>CATOUR010000100.1:5000000-10000000 GCA_951848785.1 Callosobruchus maculatus
TTGTTTTTGTTTCACAAAACAAATGAGTAACGAAAAAATATTTATTTTTTAAAATAAATATACCCTTCCATTAGGCTCGTTTGATAGAATGTTTTTCTCTTTTGAATGACATAACATGTTAGTACACAAATACAAAAAATATTAAAAAAAATTGAAAATTTTACTACATCAATAACATTAATCGCTAGATTAACTAGATGGATCTATCGATTTACGGTATATCCTGTGTCCCCAAACCATTTTAAAGTCTTGCCAACTACTGACTGGGTTATGGGTTTTTTATTTGGATCACACCCATGGACAATTTCACATGCTTCTATTTGTGTTTGTTTCGCATCACATAACAGACTATAATCAAAATTTCTATGCATTCAGTTTCTGTTAAATGAACTATATCTAATTTTTTGATGACCAACTTATTAACAATGTCAAACATATTGACAAATGACGACAAGTTTCTGTCACATTGGCTGGCCAGATCTCAGATATGTAATGTTATTGATATAATAAACTTAGTAAGGTTTTTGATTTTTTTGAAACATTTTCTCGCATTTGGGTACGGACATGTTGTCAGAAAAAAAATCTCCATCAAACGAACCTAATGAAAAAATATACCTACTGCAATTTAAAAGAAAACAAATGTTTTTCATTACGCATTTGCTTCCTGAGACAAAAACCTCTAAATATTATAGGAAATACAATATTAAGGGACTTTTACATTAGAGACATTTTTGTATACAATCGTTATGTACTGAGATATACATATATTAGATTCCCCTCTGTAATATAAAAATTGATATCCTAGTGTATCGCTAGCATGGTTGTTTTAAAAAGTCAATTTATATACAGTCAAAACATGTACAATTAACAATAAATGCAAAATTTATGCAGATATCAACTTTTTTTTCGATGTTTGCTACCATGTTAGTATGTCCAGATTGTAAAACAAGAAGAAAACAGCAATTTTCAGACATTAATATTAATTACGTAAAAGAACAAAACATTCGTGTAACTGTTCATCAGCATCCCACCGCTACGAAACTAGACATTAATTTGATACAAGACGTAATAAATAATTTACCGTTTTACTTAGCAGATGTGAGAGAAAGAGCACATGTAAACTTGCTAATTACTTCCATCCTCGGCAATAGGATGAAAATTAGACTTCAATTTTGCACATACGTCTGTCTATATGCATACGTATATAGAACATTGCATCGGAATTTATACATATTTGTATGGAATTATAAAACTTTCTTAGGTATGCCTGTCAGCATGCAATAGAAGCGGTTATGAGGAAATTTGGTTTGGTCCCACCATTGCAAACGAGATTGTGTTACAGGGGAATTACATTGTTGTTAATGCTTTATTTCCGAGCTCATCCGTTTACAAACAAGTGAATCCAAGATAGTCAATTAACAAACATTCCTGTCTTTCTATGTTCAAATTTGTCTCTAGGTTAAGTTAGTGGTTGATTGTTAGGAGATCGTCCTGTCATCTGGAAAAAGTATTAGTACTCCGACAAAAGGTTGTGAGATATAGCTCAAGTACAGAGATTCATGGAGGAATGCGCTTAGATCTCTTAAAATATTAACAGTGCCATCATGTTATATTTATCAGATGTTATTATTTGTTACAACGAGTCTGTCGAAGTTTCAATAAAACAACTTCAATCATTCGTATGATACAAGAGGCTACAAAAATCTAGTAGTGCAGTCACACAGTCTTTCCAATTCTGAAAAGAGTCTTATCATTCTTATTCATAGGAATAAGACTGTATAATAAAATGCCTTTTATATTCTCCTATGACTAGTCCTACACCATATTGGTCTACTAGACAATAAAGACCTTATGATTAGCTTCTTGAATGACATTGTCACCGGTGCATAGTGATCTAGCCCAAAACCTGTGTTTCTAAGCAACAGCTAGTACGGCCTGGAGTCCAACTGCTGGTTTCAAAGTTCTAGATCCTAGAACGATCTGCCTCTAGTACACTAATACCTCACAGTGACATAGGATATGTTCCGAGAACCCCTTCCTCTGTATAGCATCGTGCACACATTGAGTCACTGACAACCCTCATTTCGATAAGGTGGCATCTGAAGTTATTATATCCGAAGGTGTACTCTGTCTAGGGGTAGAAACGATATTTTTATCTACAGGTCCTAATATGAGCTCCCGAACCTGGCTGAGCTGCCTTGAGATACTGCGCCACTTGAGAGTGTTGATTTTATATCCGCTCTGCTTAATCTACTAATCTAGTTCGAGGAAATTCCAAAAGCTGATTGAGGTCCTACAAAGCTGTAACTAGAACCAGTCCTTACGAGATCCCCCGTCATTTGTTGCCAAATACCTTAGCTTGTCCTAGCTACACCAAGTGTAGCTGAGGGAAGACAGCTTGAACATGGTTTGTAAATGTTACAAGCTTGACAAATTTAAATTTTGCAAGAAGAGATCTAACAACTAAAGAGATCTAACAACTAAAGGAAAAAAGATTATTTCTGAAAATATGCTGTCTGTCTGCTTCTCGCTTCGACAATCATAGAATAACAGCTTCAAGAAAAGTTTTGGGTACACTAGAAACAATCAAAATAAACCAAAAATTGGTCAAAACTGGACTTTCTACGAAATTTGTTTTCTGCATAGCTAAAGAGATAATCGAGACCATTTTAGAATTCTTATTAAGTGCTCCAAATTGTGGACCTACATACTTGAAACTGGGCAATGAACGGATGAATAAAAGAGGGAGAGAGGCCTTTTGGTGACTAGAGCCACCGGTGCGTAGACCTACAAACGGGCCCTTATGCACCTCTTCTTACCCTAGTTCCCAAGTCCAGCCCTCATCACAAAGGTGAGGATGGCCCTGGGTCCTGCCCGTCTTATATCCTCAGGTTCAAGAACCCTTGAACCTAGTATGGCCTGCCTGTGATACCCAAGGGCTTCACAGCGACATAGAATGTGTGCTGAGGACTCTTCCTCCTCGCCACATCGTGTAGCCGTCAGGTCTCTTGCCACCCCCATCACATACAAGTGACATTTGAAGGTGTTATGGTCGGATAGCAGGCCGACAAGTAACCTTAGCCGGATTCTGTCCAGTGAGAGACAGAACCGCTCCACCTTGGCGAGAGGTCCTAAAATAAGTTCTCTAGCTTGACGGAGATGTCTAGTTTCCTCTCTTAGAATGCTGATTTTGCAACCACACCTCTGTTTTCCTTACAATGGTACTTGCTATCAGCTCCACTAGGGCAAAGTACGAGTATTAATCTTTCGTTCTGGTTTCGGCAAAAAGTCGTTTTCCCAAACTGGAGGAATTGACTTTCAATTCTAGGCAACAGTTGGCAGATATTTATACACAGTTGCATGGAAAAAATAGTTTAATATTCAGGGAGGTATGCGTATTAAATATTAGTCAATTCAACAATTGTTTCAAACACATTTTAAATATAAAATGCAGTGTTACAACCCTGAGAACATTGTTGTTGGACGAAAATGAAAAACTTTCAATGCTAGACCATTTCTGCTTTTGAAGCAGGTTGAAATTGCTATTGAGCATATTCGTGAATTCTAGGATGACAAAGCTAAGAAATCAGAATCAGAACCAAATTATTTCTCCGATGATCCAAATATTGATGATGAAGTGCCTCTTAAGTCTTCTGGCTTTGGCCATGTAAGGTTTTTTTACTTATTTTGTCAGTTCTTTTCAAGTTTATTTTTAATGTTAATTTCTGTTAATTATATTACATGTTACATGTTTGTTATTTTGTTAACCAAATCAAGAGTTTTTCTTTTTTTCATATCTCTTTATATATTCATGTAAACTTGTTTTAAACTTTCTGGCCTTAAGTTAAAAAAAATATGTTTTCGGTTTTTTCTATTTTTCCCAAGTTCGGGAAAAACCCTTGTTTTTTCCAATTTTAAAAATTTTTTCCAAACCTTTTGGCAGTCGATGTGAATAACATGGAATATAAACAAGAATTTCCAGATATTATGAAGGTAGATGCCTTAATCCCGGCTTTAGTTGTTTGATTTTTCAGTATTTTTATGGCTTCTGGATCTTATCTTCTATAAATATACAGGTCACTTTTTGAAGTATACCAAATGTATTTAAACCTGACTTTTTGGCAGATTCATTTGAATCGGATGTCCATTAACTTGGGCAATTTCTCCGATAGAGTACAATATCGAGAAGCACATAAGAGTTACAAACTACTAACTTTCTAATTCACGGGGATGAAAGTCGGAGTAATTTTCCGAAGAACCTTCTAACAAGAGATATTTTATGACGGAATTCGAGAGATTTTCCTTATTAGATCGTAATTGTTTTATACCATAGTGAGCGACCGCTGAAAAAGGAAGTTCTTTTTAACTGCACTTTATCGATTCACCGCTCCAGAATTCCTCGCCTGTAAAGATTGAAATTCTTGTTAAGGTGAAGGAATTCGCATTAAATTTTTCCTTCGACATCCCGAGTAGTTCGCGACGTCTAATAAAGGAGACAGCGAGGCCCGGCCGGTCTCAAAAAATATCCATTGAGATTACAGTGTACCGAAAGGGGTAGAACGACTCCCAACTAATTTAAGTTCTCGATTGAATTTCTAGGTGCCAATGCCTAATCCTGGTTTTCTCTCTTCCCTTTACTTTGCCTCAATGGCGTAGTTAATAGGTTTTTCGGAAGGTTTCAACGTTGAACGATCACTAGATTACCACAAAACGGCTAAGGGCCGGTTTCTCAATGTCCAGTTAAAGTGTCAGATAGGTATCTGTCAGATAGCGTTGCTATAGATACAACTGTCAGATAAGATTTACGTGACTTCGTAAGTTTAGCCTTCAATTGTTTAATTTATCTAACACCTGCTGTTATCTTGCAGATAAATATTTAACTGGACATTGAGAAACCGGTCCTAAGTAGGGGAGAGCGCCCATATTTCAAATAGAGGCCTAATTTCGCACATCTTTATAATTTGTAACATGATCATTAGACAATTATGTTGACAACATGAGCTTCGTATAGAGTCCAAAGAGGTTTCTTAGCAATTTTTTAAGTAATCATCTAGGCAGCTCTCTCTCTCTTCAGTCGTAGTTCGCTCCCGAACGTCGTGACTCATACGTGGTTATGGTGCGTCAGTGATCGCCATGTTTCTCGGTCTTCCACGGCACGCATTACTTACTTCTGGGACCAACATGTGTGTAAGGTCACTTATTTGGTCCATGAACCTTATAGGGGATCTGCCCCTCGTTCTTTTGCCGTCCATATTCTGAAATAATGGGGGCTTTGACCAAGTATGTTTTTTTTTACTTACTTTGGCAGTTCTTTTAAATTTTTTTTCATGTATTGCTTTATATTGTTTTATATATTTTTTATTGTATAGGTATCTAAAGTTTATGTTACATTGTTAACAAGACTTTTTTCCTTTTTTAAATATTATGGAACAAAGCATTAATATATTTAATTATAATATATAATTTTTGTTATTTTATTAAAGCGATTTACTGTATTCACGAATATACATTTTGTTTTTAGATTTCTGGCTTTAAGTTGCAATATAATAATAATATTTTCCGTTCTTTTCCAATTTTTCCGAAGTTGGGAAAGAAGGCAAAAACAAAAAAACACTGTTTTTTTGTTTGTTTCTTTACGGCATCGACTTCAATGGTCATTAGCCGTAAAACACGTTTTTTTTTTCAAATTTTCCGTTTTTTCCGAACCTCTAAATCTCTAATTATTGTGATGAGTATACTCTTGTTTAGATACAAATATTTGTACTAAGTATAGAAGTATCATTGTGAGCAAAGTAGCTATCAAGGTGAAACTACTGAGTCTCTGGGAAGTATATGGATCTGTTTAGATGATACCATTTATGCATCTAAGTAATGATAAAGCTACGCTAAATACTTTTTGTTCTTTTTTCGCAATAATTCAAAAGTTATAAATTGATTTTTGAATCCAGTACCGAAGAACGGTGACAGCTTCCGAATAAAACCGCAAGCGCTTGTGACGTCAGAATGTTATATGTATTTTCCCCAACGACGTTCTACTCCTATTACCATTAATTTTCCAGATTCCCAGCTAATCGTGAAAATAGTTGCTTTTGAATTATTGCGAAAAAAAATAAAACATTGCTCAATTTTCAAGATACAGGGTGTCAAAGTGTTACTTTTATTTTTGTTTGTTCTCGATTATTTCGCAATAAAATGGCACAACGATCTAAATCACGTATCGGGGAGTTTTTTAAGGAGATAAATCCAAATTCAACAGCGGTTTTGCTATCATGAATAGAGGGCGCCACCTGCGGCACATTGAACTCATTTAAATTATCAAAACTTTTTTAGTTTTGGTGTATCAATGTGAGTATGAAAAAATCGTCTCCTCAACATGTTGTGAAAAAGATATACCTTGTTTAAGTCCCTAGAGGTAACCGTTTTCGAGATAACCTTCATTTGCCGTAGGTGGCGTCCTTTATTCATCATAGCAAAATCGTGATTGAATTTGAATTTCTGGCATTAAATAGCCCCCCGATACGTAATTTTAAATCAACGATCAACAATGACACAACGGTGTCATTTTATTGCGCAATAATTAAGAAAAAACGTATATAAAAGTAAAACTTTGAAACCCTGTATCTTGAAAATTAAGTATTTTAAGGCTTCATGTTCTTATCTCAATGCCCATAAAAATGTGAGGTATTAACCTGTTAAGCGTTGTCGGTAGAATATCCGGACAACCTCTATATAACCTTTCCATTTATCACAAAGAATATATATTTTTTTCATTCAAAACCCCAATTCCACTTTTTGATACATTATAAAGATAAAAGTGGAAGACACTTCATACACCAATCGTATGCTATAACAACGCGCAGTCTCAGCTGATTGATATTATATCACATGCTTGTATATGATTTCACTTCGGTCTCTGATCTCTCTCTACATCCGATGTCACATTTTTAACATAAATCTAATCCTATGTATTCTTTTCCAGGATTTGGGACAGTCTGGTGTGAATCAGATATCCAAAAGTACTGTCTGGAGGTACTACTCATATTGAGCAGTTTCATCGATGGTGAACATATCCACACCTGCATCTTCGTACTATGTCGAGCCAAAACATATCTTTTGGCTCGAGAGCAACCAAACAAGCACTCCCATGAAGTTAGTCCCTACGAGAATTCAGTGATTACTTCTGGAATCACCACTTCGTTTCGGGTAAACCTAATAGATCAGTTAAATTAGGCAAAATATAAATGATTCCAAGTTAGCGGTTTTATTGTATATGGATAGGTATATTTAAAGTTCCGATTGATGTGATATGTAGTGAAAATTTTACATATTCGCTTTTGCGAATAATTAGATTTAGACATGTTGTTAACGTAGGCTATGCTAATTCAAGTACGTAAAAGGAACAAGGTATGCTGTCTCGGATGTCAAAATACTGCTACGTTGACTTAAATTTGTTTTTACGAACAACCATTTTACGTCAGCTCGTGTGGTGGTTCAATAAATTTTATTACAGTCCTGTTAAAACTAGTGCCAGCTTGAATTTTGAAGAATATGCATTTTTTCTTTGTTTTAGAATAGATTTATCGCGTACTAAGAGCGCCTTTCAAAGCTAAAACTCAAGAAACTACTCATGGATGATTAATATTCTCCCAAATCTCAAAAAGGATACCGCACATTCCTTATGTCACATAGACTATATTTAGGGTGGAAAACTGTCTTGTATTTTACAGATTGTTCCGTGTTTCATCTCAGCCATCAATTTTGGACGTGCCCTGTATCTTAATGTCTTCCCTACTTGGCGCTTTGCCTGTAACCATGATGCCAGACCTTTTCTTGCTGACTACTTATGTACACGTACACATTGGGAGTAATTGAGCATTTTTTGCGGTTCACTTCACTTTAAAAGTAAGTGGGACAGAATGATAAAAAACATTTGTTTACTATAAAAGATATACCAAGATGATGGAGACACCTCTACCGTGGTGTTTTGAATGTTTCCTCCTTCTTCTTCTTCTTCTTCTTTTTCTTCTTCTTCTTCTTCGGGTTTCCAGCGTGTAGGTGGTTATCTGTTCTCCTGACTATTGTTAAAGTGTCGTTGACGTGTTCTTATATGTATATCTGAGCCATGTGTTTCGCTTGCGATCTGGACTTCTCCTTCATTAGATATTACCCATTAAGTTGTCTTTCAGTAGCTTATATTTGGGGCCTCTAAGCATGTGGCCTAAGTAAGCTACTTTGCGTTTTTTGATGGTTTTCAGTAATTCACCTTGGTTGAAAGCTCTATTCAGTCCATCCTGGTTCGTAATATGATCTGTCTATGCGATTCTCGAAAGCCTACATAAGATCCTCATTTCAAAGGTTTCTATTCTATCCATTGGTTTGAATTTAAGTAGTATTGGCCATATTATAGCATTTTACCACACAGTGTCTGATGTTTAGTGGTGTTGCTCGGCGTAGAAGAAAGCTATTAAATTTTATAAAAGAGTTTGTCACAGTCCCACCTTGTATTTCATGTTGAACCTAGATATTTGAATATCTAAAAATTTGTTCGTTGATTCAGCTCTACTACGGTGTTCTGAATTTTTTCCTATAGAGCGTAAATTCAGGCCATATATTCTGTTAAATGAAAGCCTATATATTCTTAATTGCAATCAATCCAATTAGCTGAAATTTTGATAGTTCTTATAAGCATCTTCATGGGAAAAAATGGCTGTCGTCGAAAGTTCTATAAATATTCCCATCAGAAATTAAGTTTCTTATAAGAGCCTTCACCATTTTTTGGACTATTCCAAATATTTTACTTAGTGAAAAGTCGGATTGTCAAAAAAATGGCTGTGTTCGAAAGTTCTATAAATATTCCCATCAGAAGTTAAATGTTTCTTATAAAAGCTTTCACCATTTTTTGAACTATTCCAAATATTTTACTTGTCAAAATTCGGATTATCGGAACTTGACATTGGCATGGTGAGCCTTGTGTTCATAGACAGATGTATTCTGTATAAGTCAGTTTACCAGCGAACCGACAGGGATGTGGGGTATCTTTTTTTCCGGGGCGGTTTTTAAATATGATATATGCAAGACATTCAATTTCATTTTTTTATAAAACAATATAACACATTGTTTGTCTAACTGCAGCAGGAGTGCAAAGGCTCATTGTTCTTTAACTACTAGAGGAGAGACAATGCACGGATAGCATCATTGGAATGATGTGACCTTCCCGAACGGGGGTTCCCGCCCGATCCTTAGTCGCTCATCCAAATGCTGACCGCGCATGTAGCTGCTGCGCTCGGTGTGAAGGTCCCTAGAGCCAAATATGAATCTGTAGATCAAGCAAGCCTAATTCAACAAGATTGTAACCAGATTCATTTAGCCACCATGTATATATTAATTAGCAGGGCAACAAATAATCTTATTCCTTTAACCTGTACTAAGCGAAGTCGTCTATAGCTAACTTGGAATTTACCGTAACGTCTACATAGCAGGATCTATCTGGCGAAATTGGACATTCTAGACAAGCTTGAGCCAGTATGTTCGAAGAAATGACTGCTGTAATAAATTTTAAGGGAAGCTCAACTAAACATTAATATCTTAGATAAAAAAAGTTGCTACAGCTTAATTGCTACTTTGTTTCAAAACTTTTTTGAATGGATCGCCACGTATAATTTTAAGTGCAAAAAGTTCTAACCGCCTACAAATATCATTCGAGGGAAAAACTGTTGTTGCAAAATTCTAAGCTCTAATTCTTTTGGTATACTTGGTCAGCTAAATTAGAAAAATATCACTGACTCTGTTTTATAGGTATGTCATCAAACTGTGATAATTGCTGAATAAAGAGCTAAGTGCTTAGAATTTTTCACAGTCCAACTCCAAAAGTTTATTCTAACGTAAATTAATCACCAATTAGAATTTTTTCCACTTTTTATTAATTTTGATTCTACATATGGCTAGCGCATGTAATTTTTGAAAATTCATTTGTTTGAGGCGCCCAGCATTTCTAATTTTAGTCAAATCTGTAAATATTGTACACTGTGAACATATATTGATTCAATGCGAACCTAAGAAGTTTAATAAGAATAATAAGATAATGTTGTAGTCTTATATAGGAAAGCTAGTGCTAGGTATGAGTGTCAAAGTATTATTAAATGAAGACTGTGCAAAAACGGCGCACATACGCCTGGATAAGAGGTAAAATGTCGTTTGTGAAAAACATATAAAATCAAAAATTAGTTTGTAGATGTTTTTTTAATTTCACGGGATTTCGTAATATTAACAATAGGTAAAAGGGGAACTGACAGTCCACTTAATTTTGAAAATATATTAATTAACTCCTGAAGTTTATTTCGTATGGCTTCACACAGTACTCACATAGATTCTCATAGTAGCTGTGAAGGTACGTTTCATAATAGATATTTCTAGCGAAATTTATGCATTTTGATACTTAACCTAGAACCTCATCTGAAAGTGACGTTAGAGGATATTTTCGAAAATCTAATTTTTTTAATAAAGCCCTGGAAGAGTCTAGTTAAGGCAATGACGCATAATTTTTAGTGACGAGAAAGAAACCGGATGACGCTTGGTATTTGCGTTCTAGAGGGTTTGGAAACTTTTTATTCATAACCCCAAAATAAGAGAGATAAGAGACGTGAAAAAAATCGTATCGTTAAGTAACTGAGTGACCTACCAACTAATGTTCCAAAAAATGGTCATCCGAAATCTATCATCCAAAATCTATCGGAATGATTTTTTTTTCACTTTTTAACACCCCCCCCCCCCCTCTATATCCGATCCCTCCCATTTTGGGGTTTTGGTTCAATGACAAAAAAGTTTCCAAACTGCCTCTAGAACTTAAATACCAAGCGTCATCCGGTTTTTTTATTGACACTAAAATTATGCGTTACTGCTCTGAATATGGTAGTTTTAGGATTTACATTTTATTGAGCAAATGAAATACCTGTCAGTTCCCCAATGTAATGTTTTTTAAGAAAGTGACCTTTACTGAAAAATTCGAGTTTTTCAGAAATGCAACGACAGCTTGGTATTCGTTCAAGTATTTGTAATTTTTCTTTGACATGTGTTCGATGTCTACAATTATAAAGGTATCATAGTTGGAAAGAGGATATTTGAAATTGTGATTAATCTATTTAAAAATTTTATTTTTCATATAGGTTTTCCAAATCTTGTTCAAGTACATTCTCTGCCAGTCAAATTTCATATAAGCTTCAAGTAATTTCTAACATTTCCACAGTTGTGTGGGCAGGCTATACAGTGCATCTGCATTTCGTTCAAATTGCTCGGCATAATAATTCAGCTTCGTCATTCACTTTTTTTTGCAGCTAAGACCAAGTGCCATAATTGTTCATAAGAATATTTCTATGTTGGATGAAAACAATTTAAATGATAAAAAAGGTCATAAAAAATCTCAATCAAGTTATTTATGGCACTCAGCCCTTAAAAAATCCAAAAAGGCTTTTTTCGAACCCTCGGACCAAACCACGCAGTCTATACACATTTTGGCCCGCTAAATCTGAAACCGGAAATAAGTTTGATGGATTATGGTCTTTACCAAAATGCAAATAATGTAATTAATCTCAAAAATAAAACAAGATTTGCTGTTTTTAAAGTCAACAGGGTAACCCCAAAAAGCTACCCGCGTATTTTGAACCGGTGAACCTCTAGAATACCCAATAAAACGAGTGGACACAGATACCCAAAAAATTACAAACCCCGGATCCAAGTCATTCTATTATGCAAAAAAATATTTACGATATATAAACGAACAATTCAACCAAATACACCCATTTAAGTTGACGCCATATTTTTTTATGTACAAATGAATAACTCAACATTTTTGAAACTATATGGTGAAGTTTGCAAATAACTGCGAAACGCGACGATGCAAAAATGAAAAATACTTTTTCTAGAACTCTGCGAGTACTCTAGAAGGAACTGTTTTTACGATGTCTGTGTGAAAAATTCAAAACTATTGTAAAATGATTGCGAAACTGTTTCCATAACTAGTACATAACTACGCGACTCTTTGCTACTAAGAGGAAAACCTATCCAGAACTATCATTCTGCCACAATCCAGATCACAACCTTATTGATCTTTTCAAGCCAGTAGATAAATAACAACGGGGCACTATCAGGATCTCTGCTTGAAATAATTTTACTATGCCGACGTGAAAAGATTTTTGAAATAATTTTTTGCAGAACGGTTTCCAAAGAACTCCAAAACTTGTAACTTAGAAGCATAATACGCAATTAGAACTAAATTTTTCTACGATGTTCGTCTTTGGTGCCAAAAACATAATTTTTGCTAAGGCCAAATTTTGAAATTCTAGAAAGAACTCCATAACTATGTTCTTTCGTTTCAAAGCACCAAAAAAATTAGATTAAAAAAACCCCGCATCAACTTCATATGGTTACTAAATACATGTAGATTGAGTATGTCCGCACCCACAGTTTCAAAAACATTATGTTTAGTTTTCAGTAACATAATATTGAAGGCAATTCATGCTAAGTTAGAAACCTGTTTGCGAATTTGTTGTTAAACTAGTTGGCATGACAATTTCAACTATCTTCTTCGAACTATAGAGACTGTTAGAACCTCTTGAAAGTTGCCCAACGCACGCCTCTGTCTTAAAGCCATGTCGGCTGTTCGTCGCAAATAGCGTCTATTATTTCTAATGCATTCCTCCTAGGTGCATTCTACACGTGTGTTACATTATATGATTTTCTACATGTATAGTTTTATCAGTTTCACGTAGTCTGTGCGACGTATGGATGTGTACATTACAATAAGTTGAATGATATGCCTTCTGTGTGCATGCTCTGTTGCGATTGGTGACACTGGCGTAGTCAAAATAGACCGGGAAAAAGGACTCCGAATCCGAATATGGGTACTTGATAAATTAACTGAGATTGTGATATTCAGTTCAATAGATTCTGAGTACAGAAGTTACGTCTTTCGTATAGACTATAGACATATTTATTTACTCATTTTTTTCAATTATTTGTTTTTTGTACTTTGAGTAAATAAATATATTTATTATTATTCCTATACATGCCATCACCATTTTTTAACCTGTATCGTATGATATTTTGAAAATGGTTCTAAAAAAGGCGATGGGGTATATATGTTGGGCGCAAAGTGCAAAAAGGGCCAATAGCCGAAACTTCTGGTTAATCCCAGGTTTCAGCTTTTTAAAATGACCGAAGTCCGAAGTTAAATCCAATTTCGCACTCTGACCGTTTTCAAATATCCAAACCTAGGTTTGTGCATTCGGAAACACCCAAAGATCATATTTATATGAAAAGAATTTTTTATTTTAAATTGGTTACGGAAATAGTTAAATCTTACCTAATGTACCTTTTTAAACAAATACACAGGTACAACCATATTAAATAACTATATGTTATGAATAGTGCAACGCTTATCATGCGTTTATGAATAAACTGGAATTTTTACTAAGGAACAGAATATAACAAAAAACAGAATCAACAGCATACCTAAGCCTAACTTAACACAAGGATGTTTATTTACTTCTGCAACTTGACGATGGATGACATGAGTCGCATTTTACGCCTTTCTTAAAACAATTGCATTCCTTTGTTTCCGCACTTAATTTTTGCACCCGCAAAAATTAAACCTTGCTTCGGTTGATATTCAGACCTTTCAAATCATCAGGTTTACTAAAATTGTCGAAAATCTATATTTTGCTTTCTACTAAGATGAAATCTCCCGTTTCGGATAATTTGAGCGTGCTGATTACAAATCCGCTCCCAGTTTCAAGTTTCAGTATCGTTTGACGAAAACCAAATCAAATTTGTCAATAGTGCGTTTCTCAGCATTGACACCTCAGCCGTCAATGATTCTCGGATAAAAAAAAATAACACACAAACAATCAACAAAACAACCCAACCTAACCGAGAAACTCTGCGCACTACCGTCACTGTCACTATGGCTTTTTGTGAAGCTGTGGTTTGTAATATAGCGCGCGCTTACCAGTTTTCAATATGGTCTCTTAATTTCCGAAACAATTTTAACTACCAAGACCAAAATAATTAACAACTAATTCAAACTAACGTCATCCCTTTTGTTTTGATGTAATAATATAAACTACATATTTCAAAGCATATTTTAAACATTATTTATTTTTGTATCTACTCTACAGTAGCCGCAGTTCTCAACGTGACCTCCTTTTTAGGGACATCTTTTAGTTTCTTGAAGTTTTGGTCTACTACTTGGAATTCATTTCTTGCGTAGAATTTGTCAAGGATTCCTGATGACGTTCCCAACTGATAGAGATCGCTTTTTTCTTTCCGTCTCATAACAACGGTAATTACGTTTCTTGGTGCAGCTCGGCCTATGTCTACATATGGAATTTTTATCAAAACGCTTTGACCAAAGCCTATAACTGAAGGAAAACAAGTGGCATCCGACAGTGGTGTGCAGTGGCTACAGAAGCTCACTCGTACTCACAATTCATTCCATATTACACAACTAGTATAAATGACCGTTATTTTGGGCTTTGGTTGTTTTGTAGTTGCACAAACCTAGGCTGGTCTGTTCGAAAACGATAAAAATGCGATATTAGTTTTAACTTCGGGCTTCGGTCGTTTTAAAACGTCCAAACTTAGGTTTGGGCATAAATTTCGGCCAGTGGCCATATTCGTTTTTTGGCCCCAACACATATACATCCTTTTATAAGGAATTTTAAACTTCTGGTAGAATTTTTGGCATATGGAATGTTCGAATGCACGGTGTCTTTTGTACACAACTTGGCTTCATATAGTCTTACTCGGACAAAGTATTTTATAACAAATCAACAATTTCCAGAAACTTTTTTAGAAAATTTTTTACATGCTTAGCTTATTTTGAAGTAGATCTATATAATTATGTTTTTTTAATCTTACTTACGCAATTTGAAGCAAAAAAATGAAAATTTTAAGGTTGCCAAAAATTTTATAGTCACTTTACATAAATGTAGACCGGTTACACTTAACTATTTTTGAAGTCAGGTTCGCAAAGCTGGGCCATGACCATACCACATTTACCTTCATAAAATATGGGCTGCAGGTTCTCAATTCCAGTAACCCAACTTGTTTTTTTTAAAACTGTTACTCTAAGTCACTTTAAATGTAGTAAACGTGAAGCAAGCAATCTTCGAACGATTTTCCTGTATTTTTCCCCATTCTGAACAAATAAATTAAAAGAACTAGGCGATTAATTTTTTGAAACCAAATTTCTGAAATATATTTTTTTTTAAATACCACCTTAAATTCATGATTTTTTTCCAACTGTTACTGTTATAACATGTGTTCTAACAACATTTACTGTTTTAATCATTCACATACAGAACCTATTATCAGATAATATTGTTTCCGTCTACAAAAGTATGAAAAAATGCTAACTATATCAGTCTTGCTGATGCGATTATGCACAACATTTTGTAAGAAATATTTGCTTTTTAATAATTGTTCTTTGTCAGAAGATCTTATAAAAACAATTTTTAGTTCATTTTTCATTATTGAAAGTTGTAAAATCTAAAAATAGATTCAAAAGGTTACAAATGGGTTTACTTTCTTTCTGTCAAATTGCTCCAATGAATTGACTATAAATTATAGACGTTGTGTAGTTATTCTAGTATTCGGTCTGATTTTTTTTTTGTTGTTCTATCTAATCCATTGCAAAATGCTAGAGAAATACCAGCCAATGCATAAAAAAATTCTTAACATA
The DNA here is from genome assembly GCA_951848785.1 of Callosobruchus maculatus. Classification (NCBI taxonomy): domain Eukaryota; kingdom Metazoa; phylum Arthropoda; class Insecta; order Coleoptera; family Chrysomelidae; genus Callosobruchus; species Callosobruchus maculatus. The sequence goes on from CATOUR010000100.1 coordinate 5,015,737, forward strand.
GTGAAATAACGTTTCGGTTTAATGTTTAGACTTATTTGTATAATAATTTGCTTTGAGAGAAAAGTCAACTAAAATATAAATTGAACTAAAAACCCAAATAGAAATTGTCTCTGTCACTGCAGTTTTTGTCAAACAGTTTGAGCCATCAAAAAGACTGCACAGACAGCTCAAAGGTAATTAAATGTATTTCAGTTTCAGTGAACGCGGTTTTATTTGTTGACAACTAAAATAATATTTTATAATGAAATTTCATAGAAACCAAACCACATAGCCGATGAAAATTAACTTATTAATAATATGATCGTTTTATTTCATTAGTTTTCAGTATATGCATTTGATAATTTAAACGAGGAAATGATTTAAATAATATGTTTTCAGCCAAAGCTTAAAGCAGTTACTTTGTATGCAATTGTTCATGTATTAGGTGCCTACGTAGGCTTAGTCATTTTGCTGAATATGCATATATGAGATATTTATTACCAATTAAAAACCAGCCAATTGTTGATAAACAATTGCACATTTCTTCTACGGAGTATCCTGCTGGATGCGTAAAGACAATTAAAAATAATTAGAAAGATTTAGCGTGAAAAGTTCATATAATAAATCATGTAAAAAATTTGTGTATTAAACTAGTGGATAGCGCACTAAAATGTGTTTTAAAGAATCTTTCTAGGTGAAAATTCGCAAAAAAATAAATCGTAACCCTAACGTTTATTTGAAACAAGCACAGCTGCATGAACATCTATTTGTTTCAAAATGGTGGCTGTGAATATTTTTTAGGCTTTCATAATATGTTTTATATTTTACCTTACAGCCTGTAGTTTTATATTCAAAGTCCAAAATACCTTTCAACATGTGCTTACGATTTAAAATTCCTGAGAAAAACACAAGACAATATGACTGGGTAGGACAAACAAAGTAACATTACATTATTATAATCAATCTAACGTTTTCATAAAAACTGAGTTAATAAGTTATTCATTTGAACTTTTTGCGAGTGTTAACGTAATTCAGTGAATGTTGATCGAACGGGTTTGATCTGAGGCATTTCTGATAAATTACGCATTTTTTTTATTATGATTATAAGATTTATTGTCTAGTTGACTGTTCATTAGCATACATAAAGGGCACACAACGACTGTGTTCGATTTGAGGAAATTGTTTCATTGTTTAATAAAATTTACATCAGGATATGACAAATATATTTTTTGAAAATCTTAGTGTCAGCTAATCCTTATTCCTTAAAAAAAGGCTTAAATATTGGTCATGTTTCGGATTTTCCATATCGATTTTATAAATTTTTCACTATCATTTTTGACAATTATGTCGTGCATCATTATTTTTTTAACAATTACTACTAAGCTTCTAGTGTTATCAAAATATTTTAATGTTTTCGTCCCTCTTCTACTGCAGCTCTGAAAAGCTTTTAATTCATCAAGCAGTTTTTGTCCTCACATATTTTCTATTACTTCAAAATAGTTGATTCTACATTCACTATATTAACATTTCTGACACTATGGCCTCGCAGAAAAATATTTTGTAGAGACCTGAGATCGTCAAACAATTTTTTGAAGGTTAATTCTACGGATCGGTAATGGTTACAATGATTTTTGATAGTAAGTTAATTATTCAATATGGAACCAACATTAAACTAAGAACGGAAACAAAATAATGTACAATACTAACTACTGTTGCATAGCTATGATTTATGTTCCACTGTCCTATATTTAATACAGTTTAAAATTTCCCTTCCTTATGCAAGGAAGGGCAAAATGATCTGGCCTGTTGGTCTCTGGCCAGAGGTCATTATTACAGCAAAAAAAAATGTAAACCCCTCGCCATCAATATAATATAAAAATTACTTGAACTAAGGATTGGCAATGAACAAGCAATATTCTCTGACAATTTTTTTTGCCATTGATCCATGAACAGCAAACATAGAAAATAATATACGGAATCCGTTGTTGAAAATGAATGCTGAGATATTGATTATACGTGTCATCAATATTCAGGAAACGTGCTAGGGTTTATTGTGACAAGCAGTCATCCAGGACAATAACAATATTACAAATGCCTGTTATCGCTCGTAATATCAATGACCGCCAGTCATAGAGTCATGACAATTATTATTAATATTCTAATAACCTAGCAAAGATGGATCCATGTGCGGTGGTTATTGACTCAATGTATACCAATCGTATCTTGATGGGTACAAAAATGGATATATTGCACTAACAACTCACATAGACTGCTTAAAATCAATTTGCCATTGTTTGTTTGTGATGATGTACTTTTATATAAATATCACGTAAGTTTTTCGTTTAGTTTTTTAGAAGCCGTAATATGGATCAGCACTAATTAAAAGTTAATTCTCTTCTGAAAGCTATAAGGAAAAAAATCCAACAAACAGCTCTTGCTATCACATTGTAACTTCGTATTGTTTGTCTTAAAACCTATATCTCTCTTTATGATGCTTAAACAGAATAAAATGACTTTCGTATACAGTTGGTTGCTATTCGATAGCAATTTCCATTTATATTTCACTGCTGTTTGTTTATATAATCCTAATATATACGAGCGCTTCTTATAATTAAAAACTAATAAGTAGTTTATTAAATCCCGCTGGCGCTATTCGGTTTACACATCCCTTTATCTTCCGCTTCCATTTTTCTAGCCCCATCTGGCATAATCGATTATAAGACAGAGTGTTCTATTTCACTTCCTCAGTTCTTGCTGGGTTCTTATGTGGAATGTAGTTCCATCAATCAATACAGCATTATTTGCAACGGCACCTCTTACAAGATGAAAATTTGTATAATGAAAATTGTCTCAGCTTTTATTTCGTCATTTTATTTCTCGTGTATTATATGCTATGTTATACCATTGGGAATACCGCTCGTAGCTAATATTGATCCAACACTAACGAGAGTCTTGTAGTAGAAAAAGATAGACAAGCTAGAATCCAGTTACACTCTGGTGGACGTCTTAGTGAAATAGTAAATGTGTAAATCTCTAATCAAGAAACTCGGTATTCTGAAAACACATGACTCGCAGCGATTATAAAATTTGCGATGCGGCTAAGCATGAAATAAGTCACCTTAGGCCAGCCGGTCAAATTTTAAATCTTTTTGTACTTGGAGAAATCGGTAGATTAATAATTAAGTAATCTTTACACAGGTAACTTGATTCTTTCTCGCTTATTTTTCAGTTTTCGGATAAAAGTTATTTGAAAAAGTTGTTTACCTTTACGACTTCTATACACAGTTTAAAAAAGTGTTGACTTAGGACTCACCCTGTATAGTTCTATCACGTTCCACTCCGATCCACTATACAACTGTTGATACCAAATCATAGCCAATAACATACTAGAAGAAAATATTAATTATTACAACATTAAAGAATGAACAAAGATGTTTTCGAGGATAAACGGCTTGAGATTTTTCGAAATCTTAGCCTTTCTGAATATTTTCGATTATGTTCAACAATAATCAGATGGCAGATCGTGGGAAACTATCACAACATAATGTTTTAGAATCTTAGAGCATCCGCAGAACAAAAACAGGTGGAGTCGTTAAACAAAAACTGCGATATAATAATAAAATCTGTATACTACAGATTCAACTATGTAATGGCGACATTTTTGGCGACAGAACTTCCTTACCCCTCGAGTTAGAATATTAAAAACAAAAACCCGTTGTGCAAAACACAGAAAGAAAGAAAGACATCAGTAGCTGTCGGATAGTTCAGTAGATTACTGGAATTTTTCGAAAACAGATAATGATACAAAACTTATCTATGCAATCTTTGCGATACTTTGAAGGATAGTCTTGATTGGTGAAATAAATGTAGTTGAGAATGTGTATCTGATGAGGCAGGATAGCTGTGACATATTTAATGTAATCATTTGGTTCACAGAAAAATCGGAAAAATGAAGGGTACCGGCTGGATTCGAACCAACGTCTCCGGCATTCTAGGCCGACGCGTTACCAAGTATACTACGGTGACCCGTAATATAGCCGATACACAGCGCGAACGACATGGCATCGAATCCGTCGACCCCCACCACTCCCCCGCATCTCTCTGCGAACCACTCACTAGTGATTCAGTAAGAAAGAGAGCTGTCGTGCAAATAGCGGTGGGAGATTCACACTCACCCAACAGCCGACTAGATCTCTCTGGATGACTGAAATGCATGGTTCGCAGAGATATACGGGGGAGTGGTGGGGGTCGACAGATTCTATGCCATGTCGTTGGCGCGGTGTATCGGCTATATTACGGGTCATCGTAGTATAGTTGGTATCGCGTCGGCCTAGAATGCCGGAGACGCTGGTTCGAATCCAGCCGGTACCCTTCATTTTTCCGATTTTTCTGTGAACCAAATAATTTAATTTATCTTCCTCTTGTGGAGTAAGCAAGCACCTTTATTCCATAATGTAGTCTTATCACAATTTTCGCCTTTTATGTACGATGATTTTAACCTGCACCAATTTATTGATACTGGCAAAGTTTCTATTCGATACATACTTTTGATACTCTATCTCGGTTAGGCATTCAGGCCACAGACCTACTCGTATATACGTTCACCTTTTCTATGGCACATTCCATACAGGGTGTTCATCTGAAAGCCTCCCACCACGGACTTATCGAATACCACTGATTAAAAGAAAAAACACCGAGACACTTCAAAAGATTTGTCAGGGGGACCAAAAACTACATCCAAGGTCATCCCTTAAAATTTTTAAATGACATGGGGTATCGAGTAATCTCTTATTTCTAAGGTACGTCGAAGACGTTTATTTTGAAGTTTAATTTTTTGAAATCGATCGATTCCTTTGCTAGAAAACTAAAAAAGTCTCTATGTATTTTAATTTATTCATATAGAAATACATACACACGAAAATATCATTTTTTATTGCCAAAGTGTTCAAAATGTTGCGCGTTATTGACCAAACAATATAATATAGACGACGTTCAAATTCCTGACGGTCAGTTGCAAAAACATGTTGTGGTATATCACGACTCGGATTAAAAGATAACAGTTTTTCGTTAATTCCCAAAAATAGGTTTTTTGGAAAAAATGCAATTTGAAAAGTTGCTCCTCATTTGTTCTCTCCTCAAGTTTCTTTTTGTGTCCTAGCAACCCTACTTGTTTCCTCGTCGTCACTGCTATTTTGACCATAACCGCACGTTTGTGATTGAGTATACGGAAAGAGGGATTAAGACGTCACGCTGCGTGGGTGGTAGGTGGGGGGGGGGGGGAGGCGAACCTACCGGTACCGGTCCTACTCCCGGATCACTCTCTGTGAAATTATATCTGACATGCCAGACACGTATCTACGGCGAGGATCAGCTCGACCCGACGTTTTAGAGGGCGAATACTTTTTTCCTACGACTCACGAAATCAGAGATGTAATCGATAATTTCGTCCACGCTGTGCGCGGGAGTCAATAAGAAAAATAAAACTTTTGAGTAACTTGGAGTCTAGTATAAACTAAGTTTAAAATTACACGGTTGGTTGAATCACGTCTGTACTTGGGTTGACCCATAACTTTAGTGGCATACAGGGTGTTTATTAAAACATTTCTTGATGGTGGGGTGAAGACAGGCAAGTAGTATAACGCTGCTTAACTTCAAGTACCGTTTTTGAAGTAAGTTTTCGATGAACACTTGGTTTGGGATTGTGAGTGACTGGCTAATTGGACCAGTATTTCTGAAAGGATAACGATTTCTGGAAGATGTAGCACTGGAAGTAATGTAGTTTGAATGCCATGGTACTTTGGCGCATTTTAGTATGTTGTGAGGTTTTAAAAATAAAATACGAATGTGTCGCTGCTGAATCAATCGAATTGCTGCTTATAGCCTGCTTCACCCCAGATTTTAAAACTCCGGACTCAGGATTCCTTCTAAAGTCATATAAGATCACTATTTTGTTTTGTGGACAAGAGAATTATGAGTTCACCAGGATCAATGAAGCTTTTTCCAGAAGTTAACCTTTAATGTCATAATGCACAAATATAGGAAATTGTAGCCTTCTATACTGCAGTTTCGTTTAAAGTTACCAGTCTCAAGATGTCTACCGCCTTAGACGAAAAAACAAATAGAGAAGATTGGTTAACCAAACTGGCTTCAGATAAATTGATATATGCAAGTTTAACATATACAGGGTGTCCATTTAGTATGTAATTCTTCGATATCTCGCAAGGTATACCTGATAGAAGAAAATGTCAAATACAAGAGTTATTTGGTTACTTAAGATGCATATTCTAAAATTATTTTAAAATATACAGGGTGTTGCAGGAAAGTAGGATAGTGGTCAACTTTTTTTTATATGGAACTATACCTTTTTTTAAAATTCTTCTAGTGTCCATCATTGATCTCTATTTAACCCTAAATATTTTTATTTACTGTATTCCAGTGAAAAAGGCGGACTTTCGAAACAGGATATTTACTGGGTGAAACTGAGCGGATGTCAATGAGAAGATGGATTCTTTCATTCTACTTGAAGATGTCCATTTCCAACGGTTGTTTTAAATTAAGAAACTGTGGTAGTAAAGCTTTAGGTTAAGTTGGGTTGAAAGTGATTATGCCTCCTTTCACTGCGACCCTATTGTGTCTATTGTCGCTCACACCTACTTAGAGTTCACCCTACAATCTACACCTTTTGAAGGTGATGGTCTTGATGGGTAAAATTTCCTCGAAGTCAGTAGGTTCGAGATGAGCGAGTCCGAAAGTCTGAAACCTAGCTCTATCCAGTACTGGACAGGAGCACAAAATGTGCTCCGCTGTTTCGTCCTCCACATTGCTATGTTGTCCGTTGTTTGTTCTAGACCTAACTTTCGCAAGCGGTTCCTCAAACAAAAATGTCCCATCAACAAACCAACCAGAATGCGGAGATCATTCCTGTTCCATTCTATGATCCTCGGGGGGCCTGACTAGAGGGGTATCGTATGAACGCCTTCAAGTGTGGTAGCTCTGGTGTATCTCGCCAGTGCAGTAGTAGTTTTTTAGCAGTGCTTTTTGCAATGCCCGCGACTGGTTCTGGTCCTATGAACACAGATTCGGTTCCTCGTTTTGCGAGCTCGTCGGCCATTGTATTGCCTCTACTGCGCTATGACCCGATACCCAAACCAAAGTTACTTTATTCCTTTATCTAAGTTCATTCGAGAACCTCAAAATCGGTACGTCATCTTTATGTCGATTCCCAAAAAAAGAAACTGCAAACTCCGTGTAATACGCCATACTTCTATTTTAGCAGCATATTAAAAAATTCAAAAATGGCTTTGTCGAATTTTTCTTTGCCCATTATTTTTGAAATGAAGCAACACTGTCTATATTACCCTTTCCAATTTAACTTGCACACAAGAAATACAGGAAGAATCTGAATATGGACCGAACTCAACCAGTGAACCTGTGGAGCTATAACTCAACTGTGCCTTATGCCATGGTATTACACATACATGAATCGCAAGAACTGTAAGGTTTACTCCCAACTAACGCCGCATGTAGCAGATATAAGTGTTTTGAGAAGCCGGGAAACCACATTTTTTATCAAATATAGCAAAACAGTAGTTTTACTGAATACAATGGATTCTAGCTAAACCAAGAATCTAGACATATTTTTTAAAGCAGTTTGGACTTGACTTTTAAGTATTAAAGTAAATGTCTTCGTTGCCATTCACACACATAGTTGTTTTATCCACCATCATTAGTTCACCTTCACTTTTAGTTACACTGAGAAAAGAATCTTTATCAGCAGGCATGAGTGCCCGCAATTTAATACCTCCTACATCACTGAAACTTATCTATTTTGAAACAGTTGTAACAGCACTCAGATTTGTCCTACAACATAGCCAACAGCAGCAAATGTCTTGTACTTCTTTTGATCACAGTTCTCGACTGGGTAGTCTACTGTAACGCTCAACTGAGGGTTACTGAGCGTTTTTGCTTGACGACGATGTTTAATGTAAGGGATGTAGAGATCCCTCTGTAGTAGAGTATCATTGGAAATGTACCATGGGGCGTTAGTGATTGTCTGCAATGCCCTGCCCTGCAGGCTTCCTATGAGCAATTTGCCGAAAAAAAATAAGCCACGCACACGTAGATAATATTGCTGGTCTTTATATAGTCCAATTTTATCCGCCTAACTCAACTTTGAAGTCCTACCTAACATAGAGTAGAGTGATCGAATCACAACTTATCTTAGCCAGCCGCTTTACGCACCTTGAGGTATTTAATATTATCCTCAAGCTCCGCTGGTGTGCGATGAGAATTCGCTTGTGATTCCTCAGGTATACTTTGTAGAAGTGTCTGTAGAAGAATGTCAGTCAGTCAATTGATACTTCATCCAGAGAGAACTAAGTCTCTTCACGTCCAAATGATGCAGAATTGAACGGGTGCATTTAGGCATAAAGTACTATCTATCTACTGGTAGGTCACTCTCCTGTCCTCATCAAGCATTGTCCTCATATCATTAACGTTTTCCTCCATAACTGACACACATGGCCTTCCCGGTCTCTCTCAGCATCATCCAGAGTGAAATTTTGCGTTTGGAAATATCTACTTTACCTAAATATCCTTATACGATGTAGACAAGCATCATCTTCGTATGCATTACGCTTGTTAAAATTCTGGCGCCATCATCTAAGTAAATTTTCTCAGTGTATGTCGACTATAATGTCGTTAGCGAATTTCCCTTCCCTCTGGCTTTATATTGAAAAAACACCATACAACACACGCCCACGAAAATGATACGTCATCCATAATTCATACGCTTGATTCCCGCTCCGCCATTACAGAATCGTGACTGAGAAAATGCAAAACATTGCAAGTTATGCCGATGACAAATACACAATATAATATTGCCGTGATGTCGAAGCCTTGGGTCTCATCATTATGTTGTTTTTTATAATTGTCTCTATTTCAGCTTTCAATAACAGCTGTCTGATTGAACGGAGCGTTATCTGTATTTGTAGAGTGGGGAGGGTGAGTAGTCTCACTGCACTTAGGCCATAACTGGCCCATTGTGCATCTTCCCAGGAAGCTGTTTCCTCAGGTCATCGGCCATCCTGCCTATTTTAGGAAGGTGCACAAGTCAATAGGGGACATCTCCCTTCTGTGGGCAGATGTAGGCCAAGACTCGCCGAACGCACACTCTCTTAATAGAAGATAACTCTGGGCACTCGCTATGACGTGTTCCACAGTTTCGTCTTCGCTTTCACATATCCAGTGTATCACTTAACCCCATAATGTGGAGGTGTTTCCTGAGTTGACAGTCGCCAGTCAGCAGTTCTACTATAAGACGTAGGTTTGACCTAGTCATCGGCATGTCAAAACCTACAAGAGTTTCCTTGGAAAATCGGCATCCTTGTAGTTCTTCCCATCGTTTTACCATTTGGGTATGCGATTGTTTTTTGGCTATTTCCGCAATTGTGGTTGTCGACATTTCAGAAAGGACATATGATCCTAAAATTATTTGGTCAGCAGCTTTCGTGGCTAGATCGTCCGCTATACGGTTGCCTTTGTTGTTGTGCCCTTTAACCCACCTCAGGACAGTATTGTTTTTGTCTGAAACATGTGCTAGAGATTGGTGGCATTCCATTGCTAGCCTTGGTGTGATGCGAGGTCTTTTCAGAAGTGCTTGTTTGCTGTCGGTGCAAGTCATCTTCTTCTTCTGTCAGTGCCTATCAGAGGATAGGGACATCCATAGAGATGGATGTTGGCAATCACGTTGGTCCATCTAATTTTGTTGACAGCCGCCCTGAATAAATGTACGGTCGTCATTCCCGTCATTGTCTGATGTTCCTCAGTCACGATGTTTGTTGGCGCCCGTGACCTCTTCTGAACTATATTTTACCCTGCAGAATCAATTGTACAAGTTCATATTTTTCATTACGCATCACATGCCCAAGATACGCCAACTTTCTCACTTGCACACTATTTATGATTTCTAGTGGACTTTGCATTCACGGATCACGGTGTTGTTAGCGACATGATAAGTATATGAGATCCTGAGCATGCCACGATAGCACCACATCTCAAAGGCGTCCAAACGTTTAGCTTTAGCGTCTGTCAGTGTCCAGGCTTTCACTCCATATAGGGCCGTAGAGAATACGTAGCACTTAAAGACCTGTGTTCGTATACTGATATTCAGTTGCATGTTACAGTTACAGATGATCTTTTTGAGGTGGTTAAAAACGGTTCTGTTTTTTCTATCTGGCATCTAATCTCTCGTGAGTGATCCCATTCTTTGTTTAGGTTACAGTCCAAATATGTTATGTTATATGTGTATACGCTCTTTCCCAGATTTTGTTATTGGCTCTAAACTGGTGGTACTGCTTCTCATCGTTTTTTCTATCTATTACAATTTTGATCTTCTTCTAGTTAATACTCATATCAACGATGTTTGTGTTAAATGTAAAATTTGATAGGCTTTTTAACCATATAGGATTGTTGATATAAATCTCATGTAGTTTCAATTTTATTTCAAAATTTCAGTCAAATCGGTGTTTTTCAATCTTATCTACCTGTAAGCAACCCAGGAAGCTAAGAAAAATAAACAAAAGGTTGTTCGGATAGCAGAAAACAACTGACCGATATTACCAAGTTCAAAAATAATTCAAATTTCATAGTACTGCCTAAGCTGACCCATTTCGTGCTTAGTCACACCACAAAGTCACAGTCTTCTAAGTTTTATGGGCGCTGCGATATTCATTTTTTTCTAACATCTACTTATATGAAAATGGTGATTTCCACCTGAACGGTTTATTTTAAGTATCATATGTGATACATAAAGTCACACTAGAGTCGACCAAGGAATCCAAATATACAGGGGCTTCTATTTAAAAAAATTTAACTTTGATGAGTCATACTTTTTTTATTTGAGATACTTGATCTCAAATAGGGAAACAGCTATCGTCCACCCACACATCGTTGATACACCTTGTACATATGTACGGGTGTCACAGGTCACAGAAGAAACGCATGTTCTTCACGTAAGGATAACATTCTGTATATTAAAGATATCCATGTTTTAATTACAGCTTAACGAAGTAATAATAGTGCAGTTTAAAATTAATGGTGAAAAATTTTGTCAGTCAAGTGCAGTCCTGATTCGCTGTCACACAGCTCAAACCACTCTTGAAAGTTGTGCATTACACGTAAAGTCATTTCTTCTGGTGTTCATGCGATTTTTTGGGCGAATAGCAGTTTTCAGTTCTTGTAACGTACGGTGTTTGTTAGCATACCTACGCTTTAAACATAAGGCAACTCCAAAAGAAAGTTTCATGAAGTCTGAGGAGCGTATGGTGGCCAAGGGACTTCGCCGAAACGGAAAATCATATGCGAAGCAGGACAACACTTGATATATTAATTTCCATCATCATGTTAAAAGTGCACTATGATTACTTCATGCAGCTGTAATTAAAACAAGGATATCTTTAATATAAAAAATGTTATGCTTAAATAAAAAACATGCGTGTCCTCTGCGCCAATTCTATATGTTCAATGCCTCTGCTACTCGGTCTATTAACTTTTGCAAGTTATGCCGATGACAAATACAAAATATAAAATTGGCGTGATGTCGAAGCCTTGGATCTCATCATTATGTTGTTTTTTATAATTCTCTCTATTTCAGCTTCCAATAACAGCTCTGTGATCAAACGGAGCGTTAATAGCCGTCGGCAAGATGCGCGACCTTTCCTCGGTTCCTTTTTCTAAGTTTTATTTTAGACAGAACTACTTGAACGAGCATAATAACACTTCCAACTTCGACGACTTTTAAATTGACATTCATCGGGTATTGCGTCTGTAGATATTTTAAAGTTTTCAGCTTGTACTGCCGGATGAGGGAATTTTTCAGAACTTCCTATTTCCAGATGTACCCGTTATTTCAGCAGGTTAGGTTACCTACCGTGTTGATGCTTCTACCAGTAGTAGCTCGTCATGATTTTTACATCAAGGTCAAATCAAATTTAGGATGTCGAAAAATATAACTGTTGTATTTGCGAATGGCTTTGGTAGCCGAAATGTTAGTAAAATTATTAAATCATCAGAAATTATCAGCAAAGCACAATAAAATACAGGCGTACATACATTATATATGTTACGGTTAAAGTGTTTATTTGGATAGTTTAAACACTAGCTGGATAGTATACAAACTCCAAATGCCTGGTTATTTTGATGGAAAATCATATTTCTACTAAAATAGCTATGAATATTGGTTAGTTTGTATACTATCCAGCTAGTTTACAAACTATACAAGATTTGCCGCTAAAGTATATACCACAAAGATTTGACACATATTAACCAGTGTTTCTGGTCAGTTTACAAACTATCTACATCATTTGGATAAATTATTACCTAATATCTCTAGTACTACATAATAACCAACTCGTTGCTTAGTTTACATCCTCTTTGGTTACTTTAGTCTAGAAAAACAATTTTTAGTCAAAAGTAAAGTTTATTCATGGATAAAACATACAATTCTATTCGATTCGGTTCTCTGTAAATCGTAAGTATTTATTACATGATAATCATTCTTGTTATTAGTGTTAGGTCCTTGTTCGCGTATTCTCTTTATGTGTTGCAGAAGTACATTAAATCAAATTGCTGTTGCTGAACCATTTTTGGTAACTTGAAACATGTTCTTAAACGAATTTTACAAGGCACGACAGTAAACAATACCAACACGTCACACTTGCACTTGTCATAAACATAACCTCACTTTTTTGTTAACTTGATCAAACAAAATTAGTTAGTTTACATACTAACCAAGAAGTTGGTTAATTTACATACTAACCAACGAGTTGGTTATTACATATATACATACATTATCCAAGTGATGTGGATAGTTTGTAAACTGACCTTTGTGGCCTATACTTTAGCGGCATATCTTGTATAGTTTGTAAGGTAGCTGGATAGTATACAAACCAACCAATATTCATAGCCATTTTAGTTGAAATATGATTTTCCATCAAAATAACCAGACATCTGGATAGTTTGTATAATATCCAGCTAGTATATAAACTATCAAAGTGAACACTTTAACCCTAACATATACATTTAATGGAGTAAATACATTTCTTGACCTCCAGAAAAAATGTCTCAGTAATCAATAGAATCAAAATTTTGAAATTATGAAAATTAAATTCGACATGCGTAATGCATTGCTGTTAGCATTTTTGAATTTTGAATGTTTTAAAACCTCCAGGTATTGAATGTTCTTGTGCCTTTTACTAACCCGGTATTCGAAATAGATAGCATATGAGTATGGTAAACGGTTTTATTATTTAAGAAACACCAGTTAAAACTTGTTCACGCCGTAAACTATTACTAAGCAGTACTTCCATGTTAAACAAAATATGTATACAGTGCGTTCTATTAATAAAAATCAGATATGTTCGTTTGCAAGAATAATTTATATCTTGGCAATGCTACACATTCGAATAAAATATTACTGGGCGTATAGGGTATTAATGGTACCTCCATTTTAAATAAAACATACGGGGTGTTACATTTAAAAGACGCAGTAAACTGACTTTCAAGTTACCATAATTTAAAATTCTCCCGAAAACATCCTATAGATGCACATAGTAACATCCAAAATAATATTGACTAAGCTTTCAAGTAACTATCTGTATGATATGATTGAGAAAATTTAAAGGAATATTTGAACGATTTGAAAGTATCACTTGCGATCTTCCAAATCCAGAAATGTTTCTTCCAAGTAATGAAATAAATTATTACCTGGCAACGTTGCAACTAATTCTAGGAATATCTTGGGGTCAAATAGACATCCATGAGGAAAATTAAACGAGGTTAAAAAAAGTTAATGGTTCCATATTAAAAAATATCAAGTCTATCACGTTCCTGCTTGCCCGCAACAACCCTTTGTATTTCAAAACATTTTTGGGATATGCGGCTTGTTTGGTTGTTTGACCAAATAACCTTTATATTTGATATTTTCTTCTACCCGGTGCACCTTGAGAGATATCGACTAAATTACCATCCTGTATACCATTTCCGTTAAAGCAGATACTTTTGTTATACGCATACTGAAATGAGGATTTCTACCATACGTTTTACATTCTTTAGCAAAATCTACAACATAAACATACGAAAAAATTGGGGCTACTGAATGTGATCACACTGGTGGGATTGTATTTTTCTGGCAAAGAGCTGCATTTCACTCAGCAGCAAAGTTGGAATCTGCTATTAAATTTTAGCTCGCTAAGAATGTAGGATGAGGGATGTCTTTAGTGAGTTGGAGCTTTTTGGTGGACGCTTCTATTTTACTATGCCGCATATTCTGGATATTCGATTTGCCAATACACACTTCGGTCGGCTGCATTTGACCAACGATGTCAGTGGCGCATCCCAAACCAGGAACCTGATTATTAGTGTTAATATTCATCCAATCCTCTCTCTTCGTTCTGTTATAGTTTTGGTAATTTTATAACACTACTTATCTTGATTTTCTAAGCTCTTGTCAATCTTTATTCATAACTGAGCAGACCGCGTAGGCAGAGCCTAAATACCAAAGGACCGCGGGTACTGCTAAAAGGTTATGTCAGGAGAAGTTTGTTAACGCGGGACTTGAATGGGCCAACATCCGCAGGCCCAATAAATACATCTCCTGGCACTCCATTCCAAGCCTTGGTCACCCTGGTCATACCGCTCGGTTCTTGATATATGAAGAACGACCATGAAGTAGGATTGGTGAGCTTAGATGAGTGGCTCTTTGGCAGAACCTGATTGTTCATAACAACCGGGTCTGGCTTGGGCACTTCTTTTTAATAACGTGCAGTTCTGGGTCTTGGAAGCATTAAATTTCACCATATTCCTGATCCTCCAAGCGGTACTGCTAGAGAGTAGATCGTTGATGTGGAGCATGGGAGCAAAAACCGAACCCTATGGAACCCCAGCATTGCCGTTATGGAAGGAAGAGGAGAAGCCGTCTACCACGACAGATATTTTTCGACCTGAGAGGGGTGCGAGCCCACCGCAAAGCTTAGCAGGGAGATCGTAGGACGCTTGTTTGGGAGAGCCACATGCCACAGTTGATTGAATGTCTTTGAGATATCGGAGCAATGACATGGCATCGCTAAACAAATGGATGAGTTTGCGCTATACATGTGTAACGCAAGTCAGGAGATCCCCAGTTGATCTTTGATGTCGTAATCCATACGTTGATTAGGTGATGGAGCTCAAGGTATTTCATGAGCTCTTGGTTGACGCATTTCTCCATCACTTTACTGATCACAGATTGCAGAGCTATAGGTCTGTAGTTAGTAGGATCAGCTTTGGATCCCTTCATTCCCGTGCAGCTTGTTGCTCAGTCTTTTGGAAAGATGTCGGATTCGTAAGACATCGGAAAGAGGAGGATAAGTATAGGAGCGAACTACGGAGGTCTTGATGGCGTATTGTATCGGCCTGCCACGAAGCTATTGGTGGCAATGATTGTGCAGACGGGTTTGCAAGAAGAGGCGCGAGCAAGCCAATCTTCGACCTAAAACATAGCTGTGACATAAGCAAAGCTACCGCTCACAAGGTTTTCAGCCAATGGTCGAACGAGAAACATCCCTAGCGATGGTGAGACTCTGGAGAAGAGCTGAGCTTACAGATCCAAATAAGCCATACACCAGCTGGCTAGTGAAGGACAGAGAAATGTCAAGATATCATTAATTTTGGACTGCGAGGTCTGTTTGATATGACGCAGCCAGATGACTAATTTGAATATAGTATTTGGAAAAAAGCTCCTGGACCTTATCAAGGGCACGGAAACTGGCTTACTCAACTAATGTGATTTATTAGTGACCTACTGTGTACACGACGATGCTTTAGTGGATGCTTTATAGACTTGCGTCTTGCCGAACCGTGCAACTTTCCAACCTGCAGTCCCGAAGACCGCCGAAGGTTTCCGACTATTATCCGATGATGCCGCAACTGCGCCAAATTTAAATCGTTAATAACATGAATGATTCAAGACTTTATCCTAAAAAGATGCTTTAACGATGAGGAAACTATAAAAGTTGGCTTTATTGACAGTTCAAAATTTAAAAAATTAAAGTAGGGCTCTTTAGTAAATAACGCAAAAGTTTTCTATCTTTGTGTAACATTGGGGATATATGTGGAAGATTATTTGTGGCTTAAAAACAATATATTTCGAGAACAAATTTTAAAAGAAACGTCTGAGTCATCCAATAAATAGTAAAAATTGTCATCTTATACAAAATTAGAGAGAAATTAAAAAAATTATTCTTCCTTAACCTTAAAAGTAAAAAAATCTTTGATCCCTTTGGATTACTGTAGAAAGAGCAAATGTGGTACATTATCATACCTATCACTGTGTTTTAAATTAATTGTAAAGGATTATTAGTGGAGAAGTATACAGTAAATATATAAGAAAACTGGACCCAGTTCTACAGAAATAACTCCCATCGTTGTCTTTTGCACCAACTTTCCCTTATATTAGATTTACTAATGTAAAAAAAATGAATGCCTCAGAAAAAACTCAGTTATGAGTAATGCCAATAAGAGGGAAATTTTTGGGTAAATGACATTCTAGACTTTTCTACACATAGCAAAAATGTAGAAAACATTTTTCAAAACACTTTATTAGACATTGCTGGATCTGGATGGTAGATACAGAGAATGAAAACACCACAAAAACAGAGAAATTCTTCCAAAACAACACATTTTTGAATTCTAAAAAAACGGCACACAGAACTGTCACTGTCAGTGTCAACCTCGGTAGTCATGACAAATGCGCATGCGGAACTGTTGGTTGGAAAGTTGCACGGTCCGGCTAGCGCAAGTTGCTTTATAGAGGGAGAGTCTTCTATACATATTGTATTCCACTATGAGGCAGATCATTTTGGGGTTTAGAGCTCTGATACCGGAAGTCGTTGTAGGGAGACGAACGAGAGACCCAACAATGGCGTTCTCCTCTGTTGTTTCTCTCCCCAAGTTATTCTTTCTTCTACACCAATGCACCAACCATCGAGATCACCATAGAATATTTCAATGCTGCGCCATCATGGACCCCTTCGCCCTAGTGGTACGGCACTGGTACTGGCATTTCGATCCCCATGCCCTGCCGGTGCGGTGCATATCGAATTTGCCAAGTTTAGGAAAAGGGTGGCGATGGCCTCCAAATAATTGGAATTACGTTTTCAGCGGCGACCAAGGCGGCGGTGGTGTCCCCAGGAGGATATGATTCAGAGACCGTGCTGACGCTGGTGTGGGGAAGGTATTCGGGTGCAGGGGCGCCGAAGTTGGGGTGTTGCGTGGGAAGCGATAAGGGTTAGGTTAGGGTTAGGGTTAGGGGGGTCAAACGTACAGGCCGGGTTAGGTAGCCCCAACACTGCAGCCATTGGCTTATTGTATTGTCCTGTGCGCTTGTTAATCCGTGAAGAGTTTTGTAGCCTTGATAAGATCCAAGAGTCTCTTCATGATATCTCGATTGGGGAGTGATTTGGGGTTGTTTGGCCCTATCAGTCTGAATCTCCACCAGCGTAGGGCCTCACATTCAAAGATTATGTGAGAGGCTGTTTCGTCGTCCTCGTCACATAGTCTGCATATTGGGTTTTCTTTGAAAATCCCTAATGTGTGTAGATGTTTTCTTAGGCCGCAGTGTCCGGTTAGGAGGCCGGTTATTAGCCTAGTTTCTTTCCTATTTAGTTTTAGGATCTCTTCAGCTAGTTTTGGTGTGGATTGTTTCACCATCAGCTTGCTATGTCTGAGCTTTGGATGTGACTGCCAGTATTTTAGGTGCTGTGAATGCACCCACTGGTTTATCCTAGTTCTTACCAAAGACCCATTTCAGGGTTACCTTGTTCGTGGCACTAAGTTGTTTGAGGTTTTCTAAGCATTCCCAGACGAGTCTGGATTTGATTTGGCAGCCGTTAAGAGCTTTAATCGACGCTTGGCTATCCGAGCAGAAAACGATAAGGGTACGGACATGCTGAATTGCATCGATGAGCGCACTGGCGGTTTCTACATCGATGAAAAAACAAACCTGTTAATTCTTAGGTGGCCGAACAAATTGAAGATGCCTTCACCTACTCACCCTCGCGGTTTTTTTAGTAGTAAGGGGGTTAGGGTTAAGTTGCCCAATACTTGCCGCTCAGCTTTAAGGCTTACTGTGCATCTCCGATCAAAGGAACCAAACAGAGTCCCATCCTTAGTTCTTTGCGAAATTCGAGATGCGTTGGAATGTGCTCTCCTGTCTTGCCTCCTGGCATACGTCCACATAGAAGTTCCTGCTTTCTCTTAAGGCAGGACGTGCTTAGCTGTTTCCTCTGCCTCACCGCAGTTCCTGCATAATGGGTTTGCCACGCCAATCCTCAGCTTTTGCAGGTGTGCACTGAACGTCCAATGGTCAGTTATATATCCGACCACTTTTCGTAGTTCTTTCCTGCTCAGTCTGAGAGCGTCTGCGGTATTAGAATACGAGGGTCCCCTCACCATCCTCTTAGATTGAACATTCCCAACACTCTGTCCCAGCGCTTCTTCTCACATGCTGGTTCTGGCTCGATGAGAGGGAGTTCTGCACCTACCAAAAAGTGTCGCGGCACCCTGCCTTAGGGACTCTCAAGCGGAAAGTACCTTGGTGTCACCCTAGACCCTATACCAATGGTATGGCATGGCGAAAGCATACTGAGATGTTAAAAACAAAATTCCAAACTACATTTCGATAGGTTTATCCTTTGTTACGAAGAACTTCAAAACTGTGACCAAAATCAAGTCCTGAAATTATCGATCATATAAACTCGTTCTTTAGCAAAATCTGATCAAATCAAAACTGTGTTTAGAATGTCAAAATTATCCTAGTTATTTCAACAATGCCTATTTTAACACTTGCACTTCTCTCTCTTTCTCTCTCTCTCTCTCTCTCTCTCTCTCTCTCTCTCAGCTCTTCCTCTCTTTTCTCATTTCGCTACAATATTGTCTGGTTTCTGGGTGACCAGACTGACAGAATGACGAACTAACTAACAAACTATAACATGAAAGTCCTCCGGACCACTTGGACATCTAACGACGAGTAGTATCTGAAACCATTGATTAACTTTACCTAAATATGTTAATCAATGCTGAAACTTAATACCTACATTTTTTTCTTGCAGAGCATAATAAAAAATAATCGAATCCAGGATTGCGCAACTAATCCACTAAATTAACTTGCGGTGCATACAGGCATGTTCATTTTCCAGGACCTTTGGTATACAGTGAGTGAGTTTCACACTACTCACCGTTTATTTTGCCTTCGTTCATTAAAACTTTATTGTTTGTTAATCTCTTGGCTGCATAAGCGAATCTAGATGTGTTAGCGTCAATCATTGGAGCAGATTAGCTTGACATGGGTTGTCTTGTAATCAATTAATATAGCTTTTAAAAAATAGGTACTTGTGATATCAGCTTTGCGAACCTACGTGGTTTTGTTGTCCACTCTGTAAAATGCAATAACGACCTGGCATGCGTGGGAGAATGCGAGTGTGTGAATGAGAACAGGCAAGTCTGTGTTATTCAGTATGTGTCATATCTACCTTTTTTATTAAGTTTATTCCTTCTTCGTATTTTTATGTGTCAGAGTAATATATTAAAACTATTAAGTCTTTTTTAAATAAATTTTATACGTATGCACTAGAGAAGAATGCTTTATAATTTGATCGATGTTCAACGTGAAAACCATATCTTTCAGTATAGTTATTATTTTCATGGTGAACAACCATTCTTCCATATTTTTTTTTTCATTTACACGTTACCATGAACCCAAACAATTAGGATTTTGTCATACAGCAAATAATATGAAATGTCTACTAGGAATTAGTATTATATTTTATTTATTCGATTCGTGCATCCATACCTAGTGATCATTCCATATTTTGATACAGGATGCCTCATTATTCAGAGTGTTGTTATGGTTTATTTTGCCATTACCGCCTTATAAAGCAAATGTTTATGACACATAGACAAGGATATGTAGCCAGTACGATATCGCATTTGTTTTTGAAAATTTTTAATACAACCCTCATTTTACCCAACTCATTTAATTAGGCATCCTGTATAGTGCATGTTAGCCTTTATTGAAATCTATGTAAATGAGGAATTGATTTTTGTATTTGTTATTTATTGAATATTTTAATTTTTTATACACAAATTTTATTTTTGCTCCCTCCCCATTCCCTCTTTAGTCGTGTGATTTTTTACATATTTTTTTTTATTTCCCATTTTGTTGTGAATACAAATACAGGGTCTCGAAATAGTATCGGGCTCACCTCACTTTAGATGTGAATTAAAATGACAAACAAAAAATATCGATTTGACGTCAGAAACCTTAGAAATTTTGTTACTTTGGTATAATGGGAGGTGAGCCCGAGAAGTTTCGAGCACTCTGTTTATTGACCAGTTGAGTCGACTCAAGAATACGTATAGAAAGTGCAATAAAGTCACCATGACGTCATAAAACATATTTCCAAATGTCTAGTAGTGTAGCGGGAATTTAGATAGGAGAATTATATAGGGTGAAAAAATATGTTTCATGACGTCACGGTCGAATCCATTCCTCGCAAAATTCCTACTAACTATAAGCTCGTATCAGAAAATATATAATTATACTTGTAAGAAATCACAGGAAGAGGACTTTAGGTCAGGCGGCAGGCATTTCAATTTCCGATTTATGTTTGAAAAACTAGATGTGGTCTTTTAGGACATATATTTCTGTTTTTCCAAGTGGACGTTATGTCGTCAAAAAGCTAAAGTTACAGATGATTTGACTTGAAGTTGCTACTCTCGATAAGATTATTTCTATCAAGGTCGAAGGTACAAGTATCTAGCTCCACAATGTGATGGATCAAATTCTGTATCATCATTTCAAAATTTTTAGGGATGAAGAACGTAGGCTCTATTATCTATTTATCATCAAATTGTATTTGTTAATAGTGTTCTTCATTTACGTTTTAGTTATCTGATTCTACAACGTAGGTCATTGATTTCAATCAATTTCAATGTCAATCAATATTGTTCACAATATTTCGATTAAGAGCATTTCGATTTATATCCAGTTCATCTTTCAGTGTGTTTTACTTTCTTAACTCCAGGGCCCTATAACACAAACCATACAAGGCTTACAAGTGTAAAAATAGATTCTGTACTTGTAGATATCTTGTAATACAACACAACTTTTAACTACCTCTATGGATCTATGGTTATCTTACAAATTTTTCTACCATTGTCGTTAATGTTTTACCAGTCGTCAATTGTGGAGGGATAGCTAGCAGCACAGTAAAACTCTGAAACTGATGAAGAGGTTCCTAGAGAATATTGATTTCACTTGAGAAAGGACTTCGCTTTTCTCAATGATAACGAATTCAATGAAAAGTTTCGACAGCTGACATCCATTTGTGTGTCAGAAAAATCACCGAAAACTGTTTGTCGTCTTTAATTTTTATTTAAAAACTGCATTTTTCTCTCAAAAACAACTTGATTTCAGGACGTTTTCGATAAGTAGTATGTACGTAATCTTCTCACAGACTGAACCTACTAATTCCCACAAAGTTTTGCGAGTTTTAACAAGTTTTTATGCTTTATGCGTTTATGAAATAAACTGTTATTTCATTACATGTAGCAAAACTTTCCTAATCCCGACTTGCTTTGTCTTACCGAATTATTGAAATTTGTAAGTACAGGGCCATGCTTGTAGCTTGTATAGTTTTGTAAAGTTTGTGTTGCAGGCTCCAGGATTGTACAATTTAATTGAAGGTAAAACAC
The DNA here is from genome assembly GCA_951848785.1 of Callosobruchus maculatus. Taxonomy (NCBI): domain Eukaryota; kingdom Metazoa; phylum Arthropoda; class Insecta; order Coleoptera; family Chrysomelidae; genus Callosobruchus; species Callosobruchus maculatus. The sequence goes on from CATOUR010000100.1 coordinate 5,037,505, forward strand.
CTGAAGAAGTTTAGATATAGTTAGCTGTATCATCGTGTTTTTATAGCGCAGTTACTTATCCAAAACGGGAATTTCTATGCAGAGAGTTAAAGTTCATATTTGTTCCTAAAAATTGTATCTTAAAGAATACTATATCGCTCCAAAATAGATGGATACTTGATGGAAATGATTTTCATTTGGATCGCCGAAAATAATGCCTGTCTTCTAGCCTATCTTTATATAGTATTAAATGTAAGATATTTTGTTTTTTCTTTTCTATGTTATACTGTTAATATTAATATAATGAATATACAGATTTGTCAGATATAAATGAATCAATGTCAAGGAGGGAAATATGATTTTTAGATTGTATAAATATTAGGTGTATCTTTTAATTCAAGCCAAATGCCAAAGTTAAAGTGTAATTCTTATAATTCATAATCTAGTGATTTATTATTAATCTATACACATAGTAAGTATACATAAAGAATAGGTCCCTGTAACGTAAATGCCGATTTTTGAACAAATTCGTTTTTACAACTCATCTTTTTCTAATGACACACGAAATGAGAACAAATCTTCCCGTTTTTATGCGAATATACACTTGAGGCTAAACTATTTTCCGTCTTGCTTTATCTACCATTGGTAAATAACAGCTGAACGTAAAATATCATAGTCACCATGGTATTCTAGAGTACTAGTGCTGGATACGCTATGCAAAATTGAGCTTTCAACCTACATTTATAATTTAACGATTTCTGCATTATACGGGTATTTTTAGCAGTGAAGGATTTTATTTACATGATATCCCAAACTTTACAGTGCAGTCACATGTACAGAGAACGATTCGTAAAATTTATTATTTTTGCATGATTTCTATAGAAAAGGTCTCCCAATTAATCCAAAATTATATGTGTATTCTTCAAAAGCTTACTGATGCGCGATTGCTGTAATATTGATCTTGATAGCTAATTGCAATCCCATTAAATTTCTGATTGTGCTTGTGCTTCATTATGGTTCCGTCGTATTGCTTACATAGCCTATGCAATTTATATAGTCTATTTGAGAATAATCTTTTTTCAATTAGTGAGCTACGTGGGTGGTCCAATAAGTACCTAGCCTACATAAGAAACACGAAAATTTTGGAAAAATACCGATTTATTTCTCAACATAGTCTCCTTTTAGTTCGATACACTTGATTCACCCGCCTGAAAACACGTTTTCGGGAGGTCTGCAATTTTAGTCCTCCGTGGCGGCGATGACCTCTTCATTCGACCCAAATTTCTGCCCGGCGAGTGACTTTTTCAGGTTTCACCGTTTCACACGCTGTCAAAACAATACTAAACGTCAAATTTGGCTGAAATTTGACAGTAGTCATCTACGATGATGTATTACGCAACAGTAAATTTATCTTGTGATAGTGGCACCACCGGACAGGTACTTACCGGACCACCCACCTATTATACAGAGTGAGTCTTCAGTATGGAACGCCCCAATTATCTCGGAAACAGTTTGCATGATTTTCATGAATTTTGGGTATGAGGGTTTTCCAATACGGCCGAAGCATTTACGTTGTTGTCGTATCCTCCATTTTTCTTAAAATATAACGAACTTTGTTATTTCAAATGGACCACCTTGTATATACTTTTATTTTCGAAATCCCTGAAAAATACGCATTATTTTGTCTCTAATATTCACAATACTCAAATGTCATAATTTCCTAGTTACAGCTAGATAGATTTACATTATAGGTATCCACCCACGTCAAAATAAGACATCAATCTCAAGAAACGTAGTGTTCCTTTTTATATAAACTTCAGATAAACGTTCCATTTTGGCTTTCAATCAATATTAACAATGACACTTCATAGCAATAGCCATCTTATATTATATTATAATAACTTGGGCGTATACAATGTATATTTAGTTGTAACTACAAAATTGTGACGTTTAGGTAGGAGAAATATCATACAAAAAACAATCAGTATTTTTCGAATATTTCAAAAAGAAAGAAATAGGTATATAGGGTGATCCATTTGAAATAACACATTTTATTATATTTCCGCAAAAACGGTAGATATGACAACACCGTAAATACCATCGTTAGATCGGCCGAATTGCAAAGCGCCCCTACCCAAAAATTAGTGAAAATCGTACAAACCGTTTCCGAAATGATTGAGGTACTTAAGACTAGACTTGGAACTATTTTTATTAAGAACTCCTCTGCTAAAATACCAATATTTCAATGGATCAAATGCATAGCAAATGTACTAATTATTTAATGAAATTGGATATGATTGTTACATCTTTCTGCTGTAATACATATATATGGCATTAACTGCCGCCTTACCATTTATTCATTTACTTTACCTGCAGTACATACATATTTTTTCGTATAAATGTGTGGGTTATCTGTATAAAAATGAACTAATACCAATGTTAATGCTATGGGTTATATTTGCTAGTTTTGCATAGTCGCCTTGCAATTTAAGATAAGTCGTTTAGCCTTCTTTCTTCATCCGAGCTAATTTTTTACTGCGGGAAGACACCTTGTTGTATTACTATTTTATAGCTAATTTTAAATGAATTCCTGTGTACTATAACAAAATATATTTTGAAATTTATGTGAACAATTTGTAAATAAAACAGCTGGAATTATTTAGCTTGATGTATTTCGAAAGTAATACTTGTTATATTTTCAATTTTTAATATTTTTTATCGATTATATGTATGTGTTTATGTATATAATAAAAACATATATTCGGTACACAACATGTATGTTGTTATTATACACGTATAATGAATGTATAAGCTCTAAATGTTGCACAAATATTTTTATTGACTTTTATTTGAGATTTTATTCAAAATTTTCGTCAACCAGTCAAACTGACGACGATATTTCGTATGCTAGCTTGTATTTCTGCTCAGTGCAAATAAACGTTAAATAAATACTGTTAAAATTTAATGTGTCTCATTTATTTCACTAATAAATTATATTTATCTCGCTTCACTTACAACAAATAAAACCACATCATCTGCCTATGCTCGGAGACAGCACAGTAAATCTTTTTGCCTCAACGAGTGTACCTTTATCAACTCGCCAGTGAAGCAGGATAAATTAGGAAGTCACAGGGTAAGTATCTAGTGGCAACCATCCCACATCCGACAATTTGTTTACGTTGCAAAGCTACCCAACTTTGGGTGAAAAGGATGGCGCAAGGAAGTGTAAAAAGTGTGCTGGTACGACATTAGCGCTAAATATGAACTTGTAGAGTTTCCTCTGGTATCCTTATATCCGATTTTCTCCTGGTACCTAACGCATAATTTTTGTAGTTATGCCAGATTTGTCAGAAAATTAAAACTTCTAGAGAACTAACTCACCTTTTGACGTGTCTTTTATCCTGATCCCTGAAGCATAATCATTTTTGCAGTGTAGCTAAGTTTTGCAAGAAACGACAAACCTCTAGAGCGACCTCTATCGTGTCTGTTATCCTGATAAATGAAATAATTTTTGTAGTGGTGCTAGATTTGTCATAAAATGTGTAGAGAAGTAGCTCACCTTACAACGTTTCTGTTATCCTGATACCTGAAGCATAATATTTTTTGCAGTGCAGCTAAGTTTTGTAAGAAACAACTAACTTCTAGAGCGATCTCTATCCGCTTCTGTTCTCCTGATACCTAATGCATTATTTTTGTAGTGGAGCTAGATTTATCAGAAAACGCAAATTTCTAGAGAACTTGCTCACCTTTCGACGTTTCTGTTATCCTGATACCTGAAGCATAATAATTTTTGCGGCGCTGCTAAATTTTGTAAGAAGCGACTAACCTCTAGAGCGACCTCTATAGCTTTCTGTTATCCTGATAACTGAAATGATTGTTGGTAGGGCTGCTAAATGTTTTGCAGGAAACGACAAACTTCTAGAGCGACCCCTATCCGTTTGCAGAAATCGCAAGCTTCTAGAGCGCCGACCTTTCGACGTTTCTGTTATCCTGATAGCTAAAGCATAATAATTTTTGCAGCGCTGCTGAATTTTGTAAGAAACGACTAACTTCTAGAGCGACCTCTATCCGCTTCTATTCTCCTGATACCTAATGCATAATTTTTGTAGCGGTGCTAGATTCACCATAAAATGCAAATTTCTAAAGAACTAACCCACCTTTCGACGTTTCTGTTATCCTGATACCAGACGCATAATAATTTTTGCAGCGCTGCTAAAGAAACGGCGAACTTCTAGAGCGATCTATCTCTATAGGCTTCTGTTATCCTGATAACTGAAATGATTTTTGGTATGGCTGATAAATTTTGCAGGAAACGACAAACTTCTAAAGCGACCTCTATCCGTTTGCAGAAACCGCAAACTTCTAGAGCGCTGACCTTTCGAAGTTTCTGTTATCCTGATAGCTGAAGCATAATAATTTTTGCAGCGCTGCTGAATTTTGTAACGAATAACTTCTAGAGCGACCTCTATCCATTTCTGTTATACTGATAACTGAACTGATTTTTGGTAGGGCTGCTAAACTTTGCAGGAAACGACAAACTTCTAGAGCGACCCCTATGCGTTTGCAGAAATCGCAAACTTCTAGAGCGCTAACCTTTTGACGTTTCTGTTATCCTGATACCTGAAGCATAATAATTTTTGCAGCGCTGCTAAATTTTATAAGAAGCGACTAACGACTAACTTCTAGAGCGACCTCTATCCGCTTCTGTTCTCCTGATACCTAATGCATTATTTTTGTAGTGGAGCTAGATTTATCAGAAAACGCAATAAATTTCTAGAGAACTTGCTCACCTTTCGACGTTTCTGTTATCCTGATACCTGAAGCATAATTATTTTTGCGGCGCTGCTAAATTTTATAAGAAGCGACTGACTTCTAGAGCGACCTCTAATAGCTTTCTGTTATCCTGATAACTGAAATTATTGTTGGTAGGGCTGTCCGTTTGCAGAAATCGCAAAATTCTAGAGCGCTAACCCTTTGACGTTTCTGTTATCCTGATACCTGAAGCATAATAATTTTTGCAGCGCTGCTAAATTTTGTAAGAAACAACTAACTTCTAGAGCGACCTCTATCCGCTTCTGTTCTCCTGATACCTACGGCATTATTTTTGTAGTGGAGCTAGATTTATCAGAAAACGCAAATTTCTAGAGAATTTGCTCACCTTTCGACGTTTCTGTTATCCTGATACCTGAAGCATAATTATTTTTGCGGCGCTGCTAAATCTTATAAGAAGCGACTGACTTCTAGAGCGACCTCTAATAGCTTTCTGTTATCCTGATAACTGAAATTATTGTTGGTAGGGCTGTCCGTTTGCAGAAATCGCAAAATTCTAGAGCGCTAACCCTTTGACGTTTCTGTTATCCTGATACCTGAAGCATAATAATTTTTGCAGCGCTGCTAAATTTTGTAAGAAACAACTAACTTCTAGAGCGACCTCTATCCGCTTCTGTTCTCCTGATACCTACTGCATTATTTTTGTAGTGGAGCTAGATTTGTCAGAAAACGCAAATTTCTAGAGAACTTGCTCACCTTTCGACGTTTCTGTTATCCTGATACCTGAAGCATAATAATTTTTGCGGCGCTGCTAAATTTCATAAGAAGCGACTAACCTCTAGAACGACCTCTATAGCTTTCTGTTATCCTGATAACTGAAATGATTGTTGGTAGGGCTGCTAAATGTTGCAGGAAACGACAAACTTCTAGAGCGACCCCTATCCGTTTGCAGAAATCGCAAGCTTCTAGAGCGCCGACCTTTCGACGTTTCTGTTATCCTGATAGCTAAAGCATAATAATTTTTGCAGCGCTGCTGAATTTTGTAAGAAACGACTAACTTCTAGAGCGACCTCTATCCGCTTCTGTTCTCCTGATACCTAATGCATCATTTTTGTAGCGGTGCTAGATTCACCATAAAATTGCAAATTTCTAAAGAACTAACCCACCTTTCGACGTTTCTGTTATCCTGATACCCGACGCATAATAATTTTTGCAGCGCTGCTAAAGAAACGGCGAACTTGTAGAGCTACCTCTATAGGCTTCTGTTATCCTGATAACTGAAATGATTTTTGGTGTGGCTGATAAATTTTGCAGGAAACGACAAACTTCTAAAGCGACCTCTATCCGTTTGCAGAAACCGCAAACTTCTAGAGCGCTGACCTTTCGACGTTTCTGTTATCCTGATAGCTGAAGCATAATAATTTTTGCAGCGCTGCTGAATTTTGTAACGAATAACTTCTAGAGCGACCTCTATCCATTTGTTATCCTGATAACTGAACTGATTTTTGGTAGGGCTGCTAAACTTTGCAGGAAACGACAAACTTCTAGAGCGACCCCTATCCGTTTGCAGAAATCGCAAACTTCTAGAGCGCTAACCTTTTGACGTTTCTGTTATCCTGATACCTGAAGCATAATAATTTTTGCAGCGCTGCTAAATTTTATAAGAAGCGACTAACGACTAACTTCTAGAGCGACCTCTATCCGCTTCTGTTCTCCTGATAACTAATGCATTTTTGTAGTGGTGCTAGATTCACCATAAAATGCAAATTTCTAAAGAACTAACTCACCTTTAAACGTTTCTGTTATCCTGATACCTGAAGCATAATAATTTTTTGAAGGGTTGCTCAATTTTGTAGGAATCGACAAACACCTAGAGCGACCTCTGGAGGTTAGGAGAAACCGCAAAACTCTAGAACCCACTATGCTATCCTTTCGACGTTTCTGTTATCCTGATACCCGACGCATAATTTTTGCAGCGCTGTTAAAGAAACGGCGAACTTCTAGAGCGACCTCTATAGGCTTCTGTTATCCTGATAACTGAAATGATTTTTGGTATGGCTGTTAAATTTTGCAGGAAACGACAAACTTCTAAAGCGACCTCTATCCGTTTGCAGAAACCGCAAACTTCTAGAGAGCTGACCTTTCGACGTTTCTGTTATCCTGATAGCTGAAGCATAATAATTTTTACAGCGCTGCTGAATTTTGTAACGAATAACTTCTAGAGCGACCTCTATCCATTGCTGTTATCCTGATAACTGAACTGATTTTTGGTAGGGCTGCTAAACTTTGCAGGACACGACAAACTTCTAGAGCGACCCCTATCCGTTTGCAGAAATCGCAAACTTCTAGGGCGCTAACCTTTTGACGTTTCTGTTATCCTGATACCTGAGGCATAATAATTTTTGCAGCGCTGCTAAATTTTATAAGAAGCGACTAACGACTAACTTCTAGAGCGACCTCTATCCGCTTCTGTTCTCCTGATACCTGATGCATTATTTTTGTAGTGGAGCTAGATTTATCAGAAAACGCAAATTTCTAGAGAACTTGCTCACCTTTCGACGTTTCTGTTATCCTGATACCTGAAGCATAATAATTTTTGCGGCGCTGCTAAATTTTATAAGAAGCGCCTAACCTCTAGAGCGACCTCTATAGCTTTCTGTTATCCTGATAACTGAAATGATTGTTGGTATGGCTGATAAATTTTGCACGAAACGACAAACTTCTAGAGCGACCCCTATCCGTTTGCAGAAATCGCAAGCTTCTAGAGCGCCGACCTTTCGACGTTTCTGTTATCCTGATAGCTAAAGCATAATAATTTTTGCAGCGCTGCTGAATTTTGTAAGAAACGACTAACTTCTAGAGCGACCTCTATTCGCTTCTGTACTCCTGATACCTAATGCATCATTTTTGTAGCGGTGCTAGATTCACCATAAAATTGCAAATTTCTAAAGAACTAACCCACCTTTCGACGTTTCTGTTATCCTGATACCCGACGCATAATAATTTTTGCAGCGCTGCTAAAGAAACGGCGAACTTCTAAAGCGACCTCTATAGGCTTCTGTTATCCTGATAACTGAAATGATTTTTGGTATGGCTGATAAATTTTGCAGGAAACGACAAACTTCTAAAGCGACCTCTATCCGTTTGCAGAAACCGTAAACTTCTAGAGCGCTGACCTTTCGACGTTTCTGTTATCCTGAGAGCTGAAGCATAATAATTTTTACAGCGCTGCTGAATTTTGTAACGAATAACTTCTAGAGCGACCTCTATCCGCTTCTGTTCTCCTGATACCTAATGCATTATTTTTGTAGTGGAGCTAGAATTTATCAGAAAACGCAATAAATTTCTAGAGAACTTGCTCACCTTTCGACGTTTCTGTTATCCTGATACCTGAAGCATAATTATTTTTGCGGCGCTGCTAAATTTTATAAGAAGCTGCTAACTTCTAGGGCGACCTCTATAGCTTTCTGTTATCCTGATAACTGAAATGATTGTTGGTAGGGCTGCTAAATGTTGCAGGAAACGACTTCTAGAGCGCTAATCTTTCAACGTTTCTGTTATCCTGATAGCTGAAGCATAATAATTGTTACAGCGCTGCTAAATGTTGTAAGAAACAACTGACTTCTAGAGCGATCTCTATCCGCTTCTGTTCTCCTGGTACCTAATGCATAATTTTTGCAGCGCTGCTAAATTTTGTAATAAACGACAAACTTCGACCTCGATCCGTTTACAGAAACCGCACTCTAAAGCGCTAACCTTTCGACGTTTATGTTATCCTGATACTTGAGATAATTTTTATAAGTTTACTTAATTTTGCAGAAAACGTAGACTTCGAGAGCGACCTCTATCCGCTTCTCCTGATACCTAATGCATAGTTTTTGTGGTGGAGCTAAATTTGTCAGAAAATGCAAATTTCATGCTTAATTTTGCAGAAAACGCAGACTTCGAGAGCGACCTCTATCCGCTTCTGTTCTCCTGATACCTAATACATAATTTTTGTAGTGGAGCTAGATTTGTTAGAAAATGCAAATTTCTAGAGAAGTTACGCACCTTTCGACGTTTCTGTTATCCTGATACCTTAACATAATAATTTTTGGTAGGACTACTAAATTCGGCAGGAAACGACAAACTTCTAGAGCGACCTCTATCCGTGTCTATTATCCTGATAATTGAAATAATTTTTGGTAGGTCTGCTAAATTTTGCAGGAAACGACAAACTTCTAGAGCGACCTCTATACGTTTGCAGAAACGGCAAACTTCTAGAGCGCTAACCTTTCGACGATTCTGTTATCCTGATACCTGAGGCATAATAATTTTTGCAGCGCTGCTAAATTCTGTAAGAAACGACTAACTTTCTCTATAGGTTTCTGTTATCCTGATAACTGAAATGATTTTTGGTAGGGCTGCTAATTTTTTCAGGAAACGACAAACCTCTGAAGCGCTAACCTTTCGACGTTTCTGTTATTCTGATAATTTTTTGTAATAATTTTTCTGATACCTAATGCATAATTTTTGTAGTGGAGCTAGATTTGTCAGAAAATGCAAATTTGTAGAGAACTCACCTTTTGACGTTTCTGTTATCCTGATACACAATAATTTTTGCAGCGCTTCTAAATTGTTTAGGAAACGACAAGCGACCTCTATCCGGTCGCAGAAACCACAAACTTCTAGAGCGCTAACCTTACGACATTTCTGTTATCCTGATAATTGAAATAATTTTTGTAAGTTTGCTTAATTTTGCAAAAAATGCAAAAACTAGAGCGAACTTTTTCTGTTTCTGGATACTTAATGCATAATTTTTGTAGTGGTGCTAAAACTGTCAGAAAATAAATGCAAACTTCTAGAGAGCCATCAGCCGTTATTCTGATAACTGAAACATAATAATACTTGCAGAGTTGCTAAATTTTGCAGTAAATGACAAACTTCTAGCGCGCAAACTTTTCGACGTTCCTGTTATCTTGATCCTGAGGTCCCTCTTCCTGATCCTCTTTGTAGGGCCGCTAAATTTTGCAGAAAACGCGAAACTAGCGCAGAAAATGTAAACCTAAACCTAGACAACGATCATCGACATAACGAAAAGGGTCACTTAGCGTCCGCCTTTCGAGGGGTGTACCATAGAAACGAACCTCTTGCATTTAACAAGCCGACGCCAACGATCGGGTATCGTCTCGTTTATTCACCGGGTTCAAGATTATCTCTAAAACTAAACTAAAAAAAATCATTTCAATGCAAAGTATGAGGAATGAGAAGCAACTGGTAGGACGCAAAAGTAATATTGGAGAAGAACAAAGAACAACACAGTTATTGAATTTGACATACAATAATAATGTTTCAATTCCAGAGAGCCCGATCCGCCACTGCTCATAGGTAGAAAGAAAAAGAGAAAAGCAGATCCGCTCTATCCGTGTATAGCTATCAACAAGCTCCGGAAAAATTTACTGTAAACGCGCCGTAACAATGTTAGGATGAAGTAGGAAAAATATTTTCTGATTTAATTTATCGACGGGGCAAAAGGAGAACGCAACTTCCCAAGTTCGTTCTACCCTTGCTGTGGAGCGAATAAGATCATGACACAAAATCGATGTTTTCTCGCTCGCTCTTTCGAACGGCTATACAGGGTGAATCAGTTAAATTTTCTGAAAGGATGGGTGCGTTTCACTGAAAATGAACAAGAATGAACATTTGTTAGAATAAAAACTGTTTACTAACGTTTCGGCTGGTTCTGCAATATTGACAAAAAATAATTCGGAATAATATTCATTTTTTCAGGATGACAGCTTTCTTTCGAGAACTAACCTCCTACACAATTCTGAATTCTTGATAAATCCAAAATTAAAACCATTGATGTAATGTAATGTAATGTACTATGTACTCCCATTAGATTAGATCCCGGATAACATGAGTTTTTGTCTCGTCTTGGGCTTGTAGTAGTTCTGTCCGTGACTATTGACTCAACAATGGGCCTATACCGTGATCATAAATTGATCAATTTATTTACTGCGGTATTATTTTTGATGATACATAGGACCGTTTACTGTAAAAAGTCCGCAGAAAACTTGATCCAAATGAGAATAACACTAAAAAGAAAATTGTACTGTAATTTGAAATAGCCGATGATGACGTCATCTGTACGGAACCAATGAGAAGCGTCCTTTCTGTAGGGAACCGATGAGAAGCGTCCTTTCGTATTCCGATGACTACGAGCGGATGCGATTGTTTTGTACCAGTGAGCTCTTATTGGTTCCCTACAGGTGACGTCACGACCTGGACGGGAAGTGTATGGATTCAAAAAATTCAATATTTAGAGCAATTTTTTTCGGTTATAAATACGATAGAAAAATTTTGTAAAATTATTTATGGCATCTACGTGGTGTCACGGTTCGTTTAAGCCAATAAACAAAAAATGTGGTAGAGGCCCATTGGTAAAAATTAAGTCGCACAATATAGGTATTGGACGACTGAGGCAGCTGGTATGGCGGGAAGCGCTAAAGGCACTACCCATGCTACAAGCAACCAGCGACTCAATTGAACCAGCATTCGTTTTTAATAAACCCTACAAAGTATAGATTAAACAGAATACTGAGTCAAATGTCAAAACAAGGGAAGGCACTGGATGTCCAGGTCCCTAAATATTCGAAGGTTTGAAGTCCGTTGAGTTCGTGAAGATTGCCAGGGTAACATTTCTACAAAGTTCTAGGTACAATTACGCTTATAACACATCTGAGTAACATAACTAAGGCATAGATTGTTTCACAATTTTATTCATATATCACTTTAGAATAGTTCTACAAAATACATAGAAAAACAAGGCGATAAATCCTTGAACTCACCTTTTGCATTTAATACACAACACTATATTTATTATATTTGTCAACAAACTTTCAACATTTAACAAAAGGCTTCCGATGCTCTTTTTTCGAAAGAGACCTAAAAACAAACGTATTGCGCTAGTAATCATATCCAATACCAATAATAGCTGTTACCAAACAAAATAATTATTTAAAAATCAAAAGCAAAACTTGTTGCAATATGTTCCAAAAAGATATTGTGCAAATACTTTCCATTTAAATTTGATATGTCTAAAAATACACTGATCAGCAAAGTCAAATTGGGAACCCAATATAAACTTAGTTATCTAAAAATTTGCTCTCTGTTGTGCGGTTTATTTTAATAAACCGTGGCTCGCAATCGGTAATTTGGTAAGTCTTTTTTACTACTTAGGCCCGGTTGTACAATGCGAGCTTAAGCTTCGGCTTAAGGTAAGCCGACGTTAAACCACGTCAGTTGCAAAACGTCCGTTGTACAATGCTGGCTCAGCCTCCCACTCCAAGCTTAACACGAGCCTACGTAAGCCGAAGTTAACGCGAGCTTAGCTGAGGTTTAAACCTAACCTCATATAAGTAACATGATATGTCAAGGAGGAACCTTCAAATTGCTAGTCACTTTATTAGGTCATATTTTTTGAAAGATTTGTGTTCAATTTAACAAAGAGAGCAAATGAAAGAACAGAGACAGAAACGGTCGTTGCCGAAATTTGACAGAAACTGTCATAAGTGCCTAACCAAAAAAGGTAATTTTTCAGATGATTATGTCAGAACGTGCTGCTTGATTGATTCCAACTGTAGCGCATTTCATTATCAACCAGGTTTAACTAAGCCGACGATTGTACAACGGGTGTCAACTTTAAGCCTAAGCTTAGGCTTAACAAAGCTCGTGTTAAACCCGCATTTGTACAACCGGCCCTTAAAATGAGTGTAAACTTGGGCCAAATGTTCCGAATGCCGCTTTTGATTAGTCTGGTTACTACCTTCTGTAAGTCATGCTATTTGTTTACCCCACTGTATCTTAGGTAAATAAATTATATTATTTTGAAGAATTTTGGGCCCATAGAAACTTGTTCTGGAGAAAAATGAACAAAACAAAAGATTTTCAGAAACTGTCGATAGCGTATTGTTACCCTGAAGAAATGAGCAAGGCCAATTATTTGAGAAATTATTTTGATGTGGCTTGACACACACTAAATCTTATCGGTGGCTTACTAGCGAGCATTTTTAAAAAAGGCCAATTGATTTTTTTCTGTTGCTAAAAAAGTTATTTCTCCATACACGATAATTACTCATTTCCAAAAAAGAACATAACATAATTGCAAAATATTTTTTGGAACATATCTCTACAAAAAAAATATATCTTGAAGCTGCAGACCTAGTTTAACAAAGGCTTGAAAATTAGAATTTCCTCTAAAATGCAATAGATTAAATGCAAGTGTGCTATTAAAAACCGAGAATCTGTCATAGAAAGATTACAAAAGACTGATATGGCTAAATATGGCATCTACGTAACTTTATTTCCTGAATATATTTACAGGGCTAAACCAGTAAAACAGCTACAATCATCTCGGAAATGGTTTCCACGATTTTCATGCACTTTCGGGTATGGGGGTTTTGCAATGAGGCCGATCTTACCATATGGTTTACAATTTTGTCATATCTACCGTTTTTCCGGAAATATAGGGTGTCCCTCGACGATTAAGACAAGCAATATATCGAAACTGGGCAGTAGTACAGAATTATAAGCTTGGGAATGTCAATTAGAACAATTGTTTCATCTTTTCTTATTATTGCGTTATCCAATGAGGTATTTGTTTTTGGTCACGTGACGTCCGATTCCAAACTATTAATAGGACACCCTATATATTAATGCTTTTTTACGTTTCTGCCGATGAAATAATTCCAAAAAACTAGCACACTTGGGGCCTGAATTTAACAGCTACAGGTACTTAAAGGATTGTACCAATACCATTGATTATAACATATAGCCCAATGCTAGTGTTTGTTTCATTCTTTATCTTAATGGTAATGGTACAATCCTTTAAGTACCTGTGACTCTTGAACTAATCATTTTATACCCCCAGAGTGCGAGTCTGTTGGAATTGTTTCATCGGGAGTATACACCGAAAGGCATTAACATACAGGATGTCCCATTAAAATGTTGAATCGGACGTCACGTGACCAAAGCAAATACCTCATTGGATAACGCAATAATAAGAAAAGATGCAACAATTGCTCTAATTGACATCCCCAAACTTATAATTCTGTACTACTGCCCAGTTTCGATATATTGCTTGTCTTAATAGTCATGGGACACCCTGAATAATAAACTTTATTTCAAATGGACCACCCATTATATTGCGTTCCATTTCAAATCGCTGAAATATACTGATTATTTTTTGTATAATGTTTCCTATAACTAAACGTCATAATTTTAGAGTTACAACAAAATTTACTGATCCGCGCAAGTTTATAAGAGAGATAAAAAGAGTTTTGCAATAGTCAGGCATGTTGCAAAACGTACTGGGAAGTTTCAAAGATCCCATGTGAACGGACAACCTTTTGAGTATCTGATGTAACCGCCTTCACATTATATTTTTTGAAGTTTATGTCTTATTTTAACTTGGGTGGATATAATAAAAATTAAGGTGTAACTCGTAAATTATGGCATTTGGGTATTCAGTTAAAAATAATGAGTATTTTACTCAATAATAATAATGCTTTTACATTAAGTTGTAATATTTCCTACCAAAATAAATCTACTAAAATTGATAAAATTTGACAATATGCTGCTATATACTTTGATATGATTATACGTATATTTTAAATTAAGTCAAACTGAAGGTTTTCCTCTGCAAAAACTAATTTTTGATCAAGCATACACAAATTATGAGCAAAAGCTGGATTAAACTGGATGAATTTATATCAATGATTTAATATTTTATAGGCAAGTTTGTAGGCTGAATAACATGTGTCACGACTCGATAAAACCGATTTTTAGAAAATGAGAGTATATTATTTTATTTATCCACTCAACTGCATTAATTTTGAAAACAAAACAGATCCGCATAATGTTCTGTAACGGAATAATTTAAACGATACGTTCCGCATGGATTGTACAAAAAGACGATATACTAACTGAATGTTTGAGTCGGCACAAAATCGAAGTTCTAAAATAAAATCATAAACTACAATCTTACTAATCCTCGCGCAACTCTGGAGTATTCACAAAACCTATAACATTTGAATAATATTTTAACGAATAAATGTCTTCTTGTTCTCAAATACTAATAATAACTTTTGTGGTACAGACCGTACAGGCCTTTTAAAAACTGAAGAAATAGGAAATTTTCTCCATTCCAACCGGAATAAAACTGTCTTCTGTCTTTCTTTGGCAGACCTCAGATACCATTCTTAACAGTCAACAACTATAATAGTTAAAATTCCTAATATATAATGATAAAAATCACACGCAGGGGGGCGGCGGGGGCGGAGGTTGGGTTGGTTTGTTCAACGTCTTCAAATGGTGAACGTTCATACCTGCAACAATATTTTTACATTAAAATCATCACAATACATAATACAAGCTTGATGAAACAGAGACTTGTCTTTCTAGACTCATTATTTACCTCACAGAATTTATTACTCATTTATTAGCACCCGTTGCAACTATACAGGATGTCCCAAAAAATAGTGTCAAGCGGAAGTCCAGAGATAGAGCACACCTAGAAGTATCAGAATCACCCCCATATATGTTATGCAACATTTTGTAGTTTTCGAGTTATGATTTTTTTTCTGAATTTTAGAGAATTCTCTACCTCCACAACTTAAAACTGTTCAAATAAGAAAATCAAAAGACTTTTCCAAATTATCTTTTTTTGATATTGAATCTTCAAGAGTTCACTGTTCATACATAAAGGAATAGGCTTAGTCAATCTGACGAGTCATGAAAATTATAGTGTAAAGTGAAGAATTTACGTTCTGTTAATTATGACTTAAATTTTCGACTCGGAATTAAAAAACTAAAGAGGTGATTTCATGATTTCTATGCAGGTCCAAAAACTTCTTCAGACTCTCAGCTATCATAATAATTAAAAAAAAAAGGAGTACTTAATAAGGCTACTTTGGCTCCAAACTACCTTCAACGACAAGAGGCGGAGATTTATTGAAATTTAAATGAAACAATAACTAATTTTAGGGCACTAATAGCAGAATGATTGTCAGTGCCGCAATAAAAAACATTCAGTGCGATCGGAATATCAATAGATGACCACCTGTGTCACTTTGCTAAGATTTTTTTTACATGTACGACTTCTTTTCTGTAAGTGGGAAATTATAAAATGAAAAGAAATTATCAGATTTCTTCACTAAGTTTATTAAATTTCACAAGAAATTTTCAAAATGTCTACCTTCTTGTTCGAGGCGTAATCTACATCTTCTGAAAAAATTGTTTTTTAAATTAACAAATCTCTTCGATTGTTTTTTATTATTTCTTCAACCTGTGTTAATTTGTTGCGTAATTCGCTGATGTTTCGACACTCTTTAGCATAAACTAGTTCTTTGTATTAGCCCCAAACAAAAAACTATCGGATTTAAGTCAGGTAACCGTGGCGGCCATTCAGTGGGTCCACCACGACCTATCCATTTGTTGCAGTCTCTTGCAGAAAACAGCATAGTTAAATCCAGTTGTCGTGCACTCAAGGTCCGCAGGAATAGCCAAGTAGTCAGACAACAGAAGCAACACCAATCCAAACCGACAGCACTCAGAGTCCGTAGGGAAAGCCAAATTTCGAATCTGCGTGCACTCAATAGTCCGTAAAGAAAGCCCAATTGTCAAAGTAATTCACCAAACAAGAGCGTATCCTTTTAAAGCCGCAAATACAGACAGACGACTGAATAAAGACAACGAAAGCAACCTATGCAATGACACATTCTGTAAAGACATCACAACAATATCATAGCTACCTCTTTCTAACATCGTTTACTGCGTTAGCGTTAGCTCTTTTTGTTGTCGCTCAGTAAACAACCGGTTTCGAAGAATGCGCTCCTTGTGGTTTTTTTAGCAAGAAATAGGATCTTTTTCACAAATGTTTAATTTATTGAACGTTTTTAACGTTTATTATTGCCGTACTGACAACCATTCTGCTATTACCGCGTTAACTTAAGCTATTGATAAATTGAAGATCACATCGCTAATTTCAAGAAATCTTCGCCTCTTGTCTTTGAAGGTCGATTGGAGCGAAAGTAGCCCCATTAAGTACTATTTTTTTTTTCAATGACTGTGATAGCTGAGAGTCTGAAGAAGTTTCTAGACCTGCTTAGAAATCATGAAATCACCTCTTTGGATTTTTAATTGAGAGTCGAAGATTTAAGTCATAATTATCAGATCGTAAATTTTTCACTTTACACTAAAATTTTTATAACTTTTATCATAGTTACGAAGCCGATTATTTTACGTATAAACAGTAAACTCTTAGAGATTAATTAGCAAAAAAGGAAATTTGGAAAAGTCTTTTAGTTTTTCTTTTGGAACAGTTTTAATTTGTCGAGGTAGAGAGTTCCGTAAAATTCAGAAAAAAATTCATAACTCGGAAACTACAAAAAATTGCATAACATATATGGGGGTGATATTCAGATACTTCTAGGTGTGCTCTATCTCTGGACTTCCGCTTGACACTATCTTTTGGGACACCCTGTATAATAAGCTGTGCCCGGACACTACATTTATATTAAGAACGGATAAGGAAAAAAGAGATTAATGAAATCAGTCCTCCACATCTGCATATCCCTTTCCGATTAAAGTACTATTTTTTGTAAAATCCTACTAAGATTATTAACTAACTTAACAACTTACCACAGTCTATGAGTCCACCATCCGACCTAGTCCTAGCGTGACTAGATTTCTGAGGCATATTACTATTACTGTTACTATCACAATTTTGGTTATGTTCGGGATTAGTGCTGCTGAGTTGCTCATCCGACTTGTGGAGGTTCCTCTCCACCGGTCTTCCTAGCATCCTGCCATTATCGAATTTCGTCTGCAACTCGTTATGGTTAGATTTGGGGTTATTTTTGGCTTCCAAATCGATGGACCTAGGGAGAGGTTTGGGGTGGTCAAGCCTCGATTTGGCCTCATTCTCTGTAGGCCTCGGAGGCGGTTTAGCGTTGTCTATCGTGATTTTCGGTTCGCCTTCGACAGGTCTTGCTGATGGTTTTGCGTTGTCTAGCTTTACGTTTGATTTGTTCTCGAGGTCGATAGGTTTTGAGTCAGATTTTTTGCGGGATTTTATCTCGATGTCAATAGGTTTTTGGTCAGCCTTTCCGGTGTCAACTTCCGTCTTTGTTTCAGGATCTGAAATAAGAAATCGGATTGACTGAGATTCTAAAACACTGTTCAACTAAGATCGATATAGGATCGCAAGTACTTTAGAGTCTCACTACTAATGAATAACTGAGCTCATCGACTTCACGCGGTCGCTGCTATGCACGTATAAACATGCAACAACACGCAGCTTCCTGCGATTCATTGTTGCGTCATATTAGAAAACTTTCCTACCACCTCCTTGTATACATATCTACTACAGGATGATTGGTCCAATTCCTTAAAGCTTCCGAGATAAATTGAATTTTAGAGATTTTCACTAAAATGGAGACCTCTAAACGAGAACCCTAATAAAACAAAATTTTGTTGTGCGAGTTTGGAATTTTTGGTATTATAGTCCTTAGAAAATATGGTATCACGTCATTATCGTCTAAAATAAAGTGATCGTGTATCAAACACTTTTCGAGATAGTGTGATGCATGTCTTGAGAAGTGATTTCAAGAAACGTCACAAAAAAGTCACCAAACAATAATTAAACGTCTACTTTGCGGTAAAAACATGCCCGTCTTTCTAGTAATTCATTGGTAAATTGTTGTAAATGTGGTAATCACAGACAATAACATTGCATTTAAGCTCTAAAAGCATAACGGGTCTCGGTGAGTACAAAGCTTCAACAGAGCGTTTGGCAAAAACTTGTGAAATATGTAAATAATGTGCTATTGCATCATGATGCATCATGACTAGTAATAAAAAGTGATCGATTACGCAAAATCTCGGTTACGGTCTCAAAATTGTATAATTTTAGAAGAAAACCTTTTAATTTAAAAAGCTGCTAGGCAAGCAAGCAGAACGCATGGACTCATCCGTCCAAAGAATCCTACTTAAAAATCGACAACAATCCATTCCTCTGACAGGGTCGCCTTCGTGCAAAACATGTACTGGCGTGTAATGGTACGTATACAGGCCAGTCATGTGCGCAGCCACATCTTCCACTGTGAAATACCGTATTGAGGCAATTTTCAATAGTGTAAGTGAATGCTGTAGGCTCTTGTTTAAAATTTCGAAGAATTTGGACCTCATCCTCGGGATCATACAGACGAGGCCTACTCGCATCATTGGGGCGTCGTCGAAAGGTTCCTGTCTGGCGTAGACCTCGAAAAGTCCCAGAAAAAACTCTTTTGTTGGGCTGACTGCGATTAGGGTACCGCCGTCTGTATTCCGCGCGAGTAGCCACCGTGTTTCCATTGCATAAACCGTATATGAATGTCCGCATGTTTTTCATTTGAAAACATAATGACCACTAATGGCCACACTGTAGATCAATCATGAACGTTAGGCTAAAGCTGGAACTGTGGATAATTTCTATGCACGCGTGAACACAGACGCCTTTGCGTAGAGACGCAGCTATTACAGCCCATCTCAACTTGCACAGGCGTGCGTTCATTATTGTCGATCTACAGCACAAAATCTACAGTTTCACCTTTAGCGTGCGTACGTTGATTATCGATCCATACTGTGTTCACTAAAACCATTGATTAAGGTATTAAGGGGAAGATGGGTCACCAGATGCTAAGATCGCGCGCTCGCAGTCTATCTCACTCACTCTAGTTCTATCTCACTCACTCTTTCATCCTTTAGCGCCCACCGTCACCTGGCGCCCTCTGAAATAAATTTCGCAAAATCCTGAATCCAAGGGCGTACCCAGGATTTCAGTTAGGGGGGGGCAGGGGGCTGCTTAGTGCTTATACCTGTTTCGAAAATTGACTTTTATTCATTAACTTTTATGATGACACAAAACAAATATTATAAGTACATAATAATTATACTATACATTATGTATAATATATAATATTATATATGTTTATTTTAATTTAACAGTAATCTTCTCGGATTTGCCGAAAATTTGTCTATGACAATCTTTTCAATAAACTCACTGTTGTCTTTTAAATAATTGCGATGTACGCTCATCAGACATAAACCCGTAAGCCTTTCTTCACCCATGGTGCTTCTTAGCCACGTTTTAACTCTTCGCAGCGTACTGAAGGACCGTTCTACGGTCGCCGTGGTGCATGGGATAGTGCTTAAAATAATTAATGCCTTTCTGACAGCAGGGTAAAAAATGTTCGCTTCTTTGAACAGATCAACTACTTCTATGTCCTTTAATTGATCATCTGATAAAGCCTTCGTCACCCATAAATTATGCCAAAGGTTCAGTTCCCCGGTGATATCCAGGTTATAAAATTCTTGGAATGATTCTGCGTTTTTGTGTAGGTCTGCAATGCTGGTTTTTGTCATATACAAGGGATGTAGCCTGCTTAAAGCAAACGCCGGAGTATTTTCTTGGGAGAATCGAATATTCAATGATGAAATGAGTGAATCAATGTATGGTATTATCAGGGAACGCCGCCAATATTCGTTATCATTGTCTGATGGCGGATTACTTCTATGTGTTTGCTTATGAGCAAGACGTGGAACCGAAATTTCTATGTTCAAATCCATTGCAACAGCTCGTGCTTTTTGAAGTATTTCATTACTTATTCTATCAGGAAACTCGCGGTCATTTCTGAGAATGTCCTTGATATTTTTAATGTGTTTTCCTACCGAGATCATGTCGATCGATTTAGCTTGCAGTGCGTTAACTACTGGTTCTATAACTGCTGAATATTTGGCTATTGTTTGTAGAGAAACAATAAACACTGGTTTTGTAACGGCTGAATGCAACTGATATGCAGATTTTCTGGTGGCATAATTTCCCTCTACAGATAACGTTTCTAGAGATTTCACGAGCTCTGAAAAATGTTGAGAAAACTTTCTGATTGATTTATATTTTTCGGACCATCTCGTCTCACATAATCGTGATAGGTTTGGAGCGTAGTTTCGACGTGTAGTCGATTCTCTGAAAAACGTTATAACATCCTTTACAGTGGCGACAGTATTTCTAATTTCTGGCACTGCGTTCGCATCATTCACAACAAGGTTGAGTTTGTGACTTGAGCAATGAAAATATAAAGCACGAGGATATTTTTTTCTCAAAATGGCTTGTACGCCACCCTCTTTTCCTGCCATTGTAGAACAGCCATCGAATCCAAACCCTACGCAATCTTCTTTGGAGAGGTTAGAACTAATTAAGAAATTGTCAATTGCTTCGGCGATTGCGGAAGCATTTTGTGCTTTTAGTTCAACGAACCCTACAAATTCTTCTCTGATTTTACTTTTGCTTTCGTCGTAGAACCGCACGCCTATTGACAGCTGTTCTTTCCCAGATACGTCTGCTGTTTCATCAGCTAAGATTGAGTAAGCCATGGTCTTCCGAACCTCACTAATTACATTCTCCTGAATAACTTCGCCACATAAATTTATTAGTTCGTTTTGTATTCTTGGCGAAGTATAAATTGCATTTCGACGGCACTTTTCAAAGTGACTCTTTAATTTGTTGTCCCCTGAATCGATTCTCAACTTCAATAAATCTAATAAAACACCCTCATCCGCTTGTTTGCCCCTAAGAGGCATATCATGTGTACCGCAAAATACTATACAAGAAATAATTGATGACAATATTTGTCTGTTTTCATCGATTGCTTTTTGGTGTCCACTTTGCAGTTGGATGTCTACAGGAACATTTTCAAGAAAATTTTTTGCAGCATTTGTCGCCGTTTGGTGAAGGTTGGTCGTTGCATGCTTTCGGCAGTCTTCATGCATATTTTTGAACTTTAAATATGGCCTGACCATAAACGATCCCAAAATTCCTCTCACAGTGCTAATGGGCGGAGGAAACAAAACACAATACTTACAAAGAGCACCTTTTAGTCGCTTGGAATATACTAGCCATGGTGAATATTGATCCAACCAAGCATGATTAAATTTTCTTTTTAAATGGCTTGCATCACTTTCAAAATCGTAATTTCTGGGCGGGATCCAAGGATTTTGTAACAACTCCCTCTTCTTTTCCGTCGATAGCTGGGTAGCCAATCCAACATAACGACCCAGATCATTTTCATGACAGCCATCGTCCACTATAATTTCAGGATCGACGTTGACGTCATAAGTTTGTTGGGATGTCGATGGAGAAGAATAGTCGGCAACAGATATATTAAGAGGTTCTACTGAAGAATTTGACGCTTGTCCAATGTTAGCATGCAATGATATTGGCATTACATGAGTGGTTTTATCATGGTTGTCATTTTCATCGCTTCCACTGCTACTTTCCCGACCTTTTTTTCTTTTTTCGCGTGGCCTCCCTAAAAAATGGATACACAGAATTACCCTTACAGTGTTTAGGCGGGTTGCATAGGACGAAAATCAAAGATCAAGTTTCACATTCTATTGCATATGGTTTGAACGCCAAATAATCAAAACTAGGTAAGTAATTTGAAATAATACACTTGTTGTGACGTTAGAGAAAAGGGATTTTGTTGTCGGTATGATCTTATTAATAAATCCAAAATATTGCAAGGATCTTTCTTTTATGTTTTTTTTAACTTTTTTATCACAAAATATTCACAAATGTTATTTTAGCTATTATAACAAAACCACGTGTTGTAATTAATAAATTTAAATATTGTAAGTAATGCCTAAGATATACACTTACAAGAGAGTCATAGCCCCCCTTATTCCCTTAAACAAATCAAATAATCATATTAAGTATGTACTTAAGTGTTTTGTTTTGACTCACCTCTTTCAAAGAATTTCCTGATATCCATTTGACGGAGTAATATTTCCAGTTGTTGCGCAGTAAACGTAAATCTCGTGTCTCCGCAACGAAACTATAAGACACTATCTATGGCGTATGAAATATTCGCTCGTATTCCACTCCGAACTGAATTGTATTCGAACTAAATTCACGTGCTCTGCCTTACGTTCCGCTTATATATTGAAAATATTCTCGCTCCCGAAATATGTAGAAAATACTCGAGCTCGACTCTATTTCCATCCTTGTCTTATAATACATGCTATCACTGTCTTTTCTTTCCGGAATAGTCCATGCTAGAATATTCTTCGTGGTATTGCTATTCAATACTAGATGTCTCTATTGACCGTATACAGTATACATTGAGCCTATTTCTTTTTACTGGAAAAAGTACTGCCGTCCGAAACTAGATGGCGTTAGATGTTATTTTCTTCCAATTATATTCAGCTTTAATCCTATATGGCTCTGATTGTCTCGTCGGAAGCGGAAACTACGAGATACCACAGTTTTGTGGGAGATTTAAATTATATTGCATCGCTAACAGTATACTAGAGTCTGTCTAGTGAGTCGCGGCACAGAAATAACCGCGGCAAATTTAAAAATAATTTAGTTGTAAGCACTGAATAGAATATGCTATGAAATTTGAGTTTGATACTTTCACTATTTTATTTTATGAACACTAAGAATCTTAAACTAAATCTGTACAGATATATACTACTTAAAATAATATGCAACATATTGAATATTATTTTATTTTAGCATAGCATTGAAAACAAAAATTATATAATAAAACCAAACTTGCATCAAAACCGTACTTAATTTTTATTTATTCTGTCTCGTAATCAAAATCAGATTCTAGAAATTAAATTATCGACTATAAATCATTACTGACACTTTCATTTGTTAGTGATAACTAACAAATAATAAAAACGAAATAAAGAAATAAATAAAGTGTATCAAAACTTGATCAAAACATTTTGCGTTTCGTTTGACGGCGGCTGAAGGTCGCCATATAAAATATTCTAATAAATACGTTGTGACACGACCGACACGACTCACTATACAGACTCTATATCGAATGTTGTAGAATATTTAACTATAGAAAATAAAGAACAAATCTGGCTGAAAAGATATTTTGTTTCCAACACTTCATTTTGCGCAGAGTAGGTAACACGTTTTTAATTTTTATTTGCCAAAAAAAATTACATTTATTTAATCTTCTAGGGGGGGGCAGCTGCCCCCCCCTGCCCCTACCTGGGTACGCCCTTGCCTGAATCCTTTATAAATATGACCAATAGATGGAGCTTGGGGCATCCAGCTATAAAAATACGACCTTGAATTGCCACTGACATAACATTCGGATCCGAAACGAAAAGGATAAGTTGACAGCTGATATTCGCAAACATCTGTGTTTTGTGGGTTTGTGGCAAACATCAAACGTCGCTTGTTGACATTGTTGTCCAGAGATAACATCTAATGTCCGTATAACGCCAGGAAAAAAATTGAGCACCTGAATTTGTGTTTTTTTACAATTTCTTGGTCATCTGTTGGTCATTTTCACCATAATTGTTGTTGTGATGTGTTTTTTAAGGAATCTTTTTTGTCGGGTAAGCACATCTGTCAATTAAAATGATGTAATTCATGAGATAATGCATGATGAAAACTTGAATGCATATTGAAAACAGCAAAGAAAAAAAACGATTATTCGCAAATTACAATTATCACATTCACTAGAGCGACAGTTGTTATAGTCATACTGCATCTTTGTCACTTGATACTCCAAAATAATGCATTTCTTTACGTGAAATTTTATAGAGAAGTATATAGAAGTAGTGAAGTTGTAGTGGCTAATCTTTGGTGGATTATGTTACAGTAGCAAAAACGTCCATCCGTAGGTAATAGTTGCTAGTTGTCTATGTACATATAGGCAAGTTCAAGGAATGGATCAATTAAAACATTAATCTTTTGATATAACTTAAAAGTTGAGTTACTGGAACAAGAATATTAATTATGTAAATATGCACCAAAAAAAAATAGGTACTATTCACTTTTCTATTCAAATAATAGGCACACTATTTCAAAATGCTTCCTTTTTGTCATTATTCTTCAGCTTCCCAAGCATTCGAGACAGAAGAGGCAGACCGATACCAGGAGGCGAAGAGTGTGCTGACTTTCTAGAAAGTAGATCCTGGTATATTTCACATACTGTGTATACTAACAGCACCAATAAATGCTCATGTTATCTATCCATATATTTTTTAATAAATGGTGAAGAAAAATGAATTAGGTATTTATTATTACAGGGTATGCCTCTCACATAATCAAATTGAAAATACTTCACAATATCATTAGCTTATAAAATGCTTATACCACTGTTAACATATTTAGGCGCAGGGCTGTAGATAGGCGATGACCATGGAGGGGGTTCATGGTGATTTTAGGGAGGTTCATGTATAAAAGAATATGTAATGTCTTAATTTGCTTAAAGTCTGTATAGATTGTATCGCTGCTAATGTGTTATGAGTACTGAGGGATTGGTTAGTAGTATAATAAATCACTAGGATTGGAGAAAGCATCCTTGATTATTGTTACTTTGTATTATTTTAGTAGTTATACCGTTCATGGGAATACTCATGGAGGGGGGGTTTGAACCCCCCAAACCCCCCTCCCCTTATATACAGCCCTGTTTAGGGGCTTATACCCACATTCATACTTTTTCCCAAATGTAACATGAAATGGTGTATAGCTACAGCAATGTGAAAATATGTATTTCAAATGGCACTTTGATTAATTTGTATCTTATCATTTATCAAACAGGGTGACTATCTAAAAAACACTCATTGGGTGATTGTTAAGTTGCACACACCAGAAGCTAAAGGATTATTACTTGAATAAAAAACTATTAGTTATATTTTCCTATGTATTTATTATATATATATTTCTTCGATGTATTAGGGCTTGTTCCGAACAGTATATAATTCAGTGTATCGAAGGGCGATAAGTGAAACACCATTCAGTGATGTCCTGCTGCAGTTCTCAGTCACACAATATGGGCCAATATTATTGATACTATTGAGTTTATGCTTATAAACTTAAAGATGCTTCAGGTTTTGCCCAGTTCCTTAAACTAGTTATTCACTTCCATCTGACATCCTGAAATAAATCATATTTTTAACAAACATAAAAAATAGAAGAAAGCTAAATGATGAAAATGCATTAAACGAAGTGCAAGTAAGAACTTTCATTCTAATATTTTAAATAATGATTACTACTGTGACAGCTATTCATAATATACCTATTATCATTGATTAACGTGTTCTATACGTTAATCAATGCTATTATGCACCTTGTTAAATACAAAATAAAACTGACACAGCTCGATTTATTTTCTTGATCTGGTAAAGATTGAGTGACAAGGATGCAGTATGACTATAAAATGCTATAACACCTGTCACCCTAATGAATGAGATAACTGTAATTTGCGAATAAACATTTTTTTCTTAGCTGTTTTCAATATGCATTCAAGTTTTCATCACGCATTATCTCATAAATTACATCATTTTAATTGACATAGCTGCTTACCTGCCAAAAAAGGTTCCTTGGAACATAACACAACAACAATTATAGTAAAAGTGTCCAAAAAACTGTAAAAAACAAATATAAAGTCCTCAATTTTCCATGGCCCTATACGGTATACAGCAAACAAGCCAGAAGCAATGTTTGCCTAACATCAGCTGATTTGGGATCTAGACGTTTGAGGTCACCGACGATAAAAAACTGGCTCTCTACGACGACCTTGAAATTTCAGTTTGGGGAAGATTGTCTGTGTTGCCGTATTGCCAGGTTTTTTGGGGACCAACAGATTTTAACAATAAGAGGGATTTTTCATTATCTAAATAATTGAATATGGTCATTGACATATTTACGTTAATCAATGATATGGTATGCATACGTACAAGAAAATAGAGTACAATAAACATTATAATATATACATGGATATTGAGCAGACTTTAAAAGAGATGATAGATTGTTCAAAATGATTAGTCATGATTAACGTCATTTCAATCAAGGATTTGCATCGCTTATTGTTGAATCTTTCTTTTAAGAGGCTAGATCATCAGCTGATCAAGTCCGACGTCTGGCCGGCCTAATACCGCCGTAGGTAAAAATTTGTCGTACGAAATGGCAACAGCGGTCTCGGCCGGGACCATCTCGGCGGCGATTTTTGAAGGAGCGTGGACCGGTGGTCGACCGCACTTTTTACACAAGCTCTCGAAAACCCTTTGAGACCCACCGCAACCATATTTGCCGATATTACATTCTACAGCTAAACCGTTGCAGATATTAAAAAAACTTAAATGACAAATTTCATGTTTCTGAAACGGTAGCTGCAGATATTGATTACACGTTATTCAGTGATATAGGTAAACAGATCAAGTGTAATTGATCACTTTTTGTAATAGCTGTAATGGGCCTATACCATATTCTTGGTTTATTGGCTTAAACGAACCCTGACACCACGTAGATGCCATAAATAATTTTACAAAATTTTTCTATTATATTTATAACAAAAAAAAATTGCTCTAAATATTGAATTTTTTGAATCCATACACTTCTCGCCCAGGTCGTGACGTCACCGGCAGGGAATTAATAAGAGCTCAGTGACACAAAGCAATGGCATTTTCTCTCTTTATTCGCCTAAAGCCGGCGCCGCATATGCGGGTATTTGCCGAATATCAATGTTCGCCGTTTTTTCAACCTTGCTCGCCGAATAGCGAGCACGTATCGCCCTACATGTGCGTAGTTGGCTATGTTTAGTTTCGAGAAGAAATAGAGAAAATAGAGACCGTCAGTTCTTTCATGTCTACCAGACATTTGAAGCAGAAGCAGAGCCTTTCTGTCACCTGCTATCACAAAGTTATAAGGCGCTTTCCTTTTACCTGATTTATCTGATAAATCTCACTTGTGACGTCATGACTCATTTCGATGTACGTTCCTTTTGTCTTCTGAATCTGAGTCTAAAGTGAGATATTTTACCCCCACTTAAGCCCATCTGCACAAGATCGAAAGGTAGATCAGTTGTCATTCAGATCATTTAGATGTCAAATAAATCAATAAATGAGGTTAGAATTTTTTGTAAGTTTGAATTTTAGCGGGTTTTGTGGTGTATGGATAGTCGATAGTGTATGTTGAGCTACGGAAAACGTAAAAAAATAGGTTACGGAAAGGATCGACAGATTATAGAACCATAGCATATTACAAAATTTCGAGGATTGACATTTAACTGCACAAACACGTTCCTTTAACTCATCTGAGCATCTGAGGTTTCCAACTGAGCTGAGCCATCTGATTTTTAAGTGATCTGAGTTAGTGCAGATGTAAAAGGAAAGCACCTATATTGTCGTCCTACGTTAAAGGGGTGATACACGTACGAGTAAGTACGCGTACTTACGGCTCGACGACCTTTTTCGCCTGTGTGTCACCGTAAGTACGCGTACTTTAAAACCGTCGAGCAAAATCGCCGGTGATCCAACTGGTTTGAAATCTTGCTCGTAGCTTGTCTCGGCTCGTACGTGTGGCAGCACTGCGAGCCGCGCGCCAACATTTTGTTTCGACAGCGTTTGACGTTTGTTAAAAGCGAGGTTAAAAGTTTTGTTGTTTTTGGAAAATTATCACAATGACTGATTTCAGAACTTACTCACATGAACTGCTCACAGAATTCATAAAATGTTTCCGAAATTATCCTTGTCTTTGGAACATTAGGAGCAAGGCAAAGACAAAAATATGAAGTTTCAAGCATACAATAGTTATTAGAAATTATACGTAAGGTGGAAAGAGATGCTACTATTGATAACGTCAAGAAAAAAGTTAATTCATTAAGGGCTGGGTATCGTAAAGAACATAAAAAAGTGCGAGATAGCATAAGGACATTCTGAAATAATTATGGAAATCTTCCTTGTCTTGACGTAACTCTCTTACTAAATTCACATGTGATAAACGCTCTCTTTTCGTAAGCCAGTTCTTTACCCACACTTTTCGATTTCGTTTATTTTTTTTCAGTTTTTAAAATGTAATATGATATAATTCCCAAATAAACCGAAGCTTCTATCGACGACATCGCAATATGTACTTCAAAGTTTCACGTGTGTCAAGCTTAAAAACCACGTACTTAAAGTTCGTACGTGTGTCACCGACGCGAGCCGAGTAAGTTCTATCCATATATTTTTTAATAAATGGTGGAGTTAAAATGAATTATTTATTATTATAGGGTATGCTTCTCACATAATCAAAATGAAAATATTTCATATCATTAGCTTATGGAATGGTGTCTAGCTACAGAGAGGTGAAAATATGTATTTCAAATGACACCGAACAGTATATAATTCAGTGTATCGAAGGGCAATGAGTGAAACACCATTCAGTGATGTCAAAATCCCTATATAATTTACATAAGAGTAATTGTCTGTGCACATATTATAGTTAGTTATGTTTATTCAAAACAAATTTCATGTCTGATGTTGCTAACAAATTTGATTTTAAATGATGTTCTTAATAATCACATTACTTCATAATTTTAAACGTTATTATTATAATTAACCATAAACGTATCGATGAGGTAATGAAACAGGATACATTTCAAAAATTTTATTATTCTAAATGATAAACAGTTGCATCTTTCTTTACAATTTTTGTTTCATTTTTATCAACCACAGATAATACATCTCGGGACTGACATGCTGAGTTCAACATTTGCTTTAAAAGCTGTCTTAGACCAGTGCCGAAGCCTTCAAAAATAATAAAAAGTGAAAAAAATGACAGTAGGATGAAACTCATTAGAAAAGGAGGAGAATATGATAAGAATAAAAGGAAAAATAAATTACGGTCGATTCGAGATCGGGAAGTGGGAGGGGGTGAGCTTTTAAGGGTAGAAAATGGTTTATCTTGATTTCTGGCAAAACTACAAGTCCTATGGAAAAAAGTTGAATGGCAAAGATGTAGGTAATAAAAAGATCTACAACTCTTGTATTATCAATTTTTTCACATAACCTCAAAATTTTGGTGAAAAATTCAACAAACCAAGTTTTTGGTTCTTTATTTTTATCTTTTTCAAAAAAATATTTTTTTTACGAAATTTGGTGAATACTTACCTATTATGTCCCAAATACACTGTAATTTATTTGATTTAAAATATTTATTTTTTTCGCCTTATTTGACCTTAAGATCAAAAATGCACCCCATTTTTCAATCAAAAATTCTCGCGTCAAAATATCAGCTTTTTTCAAAAAGTTTGGGAGCCTTTCGTTCGTTGAAATCTCTATTTTCAGGTGGTGTAAAAAAAATCTACATTACTATAGAAAATCTTCTCAGAAAATGCAAAAAACTGAAAAAAAACTCAAATTCGAAAAATTCTCACCATGTACAATTTTGAGCTATTTATTAAAATTTACACTTATTTACTTAAAAAACGTGAGATTTCATGTTACATTGATAAACTAAAAAATTGCAAATTGGAATATCCTACTATAATTAACAAACAAATAAGTTAATATTTAAGAAGACATCCACAATATTTTGAAAAAGTTGTAGAATCTTCTTTAAATAATATTTGTACCTGAGTGACATACGGTGAATGTTAGCCCATTGTAAGGTATTTCATGGAGAAGTGGGGGAATTACATTTTCGATGGTTATGGTGGAAGGACAAGTGACAAGCATCTAACAAAAAATTGTGGCTTTTTAAATTTAATTATACCTGGTGACATAATATTAGCAGATAGAGGTTTTTTAATTAGAGACTCAGTTGAAGTTCTAGGAGGTCACTTACATATTCCAGCATTTACAAAAGGTAAGACGCAACTTCACCCAGTAGAGATAGAAACCACTCGTAGTATTGCTAGAGTTAGTCCATCTCAAATTCCACTTGATTAGTCTCAATATTTTTTACACAACTGTACGTCATATCCAAATGCATTTATATTGTTCACATAAGTTTATACTAGATATATGTAAATTATATCCTCACAATTACTAGGAATTCTGTGAAACTAACAATGCCTAAACAAAAAATGCAGTTTTTGATAGATGATTCTCATATAATGTAGCTAAATCATACAATAGCGTCCCTAATTATATTAGAAGTAGCTATAAACTATAACAATGTTTTTAATGTCACAGAAATTCTTGTCATTTTGTTATGTACAACAATATGATACTTCAACTCTGTGTATGCCAACTTTTTTTTTAGAATATGTATATATAGCTTTCTTGTTGGCCGACACTTTTAGGATGTGCTTTAAGGAAGAAAAGAACTGCTGCTATGTGGCTGCAAACTTCACTTAATCCTGCCATACAAGTGCAATGAGCACATGATATAGCACCATCTGACAGTATGATAATCCATACCTGTAGTGGTTTATCATTTCTTCTTTGTGAGTGCATAACCTGTAACAAAATAAGGGCTGTTTTAGTAGGTATTAGTTTGCTTTTATGGGCGAAAACAGGATGGATGGTTCTTTGTAATCTCTAAAACAATTTTTTTTGATAGATTAAAATATTTTAAGCAATATTCTGTATATGATAGCTTTCAACTCTCCTCAACATAGTGATGATGAAACCAAGTCTTGTGAACATGTATTTTAGCAGGTAGGTATATAAAAAAATCATCAACATGCTAATCATCTCACATACACTAGAATCTACAGTGAATTTTACAGCAGTACACGTGAAAGAAACAGTTAAATATGCAAACTAGCTTACCTTGCCCATGACAACATAGCAGTTTGTGTTCATCATTTTTGCCATCGTTTGTTGGACATACCCTGCTTCATAATATTTGAAAGCCTGCAAATATTTGTATGCCTTCATCTGCTATCCAGTATAAAAACTATGCGTTAGCACCAAGTAATTCATCAGATCCACGATTTTCACTGCTGGTAAAAAGCTAACATCTTCCGAAAGTTCATCAATCCTCAGAGCATGGGGATCAACACCATCGTTAATTTCATTTTTTCATCATAACGAACGTTTGATGTCGCCACTAAGCGATGAATAATACTCACTACGAGACATTATCACCAGAAATTAAAAGAAAATAGCTCAAAAATCACTTTACAAGTACAACGTGCAACGAAATCGTATGCAAAACAGGTAATAAACAAAAGCTTGTTTGCCCATCAGGCCACAAAACAGGTACGGCTAAACAGCCGATCTGTCAAAACCACGAGACACGAAATGGTCACCAACGATGGCGACACCTGTAGTGAATTTGAGTAATTAGCGTTTATAGATGGTGGATTAAATAGTAGCAAGTAGGGTACTGTAGACTTAAAAGTCGATGATTCTGGTATACTATCAAAGTTGTATCAGTAGAGGTACAATTGTGCTCATATAGGTGGCGACAGTCCAGGAGGAACAAAAATTAGGCGCGAGATCTTAGCATCTGGTGACCCATCTTCCCCTTAATACCTTAATCAATGCTAAAACATATCATGCTTAATGTTAGACCTATTTCGTTCTGGATGATTTACGACCTCTCATTTGTAAATGAGTGAAAAGCTATAGATACAAGATAATTTATAACGTGGCTTGTTCTGCTTTGATACCTAGTGACTTTTTAAGACGAATCGATTTTAAATTACAACTTGAAGTTTTCTTTTAAAATGATACAATTTTGAAACCATTTACCGGTTAAGCAATCACTTTTTAGGACTAATCATAATGTAATACCACATTATTCAAGAACCCATAACAAAAATTAGAAATCCGAAGTTTTTGCCAAACGCTCTATTGAAAGTTTGTACTTTCGGAGACGCATTATGCTTTTGGAGCTTAAATACAATCGTATTGCCCCTGGTTACCATATTTCTAAGTTTATGGTATCAATGGGTAACTAGAAAGATATTTTTACAGCAAAGTTAATTATTTGGTCACTTTTTAAGATAAATACATTTTTAAGATAAATACATTTTTTGAGAATTCACTTTTCAACACATGCTGATTTTGACGCTATCACGCTATCATCAAAATAATCTTTGTTTCATGATTTTTTGATATACAGTACGTTCGTTTGACAGCGATTTGGATATAAAAATGGTCGTAACTTTTGAAATACCCTGTATAATGTAACAATACCCTATTTTGGAAAAACGAACATCATTAGTAGAATTTGAATAAGGAATAATATACAGGGTGGGCCAATAGTGCGTGGACGGAGGATTGTGGGCTTACTGAAAAATATTTCAAAAATCTGTCACTTGATCATGGTAGGTACCCTTGAGGGCTATAACGTAAAAATATTTTCACTTAAATTTTGACGTTTATACAGGGTGATTCATATCAAACTTACATTTTTTCGAATGGAATCCCCTATATATTATTGCACATTTGGATTCCTTGGTCAATTCTAGTGTGACTTTATGTATCACATATGGAACTTTAAACCAACCGTTTAGACGCAAATCACCATTTTTGGTATAAGTAGGTATCAGAAGAACATTGAATATCGCAGCGATTATAAAGCTTAGAAGGCCGTGACTTTGCGGTACGACTAAGCATGAAATGCGTCACCTTAGGTCAGACGGCCAAAATAGAATTCTTTTTGTACTTGGAGAAATCAGTAGATTAATTAAGGAAACTTCAATCACAGATAACTTGATTTTTTCAAATGGGAATGCCAATTTTGGTTTAAAGAATCAAATGTAAGATTTGATTACCTTTCTAACGATATGCCATCCTCGATATCAATCTTTTTTGGTTTTCATTTTATTTCAAATTTTCAGACAAATCGGTGTTTTTCAATTTTCGTGCATGCAAGCAATCAAGCAGGCCATGAAAAATAAACAAAAGCTCGTTAATATGGAAGAAACCAACTAGTTAGTTGGTTAGTTAAATAGTAGAAAGATGCAAACTAACTAGAGCAACGAGGCAAGACTATGAAAATTTCTTACAACATATTAGCTCTAACCAGAAACAACAGCGGTAACAAGAACGCTCATTTTTCACAGCCTACTAGCTATTAGCCAATTTCCAAAGTCAGTAAAAAAATATTTAATCAAAGGAAAACTGCTAGTGATTGTTGCTGGCAGTAGAATATCTATGTCTTCTGAATACATTTTCATATTTAATGCTATAAAAAAGTAACCATTTCCGTAAGTCAAAAGTAATGATACCTCTGACTGGAACCCTTCAAATTCTTCAGTAGGTACTTCTACTTATTAGCAAAATCGCGGAAAATGAAACTTGATTTGCAGTCTGTTTAAATTGTAAAAGGTAATTTAGTTTGCAAAAAACTACATGAAATAAACACAATTACAACATAGCATAATTAAAAAATTCTAGCAATTATTTCAATAGATGTTCAGAATGCTTCAGTTGGAGATATCTTCGCTTTTGACTTAACTAAACGGAAATGACTATTTTTTTAT
Source organism: Callosobruchus maculatus (assembly GCA_951848785.1). Taxonomy (NCBI): domain Eukaryota; kingdom Metazoa; phylum Arthropoda; class Insecta; order Coleoptera; family Chrysomelidae; genus Callosobruchus; species Callosobruchus maculatus. The sequence goes on from CATOUR010000100.1 coordinate 5,071,512, forward strand.
CCCATTAAATGGGAAATTTAATTCTAAATATGTTAGACTGTAACCAAAAATTGTTGGTAGTTTTTCTTTTGTTTCAAAATTTTTAATCGTTTTGGAAAGTTGTCAAGCTCTAGTAGACCTCAATAGCTAGTAGGCTGTGGAAAACAAACACTTCTGTCATACCCCAGCTTCTCATTGATATTACATATCTTGCGGCTGTTGTATCCGGTTAGAGCTAATATGTTGTAAGGAATTTTCTTAATCTTGCCTCGTTGCTCTAGTTAGTTTGCATCTTTCTACTAAGTTAGTTGGTTTCTTCCATATTAACTAGCTTTTGCTTATTTTTCATGGCCTGCTTGGTTGCTTGCACGCAAGAAAATTGAAAAACACCGATGTGACAGAAAATTTGAAATAAAATGAAAACCAAAAAAGATTGATATCGAAAATGCTATATCGTTAGAAAGGTAATCAAATTTTACATTTGATTCTTTAAATCAAAATAAGCATTCCCATTTGAAAAAATCAAGTTATCTGTGATGATAATTAATCTACTGATTTCTCCAAGTGCAAAAAAATACAAATATAGCCCTATGACCTAAGGTGACGCATTTCATGCTTAGTCGTACCGCAAAGTCACGGCCTTCTAAGTTTTATAATCGCTGCGATATTCAATTTTTTTCTGATACCTACTTATACCAAAAATGGTGATTTGCGCCTAAATGGTTCATCTAAAGCTCCATGTGTGATACATAAAGTCACACTAGAATTAACCAAGGAATCCAAATATGCAATTATAGGGGGTTCCATTAAAAAAAATGTAAGTTTGATATGAATCACCCTGTATAAACGTCAAAAATCGAGTAACAATATTTTTGCGTTATAGCCCTTAAGGGTCCCTACCATGATCAAGTGACAGATTTTTGAAATATTTTTTAGTAAGCCCACAATCCTCCGTCCACGCACTATTGGCCCACCCTGTATAGGGTGTCTCATTTAAAAAACTGCATGTTTGCATCACCACGTAGTTATGAATCACCCTGTAAAAGTCTAAATATTTTCCGAACAAGGAGCATATCCGTGACTACAACTTTTATATCCAACTTTTTTCGCTCCTACAGTAGTGGAGTTATCGACCGAGCCGGTACTAAAAACTCACCCAGGATAATCACTTTTTCTTTTAGTCGATAATGACGCATATCTTCTAAGGACTAATACCAAACATTCCAAAATTTCTAAAATTCCATTTACCAGAAACTGTTAGGCACTCGACTTCCCCAAATTAATGTATCGAATGATCAATCACCCTGTATACCATAATTCCAGTTGTGCCGCTCACCTCCAGTAACCGGCACATCAGCGGTGGCAACCTGATTGGCCGCGTTCGCCTTGTGCCCCAGGAATCTCTCCTTCTCGGCCATCATGTTGTCGTGTCCCGGTTGGAACACCTCGTGCTTCTGGTGTATGTTGATGTAACTGGGCTGCTGTTTGTTGGCCACGTTGTACACGGAGCACTGCGTCCGCCTGAAGATGTCGCCGTCCGCCGACCGGATCATCATGTTCAGCGAGGACGGCCTGGCGGGCACCTCGGGCTTCGTCGACGGGTCCTTCCGCCTGATCTGACTCGTTTCCATCGAGTCCGTCGTCTTGACCGCCTTCTCGTTGCGGTTGTCGTGGATCACGGGATGAACGGCGTTTGAAATGTACCTGGAAAAAGAAGTTTCTTGTTTCGATTTTCATTTGTATTAGGTTTTTCGGTGTCGCCATCTATAAACTCCAATAAACGTCATTCGAACGAACACTATGTATTTACCGCTGCATATACTCGTTTTTATCAGGACAATAATCGGTAAGGGTTCGTTTTAGCGAAACTCGAAATTCGGGTTGAGATTGGTGTCAATCGATGCGCATTGACGTCCGTACCAGCAACGGTCATTACTCCATAATTTTCAAATCAAAATATTCCGAAAACGGTGCACAGATGATGTTCAAGTTCACCTAGAATTTTAATTTACAAATCTAACCTCAAAAAAATTATGTTCAATACTACCTGGTATGAACCGTGTAACTAGCGCCCTCTATGAGAGTCAGGTATAAGAACAAATTCATAGGATGTATTAGCTTTTTCAAAACATATTCGTGTGAAATTTAATTTCAAATTGCAATTTTGCCAGTAGTTTCGGCAAAATCGTAAAAAGTTACGAATTTTTTTTACTAAGCAACCCCCCAATTATTTTTCAGTTTCCTACCTATCCTATAGACGGAGTCACTTTTTTTGGAACCATATATCAACAAACTACGTATTTTTTGGCATGTGTAGAGGATCACATGAAGGTATGCATTGAATATTGGGTACATAAGTTAGAACGGTAACACGCCACACATACCCGTCATCCGATTGGTTGTTCTCCTATAGTCCCATGACGTCACGCGACTAGAGGAATTCAAATATTTTCCTCATTTCCCCCGTGCCCAAAAAATTCGCGGAAAATATGAGAAGGTTCTTATGCCATACTCTATCATATGAGGGGTCTAGAATCAGAATCCGCTATCTCCAAAATCTCGAGTTTCTCAGGAAATAAGAAAAACGAGTAAGCATTGATTAAAGTACTTAGGGGAAGATGAACAACCACACAGTAAAATCGCGCGCTCGCAGTCTATCTCACTCACTCTAGTCTATCTCACTCACTCTCATAGAAACCACCGACACCGTCACCTGGCGCCCTCTGGGCCAATCTCAGAAGCTTCAAAAATTCCTGAATCCTTTATAATAAATATGCCCAATAGATGGAGCAAAGGAGCATCCAGCTATAAAAATACGACCTTGAAGTGCCAATGACCTAACCACCGGCAATAAAAATTAAAAATACGGTTCGTCGGTGGACCTAACATTCGAAATATGTTTTGTGTTAGTGTTCGGAACTTCGGATTACGGATCGGAATGATCAGCGTCAGCGATCAGCTGGCAGCGGTTGTTGACCTTGTTGTCCGTATTTTATTTGTTTTTTACAATTTCTTGGACATTTTCACCATAATTGTTGTTGTTATGTGTTTTTTAAGGAACCTTTTTTGTCAGGTAAGCACATCTGTCAATTAAAATGATGTAATTCATGAGATAATGCATGATGAAAACTTGAATGCATATTGAAAACAGCAAAGAAAAAAAACGTTTATTCGCCAATTACAGTTATCCCATGAGTTATCACATTCACTAGAGCGATAGTTGTTATAGTCATACTGCATTTTTGTCACTTGATACTCCCAAATAATGCATTTCTTACTTGGAAGTTTTATCTGTGAAGTATATAGAAGTAATGAAGTTGTAGTGGCCAACCTTTGGTGGATTATGTTAAAGTAGCAAAAACATCCATCCGTAGGTAACAATTGCTAGTTGTATACCTATGTACATATAGGCAAGTTCAAAAAATGGATCATTTAATACATTCATCTTTTGACATAACCTAAAAGTTGAGTTTCTGGAATAGGTACATTATGACTATTCACTTCTCTATTCGAATAATTTGCGCACTATTTCAAAATGCTTCCTTTTGTCATTATAGGTGTGGAAAAAATTCTCCAGCTTCCCAAGCATTCGAGACAGAAGAGGCAGACCGATACCAGGAGGCGAAGAGTGTGCCGACTTTATTCCACATACTGTGTATACTAACAGCACCAATAAATGCTCATGTTATCTATCCATATATTTTTTAATAAATGGTGGAGTTAAAATGAATTATTTATTATTATAGGGTATGCTTCTCACATAATCAAAATGAAAATATTTCATATCATTAGCTTATGGAATGGTGTCTAGCTACAGAGAGGTGAAAATATGTATTTCAAATGACACCGAACAGTATATAATTCAGTGTATCGAAGGGCAATGAGTGAAACACCATTCAGTGATGTCAAAATCCCTATATAATTTACATAAGAGTAATTGTCTGTGCACATATTATAGTTATGTTTATTCAAAACAAATTTCATGTCTGATGTTGCTAACAAATTTGATTTTAAATGATGTTCTTAATAATCACATTACTTCATAATTTTAAACGTTATTATTATAATTAACCATAAACGTATCGATGAGGTAATGAAACAGGATACATTTCAAAAATTTTATTATTCTAAATGATAAACAGTTGCATCTTTCTTTACAATTTTTGTTTCATTTTTATCAACCACAGATAATACATCTCGGGACTGACATGCTGAGTTCAACATTTGCTTTAAAAGCTGTCTTAGACCAGTGCCGAAGCCTTCAAAAATAATAAAAAGTGAAAAAAATGACAGTAGGATGAAACTCATTAGAAAAGGAGGAGAATATGATAAGAATAAAAGGAAAAATAAATTACGGTCGATTCGAGATCGGGAAGTGGGAGGGGGTGAGCTTTTAAGGGTAGAAAATGGTTTATCTTGATTTCTGGCAAAACTACAAGTCCTATGGAAAAAAGTTGAATGGCAAAGATGTAGGTAATAGTAAGATCTACAACTCTTGTATTATCAATTTTTTCACATAACCTCAAAATTTTGGTGAAAAATTCAAAAAACCAAGTTTTTGGTCCTTTATTTAAATCTTTTTCAAAAAAAATATTTTTTTTACGAAATTTGGTGAATACTTACCTTATTATGTCCCAAATACACTGTAATTTATTTGATTTAAAATATTTATTTTTTCGCCTTATTTGACCTTAAGATCAAAAATGCACCCCATTTTTCAATCAAAAATTCTCGCGTCAAAATATCAGCTTTTTTCAAAAAGTTTGGGAGCCTTTCGTTCGTTGAAATCTCTATTTTCTGATGGTGTAAAAAAATATGCATTACTATAGAAAATCTTCTCAGAAAATGCAAAAAACTGAAAAAAAACTCAAATTCGAAAAATTTGTTTACTCACCATGTACAATTTTGAGCTATTTATTAAAATTTACACTTATTTACTTAAAAAACGTGAGATTTCATGTTACATTGATAAACTAAAAAATTGCAAATTGGAATATCCTACTATAATTAACAAATAAATAAGTTAATTTTTAATAAGACATCCACAATATTTTGAAAAAGTTGTAGAATCTTCTTTAAATAATATTTGTACCTGAGTGACATACGGTGAATGTTAGCCCATTGTAAGGTATTTCATGGAGAAGTGGGGGAATTACATTTTCGATGGTTATGGTGGAAGGACAAGTGACAAGCATCTAACAGAAAATTGTGGCTTTTTAAATTTAATTATACCTGGTGACATAATATTAGCAGATAGAGGTTTTTTAATTAGAGACTCAGTTGAAGTTCTAGGAGGTCACTTACATATTCCAGCATTTACAAAAGGTAAGACGCAACTTCACCCAGTAGAGATAGAAACCACTCGTAGTATTGCTAGAGTTAGTCCATCTCAAATTCCACTTGATTAGTCTCAATATTTTTTACACAACTGTACATCATATTCAAATGCATTTATATTGTTCACATAAGTTTATACTAGATATATGTAAATTATATCCTCACAATTACTAGGAATTCTGTGAAACTAACAATGCCTAAACAAAAAATGCAGTCTTTGATAGATGATCCTCATATAATGTAGCTAAATCATACAATAGCATCCCTAATTATATTAGAAGTAGCTATAAACTATAACAATGTTTTTAATGTCTCAGAAATTCTTGTCATTTTGTTATGTATAACAATATGATACTTCAACTCTGTGTATGCCAACTTTTTTTTTAGAATATGTATATATAGCTTTCTTGTTGGCAGACACTTTTAGGACGTGCTTTAAGGAAGAAAAGAACTGCTGCTATGTGGCTGCAAACTTCACTTAATCCTGCCATACAAGTGCAATGAGCACATGATATAGCACCATCTGACAGTACGATAATCCATACCTGTAGTGGTTTATCATTTCTTCTTTGTGAGTGCATAACCTGTAACAAAATAAGGGCTGTTTTAGTAGGTATAGTTTGTTTTTATGAGCGAAAACAGGATGGATGGTTCTTTCTAATCTCTAAAACTTTTTTTGATAGATTGTTCTCGCTTCACATAACAACATGGAAAAATTGACTTGACATAAATATCATGTAACAAGGATATTCTAAATTACACATGCTTGTTCTTTTGTATTAATTTTACATAAAATAAAATTATAAAAAAATGTTCAGGCCAATTATTTGTATCACCCAGTAAAACTTTGAGTGAAATAAAGAAGTAGACATGTTTTTTACTTTTTCTGACAAGAAAAAAAAGGAAGGTGTATTCACTAGTGATTCAGCCACTTGAAATTAAGAATACAACAAGCATTTTTTTCTGCATTTTTCTCACCAACTTTTTTTAAACTGAAATTTAGTGAGACCATACGGTTTGTCATGTTGTAAATAGCTGTAATTGCGAGCATCTAGTTTAGTGATCATTGGAATGCTCCATTGATACCTTGGACTGTCAACAAAACAAAACGAAATACCAGAAGTATGGCAGATTTATGCTGTTACCCACACTAATAAACCCACACATTAGCTTGAGCGTTAATACCTTAATCAATGCTCGAGCATAGTATACCTAAAGTGACCATTAATCAGCCACTCGTACATCTTTATAATGATTATGCCATGCCTTGGAACCACTCTTGTCTGTTTGTTGCCAAATTCTTGGGATCAGTAATTCTCAAAAGAAATTCATTTTGCTGCTCAGTTTGCCATAATATTTAGCAAGCTTAAATTGTGACATGAAATTGGAGTTACTGCATTGAGAAATTTTACTGGCATTGGAAAAGTGTTCAAAAGTTTTTGTTTTATTTATTGAAAAATACCTAGTTATTTTGATGCAGTTGGTCAGCTGGTGCTGATTTTGAGTAGGAATAACATTTTTAGAAGGTGTTTTCAATATCCATTTTAGGTATCAACATCATCCTAATAACCAGAATGAATCACTGGGTTTTTTGAGGCATTCAACATTAGACCATTGAAGAAAAGACTCTTTCTGCTGATGCATTTGTGCTGGGCAGTATATAAGTTCAGTCAAGATACAAAAGCGTTATGTTTGAAATTGTTGTGGTGGAATGCCCCATAGGCTTAAGAAAATGGCAGAGTATGGTAAATTTGAGTATTGCTTCAAGTTTTTAGTGATGTAGATGAGTAATAGAAGGCAATAGTTTGGTTTCAATGGTATAGGTACTTACCTGAATTATACTCATACGGTACTGCGTGTCTGACCAAGAATTTCTTTGTATCTGATCTCTGGATATAGTTCTGTTTGAAGTGTTGTTCGCAGACACCTAATTGTTTTGGCAGTGGGTCAGACTTTCCAACATATTGGAACAAATTCACATTGCCACTATTCTTGATCCAAATATCACGTATAGCTGCTGCTTTTGGGAAAGCAAAGAACATCTCTGGATTACGAGTTTTGTTGTTTGGACAGTTATAGTAATAACATCTGTAAACCATTTTGCTTCCCGAAATCGCGAAAAATTGTCAGATGTCAAAGTGCCAATTTCCAGCGACACCTGGCGGAGATAATAGTAAGTAGCGTTGATAGATGGTTGGAAGTAGGGTACTTTATTCGTATCAAAGTCGATGGTTGTTATACTGTCAAAATTGTATCAGTAGAGGTACATTTGTGCTCATATAGGTGGCGACAGTCCAGGAGAAACAAAAATTAGGCGCGAGATCTTAGCATCTGGTGGCCCATCTTCCCGTTAATACCTTAATCAATGGAGTAAGTCAATTTATTTTAGTGTTACTTGGTTTCTTGCTTTATGTAAGTACTATGTAGCATATTAACGATTCTCTACTTGAAGGATTAACCTAAGTGTCAGTGGATATGGCTGTTATTTAACTTTTTTTAATGGAGATAGCGGATTTTGATCAAACAGTTTGGACATAGCGGGTTTTGTAGACAAGCATAATGAATATGCGGATTTTCGTGCTATGTTTATTCTCGGCATTAATCAACAATTCTGTTATTTTTATGTTTATTGAGGCAGAATCTAAAAACAGGACTTAATTTCTGTACTTTTTATTAGCAATTTTTGAAATAACAAACTGATATTCTGATAAACATTTAAACAAAAGATTCACAAAAAAAAACATCAGATTGATAGAGTAACCTCCGTTTCGCTGTTGGGCTGGCACAAGTCATTTATACAGTTATTTAGTCTCAAAACAGCAAACGTCTAGAAAAACCAACGAAATACGTTGAGGAGCAGCAGTACAGTAGTCACTGTTTTAGACAGCTCTGTCACGCATGCGCGGATTACTTCAACGCCATTGGCTGAGGTGGAGATAGCGTGTTCTGATTTCACTACCCTAATAGACTTACCGGGTTTTGAACTTAACTGCTATATTCCGCATACATTTAGAAGGAGATTTAGCGGAATTTGCTTCCAAATACAGTTATTTTTCGATTCCAATGAAAATTCACTGCAGGGGACATGCAAAAGGTAAACTAGGACAAAAAGTGGAGTTAGCGGGCTTTGATCCTAGACCCCTCATATATGCAGTCATAAAAAAATTCATGATACTAGTCCATGCCTTGCGTGGGCAAAGTCCGAGAAAAAATTAAGTTGGCTACTGTCACAGAATAGCTACATATCAGCAAAATACCGCAATTATACGTCAACTGGGATCTCCGCACAGCGAAAATCCATTTTTACCAACAAATTATCATACAGTAAATCATACGTACCTAACACTGTTCATAGTTGGTTGTTGATTTTTATTAGTGTTGATCATGTTCTCAGTGATAGTAGGCCGTACGTCTACAAATTTTTGACTTGTCTGACTAGCACTATCCTTCTTTTCAGCTTTGGCAGGCGAGTTGTTCTGACTCTTCACCTTGCTAGGTGGCGAAGTATTCGTTTCCTGGAAGTAAGTAACTTCATTAGCTGATAAACAGGTTGCCCCAAAAAGTACACATCCGTTTATTTTATTTATATTTTGTAGTTGTTCATTTTTTCTTTTTACATCCTTGATCTTAGATTTACAGAAAACTATTGGCCCCAAAGGGTTATAGACAACCATGCCTAATTTTACTTCCCACACCGATAGGTGAGGGGAGTATTGTGATCATGAAAATTTTTGATTTTGTGATAAAACACTTTTTGGGCGTTTCATGATATCTACATAACGAAAATCCACGTCACTCATTTCCGTTGGTCTGTCTGTCTGTTTGTTTGTCTGTCTGTTGGTTTGTCTGTCTGTCTGTTGGCGTTTTTCTAACGTCATAATCTCAGTAACCGCTGCATGGGTTGTGATGAAATTTGGGTAGCTATATGTTGTAGAGTCGTAGTAGGTAATGTTCCTATAATTTTGGAAATCGTTGTACGGGGGCGGAGTAATTAGGAAAAAACAAAAAATTTCAAATATTCCTCAAACTTCGTTTTTAGGCGTTTTGGGGGTTCCTGATCATTTTCTAGTTTTTTTTTGGGTGGGTGTGTAGAACTGAAAAATTTGTTGTATTCATGATGGGCTGTCCATTGACCTGTGAATGAGAAACCTAGCGGCATAATACATTTTTTTAGGTCCATCCGAAAACTGCTTCGCTTATTATAGAAACAAACTTGAATTTGTGATGTATACATACGAGTATTGTTTTAGATCGTTCTATATTGCGTAACGCGAAAATTATTGAATTGATTTTAATGAAATTTTGACACCGTAGTACTACCGCGGCGAGGACGGAAAAAGCGTATGTTTTAGAAAAATCGTGTCAGCGGCGGCGCAGCAATAATAGAAGAAAAACTAAAAATATAAAAGAGCTCTAACTTCGTTTTTAGACGGTTTGGAGGCTACTGATCCTTTAGCATCGTCCAGTTGAAGCATGCAGGAAAAAAACTGTGGCGTCCTACCTTCTAAGGATAGAGTCGCAAGAAACTATTTTCGAGTTTTTTGTGAGGGATGCTTTTTTGAGGGCGGGTGGGCGATGATTTGGTTGCAAGGGGATTTCAGACTATAGCTCCATGCAGTGGGAAAGTAATAAAATGGTATTATCATTATGTGTACTGACTCAATCAACTTGACTCCATTTTTTGTTATCAGTTAGGCGTTTAGAACGGCTTGCAAGGAAGTATTATAGTCTTATTATAGTCTTATAGTCTTATAGTCTCTTATAGCTTTCAAGGAAGTGTTATAGTCGCGAAAAAGTGTTAGATTGGGATCGTACGTGCTTTGAACGTTTTATAACTTTTACCCTTAACACATTTTTATTCATGAAGGACCTTTTATTGGTCTGGCTCGATAATCATGTATGGTAAACGTATGGTATTCTGAGAATTGCTCCATCAAAAAATAAGGACAACAAACTCAAAGATTGGTTAAACACCCCTTATAGACATTTTTGTGCTCTCTGATCGTTTCTAAAGTTTGATAAATTTATTTTTTATGCTTTCAGAGGTTGCGATTATTTTAGGCAACAAACTTTTTAGCTCAAATTCAATTAAATTCTATAATTAATGGTCGCCTATAGGGATACAAAAAAAATGTGATGGTGTTTAAAATTATGTTAAAGCATTGATTAAGGTATTAACGGGGTTAAAGTATAAATATAGATAAGGGAGGAACATTACTCTGAGATATAATAGGGTACTTGCAGAGGTCGTGAAATGGTCTCGGGAGTATACATAGCGTAAAGAAAACATATCAAGAAGCAGTAGGAAACAAAAAACATGATTTTAGTGACGGCAAAAAAAAGATATTTGCAAAATGAAATAAGGATATATTCAAATTTTTCCACGTGACTTAAAACAAGGGCTGACGTCACAGGTATCTTATCGATATCGACAATCGATACTGTTACAGCGCAGGTCGGTCAGATTCAACTCCAAACTAGAGATGATCTGAATTCTTTAACAATGCGACCCAATTTATTGATACTTAAACATATTTGAAACAGGCAATTAACCCACTAGCATTTTTGTTGCAATACATTTTTATATCTGATAGGTATCACAGTTCATCCTGTTTGTGACCGAGATTCGCAACTAATCGAAGCCATCATTTTATTTCGGCGCCTCCCATTATGAATGAATCCAAAGATAGAATCTAATTCAAGCCCATCCCTACAAAGTGAATTAGTAATCTAGCCTAACTTTTATTCTTTTGACTTTTGTACTTTTGTGTGTGACTGTGTTTTGTGGTTATAATGATCAATGTCAAAATGTTAGGTTAGCACTGGCTATCGATATCGAATATCAATACTTTACATCCCATCACTATAGGATATCACTGACGTCAGAGGTTGTTTGCGCGGCATTTTTCGGAATTTGAAATAATTTTTGGAATATCTCTCACAGCCGATTTCAAAAAACCAAACAAGAGATTTTGTCCTGTTTACTAGGCTCTAAGGAACGCGTAAACGACATAATATTTTTTTCCGCAAGTACCCTATTATAAAACGCGATTTCGATCTTTAGGATCTCATCAGGTGTACCTGGGTGAAACCCGGTATCAGGCTGATACGAAAGCAGTGAAACAACAGAAACAACTACTCTGAAAGCAAATACCCTTACCGGTATTGAATTACTCTATTAGCTCGAATTCCACAAATTATTCCAAAGATCCATGAGTATGAGAATTTTGCCGATTTCTAAAGCAGATTATCATTTACCTGAGAGTGCTTCAAGCTGGCATAATCGTCGTCCGACTTCGACATTATATGCGGCGTATGATGACTAGGCGGTATCGGAGCGCACTTCTTTTTCCTCGTGTTAGGCCTCGGACTGTCAGAACAAATGTTCAAATTCGGATTGCTTGATTTGTGGTTAGATATGTAATCTTCTTCGTGGAAGTTCTCCGGCAAGGTAACGTATTTGCTGGCGTCTTCGGGAAACAGCACGTCCACTTCTTTGATGAACAACTCTATCAGCGTATTGACCGTCACGCAGTTGCCTACAAAGTGATACAAAAATAGTCATTTACATCACAATTTTAGACTGTGATCTATTTCACACAATTGCACTTTCCAAAGGGTTAATTATCGATATTTAACAGGGACCAGAGCGTGAAAATGAGATTCGACGGCGCATTCAACAGGCACGTGTGGCCATGACAAAGCTTACTAAAATATGGCGTGACCATAACATCACTAAAGCTACAAAAATGTCGCTGGTTCAGTCTTTTGCGTTCTCCATATTTTTGTATGCCTCGGAAACTTGGACTGTTAAAAAGGCAGATCGAGCTCGCATAGATGCTTTTGAAATGTGGACATGGAGGAGAATACTGAGAGTTCCTTATACCGCCCATCGAACTAACGTTTCCATACTGGATGAGCTCGGTAATCCAAAGAGACTATCCTCCATTGTGTCGACGAGAACGCTTACATTCGTCGGACATATACACAGAAGCGATAATATGAAGACACGTGTAGTTCAGGGTCACGCCCCGAGTGGGCGGCGCCGTGGCCGTTCCCCTACACGCTGGGTGGATGCGACGAAACAGTTGCTGGATATGAGTATCAAGAGCGCCACTGAACTGACAGTAAATCGCGAACGATGGCGAGCTACAGTTCTCAAAACTATTGATAACATTCGTGTCGGCAATACGCTAGCTCCGACTTAATGCATTTTACGAGTTCACAACATGTCTGTTAAGACATTGTGACTATGAAGATGAGGAGATTTGTTGCATCCTCCGTTAAGATACAGTATCAATGCCTTAGTACGTGTTAACCTGACTTGTCTCTCCCAGTGACAATGTTTTATTTTCATCCATCTTTTAGATGATTCGGGTCTTAGCCATAGTCATAAGTTATCATGCATAAAAAATAGAAATATTTAATCAGGCAAATCTTCCTTCTTCCTGGATCAATAAGACCTTTTACTTGAAACTGCGTGTTGCAGCCTTGTAGTGTCATTTACGACAGCATGATAATGACGTATGACAGAAATGACAACTGTCAACAAACACGTGACATAGCTGTGATACATACGCTTGATCAATATTTGTAGCAAAATCTTAGATCGCTATGCAAGAAAAATAACAAAGCTCATGCCATTTTTATAAGAATTTCTTGTAAGGGAGGGAAGGAAAGTACTGCTACTATTACCTATGTTTACGTTGATGTTTTCGTGTTTGTTCCAAAGCAAGTTAGGCGACATTACGATAGCCAAGTTCGATGAGGTCATCTTGTTCTCGGGGTGCTTAGTCAACTTTGAAAGGAACTGAAAGAGGTATGAGAGGTTGTCTTTGTTCTCTTGGGGTAACCTTTGAATGATGCTCTTGACCACTTCGAGTCTTTGATTGTCTGGCAACTGAGCGGCTTCCAACCATTCTTTGTGCAGGTGAAACGTCAATAACGGTTCAGGCAGCTCCCTACAAATCACATAAAGCATTGGATTAGCACTACTATGTACTACTAACAGAGAATAGCAAAATGACGAAAAGCGATCTTTCTTTGATGTCGAAAGCGCCATTTTCGATAACTTTGAATGTTCTCGCTGAAACAGCATGTTTGTGACAGCTGTAGTACGGGAGGTCAGTGAAACTAGATCTATATAATGATGTCGAGTTTGATGAAGTAACACATTACCTGAGATACAGCTTCAAAAGACTGGCCAAAACATGGGCGTCCCTGTATTCCGGAATCAAGGCGACGAAACAACCAGAATCTATGGAGGACTTCAGTCGTTTCACTTTGGTGGTGCTGGCCGCTACCCTGAACAGTCCTTCTTCTGAAAGGCCGTACTCTGACAGCGCCGTAATGCAGATTTCTAGAGGATAAGCTAACCTCTTGCCTGTTATCCTCAGATGTTCCTTCAGAGAAGTTCCAAATACCTTGCGTACTGGGCTGTTGCCTAAAAATAAAATTAATGGAAGTGTTATGGTTGTTGCGGCAATTGTCTGTGCATAAGTCCAACCAGTTGGCTGGGTTTTTGGGTTTTGAGTCTCCATCTGTTCAAGGGCCGTTTTCATACTCCTTTCAAGTATCCACTTGAGAGTACCTTACGCAAGCAATACTTAAGTTTGTCCTTGTGGACCTGTTTCCTAAGCAACACTTACGAGAGGGAGGTAAAACTTTTGGCGACGTTGTCCTATGTCAAATTTAAGTCAATTTATTATGCTTATGCATATGCCTAGGCATTTTGATGTTTTCTGTTACCTGTTTTTGTTTTATGCTAGTGTTTCCTCTTTTTGGCTGGACACTTTTTCAGATATGACAGAAACTGACAGCACCTTACTCCAAAATTAACCTACAAAATTGCCTTTGCGACAAAGAAATGTCATGTTGACATTTTGTTACTTGAGTAGAGCATAGAGGATACCCTATATAACAGAATTTTCATATTTGGTTTTATGTTCTACGGAAAAGTTTTCGTTCTGCGACTGTTTTTGTGACACAGCTTCATATTCTGGGTGATTAAAGTAACTAACTTTTGCATATTTTATGAGTTGGATAATGATTCTTAATCAACCTTAATTAATGACTTAGATTACGTTTCAACAAATTACCTATTTTGTGCTCCAAGTGCGGTATGAGCATCTCCAAATTTTTAAGTGCACTTTCGTGATAACTTCTCTGCAACTTCAACAGCTGTAAAATGTACTCGGACAGTTCGTTTTCTTTAGCCAGCACGCTGAACATTTCTACAGCTAGGGCATCTCTACTTTGTTCGACTTTTGTATCTGCCTCTTCCATATCTTCTCTCAGCGTCTCTTTACCGGTAGCCTAAAAGTTAGCAATGAATAATAAAATAGAAAACAGAGACCACCATTATGTATATATTACGAAGGACGGTTTAAACAAATAAATAGAAAAAAAAGGATTACATCACTAATATTCCTTTATTGGAAAGAATACTGATTAGAATGTTATACCGTTTGTCACGCCACCTTAAAATTTCAAGTACAAAATGCTTACATAATGGGAACTTAGGAAGTTATGTGAAATTACAGCCACCTATACTGCAACAGTTTCAGTTATGGTCCAGAAACAAGATATTTAAGGTCTACGAAGAAGGAAGAAAGAACACAAAAATGGAGTCAGGATGATTGACTGACTACTTCCCACACATTACGGTAATACCATTTTATTATTTTTTATTTTATGAAGCTATAGTCTGAGATCCCCTTGCAACCCATCCATCGCCCGTCCGCAAAAAACGTCAAACGCAACAACTCTTGTTGTAAATAGTTTCTTGCATCTCTTTCAGTAGGAACTAGGACGACACACATGCTGCAATCACCAACTGACATTCTAATTTCTAATCATATAGCATGCGGATTTTCCGAGATATTTAAAAACGGATTATATCACCAGGATCAATCTTTAAAAGGCAATGAAAAGGTTTCCGGGGTTTCCCACCATCATATCCGAGACCACATCCTACCTCGGCTCATTTTAACCGCCCAAAAAAAAGTAGAAAATGATCAGAGATCCCAAAACAGAGCTTGAATCCCTTTTACATCGTACTGTTTATTATTTAATATAGTTTTCAAAAACCGTAAGCTTTATCTATCTCTGCCACGAACCATGGTGCAGTTTAGAAATTTCATTGCTATCAGTTTAGGGATGAGCTGCTCACATTACAGAATGATCTAGAACATAATTTAAAAATTATTTTTTGTCTAACGTAGGGCACCATTCAGATAAAGCTGAAAAGTATATTATGCCGTTCCTTTACAGGAGAATGAAGAGCGCACTATGAATACAACAAATTTTTGAGTTTCACAACCCCCACCCCCAAACTAAGGCCAAAAATCATATGTAGTATCTCAAACTCGAAAATTTTCGCGATTACTTTACTCCCACCTAGCGGTGTGGGAGTAAAAATGAAAGACAGATAACCTAAACTGGCTGCAGATAAGGAGATAAGTTAGACAAATTGTGCATATTCGCCTATATACCTCATACAAGCCAAATCCTTAGAGGTAGTATTATTTTTTATTGCACCACAATATATAATAATAAATTAAAAATCTCACCTGATATCGATTACTGGCCGAGTCCTTGTCAAGACAATACTTCTTCAGACTCTGCTTGTGCTTTAGGATGTTCGGAAAATCGTTTTCCAACACATTCTGCAATGGATTATAGACCATTTCCTCCACTTTGGTCTCATGATCACCGAATTCTTTGGCAAGCTGCTGCTCTATTTCACCGCTAGATTTCAGAATGCCTTGGAAAAGAGGACATTCCTTGCATTGGCGACTTTCCTCAATGAACGTCGTACCAAGTTGGTACTCCAAAGTTTTTTTCTGCAATTAATAAATAACATTACTTTAAAACTCATACATATACGAGAAAAAGACAACGCAATACATTGGAGCGGAATCAATAGACTGTACTTTATTTTTGCGAAACCTTCTGTAACAGAAAACTTATTTCATTATATGGATGAGCTCTTTAGGCAACTTTAGTGTTGCCAGATCTTTCTAGACAGTTTCCAGGTTCAGTTATAATCAAATATGCATAAAGGCGTCATAAGCAATAGACCGATCCATGTGGTCGAGCTAGAACGCAGAAGGCTGGCAGCGGCGGCTCAATAATACGGTAAAATTTAATGCTACCAAGAACCAGTACTTTACGATATCAAATAAGAAGTGCTCAAGCCAGTACGCGGTTTTAATGAACAATCAAGCTCTGCTAAGAAGTCACTCACTATGTGCACCTGAAATCTGTGATATTTTATGGATTTTATAATTATATGTCTAATGATGTCATCTGGTTTGCTCGTATTTATATTTTATAATTATTTTCAACTTATTGCAGAACGCTATGAATATATTATTAATGTTAATGCTATATATGTGCACATAAAATCGGTAATATTTTATTTTATTTTTCATGTACTGTACTGTACATTATATACATTTTTTATTGTTTTTAGTTTAATGCAGACCCTGTAAATAGCTTGTGTGTATGTATGCTAAATAAACGTAAGTACTACAACTACTACTACTACTCATTCAAGCTTTTAGGAGTCAACATCACAGAAAATTTGATCGTCAGTTGCAACAGCTGCTGCTTGGGTACCTATTCAGAGCCAGAAAGTATTTCTCACCATCTAACCTCCTCACGTTACATAAAGCTCAGGTAAGACCTGGGCTGAAGTATTGCTCTCACATCTGGGGAGCTGTTGCCCCTACTACCCTGCAATTCGACTAATTGGTGATCCGGCCTTAGCGCGCCACCTCGCCGCTTTTTCGCCGTGCGGTTGATGACCTCTCGATATTCAAAGTAAGCCTGCTCCTCTGAACTATCCCCTATTGTTCTACGGCTCACGCATCGTATCAGATGCACCCGCGCGACTGCTGCATCTCATCCTAAGGCGGTCGTTCTTCATATCCTCAATAACCGAGCGGGGCGAGCAGTACGATTGCACATTTATTCCGAGGGCGTCTAAGGCTTGGAGTTGTTTACCAAACGATGTATTTATTGGGCATGAGACTGTTGGAATGTCCAATCTCGCGTTAACAAAATTCCCCTAACATAACCAGCCATGGTACTCTGGTATTGACGAGGGTATTGAGTATCTGCCTACGCGGTCTACTCAGTTATGGAAAAAGATGTGTAGAACCTTTGTCTTACTATACGTATCGCGCTTTACTGGGTCAACTCCATAAGCCTCAGGAAGTATTTAGAAACACTTCCATACATGAGGATCTAACTAGTGCCATTGTGTAGTAAAAGCACTTTCAATGGATACAAAATTCTACAGTGGAACTTACTAAACACTTCAAAATCATTAAATAAGACACTAATTAGTTTGAAAGACATAGAAGAGATGTTTTTCTCAGTTACTATTATGTTACAAATCTATCATTAATCATCCCCGGTACCTCTCTTGAGTTGATTCAGGTAACTAGAGATCAGCTCATCATTCTACCAGTACCTGTTGCCAAAGAACACCAGCAAAAGGACTATCAAGAGGTTTATTGCCAGGAAAGCTCCTAGCTTCAACATATCTACTTCGATTTGAGGCCGCTGTGAAAGGACAAGATAATTATGAGTTCACCAGGATCAATGAAGCTTTTTCCAAAACTTAACCTTTAATGTTTTCATTTTTTCATTTAAAGTCCCCAGTCTCAAGATGTTTACCGTCTAGGAAGAACGAACAAATAGGGAAGATTGGTTAACCAAACTGGCTTCAGATAAATTGATATATACAATGCATAGTCTTCGAGGTGATACTACTTTGTAATAAGTTGCAAATAAATAAATAAATAAATAAATGATTAAAAAGGTAAATAAATGTACGAAGGTCATGGTCATGTTCTAATGGTCAGATTTCTAGTCGCTTTATTTATAATTACGTATATATCGAAAATAAATAATAATATAAGTCACCAAAAATTTCACCCTAAATCTCAATTTGTCAATTTTTTCCGAACACCCTCTGTTTTCGGACTTTTTTGAAGCATTGCCGTAAGTCTTGCCATATATGGTATTCTGCGATACTGACAATTTATTTCCTATTATCGACATAAACTGATACGCTCTGAAAAAATGCATGAAATGCTTTGAACAAAGAATTATTGGAAACAATACCCCCATTAAAATACCTCAGCAAAGTCCATCATTTCTTTGTACCATTTCTTTGACTTATCGGCCAGGTATTTCCACGATTGCGTCACTTTAGATAAAAAATCCACTGGATTGTAGGATAAATATAACATCAAATGGGAACAGCTGCTTTTAGGGACTCAAAATTCACAGAAATTGTTAGGCTATAATAATGCACAATAGAAACCTATTTTGATCTAGTCCTAATTATAAAATTATCTCTAATACACACATCTCAAAAATTTCTCTGGAGATCTGCGGCAATGCGCGATCATTTTATTCCTTGTATTTGTATGTTTGTCTGCATGTTTGTAACTGATTCGTTTGGACTGGATTCTGACCCAATTTAAACGAACAGATTTGAATTAAACTTTGTTCATTTACCAAGAACCGGTGACAATACAATAATCTAATAAGTTTCTCTCATTATCCTGATCAGTATCCCCACAATTGAAGTTCCGGGAGCTTTCGCAGTTTAGTTTCTAAAAATGGTTAATGTGATAGATCTGTCTTTTTTTTTGAGAAATGGCGAAAGTGCAAACAAATTAAACCTTAATCATGATGTTTCTGGTCTAGATATTGAAACATCTTTCATTGCCTTCGAATTTAGAGCTCTAAAAGGTTTTAGCCATCTCATTTCGGTCTTGATTATAACTCATATCATAAGTCGTGATTTTTAACGAAATGACAATGATAGATAATGACGAAAAGCTAAACATGGATTGGTTCCCGAAAAACCTGCAATAAATATAGTATCAAAAACTAAAAACACACACGCTTTTACCGCACAACCAACTTTTTAGTTTGATGTGCTATAAACGAGTGTTTGTTTTTGTTAAACTATAATTATTTTATAGAGACGAATGGCTAGTAACTTATTGGCTTTTTCGATCTTCAGCGTTTATACAAAACTATTATTGCTATTAAGTTATATGAATTACTTACGATTACTTTATCGATATCCGCAGTGGGTCCATTGGGGGTAATTTTCTTTGTAATAGCCGCAACGGCACCACGCAGAAATTCCACCTTTTGATCGGCAATCTGAAGTTCTTCATGGTTTAATATCTCACTCTTTTCAGCCCTGCAAACAACAGAAAAAAATGTTAAGGCAAAAGAAATTAATAACTCTTCGTAATTAAATATTTATCCAATGGTTTTTTTCCTTGCCAAATAAACGATTCTCTAAAGCTTTTGATGGACATTCCACATCAAGCATTACTGAAATAGATTTGAATGTCTAAACTATAGTTATTTAGCTGTAACTACCACAGCACTATAAACCTAATATGTAATACGTGATGACGAAGGTTTATTTCTAGAAAAATGGTGGAATAGATTTTGATTTCAACAGCTTGTTCATGTTCAGCAAGAAAATCATTAGACACATATTAGTTCTTTGTAGTCATCGGCACTGAACGTAAATATATAGGAAGCATTTTCATCCACACTGGTCCCCAAATAAAATCTTATTTGTTGAAATATGAAGTCATTACTAACGTTTCGAACACCCCTGCATCCAGTTTCAAAGTGACAAGAATTACTTTGGAATAAGAGTTAGTAGTTGATACTTGTATCTAGAAGCAGCTTTGCAACCCCAATATGAGGCAAAATCCAACTCATTAAGAATCTAGGAACAAACCATAAAAGAAAGTTGAAAACATATATGGCACACTCTTTGGTTTGGAGAAAATTGATCAGATTTTTCCCTGAATCGTATCCAACCATACTGGCCACAGTCAGCTGAAGAATTAGAAACTGAATCGTACTTGAACTGCGTATATGCAGATTCTCTTACTTCTCTCTTGTAACCATTATCCCGCTTATGTAACATTTCAGTCCTCCATTTGGTTATGTATGTGTAATATGGAATGCACCTTCTCGTCTGTTGTCTGTCAGAGCATTCTTGAGACAAAGCTGATATAGCCCTAGGAGCTGTCTGAAAGCAGTGGCAGCTCCGAGGGCTAGATCAGTTCTGGCTCAAGAATACTCTGATGCCCTTCCGAGACCAACATGTCATAAGAAGGTACCCTATTGTGGGTATGTTAGGCTCATAGCATTCTTGAGACAAAGCTGATATAGCCCTCGGAGCTGTCTGAAAGCGGTGGCAGCTCCGAGGGCTAGATCAGTTTTGGCTCAAGAATACTCTGATGCCCTTCCGAGACCAACATGTCATAAGAAGGTACCCTATTGTGGGTATGTTAGGCTCATAGCATTCTTGAGACAAAGCTGATATAGCCCTCGGAGCTGTCTGAAAGCGGTGGCAGCTCCGAGGGCCAGATCAGTTTTGGCTCAAGAATACTCTGATGCCCTTCCGAGACCAACATGTCATAAGAAGGTACCCTATTGTGGGTATGTTAGGCTCATAGCATTCTTGAGACAAAGCTGATATAGCCCTCGGAGCTGTCTGAACGCGGTGGCAGCTTCGAGGGCTAGATCAGTTTTGGCTCAAGAATACTCTGATGCCCTTCCGATATCAACATGTCATAAGAAGGTGACCCTATTGTGGGTAGTTAGTCTCAGAGCATACTTGAGACAGAGCTGATATAGCCCTTGGACCTGAAAGCGGTAGTCGCTCCGAGGGCGCATTCCGAGACTAAAATGTCATAAGAAGGTGACCTTATTGTGGGTTTGTTAGTCTCATAGCATTCTTGAGACAAAGCTGATATATCCCTCGGAGCCCTTCCTAGACCAACATGTCATACGAAGGTGACCCTATTGTGAGTATGCTAGTCTCAGACCAATCTTGAGACAAAGCTGATGTATCCCTCGGAGCCCTTCCTAGACCAACATGTCATAAGAAGCTGACCCTATTGTGGGTATGCTAGTCTCAGACCAATCTTGAGACAAAGCTAATACATCCCTCGGAGCTCTCTGAAAGCGGTGGCAGCTCCGAGGGCTAGATCAGTGTTGGCTCAAGAATACTCTGATGCCCTTCCTAGACTAACATGTCAAAAGAAGGTGATCCTATTGTGGGTCTGCTAGTCTCAGAGCATTCTTGAAACAGAGCTGATATAGCGCTTGGAGCTGTCTGAAAGCGGTAGCAGCTCCGAGGGCGCAGTCCGAGACTAAAATGCCATAAGAAGGTGACCTTATTGTGGGTATGCTAGTCTCAGAGCAATCTTGAGACAAAGCTGATATAGCCCTCGAACCTGTCTGAAAGCGGTGGCAGCTCCGAGGGCGCAGTCCGAGACTAAAATGTCATAAGAAGGTGACCTTATTGTGGGTATGCTAGTCTCAGAGCAATCTTAAGACAAAGCTGATAGAGCCCTCGCAGCTGTCTGAAAGCGGTGGCAGCTCCGAGGGCTAGATCAGTTTTGGCTCAAGAATACTCTGATGCCCTTCCTAGACCAACATGTCATAAGAAGGTGACCCTATTGTGGGTATGCTAGTCTCAGTTTTGGCTCAAGAATACTCTGATGCCCTTCTTGGACCAACATGTCATTAGGTGACCCTATTGTGGGTATGCTAGTCGCAGAGTATTCTTGAGACAAAGCTGATATATCGCTCGGAGCTGTCTGAAAGCGGTGGCAGCTCCGAGGGCTAGATCATTGCCTGTTGAATAAACATTTGTCACTCATGAGTGATAGGGGCCCCATCTGCTCCAGATGGAGGAGGACGAAACAGCGTTTCACTTCCTGGACAGATGTGCTGTGTATCTCAACCTCAGGGTTCAGATATTCGGCACGACGGACTTCGGGGAGGAGTCACTATATCCAGCGAGATGGTCGGACATACTGAGTTTCGTCAAAAGGTCTGGTAGGTTGGACAACGAGGAGCTTTCTAGGACATAAGGTTTTTAGTGCTGGTTCGAAGGGGTTGGAAAAAAGGACCAAAGGTGGCCTACTTTCCTGACTTCGCCTCCCCATCGCTATTACTACTATATTAGTAGTAGTAATATAGAATCCAGCGCTTATTTATCATACATCTAATCAATGACGTCACGGATTTTTTTTCATAAATAAAGGATAATAGCTACCAATAAATCTCTCAACTTCGGAAGCTACAAATCCAATTTCGTGTTTGAATAAACTTTAGAAAGTGGGCTAATTCTAATTACTCGTATGGACATTTAGTTAGTCGTGTAAACAATTATTTTATTAATGCAGCAAAAGAGAAAATGTAGATAAGTCTTTTCGCTGTGGAAATTTATTTCAATATGATAACTGACGTCAAGTGGGTTGACTTGTACTCATCACACAGTTGAACAACCTATAGTTATCTAAATATAACGCGAGATGTTTAAAGCCTGATAATTGATAACCATTACGAGAATAGCAAAGTTCTAAACCAAGACTAGAACTAGAAACCTGTGATGTTCATTACTGTAAGATTATGGAGATTATCGTAAACTGCAGCTTTTGAAATAGTAAGACAAAAACGTGAACAACGATATCTGATACGACTTTCGTAAGCACTGATCGCCGGGGAACATTCAGGCCTATGCCAACCAAATTTTTGAATAAAACAAAATATTGTTGTTCTGATAAACGAAAAGATCATATATAAGTTTTATAACAAAACTATTATTGTTTTCTTTTTTTTTGGCAATAATCCAAAAGTTGTATCAAAATAAAAATGGGTTTTTGAATCCAATACCGAAGACATTCCTTTCACCAATGACGTCATACGCCGATAGTAGATTCTAGATTCCAGGCCAATCGTGAGAAAATTAAGGAGTTTATAGTTCAACAGATGTGATTTTAATTATGCATGTTTGTGGATTCATGCATTTCGTATACGTCCCTGATTTGAACATATTTTAAATACCTAGTGGATGGCCATAGGACACTAGCGCGCCGCGATCAGATTGGTCCTAATCCCACCGGTCAGAAGCGCGCAAAATATTTCGATCACCAGATGGGCCATAGGACACTAGCGCGCCGTGGTCAGATTTGTCCTAATCCCGCCAGTCAGAAGCCCCCAAAATATTTTGGGTAATAGGCAGGCATGTGGACAGCAGCGCGCGGGGCGGCGAGGTAAACTTATGTATGTCTTATAATTTTAACCGATTTTAATTCATTCGTCATTTTTAGAGACCTTGCTAATAGTTACTGAAGAATTTGACTCTGACTCCAGTCAGAGGTATCGTTACTTTTGACTTGACAGAAACGAATATTACTTTTTTATATTATTAGATGCGAAATTTTGTTCTGAACATAATAAGTTAATCTGATCACTATAATAGATGCAAATAAAGAAGCTGGTATTTTCAGCAGACCGAAATTCCTTTATAATATCCCAAAAAATTTTAATTAATCAGAACGTGTTCTAATTTGTCACAAATTTAATCGATTTCTTGACGATGTAAAAAAAAGTCCGAGAAATTAACCTTCACCGCAAGTCGTAAAAAGACAGATGGAAGTTCGCAAGAATAAAAGGGATGTGGTCATTAGGAATAACCAAGCTTAATTTTCTTTCGGCGCGCAAGTGACCGGTGCCGATGAAGGCACCCTTTTTGTAAACAGGTAAAAATCAAACCGCGCACGCTCGTGACCGATCACCTAGTGGATTAGGTGCTATTAATAAATAATGCTTGAGGGGGGGGGCGGTAATTACCCCCATTACCCCCCTTACGGACGCCCTTGATCACAGGCACAGGATAAGTTCAGAAATTACGATTGATACCCCTTGATGACACAAATGTATCAAGAACACCCAACAGGATGAAAGATTAAGCGCTTCTTTCATATGCTCACACAATACTTACTGTTGATATGCAAGATTATTTCAACAAATTGCTCGATAAATGGTCTGTTCGCTACTGAGCTATTTATAGATATAATTTAATGGACAAACGCTATCCCTTTCTTTATGAACGTAATCTGATTCAACTACTTCTCAACCTACATAATAGATCAGTACGGAACAAACGCCAATATCTTGTTGTCTCTTGGAGAATAATAACGTGCAGAGTTAGCTAATTGCTAAGAGATAGTTATCTACATCACGCGCGAAACATTTTTTATAACTTTGTACTGTATTGTTAAAGATCTTAAAGATACTTGGACTGGTCTGATCCCAAGTCCCCCAAACACTCTATTTTAACATCATCAATTGATTTAAGGTTTAGGTTTAGTTAGGTTTATATATCTTTTCAATATTATTTTTTTGTTAGCTTTTTTATGTTTTTATTTTTAAATATATTAATATTAGTTAATTAGTAACCAATATTATTTTTTTGTTAGCTTTTTATGTTTTTATTTTTAAATATATTAGTATTAGTTAATTAGTAACCATTAGAGGAAGAAAAAAAAACACATATGTGTGACGATCACAGTCGTCACAAGTCAGAAATGATTGTATTTGCTCTATTTCTTTCCAGAGTCTGACACACTGCACTGCCGTGTGGATCGCTTTCCATAGGTCCTGGATTGTGCAACGGGTTTCTAGGGCACATAACTCGTCCTCAACGAATCCCCATCTCACTGGACTATCCCCAGACCTGGCCATTTGGCAAAATATCCAACTTAAGATTTGCTGACGATACAACCCTTATTACAGCTTCTCGGGAAGAACTAGTAGCTCTACTAAACATCTTAGAACAACATAGTGCAGCGTATGGACTTGGTATTAACTACAATAAGACCAAGGTTATGATCGTAGATAGAGAGCATGATAATCATCGAGAAATAAAGTAAATACGCCGTTGTGAAGTAGTTCAAAGTTTTGTATACCTCGGTTCTTTGATCGACAATTCGGGTAGCTGTGAAAATGAGATTCGACGGCGCATTCAACAGGCACGTGTGGCCATGACAAAGCTTACTAAAATTTGGCGTGACCATAATATCGCTAAAGCTACAAAAATGTTGCTGGTTCAGTCTCTTGTGGTCTCCATATTTTTTTATGCTTCGGAAACTTGGACTGTTAAAAAGGCAGATCGAGCTCGCATAGATGCTTTTGAAATGTGGACATGGACGAGATTGCTGAGAGTTCCTTATACCGCCCATCGAACTAACGTTTCCATACTGGATGAGCTCGGTAATCCAATGAGACTATCATCCATTGTGTCGAGGAGAATGCTTACATTCTTTGGACATATACACAGAAGCGATAATATGGATAAACTTGTAGTTCAGGGTCATGCCCCGAGTGGGCGGCGTCGTGGCCGTCTCCTACACGCTGGGTGGATACGACGAAACAGTTGCTGAATATGAGTATCAAGAGCGCCACTAAACTGACAGTAAATCGCGAACGGCGAGCTACAGTGCTCAAAACTATTGATAATATTCGTGTCGGCAATACGCTAGCTCCGACTTAATCGATTTTACGAGTTCATAACATGTCTGTTAAGACATTGTGACTATGATGATGATGATGACCATTTGGCATCTAATCCTGATGAGACTTTTCAAGTCCCCCATCCCAGTTGTGATTCGTTATTAAGGCTTCACTTGGGTTCCAAATTGGTATGTGGTTCTCTGTTAGGCATCGCTTCCACAGTACCTCTTTGGTTACTGATTTGGAGTCTGTCAGTGGGTAGGTGGACATAATGATTTGAGGGGGCTATTCCCGCTAACATGTATAGGTGGTCCAGGGTGGTGGGTTTTAGATTATCCTACAGGTGTCGTTCAGGGTAGGGTCAAGTTTGTTAGCATGAGTCGATCTGGGCCATACAGGGCTTGCATATTTGGCTGGAGCAGAGCACATGCTAAGGGATGGTGGGTGGGGTTTTTGTAATAAGAAAAACTCGATAAAAAACATTCCTTCCCGAATATAGATATTAGAACAAGGGTGACTTTGTATTTTGAATTAACTAGCTGTTTATTTACAGGGCAACTCACACTTACATCTTGCATGTGGATTAATAAAAATCAACCTTAAAGCATCATATTTATTGCACGAAGTTCACCCACAAAGCTGAATATAGCTACTTTTGTGCAAAGACCTTGACACATCCGTCCGCAGATGGTCTCGCGCGATACGTAGACAGGTACTTTTATCCTGCATACTGCATACCTGCGTCCAACATTCGTAGAACGGAAATAACTTCCAAAATATCCAAGTTCTTGGAGTTACCAACTACCCACCTTCCTACACTAATTTTAAATCCTCAAACAATTTATAGAAAAATGATCAGGACTCTTTAAAATGTCTAGAAACGAAGATTGTGGGTTAATTATCTAATTTTCTCTGCCACAACTCGATCATTTTTCAAAAATGGTAAAGCTTTTTCGTCATTTATAATAACAGGACTTTATAAATCAGATTGTTGAAATCCTCGTTTTTTAGTATCACTCCGCCGCCACTGAACATATTTTCAGAATCTATAAGCCTCCAATATTCCTAAAATTTCCTATTAATGCCCTGTATTCCTACCTAACATCTGTAATGCTCGCTTATTCCTTATGCGTATGCATAATGCTTGGTGATGTCCAGTAATTCCTCTATAATGCCCTGTAATTCCCACGATTTGTACACCACAAAGCGCTAGCGGTTCACCTGTTGGGGTGATCCTCCTTGTTATATTTACGTCACAGAACCAAATTTCTATTGTTTACAAGTCATAATGATAACGTAAAAAATGGACTCTTTTAATATTTTCATTTGACTTCCACATAAAAATAACAACGGTCCGCCACTGTACCATATTATTATGTGCAAGTAGATGTCTGCAGCGACAATTAGTAGACTTCAAATTGAAGAACCTGTATCTATCCTAGGATCAGGGTGGCTATAATGAATATAAATACTTAAGTCTGAAGAATTAAATATGGTGAATCATGTCTTTCATTTACGATATTTAGTAAGAAATGCATGAAAGGAGCTTTCCGATTTCTTGACAACGAACGATAAGATTCTTTGAATCGTCCTGTATTAGATATTTTTTAAGACATAACATATTGCTAGTTGTTTTTTTAACGACCAATTTCGTGAAAGCATGTGCACATAACAGACGGTCGTGTCCATAAATTGCAACAGCCATTTCTTTTCTTAGCATGTACAAAAACGACCCATTTTTCAGAGTAAAGATGACTTCACGGATGAATTATTTTTAAGCCTGCTATTTATCAGATGAAAAGATAGTGAAATTTCTTAATGGTCAATGTGCATGTACTAGACGTATACGGCAATGGTTAATTATAGTTTTAATGTAATTTCAATCAACTCAGCTATCTTGACTAACTACTATAAATATTGGTGGCCAAAAAAGTGTTTAAAAAGAATATTTAATATGGTTTGTCTTCATACATATTGAATACCAACAAAGCTGCTATGTCAAATTCACAAAAATTTTGTTAGTACGAATTCTCCAATTAAACAAGCGTTTTTGAGGTTTTTGAGCGTGTGCTAAGCAGTAAAAATATAAACTATACAGGGTTCGTCAAAGTCAAGGCGCACCAGTTCCAGTTTGATTAAATATTTGGAATATTCCTTCAATTTCAAGAAAAAACTGTATATAACATAATGTACCTAAATCAACCACTTCTGAGTCATCGACTTTTGGAAAAAGACAAATGAACCGTATTTACAAGTATTTGGAACCCATCAATAATTTGATAAGATACACCCGAAAACTCATTATTTGATGACTTGTTAGTTCTTTTTTATCTTCAATGATGTTTCAGTGATGTATGTCACTCGGTAAGTCATATTGGAAACAACATTTCATTATTGATATAGCTTATTTGTCATCTCAGAGCATGGGTTGCTTAGAAATGAAAGACAACAAGAACTGAATTAATTTTTCTAATACCTTGAATATTTTACCTTGTATATAATGTATATAAACTGACAATAAAAAATCTTGATAATTTAATAAAACAATAAACCAAACAAAGATGCTAAGTAATGAGAAGAAGACATAGGTAGTTTAAAAAGTAATGGCTATGAAAAACTACAGTTTAAACAACAGAGTATTTGAAGATGTCTATTTTATTTCTCTCATTTAACACTTCGAGTAGCCTTAGATATTAATTGACTGTATGGTTGTTATGTACAACATTATTGGATAAAAGTTATTTCCACAGGTAGATAAATGATTTTATTTGAATACATTTGGAAAGTATTTATGTTATGTGATTAGTATAGTGTTATTTATTAACACCATCAGGACCACTAAAGGGTACTGCAATATTTTTGGTACAAATTTGAGATTAGGGCTGCTTCCAACTACCAATATGAAAGAATTAGATTCTCACAAAAAAATGGAGTCAAGTTAATTGACTCAGTACTCCTTAGGAACTAGGGCGCCAAAATTTTTATTATGCATGCTTCAACTGAACCGCATACGCTTTTTCCATCCTCGCCGCGGTAGTAATACTGCGTCAAAAATTCATTATAATCAATGCCATAATTTTCGCGTTACGCAATATATGTAGAACGATCTAAAGCAACACTCGTACGTATACATCACAAATTTATAAGTCCCTTGGTTTCTATAATAAGCAAGGCAATGTTCGGATGAACCTAAATAAGCGTATCATGCCGCTAGGTTTTTCATTTACAAGTCAATGGACTGCCCACTATGAATACAACAAATTTTTCAGTTTCACAACCCCCCACCCCCAACCACCCCAAATTAACCCCGCCGCCCGTGCAACGATTTCCAAAGTTATAGCAGCATTGCCTACTACGACCCCACAGCATATCCCTATCCAAATTTCATCACAATCCATGCAGCAATTACTGAGATTACAATGTTAGAAAAACGCCAACAGACAGGCAGACAGACCGACAGACAAGCCGACGGAAATGACTGACGTGGATTTCGAAAATTTTCGCGATCACAATACTCCCCTCACCTATCAGTATGGGAAGCAAAAAAGAGAAAAAAGGGCATTCCAACTCAAGGCTAAGGACTTTAGCATGGGGTTAATTGAAATGTCTACACTGGCACTTTTGGAAATATTTGGAAATTCCGCCCTTTAAGCAATGATGATGTTTGAAAAATGACATATTTGTTAAATTGTGAATCCAAAGAAATTCAAGGTATATCTGAACTGCATGACTCTGGTCTTAGGTATGACAAATAATTGGTTGATTATTATATATTATCACTAAGCAGAGTCTTTTAAACCACCTCAATGGTAATATTCATCTGAAAAGCAGGCACATTCTCCAAGTCAACAAAACCCAATCTCAATCCCTTTTTGTTGTTTTTAGTTGGTTATTAAGCTTGAAATTTAATCAAATTTACAGGCCTCATTGATGCAGATAGTTACTAACATGTGTACACAACGCTTGGAAAATTAATTTCTATTTGATACCTGGATAAGAATGCACTAATTAGAATGACAATTACTTAAACATGGTCCAAAGGTCATACAGAACAGAGGGCTAGAAAGTCAACTGATAGGGCTATACATATATGCATTAACTGCACATATTAATCACAATTCTTAACTACAATAATATCTGTACATATTTGTGGTAGGTCATGACTGGTATAAACAGTTGAAAACAATAGATTATTTTTGTATTATCTTATTTACTGCCAAGACAGAAATTAGCTAAAATGTGTTTAAACAGATAGTGTCTGTTAAACAGAACCTGTGTTGAATTATACACTACAGGCAGAATGTAATTCATTGTTTAGACAAAGGAGGCTGAATCTATAAGAAATTTATCTCATCCCATATACAGGGTTATTCACGTTATTCGACACGGATCATTATGGCTAAAGTATTTGATAAAAAAGAAAATAATAATTTGGGATGGATAGGGACCCATTAAGGCTACATTTTAAAAATATTTTCATGTTATACAGGGTGTCCCAAAAACACGAAATGTATCAAAGTTATGTTTTTTTAAATGAAACACCCCATATGTTATTGCATATTCGGATTCCTTGGTGAATTTTAGTGTGACTTTATGTATCATACATGGTACCTAAAGCGAACCGTTAATGTATAAATCACCATTTTCGGTATAAGTAGATATCGGGAAAAAATTGAATATCGCAGAGATTACAAAATATGGAAGGCTGTGACTTTGCCGTATTACTAAGCATAAAATGCGTCAGCTTTGATGAGACTGTCAAATTTAAATGACGTTTATGTTTGGAGAAATCGGTCGATGAATTAAGGAAACTTCGATCAGAGATAACTTGATTTTTTCAAATGGGAATGCCTAATTTTTTTTATACGGTTAAACGTAGAATTTGATAAGCTTTCTAATGATATAAGGTTGTGAATATCAATCTCTCGTAGTTTTCGTTTAATTTTAAATTTTCAAACAAATCGGCGATTTTCAATTTTCCTACCTATAAGCAACGTAGCAGGCCATGAAATATAAACAAAAATCTGTTCAGGTAGAAGAAAACAACTAACTTAGCAGAAAAATACACACTAACTAGACTAAAGGGACAAGATTATAAAAATTCCTCACAACAAATCAACTCTCCCAGAAACAACTGCGATAACATCTGTAAGGTCAAAGAGAAGCTGGAGTATGGCAGTAATAGATATTCTTACTATCTACTGGCTACCGCAATTTACTAGAGGTTAAAAATTTCCAATGCAATCAAAAACCCTCATATGAAACAGAAACAACCAGCGACTGTTGCTCCAGCACGCAACTACCAATCATATGTAATGGTGTAAAAAAGTACTAATTTGCATGGAAGTCGATACCTCTGATTGGAGCCCTTCTATTTTTCAATATCTATTAGCAATATTGCAAAAAAGGAATACTGACAAATCAGATTTAAATTTTCTGCCATTTAAGTTATGTTTTATAATTTGAACAAATGTTAATTCATTCTTCATTTTCTGCGACCTTGCTAATAGGTACTGAAGAATTTTCAGAACTCCAGTCAGAGGTACTTTTGACTTGAGTTTTGACAGAATTGCATACTTTTTTTATATCATTAAATGTGAAATTTTATTATGAAAATAACAAACTGCTTACAACATTCTCTAGTAGTTTTTACTTTATTTCAAAATTTTTAATGGCTTTGGAAATTGCCAATCTCTAGTACATTGCAGTAGCTAGTAGGCCGTGAAAAAATCCATTTCTGCCATACTCCAGCTTCTCTTTGACCAAAGATATGTTACCGCCATTGTTTCTGGTTAGACTTTGTTTGTTGTGAGTAATTTTTATAATCTTGTCCCTTTAGTCTAGTTTGCGTGTATTTTTCAGCTAAGTTAGTTGTTTTATTCTACCTGAACAGGTTTTTGTGTATATTTCATGGCCTGCTACGTTGCTTATAGGTAGGCAAATTGAAAAACGCCGATTTGTTTGAAAATTTAAAATTAAACGAAAACTACCAGAGATTGATATGCACAACCTTATATCATTAGAAAGATTACCAAATTCTACTTTTAACCGTATACAAAAAATGAGGCATTCCCATTTGAAAAAATCAAGTTATCGCTGATCGAAGTTTCCTTAATTCATCGACCGATTTCTCCAAGCATAAACGTAATTTAAATTTGACGGTCTCATCAAAGCTGATGCATTTTATGCTTAGTAATACGGCAAATTCACAGCCTTCCATATTTTGTAATCTCTTCGATATTCAATTTTTTCCTGATATCTACTTATACCGAAGATGGTGATTTACACATTAACGGTTCGCTTTAGGTACCATGTATGATATATAAAGTCGCACTAGAATTCATCAAGGAATCTGAATATGCAATAATATATGGGGTGTTCCATTTGAAAAAACATAACTTTGATACATTTCATGTTTTTGGGACACCCTGTATAACATGAAAATATTTTTAAAATGTAGCCTTTATGGGTCTCTAACCATCCCAAATTATTATTTTCTTTTTTATCAAATACTTTAGCCATAATGATCCGTGTCGAATAACGTGAATAACCCTGTAGATAAATCACTGATTAATATTCATTGATACTAGGCTAATCAACTGTCCAACTTTAAGACCAAAATGACATATAACTCATTCAACATTGATTTTATCTGAGATTTTATCATTACCTATAAGTTATTGAATATTAGCATTTTTTTTAATTATTTTGATCATGTCAAACTGGGTTCCACAAGGATCAATAAAAAATGAAACATTAATAAATGCCAATACCTCAAGAGATACTTCATTAACTAGTAGTGCTAGAACAGAGAGACAAACTTCTAAAGATATCATTTTTCCATATTTTAAGCACACCTGTATAAACTAACATGATTCACATATACAAATATCATAGAGGTCATTTAAGCAACTTATATAAGAAAGTTGAAAAGTCATTGAACACTAATTTCTTGAGCTACTTAATCATAGTTAAAGTGATTTACACTTCAATTACATCCACATTAATTGAAT
Source organism: Callosobruchus maculatus (assembly GCA_951848785.1). NCBI lineage: Eukaryota > Metazoa > Arthropoda > Insecta > Coleoptera > Chrysomelidae > Callosobruchus > Callosobruchus maculatus. The sequence goes on from CATOUR010000100.1 coordinate 5,104,214, forward strand.
AAATTGGGTCTAAGTACCTACACAAATTTGTAGAAATTTAACAGAATGTTAACATTCAACATACTTGAGAAATATACTATGAAATAAATAATACTTTTTTCAATCATATAAACTATGGTTCAATATTACTGGTAACATACAAGCCAACTTTATCATAGGTGATTTATGAGAGATAAAGTTGTTTATCTACAGATTATTGAATTAAGAATGATGTACATACATGGTAAAATAGACATTATCAAGTCTTACATTGTACATTATTACTCAGAGAAAAATAAGGTATCATTATTTGTATAATAATAAAAAAATAGACCATTTAGTCTGGTATATTATTTTTCATAGCTAATTCTCCAATTCCTTTTTCTGTGATTATTGGTTTTCATTCTATAGAAATGTATGTAATATCAAAAATGAAGAATATATGACAAAAATGTGGCATAAGCAGTGAAACATATTTTTTTCAAAAAGCAAGCAGTGTCAACAGCCAGTAGTGCTGGTACCTTACAGTTGCTAAGATTATCAGTTACCTTATACTGATGATTTTAAGCAGATGCTGAAGCATGTATGGGTGAATATTTGGTAAACGGGTCTAAGGCACCTATAAAATGGCAACATGATCAACCATATGGAATGACCAAACTATTTTACTCTTACCAATTGTTACTACAAATATGTTGTTACCCTCATGTGGCCAGATATTATTTTTCGTTTTTCTCATTTTTCTGGCATTCAGGGGAAATACAACAACCAGGGTAATGACAAAGGATCAGGGGAATTACGTTTTGAAACAGGGAAATTACGTTTTTCCTCAATTTTGCCTTAGAATATAACTTTTTTATTTACTTTAGTTTATTATTATGTTTATCAATAGTCCGCATATAACAACAATAAAAAATAATATAAAGGAAAACAGTAAAACTTCTATAAAATTTAAGTAGTAGAAACATGCTTTTCATGTTGAATACATTTATTTATCAGTCATGGAGATACAATATAAAAAATAGTACAACATTAACAATAATACTTTTGCATGAAAATGTTTTACAAGTCATCCTACTCATTTATAAAAAATAAAAAATAATACAAAAGAATGCAAAAAAATTTCTCTGATATCTAATTAGTAGAACATTAAGCTTTATAAAACTATCATATTCAGCATTATCATTTTTCAAAAACATCTATTTCAGTGTGGAATCTGTAAAAAATCCTGTTGCCCCTCAAGGTGATGGATGGAGTTGGTAACCGTTGGTTTTTATGAATTTTCTCACCTTTGTCCGATTATGAACTTTATGGTCGATTATCAATTCGGTGACGGCTGTCCATTGTTTCAGGTTGATAAATATAGAGTTGTTGAACTCTTTGTATTGAATATTTTTGGCACTGCATGCTTGGCATTCTCGAGAGAGGCATCTCTCATTATAGCGATCACAGCAAAAACATTCAAGAGTTTCTGATAACCTCGAATTGATACTATTCTATTATTACTCAGTGCCTGTATAATTAAGTCCAAATTAGCGTGTAGAATGCAGACGCAAGTGTCACGGTCTGAAGATTTGGGCTGCACAATCCAAACAGGTCGACACTGACAAAAGACTGTATAACTTACTTCAAACTCAGTTGAAGCTATGTATTTTCAGTGCAGAATCTTCATAGTGTCCAGTCTCTCTCTCTCACCAGGACATACACAGGAATTACTGTCTTCCTCCAAAAATGTGATTACACGCATTCTGACAGCATTTGATATGGCATCGCTTCTGGTCTTCCTCTCGTGATTTAGTAAAGAACTTACATTGTTAGCTTTTTTCAAATGTCTCTTCGAAATTGGTCCCATCTCTTTCAGGACCCTTTTTTACGATTTTGCCAGATATAGCTTTTGTAAATATATCCTTTTCCTTAGGACAATTAAATGTAGAATAGTTTTCATTGAGCTGCTGTTTCAAAGCTTCACCAAACAGAAAATTTTTTTTTGAATCAGGAGCTAGGTTACATATTAGAGCATTCACTTTGTTATTAGGAGTCAGAGTTTCCACAATTTTTGACTTCTTAGAGCGTTGTAATCTTATCTTTAATTTATTTTGTTGTCTCTTTAAGTTACTTATCTCTTGGTCTTTTCCATTTATTATTTTGTTTCGCATTTTCCGAATCCTTTCTGCCCTCTTTACGGCAGCTGCGTTTCTTTTATCTACAATGGGGTTTTCGTTTGGTCTTTCAGCACCCTGCTCATTTACGCTCCGCTCATCTTCAGAAGTGACAGGAGTACTTTCTTTCAAATATCTGTTTATGATATCATTAAGGACATTTTTTCTCTTGCGAAATCCAGCTACATTTTCTCTCCACCGTTTTCTCGCCAATCTCACCTCTTTAGGATGACGTTCACCAACTTGACTTTACCTTCTTCTTTTTTCTTCTGAGATTTCAATTTTTCCTTTTCCACATTGTTCTGCAAATTTTGTAGGGTCACTCTTCAGACGTTGCTCGTTCTGCTATCCTTTTCTTTTCCAGAATGTCTTCTCTAGTAAGCTTCTTACTCTTGGCCATGTTTGATATATATCTGAAAATAAGAACCTAAGTAATTCCCCTGACAGAGATGTAATTCCCCTGGCTTTTAAATGGGCAGGGGAGTTACACCAGGGGAATTACAAAAATGTATTCAGGCAGCCAAATTGGAAAAATGAAATATATTTGAAACTCATTATATCTACATATGTATTGTTATTTATAAATTACATAATTAAGTACTGCGATAAGACAATAATACTTATGATTTATTAATGAAAATGGGCAGCAGGGGAATTACAATCTCACTGGCCCAGACACAACTAATCACTTAGGCGACCAAAGTGAGAATGATTCGCGCGAAATATACTTGCCTTGCTCTAGTTGTCAGGATCATCATACTACATTGTTGCCAAACATGCGATTTTCCCAAATATTAGTTGCAGTTTATCTGTAAAACATGGCATTTCAAAAGTAGACAGGGGAATTACGTGAAAATTGAAGGACACATCATTTTTCTATGTGCTGGACTACTAGGTTTATGTTTTTCAACACAATCAACAAAATTGTATTGCACATTTATTTAGTTATATTTTAGCAAATGTAATTTGTTTTAGTTAACTGCTACTTTATGAGAAATTTACTGCTGTATTAGGAAGAACAGCGTAGGGACAAGCCAGGGTAATTACAAATTGGTATTTCAACGTCCATTTTCGGAAAAATGTTCACTTTTGACATAGTTATATGATATGCCACAGAGAGCACACTTCAAGACTTAACTGCTAAGATCATGTTCACGTTATTAGCATGAACTGTAAACATGCATTTTTCAGAAGACATGTCAGGCCCGTTTACCAAATATTCACCCGTATATATGTATGCCTATCTCACATTATTAGAGATAGGGATTTAATTCCATTTTGCATTACATTTTATGCACTACTTTTTTAGGGTCCTTTTGGCACTAAGAGGGTAGCCACTTGCATATACCCAGGACAGCAAAGCTCCATATATGTAAAGATTTTGTATTTCCATGGATATCAATATTGAGGCATTTTTATAAAAACAGCTACTGGTCAAGTTATTCTTTTGTGGGAGCTGTGGCTGGTTTTGTAGATACTTGAGTAGACTATGGTTATTTTTGTAGAATTTCCAAAACTTCAAAGTTTGTACATATGTTGAGACTAAGGGTTGTATTCATAATCGATACTTGAGAGTCCCTTAAGTAAGCTTGTGTGTTTTGAAACCCTACTTGAGGGTCCCTTACGTGAGGCTCCCAGGAGTAATATTCAAGTAAACGAAAAGTCAACATGACATTTCTTGCAGTCAAGGCAATTTTGTAGGTTAATTTTGGATATGGTGTTGTCAGTTTTTGTCACATCCGGAAAAATGTCCGGCACAAAACAAGAAATACTGGCACAAAACAAAAAGACATAATAGAAAACATCAAAAGACGTAAGGCACTTTCCTTTTACCTGATTTATCCAATAAATCTCACTTGTGACATCATGACTCATTTTGATGTACGTTCCTTTTGTCTTCTGAATCTGAGTCTAAAGTGAGATCAGTTGTCTCAGATCGTTTAGATGTCAAATAAATCAATAAATGAGGTTAGAATTTTTTGTAAGTTTGAATTTTAGCGGGTTTTGTGGTGTATGGATAGTCAATAGGGTATGGTGAGCTACGAAAAACGTAAAAAAATAGGTTATGGAAAGGATCTACAGATTATAGAACCATAGCATATTACAAAATTTCGAGGAATGACATTTAACTGCACAAACACATTCCTTTAACTCATCTGAGCATCTGAGGTTTCCAACTGAGCTGAGCCATCTGTTTTTGAAGTGATCTGAGTTAGTGCAGATGTAAAAGGAAAGCACCTGTAGGCATAGACGTCACAAATTGACTTATATTTGAAATATGACAATGTGGCTGAATGAACCCCGTCATCTGGTAGATGTTGTCTAGGGAACAGATACACAAGAAAAGCCACACTTGAGGGTCCCTTGAATAACCCTCAAGTATCTCTTGAGTACCTTATCAAAAGCATATGTAAATTTTGGACTATGGCTATTTTTCTAATAAATGTCTCAATTTGATCTCTATAAAATTATCGTTTATTGACTAAAATTTTTGCAGAATACTCAGAAGTAACTCATTATCACCAGGTAATATTTTGACATTATCTGAAAGCTAATGTCACTTCTACTCAAATATCTAAAGCTTATCTTGTGGTTGTCTCTTCCATCATGTATTACTAGCTTGTTGTTTTTATTAGGATGATGCAGAGTAAAATCAATATTTTTCAGATAATTATGGCAATAGCAGAGGCAAGTACTTCTTGAAGTCTAGTTGTTCACTGTTCATTTTATTATAGATAAAAGAGTTATGTCTCGCCAAAACCTTTCTAGGGGCCTTGTACAAGGTGAGACTAATTCATTTGAGAGTATTTTGGAACACAAAATTGCCAATCATCAATAGTGCCAGTACTGCAGTAGACTACCACTTGTTAAAATTGGCTACAGGGACAGTTATGGAAAAAATGGAATCAAATCATCCACTAAACAGTCTCAGTGATAATAAACAAATTGCTGCATGAAGGTAAATTATTCTCTCCAATTTTGCAGATGACAATGATCACTTGATGCGTTTTTTCTAATCTCAAGGCAACTTCATCATTAACCTCAAGTATAAGCATTTCAATGTTAAGGAAGGATGCTTTAGGAAGCCAATAATATTATGGTAATGTAAAGCAGTGCTCCACATACATTTTGTGTATATTTTATTTATGATCATATTACAACAAAAAATAACTTTCAGGGATAGGGGCTTCTCTCAAAGACATTGGTTCCTCTATAGTAGCCTACACGCACAAACTTGGAGAATTTTGGAAGGTTACACATCTAAATACATACCTTAGAAAAGTTTGATCGGCTAGCTGTTTCACACGGAAAAATTGCTTCTTCATATCAATAGATCTAATCCTATATCACAGTCGGAATTTCAGTTTTATTGCAGTGACGAATAAACTAGGGAAGATACCAAAACATGAATACATCTATCACTCCTTGTGTACTAAGATACCTCGCACTGTTCACAATGATACGCATAATTCACCATCGGTTTGTGTAGAAGATACCGAAAAATAAATGATTATGATTATCGTCGATCTCGTTTTCAATAATATTATCTGAAAATAACTCAGCTGTCAAAGTCAAATCACAAATGACTCATCACGTCACAAAAAAATCGTCAGAAAAGTGTCATCTACAAACTTTTTATAGAAGCACCATTCTGACAGCCTTTATTTTAATTTTTAATTAAAGCCTTTTTTCAAGCAAGGCATAGTAGAAACCCATAAAGTCACTGCAATAGAAACCATCAAATTGCTTATCAGTAATCAACAGATGTCGCTAACCTGGCACGATTTCCGTCGCCATCTGCTGGATATTCATTGCAGCACTCGGCACACTTAAGCCAAATTCAGATGCACACGACATCCGACATACGACAAACTGATTCTGTCGTATAATCTAAAATGTATCTATTCACATGAGTCCGAAATTTTCGTACGAAATTTTGTTACAAATTTGGGGAATTTGTATCTTCATAGTTGGTTACCAACTGTTACCTCTAAGGGTATGCAACCTATTAACTATATGTGTGTATGTTGGGTTGCCTGCCTATGAGCAAGTTTTCTAAATAATATGTGATTTATGGTTGTTATCAAATCCAATCTACAACATACCTCGATTCCTTACAAATATTTCACCACTGTTAGGTGCACGGTTCAATACAGTTAACCGATGGAGGATATCTTTGATGATTAATATGGTTTGATGATCCAAATATGTTTAAAGCTAAAGCACTTCTTTACCCATAAGCAATAGATTCGCGAATACACTAAGTTTTACTCAGCTGTGGACCAATAATTTCAAGCAACGATTTAAAGGCATTACTTGGTATTTGTAACAAATTAAAATACTTTTCTATGCCAGTTAGCTTCATCTCCTGCAACATATTATGGTACGCTCCTTGCTTCTTCCTGTTTTTAAATATGTCTCGATCCCAAAATCTACGCTTTCTTCCTCTTTTCTTAATTTTATTCATCCACAATAAGAGGGACAAAAGTAAAATACCTATTTGTTGAATCCACGTATTACGCTCGCTGAATTACCATTACCAAATACAAATTCATGGAGATTGTCAGCTGTCAAATTACATACGACATCGGATAAAAAGTTAAAATATTTTCAACTTATCCGACCGTCGTATAAAGTTAAAATCATCGGACATTTAGTTTGGCGCCAATCCATTTTGAATATTTCAACCAATAGGAGCAGTTTCGTACCGTCGTATCGTCGGATGTCGGGTGCATCTGAATTTAGCTTTATAATCCTATAGAAACTTGTAATAAAACTTTATTGGCGGTTTAGCTAAATAACTATACTAAGAGATGGCGCTACGATGCTACGCGTTGTGCTGCCACCTTTTGGAGAATAGATTCATTCCCGTGATTCTTCTAAGGAATCTATAGAATGAATCGTAACTCATAGTTCTTTACTTTTTCGCTTTCCTAGCAGACAACAGATGTCACAACCACACAAATTTAATTTTTTTAATGAATATAGCAAAGCTGGATGGACTAGTTTGTTTTTCTCAAATCGAAATCACATTTCATTTGATTTGAACAGTGTAACGTTGAACCATAGCATGGTAAACAACCAGCACAAGATCTCTGAGGATTTCCTATACATATAAAAATGGTTCCCACATAATTTGACCTTGGGATGAGTTATGGCTGATTTTACAGCTGTGAAGTTTGGGTAGAGATGCGAAAATGAAAAAATCGATACCGGTACCAACTCGATATTGTTTAGCCAAATAGCGCGTTTGGTTCGTACAGAGAATTTTGTGCAATTGATTACACCCCTCAATAATTATATAATTATTTTTGATACCCACAAAAGTATCGATACCAGCTTGGAATCGCTCAAAAAGTTTCTAAGACAAAAATACTCGATATTAGTGCAGAGCTACAAGTATCGAAGTATCGTTAGCATTCCTACAAAAAAAATAATCCAAACGTGGGGGCGCGCGTGTAATTGCCGCCAACCTGAGTTATTGTACTAACACAGCATGGATTGACGGAGATATAGAGCAACCCTCGTATATCGGCTTTAATATGCAGCGGCATATAGAACCCGCGCTTCTCTGGTGTCTCAAAGTGGACGCGCCGTGGCGTTCCAGGTTCCACCAAGAAGTATGCTGCTGTTTTAGCAGCGACTTCCTTTGGTTGCCGTTACCTTCGGATACCAGATGGCGGACCGGCAGAATTCTTTCTGTCTGCTCTCACATGTTTCACATGTTTAGTAAACATGGAAAAATTGACGCTCTCTATTTCCGTCAATCGACCTATGGCGCACTGATGATCGCTAATAAGCGTGAAACAGTTGTCTGCGTACTGGTGGATTGACGGAGATATAGAGCAACCCTCGTATAACAGCATAATAGACAACCAGCATAATATCTCTGAGGATTTCCTACATAAAAATGGTTCCCACAAAATTTGACCTTGGGAGGGTTTATGGATGATTTTACGGCTGTGAAGTTTGGGTAGAGATGCGAAAATGAAAATATTGTTACCGGTACCAACTCGGTATTTTTTAGCCTCGATCTCATAGGCGCGTGTGGTTCGTACATAGAATTTTGTGCAATTGTCTACACCCCTCAATAATTATATAATAATTTTCGATACAAAAGTAGCGATACTAGCTTGGAATCGCTCAAAAAGTATCTAAGATAAAAATACTCGATATTAGTGCAGAAGTACAAGTATCGAAGTACTGTTACCATCCTTACAAAAAAACCATCCAAAAGTGGGGATGCGCGTGTAATTTCCGCCAACCTGAGTTATTCTGCTGGTTGTTTATTATGCTGTGGTACTAAGATGCTGCTGCACCATAAAGACTGATTCATAAACTCGACGTTGGCGTTGCCGTTGCCGTTGGCGTTGGCCGTTGCAACATAAATACATGGAAATGCCTAAGACCATTCATAGTCACCGTCCGCCGTCGGGTCTGCCGTTGGGCGAGCCGTTCGACATAACTATCTTTTTAATCCATAATTATTGGAACATAATTTCTGTCAAGAATTTAGACTTAAAAATTAATATACCTATCTATAACAAAAACAAAGTTATCAACTACTTCAGTGCCACCGTAAGGCACGTATCCAGGATTCGGTTTTGGGGGTCCAGATTCTGGGTGTCACTTGCTTGACCTTTCGGGGGGGGGGGGGTTCAGATGCCACCTGAAATTTGCTCTCGTCCGGAGTGGGAGAGGGGGGTGCAAAAATTTGAGGATTATATTTTTTAGAAGGCATTATACAACGTTTCGGAGGGGTCCGGACCCCCTGGACCCCCCTCTAAATACGTGCCTGGCCACCGTACAGATATAATCATTTGATGCTAATAAGATACTTCCTTGGATAAAATTTCCTTTCGAATGTGTTCCAAGTTATTGCGTTATTTGATAGGTATGAGAATTCTTAAAACCCACATAACAAAAGTATATACAATGTACATACAATGGATATCAAATCAATGGATATGTATATCCACAAATGGAGCAAGAATGTCCAATGGATGGCAAATAGACATCAAAAAAATATACATTGCATGTACGTTTGTCGCGAACTTTCACATCCATGACATATCCATAGAATGTACATATGGACGTCTAATGTACATGCATATTATATACATGGTACATACAATGGATATATACACATCCATGGTATATCCATTAAATGTACATTCATGTACTTTTAATGCACATGCATAGTGTATGAAAGTTCAATGTAGAGGCAGTAAGATAAACAAACTTTATGCTTTATTATGTATTGTTATTAATTCAATTTCTTATTACAATAATAATACTTGGCAAAATCGATTACTGTGATTGTCATCTCTTTTCTGTTGAATGGCATGTCTAAAATCACAAAGAAATCAAGGTTATAAAATTTTGTAGGTGGTTTGTTCCGCTTATGACGCTGGATGTGAGTGTTATCAGTAGTAAGAAGATAAGTAACATTGCACAATATTTCACTTGATCAGGTAATCAGGCACAACCAGCACCAGCACACACGCGAAGGACGCGAACGAGTCGTACGACGGAATGACTAGAAATCAGCAATGGCGGCACTAGTTGTACTTCGCGCAGGCGTAAACTAGTAGATGTATATATGATACATAGACCAACATCTTATGTATATTCACCTATGGATATACCTACGTGAACATATATAGTATATTACACTAGTGTATATCATTTCTGATATGTACATTTAACGCCCTATGAATATTCAAAATATACATACGGGAGCGCTCGGTGGGGGGCCGGGCAGTGGGGGCACCCAGACGTCGCTGCCCTTACCCCCAAGGAAAAAGCAAAAAAAGGTAATTCAAATATTTTTAATAAGTATTTTAAGCAACATGCCTCCAAGTACCTAGGTCTTCTGTCCCCGGTTTTTTCATAGCGTGTCCGAGTAGGACCCACAAAATCTTTTTTTCTTGCTTCACTGCTCCCTAGATGTTTGAGAAATACGTAGGCTTATTTTTTTGCTCTTTAAAAATGGTGAAACGGAGGTGGCTACAGGCCGCCCGAGTCATGCACCGCCCAGGTCAGAAGGTTATAATATAGTTACTTTTGGAATATATTGTGTAACTTTTCGTCCAGGTGTAGTATATGTGGCCCACATAAGCGGTCTTTCTTCGTTTTGTTGTAGTAACTCTTTTTCCTTTTTCATACGTCTAAGCACTTCATCGTTAGATAATATGTGTTGGGTCCATCACAGGCACGTATCCAGGATTTGGTTTTGGGGGGTCCAGATTATGGGTGTCACTTGGTTGACCTTTCGGGGGAGGTCCAGATTAGAGTTGCCACCTCAAATCCTTAAATTTGCGGGGGGGGGGGGGGTGCTAATTTGTGGATTCCATTTTTTAGACGGCATTTTATAACGTTTCGGGGGGGAGGGTCCGGACCCCCCTGAGCCCCCCCTAAATACGCGCCTGGTCCATCATATTTGCAATAATCTACGGAAGGTCCACATTTCAAAAGCCTCTAGTCTGTTCATGGTATCCACTTCTAATGTCCATGTTTCTGCTCCAAACGAGAGAACTGAGTGCACGTATGCCTTTACAAAACGGTATCTTAGGTTTAAATTCAAAATTGCGTACATAGTAGGTTTTTCATCTTTAGGAACGTGGCTCTGGTTTGTTCTTTGCGTGATCTTACTTCAACGTCAGAGTCTACATTTGTCGTTATGCAGCTGCCAAGATATTTAACCTTCTAAACTCTCTCTATTGCGGTGTCATAGATGTTTATATTCAGTTGTGCGTTTGGAGATCTTGTGTGTGGCCATTACTTCATTACTTTAGTTTTCGTTACATTAATTTTTATGTCTACTTGATCTCCAACCTCTACAACTTTGTTGATTAGGCGTTGAAGAGCCTCTGAACTGTCCGCAATGATAACAGTGTCGTCTGCATAACGTAGGTATGTTCAATATTCTCTCGTTAATTTTTACACCATCTTCAACATCGCCTATTGCTTGGTTGAATATGTGCTCAGAGTACATATGAATAGTATTGGCGAAAAAACACAACTCTTTCGTAATCCCCTTTTCTATAGACACCGGTTCTGATGTTGTGTGTCTATATATCACCGTTGCTTCTAGGTTCCAATAACGCTTTCCAATGAACTCGATGTCTTGTTTGTCTAAACCTTTTTTCTGCAGTAATGTCAGAAGGACGGTGTGATCAACTCGATCGAAAGCTTTCTCGTAGTCTATGAAACAGGCATATACATCTTTCCTCATGTCTCGATATTTCTGGAAAAGTATTGATAAACTGGCTAGTGCTTTCCTTGTTCCTAAACCTCCGCGAAATTCATATTGTGTATCGCTTTGATCGGCTTCACATTTGTCGTAGTTTCTAGCTTGTATAATTTTAAGTAGGACCTTAAGCACTTGGCTCATCAAGCTTATCAGTCGTCTATTTTTTAGGGATGGGGATAAATACGGAGATAAGCCAGTCTTTTGGAATGTGACCTGTTGCATGAACTTGTAGTTAGTGAAACAGTGGCAGGTGGCAGCAAATTTTCTTCTTCTAACAGTTTTAGCGTTTCTATGTGGATTTCGTCCAGATCCGTTGCTTTTCTGTTTTTACTCAGTTCTACTACTACTACCACAAATATCTGTATCGAATTACCGCTCTGTATTCTTCTAAAAATTGCTAATAGCGAAACATTTGTCACGTAAGAAAAAACGGTTAGGCAAGGTTTTAGACAGTGTACTGTTACTTAGTTCTGCGTCTAATAATGCAGTGTCACTTGTGTAATTTCAGTATAGATTCCCCATACTGATCAATAGTTGCTCTGCTGATCACAACCTCCATTCTCTCCGACCTTCTCGACGGATAGTCGGTCGGCCAATAAAATTGAAACATTAATTTCTACTTCCCTGTGCGCGAGAAATAATAAAAAGTCGGAAGCACCTTGCACGGCACACTTGGATGGGGCGCGTCGGTCGTTCCCAGCAACCGAAAAACAATTACATATCAATTCGCCCACTCTCTCCGGAACAATAAAAGAGCTCCTATTCCTGGTTCCCATTGCAATTTCTTGGCCGCAAGGACCAATAAAAAACCCTGAATATATTTTGTGTAATTGCGCGGGCCGTAAGTCGGCTTTATTATTCTTAGTTCCGAGATGCGCCTTGCCGTGTTACTACCCTCCAGGGAAGGGCGTATACGCGCCCTTAAGGAAAAACGGCGAACTTATCTCCGATGTAGAGTGGCTGCAGCGTGTGTGAGATAAAGCTGGATACAATTTTTTTTTCAAGATGAGCTGCTATAAATTATTTTACGTATAAAATGGAAACGTTTAAATTTCTGCCATTGATGAAGATACCTGTGGGTGAATTCTGTAACTCTAAGCGAAGCGATAGCGACATTCTTCCACGCTGAACGCTTTCGCTCGTTTCGGTATTCCATAAATATCTTCGTTCCGACTCGGACATAACGAACGCAGACGAACGGTATAAGAGATAGCGAAAGATTTTGGATCTCGTTTGTCAAGTTTTGACGTTATTATTGCTGTGTGTCAAAGTGACAACCCACATAGCAAAAGTAGATACCATGTACATACATTGGATATCGAATCAATGGATATGGATATCCACAAATGGAGCAAGAATGTCCAATGGATGTCAAATAGATATCAAAAAAATATACATTGCATGTACGTTTGTCGCGAACCTTCACATCCATGGCATTTCCATAGAATGTACATATGTACGTCTAATGTACATGCAGAGTATATGTAACATAGTCAAGGTATGAACATATATATTCACAATATATACCATGTATATACGTACATACCAAAGTATAACATTGTACATACAGTGAATATGACATATTGTATATTGTATATCCACAAATGGAGCATGAACGTCTAATGGATGTAAAATAGACATAAACAAATTTACATTTCATGTACGTTTGTCGCGAATTTACACATCCATGGTATATCCATTAAATGTACATTCATGTACTTTTAATGCACATGCATAGTGTATGAAAGTTCAATGTAGAGGCAGAAAGATAAACAAACTTTATACTTTCATTAGGTATTGTTATTATTCAATGTCTAGTTACAATAATAATACTTGGCAAAATCGATTACTATGATTGTCATCGGTTTCCTGTTGAATGGCATGACTAAAATCACAAATAAATCAAGGTTATAAAGTTTTGTAGGTGGTTTGTTCCGCTTACGACTTACCGTCAAACGCTGGATGCAAGTGTTATCAGTAGCCAGAAGATAAGTAACATTGCACAATATTTCACTCGATCAGGTAATCAGGCACAACCAGCACCAGCACACACACGCTAACTACGACGAATGGCTAGAAATCAGCAATGGCGGCACTAGCTGTCCTTCGCGCAGGCTTAAACTACTAGATGTGCATATGATACATAGACCAACATCTTTTGTATATTCACATATGTATATACCTACGTGAATATGCATAGTATATTACACTAGTGTATATCATTTTTCATATGTACATTTAACGTAATATGAATATTCAAAATATAAATGTTCAAACTGGAATATGTAATGTACATTCTGTAGATGTACGTACCCATACAGTGGTATGTGGGAATTTGCTTTAATTTATTTGTGTACTTAATTAACAATCAATGAATCGAAGAGAAAAAACTAATTCTTCGCAATGGTCGGCATTGCTGGATATTGCAGAGTCTCATCCAGGGATATTTAAGTCAACTCGTGAATGCTGATGAGTCATCGAGCTTCATGCCGAAAGTGTAACGAAGCGTTAAACTTTAGTTACGGAATGTCGTCAAAAATGGTTTTCGTAAATGATTAGCTAAGTTTTCGCCTGCTTTCGTTACTATAGCGAAAGTTACAGAATCTACCCACTGGAACAAATCCTACCCGGGTACCCGAAACTATTATCGTAAAGACGTTCAAGATATATCTAGCAGTAAATTTTATGGCACTGATCACAAAAAGTGAATCTCTTTTGATAGCTACAAACATTTATTATACAACGCACCGTTTCGCGTGCCGGATATTGAGGACAGAACCACCCAGGATCGCTTAACATTAAAGAAGAAAGCCAAACGTGGTTGCCTATTAGATTTTTAATAGATATTAACGTTATAAAATATATAATAGGTAAATACCATTTGAAGCTACATTCTAACAATATTATTCATCAAATGAAAAATGAGGAAATAAAAAGAAATGATCACAAATCAAAATTAGATTCAGACGAGTCGCTATCATTCAGATTCATAATAATTTCACTCGGTTGTATATTTAAGAATGATGACTCTATTTTCATTATTATTACATGTTTAATGCAGTTTTGCCATTCTTTTGACTTATTAAATGGACCTTCCGTAAGTTATTAAAAATATCATGGACTCAACACACATCTAACGATGAAGTGCTTAGACGTATGTGAAAGGAAAGAGAGTTACTACAATACTACTACAATAAAACAAAGGAAGACCGCTTATCTGGGCCACACATACCGGAACAACAAGTATGATATACTGAAAATAATAGAAGGAAAAATCTAAGGTAAACGTGGTCTTGGGTTCTGGTCGCAGTAATATTCATGGTTAAAAAACATACGCGATTAGACTGGTATGAACACATCATCCTTAATTCGTACCAGTCAAGACTGAAATAAGTGTGCCGAAATTGTCGCCAACCTTCATTAAATGGAGATGGCACCTGAAGGAGAATTAAATGTACTTTATATGTAATAAGATTTATAGCTGCTGATGGACGTTGTTACTATACTTGAGTATCACAAGTTAGCCCAGAATGACCCGTTGCCCGTGAATAATCCGACCAACAAAAATTATCTACATGTTACTTGGTTGTGCGAAGTTATTCAAAATGGAGGAACGATGCGGCGGTATAGGGAAAATAAACTCGAAGGACCTGCGACACTTTATACTACGAATAACTAAGAGGTGAGGTTACCTTGCTCAGCTACCAGTTGAAGTTGGGGAGGCCTCCCTGATGTATCCTGATGGCACGAATGGGCACTACACGATAAAGAAAATGTTTAATAGGTCAAATGCGGAAAATGCGGAAAATGCGGAGACGGAATGCTTCTTCCCTCGACAGTCACTCACGTCGTTCTTACAACTCCTCGTGTGAGTTCGTCCTTGGTACTGTCCTCTATGCGCTGTTGCCACTTTTCCTCCTCGCTCTTTCTCCGTATAAAGTGTGACGAAAAGGAAAAGAGGTGCGGAAAATAATGAACGGAAAATTAAAGGAAAGCGGCGCAAACATTACTTGTACATTATCTTTTATTTCTCATTCTCTCTCTGACTACATACACAAACTACAAATAATGTCCTTACTGGTGAATACTGTTTTTGTTTTCTGTTTTCCGGTTTCTACTAAACTGAACAACTGGACAACAAGAGTCAATATATCTTCATATACCTAAGTTAGGTAACCCAACACAATCCTACTCTCAACGACTAAGCAAGAAACCAGTGCCACACTTCAAGAAGTGAAACTGAAAAGTGTGGAAAGTGAAAATTATAATAAAATATACAGGGAGTTCAATGACGAGTGGAATATACTGTACGAGAAAACTGCACTGGCACAATTCTAACTTTATCACATAAAAATTCATATAAAATAGAGTCCTACTTTCAACATGGTTCAGAGAAATTTTATTTTCTTTCATTATTTGATTTCCAGCAACTTCGGCGCATGTTTGGTCATATTGCTAATATTTTTCTGTTTTTGAATATCTACAAATTTAAAGTGATTAAGTATGGCTATCGCCATGTGCACGTACATGACTTTCATTTGAAATTTACAAAGAAACTATATTTTTCATGTTCTATATTTAGAAGTAGGTTATCAAATAATGAGCGCTACTGTGAGACGTGATCTAGTTTATTTTACATTATTAAAATATATCCGCCCAATCCCCCGTAATTCGGTGAGAAGTGGCTGGACGTAACGCGACGATTACTCAGTTTCCTCATATCGGATTACGTCAAGCAAAATACAGTGTAGTAGGCCTGTCTGTTGGCGTCTTTCTAGCCTCGTAATCTCAGTAACCGCTGATTGAATTGTGATAAAACTTGGGCAGAGATAAGCTGTGATGCCTTAGTAGGTAATGCTGTCACAATTTCAAAAATAGGTGCATTGGCGGTGCAGTAATTAGCAAAACTTAAAAAATTACAAATATTCCTCAAACTTTGAATTTTAGAGGTTCTTGTTGTTTTCTACTTCTTTTGGTTAGGGGTGAAATTGGACTGGCTGGTGGTGGGGGAGTGTAAAATTGAAAAATAATAGGCCATCCAGTATCCATTGACCTGTGGAAGAAATACCTAGTAGCACAATACACTTTTTTAGGTCCATTCGAACATAATAATATTAATATTTGTTTGCAGCAACATACATTGCCTTGACTATATTGTGTAACCTGGGAATGATTAAATTGACTTCAATGAAATGTTGACACCGTGGCGAGGATGGAAATAATCAAAAAAAACTTAAAATATGATAACTGCTCAAACTTCGTTTTTGGGCGACTTGGAGGTTCCTTATCGGTTACCACATTTTTTAGAAGAGGTAAACTGGGTTAGTTTGGGGATAGATAGTTGTGAAACTGAAAATTTGTTGTCTTCGTAGTGAGCTCTTTATTGCCCTGTAAAGGAACGACATAATATACGTTTCAACTTTATCCGAATGCTGCCCTCCCTCCCTGTAACGTGTGTAGCTCATCAGTAACCTGATAGCAATGAAATTGTGTTAGTGGCCAAGCCCTGTCTGGGTTTGAACGTAAATAGTTAGTATGGTGATGGCTTTCTGGCTCTGAATTGCTATTCGAGCTTTTTCCAGCAGATGTTATATTTAACAAAATAGGTACGTGCAAGACCATGTCTTCATTAATTGCGACCCCTACGTAGTTGAATATAACTTTTAGTAGCTGCCATAGAACTCCTAGTATATTAGAGTTATATAACGACAAATTCCATTTTTTGGCTATTATAAACATGGAAAGCAATAGATACTTCGAGTCTCCTGCATCACTGTTTTCATGTAATGTTTGTCGAAATACTGTTTTGCAGTACCAACATAACTCTATATGAATATGTACATTCACAGAATGTACATTAGATATCCCAGTTTGAGCATATGTATTTTGAATATTCATAGGACGTTGAATGTACATATGAAAAATCATATGCATTAGTGTAATATACTGTGTATATTCACGTAGGTATATTCATATGTGAATATACATAAGACGTTGGTCTAGGTGTATGATATATAATATATTCATACGTGAATATACTGAATATGCATAAGACGTTGGAGTGTGTGCTGGTGAGGTTGTACCTAATTACTTGATCGAGTCAAGTATTGTGTAATGTTACTTATCTTCTGGCTACTGATAACACTCGCATCCAGCGTTTGACGGTAAGTCGTAAGCTGAACAAACCACCTACAAAATTTTATAACCTTGATTTCTTTGTGATTTTAGACATACCATTCAACAGGAAAGAGATGACAATCACAGTAATCGATTTTGCCAAGTGTTATTATTGTAACTAGAAATTGAATTAATAACAATACATAATGAAAGTATAAAGTTTGTTTATCTTTCTGCCTCTACATTTAACTTTCATACACTATGCATGTGTATTAAAAGTACATGAATGTACATTTAATGGATATACCATGGATGTGGAAATTCGCGACAATGTATATCTTTTTATGTCTATTTTACATCCATTAGACGTTCATGCTCCATTTGTGGATATACATATCCATTGATTCGATATCCACTTTCATATGTAAGTATATATATGGTATATGTTATGAATATACATGTTCAATTACCTGGTCTTTGTTACATATACTATGCCTGTACATTAGACGCACATATGTACATTCAATGGATATGCCATGGATGTAAAAGTTCGCGAAAAACGTACATGAAATGTATATTTTTTTGATGTCTATTTGACATCCATTGGACATTCTTGCTCCATTTGTGGATATACATATCCATTGATTCGCTATCCATAGTATGTACATTGCATATACTTTTATTATGTGGGTAGTACCATGAAGCAACTTCCATATACGGATATCAATACGGTGAATGCAACAAAGCGATTATCCTAGCTGCAAGACACAATAGCTTAGTGTACACAAGCAAGATTGATTCGAGGAATCATCCTAATCGAATTACAGGGGCTGTTATTTGGTCATCATCTCGGTTACATTGTTACAGCCAGCGCCCTCCCGTTGGTTAAATAGGGGATGGGGGCGGGTGGGTAAGGAATACTGCCTAAGGGCGGCATCTCGTTCGAACAGCTCTCGGTGGTGCTTGGTGTTCAAACACATCCAGCAACCAGCACGGCGCCGTCATCAGGAAGCCTGAAGGTGTATCAATTCCAGGGCCGTAGGCAGACATTTGGTTCGGAAGGGGTCCCGATCCTATAGTTAAATCATTTCTTTTTCTTATGACGCCGTCTCCTTTCGAAGGTTGGCGGTCCAAATAGCTAACGTAGTCCTAGATACGGCCATGCGAAAAATGTCAAGTGATGAGCAACCAAACCATCTTCGGATGTCTTTCAACCAAGAATTTTGTCGCCTACCGACAGACCTTTTATCTTGGACTTTTCCTTCTATAATCAGTCGCAGAAGTTCGTATTTTTCCCATATATAAGCTGGTTTTCGCTCCTTGATGGTAAGCATGAGTTCTTTCTGTTTCTTCATACGATTAAGGACTCCAACGTTTGTTATTCTTTGAACCCATGATATTCTGAGTAAACGGTGATTAATGTACATTTCAAAGGCGTCGATTTTCTTTTCCAATGTAGCATCTAGTGTACAACTCTTACATCCGTACAGGAGAACCGAGAAAATGTAGCATCTGACCATGCGTATCCGAAGTTGGCTGAGATCTGACCTTATGAAAAATCTCCACATACTCATAAATGCCTTTCTGGCCTGTTCAATGCGGCATCTTATTTCTTTCTTCGGGTCACATGCCTCATTTACAATACACCCCAGATATTTGTATGACGATACTTGTTCCACCGTACTACCCTTGATAATCAAATGAGCCTGTACAGGTATCTTGGCAAAGGCAACGACTTTAGTTTTCGCAATATTTATAAGTAGGCCAAAGTTTTAACTGTATCGTACAATACTATCAGCCTTTGTAAGTCCTGCACATTCTCAGCTAACACAACAGTGTCATCCGCATACCTCATGTTGTTGATTATTTTCCCGTTGATCTTAATTCCATATTCCATTCCTTCCAGAGCTTCTTTGAAAATAGCCTCAGAATATATATTAAATAAGAGCGGCGATAACACAGAACCTGTCTTACACCTCTTTTAATCACCGCCGCTTCTTATGTTGTACCCTCAACGTTTACTGCTGCGTTTTGCGTCCAATAGAGATTTCCGATCAATTGAATTTCTTCTCTATCTATTCCAGTTGTTTTAAGGACTTCTATAAGTTTCTCATGTTTGACGCAAACAAAGGTCTTTTTATAGTCTATAAAACAAGCGACTACGTTAACGTTCATGTCTCTACATCGCTGTGTAAGAACGTTTAGTGCAAATAGCGCCTCACGTGTGCCTAGGCCACTGCGAAATCCAAATTGAGAGTCATCGAGTTGGTGTTCACACTTCTTATATATTCTGATATGTATTATTCCGAGGAATATTTTGAGGACATGGGACATCAGGCTTATCATGCGGTAATCGACACAATTTGAGGCATGGGTTTTCTTAGGCAGGGTAATAAAAGTTGATGTCATCCAATCTCTTGGGATATCTCCTGTACGGTTAAATCATTTGGAGCAGTGTTTCTCAACCTTTCGGTATTTACGACCAAATTTTGAATCACCATTCTCATAGCGTCCCCCTGAGATATGTTTTTGAACCTCAGCATACGCTGCGAAACACTGACGATCGGAGATTGGATGAAACTTTTCTCGGCGTGGATTTACTATTAGAACGCCAAGAGGTACTCGTTGACCTTGCACAATAATTCTCTTGAGAACATTCATAGTAAGATTACTTTATAGTCCTTCAAGATCAATCTTATTCATTGCCTTCGAAATTTAATCGACTTCGGCTTCACTTTCCTACCTAATTGTTGATTAGCGTCGCCTTCTTAGCTTACACAACTATTGAAACTTGCAGTATTTGGAGTGCAATAACACCATCATTTCAACCAGAAAATTATAGTTTTTCAGGATTTTTAAACTTTGCCATTAATTATGTGACTGTGCTATATACTAAGCTTTTAGTAGTATCTAGCCTATATAGGTAAATCCAAGAAATCATATGCTATCGAAAACATGAGTTTTCACGCAAATTGACGAAACTCCATGTTTTGTTTCAAACAACCTAGAAATGTTCACAAATGTGGATGAACGCGTTAATACAGGATTGAAGAACGGTACCTCAAAGTTGTTCCTGCGACCATTACAAACCATGTAACCATGCTGGCAAATAATTTTCAAGTATTTTCTTGTTGTCTACTTACGAGCGGGTTAAGACCCATTTCAAAATTCCAGAACACTCAAGGAGGTATCTCAATTGCAGAATAAAGAATACTTAGACTTCAGTACACGTGGCTAAACCAAAACAAATTTCAGTAATGAATCGCTCTTCGTATTCTCGGTAGGCTTGGCTGAGTTTTCTGTATTGAAACCAAGAGCACTTATTACTATCACCATTTTCAACAGCATATCTTCCCGAAGCAGGCTGCTTTGAAGACAAAATGCATATCTCAGCTAAATATACAAGAACAGCTTAGATGATGACATAATTCGATTTTTGATTCGACGTTTTGTTTTTTCGTAATCCTCATCAAATAGCATTGAAGATGTGTTTTTGAATCAGAAACATCGGGTAAAAGAAAAGAGCGATATATCATTGTATTTAGAATCAAACTCAGTTTTTTAGGGATATAAAAAAAATTGTCGAGTATTTAAAAAACTAAAATTGATGATGGTTGCTAAAAAACGAAACGAAATCTAATAACAGTAGTTTATAGAACAGGAAAAGATGCAGAGGGAATGAAAAATCTGCATTGTCATATCTTTTCAAATAAAGTGAGATAGAGAAAAAAATAAAAACGAAATCGGGAAAATTCGGGTTTTCCCAAATATCTTCGGAAGTACTCGGAATTTTAAAATTTTCAAAACGCCATATTGCAGGGTTCAGCAAGGCACAACTTTTCTCTAACTTAATTATCTTTGTAAATCTTCTGGTTTACAAGATCCCTTATGTGGGATACCGTGTATATGTATGGATAAGAT
Organism: Callosobruchus maculatus; assembly: GCA_951848785.1. NCBI lineage: Eukaryota > Metazoa > Arthropoda > Insecta > Coleoptera > Chrysomelidae > Callosobruchus > Callosobruchus maculatus. Next base: position 5,125,646 of record CATOUR010000100.1, read on the forward strand.
AGATAAGGCATACTTTGGCAACCTTCCATTCACCAGGAAACATTGATGATTTTAAGAACAAGTTAAAAAAGGTATCAAAAGGTGATAAGAATAAGCCTATACAGTCTAAGACAAAGAATTTGCGAGAGTTGTTATTTCTCACGCCTGTCCTGAGTCTCGCATATAGACAGCTCTCACGCGAGATTCAATGATTATGCCGAAAAGATAAGAATTCTTATCTACAGCAATTGTGCAGGTAAATAGAGACGCATGCCAACATTAACCATCCGAAAGAGATGTTTTTTAAGGTCAAATGCCTCAGTCGGGATTTTAAACCCAAATCTTGGGCTGCTAAAAATCCTGAGGGACAGCCAGCTTGGATAAGGTTATTGAGGTATGGCGAAATTATTGCGAAAACCTGTACCATGAGGATGGCCTTCAGGCCCTCTCATTGGATTTTGAACATGAACCGGATATTCTTTTGTCTGAAGTGGAACATGTCCTCAACAAGTTAAAAACTAATAAAGCTACAGGCATTGATATATTTCTGGCGAAACGTTAAAATGCTTGGGTGATGACGGCATCACTTTTTTTAGATAATATTTGTAACAGTGTCTGGTCCTCCGGTGTTTGGTCAGACGAACGGTGCACGTCAATTTGTGTTCCACTTCATAAAAAGGGATCTCCAACAAATCCAGCCAATTATCGTCTACTTTCGTTAATTTCTCATGCAAGTAATAAGCTTTTACTATATATTTTACAATCTCGTTTGGAGGGTTTTATTTGGCTGGCTCAGGTGCAGGCAGGTTTCGTGAAAGGACGCGGTACGCGTGAACAGACCTCAAACTTAGGACAAATTATTGAAAAAACTAGAGTGTATTATTTTCCAGTTTTTATCTGCTTTGTGGACTATTCTAAGGCGTCTGATAACGTAAAGTGGCCTAAACTGTGGGAAATCCTCATCTCTATGGGAGTTCCTTATAATCTAGTGTTTCTCATACAGCAACTCTACGAGTCTAATTCGGCTCGTGTAAGAAGTGATGGTAACCTGTCTGGTCAAACCGTAACCAGATAAGGAGTTCGTCAGGGATGTGTATTATCTCCGATGTTATTTAAGATTTACTCTGAATTTGTGATGAGAGAGGTATTGGACAACTGGAATGGCGGTATAACTATTGACGGAAGCAAAATATTCAACTTAAGGTTTGCTGACGATACAACCCTTATTGTTGCTTTTCAGGAAGAAGTATAGTAGCACTATTAAACATCTTAAAACAACACAGTGCAGCGTATGGTCTTGCGATTAACTACAACAAGACCAAGGTTATGATCGTAGATAGAGAGCACGATAACCATCGAGCAATAAAGACAGTAAGCAGTTGTGAAGTAGTTCAAAGCTTTGTGTACCTCGGTTCTTTGATCGACCATTCGGGCAGTTGTGAAAATGAGATTCGACGGCGCATTTTACAGGCACGTGTGGCCATGAAAAAGCTTATTAGAATATGGCGTGACCATAACATCACTAAAGCTAACAAAATGTCGCTGGTTCAGTCCCTTGTGTTCTTCATATTTGTGTATGTTCGGAAACTTGGACTGTTAAAAAGGCAGCTCGAGGTCGCATAGATGCGTTTGAAATGTGGACGTGGAGGAGAATGCTGAGAGTTCCTTATACCGCCCATTGAACGTCTTAACGTTTCCATACTGGATGAGCTTGGTAATCCAAAGAGACTATCCTCCATTGTGTCGACGAGAATGCTTACATTCTTCGGACATATCCACAGACGCGATAATATGGACAAACTTGTAGTTCAGGGTCACGCCCCGAGTGGGCGGCGCCGTGGCTGTTCCCTACACGCTGGGTGGATACGATGAAACAGTTGCTGGATATGAGTATCAAGAGAGCCACTGACCTGACAGTAAATCGCGAACGATGGCGAGCTACAGTTTTCAAATGAATGAATGAATAAGGACCAGAGGCTATCCAGCACGGAATGTGGCTGGTGCATAGGCCACACGATGGGCCCTTTTGCGCCTCTATCCGCGCTAGTTCCTAAGACCTGCCCTTTTGCCAAAGGCAAGTTACATTCTTAGGTCCTATCCGTTTTGTCTCTATTGGTTCCAAGGTTCTTAAGCCCAGCATAGTCTGCCTGTGATAACCCAGGTTTTCACAGCGACACAGGATGTGTGCCGAGGATTCTTCCTCTTCACCACACCACGTGCACGTTGGGTCGTTGACCACCCTCATCACAAACAAGTGACGCCTGAAGGTATTATGACCCGTTAATAAGCCTACTAGCAATCTCAAGTTACTCCTATCCAGAGAGAGACAAAATCGTCCTATTCTCTCTGCAGGCCCTGCTAATAGCTCCCGAGCCTGACGGAGATGACCAGAGATGTTGTTCCATCTCAGAGAGTGTTGATTCTGGATCCACTCTCCAGTTGTTTTCCTAATCAAGTTTGCAGACAGTCCTAAGGCTGGTTCCGGGCCCACAAAACTGTTTCCGGTTCCCATCCTGGCTAGATGATCAGTGATACCTTGTGTTTAGCTGAGATGTCGTCAAGAGCCCTCCTGCACTCCAGGACCAGTCCCGACGTTATTTTCCAAGCACTCAGTGCTGACTGACTGTCAGAGCAGATAGTAATCCGCCCCCTAGACCCGTCAATTTTCCGAATACGATTTACACAGGCAAGTATCGCATAGACCTCAGCCTGGAATACTGTGGTGTGCCCCCCAAGAGGGAATGAAAGTCTTGTACGGGGTCCGTAGACTCCCGAGCCCGAGCCCTCTCTAGCGAGTGAACCGTCTGTGTACCAGACCTGTCCTCCTCCTTCGATGAGCTGTCTTTTCCTAGACTCCCACTCTTCCCTTGACGGAAACACCACCCTAAATTTGCGATTGAAGCGATGCGTAGGAGAAACTGTATCGCTCCTCGCCAACAAAATAGGACAATCCTCATGCAACTCTGCTAGAATCGTCGAATGTCCTTTGCCTTCATAAAAGTCCAGCTACCCTGACTCCAGAGACGGAACCCAGTTTTTCTAGCTTCCCCTTGGATTACCAGATCCAAACGAGGAAGATTCAATAGTGTTTCAATGGCACTCAAAGGTGTTGTGCGCACTGCACTGGTTATACTAAGACATGCCAAACGTTAGTCCTTATTAAGTTTGGCTCTTGTTGCCTCCGTCTTTATACAGGTACACCACACGATGGAGCCATATATTAGTGACGGTCTGACTATTGTAGTGTAGAGCCAGTGCACCACTTTTGGGCTCAGGCCCCAGCTACTACCGACAACTCTTCTGCAGGCCCATAATGAGTTTCGAGCCTTGCTTACCTTATAATCCACGTGCTGCCTCCAAGTCAGCTTGTGATCCAGTATGACTCCTAGATACTTTACTGACTGAGACAATTCAAGTGTCGTTCTGAAAAAGGTAGGCCTCACGAGGCCTTCCATCTTCCTTTTCCTAGTGAACATAACGAGCTCCGCCTTTTCAGCGTTCACTGACAGATCCTCATTACACCACGTTTCCACAACACGCAGCGCGCCTTGCATTACCTCGGAGACTGTATTAATGAATCTACCCTTACCACTATGCTCAAATCATCGGCATAGGCCTGTACGTAGACCCCTGTGTTACTTAGTCTCACGAGTAGGTCATTCACCACTAAGCACCATAATAGAGGTGAAAGAACACCGCCTTGTGGGCAGCCTCGCGCCACTGCAACGCTATAGTTTATATCATTAAGCGTTGCAGAAGCCACTCGGCCCTCTAGAGTAGTAAGAATCCACTCCACTAGGATTGGAGCAATTCCATGTCTCTCTAGGGCGCGTCTTATCGAATTGGTAGTGGTACAGTTGAACGCACCCTCGATATCAAGAAATGCTACCATAGCCACTTCCCGTTGATCTAACGTTTTCTCCAGCCTGCTGACCAAATGATGAAGTGCCAGCTCAGCTGATTTTCCCGCCTGATGTGCGAACTGATAGGCATGGATTTCAACCCTTTGTAAGGGCCCATCCCTGATATATCTATCAACCCACCTCTCCAGTGTTTTTAGTAAAAACGACGAAAGGGTAATCGGTCTAAAGTCCTTCGGACGAGTATAGCTACCTCTGCCCGGCTTAGGAATAAAAACGACCCTTGAGTGCAACCAGCTCTTCGGTGTGAAGCCAGTAGCCACGCAGGCGCGAAATATCCTAACTAGGTATGGTAGTACCAGATCCTGTCCATGTTGTAGCATGGCTGGAATGACTCCATCCTTGCCTGGACTTTTGTATGGAGCAAAAGTATTTATCGCCCATCTTGTGCGGTCATAAGTGACGACTTCTCCTGCCATCTGCCATTCCTCTCTATGAGGACGGCGGAGTGGCCTATGTGCACCTGTCTGCTGAGCGGCAACCGATCCCGGAAAGTGCACACTCATCAGCAGTTCAAGCGTTTCCTCCTCGTTATTGGTTCTATGACCATTCGAGTCCGTCAAGGTCCCCAACTTGGACTTGGTGTCCTTGCTAAAGATCCTATGCATCCTTGCCGTCGCAGGAATATCATTGATGGACCTGCAGAAGTTCCTCCAAGATTCCCTGGAGGCCCTCCTGACTTCCCTCTTATATTCCTGTAGCTTTATCCTATACTCCTCCCATTCAGGAGTACCTTTCCTGTACCTAACTCTTGTGAGTTGTTTGTGCAGGGACTTTTTCCTGGTTTCTAATTTCTTAGTCCAGAAGGTGGCATTGCCCGCCACGCCCACTTTGCGTAGGGGACAGTTATCCTCAAAGGAGGCTCGGAGGTCCCTAAACAGGGAATCAACTGCCGCCTCCAAGCCCTCCCCTTTACTGAGCTCCTGCTCTATAGGACGGAGCCTGCTGCCTAGGTCCTCTTTAAAAGAAGCCCAATTTGCTTGCCTAGGATTTCTAACAAAGATTCCCTGTTTTTCCCCGTCAATCCTAAACGTTATATGTCTACGGTCGGACAGTGACGGTTCCAAGGATTCTGTTCAGTCCGACTGTGCTCAGTGTTATGTCTAGGACCTCGTCCCTCACATTGTTTGAGAAGGTAGGAGTGTCGCCAACATTCAGAACCTCTAGGTTCGACGTCCCTACAAATTCCATCAGCTCTTCACCACGTCTATTAGTGTTAGAGCTACCCCATAGGGTAGCAGTTCTCAAAACTATTGATAATATTCGTGCCGGCAATACTCTAGCTCCGACTTAATGCATTTTACGAGTTCACAACATGTCTGTTAAGACACTGTGACTATGATAATGTCCTGAGTCTCAATAGATCCTGTTTCCTACCCTTATAGGGCTGCCACTGTTCGGTATGTATGTATGCGTATCAGTATTAGTAGATGTGTAGCTGGCAGTGTTGCCAACTGGATTTTATCGTTTTCAGTAGATGACGCTAACGAAAATCAGTAGAAATCAGTAGAATTCTCATGATTAAGAAATCAACGCTTTTTCAGAGCGTTTCAGCGCCAGCCAACATGACTGGTGATTTTCGCGTTTGTGCTAACTAGTTATTCATTGGTGTTTTCAGCGGAGAATTGTTTTTCAAGCGTCACTCAAACCTCTTTGGACACCATATTCCTATTTTACCTGGTTTTAGACTATTTTAGGAACTCTTTTGGGTGAAGTTGCTTTTTCAGAGCGCTTCAGCGCCAGCCAACATGACTGGTGATTTTCGCGTTTGTGCTAACTAGTTATTCATTGGTGCTTTCAGCGGAGAAGTATTTTTCAAGCGTTACTCAAACCTCTTTGGACACCATATTCCTATTTTACCTGGTTTTAGACTATTTTAGGACCTCTTTTGGGTGAAGTTGCTCCAGGAAGTAACGTAAGATGTTAAAACACGAAACACGCGATAGCGTTATCGTATCTGTGTGTGGCTGTGAACCTGTGAATTCCTGATTTTTCTTTTGCGTAGCGTCATCTTAACAGTTTACTTCTAAAGCTCAGATGCTCCAAGAGAACCGAACCCTGTTCCCTGTATTCTGTACACCACCAAGTCAAGTGTTACACTGGCTCGCTACTTGATGACGCTGCCTGCCAAATAGTAGACGGGACGAATGGAAATGTCAGAACAATTACATACACATTTCAGTAGATTTATAAATGAAACCAGTGAAAAAATCAGTAGTGATGCGGTTTTTCAGTGAATTTGGAAATGGTATTCCATATATCAGTAGATTTCCAACACAAATCAGTAGATCAGTAGACTTAAGGGTGAATTCAGTAGATCTACTGATTTTTCAGTAGGGTTGGCATCATCACTGGTAGCTGGTGAGAAAACGGCGTCGAGCGTCAGCGTCGGCGTTGTGGGGCCGACATCTGCGATTGGCAAACAGAAGCGGTGCGCTAACAAGCCGACTAATGACAAACGTGCCCTTAGGGGCAGACCGCCACCGCCGCGCCGCCGCCGCCAGAACGGAACGGCAGTCTTAATCAGCCCCTATACCACGCGCTGCGGGGCCCCGGGGTCCATCGATATGCACACATACGCCACGTTATTAAAAAAAGCTCGTTAAAAAGTTCTACCGAAACTGCTGGCTTGACGCTGCTTGTTGCTGCCGCACGTGATTAATTTTGTTTGTTTTCCTTGATTTCCTCCCCACCTAGATGAAATTAAAGCAGAAATTTTGAACGTCTACGCAGTTGTTTGGCATGGTGATGAAGGCAGGGCCCGTACATTGACGCGCGTGTTTTGCGCGAAATTCTATGTCAGCTAGGAGTGGGCGATAATTATCGATGTTTGGAAAACATCGATATTTCACGTTCGATGATCGATGTTCCTACCATCGATGTTGTTAACTTGAACCATCGGTGAAAACATCGATGTTTTGAAAAAATTGCATCATGTTTTGCTAAAAATTTTAATTACAATTTGAAAACATACAAAAAAGTAAGCTTAGTGACTCTAAAATTTTCTGGTCTTCGGTTTTGCCGCATGATTTGAAATACCAATCGAACGCGCTTTGAGTTCCTTTGTAGAGGTATGCATTCTGCTTCCTTTTAGTGAACTAGTTCATAAACGAACTACTTTCTGTACGAAAACAACAGCGACGCAATGGTGACCGATTGACGTCAATAGGAATTTATGGGAGGGGGGTTAATCACAAGCTACTAGATTTGGCCGATTGATAAAGCTGTGATAGAGCCACGGCTCACGTCCTCACAATACAGTTAACTCGTTTTCTATGTGAATTTTTGTTTGTTTGTTCTATTTTAAGTTGGTTTGAGATGCAATTTGACATTGATTGATTTTAGATGAAATTCAAATTCGCTAAAGTTGCAAAACAATTTGAAAAAGGAAATAGACAATCAAAACAGAACTGAAAACAAGTTAGCTCCATCGATCGGTCAAATCTTAAAGCTTGCGATTATAGTCTGATTAGGAGCATTGAGTACCTAATAATATAACAGGTACAACCAGCATAGTTGGAGACTAACACGGATATATGTCACGGTCCGATTCGCACAAATGTCCACATTAAGTTTTTATATTGTGTGCATTTGTTCTTTATTAGAAGAAAGTATGTTATTTCAATTTTTTTAAATCTTTGTTTAAATTAATAAATTTGTTAGTTTAGCTAGTTTCTGGTTTACTATGCTGTTTTTTGAAATTTGAAATGATAGTGAAATACATATATCATTATTGATTTTTAACATTAAAATTGAAGAACATCAATACCCGAATATCGATGTTTTTGCAATATTCAAACATCGATGTTTTGAATACGATATATCGTAGTTATTGATGGCCGACCGCCGATGTCGATATCGATGTCCAACGTCGATGTTTTCTTTCGATGTCCCATCCCTACTGTCAGCCATAGACCTGGGAGTACTATTAGTTCTCAGAAATGGTGAGAGTGCATACAAAGGTTGCATGCATGCACCATTTTTAAGAAACTCCCCAAAGAATTGCTGGGACCTAGGGGATTATTTGTTCATACATTATTTTTTTTTACTTCCGTGTCATCGGCATCGACTGCTTTGGTGATAAGCCTCGGGTTCTGTGTAGGCTTTGTTACTGTTTTTTTCCGGCGCCACTCTAGGAACAGCACTGTTGATTAGAAGCTAACAATGAAGGCTCAGGTTAGAGCTGTGTGATTTTCCTGTCACAGTTCCGACCTGTGACTGTTCTATATTATTTGTCACTGTGATTAAAACCTGTGACTTTGTCACACCAAAACTTAGTACATGCAACAGTCGCAACTGGCAAATGGTGATCTAATCGAATTCACGTTAAGGCTCGGTCAAACAGAAGGCGTTCTAGAACGCGGCGTTAGGCGTTCTAGAACGCCGCGTTACAGCCTTCCGTTGTATTGTATTATTCCAGTATCAACCCGTCAAACAGAGCATGAACGGTCGTAGTGCACGTAGAACGCCGCGTTCTATTTCGATACAGATTTTGCAAAGAACGCCCAGCGTTCTCGGTATCAGGATGACGGAGGAGTTGATTGAATCTGTTTGAAACCATCCTTGTTTATACGACACGAAAAACAGTTCAGATAAAAACATGTTTACATCCGAATCACTTGAGATCTTGAAGGAAATTGGTCTATCTGACGTCCAGTGTATGCGGCGTTCTGACCGCCCTACGCCGCGTTCTGACCGCCCTGACGCCGCGTTCTGATCGCCCTGACGCCGCGTTCTACACCGCGGTCTGTTTCAGTATCAACCCGTCAAAAAGAGCCCAAGCCATCGTAGTAGGCGACGTTCTGTCACGGCGTTAGGAGGCCAGGTTGTATTGCCAAACAGAATTTGCAAATGACATATGCGCCCATAGCGGTTTTTCAGTTCATCTATGTCTGAATCACTCGACATCCTGACAAAAATTGGCGTAACGCTTTTGACAACCCGTCAAACAGACCTGTCTGGTACAAACAGAACGCTGTAACGCGGCATTAGAGAACGCCGTGTCGCCACGTTCAGAAAGCCGTAACGCCGCGTTCAGAACGCCGTAACGCCGCGTTCAGAACGCCGTAACGCCGCGTTCAGAATGCCGTAATGCCGCGTTCAGAACGCGCTCTGTTTGACCAGTCCAATTCAATACAACGCAACGCTGTAAGCGGCGTTCTAGAACGCCGGAACGCCGCGTTATAGACCGCCCTCTGTTTGACCGGGCCTTTAGTATCCTGTCACCTGTGACCCTTGTCACCCCTGCGTGTCCGTAGTCACGACTACCTTAGGTGTGATTTGCGTTTCGTATTTGTTCGACTTAACGAAGTTTGGTTTCGGTCTGTACAAAATAAAACGAATAACGAGTCCAATATGGGACTTTTTGACGCCACTAGATGGAAAGTCAGTTTTTTATGTACTTTTGTTTTTGTTTAAAGTACCTGCATATCGATTATCGCTAAGCAAAATGGTTTTTTTAGAATAAATATTCAAAACAACTAATTTTGCTCTAAATATCTAACCTGGCTAGGCAGGTATGGACTCACACTAATAAGTAACTGACGTAAACGCGAGCCGCGCGATGGAACGGAATCTGGACGGAGTAAACAGTAACAGTTTCCTGCTACTGAGTCTCGAAGTGACAGCAACTTTGAACCGAATACGGTTCCGCCGTAAGATGTCCCTGTCACGACCTTTTTGGTCAAAGCGGATCAGTTCGTGACTGTGATGGCCCCGGACCTGTGATAAAATCACAGGTTGTGAAATCACTCGACAGCCCTCTACTTAGGTGGAAATTCTCGCTGAGCTTTTTTTTATGATTGAAAAAACCAGAAATAAGTTTTCGCCTCTAACGAGAATCGAACCCGGGACCTTTCCATCACGACTCTACCACTGAGCCAACCCACCCCCTGTTCATACATTACTAGGAGTTTTTAGGATTTTCATTTATAAAAATACGTAGGAGCCAAAATAGTCGCAGTGTTAGCTCACACCTTTTTTTGTGGGAATGTGTTAATCAATGCTATCAGGAATAACTGATTTGGGTGTGAATATTTTTAGCTGCTTCCTATTATGCAATGCAACTCACATAGTTTAGCTTTTTATTTATCTACTGATTGCACATAGCATTTGTGGTCATGCAGGGATGCTGGCCACGCTGGTAGAAAAGCTAGCAGCATAAACTAAAACCCCCATACACATTCGAGCACGTTGGATGAGCATGTTAGTAAAAGCAGTTGGAAGCTGGCTCGGCGAACGCCAATAAAATGCCCTAAATATATACATCTAGAACAAAATGCCACCATAAACTCTATTTTATATGCCGATGACCAAGTACTTTTAATTGAAGCAGAAAACAATCTACAGAGAAAAGTAAACGGCCTACAAACATCTGTCAAAAATACGACATTAAAATATCAACAAACAAAATTAAAAACATGGCTTCCTCAGGTGAATATCCAGTTAGGACAAAGCTCAGAGTAACAACTGAACAAGGGGTAGTAAACAAACCACTTCAGCATGGCGTGCTCAAAGCCATCAATGCCATCATCTTTTGACGCTTCAGCCTCCAAACATTGCCAACTAACCTGAAAATTCTTCCAATGCAACCCGTGTTACAAACACTGCTCTGCACTGTCCCATCTCGAAAAACTGTTAAACTACACTCGAGTATAGCACAGCAAGTCCGTAAAGCTTCACTACAGTTACCAACAAATAGTGAATTCGAGTTTACTGAAAAAGAAGCACAAACAAAACAAACGTTTGACAGTCGGTGGTTACCGAAAACAAATCGCAGGAAAATTATATAGGCGTTGCCAGCTCCTCAAAATTTATGTAAGACAGAATTTGCGTTTATGATGAAGAAACATGCAGTAACGCAGTAGAGGTCAACATATCTATTGATTTTGCTGTAATAATTCCTGAACCATCAAAATACCGTCTTTTTTAACGTACATAGAATGGAATATTTCTGGATACTATACAATTAAAGCGATAGTAAACAATTATGATTGCCGTATCTGGTGGTCAATATGACAACGTAAGAAAAGATGTTGGACTATTAGAATTAGTTGTTTACTACCTCTATGTTCAGTTGTTGCTCTGAGGGACAAAGATTGTCATTAGCGATGAAGTACTGGAACAGGAATAAATACTTAGACTGCGATATATATTATAACAGAGGCAGTAATCTACAAAAAACTTAACAAATTAACGAATATGTGCGGAACTGTCATCAGGATGTTTAAAAATAAAACAAGAAAAGATACTCAAATGAAATTTTGGAGACGATAGCTGTTCCGTGCCTGTTATACGGTAGTGAAACATAAACAACGACAGAAATAAAAAGAAGAAAATAGGATACAACACAAGAGATGAAATTTCTAAGAAAAGTAAAGGGTTGCACAAAATTAGATAGACAAAGAAACAGATATAAGAGCGGAATTAAGCATCTTCAATATAAACGGAAAGATAAAAGAAAATAAAACTAAGTGGAAAGAACATGTAGAACGAATGTACGAAAATAGGATTTCAGCCAAAGCCAGATTTTATCGATGATGCAGAAGAGATATCAAAAGGTCTACAAAAAGATGGCTATCGTAACAGGCAAAGTACCTAAAACATGAAGTGAAGAAGAAGAAGAAGAAGAAGATCCACTGAGCAAAAAGTTTGAAAGCGAATCGTTTTATTTTCTTCTATATTTTCTTGTTTTTTATAAACCTACATATAATAAGCCTGAAGTGTAGTAAACTTTAAGAAAGTAAATACATATGAAACCTTGGCAACTACAAAGAGATCACGTAACGCAATGGGGGATAGCAAATAGCCCCTTAATTGCTCTAGTTACGTGTTTATATGGTGAGCTCTTTCGACAAGTAACAGAATCAGATCATGTCACGATTGGCTGCACATGCTGGCCAAAAATAGTCAGCTTTTAGTCTATATCTTCCACTGAAGGTGCTAGGATAGTCAGCGTTCTAAAAAATCGGTTGGTCCAGTGGTTAGACCGTGAGTGTTTGTTACATATAATTTGACAAAAAATTACAAAAAATACATCAAAAATTATCTCCAGTTTATTTAATTAAGACTTTCCAGGATTTCTTTTGTAAGCTAACTGTTACTGTAATTAATGCCCACTACAAGTTATGCTTCAGTCCAGTCCAAATAAAACCTAACTGTTCCGTATTTAGAAGGTTCAGAATAAAATCACAGTACTTTTTAGGTACGGATTCGATTTATTGATAAAGACATAGGTAGTCGTATAAATACATGCCTTAGTAGACCATTCTAGCATGCGGACAACCTAAAAATGATAGAGAAGAATGCGATACAAGTGCACATGATAGACTCACAGAGCGTTAGAATCACACAGAAAATATCAAAAGAGGTCACCAACCTCCAAAAATGAAAGTTGCTTTCACGACGCGTCTAAGGAATTTCACCAGCAAATCCACTTACCCTTCTCTAATATTGCTACCTAAAGGTCTATGGTGAATAGTGTAATATGTACCTACCTTTTTCCAGGCTACTGTATGTGACAGTAAGTCCCAAATCCAGTAAACTTAACTTCTTGCGAGCTTGACATCTTCACAGAGTCTGGACGATTACGGAAACCGGATGCCTTCTTGGGCTTATTTATCATTTGACAATTCATAGCCAGAACCTGAACGTATTCTTAAGATCCCAGGTTGTGGTGACCTCAGAATCCCCCAGGAGATAAAATAAGCCTAGTTAATTTCGATTCTGAATCGTTTTGCATAAATAGGTTTCGAGAAGTCTCCTTTATGAAACGTCAAGGTCTTACTCACGAAAGGAGCATTACAAATGAGCAAGTATTGTAATAGATATAGGGGTTTATTGATTTTGTTCTGTACTATCATTGTTCTGTTTTTATTGCCCTTGTTACCCTGCATCTACACGCTCTATAGGGAAATCTGGCTAAGAGGTAAGACGAGATCGCACGTGTCGTTTCTCATTCACAAAAAACAAATTAATTGCCCTCAAACAAGAAGGCGAGATGATTTTTTTTGTAAGCCCTTACTGCGGAACATTTACATCTAGAGTAGAGTATGATACTTAACTGTATGAGATATGAAGTAAACTAATATTGCTTCTAAAACGGTGTGATAAGAGTTTCATACAAGATAACTCGTTTATAGGCATCAACATTTTTCTGTAAAGGGTATGGTTACATCAATTGTTGTAAGGAACAAAAGTCAATATTTTAGAAGGTATGATTTTTTAAATTCATTTTTCAGTCAAGCTTGTACAACAATTATCTCGATAAATTTATATTCTTGTGAAATGGATCTGAATACTTAGATGATAGATATAAACAAAAACCCTTTGTGGGTTTAGATTTTTATTTTTTATATGATAATAATTATTGATAGAATGTTTCGCTTTTCAGACTAAAACACAACCTGTAACACAACCGTCATCATATAAGTTAGCTCGTTACCAACTTTTTCTTTAGGCAAATAGTATCACTACAGTTATTCTTTAAGTAACAATAGTTGCCCAAAAATAAATAGTTTTGAAGGTACGATTTTTTAAAATTATTATTTTCAGGGCACTTGTAGAAAATCTATTTCAATAAATCATTTTTACGTATTTATATTTTTTAAAATTGTTATTATAAAAATCTCACTTGGTGGATTATGATCTTTTATAAAAATTATATTATTCAATTATTACAGATTCACTCTTCAGAGTAAATAAATATCCTAAAAGATAGCTTAGTGAATAAGTTTCTGATCATGTTCTACTTTTTCTACTTCTTTTTGGTGGGGGTGGAATTGGGGTGGTTGGAGGGTGGGAGTTGTTGGGAACTAAAAAATTGATTGTTATTTTAATAGGCTGTTCATTGATCTGTGAAAGAGAGTCCTAGCGGTATAATACACTTTTTAGGTCCATCCAAGCATTGCCTATTGCAGAAACCAGGGACTTGGAATTTTTTGATGTTTGCATACGAGTATTGCTTTAGATGATCTGTATTGTGTAAAGTGGAAATTGTTGAGTTGATTTTAATGAAATTTTGACACAGTGTTATTACCGTGGCGAGGATGGAGAACGCGTATGTCTCTTAGAAATCGTGTCAGAGGCGGCGCAGCAATAATCAGAAAACTAAAAATATAAAAACAGCTTGAACTTCGTTTTAGGTGTTTTAGGGCTTGCTGGTAGTTTTTGTTCTTTTTTTTGGGCGGTGGTAAAATTGGGGTGGTTGGGAGTGGGAAGCTGTAAAACTTAAAAATTGGTTGTATTCATTGACCTATAAAACAAAGACCCAGCGGCATAATACACTTTTTAGGTCCTACCCAACATTGCCTTGCTTATCACAGAAACCAAGTGACCTAGAATTTTCTGATATTTGTATACGAGTATTGCTTTAGATTGTTCTATATTGTGTAAAGTGGAAATTGTTGAATTGATTTTAATGAAACTTTTTACACAGTATTATTACCTTGGCGAGGATGGAGAAGGCGCATGTCTTTTAGAAATTGTGTCAGTGGCGGCGCTGCTATAATTAAAAAAATAAAAATATAGAAACAGCTTAAGCTTTGCTTTCAGGCAATTTGGGTATTCCTGAACATTTTCGACATTTTTTTAACAGTAAAATTGGGGTAGTTTGGGGGGAGGGTTGTGAAACTGGAAGCTTTGTTGTATTTGTAGTGGGCTCATCATTGTCCTGTAAAAGAAACCAACTTAAACAAAAAATATATTTGAAATTAAATTGATGTAGATCATTCTGTAATGTATGTAGCTCATGCTCAAAACGGTGTGTGAGTGGGAAGTACTTTTTAATTTACATCACTATTTTAGATCCAAAGTCGCTGAAAAGGTGGTAGAAACTATCACACATTTTGGGCCACCTTGTATAATAAATGTGATGCTGCATAGCTACTTGAGATGCCGACTAGCGATCCGCGGTGGTGTTACATAATATGGGGTGGTCGCGGACCGACACCAACGCTCAACACTCAAACACACACACACACTCGCAGCATTCGTCGCCTTCTACATTTTTATCGGCAGTCTCGGTGGTAATGAAAGATGCATAGCCTCGTCGATTGGCTGTGATATACGGCTCTCCGATATGAGTTATGGGCCCCTGCGGCCCGGCGGATCCGCGCCGGAGCCCTGTATGCCGGCATCGCGCGACGACTTGCCAAATATCGGACATCAAATATTCATGGCCGGAACGCGAGTTGTAGTGCCGCCGAAGCCGTGCCACGTCGCACTTCGACATCTCCATCTGCACTTTACTCCTCTTCAGCGTAAACAAAACCAGCAGAACGGAATCTATGGTAGATCGGCTCTGAATGCGGACCTCAAAGAAGCTGTGATGGGGTTTTATTGCCCCAAAAATAACGAAAACCACTTCAGAAATTATATTAATGTGAGTTACACAAGGATGCTTCTGCGGTCAGTATATTTAGTGAGAAGGAAAAGCTTCTCTACAGTTTACTAAACAAAAGTTAAGAAATATTTCAATATAACCCAGAAACTTAGCGTAGTCCAACAAATTTGGATAGGTGAGAAGAAGTAAACGAAGATTTTGTTTGTTTGAACCATGGTGGATGGTGGATTATTATGCGTCGTACTTCAACATCTCCATCTGCACTTTACTCCTCTGCAGCGTAAACAAAACCAGCAAAATGGAATCTATAAATAGATCGGCTCTGAATGCGAACCTCAGAGAAGATGTGAGGGGTTTTACTGCCCCAAAAATAACGAAAACCACACAATCCATTTCAGAAATTATATTAATGTGAGTTACACAAGGATGCTTCTGAGGTCAGTACATTCAGTGAGAAGGAAAACCTTCTCTACAGTTTACTAAACAAAAGTTAAAAAATATTTCAATATAACCCAGGAACTTAGCGTAGTCCAACAAATTTGGATAGGTGAGAAGAAGTAAACAAAGATTTTGTTTGTTTGAACCATGGTGGATGGTGGATTATTATGCGTCGTACTTCAACATCTCCATCTGCACTTTACTCCTCTGCAGCGTAAACAAAACCAGCAAAACGGAATCTATAAATAGATCGACTCTGAATGCGAACCTCAAAGAAGCTGTGAGGGGTTTTACTGCCCCAAAAATAACGAAAACCACACAATCCGTTTCAGAAATTATATTAATGTGAGTTACACAAGGATGCTTCTGAGGTCAATACATTTAGTGAGAAGGAAAAGCTTCTCTACAGTTTACTAAACAAAAGTTAAGAAATATTTCAATATAACTCAGGAACTTAGCGTATAGTCCAACGAATTTGGATAGATTAGAAGAGGTAAACAAATATTTTGTTTGTTTGAACCATGGTAGATGTTGGATTATTATGCGTCGTACTTCAACATCTCCATCTGCACTTTACTCCTCTTCAGCGTAAACAAAACAAGGAGAACGGAATCTATAGTAGATCGGCTCTGAACGCGAACCTCAAAGAAGCTATGATGGGGTTTTATTGCCCCAAAAATAACGAAAAGCACACAATCCATTTCAGAAATTATATTAATGTGAGTAACACAAGGATGCTTCTGAGGTCAGTATATTTAGTAAGAAGGAAAAGCTCCACTAGAGTTTACTAAACAAAAGCTAAGAAATATTTCAATATAACCCAGGAACTTACCGTATAGTCCAACGAATTTGGATAGATTAGAAGAGGTAAACAAATATTTTGTTTGTTTGATCCATGATGGATGGTGGATTATGATACGTATATGTCGTACTTCGACATCTCCATCTGCATTTTACTTCTTTTCAGCGTAAACAAAACAGGAGAACGAAATCTATGGTAGATCGGCTTTGAATGCGAACCTCAAAGAAGCTATGATGGGGCTTTAATGCCCCAAAAATAACGAAAACCACACAATCCATTTTAGAAATTATATTAATGTGAGTTATACAAGGATGCTTCTGAGGTCAGTACATAGTGAGAAGCAAAAGCTTCTCTAGAGTTTATTATAAATTTCAATATAATCCAGGAACTTACCGTAATCCAATGAATTTGGATAGGTGAGAAGAAGTAAACAAAAATTTTGTTTGAACCATGGTGGATGCTGGATTATTATGCGTCGTACTTCAACATCTCCATCTGCACTTTACTCCTCTTCAGCGTAAACAAAACAAGGAGAACGAAATCTATAGTAGATCGGTTCTGAATGCGAACCTCAAAGAAGCTATGATGGGGCTTTACTGCCCCAAAAATAACGAAAACCACACAATCCATTTCAGAAATTATATTAATGTGAGTTATACAAGGATGCTTCTGAGGTCAGTACATAGTGAGAAGCAAAAGCTTCTCTAGAGTTTATTATAAATTTCAATATAATCCAGGAACTTACCGTAATCCAACGAATTTGGATAGGTGAGAAGAAGTAAACAAAAATGTTGTTTGAACCATGGTGGATGCTGGATTATTATGCGTCGTACTTCAACATCTCCATCTGCACTTTACTCCTCTTCAGCGTAAACAAAACCAGGAGAACGGAATCTATAGTAGATCGGCTCTGAATGCGGACCTCAAAGAAGCTGTGATGGTGTTTCAGTGGCCCAGAAATAACGAAAACCACACGATCCATTTAAGAAATTATATTAATGTGAGTTACACAAGGATGCTTCTGAGGTCAGTACATTTAGTGAGAAGGAAAAGTTTCTCTAGAGTGTATTATAAATTTCAATATAATCCAGGAACTTAGCATAATCGAACGAATTTGGATAGGTGAGAAGAAGTACACAAATATTTTATTTGTTTGAACCATGGTGGACGGTGGATTATTATGCGTCGTACTGCAACATCTCCATCTGCACTTTACTCCTCTTCAGCGTAAACAAAACCAGCAGAACGGAATCTATAGTAAATTGGCTCTGAATGCGGACCTCAAAGAAGCTGTGATGGTGTTTCAGTGGCCCAAAATAATTGAGAACCACAGGATCCATTTCAGGAATTATATTAAATATATTATACAGTGCTTTTCTTTAATGTCCCTCCTCTTTTATTTTCTCAACGGGTTGACTCCAAAAAATTGAATTAGGATAATGAAATTGATGCATGAATACTATAGAAATAAAATTGACAGATGAAACTTTCAAGATGGCGCCCAGCCGCCATAAACCTAGCGAAAGTTACAAATGTTTAATTGATATCCTGTTACGACTTCCTGTTAGTTCTTTTCATTGCCGTCTTTGGAGTCCCTAGCTCCATAACTGTTACATTTAGGCATAGGGAATACTCAATAAAAGTATTTTGTGATTGCTGTATGAGGATGCTATAAAATACAGGATGTTCCATTTAAAATAACGAAGAAAATTATGGCCATGAGTTTTGGTTCACCCTGTATACAAAATCAAAGATGGCAGAAAATTAATAATTTTGGACAAAACTAGACAAGCACAACATTATTCTAGCACAGAGAATCGAGACTCCAGTTATTGATTTTTTAAGATACAGGTTGATGCATTCTTTAAGATTTTCACGTAAAAGTGGCCATATCTCTGAAAATACCCTGTATTACCTAATAAAACCCTATATTTGCAGAATAGGGAAAATCAGCACAATGTAAATTCGGGATAATGTATATGGTAAAAAACACAACTTTGGTATGCCGTGACTTTATGACTAACTTTGTGTATTATAAAATAATTTTGAAATGTATCTAAAAGTTTTTTTTGTATCTCTCATAATAACGGAGACGTCAAACTTCGGCGCATAAGTTGACCACCCTGTATATCAATTGTAGATCACGTCACCGTGCGTCAGAGACTCTTATTCATCTCTTGATGTAGCTTACGTTCATAATAATAATAATAATAATAATAATAATAAAATAATAGCTAGACAGGGGAGAGTGAGAGACTCTCCTGTTGAGAGAGCACAGAGACGGGTGCGCCAAATGGAAGCGAAAATCCAGTTGGCTCGCCAGGAAGCATTCCGTATCCAGTGCGTGATGGAATATAGAGCGGCTGGGAAGCCATTTACGCGCCGAGTGCGCCAGATAGCCTACGGGTTGAGGCGCGACCATCATACACTCAGTCAAGCGGTACTGGTTGTTGTCAAGCAACACTGTCTTGACAGGATACGGATGCTAATCGCTGCTAAGCGATCGTTGGTGGCGCGGGCGAGAGGTCTGGAGCAGAACAGAATGTTCTACGAAAGACCTTCTCGCCTTTTCCAACAGCCGCCTCCAGCCATAGAGCAGCCGCCAACTGCTGATCGCGTGGAGGCCTTTTGGAGGGACATTTACGAACAGCCCAAACCTCTCTTAGCAGACACTCCGGCCTTGACGCAGTTCGAGTCCATTTGTAGGAGGACTCCTAACTTGAATGTACTGCGTCACCCGATAAACACGGAAGAAATTCTTGACGCCTTACGAGGCGCAAAGAATTTCGCAGCTCCTGGCCCGGATGGCATAAACACCTACTGGTGGAAAAAATTCCCCAGTTGCCACCGGCATTTAGCTAGAGTTTTTAACTCGTGGCTAAATCAGGACCAGCCAATTCCGGCTTGGTTTGTCGAGGGTCGAACCGTGCTTCTCCCGAAGACCGGAGATTTGTCTGATCCCAAAAACTACAGGCCAATAACATGTCTGAACGCATGTTACAAGCTCTTCACCAGAATCTTGTACATGCGTCTCCTTCAAGCTGTGAATCCTGTATTTCTCGACGTGTATGAACAGAGAGGGTCAAAGAAAGGAGTAGCTGGCTGCAAGGAGAACCTGTTGATTGACCGATGTGTCACGCAGGACTCCGTGCAGTACAAGCGAAACCTTTCTATGGCCTGGATTGACTATCGCAAGGCATTCGACAGCACGTCTCATGAGCTCATTGTGCGGCTGTTGGAATGCCTTTCGGTGGATAATCAGATAGTGGGATGCATCAAACAACTGATGCCACTCTGGAAGACCCGGTTCACTATAACATCAGGTGAAACTCGGGTTCAGACAGAGTTGGTGTCATTGAAAAGAGGTGTCTTCCAAGGAGACTCCTTGAGTCCCTTGCTCTTTTGCATCTCACTTTTCCCTCTGTCCATAGCGCTGAGAAATACTAAAGGATACAGCTGTGGCACGCCCAATAACCGGAGGCACAAGGTCACCCATCTGTTTTATATGGATGACCTAAAACTTTATGCCTCCGGCCAACGCGAACTACAACAATCGCTGAGGGTGGTGCAGGAGTACAGTCATGCTATCGGAATGGAGTTCGGGACAGACAAATGTGCATTGGTTCATCTCAAGAAAGGACGAAGCGGAGATAGTGGAGATGAGGAACAGCTCGTTGATGGGAGCATCTTACGACAGCTGCATGCCGGAGATACTTATACCTACCTTGGAGTGGCGCAGCGTCATGTCCAAGAGGCAGCATTGGTTAAAGAGTGTCTCCGCCGCAAGTACTTGCACCGACTCCGGCAGATCTGGTCGTCAGAACTGTCCGGCAAGAACAAAGTCGCTGCCACAAACATGCTTGCGGTCCCATTGTTATTATACACCTTTGGTGCTATACACTGGAAAGTGAACGAGCTGAAGGAAATCGACACGAAGACCCGCAAAAGGATGAATATGGAGAGAAGCCTGCATCCTAAGTCCTCTGTCCCGCGAATATACCTCCCGCGACACCTGGGAGGGCGTGGACTATTGAGTTTGGAGCGTCTGCACAACAGAGTAGTACTGGCCACTGCCTGCTATGTAACGAACAGCACCGATCCCCTGATCCGCTTTGTGCGAGAGCACGAGAATGCGGGAAAAGGAGCCTTTCTTTTTAGCGCAGCGAAACGAGCAGCCGAGGAGCTCAGCCTCACACTCGACTTCAAGCGGAGGTGTCAGCAGTCCATTACGGAACTTGCTCCCGCAGAATTAAAATCCCACCTTAAAACTGCCGAAGTCGACTTCCTTTTAAGACTTCATAAAGATAAGCCAATGCATGGAATCTTCTACAAACATCTGGAAGAGCATGGCTTGTCTGAGCAGTTGACCTTCTCTTTCCTAAGGTCTAGTGGGTTGAAGTCGGAGACTGAGGGCTTTATAATGGCTTGCCAAGACGGTGTCTTCAACACCTTGGTGTACCGTAAAAGGGTTATGGGTGTAGATGTACCCGACACCCTTTGTAGAGCTTGCCGACAGGCGCCAGAGACGCTTATGCATCTCTTGTCGGCGTGTAAGACGTACGCTGGGACGGCTTACGTCCATCGGCACAACGGGGCTCTACGAGTGCTCTACTATCATTTGAGGCACTCATACGGTATCGATGAGACACCGGTGCTGCCATACGCTCCAGGGGATATAGAGTCCGTTGTGGAGAACGAGAGATGCCGGATTTACTGGAACTACTCATTCCCCACGCTCAAGCTTGTACAGGCAAACAAGCCCGACATAGTCCTTCTCGACCACCAACAGAAGACGATGTTCGTTATTGAGTTTTCGGCGCCTACCGAGGTGAACATCGTCTCTAAGGAGGAGGAAAAGCGGACCAAATATCAGGAGTTGCTCGGACAACTTCGCAGGCTCTGGCCAGACTACACTGTAAGTCTGCTGGTTATGGTCATTGGATCCCTAGGTGGAATGAGGAATACGCTGCTCTCTGCACTGCGCAAAATACCGGTGTGCTGTGCGGCTGCGCACATCTTAGCCGCCAGAATGCAGAAGGCAGTCATCCTTGGGTCCCTTCGTCTACTTAGGGCGCACGATTCGCGGACCCAGTGATTGCTCACCTCACGGTGTGAGGAGTAGTCATTGGGTAATGGAACAGCAGCCCGGTGTGTCGGAGCCCGGGCTGCACTTTTTTGTTTTAAAAAAAAATAATTTATTGGTGCTAGTGCACTCAAAGTGCTTACACAGGTCAAATTTAACAATGCTAAAAAGTAAATAAAATAAAAATTTACATATACACAAATAAATTGCTTATTAGTGCACCCAATGTGCTTGCACAGGTCAAATTTAAAATTAATAAAGGTAATAAAAATAGGTGTCATAGCCACAACGTGCCTTTAGGAGTGCTACACTTTCATGTAACGCATTCATACGATCATACGTTATATGTAGATGAGATACCAGTGCTGCCATACACTCTCGGAGATACATATAAAGCCCATTGGTAGAGAACTGTAGATGCTGGACTTAGCAGAATTAGTCGCTCCTCACACTGGAGCTGCCCTGTTGTTGTAACTAACATCTGATTTAATTTTTACTGTGTACTGACTCATTGATAAGCAGATATTTGGAAAACGGTTACTCGGGGCAACATTTACAAATTATACCTTCTTCACGTAAATATGCTTAAAAAACATAAACTTCAATATTTAGACTAATACATTGTGACATAAAAAAGGTTTATCATTTTAAAAAGGCTTAATGTGGCGCTCTATACCTTTAATTAGCAATCAGATTAAACATTTCATCTACAAGCTAATAAGCTGACTTATATTTGAATATATTCAAAATTTGCAGAATAACTTAGGTGGTGTAATCCAGCGATTGCATCTGGCACTTCAGTTAACGTATCCATCTATTGGCCAGCGTCTCTTTAATCTTCGGTCGCCTGTAGCTTCTAATAGTGGCTCCATCACCGGATTTGGATGACCTTCAAGTTTTCTGAGGTGTCTAGTTCTTGTCTCTTTGATGACTTCTTCAACATATGGAACGTGAAAGTCCATATGCAGTGTATAGTTCAACACGAACCAAGGGGCAACGCGTATGGAGCGAAAAATGTTGGACTGCATTCTTTGCATTTTAACAATGTGACTTTTACACAGCACATCCCCATAATTCTATTCCATATGGGCTTAACGACTGGTTTGTGAATCAGTAGCTTGTTGGAAGTAGATGGTTTGGATTTAGGTTCAATCAATAAGTTAATTTCTTTTACTTTTAGGTTAATTTGTTGTCTTTTCTTTGCAACGCGGTCTTGCCATATCAGTTTGCTGTCTAGATGCATCCCGAGGTATTTAACAACACTGACCTGTGGTAGAGCCTCTCATTGATGTTGACTCTAGGCAGTAACCTTTCCTAAGGGTGAATGTAATGTGGGCGATTTTGTTCCATTCACTTTGGTTTTCCATTTCTCTAGACAGCTTTCAAGCATCGATAGGTGTTCCTGTAACCTGTGAGATGCCGTATTGGGATTACCGTGTGTTGCGCTGTGTCGTCCGCACATGTGCCAGTAATGATGTCGCTCGACGTTGGTCAGTCCGATGTGTAAATCAGATATAAAAGTGGGCCTAGGATGCTTCCTTGAGGAACTCCAGAGTGGATAGCGCATTTTTTGGAAACTTCGCTTCTGAATTTTACTTAAACTTTCGTTGGTCTAGATACTTTAATATAGACATCTGAATTAAGAAAGGTTTTGAATATATTTGCTAAAAAAGTCAAGTTCCTAATATCATCGTTACGTCATCGTGTTGATGAATTATTAATCAATAACTAAATGATAATTACTTACAACTTTGACAACCTGTATTTCGGTTATTATCAATGTTTGCACTAAGGTAACTTTGGTTAAATCCCAATATTTTTACCCAAAGAATCAGCAGTTTTGCTGTATACCATTAACTAGCTGACACACTGTAGGAATGGATAAAACAATATAATAATACCCACTAAAGACCACCATCACGTTAAACTATGAACCCGAGCTCATCACAGTTAGCCGAACGTAACCGATAAAGACATCGTTTCGAGGGTCCGAACCGCACACCCCCAAACCACAACTTTATAACGAAAATACCCTCTTACTTTACCCCACAAGTTTAATATTCTCCGTAATGACCGGAATCTATCTTGCTAATAAGATACTCACGGAAAGTAACCGGATCAGACAGCAGGAAGTGTAAGTAAACTGTTCGGTAGTAACCTCATACTGAGCTATTTGTTAACTGTCACCCTTAGTTGAGATAAATAAGGTAGTTATCGCAGTGTGCTTCTGGTGTTGCCGTGACGGGGTGTAGTACAGACGTACACTACATAGATCCGTCTAGAGTTCAGAGTTAGGCAAGAATTTAGTAGTTAAGGGGCCTGGGTGCACACAGTTATACATAATTATGTATTTGCCATGTAAAGCACAGATTCCCATTTCGAATAGAACTCATTTGTTTTTCAAACTACATACACAGTATTTCAGAACATAATAAATTGTAATCTTGAAACTTGTTACTATCGTAGAATCGTAGCAGAACAGTGTCAGTGGTGTTGAAAATATCAACAAAAACTAAAAATTTAAAAAAACGATAACACTTTTAGATCTCTTAAATGTCATCGATCAATTTCCAATTTTGTTGGGGAATAGTCAAAGATTGAGCAAAATTGGTTTTTTGCATTTATGAAGGACTTTTGCATGCTTCTAATTGTACACAAATATAATTACGTATATATAACATTTATTATATCCTCATTACCGCCAAACCTGTAGAATTTTTGCTAATAATTAACCCTCATAACTTATATCTTAGAAGCTAGGAGCCTGACTATAATTGGTGTCGCTGCTAATTATCTTTTTTGATAAGGACGATATTGGGGTTGGATGAAGGAAACAAAGTCTTCAAATGAGGTGCATTGTCTGTACTTATTATACACTTACAATAAAAAATGAGAATCATAATACTTATCAAGGAAATGACATGAAAGGGTTATAACAAATATATAGGAAAAATATAATTTGTACTTTGACTAGAGATGCAGACGCGAATGAAATGTTAGTAAAGGTTTTAAACCGACAAAGGCCAAGGGTATGCTTCATCATCTTGGTTTTTATACTACATCACCTTTACTAGGAAGTAGGAGCTTCAACTGTTCGTTTCCTTTGCAGCTTCAAGGGCCATGTGTAAGGTAATCAAGATACTAATTGGACGTATTACATCTACAAATACGTGTTAAATTTGTTTCTAACTGGGGAAACGCAACTTAACCTGCTTCATGGCTTGCCGTGAAAAAGCGAGAAGTTATTGTAATCAAGGAGCTGATTATATAAAACAAAGTCAATGAGCTTACTCCAATATTTCAGCCAACGCTCAAATAAAAAAAACATTGTCTTTCATAGTAATGTTTGTATATGGCCGAGAACGGTATTGAGCTCAATAAAGAACGAATTTTCCTGAGCTTCTAATTATATTTCTGTTGCAGTCACAATAAACATCACGAATAACCATTGTATTGTGTAAGACTTTCACGGCGATAATCTGATGAACTGTTGGACTGTTCGGCCGGCGTCAACACGCTCCGCCGCCTTGGCGTCGGCGTGTTTCGCAGTCTTTTGGAAGACGTCGAATAGGTGACATCAGCTTTTGAGGATGCCGACAGCTCGTGTTGACGAAACGTCAGGTAGCGGAGGAACGAGTCGACGCCGGTCGAACAGCCCAAGAATCAACAATTCAACAAATAACCATGTCACTCATTTTCACTATAACTCGCAAGGTGCTGGAGCAATTTTCATGGAGGATTCACAGTGGATCACTACTGTAGCACGAATGCAAACGCTTGACAGTTCACGAAAATCCGTCCAGTATAGGCAGCGTTCTAGTAAAACACAAGTATTGCTTGTGTAACTTGGAAAGGATTTATGTGTAACACCGATAATACAAAATCTTTGTCGCTTTTGAAGATAAATGAAGTGGTGGCGGGTAAATAAAAAAAAAAATTTAAAAAATGCCCCCTTCAATATAACTCACTAAAATATAGATCTTGGCAAAGCTCTGCTGCACTTACAAGAATCACAGATTCTGTATGGTAGTCAAAGACCTCACGAAAGTCTGGCATTATAGAATGGCGGACGATACGGCAAACCCTAAAAATATATCCATTTCCTCATCCAGTATTATGAACCGATTAGATGACAAAGTGAGTAAAATAAAACTACCGTTCATGAACAGAACAACAACTATTATTCTTGTGTTTGCTTTTTGGACTTAAACAGCCACGTCACCATAACATTTGCCCTTCTATAAATCGGAGAGTGCCGAAGCAAAGCTGATGAAAGATTCCCAGTGGGTCAGGGGTCACTATGGCAGCAAGAATGGAAAAATATATATATTATTAGAATTTTTTGCATCATACCTCTCCAAGAGACTCAAGTACTTTCCTTACAATGGCAAAGAATCGCATATACCTAACTCTTATGGCCAACAACATGAAATATACATTTGAAAGGACTGCGGAATTTATGTACCTAGGGGTAATCATAGAGAACAAAGGACAGGAGATACAAGAAATACAGGCAAGGATCATCAAAGGAGACCAGAAGTATGGAGCTCTGAAGAATCTTATGAAATCTAATCCAAATATGTATCCAGAAAGACCAAAGAGAGAATTTACGCAAATGTTATAAGACCAACAGCGACATATGCTTGTGAAACGTGGACTATGAGCAAAGAGGAGGAAGAAAAAATTATAAGATGAAAAAGAAAAATGTTGTGAGCTATTCATGGAGGAGTAAGGACAAACGAGGGATGGTGGAGAAGAATAAACCAGGAACTGGAAGACGTATAAAAATTCCAATTTTAGCAGTCATCAAAGCGCAGAGAAAGAGGTAGCTAGGACATGTGGAGAGGCTGAATGGGATGACAATGGCAAAACTTGTTCTCAACCAATAGGAAAAAAAGAAAGGGTAGACCAAGGGAGAGATGGCTGAAGAAGGCAGAAGATGATTTAAAGAAAATTGATACCACACTGGAAAAAGAAGACGGCAGTCAGAAATAGGCGGCGTGGAATAGTGCAGGATATACTCAGAAATAGATGGTGACAGTATCCAAAGACAATTTTAAGTTACATAAATTTTAGCGGTGTAATATTAGACTCTACTAATTTCTGCCATGAGCCTTCATGGCCTATTGTGCAAACTAATAGTATTTATTGCTATGGTCGTGGATAAAGCATAGTATGTAAGCCTTTTTCCAATCATTTTAGTCTTTTCTTGAGGATACTACCAAGAATGAGCAGGTCTTCCTAGTAGGAATTAAAAATTGTTCCTTCGATGTCACTTTGAACTTGAAAGCTGTCGTTTTTATTTCACAAAAAATACTCTTTTACAGCGACACTAAACTTCATATATTAGAATCCATCCGCTGGTTAAAATTTAAAAGGGGGGAAGTGAACCTAACGCCCTTAATGTATATTTAACTGCAGATTTGACTAACGTAGCTTCACTTCAACACAGTATAAGGTACTTGGCATCTACATGCTGAAAAGTGGCACTAACACTACATGAATCGACAGATTCTGTATGGAGGCCAAAGACCTCATGAACGTCTGGCATTGTGAAATGGCGGACGAGACGGCCAAATACAAATATATCCATTTCATCATACAGTAATATCAACCGATCAAATGACAGGCTGAGTGAAATAACACCAACGTTCATGAATACATGAACAACAGTGTGCATAATGCAACAACTATTTCGCAGTTGATATATAAGCCGGTTATTTCATTATTAAATTTATAATAAATATACAAAAAGGGCTAATAATTAAATAGTTGATTTTATATAACTTCCTCCATTTGAGGAATTGAATTTTGCAGGACACAGTTTAGGATTTTAAGTAAAAGCTTAATGTTCGTTATAAAGGTCCGTTGGGGATTACTCCAGGCACTTTGTGAGTATGCTTGGACTCCTACAGAATTAGTTTGCCGACGTTTCGGCTGCGTTGAAGCTACCTCAGGATTTTTTATGCATTAATAAACTGTTATTTTGTCCATCTCATATGTGATTTCAGCGATTGTCCATTTAAGGTGGGTTTAAACTGGTTGCTGTACTCTAGACGGGATGTCTAGTGATCAAAGGCACTTTCTGGTGAGTAGATGGATCACGCAAGTATTGCAGTACTTCATTAATCTGGTATCATAGTTCTGATCCCGCCTACAATGCATATTAGAGAAGTAGTTGTAGTAGCAGTGATGGGGAGTTAGTTCATTACTCCTTCAGACTATTGTAAGTGTATCCGCATTTCCTGTTATAGTTTAGTATATTCACTGCGTTTCATCCACCTGTTAGCTGGTTCAGCAATCCTACGGTTACCGACGTTTCCTATACCAGCTAAGCGTATTGTGAGGTCATTCAATAAACAACAAACGAGAATATCCTGTTGATTTCTTACCATCCACTACAAAAATAGGCCATCTTTGAGCCTTTTTCCCAACCCCATTGAACCAACATTGAGAGCACTAAAAGCCTAGGTTCTAGAAACCTCCTTGTTGAACCTATCGGACCCCTTGACAATTATCAGCGTATTCAACCATCTCGCTGAATATTGTGACTCCTGCCTAAACTCTGTCGTGCCAATTGTTTCAACCCTAAGGTTGCGATCATACACAGCACATCTGCCTAGGAAGTGGAAGGCGGTCTCGTCCTCCTCCCAGGATTTGCAGCAGATGGGGTCCCCTAACATCCTCATGAGTGGAAAATGTCTTTCCAGCAGGCAATGGCCCGAGAAAATCCCTACCCCTTGGGCGTCCCTTTGCCTTTGGCTTACCAACTGTGGAAATGAAGGGTCACCCAATTCGAGTCATCTTCCTTCAAGATTTTGGGGATCAAGGTCAACAGTAATATGTCCTGGCACAACCACGTCGTTAGTATTGCAAAGGCGGCGTCCCAAAGGCTTGGAATTTTGTTCCGCTATAGGAATCTGTATACACCAGAGCAACTACTGCTGCCCTACGAGGCACAGATCCAAACATCGTTGGAGTATTGCTTCCATGTGTTGAGATGCGCTCCGGAGCACTCACTAAAACTTCTAAATACTATCCAGAAGAGAGCAATCGATACGCCTAACCTCACAAAGGACCTCCACAGTCTGGCTGTGGCTGACCTGTCCCTGCTTTACAGATACTATCACGGAATGTGTTCTTCTTTTGGAGAACTTCGACGCTGTGGAATTAGCTGCCGGGTAATTTGTTTCCCGACGGCTACAACCTGCAGCGTTTCAAATCTACGAGCAACTCCACTTATTCTCTCGCAGTGCTTCTACAGCGCCATAGCCTTTCAGCCTTTGCGGGAGGCTGACCATAACTGTAGACATCTGTCTCTATCCAGGCTTTCGCCAGTTTCTTCTAAGCCTAGCTGTCCAGGGCAATATTGACCTGGTGCCGGCCCCTATCCTAGCTAGTCTCTTTTTGCCCGGTACATCAATGTGTGCGGGGATCCCAACAGGGTCACGCTCTTGTGGCTTCCTAGTTTCTGAAGGGCGACCTGCATGTTAGAGAGAATATGATCTTTGAGTTTCGCGCTAAAGCATGGGCACTGAAAATCTGCTTTGTCAATACGCATAATTACAAATTTTGCTTGACAACAAGAAACAGTTTTTGCACCTTCCAGCCAAAGAATAATGGAGGAAATAACAATATACGGCTCACTACCTGTTATTTTTATGGTTTTATACGGCTTTGAAGGTTTAAGTGCCGTATCCTAGTCTTCCCTCGAGCAAAAATTAAGTGTTTTCTTATTCACTTGTTTCACAGTCAACAGCTATCCCTTGGAGAAAACTTTTGGCAGCGTTGTTCCACATCAAATATAAGTCACTTTAGTATGTTTATGCAGAAGTTTTTCCATGTTTTCTGTTTTGTTTTGTGCCTGACTCAGAAGCAGACAGATAGAACTGACATAACAATACCTTGCTTCAAAATTAACTTACAAAGTCGCGTTGCTGATCGCATTCGAAATACTGTGAAACGCAAAACAGTATTTAAGGGGCCGTGGGGTGTTGAGGAACAATATTAAGTGACAAGTGTGAATACAACCTTTATTAGCCAACACTTTCACCATTTTTAAAAATGATTGCCTACATTCTTACATTCATTCACCATTTTTCTTACAAACGCATTTTCCCTATTTTTGAGAGTCTGATGCAAATAAAGTTGTATTGGATCCTTTGGCGCAGAACTAACAAACACCACGTAGCTTAACCACTCACTAAAATGATTTTTATAAATGAAGGAATGAATAAAAATTAATATATTCGTAATTGCCCTTCTTCTTTCAATATTGCTTGTAAATGAGCAGCCTTATTAGTATCTATGGTGCCATTAAAATGAGCAGCATGTAGCAGTGTCTCTTAGTCAAAAAGAAAAAAAATATCCTCTGTCTCAAGTATTTCGAATAATGCTGGATATTATAAATTGACCAATTTCCAGAATTTAGGCAGTCTAAATTTTGCTTTAATGAACAATTGTGAGTATTCTCATATGTTCAAGACTGCTTCGCATTTAATGCGGATGGGACTCTGTTTGAACCCTTTGAATGAGGTGCACAATAGGCCTTAAGGCTGAGCGGCAACTATTAGAGCAACTGAACCCTGACCCTCTCACTACAAAAAG
Organism: Callosobruchus maculatus; assembly: GCA_951848785.1. NCBI lineage: Eukaryota > Metazoa > Arthropoda > Insecta > Coleoptera > Chrysomelidae > Callosobruchus > Callosobruchus maculatus. Next base: position 5,155,816 of record CATOUR010000100.1, read on the forward strand.
GCTCGATTGAAGCAAAAACGGCCACTTTATCAAAACTTTCATGTTGCATGGTGCATCACGACAATTTTACACCTCACATATCACCGATTTGTCACCTGCCCCCCCTACACTCCCAACCTTGTTCTATGTGACTTCCATATCTGTTTCTTGAAGGTAAAAAACAATCGAGAAATCGAAGATACGAGTCAGATTTAGAGTTCAGCAACTCTGTGATGGGTATTGAACAGAGTGGAGACTACTTTGGAAGATAGTTGTTGAAGATTTTTCAATGAATATTTCACTGTTATGCTATAGAACCAATCTGCTGTTTTCTTCTTCTTCGTATGAATATTAAATGACTTTGAGCTTCTATATTAATTCAACTGCCCATTGACAATGTTTTTTAAACGTTATGTCTATCATACAGGCAAACAAACCCGACATAGTCCAACTCGACCACCAATAGAAGACATTATAGAGTTTTCGGTATCTGCCGAGGTAAACATCATCTCTAAGGATGAAGAAAAGCGGACCAAATATCAGAAGTTGATCGGAGACTCTGGCCAGACTATACTCTAAATCTACTGGTTATAGTCATTAGATCTCTAAGTGGGAAACATGCTGCTCTCTGGACTGCGCATAATGCTGGTATGCCGTGCGACGGCGCACATCTTAACCATCAGAATGCAGTAAGTAGTCATTCTTGAGTCCGTTCGTCTACTTAGGATGCACATCTTAACCATCAGAATGCAGTAAGTAGTCATTCTTGAGTCCGTTCGTCTACTTAGGATGCACGATTCGCGGACCCAGTGATTGCTCACCTCACAGTGTAATGGGATAGCAGCTTGCGTGTCGGACCCCGAGGTGCACCTTTTTGTTAAAAAAAGGATAATAATAAACGCCTTTATTGCCCTTATAAATAAGGGATCATTCTGTGGGGCGAGATTTAGCATAAGATAATCTTACATCTAACCCTGTATTGATATAAAAAAGCAACAAAATTAAGAAACATAAAAATTAAAATGTAATGCCAAATTTTGACGAAGTTTAAGTTATATGTTATATAACAGAAATAAAACTAAAACTAAGTAACATTGCACCCACGTGCCACAAGAGGGTGGTCCGCGTAAAAGGAAATAAATAAATAAATAAGATGTGTATATTCAGTGTATTCTGCTGTTGAAGTTCCTCCAACTCTTCTGACTGTCTGTAGATTTTCTTTCATTTCAAAATTCATAATGGTTTTGAGAAATGGCAATATTTAGAATATTGTAGTAGCTGGTATGTAGTGAAAAATATCCATTTCTTTCGTACTCCAACTGCTTTTTGACCTTAGATGTGATACCTTTGTTATTTCTGGTTAGAGCTGATTTGTTGTAATTTTTATAATTTTGTCTCTTCACTCTAGTTCGTCCATATCTTTCTATTTATCTGCTAAGTTAGTTAGTAAGTTAGTTCCATGTGAACAGTTTTTTGTTTATGTTTCATGGCCTGCTAAGTTGGTAATAGGTAGGAAAATTGAAAACACCGATTTGATTGAAAATTTAAAATTAAATCAAAACTACCAGAGATTGATATTTAAAACCGTATGTCATTATGAATGCTGTCAAATTTTACATTTGACCATTTGAAAAAATCAATTTATCTCTGACTGAAGTTTCCTTAATTAATCTAGCAACTTCTCCAGGTATAAATGTAATTCAAACTTGACCATCTTACCTAATCTCACGCATTTCATGCTTAGTGACACGGCAAAGTCACAGCCTTCTATGTTTTATAATCGCTGCGATAATCATTTTTGTTCTGATACCTACTTATACCAAAAATTGTGATTTGCACCTAAACGGTTCACTTTAAGTGCCATGTATGACGCACACAGTCACAATAGAGTTACCCAGGGAATCCAAATATGTGATAATATACAGGGCGTTCCATTAAAAACACACAGCTTTGATATGACATTCTTTTATTAGACACTGTGTATAAAGTCATTATTTTTAAAATGTAGTCTAGCTCGACCTACATACCCTCGCAAAGTTAAATTTTTGAATAGTGATATGGTTTGGTCACAAAACTCCGAAGCGTTGAGCTTGACACACCCTGTATAACAAAAATAAAACTAAAACTAAGTAACTTTCCATCCACATTGCACAAGAGGGTGGTCCGCCTAAAAAAAATAAATAAGTACCATAATCAGTGTATTCTGCTGTTGCAATTCCTCCAAGTGTTTCATCTGACCTGACTGGGGTAAGGCAGATCCAAATGGTAAATAAACGTTTGACATAACAAATCACAGAGCGCGGTGAGTGGCGGAACAATTAAATATTTGAGCAGACGGTGCAGGTCGGGTCAAGCAGCAGCTTAATAATGGATACGCGTGGCTTTTAACACAGCGAACGGCTGTTCTTTTATTCAACACCTTAGCTTCCATAAACGGGGCCTGACACCTGGCCGGGATTGATTATAAAACCGCATGGGAGTCGCTGCCGACGCCACAGACTATTATTGCTCTGCCGACGACGCCGATCCACTCATCATCACCAACACATCTCTACTTCGACAAATACCCTCTATGCTATACAGTAGTCACGTCGAACCAGTTGTTTATTTAAAATAATAGGTCTGTTTTTACAGAGAATCACAAACCAGTCAGAGCCAATCAGTATTCCCCATTGCAGTTGTCAAACTATTTCTGACTAGTACTGGCCAATCAAATTGACGCTGACTAGTTTGTGATTGCTGTAAAAACAGACCTAATGAATGGACTAGTATCACGAGGTTAAGAACAATGATTTAATTGTTATAACCGCTTAGTGCATACAAAAATAAACGTACGGCTGCATTTCGTTACTTTCTACATCATTTTGTTCTTTAGTAATTCTATTCTAAAGTTTAAAGAAAGGAATTCAAATTCAGCCAACCAGTGCATTGTTGCCAAGAACAGCTCAGACTCGCAGACGGCAACAGAAGACAAGACAGATGAGCCAGCCCGCGTACAGCTCCGGCATTTCACGTGCCATTAGAATGCGGCAACACAGCACACATATCTGTCTTATGATTAGCTGTCCGCCTTTAGGGCAGTGACGTCACGGCCCTAGGAGAATTCAAATATTTTCCTTACTTTCACGGCTTTCCTGTGCCCAAAAAAATCAGATAAAAAAATGAGATGCTTTTTATGACGTACTCTATCATATGCAACAAAAAAAAAATCATGATACTAGTCCATTCTTTCGTAGGTTAGTTTAGGTTGAAAGTTAGCGGGGTTATTATGGCTCCTTCCACTGAACAAGTTAAGACAATTTTCCTGAAACTTTCTTACCAACAAAAATTTGAACTGCAGTCTCACATACAGGATGATTAAGTGTTATTTCTGGTCTACTCTTTTGTATGGCATGAGGGCATGGGCGCTGAAAGCAGCTATTGTAAATAAGATCGAAGCATTCGAAATGTGGACTCTGCGACAAATGCTGAAAGTGTCCTGAGTCGACCTTGTGAGAACTGAGAACATTCTCCAGAGAGCTGGATTAGCAGAACGAGAACTTTTTGAGGGTATAAGGAAGAGGCCACATAATGCGTGGGGAACGCTATCACCTCCTGCGTCTCATTCTTCAAGGTAAGATCGAAGGAGGGAGAAGAGGAATTAGAAGAGAAGATCCAGCATACCTGAGAAACATTCGTCACTGAACAGGAGTGAGCGACTTCCAGGAATTAAAGAGGGCTGCAATGAATAGGATGATCTGATCAGAGAAAGGATAGACGCCTACGCAGAAATCTGCATGGCATCACCCTAAAAAGAAGAAGAAGCTCCGAACCATATCCAGACGGTCTCTGTTCGATATCCAGATATCCAGAGACTGTCTAGGCCGAGCTGTCTGGGTTTCTCCACGAGGATACAAATACGTGCACATCCACCACGAGGCAAATTGAGGAGATTGAGGTTACAGTAGTCACGTCGAACCAGTTGTTTATTTAAAATAATGAATTCTTTCGTGGCTTAATTTAGGTTGAAAGTTAGCGGGGTGATTGTGCCTCCTTCCAGTGAACAGGCTAAGACAGTTTTCTTGAAACTTTCTTACCAACAAAAATGTGAACTGCAGTCTCAGATATAGGATGATTAAGTGTTATTTCTGGTCTACTCTACTGTATGGCATGAAGGCATGAACGCTGAAAGCGGCTATTGTAAATTAGATCGAAGCGTTCGAAATGTGGACTCTGCGACAAATGCTGAAAGTGTCCTGAGTCGACCTTGTGAGAAATGAGAAATTCTCCAGAGATCTGGTCTAGCAGAACGAGAACTTTTTGAGGGTATAAGGAAGAGGCCACATTATGCGTAGGGAACGCTATCACCTCCTGCGTCTCATTCTTCAAGATAAGATCGAAGGAGGGAGAAGAGGAATTAGAAGGGAAAATCCAGCATGGCTGAGAAACATGCGTCACTGAACAGGAGTAAGTGACTTCCAGGAATTACAGAGGACGGCCTTGAATAGGATGATCTGATCAGAGAAAGGATAGACGCCTACGCAGAAATCTGCATGGCGTCACCCTAAAAAGAAGAAGAAGCTCCGAACCATATCCAGACGGTCTCTGTTCGATATCCAGAGACTGTCTAGGCCGAGCTGTCTGGGCTTCTCCACGAAGATACAGATCCGTGCATATCCGCCACGAGGCGGATTGAGAAAATTGAGGTTACAGTAACCAGGTCGAACCAGTTATTAATTAAAATAAAGAATTCTGCATCATTTATATTCTTCTTTTTTTAATAGATTCATCGTTTAAGTTCACTGACTATGTATTAGGCCTCTGGTAATATATTTATCTATGACCGAGCAGACCGTCATGAAAGATAGATACCAGAGTACCGAGGTTGCTGTGAAAAGGTTATGTTAGGGGAAGTTTGTTAACGCGGGACTAGAATGGGCCAACACTCAATAAATACGTCTCATGGCAGTCTATCCCAAGCTTAAACGTGCGGACGTACCGCTTGATTCTTAATGTATGAAGAATGGCCTCCTTAGGATGAGATGCAGCGGTCATGCGGGTGATGATAAGATCGGGGAGCGGCGGAACTACAGAGCAGAGCTTAGAGGAGCAGACTTTGTTTGAATATCGGTAGACGGGTGAGAGGTCACCAATTGCACGACGTGAGATGGTGACTGGAGGTGGCGTATTAAAGCCAGGTCATCAATTAATGGAATTGCCCTTCTCTAGACGGCGTCAAGAATAGACAGGGTAGCAGTAGCAGCAGCTCCCCAGACATGAGAGCAATACTACAGGTTAGGTCTTATCTGGGCTATATAGCGTTAGGAGCTTAGATGATGAGAAGTAATTTCTGTCTCTGGATAGGTACCTAAGCTGTTTACCAGCAGCTGTTGCAATTGACGCAACGTGTTAGCGCCAGATCAGATTTCCTGTAATATTAAATTCTAAGAGCTTGAATGAGTGACTCCTTGGCAGAGCCTGATTGTTCATCCAATACTGGATCTTGGAAGCATTAAATTATGCCATATTCTTGATTGGTTATGATCCCCAGATCGTTTGAAAAAAAGCAGCCGCTGCCAGCTTTCTGCGTTCCACCTCGACCACAGAGAACGATCGATCGCTCATGATGCCTGCACTGCACGTACGGTCATCCGCAAAACCGTGGATTGGGTTTGTAGTACTAGAGAGTAGATTATTGAGCCAATCACAAAGATTAACAGGGATGTCGTAAGACGGAAGATTGTTTAGGGCCTTTGAAACATCGAGGAGCAATGACGTGAGCCTCGCCAACGAATGGATGACTTTGCTCCACACATGTATGACGTAAGCTAGGAGATCTCCAGTTGATCTTTGATGTCGGAATCATATTGTCTGTCACTGATTAAGTAATGAAGCTCAAGGCATTACATATGCTCAAGGTATTTCAAGGTATTTTACGAGCTTTGGCTTGATGCATTTCTCCATCACTTTACTGGTCATAGAGAGTAGAGCTATTATAGGTCTGTAGTTGACTGGATGAGCTTTTGATCTCTTCTTTCAGGAAAGTAAACAGTTTTAATCACTGTTTATGCAGCAATGGTATTGATTATGATATGAATACTTATAAAAAACAACTGTTCATCTTCATTACACCGAGCATTTAACATCAACCTAACAGTGATGCTAAAAGGGAGAAAACTTTTATGACTGGCAGAGTAGGTACTGGGAAAGCTAAGCACACTTAAATGATAGAGATAGTTAAAAAATTAAAAATAAATATAGTTTACGAAACTAAAAAAACACATTTTTAAAGAACAACGTACTGAAAAGTGGAAAATATTTCTTTAAATAAATTGAAAATACTAGTATTACTGTAAGAAAAGTATGGGCGTTTTATGCAATGTTATTTGTAAATCGAGCCCCCGACGTTTTTTTTCAAAATACTAATACAATTTTTCGTTCGTTACTATTTTAAGCTTATTTTGAAAATTATGTTTGACTTTTTGGTTCGACGTTCTTTAAAGACGTGTTTTTAGTGTTTTTAAATTACATTTATCACTTATGAAGTTTGTAAAAATTTCAGTATCACCTACATATTAATAGTACGCCCTATGTACGATTTCCCTGTTCTAGTAAATTAATAGGTAAGACTTCGTTTTAGCGGAAATGGGGGTTGAGAGTGGTGTCAAACGACTCGGTTTAACGTCCTGAATCGAACGAGACCACTCCCAGACTGAGGAAACGTTCTGGTGAAAAACTACAGCATTTTGAAGTTTCGTCACCTAACCTAACTTATCCAAAAAAAGTTGACTTGTTGAGCTCAAAATGGGTGTTAATCGACGTGGCTGGACATTGTGACTCAACTTGACCACTTCCAGAGGGAGGAAACATTCCGGTGAAAATCTATGCGACTTTGAAGTTTGGAAATTTCAATACCTTACCTGACATAACCTGACCAAATTGGTCGGGCTAAAAAGGGATGTAAATTGGCTTGGCTTGATGTCCTGACTGGAATTGTATCAATTAATAGAAGTAAAACGTTTATTTTGATTCTCAATTTAGGAAATTAAACCAAAAAAGGTCTGAGGGTCTGCGCCTGGGGCCTATTCCGGCACACTGAAAAAACTGTCAGATGACAACCCTACCTACCTGGGGTATGTTGCCTAGAGTATTCAAAATCTACAAAATTAGTGACGTTTGCGGGGGCTAGCCCCCCGCATTAAGAATTCAAGGTATCATAACTTTTTTATTTTACATTTCTTGGTGCTGCTTCTAGTGCCGTTGTACTCTACTCGTCAGGTACTTTCGAATTGAGCATATATTTCTTGAAAAAAATATCGAAATTTTGAGGTCATGTTTAGGTTAGGTTTGAAATTTCAAAGAGGTGTAGATTTTCATCTCGCCGTTTTCTCAGTCTGGGAGTAGTCTAATCCTGCTCAAGGCGTCAAATCGAGTCAACTAACACTCCTTTATACTGAAACTTTAAAGTGTCGTAGTTTTTCACTGGAGCGTTTTCTCGGTCTGGGAATGGTCTCGTTTTACTGAGGACGTCAAATCGACTCGATTGATACTAGTCCCAACCCTCGTTACGGTTTCCGCTAAAACGTCTAGCTAATTAATAAAACTTCAAAAACTCAACCATGTTTAACAGCATCTTGCTATGGAGAAGAGTGACATCTCTATGAGGAAAAGTGCCTCTTTAACAAACGGCTTTCAATATTTTCAACGAGTTGCACAAAAACTAATATTTACTGAAACATTGACATTACATACAGCCGCCATCTCTAATATTATTTTGACGTATCACGCAATTGCCTAATACGCATATCGACAGTCAAAGCAGGCCGGTTTGTCTTCGTCTCAAGGCATTTCCCATAAAAATCCACCAATGAAAGCACAGGAAGGCTAAAGTCACTAGTCGTATATACATATGGCAGTCTGTTGGGACACGCTCCCCGAAGTGGCTCCAGATCAAAGGGGGGCCTCCCCTATATATTTATTTTATTGTCATGTACACATGCACTTGTGCCTAGATTGGAGACGCTCACAACATATATCCACTGCCAAAAAGGGAAATAAGGAATAACGTGTATAGGTATATTTGCGAGGGTTTATGTCTTGTAGTCCCATTCCGTATCCCCTTGTATGAAGGCTTATGGTTATAGTGGAGATGATACTGCGCGGGGGTTAATATTATATGAGATCAAATTATTATTTGGCTATTAAGTACAGTAATATTGTATGACAGCGGGTAACACTAAAAGTTACGCCTTTAGGTTTGTAAGAGAGTAGATGAAATCATTTTTCTCAGTTTTAAAAAGTTTAATCATCCCTCCTACCTGAATGTAGGCCAGGAAGGAAGAGCATAGTCTAATGCATATTCGAACTAGAGTATACTGATCGCTGCTCTACCGTATTATAGAATATACACGGTGGGCCAATAGTGAGTGGACGGAAGATTGTGAGCTTACTAAAAACTACATCAGAAATATGTCACTTGATCATGGTAGGGTCCCTTGAGGGCTGTAACGTAAAAATATTTTTACTTAAATTCTGACGTTTATACAGAGTGATCGATATCAAACTTACATTTTTTTTATATGATAATTGCATATTTGGATTCCTTGGGGAATTCTAACGAACCGTTTAGGCGCAAGTCACCATTTTGGTATAAATAAGTATAAAAAAAATGAATATCGCAGCGATTATAAAACTAAGAAGGACGTGACTTTGCGGTACGACTAATCATGAAATGCGCCACTTTAGTTCAGACGGCTAAATTTGAATTCTTTTTGTACTTGGAGGAATCAGTCAAATCGGTATTTTTCAATTTTCCTACGTGTAAGCAACCCAACAGTTCATGAAAAATAACCAAAGTCCGTTAAGATGGGAGAAAACAACTAACTTAGTAGAAAGATGCAAACTAACTAGAGTAATGAGGCAAGATTATGAAAACTCCTTACAACACATTAGCTCTAAGCATAAACAATAGCGGTAACAAGAATGGTCACTTTTCACAGACTACTAGCTATTAGCCAATTTCCAAAATCAGTAAAAAATATTTAATCAAGGGAAAACTACCAGCGATTGTTACTTGCAGAAGAATATCTATGTCTTCTGAATAAATGTTCATATTTACTGTCATAGTAAAGTAAGTAAAGTAAAGTAAAGTAAGCAGTCATTTCCGTAAGTCAAATGTAATGATACCTCTGACTGGAGCTTTCAAATTCTTCAGTAGATATTTTTACTTATTAGCAAAATGCTGAAAATGAAACCTGAACTGCAGACTCTTTGGCTTATAAAACATAATTTAGTTTGTAGAAAAATACATGAAATAAACAAAAATTACAATATGGAGTAATAAATAATTCTAGCAATAATTTCAATAGATGCTCAGAATGCTCCAGTCAGAGATATCTTTACTTTTGACTTAACGGAACGGAAATGATTAATGTTTTCATCCCATTAAATGTGAAATTTCATTCTAAAGATGTTAGACTGTGAGCGAAAATCACTGGTAGTTTTCCTTTCGTTCCAAAATTTTTAATCGTTTTGGAAAGTTATCAAGCTCAGGTAGACCTCAGTAGTAGTAGGCTGTGAAAAACAAACACTTCTGTCATATTACGCCAGCTTCTCATTGTCATTAGATATCTTGCCGCTGTTGTATCCAGTTAGAGGTGATGTGGCTGTAGGAGGCGCCATTTGAATTTGTAAGGAATTTTCATAATCTTGCCTCGCTACTCTAGTTCGTTTGCATATTTCTACTAAGTCAGTTGGTTTCTTCCATCTTAACGGGCTTTTGTTTATTTTTCATGGCCTGCTAGGCTGCTTACACGCAGGAAAATTTAAAAACACCGACTTTCAATTCAACTCAAGTTTATCCGTCTGATCTAAGGTGATGCGTTTCATGCCTGGTCATCCGCAAAGTGACGGCCTTCTAGATTTTATAATCGCTACAATATTAATTTTTTTTCTGATACCTACTTATACCAAAAATGGTAATTTGCGCCTAAGCGGTCTGTTCAAAGTTCCAGGTATGATACATAAAGTCACACTAGACTTTACCAGGGAATCGGAATATGCAATGACATATGGGGTCCATTCAAAAAAATGAAGTCAAGTTGATTGACTCAGTACTTCCCACACATTACGCTGATACCAGTTTATTACTTTCCCATAGCATGAAGCTTTAGTCTAAGATCCCTTGCAACCAAATAATTGCCAACCCCCCCCCCCCGCCCAAAATTGTCTTATGCCGCTAGGTCTTTTTTCCACAGGTCAATGGACAGCCTATTATCGATACTACAAACTTCTCAGTTTTACAACCCCCGCCCTCCCCTCCCCACCCACCTCACTTTCACCCCCACCCAAAAACTGGTAGGAAATGATCAGGAACCCCTAAAACATCTAAAAACCGAATTTGAGTTGCTTTCATACTTGTCGCGTTCTTTGATTATTGCTACGCTGCCACTGACAAGATTTTTAACAAACATACGCCTTTTCCATTCTCACCACGGTAACAATATACTTTGTCAGAATTTCATTAGAATCAATTTAATAGTGTCCACGTTACAAAATACAAAACGGTTTAGACCAATAAATTCTCGTATGGTATACAGAAAATTCCCTTAGTTTCTGTAATAGGCTAGGCAATGTTCGGATGCACCTAAAAAGGTGATTTGTGTCGCTAGATCTTCCTTCACAGGTTAGTGGACAGCCTATTATCAGTACAAGAATTTTTTTAATTTTTCAACCCCCAACCCCCCAACCACCCAAAAAAACGCAGAAAATGATCAGGAACCTCTAAAACGCCTAAAAACGAACTTTGAGCTGTTTTTTTATTATTTCTGCGCCGCCACTGGCACGATTTATCAAAACCATACGCGTTTTCCATCTTCGCCATGGTAGTAATGCCGTTTCAAAATTTCATTAAAATCAATTCAACAGATTCCTCGTTACAACGATCTGACGCAATACTCTCGTATGTTTACATCAAAAAAAATTCTTTGCTTTCTGTAATAGGCAAAGGCAATGTTCGGATGAACCTAAAAAAGTTATTTATGTCGCCAGGTCTTCCTTCACAGGTCAGTGGACAGTCTATTATGAAAGCAACAAATTTTTCAATTTTACAACCCCCCACCCCCCAACCACCCCAATTTCACCCCCACCCAAAAAAAAAGTAGAAAATGATCAGGGACCCCTAAAACGCCTAAAAACGAAGTTTCTGCAATATTTAATTTTTTTGTTTTTTGCTAATTACTCCGCCGCCTATGCACCGATTTTCAAAATTATAGGAACATTACCTACTACGACCCCACAGCATACCGCTGCCCAAATTTCATCACAATCCATGCAGCGGTTACTGAGATTACGAGGGTAGAAAAACGCGACAGACAGACAGACAGACCGACAGACAGACCGACAGACCGACAGACAGACAGACCGACAGATAGACAGACAGACCGACAGACAGACCGACGGAAATGAGTGACGTGGATTTTCGTTATGTACACATCATAAAACGCCCAAAAAACGTATTATCTCAAAATCGAAAATTTTTGCGATCACAATACTCCCCTCACCTATCGGTGTGGGAAGTAAAAATGTAAGTTTGATATGAATCACCCTTTATAAACGTCAAAGTTCAGGTGAAAATATTCTTACGTTATAGCCCTCAGAGATGCCTACTATGATCAAGTGGCATATTTCTAAAATATGTTTTAGCAAGCCCACAGTCTTTCATCCACTCACTATTAGTTCACCCTGTATACAACGCTACCATAGTGTCTGAGGAAAGATCAGCCGGTAGCTTATTGATACCATTGCCCACAGGACGCCCGATTGTTCGCAATGCACACACTCGGGGAGGCTCTTACTGTACCCCCCCCGGAAAGGAGAGAAAAAACGGGTACGGTGTTCGTGGACCTTTCGGCGGCATATGATACCATTTACCACATAACCACAAAATCTTCTTGGAGAAAATGTTCAGGATGCCACAAAATTACCATCTGACAGAGGTCCTTAGGTCACTATTGTGCAACAAGAGATTCTACGTGGAGTTCCAGGAACAGAGGAGTCAATGCAGGAACCAGAAGTATGCCCCCCCCCCCCAGGGCAGCATGCTGGCGCCTTTTCTATTCAATTTGTACACGCATGACCCACCCGATGGCTCTTATACAAAACAGTTTCATCTACGTGCCACTCCCACAACATCGGGGAAATCGGAAAAATTTAACTACTACTTTTTTTTACTACAAGCAAAACCAGCTACGCCCAAACCCAGATAAAACTCAAACCTGCCTATTCCATCTTGATAACCAGCAAGCGAACAGGGAACTGCAAATATAATAGACTTTGATCAGGCTACAACACTGCTCAAATCCAGTTTGTCTGGGTGTCTCAAATCTAGTTTATCTGGGTTTTACCTGTCCTATAGAGATCATGTAGAGAAGGCTTGAGTAAAAGTGAACACGAGACACGATGTTATTCGCAAGCTGGTTGACTCTAAATGGTGGGTCGACCTTGGAGTACTGCGGACGATATCCTTTGCCATGTGCTGTGCCCCAGCCGAATACGTATGCCCTGTATGGTCCAGATCGACTCATGCTAACAAACCTGACCCTACCCTGAATGATACCTGTAGGATAATCACGGGCTGGCAAAAACCCACCAAGCTGCCCCCCTCAAACCAGGCAAGAAGTGTCATGTATGACAGAAAGGATAGTTCTTAGATATAATACACCCTCTATAAGGACATAAGCCCCCAGCATTCAGACGTAAATCAATGAAGAATTTCATTATGTCCAGAAACTCACCGACAGACTCCAAATCAGTATCTAAAGAGGTACCTACCGTGAAAGCGATGACTAACAGAGAACCACATACCAACTTGAAATTCAACTGAAAGCCTCCCTGTCGGATCAGAACTGGAATAAAGGACCTGGAAAAGTCTCAACAGTACTAGATGTCAAATGGGCAGGTCTGTGGAGAACCTAATAGGATGGGGATACGCTGAGGATGACTTATGTTTATGTTCCTGCGGGGAGAACCAGACGATGGAGCATCTCCTATATTGCCCATCCTTGGAAACCTTGAAACCCCTTACATAATCCAGGACCTATGGGAAGCGAAGGACACGCCAGTGAAGTGTGCCAGACACTGGGAAGTGATATGAGCAAATATAGACAATCATTTCTGATTTGTGACGCCTGTGATTGTCACATTATATGTGTCTTTTACTTCCCACACCGATAGGTGAGGGGAGTATTGTTATCGCAAAAATTTTCGATTTTGAGATAATACGTTTTTTGGGCGTTTTATGATGTGTACATAACGAAAATCCACGTCACTCATTTCCGTCGGTCTGTCTGTCGGTCTGTCTGTCTGTCTGTCTGTCGGTCTGTCTGTCTGTCGGTCTGTCTGTCTGTCTGTCGCGTTTTTCTACCCTCGTAATCTCAGTAACCGCTGCATGGATTGTGATGAAATTTGGGCAGCGGTATGCTGTGGGGTCGTAGTAGGTAATGTTCCTATAATTTTGAAAATCGGTGCATAGGCGGCGGAGTAATTAGCAAAAAACCGGAGTAATTAGCAAAAAACAAAAAAAATTAAATACTGCAGAAACTTCGTTTTTAGGCGTTTTAGGGGTCCCTGATCATTTTCTACTTTTTTTTTGGGTGGGGGTGAAATTGGGGTGGTTGGGGGGTGGGGGGTTGTAAAATTGAAAAATTTGTTGCTTTCATAATAGACTGTCCACTGACCTGTGAAGGAAGACCTGGCGACATAAATAACTTTTTTAGGTTCATCCGAACATTGCCTTTGCCTATTACAGAAAGCAAAGAATTTTTTTTGATGTAAACATACGAGAGTATTGCGTCAGCTCGTTGTAACGAGGAATCTGTTGAATTGATTTTAATGAAATTTTGAAACGGCATTACTACCATGGCGAAGATGGAAAACGCGTATGGTTTTGATAAATCGTGCCAGTGGCAGCGCAGAAATAATAAAAAAACAGCTCAAAGTTCGTTTTTAGGCGTTTTAGAGGTTCCTGATCATTTTCTGCGTTTTTTTGGGTGGTTGGGGGGTTGGGGGTTGAAAAATTAAAAAAATTCTTGTGCTGATAATAGGCTGTCCACTAACCTGTGAAGGAAGATCTAGCGACACAAATCACCTTTTTAGGTGCATCCGAACATTGCCTAGCCTATTACAGAAACTAAGGGACTTAGAATTTTCTGTATACCATACGAGAATTTATTGGTCTAAACCGTTTTGTATTTTGTAACGTGGACACTATTAAATTGATTCTAATGAAATTCTGACAAAGTATATTGTTACCGTGGTGAGAATGGAAAAGGCGTATGTTTGTTAAAAATCTTGTCAGTGGCAGCGTAGCAATAATCAAAGAACGCGACAAGTATGAAAGCAACTCAAATTCGGTTTTTAGATGTTTTAGGGGTTCCTGATCATTTCCTACCAGTTTTTGGGTGGGGGTGAAAGTGAGGTGGGTGGGGAGGGGAGGGCGGGGAGGGCGGGGAGGGCGGGGGTTGTAAAACTGAGAAGTTTGTAGTATCGATAATAGGCTGTCCATTGACCTGTGGAAAAAAGACCTAGCGACATAAGACAATTTTGGGCGGTGGGGGGGGGGGGGGGGTGGCAATTATTTGGTTGCAAGGGATCTTAGACTAAAGCTTCATGCTATGCGAAAGTAATAAACTGGTATCAGCGTAATGTGTGGGAAGTACTGAGTCAATCAACTTGACTTCATTTTTTCTTCAACTAATAAATAGAAAAAAAAGAAAAAACAAAAAATAAAATGAAACTTAAAAGAATCATACAGGGTGAGTCGGGAGCAACGCATCAAACTCAAGGAATGTATTATACGCATGAAAATAATGTAAAACATCTCATATGTTCTTATCCGATTCTCATTTGTTTTCAAGTTATAGCGTAATTGTAAATATTTATCTATCTTTCGACTTGTGTTTGAATTTTGTCGTAATCAAAGTATGCTAGGTTCGAGGCTCAAAGTACTTAATAACTGTGATATTTTATTTATTTTGATACGCCACCTAAGAGGGAAGCCAATTAAAGGATGGGAGAATATATTTTGATGAGTTGTGAGTGACAACATTGAACATTTATGTGTTGCAAAAGAAGAAAGAAATGAATCAATTGCGAGAGCGACAAGTGATCTTCGTAGACGCAGCAGAAAATATTTAGAGGTGAGTGGCGGTATTTTTGAACGTTTTTGCTATGCATAAGAAAATGTTAATGTGTGAAATTTGTTTATCTATTATTAGCTATAACTTGAAGACAAATGAGAATCTGATAAGAGCATAAGAGTTTTTTACACTATTTTCCCTAAAGTTTGGTGCGTTTGGTGCAATTAATTCAAGTGCGGCTCTTCTTCTTTAGGTGCCGTCCCCATTCTGGAGGTTGGCAATCATCAAGGCAATTCGAATTTTGGAAACCGCCGCTCTA
Organism: Callosobruchus maculatus; assembly: GCA_951848785.1. NCBI lineage: Eukaryota > Metazoa > Arthropoda > Insecta > Coleoptera > Chrysomelidae > Callosobruchus > Callosobruchus maculatus. The sequence goes on from CATOUR010000100.1 coordinate 5,171,230, forward strand.
AATAGCTGGTTATTGGAGCAATTATACCAGTCCCTCAGATTCTTTAACCACGAATGTCTTCTCCTTCCTATTGTTCTTTTCCCTGCGATTTTTCCTTCAATTATTACTTGAAGTAGATGATATTTATCCCCTCTCATGATGTGTCCCAGGTATTGTAATTTTCTTTTATTTATTGTTAGTAACACTTCCCTTTGTTTTTTCATTCTTATTAATACTATTTCGTTTGTAACTTTGTCTACCCATGATATTCTCAGAATTCGACGATATATCCACATTTCAAAACTTTCGAGGCGTTGGGTATCTATTTTTTTCATGGTCCACGTTTCCATCCCATAGTACAATACAGGAAATACGTAACATCTCACAAGCCGCATCTTCAATTCTAGGCTTAGATCCCGACTATTCAGCACTTTTTTCATTTTCATGAATGTATTTCTGGCCTTCTCTATGCGTATTCTTATTTCAATAGAGCAATCATTGTTCTCATTTATACATGTTCCAAGATAAGTATATCGCTTAACACGTTCAACCGCTACGTCGTGTATATAGAGATTTCCAATGTTTTGTGTGGTTTTAGATATCAACATAAGCTTTGTTTTATTTATGTTTAATGAAAGTCCATATGTTTCGCTACTTTCCACCACTTCATTTAACAGGGTCTGTAGGTCTTCTAGGGTTTCTGCCAACAAAACAGTGTCATCAGCATATCGTATATTATTTATTGGTGTTCCATTGATTTTGATACCGATATTGCGATTTTCTACTTTTTCTAAGGCCCTGCTGATGATATCTTCGGAATATAGGTTGAATAGAGTTGGCGAAAGAATGCATCCCTGTCTGTAGTCGAGCGATTTCGAGGCTCTATCGTGCCGTTTATTTTTTTTGGTGTATAACCAGATCAGACATAGTATGTTTTGTTTATTATATTTTTAGGCATATGAAATTGCACTTTACGACATTTTTTTGTGGTCTGGAACAATTTAAATGTTAAATAACTGTAAATAATTGCGCTCTAAAAGAAGTGTACTTTTTTTTGTTCCCACGCCCATATCTTCAAAAGTAATAAAGCTATTGAAATCATTCTTTCTGTATCTTAAAGGCGATACCAGAGCGCTTCAAACATTGGTTAACATGATCACAAAATCGTCATTTTTTTTAGCGTAAAAAATCACGAAAGTTAAAAAATGTAGATTTATGCATCAAAATTTTCACCAAGCGAGAAACTTTTTTATTTCTGAAAATTTTTATATACATACAGCGAAGCAAATTAAGCTTACATTCCAGAGAAGTTTTTAAAATAATTAGTTCAGCAACAAAGTATACCGTTTGGAAACAAGGATTTTTTAATCGCCGCGCTAACCTAGATTCTGGCAGTCGGGATAGGACCTGACACCGGCGCAGGCGGGGCGGTGCGTATTAGTATCGCCTGTTGTAGTTTGTAGTCAAGTGGTAACAGTGGTGTGATTGACTATCGGAGCAAGTATTTACGCGTTTTCATTGTGCAGTATTTATAGGCTCGTAATAGGACAATGGAGTATATAATTTGCAAAAAAAGTGTGCAGGAGGCTGATAAATCTGTAGTACAGAAACCTAGGATACAGGGTATGCTGTCGTTACTGAACAGTGCAGAAAAGAGACGGGATTATATCGCAAAAGAAATTATGTCTAGGAAAAAATCGATTTTGAGTGGCGAATACAAAGTAAAATATCATATAGACTGCCGAAAATCATATACAAGTTCTGTGAATGTTCAGTATCTTCAACAGTCAGCTAACGTAGCCGGTCCCTCAAATTACGCCTAAACTAGGATTAGGTCATGCGGTTTTGATGTTAGAACAATGTACCTTATTTGTAACACTAGAGAGACAAATCGATGACAATGAAGAATTATACGTACCTAAATGTTTGGAGCAGGTAACAGCTGAAAAACAAAATTTTATTCGAGCCAGTCTTGACAATTTCGATATGAATGAAGTAAAACTCTTGATGGAAAAAATACAACACATGTTATGGCTATGGTTGTATTTAAAGAAAAGCAGTCAGTACAGTCAACTAGAGAAAGGCTCAAAGGAGGTTCGTTAGCTTTAAGCCAGGAAGAAACTGGTATAAGTTTGCAGCGAATTAAAAGATATAATAAGCCGGCAACCCGACCTACACCACTTGAACTAGTGCTACCAACAATAAAACACGAAAAATCATATTTCTACAAAAACATAAATTTTTCTTGGCGGTTGCTAAAGTTCTTCTAAAGAGAGTATTCTTTTCTGGGGTGCAGTGATTTTCAAAACATTTTCTCAACAAACAATATTCCAATTTAGCATCAATGTCGGGTAATGAATCACTAAACACAAAGGAAGGTAGTTCCTTGCAGAAGTTAAATGAAACCAACGTGTCAAACATTATACACACTATTGAGCGAGATTGGTGCAATCCATTCGACATAAATAATGTGCCTTCCAGTTTAATAAATATCTGTACGGGAAAAGAAGTAAACGTAGACGTTGAATTAAGCCTAACTAACTTTATCGATGACACCGTCAGTAATAAAGAAAGGTTTTGGAAGGTCGATCATCTAAATTTTTGGAAACATAGGACGAGAAATAAAATTTTGACATTTAAGGAAGGAAATGTAAAAAGCGTGTGCGTATATTTTATGTTTCTTCTATTATATGAGTTTATTAAAAAATCTGAATTATGGCATAATACACAGTATACATTTGCCTAACTCTTAGAATTTCGTAAAGGACCTTTATGCTGTAACCACAGTAATTTTGAAACGCGCACACGTCAATGCTCGACGCGTTCGCTTGTGATTGTCAGCAGTTCTAGGCGACGCGACGGCGGGTGGGAATGTTCTCACTTTAAAAATTCACATACCATATACCGTATCTCCTACGTGAAAAACTGTAAATATAAAAACATTCTACATATATTAGCTTCACTTTGTTCGCTGCATGTATATAGAAATTTTCACAAATAAAAATTTTTCTCGATTGCTGAAAAATGCGCTACCAAAAATGACATGGTTATTGTTTTTATTTTTGCAACAATTTTTGGACATAATTTTCGTTTTCGGATATGACATGCTTCGATGTTCTATTTCATCTGGTTGAATTATAAAAAAAATCATCTTGATATCTCCATTACTTTCATAGTTATACCGGTGGAAATGCTTGAAAACATATTTTCAGAAAAATGAGATTTTTCATGTTTTTTTGGTATAGAAAAGCTCCAGACCACTAAAAAATGTCGTAAATAACGATTTCATATAGACAATTATGTTGCTAAAGTATCGCCCATCGTCTGATTTGGTTATACGCCAACTTTTTTTTTGTCGAAAACTAAGCGAGTTAGCTCGCGCAAATCGCTCCACTACTGACTCCTCTCTTTATTTCAATATCGTCCGATATGTTCTGCTCTACTCTTATCTTGGCTTTTTGGTTATAATATAGGGTTGATATCAATCTAACATCTCTGCGGTCTAGTCCCTTATCTCTCAGGAGTTTAATTAGATGATCATGCTGAACCCTATCGAATGCCTTATTATAGTCGATAAAACACGCATAAATATCTTGGTTCATATCCAGACATCTTTGAGATATTACATTAAAAGCGAATAGTGCCTCTCTTGTACCCAGACCATTTCTGAAGCCAAACTGAGTTTCGCTCACATCTTGCTCTAGCTTTTTATACACTCTGTTATGTATAATTTTTAATAAAGTCTTCAGAGTGTGGCTCATTAGACTTATTGTACGGTAATCTGCACAACGTCTAGCATTCACTTTTTTAGGAAGCGTCACAAAAGTAGATAACAGCCATTCTTCAGGTATTATTCCGGTCGAATAGATTACGTTAAATAAGTCTACTAATATTTGAAGCATATCTTCTTCTATTAGTTTGAGGATTTCGGTTGGAATTTCATCGGGGCCGGCTGCTCTTCTGTTTTTCATTGTGTTTATAGCATATAGAATCTCTTCCTTTGTTATATCCGGACCTTCATCTACCTGTGTGTTCTCGAGGTTATTTGCCTTTCTATCGTCTTCAAATAGTTCTTTTATATAGTTTTCCCATAGTTTTAACTTCTCTTCGATTTCTATTATAAGTTTGCCATTTGCATCCACCAGAATCTGTTGTTGTCTGTGTTTTTGTGTATTTGTGAATTCTTTAACCTTCTTGTGTATATTATGATGGTCATGTTTGGCTTGCAGCTCTTCTATCTCTTCACATTTTCTCCTAAAAAATTCTTCTCTTGCTTGTTTAATTTTTGATCTTATCACCTGTTGTATTTCTCTGTATTTATTGTTGTTTCCCTTGAACGATCTTCTTTTATCCATGAGCTGCATGATTTCCTCTGTCATCCATTCCTGTTTATGTTTCGTCTTTTCTTTTTTTTAATAGTGTTCTGCTGGGTTCCATTATCGCCCTTTTGAAGCTTCCCCATGTTTCATTTATATATGTGTGGTTTTCTTGTATGTGTGAGTCAATCTGTGTTATGTTGTCATTTATTCTTGTTTGAAGTTCATCTTTAATGTCTGGTTTCTGTAGCTTGTTTACGTCCATCTGATCATGAGTGCACCCTCTCACTATCTTCTTTAATCTGATGTCCATTTTAGCAATTAGAGGGTTATGATTTGAATTAACATCTGCTCCTGGAAACGCTTTAACTGATTTAATTGCATTCCTGTATCTTTCCTTTATGAGAATGTAGTCTATCTGGTTTCTGACTACTTTACTATCAGTGCGGCTCAGACACGGTTAAATAAATAAACGCTACCCTAGTGTCAAAATATATAATTACATTACTTTTCTTTGTGTGCATAAATAAATTTGTGGTATCTGAAAGAAGAGAAGTGTTAGAAATTGACTATCTTCGAGATTCTTAATTTGAATGATAATTTAAATATTTTACGGTAGACAGATTATTATTTGATGTCGACTCGAACAGAAAAAAAACAATGGAAAGCTGTGACAGGGCTTCTGACACCTGCCCTGCGATAAGAGCAAGCAACAATTGAACAATTGCAAAATCCGTCCAAGCAGCCTTACGTCGCACCGGGAGATGAAAAGGCCCACTAATTTGTCCATGGTAGCGAGACGAGGCCCCCTCGAAAGGGGCGGCGCATGGCGGCGTCGCGACGCATGCCCACTCACCCCTTTGCACCCCCGTGGCGGCGGCGAGGGGTAGAACTCCAATGGCAGACGTCCCGACTCAGACGCCGTGGCGGCAGTCAACTCAACTCTACCGCTCAACACGGACACAAAAAACAACCATCCGCAATACGGGGTGCCCATCCATCATTATCACAACACACTGTCTTTCGTGTGACCACCACGAGGTCACCCGGTACTATGGCCTGTGCAGTGCAGTGAAGTATGCTATGACCACGTCTCGATCGGTGAAGACCCTTTGACTTGCTAAGCTTAACCGAAATACACGTTTTGACATGTCAACATATGACCAATTGTATGAGAGTAGTGCCTAGGACTTACATATGATTACGTTCTACTATATCCGCGTGTACTGACTCTATCCAAAATGCCGTGTGTTGCTCATCATGACTTTACGGACGAAAGTGATCTACTGTGTTGAGTGGACATTTTGTTTGGTCTGAACGTGAGGAAAAGACTGTCTAGATGTATTCTCCGGATAAAATGATGGGCTCCAAAGGCCCCACTGGGCTTCATGGGCCCATAACTTCAACGGCGGCTTGTTTTGCGGGAAGATACTCTCCGACGTACAGAAGTCCGGAACCCATGGCTAGGAGATGCATGCCTAATCCTTCGGTAAGTGTTGTTTGATACTTCAACACTGATTAACACCTACTGCTGACATACACTGTGTCACCGAACCATGCCTATATAATGGCCACAATGTAATAAAAATACACCGAACGATTTGTTGTTCGAGTATTCCTTGTTACCACAACTGATGGCACCAAAGTGATGCGGATATCTAAGTGGTTTGGGCACTAGATAGAGGATTAGACTTTCATTGATAGCTTCTCCAATTTACGATTATGTAGTAGATTCGTTAGAGGGACACCTGAAAATATTGTTTTTGCTTAGTTTGTATTCATTTGGTGCCATCAATTGTGATAATATAGTTAAGTTTTGTTACTGTAGCAGCATGTCCACCCAGTGCTATCCTTGCTGTGAATCATTTTTTTAATCATTTATTTGTAATACCTATTACAAGCATTGCCACCTAGAAGGTATCACCTTGTGTGAGCGTATTGGCATCATAATTATGACAAATACATCACATTAATTTCATAATCCAACTGTTCTTCATTACCAGTATCGGCTGCACTGCCTCCACTTCCATTGATATATCATATCACTCCTATCATTAGATATTAGCCAGAAGCTTGCCACAACGAATTTCTTCTCGTAAATTCTCAAATTTTCTACGTGTATTTATCAGACTAAGATTTTGACGTGACACATTTTGACATCCGTTATGTATATTTTGAATTTACTAACAGCAATGTCAATTATAATAAATTATTCAATTATAATGCTACCAATGCACCATAATATGCTATATAGAACAACACTTCTAATTATATAAACTTATTGAGATGCTATAGGACCAAATATAATATTACATTTTTACATCAACACTTACAAAATATTATATTTCGTTCTTCACCTAAATAATAGAGTAGCAATCAGTTTGAATAAGCACAGAGCCTATTTCGATTTATGCAGTTACTAATATCCTTGAATATTACTAGAAAAATAATTGAGATGTTCAGTCAAGCAGCAGGCAAAGTGTATTTTGCTTAAAACACGCTTTTTGAAGTGATTGCATGTTCATCTACTGATCTTTAACGCAGAAATTCATGGAGTTTTAAAAGTCCAACATTAAGTTGATGATGATGATGATGCTATAATCATAAGTTTTCAACATCCGATTCATAAAAAAGTTTGAATTTTTATACAGCTTTCTTTAAATTTTATTTATGATCTACTTCATATATCAAATGGTAACTAACATTTTAAAACATTAAAAGCTATTCAGCATAATTTACTATATGCAACACATATATCACAGATTAATATAAGATATTTAAGTCATCAATACAAATAGAGAGTTAGACTCCATCAGATTTATTCGATTATTTTTTCATTTATTTGTCGTATAGACCAACTTAAATTTTGTTTGTGACACAGGTTTTAGTACTCTCATATAAATTTAACGTAATTTTTGAAAACTTTTGATAGAAGGAGCCTGAATTCAAAGTTGAATGTCTGATATATGCATTTAACTCAAAATGTTTAAAAAAGCAGCCTCCCAGTTTATGGTAGGGTGGTCAAAGATTTGTTTACGCACGATCGGGCGGTAAATTACACATTATTGATACATTTAGCGGGCGTAAAGTGCGATTTTAGCGCCCGTGGGCTTCTTTTTCACCCGTGGCCTTGTCGTACATTTTCTTCGATTTTGCGGGTATATAGTAAACTTAATTTTGCATCTTCCGCTGCCTTAAAAATCTGCAGTGATGTTCCGGAAACCATTCCATCGTCACTAGTTTCCATGATATCAAAAAATTCGAAAATATTCTGACGTATGAACGTATAGAAATTCCAATCCAACTGTAGTTAAAAATGGCGACCATAATATTTCCGTCTTTTTCAATTAGTTGGTATGGTAACGCGAACATAGGTGTACAGATTATTGTTTTATAATCTGTTATCAGTTGTAGTAGAACTTATTTTTATTTATTTATTATCTGTAAGACGAATATAAATGATTTGGCAGATTACTACACGAGGTGTGTTATAACATATAACAATAATATACACCACCGACGTTACAACGACATTTATTATAATCTAGTCACAGAAGGTGAAAGAGAAAAACATTTACTTATTAATAAAGGATTGCAAAACCGATCGTGCATAAAATTTTGTACGTATTTCGGGCCTAAAACGCATTTATGAATCTTAGATGTTAATAGCCCTCGTCTAGCGCCTCGGGCTTTTATTTACATGTTGCGGTCAATCAGTGGCGGATTTAAAGGAGGGCTATGGGGGCGTACTCCCCCCTAGAGCCCTATGGAAGCATATTATATTTATATGAATACCACAAGTTTGAGAGCTTTTTTTTTGCTGTTTAGATGGCGGCAGGACTGGTCCCCCCCTCTAGACCTGTGTAATGGAAACACGGAATATTTATATAAAGCTTTTTCTTGCTCTTCACAAAATGATAACCATGTGGGTCGATTTCCTCATCATGAAATTCGAGCGCGGCAATGCTGGTCCGCCCCCTCCTAGACGAAATCCCAAGTCCGCCCCTGCAGTCCACGAACGCTTGTTTTACGCCCTTGATACATATATAACTATCTTCTATGTAACTATACATAAGCACATTTAAACACAGAATAACTTCGTTGAGCGTCGCATATTGCTATAGTCCATGAGTTGACTGATAAGCATAATTAGCTAAAAAGCATGATATTAAATACATCAATAATGTCGGGAGTGTTAAATGAGCGTTCCACAAAAAAGAGTCTATTTGTTGTCGTACCCGCAGGTTTTTTGATTCTAAAGTCTATGGGTCACATAAACAGTGCTCGGACACAAACTAAACGCTCAGGTGCCGGCTTTGGTAGATAGATGGCGAACCAATACTTTTTCAAAGTACTGCTTCCCAATATCTATATGTTGCTACTACTAAATACATCGCTATAGAAGCCCAAGTATTTTTCACTTTCCCTCATCATCGATAGCGGCACTACATTTCTTTTTCGGTACCGTATTGCTATCTGAACTGCTTATTTAGGACATGCCAAGGAAGTTAGTTGCTCATTTTTTGTACCGATAACCGATCACAAAGGCTAAAAACCTCATAGTTCTTTATAAGGGTTGCATTTATAGTTACACTGACCTTGAAACCATAAATCAGAGAATAGATAAGTTTCATAGTTTCATGGAAACTCGACCTAATGAAGTTGTGCCGGTTGGACTTATCTAGTTTGTTGAATGCTCTGGCAGCTCTTTGTATTGTTAACATATAAAGCTTAGTTAACCATCTATCTATAAAATCTGATTCAGGGCTGTGGGGGTGTTTCTTATTACCAGGTGCATCAATTCAATATATTGCTCTGTTTTAGATTGAATTTAGAAGATTCAGGGAGCTCCAAATCGAAGAGCTTCAGAAAAACATGTTCTTGTTTATACGGAATGACACCAAATTTGCTACATTAAGATTCTTTGCGTACCCCATTGCAATGCCATATTTCAACATTCGTTCAACTTCAAACAGTTGTGTCTGTGCTAGTTCTTAATATTTGCCGCGTCATTGCCAGAATTTACAAACGTTAGATCTATATTCAAGCACTCCTACGGAACCAAACTTCACTATCTTATAAGCTCGCATATTTTGTGGTGTATCTTGACTAATATAGATTATTATGTAGAACAACTATCACTTCAATTCGTAATTGATATTGTACATAACATGCCTCTTGAACTTATATTGATTCTATTATTAAATCAATAGGTGCTAGCTGATTGACATTTAACTAGCTACGTATTCTAGCATACGTAGATGTAGCTAAAATTATAAATGGTGGATCAATTCCTTAATGTTAAATAGCCATCTCTCGTATTTGGTTACGACAGTGCGAATTCGGTATAAAATAATATCGACAGGTAGGCAGTTTTGTCCCGGAAACACATCAGAGTAGATTTTAGACAGTTATTGTAAATATAAATGAATTTTACAATTTTTAACCTATAATCCGTTAAACCTACTTAAAAAGAATCTCTGCTCTTAATTACAGTGTGTCAAGAAACGAATTGCAATATAGATTAACATGCTTTTCTCTACCAGGTAAAGTAGTCCTCTGAAGTTTGGCTTTGATCTAAGCACAGCAGATTTTAGATTCCCTGGGATTCATACTGCGGTATTTGGTATTTGGTTATGACAGCGGGAATTCGGTATAAAACAATATCGATAGGTAGTCAGTTTTGTCCCGGGAACACTTGAGAGTAAATTTTAGAGAGCTATTGTAAATTTATTACTATTTTTATTATCATGAGACGTTACTTTGATCTGATCACAAAGTGTTATATGAACTCAACAAGCACATATAGTAAGATAAAATCCATGTGAATAGATCTTAAAAATTAAGGCTAATTAACAGCAAAATAAAGCAAAGTAACGTGGTATAACAACAAAGTTAACAGATGAAATATATAAACCTAACTCACCTGCGTATACGAGTACTATACCTATTTTCAGTGTTGCTCTAGATGCTCAAACTGGCAGGTCTATCCACGCGTGAATGAAGTGCATCTAAAACGTTGGACGCCATCGTATATCTGAGGCAACACTGACAATAGGTATGGTATGCGCATGTTAATTAGGTTTATGTATTTTTTGTTTATTATCGTTGTTGTTATACACCTCACTTTGCTTTATTTTGCTCTTAATTGGTGTTAATTTTTAAGATCTATTCACATTTATTTTTTCTTACTATCTTTGCCTGTAGAGGTCATATAACACTTTGTGATCAGCTGAGATTGACGTTTAATAATAATAGATATAATAGTCAATATTATACTGTAATTTCTTTTTGTTTGTTTCTTTTAAAAGTTTTATTATTTTGAATATTGAATATAGCACTTATTGGCGGCTACTACGCCACCTGTAGGTTATTTCAAAAAGTTAAAATATGATTTGCAGTGGTTTTACTTGAGTGTTATCTACAGAATGATTACTAAAACGATGTGACAAAGGCTATATTCCTATAGGGCAGCAATTGTTTCTGAATCTCGCAGCACACTTCTCATAATACTGTTTTATTGGTATCTCCGGTTTGAAAATAGCTAGGAAGTTAGATCTTGCACTGATTTTTTAAGAATTTCGTCCTCCATATATCTATATTAAATAAGATATAACATACCATATAAAATTTTCGTAATAATGCGTAATAATTGTTATGATTTTTTTTATAACTGAGCAGACCGCGCAGGCAGAGCCTAAATACCAGAGTACCGCGGCTGCTGTGAAAGGGTTATGTTAGGGGAAGTTTGTTAACGCGAGATTTGAATGGGCCAATACCCGCAGGCCCAATAAATACATCTTCTGGCAGTCCATTCCAAGCCTTGGACACCCTCGGAATAAATGTGTGGTTGTACCGCTCAGTTCTTGATGTATGAAGAACGACCGTCTTAGGATGAGATACAGCGGTCGCACGGGTACACCTGATAGGAGCAGTGAGCGGCGGAACGATAGAGGATAGCTCAGAGGAGCAGATTCCGTTGGAATATCGGTAGAAGAGTGAGAGGTCACCAACAACACGCCGGTGAGAAAGTGACTGAAGGTGGTGCATTAAGGCCGGATCGCCAATCAGTCGAATTGCCCTTCTCTGGACGGCATCTAGTATAGACAGGGTAGTAGGGGCAGCAGCTCCCCAGACATGAGAGCAATACTCCAGGCAAGGTCTTATCTGGGCTTTATATAGCGTGAGGAGGTTACATGGTGAAAAATACTTTCTGGCTCTAAATAGGTACCCAAGCTTTTTACCAGCAGCTGTTGCAATTGACGCGACGTGTTCGTGCCAGATCAGATTTTCTGTAATGTTGATGTCACATACCGCCCTGTAGCTACTAAGTCAAGATAAATTTGGATAATTTTTATATAACAGATTATTAGGTAAGAAAAGATCTTCCAAACGAGACCTAGCTTGTTTAATTCCGTTAACTTGTTCCAAAGTTATGGCCACTTAAAGGAAAACTTCTTTGACATTCCCCCACCACTACACCTTAGAAGATAAAGCAAAAAGCTATTAACAAGAAAATCGAAAATTGCCCTGTATATATGATAGTAGGATTTATAATATACCTTTGCTTACATATTTTTTGAGAAAAAGCCGTTTTTCAGATTGATCGTAACAGTTGCGCCCCCTAGCGGCCACTTGCGGAATTTGAAAATGATTTCCAGCGATTTCTCTTAGCCGATTTACCTAATAATGTTTCTTGCTCGAAGTTATATGATTAACGGTTACCGAAATATTGCTGACGTCTATTCTTATTAGGCCACCCTGAACATAGGTTATATTCAGATAAAATTTTGGGTAAGTGTTTTTACTGTTGTTTTATTATATTTTTTAAGGTGTCGGTAAATTTAGGTTATTTTTTATATTTTGGCTCCACCGGTCCCTTAAGTCACGAGCCGCTACTGCTATTAGGCTATATTAAAAAAAATTAAAAATTGATGGGGATATATCTATACACAAATGCGATAATGCGATAGATATCAATTAATGAGATAGTTACGTCAAAAGCAATGTCAGATAGATTTTACATTATTTACAACAGATTGTTTCATGTATATTAAGTTATGAACTGAAGTTTTAACCATCACTGCACATCACTTCTTGGCAAGTAATGTTTATGCGGTATTTATAAATTTGTATATTATATTATTATGCTTTATATATTGTTATTTGTATTCTATTTGTTGCCTACTATCTCGATAAATCTAACACACATTTTATGCCGAATGGGTGGTTAAGAATTATTATTATTATTATTATTTTTATTGCCGTGATCTACCCAAACCCATGCGAGGCCTAGCTTAAACCTAATCTGGCATCTATGCTTGCAATAAATCTTAATACTACAATGGCGCACAAATTGCAATGTAATATGTGAAATGTAGATAACAGGAATGTAGGAGGTGTCAATTTGACTTAAGTTCAGTAACTTGTATCGATCTCCTTCAAACTAGTGTGAAAGATGCAGAAGAGCAACTACTGTGTTTAGTCAAAGTTACAAATGCTTCTTCAGTTATTTAAACCCACACCAATTTCTTTGCTGGTTTTAGAGGACATACATTAATGAACGGGCTGATCATTATAGTATGTCCCAGTCCCCGACTCCAAACATGCTTTTTTCTATATACAGTTGTAAACAGACGGCTAAATGATATCGATTTTATCGGTGGGATAACCTTAGCCGGGTAAAGTACAAGGTAGACTTAATATGCATATACTATTTTTATTTTTGCTATACCAGTACGACACTACTTGCGTGGCTTATCTTTGGAGTACGTCATGTTTTACACCGCCTTTATGAATATGTACAGATTTATAATCAATCGATGTTCAATTATCCATATTACCACATTGGCACGTTAGTATGATGTCATTCTTTAGCGGTTTTTAATTTGTTCACAATTGCAAACAATAAATGAGATTTAATTTGGAGTTTGATGTATTGGTAATACTTAGGCAATAAAATATCTTAAGGCATGAAATATATAAAGGACACTTTAACGGTGACAGTTAAAGTTGTCTGAGGGTTTTTTCTGAAATTTGTCACGACGCGACGGCAGCTTTGATGTCGGAAGTGCGATTAAACTCGACGTACTTTTCACCTTTTTACTTCACAGCTGAACACAAAATCACTTAACCTTAGAAGTTAGATCGTCGAAGACACCAAAGTGTAACAAACTATATAATAACTGTATTGGTGTATTGTGTGTTAGCTGTCATGTATGATGTAAAGTCAAAACCATAGGTTCGATTTGTGATGTGTAAACATCAACATCGACTCATCTTGAGATCGATAGATGTGCGTTCTAGAATTGACTAGATGTCATTTGGATGTCTTGAACTGTCTAGAGATGGTTTGATGAGGTATACAGGGTCCCCATTATGTATGGAGTCTCATTAAATAGTGATTGTATACAAATATTTTTATATGTATGTTAATGTTAATACTTAGGCAAAAGAATATCTTAGGGCATGAAGTATCTAAAGGACACTATAGCGGTGACGGTTAAAGTTGTCTGAGGGTTTTTCTCAATTTTGTCACGATGGCAGCTTTGATGTTAGAAGTGGAATCAACTTAACGTAATGAATTTGTGGTTCTTGGGTTTTTAGGCCGGCGTCGTTTAGCGTTAAAGCTTGACGTTTCGCCACCACGAGTGGATGGCATCTTCAGAAGCGGCGAAACGTCAAGCTTTAACGCTAAACGACGCCGGCCTAAAAACCCTAGAACCACAAATTCATTGGACTATGGCCGCGAAAGCCTTACACAGTATACAACTTAACGTACTTTTCACCTTTTCCCTTCACAACTGAACACAAAATCACTTAACCTTAGAAGTTAGATCGTCGAGGACGCCGAACGCGAAAGGGGAAGAGCTTAATAAACTGTATAACATGGTATCGGTGTACTGTGTGTGAGTTGTCATCTATGATGTAAAGTCAAAATCATGGTTAGATTTGTGATGTGTAAACATCATCGAATCATCTTGAGATTTCGAGACTGACAGATTTGCATTCTAGAATCGACTAGATGTCAGGGTGCCCACTGTGTATGGAGTATAGTATATATCGCAATAAATAATGACTGTTTAAGAAATATTTTTATATAAAAGTTCTATTATATTGTATTTCAATTAATACGGCAGTATTCGGATGTCTTTGTTCAAGAAAAAAAAATTAGTAACGAAAAACAAAAATTTTTCTTTTAAAAAGCAATACACCCTATCATTAGGCTTTTTTGATAAATTATTTTTTCTTTCATGTTAGTAACCAAATGAAAGGAAATGTTCAGCAGAAAAATTAAAAAAACTTTATTATGTTTAATACATCAATAAAACTTATCTAGTATGTATTTTACATCAAACTAAAACAAATGAGCCTGTTCGTTGTGAACCCTTGAAGACAAAACGAAATTAGCAATGAAACGGTTTTCATCACAATAGGTGTTCAAAATGTTCACCATCAACTGCAAACCAATAGTATAGCCTAGAACGAAAGCCTGAAAGGAATGAGCATTCTGGGAATAATTTTGAACACCCATTGCTAATTTTGTTGCCGTCAACGCTTAGTAAGAAAAGTACATGCTCATTTGTTTTGTTTGATCTCAGATATATACTGAATTAATGCTATGCAGGCACGCATCCAGGATTTGGTTTTGGGGGGGTGTCACTTGGTTGACCTTTCGGGGAGTCCAGATTAGAGTTGCCACCTTAAATTTGCGGGAAGGGGGGAAATATGTGGATTCCATTTTTTATAACGTTTCGGGGGGGGGGGGCGGAGCCCCTGGACCCCCCTCTAAATCGTGCCTGATGCTATGGATGTGATAAACTCAATAAAGTTTTTAATTTTATTTTTCAAACATTTCGCATATTGGGGTACTGACATGATATGTCACTGAAAAGAGAAAAAACGCTCAATCAAATGAGCCTGATGAAAAGGTACATTGCTATTCAAAAAAATATTTTTTTTTCGTTGCTCATTTGTTTTTTGGAACAAAAAGGACTGAATACTGCAGTATTGTGGGAAGAATTAATCTTAAAAAACTTCATATAAAAAAATTAATACAATCATCATTTACTGAGATATATGCTATACTCGATACATAATGGGCACACTTTATATAAGGCACCAACAGTGGCATAGTAGGAGTTGTTAAGAAGTAGATGAGTTTGAGATAAGGTTAAGTGATTTTGTGTTCAATTGTGAAGTAAGAAGGTGAAAAGTACGTCGATTTTGATTCCCTGTGGCCCTATTCTTGAAAGTAAAAGGAAAGGAGCGCTCCCAGGAACTGCTCCCTCATGTGCACTTCGGTACTTCCTCGTAATTCTATTGGTACCAAAAGTCGTATTCTTGAATGTCGAGGAGTATAAACGAAGGGTATTTATTCAACTTACACAAAAAGTTTTATGTTAGTCGGTTGGTTCATTTTTGTGACAGTAATGAAAGATAAACATCCTCAAATGGCATTTTTTATCAAAATGTACTTTCTAGGTCAGTTTTCAGGACAATTTGGTTTTCTCCTACTCGACAACGAGAGAACTAATAAGAAAATGAGAGAGAGTATTCAGCTTCTTGCCTTTAATAGGAATATTTTCAAGGATACAGTAGTGCCAATTATAAGGAGAACTTCTCCCACTTCTCTTGTTAGTTCTACTTTCGTGACAATAATATACTCCCCTAATACATTTTAAAAGGAATACAGACACATATGATGTAAAATAATAGAATACAATCTATGTAAATAAACAGGGTAAGAGCACAATACTAGGTTCTAAGAATAATGCTTGGATACACGTTTAGGATAGTATTTAATAAAACGGGAAGTAATCTATGAAACCATAGAAGTCCTCAGAAAATGGTCTGAATTAACTGTAACTGTAACTTCAGTGTATCTTCAGGAGTCCTCAAGGTTCTCACTGTGGAGCTTTCCTTTTTAATTTGTTTATAAATCACATTGGTATGCATATTAAACATTGTAATTATTTATTATTTGCTCTTGACTTAAAATTTTTTTGTGCTGTAACAGATATTAGGGTATGTAAACTAATTCAAAGTGATCTTGATATTATCAATGCGTGGTGTCAAACCAATGAGATGTACCTCAACATCAACAAATTTCACAGCATATCTCTTTCCAGAAAAGTTTATGTACCCTTCAATGCGACTATGCTCTTAACGGTATAAGTTTAGTTAATGCTAATTGTGCTAAAGACTTGGGTGTCTTCTTTGATTCAAAACTTTGCTTTACAGAACACTATAGCAAAATTATTAATAATGCATTGCATTGGTATCATAACAAGATATAGTATAAATCTAGGAAACAATACCTTTAAAATTCTGTATGGTGCGTATCTTAAATCTATGACTGAATATGAATATATATGGTTTCCTTAGCATCAGGTGCATATTAATACATCGAACTGTTCAAAAAAAGTCTTTACGCATAGCTGTCTGGCGGTCAAATATTAATGTTCACAATAATACAGACAACCCTTAATATATTCGCTACCGCCCTACATAGAGTCATTTTGAGTTGTCTACATTGGAGTCCAGGAGGGCACAGTCTAAATAAATAAATATATAAATAAATGAATAAACAAAAAAACAAAAAAACAAATAAATAAATAAATAAGTAAATAAATGAAACTTGTATTTCGGCAGCGCTTATTTAACCATTACAGACAGCGCTGTTCTAGAAAAATGGACAAGTACAAAGCTCTATAGTCCGAAATACTTCCCCCAGCTCAAGAGAATACAAGGCGCTACAGTAAAACTTTCCCAAAGTACTCCGAATTCGCTTCCTATAATGAGCGGAGGAAGACAAGGAACGCACTCAAAGTGGAGCTGTAACTTAGGGGGAGTAAATTTGAAAGTATTATTCGGATGAGCCTTTTATATTCAATGTTTATTAGCGTTACACTCTCAATTCCTTCAGGGAGATACATTAGAGGCATTTCTCCCCCCAGTTCTGTGGAGTTAAAATTATGTGATGATTGTTTTCAGGTGTTCGCTCAGGCGCGCTTGGATTAGATCTCAAAATTAGTTGGGAATTATTGTAGACAAATTACGTGTATCACTCAGAAATACACTTATATGAATCGCAAAAAATAATAGAAGTAGAGGTCACACCTTTGATAGTCGCTTTACGACATTAACATGTTGTCTGGTGTAGAGGTAGAGGTCTTTTGGGGTGGATTTATAGAAAATCTGAGTAAGAGTAAAATTGTATATTACAAACTACAATTTTTAAATATAAGAGACAGACAGGCGTAAAGCTATTAGTAGCTTTGATATTGCAGCTTTTACCATGCTGAGGGTGAAACTCATCGCTTATCATGATTAGCTTATCATAGTTTATAATTTATAATTAACAAACCTCCAAAGTAGGTCAAATTAATAACTATTATGAACCTTAATTATTAAAGTGAAAATACATAAAATTGAATAAATCTAAAAAAAAGAGTTTACCAATAGAACCAAAAGCTACTTCGTTCCGAAAACATCAATAACTTTTTCAAAGAAGTTTCTGTCAGTATTATCAATGTTGTATTGTAGGATCTAGTTAAATTGATAGAATCTTCTTCATCATTTAGGACTGCAAAAGTGTTCTTGGATTTGTTCAAAGAGTTTATTCTCAATAAGTCAAGCGACATCAAACAGCACAAGTTTTCCAGCAGTCAATTCTTTATCTTCTTGTTAGACATAACACAGTGTACGTATTAGACATTCACTGTGGACATACTCTTTTTCTGCTCCCATATCGTCATCTGTATCTTCCGGAAGATCATTATCCGAATCACAGAGCTAACATCTCTAGAGGGAGCCTAATTTGAATATTGGCCAGCCATATCTATAGCGCTATTGCCACTCTTCTTCGTCCGCTTAAGGACCTTCCAGTTTCTTCAAAATCTGGCAGTTTCCGCAGTTTGGACACATGTTCCTCAAAGTATTTAACTGGGTATTTAACTATACATTAAAATATACTTGCAATGTAATTGATTTACGTGAAGATAATTTGTCTTGATTTAACGAAATCTCAAAAATGGTAAATTTCATAGCGGAATGTCGCAATAACTTCTAATATGTCGTAAATCTGGCAACCTACAATCGGCGTCCCCTAAAGCTGTCATGTGGCTGACATTGTAGTTGTGGTTATTGCGTATGTTGAGATTTTTGTTGTTTTAGTATATATTTGAGTGACTTTGTGACTATTTGTGGTGTGAATTAAATTATTTATGAACAATATTGTCATAATTGCATGATGGGACGAAATAAAAAGTGCATAGTTTCCTGCAATAGCGACGAATCGGTGAACACCACTTATCATAGGTTAGTATAGGTTTTGTTTTGGTTTTTAGTAACGTAAAATATGGGGAAACACTTCATGGTAATAATAAATTATCAACTGTTACAATCAAGTTATAATAACAGTAACTCTCTAAGTATAGCTAAATACTAATACAACTTGTATCAGTTTTTTGTAACATTACAGTAATAATTGAATCTATTAATGAACATCCAATTTTAATATAAAGTCGTACGCCACTGGTAATGCCCTCAAGCTGTCAAAATTTCGTTTACATGTTGGCTGGTCAGCGACCTGTGCATTTTGTTGTTTGCATTCCCTCTAGAGATGTTAACTCTGTGGTCCGAGTTATCATTGGTTAATGGCCGATCTACATCTGAGCTCCTAGAATTTTTATTATACTTGCTGACGCTTATTTACTTCTCCAGTGTGGCGTCTCGCATTTCGCTGTCTGATGCTGCTCTCAAGTCGTATTTACAATTTTGGAAAACAATTTTCAGCGGCGTCCCTTGAATTGTTGTCGTAGATCACGGAATGGTATGCAGATTTGTTCAATAACATTTGTTTCTTGATCATAAGTAGTGCCCGCTATAGGAGTGAAAATACGAAGGTGGGGAGGTTTGGAGAATGTAGAAACTGCAGTTTCGTCCTCCACATAGCAGAAATGACAGTCCGATGTTTGTTCCAGACATTTTTTCCGCCAGTGGTTTCTCAGACAACAATGTTCTGTCTGCAGGTCATCCTAGATCATTCCTACTCCATGGGTCCTGGGCGGGGGGGGCTAGGGAAGGTATAAATAGAGGAGTGTGGCTTCTCATGTAGTAGCCCTGGTATATTTCGTCAGTGCATCAGTGCTTTCCTGTCTGCCCAATTTGAGATGGTTTTCTTGGCAGTGCTTTTCTCAATGGCCGCAAATGTTCTAGTCCTATGAACACAGATTCGATTCCTCCTCTTGCGAGCATATCGGCCAATACATTGCCTTCCACTCCGCTATGATCTGAAACCCAAGCCAAACGTACTTGTTGTTTGGTGTAGTTGAGGTGATGTGTACAATTCCATACGAGTTTTGAGTCAACTCGTTTGGAGCTCAGTGCCTTTAGGGTAGCATGGCTATCTGAAAGGACTTTTAAAGATTTGTTGACAAGGGTCGTTCGTTCAGCTTCTTGACTATGACTACCATTTGTGGTTAAGCTATCGTGCTATACCTTCCAAGGTTTACTGAAATATCAACTCTTAAATTTGTACTATCTACTCCCGATATTACGCCCAGTTTTGACTTGAAGACATCCGTGAATAGCGCAAGATCGGAGAGTGCTTTGAAACTTTCACTCCTACTTGGACGTTGTAGGATCTTTCCGTATGCGCTTGGGGAACCATATATAAACCGACCAAAAAGTTTGCAACGGTGGCTATTTTTTGTAATGTAAGCGCTTCCCACATAACACTATATGTATATGTACATCCACGGAATGTACATTAGAGATTCCAGTTTGAACATGTATATTTTGAATATTCATAGGGCGTTAAATGTACATATGAAAAATGATATACATTAGTGTAATATACTATGTATATTCACGTAGGTAATTATTTTAGGAAGCGGGTAATCGTTGCCGATTTGTTAGGAAACAAAACTCAAGCTAGATGGCTGGGTAGCGGCAAATAAACAGCGAAGTGTACTCTTAAAACTCTATTTCCAAGCTTTCGGGATCATTTGATCCCTTCTTCAGGGCTACAAAGACAATTTAGCAATCAGCAACATTAGAAAAATTGAGAATGAAAAGTTTTTACTTACAAAAGTTTGTGAGGATGTTGCTGGAAGATGTTATAAAACAAGCCAAAAGAGCAAGTAACAACACATATCTTGCATGAAGCACGTTATACAGACACAGAAATTTACGAAAAACATTACACAATTTACTGTTAAAAGTTAAAATCTTAATAAAATCGTAAAATGGCCGTTCAATGAATATTTTTCGTGCCGGCAATTACGTCTATCGAAACGGTCAAGCACAACGTGTCTGAGCGGAAATAGGTTAGTGGAGGGAAATTCAAATTTTGTTCATTTGTCAATTGTCATTCGCCTAAATTATGGCGCATGCGCACACAATCTATGTTGAAATTATTTTTGTGGAGGGGATTTATGTATAGGGTGATTCAAATTATCACTATACAGTGTCGAACAGAATGAACTGATGTAATAAAATATTTTAATGTATGTAATATTATGCAATGTGCGTGGTTAGCAATGAATACATTAAAAAGTAGAAAAGAGGAATTTATGTGCGTTTATAGCAAGAATTTTAGTGATAATGTGAAATTGTTAAAAAAGGGGGGAAAGTTATTAATTTTATATGTATTACATTTACATTGATGAATTCTCTGCAGAGTTATCAATACGAAATTTTTCACAATTCAAAAGATATGAATAAATTATGCTAAGGCTGTTGATATCAGTTTTTTTATTAATACAGTTGTCACATTGAAAAATATGTGCCATTTCAAGGAAACATCTTTTCTTTAAATTTGACTCACTTGCCAAAACTTTAACAGAATTGTAGTCAATGATATGATTGGGAAGATTAGCATGTGATGCCAAAGTACACCTGTTAGGGTAAAGTCTGGCATCACTTTTATGAGAGGTAAGCCTCCCTTTAAGGGACCTGGAAGTTTGACCAATGTATACTGAGTTACAAGTACTGCAAGGGATACTATAAACCACATTGGTTAAGCTAAGCAATGGTACTTTGTCCTTTAATTTGGAAAAAAGATTATTAATTGTTAGAACTGGTTTTGAAGCAATTTTACAGTTTACACTTCTGAAAATCCTGACCAATCCGGGAGTTAATTCTTTGATAAAAGGCAATTTTGCATATATAGTGATAGGTTGAGTGGTAAGTTGAGAATTATCACCTTGTAAATTATTCGTATTAGCAATGTTGTGGTTAATGTTAGCAATTTGTGGTAAATTATTATTCTCTGAATTGAAAAGGATATTGTTAACCAAGTGTTTAGGGTAACCATTATTAATAAACAATTTTGACAAAGTATGAAGATTTGGATTGTGGAAGGAGTTATCAGCTATTTTTATGACCCTGTTTTTCATCTGTTTTATAAGGTTAATCTTGATTTGCATTCTATGGTAAGACATATAATTAAGGAATCTGCCAGAACTGCTAGGCTTCCTGTACCAGTCAACCAAAAGAATGTTATTTTCAGATCTTATAAACCTTGTGTCAAGGAAAGGGACTGACTGTTTGGAGTCCTCATTCTCAATCGTAAATTGGATGTGGGGGTCATAGCTATTAAAGATATCCACTATTACATCCAAGCCTTCAGACGGCAAGCAGACGATAATGTCATCTACATATTTTTTTAAGAAAAAAAGATTGAAAGGTAACACTTGGATCACTGAATCCAATAAGTCATCCATTACATATTCTGCTAAGATTGGAGAAATTTTGGCTCCCATAGGAGTGCCAAAAGTTTGTTGAAAAATTTTGTTATTAAAAGAGAAATGGTTATTATTAAAAAGAAATTTAATAATATTAAGGAAAGATTCAAGAGTTAAATTGCAAAATTGACTGATATCTGACCAATGTTTACTTACAGACCTTAAACAGGCATCCAAATAAACATTGCTAAAGAGAGAGACAACATCCAAGCTTGCAATAACATGGTTCTCAGGGAGTTGTAACCTATTAAACTGCTCTGAGGCATCAAAAGAGTCTTTAATGTAATAATCACTTTTTTTATGTGCTCGAGTGAGAATATCTGTAACAAAAGATGACAGAGATTGGGTAGCTGAACCAATTGAAGCAACAATAGGTCTCACAGAAAGAGTAGGCTTATGTATTTTAGGAAGTGCATAAAATTTTGGCAATATAGAGTTATAACTCATTAATTTTTTCCGTTGAATATCATCAATTTGATTAGAATTAAATAATTGAGAAACAATTTTATTGCTTTGTCTTTCCACAGATGTAGTGGGATCTGAGTGTATCTCAGTATATGAGGAATCATTGCTGATCAGATTAGTTGATAAGTCAATGTAATCTTGTTTAAACATAATGACAGTGACGTTACCTTTGTCTGAGCGTGTTACTACCAACTCAGGGTGATCTTTAAGAAATTTTTTTGTTTTATAGAAAAGTTTTCGATAAAAAGAATTGTTTTTATTTTGTGAAAGATGAAAATAATTGGTAACAGCATTGGTGGAACGGGTGATGTAAATGTTCCTTTCTTTTTCATCAGGAACAAGAGAACAAATGTTATCAACATCAGCCAGCAATGATTTTATAGAAAAATCATCATTAAGGGATGGTTCAACACTAAATTTAGGTCCTAGGGAAAGAAATTTTGAAATATCATCTGGAATAGAAACATTAGTGAGATTTTTTAACCAGTTTGATTGAGTATTAAGATAAATTTGATTATTATATTCAACAAGCCTGTTGAGTTTACGTAAGTTACTTAACTTAGTTCTGTGAAAATTACGATTAAAGTGTCTTCTTTGACGAGATTCAAAAGAAGAAAAGGTATATTCATTAGTTGAAGAGATAATAAGTTGTTTTAAAGTTTTGAGTGTGGAATGTAACTTAGCAAGTTGTTTATGGACCGACCCAATTTCAAAAGCTAATATTTTGTCCCCTAACCTTTCTAGTGGAGTTTTCCAGCTTTCAACACGGTGCCTGTCCGCCATATGGTCTAAAGGTGTGATTTTCGACATGATGTGCTTAGGTAGGACCCCCTTGGATCTGCATTGTAACAGGAAAATTCTCCTGTTCGTGAGTCTTGATAACCTCTTCTTGTGTTTCATCCAAGATTTCATGTAATTAACTGCATTGGCTCCATAGGTGTCATGGATGATGTTGAAAAAACCCAGATCTGTGGACATTATTTTAGGAAGCGGGTAATCGTTGCCGATTTGTTAGGAAACAAAACTCAAGCTAGATGGCTGGGTAGCGGCAAATAAACAGCGAAGTGTACTCTTAAAACTCTATTTCCAAGCTTTCGGGATCATTTGATCCCTTCTTCAGGGCTACAAAGACAATTTAGCAATCAGCAACATTAGAAAAATTGAGAATGAAAAGTTTTTACTTACAAAAGTTTGTGAGGATGTTGCTGGAAGATGTTATAAAACAAGCCAAAAGAGCAAGTAACAACACATATCTTGCATGAAGCACGTTATACAGACACAGAAATTTACGAAAAACATTACACAATTTACTGTTAAAAGTTAAAATCTTAATAAAATCGTAAAATGGCCGTTCAATGAATATTTTTCGTGCCGGCAATTACGTCTATCGAAACGGTCAAGCACAACGTGTCTGAGCGGAAATAGGTTAGTGGAGGGAAATTCAAATTTTGTTCATTTGTCAATTGTCATTCGCCTAAATTATGGCGCATGCGCACACAATCTATGTTGAAATTATTTTTGTGGAGGGGATTTATGTATAGGGTGATTCAAATTATCACTATACAGTGTCGAACAGAATGAACTGATGTAATAAAATATTTTAATGTATGTAATATTATGCAATGTGCGTGGTTAGCAATGAATACATTAAAAAGTAGAAAAGAGGAATTTATGTGCGTTTATAGCAAGAATTTTAGTGATAATGTGAAATTGTTAAAAAAGGGGGGAAAGTTATTAATTTTATATGTATTACATTTACATTGATGAATTCTCTGCAGAGTTATCAATACGAAATTTTTCACAATTCAAAAGATATGAATAAATTATGCTAAGGCTGTTGATATCAGTTTTTTTATTAATACAGTTGTCACATTGAAAAATATGTGCCATTTCAAGGAAACATCTTTTCTTTAAATTTGACTCACTTGCCAAAACTTTAACAGAATTGTAGTCAATGATATGATTGGGAAGATTAGCATGTGATGCCAAAGTACACCTGTTAGGGTAAAGTCTGGCATCACTTTTATGAGAGGTAAGCCTCCCTTTAAGGGACCTGGAAGTTTGACCAATGTATACTGAGTTACAAGTACTGCAAGGGATACTATAAACCACATTGGTTAAGCTAAGCAATGGTACTTTGTCCTTTAATTTGGAAAAAAGATTATTAATTGTTAGAACTGGTTTTGAAGCAATTTTACAGTTTACACTTCTGAAAATCCTGACCAATCCGGGAGTTAATTCTTTGATAAAAGGCAATTTTGCATATATAGTGATAGGTTGAGTGGTAAGTTGAGAATTATCACCTTGTAAATTATTCGTATTAGCAATGTTGTGGTTAATGTTAGCAATTTGTGGTAAATTATTATTCTCTGAATTGAAAAGGATATTGTTAACCAAGTGTTTAGGGTAACCATTATTAATAAACAATTTTGACAAAGTGTGAAGATTTGGATTGTGGAAGGAGTTATCAGCTATTTTTATGACCCTGTTTTTCATCTGTTTTATAAGGTTAATCTTGATTTGCATTCTATGGTAAGACATATAATTAAGGAATCTGCCAGAACTGCTAGGCTTCCTGTACCAGTCAACCAAAAGAATGTTATTTTCAGATCTTATAAACCTTGTGTCAAGGAAAGGGACTGACTGTTTGGAGTCCTCATTCTCAATCGTAAATTGGATGTGGGGGTCATAGCTATTAAAGATATCCACTATTACATCCAAGCCTTCAGACGGCAAGCAGACGATAATGTCATCTACATATTTTTTTAAGAAAAAAAGATTGAAAGGTAACACTTGGATCACTGAATCCAATAAGTCATCCATTACATATTCTGCTAAGATTGGAGAAATTTTGGCTCCCATAGGAGTGCCAAAAGTTTGTTGAAAAATTTTGTTATTAAAAGAGAAATGGTTATTATTAAAAAGAAATTTAATAATATTAAGGAAAGATTCAAGAGTTAAATTGCAAAATTGACTGATATCTGACCAATGTTTACTTACAGACCTTAAACAGGCATCCAAATAAACATTGCTAAAGAGAGAGACAACATCCAAGCTTGCAATAACATGATTCTCAGGGAGTTGTAACCTATTAAACTGCTCTGAGGCATCAAAAGAGTCTTTAATGTAATAATCACTTTTTTTATGTGCTCGAGTGAGAATATCTGTAACAAAAGATGACAGAGATTCGGTAGCTGAACCAATTGAAGCAACAATAGGTCTCACAGAAAGAGTAGGCTTATGTATTTTAGGAAGTGCATAAAATTTTGGCAATATAGAGTTATAACTCATTAATTTTTTCCGTTGAATATCATCAATTTGGTTAGAATTAAATAATTGAGAAACAATTTTATTGCTTTGTCTTTCCACAGATGTAGTGGGATCTGAGTGTATCTCAGTATATGAGGAATCATTGCTGATCAGATTAGTTGATAAGTCAATGTAATCTTGTTTAAACATAATGACAGTGACGTTACCTTTGTCTGAGCGTGTTACTACCAACTCAGGGTGATCTTTAAGAAATTTTTTTGTTTTATAGAAAAGTTTTCGATAAAAAGAATTGTTTTTATTTTGTGAAAGATGAAAATAATTGGTAACAGCATTGGTGGAACGGGTGATGTAAATGTTCCTTTCTTTTTCATCAGGAACAAGAGAACAAATGTTATCAACATCAGCCAGCAATGATTTTATAGAAAAATCATCATTAAGGGATGGTTCAACACTAAATTTAGGTCCTAGGGAAAGAAATTTTGAAATATCATCTGGAATAGAAACATTAGTGAGATTTTTTAACCAGTTTGATTGAGTATTAAGATAAATTTGATTATTATATTCAACAAGCCTGTTGAGTTTACGTAAGTTACTTAACTTAGTTCTGTGAAAATTACGATTAAAGTGTCTTCTTTGACGAGATTCAAAAGAAGAAAAGGTATATTCATTAGTTGAAGAGATAATAAGTTGTTTTAAAGTTTTGAGTGTGGAATGTAACTTAGCAAGTTGTTTATGGACCGACCCAATTTCAAAAGCTAATATTTTGTCCCCTAACCTTTCTAGTGGAGTTTTCCAGCTTTCAACACGGTGCCTGTCCGCCATATGGTCTAAAGGTGTGATTTTCGACATGATGTGCTTAGGTAGGACCCCCTTGGATCTGCATTGTAACAGGAAAATTCTCCTGTTCGTGAGTCTTGATAACCTCTTCTTGTGTTTCATCCAAGATTTCATGTAATTAACTGCATTGGCTCCATAGGTGTCATGGATGATGTTGAAAAAACCCAGATCTGTGGACATTATTTTAGGAAGCGGGTAATCGTTGCCGATTTGTTAGGAAACAAAACTCAAGCTAGATGGCTGGGTAGCGGCAAATAAACAGCGAAGTGTACTCTTAAAACTCTATTTCCAAGCTTTCGGGATCATTTGATCCCTTCTTCAGGGCTACAAAGACAATTTAGCAATCAGCAACATTAGAAAAATTGAGAATGAAAAGTTTTTACTTACAAAAGTTTGTGAGGATGTTGCTGGAAGATGTTATAAAACAAGCCAAAAGAGCAAGTAACAACACATATCTTGCATGAAGCACGTTATACAGACACAGAAATTTACGAAAAACATTACACAATTTACTGTTAAAAGTTAAAATCTTAATAAAATCGTAAAATGGCCGTTCAATGAATATTTTTCGTGCCGGCAATTACGTCTATCGAAACGGTCAAGCACAACGTGTCTGAGCGGAAATAGGTTAGTGGAGGGAAATTCAAATTTTGTTCATTTGTCAATTGTCATTCGCCTAAATTATGGCGCATGCGCACACAATCTATGTTGAAATTATTTTTGTGGAGGGGATTTATGTATAGGGTGATTCAAATTATCACTATACAGTGTCGAACAGAATGAACTGATGTAATAAAATATTTTAATGTATGTAATATTATGCAATGTGCGTGGTTAGCAATGAATACATTAAAAAGTAGAAAAGAGGAATTTATGTGCGTTTATAGCAAGAATTTTAGTGATAATGTGAAATTGTTAAAAAAGGGGGGAAAGTTATTAATTTTATATGTATTACATTTACATTGATGAATTCTCTGCAGAGTTATCAATACGAAATTTTTCACAATTCAAAAGATATGAATAAATTATGCTAAGGCTGTTGATATCAGTTTTTTTATTAATACAGTTGTCACATTGAAAAATATGTGCCATTTCAAGGAAACATCTTTTCTTTAAATTTGACTCACTTGCCAAAACTTTAACAGAATTGTAGTCAATGATATGATTGGGAAGATTAGCATGTGATGCCAAAGTACACCTGTTAGGGTAAAGTCTGGCATCACTTTTATGAGAGGTAAGCCTCCCTTTAAGGGACCTGGAAGTTTGACCAATGTATACTGAGTTACAAGTACTGCAAGGGATACTATAAACCACATTGGTTAAGCTAAGCAATGGTACTTTGTCCTTTAATTTGGAAAAAAGATTATTAATTGTTAGAACTGGTTTTGAAGCAATTTTACAGTTTACACTTCTGAAAATCCTGACCAATCCGGGAGTTAATTCTTTGATAAAAGGCAATTTTGCATATATAGTGATAGGTTGAGTGGTAAGTTGAGAATTATCACCTTGTAAATTATTCGTATTAGCAATGTTGTGGTTAATGTTAGCAATTTGTGGTAAATTATTATTCTCTGAATTGAAAAGGATATTGTTAACCAAGTGTTTAGGGTAACCATTATTAATAAACAATTTTGACAAAGTATGAAGATTTGGATTGTGGAATGAGGACTCCAAACAGTCAGTCCCTTTCCTTGACACAAGGTTTATAAGATCTGAAAATAACATTCTTTTGGTTGACTGGTACAGGAAGCCTAGCAGTTCTGGCAGATTCCTTAATTATATGTCTTACCATAGAATGCAAATCAAGATTAACCTTATAAAACAGATGAAAAACAGGGTCATAAAAATAGCTGATAACTCCTTCCACAATCCAAATCTTCATACTTTGTCAAAATTGTTTATTAATAATGGTTACCCTAAACACTTGGTTAACAATATCCTTTTCAATTCAGAGAATAATAATTTACCACAAATTGCTAACATTAACCACAACATTGCTAATACGAATAATTTACAAGGTGATAATTCTCAACTTACCACTCAACCTATCACTATATATGCAAAATTGCCTTTTATCAAAGAATTAACTCCCGGATTGGTCAGGATTTTCAGAAGTGTAAACTGTAAAATTGCTTCAAAACCAGTTCTAACAATTAATAATCTTTTTTCCAAATTAAAGGACAAAGTACCATTGCTTAGCTTAACCAATGTGGTTTATAGTATCCCTTGCAGTACTTGTAACTCAGTATACATTGGTCAAACTTCCAGGTCCCTTAAAGGGAGGCTTACCTCTCATAAAAGTGATGCCAGACTTTACCCTAACAGGTGTACTTTGGCATCACATGCTAATCTTCCCAATCATATCATTGACTGCAATTCTGTTAAAGTTTTGGCAAGTGAGTCAAATTTAAAGAAAAGATGTTTCCTTGAAATGGCACATATTTTTCAATGTGACAACTGTATTAATAAAAAAACTGATATCAACAGCCTTAGCATAATTTATTCATATCTTTTGAATTGTGAAAAATTTCGTATTGATAACTCTGCAGAGAATTCATCAATGTAAATGTAATACATATAAAATTAATAACTTTCCCCCCTTTTTTAACAATTTCACATTATCACTAAAATTCTTGCTATAAACGCACATAAATTCCTCTTTTCTACTTTTTAATGTATTCATTGCTAACCACGCACATTGCATAATATTACATACATTAAAATATTTTATTACATCAGTTCATTCTGTTCGACACTGTATAGTGATAATTTGAATCACCCTATACATAAATCCCCTCGACAAAAATAATTTCAACATAGATTGTGTGCGCATGCGCCATAATTTAGGCGAATGACAATTGACAAATGAACAAAATTTGAATTTCCCTCCACTAACCTATTTCCGCTCAGACACGTTGTGCTTGACCGTTTCGATAGACGTAATTGCCGGCACGAAAAATATTCATTGAACGGCCATTTTACGATTTTATTAAGATTTTAACTTTTAACAGTAAATTGTGTAATGTTTTTCGTAAATTTCTGTGTCTGTATAACGTGCTTCATGCAAGATACGTGTTGTTACTTGCTCTTTTGGCTTGTTTTATAACATCTTCCAGCAACATCCTCACAAACTTTTGTAAGTAAAAACTTTTCATTCTCAATTTTTCTAATGTTGCTGATTGCTAAATTGTCTTTGTAGCCCTGAAGAAGGGATCAAATGATCCCGAAAGCTTGGAAATAGAGTTTTAAGAGTACACTTCGCTGTTTATTTGCCGCTACCCAGCCATCTAGCTTGAGTTTTGTTTCCTAACAAATCGGCAACGATTACCCGCTTCCTAAAATAATGTCCACAGATCTGGGTTTTTTCAACATCATCCATGACACCTATGGAGCCAATGCAGTTAATTACATGAAATCTTGGATGAAACACAAGAAGAGGTTATCAAGACTCACGAACAGGAGAATTTTCCTGTTACAATGCAGATCCAAGGGGGTCCTACCTAAGCACATCATGTCGAAAATCACACCTTTAGACCATATGGCGGACAGGCACCGTGTTGAAAGCTGGAAAACTCCACTAGAAAGGTTAGGGGACAAAATATTAGCTTTTGAAATTGGGTCGGTCCATAAACAACTTGCTAAGTTACATTCCACACTCAAAACTTTAAAACAACTTATTATCTCTTCAACTAATGAATATACCTTTTCTTCTTTTGAATCTCGTCAAAGAAGACACTTTAATCGTAATTTTCACAGAACTAAGTTAAGTAACTTACGTAAACTCAACAGGCTTGTTGAATATAATAATCAAATTTATCTTAATACTCAATCAAACTGGTTAAAAAATCTCACTAATGTTTCTATTCCAGATGATATTTCAAAATTTCTTTCCCTAGGACCTAAATTTAGTGTTGAACCATCCCTTAATGATGATTTTTCTATAAAATCATTGCTGGCTGATGTTGATAACATTTGTTCTCTTGTTCCTGATGAAAAAGAAAGGAACATTTACATCACCCGTTCCACCAATGCTGTTACCAATTATTTTCATCTTTCACAAAATAAAAACAATTCTTTTTATCGAAAACTTTTCTATAAAACAAAAAAATTTCTTAAAGATCACCCTGAGTTGGTAGTAACACGCTCAGACAAAGGTAACGTCACTGTCATTATGTTTAAACAAGATTACATTGACTTATCAACTAATCTGATCAGCAATGATTCCTCATATACTGAGATACACTCAGATCCCACTACATCTGTGGAAAGACAAAGCAATAAAATTGTTTCTCAATTATTTAATTCTAATCAAATTGATGATATTCAACGGAAAAAATTAATGAGTTATAACTCTATATTGCCAAAATTTTATGCACTTCCTAAAATACATAAGCCTACTCTTTCTGTGAGACCTATTGTTGCTTCAATTGGTTCAGCTACCCAATCTCTGTCATCTTTTGTTACAGATATTCTCACTCGAGCACATAAAAAAAGTGATTATTACATTAAAGACTCTTTTGATGCCTCAGAGCAGTTTAATAGGTTACAACTCCCTGAGAATCATGTTATTGCAAGCTTGGATGTTGTCTCTCTCTTTAGCAATGTTTATTTGGATGCCTGTTTAAGGTCTGTAAGTAAACATTGGTCAGATATCAGTCAATTTTGCAATTTAACTCTTGAATCTTTCCTTAATATTATTAAATTTCTTTTTAATAATAACCATTTCTCTTTTAATAACAAAATTTTTCAACAAACTTTTGGCACTCCTATGGGAGCCAAAATTTCTCCAATCTTAGCAGAATATGTAATGGATGACTTATTGGATTCAGTGATCCAAGTGTTACCTTTCAATCTTTTTTTCTTAAAAAAATATGTAGATGACATTATCGTCTGCTTGCCGTCTGAAGGCTTGGATGTAATAGTGGATATCTTTAATAGCTATGACCCCCACATCCAATTTACGATTGAGAATGAGGACTCCAAACAGTCAGTCCCTTTCCTTGACACAAGGTTTATAAGATCTGAAAATAACATTCTTTTGGTTGACTGGTACAGGAAGCCTAGCAGTTCTGGCAGATTCCTTAATTATATGTCTTACCATAGAATGCAAATCAAGATTAACCTTATAAAACAGATGAAAAACAGGGTCATAAAAATAGCTGATAACTCCTTCCACAATCCAAATCTTCATACTTTGTCAAAATTGTTTATTAATAATGGTTACCCTAAACACTTGGTTAACAATATCCTTTTCAATTCAGAGAATAATAATTTACCACAAATTGCTAACATTAACCACAACATTGCTAATACGAATAATTTACAAGGTGATAATTCTCAACTTACCACTCAACCTATCACTATATATGCAAAATTGCCTTTTATCAAAGAATTAACTCCCGGATTGGTCAGGATTTTCAGAAGTGTAAACTGTAAAATTGCTTCAAAACCAGTTCTAACAATTAATAATCTTTTTTCCAAATTAAAGGACAAAGTACCATTGCTTAGCTTAACCAATGTGGTTTATAGTATCCCTTGCAGTACTTGTAACTCAGTATACATTGGTCAAACTTCCAGGTCCCTTAAAGGGAGGCTTACCTCTCATAAAAGTGATGCCAGACTTTACCCTAACAGGTGTACTTTGGCATCACATGCTAATCTTCCCAATCATATCATTGACTACAATTCTGTTAAAGTTTTGGCAAGTGAGTCAAATTTAAAGAAAAGATGTTTCCTTGAAATGGCACATATTTTTCAATGTGACAACTGTATTAATAAAAAAACTGATATCAACAGCCTTAGCATAATTTATTCATATCTTTTGAATTGTGAAAAATTTCGTATTGATAACTCTGCAGAGAATTCATCAATGTAAATGTAATACATATAAAATTAATAACTTTCCCCCCTTTTTTAACAATTTCACATTATCACTAAAATTCTTGCTATAAACGCACATAAATTCCTCTTTTCTACTTTTTAATGTATTCATTGCTAACCACGCACATTGCATAATATTACATACATTAAAATATTTTATTACATCAGTTCATTCTGTTCGACACTGTATAGTGATAATTTGAATCACCCTATACATAAATCCCCTCCACAAAAATAATTTCAACATAGATTGTGTGCGCATGCGCCATAATTTAGGCGAATGACAATTGACAAATGAACAAAATTTGAATTTCCCTCCACTAACCTATTTCCGCTCAGACACGTTGTGCTTGACCGTTTCGATAGACGTAATTGCCGGCACGAAAAATATTCATTGAACGGCCATTTTACGATTTTATTAAGATTTTAACTTTTAACAGTAAATTGTGTAATGTTTTTCGTAAATTTCTGTGTCTGTATAACGTGCTTCATGCAAGATATGTGTTGTTACTTGCTCTTTTGGCTTGTTTTATAACATCTTCCAGCAACATCCTCACAAACTTTTGTAAGTAAAAACTTTTCATTCTCAATTTTTCTAATGTTGCTGATTGCTAAATTGTCTTTGTAGCCCTGAAGAAGGGATCAAATGATCCCGAAAGCTTGGAAATAGAGTTTTAAGAGTACACTTCGCTGTTTATTTGCCGCTACCCAGCCATCTAGCTTGAGTTTTGTTTCCTAACAAATCGGCAACGATTACCCGCTTCCTAAAATAATGTCCACAGATCTGGGTTTTTTCAACATCATCCATGACACCTATGGAGCCAATGCAGTTAATTACATGAAATCTTGGATGAAACACAAGAAGAGGTTATCAAGACTCACGAACAGGAGAATTTTCCTGTTACAATGCAGATCCAAGGGGGTCCTACCTAAGCACATCATGTCGAAAATCACACCTTTAGACCATATGGCGGACAGGCACCGTGTTGAAAGCTGGAAAACTCCACTAGAAAGGTTAGGGGACAAAATATTAGCTTTTGAAATTGGGTCGGTCCATAAACAACTTGCTAAGTTACATTCCACACTCAAAACTTTAAAACAACTTATTATCTCTTCAACTAATGAATATACCTTTTCTTCTTTTGAATCTCGTCAAAGAAGACACTTTAATCGTAATTTTCACAGAACTAAGTTAAGTAACTTACGTAAACTCAACAGGCTTGTTGAATATAATAATCAAATTTATCTTAATACTCAATCAAACTGGTTAAAAAATCTCACTAATGTTTCTATTCCAGATGATATTTCAAAATTTCTTTCCCTAGGACCTAAATTTAGTGTTGAACCATCCCTTAATGATGATTTTTCTATAAAATCATTGCTGGCTGATGTTGATAACATTTGTTCTCTTGTTCCTGATGAAAAAGAAAGGAACATTTACATCACCCGTTCCACCAATGCTGTTACCAATTATTTTCATCTTTCACAAAATAAAAACAATTCTTTTTATCGAAAACTTTTCTATAAAACAAAAAAATTTCTTAAAGATCACCCTGAGTTGGTAGTAACACGCTCCGACAAAGGTAACGTCACTGTCATTATGTTTAAACAAGATTACATTGACTTATCAACTAATCTGATCAGCAATGATTCCTCATATACTGAGATACACTCAGATCCCACTACATCTGTGGAAAGACAAAGCAATAAAATTGTTTCTCAATTATTTAATTCTAATCAAATTGATGATATTCAACGGAAAAAATTAATGAGTTATAACTCTATATTGCCAAAATTTTATGCACTTCCTAAAATACATAAGCCTACTCTTTCTGTGAGACCTATTGTTGCTTCAATTGGTTCAGCTACCCAATCTCTGTCATCTTTTGTTACAGATATTCTCACTCGAGCACATAAAAAAAGTGATTATTACATTAAAGACTCTTTTGATGCCTCAGAGCAGTTTAATAGGTTACAACTCCCTGAGAACCATGTTATTGCAAGCTTGGATGTTGTCTCTCTCTTTAGCAATGTTTATTTGGATGCCTGTTTAAGGTCTGTAAGTAAACATTGGTCAGATATCAGTCAATTTTGCAATTTAACTCTTGAATCTGTCCTTAATATTATTAAATTTCTTTTTAATAATAACCATTTCTCTTTTAATAACAAAATTTTTCAACAAACTTTTGGCACTCCTATGGGAGCCAAAATTTCTCCAATCTTAGCAGAATATGTAATGGATGACTTATTGGATTCAGTGATCCAAGTGTTACCTTTCAATCTTTTTTTCTTAAAAAAATATGTAGATGACATTATCGTCTGCTTGCCGTCTGAAGGCTTGGATGTAATAGTGGATATCTTTAATAGCTATGACCCCCACATCCAATTTACGATTGAGAATGAGGACTCCAAACAGTCAGTCCCCTTCCTTGACACAAGGTTTATAAGATCTGAAAATAACATTCTTTTGGTTGACTGGTACAGGAAGCCTAGCAGTTCTGGCAGATTCCTTAATTATATGTCTTACCATAGAATGCAAATCAAGATTAACCTTATAAAACAGATGAAAAACAGGGTCATAAAAATAGCTGATAACTCCTTCCACAATCCAAATCTTCATACTTTGTCAAAATTGTTTATTAATAATGGTTACCCTAAACACTTGGTTAACAATATCCTTTTCAATTCAGAGAATAATAATTTACCACAAATTGCTAACATTAACCACAACATTGCTAATACGAATAATTTACAAGGTGATAATTCTCAACTTACCACTCAACCTATCACTATATATGCAAAATTGCCTTTTATCAAAGAATTAACTCCCGGATTGGTCAGGATTTTCAGAAGTGTAAACTGTAAAATTGCTTCAAAACCAGTTCTAACAATTAATAATCTTTTTTCCAAATTAAAGGACAAAGTACCATTGCTTAGCTTAACCAATGTGGTTTATAGTATCCCTTGCAGTACTTGTAACTCAGTATACATTGGTCAAACTTCCAGGTCCCTTAAAGGGAGGCTTACCTCTCATAAAAGTGATGCCAGACTTTACCCTAACAGGTGTACTTTGGCATCACATGCTAATCTTCCCAATCATATCATTGACTACAATTCTGTTAAAGTTTTGGCAAGTGAGTCAAATTTAAAGAAAAGATGTTTCCTTGAAATGGCACATATTTTTCAATGTGACAACTGTATTAATAAAAAAACTGATATCAACAGCCTTAGCATAATTTATTCATATCTTTTGAATTGTGAAAAATTTCGTATTGATAACTCTGCAGAGAATTCATCAATGTAAATGTAATACATATAAAATTAATAACTTTCCCCCCTTTTTTAACAATTTCACATTATCACTAAAATTCTTGCTATAAACGCACATAAATTCCTCTTTTCTACTTTTTAATGTATTCATTGCTAACCACGCACATTGCATAATATTACATACATTAAAATATTTTATTACATCAGTTCATTCTGTTCGACACTGTATAGTGATAATTTGAATCACCCTATACATAAATCCCCTCCACAAAAATAATTTCAACATAGATTGTGTGCGCATGCGCCATAATTTAGGCGAATGACAATTGACAAATGAACAAAATTTGAATTTCCCTCCACTAACCTATTTCCGCTCAGACACGTTGTGCTTGACCGTTTCGATAGACGTAATTGCCGGCACGAAAAATATTCATTGAACGGCCATTTTACGATTTTATTAAGATTTTAACTTTTAACAGTAAATTGTGTAATGTTTTTCGTAAATTTCTGTGTCTGTATAACGTGCTTCATGCAAGATATGTGTTGTTACTTGCTCTTTTGGCTTGTTTTATAACATCTTCCAGCAACATCCTCACAAACTTTTGTAAGTAAAAACTTTTCATTCTCAATTTTTCTAATGTTGCTGATTGCTAAATTGTCTTTGTAGCCCTGAAGAAGGGATCAAATGATCCCGAAAGCTTGGAAATAGAGTTTTAAGAGTACACTTCGCTGTTTATTTGCCGCTACCCAGCCATCTAGCTTGAGTTTTGGTTCACGTAGGTATATACATATGTGAATATACATAAGATGTTGGTCTATGTATCATATATACATCTAGTAGTTTATGCCTGCGCGAAGGAGAACTAGTGCCGTCATTGCTGATTTCTAGTCATTCGTCGTAGTTAACGTGTGTGTGATGGTGCGGGTTGTGCCTGATTACCTGATCGAGTGTAATATTGTGCAATGTTACTTATCTTCTGGCTACTGATAACACTCGCATCCAGCGTTTGACGGTAAGTCGTAAGCGGAACAAGCCACCTACAAAATTTTTGTAACCTTGATTTCTTTATGACTTTAGACATGCCATTCAACAGGATAGAGATGACAATCATAGTAATCGATTTTGCCAAGTATTATTATTGTAACTAGAAAATGAATTAATAACAATACATAATGAAAGTATAAAGTTTGTTTATCTTTCTGCCTCTACGTTGAACTTTCATACACTATGCATGTGCATTGAAAGTACATGAGTGTACATTTAATGGATATACCATGGATGTGCAAATTTGAGACAAACGTACATTACATATACTATGCATGTACATTAGACGTACATATGTACATTCTATGGATATGCCATGGATGTGAAAGTTCGCGACAAACATACATGCAATGTATATTTTTTTGATGTCTTTTTGACATCTATTGGACATTCTTGCTCCATTTGTGGATATACATATCCATTGATTCGATATCCAATGTATGTACATGTACATACTTTTGTTATGTGGGTTTGAGGGTAAATATGTGTGGTAATAACATAATACTCGTATCGTATGTTTTCTAGGTTGGTAGTTTTTTCATAGGGCATATGATACTCGTCAAAAGGAGTGATTTTTGTCAGTAACATATAGCTGGAATGTTTAGGGATATCAAGATATTGACCGATAATAAAATCCTTATTTCTAATTCCGTCCCTGTGCGATTAGCTCAATACACAGGTAAACAACGAAAAAACGCTGTTTACTATGGAGCATAGATGTAGGTAGCAGCGCTCATTTGACGTTTCCCGATGTTGAAGTGTGGAAATGGTGCAACCGGTTTAACTATAATGAACTGGTGGATATGATATGATAGTGTATGGTGAACATGTCAAAATGCCTCTCGGACTTCGTGAATGTATGCTGATCATTTCCCTGACCGTATTCGCCCTGCACTCCATCTATTTGTCTATGTCGTGCAAAGAACTAGAGGCACAGACGATATTCACATTCACATGTGGACACGCTGGATGACCTAGATAATCTCGAATGGTCCAAATGGTTCAAATCGAAAAAGAAATACTTAGCTTTTGCCTCGTAGCGGCAAACCTCGAACCATATCTACAAGACTCATGTGACAGGATCGCACTTAAAACCTTGCAGAGAACGAATAGTAAGTATTTACTTACCATTTCTTTTATTCTTCTGCTGCTGATTCGTCATACATTAGCTTTGTTATTTCAAAGGCTGTTGTTTCTGAAAAGGAAAGTCCCAACGTTAGAAAAAAATCTGTACAGCATTTAATACCTAACACAATCAACAACAGCTGAATCACTCTGTATGCTTCGAGACCTATTACCTAAATTCACTTTAAAATATCACACCTCTTGTCCAGCCTATTATAATAATAATAATGTTTATTCGGCCACAAAGAAAAAGTTGTACAAAGATATAAAAGAATGACTAATGCGTGAAAAGCATTTGGGCATTAAACATCAGATTAACACCACAGCTCAAGCACTGTGCACGGGGCATAAATATTAAAAACGATAAAGTCGATACAAAAACATATTAAAAATGTCATATAAAAAAGGAAAATAGCAAACAAGAAGAAATGGACACAAATATAAAAACTTTACAAAACGTTCATTCAAATACATTATAATTATTTGTACATCATTTTTCACAAAAATAAATTACTAAAGTAGCACTAGTTTGTTGCTTTATAAAAGACTTTACTCTTTCCTTAAATAGAGGTAGGAAGTTTATTTGTTAAATATCTGCTGGAATACTATTATAAAGTTTAATACCTAAGAAATTTAGACCTCTTTGTCCCGCTGATGTTTGTTTGAGTTTTAACACGAAGTTGGTATTTGCCTGCTTTGTATTATAGGTGTGAGATGAACGTCTTAATAATTTTTTATTTCTATATATGTATACACCAGATTTTAGAAAGTATAATTGTCTTAAATTAAGTAAGTTTATTTCTTGATATAAATCTGTTGTTGGGTATATCAGAGACTTTTTTAGAATTAGCTTGAAAAATCGCTTTTGAAGTAATTGCAATTATTGGTCTAAATGGGTTTTGTAAGCGCCTCCCCAAGCCATAATTCCGTAGAACAAATGAGGTGCAACCACTGCTAGGTATACCTATGGTTTTCAAATTTTGTGTATTTAAACAGTTTTTTATTTTGTGGAAAACCTGTATTATATATCAAAGCTTTTTTGTGACAAAATTAGCATGGCAATCCTATCTATTGCGATGGTA
The DNA here is from genome assembly GCA_951848785.1 of Callosobruchus maculatus. Lineage (NCBI taxonomy): Eukaryota > Metazoa > Arthropoda > Insecta > Coleoptera > Chrysomelidae > Callosobruchus > Callosobruchus maculatus. The sequence continues at coordinate 5,210,252 of CATOUR010000100.1, forward strand.
AGTAAAAAAAAATGTTCGTAAATTGGGTAGTTATTGATTAGTAGCAAGTTCGAATTGTGTAGTCAGAAGTTAAATTCCAGAATAGAGCATCAACAGTGGAAACCGTAGTAAAAGCTGTGTAATTTGTGTGGAAACCGATCGCGTAAAAGAGAGAAGTGACCGCCCCCTTGCCTCCAATGGAAACTGAACCGTGCTTCGGTACACATCGGAGGCATGTTATCGGATGAATATTTGATAGAAATACGAAAAAGTGTAATTAATAGTTACAGGCTAATACCTGCGTTTTAAAAACAATAGGTGGTTAGTGAATTAACTAATAATTGGGTTAGGGCTATAAACTTTTCATGGGAAAATTGTTCGGAATTACAGCTCGAGTACAAGTGATCAAGAATTTTTTCCTTTCACGTTCATTGGAAACGTCGGCGGGCGCGTATCGATCTGCAATTAATACAGGAAACGTGGTTGACGTGGATAAGACATGTATTTCATTTATGTACTTGTACTTTCAGGTGATTCATTTCTAAACGCCTGTAAACGAACACAAAAGTGATGGCAGCGCTTTGCTAAGTACCATTTAATTGTATCTTGGTAAAAAAATGTAGTCAAGTTGATTGACTCAGTACTTCCCACGCATTCCGAGGATACCAGTTTTATTATTTTCTCACAGCATTAAACAATAGTCTAGATGCCCCTGCAACAAAATCATCGCTCGCCCGACCGCAAAAAAGTGTTTTATTCTACTAGGTGCTTCTTTCACAGGCCAATAGACAATCTATCATGAATACAACAAATTTTTGAGTTCTACAAACCACCACCACCGAACCACTCCAATTTTACCCCCAACCAAAAAAAATTTAAAATGATCAGGAACCCCTAAAATGTCTAAAACGAAGTTTGAGGTGTTTTTTATATTTTTAGGTTTTTTATTATTGCCGCGCTGTCACTGAAATGATTTCTAAAAACCGTAACCGCTTTCCATACTCGTCGCGATAATAAATCTGTGCCAAAATGTCATTAAAGTCAATTCAGACGTTTCCACGTACACAATACAGAACGTTCCAAAGTAATAGTATTTTGTATGCATCAGAAAGTTTCAGTCCCTTGGTTTCTGTAATCGGCAAGGCAACGTTCGGATGGACCTAAAAAAGTATATTATGCCACCAGGTCTTTCTTTCACAGGTCAATGGGCACCCTATTATGGATACAAAAAAATTTCAGTTCTACAACCCCCCACCCGTTAATCATCCCAATTTCACTCCCACCCCAAAAAAAGTAGAAAATGATCAAAAACCCCTAAAACGTCTAAAAATAAAGTTTGAGTTGTTTTCATATTTTTATTTTTTTCTCCACTGAGACGATTTCTAAAAATCAGACGCGTTTTCTATCCTCGCCAAAGTAGTAATACTGTGCCGAAATTTCATTAACATCAATTCAGTAATTTCCACATTATAAAATACAGAGCGATCTAGAGCAATACTCGTATGCAGACATCGGAAAATTCTGTCCCTTGGTTTCTGTAATATACAACGCAATGTTCGGATGGACCTAAAAAGTATATTATACCGCTAGGTATTTCTCTCTCAAGTCAGTAGACAGCCTATTATGAGTACAACAAATTTTTCAGCTTTACAACCCCCCAACCCCCAACCACCCCATTTTCACCGCCACCTAAGAAAAAGTAGAAAATGACCAGGAACCCCAAAAATGCCTAAAAACGAAGTTTGAGGCATATTTGAAATTTTTCGTTTTTTGCTAATTACTCTACCGCCCATGCACCGATTTTCAAAATTGTAGCAACATTACCTACTACGACCCTACACCATTTTGCTGCCCAAATTTCATCAAAATCTATGCAGTGGTTACTGAGATTAGGAGGCTAGAAAAACTCCAACAGACAGACAGACAGACAGACAGACAGACAGACAGACAGGCAGACCGACAGGCCGACAGACCGACAGACCGACAGACCGACAGACCGACAGACCGACAGACCGACAGACCGACAGACCGACAGACCGACAGACCGACAGACCGACAGACCGACAGACCGACAGACCGACAGACCGACAGACCGACAGACCGACAGACCGACAGACCGACAGACCGACAGACCGACAGACCGACAGACCGACAGACCGACAGACCGACAGACCGACAGACCGACAGACCGACAGACCGACAGACCGACAGACCGACAGACCGACAGACCGACAGACCGACAGACCGACAGACCGACAGACCGACAGACCGACAGACCGACAGACCGACAGACCGACAGACCGACAGACCGACAGACCGACAGACCGACAGACCGACAGACCGACAGACCGACAGACCGACAGACCGACAGACCGACAGACCGACAGACCGACAGACCGACAGACCGACAGACCGACAGACCGACAGACCGACAGACCGACAGACCGACAGACCGACAGACCGACAGACCGACAGACCGACAGACCGACAGACCGACAGACCGACAGACCGACAGACCGACAGACCGACAGACCGACAGACCGACAGACCGACAGACCGACAGACCGACAGACCGACAGACCGACAGACCGACAGACCGACAGACCGACAGACCGACAGACCGACAGACCGACAGACCGACAGACCGACAGACCGACAGACCGACAGACCGACAGACCGACAGACCGACAGACCGACAGACCGACAGACCGACAGACCGACAGACCGACAGACCGACAGACCGACAGACCGACAGACCGACAGACCGACAGACCGACAGACCGACAGACCGACAGACCGACAGACCGTCAGACCGACAGACCGACAGACCGACACACCGACACACCGACAGACAGACAGACAGACCGACAGACAGACCGACGGAAATGAGTGACGTGGATTTTCGTTATGTAGGCATCATCAAACGCCCAAAAAGTATGTTATCTCAAAATCGAAAATTTTCGCGATCACAATACTCCCCTCACCTATAGGTGTGGGAAGTAAAAGCATATACTTATTTGTATTATTTGTCTAGCCTGCAGCAAACAAGTGACGATGGCAAACGTTTAGTGTCTATTATATGGTGCTGTGGCAGAAATGTTTGCAACAGACAGCCAGAAAAAGAGCTAGCTGCTGTGCAACGCATCGTTAGCTTGGCTATATTACTGGAGCCATATCTATTGCACCGACGGTGGCCATGGAGATCTTCCTAATTTTACCCCACCTACTCATTGGGATCGAACTCGGACATTGTATGGTGGAAAGCTAAAGGCTTAGCCATTAAGCTGCCATGGCGCCAAAAAATTGTTTCAATAAAACATATTTGATTGAATACTTTATTACTGGACTTTGCGATCTAATTCGAAATATTCAGAAACATATTTATTTCGATCGAAGGCTTCGCCTCGAGCTGCAAACTTAATTCGTCATCTATTGTGCAACAAATATACACTAATTACACAATTAACTATTTTTACGATTAGCTGGGAATCTATAAAACTAGAACGTCGTTGGTAAAACTAACATTTTGATATCACTGGCGCTTGGTTTCAAAAATCATTTTTATTCTGATGTCACCTTTGAATGATTGCCAAAAAAAAAATAGTTTGGTTATAAAACTCTTCCTATTTATCACAAAAAAATATATTTCTTTCAAAACCCCAATTTTCTTATGGCGGTTTCCAAAACAACCTGGATATTCCCCAGCGCGAATGATCTAATTACATCATAGAACGTACTGTCGACTCCACCCTCTTTACTAGTACCGTAAATATAAATTTCTGTGTTAAAGTGACTCTACTTAGACGGAATTCATCAGTGGCAGTAAATTCCGAAGAAACTCCCGCAGGACTCGTAAATTGCGGCTACCGACCACCAGTAAAGTTGTTAAATGAATTTATAGGTATTGCTCCGTCCGACACTGGTCATTACACAATTTATAGCTACACCACTCTCTTTCATATCGAAGACTTTTTGAACTTGTTTAAGTTCTGCTGCAACTGACGCAATTATCACAAAAAAGGGAACACAAATGCTTTTCATTAGAAATCAGATGAACACCCTACCAGATGATAAAATAATAAAAATGTAACAGGTATTGTCCTAACGTTCAAGAGAACAGTACATACCTGAGACTTTATATACAGACATACAGAGTGTTCCATAAGCATGAGACAACAATGTTCGGGAGGTGAAAATATGCTGTTTAATATTAAAAACAGTTTATACAAACATACTCTTAATAAGCTGCTGTTTCTGAGATACAGAGTATGAATAATAATTCTTTTTAGTGTTTTGCCAGTACAGAGCTAAGTGAGTATTTGTGAGATCGAGCAACCTTAAATGATGGAATAAATATGCGGTTGCATCAAGTATGCACTTACCACATGGACAACTTTTTAACCAATAATTACTTCTCCCCCTTGTACCCTCTGACCCCAACGTCATACAATTAATAGTTTTAAATGGCAAGGGGTATCGAGTAATAGCAGCTTATTCCAAAGTCCTTTGTTTTGACGTTTCATTTTTTAAAATCGGTCAATTCATTCATTAGAAAAAGCTCTCTATGTGTATTGATTTGTTTAAATAGAAAACGAAAACACTTTATAATATAACCTGTATTGTAATAAGTGTTCGAAATGTGATATTGTCGTGTGTTTTTGTTTTCTACTTAAACCAATTAAGATACAACATATTTTTCTAATTTTCTTAAAAACGAATCGACCGATTTTAAAAAATTGAACGTCGAAATAAAAAATTCCGACATGCCTTTGAAACAACCTATTACTCGATACTTCTTGTCATTTAAAACTTTTAAGGGGATGACGTTGGGATGTCGAAGCGGGGGGTAGTTTTTGATTAAAAAGTTGTCCCCCTCGGCAAACATTTTAATGCATCCCGGTGTTTTTTCTTTTAATCAGTAGTTTTCGATAAAAACGTGGTGGGAAGTGGCTAATACTTGTACAGCGCTAAAACTTGGTCCCTCAAAATCAAATCAATGAATAGAATCGAAGCCCTTGAAGTGTGGACCTTACGTCAAATTTTGAGAATCCCATATAGACACACCATATTACGAACTATGATGTATTGAATAGAGCTTCCACCCAAAGAGAATTACAACAATAAAAAATGCAAAGTAGCTTACTTAGATCACATGCTTAGAGGCCCCAAATAAAGGCTACTGAAAGAAATCTTACCGGGTAAATTGGAAGGAGAGATATCAGAAACTGGTGTCACGTCAACGACATCTCAACAATAGTCAGGAAGCAGAAGACGTATGGCACCCGAAGAGCCCAGGGTTTCCTGAAAGGATTTTTGAAATTCAGGACAAGTGTGCGTAAAGTTCCGGACAAATACCGGATTTTGCCGGAAAATAAGTTAAACATCTGTTTGTATTTAAAAGGGTAAATTAAACTATAAATAGGGTTTATTTTATTTAAAAATTGCATTATACAACCAAACAATATATATCCTATATGCTATTAAGATAACGCCTCAATTATGATAATATCTTCAGAAATCTTTAATATTTGGTACAAAGAAGCGACGATTAAAATATTAAACATAGTTGTATGGTCTCGACGTTTTCCGAAGACTTTTTAAAATTCCGGCTGGACTCCCCCAGACACCTTAAAAACTTAAACATGTCCGGGTAAATCAGGACGTATGGAAATCGTTCTCGGAGAAGAAAAAGGGGTATCTTCCAATGTGGAATCTAACAATAATATTGCGAGTTTGATCTTAAGTGCAGCATATGAACTGTAAAAAGTAGCATACCTTACGTCATGTTTGTGTTGATTTCTCCTTCCTACTTCTAAAATTCATTACATCGATGGGAAAGCCTCATCGACGTCGTCTACATACGACAACATGGTACACCCTTAGTAATAATTATAAAAACTAACCTATAATAATGAACAAACGTTTTGCGTGGCCTTTTGTGTACTTTTGCAGCTCGAACAAAACCGCAATCTGCACAGCTTGTCAATTCCCACACATGAAGGACAGTAGAGGAGTAGTGCAAACCTTTAATGTGGAATACTACCAAGTCAGCGACATAAACCTCAACTCGATACACTTGGCGTAGATATTAAGTTGTTTTGTTCACGGCAACAGATTTCTGCATTCTTTGTGCTTGAATTTGTGTGCTGGGCGATATTTTGTGAATATTATAGATAATATCTACAGGGTTATTCACGTTATTCGACACGGAGCATTATGGCTAAAGTATTTGATAAAAAAGAAAATAATAATTTTTGGTGGATAGAGGCCCATAAAGACTACATTTTAAAAATATTTTCATGTTATACAGGGTGTCCCAAAAGCACGAAATGTATCAAAGTTATATTTTTTAAATGGAACATCCCATATATTATTGTATATTCCGATTCCTTGATGAATTCTAGTGTGACTTTATGTATCATACATGGGACTTAAAGCGAACCGTTTAGGTGTAAATCACCATTATCGGTATAAGTAGATATCAGGAAAAAATTGAATATCGCAGAGATTATAAAATTTCGAATGCTGTAACTTTGCCCCATTACTAAGCATAAAATGCGTCAGCTTTGTTGAGACTGTCAAGTTTAAATTACGTTTATGCTTGGAGAAATCGGTCGATTGATTAAGGAAACTTCGATTAGCGATAACTTGATTTTTTCAAATGGGAATGCCAAATTTTTTTTATACGGTTAAACGTAGAATTCGATAACCTTTCAAATGATGGAAGGTTGTGTATATCAGTCTCTGGTAGTTTTCATTTAATTTTAAATTTTCAAATAAATCGGTGTTTTTCAATTTTCCTACCTATAAGCAACGTAGCAGGCCATGAAATATAAACAAAAACCTGTTCAGGTAGAAGAAAACAACTAACTTAGCTGAAAAATACACACGCACTAGACTAAAGGGACAAGATTATAAAAATTACTCACAACAAACAAAGTCTAACCAGAAACAACGGCGGTAAGATATCTTTGTTCAAAGGGAAGCTGGAGTATGGCAGAAATGGATTTTTACACGGCCTATTACCTACTGCAATGTACTAGAGATTGGCAATTTCCAAAACCATTAAACATTTTGAAATGAAACGAAAACTACTGAACAGTTAGTTTTATAATAAAATTTCACATTTAATGATATAAAAAAGTATGCAATTCTGTCAAAACTCAAGTCAAAAGTACCTCTGACTGGAGTTCTCCAAATTCTTCAGTACCTATTAGCAAGATCGCAGAAAATGAAGAATGAATTAAAATTTGTTCAAATTATAAAACATAATTTAAGTGGCAGAAAATTTAAATCTGATTTGTAAGTATTCTTTTTTTGCAATATTGCTAATAGATATTGAAAAATAGAAGGGCTCCAGTCAGAGGTATCGACTTCGACGCAAATTACTACTTTTTTACACCATTACATATGATTGATAATTGCGTGCTGGCGCAACAGTCGCTGGTTGTTTTTGTTTCATATCAGGGTTTTCAATTGTCTTGGAAATTTTTTACCTGTAGTAAATTGCGGTAGCCAGTAGACTAAAAAATATCAATTACTGCCATACTCCAGCTTCTCTTTGACCTTAGAGATGTTAACGCAGTTGTTTCTGGGAGAGTTGATTTGTTGTAAGGAATTTTTATAATCTTGTCTCTCTAGTCTAGTTCGTGTGTACTTTTCAGCTAAGTTAGTTGTTTTCTTCTACCTGAATAGGTTTTTGTTTATATTCCATGGCCTGCTACGTTGCTTATAGGTAGGAAGGTTCGAAAAACGCCGATTTGTTTGAAAATTTAAAATTAAATGGAAACTGTCAGAGACTGATATTCATAACCTTATATCATTCGAAAGGTTATCAAATTCTACGTTTAACCGTATAAAAAAAATTAGGCATTCCCATTTGAAAAAATCAAGTTATCGCTGATCGAAGTTTCCTTAATTAATCGACTGATTTCTCCAAGCATAAACGTAATTTAAATTTGACAGTCTCATCAAAGCTGACGCATTTTATGTTTAGTAATACGGCAAAGTCACAGCCTTCCAGATTTTATAATATCTGCGATATTCAATTTTTCCCTGATATCTACTTATACCAAAAATGGTGATTTACACCTAAACGGTTTGCTTTAGCTACCATGTATGATACATAAAGTCACACTAGAATTGACCAAGGAATCCGAATGTGCAATAATATATGGGGTGTTCTTTTAAAAAAACATAACTTAGATACATTTCGTGTTTTTGGGACAACCTGTATAACATGAAAATATTTTTAAAATGTAGTATCTATGGGTCTCTATCCATCCGAAATTATTATTTTCTTTTTTATCAAACACTTTAGCCATAATGCTCCGTGTCGAATAACGTGAATAACCCTGTATATAAAGCAACAGTGAGAACGTGTTAAGTGTGCAAAAAATAGTGATCCAGAATCTCTGGATCCGACACCGTGCTATGTGAGGCTACATTTATGGATAAGCTGGCATAGAATTTACGTTTTTGCTGTTACTGCTATTGAACTGTTATAGAACAGCCGATTATCTGAGCTTGATTCTACTGGGGCAGAAATAAAGACCTTCGATTATTCTCATTGTTTTTTATTACATTGTAACATACTGTATATAATACCCGTTTTACATCGACACTTTCTTCGAAAATTTATTCATGGATTAATCCATGGTCGTCTTCAAGGTCAAACTGATTGTGTTTTACATGTGTGAATAAAACCGTGGATTTTGTGACAGCATGCAGTGCTGCCAACACTGTTGGTGTCATATAGTTTGGCGGTTTTGACAAGACTTACTTAATTCGTATATTTTTGTAGCATTTTTACCGTAAAACTCCTGATTTGATTGCGAATTTTCATTTAGAAAATGCTTAATAATATACAGAGGCGGATATGCACCATGCATGGTATACATCATATGATTATGGTTGGCACCACTGAATTTGACCGCAAATTAGAGCAGGTTCGAAGTGTGTGAAGAAATCCATGAAGAAATCCACATACTTGACGTCAAATTTCTGTTTTACGCTTGTCAAGTTTGACCACGAACTGAATACATGAATAAAACCATGGATTTGTTGTTGATGTAAAACGGATATTATGGTGTTGGTGTGTATATCATGTAAAGTCAAAATGTTAGGCTAGATCCTTGACGTGTAAACGTCATCGAATCATCTGGAGTTTTCGGGAATTACGGATAGACGTTCTAGAATGTCATCTGAGGTCTTGAAATCTCTAGAGGGTTCGTCGGAGCGTATACAAGGCGCCACGAGTAGCGTGAAGGGGCAGTAATGGTTGTAGTTGAGAGAAGTGGAGATAAGGTTAAGTGATCCTGTATTCAATTGTAAAGTAAAAACATTGTGAAGTTCGTCCAGTTTTATTCCCTGGTGTTAAGAAAAAGGGGCCGTCGTGAAAATATTATTATTATACAGGGTGTCCCGTAAATAGCACGTCAAACGAAAACGGGAGATAGCTAAAGGGGTCCCCTATCAGAGGAAAAAAAATTACCTTAGTAAAAGTATCACCGTTTTCGAAATATTGAGAAAGTTTCATTTTTTCGAAAAATCGCCACTTTTCATCTATTTTTTACCGCTGTGTGTACAAATATACAGATTTTTGAGTAATTTTTTTTGCTAAATACTCTCCAATAGTTGGTCTATCATAATCAAATAACAATTTCATAAATAAAGTTTGATAAACATGAGAAAATATTCTCCTTTTTCGTTTTTTACTTTCACAAAATATTTTTACACAACTTTTATCCTTAAATTGTCGAAAAAAATGTATAGCGCTGCGGCTACACATTATTACAATAAATTGCCTGTTTAATAGGGATTTCAAAATGGTGACATTATTGATACTTTTTTTTCAAATAATAAAGATTTTACCATTTTTCCCTATAAGGTGGCGATTCACACGAAAATCCAACATTCTAATTTAAATGAAAATACCACGTTTTATTACCTTGAGTTGCTATTCCACACGATTTTTAAGTGCTACGAACTGTATCAGTACGAGGGGATATCACTACATGCTTTTACATTTCCAGGAATATTTCGGACCTCAAAGGTTGTACCATCTCTATTTATTCCGCAAGTAAAGATATTTGATAGATGTTTGCCGTCTCGCTCTTACGAAACTATGCGCAAGAGTTATTTTTACGATGTCATTTGTCACTTGTAAGCCAGTACGGGCAGTACGATTCTTAACCGTCTCCCGTGCGCATCTTTCTTTCGCCTCGCTATCGTTTGTTGTCGTGCTGTTTTTGGTTAGACCTTGGACTCTGATTTGCCTTACGATTTGAACATTGTTATTAACATTGATATAATTTGCGCTCCCTTGGACTTTGTTTTGCCTATCGTTTTGGCTTTGTGTTCTTGTACTGGCTGTGTACAATGGCGGATGGCGGCGAACGTGGAACATGTACACCTCGCATGAATATGCGGATATGCACCTAATTTACGGTATTTACGGTGAAGCTCACTTCAACACCAGAGCTGCCGCGAGGCTTTGTGCTGAGCGATACACGTAAACAGCACGTCAAACGAAAGTGGGAGTTAGCTGAAGGTCTCTCCTATCAGAGAAAAAAATGACTGTAGTAACAGTATCACTGTTTTAGAAATATCGAGGTAGCCTTATTTTTTCAAAAAATCGCCATCATCTATTTTTTATGGCTGTGTGTACAAATGTACGGGCTTTTCACTATTTTTTTTTTGTTAAAAACTCGTCAAGAGTTGCGCTACCATAATCAAACAATAATTTCATAAACACAATTTGACAAACATGAGAAAATATTCTTTTTCTTCGTTCTTTATATTCACAAAATATTTTTACACAACTTTTATCCTTAAATTGTGGAAAAAATGTATAGGACTGCGGCTCCACATAATTATAATAAATTGCCTGTTTAATAGAGATTTCAAAATGGTGACATTATTGTTTTTTTTCAAATAAGAAAGATTTTGCCATTTGTCCGTGTAAGGTGGCGATTCACACGAAACTCATCATCTTTCTTTCGCTTCGCTATCGTTTCGTTATCGTGCTGTTTTTGAATTTGTGTGCTTGTACTGGCTGTGTACAATGGCGGTTGGAGGCGAACGTGGCTTGTACATGTACACCTCGCATGAATATGTGGATATGCACCTAATTTACGGTGAAACTCACTGCAACGCTAGAGTTGCCGCGAGGCTTTATGCTGAGCGATACCCGAACCGCCAGCATCCAGGTTATGAAGTTTTCAGCCGAACTCATAGAGCAATCTCAGAAGGACGCTTACCTGGACAACGAAGCGGCGGTGGACGCCCTTCATCGGCACATGACGATATGGTCCTGGATGAAATCGAACAGGATCCATCAGCATCTGTCAGAATGATTGAAAGACGTACTGGAATACCAAAATCCACAGCACATACGATCTTGCAGGGACACGATTTTCATCCATACCACATTCAACGTGTGCAAAAGTTACAGGAAAGAGATTACCCGGCGAGAGTTCGATTTTGCCAGAAAATGTTAAGACGGCATCAAGCCGATCCACAGTTTTTTAGTAAAATAATTTGGACTGATGAGTCAGTGTGCAAACGAGATGGCTATTTTAATTTGCACAACCTCCACAGCTGGCAGACGTTTAATCCCCGCGAGATGCGCGAAGATCGGTCTCAGTACAGATACAAAATAAATTTGTGGACGGGCATTTTTAATGGCCAAATACTAGGACCCGTAGAACTGCCGACCACATTGAATTCAGATGCTTATTTAGAGTTTTTAGAAAACCAATTGCCAATTTTATTAGAAGACGTCTCACTGGAGCAAAGGCGCACAATGTGGTATCATAGCACGATGGATGCCCTGCTCAATACGGCCGTCAAGTAACGGCTCATTTAAATGAGAGATACCCCCGTCGATGGATCGGTAGATCGGGTACAATCGCGTGGCCTGCTCGATCGCCCGATCTAAATCCACTCGATTTTTTTTACTGGAGTTGTCTTAAGGACAGAGTCTACACGAAAACCATCCAAAATGAAGAACACTTGCGACAACAGATCAATTCCGCTGTTCAAGAAATTTCTCAAATGAACTTGAGGGTGCTAAAAAGGTCATTCCTTCAGAGGTGCCGAGCATGTATTAGAATGGAAGGCCGACAATTTTAACATTTGTTGTCTGTTTTGAATGATTAAGTTAAAGGTTTTAGTTCGCTTAATAAATCAGATAAAGCTACATTTATAACTTAAAATGTGTATATCATTTGACTCTACCCTATCTTTCAAAGAGATAAACATAAATGTCCATTAGTTCAACAGAAACTAACACATCTAAGCAAATTTTCAAAATATGACTAGTGACTGACAAGTGACATCGTAAAAATGACTTTGACGCATAGTTTCGTAAGAGCGGGACGGCAAACATCTATCAGATATATCTTTACTCGCGGAATAAACAGAGACGGTACAACCTTTGAGATCCGAAATATTCCTGGAAATGTAAAAGCATGTAGTGACGTCCCCTCGTACTGATACAGTTCGCAGCACTTAAAAATCGTGTGGAATAGCAATTCAAGGTAATAAAACGTGGTATCTTCATTTAAATTAGAATGTTGGATTTTCGTGTGAATCGCCACCTTATACGGACAAATGGTAAAATCTTTCTTATTTGAAAAAAAACAGCAATAATGTCACCATTTTGAAATCTCTATTAAACAGGCAATTTATTATAATTATGTGGAGCCGCAGTCCTATACATTTTTTTCCACAATTTAAGGATAAAAGTTGTGTAAAAATATTTTGTAAAAATAAAGAACGAAGAAAGAGAATATTTTCTCATGTTTACCAAATTGTGTTTATGAAATTATTGCTTGACTATGGTAGCGCAACTGTTGACGAGTTTTTAACAAAAAAAAATAGTGAAAAATCTGTACATTTGTACAGACAGCCATAAAAAATAGATGAAAAGTGGCGTTTTTTTGAAAAAATAAAGCTACCTCGATATTTCTAAAACAGTGATAAAGTTACTACGGTCATTTTTTTCTCTGATAGGAGAGACCTTCAGCTAACTCCCACTTTCGTTTGACGTGCTGTTTACGTGTATCGCTCAGCACAAAGCCTCGCGGCAGCTCTGGTGTTGAAGTGAGCTTCACCGTAAATACCGTAAATTAGGTGCATATCCGCATATTCATGCGAGGTGTACATGTTCCACGTTCGCCGCCATCCGCCATTGTACACAGCCAGTACAAGAACACAAATCCAAAACGATAGGCAAAACAAAGTCCAAGGGAGCGCAAATTATATCAATGTTAATAACAATGTTCAAATCGTAAGGCAAATCAGAGTCCAAGGTCTAACCAAAAACAGCACGACAACAAACGATAGCGAGGCGAAAGAAAGATGCGCACGGGAGACGGTTAAGAATCGTACTGCCCGTACTGGCTTACAAGTGTCAAGTGACATCGTAAAAATAACTCTTGCGCATAGTTTCGTAAGAGCGAGACGGCAAACATCTATCAAATATCTTTACTTGCGGAATAAATAGAGATGGTACAACCTTTGAGGTCCGAACTATTCCTGGAAATGTAAAAGCATGTAGTGACATCCCCTCGTACTGATACAGTTCGTAGCACTTAAAAATCGTGTGGAATAGCAATTCAAGGTAATAAAACGTGGTATTTTCATTTAAATTAGAATGTTGGTTTTTCGTGTGAATCGCCACCTTATAAGGAAAAATGGTAAAATCTTTATTATTTGAAAAAAAAGTATCAATAATGTCACCATTTTGAAATCCCTATTAAACAGGAAATTTATTGTAATAATGTGTAGCCGCAGCGCTATACATTTTTTTCCACAATTTAAGGATAAAAGTTGTGTAAAAATATTTTGTGAAAATAAAAAACGAAAAAGGAGAATATTTTCTCATGTTTATCAAATTGTATTTATGAAATTGTTATTTGATTATGATAGACCAACTATTGGAGAGTATTTAGCAAAAAAAATTACTCAAAAATCTGTATATTTGTACACACAGCGGTAAAAAATAGATGAAAAGTGGCGATTTTTCGAAAAAATGAAACTTTCTCAATATTTCGAAAACGGTGATACTTTTACTAAGGTAATTTTTTTTCCTCTGATAGGGGACCCCTTTAGCTATCTCCCGTTTTCGTTTGACGTGCTATTTACGGGACACCCTGTATATAACGCGCCTTTATACCTTAACTTAAAGCATTCGCTAACTTACCAAACTGGATTGCCCTCATTTTGATAAGCCTATATTTTTTTGCAAGTAGTCACAATACGTCTGCCACTGAAGAAAAAGATGGCGGCTGTTTATTTTGGCAGTGCTTAGAAGGACGCCATTTTTATGAATGAATAGTAAAGTGCATATTTTTTACATCGTTGTTTGAAAGGCATGCTGTTACACGTTGAGCCTTGCTTGCTAACAATAGAATCAACAATTTTTGTGCCATATAAGGAATTTTAGAATATTTTATACGAGCGCGTGACAATATTGTTTTTACCTCTGTTGGTATCTTACAATATCTGGAATCTGATTATAAATTGCAAGTTTGATCTATATTTCAATGTTAACCACTGACAATTAACGGACCTTGTCAATTCTTATGCCGTGTACACATCAGAGAGCCGAATGAGCACTTCGCGCCGAATGAGCATTCGTTCGGGCAATTTTCATTGTCCCGCACAGAACCACATGATCATGCATTCGGAGGCGCTCCATCCGTTCGCCGGATTATTTTATTAACCGCTATGCTGATTTGATCCGTAATAATCATTTAATCTTGATAGGGATTCTGTTATGTGCTCCTCTATCTCTGCGATGTTTTTTGACTGGCAGGTGATAGCTACCTCGTCGGAGTATATAAAGCTTCTTGTTGATGGACCGATTGGTTGGTCGTTGGTATAAACATTGAAAAGCATGGGTGCTAGCACGCTACCTTGGGGGAGGCCATTGTTCTAGTTCCTCCAACGGCTTCTTGCTCCTTGGAACTCTACATAGGATCTTCTGTTAGATAGCATTGTTTTTATCACTTTCGTCAACTGGTACTCTCCTGTCATTCTGAAAATTTTTTGTTTGTGTTGATGGAAAGAACTCATTGACGTCATCTATATACGACAACATAGTACATCGATAGCAATAATTATTAAAACTAACCTGTAATAATGAACAAACGTTTTGCGTGGCCTTTCGTGTACTTTTGCAGGTCGAATAAAACCGCAATCAGCACACCTTGCCAATTCTCACACATGAAGGACAGTACAGGAGTAGTGCAAACGTTAAATTACATGATGAGTCTGTCCCCCATTTTCCTTCCCGTTTCTGAAAACTACCAGCCTGATCGGAAAACACACGCCGACCCAAAATGAAACGGCTCGTCATCTAAATACGATAATACAGTCGCAGCGAAATAACTACGTGGATAGAAATAATTATAATTCGTTAACAATATTAATAATAGTTCTGCGAGGTAGAGTGAAGCAGCGGTGTCGTGGGAAACTGAGCAGATGTCACCCTGACTGATTATACTTCGCTTAAACCCTCCGAGCTGCTATTATAACTGCTTCACTCACGCTATTGTTTTACCCATTTTGACAAGTATCTCTCTACTCTCTCGAGTGGATTTTATTTGCTTTTTTTGTGACTACAAAACAACGGAGGGATACTTTTACGAGAACGAATCCATAATAGGCCAGTATTTTATTAATGATACATAATATTCTTATAGAATGGGTGAAATTGGGCGACTAGAAATGTATTGATTGCTTTATTCCTGCTGAAAAATCTATACGACAAAAAAGATCTGAATGCTCTACTCGGTGCTTTTTCGATATGCAGAGTGATTCCTAAGTTGATACGTTTTTAAACTGTGTCATCATCATAGTCACAATGTCTTAACAGACATGTTGTGAACTCGTAAAATACATTAAGTCGGAGCTAGAGTATTGCCTACACGCATATTATCAATAGTTTTGAGAACTGTAGCTCGCCATCGTCCGCGATTTACTGTCAGCTCAGTGGCGCTCTTGGTACTCATATCCAGCAACTGCTTCGTCGTATCCACCCAGCGTGTAGGAGAAACGGCCACGGCGCCGCTCACTCGTGGCATGACCCTGAACTACAGGTTTCTCCATTTTATCGCTTCTGTGTATATGTCCGAAGAATGTGAGCATTCTCTTCAACACACTGGAGGATAGTCTCTTTGGATTACCAAGCTCATCCAGTATAGAAACGTTAGTTCGATGGGCGGCATCTATGCGAGCTATCGTGCCGCCACTGATGATTTTTCAGACACTGGCGCGTTTTCCACTCTCGCTGCGATAGTCAATTCTGTGTCGAAATTTCATTAAAATTAATTTAATAATTTTTGCTTTATGCAATGTACATAGAAAGAAATTAAGTAATACTCGTATATGTATATTCAGAATTCTAAATCCTTGGTTTCTGTAATAGGCAAGGCAATGTTTACATGGACTTAAAGAGAATACGCCGCTACGTATTTTTTCCATACGTCAATGGACAAACATTATGAATCCAACAAATCTTTTAGTTTTACAACCTCCCACCCCCTAACCACCCCAATTTCACCACCCAAAAAAATGAAGTCAAGTTGATTGACTCAGTACTTCCCACACATTACGCTGATACCAGTTTATTTTTTTTACCATAGCATGAAGCTTTAGTCTAAGATCCCTTGCAACCAAATAATCGCCAGCCCCCCCCCCCCAAAATTGTCTTATGCCGCTAGGTCTTTCCTTCACAGGTCAATGGACAGCCTATTATCGATACTACAAACTTATCAGTTTTACAACCCCCCACCCTCCAACCACCTCACTTGCACCCCAACCCAAAAAACTGGTAGGAAATGATCAGGAACCCCTAAAACATCTAAAAACCGAATTTGAGTTGCTTTCATACTTGTCGCGTTCTTTGATTATTGCTACGCTGCCACTGACAAGATTTTTAACAAACATACGCGTTTTCCATTCTCACCACGGTAACAATATACTGTGTCAAAATTTCATTAGAATCAATTTAATAGTGTCCACGTTGCAAAATACAAAACTATTTAAACCAATAAATTCTCGTATAGTATACAGATAATTCTAAGTCCCTTAGTTTCCGTGATATAGGCTAGGCAATGTTCGAATGGACCTAAAAAGGTGATTTGTGTCGCTAGATCTTCCTTCACAGGTTAGCGGACAGCCTATTATGAGTACAAGAAATTTTTTAATTTTTCAACCCCCAACCACCCCAATTTCACCCCCCCCCCAAAAAAAAAAAGACGCAGAAAATGATCAGGAACCTCTAAAACGTTTAAAAACGAAGTTTGAGCTGTTTTTATATTTTTAGTTTTTTTACTATTTCTGCGCCGCCACTGGCACGATTTATCAAAACCATACGCGTTTTCCATCGCCATGGTAGTAATGCTGTTTCAAAATTTCATTAAAATCAATTCAACAGTTTCCTCGTTACAACGATCTAACGCAATACTCTCGTATGTTTACATCAGAAAAAATTCTAAGTCCTTTGCTTTCTGTAATAGACAAGGCAATGTTCAGGTGGACCTAAAAAGGTGATTTATATCGCTAGGTCTTCCTTCACAGGTCAGCGGACAGCCTATTATTAATACAGCAAATTTTTCAGTTTTTCAATCCCCCCACCCCCCAACCACCCCAATTTTACCGCCACCCAAAAAAACTCAGAAAATGATCAGGAACTTCTAAAACACTTAAAAACGAAGTTTGAGCGATTTTTATATTTTTAGTTTTTTTATTATTTCCGCGCCGCTACTGGCACGATTTATAAAAACCATAGGCATTTTCCATCCTCAACACGGTAGTAATACTGTGTCAAAATTTCATTAAAATCAATTGAACAATTTCGTCGTTACATAATATAGAACGATCTAAAGCAACACTCGTATGTATAATCGGAAAAAATTCTAAGTCCTTTAGTTTCTGTAATAGGCATAAGGCAATGTTCGGATAGACCTAAAAAAGTTATTTATGTCGCTAGGTCTTCCTTCACAGGTCAGTGGGTAGTCTACTATGAATACAACAAATTTTTCAGTTTTACAACCCCCCACCCCCCAACCACCCCAATTTCACCCCCACTCAAAAAAAAGTAGAAAATGATCAGGGACCCCTAAAACGCCTAAAAACGAAGTTTCAGCAATATTTAATTTTTTTTTGTTTTTTGCTAATTACTCCGCCGCCTATGCACCGATTTTCAAAATTATAGGAACATTACCTACTACGACCCCACAGCATACCGCTGCCCAAATTTCATCACAATCCATGCAGCGGTTACTGAGATTACGAGGGTAGAAAAACGCGACAGACAGACCGACAGACCGACAGACCGACAGACCGACAGACCGACAGACAGACAGACAGACAGACAGACAGACCGATGGAAATGGGTGACGTGGATTTTCGTTATGTACACATCATAAAACGCCCAAAAAGCGTATTATCTCAAAATCGAAAATTTTCGCGATCACAATACTCCCCTCACCTATCGGTGTGGGAAGTAAAAAACATAGAAAATGATCAGGAACCCCTAAAACACCTAAAACAAGGTTTTAGCTGATTTTATATTTTTTTCTGACACGGTTTTTCCAAAACATACCCGTTGTCTTTCCTCACCGCGGTACTAATACTGTGTCAAAATTTCGTTAAAATCAATTGAATAATTTTCGCGTTACGCAATATAGAACGATCTAAGACAATACTCATAAATGTATCGATAGCTTATTATGAATACAACAAATTTTTCAGTTTTCCAACCCTCCACCCCCAACCACCCCAAATTCACCCGTACCCAAAAAAAGTAGAAAATGATCAGGAACCCCTAAACCGCCTAAAAACAAAGTTTGAGGGGTTTTATTTTTTTTTGTTTTTTGCTAGTTAGTCCGCCGCCCATGCACCGATTTTCAAGATTATAAGAACATTACCTACTACGACCTCACAGCATATCGCTGCCCAAATTTCATCACAATCGATGCAGCGGTTACTGAGATTACGAGACTAGAAAAACGCGCACAGACAGACAGACAGACAGACAGACCGACGGAAATTTGTGACATGGACTTTCATTATGTAGACATCATAAAACGCCCAAAAAGCGCGTTATCTCAAAATCGAAATTTTTCGCGATCATAATACTCCCCTCACCTATCGGTGTGGGAAGTAAAAACAAAAAAATAAGAAAAAACATAAAACTTTTTTATCTTTTTATGACTTTTTTCATGCATACTATACTGACAGTTTGGCGTTCTACTCCGCATTCGCATTTTTTCGGTGGAGCTCAAAACCACAGGGTTGAGGCTTCTTGACTAACAGTTATATTACTGTTCACTTCTTCTGGTGTTTGGGTCGCACAAATTTCTGCCCATTTACCTGCAGGGTTGAACCCATTAGACTCAAGTTGGAGAGCTGTTGTAATTGGTGGTTTTCTGGACCGCAATCAGCGTAAGGAGAGATCAGGTAATATATTCGAGGATTGGCAGCGAGGGATTTGTTTTGATTTTGTTATATTCTTTCAATAGGGCATTTCCTCGACGGATGGGTGGTGGAGCTGTGTGGCTGAGTGTTGGTAGTAGTAAGTTGGGGTTGATTTGATACATCCCGTCGTAGTTCTTAGAAGTATTTGACTGAAAGTCTATCAGTCTAGTATGTGAGCTGTTTAGTCACACTGGCTAGCAAAATTCAGCCGCAGAAGAACAGAGGCTCAGGGTCGAATTACGGAGTATAGAAGCGGAAGCGCCCCAAGAGAGAGAATTTTTGCAGGATATTATTTCTGCTGTTTACTTTGGCTGCGAAATACTGAATACGTTTTTTAAACGATAGTGTCCGATCCAGTGTGACAATTAGGTATTTGGGTATGGGATTATAGGGAAACAAGGTGCCGTTAAGGTAAATATTTAGCTCTCTTTTTGCCATTTTATTGTTAAGGTGAAAACACGATGTTATTGTTTTGCTCATACTTGGAGTATAATCCCAAGGTTAAACGATCGGCAATTTGTGTGAACTCTAGTATGTCAAAGTTGGTATTTCTGTTTTCTGTACGCTAAAGCCAGGTCATCTACATAAATATGTGAATTTCCGGGAGGATAACTCAGGAAGGTCCGATGTATATATGAATATGTTCCATGAGATTTCGGGCATCTTCAATCAATCTTCAAATTCGATGCCGTCGGTGCAATCGCGGCCCTGTAGTCATTCTGTGACAAGACAATCTATCGGCGTGAAGCCTTCTTCTAACAGTTCATTCGTTAACGTTAACATCTCTAACTTCTGGAAGTTAATTTCACAGCCAAACCGCAGAAGCTGTACTATTTCACAAATTTCGGGACACCAAAAATCGATCCTCTCTTTGGCTGGCGATTCTTCGACCGGATCCTGTGCTTCCGGTTATTAGGTCAGTGTTATGCTAGCTTTGACACACATTTTATACAGCACATAAGTTTTTACCAATAATTCTTTCAGTATCTCGTTATCCTCTACCATCTTGCACTAATGCTTCAATCCTAACCACTAAATTAGGGTCTAAATGCATTATGATCAGTTAAATACACACCCGAATCAAAATAAACCATAAGAATCGTGAGTTTTATGGACATAACGAACTTGGAGATAGCCATCATCGTGCGGATTTTTGATTAGGTTAAATTCGCGTTATTTCAACAACTTATAGATAACAAATATGCCCGATGGCATTTATTAGAAAATGAATGATTCACCGCCTACTAGAACGATGATTCAGTAAACTTAAAAAACCTTTTTCCAAAATTAATTACTGTAATTTCTCAAGTGACCTAAATTTTTTGTATATCTCCAGTGTATAAAAGTCATAATTATGTCGAAAACATGTTCAACAAAATCGAATTATTATCTTTTCGCGAATGTACTTCTTCCACTTGACGTGGGAAGTAAAAATCCACTTAAATCTCAAATGTACAAGTAATAACAGCATAACCAGATATAGTGTTATGCATGCCATTCAGTAATAATTCAGGCCTAACATACGTGACTACTCCAGTACACCAGTACACCAGAAAATCACTCATTTTTCCGCGTGTCGCTCAAATTATCAGTTAATTTGAATCTCTGAATGTTTAATACTGTCATACACATACACACACTATCGATGACACTGGATACTTTTCAGTCCATTAGCTGCAATGCTTCGTTGGGAAGGTACGATTGGGCATGTTGAAATCCGCATTTATGTACACTCAGGTACACACATACCGCGGATTTTATAGAACACTCCGCGCTGACACGAACTGTTTACATTTTTCATGCACACCACTCACTCTGGCCTATTAAAAATGCAGTCGGCGTGAATATAGCCGAGGATGGACATTAGGTTACTATTTAGCGTTGATTACGTTGATTGAAAAAAAACGGAGTCAAGCAGATTGACCTGATATCTCCCACGCATCATATTTGGACAATTTTCGAATAACGAAAACGAGCACAGCAAACATAAAAGCTACGTGCATATCAAAACACTGAATTACTGAATACATGCTAAATACATAAGCGCGTCTCTGAGGCATCGCAGTTAAAAAACATAATGTGTACACCACCTATAAAATAGCGTTGATAGCACATTTCATTAAAAAATATATGCATCTGGAGGAGAAAAAATCGCATCTTAGACTTGTGTCCCACACAACCTATAATACACTGTCACTAAGTGGTTTTATTATTAAGGGGCCTGGGTATACACAGTTACACATATGTATTTGCCATGTTAAAACACGGACTCCCATTTCGAACTCACTTGTTTTTCAAACTACACAGTATTTCAGAAGGTGATAGTTAAGACCTTCATGAATGACAACTATTAGCGATTTTCTCAAAATAGTTTTTCGGTGTGCAAAAAAGGCCAAATAGGTGACAAAGCGCAGGCTTTCTTCTTCAATCTGGTTTTTGAATCATTACTGTAAGTTTAAAGGTAACGTCAGGAGCTTGGAAATGCGAAATTCACTTTTATGGTGAACTTTGGACCTTACCTTTAGACCTTTTGACCTTACCTTTAAATTTTTGGACTTAGCTCCCCTCATCTTAGACACACACACTGGAGAAAGGGAACAGGCGGCCACGCCTCTTCGCTAACACGGGAGTATACGTCTTTTCTTAGATTCTCAATTTCGCGCGCTATACCCTAGACTCTTAAGCTACAAAATAATCAAAATAAATACATATCTGGGATGTAATATATCCAACGTTATCGCTGGGTTGTATCAAAGTTTACGGAATAAATATAAGTTGGATCACTCTCCGTCGGCACTTGGAAGATCTCACATCAAAGCGATACCGCGGCCGCACGCGCCAGTTAGTTTTTGCGTTGGTTTATGCCCAAGTACGAGGGTCTTTTAGCGGGAACTTGCTAACGCCAGGGTTTTACGTATATACGAGGGTCATTGATAGACTATGTATTGCCGATTTAGACATACAAATACAAATTTAACGTTTATTTTGCTAATACACTAAGTTACATAAATGGATATCAAAAATAAAACCTAGTAAAACTATTACTAATGAATCTCAAATGATTTCACATATTGTAGCTGTTTCGTGGATAAGTAAAAATTGGTTCAAAGGTGCTATAGTATTTTTACCCTAATGTTTTGTTTATTTGGCTTATTTTTGAGACCACAGCTTATAAAATTTATGGTATAGTATATACGAACTCGTACGTATAATTTTAAAAGATAATCATGTGGAAATGCTTTACATGGATGTGAATAAATTATTACTGACATTTTGATTTTCAGTGTCATTCCAATTGCTACTGTAGAAATTAAATTGTTAAAGTTATCAATAAAAATATTTCCGAGCTCTAAAATATAATCCAGAATATCTCTGCGTAGTATGGTAAGACCACCGAATGTATATTTTGTCTCACTATACGCTCTTAGCGTGGTACAATCCTTTAAGTACCTGTAGGCCTGTAGGTCTCGAATATATCACTTTAGACGTGTGCTAGTTTGTTGGAATTGTTTTATCGGGTGGATCACGGAAAGGCACATTAATAATTTTGAATCGGATGTCACGTGACCAAAAACAAATACCCCATTGGGTATATAATTCTCTACTACTGCCCAGTTCCGACATATTGCTTGTCTTAATCGTCGTGAAACACCCCGTATTTATATCCTTTATATAATAAGGTTTACCACAAAATAAGGATGGATCTGATTGCCATCTTCCAACCGTTAATAAATTTAATTGATAAAATCAAACTTCTGAAAATATTATCCATTTCCTGCAAACAAACCCGAGATAACAAAATCCGATGTTTTTGAGACACTGTATACACTTTGCGTTGAACACGTTCAACCACTACTTTGCGCCGCCCCGTATCTCCCGGCTGACGTCGGTACACTGCTACCGGTGTACCGGGGAGATGGAGCAAGGGGCAGGCCGTTTTGATATTTTTGCGGAGTGATCCAACTTATATGTATTCCGTAAACTTTGGTTGTATCAAAGGTATCAAAGGTATCAAGGTGATTCCTAAGTTGATACTTTTTTTTAAACTGTGTATAGAATTCGTTAAAACAACAACTTTTTCAAGAAACTTTTTTCAGAAAACTGAAAAATAAGTGAGATACAGCATAGAAAATTTCTGGGCTTGGTTATCGAGACGCACCTAGTCTGTTCATGTTTGGTTTTTTGCTCGAAGTTGAAAAAGGTTCAACTTCCTACTTGCACAATATAGAAACTAGAATTAAAAAGTTATTTATCTATTTCTTATACCTCAAAGAAGAGCCCTTTAGAAACACAAAAAGTTGTCCCTCTAATTCACACCACCATCATATCACATTTATGCCGCTTTCTACCTCACTTGCACATTCTATCAAAGCATTTGCAAACCAATTAATAATTAATATATCCCTGGAGAAAACTCGGCGGGACCCACAGTCATTCATTCAAATAAGAAGACTTCATGAATCTTTTTAAAGTTTCGACATATTTATCCAGTAACTGCAATGATGTAACCGACAACAGAAATGTAAAACTAAACATTAAAAATTGTCAAATTTTACTATTGGACATCCTTCTGGTCCTTAATGACTTCTAAAAATGGTTTTGAGGAAATTTGGACCTAATTGCAATATTGGGGAGCTGCACAAGAAAAGTATCACCAAATCTCATTTTTCATCAGTATCATCATAAATTTCTCACAAAGCCGACATTCTCATAATTTTTGTATGTTGTTGAATTGCACAAGGCAAAAAAGTTTCTAAATAAAACATAAAATAGAAAAATATATTTTCTTATATCATTACATAAGTTTTTTCTTCAAATTAATCAAGAAGAATTATAGGGGTAGCCTAATTCAGTCCGATCCACTTATTTTATACAACTTAAAAGATATACAGGAAGTGTGTTCTTATAATAGTAATATTTCCATTTTGTTTCTATAATAAAAAATTAAAAGATTGGTTGACCTTTGCTCCAACGATTATATAACAAACTAACCTTTGTTTTTACCAAGGAATCCCTCCCTCAAGTTTTTTCGCATTTGTTTTCAAACATTTACACTAGTTATACTAATGTATTGCTGTATAAAATAATAAATTATGTGAGACTCAATTGTTTCTCTGAATTTTTTCGATTTTATTAGTGCACCTGTAGGATCTACTAATATCTCTTAAAACCTCAGCATAGTCACTCTCAAAAGATACATCAACTAAAAGTTTTATTCACAATCTAGATTTGTGTATTGTGCCGTTCTAGACTGCCCGAGAATATAGAAACGTCCCCTCGTGTATTGAGTGACATAAAAGCATAGCATGTTGAAACACTACAGCTAACACTTGTCCGTAATTCAGAACCACTACGCACGCCACATAATGATGCCTGGGCCTCCACACCACAACAATATTTTTCCTGATGACAAACAACCGAAATATCAATCAAATAATTGCACCGTCTCGTCGAGAGGGTGAAAGCACAACAGGGGGAAACAGCACTTTCCAGTTGCTTATTTATTAGTGGCTCTGGTTGATCGCATATTTCATCCAAAGGTTTTTCGGGTAAAATGCTGAGATTTAATAATAATAATACCAATAAATTATTGAGAGGAGTCAAAAAATCTCAGAGTTCAAATGCTGAAATCTCAGTTTGTTCAAAAAGCTTACTTCAAAGGTAGACTCAACTGCTAAAATCTATTGGGTAACTAACCCTTAAAAACCATGCTGTCGATGATGTTCCTCTGGTATCCGGATATAAAAAGTAATCGATAAATAATCGATTTAACTAGATCTTACTACAACCCCTCAAGAAATTGTGGCTAATATTAACAGTTTCTTACTGAATCTTGAGAGTGGTAGTCTGCCAGAGCTTATAGGTTTCTGTAAAGCATCGCAGTATTTCGATATGTAGTTTGAGTTAATAAACATAAATTTTTGTTTTTGTCATATCTCCAAAGCTCCCTTAGACATGTGTTCATCTGCCGAGATGAGTGATCATTATTTCATCATCTGTCATTGTTCATCTTGACATGATCGTACGTTGCTAATGTCTTGACTGTGACTGATTCATGACACTGCACTAGAACAATTATCAAAATTCAGCCAGAGTTTGACAAAAGTTACATAATAACGATCTGCTTATTTACTGTATGAAGCTATACAAATCTTGGTGACTAATTCTAGCTTCTATCTAGACTTGTCAATAATTTCACTGCCAAACACCATAGCAACACTTAGGGAATTTATTTTTATATTTCATTGTTACATTAAAATGACATTAGGATACACTGTTACTTTCGGTTTTAACTGGGCTTGTGCATTATGATGTACTTGATGTGTTTATATTTAGCCTTTTTCTCGGATACTTGTCTGATCTATACCTGTCAGTGCAGTAATCACCTTATGTTTATCCCTATTAATTTTGTGTTTGTAAATTCTCAAAGTTTAAAATTAACTATGATAAACTGAAGGTAACCAGTGCACTAATTGATTGTACAATGCCTGATCATTAAAAAAAGATCCGAGCAAAAACTAAACATAAACAGAATAGGTACCTACATACGTCTTGATACTTAAGCCCAGATCTACTTTTTGTGTTTCTGTTGTATCTCGCTTATTTTCCCGTTTCAGATAAAAGTCATCTGAAAATATTTTTTATTTTAAGGACTTCTATAAACAGTTTAATATAACGTATCAACTTAATAGAGCAGAGATATATAACTTTCGTACGTACAAAATTCAGGAGCCTAGGAGACAGATCACCATCTGCTCTGATAGCCAGGCAGCATTAAAAGCATTAAGTGTCTTGGATGACATTTCGGCGAGATATCAGGTGATACGTGGGTGCCGACTGCCGAGTCATGCTGGAGTTGGTGGCAATGAAATGGCGGACGCAGTCGCAGGGCGAGGGTCGAGGAATAACTGAGCCGGCTCTTGTGCTGGCAGCAGGTACCACTAGAAGGAAAACAGAGGTGTGGTTGCAAAATCACCATCTTATAAGACGGAAAGGAATCTCTAGACATTTGCCTCAAGCTAGAGAACTTATTTTAGGACTTCTGGCCAAGGTGGGACGGTTCTGTCTTTCACTGCACAGAAACCCGTTAAGGTTACCTGTCTGCTTTCCGACCATAACACCGTCAAACGTCACTTTTATGTGATGGGGGTGGCAAGTGATCCAACGTGAACACGCTTTGGTAAGGATGAAGAGTCCTCGGCACACATTCTATGTCGTTTTGAAGCCTTTGGGTATCACAAGCAAACCATACTAGGTTCAAAGGTTCTTGAGCCTGAGGATATAAGATGGGCAGGACCCAATGCCATCCTCACCTTTGTGATGAGGGCTGGACTTGAGAAACAGGGTAAGGTGAGGTGCATAAAGGCCCGTTTGTAGGCCATGCACTGGTGGTTTCGGTCACCAGAAAGCTTTTCTTTCTCTTTCATTCATTCGTAGGAATCACCCTGTATATTGAATTTCAATGGCGAGTCGTCTGACTTTCTGTGGGTTGTATTTCTGGCATCGATCCGATGGTTTTCAGAAGCGGGAAGGAAAAAGGGCGAATCGACTCATCATGCAATATACTGACCGTTTTACCCCGTGCAGTCCTTCATGTGTGTGAATTGACAAGGTGCGTGGATTGTGGTTTTTGCCCCAGTCGCAAGGTACACAAAAGGCTTGATAAAATATTGAATCGCTATTATAAATTACCTATAATTTTTTCTACCCACGCTGTTATTTAGATGCAGCTGTATTGACTTAGCCAAGTTAATGAAGAAATTGACTCGAAAAAACTATGAGGCTTTTGCCGCAGACACGTGTTTTGATGTAGATGTTCTATTCATACCTTGAAAGGTACCCTTCACTTGAATTTTATGAAGCAAAGGGAGTCATTAATCTTGATCGTCATTCACTGTCCTATAATTAAAACCACTTTTTTACTAACACTCCGATATACGGCCTTCCTCAAAGTACAAAATGTTTAACAAAGTTCCAAAATTGTTGCTAATGAATTAATATTATTTAGATCCGTCGAATATTCAAGAAATAGCAGTGGTTTCAGCACCGACCTTTTTGGTATACGACAACTAATATAAACTACTCAAGGTGTTTTGTCAGGGCGGTCTTTGATGTCCAGTCCCGTAGTAGAGGGTGAATCCAAAATTTCGTTTGACAACGCCTTTTTTGAACAACAATGACAACAAACCAGGAGCACCTGCTTCTTCAATATCCATGCGGGAATTGGAAATTATACTATTTTGTGGTGGCGCCTCTACTATTGGTGGCCGCGATCAGTAAACCGGGCCACCAAAAAATGTGGTCGCGCTACCGTGGTGGCGCGACCAGCTTATCCCAAGGAGTTCAATAGGCTGGCCCATGAGACGAGCTAGTCACGCTATCGTGGTGGCGCCAACGTAGTAGCCCCATGAGTAGCGGCCCTAACGACTCATGGCGCCGTTCTGCGTCTATCGGAAAAGGGTATAAAGAGCTACCGATAACCAGTGCCGCGATTGGAGACAGCTAGACACGGCAGAGCATATATAGACGTTTATTTAGCATACATCAGCTATTTACAGGACAACAGTAAAATTAAAACTAAACCTATGATTATACATATATGACCACTCATAAATAGTTCATCAGTCTTTTTCTAAACACAATAACATTTGGAGAACATTTTATATATAGAGGGAGTTTATTATATTCTTTCATCCCATTATCAAATACACTTCTTTTGGTTATTGTTAATTTGGTAGGTCTTATATATAGAGGTGGGTCACATACAGACAAGAAGTCTGTGCAAGCCTACTGGACAATCTCAATACTGATAACACGGATAAATTGATGATCTCCCATAAAATTTATTGGAAGACCTTTCACTGAATGGTGAGGATAATCCTGAGCGTTAAAGAAAGCAAAGAGCGCAGAAGTGGTAATTAAAACCACTTCATCAACGGGCTCATACATGAAATTGAAAAAAGTGCTGAATAGTCAGTCGGGTTTTAACGTTTTTAGTTGAAAATGCAGCTCGTGAGATGCTACGTATTTTCTGTGTTATACTATGGGATGGAAACGCGGACAATGACAATAATAGATACCCAACGCCTCGAAAGTTTTGAAATGTGGATATATCATCGAATTCTGAGAATATCATGGGTAGACAAAGTTACAAATGGAACAGCATTAATAACAATGGAAAAACAGAGAGAAGTATTGCTAACCATAAAGAAAAAGAAATTACAGTACCTAGGAGATGTGTGTGTAAGTAATAATAGAAGGAAAAATCGCAGGAAAAAGAACGATAGTGTGGCTGAAAAATCTGAGAGATTGGTATAAACGCTCCAATAACCAGCTATTTAGAGCGGTGGCTTCCAAAGTTCGAATTGCCTTGATGATTGCCAACCTCCAGAATGGGGATGGCATCTAAAGAAAAAGAACGGACTCTGACCAACGCTATGCTCATGGTGTTATGTAGTTCGACGTGGGGTCCGTGGATCCTAGAAAGGCAAAAGGGGGGGAAGGTAAGAAAAGAGGGAACAGGTTTTAACCGGTCGGGACGTGGTGATACGTCGTATAGATGCAATTGCTTCCATGGACATGACATCAGAGGACTCAAACTGATACAACGCCGGGCGGACTGATGCTCATGCTTATGTCCTTGCGATCAAGCCGATCTTCCTAAACACTCTATAATAAGAAAATAGTAGACTAAAGGCTTTCCTCGTCCAGTAGGCTCAAAACAAACTGGCGAAAGCATGGTTAGAAAAAGATAATTGGAGTCTAGCCAAGAGGCTCATACAGGGTCCGAATGTTATGACTTTTGAACAAAGGCTGAGAATCACATAACTCTCTGGTGAGATGCTCACAATCCCCGGCATTACTTAAGAAGGTGGAATAGGACCCCTCCTGCTCCAAATTCTGTAGAGATTATGTCGTAATATTGGGGTTGAGCTATTTGAAATAGGAAGCAGAACTATACTCGATGAACTGGTGAAAGGTACTCAACCTACCTACCTACATTTGGTAGGTTCGGCAGAAAACAGTTTACTAAAAGGCTATGAAGATTTTGTGTTTGCCCTTTTTTATCATTATAGAGGGTTTAGGAAATCGGCTTGATCGCAAGGACAGAAGCACTCACACGCCCGAAGATGCAAGAGAGAGTCTGCCCGCCCGACGTTGAACCAGCTTGAGCCCTCTGATCACATGTTCCACGGAAGCAAACGCGTCCATCCGACATGCCACCACGGCCTAATCGGTGCGTTTGCCTTATAAGGTTGGAACAAAGAGCCAGTGGGTATGAGGCTATAGAGCTTCAGGCGGCCACTAAATCCGGATCGATGTATGGTGGTATATCGTGATTCACAGTCAAAAATCAGCGTCAATCATTCGTGGCAGCTGTTAACCGCTCAATAAAAATGAGGTTAGATAATTCGATTCGCGTGCAAGTGGAGCACAGAGGCGTCACGCACGCTAATGAAATATCTGGTAATTAGCTGTCTCTAATACAATGATGACCATATGCTCATAATTCGCCGCAGCCACGACATGTTTTCCGATGACATGACACACTCTTTGCTTCATTAGGCTTGTGTATGAACTGCTTTCTAAATGAGTGTACTCAGTCTGTTGGTAACGACATCGAGAATGTTTATAATCTTTTTACGTTTCCTATCGTAGATGAGGTGCATCTGACGTTTTATGATATATGATATCACAAAAATCTACGCCATTGATGAATATGTCTGTCTGTATGACTGTTTGTTGTCATTTTTCTGTACGCGTAATCACCGTAGTCTTAGTAGGATCCAGCTGCCCATATGAATCTCAAATTGAACTTTTGCCGTTTTTGTTACTTGCCGTAAAACTTGGCAACTTTGCTATCGGATATTCGACACCACACCTTGAACCTTCTTGTTCCTTAGTTGATCTTTGGATTACGACAATGTAATACAGATTTGTGAAGTACTGAAGATCCCGACCACGTGCAAAGTAATATTTTATGAACTTGGCGAAGGCCTCAAATCTAACTAAAACAGTGTAGGTTTGTTCTTTGAATTCTATAATTTGTCTATTAGACAGCACTGGTTTAGAGCATTATCTAACAATAGCGTTGTCAAAAACTCATTTAAATATGGGGTAGCTCTTGATATTGGAGCTAGATGCTCAAATTGAACACTTAAGGAACCTCTAATTAAACCCCTGGTTCAATTAAGGGCATTATAAGCTTTTAACTCTCCTGAACTTTCATGGTTCTGTACTGAATATAATCCTGAAGACCGAGTTGTAATCGTGGTCATCCCAGAGGTGGTAGAAGCGCCAAAATGTCCAGCTTATTCGAGCAGTAGTAAGACGTCGTCCAATGAGAAAAGTGATAACAATCCAAGATAACAGCATGAGAAACCTCTGCATAGTACCAAAGTGACAGTGTAAGTAGCAATGTCGTTATGTGGAAATTACCATACAGTAACCGTTAACTCCGAACGGCTGGACAATTTTTTGAAACAAGAATTGTATAATTTTGGTGGAATTAAACAGGGCACATGGGCAACAAGATGGAGCGACTGCTCATATAACAAATCAGCAGATCGTTCGAAGGATGCTTCCAGGCAAGGTCATATCGAAAAATGGTGACCTCAATATTATCCCCCCAAAAGTCCCGATTTGAGTGTCATGGCTTTCTTCTTATGGGGGTTTCTTATATTGAAAGTGTACATTGCAACTCCCACAAATTTGATTCACTTGCAGCAAAAGACTCACGATGAACTTCGAGCAATTTCACATTTACAAATTCCAGAGGTCGTTTGGAGGAGATTGTGTGCAGGATCCCTGTGACATAATTATTCACAGATAATTTTCCACAGTTTGTAGTTCATTTTAAAAACTGAAACTATTCAATAAAAGTTACTAGGAATGAATTATACAGGGTGTTTCCTAAGTTGGGACTTTTTTTTCTAGAGCATATAGTACTCGTCAAAAGGTGTGATTTTTCTCAGTAACATATAACTGAAATGTTTAGGAATATCAAGATACAGACCAATCATGAAATCCTCATTTCTAATTTCATCCCTGTGCGATTAGATCAAAGCAGAGACAAAAAACGAAAAACCCAGGTTACTACGGAGTATAAATGTAGGTAGTAGCGCGCGTTTGGCATCGGTCGAGTTGTTGATGTGCTACATCGGATTTGAAAAACAACAAAAATTGCACCAACCGGTATAACTATAATAAACTGGTGGATATGAGTTTAGTGTACGGCGAATGTGGTCAAAATACGTCTCGGACTTCACGAAAGTATGCTGTTCGTTTCCCTGACCGCATTCACCCTGCACCCCGTCAATTGGTCCATCGCGTGCATAGAGCTAGAGACAATATTTGTATTCATATGGTCAAATGGTCCAAATTGAAGAAGAAATACTTGGCTTTTAAGCCTCACCAGGAACCAGGAACCATATCTATGAGAGTCATGTTACAGGACCGCACTTAAAACTTAAAACGAATACTAAATATTTTCTTACCATTTTTTTTATTCTTCTGCTGCTGATTCACTGCTGCTGATACATTAGCCTTATCATTTCAGAGGCAGTTGTTTCTGAAAAGGAAAGTCTCAACTTTGAAAGCAGCCTGTATCTGTAAAAACTTTAAGGGACAGCCTGCATTAAAAACTGTTTTTCTGTGCTTCGTTAACCCTTAACTGGTGACACTGAGTCTAGGAGACTCTGTCGCAGCTACGGTACACAATTTCTCCCACCATTATTGTTTCTACGGCATACCGCTCTATGTACCTTCCTATTGTTCAGTAGGCATTAGTCTGTGAACAACAGGTCACGTAAATATTTTTTATTTTCAAGATATTGACGTCACGGAGTCAGATAGACCCCGCGTCCTCATAAATGGCTATCAAAGCCGCACTGACGGCAACGGAGAAAAAATCAAAACTAGGAAGTAGAAAGACATCGTATGTCTGTTTTTTGTGTAAAAAACCTATTTGCCTGCAGTGTTCTGAAAATTCTTGCCAGAATTGTTGTTTGAGATAATGATGATACGACTTTTCACCTAGTGCACGAATTCTCTGTTTCAGTTATGTATATTACAAATCAGCCTATAGTTTCAATTCTGTTATAGTTTAGGGAGTTACATAACTTTAATACTTTGACGAATTTTTGAACGACTTATTGGATTTTGAACTTGATTGATATTCAGAAATAGTTTTTTTTGTTATGTGTTTTACTTAAGAGTTCCCAAAACATGTCTGATTTCCAAGCTTTGAAATTTTACTGTAAACAAATATAAACCTTAAAACATGACTTTTGCGGATAATATTAAAAGAACTTGTCATGGAGTCTACGAGACTTCGTGTCACCATTAATGTTAGAGAAACCAATGTCACTAGTTAATGGTCTAGGTATAGCGCGCGAAATTGAGAATTCTAGAAAATACGTATTCCCGTGTTAACGAGGAGGCATGGCCATCTGTTTCCTTTTAGTATGTGTGTCTCAGATGAGGGGTGGAAGTCCGAAAGTCCAAAAGTAAGGTCCAAAGGTCACCATAAAAATGAATTTCGAAGCTCCTGACGTTACCTTTAAAGTTACAGCAATGATTGTTTTAATGTCGTGTTTGGTTGTTTAATTTACAGACAGTTGAAGAATCCATGATTTTGCATTGCGAGTTTTTTTGCACACTAAAAAACTTTTTTGAAAAAATTGCTCTGAAATGTCATTCATTAAGGTATTAACTACCACCTTCTGAAATACTGTGTATGTAGCTTGAAAAACAAGTGAGTTCGGTTCGAAATGGGAATCCGTGTTTTACATGGCAAATAAATATGTATAAATGGCCCCTTAAAGGTCAAATATCAATTTGTTGCTTATAAATTACATAAATGATAGGACATCGTTTCATACGTTGTACTATAGACTTTCAAAATAAACTCTTCTGACATATTTATTTCTAGTATAATATAAAGAAAAATACGATAGCATAGATCCAATAGTATGGCTGGCAATCCCACTTATACACCAAGTGCGTATATAGTTTATTTGGAGCCAAAGTTATCCCAAAAAAGCAGGGATTGGTCGTATATAATATTCATTGCGGCAACCGGTATATTTAAATATATTGGGCTGACGCGCTCAATTCATTTACCATTGATTAAAAGGCAGTTCCTAATGAAAAAGTAATGAAGTATTTATTAGATTGTGGTGGTGGTAGGAACAGCTCGGCTGCGATTAAATATGGATGGGATGTGTTTTACGTCGAAAAGTAAACGAGCCTGTAATTCAGACACCGCTGCGGTCTACACGCGCCGCCGCCGCCGCCGTTGCTCGCTTGTTTTCCGGACGATTATATTCTCACTTTAACTAGAAATATGTATGTATATGTACGGTAATCCCTTTATTACAGAGCACTTGGCTACTTCAATATTTTCGTCTTTTCAGGACCCTCAAAGCTATAAATAACTAAGTGAATAGTGTACAGCTATCGTAAAAGAAAGATGAGGAAAGCAGATTGTCTCCCTATTAATGGGTTTTCTCAAAGTTGGGACTATGTTCACATGACATGTGACTCGTTAAGATAAACGATTCTACTCTCTTCTCACTAAGTGATATTATCCAAGCAATAGAATTAGTTCAACATACATAGCTTCCAAATATTTTCAATTTAATAACGATTTTTTCCTACAAACTAATAGATATGCCGTGGAGGTGTCAACATCATCTGTCATAGCCCAAATTGCCATGGAAACATTGAAAGAACAAGTTCTTACTAATATAAGGCCTTTACGGAAACTATGATCGGGTTAACCCGATCACACGGATCACTGATCCTGACGTTCGGAAAGTGATCTAGGATCAGTCAGAAATAAGGTCGATTTACTCTTGTACGTTAAGTAATCGCGATCGGATGATTCAGATCAGCAGCGGTTTTTCTTAAAGATCTTTTTTTTATTCTCAAACCAACTTTTTCTTTGTTTGATGTCCGTTAAATCCATGGAATCATAAATCCCACTTGACAGCTGTTTGACATATAACTGATCGATCCGGATCCAGATCACTGTTTCCGTAAAGGCATATAGATTTTCAATGCCCATTTTACTTCCCACACCGATAGGTGAGGGGAGTTTATGTGATCGCGATCAATTCTGAGATAATAGGCTTACGAAAATCCACGTCACTCATTTCCGTCGGCCTGTCGGTCTGTTTGTCAGTCTGTCTGTCTGTCTGTCTGTCTGTCGGTCTATCTGTCTGTCTTTTGGAGTTTTTCTGGCCTCGTAATCTTAGTGACCGGTTTATAGATTGTGATGAAATTTGGGTACCGATATGCTTTAGGGTCGTAGTAGGTAATGCTGCTAGTTCTGGAAATCGGTGCACGGGCGGCGGAGTAATTAGCAAAAAACAAAAAACTCAAATATTCCTCAAACTTCAATTTTTGGCGTTGTTTCTGATCATTTTATATTTTTTTGGGTAGGGGTGAAATTGGTGTAGTTGGGGCGGTGGCGGGTTGTAAAACTGAAACATTTTTTGTACACATAATAGGCTGTTCATTGATCTGTAAAAGAAAGACTTAGCAACATAATACACTTTTTCAGGTCGATCCGAGAACTGGCTTGCTTCTTAGGTCGTTCTGTATTATACTGTAACGTGAAAATTATTGAATTGATTTGAGTTTTACGGTATTACTAGCAGTGTGGCGAGGATGGAAAACGCGTATGGTTTTGAAAAACCGTGTCAGCGCAGTAGTAATCCAAAAACAAAAAATTTACAAATAGCTCAAACCTAGTTTTGAGGCATTTTGTGCTTTATAGGCTGTCCATTGGCCTGTGAAAGAAAGACCGTGCGGCGTCACACTTTTTTTGCGGGTGGGCAATGATTTGGTTGCAAGGGGATCTGAGATTCACCGTAAAATGTAAAAGGTACTGAGTCAAATACTTGACTTCATTTTTCCAGATATGTATATAATGTTTTGCAATCCCTCCCTACAACTAACTATGCCTTTTCCAGCAGTAGTTTCAAAAGGATAACATTTTCAGCTTCTATCCCATAATCCAATTTGCCAATGAAATGGAATCGAATGGAACAATCAATTTTATAGACCTTAGATACATAAAGAATAATAATAAAATGACAACTAAATGGTACACATGCAAAACGTGGTCCGGAAGATCCATCAATAATCTTTCAACCCACTCACGTTCTCAAAAAATTAGCGTTATAATAGGATTAATAGATAGAGCCATTAAATTAACCGACCTAGTTTTCATTCAAGCATGATTAAAAAAGCCAAAGATACCCTACCACTTAACAACAACTACCTGCTAGAACTCATAGAGAAAATAACCCAAAAAGGAATACATAAGTTTTAAAATAACAATACACCAAATACCAAAAACAATTGAACATAATGTTCTAAAACCTCTAAACCTGAAAATAGTGCATAAAAATAAAGATGCATACTTTAAAACGACACTTATATTCAAAAGTTGGAAGCAAAATAAAAAAAGCACATGTTATATATATCAAACCCTGCTTAAACTACGACAAAGTATACATAGAACAAAACATCACTTAAATAGAATAAAATCTTGTCCCACAGCTCTTAGTAAATATAGAAAAGCTACAAATCATAGTTTTAACTCTGAAAATACAGCAATCCCCCCATTGATCTTACGTAGCCTTCATTAAGTTCTCACCCAAATCATCATCATACAAAGGATAATCAACCTCATCTATACAGTTTCTTTTCGATGCATAAAACAATGAAACATTGTCAACCCTTTCTACAAAATCAATGACAATAGTAAATTTTGACACAACATCTAATTCTGTGGTAGACATTCCTCACAAAGCAAACAAGAAGCCCACATAAAAGTTACAGTGTTTTAATATCCACACACATCAAGCTCCAATTTAACTACTTCAAGATAAAGGAGAAAAATTGTCCTTAAATATGGTGGGTGCGAATATATTATCATATTTCAGGCTATGAAGTAAGGTTCTCCATTAAAGTTAACCTTTTGTCCAAGGTAAAAAAAACAAAGATTCCCTATATACTCGTATTTCAATTTTACTTCCCACGCCGACAGGTGAGAGGAGTATTGTGATCGCGAAAATTTTCGATTTTGAGATAATACGCTTTTTGGGCGTTTTGTGATGTCTACATAACGAAAATCTACGTCACCATTTCCGTCGGTCTGTCTGTCGGTCTGCCTGTCTGTCTGATGTCTGTCGCTTTTTTCTAGCCTCGTAATCTCAGCAACCGCTGCATGGATTGTGATTGATCAAATTTGGGCAGCGACATGCTGTGGGGTCGTAGTAGGTAATGTTCCTATAATTTTAAAAATCAGTGCATGGGCGGCGGAGTAATTAGCAAAAAACAAAAAAAACAAATATTGCTCAAACTTCGTTTTTAGGCGTTTTAGGGGTTTCTGATCATTTTCCACTTTTTTTTTTGGTGGGGGTGAAGTTGGGGTGGTTGGGGGGTGGGAGGTTGTAAAATTGAAAAATTTGTTGCTTTCGTAATAGACTGTCCACTAACCTATGAAGGAAGACCTAGCGACATAAATAACTTTTTTAGGTCCATCCGAACATTGCCTTGCCTATTACAGAAACCAAAGGACAGAATTTTTCTGGTAAACATACGAGAGTATTCGCTAGATCGTTCTATATTGTGTAACGAGGAAACTGTTGAATTGATTTTAGTGAAATTTTGACACAGCATTACTGACGTGGCGAGGATGGAAAACGCGTTTGGTTTTTTATAAATGGTGCCAGTGGCGGCGCAGAAATAGTAAAAAGGATGAAAATATAAAAACAGCTCAAACTTCGTTTTTAAGAGGTTTAAGAGGTTTCTGACCATTTTCTGCGATTTTTTGGGTGGGGGTGAAATTGGGGTGATTGGGCCAGTGGGGGGTTGATAAACTGAAAAATTTCTTGTATTCATAATAGGCTGTCCACTAACATATGAAGGAAGACCTAGCGACATAGATCACTTTTTTAAGTCCATCTAACATTGCCTAGCCTATTACGGAAACTAAGGGACTTAGAATTTTCTGTATATGAGTATTTATTGCTTCAGGTCGTTCTGTATATTGTAACGTGGACACTATTAAATTGATTCTAATGAAATTTTGACACAGTATTATTAACCGTGGTGGTGAGGGTGGAAAACGCGTATGTTTGTTAAAAATCGTCTCAGTGGCAGCGTAGCAACAAAAGTATGAAAACAACTCAAACTTCGTTTTTAGATGTTTTAGGGGTTCCTGATCATTTCCTACCTTTTTTCTGGGTGGGAGTGAAATTGGGGTGCTTGGGGGTTGGGGCGTTGTAGAACTGAAGAGTTTGTAGTATTGATAATAAGCTGTCCATTGACCTGTGAAGGAAAAACCTAGCGGCATAAGACAGTTTTAGTGGGGGGGGGGGGGGGGGGGGCTGGCGATTATTTGGTTGCAAGAAGGGATCTCAGTCGAAAGCTTCATGCTATGGGAAAATAATAAACTGGTATCACTGTAATGTGTGAGAAGTACTGAGTCAATCAACTTGACTCCATTTTTTTATTATATGTAGAAAAATGGACAAAATAATTTTTGTAATGGACACTAAGGAGTGGTTTTTTAAATTTCCTTGAAAAAAGAAACATATTGCTGAGAAAGTCCTGCCACCCCGAACGAAACCATCAATATTTTGTTCAATGTCACTTATTTTAAACTGATCATCAAATCTTGTTTAGTGAGAAATTACATTGAACATAATATGCTTCAGTTAACTATTTTTTGGGAAGAGTGACCATTGCGAGTCGCGTCGCCCCGTTTTCCACTCTGCAATACTAGTTGCCCCCCTATGTTCAACCCCCTCAAACCTACCTGCTGATCGCTGGAAAAGGCACTCGTGCAGGTGCCGAAATGCGGAACATATGGTCGGAAGGAAGAGGGTACAAACACAAATCTGGACAAGCACCGGCACCACATGTGCCCACCCTTCGCCTCTACGCTCCGCTGATCATCCATTCTGCCGTGCACCCTCTTATATTTTATTCATTAGGGTGGTTTGTATATTTTAAACATATTAGCGCGCCACGCTCCGTTCGTTTAGCGCTGATTAAAAAGCTGTTCCGATGAAAAAGTAACGGGATTGATATTTATTAGGATATGTCGGAGATCGCACTCTCGATTTGTGATTCTGATTTGTGATCAATCATAACTGCGTTTCCCAATTTGTTTTTTTTACGGCAGAAACATCTCTAAGGACAAAGAGAAGCTAGAGTATAGCAGTAATAGATATTTTTTACTGGCTACCGCAATTTACTAGAGGTTAAAAATTTCCAAGGCAATTGAAAACCCTGATATGAAACAAAAGCAACCAGCGACTGTTGCTCCAGCACGCAATTATCAATCATATGTAATGGTGTAAAAAAGTAGTAATTTGCGTCGAAGTCGATACCTCTGAATGGAGCCATTTTATTTTTCAATATCTATTAGCAATATTGCAAAAAAGGAATACTGACAAATCAGATTTACATTTTCTGCCATGTAATGTATATGTATAATAATTATTTATGTTTTATAATTTGGACAAATTTTAATTCATTCTTTATTTTCTGCGATCTTGCTAATAGGTACTGAAGAATTTTCAGAACTCCAGTAGAGTAGAGTAGACGTACATTTGACTTGAGTTTTGACAGAATTGCATACTTTTTTATATCATTAAATGTGAAATTTTATTATGAAAATAATGAACTGCCTACAACATTGTCTAGTAGTTTGCGTTTCATTTCAAAATTTTTAATGGTTTTGGAAATTGCCAATCTCTAGCACATTGCAGTAGATAGCAGGCCGTGAAAAAATCCATTTCTGCCATACTCCAGCTTCTCTTTGACCAAAGATATGTTACCGCCGTTGTTTCTGGTTAGACTTTGTTTGTTGTGAGTAATTTTTATAATCTCGCCCCTTTAGTTTAGTTCGTGTGTATTTTTCTACCAAGTTAGTTGTTTTCTTCTATCTGAACAGGTTTTTATTTATACTTCATGGCCTGCTATGTTGCTTATAGGTAGGAAAATTGAAAAACGCCGATTTGTTTGAAAAATTAAAATTAAACGAAAACTAGAGATTGATATTCACAACCTTATATCGTTAGAAAGGTTATCAAATTCTACGTTTAAGCGTATAAAAAAATTAGACATTCCCATTTGAAAAAATCAAGTTATCGCTGATCGAAGTTTCCTTAATTAATCGACCGATTTCTCCAAGCATAAACGTAACTTGAATTAGTCTTATCAAAGCTGACGAATTTTACGCTTAGTAATACAGCAAAGTCACAGCCTTCCAAATTTTATAATCTCTGCGATATTCAATTTTTTCTTGATATCTACTTATACCAAAAATGGTGATTTACATCTAAACGGTCCGCTTCAAGTCCCATGTCCCAATAATATACGGGGTGTTACATTTAAAAAACATAACTTCGATACATTTCGTGTTTTTGGGACACCCTGTATAGCATGAAAATATTTTTAAAATGTAGCCTTTATGGGTCTCTATCCATCCGAAATTATTATTTTCTTTTTTATCAAATATTTTAGCCATAATGCTCCGTGTCGAATAACGTGAATAACCCTGTATAGTGTTTTTAACAAGGTTGAATGATCATTGTTATAGTTTTCTTTAA
Source organism: Callosobruchus maculatus (assembly GCA_951848785.1). NCBI lineage: Eukaryota > Metazoa > Arthropoda > Insecta > Coleoptera > Chrysomelidae > Callosobruchus > Callosobruchus maculatus. Next base: position 5,250,364 of record CATOUR010000100.1, read on the forward strand.
TATTTGGATTGCTTGAAGATAACTGTAACCTAATGTCTGGTTCGTCATCCAAAGGGTTGCGGTATTTGGTTTTAGTAAAAATATCTGGATACTCCTGTTTAAAACTGCACCCAACTCTGCTAATGGTTGATTGTCAAACTTTAGTTTTAGCGTAGAATCTGAAGTCAAATCAATAAGATTTTTTTATTCTCAACGGGAAAATGTTTGCGATCCAAAAATACTTTTCCAGATTTGTACAGCATTCATTAGAAAAGTACTGTAGTGTTACCGAGATTCACATGTTTCTAACATGACTAGTAATATCGTTAGCTATTTCATGATGTAATTCTTCTATATTTATCACACTTTTAATACCAGAAAACGGTTAAACACAACAAACCTTCAACGCTACTCAATAGTACAACTAAACTAAATAAAAGAATTACATATCATCCCAATTTTACCCCCATATCACAGGACAGAATCTGTAATAAATAGTCAAGGGCGAGAAGACATGCTGGCGCTTGGAATATAAATAAGCGTCCAGGTATATGTTTTTAAGCCTCACGTATTTTATAGAGATATATAGATTTGTATACACCAATATTAGTTGCACAAGGTGCGACCAGATATTAAGCAAGCAAATCAGCTGTTTCCAAGGTTCAACATTTATTGCTGACATCCACACATTGTGATTTGTATTGATGATGTGTATTAGATGCATCCCAAGGCGGTCGCTTTCTACACGTCAAGAACACACCTTTGTTCCCAGAATGTCCAGGACAAATTTCCCCTCTGGTATTTACCTTCGTGATCTGTTCAGTCATAAAAAAGTACAAAAAATGTATTTCCACCATCACACCACCCCTGACACCACTAATAAATCCCTTTTCAAAAAAATTAAAAATGATCAGGACATTCTAAAGCCCCTAAATGTGATGATTTTTAATAATATATTAATATAATCTACTGTGATTTCACATTATATCACACTGTAATTGACAACAGAATCGGTGTTTCAGTCCAAATATACGTTTTCAAGAGGTATTATGCGAATAAATCAATAAAGTTCAAATGCATTTTTATGGGGTAATGTACTACTATCTATAAATACAAAAAAACTTGGGTGAGATAGTGTAGTTCTGCTGAAACTTATCAACATACGTAGACATGTCCCATTGTGTTGTCCCCAACTTGAATTTTTTTATTTTAGCTCATGAATATTTTTTTAATTTATTGTGGCTGCATTTGTTAAGAACTAGGTTCAAGTGCCTTATGTTATGTCTGTTTGATGTTTCATAAAACCACACAAATTTGTCCATAAAGTCTTATTGGTCTTTACTAAACTATAAAATATAAAAATGACGCGATCATCGAATTTCATGGTATAATTATAACTCTTGAGGGGAGCAGGTTCTACACATCTTCAGCTTTATAGTTCAAAAAAAAATCCCCAGATTCTCCAATTAAAAAAAAAATTATCTCAAACGGAAACATAGCCACCAAAGGTATCCTGGAGATAATCTCGTTAATTTTACATTTTGAATGAAATGGTGAACGAATCATTATGATCCTGGTACTAATGTTGTAATAGAGTACTATTTTTTACACTGCGCATTTAATGATTAATGGTGTTTAAATAACTGTGGAATGTTGCTGGATATGAATAACCTATAATAAAAGATAATTTGAAAAGCATTTATAAGTGCGCGCAATGGTCAAATTTATTTTAATGTTTTAGTTTGTTGTATCACTGCATACCTAATCAATGTGTGAAATAAATAATCAGGATGTCCATCGAAGTTAAACCTGTATTTTATTGATAAATATGTGTTCTAATGAATACACGAAAACTAGGTACTGCTATTTTAAACATTTATGTACAATTAAGGTATGCGGGTGGAAAAGAATAAAGAAGCATTACGGTTAGTTCAATATTTAGGCGAGTCTGATAGAGTCTCAGCTTGAAGATGCACTAAAAATTCAAAAGGAATATGAAAGAATCTATCAATATGAAACAATCCGTTTATAATATTAATTATTAATTCCTTTCTTAGCTATTCGATTACTATGGAATTCAGGGAAAAATGTATTTTTGTAACCATAAGATATGTCATGAATCTTTCTCAAAATAGTTAGGGCCGGTTTCACCAATCCCTGATAAGTGTCAGGTAGCCTATCTGACAGATATGGCCATATACTTTATTTGGCGTTATCTGGCAGGTAGGTTCTCTGACACTTATCAAGGACCGGTGAAACTGGCCCTTAGAGTTCTAAATCGAGTATCCTTGATGAGTTTTGACACTTTAATTCTCGAAGCGAGCAACTGACACGTTTTATGGAAGCAGCGATGTGAAATCTATGAATGAGACAATCGTTTTTGTAATTTTTAGTTGAAAGATATTGTTAGAACGGCAAGCTTGCACTTTTTAGCGTTTTATGTGATTTAACTATAGAACCAGATGACAGAAAATGGACAAAACTACAGCAAAGGTATGAAAGTTTTATTATTCAACATGCTTCGAACAACACAAGAATCACGCAAAGAGCGATTATGAAATAGACATTCTCAAGACTAAAGAGGCATTATTACATTACTCGCATAGATAAGTGCATGTAGCATTATACCGGCAAAGGAAAATCTATAGTAGCGTATCCTGTTTCGCAGTAATTTCTCTGTCCAAATAATAGCTTGTCACAGAGTGTATCCTTCCACATGTCCTTTCTTGTTGGTGATTTGCTTAGACGTGGACACGAAGTATATGCAGTTATACAAAACTGTCCCTTTGGAAATAAATTGGTCTTCCAGTCAGAGCTTAGATTAGTTCTGATTGTTTAGGGTGGTCTTCAAACATCACCTAAACTTATAGTGTGCCCCATGCCTATTAGTCGGGCAAGCCAATTTCTGTACCTTTGACCAGGTCCAGGAGCTGTTTCCCAATACCATAGTAAGTTTCGTCATCGTTTCTCCTCGCTCCGAGTGCCTCGAAGTCCAAAGTGATATGTCGAGCAGTGGTGTAGTGTTAAGTTGCCCCAATAGTTACAGGATGCATTGGACTATGCTCTCCTGTCTTCCCTCCTGCCTTCATTCAGATGGGAGTTCCTGCTTTCATTCAATATAGGGCAGCCAAAGATAGCGTGCTTAACTGTTTCTTCTGCCTCGCCACAGTTCCTTGCCACACCGATTTCCAAATTTCTTCTTCTTCTTTTCTGTCTTCTATCCTTATGGTTTCTACGCGTTTGCGCAATCAACAAGCTTATTAGGGGGGTCAAGTCTGGTTGTTTGTTATTAGTCACTGACGCCAAATCACCAAGACAAGTTACACAATTTAGCAGCGTGTACAAATGATAAAACACTATTATCAAAATGAGTGTTTACTAGTTTAAACGCAGCGCGCATTGTGCCCATTTTACGACGTTTGGAAAATTGGAGAAACTGGTTCAGTCAACAATCAACCAATACCCGTACTTCAAAGGAGTTTCAGATCAGCTAAAAGTATCGCCGCTATCCGTGAAAGTGTTCAGGAGAACCCAAGGCAGTCAGTTCCTCGCCCTGCACAACAACTCGACATTTTGAGAACTTCAACCTGGCGAATTTTGCGCCGGGATTTAGGCCTACATCTATACCAAATCCAAATTACCCAAGAACTCAAAGATGATGACGATAGACAACGTCATTCGTTCGCTGACTGGGCCTCGGGGCATTTGGAACAGACCGCAATTTCAGCCAAAAAAACATCTTTAGTGACGAGGCGCATTTTTTGATGAATGGCTAGGTTAAGGTAACAATGCATCCACAAAAATTTACTGTGTGGTGCGGATTCTGTCCAGCGACGTTATTTGACCGTGCTCTTTCCAAAACAGCGCTCGTGAAGCCATTACCGCTACTATCGAGCGCTATAGAGCAATGATAACGCATTTATTTTGGCCCAAGTTGAACGACATGGAGGTGGACGACATGTGGTTCCAACAGGATGGTGCTGCCTACCGAACAGCGGACGTCAGGTTGGACCTTCCGCATGAACGATTTGAGGGTCGGGTTATCTCATGCAGAGGTGATGTAAATTGGCCACCAAGATCGTACGATTTGACTCCACTAGACTTTTTGTTGCGAGGTTTTCTAAAGTCACAAGTTGATGCCAGTAAGCCGAAAACTACCAATGGCCTTCAAATCAATATAATCCAGACCATGGCTCAAATTCAGCTAGATATATACAGCAGAGTCAGTCAAAATTGGACCACTGGGATCCGTGCCCTTGTAAGAAGACGCGGCAGACATAAATAACGAATATTCCGCACGCAATGGCATACACGCGCCTTTTAAATGAAAATAAAAATTCATTGATACCTAACACATAGCTTGTTCCACTTCATTTCAACATCGACCCGTTCTTAATGAAAAACCCTTTCTATAATACAAATAAACGGGGGCCCAAAATGGATCCCTGTGGACCCCTAATATTTGAAGCTGCCATATACATATGAGTTTATCTCATTTTCAGAATTTCTAATTGCTACATAGGAATGTTTTGACCCACCGATCTATGTCGCTCTGCCGCACAGCCAAAAAGGTGAAATCCAATACAAAAAACAATCGTATCTGGACAGCAGAGAATAACCGTTCTGTATGGGGCAGCGCGAATCTCCTTTTTTTCTGCTGTCGTATTCCCCCGAAATCAGACGGCCAGACATCGTATCCCAGGAATTGAGACCGCAGAAATCAGTGATCCTGGTCGAAATGCGCCGTTGTATTATTCTGTATAATATTACTTGTGTATATATATAATAATATTGAGAAATTTTTAAGGAATAGGCTCGGAATAGGTACATCAATTTGGACGTTTTACTTGCAAATCCAAGTATTTACAGAGAATAAATGATAACTTGGTGACGTTGACAGAAATATGTTGGAGTTAAATAGGGATCAGTAAGGGAAACTGAATTAAGTTACAAAAATAATGGTTCCATTTAAAAGAATCAAGTTGATCATTATCCTGCTTTCCCGCAATACCCTGGATATTCAAAAATAGTCTTAGGATATTCGTTTTAAACAACCAAATAACTTTTGTATTTAACATTTTCTTCTACCAGGTATACCTTGCGCGATATTAAAGAATTGCATACTAAATGGATACCCTATATAATACAAATAAAAGGGGGCCCAAAATAGATCCATGTGGAACCCCAATATTTGAAGCTGCTATATCTGAGACAACCTCATTTCCTGCCATATTTTCAGAACTACTGATTGCTACATATTGTTGCCTTTCGAATGATTCGACCCACCGCTCTATGCCGCTCGTCGCATAGCCAAAAAGATAATCCGATACACAAAAAGCAACCGTATCCAGACGGCAGACAATAACCGTTCTGTGTGGCGCAGCGCGAATCTCCTTTTTTCCGCTGTCTGTATTCCCCCGAAATCGGACGGGGATACACCGTATCGCAGGAATTGAGACCGCAGAAATCAGTGATCCTGGTGGAAATGCGCCGCCGGGTGCCATGCCGAGCCGCCCCTCCCGTCTCTCCGCGGCCAATCAGCTGAGCCACGCTATCGATCCGGCTCGACGCCATTTTCCCCCCACCACCCGGCGCCGAACTCGCCCCCCACCCCTTCGTCGGCGCCCCTCCGCTCCTCTCAGCCCCCGCTTTGGCTTTCGCCGAAGCCGCGTACAATGTAGATGTTTATACAGATTGAAGGTTTTTTGTGGAGGTATAGGTGAGGTGAGTATCGACGCACTAACGACTGAAACTCTATAAATTGCCTTCTCTCTATCATGTTTCGTAATAGGGATTTTTTCCATTTTTCGCACAATGCACGTAAAGTGCCACGCACTGTTTTTCAGAGTGTAGGTAGCAACAAATGGAACATTAAATTTATTTGATATAGTATCGACATATTGTGCCATTAGAAATTACCATCTCTATTTCCAAATGACAGTTCTCCATGCACCTACCACAGCATAGTAAACAACCAGCATATTAGGGAGTTATTGAAATAGTACCATCCACTAATACTGCCTTCTTTACACAAATAGTGATAGGCACTGCCTGACCTCAAAATTGTCTCTGAAACAGACTTATTGATGCGTTATGTCAATCGCGGATTTAATTGTAACCTAAAAATGCTGCCGTGGATTACATGAAGCCTTTTATATAAAATCTTCGCAAAAAGATTATCTTATTTAAGAGTTCTGTTCACCACTTCACCAGTCACATCTATAAAATAACAAATTTCGTGTCTGAAAACAAGGAAAATAAACATACGTCAAAATAGTGCCTTGGCAGTGCCACGGCACAAGGGGTCCATAAATAGTGGCAGGCACTAACTTTTTATTACCGCCAGGCACTATTTTTGTCCTAGTGCGCATGCTTAGATGTCAAATACGGCCAGGAATTATTAGTGCCTTGCTGCATCGCTTCTTCAATAACTCCCTATTATCTCTGAGGATTTCCTATATAAACATGGTTCCCACAAAATTTGACCTTGGGAGGGTTTATGGATGGTTTTACGGCTGTGAAGTTTGGGTAGAGATGCGAAAATGAAAATATAGATACAGGTACCAACTCGATATTTGTTAGCCTCATAGGCGCGTTTGGTTCGTACAGAGAATTTTGTGCAATTGATTACACCCCTCAATAATTATATACCGATACACCTACAAAAGTATCGATACCAGACTGGAATCGCTCAAAAAGTATCTAAGATAGTCGATATTAGTGCAGAAGTACAAGTATCGAAGTATCGTTAGCATCCCTACAAAAAATCATCCAAAAGTGGGGATGCGCGTGTAATTTCCGCCAACTTGAGTTATTGTGCTGGTTGTTTACTATGCTATGCATCTACTACCCGTTGTTAACTGTCAAGACGATCAGAAGCCTTATTATGTATAAATTCGTGACAGCGGTCGCTGAGCAGATGCCCAGCGATAGCGACACGACTGCAACAGGTCCTTCAAAAAATTCCGTATAACCTAACGCTGTCGCTTGCTGTCACAAAATTACACTTTTCGCAATGACGACTGGGTCGACAGAACTGACAGTTTGTTTTGACTGTCGGCTGTCGTCTGCAAGATACGTGATAAGGCTGCCGAAGAACTTAATCACAGTTTGTTCGTCAGTCAGTCATTCTGTCGGTCTGCTCATCTAAAAACCAGACAATGTTAGAAAAAAAACAGGAAAGAGAGGAAGGAAGAGGAAGAGCAAAGAGAGAGAGAGAGAGAAGTGCAAGTGATAGAATAGGCATTATTAAAATAACTCTAATTTTGATGCTCTAAACGTAATTTTGGTGGAATCAAATTTTGCTTATAAAATCGATTTATATGATTTCACAACATAATTTTGTTCACAGCGCCAGTTGCAGTCTAGAATATTTGCTGATCTGCTCGACTATGTAGTTCGCTGAGTCACGCAGCAAAGTGTTGCTATGCGATTAAGCTTGTTCATAGGGTTGCTACATCTGTGTTTTGACATAGACTATTAATGAGCAATATTGAGATCTCTAAACAGGGTCTGGCTTGACCATAGCATGGTTCATTTGCGATGGTTCTCAGAGTCCTGCTTTGGAGCAAAGCTCGCATGTGCGCCTTAGCTAGCAAGTACCAAGCGGCAATTTTGTTAACCACAATTTTGAAGTTCTACATAAAAAAACGATGAAGTTTTCATAACATAATTTGGAATTTTGTTTTTAGCAACTCAGTATGCCTGCGCTATACCATACCTTTGTCTAGGATGACACCAAGGTACCTGAAGAAGAGCTCCGTTGATAGAAACCACTGGCAGGGTGACAGGACGCTTTTGGGCATAACAGATTTAGTAGTCAATGAGAAAAAAATACTTTCGGAGTAATTTACACCTGGTGCTTCCTAACCTTTCTGACAAAATGAGGGAGGGGAATCTTAATTTAATTTTAAGACGAAAATGTGGAACAATTTTTTCGTAAGACGCTTAGCTTTCAAAATTTGTTTCAAAATCGGTTTTTTATTTTTATTTGACCTAGATATTGTTTAACGAGTTTTGGTGAAATTTGGTAAAGTTGCCTAAGCGATAAAAGGCTTATTTAGCTATAGATAGATGAAAATTATCAAACCCAGTGACGTCCTGAGGCGCACATTGCCCAATATTATCGAGAAAAAAATATAGTGTCTTTTATTTTGAAATTCTATTCTTTTATTAAGCCACTAAAATACTTCTTTATCTCGAACATGATTTGGGGCGCCCCAAGATTAGAGGTCCGAAGTAGGCTGCTTTCCCTACCCCACCCTGTTGCCCTTCTACTACGCCACTGATGCCATTACCATAAAGTAAGCGAAAATTGGTACAAGAATTTCACAACTATGAAATGGTGGATGGTTCTTTCTAAATGTATACATTGTCCAATGATAATAATAACAATAATTGCCTTATTTCCAACAGTTTTACCCATTTACCCCAATGTAAATTTGTAATACAACAAAAAATAATAATATTAATATACAAGACAAAAAAGAATAATTAAAGTCAAACAAATTCCAAAAAATACGAACACAGACATATAAAAGAAAAGGAAAAAAATATTCTAGATAACTGCGCGAAATTTTCATGGGATTATGAATAGTCGTCAAAAAAATGCTACAGTAACATCCAATCTTATTTAAATTAGAACACATATCATTTAACGGTGAGGCTACGATTCACTTTAGGGTACAGCCGCTAGGTGGCGCCCCTATATGTCAATCGAAAGGGCTCGAGGTGGGGAGCAATAATGTCCTCGGGCGCAACACCCGGAAACGAAAGACAAAAAAGTTATGGAGAAAACAATTTCCCATGTTAAGTTTATGGGAATTTTTAAAAAAATTTGGGGTACAGCCGCTAAGTGGCGCCTCTATATGTCAATCGAAGGGGCTCGAGGTGGGGAGCAATAATGTCCCTGGGCACAATACCCGGAAACGAAAGACAAAAAAGTTATGGAGGAAACAATTTCCCATGTTAATTCTATGGGAATTTTTCTTTCTCGTTAAAAGTGAATGAAATCTTCCACGTAGGTTAGGTTAGGTTAGGTTTAGGTTAGGTTAGGTTAGGTTAGATTAGGTTAGGTTAGGTTAGGTTAGGTTAGGTTATGTTAGGTAATAAATAAAATAGACATGTTCCTTTTGATTCCAATGACTTTTCATGAGAAAATTTTTTTTCGAAAATTACCAAATTGTTTCCTGCATAACTTTTTTGTCTTTCGTTTCCGGGTGTTGTGCCCAGGAACATTATTGCTCCCCACCTTGAGCCCTTTCGATTGACATATAGCGGAGCCACCTAGCGGCTGTACCCTAATTTTTAGAAAAATTCCCATACACTTAACATGGGAAATTGTTTCCTCCATAACTTTTTTGTCTTTCGTTTCCAGGTGTTGTGCCCGGGGACATTATTGCTCCCCACCTTGAGCCCTTTCGATTGAGATATAGCGGCGCCACCTAGCGGCTGTACCCTAAAGTGAATCCTTACCAACGGTGACTTTAAAAAATATATTTGTCCTAGCTCAAGGCGGCCTAAAAATCACATCATTACTAATACCCATTTCTGGATAAATTCCATCGACTTTGAAACAAATGCATATCAGGAACCTACGTTGCACTTTTTCAATAAGAATGCATTATAGTAAGGATGCCACATATAACACTACCGTATTCCATATACGAGAAAAACTACAATTTCGTTGAGTTGATGTATAAATTTATGCAGCTCCTTACTAAAAAGCCAAGTGCTTGCAGTGCTTCTGATGTTTTTTTCAATATATGATTACCGAAAGTCAACTTTTGATCCAGTATTACACCCAAGTCACATAAAGATTTTTTCTGGTATAACTCACAATTTTGTACTTACTTATGTTAAGTTGAAGATTATTATTGGTACACCAGGAGTGCACAGTTATGGCAGCATAGGCAAGTCAATTACCAAAGAAGCAACATAATGAAATTCGATTTCAAAATAATTTTTGTTTGAGTAGGCAGAAACGTCGTTGTCGTGAGTGCCAGTGTCGCAAAGAGACTCGCTAAAGAGTCAAGAGCAATGGTATTTGCAAGCGTCGTTTTATCGCAACCCCTTCGCTGTTAATTGAAGACATGAATCACTAATGGCATTCTCACGTTGTTTTTCCGACCCGCTGTTTGCCTCCGAATTATTTTCCAGATTTCTAAATGGCACATTTCGGCGGATGTGTACCGTATATTCTCTCATTGCTCGCTAGTTTTTTAATCACCTGCATTGACCTTTGTGCTTAAAAAAAGTGTGCCATGTGGACTGTCAGTAGTAATATCCCTAGGATAATTGCGCAAACGCGCAGAAACCATAACGATATAAGAAGAAGAAGAATATCCCTGGGACATTGAAAGTAGACAAGATGATTTTACGAAAATCGAAAGAAATTTTTCAGAAAATTATGAGGCATTTGTAAAATTTAACTCACAGTTAGATTCGTTGCTAATCTCTGTTCTTGTTCGAGATTAAAATATGGTTTTATAGAATTTTCTTCTTCTTTTCAACAGATACATTATCATACCATCTGTCAGTTTCATTCTTCCAATGTTGATTTGGTTTCAAGAATAGTCGTGGCGAGGTAATATTGTCGCCGTGTTGATATCGGTTTATGAAAAAGACGTACAGGGCCGCTTTGTGTTTCACAATTGGAAACCAACCATTTACTACTTGTACAGCTTTAAGAACCACCTTGGCACCTTTTACTGAACACCTTATTGTGTTCAATGCCATTTGTTGGAGAACCATCGTTATTTTTCTCCATTTGAAAAAAATCACTAGCCAATCAACTGCCTATCCTCCTCGCCACGCTAATTCTAAAATTCTAATCATCTAATACTAATTCTAATATAGCAGCAATATGGTGAAATTTACACATAAGACCTTCAGGAGTATTTTCATCCCATAACAATATTATTTTGTTAACTTGAGATAAATTCAACGAGACTGAACTGCACTTTCACTTAGATGAATCTTATTGTAGTTTCTTCCTCATTGCATCGCGGGCTGGTTTGAATACTATATTGTTGAATGAGTCAACCATAATCTTATAGTCATTTATAGTATTTTCCTTGCAACAGTTTATTTGAAAAAGTTCCACATTGTTTCCACCGTTGGTTGCTTCTTTGAATTCGGTTGCGTCTTTCTTTCGCATATTGACCTCCTAATCCTTCAAAATCATTCAAAATGAGGAAATTTCAATAGTTATTAGAAGTGTCAAAGATGTTTACCATAATTCGTATGTATTTTTAACTTACTTACGTAAACCTACGAAAACCATGAATATACTGCTACTGCACCCACAAATACATATCAGTGCAGTGCTATGAAGATTTTGTAGATAACGGAAGAATATACCAATATAACTACTGGCAAGTGAAGCCCCTAGAAAAAAAGGGATCTTCGCATTAATAATATGTGCATTGCTTGGAAGTTCTCCCTCTAGTACACATCTAACACTTTATCTTCATTTAGATGCTAGTTACGTATATGGCACCTCCGATATCTGTTGCAAATGTGGTGAGGGACTAGCTGATTGTGTAAGGATGCCCTATACAAGACGACAGAGTCATTTTACGCAGTTAACCTCCTTTGAACGGTGTCGTATTGTAGGCGACCGAAACGTGGTGCTTCTTTCAGATCAATTTCTGTAACTATGGGGCGTAGCGTGGCTACAGTTGTAGTATGGCGTCCATAACCCCAAGAAGGGCAAATGCAGCGAGCTAGAGGTTCTGGAACACGTAGGAGAACTACAGACCGGATGATCCTCTACGATTACTGATTCTTAGAGACGAGACAGAATGCGAACCACTCGAGCTATTGTTGACGCTTGATACGCAGCTATGAGGAGGCCCCGGACGATGTACCGCAGTTGCTTGAAATGGACTTAAGATCATATCGTACGCATCTAGTACTTCCACTCTGTATAAATAGTCGTCGCCAATGGTTATATTGGTGACCAGAACGCCGACAATGGAATGCTGGGTGGTATCAGATGGCTTTTTCCGACGAGGTTAGGTTTTGTCTGGGGGCACAGGATGGACACAACACGTTAGATAACGATGGGGTTAAGGACGTGATCTCTGATTTGCTGTTCAGAGTCATGTACACCGTGCTATTTATTTCATGGTCTGGGGAACTATTTCATTTAGCAGCAAGCCACCCTTACTTGTTACTCGTGGCAGACTGACCGCCCAACGTTATTTGAATTAGGTTTTAGAAACAGTTGACGTTCCATATGTTCGAAACCTCAAGGAGGGTTTTCTTTCAGCAAGATAATGCACGTCCTCATATAGGAAGGGTGTCGATGAGGAGCGCACAGTGAAAAAGTATGGGGTTCAATGGGCCGCTACATTTACGATTTGCCCAATCCTCCGACCACGCTGGGCAAACTGGAACATGCTGTATCTTTAGAGTTTATCAAGAAGCAGACTGCGGACTTGTCGCGAAGGCTAGATGAGTGCATTCATAAATATGACCTGTTGTATTTTTGCTAGGATTTCACTTGCGAGTTACTACTTTCTACCAAACAACAGTCCATTTCTGGCACTTATAACAGACTGCTAGGACCTCTGTAAATCAGCAGACGCCTAAATAATAGAAAGAGTCAAATTTCCAAGCCTAAGTTAGAGAGAACGAGAGACAGGCGTGCAGCCGAATTGTATATGAACCATAAATAACTAATTTAGTTTTGTCTAAAAGCCAGAATCAATCGCGTGGAATTAAATAAAGCACATATGAACCAGACGTTAGGCCATCAATAAGTGATGGAAGTCTAGGTCTAATAATAGAGACATCGACACCGATTGCACCGATTGCAATAAACAGCCAGGAGTAGGTGTCACACAACATTGTCGACCGAATGTGATGGCCTGATTTATGCAATATATAAAAGCAACAGACTGTCTAGGGTAATGCTTAGTATTATTAATGTATTAATGTAAAACCTGTCTGAAGGTCCGACGGTTTGGGATCGTCTGGTACACAACGGCTACTGATGGAAAAACAATTTGCGGTTGACACATTTTGGATTAATTGACGGTCAATTTGGTGTCAGCCTTTATCTGATGCCGGGACGGTGTGGGTGGTGTTACTTTGATTTATTTAACCAAGCAGATGGGCGAACGTAAATAGCCATGGGCTAATATACTTAGATACTGATCGCCTAGTATAATTTTCTGTTAAATTGATAGGTACCATCGCCTATGATACAAACTCAACATTTTTATACATAGTATTTTTACCTGTTTACCTTTTAGAAAGGAACCCAATCGTAATAACAATGCTAATGTGCACTGAAACAACAGCGAAATGCAAAAAGGAGCATTTTCAAAAAAATATCAACCTCCACGACACTTCGGGCACTGTGCCTGTACGAATGAAATCATCGCGCTCCCATGGCCAAGCCTTATTTACATCATTTATTTTAAACCAAAATCTTCCTCGCACTCGAATTAGTATTGTGTCATTTATAGCTTTTAAAAGTTCGTTTTGTAAGATCTACCTAATACTACGCTGAAGATCAGTACCACAATTATTATATTATACTTATATTATATATTAGTTGTTTCACATTCCGTTATCGTGATACCTATATAAACCACAACTTAGTCGTCCAATTAATGATGATAGAGACATCAATGTATATAGCAATAGATTATTTTCATATTACATCATAAGTGGGCGTGCCTGGTGTACAAACTGGTAAGGTGTTGCCAGACTACACCATTAATCGTAGTATTACACGATTTTGATCCCTATTATACATGGCCTAGGTCGGAGCCTTAGATGTGGCAACGTCGATTAGCTGTCAAATAGTGGGCCGGTTACCGTGGGCCGAACGGCGGACATTCCGCGGAAAATTTAAATTATTTTATAGTTTCAGAATAATTATTACATTTTATATGTATTAGAGTTTATCTCGGTTGATAAATTAAGAAAAATACTTTTTGAAAAAATAAGAATGGTGAAAAATGCCAGTAATAACAGTACAAAAATGTACATGTATTTAGATTTAGAGATTTATTTTCCCTTCTGTTAGACATTTCTTATTTCCATTAGATTTCCTCTTTTTAGTTTTGTCAGTCTGTATTTTGTCTTGAACTGTTTCAGTGTAATTATTGATAAAAATATTTGCTACATTAACAAAATTAATTCAAGCAGAGTTTCATCAGTTTGGGGTTGATTACATAAACAAATGTGTCTAAAACAAACTCGCCTATATGTATATTGATGTACTCTTTTGCAATTTCCACTAAAACTGCTTTGTGCAATTGCCCAAAAACTTTTATACCTATTGGCCTGAAATCAAAATTTCAACAATACCTATTGTGAATAATTTTCTGTTAAATTAATAGCCACTATCGCCTTTGATACAATCTCAAAATTTTTATAGAGGGTATTCTATAGTTTACTGTTTACCTTTTAGAAAGGAATCTAATCGTAATAACAATGCTAATGTGCAGTGAAACAATAGTGAAAAACAAAATAAAGCATTTTTCAATAAGATATTCAACATCCACTTGATCCGAAATTTCAAGTACTATACCTATATGAATGAAATTATCTCGATTGAAGATGCCCGAGATTTATTTGCATGATTTATTATAAACTAAAATGTTCTTCACAGCCAAATCCTTATTAAAGGTGTGTTATTTATAACTTTCTAAAATTCGTTATAAAGTATTTCAATCGCTATCAACAATTCATTATTTGCATGTTAGCGTAAGATCTACGCTGAAGAACAGTACCACAATTATATTATACGTATATTGTTTTACATAGCTAATAGTTCCGTTATCCTAGTACCCATATAAACCACAACTTAGTCGTCCAATTAATGATGATAGAGTCATCAATGCATATAGCAATGAACAAGTTGCAGTAGGTAGGTGTCGTATAATATTGTCGACCGGATGTGATGAACTGATTTATGGAATACGAGTATATAAAAGCCACAGACCGACTAGGGTAATGCTTACTATTATTAATGTATTAATGTAAAACCTGTCTGAAGGTCCGATGGCTTGGGATCGTCTGGTACCCAACGGCTACTGGTGGCAAAACAATTTGCGGTAGACAAATTGTTAATTGATGGATAATTTGGTGTTAGCCTGAATTCGATGCCGGGATGGTGTGGGAGGTTTTGATGTGATTTATCTCACCAATCAGAAGGGTAAACGTAAACAGCCATAGGCTAATATATTTAGATACTGACTGCCTAGTATAATTTTATGTGAAACAGATATTATCGCCAATGATACAAATTCAAGTTTTTTATACAGACTATTACATAGTTGACCATTTACCTTTTAGAAAGGGACCCAATCGTGAAAAATGCAGTAAAACAATAGCGAAAAATAAAAAGCAATATTTTCAACGTTTACTTGATCTGAAATTTCAAGCGATATGAATGTAATTATCGCGATTGAAAAGTACAAGTTTACGCTCAACATTTATTGATTAATTGATGGTTATCTTGGTGTCAGCCCGTATCCACTGCTGGGATGGTGTGCATGGTTTGGCAGAGAATTTATCTAAACAAGCAGAAGGATGAACGTAAGGAGCCGTATACTCAGATACTGATAGCCTAGTATATTTTTCTGTTTAAATGTGTAACATACTCCATGGTACAAATTAATCATTTTTATACAGAGTATTCCATAGTTGACTATTTACCTTTTTAGAAAGGAATACAATCGAAATAACAATGCCAAAGTGCAGTGAATCAACAGAAAAAATAATAAAATAACAATATTTTCAACACTGACAATTTCAAACACTGTGCCGGTATGAATGAAATTATCGCGATTGACAGGCACAAGTCCATTATCAATATTTATATTTTTTACTCATTATAAACTAAAACCAACTTTACAATCCCATTGTTAAAATAGTGTTATTTATAGTTTTTTAAGAAATTGAGAGCAATCGAATACAGTTTTATTGTGAGAGAAAATAAGATTGAAACGAGAATACAATAATCTACGATGATTTAGGATGCTAGGTCTTAACTCTTAACGCTCCAGATTCTAGAATGGATAGGTTTCCTGAAATCTAGATTTTAAGTTTGGACACGTCGGGTTTTGCACGTTAGTAACTTTGACATGTCATGTTTTGAGTGCTATTTTTGTGGAATTGGGTCAAAATAGATGAAGCACCAATCACTTTGGATTTTTTTACAATATAAAAAGAAAACTAAAGAAATACTGAGCTCATCCACAGGAACTATAAATATAATGATATAAAATATTGAAGAGGATACATTTTAAGGCTTACAAGGTTTAAATGTCAAAATCCAAATTTACTGGTAAACGAAATTCTTCAACACTAGCAACAGCGTTTTCACGATTAGTTTAGACGGGATCTTAATCTTCTTTCGAGATCTATTACCTTGTGATGGTGCAATATTTTGGTCACCCATGGTTGTTAAATTAATAAATACTTTATCAGTAAAGCATACATTAACCGTAACTAAAAAAAGTTAATTCACAGCAACGTATTCTCAACGATAAAATAGAACACACAACGGTCGGAATAATCTCTTGTGATCGACATGAGACTTCCTTCCGTTCTTCGTATTGGCTCGTGCGGACATGTAAGTGTTGAATTCAAATACCGCTAATTCGTGTCTGCACCTAAACCTAATTTTCTTCAGCATATAGAATATGGCAGCGCTTCAGATACTGAAATAAAAATCGTAGATAAAAATTTTGAAAAATGTTTGACATGTCGGATTTCTTATTTAGACGACTGGTTAAATGGCATGTATTTTCAAGATATCAGAGTACTGGTGTCTTGTAGGCGTTGTTCATGACACACGGCTGAAAGGTGAGTTATGAAAAATAATTCATGCGTTTGTCCATAAGTCGTTTTATCAAGATTTCCAAAGGTAGGATTGAAATTATCAATGATATCCACATCTTAAAACCTAGTGACAAGGTGGGTGCTTCTGAAGCTACTCATCTGAACACGTTGAACATCTCTCCCATCTACAAGTCTACAAGTTGAGCACGTTTATGATTCAGGAAATACTTTTGCTCCACCCATCTTGGATATTTAACCTGAGGACTTGAGGGAGAAACTCATGGCAGGTGTTGCTAACTTGGTAGCTGTCTGCTTGGCTGTCGGTTATCCAATTGCTGCTTCAGTGCCACACAACATTGCTAATGCTTTCAAGTAGTTGTTGGCAATTGCTGTTGTTACTGATGTTGAATTTCAAGAAGTCACTACTGTCAAGAGGTATTTGAAAGAACCAAGCAAATTTGCAGCGGATGTAGCAGCACTAGCCGCTAAAGCTACTGAATCTAAAAAGGAGGAGAAGGAAGAATCAGATCAAAGTGACGATGACCTGGGCTTTGGCTTGTTTGACTAGGGTTGTTATGTTTGAGTTTAATATTTGTTTGCTGTATTGAGCCTGGCTGTCAAATAAACGATGAAACTAAAAAAAAGTAATTTGATTATCGCTGTATGACCTAACCTCGGTCAAGGTATTCCGCAAAAATAGGCATAACCCTATCATACACCATCGCTGGTCTCGTTTGCTATCGTTAACCCCCTAAACACCATGAATACTTAACGCCACGATGCCGGCTTCGTCGTAGTTGGCGCGCGGCGTCAAAACATCCGAGCATCGCACCACGATCTGCGGATCGGACGCCGGCCGACGTCGCTTCGCGAAAAGACACGTAAGATCGCGGCTGGCTCTGGAAAGATGATGCAAAAACGCAGTAGGCGATGACGTGGCGCGGAACTAGCATTACGTGGCATGACGTGGTCGTCGCAGGGCTATAAGGGCATCGATACCGATGATGCAATGGTGGTGTGACTTTTTATATGCAACACGCACTCCATACAACTATAACACATATATTATTCAGCATGTTTTCTACTCTTGTACTACCAAGCGAAAGTTTTCAGTTCATTTCGTCATACGAACTGTGGCGGTTAATAGTTAACGCGATGTATTTACGTATTTGTTTTCAGGCTGATGTTTATAAATATACTACGAAGCAAGGAAGCTAAATACCATGAATAATATGATTTTAGCTGAGCGTCTCCTTACATACAGCACTAAACTACGTGGCCAAATCTATTGAAGCCTATTTTAAAATATCGATATTGGATTATCTTCACATCAAATAAGTCATATGACGGATCACCCGTTATCAAAATAATTGTAAGTGATAGTGGTCCAACCATCCGTAATCACATTTTGTGACCTCATAGAATACGTTACTTTACGGAGTCCAACGATATTCCGAATCGACCTCCCTTTCGGCTTCTACTTGCATATTCCACACATACACCCTTTTATGTTCCCCCACGCTGCTTTAGATGTTATAACATCAAAATTTTTATCGTTGAGTTAGACCCTTTCTTCTTCTCGTTCATCGATAATTCATCTCATAATCCCTAATGCAATTCTGAGCGAATCCTGATTACGAATTAGATAAATTTCTGATTTTCCAAAATAACGGAGATGCCACGCCTCTATATGAGAGTCTTCAATATGAATGCCTTCCCATGCCACTTTCTTGTATAGATACTCCTTCGCGGACTCCTTCTGACGAATCCTTTATCACGAAGATGGATCCCTTCTGATTTCATTGTCCCTGGAGCGAGCACTTTTTTTGTGAGTACGTTAAAAACCAAAAACTGCTTCCTGATGCATCAATCAATCATTCACCTAACCCCAAATGCTTTTTTTAATTTTTTTAATCATTCTATACATTTCAGAGGTAGCCGAAGCGTTAGAACAACTTTCTTGTCCTACCAAGTGGTTTTATTAACTTTACTGTTAGGTAGATGGTCCAAATTACTGGATAATTAATCAAAGGACATGAAACCTTGTGCTGGGGAAATCTCTTGAAAAATCATCTCATTAGCGAATTTAAATACATTCTAATTTTAGAAACAAGACAACAAAAAGTCTTGATACAAAAATTCCAAAATTTGTTCAAAATTCGTTAGCTGCTGAAATTTTACGTTAAAGTGAAGTACACGTCTACTAAAGCATATTTCAAAAATCTGTCACTTGGTCATGAGAGGGAGCCTTAAGCGACATAATGTTAAAATCTTTTCACTTACATTTTGATGTTTATATTCATAGTGATTCATATCAAATTTACATTTTTTTATATAGAACCTCCTCATATTATTGCATATTTCGATTACTTGGTGGATTCTAGTGTAACTTTAAACGAACCGTTTAGGTGTAAGTCACCATTTTTGGTACAAGCAGGTATCAGAAAAAAATTAATGTCGCAGCGATTATAAAACCTAGAAGGCTGTGACTTTGCGGTGCGACTAGGATTAAAATGTGTCACCTTAGCTCAGACGTTCAAATTTGAGTTCGTTTTGCACTTTGAGAAATCAGTGGATAAATTAAGGAAACTTCAATCACAGGTAACTTGATCTTTTTCGAATGAGAACGCCTAATTTATTTATACAATCAAATGCAAGATTTGATAGCCTTTCCAACAATGTAGGATTATCAATATCATTGTTTATTAGTTTTTGTTATATTTCAAATTTTCAGTAGAATCGGGGTTTTTCAATCTTTCTAAGTATAAACAACCTAGCAGGCCATGAAAAATAAACAAAAACCTGTTCAGATGGAAGAAACCAACTAACTCAACAGAAAGATAAGAACAAAATAGAGTAACCAGGCAATACAATAAAAATTCCTTACAACATATCAGCAATGCCTATGAAACGTCAAGTGCTAATCCGAAAGGTGTATAGTATTTATTTTAGTGACAGATGTAGCTATGTTGTCATCAGTTTGTAATTATTAGATATTTAAATCGTAGTAATTATTGCTACGGTCGAAGATAAACTGTGTTACTGTTACGAACATGAATTACGTAAGTTATTACCATCACTAACGCTCGTTGACAATATACTACCACCACACCAAGTTTCATTTCTTTCTGACCTTTTGCTGTCAAAAAACCCCTAACGCCTGGATTATTATACAAATCCGAATTTTTGTTAATTTACACGTTTTTTGGTAGGATTGATTGTTAACTCAAGGTACAGGTTACAGTTACGGTGAGAACTATCATATATCATAACAAGAGCAAAGTCACTCACGGTGATTTTTCTGGTCCTCATTGAGATATATATCTAATCACCTCTGGATAATAAATTTTATAGAAATCCAATCATCTTCATCTGTCCAATCAAACTCTAGACGACTAAGTTCAATCAAGCAAATTGCATGTACTCGCCATAACCCACATACGCGTTCGTTATAATTGAATCTAACGATTTGTCGTGGTGCGATCAGACGCACTTTACTGCACGTGCACGTAATTTCCTGCGCGAACCGCACTTGTCCTGCGCTCGTTATCCTGCTGAAGACACGTGCCGAACGCAAGGCGGCACGCCACCTAGATATCCGGAGGGACATGTTAGAACATTTTCGGTGGGAGAAGACAGGCTTTTACCTGATGATTTTTCCGACGCACATACGAGGGGTTTGAGAGAAGTATGCTTAGTGAAAGCATTATTGGTAGGTACATCATTTCTGATCCTTACACCCCCTTTAAGGAGAATTGTCGTTGCTGTTTTTAATTATCCGTGTTTCTGTAGCGCCAACTAATTACTAGTTTGGAATAGACTGTTTTAGCTGTATTGTCATACTTTTTTATATGTAGTGCTAATTCGACATCCCCTATAGAATCAGTGAATTTAATTTAGTATTCCTTCTAAAAGTTTTCTGATCGAATTAATTTGAGCAGTCCTTTGAGCATTAAGTTTTTAACAAAAAAACTATAAAATATGATGTTTGCTGAAGAACGTATAGCCTAACAAAAGAACACAAATATTATGTTACGGATGCAAAACATAAATTTATCAAAAAATAATGCCAGGTGTTTTCTTTTTCAAATATTGTGAACGAGACCTTACATAGTATAAAATATTGTGGCTCTTGAACTCGGCTACAAAATCCATATGATCCATAATATGAACCATTCTTGAAATCTGAATTAGTTGATGAGATACTGCCGATTTATTAAAGCGGCCCACAGATGCTCCGGAAATCCTCAGAGGAAAAACTGCACAGTCATGGCCTCAAGGATTATCGGATCGTATGTGGAGATTCGCCGGACTGTACAGGCCGCAGGATGTGGAATAGAAAAACCATTCGATCGCCTGCGCAGGCAGTCTTTTGATGCCATGCTTACTAGAACTGAACTGAACTGAACTGAAAAGTGTCCTGAGCATCTGTGAAGCAGGGTGTATTCAGGCCAAATTGCAAGGGCCTTCAGGCCAGGACTGTGCAGTTTCTCCTCTGAGGATTTCCGGAGCATCTGTGGGCCGCTTAAGAGACCCCTTTGGGTTACACTTATAAGTACATACACTTATAACGTTTCAAATATTTATGTGAATGCGTTAATTCGCCTAATTACCTAATACTTTTAATTGATATAATCTCAAATTTGATGAAAATGACACTGATAGATTAAAAACTCACTGTAAAGTAGTTAAATAGAGTTCTAAAGAGTACGTTTTAGAGAATATATTTAACCGCAACTAATTTTATTTTCAGGTCAATGAACATTTTCGATCACTAGCGCTCTCATTAATAAATATTATTATAATTTTTTCCTTTTTTGGACCTACAACATTTCATATCCAAAGATTACATGGTATACCTTCAGATGCGATTAGCTTGTGTAAATTAGTTTGAAATAGCATTTCTCACTCTGCACAATGAGACTAGTTTTGTAACCGCTATAACAAAAATCCTCCACTGTTGATTTTTTATATTTTTTGTATATTGAAATGAAACTGGTTCCTTGTAAGAAAATCTTTGTTGAAACAAAGGACACTGCTTCATTCCGAATTTAAATAGTTAGTAGAACTTCTTCGAGTTTCCAGAAAAATGTACTTACCTTTGTTATTAAAAAAATGGTGATGACATACATAAGTTCTTGTTATCCACAGGGCTTGGTTATGGATGCGCTCCTGAGAACAATACTGAGCATGCGCTCCTGAGAACAATACTGAGCACGTACATGAGAAGTAGGTTGTTTTGGTTCTACTAGAAGTATCTGCGACTTTGGGTGCTTTGTTTTTTTCTTGATCGGTCTAGAATAGACTGCTGCAGTTTATTTTTTTAAATTTACTATAAATTGTTTAGTTAACCAAGGGTTCACTATTTCATTTCATTTTCTTTATTTCATATGTAGTGTAAACCTGAGGTTGATTGTGTTACTTGATATAGAGCTTTTATTATTATCAATTTCGTCATGATTTGGTGACATAGGCTAGTACTAAACAGCTGCTGTATACGATCCATTGCAGAAATGAAAAGAAATACATCCCGCCAGGCTTCCAATTGCCAAATGAAGGAAAACAATATAGTTGATCAATATATTCAAAATCATTAGAAAAGGCAAGGTTATTATTGCTTAATGCCAAAAGGTCACATATCCTTTAGATAACTGCCTGCTAAGCACCCTTTATATTCGGCGTTCAAATGCAGCTTATGGGGTATCTAATAGTAGCTTTAAATATGAATAAGCCATTTATTTATTGGCATCTTCTTAAATTAAATAATCAATAGAAAACAATACACTGTACAACTTCGAAGGGTACCCCTCCCACACAATTCTTTCCACACAAATTATAGGATATGGGCTTCTATGTACGACATGTATGAGCTATAAATAAAATCAATATGAAGATTATCAGAATTGCAATGTGAAGAAAACTGAGAAGCACGTGTGTCTAATAATTTTAGTTTCTTACCCAGTTATTTACTTGACTTGATGGAAGCGTATATCTGCAATTATATCCGTGTGTTGGCAAAATATAAGTTATGAAAAGTTTAGTCCGACTGCTCTGTCTATAGTGGACAGTACCTGGAGAAAACTCTTAATTGGTTGATGTACTAATGGGACTTGTTGTTTGCGGTCAGTTATTTCATCATTAATAATTGTGGTATTCCAAAAACTTTGAGTTAAAGCATTGGAGCTGGAACCATCAGACTAAGGGTGACCATTCTTGAATCAGTTAGCTTGAAAACCGCCTCCCCATTTTTCGGGCAGAACTGGATACCATAATATACTATATAATTGTGCTAGAAAGCTTATAGAATAGCTACCGAAAAAAATAATATACATGTAAAGCAGTTTGGAATTGGAGTAAATTTGTTGGTAGCATAGGGATCAGAAAGAATTCGCTTATAATGGATACCAGGACATGCTCGACAGGAAATGGAACAGCTAATACGGCGAACCTCATAATCTCTACAAAAATGGAATGAAAAGGGCACTAGGACTGGAAAAGATTGACGAGAATAACCCATGCTAAGGCATCCACATCGAATCTAAATGATATGGTAACAGAATCACTATTAGAGATGAGTAGGAAATCCTTAAATCCTTAGTAGGATTGTACCCTGGTCATCATTGCAGATTACACTATCATATAAGCAAGTTGGGTTTGGCAGAAGATGCAGAGTTCAGCCTGTGCTTAAGGGAGAACGAAGCAGCAAAAAATAATCTATATTTATTTATTTATTTATTTATTTTGTACACCACCAACAGTACAAACCAATTACTGGTAGGAAACAGTAGATAAGAACAAAAACAGAGTTGTATAACATAAGTTCAGGATAACAACATATCAAAATGACCTATGCGAATAACAGAAATAACAAAACACAGCAAGATCTAAGCTAAGCTGTCGACATATATACATATGAAAAAGCACATAAATACAAAGATATATAGCACATATACAAGCATACAAAGTATCATATACTGCAAACATGAATTAGTAGTGGGCTAAACAGGTTGCCTTACAGGTAGTTTTTAATGCTGATACAGATGTATTGAAAATATCGAAATCACCCTGAAAATAATTATAGCAGGAACAAAAAGAGTACAAAGGTGAATGGAACAGCACGTTAGTCCGTGGGGTGGCTAGGTAGAACGTAAGATTATTTCTAGTACTAAATCTAGGTGCGTTAAAACTTATCAGATTTAAAAACGATTGACAATCAATTTGGTTATTTACAAGTTTAAATAAAAATACCAGCGAGTGGATTTTCCTTCTATCATCAAGACTTAAGAGACCATATCTCAATAGTAATGAATTTTGTGGTATTCCTACAGGGGGGTATTCACCATCAATTTTGAAAGATAAATATTTGAGGAACTTTCTTTGCACTCTTTCTATTGATTCACAGGTGGTAACATAACAAGGATTCCAGATGATCCTTGCATACTCAAGTTTAGAGAGTATCAAAGAGTTATATAGAGCTAATGACGCTTTGGTGTCCGTAAAATCCTTTGAGTTACGTATTACAAATCCCATCGATTTCTGGACAGACAGTAGTAAGTTATTGATGTGCGAAATAAAACTCAACGATTTGTCAAATGTTACTCCTAGATCGTTAAATTCTTCAAGCGCTTGTAGGGGCATGTTATTAATTGAGTAATTGAATGTGATAGATTTTAATTTCCTCGTAAATGAAAGGGTTTGACATTTGTTAATATTTAGGGGGAGTTTGTTCACTTCACACCATTCAGCTAACCTGTCAATATTTCTCTGCAAATAGCAACAGTCGTCGTGGTTACTAACCTCCCAATATAGTTTTATATCATCCGCATAAAGTAATATATTACAGTCCACTATCTTGACTACATCGTTGATAAACACTATAAAAAGTAAAGGACCTAGGGAAGAACCTTGTGATACACCAGAAGTTGGGAAAAGATTAAACGATTTTGAACCCGAAAAATCGACAAATTGTGTCCGACCTACAATTCGTCATTGTCTGTCAGAGCGGTCCGGAGGACCTTTGCTCTTAGTTGCGGTCATGTCGATCGATCGGTCTGTCAGGTCTGGTTACCCAGAAACCAGACAAAGTCAGGGAGAAGTAAGGGAAGAAAAAGAAAAGGAAGAAAGGAAAAGAGCAAAGAGGAGGAAGTTCGTCAGTTAGAGGGTTTAGCTTGACATAGCCGATTAAAGTTCGGAAATTTTTGGGTTTGACCAGGAGTTAATTTTGAGGTTACATGTCTAAAAGGGAAAAATTTAGTTTTCAAAATTGCACGACTTAAATTTGATCACAATGCGAGCCGCGGCCTTGTGTGCTTGCGAACTTGCTCGACTGTGTAGTTCACTGACTCGCGCAACAGAGGGTTGCTGTGCGATTCCGCTTGACTATAACGTCGTTGCGCTTGCTGTTTAATGTAATCCCTCAAGTAAGGGATGTCGAGGTCTCTGTGAAGGGTGTCGTTAGAAACATACCATGGGGCGTTAGTGATTATACGTAATGTCCTGCTGTGCAGAACCTGCAGGCTTCGCATGTGCGTTTTGGCGAGGAAACACCAAGCCGCACATGCGTAGGTAATTGCCGGTCTAATAATCATCTTGTATAGTCGAATTTTATTCACCAAACTTAATTTTGAAGTTCTACATAACATGGGGTAGAGTTGACGAAACGTAATTTCGAATTTTGCTTTTAACGCTTCAGTGTGCTTCTGCCAAGTCATGCCCTTGTCGAGGGTAATTCCTAGGTACTTGGCAGAATTTTCCCATGGAATCCTAGCACCGTTCACTGAGACCTCCAACGGGGCACCACGACGCTTTTTGGTACAATATATAGCCTGCGTTTTCGAATGATTGATTTTGATGAGCCACCGATCCGCCCATTCCAACACTTCATCCACCGCAAGCTGCAGCCCATCGCGGACCAGATCTCCAGTCCGCGACTGAGCTACAATCGCAGTGTCGTCAGCGTAGAGATAGACTTCACAGTTGCTGGGACAAGGGACGTCATGAATAAAAAGTGAATAAAGGATAGGTCCAAGGACCGAACCCTGAGGAACACCGGCCTTTATGGGCCGTAATGTCGAAAAAGTATTGTTAATTTTGATTCTAAATTTCCTTCCTTCGAGAAAGGATTTTAAAAGTTTTAGAAGCCAAAAAGGGAAACCCTTTTGAATTAATTTATAGAGGAGGCCCTCGTGCCACACCTTGTCAAAAGCCTTTGATACATCCAGAAGCAAGATGCCAGTACTTTTGTCTTGGGTGAATCCACTGGTTATACGCTCCACCAGCCTGACTGCCTGCAACTCCGTGCTGTGCTCAGACCGAAACCCAAATTGAACGTCAGGAATCGTGTTGTGATCTGACGAGCAATTCTCAAGGTGACGTTTAATCACCTTTTCGGCAAGCTTAGACGGCGCAGACAGTAGACTAATGGGGCGATAATCCTGCGGAAAAATCGAACCCACCTTCTTTGGAATCATGATGACATCAGCAACCTTCCATGCCTTTGGAAAGTACTGAGTTCTGAGAATTGCGTTAATTATTGCCACCAGATATGTCAAAGCCTTCGACGAAAGTAACTTCAATGCCTTATTTGTGATCTGGTCCTCTCCAGGTGCTTTACGCACCTTTAGGTCTTTAATATGACCTTGAAGCTCTGCTGGTGTGCAATGAGGAATCACTTGTGATTCTTCGGGTGTGCTATGTAGAGCTTCTGTAGAAGAATTTTCCGAAGAAGAATCTTCAGTAGAGGAATCACAAATAGAAGCATCATCGCCACTGACGCCATTGGCCCTAAAATATCTCCTGACGGATCTTACAATTTGTCGCTCCTCGTCGAGGTCATTATCCAGATCATAGTTGGGTGAGAACTGATTTTCCATTGCATCAGCAAAAACCTCTACCTTTTCCTCAGTCGTGAAGACAACACCTCCTGGACCGTGGATATGAGGAAGTTGTTCCCGTTTGCCATTCCTGAGCGATTTTGCTACTTTCCAGAGAGGAACACTTGAATCAAGCATTCCCGCCAGAAAGTCGCTCCACTGCTCGTTTCGGAATTCATGAAGTGCGTTTCTCACTTCATGGACAAGATTTGTTGCCCTACGGATGTCGTCGGGATGACAAGATCTTTTCGCTTGTTTGATTGCTGACCTTTTGTCAGAAATTTTTTGCCTGATGTCGGCAGGGAGGAAAGGTCTGCCCGGTCTCCGTACAGGAAGAACGGCTGCACGTTGTAGAGCTTGTTGAACAAACCCTGTCCATTCCATTTGAGCGGCATCTATTTCATTCTCATCATCTATGATCGGGACATCTGGAAACTCTCTGAGAAGGGACTTGTATAGTTCCCAATCAACGCGTTTCTTTGGAGGAGTTTCCTCCTCCAAAGTATTCCCATCACCCACCTCCAAAACTACAGGAAGATGGTCGCTTGAGATGTCATACATGACACGAGAAGTAATACTGTATCTACAGCTTCTAGATATTGCAAAATCAATTACATCTGGTGCTTGAAGATGATTGAATGGATAGTGAGTAGGCTCGTCAGTGCTATGTATGAGACACCCATTTCGTACTACATGGTTATACAGCCGAATTCCACTAGTAGAATTTAGCCTAGAATGCCATGCTCGATGTTTGCAGTTGAAGTCCCCTGCCACGAGAAGCGGACCCGAGTAGTCCAAGAGAACTTCCAAGTCCGCCTCACGTAACCTGGCACCACACCTGACATACACCGATGTGATCTTCAACGGGATGCCTCCTGCCATATTGACCACCACAGAAGCTGCCTCGATGGTTTGCATCTCAGCATTTGTGCTTCTGTGATAGTCAATACCACGTTTGATCAGCACCGCCAAGCCGCCACCCCGTCCATTCAGTCTATCAGCGCGGATGACATCATAATTCGAGAAAGCTAGGCGATCTCCCGGATTAAGTAATGTTTCCTGCAGCAGAGCTACGTCTATGCATTCATCCAAAAGAACTTGGTGAAATTCCCGTTTTTTGGGAATGTCCCTTAGACCTAAACAATTCCAAAAAAGAATTTTGATAAATGCAGGCTGTCTACTATTGTACCTAGACATTTACCGGAAAAATCGCCTGCAAGGCCTGTGTGGCGCTTATCAGAGGACTAATTATTTGCTGCAAGGACTTGAGCGCTGTTGCCAAGTCCACGCTTTGAGCAGTCGAAGGTGAGCTCGAGGCAGCAGGAGTGGTCAAGGTTGCAACCTTGGCCGCATCCGCGTATGAGTTGGTTCGCCTTTGTGCGATGACTTGTAGATTCCTCCTAGGAGTGAATCTGCAGGTGGGACTGTTTGCCGGATGATCCCCACCACAGTTCGCACATTTGCGCACCTCTTGTCCTGTTTGAGGGC
Organism: Callosobruchus maculatus; assembly: GCA_951848785.1. Classification (NCBI taxonomy): domain Eukaryota; kingdom Metazoa; phylum Arthropoda; class Insecta; order Coleoptera; family Chrysomelidae; genus Callosobruchus; species Callosobruchus maculatus. Next base: position 5,278,512 of record CATOUR010000100.1, read on the forward strand.
ACAGATGTGTCATGTGGTCTTGGGCACATTTCAGACACTTTGGAGAAGCAGTACAGTACGACTGAGCGTGTCCATACTTCTGGCAGCGGTGACACTGTCCTATCAATCGGGAGTTCTTTTGCACCTCAACTCTGACAGATAGTCCTAGAAATTCGTGCTCGTTAAAAACTTGCTGAGATTTTTCTGTCTTTGGCAGAATCACCACTACCAAAGGCATGGGCACGCCACCGTTGCGCTTCAGGCGAATTATGTGGTGGGGAGCATAACCCTTCTGTTCGAGCTCCTCTTTGATTTCCTGCTCTTTAGTTGTTGCTGGGATCCCTCTGATGACAGCGTGGATGTTTCTTTCGGAGGGCAGAGGAAATGTGTGGTGAGGAATACTTTCCTCTTTAAAAAGACGAATTATCTTTCGATAATCGTCCTCGCTTTTGGGTACTATACGTATCCCAGCATCAACAGCTACTGCGCGCGTAATCTTTATGCCAAGGCTAATGAAAGAATAGTTAATGGTGCGCCATTTCGTCGCATCCCTTAATACAACAGGGGTCACTCGGCCTTGACGAGTTTGTTGATCCTGTGTATCAACGGTAGCTTGAGATGGCGAAACAGCAATGTTGCTGCCAGCCGATGGGGCAGCTGGTGATAGTGAAATAGGCATTTCAGCCTGTTTTGAGGTTGAGGTTTGCACACCCATTGGCTGGCTGGCAGAAGTAGAAAGAACTGACGCAGGCGGTATTTGGTTTACTGACGTTGCGCTTATTGGGGATCTGTGTGTCGGTAAAGGCGGAAATTCGTCTACTTTACTAACTGTTCGCTTCTTGCGACGTCGTCGGGCAGTAGTGAAATCACCACCCTGTGTATCATCGTCAGTCTCGGTATGTAAATCGCTAGTGGGGCTGTCATGTCTGCGCTTTGACAATTTGGAAGAACTGTCATTAGTAGGCATGAATTTATTAAGGAGATTATTGAGATTAAAAACCTGGGTATTTAGTGACTCAACGCAGTCCGTCAGTCTCTTGATTTGCTCTGCCTGGTCCTTGATTTGTTGAGCCTGGTCTGCAATGATGCGGTGTAGTTTATCCTGCTGCTCTGCTCCATAGGTGCCGCCGTGTTTCTCCACAGCTGTCACAGTAGAAGTCTCGGTCTGGTGCCGCGTGCTTTCTAATTTCTGCTGCTGGATCTGAAGCTGGTCGAAATTCGGGTTGCCCCATTTGCGGCCGTGGAGGGGTCACCAAGTGACCCCCCAAACTCGTCTTCCATATTTATAGCTGCTTTTTGCACAAATTATTTAATAAAAATCGCTAGACTCAATTCTGACACTTCGTGTCGGTTGACGTCTTAGACGTCATTCCTATTGTGTCCGACCTGTTAAGTATGATCTGAAAAATGATATCAAATTGGCAGATAGTCCCATGCTGTCTAGCTTAAACAACAGTAATTCATGATCTACACGATCGAATGCTTTGCTAAAATCAGTATAGACGACGTCAACCTGACTATTGGCGTCCAGTGTACTCGCTAAAAACTGAGTAAAGCAAATTAAGTTGGTTGTTGTTGATCTCCCCTTCATAAAACCATGCTGCATTGTAGAGATACTAGTACCAAGATTATACTGAAGGTAATCATGCAATAGTATTTCAAATGACTTTGAGAAGTTACAAACGATAACAATAGGTCTGTAGTTTTCGATGTCTTGACGATTGCCTTTTTTGTGAATAGGAATTACTTTTGAAATACGCCAAACATCCGGAAAAGTATTTGTCTTTAGACTCAAGTTGAAAATCTTAGTTAAAGGAGCCGCAAGAACTGGTGCGCAGTCGCGTACTATAAATGACGGGATTCCGTCAGGGCCTTGTGTAAATTTATTTTTCATTTTCAACAACACCTTAAGAACCTCTTCTACTGTGAACTTGTCAAGTTTGATATTACTGGAACAGGGATCAACGTTATTCATAAGTGTGGCATTAGAAGGTACTGCATACACGGACTCAAAAAAATCTGCAAAAGCATTTGCTATCTGACTAGGGTCATTAAGCAATGAACCGTCGTGTGTGACTGCAGTTGGAGAGTGGTTACAGGACTTTTTATTCTTGACAAATGACCAAAATTGGCTAGGGTCATGACGAATGTTGTTTTGCATCTGCTCTAAATATTTACCGTAGGCAATTTTAACATCTCTTTTAATTTTAGATCTTAAATCCTTAAACTGCTCATACGTGTCAGTGTCATGCTTCTTTTTATATAACTTGTGCAAAGAGGTTTTACGTTTAATATCTTTGATGATTTCATGACTATACCAAGGTGGAAATTTGGATGACCTGCGCCTAGTTTTAGGGACACACATGTTAAATATCGTCGTCAAATTCTTGTAAAATAGATCGCAGGCTACGTTAGCATCAGTAACATTGTCAAGGAATGACCAATCTGTAACTGTTAATTGTTCATATAAATCTATAAAATTGCTCTTACGAAAGTTGAAGGATGGCTCCTTGGACTCAAGACGTTTTCTAAAGTGAATGACTTTCTCAATCGCAAAACAGAGTGGAGGATGATGAGAGTCTTCCGGGACCAAATCTTCATACGCTTTGACAACATTGCACGATTTGTTAGCAAACACAAGATCAAGCAATCTGTCATTAACGTTCAGTACATTATTGAACTGTTTTAATTCAAAAAACATTGCGAACGAATTGATTGCATTCATTTTTTGGGAAACTGGTGTGTTAATAGACATGTTGTACTCAGGAATGTTGAAGTCTCCTAAAAAATATACGTCGTTACCAAAGAGGTAATCCATCTCTTCTAGATGGCCGAACAATTGCTCGTAACAAGTGACGCTAGTTTTGGGAGGTATATAGACAATAAAAAGATAAACAGTCTTATAATGAATATTAATTCTAACACCTAGGATATCAATGCAAGGTATGTCTTTTTTGATAACAGAAGTATCGACTTCGGAAGGAACCAGCCAATTGCGTGTCGCTATTAAAACTCCTCCCCCCTTGTGCAGTCGGATCTAGCTAAATCTCTGTCAGACCTGAACACAGAGTATGAGTCTGTAAATAGCTCGGAATTCATAACTCCTGATTGTAACCAAGTTTCAGTGCAGCAAATGATGTCATAGTCAGATAGTGAAACATTAAGAAGGAAGTCTTGGCACTTCGAGTTTAAGCCACGAACATTTTGATAATAAACAGATAGACCCATATAGGAGCGGCTAGAATTAAAACTCGAATTATTACCGGGCACAGCACCGAGAAGTTCCAAATCAGGAAAAAATAAGTCTGGACTTTATTTCCTCAACTTGTTGAAGATAACATGGACATCTAGAATCCCAGGCAGCATGTTCCACATGAAAATCGGTGTTTTTATCATTGTTGCTCTTAACACAATTGATACACTTCAGAGAGGTTGCTTTACAATTTTTAACTAGATGGTTATCCCCACACCTAGGACAATGAAATTGACTACTTTTACATTGATTAAATACATATACATTGATCAAATACTTCGCATACATCGTACCCTACAAATAATTTACAATTACCTACAGACATAACTTTATTATATGTATCCACATCTAATTGAACAACGGCTTGAAATACGTCGTCTCGCTTCCTAATGGGCTTAACTTCCAGCACTTTACATGTATGTTTACATATATACATGTCATTGAATGGGTTGGATCTGATATAAGTTGTTCTGAGATAATACTCGCAGCAGACGAACTGGAAAATACCTTATCCAAAGTATACATAATTTTTTTTGGGTTTTCAATATCCAAAAATATCCCAGAACAATATGAGGGGTATTTTGTGGCATGATCATAATAAAAAATATAACATGATTCATGATACTCTTATCTCCAAATTTACCGTCCTGAAAAATTCTGAAAGAAAGACCAACGAAGAAGTAAGAGCTCGAATGAAAGCGGAGGAAACAGTGCTGGATCGAATAGAAAGACGATCCTTGAAGTGGTTCGGTCATTTATTAAGAATGCCTGATGAGAGGTGGCCCAAAAGAATATTTCAGTGGAGACCACCTGGGAAAAGAAAAAGGGGCAGACCACGTAGATCGTGGAATGAAAGCATAAGAAGAGCGATGAACGAACGAAATCTAGAGGAAGAAGATGCCTTGGATAGAGAGGGTTGGCGAAGGATGACGGGAATGCGGCAAGATGCTGTCAACAGTGGAATACATTTTGTATCGTAACTGTACCCGTAATATATATATAAAAATTCTGAAGCATTTCTGAAGTTGTCTCTTTTAATTTATGAGAAACATACTTCATGCAAATAGTTTACTGGTACGTAGTTTTATTAAGATTAATGCACTACATAATGTTTTAGATTACTATATTCGTTAGCAAATAGCATCGAATATACATATATGCTATTGGCTTCCCTTTAAGCAAAAATCCATACTGACTGTTGTATTTTGACACTGACGCCCTTGTATATAGTATATCAATAGTAATAGAATTCATATATAGTCCTGAATGGGTCGCAGAAACGTAGGGCATTTAGGCGATTACTACTTCAAAAATGAAGACTACCTTAAGCTTCTGCAAATACTGAGCAACCCGACGTTCAGTGCCCGTCGTTCCTTATACACGTGGCCTATAGGACTATAGAGGTCCTGTTTTGAAACGCTCATCGGTGTAGCTTGATGGCCGACAGTAAAGAATAACGGGGAACAATATCGATTTCTCTTCTGTCAGACTGGCGTATATCTGGAGACATGTATAGTATATCCATGACGCAACGCAACTATAGTACATATCCAGTAAAATATTTATATTGCAACAAAGTTATAATAAACTATAACATATTCTGACAGTTCTAACCGTTTGGAGGCTTTTTTTAAGATTTGTCGTAAATTAGATATGTAAAACGATACGGAATTTATTATCACTTCTCTAGTGTTGATACCAATATACATTTTCAAAAATTATAGATTTTCTGAGTACAATTCATCTTGACTATATGACATATACCTACCCTGAATGGATTTTTCACGAATATTACATTAACTTGGTCATTTTAAACATACGTATCAATCTACAGGTTTTGATGGTGATCTGAATACTACTTATGAACGTATTCCTGTTATGTACGCTATTATTACTATTTACCTTACACATCCTAGAATAGACAACTGTATATACACCATTCCATACATTCTTCAAAGAAGAGTAGTATCTCACAACGAATTACAGTTTTAAAGAAAATTTTTAAACTGTATCGGGAAATCGAAATTTAAACTGTAACCTTTTCACCTTTTTCAGAGCCGAATACTTGAAGATGCAATGTGCAACTCTTGGTCTCCGAGGCATAATGTGAGTCCACTGAGTAGCCAGACATTTTTCTTAATAATTGAGTTGCTTATTTTTATTATGCATGGCTATTCCAATTTTGTTATAAACGTAGGTATGTGGTAGGGTTATAGATTTTCCTATTATTATCAGGCCATAAGAGGATGCAACTTTTCGTCTACAGGAATTTATGACAACGTTAAAGCTCTTAGAGGAGCAATTGGAAACCGGGATGGACGATATATCGATTCCCCTAGACGACCAACTATCGATTACAGGTACAGATTTTAGACCAGATTTTCTGAAGAGCATCAGTTCGGGAAAAACGCCCTGTCTCACAAATCCAGGAGGCCAGACAAAAAAATATTCTCAACAGTAGAAGGAGGGTATTGTACATAAGTGTCTTTAGCGTGCTGGACCTTTATCTTTGAAATCCTGCCTCCCTATGTCCTATATCCCGAATTCTCCTAGAAATTCCGAGCTCAGCACCAACCCCGCAAGTATTAATTTTCAATGCTCGTTTCAATGTTAATGCTTTTTGCCCTCCTCAAAGTCATCCATGCTATCATATTTTTTCTGTTAGAAATCAATGACCGTTTCAGTAAAAGTCCGATTAAGATAGTAGAGCCATACCCCACCCACATTTTTGGCAAAGTTGGAGAGCGCAAGGCTGACACCCAATTTTGTACTTAATCAAAAAGGTATGCCTAATAATTAATTTGTCATATTCATGAGAATGACAGAATGAGTGGCTCTGCCAAGCTTACACTAGTCATGGTTTGGCATGAAAACGTTAGGCTGCTTGAGACACAGCTTTCAGCTTTGACAGCTTTGACGCGCTCTTTTTGGCGCGTCATCAGTGACTCAGTCTATCTATAGCTATATTCTAGCGGGCCTTATTCATTTGAACCCTAATCAACATTTTAGGTGTCCTGTGGTGTACCCCAAGAGTCACCTTCATTTTTATGTATATTTAATAATAATAATAATAATAATAATAATAACACTCAACAAATATTACATACAGTCAATGCTAACGTAATACCACAATTCATAACGGACGACAGTAACCTGGAGGACATCCACACAGTTATATATGCTGCCGCAGCAACCACCCTCATAGTTAATGGCCAAAAACTCTCAAAACGGTCTAAACACCAGACAAGCAATAGGACTAAGCCTAAATGGCAAATAAGAATCGAAAACAAAATTAGCACAATCAGAAAGGATTTGGCACATCTCGCACAATACAGCATCAATAACAACCATCCTTCAAGGCACATACAGAGAACAATAAATATACTGAAATCAAAGTCACCACAACAAACAATACCAGAAATTACTGATACACTTAAACAGAAATTTGCAGTTTATGCAGCTAGACTCCGCAGATACAACGAGTCCAATGCCAGAAAGGATGCTAACAGCCTTTTTCAGAAAAGTGAAAAACAGTTCTATCAAAAGATAACAGCCGACAACCAGATCACAACAATAGAACCTCCCAGTAAACAAGAGTTAACTGAGTTTTGGGGAAGCCTATGGTCTGAACCCAAAACACATAATGAAGACGCTCCATGGATCAGAGAGGAAGAGGAAAAACATCAACATATAGCGGAACAGGGAGACGTCATTCTTTCAAAAGAGGAAATCGTCGAAACAATAAAACATACCCACGATTGGAAGTGCCCAGGCGTGGACAATGTGCAAAATTTTTGGTACAAACATTTCAGCTCAACATACGAAGTGCTCACAAACCAAATCAATAAAGCCATACGTCAACCTGATAGGCTTCCCAAATTCCTCACTCAAGGAATAACGTATATAAAACCCAAAAATGCAGATACCAAGAACCCTGCGAATTACCGCCCAATCACTTGCCTTCCTACCTTGTATAAGATCATCACAGCAACATTATGCAGGAGGATTGAACAACACCTCACGCAAAACAACATCCTCACTGAAGAACAGAAAGGATGTAGAAAACAAAGCCAAGGTTGCAAGGAACAACTTATAATTGATAGTGTGATCATGGAGCAAACTAGAAAAGAACATAGAAACCTTCATACCTGTTTCATAGACTATAAAAAAGCATTCGATTCTGTACCACACAGCTGGCTAACAAAAATTCTGCAAATATATAAAATTAACCCAGGCCTTCGTCAGTTTCTTGCAAAAACCATGAAGACATGGCGAACCAACATACACCTTACAACTCAGGACGGCCATATCCAAACGGAGGAACTACACATACGACGTGGTATCTTCCAGGGCGATTCACTCAGTTCACTTTGGTTCTGCCTCTGTCTAAATCCACTCTCCAACGCACTGAACAACACAAACTATGGTTTCAACATCAGACACCAGAAAGTAAATCTACACAGAATCAATCATCTTCTCTACATGGATGATATAAAACTATATGCCGCCTCTGAAGTGCAACTGAGAGAATTGCTCAAAATAACAGAAGTTTGTACGTTAGACGTCAGGATGGAGTTCGGAATGAGCAAATGCAAGGTCCTTCACATCAATAAAGGCCAATGGAAGAACCATTCTGAACAGGAAATAGTAACTGACCAAACCTTGGATAATATGGGCAAGGACGAAACGTACAAGTACCTGGGTTTCAATCAGAATGTTAAAATAGACCACACCCAAGTCAAGGCGCAACTTAAACAAGAATTTAGAGACCGCCTCATTAGGCTACTGAAAACGAAATTGAATTCCAGAAACCTCACAAAAGCAATTAACACATTTGCAATACCAATCCTCACGTATTCCTTTGGCATCATCAAATGGTCGCACACTGACATAGAAAATACACATATACTCATGCGAACAGAACTCACGAAACACAGAATGTCACATCCCAATGCGTGCAAGGAAAGGCTAACCGTACACAGAAAACAAGGGGGCAGAGGAATTATAGACATACAGTCTCTTCACACAAGGCAAATAAAAACACTCAGACATTTCTTCCAAAGCAAACAAACAAACTTACATGGAGCAATAGTAAAAGCAGACAAAAACTATACACCACTAACAGTGGTTTGCACCAGTCATAGTTAAAGTTGTAATTAAAGTTAAGCCTTAATTAAAGTACGAATTGCTTTGCACCGGTTGTAGTTAGCGTCAAACTCATAATTAACTTTAAGCCAAAGGCAAAGTAGGGTTTAACTTTGACGTTTCTTGGCTTAACTTTTGACATTTGTGGGTTTAACATATTCTGTCAGATCACCACAGAAATAAGTTTGGTTAGTTTGTGAAATATTTTATAAAATTATTTCTATATCCTATGAGCAATTATGAATCAAAATTGATCACTTGGATTCAATATCAAGTCGTGGGGAACTGAGGATATGACCATAACCTCAATCTACAACTATATAAAGCTTATTCTGGAATTGGACAAATATCACTGTTGTAAGACACCGTGTTATGGTTTATGAGATTTTTCGTGTTCAACAGCTTTTTGGTCATTGTTGTGTTACTGCTGTCTTGTTCAAGGAGTCTTATCTTAGCAGGTAAGCAATTCAGTTATTTAGAATGCTGTAATTTATGAGATAATGGGCGCTCAAAACTTGGATGGATTTTGAAAACAGTAAAGATAAAACGTTTATTTGTAAATTACAGTTATCACATTCACTAGGGACAGTTGTTTGATACTGCATCTTAAGTCGCCCAATTTTTACCATATAAAGAAAAATTATCTGCATGAATTATTTTGTTTGCAGCAAAATGCAGTATAATTATGTGAATAGCTATCACAGTAGTAGTTATTACTGTAAAAATTAGAATGCAAGTGTCCTCCTGTTCTCACATGAATTTTATTTAATTCATCTTCACCACCCATTAGTTAATTTCTATTTTTAATAAAAAATATTGTTTATTTCAGATCACAGATGACAATGAATACTTTAAGGGACTAGTGAAAAACTGAAGCCTCTTTATTAACAAAAACTGAGTAATTTGAATAATATTGACCCATACCGTATTACTGAGCACTGCGGCAGCAAATCACTGTTGTGTGTTCCACCAATCACCCTATCCTAATTACTGAATTTTCTACTATTCAGGACAAGCCCTGACATATTGAAAGAAAATATATATAATAAAAATATAAGAGAATTCAACCAGTAGTTTTTGTTCAAGTAATAAAACTTACCTTCTGATGGGTGCAACTTTACAGTCACCCAATGAGTGTTTTTTTAAATAATCACCTTGTTTGACAAGACAGAAATTAATCACTATCTGTGAGCATGTTATACAAACTATCATTTAAAATACATATTTTTAACAAGGCATTCTATATCTAGACACCATTTTATATCACATATTAGCTACTGATAGTATGAAATATTTTAGATTTTGTTATATGAGAAGTTATAAGAAAGTGATTTTTTTTCTCCACCTTTATTAACAGATATAATTACAATATATGGATAACATATGCATTTATTGGTTCTATTAATTTACACAGTATGTGGAACATATTAGTATTTACTTTCTATAAAGCCATCACAATGAAGCTCTAAATGCATAACATTATGTGCTCTTTTCGCCTCATGGTATCGGACTGCCTCTTCTTTCTCAAATACTTGGCAACCTGAATAATTCTTTCTCCACACCTGCAATGACAAAAAGAAAGTATTTTGTAGTAGTGCATATATCACAAATCTGTTTTAATAGAGAAGTTGATAGTCATAATATGTATATTGTTCGTTGCATATTATATCACTTGTTCCGGAAACTCATCTTAAGGTTATGCCAAAAGATTACTGTTTTAATTGTTTCATTCCTTGAAACCACCTATATATACATATAAAAATTGTAATTATTATCTATGAATGGACATTTTGCTAGTTTAACACTATAAATGTATAATAAAGATGTCTTTAGTTGACCTCAGCACTTTGGACATTTCTCTATATTTTTACTTACCACAAACAGATCCGGCATAAATGTTATTACTCTGATGTCTTCTGTAGCCACTCCTATACAAGAGAATCCAGAATTAAGACACCCAAAATCCACCAAATGTTGGGTCACTGCAATCAACTATTTCATAGACAAAATCTTGCCTAAAGAAGTACATTCACTTCAAGCATTTACTTTTACCACTGTTGTTATATTCTGTGAATTGGATATTTAAGATAATGGGTTATCAATTAATGAAAATGAAACTAAAAATACTAAAATGAATCCGAAATTTCTTAATCAAAACAAATAGCCTCAGTTGAACTTGAAAGATAATGTTTGACAGCCATCAACGACAGTGACATGAACCTTCATTTCCATCACAGAACATCAAAAATACGACATGATTGCCAACGTAAAATCTGAAATTCGTTAAATTTCCCTGTAAGAAAAAGTTGACTCATAATTAAAGTTAATCATGACCGGTGCAAAGACACACAACTTTAAGCCTTAATTAAAGTTAAGCTTTAATTAGTTAAGCCAAAGGTTTAACTATGACTGGTGCAAACCACTGTTAGCCTCTCTTGTCCAGATCACGTAGCAGACACATACAATCACATCCAATCACAACAAGAAAAAATAAACACCTGGTCGCAGAAAGCACTCCACGGCAAACATAGATACCGTGTCACACAAGACCACATTAACGAAAAACAGTCATACACCTGGTTACAGGACGGCCAGCTGTTCCCAGAAACGGAGGGTTTCACGCTTGCCATCCAAGACCAAGTGATTGCAACACGAAACTACAAAAAATATATAATTAAAGATCCATCCATAACAGACGATAATTGCAGAAAATGTCAACAACAAAAAGAAACAATAGATCACATAACAAGCGGGTGCAAAACTCTTGCCGGTACCGAATACACAGCCAGACATAACTCTGCGGCCAAGGTCATCCACCAAGCATTAGCCACAACAAACAAACTAATAGAAAACACAGATCCGTATTACAATTACACTCCGACATCAGTACTCGAAAACGATCAATACAAACTATACTGGGACGTTCAAATACATACAGACAAGACTATCCCAGCCAATAGACCAGATATAGTTTTCCAGTCAAAGCTCGACAAAGTTACATACCTGATAGACATTGCTATTCCCAATGATGTGAATATACAAAACACCTACGCTGGGAAAATATCTAAGTACACGGACCTTGCCATGGAAATAAAACGCCTTTGGAAGCAGGACAAAGTTACTATTGTTCCCCTCATTATGTCAGTCTCAGGCCTTACACCAAACACATTTACACCACACCTACAACAGTTAGGCCTGGACGAAAAGTTACACAAAACATTCCAAAAGTCTGTAATTCTGAAGACCTGTAACATCGTACGATCCTTCCTAAATTCCGATCAATAATAGTCCAGGTGTTGACTTGGCTCAGCCCGTCAACACTTGTTGCTACCGCAATTATGCGAGAGGAACTTAGAAAGATGAATAATAATAATAATAATGTGTCTTTATTTTTACTAATGTTACAAAACTTAGTAAAATATTGCAGAATGGGAGGCGGCATTCAACTATGTTGCTCTTCCATGCAACCCCCAACAGCGAAACAGAGAGAGGAAAAAAGAACAGATATTGTAAATAGTGTCTTAACAATAGTATAAAAAAAATAATAGTAGTAATAAGAATTACATATGTACGATTAAGAGCTGCGTAGAGACACGATATAGGTTTTGACCTTTTTTCGGAATGCAGTAATAGACTCTGAACACTTTATATGTGGAGGCATTTCATTAAACAACAAAGCAGAGTTACAGGTGAATGATTTCTTAAATAGAGCTGAAGAGTGCGAGGGAACCGTATAAAACTCACGGTACCTAGTGTTGAGACAATGAGTATCAGAACCTTTGACTAATTTAGCATAGAGGTACCTAGGTATTCTATTCTTATTTATTTTATACACTAAAGTAAGCAAATGTAGTTTGAAGCGTTTGTCAAGATTTAGCCAGTTAGATTGTTTAAAAAATTCGCTAAAGTGATCATACTTTCTTAAATCGTAAGAGAATTTGATACATGAATTTTGAAGCTTTTGTAGACTGCATTTGTCTTTTTGCGTGAGAGCAGGCCAGTAAACTATATCCATATAAGATACTGTTGACAAAATAAGAGAGTCACAAAGATGTAATCTAAGTTTTGTGTTAAATGCATTTTTATGCCTGTACAAAGTTCTTAACATTAAATAACTTTTTTGTAATAATTTATTCACATGCGAAGTGTACTTGAGTTCATTATCCATATAGAGACCTAAATTCTTAACAGTTTCTGATGAACTAAGTATAGTATTGTTTAAGACAATTTTGAAGGAATCAGGATTTAAAGCAGCGCCAAATAAAACTAACTCGGTTTTAGACTCGTTTATGGCCAAATTATGAGATTTTGCAAATTTAGTGATATACTTTAGGTCAGAATTAATTCTCATGGAGGCAATGAGTACATCATCCTTGTTAAAAGAATAATAAATTCGAGTATCATCAGCATACTGGTGCATCGTACAGAACTCGAGTTGGTGGCCAATATCTGCTGTATAAATTGAAAAAAGAAGCGGGCCTAATACACTGCCTTGAGGTACACCACTCTTGACTGCCCTTTGATTTGAAATATCATTACCTACAATAGTTCTTTGATTCTTAAAAAAAGTTACTGACGAATCACTTAACCCAAAAAATCTTAATTTTTTAAGCAGTAGAGAGTGACAAACAGTATCAAACGCTTTGCTGAAATCTAGTAATACAAGGCAAGTGCTGAGTTTTCTGTCACATGCTTTAAAAATATCATCAGTAACGTGTGCTAACGCAGTAGTTGTACTGAACCCTGAACGAAAGCCAGACTGTACTGGGGGCAGAACATGATGCTTTTCTAAAAAAATTTTTAATTGATTAGCCACAATCTTCTCCAAGATTTTCGAAATAACTGGCAAAAGACTTATTGGTCTAAAATGAGAAGCTTCAGTAGGATTTTTATTTTTTGCAACAGGTATTACTTTGGAAGTTTTCCAGCTATCTGGGAATACATTATTTAATAGACAAAAATTAATAATGAATGTAATGATATGCGCTAAATATGGACAAATTAGTTTCAGCACTCTTAAGTCAATTCCATCAAATCCAGCTGCATTAGATTTAATACCATGTAGCTCCTTTTCCACGTCTTCAACCGACACTTCAGTAAAGTGAAAAGCATCACTAACATTTAACAGGCAGCCATCATATTTGGACGTAGTTTGATCATCACTGTCTATCAGAGAAGGTACATTATCGACAAAGTTGTTATTTAATTCATCAGCGCTAAATTCACATTGTTTATTGCAATTTTTATCAGAAATGTTTAAATAGTTGATAGCTTTCCAAAACTCTTTAGTATTTTGTTTTGATTTGAACTGCAAATAAGCTTTTTTTTCTGCAATAATAGAAACATTAACAAGGTTCCTCAAATCTTTATAGTACTGCCAAGCTGCTTCTGTTTTCAGTTTCCTATACTTTAATAAGGCTTTGCCTCTGAGCTTTTGCATAAACTTGATATTACTAGTCAACCATGGTGCAGGACGTTTCGTAATTCTAGCTGTAACAATTGGAGCATGTTTGTCAAAAAGATAGTTCAATTTTTCATTCCAAAATGCTACAATGTTATTAATATCTGTCAAGCTATGCATATCTGACCAGCTTATACTATACAAATCATTAATAAAACTCTCTGAATCAAAGTTTGAAAAATTTCTGTAAGTTTTATAGGTCGGCAAACTCTTAGCATAGTTAAAATTAATTGAACACTCTACCAAACAGTGATCTGAAATATCATCCATTTTAAGAACTTGCTGTTCAAGTATACAATCCAAGTCGGATGTTATCAACAAATCTAGTACACTACCACTGGATGGGCGCGCAACGCAATCAACCACCTGATTTAAACCATATTTAGTCAAAAGTGAAGTCAACTGACGAGTGTAGTAGCTTGTAAGATTACTTACATCAATGTTAAGATCCCCTCCAAATAAAATAAAGTCATACTCGGTTTTTAAGCATACCAATATATTTTCTAGATCATTAAAAAAGGTATGTATGTTTGTATTTGGAGGTCGGTATAAAGTACCCATGCAAATGCGCTTACCTCCCATTTTGACGCTTACCCAGAGATGCTCCAGCGAATCGCAATCATACGGTATGTTCACTTTAGCAAATTTTAGTGCAGAATTCAAATAAAAAGCAACACCTCCGCCTCGACTTTCTCTATCAGCTGTCACCAATGTATAGTTAGGTATATTAAATGTAGAGTCCGAAATGCCGCAATGTAACCAAGTTTCTGATAAGCCTACAACAGTATAGTTAGCATGTAATAAAAATTCCGAAAAAAGATCAAATCCAGTAGACAATGATCGGATATTAAAATGTACAAATTTCACACTATTTGTGTCATAATGACACATCTAAACATATTTTTTTTGTGGTTCCATCAAATATAAGTTTAAAGAAAATAATATCCACATTCAACTAAATGTAATAAAAAGCAGTCATTATTATCAGTAAGGAAAAATTATATCCTGATTGTAAGTCTACTTAAAGAGAAAAAAATATTCATACATAATCATTATTCCAAAATCCATACGACGAAATAAAAATATACCAGTGGTAAATATAAATGAAACATTACATTGGAATTTCAACGAAACTCGAGATTAGCAAAAAGAGGGTCCATATAAAAAGTAAGCAAGAATGAAGGTAAAATTGTATACAACCGCATCGATAAAGTCCTGGTCAGAATCGCAACAAGTCCACGTCAGAACGAATTAGTCGTTTTTCATCACCGCATTTGACGTAAATTTTCCCCGCAACTGACCATACATTACGACCTCCCAGCTTCTGCTTGGCTTTCTTCAGCAGTTGGTAGTTTTCATGTGTGAGGTCGTCATATATTGCCACATTTAAATCCTTTAACTTGGTTCTTCTTACTCCCAATACCTCAGTCTTCTTGTGATTAGTTGTTAAATTTACAAGCATGACTTCTGGACGGTTAGCATTACTTGTGGAAGTATGATTTATTCTGAACGCCATGTCAATGTCTAGTTTAGTACAGTTAATCCCCAGTACATTGAAAAAATTAATAACAGCAGCTACTGAGTCTTCATTATCCTTTTCCTGGAGGCCCAAAATACGTATTGAATTTTTTTTCATGCTTAGCTCAAAGATGTTACTTTTATGATTTAGTTTATCTATTGAGACTTTATTTGCAGATACGGACTGTTCCAGTTTATTAAAAGATTGCGATAACTCTTCCAATTTTTCGTGAAATACTTGGAACTTCTTATCTATCTTCTCTTCTAAACGATCAGCAAAACTGGTACATACCTTGTGTATTAATTGTTCAGTACTAATATCTACAGCACTTCTCGTTTTTGCCATGGCCACTACTTTATCCACTCGCTGCACTTGTTGGATATAAACGATCTTCGCAGGAATTAATCAAATTCTACCACAGCAATAACTCAGTTGAGTTAAAAAACAGATCCAATTATTTTTACACACCTTCTATGAACATTTTACTATGACTGATAATTATTTTCCTCAAAAGAACAGTAAAATCGCTAATTTAGTCGGAGCACACAAAATTCGTGTTTCTCACACAGACGCCATAGACGTATATCCCATATTTATGTATACTACTAGCACTATGACATCATATGTGGTTGTAAAGCCTCGTCTTCACGGTGATAGTAACTATCATGAAAGTACTCGCTTGATAGCACGATAGTCGTGTCATGAAAGTCTAATATCTACACGTTGAAGGGTATTGTGATAGTAGCAAGAACAGAACGCAGAACTCACAGAGCAAAAAACTTTCTTCTGCATGATCCCTCTTCACTATGTTCATGAGGTCTGCCGATTTTTTTCCATTTCCAAGTCTCGTTTCCACGGTGATAATTACTATCGTGGAAGTTCTCTCATGATAGTCAGCACGATAGTAGTGTCATGGAAGTCAAATGTCTACACGTAGAAAGTGATAATAGCAAGCACAGAACACAGAGCAAGAATAGCAAGAAATAGCAATATGGCGGACATAGTTTGATTATGAATCATTTTTATCCACGTTCTGGTCAAAAAACCTTTGGGCAAAGCAAACCAGACTAGTTTTGGCTTATAGACATAACTCGCTCCTGAACCTGTTCGCATCGACTTATTTATGTTTGCCACTTCTTGGTTATAGGTACATCTAATGCGATTAACATTTTGCCTAAGTTCTCTTACCGTAGCGAGCCCAGTTACTGGCAAAATAATTTCTTCTGCATGGTACTTCTTCACTATATTCTTGAAGTCGTTCCAATTTTTTTCCGTGGACTTGGAAGCCTTTGATATTTCTCTAAAAACCTTAGAGCAGCAAGTCGTTCAGACATCTTGTATGCAAAGCATAAACTAAACAACAGAAATTGGCGCCAAACAAGACACAGATTTCAAATGATATATACGATAACATAAGAGTACTCTCACTATCTCTTCAAACAAGATAGTGTGATAGTACCGTCACGACAGTGCGATAGCGACTATCATGCTGTCTATACGTGAAATTTTTTGCGACAGCTGCTGTTGTGACAACAACTATCGCAAGAACTATCGCCTTGAAAACGATGCTTAAACATGGAAACCTTTGATATCTATCTAGAAACTTTAAAACATCAAATCCTTCAGACGTCTTTTATGTAAAATATAAACAAAACAACATAAATTGGTCCCATCAAGAGAGAAATTACAAATGAACTATCATGTTGTTGTACGCACGGTGGCTATAGATGTGATAGTTCTATCGTGAGATTACCCACAACTATCTTGTCAAACGAGTTAGTGTGATAGTACTGTCGCGACAGTGCCTTAGCGACTACCACGTTGTCTGTACAGTGACATTTTTTATGATAGTTGCTATTATGACAGCAACTATCGCAATAACTATCACCGTGAAGACCAGGCTTTAAGTATAACGTTTTTGTTTACATGTCCTAACAGCGTTACAGTGTAATTATTGTCATGATAATAATAGTTTATTCAATAAATTTACATTTTAATGTATTCTTGATCACTATACACAAGTTCAGTAGTTGCTCCAACCTTGGTATCCTCAAAATCACTACCAAAATATGGAAATGTGTGAAGACGAAGTTTGAGTATGATATACTTTTTTTTGTTTTTGCTACTCTTCCCAACATAGGCGTGGTTAAGTCCCTAAATCTGGGGGGGCTTAAGTCCCTGGATCTGGCAGGATCAAGTTCCCGCCCTAGGTACAAAGATTTAACAGAACGAATTATTTTGGGATCTTTGGGGGGGGGGCCCTCCAGCCCCCACCTTACTACGCCTATGCTTCCCAACTGCCAGTTCAGCGTCCTTCGAATATTTTGTCTACACTAATCTTTTGTCTACACTTATCTCCCAAACATCTTTATAGTTGGTGCAGCGATTATAGAGATTAAATGACGCCAAAAATAACTATAGACGAATCAATAGGATAATGTAAACATGCAGATAAATATTTAAAAAAACGTATTACCTGCAACTAGATTCTGACGTGGAATGCAAAAATGAAAACGATAAGGGTGATAAATAAAACATTACATTTGAGATACAACCCGATATACAATTAGTCGTGAATATATCAAAGAAATGCAACTACATTCGTTTGGTCAATTTTGGCGATTTAGGACTGGCTAGTAGCAACCCATGACGGTTAAAATGCAATGTGGGAAGAAGCTTTCCAGAATATAAAAAAGAAAAGGTTTTGCAAGCCCTATAAAGCTAACCATTAGAGTGCCTTATAGTCAGCCTAACGTCATGTTGACTAGTTATAAGGTAATACTGTTCAGATAGGCAATTTAAGCAAACAATTTTAACCATCAGAGTAATATACACATGGATGTGATGAATTTTATTACCTCTCCAGTAGGCAGTACTATAAGCATGGACTTGGCTGCTTGTCAAGTTTTAAGGTCAATGAGCCATTGGCGTATATTGTCTTCAAATTTTGAGCAAACTGATTGCACAGAGAATAGCATATTAATGGTTACCACCGCCATACCTATGTAAGTGTGTTGATAAATATAGGAAATTATAAAAACTAGCAAGAATCTCAACTGCACTTCATGTATAACATTAATACCCACAACCCATCGAAAGACTATTACACTTACCGTAATGTATTATTCCTGTGCTGTTTCTGAGCTATAAAGTAATATCAAGATTAACCTAATACTTCCAACTTCCTCCATCAAGGAGCATTAAGGCGCACACTGTTATTAAGGCAATAAGTATTATGTAATCCGAAAGAGGGATATACCTGTAAATATGGAAAGTTTGCAGTGTGCTCCTCCCATGGAACAGGACTGTACTAGTATCAGTATAATACACCTTAGAAGTAAATAGATTGTATTCAACTTTCCATGTCAAACAGACGTAGGAGGTTTTGTATATTCAGTGACATCTATAGTTTTGTCCATTTAGTAGGCCTTTACGGAAACTATGATCGGGTTAACTCAAACACAAGGATCTAGGATCAGTCAGAAATAAGGTCAGTTCACTCTGGTACGGTGAGTGATAGCGATCGGATGATTCAGATCATTAGCTGTTTTTCTAACCATCTGTGATCTTATTCTTAAACCAACTTTTTCGTTGTTCCATGTTCGTTAAATCCATGGAATCATAAATCCCACTTGACAGCTGTTTGACATATAACTGATCGATCCGGATTCAGATCACTAGTGACATCTATGTCTATGTCAGTCCATACCCCCATACCCATATCCTGGTTGTCTAGTATCCATTCAGCAGTCCTTGTCCGCTCAAAGAAAATTACCTCTCCGAAAAAGATGATAAAACTTCATAGGTTTTCAAAAGGTTTCCATTGGAGATGGAGTTTTTCACTGTAGGTATCAAGAAAGAAAATAGTCACTTTTTTTCTTTTGAAACTGAATGCCGCGCTGAAAGAGAATTGATGAAAAACAGAAAAAATCACAAACTTGACCTTTAGTCATTTTAGATGCCTGATATATACTTTTTTAAATGGATTGCAGTAAAATTGGGGTAGGAAGAGGGTAGTGAGCAAGGGATTTCCAAAAACGTTTGCATTTTGAAATTGCCCTATAAAAATATGTCCAAATTGAACCAAAAATGATCCTAATTTCCTTCAAAGAAAGCAAGTGATAAATTTCAACCACTGTGGGCTCACTTACTAATTTTTAAAAGCTACATCGCAAGGAAGTCTGTTATACTCATTAGATCAGAACACTCTAGCCTCAGCGGTGTATTTAAAAAAAATAACATGTCTTTCATCAAAGTCCCTGACCCAGTTATTTTGAGTTGATAAGATAAGGGGGTACCGTGATTCTTTTTCAATACTGAAATGAACAGATAGGTTAAACAAATATAATATATAGGTCTAAATGAAGGATTGCAGTTTAAGCCTTATGAAAACAATATGTAAAAACCTCAAGAATCGTTAGCAAGCTAATATTTGGTAAGGCCAAGTATACAGTGTGACTGATTAAGGGAATATTGGGGACAAGATCTGTAGTCAAATGACTCTCCAATGTACTAATGAAAAAAGTAGGGTTTTCATCAGTATTTGCATATTAAAAGTCTGTTGGAGACGACTGTTATATGGCACATTTAAAATTATCTGAATGAAAAATAACGTATATACTAAATATTTGAATTATTTTTGAATTGCAGATACTTAATAGTAATAAGTACTTGTAACTCTATTCTAACTAAAGGCATTTCTTGAAAAACTGTCCGAAATGCTCCTTTTTTGTAGAATTCTTATACGAAGGACATTGTTAAATATTCTTAAGTAACTAAGCTGTGATGAAAATTTTTTTCGATTGCCTATAATGTCCCCTTCAACTGCTTAAATGGATTGTGACCTATATTCAGTCAGGTTGTAATTCTTTTGACTATGTATAGTGAAATATGGTCGTTTTGCGGGTGTATAGAAAATTTAGGAAATTCTATAAAAATGTTATTTTACAAACTAGCAAATGCTAAGATCTTGATGCATCTGTTTTCTGGGCTGCAGCCAAATCTGAATAATGTTTGCCATGCCATCCCTGTTGTAATGTACGACGTTCACCGAGCGATAGTCTTCACATTACCGTCAAATATAAAGCTTAAAATTTGAAATTTGGTGGGGGCGCGACGCGAGTTGAAGAACAAGGATACAAGGGGTGCGAGCGGCAGTATAAAAATATATAGGGAGGGAGAAGAGCGGCAGAGTTAGTTCTTACAACTCATTTATTATTCATTTCCGACTCGCCTGCTATGGCTTGCCATACACTCACGGTCTCATCTGCAGGCGACCTACTTTGTATGAAACACAAGCAATTAGGGAAAAATTGAGGTGTCCAATGTAAAAAGTGCCTATGTCACATTTTTCTGTTTTTGAGAAAAACGATTTTAAAGCTTGTTTCTCTCTAGAAATGTTACCTTTTCGAATGATCATTTGATATCCCATAATCTTTTATTTTGTTACTTTTAGTGTGAGCGACTTAAGTAAAAGCTAGTTTAGCGGTCTACTTTCAAAGATTTTCTTTTTTCAAAAATGGACACTTTTTCTTTAGATTTCAAAAGGGTAATAAAAACCTGTAACCTACTTTAAAGTATTTTTCATTCTATAATATACGAAAATCTATAATACATTACAAATACAAAAGTTATACATAATTATCGGTGTCAAAGTCTATTGCTTTATCAAGAACTTTATTTTCTGAGCCTGGACGCACATCAGATCTATGATTACCTGTAGGTCAGATATATATCTATATATTTATATGATAAACGTTTTAGGTTATCTCAGCATAAAACAGGTTTTCCTATACAAACAATATTATCGACAATCTTAAAAACACCTACTCCTTAATTTTTCAACTATAAACGATTAGACCTATTGAATGAAATAATAAATCACTGGAAGGACGCTTCTACAGTAAATGGAAAAACGAATGGTAAACCACAAACTAATAATAATATGCTAGTGAACTGAGACATTTTTGCGTTGAAGTGGTCATTATATGTCGCCTCGTCTCATAAATAAGACAACTGTAGTATCCCCACCTCTAGCACACGATCACATAATTCAAAGAAAATCCGGCAACCACGTACTCCTTGCGCTCCAAGTTTCTCTCGCATGACTGCGGTAACAACAAATGTTGACGGGCTGTGCCAAGTCAACACCTGAACTATTATTGATCTGAATTTAGAAAGGATCGTACGATATTACATGTCTTCATAATTACTATTCTCATTTGCTAAGTTCATCTCGCATGATAGCGGTAGCAACAAGTGGTGACGGGCTGTGCCAGGTCAGCACCTGAACTATTACTGGTCTGAATTTAGGAAGGATCTTATTAGTATTATAACTATTTTAAAAAACTCGTATGCTCATAGAATCACTTAAGTACAACTTACAACAATTTTAGATGTGCTACTAGAAAGCTAACAAAAAGTTCGCAGATATGGCACAGGTAGCCTATAATTGTTGAAAATGTGATTTAGGCACTTCTTGCATTAGACCCTTCAATTGTTAAATGGGCGATTTCGTAGAATTAGCAAGCTTTTTTTCATGTTGGTTGAATACAGTCATAAGTCAGATCTACTAGATTTTTAGAGCGTGCATACCTTCCCTACATTAGTCATACAAGATTGGCAAGTCGGGATCTAAAATGCCAATATAAACGCATCGGACGCAGATAGCCGATAGCTTTTAACCAGTTGAAGAGGGAGCACAGCATCCCCTGTATCCCCTACCTCCCACTTTCATTCTTTAGAACACGCATTCCGCAAAGTTGCCAGGAGTGGCAATTTTCCGCTAAAATGACGACATCAGACACACAGTGAGTTGAAGACTTTTGGCTAGGTATTTATAGCTTCCATTCATTGACTTTCCTATCAAAAATAAGGGCTAGCTGCATTAAGCGACAATATTGCCAGTTGTTTTACACTTAACACTTATATTATTTACTTCTTATTACTGGGCATGTTCAAAATAACAATAGCCATGCAATCCGTTATTTCTTGTGATCCAAAAACGCCTCAACGTCTCAAAACAAACGTTATTTGAAAAGCTTGATTTGATTCGCAATTTACAAATGACCCATAGAAATAAATTGATCTTACTGGGAAGTTATTCTAATTCCAATCAGATAAAAAGAGAGTGAATACTGAATTAATTTTTATTGAAGTAAATAAAACAAATACGTAGTAATGTTTATGTATTCTCAACTGAGTCCCTTTGCTACCAATACCTTCGTGGCCTGGTAGCCAGCTGGGATGAAAAGCGTTGCGTGAAGATAGTAAGCTGAAAGTGTTAAAACAGTCCCATACCAGTTTTGATGTAATCTCCTCCAGGAGTCCAAGACCTTTTAAGTGGCCCAAGAGTCCGAGGGGATCACAATAGCCCTTAGTTTCTACATTTAATACAACCCAGACCATAGGGTAATTTCAGTTTGACATATTTTTGCAGTTCCTTCTCCTCTCCGACAGAATATGTCATATTGGGCGTTTGCAATGGCCTGTTTATGTCCTTTGGACTTGCAAAACTCATCGTTAAAAGTGGAGATTTAAATTTCGACGCCAAAAGCAGAAATAACGAAACCTCCTCGAGACTCAAATGAAATAGCTTCGTCTTATCGTACGTAAATCAGCTTGTCATTCGTCGAATAATTGCAACAGCGTCTTCGGACAAAAACGAGGTGCCACCAAGGTCTTTGCAGGGGCCATTGGGAACCCCAAAATAGCGGCGAGGTAATTTTTAGAACAAGGACAGTCCGAAAGATGGTTCTGACTCCTGAACTAATCCTTGTTATCCTAACGAAGTGGGCATCGGAACTTGGGATGGGATATTTTTTTCTATTTTAGACGTGTCATGTGACTTAAAGTTGCTGATTCACAACGAATGGTTTACAGCCACCATGCTTGTTCAGTTCGCAAGGAAAATTCGGGCTAAATTTTGCCGGCAGGGTTAAGTTTACTCTTTATGTTGTGCTATTACTCTGGGAGATTATGAAAGAGTTCCGTTTCCGTTGGAAATGCGGATTAGTTAGGTTTACGAGTGGGTTTTATTGTCTAATTTAATATTTTTTATAGCTTTGCGACTGCGTGTGTCACTATTGTCACTAGTACGAATTGCGTTGCAGAATGACTGATGAGCCGCATGCATTATGTCTGATTATGGCTTGTTCTTAGATCCCTAACGAGATGCCCATTTGAAACTGCACAATTCCACAGATCCATAAAACATTTCCATAAAACTAGTTCTCAAAAAAGCTACTATCCTCGGCAGTGGCGGCTCGTGACTTAAGAGACCGGTGGAGTCAAAATATTAAAAATAACCTAAATTTATGGGAAACTTAAAAAAATATAATAAAACAACAGTAAAAACAGTTACCCAAAATTTTATCTGAATATAACCTATGTCAAAAAACAAAAAATATACTTTTAATCTGTCTAGTACGTAAAAATCAAACCGTCATTCCTTATTTTTTGCAAAAGTGTCATTAACTTGTTTGTTAAAACTGTCAATGTTATTTTTTTCCAGCCGATAACATTCCAAGAGCACTGAGTTCTTTCATAGAGTTTCTTAGAAACGTCTTAATCCTTTTTAGCATGGAAAAGGATAGTTCTGCTTTGTTTTTGTTTTTATTCTACATATTTCGATTGAACTTGCGTACTCGGCTTTTAACATTCGACGAACTAGACACATTTTGCGTTTTTTAAATATCTAAATCGGGAAGCAGTCTTCCTATTCCTTGATTTACATTTTCTCCTCATTCGAGTGTGTGGAAAATAGCCTTAAAAAAATATTGCTAATACTATTCATTTTGGCAATAGTCCCTCACTTATTACGGGTCACCACTAAATATTATTAAAATAACTTTCACGTCGAGGCCCTAAACAGACGTCAGAGATTAATCCGAATATTCCCAATCGACAATGACAACAAGATCTAGTCTTGGGGAGTCAGCAGTTACCTGGCTCCTTTCCCTATTAAAATCGTGCTCTGCGCATAGCGTTAATATGACCTCATTTAACCTTTCAGCTGGATGTATTATAGCAGAATTGGAGCCGTTCTCTGTTTGTCTCCCACACCGCACGTCGTGGTTCTACAGCAATAGTCTGGGCGTGTTTGTTTGGCGAAAAATTAGGATAATATATTGGATTTTTGCCAATGTTTAATTTCTGCTAAATAAATTAAAAAAAATGGGATGCAATACAATATTTGAAAGTAGCATAAAAAAATTAGGTACTCGATTTGTTGTGGTGGTGCCACGGCTCCTTGGCTTCTTAAAGCGAGCCGCCACTAATCCTGGGACACCGAATCAATCGGCAAATGTTACTCATTCTAATTTATTTTGTTTAAAGGTTTTCTAAAAAGCTATAGATGTAGCTGAAGTGATAGTAAAACGGTTTATTACAATAAACATGGTTTTATTTACAAGCTAGCTGAATAAGTTTTACTAATAAATACTTAGCAAAAGGACAGTAGAATAATAACCTACTCATAACTGACTCTACTCTGACAAAAGGCTGGGTTGTAATAACACCTATACTCTGTATGTGTATGGCACCCTTAAGGCTCATTATTTATTAATTTTGGCCTCACTTGTTAGAAGAGCGAAAGCCTCTCTTCCTCTATTTCCTCTCTTTGTCATTTGATGTTCCTATTAGACGGTTAAAATTTTCCCCTTGTCCCTTTAATGATATTTATCGGTGAATGTACTGCTGGAGTTTTTAGGGAGCGGGGGATACCACTTGTTACAATTTCCGGCTCATTACCATTAGACACTTAGTCTGGCGATGGAAAGAGGATTATTACCGGAAAATATGTTAATACAGTAACAACAATGTAAAGCAAACTAAGACGGTACATTTTGCGTGTTACTAGAAATGAAATTTGAAATTCAGAAGTCAAAGAAACAATTGGTGTTTTGAATAATTTTTTTGCGATAAATGGAAAGATCACATATGTTTTATAACAAAGCTTAGCGATCATTCATAAGTTATATCAAAATAAAAATTGATTTTTGGATCCATTATCGAAGACACGCCAACAGCTCCCGAACGCGTATGACGTCATTTTGCTGTGGAAAGTTGTCTTTTCACCAACGGCGTCCTACTTAAATCCCTATTACCATTATTTTTCCTAGATTCCCAACTAATGGTGAAATCAGTGTAACTAGTGTACAGTTGTTGCACCATATACGATGGATGAAGTATGCAGCTTGCGTTGAAGTCTACGATTGAAATGAATATCTTTTTGAATCTCTATATATAAAAATGAGTCCCTTTTTCCCTTGGTCACGGCATCACGTGAGAACGGCTTTACCAATTTCATCCATCTTTTTTTTATAAGTTTGCCATTACTTCGTAGAAAGTTCTTACGGGAAGAAATCTAAGAAAAATTATACGGAACATTAGAAAATTTGAAAAAATCCGAGAAAACTTAACAACAACGAAGGGTGTGTAGTGTTAGTGATTTGTTTGTTATTGTTGTCATGTATGACGTTGCTGTCAAAAATACCGGTTAGGTGTTAAATGTTTAATGATCTGGAAATTCCGTGCCCGTCAAGTGTGCGTCGTAGAAATAATGACAAATGCGTATACAGAGTGATAATTATTAATAGACCGTAATTTAAAGGGCACTTTTTCGACGGGCTATGAAGTGGTTTTTATTTTTTTCCTTCAAAACAAAGTGGGATACGAAAAGACATCAAAAGACAAAAAAGTTGGATTTTCATCTGTTTCGTCTAAAAAACAATATTTAATTTTAAGGTCAGTGGCATACATTTTATATTTTCCAAACTTTGACACCATGTAACTAAAAACCAGACTTTAGGCACATGTTTAAGTGAACTTTTCTACTTGAATTTGGGTCAGAAATACGTTCAGAGAAAAAACGTAAAATTGGTTAAAAATACAAGGGAATACAAAAGCGAAGACGTCTTGATTCCACGCATCCCTATGATTTTAAAGAACATTCCATTCGACTTTAAGCTGTTGCAATTTTCAGTGCGGCTTGCATTTGCATGACGATCACTAAATAGGAAGGACAGTCGTTGAACGCTTGTGAGATCAATCTTGATAATGCATGTTTTCCACATGGTCATGTAGCCTGTTCCGTGTTGACGAAATCATCATTATTTATTTATGGGCCCGAACACGAAACAAAACATGTTGGATATCAAAAAGTATTTCAATGATCACTATGCTCTTCAGATAGGTAATTATTATTTATTGCAGATTTAAGTTCAATTTCAATATTCATAGGTAAGACAGGACAGCGTCTGTCGGGTCAGCTAGTGTAGTTATAAAAAAATGTCATGGAAAACCATTCCGGGAAGCAAATTGTCTTCACGTGGCATCTGTTCTACGATAATATGCCTTCTAATAGCTTTTCAGTTTAAGAGCGATATTCTGTAGATACCTTTCTGGTTATTATTTTCCAATATTGTAGATGTAGTGTAGATTACACCTACGCTACTGGTATGCTGTTACAAAGCATATTAAAATTTTCTCGTCAATATTATCAGCTCTGACCTAAACCACACACACCATTTCCATTAGTAAAATCACATGCAGTCCTAATTATGCAAATGGCCTTATATGATCTTATTAATATTATAATTTTCGGTACATGCATGTGTGCATAGGCGAAAATGTGATTGAACCGCGTACTGGCGTATCTTGCCCGGAAGGTCTGCACTTTTAATTTCCTATAATGGTCTAACATAAAATCAAATGCGTTTGAAAAATTGCAATACCGTTTTCGTTTTTCTAAATTGACACTATAACTTATTCTCAGGATGCCAAATGTCGTGGACACCGAGATGGCATACGTATAAGATCAACCTGAGTGCCAGATCGGAATGAGGTCTAGGAGAACATTGATAGATGTCGAATGGTACACGGATAGCTTCAAAAATTGATCAGGTACAGGAGGAGGCATATAGGGTGGTCGCCCTGGGCGGAACGTAAGTATCCGCCTAGGTAAACTGGCTACACTCGCGTCTAGGGAGAGATTTCCACTTTTGATCCCTGGCCCCTGCGCGCGCATGTTATCTGAAATGGCGCACAATTTGAAATTTGGAAGTAATGGGTCGTATTTATTGATTCAGCCTTATGTGATATTTCCGGGAATAACAAAATTTGATAGATAATGCTAACGAAATAAATAAAATGTATTATTGATTTATTCTTATATTACATCATTCTCTGACAGAGTAATGGTTAAGGTATTATATATAATACAATATATTATATTTTCAAAAGCTGTACAGCAGTAACGTCTGCTTCTTGGACAGTTGGTTTATTTAAAAAAGAGTTTGACTTTTTAATTTTTTTCTTGGTTGAAAACAAACGTCGTTGCTTATCGATATTTTTATTATGTGGGATGATATTGCTGGTTGTAGGCAGTGCATTTTTATTGCTTTGCTCGAGGGCTGCCATAGTCGGCTCCAAAGGCGCCACAATTTTTTTAAAGGCCTCCAACTGCTCAAAATTTGTTATTTTCTATATCTGCTCGCTCAATTTTTTTTCAATTTTTATTTTTCAGCATATAGGTCTTCGTTTTTCACTTTTTTCTTGCTGATAACCTGAATCAGTTGTTGCTGCTCTTTATAGTATGTAGTATGTATTTCAGATGGACAAGAACCATTAATTTTCTTACTACCTTGGATTTTCAAATGCCGTTTATTGGTTCCTCTTGTAATGTAATATCCTGAACGCTGACAAATATACTGGCTTACAATACCGTTCAAGGTTTTATATGAACCTTTTCATTTTATGTATAAGGTATGTGTTTGCTGTTCCAAACAACTCTTCCATTTCTCAAACTGCTCTGTATTTTCAAAATGTAATTTTTTGCATGAAACTCTTATGTCATGCTTTTCATCAAAATGAATATACAAAGTTTGTTTGGAAACACACATAAGCCCGCATAAACTGCACTTAAACTGCCCACTTCTTTTAATAATGTTTTTTTCATGCGAGTGGATTTTCTGATGATACCTGTAGTGTTTTATACTTGAAAATTTTTTTTGCATTCTTGACACTGGTACTCATACACCTTAGGAGAAGTGAGCTGACTAACTTCATCTAAAAAAAATGATGCAGTTAATTGAAAATTACATTTTCAATATAATATCAAAACTCACCAGGATGGAATTTAAGTGCATGCTTCTTAAGATTTGAGTAAGTTACAAATGTTTTTGAACATTTGTTACAAATAGCTGAAATCTTATATTCCTTTTTTGGAGCTATTTCATTTACCAAATCTAGAAGACGAAACAATTTAGTTAGGATTAGTTCTTTAAGTATTGTAAGCATTAATCATAGATAAACTTACCAGGATGAAACTTTTCTGCATGACTTCTCAATTTACACATTTTTGAAAAATCCTTTTTACAAATAGGACATTGGTTCGCCATTCTATCAGAAAAAATACAATGTTGACAACGAAGGCACGACGTTCATAACCTCAATTATCTCAAACCGCACAGCGCACAAGGTACATAACGCGCATGCGTGGGGCAGGGATCCAAAGTGGGAATCTTTCCCTAGACGTGAGTAACTGGCTACCGTTTTCCAGATAGAAATAGCCGCATTTTTGGAATGCAGCAGAATATGCATAGATAAAGGATACAGCAAAAAGACTATATATAGGCATAGAGAGCCGGGGTTACTTGCCAAGGCTCTGATAGCCTTGACAAGTAATCAATATACTTCACAAATAGCGTGAGACTGCCATAATACCCTAAGGACACTGGCGAAGATCAACAGGGTAATATCACAGCATAGTGTAAACAACCAGCATAATAACTCAGGTTGACGGTAATTACACGCGCATTCCCACTTTTGGATAATTTTTTGTAGGGATGCTAACGATACTTCGACACTTCTGAACTAATATCGAGTATTTTTGTCATCGATACTTTTTGAGGCATTCCAAGCTGGTATCGATACTTTTGTATCAGTATCGAAAATAATTATATAATTATTGAGGGGTGTAATCAGTTGCACAAAATGCTCTGTACGAACCAAACGCGCGCATTTGGCTAAAAAATATCGAGTTGTTACCGGTATCGATATTTTCATTTTCGCATCTCTAGCTTCATATCCGTAAAATCCTCCCAAGGTCAAATTCTGTGGAAATCATTTTTATATGGGAAATCAGAGATATTATGCTGGTTGTTTAGTATTCTGTGGTAATATCACCTTGGGTGCCTAGTCACATAGGAGAAGGGAAGACAGGACAGCATCTCAAGTTCGCAAAGAACTTAAGACTAGAGGTCTATTTGATCCTTTGACTGGAGTTGCACAATAACCCTTAAGGCTGAGCCGTAACTATTAGGACAACTGAACTCTAACCCCCTCACTACCAAAGAAAAATAGAAAATTTTCGTGATACTCGCAGCTGTACTTTACACACGTACCCATCCCGTTCAAATTCTAATTACACATTTATTTGCTTACTCGTTTTCTGCTAATTACAACACCGCCAATTGACCTATCTTAAAAAAAGCAAAATTACCTACTATGGCTTCACAGAGTATCGTACTTTACATCACATATTAATCGGTAGAGCGGTTACTGAGACTAACTGTGTACAAAGATGACCAAAGGCGGATAGACAAGCAGGGAGACATACCAACAGATTGACGGGAGACTGACAGTGTCATAGATTTTGTTATGTAGATATTAAAAATAATCCAAAAAAACTATTATTATAAAATGAAAACCTTCCCGATTATAATCCTCCTCTCACCTAGAGGGAAGTAAAAAAAGTTAGTATTTGTTCTGATTTACTTTGAACTTGATCGTTGATCGCTGGAACGTTGGACTATTTTGAAGAAGAGTAACCA
This sequence comes from Callosobruchus maculatus, assembly GCA_951848785.1. Classification (NCBI taxonomy): domain Eukaryota; kingdom Metazoa; phylum Arthropoda; class Insecta; order Coleoptera; family Chrysomelidae; genus Callosobruchus; species Callosobruchus maculatus. The sequence goes on from CATOUR010000100.1 coordinate 5,308,703, forward strand.
ATGAGGTTTTCATCATTCTAAGATAAAAATATATATGAAAACCTTATACCAAGTTCTCAAAAGGTTTTATGATTTCAAAAATCAAAGCGGCGCTTCACATCATGTTAAATAACTTTTGCAAGACTATAAAATTTATCGAAATAATTGGAGCCCTACATGATGCACTAACCCGAAACTATATGATATACGATATCTGAATAATTTATCTATGTATTTTAAACTCACTTTTCATTTTTCAATTTTATTGTGTTAATTGACATTGTGACGTAGTTGTACACTTTATAGAATACTTTTTTTTTACTTTTCAGTTCGATCTGCTATAGAATTGTGTTTCGTAGATGTTTAAACCATTTTTTACTTTTGCTATTTTATTTAAACTACATTCACTACACACAACTAAATTCAACAGTAACTTAAAGACGGTGAATGTGCCGGCACGACTACATGTCTCACCTTTTTGAGAAGTAGTGTACAATTTTTTTTATTAATTGAATATGTTGCACTGATTAAAATTACGACAGAATATTCCATTATATCGATAAATACAGCCAATAAGATCATGCCAAACACGTATTTGTCTTGAGTACCTTGCTAGTCATACTAAAAGCCGAAATCATTCAAGGATGGTTGCATATTTTGAAAAATGCTTCATAATTTAAAAGTCCTGAGCCTTGTTGTTATTCGACTGGACAGTTTGATCTATGATCAACGATCTAGGAGGTCTATAGTACAGATACAGATATTTATGAAACATTAATGTTATAATTCCGACTATAGCATAGCGACTTATACATAAAAACTACAATACGTTTGCTTTTCTCTATATATTCTCTTTTTCCGCAGCTCCTGTTCCGACTCCGCTTTATTGAAGTTTTGATATTCTACATTACACATTTTAAAGTTGTGACTTACAACCTGACACCGTAAGTGAAATTTTATGTTGCATTTTTAGGAGAGACTGACGCGTTGTCTGTCGCGGATATACATATGTAACACCGAAGTGCGTCTCAAATGTGAACTGTGTTCCGTGCTCCAGGCGTAATGCTTCTAAAAAACGTTTATGGATTTTTTTTAAACAACGGAGATTCCATCTGGAATAAGCTTTGGGGTAGTGTATGTAAAACATCACTCATATTTAGGGCCGTAATCATAGTCGTCCCTCAAGTGTGTACTAGAGGGTACCTCATGCAAGCACTTCTTATACATCTGTTTCACACTTAACAAATATTCCTACGTTACCCGAAAGGGAGGAAAACATTTTCCGACCTGTCCTATGTCAAATATAAGTCACCAGGTACACCATATATCAATGTTGGTGCACCTCAAGGGAGTTCTATAGAAACTAGCCTTTTTATTTTGTACCTCCATGACATACATTGCTAATGAAAAAATGAATTCTGCCTTAAGTGGTGCTGTCCATTACGTGAAATTAAATAAGTTTAAATTAAATGTCATAAGACCAAAGCTATGATCATTACCTCAAAACATAAATACAAAAATTACTTCCATAAAATACTTGGGTATTCAACTTGATAACTTCTTGTTATTTGATAAACATTTTGATTATGAACACAAGAAAGTCTCTAAAAAGCTATGGTTTTTCACAAGAGTTTCTAATTTTCTGTCTCATAGGGAGGTATCAGCCCATCATACAGCCTCACTTTGACTAGTATTCTTCTGTACTTCACCTACTTAACTCAAATGAGCTGGCACGGTTACAGAAGTTGCAAACTAGTGGGATGAGAATTATCATAAGAACGAATCGCTATACATCTATTCAGCTGATGTTATCAACTCCTAATCGGTTATGTGTATCACAAACATTATGTTATCTTACCATGATATGATATATTTGTTTTTAAAATAGTGTCAGGTGTCGCACTAAGTATTTGCAATACTTTAGCTATAATAAGAAAAGTGGTATGACAAATAAAAATAAACTTCCATATACAGTAGAACAGATTTCTTCGCTTCGAATATTCAAACGACAGATATTAAACTGCTGCTGCTATTATGACGGGTCGACACGATTCTGCGTGGACTATCGGCACCTGAATAATGTCACGAAGAAAGACAGCTACCTTCTGCCAAGAATTGACGACATCCTAGACACTTTGGCGGGTTCTGAGGTGTTCCCTCCGCTTGATTTGAAGAGTGGCTACTGGCAAGTCGAGATGGACCCAGGGGATAAGGAGAAGACTGCGTTCAACGTCGGCTCGGGGTTATGGCAGTTTACGGTTATGCCGTTTGGATTGTGTAACGCGCCAGTTACATTTGAGAGGTTCATAGAGACTGTCTTGAAGGGGTTGTCTTGGGAAACCTGCTTGCTCTACCTAGATGACATCATCGTGGTTGGGAAATCGTTCGAGGATCACCTCAAGAACCTGGAACAAGTATTTCAGAGGCTGCGCCAATAAGGCCTCAAGCTGAGCCCCAAGAAGTGCCACCTCTTCCAGAAGAATGTGCAATATTTAGGACATGTGGTTTCCCAAGACGGCATAGCAGTGGATCCTCAGAAGATCGAAGCAATAAAAGGATGGCCTGTACCCAAGAACAAACACGACGTGAGAAGCTTCCTAGGTCTGTGTACATACTACCGTCGATACGTGGCTGGATTTGCTAATATCGCCAAGCCGCTGACTAGGCTTACCGAGGAAGGCCACAGGTTCCAGTGGGGAAATGACTGCCAGCAATCTTTCGACCTACTGAAGAAGGCTCTCTCGACGACTCCAGTGCTAAGCTATCCCCTACCTACTGGGTTTCTAATATTCTTTAATATCTGCATTAATTTCGAGCATTATCTTCCATCCACCTTTAGCATTAAAGAAGTTTTTAAATAAACGCAGCAGTCAGTATTAAACTGCTATCAGAGCAGTCTGATATAATTTTTAGACTGGCAGTTAGCTTCTCCAAATTATTATTAAAGTTCCTACCACGGCATTTGAGTAGTATCAGTGTTGATTTGATTATTTTTTACTGTTAGTTTAATTATCTTGGGATGATCTATTTGTATTTTTGGGTATCACTACTTTTACTTGTGTATTAGGGTAATCCTATTTTTTTAAATAAAGCTTCTTCTTCCTCTTCTTCTTATGTGCAACGAAATATCAATATGAGGTTAAGGTTTCTCAAGTAAGGTATTAGGCTCCTAGACACCTAAGTAACCCCCAAGTCGTTTTCGAACGATTTTAAAACACAAAACAGAAGGACCCTCAAGTATTAAGGAACCTTTAGTGGAAGCTATGAATACGGCCCTTGCCTCATTACACTGAAGGAGAGTGGAACGGGGGTATGAAATTAAGTAGCGTGAGTAGGAGTGATAGGGAGGCGGAGTCAGGCAATTGGGTCGCTTTTGACCATTTCTGCTGACCTCACGAACTAAAACCCTACATAGCCTTTTAAGAACTTCAAACCTACTAGATCTTCTCATGAAGGCCAGTATATCTGACCAGTGCAGGTCCCTACCACAAATCTTTTAAAACTAACCGTACAGGTAGAACCCTGCCCCACTAAATCCCAACACCTTAGCAGCATATTCCGTCAGTGAAACACCAAACTGTGGAATTGGAATTTAATATTATTCTCATCCAACCATTTCTGCCTGAATCTATTACATTGGTAATATTGGCTTCAACTGTATTAAGCTCCTTACACATTGAACCAGACTATATCATTCTTCACGGGCTCTATAGTGGCCAATCATCGGGTCATTTTTTATTCAAAAGGGGCAAAGAAGGCAAGCCCAAAATAACCTCCAGAGCTAGAGTACGCATTATTCCCAACCCTGCTAATCTCTGAATCTTAGTTAGCTTACACCTAACAGAGGTCTTCTCACCAGACTGAGCACCTGTACTTAATCCTGGGCCTGTCGACTGCCACATAGGATGAGCACCAGAAGCGCTGAGACAGAGTGGTCGGGATTATCAGTCTAAGAGGATGCTAAGGGGACTCTTGTGTTCTAATACCGCAGACGCTCTCACATCGAGCAGGAAGGAACTACGAAAGGAGGTCGGATTTATTACGGACTACTGGACGTTAAGTACACACCTGCAAAATCTGGGGATTGAAGTGGCAGGCCTATTATGCAAGAAGTGCGAGCTATCTAAATGTAGGCCAGAAGAGAAGACAGGAGAGCACAGGCCAATGCAACTCAACGTATGCAAAGAACTTAGGTTAGAACTCTGTTCGATTCTTTTTACTTGTCTGCATAATGCCTTAAGGCTGAGCAGCAACTATTAGGACAAATGAGCCCTAACCCCCTCACAAAAAAAAAATTAAATAGTGTAGGCACAATGGTTCGTAATTAGAGCTATATCTATTAAAACATAAAGCTTTACTAACATTTCGACCAGTGTGCCAGACTTTTTCTAAGTATAATATTATGTTATGCCAGGATAACCTACAAACATTACATTATCCCATATTTGTTTACAATCGTGGGACTTATATTCCTATATGAATGCATGACCATAAAATAATATCAATCATGAGGTGTGACCCAACAAACAATTCAGAATATGACAAACGACATAATAATCCAGCGAGAGAACGAGTTTGCGGGCAAGTGAAGCAGAAAAGACAAATGAGGGTGTATCGCCTAACCTCTAAATGAGTGCCGGGGACTCATGATAAATCTGCCTTGTTTCGCCCCCAGTGAAACAAACGAGAAGCAATGAAATTACGGCGATTATCACTTGTCTTTAACGCTATAACCCTACATCTGTTTTAGTCGCTCACTGAGGCACCGGCGTGCACAACTGCTATTTCGATCCGAGGGAAGCAAAATTGCCTTTTAAAACGTCCTGACTAATTAGGAGGCGTTTGGAAGGAAATGTTGGTTCGTGAAGGGTGATTTTTTTTGAACGCTTATATTTTTCTAGTAATTTAAGCGACACTTAGGTACAGCATTAGCATGTCTTATGCCCATATTCCCCGTTTCTTGCAGTAAGTTCAGCTGAACAATTCTTCGTTGCTCCGATGTTTATCAGTATGGTTTATTCTGGTAACACTGAGGGGTGTTCCTAGTTGTTTTTACTTCCATGGCATTTGACATGCGAATTTTAGCGTCTTATACTGTTTCGTAGTCGTAGCAGTTCTGTATCTGTTACAACAAGGGCAGGAACAACTCAACTCGTTCCACGACTTGTGAGGATATTTCGAGCTTGTCTGGCCGCTGGCTTCACACCTAGAAGCTGACTACTTGTCAAAATCGTTTTTATACCAAAACCGAGTAGAGGTAGTTTTACACACCCGAAAGACTTCAAACCGATTCCCTTTTCTTCATTTTTGGTTTCCCTCTCCCTTGTGGCGTCTGGTGGTGAATGAACTTCTGGTCAGGCTCAGCAATATAGGTGTATACTTGCAGGCCTATGCAGATGATTTTAGCTTAGTATAGTCAGGGGCCGATTCATAGGTACTGTTTCGCACTGTGGAATCGTGGTGTAATGACATAGATCTATCGGTTAATGCCGAGAAGACTGAGTTAGTCATGTTCACTAGAAGTAGGAAACTGGATGGAGATTTCGGACCAATGTTCTTTGGAACATGGCTTGAACTTTCCCAATCAGTGAGATATCTAGGGGTAATTCTAGACTCGAAGCTTAGTTGGAGATATGAAGCCGATAAGGCACGTAATTCATTATGGGTAATTAGAAGGGTTGTAGGAGCGAGTTGGGGCATGACTCCCAATGTGATGTTTGGCTCTATACTACTATCGTAAGACCGTCCTTATTGTATGGATCAGTGGTGTGGTGGCCATGTGCAAGGATGGAAACAGTCAAAGTAAAACTAAATGAAATTCAACGCTTGGCTTGTGTTAGTATAACAAGTGCAGTACGCACGACTCCTTTGAGAAAGCTAGAAGCACTGCCGAATCTTCCTCCACTCGACTTGGCAGTTCAAGGGGAGGCAAGGGCGTCTGCGTCCCGACTGTGGAGTCAAGGCAGTTGGACCTTTGTAGATCCTGCCAGGGGATGCTGTGGCATTCTCTCGGAACTGCAAAGGTGTGACATTATCCTACATGACGAGGAGTGTGGTGTACACAATAAAACGCACTTTTCTCAATCAGTAACAAACAACAACTGCCTTCTCTACAATTTTTCCTAATACCCTTATCTCTTAGACAAGTATGTATTCCTTACAAGCTACATATACTGCAAGGAGTGATATAATTTCTCCTACGTAGCGCTTTGACTACAAATTTACGGTGAAGTATCCTATAAGGGAAGAGTGGGAGCGGTGGGCTGCCTTTTGAGGAGAAGGACCAGTCTGGTATATGGACGGCTCACTTACCTACGAAGGCTCCGGTTCTGGGGTTCATGGGCCAAAAACAAAGCTCTCCCTCTCTTTTGTGGGATACACCACGGTATTCCAAGCAGAGATATATGCGATTTTAGCTTATGCCTTCATGAAACTCAGGGGCCTAGCAGGCAGATCGCCATCTGCTTTGACAGTCAAGCAGCATTAAAAGCATTAACTGCTTGTACGTTTACATCAAATTTGTTCTGCAATGCAGAAAGGTCTTGGATGACATGGCATCAGGTACTATTAGGAGGAAAACGGAGATGTAGTTGCGAAATGAGCATCGTATGAGTTGGAGATGAATCCTTGGACATCTTCGTGAAGCTAGAGAACTTACTTTAGGACCTCTCACCAAGGTGAAGTGGTTCTATCATTGGACAGAAGCCAGCTATGGTTACTTGTCGGCCTGCTATCCGGCCATATCACGTTCAAACGTCACATGTATGTGATGGGGGTAGCACGTGACCCGGCGTGTACACGCTGTGATGAGGAAGAATCCTCGGCGCACATTCTATGTTGCCGTGAAGCCCTTGGGTATCACATGCAGACCATATTAGGTTCAAGGCTCCTTAAGCCTGAGGATTTAAGATGGGCAAGACACAAGGCCATCCTCACCTTCGTGATGAGGGCTAGACTTGGGAACTAGCGTAAGGAGAGGTGCATAAGGGCCCGTTTGCAGGTCTATGCAGTGTTGGCTCTGGTCACTAAAAAGCCTCTCTCCCTCTTTCATTCATTCATTCATTCAGTTCTGTGTCTGAAGGCCTTTACGGAAAATACGATCGGGTTAACCCGATCACAAGAATTGCTTATCTTGACGTTTAGAAAAGGCTCCAGGATCAGTTCAATGTTGTATGGAAAGTAATCGTGATCAGGTTATTCGTTTCAGTATAAATCGTTCGGATCTCTTCGACTGTTCTTCTTAACCTTCTGTCTGTTTAGTGTTTTAAAACCAATTTGTATGTTGTTTGATGTTCGTTTAATCCATGGCATCATAAATTTCGGTATTTGAAACTGATTTTCCGTTAGTGTTAAATACTAAAAAACGCATTTCGTCCGTTCCGAAACAAAACAAGATCCAACTAGTTAGTTTAATAATACCTGAACAGCTGATACTGATCAAAGAAAAGAGGAAAAGCGAGCAAACCATTGCAGCAGAATTTAACTATATTATATTACATAACCTTGCCTCAAAATAGCTGGGTCATTCATATATTCTGCGTGGAAACTCAAAATCAATAATTCTAAGATATCAACATCATCATCAATAACAAACTCGACTTCTAAGTCTATAATTTTATTATAAAATTTACAAAATTCAGATTGTTTACACGGAACATGGTTACGACAGTGTTTCGTATTCAAGAATTGTTCGTATTCAGGTCGTGAAGATTGCGGTATTATTTGATGTCAGAAAATAATCTACAGGAAATTTCAAGAACGATTGTCGGATTTATATTATATAAGATTACAAATTGCTGAAAATAGGTACGTTCTGGTGCTCCCCAGCACTCAAGGCCCGGTCAAACAGAGGGCGTTCTAGAACGTGGCGTTCCAGCGTTCTCAACCGCCGCGTTACAGTATTCCGTTGTATGTACCAAACAGGCCTGTTTGACGGGTTGAGCAAAAGCGTTACGCCAATTTTTGTCTAGATGTATAGTGATTCGAACATAGGTGAACGCGGCGTTACGGCGTTCTAGAACGTCGCGTTACAGCGTTCCGTTGTATTGTTAGAGAACGCTGGAACGCCGCGTTATAGAACGCCATCTGTTTGACCGGGCCTTAAAGCACAAGCCGCCACTGATTCCACTAGAGAATAAATAGAAAAAATTACTGACCTAGTCACTCGCGTGAAGAATAATATCATCTTGTTGTCTAACCAGAGCTGTCCCGGTATAAATAGGCAAATGTCACTCAATTTCAAATTCCCTTTGTTCAATTATCCATGATATGAAAATAATGAATAAATTACGTACCCTATGTAACAGATATTACATACATTCTTAATGAGAATCGTTTAATAATTGTTATTCTATCGTGTTGGCTTGGTTTTATTCAATTGTTGCCAATGAATTTTCAGATCGGTCGCAAATACCGGCAGCGCGCGGATTCGACCTACACAGTAAGAAGGGATGATTAGAGTCGGTGATCGATTTGTTGTTCAGCTCTCCGAACTTAAAAAGGATACGGTAGAATTGGGACTGAACCAACGCGTAGGAATTTATATTGAAATTTCTGTAAAAACAACACAAATAAGGCCTTTACGGAAACCGCGGAAGTGACAGCGCAGCCAAAATATTATAATATATAACCTATAATACTCATTTTTTAGTATACGAGTACTTAACGGAAAATCAGTTTCAAATAGTATGACTTATGAATCAATTGCAACCAAGAAGCAACGGTGAGATATGGACAAACAACATCAGACCCGGTGTGTATAGAAAAGGGGGTACGACAGGGTTGTGTTTTGTCGCCACACTAGTTAATATGTACCCTGAGTACATATTCAACCAAGCAATAGGCGATGCTGAAGACGGCATAAAAATTAACGCCAAGATATTGAACAACATACGTTATACAGACGACTCGGTTATAATTGCGGACAGTCCATAGGCACTTCAACGCCTAATCAACAAAGTTGTAGAGGTAGGAGATCAACTAGGCATGAAAATTAATGTCACAAAAACTAAAGTAATGGCGATAGCAGGATCTCCAAACCCACAACTGGACATAAACATATATGACATCGCAATAGAGAAAGTTAAGAAATTCAAATATCTTGGCAGCTGCATAACGACAAATGTAGACCCTGACGTTGAAGTAAGATCACGCATAGGACAAGTCAGAGCCACGTTCCTAGATGAAAAAAGATGAAAAATCTGTTATTATTAACTGAACCTAAGATACCGTTTTGTAAAGGCATACGTGCACTCAGTTCTCTTGTATGGAGCAGAAACATGGACATTAAAAGTGGATACCATGAACAGACTTGAAGCTTTTGAAATGTGGGCCTTCTGTAGGTTATTAAAAATATCATGGATTCAACACATATCTAACGATGAAGTGCTTAGACGTATGAGAAGGGAAAGAGAGTTACTTACTACAATAAAACGAAGAAAAACCACTTATCTAGGCCACATATACCGGAGCAACAAGTATGATATACTAAAACTGATAATAGAAGGAAAAATCGAAGGTAAACGTGGTTCTGGTCGCAGACAACATTCATGGTTAAAAAACGTACGCGATTGGACTGGTATGAACACATCATCTTCAATTCTTACATCTCAAGACCGCAATAAGTACGCCGAAATTGTCGCCAACCTTCATTAAATGGAGATGGTACCTGAAGAAGAAGATGAATCCATTGAATGAACGAACATTGAACCGTTAAAAAGTTGGGTTAAGAACACAAACTAGATAGTTAAGAAACACAGCGAATAACTCGTCGCGATCACTTTCCGAACGTCAAAATCAGTAGTCCTTGTGATCGAATTAACCCGATCATAGTTTCCTATAGTTATTTTTTAACCTCCCCAGAATCAAATCAGATGAAATGGCTTTTAGCCTTAGAGCCTAGACCCTCATAACCAACCAGAGCCAAGGTTTGACGTAATTATTGAAACTTCTTGTTGTTGTTGTTGTATTCTCTGTTCGATGGCGCTTCACTAACCATCAAAACAAAATTTACTGGATCACAAAGTTCACTGGCGTTCCGTTTGCTTCTATGACCTTCATCAAAGTGCGGATTTTGACAGAAAATTAATTTTGAACAGCTGTAATGCACCAGCATCCTAGGGTCACCATACTGTCTGTCTTGTGAATGAATGACAGACTGTAACCCCAAGACGGGACAGTGCCCCGTCTCATTCGGAAATTCACAGCAAACCATAAACAGACCTGAAAAACCTATGGCGCACTCTTTGGTCTGTATATTGTTTCTTGAACCACATCCAACCAGGCTGGATCCCAGTCATTTGATGAGCTTGCGATCTTCCTCCAGCTGCAGATTAATTTATTTTAATTTTATAAGGTTGGGTTATATTAGTGAGTAGTTGAAAGTTAGACCGCAAAAAACAAAAGTTGTTTCCTGACACAGTTGTCACTTATTTAAAATTAATTTTTTTCACACTTTTTGTTTTGATTGAAGACCACAAAGGTGAACGAAACCTTACTCAAGTTTATATTACAGCATATCTGCTCTTTTATTGATGGGCCAGTAAAGCGAGAGGGACGAAAAGGAAAAAATAGAATTAGAACTTGGCCAAAGTGCAGGAGATTATTTTGAACAAATATGTAAAGATAACACTCATAGAATCATTTCTCTCTCCTCAGTATCAATCTCTATTTAATTTAGGCTAAACTAGTAGAGTTCAGCCATTGAGCCTAGAGCCACATAATTAGCAAGTTTATAGGCGATAGATATTTATTTCTATATTTTGCGTTCCAGACTGCTTTGTAGGTATCTAGAGCACTAGAACAATCTCTGTCTCCTTTTCAGACAATGGAGAACATAGCTTCTTGGGGTCAAGAGTGTGGTAAAACTCAATGCTTCTACGACCCAATATTAAACAAGCAGTGTCCAAGTATTCTGTTCTGATGAACAACTGGGCCTTTAACGCAGTCCAGAACAGAGCAATTCTACTAATCGGTGGCATCGCCTTGATGATCCACTTCCAGTCGCTTTATCATGGGCGACATTTCACTGTTTACCAGTATTACAACGCAACCTCCTTATTTGAACTCTCTTCCATAATTACCGCCTTTAGGTGCATTCACTAAACAGCTGCACCTCATCCTAACCTAATTACATTTTCTAAATCAGGATCCAAGCGGTTTGACCGCATTGATGTCTTCATCAAGCTATTCGCAAGTAAAATCCGAATACTGAGAAAAAAAGGGATGCGGTTGATGAAATGCGGCAGAACTTAAGACCAACTGATCCATTTGCCATAATTAGTTTATAAAAAAACAATCCAATAATGGGTGGGCCCTCCATGTTGATGAATATTCTAGTCTATGCGGCATGGTCGTAGGCTGGTTTTCAAAAGACTCTGGATGTACAGCCCCTAAAGCTGCCCTCACAAAAAGTTCCAGGTCACCCAGCGTTAGTCGAAAGATTGGGTGAATCGCGAATGTAGTGACCCATCGAATCACATACTTTTTCAATTTTCGATAATTCGGACTTAGATTCCAGCGGAGGATCCTGACCTCAGCTTCCTGTGGGAACCTTATCGGCACTCTTGAGATATGACGACGAGCATTATCTTGCTGGACAAAACCCTCTTTGACCCCTCGGACATATGGAACGGCAACTGGTTCTAACACCTCATTCACATAACGTTAAGTCGTCCCACGAATCACAAGTAAAGATGACTTGCTGTTAAATTTAATGGCACCCAAAACCATCAAACAATGTGTGTACATGGTGCTCAACAGCAAACTGGAGATCACATCGTTCACCCATCTAACGTGTTGGCGTCCGTCGAGTGTCCCCAGACAAGACCTGGACTCGTTGGAGGAAGCCGCCTGATGCCACTAAGCATGCCATTATCGGTGTTCCTGGCATCGAAAGCGCCTCCCTATAGCTGCATACCTAATGTCAGCAATAGCTCGAGTAGGTCGCATTCTGTTTTGAACGCCCATTAGTCGTAGATGATGATCTTGCCGGTACTTAGTTCTCCTACGTGCTCTAGAACCTCCAGCTCGCTGCATTGGCCCTTCTTCGATCCATGCGCGATATGCTGCTACAACTGTAGCCACGCTACGCCCCATGGTTACAGCAATTGCTTTAAGATAAGCACCACGTTCTCGTTGGTCTACAGTCCGACCCCTTTCAGAGGGGATATTAACAGCGTAAACTGGGGATGTCGTCTTAGAAGGTATCTTTACACAGCCAACTAGTAGTTTTTTGGAGGTTGTTTGTAGGTGACTAGCGTCTGAATGAATACCCATTTGAAAGAGGGTACTGCCAAGCTGTGCAAACATCTTTAATGTGAATATGTGAATATCCCCTTTATTCTCATCATCATAGTCTTAACAGACATGTTGTGAACTCGCAAAATGCATTAAGTCGGAGCTAGAGTACTGTCGACACGAATATTATCAATAGTTTTGAGAGCTGTAGCTCGCCATCGTCTGCGATTTTCTGTCAGTTCAGTGGCGCTCTTGATACTCATATCTAGCAACTGTTTCGTCGTATCCATACAGCGTGTAGGGGAACGGCCACGGCGCCGTCCACTCGGGGCGTAACCCTGAACTACAAGTTTCTCCGTATTATCGCTTCTGTGAATATGTCCGAAGAATGTAAGCATTCTCGTCGACACAATGGAGGATAGTCTCTTTGGATTACCTAGCGCATCCAGTATGGAAACATTAGTAGTATGGAAACATTAGTTCGATGGGCGGTATAACGAATTCTCAGCATTCTCCTCCACGTTCACATTTCAAAAGCGTCTATGCGAGCCCGATCTGCCTTTTTAACAGTCCAAGTTTCCGAGACATACATGAACCAGCGACATTTTGGTAGCTTTAGTGATGTTATGGTCACGCCATATTCTAGTAAGCTTTGTCATGGCCACCGGTGCGTGTTGAATGCGCCGTCGAATCTCATTCTTACAGCTACCCGAATTGTCGATCAAAGAACCGAGGTACACAAAACTTTGAACTACCTCAGAACGGCCTATTGACTTTATTTCTCGATGATTGTCATGCTCTCTGTCTACGATCATAACCTTGGTCTTGTTGTAGTTAATACCCAGACCATATGCTGCACTGTGTTATTCTAAAATGTTTAATAGAGCTACTAGTTCTTCCTGAGAAGCAGCAATAAGGGTTGTATCGTCAGCAAATCTTAAGTTAGATATTTTGCTTCCGCCAATAGATAGTTATACCGCCATTCCAGTTGTCCAACATCTGTCTCATCATAAATTCAGAGTAAATGTTAAATAACATCGGAGATAATACACATCCCTGACGAACTGCTTTTCTGCTTGCTGTTTGACCAGACAGATTACAATCAATTCTTATACGAGCCGAGCTAGACTCATTCATATAGTTGCTGTATGAGAAATACTAAGTGGTAAGGGACTCCCATAGAAATAAGGATTTCCCACAGTTTAGGCCACTTTACATTATCAAACGCCTTAGAATAGTCTTAGAATAGTCCCCTTTATTCTAGGTGTAGGGATTTCACTTGTGAGCAGTATATTAGTATATATCTGACCCAACGTCTTCGAAGTACTAGTATTCAGGATTTAGAATTTTTCTTCGTTGCAGCCTATTTATAAAAAAACCACAGTTTTGAAGCCACGACCGAATTCTGTGACGGCGACCTAGTTCTCAGTTGTATGTCTAGCGTATAGCTCCCCAGCCCATGTCTACGGTATTTTCGCGCTCAGACGACAAACACTGATAAAAAATTAACAGGCTAGCATCGCCAGCGCCATTCCAGATTTCTAAACGAATTCTGTATATCAAAGCGTCGGCATATATAAATATGTCATATCAACAGGTGAGAATTGGCTTTTAAATAAATCAACCATTACTACTGTTTTTATAATGATGTGCATACATTTTTAATGCATAAAAGACCTATAGCTGTAATCCTGCAGCCAGGGTCGGACTCTGGATGCCGTCGCTACTAGAACCGCAATGTGATCGAACAATGATGTCCTATAAAAACAGTTAAAGGAAACTAAGGGCTGCTGCACAATTTCGCGGGAACGAGAACGAGAACGGGAAAATAATCTAGATGCACAATAAAAACGTGAGACACACGAAACATTGAATATTGATCACCACAAAACATCTACTTGGGCTGAACGTCTGGGAGGTTGAGAGGTTTGGGTGAAATTTTGATTTGTTGACATTGTGTTCATTTATCGTATTTGTACTGTGTTTCGTATAATTTGCGTTCGTATTTTCACACATTTTCCCGCTGATTTATTGTCATGTAAAAAATCAACTAGGTCGACAATTGTTAGGACTTTCCTAAGCTTCAGCTTTTTGATGTTACACTTCTTTGTTGTTCGAAATAACACCGTGATTCACTTTAAAAACGACTTTTATTCGAGACACCACTTACATGCTTTCATAGTTGGTTACAGAGAGAGAGAGCACATCGGATCAGTTACCGACCAAGCAGTACTGTCAATGAAATTAATAGAGCTCCACCTAGTGGCGACCCTGAGGGTTGCGTACAGATTTCTAGGCTGAGTTGGCATAAAATATTTAAACTAAATAAACGCAAAAAAGATACAAATAAGATCACTAACAACAATAGTTTTGTTTCAAATTCAGGATTCATTTTAGAAATTTCACCAAAAATCATTCAATTTTTATTATTTCTAAAGCTATTAGTTTTTGGATACACACAGATGGGATGAAATTCATCACATCTAAGACCTTCTCTCTCCCCCTGCAAGGAATTGGTCGAGTTAAATGTAACCCTGTATATTAAAAAATGTCTCCGTCATCAGTACACATTATTAACAAGTAAAGTACAAACTCCTTAAAATGCAACTTCTTTTGTGGGCTCAACGCCTGCATATCTTGGACAACTCACCTCATGACGCTTAGGCCACTCTCATCAACACCACCATTCAAGATGTGCCATGAATTAGCTTATAGCTTAATTCGTAGACTCGTGTATCGTCTTTCTCCACTTCGCTTTTGGTGTCATGGTTAGTATATCCCCATGAGGTCCAAGTCCTGATTGGGAACATGAAGCTAAGAAACTCTCATTAACACCACTATTCAAATTATGCTAGCAGATGTTCCATGAATTTGCTTATAGCTTCATTCTTAGACTCGTCTTTTCCCCTCTTCGCCTTTAGTGTCGTGGTTGGTGTATCCATATGTGGTCGGGGTCCTGATTGGGAACTATGGGAACTACCTGGTTGCGATTCTGCTAACTCTATTGGCACCTCCATAGATTCATCAGTTCCAATAAAGACTTGTCATACAAATGCGCATATTGTTCAACCGACCTTATTAGTAGTTCATCATTCACACATTGGTCATTGCAGCAACAACAATAAATGAACAATAAAATGGCAAACAACGGTGAAAACAGGATAACGAACACAAAATAATAATGAATAAATGAACACACTGAATTCCATTTTGCATATACATTTTTTGTCGTCAGATGATTTTGACATTTTTGAACAAGTGTTTTTAGAGCCAATTATTCAAAGTTGAAATTCAGAAAGAAAAATCCATCAAAAATCTACAAGGGGGGGGGGGGGGGGGGTAGTTACCTGTTTTCAAATCTCCCCGTAAACATTCTTCAGAACCTCAGAGTAACAACTGAACAACAAACCACTTCAGCATGGCGTGCTCAAAGCCATCATCTTTTGACACTTCAGACCCAAACATTGCCAACTAACCTGAAAATTCTTCAAATGCAACCCATGTTACAAACACTGCTCTGCACTGTCCCATCTCGAAAAACTATTAAACTACACTCGAATATAGCACAGCAAGTCCGTAGAGCTTCACTACAGTTACCAACAAATAGCGAAATCGATTTTACTCACCAAGCATAAAAGACGCACAAACAAAACAAACGTTTGACAGTCGGAGTTTACCGTAAACAAATCGCAGGAAAATTACATAGGTGTTGCCAACTCCTTAAAATTTATGTAAGACAGAATTTGCGTTTATGATGAAGAAACATGCAGTAACGCAGTAGAGGTCAACATATCTATTGCTTCTGCTGTAATCATGTCTGAAGCATCAAAATACTGCCTTTTTTTAACGTACTCGTAGAGTGGAATATTTCTGGATACTATACAATTAATTGTTGTCCGTCTTAAGACGATAGTAAACAATTATGATTGCCGTATCTGGTGGTCGATATGACAACGTAAGAAAAGATGTTGGCCTATTAGAATTAGTTGTTTACTACCTCTATGTTCAGTTGTTACTCTGAGTTCAGAACCAAATGACAGAATTATGGTTGAGACAATTTTTTTTCTTCAGCGTACAATTTAAGTGATAGGGTGCGGTTGCCCATACTGAACTTTTGCCGTTTTTGTTACTGCCCGTAAAACTTGCCAACGTTGCCATGAGGTATTCGGTACCACACCTTTAAACCTTCTTGCGACTAAGTTGATATTTAGATTAGGACAACGTACATATTTGTGAAGTGTTGAAGTTTTCGACCACGCGCAATGTGATATTTTATTAACTTGGCGAAGACTTCAAACCTAACTAAAACAATGGTTTTCTTTTGTTTTGTCTTGTCAAAATCTTGATTTTGGAGTAAGCTACCCGTATTGGATTACTTAAGAAACCTCTTATTGAATCCCGGTTCAATTAAGGCCATTCTAATTTTCTGACGCTCTCGAACCTGAACTTTCGTGGTGATGTACTGAACGCAAGACTGAAGATCAAGTTGAAATGATTCAGCACCTGCACTGCAACACTTGGTTTCATTGGAAATGTGATGCTGTTGGATCAAGAAAGAAAATATTCAACTGTTTATCTCTTGCAGTACAGAATTTTCTTATACATTTTGTTAGCAATTATTAGAAGAAAAAAAATGTTTCGGTATTTACCAACCTTTTTAAATAGACATTAGTTCAGTTTAATTCGTTTTTCCAGTTTTTTATCAAGATCTGAGGGCAGGTTCAATTTAAGAGACCACGAGTTCAATTTCAGCACCTGGTTGCCTAAAATGAACCATTTCCAACTCCAACTCCAACATCTTAATTTTGCTTTTCTGTTATTGTTAACAAATATAAAAAATAATTTATGCTATTCAAAATATTTCTCAAGGTTGAGAGATTTGTTTTGTATTTTTCAAAATTTGGTTCAATACGGGCGACCTCACCCTACTTATGACTTTTTCCCATGAAGAGAACTCGTCTCGGCTACACTCCTTAAATTCGTCAATTTGTGCCCCAAGTCTTGAGTCCGTCCCTGTTTCCACCACCAGGCGCACCGCGTGGCAGGATGGCCACGTTCCCCGTAACGTGGCAAGAGCACCGAAAAATTCATAAATAATTTAGGAAGTGCATCGTTTTTATCATAATTCCGCTGATTAATATTTTACACCAGCATATGCGGTGGGCACCAATCGCTTACTGAATCATTGGAGGATTATGGTTAATCAAAAAATAAATAGATAAGCACTTGCTGAATCTTTGAATAGAGAGAGGCACTGGTGTAGATGTTTTCAACAGTCAACAGGTCTAATCAATGTAGAGAAGCTTAATAACATGCTGGTCTGCAAACTTCGTGAAGAGGCAAGTGCTGAATAGTAACATGAAACCTCTCATTCTATAAATAATCAATTTCATAAACATCAATTGCCGACCAGATACATTTATATGTACCCTAACAGCAAATGACAACCTCTGTGCAAGGTGACTACGAGGATTCGTCTAGACGGCCACATTGTCAATTTTAATTGCACAATTCTGAAATACATTCTGTAGGGTGGGGCATAAGTAATGCAACCCTGTTTCCCAAACTTTGATTTTATTCAATACAATCGGTACAAATACAAAAGGAAATTAAAGTAAATGTTGAAAATGGCCTCTATCAGCCAATATAAGCTCTAACAAACATGACTATCGCGAACATCAGTGCTACTGTCAGATTTGTTCACTAACTGCTATATAGTTGATTTAGGTCCGTATTCATAGTCGTTTCTTAAGCATCCCTTAAGTATTACTCAAGGGATACTTGAGGGGTACTTAAGGGTTACTCAAGGGACCCTCAAGTGTGGCTTTCTTTGTGTATCTGTTTCCTAGACAACGTCTACCAGACGGCGGGGTCCATTGAGCGACGTTGTCATGTTTCAAATATAGGTCAATTTGTTATGTCTCTTCCTACGCATTTTGATGTTTTCTGCAGTCACTTTTTGTTTTGTGCCAGTATTTCGTGTTTTGTGCCAACACCGTACTCGAAAATTAACCTACAACATCGCCTTGACTGCAACGAGATGTCATGTTGACATTTCGGCTCGTGTCCACTTGCAAGTAACTTGCGATAGTTTTTGCAGCAAGTACTTGCTTGTCTGTCTACACTATCTTTTAATTGCAAATTTATTCTAGCAAGTTGCTCTCGCAACTTCACTTGGGCTTGATTGTTCTGATTTCGTGTACACTATAGATGATAAGATGTCGTATACAAAATCTGCAGTTGCGGCGGTAGTTGTGGTATATTTAACTAAAAAAAAACAAGAGAAAGATAGTAAAAGGTGGAGAAAATGCTGGGTGAGAAAGTGGAATCAACGTAAAACTACTCTAGGGATACACAAAACGTTGCTTACTGAATTGAGAAATGAAGATTCGATGGAGCTTAAACAGTTTTTGCGGATGTGTATGTATGTGCCTGCCTACGGAGAGTTGTAAGAACGAGAGTCAATACAGAATAGTGTTGAACCGGACCTAGCCTAATTAATTACTTTCCGACCATTGAATTACTGCTAGAAATACAACATAACATTCTTGTTTTTCTAAAAATCGTCTTTTAACTTACCAGATTATCTGCTGCAGTATTCTGTATATTTGAGTCAATTATAAACTTTAATGAGTCAAAGAACTCCCAAGTACTCTTATATATTTCATTAGTCCCTTGTCTACTTTTCTTTTTTTGAATTTTTCTCCACTCTTGGTTAATTCGCGTTCTCAAGTTATGTAGCTTCCTTTGAATTTCTGCTGTAGAAGTATTAAATAAGTCGACCAATTTTTGTAATGCAATTCTGCTTTTAGATTCTGTCCTTAAATTCTGGAGTATGTACATTCCATAACTCAGGATATAATTCAAAATTTTCAATCAAATGGCACGTGTCTTCTCTCGTCCAGTTGAACTTCTCCATATTCGCTCGATTTACAACACTACTTGCTGCAAAACTTTTGGGAACAGGCTCGAAATTTTGCGACAAACTAATTTACTGAGAGTAACCGTGTACACTACAAGCTCTCAGCAAGTCGCAAGTTCTTTAAGTGCAAGTAATTTTGCTGCAATATTTCTCTAATGACGGCGTGCACACACTACGCAAGTGACTTGTGAGAGCAACTCTAGCAATTTTATTTGCTAGTGGCCACGAGGCTTTACTCAAGAAAGCCTTACGTAAGGGACCCTCAAGTAATCGCCTTGACTGCAGCGAAATGTCATGTTGCCATATCATGTTGACATTTTGTTACTTGAGTGTTAATCAAGGGAGACTTACGTAATGGACCCTCAAGTAAGGTTTCGAAACACAAAACTTACTTAAGCGACCCTCAAGTATTAAGGGACCCTTAAGTATCGACAATGAATACGACCCTTAGATAGCGCGCGGCGCACTAACATTCTGAAATCTTGCAGTGTTTTAAATTATTTACTTTCCAGATAACTAAGTAAATCGCTTTAAAGTAAGTCGAGCCCAACGAGTCAAGCCATGTTTATGTTCAAAAGTAAAAACAATACTGATAAGCAACAACAGTTTGGTTTTGGAAGCCACCTATTCTAGACAAGTCACGAGGTAACAATGTGGCCACTTTGGATAGAACTAAATGGGTTGCATCAAATCGGTTGCCATACTAGCGCCTTAAACCTAGGGTTGCGTTACTTATGCCCCACCCCCGTTCCCTTTGGAATAACTAGAAAAATCAGTAATATTTTCACACGACTGTGCCGTGGTTAGTAGCACATCCATTTACAATTTTTATCTGATGATGGAATCATAAGTTTCGGAGAGATTAGGATAAATAGCCAAAAGAGTAGTTTTGCTTACTATGCCGCATTCAAATGCATATCTTGTTATCCAACTAGTTATTGATTAGCAATGACAGCTTCCGTCTCATATACTAAGAGTGGTTCAAAGGCAAGAATTTCGGGTTATGAGCAGTAGACGCCTCGGCAATGAGAAAATTCACATGACGGATGAAACATTAAGTGAGTAGGTTATCCAGAAATCAGGGACACATTTATAATATCCAACCTAACCATTTTTTGAATAATTGTGATACTTGGTTGTTTTTATCAATGCTGAGAATCGTTCGTGACACAATGAGATCATTTTTGGGATTAAGATTTCCGTGGAGCAAAAGGCATAAAGCAGTGATCGAGTGTCATCCAACCCGCAGTATTGTATTTGTCTATAGAGTCACCAACCAATACACTGTCACGACGGCCTCTTTTTCCTCACCAAAGAATCAAACTTGACGTAACTTTCACCGTTTTACTTCACAACTCAATACAATATCTCTTAACTTTATCTCAACTAGAACTGTACTCAACTGAACTGAACTACCACGCTACCCGTGGCGCCTTATATACCCTTCATCGAACCATCTAGAGATTTCGATGACATTCGAGAATGCCAATCCGTCATTCTAGAAAACTCTAGACGCTTCGATGACGTTTACACTACAAAGATCTAACCTAACACTTCGACTTTACATTATGCATGACAACTAATACACAATACACGAATACCATAATATACAGTATGCTACAGTATCAACTGCTAAGCCTGGGTTACCTATCCAACAATTTTTGTAGAAGCATGTCATTGGACACAGAATTTAATGATGTAGTACAGTCCAGTTCACAAAAGAAGATAACAGTGACGTCATAGTTAAGTAGGTGCGCAGTGTATGCATAATCAGCTGGTAGGCTGCCATGCAGTAGCGTAGGGTTAGATTGATTTACGGTACATCGTTCAGTCATCGTTTGTGTGCGAGTTATTTTGTACGGTTTGTCTTTGATTTTGTGTGGTTTTACGACTTACCTTAGTCCAATGTCGCCGAAGACATACATTGTAAAGAAATGCACTTATGTTTTGCACTATACTGTTATTAAAATTCGAATTTAGAGAACAATTGCTACGCCACTGACTGTAAACGGTGTCATCCGCAATGTTGTTCGCACCTGTACGTCATCAATTGTGTCAGGTTACTGTTAGCTTCTTACGTAAAATGCACTGTGCAATGTTATAATACGAAAAAAAGTGTGATCAAGTGACCACTATTGGTTGTCCCATATCCCTTCTATAAAATTGTATACGTCACATCTCAGAAAAGGGGACTAAGAGACTAACGCAAATAAAACTGAAAAAACTGCTACTTGATGCATATAGTTGAGATAGTATCTTACATACACAATGAGTATCGAGTTCAATGATGCCGATTATATTCCTTCTTTTGGAGTTTAGGCACCAACTAAGACAAAAAATGGAAAACACACTGTGTAAAATCTCTGGGAAAGCGAGTTGTTAGTTTCATATGTTTTCCAATAGCGCCTGAAAATTAAAGGTTAAGGCGCTTTTGACTTTTAAAAAGCGAGACAAGTCTTCAGTTCATCGACTCAATAGGTTGTGTCTTTCGTGCTAATATTGCGTTTAATTTGCTCGCATGTATTATCTAGATGGTATTCCTATCTGTAAATATAAACTGCAGACAATTAATTGTATAAACTGTTTCTGGCTAATATGCTGCACGATCCAGGAAGATATACCTGATCTCTCCTTGCGTAGATTTGTGTCCAGAAAACCACCAATTACAACAGCTCTCCAGCTTAAGTCTGACGGTTTTAACCCTGCAGTTAAATAGGCAGAAATTTGGGCGACCCAAACACCAGAAGAAGTGAACAGTAACTTTACTGTTCGTCAAGAACCCCCTGGTTTTGAGCTCACCTTAAGGAATGGTCAACCCTAACGAGAATTCGCACGTCGCATCGACTGTGCGCTGATTCGTTGTTTAAATGGAACAAGCGCGAACCCCCACGATGCGAGTGTGGAGCGGAACGCCAAACTGTCAGGCGTAGAATTGATTTCCAGACTCGATATTAACCTATAGCCTAGCTGCTATTTAGATCGTAAAAAAAAACAAAAAAAAATAAAAAAACTGTTTTACATTTTTATAATTTTTTCATGTCTACCATATTACCACACGCTAAATGAAATAAATGTCGCGCTCAACAAGGGTGGTAGTGGGTTCATATAATATAATAATGTGTGTCACAAACACACAAGTCAAAGGCTAAGCTTCATATTCTGTATAACACAACTGTTTGTTTCAGGGTGACCTATTTTCCGGTTTGAACGATGGCCTCATCAGTCGAGCCGAAGCCCTTGCGGCGGTGGACATCAAGCACCAAGCGGGGGGCGGAGGTGGACCTGCGGGTCTACCACAACTCAAACATGACATGATGTACCATCACGGCATGGGCGCACCTCCTCCAGTCAGTAGGCCTCATCACCAAGTGAGTATGGATTTTTGCTTTAATTTCTTTGCGATCAAATGTATACAATATACTGCCACTTATTTTAAATACCGTAGTAGTACTAGTAGTAATGGGGAGACAAAGCCAGGCAGGTAGCCAACCTCACGGAATCAACATTATAAACACTAAGAACCTAATGACTTAGAGAGCTCCTCCTTGCTGAACCAACCAGACCTCTTGACGAAAGTCCGTATGTCCGATAAGCCCACATTAGTTTTCTTTTTTATTCGATTTGTTTCGAAAATATTACAGTTCAAACAAATCCTCATTTTATTTATCCTATATATATGACTTTACGAAAAAAATTGATTTGTTTGAAAAATCAAATTCACTACAAGATTCTAAATAAAATAAGGACTTAATTTGTGTAAGAAAAACTATTGGGCACTATTTGAAAAAAAGGTTAGGGTTAGGTTTTAACGGTAGAGTAGAAACATTTTTTTTTGAAAGCATGATGTCATAGAACTTATAGTACTACCAAAAATACCACTCATTTTTCGTTTGAACTTTTTTCGATACGAGAATATTACGTTTCAAGTAAATTATGGGATTTAGTAGTGGGTACCCTGTCCCTGAAGTACCATGGTAGGAGTATGTCAGCCTGCTTATCTACTGATTATTGAGCCTTTTGGATATCATTTATCCCAGAACTTCCAGCGCATACATGAGTCGAATGTAGTGAGCGTGAATAAACAAGTGGCAACCGGGCATCAGAATGGTTTCCTTCCTGTCAACTGTTTACCGTGTAATCACCATTATAGGAAATGGCTGAATTCTTAATGAGCCTTTTGACAGCGAGCCGATCAAGTTAAATAAAAGGCTCCAATTATTTTATAAGCTCGGTTAATCCGTACGCAGCTGTCATTATTACTTTTACATAAATTAGCAGTACAAGAGTTTGCTCTATAACCGAAACATAGCTAACGATTTTCCATTTGGCTACTGATCAAATTTAATGGAGGGTTATTTCATAGTCCCCATTAATAATATTTTGTCTGTTTAAGATTAATCTGTTTGTTGTTACATATCTCCATAGTCGAATGTCAGTTAGGTATCCGGAAAGCAATTGTAAATATTGCATGTACTTTTGATTTCAGAATTCGTGAGATTTCAGCGTGATATCCTTCATCTGTTGGTATAGTTAGAAATTGTTCACTTCTAATCATGTCTGACGGGTTTAACAAGGCTTTGTTCAATTTTTCCAGTTTTGGATTTTTTTATGGTCAGCCTCCCGTAAAGACTGAAAGCCTATGGCGTGTAGAAGCGCTGCGAGAGGATAAGTGTCCGTGCGCGTTAGATTTGAAACATTGTAGGTTGTAGCCATCGTGAAACAATCCTCCGAAGTTCTCCAAAAGACAAAAGAGAATGCTGGAGGAGACTGGTTCGGGGAGACCTCCACCTGGTAAAGATGAGCTCGCAGAGCCTCTCTAGTGTTCCTCGTTCGGACGGCCTTAGGTCTTATTATCTGAGAGAGCTCACTCGAATATCTTCCGCGATAGAATAGGTAAAACATTGGCAGGTCGGTACCCTTCTTCGATGTTACAAGCTGAGGAGGTGAGGTCCTTTGTAGAGGTTAGGCGTATCGCTTAGTCTAATTCGTCTCTTCTGGAAGGTGTCTAGAAGCTTTAGAGGGTGCTTCGGAGCGCATCCCCACACATGGGAGTAATACTCCAGCGATGTTCGGATCTGCACCTTGTAGAGCAGCAGTAGTTACTCTGGTGTATACAGCTTCCTACAGCGGAACAAAATTCCAAGCTTCTGGGATGCCGTTTTAGCCATACTGACGACGCCGACGTGGTCATGCCAGGACATGTTACTGCTAATGTTGATCCCCAAAAGCTTGACGGAAGGTGACTCGACTATTGGGGACCCTCCATTTCCACAGTTGGTAAGCCAACGTGAGACTTCTTTGTCAGTGTTGTTGCCTGAGTTTTCTGTACGTTAAACTGTACTTTATTTAATAATCCCTACTCGACAATTGTTGTAATACCTACATTGATCTGTAACGCATGTTGCTTTCGCCGACGTACCGTCTCCTGGGATGATAGATTTACTGTCTCTTGCGAAACTGTAGATTGGATTGGATGTTATTGCCAGCGGCTCGTTGATGTACAGCAGAAATAGTGTAGGAGATAGGTCAGATCCCTGAGGAACACCGGCATTTATTGAAAATACGTCTCATTAACTGCCTTTGGCTACAACAAAGAGAGATCGGTCGTTCAATTCAACCACTGGCGCAGGCCAGGTGGCAGTCCATAAGCAGCTAGCTTGACCACAAGTCCCTCATGGCACACTCGATCGAAATCTTCTGATATGTCTAGTGCAACAATACGGGATTCGCCATGATTTTCAATTGCTCTGTTCCACAAGTCGGTGACGTAGGCGAGGACCCGTAGACTTATGCTTACGGAAGCTATACTGGCGATCATTTATGATATTATTTTTGTCCAGGTAGGAGATGTGTGTTAATGATAGTCTCCATAACCTTAAGATATGGCTGATTGGTTTAGCTGTATACCTTATTTCTGACGAATTGCATTTTTCGGGGTCTACATTTCCGAACGTACTGATGACAATATCTCACTAAAACGAGAGGCATGGGAAGTAGAAAAGTACGATATGAATGAAGGTAATTTGGGTAGCTCTAAAGAAGCTCTAACGACACTGTTATATTAGCAGATGGATGACCTCCGTTAATAGGGAGAGTCCAAAGCTGGATCTAAAGGTAAATAGTAACAAAACCAAGTTTATGGTTGTTAGCAGAAACCCCCGAACACTCAAATTCACTCAAATTTAAATAGCTGGGATATAAAATAAATAAAAGATGGGACTCAGATCAGGAGATAAGATGCAAAATTGAACAATCTAGGACAATTTTTCTGATACTAAAAAAATTGAACTTTAGTCTCAAATACAGAATGATGAAATGTTTTGTTTGATCTACTCTATTGTACGGCGTGCGTGGAGGCATAGACGCTGAAGTCATCAATTATAAATAAGATCGAAGCGTTCGAAGTGTGGACTCTGAGACGATTGCTGACAGTGCTCTGAGTCGACCTTGTGAGAAATGATAATGCTCTCCAGAAAACTGGTTCAGCAGAACTTTTGTGGTAAGAAAGAGATTGAAATGAAATGTGAAAATAGCTTACCCAGTACATATAATGGGGAACGCTACTATGTCCTGTGTTTCATTCTTCAAGGAAAGATCGAAGGAGGAAGAAGAGTACGAAGAAAGCTACCCTGGCTGAGAAGCATCTGTCACTGGACAGGAATAAGCGACTTCTAAGAATTACATAGGGCTGAAATTAATAGTATCATTTGAATTGTATGTCGCTGTGAGCAACTGTAATGTCACAGGCAGACTATTTTGGAATCTAGAACTGTGAAACCAGACGACGTAATAGGGGTAGTAGGACTTTTGCTAGAAGACGGATATTGGGTACCAGCTAGGTCAGAGGTGCAAAAGATGTAACCTATACACCGCTGAGTACCTCAACCTCTTTCTTTCTCATTTGTTTCCAGTTTTAGTCGTCCTGTATACAGTCTGTCGCGTTTTATCCCTCTAGTTGAGTTCCGTATATCGATCTAAGCCCATCAAACGGCGAATCCCCAATGGTGTACTAAATTAGACCATGAAATTTTTGGGATTATGGTGAAAAGTTATTTAACGTGGTATTAACAGCAGGGGTGGAAACACACGGACTCTTTTATATTTATGGGACATAGAGGACTGCCACCATCGCATAGGGGTCGATTTTGTCAGCCTGGCAGGGTTGCATATTTGTGGAAGGACGCACGTAAAACGATCGTTTCGATGGCAATTCGTTCAGAATAACAGTTTGGGGGTGGTTTTGAATACGAAACCCTGTATACATAACCCTTGGATGGAGTAGGTGGAAATGCCCGTAGTATATTGCATCATCATAGTCACAATGACATGTTTTGAACTCGTAAAATGCATTAAGTCGGGGCTAGATTATTGCCGACCCGAATAGTATCAATAGTTTTGAGAACTGTAGCTCGCCATCGTTCGCGATTTAGTCAGTTCAGTGGCGCTCTTGATACTCATATCCAGCAACTGTCTCGTCGTAGGTATCCACCCAGCGTATAGGGGAATGGCCACGGCGCCGCCCACACGGGGCATGACCCTGAACTACAAGTTTCTCCATATTATCGCTTCTGTGTATATGTCCGAAGAAAGTAAGCATTCTCGTAGACACAATGGAAGATATTCTCTTTGGATCACCGAGCTCATCTAGTATGGAAACGTTAGTTCGATGGGCAGTATAAGGAACTCTCAGCATTCTCCTCCACGTCCACATTTCAAAAGCATCTATGCGAGTTCGATCTGCCTTTTTAACAGTCCAAGTTTCCGAGGCATACAAAAATATGGAGAACACAAGAGACTGAATCAGCGACATTTTAGTAGCTTTAGTGTAGATTTTGGTAAGCTTTGTCATGGCCACACGTTGAACCAAAACTTTGAACTACTTCACAACGGCCTACTGACTTTATTGCTGGATGATTATCGTGTAGTAGTAGTAGTGTAGTAGTATATTGCAAATATCATGAAATGCCTTGACAACAGTTCAAATCCGTATCATCTGATATGGTTTATTGATGACTTAGTAATGTTTGCGACAGTCATAATATCCCTTAATCACTGCTTATACACTTATTATTTATCTACAAAATCTTCTAGTCGGAACATTGGCGCACTGCTGCCCTAATCTAATGTAGGAGATCCAATTTCACCAGATATATGTTCATTGCCTTGAGTATCATTACGACTGTTGACAAAAGGCCCTGGTGGTAAAGGTTACAAATATATAAATATAATGCTGATCAATGTTTGTAAATCCTCAAATCACCAAGAACTTAACGTGAAAATCAAAAGAATGTAGTTTGTAGTACATACCTTGGGGATGTGTTTTAGGCTTGGCAATGTCGCTGAATAGTACATGAGTTCCATTTGCATTTTATCATTCATAGTTTAATGTTGTGAGTATGTCGTCGACCCACGTGAAGTATTGAAAACATTTTCTGAGAATCTTTACGTAAACCTTCAAGCAGCTTATGAATGTGCTTACTGAAAAGTCTTTTATTGATAATTGGATTAACTCAAAAATCTTTCTGCTTTTTTTCTGATTCATGATTAGGACAGTTATAGCTGCTCTCTCGAAAAAGTCTATGTTATCAAAGCAACTTTACTGGTGGATGGTGAGCTGAACACAAAATTATTATCCACTTTTTGGCTGAGCAATTTTTATGTTGGTCAATAAAAAAGTAACATATGCGCGGCTGGCCTATAGGTCAGTTACCAAAGTGAAAATAAAACCGAAGTACACATAATAATGTATCGCGACTCTTTTGAAGAGTTTGAGTCAGGTACAGTTTTTTAATGCGAGCTTTGAGTAGATTTAGCGCCTCCGCACATGGGTCAATCCGTCAACAAGTTTATAGTCCTTCCTCTCGAGTCTCGATCAAAGAGATTGGCGCGTCTCCCTTTCGCAGATGGGTGGTTCGGAGATGTGGTCGATCGATTTATAGTCGCACACGGGTCGATTTATAAATCATAAATTTCAGTTTACCCTAGACCTTAATCTCATTTAATGATTACGCGTGGAACCCCTGAATCCCAGAATTAGTAGTAGTAAGTAATTATCATGAAAGCACGACTGATTTGACAGTATAACCTCAAATATTTACCGCCATGAGACGCGCAAGGCGCACGTTCCACTCGAGCTACACTTCCATTCAGAATGCATGCGAATGAAAACGTGGTGGTTGAAAACGCACATCTCCAGATGACCATTAAAATGATCCGTTAGTCGCGCTGCAATGCTTTGCATGCAATCGACACTTGTGCGAAGATTTGAATACCCTAGAAAAAAATGATGCGGTCGTACCATACAGTTAGTAACAGAGACTGAGCGCATAAGGACGAGCAAAAGATCTACCGTTGTAGTTTACTACGCTTGGAGGTGGTGTGTCATGGTCGTGCCATCAATACATCATATTGATCTCCTCTGACCATTGTTGAGTATGTAAAGATGGCCACATTTTATGCGATCTGTGTACAATTAAAGAAGCTTGAATTTTGAGATCACACTTTTTGCGTTTGAATGGCTATCCCCATCTTCTCTTTGGTAGTTCTAGTCATGCTAGCAAACACTTGATCCTACCCTGAACGACACCTACAGGATAATCACGAGCTGTCTAAAAGGGGTGACACACGTACGAACTTTAAGTACGCGGTTTTTAAGTTCGCGAACTTACTCGGCTCGACGTGGTGACACACGCGAAGCTGAAATCACTCGTTTTGATAATTTTCCTAAATAAACAAAACTTTTAACAAACGCCAAACACAACAAGCGTTGCGCATCGATGGCCTGCTGAAACAAAGTGGTGGCTCGCGGCTCGCAGTACAAGACGGGACAAGCTACGAGCAAGATTTCAAACCAGTTGGATCGCCGACGGTTTGCGCGACGGTTTTAAAGTACGCGTACTTACGGTGACACACAGGCGAAAAAGGTCGTCGAGCCATAAGTACGCGCACTTGCTCGTACGTGTATAAGGGCTGATACACCAACCTAGACCAGCTATACATGTTAGCGGGAATAGTCTCCCCTCAATTCACGCGAGAAGTGTCATGTATGGCAGGACAAAGTAGACAGTCATTAGATAAAAGACACCCTCTATAAGGACACAAGCTCCCAGTATCCAGACTTAAATTTAGGAAGGACTTCATTATGTCTACAAACCCATTGACATACTCCAAATCGGTAACCAAAGAAGCAACGGCTAACAGAGAACCACATACTAACTTGGTATCCAACTGAAAGCCTCCCTGCCTAGATCACAACTGGAATGGAGAACCTAGAAAAGTCGCAACAGGATTAGATGCCAAATGGTTAGGTCTGGGGATAACCTAGTGATATAGGGATACGCTGAGGACCCATTGATGTGCCACAATCCAGAACCTATGGAAAGCGAACGACACGGCAGTGCGGTGTGCCAAACACTGCATTGGAAAGAGATATGAGCAAATACAGACAATAATTTCTCACTTGTGATATCTGTGATCGTCGCATATAGGTTCTTTGCCTCTAATAATCACTAGTTAACCAATACTGATATGTACTGATATGTAAAGAAAAAAAAACAAAATAATATCGCATTTAGATGTCCTTTGCTGAAAATATCATATCATTATTATAGGCGGCTGCCTAACATAACTTTATCCTTTACCTGTGGCCGTTAGAGTTTGGATTGTATTTAGCGTTTTTAGTTTCATTTTCGTTAAAATAAATTATTATACCGAAGTTAATAATCTCTACGACTTCCAGATACACCTCAGCAACTTCATATATGTCGTTGATGTGTCTGAAACGCTCAACCACTGCAATAAACGTAACCAATCAAATCAAACTTTACTTCCTTCCAGACAAGTGAGTGACTTTTATCTGTGACAGGAGAATAAAAACGGAACATCGCACTATGTTTTCCATTGTCTAACCCCAGGTTCAACTACGGCTAAAAGTTAAACTAAGCTGTGGTTAATTGCAGCGGTGTAAAGGAATTTATTGCATAGCTCGTGATTAACTTTAACTACCGGTTTAACTACAAGCGGAGCAAATCACTGACAGTGGCTCAGTTTTAAACGCTTGACGATTTATGTATATTCTCTAAAAACTTCGTTTTTTGAAGAAAAGCATTTTGTTTCGATATTACCTCGTCCTGAAAACGCTATCACATAATGAGTCACCCTGTGAATCCCAAGACAACAGCTTTCTTCGCCCACGAATGCCTAGAAGCGCACGAAGAGAAGCAGTTAAAGGGAACAAAGACACTTCAATGTGCCGCGTTATTCGCGACAAACATTAAGCTTGTACATTCACACACAAGCATACACACAGAGAAAGCGGGCACCGACATATGCAAAGTTAGAGCGCCCAGGGGCAGCAGTTGCGACTCTTATCTTCTATCAAAGAAACTGTAAACAGCCAAATTAAACAAAGCATAACAAATAATCTCTGAAAGAAAAAACGTCGGCGACGTTAGTGTTATAACTTTTGACAAACGCTGGTCGCGCGGAATGCAAACAAGCAACTGTTGTGTATAGAGCTAGCTCCGGGCGCAGCCAGTGACGGGTGGCATGCGTTAAGGGTCAAAGGTATACCATACGAATCCAAGAAAAATATGAATACTTGTGTTAGCGAAGAGGCGTCGGTTCCTTTCCTCCAGTATGTGTGTCTAAAATGAGGGAAGGTTAGTCCAAAGGTAAGGTCCAAATGTCGCCATAAAAATGCATTTCGCATGTAGAAGCTCCTGACGTTACCTTTAAACTTACAGTAATGATTCGAAAAACAAGTTGCAGAATAAAGCTTGCGCTAGGGCAACACAGTGACCTTGTTCTGATATCGTGTTTGGTTGTCAAATTATAGATATTTGATAAATGTATGATTTTTATTGCACAATAAAAAGCTTTTTTGAAAAAATCGCTCTGCGTGTTGCCCTTCATTAAGGTCTACTAATCTACTAACTATCACATTCTAAAATTTTATATATGTAGTTTGAAAAAAAGTGACTCTGTTCTACATACGGATTCGTGTTTTACATGTCAAATACATATGTATAAATGTGTGTACCCAAGCCCTTAAAAAGGCTTTTGACCCATTGGCTATGTCGGCGAGTGGAGAAGGATTTGTAAAATAGGGTGTTGGCTTCGTCCTAGTATTGTATACACAAATCGCTCGAAATAAATATACACGCAAAATGCAGGTACCCACATAAAAGTGAATTCTTGGACGGAAAATATATATCTTCATTCGAGTATACAATACTATATGCGCAAAGATGTAATAAAATTAATCCAAAAATCTAATATTTTTGGCCATATAGGGTTATATTAAGTAAACATTCTTAATTCAAAATTGAAAAAGTCTTGAAAATAATACCGAAATCTTTAAACATGCATATGATAATGTATGTATGTCTATATACATATGTAATTATAAGCAGGCAATGTAATTATATATGTCTGGAAAACTGATACGTATGTGAAGCACACTTTATATCAGTCGTCTAAATGCAAAACCCGACAAGTCACAAATTTTTCAAAATAGGGTTTTATATACCATTTTGTTCATTATTTGAAGCGCTACCATTTTCTATATTTTTCGCTTACAAAACCCGACATAGACATGAGATATTTGGCTAAGAAAACTAGACTTAGGTGCAAACACCGACAAGTCCAAGCGGTGTCTTATTTCAAACACCAACATGCCCACAGGAGCCAATACGGACAACGGGAGCAAGTCACATGTCGATCGCACGACGTATTCTGATCGTTGCATTGTGCGTTTTTGTTTTATCCAGTCGCTGAAAATACGTTGAATTCATGTGTTTTTCAGTTTACTGAAAAAATGAGATTAATTTATGCTGTATTGATAAATTATTGATAAAAATAACCATGTTTTTTGAAAAATGCTTTGGATGCGGATCTTGGAGAGCCTACTTCAACAGAAGCTAGGTCCACATTAATGCAGAGGATCGAAGCTAATTGTGAAAATGCATTTGCTAGTTTTGAAGAATTTTGTTTGTCAGAAAATTTAGATTTTGACGTTTTTAGATTTTGGGGCGTTAGTACTTAACATCCTAAAACACCGTATATTATAATACTCTCGATTTCGTATTATTTTTGCTCATAATAAGACTTTGATCTGTTTTTCTTGATTTCTGTAAAATTTGTTACCGTGGACTTGTCGGGTTTTGCATTTAGACGACTGATATCCAAAATTCAGAATATAGAACTCGAAGAATCCGATGTTCTGGTTAGTTTTGACGTCGTGTCACTCTTCATAAACAAATGACTGAACGATGCTATACAACACATCAAACAGATGGTGCCAGAATAAATCTGAACATTCTAATTGAGGTACTGGTTTAATAATAATAAATTATGAGGACAAAAAAGGGCTTGCTCGCAGAACTCGTGGATTAAAACAAAGTAGAGAGATCCTACCTGGTGGACAGCAATCCAGCTTTCTTGGAGGATCCTCCTGGTTGTTTTATGGCTTCTCGTAAGTTGTCGTAACACAGAAAAACGGAAAAACGTAAAGATAAAAATGTTTTGAAACAGGAGCACAACCGTTGAACCGTTCTCCGATGCCGTCGCGTTGCTTCTCCCGGATCTCTCTAGAGTCCACACGAAATTCATATGAGCAATGCTATTGGTTGAGCCTGTTTTAACATTTTCTATGGGGTTGAACCTAAGGTAGGCAACCAGGTATACTTAAGTTAAAATTAAAGTATGAGGCATTAGTTATGACTAAGAAAATTATAGTAGAAAATAAAAATGCGTTTCCTTAACACAGATATTCCTGTCAGATAAAATTACCTTATTCAAGCATGTGTCAACTGCAACATACTTTGCATGAGAGAACAAAATGTATGAACAGATGGAAGGCGTGACGATGGGTAGCCCTCTGGAGTCCAGTGGTGGCTAACTTTATCATAGGAAAGATTGAGTAGACAGCTTTGAACAGCGCCCGGTACAAGCCAAAAATAAAGCTCAGATACGTGCATGACAAATTTGTTGCATGGAGCCATGGATAAGACAACCTAGCGGAATTCCCACATGCAAACATCCAGTTCACGATGGAAGTAGAGGAAAATTAAAAACTGGCTTTTCTCGATCGGCTATTAACTAGAAAAGGATCAACCTTGAGAAACACACTGTACAGAAAATCAACACATACCGATGGCTATTTGCACAACAATTCGCATCGCAATCCAGGCCAGAACAAAACAACAATGTTTTTCGTATAAAGTTGTCTCTTTCTAAATGGGACACCCTGTATATTATATCACGGAAAGAAATATATTATGCTCTTGTTCTCAAAAATTTAGGGTTCGTTCAGCTTATTTTGAAAGGTTTTTAAAATATTTAACTTCAAAGCTTCTAAAATGCGGAAGTAGACCTCAATCCACTATAGCCATAGTGGCCGAAAAAACAATTGAATGCGGTAATGTTTTGTGATATTGTGACATTTTGCCGAGGTAAAAAGCATCGCTTTGTTAACAAGAGCAGATGACTTCCAATTTTATTGTAAAAAATGCCGTTATATTATTATAATGAAAATAAAAATTTAAGTTGTTTTTTGTTTATGTGAACGTGTTTATTGACGGCACAGCTTCGCCAAATGATGTCCTGTACTCTCTTATTGCTTGAGATATATTGTTATTACTTTTATAAGATAAACGTATAATTTCAAGTTTTGGATTTCATTATAATAATTTAACTGCATTTTCTACGATAAAACTGGAAGTTATTTGCTTCTGCATGCTTTTTACCTCTGCAAAATGTCAGGATGGCACAAAACATTCAATTGTTTTTCGGCCGCCATGGCCATAGTGGATTGAAGTTTACTTCCACATTTTAGAAACTTTGAAGCTAAGTATTTGAATAATCTTTCAAAATCAACGAACACTATATTTTTGAAAACAAGAGAAAAATGTATTTCTTTGCGTGATATAATAATGTCTCATTTAAAGAAATATAACTTTATACGATTTTTTATTATTTTTTCGTTTTTTTTTCTTGTCAAATTCTGAATGTCAAGCAAAAACTATAAAACTCTCATATAAAAACTTTTATCTATTTCTCAAAATAAAAAAGATGAGAGGGGTGGTGAAGTATGAGGAAACATAAGATACTCCATAACCTTCAAGGCGTTTGTATTCTACATCCGATCGATGTTTCCTCCGCCACTGGTCGAAGTTCTTCGCGAAGTAGCAGCAACAGCGGCAGCAGGGACGTGTTTCCCTCGGGCGCAGTGCCGTTGTGTGTCCCACTTGGGACGCGCCCTTCTCCTCACCCCTCGCGCCCCGGGCCGTGTACTACACGTCAAATGACCACTTTACACCATTGTGAGGCCTAATGATGAAATATTGCGCTACCGGGACACATATTTGAATCATCGGAATTCTACACTTGCGTGCAGATATATGGCATGAGGGGTTGCTCTAGGTTGTAGGGGGACGTCTGTTACTTGGTTGCCGCCGGTAATTCCTGACTCAGCCTCCAATTTCATGGAGATAATCGATTAGTAAGCTCAACAGTTGCCGTTAGATAAGGTTGCCTTTGCCCACAATTTCTCAGTACAAAACGTTTGGACGAAAATTTGAGTCAAATAACAGGACTGAAGAATGTTTTAAAAACTGTAAGAGTAGAGCCATAACAGACACAATAGGGTCGCAGTGGAATGAGGAATGGCCTAAGAGTGATGCTCAGATTTTCTTCTTAGATACGAATTTAGATAGAAACTACCCTTGCATGGCACAGGTCAGAATATACGCTAAAACGAAAATTTCTGATTTAATACACGTTTTTGCATGTTTATGAAATATAAATACTAATATGTCGCCCTGTTTTTGGCCTGTCGTATCTCTGGTCTAGGACAATAGATAGCTAAAAAATTGCTGATGTGTTTTGCTGTTACTGGTACTGCTGAGGCATGAACAAAATATAGTGTTCTTCCCCCATTAAGGCGAGAATGGTGGGGGAGGGAAGTACCGTTCGACTGGTGAGTTTCTAGCATCCTGTTACCAGTTTTGTACGAAATAATGAGTCACGAGTTCCTACTCGAAACACCATCCTCCATTGGGTTGAAGGATCCGTGGTGTACTGGTCAACAAAAGAAACCCAGGAGCTCTACGAACGGTTCGAAATCCGGAAAATGTGGAACAGATTCGAGAAGGCCTTCGTTGTTGCCCGACTCGGTCTGCTAGGCAACATATTTGTATTTTTGACATTCCATAACATGGGAACTAGCTTAACTATGATAAAATTTTGACACTCGATCTCTATATTTTGGAAAAACTGAAATGACATACACCGAGGTAAGACCGTAAAAATATTATCATACCTATATGATAGGAAACGATAAGGAAAACGGGAGATTTATTTTTTTTATGGTCAGCCTCCCGCAAAAGCTGAAAGCCTATGGTGCTGTAGAAGCGCTCCGAGAGTATCGAGAGTATATATATCCGTGTACGTTAGATTTGAAACGCTGCAGGTTGAAGCCGTCGGGAAACAAGTTCGCTGGCATCCCATTTCACAGCGTCGAAGTTCCCCAAAAGAAGGAATGCTGGAGGAGACTAGTTTGGGGAGTAGGAATCTCGAACTGGTAAGAATGAGCTCGCAGAGCTTCTTCCAGTGTTCCTCGTTCGGACGGCCTTTGGTGTTATTATCTGGGAGAGCTCGCTCGAACATCTTCCTTGATAGAATCTGTAAGACAGGGACAGGTCAGCCACCCTTCTTTGATGTTTCCGGCTGTGGAAGTCCTTTGGCATATTGATTAGTCTAATTACTGTTTTGTGGATAGTGTCCAGAATCTTCAGAGAGTGCTTCGGAGTGCAACCCCACACATGAGAGCAGTACTCCAACGATGGTCAGATCAGTGCCCTGTAGAGCAGCAGTAGTTGCTCTGTTGTATACAGCTTCCTACAGCGGAATAAAACCTCAAGCTTTTGGGATACCGTTTTAAAAATACTGATGACGTGGTCGTGCCAAGATATGTTGTTGTTGACGTTGATCCCCAAAAGCTTGACGGAAGGTGAATATTGGGCGACCATCTATGTCCACAGTTGACAAGCCAACGTGGGACTTCTTTGTCAGTGTTGCCCGAGTTTTCTGTACGTTAAACTGTACTTTATTTACTAATCTTCACTCGACAATTGTTTTGATATCTACGCTGATGTGTGAGGGATGTTGCTGTCACCGGCGTACCCTCTCCTGGGATGATAGTGGCTTGCCTGGTTCGATGCATGATATTAATGTCCTGTCGTCTACCAGGCTATAGATTGGATTGGATGTTATTTCCAGCAGCTCGTTGATGTACAGCAGAAACATTGTAGGGGATAGAACAGATTCCTGAGGAACACCTGCATTTATTGAAAATACGTCTGATGAACAGCCTTCGACTACAACAAACAGAGATCGGTCGTTCAAGAAGCTATTCAGCCACTGGTGCATGCCAGTTGGTAATCCATAAATAGCAAGCTTGACCAGAAGTCCCTCATACCGAAGGCTTTCGATATGTCAAGTGCCAAGATATTAAAAATAGTCAAACTTTGATTTTTAGTTGATGAAATTGAATTCATATCTTTGACAACTTTATATATTGTAATAAAATTTGATACATTTTACTTTATGAAGTGCTCATATAACGGCAGAATAATACAGACTTCGTTTTCGAGGCGCCTGATGACCGTTTTCCAAGGCGGAGTTGGAAGAATCTGACGAAAGATAACTGGGGTTTAGGAGTTTCCTCTAAATTATTGTTTATACTTCCCAGTTAGCCATGTAAAATTAAAAACACTTTCCGCATTTCGAATTTGTATACGCGTCGTCAAAAGTAAAAATATAGTAGTTCTAATTATAATTAAAACTGGGTCAAAAGACATGTGAACGTCACATCAAAGGAAATCGTCAAGAAGCTGAGTTTTCACCCCCTCACCCCTCAAGCGGTTCCGTTAGGGTAGGCAATAGCATTGTGGGTTTCTTATTTCCATGCATGATGAGAAACATTCTAGTGTTTATTTTACGAGTCGGTCAGAAAAAGGAGGTTCGATTTTTAATATTAATTAT
The DNA here is from genome assembly GCA_951848785.1 of Callosobruchus maculatus. NCBI lineage: Eukaryota > Metazoa > Arthropoda > Insecta > Coleoptera > Chrysomelidae > Callosobruchus > Callosobruchus maculatus. Next base: position 5,345,886 of record CATOUR010000100.1, read on the forward strand.
GCTGCAGACAACATTAAAACCTTCGGATATTAAAGGTATAGATAGAATTAACAATAAACATCTGATGTTATTCCAATAACCAATCAGTAGCGGGAGCCAAGCCAATCGGCTGCGGGAGTCTCGGCCACGTGTGGTTCTCCATTCATCAATGAATGAGCACCACTGCCGGCGTTGCCATATTGTACACAATGCGTTGACATTTGTGTATTTCAAGTGACAAATATGCGGGTTCCTACAATTGAAATAGGAAATATTGAGGGGTGATGTGACAACATACCTCTTGATGTGAACCGAAATACTTCGTTAGTGTTGAGGAGAAACAATACCCCTCATTGCCCCTATACATTGACTGAATGTTAATTCTATCCACCTTTAATGTTCGAAGATTGAAACATGCACTGTTGTCATTTTGAAAACGTCTTTTCACGACAAATTGCTTACGTGATTTCAAAAGTGTAGTTCGCTTCAAGGTCGAATAACTTATTGGGCTCTGAGAGTAGTTGGCCATCGGGCAGTTGGTCTATTGTAATAGCTCAACGCACAAACACGAAGTGTGATTTGATAAAAATGCACACAGAAAAATCTGTCGTTTTGTCAAAGACTTATGCCTTGGATTCAATGGGACGTTACACTCAGCATTCCTCAAATACAGCGACGTTTTCTCCAATGGAAAGTGTATAGTTGGTAGCGAATTATATGGTACTGCCGATTCAACTACAAGATGTCACTGGATTCCAATGAATGATTCAATCGCAGCCTGTCGCTGAATCGAATCTTTGTTTGGCGATTGATTCTAAACTACTTTCTTTTCCTTGAACCAACAGATTTTATTGCGAGGACAGCTGATTGATTCGTTTGGATGTTTAATGGTGTGATTTTGTGTGAAGTTATAAGGAGCATGATATAAGATATAAGAATTAGACATAAGCCTGCACCAGTTGTTGTATTATTACCTGAAATATAACTGTCTGACTAATCTAAATACCTACATTCAAATGTGGGTGTTAGCTCTTCTAAGTCCCAATTTCTCAGTGGGTCCTCCATTCAATATATAACTGGACACATTTAAATCACACAATTGCTGGTGCAGTACGCAAAACCACGAGATGACACAACACGGCTAACACCGAAACAACACACACACAACGGAACAACTTCGTCCATGTTGACGAGTTTGCGGCGATAGTAGCACTGAGATCATCCCTCTGTTCTTTATGTTTACCTTCATTGAATCGGGACATCAGTCCCGCCGAATACTGATTATAGTTCAGCGAACGACAAGCGCCATTGAAACAAAATTAATTTTTATCAGATGAATTATCACGAACTGCTGTTGCAGTAATAATTTATGTACATTGAATAGATTGTATACTTTGCTTAAATGAAACATAGGGTAAATTTAAAAAACAAAAGGATGTTTTGATTGCATTATATGTCAATACTGGTATTAGAAGGATTATACATATCGTTATAACGAATATAAAATTATTTTGAATTTATTGGCGTACCTGTGATTACTTCGAATATAAGGATTGAATTCTTTCAATGACATGGATTTGAAACAACTGTAAATATATTTGAGGTGATGGAAAAACATCCAAATACTAACAATTAATTGGAAACGCAACAGTATTTTTTTCTGTGCGTATGGCGAGTATTGAACCAATCTACTTGGCGGAATTCTCTACCCATTCCTGTTTTTTCAATTCCCGCCTAGTACATTTTATTTGGGTTACTGTTTCAAGTATTGCCTTCAAATCCACGTTAGGTAAAGCTTGACGCAACGTACTTTTTGTCAGTAGTGTATACACCGTTAGCCGTTATACGCAAAAATGCAAACATCAATTTCAGCCGCAGTATCGCGCATCGCAAACTGCTTTATTTGCACATAAATACGAATTAATAATGAATAGCCAACCGTACACAAAAAATAAACAACGATGGCTAAAAAATACATTTTGTCGTTTTGCTGCAAGCGTAAACGGCTCGCCGACTAACAATTTCGTTTATACAAAAAAATTGAAAAATTGCCACGACCCTGTTATGTACCGTTATGCTTTTATTCGAGAAATGTACCAAAACAATAGCGTCACAAAACCTCCAAACCCTTACATATTTTAATGGAATGAATGGCGACAATTCAACGTTGCGCAGTATTTGTTTTGTCTCCAACAAGGTAGTGTTATAGCGGTAAGGCAAACATTGCAGAGTTTGCTACGTCAAAATGTTTATTGAGTGCATACGAAAACAGACTTATAAAAACGCCAAGTAGCCATTCTTTGTTTAAAAAGGGGTAGCTCTTCAACAATAGTGTATATTGAAAGCTATTTCTACCTGCAGGCTTACATAAACCTGGTGTCAAAAAAAAGTTCAAACAAACCATGGTTTGAAAAATTTTTTTTGTACTTCACTCCATAAAACTCACCCCAACTTTATTTTTGCAAATAGCACCCAATAGTTTTTCCTACACAAAATAAGTCCTTATTTTGTTTAAAATCTTATAGTACCTTTGATTTTATACACAAACCCATTTTTACTTCCCACACCGATAGGTGAGGGGAGTATTGTAATCGCGAAAATTTTCGATTTTGAGATAACATGCTTTTTGGGCGTTTTGTGATGTCTACATAACGAAAATCCACGTCACTCATTTCCGTCGGTCTGTCTGTCTGTCTGTCGGTCTGTCGGTCTGTCGGTCTGTCTGTCTGTCTGTGCGCGTTTTTCTAGCCTCGTAATCTCAGTAACCGCTGCATGGATTTTGATGAAATTTGGGCAGCAATATGCTGTGAGGTCGTAGTAGGTAATGCTGCTACAATTTTGAGAATCGGTGAATTGGCAGCGGAGCAATTAGCAAAAAACGAAAAATTTCAAATATTCCCCAAACTTCGTTTTTAGGCGTTTTAGGTGTTCCTGATCATTTCCTACTTTTTTTGAGTGGGTGTGAAAATTAGGGTGGTTGGGAGTTGGGGGGTTGTAAAATTTAAAAAACTGTTATATTCATAATAGACTGCCCACTGACCTGTGAAGGAAGACCTAGCGACATAAATAACTTTATTAGGTCTATCTGAACATTGCCTTATGCCTATGATAGAAAACAAAGGACCTAGAATTTTTTCCGATATATACATACGAGAATTGCTTTAGATCGTTCTGTATTTTATAATGTGGAAACTACTGAATTGATGTTAATGGAATTTCGGCACAGTATTACTACTTTGGCAGGGATGGAAAACGCGTATGATTTTTAGAAATCGTCTAAGTGGCGGCGCAGCAATATTAAAAAAAACTATAAATATGAAAACAGCTCAAACTTTGTTTTTAGACGTTTTAGGGGTTCCTGATCATTTTTTTTGGATGGGGGTGAATTTAGGGTGGTTGGGGGGTGGTGGGTTGTTAAACTGGAAAATTTGTTGTATTCGTAATGGGCTGTCCATTGATATACGAATGAAAAACCTAGCGGCATGATACACTTTTAAGGTCCGTCCGAACGTTGCATGCTTATTATAGAATCCACGGGACTTAGAATTTGTGATGTTAACATACGAGTATTGTTTTAGATCGTTCTAGATTGCGTAACGCGAAAATTGTTCAATTGATTTTTAATGCATATTTCCTGAAGAGAGAGACGGAAGAAACTATTCACGAGGGTTGTTGTGTTGGATGTTTTTTTTTGCGGGCGGGTAGGCGATGATTTAGTTGCAAGGGGATTTCAAACTATAGCTTCGTGCAATGAGAAATAATAAAATGGTATCATCGTTATGTGTGGGAAGTACAAGTCAATGAACTTGACTCCATTTTTTTTCGTAAAGTCATAAGAATTTGTGTCAGGCGTAACATTTTCGTAACAAAAATTGAAAAAAAGAAATCTAAGTTAACTATTTTAGTTGAAATCTTTCATACACAAACCAATTTTTTTTTCGTAAAGTCATAAGCATAGGAGATTTAAAATGAGGATTTTGAGACGTAATATTTTTGTAATAGATGATAAAAAAGACACTCTTTTTTCGGAAGCATGGTATGATAGGCCATTTGATACTCTTAAAAATCAACTTGGTTTTCTTTTTCATCAGTTTTTTTTGCAAACATATTAGCCATCAATCAGTTTTATTTATATTATGCTTATGATTTTAGATTTCTGGGCTTATGAAGCCGAAGTTGAGGTACATTATGGCGAGTTTGGTAATTATGAACGCTGCTGTGAGAGTTTTAAAGATGTTGTTTGGTTCTAATATTCATGAGGCATGTAAAGAGAAAAATGTAATTACATGTAATCCTGCTAGTGGAAAATATAATTTTCATTCGGAAGTCAGATCAGTGAAGGACTCTGGCAGTGAATTTTTAAAAAATATTTTTTTATAATATAAATTAAATATATATTTTTTTATGTAAACATGTTGGTGGGTGTTGATAAACATATTTTAATTAATAAAATGTAATATTCACTCGGTAAGTGAAGTTCAATTTTACTTGGGATCTTTTACAGTGAATTTTAGAATTTTTTCGTATTTGAAATTGAATATGAATATGAACATTTTTTTAATCAACCCTTAATGAGAAACAATAAATGAAATTAGATATAACTATGAACATATTTTTAGGCAACCTTGTTGGTGTGTGTAGAAACTTATTTTGTTTGATAAAATATGATTTTCTTTGATGCCTCACACACAGCTTGATTTATTTCATTTCAACAACGGCCTTTCCTTAAGGGGCTTGGGTATACACAGTTATACATAATGTATTCGCCAAACACGGATTCCCATTTCGAACGGATTTAATTTGTTTTTCAAACTACATACATAGTATTTCAGAAGGTGATAGTTAAGACCTTAATGAATGACATCTATGAGCATTTTTTTCAAAAAAGTTTTATAGTTTACTAGTGTGCAAAAAGACTCGCAATGCAGAATCATACATTCCTCAAATGTCTGTAATTTAACAAACAAACACTATACCAAAGCAAGGCCACCACAGTGACAAGGCGCAAGCTTTCTTCTCCAATTTGTTTTTTGAACCATTACTGCAAGTTTAAAGGTAACGTCAGGAGCTTAGAAATGAGAAATTCATTTTTATGGTGACCTTTGGACCTTACTCTAGGGCCTGTTGACCTTACCTTTCCACTTTTGGACTTACCTCCCCTCATCTTAGGCACACACACACACTGGAGAAGGGAAATATGTGGCCACGCCTCCTCGCTAACACGAAAATACGTATTTTCTTGGATTCTCAATTTCGCGCGATATACCCTAGATCCCTAATGAAAAACCCTTTATATGGTGTGGAAACAAGTCTTCGGCAGGATTGAGGATTTTCTCGGACTTTCTTAATTTTTAATTCAGATCGCCTATTAGCAAAACGTTCTAACGTACCCGTAATTCCAGATGGGCCACATGGACGGCCTCGACATGCTGGACCCCATCTCGACGTCATCGATGACGACGCTGACGCCGATGTCGGAGACGCCGCCCAGCCACATGGCGTCGTACGGCATGAACCACATGATGAACCACCACCACCATCACCACCACCACCACGGGGGCGGTCCTTTGGGCGGCCACGCGGGGGGCGGGCACCCGGGGGCGGGTCACCACGCCGGCCATCCCGCCGCCCACCATCCCGCCATGGCGGCGGCGGCAGCGGCGGCGGCGGTGGCGGGGCTCCATCCTGACGCCGATACCGACCCGCGCGAATTGGAGGCCTTCGCGGAACGGTTCAAGCAGCGGAGGATCAAGCTGGGAGTCACGCAGGCTGATGTTGGTGAGAACATGAATATCTACTTAAGCTCAGTTTTACAATCGTTAGTTAGCTAGTGGCGAGACAAAACTAGTGGTTAGCGAAAACAATCTGTTTCATAATCGGCGGATTACGTCAAAAGCTCTGGATTATCTTGACGTTTATTGTGGTCAACCAATGACAGATGAGCTTGCTTTGGAGGTTATAAAAATAGACGTCGATGGATTTTGATTATAAGCTGCATTCGTTTTGCAACTCAAGTGATATATTTCAAACTAAAGTGAGATGGTCAAATCAGTAAATATCAGCATCAGTTATATTAGGCGTTCAAAAATAACAGCTGAGCACAGTAGTAATGTAAGGAGTATTCGCATTCGCGGATATTCGCATATGTTTGCATATTTGCATTCGCGAAATTGCTACAAATGTTTTGCGAATACCTCTAATGCGCATGCCCTTGTCCTAAATTTGTAACAAAATATTTGATCGTTGCATAGCAGGAAAATAAGTTATCATTCCCATTTTGACGATAATTTTTTTATCAAATTTTTGTCCAATATTTAGAATGGAAAATAGGACCGTGACATACAGCCTAAACTGGTATAATCACATCAGTCTTCTGTTTATCACTTGGTATCGTTTCTAACTTTGAGGAATGAAGAAAAATATATACTAAATGCAATGTAAACAAACAAGAACAAAAATAAATAATATTTTAATAAATATCAAACTGAATATTTGCATTCGCGAATTTTGTACAGAACGAATGCGGCTTCTGGTAACAATAAAAAATGCGATTGCTGTGATTGTGATTGCTGTTTGTCAAAGAGACAATTCGCTTAAATTTATTTGTATAGTTAATTACCAGCAATGAATCGAAGAGAAAAACTAATTCTTCACAATGGTCGGCATTGCTGGATTTTTTAGAGTCTCATCCAGAGATATTTAAGCCAACTCGTGAATGTTCGTGAGTCATCGAGCTCCATGCCGAAAGCGTAACGAAGCGTTACACTTTGGTTATGGAGTGCCGTGGAAAATCGTTTTCGTAAATGATTAGCTTCGCTTTCGTCTGCTTTCGTTAGTATAGCGAAAGTTACAGAATCGTAACACAGGTCCACAATTAACCTTATTCAGCTTTGTTTAGTGAGAGACAGAACCGCTCCACCTTGGCCAGAAATCCTAAAAGATGTCGAGAGATTCCTCCCCATCTCATAAGATGTTGATTATGCAACCACACTTGCATTTTCCTCCTAACGGTACCTGTTGTCAGTCCCCAGCCGGCTCAGGACCCAGGAAGCTATTCCACGACCCTCGCCTTGTGAGCACATCCTAATGCAATTTTAAATTAAAAACATAATATTTTCAAAACATTTGTCGATTTCTCGTCTGGATTTCATTACTTCTATTTAATACCTCAAAATTTGTAGTTTTCTTTTGTAAATAACTTATGGAATAGTCGACCATGACTCTAAGCGACAGTCTACCTTCTTTATACCCGTCTCTTTTCAATTTCAATAGTTCACAATGTTTTTCATTAAAAATGCATGCTGCATCAGCTGAGCGGTCATCATAGCTTGTTTGTTTGTATACGACTTGCATCGGGTTGGGGGCCAGGCACGTATAAGGGGGGGGGTGTCGAGGAGATCCGCCCCCCCCCCCCCCAAAAATGTTCATCATCATAGTCACAATGTCTTAACAGACATGTTGTGAACTCGTAAAATGCATTTACACATTTTACGAGTTTCTCTTGGGATATCTTGAAGATCTTTAATGCAGTAGTTTCCCATTTGCTTTCTGCATCCTCATGCCGTTGACCAGATGGTATCTATTGGTTCATCCGCCTTTAGGGGCAATTTCTCACCCCAAGGACAAGAAGGTGCCCTGACTCTCCTCAACTCGTCCACCCTGTTGGTTGAGAAGGGGTTACTGCTTATACCGACAGTAGTTTGGTGTTCCTTTTAGTCGCCTTTTACGACACGCAGGATATACGATGGGAGATATTCTAACCCGCCCCCACATGGGCGCCCCAAAACGTTACGTGTTAGGTAAACCACAAAAATGCACCCTTCTAACGATACTTGAAAGCATAATCTGCACTCCCCCGTCCTCCCCTGAGAAAGAATATTTTGTTTTACTGATGAAGTCGTCGCAGGTCAAAAATTTGAAGGAGCCAACCCTAACCTGGACCCCCACCCAAACTAAATCCTGGATACGTGCCTGGTTGGGGCATAACGAATATAAAAAAGGTGGCACTGTCACTTAGGGGTGTTATTTAACTATAGCACCATAGCCAAATAAATGACGGATTCGTTTACAGGCAAGGCGCTAGCGAACCTGAAACTGCCCGGGGTGGGAGCGCTGTCACAGTCGACGATATGCAGGTTCGAGTCCCTGACGTTGTCCCACAACAACATGATCGCGCTGAAGCCCATCCTGCAGGCGTGGCTGGAAGAAGCGGAGGCGCAAGCGAAGAACAAGAGGAGAGACCCCGATGCGCCTAGCGTTCTTCCAGCAGGTGAGGAATTAGGTACACAACACAACTTTTTATTTATTTTCGTAAGACCATGCACGAAACATTTACGCAACACAAAAGCACTTGCGTGTCTGGTCATGAGCGAATATATGTCGCTTTTGACGTCGCGAAGCAGTAATACTAGTAATAGCAGCAGTGGTCGAGAAGTGAAGCCATCCAAGTAGGTCACCTTTCACCTTTTTTGTCGACCCCACATAACCAACACTAAAAACCCTCATGACCTCCTGGAAAACTCTTCCTTGTCGAATCTACCAAACCTCTTTACGAAATTCAGTATATATTCGACCAGTTCAATCACTATAGTGACTTCTCTCCAAACTTAGATATCTGAACCCAGAGATTACGATACATAGCACATCTGGCTAGGAATGCAATGGCCTGTCAAAACTCCTCCAATAGGCTGAGCGTCTCTCTGCCTCTGTTCAAAAGCGTAGGCTCTTGTAGGCCCTGCTATAAACCTTTTAGCTTATCGGCAGAAACCTATCCCTAACCAGGCTTTGTAAGCCCAGTCGTCCAGGGAAATACTGACCTCGTGCTTACTAATACCAAGCATAGGTTGGGGGCCCCTATCCTATCCAGGCGATTCGCTTTCCCGTTGCCCGATACGCCAATGCCAATGTGCACAGAGACCCACAACAGGGTTACATTCTTATGGCGTGCTAGTGTTTGAAGGGCAGCAGAATATTCCTGGACTAGAGCTAATTTAGCCCTCAGAGCTGCCACACTGCTGCCAGCGCGTATAAAAATGCTTCGTTCTGTGTACTGTCCAACTTCCGTCGAGTGGTTTCACTATCAATATTGGCATACATTTCCGATTGGAGGACAGAATGTTTACATTCCAAGCACTGATTCCAAGCAGAAGCCTGCTCCCCTAGATCCCAACTCCTTCGAGCGTGATCCTGTAGTGAAGCACAGCAAACTATGGAGCTAAAATGTATCCTCTACTTCGCGAAGCAACTCTATTATTTTTACTGATACTATCAGTCGCAGTCGTAGGAAACCTAGCAAGTTTTCGATTTTGCAAACATTTTTTGAAGATGCTTGTCGAACACACAAATGCTAGTATTCGCAGATGACAGTTATCTGCCAAATCTGGCAATTTTCATAGTCATAAACAAATAATCTATGAACAATCTATTTCGCACTAGTACCCGATATACACTTTCCAATGAGTTATGTACATTATTGTAACTACGACCACAGCATAATAAACAACCAGCACAATAACTCAGGTTGGCGGAAATTTCACGCGCATCCCCACTTTTGGATGATTTTTTGTAGGGATGCTAACGATACTTCGATACATCTGCACTAATATCGAGTATTTTTGTCATCGATACTTTTTGAGGCATTTCAAGCTGGTGTCGATTTTGTATCGGTATCGAAAATAATTATATAATTATTGAGGGGTGTAATCAGTTGCAAAAAATGCTCTGTACTAACCAAACGCGTCTACGAGGCTAAAAAATATCGAGTTGGTACCGGTATCGATATTTTCATTTTCGCATCTTTACCCAAACTTCACAACCGTAAAATCATCCATAAATCCTCCTAGGGTCAAATTTTGTGGGAACCATTTTTATATAGGAAATCGTCACGAGGTATTATGCTGGTTGGTTATTATGCTGTGCTACGACTATCAGACACATGTGATTATACTACTAGATAATAACTAAGCTGTGACCTAAGATGTGAGATATAATATCAGACTGCTTTTCAAGTTATTCAAGTAACCTTGAATATTAACACAGGTTTTTTATAGCCTAAGAAATGCTGGACACAGACAATATGACAATGGCTATAAAATGTAGAGTAATTAGTAAAAAACAAAAAAAAATAAATATGAAATTGGGGTAGTTGTAAAACTCAAAAATTTGTTGTATTCATAATAGGCTATCAATTGATCTGTGAATCGAAGATCTAGCGGCATAATACCATTTCTTAGGTACATCCGAACATTGCCTTGCCTATTACAGAAACCAAAGGACTTTTTTGATGTATGTCATACGGCTATTGCTTTAGATCGTTCTTTATTGTGTAATGTGGGAATTGTTGAATTAATTCGCCGTTGACAAAAAGTAAAGGCGTATCGCGAAATTCGGCGAAAATGGGATTGATAAACCAATAAACATAAATTTTACCGTGCCTCAAATTGCAACGTCAAGGCGTCCTGCAAAAACGCACTACCCCCGAATAAAAAACAAAAACTGTAGGGCGCTACATTTAAAAAAATCGGTAAAACTGAGATATGCCTTTACGGATTATCAGCGGCGAATTTTGACCCAATATTATTACCGGGAGTACCGCGGCGAGGATGGAAAATGCGTGTGGTTTTTAGAAACCGTGTCAGTGGCGGCCCAGCAATAATCAAAAAAACTAAAAATGTAAAAATAGCTCAAACTTCGTTTTTAAGCGATTTGGGGGTTCTGATTGTTACGTTTCATCCTGTCGAAGCTTGCAGGATTAAAACTGTATCGTCCTAGTTCCTGCAAAGATGCAAGAAACTATTCACGAGAGTTTTTTTGTTGGATGTTATTTTTTTGAGAGCGGGCGTGTGATGATTTGGTTGGAAGAGTTTCTCACACTTCAGTTTCATGTAACTGGAACACAATAAAATGATATCACCATTATGTGTGGGAAGTACTAACTCAAGCAACTTGACTCTATTTTTTATATTTCATACAAGCGCCTGATAACATTGTTTCTACCTGCGTTGATATCTTCCAATATGGAATCTGATAAAAAATGTCAATGCTAGAAGACACGTCATTCGAGATACCTCATACGATTCATGCTACCTGTCTCTTTTGAGTCACTGACCTGTACCACTTCTTTGCAGGCGAAAAGAAGCGTAAGCGTACCAGCATAGCGGCGCCAGAGAAGCGCAGCCTGGAAGCGTACTTCGCAGTGCAGCCGCGGCCCTCCGGCGAGAAAATAGCCGCTATCGCCGAGAAACTGGACTTGAAGAAGAACGTGGTGCGAGTCTGGTTCTGCAACCAGCGCCAGAAGCAGAAACGGATGAAGTTCGCGGCGCAACACTGACCGGATGTCAACTTCGGGTTCCCCGTCAACTAGCCCATGTAAATACGTTTCTCGTACTGTATCATTGTCTTGTGTTAGTTGAGCCGTTGACATGCGGTTCATCAGAAGTGGGATACGCACGACTGTGGCGTTTGATCCATATCCATTTGTTGTCTCTTGTCGGTAAAACCGTGATGTTGATAGTAATTAGTCAATGATATGCTAATAAAATTGCTGTCATTCACATTTAAAACTAAAAACTGATATATTGTCTTTCAAAAAAAGGCCTCGATAAAATTCTGATTTCTGGAAATTCGCGATAAATCTAGTAGCATTTTGACCCACGATCAGAATGTCTTACGAATATTTATGCTCTAAGTAAAAAGAAAATTAATTACTCACTTGTTTCTTCCAAAAGCAACATCAATGAATATCTCAGCGCTCGTTGTAAACTATACTATTCCAATTCTGTTGACTTCCTCGATACGTTAACTGCACCCTTAAAAAAAATGCTATTGTTATACTTAAAGGTCATCGCTATATCAACCAAATAGTTTGACAATCTCTCTCGATATATCTGTTTCTGACATCATTCTCAAAAATTCTCAATAGGAGCTTGTGAATTTCTCGGTAACAACAACAGTTGGACGGAAAGGGTACGCATTTCGAGACCAAAATCTTGGGACCCGAGCCTCTTTGTGTCTTGTCCTCCGGAACTATGACAAGACTGTTGAGAGAAGGCACCCACACGGTCTTGTGGAATGACATTTCTGGCTGCTCAAATGCCAAGGAACTTCTTAGCTACCTTAGCTAGGAGGTAGCTACACATTACCTGTCAATTCGTAGACAATATCTCCGAATTGCGATTGGTGCTGCTACTGGACATTGTCAGCTAAGGAATCAGCTCTACAGGGTGTTCTAGAAGTTGGGACTTTCCTCTTTAGAAGAAACGGCCCTTGAAACGGCAAAGCTAATGCACGGTGAATCAGCAGAAAACAGTAAAAAAAATTTCAAGCACTATTTGGTAGCTACGGAAGTTGTAAGTACGGTCCTGCTGCAGGCGCCTTACAGGTAAAAGTATGACTTGCGATGTCTTCTCCAATTTGGACCACACGATGTTGTCGAGGTCTTCCAGCGTGACCACCACGATGTGGATTCAGACATCCTGTGCCTCTAGCTCTTTGCACAAGTCAGACAAATCGACGAAGTGCAGGGTGAGTACGGTTAGGGAAACGAGCGGCGTACACTCGTGAAGCCGCAGCGGTAATTTAACCACACTCACCGTACATTAAAATCATGTTTACCAGTTCATTATTGTTATAAGCATAGACCATTGTTGTTGTTTCCGATCACCGACATCGGCAGTTCGGGTACTACTACGATATTACGACATGGTGAGCCACTGCCCAGGGACGGACTTAGAATTGAGAATTTCTTTAATGGTCAGTATCTCGTTTTCTCTAAATATTTCGTTTATATGCTACTGGGAAAAAACACTTATTTTGGCGAGTACTATCCGCTGTATGAAAAAAAGTCCCAACTTATGAAACACCCTGTATAATATGAAGTTAAGTAATACACCCCTATGCAAGCGCTGTGAACATGAAAATGAGACTATTGAGCATCTAATATGCGATTGTCCAGCCGCCTTATCAATGCGAGAATTCGTTGGCCTTCCAAGGGAATTCCGCTGAGCTAAATCACTAAGTTGGGATGGCTTAGCGATCAAGTCTGAGTCATCCATGTGAGCATGTACAAGGGGCCTAAGTGCTGTAATCTTGGCGGATCACCCTTCTTCTGATAGAGAATACAGAATCTTATAAACACAGTTTATAATATTTTTTGTGACCAGACACTAGTATATTCCAATTTTAGGAAAACTTAAAACCAATCTAGGCTTGGAATTGACCTCACAGAAAAATAAGATCTTCATTAATTGAATGTGATGAAGGCACCTGTGCTACGCGGTGCATTCATCGTTTTATCAAATTGATATTATAGTATACTTAGCACTGCTAAGACAATGTTAGCATTCGTTTATATACCCTAATGATAAGCTGACAACTAACGGGATAAATTTTGGTTCCATTATAAGAAAAATAAAACTATATAAAAGTATAAAAGACATTTCAACATACATATTTATCTATTACTTTTTTTACTTCTGTGTAATCGGCATCGACTGCTTTGGTTATTTGCCTCGTGTTCTGTGTAGGCTTTGTTACCGTTTCCCAGCGCCAGCAACAGCACTGTTAATTAGAAGCCAACAGTGAAGGGTCGGGTGGGCATTGTTCGCTGAGCTTTTTTAAGGATATTTATTTTTGATTGAAAAAATTTTCGCCTCTAACGAGAATCGAACCACTGAGCCAAATTTCAAATTTTTCTGGAAAAATGGTACAGATATAATTTCGTGTGTATGATATGCATCGTTTTGGACTAAAACAAATGAAACAAAAACGTTTCCATCGGTAGTCACGGCACACGGCTAGCATAAATTATGGTTATATTCACGAAAATGTACCATGATTCGATCTTCGATATTGAACATGTTGGTCACATGGATGAGGGAGGAATTTGATGCCAGATAGTACTCGTATACAAAAGAAATCTGATAACATGGCTACCAGCTAAATAGCAGACAGCTAATTCTATACAAGCCAGTGACGTGATAGTTACATAGGTGCACAGTGTTCGCGTAATCAGCTAGTTGGATGCCATTCAAATACCCTTCAGTAGCGTCAGTTAGATTGATTTGAAAATCGTTTGGTATTTGTGTGGCTTGTTTTTGATTTTGTCTGGCTGTACGTTTTACCTAAGTACAATGTCTCCGTAGCAAGTTGTTGTGAAGTAACGCACTAATTCTTTGGATTATACTGTTATTCAAATTCGAGCTGAGGAAAAACTGTAACGCCTCTGACTGTAAGCAATGTCATCCGCCATGTTGCCTGCACCGGTACGTTATCAACTGTGTGACGTCACTGTCACGTTCTTACATGGAACAAAGTGCACGTTCATATATGATGCTTTTCTTCAAAATAAACCTAAATTATGTCTTAGAATAATAACAACTAAACATGGAGTGAGTAAACAGGCAGCTGCAGTTTGGAATGCTGAAAGCAGAAGTCGCTTGCGAATTTTTGACTTCAAACCTATCCACATTCTAATAAATCCTTTCGAAAGATGAGCCAAATTAATAAAAACTTAACTCGTGATGTTATTGAAATCACTGTATTAACTTACACATAAATATACAGCTATTATAGATTTGCAATCAAAAGCGTACAAAATAGCATGCAAACTGAATGTACAATTATAAGCTGCGTTGCTAAATCTTCTGGAATCAATACGATCTTGAAGTCATGAAATGTGAAGAAAATGTTGTTTTACATTTTCGCGGTTCGGGACTAGTCCGGATAAAAAGCGCTTGCTCAGTAGGATTACGGGCGTGCGCAGAATCTTTTATATAAACTGATTCAGTTTACATCATAGAATCAGTTTTCATAAGAATTTACACACCGTGCGCCTTTTTATCGGAACTAGTCCCGAACCAGTTCGGGACGTATCCGCGAAAATCTCTATAACAAAGTCACATGTTGACAGCTATTACGAGATAAAGATACACTGAAATGAGAACTAGGATAGCAGGACAATCTAGAAATTTTAGATACTCATCAAATTTGTTTACGAATTCCTTCTATGTTGTTACGTTCGGTTATTATTATGGTAATATTGACTTATGATTTATTACTACCGAAATGACTATTCCTTTATCATGAACTAAATTATTCTGCCATTTTTGTTTGAACTTTCGAACTACAGGTCAAAAATCCAGTGTATTAGCAATGAATGTGTAAAAAATATGCGTAACTCGAATTTGTTGTTCTAAAAGGGTGCGGATGAAGAATGATTGGGGATATAAAAACTCGATTTTTTCATCGACAACCATCACACAATTTTTTCAGGAGAAATATCATCCCATTATTTTTTCCGTATTTTTTTGCAGACGGGCGATGCATTTTCCATATTTTCGAATACACACACACAGAGGGGCAATTGCCATTAAAGCTACTTCTTTTTTTGTTACCGAATTTGCGAAGAGCGTTTTACCGCGCTGTAAAATCAAGTGAACTATGATGCATGGCAAACAAAAAACGGCCATTTATTTAGGCAGAAATGACAACTTTAATCCATTCGGTGAGCCTGCATTTTTAACATACATTCCATAGACGCAGGTGGAACAAAGGACTCGATCAAAGTTACTTACAAAGGTAAATACTATCAATCGGCTGCATTTTAACCGCATATCGGAACGCAATGATGCATCTCAAAATATAAGGAAAAATTTGTGTCTTTAAATTAAAAAATTTATGTTGCTAAGTATCAAAATTTTATCATGCGTGTGTTTTGGACCTTGTTACGAAATTTCCTCAAACTGGACTTGTTGCAAATAAAAAACGGAGAGTTTTGGATGAAGCCGCTCGAGTTGAAGTTTTGGGGCATTTTGGCATAAATCCTAATACTGCTTCACACAAAATTGTGGATGAATGCACATGTTATCTAACTGGATAAAGTCTTCAGGCTTTTGTAGAAGGGCATACTCAGTATACCCAAAAATGTATGTATGGGCATTTTAGGAAAAAAAGTGATTGTACCATTATTAATGGAAATTTGAATGGGGACATTTATTTGGATATGCTGGGAAATACTATCGATCCGCTTATCACTGAAACCATTGAAAACCAAATCGAAGAGGATGGAAACTCTATACTTGATGAGGCTGAATAATACAGCAAGGGCCTTCGAAGTAATCAATTTTACCATCCCTTTGTGTCCCTAAACGGTTATGACCTCCAGGTTCTCCCGCTGTCTTTTGCGTGCGTGCGAACTACTGTCATCCGCACAACTGTGGATTGGGCTTATTACTGCTAAATTTTAGGTCACTGATGTGAAGCAGAAATAATGTCAGACCCTAAATCAAAACATGGGGAACTCCTGAGTTGATTTTATGGGAAGACGTAGGTGCAAAGCTTGTTTACGAGATCTGCATGCCACACACGATCGAATGCCCCTAAAATATCACGTCGCGAAACGTATGGATGAGTGAAATGATTGTGTTAAGGGGCTTGGGTATACACAGTATTTGCCATGTTAAAACATGGATTCCCATTTCGAACAGAACTCACTTGCTTTTTCAAACCACATACACTGTATTTCAGAAGGTGATAGTTAATACCTTAATGAATAACAACTATTTGCGATTTTCTCACAAAAGTTTTTTAGTGCGCAAAAAAACTCGCAATGCAAAATCATACATTCTTCAAATGAATTTAATTTAACAACCAAACAAGATATCAAAAAAAGGCAAAATATAGGTGACAAGGCTATCTTCTTCAATTTGCTCTTTGAATCATTACTGTAAATTTAAAGGTAATCTCAGGAGCTTGGAAGTTCATTTTTATAGTGACCTTTGGACCATACCTTTGGACCTTTTGACCTTACCTTTGGATTTTTGGACTCATCTCCCTTCATCTTAGACACACACACTGGAGAAAGGGAACAGAAAGGGAACGTTAACACGGGAATACTCTTTTCTTGGATTTTCAATTTCGCGCGCTATACCCTAGACCCTTAATATTGGTCCGGAAATTTCCTGCATAAAGTTAAAGCGCCCTGATGTGTATTCAAATTAGGACTTTATAGATTATTTCCAATCATACGTTTTCTTTATTTAATTATATTAATTAGGGCCTTTCTTAACTTCGGAACAGTTCAGAAAAGGAGCAGCTGAAAACCTAACTAGTATGCTTATTTAAATAGAGGTATTTAAAGAAAAATGCCTTCTGCTTGCTGCTTCAATGCATACAGTGTTAGACCTTATATTGGGGAATATTGTTACCAATAGCATATGACAAAGACATTATAAAAAGAGCAGATTTATGACAAGGAAGAAATACTGGATTTGTATTGATTTACTATTTTATTAAACATAACTAACTAGTGCAAATTCCCAATAACAAAATTTAAAAACAGGATGGGTCTAAAGATCAACATCAACGAGACAAGGTTATGGTTATTAGCAGACCATATCCCAAACACTCGAATACACTCGAATGGAGAAGAAATTGAACTGGTCGAAAACTTCTTACCAATAAAGACTTGAACTACAGGATTATGAAATGTTCTGTATCGTCTACTCTATTGTATGGCGTGAAGGAGTGGACGTTAAATGCACCAATTATAAATAAGATCGAAGCGTTCAAAATGTGGACTGTGCGACGAATGCTGAGAGTGACCTGGGACCTAGCTTACCTAGGACATATAATGCGTAGGGAACGCTATCACCTCTGGCGTCTCATTCTTCAAGGAAAGATCAGAGGGAGAAGGAGAAGGAATTGGAAGAAAAAATCCGTAACTGGACAGAAACAAGCGACTTCCAAAAATTACAGAGTGCTGCAATTAATAGGACTATTTGATTGGAGAAAGGACGGACGCCTAGGCAGGAATCTACATGGCACCCTGAGTAGAAGAATTCTAGGATTACCTATATTACTAACGCCCCACCTGATTCATTACCGACGTCTATGGTATTTGCAGCGAAAAAAATATCGGCTATATTCGCCTTTCAAACAGAACATAATTCGAACATCGGAAAAAATATCTGAACGCAAAAAAACCAATCTACTACTTTATGAAACATTCAGCACTTATGATGAAAAAATGGTCTGTTGCTCATAATAGTCCAGTAATTAAAGCGCACCAGATTAAAATCTTTCACGGCTATTATTTATTTACGTCAGATTATTTGGCGGCCAAACATATATTCGACTTTTTTCATTGAAGGAACTTATTCTTTGAAGACTGTTAACATTTTAGTTGGAAAATACATAACTTTGTGATGATACAAGAACTGATATCTTCAAAAAGATATAACAAGTACCCCATTCTACCATTTTTCAATACAACACATTTTATTATGAAATTATAATGAATATGCTTTTTTATAACTGAGCAGACCGCTTAGGTAGAACATAAATACCAGAGTACCGCGGCTGCTATGAAAAGGTTATGTTGGGGTATGTTTGTTGACACGGGACTTGAATGGGCTAACACCCTCAGGCCCAATAATGACATGTCTTGGCAGTTTATTCCAAGCCTTGGATACCCTGGGAATAAATGTGTGGTCGTGTTCCTCGGTTCATGAAGAACGGCCGCCCTAAGATGAGATCCAGCAGTCGCGCGGGTGCATCTGATAGGATGGGTGAGCGGCCGAACTATAAAGAACAGCTCGGAGGAGCAGACTCCGTTTCCTAGAAAAGTGAGAGGTCACCAACTGCACGCCGGTGATGTGAAAGTGGCTAGAGAAAGCGCGTTAAGGCTGGGTCACCAATTAGTCAAATTGCTCTTCACTGGCCGGCATCAAGTATACATATAGTGTAGTAGGGCCAGCAGCTCCCCAGCTATATGACAGCACTACTCCAGGCCAGGTCTTATATGGGCTTTATATACCATGAGGAGGTTAGGGCTCTGAATAGGTACCCAAGCTTTTTCCCAGCAGATGTTGCAGCAACGAGCTCGTGCCAAATCAGATTTGTTGTTGTTGACTCCTTGAGCCCCAAGCGGTAATAGTTTCCGGATGGTTTGAAAGTGAAGCAGCCTCTGCCAGCCTTGTGCATTCCAGCTCGACCACACAGTATGGCTTATGATGCCTGCATGCAAGGTACTGTCATCCGTAAAACTGTGGCTTGAGTTTATAGTGCTAGACCGATGATCGGGGACAGACGATATCGGATCCAATACCGATGCCTACGCACCCTAGCGTTGATGTTATGGAAGTAAGACGGTCTAACACGACTTATATATTTCGACCTAAGAGGAAGTCCGAAAAGCTTAACAGGGAGGCCATAGGATGGAAGATTCTTTAGGAGAGCTGGCATGCCAAAATTGATCAAATGCATTTCAAGTACCGACCTACTTAATCTACATGTAAGAATAGCTTGCAACTAAATCTCGCCTTTGTAGATGACAGTAATTACACGACTACAATACTTTCATAGAAATAGAAACTATGAACTTCGACATTTACTGAGAAATTGAGTGAGGTTAAGTGATTAAAATAGTTTTGAGGGATGTTGACACGTTAAATAAAAGCATGAACTTCATACCGTTACCTACTTCAACTAAAAAATTATTTTCCGTGGAAATTTGCTCAATGTTCTCAATCGATTCGACAAATGTTGAAATTTGTTACCTCTGTGTGGAGTGTTAATATTATTTTAATTGAAAATATAAGTGTTTATATAGCAACATACTTCAAAATAAATTGATTCGAGTTCACATTCTGAAATAGATACGGTTATAGGGTATTCATTAATTTTGTTATAGGTCTCTTAAATATTCCACAAACTTGCAATTTTTGGAAACAAAACTCCTAAATATACACATGGATGAACAAAGATACAAATATAAAGATGGACGAAAGTATCAAAATTGTGATACAAATACTAATACTCCCTGGAAAAAAGTGATGTACCTGGTGTTTCCTCATTCTTCGCCACCCCTCCTATTTTTTTATTTGAAGAGATAGAAAAAAAGTTTTTGTATGAATGTTTTATAGTTTTCTCTTGTCATGTCGAATTTGATACGATCAAAAAGAAAAAATAATAAAAAATTATGTTTATTATCCTGTATATCATATCACGGAAAGAAATATCTGTTTCTCCTGTATTCAAAAATATAGGATTCGTTCACCTTATTTTGAAAGGTTTTTAAAATATTCAGCTTCAAAGTTTCTAAAATGTGCAAGTAAACCTCAATCCACTATAGCCATGGCGACCGAAAAACAATTGAATGCGGTAATGTTTGTGTCATTCTGACTTTTTGCCGAGGCAAAAAGCATCTCTTTATTTACAAGTGCTAATAACTTCCAGTTGTATTGTAAAAAATGTCGTTATATTATTATAATGAAAATAAAACTTGAAGTTGTTTTCTGTTTATCTGAACGTGCTTCTTGACGGCACAGATTTTTTCATTTTTTTCCTTGTCAAATTCTGAATGTCAAGTAAAACTATAAAACCTTCATATAGAAACTTGTTTTCTATCTCTACAAATAAAAAAACTAAGAGGGTGGCGAAGTCTGAGGGAACACCCATATTTATATCTATTCATTTCTACGGATGCAGAAATATAAGTACTCGCAAGTCTCAAATGAAATAAGCAATAATTTCGGTAGAAGAGAAAACGACATTGGTTTGATCTGCCAAGCCAAAACTAACATGCTTATGACAGAATAAATTGTCCTTTTCTTTTTAAAAACTTCATTCAACTTTATAGCCAAAGCTATTGTTACCTTACCTGTCAATCCTATAATCACATTATTTACTCATTCAGTCCATAGGCGAATAAAATCTAATTATCTATTTAATTAATCGTACCTACTAAAAAAGTTCTTTCTAAAAATAATGAAGTGATTGCTGGGCTGTACGGCCGACGTCGATACTCCCTTCCGCCTTGTCCCCGGCAGGCTTCGCTGCTTGGAATTGAGTTTCTCGTAAGTTGTTCAACAGGTTCTAAAGATGCTATTGACTCTTGTCAGTGAAACGCCAAGCGTCTGAACAGCCCAATAATCACTAGTTTATCGGATGACGCCAACGGCTGCAATGGCGCTACACAATACGTTATTCTATGCATACAAGAAGTTACCAGTTCAGTGGAGGAGTGGGCAAAAAGGTCAAAGGTGGCCTACTTGCCTGGCACCTAAGATATCAATATATACAATCCCACATACAAAGACACGGTAGTATCGACAAAGACAACAAAGCATGTAAATATTTCTAGTCAGTTACAAACTAAATCTAGTCGTAAAAGTGGTAATCGAATATAAGTGATTCTACTAGCACAGTATTAAGGAAATTAAAACAGTATTTGGGATTCAAGTGATATATTCTATTTGTATAAATTTTAAAAGAAAAGTGCAATATATTTTAGGCAATATCGACTTAATGTATATTTGGATTCTTTGTAAATATTTTTGTTGTAGAGATATCATTCCCCTGTAAGCAATAATAGATTTAACATATAAGCAAATAAAGTTTGAGGGAGCAAGTAGTTGATTTTGTCTTGATATTGTGCAATGTGCAGTATACTGAAATAGTATAACCAGCAAACAATTTCGTTCAAATGACATTCAGGTTTGGATAATAATAACTGAATAACAAAGCGGTAAAAAAACTAAAATGGTGGTTATCGTCTTTAAAAACAACTTTTTGTGTCTCTATAATATTTTGAAATATTGAAGATAGTCGCAACTTTCTCAGTGAGCTTTATGTCGCATTAGTTTTCATATAGTGTTTATTTTTATTGCAAATTAATCTGAAAATTTTTGGCGATAGAGACTAATTACTATTTTCACTTCAATATAGATTATGTACACGAATGATAAAATATTGACCTACAAATCTGGATACTTTAAAAAAATATTCTTTGACATCTCCACAAAGCACTGAGGTTTTGCGCAATCTATTGAACATCTATAGATCTTCAGTTATCTTTCCACTAATGGAAAGCGATTAATGTGTTTATTGGCTATACTACTACATTAGAGACCTTAAGGAAACGTATTTCTAAGATCTCAATATCTGTTCAGGTATACAAAATATTATGGATAGTCATATTGTGTGTGAGCATGACGATCATCATCAACTTCAATTTTATTTTAAGATACCTTAATCAATTGCAGCACTCTCGGGGTGTAGGTTATTAGCTATATATTTTGGATTATTCTGATTACTGGGATGCAAAGGCTTGAATTATACGATTTGATGGGAAATATGACATTAATTGACCAAGCATTTAATGTATAAAAAACAAACAACACGATTATTGAATTTTTTCAAGTTAAAATTTTTGTTCAAATACAATGTGATCATCCAGCTTCAAACAAAAACACTGCTTCCTTATGATATAAAAGATAAGCTCATTGTACTTAAAAGCTCATGAATCCTTTCCACAGGGTAATAAACATATCACATTTATTGCGGAGCATATCTGTTAAAGAGGTTGTCTCAAAATTGCAATTTTAATATAATTTCTTTTACTTCTTAGCTAGAGTTCTAGACCCCATCATAAGTAGCTTGATGCGTGCCTGAAGTAAACTAAACTTTAGACGACACAAAAACAGATCCAAGCTAATTTTGACCTATTTTGTTACAGAGGCTCTTTTATAATGGCATTTTATTTGTATGTGTAAATAGTAATTTATTATAGTTATATACATACATGCGGATTTAAACAATGTTAACAGTCAAAAGCTTTCTCGGCTACACGTTAAAGATACAGCTCTATTTCAAACTTGTTACAAATTTTTGCTCTATTATGCAAAGGAACGTTGTTGTTCCACAGAAAAAATTATTCATAGTAAATGAAGTGCTTTCTATCTCGTCATATCTGAGCTTAATACACAGAGTGAGTCTTAAATATGGAACGGCTCAATTACCTCGGAAACAGTTTGCATGATTTTCATGAATTTTTTGCATAAAAGTTTTTCAATACGGCCGATCTTACAACGGTATTCACAATGTTGTCATATCTGCCATTTTTCCGGAAATATAACAAACTCTGTTATTTCACATGGTTCGCCCTGCATATTTCTTTATTTTTGCAATCCTTGAAAAATACCGATTATTTTTTGTATGACATTTCCTATTGCTAAACGTCATAATTTTGGAGTTACAACTAAATTTACATTCTATCCGCCCAAGTTTTTTGGAATTAAATGTTTTATTTTAACTTGGGTGGCTTTAATGTAAATTTAGCTGTAACTCAGATTTTATAATATTTGAGAATTGTAAGCATCTGATAAAAAATAATGCCTTTTTTTAGGGATTTTGGAAATAAAAGAATATACAGGGTGATCCATTTGAAATAACAAAGTTAATTATATTTCCAGAATAACGGTAGACCTGACAACAATGTCGATGCTGCAGTAAGATCGGCCGTAATGCAAAACCTCCACACCCCAAAATCCATGAATATCGTGTAAACCGGTTCCAAGATAACTGAGACGTTCCATATTTAAGACTCACTCTGTATAATATTGAGTAGTACGTATGACTGTTCGTGTCTTACAGAAAAACTTACACGTATTATCAGCGGGCCCGACTAAATACTCTTATAAACTATAGTGCTCAATATAATTAGTCATCTAATTTACGTAGATGCATACGAAAATCGATACTCCAATTAAATGTTCTTCTGATGGAGTAAATGTATTTAATTTCCTATTCTAAATTCCACAGCATTGCAAATGAATTGAATTGTTTTGAATGCTCTAGGATTATTAAATTTTGATGCAGATAAATAAAGCTTTTTTTTTAATTATGCATACATTTTATAAGATCATGTCAACCCTATTAAATAGACAATATTTGCATTCAACTTCATAAAAAGTATAAAACAGGAGACCGTCAATTGTTTTTTTTTGGGTGGAAGGAATAAAGTGGGTTTACTTCATACCTTAATCAAGATGAAATAGCCTAGAAGTCGTGTACATATATAACCAGTCAATTTTCCTTGAAGCAACCTCTATAAACTTGTAAATAAATTAGAATAAATATATTAAAGGTGAATTCGTTTTTCTAGTACATGTACAAATTTTACTATAACATTGTGCCATGAATTGAACAGCATATTAGATATGTATTAATTTCATCACTGTTTTGATTTTAATTTCTCTTCTTACAGCATTTGAGTTACTATATGTCAAAAATAACAAAAGACTATAGATTTTGCCTGTAAATATGACATTCATTTACTTCAAAACAACTTATTTTTCGCAATGCGGTTATGAAAATTGTGATCCGCTCCAACACGATGAAAGCTGTACATATTTGATTGATTAATGATGATGATAATTGTATTTATATTGTATAATATCGATATTGTGCAATACTGATCATGGAATTTTATAGTAAATGGTCGAAAGTAAAAGGAAGACGAACACATTCCAATAATACCTTATTGTAAATATAAATGCGTAAGTACCTTTAAAAATGTTAGAATTACGTTAAAGACAAACGCAGGTTTCGAAGTCAACTGATTAGTAAATACAAGTTCACGCAGTTAAGTATTCGCTTCCTATTTTCAATTTTTCTTTCCTCTTGTATAATCTTAAATGTAGTAGGGCTACATTTTTCCGCAAACGTACTTTTTTATAACTATACTATAAATAATTTTATGGTTAACTCATGTAATAAAGGTACAGTTAATAAATAGCATTATTATTTTCGCTTGTCTGTTTTATTCAATTTCCTTTTTAAACATTTCCAGGTATATTATAAACATAATATGAACGTATGATTAGTGCAGCAAAGGCGAAACCAATACAGAGTTTCCCAGCATAAAGTGCAGAATTGATACTGAGTGAAAATAGCCTACAATTTATCGACAAAAAATGATTTAATACAATCTCAAAAAATTTGTTTGCCTTATATTGGCAGTTTAATTTTTTTGTCCTTGGAAACCACTTTTGAAGCATGTCGTTGCAATAAAAACATTAATAAGGCCTTATAGTAGATGCTGCTTAGTGAATGAAGATCGCCAAGAAACATAAGTGAGATTAAAGGAAAGTTCCTTGAAAATCGAGGTTTAGTTCTTGAAAAGTTCAACAGTTCTAAAAAAACTTTTTGAACCTCAAGAATCTTTTTTGGTATACTTTTTTATTTGCTGAGCAGCACCTATTACCAGGCATTTCTAATGTTTTTATTAACATTCTTTTAAATATTTATTGGACACGACACCGATTCGACTTTTACCGTGTATTGCAGTGGCGCGTACATTTGAACGGACGTGTTCACACAGTGACAGCTCGTTCACACGTTGCGGTCATATCACCGTTTCGGTAATTTTAACGAATCGGTGCAAAGAATGATACGTTCACACAGGAAACGGTTGTATACAGATTTTCAGTCGATCCCGGGCTTTCGGTTCATTTTTGAATAGTCCCTGAACAGTTCAACTATTTATCTCGGAACAGCATGGCAGCTCCATAGACATGGGACTACTATTCCAGGTAAGGTTTTATTTGAGCATCATGCAACGTAATGATCTTGTCGTAATGAGAACTACTTTTATGTGTCTATGCTTTTTATAATCCATAACTGGAGAAGGTAAGTACTGCTTGACCATAGAGAGTCTGAAGTAATGAACACTTATTGACTTATTGCAAATTTGAGTGTAACATCATATCCTGTTGCAGTTAGTTATTAGCTTCTTATACGAAAAACAAAAAACTAATTGATTATTATCCACAAAAAGATCTACAAGAAGGTGCCTCACTGCTACTAATTGTAGCCCTCACTGGTTCATTTTCTTGATCAGAACCTTAGTCTACACATAAATGTTTAATAGGCGTCTTTCTAAGATTTGAGTCACTTGAACTAAATTGAGACAGGCTTCGCCAAAGATACGTAATTTAGGCAAAAAATCGCCTTACACTTAATCTCCAACAACTAGCATCGAATGACAGTTACCAAAATCTACATCATATATGTTTGTTGAATCATTAAATAATTTCCATAATTCTACCATTACATGTGCTGTTCATTGTTTTAAAGCTAGGTGACCAATGAACCAAATATGCGCAAGTAGCTCTACTGATAGTAGTCATAGTCATAGGCAGTGCTCTAGATAACTTTGCGTGCTGATGATATTTTATTGTACCTATATACTACCTAAAGTACGCCCTATTGTAACATTTTGGTTTATTTTTCTTCTTTATATGTATATATAAATACAGCATGTTCCTAAATATCATGTAAAAATGTAGGGAGAAGATTCTTTGGTGTTTTTAAGAACTAAAATTTCAAATTAACATAGGTTCGCAAGCGCTTCGTTACCGATTTACAGGGTAATGAAATTTCAATATTTTTCCAGTTGTCTCTTAAAAACTGTCTCAATGTTTGAGGTATTTATCTTAAATTTGGAATTTGACATACAAAATAGGGGTTACACATGTTAAATGGTTGCCAGAATCTATACAGGGTATTATTTTTTCAAGGGCCATGCTCCCTTTTCCTACCCTGACTTCAACACCAGTGGCGGATTTAGAGGTGGGGCGAGGGGGAGGCGTACGCCGACCTCCCCCCCCTAGAGATTTAGGGAAGCATATTATATTTATATAAATACCAAAAGTTAACCTTTTTTTGCTCTTCAAACCGCGGCAGCACTGGTCCGCCCCCCTCCTAGAAAGTGTAAAGGAAACAAAGTTAACCTTTTTTTTTGCTCTTCAGACCGTAGCAGCACAGTTATAAACAACAAAAGTTGTTTTGAGAGCTTTTTTGTCAATTTCCAACTCATCCGTGAACAAATTCGAGTGTCAGTGGTCCGCCTCCACCTAGAAGAAGTCCTAAATCCGCCATTGTTCAACACCCTGTAGATCGGTAACGAAGTGTTTGCGGACCTATGTTTATTTGAAATTTCAGTTATAAAAACAATCAAAGAACCTCCTCCTTTCATTTTTACATGATATTTAAGAATACCTTGTATATTTTACAATTAAATCATTATTTCTACTCTCAAATTTCATGATCCTTAGGTCCCTTGAAACTCTTCACGTTTTATCGAACGTTAGAGTGTTCCTGATGAAGCTTAAAACTAACCTATGGATAAATAAGGGTTAAATCATTGATTTCGTTATGTTTAACCTAGCTGGATATGCATTCATTTGAGCATAATTGTTATACTATCGACAAGTGTGAGAACGGCCAGAAAGAATTATAGCAGACCAGTGTTTACACGTAATAGAACGGATAAAAGGGGTGAGCAATATAGTACGGTCATGAAAGGCACACTTCATGAAAGACGATATTAGATAATTCAAGAACTTAGCAACAGACAGACAGTGTTAGATATATTTTAAAAACAAAAGGATTACGTTTCTATAGTATTTTATTGATTCTGAAAAAATCAAAAAGGATGTAGAAAAGACATAGGATGGATTGACAAAAATAGAATTGTGGGTACAATAAAATGTAATAAAATGTGCGTTCGGTTACTCTGGCTGTAAAGGGAAATCTGATGGATAGGTCATCTTAACAAAAAACATTCGCTACAATAGAGAAACATGGTAAGCGAGAAATTACAGCAGCAGTCTCGTTAAATACTAGTATATCTTCGTGCCATTTAATTTAATGTGTAAGCTAAAGGTTGTACAATAAAATGTTTATGCTTATACTCAAATTTTTGCTTTTTCCTTCAGAATAGAGATTTATTATGAACGAATAGTAATTTAGCAATGCAAAAACGACATTGCGATGCGCTATACAATATAAGAAGTTGATGAAGATCAATACAATAAATAGAATGCGGGCTTTTGAGATGTGGGTGTACCGCCGAAAGTCAAGAATACCTTGGACAGGCCGCATTACAAATATCGAAGTCCTACGGCAAATGAACAAGGAATATTACTAACAACGCTAAAGAAGAGAAAACCGCCTATCTAGGACATATTATGAAGAATAATAAATATACTACTCGCAAGTGAAATCCGAACACAGAAATAAGTGTTGCAGTTTATGAAATGCCGTAGGACTAAATACAATAATAAAAGAACTCATTTTCCATAATTAGTTCAACAGGTCAATAATGGGTGAGCCCTCCATGTTGACAAATGCACTCCTCTAGCCTACGCGGCATGCTCGTAATCTGATTGTTGATAAACTCTAGAGGTACAGCCACTTATCGGTGTTCTTGGCACCAATCTAACCATTGGCGACAATGATGTGCAGTATGTGAAAGCACTAGATGCGGCCGATATGATCGTAAGGCCATTTCACTCAATCTGTAGTACACCGTGCGGATTCGATGGGGCCCGCTATAGCTGCATATCAAGCGTCAGCAACACCTCGAGTGGATCGCATTCTGTCTCGAAGGGTCAATAGTCGTAGATGACGATCTTGCCGGTCTGTAGTTCTTCTACGTGCTCCAGAGTCTCTAGCTCGCTGCATTCGCCCTTCTGCGATCCATGCGCGCCATGTTGCTACAACTGTAGCCACCCTACGCCCCATGGTTACAGCAATTTATTGTTCTGAAAGAAGCACCACGTTCTCGTTGGCCTACAATCCGACACCGTTCAAAGGAGCTGAACTGCGTAAACTGGAGCTGTCGTTTTCTAAGGGGCATCTTTATACAACCAACTGGTCTCTTGCAACGGTTTTTGGATCGACAAAGAACCATGCTTTGTTTGTACACATCTCGAGTTTTTTAGAGGTGCCATGTAGGTAAATAACGTCTGACTGAACAAAAAGTGTTATATGAGATGGTACTGCCAAGTTGTGTACAAAGTTTCAATGCAAATATCCCTTTTTTTCTAGGTGTTCGAATTACACTTGCAAGTAGTATATATTAAACGAATAATAGAAGACAAAATTCAAGACAAAAAGGCCGGAGCGCAGACAAAACTCATAGCTAAAAACGTCAGATAGTGAGCGGGACTGGGTTCCCATACTCTACTCAGGAGAGCACAAAAAGCCAAAACTGCTACCGTTCTTCATTGAATGGAGTTGACACCTTAAGAAGAAGATACAATGTGTTGTGATTATAAGTTTGTAAGCTTTGGAATCTAATCAATAATCAATCAAAACTGACAACATTCATCTAACCTGGCTCTCACCTCTGTCTCTCTCTCTCTCCCTCTTAAAGTGGTGATACACGTACGAACTTTAAGTACGCGGTTTTCAAGTTCGCGAACTTACTCGGCTCGACGTCGGTGACACACGTGAAGCTGAAATCACTCATTTTGATAATTTTCCTAAATAAACAAAACTTTTAACAAAGACAAACACAACAAGCGTTGCGTATCGATGGACTGCCGAAACAAAGTGGTGGCTCGCGGCTCACAGTACGAGCCGAGACAAGCTACGAGCAAGATTTCAAACCAGTTGGATCGCCGGCCACTTGCGCGACGGTTTTAAAGTACGCGTACTTACGGCGACACACATGCGAAATGGTCATCGAGCCATAAGTACGCGTACTTGCTCGTACGTGTATCACCCCTTTTATTAGATACAGCAAGGTATTTCAAGCAGAAGTATATACGATTTCAGCTTGTGCCTCCCGGATTCACGAAATTCATGGGCCTCAGAGGCTGTGGCAGCCAGACACCATCAAAAGCATTGAGGTTTACTTCAAGGCTCGTTCTGCAATGTAGGAAGGTCTTGTATGACATTTCGGCAAGACATCAGGTGTCAGTTATGTGTCTGCCGAGTCTTGGAGTTTGCAGTAATGAAATAGCAGACGCGCTCGCAAGGCGAGGGTCAAAGAGTAACTTGTTGGCTCCTGAGCTGACTGGGAGGCTGGCAGCAGGTACTGTTAGAAGGAAAACAGAAGTATGGTTGCAAAATCAACATCTTGTGAGACGGAGAGGAATCCTTAGACGTGATTGTCAAGCTAGAGGACTTATTTTAGGACTTCTGGTCAAGGTGGCGCGGTTCTGCCTCTCACTGAACAGAACTCAGCAAAGCTTTATTTTGGGCCTGCTATCTGGCCATAACATCTATAAATGTTCACACCCCATCACATACATTCACATGTACATTTACATGTATGTGATGGGGTGGCAAGCGACTCGACGTGTGCATGCTGTGGCGTGGAGGACGAGTTCTTGGCACACATTCTATGTCGCTGTGGAGCACTGGGTATCATAGGCAGACTATACTAGGTTCAAGAGTCATTAAACCTGAGGACATAAAATGGGCACGACTCAAAGCCATCCTCACATTTGTGATGAGGGCTGGACTTGGGAACTAGGGCAAGAGCCCGTTTGTAGGCCTATGGACTGGTGGTTCTGATCACCACAAAGCCTCTCACCTTCTATCATTCATTCAACATAGCAATCCTGCCTAATTGACTGTTCTATATCCGTAAAACCAAGGGTAAAACCCTCGACACAAGTGGAATTAGGCGGCGCTGCGGCAGTTGTTGGGAAGGGGTTGATGCACGCATGCTGATTTACCCATCAACGTGGAGTGCTGCCGACCCCACCGTCATTCCGGGGATAAGATTTTCCAGTCAATTTTACAATGAATGCACGGCCGACGGATTATCCTTCGATTTAAAATCCTCTGTTTGACAGTTGATGCGTGGTGGTACTTGAAACTTTGCCATTGTGGACGGATGTATGTTGATGGGGTGAGAGGGATCGGCGCTTTTGTTTGTAGCCGTTATTAGTGGAGGCCCGAGATGACGCGATCAGATAGTTGGATTACGCGTCAATCAGTACGGATTGTGTTCCATTATCACTTTTTAGATCCATGTTTGTGCCAAAGGAAATATTTTGATATTGATTTAGCGTATATCATTCACATATTGGTTCGTATTTTTTTATATTTTCAATTTCTATTTTATTACTTGCGATCGCGAATATTTTCAATTTTGAGATAATACGCTTTTTGGACATTTTATGACCCACGTGACTCATTTCCGTCGGCCTGTCTGTCCATCTGTCGATCTGTCTTGTTCGTCCGTCTCTCTATCTCGTAATCGCAGTAACTGCTGCATGAATTGTGATGGAATTTAGGTAGCTATACGGTGTGGGGATGTTGTAAGAAATGTAATTCCTTTATATCGTTAAGTATTTTTGATATAGTTTTGGCGCCAAATAAATATATGATCTGCATAATCGATTTTCTCTTTTAAGGTATGCCTTGTGAGTGTAATTTATATCTTTTGTTATGCTCGTGTTTGATGTTATCTTTTTCATTTGAATTTTTGTGGTAACGAGTTAAAGTATGTAAGAAGTAAAGTTGCCTGACATCGTTTATGAGAGCTTCCCTGAACAAATCGTCACTAAGATACAGTTTTGGTTTTCTAAACATAAGTAGATTTTTGAATTGCTTTTTGGAGGATATCTAAATCATCTATATACGTTGTGCATGCAGCACCCCATGCCAATATATCATAAATGAGATAGGTTTTAACTAATGCATCGTATCCTGTACGTAGATGCTTTTCTATTAAAATGCTTGTTAGTAATTTTATCCTATATGAAATGAATCCAAATTTTTTAATAGATTATTAATATGTACATCTCAACGTAAGTGTAAGTCTGAATATATTCGTAGACTCTTTATACTGTTTATTTAGTTTGTCAATTTAATTTTTTTAATTATTTATGTTTAACGTAATACTGTTGAAAGAAGGTAAATACCTAGAATAGTTGTTTTTATTCGTTACTATATTTTCAATCTCATGTACGCAGGCAGGAGGAGGTTGAGGAGAAGAAATTGAAGGATGGTAACCCGAGCGATACATATTTCTGCTTATTGGCGTCATCAGGCCTGAATGGATGTTGTAGGCCCCATCTAGAGGAGGTCATATAACATAGCATTTAGTTTTGGATGTCACTTGAAAAGTGTAGGATGGAAAGAAAAACAGCCAGAAGCCTGCCACACCGATAGATGAGAGGAGTATTGCTATAGCGAAAATTTTCGATTTTGAGATAATAGACTTTTTGGACGTTTTATGACATCTACGTAACGAAAATCCACGTCACTCATTTCATTTGGTCTGTTTATCCATCTGTCGGTCTGTCTGTCTCTCTATCTCGTAATCGCAGTAACTGCTGTGTGGATTAGGATGAAATTTGGTTAGCAATATGTGGTTGTAGTAGGTAAGGCTGCTATAACTTTGAAAATCGGTGAATGGCAGCAGAGTAATTACTAGCAGAACAAAAAATTTCAAATATTCCTTAAACTTCGTTTGTAGGAGTTCCTGATGAATTTCTACTCTTTGGTGTGGGGGTGAAATTACGTGGGGGGAGGGTTGTAAAACTGAAAAAACTTGTGTATTCCTAATAGGCTTTCCATTGACCTATGAGAGAAAGACCTAACGGCATGATACACTTTTTAAGGTCCATCCGAACATTGCCTGTTACAGAAAATAAGGGACTTTGAATTTTCTGATGTATTCAAGTGGAAATTATTGTATCGAGTTTAATGAAATTTTACACAGTATATTGCCTTGGCTAGAATTGAAAACGCGTATGGTTTTTAGAAATCGTATCAGTGGCGGCGCGGCAATAATAACAAAACTAAAGATAAGAAAACAGCTCAAACTTTGATCGTTTTCCACATTTTACTTCTCACACCGATAGGGGGAAATAATACGATTTTTGAGCTTTTTATGATACCTTCATAACAAAAATCCATATCACTCATTTTCGTCGCCCTGTTTGTCTGTCTGTCGGTATGTCTGTCTATTGGCCTTCTTCTAGCCGCATAATCTCAGTAACCGCTATTTGGATTGTGACGAAATTTGGGTAGCGATATGCTGTGAATTCGTAGTAGGTAATGCTGTAATTTCGAAAACCGGTGCATTGACGGCGGAGAAATAGGTAAAAACCAAGAAATTCTCAGAGCCCCTCCAAACTTAGTTTTAGGCATTTCGGGCTTCCTGATCCTTTTCCATTTTTTTTTGGAGGTGCGTGAAATCCAGGTATAATTCTGGCCTTTGAATTTTATACATATTGAATGATTTCATACACATTATAGTAAAAACATGTAACCTGGAAACTACTAACTTAACTGTGATGAAATTTTGACACCATATTACCAACAAAAACCTGAAAAATTCAAAGTCGCTCAACTTCATTTCTAGATGTTTCAAGGGACTATTGTCTTTTTTATGAGGATGGTGTAGGAATAGGGCAACTCCAAATTTTTGTTAGTACCGACAATATGTGGGAAGTACTGAGTCAAGACACCTGTCGACATTTTTCTAAGATCTTGAGAAAAGATGTAATTGGGACGACGGGGGTGGAGCATGAGGATACTGACATGGTTCAAATTAGTTGAAGGTCTAGTTCTTGGTATTTTATAGTTCTCGGCAAAACATCTTGTTAGTAAACTAGATATAATGTACCATGTAAGCATTGTAACACGTAATTTCCAATTGCGTCTGCACAGGCCGCGAGTGTACATCCTGACCATACAGTATTGATTTTTGATTAGCGCCGCCACAGCTCGTCCGATGGTCAAGGTAGGCCTGCTCCTCAAGCGTGGAGCGGCGTCGGCAAAAACCGGATTTTCCGGGCACTACTTCCTGCCCGGAAGCACAGGTGTCCCCTTTACGTAAACACACAGGCCGTGTATACTTAATAGCAGGCCCTGAACAAAGCACCCCATCTAACGTTGCTTACACAGGGTCGGATCTAGGCACGAATCTTGCCGTACTGAACCTCCCAACACTTTGTTCTTCGGAAATACCATAACAACGTAGATACGTAACCGAGGAAGCAGTAATCCAATTCATTGCAGACCGTATTTTTTTTTTGTTTATCGTGAGCAACGGAGAGGTCTTGAGAGCGCATTTCAAGAAAAAACACTTTCAAAATGTTGGAGGGATACCTGTGGAGTATAACAAAAAATGTCCCTATGCAAAACTACCTCAGCTAGGCATTGATGCTGTATTTTTGTCTTACATTCAGTATAACTAAAATAAAATAAGAAGCCATGTTGCATTTGGCATTGTCTTTCATCACAGAAGAGGCATTAAAAAAGAAAATAACATGCCACCTCCAGGGCAATGAATTTACTCCCAAATCTGCAAACATGAAGTATTATGATCTACGATGATATTGCTTGATTGAGGGAATACTAGTGAATATTGTTTTCGAGAGGTGACGGAAACGTAAGTAAGAGTTCAAACATAGGTATTTAAGCGCAACTAATTTTATAAATTTGTATAGAGGGGAAGGTTGGCGGTGTTAGAAATACCATCATACCCATTTTATCCCCTTTCAGGAACCTTAAAAAGCCTAAACACAAAATGCAGAGCTATTGTGGGGACCTTCAAAAATGCAGCTCACCTACAATGCTTCCATATCATATCAAAACCGCAGTAAGAACCCAAATTTCATCAAAATCGGTACAGCGGTGGCTGAATAAGGTCACAGGATTCCAAGAAAACATCTCTTCTCTTGCTTCATATCGGTATTGAGTTTTCAAAGCCAATATTCAGATAGGTCTACAAAGTACAGAATATCAAATGCAATACCAATAAATTAAAAGAAAAAACTTTTCTAAAAGAAGCTTTTATTTGAATGCTCTAAAAAGAAGAAAATAAATAGTTCCTTTAAAATTTGAACTATAAACTTATAGCCCGATTATACACAATTTATATGATCATAAAAGCTTGTTGCGCGATTTAGTTGTGTAAGTAAACTAGTAACTAGTAAATGAGTAACTTAACCTCCTTAATGGTTTTAAAATTTCTAGTTCAATACCTATACGTACTTATGCAAACCTCGCGACAAGCTTTTATATAAATTCTGTATAATGAGGTATAAGCTGATAGCTAAAATTTTAAAGGACAGTTTTATTTTCTTCTTTTTAAAGCATTTAAATAAAAGCTTTTTTTGAAAACGTTCTTTTATTTTTATTTATTTTTTACTTTTTAGTTATTACCCTGTTTTTATTCTGATCTAACCCTTTCGTTTAATATCTATACTATAAGAAAGCATGAATAACCTCAAGTCATATTGGATTAAGAGCGATGTCAGAATATTTTTCTTATTATTCCCAGCAAGCCTTTTCATTCGATACCTGTATTGCAGAAGTGCATAAAAAATAGCTAATCCGCCACCTTGGATGGTCGGCCATATTGGATTTAGAATGACATCACATTCTTTTTCGAGTTACTCTTGACAAACCCTTTCGTTTGATTTCCATATTGTAGAAGTGGATAAAAAATTATTATTGCGCCATCTCGACAGTTCCACCATATTGGATTTAGAATGACGTCACACTGTTTTTCGAGTTATTTTCTTCAACAATCCCTTTCATTTGACATCCATCTTGCAGAAGCGCATAAAAAAATATCTATTCCGCCATCTTGGATAGTCCGCCATATTGGCAAGATAGTCCGCCATATTGAATTTAGAACGACGGCTCCCAGCCGCTTATCATCTATTGTCATCCAAACTAAACGTGTGTAAAATATTGCAGCTCAATCGGTTGTTTATTTATTTTTCATAGTTTCTGGGATGGTTCATAATGTACCATTGAAAAGGGAGGTGAAAAATACAATATTAGAATGATCCTAGTACCAATATGTTGAACTAAAAATGTAACAAAAACTGTTGTACTGGAGTAAGGAATTGCACATTTTTGAGGAAAGCCAACCCTGGACGTTATGAGGGGTTGCGGAGTGTACTCCCTAATCTTGTGTGCTTATAATGAACAGTATTGCTGCGGTTATAATAATACCGTACATATGTGTAGACAAATTACTCATTTCTCCCTCTACCCTTGCTCTCCAATCTAACATATGTCCTAGGTATCGATTTAATGCTATTATTGTATGTTTGCAATGAGCAATTTTCCACATTTTATCCTTACTCGCTCTGAAATAGATTGCGTTCTGGAACAACCAAGTTTTTTCAACAAAATGCTGAAAATGTGACACATTGTTCGATATGTATACCCAGATTGCATACATAATAATTATTTCGTAGGTTAAACTTAAAGCTAGATGTATGTAGGTTCCTGGACTTGACATTAAAGTTATGATTTATAATACAGCCTACATAGCAAATTCAATACCAATGTGGAAATTGAGAATTTATAGACTTACGAATTGTGTGGTGGTATCGTTCTTCTGATTAGAAACGAACAACTAAAGGGTATGTAAGTACATACATACAACTAAAGGGTATGTGAGTACATACCCTTTAGTTGTTCATGATTCATTTGATACAATTATCATGTGCACGCAGTTTTGAAATATTGCAGTATTCAATGTTTTCCAGATGTTTCGAAAATTTGTAATCATTTGCATGAGAGTAACGGTCAAAACGCTGAAGCTGAAATCAATGTTAACATCCATTGATACTTATGAGAGAACTAATATTCACCATTTTGAACTGATCAAAAACTCAAAATCAAATATCGCTCGTTTTTCACTTATTTCACTTTATTATTTCCAAAACGTCAGAGATTAGGTTCCTGTAGTTTTTTGTACTAACCCAAATAATGGTAGCTTCATTACCATACAAAAATCTGGGACGTACGTAACAACATGGGGGGGCGGGGCAGGAGGAAATTAGACAACCATTTTTTACTTCTTTCACACCGTAGGTAGGTAGATCGAGCATCGTGGTCGCAAAAATTATCAATTTTGATATAATAGGTTTTTTAGACGTTTTATGCTGTTTAGATCAATAAAATCTATGTCGCTCATCTCCATCGGTCAATTGCTTCACCGATTTCGACGAAATGTGGTGTGCTACTGCATCGTTAAAAAGCGGTGGATTGGTAACTAGTAAAAAACGTTGCCAGAATGACTCCAAACTTTTTTTGGGAAATCTTCGACATTTTTCACTTTCCTGGGAAGGAGATAAAATTGGGGTGAGGAGGGAGAGGTACTTTAACAACTCACCTGAACAGTGCTTTCAACACTCATATTTGTGAAATTTTTCTTACCACGATAGGGTATTTTTTATTTGGTAATCCGAAATCTCAGTAAGTTCTGCACAGTTTTTAATGAAATTTCGAATATGCGATGAAAAACGATTACCCTCACACCCGCCCAAAGCCTCTCTTTAATGCGTTTGAGGGATTCAATTTATTTTTGTCAGAAAGGACGCTATTTTTTCTTACACTTATACAGGGTGGATCAAGCTTAACTCGTATTGTAATAAAACAACTAATTTAGTACGAATATAGAGACGACTTAAAGGGACAAAATCATGAGATTTCCTGACAACAAATCAACTTTGACAGAAAGAATGGCCTACTAGCTACTGTAATGTACTAAAGATTAAAGATTTCCAAAAACATTAAAAAATTTGTAACGAAACAAACACATCAGCAAGCGTTGCTGGCAGTTTATCTCCAGAATAAAATTCTGCATTCAATATTATAAAAATATATTCATTTCCCATTTCCGTCAAATCAAGAGTAGGTAATGGTACCTCTGCCTGAGCCCTTCAAATTTATCAGTATCTATTAGCAAGATGGCAAAAAAAGGGAATACAAGTTTGATTTTAATTTTCAGCCAGGTTCATTCTGTTTTATAATTTGAACAGATTGTAATTCACTCTTTATTTTCTGCGATCTTGGTAATAAGTACTGAAAATTTCGCAGAGCTCCTGTCAGAGATATGATCACTTTCGACTTGACGAAAATGGGAAATTAATATTTTTTTTTCGTATTAAATGAAATAACATTTTGTTCTAGTGATATTAATCTGCCAGCAACATTTGCTGATAGTTTTCCTTTCATTTCAAAATTTTAAATGGTTTTGGAAATTGTATATCTCTAGTACATTGCACTAACTAGAGGGTTGTGGAAAATATCATATTCTGTCGTACTCCAGTTTCTCTTTGACCTTAGATATGTTACCGCTATTGTATTTGATTTGAGTAGACTTTCAGCAGTCCTACTTCTTCACCAAAATAAATGAAGTGATTACATTGGTTACTGAGATTACGGACGGAAATTGAGTGTCATAGATCCTAGTGAAGTAGACTTCATAAAACGCCCAAATAAACATATTACCTCATAATCGAGAACTTCCGCGATTTCAATACCCACTCCCCTCACATATGAGGAAATGGAATTTAATGAATTTGTCGTTCTTGGATTCTTAGGCCGACGTCGTTTAGCGTTAATGCTTGGCGTTTCGCCACCACGAGTGATGGCACCTTCAGACGCTATATCACTTCGGCGACTTCCGAAATACTGACGGCTGGTGGATCTGCACCTGTATTAAAATTTATACCTGATACCGGCGTCGCATAGATGTTTTTGAAATGTGGACGTGGAGGAGAATGCTGAGAATTCCTTATACTGCCCATCGAACTAATGTTTCCATACTGGATGAGCTCGGTAATCCAAAGAGACTAAGCCTCCGTTGTGTCGATGTGAATGCTTACATTCTTCGGACATATTCACAGAAGCGATAATATGGAGAAACTTGTAGTTCAGGGTCACGCCCCGAGTGGGGGGCGCCGTGGCCGTTCCCCTACACGCTGGGTGGATACGACGGAACAGTTGCTAGATATGAGTATCAAGAGCGCCACTGAACTGACAGTAAATCGCGAACGATGGCGAGCTTCAGTTCTCAAAACTATTGATAATATTCGTGTCGGCAATACTGTAGCTCCGACTTAATGCATTTTACGAGTTCACAACATGTCTGTTAAGACATTGTGACTATGATGATGACCGGTGACGTGCCTCAAAGCAAAGTAGCGTTGGTAGCCCCGCCCCTTCGTGATCTGGCAGTATCTCTTCAGGTCCGGTTGACTTTCTGAATTTCTTCCTTCCTACTGAAATTATTGTGGTATTTTATTTCAATGGCTTCTCTGCGGAATATGGCATAGTATGAAGATTTTGCGGCAAGAACCTGAGTTTCTTCAAACTGGGTCCTATGGCCTCCTTCCTTAATCGCTTGTTCGGCTACCGCTGATTTGTCCGTATAATCTAGTTGACAGCTAGCCTTATGTTCTGCAATCCTTGTGTTTCTCGATCGCTTTGTTGTTCTTGTGCATACACTCCCACATGTATGTACATAGTATGCAATAAACCCCCGGTGTCGTGTCTTTCACCGTTCTGAAATACTCCTGTATTTTCGTATGGGCTTGTAGATGGTCTTGACGTTTTCCTTTCGTAACAATTTTCATATTCTGTCTGTTATTCCAGACACAAAGGATAAAAATGCTTTTGCTATCGGTTCAGGTTGTTGTTTTGCCCTATTTATTCTTACTGTTCTTGTTATTCCCTTTTCTGTATAACCGTTTGCCTTAGGAGCGTTCTTTAAGTGTTCCAGTTCGGTGTCAAGTTCCTCTGGTTCGCACACTTTTCTAGCCCATTCTATCAAAGTTGTAACAATTCCGTACTTCTGAGATGGAATGGTACAGTACAAAAGGAATTTATCTGACTTTGCCTCGTATATCAGCGAACCCGAAAATATCAGAAAGGAAGGTATAGAGCAGTGCGGGCAAACCTCGTTATTGTAACCCCCAACTCCCGTAGACAAACAACGTGGCCGTCCGTTCGAGCGGTGCCGTGCCGTGTGTCCCCAGCCAACTCACCACTCCATACACATCCAGCCCTCTCTGTTTATACAACCATATGTATATCGTACGCATGAATACTTTTAAAAGGGTCCCACTTATCTTTACATTCCTCAAGTTCCGCTCCATTCAACGGTGTCGTGCGTCTGTGCCGCGGCACAAAGGAGGGATCGAGCTCGATGTATGATGCTCTCGCTGCCGGTGTATGCTTGTTTTTTGTTGCATAAACGACGCCCTACCTGCTCCCTTCGCTCATGTGGGATAAGGGAGGCTTTTTCGACCTTCTGTGTCCGGGAAATGTTCCGAAAGATGAAAGGATTTTTTAGTCAGGGGCGAAACAGACGACACCATAGTAACAAAGTAATGTCGATGAGGAGTGCAAATTTGACAAGTTGTTGTTGGGGGTGAGAAAATTTTATAATTGGTGTATAATTCGAAAATACTGTTCTTCAAGAGTGTAGTTAGGCATACAGTGCAAAAGCGATGCCATAAATGCGAATAGATGAAGGAAAGCGGAAATCCAACCCTGTATATGTTAAACAACTCATCATCGAGCCGATATTATTTTCTAAACAGTCTGATGAACGAGGGTTGCTCTATATCTCCGTCAATCCACCAGTACGCAGACAGCTGTTTCACTCTTATTAGCGATCATCAGAGCGCCATAGGTCGATTGATGGAAATAGAGAGCATCAGGTCTTCCATGTCTACCAGACATGTGAAGCATGTGATAGCAGGCGACAGAAAGGTTCTGCCGGTGCGCCATCTGGTACCCAAAGGTAACGGCAAACCAAAGAAAATCGCTACTGAACAGCAGCAGACTTCTTGGTGGGATGCCACGGCGCGTCCGCTTGGCCATCAGAGAGTGCGGGTTCTATATGCTGCTGCATATGAAAGCCGATATACGAGGGTTGCTCTATATCTCCGTCAGTCCACCAGTACGCAGACAGCTGTTTCACGCTTATTAGTGATCATCAGTGCGCCATAGGTCGATTGACGGAAATAGAGAGCATCAGTTCTTTCATGTCTACTAGACATGTGAAGCATGTGATAGCAGGCGACAGAAAGGTTCTGCAGAACTGCAGTCTGATGAACTTTCACAATAATTTAGGCTGTTCTTCACATGAAAATAAGGTCCGAAAGTGCGAACAACATCTGTTTTATACCTACTCGAAATTGCGTGCGGTCTAGGACCTTTTTGTCTAAACCACTTTGCATAGTAACAAGATGACATACAGTAAAAAAGTGAGGTGTGGGTGTGGTTATGTTACAATTTACAATCTGCAATTGCCTAGGTGAGTTTATCTCACAGAGTTTTTTTTATGGTCAGTCTCCCGCAAAAACTGAAAGTCTATGACGCTGTAGAAGAGCTGCGAGAGGATAAGTGTCGGTGAGCTGCGAGAGGATAAGTGTCGGTGAACGTTATGTTTGAAACGCTGCAGGCTGTAGCCGTCATGAAACAAATTCTCCGACAGCTCATTCCACAGCGTCTAAGCTCTCCAAAAAAAGAATGCTGGAAGAGACTGGTTCGAGAAGTAGGGACCTTGACCTGGTAAGGATGAGGATGATACCGTGATAGAATCTGTAAAACAGGGACAGGTCAGCCACCTACCTTCGATGTTCCAGGCTTTGGAGGTCCTTTGTGAGGTTAGGCCTATCGATTAGTCTAATCTCTCTTCTGGATAGCGTCCAGAAGCTTTAGAAACATGGGAGCAATACTCCAGCGATGGTCGGATCGGAGAGTACTCCAATTCTACTAACTATATCGTTGTTTGAATAAACTTCATAACATTATTGGTTTGGTAATCCAATTCTTGAATGTCTGCGATATAAAATAGATAGCATGATCTCGAAATACATTTCAAGTTGACCCTTCGTACTTAACTACATAGTTGAAAGGCATGGATAGTTTGTGAATTGACCACTAGTATCTTAGTGTAGGCCTCACAGTTATCATGATAATTCTCCGCCCTAGTTGTTTTGACCTCTTGGTGAGGTATTTTGCGAGTCAACCCTTAAACCGATGATCCTTGAGATGTAGTTGTATGATGTTTTGTATAACTGCATTGTATATTATTTCATCTACCTATTTGGCATTTAAAGATTTATTTGGTTTGTAGTCTATTTATGTTTATGTGCTTAATTATTACAATAAATTATTAATCTACTTGTTAACTCAAAGAGGCCAGTATAGAAATGAAGTAGTTTTCTTTGATCAAACATATGGTAATCTATTTTAAAAGCGTTTATTTGACTTGCAATATATGTACATATGTATGTATGTATGTTTGTTCTGGTGAAATCTTGCTACTTTATTTTGAAGCAGATATCTTTAACCGACTGAGCTGAAATTCTGTATACACGTTTACTTTGGATGACAATACATGTATCTGTGAAGTCGATAAATGGTTTTGAGTGCGTTATAGTGAAATTTCTTAAATCAAAGTTGTTAGCAAGCTAGCCGAGGTACGGTGTCTGGTGTCATGGAACATATTCCTGCTACTGTGATAAGAAACAGTCATACAGTCACTGTATCTAGTGCGTTGCCAAAAAAAAAATACGTAGAAATCCGTAGATGTCACTTTGCTGCGCCGAGTAGCTAGGAACTATCCACATTGGGAGTTTATGGTTGCAATCTTTGAAGTGTTAGACAGTTTTGAAGACCAAAAAAAAAACAATACAATATTCTATTGCTCATATCGCTGATAGCAGTCAATACAGCAGAGTACTCTTTTCAACTGCTGTTGGCAGAAATATTCTGGAGCATTAAAAAAAATTCCAAAATAAATTTTGACAACTATACCAGATATTAGGCAGAACTTCAAAATTAAGTTTCATGTACAAAGCTCGGTTCTACAATATCGTAGTTAGTATCGTAGTTATATTCTATTGCTCATATCGCTGATAGCAATCAATACAACAGAGAAATCTTTTCAACTGTTGTTGGCAGAAATATTCTGGAGCATTAAAAAAAATTCCAAAATAAATTTTGACAACTATACCAGATATTAGGCAGAACTTCAAAGCTCGGTTCTACAATATCGTAGTTAGTATCGTAGTTAGATCACTTATAGCGGGTACGGCCTAGTCTTATCTCTCTAAAAGACACGTTCTGCAAAACTCGCAGCTTCACCAAAGCTTCACAGTATGTTATAGCGGGAGACAACACTAATTGTGAAACACCGTCAACTTTTTATGGTCGTGCGTTAACCCTCACTGATATCCTAAATAGCATCGCTGTGTTCCACCCCAGGCTCGATGCAGTGCAATAAGAGCAGTTGAATCTGTTACCATACACACATATAATAAATTCAATAGACATTGGGCACTCTCAGTCATGACCCTATATATCTTGTTAACCTACAGGAGTGTATTATGACACAGAATGAATAACAGATTTAGAGAGGGGCCGGAAAGGCGGAAAGGTCTGCCGAGGGTGGCGATGTATATGTACATATATTATATGGTCAGTTTGTAGGATTCCGAATATATTTCACGGATTGATGTCAATCGTAAAGTTACCATTGAAGCTGGAAGAATAAATGATTTAGCAAGCTTATTACCAGTAGGGGTAGAAAAGGTCGTCAAAAGTTATATAATATAATGAACGAATCAAGAGATAAACCAACGAAGTAATTACTGGAACAAGAGAGAATTTAATTTAAAAATGTTTAACTTTCAAAAATTTCCGAAAAGTTCAACATAATGAATTTTTAAAATAAGCTTAAAACAATAATGAACGAAAAATACTAGAATTATTATGAAAAAAAATGTTGATTGACTCAGTAATTGCAACACATAATGGTGATACCTTTTTATTTTATCCTTCCATTGCACAAAGCTATAGTCTGAGATCCCCTTGTAAACAAATCACTCCAGGTTACACAATACATAACGATCTAAAACATGTACGATGTATAAGAAAAAGTCCCTTGGTTTCTGTAATAGGCAACGCAATGTTTGGATGGACCTAAACATTTTTATTATACCGCTAGGTCTTTCTCTCATAGGTTAACGGACAGCCCACTATGAATAAAACAAATTTTTCCATTGACACCCCTCACCCCCTAACCAACCCAATTCCACCGCACCCAAGAAAAGTAGAAATCAGGAACCCCTAAAATGCCTAAAAATGAAGTTTCAGCTGTTTTTAGGTTTTTATCATTGCTGCGCCGCCACTAGCACGATTTCTAAAAACCATACGCATTTTCTATCCTCGCCAAAATGCCATTGAAATCTATTCAATAATTACCCTGTTATACAATTTATATCGACCTAAAGTAATACTCATCGTATGTATATACATTTGAAAATTCCCTTGGTTTCTGTAACAGGCAAGGCAATGTTCGGTTGGAGCTAAAAAAAGTGTATTATGTCGCGAGGTCTTTTTCTTCACAGGTCAATGGACAGCCTATTATAAATATAATATATTTTTCAGCTTTGCAACCCCCACCCCCAACCGCCAAATTTCACGCCCATGCAAAAAGGTAGAAAATGATCAGCAACCGCTATAATGAATATTCGGAAATATTTGAATTTTTTGTTTTTTGCTAGTTACTCCGCCGCGCATGCACCGATATTTAAAACTATATTAGCATTATACCTACTACGACCCCACAACATATCGACCCCAAAATTTCGACAATCCCTGCAGCGGTTACTGAAATTGCGAAGCTAGAAAAATTCCAACAGAGAAATCGAGACCGATGGAAATGACTGATGTGAATTTTTGCTATGTAGACATTATTATAAAACGCTCAAAAAGTGTATTATCATATATTATATAAATCGAAAATTTTCGCAATACTCCCCTCACCTATTAGTGTGGGAAGTAAAAATGTAGTCAAGTTGATACTATTTTATTATATCTTTATTATCTTAAAATCGAAAATCGCAATAATTATATTCTCCTCACCTATCGGTGTGGGGGCGCTTTTTTCGCAATAATACTAGTATTTTTCGTTCATTATTCATCATTAAGCTTATCTTAAAATTAAAAAATTATTTTTAGCTTTTTAATCCGATGTTCTTTAACAGCGTGTTTTTTAGTTTTTTTAATTCTATTTATATTTAGTTTTCCAGTTGACATTATCATTAAGGCATGCTTAAACTATATTTATTAAAACTCTGTGTAATGAAGATCAATAATTGCTTTTAATCAATTTTCGTAGCATAACCATTACTACATAAGCGATAATTAAAACTGTCGATTTTCCTGAATAAATTCTACAAAAATACCAACTCCCAAACCGTTGGATGTCATGCCTTTTAAGCTCTTGTCGTTACCCCTCCCTGTAATATTAATAAACATTTTTGGTGTCTCCACCATCTATACCATCAGCGGATACGACCGCTGTTTCGACAGATTTGAAGCCGTCAAAATCGTTTTCGCTGTAAGGTTTGAGCGTTCAATGGTAGATCCGACCTCTTAATCCACAAACAAACATATAGGCAAAGCTAATGAGAGCATGTTTTATTTGTTTTTATTTTTTTTTTATTTATTTCACTATTTAGG
The DNA here is from genome assembly GCA_951848785.1 of Callosobruchus maculatus. NCBI lineage: Eukaryota > Metazoa > Arthropoda > Insecta > Coleoptera > Chrysomelidae > Callosobruchus > Callosobruchus maculatus. The sequence goes on from CATOUR010000100.1 coordinate 5,390,757, forward strand.
GATACAACAGACACAGGATCTATAAAACTATCCACAGATTACAATAATTATAGGTGTAACACCGCAAAACTTACAAACTAGATTTCCAATTATTTATCGGTAACTGTGATACTAATGTAAAGTATACATAAATAAATCAGCTACTTCAGAAAAAAAAGAGTAAATGATGACTGTTAATATTAAACAGAAGCCATATGTGAGCCAGAAATATAAACGTAAGTGTGTCATATGCAGGTATGATCACCAGATATATACAAACATATACAGAGTTCACAAATACAGACGAAAAATATAGGTAAAAAAATTATATGTATATTGAAGTGTGGACAAGATAGGACAATAGGTTTCATTGGCATAACAAATGTTTTTTTATATCAAATGTTAGTGTTTTTATTGATGTGCCGAAAAAGTCTACGTGTCCAATGAAATAATTAGCGTTTCTTAACATACGACAAAGAGGTGAATTTTGAGAATAATTTATTCGACAAAATGGCACATGAAACGTTTCTGAGCTCCTTAAATTTCGCTGAGGAACATTCAGGGCCACTTGTTACAACAGATTTGGACTTTGAATGGTTCCATTAATAATCTTGTGTAGAATCGACAAATCATTCATTATGCGCCTGTCTTTTAACTCAAAAAGTTTCAACTCATCGCCAGAGGTATTTCTGCGATTTAAATACCTGAGGCATTTTTTCTGAATATTTTCGATTCTATTGCTATACGTGTCGTATATAGGTGACCAAATTACACTATGTTAAAAATATAACTCTGACATGAGTCACCAAATTTCAAGAGGTTATGGTTTCATTCTGCAAAAGGTCCAAAATATATACTGCTTTAATATTCGAAAGTTTCACGAATACAATTAATTCCTCACCTTTCATGAGGGGAGTAAAAGGAAAGCAAAAACAGAAAATCGTACACCAGCTGATGTAGCACTTTGCCCTCGTTTCTTCTTGTCCATCTCGCAGCGATCCGCCAAATGAATTTTTAATGCAGTTAGATCAGATGTTATGTTTTAAATCAAAGAAGGGGTGGCGGATCCCGGTGGGATTGCCTTCTGGGACGCCCTGTGCATTATCAAATTACCACCGTCCGCCCCCGCGGCACCCCTGCCCCCCCGCCTTCGGGCCCCTCGTTAATCTGTTTTCAATGAACCCCGCCGCTGCGACCCCGAGGATTGCACATGATACCGGCTGGGGTCAGGACACACATTATCCCGGATAAAACAACATCGGGGAGATACGATAGTGTGCCATTACGCTCAATCAGGGCGACAGATTCCAGTCCTTCAATATCACATCCTTCTACGGTCCTGAGTCACCAAGCCGCACTGCGGGCTAGAAAGAGCGGTAAAATTTGACAAGTCGGGATAACGTGATTTTTGGGTTACTGGGCTCATGATGATAAAATCTTGGATCAACATCTAAAAGAAGTTAGCTGTTTGAAGTATTCTTAATATGGTTGAAAGTAATACTTGTCCCAGATTTTCAGTAGAAAAGGTTCCTTCGGATTTTGAGGTAAATTAATGGAAACAGCAGATGTTTCGGCGTTTAGTTTACGCCTTTTCCAGGGCTATCGAGCACACCTCTATAGCAACAAGGAATAGCATATCCCTTTGTGTCAATAAACAATAAAACACATTCCAGATTCTTTGTTGTCTAGCGACATAAAGGGATGTGTTATTCCTTGTGGCTATAGGGGTGGGCGCGATAGCCCTGAAGAAGGCGTAAAATAAACGCCGAAACGTCCGCTCTTTAAGTTGAAACCTCTCGCATTAATTTATCCCAAAATCCGAAGTAACCTTTTTTAGTGAAGTATTTTTTGTAGCTATTTTGACTGACAATGTATTATTTTTCACATCACCACGTCTACAAAAACGGCAATCACTATGTACCTGGCGATTTTAGATTTTTTCTCTACTACATTGCAGTAGCTAGTAGGCTGTGAATCTCTATCGAACTCCAGCTTGTCTTTGACCTTAGATATGTCTTGTTTCTAGTTAGACTTTACTTGTTGTAAGAAATTCGTATAACCTTGTTCCTTTAATCTAGTTTGTCTGTATCTTTCTGCTAAGTTGATTGTTTTTTCCATCTGAACACGTTTTTGTTTATATTTCGTGGCCTTCTAGATTGCTTATAGGTAGGAAAAAATTTGAAATCAAATGAAAATTACCATAAATTGATACTGATGACCTTATATCATTAGAAATGCTATCAAATTTTACATTTGATCGTATCAAAAAAGTAAGTATTCCCATTTGAAAGGAAAAGTTATCTCTAATGGAAATTTCCTTAATTATTCTACCGTTTTCTCGAAGTAGAAAAAAACTCAAATTTGACCATCTAACATAATCTGACGCATTTCATGCTTAGCCATACGCCAAAGTCACAGCCTTTTAAGTTTTATAATCGCTGCGATATTCATTTCTTTCTGATATTTACTTATACCAAAAATGGTGTTTTGCACCTGAACGACTCGTCCCATCCGTAACACATAAAGTTACTCTAGAATTACCACCGAGGGGACTAAACCCAGATGCCTACCTTTGTTAAACTCGCCACTGTAAAAAATTTTGATACGAAAAGTAGGTAGTAGATTCTTCGTACCCTTATTATCGTGCTGCTTCACTTATATTCTTTCTTCTTGTCATTCATATTATAATAATATGCTTATAATGATTATTGTTATTATATTTTGACTTCATTTTTACTTCCCACATCTATAGGTCAGATGACATTTGTGATTGCGAAAATTTTCGATTTCAAGATAACGCGCTTTTCAGGAGATTTGTGGTATCTACCTAACAAAAATTCACGTCACTCATTTCCGTCGGTCTGTCTGTTGTCGTTTCTCTAGCCTCGTAATGTCAGTAATCGCTGCATGAATTGTGATCAAGTTTGGGTGGCAATATGCTATGGGCTGTAGGGTCGTAGTAGGTAATGCTATAATATAATTTTGATAATCGGTGCATGGGCGGTGGAGTAATTAACTAAAAACCAAAAAGTTCAAATATTCCTCAAACCTCATTTTTAGGCGTTTTACGAATTCCTAATCATTTTCTCCGCTTGCTTTTTGGGCTTGGGTGAAACTGGGGTAGTTGGGAGGTGGGAGATTTTATGACTGAAAAATGTGTTGTATTCATAATAGGCTGTTCATTGATATGTAAAATAAAGACCTACCGGCATAATGCACCTTTTTAGGATCATCCGAACATTGCCTTGCCTATTATAGAAACTATGTATATGTTGTACTCAATAACTGAATTCGGCCACTGACCGAAATTTATACCCAGAACGTGTTGTGGATTTATCTAATCTCTCACATCGCGTTCCGAGTAATTTTTGTGTGCGCAGAACGCGTCTTGGGTAAATTACAAATACCCACAATGAGAAACTCCGAATGCGTTCGGAAATGCACGATCATTTCGCGTTATGGGTAATATAAATAGCCACTAAGCGAAAATCTAATAACGTTACATAACCACAACAAGTGTTTATTATCTTTATTCAGAACAATGTTTAGTAAAATCACTGAATCGAAAAGAATTCGAGAATGGTTTGAATAAACTCTATATAGAGTCATGTCTAGGTCTACACTTTTGACTAGGAAAAAACCATAGGCGAGGTTAAAGAATCACGAGAACTGTGCAAATTAGGCAAAAACCTTTCATCTAAACAGTATCGAAATATGAATCGATACAAATTATTAAAAATTGGACAAGACAAAATAATTGATAGCTATAACGGGTATAGGAATGAAGAGGAAATTAAATATCGTAAATCTCGAGCAGATGTTTGATATTGCACAGCCCACATAACACATCGTTATACTTTTTTTGCTTTGTGGCTATATTTGTATTGCCCATAATGCGAAAATGGTCGTGTGCATCCGACGGCATTCGGAGTTTCGCATTTTGGGTCTTCGTAATTTACCCACAACGCGTTCTGCGCATTACCCGGAACGCGGTGTGAGAAATTTGCAAAATCCACAACGCGCTCTGGGTATAAATTTCGGTCAGTGGCCGAACTCGGTTATTGAGTGCAACATATACATATTTATGAGTATTGCTTTAGATCGTTCTGTATTTTGTAACGTGGAAACTATTGAATTGATTTCAATGGAATTCCAACACAGTATTACTACCTTGACGAGGATTGAAAGCGCTTATGGTTTTCAGAAATCGTGTCACTGGCGGCGCAGCAATATTCAAAAAACTAAAAATATAAGAACAGCTTACATTTCGTTTTTCGACGTTTTGGGGTTCCTGGTCTACTTTTCTTTGGGTGGGGGTGAAATTTGGGTGGTTTTGGTTTGAGTGGTAATAAAACTAAAAAAATTGTTGTATTCGTAATAGGTTATACATTGAAAAAAAATGCCAAGCGGCGTAATGCACTTATTGCTGGCGGGTGTTCGATGATATGGTTGCAAGAGGATCTAATTTTTTTCTGATAACAGAAGTCATCGCTGAACGAACATCTTGCTCCATAATTCACCTCGCAAGATAACCAGACAACCGCGTACCATGAAAATCGAATCCATTGTACTTGGTCTGCGACAGACATTCGCAAAGCAAGCAACTTTTGACGGATGCATGAACCGTGAATGCACAAAGAGCAGAAGGCGCTCACATCCACACACAGCAACATAAAAGGCAGACCCCTCGCCCCTCGTACGCTAATCAGCAGTTCATATTTGTATATAATTTGTCCATATAAAGGGGCTCCCTGACGTATCGCTTACAATGTGACAGACGGTCTCCTGCGAGACCCGAGAGCAAAGGCGGGAGCGCCGCTTCTGTCTGTCTGTCTGTCGGTCGGTCGGTCGGTGCGTGCCGCCGGAAACGTGAACATGTACAAGCTTTTTATTCCGGGCCAACTGGATGGATAGAAAGCATTGGCGCAACATTACTGTAGGGATTTTACTTCCCATTTCGCATTTGAGGGGAGTCCATCCTCACCACGGTAATAATACTGTGTCAAAATTTCATTAGAATCAATTTAATAGTGTCCACGTTACAAAATACAAAACGATCTAAAGCAATTAATACTCGTATGTATACCCTCGTTTCCGTAATAGGCCAGACGGATGGACCTAAAAAGGTGATTTATGTCGCTAGATCTTCCTTCACAGGTTAGTGGACAGCCTATTATGAATACAAGAAATTTTTCAGTTTTTCAACCCCCCACCCCCCAACCACTCCAATTTCACCCCACCCAAAAAAACGCAGAAAATGATCAGGAACCTCTAAGACGCTTAAAAACGAAGTTTGAGCTGTTTTATATTTCCAGTTTTTTTATTATTTCTGTGCCGCCACTGGCACGATTTATGAAAACCATACGCGTTTTCCATCCTCGCTTCGGTAGTAATACTGTGTCAAAATTTCATTAAAATCAATTGAACAGTTTCCTCGTAACACAATATAGAACGATCTAAAGCAATACTCTCGTATGTTTACACCAGAAAAAATTCTTTGGTTTTGGTAATAGGCAAGACAATGTTCGAATGGACCTAAAAAAGTTATTTATGTTGCTAGGTCTTCCTTCATAGGTCAGTGGCCAGTCTATTATGAAAGCAACAAATCCTTCAATCTTACTACTCCCTACCCCCCAACCACCCCAATTGCACCCCTACCGAAAAAAAGTAGAAAATGATCAGGAACCCCTAACACGTCTAAAAACGAAGTTTAAGCAATATTTATTTTTTTTTTGTTTTTTTGCTAATCGCTCCGCCGCCCATGCACCGATTTTCAAAATTATAGGAACATTACCTACAACGACCCCACAGCATATCGCTGCTCAAATTTTCATCACAACCCATGCAGCGGTTGCTGAGATTACGGGGCTAGAAAAAAGCGACAGACAGACAGACAGACAAACAAAGAAACAAACAGATACACCGACGGAAATGAGTGACGTGGATTTTCGTTATGTAGACATCATAAAATGCCCAAAAAGCGTATTATCTCAAAATCGAAAATTTTCGCGATCACAATACTCCCCTCACCTATCGGTGTGGGAAGTAAAAGTAGTTAAAGGTATATTGTTTGACGAGCCGTCAAGATTACTACTATCTATTTAAGTAAATCATGATTGTATATAAAACTTTTTTACATAAAAGTCATTTAATATTGTATTTCCCATAACACCTCAGTATTCAGTTGTTTTTGTATCCGAAAACAATTGATTGTTTTTTCTATATAGCTAGGGTATGTAGCTACATACCATCTTTTCCCCTCATTCGATAGATATTTTTTTCTCTTGTCAATCACATAACAATCATGTTCCAAATACAACAAAATTTTGAAAAAAATAAAAACTTTATTGAGTTTTTACATCAATAACATTAATCTAGTATCTATCTACCTATTTTCGGCAGATCCTGTATCCCTACACCGCCACTGTTTAAAAGTTTTGCTGACTACTGACTGGGTGATAGGCTCTTGATATAGATGACACTTATGAAAAATTTCACATGCTCCTACTTGTGTTTGTTTCCCAGCCCATCATCATCATAGTCACAATGTCTTAACAAACATGTTGTGAACTCGTAAAATGCATTAAGTCGGAGCTAGAGTATTGCCGATACGAATATTATCAATAATTTTGAGAACTGTAGCTCGCCATCGTTTGCGATTTACTGTCAGTTCAGTGGCAGTCTTGATACTCATATCCAGCAACTGTATCGTCGTATCCACCCAGCGTGTAGGGGAACGGCCACGGCGCCGCCCACTCGGAGCATGTCCCTGAACTACAAGTTTCTCCATATTATCGCTTCTGTGTATATGTCCGAAGAATGTAAGCATTCTCGTCGACACAATGGAGGATAGTCTCTTTGGATCACCGAGCTCATCCAGTATGGAAACGTAGTTCGTTGGGCGGTATAAGGAACTCTCAGCATTCTCCTCCACGTCCACATTTGAAAAGCATCTATGCGAGCCCGATCTGCCTTTTTAACAGTACAAGGTTCCGAGGCATACAAAAATATGGTGAACACAAGAGACTGAACCAGCCCATAACTGACTATAATCAAAATTTCTATGCGTTCAGATTATGTTAAATAAACCATTTCTAATTTTCGCTGACCAACTTATTGACAATGTCAGATGTATCTATCGAAAAAAAAAGAATATGGAGCTAAGATATGCGATCAAAGTTCGGTTGAATAAAACAGCAGTGAAACTTCTGAAATGATTAAAAATGCACATCCAGATGACTGGACTATAACAAAAATGAAACTGTATATTATATTATACAACAAATTTCCAGCAATGTTAAGTTGCACTCCAAAATTCAAAAACTTTATTCATAAAGGTACCGGAAGGTCGCGGCAAGATGGATTCCAGAAGTGATGACCAATGAACAAAAAGCGAATCTAGTGACGATTTGTCAGCAGTGGAAAAGACAACTTCACCATAATCCACAGTTTTTAAATAATGTGGTTATGTGACGTTAGGTTCATAATGGACGTTCTATGGCATACAAAAATAGTCGCAAAGGAGCGTTCAGTTACTTTTTATAGCCCTTAGTATCATAATAAAATGGTTTTGAAATTCAGGAACTGAAATGCAGCCAACAAAAGGTAGACAAAAGGTTACGTAGCATCACTTTGCCTATCATAAGTAGTTTTCGTTGACGCTCATTTTGTGTTGACGATGACGTCCTTATCAGTTAATTGCTATTTTCCCATACGCAGAAAAATGTATGTACGAAAATTATATCCATGTACCAAAATTTACATGGTCGTATAATAAATTGATGACTTTTAAAATGCTAATGTCGGCTACACACGTTCCGGCAGGCCTGTCAGTTTGAACTGAACAAGTCCGCCTAAAGACCGGTCGCCTCTGATTGGCTGACGCCCCTCCACACGTTCAGGCGAATGTGAAATATCAGTTACTACGTTTCCACGGGCTTTTAAAACATTTTGTGTGTAATTTCTCGATATCTGGCAAGGTATACCTGATAGAAGAAAATGTCAAGTACAAAGGTTATTTGGTTACTTAAGACGCATATCCTAAAAATATTTTGAAATATATAGGGTGTTGCGGGAAAGTATTGGATAGTGATCAACTTGTTTTTTATATATAGAACTATAACTTTTTTTAAATTCTTCTAGTTTCCATCATTGATTTCTATTCAACCCTAAAATATTTTTGGGATCGGTTGCGACGTTGCCAAGTTATTATCTATTTTCTATTAATTTCCGGATTTGCAAGGTCGTCCAAATTGATATATCCCTTCACCTTTTCTCAATATTATTATACAGCGAGTTACTTGAATATTAAATGAATATTATTTTGGATGTTATCAGCAATGTGCATCTACAGGGTGGTTTTGGCAGAATTTTAAATTACGGCAATTTGATGGTGATTTTACTTTGTTTTTTTAAATGTAACAATGTATGTTTTATTTTAAATCAAAATATCCACTAATAACCTATCTCGCCTTGTAATATTTTTTTCGTGTTTGCGACGTTGCCAAGTTACAAATTATTTTTCCAAATTTTCAACAAGTATCTCCGATTTTTATTAATAGAACACACTGTATATTTTATTTAGCATAGAAGTCCTCCCTAGCAATCGTCTATAGCGTGAACAAGTTTTAACTGGTGTTCGTAAAATAATAAAACCGTTTTCCTTGCACACATACTACTATTTCGAATACCAGGTCAGTAAAAGGTACAGGAACGCTTAAATATCTTCAAAACTGGCACAGCCGGAACGAGAAAATCCATAACTGCAGGTTTTTGAACATGCAGAATTCAAAAGTTCTAACCGCAGCGCTGCGAGATTTTACCACTTTTACGTTACTCGTCGTATTTGTGTTATCTTTAATAGAATCCTCTACTTATCTTTATTGCAATTAATTGCGTATGTCGAATTTAGTAAAGTCTCACAATTTCAAAATTTTGTTTCTATTAATTACTGAGATACGGCGACACCGCTTTTTCAGTAAACAGTACCAGAACGCTTGAATATTTCCAAAACTGCCACAGCTGGAGCGCTGAAATTCAATACAACATACAGAATTCAAAAATGCTAACATCGGCGTTGTCAGATTTTCCAATTTTACCTTTCACGTCATTACTTTGAATGAAATGCCCTATTCATGAAGTCTAACGTAAAAGTGGTAAATCTGACAACACTGATGTTAGCATTTTTTAATTTTGCTGTAAACTCTCCGATATTGATAATTTTCGCTTCAGCGGTGGCAGTTTTGGATATTCAAGCGTTCCGGTACTTTTTACTGAAAAAGTGGTGTTGCCGTATCTCAGTAATCAATAGAAACAAAATTTTGAAGTTATGAAATCCTACTAAATTCGACATGCACAATTCATTGCAATAAGGATAAGTAGAGGATTTTATTGAAAATAACAAAATTATGACGTGTAACGTAAAAGTGGTAAATCTCGCTACGCTGCTGTTATAATTTTTGAATTCTGCATGTTAGAAAACCTGCAGATATAGATTTTCTCGTTCCAGCTGAGCAAGTTTTGGAGATATTTAAGCGTTCGTGTACCTTTTACTGACCTGGTATTCGAAATAGGCAGTATGTGTAAGGAAAACGGTTTTATTACTTTAGGAACACCAGTTAAAACATGTTCACGCCGTAAACCATTACTAGGGAGTACTTCTATGTTAAATAAAATATACAGTGTGTTCTATTAATAAAAATCATAGATATTTGTTTGAAAATTTGGTAAAATAATTTATAACTTGGCAACGTCGCAAACGCGAAGAAAAATATTACAAAGCGAGATATGGTATTAGTAGACATTTTCGATTTAGAATAAAACATACTTTAAAAAAATACAGAGTAAAATGACCTTCAAATTGCCTTAATTTAAAATTCTGCCAAAAACACCCTGTAGATGCGCATTGCTGATAACATCCAAAATAATATTCACTTAATATTCAACTAACGCGCTGTATAATATTATTGAGAAAAGTTCAAGAAATATATCAATTTGGACATATTACTTGCGACCTTGCAAATTCGGAAATTATTAGAAAATAAATTATAACTTGGCAACATCGCAGCCAATCCCAAAAATATTTTAGGGTTCAATAGAGATCGATGATAGAAACTAGAAAAATTAAAAAAAGGTTATGGTTCCATATAAAAAAATCAATTTGATCACTACCCTACTTTCCCGCAACACCCTGTATATTTCAAAATATTTTTATGTTTTTTTATGTTCGTCTTAACCAAATTACTTTTGTATTTGATATTTTCTTCTATTAGGTATATATTGTGAGATATCGAAGAATTACTCACTATATAGTGGAAACATCAATTGGATACGTTTTCAAAACGTTTCCTGTTCAAGGTCGATTCGCTATTTTTTGGGATCGTATCGAGATCCAAATGTCGTGGAAACACCAGCTGTCTGTCCCTTTCTTTTTGAATGGACCAATCGTAGTGCGTCCGGTCGGACGGATGGACGAACATATATGTGATTCTTCTCCGATCGCCTGAACAGTCGTAACTGACAGGTCGACCGGACCATACACACGCTCACGCGACCGGACGTCAGGCCGCATATATGTGATTCTTCTCCGGCCGCCTGAACAGTCTTAACTGACAGGTCGACCGGACCATACACACGCTCAGGCGACCGGACGTCGGCGGACCATTCAGTTCGAACTGACAGGCCTGCCGGAACGTGTGTAGCCGACATTAGTGGACTAACGGCCTAACTAAAACATAAAAATGAGCCCCATTGCTGCAGATTGATCATTCCAACGCCACCTTAATTTTATAAAAGGGATATTTCAGACGTAATAATAGGAATGGAAGACCTTTCAATGCACCACTCCACTGTTTGTCTAATGAGCGATGAACTTCAAACATCAATATTTTCGGGAAGATAAAAGCTTGAAGCCATCCGACTTTTTTAACAGCACTCAGTATGAAAACGATATTCATTATCCTTTAGATAAAGCCCACCAATTCTTTTATGCAGTTTTCTCTTTGTTTTGGTCCATATCAACCGCTTTGTTTGGCGGCCATCCCGAAATTCCCTATTTTCGCACCTTTATTACACCCGCTTTCCCTCTCATTTTCCTCCCGTTTTAGGAGAGTTCTGCATGGGCTTGTCATTACGCCTGCCGCGTCATCAACAATTCATTGCGAACTTATTCGTACGCTTAATTTCGGTCGCCTATTTTGGGAAAATCCATATTAGGTGGAAGGGATTACGCGGCGGCTTTGTGCTTGATTTCTTTCATTGGCGAAGTGCCAAAGAAGGCATACGCGTATGTGGTTTATTTATTCATAGCCAGATTGTACTCGTGCCAAGGTTGATCTCGTAGCTTTCGTAGCGTAAGATTTCTCGTTGTAGGGTCAACTTAAAAAGACCCTAGGGTTAGCAGAACAAAAAGATCGTTCAAGGCTGATCAAATGCTCTATTAAGAACTTAAATTTTCCAATTTTTTGATAAAAACTCATGTTCTGTTAACGTAATAACAAGTTAGCAGAGCAACCCTGTATATAATGGTCAGAACTAAAAAATAATAATGCCATAATGTTTATGCTCCACTTTAAAAAAAAGTCACATGTTCTAACTTAAGGAAAAGTTAACAGAGCAACCATATAATATTATAAATGGTAATATCAAAAAAATTATAATTTTATGATCAAAAGCTGATGAATCCCATCTTTTAAGGGTGATATTTAACTTTATCTCTCATAAAAGTCCATCCCCTTCCTAAAAATAGAAAAAAATGCAAAATAATTACATGTTTATGAAACAGCTAATAGAGCAGCTAAATCTTACTCAGCATTTCAGTTTCTTGCTCAATACTCTACCACCACTGAAATTATTTCCAAAAATTATGTACTGTTTATGTCTCCGCCGCGGTATAAAAGAATGGAGTCAAGTTGATTGACTCAGTACTTCCCACGCATAACGGTGATACCATTTTATTACTTTCCTATTGCGTGTGTAACTAAGCTATAGCTAGCTATCGTCTGAAACCCCTTAGAACCAAACCATCGCCCGTCCGCCCGCAAAAAGCATCCAACACAAAAACTCTCGTAAATAGTTTCTTGCATCTTTCTCCGTAGGAACTAGAACGACAAAGTATTCATTTTTCAAGCTTCAACTGGACAAAACGACCGATAAGGAACCCTCAATTTGCCTAAAAACGAAGTTTGAATAGTTTTTATGTTTTTTGTTTTTTGATTATTGCTGCGCCTTCACTAATACGATTTCTAAAAACCATACGCGTTTTGCATCCTCGCCAAGATAATAATTTAATTGAAATAAATTTAAGGTTATACAACATCTCACTCCTTAATCACCCCAATTTCACCCCCACCCAAAAATAAGTAGAAAATAATACTCGTATGTATACATTAGAAAGTCCCTTGGTTTCTGTACAATACAAGGCAATAGTCGGATGGACCTAAAAAAGTATATTATGCCGCTAGGTCTTTTCTTCAGAGTCCGACAATACCCCACCCTACAACGACCCTAATTTCACCCCCACCAAAAAAAGTTAAAAGTTCAGCAACTTCAAAGATGCCCGAACATTAAGTTTGGAGTGTTTTTGAGTGTTTAAGTTATTGCTGCTCCGCCACTGACACAATTTCTAAAAACCATACGCGCTTTCCATCCTCGCCACGGCAATAATACTATGTCAAAATTCATTAAAATCTATCCAATAATAATTTCCCTTGGCTTCTTTAATATAGAGGCAATGTTCGAATGGACCTAAAAACGGATATTATGGCGCTAGGTCTTTATTTCACAGTCAATGGACAAGCTATTATTAATACAACAACAACCCCTTATCCTTAATCATCCCAATTTCACCTCCACCCAAAAGTAAGTAGAAAATAATCAGGAACCCCTAAAACTCCGAAAAAGGAAGTTTGAAGAATATTTGATTTTTTTTTTCGTTTTTTGCTATTTACTCCGCCGCTCATGCACGGATTTTCAAAATCATTACCTACTACGACCCCACAGAATATCGCTACCCAAATCTCATTAGAGATAGAGACAATTTATTGGTATCATTATGTCTGTTTACATTTACATAACAAGTAATTTTGTAAAAAAGCATTACTAAGGACAATTCATACTAGCTACTAAGCTCAGCATTAAAATTTATAATACATATTCATTTAAAAAATAAGAGATAAAAAACTACCATAATCAATGAATTTGTATTGAATTATTAAATGCACGAATGTTGCATAAATTCATCTATAGAGTAGAACGCTTCATGAATTAAAATATTTTTCATTTTATTTCTGAACTGATCATATGGTAAGCTTAGATAATAATCTATTATAAAATTTAATCCCCCAACAGCCTAGGCTAGGTTGACAATTTTTTAGCCTACAGTAGGCGAGACCTCATTACAATCCATGCAGCTGTTACTGAGATTACAAGACTAGAAAAACGCCAAAAGACAGACAGACCGACGGAAATGAGTGACGGTTCAGTGAAAGGTTCACACGCATTGAAGACAAGTAAGCTAGATAAGGCTGGCAAATGCCAGAAGTCTTATAAATATAAATGAGCTCCTGCAAATGTCTCTTCCACCTCCCTCTTACCTCAATTTGTCCAATTTGGAATTTGAATTGGGACTGAATAACTAGCAAGAACTTCTAAAATCACTGAAGATGAATATTTGGGCTGGTTATGACACTATTCTGTTTTTGTTAATGCACAGAGTTGCAAAAATATAGCAGACTATCTACTACGACAAAATACTTGAATAAATATGTATCAAATAACTCAGAGATTCTTTTAAGTCAAGGGGATGCAAACCTGCCTGGAAATCGAATGAAAGAAAAGTTACAGTTCTGGCTATAGAAAACCTTTACACGGAACACATTTTACCCTTACACGACGTCTAATTAGGCAATGCAATGAATTATTAAAGTGTAATCATTATTCTCGAAGTGACAGTTTAATTTTAGGGTTAATTTATAGGAAAGGCAAAGGTAACAGCGCAATTGGAAACAACAACCAAGAGCATTGATAATGTATGCGATATTTCTGAACCTATTTATGTACCTATTTATCATGTGGAGATGTTTGCAATCTCAGCATGATATGGTACAATTTCTCATCTGAGTGTTGATATCTACTACTATAACTTTTTGTTAACAGGGCAGCACCTGTAATCTCAAATTAACTACCATTCTGCTTCCTTTACTGCCTCTAAAATAAGCAAAGCAGCATTTTACCGCATCTAATCAAGTCGCATCTCTGTACAGCCTTTGACTTGTCATCAATGCTCGCGAAATTAAAAAACAACCCCTAAGACTCCCTAAAGACTTTTGTTAACTTTTTAACGACATCGTTCTGACGTCCCCTGCAATAAAAACCAAGGTACAGGGTGGCATTTGGTATCATGGAATATAGAAGCAAGCTTTGTGGGACTGTACAATTTCTCGTCAAATACCTCACTTGACTCTTGTTAACATAATTTGAAATAGTTACAAGCCATCAAGAACAAAGAATCAATAATGCAAAAGGGAAAGCTAGCTGAACAAGTATAGCTTCCAAAAGCTATAACTTGAAAGCTGTATCAATTAGTTAAATAAAATGTTCGAAAAAAAAGTTGAATCAAAATGAATTTGGTTTCAATAGTCACTTTAAAATGGATTTGAAATTCATTTCTTTTTTCAAAAATTCTGTACCTACTTTGATAAAGGCTACAGAGGTTCCAAAACGTCAGTAAACAGTGTATTATTAAATATCAGTGGTTTTAGTGATGGATCAGTAAAGCACGATGATTTTTTTTCGTGTTCTGTTTCACATTCTTCTCAAACTTAACCAAAGAACTATGGATGATATTGTTTTTCAACCATCAACGGACATATTCGAAGCCTGTACCTTCTATTAGCAACTACCATCTAGAATTTTGACAAAAGGCGTGTTTCTAAAACTTAGTTTAAGAATGCTTTGATATTAATCAGTAATAAAAATGGATCCATGTAGGTTACCTCAGTGCATTATCTATTATTTTTGACAACGTCTAGTCCACACTCCATCATCGTGAAACGATTTGGGAATAGATATTTTCATGATTTTAAGTTTAGCCAATGTCTTTCCACCTTTCGAAACAGAGAAGGAAAATTATTTGTACTGTGTAGTCATCGTAAACTGACCAAAGCGACGTGAGGTAGGGGAGCGGGAGGTTCCCTCAGGCAGCGATCGTCATTATCATGGCAAATTTAAAAAGGGATAAAAAAACATAAGTATAACAGAGACATTAAACATCGTCTGCTGCGACTATCCAATCCTGATGCTGGATCGTCTTTACGGCGGGGAATAAAATCTGCTGTCATCGGTTGTAGTTTTATGAAATAATAGATAAATAGGAAGTGAATATAAATTATTTGAGGTTTCCTTTATATACAGAATGAAACAAGTCGTAAAAGAAAGAAATAGGATAGAATTATTAAGAGTTATGGCAATGTCCTTACTTTTTCACCGAACTCTTTTTGTTAGTCACACAGTACCTGTTTTAGTGTTGGATACCTGCAGGACAATAGAAATACCTATATTAATAATTTTGCTTTGAAGTAACCACTCTTCCTAACCCTCAATGATGCGTTGGCTAAAGCTCCTGAAAGCAAAATATTAGTCATTTCTCAGCCTTCGTTCACCGTACTTTTAAAATTAAGAAAGGTTTTTCGTACTCCCTGTACTAGTTATCTGTTATAACGCTCAATAATATAAGATCAATTCGAGTTATATATATATAAGGACCTAGGAATACCCGATTTTTTATTATTACTTTGATACTACTAGTTGCATTTCAAAGGTTCGCTCTTGCGACAGCGATAATCTTCTGTGGAAATTTCATAAAAACAACTTCATTACTTTCTTAGTTATAGCGGAGTCAAGGGTTTCTGGACAGACTTACGGACAGATCTTCGGTGACGCATGACATAGTTTTTCGCCATGTAGATGAAAGTCTCTAATGAACACTGGGACCGATGGCAAAACCAGTGGAATACAAATGGAACAACAAGCTGTTGGAAATATCTCCAAATGTAAAAGGGGTGATACACGTACGAACTTTAAGTACGCTGTTCCGCGAACTTACTCGGCTCGACGCAGTGACACACGTGAAGCTGAAATCACTCATTTTGATAATTTTCCTAAATAAACAAAACTTTTAACAAACGCCAAGTACAACAAGCGTTGCGCATCGATGGCCTGCTGAAACAAAGTTGTGGCTCGCGGCTCGCAGTACGAGCCGAGACAAGCTACGAGCAAGATTCCAAACCAGTTGGCTCGCAGGCGGTTTGCGCGACGGTTTTAAAGTACGCGTACTTACGGTGACACACAGGCGAAAAAGGTCGTCGAGCCATAAGTACGCGTACTTGCTCGTACGTGTATCACCCCTTTATGAACCAACCCAAAGCTTCTCAGTGTAAGAAGAGACCAGGTGGTGCTTTCACGGATGTGAACGGTTCACACCCTTGCAACCCATCCTAGCATCTTACAAATCTTAAACAAAAGCGAAGAAGCCATACGCGCTACGCGCAAATACTTATTGGTGGGGTGCCTTAAGTTCACCAATAAAAGAGTGACTTGTGAAGTACCAACAAATCTCAGAAGTTTATTTAATCGTGGCTGAGACACCTGTTTAAAACATGAATTAATATTGTTTTCTATCGATTAAAAAAATACCTCCTCTATATTTTGGCACAGGAAATAAGGGAATGCTTCTCTGATCCACCCTGTGGATGCTAAGACGTCACACTAATTTTTTCCGCGGACCTTTTTGAAAACACGACTAGCAATTAAATCAGCAAAAAGTGTCCCCCTCATTGCATAATTAAATAAGGAGCACGTTCAACCGGCAATATCTCGGGTAATATTTCTTTGTTCATCCGAAATTCATGACGACGCCGGGGAACTTGACTAGTAAATTAAGAAATTAACGTATTCCCACTTGCATGGTTTATTGTGGTTTTACTTATTCAGCCTGTCGGGAATCATGCATTCTATATTAGATGGTGTTCTGTGCTACCGGTTCGTGAAATGTCATGTCTCTGCAAGCGGACGGCAATTGTTTTTTGTTGAAACCTCACCGCGCGCTGCACACGCTGCGTTCAACTTGTCTGGTTCACCTTTGGACTTTCTGCGTCTCTTTTCGAACGTTATGGCAGGTGGCAGGTACAGTTTTTCATCCAGTTAATGGAAGAATTGGGTTTTATTTATTTTCATTGCAATAACATTTATACATGGAGTAGAACTTTGAGGACAAGTAGGATTGGCAAACTGATAAATATAAGCAGATCAAAATTTCACTATTTTGCAGAAAGCTTGCTAAGTAGTACAAGCTTTTTACAATCAATCAAAGGTAGCGAGTTATAACTCGTAAGGTGTACCGACAAGGTGCCCATTATGTATGGAATTTATCGTAAGTCTCAGTAAATGATAATTACATAAAAAATGTGTTCATACACAAGGACATTTCTCATAATACGGCAGTACTCAGTTGTTTTTATTTCAGAAAATAAATGAGTACAGAAAAGCATTCGATTTTTTTTAAAATAGTAATATACCATTTTATTAGACTCATTTGCTAGATTTTTTTCTCTTTTCAATGACATAACGTATCCGTATCCAAATAAAAGAAAATGTTTAAAACATTGAAAACTTTATTAAGTTTATTACATCAATAACATTAATCTAGATATCTGAGATCTGTCAGTAGGCCAGTAAATGTGACAGAAACATATTGTCATATATCAATTCGGCTGACACTGTAAATAAGTTGGTCGTCTAAAACTAGAAATGGTTCACTTGACATATATGACAATATGAACGCCTGCATGTGAAGTTTTCCATGAATGTCATCCAAATCAAGAGCCTACCACCCAGTCGATTCTTAGCAACACTAAAATGGTTAAGAGACCCAAGGTCTTCCAAAAACTGGTGGATACGTTTCAGATTATTGTTACTGATGTGGTAAACTTAATAAAGTTTTTAATTATTCATTGTATTCGGGTACTAACACCGGATACTATCATGTTACGTCACTGAAAAGAGAAAAGAACCTCTATCAAATAAGCGTAATGAAAGGGTATATTGTTATTTGAAGACATCTATTGTTTTTCGTTACTGATTTGTTTTTTGAAATAAAATCAACTGAATACTGTATTTTTATGGGAAATACAATACTAAACAGTTTTGTATAGGAGAAATATACAGTCATTATTTACGGAGTCATATCTTTAATACTATATTCCATAAGTAAATTATCTTTTGCCTCTGTGGTCTGAAACCCTCAATATGCCACTTATGGAAAGAGAATTGAAGGTGTACAAAATAAATTTTGGTAAGGATTTACTTTAGGGTACAGCCGCTAGGTGGCGCCCCTATATGTCAATCGAAAGGGCTCGTGGTGGGGAGCAATAATGCCCCCGGGCACAACACCCGGAAACAAAAGACAAAAAAGTTATGGAGAAAACAATTTACCATGTTAAGTGTATGAGAATTCTTCGAAAATTTAGGGTACAGCCGCTAGGTGGCGCCGCTATATGTCAATCGAAAGGGCTCGAGGTGGGGAGCAATAATATCCATGAGCACAACACCCGGAAACGAAAGACAAAAAAGTTATGTAGGAAACAAGTTGGGAATTTTTCGAATTTTTTTTCTCATTAAAAGTCATTGGAATCCAAAGGAACACGTTTATTTTATTTATAACCTAACCTAAACCTAACCTAACCCTAACCTAACCTAAACCTAACCTAACCTAACCTAAGTGGAAGATTTCATTCACTTTTAACGAGAAAGAAAAATTCCCATAGACTTAACATGGGTAATTGTTTCCTCCATTACTTTTTTGTCTTTCGTTTCCGGGTGTTGTGCCCATAAACATTATTGCTCCTCACCTCGAGCCCTTTCGATTGACATATAGGGGCGCCACCTAGTGGCTGTACCCTAAATTTTCGAAAAATTCCCATACACTTAACATGGGAAATTGTTTTCTCCATAACTTTTTTGCCTTTCGTTTCCGGGTGTTCTGCCCGGGGACATTATTTCTTTCCACCTCGAGCCCTTGCGATTGACATATAGGGGCGCCACCTAGCGGCTGTACCCTAAAGTAAATCGTAGCCTAAATTTTTAAAGTCATTAAGCTACAAAATTGGAACACCGGTAGTAAAGTGACTATGGGTCTATCCGAAAAAATTCAATGTAATGACGTTAGAGTCCAGGAGACTAATGTATGACTTATGTGCTGCTCATAAAATTATATATAAATAAATTCGATTGCCCTTACTTATTATCGAAAATACGATTTAATGTCCTTGATAGGAACTTTAGGCATAGGTCATTCTTTAGGGTGCCCTATTGTAGGACGAATCTAGGTCTAAACTCTCCACTTGTGCGCATCCAAAGGACTTACAATAATACCGCGGATGATCTGGACTTGCTCAACTCCTCGGCACTGACTTTTAAAAACTATTTGAAACCGCGCTTAATATAAAGACTGTAATGCCTAAATTGCTTAGAATGTCTAATTACCTTTATAATATTTTAATAATCATAATAATAATAATTATTAACTTAAATAGTTTATACAATACTCCTAACGTATCATACTTACAAGTTTGCCCTTTACTCCTTAACTATAAATTCCTCACTACGTCTTTACAAAGTGCCATAGGTCTTGCAATCTACCATATTATCGAAATTTAGATAATTGCTATTTTATATTTTTTTTCTCTGTCGATGTACATTTGTATACCCTCTATAGCCTTAGTGTTGTGTTATCCATAAATTTTATTGTTATTCTAAATAGCGGGTGCTACTATGGAATTTAGCTCTGTTGTACCCTAAATGTAGCAAAATAAAAATAAATAAAAACATAATGGGCACCGTGTATATCATGTATGACGTTGACGTCAGTTAAACTGTTTTGCGAATTTTAAGTTGTTAAGACATAAACTCTTGAGTTCTTCAAAGGTTGGACATATATCTGATGAATTTCGGAAGAAATCTAGAAAGGTAGCAGAAGTTAGAATAATAGCTCGATTGTCCCTTATATTCAGCTGCCAGACTACAAAAAAAAAAAGTAGCAAAGAGTCCTGGAGCTCTTTGCTATGTTTGAGTCTCCAGTAGCGCCTACGGAGTTTCATAAAAACCTTTTACCATTTTTGCATCTAAAATAGGAATCCTTAGCTATTCAGAAATTCAGAGTCATCCTTTATTTGACTATTTAGTTAAAAATGGTTCTGATCTAAACTGTGGCAGTCATGTTTTTCGGTTAACAATAAAAGGTTCTAAAATTTTTCACAATTTTTGGAAATAGTTCTATGAAATGTTTACAAATCACAATACCATGCAGCTGCTATGCTGCGTCCTTTGTTAATACACGGGATAGTTCGCTCGGACCTCTATGGCGCACGGTATTCACTGGCAGCAATATTTTGATCTTTAAAATTCGACAACCGGAATTCCAGACTGATTTTTTGCAGACAACCCTATATCGACGTGTTTGCAATAAAATTATCTTTATTTTGATATAAGTTTTATGCATTAACCACACCGGTACAAATTACTATTATTGATTTACCTGTTTATACCTGCCTACCCTATAGTTGGGACGGGAAAAACGTAGCCAACCTAACGTTTTCATATTCTATGGGCTTCATACTTTCGATTGGTATGTGATTTGTCTATTAACCAAACTAGTGAAATGTTAAAAAAATTAATTTTTCAATATTTAATTAATCATATCCTGGACTGACATTTTTCAGCCAACCCACTCGCGATATGTTTTTTAACATATCAAATTTAATGTGCTTTTCATCCATTAACCAATTCGGTGAATGTCGTTTTATATTCGGATCTTCTACTATATTGCCCTACAATACCGAACACGGTGTTTCGGGATTACTGAGTCAAGCAGCTTCACCACCTAATTTTTGTTAAAGATATTTGGAGTTCCTTCAGTATATTCTGTCCCGGATAACCACCGGACGCAGAAGGACAATGTGGGCTTCGCCAAAGATGCATAATTGATGTCGCCACATACCCAGCCCAGTTTCGGCCAGTCAAACTGTCGCCACATCTCTTGAACCGATGGTGATGGTAGTGTCAGCTTCTCACTTCGACACACTCCACTCCGATGAATAACTAACACAAACACCGCTCCACCATGTGAGGCGGATTTTTCACAATGTGCAGGGAAATTATTGTTTCATGGTTCTGGATAGCACAGATGAATTCATAATATCTACATCTGATTTTTCTATTGATCGCTGTTTTACATTTCAGCTGATACACATATACAATTAAATATGCAGTTGCTCTGCTGCTGGTTTTGACTTTTACTTCTCACCCCAAGAGAAAAAGGATTATTGAAATACATCACGAAATAAGAGACTTTTATGAAAAAAAGTAAAATTAGGTCAAAAATCATTGAAATTATTGCAGGCGAACGTCTGGTTATGTACCTATGCTCGTTGTAACATTCACTCCCATAACCCCATGGTCAGCCCTTCACTTTTTTTTTAGGTAAACCTGAAATAGAAAGCCAAATGAACATTTTAAATCTTTTAGGTTAATCTGAAAATATGGAGGACCTGTAATTCTTTATTTTCGTCACATGAGACTAAAGCTCAAAACTGCGACCGGATTTGTATTCAGCAGCCTCAAGTTATCCAAAACACAAGATTTTATCTTGATAGAAAGCCAAATAGAGATTTTAATATTTTTAGGTAAATCTGAAATGTTTCGTATTCGTCAAACAAGACTGGCACTCAAAACTGCGACCGGATTTGTAATCAGCACTCTCAAGTTATTCAGAAAAGGAGATTTTATCTTGATAGAAAGCCAAATAGACATTTTAACGTTTTTAGGTAAACCTGAGAATCTGAAGGATCTGAAATTTTTTGTGTTCGTCAAACGAGACTAAAACTCAAAACTGCGACCGGATTTGTAATTAGCACCTTCAAATTATCCAAAACCTGCGGTTTCATCTTGACAGAAAACCAAATAAAGATTTTAGATTTTTTAGGTAAACCTGAAATCATCTGAAGGACCTGAAATTTTTGATGTTTGTCAAACGAAACTGAAACTCAAAACTGCGACCGGATTTGTAGTCAACACCCACAAATCGTTCAAAACACGAGGTTTTATCTCAATAAGATAGATATCTTATTTTTTTAGGTAAACCTGAAAATTCGAAGGACCTGATGTTCGTCAAACAAGACTAAAACTCAAAACTGCGACCGGTTTGTAATCAGCACCCTAAAATTATCCAAAACACCAGGTTTCATCTTAATAGACAGCAAATAAATAAAGACTTTAGAATTTTTTAGGCAGGGAGTACCTGAAGATCTGAAAGATCCGAAATTTTTGACTTTCGTCAAACGAGACTATAACTCAAAACTGCGACCCAATTTGTAATCAGCAACCTCAAATTATCCAAAACACGAGACTTTATTTTGATGGGAAGCCAAATAGAGATTTTAATATCTTTAGGTAAACCCAAAAATCTGAAGGATCTGAAATTTTTGAGCTTACTCAAACGAGACAGGCACTCAAAACTGCGACCGGATTCATAATCAGCACCCTGGAATTATCCAAAAATCGAGAATTTGTCTCAATAGAAAGCCAATAGAGATTTTAAATTTCTTAAGGTAAACCTGAACATCTAAAGAATCTGAAAATCTCATATTAATGTGCGAAAACTGCCAGTCCCAGTAGTGTGTACCAATTTTAACTCACTGCCAGACATTTGTTAATATTTCTTCTAAAACCAGCTATTCGAGCAACTATTGGCTCTTACTCATAATATGTAGACAATGCTCATTCAGTTATTTCTCCTAGATCAACTTTTTTTTGTATTTCGTATTATTGTATTTTTTCTAGGTTAGGTATTCAGTATTGTGCATTTTCCTGTAATTGGGTGATTTTACCTGTTGGAAATATACATATATATCTAACATTATAGTCAAGCCTAAGTTGTTTGCCGACTTTGTTAGGAAACAAAATTAGCTATAGCTGGGAAGCGGCAAAAATATATTAAAGCGAAGTGTACTCTTTAAACTGAATTCCAAGCTTTCGGAGAACTATGCCTCCATCATCAGGGCTGAAATATTGAATTAACATAAGCAACAGGTAAGCAAAAATGGAGTTTATACTTACAAAGTTTGTTGAGATTGTTGCTTAGGTTAGAGAATACGAAATGGAACATATTTTTTAGACTCGTACAAAAATTCTTTAAAATATTATGATGTTTAATAATATCGTCGTCAATTAATCCATCACATACAACATTTAGGTTAAAAAATCTATAGATTGACAATATAAAATTAGATATCTGTTTCGTTCGAGGACTGGTACCACAATGAATAGTTTTCAAACGCAAGACAGGACGCGAGGTTATGAAATACCTGGAGTGGGAAATGTCAACCAAATGTCATTCCAGAAGTATCAATTATAATTCGAAACAGGTGTCGATGTTGCTTTCATAGTCCAGGAAACATAATATCAACCACAAATAAAGATTTTACTTGTAATAACTTTTGAATTAATATTATCTAAAAACTTTTATAATTTTTATAAGTGGTGATGGACGAGAAACTCAGTGGTACAGAAATAGTTATCAGGAACAAAAATAAACTATTTTACTTGTTTAAATTTTTTTAATTAATTAAATTATGGCAAACTTGTTATTGGTAACAACTGTTAGGTTTTAAAAGGGAGAAACATCAAGCAAGGCTAATCTGTTAGTGTTATGCAATTTTTCACATTGAAGGAGGTATGAATATGTGACACATAAGTTTTCTTGCTCATACAATTGTCACATTGATAGATGTGGGCCATTTCTAAGAATAGACGTTTTGTTAAGTTGGATTACTATTAAGTACTTCAACTGAAGTATGGTTCATAGAATGGCCAGTACTCTGAACGTGTGACGCAAGAGCGCAACGCTCAGGTTGCAACCTTGCATCACTTTTATGTGACACGATACGGTCTTTTAAGTTTCTAGATGTATGCCCTATGTAAACTAAGTTACAGCCATTACACGGAATTTTATAAATAACATCGGTTAAGCTAAGCAACGGAACTTTGTCCTCAAGTTTCGAAAATATATTGTTCATTGTGACGAGTGATTTACAAGCACTTTTACAGTTTACACCAGAAAATACTCTAATTACTTTGGGAGTTAATTCTTTAATGTATTTGCAAATCTCACCTGGAGTCTAGAACTTTGTTTTATATTATCACTTGCAGTGGTTGGGTTCTGTTTAGTAACCAGACTATTAGATAGGGTGTTATTTCCAAAATTTATATTTTCTCTGTTTGGCAAAATATTCATTTCAGTGTTAAATAGGATCTTGTTTACCAAGTGCTTTGGATAACCATTGTGAATGAATAATTTTGAAAGTGTGTGAAGATTAGAATTGTGGAATTAGGTGTCAGATATGTTTATGACCCTTTTTTTCATTTGTTTTATAACTATCAATGTCTCTCTATCTCTCATATATACAATCAAATCCAGATATTTTAACTTTTGTGTTATGACAGTACTGTATGCTGCTAATAACCCTGTACGGTTGATGGGGTTTGAATGAAAAAAAAAAACAAACTTACAATCAATAATCCACAAAAAAATAATAGCTAGGTAAAGTCCTCGAGTGAAAAGATTGAATGAGGTCCGCTTAGCACCTTGAGGTGTAAAGTCATGAAACTTTTATATTCAAGCCCAGACATAAATCGCTGCTAATCTTTTCAAACTTTATATAGGTGTATATTAAAAGAGCGCGGCATTGAAGTTGGCCAAGTAGTAATATTTCGTAGTTGATGAATAATTTGGTAGGTCAGTCGCATCCCGGAGACTTTGTGTTAAAAACTTTCAAGACCGGAAGTTTATGTAAAACAGAAAATCTTTCTTGCTACGCTAAAAATGGCAGGAAATCTAGGATGCGGTTTGTAGTGGACAACGTGAAAGGACATGTCGTGGCTGATCCGCTTTGCGGAATTTTATATTATCTGTTGCGAAAAATCCACTAAGGAACTATGAGTTGCTTTTTGGCCCGTATTTTGATAAAGAACGTCGAACGGACGCTACAAAAGTGCACCATTAAGCTTCCTCCAGCTTACTTAAATAGAGTGCCTTATTTAGAAAATAGAACTTTAAAAAATGATAAACACCTTTCTGACGAAAGATTCAGAGGGGGTACGTCTTCTCAGAATTCTATAAAACTGTAACAATTGTCATAGAATGTATTTAGGAATCCCTTTAGGAGTAAAATCTATATACAAGGTGTACCAGCATAAAATGCAGAAACAGAACTGAGGGTGAAACTAGACCACAATTTATCCACCAAAAAAAAGAAGATTTAAAAAGCCTCAAAAGATGTGTTTGCCTGGCACATGAATACTTTTGTCCTTTTTATTTATTTATAACTATTGAAGCGTTGTGTTAATTTCGTTGAAATAAAAACATTAATGATGCCTAATAGATCCCGATAGACGAATTAAGGATGCCAATAAAAGAAGTGAGCTTCAAAAAATTGTTTTTTTGGAAATTTGAAACATTTTTTGAAATAATTTCGATTTTCAAGGAAATACCTCCATAACTATACTTTTTTTTTGTTTCGTCTTCTTGATCCCCATCCATTATCCTGTCTAGCAAAAAAACTGCAACGTTCTATCTTTAGCACATGTTTTTCTACATGACGTAATGAAGCATCTGCATGAGCGTAGCATCGCCCATTGATCAATTGATCATCTTCATCACTGTATGCTGAGGCGCTTTAATTTAACGTCGTATAGAGAAGCGTTAGGACGTTAAAAGTAGCTCGAAAACAATGAGCTTTAGCAAGCAAATACATATAGATATTTTCTGTAGAACATAAAAGAAAATTAAATGTAAATGAAAAAGCGTTTTGCATAAAATCGGACGGCATTGTAGTGAAACTAATGTTTGTTACATTATTTTAATTATTAACATTATAGTGACATTTTCATGTTTTTGTTCTATTCTAACAAATTAAGATTATAAAGAGTTTTCTAATTTTCTCGAAAACAAATCTACCGATTTTTTAAAATCAAAAGTCAAAATAAAGGACTTTAATATACCTTCTAAACAAGATACTACTCGATACCCGCTGTCATTTAAAATTTTTAAGGGGATGGTTCTGGTGGGCAGAGGGTGCAAGGAAGTGTTTCGGCGTTTTTTCTTTTAATTAGTGGTTTTCGATAAATCCGTGGTGGGAAGTTTTCAAATGAACACCCTGTATAATAGACAACAGCTCTCATACTCAAACTTTCTTGAAGACCACGTGTAACCAAAATAGAGTTTGACTTTCACAGTCATTGATACAAATTCAATTCTCCTTGTTGATCCAAATACATACACATAAACGTGCATCAGTGAAGAACAAGAACCAGTAGTTTCTTAGACAGAACTATCATTGACTGTCATTTTTACTGAAGAGTCAGATGTCAGATAGGATTCATCCTGATTCAGGGGGTGTGAACCCTGAAAAAATTGCTATTTCGACATATCGGGGTGCTCGCAGTCATAATCACAGCATAGTAAACAATCAGCACAATATCTCAGGTTGGCGGCAATTACACGCGCATGCCCCCCTTTTGGATGATCATTTGTAGGGAGGCTAACGATACTTGGATACTTGAACTGTATCGATACTTCTGCACTAATATCGAGTATTTTTATCCTAGATACTTTTTGAGCGATTCCAAGCTGGTGTCGCTACTTTTGTAGCGGTGTCGGTATCTAAGATAATTATATAATTATTGAGGGGTGTAAACAATTGCACAAAATTTTCTGTACAAACCAAACGCGCCTTCATTGGCGTGTACAGCTCTATACTTAGTCAAAAATATCGAATCGGTCCCGGTATCGATATTTTTATTTTCGCATCTCTACCCAGACTTCACACCCGTAATCACCCGT
Source organism: Callosobruchus maculatus (assembly GCA_951848785.1). Taxonomy (NCBI): domain Eukaryota; kingdom Metazoa; phylum Arthropoda; class Insecta; order Coleoptera; family Chrysomelidae; genus Callosobruchus; species Callosobruchus maculatus. Next base: position 5,417,689 of record CATOUR010000100.1, read on the forward strand.
AATCATCCATCATCCAAAATGGCTCCGTCAAGGTCAAATTCTGTGGAAACCATTTTTATATAGAAAATACTCAGAGATATTATGCTGGTTGTTTAGTATGCTGTGGTCATAATTAACCACAAAACAGTTACAATAGCATCATAGATAACCCCCACTTATAGATGGGAAACTTCTATAATGACGGAAGGGACCGTGTTTTTGCGCCCCCTTGCGGATTGGGGGGTATAAAAGCTGAATGGGCCTTTCCCACAATGCTCGAGTAGGGAATGTAATGGGGCTTTTCACATTTGGTTGCATTACCTGAAATGTTCAAAATATTTTATGCAATAAAAGAAGTAATTACAAATGAAGGTTTATTAACTTGTAATGTAATATACAGTGCATAAGTTAGAATTACATGTACAAAATCAGATAAATGAAGCAATTTATATTCTACTTGTACATACCCGTACTTATAGTTTAGGTAACACTAAATGCAAAAATACTTATCAATATGACAAAATAATGATCATGTCAATTAAAATAGTTATATAATAGGGTTTCGAAATTAATTTACACGCCAAGAAGCTTAGTAAACTCAAACAGGCCCACCGGGCAACTGACTGGAAGGCCTGTAGGGTAGAAGGGCGCTTGTTTGGATGGATACAATATTAAATTGAACATTGTGGTACATATAACATTATATTATAATCCATACACCATTAGGAATAAGTAATCACAGAACAATGAAGTCTTTAAATATAATTGTGTTTACTCCACGTAAAACCTGTTTATGCTAACTTTGCCAAATCGAAACTCTTCATATCCAGTTAATAGTATTTAAATAACGTAGAACTGATGCACGTAAATGAGACCCTTTTTGAAAATGACCCATGTTGAAGATATTTACAATTTAGTTTAATACGTTTACAACTTCAGGTTGATCAAACGGCGCTCTCACTGTGTAACCGGAAGCGATATTGAAAAGACCAGATTCTTCCCGGACTAGTTTTTTCATGCCGATTCCGAATCTGTATTCAGTTTTCCTCTAACAGGTGTAGTTTTCGCTATCTTTTGTATACGGACGGACGGACAGACAGAGGCTCTGGACAAGCTCTCTTACAGTGAGAGCCAAAACTGTTTTCGGTGCGATATCCATATATTTTTACAACGACAGAGCAATCAAGGCTCATAAAATACGGCCCTTATTAAAAAAAATGTACAAATTTACGTGTGAAAACCTCATTTAGTGGCATATACAGGGTGAGTTTTTAGTACCGGCTCGGTCGATAACTCCACTACTGTAGGAGATAGCGAAAAAGTGTTATATAAAAGTTGTAGCCACGAATGTGGTCTTTGCTCAGAAAATACTTAGATTTATACAGGGTGATCCATAACTACGTGGTGATGCAAACATGCATTTTTTTAAATGAGATACCCTATATATTATTCCATATTCAAATTCTACTAATAAATTCCGTTCTTCCAATATAGGGTTTTGTTACATTATACAGGGTATTTCAAAAGTTATGTCCATTTTTATATCCAAATCGCGGTCAAATGAACGTACTGTATATCAAAAAGTAATGAATCAAAAATTACTTTTTTTACATGAGAAGATTAAAAATGTCCTGTAGTTTTAAAATCGGATATAAAAAAAGGACATGGCGCATATTTGTATACAGGGTGATGTAGAATGCAAAATCTAGATTTTCTCTCTTTTTTTAAATGTAACCCCCAATATTTTATTATGCCAAAGAATTGCTTTCAATATGTTCTTTCATCTTTGCATAACACTTGTTGTACCTAAGTCCAACAGTTTCCAAAATATTTTGATTTTTCGGTAAATTTAAAATATAGCTTCTATTTGTGTATTGAAATTTATTTATTTTGAGAAGGTACTATCTAATTTGTTTTTTATTTAACGAACAACTAAGTTATAAGGTCATGATGCTATTTGATGAAGTCAAAACCTTAAATCATCGAGATAATAAAGTCAAGTATGCTGAGGAAACAATTTTGTAGGCGTGATGCATAATTATCAAGCAGATTTATCAGGTAGACTTTGAAAAATTGAAAGTTTTCATAACCAGCTCAATAATTCCGTACTGCGTGAAAAAACAGCTTTAAAAATTAATTTTTCCATTGAGTGTATTTAGGAGAATCTTTGAGAAATTGTCTACTTGCCTCTAGAATATATCAACTATGAACAGCAATATCTAGAACGGAGGCAGTCTAAAACTAATGCGTTTGAAAGATTGAAGAATCGTTTTATTTGGACCGTGTCGTTCAATATTTCATAGCCTACCGAATAGATCTGCTTGATAATTATGCATGACGTCTATAAAATTGTTTCCTCAGCACACTTGACCTATATTGTCTCGTTAAATCAGTGTTTTGACTTGATCAAGTACTATTATGGCCTTATATTTTAGTTGCTTGTTGAGCAGAAATAAAATTTGATAGTATTTTCTTAAAATAAGTAAATTTCAGTAAACAAATAGGAGGTATATTTTAAATTTGTAGAAAAATTGAAATATCTCAGAAACTAATGAATACAGACATAACAAGTGTTAGACAAAGATGAAAGAGCATATTAAAGGCAATTCTTTGGCATAATAAAATATTGGGGGTTATATTTAAAAAAAAAGAGAAAATCTAGATTTTGCATTCTACATCACCCTGTATACGAATATGCGTCAAGGGCTTTTTTTATAGCCGATTTTAAAACTAGAGGATATTTGTAATCTTTTCATGGAAAAAGCTAATTTTTGATCCATTACTTTTTGATATACAGTACGTTCATTTAACCGCGATTTGGATATAAAAATGGTCATAACTTTTGAAATACCCTGTATAATCTAACAGTTCCTTATATTGGAAGAACGGAAATCATTGATAGAATTTGAATATGGAATAAGATATAGGGTATCTCATTTAAAAAAATGCATGTTTGCATCACCACGTAGTTATGGATCACCCTGTATAAATCTAAATGTTTTCTGAGCAAGGAGCATATCCGTGGCTACAACTTTTATATACAACTTTTTTTGCTATCTTCTACAGTAGTGGAGTTATCGACCGAGCCGGTACTAAAAACTCACCCTGTATATACCGTCATAAACTAATTGAGACCTCCTTGAAAACGGGCCTTGTTTAAAATGTAACAACTTTATTTAAGATAAAAACTCCAGTTTTCACCTTAAAACAATCGGGGCCGCCTGGAATACAGACCTTCTTGAAAATATTTACAACCTTACATGTAAAAGCTGCAAGAACATTTGGAAGCCCTTATTTTGATGGCCACAGGAAAAGGATACCAGATGAGCATTCAAGAAATTGTCGATACATTGTCATTTCAAAGTAGTTTGTTAAAAAGCTGTTAATGCTATATAAATTAATAAACTTAAAATTTACGCGGTTTTTAAACATTGTCGAAAGTAATCAAATAAATTCCAGTTATTAATAATAAAGTATCTTTCATGGCTTACCATCTTTAATCTGCTTGAATTAAACGAGGCAGATCTTCCAGTTTTGGCTACAAAGATTGGCATTAAATTAAACTGGGATTTTTTTCTAAATAGCAGAATCAATACTAAAAACTGGAATATGAATAATGAATTAGCACATGAGAGAAGGAATCATAAAATTGATTAAATTTATGTCAGACATCGCTACTTCCTGTGCCTCCTGTGTTTGAGATATGTTTCTCTTGCCTGCTGGGCACGTCGAAACAATCTTCTAGCTTTTAATCTCCTATTTGCTCGGGAGAGACGATTTCTTACCATGTATAGCCTCTAAGCCCTTGGATTTAATTGCGACTCTCTGCTCACAGACATATAATTCAAGAATCCTGAACCAGATCTAGAGGAACCTGGAATTAAAAAAAAATAAAAATAATTCATATTTTAAAATATTTGAAACTTGAAAAAGAATACTAATACTTCTTACATGATACAGATAGTGCTAGTATTACATGTAATACAGTAAATCAACATATGTTTTTTATTATGGTTTGGTTGTAGAATCTGTCATTTGTTATGAGAGTTTTTGGGACATAAGTGATTCACCCATTGAAAGTTAGTGATCAGGCACGTATTTAGAGAGAGTCCAGGGGGTCCGGATCCCCCCCCCGAAACATCATATAATGCCGTCTGCTCCCCCACCCAAAGGTCAAGTAATTGACAGCCATAATCTGGACCCCCCCCAAAACCAAATCCTGGATACGTGCCTGGTTAGTGTACTTACTTGGATTAGAAGATTGCTTCGCTATCTGTTCCACTTGATTCAGATTTTGTTGCGCTGTAGTGGGGGTGGTGGCAGTCAGTGGCATTTTAACTACTGGCTGTGTTGGTGGCATTGCAGAAGTTGGAGGTTGATCTAAAAGCAAACGAAACCTTTAAGCCAGAGAACCAGTGATACATATAACAATATACAGTTAAAACAAGTAAAAATACAGGGTCTAACAACAAGATTCCAAAACATCACCGTTTTACTTCTCTTTGAGATAGCACTTTTATTTGACTTGGGTATCTCTTTCACCCAATCTTAACTTTTGTGTAAGAGATTGTACACCACGTGTCAAGCATTTGAAAAAATAAAAATGAATAGCTACGCTTAAAGCCTGAAGGTCTCAGGTTCGATCCTCACCTCTGAATTATTTTTTTTTTCATTTTTCAAAAAATAGTAAATCCTATTTGGAGTATAAATCTCCCATATGTGTTTCGCTGAGATTACATGGCCTCGGCTGCTGCCTCGGAATTACACTTCTGAGCTCAACACATAATAAGTGCCTTTTACACCTTGCTATATAATAACCAAAGAAGAATAACATACCTATGATTTGTTCAGTGGATGAATATATTGGATTCAGATGTTGAAGTATTTCATTTCCAACACAGTTCATCCATAGTTTGAAGATAGTCATGCATTTCCTTGGGTTGGGAAATCTGTGGCGCACTGAAGTCCTGGAAGTCCTTGACTGCACATTTGTGATGAGATGGCATTTGGTAGACTAGTATGAAGTCAGCCTTTAGGTTGGACAGGAACTTAGTGTTGCTAAAAAAATAATATTCAATTATGAACATGTAATGCAACAAGTATGTAAATTACACATAAATTCCTCAATTCTAATAAACACCTGATAATTTTAATTTGATATTTGGCATTCTCTCACTTGATGCTTTTTTTACATACAATAGTTTCCAAAGTTAACAAACTGCTCATTTTGGTAACTTCCTAAACCACATTTAACTGCACTTACCTATGTATGTACTGCAGAGATGAACGAACATATTCATCTTACTAACATGAACCTATTATTTTATCTAAAATCTAGATTACAGCATGATAATTTTACTTACAAACTGGAACTAAAAATCCTTGTTATCAGGACCGACGAAAGGTCGATGAGTTCGCCTGATTCTTGCTTATTTATAGTCACTTTTGGGCGAAAAAAGTCAAAAAAACACTTATCACTAGAAACAAAGTCCGATAAACACTGAAAAAGTTCACTGGAAATGCGAGAACACTAAAAACTTCGACAAATACACAAAAACAAGACCAGTGACGCTCACATGACAGTTGATAATTTCAAAGTTTCAAAAGTTATCAAGGTTAATTTCGCCTTCATACTAGAATGTCAGGCAACCACATCCAAACGGTTCCTGGCGACATCTTATTAATTTGGGGGGGAATTAAAATTACCGGCCTCCTTGGCTCCATAATAGTGAACACCCCCTGAATAGCATTACAGCCAACCAGTCACAGTTCTTCTGTGGCAGTCACTATCATCGCTCCCAGCAAAAATTGAACCCTCGGCAAAACATGTCTACTACCCTAAAAGGAAGATAATATATAATAAACAACAGTTCTTGAATCCAGGCCTTGTGGAGCTACTAAAATAGGGTTTGACTTACATCAGTCATCTAGACCAATTGAATTCTTCTTATTGACTATGATCTATTCACAAATGCATCAGTAAACATTAACTTCTCATGAGGAACTCTACAGAATGTCATTGAAAGATCAGTATATATATATGACATGAACAAAATTATAGTTCATCTATAAGGTCTGCGATAGTAGTTTCTCAGACCCCATTAGAGTCCGAAATCTGTCCAATAAAGATCCCTATTTCAATCTCCCCCAGGGCCCATAAATAATAAATCCGGTTAGATATAATTTTTTAGTATGTAATTCGTAGCCCGGAAAAGCACTTACTGTTAAAACAAGAGAAGTCGGAACTTTTATCAAGCGACAGAAGTGGGAACAATCAAGCAGGCGGGGTTGGCTGACAGTTGCTGGGACATTGACGGCATATCCCAGGAGAGAGCTTCCCAAACCAATGAGGCTTTGTGTTTGAGTCCGTACGATGAAGCTCACGCAAAAAGGCGGAAATATTCGAGTTTTGAGTGGGCAAATGATCTGTTAAGCAGACGGGTATGATCTTGGTTTACAATATAGGTGCTTCAAGCAGTGGCGTATCTGAGGCCACCTGCTCATGACCCCTCTTAAAGCACCAAAGAATTAGATCAGTTTTTCCGTTATTCCGATAAATTCCTATACATTTCCAGACTCGCGAAAGGCTAATATGTTATTTTTGGATTAGAATAATAGTTATTATGTACTTGGCATACGCAGATGTTTTCCGACGTTCGGAGAAATTTCTTAACTGAGTCGAGACGCTCCTTCCTTTTTGTCATTGAATACGATAATAATTTCATTTTGGTGATACTTATTCCTTATTTCCGACTGTAAAGTACTCTTGGTACAACATGTACTTTAACTTTGCGAAATCATCATATTTGTCTACTTAAATTGGAGGGCTAGGATATCATAATTTTGAATATTGTAAATCTTTAGTTTTGTCCAAAATGAATGCGGAAGTAGCTTCCTTAGTCTTTCAGAAATACTGTAGATTACTACAGATTATGCCTTTTTGACGTTCAGTTTTGTTTACACATTTATATTTATTTTTTCTAAATTATTTTTCGGATGGATTATCGTGAGGATTGAATAAATTATAGAGCTCATGGCCGTACTCAATACATTCCTTAAACTCTGGCGATTCTGCATTTTGAGAGGTATTTTTGAACGTAATTTTGGCAAATTTGTAAATTTGTATTTTTTATCCAAGTATGCAGAATCCCACACAGATATAGCATATCTAAGTTTATATTTTACTAAGGTGTTGTAAAGGACCATTAGTATTATGTTTTAAATACCACGTAATTTATATTATACAATTTATCTGTAACGACCACCATTTACAAAATCTGTCAGTTGGAAAGGTCATTTAAGATAGCTACAATTGCATACTCCAGGGTCTAAACACGTGAATATTCTCCAAACGTTTTGGCATACACGGAGAAAACTGCAACTAAAGGAATGCAAAAATAATTTACCTAATATATTTTGAGCTAATCAGTGTCTTAAACAGATGAGTGTACCAGTTCAGAAAATCCTGGAATCACGAAAGTATTGAGCGACTCGAGAAGCAATTGAAGTTATAGAAGTGTCTTCCGTTTCGAACAAAATGTTTTCATATAGCTATTTTTTAACTTTTTGTATTCATAAAGTACTTTCATTACCATAATAAAAATATTGGTAATAATCCAAGCTTCATAGATCTAGCCCAAACATTGTCTTAAAAATAGTTCCTATAGAATCCTTTTACCCATGTCTTAGGTGAGGGGAGTATTTTGTATTTTGAGATAACACGTTTTTGATCATTCTTTTTTTCTCTGGAGCTATTTTTGTCACCACACAATCTCAGTAAAACCTGCACCGATTTTTCTAAACTCTCACCAAGTGCATCGGTTATGAAAACGTTTATGGATAGCATTACCTGTTCAGAGGTAGTTGAGTCATCGCTCTATAAGTCAATGGGACTAGATAAAATTCTTTACTACGTATTTCGGGACGGCTGTTCTGCCCTGCTAAGCTGAAAGGTCCTATCTGACAAAATGTCACGTTTCGTGTTAAAGGCTTATGTGTAGTCCACACATAATTCTCGAACTATTTTCCTACCCTAAAACGACCTAACTACATTAAAAATCATTTTTTTCATGCTCTCAATTCCGTCGCATCACAATCTCTAACGAGATTTATCCTATTATGACTTACTAACACCCGTATGCACCGTAAGTCAGTTTCGCGATTAGTTGCGTAAACTTGGATTAGATTACTTGTTTACTATGCACCGCAAACTGACAATTTTGACACTGTCACTGTCAAAACAATCTTGCGAACACAACCTTGCCGTATCTCCAATCTGGATTAGTTAATCTTTTCACGGTGCATGGCTACATGCCAAAGATTAGCAAAACGCGATTAGGGAACTAGGATTAGAATCGCCAAACGGTGCATACGGGTGTAAGCAAATCGGTCCTATCTACGCAGAAAGGACGTTTCTGTTTAGTAATGTCTTCATCGGATTTGCACATTAAGAAAGCACCTTCAAATTATAAATTATGATCCATCCATTTTAGGTAAACATAAAGATCTGAGAGATCTAATTTGTGTATTTCCGCCAAACGAGACTCAAACTAAAAACTGCGAGCGGATTTGTAATCAGCACCATCATATTATCAAAAACACGAAGTTTGATATTAATAGAGAGCCGCTTTTTTAGGAGGACCTGAAGATCTAAAAGATCTGAAATGTTTTATTTTTATCAAACCAGACTGAAACTAGAACAGGATTTGTAAGTCGCTCAAATTATCCAAAACAAGCCCAAATAAAGATTTTTGCTTTTTCATCAACTTTTATTTAAAATACCAGGTGTTGGCTATTTTCTCTAGGAACATCTTTAACTTTAAGTACAAAACGACGTACTGACATGAAGAATTTGAACTTCTTGATTTTTTAAACAACAAAGCCATCAAAAATGATGTTTAAAAGCCTGCTGAATAAGAACGAAAGAGAGAGAGTAAGAGTTGAAAAAATGGAATCATATCAACTCTAAAGCATACGAAGACCATTTCGATGAGTAAACGAACAATGTATTTACCTGAACCATATTTACTATTATATTCATCAAATAATGTAGATTTTTGTTATTCATACTTATTTTTAGATTCCTGCTGTTCACATGCTCATTTCAAATTATTATAATACCACTAAACATATTTTACATTGTATTTCTGTCCTACGTGTTTCCGGTTTTTCAAATTACTAGGTTGTTACTAAGATGTCCTAACAAAATTCAAAATTCTGAAGAATGAAGAAACTCTCATTTTAGAAAACATATGTACTGTCTTATATTCTTAAATGGTAACATATGCAAAAGTTTCATTTTTCTTGCAAAATATCTACATAGTGATACATATGGAAATATTACATCGTTATTTATCTCAAAACTCTCCAAAAGTCAGATAGGACGTTTGAGTTTAGCAGGGCAGTGTTTGTTGTGAATTGAAACATGTTTATCTCATATAGGTCAATTGTGCGGACAACGGTAATTTGCGAAACGTCTGCTAAATATCAAATCAATAAACTTGACTCCAATTTTCAATCTCGTATATGGCAGAATATAACCATAGTAAGCGTGAAATATTTTACACTAGATACTTTCCTTGTTTCTTTACTCCTTTCCATACTTCTAAAATTAAATTACCAATATACCTAGTTTTCTTCTATAATTTTGATTGCATGAGGTAACAGGAACATATATCGAAGTAATGAAATACAATTTCTGTGGAATAAAAGCTTCTTTTATTTCTTGGAATAGCGCTGAATTCATCAAGAACACGCAATACACGGAATATTATATCTTTGTCATAAGATCATTAAAAGTGGTTTCATTGTAGCAATGTGTCAAATTGGCTAAGGTACTTGTGAAATTTTAAGCTATATAATAACTCAGAAAAATATACAGGGTGAGTCAAACTCAACGCCTCGGACTCTTGTGGCCAAACGATACCACTTTTCGAAAAACCAACTTTAGGAGTGTATGTAGGTCGAGTTAGACACTATTCTAAAAATAATGACTATCACACAGGGCCTAATAAAATAGTGAAAGCGTGTTTTCCTGTATATTATTGCATATCTAGATTCCCGGGTGAATTTTAGTGTAGCTTTATGAATCACACATAGGACTTTAGGTGCAAATCACAATTTTTGGTAGAAAAATTCGAATATCGCAGCGACTATAAAACATAGAGGGCTGTAATTTTGCGCCTTATCACTAAGCATGGAAGGCGTCCCTTAGGTTAGGCGGTCAAGTTTGAATTACACTTGTACTTGGAGAAATCGATAGATTAATTAAGGAAACTTAAATCAGTGGTAACTTGATTTTTTCAAACATTTCCAAAATGACTAAAAACTTTGAAATGAAAGCAAAACTTGCAGCGATTGTTGCCTTCAGTCTAAGATCTTCAGAACGCAATTTCACATTTAATGGTATAAAATTTCCGTCAAACTCAAAAGTAAAAATACCTCTGACTGTGACTGTAGTCCTTCAGATTTTTCAGTATCTATTAGCAAGATCGCAAGAAAAGGAATACTAACAAATCGTGCTTTAATTTTCTGCCAGCTAAATTATGTTTAATAATTTGAGCAGATTGGTAATTCATTCTTCATTTTCGGCGATGTTGCTTATGGGTACTGAAGAATTTGTAGAATTCCAGTCAGAGATATCGGTTACTACTTTTTTAAATCATTAGATGTGAAATTTTGTTCTGCAATTATTAAACTGCCAGCAATATTCCGTGGTATTCCATTTCAAAATTCATAATGGTTTTGTGAATAGTCAATCTTTAGAATATTATAGTAGCTGGTATGCTGTGAAAAATATCCATTTCTGACATACTCCAGCTGCTTTTTGACCTTAGATGTGTTACCTCTGTTATTTCTGGTTAGAGTTGTTTTGTTGTAAGTCATTTTTATAATTTGTCTCTTAAGTCTAGTTCGTCCATTCCTATCTGATAACTTAGTTGTTTTCTTCCATCTAAACGGTTTGTTGTTTATATTTCATGGTCTGTTAAGTTTCTTATAGGTAGGAAAGTTGAAACACACCGGTTTGATTGAAAATTTGAAATTAAATCAAAACTACCAAAGATTGATATTTACTACCGCATATCATTAGAACGACTGTCAAATTTTTCATTTGATTGTGTAAAAAAATTAAGCATTCCCATTTGAAAAATTCAAGTTATCTTTGATTGAAGTTTCCTGAATTGATCTACCGATTCCTCCAAGTACAAATGTAGTTCAAACTCGAACGTTGTTTCTGCATCACAACAATGATCTGATTTCTAGCATTATAAATCCAATCCACAGTTTTATGGATAACAGTACTTTGCACGTAGGTATCATAAGCTATAACAGACCGATCTCTGTGGTCGGGCACTAACGCAGAAGGCTGGCAGCGGCTGGTTCGCTGTCAAAGGAGCTGGAGACCATTACGACTTGGAGAAGAATATGGTATAATTCAAGGCTTCCAAGACTCAGTACTGTACAGTTTTAGACAAAAAGTGCCCAAGCGATCACCAGGTTGTAATGAAAAATTAGGCTTAGACAAGAAGTCACTCATTCAAGCTTTACACACACGTTTTTATTAGAAGCATCTGCAGGGCTGCACCACCTCATCCTAAGGCGACCAATCTTCATAGATCAAGAATCGAGCCACTTTTGTTTCCAAGGAGTCCAGGGCTTGGAATACACTGCCAGGAGATGTAGAATTTCAACTATCTTGCAGATAGTAGATCAATTGAAACGTTGTACTCTAAAATTGTATAGACATGGAATGGAAGTCCGAAACAGACCTTTTGGAACATCTAATTTGTCTACAAACTTCAAACAACAAACCACTGTCATATTATGTAAGAATAGCAGTTTGCTCAACTTTGCCGCTGATGCCTATTCTAAAGTGGTTTGTAAATTTGTATACGAATTCTAATAAAGACATTATTATTATTTTTCGAGCAGGGTGATTGGCTGCATATGCCTCTTTTTCAAATTATATTTGATGGTATAAGGTTAATCTATTTCAGGAAGTTTAATTGGTTCTAGACATTTGGTAGAGTAGTTGATAATATCTTGGGCAGGTCTCTATTCAGTTGTAATATTTTTTTAAAGGAGCTGTATACGGACAGTCTGAGAGAAAGTGCTTCACGATGAATACTTCAACACAGTTCTACATCTCGGAGTGGCGCCCATTATATGTAGGAATGCGTAACGTTGGTATGTCCTACACGAAGTCTGCAGAGGACAACCTGTTCTATTCTAGCTAATTGTTTTAAACAATATGGCCGCTGTATTGATTCTACTCATCTTGCCATACTGGTCTGGAACTAAGTGACCTTGTCTCTGAATGGAGTTGTTATTTCTTCATCGGGATATTCACAGGTTGCTGGTGATTTTGCAGAACAATCGGCTCTTTAGTTACCTTGGATACTATAGTGATTAGGAATCCGCATAAAGGTTACAAGTGTTTTGTGTGCACCTGATCAGGAATCCTCACAATAGATTCTTCTTGCTCTTTAGCAGTCAGAGCACTGAGGGAATCTGTTATTATTATGGTTGTTTTTTTACCAGAGGCACTTCCCCCGGCAGATATGATAAGTTCTTATAGTGCAGCTTAGGAACAAAACAAATCCTTTAATCTTGATCGTAGCACTTTACGCTTGTAATCCTATCAAAAGTGATTGAAGTGCCATTTACATTAAAGCATTCCCTTCCTCCCGTAGCGGCCTTTCCTCCTGCACCGCACCTCAGCCCCCACCGCTGCTATCCGGCATTATCTAAATTAGTAAATCGATATAGTTGTCAGTCCCGTACACATCCTATTATCCGTTATCCTGGAGAGAGGAGAGCACACGTCTGTCTGCCACGTTGCGTGATGTGTGACATGCGGAGTGAGCTCCACAGCTCAGATGGGACTACAGAACGCCTCTAAGTGCTTAATCAGACTTCCATTTTAACCAAAACCGAATGCGGTTAGCGCAATAAAAAGTACTTCAATGGGATTCGGAAGCGCTCTGAACTCAAAGTACATTCAGATGAGATCCGCGCTTCGACTTTTTGTCTAGTTTCCAGTATAGCCTAGTGATTGGCAATAGAAAGCAAATATACTCCTTTATGCAGCGTGTTTCAGAAGTCGATACCTAGCCCAGCTCAGACGATTGACCGTGGCTTATAGTAAAGGATGCCAAGTAAGGTCAAATTTCACCGACTTGCTTGAACAACAGAACTGATCCTTTATCAAAATATATTTCTGAACGCCCACCAACATGATTGCCTACAAGAAGGTTCAATAATTATTCAAGATTTAAAAAAATATTTATTTTTCAAAAATTCACTGACTTACAAAATGAAATTTACAGGCTGCACTATCGCGAGTGGAAGATACTTTATGAGAAGACTGTCACCTTATTTCGAATAAAAAATATATAAGATAGGGTTAGATTTTCAAATGTTATGATTAAGTTTTATTTATTTATTGATTTCCGTATCCTTTCAGAAGGCGCTCTATAATGTCACCCCATATAGGGCTTGAAAAATGGGGTTAAACATAGTAAAAATGGATGACATTGATACATGTCATAGTTGGACCTCAAAAGAACATGGGTAAAAAACGTCATTCGTTTTAAACAATATTAACAACGATCTTCACTGAAAATGACGTGAAATGTTCCATTATTTTCCGACCGGTTTTGTCGCGATTTTTTTATTTTCATTTTAAAAAAATCGGAATGCGCAAGCCCCCGTAGATTTCGGACGACGACTTTTTGGAACATTAGTTAGTAGTTAGTAGTAGGTGTACTAAAATGCTACCGCATTTCTATTTGGTTACTTAATGATTTCTTTTCACGTTTCAACGCCCCCCCCCCCTTCTATCCAAGCGTCATCCGGTTTCTTGGTAGATATTAATATTACGCGTCACTACTCTGAATAGTACAGAATCTGTGCACCTCGAAGCCGTAAAATGTGAGGGAATCTGCATGCTACCTATTCATAATATAGAAAAGGATATTTTATGACACTATAGACTTGTCCCATTAGCCAGATTCAATTTTAAAAATAGTATGCAAAATATAGGTGATTTTCTTCTACATCTGCACTAACTCAGATCATTTAAAAACGAGACGGCTCAGCTAAGTTGGAAACCTCATAGCTCAGATGAGTTAAAGGAACGTGTTTGTGCAGATAAATGTCATTCCTCGAAATTTTGTAATATGCTATGGTTCTATGATCTGTCGATCCTTTCCATAACCTGGTTATTTACGTTTTTGCTTACACCCTACACCCACAGACTTTCTTTATGTTTACCGAATAAAAAGAGGCTTGGTTTTAAAGGACTACTGCTACCGCTTGGTATATGAAGTCAAAGTTTATTGTAATACTTGAGTCTATTAATCTGCTACTAAATATGATAAATAATTAAAGTTAATAAGAGTTTTTTACTTGTGATTTCGTTTTCTATTGGGTTTGGGTATTCTCTATCAGTGAATTTGTTTACTGTTCTACCATTTGCATCAACAACTACCAGTTGTCCTAGTTGCAACGGCAACGGCGTACTCGAATTGTAAATCGAAAATCGCAAATAGACGACTGAAGAGATGAAGTTTTCAAGAGATCGTCGCTCACTATATACTGTCGACTACCCATACACTACAAAACCCGCTGAAATTCAAACTTACAAAAAATCCTAACCTCATTTATTTGACATCTGAATGACCTGAGACAATCTTTCGAGCTAGTGCAGATGGGCTTAAGTGGGGGTAAAATATCTCACTTTAGACTCAGATTCAGAAAGCAAAAGGAACGTACATTGAAATGAGTAATGACGTTACAAGTGAGAATAATTCTCTCATTATCAGATAAAGCATGTAAAAGGAAAGCACCTTATATAACCAATTGAAACAGTGAATTACAGCACAGCTAAGCTGGATGACCCAAAGCGGACTAGGTGATCAAATAACACAATCCCGTTAGGGAATTATTTTTAGGAATCAGTTATAATGGCATAGGACGTAGTAGGGCAGGATAAACACTAAACAGGGTTACACTCTTCTTGCCTAAGGGTCCACCAAGACAATTTTACAACTTGACGAACAACAATTAGGTCATGGAGGGGTTAGGTTGTTTCTAAACTTTGATGAGGTGATTCCATTGTAACCTTAGTTTGACATTCTCTTCAGAAATTTTCTTGGGAAATTACCCATTATGGTCAGCCTCCCACAAAGACTGAAAGCCTATGGCGCTGTAGAAGCGCTGCGAGAGCACACATGTTGGTGCACGTTAGATTTGAAACACTGCAGGTTGTAGCCGTCGGAAAACAAATTCCCCGACAACTGATTCCACAGCGTCGAAGTTCTCCAAAAGAAGGTATGCTGGAGGAGACTGGTTCAGGGAGTAGAGACCTCGACCTAGAAAGGACGAGCTCGCAAAGCTTCTCTAGTGTTTCTAGTTTGGACGGCATTCGGTGTTATTATCTGAAAGAGCTCATTTGAACGTCTTCCGTGATAGAATCTGTAAGACAGGGACAAATCAGCCACCCTTCTTCGATGTTCTAGGCTATGGAGATCCTTTGTAAGGTTAGGCACTATTTGAAACTCTGTGATAATAAAACAATGCATAAATTAGGTATCTTGTCATTTTAAGATCTCCTTCGTGACTGAAATGTCTTGGTAATAGCTTAAGTCCCAGAATCAATAATTGATTGGTAATTTTATTGTAACCTTAATTTTGCGTACTGTTCAGAAATGCACGTCTACCCATAAATGTTGGCCCACTATTTGTAGCTCTGTGATAGTCAAATGATCCACAAAACAGAAATCTTGTCAAGTGCCATTTTAAGACCTCCTTCTTAGCTGAAAATATATCTTAGTTACAGCTTGCTTAACTCCTGGAATGAAACAGAATTCCAGGCCGAACTATTTCGCAAAGCTTCTCTAGTGTTTCTAGTTTGGACGGCATTCGGTGTTATTATCTGGGAGAGCTCACTAGAACATCTTCCGTGATAGAATCTGTAAGACAGGGACAGATCAGGCATCCTTCTTCGATGTTCTAGGCTATGGAGGCCCTTTGTAAGGTTTAGGCACTATTTATAGCTCTGTGATAATCAAACAATCCATAAAATAGATATCTTACCATTTTAAGATCTCCTCCGTTACTGAAAATATGTCTTGGTAATAGCTTAAGGCCCAGAACCAATAATTGATTGGTTATTTTATTGTAACCTTAATTTTGCATACTATTCAGAAATGCACGTCTACCCATAAATGTTGATCCACTATTTATAGCTCTGTGATAGTCAAACGATCCATAATCTTGTCAAGTGCCATTTTAAGATCTCCTCTGTGACTGGAAATATATCTTAGTTACAGCTTGCTTAACTCCTGGAATGAAACAGAATTCCAGGCCGAACTATCTTCGAGGTTGCACCAAACACCATGAAAGATTCATTAACCGGGCCATCCGTTGTCTTCGAGTTTAATAGTTGACAACGGACAGGCGTGACTGGGAGGGAGCGAGCATCGGCTCGGGGCGGGGTGGGGGTTGAAGGGTAGCCGTGAAGACCAGACAGTTAGAGTGGGAGCTGTTGGTGCCAGTGCCGTTGGAGCGGAGTTAACCGACGGCGCATTTAGACGGTTCATGAAGTATGCAGACGCCCTGTATAATTCATCGGCGCCGACCCCGTGTCAGCACACTTGACTGGCACACAAATCTGCCACCGATGTTCCGGCATCCGACCGGCTTTCCGCCCGGATTCTTCTTCCTATCCGCTGTTATCTGTAATCCAGTCAACATTGTTCTTCTTCCGGAAACAAATACCATATGAGTAGTGTTTACTAAACACACACACTTTGTATTAGCAATTGGGTTCCATCATTATTCAGTAAATTGTACAGCTTCTCAAAGTTTAGCACACTACGAACTAATTTTGAATTACTTAAATTTACCTCATTTTCACTATGGAACACGCCGTGTTCAGTTAGAATGGACTTATCTGTTCTGTTCTCCCAAACCTAGTCCTAATCGATCTCATTTATTACAATATCGAATACATACATCTATCAAGTTGATGAAAGACGAAGTGTAATGAACAAAGATAGATGTCCGATTGGAAACAGCTTAATATTCGCTTTAGTTTCTCAAAGATTACATGATCATAGTTAGAGGATGTTATGATTTGTTAAATACCGGGTTAGAAAAAAGTACCGGAACGCTTAAATATCTCCAAATCTTCCAAAGCCGGAACGATAAAAAGCGATATCTGGGAACTTTTGAATATGCAGAATTCAGAAATGCTATCAGCAGTATTGCCAGATTTACGACTTTTACTTTTTATACGTCACAAATAGGGCTATCGATAGCCTATCGATAGTACCCGAAAAAATCGGCTGGGTCGATGTGAAAACATCGATGTTTCCGGATAGGTTGCAGTTGTACAGATTGTGTTTGTTTTGGTCGGTTATAAATAGTTCATTTCGTTTGTTTAGCAATTGCTTCGGCAAGTTATATTTATATATCTTTATAATGAATGCATTATGGAGCAAAGTTTGAGATAAAAAACTCCTTTGTAGTAACACACAAAACATATACATTTATTTAAATAATTGGTTTTGTACAGAAGTTGTACATAATACTTATAAAAAATGATGGAGATATTATTTTAATTAACGTTTGAACTGGAATGTGAAAGAAATCTTGTTCGCAAATTTTCATTGAATTTACATATTTTTATGAAGGAAAAGTGCATTGCCAAAATATGTCCACACACTTTCTGTTTCCTTTTCCGCAGTGTCATATGAGTTCAATGAAATTACCTTTTAGTTGTCTTCGTGTACACGTTCTCGATCAACAAATACACAGTTTGAAAGAAAGAATGTAAACAAATAACGATACCGGCTGGATTCATTCATGAATCCGAGGGAACTCTGTGCAATCTTACGCCGCAGAAAACATCGATAGGCCTATGGGACTATCGATTGCACATCGATGTTTAGTGAACGCTACATATGAGAGAGGAACCGACGAACCGTTAAGGATAACAAAACATGCGTAACATGGTACCAGTTACCCTTCATTCACCTCCGTGGTTGACACCAACCTCACGGATAAATATTATTTTAATGAATTTCTCAAAAAATAAAACGTAAAGCAGATTCATATTTAACAGAGAAATATGATTGGTTGCATTCAGGGTCACCAAACGTCCCGCTACTTATTGAGCGGACGCCATTTTATGTAACGGAATTCTTTCACGCTCAATTTGGATAGCGGCAATTCTATGGGGAAACATAACCTAAATGTCCTAAATCCATCTGCTTTCTGACTTGTCAAATGACAGTAAGCGTACCGACTTTACCGAAAAATGGAAACCCTAGCCTTTACTTTGTAATATACCGACTGAGACATAGATCAACACTCTCTGAGATGGAACATCTCTGGTCATCTCCGTCAAGCTCGGGAGCTATTAGCAGGGCCTGCAGAGAGAATAGGACGATTTTGTCTCTCTCTGGATAGGAGTAACTTGAGATTGCTAGTAGGCCTATCAACGGGTCACAACACCTTCAGGCGTCACTTGTTTGTGATGAGGGTGGTCAACGACCCAACGTGCACGTGGTGTGGTGAAGAGGAAGAATCCTCGGCACACATCTTGTGTCGCTGTGAAACCCTGGGCTATCACAGGCAGACTATGCTGGGCTCAAGAACCTTGGAACCAATAGAGATAAAACGGATAGGACCTAAGAATGTGCTTACCTTTGCCAAAAGGGCAGGTCTTAGGAACTAGCGCGGATAGTGGCGCAAAAGGGCCAAACGTGTGGCCTATGTACCAGCCACATTCCGTGCTGGATAGCCTCTGGTCCTTATTCATTCATTCGAGACATAGATTGTAGGGAAATCGGTATACCGAGAAACCACACTTCCAAAATAATTTACGTTTCGGTCAGCTAATGGTAAGCGCACATGAATCGGCATCGGACGGACGGTACGGATCGGAGGCCATCGATTCAGACCAGATATGTGCGATACCCTAATTAAAAAGCCGTACCGTACCGACCGTTCCATCCGTGCCGTCCGTCCGATGCCGATTTATATGCGCGTACCATAAATCCTATTTTCCAGGCCATCATGGAATGGTTGCACATGCTCTTTCACGATAGGTAAAACATCATTGTTGTCAGTCAAAAAGTTATCTGCTTATTACGACAGAACGGCGACGACCGTCAGAATGGCGGTATACTTGCCTTATTAAGCAATGTGTGTGCCATAACGTGAAGCTCTTCATTTATGAAATTGCCAAATTCTAACCCACTATACGCTATCCCAACTATTCATGTTTTAAGGCGCATGGGTAAAACGGCACAACGGCTATAGCCGTCTATAACCTCCAATGTTATGCATTGAGCACGTGTATAGCTGCCATATTGCGAGTGTTTTTGTTTTTGTTTGGTTTTCATGTGTTTAGTACTTTGTATCCAGACTGCTTTGAAGAGTGGCATCAAACATCAATTTGTGTTCTTGTTAAATTTTTATGAAAATTTAATTGTTAAGCTTCATTGCCCAAAGTAAAATAAATAATAATATCAAGTGATAAACAGACTGTGATTACGAGTTTGAGTTACTTTTTTTACATTAAAAAACTTAAAAATGAATGAATTGAATGGATGAAGGGATTATTACATTTAAAAAAAATAATGGCGATTGATATTGACGGACAAACCTCATTTCCACTGATTTTTTGAATTGTCCACCGCCTTCTGTACTTTGCAGCGCAAATAATATGTCTAACAAAATTTGATTCAAACACATATTTATGTTGATCGTAGAACAAATGAGCGTAACAAGTGCAAAAAGCACATCAATGAATTTTTTGATAAAAAAATAAAAAAAGTTGGAAGGCCTGGGTTTCGCTCCAAAAACCCTGAGATTCACTATCGGACTCTCTAACCACTGGGTCATCCTTCGATTGAGGAGATCTTTTCAAGGAAACATATTTGATTAGGTACTTACTTACTGGAATCTGTAATCTGACTTCAACTTCAAACATTCAAAAACATATTTATTTCGATCTTAGACTTCGTCTCGAGCTGCAAGCTTCATTTATCGACTGTATTGCAACAAATATCCACTGGTTACCAGTTTACCAGTACGTATTTTCGCGATTGGTTGGGAATCTAGAATCTAGTATCGGAGTGGGACGTCGTTGGTCAAAGGAGCATCCTCACCGCCATGGTGACGTCACACGGGTTCGGGAGCCATCGGCGTGTTTTCGGTACTCGATTCAAAAACCCATTTTTATTTTGATATAACTTTTGAATTATTGCGTAGGAAAAGAAAACAAAAACAGCTTTGTTATAAAACTTATATATGATCTTTCCATTTATCACAAAAAAAAAATATTTCTTTTCTCAATTCAAAACCTCAATTATCCCAAATTCAAATATAATTATACCGAGACATCCAAGTTTGAATCAGTAATTGCAGGAGATACGCAAAAGCTGACCAAATTGCTGTCATCACGAGCCGATATGAGATCATCTTAATGATGATGAGATGAGCGATCGGTTGTACCTGGGGTTTAACCCCTTCGATGGTAAACTGGATGTACACCAGGGTAATCAGTTCCAGGATGTTGTACAGTCTGGTGGCTAAAGGTTCATCAAAGCACTGCATCCAAAGCGCTCACGAAAGTGAGAAAAATCGCTTTTATTGACAAATCTATAAAAAAAACATAATGACAACACGGAAAAGTATATAGTTTGCCAAAAGGCAGAGTTCATACATACATTTAGAATATAGCAGATAAGGGTATAGTTGATTATATTATTCAAGAGGAAGCAAATTTTAAGAGTCAATTCAGCTGTCAAATGTTATTGCCTTGTCAAGAATTAGTTCTTTCAGATTTTTTTTGAACTGATTGAATGAACTGATTTTTAATTCATCAGACATTTGGTTATAGAATTTGGGAATTATATATAGAAACGATTTTTTTAACAAATTTGATTTATGTTGCGGGATCGATAATTTATTTTTATGCCGTGTGTTTAGATTATGAATATAAGCATAGCGGGCGCCATGAAGGGTATACCGTATACCAACAGCAGTATTGGAGGTACTATTGAACATCCCACCTCTAGACGTTTACATACATCACCCTATTTATTGCCAATTGAAAAAGTATGGGATTGGTTGGGTCGATACATAGGCGATTTATCCAATCCTCAGACCACGCTGGACGAACTAGAACATGCTGTTAGGGCAGCTTGGGAGGCTGTACCTTTAGAGTTTATCAACAACCAGATTACGTGCATGCTCGTAGGCTAGAGGAGTGCATTCGTCAACATGGAGGGTCCACCCATTATTCATTTGTTGTATTTTTTTTATAAACTAATTATGGCAAATCAGTTCGTTTATTATTGTATTTAGTTCTACCAAATTTCATCAACCGCAACCTTTTTTCGCAGTGTTCAGATTTCACTTGCGAGTAGTATATAATTTAACTGGATTATCATTCTTCCAGTTATTTACGAAATTACGAGGTGAAACGGATCGGTGGCAGTTTGATCCGGAAAGCCGCGCGAGGCTTTTGAGGCATGAAAATAAAATTATGATTCCTACCCAGATAAGAGTGGCTCCAAGAAATTGCCGAATTGGTACGTAAAGCAATTTCAATCTGAATATGATTGAGAAGCAAAATAGGTCAGCAAATCAACCGTTGTCATATGTCTTAGCGCGGACGTCCCATGATTATATAATATACCTGCTTGTTTGTCAGTACCGGGTGCAGTGCGTAGTGCACTGACTGCAATCTTAGGTGATATCCTGGACCTCCTTCCGTCACAATTTGTAATAACTGGGGAGACGACAATGGGTAAATCCAGTCTTCATACAGAACCAAGAGTAATTTATAACGATGTTGGACACAACCAAATCACAGAATATCGGGGCATACTATAGTGGATACAAAAGATGGGGTCAAGTTGATTAACTCAGTACTTCTCATACATAAGGGTGATATCATCTTATTATTATCCCACTGCATAAGAGTCTGAGATAATACCCTTGCAGCCAAATCATTACCCGCCGTCCTCAAAAAAAAAAAACATCCAACTCTCTGCATCTCTGTAGGAACTAGGACGACACAGGTTTTATACTGCAAGCTTCAACTGGATGAAACGTAACGATCATGAAACCCCAAATCGCTTAAAAATGAAGTTTGAGCTATTTTTATATTTTTAGTTTTTTTATTATTGCTGACACGATTTCTAAAAACCATACGCATTTTCCATTCTCGCCACGGTGATAGGTAATTCTGTAATAGGCGAGGCAATGTTTGGATGGATCTAAGAAAGTGTATTATGCCGCTAGGTCTTTCTTTTACAGGTCAATGGACAGCCTATTATGAATACAGGATATTTTTCAGTTTTGCAACCCCCCACCCCCAACCACCTCAATTTCAGCCCCACCCAAAAGAAGTAGAAAATGATCAGCAACCCTAAAACGCATAAAAACGAAGTTTGAGGAGTATTTGAAATTTTTTGTTTTTTGCTAATTAGTCCGCCGCCCGTGCACTAATTTTTAGAATTATAGCAGCATTACCTACTACGACCTCACAGCATATCGCTATCCAAATTTAATCATAATCCATGCAGCGGTTACTGAGATTATGGGGCTAGAAAAACGCGACAGCCGGACAGACAGGCAGACAGACTGACGGAAATGAGTGACGTGGATTTTCGTTATGTAGACATCATAAAACCTCCCAAAAGCGTGTTATCTTAAATTCGAAAATTTTCGCGATCACAATGCTCCCCTCACCTATCGGTGCAGGAAGTAAAAAGCATCACATGACTCCGAAATAAAGAAGTATCTCCACCAAAACGTTCGATATCTTAAAATCGGTCGATTCGTTTTCTAGAAAATTAGACAAACTTTTACGTATCTTCATTTGTTCAGATAGAAAACAAAAACATACAAAAATATCAGTTTTCATTGCAATAGGTGTCCACACATGGCAAAACAATGATATAGGCCATGTTGGAATTATTGACGGACAGTTGCAAAAATAGTGGAAATGATTCTATTTTATGGTACCCAAAATCGATGTGCTCGGCAAACTGCCATTACGTTTAACGCCAGATATGCGGGGATGATGACTTCGTATACCGGGTGCCCCAGAATTTCCTTGAGACACGTGATATTTTCGTAACGAAAAACGGTTCAAGCAAGAACTGAGTGGTACTTTTGAGGTACTATAGGGTCTATCATACCATGCATTGAAAAAAAAATTTTTTGTACGTCAACCCCTAAAACTCACCCCCAACTTTTTTTTCAAATAGCACCCCATAGGTTTTCCTATATAAATGATAACCCCATTTTATTTAAAATCTTGTGGTACCTTTAATTCTATATCCAGACTTATTTTTTCCGTAAAATCATAAGCATAAGACAAATGAAATGATAATGTGTTTGACGTCTGATATTTTTGTGACAGAAACGGATAAAAAAGAAAAGTAAGTGGGTTTTTCAAGGGTAGTGAATGATTTATCATTCCTTGCTCATGAACCTTTTTTTTATTACTTAAACCCCTGGAATCCACCCCTAGCCTGTTCTTTCAAATTTCAATCCACAATTTTGCCTGGAAAAATGAATTCTTTACTTGAATTTAATTATCGTAGTGCCTTACTTTTTATGCCCCTACTGCAATTTATCGTTATTTTTTTTCGTTTAATTCATGCAATAGTAAGCATAAATTAATTAAAACACATGTGTGGAAAATTTTTTTTATTATCATGAATCAACTAATAAAAAAAATGTGACAACAAAACTGAGTACAAAAACATGAACAAGTTTTATGGCTATATCGGGCCGCGCCAACCCCGTGTGCAGGGTGTGCGCCGCACACGGGCGCCAAAATTAACGATAAATTGCAGTAGGGGCATAAAAAGTAAGGCACAACGATAATTAAATTCAAGTAAAGAATTTATTTCTCCAGGCAAAATTGTGGATTGAAATTTGAAAGAACAAGCTAGGGGTGGATTCCAGGGGTTTAAGTAAGAAAAGAATGATTCATAAGCAAGGAATGATAGGTCATTCACTACCCTTGAAAAACCCACTTACTTTTCTTTTTTATCCGTTTTTGTTACAAAAATATCAGGCGTCAAACAAATTATCATTTCATTTGTCTTATGCTTATGATTTTACGGAAA
This sequence comes from Callosobruchus maculatus, assembly GCA_951848785.1. Classification (NCBI taxonomy): domain Eukaryota; kingdom Metazoa; phylum Arthropoda; class Insecta; order Coleoptera; family Chrysomelidae; genus Callosobruchus; species Callosobruchus maculatus. The sequence continues at coordinate 5,441,835 of CATOUR010000100.1, forward strand.
AAATAAGTTTGCATATAAAATTGAAGGTACCACAAGATTTTAAATAAAATGGGGATATCATTTATGTAGGCAAACCTATGGGGTGCTATTTAAAAAAAAAGTTGGGGGTGAGTTTTAGGGGTTGACGTACAAAAAAAAATGTTTTGAATGCATGGTACGATAGACCCTATAGTACCTTCAAAAGCCACACACAGTTCTTGCTTGAACCGTTTTTCGTTACGAAAATATCACGTGTCAAGGAAATTCTGGGACAACCGGTATGTATGTTTTGGACCTTGTTACGAAATTTACTCAAACTCGATCTGTTGCAAATAAAAAATGGAGAGTTTTGGATGAAGCCGCTGAAGTTGAAGTTTTATGTTCTATTTCCAACAAGACACACCTTCTCACTATGTTGTTCCGGTTCGGCAATGGCCAGACGACGCGTTTCTAGATAAGAGGGTCTATTAGACTTTTTTATATGGGGACATTTAAAATCTATTGTGTTTACTACTCCCTAACCTGAAATATTGGATGACCTTCGTCAATGCATCATCGAAAGCTGCCATGATCCCACAACATGTTTTTGCAACTGTCCATCAGGAATTTGAACATCGCCTATATCATTGTTTAGCAGATAAACTATACCAATAACGGGCAACGTTTTGAACATTAATTGTTTTTTCTTCAAATAAATTAAGATACATAAATATTTTTCTGATTATCTCGAAAACGAATAGACCGATTTCAAAGAATCAAAGGTCAAAATAAAAGACTTGGGCAAACATTTGAAACAAGCTATCACTCGGCATCCCTTGTCATTTTACTTTTTAAGGAGATGAACATGGAGAGGGGGGGGAGAGGGTACAAGGCTGGGAAGTAGTTTTAGATTAAAAAGTGGCCCCCTTAACAAATCTTTTGACCTGTTTCGGCTTCTTTTTTTGAATAAGTGGTTTCCCATACATTCGTGGTGGGAAGTTTTCAAATAAATAGTATAATAGAATAATGAAGTCAAGTTGATTGTCTTATGCCGCTAGGTCTTTCCTTCACAGGTCAATGGACAGCCTATTATCAATTTCAGTTCTACAACCCCCCACCCGCCAACCACCACAATTTCACCCCCATCCAAAAAAGGGTAGCAAATGATCAGGAACCCTTAAAACACCTAAAAAAAGAACTTTGAGCTGTATTCATATTTTTTGTTTTTTAATTATTGCTACGCCGCCACTGACATGATTTCTAACAACCATACCCGTTTTCTATCCTCACCACGGTAATAACACTGTGTCAAAGTTCCATTAGAATCGATTTAATAGTTTCCACATTACAAAATACAAAACGATCTAAAGCAATAAATTAGTTTCGGTAATAGGCAAGGCAATGTTCGGATAGACCTAAAAAGGTGATTTATGTCGCTAGGTCTTCCTTCACAGATCAGTGGACAGCCTATTATGAATACAAGAAATTTTTCGGTTTTTGAACCCCCCAACCCTCCACCACTCCAATTTCACCCAAAAGGACGCAGAAAATGATCAAGAACCTCAAAAACGCTTAAAAACGAAGTTTGAGCTGTTTTTATATTTTTAGTTTATTATTTCTGCACCGCCACTGGCACGATTTATAAAAACTATACGCATCTTGCATCATCACCGTGGTAGTAATACTGTGTCAAAATTTCATAAAATCAATTCAACAGCAATACTCGTATGTTTACACCAGAAAAAATCTTTGGTTTCTGTAATAGGAAAGGCTATGTTGGGATGGACCTAAAAAAGTTATTTATGTCACAAGGTCTTCCTTCACAGGTCAGTGGATAGTCTATTACGAAAGCAACAAATTTTTTGATTTTACAACCCCCCAGCCCCCAACCACCCCAATTTCACCCCCACCGAAAAAAAAGTAGAAAATGATCAGGAACCTCTAAAACGCCTAAAAACGAAGTTTGAGCAATATTTAATTTTTTTGCTTTATGCTAATTACTCCGCCATACATGTACCGATTTTCAAAATTATAGGAACATTACCTACTACGACCCCACAGCACATCGCTGCCCAAATTTCATCACAATCCATGCAGCGGTTACTGAGATTGCGAGGCTAGAAAAACGCCAACAGACAGACAGACACCGATAGACAGACAGACCGACAGACAAACAGACCGACGGAACTGAGTGACGTGGATTTTCGTTATGTAGACACATCATAAAGCACCCAAAAAGCGTATTATCTCAAAATCGAAAATTTTCGCGATTACAATACTCCCCTCACCTATCGGTGTGGGAAGTAAAAGGGCCTCTTGCATTAATTTATCCCAAAATCCAGAGAAACCTTTTCTACTAAATAAACTGGGATAAGAATTACTTTCAACTGTACCACCCCGTATAATACAAATGCGTAGGAAGACTGGAAAATGCAGAGTTCACTCATTGACGTCATTATCCTGGGCGGGGTATAAATGATTTCTAATCATTGCATTGGTAGATACGACAATCCTCGTATTTCCATCAAGCGGGCCTTGTCAACCGTGTTAGCAGTGACGTCCTCCTAAACACACGCGTATTAACATCACACAGCGACTGTAGCGCCACCCAGCGGAGTGGCCGAAAGGCCGAAGCGGCACAGCGCTAATTACAGCATGATTATGATTAGCTTTCGGCCAGCTAAGCCCGGCAGCTTATCAGCTTTACCGGCAAGTGTTTGGATGGGGCTTATGCAAAGCTTTAAGCTCGCTCTCTCTGCCTATACCTACAGCCCCCTCCCCTCATTTCCTCGCTTCTCTCCTCTCGCCAACGCACTCCTCGCGATATTCAGTTGTGTTGATGTATATTTACGTGGTCTCGCATAATACAGGGTGTAACTGAATAACTGTAAAACATTTAAGGAGGTGATTCTTCGTCGAAAAAAAGGATAGGATCTTTCATATAAAAAACTTCATTGGTGCATCCTTAAAGGGGGTAAGACATAAAATTTGTTCAAATTTTTTTTTCGCAAGCACTAAAAAAGTTACAATATTGAAATTAACCTGACATTTTCTACTACCAAAAAGACACTTAGCCAGTAATTTATTTGGTTTACCCCATGGTTGTAAGGGGTGGAAAACGCAACCCCTAAAATTTATTTCCAACAAGATACATATCGCAAATTCGTTAAATAATGTTTTGCTGTGAACTGCTTTATTTTGGGCAGGATATTCAAGAGACGTTTGTTTAGAGTGAAACAGGCTACCGAAAATAAATTTTTGAATGGTAAACAAATAATAAGACCAAAAGCATTGGAAACAAATTTTAGGTTTTGCGTTTGCCACTCCTTACAACCAAGGGGTAAACCAAATAAATTACTTGCTAAGTGTCTTTTTGGTAGTAGAAAATGTCATGTTAATAATTTCAATATTGTAAATTTGTTAGTGCTTGTGGAAAAAAGTGTTAAACAAATTTTATGTACCCCCCTTTTAGGGGCTGTATCTTAACAACGGATGCTCCAATGAAGTTTCTTTGTATGAAAGATCCTATCTTTTTTTCGATGGGGAAGCACCCCCTTAAATGTTTTACACTTATTTAGCTACACCCTGTAAATTGCTGAGTATGAATACTATGATGTCTCTCTTTCGCTGTCTAATGAAACTGAGCTTCTTTAGATCATATTGTAACATACTGTATATTATGGTATTCGTGTATTTGTATTAGTTGTCACTGGTTGTCATACATGATGTAAAGTCAAAGTGCTAGGTTAGATCTTTTGAGGTGTAAACGTCATCGAATCGTCTAGAGTTTTCGAGAATGACGGATGGATTCTAGAAATGTCATCGAATTCTCTAGATGGTTCGATGAAGTATATATAAGGCGCCACGGGTAGCGTGGCAGTTCAGTTCAGTTGAGTTGAGTTGTACTTGAGATAAGGTTAAGAGATACTGTATCGAGATATTGTATCAAGTTGTGAAGTAAAACGGTGAAAGTTACGTCGAGTTTGATTCTTTGGCGAAGAAAAAGAGGCCGTCGTGACAATTGGTGTCAGAAGTTTGGGATTATCCAGCGAATCAAGCCAAGAAAAGGAAACAACAAGTGAGTACAGCGTCAGTTAATGCCAGTAACCAGAGCTATGGCGTCCGAAATGAATGCATTGATGATCATGCTACAATAAATGAGGGCAGAAAACGCAGAAATGAAGACCAGCTTAAATAACCAGGCAACCGTTATGCAAGCAACCGTCGTAAACCTAGAAGAGAAGCCAAAGCAACACCAGGACGAGGCAGTCGTGAACCTAGAAGAGAAGCTAAGGCAAGACCAGGACGAGGCAGTCGCAGGTTTGAAGAGTGACTTGAAAAGTGGGCAGGAGCTTGTGATGACTAGACTGGAGGAGCAGAAGCAAGCCGTAAGTCAAGCATTAGAAAATCAAGATCAGCGTATTAGTGCAATAGAGACATCACAAAGGCACGTTGAAGAACAGCTGCAGCAAGTGAAAGATCAAGTCAAGGAAATCGTGAGAGACGAACTGCGAGAACTTAGTGGGGGTGAGCGTGAACAACTACAGCAAGTGGAAGATCGTGTCAAAGAAATCGTCAGAGAGGAGCTGCGAGAACTTGGTGCAGGTGAGCGTTGTTTAACAGCTGTACCACCCGCTTTTCCTGATAGACACAGTGGCGTAGTAGCAAAGCCATATCCATTCAATAGCAAATCCTCATGGGACATTTATTACATGCAATTTGGAAATATTGCACGTATGAATAATTGGTCGAATGAGGAAAAAGCTTGCGTGCTGACATCTATGCTTAGAGACTCTGCAGCAGCTATTTTGGAAAATCTCTGTTCATCAGATATACGTGACTATGATAAGATAACATCTGCACTAAAGTTACGCTTTGGAGATGCACACTTAACAGAACTTTTGCATGGCCAGCTGCATAACCGAACACAACAAGCCAAGGAAAATTTGACCACATTTGCGTACGAAGTACAAAGCTTAGCTGAACGAGCATTTGTCACCAGTCCCATCGAGACACAGGAATACGTCGCTGCTCGTCAGTTTGTCGAAGGCATTGCGGACCTGGACGTTCAGCGAATCGTAAGACTATCCAGTCCCAGAACCTTACAAGATGCTTTAGTCAAGGCTCTAGAAATTGAAGCTGCAACGAAAGCCACGCGAATGACACGGAGGATACGCTCTGTAGAACACGATGATGAAGCTGAAGTCAGGGCCACATCGTTCGTTCCAACAAGAAGAACCTTCCAAAGAAACCAAGTTCGCAGAAATCCAGATTGAACTGAGAAGTTTACATGCTGGAGATGTGGGCAGAAGGGGCACCTTAGAGTAGGCTGCCGCATACAGGTAGATAAGATGCAGATGGCTGTAGAAAAAGCAGATGAATATGCAAGCAAAATGAAATCTGTGCAAGGCACGATCAACTCAATGAAAGATCAGTTTGACAGAGACACGAAGAATTTGCTGGAGAAGGACAAGGAAACTATAGCTAAGCTTCAAGGACAACATAGAGTAGCCATGAGGGAACTTACAGCAGACCGACATAGGCTAAAGCAGTTGCTTGACTCTCAGAAACGGGAATGTGTGGGTATTAAGAGCAAGTTTGAAAGGGACAAAAAGAATCTGTTGAAGAAAAATGACCAACACGAGGCAGCCTTGAGAAGGCTCAACGAAAAGCACCACAGAGAAGTTTCGGCTTTGAAAAATGAATTCAAGAGATTGAAGGCTTTGTATCAGCCGAAGAAAGCGGAGGATAGATTTGATCAAGTCAAGGACGAAAATGCAAGGCTCAAACAGAAGATTACCCAGCTGGAGGCTGAGAACGCATCCTTAAAGGAATACCTAGACCACGCGATTGTGCAGGCCAAAAAGACCGCGGTCAAGGAAGACGAGTCCAGGTTGAGAGAAAGGTTAGTGCATCATGAAGCAGAAATCAAGAAGATGAAATCAGATATGACAGATACGCTTAATAGTGTGAGAAAGGTCATGGAAGACTTGTATAAAGCAAGAGATGTTGACAATAAGATGAGAGAGCAACTGGCAAATTTGGAAGAGGAGAACGTTCGAATGAAAAGGGAGCTGGAAGACGCTTTGGCTGCAGCAAAGGCTGATAGTTCTGGGCTGAAACAATTGAAGTATGGACATAATAAGATAAAGCAGAAGATTGCGCAGATGGAAAGCGAGGTCGATAGTGATAGGCTAAAGAAGAATCCGAACAAAGTCATTGAAAATGGAAACAAAGGTGTATACGAAATATCAGCGATGCAAAATGACGATGCAGATTTGAAGCAGATACTGGCGCAGCTGGAGAGAGAAAACGCGAAGGTAGGGACCCAGCTTAACGTTGCGCTCAAGGACGTATCATGGGGCTCTGATCAAGCCGCGCAACTCAGGAGCGAGAATGGTAAGCAGAAAATCAGGATTACGCAACTGGAAGACAAACTCAGCAGACTCACTAAGGAACTGGAGAGCAACCTGAGTGACGAGAAGGGAGTGTCGAGAGTGGACAACCGACAAGACGAAAAGGTGCAACTGAAGAGAATGATAACAGAGCTAGGAAAAGAGAATCCTGCGGGAGCTGAAAATGAGAATCGCAAGTTCGGCAAAGAATATCGCAGTTACGAGGTGATCTGGTATGGTCTTGCAACACACGACGGAAGAAAGGGTAGATGTCCGAAGCTACACCGCCATGGAGAGGAACCCTACGTGGTGATGAAGCGCCTCAACGACGTAGTCTACAGGTTACGTACGGAAAGTGGAAAACCGAAGGTTGACTATGCTGATGTCTGTGGTGATACAAGAATCGAAGTTGTTCGTCGAGGACGCCGAACGCTAAGGGAGGAAGAATGTAACATACTGTATATTATGGTATTCGTGTATTTGTATTAGTTGTCATTGGTTGTCATACATGATGTAAAGTCAAAGTGCTAGGTTAGATCTTTTGAAGTGTAAACGTCATCGAATCGTCTAGAGTTTTCGAGAATGACGGATGGATTCTAGAAATGTCATCGAATACTCTAGATGGTTCGATGAAGTATATATAAGGCGCCACGGGTAGCGTGGCAGTTCAGTTCAGTTGAGTTGAGTTGTACTTGAGATAAGGTTAAGAGATATTGTATCGAGTTGTGAAGTGAAACGGTGAAAGTTACGTCGAGTTTGATTTTTCGTTCCCTATTATGAGTTTATTTTGTTAATAATAGTAATTCTGTCCCGGTTTGCAATTAAGACTATAGTTACTTTGAGGTTGGGTTGGTACTGAGCCGTTGGCGGCACTGCCTAACTAGGGGCCTGGTGTGATTGGTCAGTTGGCTATTAAAATTCGTGAACTTTCGAGAAGTTTTCGTGATTTCCGACGAAAAATTATAAATAGGCTTGTCTCTCCCTAGCTTCCAGATGCTTCTGCTCTCTCTCTGCAACTGCAACAGGTCAAGTGTATCGATCCGGCATTCTGCCATCTTTAACTTAGGTTTTTCTTTTTTTTATTTGGGCCTTCCGTCATGTTCATGAAATAGATTCTTTTATTTGTCGTGGGGGTAGACTTTGAAGTTATTAGCTCTCTTTTCGCGAGATTTCTATTTGAAGTACCTAACCCTGTAACACGGACAATTATTTGTGAATTGTGAATATTCCGCCATTTTTCTTGGATTCTATATTTCTGTTTTAGTGTGCCGCGTTGTTAAACCAGCGACTCTTTTGAATTTTTGCTAGCATACCGTTGATATCGAACCTTTAGTATCTAAAATCGATATTGTTGATTTGATTTAGTTTCATTTTCGAGTCAGATTGTGAATGCCGTACTGTGTTATATATGTGTTTTCAGCCCAAGTGTGTGCATCTGCTTCCCGAAGAAACTGACCTGGTACCTGGTGCTGATGTCAATCTAAAGGAATACACGCCCTTTTCCACCTAGTTCTAGACCCTGGAAGGATTCACAGGAGCGTGACTACAAGCTGTTCCTGCTACTTTGGATATAGAAGGTACGTAAAAGTTGCTTATTTCAAAATTTGATCGCCATTTTGGCAGCTATCGAGCTATTTTACGTACTTTCGCATCTAGAGTTTGCAGTCACCTCCAAGTGTGACCTTCATTCCGCTTTTCCTTTTTTTTTTGTTGCTGATTTGTACTTTTTTGAGAGAGAGAGAGAGAGAGCACACCTTTTTTTATTTGGTAGAGTCTGTGTAAAAATTGCTTAGTTATTGTTTCCGCCATTTTGGGCAGCTAATGAACACTTTTGCATAGGTGTCTAACCTTCTTCAGTTTTCTTTGTACCTCGTACAATTTTAGAGAGAGAGAGAAGCACCTTTCTTTATTTTGGTATAATTTTGATAGTTTTTGAGTGTGCTGACACACACATTTTGCAAATTTTGAGCTGTAATTTTGCTGTACGAATTTGACAAATTTTTCCATCTTTACAACCGATACAGCCTACCGAAGTACATCTGTGTGAGACTGAACGTACTCATAGATTTTTGTTTTTTTTGAGCTATAGTTTTAGCAGTGAGAGTATTTGTTGAAGTATAGTTGCTCGAACCTTGCAACTACTGTTCATATAGTTTCAATTTTCTGGATTATTTGTGATATTTGTGGGCTTGATAATTTTTTTTGTGATTGCATTACCTTTCAAGATTCTGAATTTTCTGGAGCACTAGAGCCAGCAACAACTTAATAGAATCATAGTCTTGATTTCTTCTTAAATCAATTAAACTGCTTTGAACTTAAGTGGACTATAGCCTTGCTCACTTCAAGACTCATATTTTCAAAATTTTATCTTAAGTATTAGACTTGAAAGGCCTACCAAGTATCTAGGTTAGGTGATACTTTGTTGATACGATATTGGTACTTTATTTTAAAATTATATTCCTTTTTTATATATGCAGATTCAATTGTGAACCATTGTGGGGAGATATCTGCTATAGCTTTGTGTTTAACTTTTAAGAAATTTTAGCATAGAATATTGTTTCAACTAAATTGTTGGGGAGGGGGCTTTTAATTGTTCAATTCAAAGCCAAGTAGTACGCCTGAGCTTGCATAACCTCCTACATCCTGGGGTTTTGCCATAGAGGGTCCAGACACTAATCCTTCTTTTTTTCTACACTTTGCATGACGGCGGCCGGAAGTGGTAGCCGAGCCAGACCCAGACACCCCTCAGCCTAAAAAGGGGGAAGTCAAACAGCAGTGGTCAGGGCCTAGGGAACCTGAAGAGGCTGCCAGTCATCAAGGAGGACCCTCTGAAGGAGCTGTTAGAAGGAGCCCACAAGCCGACCCAGGAGGAGAAGACAACCTCGTTAAGCAAGCCAGGTTGTATCGCTCACTTAAGCCAGCAGTCCCCTTTTACCACTGTAAATAAGTCACAACTCACTATTTAGTTAATTTATATTTTAGAAACCAATATACTTGTTACTGTTTAATTCTCTTTTGAATTTTTTCTACACCCATCCCTTCAGTGTTTCTGGAGAGGTTGGGCAATTTCACTAACTTCCTTGGAGTTTGGAGGTGAAAACTCCTGGCGCCCTTTTTCTTGAAGTTTTTGAACCTTAGAGTAATCTCGCGTTAAAAGTTAGTGATTTTGCCTGACATCTCTTATAAGAGGAAAAGAATAAGTTGCCAAGGATCCACAACCCACCGTAAGTAAACTGAGCAGCCCAAAGGCACCCCAGTTTTAGCCAGCTTGAAGGTCTCAACTTAGTTGGGACTTTCAATCTAGCTTTACAGCAATAAATTGTGAAAGCAGCATCAAAAGCGTATTAATAGAAGCATTTGGTGTAAGGAATGGTTTCTAATACAAATCTACAATCAGAATTAGGAGTAACGCCAAAAGATTGGACAACTATCTGACGATGGATGAAGAAACTTATATGAAGCTGTTAGCTATGGTTACACCATTAGTTAAAAAAAATTATATTAATGGCAGCATTACGGTTTTTAGCAACTGGAAGAAGTTACGAAGATTTGAAATCTTCAACGATAGTATCCCCAGGCCCTAGGTAACATAATTCCTGAATATGGTCTCTCGAGGAACATACATTTGCACCAGTAAGATCTGACTCTCGCTAACTAGATTTAACTCATCATTTTGTTTACTTCTAGAAGAATTTTGTGAACAAAAGCAATAAAGCCGATCTCCAGGGAGTTGTATCGTTACCCGTGTCCCCGTTATGGCAGGCCGTTGTATTAGCAGCAGCCCGTTCCGTTCCCGTTCCCGTTCCGTTCCGTCAGACCCCACATAATCTATAGAAGCTGTCGGAAGGGTTGTGCGGCTCTCTCTCCGCTCAGCTCTCTGCGTTATGATTGCCACCGTTAATATTTAATGGAGTAATTAATGCAAGAAATTACCTATTATGTGTATGATTCGAGTTACTCTAATCATTGTGAAATATGAGCGCCACCGCCGCCTCGTAACCCTTCGCTCTGCGCTCCGCTACTTTTATTTAAATATAATCATTTTCGGAAGTTTAATTAGAATTTTAATTAATGTACCGCCGGAACTTTGGGGTTATCAAATACGACCGCGGGTCGATTCTAATACCCGAATACTCATTCTGTGGTTTTGTCTGTTATTCGTTCGATTTATTTAAAGTATTGCTCTTGATTACGGATTATATGAACAAAAAAGATATTAACAAACAAGCAAAGTAAGAGCGCTTAATCTTAAAGAGATTTAAAGCAGTATATTGTTTAACCGGCGGTAATGACGTAGTTGAAGTTTGCAGTATGAGCCGTAAACAAATGCTGTCCTACCGCGAGTTGAATACTATACTTTATCTACGAACGTAGCAATTAGTACGATTTAAATACATAATAATCACAATCATCATTCTGCGACTTGGGTACAACTCTATGGTCGTTTATCGCATCCTATTTTGCCCGCCTACGGTCTCTTCAGCTGCCATCAGACTGTATCGTGTCAGTGATGCTGGTGGCGATGTAGAGCCTGTCTCTTATGTCTCTATTCCTCACTCTGTCCTGGATTCTAAGTTTACAGTATCTTTCTTTCGTCGCTAATAGTTTTTCCTTCATTGATTCTGTTGTTTCCCAAACTTCAGCTCTATAGGTGGCGATTGTCTCCACTACTGTCTTGTAATCCTAGTTTTTTTAGTTGTTTTATGACGTACTTTCTTTGTCCAATACGGTTCTTTATTTCAACTCATTTATACCTTGCTTCGTAATTGCCACACCCAGTACTCATCAGTTTACACGTCTAATCACTCGTGCTATACTCGAATCTTCTCCAGAATCTCCAACAACATTATGATCATCTGATGTAACAATCTGATTATGTGAAAAGTTGAAAATGTAAAGCTTCTCATCGCCGTATATTCAACTGTTTCCAAGGAATCTCGTTATCTTGTGCTAATGACCCATCTTACAAACCAGTGAAGTCACTATTACCGACAAATTCAGGACGACCTTCGGTCACCAACTCTTGATGATATTGCTTCCACTCTCTCACTGCGGTATTAAATTCAAGTGAACTTATCTGCGGCTATTCGTTCTTAAAGACTTAATTGTTCTCAAAGCCTCAGTAGTCTTATATATTCCGGTCGATAAATCAATATCAACCGTGCTTCGTTTTCAGTTCTTTCACTTCCCTACAACAACATATTCAGTGCTTTCGATCTTTTCTTTCCACAATTGTTAACTATTTCTGAAATGCTTCTTTATTCTCGGTTACTGCATTCTCTGTTTCGCTGTTCCACCACCAGTTCTTACTTGAGTTTATAGTAAAGAAGTGGTCCTGAATACTTATTCCGTGATTAATTTCCTACTCATTTTAAAAGAGTAACGGAGCTTTGGTTACAAATTAGAAAATGATTGCAAATAGATTAATCTATTTGTCACATATTTTTATGTTAATCATGCTGAAAATTCTGAATACTTTGCTTTTTACCGCGAATCATCGGAATAATATGAAGTACGTGTAAAAAAATTTAACACTGCATTACTGTAACTAAGCGAACCATAAATATACAATTTTTTTATTAACAATACTCTGCTTTTGGCCTTTAAAAATATAACTAACTCTAAAATCGTTTACGAAATTGTAAAATAATAAAAAAGTTTGATAACATTTTGGGAGTTTGCATTTGTTTTCCTTTCTTCCTAATTTGTTGTTAACAGCTCAACAGGTGATTTAACTACTGCCGAAAAAGTACAAAATGATGAACTGTTGGTTCTTGGGCTGTTCGATGGCATCGGATCATGGCCGCGAAAGTCTTAGACAATATGTAAGTAAAAAATGGTCAGGGGCATCCAAAATTCTAAAGGTTTAAATATTCCAGAAATATAGCAATATTGATTGGTCGCCAATTTTCAAAACCAATATGGTCATAAAGGTTACGTGCCAAAAGTGCAAAAACTTCGAGCTAAAGATATAGAAACAGACAGAAAGGAGAACTAAAATATGTGACATGCATTTTTTTGATACAAAGAAAAAAGTACCTTAGTCATCTAAAATACAATTTGATATAGATAGAGCCATCAAAAGAATAAGAAGATTTACATCTTCGCGGAGAACTATTACACCGATGAAACGTTTATATGCGGTTTTGATTATTATCGCATCCACATCTTCTGTGCCTTGTTTGACCATGAAGTTCTCAGCCTCAAATTTTCTCGCCAACCTTCTAATGAGGCGGTTTTTGTTTATACTTCATCGTGCACAAATTGATTTTGTGAGAAAGTTGGGATTATTATCTCAAAAAGTCTACTAAAGCTGAGTTTGGGGAACTTTGGGATTGTTTCAAATATTTGGTAGTATGGTCTACTACATCTTATGAATGTCCGTAAATACGTTAATAGCATTGTTTGTTTCATGTTTGCTGCGCTGACAAATGACGTGATGTAAAAACATCTTCCGTCAATGATGAGCACCGCATTTTCCTACACTTAGCTACTCCTTTTTCTTGAATCAGCACGAATAAATAAATTTCTATGGAGCACACAGTAAGCGCAATTTGATTTTAATTTTATAACGTATAATTAACAAATATAATAAATTACAATTAAATGTCGCGGATTGGCGTAGAAAACTGTCGATGTTACAAAAAGCAAAGTTATTAGGTACATAAATTATACAGGGTGGCCAATCGGGTGACGATAATAATTTTTTTTTAGATAGCCCGTACCGAGACCTATCCAAAACACCTCCATGTATATGTACCGATTATCGATAGTTTTCGAGTTATGATTTTTTTTTTGAAAATTTAGAGATTTTCCAGTTTTTCCAAGAAATCGTCAAAAACGAAAACAAGAATGCTTTTTGGCTTATATTTTTTTTACAATTATACTCAGTATTAAGCCTATTTTAATATCCAATAAGGAGAACCTGTACATCCGAAAAATAATTAAGTACATTTTGAGCCCAAAGTTTGAAATCTCTGTTTTTAGTCAGGAGACTAAACCTTCAAAGTAAAATTAAAAATACTGATGCCTGGTTCTGGAGCCCAATCTAATCTTAAAAACTCTGCAAGACATTGCACTTTTGAAATAATAATGAAAAAATAGCACTTATGGGGGCATTTTGCGCCGTACGTGACTGTTAAAGGTAAAAAGGTGATAATTCGCGAATTTCCAAAATGATTTAAAAAACTATTACTTTAGTTTATTATGACAAATTAATGAAAAAAGAACTTATAACAACTAATAAGCACGATAATCATTGATGTTTTAATCACTTTTAATAAAAAAATTAATACCTGTGCTTTTTGCTGTGTACTATTGAACTTCTGCTAAATTAAGTTGTATGGAAAGTTAACAAAGGAAAGGAATAATAAAACAACAATCTGACTTTTAATTCCATGGCGGAATTACCTGGGAAGCGTTATCGTAGCATACGCTACCCCTTTTACTTCCCACACTGATGGGTGAGGGGAGGATTGTGATCCTGAAAATTTTCGATTTTGAGATAATAGGTTTTTTGGGCGTTTTATGTTTACATAACGAAAATCCGCGAAACTCATTTCCGTCGTTCTGTCTGTCAGTCTGCCTGTCGGTCTGTCTGTCTGTCTGTACGCGTCTCTCTAGCCTCGTAATTTCAGTAACCGCTGCATGGACTGTGATGAAATTTGGGCAGCAATATGCTGTGGGGTCTTAGTAGGTAATGCTGCTATAACTTTGGAAATCGGTACAAGGGCGGCGGAGTAATTAAAACAAAAATTTAAAATATTCCTCAATCTTAGTTTTTAGACGTTTTAGCGGCTCTTGATCATTGTCTGCGTTTTTTTGGGTCGGGGTGAAATTTGGGTGTTTGGGGGGTGGGGGGTTGAAAAACTGAAAAACTTGTTGTATTCATGATGGACTGTCTACTGACCTGTCAATGTAGGCCTAGCGATATAAATCACCTGTTTAGGTCCATCCAAACATTGCCTTGCCTATTACCGAAAATTAATTAACACAACTGCGCTTCGCCGACATGAGCTCGCAAAAAGCTACTCTGAAATGCTACGACATCACTTCCCAGGTAATTCTGCCAGAAATTGGAACTCAGATTATTGTTTTATTATTCCTTTCCTTTGTTAACTTTCCATACAACTTAATTTAGCAGAAGTTCAATAGTACATAGCAAAAACACTTCAAAAATCACAATTTGGGTATAATAGTTTTTTTATTAAAAGTCATCAAAAGATCAATGATTATCGGGTTTATTAGCTGTTACGAGTTTTTTTTTCTTTATTTTGTCATAATAAAGCAAAAGGATAGTTTTTAAATTATCTTGGAGTATCGCGAATTATCACCTTTTTACCTTTAACAGTCACGTACGGCGCAAAATGTCCCCATAAGTGCTACTTTTTTATTATTATTTCGAAATTACAATGTCTTGCAAAGTTTTTAAGATTAGTTCGAAGCTCCAGAACCAGGCATAAGTATTTTTAATTATGCTTTGAAGGTTTTGGTCTCTTGACTAAAAACAGAGATTTCAAGCTTTGGGCCCAAAATGTACTTAATTATTGTTCGGATTTACAGGTTCTTTTTATTGGATATTAAAATAGGCTTAATACTGAGTATAAATGCAGAAAAAAATATAAGCCAAAAGGCATTATTGTTTTTGTTTTTGACGATTCCTTGGAAAAACTGGAAAATCTCTAAGTTTTCAAAAAAAAAATCATAACTCGAAAACCATCAATAATCGGTACACATACATGGGGGTGTTTTGGATAGGTCTCGGTACGGGCTACCTAAAAAAAATTTATTATCGTCACCCGATTGGCCACCCTGTATAAAATTTTACCTAGCTTCATTTTGTTCTTAAATGTTTTTATTGTTAAGTGATTTAGAAAAAAGGTATTGTCAAAAACTGACTTTAGGCGCATTTTTTCCAATACAGCGGCGCAAGCAAAAATGTACAAGGTAGATTGATTGAATATTGAAAAATACTACTACTTCAAATAATACTTCCCATTTTCAAAGCTGCCGGTAAACCTTCCCCGGTATCCTCTTTTTTACCATCAGATATGAGTATATATGAGTATGTATCAGAAAATAATAAGCCTTTTACAATATTTTCTCCAAAGTACTCTCTATTGTGTACAATACACCCATCCGATAGCTTTATCCACTTATCACAAACTTCCGAGAAACTATTTTTTGATGGTCTGTGAAGTATAGGTACGTCATAGCGCCGCTGACCTCTAGATCCGACTCAAACCTCCGACCTATCAATTCTTTTTAGACTTCAGCATAAAAATAAATTTCGCATTTCGAAGCTCCTGACGTTACCTTTAAACTTATAGTAATATTTCAAAAAGCAAATTGAAGAAGAAAGCTTGCGCTTTGTCACTCAGGTGGCCTTGTTTGATATCATGTTCGGTTGTTAAATTACACACATTTGAAGAATATATGATTTTGTATTGCTAGTTTTTTTGCAAACCAAAAAACTTTTTTGAAAAAATTGCTCTTAGATGTTATTTACTAAGGTCTTAACTATCACTTTCAGAAGTACTAGTATGTAGTCTGTTGGAAATGGGAATCCGTGTTTTACATGGCAAATACATATGTATAAATAAATAACTGTGTGTATCCAGGCTCCTAAGACTCTAGATCTTCTCCAATTTTGGGCTGCCTTTGTACTTCCACCGCATACTTTGAGATTTAAAGGCAGGACGTAGTTATAAAACCACCTATTGTCACTTGTAATCATAGTACTTAAAAATACATTGCAGTTGTCTTTTCACTGCTGATAAATTGCTACTTCGATTCGCTCATCACTTTTGGAATCTATCTTCTTGCATAGACTCTACGCTGCTTTAAATCCTCATGAATAATTTTTTTACTGAAATCGTCACACAAATTAGCATTGCCAGAAATTTATTTGATGCCGATACTGTGGTCATTTTGTACCGTGTTGCTATTTTTGACAATTTTGGTTACTGCTTGCGCAGTTTGTGATGGACCGGGATGAGGGTTATAATCAACTAATTCACAGCCGTCTTTCAATTTCATGTCACAAAAACCATCTACATCGTCATAAAATATCACCTGGATAGGCAATTTTAATCATTTTAAAACTTCAGGTAGTGTCTGATCCAATCGAACACAAAATTTTATTGCATATCATTGCTACACTTTAATTTTTTCGGAACAAAACACTGAGATTGCAATAAACAATTTCTAACAAACGTCAAATGTGAAATTAAAGCCTACTTGAGCCAATAGAAATATAGCTTTCATGTTTCGTTTTGTGTATTATAAAGTAAATTTGTAACCTTTAAAGAAGTTACACCTTGACATGCTGATATAGAGGGTGATCAGTTTTTACTCCGAAGTTTGATACCTTCATTATTTTGAAAGATACAAAAAACTTTCAAAAAAAAGTTTTAGATGAAGCTAAATTCTACATTTTAAATCTATTTTATATTATACAGGGTTATTAATAAAGTACCAACATACCAAAGTTGTGTTTTTTTCAACTGGAACACCCTATATATTATTATCCCAAATTTGAATTGTGCTCGCTTTCCCTATTCCGGAAATATAGGGTTTTATTAGATTATACAGGGTAATTTCAGAGATATGGCCACTTATGTGAAAATCCTAATGAATTCATCACCCTGTATCTCAAAAAATCAAGAACTGGAGGCTTGATTCTCAATGCCAGAATAATTTCGTGGTTGTCTAGTTTTGTCCAAGATTATCAGTTTTCTGCTGTCTTTGATTTTGTGTACAGAGTGAACCAAAACTGGCGATAATCTTCTTTGTTATTTTAAATGGAACACTTTTATTTTGTAGCATCGTAAGAAAGTTATTTCGATTTGAAGTAGTAAAACAACATTTTTGCCTAATTGTGGTTTTTGTTAGAGTTGGCCATGGATGCTATGCTTGTTATATTAGTTAAATAATTGGAATGAATATATTAGTTTTGATTCAGTTCCAATTGGCTATTACAGTTGGCAACTAACAAATTGAAAAGCACATGTCAATTACAAAAATTATCTGAAAATAAAACTACTGAATCTTTAACAAGACTATATTAGTTATTACAAGAAGGCTTATGTGTGAACGTATCAAAAACGAAAAAAAGGATTATGGCTAACTACACAAAAGTGATTGACTCTTGTTTCATAAACCGAAGATTTTGCTAGCGGAAGCTACACATATTTAACTGATTTCCTGCTACGACTTCTTATTACTTCTTTCATTCTTGTACTGCGAGTCACTAGCTCCATAACTGTTACATTTAGATATATGGAATGCTTAATAAAAGTGGAAGCATTTTGTAAGAACTTTCTGAAGATACTATAAAATATAGGGTGTTCCATTTAAAATAACAACGAAAATTATGGTCGCGGGTTTTGATTCAGCCTGTATACAAAATCAAAGATAACAAAAACTTGATTATTTTGGACAAATCTAGACAACTATAAAATTATTCTAGCATTAAGAATCAAGCTTGCAGTTATTGATTTTTTAAGATACAGGGTGATGAATTCATTAAGATTTTCACATACAGGTGGCCATATCTCTCAAACTACCCTGTATAACCTAATAAGACCCCTCATTTCCAGTATAGAGAAAGCGAGCACAATTCAAATTTGGGATAATATATAGAGTGCTCCATTTGAAAAAACAACTTTGGTATGCCGTGAATTTATCAATAACCCTGTACATTATAAAATAATTTTAAAATGTAGACCTTAGCTTTATCTACGACTTCTTTTCAAACTTTGGAGTATAAATTGATCACCCTGTAAACTGAAATATCCTCGCATTATAAGGAGAATTTTTTTGGTACGAAATTTACTGGCTATCCAATAGACATCAAGGGAATAAATATACTCAGAATTTCTGTCTTCCACATTATCCTTCTGTTCGTATACACTCAACGCCGGACGATCGGCCGTCGCCTTCGTGCCGGTGACGTCGTCTCCTCGAGCGTCTGCCCCTGCCCCCGCGCTCCGCCTATGCCGCCCCCGGCGCCCGCCATGAATAATAGATGGGGCGGGCTCTAACAATGACGCTGCTACAATCGCACGGCTCGGAGGCCGCAGATTGGTACAACAGCGATCTCCGCAGGAGCGAACGCAGGATCCTGCTTTGCTGATTGCTCCTGCTGGACGGACGCGAAGGGTGTCCCACAGCTGGGGGCGCATGAGCACACCTTACAAACATCGCTTGCAGCATGTTTCTTAGAATGCGTACATACTGATGGTGTCGTACTTAGTAGAAATTGAGCAGAGCAAAGAGTAAAATACTCTGCAGGATCAGCAAGATCCTGCTTTTCTGATTGCTCCTGCTGGACGGACGCGAAGGGTGTCCCACAGCTGGGGGCGCATGTGCACACCTTACAAACTTTCCTTGCAGCATGTTTCTTAGAATGTGTACATATCGATGGTGGCGTACTTAGTAGAAATTGAGCAGAGCAAAGAGTAGAATACTCTGCAGGATCTGCAGGATCCTGCTTTTCTGATTGCTCCTGCTGGACGGACGCGAAAGGTGTCCCACAGCTGGAGGCGCATGTGCACACCTTACAAACATCCTTGCAGTATGTTTCTTAGAATGTGTACATATTGATGGTGGCGTACTTAGTAGAGACTGAGCAGAGCAAAGATTAGAATACTTTGCAGGATCCGCAGGATCCTACTTTGCCAATTGCTCCTGCTGGACGGACGCGAAGGGTGTCCCACAGCTGGGGGCGCATGTGCACACCTTACAAACTTCCCTTGCTGCATGTTGTGTCTTAGAATGCGTACATATTGATGGTGGCGTACTTAGTAGAGACTGAGCAGAGCAAAGATTAGAATCCTTTGCAGGATCCGCAGGATCCTACTTTGCCAATTGCTCCTGCTGGACGGACGCGAAGGGTACCCCACAGCTGGGGGCGCATGTGCACACCTTACAAACTTCCCTTGCTGCATGTTTCTTAGAATGTGTACATATTGATGGTGTCGTACTTAGTAGAAATTGAACAGAACAAATAGTAGAATACTCCGCAGGAGCGAACGCAGGATCCTGCTTTGCTGATTGCTCCTGCTGGACGGACGCGAAGGGTGTCCCACAGCTGAGGGCGCATGTGCACACCTTACAAACTTCCTTTGCAGCATTTTGTGTCTTAAAATGAGTACATATTGATGGTGGCATACTTAGTAGAGAATAAGCAGAGCAAAGAGTAGAATACTCTGCAGGATCCGCAGGATCCTGCTTTGCTGATTGCTCCTGCTGGACGGACGCGAAGGGTGTCCCACAGCTGGGGGCGCATGTGCACACCGTACAAACTTCCCTTGCAGCATGTTTCTTAGAATGTGTACATATTGATGGTGGCGTACTTAGTAGAAATTGAGCAGAGCAAAGAGTAGAACAATCTACTCAAGCAATCCTGAATGCGGTAGCACCTCTCGCTTTTCAAAACTTAGAGCGCGTCAAGAAGGTGAGCATGCTGTGGGCTCTGGACACATAGGGCTGCCGGGTAACGAGACAACTGATCACATGGCTGCAGACACGGTTCATTTGGGCTCCGGGGAGCTGGGCAATCGTGAGCCACTTAGTTTCTGGTAGGGTCCTCACAGGCCACTTAAGAAAGTGTAAAAGGACCCCATCTATTCGAGATGCTAGAAAGAAGAGGAAGCTTCGTTTCACTGCCTGGGCAAACGAGCTTACACGTGGTTCGGATATTTAGCAGAAAGGAGTCCGAAAGAGATTCACTATCGTCAGTAACCTGTCAGATATACTAAACTCATCAGGTCTGCTAGGCTCGACGAAAAGGAGTTCACTAGGAGGCTATGACGGTATGGTTAAAAGTTCGTATCCCTACTACTACAGGTACTAGACACGTTGTATCTCCACAAGTTTGTGCCCTAACCAACTCGGCTACTGACTTTCAAATTCATCAAATCAAATTTAGATACAAGTTACTACCCTACAGTTTTTATTTATTTATTTATTTATCTGTCATATGGTCATGTTATATTAAACAAAATACTGATAAACGAAAGTCCAAACCCTATACATAACCAATTGTCACAGAAGTTGCATGCAAAAAGTCATCCTATATCATATATTGAGGGCCTAAAAGGGGTGACACACGTACGAACTTTAAGTCGCGAACTTACTCGGCTCGACGTCACGTCGGTGACACACGTGAAGCTGAAATCACTCATTTCAATAATTTTCCTAAATAAACAAAACTTTTAACAAACGTCAAACACAACAAGCGTTGCGCATCGATGGCCTGCTGAAACAAAGTGGTGGCTCGCGCCTCGCAGTACGAGCCGAGGCAAGCTAAGCAAGATTTCAAACCAGTTGGATCGCCGACGGTTTGCGCGACGGTTTTAAAGTACGCGTACTTATACGGTGACACACAGGCGAAAAAGGTCATCGAGCCATAAGTACGCGTACTTGCTCGTACGTGTATCACCCCTTTAAAGTACATTCTTCTATAGTTCTATAGACAGTTCAGCTGTTGGTCCCTCATCATCATTCATTCAGGAAAAAGGTTTTTTTACCCTCCTCCCCCCCCCCCACTAAAGAGAGAGCATGCACATCAAGTACGTTGGAATCTAATCCTGCATTCTTTTGCCGCCAGTAAGACGATCTCATCTGCTATCTTGTGCAATCCCAGTACTTTGTGAGCAGTTCCTAAGACACTTTTGTTTATCATATTCCTTCTTATCTTCAGTCTGTATTATATATGAATCTATTCTATATTTTCTAACGGAGAATACACCTCTTGCACTGAAATGATAATTCTGGTAAGTGATAACTTCTACAAAGATTTTTAATGCACGCAACAATATTGAATTGATTATTTTGACTTCAGATTCTTACGTCAAATACGATCGATTGTAGGGACATTAGCATAGAAGACTTGCAAAGCAGGGGAGGTTAAGGAAATAATCGGCTAAACGTATTTTCTTTTTTACACTTAAATAACCTAAATCATCGTAGTATATACAATTTTGGTTGAAAAAGTGGAAATTCGTGCAACTAACGTAGTTTGGAAGAAAGAAAATTTTAGGCCTGATGCTTGATTCAAGTGAAAGAAACGCAAAAATGGCAAAAATAATATGTACGTGATGATACAGATTAAAAAATAGTCCGACCAACAGTTTACTATAACTTGTTACCATAATTTATGGCACCAACGGCATGCAGATACAGTTAGTGTCCGATCGAAACTACTTTTCACGGCCGAATCAAAAAGAAAAACGTATCATCAGTACTATCACACCCTATTTCAAATAAATTATTTTTTTTATTTTGATTTGCAGCATCAGCTACGGGGTTATTAGCTGCTTACTCATCTATATTCTCCAATATAATTTGCTTCTTTTCAAGAAACTTAATAGGTAATAGGTTGAAATATTATCTACCATACATTGCTGAAGTGTCACTGGGTGGTTGCATCTTATGCGGATATGCTCATAATTTCGACATTCGAAGAGTACATGGTCTATCGTTGAACTAACAGCTATAAACTCGAACATAAAATAAGTAAGATTGGCAGTATTGAGTACTAAACTATGGGGCGTTTTCTTGTATCCAACTATCGTACTGGTTCTTATAGTTGTTGACTGAAGATGCGTTCACTATCTCCAAGGAGAGTCCATTCCATGAGTCGAATATCCTGTTTGATAAGAATAACTGGCGGGAGTTGAACTGAGCCAAATATCAACTGTTGTGTATTTATATTATATTTTCTATCTTAAGAAATAAATATCTTTCCAAAATTTCGTCACTCCTTATGACACTCTTCGGTTAGCTGCCTTAAAACTAAATTTCATAAGTACAACTGAATATTTTTAATATTTTTGAAAGTAAGGAGTTTTCTCTAAATTTAAAAACTGTGATGAGCTTTATTGAGCTACGCAAATATTGTTGATTATCAGTATTCATAATTGAACAATCTAATATTGGAGCGAGGAACAGTATGTTATCAGCCTTCTCGCTCAGCAATTGCTTCTTCAATCTGGATGGTAGCCGAAACCGAAACTAAATCGAAACCAGTTTTTTGCCGAAACTACGCCGAAACCGAAACAGAAACCGAATGTTCGGTCGGACACTAGATACAGTATCTAAGCGGTTTGGGCACTAGATGGAGGACTCTGATCTTAATACAATTTGCGAACCTGTAGTAGGTTTGTTTAAAGTGTCCGTGACAACATTGTTTTTGCACAGCTTGAAATTCCTTTTGACAACGAGGCATAGGATGTTCAACGCTACTTTCATTTGAAAGTAGAAAAATCCTTGTTTTCCAAAAAGGATTTTGGCTACAAGCTTACATCAAGAACAACCTTTTGTAGAACAGGATGGAAAATACCATTCTCAAACAAGTCACTCCAATCAAACGCTAGTTAAAGTTATATCCCAAAATTTATTGGCTGAGACTCTGTGCACAAATGTCACGTCAACCAATTTAAAGGATAGAGTTTCATCACGTAAAAGCATCCCACACAGGATCCATTTCAAAGCATGCATTCGTAAGCAATGAAAAACGGACGAATGAGATATGATAGCGGGTAACGTCAAAGGATTTTAATAAGCTGTCGTTTTGTTGTGGTTTTGTTTTCTCTGGCGAAATATACGCGACACACTAACTTTGATGATATGAGCCAAAAACAAAAAAAAGTTGGTTGTTTATTCTTGACAGTTCATCGTAAAAGGACGTAATGTGCAATTACTGTTAATTCCTTTAATATTAGTTGCGGTGTGGTGTAGCGTCATATGATACTTCATTTTAGGTAACTACCTGATGTAATATTCAGGCGGTCCAGCTAGTGACACACAAACAAAGCACATGCACGTGTTGTCCAAAGCCAGGCTTCATCTCTTGTACAATAGCACAGACAACCAGTAACAGCCTGATGACGATTTGTTATAATTTTGCAGTTTTAGTGTAGTCCTTAACACGCTTCTTGGAAAGCCTTTGATATTATATCTATGTGTTTGGACTCGATTTTCATATACGAACAGATTTTATTTAAACTTTGTACATTTATCAAGGACTGATGACAATACAATAATTCGATAAGTTTGTCTCATTATCCTGGTCGCCAAGAACTGAAATTTTGAGACCTTTCGCAGTTCAGTTCAAAAAATGCTGAATGTGGTATGTCTTTTATTTTTGAGAAATGGTGGAAGTTCTTAACAAACTAAACCTTAAAGCCATGTACAGATGTGTATCCGAACAGCGTATCGTAACATGTCGGCGTATCACACCTCGTTCGGGATTATGATACGATACGAAACGAAAATTATTCTCACTCCGACTGCCGTTCAGAACAACGTACCGTATCATATCAGCGTTCCATTTTGAATTTAGTCATTTGTGTTGAATGTTACTTTATAATTTGTTCTTTACCCGTTCCATAGCTCGCCTTGATTTTTGCTCTCCCAGAAAGTAGAGTGTTCGTTTTTTCTTGCACTCTTCAGCACAAATTTTGAGTTGCTTTGCAATACCTCTACACGCGTCATTTTTTTAAATTTTATTATAATGTTTGGGGTGTTTTGCATCCCACAATATTGCCGCGTTTTTGTACAGATCGATGAACTACAAGGTATTTCCTTGATTCCAATTCAAAGCCATTGCAGAAGATTGTATACTTGCTCTGTACGGAACGGACGAAAAATAACTGCGAGAATTGCTGAGTAGTGGTGGTACGCATACTCGTCCAAACTTGCAAACTTGCTCCCTTAACGAGGACACATAACATCCTTTGATGTTTCGTCGAAAAACCGACAGCCGGCACTCCGCGATCCTGCAACATCTTTGATACGTGAGAGTGTTCGCATCGCTGTTCTTCTAGACGTCCAAAGTGATACGTGATCAAGTTACGTTACGATACGCTGTTCGGGTACAAATCTGTACATGGCTTAATGATGATGTTTCGCCCAAGTGACAGATCGGAATTGGCTCTAGGAAAACCTCGACATGGTATTACCTAGTACACTGATGGCTCCAAAACTTCACCAGGTACAGATGGAAGCATATACGGTGGTAGGCCTGGTCGGAACCTAAGTATCCGTTTAGGTAAACTGACTACCGTTTTCTAAGGAAAAATAGCCGCAATTTTGGAGTGCGGCAGAAGATAAATGATACAGCAAAAGGACTATGTAAACACAGACAGCCAAAAATAGTACTACTACAATGTCCTAAAGATACTGGCAAATACCAACAAGGCTATCTTGGGTGCCTAGTCACGTAGTAGTGGGTGATAATGGGAGGGCAAACGGATGTACCAAGAAAGGTGCAGAACTCCCTGTTTGGTATATAATACAACATGATAAGATGAGTGGTGGCTAAGAGGATACTGATGCAGACGCTCTCAGACTGAGCAGGAGCTAACCACAAAAGGTCGTTAAATTTATAACTGACCATTGGACTTCAGTACACACCTGCAAAGGCTGGATTTTGATGTGGCAGACCCATAATGCAGGAAGTGGGGCGAGGCAGAGGAAAAAGCTAAGCATGTTATTTTCTTCGGTCTACCTTGGACATGCTTGTATAGCACCTTCACCTGTATGTTTGTTTGTATCTTATAACCCACTACTTTAGACTTAATTTTGATCCACTTTAAATGACTAGATTTAATTTAAACTTAGTGCACTTATCAGGAACCGGTGACAATACAATAATTTAATAAGTTTGTCACATTATCTTGCTGATTATGAATAATCGCCAGAAATTTTGCAAAATAGCTGAATCAATCACATTTATCGTAACACATATATACAGGGTGTCCCAATAAATAGTGTCAAGCCAAAGCCCATAAATACAGCACCCTTTGGGGTCACCCGAAACACCCCCGTGTATGTTATACGATTTTTTGTAGTTCTTTTTCTGAACTTTAGAGAATTCTCTACCTCGTCAACTTGAAACTTTTCCAAAAGAAAAATTAATAGACTTTTCCAAATTCTGTTTTTTGCTGCTTAATTTCCAAGACCTTACTGTTTATACATAAAACAATCGACTTCGTAGCTTTGATGAAAATCATGAAAATTTTAGTGTAAATTCAAAAATGTGCGATCTGTTAATTATGACTTAAATCTTCAACTCGCAATTAAAAATCTAAAGAGGCGATTTCATTACTTCTAAGCAGGTCTAAAAACTTCAGACTCTCAGCTATCATAGTCATTAAAAAAAGTAGTACTTAATGCTACTTTCTCTCCAATCGACCTTCAAAGACAAGAGGCAGAGATTTCTTGAAATTAGCGATGTGATATCCAATTCATTAACAACTAATTCTAACGCGCTAACAGCAGAATGGTTGTTAGTACCGTAATAACAAACGTTAAAAGTGTTCCACTTGTTAAAAAAAGATCCTATTTCTTGCTAAAAAAACACAAGGCCCGCATTCATCAAAACCTGTTTTTACCTAAGCGACAACAAAAAGAGCTAACGCAGTAAAAGATATTAGAAAGAGCTAGCTATGATATTGTTGTGATGTGTTTTAAAAATGTGTCATTGCATAGGTTGCTTTCGTTATCTTTATTCAGTGATCTGTGTGTCTTTGCGGCTTCAGTACAATACGCTCTTGTTTGGTGAATTATTTTGGCAATTTGATTTGAAGATTAATCAGCAAAAGAGAATTTGGAAAGGTCTTTTAATTTTTGTTTTGGAAAAGTTTAATGTTGTCGAGGTAGAGAAGTCCCTAAAATTCACAAAAAAGTTCATAACTCGAAAACTACAAAAAATCGTATAACATACATGGGAGTGTTTCGGGTGACCCAAAGGGTGCTCTGTTCATGGGCTTCAACTTGACACTATTTTCTAGGACACCCTATATATCCTCTTAAATAGAAAATAAACGCTTATTAACCTAAATATCACAAATGTAGATTTTGGATCATAAAAATACATAGGTTCGCGAAAACCCAGTAGCTTCTTCACAGACAGACTAGTTAATTTAATACATAACGTACATGCAGTATTAGTTTTGAAAAATATACACAACAGCATTGAGTTATCAAAAAATATTTTGAAACAACATAGAGTATGGGGTGTACCGGGTTATTCACGTTACTCGACAAGGAGCATTATGGCTAAAGTATCTAAGGAAAAAGAAAATAATAATTGCGGATGGATCGAGACCCATTAAGGTTACATTTTAAAAATATTTTCATGTTATACAGGGTGTCCCCAATACACGAAACGTATCAAAGTTATGTTTTTTTAAATCGAATACCCGTATATTATTGCATATTCAGATTCCTTGGTGAATTCTAGTGTGACTTTATGTATCACACATGGTATCTAAAGCAAACCGTTTAGGTGTAAATCACCATTTTCGGTATAAGTACATGTCGGAAAAAAATTGAATGCCACAGATATTATAAAACTTAGAAGGCTGTGACTTTTCCGTGTTACTAAGCATGAAATGCGTCACCCTAGGTCGACAAATTTGAACTACGTTTATGCTTGGAGAAATCGGTCGATTACTTAAGGAAACTTCGATCAGAGATAACTTGATTTTTTCAAATGGGAATGCCTAATTTTTTTATACGGTTGAATGTAGAAGTTGATAACCTTTCTAGCGATGTAAGGTGGTGAATATCAATCTCTGGTAGTTTTACTTAATTTCAAATTTTCAACCAAATCGGTGTTTTTCGATTTTCCAACCTAGAAAAGCAACCTAGCAGGTCATAAAATATAAACAAAAATCCGTTCAGGTAGAAGAAAACAACCAACTTAGCAGAAAAATACACACGTACTAGACTAAACGGACACGATTATAAAAATTACTCAAAACAAACAAATTCTAACCAGAAACAATGGCGGTAACAAAACTTTGGTCAGAGAAGCTGGAGTACGACAGAAATGGATCTCTTTCACGTCCTACTAATAGCTACTGCAATGTGCTAGAGACTGGCAATTTCCAAAACCATTAAAAATTTGATGAAACTACTAGAGAATTTTGTAGGCAGTTTATTATTTTCATAATAAAATTTCACGTTTAGTGATATGAAAAAGTATGCAGTTCTGTCAGAACTCAAGTCAAAAGTACCTCTGACTGGAGTTCTGAAAATTCTTCAGTACGTATTAGCAAGTTGGCAGAAAATGAAGAATGAATTAAAATTTGTTCAAATTATAAAACATAACTTAAACGGCAGAAAATTTAAATTTGATTTGTCAGTATTCCTTTTTTGCAATATTTCTAATAGATATTGAAAGATATAGAAGGACTCCAGTCAGAGGTATCGTTCCTTTGACGCAATTTACTTCTTTTTTACACCATTACATGTGATTGATAATTGTGTGCTGGAGCAACAATCGCTGGTTGTTTTTGTTTCATTTCAGGGCTTTTACTTATCTTGGAAATTTTCAACCTCTAGTAAATTGCGGTAGTCAGTAGACTGTGAAAAATATCTATTACTGTCATAATCCAGCATCTCTTTGACCTTAGAGATGTTGATTTGTTGTAAGGAATTTTTATAATCTTGTCTGTTTATTCTAATTCGTCTGCATCTTTTTTCTAAGTTACTTGCTTTTTTCCATCTGAACATGCTTCTGTTTATATTTCATGGCCTGCTAGGTTGCTTATAGGTAGGAAAATTGAAAAACACCGATTTGTTTGAAAATTTAAAATTATAAGAAAACTACCAGAGATTGATATTCACAACCTTAAAGCATTAGGACCGTATAAAAAATAGGCATTCCCATTTGAAAAAATCAAGTTATCTCTGATCAAAGTTTCCTTAATTAATCGACCGATTTCTCCAAGCATAAACGTAATTTAAAATTGACATTCTAATCAAAGCTGATGCATTTTATGCTTAGCAATGCGGCAAAGTCACAGCATTCCAAATTTTATATTGTCTGCGATATTCAATTTTTTCCTGATCTCTACTTATCCCGAAAATGATAATTTACACCTAAACGGTTCACTTTAAGCCCCATGCGTGATACATAAAGTCACACTAGAATTCACCAAGGATTCTGAAAATGCAATAATATATGTGGTGTTCCATTCAAAAAAATACACCTTTGATACGTTTCGTGTTTTGGGGACACCCTGTGTAACATGAAAATATTCTTAAAATGTAGCCTTATTGGGTACCTATCCATCCAAAGTTATTATTTTATTTTTATCGAATACTTTAGTCATAATGCTCCGTGTCGAATAACGTGAATAACCCGGTATAAATGAGTAACGTTTTGTTGAGTTTAATGTATGTGGGGCGGTGACTTCAGCCCCCTCAAATTCATG
Source organism: Callosobruchus maculatus (assembly GCA_951848785.1). Taxonomy (NCBI): domain Eukaryota; kingdom Metazoa; phylum Arthropoda; class Insecta; order Coleoptera; family Chrysomelidae; genus Callosobruchus; species Callosobruchus maculatus. The sequence goes on from CATOUR010000100.1 coordinate 5,470,423, forward strand.
GACTTAGCTACGCCTGTGCCTGGTAGTCCGTCTCAAACTTTAACTCCAAAGGCCCGATCGTACCGCTCGAATCTTGATCGTTCTTGAATTGATGATTCATGATCCGGCATCGAAAGTACTGTCCTGTAACTAGTTATACTACTCAGTACCCTGTACTCTTCCCTTTTTCTCTATTTTTTAGTCCAAAATGACTGGTCAATCTGGCACCTTGATGAACAAGGTCCGGCAGCAGCAACGCAACGACATCGCATAAACTCCACCGGCCTAATCACCGTAAACCCGTGGCCCGACCGGAGCCGGACCGGAGCATCAGCGTCCGGTGTTCGGAGCCCGGAGCACGCGTCCGTCCGCCATTTCAATATTTACGAACGGAGCGAAAATCCGAGCGGGACAATCGTGTAACGACGTGTTGTTTCACTCGAGCAAAGCTAGGAAATAGTTTATGACTTGAAAACATCCTGCGGCAACATACTTTCGTTGACAAGTTCTTTCTATTCTCTGGAGTATTCTTCAAACACCAAGTTCTCAGAATGCTTCACACAAAAGTAAGGCAGTAGCAAGCTTGGAAAGTCATCTAATCGATTCTGATATATTCTGATTTCTTGCCAATTTCTCCACTGCCAACGTACCGATTTTAAAGAATATTACCTACTTTCCCGAAAATATACGTATAACTAAAAAAATGAAGTCAAGTTGATTGGCTCAGTACTTCCCACACATTACGGTGGTACCAATTTATTATTTTCCCATAGCATGAAGCTTTAGTCAGAGATCCCTTGCAACCCTCCTAAAATTGTCATTATCAATGCTACAAACTTTTCAGTTTTACAACGCCCCACCCCCCACCCACCCCAATTTCACCCCCACCCAAAAAAGGGTAGGAAATGATCAAGAACCCCAAGAACATCTAAAAACGAAGTTTGAGTTTTTTTCATACTTTCAGTTTTTTTTATTATTGCTACGCTGCCACTGACACGATTTTTAACAAACATACGCGTTTTCCATCTTCACCACTGTAGTAATACTGTGTCAAAATTTCATTGGAATCAATTTAATAGTGACCACGATACAAAATACAAAACGATCTAAACCAATCCTCGTATGTACGAGTATACAGAAAAGTCCCTTAGTTTCTGTAATAGGCAAAACAATGTTCGGATGTACCTAAAAAAGTTATTATTTATGTTGCTAAGGTCTTCCTTCATAGGTCAGTGGAGAGTCTATTATGAAAGCAACAATTTTTTTAATTTTACAATCACCACCCCTCAACCACCCCAATTTCACCCCCACCCAAAAAAGGTGGAAAATGATCAGGAACTCCTAAAACGCCTAAAAAGGAAGTTTGAGCAATATTTATTTTTTTTGTTTTTTGCTAATTACTCCGCCGCCCATGCACCGATTTTCAAAATTATAGGAACATTACCTACTACAACCCCACAGAATATCGCTGTCCAAATTTCATCACAATCGATGCAGCGGTTGCTGAGATTGCGAGGCTAGAAAAAAGCGACAGACAGACAGACAGGCCGACGGAAATGAGTAACGTGGATTTTCGTTATGTAGACATCATTACACGTCCAAAAAGCGTATTATCTCAAAATCGAAAATTTTTGCGATCACAATACTCCTCTAACCTATCGGTGTGGGAAGTAAAAAATCATCAAAATAGATTTAGCTCTTACTGAGATGATATAGATAGGCAACCAACAGAAAGAAATAGGTATGAAAAAACATCAAAAGGGTTTGAAAAGTATACCTACCCCTATCATCATCGTAATTCAACTCCATTCAAGAGAATTATCTAATATACCAATGTACTGGTTAAAAAAACAAAATACCTACTACTACGCCATATCACACAATATTATGATTTCATCGGTGTTGGGGTTAATCAGATACAAGAATGTGAATAGACAGACCGACAGAAATTAGTGTAATCACAGATTTCGTGGTGTTGACATCATCAAAATTAGGAACAAGTTCTAATCAAAAGATCCTTTCTTGCCTTCGGTTCCTCCTAGTGCATATAAATGACTTACCTTGGCTAAAAGAGATGTTTCAAAAGGTCTGTTTCGGACTTCCATTGTCTATATAATTTTTAGTACAACGATTCGATTGATCTACTATTCCCAATCGTCTTTACGTGAACTACAAACATTATACTAAAAATTAAATAGATAATGGTAGTCCGAAACAGACCGTTTGAAACATCGACCTTGTCTACAAACATCAAACAACAGTTAAAAGAGGTGTGTTATACGCAAATAATACAAACATATCAATTAGATGTAAAGATCTCAATAATGTCCTGGTCTGTAACCCTGAGAAATCACAGACAATGCTGTTAATATTCACTTTTAGGCTCTCTCTAGCTTCAATATATTAGGATTGTTTGTAGTTCCCCCCAGGCGACTATCCCATATAATAAATGTAGCAGCATAGTAAAGTGTTTTCAAATGATGAATTGTGAATATTTATTTAAAACACCTGAACATGAAAAAAATGAATATTTTGTTGTTCAATAGCTTATAAAAAAATCCAATAAAATGTCATGATCAAATCTTCGTTCAGGGTTCTTGCCACTATACTTAAAATACCAACACTTCAATGCTCTATGCTGTACAGACTCAAGTTTGTATTGAATTTTAATAAATTGGATATCAAATCACCGAGACATACTCTCCCTTAGATGATGAATGCAAAGTACAAAGTTTTCATACATTTTACATCTGAAAAGCTGAACCAACCTCCAACGCAATAACCCATGAATCTCGATGAAGATGAAACTATTTCAGAAATATGATCATGGAATGAAAATTTATTGTCAAGAACAATCCCCAAATTTTTAAAGCTTGAACCTCTACCTACAATAATACCATTAATGTTATAATCCCCATAGATAATCGAATCATACTTCCTGGTGCATGTGACAACCTTGCACTTTTGTACATTCAATGTGTGTGAGTTAAATTTAACATCTCTTGCAGTCGCTTTTGGAGTTATGTGCAGAATATATTTTGAGATCGTCGGAAAAAAGGTGCAAAAAGTGCATACAAGGAAGCATCAAAGACAGATCATTCATAAAGATGAGAAACAGCAAGGGACCTAAATTGGACCCTTGACGAACTCCAGGGGATGCCGTGTGGCACTTAGATTTGACATTGCCATATTCAAGATATGACATTCTATTCATGAGATACGATTTAAGGAAGGATGCTAAAAAGGTTGGCCATCCAAGTCTTTCTAGTTTAGATAGGAGCACGTAATGATCAACTTTGTCAATCGCGTTTGCTGTATCTATATACAGGGTGGGCCAATAGTGCGTGGACGGAGGATTGTTGGCTTACCAAAAAATATTTCAAAAATCTGTCACTTGACCGTGGTAGGGGTAGTCGCACCGCAAAGTCACGGCCTCCTACGTTTTATAATCGCTGCGGTATTCAATTTTTTTCTGATACCTACTTGTACCAAAAATGGTGATTTGCGCCTAAACGGTTTGTTTAAAGTTCCATGTGTGATACATAAAGTCACACTAGAATTGACCAAGGAATCCAAATATGCAATAATAAATATATCACATTAGAATTGACCAAGGAATCCAAATATGCAATAATATATAGGGGGTTCCGTTCAAAAAAATGTAAGTTTGATATGAATCACCCTGTATAAACGTCAAAATTTAAGTGAAAATATTTTTACGTTATAGCTCTCCAGGGTCCTTACTATGGTCAAGTGACAGATTTTTGAAATATTTTTTAGCAAGCCCACAATCCTCCGTCCACGCTCTATTGGCCCACCCTGTATACCACATCGACTTGAACGCCCCTGAACACTAAGCACACCACAAACTTGACTAAAACAAGCTAGATTTGTAACTGTAAGCCTACCAAGCATAAAACCGTGGTGATTTACAAATATAACAGAGTTTACAGAACCTAATACGTTGCTATGAATGATAAATTCTAAAAGTGTACTAAAATTACATGAGATAGCAATTTGGCGGTAATTAGTTACATCGGTTTTATTTCCTTTCTTAAATATAGGGCAAATTTTGGTTATCTTCCAAATATCTTGGCAAGAGCATGTTTTGAATATTAAACTAAATATAGTGCAGAGAGGTTTAGCTAGAATATGAATACCGTCCTTAACAATAAAACTAGAAACCCCTCAAAACCAGATGGCATCTTGGTCTGTTATAATATAATTTATGTGGATGATGTAAGAATCAAGCATTATGCCGGGATATTTTAAAGTTTATGCTTCATTTAATTGTGTTTTATGACAATCGCAGTTCCTCTCGATCTTAATCTTTTCAAATTTAGGTAAGTATAGGCACGTGTTTGGAGAATCCGCATATCTGTGTATCTATCTACAATCTAGAGAGCACGATAATCATCGCGAAATAAAGTCAGTAGTCCGTTGTGAAGTAGTTCAAAGCTTTGTGTACCTCGGTTCTTTGATCGACAATTCGGGTAGCTGTGAAAATGAGATTCGACAACGCATTCAACAGGCACGCGTGGCCATGACAAAGCTTACTAAAATTGGCGTAACCATAACATCACTAAAGCTACCAAAATTTCGCTGGTTCAGTCTCTTGTGTTCTCCATATTTTTTTATGCCTCAGAAGCTTGGCCCGTATAGATGCTTTTGAAATGTGGACGTGGAGGAGAATGCTGAGAGTTCCTTATACCGCCCATCGAACTAACGTTGCCATACTAGATGAGCTCGGCAATCCAAAGAGATTACCCTCCATTGAGTCGTCGGACATATTCACATAAGCGATAATATGGAGAAACTAGTAGTTCAGGGTCATGCCCCGAGTGGGCGGCGCCGTGGACATTCCCCTACACGCTGGGTGGATACAACGCAATAGTTGTTGGATATGAGTATCAAGAGCGCCACTGAACTGACAGTAAATCGCGAACAATGGCGAGCTACACTTCTCAAAGCTATTGATAATATTCGTGTCGGCAGTACTATAGCTCCGACTTAATGCATTTTACGAGTTTACAACATGTCTGTTAAGACATTGTGACTATGATGGTGATCTACAATCTTCTATCTGGAGTGAAACGTCTCGTTGCTATACGCCAGACCTGCTGCCAGCATCACATCACGTTCAGCTTGGCAGAATCATCAGGCCGCGTCCTCGTCTGTGCCACCGTCCGTATGACAGATACTAATTTACAATGATAATCACTTGACCGGGCCGATGATTAACTGTATGAATAGCAGATTTGCCGGGAAATTGCTAATTTGCATTCCCCCTGCACTCTATCCGCTGTCCGTTGGTCCGTCGGTCGGTCGGTCGGTCGGTCCATCCTTCGCTCAGACAACTCCGGATGAACGTATCCGCGCGTGATGAGACTGATGACGCGCCAGATGGATTCTGAGCTCCACTATAATAGTAATTCGCCCATCCTGATGACGTAATGGATTTGCATTTTAAGCGCCGGGGTGGAGTGGTGGTCCAGCATCAGATTGGAAGCTGGCTATTCGGACTGACAGATTACGGCAACAAAGGTGGGTTTTGGATTCGAATCGTTAGATAATACAAAGCGGTCCTTGGCCACGTGTTTCCATCATAATGTTAGTTCATCAAATTATAACAATGGGCTTTTCGACATCGAAATGGTCATGAAAGCATTATTTCTTTTATTATGTTTGTGTGTTGCAAACATTGATATCATAACTTGATACAGTTGAGCCCAATCCAAACTACCCATCGTCGTGTCACAATGACAGTTTGACAATATGAGAGACTGAAAAGGGCAAGGGCAATTATTAAATGGACGGGAAGATTAGGGAAAGATTCAATTTCTAAAAACTTCGAACGGCTAATCAGTTTCAGTTCAGTTCAATTCATTTGGTTATACAGTAATTCGACATAGATATTTGGGGCGGTAATAGTAGAGGTGGTAGGCTATAAAATTGACCACATAATACCATATCCGGTTCCTAATAGATTTCGAGACAAATATTGAATTTTATAGTCTAAGATCCGAATATAAGACGACCCTCACCGTGTATTAACAAAGGACGCAGCACAGCAGCTGCGTGTAGCGTGTATCGTGCTTGTAGCTCGGCGATTGAATGGAAGAGAGTGTGCATGTCATGTGTCCGTGAAATTAAAAAGGATAGCGATACACTCGTAAAAGCTGTGCAATATTTTGGAGCACTAATAATTTATTAATATTAAATTAAGTTATTAAGCTATTAAGTAATAAAAGATATATGAAATGTGTAACATTCATAAAATCAAAATATATGAATGTTAATAAATATTTTTTTCATTAATTAATAACATGCATATGTGTGTATATATTGCATGTGATATTAAAGTATATTCATATTTTTTAAATCAAAAAGTGATAGTGATACATATATAATACTTATCTCAAAAATTGTGTTTGTTCTATCAGCTGCGTAAATAAAAACCAAAAAAGCAAAAAGATCAAAGTCATCAAAAAACTAAAACGAACAAATAAATATAAAAATAAATAAATAAATGTATACTTACACCAATAATAAATATGTTTTGTTATTTACGTTTCATCGTTCAAATCAAGAATATCATCATCCGAATTACATAGAAAACACTTTTTAGCCAATTTTTATCACAATTTAATTTTATAAATAACAACAATCATGACAGGCACATGACATGCGCACTCTCTTTTATTCAATGGCCGAGCTACATACAGCTGCTATGCTGCGTCCTTTGTTAATACACGGGATAGTTCGCTCGGACCTCTCTGGCGCACGTATTCACTGGCAGCAATATTTTGATCTTTAAAAATCGACAACCGGAATTTCAGACTGATTTTTTGCAGACAACCCTATATCGACGTGTTTGCAATGAAATTATCTTTATTTTGATATAAGTTTCATGCATTAACCACACCGGTGCAAATTACTATTATTGATGTACCTGTTTATACCTGCCTACCCTATAGTTCGGACGGGAAAAAAGTAGCCAACCTAACGTTTACATATTCTATGGGCTTCATACTTTCGATTGGTATGTGATTTGTCTATTAACCAAACCAGTGAAATGTTTGAAAAAATTAATTTTTCAATATTTAATCATATCCTGGACTGATATTTTTCAGCCAACCCACTCGCGATATGTTTTTAAACATATTGAATTTAATATAAAATGCTTTTCATCCATTAACCAGTTCGGTGAAGGTCGTCTTATATTCGGATCTTCTACTGTTAGAGAATTTTCATTAAAATGCGGACCGCCAAAAATGTTACTGTCACATATGAGAATTTTTGGTATTAGTTTCTAGAAAATATGCTACTACGGCATTATCGACTAAAAGAAAGTGATATCAAACACTTCGCGAGATCGCGTCAAAGTCAGAATGTGTTGAAAAGTAACTTGAAGGAAATGAATGTATCTTGAAAAGTCACCAAATAATTAACCGTGCACTTTACGGCAAAAACATGCCCATGTTTCTAGTTATCCATTGGTACCATAAACTTGTTGTAAATGTGGTAAATACAGGCAATAAGGTTGCATTTAAGCTCTCAGCTCACAACGGATCTCCGAGAGTACAAAGTTTCAACAGACCGTTTGGCGAAAACTTGTCATCGAATTTCTAACTTTTGTTATGGGTGCTTGAATGATGTATCATTGCATCACTGTTAGTTAACAAAAGTGACCGGTTAACCAAAACTTCCGTATAGGGTCTCAAAATTGCATAATTTTAGAAGAAAACTTCAAGTTGTAATTTAAAATTGATTCGTCTTAAAAAGTTGCTAGGCAAGCAAGCAACACATGCAGGCCACGTTATAAAGTATCTTGTATCCATATATTTTCAGTTATGTATAGACTCAGCCATCCAAAGATTTCTACTTAACAAAGGCGCATCTTCTGCGTCCACTTGAAGCATTAATCGACAAAAATCTATTCTTCTGACAAGATCGCCTTTCTTCAAAATATGTACTAGCATGTAATCAGGGCTGAAACCAATCCTTTTCAGAAAGATTTAAATCATAAATCGCAAATCATTATAATTTCAAAAAATTATTTAAGTCGTAAATCCTTTTGAGGAAAGAAATAGACTTAAATCAAAAATCATTATATTCTTTTTTGGTATGTAAGTAAATTTTTTGAATTTTGATGTTTAAAAATCCTTTCTCAAACACCATTCCCTACTAGTCCTACTACACAAGCTTGAGAATAAACTAAAACTGAAAAAATTTAAATCATGATTATACAAACAAATTTGGAGAAATAAAATACAAATTATAAACAGAAAACAAATGTAGAAAAATATGTCAGGTAACATTGCAGTAACAGGTAACAGATAAGTAACAAACTTAGTACTAAGTAAGTAAGTACCTACTATGTATCCAGTAAACTGACTTTAAATCCTGAAGAGATTTGAATCAAAAAGTATTTTTAATTAGCGAATGATTTTAAATCAAAAAATGATTTATAATCATCAGAAAATGATTTTGAATCAAAAAATGATTTAAAATCATTTGAAAATGATTTTAAATCAAAGAATGATTTAAAATGATTTATGCTGAATAGCAAATGATTATAAGTCTTTGTCAAATATCTTTGTCGAAAAATATGTAAATCACAAATCATAAATCACTAAGCTGGCAAAAATTTGTAATCAAACGGTCTAAATCGAAAAAATGATTTAAATAAAGTTTCAGCTCTGCATGTAATGGTGGACAGGCTAGTCCTATGAGCAGTGAATCACACCTTCCACTGCGAAATACCGTATTAAGGGGATTTGCAACTGTGTAGGTGGAAAAACTCTCGGAAAACGCTTAATTTTAATTCATTTTGTTTTATTTAGATTTCACTTAGAATTCAAGAATTATCCAACAATACTCATTTATGAACAACCTTGCATAATTAATTATTCGACATCTTTAGGACATCTAAAAACGGTGAAATATTTTTCTTAGCTTGTACATACTATAGTCTGTCCACCGAAGAAAAGGAGTGAAAAATTATTTCAAACCCATATTTTGTGGCTTTACTCGGATAAATCGAACTTAATTTTTCTGTTTATAATAACATCACTGCTCTCGGTATGCAGTTTTGTAGACAGTGTGCATATAACCCTTGACCATACAGTAAAAATTTACATATATTGTGCATGGTTACTCCGTTTGTTCGGTGGACAAGGTGTAGTACTATAATAAGTAGTTTCAAACTTTATTAATATGGCTTATTTGTCATCTTACAAACTCGCAAACTCTTAAACTGAGGAATCTAGGCAAATTATATTGCATATCGTTTTTGCTTAAAATATAATATACGTACATATAAAATATTGCATTAAAAATGTAACTTTGATGCACCACCGCATTATAAGCAAGCTTATTTTACATAAATAATAGTCGACCTAAAATCCTTCATACTTTTTTATGCATTATTATTAGTATGAACTTCAGTCTCTCGGAAGACGCCGAACAGGTAACAGCTTCTGAGGATACCAACTACTCGTGTTGGCAAAACGTCAAGCAGGAAGCGCGCTGACGCCAAGGTGGCGGAGCGTGTCGACACCGGCCGAGCGGCCCTAGAACCAACAGTTCATCGGATCATGGCAGCGAAAACTTTACACAATATATTGCTCTATAAGTACATTCCAACGCCACCCCGTATATGGCATCCCATCACCCTAATTCCTAGATCAAGGGTATCTCAGCCCCTCTACATTTGTCGCCCCAGAGAATAGCGACGATGCTCATTTTTGGCAGCTGTAATCGTTTTTGGATCTGCCTTGTTCCCGTTCATGGCTTACTAGCTTTCCTGTATTGAATTACGCTTCATGAGCTTACGCTGAGAGATTTTGATACTCATCCTCTTTATGAGGTTACACCGTAACCAAGTGGATTTTTTTCAGATTTACAAGGGCTCCTCCTATGTATACTCTTGGAATGCTCACGAAATATAAGAGATCAAAATGAAAAAAATATATGTATATTTAGCTGTATACTTTTTAATATTTAATAGACACACGCCTCATTTTAAATTTTTGCTAATAAAACTTGTGATACTGTTAATCTTTTTCAATAATTTAAGACTTCAAAATTTCCAAAACAGTTGCATCATGTAGTTTGGCGAGATGAGTAATTCCCACCCATTTTTGAGTTAAGTACATAGTGACCAAGAATGAACGTTGATTGAGGAGCAGACTTTAAAAATGCATTTTATCCAAGTTTTTATGTTTGAGTTAGAGGTGGCGCTGTATTCCTATGATCAAATGCTTACACTTTATGAGCAATAAGACAGACAAAATGCATTTAGTCTCCTTGCTATTCGGTAGGAAATCATACCTAGAAAAACAGACTGTCCATGGACAAAATGCATTTTGATTGGGATTTTGTTTTCGTATGCTGTACAGTAGCTGAAATGATAGCTGATACGTGAGAAAACTGTGGCAAACTAGTGATGTATAGAACTAGATGTTTTTGAATGCGCTCAGAATTTTTCTGGTTCATTCTAGTATGCGGCAAATATTTTCCAAACTTTTGTTTGTGCTACTTAACAATGAAACTCAAATTACGTTTTGTGTAGTAGTCCAGTAGTATCAAACTAACTGCATTGTATCTACTTGAGACAAACAAACGCCAGTCCAACAGTTTTTTCAATTTTTCATAGAACCTATATCACTATATTGTCTCAGATCTTTTTATTTTTCTCTATGATTTGGTTTCTCTGTACTCGTAAAATACAATTTGAATGTCTACTCCTCAATTATGAATAAGTAAAATAATTAACTTAGATAAATAGACAGATATAGACATACGTTTATTATAAACACCCAATAACAGAGAGTATTATAAAAAATAAATAAAAAAAACAAAATAGAATACTACGAATCTAGGAGTTAATTGATGCATATGTTATAAACGTCCAAAGATGACCAAAGACGGTCAAAATTGATATCACAGAATTGGCATACCGTATATTATATATTAAGATATAGATAATACATTTTTAAGATTTCTGGACTTAATAAGTTTCTGTACCGGAAGGAAGAAAACCTTTCAAGAGCGTAACACTTAAGCCAGATTGGCCCCCTTGTACATCCTCACAGGTACCTCTCAAAACTGAGTGTTCAACTATCCCAACTTAATAAGGTGGTGGTAGCTCAGATGAATTCCTCTTAACCTGGCCTTGGAAGGCTAGCGTTTCCCCAGCATCGATTCACGCATTGATAAGATCCTCTTCACATCCCCTGAACAGGAATCTATTAGCAGTTGAGCAGTTGAGCAGCGAGAAGTATCATCTCACACGGCCTTACAGGCATTGTGGGTACAGTCTTCTAACAGTTTTATCCTCCATAAGGCAAGGCAGAAAAAGGCTTGGGCTCCAGGATTTAGATCTCGGCAACCCTGTTGGATAACGGGTTCGCTGGCATATTGGCTTTAGTCTGTGAGTGCCCAGTTACCCTGCTTACCATTATTTTGTTGTCGGTAGATCGGTAGATGCACTCAGGAGTGCCTGAATGCCATTCAATGGTGAGCTCGTCGTTAATTTGAAGCACTTGGAAGCCGCAGTGGCGCTTGTGACGTACGATTTGTAGACCCAGTAATGACTCACCTCATGGTGTGGGGAGTAATCATTAGGTAATGGAACATCAGCCCAAGTTGCACCTTTTTTAGTTTTTTAATTTTAATATACATATACATTATACAATAAAATGACCCGTGTGTTTCAAATACTATTGATAAAAGTAACTAGTTATCACTGTGGTATGTCATAAAAGAAAGGGTGTCGAAATAAAAATCAACGTCAGGACATTAAACAACATACCTACGTTATACAAACGACAGGGTTATCATCGCAGATAATCCAGAAGCCCTTCAACATCTAATCAACAAACTTGTAGAAGTAGGAGATGAACTAGGTATGGAAATTAATGTAACAAAAGCCAAAGTAATGGCCATAACAAGTTCTTCAAACTCACACCTGAACATCTATGACACCGCGATAAAGAAAGTTCAGAAATGTAAATATCTTGGTTGCTACATTATAACAAATTAATGTAGATCCTGACGTTGAAGTAAGATCACGCATAGAACATGCCAGAGCCATATTCCTGAAGATAGAAAATCTATTATGTAACGCAATTTTGAACTTCAACTTAAGATACTATTTTGTAAAGGCATACGTGCATTCAGTTCTCTTGTATGGAGCAAAACCGTCGACACTAGAGGTGAACAGGCTCGAGGCATTTTAAATGTCGACCTTCCGTAGAAGAAATATCATGGACTGATCATATATATAACGATGAAGTACTTAGACATCTGAGAAAGGAAAGAGCGTTACTTGCAACAACAAAACGAAGAAGTACCGCTTATCTGGACCATATATACTGTAAGAATAAGTATAATATACTGAAACTGATAATAGAAGGAAAAATCCAAGGAAACGTGGTCCTGGTCGCAGACAACATTCATGGTTAAAACACATACCTGATTGGACTGGTATGAATACATCATCTTTAATTCATACCATGCAGTGTGCCAAAATTGTCGCCAATGTTCCAGAAGAAGAACAATTGGTCTGTCACAGTGACCGTGAATTTTTTGTTCAGCATACCCTCCCCTCCCATGAAGACAGAAATAAATAGAATTGCCCTTCCCACATATAGCATGTCACCGCACATACGTCCATTGGTAAATATACAAATTATTCTTAGTGCTTTCTGCATTCTTAATCGACATGGAAGTGAATGTTTTGAAGTGGCAGTGACGACCTGCTTCTGCCGGTTCTAGTCACGAAATACAACCCATCAAACTACAAAGGAAATATCATGCAAATAATTGTCTTTCACAACACACAACTGATTGAAATTACGAGTATCTGGGAAATTACTGGGATATTACCGCTAGTTACGGTAATGTTGGTATTATGTACACTTACGTGATGCGTGTCACATACATTGTCATGTCGTGGGACACACTTCACGTTTTTCACTACAGATGTTCCTTCCGCGATGGTAAATAGAAATTAGAAGGTATGTTCAGATATATGGTAAATATAAATTGTACAGTACCATAGGCGCCTTTAAGATGGGGGCAAAATTTTGTTCAAGAGGGGAAAGCACACTTTTAAGGAGTAGCAAACATAAATGTGTCTATACAGGGTGGGCCAATACTGACTGGACGGAGGATTGTGGCCTCACTAAAACGGATTTCAAAAATCTGTACCTGATCATGGTCCCATACCTTGGAGGCTATAACCTTAAGATATTTTCACTTAAATTTTGACGTCTATACAGGGTGATTCATTTCAACCGGACTTGACCCTACTTGATTTTTACTTCCCACACCGATAGGTGAGGGGAGTATTGTGATCGCGAAAATTTTCGATTTTGAAATAATACGCTTTTTGGGCGTTTTATGATGTCTACATAACGATAATCCATGTCACTCATTTCGGTCGGTCTGTCTGTCTGTCTGTCTGTCGGTCTGTCTGTCTGTCTGTCTGTGCGCGTTTTTCTAGCCTAATCTCAGTAACCGCTGCATGGATTGTGATGAAATTTGGGTAGCATGGGGGGTCGTAGTAGGTAATGTTCTTACAATTTTGGAAATCGGTGCATGGGCGGCGGAGTAATTAGCAAAAAACAAAACTTTCCTCAAACTTCTTTTTAGGTGTTTTAGGGGTTCCTGATCATTTTCTACTTTTTTTGGGTGGGGGTGAAATTGGGGTGGTTGTGGGGTGGAGGGTTGTAAATCTCAAAAATATGTTGTACTTATGCTAGGCTATCCATTGACCTGTAAAAGAAGGACCTAGCGGCATAATACCCTTTTTTAGGCCCATCCGAACATTGCCTTGCCTTTGCCTATTCCAGAAACGAAGGGACTTGGAATTTTCTGATAAAGACATAGGAATATTGCTTTAGATCGTTCTGTTTTGAGTAACATAAAAGTTATGGAATGGATTTTAATGACACTTTGTCACAGTGTTACAACCGCGGCGAGGATGGAAAACGCGTATGTTTTGAAAAAATCGTGTCAGTGGCGGCGCAGCAAAAATAAAAAAACAGAAAAAATCAAAACTCCTCAAACTTTGTTTTCAGGCGTTTTATGAGTTCCTGATCATTTTCTATTTTTTTGGGTAGGGGTAAATTTGGGTTGGTTGGGGAGTGGGGAGTTGGAAAACTGAAAAATTTGTTGTATTCATAATGGGCTGTCAATTGACCTGTGAATGAAAAACCTAGCGGCATAATACACTTTTTTAGGTCCATTCGAACATTGCCTTGCTCAATATACAAACCAGGGGACTTAGAATTTGTGACACATACGAGTATTGTTTTGGATCGTTCTATATTGCGTAACGCGAAAATTATTCAATTGATTTTAATGAAATTTTGACACAGTATTACTACCGCGGCGAGGATAGAAAACGGATATGTTTTGGAAAAATCGTGTCAGTGGCGGCGCAGCAATAATAAAAAACTAAAAATATAAAAAACAGCTCAAACCTTGTTTTTAGGCATTTTAGAAGTTCCTGATTATTTTCTACGTTTTTTTTGGGTGGGGGTGGAATTGGGGTGGTTGGAGGGTGGGGGTTGCAAAACAGAAAGATGTGTTGTATTCATAATAGTTTGTCCATTTATGTGTGGAAGAAATACGTAGCGGCATATTTTTTTAAGTCCATGTGAACATTGCCTTGCCTATTACAGAAACCAAGGGAATTAGAATTTTGTGTTGTATACCTGTACATATACTGCATATACATATACTACATGCTTAATTTCGCTCGCACTATCGCGGCGATAGTGAAAAACGCGCCAGTGTCTGAAAAATCGTGTCAGTGGCGGCGCAACAATAATTAAAAAGCTAAAAATACTTCGTTTTTAGACGGTTTAGAGGCTCCTGATGTGGCGTCCTAGTTCCTAAGGAGGGAGACGCAGGAAACTATTTATGAAAGTTTTTCTGTGGGATGTTTTTTTGCGAGCAGGTGGGCGATGATTTTGTTGCGAGGAGATTTTAGATTACAGCTTCATGCAATGGGAAAACAATAAAATGGTATCATTATTATGTGTGGGAAGTACTGATGAGTCAATCAACTTGACTCCATTTTTTCTTGTGGGGTACAATAAAACAGAATGCTTATGTCGACGTGCCAAAATCACGCGAGGAGCTTACTAGCAGAATTATTCGCTAATGAACTACAGAATGACAAAGCGATGATCAGTCGTTCTACGCAACATGTGTCAGTGCAACAGCATGTCTGCAATATCAAGGAGAACATTTCGGACAATGGTTGTAACATTTGTCTCTTTTTTTCCCAAAACAAATGTCGTTACCACTAAATATTTTGTTTAATTGCCTTCTCAAGTGCCGGACTAGACAATAAAGGGTCATATTCAAACCAACACCATGTTATCGCTTAAAAATAAAAAGATGTAGATTAGCAGCTTAAATTTTTTGTAAAAACTAAAACTGTAAAAAAACGCAAAAAATCACATTTTCTCTTAACAATTTTTTTGCCCTGATATGATATGAAATTTTGAAAGTGGTCATTATTAGTTTATGGTCTCCATGTTTCGCTATCGATTGTGTTTGTAGAACCTCTTTATAGGTAGCTATGGCTAAATTAGTACAACAGTCGTGCATCAATTAAACAAATAACAAAATGGCTACCATTTTATGATGGTCGGAAAAAAACTACCTCAGGGGGATGATTTGTCGATGAAAAACACTGTATTTCATCCCCCTAAAGGCACCGACACCGATGACCGGACAAATTGCATATTAGGGTATGCCATTTTCTCCAGCCGGCTCCAACTATACCTTATTTCCAAACCCGAAAAGAGAGCCCTGAAGTGGAGTATTCGAGTTGAAAGATCGGTGAAATAAATGCTTGTTTATAAGACGATAAAAAACCTTATTAATTAGAAGGAGTAAATTGGAAACACGTTGGACTAAATGGAACGTGCTAAGTGAGATTATACAGGGTGGTCCAATAAGCGCGCGGTGATCTCTAGCGGCCATACCGTTTAAATTACACGAAAATGTTATAAACAAAAAACGTTTCTTTTCAAATGCTCTACATTTAGAAAATAATTTCAAAGATGGCGGACTTCCGGATATAGCGGAAGTAGGCATAAACTTCCTTATTTTAAATGGAACACCCTGTATATTATTACGTTTTTGAATTTAGCATCGATTTTTAGGTCCAACTTGTTAACCATTGTTCATGTCTACGAAGCCTATTTTCGCAGTTATTCAGTAATTTTTACAAAATTTAACGTTTGTAGTACTTTACAAGAAAAGTTAATATCTCGGAAACTGAACGCGATAGAACGAAGCGGTTTGCGGTTCTGAAACAAGCAAGAAACTTACTTGTGTTTCAGTACAATCATTGTTTCAAAATAAGATTAAATCAGTAAACTAGCAATTTTCAAATTTGAAAAGTTAAAGACCTTAAAAACTTTTTTTTCAAATGGGATGGTATGATAAGTTTCACATCGGTGGATGCGAAATTAAATTCTCTTTCACTTTTATCTAGGCACATGTGGTCCTATCTTTGATGGTTTCCAAGATATTTACGGTTTTATAATTATTGCGTAGGAATTGGAAAAATCTTAGGTGGCGTGGCTCGCAGACGAAACAGTTGGCAAGAAACCTTTCATCCAAACTGTTTCGACATCTAATACTAAATTCTGCTTTTGTCCATCTAACTGTAACCACATTATTCTTAAAAACCCCAGTGGTGAATTTTCCAACAGGTTTTCCAAATTTTTCATTTGGAAATTTTGGAAAACATTAGTTTTTTATGCGGTTTCCAATAATACCACCCCAAATGCTTGTCAACAAACCTCTCAAAATTTGGATTTATGTCGGCGTAAAATATGAGAGAAGGAAACATGTAGTAGTAATACATGAAGATAGTGAGTTTGAGATTCTCGCAATTGTATTTGAAGATCCGCATCTAGCAGTGCTACAGGAGAAATTATTCGCTATTTGGGCCTTGGTCAAATATCTGTGAACATGATCTTAACGGAGTACATACAGCATCCTTAACACGTGCAGTTAAATCAAGCAATGAAAAGACAAGACTTTGAAAACTCAATGAATTTCTGTGCTCGAGTCCAAGAAGATGCACTCCTTTTCAACACAGTGTTGTTCACGAATGAAGCTACACTTCTTATGAATTTCTTTCATTTTCTTTCTTAAGAAATGTAGCTACAGCGTTATCATTAACGGCCATGTAAACTGGCATAATTTACATTTTTATATCGAAGTAAATCGAAATTTTGAGAGGTTTGTTGACAACCAGCATGGAGTCTAAGCATTTGGGGTGGTATTATTGGAAACCGCATATTAAAGTAATGTTTTACAAAATTTTCTGAATGAAAATTTGGAAAACTTGTTGGAAAATTCACCACTGGAGTTTTTAAGAATAATGTGATTACAGTTAGATGGAGCGAAAACACATTTCAGTATTAGAGGTCGAAAGACTTTGGATGAAAGGTTTCCTGCCAATTGTTTCGTCTGTGAGCCACGCCACCTACGATTTTTCCAATTCATACGCAATAATTACGAAACCGTAAATATCTTGAAAACCATCAAAGATAGAACCACATGTGCCTAGATAAAAGTGAAAGAGAATTTAATTTCGCATCCACCGATGTGAAACTCATACCATCCCACTTGAAAAAAAAAATAGTTTGTAACGTTTTCAACTTTTAAAATTTGAAATATTGATTTGATGTTCTTTTGAAACAATGATCATACTGAAACACAACTACGTTCCTTGCTTGTTTCAGAACCGAAAACCGCATCTTTCTGTCGCGTTCACTGTCCAAGATATTAACTTTTCTTGTAAAGTACTACAAACGTCAAATTTTGTAAAAACTGCTGAATAACTCCGAAAATAGGCTCCGTAGACATAAAAAATGGTTAACAAGCTAGACCTAAAAATAGATTCTGAATTCAGAAACGTAATAATATAAAGAGTGTTCAATTTAAAATAAGGAAGTTGATGCCTACTTCCGGTATATCCGGAAGTCCGCCATCTTTGAAATTATTTTCTTAATGTAGAGCATTTGAAAAGAAACGCTTTTTGTTTAAAACATTTTCGTCTAATTCAAACGGTATGGCCGCTAGAGAGCACTGCGCGCTTATTGGACCACCCTGTATAGGAAATTAAAATGGTATTTTGCAAAACAAAAGCACAGTATTACCAAGACACCCTCGTACATTTTAGTACATGATCTTTGCATCCTGTGGCCGAGCAATCTTCCTGGCCAGGGGCGGCGCGTGCCCCGAAAAAGTGGGGGGGGCCAAAAAAACAACTAATATAATACTCTCTGAATTTCCTTGTCACGAGATATTTTCGTAACAAAACAATGTCTAAACGGAAACTGAGTGGAATGCTTGACAATACTACAGGGTCTCTCATACCATGCGTTAAAAAAAATTTTGTACTTCAACCCTTAAAACTTACCGCCAACGTGGTCTTTTCAAATAGCAACTAATAGTTTTTCCTCCACAAAATAACTTGATATTTTATTTAAAATTGTGCCTTTTATTTTATACAAACACTTTTTTTCTTAAATTTATAAGCATAAAATAAATAAAATAAATGAAATAAGGATTTGTTTGAGGCGTAATTTTCCCTTAAGAAAAAAATATAAAAAAGAAAAATAAGTGGGCATTTCAAGGGTACCGAATGACCTACCATACCATGCTTTCGAAAGATTTTTTTTTACTTCAACTCCTAAAACTTACCCCCTATTTTTTTCCAAATAGTAGCACCTCACATCTTTTCGTACATTAATGAGGTCGTTATTTTATTTAGTATTTTGTAGTGCCTTTGACCTCAGATACAGATCAATTTTTTTTGTAGTCATTAACCTAAGATAAATAAAACAAGCATTTTATTGAGGTGTATTATTTTCGTAATAAAAAAGCATAAAAAAGACATTTGGTTTCGAAAGCATGTTTTATAGATTATTCGGTACCCTTAAAAACCAATTAGTTTTATTTTAGTCCGTTTTTTGCGTCAAGAAAGTTCTTGTTTTATTTATGTTATGTTTGTGATTTTACGAAAAAAAAAAATAAGTTTGCGTATAAAATCAAACGTACTGCAAGATTTTAGATAATATAAGGACTTAATTTGCGTAGAAAGAACTATTTGGTGTTATTTGAAAAACGAAAGTTGGGGTGAGTTTCAGGGGTTAAAGTACAAAAAAAAGGTTTAAAAAGCATGGTATGATAGATTCTATAATACTAGGTATCAAAAATTCCACTCAGTTTTCGTTTGAACTATTTTTTGTTACGAAAATGTCACGTGTCAAGGAAATTCAGGGTCACCCTGCATATAACAATTAGTAGATAATAGTTACTTTGGATCTTACCTATAATTAAATAGACGACAGACTGCAATGTTTTTTGCAACTAATTCACACTAACATCATATATTATACAAACACAAACGACGAAAAAACAGCTTAGTAGAAAATTTGGTACAATCAGTATATTGCATCACACATTGAAACAAACAAGCAAGCAAAAAAGACGAAAACATCCCGGCACTCGCATGACCGCGAAGATTTGGTGGGAATGGTATGGTCCACGGGTATAGTATGAAAAAATACTCGATCGTGTGATTTGTATTGGCCAAACCTTTGGTGGTACGCATGATATGATTTTGAAAGAGAGAGAAAGGACAAAGAGCAGAGCAGAGAGAGTGAAATGATAAGAATAAAAGATGCAGAGTGCTGGAAATTGGAAAATAATGTAGTTATAACCTACCCTACTCTACTAATAAAAAAATGGGTATGTACGTATACAATAAAATTTAATAATATATATAATAAAGTTAAAAAATGGACACGTAAAAAATAATTTTCTATTAATTGTTTTAACTCCTCATAAAAAGTGGGGGGGGGCCTCGGCCCCCCGTGCCCCCCCCCCCCGACGCGCCGCCATAGCTTCCTGCAGTGCGCCATTGGTTGGCCGAGTAAAAAGTACAATGCACTATATCAAACGGTGCCGTGAAGGAACGTGGGGCGATAAACAAAAACCGTATATTCCGGAGAAGGAAGAAGAAAACTACTCCGGGGCAAATTGCTGGCAGGCAGGCAGGGTAGCGCGTGCACTTTTGTATCTACCTACGTACCTACCCACCTACCAATAAATTAAATATTCAGGAGATCGTCGGCCGCCCAAGAAGTAAAACGTAATTTAAAAAACGCTCGAAATATTATTGCACAGTCTCTATTCTGGGCACGATCACATTCTATGGGGAGCATTTTGTGTCGGCGCTACAACGAATTACTACACGCTTTTGGATATAATACTCTGTCTTATGTTTCTAACATTAGGATTGTCTAGACTACTTCTTCTTAGGCTTGAGCTAAGTGCAAAGCTTAGAGGTGATTAAGAATATTACTTTCAAAAAAGTTACAGTGTGTGCGATAAAATAATGCTATATTTGCAGCAGATTCACAGGGAAAACGATGTTGAATTTTTACCTAAAAAATAATGGATGTTTTACTGAAAAGTAACTAAATTAAATTATAGCATTAATTAAGTTACGAAAGGGATACATATTCTACAAAAAAAGATTGTTGAGACTCTTCCTTCCTTCCTTCTTGGTTTTTTTTAATATTAAGATGATGTCTCCCATGGTTTGGCTTAAAGTATAGTGGTCTATATTTTCAAATATACAACCTAAGTTCATATATTTTGGATCAATTTGATTCAGTTTAGTTATCCTCAAATTATGAGTAATTTGCAAGTAATTCGGAAAAATAGCAAAAATGGGTGGCTCAAAATATTTTAAATGTTTGTAGCTGTATTTATTCAAACTCATCTCAAATCTCAAACTCAAAAATATTACCTATTAACTTTCTCCAAAACTTCAGGTGGTATTCTATCATTTTCTTCCCAAATGTTGTCTTTTAATGCTTTTAGTGTTCGAGGATTATTTACAGATACCCTATATTTTGAGATAACCTTATAACCAAAAGTCTGACCGAACTATATTGATAAAAAAATTTTTACGATTTTGGCGTATATCGATTCATAACGAATTTTCCAAGTATCTAATTTGGAACTGACTGAAAAACTCAAAAAAAATTGGATCACCAATGACATAATTCGAGACATAATTTATCTAGATTTTTCGAGAGCATATGACAAAGTTCCCCACGAAACTACTTCTGAAATTGGAACATCTGGGTGTTAGAGGTGATCTATTGTTATGAATAAAACAACAGAGAATAACAGAGTATTTTGTTGTACGTGTATCTGATGCATTTTTGTCTCCTAGATCAGTTCTAAGTGGTGTCCCACAGGGCTCCGTGTTAGGTCCTATACTTATCCTTTTATATAGCAGCGATCTGCCTACCCTCATGCAATCCACTTTTTCATCTTATGCAGACGATACCAAAATATATAACACTCCTTTGAATAAGTCTCATATCCAGCAGACCTTGACGAACTGGCTCTATGGTCCTGGGATTGGTCTTTGCCTCTAAATTCGGCAAAAATGTTGTGTTTTGCACGTTGGCAGAAACAATCCCATGTACGACTACTATTAGATGGTCACATTATTTGTTCTAAAGCTAAACAAATGTTGTACCTCATTGAGAAGTCGTTTCGTGGGTGTGACCTATCTGTAGCTTCTTTCCTATATAAAACATATCTACGTCCTATACTTGAATTCGCTGGTCCAGTCTGGTACCCAGTCCTTCAACGTGATCGCGATCAACTGGAATCACTTCAGCGTCGTTGCACTGGGCTACCCTACGGATCAAGACGTCCATCATGCGAAGAACGGCTAGAGTTTTTTGATCTTGATACCTTCCATGAGAGGCGCACCCGAGGTGATCTAATCATTACTTACCGACTTTTCGGCGTTGACCTTTATACTCTGTTTTGCCTCAATACTAACCGCTTGAGAGGTCACAACCTTAAGCTTAAGAAGGAGTTCTTCAGATCTCCATAAGGCAGCACTTCCTGAGCAACAGGGTATTTGGTTTATGGAACGAGCTTCCTTCGGATGTAGTCAACAGTTCCTCAGTGAACTCATTCAAGAACAGCTATGACAATTGGTGTTTTATGCGCGCATGAGCTAGTTTATTTGTCTTATAAATAATTTTTGTCTAATTTCTTATTTTGTTACGTTAAGCCTTGGTTGTATTTTTACTACACTTTGTAATTGCAATTTGTAGCTATCCTAGCATGTAGAGTTTATAGCACTCTGTGCTCAACTCTTGTTGTATATTTAATAATAATAATTAAATGTCAACTACAAAGACAAAACCGTGACAATATTCCATAGGGTTCTTGATTTCGCACCACGTTGTACTCCTGCATATGAACATATTCCATGTCTAATACTGGAAACATTGCACCTACATCATTTCTCGTATAATAAAATTTTATTATACATCATGGCAAAAGAGCCAACGTTTGGTACTGGAATTTTACATTACATTTTTTATAGCTTAGAGTCAAAAAACAGCCGCAGGAAAAGTTTCAGAAACTACATTAATCAACCACTTAGCACCTTCGAATATCCAACGTTCGTACGTCTTCGGATACTCAGATTTTCCGTAGCATTCATCAACAGTTGCACATGAACAATAGAAGCAAAGCACGTAAGGACGCCGCAGGTCGGTACAGATGCAGTATAACAAGGAGCGTATTCTCGTCTATCTGGAATGGGAATCGGGAACTAGAGTACGATGCGGGCGCAGCAACGGGAGCAGGGAATGTTTAATGGACCCGAGATGATCCATAAGCTGGATAATACGCGCGGTGCAACAAAGTCCTTAGCTCGATGCTTTGTGATGCCGATACAATGGTCTCTTTACCCCGCTCCCTCCACCCTCGCCATGCTATACTGATGCGGTGAACTTGGCGACATACTGTAGAGAAAGAGGGAGCTAGAGAGGAACAGAGACAGGGAGATGAATCTGTGTTGTCATCCTATTTCATTGTAATAGTAAAGGGATTTCTTGTAGTTGTAACGGATTATATTGATGAACACATTTATCTATCTGGGAGACTGAGGGTAATTACCTGCCATCAGAGTCTCATCAGAGGTGAAAGATACTTCTTATGTCACATTTCCCTGAACGTCTAAGAAAGCAGTACTACTACACACAAAAATAAGTTTAAGAAACATTTTTAATAAAATTACAGAAGTGAAAATGTCCGTTCTTGTGAATTTTTGAAGATATTAAGAAAGCAATGATATAAAAAAATCATGGTCGTTTATGTCACAGACCTATTAATAAGATATTCGAAATGAGCTTATCTGTATGCCCTCTTCCGAACGCCCTGTATAATTTAGAAAAAATTAAGTTTTTGTGTACGTAACCTAAAATATATCAAAAATGTGACTGGCAAATTATAATTTTTAAAGTGGATTCTAGGTTGAAATAACTTGTTTAACTCAGATAATTATCTAGTAAGTTCGGACGTTTCTTCATAGGAAATATGGCATTCGCCAAAAGGAGTGATTTTTTCCAATAACATATTTACGAAATGTTTAGAGATATCATGATATTGACCGATAATGAAATCCTCATTTCTAAGTCCATCCCTATGCGATTCTATCAAAACAGGCACAAACAACTCAGGTGAAGCTTACGCAGCAGCGCGCTGGAGGTCGCTCTGTCTGTTGACGTGTGATATCGGACTTCAAAAACATCAAAAATGGTACCACCGTTATAACTATAATGAACTCGTGGACATGATTTTAGTGTATGGTGAATGTGGTGGATATGTATCCCACTTCGCTGATCGTTTCCCTGGCCGTATTTACCCTCCACCCTGTCGTCTTGTCTACCTCGTGTAAAGAGCTAAAGATGCAGGATATTTATATCCACATCATAGTCGACGCGCTGGAAGACCTAGATACCTTCAAATGGTCTAAATTGAAGAAGAAATACTTGCGCTTTTCAATCTCGCGACGCGACGCGGCGAACTGTATTTGTAAAACTCTTATGTGACACTGGACAGTACCGGACTTAAAACTTTCCAGGGAACGAATAATAAGTATTTTCACTCAACATTTTTTATTCTTCTGCTGCTGATTCACCGCACATAAGCTTTGTCATTTCAAAGTATGAAAGTATAATATTTTCAAATATGGTGAATGAGTCAACGATACTAATCTAATAGATATATTTTATTATTTGAAAAAATGGTGAAGGTGTGAACAAAAATACTAGAATCGGTTTTTTTCTAATTACTCCGCCGCCCCTGCACTAATTTTCAAAATTATAGCAGCATTACCTACTACGACCCAAGGACGTTAAAACAATAGGGGGACGCAGCATGTCACAGTCTATCCTGTATTAATGGTGAAGCCAAAATATTTACGTCTGCGCTTTTTTTTGTTTTCTGTGAAATTGTTGAAGTTGTCAAAATGCAGTGCAGTGCATTTTTCTGGGGTATCACAACAAAAAATAATAAATCACCATAATTGGAATTGTATCTGTATACCGGGTGTCCCAGAATTTCCTTGACACGTGATACTTTCGCTTAATCCATGAACTCGTAAACATAAATTAATTAAAACATATGTGTGGAAAATATTTTTTTTATTTTCATGAATCAACTAATAAAAAAAATGTGACAACAAAACTAAGTGCAAAAACGTGGAAAAGTTTTATGGCTACATCGGGCCGCGCCAACCCCGTGTGCAGGGTGTGCCCCGCACACGGGCGCCAAAATTAACGATAAATTGCAGTAGGGGCATAAAAAGTAAGGCACTACGATAATTAAATTCAAGTAAAGAATTTATTTTTCCAGGCATAATTGTGGATTGAAATTTGAAAAAACAAGCTAGGGGTGGATTCCAGGGGTTTAAGTAAAAAAAAATGGCTCATAAGCATGGAATGATAGGTCATTCACTACCCTTGAAACACCCACTTACTTTTCTTTTTTATCCGTTTTTGTTACAAAAATATCAGGCGTCAAACAAATCATCATTTCATTTGTCTTATACTTATGATTTTACGGAAAAAATAAGTTTGCATATAAAATTAAAGGTACCACAGTATTTTAAATAAAATGGGGATATCATTTATGTAGGAAAACCTATGGGGTGCTATTTGAAAAAAAAATTTGGGGGTGAGTTTTAGGGGTTGATGTACAAAAAAAAATGTTTTGAATGCAAGGTATGATAGAACCTATAGTACCTTCAAAAGTACCACTCAGTACAGTTTTGTACTTATACCTTCGAATATTTACTTGTGACATCAGGAGTATACTGTTTTGGTATTTTTTGGGGTTATAAAGACATCAGAAATCAAATTTATCATTGTAATTCGAAAAAGAATAATTTAATAAGTCATACAACCATTAGTAGCATCCGAAAAATGTTAGCTAGGTACGCTTGAATCGTACTTCCATTTAAAATAATAAAAAAATATATAGTACTAAATCACGTTTACAGATAAAAGTTTTATAAAGCCATTCTCTGTCATGCTCAAAAGTAAAGACTATCATGAAGTAATTTTTATTGTAACGAACTGTATTGATAGAAATACATAAGTACCTAAGCATTGTATGTACTCCGTTTGCAGTGGTTTAACCATTATTTATGACAAAGAAAATGATTACAACTTATTTCAAAGAAAAATATTAGTGGCTCGAAAATCAGTAGGTAAATTGGAAGTTACTACCCCTTATTAAATCACGTCAAATTAAGTGTATACATTTTTAAAGTAGCAGACAGGCAGTGAACAATTACGTGTTTTTTCTAAAAACTTTAAAACTTTCATTAAAATCAGACTTCCCAATTATCGATATATCGACAGCCTTCACATAAAAAAATAGTAACTGTGGCAACAATTATTTTATTCATATTTGTACACAAATTAATATTAGTTTACACACATGTCATGTAACCAATAGTAATAAAAAATGTTTCTCTTGTTTAAAAACAACTATTTAAGTTTTTTTAATGTACATGTATATTTTAAATTTCATTTTAATTTTCGCAACATATAACGTATGTATATTAATTTAAATTACATAATTAGCTTGTGTCCCATTCTTTGTCATCCTACCATTATTTATTCAACAAAGCATATATTCTTCTAGTAGTCACAGTCACAGTAGGATTTGTGTTGGGAAGCGTATAGCTTACATAGCTCTTACACTCGACTGCTTGGATCACTAAAAACAAAACAAAAAAGAAATATAAAAATTCAACATCATATACATCATACGTCGATGTACTGTAAAAAGTGATAGGTCAAAAATCGACGATTTGACGTTTTTGGTACTAAACGGCGATAAATGATTTTGTCCAAGTCAATACTCGAAAATTTTGCCAGTTTGGTTAACAGTTAGTTTTGACTAAGTCTAATATGTCCAATAAAGTAGCAGGTAAAATGATCAACTTCACTACATTGTGAGACATATCACGTAAAAGTAACCATCTTGACTATCACAGCTGGAATAAATCCCTCCCTGTAGATAAGAACAAGAAAAGCAATGCCCTGGAACCAAAATAGATCTGATTCAGTATTCTAGATTTAAATGTGATTGATTATGTTTATGTTTCTTATTTCAAGAAAATTGAAGTTTATTTGGACCAAGTCAGTATTAATATATTTTCCAACATCAAGTGTGACCAAGTCAGAAATATAGTCTAATTTCTTCAAGCTCTCTTTATAACTCGCAGTGAACATTTTTATGAGTTCTATGTTTTCTAAAAAACACGTTCAGTGATTTGTTACTTAAATTATGATTACTTTCAACAGCCATTTACGAGGAACTAGTTTTCTGACTTGGTCACCTTTTTGCAGTATACCAACATTATCAACGATTATTATAAACAATGGTACAGTATTATGGGAATAATTAGAAATATCAGTATAAATCATCGAATCTATTAAGTATTGTTGAATGGCGAAAAATTGCAAATGTGCCGGATATGATGATTTACTAAACAAAACTGCTTCTACTGGTAGTACTGGTACTACTTAGTTCACATAGCTTTTACACTCAACCCCTTGGATTCCTAGAAGCACAGCAAAAAATTAAACATCAAATACGGGACATAAATAATGGCACACTATAGTAATAATACAGGTAGGTCATCAGAATTTGAAATAAAATTTTAGATTGTTGATATTTTTAAAAAACACGAATTTGATATATTCTGGGATTTATCCCATAATGAATGAACGTATAATTTCATAAAGTTTATATTTGTTAAAGAAGTTTTTTGACAGCTGTCACAGCACGACATGTGGATGTGGATGTAGAACTTTTATATTTCTTATCTAACTTATCTAACTCAATGAATATTTAGCAAATAAGTGGTTGTAAAGTCAAATTGTATCTGTATATGACTATTATATTGAGCGTCTCTGTAAGGATTTTTGAAAAATTTCAAGTTCAGCATGGATGCCTTCAGTTGTGAAAGTCTTTCAACATTAATTTTTTTGTATGATCATATGTTTTTACAAAAAAATACCCCAGCCATGTTCTGAAAGACTCTTTATGCTCAGTAGTATTTATTATCATATAATAATCATGGACTTCAGAGATAATGAACCTCGTTATTTTTTTATCACATTATTAAGCCAAAAATCAGAATGAATAAAAGCACACAAAAAGACAAAGTAACGGAAAATGGACTTTCCTGTTGTATACAATGTAACACCAAAAAACCCTCAAAAAGCCATATTGTGCTGACAACTTATATGTTTAATACAACTATAATTAAAAAAAATACCTCTTAGGAGCTGGTTCACCACAGATCGCTTCTTGAGAAGCACCAATAGCAGATAAGAAAGCTTCCTTCAAGGGGTAGTGGCACCTAAAAATTTAAATCATAATAAAATTATAATATTAACTACATAATTATAACTTGATAAAACAATTATAGATAAAACATTCTATTTGTGATAGTAACCATTTTGACCATGGAGACGAGGCAGAAGAATTTAAAAGTAAAAATATTTCCAAAAATAAAGATACTAGTGGTGAACAACAAAATACTGTTTAGCAATATGTTCAAAAAACAATTTTAGATAAAATATTCTATTTGTGATAGTATCCATTTGACCATGGAGACAGAAGAATTTGAAAGTAAAAATATTTCCAAAAGTAAAGATACCAGTGATGAACAACAAAACAATATGTTCAAAAAATACTACACAGTAAAGTAATTTAGTGATAAAAATTAGAACATTATCATAAATAAACAGTGTAAGGTGCTATTAATTGTATGTAGCTGCCTTTGTACATTTTTTCACATTGTTTTCAAAATATAATTGCATACTTTATGCTCCGAAAAAATGTATCTCTGCAAGCTGTTTACTGGGCATATCTATGAATGACATGCAAGTATATATATCTCTAATAAAAAATATATTGTATGTATATTAAATATATAAATAACAGTTAAAAATCAGATCAAATACAGGCACACAGCAAAGAATCCTTGAAAAAGCAGTATATTTCATATATTTTTACTAAATAAAAAAGGTACCTCTTTGCAGCTGGTTCATTACCACTACCTTCTTGAGAAGCACCAGTATTACATTTGTGTGCTACCTTCAAAGGATGGTCTCTATATAAGAATTGGAATTATGATTATCATTATGACTATATAATTATAACATTATAAAACAATAGATAAAACAGTCTGTTTGTGATATTGCCCATTTAAACAGTGGTCAGATTAATTTACGAGTAACAAAGTTTCAAAAAATTGAGATACAAGTGATATGAAACACAAAATACTGTTTTGAGAAATGATTAAAAAACTATACACATTAAAATAATTTAGTGATGAAAATTTGGAACAAAATAAGTGATATTACTGTTAAACAGTAAAAAATTATTAATTGTGTTAATTATTTTTGTACATTATTTTATTTATTTATTTTATTATATTCAAAATATAAATTGCTCACTTTATGCTCTGAAAAAAATTTCTGAAAGCTGTTTCCTGAGCAAAAACTGTTGAGGATTGAGAACATTGGAGTATTTATATGTAACACAAAATATATTGCATATAATTATATTTCCCTTGAAAATAGAACAGCCTATAATTTATACTTAGTATATGATGCTAAAAACTAAAGATCATCTTAAAATAACTAGTAAGAGTAACGACAGTTAAGGTCCTTCAACACCTTATCAATTCAGGGCTAACATTATTTTTTGCTAAACACTATTCTACCTATTTTATCTTTTGCTCTAAAACAATTACACCTCAGTATCCAATTCATCAACTAGGTGAGTCAAGTTATTTACTCGCTATTCCTTCAAACCTCAAAGAAAAATTACATTACATTACAAGTTTTGCAACTTGTCTCAGCAAATGTACCCTTGACACTGAAAAAAGTTTCACATGCACCTAGATGACATATTATTGTAGCATTTCATAACTCCAATTAATTTTCCTGAATTAGAGCCATAAAGTGTACAGTTCAGCAGCCTATCCACTTTGACACCATTATTTAGAATCATCAGACTAAAAGACTGTGCTCACAGATATAATGGATTTTCTTGGATTATTTCCAACATAACAAAGATATAAGAAAAACATGCTTCTTAGAATGTAACTAAGTTGATTAAATTATATTTTTTGTTACTATATCATACTCTAAATCCTACCAAATGTTAAAGTCTTATTATTTATATATAGCTACTTACACTTTATCTCCTCCCTTAGTACACAAAGTAGGCACCACATTCTTTTTCAACCGCTTCTTTCCTGATAGTGTCGTTTCAAAGTCATCATTGGTAAAATGTTCTGCGCAGACTTCTTTTGATTGTGGTAGGTCTGTTTCTGTCACTCCCATTGCCTCAAACCACTTCCTCCTTAGAACAATATCTTTGGGAATACTGAAAAATATTATTAATTACAAAAAAGCTCAAAAAAATGATAGGTACTTTATTTTATTTCGTTAAATATGAAAGTAACACTTCAAGCTAGGTTTGTTTATATGTAAGTACTATATACAGTTGTGTAGGTAAAATAATATGACATAAATATATATAAAGCAGTACCAGTCCAATAAATTTTAACATGCACAGATTAAAAATATTCCTATACCTATAACAACAGTAGCAAACTGAATGAGGTGTTTAAGAATATGAAAGTGACACTCAGGCTAGGTGTGTTTATATGTAGGTACAGTTGTGTATAATATGTGATATCGAAATCACTTTCAAATTATCTAGGTAAAATAATATGACATAAATAATATCATTATATAATGCAGTACCAGCCCAATAAATGTAAACATACCTTAAAGTCAATGCTTAAAGTATTCCTACATGACAATAGGAGCAATCTAGGTGTTTAAAGTAATTTCTAAAAATATGAAGCCCAACTTTACTGTTTATAGATACCTTATTTGAAAGATGATCCCATATATACTGTATACTGTTATTTTCAAATGTACCCCAGCAGGTAGCACATAGGAATGAAATTAGAGGTTTTACAATACCATCAATTTGACTGCAGAGGAATGCATGAATACACTTACCTGTAAAAGGTCAAGTTAGGGTTCCGATAATCCCACTTTTTGCATATGTAGCAGCGTCTACCCATGACTATTATCGGATCGTCAGCCTGTTTTTGGGGCCTATCAGGTAATTGAGCACTGAAACGCACTCAACACACCAGAAAAATTTATACACAAACACAAAATAGATACCTACCTGTGTTACGATTATCTAGAATTTGAAATGTTAGAATTCACAACAGAACAATTTATACTCGAGCACAAAATAGATTCGTCTTCGAATAAGGTACGGTCTGTAACGATTCTCAGGAATTTCAAATATAATTGAAATTCACACCCGTTGACGATCCGAGTGCGCCGCTCAGTCGGTAATGCGCAGCACAGGGTTGCCGGTGGAATAGCGAGAATTTCTCGCACCTTTTCGCGTGGGTGGATCAACATAACCTCTTCGTTTAATGACGCGATGTTTGGGGCGAATTTGACCGTAAATCTCCTTAGAAATTTGCCCAGTTTGGCAACCGCAGAAACTCCATGGCAACTAGCAATGAGAGCCAAGCGGCGTTGCCGTGTTGACATATGAAAATTTCTTCACACTATCAAATACATATTGCAAAAATGCGAAATCAGGCTTTGATCCTAACGTTTTGCATATAAAAAAATCACTACATCAATCCACTGTTCATAAATATATTATATTATTATATTGAATATGATATTTTTTGTTCATAAGCTTGCTTGTTTTCTTAGTTTTACTTAGAAAAATGCCTAGTTTGGCAACTTTGCAGTACGCTTAGAAGGTGACTATGCGGCTTCAACGCGAAATGTAAATAGCTGGGTCCCCCTATTGTTTTAACGTCCTTGCTACGACCCCACAGCATATCGGTGCACAAATTTCATCGCAATCCATGCAGCGGTTACTAAGATTACGAGGGTAGAAACACGCAAACAGACAGATAGACAGATAGACAGACAGATAGACAGACAGATAGACAGACAGATAGACAGACAGATAGACAGACAGATAGACAGACAGATAGACAGACAGATAGACAGACAGATAGACAGACAGATAGACAGACAGATAGACAGACAGATAGACCGACAGACCGACAGACCGACAGACCGACAGACCGACAGACCGACAGACCGACAGACCGACAGACCGACAGACCGACAGACCGACAGACAGATAGACCGACAGACCGACAGACCGACAGACCGACAGACCGACAGACCGACAGACCGACAGACCGACAGACCGACAGACCGACAGACCGACAGACCGACAGACCGACAGACCGACAGACCGACAGACCAACAGACCGACAGACAGACAGATCGACGGAAATGAGTGACGTGGATTTTCGTTATGTATCATGTATATTATGTATGTATCATAAAACGCCCAAAAAGCGTATTATCTCAAAATCGAAAATTTTCGCGATCACAATACTCCCCTCACCTATCGGTGTGGGGAGTAAAAGATCAATATAGACAATTCCGTCACGACTCTAGCTTTTGCAATTTGTTCCTAGTTATTTAATATACACGGTTGGGATAAAGTATGGAACCAAGCAAATAACTTTGGAACGGAAAGAGTGATATTGCTGAAAATTTGCAGGCAAGTGTAGTGACGTCTAGTGCATCCGAAGACATTATGTTAGCTATTAATGTACTTCCGGTTTAACCGGAAGTACCGTCAACTTTTTTAATTTAAATGCGACACCCTGTATATTTTTGCAGATTTTAATTCATCTTTTTTTCCGAATACGTCCATGGTGGATTTAGCATTAGTTTCTGTAAAAACGGGAAAGATGAAGCTTCTTTATCATTTCAGGTGTTTAAAATGCCGGTCATTCAAAGTCGGTTTTGGCGATCGCGTGAGAACTCACAAAGAAGTGTGTCAACCTTTGATGATTTACGTCCCGACAGGGGTCTTATAACACGTTTGACGGTGACTAAAAAAAAAAAATACAAAAAATTACCTCAAACGGGAAACAAATACTAAACCCACTATGAACGTATTCGGAATAAAAAGATGAATTAAAATCTGCAAAAATATACAGGGTGTCCCATTTAAATTAAAAGAGTTGACGGTACTTCCGGTTAAACCGGAAGTACATTAACAGCTAACATAATGTCTTCGGATGCATTAGACGTCACTACACTTGCCTGCAAATTTTCAGCAATATCACTCTTTCCGTTCCAAAGTTATTTGCTTGGTTTCATACTTTATCCCAACCCTGTATATCTATTCTCTTGACCACAGTTCACAATTTGAATAGAGTTTTTCTGATATTTGGTCCATGTTTAACATAAGAATTTAGCTTCCTTTTGCAATGTCGTATGTTTTCTGCTTAAACCACAGACAATCTTTTTCTCCCTCTTTTGCAACCATATCCCGCTCTCTAACTCTATCGAAGAAATCAATGATTTCATCATCAATCATCATCGTTGCTAAACAAATTTATATCTTGCAGCTCCATAGTCAGTTCGTTAGGCGGTCGGGCTAGAAAAATAGGAAGAGAAGAATATAAGAAATATTTCTAATCTACACTATGGGATGAAAGTGAAGTAACTTCAACGATCAAATCAAATATCTACACTTCAACAATTAAACGGTCAATTCAAAAAATAAAAATTCATGTAGCTTAAGGGGTCATAGTAGGTTCCTCTTATAGATGAAATTAGAAAGTTACTAAGTCTCACAAAAGGCTGTAATACTTTATTTCAATAGCACACTTCTTTGGTGCGACGAAAGTAAAGCAACTCTCCAGTTTAGTCTAAAGGAATAAGATATAGGAAAAATGCAAGTTTAAAAATGATATTTTGTAGACAATTTAAGCTTAGTTTGCCCTGTTTCCAGGAATAAATAAGCCAAAAGGAAATCAAATCTGTACTTCGGTACAAATAATAGTCATGCACGCCTTTCAAAATGGAAGCTGACAAAATGCGATTTCCAAACAGTTTAACTTGTTCAAATATAGGAGTATCAATAGTTGTTTCGCATTGTAAAAAAAAGGACATGTAAAAAAATACCGAGGTCAGGACGAGCAAGAAAAACTACATTTTGCATGGATAGGATAAAAAATTCCTCACAGAGATTCGTCGTTATCAGCACCAAGGATAATAATTGCTGAAATTCCAGATCTGGAAGTACGGTCAAGAACTGTTCAGCGACTAATAGTTGAGGCAAAGATTTATACCAGACACCTAGTTGTCTTCGGTATCGGAAAGAAATCGCTGCGCCAGGATATAATTTGCTCAGTTATTTGAACTGGACAGTGCAAGAGTAAGGAAAAGTATTGTTTAGCGACGAAATTCATTACAAAATGTTTAACTCTGGTGAAACAAGACGTGTTAGGCATCCGGCTATTACTAGATTTTACCGAAAGTACGTTATGCCAACCGTAAAGGACATGGTAATGTATTTTGATGGGGTTGTTTTTTGTGCAGTAGAGCAGGTCCACTACATTTTATGGGCGGTACTACGGATAGCTTCATCTGCATACTGCCTAATGTTATGCCTCCGTGTGCGTAGTTCAGGAGTGGTTGCAGGAGAACCATATACTGGTTCTTCAGTGGCCAGCACAATCACCAGACCTCAGCCCTATTGAGAACATTTGAGAAGAAGTTATACGTAGTATTCGGACTACAGCATCTCCAAATCAACAATCGTTAATTGATAAGTTTAATGAAGTACGGACGAATATGCCGAGTGTTGCTATCCAAAATTCAGTTTTTTCAATGCCGCGTCGTTATCACAAAATATGTAGCCAACAATGGATACCCTATTAATTATTCAGGACAAACTTCATATTGTTATAAACCTGTATTTGTGATATTAAAGTTGTTGAATGAAATAAAAAATCGCTTTATTGAAGCTTACTTTACTTTTGTCGCGCCAACAAAGCGTATTGTCGGAATAAATTGTTGCTTACTAACTCGTTGAAAATTTTGTAGTAATCCTGTAATGACCTCTCAAAGTAAATGAATTTTAAATTCCGCGGTTGTTCGTTATATTTTAAATATTTTATTACTTTTTATATTAAAAGTTGCTTTACTTTTGACCCATACCACCACGACCTAACTGATATCCTATTTTGTGCATTTAGTTAAATGCCATTTTAGTCGTAGGTGCGATCTTGAAATATTATCTCCTTTTCGCACAAAATACAAAATATTCTTCAAGTTGACTCCATTCAAATGCACAACTGGAACCGGAACTACTTTATCAAGGAAAAATTGTTCTGAATTATGTTAAGTTGGCACATCTCTATCAACTATTTAGGAACACGCTTAAAAAGGTAGTGTTCAGTATCCCCTTTTTGATCACATCAGATATTTTTGTTCGCCTTCCGTCACTAATAACAGCCGTCCAATAAAATCCAAGAAATTACCCGGAACGTAGTTCCTTGCTTCCGGTGGCGCGCATTTCGTCCGAACCGGAGCTGCGGCGGCGGCGGTAAGAAAAACCGACCGGCTGATTTCCCAAGAGTTCCCGCCACAATACGGCGCTATCTTTTCCGCAGGACTATTTGCAGTTTGCCAGAATGACGCCGGGCCATGGCTTTATCGACGACCCTGCCCGTTGCCGCCGCCGTGCTGTCTTCCTTCCCGTAATGGCCGACCCCTTCCAAATGAGATTTTTCAATAGCCCGCACACACACACAACGGTTACCGTTATCGACCATCCGTTCTTTTACGATCTTCTACGGTCACGATGGAACACATTTCTCGCACCTCGGGGAATTGCAGTTCGATTGCTACGAACAAAGTTGATGTTTCGCGGAATTAATTTCGACGTTCCATTTTTAGCCTTTTTTATTTTGAGGTTATAATAGTAGAGGGTAAGTATTGTAAACATACTTTATTTTAACCATCATTCTGCATGACACTCACCCTGTAAGTACCCGCCTATGTATACGAAAGTTTGACGCCAAGTGTTTGTTTTCTATGGCACTTAATAAAGATAGGACCGAGGATCTATGAAGGATCTTTTTGTTATGGCTATATCTTTTGCCTGTGAGAAAAATATGAAAAAGTGGCCCAGTGTACGGCTAACTATCGTAACGCGTAGAGTACTTCATTGGATATGAGTTCAGCTAATTTGGTGAGTTTTCACACGAGTAGCTATTCATTCGCCGTGGTTCATTATATGTGCATGACTTTTAACCATTACAATAATTGTGTTTCATAAGCTAATTATAATAATTATTGATATAAGCCTCATTTGTGAAGCTATTAACTAGCTTGGAATCTGACAGTCATTTACAGATAAAGATAAAGGGTAGCCAACTAATAATCTCTGCAGGTTGGACGTCCCTAACTAGACCTGGGGTACTGCATTGCACATGTATTTTGATCGTCGTTGAATGCACAGTATCGTACGGATCATGCGATTATTGGGGAGGTGGATGTATAATGTACACCGTCCCGCAATAATCAAATCATTGGCGTGTCTGTCCTTACACCAGCCCACTATACAGCACTTGATTCGAAGTGCAGGGCACTCTGGGAGGTTCGATGGGGAGACGGGGTCATCCGTCGAACCCATTGCACCCTGGAGGCAGGAGAACGCCCCTCTTTTTATGTTGGTGGGACACCGTTGGAGGATAGCGGGATCCTGGGAGGTAATTGCACTACCATTGCCTCTAGTCCAAACACAAACTGGGACACCGTTTGGTTGTTAGACAAGCAATGCGGACAGTATGTAGATGGTAATCTGCATCACCCATGCGGACAGAATGTAGAAAAATTTCCATCACCCATATGGATGGAATGTAGTAAGTAATCTGCGTCGACCATGCGGCAGATTGTAGAAGCTAATTTGCATCACCCAAATGGATTCATATCATGGGCTGACTCCCATACGGTAAGAAGCTGCTGTTCTCCACGGTATGGGAGGTAGAATGTACGCGTTCTACCTCTGTCCGGTTTAGGGCACGTGTCGCCACGTCAAAGTCTTCACACGGTGTTGAGGTACGTACCTAGAAGGATCTATCGAATAGCCATGGGTTGCGAGTCAAAATTCGTAGGTGGGACCGTAAAGCGAATGTTGGCGGGTGCTAGTCATTTGTGAAACCATGACAGCGCTTTTTGCAGGCCGTGTGGCACCTTTGGGTTTGCGCTCTCCTCTGGTGTGCACAGATAATGAACGAGTACCACGCGGGATTGCACCTGATATCTTTCAAAATATACTGAGATCATTCCCAAGCTAATGTTCAGAACCTCTGATGTAGTTAGAAAGCATCCTGGGCCTATCAGCATTGATTGGGAGATAATATCAGTATTACAGCGGCAGAACATAACAGTATTATAGTGCATGTAACGTACCGGTTGAATGTAAGAGTTACTCATGAGCATTTTCAAAATACAGGCCCGTCCCCGACTGTTTCCGTCACCTCTTGTGCAGCAGACCTTTCCTGTCGTCTTTTCACCAAGTAAGTGGTCTCTCCAATATCCTGACTATTCAAGTGTATCAGAGTTCTTTTCGTATCACCCTCGTAAAATAAATTTTATGGTACAGGGTGTTACGTTGGAATTTTATTATATATTTAATTATTCTATTCTATTTTTTTACATTCTTCATTTACGAAGATTTGCAGTAATGACTCAAGCTAATGTTTATTCTAACTTATGACCGAAGCTTAATCAAAGAATGGAATATTCTCTTCACGACGATTAGAAAATGTAACCCCTAAACCACAGTTCAAAATAGGTTGCTGACAATTTTTGAATCCATGGCCTCACTTCTTTCTTTCTGTCTTTCTTTTATCCTTATGGCTTCTGCGCGTTAGCACAACCAACCAGCACATTACGGGGACTGCAACATAGTCTGACTATTGGCTATGTGCTATGTTACAGTCCAAAAGATAAAGCGTCACTTTGATTCTTCTCAATCAAAACTCGAAAATATCAAAATAATGACGTAAAAAGATGAATACCGCGTATTACACTGTATCGACGTTCTTCGAATATATATCAAATCTCACGACTAAGAAAGATTAGAAATTGGAAATGCTGAAATGCACGTGTTATAACGGTCCTAAGCCAAAATTGACTCGGCTGGCTGAATGCCGCCATGACACTCGGCTCAACAAACAATCAGCTGTCTTATCTCAATATCGGTCCCTTTGTGATGACATGTTGCAAATACATGACGTCAGCGAAGCCATTTCACTAAAAATGGCAGGGGCGGAGTAGAAAAAGATGAGTTATGTACGCCAGAATCATCCTGTAAGCAGATAATTGTCGTCTCGCCGATAGATTTCCACGAGTTCCACAATGCATGATAGGGAAATGCTGAGCCAGGCAGAAGCTACTTGGATAAGTGAATTGCAGCGAACAGCCAGATTCGACATACACTTCATACACGTAACATCATTATATTGTCATTTTTTATAATTTTGAATTGTGCAGTTCAAAGTTGTAGAGAAATAATTTTTTTAAAAAACCAAATCTCGAAACCCGAAATTTAAGTGGTGTTATTAGTACAACAGGGCAGCAATAATAACCCTTAACAGATGCGAGGTAAAGAGAGGGAAACATTTAGGACAACATAAAGAATACAATTTAAACGCCCTCAAATCTGGACGGTAATTTACTAAACCATCACATGACAGTATATTCTACTCCAGTTTCTTATGATGAAACTCTTAAAGAATAAAAGCTTTTAATAAACTCTCATTCTGAATGTCAAAGCTGTAACCGCGAGAATTCGAAGAAACCGTCTCTGTAAACAGAAAATCATGGCCCGTGAAATGAAAATTAGATTTAAAACCCCATCTCGTATTATTAAAGATGACATTAGACTTCCTCATGACTCGTAAAAAGCACAGTGTTGCGCGAACGGTGGTCATCGGCAACTCCTGTTCATAGTTGAAAAAATATTTAGGTACTGTGGAAAAAAATTAACCGGCAAAAGGATAGGACTCATACTCACAACTCTTGGGAAGCCTCAAAAAAAATGCCCAGGGTGGAAAGGGGACATCACCCTGTTTCAGTGGTGGTTTAGTGGAAAGTGTATTTCGAAGACGTCACTGAGCGTCATTTCTGTAAATAGGGAGTTAAAACGTGCTAAAAGCTATCGAAGTGATGTCCTGGAGAATATAGTGAAGCCCTTAAGCAATACCTTGTTTATTGGATAACACTGGGTAGGTATTTCGACTACCTTCAGCCCCCGCGCATAGGGCAAAGTCCACCCAGCGCTGGTTGGAGGTCAATTTGCCGTAATTTATTGCTACTGAAGATTGGCCCTCAGGAAATCCCAGGCTTATGTCCTTGAACTACCGGTTGTGGAATATTTTAGATGAGAAGGCTTGTAATAAACCACACCATAACATGGAGTCGTTAAAACCCGATTTGGAGAAGACAGCAGCGTCTTTAGACCATTTCGCCGTTGACAATACGTAAAGGCGTATCTCGAAATTCGTGCGAAAATCGGATTGGTACGCCAATGCACATGAATTAGACCATGCACTGTCCCCGAATAGAACATGAAAACTGTAGGGCGTTACGTTTAAAATTCGTACCTATAATCACTTTTCCTCAAATCGGTCTTCTGAAGAATCGGTAAGAATGAGATACGCCTTTACGGATAGGAGGTATGTTAAAGCTAATACATTTTGAGAATTTTTTTATTTTTTAAATTACTACTGTTGTTTCATTTTAGTTTCTAGGGCCAATAAGCGTAATTATTTTTAAATAAAGCTCTAGATTGTTGTACCTTGTTAGATAGCTGACGAAACGTAGATATTTTAGGCCACATCTGCCGAACGTCTGCTATACAATTTTTTTAAATATTCCTTAGAAAATTGTAAATTGTCAATCTTTCCACTAACTTTTTGAACTTTTAGCCGTCCAAAACAACATATTTTGTTAACTTATGTACGAGCATGTAAAAAATAAATAATAATAACAATAAGGCGCACCAATTTCGAAATATCATAATTACTTAGTAAGTAAAGATTAACGCACAATTTTTGTTTCGTATTTATATTATTTTATTTTCAAATAATGCCTGTTTTGTGTTTATATAAAGGACATAGCTTATGACAAGGCAACGTTCATACCGAACCCATAATAAGCGAGTATACTTCAAAATAGTGAAGGTAAAGCCATAATGCACAAGCATCCTGTCAGAGAAAAAAAGGCTAACCAGGTGTGGCGACCGTAGCTCAACTGGTTAGAGCGATCTGAAGGTCGCGGGTTCGAGTCCTGCCGGCCACTAATCTTTTTCGACATTTTCTAGTATGGATTAAAAATTGAGAGACCTACATGCGGATGAGAGCATGAAAATAAAAACAACTGACTTCATTTATCTCTGACGCGATTATCCCTTCATCGATTTCCACTATTCCTGTCAGTGCTGTCGCGTTTCTGAAATGTACCTACTGAATGAAAGCAAGAAAATGTACTAGATTGTACTAAATTGTACTAAAATCGTGAATTTCATGATGAACTGGAAATTAACCCACATGGACGCGTTATAATTTTCTGAAGAGCAAAAAAACCTCTACAACCATATAATTTCTTGCATACATCCATTTTAGAAGCTCCAACATAAGAAATGAAGATTTTACGACCACAACACTCAAATATATTGATTTTGAAAATGTACTAGAATTAAGCCTTAAAGTACTTTTGTACGTTGCCGTCGAAAATGTACTAGAAATAGTACAAATGTACTAAAACGGCAGCACTGATTCCGGTACTTCAAATATACCGACAAAATTAGTAGGCTATTACATCACCGCGTCCGTCGGTCGCCTCCATAACGTGGCTCATCTCTCGTAACAACTCGATGTAGCGTGGGGGCGGCGAAACCGTAACTCACCGGTGCGAAAGGGCAACCTAGGTGAAAAAATCGCAGTTTACCGGCCCTCGGTTAATTCCGCCCTGCATTATTCAAGGGGCGGACCTTAAATAATAATAAGCCCTTGCCAACGGCCAGTCCGGTGGTCCGGCGACCAAGAGAAATGAGCAATAAACCAAAACAGTGCGGTACACGATGGTCGCACTATGAGCACACACGTGTCAATAGTAAAAACTTGACATTACTTTGCCTAACAAGTTCCGTATGCTGACAGCTAACGTCAGTATCTAGATTTGTTCGTGTCTGTGAAGTGTGAAAGACCATATCAGTTTATTTCTGTTAAACCAATCGTTTAGTTCGTTAATAGCTCGATTTGTAGCCTTCTCGGGTGGACTGGTGTTTGACATAAACTATTTCACTCAACAGATATTTCACAAACATAACCCGTATGTAACATCCTGCTCCCTTGATTTGACTGAAGTACCAGCTGTATTGCTCATCTGCACGAATTGTTTTCTATGTGATAAAAAGGATGAGAACAAACAGAATGGCACTTTCTCAATTCAGCCAAGCTCAATGCATTAAGGCCATATTGGCCGTTTTGTACAACCTCCCAAGGATTCATTCGATAGATTTCAACTGTCGCCATCTAGTAAAAGAATTTGTAACACATCCCTATTATAAAGAGGGTTAAGGAAAATTGGCTTGTTTACAAGGTCAGAAGCACTCGCACACCCGAAAGTGTGAGAGAGGGTCTGCCCACCCGACGTTGAACAAGCTTGAGTCCTCCTCCTTTCATCTTTTTTACCCCAAAACCCTCCTACCACTCATGGAACGTTCGTCGAATGACATAATAACAGTGTAGAGGTGGTCCGAGCTAGTTCATCTTGTTACGTTCCGCGCTTTCTTTGGCGCTCAAGATTTTCCTCACTATGCAGTAGATGGTCTTCCAGTAAATGAAAGATCACTAGTCTCACCATTTTATCTGCCCTCAGATCTTTAGGTAGGTTTGCACAGGCTTCTTGTCTGTATGTCAGCCACCTGTCACACTCAAATAGCAAACGTTCCGCCATGTCTAACTGTCCTCAATGGCGGCACAGGTCGTCCGTAACTCTTTCTACCCTTTTTCGACAAACGCGGAAAGGGCCATGTGCCCTTAGAGCCTGCGTCAGGAGATAGCAGGTGGCCTGTGCTCGCAGTTTTCCCATGCGTTCTCTTACTGAGGGTATCCATCTTCTTGACCACTGCGCAACATCCATCGTTTGAGACCATATCTGCTGCCACTTCTCTATGCTCCGTTGTATGCAATCTTTCCCTCTCGTCTCTGTGTTTCCTTGAGATATCTCTTCAACTAACAGATGCATGGTATTCCTGTCAGCACTTGCATGGCTTTACTGGTTACTGTGCGGTAGGTACTGGCTTCCTTTGCAACAACAGTAGTACTGCAGTACAATGATGTTTTTTTCTGTTGGTTCAGTACTTTCATATCAGTCTGATGCCGGGCTTCACCCAGGTCCACCTGATACGGTCCCAAAGATTGAAACAATGCTGTCGTGGATTAGGGACATCGTGCCCCATGCGATTTAGAACATGTTCTAAACGAGGTTCTGAGATTCTTGGGCTCACTTTCGGTAAGGTAGAAATCATTTT
Source organism: Callosobruchus maculatus (assembly GCA_951848785.1). Classification (NCBI taxonomy): domain Eukaryota; kingdom Metazoa; phylum Arthropoda; class Insecta; order Coleoptera; family Chrysomelidae; genus Callosobruchus; species Callosobruchus maculatus. Next base: position 5,512,357 of record CATOUR010000100.1, read on the forward strand.
CTTCGATATGTAGCTTGTTCAATTCCATTAACTTAAAGCACAGTTAATTTTTTTGATATTCCTCCACCACAACATTTTATAAAACAGAAATAACCTTAACAAAAAAAAAATAAACAAAAAACTGTCCACTCTATACGATGGCAATATCTATAACTCGATCTATAATAAAGGGTGAAGTCGGCCTTCAGATTGAACAAATTTTTGAACAATTGTTCAAACATGTGTGGCATTAAAAAAAGTAAAATAAATTGATAAAGCAAAACAAATCTCTCAACTTTGAGGAATATTTTGAGTAGCATAAACTATTTCTATATTTGAAAACAACAAGAGAAAATCAAAATCAAGATGGAGTTGCAAATGGTTCATTTTAGGGCACCTGGTGCTCAAACTGAACTTATGATCTCTTTCCCGGTGGCAACATTTCCAAGTCTTATGAGAAGTAACAAAAACGGCAAATGTTCAATTTGGGAGACAGTTCAATATGGGCAACCGTACCCTAATACCTTTAGGTGCATATTTTTTCATTTTGGTTTTGATGGATCGTAACAGTGTCGCCCCCTAGCGCCTACTCGCGGAACATGAAAATTAATTTTCAGCAATTGCTCTTCCACGATTTACTTAAGAATTGGTTATTTGATTAACGGTTACCGATATACAGGGTGTCCGGATTTTCTACTAACAACGCTTGACAGGTGATTGACCTCACATTTTTATGAACACTGAGATAGGGACATGAAGCCTTAAAATGCTGAATTTTCAAGATACAGAGTGTCAAAGTTTTACTTTTATTTTCGTTTTTTCTGAATTATTTCGCATCAAAACGACACAATGATCTAAAATTACGGGTTTTTTAAGGCCAGAAATCTAAATTCAACCACGGTTTTGCTATCATGAATAGAGGGCAACACCTGCGACACATTGAACTTATTTCAATAGGGTACTTGCAGAAAAAAGTATTATGTCGTTTACGCGTTCATTAGAGCTTAGTAAACATGACAAAATCACTTGTTTGGTTTTTTGGAATCGGCTGTGAGATATATTCCAAAAATTATTTCAAATGCCGGAAAATGCCGCGCAAACAACCTCTGACGTCAGTGATATCCTATAGTGATGGGATGGAAAGTATTGATATTCGATATCGATAGCCAGTGCTAACCTAACATTTTGACATTGATCATTATAACCACAAAACACAGTCACACACAAGAGTACAAAAGTCAAAAGAATAAAAGTTAGGCTAGATTACTAATTCACTTTGTAGGGATGGGCTTGAATTAGATTCTATCTTTGGATTCGTTCATAATGGTATGCGCCGAAATAAAATGATGGCTTCGATTAGTTGCGAATCTTGGTTACAAACAGGATGAACTATGATACCTATCAGATATAAAAATGTATTGCAACGAAAATGCTAGTGGGTTAATTGCCTGTTTCAAATATGTTTAAGTATCAATAAATTGAGTCGCATTGTTAAACAATTCAGATCATCTCTAGTTTGCAGTTGAATCGCACTGACCTGCGCTGTAGCAGTATCGATTGTCGATATCGATAAGATACCTGTGACGTCAACCCTTATTTTAGGTCACGTGGAAAAGTTTGAATATATCCTTATTTTATTTTGCAAATATCTTTTTTTGGCCGTCAGTAAAATCATATTTTTTGTTTCCTACTGCTTCTTGATATGGTTTTCTTTACATCTGCAGGCACCCTAATTTTTTTCCAGTTTGGTGCATCAATGTGAGTATCAAAAAAATCGTGCCCTAAATATGTTTCACGTCAAAGAGTATACTTTGTTCAAGTCTCTAGAGGTAACCGTTTTCGAGATAGCCGTCATTGAAATTTCCAATTTCCGTACACCCTATATATCTGAACTCTCACAAAGTCCCTCAGTTCATACTCCAATTTTATGAAAGTTCTTTGTTCTCTCATCAAAGCTGTACTTCTACGCACCTGGAGGAGGATAACGCTTCCTCCTCCTCCTCCTCCTCCTCGTCCTGCTCCGCTGTGCGGTCGGTTTGCGCTGTCCGTTAGTGGTTGCACAAATCATACACCCGCCTGCCATCTGTACACATCTTACCTGCGGCCCGCTGACCATCCGTATCTGCATTTCAAATGACCCTATTACCAGAAGGATAGCCACCACTATCGCAAGGAGCGGCCAGGGCTCTGCTATCCTCCGTACCCGATCCAAATGGAATACTCTATCCATTTTGGATGAGTTAGATCCGCTGGACATTCCGACAGATATGTATGCCCAGTTGGGTACTTCAATAAGTAATGCGACCTTTGCTAAAAAGTGAGTCAATTGGCTTGACTTAGTAGCTTAGCACTTCCCACACATTTTCGGTAATGATTAGCATTTTGCTGCCGACTTCATTCTTTATACAATTTTTTGCTTACAACGTTTCGATTGATCTACACTATCTTGAATCGTCTCAGGTGAACTGTCGAATATGTTCGTTTAGTTGCTATTCATTCGTGACTAGCTGACGTGTCGTTTTTCGCGGCTTGCTCTTACTGGTTGCCGTTGTGTAGCGTCGGTTCTTACTGACGTGGCTGTTCAATGGTCACTTATGCCGACGTAAATCCAACTTTTAAGAGGTTTGATGACAACTAGCATGGAGTCTAAGCATTTGGGGTGGTATTATTGGAAACCGCATAATAAACTAATGTTTTCCAAAAACTTCTAAACGAAAATTTGGAAAGCCTGTTGGAAAATTCACCACTGGAGTTTTTAAGAATAATGGAGCGAAAGCACATTTTAGTATTAGAGGTCGAAACACTTTGGATGAAAAGTTTCCTGCCAATTGTTTCGTCTGCGAGCCACGCCACCTACGATTTTTCCAATTCCTCCGCAATAATTACAAAACCGTAAATATCTTGAAAACCATCAAAGATAGAACCGCATGTGCCTAGACAAAAGTGAAAGAGAATTTAATTTCGCATCCATCGATGTGAAACTTATCATACCATCCGATTTGAAAAAAAGTTTTTAACACTTTTAACTGTTTAAATTTGAAAATTGCTAGTCTATCGATTTAATGTTCTTTTGAAACAATGATCTTACTGAGACACAAGTACGTTTCTTGCTTGTTTCAAAACCGAAAACCGTATCTTTCTATGCGTGTAGTTTCCGAGATATTAACTTTTCTTGTAAACTACTACAAACGTCAAATTTTGTAAAAATTGCTGAATAACTCCGAAAATAGGCTTCGTAGACATAAATGATGGTTAACAAACTGGACCTAAAAATCGATGCTGAATTCAAAAACGTAATACTATACAGGGTGTTCCATTTAAAATAAGGAAGTTAATGCCTACTTCTGGTATATCCGGATGTCCGCCATCTTTGAAATTATTTTCTAAAGGTAGAACATTTTGAAAAGAAATGTTTTTTATTTAAAACATTTCCGTCTAATTTAAACGGTATGGCCGCTAGAGAGCACCGCGCGCTTATTGGACCACCCTGTATATGACATTCGCGTTCGCGATATTTTGAACTTTACATACTTTCGAATCACATACATATAGGTACATACTATCTAGGTATAATCCTAAAACTTGTAACTTGGGTAGGGTTGCAAAAAAGACAATATCTTTTTAATTTATAATTATTATACCTACCCTTGATGATCCCACGACCTATGTAACCTGAAAATGTCTAATATGCTAGTAATGAAATTTCGACAACTGCCTTGTTAGTGACGAACATGGTGGAATTACCTAGGCACTGAGTCAACTGATATGACTTGGTTTTTTTATCTACTAGGTAGGTACTCTACTAATAGTACTAATCATGGATTATTCACATTATCACAAATTATTAATACCTAGCGCCTAGCGAAAAGAATAGTTCTAGAATGACTTACCTTGTCCCCTTATCCACACCAGATGCGTCTCACCCCCTATGATTAAAAATTTTAGTCAGTATTTATGTAAAACCGTTATAGGATAGGTGTGTAATTAAATATTTCACATAATAAAAACACTTACCTACTGCATTCTTGGTCCTTGATTATTCTTGCTAATCTCGTTCACTTTGATACGGCAAACGCCTCACAAGACTGATAGTTTATGTGAAAAAAAGTCTTTTCGGGATTTTACTGTCAAACCAATCCAACCGACACCGTCACTACTTTCGTTAATATTACCTTAATTCCGAAATTCGGATCACTTTCACTAAAAAACACAATCCATTGTTGTGAAAATTATAACCTTAAAAATCCGAACACGCAGCGCGGCGCGAAAACAAAAGCATGTGGCTTCATTTTTTGTCCAAAGCCAACTCGCAGAAGCGAGATTTTTTGCTACTGTAGGTAATAATACAGAATATTATTACCTCGGATATTTACGATAAACAGTTAAAAGTACAGAAGTTTGTCTGATTTTGAGTTTAGAAGGAGGTTCTCTGTGCATTTTGTTAGTTGGTGTTGTTGGCAATTAAATATGTATAGGTACCTACCTAGCATATTATGGTATCAGAATTATTTGTTACCTACAAAATAGCTAATGATCTGCTACGCTACAATGGTGCATGGCTTTACCAAATTACTATTTCTAGAAGCGGGAATTCTTGCCTAAATTTTAACGTGGTTTTAAAACCAAATTATAAAAAAAACAACAAACCATATTAAAAAAATGGATAACTACAAAAAAATAGATTTAGTTGCCTCATATATACCTACCTGATATTTTAAATAGGTACAATGGGTATGACTCGTTCATCATACCTACATACATTTTGTTTGATTCGTAATACGAACGTAATGCTAATCATAATTAATTAATTTATTGTTCTTCACAGAACGGCGGTGACGGAAGAGGTTTGGGGATCTCCCCTATGAGCTAATATACCTATGAGTGATACATTTATTGGAAAATATAATTTTATTCCGACCAAAATTATATTTTTAAGATAATACAGTTCCTTCAGTGAATAAGGACGTTCATATATTCATATAGAGCCGTTAATTGAAATCAATAAATAACTATAACAATACCACTTCTCCGCTCATCCTTTTTCGTTCGAATGCCTAATTTGCCACCATTGCGTGGAAAGTGGAAAGCAAGCAATTTGTCGACTAATTCCTTATACCTATGTAGCTGCTTAGGAACATCCGCCTATCGGTCTTTTTCCTGTGTCTTTCTCTTTTCTTCTGAAATAAGACACAGGAGTAATAGACCATACGAACATAGCCGTAACATCAATATTCAACGGTGCACGCTGTATAGCAAGAGGTTCTTGAGCCAGTGGCAGTCCAAGTTCAAAGTGTAGGAAATATCTCAATAAGAGGTTTCTAACATTGCATTATAAATTTGGCAGAAGATGTTGTAAAATTCATTTACTATCTTTTGGATTGCTCTACTCACAAAAACATCATAACAGGGTTTTACCATTGATTATCGTATTGTTAGGTTGTTTTACTTGAAACGATAGGTCCGTAATTCCACTCAAGGGGCATTTCTGATCCAAATTCAAGCAGAAAAGTTCATATAAACATATGTTTTTAGTCTCTAGTCTTCAAGATTCAAAGTTTGGAAAAACATATTTTTTATTAATTTCATTGAACCGATTTTTGTGATTTGGCACTGCTGAGACTATATAAAGTTGTTTTTCGGATTAAGCAGATAGAAACACAGACTTTTTGTCTCTTGACGCCTCTACCTATCTCAGTTTGTTTTCAAGGCACAAAATAAAAGCCACTTCATAGCCCGTCGAAAAAAAATATTAAAACAAAACAAGTTAAATTTATTTTTTTATTGATAGACCATAAATCGAATGACATATTTCTCTGGCCCTAATTAAAATAGAAACGTTCATATAAATTTTTGCCCTGGAGAGTCTGGTTTTCAATATACAGGATATCAGGTTTGGAAAATAAATGACTTCTATCTGATGCAAGACTGTATGACACATGAGCAAATGTTTTGCCTATCAAATTGACTTTATTGTGTTTGCATTCCTCATCTTGTCACATCGTAAACATCAACGTGTTTGGCAAATTACCCACATTGCATAATTTCTTGCAACTCTCCGACTTTCGAAGTATTGTGAATTGATTTTATTTTTTATTTTGATCTGCTGTAAAAACGTGATTTTTAGTATTTACGTTTCACACTCAAACATAGGTGAGCCAAATAGTATAATCGCGTAATATTTTTATTTTAGCATTACCTATAATTATAAATAATGTACTTGTTTTATGATGTCTTCATTAAGAAAATGTATGCGTCGCTCATATAATTTAGATTCCTTTAAACGGTTTTTTATGGTCAGCCTCCCGCAAAGGCTGAACGCCTATGGCGCTGTAGAAGCGTTGTGGCAGGATAAGTGTCAGCGCATGTTGGACTTGAAACGCTGTAACTTGTAGCCGTCAAAAAACAAATTCCCCAGCAGCTCATTCCACATAGTCGAAGTTCTCCAAAAAAAGGAATGTAGGAGGAGACTGGATCGGGGGGTAGGGACCTCGACCTGGTAAGAATGAGTTCGCAGAGCATTTCTAGTGTTTCTCGTTCGGACAGCCTTTGGGAGAGCTCACAAACATCTTCCATGGTAGCATCTGTAAAACAGAGACAGGTCAGCCACTCTTCTTCGATGTTCCAGGCTGTGGAGGTCCTTTGTGAGATTAGGGTATCGATTATTCTAATTACTCTCGTCTGGTTAGTGCCCAAGAGCTTTAGAGAGTGCGTCGGAGTGCATGCTGTGCCTTGTAGAGCAGCACTAGTTGCTCTGGTGTATACAGCTTCCTACGGCGGTACAAAACCACAAGCTTCTGGGATGCTGTTTTAGCAATACTGACGACATGGTCATGCCAGGACATGTTATTGTTGATGTTGATCCCTAAAAGCTTGACGGAAAGTGACTCGACTATTGGGTGGCCTCCCATTTCCACAATACGTGAGCCTACGTGACACTTCTTTGTTGGTGTTGTTCTCTGAGTTTTCTGTACGTTAAGCTGTACTTTATTTACTAATTCCCATTCGAAAATTGTTTCGATATCTGCGTTGGTGTGTGAGGCATATTGCTGTCGCCGATGTACCGTCTCCTGGGATGATATAATGGCTCACCTGGTTGCATGCACGATATTAATGTACTGTCGTCTGCAATGCTGTGGATTGGATGTTAGCAGTTGGTTGATGTACAGCAGAAACAGCTAGTGTAGGGAATAGAACAGATCCCTCATTGAAAATACGTCTGATATGGACAGCCTTCGACTACAACAAACAGAGATCGGCTGTTCAAAAAGCTATTCAGCCACTGGCGCAGGCCAAGTGGTAGTCCATAAGCAGCAAGCTTGACCAGAGGTCCCTCATGCTACACTCTGTCGGAGGCTTTCGACATGTCAAGTGCAACAACACGGGGTTCGCAATGATTTTCAATTCCACAAGTAAGTGACGTAGGCCAGGAGGTCACCCTAAATCTAGGCCTACGAAAGCCATACTGTGCATGGGCAAAGTTTACGAAATACATATAAGTTGGATCACTCCGCAAAAATATCAAAACGGCCTGCCCCTTGCTCCGTCTCCCCGGTAAACCGGTAGCACTGTACCGACGTCAGCCGGGAGATACGGGGCGGCGCAAAGTAGTGGTTGAACTTGTTTAACGCGAAGTGTATACAGTGTCTCAAAAATATTGGTTTTTGTTATATCGGATTTGTTTGCAGGAAATGGATAATATTTTCAGAAGTTTGATTTTATCAATTAAATTTATTAACGGATGGAAAATGACAATCAGATCCATCCTTATTTTGTGGTAAACCTTGAAATATAAAGGATATAAATACATGTTTCACGACGATTAAGACAAGCAATATGTCGGAACTGGGCAGTAGTAGAGAGTTATATACCCAATGAGACATTTGTTTCTGGTCACGTGACATCCGATTCAAAATTATTAATGGAACACCCTGTACATTTGTGCCTTTCTGTGTTCCACCCGATAAAACAATTCCAACAAACTAGCACACGTCTAAAGCGATTAATTCGAGGCCTACAGGCCTACAGGTACTTGAAGGATTGTATCACTCTACAAGCATATAGTGAGACAAAATATTCATTCGGTGGTCTTACCATACCACCCAAAGACATTCTGAATTATATTTTAGAGCTCGGAAATATTTGTATTGATAACTTTAACAATTTAGTTTCTACAGTAGCAATTGGAATGACTCTGAAAAGCACAATGTCAATAATAATTTATTCACATCCATGTAAAGCATTTCCATATGATTATCTTTTAAAATTGTACATACGAGTTCGTATATACTATACCATGAATTTTATAAGTTGTGGTCTCAAAAATAAGCCAAATAAACAAAACATTAAGGTAAAAATACTACAGCACCTTTGAACCACTTTTTACTTATCTACGAAACAGCTACAATATGTGAAATCATTTGAAATTCATTAGTAATAGTTTTACTAGGTTTTATTTTTGATATCCATTTATGTAACCTAGTGTACTAGCATACGTTACATTTGTATTTATATGTCTAAATCGGCTGTCAATACATAGTCTTTCAATGACCCTCGTATATACGTAAAACCCAGGCGTTAGCAAGTCCCCGCTAAAAGACCCTCGTACTTGGGCAAAAACCAACGCAAAAACTAACTGGCGCGTGCGGCCGCGGCATCGCTTTGATGTGAAATCTTCAAAGTGCCGACGGAGAGTGATCCAACTTATATTTATTCTGTAAACTTTGGCATGGGGATCATTTATGATGTTGCTGATGTCCAGGTATTTCAGAAGCAGTGTGTTAATGACAGTCTGTATTGAAATTGAATTGGATCACGAGTTGTACACTATCTATTTTCTCTTTTCTCGAATCTATCAGAGATGCGCCACTGTGCTAAAACTATAGTCGTCGTACAGTAGAGACATAGAGAGGCCGTCGCGTCGGTGGCGGGCATCAAATTTATGTGGCCATGTTTATAGACTCATGGGACAAGCGTGGTTGTTTCTTTTCGCCGCCCGCCGTTTCTACACGGAGAGCTTTATTTCCGGATAGGACGTGCCAAAGATAAACAACTAACTGACAACATGGTTGGCAAACAGCGAGCAAGTCTTTATCTTGAAGATACTGGAGTGGAGGTGCTATCCAAAATATCGGCAGGCGCCAAATTTTTCTGTATTTATTTTTAGACGAATCATGTGGGCTTTCATAAATCAGGTAACCGCCATACACAGTCTGTTTGGATGGATAACCGAAACAGAAATTCGGCAAAGGCCGTTCGATCTACGAAAACGTTTGGATTATCGAGTTCATAATACAAGGACGTTCGTTCGACAAAATCAAAGTTTACGGAATACATATAAGTTTGATCACCCTCCGTCGGCACTTTGAAGAACTAACATCAAAGCGATGCCGCGGCCGCACGCGCCAGTTAGTTTTTGCGTTGGTTTTTGCCCAAGTACGAGGGTCTTTTAGCGGGGACTTGCTAGCGCCTGGGTTTTACGTATATAAGAGGGTAATTGAAAGACTAGGTATTGACAGCCGATTTAGACATACAAATACAAATATAACATTTATTTTGCTAATACACTAATGAATCTCAAATGATTTCACATATTGTAGCTATTTCGTTGATAAGTAAAAATTGGTTCAAAGGTGCTGTAGTATTTTTACCTCAATGTTTTGTTTATTTGGCTTATTTTTGAGACCACAGCTTAAAAAATGTATGGTATAGTAGGTATATACGAACTCATATGTACAATTTTAAAATATAATCATGTGGAAATGCTTTACATGGATGTGAATAAGTTGTTTTTGACATTTTGCTTTTCAGTGTCATTCTAATTGCTACTGTAGAAACTAAATTTTTAAAGTTATCAATAAAAATATTTCCGAGCTTTAAAATATAATTTAGAATGTCCCTGGGTGGTATGAATGGCATGAATATTTTGTCTCACTATACGCTTTTAGCGTGATACAATCCTTTAAATACCTGTACGTCTTGAACTAATCACTTTAGACCCCAAGTGTGTTAGTTTGTTGGAATTGTTTTATCGGGAGGAACACAGAAAGGCACAAATGTACAGGGTGTCCCATTGATAATTTTGAATCGAATGTCACGTGACCAAATACAAATACCTCATTGGGTACAATGACAAAAAAAGACACAACATCTGCTCTAATTTTCATCCCCAAAATTATAATTCTCTACTACTGCCCAGTTCCGACATATTGCTTGTCTTAATCGTCGTGAAACACCTTGCATTTATATCGTCTACATTTCAAGGTTTACCACAAAATAAGGATGGATCTGATTGTCATTTTCCATCCGTTAATAAATTTAATTGATAAAATCAAACTTCTAAAAATATTATCCATTTCTTGCAAACAAATTCGAGATAACAAAATCCGATATTTTTGAGACACTGTAGACACTTCGCATTAAACACGTTCAACCTCTACTTCGCGCCGCCCCGTATCTCCCGGCTGACGGCGGTACACTGCTACCGGTGTACCGGGAGACGGAGCAAGAGGCAGGTCGTTTTGATATTTTTGCGGAGTGATCCAACTTATATGTATTCCGTAAACTTTGACAAAATATAGATTCTTTGAAACGTTTATTTAGGAAGGGGCGGATTTAGGACTCCTTCTTGGAGGGGGCGGACCAGTGCTACCGCGGCCTGAAGACCAATAAAACTTAACTTTTGATAGGTAAATCAAAGCCAAAACCTCACACAAGGCGTAGCCTACGAGGTGACAGTTATTTGTAATATAAGGTACAAAGAAATGATAAAAAAATTAAATATAATACGCTTCCGTAGAGTTCTAGGGGGGAGCGTACGCCCACTGTATTTAGGGTACACATACCTAAATAAATTTCCAAATAAAAGGAAGCCTCTAAGGCAAATAACGCTTTCCACTCATCTGGACGCGAAATAACGTAATATTCAGCCTTTTTCAAAGGTTAAATATGACATACGCTTCCGTTTAAAATCGATACCTAGCTTAATTAGATATGTAAATTTACATGCAAAACTTACAGAAAAAATAAATAACATGGCGAAATAAGACAAGCTAACTTGCAGAGACTCTTATAAAAATGGCGTCAAGTGTCTTGTGCTAACAAAAAATGTGAAGTTCCTATATCCCTACACCAACCTCATCAAAAAAGTAGACAATGATCGGAGACTTTTGAAACATCTATAAAAACGAAGTTTGAGCTATATTTTGTTTTTTTTTTTGTTTTTTGTCCATTTCTCCCTCAGTCACTGGCAAGAGTTCCAGAAACAAAATAAAATGGTCAATTTCTTCTACGGTAGTCAAAATTTAATCATCTTTAATAAGTTAGTATAGTTTCCGAGTTATACACGTTAGGATTATTTTTGTATGTATCCAGCTATTTCACAGATATAACATTCAAAGGAAACAATCGGATAGGTCTAAAAAGGATAATATATCACTAAAATAATTTCTTTTCAGCGCAATGTAGAGCATTTTACAAATACAACAAATGTTTTAATTTTTGTACATATTTTCAAACCACCCACCCACTCCACCAGTCCGATTTCCAAAAAGTGGAAGAGGGTCAGAAACCCCTGAAACGCTTAAAAACGAAGTTCGGAGGAGTTGTGTTGATTTTGTTTTTTACCGGTTTGTCCGTAGCCATTTTTCAATTATAGCAGTACTAGTAACTAGTACGACCCCATTGCATGTCGCTACCCAAATTTCATCACAATCCAAGCAGTTAGTGAGTAGCGATTGAAGAATTCGGGGTGTTTAAATTCGTTTAGATTATATCAGTACATACTTACCTGGTTTCATCATCTTTGTAAAGTTATTTACAATTTCCTTAATTTTTAGTTTGAGTCTAAGGAAAGTCGGCCAAGGTTCATCTTAGGCAACGCGTTCACCCGATTATCCATTTTAAATAATAGCTTAGTAGGTTAGAATCGCCGATGTAAACAAAGCGTAGCGACTCAAACAAGATGTCTGAGGAAAGTTAGCAGGAGCGGCGTCTGTTCCTAAGTCACCGGTAACCTTTTGGTTTTCATTGGTCGATTGATGTGAGATTGACCAATAGGAGCGCTAATAACGTGCGATTGGCCAATAGGAGCGCTCTGGTTCCGCTATCCGTGCCTTGGCGCGTTCAATCACGTGACGAGACACTGGTTAAGTTCGAGCTTAGTGTGCTGCAAGTGTCAGTTTTTATAGTCTGAGCACTGTGTGCTACTTACAAATCAGGCAACCGATCGTAGCTAGAAATAGGTATATACTATCACTGCATACATACCTACTAAAAAGTATTTTTTTCTCTTTTGCTCAGAGAGGGGGGGCATTGCGCCTTAAGGAGGAACCGCCCCTGCTATCTAACAGGATTGTTAAAACTTTGAGAGATTAAGGATTAATAATTCTGAAATTTTTAAGGCTGGGTTCGGCAATTGTTCAGAGCTTTAAAAAGTTTTGATAGAAAGGTAACCAAGGAAGTTTAAAATAAGTTTTTTATTGTCACTAAGACACAAATAATTTTGGTTGGTTGGTAATGAAGCGGTTGCGTCCAACAATTGTATGTTTCAAAAGGTATACGTACAAATTAAAGTTAGAAGCCAAACTTGTTTATTAGTCAATGGGTGAAGAAAAAATTCTGCTTTGAAGTGAAAAACCCTCAATAGCTGTAGAAATTCAGTTACGAGTGAACGATATTTATTTCATTGATAATCTTATCTTTCATGTAATGAAAATAAACTTTTATTGGGTGCTTATGTCAGCGACTGACAGCATTAAGGGGCCTGAGTATACACAGCTATACATATGTATTTGCCATGTTAAAATACAGATTCCCATTTCGAACAGAACTCACTTGCTTTTCAAACTACATACGCAGTATTTCAGAAGGTGATAGCTAAGACCTTAATGAATGACAAATATTTATTTGCGATTTTCTCAAAAAAGTTATTTAGTGTGCAAAAAAACTCGCAATGCAAAATCATACATTTTTCAAATGTCTGTAATTTAACAACCAAACACGATATCAAAAAAGGCCAAATAAGGTGACAAAACGCAAGCTTTCTTCTTCAATTTAGTTTTTGAATCATTACTTTAAGTTTGAAGGTAACGGCAGGAGCTTGGAAATGTGAAATTCATTTTTATAGTGACCTTTGAACCTTTTGACCTTGCCTTTAGATTTCTGGACTTGTCTCCCCTCATCTTAGACACACATACACTGGAGAAAAGGAACAGGCGGCCACGCCTTCCCGCTAACACGGGAATACGTCTTTTCTTGGATTCTCAATTTCGCGCGCTATACCCTAGACCCTGAAGAAAAAAATATTTTTGGGGAAAAACAAGCATTATTTGCATATGGCAACTTTTAAATTCAGTACATACTGTTGAGCTTATATACCGATTCGTATTTATCAATATTTATCATCAAACATAAGGTAACAAATATACCGCGATAATCTCGATGGATGGGTAGACTAAAATAATAAAATCCATATAAATATAAACAACCTATATATTATTCATCTTCTGTAAAACAGGCATTTGCTCCCAAAGTATGTACACAGTTTCACATATATTAGCTAGCAACAAACCTAATGAGTACCTGATTGCACATATTTTTGTAAGTACGTTTGATATTTTTCAGCTATTCTATTCTCAAAATTATGGGCAAACAAGTATTCAGTTATAAAATCATGTCAATTAAATAACAATTCAATAAAATTTAAATGAACTAAAACAATATCTTTGATCGTTTTACATTCAATATTATAAATTGGGGTATGGACGGTGTATTATCGGAGATAAAAAAGGGTATAAGCTCATTCTTCCCAAAAGTTTATGATTCGCGTTAAACTTTTACTAAATATACATTACATTCAAAATTATATGAAAAACTTCGGCGTATATAATATATTGACTTTTTTTGTTTGAATTGTTTTCTCAGATTTTTCATCTGTCATGAATATGAATATAACATTTTTTTTGTGACTTTTGGGACATACCTTGTAATCTAAACATTTAAAAACAGTTGTTTTCCTCTTTGCTACTTTACACCCTATATGTACAAATCTCGTTTAGGAATGGAAGAAGTCTTTATTTATTTATATTTGTCATCCACAAAGTTCACAGAAACAAATCTAGTACAGATGGTTCACAGTGTTTTTATTCGTCAATGGCACTTTTGTTTGCTGAAACTGAATATCCGAAAAGTCTCATTAGATTCATTCCTGTGGATCTTTCACTTACATTTAAGTCGTTACAAAAATATATATCCTCTTCTTTTGTTTCAAAATCACGAAATTTCAATGTTCACCTAGGTGTATACAAGCAGAAGAATTTACTTACAAAAAGACAATAATAAATTACATTATTCACTATCAGATTATAATATACACACCTCACTTCATATCAATCCCTAATAAGGTCGAAGGTATTGCCAACGACTATTGAAGAAACTAGGATCAAAAATATAAACACATTAGGTGAGCGATATGGTTGGTGCCATACCAGTGTGATGTAGTCTTCACAGCTGTAAGTAGTAGCGTAGTTACATAGTACATTTTTGAGTAATTTTCTTTTAAGGAAGTTTAAAATATTGTTTGCGACAACTGTCAACCGTCTTTTAACACTTAAAATTGTTAACTCTAAACAAACACCGATATTTGGAATGTAAATGCCTTTAACTATACTTTTTAATTTAAAACAAGCCAGTTTTTAAGGTCTCCTTAATGGGCAGCCTATGATTATTGTTCCCAGTGACATTATTATTTATATTCCATTTTAGCCATCAAACCATTTTCGCAGGCAAGATGAAACCATCGAATTTTTTTGGGTTAATTCGTGAACGGCTGTAACTAATCCTGTGCCTATTTTTGATTCTAGTCCTTGTTCAATAATCTACTGGTTGTCCGATTGATAAATCACCAGGTGCACAGCATTTGACCACTCGTATTGCTCTTAGAGCGAACTCTCAAATATGTACAGCCTAAGCGTTAACGATAATCCATCAAATCTCAGATAATGGGAATGTTAAATTGATATCAGCAGTCTTCCTCGACCAGTTTCTGCGTGTCCTTGCCCGTGTCCTGAACGGCAGGGTCCAACTCTCGATGCCTAACCTGGACCTGTGGCGAGGAACGGTGTGTGACGCTAGATGGTGCTATCACTGCGCTCGGGGGCTCGATGAAACCCCCTTCCGGTTTCGATTTTGCATCTGACGACACTTCGTACAAAGCTGGAAGTAATTTTGAACCATTATTATTCACTTACTTTATTGACAAATGAACACAAACACAAGCAACAGAGCTTGGTTAAGAAAACCAATGAACGACTATAAATGCAAATCTAAAGCAAAAAATACAGTGATAAAAAATATTAACGGAACACCTCTTTGTGCAATTGTAACTTTCCGAGTGTTGTGCCGGCTACACACGATCCGGTAGGCCTGTCAGTTCGAACTGAAGAAGAACATAGAAGGAGTGTCCGACCCACTCACCTTCAAGATACTAATAAAACTGCCTTGATGCAACATGCTCAAGACTTACATCGCAATTTTGATTTTGATAATACAAATATTTTATCAAAACAAAGTCATTTAAAGAAACGTCTGTTTCTTGAAATGATCAACATAAAAAAATTTAATACTGTTAACAAGAAACAGGACACACAAAATTTAAATAGTAGTTATTTTAACCTGATCAGCATAATACCCAAGAACAATGAACCACACATTTATTTCTTCTTTTTTATAGTTAACACTGTTCTACATTACCCCATCCCACTCCTTTTTCTACATTTTCTGTTTTCAACTTCGCCCTGTATTCAATGTTTATACTTATAAATATTCAAATATTATGTTTCTTGCTAACCTTTTTGTGTCCCTATAGAATTCCTATGATTTTTGCCAGTCCGGCGTACACATCGATTGTGAATAGACAATCTCCGTCTTTATTGTCTCATTTATTTATTACGTGTCGTTTTGCCCTTACATACATTTTTTATGCTACACGTGCCTTTTCACCATATTTGACTCAAGGAGTCCATCACTGGTGTAAGTACTACCCGCTTATTGTGTATATTGTATATTAGGTTTTTTTAAATAGCAATATCATCCCTCCTTTTTAATTTGTTATTGTTTATTGTCATTTTATATATTCAATTTTTTATAACTGTCATGTATATTTGTCTGTCGAATTATAAAAAAATTTAGTGCCCTGAAGATGGCCTAATAAAGGCCGAAACGTCGGCAAAACAGTAAGAGAGACTCCCTCTTTTTCTTGACCTAAACCCAACCATCTGTTTCCTGGATAGTATACAGTAGGTCACTAAACAGTTGAGCTAAATATATCTATCTCATCACTGAAGGTGAAGAAACTTTAATTTGATTTTTTTTTTTGGTGCTGAAAGTGGTTGACGAAATAAACCCTCGTTTTACTCCGTTTAAGGAAGATTTTTTTCTTTAAATTTAAATAGCATCAACTCCGACGAATAAAAGGTATTAAGTTGAAAATATAATTACAGTATCGTTATATGGTTGGGAGAAATGCATTTTTCTTGATATATTTTTTATTGTCAGAGCCTTGTTCCTACGATCTACAAAATGTATGTCTTATTTTATATACTTTTTATTAGCGAAACGTCTTCCTTACATTGATAAAGCATACGACTTTCTAATTAAATGTTTCATGCCAATCCTTTATAACATTCCTTAAAAATGGAGTCAAGTTGATTGACTCAGTACTTCCCACACATTACTGTGATATCAGTTTATTATTTTCCCATAGCATGAAGCTTTAGTCTGAGGTCCCTTGCAACCAAATCATCGGCAGCCTTCCCTCCCCTAAAATTGTCTTATGCCGCTAAGTCTTTCCTTCAGAGGTCAATGGACAGGCTAAAACATCTAAAAACGAAGTTTGGGTTGTTTTCATACTTTTAGATTTTTGATTATTGCTATATACGCTGCCACTTACACGATATTTAACAAACATACGCGTTTTGCATCCTCACCACGGTAATAATACTGTGTCAAAATTTAATTAGAATCAATTTAATAGTGTCCACGTTACAAAACACAAAAAGATCTAAAGCAATAAATACTCGTATGTATGTATACAGAAAATTCTAAGTCCCTTAGTTTCCGTAATACGCTAGGCAATGTTCGGATGGACGTAAAAAGTTGATTTACGTCGCTAGGTCTTCCTTCACAGGTTAGTGGACAGCCTATTATGAATACAAGAAATTTCTCAGTTTTTCAACTTCCCACCCCCTACCCACCCCAATTTCACCCCACCCAAAAAAAAACGCAGAAAATGATCAGGAACCTCTAAAACGCTTAAAAACGAAGTTTGAGCTGTTTTTACATTTTTACTTTTTTTTATTATTTCTGCGCCGCCATTGGCACGATTTATAAAAACCATACGCGTTTTCCATCCTTGTCATGGTAGTAATACTGTGTCAAAATTTCATTAACATCAATTCAACAGTTTCCTTGTAACACAATATAGAAGGATCTAAAGCAATACTCTCGTATGTTTACACCAGAAAAAATTCTAAGTCCTTTGGTTTCTGTAATAGGCAAGGCAATGTTCGGATGGACCTAAAAAAGTTATTTATGTTGCTAGGTCTTCCTTCATGGGTCAGTGGACAGTCTATTACGAAAGCAACAAATTTTTCAATTTTACAACCCCCCACCCCCCAACAACCCCAATTTCACCCCCACCCAAAAAAAAGTAAAAAATGATCAGGAACCTCTAAAACGCCTAAAAACGAAGTTTGAGGAATATTTAATTTTTTTTGTTTTTTGCTACATAATTACTCCGCCGCCCCTGCACCGATTTTCAAAATTATAAGAACATTACCTACTACGACCCCCCAGCATATCGCTGCCCAAATTTCATCACAATCCATGCAGCGGTTACTGAGATTACGAGGACACAAAAACGCGTACAGACAGACCGACAGACAGACAGACCGACAGACAGACAGACCGACGGAAATGAGTGACGTGGATTTTCGTTATGTAGACATCATGAAACGCCCAAAATGTGTTATCTCAAAATCGAAAATTTTCGCGATCACAATACTCCCCTCACCTATCGGTGTGGGAAGTAAAAAGCGGGGCAATCATTTTCAACCGCAATTTTATCTGTTCATTATAAGCAAATCTGCTGTGGTACGTTGAAATTCTTGTTCAATGTAGAACACAACTAGAGCTATTTTCACGTAGTTTGATCACAATTACAATATAGTATCTTATTGTAAATGGCATTTGAATTTTTACAATTGCAGCCGAATAATCGTAGTTTACAAAATATGACTATCTAATAATAGCAAATTCTTTACAGAAAGAAGTTGAATAGAAAATGAATGATAAGCAATTGCTTTTTGCACTGCTTTCTTTAGGGGTTTAATTTTGAAATCATCACGATATTTGGATCAAAGAACAAGCAACATAACTCGATTTTGTGTACACTTACCTGAACTTCCATTACCAACAGCCTCTGGATTGTTTTGCACAGCATCGTACATCGGATTGTGGAAGTCCCTGTTTTTGGTGCTCATTTGGTCTAAGCTGTATGCTACTTCGAGTGGTTCGGGGCCACCGCCTCCATTTGCGTTGAAGGCCGTCGGACCAAATTCGACGTTGGTGCCTTGCCTGAACGAAACACTCTGACTGCTGGCCAGACTGCCTAATCCAGAGCCCTTTCCACTGGAAAAAAAACACGATTGTTGTATTTTGAGGCAAACAAGAGTGACAAATTGGCCATTCAATCATTTCGAGCCTGAATCAACGAAAATTTGGAAAATAATCGACCGCATCCAAAAGGCTATCCTATCGAAAATATCAAATCACCAGTCTAGATGCAATTGGTGTTGCATGTTGTAGCACAGTTGTCAAAAAAATGATATGATATGTGAGGTAAAAATACAGGGTGTTTCCTAAGTTGGAATTTTTCTCAAAGGGCATTATAGTACTCGCCAAAAGGAGTGATTTTTTCCTGTAACATATAACCAAAATGATTCGATATATCAAGATATTGACCGATAATGAAATCCTCATTTCTAATTTCGTCCCTGAGCGATTAGTTGAAAACACAAGCAAACGAGGGGAAAAGCCCGTTTACTATGGAGCACAGATGTAGATGCGCGCATTATTTTGACATCTCTTGAAGTTGACGTGCTATGTCGGACTTTAAAAACAACAAAAATTGTGCAACCGGTATAAGTGTAATGAACTGGTGGACATGATTTTAGAGTACAGTGAGTGTGGTCAACAAAATGCCTTCGCGTGTGTATGCTGGTCGTTTTCCTGGCCGTATTCACCTTGCATTTAGTCGATTTGTCTATCTCGTGTAAAGAGCTAGAGACACAAGGGGTTTGTATCCACATCATGGAGACGCTGGAAGACCTAAACAACCTCAAATAGTCCAAATTGAAGAAGAAGTACTTGCACTTTTCAAACTCGCGGCGAAAACTTCGAACCCTATTAATTAATTTATAAGACTCATGTGACAGGACCGCACGTAAAACTTCTCAGCGAACGAATCGTATTTTCTGCCCATTTTTTATTCTTCTGCTGTTGATTCACCGTACATCAGCTTTGTCATTTTAAAGGCAGTTCTTTCTGAAAAGTCCCAACTCTGAAAACACCCTGTATAGCCCATTTTGTTGTTTTGCATAAGAAAAAAATAGATTAAATAATAGTTGTTTTATACTTACAATGGCCTCTTCTTTATGAAGAAATACACTCCTGTAGCGGCTGCCAAAACCAGCATGATAACCACAATAGGCACAACGATCGCAGTGGTGGTTCCAGAATTACCACTTTTACTGTGTTCGCTGTGAATGTCGCAATATTCGCCATGGTATCTGTAATAAAAAATCAGATATTCGTTTTGAATGTCAAAGTTTAGTAAATTCACAGGCAAAAAATTTCATCATTTATGTGACATTCACTAAAACGGTAAACCACACAGCCTTTCAAGTAAATGGAAAAGGAAATCGAGAAATATAACATAATTTGTTAAAAAAAATTAATATGTTAAATAATTCTAAGACTGGTAGGCCAAAAATCTACAGACGAAAGTTTAAGATCCACAATTCCTTTTTAAAGCTATAACATATAGTTATTATAATTATAGCAATAGTGTATTAATGTGTAGTTTGCTTTGGCCTCCTATCTGTAGACCAGAACCATTATAAGAATTAGCCAACCACGTGGCGCTTTTGATTACGAGTAGGAGGCATAGTTTATTCACACTGGCGACTATCAAGTGCTCGCTGCGCTCGCGCCATCGAAAGGCTGGTGAGAGACTTATCATTATGTATTAAAATTAAATAGTAAATATTTGGCTTTAACTTTGTTTTGTTTGTTCCAAAAGTATAATATTAGATCCCCAGGCTGTCTTAACCTTTCATGGAGAATTGAGGAAATGCAAAAAAGAAAAGTTCCAAAAAGAAAATTATAAACATTTACCAACATAAAGAACCTGTCTGGATCCAAAATTTGTGTTTACTCCCTCTACCTTTGACTGAATGAATGGATGAATCCACACATGAGGAGTGATATAATTTCTCCTACATATTGCTTTCATTGCAAATTTACTGTGATGAATCCTGCAAGGGAAGAGTGGGGGTCAAGCGACAGGTGGCCTTTCGAGGAGGGAGGTCATTATGGTATACAGACAGCTCACTTATTGATGAGGCTGCGGCACTTGAGACTGTGGGTTAAGAACAAAGCACCCCCTCACTTCTGGAGGATACACCACCGTACTCCAAGCAGAAATATACGTGATTTTATGTGGGATCCTAGTCATGCTGGAGTTTGCGGTAATGAAACGGCGGACGCGCTCACAAGGCGAGGGTCAATAAATAATTTCCTGGGTCTCGAGCCGGCTGTGGGGCTAGCAGCAGCTATTGTTAGAAAGAAAACAGGTGTGATTGGCAAATCAACATCTTAAGAGATGTATAGAAATCTCTGGACATCTTTGTCAAGCTAGAATCTCTGGCCAAGGTGGAGTGGACAGAAGCCGGTTAAGATTACTTGTGGGCCTGCTATCTGGTCATAACCCTCAGAGTTACAACTGAACATAGTAAACAACTAATTCTAATAGGCCGACATCTTTTCTTACGTTGTCATGTTGACCACCAGATACGGCAATCATAATTATTTACTATCGTCTTAATTGTATAGTATCCAGAAATATTCTATTCGAAGTTAAAAAAGACGGTATTTTGATGGTTCAGGAATGATTACAGCAAAATCAATAGATACGTTGACCTCTACTGCGTTACTGCATATTTCTTCATCATAAACGCAAATTCTGAAGTCTTACATAAATTTTGAGGAGCTGGCAACGCCGATATAATTTTCATGCGACTTATTTACGGTAGAACCTCGACTGTCAAACGTTTGTTTTGTTTCCGCGTCTTTTATGCTTGGTCAGTAAAATCGAATTCGCTATTTGTTGTTAACTGTAGTGAAGCTTTACGGACTTGTTGTGCTACATTCAAGTGTAGTTTAACAGTTTTCAGGTTAGTTGGCGTTACACAGCATTGTTTACAATTTGAACTGTCACTGCGAGGTCACAGCTGATCAATGTTTGGAGGCTGAAGTGTCAAAGGTGATTGCATTGAGCACGCCATTGCTGGAGTGGTTTGTTTACTACCTCTATGTTCAGTTGTTTCTCTGAGTCATAACCCCTTCAGACTTTAGTCCTGTGTGAAGGGGATGTCAATCGACCCGACGTGTGCACGCTGTGGCGAGGAGGAGGAATCCTCTGCACACGGCACACATGTCGCTGCAACGCCTTTGGATATCACAG
Organism: Callosobruchus maculatus; assembly: GCA_951848785.1. Classification (NCBI taxonomy): domain Eukaryota; kingdom Metazoa; phylum Arthropoda; class Insecta; order Coleoptera; family Chrysomelidae; genus Callosobruchus; species Callosobruchus maculatus. Next base: position 5,534,135 of record CATOUR010000100.1, read on the forward strand.
GCATACTATACTGGGTTCAAAGGTTCTTGAACCTGAAAATGGGCAGGGCCCAATGCCATCCTCCGATGCGTGCTAGACTAGGGTTAGGAGACGTACAGAAGGGCTCGCTTGCACGGCTATGCACAGGTGGCTCTTGCCAAATGTGTAACGGTTCACCCGGTTTCAAAATTATTTTTATATTATTTATTTGGCTATCATACACAAATAGTTTATAACTTCCATTTTTAGCAACTACTTCCTCATTATACTAGTAAGGTCTTCATAATTGTTCGATTTTACCACACAGTTCACTTCTTCGTTTTCCCATCTCTATTCCTTTCAGCCGGAAATGCCATTATGCGCATACCTGATGAGTGGGGAGTATGCTATCTCTCTCTACCGATGTTAGCTTCTAGATGAAGATATATGGTTCTTCCCTTTTGATTTTTGAAACTCGGGCTCTGTAAGACAATTTTTGTGTGTGTGCAATTATGTTGTAACCGAGGAAATCACCCTTCTTTGGGGTACCATCAACACTTCTTTGGGGTACCTCCATCAAGACTTCTTCGGAGTACCACCCTTCTTTGGGGTGCCATCACCGCACTTCTTCAGGGTGCCATCAAGACTTCTTCGGGGCACCACCCTTAAGTGGCGTCCCATCATCAATCCACCCTTCTTCGGGGTGCCTCCATCAACGCTTCCCCGGGGCACCACCCTTCTTCGGGGTCCCATCACCACCACTTCTGTGAGCACTTCTTCTTTGAAGACTTCTTCCAAGGAAGATCACCATGCTGTGGATGTGACACCTTCTTTGGGGTACCACCTTCTCTTCGGAAGGGCACCAAAAGAACTACTCCATGCACTTCCCACCGAAGCTAAGTTCTTGTTTTTAAAGAAAGAAATATATATTTACAGATGTACTGCATTCATATACATATATGAAATAAATATTTGTTAAACCATTGTTGACCTGTTTTCATTTCTTGATGGCTAGCTAGACTCACGCACGCACTCACAGGCCCTTCTCTTATGCAATCTGACTGAGCTGCTGGTTGCTATGGGCAATATGTTGGTTGGTGCCTCATCACCAATCAGCATTTATTGTTACAAATGTTCTCTCGTTCCATTCTGTCATTCCCTCTACCCTCTTTGCCGAGGTAAAGATATTCTTTGAAAGGGAAAAGAAACACTTGATAATATAATAATAATTTATGTAGTAACTTTTAGGTACGTACCCCTCCATGCACTCGCAGACTAGGTGATCTTCGGGATTCTCCTCGGGCACCCTGCAAACTCCTCCGTTGGAGCACTTGCATACCTTGGGCGGTGGGCGTTCCTTCTCGGCAGCGGCGTCGCAGACAATCTCCGCCTTCAGCTTGTGGGAGGGAGTTGAGGAGGAGTCGGGGCAGGTGCACCGATGGCCGTTAGGTACGATCAGGCACAGATGGGAACACGGTACGCTCGAGCAAGGGTTGCTAATTGACGTGTTGTATTTGAGCTCGTGGTACACTGGAACAAAAACATATTTTATTGCCTAAAGAATAATAAATCTTACTATCAAAGTAGTCTTAACGTCACATCCAAATCTAAATCAAAGTTTAAAACGATGATATCAATCGCATTAAAGAGGAACGCATGCTGCAAGAAGAGACAGATCTATTGAAGGTCATGAAGAACAATAGTAAGAGCTGTATAAACATAGCAGTTTGAAGAGGGGCACAGTGAAGGTAGGTTAGATAAATTTCAATGTATATTTTCAAAATGTCAGATCTGTGTGTCAATGTCATTACCTCAGATAAGGCGTAGCCTTCGAGATGGTAGTATTTGGATTGTATCAAAATGCTACAAGCAAATTATGATAAAAAATGCTAAAAACAAATAATAAAACTACTCCTAAAATTTAAAAATAATAAGTATTCTATAAAAGTGGGTAAATAAGATTAGATCTATTATTTATAATCATTTATGATCCCATATTTGTAATCAGCGACCCAACAAAAAAAAAGCATAAATAAGACACCTCAGTTACTTGAGCTGCTTACGCATATTTGCTTTTCTAACTCTATCCACAAATTCACGAGACGCGCTTGCTGTGCGTCGGTATGTCTGTCGGTTCGTCTGATACTTTTTGACTGCTCTATAATTATGAAAAAAGAATAAACACGCATTTGATAAAACTATGAAAAATATATTGTTAGAACACAATGAACCTCTCAAAAATGCTGTCATCCCGGACACCGTTTTTCTTATAACCCAAAATTTAACAAATCTTTTGCACAAACATCGTCCAAAAATAGCTCACCTTTGACGCTGGATGGATTCAACAGGTCTCTCTGGATCGTAACGGGCACTCCCCGACCAAATTTGTCGTGCTTGATCAGTTCTCCTGTGTCCTTGGTTACCCAGTAGATGTTAGATTCGAACACGTCTAAAGATATCGGATGTTTCAGTGATTCTCCTCTTATCAGGACCTTGCGGTTCGATCCGTCCGGTCTCATTGTTTCGATTATGTTCAGTTTGGTGTCTACCCAGTACAGCGTATGGTCCATGGAGTAGTCAATCGCCAGTCCTGTGAACAGTTAACAATTCAATCAATTAATAGCTGGGTCACACAAAGGTTAGTAATTATGTATTTAGGAAACTTATAGGATCATTTTAATTTATTATAACTATGGACATGGCGGACAGTAAGTTTTTTGATACAGATTAAATATATCTGACTGTTATCCAAGTTTGATCGACAAACAAAATAGGAAACATTAGGATTAAGCTGCAATCATTTGGAAAAAAGTGGGCGAGCTAGAAACATTTGAAATTATAAACTGATATTCTACTAACTGAAGTATTTCCAGGTTTACAACTTTTTTTTTAAGTTGAGAATGATATGCGTCCGTAAACAATTTGTCAGTGAGGTTGCGTCAAAATATCACAGGTGTAGATTTTTTTCTTCCAAATCACTTTACATAAATACTTTAAATTCTGTAAAAAAGAGGGTGTCAACAACAGGCGGTTGGATTAAGCTAAATTTTTTAATGGTATCTTATACATACAGGGTGTCCCACGACGATTAAGACAAGCAATATATCGGAACTAGACAGTAGTAGCGAATTATAATTTTGGGGGTGTAAATTATAGTAAATATAGTATCTTTTCCTATTATTGTGTCACCCAATGAGGTATTTGTTTTTGGTCACGGTCATTTGTGACTTTTTGTGTTCCGCCCAATAAAACAATTCAACAAACTGGCACACTGGGGGTCTAAAGTGATTAATTCAAGAGCTACAGGTACTTAAAGGAATGTACCACTACCATTATGAAACACTACTAAAGTAATTTAACTGTAGGGGTATATGTTATAATCAATGGTAGTGGTACCATCTTTAAGTACCTGTAGCTCTTGAATTAATCACTTTAGATCCCAAGTGTGCTAGTTTGTTGGAATTGTTTTATCGGTAGGAACACAAAAAGTTACAAATATACAGGAAGTCCCAATAAAAATTTTGAATCGGACGTCACGTGATCAAACACAAGTACATCATTGGGTGACATAGTAATAAGAAAAGATACTATATTTTCTCTAATATATACCCCCAAAATTATAATTCGCTACTACTGCCCAGTTCCGATATATTGCTTGTCTGAATCGTCGTGGGACACCCTTTATGTATAGCATGTTCCGACAAGATTTGTCCGAACACTCTACATTCTTTCTTTCCACGCCATATGTGAATAAGAGAGTAAGTGACCAAGACAGGTACCAATTTCGAGCTAATAGTTTTTTGGACATCTTATGCTATCTACACCAAGAAAATCCATATAACTAATGACCATGGATGTGCCAGTCTATCTGTCGACATTTTTCTACCCCCATCATCGCATTAATTGCTGTACTAGTTTTTATGAAGCCGTGTTAGTGGGGGCGTAATACAAAAAAACCTCTCAAACTCCCGCTTTCTGTTTACTTTTTACTTTTTTGGGATGTTATTTTGTGCATGGGGACTCGAAGAGCGTAAATATTTTTTCAATATTATCTAATTTAAAGATTTAATTCGATTAAAACGAAATATTTATATACTGTAACTACTGAGCATGTGCGTGAAGTACTTAGTTAAGCGTCTTGACTTTTAATTTGCTTTTACTTTTTTTTTTACTTTTCAGTTAACTCACTAACGTTACCTGTGGGATGTCGAATTTCCTCGGTGATCAACGGTCGTCGTTTGGAGCCGTCCATCCAAGAGACCTCTATCTTCGGTGCCGACCCGGCGTCCGTCCAGAACATCCTGCCCAACTGAGGATCGACGACCAGAGAGGTAGGATTCTCGAGTCCGACGTTCACCAGCGACCTCCTGTACCTGCCGTCAGTTTTGGCCACCATCACCCTGCCTTTAGGCTTCGAACCGGCGCGGTCCGTCTCTGTCCAGTACAGATTGTTCGCGATCCAGTCCACCGCCAGTGCGGTCGGCTTCGAGCTGCCTGATGACAAATAATGATACCATTGTCCCATAATCACAGGATAAGATTTAAGTTCAAATTCAAATTTATTTCTCCAATCAAAATTGTAGTAAATTATCGTAATATTTTGACGTACAAGGTATTCTAAAGAAGTCTACTGCTCTTCTTCTTCAGCAAAACTTGTACCTACAGTCGTCTTTCAGTGAAAAGTATAGTTTATCCAAAGTTACTTGGAACAGGGCGAAATACGAGGTGCTATCGATTCCTCGGTATTTACCGCGCTATTTATTCTATTGGGGAGATTACCCAAATTAACAACAATCGTGTCTCGTATACATTTTATTGCCGTCAACGTGGACTTAGTGCCTTATTTTGACTGGTCAAGGCATTACTAACAGGAAATATTAAGTGGCTTAGGTAAAGAACGGGTAAACCTGTCGCCAACCTAACCAGTACAGTCCTCGAATCTTACCAACCATTCCCCCAAATTCTGTCGTTATAATGAGCTTTCCATTCCCGCCCGAAAACATAACTTCCAAACGTAGGCACTAAAAAAGGAGATATCATTAAATTTATATAAAGCAAAAACAAAAATCCCAGAATCAAACAAGGAAAAATATTATCAGAAGTGGTTAAAGAAAAAAAGTTAAATAAAGAATACTATGTCGACACACTTATGGAACAACATAGTCATGCAGTATTGCGTCTTCCTCATTACTACTGTATTTTTAAGAAGAAAGCACGAAAAAATAGCCAAACGCCACAAGTATGGATCATGAAACGCAGTGACTGAAATTGCCGAACATATGTGTTGAACATGTAATTGAAAAGGAAAATCAATACTGTGTTTCACCTCCCATTGATCCTATTACTATTTCGTTATATAGTGGTTCCACTTCTGAAAGCGATGGCGATGATGATATATGAAATAAAATGGAAGCTTTCACATGTTCTTTGGTAAGAATAAGAAAGTACTACCTAAACGAATATCTAATATTTCAGCAATGTTGAAAAAATATTGTATCTTGTAAAAACTTGACAGATATGCTTACAATATTGTCAGTTAAAACACAGAATTATGATTTTGTTTTCAAAAAGATTCATATTTAATCCGTAATATATGTACCCGTCGCGTTTCACAAAGGAGATGCCATCCAAGTGACATCGGATACACTATACAGGGTTATTCACGTTATTCGACACGGAGCATTATGGCTAAAGTATTTGATAAAAAAGAAAATAATCACTTGAGATGGATAGAGACCCATGAAGGCTACATTTTAAAAATATTTTCATGTTATACAGGGTGTCCCAAAAACACGAAATGTATCAAAGTTATGTTCTTTTAAATGGAATACCCGGTATATAATTGCATATCCAGATTCCTTGGTGAATTCTAGTGTGGCTTTATGTATCATACATGGGACCTAAAGCGAACCGTTTAGGTGTAAATCACCATTTTCGGTATAAATAGATATAAGGAAAAAATTGAATATCGCAGAGATTATAAAATATGGAAGGCTGTGACTTTGCCGTATTACTAAGCATAAAATGCCTCAGCTTTGATGAGACTGTCAAATTTAAATTACGTTTTTGCTTGGAGAAATCGGTCGATGAATCAAGGAAACTTCGATCAGCGATAACTTGATTTTTTCAAATGGGAATGCCTAATTTTTTTTATACGGTTAAATGTAGAATTTGAAAAGCTTTCTAATAATATACGGTTGTGGATATCAATCTCTGGTAGTTTTCATTTAATTTTTAATTTTCAGACAAATCGGCGATTTTCAATTTTCCTACCTATAAGCAACGTAGCAGGCCATGAAATATAAACAGAAACCTGTTCGGGTAGAAGAAAACAACTAACTTAGCTGAAAAATACACACTAACTAAACTAAAGGGACAAGATTATACAAATTCTTTACAACAAATCAACTCTCCCAGAAACAACTGCGATAACATCTCTAAGGTAAAAGAGAAGCTGGAGTATGGCAGTAATAGATATTTTTTACAGTCTACTGGCTACTGCAATTTACTAGATGTTAAAATTTTCCAAGACAATTAAAAACCCTGATATGAAACAGAAACAACCAGCGACTGCTGCTCCAGCACGCAACTATCAATCATATGTAATGGTGTAAAAAAGTACTAATTTGCGTCGAAGTCGATACCTCTGACTGGAGCCCTTCTATTTTTCAATATCTATTAGCAATATTGCAAAAAAGGAATACTGACAAATCAGATTTAAATTTTCTGCCATTTAAGTTATGTTTTATAATTTGAATAAATTTTAATTCATTCTTCATTTTTTGAGACCTTGCTAATAGGTACTGAAGAATTTTCAGAACTCCAGTCAGAGGTACTTTTGACTTGAGTTTTGACAGAATTGCATACTTTTTTATTAACTAAATGTGATATTTTATTATGAAAATAATAAACTGCTTACAACATTCTCTAGTAGTTTTTTTTTGTTTCAAAATTTTTAATGGTTTTGGAAATTGCCAATCTCTCTAGTACATTGCAGTAGCTAGTAGGCCGTGAAAAAATCCATTTCTGCCATACTCCAGCTTCTCTTTGACCAAAGATATTTTACCGCCGTTGTTTCTGGTTAGACTTTGTTTGTTGTGAGTAATTTTTATAATCTTGTCCCTCTAGTCTAGTTCGTGTGTATTTTTCAGCTAAGTTACGTCCAAGTGGAAGAGGGTAGAATCTGAATTACATATAATTGGAGAATTAAAAAAAAAAAATGTACTAGGTATATTTGTCACTCTTTAGTGGCTAGTTCCTCCGGTTATATTTTTTCTCAAGGTCGCTGGTTTCTGCGATTCCAAAAACAACATATCACAACACAAGATTTTTATAAGTTGCAACTGATTCCACGCCGGTAGAGTGTGGTGTAAATCATCGTAAATAATTACCCTTCATCTCTAAGTCCTGCGCGTATCCCATTTTCACTTCGCCCTCTTTAGCGTTGATCATGTAAGACCGTTTGATGGTCTTGTCATAACTATCCGCCCAGAATATCATCTGGATGTTGGGATTGTAATCGACGGCTTCGATGCGTTTTTCTTCGGCTACCACGCTCTTCTCTTCCCTGTGACGCAAGTCGATGGCTCTTATTTCGGGACCGTTGGCGAATATCAAAGCGACGTCATCGTTCAGGGCTTTGCAGACTCCTGATAGGTTGTCGGATAACTTGAAGCCGTCCCTGCAGGAACATTCGTATGTTCCGTTCAGGTTCATGCAGACTTGCGAACAGTGATGGGTTCCAGTCGCGCATTCGTCCACGTCGAGGCATACCTGAAATCACAGAATTTGTAAGTTGTGATCGTAATAATGGAGTTCTTTAGGTTCTCTTTCAAACGCATGTGTCTCAAATGGAATTGGTAAAATCTTATGTATAATAATGCTCAAAATTGTTGTCCGACCATCTTATCCGATTAACAAAAACTGAGCAACACATATACTTAAAGGATAAATTGAATTTGATAATCTTGTCGTAGCAAAATTAATTTTTTTGAGGATGTGTGATATATAACTCTTCGAATATTGTTTTGCTTGTTTTTTTGCTCATAAGGATGCTTTTAAGGGGTAAGTTGGTAGTTATTTGAATATACTTGTCCTTTAAACGTTATTGGTAACGTGTATAAAATTTTTTACGGATTTCTTAGAGTATTTTTTAAATGTTAGGTCAAGTGACGCATTTCCACCCTTAAAAAGTATCGGCAAATATGCTTAATTATCCGTACCTAAAACACTTCCAACTCGATTTTGATTTAAATGCTTTACGATTCACTTCTACTCTATGTTACTCTGTAACGTCGCCACTTTATTTTCAGGTATTCTTGTAGAATTTTTTTGAGGAGGTCAAATTGGCGAAACATCAAGTTTGCACCTGTCATCCCTTTCTGTTTTCTTTTGATACCCTAAATCCGGAGTAATTTCATTGATCTGCGTCACATACTTAGTTCGGACAAATCAAGTGGTACAGCAGGAAAAAACTATAAGGTGCCTTCAAAAATTCCAAAATCACACCAGTGGGCTAGAACATACTGATAAAATTTGCATGACAGCGGACGCGCTCACAAGGTGAGAGTCGAGAAATAATTTCCTGTGGGGCTGTCACCAGGAACCATTAGAAATAAAACAGAGGTATAGTTGAAAAATCAACATCTTTTGAGGTGGAGAGGACATCTCCGAAAAGCTAGAGAAATTATTCTATGACCTCAGCACAAGGTGGGACGGTTGTGTCTCTCATTGACCAGAAGATGGCTGAGGTTACTTCTGGGCCTACTATCTGGCCATAACACCTTCATACGTCACTTGTACGTAATGGGGGTGTAGCAAGCGACCCGACGGGTGCAAGCTGTGGCAAGGAGCAGGAATCCTCGGCACACATTCTATGTCGCTGTGACGCCCTTGGATAACAAAGGAAGACTATACTGGGTTCAAGGGTCCTTGAACCTGAAGATATAAAATGGGCAGGATCCAAGGCCATCCTCACCTTTGCCATGTTCAGAAGGGCCCTTTTGTAGGGCTATGTACCTGGGCTCTTACCATCAGAAAGCCTCTCTCCTTTTTTCATCCATTCACTCATTGCATGACATTATTAAAAACGAGAATGCGTGTAAACTAGTGTCAGTCAACCTGACTCTATTTTTTTGCTCAGTGAAGCGCGATAAATCAGAAGAACCACAGGATAAGCTTAATAAATAACACCGAACAAATTATATACCCTTCTGTTTTCTTCTAATATAATAAACCCGAAACAAATTTATTGACCTAAATATTTTGGAAAAATCTGATGATAAGAGCAGGAAAGAAATCATAAAACCCCCAAAGTCACTAGTGGGCGAGAAGATATTATAAAACTAAACATGATGCCACGAAAAACGTGAATATGTGGAAAGTACAGCGTCAGTCATCCTGACCTTGTCATCCTTTTATTTGTTTGTCAGTAAGAAACAACCACAGGAAAAACTTTGTAAAGTACAGTGCACCAATTTCAACTGGAACCTGCCATACCTTTCTGTTTTCCTTGGAAATGATGAATCCCGAGTAACAGGCGCAGATGTACCCTCCGTCGGTGAGGTTCATGCAGTGGTGCTCGCAGCCCCCTCTGTCGGCGTCCGAGCAAACGTGGTTGTGATGACAGCCCAGCTCGTCCGAACTGTCGCCACAATCGTCGGCGAAATCGCACACTTGCTTCCGGTCGATGCACTTCTTGTTCGCGCATTTGTATTCGTTAGGCGTGCACGGCTTCATCTTGGTGGCGCACAGCGTCATGTTGTTCTCGTCTGAGCCATCACCGCAGTTGTCTATTCCGTCGCACAGTTGGTATCTAAACAGATGACAAGATTTAGCGAGGAACATTTTTTATAATCACTGATGGATGAATCAGCTTGATTACACTAATAGCAGAGCTACAAAAAGATGGCTTCACTACTTGTATCTTGAATACTGTTTTCATTTTAACCGAGAGTAATATTCGCATTGGATTGGATACATTAAAAATGTATCTTGCATATATTAGAACCTTTAGATACAATGGGTACAGCAGGTCAGTTGATCTCAGATCAGAGCCAATAACGTAATAAAAAAAAGATACAATGTAGCCTTCTGCCTGGAAAGTGGAGAAATTCAGAGAATGTATACCAGCCCTTCCAGTAGGCCAAGCGAACGCGCCATGGCGTTCCACCAAGACGTCTTTTCTTTTCTTGATTTGCTGTTACCTTCGGGTACCATATGGCACACACAGGCAGATCTTTTCTGTCGCCTACTCTCAACTTTGCTTTTGGGACATGCACAACTGTCTTCAAGGCAGAAATATTCGATCAGTGTCGCCCTGTGTGAGTGGGAGTACAATAAAGTGGCGAAAGGGTTTATAGCGAATCCGGACAAGAGCCATAAGGTATGGTTTTTCAACAAAGGCAGATAATCGCTCAACCTTTTGGGTAGGGGTCATCGCAGGCCATTGCCAAAAAAGCAACACTAATCACCCATGAAAGTGATAAAAGATCCCATCTGATCACAATGTTGGAAAAAACCTTCACTTCCTGGGCAGGCGTGTGTCGCAGCCTTAGGGTGCAAATACTTGGTACTACGGAGTTTGAAGAGGGATCATTATTCTCAGCAAAATGGTCGGACATACTCACCAAAAGGTCTGGTAGGTTTGACAAAAGCAGTTCTCCTGTTGGTTGTATGGGATTATGAGGTCGGCAAAAAGGGTTAAATACGGCGTATTTGCCTGGGTTCACCTACTTTTAATATGACTCTTGTTTTGCCCAACACATTTTATAAGATTTAGTAAACATAGACCGACCTGCAATTGAGATAATTCATTATATATACCTTGGAATGCACTTGTGGTTAGCACATTGGTATCGCTTCAATGTGTCGCAGGTAAAGTTGGTGCAGAGACTTGGTGCTTCATCAGATCCATCGCCACAATCGTCGGCTCCATCACATAGATCTGCTTGGCTGATGCAAAGGTGGTTGTCACATTGGAAGCGAGACTCTGGACAGTATTTACCTCCAGGATACCTAATGACAACAAATATATATAGATATATGTAGGTTTAGTTTTAGATTCTACACAATACAGGGTGAGTCCTAAGTTGATACTTTTTTTAAACTGTGTATAGAAGTCGTTAAAATAGATAACTTTTTCAAATAACTTTTTTCCGAAAGCTGAAGCGCCAGATACAGAATTCAAAAAAGGAAATCTGGTATTATGTATCAAGGCGTACCTAATCTGTTTTTGTTTTTTGTTTAGTTTTTCGCTCGGATTTTATTATTATGGATCAGGTATTTTCAGTTTATCATAGTCTCAGAGTAACAACTGAACATAGAGGTAGTAAAGAAACCACTTCAGCATAGCGTGCTCAAAGCCATCATCTTTGACACTTCAGCCTCCAAACATTGATCAGCTGTGACCTCGCAATGATAGTTCAAATTGTAAACAATGCTGTGTAACGCCAACTAACCTGAAAATTCTTCCAATGCAAACACTGCACTTTTTGAGTTCCACCTCGAAAAACTGTTAAACTACACTCGAATATAGCACAGCAAGTCCGTAAAGCTTCACTATAGTTACCAACAAATAGCAAATTCGATTTTACTGACCAAGTGACCAAGCATAAAAGACGCACAAACAATAAAGGCCTGGTCAAACAGAGAACGCGGCGGTCCGGCGTTCTCTAACAATACAATGGAACGCCGAACGCCGCGTTCTAGACCTCCGCGTTACAGCGTTCCATTGAATTGTTAGAGAACGCCGGACCGCCGCGTTCTCTGTTTGACCGGGCCTTAAACAAAGCCAACGTTTGACAGTCGAGGGCATGCGACGTTGCCAGCGTGCCAGCTCCTCAAAATTATGCAAGACTTCAGAATGTGCGTGTATGATGAAGAAATATGCAGTAACGCAGTAGAGGTCAATATATCTATTGATTTTGCTGTAATCATTCCTGAACCATCAAAATACCGTCTTTTTTAACGTAGAAGGGAATATTTCTGGATACTATACAATTAAGACGATAGTAAATAATTATGATTGCCGTACATGGTGGTCGATATGACAACGTAAGAAAAGATGTCTGCCTATTAGAATTAGTTGTTTACTACCTCTATGTCCAGTTGTTACTCTGAGATCATAGTTAATTTTAAATTAGTAGATCCTAAAAGTTGTTCTATAATAATGTAACTTCTTATAATTTACCAATTTAAAATTAACAACGACTACTGCACTATCTGACAAAAATTCGAGCAAAAAAAAAACGAATCATAAAAAGACATCTTGAGCCCAGATATACCTTTTATATTCTGTATCTTGCTTATTTTTCACTTTTCTGAAAAAAGGTATTTGAAAAAGTTGTATTTTAACGATTTCTGAAAAAAGGTATCAACTTAGGACTCACCCTATATAAATTATGTTACAAAATACAAAATTATGTTTCACGTGCTTCTGTTTAACTTATCAGAACACAAAAAAGTGAATTGGTTAATATGACCAAAAAATGCACAATAGGCGAAAAAAACGTATTTTTACCTATTCGTTATCTGCCGATATCTTACTCAGAAATGCTAAATAATGATGTTTAATCTATCTAGAATCATTTTTAAATAGGGGCTTCAGAACGCACTGTTTCCATCATTTTTTTGTTTTGTCAAAAATACAGGATTTTTGTGATACAGTTATGGTATCAAACCAGTAGTCTTTTTATACCTTAAAGGCCCAGTTTCACAATAATTGGTAACTCATGGTAGTCAGTAAACCGACAGATGGCAGTTAACCAGTAGTTATCGGATCGCTCTATTTCAGAAAGAAAACCAGGCGGTTAAGGTTATTTATCTTCAAGTTGGCAGTACGGATGGGTCTCAGAGCACTGCCATAATTGTGTTCTGTGAATACAACCTACCCTTTGATAAATAAACCTAAACTTTGTATTCATATTTTTGACCTGTGCCTTAGACGTCAATGTCAAAATGCACGTTTTTATATCCTCCAAAGCAAGCTTATATGTCATCGGTTGACCACAACAAACATCAGAGATACTTTATCCTTGGGTTAATTTAACTACTGGATAACCAGAGCTTTTGACGTAAACCGCCGATTATGAAACGCAAAGTGTTCGCAAACCACTAGTTTTCTTTTAACCTCTAGTTAACTGCCGATTGTGAAACTGGGCCACAATCAAAATGATTCTGTATAAGAGCAGGCAAATTTTCTAACAATACTTCAACCTCTACTCACCTAGGCGGACAGTTCTTCTCATCCGACATATCCCTGCAGTCTCGGTCTCCGTCGCACCGGAAATAGGAGGCGATGCAGTGACCGGAAGCGCACTGGAAGGTGCCGTTCTTGCACTGGAACCCGCTGCAACCGCTCTCGTCCGAGTTGTCGCCGCAGTCGTCCTCGTGATCGCAGCGCCATCTGGACGAGATGCACTTGCCGTTCGAGCACTGGAACTCCGACTCGGAACACTCCCTGTACTTCCCTTTGCATTCCTCCTCCAGCTCGTCAGAACCGTCGCCGCAGTCGTCTGAGAAGTCGCATCGCCATTGTTTCGGTATGCACCTAAAAATACAATAATCATCATCACGGCGAGTTATTACTACAAAAATAACGCAAATTCAAATAATAATATGTTGCTCCAATGCTTTCAATGACTCCGAAGTTGGCACAGTCAGTGTACATAAAACCAAAGTTATTATTCAAAAAATGATGAAGGTGCGCATAGAGGTTCACCATTTGTTTGAATCTTGGATTTCAATTTAGTACTTGTTGTTCATTCGAACGCTTAACTACCTACATTGCACCTCCAAAATACTATATATGTGCAAAAATTGTAGCCAACGAGAACGTGGTGCTTCTTTCAGAGCAATTGCTGTAACCACCGACTATTAAAACAAACCATGGTGCGCAGCGTGGCTACAGTTATAGCAGAGCATGGCGCTCAAGAAGGGTGAATGCAGCGAGCTAGAGGTTCTGGAGCACATAGGAGAACTACAGCCGGCCAAAGGGTGATAGGACTACTGGTCCCTCGAGACAGAATCCGATCCACTCGAGATGTTGCTTGTGATTGGTATGCAGCTATAGAGAGGTGCGGTGTACCTCAGATTTCGTAAAATGGATTTAACTCACTGCAAATCATCGTCGCCAACAGTTAGATTGGTTCAAAGAAAACCGACAATAGCATCCTGAGTGGCATCAGATGGCCTTCTCCGACGCGTCCTGGTTTTGCCTGGGGACATACTACGAACGCCAACGCGTTAGACGACGACGGGGTGAACGATGTGAGTTTACTGTTGAGCGCCATGTGCACCGTCCTATTAGTTTGATCGTTTAGGGTGCTATTGCTATTTATTAGCAAGTTGTGGTTCATGGCACAATGACGGCCCAATGTTATGTAAGTGAGTTGTTAGAACAGGTGCCGTTCCATATGTCCGGAACCTCGAAGAGGGTTTCTTTCAGCAAGATAATGCGCGTCCTCATATTACAAGGGTGTCGATGAGGTTCCTACAGGTAGCTGAGGTTAGTGTGCTCCCCTCGATGGGTCGCTACATTCGCGATATACCGAAGCCTTCACTGGACGAACTGGAACATGCTGTGCGGGCAGCTTGGAAGGCTGTACCCGAGAATAGCCATCACAGAGAAGCGACAAAACCTGTCGGCATCTTTGATGTTCGGTGGGTCATTATTTAGTAACTTTGAATCGGCTTGAACTGATTCGCATCCACAATATTACACTGAGAAAAATATTTTCGTCAATTTAATAATTTGTTACACGGAAAAAATAAAAAATATTATAAGAATTTATTATGAGTTGTGATGTGTATTTATTGCGTATCCACAATATTAAACTGAAAAAAATAACACATACTTCATAACACATACTTTCAGGAAATATAACTTTTTTCCAGTGTATCGTGGAGTTTGACATTTGTCCACAATAACCCCGCACATGCCTTATGAAAATCGGTCCCTGCTGTGTCGCTTCTATGTGGTGACTATTCTCGGGCTGTACCTCTAGAGTTTATCAACAACCAGATTACGAGCATGCCGGGTAGGCTATAGGAGTGCATTCGTCAACATGGGGGGCCCACCCATTATTGATCTATTGTATTTTTCTATAAACTTATTATGGCATCGCTTTTTTTCTCGATGTTCGGATTTCTCTTGTGAGTAGCGTATACGGTGTCGTAGTATAACAGCTGCCATAGAGAATTAATCTACTTCATTTATAAATTTCGGAGAAGTTCTAAGAACTAAAATGCGAAGAGTTTTATTGCACTTTTGGAACAGAATGACATTTCGTTTCCTAAATGCAAGTTCCAAAAATTTGTTTTTAAACCTACTCACTGTCAAAAAAATATATATTATAAAATACGTACTTTGTATGGTAAGTAGAAAAATTTACCAAGTAGATTTTGAGCTAGTGTGACGCTTTAATTCGCCAAAATATGTCGAAGGGCCGTATTCATAGTCGTTGCTTAAGTTCCACTTGAGAGTACCTCATGCAAGTAATACTCAAGTGTGATCTTGTGGATTTCTTTACTAGACTAGGGAAACTATGTCAAATATAACTCAATTTGTTATGCTTATGCTTACGCATTTTGATGTTTTCTGTTATCCCTTTTTGCTTTGTATCAGTGTTTCGTGCTTTTTACCGAACATTTTTCCGGATGTAACAGAAACTGACAACACCTTATTTCAAAATTAACCTACAAAATCGCCTTGATTGCAACGAAATGTCATGTTGACGTTTTGTTAGTTGAGTACCGAACGACTGTGAAGCACAAAACAGTACTTGAGGGATACTCAAGTATGAAGGAACACCCAAGTGGTAACTATACATACGGCCCTAAATCTTCTTAAATTGTGTCTTTCTTAGCTCGCAATTTCTCAAGTTACGGAATAGCGAATAGCTGCGGAAATGGACTGCATCGGAAAAAGTGCAAGAATATCGCGATTAGAAAGAAAAATCAACGAAGAGGTAAGAGCTCGAATGAATGCCTGATGAGAGGTGGCCCAAAAGAATATTTCAGTGGAGACCACCTGGGAAAAGAAACTGGGGCAGACCACGTAGATCGTGGAATGAAAACATAAGAAGAGCAATGAATGAACGAAATCTAGAGGATCGTAATCTTACCTGTTGTTCTTGCACTTGAAGTCAGTCTCCGGATTGCACTGTGGACAATTATCGGGAAGCTCGTCGGAATTATCTCGACAGTCGTCTTTGCCGTCACAGAACAGCCATTTTGGGATGCATCTGTAGTTGGCCCTGCCCGGGCATCGTTGCCAACCGGTGGTGCAGTTCTTCTGCCTGCACATGTACGCCGGTTCGTCAGAATCGTCTCCGCAGTCGTTGTCGAAGTCGCACATCCACAACTTGGGGATACAGCGGCCGTTCTTGCACGAGAACTCTGTCTCCGGGTCGCACGTTCGCTTGTGGCAGATTTCCGGGTCCTTACAACATGAACATTTATTAGTAATGATCAACCATAGAGCATTTTTATAATAAAGTAAATATGAAGTTTATTTTTCGCCAAAACTATTATCCTAGCATGACTAAGTGGGTTGTAGCGTGGTTGTAGCCCTCCGTTTGATCGGTAGGCGATAAAAATGGCACCGGTAGTAAGGCTACTGAAAAGAAGTGTTATATTTTACTTGAGAACTGTGATTAGAATCTAATAACGAAAGAAAATCTTGGGGCTGGGGCCAAAATTTGAAAACGAGGCCACTGCATAAGAGAGACTCTGGTGCTCGCTCTGGTGTTAACCGCAAAGCTTTCGGCAATGTTTATTGCCATCTTCAGAGCTTTCTATTAGGGTTTCTAATTCGGGATCCTCGCGATCCCAGCGATTTTTTGATCCCGAAAATCCCGGGATTAATAAAACGGGATCCTCATAATATCGATTTTTTAAATGATGATATTTCAGTCTGCTTTTTTATTGGCGTATTAATTTTACTTTGCTTCGACAGTGGCGTAACTTCAAATTCGCCCCCCCCCCTTGCAAGAAATTTCCCTGGATCCCCTACAGGGGCGAACAAAAAAAGCTCCTGTAAAATTGACTGCTAGTGTTTCCTATTACATGTTAATTTAATAGCTAAGTGGACCTGAATATGAATTACATCTATACCGTATTCAAATCCAAGGTGCAGAAGATTGTAAACAAACAGGATACCAAGTACGCCGCCCGAGTAAGGCGGCATTCATTGCGATTGGCCGAAAGGCAATAAACACCTTGGAGGCTTGCCGCTATGCCGCCCGTCTGGGTCGTTCAACAGAGTACAGGGTTGTATTTTATTCACTTGCTCCGTGTGTTTGTCATTGTATACGACGCGTCGTGTGAATGATAGCGTACATCGTGCTTTTATCATCGCATACCTGCCGTGTTGTTCTGCGAATTTTAGTGTTATCTGTGTTGTACTGTTGTTTTAATAGTTATTAGTGGTGTTTGTGTTATTCCCCGATAACTTGAAGGAGATACTGAAGGATATCTAGTAGTAAGGCACTGCAGATTGATCCATGGATGTGGCTACAAGACAGGATTTAAGTCTACCAAGGAAGAGGCTTCGTAGCACAGACACTGCAAATGAACCCATGTATGTGGCTACAAGTCAGGATTTGAGTCCACCAAGGAAGAGGTCAAAAAGGAGCCATTTTGACGTGAGGCTTAAGGAGGTAATATTAAACGTATATAAATACGAAACCCAGAAAAAATCATTAACAACTGCTGCTGACGATATTGTGGAAGAGGATGCATTCAAAATAGGTATCTACAAACGGAGTGTCTATAAAGTGGTGCGAGAATACAGAACCAGACACCCTTTTGCTGCACCTTTAACTAATCAGAATCGCAAGCGTTGCATTGACCTTGTGGATCATGGCGATAAAAGTGCAATTAGGAGAAAGGTGCATCATTCTTTTTCCAAAATGAACTTCCGACTATTGGGAAAGTCCTGAAAGAGGTGAATGACGATAATGACTTGCCCAACTTTAAGCGGGCCACGTTTCATGAGCTATTAAAGAAGCTTAACTTCGTATTTGGGAAATGAGAAAGGAAAAGTATTTTCATCGATAGGGAGGATTTTTTTTTCCTCTGGGAGCCGTCAGCACTATTGGCCTATTGTACTATGACTTCCCAGAGGGGGGACGGTGCACGGCCAGCACCGTTGGAATGATTACACTATCATCATCCCGGACGGTCCGACGGGGGTCACCCGTCCGGTCCTTCCAGTCGATCATCCAAAGTGCCGGCCGCGTAAGATGCTCCACTCAGCGCTCGTGTGGGCGACACCAACACGGTCGAAACTGAATGCCCTGTGTATATACAGTCACCCACCCAAGCGCTAACCGCGCACAAGGCTGCTGCTGCCCCACTATCGAAGGCAGACGCTGTTCACCGCGCAGCCACGTGGGATAGGGAGGATATATTTGACTGAAGTATTGACCCCTTCTCAACTGTACCCCCAAAATGAAGGTTCCTAAGAATAATATATAAAATCTAAAATATATCAATACAGCTGTAATGGAAAAATATGATTCATAAATGCTACTCCACATCCGATACTATGGACTTTATGACTGCTATTTTGAATACGGCTACCCTACCCAGCTGCTAATTGCTTATGATACACATATGTATAATTGCTAAAAAAGTACTACAATCTAAATTTCACAAGAATAATTAGATGTTTGTATAGGATTCTCCTGACGATAACTGTGAAAAAAAAAGTTGTCGCTTGGCTTACCTCGTCAGATCCGTCTTTGCAATCCGCATCCCCATCGCACTTCCAGCTGTTCAGAATGCAGCGGCCATTCGATCGGCACTTCATCTCCAATTCAGGGCATTCCTTATCACAGTTCTGTTCGTCCGATTTGTCTCCACAATCGTCGCTACCATCGCATATCGTTGCTGACGGAGTACAGTTGCCATTCTGGCATTGGAAGGAACCTTCAAATAAAATAGATTGTTTGGTTAATTTTTCATTTAACCACCACCAATAATAATAAAATGCCTTTAATGAGGAAAAAGCATTCACAATATAATATGTATAATCATTGATTAAGGTATTAAGGGGAAGATGGGTCACCAGATGCTAAGATCTCGCGCCTAATTTTTGTTTTTCCTGGACTGTCGCCACCTATATGAGCACAAATGTACCTCTACTGATACAACTTTGATAGTATACCAGAACCATCGACTTTCAAGTCTATAGTACCCTACTTGCTACTATTTAATCCACCATCTATAAACGCTAATTACTCAAATTCACTACAGGTGTCGCCATCGTTGGTGACCATTTCGTGTCTCGTGGTTTTGACAGATCGGCTGTTTAGCCGTACCTGTTTTGTGGCCTGATAGGCAAACAAGCTTTTGTTTATTTCCTGTTTTGCATACGATTTCGTTGCACGTTGTACTTTTAAAGTGATTTTTGAGCTATTTTCTTTTAATTTCTGGTGATAATGTCTCGTAGTGAGTATTATTCATCGCTTAGTGGCGACATCAAACGTTCGTTATGATGAAAAAATGAAATTAACGATGGTGTTGATCCCCATGCTCTGAGGATTGATGAACTTTCGGAAGATGTTAGCTTTTTACCAGCAGTGAAAATCGTGGATCTGATGAATTACTTGGTGCTAACGCATAGTTTTTATACTGGATAGCAGATGAAGGCATACAAATTTTTGCAGGCTTTCAAATATTATGAAGCAGGGTATGTCCAACAAACGATGGCAAAAATGATGAACACAAACTGCTATGTTGTCATGGGCAAGGTAAGCTAGTTTGCATATTTAACTGTTTCTTTCACGTGTACTGCTGTAAAATTCACTGTAGATTCTAGTGTATGTGAGATGATTAGCATGTTGATGATTTTTTTATATACCTACCTGCTAAAATACATGTTCACAAGACTTGGTTTCATCATCACTATGTTGAGGAGAGTTGAAAGCTATCATATACGGAATATTGCTTAAAATATTTTAATCTATCAAAAAAAATTGTTTTAGAGATTAGAAAGAACCATCCATCCTGTTTTCGCCCATAAAAGCAAACTAATACCTACTAAAACAGCCCTTATTTTGTTACAGGTTATGCACTCACAAAGAAGAAATGATAAACCACTACAGGTATGGATTATCATACTGTCAGATGGTGCTATATCATGTGCTCATTGCACTTGTATGGCAGGATTAAGTGAAGTTTGCAGCCACATAGCAGCAGTTCTTTTCTTCCTTAAAGCACGTCCTAAAAGTGTCGGCCAACAAGAAAGCTATATATACATATTCTAAAAAAAAAGTTGGCATACACAGAGTTGAAGTATCATATTGTTATACATAACAAAATGACAAGAATTTCTGTGACATTAAAAACATTGTTATAGTTTATAGCTACTTCTAATATAATTAGGGACGCTATTGTATGATTTAGCTACATTATATGAGAATCATCTATCAAAAACTGCATTTTTTGTTTAGGCATTGTTAGTTTCACAGAATTCCTAGTAATTGTGAGGATATAATTTACATATATCTAGTATAAACTTATGTGAACAATATAAATGCATTTGGATATGACGTACAGTTGTGTAAAAAATATTGAGACTAATCAAGTGGAATTTGAGATGGACTAACTCTAGCAATACTACGAGTGGTTTCTATCTCTACTGGGTGAAGTTGCGTCTTACCTTTTGTAAATGCTGGAATATGTAAGTGACCTCCTAGAACTTCAACTGAGTCTCTAATTAAAAAACCTTTATCTGCTAATATTATGTCACCAGGTATAATTAAATTTAAAAAGCCACAATTTTTTGTTAGATGCTTGTCACTTGTCCTTCCACCATAACCATTGAAAATGTAATTCCCCCACTTCTCCATGAAATACCTTACAATGGGCTAACATTCACCCTATGTCACTCAGGTACAAATATTATTTAAAGAAGATTCTACAACTTTTTCAAAATATTGTGGATGTCTTATTAAATATTAACTTATTTGTTTGTTAATTATAGTAGGATATTCCAATTTGCAATTTTTTAGTTTATCAATGTAACATGAAATCTCACGTTTTTTAAGTAAATAAGTGTAAATTTTAATAAATAGCTCAAAATTGTACATGGTGAGAATTTTTCGAATTTGAGTTTTTTTTCATTTTTTTGCATTTTCTGAGAAGATTTTCTATAGTAATGTATATTTTTTTTACACCACCAGAAAATAGAGATTTCAACGAACGAAAGGCTCCCAAACTTTTTGAAAAAAGCTGATATTTTGACGCGAGAATTTTTGATTGAAAAATGGGGTGCATTTTTGATCTTAAGATCAAATAAGGCGAAAAAAATAAATATTTTAAATCAAATAAATTACAGTGTATTTGGGACATAATAGGTAAGTATTCACCAAATTTCGTAAAAAAAATATTTTTTTTGAAAAAGATAAAAATAAAGGACCAAAAACTTGGTTTTTTGAATTTTTCACCAAAATTTTGAGGTTATGTGAAAAAATTGATAATACAAGAGTTGTAGATCTTTTTATTACCTACATCTTTGCCATTCAACTTTTTTCCATAGGACTTGTAGTTTTGCCAGAAATCAAGATAAACCATTTTCTACCCTTAAAAGCTCACCCCCTCCCACTTCCCGATCTCGAATCGACCGTAATTTATTTTTCCTTTTATTCTTATCATATTCTCCTCCTTTTCTAATGAGTTTCATCCTCCTGTAATTTTTTTTCACTTTTTATTATTTTTGAAGGCTTCGGCACTGGTCTAAGACAGCTTTTAAAGCAAATGTTGAACTCAGCATGTCAGTCCCGAGATGTATTATCTGTGGTTGTTAAAAATGAAACAAAAATTGTAAAGAAAGATTCAACTGTTTATCATTTAGAATAATAAAATTTTTGAAATGTATCCTGTTTCATTACCTCATCGATACGTTTATGGTTAATTATAATAATAACGTTTAAAATTATGAAGTAATGTGATTATTAAGAACATCATTTAAAATCAAATTTGTTAGCAACATCAGACATGAAATTTGTTTTGAATAAACATAACTATAATATGTGCACAGACAATTACTCTTATGTAAATTATATAGGGATTTTGACATCACTGAATGGTGTTTCACTCATTGCCCTTCGATACACTGAATTATATACTGTTCGGAACAAGCCTTAATACATCGAAGAAATATATATATAATAAATACATAGGAAAATATAACTAATAGTTTTTCATTCAATAATCCTTTAGCTTCTGGTGTGTGCAACAATCAATGGTGCAACTTAACAACCATCCAATGAGTGTTTTTGAGATAGTCACCCTGTTTGATAAGATACAAATTAATCACACTATGTTAAGCAAAGTGCCATTTGAAATACATATTTTCACCTCTCTGTAGCTAGACACCATTTCATGTTACATATTTGGAAAAAAAGTATGAATGTGGGTATAAGCATTGATTAAGGTATTAATCAATACGATTAATACCTTAATCAATGCTTGAACTCTTGACTCTTGACCACAAAAATAGGTCTTACCATTGATTAAGGTATTAAGGTCGCTAAAATCTCAATTTGATTTCCGAGCAAAACGATGACATCCATGTCCTCGGAAATGTAATAACGGAACACAGATTTTTGTTGAGTTTGATGTTGAGTGAATACTGAAACGCTACAGAGCATGGTACAGAGCAAATCGGGGTCTTTGATGGGATTTTGGAACGTAGTAACAGTAACGTAGGACGACAATATAGGTGCTTTCCTTTTACATCTGCACTAACTCAGATCACTTAAAAATCAGATGGCTCAGCTCAGTTGGAAACCTCAGATGCTCAGATGAGTTAAAGGAACGTGTTTGTGCAGTTAAATGTCAATCCTCGAAATTTTGTAATATGCTATGGTTCTATAATCTGTCGATCCTTTCCGTAACCTATTTTTTTACGTTTTCCGTAGCTCAACATACACTATCGACTATCCATACACCACAAAACCCGCTAAAATTCAAACTTACAAAAAATTCTAACCTCATTTATTGATTTATTTGACATCTAAATGATCTGAATGACAACTGATCTACCTTTCGATCTTGTGCAGATGGGCTTAAGTGGGGGTAAAATATCTCACTTTAGACTCAGATTCAGAAGACAAAAGGAACGTACATCGAAATGAGTCATGACGTCACAAGTGAGATTTATCAGATAAATCAGGTAAAAGGAAAGCGCCTTATAACTTTGTGATAGCAGGTGACAGAAAGGCTCTGCTTCTGCTTCAAATGTCTGGTAGACATGAAAGAACTGACGGTCTCTATTTTCTCTATTTCTTCTCGAAACTAAACATAGCCAACTACGCACATGTAGGGCGATACGTGCTCGCTATTCGGCGAGCAAGGTTGAAAAAGCGGCGAACATTGATATTCGGCAAATACCCGCATATGCGGCGCCGGCTTTAGGCGAATAAAGAGAGAAAATGCCATTGCTTTGTGTCACTGAGCTCTTATTAATTCCCTGCCGGTGACGTCACGACCTGGGCGAGAAGTGTATGGATTCAAAAAATTCAATATTTAGAGCAATTTTTTTTGGTTATAAATATAATAGAAAAATTTTGTAAAATTATTTATGGCATCTACGTGGTGTCAGGGTTCGTTTAAGCCAATAAACCAAGAATATGGTATAGGCCCATTACAGCTATTACAAAAAGTGATCAATTACACTTGATCTGTTTACCTATATCACTGAATAACGTGTAATCAATATCTGCAGCTACCGTTTCAGAAACATGAAATTTGTCATTTAAGTTTTTTTAATATCTGCAACGGTTTAGCTGTAGAATGTAATATCGGCAAATATGGTTGCGGTGGGTCTCAAAGGGTTTTCGAGAGCTTGTGTAAAAAGTGCGGTCGACCACCGGTCCACGCTCCTTCAAAAATCGCCGCCGAGATCGCTGTTGCCATTTCGTACGACAAATTTTTACCTACGGCGGTATTAGGCCGGCCAGACGTCGGACTTGATCAGCTGATGATCTAGCCTCTTAAAAGAAAGATTCAACAATAAGCGATGCAAATCCTTGATTGAAATGACGTTAATCATGACTAATCATTTTGAACAATCTATCATCTCTTTTAAAGTCTGCTCAATATCCATGTATATATTATAATGTTTATTGTACTCTATTTTCTTGTACGTATGCATACCATATCACTGATTAACGTAAATATGTCAATGACCATATTCAATTATTTAGATAATGAAAAATCCCTCTTATTGTTAAAATCTGTTGGTCCCCAAAAAACCTGGCAATACGGCAACACAGACAATCTTCCCCAAACTGAAATTTCAAGGTCGTCGTAGAGAGCCAGTTTTTTATCGTCCGTGACCTCAAACGTCTAGATCCCAAATCAGCTGATGTTAGGCAAACATTGCTTCTGGCTTGTTTGCTGTATACCGTATAGGGCCATGGAAAATTGAGGACTTTATATTTGTTTTTTACAGTTTTTTGGACACTTTTACTATAATTGTTGTTGTGTTATGTTCCAAGGAACCTTTTTTGGCAGGTAAGCAGCTATGTCAATTAAAATGATGTAATTTATGAGATAATGCATGATGAAAACTTGAATGCATATTGAAAACAGCTAAGAAAAAAATGTTTATTCGCAAATTACAGTTATCTCATTCATTAGCGTGACAGGTGTTATAGCATTTTATAGTCATACTGCATCCTTGTCACTCAATCTTTACCAGATCAAGAAAATAAATCGAGCTGTGTCAGTTTTATTTTGTATTTAACAAGGTGCATAATAGCATTGATTAACGTATAGAACACGTTAATGAATGATAATAGGTATATTATGAATAGCTGTCACAGTAGTAATCATTATTTAAAATATTAGAATGAAAGTTCTTACTTGCACTTCGTTTAATGCATTTTCATCATTTAGCTTTCTTCTATTTTTTATGTTTGTTAAAAATATGATTTATTTCAGGATGTCAGATGGAAGTGAATAACTAGTTTAAGGAACTGGGCAAAACCTGAAGCATCTTTAAGTTTATAGGCATAAACTCAATAGTATCAATAATATTGGCCCATATTGTGTGACTGAGAACTGCAGCAGGACATCACTGAATGGTGTTTCACTTATCGCCCTTCGATACACTGAATTATATACTGTTCGGAACAAGCCCTAATACATCGAAGAAATATATATATAATAAATACATAGGAAAATATAACTAATAGTTTTTTATTCAAGTAATAATCCTTTAGCTTCTGGTGTGTGCAACTTAACAATCACCCAATGAGTGTTTTTTAGATAGTCACCCTGTTTGATAAATGATAAGATACAAATTAATCAAAGTGCCATTTGAAATACATATTTTCACATTGCTGTAGCTATACACCATTTCATGTTACATTTGGGAAAAAGTATGAATGTGGGTATAAGCCCCTAAACAGGGCTGTATATAAGGGGAGGGGGGTTTGGGGGGTTCAAACCCCCCCTCCATGAGTATTCCCATGAACGGTATAACTACTAAAATAATACAAAGTAACAATAATCAAGGATGCTTTCTCCAAGCCTAGTGATTTATTATACTACTAACCAATCCCTCAGTACTCATAACACATTAGCAGCGATACAATCTATACAGACTTTAAGCAAATTAAGACATTACATATTCTTTTATACATGAACCTCCCTAAAATCACCATGAACCCCCTCCATGGTCATCGCCTGGCTACAGCCCTGCGCCTAAATATGTTAACAGTGGTATAAGCATTGTATAAGCTAATGATATTGTGAAATATTTTCAATTTGATTATGTGAGAAGCATACCCTGTAATAATAAATACCTAATTCATTTTTCTTCACCATTTATTAAAAAATATATGGATAGATAACATGAGCATTTATTGGTGCTGTTAGTATACACAGTATGTGAAATATATCAGGATCTACTTTCTAGAAAGTCAGCACACTCTTCGCCTCCTGGTATCGGTCTGCCTCTTCTGTCTCGAATGCTTGGGAAGCTGAAGAATAATGACAAAAAGGAAGCATTTTGAAATAGTGTGCCTATTATTTGAATAGAAAAGTGAATAGTACCTATTTTTTTTGGTGCATATTTACATAATTAATATTCTTGTTCCAGTAACTCAACTTTTAGGTTATATCAAAAGATTAATGTTTTAATTGATCCATTCCTTGAACTTGCCTATATGTACATAGACAACTAGCAACTATTACCTACGGATGGACGTTTTTGCTACTGTAACATAATCCACCAAAGGTTAGCCACTACAACTTCACTACTTCTATATACTTCTCTATAAAATTTCACGTAAAGAAATGCATTATTTTGGAGTATCAAGTGACAAGGATGCAGTATGACTATAACAACTGTCGCTCTAGTGAATGTGATAATTGTAATTTGCGAATAATCGTTTTTTTTCTTTGCTGTTTTCAATATGCATTCAAGTTTTCATCATGCATTATCTCATGAATGACATCATTTTAATTGACAGATGTGCTTACCCGACAAAAAAGATTCCTTAAAAAACACATCACAACAACAATTATGGTGAAAATGACCAACAGATGACCAAGAAATTGTAAAAAAACACAAATTCAGGTGCTCAATTTTTTTCCTGGCGTTATACGGACAACAAAAGTTAAGCTAAATTCAGATGCACAAGACATCCGACGATACCACGGTACGAAACTGTTCCTATTGGTTGAAATATGTTGGTTTGACATCATTTTGAATATTTCAACCAATAGGAACAGTTTCGTGCCGTCGTATTGTCGGATGTCGTATGCATCTGAATTAAGCTTTAGATGTTATCTCTGGACAACAATGTCAACAAGCGACGTTTGATGTTTGCCACAAACCCACAAAACACAGATGTTTGCGAATATCAGCTGTCAACTTATCCTTTTCGTTTCGGATCCGAATGTTATGTCAGTGGCAATTCAAGGTCGTATTTTTATAGCTGGATGCCCCAAGCTCCATCTATTGATCATATTTATAAAGGATTCAGGATTTTGCGAAATTTATTTCAGAGGGCGCCAGGTGACGGTGGGCGCTAAAGGATGAAAGAGTGAGTGAGATAGAACTAGAGTGAGTGAGATAGACTGCGAGCGCGCGATCTTAGCATCTGGTGACCCATCTTCCCCTTAATACCTTAATCAATGGTATAATCCTATAGGCGAAGATAAAAATAGATGATACAGAATAAGTTAAAAAAAATAGCGCCAACTCTGTATATATCGATTTAGTGCCTTTTCAAACTGGTAGAAGAATTACATTTCATTTGACAGGGCAAAAATCAATTACCGATAGTCATATCAACCCTACCGGATGGGGTGTGATTTCTATCTCTAATTAATTTAAAAAAATATCTTTATACAGCTTTTTTGAGCTTGTTTTGTTTTCTTAGATAGCTATTCCCTTTACCCGTATTGTACTGTACAGTCCTCCAGGCTGAAATATATAAGGTATCTCGACTTTACCTTGATAGACGGAACCGTGACAGGACTATTGTGGTTCTCTCGGGCACCCAGGCCACCTTAGGGGCCATGCACTGCGGGCAGCTTACATTAGAACTAGTATGGGACTGTTTCAACACGCAGCTTTTAGCTTCACGCAACTCCGCACGTCTTGGTTGGGTACCACACTACGAAGGTATTGATGGCAATGAGTATGCAAGTGATCTTGCAAGAAGAGACGCGAGCATGCCATTCTTCGGTCCAAAACGAAGCTGTGGCATAATCAAAGCTACCGCCCCAAGTTATAAACCAATGGCTCAACGAGGAATATCGCCAGTAATGGCAAGCTTCCTATGGACAAGCACTAGGCAAAAAGCTGCTTAGGGACCCAAATGGCTAGGTTAAGCTTAAAAGGATTGACGTTAGGCTTGTTACTGCTTTGATTACTGGAGATGACCACTTTAGACAATACCTGTACACTGAATCTCCAACAGAGAAGAGGAGTGCAGGTTTTGCCATCAGTCTCAAAAGACAACTCGACATATCATTTTGGGCTGCGAGGAACTCAGAGCGAGAAAAAGGCCTCTGTTTGGTGTGACGTAGCCAGACGACATAACTGAATATAGTATAGGGAAAAAACTCATGGACCTCGTAGTGGGAACAAGAATTTGCTTACCCAACTAAGGGTCGGTTGTACAAACGCTCAGTGAACTCCCGATCACGTAACCTTAAGTTCAGCGATAAACACGGTTCAACGGTTGACGCGTTGTACAAACGCCGTTCTGGGAAGGATCAGCTGAACTGGATCAAAAGAGGATTGGTAGCAATGGATATAGGGTATTTGGTGGCGAAACTAGTTACTTTTTGTTTTTAATGTTTAATGTTATGCAGGTTATGTTAATGTCACGTCTATGAATGTCAAATTCTGACATTCATCAAATTTTTTTGTCGGTCAAGAAGTATTTTGCAATTTTATAATGGAATCCAAAAAAAGGGCGACTAATTTTACGGCGAAAGAAGAGGCCGTATTAATAGAATTTGTGAAAAAATATGAGACTGTTTTGGAATGCCAGAAAACGGATACAAATATTCGTAGGATCAAAACGGAAAGGTTGAACTTGTCCAACAGTTTGCGTGGAGAGACATTTCGTGAAGCAAAGGTACTGAAAACCAATTACGAAAATTTAAAAAAAAGGACAACAAAATTTGCCGATGAGAGACAGTACATCCATAATACCGGCAGTGGGCCTTCGCAGGATTTCAAAATACAGGACTTGGACACATCAATAAAAGAAAAATCGGACCCCAAATAACAGGATTCACATCTATATTCGACTCGATTATTGCTGATGTGCCTACAATTAATTGAGAATTTGTTCACGATACATTAGGTACAAATATCATTTGGCATTTTTCAGGTCGTTTTTCCTAATAATGTCATCCTCGGTCAAAGGTTCATTAAAGTACTCCATCATGTAATTCAAGTGAAAATATCGCATTTGTCACTCACTATGTCACTCACGTCGGATATTAGGGTTAGAAACTGATCAGCTGGTCGTAAACATCGCCATTTTAAACCTTGAACCGCCGTTAAACGCTCCCCGGTGGCCGTTCAACTTGATCCGAGGTTGAACTGAAGTCAACGCTTGAACTTTGTTGGTACAACAGCAAATTAGAGATGAACTCGCTTCAAAGTTGAACTCGAGTTAAACTATGTTTGTACAACCGGCCCTCATAGGTACATGGTACATAAAAAGCTTCGGTTACCAGACCGTGTGGACTCTAATCCACACCCAAACAAACCAAGTCCAATCTAATTTCTTATGCCGAAAATATCCAGATTATCATAATCAACACTATAAATATAGTAATAGAAAAATACAAATTGTGCTAAACGGCCAATAAAAACTTTCACTAGCGGATCCAGACACGAGTTTATTTCGGTGGTCAAATAAAATAGATCCGACTAATTTAGCTTATAATGTTATAATGTACGTTAGGAAGTATGTCACGCAGGAATAAGATATCTTCAAAAGAAAAAACAGGGAGAAGTACGGAAGAAAGGTGGAGTGCAAAGATGGGGATTAGTTCGAATAATTTTTATATACTTTAGAAACTTTAGTCTCGATTTAGTTATGACGAAGTGGTTTATTCTGAGTATACTAAATGTTTTGTTCAGTGTGAGCAGCTGGGTGGTGTGCTTGCGAACTTGCTTGACTGGTTATCAATTCTGTTTGACTATACCAACGCTGCGCCTGTTGTTCAATGAAGTCAATGGGTATCGTCTCCATAGAGATACTTGTTTGAAGATAACGACCTCCCGCCATGACATGGACCTATTAACAGTGTATAACCAATACTTCAATTACCTGCTCTGCATTGTCTGGGAGGACAAGTAGCCGGTTCATCGGAGCCGTCCTTGCAGTCCTTCTCGCCGTCACACTTCCAGAACCAAGGGATGCATTTCTCGTCGTTGCCCTTACATTGCCACTGTCCGGCTGTGCAGTTCGCTATGCAAGTCTTCTTATCGGCGGCCAAGTAGAACTGGTTGGGACAGGCGCATCTGTAGGTCGTTTGTCCTTCTTCACCGTAGCCCTCGAAGTTCAGGTAGCTCGATGATGGAGGGGGAGAGATGAGGCACAGGTGCGAACATCCACCGTTGTTTGTACCGCAAGGGTTGCTGTTGATAGAAACAGGATGTACATTAAATATCGGAACACTCACTTTTTCCAGTGATCGCTTTTTCCGAAAAATTCTTCTTTGACTAGATGGAACTTGCTCGAAACCTCAGATTTGTCCTCTACTTCAGAGGTTGCAAATTGATATGTCAACCCCACTGTTTCTTCATACTATAAAAAACCCATCCTTAACGGAGATAAAATACTCCTCGATATTTGAATGTAGGACAACCTCTAAAACCATCCACCAGATTACAGTCGACTTATAAAGCCTTGATTATTACGCATATTATTACAATAATATAATAAAATATAATATATAAAATAATATAATAAAATTCATAAACTAAAAAATATGATAAAAAAAATAAAATGCCAACAGACAACTTTATGTAATGTCCATATTTTCTAGTTCTTTAAGAATTATTTCTTTGATTAGTTATACATAGATTTTCACCATTTATCCATTATAACAATTTGTTATTTATAGTGACTCATCTACGAGTTATAGAAATATCATTTTCCTTCCGTAAATCGTTTTTCTTTCATTTTTCCTCGATGACACGCGTTGCGCTATTTTGCTTTGCAAGCAATTTAAATTATTTTACATTAATATATGTTTTGGAAGTCAAGAAAGCATGTCTGTCCCTGTCTTTATGTGACGCCTACACTTTCAGGTATATTTATTCTACTGAGGTGCCCCCCTATTGTTTCCAGGATATTATTTTTTTTGTCTTTAGGTTAATCGTCTTCCCACTCGGAAGCATGCGAAATAAGAGTACTAACATTTATTTGTATAGGATGGAGGATGTTATTGCGGAAACAACGTAAAAAAGCAAGGGAAGTTCGTGGGCATGTCCGCACTGAAGGATCAAATCGAGGAGCAGTAACCGGCGATGCGCGCGCATTTCTGCTTATTGGCTTCATCAGGCCGATGTAACCTGAAGAAGGATGGAAAGGAAGAAACTCCAGGAGCCACACCAGCACATTTGTGGCGTACAATCAAGAGCCCCATGTTTATGGGTTTTCGCTTAACCTTGTAGCCACGGACGCCAGCCAAAGCTACCTACCGTAATACTTCAAGCCCAGAGAGATAACAGGATGGAGGATGTTGTTGCGGAAAGCACTGCTTTTTTACGTTGTTTCCGCAATAACATCCTCCATCCTGTTATCTCTCTGGGCTTGAAGTATCACGGCAGGTAGCTTTGGCTGGCCTCCGTGGCTACAAGGTTAAGCGAAACCCCATAAACATGGGGCTCTTGACTGTACGCCACAAATGTGCTGGTTTGACTCCTGTTGATAGCTTCTGGAGTTTCTTCCTTTCCATCCTTCTTCAGGTTACACCGGCCTGATGAAGCCAATAAGCAGAAATGCGCGTGCATCGCCGGTTACTGCTCCTCGATTTGATCCTTCAATGCGGACATGCCCACGAACTTCCCTTGCTTTATTTGTATAGTTAACAAATAACTATATTGATTCATTGTGAATTTCTGTGCGCTACCCTTTGCCGCTTCGCATTTTTTTAGGTTATAATGGAATGAGACAATGACAAAACCATCGAGTTTATCGACTCCTACAGCGATTTTACTTGTTGTGGCGATGTGACGATCCTAATTATAAAAACCAAGTTATATAATGCCGCTGTTCGGGACTTATGTGCAAAATACAGTATAAGCCCAAAGTAAGTATCACATACTAAAAGTGGAAACGCAACCTCCAAAACATACAACAGCAGTTGGTTATCCTATGCCTATTATTTTGGACGACGACATTTTCTACATATAAGGAATAGCATATTTCAACAC
The DNA here is from genome assembly GCA_951848785.1 of Callosobruchus maculatus. Lineage (NCBI taxonomy): Eukaryota > Metazoa > Arthropoda > Insecta > Coleoptera > Chrysomelidae > Callosobruchus > Callosobruchus maculatus. Next base: position 5,566,032 of record CATOUR010000100.1, read on the forward strand.
TTGTACGAAATTTATGACAAGACCTCCCCATTTGACACTCATGACTCTGAAACGTGACAACACTTTTTAGTACATTTTAATCTGCGATAAAAATATAGGATTTCTTTTGAATGAGCAAACTTGAATTTGAAATTTCTGGTAAAGTTCAAGGCCAAGGTGTCTTCCGCGAATAATGTAGCGCACACAATACAACCCTAATTATGGCCTACCGAAGAACAATTAATAAAAAAACAACCACAGGATTTTGCCTACTTATAAAGTAGGTCAAATCTATATAACTTACCTGTAGGGCAACTGTCTCAACGGATGGAAGATATGTATGTCATAAGGCTTGTGGGTGGTGTTACGGAGGACCTTCAAATCTTTCCCGTCGAACTTATTTGCTCGGCTGATGGCCTTCAGATTCCAATCGGTCCAGTAGATGAAGTCATCGAACAACGTGAGAGCGAATACGTGTGGCACGGAGTTTCCAGATATCACGATATGCCTGTGCTTGCCTTCGAGATCGGTGAATGCGATGTAGTCCAGATGAGCGTCAGCAAAATACAAGCGATCCGTAAAGAAGTCCAAGGTCAAAGCATTCGGCCAGGCTATGTCATCTTCCCAGGTTAGGATCCGCGTGAAGTTGGTACCTGTGGTTAGGATAATGCTATAATGGATTTCAATCTAAAACTTATACACACCATCTGAGACACCTCAAGGGACAAATCTAGGGCCGCTAATTTTTTTTATATTTATCAATGATATTTGTGACAAGGTTGAATTTGGACGCCTCTGTTGTGCTAATAATCTTAAAATATATTCTACAATGCATGCCATGCATGCATACATACATATTCAGTCCCAACTGGCCGTTATTCACACTTGGTGTGTTGAAAACAAGAATCAGCTTAATGCTAATAAATGCAAGAAAATAATTTGGCTGTGAATACCCCTATTCGGTTGAAGGCTCTGTTTTAGAAAGATGCTCATCTGTAATTGATTTATGTGTAACGTTTGACGAAAAATTAACCTTGCGTGACAATATTGTCGAGAAAGCTTCTGAGGTACTGAAAGTCTATCTGACCAGCGGATCTGAAGCTACAAGAGGAATGCGGACAAAAATGTTCGATGTTGCCAAGTTTATTTATAAAAAAAGCAAAATTAACGGTAACAGCAATTTAAGATATTTTTATAGCTACTTTAATAGAGCTGTTAATGTATTTTTATTTAATAACTGATATTTTTATATATTTGTAAATGTATTTTTATTTAATAACCGGTATTTCTTAATCTGCCTGTTATAAAATGTAGATATCATCAACTTCAGCTGAATCGGCAACAACTGACGAATCCTGTCATCCAACGTCTTGTCAGGGAACCTTATTGGTTGAGGATCTGCTACCAGGCCGTTGCCATTGAGATTCAATCTTGCTATTGGCCGACCTTGCACCAACTTTATGTTCCTGTCTCTCTCTCTCTCTCTCTGTCTGGAAATGTCGAAATACCAGTGGCGTTTTGTATGTCATGTTTGTAATCTTTCTACAGATGTCTCAAACTATTTGAATATCTGTTTTGTCGAGTTTATTGTCTTGTCAGCTTGTTAGGTGCACTGTTTTTCGTCATTATTATTGTTATTATCTTATTTAAAAATGAACATTTAAACAAAAGGAAAGACGCTTCATATCCAAAATATCCCTGAAGTATTTACGTAAAATCCGCACGCCCATGGCTATTTTATTAATGAAATCGGCCATGTTTTTGTACAACTATACCCCTCTTACCGATATCCCGTAGCTTCAGAACTGTTGGCCAGATAATATAGTTTTACAGTAAGGCCAAAGCAAATTCTTGGATTAATTTTTAAGTTCACGAAATTTCCACAACATGAAATCTATTAAAATGTTATATATTATATATTTTACATACACTAGAGCTGAACTTCAGTATGGTAGTATTATATGGAATCCTTACTACAACTAATAAGAGGTCATTATAGAAAGAGTACAGGGTAGGTTCCTAAAATTTGTCAGCCTTAAAATTGAAGGCACACATCCTGAGAGACGTATCAGTAACGAAGAATTATGTAGTCGTTTAGATATATTGACACTGAATCAGAGTAGAAGCGGCTCTTCATTAATGTTCGCATCTAAATTGATTTACAATTTAACTGATTGTGCTCCTCTCTTAAAACAAATCAAATTCCATGTGCCCTCTTGCAACCCATAATCATTTGGCTTTTATATCGCCTACAACGACTGACATTTTACGAGAATCTCCATTAAACGATATTTGCCACCATTAGTTACCTCAATAAAAAAACAAGTGTTTAATTTAATTTTTGAAATGTCTGTGCAGTTCACCTGTTATTTTTTCTTTTTGTCTTTATATAATATGATTTAATATTGTCCTATAAATGGAAGCCTGTTGGACAATAAAGCTAGTATTTATTATAGAGTTAGAGCTAAAACGGACGAGTTTAAGCAAACCCTAGTTTGATGTGTATACTAATATATAACCACACTGGTTACTTGTATTGTATGCATAACAATTTTCAAATTCAAGCTCAACTTAACTACGTCGATCATATCATATAAGGGATATAAATTAACATGAGCACTATCAGAGAACAATTATTCCCGCAGTGTTCTGTGAAGTAGTTTGAGAACAGTAAATAAATAGCAATAAATCAAGAACGCACGCAATGCATTACACCACTATTGACATTAAAATAACTGTAAGGAGAATAGCTATCGAAGTAGTTGTTGTAATGGATAATACTGGGAGCACATTTCGTTCATTCCATTTCCTTTGAACTCAATGATAACTCGTTTGGGGACATAATTATCGTCAACATCATGTCTACTTTTTTTAACCATATTTTAATTTATGGGATACTAATTTCGTTGCATTTTCTATGTACCATTGGCAAATCGTCAATTCCAAATTAGCCACAAGAAAACAAAAAAAGTGATCTAATCTTATAGTAAACTACGTCTTCTTTATATTCTATTATACAAAATTACAAAATGTGATAAATTACCGTCCATCCCAAGTTTTCCGATGTAAGCTTGCAAGTGCCACGAACTGAAATACAAGTAACCAGTTCCAGGATGAACCACAAGTGCTCTAGGATCTGGTATGCCAGTTTTCAGTGTCTTTCTATTAGTACCATTCAGTTCTGCCACGTCCAAGTTCTTCGAATGTCTATCTAACCAGTATAGTTTTCGACCAATCCAATCTATCGATATCCCTTCAAGACCGTGCGAATCATGACGAATTACTGGTTCTTTCTCAGTGCCTGACAAAGGAAAACCATCAGAAATGATAATAAAATGTAGTCAGTCAATGTGACAATGCAATCATAACTATTTATGTTTATGGTTAGCTTCATATGTTAGAAGCAAAATAATCTTAACAAGTCGGTTTTGCAGTAATGTCATTTATTGTTAAAAGATGACGTTCATTTGCAAATTAAGTTGTAAATAATGGAACAGTAAACATTTCACCGCGACTTTTAGAGTTCTAGTTACATTCAGACTTCACTAGAAATCCAAACCAATATGACAAGAAAGAAAGGGAAGATAAATCAATAGGATAAGTTTATGCATGAGTAGTTTTGGACAAAGTTTATAAGCATGACTGTTAATCATCCGACATTGAAGAAACATGTATAATGAAAGGGAACAAAATCATTTCAAATTGATAACCGCTAAACTATCATGCGTGTGAGGTTGAATTATACAGGGCGAATCCTAAGTTGCCACTTTTTTAACTATGTACATATAGGAGTCTTTAAAATATACAATTTTCAATTAACTTTTTTCAAACAGCTGAAGAATAAACGAGATACAAAATAAAAAATGTAAATCTGGGCTTGTGTATAAGGACGTACCTAGTCTGTTTATGTTTAGAATTTTGCTCGGATTGATGTCTTATCGATTAGGCATTGCACCTGTCAGATAGTGCAGTAGTCGCTATCTGTTTATCGTTGCTACTTTTCAATTGGTAAATCCTAAAAAAGGCATATCATTATGAACCCAACTTTTAACAGGTACAATCCGGACAATGTCTGATTCATAAGACAAAAATCCGAGCAAAAAACTAAACATAAAAACACTATTTAGGTACGTCTTGATACACAAGTTCAGACTTACTTTTTCTGATTCTGTATCTTGGTTATTTTTTTGTTTTCAAAAAAAAGCTATTTGAAAAAGTTGTTTAATTTATCGACTTCTATACACAGTAAAAAAAGTATCAACTTAGGACTCACCATTGCTGCTTAAATCATGAATTTATCGCCTACAAATCGCCGTTGATAATGCGTAAAGGATAAATTCGGCGAAAATGGGACTGATACGCCAGTGAACATAAATTGTGTTTCAAAATTCGACGTCAAACCGTACTGCAAAAACGCACCGTCCCCGAATAGAAAATGAAAACTGTAAGGCGTATAAAATACGTATAGTCGCTCTTCTTTAAATCCCTCTCCTGAAAAATCGGTAAAAATGAGACACGCCTTTAGGGATCCTCAGCGACGAAATTTTGTTTTTTATTATCAAGAATCAGTCAAGAATGAACAAAAATTAAGGTTCAGACAACATTTAATTTTACCTCCAATAGGGCTTCTGAATATCGTCTTGGCCGTTACATCGCAGAAGTACATTTGCTGTTCGAGCATGTCGTAGTCCAAAGCCACCACGTTCATCAGATCTTGATGGACCAGATTATAAACCCTGGCATCAATGGACATATTCCTGATGTAGTACTTATTGGTGAATATTATCCAGGGCTCGACTTTGTCTTTACGTTTGCACGTGTGTTCGTCAGCTTCTCTTTCATAGTACTCCTCATTGCATTTGCAGTAGTAGCCACCAGGGGTGTTCGAACAGTACTGCGAACATACACCTGGTTTTTCTATGCATTCGTCGATGTCAGCGCAGGCTTTACCGTCTTCTAGCAATCTATTTAAAAATATGACTGATTAGATCAAGTTTGTAAAAAATGGCGAATTAATCACAAAAAATATAAATCATGAATTACATCGAATTAATGTGTATTAGTACAATGAACTGGAAGATATTTTTGCAGCAAATAACCAGTTCTATTCAACCAGGGGCGGCTATGCTTTGATATAATTTAATACAAACATATCCACAGCTAATCCAGTTAGTATAGTTTCATCAATCAATTTTAATTTTCAGAAACACGAAGAAGGAGTTGAATAGTTATTAAACAGTTTACTTCTAAATATTAAGCTACGGGATAATGGAGCACAATGACAGAAACAAAGTGACAGCAATAAGATAAGCTTGAGAACTCAGATTAAACAACTGACGTTTACTCTGAGGGCAAGAACAAACAAATCAAATCAACTTACTTGTATCCAGCATTACATTCGCAGTAGTATCCAGTAGGTGTGTCGATACACTTGTGGCCACATTGGTTGATTTCGGCTTTCGCACATTCATCCACATTGCAATGTAACGGTTCATCGGAATCGTCCGGGCAGTCTGACACTTTGTTGCAAACCAAGGATGAGTCGATGCACAGTCCACTATTGCAGCGGAACTGGTTGGAAATCGGACAAGTTTGATTCTCCTTTTCTGGAAATTAAGGTAGGTTACAAAATGTGTTCAAAGAATTATAATAAAATTAAAGATCATTCACATACAAAAATTTGTGGAAAACGGATAAAATAATGTACTTTAATGATAATAAGAAGCAGTAGCAGCAGCGCAGTGGGGAAACGAAATTAGGGCACCTCTGATCATGTCTGTTGGACCAACGAACTAACACAAAAACCTCCATGGTCTCTTTATGAGATCCTTTTTGTCGATACTTACCAGGCCTACTGATAAAGTAGGCCTGGTAAGTATCTTCTGCCAAATATCTGAAACCAAATGTGATCCATAGCACATTTCCAAGAAAGTCAAACGAGGTCTCTGGGTAGATTCTGTAACTTTCGCTGTAGTAACGAAAGCAGGCGAAAACGAAGCTAATCATTTACGAAAACGATTTTTGAAGGCATTCCATAACCAAAGTTTACGCTTCATTACGCTTTCGGCATGGAGCTCGATAACTCACGAGCATTCCCGAGTTGACTTGAATATCTCTGAATGAGACTCTGCAACATCCAGCAATGTCGACCATTGCGAAGGATTAGTTTTTTGTCTTCAATTCATTGATTGTTAATTAAGTACACAAATAAATTTAAGCAAATTGTCGGATCAGAGCCATAAAATGAGACAAAAAAAAAAAAAAAGCAAATTGTCATTTTGACACACAGCAATAATAACGTCAAAACTTGACAAACGAGATCCAAAATCTTTCGCTTTCGCTTATTCCGTTCGTCTGCGTTCGTCATGTCCGAGTCGGAATGAAGACATTTATGGAATACCGAAACGAGAGGAAGCGTTGGAAGAATGTCGCTATCGCTCCGCTTAGAGTTACAGAATTCACCCACTCGTCTTCTTTTAAACGTTTGGTGCAGATGGGGTCTTTCCCACTTCCATAAGTGACAAGTGTCCACCTAGCATGCCGTAACCTTGAGAATGTCACCAAACTTAGAGGGACTCTTCCCTTTTCTTCCCTTCTTCCCTTCCCTTTTCAAAAGTCATAGCGTGCGACACTTGTTCGGAGCCGCCCTAAAACCTATTATTTAACCAATCTTATTACATCCTAACCGCACTTTCGTCAGTTTGCTGTACGATTAATCAACCTTACCAATACCCAGCATTGGTTCGAAGCCAAAGTATCCTCTAGGCCGGCACTCCGATGGGTCTAAGGACCTAAAATAGGTACCACACGGACGTTCTTGAAACATGATACATATAGAAGAACAGAGCTGATATAGACTTCCGCTTACAGAATTGCTTGATTGTCAGAGTGTATATTTGTTCTGTTTTGCACACTGCTCAACTTCTGGTGACCATTCCACAATCAGGATGGCAAATATTGCTGCCTGGAGAACAATAGTGCAGGTTTAGAGAGTTCAGTCTCTCTGCGCCTCTTTTCCTACTCCGCAAAAGCCTGTCTCACTTCTGGAGGGGTGATCCAATGGTGAAACATACCGTATGGAAAGGAGCATAATCTTACCCTTCACATAACCATCTATGTCAGTTTTACCACCCTGAATGATGATTACGGGAAATTGCTCTCGATTCTAGTATAGCCAACTATAGAATCTCAGTACCAATCAGGATCTTCCTCACGCTGAAGTGCTATGATACAAGGTTTCGCAAATAAGAATGTATGTCACTCGCTGCATTAAATTTGATACGTCACCACGCTAATTGCACGGCTTCTCACACACACATTTCTTGGTAAAATACTCCGGAAACGAGGGACAATTGAATACTAAATATTAATTTATCTGCATAAACTGTTATAAAATCATCCAATACAATTACTTACTGCAATTGACTTCATCTGAATGGTCACCGCAGTCATCTTCACCATCGCACCGGTACTGGTTCCGGATGCATTTGAAATTCTGGCATTGAAATTCGTTCGGAGAGCACGTCTTGTACTTGGTATTACATTCCTTGCCTTCATCGGTACCATCTCCGCAGTCATTGTCATGATCGCACTTCCAACCCTTTAGAAATTACATAAATTGTAATTCAAGTTAGATATCAATACGATTCCACCATCTACTTGATTTATGTTAGAATGAGATATGCGTTTTTTGTCGAATTTTGTTCATAAAAATATAATGGATGCTATGGCGCCACAGGCAGTGGTTATGAATGAATGACCCCCCCTAGTATTCCAGGAAACTTCTACATTAAGAAATTGTTCATTCTGCTTAGTTTGAGGTAAATATCTCATTCCAATAATACTAATAATAAAAACTGACCTTCAACTTATTGTTTTTTCTTATTGAGAAATTTTGCAGTTCAAAAATGCCTACTTTACACATATGTCAAAGGACTATTGCGTACATGTTTTGCACGTAAAAAGAACAGTATATATGAAATATATAACAATTATTGAGCAAAAGAAGAAACGCGTTGTTTATCTTTGTTAATTTGTTAATTGAACTTCCTCATTCAATACTATAATAGAAATACCGACACAGAGTCGTATTCATAATCGATGCTTAAGGGTACCTTAATACTTGAAATGTCAACATGACATTTCGTTGCAGTCAAGGCAATTTTGTAGGTTAATTGTGGAGTACGGTGTTGTCAGTTTCTGTCACACCCAGAAAAAAATGGAGTCAAGTTGACTGACTCAATACTTCCCGCACATAACAGTTGCAACCAAATCATCGCCCGCCTATCGTCAAAAAAACATCCAACACAAAAACTAGTAAATGGTTTCCTAAGTCTCTCCGTAGGAACTAAAATGACACAATTCAACTTCAGCTGGACGAAACGAAACAATCAGGAACCCCCAAATTGCGTAAAAACGAAGGTTGAGCTATTTTTATATTTTTAATTTTTTTATCATTGCTGCGCCACCACTGACACGATTTTTGAAAACCATACGCACTTTTCATTCTTGCCGCGGTGATAATACTGTGATAATACTGTGTCTAAATTTCATTAAAATCAATTCCATAATTTCCATGTTACTAAATTCAGAACGATCTAAAGCAATACTCGTATGTATACATCAGACAAGTCCCTTGATTTCTGTAATAGCCAAGGCAATGTTCGGATTGACCTAACAAACGTCTATTATGCCGCTAGGTCGTTCTTTCACAGGTCAATGGACAGCCTATTATGAATGGAATAAATTTTTGAGTTTTACAGCCCTAACCACCCTAATTTCACCACCACCCAAAAAAAAGTAAAAAATGATCAGGAACCCCTAAAACGCCTAAAAACAAAGTTTGAGCTATTTTTATATTTTTAGTTTTTTTATCATTGCTGAGCCGCCACTGACACGATTTTTCCAAAACATGCGTGTTTTCCATCCTCGCTGCGGCAGTAATACTGTGTCAAAATTTCATTAAAATCAATTCGATAATTTTTGCGTTATGCAATATAGAACGATCTAAAACATCACAAATTTTAAGTCCCTGGGTTGCTATTATAACCAAGGCAATGTTTGGATGGACCTAAAAAAGTGTATTATGCCCCTAGGTCTTTCATTCACAGATCATTAGACAGTCCACCCCAAATTCACCCCCACCCAAAAAAAAGTAGAAAATGATCAGGAAACCCTAAAACGCCTAAAAACGAAGTTTGAGGAATATTTGAAATTTTTCGTTTTTTGTTAATTACTCCACCCCCCCGTACAACGATTTCCAAAATTATCGGAACATTACCTACTACGACTCTACAACATATCGCTGTCCAAATTTTATCACAATCCATGCAGCGGTTACTGAGATTACGACGTTAGAAAAACGCCAACAGACAGACCGACAGACTAGACAGACAGACAGACGGAAATGAGTGACGTGGATTTCCGTTATGTAGACATCATAACATGCCCAAAAAGCGTATTATCTCGAAATCCAAAATTTTCGCGATCACAGTACTCCCCTCACCTATCGGTGTGGGAAATAAAAAAGTGTCCGGCACAAAACAAAAAAAGTTAACAGAAAACGTCAAAATGCGTAGGCATGGGCATAACAAATTGACGTATATTTCAAATATGACAACGTCGCCAAATGAATCCTGTCGTCTCATAGATGTTGTTTAGGAAACAGATACACAAGTAAATCCACACTTGAGGGTCCCTTCCTTGATGCTTGAGAAACGGCTATGAATACGGATCATAGATATTGCAAAATGATGAATTACCATAGATTATATAAAAAATCAATTCTCTAGCTGACATTTTCATAATGTAACCTCTTGATAATAGAAAACTGATATGGCACATTAACACAACTTACAATATTAATACAACGACCATTTCCGCAAGTGAACTGATCCTCACTGCAAGTCTGAGGCGTTGGACAATGGTGGAGCGTAGCGTTTTCGTCAGCGCCATCTACACAGTCCGGATCGCCATCGCACAGCCATTTTTTAGGGATGCATTGAGCTCTACCCCAGTCCTTGTTCGCTTCGCATGTGAACTCTGTTTCTTCGTCGCATTTTCGGTCATCTAAAAAGCAGAATGAATGCAATATCTCCAACGTTTTACCCCCAAAGTAAGTAAAATAAAAACATTAACAATAATGTGATCCGTAGAACCCACAAACACTATACAGTTCAACTACTCGTTAGATCGATATCTTTAAATTCGATAGTTGTCTCACTGAGCGTTTAACACGTGTAAAGAGTTGAAGTATCTGCACGATACAGTGCCGTGTGAAAGCTATTCATGGACTTCTGATTATCACTGTTCTTTTAGAATGCAAGGGGGAAGGATGTTGTGTATTTTAAAGCCAGAAAATGCAATGAAATACAAACGATGGTATTAAAAAATAACCTATTTGTATAAACCTATGGTTACTTACGACTTCTTCTAATAAACAGATATTTTTAATAAATTATTGATAAGTTTAATGATCAAAGTAATCAACAACAATACACTGCAGATCGTTTCTTAAAAAAGACAAACAATTGTGAAGTTTGGATATCATCGTTATTTATCTTAAATTTATTAAGAAGGGCACTATCTCTACTTTCACCTACTTTATTACGAATTAAAATGTCCCAGTAATCTAATTCAGGGGCATTCATGGTTTGCAATATAATAGCTTTTGGATGTTAACCGTGTTGTGTAGCTATTCTTTCTGGTTTACAGAAACAGTTGTATAAAAATGGCTACGTACTTAACGTCACAATATTACACTTACTGCATTCGTGCCTGCTGTCCTCGTCACTGTTGTCCAAACAGTCGTTATCGCCGTCACATATGTAGATCCTGGGAATGCAGTTGCCATTGTCACAAGTGAATAGTTCCCCATAGCACGTCCTTCCGTCGCTTTTGCAATACGCTGGAGGTTCGTCAGCACCATCTCCACAATCATCGTCACCATCGCAGTACCACGTGGCAGGAATGCAGCGGTGATTAGAACATCTAGAATTTAATAAAACGAATAAAACTAAATGTCTTAACATATAGATATCATTTATCGATGTATGTCTTACATTCGTAATTACCTACATTTGGAAATTGGATGAAAATTGTTCCAAAAATTTTATTATATGTAAATTCCAGACACCATGCACAAATAATAATCAAACGGCCAACTGCACCAACTACAACAAACATGACAAAGACAAAATATGTGGATAAACTATCTGACACCTACTAGAAGGTGTTGAGTCTGGCTCTTAACCCCGTAAACTCCTGGGGATAGGGATCGATAGATACATCTTTAGAACAGTTCCACGCACTGTCTTGTATATTAGAAATACCATTTAACTTTAATCTTTCCAGACCAGCATGTGCTTGAGTCAACAAGATTACTACTCAATATAGCAGTGGGGGAATTCTATAACTCTAAGCGAAGCGATAGCGACATTCTTCAACGCTTTCGCTCGTTTCGGTATTCCATAAATGTCTTCGTTCCGACTCGGACATAACGAACGCAGACGAACGGTATAAGCGACAGCGAAAGATTTTGGATCTCGTTTGTCAAGCTTTGACGTTATTATTGCTGTGTGTCAAAGTGACAATTTGCTTAAATTTATTTGTGTACTTAATTAACAAGCAATGAATCGAAGAGAAAAAACTAATCCTTCGCAATGGTCGGCATTGCTGGATTTTGCAGAGCCTCATCCAGAGATATTTAAGTCAACTCGTGATTGCTCGTGAGTCATCGAGCTCCATGCCGAAAGCGTAACGAAGCGTTAAACTTTAGTTATGGAATGTCGTCAAAAATCGTTTTCGTAATTGATTAGCTTCGTCTTCGCCTGCTTTCGTTACTATAGCGAAAGTTACAGAATCGATCCACAGATATGTGGACTCCTTGTTTAAGTGGGGTAAAATTCTAGTGTGAATGTGAACCCTACAACTAAACCATCCACCACATTACAGGAGACTGGGTTGCGAGGGTCTATGATAGAGGCCAGGATGTGAGTGAGTGAGTTTAAATGGACATATACCTTAGGTAATGCTAAATGGACTAGCAAATACTAGTGCCAGATAATCTTTTTTCGGATCTCCTGGCTCTCAAGCGCAAATTGGTTGAATAGTAGATGCTGCTGACAGGGTAGAATAACATACCTGATGCTGTTTTGAGGGCACGTCCTTTGGGCGCAGTGCAGAGGATTTTCATCGGAATTATCACCACAATCATTGTCGCCATCGCATAGCCAGTAAGGTTCAACGCAAATGTTCGTCTTCTCGCATTTCAAGTGGTTGGGAGGACACGTGGTGTTTGTCGGACAGCGCTCATGGGTTTCGTCTGAGGTAATGTTGTCCTTGCAGTCGTTCACACCGTTACACACCTACATTTTAAATTCAGTCCACATGAAAATGCATTCACTGTGTTATACTAATTCACGATTGTTCTTTCAGCACTCTCAACTATAAGATTTTTCGAAGAAACTAACAAGATTATTTATGGAAAATTGCAGGTTGATACTAAAATATATAAAGTGAGTATCTCCAATGAAATGATTAGTATAATAAACTAAGATCCCACTGCTAGATCCTGCAGGTATCTATTTTTTTGATTAAATTAATTTTAAGTACAGAAGTGTGATTAACGATAGGTTGCCTTTTAAAAATTAGCTGCAATTACCTGCCATTCATTTTATATGTAGTGTAATTCATTCGATAATATAACTTGAAACTAGACGTTTTTTGTCAATTTTATCTTGTTTGAAAGAAAATGATGTAAATAATAAAAAAAGAATGGTAGCGAGCTCTCAGTCAGCCGCATTATTGATAGGGTTGCCAGTAGGGAACATATACTACTGTTAGTTATCTACTCACATGTTTTTTATTTTAATTAAAAATTGGGGCTTCATATTAATGACAGAAATCATCGTACTATAATAATGTGACAGTGGATATTCACACACAGTCACACAAACACAAACTACACAGTCTTACACACGTTGCATTTTTTTAGTAATTATTCATACTTTCAGCATAAATTGATTGAGACAAGAGAATTGAAGTCAAACACATATTAGGTTGAATTGATGGTCTACTCGCGAGAATCAAAATTAGGTGTATAATAAGGTAGACCAAAATATTTTTGTAACTTTGATCCGAACCTCACGTTTGCGTGTGTTTAACTCGACTCACCTGAGCCATTGGAATACACCGGTGGTTTGCACATGTGAACTCTCCAGGTGCGCATGGTGGATATTGGCAGTCCTTTTCGTCGGATCCGTCTTTACAGTCATTTTCGTGATCGCATTTCCAAGACTTGAATATACACCTTCCGTTGGCACATCTGAACTCATTTGGAGAACAGGAGTGGAAAGCTAAAATGAAAATGTTTTTAAGCCTAACGTTTTGCAAATCTTATAATATATACAGGGTTGGGATAAAGTATGGAACCAAGCAAATAACTTTGGAACGGGAAGAGTGATATTGCTGAAAATTTGCAGGCAAGTGTAGTGACATTGTGCATCCGAAGATATTATGTTAGCTATTAATGTACTTCCGGTTTAACCGGAAGTACCGTCAACTTTTTTAATTTAAATGGGACACCCCGTATATTTTTGCAAATTTTGATTCATCTTTTTTTTCCGAATATGTCAATAGTGGGTTTAGCATTAGTTTCTGTAAAAACGATAAAGATAAAGCTTCTTTATCATTTCAGGTGTTTAAAATGCCGGTCATTCAAAGTGTGTCAACTTTTAATGATTTACGTCCCGACAGGGGTCCTATAACACGTTTGGCGGTGACGGTGACTAAAAAATGACTAAAGAAAAATTACCTCAAACGGGAAGACCGCAGACCGCCACGGACGAATTTGTGAGACAAATTTTTTAAGAAACAAATACTAAACCCACTATGGACGTATTCGGAAAAAAAAGATGAACTAAAATCTGCAAAAATATACAGGGTGTCCCATTTAAATTAAAAAAGTTGACGGTACTTCCGGTTAAACCCGAAGTACATTAATAGCTAACATAATGTCTTCGGATGCATTAGACGTCACTACACTTGCCTGCAAATTTTCAGCAATATCACTCTTTTCGTTCCAAACCTATTTGCTTGGTTCCATACTTTATCCCAACCCTGTGTATTGAGAATACTCTGAAAAAATTGGTTTTAGTGATGCCAGCCAATTTTGTTGTTGCAGTTGAAACACAATGAAATAATGAGTGTGACTAATTCCATGTATATAGATTTGAGATACATTTTAAGTTAACAAATCCAAAACCTGTTATGCTTTATAGATACTCAGCAAAGAAATCGTAAGAAATAACACTGGAATCGATTGATTGCTGTTTCGAGTGTCTGCTTAATGCACCACGTCAAATCAATTTTATTATTAGAGTCAATAGCCACTGGCCACTACTGTATTCTGTAAGGATGCTTTATTTGTTTGGACGTGGTGTTATTTACTAACGGGCATTTGAAAATTGCTTTCAGTTTTTGAAAAAAAGTTATGTGATACTTTTAAAGTTCATATTTCTAAGTTTTATAACAAAAATATTTGTTTTATTTTTATTCGTTGAAAAGTGATATCAAAATAAAAATTAACCGAGCGCGTGACGTCATAATGTTAGTTTTCACTCATTGCAGTTTAAACAGAGATAATACGTACAGTGTTTTGCCCTAATGAGGATCACAATCTAGTGTGTTTGAGAAACACATGTTCTTCCAAACATTTAAACCCAGGCATTGTAAACTGACATTTCTGGTACCACTACAGGCTATAAAACAACACTAGTTTGTGCAACAATAAAAATATACAACAGCAGCAGCATATACTTAGCCAATTAACAAACACTGTACAGGAAAAATTCAAGAAAATTTTACAATTTAAAAAATTGCACTGAATTATGGTTGAAACAGTTGGGAAAGTAGCTAGCTAATTGCTGTTTTTCAATGTGTTCTGATGCTATTTGTTACACAAAAGCCAACATTCCTTGACAGTCCTCTAAAATAACGAAGTAATCGCACAAAATACAAAAATAATGAGATAAAACCGTTTACAATTATTGAAAACGGAATTCTAGAAGTTTTCGCAGCGCCTGTAAACAGTAAACATAATAGACATCTTTTTCAACTTACCAATGACAAAAAATCACAATAATAAGGTTTATGAGAATACTTCTTACAGATATAACACCGATGAACCATTTTTCAACACTTTTCATCATTAAATACACACGATTTCTGAACAAAAGTCACATGCGCTTCGTCAAGCTGTCAACTATGGTATCTCTATTATATATTGTATTAAACTTTGAGTACTTTTGTGGGGTATGCAGAGATAGTTCTCTTCAGTTCTTGTGTCCCGAGACGTAAAGTCAACATCGCAATACCTACAATGAGGAGATTTATACTGTTATAAAATAGCTTTAACATTATGACGTCACAACTATAGTCACCAAACGTGGAGCGCTCAGAAGCACGTGATTTTGTTTCAAGTTTTGTCTAGTTTTAATTGTTTATAATTATTTGCAAAAATGAATTTCTAAGTTTTTCGCATTAAATATCAATATTGTTAATAATAAATTTTTAGAATACATGGAATCGATATATTTTTTTAATCCAGATTGTTTGTCAAAATAGGCACCGCTAAAGTTAGCATTGCATTCTTAATTTACCCATTCTGTTGAAATAAAGCATGAAATGTAACTAAATTTGCCGAACATGGCAGAAGAGTAGGCGATATACGCATAGGGTGGCAGACCATAAGAAATCCCTCTGCTGAGTTAACGATTGATCAGACTGTACGAACATACCGCAGTAGTTAGTATCTTCGTCGCTGTTATCACCGCAATCGTCTTCTCCGTCGCAGGCCCACATCCTGGATATGCACCTGCCGTTGGCGCAGTAGAATTTGCTGTTGTCGCACGTCAAGTTCTTGGCCACGCACATCCTGCCCTCGTTGACCAGCTTGGTGTGTTCGTCGCACCTGCATTCCGCTGTCCCGTTCGGACCCGGGTGACAGCTCTGCGCGCAGCCGCCGTTGTTGATGTGGCACGGATTCACGGAGCACTTCTGACGTTTGTCCGAGTACACTTGGATGTCTCTGGGACTGTCCTCCAGACGCTTCACCATTTCGATCATGTTGGCGCCGGTGTGTTTCTCCGCTCTGTATACGCCTGGAAAAAAATAACGATTACAACTCTATTTTCCTATTTATAAATACAGATTTGTAGAAAATATTCACATTTTAGAAATTGTAAAGGGTTTTTCATTAAGGACGGATCGATGTTGAAATGAAATAAAATAAGCTGTTTGTGAGTTATCAAAGAATTTGTATTTACTTCCCACACCGATAGGTGAGGGGAGTATTGTGATCGCGAAAATTTTCGATTTTGAGATAATACGCTTTTTGGGTGTTTTATGATTTCTACGTAACGAAAATCCACGTCACTTATTTCCGTCGGTCTGTCTGTCTGTCTGTCTGTTGGCGTTTTTCTAGCCTCGTAATCTCAGCAACCACGGCATGGATTGTGATGAGATTTCGGCAGCGATATGCTGTGGTGTCGTAGTAGATACTGTTCCTATAATTTTGGAAATCGTTGTACGGGGGGCGAAGTAATTAACAAAAAACAAAAATTTCCAAATATTTCTCAAACCTCGTTTTAAGGCGTTTTAGGGGGTCCTGATCATTTTCTTTTTTTTTGGTGGGGGTGAATTTGGGGTGGTTGGGGGGTGGGGGTTGTAAAACTGAAAAAACCGTTGTATTCATAATGGGCTGTCCATTGACCTGTGAATGGAAATCCTACCGGCATAATACACTTTTTTAGGCCCATCCGAACATTGCCTTGCTTATTATAGAAACCAAGGGACAGAATTTGTGATGTATATGTACATACGAGTATTGCCTTAGTTCGTTCTATATTGCGTAACCCGAAAAGTATTGAATTGATATTAATGAAATTTTGACACAGTATTACTACCACGACAAGTATGGAAAACACGTATGTTTTGGAAAAATCGTGTTAGTGGCGGCGCAGCTATAATAAAAACACCAAAAATATAAAAACAGCTCAAACTTCGCTTTTAGATGATTTGGAGGCTCCTGATAGTTTCGCACCGCCAGTTGAAGCATACAGAAAAAAATTTGGCGTCCTAGCTTCTAAGCAGGGAGACGCAAGAAACTTTTTACGAGAGTTTTTGAGTTGGATATTTTTTTGCGGGCGGGTGGGCGATGATTTCAAACTATAGCTTCATGCAATTGGAAAATAATAAAATGGCATCATCATTATGTGTGGGCAGTACTGAGTCAATCAACTTGACTCCATTTTTTTATTTGAAAGACCCTTGTATGCCATTACGTGTAGAATATTACATGGTTCATATCTCCGCCGCGGCTTCTCACGAGGACACGGATCTGGGTGGTCCAATTTTTGAACTACTCTGCCGCATAAATCTGGGTGAATTTGAGCCATGGCCTGGATTATATTGATTTTAAAGCCCTCGGTATCTTTCGGCTTACTGGCACAGACTTGTGACTTCAGAAAACCCCACAAGAAAAAGTCTACTTGGGTCATCTCTGCGTCAGATAACCCTACTCCCAAATCGTTCATGCAGAAGGTTCAACGTGCCGTCGGCTGTGTGACAGGTACCGCCACCGTGCTGGAACTACATGTCGTCCACCTCCATATGGTTCGACTTGGGAAAACAGTTATCATCGCTCTATATCGCTCGCTAGTGATGGTGATGGCTTCACCAACGTCGTTTTGGAAAAAGTACGGGCCAATAACACCGCCGGCACTGAACACGCACCAAACAGTAACTTTTTGTGGATGGTGAATCTCATGTGGGGTAGCATTGTCCCATATATGGAAATTCTGTTTATTCACGTAGCCGTTTAACAAAAAATGCGCCTCCTTACTAACGATGATTATTCGGCCCAGAATGGGGTTCTCTTCCAAATGCTTCGAATTTAAAAAACACAGTAGCGAAAATTTTTGTAAACTCTTGAAAACGTCTATTAATGAAATATCTTCGAAATGGGCTTCTCTATACGTTATGCTTATTTTTCTAGCGACGGCGACTATAGATTATAGTTGATTTCATGGGTTTCGATCAACGATTGAAACTATAACTTTCCTTCACTACGTTTCGGTTTATTTTAATCTAAACCATCTCCAGGTGTTTATAAATGAATAGGAAATGATCTGTATATAATAAAGATAAGAATAAAAATACAAAAAACAACAAAAAAACAATTAAATAAAAGAATTCTAAATTGTATGTGTAAAGTAGAAATATATACATTTATATTTAGTTATATTTCTACTTTACCAATTAAAATGGGTAAAAGTTGCGAAATTGTTAAAAATATAAAAATTAAAAAACTGCTGTACTTAGGACATATAATGAGGGGAGAACGATATCGTTTGTTACAAATTATAATGCAGGGCAAAATAAAAGGAAAAAAGAGCGTCGGTAGAAGGGGAATATCATGGCTGCGAAATTTAAGGGAGTAGTATCAATGCAGTTCCATAGAACTATTTCGAGCAGCGGCAAATAAAGTAAAAATAGCATTGATGATTTCCAACCTCCGATAGGAGACGGCACTTAAAGAAGAAGATATTTCTACTTTACACATACAATTTATAATTCTCTTATTTAATTGTTTTTTCTATTTTTATTCTCATTTTTATTATATACAGATAATTTCCTATTCATTTGTAGACACCTGAAGATGGTTTAGATTAAAATAAACCAAAACGTAGTGAAGGAAAGTTATAGTTTCAATCGTTGACCGAAACCCATGACAAACAACCTTCTCTATACTCCCATGAAGCTTGACTAACCCTCTGCCCTGTATAAAATCTATTCACTTACCCCTCAGCTGCAGATCCGTCCAGTAAATGTAGTTACCAAACACAGTTATGGAAAATGGATAAATAGTAGCAGCTATCAGCACCTCCCTGTTTTTTCCATTCAAATCAGATCTTTCAATTTTCTCCCGAACAGCGTCAGTCCAATAAAGCATCTGCTCATCGTAATCTATAGCCAAACCCGACGGTTGTGCCAAGTTTCTGTCGATAATGACCTTCTTCAAAGATCCGGCCATAGTTGTTCTGAAAATCTTTCCCGCTGTGCCAAATTTACCCCAATCGGTGTAGAACAAAGTTCCGTTGCAGGGGTCTATGACGATCGCTCTTGGTCTTTCAACCCTCGCTATCATTATCAAGTTGCTACCGTCCAGGTTCATTGCGTATATGCTGTGATTGGAGGAGTCGGTCCAGTAGACCTTTTGCTGGGTCCAGTCGTAAGCAATACCTAAAAATATAAAAATGTTTGTTGTAAATAAGATGAAATATGTCAACAACAGATATATATTATAACACGACCAGATGTCACACATTTCCGTAGTTCTGTCTATTTCTTTCTCAGCTTTTTTTGTATTGTATTGGCGGTGGCGCAATCAGCAATAAAGAAATCATGAAATCATACACCTTTAAAACACTGCTCTTAGAGCTTCCTACCCATTTTCGGTGCGCTAGTATACAGAATAATAAATTTAGTTCAATTTTTTGTACCACACAAACTATTAGGGAATTGTTTCTGGAATTCGAGACAATTAATTTCTCTTAGGAATAGTTTCTCGCACAATGTTCTCCTGAGAAAGTTAATAGGTGTTCTTGAAAACATGTGACTTGGAATTATCTAGAGAATTATGAATACCTACGAGTCTGAGTCTTGTCTTAGATACGTATTTGGTGTGAGAAAATATGAGCCTATATCACATAAGTTGTCAGAAGCAGGGTGGCTTAATATGCAAGCTAGAAGAGATCTGCATTCTGCAGTTCTTTTCCATAAAATAATTTTATACAAAAGACCACCTTATCTCTACAACAATTACTTTCCGTTGTGACGTCCATAACATAAATGTTCGATGTAGGGGTCTTATCTCACAGCCCTCTCATCGATCAGCTATGTTTACTGGGTGTTTCTCGTATAATGTATGTCGATTATATAACAAAGTTCCACAAACTTTTTTTACCTATACCTGCTTTCAAAATCCGACTTAGTGAGAATACATGTCTTCCATTTGATAACTCTTCGGTTTTTTCTTGCTTTTTGTGTCATATTTTTGTTTAGATGTTTAGATGGTCTAATTATACTGATATATTCTTTCTATTTTACCTTATCAAATGTCAAAATCAAACTCAGAGCTTTAATTTCTTCCAATTGATAACTTTTGGGTTTTTTTGTTTCATTTTTTGTTTCATATTTTTTGTTTAGTTGGTTCTAGATGTTTTGGCCGACATATCTATACGTTATTGAAGTAGTATTTTATGTGTTATTGTATATTGTCTTTAGGGCTCGCACCTTGATCAGTCACAGACTGCCTACCAGTCTTTTTTGCAGCTGTTTACTGAACAATATGTTTCAATTTAATTTGTTATTTGTTGAAATTTCATACTGCAAATAAACCAATTATTATGTATGTTTATAACAAAAAAGTGCAGCCCGGGCTCCGACACACCGAGCTGCTGTTCCATTACCCAATGACTACTCCTCACACCGTGAGGTGAGCAATCACTGGGTCCGCGAATCGTGCGCCCTAAGTAGACGAAGGGACCCAAGGATGACTGCCTTCTGCATTCTGGCGGCTAAGATGTGCGCCGCCGCACGGCACATCGGTATTTTGCGCAGTGCAGAGAGCAGCGTATTCCTCATTCCACCTAGGGATCCAATGACCATAACCAGCAGACTTACAGTGTAGTCTGGCCAGAGCCTGCGAAGTTGTCCGAGCAACTCCTGATATTTGGTCCGCTTTTCCTCCTCCTTAGAGACGATGTTCACCTCGGCAGGCGCCGAAAACTCTATAACGAACATCGTCTTCTGTTGGTGGTCGAGAAGGACTATGTCGGGCTTGTTTGCCTGTACAAGCTCGAGCGTGGGGAACGAGTAGTTCCAGTAAATCCGGCATCTCTCGTTCTCCACAACGGACTCTATATCCCCTGTAGCGTAAGGCAGCACCGGTGTCTCATCGATACCGTACGAGTGCCTTAAATGATAGTAGAGCACTCGTAGAGCCGCGTTATGCCGATGGACGTAAGCCGTCCCAGCGTACGCCTTACACGCCGACAAGAGATGCATAAGCGTCTCTGGCGCCTGTCGGCAGGCTCTACAATGGGTGTCGGGTACATCTACACCCATAACCCTTTTACGGTACACCAAGGTGTTGAAGACACCGTCTTGGCAAGCCATTATAAAGCCCTCAGTCTCCGACTTCAACCCACTAGACCTTAGGAAAGAGAAGGTCAAATGCTCAGACAAGCCATGCTCTTCCAGATGTTTGTAGAAGATTCCATGCATTGGCTTATCTTTATGAAGTCTTAAAAGGAAGTCGACTTCGGCAGTTTTAATGTGGGATTTTAATTCTGCGGGAGCAAGTTCCGTAATGGACTGCTGACACCTCCGCTTGAAGTCGAGTGTGAGGCTGAGCTCCTCGGCTGCTCGTTTCGCTGCGCTAAAAAGAAAGGCTCCTTTTCCCGCATTCTCGTGCTCTCGCACAAAGCGGATCAGGGGATCGGTGCTGTTCGTTACATAGCAGGCAGTGGCCAGTACTACTCTGTTGTGCAGACGCTCCAAACTCAATAGTCCACGCCCTCCCAGGTGTCGCGGGAGGTATATTCGCGGGACAGAGGACTTAGGATGCAGGCTTCTCTCCATATTCATCCTTTTGCGGGTCTTCGTGTCGATTTCCTTCAGCTCGTTCACTTTCCAGTGTATAGCACCAAAGGTGTATAATAACAATGGGACCGCAAGCATGTTTGTGGCAGCGACTTTGTTCTTGCCGGACAGTTCTGACGACCAGATCTGCCGGAGTCGGTGCAAATACTTGCGGCGGAGACACTCTTTAACCAATGTTGCCTCTTGGACATGACGCTGCGCCACTCCAAGGTAGGTATAAGTATCTCCGGCATGCAGTTGTCGCAAGATGCTCCCATCAACGAGCTGTTCCTCATCTCCACTATCTCCGCTTCGTCCTTTCTTGAGTTGAACCAATGCACATTTGTCTGTCCCGAACTCCATTCCGATAGCATGACTGTACTCCTGCACCACCCTCAGCGATTGTTGTAGTTCGCGTTGGCCGGAGGCATAAAGTTTTAGGTCATCCATATAAAACAGATGGGTGACCTTGTGCCTCCGGTTATTGGGCGTGCCACAGCTGTATCCTTTAGTATTTCTCAGCGCTATGGACAGAGGCAAAAGTGAGATGCAAGAGCAAGGGACTCAAGGAGTCTCCTTGGAAGACACCTCTTTTCAATGACACCAACTCTGTCTGAACCCGAGTTTCACCTGATGTTATGGTAAACCGGGTCTTCCAGAGTGGCATCAGTTGTTTGATGCATCCCACTATCTGATTATCCACCGAAAGACATTCCAACAGCCGCACAATGAGGTCATGAGACGTGCTGTCGAATGCCTTGCGATAGTCAATCCAGGCCATAGAAAGGTTTCGCTTGTACTGCACAGAGTCCTGCGTGACACATCGGTCGATCAACAGGTTCTCTTTGCAGCCAGCTACTCCTTTCTTTGACCCTCTCTGTTCATACACGTCGAGAAATACAGGATTCACAGCTTGAAGGATACGCATGTACAAGATTCTGGTGAAGAGCTTGTAACACGCGTTCAGACATGTTATTGGCCTGTAGTTTTTGGGATCAGACAAATCTCCGGTCTTCGGGAGAAGCACGGTTCGACCCTCGACAAACCAAGCCGGAATTGGCTGCTCCTGATTTAGCCACGAGTTAAAAACTCTAGCTAAATGCCGGTGGCAGCTGGGGAATTTTTTCCACCAGTAGGTGTTTATGCCATCCGGGCCAGGAGCTGCGAAATTCTTTGCGCCTCGTAAGGCGTCAAGAATTTCTTCCGTGTTTATCGGGTGACGCAGTACATTCAAGTTAGGAGTCCTCCTACAAACGGACTCGAACTGCGCCAAGGCCGGAGTGTCTGCTGAGAGAGGTTTGGGCTGTTCGTAAATGTCCCTCCAAAAGGCCTCCACGCGATCAGCAGTTGGCGGCTGCTCTATGGCTGGAGGCTGCTGTTGGAAAAGGCGAGAAGGTCTTTCGTAGAACATTCTGTTCTGCTCCAGACCTCTCGCCCGCGCCACCAACGATCGCTTAGCAGCGATTAGCATCCGTATCCTGTCAAGACAGTGTTGCTTGACAACAACCAGTACCGCTTGACTGAGTGTATGATGGTCGCGCCTCAACCCGTAGGCTATCTGACGCACTCGGCGCGTAAATGGCTTCCCAGCCGCTCTATATTCCATCACACACTGGATACGGGATGCTTCCTGGCGAGCCAACTGGATTTTCGCTTCCATTTGGCGCACCCGTCTCTGTGCTCTCTCAACAGGAGAGTCTCTCACTCTCCCCTGTCTAGCTAGCCTCAGAGCCGCAGCGTAAATTTCGCAATTGATGCTCCAAATGTCAGAGGGCTCCGATAGACGTTCACCAACAACCTCATCCTCTCTCTTTAAATCTGCCAGCTTCAAGGACCTTCCGTTGTTATGCAAGGCCCTTCGGTCCCTGAAATCCCCAGGTGAGACGACTTGGTCGATTTCCCTCTCAGCGGGCCTTACCGGCGAACTTTCAGCCTGGTTAACAGGCCTTCCGTCCACCGAAGGGGCAGGCTGAGCTGGAGCACGAACATATCCCTGCCTCCGGAGGTACGATACATAATCTCGCAAATTCTGAGAGGTAAGCGTGCTATGCTCTGGGTGCATTTCACACCACCTCTCATACATGCGGGACATGTATCCCCTACGGCGCGGGCTACTGCTCTCGTAGCAGCTCAGCAGGTCATCCTTGAGCTCCGTCGTCCACCTAAAACGGTCCATGTTATTGCGGGGGTCGTCATCAGGGCAAATCGAAGCACCGCCACCTTGCCCAACGCCGGCTTCCGAAACCGGCTCGGTGTGGGTGCTTTTCCTTCGAGGTGGTCGAACCCGAAGATAGGGCCCGTCAGGTGGTTAGCCTTAGGGCCCGCAGCCGACATTTCCGGAGGCAGCCGTTCAAATTGCCTCCAGAGGATGGACCTGTGAAGGTTGCCGACCGACTTACATCCTTTGGCTTCGGTATACCCCTCGGTGTCGCCACGCACCGAATAGCCTGTTGATGTTGGGCGGCTTCCTGGGGGTTTATGAAAACAGCCGCTTCTAACATGAAGAACAGACGCTGTCGGAGTACCGCTCCTCACATGGAGATCCGTCGTGTCCTATTAATTGTGGAATAGCCGATCCTCTGGATGCAGACGCTATTCCACTGTGCTAGTTTTGGTCCGCCCCGGGTATTTCATTTCCCCGGTACCACCCATATCTGGGAAGGAATTCCGCTATCCGCCACCTTGGGGAGGCGCCACTGAGAGGATCTAGCAACCCCTCGCGGGGTTAGGAGTATTATTATTATTATTATTATTATTATAAATACCGTGAGTCTTTGTTTAATCAGTTGATACACCAATCCAAATACAGCAGGTAGTCTGAAAATGAATGAAATTCTATGTGCAGAATATTTAATACAATTTATGATATATGTGATATATTCAGTGACTCCATTAACATAGTGTTAGATTATTTTAAAGCAGAATCTCCTTAAGCAAACGCGTTCAATGTTTTGCAAGTTTCCTGTAACTGGGTTATACCTTTTGGGAATAATTAAATAAATAAATTATGAAACTCCAAAGAAGCGCAAATATCTCGACAGGTCAGAAAAATTGTTTGATTAGAATGATGGAAAATGGGGAATTTCGGCAAAGCAAATTTACATCGTCTTTCACTTATTAAGACTCCTAGAAAAAGTCGCTTGAGCTAGTCACCAGTCATAACAGTATCTCCGGAGCGAATAAAATTTGGGAGCAATAAAAACAGTTCTCAAATGCATTTGCCAGCAATTCGGCCTCTGCCAGATTTTCTAAAATTCTCAAACCCAGAGTAAAGTAAGCACATATAGATCAGAATCAGATATCTATAGATAACATTCAATAGCCAATGAATCGCTTGAAAAATATACTCTTGCATTCACGTGATTGCAGACAGCAATTACACTTACTTTTAGGAGAAACTTCATTTTTTCTCGAAATAATGATAGATAAATTGTTGCTGCTGTTTTTAAGAGAATTCTTTCTCTCAGAACGGACCCAGAACACCATTTGCAGATTTCTAAAGAGAATACGCTATTTTTTCTACAGGAATTGTTTCTTTCAACTCCATAAACACGTCCCAGAAATAGGACTAAGCAGTCAAGTTCATTAAAAAATGAACTTATTTTTCAGTTGTTGCTGTATAATCAAAACAATTCCTTTAATACCCAACGTGCAGTAACTGTAGTTGCAACTGTGCACATAGCAATGCACCTTCTCATCATGCCCAAAAATTTCTGAAATCTTTCAGTGTCTACTGTAAGTCCAAAATGTTACAAAAACGAATATTACTTTTTGATCTTAGCAGAAAAATGGAATGACTAGTTTAATAGCGGGTAGATAAATCTGGAAATTGTTAAAAGAAAAGAAGCATTTTAAAGTAGGACGCCACGATTCATCAAGCGACTTGAATGAATGAATGAAAGAGTGAGAGAGGCTATTTGGTGGCTGTGCCTACCAACGGGCCCTATTGCACCTCTCCTTACCCTAGTTCCCAAGTCCAGCCCTCATCGCAAAGGTGAGGATGGCCTTGGCTCCTGCCCGTCTTATATCCTCAGGTTCAAGAACCATTGAACCGAGTATAGTCTGCCTGTGATACCCAAGGGCCTCACAACGACAAAGAATGTGTGCCGAGGATTCTTCCTCCTCGCCACAGCGTGTACACGTCGGATCATTTACCACCCCCATCACATACAAATGGAGTTTGAAGGTGTGGCCAAATAGCAGGCCGACAAGTAACCTTAGTCGGGTTCTATCCAGCGAGAGACAGAACCCACCTTAGCCAGAGGTCCTGAAATAAGTTCTTTAGCTTGACGGAGGTGTCCGGAGACTCCTCTCCATCTGATAAGATGCTGATTTTGCAACTACACCACTATGTTCCTTCTGATGGTACCTGTTGCCATTCCCAAAGCCGGCTCAGGACCCAGGAAGTTATTCCTCGACCCTCGCCTTGCGAGCGCGTCCGCCATTTCATTACCACTAACGGCACCCACATAAGTGACATCTGATGTCTCGCCGAAATGTCATCCAAGACCTCTCTACATTGCAGAACGAGCCTTGATGTAAACCTCTGCAAGCACTTAATGCTTTTAATGCTGCCTGGCTAAAATCGTATATATCTCTGCTTGGAATACCGTGGTGTTTCCCCCAAGAAACATGTAAGCTTTGAAGGTTATTTAAGAAAATCTTACAATACAGCGAAGCCATGTTCATACCTTCAGGGTTGATTCCTTTATTCCGGATGTTAACAATCGACTTGGTATTAGGCGAAGTAGCTGGCATCTTGGCGATTCTAGCCCACGGCTTGATCTGGGTGAAGAATAGCGTCTTGTGGTTAAAATCGAAATCGATACCAACGACATTCGTGAGGTTTCCGATAGGAGAGAATGGAACGTTTGTAGAGTGTGGATCCAAGTTTATAGCTCTTACTTCGGTCCTCGTAGAAAATACCAGATACTCGTTGACAAAGTCGCACTTGCCACCTGAAATATAAAAAAAATTTGGTTGATGACACTCTACTTTTGATAGCGGCTATACATCTGGTTATACCAGAAAATACATATATAGCTGTTACATTAGCTAGTTGTAAATTATTACTCTGCACTAATCCGACATTCTAACTTTGAACAAATATCAAGTAGTTATTTATATTAAAAATTTATTTTGAAAAATGTATCACCGACGCCAGTATACATACGTACGATACGAGGTACGCCACTAATCTTGCAGCACCCCGATCGCACATACACATGGTAGCTGTATGCAAGTCACTAGTCGATATGTTCAATTTCAGAGAAATTAAATCAAACTATACCAATTTAGTATGTTTGTCGCTAGACGGTAGATGCTAGATGATGTATTGATCATTTGTGTAATATGTTTGAAAACCTCTAACATGCAACATATAAGAGTGGTAACATACATTATACTACATATAACTCAGTGACATCATAGTTCTATGTATTGCGATGCATAGTAATATTCTTCTCAATGTGCTTTAGAATCTAGTCCCTAATTTCTCACATTTAAAAAATATTTTCATATTTACGTGACTTGAGGCACAAAGATACTTCAGCCCAGGTGTATTGAATTTTTATAGTTGAAATATGGACAAAAGATTTAAGCTAATTACACAACATCATACAATGAAGCCTAACTAAAATTTCGACATAACTAGTGCGGGTTATTATTTTGGGGAGCTGCAGTTTATTACTAGCTAATCAGCTATTGAATGTTATCTCAAAAAGTCTCAATATGTTCATAAAAATACTGTACTTCTAAGAAACATTTAGAGACTACGATATATCAAAGAAAAATTGAAGAATTTAACATCTAGCTTCTCTGATGTAATTGGTCATAGTGGGTTTAGGAATTTATTAATTCAATGTTATTATCTGATGTACACATCTGCTTTTCTAAATATTTAATAATGTTATGAGGTTATGGAAAATTTATTAAAAAATAATTTTCTGTGCCACGTACTTAAAAGTTCAAAGAGCTAGATACAGCACGATTTGATTTGGTTTGATTAACTGACCCTAAAATGTTCCTAGTGACTATATTAACATTGAGAATTAAAAATGCATCATTTCGTAAAATGTATTTCAATTAAGACAATAATTATTTTTCAGTAATCCAACGACATACTGAGTGTATGTCTGTATGTCTCAAATAAAAACTTATTCAACAACAATGAGGATTTTGTATTGAAACATATAAACTCACCGATATATATGTGTAGTTTCACAAATTCTTAACTTTTTCGTAAGCCAGTTTTATTGCCATTCAAAGTCATATTTATTATCAAGTGCTGTTGTCACTGATCCTACACAGCCATATTGAATGTTTATTTTTAAAGGGTGAACAAAAAATGTTTCGATTTTCGTGCACAACTACTACGTATGTATCAGTTGCTTGCTCGACAGCTGTCAATTTTGGCTAATCAGCTATTGTGTAAATATAAGAAAACGATCCCTTAAAAAATTTCACAGAATTTACCTTCTGTGATGTTGCCGGTAGCACAGTCGCACTTCATTGTGGGTCTCTGGCCAGTTGTCAAGTCTACAGGGAAGGAAAAGCACAACTGCGAGCATCCACCGTTGCCAAGTTTCCTACAAGGATTGGTTTCATCGGTAGGCTGGTTGGATATGTCGTAGATCGCTATGTCTCTTAGTTTTTCCAGGTTTGTTCTAACTGTGGTCGGCAGAGAGTTGTTGCCGGGGAACTTCGAAGCTTTGTACATAGCCTTGAGGTTCCTGTCCACCCAGTATACGTCAGACTTGTAGATTGCAATTCCCATAGGATTTGGTAAGTTCCTGCGGACGACTTGTCTGTTACCTCCGTTGAAGGAGATTTTTTGAATCATATCCAGCTTCGCGTCTACCTGTAAGAATATGGTTCAATCAGTTTATATTTTTTTAAATAAAAATATGACTTTTAACTCCCACAACAATAGGAAAATATTATTGTAATTGAGAAGAATTTCGAATTTAAGATAAATTGTATTTATATGAAGAATCCATATTACAAAAAAATATGTCACTCATTTAAATGGGTCGGTCTGCCTTTCTGTAAGTCTGTCATTGTCTGTTGCGTATCGAACGCTCTGCTTCGTAGCTTTCCAAAATCTATCCAATGGCGTAGACTAATCATTAAATGAGCCGTTGAAAACCAGAATGGTGTAAGTCACATTTTATGCGAACTGAGATATTTGACTGCAAAAATAAGTACAATCTTAAACATTCGTCTAGATGAAACAAAAGTGATACGTTCGATTTCAAGAAGTAAATTGAGTCAAAATTATAAACTGCACATAACAATGGGAAATAAAATAAAATTGACAATTTTTTTACTTCAAAGGACTTACACGATTTTGCCTTAAAAAGTAAAGTTAGACGTGGTGACTTACATTAGACAATAAAGCACTATTTTATTTGGGCTATGAAAAATGCAATAAAATAATGTTGATTATTCTGTTCCTTCGCCATCTTCAATATTGTCAAGAAAACCAATGTTCTCCATATCTTTGGCAGTATTTATATTTGTGAAAAATGAATGGTGAACTGGAGGAATAAACTGTAGTAGTGATAGCATATCCCTTTTCTTCAGATCAGAGACTGGTAAAACGTCTTTGTGTAAGGGTTCCAGGGTCATGGTCTGAATATTAGGGGTCTACCCCTGCCGGCTGGTGTAATATTAATGGAAAAGAATAGGGATTCTTCGTCAACTGTTTCCTTGTAGAAGATTGTATAAGGAGAGTTTCTTCTAAACTGAACCACTGAATAGCCAATTTACTTGTTGACCGTCTGTGTTTTTCTTTCAATTGGTAATTACATTTTCTAAATTGGAGATTGAAAAAAGTCTTCAGATTGCATTTGGTAAACATGAAATGCGTGTCTAGATCTTGTTATCTGGAACAAACATAATTTTGTTTTTGGCCTGAAGCTCAATGTGGCCAAAGTCTCGATCATGCGGGGGAAAGTAGTGGTCAGCCACCAAAAAGCTATAGTCAATAACTTCTAGATTTTCAGTTTTTGTCGTTAAAATGGACTTACATTACACCACTTTGTATTTTAACATCTTCGCACTTTTGTTACACAACATATTTTTATAGCGCCATATCTCTATTGGTAGTCACGGTAGAACATTATTATAAAGATCCCATAACGCAGAACTACTCTAGCGAGATTTTTTTCGAAAATGGACCATTCTGATTTTCAACGGCTCAAATATAAATAGAAGAGGACCACTTGATCCTTCTATATGTAACTTGGAAAGCTCTTCTCTGTTTTTTTGTGCATTTATAGGACATTATTAATAATGTGTGTCAAGGACGAAAAAGCTTCCCTTTTTTTGAAAATATCCACGGTGGCAACGGAGAAATGATCAAGAAACAAGAAATATAAAAACCTCGTTTCGGAGCTTCAGAGATTGACATTTAAAAAGAAACGTTTGGGGGTAAAACTGGGATAAGGAGGAGGTAATATCCTTTGTTGTTCCAGTTTTGCTCATGCTTATGTAAAACATGTTACGTACCCAGTATACATCATGAGTGATCATATCGATGGTCAAATCCTTGGGATTGCTAATGCCGGAAGTAACCACAGGTAACCATCCAGAGCCATCGAGGTTTGCTTTGCCGATTCGAGGATACTGTCCGTAATCAATCCAGTATAGTATCCTCTTGATGGGGTTTACCGCTAGTTCTCTTGGGGCATCGGTGGTCGTCTTCACCAACACTTTCCTGTTCTTGCCGTCCAGCCAAGCCACTTCGACGTAGTTCTCGTGGGGAAACACGTTAGTGAAGTATATGTTGCCGGCTATCCAGTCGATGGTTAGGCCTCTGATGCCGTTACTTCCAATACCTGAAATATATGATGTCGGTTATATACTTGGCAAACATTTGGCTATATCAAAATTTACATTTTTTGTAGATTCAAAACTTGTTTGAGCAAAGGAGGTCACATGAAATATTACCTAGAGTTACAGGCTTATTTGCAGAGAGCCGTATCATATTTTATATTCTCAAAATCAGGCAAAAATTCCATGTGCTTTTCACTATCTAATAAATAGGCTCCAAAAGGTAAAGACTGGAAATCGCCTAAGCCCACAATCCGATAAGAAATAAGGGAATTCCAAGGCACTGTTTTAGTTCATATTAGTTCACATTGAATAAATATGGCCGACGTTGAAAACAGTGTATTGGTAGCCGACTTAAATAAGTTAAAAAAACATGAGTTAATTGGACTAATAGTTCATGGCATCTTACCAGAAAGTGTAACAAGTGAAGTGCTCTTGGATTTTGTTAAGAAGTATAAATCATGTAAGTCGAGAGAATGCGAAATGTGTGGTGACAACCTGGATTCGACGACCCTGTCGGGCGACAGCACTAGTACAGTAATAGACAATAGTACAACTCAGATAGAGGTGACCTACTTGAAGGATTTGTGCGAGCAGAAAGACATTGTGATTAAAAATCAGCAATATACCATTAATGCTTTGATAGAACAAACAAACATTATAAACAATCATCATGCCAATGTTGGTTGCCCTCCTGAGTCAATTGTGGCACCATCTCACCAAGCTACCAGAAAACAGATCTCGGAAGCCAGTAATTCTACTGCAGGTGTTTCATCACCCAAACGTACTGGAAACAGTAGCAGCGCTAGAGACCAAACAATGCAGAGTACTACGTCGCCGAAGCGAACAGTGCCATCCCATGGAGTGAAAAGTCTGCTACGAAATCCATCTGCAGTAAATCACAGCGTTCATACCTACAGTACCGTTACAATGCAGACTTATGGTGATAGAGGGAGTTTAGTACCACCTCGCCAAATAGCCCAGCCAAAGGAAAATTCAAAATATTCGGAACAGGAACCTGGTTGGAGTACAGTTACTTACAATAAAAGGAAACCAAGAAACCACACTGTAGTAGGTACGGGGACCTCAGGTGCAACGGATGTATGCTGTCAATTAAAAGCGGTCCCTAGTTTGTCTTACTACCATGTTTTCAACTTAGTGCCAGGTACATCTAGAGAAGAACTTAAAGAGTACCTGAAAAGTATGTTTAATGAAGTCACTTGTGAGCAGCTTGAATCCAAATATCCGGATAGATATGCTTCTTTCAAAGTTGGTGTCTACTATAAAAATGGCAGTGATCTTCTTAGGCCCGATATCTGGCCAGAAGGAGTGAAAATAAACAAGTTTTTTCATATAAGGAGGAAAAGTCAAGAAAAAGAGTAGTCCACCAAGAATCGTCTAATAATGGCAACATTTACGGCTGTAGCATATTCCATCAAAATGTACAAGGTCTTGGTAACAAGGCTGATGAACTCTCGATAGTCTTAAACGATTGTAACTATGACATAGTTTGCTTAAGTGAACATTGGTGTTCCAATGAAATATTGAATGTTGTAGCTGTCTGTAATTATAAATTAATGTCTTCTTTTTGCAGGAATGTTCATGTTCATGGCGGAGTCTGTGTGTACGCACGGACTGATGTACAATGTAAAGCTGTGGATGTGAATGAGTATAATAGATAAATTCATGCCGAATTTTGTGCTGTAGAGCTCTCGCATAGAGTGGTAATAATAACTGTATATAGGTCATGTGCTGGCGATAGTGGGATATTTTTGCAATTGTTTGATAGACTTCTCGAGGACCTCTCTAGTAAGTATAAGCAATTGATAATTCTGGGCGATTTCAATATAAACTTTGGAGGAGATTCTGCTCTTTTATCGGATTTTATCTGTACTATTGCTTGTTATGGACTATTTGCGACGATTAAAGAGAATACAAGAGTATTTAATGGATCTGCCAATTGCATAGATAATATTCTAACTAATATCGCCGATGTCAATTTTGAGTCAGGTATCTATGATGCTTGCCTATCAGATCACTATGGCCAATATATAAAAATAAAACTAAATACAGATGCTGCTACTAAACCCAGAAAGTTCAGAAAAATAACATCATCTGGCCTTGACAATATGCGTGAAGGTCTTAAAAATATTGATTGGAGTCCCTTTTATAATTCTGAATGTGTCGAATTTATGGCTAGTTTTTTAGTGACAAGTTGCCAAGCGTTAGTAAATAAGAACTTTCCCATGCGTAATGTACATTTTAGAGAAGGAAGTATTGATTGGTATAATGATGAATTGAGGAAGCAGAGAGATACTCTCAGTACAATGAAGATTATAAGTGACTCTACAGGCGATCCATCGATTAAAGCTATGTATAAATCATTTTATATTGATTACAGAAAAAGTATCACTTCATTTAAAAAACAGTCCTATGATAACTATATCCATAAGTCCCAAAATAAGCCTAAAGATGTCTGGAAATTAATTAACTTAGAACGAAGTAAACAAAAAATAGATATAAGCAAAGATACTAGTATATCATCAACAGATTTTAATAACTTTTTCATATCCATAGCAACAGAAATCATTAAAGATCTTTCAGTGGACCATAATCTACAGGAAAAGCTACTCAATCACATTCCTTGGGTCTCTAATTCATTTGTATTATTACCTGTGCATGATAGTGATATAATAGAAGCTGTTGAGTATCTAAAAACATCAAATAGTTCAGACATCTATGGTCTTAGTAGCACAATTCTTAAACAGGTCAGCACGGAGCTAATCAAGCCACTAAAACACTTATTCAATGCCAGCATTGCATGTGGAGTGTTTCCCAATTGCCTAAAAGTAACGAGAGTAGTACCTGTGTTTAAACAAGGTGACATAAATCTGCCAGAAAATTATCGTCCGATTTCTATAGTCCCGCTTTTCGGCAAAGTATTTGAAATTATAATCAAAAAGAGTCTGGATCGATACATACGAAAATATAAAATATTAGATGAGTCGCAGTTTGGATTTCGGGATCATCGCTCAACAATCCAGGCAGTAGCCAAAGTGGTCGAAGACATAGTCGACGGTCTTGAGAGGGGTGACCAAGTGGGCCTTACCCTCTGTGACCTGAGCAAGGCCTTCGACTGAGTCTCTCACCAACTCTTGCATTCTAAGCTATTCAAATATGGCGTGAGAGGGCTGCCTTTGAAGTTACTTCAGTCGTACTTAGACCTCAGAACACAATGTGTTTGTCTTGAGGATGATACGTCTGATATGAGAGTTATGGCGAGTGGAGTGCCACAGGGTTCAGTATTGGGCCCTGTCCTATTCATTCTGTACATCAATGATCTGTTCCACCATCTATTGCCCAATAGGGTTGTATGTTACGCTGATGATACTACTTTGATTAGCCACACGAAATGTAACGTAGATCTAGCCTTAAAAATGGCGGAGAATAAATCCAATGCTGAGCTCTGGTTTACTCAAAATAATCTGAAACTAAATAATACTAAGACACAAGAAATACAATTTTTAAAACAAAACAACCAACATACAGTAGATAGCGTTAAATTACTAGGTATAACTATAGACAAGCGATTGAACTGGCATGCGCATATTATGTCTTTGAAAACTAAATTATCATCAACAATATATGTTCTACGAAAACTGAAAAAACTGGTTAATACCCCATCCATTTTGACAGTGTACTACTCTCTTTTCTACAGCCAAATAAATTACGGAATTTACTTGTGGGGAAACTCTTCATATGCTGTTGACATTTTTAAAATCCAGAAAAAAGCAATTCGTATTATAGTGGGTGCAAGGTATCGTGACCATTGTAAGCCTCATTTCATCAGTCTAAAAATACTAACCTTATCATCAATGTACATTTACTCACAACTGGTAGAGATCCATAAGAACAAAGACAAATTCAATCTCAATTCGACCTATCATTCCTATAACACTCGTTCTGCGGAATTGATAAGAATCCCCAGATATCGTTTGGAGAGGTCTTCCAAAAATTCTCAGCAATTGGAACTATATAATGTGTTACCAGCCACAGTTAGAAATCTACATTATACTAAGTTCAACGCCACAATCAAAGCTTACCTACAGGAATATGCATTCTACACCGTCCGTGAGTACACACACACACACACCATCACACACCCGCACACACACACACACACACACACACACACACACACATGGAGACCATGAAAGCCAGAGTAGAAGTGGAAAAACAGCTGTTGTGTGTTTAAATGTATTTTGTCTTTCTTATGTTTGTCATTTACTCTTATATGTAATACTAAATTAATAATGTGTTTTCGAATTATTGTACTGACGTGCTACAAATGTAATGTATTGCATAATGTAGTCAAATAAATCTATTCTATTCTATTCTATAACGTATATTACAAAAACATCATAATTTTCTATGCTGAAGATAATACGCTTTTTTCGGTGGTAAATCCTCTTGGGATAAAGTACAAATAACTACTAAGTTACATACATATCATAATACTGTCAAATTGGATCAAAATTAATAAAAGCTGCTATGAACATGAGACAGAGAGAAATATGCCTGATTTCCCACCTTGATTATACAGGGTGTCCCACGACGATTAAGACAAGCAATATATCGGAACTGAGGAGTAGTAGCGAATTATAATTTTGGGGGTGTAAATTCTAGCAAATATAGTATCTTTTCTTATTATTGTGTCACCCAATGAGGCATTTATTTATGGTCACGTGCCGTCCGATGCAAAATTTTTAATTGGACACCCTGTATATTT
This sequence comes from Callosobruchus maculatus, assembly GCA_951848785.1. NCBI lineage: Eukaryota > Metazoa > Arthropoda > Insecta > Coleoptera > Chrysomelidae > Callosobruchus > Callosobruchus maculatus. The sequence goes on from CATOUR010000100.1 coordinate 5,601,340, forward strand.
GTGACTTTTTGTGTTCCCCCTGATAAAACAATTCCAACAAAGTAGCACACTTGGGGTTTAAAGTAATTAATTCAAGAGCTACATGTACTGAAAGGATGGTACCACTACCACTGATTATAACATGTACCCCTACAGTTAAATTATTTGCTAGTGTTTCATAATGGTAGTGGACAATCCTTTGAGTACCTGTGGCTCTTGAATTAATCACTTTAGACCCCACGCGTGCTAGTTTGTTGGAATTGTTTTATCGGGAGGAACACAGAAAGGAACAAATATACAGGGTGTCCCATTAAAAATTTTGAATCGGACGTCACATGACCAAAAACAAATACCTCACTGGTTAACAAAATGACAAGAAAAGATACAACATTTGCTCTAATTTACACCCCCAAAATTAGAATTCTGTACTACTGCCCAGTGCCGATATATTGTTCGTCTTAATCGTCGTGGGACACCCTGTATAATAGCCCCGACTATTAATACATTTCCACTATGCATAAGTGAAATTTAAAACATACCGAAATGTAAATATCGGGGTAAACAATTTATTTATAATCATCTGGTAATATTTGTAATCTTCTAATTAGTAAGAACATCTTAATAATAAAATTATATGTAGTGAAGGTCATGGAAAAACAATACAGTCTGTCTAACTCCTTCTATATCCACTTATTTATCATATATAGCCACTCTGTATAATCCATATTTAACATTCATGCAAGCTTCTGAGTTAAAAGTTGGCGGAAAAAAGCAGAAACACGTCCTCAGGGCCGGTATTCTTGACCGCTCGCGTGGAGCGATAACGCTGCCTTTAAACGCGAGGGGAGCGAAAAACACTGCTGTTTAGATTCTCACATCCTCTCCTCACAATTGAAGCGCTCGCGTCAAAGGGGAGTGCTTTCTGTCGCTCGTGTCACTGGTGTATCAATGTAAATAGGTTATCACCGACGATTAGGGTATGTTAAGTTGAGATATGTGCTCTTATTTATAATTATTATGCTTTGTAGTGGACGATCCTGTATGTATTGGACTGTTAAACCAAGAAGAAGCATAAAAACATGTTTCAGAGCTCCATCGAGTTGTTTTAAGAATCCCTATAACAGTCTTTTTCAACCTTTTCCATAACACGACCCCCCTAGTATTAAAAAATATTTCTTGATTCCCGACCCTTTTTTTCATGTATGTTAAAAATGTTTAAACCGTACAAAACTTTTAGGCGTTTGCGTTATTATAATCTGCTGGAATTATCTGCCAATGGGATGTTACGCTGGGAGTTCAAATCTGGAAATTTTGATACCTTCTGGTTGAAAAGAGGAAATAAGTACACGGAATTAACAATCGAGGCTTTGAAGTATTTCATTCCATTTTCTACCTTGTACTTGTGCGAGTGCGCAATTTCATGGCCCAAATAAGAAGTAAACTAAAAATCGCCTAAATTTGGAAAACGATTTAATATTTAATATTGCAAATCGGATCCGTTATGGGAGAAATTGATTAGACAAAGTCAAGCGCAACCTTCACATTAAAATTTACCTTTTTAAAATGTATAGATTTTTTTACCGAGTTCCCACTCAAAAAACACTAACAAAACTCGCTGAAAACTAGTTCAAAAGGTTATTTAGATTAACAAAACAAACCTTTTGATATGTCTTGGACACAATTAGCATTTATCTGGATGACCTTGTAAAAATTACAGACTTATATCCTCAATTCCTCAACCAATAGCAAAAATTTTGGTTTACAATTTTTCAGTGATTTTATAAAAAAATTGTAAGCTTTTAAAAGTTTATAGCTTAATGTACTGATATATGATTTGAAGTTATAATAAGAACTATAACTAAAGTATAGTCGCTGTGATTATCATTATTTAATTTCAAACAAGAATATTGGTATCGAAATAGAAAACAACAGTTCTTTCACATTCAATGGGGGCCAAATTCGCCGCTAATTAAATCAGATTTATCCTGAATGTTGCTTTTTGGTTGATACTAATCTTCATGTTTAGAACAGTTAGTTCAACCTCAATCGATGTATATCACCGACAATTATTATTTATCGTCTGTGATGTATACGGTACTTTATCAAACGAACATATTGGTTATGTTTTGGCAACTTGACGTTTTGTCTGACATTTTACATCAATACGCGATGTTGTCGTATCTCAATGCTCGCTTTTCAAATTTGCGAGGGGAGCGGTAGGTGAGAATCTAGAAATGCCATATCGCTGCAAATCATATCGCTCCTTTGACGGATCGCTCGCTTGCGAGGGGAGCGAGTTGGGAATACCGGCCCAGGCCATGTTTCCTTAAAGAAGCATGTATTTGGTCTTTGCTCTGTGTAACTTAGGTGTGTAAATGGATTGAACTTGATTTTTTTATAACAATATGTGACTGGTATTTTTGAACCTGCTATATCTGACATACTTTAATTTACCAATTGCGTGTTGATTCTACGTTTATTTTTGCTAGTTTTTGGGCTATTGTAGCAAAGTGAGTTCTTTCCCGAAAGAAATACGAGTAAAACAAAAAACTTTATTTCAATCCACATGCTCGTACAAAATCGAGGCTACAAAGTAGACATTTGATTGCAGCCCAGGAACTGTGCAAAAGTCAACTTAGGATAGACTTCTTCAATATTCCTGATTATATTTTTTTTTACATTTGGCATATACTAAGCAATGGTATCTAACCAAGTAATAGAGAGAATACATAAATACAAATATCTCGGAATAATTATCAACTGTAATAATGACTCATATGTAGAAATAAAAACAAGGATAGAAATTGCCCGGAATGCCTTCATAAAAATGAAACAGTTTTTCTGTAATAAGTCTCTGAGCAAGGACCTCAAGATTCGTATGCTGAGATGCTATGTGTTCTCCATCATGTTATATGGTATAGAGGCAGCCACACTAACAGAAACCATGATGAAACGAATAGAAGCTTTTGAAATGTGGCTTTATAGGCGAATATTGAGAATATCGTACATAGATCATGTTACCAACGAGAAAGTTTTAAGACAGCTCTCCAAGACGAAAAAACTGGTCACAGAAATTAAAATAAGAAAATTACAATACCTGAGCCATATAATGAGAGGTGAAAGATATCAAATTCTCCATGTCATTATGCAAAGAAAAATCGATGGCAAACGCAATGTAGGAAGAAGACGCACCTCGTGGCTTCGTAACTTGAGGGAGTGGTATAACTGCTCCACAACACAATTATTCAGAGCCGCAGTTAATAAATTGAAAATTGTCATGATGGTCGCCAACCTTCGTAAGAAGATGGCACAAGCCCAGCACAAGAGCTTTCTTCTTGGGCATTTTTCTAATTTATTGTGAAACGTTTATCTATGATTGTAATGTATCCACATATCTGTGTATTGATTCTTTGTCACAATAAACTAAACTAAACCTTAAGAAGAAGAAGCAATGAAATTCTTTTATTCATTTTGGCGACAAGAAAGATGGTTTCTCAATCAGCATTTCATTACTTCTCAGAATAAAAGAGACTGTCTCTTATTACTTATACAGGGTTGGGATAAAGTATGGAACCAAGCAAATAACTTTGGAACGGAAAAAAAGATATTGCTGAAAATTTGCAGGCAAGTGTAGTGACGTATAATGCATCCGAAGACATTATGCTAGCTGTTAATGTACTTCCGGTTTAACCGGAAGTACCGTGAACTTTTTTAATTTAAATGAGACACCCTGTATATTTTTGCAGATTTTAATACATCTTTTTGTTCCGAATATGTCCATAGTGGGTTTAGAATTAGTTTCTGTAAAAACGGGAAAGATAAAGCTTCTTCAGATGTTTAAAATGCTGGCCATTTACCTCCTGACGTCCCCATCCTGACGTGAATTGACTCATAGAGACATCTTGGAAAAGGTAACTCAGCAATTTGTTAACACACTTGCATATTGTCAGGAAGTAAATGGCGGCCATTTTGAACATCTGAGATAATTCATTTTAAATTTTCTTATTTTCTTACTCTAACACATCAAATAAAATTAACGTTTCAGTAAATAAAAAAGCTTTATCTTTCCCATTTTTATAGAAACAAATACTAAACCCACTATGGACATATTCGGAAAAAAAGATGTAATAAAATCTGAAAAAATGTCCCATTTAAATTAAAAAAGTTGACGGTACTTCCGGTTAGACCGGAAGTACATTAATAGCTAACATAATGTCTTCGGATGCATTATGCGTCACTAAATTTACCTGCTAATTTTCAGCAATATCACCCTTTCCGTTTCAAAGATATTTGCTTGGTTCCATACTTTATCCCAACCGTGTATATTAGTACACCGTATTTACCTTCTTTAATAATATGTTGCAACTCAGTACCGTTCGGCCTTATCCTGAATATACCGTTCCACAGGCCCCTGTTGAACTCCACCCAATAGATCCAGTTCTCCGCAAAATGCACGTCCACATGCAGAATGTGATGTCCCGGCCCCGTGATGGGCACCATGGCTTCGGCGCTGTCCTTGAGACTGTAGCCTCTGGTCATGTCCAACTGAGACACGACGGCGAACGTCCTGTACGGAGAGCAACCGATGTCGTTCTTCTTGTAACCGATTCCGCACGCACAAGTCCTCGACCTGCCTTCGGCAGGGATGCAGATCTGTTCGCATCCGCCATTGGCTTGAAGACACGGGTGTTCACCTAAAATTGGTAATATGAATAATAATACTCATCATCATCATCATCATCATTTTATCCAAGTGACACACAAAAATGTATAAGATTCGTCAAGAGTGATGAGAGTGATAGAATATATACAGGGTGAGTTTTTAGTACCGGCTCGGGTGATAACTCCACTACTGTAGAAGATAGCGAAAAAAGTTGTATATAAAAGTTGTAGCCACAGATATGCTCCTTGCTCAGAAAATATTTTGATTTATACAGGGTGATCCATAACTACGTGGTGATACAAACATATATTTTTTTAAATATTATACCAATTTTAGATTCTACTAATAATTTATCTTCTCAAAATATAAGGTATTATAATATTATACAGGGTATTTCAAAAATTATGTCCATTTTTGTATCCAAATCGCAGTCAAACGAACGTACTGTATATCAAAAATTATTTTTTTTTTAAATGGAAAGATTAAAAATATCCTGTAGTTTTAACATCGGCTAAAAAAAGCCCGCTACGCATATTCGTATACAGGGTGATGTAGAATGCAAAATCCAGATTTTCTCTTTTTTTAAATGTAACCCCCAATATTTTTTTATACCAAAAAATTACATTTAATATGCTCTTTCATCTTTGTATAGCACTTGTTGTACCTACGTCCATCAGTTTCCGAGATATTTCAATTTTTCAGTAAATTTAAAATATAGCTCCCATTTGTGTACTGAAATTTATTTTGAGAGAGAACTATCGAAATTGTTTCTTATTTAATGAACAACTAAATTATAAGGTCATGATAGTCATGATGAAGTCAAAACCCTAAATCATCGAGATAATAAAGTCTAGTATGCTGAAGAACAAATTTTGTAGGCGTGACCTACTCAATAATTCCGTACTGTGTAAAAAACCAGCTTTAAAAATTAATTTTTCCATTGACGGTATTTAGGAGAATCTTTGAGAAATTGCCTACTTGCCTCTAGAATATATCAACTATAAACAGCAATATCCAGAACGGCGGCACTCAAAACTAATGCGTTTGAAACATTGAAGAATCGTTTTATTCGGACCGTATCGTTTAATATTTCATAGTCTACCTGATAGATCTGCTTGATAATTACACATGACATCTATAAAATTGTTTCCTCAGCACACTTGACCCATATTATCTCATTAATTCAGTGTTTTGACTTGATCAAGTACGGCCTCATATTTTAGTTGTTTGTTAAGCAAAAATAAAATTTGATAGTATTTTCTCAAAATAAATAAATTTTAGTAAATAAATAGAAGGTATATTTAAAATTTGTAGAAAAATCGAAATATCTCAGAAACTAATGAATGCAGCCATAACAAGTGCTATACAAAGATGAAATAGCATATTAAATGCAATTCTTTGGTATAATAAAATATTGGGGGTTACATTTAAAAAAAAAGAGAGAAAATCTAGGTTTTGCATTCTACATCACCCTGTATACGAACATGCGTCGCGGGCTTTTTTGTAGTAGAGGGTACTTTTATCCATCCTTGTGTAAAAAATGATTTTTGATTCATCATTTTTTGATATACAGTACGTTCATTTGACAGCGATTTGGATATAAAAATGGTCATAACTTTTGAAATACCCTGTATAATGTAACAATGCCCATATTGGAACAACAGAAATCACTAGTAGAATTTGAATATGGAATAATATATACGGTGTCTCATTGAAAAAAATGCATATTTGCATCACCACGTAGTTTTGGATCACCATGTATAAATCTAAATATTTTCTGAGCAAGTAGCATATCCGTGGCTACAACTTTTATATACAACTTTCTTCGCTATCTTCTACAGTACTGGAGTTACAGACCGAGCCGGTACTAAAAACTCACCCTGTATGTCCATACACACACACCTATATGTCTAACATATATACAAGTACACAAAATATATAAATATTGTATAAACCAAACGACCCTAGTAGCAAGACACGACATTATGACGTCAGTTTCAGGTCATTTTGTGACGTATAAGGTTCATTTAATACTTGAATGGTCAGCTTTTAAAAACTCCCTATAATAATAAATAACTTTTGACCTTTGACCTAACCTGACCTTATGTTCGCATTATAGATATTTGAATGGCGTATGAAACATGCATGGTTCGTGCATAGCAATTCCGTGCTTATGCGGCTTATCTCTATTCTCTGGTTATAGGCCAATCAAATTGAGTCGAAAAAAAACGGATTCTGGAATTAAATCCCAGCAGGCTGGAACTCATCACCATCGCAGGTGGTGAGCTTAACGTTTGACAGCCCAAAAACTGTCAAAATTTTTGCCCCTTTTTGTTTTTTGCTTGTAGCTAGAAAATGGTACATCGGGCAGAAAACTTTGTTCCATTCAATAATAAAGAGGATTAAATTAAATTTCCGTGCAAACTTACGTTTTGCGGCTTCCCAAGACCACATATATCTTAAAAACAGATACTCTCATCAAAAAACACATGAAACAAAAGTTGTAGAGAATAAAATTTCACGTTAAACAGAAGAGAAAAGTATTATACTATACTCTTCGCTTCTCTCTTACTCTTCTCTTATGCAGCTCATTTTAAAGGCACATATTTTAAAAAATATTCTTTGTCCACGCTCTAATTGAAAAATATGTGTATTGTAACTTGGAGACCAGGTGGAACTACAGTACGTACTAGTGAACAATGAGAATGTTTAAATCAATGGAGTGACTATTCAAGACTATTCCGATTTACAAAACATATCATCTTGAACGCTCTGCTGATAATACTTTCAATATGCAAATTGAACGTTAATCTTGTATCGAAAACAATTCCTAAGCCCCTGATCTGATCGACATTCTAAAATACTTTACCATTAATTATGAGACCTACTGATTGTTATTTTAAAACATTTTGACGCATGTAAATAAATGACATTTAACATCACACCAATGCGAAAGGCGATCCAAGACATTTGTTTGGCAAATCGAACAACGTGACACAACACTCGTATTTTTTGGTTAAATGCAGAATAATATGCAGTCTGTCATCAAGTCCTATGAGTACGAGCTATTTTTTAAATACACCCGCAAATGTTTAACAGTTTTACGTACCCAGAGTGCGTTTCTTGTATATTGTGAACGTCTTCAGATCCGGCTCGTTCTCCAAAATAGCTCTCGGATTCGAACCAGCAGGCAGCGCCACCTGGACCAACTTTTCGTAAGCAGGATCAAGGTAAAACAGTCTACCTCCCATCACAGCGATAGCTTTAGGAGCGGATATGTAGTTGGCTTCCGATAGAATCGTCGCTCTCTTGTTTCCGTTGACGTCAATCTTACCGATCAGAGGTGGGAAAGACGTGCTGAAGTAAATCGTCTTGGTGTCGATGTCGATCGTGATGGCGTCCGGCCTTTCTATATCCTCCACCAGAATGATAGGGTTGGAACCGTCCATGTTGACCTTGCCGATCTTCGGGGGCACTCCAAAGCCGCCTTCGTCGGTCCAGTACAGTTTTCCGTCAGTCGGATCCAAGCAAATTGCTTTCGGTCTGGCCACCTGTAACCAAAATTGAGGATGAAGAAAAATGAATTATATAATAATTTAGGAAGCTATGAGAATAAAATTTAGCGTGGGGTTAAGTTGGAGTGGTCATTTGGCCAGACTTCGCCTTTTATACATATAATGGTATAATAACGTCTTTTAATTTTAATATATTGTGTCTCACGATTTCGGCTAGAAATTCTTGCTGAAACTTGTACGTACTTTTTTATAGCTAAGCAAACCGCGTGGGCAGAGCCTAAGTACCAGCTGCTGTGAAAAGGTTATGTTAGAGGAAGTTTGTTAGCGCGCACCCTGGGAATAAATGTGCGGTCGTACCAATCGTTCTTGATATATGAAGATCGGCCGCCTTAGGATGAGATGCAGTAGTCGCGCGGCTGCTAATAAGAGCCTGATTGTTCATTAGAACCCGGTGCTGGCTTGGACACTTCTTATTTGATAGCGTACAATACTGGATCTTTCAAGCATTAAATTTTACCATATTCTTGAGCCCCAAGCGGCAATGATCTCCTGATCCTTTGCACGCGAAACTGCCGCTGCCAGCCTTTTGCGTTCCAGCTCGACTACAGAGATCGGTCTATCGCTCATGATGCCTGCATGCAAAGTACTGTCAATACTGGTCATCCACAAAACTGTGGAATGGGTTTGTAGTGCTAGAGGGTAGATCATTATTGTGAAGCCGAAACAATGTCGAAACCCCAGCTTTGACATTATAGGCCTAGTTTCACAATCAGTGGTCACTCTGACGGTTTACTAACCTCGACCTGCGAGTTAACTCGAACAATGGAACGCCTCTTGTTTCACAATCATAAAATGACGTAGGTTTAACTGACCGCGAGTTGTATTTTATTTTTAGCGGTTGGTGGTAGTGTGTCCACAATATTTAAAATTCTTCTTCTACTTATTTCCTTCTTTAGGTGCTTCGTGCTGGTGTTTTGTGTTTTTCTGACAAGGCTGTCGAAGAATGAGTTGAGTTGTCAGTTCCATGCGATTTCCAACCTCATTTTGGTTTTTTCCACAGACGTTTTTTCATTTCATTCGCAGTTATTTGGTGTTTGGCATAGATAAAAGATTTTTAGGTTGAGTTATAGTTGTTTCTGGGGCCTTTTTCAAATAATAGCCGTACATGTACCCGTGTGTCAGCATGGAAAAACCAAAAAGAGCGAACAACTTTTCAAAAGATGAAGAATATCTGTTCATTTCGTTAGTAGAAAAGTACAGGCATGTAATAGAATGCAAAACAAAAGGTGCAACAACTTGGCACGAAAAAGACAACGGCTGGGAATAGATAGAAGAATTTAATTGCAAATGTGTGAATAATAGCCGCAGATCTGTAAAGGTGCTGAAAGAAAAATACAAAAATTTTAAAAAGACCAAGGAGTCATGGTCATCATATTCCTCAAAATAATTGACTCTAGGTCGAAATATTCTTGGTCTCATTGCTTCTTTATGACTGCTATACGCATTTACATCATAACCATCCATTTCAAATAAAAAGAACGATGGAAAGCGTTAGGGTAAACGATAAAATATGAAACTTCAAACGCCTACCAAGTAGCAAAACCAAAGTGACATAACCTAAAGCGCATGCGTCATCGCAAAGCTGGGGCTAACTCAAGAATTTTTTGGGGTCAAGTTAACTCACAGTTAACCTCAAGTAAAATCGAAAACCGCCATTTATGAAACATAATATCTAGGGGTAACCTCTGGTCAACACACAACATTGAGTTAATCCATCATTGTGAAACCGGCCCATAGAAGGATACTATTAGCAAATACGCTATCGGAAATCCATAAATGATCCACAAAGCATATCGACTAAAAAAGTAAGGCGTGGAGTTCCATGTAACAGTCTGAGTGCATTACTACATACCGAGGTTTTGTTTCCGTCATTAGCCAAGATGATAGCGCGATGTTTGATCTTGCTGTCGATCTTGACCACCTCCAGGTTTCCAGCGATGCGGTTGCCGATGAACAAGTTCCTACCCAGCCAATCGAATGCGATTGTCGAAGGGGATCCAACGATACCGGAGTCAATGCCTAGTACCAGTGTCTTGTTTCCTCCACCATATGGTGTGCTCCAAATGGTACACTGCAAAAGAAATTATTATAATATGAAATACACGGCTTCGTGAACGAATACATAAGCGCGAGTTGAAAAGGCAGAAAATGAAGCGGAATTATGCTACGCCCGTTTAGAGTGTGTTAAGCTGAACAATCACAGAAGCTGGTGTTGTTGTTTTGTTCAATCCATAGAAAATAGATGTAGATCTGGTTGTATTCTTTGATTATATTTGAAAAAAAAAAAACAAGGCAGATCAAAACAGAAGCTCGATATATCTGACAAATGGTATGTAAAGAGGTTGAAGGTGGCGCGTTAAGGTTGGATCACCTATTAGTCGAATGGGGTATTTTCCGAACAAAATTTTATGACGGAATATTGATGTTACGTCCCCAAAAACCTTGTAACGAACATTTTTACGTTGTGAAAGCGAAGTGGGTTAAAATCCCCTCCAAAGTTCAAACATAAAATTTCGCGCCAAAGCTGTGACGTAATAAATCTTAGCGTGACGTAATAAATCCTTCGTGGTGCTATCCTAAGGGCCGGTTGTACAAACGCTCAGTGAACTCCCGATCACGTAACCTTAAGTTCAGCGATGAACACGGTTCAACGGTTGACGCGTTGTACAAACTCGGTTCTGGGAAGGATCAGCTGAACTGGATCAAAAGAGGATTGGTAGCAATGGATATAGGGTATTTGGTGGCGAAACTAGTTACTTTTCGTTTTTAATGTTTAAAGTTATGCAGGTTATGTTAATGTCACGTCATGTTTTGTGGTCACGTCTATGAATGTCAAATTCTGACATTCATCAAACTTTGTTGTCAGTCAAGAAGTATTTTGCAATTTTATAATGGAATCCAAAAAAAGGGCGACTAATTTTACGGCGAAAGAGGAGGCCGTATTAATAGAATTTGTGAAAAAATATAAGAATGAACTTGTGTTTGCGTGGAGAGATATTTCGTGAAGCAAAGGTACTGAAAAGCAAATACAAAATTAAAAAAAGGACAAAACAAAAAGTTGCCGATGAGAAAAAGTACATCCATAGTACCGGTATCAATAAAAGAAATAATCGGACCCCAAATAACAGGATTCACATCTATATTCGACAATGATGCGGAAACTTTGATTGCTGATGTGCCTATAATTAATGGAGAATTTGTTCACGATACATTAGGTACAAATTTCATTTGGCATTTTTCAATTCGTTTTTTCTAACAATGTCATTCTCGATCAAAGGTTCGTCAAAGTACTCCACCATGTAACTCAAGTGAAAATATCGCATTTGGCTATGTCACTCACGTCGGATATTCAGGTTAGAAACTGATCAGCTGGTCCGGCTGGTCGTAAACATCGCCATTTTAAACCTTGAACCACCGTTAAACGCTCCTCGATGGCCGTTCAACGTGATCCGAGGTTGAACTGAAGTCAACGCTTAAACTTTGTTGGTACAACAGAAAATTAGAAATGAACTCGGTTCAAAGTTGAACTCGAGTTAAACTGTGTTTGTACAACCGGCCCTTAGAATGTGACTCTATACCCTGTTACCCGATACTTTAAACTGTCAGCCATGTCAACAGCGAACAGCTGTTCGGCTAGTGATAATTAAAAATAATCCAGATTGAGTTTGACGTATCAATTTTAAGTTTTGAAGGAATACAGGGCTGTAGTGAGTGCAAGTACTACTAATGATGAGTAATTGACACTTGGTGTTTTCGTCTATGCTGTGAGGTCACTATGCTTATTTTACATTTTCTCGGAAAATCCGGCGTTTCCTTCAGTATATCAGTATGGCTGGTCTAAATGAGGTGAGAATATTACTAATACGGTTTTAATCGCAGGATTGCCAATCAGCACCACTAGTAAAAAATTAAATTTGAGATACACTTCTTCGTCAGCTGATACCTATCAAATAGACGTCAAGCCAGTTTAAAGTATCAGGTAACAGATCATACTTTGTCGTCTAACCTCCTTTTCTCCATCTACAAACATAACCTCCGCTTCGTATTGACATTGACAGATGTTTGTTTACATAATTTCATCATGGTTAATTTAGATACCGTGACAGTCGTGAGACCAGGGGAGGTTATGTATGGCATGTGTGTGACACTAGTGACAGGCTGTTAAAGAATGACGAGTAAAATTGTGAAAAGTAACTAGGAAACATTCTCAGAGTAAACTGCTAATTACATAATAATGCAAAAAATGGAATTGCGGTGTAATATAAATAACATTTATAGTCTACAAACGTGAACTTTTATTCAATTAAAAAGGGGAAACTGAATAAACATAATACATAAAATTAAGTTTATATCCTCTATATGTAGAAAAACTAGGCAAAATGTTAACAACGTGACAACCTTGAATCTACGCATAATTCAAATTAATATAGTCACATCCTATCTACATCCGGCATAAAAATGACGTATGATTGGTTGATTTCTTAGGCGGGAGGTTAAGAGATTTAAATGAGCTCTTTTCAAAGGGATGATTTTCAAACTCTATCTTTACTCCACGTGGGCAGAAAAAAATGAGCAAACAGTCCCATCATTACAAATTAGATACAAGCAATCCATTTCAGCCATTAAACAGGCAATATTAGCAAGTTGGAAAATATCGCATTGTCCTTCTCTGGACTGCATGAAGTATAGGTAGTAGTGGCAGCAGCTCCCTAGATATGAGAGCAATACCAAAGACCAGGTTGTATCTGAGAAGGTTGGATAGTGAAAAGTACTTTTTGGCTCTGAAGAGGTATTCCAGCTTTTTTAGAGCAGCTGCTGCCATTGACGAAAAGTATTCGTGCCAAATGTTTTCTGTAATGTTGACTTCTAAAAGCTTGAATGAGTGACTTCTTGTCAGCGTCTGATTGTTCATAATAATTGGCTATTAGCTTGGGCAGTTTTTGTTTGAAAGTATACGATATTGTTTCTTGAAAGCATTTTTATCATATTATTGAGTCCCCAAACGGTAGTGGTCCTTTGGTAGCAAAACAGCCTGCCTTCTACGTTCGAGCTCGACCACATAGATCCGCCTACTCCATATGATGCCTGCGTGCAAAATACTGTCATCCGCAAAACTGTGGATTGAGTTTAAAGTACTAGAGAGCAAATCATTGATGCGAAGCAGAAACAACGTCGGAGCCAATACCGATTCCTGCGGGACAGATATTTGGCGACCGCAGAGGACGTCTGTTAACCAACCGCATAGTTTAACGGTAAGACTGTAGGATAGAAACTTGTTTACAAGAGTTGTATACCACAGTTGATCTAACGCCTTGGAGATATCGAAAACAATGACTTCAACCTCGCCAAAAGAATAGATGAGTTTGCTCCACACATGTGTGACTAAGCTGATCTTTCATCTCGGAATCCATACTGTCGTTCGTTGCTTGAGTGATGGACAAGGAGGTTGTAACTTAGGGAGTCGCTGTCACGCTATCAGAAACGGTACCAGGCCGCCATTTTGTTAGTACGCTTGTGTCATTCGTGCAGCAGTCGTCGTTTCCGCCGTCTACTTTGTGTTTTTCAACGATTTTCTTAGTTTTTCGAGTGTTTTCTGGTAAAAAACAATGGTGTCTTGTGCAGTACGCAGCTGTAGCAGCAGAAAAGGTGTCCACTCAAAGAAACTTACTGGAATAACATTTTAAAAGTATTGTAAAAATTTGGCAGGCACGTAATTAGGCATAAATTACATACATCATAGAAATTAGAATTGGGTTTTGTTTTGTAGTTATAATTTGAACGAGGATTGTGTAGTAGATGTTGATTCATTTAAATCGACATAAGAGTAAAGGGAATCGAATTATCTGAAACTAAATTTCAATTCAATATATTCTTTCAGAGTCCGGCCCTGATAAATTGGTATACCTAGCCGCACCTACTGGTCCCGTTTCTGTTTGACAGAATTACATTTAGTAGCGACTCCCTAGGTTGTAACCTCCTTGGTGATGGAGTTCAAAGTATTTTATGAGCTCTTGGTTGACGCATTTCTCTTTAACTTTGCTGATCACGCTAGCTAATTGGAAGATCAAGCAATTTAAACCGCATCTCAAAGTATCACAGACATGCTGAAATTGAATGTTATAATTCATGAAATACTCACATTCTCGCCTTCTTCGTCCTTGCTCTCTACCCAGTAGATCAAGTGGTTCCTTCTATTGTATTCAACCTGTACTCCATGTTCTATTCCGACCACCGGTGAGATATACCCGGAATTCTCGCCCGGAGTCATGGACACATCTACGATCTGGCTGCCCTTCATCACCATCAAGAATGCCTGATCTTCTTCGCTGCAGACACCTCCAGCGTGCAGCTTAAAGCCAGGTTTACATTTGCAGGTGTAACCTGTTGCAGAGGAGGGGGACAGCAGGCAGATGTGTTGACAGGGCTCGTTTGAACAGGGGTTATCGGTGATTGGCTGCAGAGAGGGGTGGTGAACGTGGATGCTCAACGGTTGAGAGATCAGGTGGGACACCACTGTCTGATTGTTGCCTTTGAATTTGTGCGCCGACAGCACCCTATTTAGTTGCCTGTAGATAACAAGAACATTTAGTAGAAATAACGACGATAATTGTAAAATATGGCAACACAAAGACATACAAATTGTGCAACCTTTGAGGTGGCAGCCAGTGTTCAGTTGTTGAAGCGTCGCATTTGTAAGCAAGTGGAAAATTATTTTCTCCCAAAATGAACACACTTTTACGGTAATATTCGGCCGATTCACACTTTTAAGATATGTTTCGGCATCTTTAACCTTACTTTTACCGCTTGTGAGCTCAGAGTAACAACTAAACTAAAGAGGAAGCAAACATTTGTGTAAGTACTGAAATTCAAGATGAAAATCGTTATTGACAGCAATTAGAGACTGTATCCCAAAGTTAATTTAAAAAGTCTTACGTGTTTATCTGAGCAAAATTTCTGCATCCCATCCTAAATCACACTTCATTGAACATTTGAAGGCCTTGAAAGCACAACAATATATTAATAACTCACACTTTTACTAATAAAGCAACGTTTTTGGTACTAAATGGTTTTCTGAGTTCCCGATTATTACTCTTACTTTTTTTGTGGTAGTAACTTGTACCAATTGTTACTCCGACAGTTCATAAACTGGGGAAGTCTCGTATAAGCAAGGCATGATATTCAAGGTCAAAGATTGTACAAGTATTTTTTGGGAATATATGCATTAGTATTAGGCAAGAAATATGTACGTAAGAGACCTGTCTAATCTTGACAAAGGCAAAGAGTGCGCGCACATCAGTTATTTGTGCCATGGGGCTGGGCAGTTTTTGATTGCAGAACGTTTCAGAAACAGTACTGAGCAGTGCAGTCTAAAAGTTAAAAGTGTCTGACTAAGGGCCGGTTTATCTATGCTCAGTTTAAAGTTCCGGTTACCTACCTGATAGTTTGGCATAGCCAACAGTCAAAGTCCTTGTTAAGTAAATTACTGTTTATCGTGACTTTCTGTAACTGAAAGTTGTGTAGCTAAGAGTTTGCGTTGAGTTGGCCACGCTGCTAAAATGGCCCTAACTCGTTGTTGAATCCTATTGGCTAGAACAAACTGTCAGGTATACGAAATTTTAATGGCAGATGAATACTGAATAGCAGTTCCTAATCGTAAATATCGGTGTGTATATAAATCGGAATAAAATGAGTTCAGCTCCAGAATCGCTAGCAAAGGCTATGATAAGGTAATCGAAAATAAACGCACAGACGGTGCAACATGGAGCGAAGAGGAAAAAGCATGGATGAACGTTGAGCATAAATTTAATACCTATCTATAAATCTTATTTTATCAATTACAAAAATTAAGCAAAATATGGAATTTCTAAAGGATCTTAGGTCTTACTGTTATAGGTTGTCAGAATAATAAAGCAATATAAAAAATTCCTACTCTAGATACAAGATACACTGCTCAAAATAATTAGAGGAACACTTATTAACGTCTCAATAACTTTTTTAATTGCAACAATATACAAATGTAATAACACTTATTTAAAAGATTTACATTTACTTCGAATAAATTTGCTAAATCAAAACAAATTTTACATGACACTTTCAAGATTACGGCACCAATTCAAAAGAACTACAAGAAATAAAGTGGGGCAAGCAAGCATCTCTTGCCTGTACAACCTAAAATTGTTAACGCGTGTTAACATTAATAACGCGTATGTCTTCCATTAGCACGAATTACTGCTTGACATCTCCGAGGCATGCTTCGTACGAGCCTACGGATGTCTTCTTGCGGTATATTTTCCCATTCTTCGATTAGTGCATTTGTTAGCTGTTGGAGGGTTTGAGGTGGATCTGGGCGCCTTCGAACTCGTCTATCTAACAAATCCCAAAGATGTTCAATGGGATTTAGATCTGGACTTAGCGGAGGCCAATTCATGGTATGAATCCCGTGGTGCCGAAGGAAGTTCATGGTGATGGCTGCAGTATGAAGTATTGCGTTATCTTGCATAAACACAAAATTTTGGCCTATCTCATAAGCGGCTGGTATAACATGATCCTCCAGAATGAGATCGATATATCTTTGAGCGTTCAGTCTTCCAGGAACTACCACAAGTTCTGTTCTTTCATCTAGACTAATTCCGCCCCAAACCATCACAGATCCACCGCCAAATTTTTCGACTTCTTGTATGGTAGCAGCAGAATGGCGTTCATGTGGACGTCTATATACACGTACTCGACCATCACAACGACTCAAACGAAATCGTGACTCATCTGTGAAGAGTACTGGTCTCCACTGTCGAAGCTGCCATGCGACATGTTCACGAGCAAAATTTAAACGAGTCCTTATGTGGTACGGAGTTAAAGCAGGTTTTCGCACAGGTCTTCTTGGTCTCAGGTTGGCTTCTTTCAGTCTATTCCTAACTGTTTGGTCGGATAACTCCACGCCATGAGTTGTTCTAAGCCTAACTTGAAGATCTTTTGCTGTAGATGTGCGGGTACGCAAGGAGGATAAGACTAAAAACCGATCCTGAATTCGGTTTGTCTCCCTTTTACGACCTTGTCCAATGCGTCTTTTGTATTCTCCGGTTTCTAGGTATCGATTCCACACACGATGGATGACGGAAGGGCTAACGTTAAAATTTCTTGCAACTTGACGAATACTGGTGCCATTCTCGACAGCAACAACAACGCGAACAACTTCTGTCTCATTTAAATGCCTCATTTCGATTACCAGGGTAAAACTTAACAATTAATGATGAACTGTCAACATTGTTTACTATTCCAAAGCACACTACAGTATTTTGAATTAAATTTTCTTGTTTGGTTTCTTGTCGTTTCTTTAAACAGGAAGTGTTATCTTAAGAGTGATGTGTCAAATATGCTTTGTTTTTGCATTTTATTCAAACAAAATGCAAGTCTTTAAGATATACGTTACCAGATATGTATATCGTTTCAATTAAAAAAGTTATTGAGAAGTGAATATGTGTTCCGCTAATTATTTTGAGCAGTGTATAATCCACGCTCAAAATGTTTATACAGCAGCAGCTTTAAAACCAAAACCAAAGGAAAAAAATAAAAAAGTTAGGTTAAGGCAGCAATCACAAAACATAATACCTTGCTGCAATTGAAATCTTAGCTGCCAGTTAACCGCATAACTGACACTTTCAACTTCCAGTCACTTTAGCAGTTACTTTAGCTGTCAGTTAACGGTTAGCAGGAGAAGGATAAACACTATAACTGCTAGTTAACAGATAACTGCCAGTTGAATTAACTTAACTGAGCATTGATAAACCGGCCCTAAGCATTAAAGATTCACTTCTAGGATTTTTCATAGTTTAATCTTAGATCTCGAATGTGGTGCATTTTTACTTGTACATGTCATTAAGGACCGGTGTCACCGGTCCCTGATAAGTACCAGATAGCCCATCTGTCAGATAGGCCGATATCATTTATATGGCGTTATCTGTCAGATAGCTTATCTGGCACTTATCAGGAACTGGTGAAACCGGCCCTAACTGTTAAACCATAAATATTTGATGACTAAACAAACTATGAAAATGTAACGAAATTTGTCTAGGGACAGGTAGTTTTCTAGAAGTAGTTTTTTGTAAGTATAATAGGGGAAAGAGGATTGACTTGTTTCGACTTCGGTTCGTCTCTTCAATCAGGGAAAGAACCCTGAGACAAGGCACAAATTTTCAAGTTATATCATCAAAATGTGAATCAAAGATCAGAATTTCGACAAAATTCGTCGTTTGATCGTCTGTCCAATTTATCAGCTTTTGTGATAGCAACATGACTAACTCCCTATGTTCCAAAATAAATCAATTACAATTTCATATCTGTGTTTTGTAGATTGTATCCATACCTGTCAGTCCAGTAGAGAGTGTCTTCGAATAACGTGAGTGAGTGCGGATGTAGCAGATAGTGGCTTCCTGCCAGAACTTGCTGTCTTCCACTGCCGTTGTAGTAGCAGAAGTCAATGAAATCCAGCTTGGAATCCGCAAAGTACACCCTTTGAGTGGCGATGTCCAACGTTAGACCGTTTGGCCAGTATATTTTGGTGTTTATTATCGTGGAGCGGTTTGTGCCATCCATGCCTATACGCTCAATACGAGGATTCTCGCCCCAATCTGTCCAGAATAGCCACCTGGTCCTGAAAGTAAAACAAAAATGCATTGGACGGGAATGCTATGCACTTATAAAATATATTTTTTCGGAGCATTTCCTATCATAATGTCAAAATTGCAAAAGTGTGCTCCGATAGTAAAATAGATTTGTGATACAAATGAAATGTTTCTGCAACAATATTGTAATTCGACACTTTTAGTGATCTATTCATTATAAAACTTTCTATAGCATTGCTTGAACAACGTGCGACAAAAGCTAAGAAGAAATGGTCTTCCATCTTCCCTACCATCCAGGATGCTTATAAAACAATTACAGTGAAAAGAAAGTGGACTTATGAGAAAAGAAACAACCTAGCAGAGAATCGAATGATATTGAAAATCAGCTCACTGGGTCAAAAATAGGCGTTAAACTTTGGTTAAGAGTCAAGTGTGTCGCTTGTTTTTAATTAAGGGACAGGATAGTTATTACGGTCCTATTTTTCTTTGCAAATGAGAGAATTGCAATGCTTACCCTGGGCTGGGATCCAAGCACATTCCTCTAGGTTGTGTTATGTTCTCTTTCACCAGCACAATCCTGTTTGATCCATTCTCTTTAGCAACTTCAATAGTGTTCAACTTGGAATCCAACCAGTAGATGTTCTTTCCTATCCAATCGTACGCCAAGCCTTCTACCAAATCTAGTCCAGTAGAAATAATTTCAACAGGATCGCTTCCCCTATCCAGCTTGGATATCTTTTTTAGTTTCATGTCTGACCAAAAGATGGTGCTCGTGTGCATGTTAGAAGCTGTTGCCACTACATTCTCTACTATTATGGGGACTCTTTCCAGGCCTTGGTCTTTCAGATCAGCTACTAGGATTGAGTGACGGTTCGAAATGATCAGGAAGGCTGCTGAGTGATCTGGAGCAAAAGTATGGCAGGTAAATAACTAAATGTCACCCTGTGCTAAAACTTGCGGTACAAATTGATCTCTTTTGAGTTTTTTCACTTTTTTGATGGTAACATATTATAATCCATAGATTTATGTTTATATGATTAATTGGTCTGCAATATGTTAATGTATTGACAAATAAATGGAATAAAACAAATATCTACACTTAAGACTGAATCTAAAGAAGTATAGTGTGATTATAAGATAAAAACAGTTCAGTAGATACTATACATATTATATGAAATCTTTCAAGAGGCCATATTATTTATTGCACTCAAATCGAACTACAACATCCAGTGAGCATGGAGGTTAAATTGTGGACTTAGTGGCAGCAGCAAAACCTAGTCATTGCTGTCTTTGTGCAGAATGAGATCATACATTCATACCATTATACCCTCCCTGACACTAATACTTACTGTAAGCCTTGCAGGTATGCTTATCTGGTTCCAATAAGTATCCTCCAACACAACTGCAGAAGTATGAACCTTTTGTGTTTGTGCAAGTTTGTGAACAAAGTCCAGGTGGATCACATTCATTCAAATCTTCACAATTTATGCTGTCATTTCGCAATTTTTCACCTTCTGGGCACAGACATAGTGGACCCTGAAAAAAGAAAAAATATATAGCCTTGAGCTGCATTTATATGAAACTTGGTGACTCTTCTTCAACACTTGCTGGCTCTGTGTATATATACAGTTTTCATTTTTGATCAACCTACATCTTGTTTTCTCTGATTTTTAGGTATTATGAGGTTGATAAATACACGATTAAATAGCATACTATTTGATTTAATTGCATCCATAGAAATTACTTTTTTCAGGTTTATTTTACAGCAGTCTAGGCCCTTCAACTACTTTGGGTAATCAATTCGATTATTAGATTTCGTAGATGTAATGTATGACTCATGGCCGTTCTTAGGGGTGTGCACGTTGTGCCAGCACAAAGGCAGCCAAACGAAGAGGCGGCCGCAAGCCGTCTGCAGATATACTAAAATTTACTTTTTGATTATAAAAATAAAATTAATTGCATTTTATTTATTAGTTTCAAAATGCAACAAACCTACCGAAATTACAAACAAATTTTTCAGGTTTACACCCCCCAACCACCCCAATTTCACACCCACCCAAAAAATTATAGCAGCATTTCCTATTACGACCCCACAGCATATCGCTACCTAACTTTCATCACCATCCAAGCAGCAGTTACTCAGATTAGGAGGCTAGAAGATTGCTAACAGACAGGCAGACAGACTGACAGACAGCCCAACAGACAGACAGGTCGACGGATATCAGAAAACGCCCAAAAAGCGTTATTATCTCGAAATCGAAAATTTTCGCCATCACAATAATTCCCTTACCTATCGCTGAGGATTAAAAAGAGCGGCATTTTTTTGTTTGAACAAAGGCGGCTGAGGGGCTAAGAACGGCCCTGGCTATGACTGTTTGTGGATTCAAAAAATTGCTGTGCAGTCAGCTCATGGGACCTTCCATATTCAACATGCTCATAAGATGTAAACTAATCAAATAAATTGTCCAAAAGAATAGCACAAAAAGAAATATCAGAATCTGCACAAATGGCTAGGTAAAAGGCATGTCACAATCTAGAGTCAGTATGAGAGCAAAAAAAGGCTGCTGGGGCAGTGAGGATGATACTTCTGGCTGATCACTTGTGAAAGAACCTCTCATCTATCCTGGTTATGAACAGGAAGTGAGGTACCTACTTTGTGGTTGACCAGCAGCTATCAATACAAGAATCAAATTTGAGAAAGAGCCAATCTTCCATGGCTATATAGTTCAGGGAGGTTCGGCTGAGCTCTGTCACCACCTTTGTCACTACATTGGGATGTAGAAAAACTCTGCTGATGATGTACAAGGGGTCCAATGGTTAAGTATTTGTGGTGATCTTTGTAAATCGCCCTCCCTCTAATACTGAATGTAGGATGTTATATGATGCCTAGTTCTTGAGTAAAATAAAATGAATGAAAAATTATATTACCTGTGGTGTAATCTTGCACTTGTTTGAGCAAAGACCGTTCTGGTGCTGGCACTCAGCCAATTCGCAACCAGGACCTTCATCGGCCCCATTGGGGCAGTCAGGCTTCCCATCGCAGACGCTGGTGATGTTTACACATCGTTCTGATACTCCAGGGCATTGCCACTGGGTGTGTGGACAACGGAATGGAGGTTTACCACATGCATGGATGTAGCTTTCATCAGAGCCATCTTCACAGTCCTTTTTGCCATCGCAGATGTATGCCTGAAACAAAATGTTGACTTATTTAATGAAAAATTACTTGTTGCTGCACCAAATTTCTGTAAAGAAACACAAAGTAGAGTAACATTTTTTGACTATGCTCTGTGAATACAAGTGGATAAATTCATTAATCATAACAAAAGGAAGATAAAAAGAACATAGGGAGAATCTAATAGCAGCTTTATGCCCTAGAATGACATCCCCTACTAACAACTATCACTGCATTACTGGTAAATGATCACTGTATTTTCTAATACAAGTGTTAATGAAATTTAGTTTCCTCAGAAAATGATACACGTCTCAAGTAAAATTTACCTCATGCTTTGGAAATGGCTTTAATTACTTAGAAGATTATTTTAATAGATTTCAAGGGTAACAGAGCTATATAAATGAAATGCATGAAATTTATAGCAAAAAAATTGAATTTATACCTTAAAAATACACTGGGTGCTGTTACACTTGTAGAAGTTATTTGGACAGTCAATGTTTCCACACGATTCAGGTTCATCTGATCTATCATCACAATCTGGAGTTCCATCACAATGCCATGCTTTTGGGATACATATTCCTGAGGACTGACACTGGAACTGGTTTTCAGAGTTGCAGGTGTTTGGAGCAATTGAAGCTAAAAGGAAAGTTGACAAAATCAGAGTGTGTGTACTGGGGTAACTACTTGAGTCAAGTTTTTCTTATGCTAGTCAGATGATCAACTTACGGCATCCAAGTTCATCACTTCCATCATTACAATCTGGAATTCCATCACACTTATAACTTTCCTGGACACACTGCTTCAGATCAGCACATTTAAACTGGTTAGGTTGACATGTGATGGGCGGACAGTCCTGTTCATCCTGCTTGTCGTAGCAATCATCATCTCCATCACACACCCAGTTCTGGGGTATGCAATGACCAGTTCTGGGACAGGTAAACTGGAAGTAAGCGCAGGTCTTCTCTGCACAAGATTCACCTTCATCAGATCCATCCCCACAGTCGTTTTCGGAGTCGCATTTCCAGCTGTTCGGTATACATCTGGAGTGAAGAAAATGATAATCTTAATCCTGCTAACTGATGAACAGTAAACCAGATTTTAAATTTGAAGTTTATCGTTTTTGTATATAAACCAGACTGACATTGACATTGAATTGAACCTAACCTCTATCACAACCACAAATCACAACCATCACAAAACAGAAAACAACCACAGCCATCTTTGACAGATGGAGAGAAAACAGAGATAACATGGAACTAGAGGAATAAAGTAAAAAAGTGTCAGCCAGAGAACTCAATAATGAAGTTGACCAGAGATGGCGCCGCTTATCTAACAATAGTCTTTTAAAATGCCTTAATAAAAATCATGTATGAAATCAGGAACCATAACAGCAAGATAATTGAGACGCTGTACAAAAAGATTTTAGAAAATTGATTTGCTTTTCTTGGTATACATACCTTCCATTATCGCAATGGAACTGCGTTGAGCTGCAAGTGACATTAACACATCCAGTTTCGTCGCTAAAATCTCCACAATCATTTTCTGCGTCACACTTGAACGTCATCGGTACACAGCGACCTGACTTGCATTGGAATTCATTTGCGCCACAAGTTGGCTCTAAAATAATAACATATAGAATAAGCATAAAATCAAAGGAGATATACAGTTTATGTAAGATTGAGTCATTCAAGTACCGTCCTGTAACTAGATTCTTGAATGACAGTGGCCAAAGTTGACGACGTTAGATTGAAAATCATAAGTTCTTGTTCCATATTTAGTGGATAAATGAAATAAAACTGTGGACTTGCATGACTCTTAATTCTCTTCTTTTAACATGCTAAAGCGTAATATGTTACTGGGAAAAACTGTTTATTTTGTCGTGCGAAGAAATTTTCCTAGTTTGGGAATACACTACATATTTACTTACTCGTGCAGTTTTGCTCCTCATCGCTGTTATCTAAGCAATCATCATCTCCATCGCACACCCAGGACTTCGGAATACACCGCTGGTTATTGCAGGTGAAGTCCCAATTGTTAGGGCAGGCCTGTACGGGTGGTTCGTGATTCGGGTCCGCTTGACATGTCCGGCCGTCACCATTCAGTCGTTCCCCATAAGGGCAACCGCATTTAGCAGTCAAATCCAGCGCATTCTCCTTCGGGACTGCGAAGCAAAGTTTCTGACAACCGCCGTTATTCACCCAGCATGGATGACCTGGGGCTATCATCTAGAAAATATTGTATGATAGTAGATTGAATCAGTAGTTCTTTTACATTGGTATTAGAACGGGTTTCTTCCATAACCGTGGTTTGTGATATATGCACATGAAGCATTTTAAGGGTGAAAAATGGCTCATTGATGCGTTCACAGTTTTGTGAAAAGCGTATTACATAATGCATTAAATGATACTGGACGGAAGTAAGGGGTCTACGTTCGAAGTAGTGTTAGCTAGAAAATTATTCAGGTACGGTGAACTCATATCGACTACACACATTCATAGTTTAGGTCTCTTTCATGAAAGAGTTTGATTGCATAAAATTATAAGTGTTGAGAGATACTTATTGATACCTTGTCTCTTACAAACCGTTTAAGTTGTTCGAATGGATGAGTAAACTCCCTAAAAAGCAAGTAAACCTGAATTCAACCCTAGATCCTAGTATCCTAAGAATGTTTTGATTGCACTATAATAGTGGTGTAATGTCATTCGTCCAAAATGTCGCAGTTCTGTTTGAACTTATAGGTAACTTGAAAATCTGAGACACATATACCTCCTTGTTATATTAGTGTTTAATATTGACATACCTGTTCACTGTCGCTGTATATTTTAACGCCATACAGCCTGTTTGTTTGTGGTTCTCTTACGAGCGTCTCTTCAAATTCTCCACTCAACTTGTGAAGCTTGATTATAGCGTCTAACCTCCAATCAGTGATATACATGAAATCTTTGTAGATCACTATGCTGAAAGGATGTCTGATCAGTCTTGAGCTTACGGTTTTCACGTCTGTGCCATCCAGGTTGGAGTGCTGTACGTGGTCCAACAGTGCATCGCACCAATATAACCTGTAATCAATTAATTAATTAACATCCTTTTGTATTTTTCACTTTTGCTAAAGGAAGCTATAAACCGTGGAAAACATTGAATCATGATTCTGCATGCTTTACTTTGGGCCATTTCAAATTTTTTTTTTTCACTGCACAAACAATAGACCGCTAATTCACAAAGCACATAAAAAGGTTTGAACTCATGTTGGGAGCTCTGGTCTCTATTCCACCAGTATGGTTTACGTACATAACTAAAGGTAACATTCAGCTCATTTTGTACAGACAATCAGTAAATTTAAAACACAAAGCTTAAATATTGATCAATTTCTGCATATATCGTCAAATGAACAATATTATAAATTTGAAAGTGGCTTATAAATGTGTGAGGTTATGTAGAGGAGACATATTGAAAAGTACTAATACAAACCGGTCTGTAACGAAGTCAATTGATAAACCGTTGGGCCAACCAAGTGTCAAATTCTTAAATACGGTGAGGTTCGTTCCATCCGTAAAAGATCTTGAGATATTTGCTGGTCGATCCCATTCGCTGAAGAATACAAATCCTTTATTTGGATGTACCACAATAGCTCTTGGTCTTTTAAGGTTTTTGAGGAGTGTCCTTCTGTAAGTGACATTTCGTGTGGACAATACATTTAGCGTTCCTTTTCTGCTGTCGATGTAATACAAATTTTTGGCTGCCCAGTCGACAGCTAGTCCTTCAACGCCTTCATTCTGAGATGCTAGTACAATTTCTTTCGATGTACCTGGAACGAAAAACAAAATTAGTGTCGCGAATCTGCTTAACGTGGTACATAGCAAATGGTACAGTCGTTCCGGAGCCTTACGATATGCGTAAGAAGGGAGGACGGCTGCTAAATGGTATGGTTAGATCCCTTCCTTTACAATCTATGTCAAAAACATCAACGCTCGCCGGATGCTAGGTTTGAAGCACAGCATTCATAATTCACGGATTAACATTTAAGTTGTCTTACGTAAATTACCAGCCAATTTTACGAGCCACAATAGTACCAAAAGGAACAGGTAAAGGTTTCGGTGGCTTCGATAATGGAATCTAAGTAGCAGGAGTATATTAGCCAGATCAATAACTTCAGTGTATCAACTAAACAAATAGGCAGACAAACAAGTGAAAGTTTTTTCTATTTACCATGAAAGTTCTAATTCGAATAAATGCATCCCGTTAAATAACTTTTTCTTCACCTTGTTATAATATGCAAATTTTTTTTGATCCTAGCAGATCTCTCTTAGGGAAGGTCAGAATGCTCGACTAGTTAACTTGAGACTAATGATTCCTCTTTAAATTCTTTCATACCAAATATCTAGAAACTAAGGTTAAAATATATACACGCATGTCATAACTGTCCATAAAGTCAAACAAAAGACAGGAGATATGAGTAATGAATGCTCAGCTGTGAGAATTCTTACCAAAATTTTGAGCAATTCTCTGCATTTGCTCAAAAGCTATAGTGCAAATGCTCTATATGGGCCTAGTACTGAACTGTTTTGAATCTTTTTGCTTACACCCAGTCATCTTTCTCCAACCAAGCTTTCGTCTATTCATTATAAGCTCACTCATCTAGGGGAACACCGATTTGGCACCCAACATGGGTTCAGGGCCAGTGCAAGAGCTTTTAGCTCCTATCCAGATGATCCGCTGTCTCGACAGGCTCATAATGTTGCGGAGCGATTACTTCTGAAGAGCAGCGGATCATTCCTAGACGAGAGTTGATCTATCCCTCGGAGATGCAAGAGATTATGTTCTGTACTGTGTACAATTCAAATTCTACCAAGCCTGCCACCATAAATGTTGGGGATAATTCTGCCTAAACCATAGTCGTGCAGGTCCAGAGCGGCAAACTTCTCTGCAGAGCTTCACCTCCACTGAATTCCTACTTCAGGGCGGGTTTCTCAATGTCTAGTTAAAGTAGCTGCCAGATAGCGTTGCTATGGAAACTATCTGGCAGATAAGATTTACGTGAATTCGTTTAGGTTGGTACGCCTGAGTGACCATGAGCATATGTCTTATGAAAAAACAAGTGTGTTTTGTGGTGTGGTATGTTTTATGAAAACATAAATTAATGTGTTTTGTGGCAACCATAAGGATAAAAGAAAAAGAAGAATTGTTTTGTGGTATGGAATGTAGTTTGGAGTGTTACGTTTTATGTGTTTGTGCATGCGCAGTCACAAATGTCACAATACTGTCACTGCAATAATTCAAATTTCAAGATTTGAAAACATATTTGAAAAATTCTGGGTACGATGGAAACTATCCAACAAAAAAAAGAGAGAGGCCCCAATTTCTCTCCGCAAGAAAAAAAAATATTATTACAGTTAGCTGATAAATATAAACATATTATAGAAAATAAAAAAACTGATGGCGTCACGTGGAGAGAAAAAGAAAAAATTTGGAAACAAATTGAAATAGAATTTAACTCCATTACAAATGGTTTGGTAAGTAACTATTGATTTATCAGTAGAATATATTATCTTACTATTGTGTAATTGCAGTCGAGAACAGCAAGACAGCTCAAAATGAAATACGACTCCATAAAGAAAGACCTCAAAAAAAAATATGCAAACCACAAAATGTACGTTCAGGGAACAGGAGGTGGTGAACAACGGCCATCACCCAAACCTTATTGTGAAGAGGAAAATCAGTTACTTGCCACAATATCTGTGGCTGTAGAAGGGCTTAATAGCGAGACGGATTCAGATGCTCTATATGGTAACTGATTTTAAAAATCACTTAAAAAACCTCTAATACATATTTCATAGGTATTACAGGCATCCCTATTGAGGAAGAACCCGAAGAGCCGTTGGAACAAGAAATTGAAGATGTCGTGGTAGAATGGACACCACCCAGCACGAAATTACTACGTACACCAGTACATGAGGCACTGCAGCCCAAAAAGGTTGGGAGTAGTGGCAGAGCTGAGGTGCAGCAGCACAACTGCGCAGGGTCAAGCAAAGGTAAATGAAAAAAAGATTGGGACTAATAGTAGTAGTAGTAATATAGATATAGATTTATTTAGCATAATTGCTACAATATAACTGTTACCAAGAATACAAACTAACTTAATTTGCTGAGTACATTCATTAGATTACGTCACTGTAAATTTTGTATATCCAAGAAATACTCTTTTAAAATCTTGTCTTGAATTCCTTCAAATTGGTACTTGATTTAATATTATTGTCCAATTTATTAAAATTCCTATAACCCATTTTGAAATACCGATTTATTTGCCATATTGATGTTGCAAATTTGTAGATGAAAACCTATATTTCCTCTAATCGAATAGTTATGACAGTGATTGTTTAATTCTATAAAATTATCTAAAATTTCCGGCAATAAATAATTTTTAATCTAAATATGAAAATGATGAGAACTAGATACAATATAAAATTCTTTATATTCAACAATTGAGTTCTTAATTTATTAAATTCGCATACCCCTTTTTGGAACACCGATTTATTTGTCATATTACTGTTGCAAATTTGTAGATGAAAACCTATATTTCCTCTAGTCGAATAGTTATGATAGTGATTGTTTAATTCTATAAAATTATCTAAAATTTCCGGCAATAAATGATTTTTTAAACTAAATATGAAAATGAGAACTAGATACAATACAAAATTCTTGATATTCAACCATTGAACATTGATTGATTTGAAGGTCTTTTAACATATAACTTACCTTTTTGAAGTTATTTTTATTCACAATTATTCTCATTACTTTATTTTGCAACACTTATAATTTTGAAGGTATGGCTTCATTTGCGGTATATAAAATAGTTAAACTGTACAATAAATGACAAAGGCTTATAGTGCTGTACATTTTTTTTGAATAAACACTGAGGCTTTGGGAAATTCGATAAAAGTAATGTTCTTGGATATTTTTTTGAAATAATATATCAAAGTAATCTTCACATTTTAATTTACTAGACACATTTTAATTTACTAGAGTAAAATAAATATATAATATAATCTGTTTAGACTGGTCCCAAAGGAGAAGGCCCATATTGAAGCGGAAACGAAAACCTACGTCATCTGTAGCTGCAAAATTTGAAGAGTTGGCTGAACAGAAACTTAAATTAGTTCAGCTTCAACTAGCAAGCGTTGAAGAAGCTAGACAACAACAACAGTTAGAGCACAGCATGAGAATGCGTAACTTGAAATTGCAGAATACAATTTTAAGGAACAAAGCTAAACAACAAGCGAAAACGCAGTTGTTTAACAGTTTTTTTTAACTATAAGCTGCAATTTTTTGTTACGCATTTGAGTTGTTGTTGTTGAGTAGTGTTAGTTCTGGGTGGTGTCCATTCTGGCACAACCTCTTCGATTTCTTGTACCATCGGTTTTTCCTCAATAGGAATACCCGTAATACCTATGAAACGTATATGAGATTTTTGAATTTTTAAAATTAGTTACCATATATAACAATAGAGCATCTATATCCGTCTCGCCATTAAGCCTTTCTGCTGCCACAGATATAGTGGCCAGTAACTGATTTTCCTCTTCACAATAAAGTTTGGGCCGTTGTTCACCACCTCCTTTGTTAGTAGGATAATATATTCCATTGATAAGTCGCAGTAGTTACTTACCTACCAAACCATTCGTAATAAGCTCTGTTTCAAATTGTTTCCAAATTTGTTTTCTCTACGTTACGCCATCAGTTGTTTATTTTCTATAATATGTTTATATTT
Organism: Callosobruchus maculatus; assembly: GCA_951848785.1. Classification (NCBI taxonomy): domain Eukaryota; kingdom Metazoa; phylum Arthropoda; class Insecta; order Coleoptera; family Chrysomelidae; genus Callosobruchus; species Callosobruchus maculatus. Next base: position 5,631,113 of record CATOUR010000100.1, read on the forward strand.
ATCAGCTAACTGTAATAAGATTTTTTTTTCTTGCGGCGAGAAATTGGGGCCTTCCTTTTTTTGTGAATCACGTTCCGAACTGGTCCGGATGGAGAGCGCCTGTGTTGTATGATTGCGGACGTTGGCGATATGTAATTCATGCATATAAACCGATTCTTTGATGTAAACAGCCGGGCATCACTTTATATACCGCGAACGCCCATAATCATACTGATCATACGCTTTTCATCCGAACCAGTCCGGGACGTGGTCCGCGGAAACATCTATTATTTCACTGATCATTTTGTTATTAGTTACAATCAACGAATTCGGTTACAATATAGTAGTAATAGCAGTGTAGATTTATTTAGCATATCTGCTATCAAGAATGCTACAAACTAACTTAATTCGCTATAAGTACCTACATACATTCTTTTGATAAGATTGCATCACTATAAATTTTGTATATCCAAGAAATATTTTTCCATCTTGTCTTGAATACTTTCAAAGTGGTACTCGATTTAATATTGCTGTACAATTATTAAATTCGTATAATCCTTTTTGGAACATCGATTTATTTGTCATATCGCTATTGCAAAATTGTAGGTGAAAATCTATTCTCTCTCTTCAAATACTTACCATAATGATTGTTCAATTCTATAATATTATCTACAATTTCCGGCAATAAATGATTTTAAACGTAGTATAAAAATGAGTACTAGATACGATATAAAATTCTTTATATTTAACCAATGAAGTTCTTTCAACATACACCTTTGTCAACTTACTTTTATTCAAAAGTATTCTCATTGCTTCATTTTGCAGCACCTGTAATTTTGAAAATACGGCTCCATTTGCAGTATATAAAATAATTGAACAGTACCATAGATGAGGAAGAATCCTATATAAGTAATTTCGATTTGGATATTTTTGAAATAATGTAATCAAAGTAGTCCTCAAATTTTACTTTACAATATTACGAAGATAGCAGAAGGAGCTCACAGCAAGACAGGCAACACTTGCCTACGCACAGCTTCTTCTAGTGATAAGAATATATAAAGCTGTACTCAATTGAAATAAATTGAAATTGAATTGAAAAAAAATATATGCCCAGGTATTTGATAGATGTAAACATTTCAATTTTGTCATTATTAACCAAAAGAGTAATTGGTGTTTCGTTTAAATGTTATGTATGTCATTTATGTGTAAAATAAATAGTAATGGACCTAATTTACTTCCCTGTAAGAAATTTGTTTTTGATTTTGTGTTTTGGATGAAAATATATATATTGTTTCCAGCCTGTTGTCTTGAGTTTTTAACTACAACTATTTATAAGTGAAGCATTGGTTGTTTTCTGAAGCACTTTTCAATTTTGTATACAGGTATTGAAGATGGATAATAATAACATTCAACTTTGATCTTTATTATCAGCTCATTACATTTATAATAATTTAAAATCAACTTATAGGTTACATAGATAAAGGTTGAATAAAGACAAATTACACATATAAATTTATTTAGCGACAATGATGATGAAATAATTGATATAGAGAGCAACAAGATTGGTTGTAATAGTGGGACAAAAATGATTTTGTGTTGCAGTTTAGGTAGAAGACCAAAGTATTGGATATTTTGTCCCTTATAGAGGACATAAACTGTTACAGATAGGTATGAAAAAAGCTGGCTCTAGGACTGAAGTCTGCTGTAACATTTTCTACAGATGAAAGGGACCAACTTCAATCACTTGATCAGCCCAACTACTCAGCTGCTGTTTATTCTGAGCTATCACACTATTGATCTCATGGCAATAGGAGACATAATTGGTGTAAGAGTTCTGCAAGCAAAACTGTGAAAAAAGTCTCGTTTGCACTTGCAAAGCTTTCACCTAGATTTATTAAAATGCCTCAGACCGAAGAAGAAATTTTGAAGGAGAAATATGCGTTCTATGAGAGAGCCACTCCCTAGGATTATAGGATCTATAGATTGTACAGATGTGAAAATACAATCACCAAATGAGGCAGGATTATAATCAATATAATTTCATTGTTAGGTGGTGCTCATACAGAACTGAAGAAGAAAAGGATACTTTTCTATCAATTTACAGACAGTTGCATCAACTTTGTTGAAAATACTGGATCTTGTAGCATGTTACCCAGGGTTTGTACATAATCAAACTGTATTCAATAATTCAGCTGTTAAACGAAGACTACATAACACTAAATTTGGTGAAAGAATTTGATAGTAGACAGTGGTTATGCTAAGATCTTGCATGTAACTACACCATTGTTACAGCCAGCAATTGACATCCAAAATGTGTTGCTCCAAAGACCTTTAATGTAGCAGCTGGGGTATGTACTCAGACAGGAGAAAATCTCTGGCATTCACATAATTTGGTCCAATAGTAGCTTCAACCATACATTCTTCATTGACATTGACATTCATTTCTGGATCATCTAGAGGCTCATCCTCATTCTCCTCTATTGCAATATTGTGCAAAACTGCTGTTGCAACAATGATGTTTAAAGCTGTTGCAAGTTTTACACGAATTCCAAGAGCTAATATTGGAAATCTTCTTTTCCATACCCCATACTGCCTCTCCACTGGATTTCGAGTTCTTGTAACTGAAATTAAGCATAAAATTGAATAAATCATTTATCCATATGGTGAAGTTTTAAAAAAAATTACATAAACAAATAATAAAAGTTGCATTGGTAATAAATTTTAGGGGTTGCCTTTTCCAGACCTTAAAATCATGGGGTAAACCAAATAAATTACTGGCTAAGTGTTTTTTTGGTAGTAGAAAATGTCAGGTTAATTTCAATATTGCAACTTTTTTAGAGCTTGTGAAAAAAATTGTTAAACAAATTTTATGTACCTCCTTTAAGGGGATGTATCTCAACGGATAGTCCAAAAGTTTCTTTATATGAAAGATCCTATCTTTTTTTTGACGAGGAATCATCCTCTTAAATGTTTTACCCTTATTTAGTTACACCCTGTATATTTTAAATTCTTCAAGCTCCAGATAACCATATCTTGCAACAAGAAAAAAACATTGCTGCTACTCCAGCCTTTTTCAAAAACATAATGAATTGTTCTGAAAGCATTGCAGCCAACTATCTAAAGGCTGACTAGAAATATTTTTCTATTATTTTTGTTGCTGCAGTGGGAGACAAGCGACTACAGAGACAGGAAGACTCATTTTAGTTGTGCTTATAATTAATCTGTATTTTTCTGAAATTGATTTGGAAAGGTAGACACATATAACACATTTATGTACGATATCAAGGGACAAATAAGTATTTTGGAAAAGTTTATTGTTACTTTCATTTTCTTGACCTGCTCTAAAATTAACTTACATAAAACTATGATTTTAAGAGGTTGTCTTACCTGCTTCATTAAACACATTTTGGATGTCATTTGCTGGCTGTATCAATGGTGTAATTACATGCAAAGTGTTAGCATAACCACTGTCTGCTATCAAAATACTTTCACCAAATTCACGGTTATGTAGTCTTCGTTTAATAGCTGAAAATTATCAAATACAGTTTGGTTTTAGCTAATTTTTTTTTCATAACTGTGGTTTTAATGTATTGGAAGATACAGTACCTGGTGATTGTATTTTCACATGTGTACAATCTATGGATCCTATAATTCTAGGGAGTCTGGCTCTCTCATAGAATGCCTGTTTCTCTTTCAAAATTTCTTCTTCGGTCTGAGGCATTTTAATAAATCTAGGTGAAAGCTTTGCAAGTGCAAGCGAGACTTTTTTCACAATTTTGCTTGCAGAACTCTTACTCACACCAATTATGTCTCCTATTGCCATGAGGAATGTAGCATAATAGCGCAAAGTAAACAACAGCTGAGTAATTGGGCTGATCGAGTGATTCCTGGAAGAAAAAAGTTCAACATGGATGATTATTTGATGCACATCTTATTTCTTGACCATAGTCCACAATTTGAAGGCATTATGTTTAACAGCTTCCTCTTTCAATGGTGCTAGTTCCTTCCAACTGTTAAAATGTTAAAGCACAGATCAAAGCCATCAATCCAGAACCAAAGTTTTCATACCTATCTGTAACAGTTTCAATACTGTCCTCGATAAGGGACAAAATATATAACACTGTGGTTTTCTTAAACCTAAACCGCCTCACAAAATCTTTTTCATCCCACTTTTGCAACCAATCCTCCCGCTCTCTAAATCGACGCGGTTGCGTCTCTTGTTGCAAAAATTCAATGATTTCCTCATCGTCGTCGTTAAATAAATCTAGGTCTTGCAGTTGAAGATCCATTTTTGGCTAAACAGAAAATATTTCTAGCAACAATAAACAATAACCTACAACCAATCCGGGACCATCGATAGCTACCGGGCCTGCTGGTGTATCCCCACCACGGCGTCTACGTCACACGAGGCGCCGCGCCGGGCGGCCGGCCGATCATCCAGTCGCGTTTGTAATCGTCGCATACGCGCATGGATTTTCTATTTCTCTAGTCAAAAATGCCGTCTAGTTGCTGTGTACCATTCTGCATTAGTAATTATAAAGATACAGAGCGCATATCTGTGTTCAAATTTCCAAAAGATGTAATGAAACGTGATCAGTGGTTACGCGCTATACATCGAGATAACTTCACGATAAAGGATTCGTCTGTAATATGCATCAAACACTTCGAAGATAGATTTATAATTCGTATTGATACTGCTAGACCCGATGGTACGACTTTAACAGTTCCTCGATCAAAGATCAAATTGTCGGACGATGCTATTCCGACAAAATTTCAAAATCAGCCGCAATATTTTAACGTACGTCTGCCTCCGAAAAGAAAAGATCCCGCAGAACGAACACAAGAAATTGATCAACGAAAAGATGCCAAGATCCAGAAAAGAAGTGAAGAAGATGTCATAACGGATTTCGAATATTTAAAATGCAATTTTAAACAGAAAATAAATGGAATAGAAAATTTTTCAAGAATAGAAGGTAAAAATAAGATTGTTATTTATAAGATAGATATTACTGAAATGCCAAAAGTTATCTCATCTGTGACAATTGAAAAAGATCTGTCTGTGATAGTATATATTAAGATTTCGTGATAAATAATATTCCAAGAATTAAAGAAATATTAGGTAAAGGTAATTTGTGTAATAGCTGGGTAAAATGCAATTCTTTAGTAAGTAATATGTATACAAATGTTTGTGAAATCGGTGCTATTGATAAAGCTAAAGCACTTGTTAACCAGGCATGTACGCAAATAGAAAAGGCGCATTTAATTGTCTCTGATATTGACGAAAATTTTGATACCATATTGAAAAAATTATCTTTCCTCAAAGATCAGCTAAATTTAACTTTTTCAAAACAACGAAGGTATACTACTGACACATTAATATGGTCCTGTTCCTCAAAGATCAGCTAAATTTAACTTTTTCAAAACAACGAAGGTATACTACTGACACATTAATATGGTCCTGTTCGATTTACTTTTCGTTTCTATGAGATTATAGAAAAATACGTGACGGCGAGTCATACATATTATTATGTACTGTGTACATAATTTTGTGGATAATAGATAATTTCATATAATTTGTGTGCAAATAGGGCCAACTTTTGACCTTCTCAAGCCTGAACGACTCTAGTTAAATAAATATCAACTAGCACCTCTTATCACAAATTCAATTTCCTGTAAATTCATTCCTATACATTACTCTTGTATTTTTTACCGTTTTCTCAGTATATCAAGAAAATGCTCGTAGCGCTGGAGTTTCTCTATTAATCCCTGTAGATACGTGCGGCCCGGTGCGGCGCTACGTGTGACGTCACACGCAGCACCATAAGGCCCGGTAGACCAATCGCGGCACCACAAAACACGGAATGTCGGCAATTGACATGGAACGCCATTCCACAGAAATCAAAGATAGACTTCTGTGGCCTAAATGATATTGTTTTGTGCAATTATCTTCGAGTTATGGTTTAAATTGTAGGTTGGTAATGTTGGTATTAGTGTCAATCAAAAGTGAGTCAAAATATCCTCTAGATAAGGATTTGACGGTAATATGAAGTTTGACCTTCAATTGTTTAAACAATTTATCTAACAGTTGCAGTTATCTGGCAGATAAATATTTAACTATACATTGAGAAACCCGCCCTAGGAGCGTGATCCGTCAGTGAGAGATATCAAGCTGTGGAGCTGGAGTTTAACCTCGCTCCTAATCATTATCAGGAATGACGAGTGCGAATCTATCATCTAGGCTTAAAGAACTATTAGACTCCTTGTACTCTAAAAGATATTAGTCTACAAAATGCTCTATTCTAGTGTGGCCACCTACCGGGTCTCATGCCTTCCACTTTCTCCTAGCAACTGAGGCAAGTTATAAGTTATACCCTGTTACCGATACCCGGCCCGTATTTATAAACCTTCCTTGAGGGAGACTCAAGGTCGCCTTGATGCTTGAGTCTTCCTTAGCGACAAAATCCAATTTATAGTCGCTGAGGCTTCCTCAAGTCTTCCTCAAGTGCTCCTTGAGCCTAAGGTAGCGTGGGAGCTCCCTTGGCTCTTCCTTAGACCTTCCTTATGTGTTCCTTACCTTCGTTTGACATTTAAGAGTAAGGTTATATTATGTTAATTAAAAATATGTGAAAAATATTGTTTTGTATTCACCAAAAAATAGTGTCTTGAATTATTTTCCAGAGTTTTGACTTGATTTTTTGGGATATCTATGAGAGATAGTAGGTGTATGGTGCGCTATTTATAATAATAAATAAGGTTTTCTACAAAGTCCAAACCAAAAGTGTTCAATGTTCATGCAAACATACTGAAATACTGAAACTACCAGTATGATAATGGTAATTGAAGGAGAAAAGTGATTAGAGATTTGTATTAAAACACACTACGATCATGCAACATATACACTCCCACAAATGAATAAATCAATAGTGGCACCTAAACTTGCATTGGGGGTTCCACCTTCAAGGCAAGTACCTACTTTCAAGCTGTTCACCAGTATTAAATAACAGTTTCTAAATTAATTTTTTATTTCAGGATCTTAGATTCAGATAATCTAAATTGTGAAGGTTCAACAAGGAGAAAAGATATCCAAAGTATTAAAACATAATGTCCTATTGACATGTCAACAAGGAGTTAAACAGAATAATGATGTTACATAAGCCCATTTATGAGTAAATCAGTGTAAGCAAGATAGAAATAATAATAATAGAGTGGCTGCGGGAAACAGTAACAAAGCCTACACAGAACTCGAGGCTAATGACCAGAGCAGTCGATGCCGATGACACAGAAAGAAGACAAAAAATAATAATAATAATTATATATTATTGTATTATAAACAACAAGGTATGGAGGTGAAGGATGATTTATACAAGCATAAGTTGTATAATATAGATTTTTGTCTGGTTTGTTATGTCAGAATTTCAAATGAACTATGCTCGTTTGGAAACAATATAGTAGCTATAGATGTGACCCATGTTTTAAACATTTATGATTTTGATCTGACTACTGTTATCATAGTGGACAAATTTGGGGAAGGAGTACCAGTATGTCTTATTTTTAGTAATATACAGAAAATGTATTTATGATTTTTTTTTTGAGGTGATTAAATTAAATCTAAGTTTAGTTTCTCTAAAAGTATTCATGACTGATATTGTTACCACTTTTTAGAGTGCTTGGTCCAGTATAATGGGAACAGCTAAACTACAAATATTGCGGTCATGGCACATTGACCGTGCAGTGATCAGAGATGTATGAAGTTATAAAATGTTCATCGCAGAGCACTGGCATGGGTGAATTTAACCTATTTAGCCTACAAAATACTATTTTACAATTGCTCCTAGGTGTTGAAACTCATAACTTGACCTTCGGCACATTGTATCATAAACAAAACATGTATAATAAACACTATGTGGTTAGAATAAATGCTCCAACTTATAAAGTATTTTTATTTGGATGGAAAGAAAATGAAGAAGTTAAATAATAGTTTGCATGAGCTCCTGGAATATATTAGGGATAAACTATAACGGTGTTATTAAAGGCAAGTACACTATTCACACAAAAAAATATTTTATCAAGGCACAGAGCTGCTGTATTAAACAATTTTACTATTGCTTTTACTTTGTAGTGAAACTGGACAAATTTATTGTGTCAAAAACTTTCATCTAATAGCTGTTTAATGTGTAACACTTGAAATATTTCTTATCACACATATTGCAGCTGCAGTGACTTTTCCATAAGAAACTTCATTTGCAAATATATTAATTGTGTACCAATTGCTTGTGATAGAAAAAAGTTATTAAAATCTGTAAAAAAGTGTAAAGTTAATAGAACAATTTTGCAAAAACTTTTTTATTTTCCACTTTTTAAATATATTATATATATAATCAGAAACTCTTTTACACAGTCTGATGTAGAGTGTGTCAAAAGTTACAGTTCATATAAAAACAACAAATTATTGCACATAAGTCAACTTGTGTTCTTTTTAATCTCTTGCAGTGCATTCTTTTCACTTTGGTCCATGTATTTAATCTTTTTTTCCAAAATTCTTCCTGTCGCTCTTCTATACATTTTTCTAATGCCTCCAGCTCCCAACTCTTTTCTAATTACACTGTTTTTGATTTTTTCTCTTCTGGTAACACCTTTAACCTTCCTAAAGTATTTCATTTCTATTACTTTTAACTTGCTTTTACTCCATGCTCTAAATATCCACGATTCACAATAGTAAGTCAGGACTGGCCTATAAATCGCTCTATAAATTGACCTCTTTGTCTACCTGCTTATTTCCCTATGTCCTAGAAAACGATTTTTCAGGTAGTGATATGTTGGTTTCTTGAATAACCTAGTTTATTTCCAGTTGTTGCTCCCTGATTGTTCTAATGCTACACCTAGATATTCAAAATAATATTCAACTTGTTGTATTTGCACCACTTTTCCTTCTGCAGATAAGCTGATACCACTGACCCCTTTGGTTTTTTTTCATTTCTCTTTAAAACTTGATTCCAATTTGTGAATAAATGTTGCATATCTTTCTCGCTGTTGGCTACTATCGTATCGCTACATCATCTGCAAATGCACATTCCGAAATTCTTTCCCTTTTCCAAATTTCGATATCAAATATATACAGCAAATTCTATCCAGGTTTCACAGTTCTGTGTACTTCCCTTCATCCATAAACGTTATAAATATCAAAGAACTGATAGCTCCTCCTTGTTGCAGTCCATTATTTGTTGTAAATGCTTCAGATTTCAATTTCTCCATATTTTTTAAATAAATTTTTTCAAATTTATAATTATAATTATCGACAGTGCATACAGAAAATGACACTACTGACAGTGGATTTTGCTATTTCTCTGGTTTCTTTGCAACGTTGCCAGATTTTCCTCTTCCTTGGCTAAGGAGGCCTTGAGGAACGACTATAAATTAGAACATTCCAAGGCGTCCTTGGCTAAGGCTTCCTCAAGGGAGCCTCAAGGTCGGGACTATAAATACGGGCCCTGAGTCTTTAGACTGTCAGCCGTGCCAACGGTCATAACTAAAAATACCCCAGAATGAATGAATGACACATGCTTTGACAGCATACGTACAGGGCTGCACTCAGTGCTAGTACCGCTACTGAAGAGTAATTGATGCTTAACAATATATGAACGGAAGGATGTGTTTGTTTCAAGCATTTTTGCTGTAAATTTTTAGATATTGAATCAATTTCTTGTTCACAAACATAGCAATTATTTTTTGGCAATGGGATGTATAGTAAACATATTGTTAAGACAGTCCTGACTTGCAGGATTGCCAATTCAGACCACTACTAAAAATCTGAGATTTACTTCTTCGTCAGCTAATACCTATCAAATAGACGTCAAGCCAGTGTAAAGTGTCTGGTAATTATCTGGTAACAGAGTATACATTGTGTTTCATAAGTTGGGACTTTTTTTCATACAGCGGATAGTACTCGCCAAACTGAGTGTTTTTTTCCCAGTAACATATAAATGAAATATTTAGAGAAAACAAGATACTGACCATTAAAGAAATCCTAAATTCTAAGTCCGTCGGCTCACCATGTCATAATAACACAACAAACAAGACAGCGCTAGCGGTGCTGATGCCGGTGAGAAAATACTAAAACAGGCAGTTCGTCATACGTTGCGTTTTATGGCATGGTGTACGAGAGTGCTTCACTTGCTACGTCTGACGATCGGACTTTAAAAATAACAATAATGGCGCACACCTTTAACAATAATAAACTGGTGGACATGATTTTAATGTGGTCAAAATGCCGTTGAGGTTTCGCGAGTGTATGCCGATCGTTTCCCTAACCGTACTCACCCTGCACCTCGTCGATTTGTCTCGCTCCTGCAAAGAGCTATAGAGATACAGGATGTCTGAATCCACAACGTGGTGGACACGCTAGAAGATCTAGACAATCTCGAACGGTCCAAATTGAAGAAGACATCGTAAATCGTACTTTTACCTGGCTGCGACAGGACCGCACTTACAACTTCGTAGCAACCAAATAGTGAGTACTTGCTTGACACTTTTTTTTACTGTTTTGCTGCTGGTTTACCATGCATCATTAGCTTTGCCGTTTCAAGGGCCGTTGCTTCTAAAGAGGAAAGTCCCAACTTTTAGAACACCCTGTATATTATAAGTTTGAACACTAGGTTATGAAAATTGCCTTTCTTGTCACCTACCGTTCCTGTGCACCCGATAAATAACATCTTGTAGTACATCTGAGTAGTAGATGTGCTGATCCTTCGCATCGAAATCCAAACCGACGAATCTGGCCCGCCTGGACACCACTGGCAGCATGGCATCGCTGAAGCCCTCTATGACTGGATTGAGCACCTTGCCCTTGATGAACCGCTGCTGGGAGTACATCAGGAAGTCGCTGACAAGTTCGCAGGTGCGTTCGTCGGACGTGAGCCTCCAGCCCACATTGCAGGCGCATCTGTAGCCCAGACCCGCCCCGGAGTTGGTCACCACGCACATGTGCTGACATGCGCCATTGTTGTTGCCGCACGGATTGCTTACTGGAGGCTGGACCAGCTGGTGGATGGCCTTGATCGCTCTTGGGTCGCGAATGTCCTTCAGCTTGTACAGTGATTGGATGGTGCTGCTGTCGTATCTGTAATGAATTTTAAGTAGCAGTTTACCGTTACATCATGGCATCTGCAGCGTAGCTTGTGGTGATCCGGAACGCGCTCCTGGCTGCCAGACGTTAGAACGCACCTTTAGCGGTCACGTGACCGAAGTTTGACATTGATGTCATCGACGGATGATTTATAAAAAATGTAAGATCTGAGTATGAGTGTAATTAGTCGATGAAGTTCAGATAAGTAATGTATTTGATTATTACTACATCATATATTGTTCAGATATTTTGTTATTTGTCAGATCATGAGTGATTTTTCATAGAACAACCAATTCCGTAACAGTTCCATATTAATTTTCAATCTGTGACTCAAAGCTACACTACAGTTCTGTGATGCTTTTGGGTTTTGTGTTTTGTCACTTGAATAAAGTAGTGGGCTGTGATAATCGTTGCCATGGTCTTGTTTATCATTACGGGCGGGTTTTGTTTTTTTAAGAAACGTAACAAGCGGAAGACCAAAATTTCAACAAAGGGGTTTTTGGAGTCTTTTTCACGAATATCTGCAGGTATGTTGTTTTTTGAGTTTGTATTATTAACTAATGTGGTCTGGCTAAATATTTAAAGTGTTTCACAAGGTATACTATAACATCCTGCTTTTGAGACGATACTATATGGCGTTGGGTCTCTGATTTCCGTCTACTCTAGGTATTAGGTCCTGGAACTTGCAGCTTAATGGTGTTTAGGTGTATTTATTTAAATCCTTACTGATTTCTCTTTATTTATGTATGATATTTATTTACGGAAGGTTGATAGCCTGGCAACAACCCAGGTTGGACCTATACCAATAATTGGATAATTATTATCTCCTTTATTTACTCCTTTATATGGTTGGCTATATTTATTCCATCCTATCCATATTTCTCTCCCTGACGTTGAACAGAGATCTAGCCCACCATGTATTCTTATTATTTATCATTTAGACTGTGAATGTTTATAACCATTTCTTTATTATACAATATCAATAACAAGAGCCAGTTTACCACTATTATTAAGACATTTTTGAATCGTATATTTCAACATATCAATATAAATACTTCACCAGTAAAATATATGAAATACAAAGCACTCATGATTTGATAAATACAAGAATCAAGTAATAAAACCATACCATAAACACTCAGCACTCATGGTTAATAAATAGAAAACAAGTGTTAAGAAACAAATAATAAAAAAACAATATCATAACATTTCTGTGTTTTGATTTCATTCTCTCTGAGTTGGTACACATGCATGCTAAAAGAATCTGGTTACCACGGGCACACACACAACATTGGGTTCTAAATTCCACCACTAGACGTGTTGATCACTTTGGCTATTTCTAAATTTGGTATCGGTTTTGACAGTGACCAGTTGCTCACTACAAGCTAAAACATACTTTTTCGACAACCCTTTCTTTACTCGAATCATGTAATATTCCAAGGTATCATTCAGGTCTTCCGACAAATAAATAGAATTACTACAAATGATTTCTTACAGCTGATTTCCTCAAGAGGACAGTATTATTCAACGCAAATAGGTAGCGACTTAGCACGAGTGATGCCTTTGTGACGACCAGGCTCAGTTATCTCGTCATGTCAACTTATATTTCTTTGAACTTTCGTTTTATGCCGCTATTGTGGACGTGGTTGCATGGGCGTAGGATTATTACATTGAAGTGCTTTTTTAAGAGTGTATTAGTGTGCAGAAGCTATTGAATATTGTATATCTATAGTTTAGAAGATGTAAATGTTGAAATCATAAAACTGCTAGATGATAAAAACCTTGATCTTCTGCTCAAATTATGCAATAGAATTTACAATACTGGAGAGATACCCAGGCAACGGCTGCAATCCACATTTGTTACACTCCACAAAAAACCCAACTCCAAAAGATGCAACAAGTACCGACGGATAAGCTTTATGGGTCATTCCTTAAAAGCTTTTTTACGTATCCTGCACTCTAGACTATGGAGAAAGATTGAGGAAAGTATCGGTGAAACCCAGTTCGGATTTAGAAATGGTTTGGGAACTAGAGACGCATTGTTCTCGATGCAGGTCCTAATCCAGAAATGCCTAGATCAGCAAAAAAATGTCTTCGCATGTTTTATAGATTATGAAAAGGCATTTTTCATAACGTGAGACACGATAAATTGATATATTTCCTCAAACGACTCAGGTTAGATGGCAAGGACATAACGATTATCAAGAACTTATATTAGAATCAGTTAGCTCATATAAAAATCGGAAATATGTCAACATCGGATATACAAATTCTCAAAGGCGTCAGCAAGGATGCATATTGTCTCTATTACTATACAACTTATATTCTGAGTCCTTATTCCAAGAATCTTTGGAAGATGTGGAAATGGGAATAAAATGAATGGCAAATACATTGACATCTGGTATGCTGACGATACGGGATACGGTACTCCGTACTCCTAGCTAGCGATGAGAAGGAATTACAGTACATAGTGAACAGAGTCAACAATGTTAGTCAATCTTATGGTCTCAAAATAAACATAACGAAAACAAAATAACTAAATTAAATATTAATAATGTAAGAATAGAAATAGATAATCAGGACGTAGAAAGAGTAAACAGATTTAAATATTTGGGATTCTGGATAAATGATAAATGGGATCCTGATGGAGAGATTAGAAGCAGAATCGAAATAGCCAGAAATACTATTTTCAAAATGAAAACGATACTTTGCAACCGAGATTTAAGTTCGACTACTCGATGGCGAGCGACAAAATGCTATGTACTGTCCACATTATTATACGGAGTTGAGGGATGGACATCAAAAGCTCGGACCATGTCACGTTTGGACTCTTTTGAGGTGTGGCTATATACAGACGCATATTAAGGGTATCACGGACCGAGCGGCTAACAAAGAGATCGTGAATAAAGAATAGGAACTTTTAACCTCAATAAAATGAAGAAAAGCAGCATATTTTGGCCATATTTTTAGAAATAGTGAGTACGACTTGTTACAACTGATCGTTGAGGGAAAGATCGAAGGACGACGAGGGATCGGGCGAAAAAAGTTCTCCTGGCTTCGGAACTTATGCCAGTGGTTAAATATCAGAGAGGCCTGCAGGCCTGCATTCGTTTAGCCCAAGACAGAGAAAAGTTCTAAATGATGGTCGCCAACCTCCGCTGAGGAGATGGTACTGAAAGAGGAAGAAGCAGAAGAAGAAGACGTATCTCAAGTAGTCCTTAGTATAAGGTGTCAGCTGGTATCTACCATATATTATTAGTACATTAACAAGTAATTATTATCAGTAATCTGGGGTATACACTCTAGCGCATGCAAGAAAATCACCTCAAATAGACTAATTTCTTCACTTCTATTGATCATTGTAATCTCAAAACTAGAGACCAAAACATTACCGCCACATTAACGTGTGATAGTGACAGTCTTAAATTCCATGGAAATGGATGATTATTGGAAGCAGTTACAGAATACTCATTCTTACACATGTGTTAGAATGAAGATACATAATTATGCAAATCGCAGTAAATTTAAGTGTTAGAGTATTATCATTGTTACAAAAGTAAAAAAAAAAAGTTTTAATTTCGATTAATACGAATGGCTTGAAAATAATTACCTTCGCGGAGGAGGAAGAACTTTACTAAGAAACTGGATCACCGTTTTAGAATCTTATGTCAAGTTATAGCTAGTTAAAAGTGACAATCGCCTTTGTTCAAGATTTATTCACGAGAAAATATCCTGACCCAATGTCACTGTTCCATAAAAGATGGCGCTTAGTATAACAGGATAACATCTGTCTGATATTAATCTATCCAATTGTTACTGGTTAGTCAGGTTAATAATGTGACAAATCTGCCTCTCCACAGAAACAATAGGTTCAGTGGCTACCTGGTATGACTGAGCTTTATCCTTTGAACATTGTTAAGATTCGAAGGTTTTATCTCACTAAGTTATGCCTTCAGGGTTGAGAAGATGGAAATATCCCTTCATTCCAATTATCATCATTTGACGGTTGTCGCCGCATTTACACTAAGAAGTCGGTACTTAAAGAGGGTATCCACACATCTCTCATACTGATTGAGATCTAATTCCATTACAACTCAGGTTTTTCCACCTTAATATTCGAAGGGTTTTACGTAGAAGAAAATCAGATGTTTTTAGTATATTTTGGACATTTCGACAACACTGTACAAATACCGGCGGCAGTTTATCTTATCGTCATATTAGTTGGCTCTCAAAGGGCAAATAACACTTTTGACATCTTTGACTTCAACATCTCTTGACTGTCTGCATTTTGATTTTATAATCAGTGACGCAAGCAGTATTCATTAATCTAAACATAAAGCTAAGTGCTATGAATTTGAAAAATGCCTTTGTCAATTATTGTTTACTAACTATAGTGAAGACAATAATACAGTCTGTTATTGGTCAGAACGAAAATTGGATTACTCGTGGTTCCGCAGATACACCAAGACACGAAATCTCATGACGAATTTCCATTCCGAGTTTGTTACAGAATATACTATTTTTATAGAGATTGCGTATCTCATCAATGATCAGATCGACTGAGAGGACCTAATCCGATGTCTGTTGATGCTCTTCTACCCGTAAGTTGCTCGTAGCTGCTTGTCTACCTATTATTTGTGAAACCATATAGCGAAATAATTTCTTTTATTTTGGTTTCGCATGTTAGCCATCATTCATTCATCCTATCAAATCAAAGCCTCAAGACTACATACCTATCTACAGACATCACTCCTTGTTTAGTGGCATCCGTCCAGAAAACCTTGTTCTCGAACAGCGCCAACCTCGTCGGACTAGGGACTTGTTGACCTCTGATAACCAGGAACCTCCTGTTGCCATCATAATCCACAGTTTCTATGTAATCCAACAGAGAATCGCACCAATAGACCCTCTTGGTGATCAAATCCAGCGCGATACCGGAAGCCTTGTAAGCCGCCTCGGACACAATGGCGATGCTGTTCGTGCCGTCCATATTCGCCCTCACCACTTGCGAGCTGTCAGCCACGAACATGTAGCCCACTAGGGGATCCAAAGCGATGTCAGCTGGGTTCGTTAAGTTCGAGCCCAACACTATTCCGTGCCACTTCTCTTGAAGCTCGAAAAGATCGATCTTCTGGCCCACGGAGTCTGCTACGTACAGCTTGTGTCCAACCCAATCTACGGCTATGGCGACAGGGTACCAGGTTCCAGGAAGCGCGATGTTTACGTCTGGAGTTCCGAATCCTGGGTTTTCTACTAGTTGTTGCGAGTGGATCTGCAAAACAAATATTCATCAGAGTCCCGGAAAATTAAGAAGTTCAGGTTACTTCTCCTGGTGATGCTATATGCCAGGAGAAATAGCCTATATTCTCTATTGAATACGTGTAATGGCAAATGTAAACGAAAAATGATGGCCCCCAAGTACCGAAAAACTCGTCCAAAATAGCCTTCTGTAAAGAAGAACTGAAAAGTTCTAAATAAAATGTACAAGTGGATATGTGCTTGTTACTCTGGGAGCCAACCGTTAATTGTAAAACACCAGTAATGAGAGTTCAAGCTTATTTCTGTGAGAAAAAAAAAAAAAATTGCTGGCACTGGCTTTCTATGGCACAGTGGTCTAAGTAGTTGGTTTTTCTAGAGTTTAGACAATAGGGAGTTTTGGACTACCAGAAATAACGAAATTCGTGGCTCTCGTTACTCTGAGCATGTTCAGTAATAAGAAATAGATAATGGATGTACAATAACGGTAACGAAGATCCATTATTTACAGCAAATAAGGATAACCATTTTTGCCGTTATTTAGGACATGGAACAGAAAATGTTTTGCACAAGAAATACTTCATCCATAATCAATAAGATAATGAGGGCAATTAAAACGTCACTTAACCAAAAATGTTATTATTTTTACTGGTTTACTGGTCCAAAAAGTTTTTCTTGTCTAGCAGTAGTTTGCACTATCGTAAATAACGTTAGCGAGGATTTTAGTAATTTTTGACGTTACGTCAAGTGGTCCAAAAACTCCCAAATCAAGTTTTTCGAGTTCAATCCCCAGCAGTAAGTAAAACTTTATGTATTTGTTACCGCTCACCTGCAACGTTACTTTTGAACTTAAATATTCACTTTACTGATTTTCTAAGACAATACGTTACGTTTCACTACTTTACAGGCCGACATGTGTGGATTTTGTGCCGCTAAACAATTCTGAAACCCCATCCAAGGAATAAACATCATATTGAATGGCTGTATTGAGATATTATAATATTTCGCAAAAGAAAAATCGTACAGCAAATACTGTGAAATTTCAACTGATGATCTTCTGTTTTTTTAGTCAAGTTAAGCCATTGTTGATTGTTACAGCGCCAGCGGTCAGTTGTCAGTAGGACTTGTGACATAGTATCAGTTCCCAAGTCTGTCAGATCTGGGAACCCAAAAACGCCAACAAACGAGAGAAATGCAAAGTAAGGAAGAAAGGTGGAGCGCAAATATGGGAAATACAATTAGAAAATATTCTCGAGTTCAGTTTGGATTTAGTTTTGATGAAGTTCTTTTGACTGTAATAAATTCGCTAAGAAACGATATGTTCGCTGTGGGAGCATTGTTTGTATGCTAGCGAATCTATTTATCTAAATTCAAAATAGATTTTTTAAGTGGCACTTTTTCACAAAGAGTATAAAGAATATCTACGCATTTCTAATAAACCTTACAGGCGAAAGAGGAAAAATAGTATAAACAGCTGCGTATGAGGAGCAATTTTACCAAACCCATGCAACTTTAAGTAACTTGTTGTTACGCCCGCTAGTACCCCAAAAACTATATTTTATTTGTAAAACTTTTCCAGATACGTTGCTTAATATGCTAGTTCTGAACAAGTGTTCCGAAAACTTAGGTAAGAACTAAGAAGGCTCAAACGAGCCATAGGATGATGTTTGATGTCAGACGCAATTCCTTGTTTTTTGGCCCTCAATCAGAAATTAATGGTAATCTTATATATCAACGAAAAAATACAAATATAACCAAATGCAGAAAAATAGTATAACTCTTACAGCGAAACAATATGGTCGAAAAATTGTTACCTTTTTCGTTTTCAAATCAGACCAATAGAGCATGTTCCTGGTGTAATGATAATCCAATCCACTGGCTCCCGTTGTGTTGACGATCACTCTAAAATTACTGCCACCAGAAGGACTGATTCCATAAATCGATTTTTCGTGTGCAAAATACAGCATCATGGAGCTGCCATTTTCAGCTATGCATCGGTTCTTCTCCTTGAACAAAAACGAAAATGCAAAACTAAAACTTATGGAAAAGCATGATAAGTCGTCACTACATAATTGGCACGAAACGATGTAATATCTCAAACTTCATATGGTTGTATATACCTTCAATCCAACTTTATGAGTTGAAATGAATTAAATATGATTTTGTGTTAGTATTGCAACTGTATCCGAAATCTCGTATTATTTTCTACAAATACCTATATGTTACTTAGATGATTAACCCGTTCAGCAAGGTGAGGCAGGTGATAAAAGAAGGAACAAACAAGGACATATTAGATTAAGCTCAGCAAGTATGGTAGATTGTTATGATCTAGGCATAATAGATGACGAAAAAATGTTGACAGGATACTATTTGTAAGTTTTTCAAAGACCTCTATTCTGCATTTCCGGATCCTCAAACGTCATTTTTGTAATGAAAGTTACTTAAGAAATGTCAAGAAAAGAACACTGCACTTTTTAATTAAATGACTGCTGTTATGCATTTTTCCAGAATCGTATTTTCGACCAGTCAAAACTTTAATATGGGTACATATTTTGAGAGACCGTAACTATTTTCAAAAAGAAAGTGGCAGTGTATAAGATATTATAGGTCGTTTTGAAATAGGTATAATTTGATCAATATAGGTACCCATTTTAACAAATTTGGGGAATAATTCAACATTTTGTAATGGTTTTTAAGAAAAAAAGTCGCCTACCTGACAAAACTTGAAGTATTTCTAGAATGTTGATGGCGATATTGCATGTATCCTTACATTCATCAATACCAATAAATATGTTACCTTAAGCTTGTATCCAGGTGCGCATGAACAGCTGTAGCTTCCTACGGTGTTGGTGCACAGCTGGTCGCAATACCCCCATTCCAGACACTCGTCCAAGTCGATGCAAGTGCGATTGTCGGTTGCCAGCTTTTTGCCTTTGGGACAGTAACACGAGCCACCAGTTAAGGAGGCTTGACATTTGTAATCGCAGGCTAGCGAAGGACATGACAGTCTTGCTGGAAAGGTAATATGGCAAAGTTAGAAGGGAAAAATGTTTTTTGTTTTGGAACAGCGTAGCTGAGGTCCAATCATCTTGCAATTGAATCATACAAAATTTGTGCCATTATAAATATTGCCGTACAATTCAAGATAGTAGAGCAGAATAGTAAAGTATTTTGATTTTTGCATAAAGATTTTTTTGAACAAACATAATTAGTTTTTTAAATCAAAGAAGGTCATTTTGGCGTACACTGTATCCCACAGCCTGCTTTCCAAGAGGTCTTAGTAAATCATTAGATGACGATAACACAGCAAACTGATCACGAATCCAAACTAGATTGGTTGCTTTTTAATTGAACGCCAAATTGAATGACCACAATTTTTATAATTACCACACTGCTTTTTTTAATGACCACAATTATTATATAGATCGAAATAAATATGTAAAGAGCTAGAACAGAGATGCGAGTGCGTTCACCATTTTTAGGAAACGTGACCGCTTTATTAAATTTGGTGGATGTTCTAGTAAATTATATACGTATCGACACAGGGTATTATGGCTAAAGAATTTAAAAAGAAAATAAAAATTTTGGAAGGATAGCGACCCATTGAGGCTATATTTTTAAAATGTTTTCATGTTATACAGGGTTATATTTTTTAATAGAACACCCTATATTATTGCATATTTAGATTCCTTGGCGAATTCTAGTGTCGTTATGTATCACGCGTGGGACTAAAAGCGAACCGTTTAGGTGTAAATCACCATTTTCGGTATAAGTAGATGTCAGAAAAAAATTGATTATCACAGAGATTGTAAAATTTAGAAGGCTGTGACTTTGCCGCATTACTAAGTACAAAATGCGTCACGTTAGGTTAGAAGTTCAAAGTTCAATTACGTTTGTGCTAGGAGAGATCGGTCGATTAATTAAGGGAACTCCAATAAGATATAACTTGATTATTTCAAATGGGAATGCCTATTTTTTTATACGATGAAAAGTAAAATGTTAAAGCCTTTCTAATGATATAGGGTTACAAATATCAATCTCTGGTAGTTTTCATTTAATTCTTAATTCCAAATTTTCACTCCAATGGGTGTTTTTCGATTTTCCTACCTTTTTTACCTATAAGCAACCTAGCCGTCCATGAAATATAAACAAAAAAAAATCAGATGGTATAGATGAATTGGAGTAAAGAGACAAGATTATAAAAGTTCCTTACAAGAAATCAATTCTAACCAGAAACAATGGCGGTAACATATCTGAGGTCAAAGAGAAGCTAGAGTATGACAGGAATGGATATTTTGCACAGCCTACTGACTACTGCAATGTACTAGAGGTTGAACATTTCCAAAACAATTTAAACCCTGAAATTAAAGAAAAACTTCTAACGACTGTTGCTCCAGCACGCAATTATCAATCACATGTAATGGTGTGAAAAAATAGTAGCTTGCGTCAAAGTAACGATAGCCCTGACTGAGGCCCCTCTAATTTTTCAGTACCTATTAGCAAGATCGCAAAAAAAGGAATACTGAGAAGTCAGATTTAAATTTTCTTCCAGATAAGTGATGTTTTTTAATATGAACAAATTTTAATTCATTTTTCATTTTCTGCGATATTCTAATAAATTGCCTATAACATTTACTAGTAGCTCATTCTTTCAAAATTTTCAATAGTTTTGGAAATTGGCCATTTCTAGTATATTGCAGTAGCTAATAGGCCGTGAAAAATACCCATTTCTGTCGTACTCCAGCTTCTCTTTGACCTTAGATATAAAACCGCCATTGTTTCTGGCAATATTATACAGGGTATTTAAGAAATAAAACTTCGATACGTTTCGGGGACACCCTGTGATAACTTTCTTTTTCATCAGATACTTTAGTTATAATGCTCCGTGTCGAATAACGTAAATAACAGGTAGAGAATGAGCAGCCTACGGGCAACAAAGTCTCATACAAAAAATTAAATATGGTGTAGAATACATATTTGCGGCTATCTGTCGCCTATCTAGATGTTAACCTTATGGTAAAGGTATAAATTATTCTTAACAGAATACTTACAGCAGGCAGCCTCTTCATCGGCACCATCTTCGCAGTCCCTCTTTCCGTCGCAGAGCTTCGTTTCCGGGATGCACTTCCGGCCGCCATCTTGGGCCCCCTTCGGACACAGGAACCTACCTTCTGGACACGATATCTTGGTGCAGTTGACTTCGTCACTGCCATCCGCGCAGTCTGTGTGTCCGTCACACCGGTACGAGCCGGGAATGCAGAGGGCGTTCACGCATCGGAACTGCCCGCCATGGCACAGCGGAAAGTCTGCAATTTAGAATTCGGTTATTTGATATCCAATATAATTAGAAACTGAATGGTGAAGATAATATACTGTGCCAGTCCGGCCCTGGACGGCCGAGCCGATTTACGTGAGATCTAGAATTGAGCCGTCCAGAAGCTTTCCAGAACCAACGGTAGCGGCGCGCTATGGTTCTCACGTTCAGCAGGCATCTATATAAGCAGCAGTCAGGCCGGCACAGTTACAGTTAGTGTCAATAGAGTGCAGCAGTCAGTGTTCGGTAGTTTTGTAATACGCGACGTTCCAGTGGCGCGCGCGAAATAAATGAACTGTGACATAAATTAGTGAAGTGTAGGACCAATATAAATTAGTGTAGCGACTGTAGATAAATTAGACTGTTAAGTATTAGGCTAGGCGTAGTGTACATAGTTAGTGAAAATAAATAGTGAAATCCGTACCAAGTGTTTCCTTGCCCAATCGGACTAAAGACTTGTAACAGTACGATACAGTTGAAAAGCCTAAAAGTAGGATATTCGTATGAGGTCTTTACAGAAACAGTCGCGAAGATAAAACCTAAATAACAGAGTACCGCTACAACCATGAAGAGGTTAGATAAGATTAGAAATACCGTTGACGGAGGTTTTTACGGTTTTTTTTAAAGTAGATAACTCATATTTATATATTTAGTTGGAACCAGTCAAGGGCGTAGCTGGAGTATTAATAACATCAAGGGTGTAGCGATAGGGAAGTTTGGGGGGTCAGAACCCTCCTGGAGAAACTTTTTGACACTTTTTTTATCTGTCGTGGTGTTTTTTCGGGTTAGGCCAATTAAAAACAAAAACTTCTTGTTACTCTTGTGTATAGTCATCTTTAGGCATCTGAAACTTTCACACATGTAGGCAATATAAATATTATAACGAAATTAAAGTATTGGAAACTGAATAAACGACTACATAATGAACTACAATTAAAACTATGTATGATAGAACTACTGTGAAAATGTTAATTATACAGAGTTGTTCTAAATAACACCACTTGCCACAATGCTAAGGTAGTAATAATATATAAAAATGAAAACTTGGAAACCCAGTTGAATAAAAACGTAAAAAACAACACAAACGGAAAATTGTAATTACCAGAGGTTTCTATGGTTCTATGTATCATCATCGGAGTTGGTTAGATAACGAAGACACGCACAATATTCAAAAAAGTGACAAAACAAATGACAAATTACAAACTGCTGTTAAAAATAGCCAGCACCACTCTCCAAATGCTAAATATAACTCGCAGAAAATCGAAGAGAAAAATAGATCGACCAGCGGTGATAAGGATATGAGGCGGCTTTTCCCTATTATCATTGATTAACGCATTGTTAGCTATTATTGAATGAATATGAATATAATTCCTTTGGTGTTGCAAAGGTGGGGTTGAAAAATATATATATAAGACAAAACAAAAACAAAAAGGGTGCAACCCGGGCTCCGACACACCGGGCTGCTGTTCCATTTCCCAGCGACTACTCCTCACACCGTGAGGTGAGCAATCACTGGGTCCGCGAATCGTGCGTCCTAAGCAGACGAAGGGACCCATGGATGACTGCCTTCTGCATTCTGGCGGCTAAGATGTGCGCCGCCGCACGGCACACCGGCATTTTGCGCAGTGCAGAGAGCAGCGTATCCCTCATACCGCCTAGGGATCCAATGACCATTACTAGCAGACTCACAGTGTAGTCCGGCCAGAGCCTGCGAAGTTGTCCGAGGAGCTCCTGATACTTGGTCCGCTTTTCCTCCTCCTTATAAACGATGTTCCCCTCGGCAGGCGCCGAGAACTCGATAACGAACATCGTCTTTTGTTGGTAGTCTAGGAGGACTATGTCGGGCTTATTTGCATGTATAAGCTCGAGCGTGGAGAATGAGTAGTTCCAGTAAATTCGGCACCTCTCGTTCTCCACAACGGACTCAATGTCCCCTGGAGCATACGGCAGCACCGGTGTCTCATCTATACCGTATGAGTGCCTTAAATGGTAGTATAGCACTCGTAGAGCCGCGTTGTGCCGATAGACGTAGGCTGTGCCAGCGTACACCTTACACGCCGACAAGAGGTGCGTAAGGGTCTCTGGCGCCTGCAGGCAGGCTCTACAACGGATATCGGGCACGTCCATACCCATAATCCGGCTACGGTATACTAAGGTGTTGAAGACACCGTCTTGGCAAGCCATTATAGAGCTCTCAGTCTCCGACTTCAACCCATTAGACCTTAGGAAGGAGAAGGTCAACTGCTCAGATAAACCATGCTCTTCTAGATGTTTGTAGAAGATTCCGTGCATTGGTTTATCTTTGTGAAGTCTTAAAAGCAATTGGACTTCAGCAGTTTTAATCCGGGTTTTTAATTGTGCGGGAGCAAGTTCCGTAACGGACTGCTGACACCTCCGCGTGAAGTCGAGCGTGAGACCAAGTTCTTCGGCAATAAAGAACAAAAATCAAAGCAATAGTAGATGTTGTTGTTATTTCATCTTTTCGGTATTTTGTTGACTAAGTTAAAATACACATTGCTTAAGGCAGTAACGTCTTGTCTAGCATTGGAAGAATCGTTGTTTTTAATATGTGCGTAAGTTAATATCGTTAGGTAATATTGATGTTGACAGGGGCCCAAAGGATGTTATTTTTATTTGAATCACCTTTTTGTTATTTGCTCTCCAGACCAAAGGTTGCATGGTACAGGAATGTTTATTATGGAAAAATATTTGTTCTTATATTAGCAAAAATGTTTGAAGAACAGAAAAGTGTATAGAGAAATCTCTTCTATCCTACTTGTTGTGCAAGGCACATGTCAAGGAAATTGGTTTTGCATTTCTTCTTGCAGGAAGGAATATATCAGCTTCCCTTAAGGTCTAGTTCCGCAAGGCTTTCTCTTGTCACATCCTTGTTCTGCCACAGGTCGTACCATAGTTTGGCTTCATTATTGGAGACTTCCAAATGATGGTATTGGTAGAAATTTTATGAATTCTGTTTAATATCAACCAGTGACATATTCAGCATTACAAACACTTGGATGTAGTGACATCAAACCAAAAGCAGGCAAATTATAATCAGCAAAACGCTGCTCCAGTGTAGATATAAGATATAAGGGAGTCTGAATATAGAAGAAAAATCGACCCCTTCGAAAAATCGCCTGGAGACTAAAACTGGTGGTTGAAGCGATGTTGCAGAACTTTTAAATGCGTTTCAATGGTGGT
Source organism: Callosobruchus maculatus (assembly GCA_951848785.1). Classification (NCBI taxonomy): domain Eukaryota; kingdom Metazoa; phylum Arthropoda; class Insecta; order Coleoptera; family Chrysomelidae; genus Callosobruchus; species Callosobruchus maculatus. Next base: position 5,655,985 of record CATOUR010000100.1, read on the forward strand.
TCCAGTTCTGGCCAAGCTGATGCTTAAAGTCATTCGGAATTCCCTATCCCTGTCATTACGATGATCCTTAATGATATACGTTATTCGTTTGTTATGACTTATGCATGTGTCCATGTCGCTGGTCTTAGAGTGTAACGAATTAGCAACAGGTTCCAATATGCAAGTCATTTGGCTATCAATCTAACGTATGTAATGAACCCACATGTTAGGTTATTAAACTACGTCCTCTCAATTGACTATACAAATCCTAGCTACATTTACATTGGTTCGATCAGACTCGTAGCATGTGATTACCGATGCAAAGGGGGGGGGGGCAGCTGCTTCCCTCTTTCTGTACCTGGCTACGCCCTTGGGAGCAATGGAGCACAGTAACTGAGCAAACCTTTTGTTCCGCTAATACTTGTTATCCGACATTGTCCAGCAGTAATTTGTTGGGGTGGCAGTAATTAAACAGAAGTGCATGTGTATGTGTGCAGGAGTGGCTGTTTACTTTTGAGTTACGTTGCAGTTGATACCGTTTCGGGTCATTAAGCGTTTAAAACGTCGCGTCGTGTAGTAAATTTTGATTAAATTTCCTCTGCCTGATATACTCTCGCCTCTCGTAGTTAGAGGAATTTCACAACCAACAACAGCTACTTGAGTATACGTGCAGTTATTCCGGATTAGTACCTCATTCGCTTCATTGTATTTGCGAGTATATGACCATTTCACATCTATATTCGGTTTTGGTCTGTTTTGGAATTCTATTGTCCATACAATTATGAGCGCAACGTTTCGATTATTTTGCTATCTCCAATCATCTTCAGGTAAACTGTCAAACATGTTCGTTTGATTTCTATTTATTTTCGTCTAGCCGATGTGCCTTTCTTTGCAGCTTGTTCTGACCGCGCGTCGTGGTGTTCTGGTTAAGTGGCGTCGGTTCTTGCTGACGTGGCCGTTCGCTGGTCACCGCGTTCCACGTTTGTGTCCAAGTTTGTTCTGTCCAATTTTAGTTTTTCTATATTTCTTACGAGAGACTGACATATTGGTCTAATGTCATCATTCAAGGTCAACTTTTTCGAAAGGTCAAGCTCATATCTGGACGTAGTATTTTCCGTGATTTTTGTTTGCGGCATCGAAAGTAGGGGTTGCCATTTAAGAAAATCGATTTGTCCTTCATGTGATCTTTATGTCAAGGTCAAGGCCACTATAATGGTCACCACCGATTAGCCAGGAAACTTTCCTACGACTTTTGTCGTGACTCTCTTTTGGTGCAACTCGTACTTCCCAAGATACTCATCTGCTCACATTTGACCTTGATTTAGCCATCAAGGCAACATTTTCAAAAGGTAAAGCTCATATTATGTGACCGTAAAATTTTCCGTGCTCTTCATTTCTGACGTCAAAAGTAGGGAATTTCATAAAAAAAACAAGTTGACCTTGATGTGACCATTATGTCGAGGTCAAGGTCGCCATATGAGTCACCATCGGATAGGGGGATAATTTCCTACAACTTCTGTCATAAATATTTTTTTGTGGACCTGAAATTAGCAAACATTAGCTGAGGAAGATTACCATAAAGGAGCTAGTAAGAGAGGCAGCATTAAAAGCTGAGCTTATGGTGATCCCTCTTGTTAGGTCTACGTAGTAGCAGAATCACCTCCAATATTAGGTACCTGTCAATGTTGTTAACCCTACTTCCGTAGTGAGCTTTAAGACCAAATATGACATGTGTTGTTATGCACAGTAGTTTCTAGAATCCTTTGTTTACTTCTTTGTAATATGCTAAATGGCCCATACACTGCTGATTTTCTTTTTTATCTTTTGTTTGTATATGAATTGCTAGTACCAAAGTTTACGGAATACATATAAGTTGGATCACTCCGCAAAAATATCAAAACGACCTGCCCCTTGCTCCGTCTCCCCGGTACACCGGTAGCAGTGTACCGACGTCAGCCGGGAGATACGGGGCGGCGCAAAGTAGAGGCTGAACGTGTTTAACGCGAAGTGTATACAGTGTCTCAAAAATATCGGATTATCGGTCTCAGATTTGTTTGCATGAAATGGATAATCTTTTCAGAAGTTTGAGAGTAATTCATTTCGCGAGAAAAGATATTACCAATCAATTTAAATTTATTAACGGATGGAGAATGACAATCAGATCCATCCTTATTTTGTGGTAAACCTTGAAATGTAAGGGCTATACATACAGGGTGTCCCACGACGATTAAGACAAGCAATATGTCGAAACTGGGCAGCAGTAGAGAATTATAATTTTGGAGATGTAGATTAGAGCAGATGTTGTGTCTTTTTTTGTTATTGTACTACCCAATGGGGTATTTGTTTTTGGTCACATGATTCGACTCAAATTTACTAATGGCACACCCTGTATATTTGTGCCTTTCTGTGTTCCTCCCGATAAAACAATTCCAACCAACTAGCATACTTGGGGTATAAAGTGATTAATTCAAGAACTACAAGTAGGTACTTAAAGGATTGTATCACGCTAAAAGCGTATACTGAGACAAGATATTTATTCGGTGGTCTCACCATACCACCCAAGGACATTATAAATTATATTTTAGAGCTCGAAAATATTTTTATTGATAACTTTAACAATTTAGTTTCTACAGTAGCAATTGGAATGGCACTGAAAAGCAAAATGTCAAAAATAATTTATTCACATCCATATAAAGGATTACCTTTTAAAATTGTACATACGAGTACGTATATACTATACCATAAAATTTATAAACTGTGAGCTGAATAATAAGCCAAATAAACAAAACATTAAGGTAAAAATACTACAGCACCTTCGAGCGAATTTTTACTTATCTACGAAATAGCTACAATATGTGAAATCATTTGAGATTCATTGGTAATAGCTTTACTAGGTTTTATTTTTGATATCCATTTATGTAACTTAGTGTATTAGCAAAATAAACGTTATATTTGTATTTGTATGTCTAAATCGGCCGTCAATGCGTAGTTTTTCAATGACCTTCGTATATACGTTCAACCAAGGCGTTAGCAAGTCCCCGCTAAAAGACCCTCGTACTTGGACAAAAACCAACGCAAAAACTAACTGGCGCGTGCGGCCGCGGCATCGCTTTGATGTGAGTTCTTCAAGGTGCCGACGGAGAGTGATCCAACTTATAAGGAAAAGAAGGTGGCAATTCTGTTCATTTTGGCTTATGCCAAATGGCGGTTGCCCTAGTAGCAGGAAAAGGGCACTTCTGTGCCCAGTGTGGCAAAAAACACTAATGCTAATGGTAGTTAGCGCATACCGCACCGCATTGACCAGAGCTGTACAGTCATTATCGCAACACCGCCCCTGTACCTTTTAACGGAAGAAGGAGGGCGCATGCATAGAGGCAAAGAAGATCTCTTAACAGCGAGACTCACCACGCTAGAAAAATGGTGGCAGCTACAGACAGACACATCGGAGGTGGCGCAATAGACAAAGAGGCTGATATCGTTCTTAAGGGAATAGGTGGAGCATAAGCACAGAACAAGTGCTATGTCCTCACTCAGGTGCTGTCAGGCCATGGACGTTGAAGCGCGTATAGACACCGAATAGGCCATGTGTCGGGAGAACACACTGACTGCGGTAGATGGTTCCGTTACAAGCTAGAAGCGAGTGCAAACCTGCCTGAGGATCTCATCCCTGAAAGTACGGTGCCAGTGATGTTATCGAGTGAGGTACCATGGAAGATATACAGATATATAAGAATGATACGAAGCATCTTGAAAACGAAAGAGTCACAAGAACGAAGCCAATTGGAACAGAAAATACCTCATTATGCGCTGTGAAGAGTATCTTTTACGGTATATACAGGTGGAGATAGAGGAGGTAAGGAACTTGTTTGAACCTGATGGCCCATGATGGCATGTCGGGTAGGCGCAACTGCGTCCGCTGGAAATGACATCAGATGACTCAAGCTGGTAGAATATCGGGGCTGGCTGATTCGCCCTCACACTGCCAGGTGTGGGAGTGCTTCTGCCTGTGAATCATGCCGATTTTCTAAACCCTCTATTATAAAAAAAATTTAAAAAAACTAGTATCTCCGGAGTTTCGCTGCTGAGTAAAATGTCAATACATGCTACTTACTGCATCCCTGTTCATCTGAATTGTCCCCGCAGTCATCCTTGTGGTCGCACTTGAACTGAGCGTCGACGCATCGCTGCCCGTTGGAACAGCGGAACTGGTCCAGCCTACAGGCGGCGCTGGCCCCGCCTCCGTTCACGCCACTCCCACCGGGGGTGGTGGAGGGACAGTCGCGTTCGTCCCGCCCCGATCGGCAGTCCACGTAGCCGTCGCAACGCTTCTCTTTCGGTATGCATGGATCCGAGGCGCGGGAGCCGCATTGGAAGTCGTCGGGCTGGCATTTACGGTATGCTGGAACAAGGAAATGTACATCGTTAGTGCTTATTGATACAGCGCTTAAAATGGTACACAGGGTGTATCAACGACGTGTAGGTGGACGATAGATGCTTCCCTGTTTGAGATAGAAAAAAATTTCATGAATTAAAAATGTAGAGGGCATGGCGTACACACGGGAGGTTGTCAGGGTCCGAACCCCCCCATGGTCTTGGATTGTTAACTAAAATTATATTTATACCTACCGAAACTTCCTATTCTGAATGGCTTGGCGCTCCTAAATATACATTGTGCTATTACAGTTGATCCAGAAGCAGTTCTAGAACATTCTTCTAATTAATGAACGAATGAATATATATATTTATAACATTATTACGTTGTGCACTACTGTAACCCCCCCCCTACAGAATAAGCTGTGTACGCCACTGGTAGAGGGTAATATCTCCTATGTTCCAAAAATATTTACCATTATACAGGATGTCCCATAAATGTGTGACTTATCAAAGTTACATTTTTCCAAATAGAAGCCCCTGTATATTATTGCAACATTTCGATTTCTTGGCCGATTCTAGTGTGACTTTATGTATCACACATAATACTTAAAACAAACCGTTTATGCGAAAACCACCATATTTTATATTAGTAGATGTTAGACAATTTTTTTATATCGCAGCGTCTATAAAACTTAGAAGGCTGCGACTTTGCGGTGTGTCTAAGCATAAAATGTTAATGCTTAGGTAGTACGGTCAAATTTGAACGATTTCTGTACTAGGTGAAATCGGTAGATTAATAATTAATCTAAATTATTAATTTTCAAATCTTTCCTGATAACTTTTGTATGTCGATAATACCACTCATTCTACATTTAAATGGCTTAGAAGTAGTTTTGATGCGCTATGTTTGTATTTTACAGTACCTATTCTTAAGTTTTTATAACCTTTTTTGCATTATTCGCTGTGGTATTGTAGGACTGAGCATTCCACCTACGTAGGTACTCAATTTGAAAGCAGCAAACTTGAAAGCTAGATACTGGTGCTACGGTACTAGTATACACAGCAAGTAATGAACAGACTTTAGTTAACGAAAACTTAGACAAATACCTGAAATGTTATAATAATTTAAAAATAAATATTGGTGAGCCTAAAAGTGTTTTATTTAAAAGGAAAAAATACCATAGTTAATGAACATCAGATTAACATTAATAACATCATGTAGGAAAAGGTATCATTAAAATATTTAGGATTGATAGTAGATGAAAGTTTAAATTGGTAACCACATCTAAATCAAATTACTAAAGTAGTTACTCCGTTGCTTCCCATAGTATTTAAACGTCGATACTACTTCACCAAGAAAACCTGATATAGTTTTTATAAGACATTTTTTCTTGCACATTCAAGGTACTTAATTGCAATATGGGGAACTTGTTGTTGCCTTTATTTAAATATAGGTATTCAAAGTTTACAAAATAAAATTCCGAGAAGACAATTTAATTATACAATACAAACATGTCATATGCTGCACTAAAAGTTGCTGAACTGGATATAACTTTAGAATTTGAACAATGGGTGCATTCAGCAGACTCAACAGTTGCGGAGCAGCTACCAAATTGTCTGCTGAACACGTGCGCTACCTAGCAGCTATCGCTGCGGTTGCCATTTTTTGTAGCGATAGAAAAGTGCGCTCGCTTGGAGCGGAGAGAAATAAGCCTCTGACAATAGAGAATAAGCTACTTTTGACCTTGTGAGTGTCATATGTCATGACACTTGTGTTATAGGTTATGTTGTTATATTTAAAAAATAAGTCAAGGGCTCTATGACAGTAGACACAAACTGTTTATCGAGATAATTCACAGCGCACAAATAACGCGTTTCAGCAGGACGCCAACTGTTAAGTTGTAGCGGTTGCAAAAGTAGCGGCTCCCGATATTTCTGCTGAATGCAGTCAATGCAAGTTAATATACAGAATAATTAATAGTAGACAAAAAGTAACACGAACTATAATTTTACAAGTAAAATACATAACCATTTTATTAGGTCACAAAACAATATATACCTATCCTGTTTATAGTCACACAAATATTGCTTCAAATTGTGCAATCCAATCTATATCTAGAGCTTATAATAGGCTACCAGTTGAAATTAGATCTAAGCTATCTCATAATTGATTTATTGTACAATCTTAAACAACACCTAGGCATATAGTATCAATCTAATAAAGGAAAAATTACGCTCCGTTGATGTGTTTATGTTTATTATTCTCGAGGCCATAGCGTTACTGCTTAGAGAAATATCAAATTTTATTGTGATTTGTAATCATTATCCAGAAATAAAGGATGTTTCAAAAAAACCTGAGGATGGCTTAAAGCAGAAGAAACCGAAACGCCGTTAGTAAAAAATATATTTTTTTAAATGACCTGACCGCTAACCATTAACAAGTATGTAGCTGGTATTGTAGCAGAACCGCCAACACTTTTGCCTTCTGCGTTCTTATTACTTCCATCTCTGGTAATTTCAAATTAGTCTAAGCTATCCCCGTCGAGCTGGTAAATGATCGTCGCAGTAACAGTAGACGAAGGAACATTCGACCATTAGCCTCCAACCTTGCTGCTAAATTAATCCGCCATTTGCTTTCAACAATGAGAAGCCGGGATGGGGCTAATGTACAGCCTTAGTTTATTACGCGTACCTGGCTCCGTTATCTAATAGTGTCTTACGAAACGCATTAAACTAACCCCGTTTAATTAATAACACAGACCAGTTCTTACACGTGACGCTTCTGGCCGTTTATGTCGTAGAGGAAACTTCAGAAAACAGAGAGAAACGTGCAATTAAAATGTATGTGTGTTTGTTTCCGCTGATGAGGTAGGAAAAGTGCAGCGGAAAAATTGTAAGAATTTGCAATATACCCGGCGATAAGAATGCGGAAAATCATCCCGTGAAAAAAAGAACTGAATTTTTCGTACTGCCCTGAATTTATAATTTTTTTGTCACTTTGACATTTTCTAATTTTAGGTTACATTAAATAAACAAATGTCACAGCTTTTTAAACTTTAAGCTTTAAACTAACTAGTTTAATTCAAAAAATTAAGTAAACTTTATTGACTCAAAACTTTTCACAGATTACAATGATACAATTTTATTATTTTCCTATAATATGAAGCTGTAGTCTGCAACCTTTTCGTGGACCGCCCGCCTGTCAGTCAAGTTGGTTGGTTCAGTACTTGCCACACATTATGGTGATACCAATTTATTATTTTCCTGTAGCATGAAGCGATAGTCCGAGATCCCCTTGCAACCAAGTCATCGCCGCCCCCCCCCCTAAAAAAATTTAGTATGCCGATAGGTCTTTTCTTCGCAGGTCAATGGACGGCCCATTATAAATACAACAAATTTTTCAGTTTTACAAACCCCCAACCCTCAACCACCCCAACACTGCGTCAAAATCTCATTAAAATCAATTCAATAGTTTCCTCGTTACACAATACAGTGCCACTGGCACAATACGCATTTTCCATCCTTCCCACGGTAGTAATACTGTGTCAAAATTTCATTAAAATCAATTCAACAGTTTCCTCGTTACACGATACAGAACAATCTAAAGCAATACTCATATTTTTACATCAGAAAAAATTCCTTTGGTTTCTGTAATAGGCAAGGCAACGTTCGGATAGACCTAAAAGTTATGTATGTCGCTAGGTCTTCCTTCCCAGGTCAGTGGACAGTGGATCCCACCGCAAAAAAGTAGAAAATGATCAGGAACACCTAAAAAGGAAGTTTGGGGAATATTTGAACATTTTGTTTTTTTTGCTAATTACTTCGCCGCTAATGCACTGATTTTCAAAATTATAGCAGCATTACCTACAACGATACTACAGCATATTGCTGCCCAAATTTTATCAAAATCCATGGAGCGGTTACTGAGATTACGATGTTAGAAAGACGCCAACAGACGGACAGACCGACGGAAATTAGTGTCGTGGATTTTCGTTATGTAGACATCATAGAACGCCAAAAAAGCGTATTATCACAAAATTGAAATTTTTCATCCAACACAAACACTCGTAAATAGCTTCATGCATCTCTATCTCCATAGGAACCAGGACAATACAGTTTTTACCCTACAATTTTCAAATGATATCCTAATTCTATGTCATGCTGATTTTCTGATAAATAATAACAGATTATATTACCAGTATCAATCTTGCAAAGTATTCCGGGGTTTCGCAACCACCCAAGACGCCATCCTACCTCGGCTCATTTTAACTACTTCTAAAAGTACAAGATGATCACACATTCCCAGAGTACCCAAAAACAAACGTTGAACGACTTTCATATTGTATTGTTTCTTTTTTAATTTAGGAGCCACCGAAACTAACACAAGTTTCAAAAACAATAGACTTAATCGATCTGTACCATGGCTCACGGTATGGTTTAGAAATTTCATTGATATCAGACAACAACACAGTTTCAAAAATTATTTCTAGTCTAAGGTATTCTAAGTATTCGGATAAAGCTAAAGAATATATTGTCGTTCCTTTACATACATTTTTCAGATTCACAACCCTTACCCTTGAATTACTATTTAACCCCCTTAAAAAAAACGTGGAAAATGATCAGGAACCACCCAATCGCATGCAAACAAAGCTCGAGCTGTTTTTATATTTTTTAAGTAAGAATACTATTCCTGCATCGCCACTGACGCAATTTATAAAAACTATAAGCGTTTTCCATCCTCGCCATGGTAGTAATACTGTGTCAAAATGCCATTAAAATCAATTCGACAATTCCCACGTTACGCAAAGCAATATCTAAAGCGTTACTCGTATGTATACATCAGAAAATTCCAAGTTCCTTAGTTTCTGTAATAGGAAAGGCAATGTCCGGATGGACCAAAGAAGTATATTATGCCGCTAGGTCTTTCTTTCACAGATCAATGGAAAACATGTTATGAATAGAACCAATTTTTCAGTTTTACAACCCCCCACCCCTCAACCACCCCAATTTGAGTCCCACCCAAAATAAAGTAGAAAATCATCAGAAACTCGTAAAACGCCTAAAAACAAATTTTGATAAATATTTGAAATTTTTTTGGTAATTAGCATTAGCAGCACTACCTACTACGAGCCCACAGCATATCGCTAGGCAAATTTAATTACAATCCTTGCAGCGGTTACTGAAATCACAAGGCTGGAAAACACCAACAGACAGTCAGATCAACAGATAGACAGACCAACGGAAATGAGTGACTTGGATTTCCGTTATCTAAAAATCATAAAATCCCTCGCCCAAAAAGCGTATCATCTCGAAGTCGAAAATTTTCGCTATAATGATCACATGTCGGTATGGGAAGTAAAAGTGAGTTTTAGGGTCTGTAACTGATAAACATGCATTCTCGTAGGTACACAAGTTTCAATCATTTTTCTTATGATATCCTCAACTGGAATATTAGACGAAATTAGTAAATTTCAAGAAGGGCTATCAAAAACAACTAATATATCAAAAAGTCTAAGGCCATAGGTATCTAAACTGATTCCATCATTTCCTTTTAAACACAAATTACCATAAGTTGATGTTATAGGATTTCACAAGAGACAAATTTCTATAGGTGCACGCCTAATTAGCGTTCCTACCCACATGTCCATTACACGATATACAAAATTTTCCACAGACGCAAAGGACAAAATGTAACGGTAGAACGATTTTCCGACACGCATATATGTGAAAGATAAATGGATGGGATCGGTAATTTCGCGACCCTTTCAATGACCCTTTTGAAGTATAGGCGGCTGAGGGCCCCGCTAAAACAGACGGTCTGTTTGAACAGGGGATATTCAAATAGGGATCTGTGTTACAACAGAATATGGAAACCTCTTGTTCAACACGGAAACGTTGGATTATTTGAATGATAACTCGTGTTAGGTAGAGCGTAGCAGAGAGGACTTGGAAGACAGTGTAGGATAATAGTAATAGGCGTAGAGGTAGTAGCACCACGGGGGTGGCATATAATTTTATATTTGGCTTTGGTTTTTTTTAAGCTTCTAATAATTAAGCCTAACACAAAATCATTAGTTAAACTTATAAAAGTAGGAATAAAAAAAACTACAAGTGAAACATTAAGTCGAAGAACATTATTATACTTATACCATTGACAAATCTAATTAACATATGTTTAAAAGAAGGTATTTTCCCTTGTAGAAATGGCTGTAATTAAACCTATTCACAAGAAAAGGGGATGGACCATTGCCTGACAAATGCATGACTATGAAAATTGCAATATATTTTGAATCACATAACCTGTTCACCGATAGCCACTTTGGATTTCGGAAGAATAGAAGTACTGTCATGGGCATTTTGAACCTGGTTGATGACATTACTGAAATTTGGCATACACTACTGTCCTATTTTGTGATCTTAGGCCTCTGATTGTGTTAGCCAAGACATCCTTATTTAGAAGCTGATAGCCTATAACTTTAGCTCAGACAGCATTAAGCTTATAAAATCGTACCTTACCAGTAGAATACGGGTGGTGGAAGTAGCCGGAGTGAGGTCAGCAGAAAGTGTTGTGAGTGCTGGAGTACCACAAGGGTCTATAGTGGACCCAATACTCTTTCTAATCCATATGAATAACCTTCCTTCAAATTAAAATGGGTATACACCTTTTACGGGCCCTTTCTCAGCTGATACTTTTCCAAACTCTTGGAATGGTTCACTGGAAGCTCAACATAAGGCCCACACATGGTTCTGTGCTAACAAGCTTTTGTTAGATGTGGATAAAACACTAGACTAGACACTAGACATTTCGCCGAAGTCTGGAGACTATTCAGATTGCAGAGAAAAGCTGTAAGGCTGATGTCTGGCCTTTCCTACAGAGATGACTGTACACAGGCATTTGTAAACCTAGAAATACTCACATTACCATATCTATACATCCTGGAAAACTTTTTATTTCTGAAACGTAATATAGGCATGTTCCAGATACAAAAGGATGTGCACAAATATAATACAAGGACAGGTAATGATCTAGTACCCTCATATACACTGTAAGGCTGATGTCTGGCCTTTCCTACAAAGATGACTGTACACAGGCATTTGTAAACCTAGAAATACTCACATTACCATATCTATACATCCTGGAAAACTTTTTATTTCTGAAACGTAATATAGGCATGTTCCAGATACAAAAGGATGTGCACAGATATAATACAAGGACAGGTAATGATCTAGTACCCTCATATATACGGCCAAAGAGGTGTCATAATTGCTCGGGGTTCTGGATGATTAAGTGCTATAATATTATTCCTATTAGAGTAAGCAATCTCCCATTATTTAGCTTTAAATATAAAATCAAACAAATTTTCTCATTTTTAATTACAGCACTTTTATATTTAAGAAAAGGAACACTCAGTATTAAGAGACGTTTTCATTGTAGTTGTTTGCGTAATTGTGTTTGTTGATAATATTTTACCTGTTAGTGATCTAAGTATATTTTCATGGCTGACATGTGTAAGCATTTTTATTACGCATGGACATGTACAAAGAATTGAATTGAACCATTATTGAATTGAATTGAATCGAAGCAGCATCTGCGAGAGGGCAGTGTTACTCATTGATCATTATTTATCATCGCTCAAGTACAGACCCTTTTTAGCATCATCCCTATTTGCACAGATACTTCAATTTATCGTCTTGTAGAAAATCGTCGCTTACAACGACACCTTAGTTTAACGTCTTGTAAGAAAGCGATGCTTACACAGATGCTCCAATTTAACGTCATATGGAAAATCTTGTGCAAGAAATACTCGTAGATCGTTGTAGACTTTTTTATTGGACAGGATATTGGATGGAGGTCAATGGGACGAGACAAAAACAGTTATGGAGAGTATTTTCTTATAAATCGAAAGAACTTGGTTGTTTTTTTATTATAGAGGTTATTGGATGCTGATCAGGGGTACTAGAGAGGAATAAGTATGGTTATGGATGGTATATCCTAAAAAAAAATAAATTTGGTTCGAAGAAGGTCCGATATATTTCTAAAAAACTTTTCTTTTGGAAGTTCACTTACCTTATTTTTTATTTAATACAAAGAAAAAATAATAAAACTCTCAATACAAGGCGAACATACGTTTTAAGAATCTTTTAAATATTTTTTTTTGTCGATAAATTTAACGTCTACTCGGAAGAGATATTCAGGAGAGCTTTAGAAGACACCACCGATGGTATAATTATAAATGGGCAATGCATTAATAACCTGCGTTACGCTGACGACACGGTTATTCTAGCAAAGCACTTCAACGACTGATGAACAGAGTAACAACAGTATGTGAAGAGTTTGGGATGGAACTAAACACAAAGAAAACAAAAACTATGGTTATCAGCAGGCATCAGAACAAGAAAGTAAAAAATAACGTCACCGGAACGGAGCTGGAAAGAGTAAGAAGAATAAATTATCCTGGAAGTAATCTTGATGAAGCTTGGGACCATTCACTGGAAATAAGAACACGCATACAAAAAGCACGTAACGTATTTTATAGAATGCAAAAGGTGTTATGCAGCCGCCAACTTAATATCCCATTACGAGCTCGGATACTGAAATGCTATGTTTTTTCTACTGTACTGTACGGTGTTGAGGCTTGGACAATGACAGAAGCAACACAAAAAAGAATACAATCATTCGAGTTCTGGTGTTACCGTAAAATGCTTAGAATATCTTACGTGAGTCATACGACAAATGAGGAAGTCCTGCGAAGAATGAACAAGACAACAGAGCTTATGAACCTCATAAAAGAAAGAAAAACACAATATTTTGGCCACATTATGAGAAACGAAAAATACGAACTGCTTCATCTTATTATCGAAGGCAAAATCAATAGTAAGAGAGGACCAGGAAGAAGACGCAACTCCTGGCTCAAAAACCTGCGACAGTGGTCAAATATGACCTCCATAGAATTATTTAGAGCCGCCACAAATAAGATTAAATGGGCAAATGTAATAGCTAACGTCTTCAAGGATAAGGCACCTTAAGAAGAAGTCGATAAATTGTGGTCTGGTCCCACCCAGTTCCAGTTGTTCACTTCATGTTGAGGCATACCGGATGTCCCATAATTTACTTGACACATGATATTTCGTAACGAAAAATGGTTGAACCTCGAACTGGGTTGTAATTCTAAAGGTACTATAAGATCTGTCATACCATGCATTCAACACATTTTTTTGTACATCATCCCCGAAGACTCACCCTGAAATTTTTGTTTCCAAATAGCACCTCAAAGGTTTTCCTGCATAAATGATATTACCATTTTATTTAAAATCCTGTGATATCTTCGATGTGTTACGCAAATTTATTATTAAAATCAGATAAATAAGAAAACTCCGTGTATTTTCAGGTGTACTGAAAGACCTATCACAGATGTTTTCGAAGACAAAAATGTCTTAAAATAGTAGTCACAATTATTTAGGAAAATCTGTGGGGTGTTTCGAAGTTCATTCAGTAACCTTGAAAGTTTTCTTCTTATCTGTTTCAGTTTATCTGTTTATCTTACGAAAATATTACGCCTCAAACAAATCGTTATTTTATTTAACTTATGCTTATGACTTTACGAAAAAAAGGTTTCTGTATAAAAATAAAGGTAGTACAACATTTTAAATAAAATAAAGACCTACTTTGTGTAGAAAAAACTATTGAGTTTTATTTGAAAAAAAGTTGATGGTGAGTTTTAAGGGTTGAAGTATAAAAGAAATGTTTTGAAAGCACCATATGATAGATCCTATAGCACTATAAAAATACCATTTAGTTTTCGTTTGAACTGTTTCTTGTTACGAGAATATCATGTGTCAAAGAAATTCTGGGACAACCTGTACATCACGCACATACGTTGATGTTGCAGTTTTGATCTGTCCTCACAATATGCCTGCATCTAAAACTCCGACGTTAATATGTCTAAAAAACAACATTTGTGTCGGTTCAGTCTGTACTCAGCTTTAGAACAGAGTTTTCAAAGCCGTCACCTCTACGGCTGCGGTGAATTTGCGGTAACTCATAACAAGGGGAAATGTGGAACTCGTTATGGTTTAAGGTTTAAGGTTTCCACAAAATAATGACTTTCAGAAACGAATCTCATATTTCAGCATACAACACTCGACCTTCATACATCCCACAGCCATCGTGGGTCAACAAAAAAGATCCAACGTTTCACAGGGGTTGGATTATTGGATAAGGATACAAAAACAATTTCTGAGAAATGTCGCCAAATACAGGGGGCTCTTCAGTGTCAATCCTAGTTTCTATCATCTGAATTCTCGTTTCCCGCAGTTGGAAATGTAACATTTAAGAAAATGGTGAAAGCTGCACCTTGTGAATGCAACGTTTAAGAAAATGGTGAAAGTTGCACCTTGGAAGTGTAACATTTAAGAAAATGGTGAGAGCGGCAACTACTTAGATCGCTAATATAGCGCATCCACCATTTTTTAAGTTCACTAGATCATTATTCTGCTTCTCTCACTGAAGTAAAATCAAATTAGAAAGAAGAAAACATCTGTTGTGAAACATATTTGCATTAATTTTTCCGCTGTGACCTAACCTTTGGTGTTTCGACTTAGTAGGTTAATTTAGCATACATATGACATCAAACTGTGGGTAGGGTAGGGTGTACAAGTAAATAATATTGTGCAAGAAAGTTGCACATATCTCATTTTGTATTAACATGCTTCATCGTCTGGTTAAAAAGTTAGCTGTGCTGAGCTATTACTTTGCATAGCTCTATTCAAATGCTTAAGAGCATCAGATGGTGCTAAATGATCACTTCTCTTGCAAAAACGGATATAAATGTTGGTGTCAAAATATGTCTTCTGGAAGCTACACATACTGACAACATAGGGAATCAACCAAGCTATTCCTTGGTAAGGATGGAAGAACACCTTTTTCCAGAAGGATTTTGTATCTTAATTCGTGACAAAGACATATTATATTGAATTCTAAATCAGAAAATCGCACTTTCGCAGTTTTTAAGATTACTGTTATATTGACTGCGTCTCTTTTAATTTCCTATCACCAAGTAATTTAGAGTACACTCTTTCTTTTTAGAAACTTCTCAGCTCATTAAAAATCACCCAACACTCTTGAAACTTTTTTGGAACGTCTGTGATTTTAAGCGTAACAAAAGCTGGGCGAGTTCTTAAAAACTCCATTTATCGTTTTGCTCCTTCAAAAGGAAGTAGAACATCCAGAAATAATGACGCTGTTTCTGCTTAGCGAACGTCTCAACTTTGCTACTAATTAAGGATTCAAATGGGAATTTCGAAACGCTTTGATCAAAGGAACTGCGTCACTGCCAATTAAATCTCGCATTTGAGAGTAATCAGGATTATTAAGATTGTGTGGAACTCGAAGTAACATGATATAATTTTAGAGAAAGATTGTATATCCCATTTCAAGAGAAAAGTGTATCAAATATGTGCCATTAACATTTTGTCTCCAAAGGTGCTGTGAGTTAGATGTACAGACTGAAAGATCTCGGGCACCCGCCATATAACACATGCTTGTAGTCGATGGAGTTGGCCGTTACTTGATGTTTGAAAAAGACACTGTGTGTCGAAACGATCGTCGCAAGTTTAAATAAAAGTGGTGATTATTCATCTGGAATTCTTTGTACATGCTTGTAGAATTTCATCCACGTAGCATTGTGTTAAAGATCATATTTGTCTCACTGTTTCACGTTGTAGATATTTTTTTAATTGTTGTAATTTATTTATGCATAATTTAAGCCTGTATTTTATGTATTTTACAACTGAAATCAGTTAAATGATTTATTTCATTAGTACTGCAAGTCTGATTCCTATAACTTAAGCATTTTGGCGTGGACAGGAAAGAAACTGATAAAAACATTCAAACACCTTATATCTCAGAAACTTTGCATAATAATTATATTAGCAGGTCCCGAAGTTTTCTGCCATATTTATTAGACACATTAGATAAACCAGTCTTTACTTGTCTAGTGAAATCGTATCCTGTCTATTGTGAAATTTTAAATTCTTGCTATACAGGGTCTCCCATAATTAATGGTATACAACAAAACTGGAGATTCTTTGGGTAAAAATATTGAGATTTAACCACACTTATTTCAGTCCAAAAGTTGATAATAGAATACAGGGTGACAATGTTTTTTCAAGCATTTTTACGTGAAAAAGGTATACTTTGTAAATGTCGTTACGCGTAACCGTTTTCCAGGTATCTGTTTATCAATCAGTGGTCAGTACACGTTCTGTCACATTTCCAAATATAAATGTTTTATCGAAGTAGGCTGTCATTAAATCAAATGCCAGTTGCCAAAAATGCTACACACTTAAGGTACAGATAAACATGCTCAAATCGAGCACATAAGCATGCTATTAATGAGCAACTGCAACTTCGTAGCATGTATGTACATACCTTGCTAAAAATAAGCATGCTGATCTAGAGCATGCTTAAGAATCGATGGTCGTGCTTTTAGCATGTCTGGACAGGTCTGATTATTGATCATGCTCATATCAATCAGTCGTTTGCAGCAGGTGGGTGTACATGATTTGCCAAAAATTAAACCTAAACCCAAATCATTCTATTCCTTCTCTTTCTTTTTATTTCTTGATGGCAAAATTTTTGTAACACATGGTATTCCAATGAAACTAATTATTTTGTCACGACAGCCCTTTTCTTGCTCCAGGGAATCAAACTGCACTCACTTGTCACGTTTTTACTTCACAATTGAATACAGAATCACTCAAATGACATTCTAGAACGCCCATCTGTCAGTCCCGAAAATTCCAGATGATTGGATGACGTTTACACATCAAAGATCTAACGTACAACTTAACAACAACAAC
Organism: Callosobruchus maculatus; assembly: GCA_951848785.1. NCBI lineage: Eukaryota > Metazoa > Arthropoda > Insecta > Coleoptera > Chrysomelidae > Callosobruchus > Callosobruchus maculatus. The sequence goes on from CATOUR010000100.1 coordinate 5,673,199, forward strand.
AATACAAATAAGCAACAGTAGATACAGGATGTTACGATATTATTCAATTCTCTGGTGAGCGCCCCTATTCAAAGTCTTTGCTTTTAGCAGGATCGATAAGATCATGCTCTAAAAAGCCATGCTAAATAAAAGCACATGTGTCAGTTTCAACAGCATGCCAATTTTGAGCATTCTAATAACCATGCCATTTATGAGCATGTGTATCTGTACCTCTGGTTACTGTCAAAATTTGCTAGTACTTGTTGACATTTACCGACTTAGGCTTAATTCAGATGTACACGACATCCGAATATACGACGCACGTAGCTACGAAACCGTTTCTATTTTTTCTGAAATATTCAAAATGATGTCAAATGGTAATATTTCAACTAATAGGGACAGTTTCGTATCATTGTATCGTCGGATTTCGTGTGCATCTGAATTAAGTTTTATGATTGAACCTGATCTGTACAAAGGCACAAACCTTTAAGCCTTCGTTGAAGTTAGTCATTAGTTTTTTAAGACAAAACATAACTCTGAGCAGTGAAAACGTATTTATCGTCAGCAGGTGTAAGCCACTGATTGCCACTTAACATTCTGGTACATTCTGTATTTAGATAAAGGCCACATAGGTAGCCGAAACATCAGCAAACTTCATGCTCCAGCCACATAGGCTCTTTATCTAAGCTTTATATACCTACTTGCATTTAGCCCTTTATAAGCGATAGTTTTTCGGCTATAACCCAAACATTCCCCACTAGATACGCAAGTGATTATAACCGCAGCTTAGCAAGTGTTTTCCTTTTTCCGTGTGCAAATAGCTTCTAATGATTTCCATGGGGTATTTTGGCACACTCGCTAGTGTGCTAAAAAGCATTTAGCTTAATGGAGGACCGTCAACAAGGAATTAGAGGGAAATAAGGAATAGCATCGGCTTACGGTCGTATACTAAGATTAAGATGGCTTCGCCGTGGCTTCCAAATCTCCTCGTTCTTGTTTGAAATTTGCATGAAATTACGATTTCAGCATATAACTCATGTTATTTCTGTTTAAGTATATTTTGATGACGAATGAAGCAGCCATATATACACCGTATAAGATGGAGAACGGGAGTTAAATAATAGGGATGTCCCCTCTGCTTTGTCTGTCATTAACTAAAACCACATTAGATGAAAGTGAAACTTTAATAGCAGTAGTCCCGATTCATAGATAAATTTTACTGGCACTTTTAAAGTCTCTACCTAGAAATTTTTCAAGGAAATCAATACATTATGTTCATCCAAATAGTTCCTTTTGGGATATAGAATATTCAGACACTTCTTGTAGAGCTTTACATCACTCTTTATTAATTTACACTGTCGATCTGCAACTGTCTATTTTGAAGCTACTTAAAGTAAGAGGGTCATCAAACTGATACAGAAGGATATCTCACTTTTACCCAAGAAATCAGTATGAGGTTCTGGACGAAACCTAATTCAGTTTTTTCTATAATAAATAATAAATATCGTACGATAAGTATTTCTTACGCTACTTCACCAGCTGCTGTTTGAGTATTTTACATCGTCATCCAAATATACTTATATATATATACTCCCCAAATTTCATCAAAATCCATGCAACAGTTACTGAGATTACGAGGGTAGAAGAACGCCTACATACAGGCAGGCAGACGGACAGACTAACGGAAATGAGTGACGTGGATTTTCGTTATGTAGGCACCATAAAACGCGTAAAAAGCGTATTATCTCAAAATCGAAAATTTTCGCGATCACAATATTCCCCTTACCTATCGGTCTAGGAAGTAAAAAATGACTCCTATTAAAACTCAAATCAAGTTTTTTGGACTGGGGAGACAGCTTATATGTAGAATATGTCAAGTGGTACATCTTTAGAAAAGTTTTCTAGCTCCATACTGCTCTACTGTTTTAGAAAATAGGGAGCATTAAAGTTCCAGCGATGCACAAAAATCCATTTATTGTTCATGCGGTATTTTCTTCTCCAAAACCTGCCTTTGCAGATTCTGTGAAACAAAACAAAAAAAAAACAATTCTTAGATTTGTACTCATGAAGTGACATGACTTATGGATTGCCGAGTTTCAGAGCTTTTGATCTTCTAGATTAATCATCATGGCATACTCAACTCCACAGACAGTCAGAACGGTTGAGATCCATGTTGAAATATAATTCCTGTGGAAGTGGGATCGCGGATTTAATCAATTGTATCATATCCGGAAAGGTGTTTCAAATCAAAACATTTCAAGACCAGACGACACATTTTGAGATAAAGTATATTTTTTCAAGGACAATTTTGATACTTGAATTTTGTTCCAAGTAAAGAAAACGAAATCACAGCTTTCGAAGATTCACGGCAATTTCTTAAGATTGAGGAGCTGCCGACGTTTTTGGTACAGAATATAATGCAGTAAAAGTAAACTCATACCAAAGAAAGAATCTTAACATAGCTGGCTAAGCACGCAATTCACAACGATAGCTGCCGACACGTGTTTCGAACTTATTGGACTTCATCAGGGCAGGGTAATCTCAGTCAAGGATGGTAGGACTCAGAGATGACAAATACCAGGATGTTTCTCTTTGTAAACTCATACGTAACTAAATCGATGCACTTTCACCATTATTCGAACTAACCTACACCCTGCTGCATACATTCGGATTTCGCCGACACATTAAGGTGCATTTAAATTAGAGCGAATACCTGCGAATGAACGAATTCGTTCGATAGAATAATTCAATTTAAATGGCGAACCGAACAGGAGCGAACGAATTAGTTCGCGTTCGCACGTGCTCCGGTGCTTGTCGATTTTTTAGCGAATCATCAAAGCATGTTCGTGCTCAATGTAAACGCTACTGTTGTACAAGCGAATTATTTGTTTGGCGGTAATGGTGGCTTAAACAATGGAGTGGACCGTTAAAAGTAGTTGTCTATTGTTGATACTGCTCTTTTAAATGTGATATCTATCTTTGAAATGCCAGGGCCGATTAAATCTAGCGCATATTCTAAATTCAATTGAAAATCATGAAGAATTCCGCAATCTTGCATTTGACATATCGAAATCCTTCTACAGAATGTGGCAAGCCTGCCAGTGGCTAAATAGCTTTTTGGACGACCGATCTCTGTTGCAGTCGAAGGCTGATCATCAGACGTACTTTCAATAAAGGCCGGTGTTCTTCAGGGATCTGTCCTATCCCCTACACTGTTTCTGATCTACATCAACGAGCTGCTAAAAATAACATCCAATCCAATCCACAGCTTCACAGACGACAGTACATTAATATCGTGTATGGAACCAAGCAAGCCATTATCATCACAGGAGACGGTACGTTGGCGACAGCAACATGCTTCACAGACCAACGTAGATATCAAAACAACTGTCGAGTGGGGATTATTAAATAAAGTACAGTCTAACGTACAGAAGTCTCATGTTGCATTACCAACTGTGGAAATAGGTCACCCAATAGTCGAGCCACCTTCCGTCAAGGTATTGGGGATCAACATCAACAATAACAAGTCCTGGCACGACTACGTCATCGGTATTGCTAAAATTGCGTCCCAGAAGCTTGGAGTTTTGTTCCGCTGTAGGAAGCTGTATCCACCAGAGCGACTACTGCTGCTCTACAAGGCACAGGTCCGACCATAGTTGGAGTATTGCTCCCATGTTTGGAGATGCACTCCGAAGCACTCTCTGAAGCTTCTGGACAGTATAGAGAAGACAGCAATTAGACTAACCGATGCGCCTAACCTCACAAAGGATCTTCACAGCCTGAAACATCGAGAAGAGGCGGCTGACTGGTCCTTGTTTCACAGATTCTATAACGGAAGATGTTCGAGTGAGCTCTTCCATATAAGATCACCAAAGGCTATTCGAACGAGGAAAACTAGAGAGGCTCTGCGAGCTCATCTTTACCAGGTCGAGGTCTCTACTCCCCGAACCAGTCTCCTCCAGCATTCCTTCTTTTGAGGAACCTCAACGCTGTAGAATGAGCTGCGGGGAATTAGTTTCCCGACGGCCACAACCCGTAGCGTTTCAGATCTAACGTGCATCGACACCTATCCTCTCGCAGCGCTTTTACAGCGCCATAGGCTTTCAGCCTTTACGGGAGGCTGACCATAAAAAAAATCCATTACACCTTGTTACCACAACTGATGGCACCAACTCCATGAGGATATCTAACTGCTTTTGCAGCACTAGATGGAGGATCAGAAACGTTCATTCACAGCTTATGCATGCCCAGATCTTAGTACAATTTGCGAACCTCTAGTAGATTTGTTAGGGGGGCGCCTGATAATGTGACTTTTGCTCAGTTTGTACTCATGTCGTGCCATCCATTGTGATAACAAGGCATAGTTACATCCCACAGAAATTTGTAGATTATCACAAGTTATCACTGGTTAGGTCTGGAAACAAAGCAGTACCCCCTACCGTTCTCTCTTCTTTAATAAACTCAAACACAATACCCTTACTCTTTTTATTTGACCTACCATAACGATAAAACTAGCAGTAACAATTAAATCATCGTCCGATGACATGGCTTTAGTAACACGAAACACGGTGCATCTTACTTTTAATTTACTTCTTTGCTGTGATGCAGGGTTATGTAGTTTCTTAAGCTATTAAAAACATTGATGTTAATGTAATTAGAAACGGTATATTAATGTCGAATTAACTAAATGGATCTAAAGAAGCAGCTGCCAGAGTGTGTTGTATGAAAAAATAAATGCCAACTTTGTCATATTGCAACTAAAAAGCAGGCAGGTGACTAGATTTTGTTTCCGATTGAAGACACTTCAATAGAGAAAAAACGTGATTACACTCAGTTTATTTACGATGTTTTAATTCTGTTATGAATATTGATGTTTACAAAGATAATATTTTTTTATGACTGAGCCGACCGCGAAGGCAAAGCATAAATACCAAAGCACAACTAACGACATGCATGAGGGTTTCAAAAGGAATAGTTTGCCCAGTGGCTAGATTAAGCATTTAGTGTTTGTGGTCTCTGCACCGAAAGCATCCACTGTCACAAATTTAACAGTCGATTGTAAAATTTGTGGTGCATCTTATGTAACATAATGAGGCGTGATTTACGTTCCATGGAAATAAATGACCTTCTTTAAGCAGTTCTTTGAGATGCAATTGGAAAAGCTAATGCCCAGTAGTACGTCGGTTAGGTCTTTTGTCAAAGTATTCATCGCAGCTCCCCACGGAGAGTCGACTGCGGTTCTGACACTTTAAATACCTCTTTCATCTTGAGAATATTTTCATTTAAATATGTATATTTCTCGTCAGGGTAAGTGAGGGCTTTAGGCAGGCAACACCAGAAAAGGGACTGCAATAAGCGTACCTGAATAATTCTGAAAAGGGTAGATTATTTTCATAAAAGCAAACAAACCTACGGTTAGTAGGTTTTCAGATAAATCCATATCTGTTTCATACAAGGAATAGTGCATTTAAAAAGCTGTATACTGAGCTAGCGTTTGATGGGGAATAGAATGATTTTCAAAAAATACTTCAAAAAGCTACGCGGCTCTACGAGTGCTATGCTATCGTCTAAGGCACTTATACAGCCCGACATAGTCTTCATCGACTTACAACTAAATACAATAGTCGATATTGACTTATCGGTACCTGTCGAGGTGAAAATAGTCTCTAAGGAGGTGAAAAGTGGACCAAATACCAGGAGTTGCTCTGACAGCTGAGCAGATCCTGGCCAGACTACATTGTTACTCTGCTGTTAATGGTCATAGGATCTCTACGTGGAATGCTACTCTCTCGACTACCTAGAGTACACGATTTGCGGACCCAGTGATTGCTCACCTCGCAGGGTAATGGAACAACATCTCGCAGTTTCGGAGCCCGGGCTGTACCTTTTTCTTTTAAAAATCAAGCAGCTACCGCAATTTAGGAGTAACCTTCAACAGCGGCCTCATCTAGTCTGAGCATGTCAACGTTCTGTGCTCGAAGACCAAAGCCATTTAAGGGTTGTGATAGCTCGACATGCTGTCTTCTTTATGAAACTTACGTGGGACCACTGATGGAGTTTTCCGGGCCTGTATGGTGTCCCATACTTGCTCGCGACCAAGAAGCGTTGGAACCAATGCAACTGAGAACAACCCGTATTCCCTGTGGTACGGTGCGCCCTGATTACACTGGACTGCGAAATATTATTTTTTCTCTGAGGTCGACGCTTTTTAAACTGTTTTTGGGTAAATGATGTGTGCAGATTTCAACAATGTAGCGCATTTTCCGACATCAGGTCAAGTTTTTTTGCTTTCAGTATATTTTCAGAAAATCAGATGCTGAGCTATATACCACCTATTACTTCCCTCAAGGTTATTTATGTATAACACATAAATGAAGAAATGATTTATTTAATGTAAAGTTATAATATTAAAATACCATATAGAAAACTACTGTGGCAGGAATGGTTTTTTCAATGATTTACGTGTATGTTTCATGTCTTGAACATCCCTTTTTAAGCACCAGCAGTAGTCTGCCAGCATATTCACGTTCTATCGGCCCTGATATCTCTCTTCCACGACACGGATGTCCTGGTGAAAACGTTCGCCTTGCTCTTCGCTAAAATTCGCACAATTTTCCGGAAAATAGTCCAAATGCGGACACAAAAAATGCATTTTCAGAGACATACGTGCACCAAGAGACTGGAAGCTTTGTAGCAGGTCTTCAACCACTTGTTCATACTCTTGAGTTCGGTGGTTTCCCAAAAAGTTTTGGACGATGGATTTAAATGCCAGCCATGCACTATTTTCGTTATCTGCCATATTCTGATCAAATTCTTGATCCTTCGTCAGTTCTCTGATTTGAGGACCGTCAAAAATGCCGGCTTTCAGTTTGGCATCGCTGATGTTTGGAAATTTTCTGCTAAGGAAAATAAGTCATTTGTACTGAATGACCCACTGGAACAGAAGCAAGTTTGTTACCATTGTACAAGAGAACTGCCTTTAAGTTTCTGCTCGATGAATCAATGAACAACCTCTATTCGTTAGGATCATATATCAAGCTGAAAGTCTCGATGAGACCCTTGTTATTTTTGCAGTAAGCTAGTGCTGTGTTTTTGTCCTTCTCAAAGAAAATTCGATACTCTTTTTTTCGACTACTATACGAGTAGAATGTTGTCCTCGGAGCAAGTAAATTGTTTTCACGGAGACGAGATCCTAACAATTGTGCGGACTCCTTAGCCAGACATAAGTCTCTCGCCAGATCATTTAATTCGCCTTGCGTGAAGGGTTTCGGTTGATTCTTCAACGGTCTCCTCAAAACCAATTTCTCCATCTGTCAGCTCATCATTGGATTCTGAAGAGAGGTTTACGTATGTATCGGGGGGTTCTGGAACTGGAACTTCTGGACTATGACTAACAGGCTTTAATGCAGATGGTACGTCGGGATATTTTACGTATTGTCGATTGTTTATATTTAACCCTTAAATTTTAGGTATATTTATTAGGAGAAGTCAATGAAATTTCATAAATTCTTACGTTCTAAATTAGTCATACAAAAATAACAGTCAGTGATGTGATCTTTGCCTTCCCTCCAAATCATTGGTATACCAAGAGGTAGGTTTTTTTGTTTCTTGGTGCTCCAACGTCGCAAACCTTCTACGCGTGTTTTGCAGCATATGTGAGGTGCGAATGGCTTATCTTGATCACCGAGTCTGATACCAAAGTAGGCTAGGTATATCTTTTTGACAAAACTCGTAATATTTGACTTCCGATTAGGCAAAGTGATTTGTCCACATATATAACAAAACCTGTCGGGGTCATTTTTACACTTTTTTCTGTTCGTTATAGAAATATAACGTTCGCACTCCATCTGTTAAAGCTGTTCCAACGAAGTAATAGCAATCTACGATGGCACCAGTTCAAGTTGAAGAAGAGGTTTTCAGGACTACAATACGGTAGCACCTTCTTCCCAGCGGAATGTTCGATGATTGGAATAATCTACCAAGATTTGTCGTGAACTCTACAAGAGTGAACAATTTTAAAAACGTGTGGACACGTTTTTTAAATATGATACTTTATTTACTAACTTGATGCCTCTGTATAGACTTGCTGTATGTTATTTTTCTGTTCTGAGTTTATAGCCCCCAGGCTCAACTCTTATCTGTTTATTAATAATAATAATAAAATGTCCCCCTCATTATGTCGGTCTCAGGACTTACACCAAACATGTTTATACAACACCTTCAACAGTTGGGCCTGGACGAAAAGTTACACAAAGCATTCAAAAGTCTGTAATCCTGAAGACCTGTAATATTGTGCGATCCTTCCTAAATGTTGCTACCGCAATTATGCGAGAGGAACTTAGAAAGTCAGATAATAATAAAATATGCTACAGTTGTCTGCTACTGCCCTTGGTTTAGGTTATATTTTAATTAGCTAATGGACGAAAAGTGATCCTCTGTCTGGGCGTCTATGGAGACATGCAACTCGGCAGGAAGTGGGAAAGGAATTACGTGACCTACAACTGCGACCGCGCAATTTAATTGGATTAAATTCATAAACATGGATTAATTCTGCTTTTATTCTGAACCACCACCATGCTCAGCTTCACTTTAAGAGGCTTCTTGACGCAGTGACGACATTGCTTTCATTATGGGGAAACGAAGAAATCTTAGGCGCTATTAATACCTGCACGCGTTAGTAACGAAGATTAAATTACTTTTGTTATATAACTGAGAAAACCACGAAGGCGAAGCCCAAATACGGAGGTACCGCGGTTGCTAAGGAAAGGATAATTTAGGCAAAGTGTATCGATCATAATAGGCTCGGTAAGCGGCGGATTTATAGAGAACTCAGAGGAGCAGGCTCCGTACAAATACCGGTAAAACGGTGAGAGGTCACCAACTACACGTCGTTGAGAAAGCAGCTGGAAGTTGAGCGTTAATACCGGGTTGCCGATTAGTCGATATGCTATTCTAGGCCAGGCCTATACACAGATACAAGAGGAATTTCATTGTACTCTCTGCTGCTTACGCTATAGGCTAGGAGTTCCATATGTCTGTTTAGGGGACAATGTTCTGTAAGGAGACACACTAAGCAACTCAAGGTACCTTGTTGGGCTGACTTATCCTTCTCATTTATTTTATGCTCACTATAAAGTACGAAGTAGGAGCTAGTACAGAAAAGCTAAGCTGAGTAAATGAAGGGATATGTATTAGGTTAAGAGATTACCATAGTATCAGCGATCCTAGCATCTGATTCAATCAGAGAAAAGCACTACAACATCATTTGAATGACTTAGACTTAGATGTTTCTCGTAACTGAATAATTAATTCATATAGTTTTAAAGAACGTTTGCATGTTTTTGTAACTGTTGTTGTAATTATAAAATGGGATATTCTAAGGATCTTTAGAGACCTAATTCATTTTATCTAATAGGAGTTGGTGGGAATAACAGTCACGTTAGATTTTTTTTCGGCTCCAGAAATCAGTAAGCCATTCCATACAAAAATACGTCTGTTCTAAAAAATGGAGCCAAGTTGATTGACTCAAAACTTCCTACACATAATGATGATACCATTTTATTATTTTCCCATTGCATGGAGCTATAGTTTGAAAAAAAAAACGCAAAAAACATCCAACTCAAAAACTCTCATAAATATAGTTTCTTACGTCTCCCCCTTAGAAGCTAGGACGCCACTGTTTTTTGCTGCATGCTTCAACTAGATGATGCGAAACGATCAGAAGCCCCTAAGCCATCTAAAAACGAAGTTTGAGCTGTTTTTATATTGTCAGTCTTTTTATTATTGCTGTGCCGCCACGGACACGATTTTTCAAAAACAGACGCGTTTTCCATTCTCACCACGGCATTAAATTCTGTGTCAAAATTTCATTAAAATCAATTCAATAATTTTCGCTTTACGCAATATACATAGAACGAAATAAAGCAAAACTCGTATGTATACAACACAAAATTGGTTTCTGTAATAGGCAAGGCAATGTTCAGATGAACCTAAAAAGGTGTAATATGCCGCTAGGTATTTCTTTCACAGGTTAATGGACAAACTATTATGAATACAACAAACTTTTTCAGTTTTACAACCCCCCACCCCCCAACTACCCCAAATTTACCCCCCACCCAAAAAAAGTAGAAAATGATCAGGAACCCCTAAAATGCCTAAAAACAAGGTTTGGGCATTTTTATATTTTGGTGTTTTTATTATTGCTGCGCCACGGACACGATTTTTCCATCCTCGCCGCGGTTGTAACACTGTGTTAAAATTTCATTAATATCAATTCAATACTGTTCACGTTAAAAAATATAGAACGATCTAAAGCAATACTCGTATGTATACCTCACAAAATTCTAAGTCCCTTGGTTTCTATAGTAAAAGGCAATGTTCGGATGGGCCTAAAAAAGTGTATTATGCCGCTAGGTTTTCCATTCACAGGTCAATGAATAGCCCATTATGAATACAACAATTTTTTCAGTTTTACAACCCCCCACCCCCCAACCACCCCAAATTCACCCCCACCCAAAAAAAGTAGAAAATGATCAGGAACCCTTAAAACGCCTAAAAACGAAGTTTGAGGAATATTTGGATATTTTCGTTTTTTGATCCTTATATTACTCCGCCTCCCGTACAACGATTTCCAAATTCTAGGAAGATTACCTACTACGACACCACAGCATATCGCTGCCCAAATTTCATCACAATCCAAGCAGCGGTTACTGAGATTACGGGGCTAGAAAAACGCCAACAGACAGACAGACAGACCGACAGACAGACCGACGGAAATGAGTGACGTGGATCCTCGTTATGTAGACATCATAAAACAACCAAAAAGCGTATTATCTCAAAATCGAAAATTTTCGCGATCACAATACTCCCCTCACCTATCGGGGTGGGAAGTAGAAGCAGAAAAAAATGGTCTCTGTAAATGAAACCATAAGAATTGGCTAAAAAACCTCGACAATATCACCGTTAGCAGCATGCGGCGCAATCAGATCAATGCGCTCCAACATTTTTTAAACGACTCCTCATTAATTTGTTTACGGAATTGATTTATTGGGGAAGCGGGATCCAGCGTGTGCTGCAAATTGATAACTGTCACTGTTTGTCCTCTCTCTCTCTATCACTGTGTAGTCCCCTGCATGGTGCGGCTTACTATGCATGGCTTCATCGAATTATTGCCATTTTAATGGGGTTCCCATAAGTGAATTAGAATGGCGCTGCTACCGTGTGATGCTGACAAATTGACGAGTATTTTTTTAACGATGCCCCTCTGGATTAGCCTACTACTGGACTGGAGAGATAAAAGGGCTGAAGTTTTACTGTGGAAAAATCTGCAGCATAATTGGAGAGAGGGGGCAGTGAAAATAAACCCGTATTTGAGTATACACTCCCCACCCCACATTTGAATACACGTCATCTATTTCTCTCGGTCTGCCACTTTATCGATCTGTTGGTTTGTCGGTCTGTAGGTCAGTCGATCTACCTGTCTGTGTGGCTTTCCGCTATAGTGTCTGACACCGCGTAATCTCAGAAACCGCTACACGGGTTTTGATGATATTTGTAAAACACGTTTTTTATTTAACGGATTTCACGGTTTACATGTAATAATTGAACCTACTTTTTTAATAATTTGTCTAGTTCGTCATTATTTGAATCATTGCTAATGCTGCCGAAACATAATAATATACAGGGTTTAATGTAAATCGACGTATTCTTACTTAATCTGTGTATGGAGAAAAATCAACAGTTTTTGAGATTTTCTAATTTTAACGGAATTCTAATAATTACCCAAAATCTGTCCAAATAATAAAAAATCTACGTTAAAAATCAATAACACGTTCACATATTTTATTTCAATATGCTTTCACTAATTGAATAACATCATAAATAGCTGAAGCTACGATACCTTAAAGGGGTGATACACGTACGAACCTTAAGTACGCGGTTTTTAAGTTCGCGAACTTACACGGCTCGGCGTCGGTAATACACGTGAAGCTGAAATCAACCATTTTGATGATTTTCCTAAATAAAAAAAAACTTTTAACAAGCGCCAAGCACCACAAGCGTTGCGCAAAGATGGCCTGCCGAAACAAAGTGGTGGCTCGCCCCTCGCAGTACGAGCCGAGACAAGCTACGAGCAAGATTTCAAACCAGTTGGATCGCCGGCGGTTTGCGCGATGGTTTCAAAGTACGCGTACTTAGGGTGACACACAGGCGAAAAAGGTCGTCGAGCCATAAGTACGCGTACTTGCTCGTACGTGTATCACCCCTTTTAGCAAATAACAGATATTGAGAAAAGCAAAATAACTCTCGTTTTCGTTTTAAAAGAATCATATCTAGCTCAAAATTTTGCAAAGACACTGCGGGTGCAAACCAATGGAAAAACTTGCCCATAAGCTCAGCTTCTCAAAAAGGTGTAAATGTCAAATTGAAAACTTACATTAAGGAGCATAGCCAGGATTCAAATTCGAGGGACTGCGTCTAGTGGTTGTTTCATCGACCACCTATTATCCTTATGGCGATAAATATTTTTTACGAGGGGTGTAATACATCATAAAGATAGAGAAAATAATTCAAGGGGCTGAAACACCTCAGGCCCCTCTAGTTATACAGAGTGCTTAATAATAGAATATTATAATAGAATATTATAATTATGATAATAAATACGAATAGCCTTAAACATGAAGCAGGGTTAGAAAATTGCGGTCTTATGTTGAGGCATAGTGAATGCTGTATTGAGTCTTGAATGCCTGTCGTGAATTTTGGAGCGACGCAGATATTGAAACTAAATCAGGAGGACTGGGCATAAGTAAGAGCAAATAGAGCATTCCTCGATTTTCCATATTTAGCTAAGGACACTCACTTATCTTATGAGTAATATGACCATATTTCTGTATGTTTTATGTTTTATTATGTATATCAATGTTAAATGAAATCTTTTCTCTGAGATAAAGGGGCTATGACGTTAACAACAATTTATGTACAAAAAATGAATAATGATACACCACCAAGTTATTAATTTTGAGCCATTTAAGTATAGGGTCAAATTTACGCACTTTAAAGATAAACCCCTGGTATAGGATCCTTATATCTGAAATGTCAATGTTCACTTGGATGTAAGTAGATACAGATCTTTATACAGAATGAATCTAAAGCATGGAACGCTTCAAATATCTCGGAAATGGTTTGAACGAGTTTCACTATTTTTGGCTATCCGGAGGGGGGTTCTCCAATACGGCCAATCTTGCGATGGTATTTATGATGTTGTTAGATTTATCATTTTCACGGAAATGTAATAAATTTGTTATTTCAAATAGATCACCCTATACACAAGGTGTCCCTTTCCTTGACATGTGATATTCTCGTCACAAAAACAAGTTCAAACGAAAACTGAGTGGAATTTTTGAAAGTACTACAGGGTTTATCATACCATGCGTCTTTCCTAGACAAATTAAGTCCTTATTTTATTGAAAATCTTTTAGTACTTTTAGTTTTGTATAAAAACCTATTTTTTTCGTACAGTCACAGGCACAAAATAAATAAAATAAGGACTTATTTGAGGCGTAATAGTTTTGTAAGAGGAGGAGTTAAAAAGGAAACTAAGTGGGCCTTTCTAAGGTACTGAATGAACTATCGAACTAGATACTTTTGAAACGTTCTTTTACTTCAATCCCTAAAAGTCACCCCTAACTTTTTTTTCTAAATAGTATCCCACAGCCTTTCCTACATTTATGAGGCCACTATTTCATTTAAAATCTTGTGGTACCTTTGGCTTCATACACAAACCAATTTGTTCGCAAAGTTATTAGCATAAGATAAGTAAAATAGGGATTTGCTTGAGGCGTAATATTTCTATAATAAAAAAGGATACAAAGACATTTGTTTTCGAAAGCATGAATTATAGCTTATTCAGTATCCTTAAAAACCCACTTAGTTTAATTTTTATCCGTTTTTCTGCGTTAAGCAAATTCTTATTTTATTTTTGTTATGCTTATAATTTTATGAAAGATATGAGTTTGCGATTAAAATCAAAGATGCTACAGGATTCTAAATAAAATAAGGACTTAATTTGTGTAGGAAAAACTATTTGGTGCTTTTTGAAAAACAAAAATTGAGGGTGAGTTTTAAGGGTTGTACAAAAAATGTTTGAAAAGCGTGGTATGATAGACTCTATAGGACTTACAAAAATTCCACTCAGTTTTCGTTTGAGCTTTTTTTGTTATGTGAAGATCACGTGTCAAGGAAATTAAGGGACACCCTATATTCCTACATTTTTGAAATCATTGAAAAATATTAATTATTTCTTGTATGATATTGCCTATACCGACGCTTTATAATTTATGAGTTACAAGTAAACTTACATTGCATCCGCCCAAGTTTAAATAAGACGTTAACTTCAAGAAACATGAAAGCGTTTACAGCAGATGCTCAAAATGTTGAACGTTTGCTTCAATATAACACGCCATATGCTTGTTGAAACTTCGTAGTACATTTTGCAACATGTCTGAATGTTCAACAATAATCATATCCATCTTATTTATGTTATCTTGAGCGGGTGCAATATAAATTTGGTTGTAAGTCCAAAATTATGACTTTCAGGTATAGGAAATATTAAAAAAAAATTATCAATATTTTCCAAGGATGAAAAAATGTACAGGGTAATCCATACGAAATAACATAGTTTATTATATTTCGGGAAAAATAGCAGACATAACAACATTGTAAATGCCATCATAAGATCGGCCTCATTGCAAAACACTGATACCCCAAAATTCATGGAACTCGTGCAAACCATTCTCGAGATAATTGAGGCATGCCATACTTTAGATTCACTCTGTATACTGATAAACAATTGAACTGGTATCCGAGTTCCCCGCATCCCTTAACGCATTATTATCAATACCAGCTCGTCAACAACAGTGTCGCTAATGATAATGAACGGTTATATAAAGATCAAAGAAAACGTACAGTATGTTTTTTAACGAAAGCCCACGCGGACTTGTCGAATTTTAATAACTCATCAGGCTCTCTTGTAGCCGCTGCGCATTAGAGCGCGGATAGAGTGTCAGCGTCGACCGAACATTTAAACTTCCAACACTAACGACCACTTTTATTCCCAGTCAGTCGTCCGGACGGAATCCGGGCATGCTCCAGTTATCCGGGAAAAAGCAACAGTCGATCCCACGCGTCTCCGCTCGACCGTATGCCCAGTTAAAAGAGCGGATAGGTTAGGTAGCTAAATATTGGATTGGGAGGTAATTGAACACGTGGTTCGTTTTTTCACAAACAGGAAATAGAATTTATACGAGAAAACAGTTTTTCAGATAATCATGGGCATTACATGAAAATGTTTTGACTGGAATGTTAGTCTCTTTGGACGACTGTTCAGACACCATTTCAACTTCCAATCATTATACAATGATGTTAATCAACGCATGCAGCTAGAGGAAAGACATTTCAGAGTTACGTAATCTTTGAGAAACTCGTATTGGCAGTAGACCTATTTCCTTGCTTATTGCATTGTTTGTATTCTTTAAGGAGCGTTTATTCAAAAGTGGATATGTTCATTTTGTAGAAACTCGAGAAATAACCAAAAACTGGTTTATCAAAAATCGATTGATTTAGAAAAGTCAGAATTTAACGTTTCAGTATAAAAGGACACCAGTAATACTTCAATGAAAAATTATTTCAGAAACCTTTTTCTCTGTGAGATATTTAGCAACTTTTTTTGGATGTCTACTTCTGCGTGAATACAATGGATATGTATGGTTTTGTTTGAACAGATGAATGATATATCTGGATTTGTTTGGTCACAATGTGGTTAAATGATGTTCTTATCTATACATATTTATTTTAGAGCTTCAAGCGAAATACATAAAATTAAAATCTATTACCGCCAGATTTTATCAACATGCATATTTAACAAAGACTTTGACAAAGCTTTTCTATTGGATGTTGTTTAGCAAAAGCTTTCTATTGGGTATTGCGGGCTAGGTTAATAAGTATCATCCAATAGTATTTTATCAATATTGGAAACAAAACGTCAAAGCTGGCTGACACTTTCATTAAAAATATTTTAGAATTCATGGATCAAAATCATAGCAGAAAATCAGAACAAAGTGATTGATTTGCAAATTAATGCTAGATTTCTCTTGTTTACCTTATAATTATTGTATAATTACCAATTGCAATTGGAGTCAGATTGATTATAGACTGGATGCATGTTTGTTATAGAATAGACCATCTTATAGAAATATCTACAGAGGATGTAAAGATTGTAGGCACTGCGTAAAAGGCACCGTAGCGCAGAAACTCATTTATTTGAGGCACCTTGTTCACTTTCTGGCTATACGAAAGGTTTCATGTTTAGGAAAAATAAGGATATACGTTATACTTTTGCCAGATTGCAAGGCTTTGCTGTTAAGCAGGATAGGCAACCTGTAATGCACGCTTGCATCGTGTGTGTCTATAATAGCTTTGTGAAATGCAATAAAATGTTATTTTTACCCTTTCCACTATAATACAAAGGTATATTGGAGGTATTTATAATTATTATCGATTGTAGATTATTGTTTTGTCAAAATAGTACAGTAATTTGAATTTCTTCTCATCATCATCATTAAATTAACAGTACATTTTATCCAGTCATCAAATGTGTCGGTTTTGTTGAATCTGATTGGTTGAGATTAGCAATTGCTAAACTCTTTGTTAAACAGGAAAATGCAATTTTTTACACATTTAGGATGGAAAATCAGAGTTAAAAAGATACTAGAATCCACAATGGTCGATTATATATAAAGCATGTCTTTTTTCACCTTTTTGAAGTCAATTTCAAGAGAAATCAATAATTTTGAGAGAACTTTGACAGATGCAAGTTCTTCAATGGGCTGCTCTGATTGGTCAAAACCTTTGTTAAAATGCCCGTGTTGATAAAATCGGGCCTACATATATTAGATATGCAGTTTCTGCGCTGGTACTCTGTAACTTAGAAACGTGTTTCCATCACCATGACGACCATGATAGTCGGGCAGTTTCGGGTGTCTACCACAAACTGCCTACTACGCTGACGTATTTACGAAGCTACCCGATCCCGTAGTACATAGTGCATAAAAACATGTTTCTAAGTTACAGAGTACCGGTGCTGGTCATCCTCAAAGCGGTCAAAAGCCTCATCACCGAGAGGTCCGTCTTCTTCAATATGTTTCATGCTACGCTTCCTCACTACCTTCTTCCAAAATAGGTTTAAAAAAATCTAAAGGAGGAATATTTTGTCACTGAATATCTGCGCAATTAAACTTTTTCCAAGAGAGCCTCTTCTTTTTTTTGCGGAGTTGGTTTACCTATTGGCAATTCCTTTAATTGGCTATATTTCCGTCCTCTTTTGAAGAATGGTAGGTATTTTTGTTTTGTAACGTGTTCAAAGTAAAAAATGAACACCTCCTGTATTTTATTACAGTACCTCTAATGGACCCAAATTATCTTATAAAACTTATCTTTAGGTCCGTAACTAATAAAACTAGTCAACTACTGCGCAATCAAGTAGGCGCAGGAGAACCCTTGTGGATGGATATGTCTGTTTTTTGAAATAAACCTGTGAAGACAAAGTTTAAATATAGGTTATGTATTATTTTATTTGTAAAAAAAATTATTTGGATGTGTTTTGCTTTGGTTGAACTCAGAATTTTAATATAGTAAATAATATTGGATATGTAGTGTTTTGCGAGAATCTGAAGTCAGCCAGCTCTAGAAACCATATCAGAGAGTACGAATTAAAAAAAAAACACGTTTTGCGTTGAACACTCCTCATCTTGTACCATATCTTAAATAATATTATGCAATGCATGTTCTAAGTCTTTATGGATATTTTAGCTTGCTTCAGATAAATTTCATTATGGACCAGTGTCATGATTTTTTTATGATTGCATAAATATGTCATATTTTACCGCGATTTTAATAAACAATATAATAATTATATCTGTTATAGAGATATGCACGTCATTTAGGTATATCTCCTTTTGAAATTACAGAGATCTACAGTTTACGCAGTTCAGCGTTACTGATAAAATATGTAAACTTTCCAAATTTTCAACATCTATCGTTCACCGCACAATAACTAAAGACTAAAAGCTTTGATTCTTGAAGGCAATTTATGAAATTATAAGGTTTGGTTCAACTTCACTTGAATTCCCAAAATAAAGCTTTCACAAAACTTTCTTTATGTAACATAGCCAAGATATGAATCCTACAGGGCATCTCATGGTGGAAGACAAATCACAAAACAGTAGTTTGTTTTGTTTTGAATCAATACCGCGATTTTGGAGTTGACGAGACAACAATGCACTGCTGATGTGTGGCACGTTTCGCACTGATTGGCTAAATATAAATTCCAATTTTTTAAACTTTACAATGGAATAATTAAACAAATGGATACAGAGAGCAACGAAAGACATCACCTACACCTATATTTCTATACACTAAGAGGTTATAATGATTTAATCATTGTTTTCAAACCCATGACACTAGTCCTAGTGTGGTTGCAGTCGCAGTTAGTGGAGTTACAGTCGGAAAATCAGTTATCTCACCAATATAGGAACTTGGAGTGAACTCTTCCATGGTATGTTCCAGATCTGTCGGCGACACAGTCGCACTGTGATGATTGTTTTCCCCCCATCTAAACAGAGATACTCGATGATTTGTCCGGAATCTATTTAACGAGCTCCAGGTTTTCCGTGGCAGTTCAAAGCCTGGTGGTTTCTCTGTTATACTTAGTAGGTATGCTACTGGGCCGTTACTGAACCACTTTTCCTTTAAAGCCTCGGTAGGGCTAAGGCTGCACTATTAAGAAATTTAGCTTCTCTACGGGGGGATGTCTAGACCACAGCCAGATCAGATGGTTTAAGACCATATAGACACGACATTGAGGATTGTAGATTATAAAGGTATATGAGTAAGAACAGGAAGCCAGGTGACTGGGGTAGACCTGATCGCGTCAGATATGACGATGTGTTATTAAGTTGCCGATTTACCAGCTAGGTACGGGCACTGGCTGTTAAAACGCACTGGAGCACAGCACTCTAGTTTTAACTTCTGCCGCGGGGTTAGATGCTATTATAAGAGAGTGTAATGTCCAGTGAGACTACGAGAAATTTGGTGTTTTTATTGTGCCTCAGCAGTCAATATCAGGACCTCCTGGTCAGGACAATCATCAAGACATGTCCTAAGTGCAGTGATTTGGCAGATGCTCTCCTTGCCAATACGATATTGGATGAAATTAGCTATTTTTATAAATATTCGTCCACAAATTGATTAGCAAACGCATTATCCTAATTATAAGCTGTCTAAGTCAACATTGCTCCTCGCGAATACATCCTGATGGATAATATATTACGCCAATATAATCTACACATTTATAATTACGTAAATTGGGCATTATAATTACAGAGACTTGATTATGTGAATATTTTATAATAAATATTTCGGTGTAGTTAGTGAAATTAACTGATCAACCCAGACAGAAACACCGCATTCGCATTATAGCGGTTAATCCGCGGCCAGTTTATTAGCCACCATATTTCGCTGTATATTAAAAAACCGATTTAATCTACGGCCCAGTTTGTAGCGCGTAGGGTTTTAGTGCAGTTGTAATTGGAAATGTTAGCGATATTTATAGTCAGTGATAAATAACATAAACAATTGACAGTACCAGTTACGATATTTATTTATAATTATAGTCATTTAACCGAGCAAGCTATTTTGTGTAGTCGTTTTTCAAATTGAGAAGAGCATCAGGCAAACGAGACATCGTTTTGGGACAATAAATAAAAAAACGTTGTGGAATTTTAGCAAAATTTCGAGGTAGCACTGTTTGGTTTTATTTCGGGATTAACCTTTAACCTTTATTTCCGTAAAGAATAATAAACTATTCGGAGGTGAAATTCGGACAGAAAAAAAAGAGATGCGGCTCATAAAATGCAGCAGAGCTTTCTTTTTTCCATAATTTTCCATAATTAGTTTATAGAAACATAGAAAAGATCAAAAAATAATAGGTGGGCCCTCCATGTTGACGAATTTACCCCTCCAGAGTATGCCGCATGCTCGTAATGAGGTTGTTCATCCATCGTGGTCGGAGAATTGGGTAAATCGCGAATGTAGCGACCCATCCAATCCCATACTTTTTACCAGGGAAGAACCCTGAAGTCAGTTTCCTGTCGAAACCTCATCAACAACCCCGCAATATGAGGACGCCCATTACCTTGTTGGAAGATACCCTTTTCTACGAGACCTCGGACATACGACACAACAGACAACAGGTCATTTACATAAAGTTGAGCCGTCATTGTGCAACGAGTCGCAAGTAAAGGTGAATTAGTGTTAAACGTAATGCCACAAATAGGATGGTATACATGGCGCTCAACAGCAAACTATAGACACCGTACATTAACAAAGACAAATAGGGTCACTCGCCGTGCCGACTTTGATGTGAGTCTCACAAATGAGAACTGCCTCGATTTGAGAGGGGTTCCCTTCGCGCGATCTCGTTTTCTTACAGGGAATCCGACTGTATGATATTGTCGACGTCAACGGTCGACGTTCACTTTCTTATACGAGGGTCAATAGAAATGAATTCTATAGTATAGTTAGAATTTAATTTATTATTCAATAAACCATTCAACACAATAACTGCAGATGCAGCTACTGGGATGGCAAATAGCTCAAGGAGTATTATAGATCATGTTTTGTCAGATAGATGTAGTAATTTGAAATGTACGATTGAAGTAGTAAGTGACAGTAACAGACTGATCATTCATAATTTGTTGTCAATAACCTTACGTGTAAACATAAAAGTACTTGCGACAAAATATAGAAAAGAAGTAAACAGAATAGATCATAAAAAATTCATCTCAAAATTTGAAAAGAATATTCAAACTACAGAAGTTTAATCATTTCAGGAACTAATTGACTTAATCACTTCTTGTAAAAAAGATTCGGAATTCAAAAAAACGTATAAGATACGTGAAAATAACGACTGGATAAATCAAGAAATTCTCGAAATGATTGAAAATCGATTCAAGATTTGTAAACAAAAAGTTGAAGAACCGGGAAACACGAATTTGGAAAATGAATTTAAAAAACTTAAGAACCAAGTCAATGATAAAATCAAAGTATTAAAAACAGATTTTAAAAATCAATGGAAATAAGTAGGTTCAAATGTAAAAAACAATAGGGCCATATACAGAGCATGTCGCCGGCATTTTTTTGTGAAATACGCGCAAAACGCTCAATAACACACAAACACTACTTATTTAGGCACCCCGGTAGATCCGATCACCGATTGTATTCCGTGCACCGTGTCGCATGTTAGGTGATTTTAGGTGGACTGACCCTGTAAACCGCAGCTGTTACCGTTCGGTTACTGCTCGATATCGCCGGGCGCTAGAATCCGCCAGCTTGCGTAGTATCCGAGAGCACAGCTGGAAAGACCACATTGGGGGCGGAGCCTAGAGTGACCCTACTTGACTTTGTTAATGTACGGTGCTATAGAACACGGTGTTCACCCAGTCGTCGCCGTATGCATTGGCGTCCGTCGTGTTTCCCTGGACTCGTCGGAGAAAGCCATTTGATGCGATTTTGTATGCCATTGTCGCTACTCTTCGCACCAATCTAACCGACGATGATTTGCACTGAGGGGAAGCATTAGATGCGAACGATATGATCTGAAGCTCATTTCGCGGAATCTGTAGGAAAACGCCATGCGGATTCCAAGGGGTCTCCCTATAGCTTCATACCAAGTGTCAGGAATTCTGTATCGAAGCGCCAGCAGTCGTAGATGATGCTCTTGTCGGTCTATGGTTCTCCTACGTGCCCCAGGACCTCTACACATTTTCTTTCCTCGATCCATGCGCGTCATCCTGCTGCAACTGTAGTCGCCTTACGACCCATAGTTAGAGCAATTGCTCTGAAGGAAGCACCACGTTCTCGTTGCCATAGAATCCGCACTCGTTCAAAGGGGATTGACTAAGTGAAGTAGGGCTATTGTCTTCTAGGGGGACACTTTTGCTCAGCCACATTTCCAACAGATATAGTTTTTGGATCGACAAAAATAGAGTTTTTTGAAGGCGCTATATAGGTAGATGGACATGTTAGATATATCAGATGTGTACTAGAAATGATATTGACTGCCAAGCAGTATGCACATTTTTAATGCATATACCCCTTTTCTTCTAGGTGTTCGGATTTCACTTGCGGGTAGTATATAACATCTACCAACAATATCGGTCTCAAAATTTTCCTCCCCAGATTCGCCCTCTGTTTCTTCATTCTTTCTACCTATCTTAATCTTATTAATTAAAATTAGATTAATTGTTTAGTTCTCCTAACACCCGTGTGGGGGCGGGATTGAATCTCTCTCATCGTATATCGTGCATGTCGTAAAAGGCGACTAAAAGGAACCGAACTACTGTCGGTATAAGCAATAACCTCTTCTCAACCAACAGCTTTGGGTGGACGAGTTGAGAAGAGTTAGGACACCTTCTTGTCCTTGGGGTGAGAAATTGCCCCTAAAGGCGGATGAACCAGTAGATACATCAGGTCAACGACATGAAGATGCAGAAGGCAAATGGAAAACTACTGCACTAAAGATCTTAAAGATATCCCAAGAGCAACTCGTAAAATGAGTATATTTTACGAGTTCACATGTCTGTTATGACATTGTGACTATGATGATGAGTTCTCATAAAGAAGCAATTTTTTGACAGCTCAATTGTTTGATGACCTACTAAATTCTATTCTAGGAAACAGATGGTTGTGGTTAGGTCAAAAAAAGAGGTAAGAGTACCTTTTACTACTTCGCCGACATTTCGATCATTATTAGGCCATTTATAGGGCACTACAATAAATAAAAATGTACATTTGCTAATCGTTTGAAAATGCTCAAGATTGTCATGCCCTGAAGGTGGCTTGATAAAGGTCAAAACGTCGGCAAACTAGTAAAAGAGACTCTTACCTCTTTTTTTGACCTAACACCAACCATCTATTTCCTGGAAGCATTCTTTGTTTGCTTTAAACTATTATCTGTTTCATACCGATGCATTGTGATAATTGTCGCAGCAATAGGGATTTTGTCGTTCTGCGGTAGATTAGCGTCATGAGTAGAGCTGGGCTGGTAATGAACCAGGAGTGGGAAAGCGGTAATTCAATTATCCCGTAATATGGTTCCCGCACCACCGATACAAGCCCGGTTCCAACCAGCATGTGGGAGACTAATCCAGCAATTAATTCTATTTCCTGCAGAATGTTTGATTAGGTGATGGCGCTTTTGCTGCTGCTTGACACATCTGCAACGATACAGGGTGAGGAAATCCGCTGTCCGACAAATTTAATCAGTTTCGTCGAAAATATACATTTACTCATATTTCGGCCCACTGAATATCAGAAGTGGAGCTGCTGAGCGGGAGTTATGTGCCTCTGTTTCAAAAAGTGCTTCAAGCATTTTAGGCATTTCTTTGGAGGCCTTAGAAAGTACGAACCTCTTCTTTCTTCTTTGGGTGCTATACGCTTTGCAGCGTATAGGCGATGATCTGGATTATGGTTTCTAGTGACTCTATTTTGGTGGAGGTTCCATTCAATACATTTTGGATCGTAATTATGGTCTGTCCATAAAATTCTTAAAAGCTGACGTAAGGTCCACATTTCAAAGCCTTCAATTCCATTCATTGACTTCACTGTGAGGGACCAAGTTTCAGCGTCGTATATTAGTATTGGCCATATACAGGGTGTCCCTGAATTTTATTGACACATAATATTCTCGTAATGAAAAAATGTTTAAACGAAAACCGAGTGGAATATTTGAAAGTACTACAGGGTCTATCATACCATGCCTTCAAAACATTTTTTTGTACTTCAACCCTTACAACTCACCCCAACTTTGTTTTTTCAAATAGCACCAAATAGTTTTCCTACACAAAATGGTCCTTATTTTATTTAAAATCTTGTAGTATCTTTGATTTTATACAAAAAGCTATTTTTTGGTAAAATCATAAGCATAAAATAAATAAAATAAGGATTTGTTTTAGGCGTAACATTTTCGTAAGAAAAATAGATAAAAAAGAAAACCAAGTGGGACTTGGAGTACCCAGTGACCTATGATACCATACTTTCCGAAACATTTTTTCAACTTCAACCCCTAAAATTTACCCCCTACTTTTTTTACTAAATAGCACCCCACAGCTTTTCCTATACTAGTGAGGTCATTATTTTATTTATTATCTTGTAGAGCCTCTTACTGTATACATAAACTTTTCGTAAAGTCATTAACAAGCCAAATAAAATGAGCATTTGTTTGAGGCGTAGCATTTTCTTAACAAAAAAAAGCATAAAAAAGACATTTGTTTTAGGAAACATCAGTACACAGTCATTCAGTACCCTTAAAAACCCAATTAGTATTATTTTTATCCGTTTTTTGTGACAAGCAAATTCTCTTATTTTATTTATGTTATGCTAATGATTTTACGAAAAAAATTAGTTTGTGTATAAAAAAGTATTGCTAAATTTTAAATAATATAAGAACATAATTTGTGTAGAAAAAACTCTTTGGTGCTATTTGAAAAACAAAAGTTGAGGGTGAGTTTTAAGGGATGAAGTACAAAAAAAATGTTTTAAAAGCATGATATGGTAATTCCTATTGTACTTTCAAAAATTCCACTCAGTTTTCGTTTGACTTTTTTTTTGTTACGAGAATATCACACGTGAAGGAAATTCAAGGGCACCCTGTATAGCATTTTACCAATCAGAGTCTAAGGTTTAGTGGTGTTTTCGGCATTGAAAAAGCTGTTAAACTTTGCCATGGGCATAAGCATTTTGACTTCATAGTCACAGTCCCATCTTGCATTTAGTCCTAGTTTCACAATCAGTAGGTAACTAGAGGTTAAAAGAAAACCAGTGTTTAGCGAACACTTTGCGTTTCATAATCGGCGGTTTACATCAAAAGCTCTGGTTATCCAGTAGTTAAGGTAAACCAAGGATAAAGAATGGGTTATCCCTGACGTTTATTGTGGTCAACCGCTGATACATAAGCTTGTTTTGGGGGTTATAAAAACATGCATTTTGACATTGACGTCTTAGACGTCGATGGATTCAGATTATAGTCTGTTGTGACACAAGTCAAAAATATGAATGGAGAGGTCGGTTTATTTGTCAAAGGATTACGTTGTATTCACAGAACACAATTATGGCTGTGCTTGAGACTCATCCATGCTACCAACTTGAAGACAAATAAACTTAACTACCGGTTTTCTTTCTGAAACAGAGCGATCCAGTAACTACTGGTTAATTTCCATCTGTCAGTTAGGTGACTACCAGGGGTTACCAATGATTGTGAAACTGGGCCTTAGTGTTGAACCCAGACATTTAAATGTAGCTACCCGTTCTATCAGTTTAACCTAACCTAACATGATGTAAATGCATATAATATTTAGCGCTCTGCAACTTTTGCAGTCAGCGTAATATATTACTCTTGTCTTGTCAAACAAATTAATCAGTCATATCGAATTGACAGATCAGCGAAGTACTCAACTAATTACTAGTAGCACGTTCGTTAATGGAAACTAATTTCGCATAACAGAACGTTGAATCGTAAATCAACATCCTGATTAACAGGCTGTCCTGCGGAACTGGATAACACACTGAATGAAAATGATTGATTGGATGTTGTCACATCAGATATGTACTGGATGGCTGTAAAATAATTATATATTAAATAACTAAATATATTGTCGTTTGCAGTTCATTATTTATCATTTCGGATGATCCACGGTGCAGTAACTCATAAACGCAATATAGTCCATAAGACTGATTCGTTTTCGAGCTCCTACATATTGTGATGGAGCAGCTTTAAAAAGGGCACGTTTTATTATTTAAAAAATTTAAAAAATGTATGGTCCAAATAAGCAATACTTTGAAAGATGAAATGATGATGGTGTTGTTGGTAAACTTGAAGCCTTCATTTATATGCTTTTTATGCTGAAAATACTCAATATTTTCAAAACATTCAAAATTATCAAAATCTTCTAAATTTTCAAAATTATAAAAAATTTTTAAATTTGACAATTTTCCAAATAGATACCTATTCAAAATTTTCCATTAATGAGAATTTAAAATTTGTTGAATAATTTATATCTTTTAACTATGCTAAATTCTTGAAATTTATTTTGCGTACATCAATCAGATATTGCAAATACTTTTTAGGATTGCCTTCTACAACATTTTTGAACGACCTGAAAATTTTAAAAGAGAGAAAGCATTTTTAAAAACAGTGTACCATTCTCTGCTACAGCACTTGTTAGGTATTAAAATTTAAAGGCATTTTTTGATGATACTTTATTTGGATATTCGAAGATGAGCAATTAAAAGAATTAAAATACCTGTAATCCATGTCATTCAGCTGTGGTTAACGTCAAAAAAAAATCATTTTAAATTAGCAGTAATCATACCAAGACAAACATTTTGGAGGTCAATGGAAAATCCTTCGCACACCCAAAATTAATTCATAACCAATCAATCTGCACTACTAAAAGTTGGAAATGTCTGTCAAAAAAAGAATTTTTAGCATGTTTACATTGTATTTATTATTATAATAATCAATTTAGATACGTGGAATTCTAAATATAAATAATAAACTACGCTCACTGACGTACATAGCTAGCGTCAATCGCTAGAAAATCTATATAAACTGTGAAAATAGCGCTCATCAAAAATTCCAACTTCTAAATAATACCTACATCACCCTGTCAGTATCCATGCAACAGATTGCTATTAGTGATCACTTACACATTTTTCAAATATCGACAAAAGTTGGCGATTAAAATTATCATTTTGTAGTTTGTTGTTATGTGTACAACTTTCTTCAATGTCACTTCAGTAAATATATATTTTAATTATTTGGTTGACTTTAAAGTTGCACTTCTAGGAACAGTTAAAGAAGTTATCAACTCACCCTGTATATATTAAAGAGAAAATATTGGGGTTGTGGCCAAAATTTTGAAGATAAACACGGGTCACTGCATAAAGGAGACTATGGCATCAACAGTCAAGCTTTCGACAACCTTTATTGCCAGCTTTAGGGCCTAACGTTGAGGTTTGCTCACAAAAAGAGCAATGTGCATTGAGTCGCAGGCTTTAAAATGCAATTCTAGAAACAAAGAACGTCCAAAAGTTGTTGGCTAATTTAACTCGGTGTCTACCACAACACAGGTTACACAAACAACCAACACATATATGTAGGTGTAAAATACAAACTAAACAACGACCTTATATGTTTTAAACACCCGAAAAATTACAAAATTCGTGGTAAGAAAGCACAGATTTTTTGATTTAATTTTTTCAGAAGGTCGTTGTTTAGTTTGTATTTTACAAGTATGGATTAGTTGTTAATGTGACCTGTGTTGTGGACGACAGCGAATTAAGTTAGCCAAAAATTTTTTGAGGTACGCTGTCTTCCCATATTTTTCCATTTACTGCGGATTCTCGGCCGATTTTTAGGGTTTAGTTTAAAATTCAGTACTGTCCCACTTTTTCACTGATGGGTTTGCATCTTGGGGTTTATAGGTTGAAGTATTATTTGTAGAACATGCTAGCATACAAGGACAATAACTTTTTTTGTTGCACAAACGATAGTGGTTGAGTACCCTGGGCCTCGAGACTACCCCCCAAAACCTCGGGGCCCCCCGCAGCTGTGGGCCCTTAGTTACGCCACTGCATACAAATACTAGGACTAGAACAATGTCGACTTCTTTATATTATTTGATTTATTTTTAGTGTATCTATTCCAATTATCTTCGCAAATAAGACAATCTATATTGTGATGTTGATTTCTTCTATCTACCATCCCAAACTGCAACTGGCTTGAGATCTCTGATATCTAGTTCAAGGAATAAGTAACACTAAATAGTTTTGGGGAATGAGTAAAACGTCATAGATTCATTTATTGTATATAATATCTATCATTTTCGTTGCTAATGCTGATATTATTCAACACTGTTAAGTAAGAACTTAGAATGGGATTCTGCTTGATCCCTTTGACTGGGGCTATACAATAAACCCCCTCACTACCAAAAAAGAAAAAACAAACACTGTTAAGTTTCTTTTCGAGAAGAGACATCAGAATTAGAACATAATATGTGTCGTTATTAAGTCCTTATTTTAGTCACAGTATAATATAGCTGAGTTTCGGCAATTTGAGATACGGCTACTTCGCAGATCAGGTCCTAATCTTGTTCCAAAGTTATCACAAACTTAGTAATGGCATCATTGATGAACTTGTGCACATTATACGTGTATAGTGTACAACTAACGTAGGGACATTAATGGTGGGATAGCATTTGCATGATGTAAACTTTAATAAAGTGTTATCTTGTGCTTTTACAAATATAGGCTTTGGACTTTCATGCTTCCATTATATACTTGGGGTCGTGATGATGAAACCAACTTTCGTCACATATAGCCAGAATATTTAGATAAACGCTTTTATTAGCTTCACTTGTATTTTTGTTTGAAAGCTTGTAACTCGCCTTTCTGTGAAATTTATTCAGGAAGGTTGGTAGTTTTAACTAACATTTACGTAGTAGTAGTAATGATTATATTATGAATATTGATCACTAATAATTGCTCATCTTCAATACATAGAGTATTAATGAATACAGTTTAAAAAACTCACTCAATTCAAAAAAGCAGGCGCAGGCGCTTTGTGCGCCCGAAGCTTTTTCACATTAATACTAGTATTCTTCGTTCATTAATATTTTAAGCTTATTTTAAATATTATCTTTGACTTGTCGGTCCGATGTTAACTAAAAACGTATTTTTTAGTTTTTTTTTTAAACCACATTTATTTTAATCAGTAATCACTATTGAAATATAATATAAAGAAATCTATTTTGACCCAATCCGATAAACGTTTTGTACCAAGCCGTTGATATCAACCGACCGCATATCGCGTATCTTTGCTCTACATTAATTTTGTAGATGGGTATGCTCAAATCACTGATACTTCAAAAAGTTATTTCTCAAAAACGTCAAACGCTAAATAAAAGCCTACTTGAGCAAAAGTACGTTAAAAATGAGTCTATCTGTGAAAGAAGTTACAGAAGCAGCATAACACGTATACTCATCTTAATTTAGTTCCTATAGCGTTCCCGTAAATGTTTATCTCATAATCATTTTGTTATATAAATTGTAATTGGTTTCATTAGCATAAAGGCGGGTTTACACATTCAAAAAAGTCAGTAGCACCAGTAGGAAGTGGCTCGCCAGTAAATTAAATTAGGACATGTAAACATCGACTTATACTCAAATTAAATCATTGCATGCATATACCGAAAAAGTCTATCTCCTTCTGAAATCACTGGTACCAGTACTGACACAAAGCCATGGAAAAACATAATGTTGCTTCAATTTGCATGTACGTAAAGTGGCCTACAGATGTTGATACATGCTGTGATTCCTGAATTGACTCAAGGTTCCATGAAATTTGCATCAGATGCATAAGTTCCTACCCAAATCGAAACCTGTTGCGATGCCTGAGTCATCTTGATATTTTATGCACGTTTCATGCAACAAAGAACAGTAGGGTGAAGTTGAGTAGACGCAACACTATACACGTTGAAACCTGCATCAGCGTCATGGGTCATGGGTCACCGACCAAAATGGGATTCCAGACTCTGCATCGCTGCAAACCGCAACTGATGCAAAATACGTGATTCAGTACTACACACGCTACACATTGCTACTTGCATCATGAAACGTAGGAGTCGATGCCTGCATTGCAGCATGCATCAACGTCTGTAGGCGGGGACCCACGTGGCTGCGCGATGAACAGCGTCTGCCTTCGATAGTGGGGCAGCAGCAGCCTTGTGCGCGGTTAGCGCTTGGGTGGGTGACTGTATATACACAGGGCATTCAGTTTCGACCGTGTTGGTGTCGTCCACACGAGCGCTGAGCGGAGCATCTTACGCGGCCGGCACTTTGGATGATCGACTGGAAGGACCGGACGGGTGACCCCCGTCGGACCGTCCGGGATGATGATAGTGTAATCATTCCAACGGTGCTGGCCGTGCACCGTCCCCCCTCTGGGAAGTCATAGTACAATAGGCCAATAGGCTTAAGTACTGACGGCTCTCGGAGGAAAAAAAACATATGGGGGCAAGTGCGGATCAAATATACACACCAAAATTACAATGGTTTTCAGTAGTGGATGGAATTTTGAAACATGTTGTACAAATAAGAGAGAAACACAGAACAGCATTTTTGTCCGCTAGATATCTAAAAGTCGGCATATTACGGACTATAACAAAATTCAACTGGACGGAGCAAATATATCTGTTTTTGCACAGTAAACTGGTACGTAAGTACAATAGGCATGACCACTGGAACCGCTAAAGCCATGCATGTGTAAATGCACCAATATTCATAATAATTATTATACTAGTGACAAACAAATAACAGGTTAGCGTATTTTTGATAGCAAAACAGCCTAGATAAAATGTAAAACTGCTACAAAAGCGGCAAGAAACTCTTTATGAGGACCATTAATGAATTGAAGTTCATATACTGGGCAGATAGTACCAAGCTTTGGCCTTTTGGCCTGCCTAAAAAAGAGACCACGGGGGGGGGGGGGGGGGGGTTAGACTGGTTTGAGTCAAGGCAGCATAGCTGAGTTTCTTTCCTTCGAATGTTATAGAGTATGTACAATCTCGTTATATAAAAATCTCAGTGAATCAATTAGTGCTACGCATCAACGCCCCACGTAATTTGAAAAAAAAATCATATTTGAATTAAAAGGATGGTCTATTATGTACTTTTAAAGAAGAAGAAGAAAATTTGCGGAAGACGCATTTAAAAAAAATAGTTAAAACTCGGTATTTTCACCATACTTTCAAAACGTACCCGAATATTACATGACAATTTTAGAATCGAAAACCCGCAAGACAGACTTGAATAGTGTCACAAAGATGCGGTGTTGCCAGCGCGTAGTAGTTATCAGTTAATGTACTACATGAAATTGTGGAATTGCAATTTTTTATATTAGTGACTGTAAACCTTAAAAAATTCAGTCAATGTATTTTGGAAAAGATGAAAAACAAATCATTTTGGGAATTTCATACACGGATGTTCAAAAGGGATTAAGTATGCAGAAAGTGAAGTCGAGGTTGAAGTTGGTGTTAATATACTTACTAGGTTGGGTGAAATATAAAAGATATCTAAATTCAGGCTATTTTAGGTTGAATTAGGTTTGTAGCAGGTGGTTACGGGGGGAGTCTGGGGGGCTCGGTTTCCTCAGACGATACTGATATCAAATATTTTCACCAACTTTCACCACATAACAATAAAGCTTAATCACAAACAATATTAAAGCCACCGATTTTACATAAAAAGCTAATATACAAACTAAATAAAACAAACAATAATACTTAATCACAAACGCCAGCTACAAAAAAAAGGAACATTTGAAATAAGATATCTTCAAATCTAGATAGTTAAAAATGTAGAACGAGCCACGATTTTTTGTGTTATCCTTGCGCAGGGGCCATGCCAATAGTCTTCTCTGTAACGTTTCAATTTTAGTACATGTATCGTCGAAGCGATGTTAAAAATATCGAGCAAATGTTGGCAACACCGCCAAAAAACGTGCTTCTTTCGCAAATTTTATTTTTGAAAATCACATAACAGACCATCCTCTTTACATTGATAAAAAAAATTCTCAAATCTCGTGGGGCGCCGTTGCGCAATAGACCCAATCAATTGTATCTCATACCAGAATGAACAAGCAGGAATTCATCCTCAAACACGTCGCATTAACTGAGCAACTGTGCGATTTCCATTACACGCCAGACACTTAAAATCTCGCTTAAGGCATGCCGCTATTTTTCCTTCCGTTACATTTTCCATTTTTCATGGCTGACAATGCTCTGGTAAACCAGCTGTATCTCCTTTAAATTTAAATAAAACACTTTCATTACTTGCTGCCGTACAATACCCTTTGTAATTCAGACAACAATAACGGTTCCTCCACTACGCTCCTTTAATATCCGAAAATTGGACGGAAAGTCATTTTTATCAG
Source organism: Callosobruchus maculatus (assembly GCA_951848785.1). Classification (NCBI taxonomy): domain Eukaryota; kingdom Metazoa; phylum Arthropoda; class Insecta; order Coleoptera; family Chrysomelidae; genus Callosobruchus; species Callosobruchus maculatus. Next base: position 5,705,279 of record CATOUR010000100.1, read on the forward strand.
AATATTAATCTGGGCTGTCTGCGGATTATGAATCCCTTGTCGTTTGGACGTTCGCTCAAACCCATCACAAATGAATGTTTCATTAACGACTATGCCTTTTCGGCGTAAACCATAGAAATGTTATCAAAGCTGTTACTATGAAGTACCAGCTTTGCCACGATACGCTAGATTTTCGGACCCATTCTTGCTTATCTGGTGCTCTATCTCACCAATCTAATAGTTTCCTGAAGCGAGAAACTGTTACATCATGTATGTATACATGTATTGAAGAAAGCTAGGCTTTAGGGTTCACAGCATCTCAATTTTATTGATGTTGATATCTTCAATCATTACAACGTCAAAATCTGACCTTCTCCTTCCACACTACTTATATAACTTCACAGAGTGACAAGTGGTGTCGATTGCTGTCTTAGCTTATTTTTTTACTCATCTTATCGTCCTATCTGCCGGCCCTATAAAAATTCAGTATACCAATTTTATTATTTGTTTATTTTCCATATACAGGGTGTCCCAATATTCTAACGACGACGCCTCACAGGTGATAGACATCAGACATTTTTATGAACATTGAGATAGGAACAAGATGCCTTAAAGCGTTTAATCTTCGAGATACAGGGTGTCAAAGTTCTTTTATTTTCATTTTTTCTCAATTATTCCACAATAAAATGACGCAACGACCTAAAATTACGTATTGAGGGGGTTTTTAAAGCGAGAAATCCAAATTCAACCACGGTTTTGCTATTATCGATAGCCCTTTTAAATTAGCAAATTTTTTTTCCGGTTTGGTGCATCAATAACGATATTAAAAAAATCGTATTCGTAATATCTAAAAAAGCTATACTTTGTTTTAGTCGCTAGAGGTAATCGTTTTTGAAACAGCCTTTACTGAAATTTCCAAAGCACCCGGATTAGTTGTAAAATATGATCCAAAGAATTATCGGTATTCAAGAACGAATTAATATTAGATCAAAAAATATGTTTCAAACATATCTAACTTCAAAATAGGCTAGTTCAAGTTTAAAAATACTTCGTTAATGGTATATAAAAGTATGTGCCTAGTAGTCATTTATGCAGAAATACCGACAATTCATCACATTGGAAATTTCAATGAACGTTATCTCGAAAACGGTTACCCCTAGTGACTTGAACAAATGGGCCTATACCGTGATCTCAAATTTATTTACTGCGGTATTATTTTTGATGATACATAGGACCGTTTACTGTAAAAAGTCAGCAGAAAACTTGATCTAAATGAGAATAACACTAAAAAGAAAATTGTACTGTAATTTGAAATAGCCGATGATGACGTCACCTGTAGGGAACCAATGAGAAGCGTCCTTTCTGTAGGGTACCAATGAGAAGCGTCCTTTCGTGGTCCGATGACTACGAGCGGATGCTACTGTTTTGTATCAGTGAGCTCTTATTGGTTCCCAACAGGTGACGTCACGACCTGGGCGGAAAGTGTATGGATTCAAAAAATTCAATATTTAGAGCCATTTTTTTCAGTTATAAATACGATAGAAAAATTTTTTAAAATTATTTATGGCATCTACGTGGTGTCAGGGTTCGTTTAAGCCAATAAGCCAAAAATGTGGTATAGGCCCATTATACCTTTTTCACGTAAATCATATTGAGGAAACGATCCATCTGCAGTATTTCGAATTTATTTAAGAAAAACATGGCGTTGAATTAAAAAACTTCAAATTATTTGGAACCTGTCAACTTTAGGTATGGGACATACTTATATGAAAATATACAGGGGGTTCCATTTAAAAAACTTAAGATAGGTATCGGTGTTTGCTTTTTTCGATGAATGTAGCAGACATCCTGTATATTATTTCTCAATTAATATACAAAAATCGCTAAATTCTATTTTCTACATCTTTTCCAGCTTTAGTTTATAAAGCGTCAAGTGATAATTTAAAACAGTAAAGTTAATTTTCCAACTCGTCAATTGTAAATTCAAACTGACAGGGCTGCTGTTTTCGAACTTAATCGAGTTGCTTCGCAGACGAAAAGTTTCGAACATCATTTTTCGTATGCGAGAAGAAATACATATTTTTGAACACCATACGAAGTACAGTTCCGTATACGAATAAGAATTAGTATGACACAATTTGGCAACCTAGGAATACTGTCAGTTTGACACCTTCCAGTTGTACAAGATAACTGTTCTGTGAGAGTGTGCTGTGATCTGTGATTGTTGTACGTCCATACTTCATCGTCCCGTGTCCCGTCCATTCAAAATTCCAAAGTGATTCCAAATCCAAAAGTGAAAATTTGTAGAGGCCTAGATAAATCTGCTTCGGGCCTGGGCACCCTGATAAAGCAAAAAAAAAAAAAGATTTTGTTAGACGATAATGCTTTACGAAGTCTTCTTCACCTAGGGATGTGAACGGATCGTTAAATGCATGAATTGTCCTATTTGGCCGATTGGATAAACGCTCAACCTCTTCTAGCATATTAATATTATTAACTGCTGCAAATGCAAGAACTTTCAAATTATCCATCTTCTGAATTCTAACCAGCAGCACCCAATGATCACAACACAAATGCTCTGAATTTCCGCACACGAATCCTTTATTCGACGACTTGAAACCAGTCGAGTTGTTTCGATCAAGAAAATTCGTACACGCTTTGCTCAATAATACGCTTTTAGGATAAACCTTTCGAAGGTGTTCGAGTTCCGTGTACGATTATTTTTCGATTGGTTCAAAAATAGCAGCCTAGGTCTAATTTATACCTGTAAGTTTGAATTTACAATTGACGAGTTAGAAAATTAACTTGACTGTTTTGAATTATCACTTGACCCTTTAGAAACTACAGCTGGAAAAGGTATAGTAGAATTTTTGGAACATAGAAGTAGTGGCAGAAGATCTAAAGTGGATTTTTAGAAATATTGAAGTTTAGAAAAAGTGTATTTTCGATTTACACAAAAACTAGACAGAATTTGAAATTAGCAGAAATATTTGGACTTCAGACCGTAGTTTGAAAATCGAAAAATATATAGGGTATTCCATTTGAAATAAAAAAGTTGACATTGATTCAGGCACAACGGGTCACCCCATACAAAATTATTATAAAATTAGTCTAACTCACGCCAAACAACTTTTGTATTCAACTTTTTGTTGTATCTTATATAGTTTCTGAGATAAAGTAGTGGGTTATTTTACGTCCCCCACTTTGTACTTTTAGAGCCGATTTTATCAACATGCATATTTAACAAAGAATTTAACAAAGCTTTTCTATTGGATGTTATTTAGCAAAAGCTTTCTATTGGGTATTGAGGGCTATGTTAATAAGTATCATCCAATAGTATTTCATCAATATTGAAAACAACACGTCAAAGCTGGATGACACTTTTGTCAAAGATATTTTAGAAATTCATGGATCAAAATCATAGCAGGATATCAGAACAAAGCGATTGATTTGCAAATTAATGCCACATTTTCCATGTTTACATTATAATTATTGTATAATTTCTAATTGCAAACTGGGATAATTTGTGATAAAAGTAGTAGGTACCTATATCAATCACAGCAACTACCTACGTTATTTTATAATTAAAAATCCCACGTCCGTCAGTCAGATGGATTATATGAAAATACATACTTTTATGAAGAATCAATCTTTCACTTACTGGATGTATGTTTGTTATAGATCTTCTTAATGAAGTATTCACACTACAGGTGCATTGTACATCAAATAGGGTTATACTTAATTTTAACTATAAAATGGCAAGCTTTGGCGTTCTGGGATTCTGGATAGGCAACCAGTAATGCACATGCGTTTTGGAAGTAGCTGTAACCTTTGAAATGTAACAAAATGCTATTTTTACCTCTTTTTACTATAAAACAAAGATATATTGCAGGTATTCATAATTATTATCGATAGCAAATTATTGTTTTATCCAAATAATGCAACGAATGAATTTCTTGTCATCATAGCATTTAATACAGCATGAAACCAGCGATCAAATGTAAATGGAATCTGGAATCTGTTTGGTTGAAATTAGCAATTGCTAAACTTTTGATTAAACAAGAAAATGCAATTTTTCACCGATTTGGGATGGAAAATCAGACTGGAAAAGATGCTAGATGATTTACAATGCTTGATTGTATATAAAGTATGTCATTTTTGAGCTTTTTGAGGTCAACTTCAAGAGAAATCAATAATTTTCAGAGTACTTTGACAGGTGCATGTTCTTAAAAGGGCTGCTCTGATTGGTCAAAGTCTTTGTTAAAATCTGCATGTTGATAAAATCAGCCCTTAGAATGAGAGATTAGACACTTCTGTTGACGTCTTTGAATGATTAGCACCTCCGCTGCTTATAATGTTATTTGCACTTAAAGGCTTGACCTAAATATCAATGTACTGTGCTGTTACGAAAAGGTCATATTGGACAAAAATTGTGAACGGGAGCTCTTAACAGTACCAGCTTCAATTTAACAGCCGCAGTAAATACATCATTCCAGGCTTCACATACACTAGGAATGTAGGCGCTATTCACGAATCGTGTTTCGGAATTTGAGCTAGTTACGGCCCTGTACACCTACAACCTGAACTCGAGGAACAAACATGATTAGCATAGAGGTCTCGTGTGCCTTAGGTGCTCCAAAGCTCCCTACGTGTTAATTGTTTAATGAGAATTGAACATGGTACATGCGAAGGGGAGCGGAAAATGAGATTAGACACTGATTACGAGTACGAACATGGATTGAACAAATTGCCTATGACATAGGCTACATACTAGCACTACATCTAGCAGCGTATTCTGTGAATTTGAGGCCTGTTGCCTTGAGAACCATTACTTCTTCCACTATTATTTACTTGTTGCATTGAAAAAAGACCATTACTTCAAGATGTATACCAGGACAATAAATTGTTGTGCAGGCGTGAGTTGAATTTCATTGGACTATCTTCCTAAGAGATTTTTTATAATTCATTATCATTTTTGGATTAGATTTTTAGCGAAAAAAAATATTGCAGTGAAAAAGTAGGAAAAGGCACTGTTTCCAGGGGTTTCCACGATATTTCTCATAGAACCGATGGTGCATATAGTTAGTAGCTCTGAATCAAGAAAAAAGAAGAATTTTTGTCGTTAAGGGTCTAGGATATGGCGCGCGAAATTGAGAATTCAAGAAAATACGTATTCCCATGTCAGCGAGGAGGCGTGGCTGCATGTTCCTTTTCTCCAGAATTATTTAAATGCTATTCTGTCGGTATACTTGACACTGAGATTGATTATAAAGCCGGCGCCACATATGCGGTATTGGGCAAGCAACGAACCCCGATTATATGCTATTCGGCTAAAGGGCGATACGTGCTCGCTATTCGGCGAGCAAGGTTGAAAAAACGGCGAATATTGATATTCGGCAAATACCCGCATATCTGGCGCCGGCTTAAGAAACGACTGACCGGCGAAATGATTTACATCTACAATCATGATAAGGCTGTCGATAGGAAAACTGACACTCTTGATCTGAGTCAGATTTATAATTTATTGATTACCAGTTACATTAAAGTAAAAACAACATAATCAAGTATTTGTTTGACTTTGTGACTAAACCTGGTATATTTATTAATTAATATGTAAGAATAAAATATTCAAATTTTTCTCACACACTGGTTTCAGTGTACAGCTGCATGTACCAATAATCAAGTGTATTGACAAACGGCAATTGTGATTCTTCTAAAGCCGGCGCCACATATGAGGTATTCGGCGAGCAACGAATCCCGATTATTTGCTATTCGGCTAATAAAGCCGGCGCCACATATGCGGTATTCGGCGATCAACGAACCCCGATTATATGCTATTCGGCTAAAGGACTATATGTGCTCGCTATTCGGCGAGCAAGGTTGAAAAAACGGCGAATATTGAAATTCGGCAAATACCCGCATATGTGGCGCCGGCTTTATCCATCTTCTGGAATTTTTTTTTGTTGTTTTTTGACCCAAAGCGATATGTTATTACTTGTTGCTATAGGGGTGCGGTCGATAGGTAAGGATGTATTCTTGACATTTTTAGGCATTTTAAAATTTGAATGGAACATTGTTTTATATTTTTAATTCATCATATCTTTATGCAACTGATCTATAATAGTTCAATGTACCGGTTTTCCACTTTTGATTGTTTTGCCGAGTTATATTTTTAAAAATGCTAAAATCTTTTGAATATTAACTGTGAATTTTATGTGTAAAGAAAATAAATTTGTTTGTTAGACTGAATTGTCAAAGCTTATACTCACCGTTTTTGCACTTTTTTTATTTACTTTTATATTTTTTCGACTTCTTACTTATTTTAGCCTTGAAGAATGCGTAAAATAAACACCGAAACGTCGGCTCTTTGAGTTAAAACGTCTTTCATCAATTTATTCCAAAATCTAAAGAAACTTTTTCCACTAAATTTCTATAGACATCATATGAAGATTAATATCTTGATTGATGATTGATTTTTGGCTCTTACCTGTTTGCGTCATGATTTAACATAATCAAAGTATACCGCGCTACCACAGTAACAGCTTAGCTGTGCTATGTACTTAATTATATGTAGTTATGTACTTACTGCATTCAGTCTCATCAGATCCATCGATACAATCAACGGTCATATCACAGCGATAATGGGGTGGAAAACAGTAAGTTTTGTTCCAGATGTACTGTCGACATGTTAGTTGGCCAGGTTCACATTCAGGTGGCGCTGAAAAGGAAAAAATACATTAAAACCATTTAGACATAATCAACTATACTATATAAAAGAATAGTACTTGAACATATTTTGATTTTCGATGATTCCTCCCTCCACCTATAATGAAACGATTTTCATACCGCTTTTGTGGTGTTCAGAGTATGATCAAGGACCACAACCTCATTCGATCCAAGTTGGTAGTTTGAAGGTCGAAGGGAGAAGGGAAAAATGAAATTGCGGGAATTTCGCGTAGCATACAGCAATAATACGAAAAATTCATATATGTTTATCTAGCCCTTCGTACTTTTGATATATATGTCAGCCTAGGTTTGAATTGCACAAAGTAGTCTCATAATATTTTTTAAATTGACAATATTTTATAAAACCAAGTATTTTACAGCCTCCAGGCGTCCACGACTCCCCAAAATTGACCGAATTTTGTAGTTAGTCAAACATGAAATTTTTTTTGTTAATAGTTGAAACCTCACTTTCCGTCAGACATGAACCGGGTTGAACATAAATAAATCAAAACTCAATTTAATTAACTACCTTTCCCATATTTCCTACTAATACTGTAGAACAAACATCACGTAAAATAATTCAAAATGTATTCAATCAGAACAACCGACTCTGTTGTTCCGGAAAAATGGAAAGCAAATATTGTGGTTTTGAATCATGGTATAACGCAGATAAATTAAACGAAATTGTAACCGGCATCAAACAAATTGGTTTTGCGCTGAAATTGAGGTCAGGGGAAAATCATTATAGGTTGAGAGCTGTCGATATCAAGAGACTCATCATTTTGTACTTCATGATACCTTTTTGATGAGTGTGCAAAAAGAGGTGTCAGTATTATAAATAAAAATGGATCTCTTGAGTAATAGGAAGAAAGAAGAAGCTAGATAGGATAGTATGATGAAGCACTTTTACCTCCCGCACCTATTGTTGTCAGGAAAACTTTCGATATTGAGAAAAGTTTTGGGCGTTTTGTAATGTCTACATTACAAAAATCTATGTAACTAAAATGTCAGTTTGTAGGTCCATTTGTCAGTCATTTTTCAGCATAATATCAGTGACTAATTGACAAATTTTCATGAAATTCAAAGCTTAATGCGCAAAGTAATGGCGGTATATTTAATAAAAAGATCCGTGCAATAACGTCTGAGTAATCAAAACAGTTGTAAACAGTTTAATGTATTTCTGAGGTTCTTGATTGTTTGCCTTTTGTTCAGGGTGAGGGAAAATTGACGTGGTTGGAAATACGCAAGAGGGGGATCTAGGAAACATTTTGGTATTATAAAGAACTGTATTATCCTGAAAATATTACCTTGGCGATATTCGGAACTTACACATCTAATGATTTCATTTTGAGACATATCCGTGTTTGTTCTTTTGACAAATATGAAATTAGTACCTTGTGTCATTGCAATCGCATAGTATTGGTAGCTACTGCACCAACTTGGATGCCATTTAGCATATGAACATGATGTGACCATAGCAAAAAATTCTGCTATACTCAAACTATTATTCAAGGACGATAAGTATTAGAACACTTATAAACACAAAGAGATACTCTGGCTAGATCGGTTTTCCATACTGATAGCTTAATTTTACGTCCCATACCGATAGGTGTATTACGATCGCGAAAATTTTCGATTTTTAGATAATACGCTTTTTGGGCGTTTTATAACGAAAATCCGCGTCACTCATTTCCGTCGGTCTGTCTGCCTGTCAGTCTGTCTGTTTGCGTTTTTCTAAGTAACCGCTGCATGGATTGTGATGAAATTTGGGTAGCGATATGTTGTGGGGTCGTAGTAGGTAATGTTGCTATAATTTTGGAAATCATTGTACGGGGGCGGAGTAATTAGCAAAAAACAAAAAAATTTAAATATTCCTCAAACTTCGTTTTTAGGCGTTTTATGGGTCCCATTTTTTACTTTTTCTTGGAGGGAGGGGGGTGAATTTGGGGTGTTTGGGGGTGGAGGGTTGTAAAACTGAAAATCTTATTGTATTCATAATGGGCTGTCCATTGACCTGTAAATTAAAAACCTAGCGGCATAATGTACTTTTTTAGGTCCATCCGAACACTGCCTTGCTTATTATAGAAACCAAGGGATTTAGAATTTGTGATGTAAACATACGAGTATTGTTTTACATCGTTCTATATTGCATACGCAAAAATTATTGAGTTCATTCTAATGAAATTTTGACATTTTGGTATAGCTACCGTGGCGAGGATAGAAAACGCGTATGCTTTGGAAAAAACGTGTCAGTGGCGGCGCAGCAATATTAAAAAAACTAAATATATAAAAACAGATCAAACTTTCTTTTTAGGCGTTTTGGGGGTTCCTGATCATTTTCTACTTTTTTTTGATGGGGGTGAATTTGGGGTGGTTGGGCAGTGTGGGGTTGTAAAACAGAAAAATTTGTTGTATTCATAATGGGCTGTCAATTGACCTGCAAATGAAAAACTTAGGAACATAATACCGCTTTTTAGGTCCATCCAAACATTGCCTTGCTTGTTATAGAAACCAAGGGACTTAGAATTTGTGATGTATACATACGAGTATTGTTTCGGGTTCTGCATTGCGTTATGTGAAAATTATTGAACTGATTTCAATGAAATTTTGACATAGTATTACTACCGTGGCAAGGATGAAAACGCGTGTGTTTTGGAAAAAATAAGCAATAATAAAAAAGCTAAAAATATAAAAGAGCTCTAATTTCGTTTTTAGACGGTTTGGAGGCTACTGATCGTTTAGCATCGTCCACTTGAAGCATGCAGAAAACAACTGCGGCGCCGTACCTTCTAAAAGGGAGGCGCAAGAAACTATTTACGAGAAGTTTGGTGATGGATGCTTTTTGCGGACGGGTAGGCGATGGTTTGGTTGCAAGGGGATTTCAGACTATAGCTTCATGCAATGAGAAAATAATAAATTGGTATCATCATTATATGTGGGAAGTACTGAGTCAATCAGCTTGACACTATTTTTTGAAATGCTGTCACACTAATCTCCGAATCAGAAAAATAAAAATTATGACTTCCGCCTCCAATATGAGACGTGAAAGTATGAAATTATGATAAGATATAGCAAAGCATTCTCTATATACAGGGTGTTCCTGAATTTCCTTTGATATTCTTGTAACAAAAAAATTTAAAACGAAAATTGAGTAGAATTTTACACATTTTTTTTTCGTGTAAAGTCCTAAGCAAATAAATAAAATGAGGATGAATAAAAAAGGATAAAAAATACATTTTCTCTCGAAAGCATGTATAGCATGCATTCAATAACCTTAAAAGGCTCACCTACCTAGTTTTCTTTTTTATCCGTTTTTTGCGTCAAATAAATTCTTATTTTATTCATATTATGCTTATGACTTCACAAAAAAACTAGTTTGCGTATAACATTAAAGGTACCACAAGATTTTAAATAAAAGGGGGATATGGTTTATGTAGGAAAACCTATTGAGTGCTATTTGAAAAAAAAATTGGGGGTGAGTTTTAAGGGTTGAAGTAAAAAAAAATTTTAAAGCATGATAGACTCTACACTACTTTCAAAAATTCCACTCAGTCTTCTTTTAAACTTATTTTTGTTACGAGAATATTACACGTGTCAAGGAATTCAGGGACTTATAGTTGACGAACTGTTCTCGTTAAGCTGTTGATAATTAATATTATAAATCGGTGGATTTTACAATGATTTTTGATCATGGGTCCATGTTAGATAATTTACGTAATTTTCTAATAAAGAGCTTTTTCAATTACCGCTTAGCGATTACTAAACAAAGTTCTATTAATATCACAATATCGATATTAGTTTATCGACAGAAAAGGATAATAAATGGTGTATTTTATTTCAATAACTCCAAGAATTGTTCTTTAAGCGAGCTGTTCCTATATTATAGAAAATGCAGCAAACTACCTACATGGCTCCAAACCTAAGATCAAATACCGCTAACATTGATACTGCGAATGGCTGTTACAGACTTTGAAGTTTCTTGGAACGAAGAAGAGATTCAGTCGATAGTGTGCTTGCATTCCGTTAGTCAATCTTATAAAATGAAAAAGTAGGCTGATAAACATAATTGTGACAAATAGTTTTAGTATCGCAGCGACTGTCATTTTTGATGCAATGGTATTTCACATTAAGTACGAGAGTAGATGACATCGTTTTCTAACTTTGGTCATTTTAAATAGTTTAAAGGGCGCGTTGTTAGTGTCATTTTCTATCCTATAAGGAGTTTATTACTGTTGAACAATAAGTGTTTTCTTTTCTCTTCTTTTTTTTACTTAAATCATCTACGTTTCTTGTTCCTCAAGGATATCATTATCTCTGATAATGAGTTGCGTGGATTATGTGAAAGTGACAAAGTTCAAATAATATAAAAACTAGGAAAGCCGGAAATTGAATTTTTTGGCCTCATACCCCGTTTAAATGTTTGAGGATACAAATAATACTTACGGCACGACTGGAACTCGTCTTCTCCTTTCTCACAGTCCTTCTGGTAGTTACAGACCCACAGCGATGGAATGCACTTCCCCTCGGGGCACCTGAACGAGCCAAAAGGGCATACGACGCCACTCGGGTCACCTGAAACGAGGGAAACACTTCAAACAAACTGATACGGCTATGTGGAGGGGTTTTTGAGAGATCCTTTTGTTAACAGAGCTGGACTTCTTTGAGTATGTGATACTGAACGCCGCTACATAAATTGCGTCGTGTACTAGGTGATACAAGGTGCAGCCACATTTTTTGATGCACAGGGTGGGCCAATAGTGAGTGGACGGAGGATTGTGGGCTTACTAATAATAATAATAATACTCATTTCCGTATGACTCTTAAAGAGTGTTGGAATATAGTCAACAGATACAATAATGCATACAAAACAAACAACAAAGAATTTTCATTAGTAAATACATTGTTGCAAGAAATAACAAACAGCAAACAGGTAAACAAAGAAACAGGGAACAAAAATATAGCTTCCTACATAGGTATTATGCAATGTCAAGGGTACAATTCATATATTCGTCAATGGAGTAGAATGAATGCATAAGTAGTAGTGCTTTGACTTCTTTATTGAAAGTATGAATAGAGTTTAATTTTTTGATATCCAGCGGTAATTTATTGTACAGCTTTATAGGCATAACATAAGAACTCCGAGATGTTAATGACAATCGATGGACAGGAATATTCAGATTGAAATTGTTACGTAGGCTATATGAGTCCAGGCGATGCATAAACTTATCAATATTTTCTTTAATATACAAAACACACGTATAAATGTACAGTGAATATACTGTCATAATTCTCAATTCAAAAAACAATGAACGACATGAGTAGCTATGTGGCTTGAATATCATAGTCCTAATGACCTTTTTTTGAAGAATAAAGAGTTCTTTTACGCGCGCGCAGTTGCCGCAGGACACAATGCACTAACTGAGCACAGAATTCACATAAGTATCTCTGAGTATCTCCATTGTAACGAGGCTTCTCAATTGCCACAGATTGAAACAGTGACGTGATACCTTTTTCAACAGATAATCCACATGATCGTTCCATGACAGCCGCTCATCCATAATAACGCCCAAAAATTTCGCTTCGGAGCACTGCTGTATTATTTGCTCATTAATTTTAACCAATATACTTTGACCATTAGGCTTCGTGTTAAAAACTAACATTTCAGTCTTGCTACGATTTAGCCTAAGTTTATTATTAATGCAATATGAAACCGTACTCTCACAAGCTTCATTAGAAATATGACAGAGGTTACTGATATCCCCTGAGTCTAATACAAAATTTGAATGATCAGCATATAAAGATTTAAAGTAAGGGCATACTACATCTAAGTCGTTATTAATAAATACAAACAATACCGGGCCCAAAATGCTGCCTTGCGGAACACCGGTTGATACATTTCTGGGTAACGACTTCTGTAACCCATTATCAGTATGAAGTCTCACTATTTGTGTTCTGCTAGATAGATATGACTCAACCCAATTTAGAGCGCTTCCTCTGATACCATAAGCATGAAGCTTATGTAAAAGGATAGTGTGATCTACTACTTATTATTATTAATATTATTTATACTAAAACGAATTTAAAAAATCTGACACCTGATCATGGTAGGGGGCCTTGATGGCTATAACCTTAAAATATTTTTACTTAAATTTTGACGTTCATACAGGCTGATTCATATTAAACCTATATTTTTTTGAATATAACTCCCTTAATATTATTACATATTTGGATTCCTTAGTGAATTTTAGTGTGACTTTGTGTATCATACATGGAACTTTACATGAACCGTTCAGGCGCAAATCACCATTTGTGGTATAAGTAGGTATCAGAAAAAATTGAATATCGCAGCGATTATAAAACTTAACAGGTGGCAACTCTGCGAGACGACTAAGCATGAAACTGGTCATCTTAAGTCAGACGGTCGGATTTGAATTCTTTATGTACTTGGAGAAATCAGTAGATTAATTAAGGAAATTTCAAGTATAGGTAACTTGTTTATTCAATAATGAGGCAAGATTATAAAAATTTATCAGCTCCAGCCAGAAACAACACCGGCAACAAGAATGCTTATTTTTCACAGCCTACTTATCATCATAGTCACAATGTCTTAACAGACATGTTGTGAACTCGTGAAATGCATTAAGTCGGAGCCAGAGTATTATTAATAGTTTTGAGAACTGTAGCTCTCCATCGTTCGCTATTTACTGTCAGTTCACTGGCGCTCTTGATACTCATATCCAGCAACTGTTTCGTCGTATCGACCCAACGTGTAGGGGAATGGCCACGGCGCCGCTCACTCGGGGCATGACCCTGAACTACAAGTTTCTCCATATTATCGCTTCTGTGTATATGTCCGAAGAATGTAAGCATTCTCGTTATCACAATGGAGGATGGTCTCTTTGGATTACCGAGCTCATTCAGTATAGAAACGTTAGTTCGATGGGCGACATAAGGAACTCTCAGCATTCTCCTCCACGTCCACATTTCAAAAGCATCTATGCGAGCTCGATCTGCCTTCTTAACAGTCAAAGTTTCCGAGGCATACAAATTATTATACGGAGAACACAAGAGACTGAACCAGTGACATTTTGGTAGCTTTAGTGATGTTATGGTCTGGCCATATTTTAGTAAGCTTTGTCATGGCCTACTAGCTATTGGCAAGTTTCCAAAATCAGTACATTTTAAATGAAAGGAAAACTACCAGCGATTGTTACTGACATCAGTCCAACATCTTCAGAATGAAGAAAAAGTGCTCGCGTAAAAGAGGTCACTCGGTAAAGTAAAAATTTTGTCATTTACAGGTTCGGTAGGTATCAACATAGAGATAGGTGGGTCGTCAGAACCCGCCGTGGATGTATAAAGTAAGGGTGGGGGGTTAAATATGCAATTTTTTTCGCATAATAAATGATGAAGTACAGCTCTGAAAATTTGCAATACAAACGGAAACATCATAAGAAAGTAGGGAAAAAATTGTCATAAGTGTAGGTGAAAGGTAAAGCGCCGTCAAAGGGCGCTTAAGCTGCGGAGAAATTTTGCAGCGATTATTATGTCACTCGGTACACTTCTGACAATTTACATAACCATTCTATGAGTCAAAATGAAACAAATTACAAATCATCAGAAGGGGAGGTAGACGAGTACCTGAGATATTATCGTTAGAAAGAACTTCGGAGCTCCATTCAATTTATGATTATATCTAGAATTTTATACTTTATTCATTAGGTTGACATGTGAAGATTGTTTAACATAATTAACAATATATCAGTACACCATTGGTCAACTGACAGAAGTCAGAAAGGCATTAGTTTTTTTAAGATAACATGGAAATACATTTTTTTATGCCTTTAATACAAAATATCTCAGTAACTTTAATTAAATACTTATACTAATGAATCGCGAATATTCATATCAATTTAATATTACTTATTACAGAATAACGCTAACCCACTGGTTGTCGTTGTCAATACCTACTCACCAGAAGTGAACTTAATGAAATATAAAATTCTAGATATAATAATTGATTGTGTGGAGCACCGACGGCGATGTTCTTACTATCGATAAAATCTCGAGTATTGTTCCACCTAGCCTTCTGACGATTTGTAATTAGGTTCATTTTGACTCAAAGAATGAGTATGTAAATTGTCAGGAGTGTACCGAGTGACATAATTGTTGCAAAATCTTTAGCAACTTAAGCGCCCTCTAACGGCTCTTTACCTTTCGCTATACCTCTGACAATTTTTCTCCACTATCTTATAAGGTTTCCGTTTGTATTTCAAATTTTCAGAGCTGTACTTCATCATTTATTATCCGAGAAGATGCATATTTAGCTCCCCACCCTTACTCTATACATCCATGCCACGTTCTAATGACCCACCTATCCTATGTTGATACCTACCGAACCTGTAAATGACAAAAGTTTCACTTTACCGAGTGATTATTATATTTGCACGCATCTTAGTTATCATGTAGCCCGGTCCTGACTTTAGTCGTCCTTCGAGAAAAATTAGAGTAATATTCAAGCCGATAAAGGATACTTCCTCCGTATCGAGAACGTTATCATCTCCCCTTTGTAGCTGACTCTTTTTTATGTTGATGCGGGGTCGTAATCGTTTTTATTCAGCTATAGAAGGTAAATAAAAAGGATATAAAGGTTTGTTTCAGAATGAACTGTGGAACAGAACGTTTCTATGCACAGGATGTTTTACATACGCCTCAATACAAAAACAATGACATCACACGACAGTGCCTCTCCGTTACACATGTTGCTCGCTCCAATCTTTGAACTTAAATGCCCAGCAACCATTATTTAAGGAACATATCTTCGCAGATGATCCTGCAGTATTGTATTTGAAATAAAATTGTCGGTTTTTTACACGCTTTTACTTATTGTAGCCTTACGTTTGTTTGTGAGTTTGTAATTGCCCTTTGGATTAAGAGCAAGTGACTTACTATGGTTATATGGTATTTTTTTAATAACTGACTAGGGACTAAGTCAACGACATGCGATGCGAATGTAAACAAAGTTGACAAATTGCGATTTTGCGCATTTATAGACAGCTTGTGACACTAGATGGAGCAGACACCTTGAAGTTTGTTAATACAGGGTGGGGAATATTAATCAAGTGCTTTTGAAATAATCATAAAGTTATCAGTTTTTATTCTAGAAAAAATTATTGGTAGTAGAACTTAGCTGATAATGAACCATTTTGAAATATCTAAGTGCAAAAATTACATCTGGCATATGATGCAGTCATTCACGAAAATTGCATTCCACTGTTTCCAGCATGTCTCTGTTGATTTTTGAGAGATACTATGGCGAATCGCTTCCTTCTCTGCGTCTAACGTACGGGGCTTGGCCCTTTAAACCATTTTCTCCAAAAAAAAAAATATGGGTCAATGATGCCACGCCATATGCCACGCGTTGTTCTAGCGTCTCCCGCTCCATGATGACAAGTGGCAAGTAAGAAAGTAAAATGTTTTGAGTCAAAGAATGGATTGTAATAAACCGCGCGCTCCTCCCTTTTCTAATATATGAGTACTACTCAAACCAAAAATACTTGGTTTTTATGCCCCACCCTGTATAACACAGAGCCGCAACGACGAGAACTTAAAAGGCGTGAAATCCAACGTTCCAGCTGTTTGAGAGTTGGTATTTTTGTAAAATTTATTCAGAAAAGTTTACAGCTTTAATTATCGTTTATACAGTAATGGTATTGATTATGCTATGAATATTGATCAAAAACGATTATTCGTCTTCATTACATTCACAGAGTATTAAAAAGCAGCTCAACGGTGAAGTTGGAAGAGAGAAAATTTATGTAACTGATTGAGCAGGCACCGGCACAACTTTTTCTTTTAATTTATTTAAAAACCAAGTTAACCGATGTTATGGAAAACCGGTTGTGAAAACTGGTGCTCTCACTGGAGTTGCAGCACTATTGGTGGTATTGGTATAAAAAACTAATAGAGGACGCTTTGATGTATCAAAAAATTAAAGTTAAGTATAATTTGAATAAACTAAAAAACACGCTTTTAAATAACATCGAACTAAAAAGTTAAAATTATTTTTAAAAATAATCTTAAAACAATAATGAACGATAAATACTAGTACTATTGTGGAAAACGTAAGCACTTTGTGCTATTTTATTGATAAATCAAGCTCCTGATGATTTTTTTATAATAATTTTAGTATTTTTCGTATATTATTACTTTAAGCTTATTTTAAAAATTGTTTTTAACTTTTAAGCTGACGTTTTTTAAAAGTATGCTTTTCAAATTTTATATACTATATTTTAATATACATGTCAGTTGGTAAGCGCGTCAGTGAGTTTCGAAAAATAATTTTTCTATAATTTTGATTGATTACACCTATGAACATTTTATAGGCAAAGCCGTTGGTGGGAGTAGAAACATATTTCAGTTGATAAAATCCAAATATTTTCGGCAAGCAGATCACTGAATGTCGATCTCATCGATCTTAGATTATATGAATGTATGTTTATGTAATCTAATGTGTGTAATGTTTATTTAAAAACTTCCTACCTTAGATTTCTCGAAAATCGCTGATTAAAAGAAAAAACGCCGAGACACTTCTAAATATTTCTCAAGGGGGCAACTTTTTAACCAAAAACTACTTCACCCTCTTGTATCCTCTGCCCCCAGGATGATTAATTCCTTTTAAATGGCAGAAGGTATCGAGTAATATCTTGTTTCACAGGTATCTCCAAGTCCTTTATTTTGACGTTTGACTTTTTAAAATCGGTCGACTCGTTTTCGAGAGAATTAGAATCTTTATGTATCTTAACTTGGTAAAAAATATCACTTTCTACTGCAATAAGTGTTCAAATGTTGCCTGTTATTGTCCAAACAATGATATAGGCAATTTTAAAATTCATGACGGTGAGTGTGGTCAAAATATCGCTGCGGGTTCGCGAGTGTATAACGATCGTTTCCCTAACCGTACTCACCCTGCACCTCGTCGATTTCTCTCGCTCGTGCAAAGAGATAGAGACACAGGATATTGGAATCCACATCGCGGTGGACATGCTGGAAGACCTAGACAACCTCGTATGGTCCAAATTGAAGAAGACATCGTAAATCGTACTTTTACCTTTAAGACGGCTGCGACAGGACCGCACTTATAACTTCGTAGCAACCAAATAGTGAGTACTTGCTTGAAATTTATTTTTACTGCTTTGTTGCTGGTTCACCGTGCATTAGCTTTGCCATTTTTAGACGGCAACTTTTAGAACACCCTGTATAATCAGCAGTGCCTTAGAAAAAGTAGAAGATCGCAATATAGGTATCAAAATCAATGGAACACCAATACATAATATGCGATATGCTGATGACACAGTTTTGTTGGCAGAAACCCTAGAAGACTTACAGACCCTGTCGCATGAAGCGGTGAAAAGTCGTGAAACATATGAGCTCTCATTAAACATAAATAAAACAAAGTCTATGGTAATATCTAAAACAACACATAACATTGGAAATCTGTATATTCACGACCTAGCGGTTGAACGTGTTAAGCGGTAGATATAGTTATCTTGGAAAATGTATAAATGAGATACATTCATGAAAATGAAAAAAGTACAGAATAGTCGGGATCTAAGACCTTCGTCAACGCATTATTGAAAGCTGTCATGATATCCCACAACATGTTTTTGCAACTACCCGTCAGGAATTTGAAAACCGCCTATATCATTTTTTTGACAATAACAGGCAATATTTCAAAACTTATTGCAATAAAAAGTGACATTTTCGTGTGTTTTTGTATTCTGTTTGAACAAGTTAAGATACATAAAGATTATAATTTTCTCGAAACGAATCGACCGATTTTAAAAAACGAAACGTCAAAACAAAATACTTCGTCATACCTTTATAACAAGGTATTCCCCTTATTATTTGAAAATGTTAATGATGATCATGGGGGAAGAGGGCTGAAGGGTAGTTTTTGGTTGACAAATCTTTTGACATGTCTCGTCATCTTTCCTTTTAGGCAGCGGTTTCCGAGAAATCCGAGGTAGGAAGTTTTCAAATAAACAAACACCCCGTATGAAGTTTTAGGAATAGTGTTATGGCCATGTCGTTTATTTTCCTTTTTTTATATTTTTATCTATTTCCGCTTTCAGTCGAAGCGTTAAATTTGTTTTGTTATAAAACTTGTTATTACCTTACTCGCGTGATGTCAAGGCATTTTTTCCCGTTGCCTTTGTCTTTTTCCGCATGCTACGCCACTCCTTCTTCTTCTTAAAAAAGAAGCAGTCATAAGTGTCAAAGATAAGAAGGAAGTAATATGGCTGACGAGTCGCCGCGAGTCGCCGTTTCGCAGAAGATATAACCCCGCTAAACGCTTTAACCTTACTGCGGCCATGCCGCTAAGGTCGGAGTCAACGGTCCAGTGTCCTAGGAGACCCACGGAGTGCATCAGGGGGCCCCCCAACTCCGACCGCAACCAGGATTGTCCTGCTAGACGCCGCCAGACTATGTTACGAAAGCAAGGTAAGAGAATTACTGTGCCTTGATTCATTTTTCTACTCTCGTTCTTTTAATTACCATATCGCTACGCTCTTTCTAAATTATTATTATTTAACACTTAGACAGTTAACTGTCGAAAAGATCTTAAACTAGACCATTCATCTCTCCTCTGGAGTGAACTTTTCGCCAGTTGAGACTTTACAGCCTTAATAGGGGAACGCGTGCTTTGCACAACAAATAGGTTTGACAAGAGACTGACTCCCTTCCGTATGTACGTAATTTCTAGAACCATCCTGTATAGAGTATGTGCGTAACTCGATCGGAAACTCTGGCATGTGCCCAAATCAACCGAATAGTGCTTAAGCGAGTGCAAGGGAAATGGAGATGATAGCACGAGGTCTGCAAGCGATTTTAATTAAAATGTTATCATACACAATTCGCGTAAAACCGCAGCGTTGGGAAGCGCTCCTCACTGGCAGTTGCTTCTGATGGCAGAACAACCGAGAATTGGGAGGCAAACAGACGATGAAATTGCCCTGGCCGGCCAACAAGAACAGATCGATTTCTTATTAAGAAAAATGATCACGTAGAAACATACACCATCGGATTGGATATCATAATACAGTTGTTACGTTGACGAGACGCGATAATACAGCGCATAATATACAGTGCTTTGAAAAAGTTAAAGTTTGGAAATTGTTGACTTAGGTTCGTATTCATAGTAGATACTTCATCATAATCATAGTCACAATGTCTTAATAGACATGTTGCAGTGGCGTATATAAGGGGGGGCCCGCCCCCCCCCCCCGAAACTAGCCACGCATTCAGTTTTGACGTCTGGGAAGAGGCTGAAGTAGTTTTCAAAAAGTATAGTACTGAATAAAATTAGCAGCGACATCAAAATGTAATCTAATAATAAAGCAAATAGGGCAACTTTAACGATGATAGATGTCCGATTAGGAAGTAAACCTTGGCTTCTTTGCTTCAATTTAGAATTATTATCTAAAAAAAATTACACTTCTAATATCCATATGTGTTATAAACAGGGTGAGTTTTTAGTACCGGCTCGGTCGATAACTCCACTACTATAAAAGATAGCGAAAACAGTTATATATAAAAGCTGTAGCCACGGGCATGCTCCTAGCTCCACTGCGTGGTGATGCAAACATGCATTTTTTTTAATGAGACACCCTATATATTATTCCATATTCAAATTCTACTAATGATTTTCGTTCTTCCAATATAGGGTATTGTTATATTATACAGGGCATTTCAAAAGTTATAACCATTTTTATATCCAAATCGCCGTCAACTGCACGTACTGTGTATCAAAAAGTGTAGAATCAAAATCATATTTTGTACACAGATGAATAAAAAATATTCTATAGTTTTCAAATCGGCTATAAAAAAAATCCCGCGACGCATGTTCGTATACAGGGTGATATAGAATGCAAAATCTAGATTTTCTCTTCTTTTAAATATACCCCCAATATTTTATTGTACCAAAGAATTGCTTTTTAATATGCTCTTTCATCTTTGTATAGCACTTGTTATGGCATTAGTTTCTCAGATATTTCGATT
Source organism: Callosobruchus maculatus (assembly GCA_951848785.1). Taxonomy (NCBI): domain Eukaryota; kingdom Metazoa; phylum Arthropoda; class Insecta; order Coleoptera; family Chrysomelidae; genus Callosobruchus; species Callosobruchus maculatus. Next base: position 5,726,045 of record CATOUR010000100.1, read on the forward strand.
TTTCTACAAATTTTGAGTATACCTTCAATTTGTTTATTGAAATTTATATTTAAAATACTATCAAATTTTATTTTTGCTTAACAAACAACTAAAATATAAGGCCATAATAGTACTTGATCAAGTCAAAACACTCAATTAACGAGACATTATAGGTCAAGTGTGCTGAGGTAACAATTTTATAGACTTCATGCATAATTATCAAGCAGATCTATCAGGTAGGCTATGAAATATTAAACGACACAGTCCAATCTTTCAAACGCATTAGTTTTAGAGTGCCTCCGGTCTGGATATTGCTTTTCATAGTTGATATGTTCTAGAGGTAAGTAGGCAATTTCTCAAAGATTCTCCTAAATACCCTCTAGGAAATATTAATTTTTAATGCTCGTTTTTTCACCGTACGGATTTATTGAGCAGGTTATGAAAACTGTCAATTTTTTAAAGCCCACCTGATAAATCTGCTTGATAATTATGCATCACGCCTACAAAATTGTTTCCTCAGCATACTTGACTTTATGATCACAATGATTCAGGGTTTTGACTTCTCAAATACTATCATGACCTTATAATTTAGTTATTCGTTAAACAAAAACCAAATTCGATAGTACTTTCTCAAAATAAATAAATTTCAGTACACAATTAGAAGCTATATTTTAAATTTACCGAAAAATCGAAATATCTCGGAAACTGATGGACGTAAGTGCAACAAGTTCTATACAAAGATGAAAGAGCATATTAAAAGCAATTCTTTGGCATAATAAAATATTGGGAGTTACATTTAAAAAAAAATCTGGATTTTGCATTCTACATCACCCTGTATACGAGTATGCGTCGCGGGCTCTTTTTATAGCCGATTTTAAAACTAGAGGATATTTTTAATCTTTCCATGTAAAAAAATGATTTTTGATTCATTACTTTTCGATATACAGTACCTTCGTTTGACAGCAATTTGAATATAAAAATGGTTATAACTTGCAGATAACGGCTGTAAACGCTAGAAAGGGACCGAGTACAACCAAATAGAACAGAAAACAGAGCATAACAACAGAAAGCGGGCAGATAACAGCGCTAAACAATAGAAAACGACTAAATTCGGCCGAATACAACAAGAAAAGAACAGAAAATAGCTAAAAACAACAAAAAGCAGGCAGATAACAGCTGTAAACGGTAGAAAATGACCAAATACAACCGAATAGAGTCAAATCCAGCTAAAAACGACAGAAAGTAAGCAGATAACAGCGCTAAGCAACAGAAAACGACTAAATACAGCGGAATACAACTGAAAATAACAGAAAACAGCTCCTAGAACAACAGAAAGCAAGCAGATAACGGCTGTAAACGGTAGAAAACGACCGAATACAACCAAATGGAACAGAAAACAGAGCATAACAACAGAAAGCAGGCAGATAATAGCGCTAAACAACAGAAAACGACAAAACACAGCCGAATACATCCGGAAATAACAGAAAACAGCTCTCAAAACAACAGAAAGCAAGCAGATAACGGCTGCAAACGGTAGAAAACGACTGAATACAACCAAATAGAATAGAAAACAGAGCATAGCAACAGAAAGAACGCAGATAAAAGCGCTAAACAATAAAAAACGACTAAATTCAGCCGAATACAACAAGAAAAGGACAGAAAACAGCTAAAAACAACAGAAATCGAGTAGATAACAACTGTAAACGATAGAAAACGACCAAATACAACCGAATAGAGCCAAAGCCGACAGAAAGCAAGCAGATAACAGCGCTAAACAAGAGAAAACGACTAAGCACAGCCGAATACATCCGAAAATAATACCCTGTAGAATGTTATAATAAGTTATATCGCGAGAACAGAAATTATTAGTAGAATCTCCACGTAGTTATGGATCACCCTGTATAAATCAAAATATTTTCTGAGCAAGGAGCATATCTTTTATACAGTAGTGGATATTTTATATTGAGGTTAGGATTATAATACCCCAATATTATAACGTATGAGATAAACTTTAATTTTTCCGACGGCCCCCCCCCCCCCCCGAAATCGATTTCTATATACGCCACTGACATGTTGTGAACTCGTAAAATGCATTAAACTCATTTTACGAATGTCTCTTGGGATATCTCAAAGATCTTTAATGCAGTAGTTTCCCATTTGCTTTCTGCATCCTCATGCCGTTGACCCGATGTATCTACCGGTCCATCCACCTTTAGGGGCAATTTCTCACCCCAAGGACAAGAAGGTGTCCTGACTCTTGTCAACTCGTCCACCTAAAGCTGTTGGTTGAGAAGAGGTTACTGCTTATACCGACGTAGTTCGGTTCCTCTTAGTCGTCTTTTACGACACGCAGGATATACGATGGGAGATATTCTAACCCGCCCCCACACGGGTAAGTAGATACTTAAGGGTCCCCAAATACTTGAGGGTCCCTTGAGTAAGGTTTTGTGTTTCGACGGCTACTTGAGGGTCCTTACGTAAGGCTTCTTTGAGTAATACTCATGCAAGTAACGAAATGTCAACATGACATGTCAAGATGAAATTTCGTTGCGGTCAAGGCGATTTTTTAGGTTAACTTTGGAGTGCGGTGTTGTCAGTTTCTGCCACATCCAAAAAATGTCCAGCACAAAACACGAAATACTGGCACAATGCAAACAGAGGTAATAGAAAATATCAAAAGGCTTAGGCATATGTATAGGCAGACTTATATTTCAGATATGATAACGTCGCCAAATGAATACTGGTGGCTCGTAGATGTTGCCGAGGAAACAGATATACACAACGAAAACCATACTTGAGGATCCTCAAGTATCCCTTGAGTATACTCAAGAGACGACTATTAATACGGCCCTTAGGTATAATATTCATTATTCGGAATCAAAAGGATTCTAAAACAGTGGTTATAGGTTTTCCAAGCAAATAATCATCGGTGCCCAAGAAAAGTGACAACTCAAAAATCCATGTCTTTGGGTTAAATAAACAGACCGATAGGCTTTTAGGTCTAGTAGAATCAGAAAAATTGTCACAGCGATATCGCTTAAATTGACTGAGAGATGGCAATATGTCGTTTCTCAGTTGGCCGATAATTTTTATGAAGCTATCATAGACAGTGATGCATTGTGAGTTGTTTTTTATTATAGGGGGTTTAGGAAATCTGCTTGATCGCAAGGACAAAAGTACCCGCACACCCAAAGATGTGTGAGAGAGAGAGAGAGAGAGTCTGCCCACCCGACGTTGAACCAGCTTGAGTTCTCTGATCACATATCCCATGGATGCAAACGCGACCATCCGACATGCCACCACGGCCTGACTGGCTAAAATCCGTTCCCCCTTTCTTACCCCTGCTCTACCTCCATCTGCACCGAGCATCATCGTGAACGATATTCTTCGCAGCGCAAGATGAGGTAATGATTACACCGTTTAGGAATATCATCTGATCTTCATTTACCCTCTTAGCCGTTCTTCCTTCTCCTTTGCAGAGTATTTTGTTTACCATCCCATGTATAATGTTCCATGCCTCCACGCTACTAATATCAGCTGGATCATAGTCTCTGAGATTAGCTCACCCTCCAGTGTTTGACTTGCTCCCTTCTGTATGGCCCTCATCTGTCGCACAGGAACCTGGCATGCTCGGCCGTATTTTCCGCCTCGCAGTGCAGGCATCTTTCGTCCATCACCCGTTCTATCATTTTTCTATACAGGGTTATTCACGTTATTCGACACGGAGCATTATGGCTAAAGTATTAGATAAAAAAGAAAATAGTAATTTGGGATGGATAGAGACCCATAAAGGCTACATTTTAAAAATATTTTCATGTTATACAGGGTGTCCCAAAAACACGAAATGTATCAAAGTTATGTTTTTTAAATGGAACACCCCATATATTATTGCATATTCAGATTCCTTGGTGAATTCTAGTGTGACTTTATCTATCATACATGGTACCTAAAGCGAACCGTTAAGGTGTAAATCACCATTTTCGGTATAACTAGATATCAGGAAAAAATTGAATATCGCAGAGATTACAAAATATGGAAGGCTGTGACTTTGCCGTATTACTAAGCATAAAATGCGTCAGCTTTGATGAGACTGCCAAATTTAAATTACGTTTATGCTTGGAGAAATCGGTCGATGAATTAAGGAAACCTCGATCAGCGATAACTTGATTTTTTCAAATGGGAATGCCTAATTTTTTTTATACGGTTAAACGTAGAATTTGATAAGCTTTCTGATGATATAGGGTCGTGAATATCAATCTCTCGTAGTTTTCATTTAATTTTAAATTTTCAAACAAATCGGCGATTTTCAATTTTCCTACCTATAAGCAATGTAGCAGGCCATGAAATATAAACAAAAATCTGTTCAGCTAGAAGAAAACAACTAACTTAGCTGAAAAATACATACTAACTAGACTAAAGGGACAAGATTATAAAAATACCTTACAACAAATCAACTTTCCCAGAAACAAATGCATAACATCTCTAAGGTCAAAGAGAAGGTGGAGTATGGCAGTAATAGATATTTTTACTGTCTACTGGCTACCACAATTTACTAGAGGTTAAAAATTTCCAAGGCAATCAAAAACCCTCATATGAAACAGAAACAACCAGCGACTGTTGCTCCAGCACGCAACTATCAATCATATGTAATGGTGTAAAAAAGTGTAAAAAAGTACTAATTTGCATCTAAGTCGATACCTCTGACTGGAGTCCTTCTGTTTTTCAATATCTATTAGCAATGTTGCAAAAAAGGAATACTGACAAATCAGGTTTAAATTTTCTGCCATTTAAGTTATGTTTTATAATTTGAACAAATTTTAATTCATTCTTCATTTTCTGCGACCTTGCTAATAGGTACTGAAGAATTTTCAGAGCTCCAGTCAGAGGTACTTTTGACTTGAATTTTGACAGAATTGCATACTTTTTTATATCATTAAATGTGAAATTTTATTATGAAAATAATAAACTGCCCACAACATTATCTAGTAGTTTTTATTTTATTTCAAAATTTTTAATGGTTTTGGAAATTGCCAATCTGTAGTACATTGCAGTAGCTAGTAGGCCGTGAAAAAATCCATTTCTGCCATACTCCAGCTTCTCTTTGACCAAAGATATGTTACCGCCGTTGTTTCTGGTTAGACTTTGTTTGTTGTGAGTAATTTTTATAATCTTGTCCCTTTAGTCTAGTTCGTGTGTATTTTTCAGCTAAGTTAGTTGTTTTCTTCTACCTGAACAGGTTTTTGTTTATATTTCATGGCCTGTTACGTTAGTTATAGGTAGGCAAATTGAAGAACGCCGATTTGTTTGAAAATTTAAAATTAAATGAAAACTACCAGAGACTGATATGCACAACCTTATATCATTATAAAGGTTATCAAATTCTACTTTTAACCGCATAAAAAAAATTAGGCATTCCCATTTGAAAAAATCAAGTTATCGCTGACCGAAGTTTCCTTAATTCATCGACCGATTTCTCCAAGCATAAACGTAATTCAAATTTGACAGTCTCATCAAAGCTGACACATTTTATGCTTAGTAATACGGCAAAGTCACAGTCTTCAAAATTTTATAATCTCTGCGATATTCAATTTTTTCTTGATATCTACTTATACCGAAAATGGTGATTTACACCTAAACGGTTCGCTTTAAGTCCCATGTATGATACATAAAGTCACAATACAATTCATCAGGGAATCTGAATATGCAATAATATTCGGGGTGTTCTATTTAAAAAAACATAACTTTGATACATTTCGTGCTTTTGGGACACCCTGTATAACATGAAAATATTTTTAAAATGTAGCCTTTATGGATTTCTATCCATCCCAAATGTAAAATACTGGAAAAGGCCCATGCCCAGTCAGTGCCTGCATTCGGCCTATTCTTTCATGAAAGGTATCAGTCGTTTCATTCACTGCGTGATTATCAGTGATCTCACCCCACATAGGCTTTGCTATTTACTTGCTATCAGTCCCTTAGCTTCAGGGCGGTATTTTGCATTGCCTGCTTGACCATGGCGGATCAGTGTCCTCTCTTAGATACCGTAAGATAAGCAATAGCCACCCTTAGCACAGACTTTCCCTGCAGGCTGGCTGAAATCTTCTGATACTTGTTTCCTTTCGTGGATTTTCACCAAACATTATCTCCGTGTAGGACCATTGACTTGTGCAACCTGGCACAGTAGTGCCCTTTTGTTGCTCCTGGGCCTTCCTACAGTTGGAATCCATCGTAACAGTATTGCTGCCTTCTTATCGGCCTTTGCCACTACTGTTTCAGAGTGATCTCCATAACACCTCTCGTCATCCATTGTGACTCCGAGGTACACTATGGACTTGCTTGTTGGGATTTACACTCCTTTTAGTTGGAAGACCACATTAATCTCTTGCTCCTTGGGCCGCGCATTATAATTGCCTCTGTTTTCTCAGGAGCCATCTCAAGCTTATGATCGCACATCTACCTGTCAATCTTGCACAGCGATGCGTTGGCTTTATGAACTAGCTCTGCCTCTTCATTTGCCACGATAACTAGTGCCAGATCGTTGACGTATTAATATGTCACCGACTTTACGCCGCTGGGCAGCGAAAGCGTCAGCACCGCATCGTACAGGGTGTTCCAGAGTAACGGCCTTAAAGCAGGCCATCGGAATTTCGGTTCCGGCTAAGCAAATTGATCTAGTATCTAGATAGCTGCTTATAAGATTCCTTAGGTATTCTCCTAGTTTTTCTAGTTCTTCCATAATCATGCTCAATGAAGCTGTATTAGAAACATTTTGAGCTGTGTCAGATGTCATGGCGAGTAGTTCGAAGGGCTTGGACGAATGCTTTAAAACAATTTTGAAGAACTTTTTCGAGTTTAGTGATATGTAAACATTGGAAATTGTCTAGAAAAATGACTTTTTTGTATTTTCGGACGGCTACTAGGGCGAATAACCTTCTCCCTTGATTTTTTTAAGACAAATGACATCAAAAATTTGGTATATTTTAGGACTAATAACTAAGATCTTGAAAAAATGATACAATCGTCGTAAAAAGAGGTCACAAATGAAACATTTTTACTTTGAAATAATAACGAATTTTTAAAACTCTCCTGTTGGTGAGCATTAAAAGAATTAGTTAAAGGGCTCTCCTGCAAAATATCATATTTTGAGATGAGTCACTTTTCTTGCATACCATCAATATCTACTATGTGAAGTCTATTAAGGTCTCAAAACACATCATAAAGTAAATTTAGTTTTTAAGGCTACACAAGAAAGCTCGTTATCATTCTTTAACGTCGAAGTAAGTTTTCCACTTAGGTGCCTATTGCCCGACTCTAAAGGTGTATTTCTAAATTACTTCATTAAAATTGAACAACCAGCCCGATTGCCCGATTCTGTGCAATTAATTTTAGACAAAGCGCTACACCTTCCAATTCCAGCAATCGAGAATGCAGCGCTGATTAAGATTAAACGTGAGAAAATCAAAGTTGAGAGAAATATCCAAAATGCCACTATTACAATGTGATCGTGCGTCGTTTGGAGCAGCATCCGTAAAAACGTGTTGCATTTTTAATGGTTTGACCAAGTTGCCGACTATTCTTGTTGATTGACTTCACATTGTGAAAAGCCATACCAAAACTGTATCGAAAAATTTCTTTCTATAGAGACTACCTAGTTTTATTTTAATTTTAATCACCTCCGATAGTTACATAACCAATTATAGGTGGGAAAAGCGGATAACTTTACATCATCTAAAATGATAAAACTTAGCATTTCTACATATTTTCTTGATATGAGGCGCCAAGTAGAAAGCATATCAAATTGATTTCCATAACTAACGTAACAAATTACACATAGATTACAGAAGTAAAAAAAAGTGAATTTGTCCTTGACGTAGGTAGGTACAACGACAATGAGTTACGTGTATGCACTTTGAATGCATTGGTTATCTATTTTGTCACCATTTCAATACAGTCAGTTATGTTATAAAATAAATTTGTATATAAAAAAATCATAGCATGAATTTTTTCCTTGTATCCGATATATATGTATTTGAATGACGCTCTTTGAGTAAATTAAGTGTAATGTCGTGCGCCAATGGTAGGATAAACGTCGTCCAATTTAAAGTTTAGAAACTTCAAAAACCGTCTCTGTAATTCTTCAAGTCACAACTAGTAACATACCAAGGGTTCCAAATTATTCTAGCATATTCAAGTTTTGACAACACAAACGTATTGAACTGCAATGTTAGTTTGAGCGTCACTAAAATCTGTAGAATTCCGAAAAACAAATTCAAACTGTTCATTAGCTGACGATAAAAGGCTTTCAATATATGGATTGAAACTAAACTTTCTGTCAAATATCACACCAAGATCTTTGACCTCCGTTATTGGATATTATGGTTAATTCTATATCTGTGTTGAATTAAGTTTGTCTTATAGTTAATGACACTACGTTACATATTGATATACATATATTATTGCCGGAAGAAGTCAACCGCTTATGATCTGTTTACTCCAAAAGTGTTTATTAGAAGGCGTCCTTGCTCTTAATGTTACGGAGATTCAAATAAATGAGAAAGCGTTTTTCCTTGCCAAAATTTTTATGAAAGTCTTCTACACTTTGATAATACCAGTAATTATATTAATATTAGCCCTTCCTCAATTTTTCAAATAAACAATGATTTTTTAGTTCTTCTGATGTAACATCAGCAACCTCACTTCTGCTGTAATTTAGTTGCCATTTAGTTCTGTATCTGAAGTTACCGTTAAATCGTTGCTCGAATCATCGTAATGTCATTGAGATAAGTTTAAGATAATATTTGTTTACGAAAAGCGTGACTATATATTAGCTTCTAGATTGAATTGTTACATGGAACTTTGTTGATAGGTCAATTCTACAGGTATATGTGGTCCACTGGATTCTGAATTTTGAGAGGTGGATGGTTTACCCACGTTTTCCACATATCTGGTACACTTTTCTTTTGCTAATCCTTTGTTCACCAGTTAAGCCAAATTGTATACTACTTACTGATTGTATGGTTGAGAGGCAAACAAATGAGGTACTGAATTGGCTTTTATATGCTCCTCTATTTTGCCAAGTTTATATTTTATAACATTTTTTATATTTACTTCAAAGCATAAGGAAACCAGACGATAAGTGGAGAAAAATAACTAGTCCGCCATAAGCAAAACTAACTACACTTCGCTCAATACTTAATGCTTCATATCGTGGAGCGAGTATATGACATCACCCGTAGAGCTTTTGATAGCTTCTACGGATTCAGGTGAATTTTATCAAGAAAAGCTTTATATGACTTTATGCTACACATATATCTATCACTTTCAAAATTTTGTGGATAGTTCTTAATAAATGTACATGTATGCATTTGAACCATGCCAAGATGAACAAGCTTGTCATAGTAGCAAATTTTTTGACTTTCCAAATTATAACAACAAAAACCACTCAATTTATCTCAACATTGGATCTTAACAAATTAGCAGGCAGGCAGTTCACTTAACGGTCCGCTGCAGAAGATGATGGCAATTAAGCCCCAATCTGAGGAGAACACCCTATGTGGATTCCAGTTTGATCGCAGTAAACGACAGCTTTAATGATCCTTCCAGTTTTATCTTGTTTTGTGACAATTTATCCCGCCGCCTTCTTCCTTCGTCGTGAATTCCTATTTCCGGATGAGGCTAACAAGAAATTCCTTGAAGCCTACAAATGGTGTGAGTGGGCCAATTAGATATGAAACAGCAGCAACAGCGACAGCTTCAGATAACACGATCTAACTCAGTTTTACGGTTTCGGGAGGGGAGGGGGGACGGTGGTCGCCTTATTACACCAAACCTATACAGATCTCATAAATCGGGGAAGTTTGTATTATGCAATCAAGCTGATTTTATGATTGCAATAACTCCGTGGTATATGAGTACTAAAACATTTTAATCAGATAACGATGCTATGCCCTGAAGCATAAAAATGCTCTAACGTATACGCAATATGGGGCTTGTTATCTCTCATTCTGATAGCAGTTCACGAATTGCGCAACATGAGATGCGTACACAACAAAAGGAAATTCTGAATTCAAGAATTGAGGTTCTGAATAAAAAAAATTTTTGTGATAAATGGAAAGATCATATATAAGTTTTATAACAAAACTGTTTGTGTTTTCTTTTTTTCGCAATAATTCAAAAGTTATATCAAAATGAAAATGGGATTTTGAGTCGACTACCGAAAACCCGCCGACGGCTCCCGAATCCGTGTGACGTCACCATGGCGGTCAGAAAGCTCCTTTGACCAACGACGTTCTACTCCGATACTAGATTCTAGACTCCCAGCCAATCGCAATCGCAAAGTGTATGTTTGTTGCAATACAGTCGATGAGTGAAGTTTGCATCTCGAGACGAAGTCTACGATCGAAATAAATATGTTTTTGAATGTTTGAAGTTGAAGTCAGATTACAGATTCTAGTAAGTACCCAATCAAATATGTTTCGTTGAAAAGATCTCCTCAATCGAAGGATGGCCTAGTGGTTAGAGTGTCCGATAGTGAATCTCAGGGCCTTTAGATCGAAACCCAGGCATTCCAACTTTGCCTATGGACTGGTGGTTCTGGTGGACAGAAAGCCTGCCTTCTGAAGAATCATTGATTTAACTAAATAAAATATAATCAGTACAAAAAATTTAAAATTGCGCACGCCGGCAATGATCCTGGAAACTCAGTTCCAAGCAGGAACTGATATTGATTTTGCAAAAAAAGAAATGTGTCGAACAAATATTTCCTTAAGAGGTTTATTGCACTACAGGTCAGTTCAATGTTACCGAATTTATCTTGGAATAGGAAAATAGACATAGCGTATGGAGTAATGTGCTGGAGCAGGAAGTCGTTACAAGTTTCGGGAGTTTTAGCGAACAACTCCGGTGGAGTTTCTGAGGGTTCTCGCGAGGGCAGTAGCCGTACATATATGTTCGTTTCTGATAAAAGAAAGTTTGAATAAAGGGATTCGTAGGAGACGGAGGTGATTTCGTACACGTACCGTATGTAAGATTAACGGACTTATCTTCAACTTGGTGAAATGGAAGTCATAGCTTAATATAATTCCTGAAACTTACACTGCAGTTGCTCTCTGACTCCTGGTTCGTAAGCTAAACCATATCTTTTGAAACAAATTGCTTATTCGTGTTTGAATTACCTCTGTAGCCTTTCTGAGTGTAGGCCAGAATAACCCAGAATAAAAATATTTTATGGTTGGACTCGAGATCCAGGCACCTCAGGCTCAGAAGTTATAATAATCAGTTACTTGAAGTGGAAAACCCATATTAACATCACAGTAAAGAAAGCAAATATCCTAGTTTACCTCACAAGAAAACCGTTTCATTACCAGTTGAAAGAAATTATTCTAAAACTGTATACATCCTATATACGTACTAAACTAGAATTTCCACATAACATTTGGAATCCGTACTTAGCATCCTGAGAGACTTCAAAAATAATAATAATAATAGTCATAGACTCCGCAGATACAACGGATTCAATGGCAGAAAGGATGCTAACAATACTTTTTCAGATAAGTGAAACCCAGTTTTACCAAGATATAACATAAAAAAATTAGACAACAACTATAGAACCTCCAAGTAGACAAGAGTTAACCGAGTTTTGGGGAAGCTCATGGTCAGAACCCAAAATCCATAATGGAAACGCTCTACGGGTCAGACAAAAAGAGGAAAAACAACAACACATGTCGGAACAGGGGTCATTCTTACACCACAGGAAACAGCTGATGGGACAATAAACCACACCCACAATTGGAAGTGTCGAGGCATAAATACCATGCAAAATATCTGGTACAAGCAGTTTAGTGCAACATATGAAATGCTCCTAGAACAAATCAATAAAGCCATACTCCAACCAAATAGGCTTTCCAAATTCCTCACACAAGAGATAACGTATATAAAACCAAGAAATGCAGATAGCAAGAACCCTGCCAATTACCGCCCGATCACTTGTCTCCCCAACTTGTATAGATCATCACAGCCACAATGGGCAACAGGATTGAACAGCACCATACCCAGGACAACATCCTGACTGAAGAATAAAAAGTATGTCTAACACAAAGCCAAGGTTGCAAAAAACAACTTATAGTAGTGTGTGGAGCAAGCTAGAAAAGAACACATGAATTTTCATACCTGTTTCATCGATTATAAAAAACCTTTTGACTCTGTACCTCATGGCTGACTAACGAAAATTCTTGAAATATATGAAATCAACCCAGGCCTATGTCAGTTCCTTACAAGAACGATGGAGAAATGGCGAACCAACATACATCTTAAAACTCAGGTCGGCCATATCCAAACGAAGGAGCTATACGTACGACGCGATACCTTCCGTGGTGATTCTCTCAGTTCGCTGTGATTCTGCCTTTGTTTAAATCCACTATCTATCTAACTTATCATCACATATTATGGTTTCGACGTTAGACACCAGAAAGTCAATCAAAACATAATTGACGATATAAAATTATACGCCACCACAGAAATGCAACTAAGAGAATCTATTGCTCAGAATAACAGAAGTTTGCACTAGGATGGAATTTAGAATGAGCAAATGCAAGGTGCTCTACAACAATAAAAGCCAATGGAAGAACCATTCTGAACAGGAAATATTAACTGGTCAAACGCTGGACAACATGGACAAGCACGAAACGTACAAGTACCTAGGCTTCAATCAGAACATTAATATCGACCACACACAAGTCAAGGCTCAACTAATGCAAAAGCTTAGAGAGAATGCCTTATTAGATTACTAAAAACAAAATTAAATTTCAGAAATCTTATTATTAACACATTTGCAATACCGGTCCTCACATACCCCTTTACCATCATCAACGACTTGGCACAGCCCGTCAACATTTGTTGCTACCGCAGTCATGCGAGAGAAACTTGGGAAATCAGGATAATAATAATTAAGTGACAATTTGTGCTAAAGGATAGCCGCTTTTTTCTCTGAGGTCTAATTCCTTGAATAAGACGATGAATAGACATTTTTTAGTCAAAAAGGGTTAAAAAGAAAACAACAACTTCAAAATAGTTTTTAAATTATCTGTATTACAGATGATTTCACAGTATTTTCCATAGCTGAGCCGTTGCTGCACATTATTCAAGCATTCCATCAGAATCCCAAAAGGTCCGTGAATCAATATGCTAAATTCGAAAGGGATCTTGGATACTAAGGGGTGATTAATCATAATGGCAACTTGAAATATTAATTACATTTCCAGTAGTGAATCCACTTAACTCAATGCAACCACGACAGTCGAGGTCCGTTGCATTTGTCTGCACGTTGAGCCTAATACCCAGAGATTTATGGGGGGATTGATGGCCAATGGCACACAAAACGACAAACAGAATCGGCCTCAGGATCAGGTGAGGTCTAATGTAAGCTAACTGTTATTAATATATTGTGTAACTGTGCCGCCTATATTTGTATTATCTCAAGACCAATTTCACGGAATGAGGTGTCAACTAGAAAAAACACATTATATTGCTTTATCAATATTTTTTTCGTTTTACTTCCCACACCGATGAGCCCGAAAAATTTTGATTTTTATATAATACGCTTATTGGGCGTTCTATGGTATTTACATAACAAAAATCCGTCGGTCTTCCTGTCTATGCGTCGGTCTGTCTGTTGGCGTTTTTCTAACCTCTTAATCTCAGTAACCGCTGTATTATTGTCATGAAATTCGGGTAGTGATATGCTGTGGGCTAGGGTAGAGTAGGGTAGATAATCGTAGTATAATTTTGGAAATCGGTGCATGGGCGGCGGAGTAATTGAAATATCAAATATTCTTCAAACTTCGTTTTTAGGAGTTCTAGAGATTCCAGATCATTTTCTAGAGGGGGTGAAATTGGGGTGGTTGCAGTGTGGGGGATTGTAAAACTGAAAACTTTGTTATATTCATAATAAGTTGCCCTTGAATAAAAGATCTAACGGCATAATACCTTTTTAAGTCAAAGCGAACATTGCCTTGCCTATTACAGAAACCAAGAGTCGTAGAATTTTCTGATGTATGTATGTATGCGAGTATTGCTTTAGCACATTCTATATTGTGTAACCTGACAATCAATAAATCGATTTTTATGACATTTTGACACAGTATTACTACCATGGAAAGGATGTAAAACGCGATGGTTTTTAGAAATCATGTCAGTGGCGGCCCAGCAATAATAAAAAACTAAAAGCATAAAGACATAAAACTTCGTTTTTAGGCGATTTGGGGTTCCTGGTCGTTCTCAACAATTTTCGCGGGGTAATTTGGAGGTGCGGGGGTTGTGAAAGTGATTAATTTGTTGTATTTGTAGTGGGCTCTTCGTTGCCCTGTAAAGGAACAACATAATATACTTTTCAGCTTTATCGTAATGCTATGCTGCCTTAGATAAAAAATTATTTTTGACATTATATTGTAGATAATTATATAATGCGTGTAGCTCACCACTAAACTGACGACAATGAATTTTCTAAACCGCACCGTGGATTGATAGAGTCCATGGTTTTTGTTATAGGAGCGGTAAAACTAAATTAAAAAAAACAGTATAATATAAAGTCATCCAAACTCTGTTTTTGGATACTCTAGAAATCTGTTATCATTTTCTACTTTTTTTGGGAGTGGTTTGGAACCCCCGGAACATTTAATTGTTATTTAAAGACTAATATTGGTAATATAACCTGTTTTTGGAATATCACTTGGAGATTGCTAAAAACTTGGACTGTCATCCAAGGTTCCTGCGGATAGAGCAAGAAACTAAATACGAGAGTTACTATGTTGAATGTTTTTTTGCGGGCAGTGATGATTTGGTTGCAAGGTGATCTCAGAGTATAGCTTCATGCCATGAGAAAATAATAAAATGGTATCCTCGTAATACGTAATACGTAACTTGACTAAATCTTTTAGGTCACGGTCATATCTTGCTAAAAAAGGAATTATTGTGTCTAGGTGTATCTTTTCTAATATCCCTGAATATACATACACTGTGTCCCAGCTAAAATTTACTACCCACCTTATCTCTGAAATGATTACAAAACATAAAAATCGCCGTGACACATCGACAGTGACCCCTACTACAAAACCGTAAATGAGACCACCATACTTGTTGTACATGATTTTAAGGGACTTTATTAACAAATACCACAGTGCAATATGATTGAAGATTGATTTTATATTATAGAAGTTAATGAAAAATGTGATGGTTATCAAAATGAAGTATTACTTTTATTGCCTGAAATATTGTTATAGAAAATATGTCATGGCGATGCTTATCTTCTTTTATCATTTCAGAGAGAAGGGGGGTGCAAATTTAAGCTGGGACACACCGTACGTATAGCATGTGCATCTAAAATCCAAACCGTTAGCCTGCTTTGCAAACAGCACAACTAATGGGCCTGCACAATGCTCGGCTGACAATAGTGATTGTTATTGGGATGGCCACACTTAAGATTACACGCATACAATCCAGAATTGATGGCTGTTAGTTATGTGAACGTGGAATTACGACCGTTTAGCTTAGACCGACCAGATAGACGTGATGAAGTATTAAATTCCTTATCAATTATGGTATTCACGTTCAGCGTATGTGGCTAGTTGAACTGCTCTCTGTAAATTGATAAACGTTTGCTAAACAGATTCTGCGGTGCGAAATGTTTCACCGAGCTCTCTCGAATAATAGTCCAGAGACCCATGAAAGCAATGAGCACTTGTGAATCTCAATTGCCTTCACCTTGCCCAGGCGATCTTCACAGAGAGCTTATTCCCCGATAATCACAATACACTCCATTCTTAGGTCAATCCGAATGGAATTAACTGGTAACTTTTTGGGTCCTCGAGACACTAGCGAAGACCAACAAAGTAGAATTACCTTGGGTGCCTAGACACATAGGAGTAGGTAGGAATGAGAGGGTCGGCAGGTGTGCCAAAGAAAGTGCAGAACTCCTTCTCATCGAGACAGAACCAGCATTTGGTATGTCATATAGCATAGTACGGGTGTCACAAAATGCATTGATATTTAAAATTCCACACTAATTCCGAGTTGTCCCAAATAGTAAACGCTGAGACATATTAAAACACTAGCGAAACGTAACCAAACACAGATACAATACTCCACTCGCAAAAATGCGAAGGATCTCCTTAAATAAATTTTGATACCAACTCTTACTCGGGGATAATACTTTTATTGCAACATTCGTAAGTCACAAAAATGCGAGCGATTTCGGAAAAGTCGAGAACAGATCCCCTGTGATTGTAACGTGGAGTATTGGCAGAAGCTTTCAAAACAAATGGTGCTTACGTTGTTTCAAAGTTGCCTAGTTAGTTGCTTAGTTGTAAATTAACAAACGTTCTCTTAGAAAGTATAAAGACTTTCTTATCAACCCAATAATAAATCATAATAATTTGGCAACGCTTATGAAACAAGCCTACGCATAAGCGTCACAAATATATTTTAATCATAGTGATATCCAGCCTATTTGACAAATGGTTAGTCAGAATTCGTGGGCGAATAGATAAGCTCATTTCAAAGACTTATGCCTTAAACGTCCCTGATTGTTTTTGTATCATTGCTTTTGTAAGTAGGTAAGTAGGTTGTACGGTAAAGTATTCTCCACTCCTGGATCGGAAGATTATGTCACATAGCATGGCCCCCAAGATCCCGTCACTTGACATGCCTCGATTTCCATGTGTGGGGACATGTAAAAAAACTGGGAAAACTTAACGACATGGAGCACTTAGCTCAAGGAACTGATGCAGCTTTTGTGACAATTAGAGAAGAGATGTAGCTTCGCACCACCACGGTCGAAGATTTATAGCTTTAGTTACAAAAATTAATTCTTGTCTTGACTGCATTCATCCTAAGGGCCGGCTGTACAATGAAAGCTTAAGCTTCGGTAAGCCGCCGTTAAACCGCGAGAGTTGCAAAACATCTGTTATATAATGCTGGCTTAGCACCCCAAACCAAGCTTAAGACGAGCTTAGCGTCAACCGACGAATCGTGTAGTTTAACCAGAACTTAACCGAGCTTTACATACAAATGACATGATGTGTCAAGCAGTAAATTTCAAATTGCTTGTCACTTTATAAGGTTATATTTTTGGAAATATTTGTGTCTAATTTAACAAAGAAAAGTAAATTGAAGACCAGAGATAGAAACGATCGTTGCATGGATCTGACACAGCTTGCCTAAGCTTAAGTTTAATAGAGCTTGACTTAAACCGGTATTAGTACAACCGGCGCTTAATGTCGTCAATTTTGACAAGTTACTTGAGCCTAGTCATATACGTCACATATCATTGTAAACAGTAATAAGTGGATGCGTTTTTAAAAGAATTTGAACAATTTTATCGCATCTATTTATTCTCTACGTCTAGCTAAAATAAACCTCAAAAATTTTTTAATGCATTTGACGTCAATGTCAGTGTACCATTATTTCGATAGTACTTGTGGCTAACGATTACTTTATTTGGAAAATGATACTCTACAGAACAAAAATAGACGAAAAAATAAGGTTAAAAAACAACAACAGAAGCTTGGAGTTTTGTTCCGCTGTAGGAAGCTGTATACTCCAGAACAACTCTTGCTGCTCAACGAGGTACAGATCCGACAATCGTTTGAGTATTGTTCCCATTTGTGGGGATGCGCTCAGAAGCACTCTCTAAAGGTTCTGGTCACTATCCAGAAGAGATCAATTAGACTACTCGATACGCCTAACCTTACAAAGGGACTCCATAGTCTGGAACATCAAAGAAGGGTGGCCGACTTGTCCCTGTTTTACAGATTCTATCACGGAAGGTGTTCGAGTGAGTTCTCTCAGATAATAACACCGAAGGCTATCCGAACGAGGAATACTAGAGAGACTCTGCGAGCCCATGCTTGCCAGGTCGAGGTCCCTACTCCTCCAGCATTTTTTCTTTTGGAGAACTTCGACGGTGTGAAATGAGCTGCCGACGAATGTATTTCCCGGCGGCTACAACTTGCAGCGTTTCAAATCTAACATGCACATACACTTGTGCTCTCGTAGCGCTTTTACAGCGCCATATGCTTTCAGCTTTTGCGGAAGGCTGGCCATAAATAAAATTAAAAAAAGAACAAAAATGAAAATACTCATTTTGTGAATTCTTGAGAATATTATAAAAACAATGATGATGTTTAGAGCACAGGCCTATTCACAGAATATCTTCGTAATGGGCTTATCTATAAGCTCGCAAAATTTGGCTGATCCTCTGCCAAACACCCTGTACACCAGGCTATAAATAACAGTGGTATTCGCTGAGCAGAGAAGCTGACAAGGAAAGTGTATTTGGAATCATGCGGATTCGTCGTCGGCTGATTAATGTTTGGGGTAGAGAGAGAAGGAAGACGGTTTCACACAACGCGCCTCCATACATAATACATATTTGCCTTGTGGATGCGTGCGTGTATCTGCACGAATATTTCAATAATTACTAGCTCGTCTTCCCGAATTGTTGCTCCCCGAGGAAGCTGCTCTAGATTCGACAGTCTTTGCTGCTGAAATATACATCCACCATAGTTTTAGATTATAGAACGTGCTAGTATTCTCGAAAGCTAGAGGTCTCAGAGACGTGTCTGGCTGGTGTCACTTCTGAAATTTATATGTCCGTTGCATATGTGATGCATGTCGCTCCTGTGTATCTCCATTCTTCTCTTAGCTATCAATCGACTGATCTTAAACTGGCTCAACCCGGAATTTGAAAGGGACCATATACAGGGTGGGCCAACGGTGAGTGGACTGGAAGATTGTGGGTTTACTAAAACATGTTTAAGAAATCTGTTACCTGATCGTCATAGGGAGCCTTGAGGGCTACGTTTTGGTATTTTTCATTTAGTTTTGAAAATGTTAATCGTTTTGGAAAGTTCACAAGCTCTCAATAGCTAGTATAGGCTGTGAAAAGTATGCAATAATATACAAGGCGTTCCATTTGAAAAAAAACTAAGTTTACAAACGTCAAAATTTAGGTGAAAGTATGTCCCCCTCAAGGCTCCCTATTACTATCAGGTAATAGATTTTTGAAATATTTTTTAGTAAGACCACAATCTTCCGTCCACTCACTATTGGCCCACCCTATATGTCCAATATAAGCGCAGGAAAGTAAACGTCATTGTGAAAAACATGACATGTTTGTTTTCTGTCATCGTGATAACCTGTGTTTCTGCTACGACCTCCTCTTATCACATCAGGCTGTATAGGGAGCCCATTGAGATTTATAAACATAAAAACAACTTCAGCGACAAAAAAGAATTATACAAGCTCAACAGAGTATGGATACCAGCACTAGAGATGCAAGGTTTGTAAGATGCGCAGGAGATCCGTGGTATATTATGTGAACAACCCGGTGAGGCGGTCTCAGAGTCTTGTAATGCGCCGTACAGGTAAAAGCTTCTGAGAATGCCGACCACTTGTGTTGAGGAAATGTCAAGCAGGGAAGCGCGTCGACGTCGACCGAACAGCCTAAGAACCAATAGTTCATGGAACATTATATATCACAATAGTTGTTTAGTGACATTGTTTATTTTACAAGTATAAATGAAATGTTTGACTTTCAGACCATTAGAGAACATTAAAAAGTCCCTCAGATTCATCTATTGTTGATTATATGCTTTGAGAAAGACTTAAAGCTTGTATCAGTTTAAACTGATTAGTCAACCACACGCTTTCTTCATATGTTTTGTTGCTTTGATAAAGAGTGGAACCTAAGTAAGAGTAAAGTCTTACTGATTAACTAGAAGTCACAAAAAATAATGATAGCAGTTTGAGAAGCCGCGTTTCTTCTCTTCGGCTGGCTTATTTGTGACGAACATATACATACAGGGTGAGTTTTTAGTACCGGCTCGGTCGATAACTCTACCACTGTAGAAGATATCGAAAAAAGTTGTATACAAAAGTTGTAGCCACGGATATGCTCCTGCTCAGAAAATATTTAGATTTATACAGGGTGATCCATAACTACGTGGTGATGCAAACATGCATTTTTTTATGAGACACCCCATATATTATTCCATATTCACATTCTACTATTGATTTCCGTTTTTCCAATATAGGGTATTATTACATTATACAGGGTATTTTAAAAGTTATGACCATTTTTATATCTAAATCGCGGTCAAATGAACGTACTGTATATCAAAAAGTAATGAATCAAAAATTACTTTTTTTACACGGAAGGATTAAAAATATCCTCTAGTTTTAAAATCTGCTATAAAAAAACACCGTAACGCATATTCGTATACAGGGTAATATAGAATGCAAAATCCAGATTTTCTATTTTTTTTTAATGTAACCCCCAATATTTTATTATCCCAAAGACGTGCCTTTAATATGCTCTTTCATCTTTGTATAGCACTTGTTGTACCTATGTCCATCAGTTTCCGAGATATTTCGATTTTTCGGTAAATTTAAAATATAGCTTCTATTTGTGTATTGAAATTTATTTATTTTGAGAAATTACTATCTAATTTGTTTTTTATTTAAGGAACAAGTGAACTATAAGGTCATGATACTATTTGATGAAGCCAAAACCCTAAGTCATCAAGATAATAAAGTCAAGTATGCTGAGGAAACAATTTTGTAGGCGTGATGCATAATTATCAAGCAGATTTATCAGGTAGGCTTTGAACAATTAACAGTTTTAATAACCTGCACAAGGGTTCCGTACTGTGTGCAAAACCAGCCTTAAAAATTAATTTTTCCATTGAGGCCATTTAGGAGAATCTTTGAGAGATTGTCTAGTTGCCTCTAGAATATATCAACTATGAACAGCAATATCCAGAACGGAGGCACTCTAAAACTAATGCGTTTGAAAGACTGAAGAATCATTTTATTTGGACTGTGTCGTTTAATATTTCATAGCCTACCTGATACATCTGCTTGATAATTATGCATGACGTCTATAAAATTGCTTCCTCAGCACACTTGACCCATACTATTTCGCTAATTTAGTG
This sequence comes from Callosobruchus maculatus, assembly GCA_951848785.1. Taxonomy (NCBI): domain Eukaryota; kingdom Metazoa; phylum Arthropoda; class Insecta; order Coleoptera; family Chrysomelidae; genus Callosobruchus; species Callosobruchus maculatus. The sequence continues at coordinate 5,747,011 of CATOUR010000100.1, forward strand.
TTTTGACTTGATCAAGTACTATTATGGCCTTATATTTTAGTTGTTTGTTACGCAAAAATAAAATTTGTTAGTATCTTCGCAAACTGAATAAATTTTAGTAAACAAATAGAAGGTATATTTAAAATTTGTAGAAAAATTGAAATATCTCAGAAACTAATGAATGCAGCCATACCAAGTGCTATACAAAGATAAAAGAGCTTATTAAAAGCAATTCTTTGGTATAATAAAATATTGGGGGTGTTACATTTGAAAAAAGAGAGAAAATCTAGATTTTGCATTCTGCATCACCCTCTATACAAATATGCGTCACGGACTTTTTTTATAGCCGATTTTAAAGCTAGAGGATATTTTTAATGTTTTCGTGTAAAAAAAATAATTTTTGATTCATTACTTTTTGATATGCATTACGTTCATTTGACCGCTATATGGATATAATTATGGTCATAACTTTTGAAATACCCTGTATAATGTTATAATACCCTATATTGGAAGAACGGAAATATTAGTAGAATTTGAATATGGAATAATATATAGAGTGTCTCATTTAAAAAAATGCATGTTTGCATCACCACGTAGTTATGGATCACCCTGTATAAATCTAAATATTTTCTGAGTAAGGAGCATATCCGTGGCTACAATATTAATATACAACTTATTTCGCTGGCCTCTACAGTAGAGGAGTTATCGACCGAGCTGGTACTAAAAATTCACCCTGTATATACGTAATTTTGTATTAAGATACTGCCGTTTCCATGCCATTAGAATATATAAGCATTTACCACAAGAGAAGCAACTTCTATGCTTATCGGGACTTTAGCTATTCAGTTTTACTTACATTACCACACTACTTAATTGGATTGTGTTTGGCCTGCTTTCTGTCTTCATTACCTGAAACAAACAAAAATGTATATGAGTATCATAGCATATACACGAAACATATACACCATGTCAGTCAGTTCTGTAATTATTAAAGAGTGCATTGAAGCCGCAGATACAGGAGTTCCTTGAGGTGGGGCAATGTCACTTCATATTTTTTATAAACCAATAAGGGCTAATATCATAACTTTACTTATACTTTATATTTGACGATGTTTTCATCTAATAGGCAAACTTTCACCTGTCGTGTACATGTACAATAACTTCGTGATGCATAGAGAACTATTGTACCTATAGTGTTCTCTAGATCCATCCCTGTTTAGGGTAAATGTATACTGATTACACATAAAGCTTCACTTGCTCCGAGTGATATCCATTGGGGTCAAGGACTCCATGAAACTAACATTAGGTGACCTTACGTAAACTGCGTAATAGATTTTGGTAATGAAATACATATTATGTAAATCCACCCTCGAAATATTAAATTCTGTTACCCGCTATACTATTGGAATTTTAAGCAGTGTATTTATCATCTTTAGGAACAAGGGCAAATTTGCTCGATAGCTCAGTCGATTTATAAAAAAGTGTTCATTCAGTTTGACTCACCACCACCTATGCATTAATGGTTCATGTATGTTCTATCCAAAACTATCATTTCGGTACTCTTTCTGTTTTTAACTGAACGGCCTGTGAGCAATGAAGACAACTTTTTGGAATATGGCTAAATTATCCAATATGAGATGTTTTCTAGATTCTATAATAATTATGAAGATGAAAACGGCTAAACATCTAACATCTCAAGGAAAAAAATGGAATTAAGTCGATTGACTCAGTACTTCCCACACATAACGGTGATAGCTTTATTATTTTCTCATTGAAGCTATAGTCTGAGGTCACCTTGCAACCAAATCGTCGCCCACCTGCCCTCAAAAAACATTCAATACAAAAACGATCAAGAACCCCCAAATTGCCTAAAAATGAAGCTTGTGCTATTATTAAATTTTTCGTCTTTTATTGCTACACCGCCACTGACACGATTTCTGAAAGCCATACGCATTTTACATCCTCGCCACGATAATAATACTGTGTCGAAAGTTTATTAAAATCAATTTTAGGTTACACAATACCAAACTTTTTCAGTTTTGCAACCCTCCACCTCCCAACAATCCCAATTTCACCCCCACCGAAAAAAAAACAAAAAATGATCAGAAACCCCTATAACGCCTGAAAACGAAGTTTGAGCTGCTTTTATATTTTTAGTTTTTTTATTGTTGCTGCGCCGCCACTGACACGATTTCTAAAAGCCGTACGCGTTTTCCATCCTTGGCACGGTAATATGGCAGTTTCATTAAAATCAATTCCATAATTTCCACGTTACTCAATACAGCCTGTTATGAATACAACAAATTTTTGAGTTTTACAAACCGGCCTCCACCCTCAACCTCCCAAATTTTATACCCTACGCAAAAAAGTAAAAAATGATCAGGAAATCCTAAAACGCCTAAAGTTTGAGGGATAATTGAATTTTTTTGTTTTTTTGCTAATTACTCCATCGCCAATGCACCGATTTTCAAATTATAGCAGCATTACCTACCAGGACTCCATAGCTAACCGGTACCCAAATTTCATCAAAATTCATGCAGCGGTTACTGAGTTTATGGCTAGAAAAGCGCGCTCAGAGAGTCAACCGACAGACCGACAGACAGACATACCGACGTGAATGGGTGACGTAGATTTTCGTTACGTAGACATCACAAAATGCCCAAAAAGCGTATTATCTCAAAATCGAAAATGTTCGCGATCACAACACTCCCTTCACCACAAAGACAAATTCGCAGTAATACAGTACTTAAATGTCATCCTATAATACTACTACTATTTGTCTTATGAAGCAGCCAATATCTATAATATCTAAAGTTAAAAATATATATCAGTACCAGTTTCCAAATTATACCGAGATACCAAACATAACAATATGAGTATTGTCAACATTCGTTACTTTATACTGATAGGTGAGGGGAGTATTGTGATCGCGAAAATTTTCGATTTTGAGATAATACGCTTTTTAGGCATTTTGTGATTTCTACATAACGAAGATCCACTTTACTCATTTACGTCGGTCTGTCTGTCTGTCCGTCTGTCTAAGCGCGTTTGTCTACTATTGTTACTACCTGTTTATCTTAAATTATCTGGACATTTCATATTTTGTATGTAATCAAGTTCATCAGGTTTATTGGTAGAGTAGCTACGTAAGCTAAGTTTTCCCTGTTATAGAACTATTCACTAAAAAGTAGTTGAACGAAGTCACTTTGTCAAAGTGTTAATGCATTTAGTTTAACCAGGATGTACTGCATTTTAAGAAACTCCGTTCAAGTGGGTGTTCTAAGAAAATATTTACAGCATAGCGTCTGATAGTATCTACGTCTCTAACGAATGTCATCCGCCATTTTCATCCCCTCTACCAGTCCCCTCCTAAGGCTATCATTCGGATGTAATTCATGTTATATTTTAAACAAAGGCACTTTGGGAATGAGTTTGCTTGTTTTATAGTCTGTGGTACGCAGTTACCTCTTGCTACGAATACTTACTAAATATGTCAGCTATCACAAGCATGATCATGATAAGACCGAACAAATATTAGAGGAAAGCATAATCACCCCCAGTGATCTTTAGAACCCTCCCTCATTTTGAAAATACGATACGCAGCTAAGGCAAAATTACAAGACATATAAATTACGAACTGTTGGAGATTAATGCCTTTCCACTAGGGAACTCCGTCCCGTAAAGTAGAAAGGAAAGTCCGTAGACATTAGACCAAGCATTGTATGGAAAATTCCTAAAAGTGTACCTGGAAATGCATTTGTTTTACCAGTGATTTGGTGGTATTCAGTTTTTGTAATTTTTAGGAGTGATTTAAGAGCGATATGCCTCGCTCTCTCTTGAAGGATACACCACGGTGTTCCAAGCAGAAATACTCGCGATTTTCACATGTGCTCCTCATGTTCATCAAATTCAGGGGCCTAGGCCTTAAATCAAGGTTCGTCCTGCAATGTAGAAAGGTATTAGATGACATTGCGGTAAGACTTTAGGTGTCACTTATGTGGATCCCAAGTAATGGTGGAGTTTACGGTAATGAAACAGCGGACGCGCTCACAAGGCGAGATTCGAAAAATAATTTCCTGAGTCCTAGGCCAGCTGTAGGACTGGCAGCAGAACACAACAATGTAACTTTGGAGTGGGTGCCAGGACACTCAGGTATAAGAGGCAATGAAAGGGCGGACGAGCTAGCAAGACTAGGTTCGTCTGCTCTATACATTGGAGCAGAACCCGCCCTGGGGGTGCCTAAAAGCACAGTCAGACACCAGGTCAGAGAATGGATGAAACATCAGCACAAGGAGCAGTGGAACTTGTTGCCAGGATGTGTTCATGGTAAAACATTCATTAAAGCCCGATTCAAGAAAACAGCTGAAACACCGCTCTCCTTGAGTAGGAATCAGCTCCTAATAACGACGGGTCCCCTCACAGGACATTGTGGCCTGAAGGGACACCTGAATGAGATGGGACTATACAATGAAGACTTCAATTGCAGACTGTGTGGAAGAGGAACTGAGTGAGCCCTACATGTGCTCTGTGAGTGCGAAGCGCTAGATCACAAGAGACAACAGCTCTTTGGGAAGACCAAGCTAGAACCAATGGAGTACAGCTCGGCACCAGGACCAGTAGGAAAACTGCATAAACTTATGCAAGGATCTAGATTGCTGGAGTTGATACTGTAAATGAGAGGAGCAATAATACAATAGGCCTTAAGGCTTAAGTATTGACGGGGACAGTAAGGTCGGACGGCTCCTGAAAAAAAAAGGACTGGCAGCAGATACTAAGCAGAAGTGTGGCTGCAAAATCAACATCTTATAAGATGGAGAACAGTATCTGGACCCTCGTCCCGTTCAGTCGAGTCGAGCGGCTCGATTCAACGGGAAGTGCTCCAGTTGATTGTCGGTTCTCTCGCGAATCCCTTTGACTGTTACATTACAAGTCAGTGCAAAGTTACGTCGCGTACGTTATGAGCTGCATCCACATTCAGCGTAAGTATTTCCATTATAGGAAACGTATTGTTTAGTATAGAATGGAGTGGTCTCAAGAGATTTTATATTTTGTCTTGATATTTTGAAAAGGAATTGCAAGCTGCTGAAGGAGTCCCCGGAAGCGTGAAAATGCAATGTTACTGCCAATCGTTCCACTACTCATACAGCTTTTCTGAAAGTAGTGTCCTGCTTCGCATTTTTTGATCCAATTAAATCGTACAAATATGCAAAATATGTAGAAGACATTCGTTCAGAAATTTTGTACTGCCCACTAGTTGATTGTTTTTTCAAAATGTTCATTAATACTGCTCCACTAATAACGCTCCTTTCTCTTAATAGAATAGTCTGCCACCGCCTTTTTTTGTTAGCTTGTTCTTCTTTCTTTCTTTTTGCACAATTTGAGATAGAAGTATCCCATTGCAATGAAAGCAGCATACGCAACTTCAAGGCTCCCATATCGAAGTAACTAAATAAAAGTGGAGCACTGTTGAACAGAAGATTTGAAATGAACATTCGCTGCATCTTGTACACATGAGCTTTGTAATGTAATGCTCATTACAACCTCAACGAACACAACATCACAATGCTCGGCTCAAGTCAGTCGCCGCCTTAATATTTTGCACATTAAAGATTTCATGTTGCAATTACAGCAACATGACGTCATGATAGATATTTTTAAGAAGATACAGGGCGTGTATTGAGACCGATGGTAAACAATTTGAACATTTATTGTAATAAAAAATGTTATTTCCCTATCTGACTTTTATTACAATAAACCAAAGCTAAACTAAGTCAAGATTCTCCATTATTTTATTAATTTTACTTACTTCTGTTGACTTTGATTTAAGTGGCGTCACTATCTGCCTCACTCACTTATGGCAAACATGTTCACTATCCATCTCTCTCATCATTTTGCCGTAAAATTAAGAACCTACTAAGAGCTTGTTCGAATAGAAATCATTTGAACTGAGCAAAATGGGCTAGCAAAGATCGGGTTACTTGAGGTTTTTATTTTCTTAATCTTTTTTTTCGTATGGAACTAAGAAGTGTTGTACAATTTTACAATCCTGATTAAATGCGCAAAATTTTAATGGCACTACCCAAGACACTTTAGTACATTTTTTTTAAAAGAGGATCTTTCAAAGTCGACAAACTTTGAAACTTTTAAATTTATTCTTCTTCTTAGTGTGCCTATCCGTTCTGGACGTTGGCGATAAGCAAAGCAATTTGAACTTCACTTGCTGCAGCTCTGAACAATCCTCGTGTGGACAGGGAGAACCAAGTTCGAAGGTTTTTCAGCCAGGAGATTCTGCGCCTACCGGGCCCTCTTCTTCCGAAGACATTTCCCTGAAGTATCAGCTGGAGCAGACCGTATCTCTTTTGGTTCCTCATTATGTGACCCAGGTATTCCAATTTGCGTTTTTTAATAATGCCCACGAGTTCGGTCTCTTTTTGAAGCCTTTCTAAAATTCTGTTGTTGGACACGTGGTCAACCCAGAAAATTCTGAGAATTCGCCTGTATAGCCACATCTCAAAAGCCTCAATTTTCCTTGTGGACGCTTCCGTCAACGTCCAGGACTCAGCACTATGCAAGAGCACAGACCAGACATAGCATTTGAGTAGTCTTAATTTGGTTTGTAAATTAAGATATCTATTCCTGAACAGGTTTCCCATTCTAACGAAGGTGGCTCTTGCTTTCTCTATGCGGCATTTTATTTCTGTAGAGTGATCCCATTGCTCGTTAACCGTTGTGCCCAGATAAGTATAGCTGGTTACTCTTTCAACTGGTTGATTATTAATTACTAGTTGGCCGGGATGTGCGCTGCGCTTACTTATTACCATGAACTTGGTTTTCTTAATATTAAGGGTTAGTCCGTACTCAGCGCTGGCGTTAACGACGCTGTTCATCAGTTCCTGGCGACCCTCAAGGGAATCGGCAAACACGACAGTATCATCATAAATTTATAGTTCAACAAATAGGCTTCATTCTAGAAAACTTGGGGCAATTGTGTCATTGCTTTTGACTGTACTTCTAGAAATGTTATTTAGGGCTACGATTCCAAAGTTTAAATGAACAAAAATAATAAAAATGAACCACAATCACCGAAAAATTGTTATAATTTGACCAAATTTCTAGGTTTTTCTTAAGTGGCCATAATTTCCAAACTGTATGGGAAACATTTTCTTCTGACTTTTCTCATGATGGTTACAATCAATCCTGTCACCCCGTTGCGGCTTGACGTTCAGTTTTGAGACATCCTGTATAATGATTAGATGATTAATATTTGCATTAAATCCATCCTCGAAGTATGCTAACATAGTGAAACACATGTCGGGTTTGTAGAAAATCGCTTTGGCTTGTGGTTAGGCTGTAAATGATTATTGTTCAAAGCCTTAATCTTTTCTACAACCAATTTGTATCTGAAACCGGTGTGTTTTAGCATTGATTAAGGTATTAACGGGAAGATGGGCCACTAGATGCTAAGATCACGCGCCTAATTTTTGTTCCTCCTGGAGTGTCGCCACCTATATGAGCACAAATGTACCTCTACTGATACAACTTTGACAATATAACAACCATCGACTTTGATACGAATAAAGTACCCTACTTCCAACGATCTATCAACGCTACTTACTATTATCTCCGCCAGGTGTCGCTGACATTGGCAATTTGACATTTGACATAGTGATGGCAGTGTCATATTTCAATTGTTTAATATTCCGATGTTATTTGGAAAATTTGGGTCAACCACGATCAAAAAATATTGATTGATTGATTTCGATTTATCATCGTTTGTATTGAATTTTTCGCGATTTCGGGAAGCAAAATGGTTTACAGATGTTATTACTATAACTGTCCAAACAACAAAACTCGTAATCCAGAGATGTTCTTTGCTTTCCCAAAAGCAACAGCTATACGTGATATTTGGATCAAGAATAGTGGCAATGTGAATTTGTTCCAATATGTTGGAAAGTCTGACCCACTGCCAAAGCAATTAGGTGTCTGCGAACAACACTTCAAACAGAACTATATCCAGAGATCAGATACAAAGAAATTCTTGGTCAGACACGCAGTACCGTACGTATGAGTATAATTCAGGTAAGTGCCTATACCATTGAAACCAAACTATTGCCTTCTATTACTCATCTACATCACTAAAAACTTGAAGCAATACGCAAATTTACCATACTCTGCCATTTTCTTAAGCCTATGGGGCATTCCACCACAACAATTTCAAACATAACGCTTTTGTATCTTGACTGAACTTATATACTGCCCAGCACCAATGCATCAGCAGAAAGAGTCTTTTCTTCAATGGTCTAATGTTGAATGCCTCAAAAAACCCAGTGATTCATTCTGGTTATTAGGACGATGTTGATACCTAAAATGGATATTGAAAACACCTTCTAAAAATGTTATTCCTACTCAAAATCAGCACCAGCTGACCAACTGCATCAAAATAACTAGGTATTTTTCAATAAATAAAACAAAAACTTTGTGAACACTTTTCAATAAACCAATGCCAGTAACATTTCTCAATGCAGTAACTCCAATTTCATGTTACAATTTAAGCTTGCTAAATATTATGGCAAACTGAGCAGCAAAATTAATTTCTTTTGAGAATTACTGATCCCAAGAATTTGGCAACAAACAGACAAGAGTGGTTCCAAGGCATGGCATAATCATTATAAAGATGTACGAGTGGCTGATTAATGGTCACTTTAGGTATACTATGCTCAAGCATTGATTAAGGTATTAACGCTCAAGCTAATGTGTGGGTTTATTAGTGTGAGTAACAGCATAAATCTGCCATACTTCTGGTATTTCGTTTTGTTTTGTTGACAGTCCAAGGTATCAATGGAGCATTCCAATGATCACTAAACTAGATGCTCGCAATTACAGCTATTTAGAACATGACAAACCGTATGGTCTCACTAAATTTCAGTTTAAAAAAAGTTGGTGAGAAAAATGCAGAAAAAAATGCTTGTTGTATTCTTAATTTCAAGTGGCTGAATCACTAGTGAATACACCTTCCTTTTTTTTCTTGTCAGAAAAAGTAAAAAACATGTCTACTTCTTTATTTCACTCAAAGTTTTACTGGGTGATACAAATAATTGGCCTGAACATTTTTTTATAATTTTATTTTATGTAAAATTAATACAAAAGAACAAGCATGTGTAATGTAGAATATCCTTGTTACATGATATTTATGTCAAGTCAATTTTTCCATGTTGTTATGTGAAGCGAGAACAATCTATCAAAAAAAAAAATAGTTTTAGAGATTAGAAAGAACCATCCATCCTGTTTTCGCCCATAAAAGCAAACTATACCTACTAAAACAGCCCTTATTTTGGTACAGGTTATGCACTCACAAAGAAGAAATGATAAACCACTACAGGTATGGATTATCGTACTGTCAGATGGTGCTATATCATGTGCTCATTGCACTTGTATGGCAGGATTAAGTGAAGTTTGCAGCCACATAGCAGCAGTTCTTTTCTTCCTTAAAGCACGTCCTAAAAGTGTCGGCCAACAAGAAAGCTATATATACATATTCTAAAAAAAAAGTTGGCATACACAGAGTTGAAGTATCATATTGTTATACATAACAAAATGACAAGAATTTCTGAGACATTAAAAACATTGTTATAGTTTATAGCTACTTCTAATATAATTAGGGACACTATTGTATGATTTAACTACATTATATGAGAATCATCTATCAAAAACTGCATTTTTTGTTTAGGCATTGTTAGTTTCCTAGTAATTGTGAGGATATAATTTACATATATCTAGTATAAACTTATGTGAACAATATAAATGCATTTGAATATGATGTACAGTTGTGTAAAAAATATTGAGACTAATCAAGGGGAATTTGAGATGGACTAACTCTAGCAATACTACGAGTGGTTTCTATCTCTACTGGGTGAAGTTGCGTCTTACCTTTTGTAAATGCTGGAATATGTAAGTGACCTCCTAGAACTTCAACTGAGTCTCTAATTAAAAAACCTCTATCTGCTAATATTATGTCACCAGGTATAATTAAATTTAAAAAGCCACTATTTTCTGTTAGATGCTTGTCACTTGTCCTTCCACCATAACCATCGAAAATGTAATTCCCCCACTTCTCCATGAAATACCTTACAATGGGCTAACATTCACCATATGTCACTCAGGTACAAATATTATTTAAAGAAGATTCTACAACTTTTTCAAAATATTGTGGATGTCTTATTAAATATTAACTTATTTATTTGTTAATTATAGTAGGATATTCCAATTTGCAATTTTTTAGTTTATCAATGTAACATGAAATCTCACGTTTTTTAAGTAAATAAGTGTAAATTTTAATAAATAGCTCAAAATTGTACAAATTTTTCGAATTTGAGTTTTTTTTCAGTTTTTTGCATTTTCTGAGAAGATTTTCTATAGTAATGTATATTTTTTTACACCATCAGAAAATAGAGATTTCAACGAACGAAAGGCTCCCAAACTTTTTGAAAAAAGCTGATATTTTGACGCGAGAATTTGTGATTGAAAAATGGGGTGCATTTTTTATCTTAAGGTCAAATAAGGCGAAAAAATAAATATTTTAAATCAAATAAATTACAGTGTATTTGGGACATAATAAGGGAAGTATTCACCAAATTTCGTAAAAAAAATATTTTTTTTGAAAAAGATAAAAATAAAGGACCAAAAACTTGGTTTTTTGAATTTTTCACCAAAATTTTGAGGTTATGTGAAAAAATTGATAACACAAGAGTTGTAGATCTTTTTATTACCTACATCTTTGCCATTCAACTTTTTTCCATAGGACTTGTAGTTTTGCCAGAAATCAAGATAAACCATTTTCTACCCTTAAAAGCTCACCCCCTCCCACTTCCCGATCTCGAATCGACCGTAATTTATTTTTCCTTTTATTCTTATCATATTCTCCTCCTTTTCTAATGAGTTTCATCCTACTGTAATTTTTTTTCACTTTTTATTATTTTTGAAGGCTTCGGCACTGGTCTAAGACAGCTTTTAAAGCAAATGTTGAACTCAGCATGTCAGTCCCGAGATGTATTATCTGTGGTTGTTAAAAATGAAACAAAAATTGTAAAGAAAGATGCAACTGTTTATCATTTAGAATAATAAAATTTTTGAAATGTATCCTGTTTCATTACCTCATCGATACGTTTATGGTTAATTATAATAATAACGTTTAAAATTATGAAGTAATGTGATTATTAAGAACATCATTTAAAATCAAATTTGTTAGCAACATCAGACATGAAATTTGTTTTGAATAAACATAACTATAATATGTAATATTTTCATTTTGATTGTGTGAGAAGCATACCCTATAATAATAAATAATTCATTTTAACTCCACCATTTATTAAAAAATATATGGATAGATAACATGAGCATTTATTGGTGCTGTTAGTATACACAGTATGTGGAGTAAAGTCAGCACACTCTTCGCCTCCTGGTATCGGTCTGCCTCTTCTGTCTCGAATGCTTGGGAAGCTGGAGAATTTTTTCCACACCTATAATGACAAAAAGGAAGCATTTTGAAATAGTGCGCAAATTATTCGAATAGAGAAGTGAATAGTCATAATGTACCTATTCCAGAAACTCAACTTTTAGGTTATGTCAAAAAATGAATGTATTAAATGATCCATTTTTTGAACTTGCCTATATGTACATAGGTATACAACTAGCAATTATTACCTACGGATGGATGTTTTTGCTACTTTAACATAATCCACCAAAGGTTGGCCACTACAACTTCATTACTTCTATATACTTCACAGATAAAACTTCCAAGTAAGAAATGCATTATTTTGGAGTATCAAGTGATAAAAATGCAGTGTGACTATAACAACTATCGCTCTAGTGAATGTGATAACTCATGGGATAACTGTAATTGGCGAATAAACGTTTTTTTTTTTGCTGTTTTCAATATGCATTCAAGTTTTCATCATGCATTATCTCATGAATTACATCATTTTAATTGACAGATGTGCTTACCTGACAAAAAAGGTTCCTTAAAAAACACATCACAACAACAATTATGGTGAAAATGTCCAAGAAATTGTAAAAAACAAATAAAAGTCCTCAATTTCATATGGCGGTATACCGACAACAAGGTTATCAACCGCTGTCAGCTGATCGTTTGGAATTGGAACACAAAGCATATTTTCGAATGTTAGGTTCACCGACGATCCCGACCGACCCGTCGGTGGTTAGGTATGGGTCAGCCATGGTCATTGGCACTTCAAGGTCGTATTTTTATAGCTGGATGCTCCTTTGCTCCATCTATTGGGCATATTTATTATAAAGGATTCAGGAATTTTTGAAGCTTCTGAGATTGGCCAAGAGGGCGCCAGGTGACGGTGTCGTGGTTTCTATGAGAGTGAGTGAGATAGACTAGAGTGAGTGAGATAGACTGCGAGCGCGCGATTTTACTGTGTGGTTGTTCATCTTCCCCTAAATACTTTAATCAATGGTTTTAGTTTTCTTGGACTATAAAGTGGAAAAGGACGATCCGTGAGTAGACATCAGTAAGTATAGCGACGTCCTTGATAATACTCCTGTTTTATTAATTCACCTCTGTAGGGAACCCTAACTCCGGACGGCGGTCTTCCAAATAAAATTAACAAAACTGGGGCAATAAATTTCTCGTTCAACTTGGAACGTAAGAGTAAATGTGACAGGAAGACATCGATTGTTTGCCCAGTCCAGAAGGGTAAACAACTCTATGTATAAAAAAGGTCAACGTCTTACTTAGATGGGATACTGTCGACATCCGGTGGCGTATAATTTTGTAATGGAGGATACTTTATCCTTTCTATGAACGACAACTTATATACAATATTCTGAAAGTTGTAACTCTCTCAGTCAACCGAGTATTGTAATCCCGGAAAAACTAGAACTTGAGATGAAACATTTTATAGATGTTTTGTGATACATAATTTACCAAAAACTATGTTGCTTATTTCAATGGGTTGAGCTCTTTACAGCTCAAGAACTTCTAATCTTATCTTACTAAGATTATATTATCTATAACAGCGACAAAAAGTAATTGTTTTTGAAAAATCGGTTTATTGAAAGCCGAGTACCTCTCAGAAAAGTAATATCTCTGAGCAAAATTTTGTTTTTCGACGTTTTAGAGGCTGCTCTAAAGTTTTGAGTAGGAGTAACATAGAAGCGAAAGAAGGTTTAAGGTTCGAGAGTTGTGTAATGGAATCCGTGTGGTAAGTTACTGTAACTCCAAAATATGTTAAAAATGCTGAGCCATTTTACTTCATACTAATTTTTCATGAAACACTGCCCTTGGAATAACTCCTATATGCAGTAAAACAAAAGAGAGAAAATAATATTCTTGGTACTAATACCAGTTACATTCTATACACGGCTAAAGATTCCATACATCTCCAATAGTGAGTGCTAGTTAAGGGAAAAATTAAAATTTGAAACAAAAAGTTAATTTCGACCCATAGATGAATTTGAAATTCGGAAAACATTCAATAAGGACATACAGGCAACAGGCTTCTTTGGGCTTGGCTGTAGCTAAAGGATTACCAAGTTTTAAGGCAACCAAATAAAGTTGCAGATACTTCTCTTGCATGACTCGTTCAACTATCAAATGTCACTTTTACCTTGACAAATGATAAAGACCACAAAAAACACTAAAAATGAGTGACGATATTCTGCATTGCAATTAAATTATATAGATATTAATGTGGATGTGATTATCAAAGTAAAAATTGTTCCACTAGATTCTACCTTTGTAAGAAAATAAGGCAACTTCCGATTATTTTTTGAAATTTGGAAATAGCAAAGGAATAAATCTGAATAAATAAAAGAAATAGAAGAATCCTTGTCCCTCCCTTTAGCCCCATTTTCATCGACGACATCCCTTGCCATGTGCTTTTCCCCAGCAGAATACGCATGTCCTGTATGGTCCAGATCAACTCATGCTAATAAAATGGACCCTACGCTGAACGACACCTGTAGGATAATCCCGGGCTACAAAACCTAGCAACCTGAACCAGCTATATATGTTAACGGAAGTAGCCCCCCTCAACTCAGGCAAGAAGTCTCATGTATGGCAGAATGAAGTAGACAGTCATTAGATCAAAGACATATAGGGGATATGGACAAAAACCCCCGGCATTCAGACTTAAATCCAGGAAGAGTTTCATTATGTCACATTGACAATTTAATCAATATTGCTCCAGTACCTTCCGAATTTATTAAGAACTTATCAAATATTACCGAACCGTTAACAGATGACTATTACCTGACAACATATGACTGACAGAGAAAAAGACCGACGAGAATGAGTGACTTTTTTTGACGTCATAAAACTTTCAATCCCAAATTCTCTGCCTATTCGTATGAATAGTAAACTTAAAACAACAAATGTACAAAATATCCACCATCACTTGACACCAAATTTCTAGCATCATTCTGTTACGTCTTACTTATGACTGCTACTCGCAGTCGTTGCTTTTCGATTGTAAACGCAATTCAGTGGTCTCCATCAGCTGAAACTATGTAGTTCACTGATCTGTGAAACAGAACGCCGTACGTCTAGTATTGGAAAAATCGGCATAGTTCTAAAGTCTCGTGAAAGGCTTCAGCATGATTGCTTCATGCAAAAATAGCTGTAACGTTTTCGTGTTTCATTGCAATCCATTCAATATAGCACATTTTATATTCCGATATATTTCAAATAGCTTTGAATTGAATATATTCAAGACGAACTTTATCGAACTTCACGTCTTAATTTATGGCATAATAAATTTTTCATATATCTCTTCCTCGCTACAAGTCGTTCCACAAAAATGACTTTCATTAGAGATCCTTTTCAGAGTTTTCGCCTTTTCAATTTCCTGTATGGAGCTTGGTGAAAATTAAGAATAAAAAAACCTTACGTTTACATAGGTACGTAAAGTCTAAAGGTTAAGGATAAATGGCCAGATAACGGCATACACAAATAAAGTATATACTCTTAGATGACTTTCTGTAACCAACAGATATCAAAATACGTTGAGAACAATTATATTGTATAGTACACGCTAAAAATTAAATTCCGGATTTAATTTGTCTTAATTTCATTTTGAAGTACAATTTCGGAGACCCATTGATTAAAATTTTCATGGTCAATCGTGGGCCGATTTACTGAAAGCAAAAAAGGCTTGCAAACATTTGGAGAGTAAAGCTGTCTGAAAGACAATTTTACCGACCAGGTTCTGCGCGTTTAGGTTGTTGTCAAAATGATCCTGCATTTTAGGTCTCCATGCCGCCCACCTCTCTCATATCAATATGGTATGCTCAGGGGTATCTTCAACCCCACAATAACCACATAAGCTGGGCAACGCGATGTTCATCCTTTTAGTATAGGTCCCGAAATAACCCTGACCACTCAAAAACTGCGCCAGGAAATAGTTCAGCGTCCGGTGTTCGCATCTGACCCATCTCCTGATGTCCGGTATGAGTGTTCTTGTCCACGTTGTCTAGTGGGTATAGCTTTTCCAGGATTCTTGCCACCTGATTAGCGTGACCTCCCTCTCCCTCTCTCTCCTTTTGGGTCAGTGCCTCGCTGGTTCTATAGAGTCGGCTTCGCTTCTCCGCCAGTAGTTTTATAGTATGAGTATCAGTTACAACTTGTATAGCTGCCGTGGATACCGTAAGATATCCACTTGCTACTCTGAGGACAGCCTTAGGCTTACTTGTTGTTGTAGCAAAGTGATGTGTGAGCTTAGTTCGAATGAGACCTGATATGTCATAATGAGAAGGTCAATAATAAGTTTATCTTGTTTCTAGGTTAGTTCTATTTCTATCGCAACATCTGTGTATTTGGGTGTTTTAAGTTTTAATGTCATTAGTTTCGGTCTCTTCTTTGAATTGATAAAATGATGTCAGGCCTACTGAATAGTGATGTTGGTGTGTATTTGCAATACAGATCGGTTTTCTGTTTGTTTGTTTGTGGCTAATGCTTGATGTATCATTTTCACTGCACAGATAGTGAGCTACGTGTAGCTGTGTATACAGTACATGTCAGTTTTGCATGCACTTGTAATGTTCTATTGCTTCGATTTTTTAGTAGAATTGTGTGATACTGTCTTTAATTAAGGCATTGAGTGCTAGAGTATAAATTTTATATACTGAACATTTAGCTCCTGTATTTTCAATACTACAATGGCCTATATGACTAATTTCGCTATTATTACAGAGAAGTCGCACATATATCACTATAGCATTGTTATAGTTTCTGTTATTTGCAAATCCTTACCAGCACTTTTTTAAGCTTCTGAATTTTGGGGATATTCTAACCCGCCCCCACATGGGGCCGCCCCATGTGGGGGCGGGTTAGAATATCTCCCATCGTATATCCTGCGTATCGTAAAGGGCGACTAAAAGGAACCGAACTACTGTCGGTATAAGCAGTAACCTCTTTTCAACCAACAGCTTTGGGTGGACGAGTTGAGAAAAGTCAGGACACCTTCTTGTCCTTGGGGTGAGAAATTGCCCCTGAAGGCGGATGAACCAGTAGATACCATCTGGTCAACGGCACGAGGATGCAGAAAGCAAATGGGAAACTACTGCATTAAAGATCTTAAAAGATATCCCAAGAGAAACTCGTAAAATGAGTAAATGCATTTCACGAGTTCACAACATGTCTGTTAAGACATTGTGACTATGATGATGATGCCACCCTAGCTCTCAGCGCCTCAATTATACGTATACTTCCAATAGTTTCGGATCTCAATTATTTTGTCTTGTCCTTGTCTCTTTTAGAAAATAGTTGGCTATCCGACAGAAAGTCTTGAGATTTTTTTACTTATGTACGTTGTCTTAATGTAGTATCTATGTTTCCCATGTAGTGGTTTCGGCGATCAGGCGTCTATTTTATCCTGTGACTGCGAACGGTCTGTGTGCCTATTTCACTACTTACTTTTAATATTAATATAATTTGCATTTATAAAATTCTCCTAAGGTGTTGTTACAATATAACTGGAACCGCATAACTGCCATCATAAATTTCCCATTTAAAGTGAACAATCGGTAAGGGTTTTAAGTTCCTCTCGCCACCGGCACAGGCACCGATGCTAAGGCTAGGAATTATGTGTAATTAATGGTTCTCAGAAACATTCCTTGCCAGTTCCTGGCGCAGCCTGTGGAAATTCAACTTCTTATAAAAAAAGTAACGAGCGTTAATTGATAGTGCTAAGTAGATTTTTTTTAAGGAGATTTTATTCTACCTCATTTAAACTGAGAGGCACATTTTGTTCGCTAAAAGTGCACCTTTACATGTATACCCGAAGGTTTTCCAAGCTTTTTGTGGTACGAGGTTTTATGGTTGTGCTGGTTTGTTTTTGATTCGTACATCCAATATTGATAAAACCTGAATGGAAATGTCGCATTATACAGGGTGTTTCAGTACTATGGGATCAAACTTGTAGGGGTTATTCAGTGCAACAGTAGAAAACTTTTGAATATAGGGACCCATGTCCGGAAAAGTGTCGGTACGGTACTACGGCACTAAGAAGCGTTAAAATGTAGAAAGACGATGAATTGCCTAAATAGCCTTCAATGCATTCACTTTTCGCCTTTTGTACTTGATATTATCACAATAATTGTTCAAAATGTCTTCCTCCAACGTGAATACACCGATTTAAAAGTCGCACATGATTTCGGCGGACTTGACTAAAAATTTGATACTCGTTTCGAATGATTTCAAATGCTGCTGTACTTCGTGCAATTAAGCCTTGCTCTGTTTCTACTGAAGTTTCGTAGACCAAAGACTTTACATGTCCCCACAGGAAAAAATCTAGCGGCGTTAAATCAGGTGATCTAGGAGGCTTTCAGTTTCATGGCAGAATTACCTGGGAAGCCAAAAAGCATGATTGTTTATGTTTTTGACGATTTCTTGAACACACTGGAAAATCTCTAAATTTTCCAAAAAAAAATCATAACTCGAAAACTATCAATAATCGCTACACATATATGGAGGTACTTTGGATAGGTCTCGGTACGAGCTATCTAAAAAAAATTAATAACGTCACCCGATTGGGCACTCTGTATAAGACGCAATCAGTAAATTAAATTTAAGAATAATTATCATTAGTTAGTAGATTTCGTTTACAGCACATCTAATGCTTTGCTCCTAATACCACTTCTCTATGGTAGTAATAGGTGTTTTGGAATCTGACTTTGAACCTAGACACTCGTCTAGAAATTCACCTTAGAAGGCTAGATGTCTCTGATGTGATCAAATCTTAGGATCAAGTTACCCAACATTGTTTAATTGTGAGATGAAAAAATGTGGTACACTTATCTTACCACATTATTTTATAAGCCCGTATTTCTATTTGAATAATCATTTATTTGTTTTTTTTGTAGTGAGTTCGTTAAGGTTCAGTTGCGTTAATAGTTGCCACTCAGTTTTAAGGCTTATTGTGCACCCCAGTTCTTTGCGAACTTTGAGATGCATTCGACTATGCTGACTATTCTGTCTTTCCTCCTGCCTACAGTCAGATAAGAGTTCCTGCTTTCATTTAGGGCAGGACAGTCGAAGGCAACATGGTTAGCTGTTTCCTCTGCCTCACCGTAGTTTCTGCTTAATGAGCTTCGCACTTCAATCCTCAGCTTTTCCAGGTGTGCACTGAACGTCCAATGGCGCGTTAAAAAGCCAACCACCTCTCGTAGTTCCTTCATACTCAACCTTAGAGCATATGTGACTTAGAACACGAGTTCCTCAGCATCCTCTCAGGCTGAACTTTCTCTATCAGTCCCAGTTCTTCTGTTGTTCATTTGACTTCCATCCGGTGACAGTAGTCCACATCATGTTTTTTTGATTGGTAAATTTAGATGTTTGCTTATTAAACCTATTTTCAATAACACAAATCCAACGCGAGATACTTATCCTCTCGCAGCGCATCTACAGCGCCATATGTTTTTAACCTTTGCAGTAGGCTGACCATAAAAAAAGGGCCGACAATATGAGTTTATTCTTATTATTTTAAGGTACGTAATAGGATTCCAAGATTGGATAACTTTATATCTGAACACTTTATATATTAAGTTTGAGCGAAATTTGTTTTTGTTAGGTAAAATACGCGATGTAATAAGAAAAGTTTTAAAAGAGATTTTAAGGACTTTTAAGTGTCTACACAGAAGCGAAAATTTCAATTACATAATATATGGTTGGCAGCATATTCGTAGTCTGTAGATTGTTATATACTTCAATTACTTCTTAATTTTTTGGCAAAAGCTGTGCGTAAATTCACCTATTTCTTAATTGTCGAGTTTCTAAGATAACGAATAAAGCACAAAGTGTAAACAAATCAAATCACTTTCAAGTTATCGAGTTTCTACAGCTATAATAATAGTAATACAAACTAGTGTCACATAGATTCATCTAAATTTCAATAATTTGCTACCGCTACTATAAATAGGGCTAATTTTTTTCTAGTGCTCGATAACTTGAAAGTTAGGAAATTTAGATAACACTATGATTGTTACGTACAGATGTTTGTTAGAGCTAAAAGAAGAACTGGATTATTCAACAATATCATAAAAGTTGTTGTCGATTTCTGTCTCAACCAAAAAAATGTCTAGCAATAAACACAAAACACTGACACAGAACAAAGGCAGATAACAGAAGACTTAAAAATGCGTAGACATAAGCATAACAAATTGACCTATATTTGACATAGGATATCGTCACCAAATGTTTTCCCTTCCTCTGGTAAGTGTTGTCTAGGAAACAGATGCAAAAATGCTCACTTGATAGACGACTATATGACCAACCCTTTGTACGAATAATTTTCGTTGCTTGTAGACAAGAGCCTTTTTTAACCTCTAGCTACACGCGCCTTGCTTTGAAAGTACAAGCATGGTGTATTCTGTACCCCACCTACATGTATATATTATATCTTAGGTAATAAATGCCAATAAGCTAATTGCAAAATTAGTATTAACACTTAACAAAACACTCATACCTTAAGCCTGAGAAAAATTGAACGTAGTGAATATTATATTATAATAAAAATACATTTCTGTTTCACTAGTACACGCGTGGTGTATTTTATGCACCAGACGAAGCAGCATTAGCTGAAATATTGTCATCAATACATTCATATAGCTTTTCTATTAAAAGGGATTTTAGGTGTCAAAAAACTATATTTATAAAAACCCTAAAACAAGTTTGTTAAATAATAATAATATACTTTTTACACAATTACACGCGCGGTGTATTTTAGGCACCAGACGGACTAACGGTCAAACTTTTCTTGCTCGGCGAGACAACTGTGACTGACGGCGAACTAAGTAAATATTATCTTTGAGGGTTAGGTAGAACGGCAGAGGCGACACCTTACATTTTTCAGGAAAATGAACGTACTTAAAACCGATGGTGTACCTAGTACACCAACGTCTCTAGTTGAAGGTTAAAGCTTTTTTGATAACTTGAATATTTTGCGCAATAGAACCACCTTTAAACTTTATTAATATGGTTTGTCATTTTCTAAACTTGATAACTTAAAAACGTTTGAATATAGGCACATTGTATAATTAACCGGTTTTTTTAAATGTTAGGTAAAATCGAAATATACAATAAAATACTGGATGTTCTATTGAAAAATGCAGAATTGTTGCGCCACGACTGTATGACTAACTCTGTATAAAGAACATTTACCTTGAATATTTTACCCAATAATAGAGTGCCTCCCAACTAGTAATATACATGTTAGTACCAACTCGTTGGTAAACCTCATTTTCTGCTAGAAATTATTTAAAATGAATTAACCAAGAAAAAGCCTTAGTATTCATGCGAAATAACGAGTTAGTTATTACATATCACTAGGAATATTCAGTTCACACTTTATCTAAATGTTGTAGTTAGTCTGTAAACTAGCCAAAACTCCTGGTTAATTTGTAGGATTCTTCTGTGCCACGAATTGTAGTTAAAGTACGTTTGTACTAGTTTACAAACTATCTGAATATAATACAAATCAACCAACATTCGTTGATATTTTAATTGAAACATAACTTCCCACTTAAATAACCAGGCGTTTGGGTAGTTTGTAAACTATCCAGCTAGTTTATAAAGTAGCTATGTAAGCACTTTAACCGTAACATATATCTCTATAGAAAGTCTAACGATCATCTTATCAGTGGTAACAACATACAAACGTACATGTACGTGACTGACTGGCCGGCTTGTAGCCCACTAAGGATTCCAGCTATATTGCTTCCTCCTGCTGGTAGGTCGGCAGTAACAATTTCATTATGCCCCAGTGGATCTTCTGTTGCAGTTAAATATTGGCCAGCAACAACGAATTTATTGCTTCGAGAGCCGATAGAACCGCTTGACCGACTGCTATAAATTTCCTTATTCAATACCGCAGGGAAGAAACAGAGGCCAATTTTGTTAAGACGGCCAGCTCCTAGGCGTTACTTTATTACCTTTTTTACAGCTGCATTACCTTGCCGTTCCCCAATTTATGGCGCGTGGCTTGTGCTTATGCATTGTTGCTTTTCTATTCAAGGGCTAGGTATACATTTTATTCTTGCATAAAGAATGCATAAAGAACAAACATACCAGTATATGGAAAAAAGTTTCAAACTAAATATTAGATATTTTTGATACATATTTTTCACAAAATTCGGAGAATACTAATGTCATTCCATTTACTTCAATGTTTAACCTTCAGTTACTTAATTCGCGTTCAAGGTGCCTTCCGTCTTGTCGGCGAGTTGCAAAAATGGTGGATGCGTCACCTTAGCCACGATGACGTCACCCGGGTATCGTGAATATGAAAGAGACACCTTCACCATTTTTCTAAATTTGTTATAAACCCGTCAGCGTTTTATGACGCATGGCTTAGGGCCTGTCCACATCTCCACGTCACGACGTCGTCAACGTAGAACGCAGCGTGCGTTGCCACGACGTGCTAGTGACGCTACGGCAACGTCGCCGTGGAACGCCACGTCTAACGTCGTCGCCGACGTGTGGCTATTGGTTACGATGCACTCGCTCAGTTAATGTTTTATTGGCATTGTAATTTTTGTTAATAATTCCTCAAAAGTTGATGTAGACATTCGAAAATAACGCGTTTGTGGTCACATGTTTTTAACGCTTCGTATTTTCTCATCACTATTCATCATTGAAAGATAGGAAAGATAGGGGTGCCCCCAATATTGTCTTTTCACATATATTTCTTTCAACCTCTCTCTCGGCCTTTTCGACAATAGCAGAAGCAGAATACGTATTATGCCGTCCATATCTAGAACGAGACTGCTATTTTTCACGTACGTTAGTGAGAATGTATCGAACTTTTACAAGGCACGGTGACATGAACAATGAGGCGACGTGACGTGCATTTTTAGGATACGGTAACCTGAATTGGTACGTTATGACAACGCACCGTGAGACGACACCGACATCGTGACGTGGAGATGTGGACAGGCCCTTATATTCATACATTGTTTCTTTTATATTAAAAGGCTAGGTCAATATATATTTTATTCTGGAAAAAGTTTTAACCAGGTTTATTATCTCAGCACTCATGAATGGATTAGTCACCAGTATATGGAAAAAACTAAATTCGCTACTACAATTGCAGTCTAAGGTACATTGCACAAGGAGACGTCCAGGTATCTTTTTTATGAAATTCTCCGTTTTTAGACTCTATGGTCGCTTTTATAATTTGCCGTTACACGGCACGGTACGGCACGTTTTTATCGTTACGGTAAAATGGGAAAGCAAAATGTACAGGATTATATGGAGATGCTTTTAATTTACCGTCGACGGTAACGGCATGCCGTGAATGTCAAAGTTACGGAAGTATCCAAGATGGCTGAAACCTCGACAAGTCAGCTAGATCTCTCCTTAGAAAATAGTGAATATTTCTTCAAGTGTTGCAAAAATAAAAGTAATTCAACATACTACGTATGCAAAAAGTGCGTAGGAATATATCACAAAAGTTGTTTTGCGAGAAGTAAACGGAAACAAAGTGTTAGCGGCCATAAAATCATTTGTTGTGATTGTTTATCTGAAGAAAACGACAGTGAAAAGGACGAGCATGAATCATGTAAGTGCATAATAGAAACACTTAAAAAGGAAAATATGCTTAAAGATGATCATATTTGCAAGTTACAAGAAAAATATAAGATTTTTTATGAGGATTCGTTGGAAATGGAGCATAAATTATCCGATAAGATTTGTGAACAAGCAAAAAACATAGATATTATGACCAAAGAAATAACCAGGTTAAATGAAATGCTGGCAAAAAATAACAAACAAGAAATGAGTCCTGAACATATGAAGGCTGCAGGTACTCAAACAAATTTTCATGACTCATCTGTTGTATTTAATGAAACAAAACAGAGACGTACTCAGAAAAAATCACTGTCTATGAAGAATACTTCAAGTGAAAGCCAACAGGTAGCCGAAGACAACATTGAGTTACACACCAAAGAATCACCCAACATAAACCACCGGCATACAAAATCAAAAAAGTTAATGAAACAGTGTGAGAAGGAGAGGAAAGATGTGAATGCCTGTCACAGAGATTCGACTCCTGAAATAGTTTCGCTGAGCTCTGAAACTAATCATAACGGGGGAAACATTATGAGTACAAGTTCATGTAGTACTTTGTCCGAAGCCATAAGTCTTGGAAAACCTGAAGAAATTACCTCAACGCATGAAGTTATAACACCACATGGAGGAAGAATTGAAGCTTCACAAAACAGTGTCAACCCAGTTGAAGTGTATAACCAAAATGACAGACTGAAGAAAAAATTCTTGGTACTAGGTGACGAGACAGCAGTGAACTGTGCGGTGAACCTACGCAAAATTGTTGACAATAAAAACATTTCAGTAGAAGGTATAGTAAAACCAAACATAGGATTAGGTAGCCTAGCAAAAACTCTTCAGGAAAAAAGTTTAAGCTATTGTCAGAATGATTATATATTTTTTATGTTTAATACCCTCAATGTATCTAACTTCGGAGAACTAAACAGTTGCCTTAAGCAAATTCTTGCCTGTAGTAAGACAACTAATTTGATTGTAGTATCAGTAAGGAGAGAAGCTGGAGATGCGAGGCTTGAAAATTTCATTAAAAAAAAAATTCATTCCCATAAAAAAATTCAGCATAATGTGTCAATCTCTTACTTCAATCTAACCTATTTTAATACTTCAGCATTGCATCGCATCTACTGCAACAATATAGAAACATTAAATTGCAATAACATAGTCCTGAAAACAATAATTCCTGTTGTACAAGATGTTGATTGTTCGAACTCAAAAGATAAACATAAAATGCCTCAAACCTGTCCAAATTTTTTTTAAAAAACAATGACAACTCTATTAATAATAGGGCTACTGTTGATAATTTAGTATTGCTGCATTTAAATGTGCAGTGTTTACGTAATAAAGTGAATGAACTTGAAATTCTTGTCAATTCAGAGAATTATAATATAATTTGTTTAAATGAACATTGGATGACAAAAGATGAAATTAGTAGCATCAATATTAAAGGGTTTACACTATTATCCAGTTTTTGTAGATCAGAAAAAATTCATGGAGGTGTAAGCATACATGTCAAAAATGGACTGAAGTTCATTTCTATACAAGAAAAATTCTCAGACATTGTTGAAGAGCTACACTTTGAAGTCACAGGGGTAGCTTGTCTAGGAAGTTTACAGATTGTCACTATATATAGATCGCCGAGTGGTGATGCTAACATATTTTTCAGCAAACTTGATCTACTTCTTAGTAAACTAGATTTTAAGCAAGACATTATTGTGACAGGTGATTTTAATTTTAAGTTCAATGAAGAGTCCAAACTTGCAGATAGGCTTTGTAATGTGTTTTTGTCATTTGGGCTCCACCAAAGTGTTTTCATGAATACTAGAAATAACGCTTGTTTAGACAATATATTTACCAATATTGACCTTACCTTAACATCAGTCACGACCTTTGATACATGTTTTTCGGATCATTATGGTGTTCGTTTTGAATTTGAATTTAAAAGCATAAAACCCCGCAAAATAAGGACTAATTATCGGCCTATAACTGACGAAGGCCTCTTCATGTTGTACAGTCACATTGAAAATGTCAATTGGAAGTGCGTTTTTTATTCAGATGGTAATATTGAAACCAAATTCCAAATGTTTCTAAACATAATAATGGAATCTGTTGAGGTGTGTTTACCCATGAAATCAAAATTGGTAGATCTTAATTCGCACAATAAATTGCAATGGTTTGATCAAGAATTAACACAAATGCGGGAATTATTGCAGATTATAGTCCATCTAAATAAACAAAGTCCTCACTTAATGTCCAAAGACCAAGTTAACATATACAAGTCAAAGTATAGAACGGAAATAAAGAGACGAAAAAAAGCTGCTAATGATAATTACATACTTCATTCATCCAATAGGCAAGTAGCGATGTGGAATGTGATAAAAAGTAATAATGCCCAAATACAGAAAAATTCTATTGATGACCAAATAATAACTGCCAACGATTTTAACCATTATTTTTCCAGTGTAGCTCAGTTTCTTCTTGACAAACTGCCAAGCGCCCATATTTTACAAACTAACCACATCAAGACAGATAAAAAAATATCGTTCACTATCAGACAAGTCTCATTTATTGAAGTTCGCGATGCTATTTCAAACCTGAAAAATTCAAAAGTCAAAGATCCTTATGACTTGAACTCTAATATAATCAAAACATTAAAAAATGTCATTGTAATTCCACTAACCAAATTGATAAATGGATGTATAGACAGTAACATTTTCCCAGACTTCCTCAAAATGGCCAAAGTAGTTCCAATTCATAAAAAAGGATCCCAAAATGATCCCTCTAACTACCGGCCTATATCAATAATAGCAATAATAGCAAAAATATTTGAAGTCTTGTTAAAAAACCAAATGATTGAGTATTTTGAAAACAATAACTTGTTCTACTCCAGTCAATTTGGGTATCGCAAAAATTCATCTACAGCCATGGCCATAAATGATTTTGTGAATACTGTAATTAATGCTTTAGAAAATAGAGAGTATGTGTTGGCCAACTTTCATGATCTTACCAAAGCTTTTGACTGTGTACAGCATGAGGTATTACTGAAAAAATTATTTTTCTATAATTTCAGCCAAGATAGTATATCCCTAATTAGTTCATATCTTTCAAATAGGCAACAGTACGTTAATTTTAAAAATCTCAAATCCAGTACGAGTGTCATCAAGCATGGGGTGCCTCAAGGCACTGTTCTAGGTCCAATCCTTTTCTTGATTTATATTAATGATTTGCCAAATTGTGGGATCAATGGTAAGGTAATTCTTTTTGCTGATGATACAACCACAATAAACGTTGATAAAAACCTAAATAATTTAAAAGAGATGTCGCTAGAAAATATAGCTCTTATGCAGAATTGGTTAGTTTCAAATAAATTAACAATGAATACATCTAAATCTCAAGAACTTATAATTACTACGCGAACTCACGAAAGTAATCTTATAGAATCAGTGAAATTTCTAAGGATTCATATTGACTCAAATATGACTTGGCAGACACACATTATAAGCCTTTCAAAAAAACTCTCTAAAATCACCTTCATGATTCGTAACTTAAGTGACACAGTCTCTAAAAAGACATTGTTGACAGCATATTATGCATATTTTCATTCAAATGCACAATATTGCATTTTAAACTGGGGCCACTCTCCACACATTTCTAAAGTTTTTGCTGTTCAACGACGTTGTGTGAGAGTCATTGCTGGTCTCAAATATAGTGACTGCTGTAAACAAGCTTTTATTCAACACAGAATAATGACTATTCCTAGCATCTATATATTGGAATGTCTGCTATACGTAAAAAAACACTTTGACCAGTATAACAGACAAGGAAATGCTCATAGCTACCAAACTAGAAGTCGAGATCAACTAGTCCCCCATTTTACCCGACTGCTAAGGACAAGATGCGGGACTAACTACCATGGCATAAAGTTCTTTAATTTATTACCTGAACACTGTAAATTGATGAGCCTGATAATGTTCAAAAAAACAATAAAACAATACCTGACAGGTAAAGCATTTTATGGCATTAATGAGTTCTGTACCCACAGTTTTGAGGATTTAATGTAAAAGTGTTAGATATTTTTATGTGATTTATTTGTATGTGTATGTACAGATTTTATACTTGTTGTCCCCCTTTGTTTATCTTTTATCTTGACATGTGCAAACATTTTTTTAAATGTATATTAGCACCAATAAATTATTATTATTATTATTATGCCGTGCCGTCGTCGTAGCTGTCTTAGCTCCCTATCGTGCCACCGAACGGGAGAAGCGTGTTTGCAACAAGTATGCGTGTATTGTGACAAACAAAATGGCGTTTAAGTACGATATAATAACTTTGTTGGAACTCGTTGAAGCTTGGCCCTGTATTTGGGATAAATCTATAGCAGAAATTAAAGACCGAATTGTAGTTTCGCCCTTAGTTGTCATTCATCAACTATCACCTTCTGAAATTTTATGTATGTAGTTTGAAAAACAAGTGAGTTGTGCGGGAACTTGCGAATCCGTATTTTACATGGCAAATACATATGTATAAATGTTTGTATCCAGTCCCCTTAAAACACAATATGGTTAAAATTGCTGTATAGTGAGTATATATCTTGTATCCAAGCTGTTTGGAGTTTCTAAGGCTTTTATGTCATTCATTGTAAACAAATATTTCTGTACGAATTTATGGAAAACTTGTGGCACTGATTATCATTGGCTGCTCCAAAATAGGTGGAAATCACATTACAGCTTAGTTACTTAATACTTTATACGTTCAGATCTTTGTTTTCTAATCGAAAATTGAATGTTTCTTTCGAATATAAGATGTATCCAACATTTTTTGAGCTGTTTCAAGACTGGGAAATCTACAGTATGATTTAAAATACAAGTCATCTTTCAATTATAGAATCGTTCGTCGTCAGAGCTACAAATCTAGTAAATATATTCTGCATCAAGTTATTTCCAGATTCAATCGAAACACCAAATGGTATTTACTTTTTCCAAAATTCCACAAATTTGGACTTTGCTTATATCATCGAGAATTTCCGTACAAGGATGTTACCTACCAAAGTTTTTGTAGAAAAATGGCGTAGACTATACTTAGGGCCGGTTTCACCGGTCCTTGATAAGTGCCTGATAGCCCATCTGTAGATAAGCTATGACAGATAAGCTATCTGACACTTATTAGGGACCTGTGAAACCGGCACTTACTATTATTTGCAGCCATTACGAGATTCAGTTCAGATATCAAAAGTATCCGAGGATATTTGCATTGGTAAAGTTTTAGTATCATTCGGACGCGTCTAGACTTTTATATCACAAATTATTTGATACATAATTACAGTGGATTTTTTATATGCCAACATGTGTATAAAAGATTATAAACAGTACTTAATACTAATTTTGCGAAGAAATTTTCCACCCTTGCTGTATGAACGGTTCTGTGTTGGCTTGATTTCAACTCTCCCAAAAACGTTCTGCTATCATAAAATACTGAATTTCCTTGTATTGGTATGTCGGTTATAGCCCTGGTTTTTTCTAATGTGGTAAGCTAATTACAGTCCATCTCATTTTAATATCGCCCTGTTCTTGAATTAATATTCGTCCATACACATATTCATAATCCAGCAATTTAATTTCTACTACATTGCAATTTATCGTTTGGTAATCCTAGTAATGAACGTACATATTGTTTCAATTTACGTTTAAACTATATGCAAATTTTATATTGAGAACTGTTATTTGAACCGCCGAAGTATTTTCACTAATTAACAGACATATACATACGAATTTCCCACTATAGTAGGCTTCAGGCAGGCCAAACAGGTGAGTGACTGATATACCAAATTTTTTGTACTTTTTGAATCCTGATCATCGGTACCAAATATTTGTTAAAACAATCTTGGGATACGGTCACTTGTTATATTTCCAAAATATAAAATTTTACGACGTTTCGATGCTTCTATTAAGCGTCATCTTCAGGTATTAAAAATTATACCACAACAGTCATATGTATTATGTTTCAGTGAGAGAGTATCACTGAAAACCAAATTGCCAACACCACCTGGCATAATATATATGACTGTTGTGGTATACTTTTTAATACCTGAAGATGACGCCTAATAGAAGCGTCGAAACGTCGTAAAATTTTATATTTTGGAAATATAATAAGTGACCGTATCCCAAGATTGTTTTACTAAATATATGATATACCAAATAATGTTACACAAGAAATATGTTCTCTAATGATTAGATTTTTTTTGTGCAGTAAATATTTTCAAATTCGGATGAGACTTATATGTTTATATGTTATTTCATTTATTTCAGTTCAACCTACTACAGCAACGGCCAAAACGCTTTCCCTTAGGCTAATTGCAAAAATGGTGGATGTGCCAGCATAACCACATAACCATCAAAGGCGTCTTGAAGCGTTGCATCAGGACGCTGCCGCTAAGGTGACACCTTCACCACTTTTCCTAATTTGTATACAATGTGTCCGGTCACTGGTGTCGGAGCCTTTAGGGGAATAAAATACGTTAATTTTCATCGACAAATCACCCCTCAAAGGTAGTTTTTCTCCCAAAATAATAAAATGGCAGACATTTTGTTTTTTTGTTTAATGATGCACGAGTGTTGTACTAATTTAGCCATAGCTACCTACGTAGAGCCTCTACCATCACAACATAAGTCTCATTCGCTAAAGAAACATGTAGTCCATATACTAATGGCAAACTTTTTCCAAATTTTATATCATACCAGAGCAAAAAAAAATGTTAAAGGAAAATAATTATGTAATTTTATGGGTTTTTTTACAATTTTAGCTTTTTCAAAAAATCTGAGCTGTTAACCTACATTTTTTTATTTCTAAGCGATAGTAAAAAATAGCTATAGGACTTAGCCCTAAGTTGAGTTGTTTAGAATCTATGATGGTTTGAATATGACCATTAACTGTCTAATCCGGCAGTTGAGATGGCAGTAAAACAAAATACTTAGAGGTCACGAGATTTATTTTGGGAAAAAAGTAACAAATGTTACAACCATTGTTCGAAATATCCGCTTTGGTGTTGCAGACATGCTGTTTTTCTTACTGAAACATGTTGCGTAGAGCGACTGATCATCGCTTTGTCGTTCCTTACTTCATTTCCGACTTGAATAATTTTGCAAATAAGCTCCTCGCGTATATTTGCCACGTCGACATAAACTTGAGTTAACAGGGCGACCGTAGCTCAGTTGGTGAGGGCGCCGTAGTAGCAATTTCGAGCTCGTGCGTTTGAGTCCCGCCGGCAGCCGACTTTCTTAGTACGAATTTAAATTGAGAAATCCACTTGCGGATGCAAGCATGAAAAAAAACAACGTGTATAGATGCTTAAGATGGTTTTTTGTTTTATATCCGTAGTCTTTTTTGTAAATCTGTTGCACATGAATTACTTTCAGAACGCATAGAGATTTTTCTTTCAAAATAGCTTGCGTTCTAAGCAAATTTCTCACACTCTTATTCTTAGCTCTCTGAGCAGACTATCACACACATGTCGCATATTTGAGAATACATTCAGCTAAACTGCTGTATACAGTCATATATATATATATATTTTTTTTCGCAAGGTATACATCTTGTAATTTGATTTTCTCAATTTATTTGTTAATGAATTAATGTGAGGTGACCACTTAAGATATCTGTCAATGTAAACACCATTGTTCTTTACTCATTCTGCTTATTCTATCACTCCACCTGTTCTACTAATTGTTAGGCATGGAATGTATTTGAAAGATGGCGTGCGTGTGGGAGAAAATGTAATATATTTAGTTTTTGAAATATTTAACCTGAGATTGTTGATACCTAGCCAGTTTCTGGCATCGTACTCGAAAGTACAGCGAGCGCAGCGGTTATAATACCGGTAAAGGATACGTGGAAGCAATACGCAATAAAAATATGTATTAAAATCTCATATACAGTGTGGTCCAAAGAGTGTGCAACAAATGGGATTTTTTTTTATTAGCTGCACAATCAAAAATCCAATATTGCCAAAAGTTGGTGCATGTCCGATAACTAATTTAGGTGCACTTAGAATGGTTTTTTTTTAGTAAAACTGTTTGATACACTAATTGAAATTGAATTAATTTTGTAGAATTTACCTGAGGTTAAAATTTTTTTGGGAATCACAAGCTAAATGTTTGTTGCAAGGATATTAAATATGGCTTTATAATTTCGGAAAAAATCTTTTTACTAAGGCAAGAGGTTGCTTATAATTACATGCATATCAGAATAACTCTCAATAAAACCGCAAACCTTTTATTAATTTTTTATTTCTAAACATGTATTTAAATTAATCCACAAACATGAAATCTTGCAAAAAAAATCATGGATACCCATGGAAAAAAAACAAATGTGGGTTATAAGTAAACATTATGACAGTCTGATGACATTAGTCTCACTTTCTTACAATATTGTAAAATTATTGCTCGGTTATTGTCTTTTTACGTACCTACCTAAAATGCCTCCTCCCAAACAGTTAACGTTACCCGAGAGGGCGGAATTGATTTTTTTCTCAGAGGAGGCCAAGTTTTGATATTTAGGCATAACTCTTGATTCTAAACAACTTCTGTTAATAACATTTTGCTGAATTTTTGAAAATAAGGGTACTTTACTCTTGTACAATTTTTATATTTTTTATTCACCCCGTATACTGATGAACTTGGAACCATTCTAAGTGCACCTAAATCAGTTATCGGATATGCACCAACTTTTGGCAATATTGGATTTTTGATTGTGCAGCTAATAAAAAAAAATCCCATTTGTTGCACACTCTTTGGACCACACTGTAGATGAAATCATTAAGAACTTATATATTAAGAAGCAATATGAAAAAATCATTTGACTAAAGCATTATAGATATTTACAAGGTTATTAAACCCCTTTTTAAAATTCATATAATTATGTTTAGTCATTATATAAACAATATATTCCTGATGGATCTCTTGTTGCAGTTATCTAACTATTTGCATATAGTATGAATTTTGGTACTTTCTGACATTTAAGGTTTTATAAACTGGATCTCCTAAAGACTCGGTATTATGAAATTAACATTATCTGTAATAGATCATCAAACTCTTCAAGTAGAAAATAAGCTTCCTATGTTATCCGCATTAAAATCATAAATATTCAGAATATTTGAGTATCATTCTACTCACGTTAACTTTTTTATAAGGAGCTGAAATTCTACTGCGCCTGGAACTTGCAAGAAATGCTTTTGAGAACCATTAATTATACGTAAGTCCCTGCTTTAACATCGGTGCAGGTGCAAGCAGGATTCGAAACACACTTACCGATTGTTAAATTCATGAGGGAAATTTATGATACTAGTTTTGCAGTTCCGATCAAATTATAAGTACAGCGCCTGAGGAGAATTCCTTGGTCGGAAATTAACTTATTACCCAAGATATTTCGTAGCGCTACCACTGAAAAAGCCCCTACATTGAGGGAACCAATTTAGCCTAGCCTTGTTACTTTATTTTGAGAGCGTTGTCTGCTTTAAATGAAGCTGACAATGTCAAAGTGACAGCCATGTGGAGCTTCCGTATTTTTCTTGCGCATCTCCTAATATCTGCACAAGTTTTCAAAACAGTGTACAGGGTGTTCCATTTTGGGCACTTTTATCTTGGTTATTTAAGATAGAGAGTTGCGATTTTCGCGACAGTGTGCTACTTTTTTGTGAAACTAAAGATGCCATCAACAAAATTATCAGGGCCCTATTGGTTTTTGAGATACAGGGTGAAATCGAAAACTATCGATTTTGAGACCATCCTCGTATATCGGTTGTCTTTTATCTTATTGCAAAGTTTAAAAAAGAGTCTTATAGAATTTTTTTCTGTAGCATCCAGTTGTTCAGTTTGATTTTATCTTACTTTAAATATTTTTCAGTTATGAAGCAAACATATATTTTTTTTAAATGGTGTATATTATTTTTGAAGTCAATCGGAAATAATCAAGTTTTTCAAAAATGTATATTAGTATGAATTTTTTCTCAAAACTAAGCTCAAAATTTCATTTTTTACTTTATTTGTAGCAGTAGGCCATG
Source organism: Callosobruchus maculatus (assembly GCA_951848785.1). Taxonomy (NCBI): domain Eukaryota; kingdom Metazoa; phylum Arthropoda; class Insecta; order Coleoptera; family Chrysomelidae; genus Callosobruchus; species Callosobruchus maculatus. The sequence goes on from CATOUR010000100.1 coordinate 5,780,124, forward strand.
ACTAATCTATTAAAAACAATATAAAAAGCTAAAAATATAAAAGAGCTCTAATTTCGTTTTTAGACGGTTTGGAGGCTACTGATTGTTTTGTTGTTTTGTGATGGACGCTTTTTTGCGGACGATTAGGCGGTAGTTTGGTTGCAAGGGGATTTCGGACTACAGCTTCATGCAATGAGAAAGTAATAAAATGGTATCATCATTATGTGTGGGAAGTACTGAGTCAATCAACTTGACTCCATTTTTTAACTGTATACTCATTGCCACCAATACCATCGTAGGCTGGTATACCCATCTAAGCTGACCGAGTGGCTCGTAATCTGAGAGTGTTGAAACAGTCTCATACCAGTCTTGATGTCATCTCTCCGAAGTTCAATGCCTTTTTTACGGCCTGGGTCTGAGAGGATCACACTACAATAAATTAATATGACCTTGGCCATAGTCTAATCATAGGATAAATTCAGTTTGACATATTTTTGCAGTTTCGTAGGTCACCCACAGAATTTATCATATTTCAGTTTTGACAATTTTGACATTCGCAACCGCGAAGTCACCATTTCTGGTGATTGTCATGACAAAAGCTGGCTACAAGCATACTGATCCTTTCCAAATGCGACACTAGCTTTCTTACTGCGCCTGGCTGTGATTGCCGCTGTGAATGTAGTGGGAATATAGGATGCAGAATGGATTAGGAATCCCTTTCCAACCAATGGCTTTGTCCGTATACAGGGTGTCCCAGAAGTCAACGTCAAGCCACAACGGGGTGACGTGATTGGTTGTAACTATCATGAGCAAAATCAGAAAAAATCTATCCCATGCAGTTTAAAAATTATGGGCATTTACAAAAAACCTAGAAGTTTGGTCAAATTATAACAATTTTTCGGTTATTGTGGTTAACTTTCATTATTTTTGTTCATTTAAACTTTGGAACCGTAACCCTAAATAACATTTCTAGAAACACAGTCAAAAATAATGACACAATTGCCCCAAGTTTTCTAGAACGAATACTATTTATTAGACTATGAATTTTAAATTTTCAATGTTTGCGGACTTTGAAAGACCCTCCTTTAAAAAAAATGTACTAAAGTGCCTTGGCAAGTGCCATTAAAAGTTTTTTTGCTAACCCATTTCACTCAGGTCTGATGTTCTTTATTCGCACACGCTTCTGGTAGGTTCTTAATTTTACGGCAAAATGATGAGAGAGGTGGATGGTGGACATGTTTGCCATGAGTGAGCAAGACAGATAGTGACGCGACTTGTAGCAAAGTCAACAAAAATAAGCAAAATTAATAAAATAATGGAAAATCTTGACCTAGTTGAGTTTAGGTTTATTGTATTAGAAGTCAGAAAGGGAAATAACATTTTTTATTACAATAAAAGTTCAAATTGTTTACCATCAGCCTCAAAACACGCCCTAAATTTTCTTAAAAAAGATCTAATTATCAGCCAGGCACATTTAATGCGAGAAGACGGATCCCAGTATCGCTTTAAAGTAAGCCTGTGGACCGGAATTTTAAACGGCAATATTTTTGGGCCTTTTGAGCTGCCTGAGAATTGGAATGGCACGAGTTACCTACATTTTTTACGATAAAATTTACCAACTTTGTTAGAGGACGTACCACTAAAGCGGCCTACAGACGTTGATGCAAGCTACGATTCCTCAATCGACCCAAGGTTTCATGAAACTTGCATTAGTTGCATAAGTTCCTACTCAAATCGAAACCTGTTGCGATGCTTGAATTGATTTGATATTTCATACATGTTTCATGCAACACAAGACTAGTAGGGTTTTGCATCGACGCAATACTATACATGTTGAAACCTACATCACTGCATCAGCGTCACCGGCTCGGCGGCATGGCTCACCGTCCATAATAGGATTCCAGAATGTGCATCGCTGGAAGCCGCAACTGATACCAAATTCGTGCTTCACTACCACATACGCTGCTACTTGCGTTATGAAACGTAGAAGTCGATACCTGAATCGCAGCATGCATCAACGTCTGTAGGCCGCTTAACAGATCGTCACCACATGAGGTATCAACAAGATGGCAGCCCACGGCATTACGCAAATAATAGGTTTTCTTGACCAAAAATGTCCGGAAGGTGGAGATGGATGTTCAGGCACTATCTCGTGGCCAGCCGGTTCCCCAGATTTAAATCCCCTGAATTTTGTTATCGGCGCGTTCTCAAAGAAAAAGTTTATTCATAGCCCATTGAGAGCTCAGCCGAGCTGCGTAAACGAATTTCTCAAGCTGCTGAGGACATCAACTCTCGACGATATGCCTGGCTAATAAGTAGATCCTTTTTAAAAATATGTACTCGTAAGGCGTGTATTGAGGCTGATTTGAATATTTATTGCCTGACCTTTATTCCAATAAACCTAAACTAAACTAGATCAAATTTTTTCATTATTTTATTAATTTTACTTATTTTTGTTGACTTTGCTAAAAGTGGCGTCACTCTCTGTCTCGCTCACTCATAGCGAATATGTTCATTAACCATCTCTCTCACCATTTTGCCGTAAAATTAAGAACCTACCAGAAGCTTGTGCCAATAAAGGACATCTGGCCCGAGTGAAATGGGTTAGCAAAAATTACTTGAAGTTTTTGTTTTTTTACTCGTTTTTTTTAGTATGAAACTAACAAGTATTGTACTATTTTACAATCCTGGTTAAATGCGCCAACTTTTAATGGCACTTGTCAAGGCACTTTAGTACATTTTTTTTAAAGGAGGGCCTTTCAAAGTCAGCATTCTTTGAAAATTTTAAATTCATAGTTTAATAAATAGTCTTCATTCTAGAAAACTTGGGGCAGTTGTGTTATTATTTTTAACTGTGCTTCCAGAAATGTTATTAAGGGTTATGGTTGCAAAGTTTAAATGAACAGAAATAATAAAAATTAACCACAATAACCGAAAAATTGTTATGATTTGACGAAATTTCTAGATTTTCTTTAAATGCCCATAATTTTCAAACTACATGGGACAGATTTTTTTTCTGATTTTTCTCATGATGGTTAAAACCAATCCTGTCACCCCGTTGCGGCTTGACGTTGACTTCTGGAACACCCTGTATATATCTTCTCTCTTAGTTGTATTGACCGCGAGTCGAGCTACGTCAGACGCCATTACTTTATTGTGATTAATACTGCGTTATGCTAAAGCGATCTACTTGCAATTCTGTAAGGATTTCCTCCGAGAATTCTCCCAACAATTAATCACTCGACACGTGTATATTCAATACATTTTCCAATAAATTCAATGAGAGCCGCCAAAGATATACTGTTAGGGGCGCGAGAGCGAGACTTTTCTGCTAAATCATTTATCACTGGTAGTCGGCGTAATCTTTTGGCTTCTACGCTTTTAGCCAGAAGAGTGCTTAAAACGGTTACCTTTTGTTAACCTTGCGTATACAGGAAATTTATATAGCGCGACACTTTTATGTTGTCGTTCTGTGACACTGCCTAGGCGAGAAAGCAGCCGTTAAGGAAGACAAATGCCGACTCTGAATGCAGAAAGGAAAATGAATTATGATTCATTCAGGCAGGATACTGCAGTATTCTTCACAGGAGAATGGCGGACTATAGTTTTTAGGAGCATTACTCATAATTTTCCAAATTGACTGTACTAGATATTGAGATTAATTATTTTTGTAGCTCAGCGACGGTACTCTCTAACTTAAGAGATAGAAGCATGTTTCTATCACCATGACGACCATGACGATCGGGCAGTTTCGGGTGCCTATCACGTGTCTACTACGCTGTCACGGCACGCTGTCATAATTACGAGGCCACCCGATTCCATAGTACATAGTGCATAGAAACACGTTTCTAAGTTACAGAATATCGGCGCAGCAGTCGCGAAGGCAAAGCCTAAGTACCACAGTACTGCGGCTAATATGAAGAGTTTAGGTTAAGCCGCGCACACATTTGAGCGCACATGATTTGAGAACACATACATATGCGTGAATGCTCAATGCGTGTCTTCTCATGTCAACTCGCTCCATCTTTGCCGCCACCGGGTTCTTGTTGGTTCTTTTTCCGGTATTTTCTGGTAGCACCTTGATTTGAGAGACCGACATGCAGGCAATAGCATGAAAGATGGTTTGACGTTCATTATCTACACAGAGCTGGTTGCGCTAGTTCCACCTGGTGGCGTCTGGAGTCGAAAGCGGTCGGACATCAATGTTGACCTAACAGATTTTCTTCGAATCGCAGATACGAGCCGCTCCGTACACCAGAGGATGGCGGAGGTGGAGCTGTCAGTGGGCGTGAAGAGAATTCGATGCTTTTGGAGATCGCTTCGCCGGCTGGATTGCCATGACTGCCATGGCTCAGCTGGTAAGAGCACCGGAGTAGTAGAATTTTGGAGGCGTGGGTTCGAGCTTCGCTGGCAGTCGGTTCCTTTTTCCGGCGTTTCCTGATAGCGTCTTGATTTTAGAGCCCGCCATGTAGGCAATAGAATGAAACATAGTATAAAAAATATCATTTTCAAATTGGTTCCACATCACCACCCAGAAGGTAAAGTTGAGCGGTGCGTATTTTACGTGGTATTACCAGGTGCTTGTTTTATTTTCACTCGCTCTTGACGTTGAAAAGCTAACAAGCTTTCGTTGTTTGATTGGGAACTTTGGCATCATCTTCATTGTCGTCTTCTAATGCAATGTTTTCTCAATATGTCCCAGTACAGTGTAAACACATAATCGTACGTTTTAATCCGACTTTATGGCAACCACAAGCAAGTCCACAACCTTTCTGGTATCGGCACGAGATGCTTTCAAGTAAAGCCGCTGGAGCTGGTTCTTTAGTCCAGGTCTGTGGATGTTCTTTGACATACATGCTTTTCTGGAGGTTCCTAAGCACCCCATCAGTTTTGTACTTGTCTATAAGAATGCACTGGATGCTGATGGCACGCATTAGATGTCGATGGCAGCGCAGCGAGATTGAATGTGAGGCATGTTTTTAAGTAGTACCATTTTGGAACTAAAAAAAGGCGTACAAAGATATCGCAATACTTTTATCTTTACATGAAAGCCTGTACCATAATCTACTTTTCTACATAAGCGCCGTCAATATTGAGGCACTTGTCATAACGTGGCACCAGTTTTTGAATACCCTTCTCATAAAATTCTGCCGCCTGACTTTTTAACCACTGTATCACAACTGTTTTGACTTCGTTAACGTCTTGAAGATGCTGTCCTCCCAGGTGTTTCTTTAAGTGCAGGAACTAATGGTAGTCGCTGCGTGCCAGCTCAGGGCTGTACGGAGGATGATCTGGAGTTTCCCATTCAAATGATTTGATGAGATCTTTGGTCCGATTAGCCCATGTGGACGGGCATTATCATGCAGCAAAACAATACCCTTACTAACTTTGCCATGTCTTTTATTCTGGATTGCACGTTTTCTCCGTAAACTTCACAGATCTTTCGATGAATATTGATCGGTTTTACGCCTTTAGCACTAAGAAATCGTATAACAGCTCATACTTCACAATCGGCGGGACTCACGATTGTCGGAGGCATCTTAAACGCTCAATAAATAACGTATACAACGAAGAATCAGACTGTAATGACGTCAGTGCGTAGACAACAGATGTAGGTAATCAGCGCACATGCGCGGAACGCCGACCAAAGCACTGCAGCGGCAAAATTGCAAAACGATACTTGGTTGCACACAAATAACATTACCCCTCTCACCCCTCGAGTGACAACAACGCCAACGTAGTATCACCTCTACGGAAAGCGTGCACAAATAAAATATCTTTCCCAACATCACCTATCAAAGTATGCAACGACACGCTCCTAAAATTCGTACTTTTTGTAAGACCAAATTGGTTTAGTTTAAGCAGCTGCAGATAATATAGAATTGAGAAAAAATAATTCTTTTAGGGAAAAAAGATGTTAGATTACTTTTGGATAATGTTCTTCATTTTAATTCACGATAAAATTTTAGTAAAAATCATAAATCAAGCCCTAACTTTGGATTACTGTAAAACGGAAACTATTGGTTACACACGAAAAAAATGTAAAGACTAGATTTGTGCCAAATTTGTCTCTCTCGATACCACTTACTAAAACGAAGCTATTTTTCGAGAATCCTCGCGAAGTAGAGTTTTCACCCCCACCCCTCAAGCGGCAACACCCCGACAACACTGAAGTAGGCATTGTTGTCATTTTGAAAACCTATTTTATGAAAAATCGATCGTGGTTTTAAAAAATTAGCGGGCTCTTAAGCGGCCGACAGACGTTGATGCATACTGCAATTTCTGAATCGACTCAAAGTTTCATGAAACTTGCACCAGTTGCATAAGTTGCTACTCAAATCGAAACCTGTTGCGATGCCTGAATCGACTAGATATTTTATGCACGTTTCATGCAACAAAAGAATGGTAGGGTAGAGTTATTTCTTTGCATCGACGCAATGTTATACACGCTGAAATTTGCATCAATGCATCAGCGTCACCGACTCAGCGTCATGGCTCACCGACCAAAATGGGATTCCAGCCTCTGCATCGCTGCAAACCGCAACTAATGAAAAATACGTGATTCAGTACTATACACGCTGCCACTTGCATCATGAATGTACGCCGCTTTAGATTATTAGAATCTATGTAGCGTAGCGTAGCCTCGTGTAATGTCGTAGCAATGTGAGTCAGCCTTTATAATTTTCAAGATATCGTTGGAACGACGTGCGTGAAACATTTCAGACAATACTGAGTTGGTTGATAGTATATATCATGAATTGGTCAATGTTGAAACAATAGTTTGTTTAATGAATTTGTGGTTTTTGGGTCTTTAGGCCGGCGTCGTTTAGAGTTAAAGCTTGACGTTTCGCCACCACGAGTGGATGGCATCTTCAGAAGCTATTTCACTTTGGTGACTTCCAAAATACTGATGGCTGGTGGATCTGCACCTGTATTTATATGTGCTAATGGTGACGTGGCCCAACCAGGTAGCGTTGGCAGCCCCGCCCCTTCGCGATATGGTAGTGTCTTCAGGTCCTTTAGGATGGGTACCCATGTCCGGTTGACTTTCTGTATTTCTTCTTTCCTATTGAAATTATTATGATGTTTTTGTATATCGATGGCTTCTCTGTGAAGTCTGGCATGGTATGAAGACGTTGCGGCAAGAACCTGAGTTTCTTCAAACTTGATCCTGTGACTTCCCTCCTTAATCGCATGTTCGGCTACCGCTGATTTGTCCGTATGGCCTAGTCGACAGCTAGCCTTATGTTCTGCAATTCTTTTGTTTATAGATCACTTCGTTGTTCCTATCTATACACTCCCACATGTGCATGGTATGCGATAAACCCCCGGTGCGGTGTTGTGAGTGGGTCTCTTTTATCCTTCACCGTTCCCAAATATTCCTGTATCTTTCTTGTGGGCTTGCAGATAGCCTTGACGTTTTCCTTTCGTAACATTTTTCCTATTCTGTCTGTTATTCCAGGCACATAGGGTAGAAAAGCTTTTGCTATCGGTTTGGGTTCAGGTTTTGCCCTATTTGTTCTCATTGTTCTTGTTATTTCCTTTTCTGTGTAACCATTTGCCTTAAGAGCATTCTTTAGATGTACCAGTACGGTGTCGAGTTCTTCTGGTTCGCACACTTTTCTAGTCCGTTCTGTCAAAGTTCTAATAATTTCGTACTTCTGAGATGGGTGGTGGTTTGGCTCTTTATGTAAGTACCGGTCAGTATGAGTTGGCTTTCTATATACCTTGTGTCCTAATGTTACTCCTTTTCTTGTTAGAAGAACATCAAGGAAGGCAAGCTTTTTGTTTTCTTCTACCTCCATGGCGAACTTGATGTTTTGATGCACGCTGTTCAGGTGTTCTAGAAATTCTTCTAGCTTTTCTCTTCCGTGATTGAATGACGAACCCATCGTCCACGTATCTGAGCCATATCTTGGGCTTGTATTGAGTGCTCTTCAAGGCTGCCTCTTCGACCTTCTCCATTACAAAGTTCGCTACTACCGGGTTTAGAGGGCTTCCCATGGCTACACCTTCAATTTGTTCGTACATGTTGGCCTCCCAGACGAAGAAGGTTGTCGTTAACACGTGCTTGAAAAGGTTTGTAATGTCTTCTGGAAATATGTTCTGGATGTGTTCGATTGCATCGTTAAATGGCACCTTTGTGAATAATGACACCACGTCGAAGCTGACCAGCATGTCGGATTCTTCCAGCTGTATGTCTTCGATTTTCGAAATGAAATGGGCTGAGTCCTTGATGTACGAGTCGGTTTTTCCAACGTATGGCTGTAATAATGTAGTTAAGTGCTTTGCTAATCCGTAAGTAGGCGAACCTATTGCGTTTACGATCGGGCGAAGTGGAACGTTGGGCTTGTCGATTTTTGGCAACCCATAAAGCCTAGGAGTCAGTGCTTCACTTTTGCATACCTTCTTTTTGGTTTCTTCGTCAAGACTTGAATTCTTCACAATGGTTTTAGTTTTTCTCAATATGGTCTTGGCCGGGTCTTTTGCTATAGTGCGGTAGGTGCCTGGATCTAGCAATTGTTTGTTTATACGGTTATATACTGTGTATTGTGTATCGAGGGGACGGTAACAACCGTTTATAATGAATGTATGTCCGGGTTGTATTGAGTACACGTGCCAGATGATTAATTTTCCGGGACTCCCACCGGAAATTGTCGCAGAATCGTAGTAAGTACATCGCAGCAGGTAGATGGAACCGGAAACAAAGCAAAATGAGTTATCGCCAGTTACAAGATCGATATTTAGATACAGCGGCTGTTTATTTTACACAGAGTACACTGGAAAATTATGGAGGAGCGTGTTATGATAATAGCGAGAGATAAATGAAACGAAACGTAAAATACGGGGACATTCCCTCATTAAACGAGACGTAGACATATTAAGCCTAAAATACTTCGATGTGTAGGTGCTCGTTTTAGGTAGGTACTCGGGAAAATGGAAATATGGATAGTGGTCCATGTCAATGATTTTACTTCTCATAGCGTAGCTGATGCTTTGAAAGCGGAGTAATTAGAAAAAAAACAGAAATCTTCAGAACCGCGTGTCTCACTTTGTCTAGAAGGGGAGAAATTGATTTTGGATTCATAAAGGGTCCTCTATTGCACTAAATAAAGACCATATCCCTTAGAGATCTATTGCTTGAGCATTGCTCTCAAGACAGAGCTGTTTTTGAAATCCTAATTATTACGTGTTTTTACGAAAATTTTAAACAGGGTGGTCCAATAAGCGCGCGGTGCTCTCTAGTGGCCACTCCGTTTACATTAGACGAAAATGTTTTAATTAAAAAACGTTTCTTTTCAAATGCTCTACATTTAGCAAAATAATTTCAAAGATGGCGGACTTTCGGATATACCGAAAGTAGGCATCAACTTCCTTATTTTAAATAGGACACCCTGTATATTATTACGCTTATGAATTCAGCATCGATTTTCAGATCCAGTTTGTTAACCATTGTTCATGTCTACGAAGCCTATTTTCGGAGTTATTCAGCAATTTTCACAAAATTTGACGTTTGTAGTACTTTACAAGAAAAGTCAGTATCTCGGAAACTAAACGCGATAGACAGATGCAGTTTTCGGCTCTGAAACAAGCAAGAAACATACTTGTGTTTCAGTAAGATCGTTGTTTCAAAAGAACATTAAATCAATAGACTAGCAATTTTCAAACTTGAAAAGTTAAAAACGATAAAAACTTTTTTTTCAAATGGGATGATATGATAAGTTTCACATGGGTGGATGTCTAGACATATGTGGTTCTATCTTTGATTTTCAAGATATTTACGGTTTTTTAATTATTGCGTAGGAATTGAAATAATCGTAGGTGGCGTGGCTCGCAGATGAAACAATTGGCAGGAAACCTTTCAACCAAAGTGTTTCGGTCTCTAATACTAAAATGTGCTTTTGCTTCATCTAACTGTAACCACATATTCTTAAAAACGCCGGTGGTAAATTTTCCAACAGGTTTTCCAAATTTTCATTTGAGATATTTTGGAAAACACTAGTTTATTATGCGGTTTCCAATAATACCGCCCCAAATGCTTAGACTCCATGCTGTTTGTCAATAAACCTCTCAAAATTTCGATTTATGTCGGTATAAAAATGTAAATTATGCCAGTTAATAATAACGGTGTAGCTACATTTCATAAAAAAAGAAAATGAAAGAATTTCATAAGAAATGTAGCTTCATTCGTAAACAACACACTGTTGAAAAGGAGTGCATCTTCTTGGACTAGAGCACGACCCCAGTTACAGAAATTCATTCAGTTTTCAAAGTCTTGTCTGTCAGTTGCTTGATTTAGCTGCACTTGATAAGGATGCTATATGTACTCCGTTAAGATCATGTTCACAGATGTTTGATCAATGCCCAAATAGCGACTAATTTCTGTTGTAGCACTGCTATGCGGATCTTCAACTACAATTGCGAGAATGTCAAACTCACTATCTTCATGTACTACTCGTACTACTACTTCTCTCATATTTTACGCCGACGTAAATCCAAATTTTGAGAGGTTTGTTGACAACCAGCATGGAGCCTAAGCATTTGACGTGGTACTATTGGAAACCGCATAATAAACTAATGTTTTCCAAAATTTTCTAAATGAAAATTTGGAAAACCTGTTGGAAAATTGAGCTCTGGAGTTCTTAAGAATAATGTGGTTACAGTTAGATGGGGCGAAAGCACATTTTAATATTAGAGGTCGAAACACTTTGGATGAAAGGTTTGCTGCCAATTGTTTCGTCTGCGAGCCCCGCCACCTACGATTTTTCCAATTCGTACGCAATAATTACAAAACCATAAATATCTTGAAAACCATCAAAGATGGAACCACATGCATATAAATAAAAGTGAAAGAGAATTTAATTTCGCATCCACCGATGTGAAACTTTTCATACCATCACATTTGCAAAAAAAATTTTTTAACGTTTTCAACTTTTCAAATTTGAAAATTGCTAGTCTATTGATTTAATGTTTATTTGAAACAATGATCTTACTGAAACATAAGTACGTTTCTTGCTTGTTTCAGAACCGAAAATTGTATCTTTCTCTTGCGTTTCGTTTACGAGATATTAACTTTTCTTGTAAGGTACTACAAACGTCAAATTTTGTAAAAATTGCTGAATAACTCCGGAAATAGGCTTTGTAGACATAAACAATGGTTATCAAGCTGGAGCTAAAAATCGATGCTGAATTAAAAGACGTAATAATAAACAGCGTTTATTGTACATGTAAAATAAATAAAATACAATAAACAACAAGTGCCCCAAAAAAGTTAAAAACTTGTGCTTGGGTACAAGGTAATTATTAAAAAATAGGAACAATAAATAAGGGTTAATTCAGGAATATTTGTATTCTATAGATATTAATAATAATATGTATTACATATATCTACAAATTGGTGAATTTAATGCGACTATTATTTACTATCCATTGTTTTAAACCATACTTGAATGAATTTAGAGACACTAGAAATTTTATGCTTTCTGGTATCTCATTGTATAGTCTTGGAGCAAGAAATGTATGACATCGTAATAAAGTATTTTTCCTTGCTTTTGGTACAACATTACATGCATATCTTATGTCATATTTATGTTCGTGTTTTGTCAAGTTTGATTTATTTTTATATTGGTAAATACCTAACGACATGAAAGATGTTTGGCGGATATCTAGAATTTTTGTTTTAGAAAATAACACGTCACTAGGATATGTACATTTCACTTTATAAAAATTTTTATTAAACGTTTTTGTATAATGGTGTCCCATTTAAAATAAGGAAGTTGATGCCTACTTCCGGTATATCCGGAAGTCCGCCATCTTTGAAATTATTTTCCAAATATAGAGCATTTGACAAGACATGTTTTTTATTTAAAACATTCTCGTCTAATTTAAACGGTATGGCCGCTAGAGAGCATCGCGCGCTTATTGGACCACCCTGTATATCTCCTTTAACACTGATAGGTAGAGCACAACATTCTTAAAAAGTCAGCGCAAGTACGATGACAAGTCTGGTATGATTTTAAGAAACAGTTGGTGCTCTTTTGGGATATAGCCTCGTTACAACTTTTTAGTAATAATTCTACAGATAATACCCGAGTAAAGTGTAATGTGTAAAATGTAAAAACAGAACAGAAAAAGAAATGATAAACTACAGTATAAGATTGATTATGATTTTTATTATTATTAAGCTTCAACTTGAGTTGACGACAAAGTGCTATATGAACTCAACAGGCAAATACAGTAAGAAAAAAGTCAATGTGAATAGATCTTAAAAATAAAGGCCAATTGACAGCAAAATAAGGTAACATTGCTTATATGTAAATATATTATAATGGCTAAAAGAGTAAAGAGGAAGTATACTGTTTTCATCTCATCTTTTCATCTGTCAAAACTCTGACAGTCATGGTTAATCGAACAAAAAAGACATAGCCTTCTCTCCCTAAAATTCAGTGTTAATTAAAAACTGTAGATTGATGGGAAATCTAAGCCTACGGTTCGTATAGTTGGGAATACCTCTCATACCCATACCCCATACAGCGCAGCAATAATCAAAAACTTGTTCGAAAAATGCGGCTATTTCTCATTCCATGTGATAGGTATTGCAGTACAGTGGAAAATGTATAGGCCCCCGTGGATATGTTGATGTATGATTTTGTTCGGGTAGATTTTTTGCCATCAGTTGCAGCTCTCTATAGAAATGAGACAAAAAAGATGAATCCCTTTGAAATGGAATGAAATGAATTTTCCATGTAGGTTTCTATATTCCACTACAAAGCTGTCTCCTAGGGGGATACCATACTGATTCTGCTTATTTTACGAACATACAGAGTGAAGTCTAGCGCCTCGGACACTTGTGACCAATTGATATCGCTAAAACACCTACAACCGCATACAACAGAAAAGAACAGAAAACTGCTCAAAACAGCACAAAACAAGCAGAAAATAACACAAAACAAGCAAAAAACAGCCAGAAACAACAGAAAACGACCAAAAACAACAGAAAGCAATCTAAAACAGCAGTAAACGACACAGAACAGCCGAATACAATTGAAAAAAAAACAAAAACAGCTCCAAACGTCCGAAAACAAGCAGAAAACAGCCGAAAACAACTAAAGACGATCAATAGCAACAGAATACACAAGAATACAACAGAAAAGAACACGAAACAGCTCAAAAACCGGAAAACAGCCGGAAACAACAGAGAGTGACCAAAATGACAGAAAACATGTAAATTTGACCGAATACAACAGAAAAGAACCGAAAGCATTTTTGATATGAGTAGATATAAGAAAAAAATTGAGTATCGCTGCGATTACAAAACTTGGAAAGTTGTAACTTTGCCATATGACTAAGCATAAAATGCGTCATGTTAGGTGATAGGATCACATTTTAATTGTTTTTGTCTTTGGAGAAGCCGGTAGATTAATCAAGTAAACTTCAATCTGACATAAATTTTTTCAAATATAGGAAAGCCCAATCAGAACTATGGGTCAGAAAATCTTAATGCTAGCATAAGTCAACCATTTCATTGCAGGTGTTGGTATGATGATCGATGCAAAAAGTCCCTAACTTCTGAATAATAATTTCAGTTTGGCGAAAGATGAGAGCTACTTTCCTTTCTTCCACTGATAAACATATTTTAAATTGATCAAGTACCCTCATACCATATCTTCACCCCTTTCAACTTTTTTTTTTGGCAAAATGGTCGCTAAAACGGCTGAAAAATTTAAAAGCATTTTTAATAATTTATTGTTTTTTTTATTATCACCAGATTGACTTTTGCTTAAAATCAGAACAGTTCTTTCCAAGTGGCAGAGGGTCAAAGTAAGTCCGTTTTTGTATTACTGTTCCGCCCCTACTGCGTGGAGTTTCAAAAACTGTAAGGCTTCTTCGACTTTTCTTAGTAATTACTATCTTTGTTAACTTCACCAATACTGCTTCAGTACCTTTCCAATTAGAAAACGGTTCAGGTTTATGAGAAAGGGGACAGACGAAACATAATGATATGGGAAAAATGCGAGTATAGATAGGTTAACAAGAAAATTCCCGCATGTCGGTAAAAAAATAATATCGCTGCTGTAGTCGGCTAAAAATTCGAGTGATATACTTTTTTCAGCTCAAGCAAGAAAAATGAGGGCTGTGTAATCATATATTTTTTGAGGTTCCATTCATACGATAGCACCCTTATAAAAAAGTCATTCGTTTGATTCACATGATGCGGGTGGTAGCTAAATATCTCTTAATTTCCCGCTCGCTTTGTAGTTGGAAGTAAATAAAAAATACACCCGAAAAGAACTTCAAAAAAGTCGTTTATTTGCGGCATTTCCATTTTGGGAGATTTTATTTACATACAGAGGAGCACACAGTGGCGTATCAGCTAGCTGTAGACGTACTTTGATTTGCCACTTTATTGGTTAAATATTTTAAAACACCACTCTGCAGGCATGTGTTATACCGTTTTATGTAATGAAGAGCCAAAATACCTTTTAAAAAAAATCAATTTTATAAACACATCCATAATATAAATGGAAGGACAAACACAACGTTGGAACATCTAAACATCACACTGGGCAGTTCAAAACGTCATTCTTGTACCAAGTTGGCAACATCTACAATTGATATACTGTGTAAGGCTTTCGCGGCCATCGTCCAATGAATTTGTGGTTCTTAGGTTTTTAGGCCGGCGTCGTTTAGCGTTAAAGCTTGACGTTTCGCCACTACGAGTGTAGTATTTTGGAAGTCGCCAAAGTGAAATAGCTTCTGAAGATGCCATCCACTCGTGGTGGCGAAATGTCAAGCTTTAACGCTAAACGACGCCGGCCTAAAAACCCAAGAACCACAAATTCATCTACAATTGAGTTACCAACTGTGATGTGACCCGGCATAGTTTAGAAAACTTTAATCGGAACTTGAAATTTGATCTTTAAGAAATGACTACACATTTTTTTGTCCGCAAAAAATGTATACCCATGGCAATATTTCTCGTGCATGACACCGTTTTCCTGGTATTTTCATTTTCATTTTTATTTTCACTGATAATTATGTATTATGTCCTTTGTATCACTTATGCAATGAATTTAATCGCTACACAGGAATTTTTAAACTCAGGTGTTTTGAAAGATGGGTGATGGTAAATTTCAGGCAGTGAAATGACTAATATGGTTTTTTTGCTCAAAATTAAATACAGAGCAGTGCCTCCACTGGTGCTGCCACCTGATCTCCAGATTTTTTCCAACATTTTGTTTTTAACTGATTCTCTACATATTTATTTTTTGTTTTTGAGTTGCTGGAAAATAAAGATCTATTATTATTATATAAAGACTACGCTGCCTGAAAGACCTGTCGTTCTGCTAGTAAAATCGACAACCCTCAACAATTAAAAAACTTTTATTAAACTAAACGTTCTCCAGAGTATTTGTAGATTATTTTGTACAGAGTTTTTCGTGAAACAACAAGATAATTGGCATGGAAAAGCTATGCTGTTGAAAATACCTGCAACCCCGCTAGCAGAAAAAGGAGAACAGTGAATTTCACGGCACAGTAATATCCAGCAATTAAAAAATCTATATTTTATTAGATTTATACGTTCTTCAGGGTACACGTAAATTCTTTTGAGCGGAAGTTTTATGTATACCTGTGAGATGAGTGGCATGTAAAAGCTATGATGCTGGAAATACTCATAGCCTCTCTAGGAGAATAAGGGAAACAGCAAATTTCACGACTCAGTAATACTCAGCAAATAAATAATCTATATTTAATTAAATTTAGGTTCTTCAGGGTATAAGTAAGTTCTTTTGAGCAGCAGTTTTTTGTATGCCTGAGGAATGCGTGGTATGTAAAAGCTACGCTGCTGGAAAGACCCGTAGCTCTGCTAGTAAAAAAAGGAAAACAGTAAATTTTACGGCTCAGTAATATTCAGCGATTGGATAATCTATTTGAATAAAAATAAATATCCTGTTGAGGTTTTCGGAAATGTGGCCCAGTAGTGAAATTAAGGAAGAGAAAAACCAAAAGGTTTCATCTCAAAGATGGATTCGAAATGTTTCTTCAGTCGTTCTCTTTTTTAATCTTTACCAAAAAACTACAAGTAATGTTAAAAAATGACAGGTTTTTATAATAATTATAAAATATATACCTACCGCAAAAATTTTTGAGAACCAGGTTAGGAAATTAATAAACAAAAAAATATATATAATAAAGAAACGCAGGCTGTTAACAGGTCTGGTCTGTATTTTTGAGGAGAACATTTTACATTGAGAATAATAATTTTACATGGATACAGGAGATATCTACCCAGATTGGTGATACAAACAATTTACTATAAGTGGTGACATTTGACAGTCAGGTGTTGAAAATTTGGTTTTTGTAATTTATAGTTTTGTGTATCAGTTGTTTACTGCTAACGAATTGAAAAGGTTTAATTTTAACTGTGAAATATTTGAAATATAAGTTTGTGTGGAATGAAAACATGAGATTGTTAAAATCATTATATGATGTTGTAATAAATTGAACTGGAGTTTTTGATGTCTGTTTTATCGTTAATACTATTTGTGTTTTTCTTAATATAGATCATTTCAAGTACTTCGCTTTTGTATGTATATTTTTCAGTTTGTAGTATTTGAGTTTCGTTGAAATTCAAATTGTGCTTATATGTAATTTTTTTGGCTTATTTTATCATTTTTTTGTCTTTTTATTCTATTTCCTAATAGTTGAGATGTTTGGTTGATGTAGGAACTATTACAGTTATTACAGAGACTTTTTTTCTGATTTGGTTTTTAGCTTACTTATAGTTTTTTCTAGAAGGTGTGGGCTTTAAACTGGTAGGGATATTATAGGTTATCAAAACTTTTTGTATGTTTTCTGAAAGGTTTGGTATATATGTGGAATTGTGTGATTTGTATTATTATTGTTTTTATTTTTATTAGGAGTATTATAAAAAGCATGGATTCTGGACTTGAAAATGGAGTTTATTAGGTGGTTAGAAGGGTAACAGCTTTGTTTAAGAATGTTTTTTGCTTTATTAACTGCTGCATCTCGGCACTGTTGGTAAAACAGTTTCATGGCTCTGTTAACAGTTTTTTCTGGGTGATTGGGTGGGTTTATTTTACTGTTATTTCCATTTATATAGTAAATTGGAGTTTTCGATGATGGGAATGGAATTGTTCTAAAATGTAGTTATCTTTTCATCTGAAATTGCTGTCAGACAATCATCAACATATCTGAAAAAGAAAGGTAATGGACAATTTAAATTTGGTTTTATTTGGTTTTCTATGTCTTTTAACTAAGAATAAATTTATATGTTCTTCAGGCTATAAGTAAGTTCTTATGAAAAGCGGTTTTTTATATAGGTACCTGAGGGATGCGTAGTATGTAAAAGCTACGCTGCTGGAAAAACCCGTAGCTCTGCTAGTAAAAAAAGGAAAACAGTGAATTTCACGGCTCGGCAATCTTGATTATACGTTTCTGCTTTAGTGATCCCCGATACACCTTCTGCAAACTCCCATCGGTTGGAAATACGGACGGTGGCAGGGGCGTTGAGACAAACTTCGGAGACGACAATAGATGCGAACTTCCAACAATAAATTTCTTGTGTCGCTGTACTGTGGATATTTCCTCAGACAACACTACCATTGACATGCACAGGCACAGGTCGGGAGGGCAAATTGAAATTGCTGGGGAAGAGGTATACAATTCTTTCCGTGGTTTAAATTCAATCGAAGTCTCGTAGCCTGATTTTATCTTCGTACTATATTTTTATTTGAACTCCAAGAGGAACATATCAAGTATAATTAGCCAGTGTGTATAAAAGAAGCAGAGATACTTTTTTTGTCGACCTACAATACGTCGACTATGATATAAATGTCGACAACGTCAACAACTGTCTTAGGCTAGGGTTGCTCTACATCTCCGTCAATCCACCAGTACGCAGACAGCAGTTTCACGCTTATTAGCGATCATCAGTGCATCTCAGGTCGATTGATATAGAGCAACCCTCGTATATCGACTCTCATATGCAGCAGCACCCGCGCTCTTCTGGTGGCCAAGCGAACGCGCCGTGGCGTTACACCAAGAAAAGAAGCTGCTGTTTAGCAGCGATTTTCTTTGGTTTGCCGTTACCTTTGGGTACCAGATGGTGCACCGGCAGATCTTTTCCGTCGCCTGCTCTCACGTGCTTCACATGTCTGGTAGACATGAACATTCTGATGCTCTCTGTCTCCGTCAATCGACCTGTGGCGCACTGATGAACGCTAATAGGTGTGAAACAGCTGTCTGCGTACTGGCGGATTGACGGAGGTATAGAGTAACCCTCGTATATCGACTCTCATATGCAGCAGCATATAGAACCCGCACTTTTCTGGTTTGCCTTTACCTTCGGGTACCAGATGGCGCACCGGCATTACTTTTCTGTCGCCTGCTCTAAACTGTCTTAGGCTTAACGTTTGGGGTTAGGTTTGTGATTTCCTGATTTCTACGGATACTTGTTTTCAGTTATTCATACATACATGTTTAATATCAGAAATTGAAAATTCCCAATTTTTCTTTTTTTGTGAAAATACCTGGCTTATTTGCTACGGTTTTTAAGAAAAAGTATGCAAGTCTTAATATTTTGGATATATTGCAGTTGGAGTGTACAGTATTAGGCAGCTTGGCCAATAAGTTACAGAAAATTCCGGCATATTCTGCGCAACTCGAGCAGTTGTTGTCAAACTGGGGAAATGGAAACATACCACTCAGAAGTAGACTGTCATTTGAACATTCAGCTGGTTCACCTATATATATTTTACACTCGAGACTGAGAACAATGGAATGAATTTTCAACCAAGTATTGTTGTACCTATAATTTTTGTAAAGGTAAATAATTAGAAGCACATTAACAATCACCTTCCAATCTTATTTTTCACTCTGGAAGGTTATATTTGGTATGTCCTTTATTGGAAGCACAATTGCCAGTGCAACCTGGTACTACACACTTTGCAGGCATCTTTTTATCCTTATAGTTTCGTTTGTGCAGGTAAATAATTAGAAACGCATTAAAAATTACCTTCCAATCTTCTTTTTTGCTCTGGAAGATTATACTAATGACTTAACAACAAATAAAAGCTCGGCCCCCGATTCAGTGTTGCCATATTTCAATGCTCCAGCCTAGTGAGTAGAGTCGGCCATGACTGAATCAACTGATTGTCGACATTTACGTTATCTATGAAGTCAAATCGACACCATAGTTGACACGTCAACAATTCAATTATCGGCATGACATTCTTCATGTCGTCCAGCTCTGCAAGCGGGCCCTTCTGCACCTCCTCAGGTTTAAAGACCTTTGAACCGTCAACCTAATGTAGTCTGCCTCCACAGCGTGCACACGTCCGTCGGGTCGCTTACCACCCCTATCACACACAAGTAAGCTTAGCCGGCTTCTGTCCAGTAGGAGACAGAGCCACCCCACCTTGACCGAGTTCCTTAAATAAATTATTTAGCTTGATGGTGATGTCCAGAGATTTCTGTTAATCTCATAAGATGTTTATTTTGCAACCACACCTCTTTTTTCCTTCTAATAGTACCTGCTGCCAGGAAATTATTTCTCGAGCCTCGCCTTGCGAGCACGTTCACCCTTTCATTGTTTCATTACTGCAAACTCCAGCATGACTCGGCACGCATATAGTAGGTGACACCTGATGTCTTCCAGAGATGTCATTCAAGACCTTGCTACATAGCAGAACCTTAATGTAAACTTATAGACACTCAACGCTTTCAATGCAACCTGGATGTCAGAGCAGATGGTAATCCGCCGCCTAGGCTCCCTAATTTCATGAATATAGGATAGATACAATATAAAATCGCGTTCATTGCTGCTTGGAACACCGTGGTGTATCCTCCAGGAGAGAGGGAGAGCTTTGTTTTTGGCATGCAGACTTCACCCCCGAGGTAAAGTACCTATACCCGATAGCAGGTAAAAAGAAAGGTAAATGTTGTTATATTCAGGGATAGAGGAAAATGGTGGATTCTATAATCCAACCCTCCTTGCAACGTCATTCGTACTATCACAAACACTAACATACCTTGAGGTTATCCTAGACTATATTAACCAGTTGTCTACAGGCTGATATGGGGGTAATATGTATAATGCTAGGTTGTCGTGCAAGGCCAGTAACTGCTTATGGGCCTCTAGAAGTGTTGCTGCTATTATATGGGGTCCTAGAGTGTACTACACTGGATCTTCGCAGCATTGGTTAGCCCAACCCCATTGTAAGGCTTAGTCGTATGACACCTTGCTTGAGGATTGAAGCAGTAACAGCTAAACTTAATAAACTTTAACGTTCAACTTGTGTTATTATAACTATCACAGTACATACGATTCCTCAGTATGGACTACTGGAGATACAATTAAATCTTCGACCCTTGGATTCTGTTATTCAGGGAGAGCCTAGAGCCTACCTTTGTGCTTCTATTGTGCAATCAGGAAACTGGCTTAGAATACAAATTCAGGAAAGAGGCACCCTATTATTCCGTTAGAATTGCATAAGAAGGATTTTAATTTGATATGATATCTTCTGTCAGAATTTACAAAATGAGAGGAGAGGAGAAAAGGGGTCAGAAGTCCCTTGAAAGTGGAGAACAAGTTTGATAGACGGATGATTCACTCACTAATGTGGGTTGTGTGGCCAAGGGTCTTGGAACCACATCAGGGCTTTCACTAATGATATTTCAGGCGAACGTTTTCACCTTGCTTATTTATATGTTAGTTGATCCTTAGAATGACCTAAGAATACACAAAAAACGTATAGCTTATACTTACAAAGTCGAGCCGAAGTATCTTTGAAAACACATACCTGGAACAAATAGATGTATTAGTAGGTATACAACAACAACGACATAGCTTTATTTCCATAGAAAATTACATTATGGGAATTTATAAAATTCATACAGATTGCGTTTGTATAAAAAATAAGATATATAATATACTAAAAAATCATTATGAAATTAAAAATTACTCGATAGTGTAGTAGCATATGTCTGTTAATAGATTTTTCAATTTTCTTCTAAATGTAACTACGTTATGAGAAGACTTGATGTTGATGTCCAACTTATTAAAAATTTTGATACCCAAATATGTGGGAGAATGTCGGCCTGTTCGACATTTGTGGAGGGGAACTACTAATTCATGATAGTATGGTAAGGGTGATAGTCGTTATTGCATGGTAGCGTGCACTGATTTCTTTTATCAATATTGCAAGATCAAGGATAGCTGTAGGAAGCAACGTTAGTATTCTAAAATTTAAAAAAAGTTATCTACAATATGTTATCTGCAAGATACCTGCAATACACCGAACTATCCTCGTTGTATACATTTTTGGCGGCACCCCATACTCCCCAAAAACATATACCATACCTTAGGCTTGAGGATATGCAGGCATGAGTACATCTACAGGAGTAGATCTAGCGATACCATCGTTCTGATATTTCTCGTTAAATAACATAGAGAGCTGAGTTTTGTGCAAATGTCCTTCAGTTGAAATTTACGTCGACTGATACCCCAAGAAATTTTACATCACTAGATCTATTTAGAATATCTCCATACAAAGAAATTGAAATACTACGGTTCTGAGGTGAGCAAGTATAAAGGCGAAAGTAGACATTATGCTTTATCTGTATATAAAGATATGTTCTGAAATACATTCTCAACAACGTTCAATTTTACAACAAATATATACCTACTCATACACCCCTTCACAATCACGGCGGATCATTTTTCTAATTGATCATAATAGTTGCGCCCCCTAGCGGTCACTTGTGGAATTTAAAAATAGTTTCCAGCGATTTCTCTTAGCGGATTTACCTAATAATACTTTTTGCTGGAAGTTATATGATGATCGGTTACCGAGATATTGCCGGCGTCCATTATTATTAGGCCACCCCGTACGTAAATTAAAATGTAAACGTAAAAATGCCCAATAAGTTCACGCTTATGATATGTGTAACAAGAGAACTATAGTGAGACCATATAGCCATCTAAAGCCCAGTTTCGCAAACGTTGGTCAGCCTTGTTTTTGTATCTCATATTCAGAAACATTGTAGGTCCAATAGATAGGTTTGTACTGACAGTCAAGGTGCAATTAAGGTACTTAAACTATAGTTTATAGACAGGTTTTAATTCCATCTCAAAAATTTGGAGTTACCTCATCAACTACACTGAAAAAAACGTGGGTATTTTTACAAAACAATTACAAGCATTATTGGAGCGATTTTACTATGTCATGTTGTAAAACCACAGTAAAGTTTAACAAAAATACAATAGTTTTGTAGATTTACTAAATTTTGTGAAAATGCTTGAGCATTTTACAGAAAAAATACAGATAATTCATTTTTTCACAAAATATTTGTAAAATTACAAAACTGTGTTTTGTGCATTTTTGTAAGACAACATTACAAGATAATTGCCATTATACAAAATGTTTGTTTTTTTACAATCTTCTTTTGTAAATTTATAATTATTTTAGAAAAATACTTCAATAATGTTAGTAAAATAATTGCTTTCTTAGGTTGGTATCAATGGTAATTTGACTGAAATGCTTTATATGGCCACTTGCCCTCAGTACAGATTACGCGTTGCCGATGAAAGGTAGCAGTGGCGGGCGAAAAGAATCAGCTTGTGTGAATAGAGAAACAGCGGACGGGTAATTATTTTATGGATTTTGTTTTGGAAGTGCCGGTATATAACGTGTATTGGTGCTATTTGTGTTTGAAGTTTGAAGATTCATTGGATAAAATGAATACAAAGTGCATTTAAAATTTATTTATGGATGCATTCATTTTTATTCTTCTTCGATATGAAAAATGATAATGAAAAAGTTTTCGAATCATAATATTTACTTTAAGAACAACGTTTTCTTTAATTTCAGATGAAGAAGGGAAAAAGAAAATTTCCATTTACAATGAAAAGATCCAGCTCACCAATGCAAGTTCTTCTGAAGAAGCAATAAAATTACTATTTGTTATATATTTCAATTCTAACCGGATTAATCCAAAAAATGTTTCGGTTACTTTGGAGATGACTCAAACATATTTTATTAAAGTGCATCTTGACTTTGACTTTGGGTCACACTCCCAGTAGAAAAACAGTAATTTCTTTTATTAATAAACTGGCACGTTAACTAGCCGTTTGCCTGGCCAACAAGCTGATATAATATGCCTTTTTGTCAGCCGATAAGACTGAAACAGTTGATTTTCTATTTTGTGTTTGTATAGAATTTTAATGTTGTGTTACCTTATTTTCATACATAAAATAAAAATATGTTTATAATGACAGCCTTTTCTTAAAACCTATTTTAATAGGTTTTTTGTAAGACTACAAAGTCATTTTATAAAATGAGGTAGAACTACAAAATAAATCATTAAAAAATTTGTAATAAAACGTATAATGGTTTTACAATATAATCTAGTGATATTACAACTAAATTATGTGAAATTACATATCTTACAAAATAGTTTTACAAAACATATATGTAAAAAACCAATATGACATCCTTAAAATTGTGTAAAACCGCATAACAATTTTACAAATTATCATGTTAAATCACAGACAAGTGTTGTGATATTAAAAAAATGCGTTTTTGCGAATTTACAATATTAGAAAATTGCTAAATGAAGTTACAAATCAAATTTGTAATATTACTAACAAAATCGGTGGCACTAAATAACCTACGATTTTGTTAGTAATTTTACAAAACAATTTTTAGGGTGTACCATCCCTACTAATTCGTGTTCATCTCCTCAGGTTTAATTGAATACTATATTTTGTGACCTTACTTTTACTTCACGGTGTAGGAGCCCATATTTATTTTTCAAATTCTCAACATACATGCGGATCCCAGTTTATGATCAGATTTAGTTAAAAAAAAATGTGACAATAGGTATGCACGAATGGTATTTTCAGGATAACAATTCACATAGGGATGTACCGAAATAAATATTAGACTCGATTATTCTGCCATTCAATCACGGCTACGTGTACAACAAAATATGTACGTAAATTAAATGAGCGCAGATAACGTTAGAGCCGGATAAAAATTTGACATCAAAAATAGGTTCCAGCAATATTCGTTGAGCGGCGAGGTAGCAATATTGATTGATCTGAACAAAACCTCATTCTATTTTGCCAATTTATTCATTAGACCCTCAATTGAACAATTTTTGTTGTTGTTGATTCATGAACGAATTATGTCTGAAATAGAATATCTTGTATTTAGTGTGTAATTTTTTGACATCTTTGATGTCTCACTGCACGGTGCTCCTGGTAGAAGTAAATGTCAAATAGAAAAAATATTTTGTAGTTTAAGGCGCATATCCTGAAGAAATCTTGAAATATTCGGGGTGTTGCTGGGAAGCAAGATAGTGATCAACTTGATTTTTCTTAGCGTACCATTAACTTTTTTTAACCTCTCTTATTTTCCATCATTTATCTTTATTAAGCTTTAATAGACATTTCTGGGATTGATTGCGACGTTGTCAAGTTCTAATTCATTTCCAACTAGTTTCTGGACTTGCAAAGTTGCGAGTAAGATGTCTAAATTAATACAACTTTTCTCAATAATGTTATGCAAGTAGTTACTTGAATGTTAAGTAAATATTAATAATTACAGACCGATTGCGATTATTAGTATATTTTCTAAAATTCTAGAAAAAATTGTCAAAACTAGAATTACAAAATTCTCGGAAGGTAATGTTCCAATGGATATTCATCAGTATGGTTTCATAAAGAACAGCAGTACATTGGCTGCCACATTCGATTTGGTGAATTATATATCGCAAGCCTTAGATGAAAAATATTTTGTAATCGCGGTATTTAATGATTTATAAAAAGCTTTTGACGTTGTCAGTATTGATAAGCTGCTGACAAAGCTAAATAACATTGGCATTAGAGGAACAGTACATAAGTTACTAAACTCACATCTCTGTGATCGAAGGCAATATGTAAAGTTCGGTGAGGTAGTGAGTGAACTATTGACAAATTCGTATGGAGTACCGCAGAGATCGGTTCTAGGTCCATTGCTGTACTCACTTTACGTGCTGAATTTGAAAGTAGCAAACTTGAAAGCCAGGTACTTTACATTTGCTGACGATACAGTACTAGTATACACAGCAAGGAATGAACTTGAACTCCAGGCTTTAGTGAATCAAGACTTGGACAAATACCTGAAATGGTTATTTCATAATAATTTGAAAATGAATATTGATAAGACCAAATATATTTTATTTAAAAGGAAAAATACCATAGTTAAATGAACTTCAGATTGCAATTGATAATATCAATTTCCAACAGGAAAAGGTCTCATCAATAAAATATTTGGGGTTGATAGTGGATGAAAGTTTAAATTCGCAACCACATCTAAATTATATTACTAAAAAAGTTACTCCGATGCTGCCCATAATATTTAAATGTCGATATTACTTCACTAAGAAAACCAAATATAGCATTTATAACGCATTTTTTCTTGCACATTTGAGGTACTTAATTCCAATATGGAGAACTTGTTCAGGAACTTTATTTCAAAATCTTCAAACTTTACAAAATAAGATTTTGAAAATACTATTTAATTATAGCAAACTTACCAATACAGTCACGTTATATACAGAACTAAAAGTTGCTCAGATGGATAAAATTTTAGAACTTGAACAATGTAAATTAATATTTAAAATAATTAATAGCAGGCAGGAGAATAACACTATCTATAATTTTGTAAATGAAATACATGATCATTTTACCAGGTCACAAAACAATATATATCCGGTTTACAGTCGTACAAATATAGCTTTGAATTGTCCAATGCAATCCGCGTCTAGATCTTATAATAGGTTACCAGTTGAAATTAGATCTAAAATATGTTATAATAGCTTCTTGTACAATTTAAAACAACACCTAGACATGTATGTAGTTAATTAAGTAGTATATAATATAATTAAGGACTCTAGTCTAGTTAAAGAAAAAGACTAAGCACTGTTGATAAGTTTTTGTTTATAATTCTCGAGGCCAGAACCTTCGGTACTGTTTAGAGAAATGTTAAAGTTTATTGTTATATAATTATTTCCAGAAATATACGATGTTTCAAAAAAAATATATTATTTTGGAAATTATTAACCATTTCATCAGGTTGTAGAAGTATCGAAGCTCTTCAAAAGAAGGAATGCTGGAGGAGACTGGTTCGGGGAGTAGGGACCTCGACCTTTAAACTATGCATACCTAGTTCAGATCCTGTAACTAGACTGTGACATTTACACCATTTACTTTTGCTACAAATTATACAGAACTTGATAGATTGCTAGCATCTTAAAATATTGATAACCCTCGTTCTAATTACCCATAGCATAAGCATAGTCTCAACTTCTCCATTTCATAGATAAAAAATTAATTGATAAAAAGTGGCCCGGAAAGTGGGTCAAGCTGTCTAGATGCATTTTACATAACAAGTCCTATGTCAACCCCTTACGACACGATTCTGTACTTTACGGTGAAGTGTAAACTGCGTTTTTCCGGTTCTTTAAAATGAACCCTGATAAAGCACGTATTCCCCAATACAAATACAGCAAAACCGGATTTCAGACATAAATTGAAACTTTCAATGCGGTTGCTCAAAGTTACGAAAATACAGTCGATTTAGATACAAAAGTTGTTGTTGATCGAGGTACGAAGTACTTGAAGTACTCAAAATGTTTGTGATGCGATAAAATACCTACCGCTCGGTAGATCGAATCAATATGAAGTTTGATTTTTGTAAGTGCTGCTCAAGTTTTGGTAAACAGGAGATGTTTCTGAGTCGTTTGAAGGCACAGATTCCTGCCGATGAGCTAGTAAATTTCAGTTGTCTATTCTGCTTACATTTATGGAACTTCGCTGTTTCTATTTCTCAGTGACCGGATTAGATAAAACTAGTAATGTTGCGGGTAAGAACTATTTTAAAGCAGTAAAGGTTTCTAATAATTATCTATAACGAAAATTTTAGATTTTGAGGTAATTTGATTTCTAGATCCTTCATGACATCACAAAAAACTATGACTCATTTTCGTCGGTATATCAGTCTTCTATCCCCGTAATCTCAGTAACCGTTGCAGCAAATTTGAAGAGATTTGGGGCCTGGTATGTCAAAGGGCTGCAGTAGGTAACTCAGTTACATATTTGCAGATGGGCGGCGGGCGGTGTAATTTACAAAAAAAGCTTTACAATTTTTTTTAAGCATCTCAGCGGTTCCTGGACATTTTGCGCTTTTTCTAGGGAGGACGTGAAATTTAGCTCACATGGTGGGTGGGGAAATGTGGAAGCTGTAAAATTTATCAAGTAGGTTTTGAAATATTGACTGACCCGCAGCCTCTTTAGAAATTCCTGACACTGTCGCCGAGCAGATGCCGAACAATAGCGACACAACAGCAACAAGACTGTCAAACACAACTGTCAAAATTGTAGGTTATATGTTGTTGTCCGTCACGATGACGTCGCTGCATAATACGAAATTTACGTTTGACAGCAGATATTGTGCGATTTTCGCCTATGGATTGTCGTCTGCAAGATACGTGATAAAGCGGCCGGTACGAATAAAACGACTCTTCAATCTCTCAAATGCATCAGTATATGAATATGCGACGTTGACTTTTTTATAGCCTGCCCTAGAACTAGGCAAATTTTTTATCTTGGAACGTAAAAAACAATTTCTGATTCATAACTTTTTGATGTCATTGTCATTTAACAGCGATTTCGATATGAAAATACACAATGTTGCACTACCTTATATTGTAAGAACAGAGATCCTTAGTAGAATCTAAATATAGGACAATATATAGCGTATCGTACTTTAAAAATTGTATGTCTGTATCACCATGGATAACCCTGTATAAATCAAAATATTTTCTGAGCATGGAGCATACCTTTGGTTACAACTTTTATATACAACTTTTGATCTTTTACAGTAGGTAGTGGAGTTATCGACCGCTACAGTACTATAAGCTCACCCTGTATATTCACGAGATAATTTCTAAAAATCTAATAACCATGGTATAATAATCGAAATAACCAGAGGACAAAAATACCTATCGATGGCATGACCGAAAAACACATTATTTATTTAACTGAATGAATTCTTTAGTACAACAAAGAAAATTAAAACAGATTAAAATCACAATTACAGGAACGGGTAGAATGTAGATTTATCAGAAATGACTATCAAGTTCGAGCACAGTGTTTCCCGTATTTTTTTAATAGTGTCTCTTATACAGATTACATATTTACAGGAATTTAGCCGTGATATTTATTTTACACGACCTGCAGTAAAATGTAAATAAATACTGAGGTTCAATTAACCTGGGGATCTAAACATTAATCTGGCATAGATTTGTGTAAAATTCAATAACAGCTGCGGGATCAAACTTCAGAAATTTTTTGTTTTTAGCGGCACTAGTACTAGCAACTTAATTAAAACATCGTGCGGAATGTTCAGTAAATCATATATAGAAAGAACAAGAAGATAAGCCAAAAAAGCTGTCAGCAATTACAATTCAGTTCATTGAGCTATACCCCGTCACAAGGTTCAGCCTTAGAGGGATGACGTTATTTGTAATTTTCTTTCAAAAATAAAGGAACTCAGGGACAACAGACATTTTGTATTAATTTGAACAAAAAAAAAAATGGAGTCAAGTTGATTGACTCAGTACTTCCCACACATAATAACGATTTCGCCTTATTGTTTTCCCATTTCATGCAGCTATAGTCTGAAATTTCCCTGCCCACCCTCCCGCAAAAAAAAGTCCAACACAAAAACTCTCGTAAATAGTTTCTTGCGTCTCCCTCCTTAGAAACTAGGACGCCACAGTTTTCATTCTGCATGCTTCAACTGAACGATGCAAAATGATCAGGAGCCTCTAAACCATCTAAAGGCGAAGTGTGGGCTGTTTTTATATTTTTAGCTTTTAAATTATTGTTGCGCACATGGACTTAAAAAAAATACGCCGGTACGTATTTCTTTCATAGGTCAATGGACAGACTATTATGAATACAACAAATCTTTCAATTTTACAACCCTCCACCCCCCAACCATCCCAATTTCACCCCCACCCAAAAAAACGTAGAAAATGATCAGGAACCCCTAAAACGCCTAAAAACAAGGTTTGGGCTGTTTTTATATTTTTAGTTTTTTATTATTGCTGCGCCGCCACTGACACGATTTTTCCAAAACATACACGTTTTCCATCCTCGCCGCGGTAGTAATACTATGTCAAAATTTCGTTAACATCAATTGAATAATTGCGTTACGCAATATAGAACGATCTAAAACAATACTCGTATGTCTGTATACATCACAAATTCCCTTGGTTTCTATACTGAGCAAGACAATGTTCAAATGGACCTAAAAAAGTGTATTATGCCGCTAGGTTTTTCATTCACACTTCAATGGACACCCCATTATGAATACAACAAATTTTTCAGTTTTCCAACCCCCCCACCCCCCAACCACCCCAAATTCACCCCTACCCAAAAAAAATTAGAAAATGATCAGGAACCCCTAAAACGACTAAAAAAAAAGTTTGAGGCGTTTTTATTTTTTTTATTATTGCTACGCCGCCACTGACGCGATTTCTCCAGAACATATGCGTTTTCCATCCTCGCCGTGGCAATAATACTGTGACAAAGTTTCATTAAAATCCATTCCATAACTTACGTTACTCAATACAGAACGATCTGAAGCAATATTCCTATGTATTTATCAGAAAATTTCCAAGTCCCTTGGTTTCTGGAGTAGGCAAGGCAATGTTCGGATGGGCCTAAAAAAGGGTATTATGCCGCTAGGTCTTTCTTTTACAGGTCAATGGATAGCCCATTATGAGTACAACACATTTTTGAGATTTACAACCCCCCACCCCCCAAGCACCCCAATTTCACCCTCATCAAAAGAAAAGTAGAAAATGATCAGGAACCCCTAAAACACCTAAAAACGAAGTTTGAGGAATATTTAATTTTTTTTATTTTTTACTAATTACTCCGCCGCCCCTGTACCGATTTTCAGAATTATAAGAACATTACCTACTACGGCCCCCCAGCATATCGCTGCCCAAATTTCATCACAATCCATGCAGCGGTTACTGAGATTACGTGGCTAGAAAAACGCGCACAGACAGACAGACAGACCGACAGACAGACAGACAGACAGACCGACGGAAATGAGTGACGTGGATTTTCGTTATGTAGACATCATAAAACGTCCAAGAAACGCATTATCTCAAAATCGAAAATTTTCGCGATCACAATACTCCCCTCACCTATCGGTGTGGGAAGTAAAAATTGAAGCACTTTTGTTACCCCTCAAGTGCAAGCATTAAATTTGAAGTGTTTTCAGCAAGGCACCATGTAACAGTCCAAGTTACCTGAACTAAACAAAAGTAACTTGTTCGCGCGACAAAAGCTCCAGTGTCCTCAAAACGAACTTGCGCAGCGCTTTTATCCGTATATGGGGATCTGAAAAGTTCAAATGCCCAGAAACAGCTGCCGCAAACATTTTCCAATATAGCGCGAAGCTTTAATCCTCATAGTTTCCCAGAACTAAACGAGAAACCACTTAGAGCTGTAACCGATTGCTGCCCCATACGAAGAAATTTATACTCACAGTTGGAAATTTAACAACCACGCTTTAGTTTCACGATCTCGGTGTTTAATAGTTTGATGTTACGGTACACTTACAAGAGAAGTAAATTGTTATATTGTTAGAGCAGCGACGTGACTTTAGTTCAAAGCATTCGCATCTTACTTGCAAATCCACAGCGTAAAGGAAATAGAAAGATTATTTTATCGACACTCTGATCGTACCGTGATAGAATAAAGATAAACTATTTGGTGAGATGACGAGGACAATAATAGGATGCGCTTCGCTGGCCCGTAAATAAAACCACTTCTATTACAACTCAAACCCTTTACTAACGTTTACGTTCACAAAAAATTAATAAGAGACATTGGCTAATAGATGAGCAGGAACATTTTTGTACTGTAAGTTACTACTTGATAAAGCGGAAGCAGAAAATTGATCCACAAATAGAAAAAAATCCAAAAACATCAAAATCCTCAAACATTTTTTTTTTTGTGAAACCAACCGGTCTTAGTATTTATAGTTTTGAACTCGGTTGGCTATATGTTGCGAAATTGTATCAATTCATTATCCAATAAAGGATAAAAAATATTTTTTAGGTGTTTTAGATACCACTGATCATTTTTGAAACTTCTTTATGTCCATACGTACATCGCCTTGTCGATTACAAAAACCAAGGGAATTTTTCAGATGTATACATATGAGTATTGCTTTAGATGGTTTTGTATTGTGTAACCTAAAAATTACTGAATGTATTTTAATGAAACTTTAAAACATTGGTATTACCGTGGCGAGGATGGAGATCGCGTATGTCAGTTGCGGCGCACCAATAATAGAAAAACAAAGAAAAGATCATATCTGATTTTTAGGCGAGTTAGAGGTTCCTTATCATTTTCCACATTTCGTGTTTAGGCGATTTGGAGGGTCCTGATAGTTTGCCTTATTTTACTTCTCACATCGGTAGGAGAGGTACTCTTATTACGAAACCTTAGATTTTGAGATAATATGCTTTTTAGGCATTTTGTAATATCTACATAATGAAAATCCACGTCACTCATTCATGTTGGTTTGTCTGTCTGTCTGTTCTAGCCGCGTTTCAGTAACCGCTGCTTGGATTGTGATTGTGATGATTTAGGTAGCGACATGCTGTGGGGTCGTAGTACGTAATTTTGAAAATCGAACTTGATTGCGATAAAACTATGACAATTGAAACTCCTGCCAATCAATGGTGGAGGAGGAATCAACAGAGAACGTGAGATTTCAAAAGGGCTCAAACTTCGTTTTTAGAAGTTCCAAAGGTACACGATTGTTATCTACTTTTTTGATGAGAATGGTGTAAGTATAGAGAAACTTTTTTATTATTACCGGTAATGTGTGGGAAGTACTGAGTCAAGACAGTAGACGCCATTTTTTTGTTCGAAGTTGCAAAACAAAAAGTAAGAACTTTAATGTGCTCAATTACTGCTACTGCAGTGGTAGTGGCGCTTCACTTGAGATTAGACAATTTCAGAATATTGGAAGGGTTTTGGTCCACGGAAAAATGAGATGTGTCACATTATTTTAGTGCTACTTCAAAATTTTAAAGGTTTTTCTAAATCCGTAGCAAGAAAAGTCATCTATGCTAATAGCATAACCCGCATTTTCAAACAAATTACCTAAAATTTTGATAAATCTGACTTGAGTATAGATTTTATACACATCTGTATACAAGCCGTTCTATAGGAGCCGTGACTTGCATTATAGATATAACCCAGTATGTCTTTGGAGAATACTATCTCCTTTCAAGAGGCCTTTGCCTTCGTATAAATCCCTTTGTTACGCTCTGAGCCTTGGAAATGCTTTTACAGATTTGAGAATAGATTTGAAGGGGGCTTCTGTTTGTAGATAAAGCCTGCTTGAGCAACATATTTATGCTTTAGCATCTTGAAGCGTTCAGTTCCTTCAAGTGAACTTTGTTGAATAAATGCTGCATTGAAAGATAAATAAAATGGGTAGATAACAGAAACTGCGAGCGGATTGATAAACAAGATTTACGTATATACCGCAGAATATAGGGTATACAGGGTGTTTCGTAAGTTGGATCTTTTCTCAATAGAGCATATAGTACTCGCCAAAGGAGTGATTTTTGGTAATAATGAATTGTTTAGAGATATCAGGATGTCGACTCATGATGAAATGACTGATATTGAAATTTTCTTATTTTGCTCTTCCACGATTTGGTCAAAACAGACACAAAAAATCTTGATATTGAACGAGGTAGACCTCGTTCTAGGAACTTCCCCGACTCAAGTGACTGTTGTTCATCCCCTGTACTTGTTTTACCATAACCTTGTGATATATTAACGTCTTTTCAGTGGAGGTATCAGATGTGCCAATGTGTTATATGACATTTTTTTTGTGCAACCCCACTCCCTTTAGGCCTCCAGAGTACAATCCAGTAATAATATTATTTTAAGGTAGACATCTTTAAGTTATTTAAGACTGCCTAATATCAAACAACTTAGCAAAAATACAGCAGTTAATAACGTTTGAGTATTTCAATTCCTGTAATTTTTTTAGCTTCCATTTCAGAAAAAAAATTACATGCGATATATCGTTTTAAACATAAAGACATATTTTCTTTCAAGTAGTGCTATTAAATTTATAAGTTCTGTTACATTTGTTTGTGTAACCCCAACCCTTTTCCACCCCAAATTGTTCGATCGGCACCAAAATCTTTTCGTCTCGAAGGATGTTTATTAATTCAAATTGGCCAAATTTGGGAGCAATCGCTTGAGACGTTTTTGAGTAGTCCTTGGAGAACGGAATTTCGGACGTACAGACAGAGACAGGCGGGCATCAAAATACCAAAATTTTACGATTTTCTTCAAACTTGGTCACTATAAAAAGGTTATCGTTAGAAACAAAAATCTAGTCTTTGGTCCCGCTGCGATGATGAAAAAGGGGTGTGGTGTGGGTAACTCAAAAAATAATATCATGTCGTGAAATTCTAATGCTACCACAATTAAGAGCATGTTTTCTTTCCTTATGTCGAAAATGCTACCGCGCATGCCGCCAAATTTTCAAGATGGCGGAATAAAAATTCATGAAGGGTAGCAAATTTTCGAACAAATCTGTGATTTAATGCTGGGGTTGGTGAAGGTTCCTCGGAAAAATAATAGTATAACATTTTCTTTTCTGAGAATGAGTTAGGAGGTGATTTTACCTTGGAAATGATACCTCGCATGTTGATTTCGATAAAATTAGCGAAAACGGGCCGATTCTAATAACTTACTCCTCCTTTGTCGGCGAAGTTAATAATATCTCATCCTTTTTTATTATGAAAATGTTACCCTCAAATAAATGCTTATTTTACTTATCTTATGCTATGTTATATTATTATTTTTATAAAAAATTGTTTTGTGTATGAAATTAAAGGAACTACAAGATTTTAAATAAAATAATGACTTAATTTATGCAGGGAAAGCCGCAGAATAATATTTGGAAAAAAGTTTGGGGTGAGTTTTA
Organism: Callosobruchus maculatus; assembly: GCA_951848785.1. Classification (NCBI taxonomy): domain Eukaryota; kingdom Metazoa; phylum Arthropoda; class Insecta; order Coleoptera; family Chrysomelidae; genus Callosobruchus; species Callosobruchus maculatus. The sequence continues at coordinate 5,814,224 of CATOUR010000100.1, forward strand.
GGGGTCAGAGAGCAAAAAAAATGATTCGAAGGCATGATATGATAGGTAATTGAGTACGCTTGAAGGACCCGTTTAGTTTTCTTTTTTACTTATTTTTGTTACGAAACTATTACGCCGTATATAAATCCTTATTTTATTTATCTTATGCTTGTGATTTAATGAAAAAATAGGTTTGGATATAATTCAAATAATCACTCTATGTAGGAAAAACTATCGGGTGCTATTTGAAAAAAATGATGTGTGTTTTAAGGGTTAAAGTACAAAAAAGTGTTCTAAAATCATGGTATGGTAGACCATATAGTACTTCCAAGAATACCACTCAGTATTCGTTTGAAGTTTTTTCTGTTACAAGGATAATAATAATAATTCTTCATTAATTTCATATGATCTCGTTGTGAGACATAGAACGCGTCATTCAAATTAACTGGTGTACATAGCTATATCTAAAAAATATATAAAAAATACCAAAATTACCTATAGCTGGGAAGCGGCAAAAATATATTAAAGCAATGTGTACTCTTTGAACTGAATTCCAAGCTTTCGGAGAACTATGCCTCCATCATCAGGGCTGGAGGCATAGTTCTCCGAAAGCTTGGAATTCAGTTTAAAGAGTACACTTCGCTTTAATATATTTTTGCCGCTTCCCAGCTATAGGTAATTTTGTTTCCCAACAAAGTCGGCAAACGACTTAGGCTTGCCTATAAAGAATACATATATACGAGATTAAAACATATGCTATTAAGCTTTAAAGGTAAGATGAATAACAATACAGCCACATGGATACATACATGCATACACATAAATAAAATAAGGTAACAACAAAAAAAGTACATAACAAAAGGTATTCCAATACTACTCCAGATAAATGTCGGTTAGGTGTTCGTCTAAAGAATAATAATATGCTTTCTGTATTAAAATATTCTTTAGTTTGAATTTCAACATTTTTAGTGGTAGGGTTTTGATTGTAAGGGGAAACCTATTGAACAGCTTGATGGACATTAAGTTTGGGCCTTTTTTGGTTGTCGTTCGTCTGTGTGGAGAGATTTGTAACACGAGTGAGCTTTTGGTTGAGTAATTATTGTGATCATCAAGCTTAGGCAAATCATGTAAAATGCCCAAAGTCGCTGCAGATTTCTCCTCTATTGACGCAAGCAATCAGATCAATAACTCTTTTTTGTAAGATAAATATTCTACTTGCATCCCATGCAATATCACGTATGGCGTTTGCTTAATTACACAACGAAGTTCTTCGATTATTCCAATCCACTTAGCTTTAGCATATCGAATGCGGTATTGGAAAGCTTGTTCTGTAAATTGTCTTCTTTGTCGCAGCAGTCGTTCCAGAAATGGTAAATATCTTCGAAAACGCCGGCCGAGCGCTTTCCAATATCATTTTTTACGTTCTAATCCCCTACTCGCTTGCTATTGGAGGAAACACTTTAAAATAGATGCTCGGCCAACATATTTATAGCGCACCACTTACATTTATTGTGATGGCTTTTGTTCGTTTTGTGCAGCTCTGAGGGCTTTACAAGATGTTACAGTGAGTGTCTTCTAATAAATAAGCAGATTTCTTTTATATGCGCTTTGTGCAATCGATATATCTAGTCTGGAATAGAGACCATGGGTAGGAGTTAGTCTTTGAGCCACTGAAATCTAAAACTAGGATTTTTACTAGGGTTTTCATGAGTACACGCATATACGTTTTAGACATTAAAAGAATTTGAGAAGATATTTCTTGCATGCTTTTTTCTTACTTTGAATACCACATAACTCTATCGGAGGCACCCTGGAAAGCGACATATCCATGAATTTCATTCAATTTGACTACATTCTTACAGACGCAATTTTCTAGAATGATCAGTTTTTCGGATGTTGCATCAAATCTGTTATAGGAAAAACCATGTTCTCGTTTTCATAGGTGAGTGCCCATTTAGCTTTCTACTCAGGTAGTTTAAGTAACCTTCACACTGATTTTGAACTCCGATTCTGGATGTTTCTGGATTTCTTGTCTATCGACCACATTTTGCAGGTACATGGTATCACATTGGGGCTGTAGACAGTCTAGGAAAATGATGGAAATCCTAAAATTTATGTGCTTTATATTCCTCCATAAAAACATTGATCTTGTTAATACTGTACTTCGCAGATTTGTTCAAGCTGCGGAATTGTGGCTTCTTATTCATAATTACTCTGGATAGCCTTAACGTGGAAACCAATAACTCGATTGAAATAGAATTTTGACACTTTGCTACTACGTGGTGGTCATGGAATGATGTTTTTTTAGGCGGCATCAATAATTTAAGTTATTAGCGGTGGAATGGTATATTACTATTTAAAACTATACCACTGATTTTGGAGGAGTGATCCAGAAGAAAAAAAATGGAGTCAAGTTGATTGACTCAGTACTTCCCACACATAATGACGATACCATTTAATTATTTCCCATTGCATGAAGGTATAGTCTAAAATCCCCTTGCAACTAAATTATCGCCAATCCGCCCGCAAAAACAACATCAAGCACAAAAACCATCGTAAATAGTTTCTTGCGCCTCCCTCCTTAGGAACTAAGGCGTCACAGTTTTTTTCTGCATGCTTGAACTGGACGATGCGAAACGATCAAGAGCCTCCAACCCGTCTAAAAACGAAGTTTGAGATGATTTTATGTTTTTGGTTTTTTGATTATTGCTGCGCCGCCATCGACACGGTTTTTCAAAAACAGAGACTTTTTCCATCCTCGCCTTGGGAGTAATACTATGTCAAAACTTCATTAAAATCAATTGAACGCGTTACGCGATATCGAACGATCTAAAACAATACTCGTACGTATACATCACAAATTCTAAGTCCCGTGGTTTCTATAATAGGCATGCAACGTTCGGATGGACCTAAAAAAGTGTATCATGCCGCTAGGTTTTCCATTCACATATCAATGGAGAGCCCATTATGAATACAACAAATTTTTCAGTATTACAACCCTCCACCCCCCAACTACCCCAAATTCACCCCCACCCAATAAAAAGTAGAAAATGATCAGGAACCCTAAAACGCCTAAAAACGAAGTTTGAGGCATATTTGAAAATTTTTGTTTTTTGCTAATTACTCCGCCTCCCGTATAACGATATTCAGAATTATAGAAACATTACCTACTACGACCCCATAGCATAACGCTGCCCAAATTTCATCACAATCCATGCAGCGGTTACTGAGATTACGAGGGTAGAAGAACGCGACAGACAGACATACCGACAGAAGATAGAGCGCAGACAGACAGACCGACGGAAATGAGTGACGTAGGTTCATCATAAAACGCCCAAAAAGCGTGTTATCTCAAAATCTAAAATTTTCGCGATCACAATACTCCCCTCACCTATCGGTGTGGAAAGTAAAAAAAAACTGAAAACATCTCAAACCTCATTTTTCGGTATTCTAGGTTCTCCGTTACTTTTTGTCCATCCAATAGTCAACATGACATTTCACTTGGCAGTGATTAAAAATTTATTTGTGAAGTTATTTTAAACAAAGTTTAGAACAATTAATATGGTTGATGTTGGGCTGCATTACTGGAAAGTTAAACTCAAGATGGTAGAAACAGCAAGACTATAGGAGGAACCAAAAGATCAATAATCATGAGAAGGTCTACAAGTCAGTGGGTGCACGAGGAGTAGAATAGCACATGAACTTGAATTCTAGTTATTCCATACCAGGTGATGTTCAGATACAAGGCAGTGCCGTCCGTGAATGACTTAAAATTATTCATGTAGCTGTTGAAATGAATAAATAAATAAACAAATAGCCACGATCTAGGGATTATCCACCAAAAGTCATAATCACTCGTCATCATCAGATTACAAGTTTAGTAACTCGCGAAACATAATTCCAAAAACATTTTCGTTCGGACTACGTGGAAAAATTGCTATTACCAGATGCTTGCTACCCAGGATGAGTGTATTTCTTACAACCCACAATTGCTAATTACAACAGTGCATCACAGTCTACGAAGGCTCGAACCACCTTTATCTCCCCCAGAGCCCCCTTTATCTTCCGCGGAATCCCACGGCGCAGTTAATAAAGAAAATGAACGACTGCAGTTAGAAATATCATTGCAAGTATAACGCTACCCCTTGCGTGATCAGTTACAGCTGGCTTCAGCTTACTTTATATCATACAGTTTGTGAAATCAGGTGACTTATAACTAATTCGCTAAAGCACTGATTGTTTGTTATTATTTATGTGCAACAACACCAGTAAGGCCAGAGCTGAAACTTTAACGATGATTCAAATAGTTTGATTTAAAATCCTTTCACAACTTAGTGATTTATGATTTAAATATTTTTCGACAAAGAGATTTGACAAAAACATTTAAAATAGTTTGCTATTCAGCATAAATTATTTTAAATAATTTTTTAACTGAAATAAATTTTAAATTATTTTATGATTTAAAATAATTTTCTAATTATTTAAAATACTTTGTGATTCAAATTTCTCTAGGATTTAAAATCATTTTCGGAACTTGTCGCGTCCTGTCAGAGTTGCCGACAGCCGGGTTGGCAGCTCTCAACACGCTACATACATTCAATTAACGTTGTTCTTGTTGTCTTTGGAGTAGACCGTGTAAGCTACCCCCAGTATTTTTATTTTCAATTCAGTGATATCTGTGAATTCTGTAGACTACGAAATTTATGTACCTAGGTGTAATGATAGAGCAAAAGGGACAGGAGAAACAAGGAATACAGGCAAGGATCATCAAAGGAAACCAGAAGTATGTATCCAGAAAGACCACAGAGAGAACTTACACAACTGTTATAAGCGACAGCGACATAAGCTTGTATGACGTGAACTATGAACAAAGAGGAGGAAGACAAAATTATAGGATGGGCAAGAAAAATGTTGAGAGCAATTTATTGAGGCATAAAGGAGGAATAACAAACCAGGAACTGGAAGACATGTATAAGAACTCCAATATTATAGCAGTCAACAAAGCTCAGAGAATAAGGTGGCTAGAACATTTGGAGTGGCTAAATAGAATGAGAATGGTAAAACTAGTTCTCAACCGGAGACCAATAGGAAAAAAGGAAAGGGCAGACCAAGGGAGAGGTGGCTGAAGAAGGCAGAAGATGATTTGAAGAAAAAATAAATTAATATTAAACACTGGAAAGAGAAGACGGCAGACCAAAATAGGTGGCGTGGAATAGTGCAGGATGTATTCAGAAATAGGTGGTAAAAGTGTCTAAAGACAATTTTATGTTACATAAATCTTAGCGCTATAAGATCAGACTGTACTCATTTCTGCCCTAGGCCTTCATAGCCTGTTGTGCAAACTAATAAAAATAATAATGATATCTCTGAATTCAGTTTTAATTTATTTTCAAGCTTGTGTACCAGGATTAGTAGGGAATGGTATTTGCGAGACGATTTTGAATACCAAAATCATTTTGACCATACTCACCTACACTGCAGTCATATCCACCAGTTTATTATTAGTTATGTCGGTTGCAACATTTTTGTTGTTGTCCGATGTAGTAAGTCAACATTCGAGAGAAGTCAAACGCGCGCTGCTACACTCCGTTTTAAACTGGTTTTTTTTTGTTTTTTGCCTCTGTTTTCATCTAATCGCGCAGGGATAATTAGAGATGAGGATATCATTTTTGGTCAACATCTTGATATCCCTAAGCATTATATGTTATTGGGAAAAATCACACATTTTGGCGAGTACTATATGCTCTTTGAAGAAAAGTCCTTACTTAGGAAACACCCTGTATTTTTCTGTGTGCAGCTGGCGAAATACTCTTTCTACACCTTTTCCAGCTGTAGTTTCTAAAGCGTCAAGAGATAATTCAAAACGGTCAAGTTAATTTTCCAACTCGTCCCTTGTAATTTTAAACAGCCAGGTGTCATTTATACCTGTCAGTTTGAATTCACAATTGACCAGTTGGAAAATTAACTTGACAGTTCTGAATTACCACTTGATGTTTTAGAAACTACAGCTGGAAAAGGCGAGGTGTAGTGCGCGGCTGATCTTAGCCTATATAATGTTGCTGCTACGCCAAAGTGTCACATTATCTGAAGTATCCAGCGAGTTGAAGGGGTTAAATTTATAACTAGTCGCATTCTGCAACCGCTGAGCGGTTTTCTCGAGCATGTCAACAAAGGCTAATAAAATCAGGTTCGCCCTACCGTGAAATGGCCCGCAATTCAGATTCTTCCGCGGTAACGCAACCTCGACGACTCTGCGCTCCACAATGACGCGCTTTGTTCGACTGACTTTCGGTTCTAATTTATTGCGTTTTTGGGACGTACCTACTCGACTTTTAACACTTTAACCGGCACAAAGGGCCTCTCGCTCCACCTGCCGTGCATTCCGCACAAATGTGCGGGCTGCTGGAATGACGTCGCGGCTCTTGCTTTTTTGCGGTCGCTCTTGCGCTGTTCATTTTCCTGATGGAACTCTCGCCTTTGTGGGCTACATTGGAGGGCTGAAAGTCGGTCAGTTTTTTTATTTCACGCGAATCAGCGGGGAAGTACTGTAATCGTGGAACGTTTTGTCGAAATGGGTTTGTCGGTGTAACAATTTGCTCACCTGTTTATATCTTCATTTGCTTAAGTTCTACCATTATAGAACAGGATATCACTACTCGATCCTGAAGGTATCTGTTTTTTTTTTGATAACATTCACTTTAAATGAATCTTGAGAAAGTATAGAATGGACGAACGATAGGTTGCCTTTTAAAAATAGGTCGCAATTACCTGTAATTAACTTTAGTGTAATTTATTCAATAACATAACTTGCAGTTATATGTTTTTTTAGTCAGTTTTATGTCATTTGAAAGAAAATTATAGAAATGATAGAAAAACAAGTGGTTGCCGGCTCTCAGTCAGCCGCATCATCAGGGTTTCCAGGTGTGAACAGGTATATTACTGTTGATTATCTGCACAGAGGTTGCTATGACTTTTATCAGCGATTTTCGCTCCAGGTGAGTGTTTTTTATTTAGAATATTTCCTGAACGGCTGCTTAGAAAAATTTTGAGTTTGACACACAGGACAAGCTAAAGATTGTCCATGATTTAAAGAATATAACGATAAATTACCAAAACCAGTGGTGAATATATGGGTATACACTATACAATTAACATGGGTATACAATGAAACTTTTTTTTGCAATAACTCCTTGACCTATTCGCCAATTTATTATTTCTGAAGGTTCACTATAGTCTAATATCCGACTGCTCGATCCTACAGGCATCTGAATCTTGAGGAAATATAGAATAGATTAACTATATATTGCCTTTTAAAAATTAGCCGCAATTACCTGTTTTTATTAAAAATTCAAATTCAAAAACATATAGCTGCAAGTTATGTTAACGAATTAACTACACTAAAATTGATTACATAATTTATAATAGGTAACGTATCGTTAATCTGTTATATATTTTCACAAGGTTTGTTTGAAATTAATGTTATCAAAAAACATATAAGTATCTGCAGAATTGAGCAGTGGAATCAAAATAAAAAAAAATCTGAAATAGTTGTGAAAAAAAGTTCATAACTGGATCATCGGCCTAACAGGCGATGGATATTTTATTTTCCGATATAAGCTGGCAGGCATATTTAGTAGGCCTTCGCGGAAACAGTAATCCGGATCCGGATCAATCAGTTATATGTCAAACAGCTGTCAAGTGGGATTTATGATTCTACGGATTTAATGGATATCGAACAACGAAAAAGTAGGTTTAAGAAAAAAAACGGATGGTTAAGAAAAACACTACTGATCTGAATTATCCGATCTTGATCACTTACCGTACAAGAGTGAACTGACCCTGTATCTCACTGATCCTCGGTCACTTTCCGAACGTCAGGATCAGTGATCCTTGTGATCGGGTTAGCCCGATCATAAGGCCTTTACGGAAACTGTGATCGGGTTAACCCGATCAGTTGGATCACTGATTCTGACGTTCGGAAAGTCATCTGTTTTTATTGTTAAACCAACTTTTTCGTTATTCGATGTACGTTATCATAAATGCAACTTGACAGCTGTTTGACGTATAACCGATCTATCCGGATCCAGATAGATCCAGTGTTTCCGTAAAGGCCTATAGTTTCCGTGTGGTTTTTAAAGCATGTCTCGTCGACTTCAAGTAGTCATTAACGCAAGAGGAGGGAGGATAAAAAAAAGAGTTGCAAGGCCTGGGTTTTGAACCAACACCCAATCACAGTTTCACCGTATAAACTCTAAACCGCTGCGCTATCCGGCGTTTTACAAAGGGGATCGCTTCAGCGAAACATATTTGATTAGGTAGTTTATTACTGGAATTTGTAATTTAATTTCAAATATTCAAAAAGATATTTATTTCGACCATGGACGTATCGAGCTGCAAGCTTCATTCATCGTCTATGTTTCAACAAATATACACCTGTTACGTTACATTTATTGTCGCGATTGGCTGGAAATCTAGAATATACTATCTAATGAGTAGGACGTCATTGGTCAAAGGAACATCGTGATCAACGTAGTGATGTCACACGCGTTCCAAAAACCCATTTTTAATTTGATATCACTTTTGAATTATTGCAAAATAAAAAACAAAAATAGTTTTGTCCTAAAACTTATATATGATCTTTCCATTTATCCTAAAAAAGTTGTATTCAAACCCCAGTTTTCTCTGACGCCTGTCGGCAGGCTCTACAACTGGTGTCGGGTACATCTAAACCTATAACCCTATCACGGTATATCGAGATGTTGACGACATCGTCTTGGCAATATTATTGTTGTCCACTCTATGCGTATTTTCAGGTAGTGAAGGTTTCTTTCGGATGGAGGCTGTCAAGTTCCAATTAGTGTTATATAAAAAAATAACATATATTCGTAGCACATTCTGACATTTGTTTGTTTCTCTTTGTCTTTTTTACAAAACGAGCACGAACTTGTTTTCCAAACAAGCTCGTCTGCAGCGATATTTCATTCTCTCATCTCCATCTATATTTCACTTATAAAATTTCCCATCCAATTTCCCATCCAACAACAATTTTTTTACATTTCTAAGGCTCCTTTGTTTCTGGGATTTTTTTAATCGGCAAGATGTTTCTTTTGCTCGAGAATATGATGAAATACGACTGCTGCCAGTCTGTTGTGAGTTCAGCTACCGTCAAAGCCAAGATTAATGGACTGAAAAGAAAATGGAGACGTAGCAATGCGTGCTACTGCTCCTGCTATGCTGTGCGAGAGAATTATGTAAATATAGCAACCCTCTATGTGTTATTCTAGTGGTTTAACCATTGTGACGTTGAAGTAGTGCTGTTTGTAATACGCCTTTTGTCTTCGTTGTGCAGTTATTTTGACAACCTCATATTTACGAAGATATATCGGTGTATAACGAGGCTAGTGCTGTAACTTCTTTCAAGGATAGAAAACATGAAATAAATTAAAATAAAAAAAAACTTTTCAAAAGTAGCTTTTATTGAAATGCTATAAAAAGAAAGAATGTTCCTTTAAAATTTTACTTATCAACTTATATAGCCTCATTACACATAATTTATATGATCATAAAAGCTTGTTGCGAGGTTTGCGTAAGTACCCATAATACTTATGGGAATACACTGAATACACTGAAATTTTAAAACACTCAAACTTAGCAGATTATGTTACGCAATTAAATAGGCAATAGTTTATTGACACAAGTAAATGGCACGAAAAGCTTTTATGATCATCATATAAATTGTGTATAAGGCTATAAGTAGATCAGTAAAATTTTTAAGGAAAATTTGATTTTCCTCCTTTTAGAGCATTTAAATAAAAGCCTCTTTTTTAAGTTCTTTTAATTTTAATACATGTTTTACTTTTTAGTTATTAACTTGTATTTTTATTCTCAGCGAACCCTTCCATTTAATACGCATACTATAGGAAAGAACAAAAAACTTAATTAAAATATTTTTCTAATTATTCGCGGCAAGCCCTTCCACTTGATACTCATATTGCAGAAGTGCATAAAAAAATAACTATTCCGTTATCTCAGATGGTCCACCATATTGAATTAGAATGAGGTCACATTATTTTTCGAGTTACTCTCAACAAGCCTTTTCATTTAATACACATATTGTAGAAGTGAACAGAACATACATACATACATTGCAAGTTAAATAAAAGCTTTTAATACGATACTAAAGCCTTAACTTTTTCGCTCAAGTAGGCTTTGATTTAATGTTTGGCATTTGTTGAAATTATTTCTTTAAAATTTCAGTCTTTTGTGTACCCACAGAAAAAAATAAAGTGAAGCAAAGACATAATACAAAATTTTGCGAAATAGGCAATCTCGGTCGATGGTCTACTGAGGAAGAAGATAGGGCAAGGCGATGGTTCGCTGTTAACAAATTTCTCTTGAATCGTGACAAAGCACAAAACCGGTGTTCCTCAGAGATCTGTCCTATCCCCTATAGTGTTTCTGCTGTACATCAACGAGCTGCTGGACATAATATAACATCCAGAAGAGAGAAGTTAGACTAATCGATACGCCTAACCTCACAAAAGACATCCATAGCCTAGAACATCGAAGAAGGGTGGCTGACCTGTCCCTGTTTTACAGATTCTATCACGGAAGATGTTCGAGTGAGCTCTCCTAGATAATAACACCAAAGGCGGTCCGAACGAGGAACACCAAAGAGGCTCTGCGAGCTCATAATTATCAGGTCGAGGTCTTTACCGCCGAACCAGTCTCCTCCAGCATTTCTTCTTTTGGAAAACTTCGACACTATGGAATGAGCTAGCGTGGAATTTGTTTCCCGGCGGCCACAACCTGAAGCGTTTCAAATGTAGCGTGCACCGATACTTATCCTCTCGCAGCGCTCCTACAGCGCCAAAGGCTTGCAGCCTTTGTGGGAGGCTTGCCATTTAAAAAAAGAAAAAAAACCTGATGACCTCATCAAGAGAATCTGATCCTGAAGATAAAATTGTCACTTTACTTGCTGTCACAATCCACTGACAATGAATCCACTGATCACAATCGATGATAGGTTAAACTGGTCAAGCAAGTCATGCCGACATTTTGTGCAATAGTCTGTCATCTATAGAAAATTGAAACAAAAGCTTGATATACATGTTTTAACAACAGTTTTCACTCTAAAATACAATATGCATTGCTATTTGGGGTATGTCCACAATCGATGATAGGTTAAACTGGTCAAGCAAGTCATGCCGACATTTTGTGCAATAGTCTGTCATCTATAGAAAATTGAAACAAAAGCTTGATATACATGTTTTAACAACAGTTTTCACTCTAAAATACAATATGCATTGCTATTTGGGGTATGTTAAAATACAGAATAAAGCCATTAGAATTTTAATGGGATTAAGCTTCAAAAATTTCAAAAGGGCATGATAGACTGAACATCCTAGTGCTATCAAACACCCTGGGGATAGTCCAAGCTAAAAGAATAAAGAATGAATATTAGCCCGTTTAAAAATCGCTGGAAAATATGTTGCACTTTCACCATTTTTAATACTAACTAGTAACTAGTGCTAGGATGTGATAAGATTATCTAATTAGTATAGGAATCGACACAATTATCGTACCCTAACTGATTCAGATAGACAGTTTGCAAATTTAGCATGCTACTTTGCATTGAAAGTTCTACAACTTTTCACAAAAGTACCGAGGACTGATTGGAAAAATAAAATTTCCGTTCGATTCTCGATCCGACGTAGAAGAGTTATTTCATTCATTTCCCATTTCTAATATAGACTGTCCTCCTTTTTCCTCACCCGGAACGAATGGGAAATGATGCATCTGGTTACGGAAAGGAGATTATAACTGGGAAGCTGATTATATTGGATCTCTTTAAGCTCCCAGAGCTGCAATAATATGGTGGAATTTATGAATCCGCAAATCGGTTAGAGCCTCTCACGGGATATTACATTGCAGATTTTTATGATTTCGACAAGGTAAATTAACCTATTGTTTGTTATGACTAGTTAGACTGGACGAGTTTTGGGAGTACCTTGGAAGTTTATTCGACCATCTTCAAATATGGATTGGAATTTAAAGATCATAGAATTGGACAAAGTACACTGAAACGGGTCACACTCTCCACCCTGCCATGAAACACACTATGATACTTGACAACCAGCGGTGTGACATACTTGAGATGCTACTCGACAGAGTCTTGGATATCGAGACCTAAGCGACAGATAGGAATGGACTGTAGGAGAACCTCGACATATGTCGAATGGTATCACCTGGTACACTGACGGCTCCAAAAATTCATCAGGTACAGGAGGAGGCATATACGTTGGTATACCTGTGCAGAATGTAGACGTCTGCGGTATACTGGCTACCATTTTTCAGGCAGAGGTAGCCGCAACTTTGGAATGCGGCAGAATATGCATAGATAAAGAATACAACAAAAAGACTTGTAAACACAGATAGCCGGGCGGGTCTTATGGTCTTGGCAAGTAATCACTATACTTCAGAAATCTCCCTGCGATTAAGAATTAACAAAAGGAACGAAAAAGAACTCAGACATATTCATTCTCTAGAGCTATTTGAAGACTGGTAAACTACCTCCACAATTCAAAAAATCAAAGATAATTGGCATACTCAAACCAGGAAAAGACTGCGAACTTGTAGAGGACTATCGTGCTACTCAGCGTCTGTCTCAAACTTCTAGAGCGATTTCAGGTTGACATGAACTCTAGTGCCAGCAAAGTGAGACAATTAAATAGCGGATCACCCCAAGGATCCGTTCTATCGCCAGTCTTGTTCAATATATATACTTTGGACCTTCCTCAGTTATCCTCCTGGATATTTGCATATGCAGATGACCTGGTTCTAGCGTACAGAAATATGAGTAAAACTATAACATCGTATTTTCACATTAACAGTAAAATGGTAAGCAGAGTTAAGGCCCGGTCAAACAAAGGGCGTTCTAGAATGCGGCAGTCCGGCGTTTTCCAACGCTGCGTTACCGCATTCTGTTGTTTGTTCCAAACAGGCCTGTTTGACGAATTGAGCAAAAGCGCTACGCCAATTTTAGTCAAGGTATCTAGTGATTCAAACATAGATGAGCTCAAGACCCGGTCAAACAGAGGGCATTCTAGAACGCCGTTACGCCGCGTTCTAGAACGCCGTGTTACAGCGTTCCATTGTATTGTTAGAGAATGCCGGAACGCCGCATTCTAGAACGCCCTCTGTTTGACCGGGCCTTTAAAGATCTACCTTAACGACACCTTACTGCCCTATAATCCCACACCCAGATACCTAGGAGTCACACTAGATAGGACACTCTCATTTAAAAAACATATTCATTCCATTCATCGCGCATCGCAACCAAAGTAAAAAGCAGAAATAGCAGCCTGCAAAAATTGTGTGAAAGTTGAGAATTTCTGGTTTTCAATGCAAAATCTTAGCGCATTCCACATTATGTGTTTTGCTTGCTTACAGCTACCTCAAAAATGTGATTTTTAAGATTTGTATCTTTTTAGTTGAACATGTAATAGTGGACCTTTTGAATCTTTGAATGTCGACTTAATCATGTACTGCATATTTGTTAGTTCTTTAGTAAAGGGGTTATTGAACATCAACGGATATTTCTGACCATGTATTCTTGTCTTAAAATGTATAATGTGTATTTTCTCTTACACATTTTTTGCATAGAAACTCGTGCCAGTTGTAAATTCTGCAGCACGTTTTATGAAGTTTTTACCGCTGTTTATCTGAAAAGATCATATTATAAGACTGAGAAGCATTTGTGAATCACTTTTTTTTTAAACACTGTTTCATCTATTTGCTTGTACGTAAAATATATTCCAATTTTTACCATGTGAACATTTAAAAGGTATCTGCTTTTTGGCTTTAAATTAGCCCCATGTTACTTTATAGATTTCAGATTTGACACGTAAGGAACTTTACAAAGTGGCTCAAAAGTATGAAACACATATTTAGCAAAGTCTAATTCAATTACTCTTTAATACCTCCACTGTATTCAAATTCTACAATTGCCTTTGTTTTGGTTACAGTAGCATCTTAAATAGTTGCAAAAGCTTCTTTTCGCTCTAGATCACTAAAATCGAGATAAGCCCATTTGCAAGGAAAGCGACGACTTATTAAATTTAAACTCGATCATCCCTCTTTTGTAGACATTATTTATATGATCTGTATAATCATATCATGTATCAAATGCGCTCCGACGAAGTCTTACTTCACACGTTCTAGTTAATCCTATTGCAGATTTCAACGTCGCCTTGGTAGGCTTTGAAGCTAACAAATGGACTGCCGCAATATTTCATATCCCCGAATCCACGATGAATAATCTCTTTCCGGCAGATTTTTATTCATGCCGTCGAGAACTCATAGCTGTCAGGATCATTATTTAGCGACTATTTTCCTTCACACAGCCCGTCACCATGTTTGGGCTCTTCATCGGACATCCGTTTTTACTTCACACAAGCTGACATATTTAATTATATCACATACGTCTAGTGATGCTTTATTTGCTATTTCTGCTGATTCAGTTGTCCGATGTATTGGGTTACTACAAAACAGTAAACGGATTTTAGAATTGTCTATCCCAAAATGAATTGCTAGCACAATATCATATGGTATGTCACTGGAAAACTGTCTGGTTTATTGTTATCGTTTTACATTATATAGCTAGTATTTATAGCGATGACTATTGCCTATGCAGCAGAAAGCGCATGAATAAATGTTGTAATGATGATTTGGTTGCAAATTAGCAGGTTGAATTTGAAAATTGTCAATCTGGATCAGTAAAAGTACGACAATTGTACAATTCCTATAGTCTTCTTATTTCTTTGATAATTTGTGGGATGAAGCGCCAGCTAATATTAAAAATGGTGAAAGCTGTAACGTGCTAACCCTCACAAGTATGCATTATCTCTATTTTTATTCTTTTCTCTGGGATTTTATATCTCTATGCTCACAGATGAGGTACCCCTATCCCCACCAATCAACATGTTTCCTCTTTAGTTATGGATTGATAAAATCTCCTCTCTACTGTGTGCTGGGTGAGGTTAAAGCCGCAAGTTCCTTTCTGAGGGTTGGATGTCCCCAGAAATGAACTGGGCATCCTAGGGTACCCTTCACCTTTGTGCCCCAGTAGGTGTAAACAAATTTGGTTACCTTGGATATAATCTGGTAGTTTTCTTTTCCAATTTTTATTTCTCTTTTAAATAATTTCACGCCTAACGTATGTATTCACACCTATTAATTTTTTTATAATACATAAAGGGTCACCCCCAGATGGATAAGAGAAACAGTCAGATATTTAAACCTGTTATTGCACTACCTACTTCCTATACCTCCACTTCACTTTCCACAATTTTTTTTAATTTTAAATATATTACATCATTACGTTATGGAACTTATTTCTTTTTGTTTAACCTTATCTTAAGTTGACAGGTACATTTTTTAGTATGCGCAGTTGCCATTTACATTTAGTTAGCCAATCGCTGTTGTTAGTGTCAAAGAAAATTAAAATTGTTGCTCAGCCCGTCCCCATACACTAAACTAATCTAGTTTAGCAATACGGGGATATGCACGTTATACAGCGCAACGTATTTTCCATCGATAGTATTCATTCTCTTAGTTTGGACTACCTCCAAGGTCTTGTGATATTGAATGGCGTTGGACTGTTCACTGTATCGTACCTTTTTGAAATTTTCCTGTGTCTGCATTCAACACCTTTAAGATCGTGATGTTACGTGATATAAAAAAAGTGTAAGCTGTTCCCACATATTATCTCTTAAGAAATATATGGGCATTTGAATTTAAGGGGATGTGTACTATGGCGAACAAAAAATCTTTATTTGCTTGTAGCACATTGTGGTCATCAATAATTACAGCTCATATACAAGGTGAGTTTTTGGTACCGGCTCGGTCGATAACTCCACTACTGTAAAAGATAGCGAAAAAAGTTGTAAATAAAAGTTGCAGCCATGGATATGCTCCTTGCTCAGAAAATTTTTAGATTTATACAGGGTGATCCATAACTACGTGGTGATGCAAACATGCCTTTTTTAAATGAGACAACCTATATATTATTCTATATTCAAATTCTACTAATGATTGCCGTTCTTCCAATATAGGGTATTGTTACATTATACAGTATTTCAAAAGTTATGACAATTTTTATGTCCAAATCGCTGTCAAATGAACGTACTGTATATCAAAAAGTGTTGAACCAAAAATCATTTTTTTAAACAGATGAATGAAAAATATTCTCTAGTTTTAAAATCGGCTATAAAAAAAGCCCGCGATGCATATTCGTTTACAGGATGATGTAGAATGCAAAATATAGATGTTCTCTCTTTTTTTAAATGTAATCCTCAATATTTTATTATACCAACGAGTTGCTTTTAATATGCTCTTTTATATTTGTATAGCACTTGTTATAGCTGCATTCATTAGTTTTTGAGATATTTCGAATTTTCTACAAATTTTAAATATACCTTCTATTTGTTTACTAAAACTTATTTATTTTGAGAGAATACTGTCAAATTTTATTTTTGCTTAACAGACAACTAAAATATAAGGCCATAATAGTACTTGATCAAGTCAAAACACTGAATTAATGAGATATTATAGGTCAAGTGTTTTGAGGAATCAATTTTATAGACGTCATGCATAATTATCAAGCAGATCTATCAGGTAGGCTATGAAATATTAAACGACACAGTCCAAATAAAACGATTCTTCAATCTTTCAAACGCATTAGTTTTAGAGTGCCTCCGTTCTGGATATTGCTGTTCATAGTTGATATATTCTAGAGGCAAGTAGGCAATTTCTCAAAGATTCTCCTCAATGGAAAAATCAATTTTTAAGGCTCTTTTTTCACACAGTACGCAATTATTGAGCAAGTTATTAAAACTGTCAAATTTTCAAAGCCTACCTGATAAATGTACTTGACAATTATGCATCACGCCTACAAAATTCTTTCCTCAGCATACTTGATTTCATCATCTCGATGATTTGGGGTTTTGACTTCGTCAAATACTATCATGACCTTATAGTTTAGTTGTTCGTTAAATAAAAAACAAATTCGGTAGTACTTTCTCAAAATAAATAAATTTCAGTACACAAATAGAAGCTAATATTAAATTTACCAAAAAATCGAAATATTTCGGAAACTTATGGACGTAGGTACAAAAAGTACAACAAGTACAAAGATGAAAGAGCATATTAAAAGCATACCTTTGGTATAATAAAATGTTGGGGGTTACATTTAAAAAAAGAAGAAATTTGGATGTTGCATTCTACATCACCCTGTATACCGGTATGCGTCGCGGGCTCTTTTTATAGCCGATTTTCTAACTAGAGAAAATTTTTGATCTTTCTATGTGAAAAAAATAATTTTTTATTCATTACTTTTTGATACACCGTTCATTTGACAGCGATTTGGATATAAAAATGGTCACAATTTTTGAAATACCCTGTGTAATGTTATAATACCTCACATCGCGAGAAGGGAAGTTATTAGTAGAATCTAAAAATGGGATAATATATAGGGTGTTTCATTTAAAAAAATACATATTTGCATCACCACTCAGTTATGGACCACCCTGTATAAATCAAAATATTTTCTGAGCGAGGAGCATATCGGTGGCTACAACTTTTTTGGCTATCTTCTACAGTAGTGGAGTTATCGACCGAGCTGGTACTAAAGACTCACCCTGTATGTTATACTTTACTAATTCTAGTCAATATTCAAAATGCGTAATATTTCTAATAATTGCATGTTGATAAAACTTCAACTTCACTAATGCTCCTTTTGTTGTTTTTGATATACCTATTAACGTACAAATAGATATTTCAATTGAGTGGTTGATTTGTTTGTATCGAAATAGAAATTGACATAATTAATCCTCTTAGCATTGTAATATACGATTCAAATTTGCCAACTGAATCAGATTTGAAACCCCGTAATACCTACAATTCCTGCAGTCGTTCCGAAATTGAATAGTCTAATTAATTTATAGGTCGATCCTACTCTATGAGAGCAAGAGCGCCAAGCAATTATGACTTCCCATTATTCATTTTTACTGGATTCCCAGTAATTTTTTAGGTCATAGATTCAACTCGGTATTCAAATCGGAGCTGTATTCTACAGGGTAAAGCCTTTAATATTTTATTAGTTGATTAAATGCAGCATTGCTCTTCAAAGCTGGTTAAAAAATATTGGATTGAGTTTTCATAGTAAAAAATGGGACACCGTTATAACAATAGTATGCCTATGCTGAAAAATGAAAAGAAAAGAATAACAAATAGGGATTTATGAAACTATGCTCTTAATGCTTCATGCAAATATCTACGCGATTGGTTATCGGAAATGTGTAAAACATTCAAAAATGAAGTTTGGAATTTTAGTTTTTGTCCTCCTATTGACTTTTTCCATTAATACACGTCTGCGATATTGAAAGTCTGTCACAATTTCATCACATTGCATTTAGTCAATTTATATAAACGCGTTCATGCATATAGAAAATAATAATAATAAATATCTTCATTAATATGAATTGAACTTTAATTAGGGCAAGATTGAGCACAAGCTTCTAATGGGAAGGGCTGATCTACCACCTAACCCCATAGAGAAAGAAAAGACACTATTGGTACTTACAAAATAACAGAATTTTACAAACTATAGGAAGTTGCATGGAGTGAACTTTAGTGAATTTTGCTTTGAACTCTGATTTGTTAGATATAATTCTTAGATAATTTGTCAGGTTGTTGTAAAATTTTACGATATTGTAGGAGAAGGATATTTTAAACTGCTCAGTGCCATGTACAGGCTGGGTAAGCATATGTTTGTAAAGCAGGTTTACATTATGTGTTTCAATACGAACACTCACTGGGGTTCGTTCGTTTTTAGAAGTGAGGAGTACATACTAGCACTGTTCATCCATATTAAATTTGTCTCGAGTATCAAACTTGCGTTGATGAATGTTGAGTGACTTTGGTATTATAAAAAAGTTCAAACCACTTATAGAAACATCTTTTTAAAAGCTACGGTACCAATTTCATATAACTCGTGACATTCAAGGCCAAATTCGTCGCCAAAACATCGCAAAGAGGTCCTAATGCATCTTTAAGAAATTACCTTTGTGTGTATGAGGCTTGTTATATTATTTCTCCCTAAATTATAATAGCAGTAATGGAAGATAAGTAGTTTTCTAACAACCATACCTCTTAGATAAAGTAGAATCTCAATATGACACTCAGTAAATATAGTTATGTGTTAAGATGGGATTAAGCATGATAATAGCTTGGCATCAAGCACCAGAAAGAAACTATAAAAGTCTACATTCTTACTATGATGATGTTTTTAAGGCGATGCACAGGCTGAGGCCGTGTAATAAATTTTCTATCTATTCTTATAAGAATAAATAGATATAGTCAAAAAACTAAAAAGATGCTTTTAAAGATCATCGGACTGAAAACTTAAAAATGATTTTTAAAATAAGCTCAAAACAATAATGAACTAGTATCATTCTGAAAAAAAATCGGGTGCTCAAAAGAACAATATGGCACAAGCGCCCACGCCTTTTTCACAATCATACTATAGTATGTTGCACTCATTACTGTTCATTACAGGCTCATTTTAAAAATTGTTTATTACCTTCTAGTCCGATGTTCTTTCAAAGCATGTTTTTTTTAGTTTTTCTAAACTGTCTTTATTTTTAAATTTTTAGTTAACTTTATCCTTAAAGCGTGCTTTTTTAGCTTTTTTAAACTATATGTATTAATACTCGTTGTAATGAAGGGAAAAAATAATTGTTTCTGATCAATAGCATTACGACTACTGAGGAAATGATAATAAAAACTGTCGATTTTCCTGAATAAATTTTACAAAAATACCAGCTCTCAAACATTTGGATGGCACGCCTTTTAAGCTCCTGCCGCTACGCCTCTGTGTAATATTAAGAAACTTTAAGGTGTCTGCGCCATCTCTTAGGGAATACGACTGCTAGTCTGACGGATTCGCAGTCGCCAAAATCGTCTGTACGTGGAAAAGTTAGAGGGTTCAATGTTCGGTCCGACCCATTAATCCAAAGCAGAGTTACAAACTCACAAACAAACATACAGCTCAAGCTAATAAAAGCTTGTTAAAAATGAAGCGATATTACATTGTTGCAAATCAAAATAAAGTTTGTTCTGGGCCCTATCGGGACAGGCGCTACACCCTAACAATAGCCTAATCAGGTATAGCTGCTCAGCGGGCGGATTGCCTAATTAATGAACTAATAATGTGATTAAAATTTTATCCGTCATCTATAATGCGGGAGGGTATTGTGCGGGGCGAAACAACGAATCTGAAATTGCATGAGGCTATGCAAATCATGGCGCGGCATACGGGGCGAAAGCTGAAGGTAACAAAGCGGCAAAATATGCACTACGTGCATCCCGTTAAAATACGGCTTTGCACTTGTGCACAAAAGCCCCGATTTTGGCGACACAACGGCGGCGGCCTACGCGTCCACCGGCCATTCTACCTCGTTAAACAAAGTACCGACACAATCAGGATTATGTCCGAGTCGAGTTGTCTGAAATACTATTTTAATATGGCCGTCGCCATTTAAGAATATTCATATTTTTGCTTGCCTTGCACTTGGCTTATAATAATGGACAAGTATCATGGGTATTAAAAAAACAATAATTCTGTGGCTTGGTTCTAAAAGGGCGTCTATGTTTCTACAATGTGGGAGATGTCGATTTAAAAATATTCAATTACTTTGATTGTTATTATCTCAAGTTTAAATTACTCAATAACGTTGTTTCTCATTGCAGCAGTTTTTGAAGTGATAGCCCTTACAGTCGCGTTAATAAAGTATTCTTACGTCGAGTGGTTTTCGAAAAAAATCTGACATTGGCTTTTTTTGATACACCAAAAAGATAACATAACTTACATTGGCCGTTTAAGTCTAAAAATAATACACCATTTTTTTCATAAATTTTTTTTATTGCAACCGAAAACATGCTCTGACATATTACTTCATTTTCGGATTCCGATGGGTAGGTATCCATTCTTGACGTAGGTACCATAATTGAACTTAAAAATTGCATGTAATATAGGGTCGGATATCTGCCGACGTTGGACATCAAATCTCTATTCCTAAAGGTTTGCTAGAAATTGGAACTATGCTTCTTAAACCAGAATTCCTTGTCATTTTTCTTAAGGGTCTAGGGTATAGCGCGCGAAATTGAGAATCAAAGAAAAGACGCATTTCCGTGTTAGCGAGGAGGCGTGGTCGCCTGTTCCTTTTCTCCAGTGTGTGTGTCTAAGATAAAGGGAGATCAGTCAAAAAATTCAAAGGAAAGGTCCAAAGGTAAGGTCCAAAGGTCACCATAAACATGAAATTTGCATTTCCAACCTCCTGACATTACCTTTAAACTTACATCAGTAATGACTCAAAGAGCAAATTGAAGAAAAAAGCTTGCGCTTGTGCAACTATTTAGCCTTCTTTTGATATCGTATTTGGTTGTTAAATTACAGGCATTTATAGCATGTATGATTTTGCATCGCGAGTTTTTTTGCACATTAAAGAACTTTTTTGAGAAAATCGAAAATAGTTGTCATTCATTAAGGTCTTAGCTATCTCCTTCTAAAATATTATATATGTAGTTTGAAAATAGAGTGAGTTATGTGACAAATTGTGAGTCCGTGTTTTAGATGGCAAATACGTATGTATAAATGTGTGTATCCAGGCCCCTTAAGAGGTCTATTGTTTTAAACTCTCCTTGAAACGAAAATGTGCAGAGGATTTCACGAAATGAATCATGACAACATACATTATTTCTCTGATAGCAGACCATCCTACCTTTTCACCCAATGTGTTAGTCTTAGTAAGCTGGAGCTTACCCAACTGAACTTTAAAATTGAGAAAACCTCTGAGATATATCTCGTACACAAAAATTTTCTATTTTTCTTCCGGTATATTGATCACATATTTGCCCAGTTTCTGCACCTTTTCCAGCTGTAGTTTCTAAAGCGTCGAGTGATAATTCAAAACGGTCAAGTTAATTTTCCAACTCATCATTTGCAAATTCAAACTGACTGGTATAAATTACACCTGACAGCCCGAAGCCCTTTTAGAACCAAGCCACAGAATTATAAACCCTGGTTGTGTGGTTGTACAAATGCCGGTTTAACTCAAGCTTCATTAAACCTAAGCTTAGCCAAGCTTGGTGTTGTGTTTGAGGGGCTGAATTATTTCTATAAGTTTGACAAACTCACTTCATCGTCGATTCAGGGTAATGGCATCTGCAGATGACTTGACTTAAGAATGACATTCAATGTCTCTATAGCATCTAAAACAGTGTTACTAATTTTATACGATGTTCAGTTAGTGATAACTAAAAATACCTCAGAATGAGTCTTGGCATAATTAATACAATTTTAAGCTTTGATTGAATACAGGGGGCTGTACTGAGTGCAAGTACTGTTAATGACGAGTGCTTGACACTTGGTGACGTTTTGGCTATGCTTATTTTACATTATCTCTGAAGATCCGGTGTTTCTTTCAGTATATCAGTATGGCTAGTCTGAATGGATATTGAAGCAATATATATGAATTAGCTCCTGAAGTTTCTTGGGCTTAGGGGGTTACCAAAAATCCACAAGCCCAACGTTCCACTTCGCCCGATCGTAAGCCCAATAGGTTCGCCTACTTACGAATTAGCAAAACACTTAACTACATTATTGAAGCCATACATTGGAAAAACCGACTCGTACATCAAAGACTCAGCCCATTTCATTGCGAAAATCAAAGACATACAGCTGGAAGAATCCGACATGCTGGTCAGCTTCGACGTGGTGTCATTATTCACAAAGGTGCCATTAAACGATGCAATCGAACACATCAAGAACATATTTCCGGAAGACATTACAAACCTTTTCAAGCACGTGTTAACGACAACCTACTTCGTCTGGGACGCTAACATGTACGAACAAATTGAAGGTGTAGCCATGGGAAGCCCTCTAAGCCCGGTAGTAGCGAACTTTGTAATGGAGAAGGTCGAACAGGCAGCCTTGAAGAGCGCTCAATACAAGCCCAAGATATGGCTCAGATACGTCGACGATACGTTTGTTACACAGAAAAGGAAATAACAAGAACAATGAGAAGAAATAGGGCAAAACCAGAACCTAAACCGATAGCAAAAGCTTGTCTACCCTATGTGCCTGGAATAACAGAAAAAATAGGAAAAATGTTACGAAAGGAAAACGTCAAGACCATCTACAAGCCCACAAGAAAGATACAGGAATATTTGAGAACGGTGAAGGATAAAAGAGACCCATTCACAACACCGGGGGTATATCGCATACCATGCACATGTGGGAGTGTATACATAGGAACAACGAAGCGATCTATTAAGACAAGAATTGCAGAACATAAGGCTAGCTGTCGACTAGGCCATACGGACAAATCAGCGGTAGCCGAACATGCGAGGAGGGAAGTCACAGGATCAAGTTTGAAGAAACTCAGGTTCTTGCCGCAACGTCTTCATACCATGCCAGACTTCAAAGAGAAGCCATCGAAATACAAAAACCTCATAATAATTTCAATAGGAAAGAAGAAACACAGAAGTCAACCGGACATGGATACCCATCCTAAAGGACGCGGATATCGCGAAGGGGCGGGGCTACCAACGCTACCTGGTTGGGCCACGTCACCAATAGCAGGTATAAATACACGTGCAGATCCAACAGACGTCAGTATTTTGGAAGTCGCCGAAGTGAAATAGTTTCTGAAGATGCCATCCAGTCGTGGTGGTGAAACGTCAATCTTTAACGCTAAACGACGCCGGCCTAAAAACCCAAGAACCTCAAATTCATTCTTTGACCAGGTTAAGGTGACCCCCCTGAACTGCACCATAACCTCCTCACTAGGTAGGGACGGCTAAAAATTTAGTTCTGACGGATCCTTGGGAGGATCTGCAAGGGGCGCAATGGTGCTGTGATCTTGGGAGATAACTCTCTTTTCAACTCTGACTACATAATAATCTAAGCTTGAAAGGTTTTGTACTGTCCCACTTTCAAGTTTCAATACCTTTACCCAAACAATCTGCCGTTTTGCTGTGTACATATTCATTTACGATCACTTCATACATATATGTACTTTCCATCTGTTGAACAGCGAGCGGACAAAACGCACAGAAGGCAATAAAGTAACTGCATAGCCCAACAAATTTATTTCCAACATTTATGGAGCTTGTTTCTAATTGATAGTATAAATTTTACCAGCAGCGTACAGGAAAAACAACTGAACACCGCAAAAGCGAAATTTACTGCGCAGTTCAGGATGACACCTGCAAGCGTGCTGTCCGCGGTATATAAAACAACGGTGTTTTTAGTTCTTATTGTATTTTTTACGTTCATGTACCAACTACACAAAGGGAAGCTGCTGGGGTTGCAAATATTTTTCCCGGATAAACTGAATTAATAACGTGGTTTTGAACAACGCAGTTTTTGCTGCCATGTGTCCCACCTCTGGAATTTATTTAACTACTCGTTGTTGGATGGTACATTATTTAATAATGTTCATTCTAAAGCCGGCGCCACATATGCGGTATTCGGCGAGCATTGAACCCCGATTATTTGCTAATCGGCCAATAAAGCCGGCGCCACATATGCGGTATTCGACGAGCAACGAACGTCGATTATATGCTATTCGGCTAAAGGGCGATACGTGCTCGCTATTCGGCGAGCAAGGTTGAAGAAACGGCGAGTATTGATATTAAGTAATTACCCGCATATGTTGCGCCAGCTTAACCCCGTTACAGAATATATTATCCAACAACAGAGCTATACTAAAGGTTGTCGCTCATTTGCCCGTCAATGCCCGAACCAATGCGATCCGTTATCCGACTGCGACGGAAGAGTTGTCGCTCATTTGTTCGTCACGGCACGACCCGATGCCAGCAATCGCCCACTTTGCGGCTGACGAAGTCAACATAACGTTCTGTGTAGCAGTTACAGATGCACCATGTTTGAGAGCAGCAGTTCTGACGAAGAATTGATAGTAGTGGCTGTAGTATTGACAGAGGGAGAAAATAGCAAGGAGAGCATGTAGGTCCACCCATTAATGAAAAAAGTGGAGTTTTGGGAATTACAACATCTATTAAATGACCTGAAAGATTTTCGTCATCCACTTTGAGATCTTCGGTCCTGTTTCCCTATCGAACAGCTGCTGAAATACTGCAAAACAAATTATTCGCCCTAGTTCGTAGGACCGGCGCCGGCTAACGATGCGCTCTCCTGGCCGGTCCGTCACGGTGCGTACCTTTTTTGTCGGGAAGAATCGGACACCAGAAATTCTTTACAGCTCGTTCACACGATGCGGTCATATCACGGTTTCGGTAACTTTAACCTTTAGTAGCTGCAGGCGCCTGCCTTGTTTTGAAACTTAGGTACAAGCAACGTGTATTCTGTACACCACCTACATATATATTATATCTTAGATAATAAATGCCAACAAACTAATAGCAAAATTAGCACCATTAACGATTCTACTATCAAAAAAGACTCATACCTTATTCCTGGGAACAACTTTAAGGTAGTGAATATTATATATCGAAATAACTACCTTTCTGTTCCACTAATACAAGCGTGGTGAATAAACGAAGCAGCGTTAGCTAAAACATTGTCATAATTATATTTGTATAGCTTTTTTATTAAAAGGGATTTTAGGTGTCAGAAAAGTATATTTATAAAAAACACACAACAACTGAATAAGTTTGTTAAATAACAATAATAATATACTTTTCACAAAGATACACGCGCGGTGTATTCTAGGCACCAGAACATTGAACCACATCATAATAAACAACCAGCACAATAACTCAAGTTGGCGGAAATTACACGCGCATCCCCACTTTTGGATGACTTTTTGTAGGGATGGTAATGGTACTTCGATACTTCTGCACTAATATCGAGTATTTTTGTCATCGATACTTTTTGAGGCATTCCAAGCTGGTATCGATACTTTTGTATCGGTATCGAAAATAATTATACAGGGTGTCCCACGACGACTAAGACAAGCAATATATCGGAACTGGGCAGTCATAGCGAATTATAATTTTGTGGTTGTAAATTAGAGCAAAGATAGTATCTTTTCATATTATTGAGTCACCCAATGAGGTATTTGTTTTTGGTCACGTGACGTCCGATTCAAAATTTTTTATGGGACATCCTGTATATTTGTGGCTTTTTGTGTTCCTCCCGGTAAAACAATTCCAACAAACTGCACACTTGCAGTGCACTGAGCTGGTACTTAAGCGACTGTACCACTACCATTATGAAACACTAGCAAAGTAATTTAACCATAGAGGTACATGTTATGATCAGTGGTAGTGATGCCATCTTTAAGTACCTGTAGCTCTTGAATTAATCACTTTAGACCCCAAGTATGCTAGTTTGTTGGAATTGTTTTATCAGGAGGGATACAAATATACTCATTAAAATTTTTGAATCGGACGTCACGTGACCAAAAACAAATACCTCATTGGGTGACACAATCATAAAAAAAGATACTATATTTGCTCTAATTTACACCCCCAAAATTATAATTCGCTACTACTGGCCAGTGCCTGATAATACTCTTCAACAATTATTGAGGGTTGTAATCAGTTGCACAAAATGTTCTGTACGAACCAAACGCGCCTATTTGGCTAGAAAATATTGAGTTGCTACCAGTATCGAGATTTTCATTTTCGCATCTCTACCCAAACTTCACAGCCGTAAAATCATCTATAAACCCTCCCAAGGTCAAATTTTGTGGGAACCATTTTTATATAGGAAATTATCAGAGATATTATGCTGGTTCTTTATTATGCTGTGATTGAACGTACTTAAAACCGGCATGTTCAGACGAAGGGTAAATAACCAATAAAACAGAGTCAGTGCTATACCTTGTTTTGTATTTTGGTGTCAAAATAATTTGTGGTTTGAGATCTGAAAACTGTTTTACTGGACCTTCGCATTTATTGTATTAATTATAGGTATAGTAGCAATAACTTCTACTAAAAGACAAATTCGAGTCATATCATCATCATCATATCACATCACGTCACCCTTAAGACCTTAGGGTCGTATTCATAATCGGTACTTAAGGGTCCCTTACGTAAGGCTCCCTTGAGTAATACTCAAGTAGCGAAATGTCAACATGATATGGCAACATGAACACGACATTTCGTTGCAGTCAAGGTGGTTTTGTAGGTTAATTTTGTAGTACGGTGTTGTCACATTCGGAAAAATGTCTGGCACAAAACATAAAATACTGGGGCAAAACAAAGAGAGATAACAGCAAAATGCATAAGCATAGGCATACGAAATTAACTTATATTTGAAATATGATGTCGCCAAATGGATCCCACCATCTCGTAGATGTTGTCTAGGAAACATCAGATGCACAAGGAAAGCCACACTTGGAGGATCTCTTAAGTATCTTTTGAGTGTTACCAAGAGACGAGTATGAATACGGCCCTTAGTCACGCAAATATACACTTTTAAAATCGGAGTGAAGTATTATGTGTTTTGGTTTGAAGTGGCTCAGTAATCTGACTCTGGTAAAGATCAAATTAAAAAATAGTAAGAAATTCACATCGCCCAGGAAATCAAGTCCCAACGCCTGAGATGGTTCGGACATGTCCACAGAAAGAACAACGAAAGACTGGCGAAACTCGTATGGGAGGAGGTACCAGCTGGAAAGAGACCACCAGGACGCCCGCGAATGCGCTGTAAGGATAATATCAGGGCGGACCTCTCAACAATGAATATACCACTCGATCACAGCCTGATAGAAGACCGAAGGACATGGATGCAAGTGGTGCAGTCAGCCAAGACCCACCCGGGGTTGTAGAGCTTTGTGATGATGATGATGATGATGATGAAGAAATTCAGCTCAAGCTAACATATCGTTACCTGTTTCTAATTTTACACATAATCGTCTTTGTTTTGTTACTTTGATGAGGTAGGGAAGTAAAGCCGTATTTTAACCCGACGCTTTGTTACCACCCACATTCGCCCCGTATGCTTTGGTATCATTTGCATAGCCTGATGCAATTTCGGTTTCGTTGTTTCATCCCTCACAATACCCTCGCGCATTATAGATAACGGATAGAATTTAATCACATCATTAATTCATTAATTAAACATTCGGGCCGACTGAGTAATTGTACCTGATGAGGCTATTGTTAGGGTGTTGGGCCCATTCTGATAGTGCCGTTGGCGAATAATCTACTATCTCAATAGTACATAGCACAGAGGGAAATAGCAATACAGCGCAACAGTAAAACAATGCTGGTTCATTTTCGCCCCTTATAGACAGAGAGAGGGAGGGAGAGAGCTGGCTGAAAAGTCTGTGATAAAAAATTGTACCAAAATAATATACTACCTATACCATACATTTGCCATAATTAGATTATACAAAAATACAACAGATCAATAATGGGTGCCCTTCCATGTTGACGAATACACACCTCTAGCCTACGCGGCATGAGCGTAATCTGGTTGTTGATAAGCTCTAGAGGTACAGCCTCCCAAGCATGTTCCATCGTAGAGGCCAGGGGAATACCCTTCCTGTAGGAGCCTCATCAATACCCCTGCAATATGAGGACGTGCATTATCTTGCTGGAAGAAACCCTCTTCCAGGCCTCGGACATATGCAACGGCAATTGAGGTTTTGAATTAAGAAAAAAAAGTACTGTTTTTTGTGATACATAAGTTTTATAACAAAACTGTTTTTGTTTTCTTTTTTTTCGCAATAATTAAGTTATATCAAAATAAAAATAGGTTTTTGAATCGAGTACCGAAAACACGCCGACGGCTCCCGAACCCGTGTGACGTCACCATGGCGGTAAGGATGCTCCTTTGACCAACGACGTCCTACTCCGATACTAGATTCTAGATTCCCAGCCAATCGCGAAAATACGTACTGCTAAACTGGTAACTAGTATATATTTGTTGCAACACAGTCGGTGAATGAAGTTTGCAGCTCGAGACGAAGTCTACGATCGAAATAAATATCTTTTTGAATTTTTGAAGTTGAAGTCAGATTACACATTCCAGTAGGTAAGTACCTAATCAAATATGTTTCGTTGAAAAGATCTTCTCAATCGAAGGATAGCCCAGTAGTTAGAGAGTCCGATAGTGGATCTCAAGGTCTTTGCGGTCTTTGGATCGAAACCCATCCTTCCAACTTATATATGATCTTTCCACTTATGACAAAAATAATTTTTATTCAAAACCTCAATTGGTCCCAACACCTCATTCACATAACGTTGCGCAGTCATTATGCCAACGAATCATAAGCAAAGGCGACTTGCTGTTGAATGCAATGGCACCCCAAACCATCAAACCAATAGGACGGTGTACATGGCGCCCAACAGGAAACTGGACATCACGTCGTTCACCTGGTTGTCGTCTGACGCATTGGAGTCCGTCATGTGCCCCAGACAAAACCTGGACTCTTCCGAGAAGGCCGTCTGATGCCACTCATCATGTCATTGTCGGTGTTCTTGGCACCAATCTGGAAGCACTAGATGCGGACGATATGATCCCAAGACCATTTCACTCAATATGTAGTATGCTGTGCGGATTCGAATGGGCCTCCCTATAACTGCATACCAAGCTTTAGTAACAGCTCGAGTGGATCACATTCTGTCTCGAAGGGTCTGTAGTCATAGATGACGGTCCTATCGGATTGTACTTCTTCTACGTGCTCTGGTCTCTCGTCACATTTGCAACAGATATAATCATTTTTGAATCGACAAAAGGCCATGCTTTATTTTTACACGTCTACAGTTTTTTAAAGGTTAGAGAGTTAAAAGTGTTATATGTGTACTAGATATGGTACTGCCAAGCTGTATACAAATTTTCAATGCAGATATCTCTTTTTTCTAGGTGTTCGGATGTCACTTGCGAGTGGTATATTTGATTGTGTCAAGAGGTTTGAAATGCGGGAACCATCCATTAATAAACAACTTAGTTTTGACCACGCAAAAAGACTGCGTTTATCCGAGACCTGCTATCAAAAATAAAAAGGTTGCGGTGCGGTCCTTTATATGCTTCAAATGTTTAAGACTCTCTCATATGAATCAAAAAATAAAAAACGTTCGATGCTTTATGAGTCTCACAGTTTTTCAAAAGCACCCAATACAGTATGAACATGAGATAATCATGCATAAATTTTATAACAGACAGCTCGGAAAAATAGCGGAACAAAACATAAATTTTAAATAATCCGTCAAGTGAAAAAAGGCTCAATACAAGTGGTGCATAAAATTATTATGGACCACTCGAGGTTATCAATTTTAAATAGGAATAAAATAATGAATTGTTTATATATTTTCCATATTTTTATCTCGACCGGAGTAATTAATTTTTTATTTTTATTCAACATATTCAACATCTATCAAAACGTTTTCAAAAATGTATGTCTCGCAGAGACCGAGATAGGCAATGTTACACGAATAAATGAAAATTTAGAAGTCGATATCTTTGAGATAGCAATAAATATGGAGGACGGATGAAGAATAAGGATGATCTCTAATATTCTGCAAAGTAAATTTATTTGATTTTCGACATTCTACCTATTAGATTTCCTGGTTTGTCATATTTAGCATTTATTGCAATCGCTTCAGCTAGTTTCACCCATTTCAGCTTCTGAAAAGTGTTCTTTGGGTTTTTCAATCACCCTTCAAATATCATTCGTTTCAGCTTGTGTATTACATCGGGCTAAGTATATGATATGTATTTTCAACCAATCATAATGCGGTGAAGTGGTATATTCTATCATTGATTAACGTATTGTTAGGGGAGTCTATGCCCTGGTTAGCATGTAAGAACAGTTTCTGCTGAATGCTCGCCAGATAAAATAAAGGGCATATTATTAGTATTATTATTATAACTGATATTATAGCTGACTATTTTCTTAAATCTATGTTATTAAGTCAACTTCTCGACAACGTCTATGTATTTTTTCTTTCAAAGCCCTTCATGATGACCTAGTGGTAATTTGACAAGATGACGCACCGAAAAGCTAATACTGGTCATTTTGTGTGTAGGGTATTAAATTTCGTCCTTTCAAAAGTAAAGACCCTGCGCTTGACAGCTGTTTGACATATCTGTCAACCAAAGCGTCGCTAAACTTGTTAACTTTATGAAATTATACTACAAAAATGGTGAAACGCCAGTGAAAGCTTTTCGAGCATTAGGAAATGAATTGAGTCGTCGTGGATGACAAACAGTACGAGA
Organism: Callosobruchus maculatus; assembly: GCA_951848785.1. Lineage (NCBI taxonomy): Eukaryota > Metazoa > Arthropoda > Insecta > Coleoptera > Chrysomelidae > Callosobruchus > Callosobruchus maculatus. Next base: position 5,845,479 of record CATOUR010000100.1, read on the forward strand.
GATTGGACAAGTAGTGCGAAAACTTGAACAAACTGGCTCCGCAGCAGATCGATTCCACGACGTGCTCAGCAATTGGGCTTGTCAAACACATCGTTTTGGCCAATTTTGCATTTCGATTTGCACCTACATCCATATAAAGTTCAACTGGTACCAAAGCTAGAGTGGAGTGACCATGGAATGCGTCAGGCATACGTCGATTAGATGGAGGAACAAAACAGCAAAATGCTGAACTTTCGCAACAAATTTTCTTCAGCGATGAAGCACATTTTGAGCTCGGTGGCTGTATGGACTCCAAAATGTTCGTACACGGGGCTCAGAAAGTCCACACGTGATTGTTGTGAGGCCCTTGCACCCGCCAAAAGTCACTGTTTGATGCGCATTGAGGTCTCGTGGTATCATTCGGCCCTATTTTTTTGAAAACGAGGACGATGGGACGGTGACTGTGAATGGTAAGAGCTATGGCCGCACGCTAACCGATTATTTTTAGCCTAAAATTGAAGACATGGATACGGATGACATGTGGTTTCAGCAGGATGGCGCCACGGGCCACACAACATGACCGAACATAGCCATATTACGAAAAAAATTTGAGGGACGCATAATTTCGCATCCTGGTGATGCCAACTGGCCATCGAGCTCATGTGATTTGAACCCGTTGGACTTTTTTTTATTGGGCTACGCTGAAGATCGAGTCTACGTCAACAGTCCACAAATTGTTGAACATTTGAAAAATAACATTCCTCCGGAAACCGGATCCAGGTCTGCACATAAATAGCATAGACCAAACTTTATTTTGGAATAAAAGTTCAATCGAAAGTCGAATTCTAAGTGTGTTTTATTTCAATTTACTTTTGAAAGTTAAAAATGGAAAACCCTATTACTATGCATATACCAATCGTACAGAATATATACTTCTGCTTTGAGCAGCTCTGTTGAATTGAGATAAAAAAATATTCGACGCTATTAACGGGCACTTAAATCCCCATTTTCGTTACTTAATCTTCACAGACCCTCTTGTTCACTCAAATTAAACGCTACATGGTGCCACGCTCCGTAAAAAGCACAAAAAATATCAAAGCAGATGACGGTAGACATTTTATTCCCTTTAACTATAGCGATTTAATTAAAACTTCCCCTGTTCAGACTTTGTAAAGAAATTTGAAATATCAAGACGGTCTCCATATAATTTAATAACGTTCTGTGCAGAAGATTAAAATTGATAATACAGCTTTTGGAGTACAATAGAATTAGGTTTCTTATTCAAGAAGTGCTGCTGTTTATCGTCGAAAATACACGTGTTTAATTTTAAATATACAAGGCTGTCATAAAATAAACGATGTCTGCATAAACATTGGGATAGAAAAAATAGTAAAATTGATCAAATAGTAAGATTTGTGTGTGTTCAAGAAAGGTAGTTAAGATGCTCAATTTACTATAAATTTTGAACTATTCATATTTAGTATTTTCTGATATTTAGCTTTTCCATGTCTGCTGATTATATCAAGTACAATTTTTTTAAATTCCAAATAGTAAAACATTGAGTAAAGACCATGCGATATCAGAGGTCAGATCCAACATCCACGAAGAAAGGAATTATTCGGACCTTGGTCGATGGAATCACGAATTTTTAAGTACACAACAGGAACTAGAAATAGAACTACGTCATATCAAAGAACCCATATCCCTAAAAGCTATAGTGGACGCAACAGTTCAAGGAAATGCTACAAGCAAACAAATATACATGGTGTCCGGATATCCGACGGACAACGCTTTACAGGTGGTAGCCATCACATTTCTATCAACATTGATATAAGAACATGAAGCCTTAAAATGCTTACTTTTGAAGCTACAGGGTGTCAAAGTTTTAATTTTATTTTTCTTTTTTCTTGATTGTTCTGCAGAAATATGGAACAATGATCTAATATTGCGTGACGGGATGTTTTTTAAGACGAGAAATCCAAATTTAACCACGGTTTTGCTATCCTGAATAGGGGACGCCACCCTCGGCACATTGAAAATTTTTGAATTATCAACACTTTTTCCTGGTTTGGTGCATCAATGTGCGTATCAAAAAAGTCGTTTTCTCTATTTGTTTTACGTAAAAAAGGTATACTATTCTTGAGCCTCTAGAGGTAACCGTTTTCGAGATAACCTTCATTGAATCTTCCAATGCGACTGAATTATCGGTATTTCCGCACGAATGAATATTAGTCTCATACTTTTACATACCATTTACGAAATATTCTGAAACTTCAACACCACATAATTTAAAAATTAGATCTGTTTGAAAAATACTTTCTATATTAATTAGTGCGAGAATACCGATAACTATTTCGATCGCATTTTACAACTAATTGGGGTACCATGGAAATTTCAATAAAGATTATCTCGAACACGGTTACCTGTAGGGGCTTAAATAAAGTATACATATTTTACGCAAAACATAATGAGGAAACGATTTTTATAATATTCATATTCGTGTACCAAACCGGAATTTTTTTTATTTTAAAAGAGTTTGATGTACCGTAGGTGGCGCCATCTGCCCACCATAGCAAAATCGTGATTGGATTTGGATTTCTCGCCTTAAACCCCCCCCCCTATGTAATTTTAGATCGATGTGCCATTTTATTGCTGGATAATTGAGGAAACAAGAAAATAAAAGTAAGACTTTGACGCTCTGTACCTTGAAAATTAAACATCGTGAGGCTTCATGCCTATCTCAATGTTCATAAAAAGATGAGATCTATCACCTGTCAATCGCTGTCGATCGAGTATCCGGAGGTCCTAAGGAATACAAGTATTTAGCCAGTATACTACAGGAATATAAAGTTCAAACGCGATCCTCGGAAAACACCACTCTCCGAAGTCTGCTGACGAAAACAAAACCTGAGAATAAACATCATGAAACTCAAAGCTGCATCTACAAGATGCCATGTGAATGTGCCAGATGAGATAGGAAAGTTGGAAATAGCAGATCATGCATAGACCGAGCACCACAAAAAGATTTGTGAAGACAGTAAGCTTATTATTGACAAAGAACCTCACCGCACAGCAAGCTAGTAACCATCGAATGGCCACGTCAGTAAGAACTTATGCCACTGAACCAGGACACCGTGGTGACCAGTCAGAACCGCGAAAAACGACACGTCATCAAGAACTGGCGCGCTAAGCACAACGCGAGGTCGACCAATTAGAACAAACCACGAAAGAATGACAAGTCAGATAGACGAGGACAAATAGCAACGAAGTTCACCTGAAGAGGACTGAAGATAGCAGATTAAACGAAACGCTGTGCTCAAAAACTGTATAGATAATGGCAGTCCGAAAAAAACCATCCGGTTTTTGACGGCACAGTTTGTAGAGGTACACTTTTTCAGACTCCATCATTGCAGTGAGAAGTATTAGCGATCTCATATGTGCAAAATGTCACTTATTTGATCATTACAACATCGATGGAAACTGTAACAAAATTGGCAGATTGGTAGATTTATCTGAAAAATAGCACTAACACATAGTCCTACTTTGAATATCTAGAACACTACAACATAAGAAATTCGCATTTGTTATTGTTTAGATTTATACAAATTTATGAAAGTCTAAAAAACAACGACGAAGGAGCACATACGATTTTATAAGGATCTTTTGACTGTACTATTTCGGAAAATATACATTATATATCTCTGCGACCACAGAGACATTTATATTAGATGACCAAACCACTAGCATATCAAATTTTCAGTCAGTTTAACTAGAGTCCGTATTTATTAACCCAGTATGTCTACGTAATGGTGCAGAACACAGTTTTCGTTTCTAATCCTCACACCTGACATGTATATATGCCCGTCGCTGCAATCCATCTTCATTTTCTCCCCTCAGCAGACTGCCATTTTGATTGGAATGCCGTGTGCCCTTTTTCCTCCTTGTTTACCCATCATCCCGCCGTATGTCAACAGTGAAAGTCCTTTTTGTTTCGTTTGTCCATTGACCAACTAATTTGCGGGTCACTAGTAATGAGTTTTTGGATAGCTCGAGATAAAAAAAATTAAATTCAGGAAATCGCACCTTTGTGAATGAGAGACGAACTTAGTTCGGAAGTTCGTGGTGCAGACCAATAAATATCTTTCATTCAGGAAAATTTTGGAAAGTTTGTCAAAAATATTGTATTTTGATACAGGCTACAGAGGTGGTCAAAACGTTAGTATACGTTTCTATAGAAATTCCAGTAAATCTCTACATACTTTAGAAACAGTAATAAATTTCGTAGATTGGTAGATGTATTTAAAAACGCGCACAAACACACAGTCTGACTATGAATATGTTGAACGATACAACTATCAGAAATTCGAATTAGCCTTTGTCTAGATTTGTACTATATCTAAAAAACGTGAAAGAGCTTATACGGTTTTATAAGTAACTTTGTACTGCTTCGGAAAATATTCGTAATGGATCAACAGTGAAAGTCATTTTTGTTTGGTTTGTCCAACTAGTTTGTGGGTCACTAGTAGTGAGTCAAGCTTTCGAGAGTTCTAATTAAAAAAATTAAATTCATCAAATCGTTCCTAAGCACTTTTGTGAATGAGACAGGCAATTTTGTCACATTATTCACTCGTAAGACAAGTAAACATTGTGATCATAAGAAACCCTTGCAAGACTTGTTTTTATTTTGAATTTATCAGAAAAGTGGATGCAATACTCTACATTTTTCAAGATTCTGTAATCACCAAAATGATTCAGAAGTTACTTCTTGAGGCACCTATCAGTAGTGATATCCCTATCGCCGACATTGAAAATAGACGAGATAGTTTTATGTAGCATTTGTCAATGTCCGATAAGTATTCGGCGAATATTTCTTAAAACAAACTTTAAACTCAACACAACGAAAAGTTTATTTATTTATTAGAAGTACAGTTATACTTCAAAGATTCTCTTTACCAAGACGTCACATTTTGAAATTAATTTCGAATGGAGTGGCAAACTTAATGGTGTAGCCATAGCGACCGATAATTGCACTGAATGCAATTATCAGTGTAATTTGGATTTGATTAGCGGTAGTAGCGGTTACTAAGATTACGCGGCTTAAAAAAAGCCAATAGACAGGCAGACAGACAGATGTAACTGAGTGACGTGGAGTTTCGTTATGTAGATGTCACAAAATGCCCAAAATGGGTTGGTTGGTTCTACCTCAAAATGGAGAACCTTTACAAAAACGATCGGGAACTTCCAAATCACCTAAAAATGAAGTTAAAGTTGTTTTTATATTTCTAGTTTTTTGACCATTGCTCCGCCGCCACTCGCACGCCTTCTAAAAGCCATACGCGTGCTCCATTCACACCAAGGTGCTTATAATGTGTCAAAATGTCATTAAAATCATTTCAATAATTTCCAGGTTACACAATACAGAACGATCCAAATACTCGTATGTATACAGAAAATGCCCTTGGTTTCTGTGATCTATGCAATGGTCGGATGGACCCAAAATAGTGTATAATGCCGCTAGATCCAGTTTTCACAGGTCCATGGCAGGCTATTATAAAAACAACAAATTTTTCAGTTTTGCAACCTCCTTACCTCCCGAAAACCCCAATTTCACCCATACCAAAGAAATAGAAAATGATGAAGAATCCCTAAAAAGCCTAAAAACAAAGTTTTAGGAATATTTGAAACTGTTTGTTTTTGCTAATTACTGCGCCACTAATGCACCTATTTTAAAAAGCAGCATTACCTATTTCCAGCCCACAGGATATCGCTACTCAAATTTCATCACAATCCATGCAGTGGATACTGAGATTGGGAAGCTAGGAAAACGCCAACAGACAGACCGACAGACAAAGCGACCGACAAAAATGAGTGATGTGGTTTTTCGTTATGAAGACATCGTAAAAAACCCAAAATGCGTATTATCTCCAAATCGAAAGTTTTCCCAATACTCCCCTCATATCTTGGTGTGGGAAGTAAAAGGTAATATTTCTACAGATGTGCTTTGAATTTATGGGCAATTGAAGCATAGTGAACAGCGGAAAAAGTTTCAGATATTACATTAAATCTCTTTAAGGGAATACAAAAAGATTTGCCTACAGCTTTTGAAGCGGATCAGTGTTTTGGATTTAGATCTTTTTATCGTTCAAAGGTCTGATTCCTTTCACACACGCCTTATACCCCGGCATGCAAAGTGAACTCGATAAATTTAAAAATACAGCTTTCCATCCTTATAAAAATACTAGTGCATATGTAGAAAGGGGATTTGGTAAATCTGCATGAGGACTGCAATGTGCAGCTGCAGCACCCGGCAAAACGTTGCCATGTCGCCTTGCTGCCTTGCACACCAATATATATGTTCCTTGGTGTTTGATCCGGTGAAACCAGGAAGCATAAGTATATAATTCAACTGATACCCATAGTCGCTCATTTTAGCAAAGCTGAGATTTTAAATGTGGGTAAACTTAATGCTACTGGTGGATAGAGTACATTTATTCGACTACGTTGTGCCATAATTTACATCTGCAGAAGGTCTGTACAATAGGGTACATGCAGAGGTCGTGAAATCGCCTTGGGAGTATACATAGCGTAAAGAAAACCATATCAAGAAGCAGTAGGAAACCAAAAACATGATTTTACCGACGTCCAAAAAAAGGTATTTGCAAAATAAAATAAGGATATATTCAAATTCGTACCACTACAGCGCAGGTCAGTAAGATTCAACTGCAAGCTAGAGATGATCTGAATTCTTTAACAATGCGACTCAATTTATTGATACTTAAACATATTTGAAACAGGCAACCCACTAGTATTTCCGTTGCAATACATTTTTATATCTGATAGGTATCACAGTTCATCCTGTTTGTGACCGAGATTCGCAACTAATCGAAGCTATCATTTTATTTCGGCGCATCCCATTATGAATGAATCCAAAGATAGAATCTAATTCAAGCCCATCCCTACAAAGTGAATTAGTAATCTAGCCTAACTTTTATTCTTTTGACTTTTGTACTTTTGTCTGGGACTGTGTTTTGTCGTTACAATGATCATTGTCAAAATGTTAGGTTAGCACTGGCTATCGATATCGCATATCAATGCTTTACATCCCATCACTATAGGATATCAGTGACGTCAGAGGTTGTTTGCGCGAGATTTTCCGGCATTTGAAATAATTTTTGGAATATCTCTCACAGCCGATTCCAAAAAACCAAACAAGTGATTTTGTCACGTTTACTAGGCTGTAAGGAACGCGTAAACAACATAATATTTTTTTCTGCAAGTACCCTATTATAAAAATCCATTAATTATATAAGATTGAATGAAAAACATGAAAGAAAAAACATATTTTTAAATAAAAAACACTTATTCTACAGAACCAGTATGCCACATATTATATTTGAATATTTGAATCTCGAAATTGAATAATAAACAGAATTTCTGTTTACAGAATGCCGCATCATAATTCATATGTTTGTTGTTCGTATGTCTTTATTAATTTAATTATTATTTATGTTAGCCATTTTTACTTCCCACGCCGATAGGTGATGGGAGTATTGTGATCGGGGATATTTTCGATTTTGAGATAATAATACGTTTTTTGGCCTATAGAATGAAAATCCACGTCACTCATTTATGTCGGTCTATCTCTCGGTCTGCCTGTTGGCATTCTTCTAGCCTCGCAATCTCAGTAACCGCTGCATGGATTGGGATGAGATTTGGCTAGCGATATGCCGTAGTGTCATAGTAGGTAATGCTGCTATAATTTTGAAAATAGTTTTGCATGAGCAGCGGAGTAATTAGCAAACAACAAAGAAATTTAAATACTTCAGATACTTCGTTTTTAGGCATTTTAGGTGTTTCTAGTCATCTTCTACTTTTTTTTGGATAGGGGTGAAATTGGGGTCGTTGGGCATGGGGAGTTGTAAAACTGAAAATTGTGTTGTATCCATAATAAGCTATCCATTGACCGCGAAAAAAAGATCTAGCGGTATAATACACTTTTTTTGGTCCACCCATTGCCCTTACCTATTACAGAAACCAGGGGACTTTTCTAATGTATACAAACATTACAAACATACGAGTATTGCTTTAGTACGTTCTGTTTTGTGTAAGTTCGAGATTATTGAATTGATTTCAAAGAAATTTTGACACGGTATTATTACCTTGGCGAGGACGGAAAACGCGAATGGTATTTAGAAATCGTGCCAGTGGCAGGGCACCAATAATCAAAAAACTAAAAATATGAAAACAGCTCAAACCTCGTTTTTAGGCGTTTTAACAGTTCTTGATCATTCTCAATTCTTCCTTTGGGTGGGGGTGAAATTGGGGTGGTTGGGGGATGGTGGTTGTAAAACTGAAAAATACGCTGTATTTATAACAAGCTCTCCATTGACCTATGAAAGAAATACCTAGCGGCATAATACACTTTTTAAGTCCATCTGAAAGTATTTCTTGCCTATTACAGAAACCAAGGTAAACATACGGATATTGCTCTAGATCTTTCCTTGTTGTGTAACTTGGAAACTATAGATTTTGGTGAAATTTCCACACAGCATTATTACCTTTTTCATAGAAAACGTGACAGTGGCGACGCAGCAATATTAAAAAATAGGTTTAAAAACAGCTAAAACTTCGTTTCTAGACGTTTTAGGGGTTCTTGATAATTTTCTATTTTTTCGAGTGAGGGTGAAATTAGGGTGGGGGGTTGTAAAATAGGAAAATTTGTTGTATTCATAATAGGGTGTCCATTGACCTGTGAAAGTAAGACCTAGCGAAGTAACTTTTTTTTGCGTGCGGGCGGGCGATGGTTTGGTTGCAAGGGCATCTGAGACTTTAGCTTCATGCTATGGGAAAATAATAAACCGGTATCAACATAATGTGTGAGAAGTACTGAGTCAACTAACTTGACTTCATTGTTTAATACCGTGGTAGTCTGGTGTTTGCTGCGGGCTTGCCTTTGTGTTTTATATTTGGTAATCAGTTAAACCTAATTGAAGAAACTTGATATCACTTTTAAGTGATATTGAACTGCTTACCACACTTTTTATTCACCTCGGGATTTACTTGCACTGAGACACGCCTGACTAGTAACGTCTTGTCGTCGTTTTTTCCTTACCTGTAAAAGATAATTTAGGTTATTGAAAATTGAAAGGTTGAAAGGTCTAAGGCAAAAAGTTTACAGTAAGATGGGTTATATAACATGAGCAGATTACTATTTAAAATTCATATGGGTACTACTGGTAGCAATTATAGTCAGACACATCTGAGTGATCATTGCTTGTTCTACACTCTTCAGTCTACTGCAGTATAGGTGATATTCAAATGCAGTGCCTCCAGCTCACCATGTTGAGTACAATAATAAACATAACCAATCCATCTCAGGCTGCACATGCAGAATGCATCCATTGGTCGAGGAGTGCTTATATTTTCCCATTTTTGTGGATACTTACAGCGCACATTCCCGTGATGTATGCATGGATCCGCAGCGAAATGCATTGAAGAAAAATGAAATATATTTCGTTGGCTCCCAAAGCTGCCTACTGACACCTACTCTGTATTCCAAACGAGAAAAATGTATCTGCATCGTTGCGCGGCGAATAAATTTCCTCAGACAAAAAATGAGCTGATAAAAGATTCTAACGTTAAAGGTTATAGATCACTTTTGCTTCATCCAGATTTGTCTTGATGATGTGGAAAAGAGGTAATTTAAACAACCCATTATGTAGTAGTACCTAGTATAGTATAGAGGGTGTCCAGTTAGTGTGTAATTCTTCGATATTTCGCAAGATATACCTGACAGAAGAAAATGTCAAATGCAGAAGTCATTTGGTTACTTACTTAAGACGCATGTTTTAAAAATATTTTGAAATATGCAGGGTGTTGCGGGAAAGTAGAATAGTAATCAACTTGATTTTTTTATATAGAACGATAACTTTTTCTTAAATTTTTCTAGTTTCTATCATTGATTTCTATTCAACCCTAAAATATTTTGGGATCGATTGGGACGTTGCCAAGTTATAATTTATTTTCTGTTAATTTCCAGATTTGCAAGGTCGCAAGTAATACGTCCAAATTGATATATTCCTTCAACTTACCTCAATAATATTATACAACAAGTTACTTGAATATTAGGTGGATACTATTTTGGATGTTACCAGCAATTTGTATCTACAGGGTGTTTTTGGCAGAATTTTAAATTACGGCAATTTGAAGGTCATTTTACTTTGTTCTTCAAAATGTAACACCCTGTATGTTTTATTTTAAATCGAAATATCTACTAATACCCTACCTCGCCATGTAATATTTTTTTCGCGTTTGCGTCGTTGCCAGGTTATAAATTATTTCTCCAAATTTTTTAACAAATATCCCCGATTTTAATTTTAATTTTAATTTTAAAAAGAATCCTCTACTTATTTTATTGCATTGAATTGCACATGTCGAACTTAGTAAGATCCCACAATTTCAAAATTTTGTTTCTGTTAATTACTGATATACGGCAACACCGCTTTTTTGTATTTAGAAAAACAAAGTAAAATGACCTTCAATTTACCGTAATTTAAAATTCTGCCAAAAACACCCTCTAGCTACAAATTGCTGGTGACAGCCAAAATAATATCCACCTAATATTCAAGTAACTCGCTGTATAATATTATTTATTGAGAAGAGTTAAAGGAATATATCAATTTGGACGTATTACTTGCGACCTTGCAAATCCGGAAATTAATAGAAAATAAATCATAACTTGGCAACGTCGCAACCGATCCCAAAAATATTTTAAGGTTAAATAGAGATCAATGATGGAAACTAGAAAAATTTAAAAAAATGATATAGTTCCATATAAAAGAATTAAGTTGAACACTATCCTACTTTCCCGCAACACCCTGTATATTTCAAAATATTTTTAGAATATGCGTCTTAAATAACCAAATAACTTTTGTATTGGACATTTTCTTCTATAGGTATACTTTGCAAAATATCGAAGAATTACACACTAACTGGACACCCTGTATATTTCACTAAATAATGATTGTATAAGAAATTATTTTATATAAAAGTTGATTAATATTATGTTTCCCCTAATACCACAGTATTTAGTTGCTTCTGTTTCCAAAAACAAATGAGTAATAAAAAACAAGTAATAGATTTTTTTAAATAGCACTTTACCCTTTCATTGGGCTCATTTGATAGAGATTTTTTTTCTATTTTTAATGACCTACCTAACATATTAGTACCTAAATATAAGAAAGTGCTGAAAATCATGTTTAAGCTTTATTAAGTTTACCCAAATCTTGCTAACTACTTATGTCAGTTATCTAGTAGGTAATGCTTGTGTTCGTTTTACAGGCCACAACCGACTGCAATCAAAATTTCTATGCATTCAAATTTTGTTGGACGAATTATTTCTAATTTTCGATGACCAACTTATTAAAAAGAGAAAACAGCTAAACAGAAGGGGTGGATAGGGGAGCATAGTACATACATTTCAAAGTTCGAATTTTACAACGAAAAATAAGTAAATAACTGGGGGGTGGGTTGGCTCAGTGGTTTGGGTCTAGTGCTCGTGACCAGAAGGTCCTGGGTTCGATTCTCGTTAGAAGCGGTCATTTATTCCTGGTATTTTCAATAAAAAATAAATATCCATAAAAAAAGGCTCAGTGAGAAACCCCTATCTGAGCCTTCACTGCTGGCCTCTAATTAGCAGTGCTGTTCCTTAGTGGCGCCGGGAAACAGTAACAAAACCAACACAGAGAACACAGGCGTAAAAAAAGTAAATAATTTATGAAAGCAGAAAAAAGCAATTCTGAGAGCACAGTTTTTCAAGCTTCGGTGAAATGATAATCTTTGCATCGACAGTTTTCTGTACCTATGAAACAAAACCGAACGTTTACTGGGTTGCTTTGAAATAATAAATATCCTCAACCTTTTATATTTGACTACCCGTTTTCCGTTATAATAGAGATTACAGGGTTTTTTTCTCTTTCGTAACCAAATAACAAAATGATGACCTAGAATTTGCCATAAGTGTATTTTTCTTATAATTTATCATATTTGCTCAGTGTATTTTATTTTCATAGAATACGGTACATTTATACATAATAATGTAACTGATCGTACTATGAAATATCAACAACAATGCATTTTATTCCGAATATGAGAATGTTCGTATAAATAATGAAATTAAACAATTGAAAACCTGCTTTATAGGATTTGATCACATTAAAATTATGCATTTTATATCAATTGGGAATAAAGTATATATCCTCTGTTTTTTTCATCAATTATGCGTCAGCTTAAATGATATATCACAGCGTAGTTGTGTTATTTATCGAGATAGGGCCTAGAATGGTCACGATATACAAGGTCGTCCACTTTTCAGTAGCAATACTTTATCAGAAAAACTGATTCTAAGTTGGAAATTTCCTATAAACATGGTTGCTCAACAACTTCGGTTTCAAGGATCAGGATGTCAAAGTTTGGGAAAACATTTATTTTTTATTTTCTCATCATCGTAGATTATAGAGACGATTTTTTTGTAATTTGACAGTGTTGTTCACTGCAACAAGACGCTAAGTCAGTGGTGACTAGAAGATCATTATCATTAACATTATCATTACCAGCGTCGTCCCTTGGGGCAGTTCTACGATTATTTTCAGCAAAAAAATGTACGCCACTGACGCTAAAAGAATTTCTTTTGTCTTGTCTTTTACTTCCCACACCGATAGGTGAGGGGAGTATTGTCATCGCGCAAATTTACGATTTTAAGATAATACGCTTTCTATGCGTTTTATCATATCTACATAACAAAAATCCACAGCACTCACTTCCGTCGGTCTGTCGGTCGGTTAAAACAAGGCAACTTTGTTCTACTCATTGATAATTCCATGGGTGTATTTCTGAACCAAATTTTTGATACAGGGTGGCAAAGAATTAGTTTTCGTTTCCAAAGTTTGATACCTTGTATCTTGAAAACCAAACTCTTTAGGACACAAGTTTATGTGCACTTTTCTACTTAAATTTAGATCAGAAATATGTCCCTGGAATTACAGCCTGTCAACGAGATGAACAAAATTAACTTGTTTTGTTTTTACTTTTTTTTTGACGAGCTATCAAGTAGTTTTTATTTTTTCCCTCGAGAAAAAAATAAGATACGAAGGGATATCAAGATACAAAACAGTTGTGTTTCTATTTGTTTCATCCGAAAAACAACATTTGTTTTCTTAAGGTTAATCCCCAAGACCTCACTGGAAATGATAATTATTTTCTAGTCAGTGTTAAGTTCTTTTTAGTTGTAAATAGTACTGCCAAATTACAAAAAAAAATCGGTTGGATGATGTTGAAGAATTAATATGAAAATTATTTTTTTCCAAACTTGGACACCCTGTATCTCAATAACGCAGCCTTTGCGCAACCGTGTCTATATGAAATTTCCACCTCAAAATCAAATTTTCTATCGCGTGTTAAAGTCCTGTAACTAAAAAGTGGACCACGCAGTATAAACGATCGTGCAGTAAGTAGGTATATCAAGTGAAATGTATACAGTGTTTACTAAATTAGGACTTCCTTCATAGGGCATATAGTACTCGCCAAAAAGAGTAGTTTTCCTGATAACTTATAAACGACAAGGGATATCAAGATATTGACTGATAATGAAATCCTTAATTCCGTCCCTGTGGGATTAGATCAAAATAGACACAAAAAACGTAGGTGGCTACGGAGCATACGTAGCAGTGCGCGTTTGACGTATCTCTGCCTGTTGACGTGCTATGGCGGACATTAAAGACAACAAAGATGGTGCAACCGTTGTAAACCGTAATGAACTGGTGGACACGATTTTAGTGTACGGCGAATGTGGTCAAAATGCCTTTCGGACTTCGCGAGTGTATGCTGATCATTTTCCTGGCCATATTTACCCTGTACTTCGTGCAAAGAGCTACAGATTAAAGATATTTATTCTAACGGTCCAAGTTGAAGAGGAATTACTTTTCAATCTCACGTAGCCAATTTTCTCTGTATCTGTTTTTATTCTTCTACCGCTGATCCACCGCACAGCGTTGTTATGTCAGTTGTTTCTGAAAAGGAAAGTCCCAACCCGAAAAACAACCTGTAAAATCACAAATTATTGATAGTTGTATTCACATGTATGCCTTCCTTTAAATTCATTTTGTTACTAGTTAGACTTCACTCGCAACTGTCCTTTTTATATCTAGTCTGTCTTTGTCATCGTTTGGAATGGCTTCTGTTGTAAAAAAGGGTGCTAATTAGGAAAATACAAAGAGGGTAGAAAACGAGCAAAAACGTTGACTGCCAAGACGACTAGTTGTATTTCCTCTCGAGATCTTTCTTTATTCATCCCTTCCGTTTCTTGTTTACTTTTTGTATGCTTGGCAATATTACTCGTGCAAAGGTTTTTTTATCATACAAAACGAAACCTCCCTTGATCAAGGGCATTTTGCTAATTTAGTTTTTCTTGAAATTTGAGCGATGAACAAAAACGTTTGATCACATTCTAAAATGAATATCGGAACTAGATCGATTTAAGAGATAGGGAGAAAGACCATGAAAGTAGTTTTCTCCACTTTATAGAAAGTTCCATTAAGCCTTATGCCACATAGCTTTATTTCAGGTTGAGGAAGTATGCCAAAAAACCGTCATGATCTGCGAAATTAAATCATGGTTTGTTATTAGCTTCATAAAGATATATAGGAAGATTTTCTACCGGATTTTCAAGCCCTAAAAGATCATGTTTGGTAAAAACCAAACCAAAACTTTGTCAATACTTGGGAGTTTTTTACAAGGCAAGGCAGGTTATAGGATATGTGATGCATTATACAACCAAGTATGGAAGCAGAAAAAAATTACGAAGCTCAAATGGAATTTTCAAAACTTAAAGACTATTGATACTATCAATAGTTCGCATGTTAGCCTACGCATTCACTATTTTTAAAAAGCTCATTCACCATATATTGAATTAATGTCACTATGAGTATCCTTTGAGGTATATGTATAACAACTAATTGAGTTGATATCTAATGGAGTGTGTGATAATATAATATTAATGCGCATTTATTTACTGCCATTGTGTGCGGCATGATTTGGAAACGACATATGTTTTAACGTTATTTTGAATTTATTTTATGAAACGTGTCACAGGAACCGAAAGCATATATTATATGACATGTTGTATTCATATTATTTTCCACCAGATGTAGTTATCCAAAATGAAATTATAGGAATTACAGAAAAACATTAACACAACATATGATATATTGGAAGCTCGCTGTGGGCTATCGAATAAACCTAAAACATGTTTCATATGTCTTACTCTGAACAATTACTTAAGAGTGTCATGGTGAAATTCAAATATTACTAGTTTCTGATCCTTGTCTTGTGGCTGATTCATCGCACTTTACTAATCCACAATTTAAGCTACATACGTTTAATAATTAATCTTTAACTTAACTTAAACATCTGTTCCAAAGAAAAAAAATATAATAATATAAATGGTATATTCTTTGTACAAAATTTTGTACTTTCATAAAAACTAGAAGACAGACGGACGAAGCATTAGTAACAAGTTTATTGGCTAAAAACACGCAATAAATCAATAAGTCTTTTATTTTTTTATTTCATTGTTCGTAGGTGACAGTACGTCAAGAACCAATAAATACACAAAAATGAACATTTCTGATCGTTATAAAAGCAGACTGACTAAGCTCACGGTACTATTTATATTAATATATGTGAAGACTCAGTATTTTTCTGCATGAAAGCATAGCAGAAAGGAGGTAAAGCTTTGAAGATCGAAATACGTAGTTTATTTTCCTGTATTGATACGAGAATTGCTTTAAGCATTTGGAAATGAAACAATGGAGATGCTTCCCTTGAACGGATATAGAACCACAATTTCATACTTGGAAGATTTCCTCGTTCCTCGATATTGAAACACGTGAATTTATAGAGGGTGATATAATGTCCAGTCGTACGTATCAGAAACTGATTTATTATCCAGGCCACTTATGATTTTGTTTAATACGTCGGCAGTTATATTGGTACGTAAAGGCCTGTCATCATGTAAATGCATAAAAGTTAAAGGAGCTTTTTATAGCTGTTCTGATACAATCGGATTTTCATGGAAGCTGTGTATCAGAAACTGATTTATTATCCAGGCCACTTATGATTTTGTTTAATACGTCGGCAGTTATATTGGTACGTAAAGGCCTCGCATCATGTAAATGCATAAAAGTTAAAGGAGTTTTTTTTATAGCTGTTCTGATACAATCGGATTTTCATGGAAGCTATGTTCAGGAAAGTAGGAGTGTATTTACTTTAATTATAAGTGAAAAAATGTATTTCAATTCAAGAAAACCTTTATTATAAATCTAACATGACAGCCACTAGGAGTTCTGCAGGTGCTTTTTTAATTTTATCTGCATGACCAGTGACCTATTTAATAGTAGAATTCAATAGGAGGATATTGCAATGCTACAACATTATGATAATACATGAACAATATGCAGGGCGTTTGACAGAGGGTCCGCCAAACTTTGTGGGCGTATCAACGAATTCGAATAGGTTAGAAAAAGCAACGCCCATGCTCTAACAGGCATGTGAGTGTGCCCAAAATCCAGTTGTTATTATTTACTGTGTTCACAAACACGATGTTATTTTTTACAGAAATCTGCGGGATTTAAATTTTATGAAATTTTTTAAAATAGTCTTTTAACACTTATGCACTACTAAGACCCAAAATTTATTCAAAACTATAACAATTAACCCGAAACGATCAACCAAAACAAAGTAGCTATTCATATTATGTTGTGGGCACAAACAAAAGCCTTGTTTACTTCTTCTCACCTATTCGTATTCATTGGGGCGTATGGATGGACCCATTTCAAAAAATATTTTTTTATTATACCTGTGCCCTAGACGTATCTGATTTTTGTATATCACAGCTTCTCTAATATTTTTAAGTTTTCACAAAAGTTGACATTTCCGCTCCTCTATTTTTTTTAAACGATGCTTAAATTTATTTCCTGAGCGTTTTTGATCTGCAGAGTATCCTTTTCCAAGTAAAGTAATAATTCGTTACAAATACTACCGAATTTATTAGTTGTTCGCTGACATCTCTATCAAATATAGAAAATTAGGGAGGTTCATTTTAACTTGATCTAAAAAAATAAATAAATACCATAAAGTTGTTTAAACGATTTCAAAAAATTCTCTACTCATTGCTGCTCACGTGTATCACCAAGCTCAAATAACTTGTCAAAGTAAATGATAGTGAGGATCATCATCATAGTTACAATGTCTTAACAAACACGCTGTGAACTCGTAAAATGTATTAAGTCGGAGCTGGAGTATTTCCGACACGAATATTATCAATAGTTTTGAAAACTGTAGCTCGCCATCGTTTGCGATTTACTGTCATTTCAGTGGCGCTCTTGATACTCATATCCAGTAACTGTTTCGTCGTATCCACCCAGCGTGTAGGGGAACCGCCACGGCGCCGCCCACTCGGGGCATAACCCTGAACTTCAAGTTCCTCCATATTATCGCTTCTGTAAATATGTCCGAATATAAGTATTCTCACCGACACAATGGAGGAGTCTCTTTGGATTACCAAGCCCATCCAGTATGGAAACGTTAGTTCGATGGGCGGTATAAGGCATTCTCCTGCACGTCCACATTTCCAAAGCATTTATGCAAGCTCAATCTGCCTTTTATTTTGAGGACAAATGCAGTCATTACAAGAATTTGTTATTTTATTTTTGTAATTATGAAGCTACGCATTTTTTCAGAGTGCGCTCATCGCTAGTAGGGGAAGGTATTACCCAGATACTCTCTGACTGTCACTAAGTCACAGCACCACATGGATTGCGATATGACAGTCTAGGTTCTTCTCTAGCATACAGTGAGTTATGTTATAATATATTATGTAATCTGAAAACCAACATTTAATTTTTTTAAGGTCAGTGACGTAGATTTTTATCTAATATTATTCGTGAGACTGCTCCCCGAGACTGGAAATGGTAGTTATCTTGTAGTCAATGCTGACCTACCTACCTAATTATAAAAATGTCAGTACAATGATCTTTAGAAATGAATAAAAAATCATGTTTTTTCCGAAACTGGACACCCAAAATCTTGGAAATCAGTCTCTTCAGGGCACCTGTTTATATGAACTATTCTACGGAATATAAAAAATAACACCCTGTATAGGATTGGCCTCTTCATGGCTTACTAGGTTAAAAAAATGGCAAATGGTTGATCGTTTCGTCGCACCCACGTGGCACCTAATGTTTATATGTCATTTCGTTTGTAACCAATGGTATCCGATTTGAAATACTTCATTAAAGTTAAATTGTTAAACGATCCTATTGAATTAAAAGCTTATGGCTGTATTCTGTAACGACTAAAATCACCTCGTATAGGGACCAGAGAATCAATTTGCGTACAGGCCGAATCCAACGAATATTTGATGTCTAGCATGGAGTGGATCTGTATCCGTCATATCCCTCCAGCAGATTTATTCGGGCAATTTGACGAGAATGGAAAATATCGAAGGAAGGCAGATACATGTTAGTCCGGGGCAAATATATTTAGCGTTTCCTTTACTCTTCATTCGAGCTTGAAAATTTGTCTGACAGATCGTACGAAACCTTAATTAGTAGTCTATCGACATTCTCTACTCGTAAGTGCAACACAACGTTTATTGTTGAACTTTAGCATTTCAAAGAGAAAGAGAAGTATCCAAGAAAACTATAGTGCATTTCAGAAAAATATAGAGCAATAAAAGCTCATTACGTATGCAAAGCGACTACAGAGTGACCCAGCGATTACTTGAGCCATTTTTCATTGTTCGCCAGTGATTTCAATGCAAAATTCCTTCCTTTTATCAACTGCAGGTAGCAACATCCGAGTTTGAGGCAAATAATGGGTTTCGGCAATTGTTATGTATTTAATAACTTAAAAATGGTGGAATGAAAGGTGCTTGCTTACCCCGCAAGAGGGAGATGATTCTATCATTTGGTTCAAATAAAAATCGGAAAAATTAAGGGTACCGGCTCGATTCGAACCAGCATCTGCGACATTCTAGGCCAGCACGTTACCAACTATGCTACAGTGCCCCGTACCATAGCCGATATACAGCGCCGACGACATGGTGTCGACTCCATCGACACCCACCACCCCCCGGATCTTTTTTTGTGAGCCAAATTACTGGAATCATCTCCCTCTTGCGGAGTAAACAAGCAGCTTTCATTCTATGAAATCCTGGCCGACTGAGGAGTCGTACTTCAGTAACATAGACAGCTGTCGTGCAAATAGCGGTGGGAGATGCACACTCACCCAGCTGCCGACTAGATGTCTCTGGATGACTGAAATACATGGTTCACAGAGAGATCCAGGGGAGTGGTGGGTGTCGATGGAGTCGACACTATGTCGTCGGCGCTGTATATCGGCTATGGTACGGGGCACCGTAGCATAGTTGGTAACGTGCTGGCCTAGAATGTCGCAGATACTGGTTCGAATCGAGCCGGTACCCTTAATTTTTCCGATTTTTCTGTGAACCAAATGACTAAAAATGGATACTTATGAAAAGGGAATCATTTTACTTAGTATTAGGTATAGCCTTATTTTCATTGAACATACAAAAACTATAATATACAAAAATATAATTATAAAAAATTATAATAGTCTCTGTCATCGAAGGAACACTCCTCTTAATGTTATAACTGACAGTAGCTCAAGGTCTTTTATTTTGAATGTCGTGTTATGTCTGGCTATAAGTCCTTTCGCTTGCGCCTATATAAGTTCTATAAAATTTAGTTCGCAATGATATGGTGGTGTGCGTACCACAGTTACGCCATGTTTTGCTGCTATATCTTCAACGTCGTATTTTATTTAACGATGTTTGTGTAAATTTGCTGTAAGTAAAAGTTCCCTTTTTTATCAAAATATCTTCAAATTCAAGATCTCTGGAGGTTAACCAGTCGATAAGTTCTTGTTTTCTCAAAGATGAAGTTGGAGTCTTCTCTATGCGTCGTGAATGATAGCTTACGTTATCTACAACCACTGAATCAGCCGGAAGATATTTTATCACTTCACTAAAATAGTCTTGAAAAACATTCGAATTAACGTCCTCGTGGTAATCACCCGTATGGGAAGACTGAAAGGTTAACAAACCTTTTTGAGAAACCCTTAGTCGCTCCAATATTGTCGATTATTAACCCCTTTCCCTTTCCTGAAGGTCCCCATTGATAGGCCTTCTACGAAAGCTTGGCGAGCACTGCTTATATATTTTTGTCTTGCCACATTTTTGGTACTATATTTCATAACCTCCATTAATCCACGTCTCATCAAAATAAAAGATTTTCTTCTGCTCTCTTCGGTACTGCTTAATACTTCTCAAGTATTTTCGTCTCCAGCAAACAATTTCATCGCTTGCCAGTAAAAGTGCTTTACGATTATGCTTTTCCCAGGCAAAACCCATATTTTTTAAACTGGCCCATAGAAGTTTTCTGGTTATGAACCGAATATTGTCATCCTGTCCAAGCTGCATTAAAATATTATCTAGAGTAAGTTTTTTTGAAACATCTAAAAATTAAGTTTGAGCGATTTTAAAGTTTTTTGTTTTCTGTTGATTCCTCCTTCGCTACTAGCAAGAGTTCCAAAAACGATACACTATCACCATTACCTTCACGGTAGTAATACGTAGTCAAAATTTTATCACAATTAAGTTAGTAGCTTTCAAGTTACATGTTCGGATTATAATATCTATGTTTCAAATTATTCGATATATAAAATTCATCGGCAACATTCGGGTAAGTCTAAAAAGCATAAGATACCACCAAAGTTAATTTTTTATCAGAGTAATGTGGAGAACTTTCTGAGAACTGCAAATTTTTCAAGTTTTACTATTCTCGCCCCCAATCACCCTAATTCCACCCCCTCCTAAAAAAGTAGAAAATAATCAGGAACACCGTAAATGCCTAATCACGAAATTTGAGGAATATTTGAAATTTTTTGTTTTTGCTAATTACTCCGCCGCCCATGTACCGATTTTCAAAATGATCAGCATTACTCACTACAAACCCCAGCATATCACTAACCAAATTCCATCACAATCCATACAGCGCTTACTGGGATTACGAGACTAGAAGACCGTAAACAGACCGAAGGACAGACAGACAGAGACAGATGAACGAAAATGAGTGACGTGGATTTTCGTTATGTAGATATCATAAGACGCCCAAAACACTCCCATAACCTATCATCGGTGTGGGAAGTAAAAAGCCCACCACTTTCAGAAGCTTAAAAAAGTGATGAAACATTTGACACAAGCGAAGAATAGTTGCAAAAGTTTGGAGATCAAGCTTGTTTTTCTTGAAGCTTCTAAGTCTGAAGAGCATTTTTGCAATAATTGAAGATAAAGTTAGTCATCTTGTTCCTCACTCGTATCACGATCGCACAAAGAACCAAGACCAAGACGAAAAATCAAAACGCCTGAGCTATTTCTGGCTCGATCTGGCACATACATACAAGATACTACGTCGATTTCAATTTTCTCTTCAATGCTCACTTGACGCGAACGTTTTAGGGCTTGATACTCGATTGTCCGAGACGATCAAATAAATACAGACATGGCCAGAGGATCGACATTATATATAATGGCGAGGAACAGATTTATCGAGAGTGCTTTTCGAGCCATCTTATTTCTGTCTCTCTGAAAGCCGTCTTTAGTTTCTCAAAATAATCGCTATACTCACATGTATATAAATTACTATTGACGAAATACGCCAACAAGGAAATATAGGTGCATGCTACTTTTGAGCATTTCTTCTGATCACACCTTAAGGGTAAATTGAAAAAACTACATTCTTTGTTTTAACTAACGTGTCCTCTGTGTAAGCATGGTGCAAATTGATCCAAAAAATTAACAGTGCGTTTCTGATGAATCAAAATTGCGAAGTTTAATGCTAATAAATAGGGCAAACCTGACAATTTTTTTCCTTTCTTCGTCTTCTTCTCCAATGTTTACTGCCCCCTCCCCCCCTATCAAAGCGATCATCGATCAAGAAAGAACAGTTTGATATTTCATCGCATTTTAGCTGCTTCAATCTACATAATTTGTCCTTCTAAAGACGGAAATTCCTAATTTAATAGTAGCTTCCAAGATCATGTGTATTTTGATGGTCAGTTGGTAATTTGTGATATTATATTTATTCTGAAGGTACCCATATGCATCACGATATTTGGTGTCTAAATGCTTATTATACAGAAAAATATGCTAGCAATTCACGAAACTGAACTCAAGTGCAAAGCATTTAATTTTTCAATGTACAAGATATCTGTGTCGCCAAACATTTGCTCAATTTTCAGATGGTTAGACTCATGTAACAGAGACTGCACTATAATTGTATCGTAGCCTCAATAAATTTTCAATTTATGACAAAGGTAGCATGATAAAGATTCCTAGCCTTCTTGCTTCTAGTGTATAAATAGTAGAAGGCTCACATATGAATCCGGTCATAAACTTAACCGCATCGGTGTAACGTGTATATTATGCGAAGTAAAGTATGTAGGAGAACTGGCTTTGTGTATACGTTGTTATCAAGTTCAATCTTCACGACTTCCTTTGAAGAGGGACACTACAGTGGCAGAGAACTATAAGGAAAATATTCAGCAGTGTCATGCACTATTTGAATTAAGTGATACCTTGATGAAAAACAAAATATCTTCGGTATACTGCAAAAAGTCAAAAATTGACGATTTGACGTTTTTGGTACCAAGCGACTACAGATAACTTTCTCTTTTAGGAAAAATTGCCCTTGTCAATACAACAATATTTTTGCCAATTTAGTTAACAGCTCGTTTTGACCAAGTCCATAGAACTACTATATTCGCAGGTAAAAGTGATTAACTTGACTTGATCATTTGTACATTGTGAGACATATCAAGGTAAAAGTGACTATATTGAGTATTACAGTTGGTATAAGTCCCTCCCTATAGATAGAAGCAAGAAAATCAATGCTCCGAAACCAAACTGTTCTGAATCCGAATCAGATTTCGAGTTAAATACGATTGACAAGTTTATTATCTCAAGAAAAATATCATTTATTTAATAATAAAGGTCGTCATATTCTACCAAATTATGAGTTAAATTTCATATACAATTTTTTGCATTCCTTTCATATAATGGGGTACTACAAAGAATCTTGTTGCTCGAATACGCTAAAAAGGAGTTTCTCAAAAACTAGTCCAGATGCGGAGTAATTGACAAAACAGGGTAAGATATATGTGTGTATAAGATACATGATCTCATGCGCTTCCTAGTTCTTCTTTTTTTCTGGGTTGTTATATGTATATGTATTTCTTGTCATTTTGTGTTATTCAATACTAATAATAATGAGAGAATGGGAGCATTTTTGTCGATGTACATTGCTGATGTTCAATTTTCTAACTATCTTTGACTTGCTATAAATTCTATTTATATAACACGGTCAAACACCTATAATTCGTTTGGTTTTCTATTAGATATTCAGCTTTTCGCGTTTTGCGTTCATACGGTCAATAATTCAACCATAAGTATGTCATTTGTATGCCTCTGAGGACTTACTACTTTGTACTATATAACTAAAATTTTAAACTATAGGGCTGCGGATTACTTTTCAGGAAAACAGAGTTGAGTCGATCAATTAACATAGGTAAACGAAAGGTTCGTATTTATTAACTGAAGGCTTTCTGTAATCTAAACACATTCGGGACACCCTGTCACAGTGCATACAAAACGACGACCTTTTGCAGCGATACCGTATATAGTTTGATATTGCCCTAACTTAAACATTGCCTAGAAGTTTGAATGAAATTCAAAGGCCTGTATATTTGTTTTGTTTCTCGAAAGTTTACTTTAAAGTTCCGTTTATCCGGGATCGCAATATCTTCGACGCACGATACATGGTGCATCTTGACTACTGACGAAACAGTAATAAAATTTAGATGATCGTATAGGAGTTATAAACTAATTTACGCCTAAACTTACTGACTTTCCAGGCTGATGACTTCTCTGCTTCACTTGTCAAGGTGTATGCATCAGTAAAGTATCTTCTGAAACGATATTGTTAGGAAACTATCCACACTCCATACAGACAGTTTTCATTAGTCACACCACATTTGAGGTAGGATCGTTACCAGCGGAAGATATTTTTTTCTATTGCTATTTAAAGTAAATGTCTACAAGCGAGCAGTATAGTAATAATAGCAATAAGTTGTATTACTATTCAAAATAATATCTTAGGCATATGGCGAAATCCAGCGTAGGCGATTCAACCTTCAGAGGGTTTGGAATATCCTTTGATAAGACTTTCAGTAGACCTTCATTAGGGACGTCATTCTTTTTACGGCTGTATAACGTAAAAGTATAGTTAGAAAAGTAATAAGTTATATTACTATTATTGAAAATAATGCCGAAGTCGAGTCAAAGGTATTCCATTCAACTGTCAGAAAGCGAATCGTTTAAGTTTAAATTATTTTATTATATTAAGCTGTAGTATATAAAACGAGTGCTTGCTCACTTGCAACTAAAAATAATACGTTACTGTTTCATAATAAATAATAAGGGTCAATTTTCTGCGTGAAATTTCAGAACAGATATGCAACATGTTGCGAAACACATTTTGATTGCAGTTGTATCAAGGGCCAGAATCATTTTGCATTTTGTGGGCAAAAAGTGTTTAGGTGAATTAGGCTTCTATTTCATATTTACTTCGTTTCATATCAGCAGCTGCTTTGAACAATTTAGATCCTTAAGGTGTCCGTATACGCAAGGACCAGATATTGAATTTCAGTAGTTGAAAGTCTATTACTGATGGCACATACCAGTGTAAGAATTGATGGTAACTTATCTGGTCAAACAGCAACCAGAAGTTCGTCAGGGATGTGTATTATCTCCGATGTTATTTAACATTTACTCTGAATTTGTGATGAGACAGGTACTGAACAACTGGAATGGCGGTATAACTATTGGCGGAAGCAAAATATCCAACTTAAGATTTGCTGACGGTACAACCCTTATTGCTGCTTCCCAGGAAGAACTAGTAGCCCTATCAGACGTCTTAGAATAACACAGTGCAGCATACAGTCTTGGTATTAAGTACAACAAGACGAAGGTTGTGATCGTAGATAGAGAGCACGATAATCATCAAGAAATAAAGTCCGTAGGCCGTTGTGAAGTAGTTCAAAGTTTTGTGTACCGCGGTTCTTTGATCTACAATTCGGGTAGCTATGAAAATAAGATTCAACGGCGCATTGAATAGGCACGTGTGGTCATGACAAAGCTCATTAAAATATGGCGTGACCATAAAATTACTAGAGCCAGCAAAAAGTCGCTGGTTCAGTTTCCTGTGTTCTGCATATTTTTGTGTCTCGGAAACTTGGACTGTTAAAAAGGGCAGATCGAGCTCGCATAGATGCTTGTGAAATATGGACGTGGAGAAGAATGCTGACAATTCCTTATACCGTCCATCGAACTAACGTTTCTATACTGGGTGAGCTCGGTAATCCAAAGAGACTATCCTCCATTGTGTCGACGAGAATACTTTCATTCTTCGGACATGTTCACAGAAGCCACAATATCGAGAAACTTGTAGTTCAGGGTCATGCCCTGAGTGTGCGGCGTTGTGGCCGTTCCCCTACACGCTGGGTGGATACGACGAAACAGTTACTGGATATGAGTATCAAGAGCGCCACTGAACTGACAGGATATCGCGACCGATGGCGAGCTACAGTTCTCAAAACTATTGATAATATTCGTGTCGGCAATACTCTAGCTCCGACTTAATGCATTTTACGAGCAACATATCTGTGAAGACATTGTGACTATGATGATGATACCGGCAGCCTTATTACGTATCTTTGGTGACGAGCGTTAGGCAAAAATCGTGCAATACCTGCTGTCAAACGTAAATTTCGTATTATGCAACGACGTCATCGTGATGGACAACAATATAACCTACCACAGTCCTGTTGCTGTCGTGTCGCTGTTGCTCGGCACCTGCACAGCGTCCGCTGTCGCGATTTTTTACAGAATACGCTACGGAATCGGAAATAGTCCGGACGTTTGTCATATCTTTCTACAATCGACATACTATTGTCGATTTTGAAGGGCATACAATTTCTGTTTTTTTCTGTTTTTCTAGATAGACGTTAAACTCTACAAGTCGTTCAACCTCATTGGGTTTGTTTTCTTTCTATAACTGCTTGAAAAGATCTTATTAATAGAAACTATAGTTTAATTTTTTCATTCCATCTGCTATGATGGCAAGTTTCTCCAAACCATACGATGAGGCTGGAACTTCCCTTTGTGAAAAACGGTGGATGTGCACTGTTCAATGCTCTAGGAATGTTTTGGCATGGTGAAAGAGCAAAACTAATTTACCGTCACTATGGATCATTCTGCTGAGTACATCGGAAGATTTTTTAATAATTAAACGTAATAATATTGTATTGTCGGTATTATGTTTTGTTTAATCCAGCGCGTTTTGAAGCAGACGAAAATCGTGCAAAAAAATTGGCTAGATAGATGTAAACATATTAATTATATGTTAATTTGTATATTTGGTTATTCTTTTTTTCCCTAGTATACAATTCTCTTTCATGGAATATTTTTCATTGACCTTCCTCGCGTCACACTTTCTTCAAGTAATATTTTTTGGATTCTTATATTACATTGAGGGGGTTATGTGTAAGGGGAGCTGTGCCAAATCTCACTCCAAAAATTGTTCTTGTTTCCAAATGCAGATCATTCATTCATTCCAAACAGAAATGATTATTATCACAATGATTGCGTTCAGGGAACCTCCGCTCCAAGGCACTCAGGCAAAGTTTACGCAATACATATAAGTTGGATCACTCCGCAAAAATATCAAAACAGCCTGCCCCTTGCCCCGTCTCCCCGGTCCACCGGTAGCAGTGTACCGACGTCAGCCGGGAGATACGGGGCGGCGCAAAGTAGTGGTTGAACGTGTGTAACGCGAAGTGTATACAGTGTCTCAAAAATATCGGATTTTGTTATCTCGGATTTGTTTGCAGGAAATGGATAATATTTTCAGAAGTTTGATTTTATCAATTAAATTTATTAACGGATGGAAAATGACAATCATATCCATCCTTATTTTGTGGTAAACCTTGAAATATAAAGGATATAGATACATGTTTCACGACGGTTAGGACACGCAATAGGTCGGAACTGGGCAGTAGTAGAGAATTATATATCCAATGAGGTATTTGTTTTTGGTCACGTGACGTCCGATTCAAAATTATTAATGGGACACCCTGTACATTTGTGCCTTTCTGATTTCCACCCGATAAAACAATTTCAATAAACTAGCACACGTCTAAAGTGATTAATTCGAGGCCTACAGGTCTACAGGTACTTAAAGGATTGTATCACGCTAAAAGCGTATAGTGAGACAAAATGTTCATTTGGTGGTCTTACCATACCACCTAGAGACATTCTGAATTATATTTTAGAGCTCGGAAATATTTTTATTGATAACTTCAACAATTTAGTTTCTACAGTAGCAATTGGAATGACACTGAAAAGCAAAATGTCAATAATATTTATTCACATCCATGTAAAGCATTTCCACATCATTAGCTTTTAAAATTGTACATACGAGTTCCTATATATTATACCATAAATTTTATAAGCTGTGGTCTCAAAAATATGCCAAATAAACAAAACATTAAGGTAAAAATACTTCAGCACCTTTGAACCAATTTTTACCTATCTACGAAACAGCTACAATATGTGAAATCGTTTGAGATTCATTAGTAATAGTTTTACTTTACTTTAGTCACCTAGTGTATTAGCAAAATAAACGTTATATTTGTATTTGTATGTCTAAATCGGCTGTCAATACATAGTCTTTCAATGACCCTCCTATATACGTAAAACCCTGGCGTTAGCAAGTGCCCGCTAAAAGACCCTCGTACTTGGGCAAAAACCAACGCAAAAACTAACTGGCGCGTGCGGCCGCGGCATCGCTTTGATGTGAGATTTTCAAAGTGCCGACGGAGAGTGATCCAACTTATATTTATTCCGTAAACTTTGACTCAGGTAACAGAGTCACTAAAAGTCCCGCTAATGAATACGCGCTTATTGAGCGGACGCCATTTTATGTAGCAGAATTTGGGATTTTGATTTGGGTAGCGACAATTCAATGGGGAAACACAACCTAGACCTATATGACCTGTTAAACGGCAGTTTCATCAACTTTACCGAAAGATGGGAACACAAGATATTACACTGAAATATAACGACTGAAACATAGATTGTAAAGAAATCGGTATACCGGGGTTTGTGGCGTATCTCTTAAAGGTTGACGTCCTATTTTATATAGCTCAGTCAAAGACGAGACTGTGGGTATTTTGTTATTGAAAAATATTATTTAAAGGCCGTTTAAATAAGAATGAAGCCAGGGAGGGCACCAGTCGATATAGTCGACGGAAAGGGTGAAACAAACAAGCTGAAAACCTAATTGCTACGAAAAAAATATTATGTAATTTCCACAAAAACGGGATTTACCAATAAATTGATAAGGTAGATTAATATTTAAACCTTATAGGCATTATATCAAACTTATAGATTAAATAACCCGCATCAACAGAACTGTTAAATTGGTTTCAACTTTAGGTATATAATCTCCATAATATGTTGAAATTACATCAGCAGAACAAATATTAAAAATTATGAAACAATAGATTTCTTCAAAACTTCATTGACCTGAGGGGATTTCACATTAGGGTTCATTCCAGTACGGAGTGTATGGTAAAAACTGGATTCCAGGGATGACTTTTTATTGACCAAATATAAATGGTGAATACGACCTTATATCCTCTCGGTGAGATTCTTACCCCATAACGGATAACGCCAGCTAAACGGAACTCATATGATGGAGGCTCCCAAACGTTCCGAGCTCAGAGGTTTTTCCCGAGCAGTACAACGGCTTAAAGACTGAAGTAGTGGATGGTGGCTGACGGCATCAGAAAACTTGGCTTGCATAAAATACATGCATACTGCACGAGCACATGCCTGTGGCAAAAAAAGCCTACAATAATAACAAATCTCTAAAGAAGTTGGAATAAATGATGATAATTAATTTAAGGTCTACTAGACTTTCTACGATAGATTACCTTAGATGTTATGAGGCTTCAATACACACACGCATAAAACAACCTGTCAGGTTTGCTGAAGACGACCGCTACATTTTAGCCATCTCGAAAATTCCTCCTTTTTTACTGTTCATATATTTTTCTAATATATAATATATCATTGTCTTGCACATAGGCAACCCATCACTCCTTTTGTACAGGGCGTCTCCAAGATGAAAATCGTGTACTGACTCGTATAAAGAAATATCGAACTGTTACAGGTTACACACTTTCAAAATAATTTACGTTTCTGGTCTCCTCAATCCAATTGTCCAGGCCATCATGGAGTGGTTGCGCAAGAACTTCCACGATAAGTAAAACATCATTAATATTAATGCCGGTATCAATAGCTATTGCTATTATTTCTTGATTCATTTTCAACTCTTCGCCGGTATTTACAGTTTTGATGCTTCAATCAAAACAAACTGTGAATCTGGCGGTTGCGAATGAAAGTGTGTCATGATTTTCATGTCAATATGTAAATGTCTTGAATGTGGCACTTTAGACGTGGACTATTCAGTATTCCGCTATAACAGAGCGCTCTATGCAAAGTGCTCCAAAAGAGTGGTCAGATTTGCTGAACGCAACCATTATTACTACTATCATACATACATTTAGGTGAAATTCATGAAAACGTGTTATCAAAATCATCATCTACCATTCCAGAAACGCCTATTTTGTAGTTACAATCCCTCATAATGGCTCTATACAGTTCGTCGCTACGTCAAAATGCTGTACACCAAACTGCATTTATTTTTTCATGGCAGTTTGGGAATTCACGTCATCACAGATAGCGTTGGATGTACACCTCATCCGAATTGAATGAAATCTCTTTTATATATGCCGACAATATCGAAAATTGTGCCAACCGATTCCGCTGACTGCCAAATACTCTGCCGATGCAATTTCGATAGCCGCGATTTCAATGTTTGCTTTTTCAAGCAGGGTGCACCAAAAATGCTAGAGACTAAACTCGCTGAGTTTATTCAGTTGGTTAATAGCATAGATCAGTTGTCAGCAGACTCAGTGCTTGATTTTCCGTCAAGGTTTTGGGGATCAACATCAACAATAACATGTCCTGGCACAACTACCCCGACAGAATTGCTAAAACGGCATCCCAGAATCTTAGAGTTTTGTTCCGCTGTAGGAATCTGTATACATCACAGCAACTACTGCTGGTCTATAAGGTACACATCCAACCATCGTTGAAGTTTTGCTCCCACGTGTGGAGATGCGCTCCGAAGCATTCTCTAAAGCTTCCGGACACCATTCAGAAGAGAGCAATCAGGCTAATCGATACGCCTTACCTCACAAAGGACCTCCACAGCCTGGAACATCGGAAAGGGGTGGCTAACATCTGCCTGCTTTACAGAGCCTATCATGGAAGATGTTTGAGTGAGCTCTCCCAGATAATAACACCAAAGGCCGTCCGAACGAAGAACACTAGAGAGGCTCTACGAGTTCATCCTTATCAGGTCGAGGTTCCTACTCCACGAGCCAGTCTTCTCCAGCATTCCTTCTTTTTTGGAGAACTTCGACGCTGTGGAATGAGCTGCTGGGAAATTTGATTCCCGACAGTTACAATACAACCTGCAACGTTTCAAATCTAACGTACACCGACACATCCTCTCTCAACGCTTCTACAGCGTCATAGGCTTTCAGCCGTTGTGGAAGGCTGACCATAAAAAATAAAAAAAAAGTTGAAGTAAGTTTATTAAAGTATAAGTGATTGCAACTATTTAAATTTATCAAAAACTGAAATTAATACCAAAAGGCCATGGTTGGCAATTGGTGCAAACTTTGTGAAACCAACTGTACTTATTATGGTGGATATTTCATGAGGAAATTAAGAGATCCACTTGGCTAGAATTGAGTAACATAATATACAAGGTGTTTCAAAGAGGTGGTACCAAACCTCATGCACGATGCGGTGATAATGTTTTGCATGAAAACATTTTTTTTGTGGAAGGTTTAGGAAGTCGTCTGATCGCAGAGCAGGAGCATCTCTGCTGAATCCTGAAACGTGTAATAATTTTCATTACATTAATTCTAATTTTGTCAAGTTCTAATAGATCTCAAAAGCTAGTATGCTGTGAAAAAGCACTTCTGTCATACTCCAGCTTCTCATTGACATTGGATATGTTACCGCTATTGTCTTCGGTTAGAGATGATGTGGTGTAAGGAATTTTCATAAACTTGTCTCGTTGCTCTAGTTCATTTGCCTCTTTTTACTAAGTTAGTAGATTTCTTCCATCTTAACTGGTTTCTGCTTATTTTTCATAGCCTGCTGGGTGGCTTATACGTAGGAAAATTGAAAATCGCCAATTTGACTGGAAACTTGAAATAAAATGAAAAGTGAAAAAGACTGATATTGACAATCCTATATTGTTGGAAAGGTTATCAGATTTTACTGATAGTATAAAAAATATTAGGCATTCCCATTTGAAATAGTCAAGTTACCTGTGATTGAAGTTTCTTAGTTAATATACTGATTTCTCCAAATACAAAAAGATTTCAAGTTTGACCATCTGACCTAAGGTTCATGCACCGCAATGTCATGCGCATCTAAGTTTTATAGTCGCTGCCATGTTAAATTTTTTTCTAATACCTACATATACAAAAAATAGTGATACGCGCCTAAAAAGTTTGTTCAAAGTCCCATATATGATACATAAAGTCACACTAAAGTTCACCAAGGAATCCAAATATGCAATAATATATAAGGGTTCTATTCAAAAAAATGTAAGTTTGATGTGAATCGCCCTGTAGAAACGTCAAAATTTAAATGAAAATATTTTAGGGTTATAGCTCTCAAGGCCCCTTACCATGATCAGGTGACAGATTTTTGGAATTCGTGTCACTAAGCCTACAATCCTCCGCCCACTCACTCTTGGCCCACCCTGTATAGTGGCAAATTGTTCAGAGAAGTAACTACTTGAAAGTAGCATAAGTGTGTGAACGAACTTTCTGAAATTATTTATATACCTGCTACCTACTGCATGTGTTTTGCATTATTTGCAAATGTCTTCTATTCATGTAGGTAACAATGACACAACTATAATGAATTATAGAATTTTTGAAAGAATCAAATCTTAACACGGTGTGTTTTCCTATACGTTTATTAATGTCTTATTTCTTATATTAAATGCTACCTTATCTCGACAACTACAACTGCATCCACTTTTTTGCGTCTGTTTTTAGAAAACACAGTGAAAGTAAATTAACTGTCAGGTAGTGTTAAACGGTGTACTATTTCCGAGCTTTTGTCTATACACCGACCATGGAAACGAAAATTGTATACTTGAAAAACAAGCGTGAAATGAGAAACGTTTCATACAGGGTCATTGCCAATAGTCACGGAATTTAATACAACACATGCCTAAGTAAAGAAACAAAATAGATGGCTATTAAAAGAAAACAGTAAATCATCAGAAGCAACTACTCCGAGGCAAATATCCCTACCGACATTTAAGTAGCGTATTGGCTAAAGTGCTTCCTGTGCAAAGAGTGCAAGGATATCATAATCCTTGTTTAGAACATGTCTTGACTAGCATCCCTAGTCCGCAGTAGCTCTGTTTCGATATTTCGGATCTCATCAGGTGGACCTGTTCCTCTTCTTTTTCTTGCTGCATGTCCTTACGTTCCTCTGCCTCTTTCCATTTTAAGATGCCTTGAACCATCGTATGTACTATTGTAGGAATTTTTATTATATGTTCATGAACTAAATGCGGACGCCAATGTATTTAATGAATGTGTAAACCAGATGCGTGAGTGGCTTTATCTGCACCCCAGCCCCATATACCTCCTAGCCTGACTGTTGACGTAAAACTCAATGAGAGTGCGCAATAAAGAGTTACGCCTGGCGCTGACTTGCAATTTTAGATTGCGCAACTGTTTGGTCGTGATTGCATGCAAACCCCGCACTATATGTTTTGAGCCCAAACACAAACTAAATAGTTGAACCAATTTTTAGTTGCAAATCAGCGCGCTTCCGTTTAACTTTGTGGTAGTCACTCATGCAACCATACAGTTGCGCAATCGAAGATTACAGGTCAGCGCCAGGCCTTACAGTTCGGAGGTCACGTCGGCAACACATTGCGCGTCTCCGTATTTCATGTCGCTCCGTGTTTATAACTACTTAACATTAATAGTTAATGATAAATAAGTAAAATTACAATACAGTCCGCTTTTTCAACATCACACAAAACACACAAACAACTATCTTCCAGCGTTGCTCGCTCGATATCATGATAGGCACAATGTTCTCTGGGGAATGGTCCTCAGGCAGGTTCGCTCTCGCTTCCTGGTGGTATTGGTAACAGGACCATCTATCGCACTCAAATAGGGTGTGTTCGACTGTGTTGCTCTAGCCGCAATGTCGACAACGATCGTTTGTCGCTCGTCTTATTTTGTTTCTATATACCTGAAAGGGACCGACAACGCCTGTGTTAGGTAATATCAGGTTGCTCTGTGTGTACACTCTGTCCACTCGTATATTTAGTATTAGGCGCTTAATCCACTACACCACCCGCGTTGTATTGGACCAGATTTCTTGCCACTCATCCATGGTTTAGTGCCTGGTGGTCCTCCGCTGCCCTGGCAGAGCACCTTCCGCGATATACATAGCCAATAGGTGCAGTGTTGGTATCGCTGTTATACCCTGCAGCGCTTTGGTAAAGCCAGTATGATGCGCACAGGCCACCCTCAGCAGCGACTGCCTTTGCATCCCGTCTACGGTTTGTTGGTGCTTTTTCCTCTCCATCGCTTTATGTCATCCTGGAGCTCCGTATAACATAACTGAGTGGATAACTCCATTCAAGATCTGTCTTTTTATAATACTTGGGCCGCCTACGTTTGGCATTATACGTGACAGTAATACCACCTTCCTTTCTATTTTCACCGCAGTTTTCTTTGTCTGTTCGTTGAAATATCGCTCATTCTCTACGGTAATCCTCGAGTACACTATCGATTTGCTGGGTACTAGGAGAAGAAAAGCATACATAACTCATCTTGTACTGCGAAGAATATCGTTTACGATGACGCCCGGTGCAGATGGACATAGAGCAGAGGAAAAAAAGTGGAAAATGGGAAAAGCCCGGTATCAGACTGATATAAAAGCAGTGAACCAACTGAAACAACTACTCCAATGTCAAATACCGCTATCTACCAGCATTGAATTGGCAATGATTTAGAGCTTGTACTATCCTCTTCACCGGAACAATATAGCAATTTTGCTGTACTTTTGACGAAATTCCCAGAGGACCTATGTCGTGTTGTAAGGAACTGTGCTTGAACGTGTTTACTTAATTCTCGTATTCAAAAGGCCCGACAGATAAATAAATTACTTCGTCCTGTTCACTGTTATTGGAATACATTCAGTTCTTCATTACAATGGAGTCTGATTAGCTTTAAGATCCACACAGAACAGAATTCATTCCACAAAGCTCTATTAAAAATCGGTCGAGTTACAGCGACTACTAGAAGAAACAACTGAGCTACAGCAAAAACGAACAAGGATAATCACAAGACGATGAATTTAAATCAAATTTATTCAGACTGCATTTATTTGCGCTTTCTTTGCTGCAGCATCAATAGCCAGAAAAAAAGCTATTCGATGAATTAATTTCCATCGCAATTGGAAAATGCAGTTTTTTCGCACCGAACAGTTATGATTAAGAGGTTAAAAAGGAATAAAATCAAATAAATGAGTTTATGTTCTAATAAGAGTTTCGTTGTTTCCGACTATTTTTGCGTGCAAAACAAAAGCTGCTGGTAGAGCATTGGTCTAGAACTCCGGAGGTCGTGGGTTCAAATCCCGCTGGCAGTCAGTTCTTTCTCTGGAATTTTCTGGTAGCATTCTGGGGTACCTAATTTAGATTTCACAGATATATAGGGTAAAAGCACGTAAGAGTACGGAGTCTGTAAGAGTATGCAGGGCCAAAATCACATAGTTGTAAGGTCGTTAGATAGGTGTAGTCTACAGTGTAGATGTATCTAAAGGAAGGTTATTGTTGTACAAATAAGGCGGTGTTTTGCGAAAAAATATTAGGAAAAAATGTAAGTACAAATAATTCGCGTATTATTTTATAACTTTTTGCGAGATTACAATAGCTAGTAATTCATCAAAATTTCGAGTATCATACCAAATTTTTACTACTCGGCTGAGTGGCGGTTTCATAGGTTATGAAATTGTCCATATGCTTTGTGTAAATGTGGTTACATATCTTGACGAAATGCTGGTTTTTTGTCTCATTGGTCATGTCCCAAAGAGTACGCCCACGAAAAGTATGCACTTAAATCAGAAATATCAACCTCCACACCATACAAAGACATGTTAGCAGAAGAACTAGATTCACAAGGAATTCTTTTTAAGAAATGGGTCTTCGGTTGAAAAACGCAAGGCCTAAGAGGATCACCCAAAAAAAAATTAAAGCATAAATGATCAGCTTCTGAAGGATTTACCGACTCTGTAAATAATTTTGCTTGTCCGTTGTGCAGTTAACATTACGGCACTTCGGAATGAATTAGATGTGACTCTTGGGCTACTTGGTGGTACGAAGAGTGTACCCAATATTCTGGGGTTGTTGAGAATATCTGCTTACTCTTTGAATACAGAATCCGCAAGAGTACGGGTACGGGTGTTTTAAACTAGTTGTATTTTTTTATGCTGATACCAAGAAAAATCTGTTATGTCTTTCTGAGGCGGCTTAATAGACCAAAGAACTGATATTAATGTTGAACAGGAGAATATAAGTATACTTTAAGCTTGTCGCCTGTCAAAGTTTAAGTGCGTACTTGAGTGTCTTTACCCTATTATTATCATAAAGTACAGTGTACAGTGTCATATTTGAAATATATAACAGAAAAAAGGTATTAATCGGTATATGTAATTTAATTATACAGGGCTACTGGTAACTCGACCACTTTCCTGCAAGAAGTGATAGAGGGACTCAAATGCAAAAGATTTAACCCCCATATGTAATTCCGAAAACCGATAGTTTTCGAGATAATTAATATTTATTGTTTTTCAACGATATGTCCAAATTTCCACACTACATCCTAAATTTAGAAAAAACCCTGCTGTCGATTTTTGTAATCTCCAATTTAGTTTTTTACTGACACGTACGCAAATCTAATTTAGTATTTAAATGTGTAAAAATACTAAACACACATAAGGCGAGACTCCAGTATACTGCTCACAAACTAAGGCAAAAAATTATCAATGCGGCGGAGGAGATGGAACGAACTTTTTCAACACCAAGTGAGGAAGCGGATCCGTACTTGTATCCGAAATCAAGGGCAACACATTGAGCAAGATCTCTAGAAACTTTGAGTGGATTTAATTAAAAGTATTTGTTCAACCGTTTGTATAATTTTTTTTGAGCTAGATAATTTTCTTTCACGGTGAATGTGAAAATTTTGTTGATTATTTTTTAAATATTTGTATTTAGTTTGGAACTGTTTAGTATTTTGAAACATTTTGATACTAAGTTAGCTTTGTGTATGTGTTAGTTAAATACTAAAATAAAAATTATCAGAATCAACAACAGGTGTTTTTCTTAGTTTAGGATCTAGTGTGGAAATTTGGACATTTGGTTGAAAAACACTAAATGTTAATTATCTCGAAAACTATCGGTTTTCGGAATTACATATGGGCGGTTAAATCTATTACAGTTGAGTCCCTCTATCACCTCTTGCAGGAAAGTGGTCGAGTTACCAGTAATCTTGTATATTTTCTTCTTAGTTCACTATCACCGCACGTATAAACATTTGTTCTAAAGCGGCCCACAGACGCTCCGGAAATCCTCAGATGGAAAACTGCAGAGTCCTGGCATGCAGGCCCTTGCACTTTGGCCTTAATACACCCTCCTTCACAGACGCTCAGGAAACCTTTCAATTCAATTCAGTTCTAGCAATCATGACATCAAAAGACGGCCTGCGCAGGCGATCGAATGGTTTTTCAATTCCACATCCGGCGGCCTGTACAGTCCGAAGAAACCTCCACGTACGCGTCCATAATCCTTGAGGCCAGGACTGTGCAGTTTTTTCTCTGAGGATTTCCGGAGCGTCTGTAGGTCGCTTAATATGTTTTGTCAATGCCCAGTAAAGATACATGCCATAGGCAATTTACTTGTCCAGCTATATATCAACACTAAGCACTGATGATCGTATGGTAGATTATACGAGTGAGAGTGGCACTAGAATGCGAACATAATACTGATGTTTTTGAGCCCCAAACGGTGACAACCTCCAGGTCTTTTGACAGCGAAGCGGCCGCTACTACCCTCTTTCATTCAAGCACAACCACAGATATTAGTTTATTACTTATGATGCCTGCGTGCAGGGTGCTATCATCCGCAATGCCGTGGATTTGGTTTATAGTGCTAGAGAGTAGATCATTTTTTGTGGAGCAGAAACAATAATAGAGCCAATCAATGCGGGACCCTAGAGTTGATGTAACTGCACAGTTTCATGGGAAGACCGAACGATGAAAGCTTGTTTAGGAGAGCCGCATGCCACAGTTAATCGAATGCCATTCAAATGTCGAGAGCAACGACGTGAGCAACTTTCCACCACAGTTCTCAACTTAACTTCTTACAGATTATTGTTCTTTGGAAAACGTTTTCTACTTTGATGAAGAGTACACAGATGATCAAAGCATTAATAAAAGTCAATATTTTCAAATGATGTGGATTTAATGATAGCAGGTAAAGCGCGATAAAAGAAAAGCCTACCTGACACGAATGCCTTTACGCTGCAATGTTACATCGCACTTTTTATCCCGGTATCACTAACAGGCATCCATATTGTTCTCATCTGAAGGATAATTTATATCCATTACCCAAGCTGTCATTTGCTAAACGCTCAGACAAATTTATTAAACCAGGTGAAGCAAAACGGTTATTTTTCATTGTGTCGTCGCTTTCGGTATAACGATATTTTGCTGAAAAAGAGCAAACAGTGCTAAACGGACAGTTTTTCTACGTTAATTAGGGTTCAGATAGACATGCTGATGCATAAAATTGAAATACCAGAATGATTACACGTCACAGTGAAACTTTTCCCTATATAAGACCTTGCAAAGGCATTTGACACGGTTCCCCACGAATTACTTCTTGAGGTACTTCAATATTATGGAGTGAGAGGTAGCATGTTGGACGTCTTTGAGAGTTGCTTGAGGAGAAGATCACATGTTGTTAAGATAAGTCATATCATTAACGACAGTTTGATCATTAAAATTGGTATACCGCAGAGCACTGTACTTGGACCAATACTTTTTATAACTTATATAAACTCTTTAACAAGTATCACCACATAAAATGGCTCAGCGATATCTTATGCTGATGACACTGCGGTAATGTTTTCTGGTGACTCCTGGACTACAGTTGAAGAGTATACTATTGATAGTATGAACGTAGTCTTAAGCTGACTAAATACATTCATGTTAACACTGAATATCTCTAAATCTGAATATATTGTCTTTTCTCTCACAGCAGCTAATCGTCCTGGTTTTGAAAATATATTTTTAAGCAACCTGAATGGAGTCATAGCCGAGGTTGATTCCATAAAATATTTAGGTGTCAGACTGTCTAAAAGCATTCGTACATTAACATATAGAGGATGAGCCAAGCTCAACGCCTCGGACTCCTGTGACTAAACCCTACCTACCACTTTTCAGAATATTAACTTTACGGGTGTATGTAGGTCGAGTTGGACTACATTTCAAAGGTAATGACTTTTATACAGTGTCTAATATAAGCATGTTATATGAAAGTTATATTTTTTTTAATGGAATATCCTGTATATTATTGCATATTTAGATTACCGGGTTCATTCTAGTGTGGCTTTATGTATCGCACAAGCGACTTAACGAACCGTTTAGGCGTAAATCACAATTTTTGGTATAGGTAGATATCAGAAAAAAAATGAATATCGCAGCGATTATAAAACCTAGAGGGTTGTGACTTTGCCGTGTCATTTAGCATGAGATGTGTCAGCTTACGTTAGATGGTCATGTTTGAATTACATTATTTGTTTCTAGAGAAATCGTTAGACTAATTAAGGAAACTTCAATCAGAGACAACTTGATTTTTCCTAATGGGAATGTCTAATTATTATTGATTAATTATTTCGAATTTTCAATCAAACCGGTGTTTTTCAATTTTCCTACCTATAAGCCACTTAGCAGGTCATGAAATATAAACAAAAATCTGTTCAGATAGTACAGTAGCTGCATTTTGTTTATCGTTGTTAATTTTAAATTGGTAAATCCTAAAAGTGGCACATTATGGTGGAACAACTTTCAGCATCTACCAATTTAAAACTAATTTTGATGAAATAATAGTGACTAGTGTACTAATTGGCAGGTACGATGCCTGGTCGGTAAGACCAAAATCCGAGCGAAAAGCTGAACATAAACTTGTTACACAAGCCCAGATTTACTTTTTTTGCTTGTGTATTTTGCGTATTTTTCAGTTTTCGGAAAAAAAGTTATTTGAAAGATTTGCTTATTTTAACGACTTCTATACACATTTTAAAAATAAAGTATCAGCTTAGGACTCACCCTGTATAATAAACTTGTGTTTTCCGTCTGACGCCGACTTAGACAGTTAGTTACATTAATTACTCGTTGAGATTTTTCCATATCCAGCTAGTTTTTTTCGACGATCTAGCATTTTTTATTGCAGCATTTCTATTAAATTAAACAACACCCCTATATGAGTTAGGTGTGGAAACTGGATAAATAACGCTAGTATAACAAAATATTTCGTTATTAGCTGTTATACATTGTTTCATTAGTCCTGCATATGTGAGCGTATATATGTATAGTATACACGCACTGGTAATTTATAATGCCCAAACAAAGCCATTGTTTTATTATATTTATTTATCTATCATGTTGAAGCACCGCTAAACAACTGATTGAAAATGAAGTTTTTAATTTTTTATCTCAACAGATATTGGTATATTTTGCTGTATGTAGCAATCGAATAGCTATATTTCCACAATCCCTGCATTTAGTACAGTAAAATAGGAATGAAAATAGAGAGCTTTGCGCAGGACAATTTATGCAAGACAACGCCTTTTAAATGACTCTATACTAGCGTCAGCAACACGCACTACTAACTAGTATTAAAAGTATTGTCAAGTAAAGAAGATTATATTCAATGTGGAGAGAACACAGATAGCCTCTCCAAGTCACCCATTAGTCTGTCCGACGTAGATATTGAGCTATACTGAATACGCCAGCAATGTCTCATTACACCATTATCCTTTTTCGTTGAAATTCGTATTCATAGAAATAACTACCACCTACCTCCACTTTAAAAAAGCTGTTCTAATTAGATCAGAGTATATTATAGCTTAATACAGATAAAGGTATTTTATCTAGTTAACGCACCTGATATAAAACATCATATAATAGTTGCTGATCTGTCTATGTTTTACAAACTCTACAAATATGGATATTCGCCTGAGGTGAACAATAAGATCAAATAACTTCAGAAAATCTAGAATTAGAGAGATCCAATGACCACATCACATCAATTCCGAATTCCTACATTCTAAACCAGTCTATTACGAGTACAATATTCTTTTGAAGACCATTTGCACTGTGGCATGCTCTGCTGACGCGTTTAGTTTCCGACAGTTATATTTTGGGATGCTCAAAAGTTGTAAAAAGACAGTTGAGAGACAGATTTTAAAGATAATTTACTCCAATTTTTTTTTGCTTATAAAACATGAGTTGCATAAACATACTTCTTGTATTTAAAGTGTTCCTGCCATATTCAGGTCATCTAGACAACTGCTTTGGCAGTGTCGTTTTAATATCTACGAATACATCTAACTTCCTAGACCCCTTCCAAAAGTAATTCTTTTGGCGACCTTTTGCGATGAGGAATGTCCTGCCGAGAAGTTTAGTCACCAAGATGTCTACGCTGCAATGCTTCAAAGGTAACATAAACTCATTTGTGGTACTTTGTCCAAAATTGTAACACTTCTGCTAAAATACCTGTTGCGTAGCATAGTCCTGGTATTCAAGACACGTCCTGTCCTCCTTACTAAGTTGAGGTCATATGGACATTAAAAAGTGTTTCATCAGTGTAGCTTTGATTGCCTACGAAATGCAAATGTTAGGCCAAAATAAGGCTATTGTAAGTGACAAAATGTTTACAGAATTTAGATCTTCTCATTCATATCGGTGAAACTCCTCTATAGTCTTCCTATATAATCAGTGACTATATTTGTGTGAAAGAAATAACTCCAACGGTCCATCCATAATGTCTTTTCAGTCGGACTAGTAATATTATGACATAATGTAGAGAGAAGTAAGAATATTACTTATATTTAGTAAAGCTATAATAACTAAACGCTTGCTTAATTATACAGCATCACTTTTTTTACTTAGCTCAATAAGAGATAGTTAATAGAAGCTTTATTGATAGTTTGTAGCTTGTAATCACTACAGCCGCACCTACCCCTACTTGGGGTTTGATGCAACCGTGTAAATAAGTCTGTAGTTTTTTTCAATATAGCGGCGTTAACTACGTGGTCATAGCCACAAGTCTGTAGTTATTCTAATGTGAGGTCACTTCAGCATCACTTGTCCTTATAAATTGCGTTTGGATTTGAACTTGTTTATTCAAGTAAAAAATACAGTAAACATAGATTAAATCATAACTTTGACGGCAGTTTTTGCTGTTACACACAATTCACGCGTTCCTCTTGTTAACGAAATTTTGTGTTAAAAGACCACAATTTCAGTTGTAATATTAGTTGACACTTTACCATATCAGCTACGTATGTATTTCTTGTTAATTAAATAACACATCGATATTTTCAAACTCCGCCTCATGGTGATTGTACAGATTCAACTGGACTAATGGTAATTGGGCGATGAAAATAGAACAGCTTTACAATTCACACGGCGAAATACTGAATTCGTCAACCGATTGGTTTTGAAATACGTATAACCAGTTGTCTAGTCAACACGTGCTATGTTTGTAACGTATTACGCGTGTATCGTCTATGTGATGATAAACAATGCCAGTCGTATCTCGTGAACCATGCAGCAGAATTATTCGACAAAAATATTGCCATGACAGTTGTTTATAGAGTGTTTTAGGGAACCACAGAATTTTTCACTATAACCTGGCAATTTGCTTAATAGTCACTTAGTCATAGGCTCTACGATGACTCATTAGTGTGTCAGAGAATCAATTGTTCAATTGAGAGCAGGCGACAGGAAAGATCTGCCGGTGCGCCATCTGGTACCCGAAGGTAACGGCAAACCAAAGGAAATCGCTGCTAAACAGCAGCAGACTTCTAGGTGGAACGCCACGGCGCGTTCGCTTGGCCGACAAGAAGAGAGCGGTTCTATATGCCGATATACGAGGATTGCTGACGGAGATATAGAGCAACCCTCGTATAAGTGTTCAATTGTTTAGGTTGAGCAAGCAACTCAAAGGTACTATTAAGAGCTTTTATTATTATCTGTAAAGTTTGGGCTTCGTGACATCAACTGAATGATGTGATATATTCAACGATCACTAGATGTAATGGTTAACAAGCTCCTTGACTGATTTTTGTATATGTTAAACTCAATATCCGATTTCGGGCAATGCCTGAAAAAAATGCGCAGAACTGGTTTTGAGCAAGGAATATTTCCCAAACCCGAAATATTAATCTTATACGGCTATTGAGCATTACCAAATAGGAAGAACTAGTTTTGCGCATCTTGAAATGCACAGAACTAGTTTTGTGCAACTTGAAATGCACAGGACTGGTTCTGTATATTATGGCATGGTGGCACTTAGAATTGTAGAAGAGATTTTTTTTCGATACATTTTTAGGTTCATTCAATATGGTGAGGATATGATCTTTCATCATGAGATTATGTTTTGTGAACTTGAAGCTTCAAGTAGCCGAACTAATTCGGATTCGAATTTAGCTTGCCCTTTTTCCACAAGCTGAAACAAAAAACATTCAAAGCAAAAATATAAACATAACCTTACTTTTTTAATATAACTGCTGTCGGCCATTCAGTACCACAGAACTAGTTTTGTGCATTTCAAGTTGCGCAACACTAGTTCTGTGCATTTCAAGATGCGCAAAACTAGCTCTGCCCATTTGGTAATGCTCTATAGCCGTATAAAATTAATATTTCGGGTTTGGGAGATATTCCTTGCTCAAAACTAGTTCTGCGTTTTTTTTTCGGCATTGCCCGAATTAGGGTATTGAGCGTAACATATACATTCGCAATATTGGTCGTCCCAAAGTGGTACCTTCGCAGGCAAATGTTGATGACTCACCCCAACTTCATCTCATTTCCGCAACTGAACTTGCTGGATCTAAAGGCGGATATAAAATAGATGCCATGATTGATTTCCATCTAGACTTGATATACACAGAATGTGGAAAAGCTGTCTCATTCAACTTTTGGCAATACAAATGTAGACTATGTATGTATGATCTTAGTATCGTCCAAAGTTATTCTGTTGTGCTTCGTCGATATCTGATCAAAAAATCCCGATCTTTTGGTTTCAAGATTATTTTTTAATTTAGCCTATGGTGGTAGTATACAGTTAAGATAAACACCACAAAATTTAAAGAAATTGTGATTTAAATAGTAACTGGCTATAAGTTAATATCGAACCTGGAAATCCATTGTGTGGCTGATGGTTTGGCTTGGAGGAAGTCCTTCTTGTTGCCTGGATGTACTCTAAGGCCACATTCTTGTACCATACATATATTGCGGTGGACATTTATTTCCACTTTTTGTATAACCCTGATATAGTTTAGGTCAGTCCGTAGGTTAGTCTTAGCTGTTCTGATGCGTGTCCATGCTAGTCCTGAGACTTTCTTCTGTCTGTGATTCTCTTCGTAGCAGTTCCTTGGTTTACTTTCTTGGATGTCCATTTATTGTCAGGTCGTGGATGCCCAATTTCGTTGGCAGCGATACCTTTTCTATCAATGAATCTGTAGATCATAACTGGCTGAGAGCTCAAGAATATGGTAATATTTAATGCTCCCAAGAGGAAATACTGTGGTCTAACAACACGTGCTTAAGAAAGCACTCGGTTCTGATGGACAACTAGGCTCTACTGTTAGGTTCGTTTCGGGAAGCTGCTGAGAAAAATTTGAAAAACAGATTCAGAGGTACTTTTCTCATCTAACATCCTTAAGCTTTTTAAAGCCTAGGTAAGACCTGGCATCTCATATTGAAAAGCTGATGCTGTTGCCATACATACTCAAGGCAGTCCAGAAAAGAGCAGTTCCACTAATTGATGGCACTACCTTATATTGTTTTTTTTTTCAGGGTGCCCAAAACTTAAAATTGTCTGCTAGATGATATCTTTACCGTTCTTATGTCCGTTAATCTATTGAAATGTCACACTAAGAAACTGCCTCCTAACCTCGTCATGGCATTAGGCAGGTTTTGATTTAGCGATAGCTCAGGTTAAATCAGAAAGTTATGAATATCTCTTTTGTTAGATCGATGAGAGTCTTGACTATAAATATTTTTCTTTGCATCTATGGAGTAGCTGAGGTGTAAAGTAAGTAGTGCCTCGTAGACATTATCAAGCTGTGTTGTCATATGAAACTTGTGGAATTTGTACAT
Source organism: Callosobruchus maculatus (assembly GCA_951848785.1). Classification (NCBI taxonomy): domain Eukaryota; kingdom Metazoa; phylum Arthropoda; class Insecta; order Coleoptera; family Chrysomelidae; genus Callosobruchus; species Callosobruchus maculatus. The sequence goes on from CATOUR010000100.1 coordinate 5,890,288, forward strand.
ACGTCCATAAAAAACCAAGAAAAACCAAGTTTGTTTGACGAAAAGCAACTATCAAAGCTCAAATACCTTAACAACTCTTAAAGTTGTTACCTTAAAGATAAGTGAGAGAGAAATTTTAGAAATCGTAAGAAACAAAGTTATGAAAACCTTAAAACTCTCTATGTAAAAATATTCCAAGAACGGTGACAGAAATGAATTGACTGCTGTAGACTTTGTGGCTTCCAGTGAAGGTTCTTAAGAGTGAGCAAAAACGAAAAGGCATACAATAGCGGCAATGATCAACCATGAAGTCCACGCAGATATACCAGAGCACGGGTAGGATAATGACTGTATTGAGACGCATTGCAACTAAATTTAAGTTTAGGTAGTGTATGATTTATTAAGCCAATACTACATACAGGGCGCTGCCTTTGTAGTTGTTTTTTGCACGCAATATTTATAACATGTGTACAAATAAATACAAAAAAAAGGAATGAGTAGCATTACAAACATTTACTGTACAATACATTTGTTTGTTTACCGTTTCTATATTTAGTTGTTATTCTCAAACAGAGAGCCATATTGATCATAACCGAACCAAACTGTAATTTGCAGGAAAGCAAATCATTATGGCAATAAACGTACAGCAACCGGTCTGTGGAAATTGACGACAACGAGTTTCGCAGTCAGTAGTAGTTCCGAATTATCAAACGAGGGTTGATCCGGGGCGGCTCAGATATCTAGGGCACGGCAGCTTTGTTCCTAATCCAAACTGCGGGGTAAACCAGCTGTCAATTCGAGTGCGTTGTCTGACAGATCATCCGAATGGCAATTGTTTATTTTGGCCTATATAGTCTCATTACGCCTATCATGGCAAAGGCATACGTTAGCGTCAGCGTCAGCCACCTACAATGACATTTGGTCTCGCAGTCCTTTGAGCTCCGTCATGTACCAAAATCAGGAAGATAGATCTAGGAGTCCCGGTTAAATACTATATCCAACGTATGAGAGTTTTGATGTTTTACTTACTCCAGGTATAATGGAGACCCTTATTCATCTAACAATCTGACAAGTTTTTTGGGTCATATTTACCTATAGAAACAAAATTAAGTGTTTACTGCGTGAGATTGTTGAGTAAACAAAAGTTGTAAACAAATAAAGGTGAAAATTCTATCTTGAAGTGGTTACAAGTAAAAAGTGCTGAATTGCACTTTTTACTTCCCACTTCGCTAGGTGAGGGTACTATTGTGATCGTGAAAATTTTCAACTTTGAGATAATACGCTTTTTGGGCGTTTTATGATGCCTATATAACAAAAATCTACGTCATTCATTTCCGTCGGCCTGTGTGTTTGTCGGTTTGTCAGTTTGTCTGTCCGTCTGTCTGTTGGCGTTCTTCTATCCTCGTAATATCAGTAACCGCTGCATGGATTGTAATGAAATTTGAAAATCGGTGTATGGGCGGCGAAGTAATTAGCAAAAGACAAAAAATTTCAAATCTATGTCAAACTTTGTTTTTGGTCGCTTTAAGTGTTCCTAAGAATCATTTTTTACTTTTTTTTTGTTGTGGTGAAATTTAGTGTGGTTGGGAGGTGAGGATGTAAAATTGAAAAAAATCTGTTGCATTCATAATAGACTGTCCACTGACTTGTGAAGGAAGATCTATAGTGACATAAATAACTTTCTTAGGTCCATCCGAACATTACTTCAGATCGTTCTGTATTATGTAGCGGGGAAACCATTAAATCAATTTTAATGGAATGTTGACACAGTATTACTGCCGTGGCGAAGATGGAAAATGCGTATGGTTTTTATAAATCGTATCAGTGGCGGCGGAGGAATAATAAGGAAACAAAAAATATAAAAACAGCTAAAACATCGTTTTAAGCGTTTTAGAGGTTCCTGATCATTATCTACTCTTTTTAGGTGAAGGAGGTTGGGAAATGAGGGGGGGGGGGGTGTGAAACTGAAAAAGTTTTTGTAATCATATTACGCTCTTCATTGACCTGCAAAAGAAGGTTTTAGCGGTGTAATACCCTTTTTGAGATCCAACGGAACATTGCCTTGCCTATTACAAAAACCAACGAACTTAGAATTTAGTGATGTACACATAATTGTATTGCTTTAAATCGTATTGCACAACCTGGAATTGACTTGAATGAAATGAAAAAGCGCATGGTTCTTAGAAATCGTGTCAGTGGCGGTGCAGCAATAATAAAAAAGGTAAAAATATAGAAATAGGACAAACTCCGTTTTCAAGCGATTTGGGGTTTCTGATGGTTTTGTGTCATGCAGATGAAGCTTGCAGAATAAAAGCTGTGTCGTCCAGTTCCTACAGAGATGCAAGAAACTATTTACCAGAGTTGTTGTGTTGGATTTTTTTTGGGCGGGCTGGCAACGATTTGGTTGCAAGGGGATTTCAGACTATAGCTTCACGCAATGGGAAAATGATATCTTTGCTATGAGTGGAAAGTACTGAGTCAATCAACCTGATTCCATGTTTTTTTATTATTCCTGCGTCGCCACTGACACTATTTTTGAAATCCATAGGCATTCTCCATTCTCGCCATGCATTCTCCATTCTCGCCATGCTAATAATACTGTGTTAAAATTTCTTTAAAATAAATTTAGTGAATACCGTTACACAATACAGAATTATCTAAATCAATATTCATATGAATACATCACAAAATTCTCTTGGTGTCTGGAATGTTCGAATGAACCTAAAAAAGTGTATTATGCCGCTATATAGGCCTTTCTTTCACAGGTTAGTGGGGATCCCATTATAAATAAAAAATTGTTTCAATTTACAGCCCTTCACTCCCACTTAAAAAAAAAAGCTAAATATGATCGGCAACCCCTAAAACGCTTAAACACAACGTTTGAGAACTATTTTAAAATATTTGTTATTTGCGAGTCACTGAGTCGTCCATGCTATTTTCAGAATTATAGCAACATTACCTATACCACTACGCCACAGCACATGGCTATTCAATTTCATCGCAGCAAATGCAGTGCTTACTGATATTACGAGGCTAAAAGAATGACAACAGACAGAGAGACAGATCGACGGAAATCCAAAATTTTCGCCGTCACAATACTCCCCTCACCTATCGGTGTGGGAAGTAAAAGTTAACAACGATTCTCCAAATCCTCGTGCACATTTCTCTGTATAGAAACCCCTCAGGAGAATCTTTTACAATGTCTGAAGTGTAACGGTTGAATAGCTCTGCTTTGTAACGGCAAATACACGTATGTTATATTGTAAGATGATTGACTCTGCTCCACATATTCAATAATATGCCGTGTCGCTACCAGAAAAGCCTCGTACCCGGAGGATCATAAGGGTGAATTTCTTCCGGTTGCTCACACCCGCATCACAGGCAAGATACAATATTAAAGCGGCAAGCGCGGTGAGTTCAAAGACATGTGGGCGTCGTACACACTGTCGGGCTTAAACAGGAAGCCTGCTTTAATCCGCTCAAACGTACGGCGCGTACCCGTGATGCTATTATGGCAGAAAAATACCTCGTCGCCAGATTACGTGCCAGGAAAGAAAATGCGGTTAGGTGTTTCTGCGCGAAACTTCAAACATCAACGAAGACGAACTGTCGTGTTAAAAGATAACTAAGGGATAAGGGATATTCGTCATGAAATTAAAAGGTTAGGAGTTGGAGCTATAAAACGTAGCGTTTACATAAGTTGCCTTTATGTTTATATAGGTGTGAAGAAATAACGTCAGGGATTGCTACCCGTTCCCTCACGTACTTTCATAAAAATGTTGCCTTCTTTCATATACTGGATGCATGTTTGTTATAGACCTTCTTATAGAGGATGATAAATGCACTATAGCGCAAATACCATGAGGCATGTAAGGCATGCATATGAATAGAAATCCCTCCTGCTAGTGGCTCCATTTATCTCAAAACTATATCAAGCACCTGATTCACTTTCTGACTATACCAGTTATACGACAGGTTCCTCGTTTACAAAAAATAAGGTTATATGCCAGCCCGAAGCCGCGAGCTTTGCCGTTCAGGATAGGCAACCAGTACTGCACATACACACTTGGGAAACAGCTTGGTCTACAGTTAAATCGTGTGTTTAACCGTTTAGCTCTGTGAAATGTAACAAAATATTATTTTTACCTCTTTTACTTCCCACACCGATAGGTGAGGGGAGTATTGTGATCGCGAAAATTTTCGATTTTGGGATAATACGCTTTTTGGGCGTTCTATGATGTCTACATAACGAAGATCCACGTCACTCATTTACGTCGGTCTGTCTGTTCGCGTGCTTCTACCCTCGTAATCTCAGCAACCGCTGCATGGATTGTGATGAAATTTTGGGTACGTATAGGCTGTGAGGTCCTAGTAGGTAATGCTGCTATAATTTTGAAAATCGGTGCAGGGCGGCGAAGTAATTAGCAAAAAACGAAAAAAATTAATATGCCTCAAACTTTTTAGGCGTTTTAGGGGTTCCTGATCATTTCTTACTTTTTTGAGGGGGGTGAAATTGGGGTGGTTAGGGGGTGGGGGGTTGTAAAACTGAAAAATGTGTTCTATTCATAATAGGCTGTCCATTGACCTGTGAAAGAAAGACCTAGCGGCATAATAGACGTTTTTTAGGTCCATCCGAACATTGCCGTGGCTATTACAGAAATCAAGGGACTTAAAATTTTCTGATGTATACATACGAGTATTGCTTTAGATCGTTCTGAATTTAGTTACATGGAAATTATGAAATTGGTTTTAATGAAATTTGGACACAGTATTATTACCGTGGCGAGGATGAAAAATGCGAATGGTTTTCAAAAATCGTGTCAGTGGCGGCGCAGCAATAATAAAAAAACTAAAAATAGCTCAAACTTTGTTTTTAACCAATTTGGGGGTTCCTGATTGTTTCGTTTCGTTCTACTCAAGCTGGCAGAATAAAAATTGTGTCATTTCAGTTCCTACAGAGAGACGTAGGAAGCTATTTACTAGTTTTTGTGGTGGATGTTCTTTGAGGACATGTGCAGGATTATTTGGTTGCAAGGGATCTCAGACTGTAGCTTCATGCAAAGGGAAAATAACAAAATGATATCACTATTATGTGTGGGAAGTACTGAGTCAATCAACTTGACTCCATTTTTACTATAATAATACAAAGGTATATTCCAAGTATTTATAATTATTATCGACAGTAAATTATTGTTTTATCCAAATAATGCGGTAATTTGAATTTCTTGTCATCATTATCATGTGATAGACCAGAAATCTAGTGATCAAATGTACTGCTTTTGTGATTGGTGGAGATTAGCAATTGCTAAACTCTTTATTAAACAAGAAACAATTTTTCACCGATTTAGGATCTAAAATCAGACTGAAAAATATACTAGATGGTTCACTATGGTTGATTATACATATAAAGCAAGTCATTTTTGACCTTTTTGAGGCAAGCTTCAAGACAAATCAACCATTTTCAGAGTACTTTGACAGATGCATTGAAACTGGCACTGTTGTCTTTTTGAAAACGTCTTTTCATGACAAATCGATTACGCGATTTAAAAAGTGTCTATACTATTATAATGTATTTTGAAGAATCAAAAACGGTACCGGAATATGCAATGAAAATCGAGGCAATTTGAGAAATACCGAGCCAATTAACTTGACTCCATTTTACAATGACCATGAGGTACCTTTATAGAATTTTAATTATGAACATCAACGTGACCCAATTGCTAAATCAACAGTTTGTATGAGAATGAACGATGTGTATCTGCTCTGTGTCGATTTATACCAATTCCAATCTATAATCGAAGCGAATGGAAACCATCCAGTTTGCATACTGCGAATTTTGATCGTACGAGCATGTACAGTCAGAAATTCTAATCACCCTGCTCACATTGGCATGCAGTATCTGTACCACGTAATAAAACCTTCTGCTGCCATCTCAGTCCCACCGTAATTACATTATTTTTAACGAGTCCGCAGTAAACACTAACATTAATCCGACGCTCACATTGCCACTATTAATTAGAGCCGACGTTTCCGCGCTCAATTTTCCGAAAATCTGTTGACACCCTGCTTTATTTATGACTGTGTTTAAACTAGAATTAAAGTTGAAGGCTCTCACTTAAAGCGCAGCAATGGCTGCTGTTCATAAAGCCAATGCATCGCTGTGCAAGATTGACAGGTGGATATGCGATCGCAAGCTTAAGTTGGCTCCTGAGAAAACAGAGGCAGTTATAATGCGCGGCCCAAGGAGCAAGAGAGCTAACGTGGTATTCCAACTAAAGGAGGTGCAGGTCCCATCAAGCAAATCCATAGTGTACCTCGGGGTCACACTGAATAACGAGAGGTGTTATGGAGAACACCTTAAACTAGTAGTGACAAAGGCTGAGAAGAAGGCGGCAATACTGTCGCGACTGATGCCAAATGTAGGAGGGCCCAGTAGCAACAAAAGGGCACTACTGTGCCAGGTTGTACAGTCGGTCGTCCTATACGGAGCTCCTGTGTGGTGTAAAGCCACGAAAAGGAAAAGGTATCAGAAGGTCTTACACAGCTTGCAAAGAAAGTCTCTGCTGAGGGTGGCCAGTGCTTATCGCACGGTATCTACAAGAGCCTTGTAAGTTATAATGGCGATACCACCATTATACTTGATCGCCGAAGAGAGGACACTGATCCGCCATGGTCAAGCAGGCAATGCGATAAGCCGCGCTGAGGCTAAAAGGCTGACAGCAACTAGTGGCAAAGCATATGGAACGAGACTACTGATGTCGGTCAGTGGACGAAACGACTAATACCGCCGATAAAAGAATGGGCGGAATGCAGTCATCGGCAGACGTCCTATTTCCTAACGCAGGCACTGTCTGGGCACAGGCCTTTTCGAGCGTATAGGAAACGGATAGGACGGGTGATGGACGAAAGATGCTTGCACTGCGAGGCGGATGATACGGCCGAGCATGCCCTGTTTCTGTGCGACCGATAGGGGCCGTACAGACAGGAGGCAAGTCAAAAACTGGATGGGGAGCTGACCCCAGAGACTACGGTCCCCCTGTCCAGCGTAAAGGCATGGAACATCGTACATGAGATGATCAACAAAATACTCTCTGTAAAGGAGAAAGGGGAGCGGTTTCAAGGATAAAATAAGATTGGAAGTTATTCATAAATGTATTTTAATCATTACCTCATCTTGCACTGCGAAGAATATCATTCACGATGATGCCCGGTGCAGATGGAGATACAACATCAGAGGTAAGAAAGAGGGAACGGGTTTTAGCCGGTCGGGCCGTGATGACATGTCGGATGGACGTGGTCGCGTCCATTGGACATGTGGTCAGAGGACTCAAGCTGGTTCAACGTCGAGCGCGTAGACTCTCTCTCACACTTCCGGGTGTGTGAGTGTTTTCTGTCCTTGCGATCAAGCCGATTTCCTAATAAAACTCATAATAAAACCTTCTGCTGCCATCCCAGTCCCACCGTAATTACATTATTTTTAACGAGTCCGCAGTAAACACTAACATTAATCCGACGCTCACACTGCCACTATTAATTAGAGCCGACGTTTCCGCGCTCAATTTTCCGAAAATCTGTTGACACCCTGCCTTATTTATGACTGTGTTTAAACTAGAATTAAAGTTGAAGGCTCTCACTTAAAGCGCAGCAATGGCTGCTGTTCAACTAAATTACCTACTTTCATCCTGATTTATTCCTCGTCTCATCCTGAATTATTTCCATATTAATATCCTGTCGCGGCACCTTTTGTTTTCAGACGAAAAGGGCAATTTTTCCCAGTCCGGCGGAAATCCTCAGAACATTTCTCCAATGCATGTGCCACGAATGTAGCGTGAAGGTTGGCTGAGTAGTATTAGCAGTTGTGGAGAATGATTGAGCGCAGCGGACAGAGAAAATCAAGCTCCCCATATTTTTAGTGGGCAGTATATCCTTCGATTTGTTGATTGGTTCTTCTAAACAGGTTGACAGGGGATAACAACAGCTCGCCAAGTTCACTGATAAGTTTTGACTTCTTGGTTTTGCGCACGAAAAAAAATGAATGATTGTGAATGGTTAAAGTAATGAGAACAGAATTGAGAAACGAAACGTCCACTTTGCGCTATAGTAATAAGAATGAAATTTTATCTTGCTAACGACGCACAGCTTGATGGATAACTCTTTGGAAAATTTAATACCAAAGGGATATGGTGTCAGGCCATCCAAGCCAGATTCCCCACAAAGCCATGGTTTACAGAAATTCCGCACATAGATAGACGGCACATAACCACGATTACCACAATTCGAAAAGGACATCGTCTATATAAACAACACCTAAACAGGATAGGGATAGGATACGGCCCATTCTGCGAATGTGGTCGGGTTGAAAACTTGTCACATATCCTTTCGAATGCCCCACATATCAAATTCAAGGTTTTAGTGTATACGAGGAATTACACAAAAGTGGACTTACTACCCCTCTCAACGTTCAATATACTCCTACTTCAGCCCATTTACCTTCAATCGGATTATTCTATTTATAAGATATATTAATCACAACAGAATTGCCTTGTATACATCCCACGGTTCTTTATCTGTGATATATCCCTTTCTATGTTTCATAAACCTGATTTATATTTGCACCATGTATATGTTGTTCTAACCTATTATCCTATCAATCACAAATTGGATGTTTTGTATATATGCTGTTTGTTTTGAATGTTGAATATTTGAGATGGTTGATTGCGCAAACGCGCAGAAACCATAAGGATAGAAGAAGAGGAAGGTATCTGTCTTCTTTTGGGTGGCGAATAACGTGTGATATTTTTGGAAAGTCTATAGCGTTATGTTTATATCTTTTAATTAGCAAAATATGTTGGTTGGTTCTTCACCAACAACAGTAGTACTTTTTTTATTATAGACGGTTTAGCTAAATCGGCTTGCTCGCAAAGACAGAAGCACTAGCACACCCAGAAATGTGAGAGAGAATCTCTCCGACCGACGTTGTACCAGCTTCCTCTGATGTCATATCCAACGGACGCAATAGCGTCCACCCGATATGCCACTACAGCCCGACCTGTAAAAACTCGTTCACTCTTTCTTTTACCTCCAAGCTCTCCTCTATTCAAGGAACCTTCATCGAACGACCTAACACTATGAGTGTAGGGCTAGTCTGAGCTCATTGATCTTGTGATATATGTTTTTGTCTTTCTTTGGCGCTCAGCATTTTCGTCACCATGCAACAGATGGTGACGAAAATGCTGAGTAGACCAGTAGACTTTATGGGAGATGATTAGTCTCACGATCCTATCTGCCTTCAGATCTTCAGGATGGCTTTCACAAGCTTCTTGTCTGTATGTGAGCACACTCAAGAAGCGTATGCTCCTCCACGTCTAGATTTCCGCAATGGTGTCAATGGTCATCGGTAGCTCGTTCTAGCCTCTTCCGCTAGACGTGGAACGGGCTATGCGCCGTTAAAACCTATGCTCGCATTCTACTACTGATGGTTCATCCTTTTTGTTCACTGCACAACTTCCGTTATTTGAGACCGTATCTGCCGCCATTTCTCTATGGTCCCCTGTCTTCAATCTTTCCGCCTCATCTCAGTGCGCCTATGGCTCGACGTGAGTAGACGTGTACAAAGTGCGCTCTTGTTCATTTTAATAAAAGTGTAGTATATAGTCTGAATACAAAAGTAAAAATTGGCCAGGGTATCCAGTAACATACATTGCACCTGTGGAGAAAAAACCGTGAAGATTAAAATGGTTCTAACGAGAGAAATTTGTGAGGAAATTAAATCATCTGTGAATAATATCATAATGAATAGCATTAAGGAACCATCCTTCATAAAAACTATTGCCGATAAGGTAGCCGAAGCCGTCACAAAAACTCTAAATAGAAAGATCGACCTGATCGAAGCAAAACTGCTAGAACTGGAAAACAGTGTTGCCAATATGAGGAAAGATAGCGAAAATGAAATAAGACGACTAAGGGAAGAAATTTCGATGATTAAAAAAGCAGAAGAGAATATAGAAGGAAGATACGACAACATGGACCAACTGGCCAGGAAGAACAATATAAGGGTTTTCAATCTCCCTGAAAAAAACGAAGAGGATACAAAGAAAGAGGTTGTAGCCTTATTTGAGGCCAAGATGTCCATACAAGTACGGGAAGAAGATATTGAGCTATGCTACAGGATTGGAAAGAAGCAAGAAAATCAAAAACCGAGAGGAATATTTATTAAACTAAAGGACTCGAACCTAAAAACAATAATCTACAACAAGAAAAGGTATCTAAAAGGGACAGGAATGGTCATAAGGGAGGATCTAACACCAAGAAGAATGAAACTATTGACAAAGGTGATCGAGAAGACAACAGTAAGAAATGTATGGACATTCAATGGCGAAATTTATGTGAATTTTAAGGGAAAGAAAAATATTATAAAATCACTTAGCGATTTAGATAAGTATGTTGCATAATTTCTTCCTCTATTTCTTATCTTCAGGCTGCTCTTTATGAATCGCTCTAAATATAGAATGTAATGAACTTGAGCTGCAACATACCTACTTACGTTACTTTGTAGATAATTTTGTTTGCGTATAAACCTACAGTAAATCCTTATTTTTCTTTTTAGTAGATAGTTTCTTTTTTTGATTCTTGTATTGTAATGGATGCATATATTCGAGATGTCAACTACACCCCAATAAATACGATAGAAGTACCCAATATTCAGGAGCACAATAATTGTTGGAATAACAGGAAAGACAAATATATCAAAGTATACCATCAGAACATTTGCAGCCTAGGAAAGCACTTCGATGAATTTAAGGTGATGCAGGGATTATTAAACTGTGAGTATGATTGTATAGCTTTCACTGAAACTTTTCAAATAATTGATCAAAGCATGTATCAGTTGCCAGGCTACAATATGATATATAGTCATGGAAACCTAAACAAAAATGATGGTGTTGTTCTTTACATCAGAAACAGTTTTTATTACACTTACGAAATAGTACAAATAGCATACTGTAAAGCGATACAGCTTCAGATAGCACTTCCAAATCATAAGAAAGTAATGATTACTTGCCTTTACCGCTCACCATCCGGCAACGAGGAAATATTTATCGATGAGTTAGGACATTATTTGGAGCAAGTAAAACATTTCAACGTATTCGCTCATATCTTGGTGGGTGACATAAACATTAAAATAAACACAGAAAGTGAAGTTGTAAACAACTACTTGAATCAGCTAAGTGAATATAACTTCACAAACATGATAACTAAAAATACACGCGTGCAGGGAAGTATAGGAAATTGCATAGATCATATTTTTCTAAAAAGCATGGTACCAAATTTAGAATTGCAATGTATTAGTATTGTATTTGAAAGCAACATCACTGACCATAGGGCTACAATTTTAGGCTTACCCACCCCGGTACCTATAAATAATATAAATAACACTGTACAGGCACATAGGGATATAAAATATATAAATTACGCTAATCTAAAAAATGATATGAAAAATTTTAACTGGAACGACTTCTATGATGAAAAAGATTCCACTGTTCTGACCAAAAATTTTATTACTACGTTGAAGAAATTTGTTATAAAGAATACTACGGTAAAAAGAATAAATAGGTGTAATATTAAACGTAAACAATGGATAACAAATGGTATAGTAAATTCGGTGAATGAGAAAAATAAACTATATTCAGAGTTGAAAGCTGATCCATCAAATAACGAAAAAAAAGTAAATTATAATATATATAAGAAAAAACTAGAACAAATAATAAAAATCGCTAAATATAAATATTACAACAGACAAATAAACATCAATAAAAACACACCTAAAAACCTATGGAATATAATGAAGAACATTTATGTTAACGAGAGAAAAAATACACCCAATGAAATCTTAAATAGTGACGGTGTTCTCATAAGAAGTCCCAAAGAGATTGCAGAATCATTCAATGATTTCTTTTCCAATATTGGTGAATCATATGCTAAAAAGATTCTAACACCTAATACACCTCGAACAAAAGAACATGTAAACAAAAACTCGATATTTCTCCATCCGATGGATCGTAGTGAAATCGAATCTATCATTAAATCGCTAAAAACAGGCAAGTCCCCGGGTTTTGATGACATAAAAGTAGAAGTTTTCAAAAATATAATCGACATAATAGCAGCACCACTGTCTCACATAATAAATACCATCTTTAGTACTGGAGAAGTACCCCAGGAATTCAAAATAGCTGTTGTCACACCAATTCATAAAAAAGGTGATGAGAAAAGTCTAAATAATTACAGACCCATATCAGTAGTAAGTGTAATGGCAAAAATATTCGAAAAAGCATTAAAATCTAGATTAGTTAACTTCTTAGCTAGGAATAATGTAATTTCTGACAAACAATTTGGTTTTAAAGAGGGACTATCGACAACTGACGCTATAGGAAAGCTTGTTACTGAAATTACCAAATGCTTGGAGATCAGTAGGCCGGTGCTGTGTGTTTTCCTGGATCTTGCCAAGGCCTTTGATACAGTCAGTCATGCGCATATGAAGCAGGTCTTGGGGGATGCAGGAATAAGGGGCACACCAAACAAACTGTTTAGAAGCTACTTGTCGGAAAGGACACAAATGGTAAAAATTGGAGATACGCTTAGCACGAAGAAACAAATTAAATATGGATTACCACAGGGAACGGTACTAGCACCAACATTATTTAATCTTTATGTCAACAGCATTCTCACTTCAGCTACTTGTGGCCAAATGATCAGTTATGCAGATGACATGGCTGTGCTATATACTGACAATACATGGAATACTTTAAAAACAAGTGCCGAAAAAGACCTGTCAAAAATCTTTGACTCATTTGGCCATAAGTCATTATCCATTAACTCTGATAAGTCTGTTTTTATCCCATTTTCAAATAATATTAGAGGTTTGCCAAAATATGAAAATTTAATAGTAGGAAGTACGGCTAAGCTGCAGAGGCAAAGTAGTTATAAATATCTAGGCGTAACAATTGACCGACACTTAAGATGGGACACTTATATAAACAGCATGACTAAGACGCTACGTCAATTGCTATATCGGTTTAAGTACTTAAGAAATATTTTAGATCTATATCATTTAAAAATTTTATATTATTCTTTAGTCGAATCAAGATTGCGGTACGCCATACTTAGCTGGGGTAGTGCTGCTAATTGCCATATTTCTCCAATTGACATTTTACAAAAAAGAATATTGAAGATAATGTATAACAAAGAGATGACCTTTCCATCAAGTACTCTATTTCTAGAAACCGGCATGCTTGACATAAGACAATTGTACATGCAGCAAATCATATTACATATTTACAAAAATAGGGGGGATTTAAATAAGATAGATCATAACTATGAAACAAGACTCAAGGCTAAGGATTCAATTAAAATAGATCTGCTGCAAAAAAATATAAGTTTACGGTGTTTCACTCATCTATCGTGCAAAATATATAACAGCTTGCCTGAAATATACAGGAAATATCTTACTAGGCTCAATTCTGTAAATATGGTTAAAAGTATATTCAAACGTTATATAGTTTCTCTTGGAAGAAAGGAAGTTAAACGGCTGATAGATCTATAATCAAATTTTTAATTAGTAAAAAAAAGCTTATCTGAACACTGATGGAACAAAAATATATTTTTTTTAATTCTCTTTAAATTCTGTTTACATAAACTAATTGACGACAATATCAAAAACACATTCTATTATCATTGGTTTAAGGTCCTTACTCCTCTACTTGTACTTACTTGTACACATCACAGTGCCGCAGCCCTTTTATAAATAAGACAACAAAAATTAAGACATCTGAATGTATGCATCAATGCTATACCTACTTGTATATTATGTGGTGGAGTCTCTTTATCAAAGGTTGACGACATATCTTTGTTCATGCACAACCTTATGGTTTCTATGAACAAGATACTGTCCTCTTTTTGTTAATGTTTTTATTAAAATATTCTCTTTTATACATATACGTCTGTATGCATGTATGTAGGCGAAAAAATCTTTTCACTGATTGCTATATGCTAGAGATATGTAGGTATGTTATGGATTAGTAATTAATTTTTATTTTTTTTTTGTAAACTATTGATTATTTATTTTTAAATTTAATATATTAAGCAAAAGAACTATGTATAAGTGCCGAAAAATTGTAACTGGCGCACAAGAAAATGTGTATTGTTACATATATATATATATATATATATAAGTTTAGATATAAATCCGCGCACAAGGGTACACCTTTTTGCGGAATTCCATTGTTTATTCACTGTTCATTAACTGTTATTATTTTTTTTGTAACTTTAAAGGGAATAAACGTTATTATTATTATTATTATCTCATCTCTGCGTCCCTTTGTGAGATGTACATGCCTCTTCTATCTTCAGCGAGCAGATGTAGGGATGGTGTGTAGTTTTCAAATCAAAATATTCCAAAAACGGTGCACAGTATCGAGTTTTACCAAGAGTACCTACCTGGTATGAACCGCGTAACTAGCGCCCTCTATGGGAGTCAGGTATAAAAACAAATTCATAGAATGTACTAGCATCCAGAACATATTCCTGTGAAATTTCATTACAATGTTGCCAATAGTTTCGGCAAAATCGTAAAAAATCTTGAATATCCTTGAGTCGGGGTCATCTTTTTTTGTGACACCCTGTATTACGAACGTATTTTGAGATACCACGTCTTTGCAGTTGTAGCGTGACGGTTGGCTCAGGTAGCAGTAGCAGCAATAGTACCAATGAGTAGGCGAAGACAGTCAAGTAAGTCACCATTGGCTCTTTTTTCCGGCCCTTCAGAACACTAACAACCCCCAGGGTCTATGGAAACACCCTTTTTTGTCGAACGTACCAGATCTTATCGAAAATGTTAGTTGTAACGGTTTACTAAATATAATAACTTCCTTTCAAACTTCGTTGTACCGAATACAAGAAACCTCAGGTTGCAGAACACAGCACATCTACCCAGGAAGGACAACGAAGTTTGATCTTATTCCCAATATCTGCAGCAATAAGATCGTTTTCCACTTTTATAAGTGACAAATGTCGGCTCAGTCGGTAATAGCCTTTGAGAAACCCTACCAAAAGGTTGAGAAATTATCTGCAGTTAATATAGCGTGCGTTGTAATGTCATATATAGATTTTTAGAGGAATTTTCAAATGCTCATAATCACTGATGTCTCTTAATATGCATTATTGTCTATGTTATTTCATTAATGTGTCTGTTGTCTCTGCTATTACTGTTTACGTGACTAAACTGGTTTGATATTGGCATATTACCTAGTAAACTATCTAGTGTTGATTCTATAGCTCTATGAACTATGAACTTATGTTAATTCCACCGAAAGGCCAAATATATTCATGGAGAGTACTGGTTGATAACCAAATATACTAACTGTAGGGCTGCGTACCAATTAGAGAAAAAGCAGCCCGCTCCCTCGACATGCCTTATCTCCTACCTCATCAGTTTCCGCAGTTTATATCCCAACAACGTCCTTATCTTCTTATTGCAAGAGAATTCTCATGTATAAACACACGCAGGAGAGAAACCAACCCCTTCCGAGCTCCGGGGTCCTGTTCATCTCACATGTCAGAACAATTACGCGCAACTCGCGGCGGGTACCGGCAATATAATTTAATTTATGATTTGGGAGGGGAGCTGCCAGTCGGTTGCTTAGGCTACTCAACTCCTGTGCATTTCAATCTGGCTTGATTTAATTTCTGCTTGGATTTCAGGAAAGTTTCGAAAAGGTCTATTGTTGGGTAAAATACAAAAATGGCTTCAAATGTGTTGACTGCACAGTATAGGTGCTAGCAAAATATTTGGTGTTCCTCTAATGATCAGGGGCGGCTAGAGTTCGTTTTAGCGAAACTCGAAATGAGGATTTAGAGGGCATCATTCGACGCGGATTAATGCGCTGAGTCCTACGATACCACTCCTACAATAAGGAAATATCCCGGTAAAATTGTACGATAGTTTGAAATTTCGGTAGTTAACCTAACTTATGTCAAACGGTCAACTTATTTTTTCCGTAGTGAGGGGGTTAGGGTTCAGTTGCCCCAATAGTTGCCGCGCAGCCTTAAGGCTTATTGTGCACCCACAGATAAGGGGACCAAATAGAGTCCCATTCTTTCTTTGTGTTCTTTACGAACTTTGAGATGAATTGGACTATGCTCTTCTGTCTTCCCTTCTGACCTACATTCAGGTAGGAGTTCCTATTTTCATTTAGGACAGGACAGTTGAAGGTAAAGTGCTTAGCTGTTTCCCCTGCCTCACCGCACTTCCTGCATAATGGGTCTGCCACTTCAATCCCCAGCCTTTGCAGGTGTGCACTGAACGTCCAATGGCGAG
The DNA here is from genome assembly GCA_951848785.1 of Callosobruchus maculatus. Classification (NCBI taxonomy): domain Eukaryota; kingdom Metazoa; phylum Arthropoda; class Insecta; order Coleoptera; family Chrysomelidae; genus Callosobruchus; species Callosobruchus maculatus. The sequence continues at coordinate 5,906,636 of CATOUR010000100.1, forward strand.
TTATTAATCCAACCACCTTACGTAATTCCTTCCTGCTCAGTTTGAGAGCGCCTGCGGTATTGGAACACGAGAGTGCCCTCAGCATCCTCTTAGACTGAACAATCCCCTTCATTCCACCACTATTTTTGAAATATAGTGGTTGCTCGCCAGGGACATCAGAGCCGCCCGGTTGTCTGTGTCAACTTATTGAGATCAGGTTGGGTTTAATTGCTGGTTAAATAACCCAGACTGAGAAAACGCTCCGTTGAAAATCTGCACCACTTTTAGAATTTCAAACCTAACCTAAAAATGACTTCGGTATTTCGATGATTTTTCATCAAATGTATGGTCAAGCTATATATCATGGGTAAGTACTAGATGAGTATAGCACAACCACACAAGTCGCAAAACCCGAAAAAGGAATATAAAAAAGTCATCTTAAATGTTTTATGGTAAAGCTTTAGGAAAATATACATAACTGCAAACCAGGTCAGTTTAGGTTGAATTAGGTGCCCAGATGTCACCTTCTACGAATATTTTTAAAACTCTAAGTATCAGGTTTCCCAGGTAGGATTGTCACCTATTCAGTTTTCTTCATAGCGTGCTGGGGTAGGCTCCAAAAGTCCTTTTTTGATTAATTTCCAACTGAGAACCAAAATAAACATTTCTTTAGTCTAGGTTTGATAAAAAAATTATTCGACATCAAGACAACACATCAAGCCGAGTGGCTTGACACACCTTTTTACTTTGACCGATTTAGTTAGTTTATGTTAGGTTGGAATTTCAAAGTAGCGTAGATTTTCACCAGGATGTTACCTCACTCTGGGAATGCTCTTGTTCGACTCAGGACTTCAAGCCAAGTCAATCAGCACCCATTTCGGCCCAATACTCCAACCAGTTAGGTTAAGTTAGGTTAGGTTCTGAATTTTCGAAATGCCGTAGTTTTTCAATGGAGTATCTGATCTCAATATCCTTTTTCTTGATGATCATGATACACTAGAATGTAGGTGGATGATTTAACTGGTGATACGATATTGCCTATCTGAACATCTATATTCATGAAAAATCTTAAAAACCCTAGAAAATATGGCTTTTATTATAGTTGTTAGCGTCCTAACCAACATACTTCCGACAGTATATTTACCAATACTCAGTTAGAATTGGCCTACCTTTGCTGCCTTAAACGATAACGAAATAAAGTGCTGAAATTGAGTATACCTTCTCTTCGGCTTGAATGACCAATAACACCTGGAATTAACTTTTACCAACAGTTTTAGGTTTTATAGCTTTGTCAATTAAATAAATGACTGGTAATTATTATTTGAAAGGTTTCCAGTTCTAACGCCAAGCTGAGTTACACTACAAGACGGCTATATAAAACAGTGTTTATATTAAGCTTATCAGTAGCAGTCACTTTACTTTAAGATGAATACTGCTTTCAATATTTCAATGTCTTGTAAGGTATTCAAGTCAAGTTATGGGTATGAGTATCTCAAAAATCCAATTTAAATTTGAAATACACTATCCTTGCCATTTTTATACTTCATGCGTACATGTGATGTGTCCAAAATGATTTTATATAACCGTTGTAATGTAACAATTTTGAACGATTAGAGTGAACATTAAAACGTACCCTCGTATATGTTACGACATGTGCGTCACCACTAATTAATTTATATTCAATGAACAGTAAACGTAACTGTACTCAGAAGACCGTACAGACATCCTATTTCTCACTAATTAATTCACACATAACCATACGCAAAACGTTAACGCTGATAAAGTGCAATTTAAAATTCTTAGCAGCTATATAAAGAAAAGTATGATTTGTAGAGCAGATTGTACATTTATAGCGTCTCATTACCGTTTGTATGACTAGAAAAAACTATGATCAAATAAAAAGTTATATTTATTACGTTTTGCCTATTTGAATCATGGACCACTCCCAAAAATTATATTTTCACATTAAAGATAGTGGGGAAGGAAGTACCAAAACAAATTATGTGAAAGTTCTCAGACTTTTTGTTCAAGCAGCCACTTTTAATTCCTTACAGGGCTATCACTTCGGTTATCACTTATTGGAGTTCGTTGATGATCACCTAAAATATGTCATAATAATGCAAAACTGTACTTGCCTGTGCACTGTAGGACTGTAGAAATTTCTTAAGAAGTAGAAAAATGCTTATATCACGTTAAGCTGCGGCTACTTTACCCTCATTAAGAAGTAGGAACTTTTCATGTTACGAAAAAGTTGAAAGATGACTGTTTGATGAAATCTGAGCTGCTTAAAAAAGTTGCAGTTGTGCAAATGTTAAAAAATAAAATAAAATAAATAAGAAATAAATCACAGATAAAGTTTATAAATTATTTTTTTATGGTCATCCTCCCGCAAAGGCTGATAGCCTATGGCGCTATAGAAGCGCTGCGAGAGGATAAGCGTCGGTTCACGTTAGATTTGAAGCGCTGCAGGTTGTAGCCGTCGAGAAACAAATTCCCCGGCAGCTGATTCCACAGCGTCGAAGTTCTCCAAAAGAAGGAATGCTGGAGGAGACTGGTGCGGAGAGTAAGGACCTCGACCTGGTAAGGACGAGCTCGCAGAGCTTCTCCAGTGTTCGGACGGCCTTTGGTGTTATTATCTGGGAGAGCTCACTCGAACATCTTCCGTGATAGAATCTGTAAAACAGGGATAGGTCAGCCACCCTCCTTCGATGTTCCAGGCTGTGGAGGTCCTTTGTGAGATTAGGCGTATCGATTAATCTAATTGCTCTTTTCTGGATAGTGTCCAAAAGCTTTAGAGAGTGCTTCGGAGCGCATCCCCACATATGGGAGCAATACTCTAGCGATGGTCGGATCTGTGCCTTGTAGAGCAGCAGCAGTTGCTCTGGTGTCTACAACTTCCTACAGCGGAACAAGACTCCAAGCTTCTGGGATGCCGTTATAGCAATACTGACGACATGGTCGTGCCAGGACATGTTATTGTTGATGTTGATCCCCAAAAGCTTGACGGAAGGTGATTCGACTATTGGGTGACTCTCCATTTCCACGGCTGGTAAGCCATCGTGAGACTTCTTTGAAAGTGTTGTTGTCCGAGTTTTTTGTACGTTGAACTGTACTTTATTTGCTAATCCCCACTCGACAATTGTTTTGATATCTGCGTTGATCTGTGAGGCATGCTGCTGTCGCTGAAGTACCGTCTCCTAGGATGATAGTGGCCTGCCTGGTTCCATGCAGGACACTAATGTACTGTCATCTGCAAAGTTGTACAGAAACAGTGCAGGGGATAGGAAAGATCCCTGAGGAACACCGGCGTTTATTGAAAATACGTCTGATGAACAGCCCTCGACTACAACAAACAGAGATCGGTCGTTCAAAAAGCTACTCAGCCACTGGCTCAGAACATGAGAGAACGCATTTACATAACTATGAGACCTTAGTAAAATTTGCACAGACTGAAGTTTTCTAAAATAATAAGGATCTATATAGAATAAATTTGGAGTAGAAAGGAAATTAACACAAAATAATAGTAGAATATGGGAAAAATTGTATGGCTGAGCTGCCCTATGAAAACTGACTGGCATGTTACATACTGTGGTTACATATAGAAGATGGCCAACAAGTTATGAGTCAAATGCAGTGAGGTAATCGATGAAGTTTTATGTTATCAGAACAGCTATACTTGTCATCGAATTAATTTACAATTTACAGGTTTACATATTTCTTTACCCTTTATTTTGAGAAGAAAGCTGGAAAGGAAGCAGCTTCCAATTTTTTAATGTAATATTTTTTAGTACAATAGACGGACGCTATAAAGTCAATTCACTTTGCTATAATATAAAAAAATGGTTAGAAAATTAGTTATTCCATCTAATTAATGACATATCTCTTCCCTTTTTTTCGAGTTTTCCCTTAAAGCGCGTAGCACTTTGGCGTAGGGTAGCATTTGCAAGGTAGAAAAAAGAATAAAAATACAGAGATAAGTAATATGTTAAAAACAGCATCGAATGTTATGGTACCAAACTAGATATGAGTTGAGGCTTCTTTGTTGTCGTCGCTTTGATGACTACGAGGAGAAAAATGCTTTGCTTTCAAGGAAACGGACATCAAATATTATTCGAATAGTTCGGAATCTAAAGATCGGAAGAAATCACAAAGATGTGTCTAACTTGCAGATGCAGAACCATATTTTACATGAACGTTACGAAATGCAAGAAAGAACTGAAAACGTTATAAAATTGGTTTTGAGGCTTCCAAATAACCTTTCACATCATCTAGACTAAAAAGCTTGTGCAGTCACTAACTATCTTGGTAGTCTGTTTCGTTATCTCGATGTCTGCCTCCATAATTCTATTCTCCCTGGCATCATCACGCACAAGTTGTTCATGCAACGATTCAAGTGACGAAATCGCGTCATCCATGAATGTGAGAATCGCCGCAGTATTGCGAAAGAAGCATATAGTCCAAGACAACTAGACAAAAGTAGTCTCATTGCGAGATTGAAATGTGTATTCCTTTAAAGGTATTCATTTTGGTATTTGTGAAAATTATTCTTAAGTAGATGTATTTGGACTAGGGTGAAGTCGGGTAGAGCCTTCTATAAGGTAGTAGAAAAGTAATAATAGTACAAAATGTTTTGAAAATCAGTAAATACTTGCTCATTTAGGAGCCATACTGCACAATAATGGACTTTGATATTTTCGATGAAATAACGTAATAAACTCATAATCTCTTGTTAGTTAGTTTCAAATCTCTAATAATATTTGGTATCACCGACTTTGAGGTCTATTTCTGGACTCGCATGCAATTTGAAAATGACCTTCACTGGGTAGACAAAAGGGATTTTTCATAAGGGTATAAGGCCGTCAAAGAATTTTAGGTGATTTTCAGCCCAACATATACCTTGGCTCGTGAGCTGCATTTGTCAGTATTTCAGACTGTGTACTTAAGAAATAGTAATATTCAAATGCCTAATAATATTCAGAATTATTTTCCATTTGAAACAGTCTGGTAAATGCATAGAAATGGATGTGGCGCCATCTTGGAAACATTTTAGTCTGCAAGATCAATGTTACTTACTGCTTTTACTATGTAATTAATTTTACACACACATATCTAGACGCTAGGTGATGTATTGTATCTATAATAATACTGTTAAAAACCTCAAACATGTAACACGTAAGAGTAGTAATATACTATACTATACTAATATCTGCAAATGAAAATTCCGATTACAATAAAAAGTATTCTAAACAACCATTTTGGGTGAATAACTCTCTATAAAAGTTCAGACAGCCATGCTGCCCTGAAAGCACTGAGCTCGAAATGGGTTGACTCAAGCTCGCATGGAACTGTATACATCTCCTCAATGAGCAGGGAACAAAGTAAATTTGGTGTGGGTTCCAGATTGTTCAGAGAGGAGAAGCACTTCTGCACTAGCAAGACATACCAGGGCTACTACACCTGAATGCGTTCATACCATACCCATCTAGTCAGGCCCATGAGGATCCTAGAATGGAGCAGGAATGATCTGCGTCTTCTGGTCGATCTGTTGACAGGATATTGTCGTTTGAGAAGCCATTTGCGAAAGATAGGTATCGGTCGTTTCTGCGGAACACGAAACAGCGGAGCATATATTGTGCGCCTGTCCAGTATTGGAAAGAGGTAGATTTCAGACATTCAGATTCACCCATCTGAAACCTACCTTCTTCAAGCAAGTTTCGCCCAACACGACCATCGCCTTCGTCAAAAGGTGTGGATTATGCGGTCAACTCTAAATAGGTGTGAGCCACAATAGACACAATAAGGTCTCGTTGGAAGGAGCGATTGCCCACTCACTATCCATCTAACCTGATCTCTATAGAAGTATATAAGAACACATAGGAATTGATTATGTTAATTCTGTCGAGAAATATAACAGTTTCAAATGAGTGCTGAATTTTCATACTTTACGATACATCAGAAGTACATGAGCATTTTTGGAGAAAGCGCATAATGAGAATGAATACAATTCCTCAAATATGATCTTTTATGTTTGTATTATGTTTTACTAATGTCCTTATAGTTTTAGCCAAGGTAATATCTCATATCTTTGGTAGAACACCTTATACTTTGAAGTCAAATTGTTATGTGTTTGCAACGAAAAAGATGAAGTGTTTTTCAATTTTCTTCTCAGTTCTAAGTACCTGTTTCAGACAGACGTACATACTAACCTTTCTGAAGCATGCATTGGCAATATTGAGAACTAAAGCATTTAAAAAGGGGAATGCGGTTCTTTAAGATAGTGTATGAAAAACATGACTGCATGCAAGTGACATTCCATTTTCTCCAGTGATTTCCATAATTGTCTATTTGGTCATACTAAGGGATGATCTCTAAAAGCAACTTCTATTATCCCAAGCACTTTTATTTCTAAAAGTGAAAACTTGATGTTGATAGCATCGCTACCAGAATTGCTGTTCTACTAATATTCTAATGCGAAGCCGAATGCTAACGACGAATTTATCGTATATAGATTCTAATGGTCCTGAAGTATATACGTAGTACTAAGAAAATGTAAAACGGTATTTGTTAGATAGGTACGTCGGTACCAGGTCGTACTAAACACCATGCTTTACCGGCCGGTCGGTAGAGATCAGGTAACGTTCGCTGTAAACAATAAGCTTTATGGTGTTGTAAATACCTATCTCGCCTCTAATTTATAATTGTGTACATTTCAGTACATTCATAAATACTGCTTTGTCAGCACCATAGAAATTTTCCATCAGAGACTAGGTCCTAGTTTGATCTACACAGTATATAATAACGATAGAATAAAGGTCAAAGTATCTGTCTATGTAAAGTTGAATCATGACTGTAATTCCAGTTTATCAATGAACTATCATCCAGTCTGGTTCGATGTACTACACGAAATTGCACACCACAACTAAATGGAACTATTTTCTGGTGCATGTTCTGGGTCTATTTTATATTCAGACAATATATTTATATTTTTCTATATTCAAACAAATTGTGAGAGGAGTATCTAGAATCGAGGACTTTTATTAGCAAGTTTGAGATTCACTGTTCCGGTGATTAATCCACAGCTCCTGCTCATACAAATATTTCCAATTCCTTTCCATTCCTACCTTAGTAGAACATCTCGTGGTAACTAAGACCCGGAGGTGTTCACTCTTATCGAGTGAATTTGACCAGTAATTTTAATTCCCCCCCAAACCCTTGTAACGATATTTTGGATTTGGATTTTTTATTACTTTCCATACCGATAGGTGTGTATTATGTGTGTGTGTGTGTACTGTGATCGCAAAAATTTGCAATTTTGATATCTCTATATATGCTTTTGCGAGTTTTATGATATCTACATAACGAAAATCGACGTCACTAATTTCCGTCGGTCTGTTTGTCTGTCGGACTATCGGTCTGTCGATGTGTCTGTCGATTGGTCTGGTTACCGGTCTGTTGGCGTTCTCCTAGCCCCGTAATCTTAGTAACCAGTAACCATGCATTGTGATGAAATTTGGTTAGCGATATGCCGTGTGGTAGTAGTAGGTAGTGCTGCTACAATTTTGAAAATCGGTGTACAGGCGGCGGAGTAATTAACAAAAAACAAAAAATTTCGGATATTCCTCAAACGTATTTAGTATTTATTTTAGGGGCCCTTGATCATTTTCTATTTTAAAATTAGGATTTTTGGGAGGTTAGGGATTGTAAAACTAAAAAAAAATTGTTGATAGGCTATCCATTCACCTGTGAAAGAGAGACTTAGCGGCATAATAACTTTTCTAGGTCCCTACAAACATTGTTCTGCATATTAAAGAAACCAAGGAACTTCGAGTTTTCTGATATGTACATACAAGTAGGTACTGCTTTAGAGTGGTCTGTATGGTGTAGCATGGAAACTATTGAATTGATTTTAATTAAATTTTGACACAGTATTGCTACCAAAAACAAAATATATAAAAACAGCTCAAACTTCATATTTAGGCGATATGAGCGTTCCTGGTCATTTTCCACATTTTTTTTTTTGGCGGGGGAAAATAACGGTGGATTGGAATTGGTTGGTTGTGAAACTGGAATATTTGTCGTATTCGCTGTGGGCTCTTTATTGCCCTGCAAAGAAACGGCATAATATACCTATCAGATTTATCCGAATGCTGCTCTACCTCAGAGAAACATAATTTTTGGAATTATATTGTTGCATATAATTCTGTAAAGAGTGTAAGTCACCACTAAACTGATAGATGGCTCTATTATAAGGTTCCACCCCTTACTAGCAAAGCTTCTCATTTAATATCAGTGGCAGCTATCTACGATTAAACTGTATTAAATAGTCCTAAAATAGGGGATTTTCCGGACATACAACAGATTGATGACTTTTTATAATACAGCATCCAAAAATCTGAACCTCAAATTTAGAAATTTTTTGGGAGTGCAATGGCTTCTTTACTTAGAGCTGTGAGAAATAAGACAAATGCATCAATTGGAAATGATGTGCATATGTTAGTGCAGCACCAAGATTCCAGGAAAATTCGACAACTCCACAAGACTTTGAGTTAATCAGCGATCAGTCCTTTTGGAAAAGTATTGATGCCAAAACAATTAGTACTACGCCTTTGATTTGAAAAACGGTCGTACGCATCACATTCTGTCAGCATATATTTTTTGTTATATCGAATAACAATGGCGCTGTAAATAATCCTGTTTACCTCATGGGGCAATGCTTACTAAGAGTCGAAAAATTTGCCAATTAAGAGCAAACCTGCCCCTTATCGGTGCACGATAAATCTGGGAAACTTGAGTAGCACAGAACGTGACATGATTGCCAGGTTATAAAGTTCCCGATAACAATATTAACAATTACAGACTACGAAAACATTGCTAGAAAGTGCAAGGTGTTATGGTCATAAAATGAGCACGTTTTCTATACAGGGTGTTCTTAAATGCCATACTAGTATTTAAACAGGCAATTAATTGGTCCTATTTTATGAAAAACAATTATATGAATATATTTTCTAGATCTCGTATCTTTCAATATCTTAATGGGGTGCTAACATTTTCAAATTTGTTTTATCATCAGATATCAAATGTCTTACGGATGCATGCGACAACTATGTGTACATATCTACACAAATTTGAGAAGTTTAAATCATTATTCTTGCTATTTCGAAGGTAACCACAATTAATCAGTCATCGATATGTAGCGGAAGAACCTTTAATTGCTTTAATCTAAAAGTGCACACGATTAGGCGAATGAAATAGAACAATTCTGTATAGAAGTGTTCCAGGTATACTGTTTCGCAACACATGTCATATCATATTGATAAAAAAACGTTTTAAATCATATAATGTTTGTTGGATCAAAGCTTCAGGTCTTTAAAGGTGGCGTTGAGGTATTCGCAGTATTATTTGGTAAAGTAAAGGTCTGTCGTGGATTATCCTAGCGCCAAGATGCGCCAAAAAATCCCTTTCTGGTGTATTGGTGTATTTCAAATTACACGAAATTTATTCGTTACCCTTTACTGGCACATAATAAAAATCGCGTCCACTGAAAACTGCTCATTAACAATTCGGTTATTTTTGTAGCCATTCTCAAGGTACAAACCATTTTGTGAGAAGCAATCGGTGTATTGGTGGAGTTTACTTGGCAAAAAAAGCAAGTAGCATAACTTGGGGGGCAGCTCCTCTTCTAGTCATTGGAGGATCATTTTATTATATTTTTTGTTAGGTGATAAAAATAGGGCAACGGAGGGGACGCTGAACAATTGGAAACCGTATGTCTATGAAAAAAATTAGTCTGGTCATATCCTATACTTTTCACAGATATCGAAACATACTCTCATTGTCTTCAGGAACAACTGCCTGCGAACAGTTATATACAGTTTTGAGAAGGATCGGGAGCAGCAATTCGTTTAGTGAAACTTTTATAAAGTTACTATTCCAGCCTAATAGGATTTTTTGAATTCATTGTCCATTCTTCTTCTTTATTTCATCAGGAAGGGCGTTTTCTAACGTTCTGTTTTATTTATAGAAATTCATAGCTTCGCTAAAAAACTTACCTACTAAAATAGTCTCGTATCCATTTTGGTTGAAAGACTTGCCTACCTGAAACACAAATAACGAGTATTAGTTATAATCTCGGTCATAATTTTATACGAGATTAGTTATATCTCTTTATTCTAAATACATTGAATAATCGATCTGTTAGCAAACTGAATCAATTTCTTACTTCTAATTCTAACTTAATGTGCAAACGCCCAGTTACTGATATATTATTTTATGAGGTAATATATATTACATATATTTAATAATAGTACTACGACTCTCGGGTAACTAAAGCGTCTGTGAAAGAATAACAATAATACCACAAGCTCGAGGGTATAAAGACTGTTTTGATGGAGAACGAGAAATGCTGGATTTAGTGGAACTACTCGTTTCCCACTCTTGAGCTTGTACTATCATATACGATACGACAATAATATTCCTCTTTCAACTCCAACAAAAAACGTTGTTCATTAACTAGCTTTCGGTAACTTCCGAGGTGAATATCAGGAGCTCCTCGTACAACTTCGCAGGCAGGTACTTATCGACATTTTATCCCTAGGTTGTACGAGGAACACACTGCTGTCTGCATTGCGGTAATATCGGTGTGCCGTACAGCGGAAAATATCTTGATTGTTTACCTCATGGAGTGGTCACTGGGTAATGGAACAGCAGCTCGGTTGTATTAGAATCAGAGTTCCAACTTTCTTGTTTAATTTTTATATAACACTTATTTAGTCTCGTGGCAGGTCAGCTCAAAACTCAAATCGAAATATAAAAATTAGTAGTACATCGATGGATACCTAGTATACAATATGTACATACAATACCAGTAGAAATTAACAAATACATATATGAACAATATCGAATGTGTTCTCATATATAAAAACGATTCTAATGTTCAGTAAAATATAAATCAAACCAAACGAATTATATAAGATTACAAAAGAATGAATGCAACTCAAACAAATTCAACGCAAATTGCTTAGAATATCTACCTTACAACATTGTTTTTATTCATAGAAATTAATTCCTAATTCAAAAGCATTTGCTGGTTGCATTTGTTATGCTAATCTACGTAAAAAAATTTGTGAAAATCAAAAGATAACCAATCATTAAACGTATAGACTTTACGCCACTAGGGAAAGTACGATTCACACGTTAACAACTTCATTAAAATAATTTCTGTTGATATTATAGGATCACCATCCAGTATGCTCGATAAATAAGGAAGACCCTGTATGAAGGAAAATATAAATGTTGTGCAAACCCACTTGACAATTTAAATCTTGCTCTAGGAAAACTTTCTTTTGTTATCCTAAAGTTCGCAGCAAGTACAAACGCACACACAGGCATCCTAGATTTTACATCTATTGTGTTGTTATTGTCGACCACAATAGAACGCGAGTTTAAATTTGTGTCATAAGGTTCACTGCATAACGGAACGTTGGATAAATATGTATATACATATACAGTCAGTTTATACACACGATATGCTATTGTTTTATTGCCATGAAAGATATCAGTTACCGTTTTAAGCGAGCAGTAATATGGTTACAGTTCATTGACGCAGAATGACAGAAAATAAAAGATGAAAGTACGTATATAAACTAACAAGATCAGAAACAAATCCTAGAATACAGTGTATGACATTCTGAGAATAATTGATTAAATGTTTTTGAGAGAGGAAAAATTTGCGACGATTAGGCTGGAAAGTTAAAAAAACTCCTAAGTGTTTCTTAGGTTAGATAGATTGAGGTTGAAAGTGCGCGGGGTGACTATGGCTCCTCCCACTGCGCCTATTATGTCTATTGTGGCTCATACCAATTTGGAGTTCACCGTGTGGGGTGAAACTTCCTTGAAGTTAGTTGATTTCAGATTGGTGAATCTGAAATGTAGAAACATAGTCCTTTTCAGTTCTGTACAGGAGCACAATATGTGCTCTGCTGGTCCTTCCTCCACATACCAGAAACGACAGTCCGCTGTTTGTTCCAGACCCATCTTCCGAAAGTGGTCTTTCGGACGTCAATGTTCCGTCAACAGACCAACCAGAACGCGGAGATCATTCCCGCTCCATTCTATGATCCTCGGGAGGGGGGAGGGCTGACTAGAGAGGTATGGTATGAACGCCTTCCAGTGTAGTAGAGTATCTCTCAAATGCAGGAGTGCTTACCTCTCTGCCCAATCTAAGATGGTGTTATTGGCAGTACTTTTCGCACTGTCCGCAAATGGTTGTGCTCCTATGAACACAGATTCGGTTCCTCCTCTAGTGAATGTGTCGGCCAATACATTATTGCCTTCCACTCTGCTATGACCTGGAACCCAAACCAAAGTGACTTGGTTCCAAGTTCCCAATTAATTGAGGAGATGTATGCAGTTCCATATGAGTCTTGAGTCAACCGGTTTGGAGCTCAGTTATTTTAGGGCCACCTTCTCTTCTTAGTGTGCCTATCCGTTCCGAACATTGGCGATAAGCAAAGCAATTTGAACTTTACTTGCTGCAGCTCTGAACAATCCTCGTGTGGACAGGGAGAACCAAGCTCTAAGGTTTTTCAGCCAGGAGATTCTGCGCCTACCGGGTCCTCTTCTTCCGAACATCTTTCCCTGAAGTATCAGCTGGAGCAGACCGTATCTCTTTTGGTTCCTCATTATGTGACCCAGGTATTCCAATTTGCGTTTTTTAATAATGCCCACGAGTTCGGTCTCTTTTTGAATTCTGTTGTTGGCCATGTGGCCAACCCAGGAAATTCTGAGAATTCGCCTGTATTGCCACATCACAAAAGCCTCAATTTTCCTTGTGGACGGTTCCGTCAACGTCCAGGACTCAGCACCATACAAGGGCACCGACCAGACGTAGCATTTGAGTAGTCTTAATTTGGTTTGTAAATTAAGATCTCTATTCCTGAACAGGTTTCCCATTCTAACGAAGGTGGCTCTTGCTTTCTCTATGCGGCATTTTGTTTCTGTAGAGTGGTCCCATTGCTCGTTAATTGTTGTGCCCAGATAAATATAGCTGGTTACTCTTTCAACTGGTTGATAATTGATATCTTCTGAAATGTCAGTCTCCACTCTTATATTTGCCGTTTGATGCCAGTACAAATTTATTATGAGACGTAGGTCTTTTTTGTCAAAGCCGATTGTTCTCAGAGCATCTATCATTTTGTTGTTTGACTTTAACAAATGCCTTTTGGTAGTCTATCAGGCAAACGTATACGTCACAGTCCACATCTCTACAGCGCTGGAATAGAACCTGGACATGAGTCCATATGAGTCTTGAGTCAACCGATTTGGAACTCAGTTATTTTAGGGCCGCCTGGCTACCTGAAAAGATTTTTATACCTAGATATGTTTGTCATGGGTCTTTTGTTCAACTCCCTGACTTGTAACTCCTCTGTAGATATCATTTCTGCTTGAAAGATTATGCCTTATGGTATACCTCAAATCCCTTTTCAACCCTGGGATTAGTACCAATTACTCCTGCTCTTCTTACCGAAGTCAACAACAACACTGATCTAGTAAACACCTAAAGTAGGAATGGATTGCGATAGCTCAAGTATAATATCGCCCAATGCCGTGCGCATTGAAAAAACCACCTAGTCTTTGCCTTGGAATAGTCTCAATTTTTTTATGGTAAGACGCTGCCAGTAGCCATCGAGAAACAGATTCTCCGGCAGCTCACTCCACAGCGTCGAAGTTCTCTAAAAGAAGAAATACTGGAGGAGACTGGCTCGGGGAGTAGGGACCTCGACCTAAGAATCTGTAAAACAGGGACAGATCAGTCACCCTTCTTCAATGTTCCAGGTCGTGGAGAAGAAGCTTTAGATAGTGCTTCGGAGCGCATCCCCACATATGGAAGCAACACTCCAACGATTTTCGGATCTGTGCCTTGTAGAGCAGCAGTAGTTGCTTTGGTGTATACAGCTTCCTACAGCGGAACAAAACGTCAAGCTTCCGGGATGCCGTTTTAGCAATACTGACGACGTGGTCATACCAGGACATGTTATTGTTGATGTTAATCCCAAAAAGCTTGACGGAACGCGACTCCATCATTGGATGACCTTCCATTTCCCCAGTTGGTAAGCCGACATGAGACTTCTTTGTCAGTGTTGTTGCCTGAGCTTTCTGTACGTTTATTGATTAATTCCTACTCGACAATTGTTTTGATATCTACATACGTAGATCTTTGAGGCATGTTTCTGTCGCCAACGTACCGTCTTTTGGGATGATAGTGGCTTACCTGGTTCCATGTATGATATTAATGTACTGTCGTCTGCGAAGCTGTAGATTGGATTGGACGTTATTTCCAGGATGTCTTTGATGTGTAGCAGAAACAGTGAAAGGGATAGGACAGATGCCTGAGCAACACCGGAGTTTCGACAACAACACACAGAGATCGGCCCCTCAAGAAGCTATTCAGCCACTGGCGCAGGCCAGATGGTAGTCCATAAGTAGCAAGCTTGATCAGAACTCCCTTATGCCACACTCCATCGAAGAGTTTCAATACATCCAGTGCAACAACACGGGATTTGCCATGATTTTCAATTGCTTTGTTCCACAAGTGAGTGATGTAGACCGTACTGGCGATCATTTATGTTATTATTGTCCAGGTATTTCAGAAGCTGTGTGTTAATGACCATAACCTTAGATATGAGGATGAGAGGAGCCAATAAAATTAGAGTTCAACATAGCAAGTATGCGGACTCAAGGAATGTAATTAAAAGTGTATCAATCGTGATGAGTCAGCACGCTCTCTGTTCTCTAAACTTCAAAAGAAAATTTACCGAGTTCAAGTAACAAGAGATAAGGAATTCGTAACTATTACAGCTCAATGCAGGGAAAAAGATCCTAGCTAGTGAAAGCGTTGGGGGCGGATAAGAAAATGATTGATAGACCGCAGAGACGCAGCGCGCCTGGCGTAAAAATTTAATGGTCGAGTCAAGGAAAAATATATTCGTATTCCGTTGCGGCAGCTGGTCGTCGTTCTGCATCCCTTAAATATACGAATTACTCGTAGCTCTCGCTACAGACTTATTTTAGAATTTTTTTTAATCTCCCGCGCTAATAGGGCAAGAAGGAATTGTTATTACTATACTGCATTCACTCAAGAAAAGGAGTGAAAAATTATTTCAAACCCATATTTTGGGGCTTTACTCGGATAAATCGAACTTAATTTTTCTGTTTATAATAATATCACTGCTCTCAGTATGCAGTTTTGTAGACGGTGTGCATATAACCCTTGACCATACACTAAAAATTTACATATATTGTGCATGGTTACTCCGTTTGTTCGGTGGATAAGGTATAAATATGCCTTTTGGATGTTACATGATATCCTTGCACTAAGAAAAGGCATGTCTTATGTCCGTCGGCAATCCGGCAATCATTTAGCCCATGTATTAATTAGAAATTAGATACTGTATTCTTTTTTAATTTTGAGGAATCATTCACAGTGGATTATTCCAAATATTGAGAGTAGGCGACAGAAAAGATCTGCTTGTGCACCATCTGGTACCCGAAGGTAACGGCAAACCAAATAAAATCGCTCCTAAACAGCAGCAGACTTCTTGGTTGGAACGCCATGGCTCATTCGCTTGGCCTGACAAGCAGAGCGCGCTTCTATGTCAACTGCATATGAGAGTCGGTATACGAGGGTTGCTCTATATCTCCGCCAATACACCAGTACGCAAACATATGGCGCACTGATGATCGCTAATAAGCGCGAAACAGCTGTCTGCGTACTAGTGGATTGACGGAGATATAGAGCAACCCTCGTATATTCCAAATATTATTGTGTTACTGATTCGATATCTCCGTTGGAAAAAATCATTAATTAAAATAATGTTTACTTCTTTGTATAGGTTGTTATAAAGACCTGTTTTATTTTCCACGTTATAGGTGAGGGGATTAAAGTGATCGTGAATTTCCTTTATCTTGAGGTGAAGTACGTCCCAACTACATAACATTTGTTTACAGGTTGAGAAGTTGCGCATAAAGAGGACCACATGTACAACATAACTTGTCGAAAAAAACATAATGAGTTTCTATTTTATTTATTTATTTGTAACCGTTATTTAAATTGTGAACCCTTGTAGGCATTTCTTCAGCTTTCCACTAAGTAAACAAATATTATACTGTAATAAAATTAGTTCTGTTAGGACTATATCATGAAAACATTTCATGTTTTTCTGTCGATCGTTATGTCACCAATTTTCTACATGTGTAGCCTCACTAACTACACAGAGTTTTTATTAAATTTGGAAAGCGATATGCTAAATTAAAAATAAAAGCTCTCAGAACTAGTGCAAACATAGTAACACTGTTTTTCTAAAAATTGACGTGTTAGCGACAAAGTAGTTATCAAAAAACTGGAAAGTACCAAATTTTTTAGGGTTGCTGACCATTTTCGGAAGTTGATATCGGGGCAGTTGCTCGGATAAGACGACGCTGGAGCTCCAAAATTGTTTGCATCCATAAAAAAGTTCTATTGTTTGCAGGTCTATTAATATTGAAGATATGCCTGTTAATCTTTGATTCATAATAGCTATATTTTTGATTAGTGTATTATTTCTTTCATATAAATTAGGTACACTTGATAATTCTGTAGTATGAAATTTGAAATTACTAACTTAATTTTAATGAAATTGCCCTGCTACCGTGATAGAGAGATGGATAAAATTGTGAAGTTTTGGGGAGTTTTTGGAATATTTTGCGTTTTCTTTTAAACGGAGTAGTAAGGAGGTGAAGGGTTGGAACCTCACGTTTTTTGTAATAATAACTAAAATTTTCCCTTTATACCAAGTTTTTAAACCGCTAATTATTGATAGATTCGTGTTCTTTCTTATTCTCCTTCGCCTATTCTGAACAATAGTTGCGCATAGCGCTGTTATCAAACGTTTCATCTGATATTCTTGTCTACGTACTTGTACGCGTATGTATATATATATTCACTACATGCATAAGGCTACATACAAATATATTATCTGCGAGCCCAAACTGTGTCCACACATTTAAGTATCGTGCATGTTTGCACACTGACGGTAGAAGGTATTGAATCAATTTAATGTATTTTCATACAAACGTCAAAAAACAGGAGAAAGGGGGTGTCACTGCTGATGTTACATGGAAAAACTACAATCATAACACAATCATGAGGTGTCACAAATGTGAGGTAATAACAATTATTCAAACATTAGAAAGTAGTTAAAATGTCTTTTTAAACACTATAATTAAAATTCGCGAGGTAGAAAATAATAATTTTCCGCCACGCGGATTTTAATTATATGATTTGAACAACTATTTTAGCTGCCTCCTAACGTTTCAATAATTGTAATGTCTTTATGATTGTAACATATTGTAATGATTTCACACGTTTATGCAGTAATTGGTTTTTTCTTTTCATGTAACTTTATTCAATGTTTCTTTTTTCATGAAAAATTGGAATATAATAATATAGCCAAAAGAGTACATTTTTACCTAACTAGGCATTATAAGTGTATAGCAACATTGTCACAACAGAATTTAAAAGCTAATATTATAAATACTAATTGGTCAGACTATACATGGTGTTAACTGATGTCGTGTGGATATTTCAGGAGATGAATATACTTATCAAAATAAGGTCAAAATCCTTCTTTTGGAGCACTGTTTTCGATGTACTCTATTTCTTTAAAATAGTTATGTAATCTATTATGTAATTTTATATAGTGTTGTGCTGAGGAATTTCGTGGATTCAGTTATTTCGAGTCCTGTCACTGTGATACTAGGCTAGTGATTGAAGCTTATTTACGTTTTTGTGGCAACGAAGTAGTGTTTGCATTCTATATGTATACTGATGGAAGTGGTAATATTCCATGTTGTTCAAAAAGGGGCTTACAATACGTGTCTGCATTAACCTTTGATAGAACTCGCACTGTTTTTTATTTAAATGACAAACACTCTTTGGGATCCTTTATTACTGCCCCACACTATAAATGATCCGTGTGCGTGCGTGTATCATCTAAAATGAAAGGAATGCAAAGCAAGAAAATTGACTAGTTTTTGAAACTATGTGAGAGCAAAACAATGTTTTGCATTTTACTGCATACAGAATCTATGTGACCACCCCCTATAATTGGGATTTTCATGTATTTGAAATCCCAGGAACTTATGACTGTCATTTTGTTGTAAATTTTCATCCCCATCTGTAGAGTTGAAATTATCAATACTGTCAGCCTTTTTATTTCAAATGTTTATGACTGCATAATTTTATAAATTAATTAACTGCTGGTTTGTTACCAGCAAACCACTGACAAAAAGATTCTATACTTCTTGATACACTTTTATGAAACTTCGTTGTATTCCCATAAATCAAATGAGAGGTATCGCAAATAAAAATGTTTTTCCAGTTGTTATATGATTTGATAAATCCTTCATAAAATGATGAATTAAAGAGGGTCCAAGAATGATCTCTGAGGTATACCGATATAAGCATCTAATACAGAGGATTTATTTCCCTCGAATTCTGTCAAATATCTCCTACGTGACAGATAACTCCTAAAACCACTTGTGGGAGTGTCCTCTGACTTTGAAACCACACAATTTTTCTAAGAGCATTTTGTGGTCAACTAAATCAAATCTTTTACCCAGATCAAAGTTTTATTTTTTGCATCAAGTTTCTAGTAAACAGTATCGGTAAATTCTGTTATTGCGTCTAATGTGCTTTTACCAGTAGCAGTTCCTGGATTATTGAAAGAAGGGCGCTCAAAATTTTAAATAAGAAAACTACACCAAAATCTTACCAGAGATTACGAGGGTTGCACCGGCAGAATTCCTTCTGTCTTACTCTTATCAGAGATTGTTAAGAATGCAGCTGCACCTGCACACAATAAGAGTTTTCAGTTTCCACAAAAAGTTATTTTTGGGAAGTTTTTTCTAGCTAGTATCACAAAAAGTCACTTTTTAAGCGTGTTTTGCTTATCGCCTGTCAAAAAATGTTATTTCTTAAGAGTTCCTTTATTTATCGTTCCGCCTAACTAAGAAAAAAAGTCGTCCTAGCTTGGGAATCGAACTCCGAACGCCTGATTCAAACACGCCACCGCTACCTAATAATGGACCGAGCTGAAGTCTGACTCATTTTGTCAAAATATTGTACACTATGTTACGAGATAGCATCTACTTAATTTTGATTTTGTGCTCTAAGGAAAATCGGCCAAAGTTCATGTTAAGCAACGCGATCAATAAGTTAGAAGGTTAGAATCGCCGATGTAAACAACGCATAGGCAACTCAAACAAAAGAAGATGACTGAGGCACGTCAGCAGGAGCAGCCTCTTGGTTTTCATTGGTGATTTCAGTCGATTGATGTGTGATTGACCAAAAGGAGCGCTCTCGGTTCGGTATACGTGTCGTCCGTGTCTTGGCGCCTTCAGTCAATCACGTGACTAGACACCGGTTAAGTCCGAGCTGAGTGTGCTCCGAGTGCTAGTTACTTAGCACTGTGTGCTACTTACAAATCAGGCAACTGGTTGTAGCTAGAAATAGGTACATATTAGCACTGCATACATGATTACATAACTACTAAACAGTATTTTTCTTCTTGAGTTTGGATCTTTTACACTGTGGTTGTTCAATAACGTTTTGATATTCGCCGTTGAAATGTTCAACTGCAGTGATGGAGTTCCGGTGATGCAGAACAAGAATTTATCTGACGCTGCGGCAATTTGTAAACAGCGTGAGAAATCCCCGAAGCCCTGCGGATGAGTTGCCCCCATTTTCGCGGCTGCATACATGTTGTATAATGTATGTATACGTATGGCAAATAAATTCCAGAAACGCTCTGCAGCTGTACGTAGGTAGCTTCGGTGCTGCAACTGAATATGAATATTTTTCCATTACTCCAGCCATTAAATATTTACGCTCGTCGCGCGCCACCTCGACGGACGATTAATCATCTCAATTGAGGTGAAAAACATGTCTAGATACCTTTGGACTACATTACACATGTCAGCTAAATTGTAGTATTTGCGTAATGAATAAAAATAGCTTGTAGCAGCATTTTTCATTCCCTTTTTCGACTTCCAAACTAATAGAGCTACAGGCATTGATGCTATTTCTGTCGAAACATTTGTAGAGGCTCTGGTCCTTCGGTGTTTGGCCAGATGAATGGTGCATATCCATTTTTGTTTCACTTCATAAGAAAGGATCTCCAACAAATCCAGACATTTATCGCCTACTTTCGTTAATCTCTCATGCAAGCAAGGTTCTACTATATATTTTACAGTCTCATTTGGCTGGCAAATTTCTCAGGCATAGGCAGGTTTCGTAAAAGGACGCGGTATGCGTGAATAGATCTTAAACTTAAGACAGATTATTGAAAAAGCCAGAGAGCATCATTTTCCAGTTTTTATCTGCTTTGTGGACTATTCTAAGGCGTTTGATAAAGTAAAGTGGCCTAAACTGCGGGAAATCCTTATTTCTATGGGAGTCCCTTATCACTTAGTATTTCTCATACAAAAAAGGTGTTCGGCAGAGATGTGTATTATCTCCGATGTTATTTTACATTTATTCTGAATTTGTGATGAGACAGGTATTGGACAACTGAAATGGCGGTATAACTATTGCCGGAAGCAAAATATCTAACTTAAGATTTGCTGACGATACAACCCTTATTGCTGCTTCTCAGGAAGAACTAATAGCTCTATTAAACGTTTTAGAACAACACAATGCAGCATATGGTCTTGGTATTAACTACAACGAGACCAAGGTTATGTTCGTAAATAGAGAGCACGCCAGTCATCGAGACATAAAGTCAATAGGCCCTTGTGAGGTAGTTCAAAGTTTTGTGTACCTCTGTTCTTTGATCGACAATTCGGGTAGCTGTCAGAATGAGATTCGACGGCGCATTCAACAGGCACGGTTGGCCATGACAAAGCTTACTATAATATGGCGTGACCATAATATCACTAAAGCTACCAAAATGTCGCTGGTTCAGTCTCTTGTGTTCTCCATAATTTTGAATGCCTCGGAAACTTGGACTGTTAGAAAGGCAGATCGAGCTCGCATAGATGCTTTTGAAATGTGGACGTGAAGGAGAATCCTGAGAATTCCTTATACCGGCCATCGAACTAATGTTTCCATACTGAATGAGTTCGGTAATCCAAAGAGACTATCCTCCATTGTATCGACGAGAATGCTTACATTCTTCGGACATATTCACAGAAGCGAGAATATGGAGAAACTTGTAGTTCAGGGTCACGCCCCGAGCGGGCGGCGCCGTGGCCGTTCCCCTACACGCTGGATGAATACGACGAAACAGTTGCTGGATATGAGTATCAAGAGCGCCACTGAACTGACAGAATATCGCGAACGATGGCGAGTTACGGTTCTCAAAACTATTGATACTATTCGTGTCGGCAATACTCTAGCTCCGACTTAATGCATTTTACGAGTTCACAACATGTTTGTTAAGGCATTGTGACTATGATGATGGTTTTGGACTTTCAGCGAACATCTCCACTCACTGTTTACCAGGGGGTCAAGAGAAAAATCCCGACTCGTCCAAGTTGTCCCTTTATTTGATATTACAATCAATACAGGAAAAAAGCTACACATATCCCTACTTGAGCGAACCAGTTTGTATCGGGAAGGCCGTGCGTGTAGACGGTAAGACGGTAGCTCGCGCAAGCCAAAAAGAGCGTCTTGTGTAAAGCGGTGGCCACACACAGAGACTTTCCTGCAGGTATAGTTTGCGCAAACAAGACAGTATACCGCTGAGTGTCCATACCATTCAAGTAAGCTCGCGCAAACCTCCATTATTTAATAATTCGGAAACTGACTATTTCACATCCTTAAAACTGAACTCTATGGTCTCACACACAGGCTTTATCGTGCAAACCAGTTGGCGCAAACCAAAACTTTTAGCGGACTGGTAAAGCATGCACGTGTGGCCGGGGTTTAAAGTTCAGTCTGCTGAACGTTTTGGTTTGTGCGTATGTGGACAGAAGCATAGGGTTCAATTTTGGATATCAGCACTTATCTGAAACAGTTAGTTTCAGAATTATTAAATAATGATTGACGTACGAAGTTACCTCAAAGAACTCATCACAGAATTTATTTATTTGTACCGTCCATTACCATGTCTGTTTACTCCATTTTGATCTGAATTGTTTACTGCTTCTTTCTTCGCTAATAAACAATACAAGAACGCATTTAGCAAAAATAATTCATCACCAGTCCTCATTACTTTTTCGGTAAGCGAGCCCTAATCTGTTCAATAAATCCCTTGAAGTGAGGTTTGCGCAAGCTTACTTGAATGGTATGGACACTCAGCGGTATGCCGTGCAGGCAAGTTGCTGTGTGTGGCCGCCGCATTACTTGTTATTAAAATCTACGAATATAGGAAAAAAGCTACACATTTTCCTAGATGGACAGTAAAATAAACATAAAACCCTGGCCACACGTGAATGCTTTACCTCGTACTTACTTGTGCAAACCAGTTTGTATCTAGAAGCCCGTGCATGTGGAAGGAGAGTCGGTAGCCCGTGCAAACCGAAAAGAGCGGCTTGTGTAAATTTCAGTCTGCTGAAAGTTTTATTTTGCGTAAACTGGTCTACACGGTAAAGCCTGTGTGCGTGGATAGAAGCATAGGGTTCAGTTTAGGATATCAAGATTCATCATAGAATTTATGGATTTGTAAGGTTCATTACAATGTCTGTGGAAAATTAAATCAGGAGAATGTTCCGATCAGATTAAGGAACATCATTTCCCCAAACGTCTGGTTCTTCCCTAATTAAATTTAAATGGTAGTATATTTTACGTGTCAGGAACCACTTTTTACTCAATTTTAATCTGAATTGTTTACTGCTTTGTTTCTTCACTAATAAACGATACAAGAACCTTTTCGATAACCAAGCCCTAATCTGTTTCACAAATCTCACTGAAATGAGGTTTGCACGAGCTTACTCAATTGGTGTCTGTGTTGTGTTCCGCTAGCCTACCTAGCTCTTTTGTTTTCGTACACTCAATAGATGTTTCGCGGCTCATTTCCCGGACTGGTTCAGGATTACATCGGATAAAAAGCGCATGCATAGTATGATTACGGGCTTGCGCGATATGTAAATGTTTATGTAAACTGATTCTGTAATGTAAAGAAAAGCAGTTTAGGGCCTGGCCACATCTCCACGTCACGACGTCGTCAACGTGGAACGTCACGTCGAACGTCGTTGACAACGACGTCGAACGTCGTCGCCGACGTGTGGCTAGTAGGCCCGATTTTTATCAACAGGAGCATTTTAACAAAGGCTTTGACCAATTAGAGCAGCCCATTCAGATGCATGTTCTTGAACGACGTGGCGTTCCACGTTGACGACGACGTTCGACGTGACGTTCCACGTTGACGACGTCGTGACGTGGAGATGTGGCTAGGCCCTTACATACAAGATACTGTGGATGCGCTTTTCATTTCATTAGTTCGGGACGTGATCCGCGAAAACCTCTAGTGGCTCAGTGTTCATCAAAACAATGTATACTTTTGCTTAGGTCCAACTTGTTTCACATTTGTTTGCACCGCTTGTAGTGTATTAGATTCCTTAAAGATCTAGAATGCAATCAATTTATAACAATGAAAATGAAACACTACAACGATCCGAACTTTTCTGATAAAAACTATCCGCCACAGCTAAAAGATGAGGTTATGTTTGACATTGATAGCTGCCAACAACAGTGGCATGACATTTCCAGCAAAGAATATCTAAATACGACATTGTGACCAACCTTACAAGGAAAGTTCGTTAAAATTCTCAGTACTCATTTTTACCGAAAAAAAAATATCTCGCAATTTACCAACTCATGATTGAAACTGACCATTGTTAAAGTTGGCCATTAGTTAGTTAAACCAAGAGTTAATTAAGCATAGGCGGCTTAAATCACTCTTAAGAATAGTCTCTAGCTCTGTTAAATTAAATATTCAATTTTATATTCAAGGAAAAAGCACTCATTTGATAATATCTTCATAGTTTATTATTGACTCTATTACTATAAGTATATTGCGTTGGTAATCTATGCATAGGATTCATTGTAGCAATTACTGATTTGTAAAATTAGCGATTAAAATAAGTATAGTTTAAAAAAACTACTCTTCTAAAGAACATCTGACTAAAAAGTTCAACATAATTTTAAAATAAGCTTCAAACAATAAAGAACGAAAAATACTATTATGGCCGTAAAAAAAGCATCGCCCACTCAATTTGCGAATAATATGACACAAAGTTTTTCGATCATTCAACACCTTTTCCAGCTGTAGTTTCTAAAGCGTCAAGTGGTAATTCGAAGCGGTCAAGTTAATTATCCAACTCGTCAAATGTAAATTCAAACTGTTAGGTATAAATTACACCTGTTGGTTAGTCCAACCTCTTAATCCAAAGGAGAGTTGCAAGCTCACAAATAAATGAACAAACAGGTGGAGCTAATAATAATAAAAGCATGTTAACAATGACGATAATGAATAGTCGATGAAACTATCTACAAACAGTTTTTCCGTGTGTATTTTCCTGTTTATGTTCTTAAATACTTAAATACTTAAATGCCTAAATCAAATGTACCCGGAATTTTTCTTTGAAAAGTCGGTAATCCCGCTTGAACTACCTTCAGCTATCCTCGAGGCGTTGCATCGAGCTCAAGAAAGAATATTCTCTCGCCATCGCGGAAAGCAATTAAGGAACTTTGCGATCGCATTAAAAGTTGGATTCGCTATTTAGCCTAAGTCTTCGAGTTTCGTCAGCGAATTGTTGTGACAGACTAGGGCGACGGCAGCTGAAGGGGGGAGGGGAAGATGGGAGAGGGAGGGAGGCTTGAGAGCGATCTGTCTGAAGGAGCTTCCTAACTTCATTTTCTCAGTAACGGATACGGCTCTTTGTTTACACTCAAGTTCCATCGAAAATGTATATGAAGTTTAGCGTCTTGAATTCAATATAATGGGGTATTTGAGGTTCCCGCTTGTTTTGAGAAGAGCCCCTCCAAGTGACTGTTGAGTTAGTTCTTGTTTATGTTGAGTTAAATTGCTTGTATTTAGAAGGCAATTAAAATACTCTTTCGAGCATGTTCTCGATACATCTACTAATATTAAAAGTCTTTCGTTATTATGGGCATAACTATGAAAATTTTGTCATGAGCTACAGCTCACTGAACAGAGGCATTTCAAGAATGCATTTATCAATTATTTCCAACATACGGGGTGAGTTTTTACTACCGGACAGGTCGATAAAACCACTACTGTGAAAGATAGCGAAAATAGCTGTATATAAAAGTTTTAGCCGCCAAGAATATGCTCCTTGCTCAGAAAATATTTTGATTTATACAAGGTGATTCATAACTAAGTGGCGATGCAAACACATATTTTTCAATACTCAGATTCTAATAATGATCCCCGTTCTTACAATATAAGGTATTGTAACATTATACAAGGTATTCTATATCCAAATCTCTGTCAAATCAACGTACTGAATATCAAAAAGTAATAAATCAAAAATAATCTTTTTTACCTAGCAAAGAAAATATCATCTAATTTTAACGCCGGCTAAACAAAGTCAACGATGCATATCCATTTTTAAAGCTCGGTTTCCACACAGCACGAAATTATTAAGAAGGTTATGAAAACTGGCAATATTTCAATGCCTACCTGATAAATCTGCTTTATAATATGAATCATGCCTATAAACTGATTTCCTCAGTATACTTTACTAATATTATCTCGATAATTCGGGGCTTTGACTTTATAAAATACTGTTGTGAGCCTATATTTCAGCTGTTCGTTGAACGGATATGGAATTCCATAGTACTTTCTCAAAATAAATGAATTTCAATACACAAATTGAAGGTATATTAGAAATTTGTAGAAAAAACGAAATATCTCGGAAACCAATGAATCTAGGTATATCAAGTCCTGTACAAATATGAAAGAGCATATCAAATGCAATTTTTTCGTGACATAAAATATGAGAAGTTATATTAAAAAAAAGAGAAAATATATATTATGCATGCTACCTCATCCTGAATATGAATATGCGTCGTCGACTTTTTTTATAGCCGGCATTAGAACCAGAGGATACCTTTCATCTTGCCACGTAAAAAAATAATTTTTGATTCATTAATTTTCAATATACAGTACCTACGTTCATTTGACTGCGATTTGGATACAAAAATGGTCATAACTTTTGAAATGCCCTGTATAATATTACAATACCTTATATTGTAAGAAAGGGGAACATAAGTAGAATCTAAGTATGGACATTGACATTTGTTATCCATTGGTTAAATTTTCACTTCCATTTTTTATTCAAAAAATGGAGTCAAGTTGATTGACTCAGTACTTCCCACACATTACTGTGATATCAGTTTACTATTTTCCCATAGCATGAAGCTTTAGTCTGAGATCTCCTTGCAACCAAATCATCGGCAGCCTTTCCTCCCCTAAAATTGTCTTATGCCGCTAAGTCTTTCCTTCAGAGGTCAATGGACAGCCTAAACGAAGTTTGAGTTGTTTTCAAACTTTTAGTTTTTTGATTATTGTTATATACGCTGCCACTGGCACTATATTTAACAAACATACGCGTTTTCCGAGGCGTTTTCCATCCTCACCACGGTAATAATACTGTGTCAAAATTTAATTAGAATCAATTTAATAGTGTCCACGTTACAAAGTACAAAAAGATCTAAAGCAATAAATACTCGTATGTATGTATAAAGAAAATTCTAAGTCCCTTAGTTTCCGTAATACGCTAGGCAATGTTCGGATGGACCTAAAAAGTTTATTTATGTCGCTAGCTCTTCCTTCACAGGCTAGTGGACAGCCTATTATGAATACAAGAAATTTTTCAGTTTTTCAACCCCCCACCCCCTAACCACCCCAATTTCACCCCACCCAAAAAAAACGCAGAAAATGATCAGGAACCTTTAAAACGTTTAAAAACGAAGTTTGAGCTGTTTTTATTCTTTTACTTTTTTTATTATTTCTGCACCGCCACTGGCACGATTTATAAAAACCATACGCGTTTTCCATCCTCGCCGCGGTAGTAATACTGTGTCAAAATTTCATTAACATCAATTCAACAGTTTCCTTGTAATACAATATAGAAGGATCTAAAGCAATACTCTCGTATGTTTACACCAGAAAAAATTCTAAGTCCTTTGGTTTCTGCAATAGGCAAGGCAATGTTCGCATGGACCTAAAAAAGTTATTTATGTTGCTGGGTCTTCCTTCATGGGTCAGTGGACAGTCTATTATGAAAGCAACAAATTTTTCAATTTTACAACCCCCCACCCCCCAACCACCCCAATTTCACCCCCACCCAAAAAAAAGTAAAAAATGATCAGGAACCTCTAAAACGCCTAAAAACGAAGTTTGAGGAATATTTAATTTTTTTTGTTTTTTGCTAATTACTCCGCCGCCCCTGCACCGATTTTCAAAATTATAAGAACATTACCTACTACGACCCCCCAGCATATCGCTGCCCAAATTTCATCACAATCCATGCAGCGGTTACTGAGATTACGAGGACACAAAAACGCGTACAGACAGACCGACAGACAGACCGACAGACCGACAGACCGACAGACCGACAGACCGACAGACAGACAGACCGACGGAAATGAGTGACATGGATTTTCGTTATGTAGACATCATGAAACGCCCAAAAAGTGTATTATCTCAAAATCGAAAATTTTCGCGATCACAATACTCCCCTCACCTATCGGTGTGGGAAGTAAAAGGAGGCAATTTTGAGCTCTTGAGGTTATCCTTTCTTTGTTTTATTTGTTTGGGTAGTTATAACCGTGGTTCGGTGCCTAATATAATTAGACTTCTTTCTGCCACTAATAAAAAGTAATTATTGGTTTTATTCTGAAAAGTCAAGTTCCACTACAACTACTTAAAAAAAATATCTTGAGGGTATATCATCATCATAGTCACAATGTCTTAACTGTGAACTCGTAAAATGCATTAAGTCGGAGCTAGAGTATTGCCGACACAAATATTAACAATAGTTTTGAGAACTGTAGTTCGCCATCGTTCGCGATTTACTGTCAGTTCAGTGGCGCTCTTGATACTCATATCTAGCAACTGTTTCGTCGTATCCACCCAGCGTGTAGGGGAACGGCCACGGCGCCGCCCACTCGAGGCGTGACCCTAAAGTACAAGTTTCTCCATATTATCGCTTCTGTGTATATGTCCGAAGAATGTAAGCATTCTCGTTGACACAATGGTCTCTTTGGATTACCGAGCTCATCCAGTATGGAAACACTAGTTCGATGGGCGGTATAAGGAATTCTCAGCATTCTCCTCCACGTCCACATTTCAAAAGCATCTATGCGAGCTCGATCTGCCTTTTCAACAGTCCAAGTTTCCGAGGCATACAAAAATATGGAGAACACAAGAGACTGAACCAGCGACATTTTGGTACCTTGTGATGTTATGGTCACGCCATATTTTAGTAAGCTTTGTCATGGCCACCCGAGCCTATTGAATGCGCCGTCGAATCTCATTCTCACAGCTTCCCAAATTGTCGATCAAAGAACCGAGGTACACAAAACTTTGAACTACCTCACAATGGCCTATTGACTTTATTTCTCGATGATTGGCATGCTTTCTATCTACGATCATAACCTTGGTCTTGTAGTTAATACCAAATATGGAGGAGTATCGATACTTGGCCAAAAGATGTCGAATTGGTATCGGTATCGATACCTTTTGTTATTTTCGTATCCCTACCCAAACGTCTAATCCATAATGGCTCCGTCAAGCTCAACTTTTATAGGAACCATTCTTATATAGGAAATCCTCAGAGATGTTCTGCTGGTTGTTTAAAATGTAAAACGTTCAAAATACCGTCAATGCCATCTTCCATCTTTGCCAGCTGTTCGTATCACCTCTACCACCGTTCCTGTTTCTGCGACAAAATGGCGCATTAAAATAAAATAAGAAGCCGTCGGAAAAAATTCAACTCACCAAACTACTTCCAACTTCTGCCCTTTTCCGGAGTATTAAAACAGAATCCGTCGTCTACGCCAAGTTTCTTTGGAAAGTGTTATATAAAAATATGCTGCTCCCACTTTTTAACGCAAACAACCGCTGCCGGTGAACCACTAAGGGGAGGAAAAGTAGTTGGAAAGTTTTTTACACCCGGAAACCTGGAAGTTTTACCTACTTGCCTTGACGTAATTAAATTTTGGAACATCGCTTGTTCGCCCGTACGCTTTCATACCTGCTTCTACTGTTTTGTTCACCGAATTTATAATTGCTGCCAACTAGTAGCGCAAATATTCCTCTGTTAATTTCTGAGAGGGGAGACGAGACAGTTTATCTTTTATCTGGACCTTAAAACGCATATTTCTGCAAGTTAGTGTCCTTGATTGAAAGAAGTAATGAAAGAAGGAAAGAAGCTTTCTGGTGATCAGAACCATCAGTTCACAAGTCTAGCCCTCATCGCAAAGATGAGGATGGCCTTGGGTCCTGCCCATCTTATTAATGTTTTCAGGTTCAAGAGCCCTTGAACCTAGTATAGTCTGTCTCTGTACCCAGGGCATCACAGCGACATAGAATGTATGCTGATGACTTCTCCTGCTTGCCACCCTATCACATACAAGTGACATCTGAAGGTGTTATCATAGATAAAAGGCACAAAAATAATCTTAGCCGGCTTCCGTACAATGAAAGAAACAACCACCCCACTATGGTCAAAGGGAATAAGTTCTCTAGCTAGACGGAGATGTTTAGGGATTCTTCTCCATCTCATAAGATGTTGGTTTTGCAACTTATGCCTCTGTTTCTTTTCTAATGTAGGTGCTGCCAACCCTACAGCCTACTCAGGACCCAGGAAATGACTTTTCGACCCTCGCCCAAGAACTTTCTGCATTTCAGAACGAGCCTTGATGTAAGCCTACAATGCTGCCTAGCTGTCAGAGCAGATAGTAATCCGCCTCCTAGGTCCCTGAATTTCATGGACAGGAGAGCCACAAGCTAAAAACTTATATATTTTTGCTTAGAGTACCGTGATGTATCCTCCAAGAGAGAGGGAGAGCTTTGTTTTTGGCCCGTAGACCCCAGTGCCAGAGCCTTTGTCGATAAGTGAGTCGTCTGTTTGGTAGGCTGACGCTCCCTCCTCGAAAAATCCCCCTGGTTTTTGACCTCCATTCTCTCTCTCATTACCGTAAATTTGCAATCGAAGCATTATGTGGGAGATATTATATCACTCCTCATGTGTAGGATATGGTCATGACACACCGCCCCTGCCAGGATTCACAAAGAAGCATCTGCGCTGATTCCTCAGACGGAACGCGGACTTCGTTGCCTCTCCTTGAACTACCAAGCCAAGTGGAGGAAGACTTAGTAGTGCTTCTAGCGTTCTCCTAGATTTGTGCGTACTGCACTTGTTATTCTAACTACTAGATCAATCATAATATTATGTATGTAGGCGTATTAGGAAATTCATTTGGGAGATGGCACTACTTTTTTGGAGGGTTCTAAAATATTAAATACGATATATAATATAATCTTTCATTGTGTGTCTAGGAATGTGTGTCTCCCAATGCTTTTGTCGAAATACACTGTATCAATCTGATCTGGTTTACGTTAAAAAACAAACAAAATAAACATATACATCGTCGCTTTCTGGTAAACAAATTTGCAGCTCAGTTTATTTTTTACGATATTGTAGAGAAAGGTATAAAATTACGGTTAAAATTTATCGACTTTTCAATAACAATAACCAACTTATTTCGTCTACCCGAGTTCGCCATTTTATCAAATACTTCTTCTGGGGTTACAGGAATATTATGATTAATTTAAAGGTTAGCATTTTCTTCTGTTGAAGTAACAGCTTCGCATTAGTTTAAGTTGACTGATTGCAGCACTTTATTCAAGGACAGCGTGCATATACATGTTTCAAACAATATTATAACTCTGTAACAAACTTTGCAGTTTTTAATAATTATGCAAGTAACCCAGAAGCTTCGGGTGATGCTTTGCTATCTGGCCACTGCTCAATTTCCTCTAAAACAGCAAAAGGGGGTCCTTCTACAGAATTGAAGCAAAATGCACCTATTTTTTGCAAGCTCTTCAAACTATCGTACCAACGAGGCGTGTTTTCCGCTTCATGGAGGATTGGCTGCGTGCATTCCATCCCTAAGAAAGGCAAGGAAACCGATCCCACCAATTATAGACCTGGGCTCTTTTCAGCATAATTTTTAAGGTTATAGAGACTGTCATTAACACACAGCTCCTGAAATACCTGGACAACAATAATATCATAAATGATCTGCTTTATATACCAGAGCAACTACTGCTGCTCTACAAGGCACAGATCTGAACATCGCTGGAGTACTACTTCCATGTGGGGATGCGCCCCGAAGCACTGGATATTATCCAGAAGAAAGCTATTACATTAATCGGTTCGCCTAACCTCACAAAGGACCTCCACAGCTTGGAACATCGAAGAAGGGTGGCTGACCTATCCCTGTTTTACGGATTCCATCATGGAATATGTTCGAGTGAGCTCTCCCAGATAATATCACTAAAGGCTGTCCGAATGAGAAACACTAGAGAGGCTCTACGAGCTCATCTTTATTAGGTCGAGGCCCCTACTCCCCGAACCAGTCTCCTCCAGCATTCCTTCTTTTAGAGAAATTCGACGCTATGGAATGTGCTGCCGGGGAATCTGTTTTCCGGCGGCTACAACCTGCAGCGTTTCAAATCTAACGTGCATCGACACTTATCCTCTCGCAGTGTTTCTACAGCGCCATAGGATTTCAGCCTTTGCGAGGGGCTGACCATAAAAAAAAGATCGAAATCAGAAAACAACTTCTTGTAGCCCGAATTATATAAATTTTTGTCTGATCTTGCAGTGTGCCACATGTTCGCATTGCTTAGCCATCGTCAGGCAGTACTTAGGTACCTACTCTTTAGAGCCCCCGCAGACCACAGACTTTCTATCGGCTGATAGTTTAGTCGGGCTCTTAATCAGCATGAAGACGTATCTGATTGCGCGTATTACAACAATTTCATATCGGCCGATAAATAAGTTTGATGGGCTACGCGATTGCGTTTGAG
This sequence comes from Callosobruchus maculatus, assembly GCA_951848785.1. Lineage (NCBI taxonomy): Eukaryota > Metazoa > Arthropoda > Insecta > Coleoptera > Chrysomelidae > Callosobruchus > Callosobruchus maculatus. The sequence continues at coordinate 5,938,720 of CATOUR010000100.1, forward strand.
AATCGTAGTCTTTGGTTTAAGAGCCCCCGCAAACCACAAACTATCGACCGGTTGAAAAGTCTGTGGTCTGCGGGGCTCTTAGAGTAGCTAAGCAGTTCCTCAGCAGTCGGGTAGCCAGAAGTATCAGAATCAGTACTAGGCAGTTTCATAGTATAGTTTCATTCTATTTTTTTTTCATTTTATCAAATCTGAAACAGTATCCAAGTGTGCCATAAAAAACCTGAACCTGCAGATTAACGTATGACTACAATACCTACAGGAATACATTCTTTAATTCTACAAAATGTTTTCTGCTTTTCTCAATTGCCTCTACGGGTAAGAATTTCTGTCACAAAAAAACGTCTAGCATTTTATACAAGCGGATGAAGAACCATAATGCGTTAATGCATATCTAGCGTGAGGATACATGGGAATAACGAGTTTGTTACCGGTCGATTTAGAAAGTTCAGGCATCAGCACCGACCGACACAAAGATACAATAAATAACTGTTCGTCTATCCTTGACCTTCAAGTAATCTTTTCCTGTAAGTAATTTCCTTATTTAAATTCCACTGAAACAAAAAGAGTTCGATAATTAGAAATTAGGGTATTCCTAATGAGCAGAAACGTCTTAAGTTAAGATCATTAGCTGAATGACGGCGAGGTTAATGCCTTTCCGTTTCGCAATGATGTCTGTCCCCACGTTTTGTATTTATAGTCTAAGAGCCAGCGATCGGAAGACTTGTGGTATTTTAGCAAACTTCGTAGTGATACGCATGCTATTCAACCTGCCGTAGGTGAAATAAGAATTCACTATCCCCGTTGATGGATTCTTTGATCGTATGCGGAAGTCCGAAAACGTAAAAGTTATCTTCTGAAGCGTGATCGCAGCATGTCTGCCATTTTAATATCCTGAAGCATATCATTTTTTTATTAAACGCAAATTTTCGAGCTCTTGAATTTTTCTATATAATACTAGGAGCCGCAGTAAGCGTCAGTTTTGACGTTTTTGCTATAATTGCCAGATGCATAAGGAACAGAGATATCGTAGGATAGCTAATTTTACGTGTTTAGTAGTGCACATAAGGTACATTTGAGTAATTTACAATAATCTCTTAGTATAAATAAGGATATAACCCCGATTGCCAATAACTGGCTGTTAGAGCGTATTATAGGTTAAGTAGTTATCGGATGTGTCCCTACCACACTAGGCTGGAACGAAATTTTTTAGTTTTAAATTTCAAAACGTAATAGCCAGTAAAAGTTGCCTTCTGGGTCTCATAAGTAAACCTTAAAATCTGGAGAATATAGGTTAATGCTTTCCAGTACCCCAATGGCATTAAAAATCAGAAAATTTTCAATTGAACCCCAAAATTTTATAAATTTAAAAACAGATATTTTTGAAATGCAATAGTGCACAAAAATTCTCTTTTTGGGTCACATAAGTAAACCTTAAAATCTGGAGAGTATAGGTTAATGTTTTCCAGGGCCCCAAAGGCATTAAAAATTAGAAAATGTTCAATTAAACCCCAAAACCAGGATCCGAATACTTGGGACACGTAGCGCCATTATCTGGATCAGCCGCGAATACTAAACTGAGTATTGTCAGTTTTTTGGAAAAACAACAGATTAATATATCAAAGACTGTAGCTATTGGATGAGACGGAACAGCAATAAATACGGGACAGAAGGGTGGAGTTTTGAGGTTGTTGGAGGAATGTTGTGACAAACCAATGCAATGGTTTATTTGTCAACTACACGTGAATTAACTTCCATTGCGTCATCTCTTCCAGTATTTAGATGGACAGGCAACTGGACCACGTGTATATTCAGGACCTTTTGGTAAGAAATTGTCTGAAAGTGAGAAGCTTGAAGTAATTAACTTTATTCCAATTGAATACGATTTACCCGAAATTGATGAGACACAGCTAAGCACAGACCAAATATATTTGTTAGAAATATGCCGTGCCATTATTACAGGACGTTGCAGTAATAGCTTAGCTCGAAGAGATCCGGGCAAACAATCTCATTCTCGTTGGTTGACAACAGCGAGTAGGTTGCTTCTGTTATATATTGGAACAGAGTCTCCATCACAAAACCTTAAAATATTGGGAAGTATATTGTAAAAGTTTATACTACAGTCTGGCTTAAAATCAAGTGCAATTCTTACAAAAACGGCTCTCAAAACCTTTTCAAGCTAATTAGACGGTCTCGCTATTCAAATTTAAACCATAAAAACATTGTAAGTTCTGTAATCCATAGAAATAGGTACTTTGCCCATCCGGAAAAACATTCTTTTAACTTATGTGCTTGTGACGATGTTTAACGATGTTTTGTGACGACCGAAAACATATTAGAGAGCCTGCCTTGAGAAGGATTTTAAAAGCTAGGGAAAATCCACCTAGGACAATTAGACAGTTTCAAATACCAAAATTAAATTTTGAAGCCAAAGCCTACATAGATTTAATATTCTGGCAAAACTGTAATTTAGCAGAGCCACCACAAACTTTTCAATACTCAACAGATGAATTGACAAGTATGGTAAAGTCCGGATGTGTGAAAGATGGAACCGTCATGGAGTATCAAAAGTTTCCCTGTCATACACAGGCTGTTGAGAGATGCGTTAAGCTAGTAACGGAGGCATCTTCATCAGTTTGTGGTCAGGTTTCCAGAGATGGATTCATTCGCGCCAGGTTGGAGGTTAATTCCTACGGAGAGACTTAGAAAACTATTTACCTACTAGTTTTTGCGTTTGATGTTTTTTGAGGACATATGAACGATTACTTGGTTGCAGGGGATCTCGGACTATAGCTTCATGTAAAGGGAATATAATAAAACACTGTTATGTGTGGGAAGTACTGAGTCAATTAACTTGACTCATTTTTTTTTCGTAAATCATATTTATGTAATACGTTATTTATGAGACATGCAAAAAGCATAATATCTCAAACGTGAGAAGCTCCGTAACATAGCGTATAGCGTATACCCAAGAGAAAGAAAATGTCTGGAGAGCTACTTCATTTCGAGTAAAAATGTAATCAGCACACAACACGACTTTTAGCGTTCGCAATGTTCTGTACAATTCCTCCGTGTTATAACAATGTTGTATCTTTACTGCTTCAGTAAAACGTTACGTCCGCAGAAAAGTGGACGCTAAATTTTAGTAGTTTTTGCTATCTTTTAATTACTTTTTATGGTGATGCTTTTATTAAGTCCGCTAGGATCACACAGCGTATAGTATACATTTGCTATCAGAAAGCATTCCTTTAGCAAGAGTCGTGCTTCAAATTGGTTTAACTGTAATAAATAAATCTGTTCACTCACTTCGGTTCTTACGTACTTTACTTATGTAAGGAGTTTTCCGTTAAACTTGCGAAGTCATTGTGCGTAATGGGCGATATATCTCGATGGTTAAAAAGTAAATAACATCTTCATTGTATGATCTCATGGTATAATGTGTGGATGTGGCAGATACAGTCCATTTCTCGTAAAAATATAACAGTGACATCACACAATTGATGACGTATCGGCGCGAACAATATGACGGATGGCACTGCTTACAGTCAGAAGTGTAACATTAGTTTTCTCGGAATGAAAGGTGCTTGCTTACTCCGCAAGAGGGAGATAATTCCAACCATTTGGTTCACAGTAAGCGTCTACGCCATTCTAGGCCGACGTATCTCTCTGCGAACTATGTATTTCAGTCATCCAGAGAGATCTAGTCGGCAGTTGGGTGAGTGTGAATCTCCCACCGCTATTTGCATGATAGCTCTCTTTCTTACTGAAGGACGACTCCTCAGTCGGCCAAGATTTCATGGAATGAAAGGTGCTTGCTTACTCCGTAAGAGGGAGATAATTCCAATCATTTTAGTTTACTGAAAAATCGGAAAAATGAAGTGTACCGGGTGATGGATTCGAACCAGCGTCTTCGGCATTCTAGGCCGACGCGTTACCAACTATACCACGGTTCCCCGTGATATAGCCGATATACAGCGCCGACGACATGATATCGACTCCGCCGTTACCCACCACTCTCCCGTATCTCTGCAAATAGCGATGGGAGATACACACTCACCCAACTGCCGGCTAGATCTCTCTGGATGACTGAAATATATGGTTCGCAGAGAGATACAGGGGAGTGGTGTGTGTCTGCGGAGTCGATATCATGTCGTCGGCGCTGTATATCGGCTATATCACGGGGAACCGTGCGGTATAGTTGGTAACGCGACGGCCTAGAATGCCGGAGACGCTGGTTCGAATCCAGCCTGTACACTTCATTTTTCCGACTTTTCTGTGAACCAAATGATTAGAATTAGTTTTCTCAATTCGAATTTGAATAATAGTATATATCTTCACAACATATGTCTTCGGCAACGTAAATTGCAAAACCACATAAAATCAAAAGCAAACCGCACACGGTAACTTGTATACAAACCATTAAAGTGTATCCGAAGTCACTTGGAACAGCAAAAAATGTTTGGGCGGCTTCTCCTTTATGAAGCGTCCCAGGGACCCTGTATATCTGCCGCGTGAGATGCCGCCCAAGCATTTTTTGCTGTTCCAAGTGACTTCGGATACACTGTACCAAACGATGTTCTGCAAGTCAAGCTACTGACGAGGATTTGCATGGCAGCCGATCAGTTGCTTATGCAAATGAAATGGACTGTAGGTTATTAGTGAGTGAGTGCTCTTCACTTAACTATAATGAGCTAAGTACAATGGTGAATACTGCAATGATCTTAATGCGGTCATAAGTATTTCAACTATCCCCGCATAGGTTACTAAATTGGGAAGGAAGTATGAAATCAAGTAAGGTAAATATCAGACCCTCTGACATTTTCTCATTGATTAAGTGTAGTTAATACTTGCATTGGAAAGAGCTTCTATCCAGAGTTTGGAGACAGACTTTCATTATGTTTATTCCAACGAAATGAAATCGATGGTACTATAATACTATTATGCTCTGTTAAGTGATACTACCAAAATGTTTAGAGCTTTGGATGTAAAGTTAGGATCAGTAACAGTCTGTATAGGTTTTTTAGAAGCTTTCGACAAATCAAGCCAAAGTATGTAGTAAATGGAACCCGATTCCAAATAGGTTTCTATTAGAGATGCTAACATAGCTATCGAAGGAAGTATCTAGCTTAAAATAATCGGTTTGGCGAGAAAAGAAACTGTGTAATATTTGTTCATAGTCCTTGTTTGTCATCGACAATTCACGCGTATACTGAAATGATGACAGTTGATTGCAACCTACCCAAAAGGTCTATAAGTGTATATACATTATTGGCAAAGTTGGATTTGGGTGCGAAATCTCCAATGTAACTAACAAAGAAGATACATACGGCAAAATTTTAGTGTATATTTTAATTCCAATACCTCTCACAAGGCCGTAGGCTCTGAGGTGGCGATATTTGTATTGCACAGCACAAATAAATGAAAAAAAAGCAATCAGTTAAAAAGAGAAATCTTACCCCTCATAAATCCTACATTCCCGCTATATTTAAAGCCAGGCGCATTTCGGTGGAGTACGTTGATGTCTTACTCAAATCGGGTATTACATGTTGCAAGGTTGTAGCATGCTTATAGCAATCTTTTGACGAGAAAATCTCTAGAAATCGCCAATCTTCGGCCTGCTTGAATGAAGGTCGCTGAAATGGCGATTTTGCGGAGGTGAACGTGAAAAATGTCAAAACCGAACTGCAAACATGTCAAACTGAAATTATCCTATGATAGCCTGTGGTCAAGGTCATACTTATTCAGAAAATAAGAGCTATTGTTATCCTCACGGACTTCTGGGCCGCTTAAAAGGTCTTGGACTCCTGGAGGAGATTACATCAGAAGTGACGGTATAGGACTGGCTCAATACTCTCAGCTTACTAGTTTCATGCAACGCTGTGAATTTTAGCTGGGTTACACGCCACCAAAGTATTGGTCGCAATGAGTGTACAGTTGAAAATGCATAGACATTACTACGTATAAACTCTGACGACCTGATTGGAATTACAACAAATTTCCAATTTATTTTAAAACTTCTAATTGCAAATGAACTCCAGCTTTTCAAATAATTTTTATTTTGAGACATTGGGGCATTTCTGGACGACCAGAAGTAACGAACTTCATGGCTATCGTTATTTTGAGCATGCCCTGCAATAAGAAATAGTTAAATTATTTTAAATAACGATAACAAAGGTCGACCAATTTTAATTGTCTGTTCTCTCTCTTTGAAAAGTCACTATGGCCAAAGAGGCAATTGTAAAACAACTGCCAATATCACTTCATTCGGCTAGCCCTTATTCTTAGGGGGAAAACTAATAAAATGGAAGTTAGAAATAGTCAAAAGTTGTCAACAAATGTCGCCAATCTCCCAGCTACGATTTTTGGTCGCCAACTCGGTTTTGAAATCGCCACTTTGGCGGAAAATCGCTACACCTAGTAACTCTGGTTCTAAAGGATGGAAGTGGGAGGTAGGGAATACTGAGTTCTTCGTTCAACCTGGTAAAGCCTAGGCTATCTTAGATAACTGCGTCCGATGCGTTTTTATCTGCATTCTAGGGCCCGGATTGTCAATCGTATTGGTCAGGTAAGTGTAAAAAGGTCGTCTCAGTCCTCATAGTGCCTTGAGATTGTCCCACACAGGAAAGATACTATCTAGCTTATAGTCAAGATTCGGAAAGCGCTTGAGGAGCGCTACTTCATTTGAAATAAAAATGCAGTCAATATCCAGCATGACTTTTAATGATCCCAATGTTTTCTACAACTCTTTCGTATAATACTGATGTTATCATATACTGCCACAGTAAAACTTTACCTCCACAGGAATGTGGACACTAAATTTCAATTGTTTTTGCTATATTTTAATTACTTTTTCTATTGATGCTTTTATTAAGTCCGCTAGGTATATACGTCGGCTTCATATACATAGTACCACCGTATTTTCCATGAGGAAGCATTCGTATAGCAAAAATCGTGCTCTAAATTGGTTTAACTGTAATAAATAAATTTGTTTACTCACTTTGGTTCTTACGTACTTTACTTATGTTAGGAATTATCCATTAAACTTGCGAAATCACTGTGCGTGGTGGTCTATACATCTTGATGGGTAGTAAGAAGAAGTAAATAACATCTTCAGTGTATCAAGACACTTGGTTTAATCACCAGATATTGAATGATATTCCTCAGCTTTACTGACTTGCAGTGATGAGTGTTTGGGATTCAATTACTGGACAATTAGGAGCAAGTGCGGTTACCCGACATGAGATGCTTATATACATGTATCAAGGTACGTCATTGTGTTCACCGAATAGGGAGGAAGGTCATTGTTGTTTACCTAACGGGTTGAGTACTTTATTGTTAGTGACTAGACAAGACAATTGGAAAGAAAGCACGAAATAAAATAAGGTAAATAGCACACCCTGTGACATGTCCCCAAAGACTTAACATAGTTAATATTTCCTCAGTGTTTTTATCCAAAGCTTGAAAACAAACTTTTGTTAGATCTATACCAAAAAACTTAAATATATATGAAGCACCTCAACTTAGTCAAACTCGTTGCCAAAAGTATATGAAATATTGGAAGACATTCTCAAGTTGCCGGTATTGTATATGTCGAAGATAATAAAACAACTCATGTAAACTATCAGCTATTCAGCGGCAGTAAAATACTCTTATTCTATGTAAAGCTTTAAACGAAAGGATGTGAAATGGTCCCTGAAAGTTTTTCAAAAGCTTTCGACAAATTAAATCATAGATTAGTACGTCACGTACAAATGTATACTAGATTCAATCCTATTCCTTAATATTTTTCTGAAAGCTGTTGGAAATAGTTCTTCTTTTCTCTCGGATCAATTTGACCCCTCCCAAAGTATCAGGACACAGCATGAAACTTCAAAATCAGATATTTACTCAAATTTACGCTATGACAGCAACTTCTCTTATACTTATACTTATAAGTAAATGAAAATCCGTGAAGGGTTTCCAACCGACAAAGAACGGAAAAGAAAATCCAGTAAAAGTTTCCAAGCTATAATGCTATGAATTGGAAGTAGGGAATAATAATAGTGTAAACGATATTGGGATATATTGAGCTGCAACTCAGTAATCGACCTTAGCTCTACTCTAACTCAATCTTAAATCAGTATTTCTCCCTTTTGGTAGACTCAAATTTTATCAATCCGAAGTAAAGTTAAATTTTTAATCATTTTGGAAAAATAAAACCTTTTATAAATACAGAGCAGCCAACTTTCAAAAAAAAAAACAATTCTTGTGTAAGATCTGGGATCAAATGACTCACACAGCCATGTAGCCAACAATGTTTAAAATATTTGTGGAAGGTTGTTCCATCGTTATTTTTATTAAAATTGACAATAATCCGTTAGTCAGTGCTGAATAATAAAGTAGGTACTTCTAACTCAATTGTTAGAACGCAAGGTGATTTGTATGAAAAAGTGATCACGTATCCAAAAAGGATATCCGCATTAAAAAACTGAAAAAAATAATTACAGTAAATGTAAATTTGCATAAATATATTTAGAATGAGATTCGAGATAAAAAGTGTAAAGATAAAAAATATATTTCTCTTGAAACTGTCCATCAAGAGAAATATGCCATGACTCCGTATGTTTTTTTAAGGAATTCAATTCCTTGAATATTAGCCTGCCATTAAGTAACACCTTGTATATTTAGTAACAGTTAACACAATAATAGACTGATATTTTATTATGTCTACTCTGACAGAATCAAAACTTTTTCCTAGGACTATCAGATTTTGAGTAATTTCTCCCCAAGATCAAAAAAACTGTATAATCCTCAATTCATTGTGGAAAAAAATCTATCGTCATTTGGCAACCCAGCTGGAGGTCAATGTTACCTCGTGCGCGCATTTATGTGTAGGTGGTAAATTGAGTTATGATAGATAATTCAGCCGCCACATTATTTCCAATTTTATCCGTTCGATGAACTTTTGTAACCAGTGATTTAGATTTATGGTTGTCTAAAGGGTGACAATGCATCTGACAGGGTGTCAGGAATCCATATTCGTCGGACGAATTCATACCATCAATTTTCCGGAACTTGGGAGGAAGCACCGTAGGAGGAAGGCAGCTCAAGCCTATCCCACAGTAGCGGCTCCTGAATTGTTTAAAGGAGGGGCACACATAATTTGAAATAAAAAAAAAACTGGTTGCAGCTGCACCCTGCACGTAATAAGGGTTTTCGTTTTCCACAAACAATTAATTCTTAAAAGTTCTTCCAGCTAGTATCACAATAAGTTTCTTGAGAGTGTTTCACTTATCACTCGTTACAGCAGGTTATTTCTTAAAAGTAAGGTCCGCTAGATGATCCTTCATACAAATAAACTTCTCCATTACCTAATCCTCAAAATTATCGATGTCTTTCACTAAGCTTCTATTAGCACTCATCAATGTATTTGCATTGTCCATAGGTTTTCGTAAAGTAGAGTCTTTTCAGTAACAAAAAAATAGCGAAACATCGTCCAACGTGGCGTTCTCAAGTACTCACCCATCCAAGCACCAACCCCACTCGCCGCTACTTAGCTTCACATCACATAAGCTTGATTCATTGCCGAAACTCGCATTTTATGGAATTAACGGTAACGATTATAGATTATGCTCTTTAGAATAGTACCTAATAACTGAAAGATCTATGACAATATGTTTACTTTGTAATTGTACCATACACATAGGGATTCGGTGATCTATTTATAGCATTTTCATATGTATAGTTACTGCTCAATGGTCAATTTGTAGGTGCCGTGCACAGAGTTGCACTAGAATTGAGCAATAATATACATGACGTTCTACTCAAAGAAAATGCAACTTAATTATCCGATATATCCTCATAACGTTCTGCCTATAGAAATACGATTACACAACTGGCTCATTTTGTATTGTGATCAAGGCTCTGATATAAACATAATCCTCTGAAGCATCCAAGAATTGACTAAACTCATAAAAATTCCATAGACCATCGTAGCTCGATAACTAACTCCACAGTTTAAATACAATTTGTGAATTTTTAGCTTCAAATGTTTCCCAAACTTTAGTGCCCTTACTTAAGACGGAGTCTAACATGCAAGAAGAGGATAGCGTTTTTAGTTCATCCAAAAATCATAAGCACTAACGGTCGATGTGCTCGGAATCTCTCCACAATAATGTTTTTAATATGGTAGTTCATAAGCTTTGTGAAAGTTTTGACAATGTAAACAGATGTAAATTATGGAATATTATGAAAGAACAGGGGCATTCAAAACACTATACTGACTGACAACAAAACTGCTATAGATATGGTAGGAAAATTAACTCGAGAAATATTAGTAAATGAGGGAGTTAGAGACGGCTGCTGTATTTCAACAACACTATTTAGCATATATAGGCGCCTTTATAAAACTGTGGAAAACGAAATACGCAGAAGATATACATTGTGACCAAAATACTACCCTAAGATCTATTTTACGCTAATGATCTAGTACTTTTAGCCGAAATAGAAGACGATCTACACCCTTCAAACAATCAAAAATACGACATGAAAATATCAATAAGCAAAACTAAACCCATGGTTTTCTCAGATAAATATCCAGTTAAGACAATCATAGTCATAAAAGATGAAGTACTGTAACAGGAAAACCATTTTATACTTAGGTTGTGCTATATATTCTGTCAGAAGCATATATACAGAAGAAAAACTTAATAAATATTTGCAGAACTGTTAGCAGAACATTAAAGAATAAATCAAAAAGGATACTCAAATGTAATTTACAAGACCATGGCTATTCCAACCCTCTTATACGGTTAGTGAAATAAGGACAACAACGAAAGAAGAAGAGAATAGCATACACACGGAGAAAAGAGTGGAACTGAACATCTCCAATATAAACGAACAAATAAAAGAAAATAAAACTAAATGAAAATAACGTGTAGAACGAGTGCATGAAAATAGAATTCCAGTCAATGCTTTGAAAAAGGAGTGGAGTGAAGCAGAAGAATTACGCCTATTTTTTTCTCTTTTGCCAGGTCATGAGGTATCGATATATTGCCCAATATGATTTCAAAACTAAATACATAAATGATCTTTGAAGTATAGGATTCTGCTAGCTTTTATTGAGGTTTTGTTGAGAGATCCGGCTACTATATTCCCTTGTAGGCTCCCTTTGCGGATATCCTCAGTCTGTAAACAGTTGATATAAAGTTGGACGATACTTTAACATCCTTTTTGAGCACTAGATGGTTAGGATCATATAGATACGCCCCTGGATAGGACGAAAGCTGACGTGGTGCACATGCCGAGGAGGATCATTCGTCTTGCGGCCGGTTAGGATCCTCACCCACCGACGATATTGAAATCACGTAATCTGTTTGGTTTGTCATACAAGAACACCTGGGATCATGATCCTTGTATGTGTTATGTGACATGTATATTTACACAGGATTTACCCTACACAACGTATGCATTTTTTGCAAAATTCAAGTAACAGTTTACAACGGTGGATCAAATTGTTTTGGTTGTATCGCTAATTTTTATTAAAAAAATGGCATCAAGTGGCTTGCACCCGTACTTTCTAGACGTTGTCGGTAATTTAAAAAATTATGGAGGTAAGAATACCCACCATCCGAATTTCATCCCCATTCCTAACATACATAATATGTAATAAATGATCAAATGTTATTGGACAGATCTTCTATTCAAAGAGCGCCAAAGAACGCTGTTTTCCGCAATCATAAATAGGTTCCAGTGGAACACCGCGTTGAAGAGGAAAAAAGTGTTCAAGTGTAGGTTTTTATACGGTACCGATTTTGTTAATATGCACAGACTAGCATTATTTGCAACAATACAAGAAAAAGATCATCAGAAGCCAAACAATATTCAGGTTTTAGGATCAATAAAAAGCAAAGAAAGAGACCAATTCGCGTCATTATTGCAAAATAATTTGAATCTCAACTACTTCACTATTTAGTTTCACCACCACAACAGCTGAGCTACACACATTACAGAATTATCTACAAAATGATTTCAAAAGCTACTTTTTGTCTAAGGTTGGGCAGCTGGAAAGTATATTATATCATTCTTTGACAAGGGAGTGAAGAGCCAACTATAAGTACAACAAATTTTTCCCTTTCACAACTCGCACCCTCAAATTACCCCAATTTTACTCCCTCTAAAGAATGTGAAACCCCCCCGATCGCCTAAAAACGAAGTTTGAGCTGACTTTATATTTTGTGTTTTTTATTATTGCTGCACCGCGCCGCCACTGACACGATTTTTAAAACCATACGCATACTGTGACAGAAGCTCATTAAAATCGATTCAATAATTTCCACGTTGCACAATACGTAACGATCTAAAGCAATGCTCGTGTTCAGGTATACATCAGAAAATTTTAAGTCCTTTATGTATTATGCCACTAGGCCTTTCTTTCATAGGTCAATGCATAGCCTATTATTAAGACAACTTTTTCACTTTTATAAACCCCTCACCCCTCAGCCACTCCAATTTCTCCCCAGCCAAAAAAAGTAGAAAATGATCAGGCGCCCTAGAAAAACGAGTTTGAGGATTATTTGATTTTCTTTTGTTTTCTGCTAATCACTTCACAGTCCACGCACCGATTTTCAAAATTATAGCAACATTACATACTACGAACGAACAGCATATCGCTACTCAAATTTCATCACAATCCATGCAGCAATTACTTAGATTACGACAATAGAAGAACGCAAGGAGACAGACAAATGAGCGACTGAATCATAAAACGCCTAAAAAGGGTATAAGTGCCTAAAAACGAAATTTGGAGCGATTCTGAGGATTTTAGTATTATACTAATTATGCCGCCACTACTGCATCGACTCTCTAAGATATAAAACCAATGCGTATGGCTAAAAGCATGTCGCAATCAGAATTTTAGAAAAAATCGGTGTAGCGGTTACTGAGACTACGCGGATAGAAAAATGGTCACAGACTGACAGACGGCAATAAGTGATATGGATTTTCTGAAATAAATATCACAAAACGCTAAGACACGTATCTCAAAATCAAACCTTACTACGGTGGGAGGAACAGTAAGACCTTTGAAATTCACTATAGCGGTATTGCCAGTGGACGATCGAGGGGATTTAATGACTACACCGATTTTTTGAGGAATAGTATTAAAACTGAGTTTCTTCAAAAAGGAGTTTAAGCTAATCTTAACTTTGGAAAAATAGACAAAATAAGTTGTGTTGGCTATAGCTATATAAGTTTTTATGAGAACGGGTAGAACATGCATAATTTTGCTTGGGAGCGTAACGACGTTATAACCATAAAATAAAATTTCTGTTTAAATTTTTATTAAAATGAACGGCTGCAAGCATACCCGTATTCCGCGAAGTGAATTTAAGTGGATTTACGGAATACTCCGGAGAAGATAACCGTAAAAATATAAATCAGGTTCCTTTAAAAATAACCGCAGAGAGCTGCGCCAGATAATATTAGCAGCTTATTCATCTTAATATTTTATAAGGGTCATAAATATTTTTCTATGAATAAATTACTAGACGACGAGAAACATTGGAAATGACTCTACCCGCCAGAAAATGTTGATTCATTTTTTAGTCTGCCAGAATAATATTGTATTAAATATGTCACGTCACGCCCGTGTGGGGGCGGGTTAGAATATCTCCCATCATATATCCTGCGTGTAGTAAAAGGCGACTAAAAGGAACACCGAACTACTGGCGGTATAAGCAGTAACCTCTTCTCAACCAACAGCTTCGGGTGGACGAGTTGAGAAGAGTCAGGACACCTTCTTGTCGTTGGGGTGAGAAATTGCCCCTGAAGGCGGATGAACCAGTAGATACCATCTGGTCAACGGCATGAGGATGCAGAAAGCAAATGGGAAACTATTGCATTAAAGATCAAGATATCCCAAGAGAAACTCGTAAAATGTGTAAATGCATTTTACGAGTTCACAACATGTCTGTTAAGACATTGTGACTATGATGATGATGTCACGTCACAGAATTATACAAGGGTTTTTTTTTCGTTAGTTTCCCGCAAAAGCTGAAAACCTATGGCGCTGTAGAAGCGCTGCGAGAGGGTAAGTGTCGGAGCACGTTAGATATGAAACGCTGCAAGTTGTACCCGTCGGGAAACAAATTCCCAGGCAGCTCATTCCACAGCGGTCGAAGTTCTCCAAAAGAAAGTATGCTGAAGGAGACTAGTCCGGGCAGTAGGGACCTCGACCCGATAAGGATGAGCTCGCTGAACCTCTCTACCGCTCTTCGTTTGGATGGTCTTTGATGTTATTTCTAGGAGGGCTCACTCGAACATCTTCCATGATAGAATCTGACCTGTGGAGGTCCTTTGTGAGGTCAGGCGTATCGATGTCTAATTGCTCTCTTGTGGATAGTTCCAGAAGCTTTAGGGAGTGCTTTGGAGCGCATCCCCACACATAATAGGAGCAATACTCCAAAGATCGTTGGATCTGAGCATTATAGAACAGCAGCAGCTGCTCTGGAGTATGCAGCTTCCTTACAGCGGTACAAAACTCCAAGCTTCTGAGTTGCCGTTTTAGCAATACTGACGACGTGGTCGTGCCAGGACATGTTATTGTTGATTTGCTGTCGCCGACTTACCATCTCCTGGGATGATAGTGGCTTGCCTAGTGCCTTGCACGATATTAACGTGCTATGGTATGCAAAGCTGTAGATTGGATTGTGTGTTATTTCCAGCAGCTCGTTGATGTACACCAAAAACAGTGTAGGAGATAGAACAGATCCCTGAGGAAAACCGGCGTTTATTGAAAATACGTCTTGATGAACAGCATTCGACTACAAACGGAGATCGGTCGAGTCCATAAGCAGCAAGCTTGACTTAGTTAGTCAAAATATCTGGGATTGAAGTTTCCTTAATCAAACTATTGATTTCATCAGGTATAAAAAGAATTCAAATTTTACCGTCTAACCGTGCTTAGTCACACCGCAATGTCACAGTTCTAGTATTATAATATCTGCGATATTTAATTTTTTTCTGACAACTACTTATATCAAAAATGGTGATTTGCGCCCAAACGTTTCATTTAAAGTCCCATGTGTGATACATACACACTAGAATTCACCAAGGAATTCAAATGTGCAATACAGTATAAACATCAAAATTTAAGAGACATTTTTTTAACCTTGTAGGCCTCAAGACTCTCAGCCATGAGCTAGTGTCAGATTTGACATTTAAAATTAAAAAAATTAAAATAAAATTTTTGAATCGGACGTCACGTGAGCAAAAACAAATACCTCATTAGGTGACACAATAATAAGAAAAGATACTATATTTGCTCTAATTTACACCCTCAAAATTATAATTCTCTATTACTGCCCAGCTCCGATATATTGCTTGTCTTAATCGTCATGGGACACCCTGTATATTATTCTTATAGATTTAGCATTTCGATATTCTTACTTTCTATGATCAAAAATAATTACATTTCTGAGTTTAAGGTTATTGCAGCTTTGTCAATATAGGTAGATATGGTATAATTGGCCGAAAGTATATTATATTCTTCGTCCAAAAATTTATTTGTATCTGTGGGGCATAGTGCATGCAGCATATTATCATCCTTATTCCAACTTACGTAAAAAAATGTACCTAGTATTGTGGGTAGCTTTTAGAGAACAATATTATAAGGTGGCAATTGAGGTTTTGAATAAAGAAAAAAATATATTTTTTTTGTGATAAATCGAAAATCATATATAAGTTTTATAACAAAACCGTTTTTGTTTTCTTTTTTTTCGCGATAATTCAAAAGTTATATCAAAATAAAAATGGGTTTTTGAATCGAGTACCGAAAACACGCCGACGGCTCCCGAACCCGTGTGACGTAATGATGGCGGTTAAGATGCTCCTTTGACCAACGACATCCTACATCGATACTAGATTCTAGATTCCCAGCCAAACGTGAAAATACTTGCTAGTAACTAGTGTATATGTGTTGCAATATAGCCGATGAATGAAGTTTGCAGCTCAAGACGACCTCTACGATCGAAATAAATATCTTTTTGAATGTTTGAAATCAGATTACAGATTCCAGTAATTAAGTAAGTACCTAATCAAATATGTCTTATTGAAACTATCTGGTGCATGTTCGGCTGGCCTAGTGGTTAGAGTGTTGGCTAATGGATCCGTTGGTCTGGGTTCAAAGCTCAGCCTGTCCAATTTTTTTTTTATTTTTTTTATCAAATAATTCATTCATGTGCTTTTTGCACTTGTTATGTACATTTTTTTCTACGATCAACATAAATATGTTTTTGAAACAAATTCTATCGGACATATTACTTGCACTGCATAGTGCAAAAACTAAGTACAGGACGCGGTGGACAATTCAAAAAATCAGTTCAATTGGTGTTTGTCCGTCAATATCAACCGCCAATATTTTTTTTAAATGTAATAGTTGGTTAATAAAACAAAATCCATTCATTTTTTAAGTTTTTAATATAAACATAAAATAAAACTCGTAATCACAACAGTCTTCTGTTTATCACTTGGTGTTTTTATTTATTTAACTTTGAGCAACGAAGCTTAATAATTAAATTTTCATAAAAATTTAACAAACAAAAATATAAAAACGCAATGCAAACAAACAAAACTTATTCTTCTATGAGTTTCAATGTTATAATTATCTTTACTGTACGTAGATGCTTTTCTGTTAAAATATTTGTTAGTAATTTCATCTTATATGAAATGAATCCATTTTTTTTTATAAATTATTAATATGTACATCCCAACGTAAGTGTGAGTCTAAATATATTCCTAAATACTTTATCGTATAAGTATTTATTATCAATAATAATATTAAATAATTTCAAGTTTTGGTCAAGAAGATAATTATAACATTGAAACTCATAGAAAAATAAGTTTTGTTTGTTTGCATTGCATTTTTATATTTTTATTTGTTAAATTTTTATGAAAATTTAATTATTAAGCTTCATTGCTCAAAGTTAAATAAATAAAGATACCAAGTGATAAACAGAAGACTGTTGTGATTACGAGTTTGACTTACTTTATGTTTATATTAAAAACTTAAAAAATGAATGGATTTTGTTTTATTAGCCAGCTATTACATTTAAAAAAAATATTGGCGGTTGATATTGACGGACAAACACCATTTGAACTGATTTTTTGAATTGTCCACCGCGTCCTGTACTTAGTTTTTGCACTATGCAGTGCAAGTAATATGTCCGATAGAATTTGTTTCAAAAACATATTTATGTTGATCGTAGAAAAAAATGTACATAACAAGTGCAAAAAGCACATGAATGAATTATTTGATAAAAAAAATAAAAAAAAAATTGGACAGGCTGAGCTTTGAACCCAGACCAACGGATCCACTAGCCAATACTCTAACCACTAGGCCAGCCGAACATGCACCAGATAGTTTCAATAAGACATATTTGATTAGGTACTTACTTACTGGAATCTGCAATCTGATTTCAAACATTCAAAAAGATATTTATTTCGATCGTAGAGGTCGTCTTGAGCTGCAAACTTCATTCATCGGCTATATTGCAACACATATACACTAGTTACTAGCAAGTATTTTCACGTTTGGCTGGGAATCTAGAATCTAGTATCGATGTAGGATGTCGTTGGTCAAAGGAGCATCTTAACCGCCATCATTACGTCACACGGGTTCGGGAGCCGTCGGCGTGTTTTCGGTACTCGATTCAAAAACCCATTTTTATTTTGATATAACTTTTGAATTATTGCGAAAAAAAAGAAAACAAAAACAGTTTTATTATAAAACTTATATATGATCTCTCGATTTATGACAAAAAAAAAATTAATTCAAAACCTCAATTGTTTGTTTTCGTTACCATTCCAATAAAGGATTACTTACAAGTTTTTAACACGCAGCTCTTCGTGACGGTAAACATTTGTAGTACGGCAAAAACGACCACTACGTCGTTTTCAGATGGGATTGGAAACCAACGAATACTAAAAGGTCCAGACAGATACTCAACGTTTTTTGATGTGCCGAAATAAACGGAATTGGAATGTTGAAAGGACAAGCCCTGAAGCATCGGCGGAGGTCATTTGCCTGCATTATTTGCTTTCACAGCACAATCCCAAAGTAGCCACATGTGAGGTGAATTTTTAACAGGTGCCCTGGCTGCAAAAAGGATTATTTGGAGGCAACCAATCTGTACCGCCTACAGCGATAAATTTCCACTGTATACGAGGTGTATTCGGAAAGCTAAGTTTTTGACTTTCATTTGATCCAGGCAGGTATCGGGTACTTAGTTTTGGGAGGTCCAGATTAGGGTTGGCTATCTTTTAATTTTGCTTGACCAAGACACTTGACCAGTAATAAAATATTCGTCGCCAGGGGGAAGAGGGTGTGCATGCCAGTTTTTAGTAACATTATATAACGTTTATTTAATTTTTTTTTTGGGAAGGAGGGGGTCCAGAGTAGACAACATAATAATTATATCTTTGCCATAGTAATATGTATATCCTTTAGGTATATCTCCTTTTTCAATTGCAGAGAACTACAATTTACACTGTTCAGTGATCACTAATGCAAAAATGTGTAAGCTTTTCAAATTCTGGGAACCAATCATTCATCACACAATAACTAAAGACAATAACCAACTGCATAATCCATAAAACAAGGCTTTCCCTCACAGCACCCTTCTTGATAGCCAAGAAATGAAACCTACAGGGCATTCCTTTGATGGAAGATAAATCACAAAATGGTTTGTTTCGTGAGAATTGGGTCAATATCGTGATTTGGGAATTGACGAGACAACATTGTACCGCTGATGTGCTTAGTAGAGTCACGGAGAGGCGGCGAGGCCAGGCTAGGCTTGTCTCGTCAGATCTCTTCAGCGTTACGTCACTGCTTTCGCACTCTTCGGGGTGACCTTGAGCTTTGACCCTTCTTCTTCTTCTTCGGCTGTGCATGGAACGGCGCCCACAAGGTTACCTTGTCCCTCTGGTCATTGTGGACCAAGCCTCACTTCTTCAGATATGGATGGGAGGTGTTACCAACAGCGCAGTACCCCGCTTGATATACTACTTATGGCACGCTCTGCACTGATTGGCTGAATTTGAATTCCTTTTTTAAACTTTAAAATGAAACTATCAAACAATATAATGCAGACAATAACAAAATACATCAGTACACCTTTTTGTATACACTAGGAAGTTATAATGACTCAATCAAACCCATGATACTAGTTCCATTGTGGTGAGTCTCAATTTTGCCTTTTTTCTACAACTACCCATACTCCATTGGCCAGGCCTTTAATGGTTCCATTGACTGACCAGAGGACCAGTTAGACCGCGATAAACGAGTACCCAGCAGTGGCAACACCGCCGCCTAAGCCGGTGCCATCATCGCGAGCGCCGTCGCAGCGTCTATGCCATTAGCTTTGATTGAGAATATCCTGCGCAAGGCGGCACGGCACGACTTAGCACGCCGCGTCGCGTCGGGTACCACCGTCCTCCCCCCACTTCCTCTTTCGCATAGGTGGCCACCGTACCCATCGGTACCAACTACTGCCCGGGGCGACGGCGCAGTGGCGGCGCGTCATGTTTCCCACAGATTGGGCGGCGACACCGATTCATTCGCACTATATCGAATAAGGTGCGCACTCAATTACTTGAATCAATGCGCTCATTTACTAAGGAGCGTATGCAACTTTGTGGACCGGCGTGAATAGTTTACCCGGCGAACGGATGTGTTAAAGCAGAGACACATACTGCTACGCAACCCAACGATACGACTATAGTAACACCGTATCTATTATGAGATATCGTCATCATAGTCACAATGTCTTAACAGACATACAATGTGTTCCACCATCATGTCGACAAACTTTGATGTATGAAAATAGAATTAAATTTATCCAGAAAAAATGCGAAAAAAGAGGGTCACCCCTTTAATTAATTTTTTATTACATTTACATTTATTACATTCACGATATTTTGGACTCATTTTATAGGAGTATGACTGGGCATATCAACTAAAGTAAAAATAGATAATACCTGACAATTTCTAAGGCTAAAAACTGAAAAATATTTTTTTGAAATGCACTTATTCGGATTACTAACAGATAATTTGAAAAAAAGCAGTATTAATGCCTATTTATTAAGACATTCTAATGTTTAGCAGCATGTTTTCTGTCTTATCGCATGTGATTCGTGTATGTAGTACTAAATTTTTCGACAGAATAGACCTTTTTGTGTTATGACTTTTGTATCACAGCGCCATGTGTTCACGCAGTTGTAACGCCTTATCTGGATTATATATCGAGCGATTCACGACTTTTTGGACTCATTTTATAGGGGAATGACTGGGTATATCAACTAAGGCAAAAAGTAATATCCGACAATTTGTAAGGCTAAAAAAATCCACCAAACTTAAAAAAAAATTTGTAATGCACTTGTTTCGGTTGCTTGCAAATAATTTGGAAAAAAGCCATATTAGTGCCTATTTATAAACACAGTTTAATGTTTATCAGGATGTTTCCTGTCTAACGACACGCAATTTGTTTATGTAGCACCAAAATCGTCCACGAAATGGGCTTTTTTATTACGACTGATTTTGAAATAAACGAGAATTTGGTATGCACATTGTCTTTATTGGACTTCGGTACGATAGATAATCAAGGTATGGCGCTGTGATAAAGAAGTCATAATACAAAATGGCCTATTCTGTCGAAAATGTTAGTGCTACATACACGAATTGCATGTGGTAAGATAAGAAGCAGCCTGCTAAACATTAAAATGTCTTAATAAATAGGCACTAATACGGCTTTTTTTCGAATTATTTGTAAGTAACCCAAATAAGTGCATTACAATTTTTTTTTCAGTTTGGTGAATATTTTTAGCCTTAGGAATTGAAGGGGTGAGTGGATGAAGGAGGTATGTTACATTTTCGTACAAAATGAGTTTTTCTAACGGATGAAGGGAGTATGTATTGTTCTATTTTTCAGCGATGACACCTATTATCTAGAACCCATATTAACGGAGATTACAGTGCCATGAAGGAGGTATGTAAACACAGCAATGTTTACTTCTGGTAGATGAAGGAGATATGTAGAGCAGATTGATATGAACATAACCCCTTCATCCAGACATCCATTGATATATAGTATCAACTGAGTGACATACCTCCTTCATGCACTCCATGGCAGCTGGGAACCGGTAGTTGATTTAATGTTATGCGTGTTATGGGTGCATGTTTTATTTTGAGAGTGTTGACAGTGCAAGTGATAATGAACCATTTTCAAAAGTGAAAATCCAATGAAAGCAAGCCGGCAAGTCAACATACCTCTTTCTATGCTCTCATGTACCTTTGAGGAATTGAAAAAATTTTTGGAAGGAGGTATGTACAATATACATTTTTTTATATATTTCCTGTTGACATTTTCACTCTTTCATTCAATGAAAAAAATTATGTTTTTCATAGCAACAGCATGATGTGCTTAATACTTGAAAAAAATAGTTTTTTTAAAAGTACCATCGAAAACACTTCAGGGTTGAATATCTCAATACAAGCTTTTTGTTACATACCTCCTTCATCCACTTACCCCTTCAATTATCAGGCATTATTTTTTTGCTTTAGTTGATATGCCCAGTCATTCTCCTATAAAATGAGTCCAAAATGTCGTGAGTCGGTCGATAAATAGTCAAGCTATGGCGCTACAACTGCGCGAACCCAATTAATTAAAAGGTTGACACCTTTTTTTTCGCATTTTTTCTCGATAACTTTAATTATATTTTCATACCTCAAAGTTTGTCGACATGATGGTGGAACACATTGTATTGTGAACTCGTAAGATGCATAAATCGGAGCTAGGGCACTGACGACATGAATATTATCCATAGTTTTGAAAATTGTAACTCGCGTTCGCGATTTACTGTCAGTTCAGTGACGTTCTTAATGCTCATATCCAGCAACTGTTTCGTTGTACCCACCCAGCATGTAGGGGAACGACCACGGCGCCGCCCACTCCGGGCATGATCCTCAACTACAACTTTCTCCATATTATCGCTTCTGTGAATATGTCCGAAGAATGTAAGCATTCTCGTCGACTCAATGAAGGATAGTGTCTTTGGATTACCGAGCTCATCCATAATGGAAACGTTAGTTCGATGGGCGGTATAAGAGACTTTCAGAATTCTCCTCCACGCCCAGATTTCAAAAGCATCTATATGAGATATACCAGGCTGTAAATTTTAAGGCAGCAAAGTTAATCTATCAAAACCACAATTGTACGTGGTTATACATTAAACAACTCTTATTGCAAATCGCTCCCTGTCCAGGGTAGTACTGAAATAATTTTTATATTAATAGTAAAACTCATAAGTGTGGCTATCATTTCCGTGCAATATCAAATTATCCAATTTTTTTATGGTCAGCCTCCCGCAAAGGTTGGAAGCCTATGGCGCCATAGAAGAGCTGCGAGAGGGTAAGCGTCGGCGCACGTTACATTTGAGCGATGCAGGTCTTAGCCGTCTGGAAATAAATTCCTCGGCAGCTCGTTTCACAGCGTTGAAGTTCTACAAAAGAAGGAATACTAGATGAGACTGGTTCTAGGAGGATGAGCTCGCATAGCCTCTCTAGTGTTCCTCGTTCGGACGACCTTTGGTGTTATTATCTGGGAGAGGTCACTCTGGTAGAATATGTAAAACAGGGACAAGTCAGCCACCCTTCTTCGATGTTCCAAGCTGTGGAGATCCTTTGTGAGGTTAGGCGTATGGATTGGCCTAATTGCTTTCTTCTGGATAGTGTGCAGAAGCTTTAGAGAGTGATTCGGAGCGCATCCTCACACATAGAAGCAATACCCCAACGATGGTCGGATCTGCTCTTTCTATTTTTACATATTTATTTGTAAGGGTAGAAAATTATCATGGCTAATCCGTAAATGTGCTCTGGTAATCGGACAAACTATTTACATTTAAAGACTTTCAGCTTTGGAAAGCTCCTTAATTATGAAGCGGTTGATATACAGGGTTTAATGTAATTCGATGTACTTCTGTCAGGACATGATAGTAGAATTAAAAAAGCTAAGGAAAGAAATCAATAGTTTTTGAGATTTTTCAATTTGAAGGGAATTCTGATAATGATCCAAAAGGTGGCCAACGAAAAATCTTCGTAAAAGATTAGAACAAAACATTTTCACTTATTTTAATTATTTTAATACGCTTACACTAATACTTTATAAAAAAACAGATATTGAGAAACATAAAATAATTCTCATTTTTGTTTTCGTTTCAACAGAACCATATCTAGGTCAAAATATTGCAAACAAATCACTGGAAAAACTTCCCTTGAAATTGAAAAATCTCAAAAACCATTGATTTTTGTCCATACATCTATTAAACAAAATTTGTTGCTTTTAACTCTTCTATCACGCCCCGGCCGAAATACATCGAATTACATTAAGCCCTGTATAGGTTAAATAAACATATGTGTATTGATTCCAATATCCTTGGAGACCTCTAGCTTATAAGATGCCCTCTAGACGAGGGACTAATGTTCGGCATTTGCCTGATACTACAGATATAAGATATTGCCGTCGGCGCCGATATGAAGTGCCATAAGTGTTTGCAGCTGAAATCGAACATCAAGAATATTAAGGGTCTAGGGTATAGCGCGGGAAATTGAGAACCAAGAAAAGACGTATTCCCGTGTTAGCGAGGAGGCGTGGCCGCCTGTTCACTTTCTCCAGTGTGTGTGTCTAAGATGAGGGGAGATAAGTCTAAAAATCCAAAGGTAAGGTCAAAAGGTCCAAAGGTCACCAAAATGAATTTCATATTTCCAAGCTCCTGACGTTACCTTTAAACTTACAGTAATGACTCAAAGAGCAAATTGAAGAAGAAAGCTTACGCTTATAGAATGTATGATTTTACATTGCGAGTTTTTTTTGCACTTTAAAAAACTTTTTTGAGAAAATCGAAAATAGTTGTCATTCATTAAGGCCTTAACTATCGCCTTCTGAAATATTATATATTTTATGTAGTTTGAAAATAGCGTGAGTTATGCGAGAAAATTGTGAGTCCGTGTTTTACATGGCAAATACGTACACTATCTATAACCATATTTGTTGTATGTTGTATAACTGTCTTTTACAATTTTTTTTTTTAATTTTTATGTATGTTCATACTTGTATGTATTATGTGTGTTCTTTATACATTATGTGTGTATCTATATTATATTATATATATCTATGTAATATTTCTGACATATCCAATCCATTTGACAGATGGTTAACGGACGAATAAAGTTATTCTATTCTATTCTATCGATTCCAATTAAATGAATTAGTTATGAATAAGACACGTCTGTTAATATAATAAATCTGTAAGTGACAATGAAATATATGCCGCATGTTTAATTTGGTAGTTTGTGAAAAAAGAACGAAGCAATTCAGATTCAAGCAGGTTGGTCAAATCAACACAAAAATTTCCCGTATACATTATCTTACATTCTAATGTAGCAGTTACCGTTACTGTTAGTCTTGACCTACTGCTGTCAACATAATATTGTTAGCGAGTAGGTAGGAACTTTTTTACCTCGTTCCTTCTCATTAGCTTCCTTTCATGATCGTCACTTCATCAGGCTATCTACTGTTTTAGTAGACAAAGACTCTGATGCGTATAATAATAACAACAATACGTCTTTATTGCATCAAAGATACAAAACACGAAGTTTAGCCATTGTGGCTATTCCACTCAAGCATTTCCTAAAACTATACTTAACAACTAACCCTAACCTAGATTCTACCTACTGCTTTATTTATACAGGGTGTCCCACGACGATTAAGATAAGCAATATATCGGAACTGGGCACTAGTACCGAATTATAATTTTGGGGTGTAAATTAGAACAAATATAGTATCTTTTCTTATTATTGTGTCACCCATTGAGATATTTGTTTTTGATCACGTGACGTCCGATTCAAAAATTTTACTCGGACACCCTGTATATTTGTACTTTTTGTATTTCATCCGATAAAACAATTCCAACAAACTAGCATACTTGGGGTCTAAAGTAATTAATTCAAGAGTTACGGGTCATTGAAGGATGGTACCACTACCATTGATTATAACATGTACCCCTACAGTTAAATTATTTTGGTAGTGTTTCATAATGGTAATGGTACAGTCCTTTAAGTGTTGAAATTATTTTATCGGGAGGAACACAAAAAGTCACATTTAAACATTTAAATCGGAAGTCACGTGACCAAGAACAAATACCTTAGTGGGTGAGACAATAATAATAAAAGATACTATATTTGCTCTAATTTAGACCCCCACAATTATAATTCGCTACTACTGCCCAGTTCCGATATATTGCTTGTTTTAATCGTCGTGGGACACCCTGTATATTCTAATAAACAAATTTATAGGAAACAGGAAAAGCATAAGTTGAATACAATCTATGTTAACTGAATTTGTGAAATGTGTTCTCCGACTTTAGTAAAAACTACTCATATAGCAAGCAGTGATATGCTTTTGGAACGTATAGGGTCCGGAACAAAGGACGGGCGTTTTTGGGAAGGGCTAGACCTGTTCCTCCATCAGGGCGAGAGAGGTGAGGATTGAACAGTTTGGCTCGTGGAGCTGTGGACGATGTGGCACCACGTTTTCACATACGATAGTTTTGTCAGAGATAATCAGTCTATGACGACAGTACAGCGTGAGTTTTGTCGCTATTCCAACATTCTTCGGAATCGAGCTTTTCCTGCTCGAAACACCATCCTTCATTGGGTTGAAGCCATTTGCATCCGTGGTGTACTGATCAACAAAAGACTACCAGGACTACCAGGAGCTCTAAGAATGGTTCGAAACCCTGAAAATGTGGAACGCGTTCAACAAGCCCTTCGTATTATTATGAAATTATGCTTTGAAATGATCAAAATTGTGAGGACCAAAAGTAGTTTTATCGGTCATATGTAGAGCACTACTGGCCAATTGGCCGTATTCATTAAACAGTGTCATCATCATGAAACATTCTTTGATCAAAATACTTGTCTTTTGCTCGAGGAAGAATCTAAAATTTCAGAGAATTCGTCACAATCGCATTAATCGATATACAGGGTATTCATTTGAAAACTTCCCACGACGGATTTATCGAAAACCACTGATTAAAAGAAAAACGCCGAGACACGTCAAAAGATCTGTCAAAAGGGACACATTTTTAATTAAAAACTACTTCAGTTCCTCCAGGGTCACCCCCTTAAAAATTTTTAAATGACTAGAGGTATCGAGTAATTGCTATTATCAAAGGTATGTTGAAGTCCTTTATTTACACACAAAATGTAGCCCGTTATTAGCCAAACAATGATATAGGCGATGATCAAGTTCCCGACACAGTCTCAGAAACATGTGGGATATCATGGCAGCCTTCGATCGGGAGACCTAGCAAGTCATTCTAAAGGGCCTCTTCGCCCTATCCATTTACCTGGAAGCGCGTCGACTAGCAATTGCCGAACCGGAGGAACACAGTGAGGAGGAGCGCCGTCGTGCTGGCAATAGATTTGTGCCTTGATTTGGTTTTCGATGGTTTCAGTGATTTGATGGTATTTTCCAACATATTTAAATTAATGTCTTCATTTAAATCTATTTCTTCTTCTGGTGCCGTATCAGGTCCCCCTAACGTTGGCAATTACATTGGCGACTTGATCACGCTCTTCGGCTAATCTAAATATTTGTTCGGCACTGCGTATTCAGGTTCAATTGCGAATGTTCTTCAGCCATGACATTTGTTTCCTTCTAATACCTCTGCGACCCTCGATTTTGCTTTCGTTATGAGTTGAAGGATTCGGTAGCGGTCCCCTCAAAGGATATGCCCCAAGTAAGATACTTTCCGTATTTTGATTGTCTTGATCAACTCTCGAATGGCACTTGCTCTATTTAAAACTGCTTCTTTGGTGTATAGGGCCGTCCACGGTATTCGGAGCATTCTTCTATGCAACCACATTTCGAATGCTTCCAAGCGATTAATAGCGTTGGCCTTGAGGGTCCAGGTCTCAGCACCATACAACAACACCGACCAAATGTAGCATCTGACCATTCTTTGGCGCAATCCGAGGTTTAAGTTGTTATTGCAGAAGAATGATTTCATTTTTAGGAAAGTTGTGCGCGCTGTTTCTATTCTGCACTTGATCTCTTTATCTGGGTCTAGTTGTTCCGTAATGTAGCAGCCAAGATATCTAAAATGGTTGACTCTCTCCACATTTTGTTGGTCTATATGTAGGGAATCATCGGCGTGTGGTTGGCGAATGAATGTCATAAATTTTGCTTTAGAGACATTCATTTTTAGACCCATTTCCCGTCCCGTCGTGTTTACGCAATCCACCAACTCTTGAAGGCCCTGGATACTATCGCATAAGATGACCGTGTCGTCGGCATACCGAATAGTATTAATAATTAGTTCGCCGTTGATTTTCACGCCATGGTCTATACCTGCAAAGCCTTTTTGAAAATGACATCCGAGTAAAGGTTGAACAATAGTGGGGAGAGAATGCAACCCTGTCTGACGCCTCGTTGAATGCAACATTCGTCAGTTAATCTTCCATCGAAACGTACCACTGGTTTTTGGTTCCAGTACAAGTTCTGTATGATACGTAGATCTGTATCATATATTCCATGAATATACAATGGCCCAATCACTTTGTTTGCCAAAATGCGTGCCCATACATTAATTTTTTGAGAGTACTGGGTACACCCTTGCACAAAAGCATGATGATTTTCATTGTTCCAGTTAGATTCAATATGCGTAAGTCATTGAAGCAGATATTCTTCTCCTTCGTGTCGATTTGTTGTAAATTATAGAAAGGTGCAGCTCAGACTCCGACACACTGAGCTGCTGTCCCATTACCCAGTGACTACCTCTCACACAGTGTAGTGAGCAATCACTGGGTCCGCGAATCGTGCGCCCTAAGTAGACGAAGGGACCCAAGGATGGCTGCCATCTGTATTTTGGCGGCTAAGATGAGGCACACCGGTATTGCGCACAGTGCAGAGAGCAGCGTGGAGATCCAATGACCATAACATGCACTACCTGCAGACTTACAGTGTGGTCTGGCCAGAGCCTGCGAGGATGTCCGAGCAACCCCTGGTACTTAGTTCACAAATTAGGATATTTTCTCGAAATCGAATCGACCGATTTCAAAAATATTAAAAGTCAAAATAAAAGACCGACATACCTTTGAAGCAAGCGATACCCCTTGTGCTTAAAGTTTTTAAGAGGATAACTCTGGGGGAAGGGGTACAAGGGGCGAAAGTATTTATTGGTTAAAAAGTTGCCCCCTTGACAAATCTTTTGAGGTGTCTCGGCATTTTTCTTATTAGTAGTTTTCGAAAAATCCATGGTAGGAAGTTTTCGAATGAACACCTTGTATGCCCATATATGTTGAGGTAAATACAGAGACAGAGGTGAGTGGGTTTTGTGCAACACGTAACCTTTGAAGATCTGATCTAATTGGGTTGCCTGTTTGCATTTTATTCAGTCTACGTACTTTTTTATATTGTTGCGCTGGCTTTGGTTATTAAACCTAGTGTGCATGCTACTCGACGTGAATGTAGCTTCAAAATAAATGCAGAGTTAGTCGTGTTCTTTTTTTCAATTATGCTGTGGTAGAATGAATATATGAAAGCACGAATATGATATATGAGCCTTTTATAAGCACACTGTTCACAAAAGGAGGAGTCATGAATATGCAATATCAGCTTGCGTGAAAAAATGCTTGGAACACTACTAACTGAATCTTGGGTAAAATTTAAAAATTCGTTTATTTTAATCATAATGCACTAGACAGTTCCAAATACAATCGAGTCTAAATTAAAATGATAACGTTATTTACTGAGCTTCATAGACATATTGGCAGTGAATTGTATTGACACTCAAAAGTCGTAAATCATCAAGCGGCAGTCAATCCCATCCAATTCAGTGGTTGAAAGACATCCTGTTCGCTGTGTGTTATTTTCTGGATAGCCCTTTGTGTTTATAAGGGTGATATTATACACTATACAGGGTGTCCGGATGTTCGAGCGACAACGCTTGACAGGTGATAGACCTCACTTTTCTACGCACATTGAAATAGGAAAATAATGCTTCAAAATGCTTAATTTTTAAGATACAGGGTGTCAAAGTTTTACTTTTATTTTCGTTTGTTCTCATTTATTCCGCAATAATGACCTAAAGTTACGTATTTGGGGGGGTTATGGCGAGAAATCCAAATTCAACCACGGTTTTCCTATCATGAATAGAGGGCGCTACCTACGGCACATCGAACTCCCTTAAATTAACTAAACTTTTTTTCGGTTTGATGCATCAATATGAATATCAAGAAAATCATATTGTTGCGGACACGTGATGTGCCTGGCGGTGGCGTAGCCCTTTTGGGGCGAATATAGGGCGGCCTTTGAAAATTAATGGATGATGCGCGAGGCACTAAAAAATGGTTAGTTATACCTTGGTTATCTGGTGGCGTTGGTTGGGTGCGCTGCTTCTTCTGACCCTGCAGGGTCCTGCTGATGATCACCAGGGTAGCGGAGGCGCGGCGAATAGAAAGGCGATATATAAATGGCGGAACAAACTGCGTTAGCGCGACTTGTAGCGAGTCGAGAGTTCTTGGCGATAGTTCTTGCGATAGTTCTAGCGAGAGTTCTCGCGAGAGTGGTTCTTCTGCTTGGAGGTTTCCACTTACCGCATGTCCTTTTTCGGACAACCAAAGGCGTCACCACCTCTTAGTGCCGAGGGGGTTTAAGCGATATAGTTCAAAATTGACAAAAACAATTATAAAGAGGAAAAAGGTCACCCGGGTCGCAACACATTTCTTCAATACGTTTGCGAGATAACCTTCATTGATATTTTCAAGGCACTCCAATTAGTTGTAAAATGAAATAAAATTAAGAATAAAATAATTTGAATTGGGAGGAACCAAGATTTCACTAAAGACCTTCAAGCAAGCTCAGTCACAAAACGCTGAGCTAGGGTTAGTTATTCAGTTCCTATTAACTGGAAACAAGCCGACTCAACAGGAAATAAGTATGCAATAAGTCCCATCACTAAAGCCTACCTCGCACAACGGGACTCACTGAAGGTTAGGGGTGGGTAACCTTTTGCGTCGAATCTGGGAAGACACTGATGGCAGGTGCGCTAAAGAAAAATTTGTAGTATCAAGAAAATTACGAAAAGGAATTATGGAAAAATTACATGACAGTAGCAGCGGAGGTCATTTTGGCATCAGAAAGACCCTGGAAGGAATCAAGCAGAGATTTTACTGGGTTGTCTGGCGAGAAGATGTTGAAAATTACTGTTCCACATGCGATGTCTGCAACTCAAGAAAAGGTCCAAGTACTCGTCAACGGTCACATATGCAGCAGTACAATGTTGGATCGCCGTTTTAGAGAATCACCATAGACATTTTGGGTCCTTTGCCGGAAACCAGCCTTGGGAACAGGTATCTGCTTGTTGTGATGGATTATTTCTCTAAATAGCCAGAAGCAATTCCTGTGCCCAATCAAGAAGCAGACACATTGGTATAGCCTCTTTTAGAAAACGTTGTGTCCAGATTCGGAGTTTCTAATGAATTACATTCAGACTCGGAATTCGGAAGACCAGAACAACTGTTCTTCATCCTCATCCTCAGTCCGACGGTATGGTAACATCAGCCTGATTGGGATACGAAGATTCTTCTGGGAATGTTGGCCTACAGATCAGCGATGAACGAGTTAACTCGATTGAACCCGACGAAGATAATTTTTGTTCGAGGACTGCGGCTGCCTCTGGACTTAGCTTTTGGTCCAGCTCCAGAAACGGAACGCCATCTTCCGTGCGAATGGGTGAGCGAGCTTCAGGAAACGCTCTGGGATATCCATGAGTCTGCTAGAGGGAACATCCAGTCTGCCAGCGGCAGAATGAAAGCCAGATACGACCTGAAAGCAAATAGCCCAAAGTTCGTTGAAGATGATCTGGTGTGGTTCTACAATCCACTACGGAGGAGGGGTAGATGTCCGAAGCTACAACGCCATTGGGAGGGACCTTACGTGGTGATGAGGCGCCTCAACGACGTGGTCTACAGGATACGTATGAGTAGTGGAAAACCAAAGGTCGTCCATAGCGATCGTTTGTGGCCATACA
Source organism: Callosobruchus maculatus (assembly GCA_951848785.1). Lineage (NCBI taxonomy): Eukaryota > Metazoa > Arthropoda > Insecta > Coleoptera > Chrysomelidae > Callosobruchus > Callosobruchus maculatus. The sequence goes on from CATOUR010000100.1 coordinate 5,969,842, forward strand.
AGGATCGAAGCGAACTGTTCGTCGAGGACGCCGAACGCTAAGAGGGCAAGAGTGTAACATCCTGTATTTAGTATTGCTTATTTGTATTGTTGTTGACGTCACTTTCAAAATATTAGAGTTAGATTTTTGATGCGTAAACGTCATCGAATTATTTGGAATTTTCGGGACTGACGGATGGACGTTCTAGAATGTCATCTGGATGTCTCGAATTCTCTATTTGGTTCGATGAAGTATATAAGAGTGTATATAAGGACAAAAAGGTTGAGAGATATTGTATTGAGTTGTGAAGTATAACGGTGAAAGTTACGTCCTGTTTGATTCCTGGTGTGAAGAAAAAGAGGCCGTCGTGACAATATGTTAACAGATAATGAACGTGTGAATACCTGTTTAGTGAAACTGATCGTTGGATTTGTGCTTTCAGTCAAACTGAAAGCCAGTCCTACTTTTCATTCAGTTTGACTGCATCAGTATTGAAAAATGAATACAAACGTTACTTTTATCAATGCTAAATAGGTTAAAATAATTCATTAAAACTGAAAAGTGTGAACGAACATCGCTTTCAGTATCACTGAATCAGTCCAACTGATTCATCGAAACTGAATCGTGAGAACCCGTCTTTATACTTACTAAAACTTGAAATACCTGGAGAGTATTGAAATTTCAGCTATGATGAAAATTATGTTATAGTCAGAGCATATTTCTTTAGAATGAGTATTGAACTCAAAAATACATTTTTCTTGGTTCTAATTAACCATAATTTCATCATCAAATAAATTTCCCTTATCAAGTATATCTTTACAAGGTTACCTGAATTCTCTCATTGATAATTTTTTTTTATTGTGTGGAGTGGACGTTGTGAATAATTGGTGTGAAGTAGAAGAAGCCAAGTGCTGCAGTACTGTCGGAGACAGTACACTAGCTTCTAGCATTAGTTAACGTTTACAAGAAGAAAGTCAATTTAAATTCGTGCCAGAAAATGTCGGAAAAAGTCGGCGACCGGTGGGACTTGAACCCACAACCTCCAGATTTGTACTTCGGCGAGAAAGATAAATCATGCAGGGCAAACCAATAGCAAACATAACCTAAATCCACAATTGGAAAATTGTTTGGTGGCAATGGATATTAACAAGCCAAGTGCCGTAGTTTTTAGGAGTTGAAGTGGTTTAGATTTATACCACATTTCCATACAAAAACAAGCGACATAAATCGTACCGGTCGGGAATTGTCGGTAAATCGTTCTAATCCGCCGGAATATCACCCACAGAAGTAATAAATAAAAGAGCAACAGGTCGCACACGCTATCGCTTTGCGAGCGTCTACGGCTAAGGCTGAACTGATCCGTGTACGAAAGTTTTGAACTTTAACAACTGACATGAATCTCAATAAATGTTTCCTCCATTCACTAAAGACATTATACACTGTATAAATCCGGAGTGCTTACCTGAAAAGGTGTAACGGTACAATGCTCACAATTTTTTTGTAGAATCAGTATTCAAAGCGGAGTTACTGTGCAAGCATTGATAAGGAACAGATGACGAGTTGTGCGACAGAATCTAGCTACACTACAGAATCTTCTCAAACCTGAGCGTTTTCTAAGAATAAAGAAATTATTCAGATCGATATTTGCTCTGGAAGAAACACATTGAAGTCTTAGGATAAGCATCATATTAAGCGCTGGAAACATACATAATGGGCTCGTATAATGGGTTGGAAAACAATGATTGAATCATTATAACCTCCTTGTGTATACAAAACTAGGAGTACTGATGCATTTGATTACTCTCTGCATCATTTTGTTTACTAGTTATTCCATTTTAAATTTTAAAAAAAGGAATTCAAATTTAGTCAGTGTGAAGCGCGCCATACGTCAGCAGTGCATTGTTGTCTCATCAACTCCCAAATGGCGGTATTGACCCAATTTTCACGAAACGAACTACTATTTTGTGATTTATATTCCGTCAAGGGGATGCTCTGTGGGTTCCATCTCTTGGCTGTGTCACATGAAGAATGGTTCTGTGATAGAAAGCTTCGTTTAGTGAATTCTGCAGTTATTGACAATTTAAGTTAAACCTTATCTTATAATTTCAGAAATTTCCTGTCTTCAGTTATTGTACTTTTGAAAGGTTTACATATTTTTGCATTAGCGGATAAAACAACGGCAATATAAGACAATATAGGTACGTAAGTACGACCTCAGATCAAGAAGAACGGCAACACAGCACACATATCCGTGTTCCGATTGACTGTTCGTCGTGACGTCACGGTCCTAGAAGGGAACGGCCTATGACCTATTGCTTAAATTTTTGAGAGAAAGAGAAACGAAATATGGTCACCTTCACAGCAAACTAATTATGCAACACTTTCCCATGTAGTGCAGTGCTTAAAAGTACCTGGAAGGTTTAGTGATTCTCACAAATCATGAAATATTGGCAATATCCAATAAATCTTTTCGCCTATGCACCTTACAACAACCTAGAGAATTTCAAATGTTGCAAATTAATGAGGAACGATTCTTCAACAACTTTGAAAAGAATGATGATAACAGATCTGCACTTAGGATTGTGTATCAAAAAGATAGTATTTTCTGTCTACGCGTAGGTACTTTCTCTCTGACCAAATTGAAAAGCAAGATCTACCATATTTTTGATTCCAACGAATCGTAAAATTGAAAAGAGTCGTACATACGAATGTGACTATACTTTTCCTATGCAATTTATTGAGGGGATCAGTTATATTCGAATCTAGCCCTACTTGCATATGTTAATCCAGTGTTCCAAAATATTTGAGACTCTCTAATGTCCTGTAATAATTTAACTCTGCTATCATGCACCACACAAACCTGGTAAGTGTGCCCTCAGTTACTTTTAAATATGAAGTTCATTTCATTTTTGGTGCACATAGTAGTTAAAAAGTTAAACTTCATTAACACATATCCTAGTCGATACCTTCGTGTTAATCTACTGGATATTTTAAGTGGATTTGAGTAAAGTCATACGTGGCTGCAATTATATGTGTATCATAATTTATCCCTAGTATGTTTACGAAGCTTTAACTTGATTTATATTGCTAGCATTAATCATACTTTAGCCACTGCTATTTCATTTAAAATTACAGGATGATCAGCTTAGATTATTAAGAGTTTTAGCTTTTAGAGCCATATATCATGTTAATTCTGTTTGAGTAAATTCTCACATCGTATGAAAAATGTTTAGCACCAGATATTTTCTGTATCTGCGAGCAATTTTTCTGACCGTGTATGCAGTGATTGCCGAAAAAAGGAATTAACGGATTCGAGCAGTGTGCATACTGTTATATATTTTTTACATAATGTCTTGATCTTCCTTCTTGCTATGATTTGAAACACAAAAAATAATGATGATAATAAAAAATAATACGCGTAGGGGAAAGCTAGCCAAAACAGGATAGTCTGGTAAAACGGGATACCGGCAATTATTTCTAAATAAGGAGCCCAATCTGACAATTGCTGGTTATAATCGATGTAAATAAAGGATGTTCAGATGTAGCAGGTGGTTTCTCTGATTGAAAAACGAAGGACTGATTATTATGGAAGACTTGTATACCAAAATTCTAATAATAGTACAAAAATGTGGAAAGTAGTTAATGAAATTAGATGTGAAAAACCTAATAATGAGATTATTTCTATAAAAGATGACAACGGTTATTCAAGAAAAAATAAAAAACAAATTGTTAATCAATTTAATAACGTATTTTCGTGCACTGGGAGTAAATTAGCTGATAATATCAAAGTAGATCATAATTTTTCACCAAATAAAAATATTATACCAAATTCTTGTTTTCTACAGTCCACAGACCCAAATGAAGTGAGAGATATTATATTACGGCTAAAAAACAGGAAGGCACCTGGTGTCGACAATATAAAGGCAGAAACTCTAAAAGTAATAGCTAACGATATATGTGAACCGATGTCCTATATTATCAATGCCTGCATCAACACTGGCCTGGTACCATCTTCCTTCAAAATAAGAATTATAAAACCTATTTTTAAAAGTGGTGACCGACAAATCATCTCGAACTATAGACCTATAACATTATTAACATGTTTCGCAAAAATTTTTGAGACTATCATTTATAAAAGACTAATGAACTTCATTACCAAATACAAAATAATAATTAAAAGCCAATATGGATTTCAGAAAAATATTTCTACAGAGGATGCAATAGTACACCTGATAAATAAAGTCTATAACTGTTTGGACTCAAGTGTCCCTTGCTTAGCTGTGTTCTTAGACTTGTCTAAAGCATTTGACACAGTCAGTTTTGAAATTCTCCTTGAAACATTACATAATATCGGTATCAGAGGTCAATGTAATAATTTATTTAGAAATTACTTGTACGAAAGGACTCAGCATGTGCAAATCGAAGATGTACTGAGCAAATCAGAAACACCAACTTATGGAGTACCCCAAGGTTCAGTCTTAGGTCCTGTATTGTTCCTGCTTTATGTTAATGACATATTCCTACTAAATTTGAAGGGTTCAATAATCTCATTTGCTGACGACACCGTGATATTCTATCAAGCAAACTCTTGGGCAGATCTCAAAAACATAGTCTCTGATGAGTTGGTACAGATAAAAAAGTGGATTGATAGCAGACTACTCACGATAAACTTCAGTAAAACATGCTTTCTACCTTTCTATAGCTATATAACTGTAGCTCCTTTTTTCAACGAGATAGACATTAGATATTCTGGTCAGCATTACAAAATTCAGAGTTGTAAATCAATAAAATATTTAGGTATCTATATTGATAGTCAGTTGCGATGGGAAGATCATATAAGCTACATAGTAAAGAAACTCAGATATATTATGCATGTCTTTCACAAAATTGAAGCTTTTTTGAGCCACAAACATTTATCAACTGTTTATTATTCTCTGGTTGACCCACATATATCTTACGGAATAACAGCATGGGGAGGTGTACTGAAGTCTCATCTACAGCCGCTACAAGTACTCCAAAAAAGATTTTTCAAAATTATTCTACAAAAACCCTTATCATATCCAACTAAACAACTCTTTCAGGAAATAGGTTTATTGAGTATCAGACAAATGTATTTCTATAAAGTTGGGGTGTACATTTATAAAAACAAACATATTCTGGAACATCCGACACATGATTATGCCACACGACAAGCTAAATCAGTATATCAGACTCAATTTATGAATAAATGCATTGGTCAGAGATCTCTAGCATTCCTAGGTGTCAGGTTGTTCAATCTCATACCTCTATCAATACAAAACTTAGGCTCAATTGCCTTATTGAAAAAGAAATTAAAATTATTTATTAAAAATTATCCAATGGAATGTCTGTCTGCCCTAACTGACTAATGTTTTATTATCGATTGCGTGTTTATACAATATGTGTGTATCCTTTAATTTTTTGTTCATCTATTGTATTTCATTGTATGATAAAAATGTATTTCTCCTTAGGTGTTAGTGGAGTTTATATTTCTAGAAAATTAGTTTATTCTTATTTAGGTAATTTTACAATCATCTTAATAATGGAACTATTTATTATTTGTTTTTTCTTATATATTTTTAATAAATTGTTATATTTATTCTTATTTCTCCACATACAGTGCCTCGGCGCTCAGTGGATTGAATGTTCAATGTTTATTGCAGGTGTTGTTGCTGTCATATTATGACCCCTATTATGTATACTACTTTTACGCCAATAAACATTATTATTATTATTATTGTTAATAATTATGTGGTGAGTTACAAGCTATAATTTCAAAAGGGGAGTTTTGTGGATATTAGTCACGCAGTTTTTGTCTTAACAAGCAAGTTAAAAATGAAGCTGAGTATTTTTTACGCTTTTGTAAATAATTGACTACGTTTTGTGACATCTGTGGATAGGGCATCAATATCCATTTTGTGAAAATTTTGAAGTGTTGAAGATGTGCAGTCGGGTAAAATGGGACACTAAGCGGTCGGATAAAGCCGGATACTATATGCCGTGAGGATTAGAATGAGGAAAGTAGTCGGAAGGCCATCGAAAAAGTTCTCAGGCTTCGAAACAGTAACGAACTGCATATATGATGAACGACGGTTGAGTGATGTTCAGGACTATCGACTTTGAGCTCACAAAGCATATGGCAGGGTTGAAAACGTGAGCCGTGCTCGTGTGAGTTTTGTCCATATTAATAGTTTTTATTATAAATATACGTCGCATAATGTTTTCTGTTTTCAATTTCGATAAATATATTTTACTTGAGTTTTGTTTTATTCACACTCAAACACCATCCCGTTTTATCCGACCAGGTCGCCAAAACAAGATACTTTACATTTGCTTACATATATGCTTTTTTCTCTGTTATCCTGAAACTATTCAGAAACAACTAAACTTAAACTAGGAAAGAAATACACGACAAAGCAACTGTATTTGAAAAAACAGTAGGTGTGCCTCTCTCTCCATCCTACATTTGACAACATGCTTAAATTAAAGATCTTAAACAAATATAATTTGGCTCAATATAGGTGATTTGTGATGACAATCTGAAGGTGCGGTGATATTAAAAACTAATACCGACTAAAAGTAAAAGCACAGTTTTTATCCTAATTATGCGGCAAGGTATAGTCCATAATTATGTTATACTGTAGTTATTAGAAAATATAATTAAGTATGATATTTCCTGTATTTCCTTGCTTTTTCGTGTTTACTTTCCAGTAATACGATAATTGGGGAAATATTGGTTTTTTCCACAGTTACCCAGAATCGGTCTATCGTGACGATATTTTAGTACATGTTGATGTATGCATTTTTTACATTATTTGCGTGCTTTACTGTTTATCGAAAAAATACCAAGGTTATTTCACCAATATAAATTTCAGACTAAAATAGCCAAACATAATTACCATAATTCAATAATGATGGGCATTACGTTTCCCGACAACATCAACGTGTGGATTTTATTTATACATAATATGTAACTGCTATGTGTGGCTAAATTCATTTGTGTTTTGGTATTTCATTCACTTACAACGTATACAGGGTTGAGATAAAGTATGGAATCCAGCAAATAACTTTGGAACGGAAAGAATGATATTGCTGAAAATTTGCAGCGACGTCTAGTGTATCCGAAGACATTATATTAGCTATTTATTGACGTACTTCCGGTTTAACCGGTAGTACCGTCAACTTTTTTAATTTAATTGGGACACCCTGTATATTTTTGCACATTTTAATACATTTTTTTTTCCGAATACGTCCATAGTGGGTTTAGTATTAGTTTGTGTAAAAACGGGAAAGATAAAGCTTCTTTATCATTTCAGGTGTTCAAAATGCCGGTCATTCAAAGTCGGTTTTGGCGGTCGCGTGAGAACTCACAAAGAAGTGTGTCAACTTTTAATGATTTACGTCCCGACAGGGGTCCTATAACACGTTTGACGGTGACTAAAATACAAAAAAAATATACAAAAAAATTACCTCAAACTGGAAGACCGCAGACCGCCACGGACAAATTTGTGAGACAAATAAAAAATTTTTAAAGAAACAAATACTAAATCCACTATGGACGTATTCGAAAAAAAAGATGTATTAAAATCGGCAAAAATATACAGGGTGTCCCATTTAAATTAAAAAAGTTGACAGTACTTCCGGTTAGACCGGAAGTACATTGATAGCTAACATAATGTCTTTGGATGCATTATGCGTCACTACATTTACCTACAATTTGCTTGGTTCCATACTTTATCCCAACCCTGTATATGTATGTGAAGGAACTCCAGTCTATTACCCTGTCTCTCAGGGCCGGACTGGCCAGGTCGACTAGTCGACCCCGTGGCATGGGGGCCCCAAATGAAACAAAAAATTGCCTCTGAAGTCATTTTGTCTTATTTCATATTTTACGTTGATGATATTTTACATCGTATTCATGACATGACTTTCTAAGAGATCATATCAAGTCTACTTTTTAAGAATGTAGGGACAGACTTATTTTACAGACTAGATAAAGAAGAAATCCCAGACGAAGTAGCGGAAAGCAGTATAAAACTTACTAAAGTGCTGTTAGGGTCAGTCAAAAAAGTCATTTTTTTAGTCAGCCCTGCTACTCAAATCAAATGTTCAGTAATTTATTTTGACAACAATTTAGATATATGAGATTTATTTTAGTTCTTAGAGTTGTATTCTTAACATACTTTGTTTTATCCTAACGAGAGAATGTGCGGGAATAACTGAGTCATACTACTTGACGCTCTTTTTGATATCTAGCGTCAGATCCTCAAGAGGTTCTCAATTTAATGGGTTCGTATATAGTCATCTGCTGAAGGCACATTTCGTCCGACGAACGACGTTTAATTCCAAAAGACGGAGATAATATCCCTTGGGAGTTTTACTTAGAATCATGAAAACTCTTAATTTCCTAGAAGTATTTCATAATAACTTACCACCGGTAGCCAGGCCAATCAAAGTTATCAAAGTTTGCAGTTAACGACGGAAACTTTCTTCCCTTACCTGAAACGAAAATGGAATAATTATTCGATGGAAATGGGGTTGCCAAATTATCATTTTGATGGATTAATATCGCCGGTGAAGTATCTTGATATCTAGTCGAGGGATTGAGATTGCGTCAAACTTGGCTTCATCATCGCAAGTGGGGGAAATTTATCGAGCACAAATACAATGTACAGGGTGAAACAAGAACTTTAACCTCTCTATGTTATTTGACTGTGTGTCTCATGGCATTTGATTACATAAACTTGAATTCTGTGGCGTTTGGGGCAGTTTGCTATGTTCCTTTCGTTTATATTATTTAGAAGAATGAACATATCTCGAAGCTAAAATTATTATGAAGGCTCTCAAGGATCAGTACCGGGACGGTTTCTTTTTGTCATTCGTATAAATGATATTCCCGTCACCTTACGCCAGCCAAATTCGCGTGTTTGGCAAACGATACTGCCCTAATTCAATAACATCGTGACTTCATAAATTTTCACTATGAGTTATAGTATCATAGATGTAGGGTTCAGTGACAGACTTATAAGTCTTTAATATAGTTAGTATTAGTTTTAATATATGTATGTGTAAAATATGTTTATGTATATATTTGCAATGTAAGTAGGATATACAAAGCCCACGCACAAGGTCAGCACAGGGCCGCCACAAGGGGGGGGGCAACTGGGTACTGTTGTCCCGGGCCCGGGCCCCCTTGGGGGCCCGGTCCGGGCTTGAATCTTAGTAAACGCTGTCGCGCAGGCAACTGTTTTTTAACAGTGTATGTTATGTTATTCAACAAAACGAAGATCATATTTTACTGATTGATTTGTTTTTTTAATAATCTAATTCTTTTCTGGGTAACTTTATTACAAACAACTATAATGAATTGTGAATAAACTATAATGAAGCAACTTCATTTTTGTGGCAATTATTCTTTGTTCCGGTTTATCACTTAATACACATTCTAAATTCTCTGAAGTGCTGTTTCAATCAAACCCTTCAGCCATGTTGTACACATAGACTCTCTTTTCAAATAAGTTCACAAAATTACAATTTGAACATAACTGATTGAATGTGTTGATTATAAAATTTAGTCAATCATTATTTTCTGTCAGCTACTCCCAATGAATGAGTGATTACGAATTTCTCTGAATAAGGCTTCTATTTGCAATTCGTACTATACCAAGACGAAAAAGTAACAAAATCCCATAACTAATAGCTACTTAATGTACGTGAATACTAGTGTGTCCAATTTTCAGTTACAGTTTCTTAAATTTATTTGAGAAAATGAAGGATAAAAAACATAGTTCAGTAAAAATTTAGACATTTCAATCACTGAAACTTGAAAGCAAGTACAAATTACGTTTTGTGTGGAGAGGAAATCAGTAGTTTTTCAACATGATATTGGCATAACCATCTCGTTGCCAGTTTGAAGGCCTCATCACTTGAGACGGCTACGGTATTGGGGGCCCGTGGCCAGAATCTGATCCTGGGCCCAACATTGCGATGTGGCGGCCCTGGGTCAGCACCTTCTGTGGGTCAATCAATTTATTTACCCCCATTCTGTATTGTTGTTAAATGAATTTTTATTATTATTATCTTCAATCACTTTGGTCACGCTTGATTTTACAAAAAGTATAATAATACTGACTGGTTAAAATAAATTTTATTTATTTTCAGATAATATTCATGATCAATCATATTCAAAACTAGAAGTCTGATTCGGATTCACAACAGTTTGGTTCCTTGGTTCTTATTCCTATCTACAGAGATAAATCTGGTCTAGTCGACTAACAAAAACGTTGTCAAAAAAGCCTCGGTGACATTGCTGTGAACTTTGGTGGACAAATCCTTCAAAAGGAAATCTCATTTAGGCATCCTTTGAAAAAAACTAAGTATGAGAATATTTGTTAAAAAATTCACATTCATTCTATAACTCCAGGTATATTCATTTTATTTTATACAATATTATTATATAAAAGTATGTAGGGTGTTTCACCAAATAATGTAAGACGACATCTTAACATCGTAAGTTAAAGCAGTTTGATCTTTTATGATCATAAATCGGATAGGTACCATACATAACAAGTAAAATTTCTTGAACTAATGTTTGTACAGTACTTCCACAAACTTTCGGAAATTACTTTATTTATATTTTCACGACGGCCTCTGTTTCTTCACCAAAGAATCAAACTGGACGTAACTTTCACCGTTTTACTTCACAACTCAATACAATATCACTTCACCTTATCTCATCTACAACTCAACTCAACTGAACTACTGCCACGAGTGCCACGCTACTCGTGGCGCCTTATATACTTCATCGATCCATCTAGAAAATTCGCGACATTCAGATGACATTCGAGAATGCCCATCCGTCAGTCTCGAAAATTCCAGATGATTCGATGACGTTTACACATCAACATCTAACCTAACATTTTGAACGAAACATCAACAACAATACAAATAAGCAATGCTATATACATGATGTTACAATATAAAGAGGAGAAAAACCAGCCTCTGGGTTTAAGAAGAAACCGTAAGAATGGCTTGCAATGCTAAACGTCGCAACATTCGCGCATATGACAAACAACATGGTGGGCCTAAGACAGCCAGTGCACCACTTGTTCTCAAATTGGATTTATCAAGAATGCAACTGCAAAACTCTGTGTCCTTTAAGATTTCCCAGTCACCGACCTAGTTGCCAAATTAGTTCTCTAAACTAAAGAACATCGCAATCATCCCTTTTTATTATGAACATTTCGCTTAAACACTTTTCAGTAATTAACAGGAATCAAGTATTTCAACTTTGTAAGCATGTTACTGGTGATTGATATACAATTACAGTTAAAAACAAGATTATAATTATTCTATATAATGTTGATGTTTCTGTTTTTTAATGCCATTGCTTGCATTGCCAACTGCCAGTCTGTAATAAACAAATTTATTTTATGTTTGTATGCCATAAATAGAGTAGCCAGGAGACATCATTCAAATGTAAATATCGAAATTCGGCAGGATTTATTACCGTTATATTATAGATATGTGCACGGTATGTGGCACATTAATTCGAAAATACAGGGTGGGCCAATAGTGCGTGGACGGAGGATTGTGGGCTTAATAAAAAATATTTCAAAAATCTGTCACTTGATCATGGTAGGGACCCTTGAGGGCTATGACGTAAAAATATTTTCACTCAAATTTTGACGTTTATACAGGGTGATTCATATCAAACTTACATTTTTTTAAATGGAACCCCCTGTATATTATTGCATATTTGGATTCCTTGGTCAATTTTAGTGTGACTTTATGTATCACACATGGAACTTTAAACAAAGCGTTTAGGCGCAAATCACTGTTTTTGGTATAAGTAGGTATCAGAAAAAAATTGAATATCGCAGCGATTATGCAACCTAGAAGGCCGTGACTTTGCGGTACAACTAAGCATGAAATGCGTCACCTTAGGTCAGACGGCTGAAATTGAATTCTTTTTGTGCTTGGAGAAATCAGTAGATTAATTAAGGAAACTTCAATCACAGATAACTTGATTTTTTCAAATGGCAATGCCTATTTTGGTTTAAAAAATCGAATGTAAAATTTGATCACCTTTCTAACGATATAGCATTCTCGATATCAATCTTTTTTGGTTTTCATTTTATTTCAAATTTTCAGTCAAATCGGTGTTTTTCAATTTTCCTGCGAGCAAGCAACCTAGCAGGCCATGAAAAATAAACAGAAGCTCGTTAATATGGAAGAAACCTACTAAATTGGTAGAAAGATGCAAACTAACTGGAGCAACGAGGCAAGATTACGAAAATTCCTTGCAACATATTAGCTCTACCCGGATACAACAGCCCCAAGATATCTAATGTAAATGAGTAGCTGGGCTATGACAGAAGTATTTGTTTTTCACAGCCTACTAGCTATCGAGGTCTACTAGAGCTTGACAACTTTCCAAAACGATTAAAAATTTTGAAACAAAAGGAAAACTACCAGCGATTTTTGCTTACAGTCTAACATGTTTAGAATTTCATATCTAATGGGATAAAAAGATTAGTCACTTCCGTTTAGTTAAGTCAAAAGTGAAATCTCCAACTGGAGCATTCTGAACATCTATTGAAATAATTGCTAGGATTTTTTAATTACGCTATGTTGTAATTGTGTTTATTTCATGTAGTTTTCTGCAAACTAAACTATGTTTTACAATTCAAACATACTGCAATTCAAGTTTCATTTTCCGCGATTTTGCGAATAGGTAGAAGTACCTACTGGAGAATTTGAAGGGTTCCAGTCAGAGGTATCATTACTTTTGACTTACGGAAATGGCTACTTTTTTATAGCATTAAATGTGGAAATTTATTCAGAAGACATAGATATTATACTGCCAGCAACAATCACTAGTAGTTTTCCTTTGATTAAATATTTTCTTACTGACGTTGGCAATTGACTAATAGCTAGTAGGCTGTGAAAAATGAGCGTTCTTGTTACCGCTATTGTTTCTGGTTAGAGCTAATATGTTGTAAGAAATTTTCATAATTTTGCCCCGTTGCTCTAGGTAGTTTGCATCTTTCTACTAAGTTAGTTGGTTTCTTCCATATTAACGAGCTTTTGTTAATTTTTCATGGCCTGCTAGGTTGCTTGCATGCAGGAAAATTGAAAAACACCGATTTGACTGAAAATTTGAAATAAAATGAAAACTAAAAAAGATTGGTACCGAGTATGCTATATCGTTAGAAAGGTAATGAAATATTACATTCGATTTTTTAAACCAATGTAGGCATTGCCATTTGAAAAAATCAAGTTATCTGTGATTGAAGTTTCCTTAATTAATCTACCGATTTCTCCAAGTAAAAAAAGAATTCAATTTTAGCCGTCTGACCTAAGGTGACGCATTTTATGCTTAGTTGTACCGCAAAGTCACGGCCTTCTAAGTTTTATAATCGCTGCGATATTCAATTTTTCTCTGATACCTACTTATACCAAAAATGGTGATTTGCGCCTAAACGGTTCGTTTAAAGTTCCATGTGTGATACATAAAGTCACACTAAAATTGACCAAGAGATCCAAATATGCAATAATATATAGGGAGTTCCATTTAAAAAAATGTAAGTTTGATATGAATCACCCTGTATAAACGTCAAAATTTAAGTGAAAATATTTTTGCGTTATAGCCCTCAAGCGTCCCTACCATTATCAAGTGACATATTTTTGAATTGTTTTTTAGTAAGCCCACAATCCTCCGCCCACGCACTATTGGCCCACCCTGTATAGTTTTTAGCAGAACATAACCTGTTTTTGTATATGCGAAAAACAGATCTATGATACATTAACCAAACAAATATATAAACGAAATCAAACAGTATCTGCTTCAAAATATTCAAATACCAGTTTCACATGTTTAAAATGTTTATCTTTAAGCTTTACGTTTCTGGCAGTCAATTGTGTATTATAGATTTATAAATGCAGTAGCTTTTTTCCTTTGCAACGTTCCACTAACATCAATGGCTAGATAAAAAATAATTATATATAACTGCTCACTTCTAGCTATATTATGTAAACAGGTACAGACTTTGATTTTTTAACTCCTTTTGAATGGTTTTTCACTCGGTATTTGTATCATCTTTGCCCCTCACTTTTTTAGTAGATAGAATATTTAACACCTATTTCTATCTGTGAAATAGACCCTACACTTATTTATGATAAAGGTATGTATATACAGGGTGTTCATTTGAAAACTTGCCATCACCACGGATTTATCGAAAACCACTGATTAAAAAAACGCCCGCAAGGTCATATCCTTAAAGTTTTTAAAAGTGACAAGGGGCTTCCAATAATAATTTGTTTTAGAGGTGCGTCGAAGTCGTCTATTTCGGCGTTTGATTTTTTTAAAATCGGTCGAAATGCTTTCGAGAAAATTACAAAAATCTTTATGTGTCTTAATTTGTTCATATATAAAATAAAAACACACGACAATATCACTTTCTATTCTCAATGATATAGGCCAGGTTTAAATTCTTGACGACAGTAGCAAAAATATGTTGGATATCATGGCTGCTTTCAATGATGCGTTGACGAACGTCATCCAAACCTTCAGGTTGGGGACTAAACGCAATAGAATAGACGTTAAATGGCGCTATAGAAAAAAGATCTAATTTTCATCGGATTCAGTGACAAGCGGATTGATACTATTTCCCAACATACCTAAATAAATGTCTCCATTCATTCTCAAGTTTTTTCTGTGTAGTGCAGATGTATGCTGCACCCAATTTTTCATAATTTTTCAATTTTAATTGTATGTGTCTGTGTTGTAAAAAATAAAGAATAATAAAAAGTTTTTGTTTTTTTGCTGGCCTAGTCCTAAAAAACAACAACCAAGTTGGTCGCAGCAGGTCAAAATCATTACACAAATATCTGTATTTTAATATACATGTCAGGCGTCTAATATCCTTAAGTGCGAAATTTGGCCAGAGGGAGTTATATTGAACAATTTTTTTCACAAACAATGGAAACGAGTTGCTGCATGATGGTGTCAACGATGTAGTTAATGAAAATGGTAACAGACAAAGTGAATCTGCGCTCAATTCTGTAAGTGCTAAACAAATTAAAGTAACCAGTGATCATTTAGTTAATACAAGCAAAGATTGTAAAGCAACTTTAGCGCATATAAATGCTCGGTCGTTAGTTTCGCATTTTGGATTGATCCGGGAGCATGCTCTTTTGAAACAATATACATTTCTTTTGATAAGTGAAACATGGTTGACGAGGCAAATCTCTGATTCTGAGGTAGCAATAACAGGTTATAAATTATTTAGAAAAGATAGAGATGGGCGTGGGGGGGGAGTTGCAATATATATAGCTAATAATATTTGTAATATTGAGGTAGTTCCTGTAGTTTTTAAAAGCTGTGAGGCGCTTTTCGTTACCTTGACTCTAAATCAAGAGAAAATTGTGCTTGGCACTGTGTACAGACCTCCTGGTTTTTTGATTTATAATGAATTTCTTATTGAATTCGAAGAATTTATAGGCAACACTATGATTTCTTACGACAACTTTGTATGCGCAGGAGATTTTAATATTAATCTTATGGACGGAGGGAATCATGCAGACCAATTTTGTAACGTCTTATACAGTTATGAATTGATGCAACACATAGACACGCCAACTCGCTATGGTTTGATAAACGGTTCAATTCTAGATTTAATTTTAACATCTAGTAATATATCAGCCTGCAGGGTACAAACGTATGACATCTGTGTTTCTGACCATATGTTAATTGAATGCGAGCTTTCTCTGCAAACTTGTGATTCACGTCAAAAATTCATTACTTATAGGAATTTCAAACATTTTGACATAAACGAATTTAACAATGACCTATACAGGATTAATTTTGATTCTATGTACAACATGAAAGGCATTGATCAAAAGCTGGAGTATTTTAATGACAACATTTTAGAACTTTTTAACAAACACGCACCAATGCGTACCATAAGAGTCACGAAAAAAAAGGCTCCTTGGCTCACAGATAATATTCGATTGATTTTTTCTTTAAGAGATAAAGCGCTACGTAAATTTAAGCACACTAAGTCTCATGCTGATTTGGAGTACTATAAACAATTAAAAAATTTTGCAAATCATGCAGTAGATAATGAAAAGCGAGCTTATATGAGTTTTATTCTAAATGGAACTGATGTAAGGGAAAAATGGCAGGCGCTAAAAAATCTGGGTGCTGTGAAGGAGTCAGGTAACTTAATTCCAGATCACCTCAAAGATCCAGAAGCACTCAGTGATTACTATGGTAGCCTCATGACATCAAACTTGCAACCTGATATGGATACTTTGAATAAATATTTGGGCAGCGTTAAAGTAAATCAAGATATTTTTAATTTTTCAATGACAACTGTTGAAGAAGTTGCTGATATTTTGAAATCAATAAAGTCTAAATCGATCGGTAATGATTCTATTGGGATAAATATGCTGTTATATTGTTGTCCAAGAATATTACCGGTTATAACACATTTAGTGAATAGCTGCATTGAGCATTCTGTATTTCCCGTGGGATGGAAGGTATCTATTATTAGACCTATACCAAAAAATAATCGCCCTTCTGAAATTAAAGACCTGCGGCCTATAAGTATCTTGCCAACTTTATCTAAAGTTACAGAAAAAATAATGGATATGCAAATGCGGAATTATTTAAGTAGTCATAAGTTAATTCCAGACAATCAGTCAGGCTTTAGGCGTGGATACAGTTGTTCAACGGCACTTCTCAAGGTTACTGATGATATAATACATGCTGTAGATCAAAATGAACTTTCTCTTTTAATATTACTCGATTATAGCAAAGCGTTTGACAAGATAGATCACAATCTTTTCCTTTCCATACTTAGCCATCTAGGTTTCAGCAGTGAATCATCTAAGCTCGTCCAAAGTTATCTCTCAGATCGTAGTTACATAGTCAGTGTTAATGGCGTAACTTCATCGTCTAGAAATGTAACATGTGGCGTTCCTCAGGGATCCGTATTGGGACCTCTTATATATATAATCTATACATCACAGTTATTAGCCTGTCTAAAAACATGTACTGCCCATTTGTATGCGGATGATACGCAGGTTTATGCATCATTCAAAGCTGAAGATGTATTGTCAGCTGTTGACAGCATAAACGAAGATTTACAAGCTTTAAACACAGTTTCAAAAAATCATTGTCTCGAACTAAATCCGCAAAAGTCAAAAGCTATTTTATTTGGTAGAAAAAAAATTAGAAATGATAAAGCAAACTCTATTGGATTGAATATAGATGCAGTACCAGTACCTTTAGTGGATAGTGCGATAAATTTAGGAGTTCAAGTTGATGCAGATTTGAGATTTCATGGACATGTATCAAATAAAATAAGACAATCCTTTCCCAAATTAAAATTAATATATTCCCAAAAAAGGTACCTTAATATCCACTGGAAAAAAACTCTCTGCGATTCCTTGGTTTTATCTGCTTTCAATTATAGCGATGTCTTATATCACCCATGCTTAACAAAATTTGACTCTAACAGAATTCAACGTATGCAGAATTCATGTGCTAGGTTAGTGTGTGGCGTAAGGAGAGGGGATCCAATTTCTCATAAAATCAAAGAAATAGGCTGGCTCCGTATGTCACAGAGACGCATACATCACTGCCTTGTACTTTTTCATAAGATAATCCTTGAAAAAACACCCTCTTATCTTTATAATAAAATAGTATTCAGGTCGGATTTACACAATGTCAACATACGGGGAAAGGAGTTGATAAGTCCACCCCAGCACAATACTTACTTTTTTGAAAGGTCATTCTCATATTGTATATATAATTTGTATAATATGCTGCCCTCAGAATTTAAGAGATTTTCAGTCGAAACCTTTAAACGACGGGTCCGAACATTTATAGTTGAAAATGCCACTTTTTGAATAATTATGTTCTATTATCCTCGCTATTATCTTATATAATTTACGTTATGAAATCCTGTTTAGTTGGTAGTTAATAGAGTTAGGTAATGTAAAAATGGTTGAGTGGAAGAGCACTGCTATAGTGAACTCCGCCATTTGAGGTATATCTGTATATGCTTCAATAAAGGCTATTATTATTATTATTATTATTATTATTTGGTAAGCACGTCAGTCAATTCTTGAGAAATAATTCTCTTTTTTATAATCTTAATTAATTTATTATAGCTATGAACATGTTTTAGGTGACTCTGTTAGTGGAAGTTCAGAAACATATTTTGATAAAATATAATGTTTATTCGGTAAGCAGATCAGGTCGACCGTACTTTGAATCTTAGACTAGAGTGACTATCACGTTATTTGACGCATTTTTTTTTAATTACTTTCCCCATATTTTCATGGAACCAAATACTGATTTTGATGTGACGTCAAAAAGAAAATCAGTACTATTCCAAATAAAGATTTTGTGTCATTACGCAATAAACCGTTGGCAACCCGTTTCCATTCAGGAAAAGTACAATGTGATAAACACTTTCATCATTGTTTTTCTGCAAATTCCTTGTTTCGATTTAAACCGTTCTGCGGTGGAATTCCATTTGGGTCTATCGGAAAACCCACAACAATTCATTGTACAGAATTTGTCCAGTCATTTGAATACAATACACAAATCAAGTGAAACAGGCCACCTCTCGCAAACGTTGAAATGGTACAGGCAGGTACCAGGCAAAGTAAATGACAGCTTTTATGCTTCTATTTCTAATTAACAGTGTTCACTTGCCCATGAAACATGTATTTGGCGAACAAAATTATGTAATATTAAGCTGAACTACGTAATGCTGCACTACTCGGAGATGTATGCATTTTGCTTCCCACGCCGCTGCATCACTTTAGCAAAGCAACTTTCATAAAATTAAATTCTGAATATTCCATAAGTTTTGGTTATTTTATTGTTAACCTGTTATTATTTTTATCCAGAGGTGCAGGAAACGCAAGCCCAAAAGTATCTTCAGGCTAGGTGTTGTTCTTATTGCATCTATTAATTCTTACGCTGCAAGTCTCTGAACACTATCACCGATAGTAGCTCCTGTAACAGTTATATACTTATATAGTCAGTTTAGGACTTTAAGCTTGAGTCCCAGCTCCCAGGTCTTACAAACTACACAACGAGACTGCCACATGAAGCTATCGACTTGTTATTAACAAGGCCAATATGCTGTATCCTTGTGAGTCTACTGTCAATCACCACTCACAAGTCATTGGCCTCTTGTGTTGCGGTTAGCGTCACACTGTGGAGAGTGAGTAATTTAAAATAA
Source organism: Callosobruchus maculatus (assembly GCA_951848785.1). Classification (NCBI taxonomy): domain Eukaryota; kingdom Metazoa; phylum Arthropoda; class Insecta; order Coleoptera; family Chrysomelidae; genus Callosobruchus; species Callosobruchus maculatus. The sequence goes on from CATOUR010000100.1 coordinate 5,989,107, forward strand.
TCTATTCTATTTCTAAATCCATATGTAATCGAAGAATTCACTGAGAGTCCCTATCCATCCACCATTTGCCCAAAATGTACTTGAATTCTGTCTTAGATGATACCCAGGAATCTGTCCAAGATTAACAACTCTGTCGTCAGCATAAACGTGCGTATGGAAACCGGCTGTGCTCAGCTTCATTGGAAGACCATCTATAACAAAGCACCGAGGGAGAGGCCTTGTGTGTAGTTCCGGCATTTTCTAGTAGCACCTTGAAATAAATAGTCTATTGTGGAGTACGCAAATAAAGGCTGAAACCTATAGAGCTGAAGTTTGTGAAACAACAAAGGGAATGAGGAAAAACTTCTACCGATGGAAATGGAATACTGGAGGAGTTGCTGAAGACAGAGTAAGAAATAGAGACATAAGAGACAGGCTCAATATTTCCACCAGCATCATTGACACAGTAGATATGAAAAGTTTGAGGTGGTATGGACATGTATGCCAAACGGCCGACAACAGGTAGTGCAAAAGAGTTTTCCAGTGGATACCCAGTTAAAATAAAAGAAGAGGAAGACCTAGGTGAAGTTGGACACAAGATAATGAGGAAGCCATGAGGCTGAAAAGTCAGTGGACATCCAGTCAAAGGAAGATCTTGGAAAAGTTGGAGACAAGAGGTTGAGGAATCAGAGAAACCTATTAGATGACGACTGGAGAGACCGGATGTACTGTGGAAAATAGGATGCAATAAATGACCCTAGTGTTCTATCCAAGTTGCAAGATGATGATGATAGTCTGAAAGCTTCCTGTATGTCAAACGAGGAAAACGGGAAAGGTGTAATAAAGGTCGGTGGAATACGGGTAAGCAACTTAAAATACGCGGACGACACAGCCATTTTGGCAGAGAATATTGAGGATCTGCAGAGACTGATGACTAGAGTGTCTGCTTGCAGTGAGGAATACGGTTATCACCCAACATTTAGAAAACTAAATTTATGGTAATCTCGATAAACAGGCCGGTAAGCGTTACGCTAACTATAAACAGCAGGAATATAGAAACAGTGGAGCAATACACTTATCTTGGAGTAATGGTGAACAGCATAAATGACTACACTCAGGAAATTAAGAGTGAAAATAGAAAAAGCAAGAGCGAACTTTATTAGGATGAATAAAATCTTGCGCAGCAAAGATCTAAGTGTTGCACTAAAACATCATCTAGGTGAGCGTTACGTTTTTTCTACTCTAATGAACGGAAGCATGAACTTTGGATGTCGCAACTCTTAGAAGAATTGAGGCATTTGAAATGTGGGTGTTCAGAAGGATACTCAGAATATCATGGATAGATAAAGTAACAAAACGAAAATTAGAATATCTAGGCCATATTATGAGAGGAAAGAAATATGAACTTCTGCAGCTGAATGTCTAAAAAATTAGGGAAAACGTATTATAGACAGAAGAAAAATTTCGTGGAACGAAAGGTGCTTGCTTACTCCGCAAGAGGGAGATGATTCCAATCATTTGGTTCACAGAAAAATCGGAAAAATTAGGGGTACCGGTTGGATTGGAATCAGCGTCTCCGCCATTCAAAATATCGTTTTCACCTACATAAAACACTGAGTTAATATTTTACAGATATTCTGAAAAGTATTCCGTTAATTTTTTTGAGCAATGTATTTATTGTGGTTGCTATATCAATGCCACTAGATTCATGGTAGGGATTTGCAGTAAGTGCCAGCCAGGCCAGCGCGTTACCAACTATGCTACGGTGCCCCGTACCACAGCCGATATACAGCGCCGACGACATGGTGTCGACTCCATCGACACCCACCACCCCCCGCATCTGGTAGTTCAGTAACATAGAGAGCTGTCGTGCAAATAGCGGTGGGAGATTCACACTCACCCAACTGCCGACTAGATGTCTCTGGATGACTGAAATACATGGTTCGCAGAGAGATGCGGGGGAGTGGTGGGTGTCACCATGTCGTCGGCGCTATGTATCGGCTACAGTACGGGGCTCCGTAGCATAGTTGGTAACGCGCTGGCCTAGAATGCCGGAGTCGCTGGTTCGAATCCAGCCGGTACCCTTCATTTTTCCGTATTCCTGTTAACCAAATGATAAAAAATTTCGTGCCTGAGGAATCTGAGAAAGTGGTTCGGATGCACTTCTAAACAACCTCCGACTCGAAGACGGCACTTGAAGAAGAAGATGTCAAAGAATACTCGCGCATTCTTTGTCATATTTTCATGCGCCTTGTTTGTCTATTATACGTCTATGTGTTTGTTATAAATCTTTTGATTTACGTTACTGTTCCTGTTTTTTAGTCTTGTCAGATATTTATATATACTTTTTGTTTTGACTTGCTACATTGTCTGAAGACATTTTAGTAGCCAATAAATGTCTATTCCATTCTATTCTATTCTATTATATTCTATTCTATTCTATTAACCTAGAAATGTACAGAGAGTGTTTTCGATTTTCTTTAATGTTGATGGCAGGTCAGTTTCCATGGCGCAGCCCTGTCTGTGGGCATGCTGATTATCGTGGGGTATGTACTGAGGGTTTACTCCACTAATTACCTATACACTATCTTCTCCAATACTTTCATGCAAAAGCGGCTTTAGGTAACACGACGAGATGTGCGGCTAAGTGATCTATTTGACTCTGTTTTTACACTTATTCAACTACGCTTAGCTCCCGGCCTAGTTGTCGACGGTCGTTTTCCTCAAATGTCGCGGTAGCTTAGAAGAGGAATGGAAAAATAATTTCATCCGGCGGTATTCTTTACTGCAGAAGCCGCTCGCTATCCCATCCATTATTCATGCCAGTTTCATGTACTGTTCCGATTTGAATGCTGGATATGCCCCACAGTCGCAGTCGGATGGGCTAACGTCTCACTTTTGCCGACATCGAATTATAATGCTTACATTTGAATGATGAAATAATGGAAATAAGGAGATCAATTCCATGGATCTCGGTTCCGGCACGGATATTTCCATGTTTCCCTGCGGGAATCGAAAAAGTCGGTATTGAAATCAGGGTTTGTTCTAGCGTGCATGGATTGTTCGGAGGATGTATTTCAAAGTCGGCTTCGATGAACCGTTTGCAATACATTTTTGACTAAATAGAGATATTTCAATTTACATAGAAACTTAATGCTATACTTAAAGTATTCAGGGTAGATAGGGCAAAGTCCACCGAGGGGAAGGCGTTTTAACTATAAGCATAGGCGTGTTACGATGACTATTAAAACTGGGGCATAAGAATGCATATAACAGATTTGGTAGATAATACCATCATTAAACTTTCCCAGTTTCTTATTTTTTTGGTGATGTGTTTCCACTACAATATAACAGATGTCATTTATGTTCAGATTCCTTCAGATTAGATCGATAGATAGATAGATTGTTAGCTAGATATTTATTATACCAGTAAATGTATAAAACATTATTGGAGATTGAGGTTAAGCATACATATTGTATAAATATGAGTACTTTGTAGTCCTTGTATACCTCTATCATGGTAAGGATCATAATAAAAGTAAATTCTCGTACATAGATACAGATTAAAGACAGTAAAATAAACAGTTAAAGATTAAGACACAGTTAAAACCTAGTCGAACATTATTTATAGGTACAAATATAATTTCTAAAAATATTCTTTGATTCATAGATTCCTACAACACATATGACCACTGGCGAAGCCTTGGCTTCGCAAACTATATAACTCCTGCTGGAGTGGGAAAAGAATACCAAAACTATGGTTGAAAGCAGTCGCAGTCCTTAAACCGGGAAGACCTAGCGAAGAGCCTAAGAATTATCGACCAATATCCCTCCTCTGTTCTCCCTTCAAACTGCATGAGCAGCTCATCCTGAATAAAATAGGCCCACACGTAGAAAACCAGCTAATTTCTTAACAAGCTGAATTTAGATCTAGTAACTCTTGAACTAGTTAGTTGCTAAATCTCAGACAATAAATAGAGGATGATTGCAAAAGGAAAGAAAAAACGGGGGCGGTGTACGTGGACCTTATGGCAACATATGATACCGTTAACTACAAAATCTTCCTGGAAAAGATCTTCAGGATAATATGAAATTACCACCTGAAAAGATCCTGAGATCACTGGGAACCAGAACCAGAGGAACCAGAAGTATGGTCTTCCCCAGTGTAACGTAGTGGCACCCCACCAATTCAATTTGTACGCGAATGGTCAACCTGTCGGCCCATCTACAAATAGTTTCCTCTACCCCAATGACGTAGCCATTACGTGCCAATTGCATGACATTGGGAAAATCGATAACACGTTAACAGAGCCCTAGCAAGAATTGCCGAATACTATAAGTTGAACCAGCTACGCCCAAACTTAGATAAAACTCAAACCTGCCTATCCTATCTTGATGACCAGCAAGCGAACAGGGAACTCGGAATAAAACGGAATTCGACCAGGCTACAATACGACACAAATCTAGTTTATATGAGTGATACCTCAAGGACTGTCCTATAAAAACACGTAGAGAAGACTAGAGCAAAAGTGAACACGAGGAACGGTGTCATTCGCAAGCTGATTGACTCCCAAGAGCGGAAACATCCTTACGTATTGCGGACGACATCTCTTGCCACGTGGATTGCCCCAGCTGAATTCGCATGCCCTGTATGGTCCATATCGACTCATGCTAACAAACTTGACCCTACCCTGCACGACACCTGTAGGATAATCACGGGCTGCCTACAACCTACCAACCTGGATTAGCTATAGGTGTTCATTCATTTATTTGCAAGAAACTTACAAACAATGCCACCCCTAGAAGGCCAAGCCTTGTGGTGGGGTATAGGCGTACATGAGGTAATTATAATATTTCAATTTCATCTTCTAAACCCAGTGATAATTCTAATCAACACTAACATGTCACCATATCCATAACCGCTTACAGTTTCTTCTTTGGCTTATGTTTGTTGCATCTTCGTATGCTTATTGGACATTCTGCACTGCATTTCACTTGAGTTAACCAAAGAGGGAACCCTAGTGCTTTTAGAAACTAAAAATTATGGAAGCTTGTTCACACAACAGTCTTCGAATTTGTTAGCGGGAATAACCCCCTCAAATCAGGCAAGAAGTCTCATGTATGGCAGAATGAAGTATATAGGCACAAACCCCCAGCATCTAGACTTAAATCCATAAAGAATTTCATTATGTCCACAAACCCACTGATAGACTCCAAATCAGTAACCAAAGAAGTACTGTGGAAGCGACGGCTAACAGAGAACCACATACCAACTTGGAACCCAACTGAAAGCCTCTCTGACGGATCACAAGTGGAATGATGGACCTGGAAAAGTCTCAGCAAGATTAGATGCCAAATGGGCAGGTCTATAAATAACCTAGTGAGTTGGGGATACGCTAAGGACAATTTATGTGCCTGTGGGGAGAACCAGATGATGGAGCATCTCCTATCTTGCTTATCCATTGAAAACTATTACACAATCCAGGACCTATGGGAACGACACTGTAGTGCAGTGTGCCAGATACTGGAAAGAGATTGATGCAAATACAGGCAACCATTTCTGACTTGTGGCGTCTGTGATCGTCACATAAATGAGTGTTTTCTCTTCGTCTAATGCCAGCGCGCAAGCGTCAGGGCAGCGGAGCGTGTCGACACTGGCCGAACAGCCCAGGAAGCCACAATTCATCGGACCATGAAGGCGAAAGCTTTACACAATCCAAAAAATCGCTTTATTGGTCGTATGAAAATTAGCGTAGGTACATAAATCGTTAAAGTGTTTTTCTTGTATCCTTTGTGGTTCAGCATTCATTAGTATATAGTTGCATCAAGCTCCGCTCTTCCGAAAAATGTCACTTTTCGTAGCTTTTATGTAAGATACAATGTCACAACGTTATATTTCGACATCATAGCTAAGAGGACTTGGGCTAACTTTCTAATTTGCCAGTAAACTTAACTTAACCTCATACATGTCGTACAAGCTATAACCATCCAAGGATTCCCTTACATAAGGTTTCCTTTTCACTGGTAGTGATTATCATCGTTCTAGGAGAACGATTAAAGCAGCTCATGAAATTTTCATTTTCCCAGTTGATCCAAAGAGGCATCACAACTCTCCTAACGCTGAAACAATAGCTTAGAGAATTAATTCAGAATTTTCGAGTTCGATTCCGTATTATAATTTCGTCGGCCATTGTTGGCAGAGCAATTATAAAATCGATCGGAATACGAAATTGTTGCTCTGTCAAGCTAAATATATATTGGTTGCACTGAAGTGGTTCAGAATTGGCGCATCAAATTAGTAGCACTAATGATAATGGAGCAATAATTTGAATTGTAATATTCTATTAGGGAAAATATACCTCACTTTGCTGGCTATTCTCAATATGGAGTAATTGAAACAACTATTGCCCAGATTTGGATCTAATAAATATATAATAAATATAATGCAGCTTTCAATTACACTGTTGGTAATAATTTGTGGTTATTGGGAACGCAGTTCCCGGCTATCACGCATTAGTTAGAAGATTGACATTGATGTTTAATACAAAAAAAAAACAGACAAAGTGTTAGATGGAACATAACAGCGTAAGAGTGTGATCATTCGATAAATTTCAGATAAGTAATGCATTTCCTTACTTCTGCATCATATATTATTCCACTATTTTGCTATTTGTAAGATAATAAGTGACTTTTCATAGACTAAAACAGTCCCTTGATATTTCCTATTTGGCACATAGTTCATTCCATCAATGTAACCTAAAGATGTTGTTCTGTGACGAGCTGTTTTTACTTGTATACCGGTAGACGAGGGGATTGTTTGTTCGTCGATGAAGTTCGCCGTTACTTGATAGAGGTCCATAATAATACACAAAGTATTTACGATGAATAATCACCAATTTAAAATTTATGACGATCGTTTTGACACACAGTGTCTTTATCAAGCGGCTGTGTTCAACGGGACTTAGCGGACGTGAGCGCTTGTGGGCGCTTTGCGCTAACTAACCGATGAACGACAAGCTGTCAAAAAAGCGCCAGTCAGCTGGTTAGCGCTTTTAGAAAGCGCTATTTGGTAAGCGAAGCGGCACAGAACTAGAAAAAAGTTATTTGTAGTTCTGAGGGAAGCTGTTACCTTTATATAGTGTAACTTAATATTAGTATTTGTGATTTATAGCCTAGGTTTTTGACAATACGGGTAATAAATATTAAAATATGGAGACGGATATGACAGTTTTATCACGTCAAAAAGAAAGTCGTTTAACGGTCACACCTAGCGCCTGCAGGCGCTTCCACGCTAGCGCTTTTGGGCTAAGTCCCATTGAACACACCCAATGGTTGCATTCAGCACAAAAATCGGGAGCCGCTACTTTTGTAGCCGCTACATCTAACAGTTGCCGTTCTGCTGAAAAGCATTATTTTATTTGTACGACTGTCAAATGAGTGGTCACATTTAAGGTTATTAAAAATAAAAAAGGTACGTCAAATTATATCAAAGTATTGGACTGTGTAAGTAGTGTGGACTTTTTCTTTTAAATTATATGACAACATAACCTATAACACAAGTGTCATAACATGTGACACTCACAAGGTCAAAAGTAGCTTATTCCGCTCCGCTCTAAGTGAGCGTACTTTTCTATCGCTACAAAAAATGGCGACCGCTGGAGCGGTAGCTGCTAGGTAGCGCACGCGTTCAGCAGAAAATTTGGTAGCTGCTCCGCAACTGTTGAGCCTGCTGAATGCACCCATTGATTCTAAACATACAGTACTTAGTTAATGAGACAACTATTGTAGCTAATCGTTTGTTCTCCGAAAACCATCGGACAGATTTAGGGTGAATTATTTAGATCCCTTTGGTCATTAAGAAGGTTTTTAAAAATTTAAATTGCGTCCTTTTTGTCCTACGTGTAATATTTTGAAACCGTCGTTAAAATGATGGTCTTCGGAGATCAAATGATTGGCGTAATTTGAATTATATTACAGAGTTCATTTACAAATGATTTTTTGTGTTCTTTGGTACGGTTTTTGGAAGCGCTCCCACTTTGTCCAATATAGACTTCATGACATCATGACAATCCACACATTCTAATTTGTAGACACCAGACTCACTACAAACTAACACTTACACAAGGGCAATACATTTACCTGTTATTAAAACGAATTGCAGATTATGCTTGTTACATTAAGGAAAAGCCCATTTTCAAAAAACATGCGTTCACATTCGAAAGCGTTTCGTTAACCTTGCTGTCTAGTGCTGCTATTCTTGTCAGATAATTATGGATGTGGTATCCGCATACATAGTAAATATTGACGAGACATCAAGTTTATCTAAATCAGCTAAATATGATCTGAATAGAAATGGGCCAAATACCGATCCTTGAGCTACTCCTATATTCACAAAAGTACTGTCTGAAATAATGTAACTATCAATACATACAAACTGCTGACAGTTAGATATAAAAGACTCTACCCATTTTAATGCATAACCTCTAATACCATACTTGGATAACTTGACCAGAAGTGTTTGACGATCAACACTATCAAAAGCTTCACTTAAGTCGCAGGGTAAAATAAGAATTTCACAACCCGAACGTACTGCTGTAGTAATTGATTTACCGGCTAAGAACCCATGTTGATTTTTCTAGAATATATTATATTTGTCATTAAATATCCTGCATATAGTATTGCTTATTTGTATTATTGTTGACGTTTCTTTCAAATTGTTAGGTTAGATTTTTGATGTGTAAACTTTATCGAACCATCTGGAATTTTCGGGACTGACAGATGGGCGTTCTAGAATGTAATCTGAAGGTCTCGAATTCTCTAGATGGTTCGATGATGTATATACAGGGTTTCCCACGACGATTAAGACAAGCAATATACCGGAACTGGAAAATAGTAGCGAATTCTAATGTTGGGGGTGTAAATTAGAACAAATGTAGTATATTTTTTTTATTATTTTCTCACCCAGTGGTGTATTTGTTCTTGGTCACGTGACGTCCAATTAAAATGTTTTAATGGGACACCCTGTATATTTGTGACTTTTTGTGTCCCTCCCGATAAAACAATTCCAACAATTTAGCACACTTGGGGTCTAAAGTGATTATTTCAAGAGCTACAGGTTCTTAAAGGACTGTACCAATACCATTATGAAACACTACCAAAATAATTTAACTGTAGGGGTACCTATATGTTATAAACAATGGTAGTAGTACCATCCTTTAAGTACCTGTAGCTCTTGAATTAATCACGTTAGACCCCAAGCGTTCTGGTTTGTTAAAATTGTTTTATCGGGAGGAACACAAAAAGTCTCATTGAAAATTTTGAGTCGGACGTCACGTGATCAAAAACAAATACCTCATTGGTTGACACAATGATAAGAATAGATACTATATTTGCTCTTATTTACACCCTCAAAACTACAATTCGCTACTACTGCCCAGTTCCGATATATTGTTTGTCTTAATCGTCGTGGGACACCCTGTATAAAGCGTCGCGAGTAGCGTGGCAGTAGTTGAGTTGAGTTGTGAATAAGAGAAGTTCAGGTGAAATAAGGTTATATATTTCTATATTGAATTGTGAAGTAAAGAAGTGAAAAGTTCATCCTGTCTGATTCCTGGTGTGAAGAAAAAGAGTCCGTCGTGACAATATCAACAAAATTATATTAAAACGCTTTATCAATTGGTACTACTTTACCAGTTTTAAAAATATTTGAAAACGCATCATTAAAAAAGTATAAATTTGCTAAACAAAGTAGAGGAGTAATCCTATGAACGCCTTTTTCCAAGGCTCCATAGCAGCAAGAAGGAAGGCACCGTTCCTCATTTAAAAATACCACGTCTCTGACTCTAACCAGATCCCTACGAAAATAGCGTCATTCCGCAGCATCCACTTCTCGAATGTCGATCTGATCTCGGAGTTAAAAGCTCTTTTGTTTCACCCAGTGGAAAAAATTTAGCAAGAGTATCATCATCGTCTTGCGAATGCAGCACTCGCCCTCCTTCAATCGATCTCTTCCCTGATAGTTTGGCACGGTTGGTTGATCCCAAATAGACTGGACTCTTAGCCGTCTTATGGACCGTTACTACCAAAAATTCTAAACTGAATGTGTCTGGATCCCATATAAATATCGGCAATAAATAGCTAGAGACAGAGACTGAGAGCGATCTTTGATAACGGAAAATCGTTTCAGCGGATCTACGAGACATTGAATGTGTTGGCGTAAACAGATCTGTCAAGTGGATTAAGACGGAGAACTTTATCAAAAAGTCGTGTAACATTTTTGTTTCCCTAAAAGAATAATATCCTCTTATTTCTTTATTATCTGCAGCTGCCCAACCTGGCGCATTTGATTTAAAAAAAAATACGACACTTAGGAATACACGCTACCTACTACCGATATGTGTTGTTGCAAAAAATATCTTATTTATGCATTTAGTAAAAATGATATTACCTCGGCATTGTTTAATTGAGATAAGATTCAATTTGCGACCTCTGGGGTGGCCACTCAAGGGGTGGGTGGGAGAGAGTTGAAAACTGTTTCTTGGCGCTTTTTGAAAAATAGCCCCATTGTGGTTAGTGCTATCAGAAACGATATATATGTAGAGACAATAAAATCCTTCACAATTTTGGTTTTTACATTATTCGTGTGCGACCAATAATTTCCATTCTACAGTACCCCAGAGTTAGGGGGTGATTTGTGTTATTATATGCAGCTACCTAAGTAACACATTTGGACTTAAGAAAATTAAATTTAGGAACCTAATACTGATATTAGCCAAGAAAGGCTTTTGAGCGCAGAAGGTCGAAAAAAAAATTAATTTGGTATGATGGTAGACATTGGTTGCGTGAATGTACACCTGAGTTTGCAGACCTCGGGGAGTTGCCGCTAGAGCGGGGAAGAGTAACTGAAAACTCTGCTTTTCGACAACTTACTCCAGTCCTGTCTTGTACATCCTAATTTTGGTGTTAGTCTTCATTGCGTTTGCCACTACTTAATTGTTTAGGGGCCTACTTTCCTTTTCCGATGTAATTTTGAGCCTTGTTTCGTAATTGTCACACGCAGGTACTTATACAAGCTTACAGCTCTAATTACTCCTTGTGCTATACTCAAATCTTCTCCAGGATCCCAGAATCCACAACAACGACATACTCTGTTTTATTGGTGTCAATTATGAGGTCCCATTTTTTTTGTATTCTTCGTCAAGTATGCTCACCACGTAATGTATGTCATCCTGATGAGGATCAGGATAGCAGAGGGGCTATAACAACTTTATCATCTGCAAAATGTAACGTGTCAGGCTTCTCATCTCCGAAGTAGGTCACCATTGCTCAATTGCGGAGTTCAAATATATCTTGAACAAGGAAGGTGCAATCGGATAACCTTGACATCCTGGTTTTATTAAAGAGTAGCAATTTCATTCATTCATCCGAAACCAATCACAGACAACGTCGTTTCGCTTTTATTAAAGCTCGTCAGTGTGACTTAGGTCTCAGATGAATACATGAAATTGCCTGTTAGTGCCTAGCTGAGAAAACTCGTACTAGTAGTGGCAACATATAAATATTGGGAAGCAGTACTTTGAAAAGGTATTGGTGCGCCGTCTATCTACCAAAGCTGGTACCTGAGCGTTTAGTTTGTATCCGAGCACTGTTTATGTGACCCGTTTAAAAGCATCAGGTATAGAAACCTGTGGGCACGACAACAAAAAGACTCTTTTTTGTGGAGCACTCATTTAACACTCCCAACATTCGGTTTATGCTAAAAAGCAACTTAACTCAATTAAAGAGTAGCAATTTCAATTGAGTTAAGTTACTTTTTAGCATAAACCGAATGTCGCTAGTGTAAAATAAGTGTTCCACAAAAAAGAGTCTGTTTGTTGTCATGCCCGCAGGTTTCTATAACTAATGCTTTTAAACGGGTCACATAACAGTGCTCGGACACAAACTAAACGCTCAGGTACCTGCTTTGGTAGATAGATGGTGAACCAATACTTTTTCAAAGTACTGCTTCCCAATATCTATATGTTGCTACAACCTAGTTTTGGTACGGCGAAAAAAATTACTTCATAAGTAACTCCTTTTGCTACTTATATGTGGTAATCATATTGTACTTTTAAAGTAAAAAAAGTCAGATACACACAAATAAGAATTTATACTCAAACTCGAATCGCAGTCAAATAAAAGCTATATAGCTTTTGCGATATCGCAATCATCTACCATCGTCCCATAAGCGGTCTACACCGATATTGGTTAGAGTTCTCGCAGTTAATTAGAGAAAACGGTCCCATGGCGATCGGACCTTGCTGGTGAATCCCGAAGGGCCCAAGTAATCAAGCAGTCAATTCCTCCGAATGACTCAACATGAGCGTGCTGATCCAAACCCCTCTTGGACTAATATTATGCAAACACAACAGGGTTTTCTTTATATCTGCACTTGGTAATATCTTTTTATTGTTGTGGCTAAAGGTCAAATACAGATTCGTCGAGACATCTGTATACTTGAAACCTGCTGTAAAAAATTGAATCCTGGAAATTGGGAGCGCACAGTAATGCTCGGAATGCCCAAAATAACATGGACCGGCCTTCATAATGAAAAAACAGTCCCAACAAGAATAAATATGGACAAAGACAAATGGTCAGGACCGAAAAATAAGTTGCCTAGTACATATCTATAGAAAAAGCAATGTACGAATTCCTTAGACTATTCATGGAAGGCAAATAAAATAGGAATATATTCTTAGATATTATTAATATACTATTGTTGAAGTTGGAGGGAACCTTTTTATCGTTTTTGATCATTCTAATTGAAAACACAAAAACATTCCTTGAATTTCTGCCTCATTGAAGCTTAGAGCAAAATAAAGAATAAAAAAGAACTTCAAAATTAAAGAGCTTAATATTTGACTTAATAGGTACAGGAGACCACACAGTGGAGAATACATCAAGAATAAGTGAGGCCAGAAAAGTCCTTCGAATAAACCTAAACGAAAAAGGCTAAATAGAGGTAACAGAATGGGAATAAATTCTTAGGGCCGGTTGTACAAACGCTCAGTAAACCTCCGATCACGTAACCTTAAGTTCAGCGATGAACACGGTTTAACGGTTGACGCGTTGTACAAACCCAGTCCTGGGAAGGATCAGCTGAACTGGACCAAAAGAGGATTGGTAGCAATGGATATAGGGTATTTGGTGGCGAAACTAGTTCCTTTCGTTTAAAGTTATGCAGGTTATGTTAATGTCACGTCTATGAATGTCATATTCTGACATTCATCAAATTTTGTTGTCAGTCAAGAAGTATTTTGTAATTTTATAATGATAAAGCATGGTTTCTAAAAAATGAATTAACTCAGTTTCAATCAATATATAAATTTATTAAAATATTTACCGTTCAGTTTTCGAAGAAATTTGTTGGGATATTTATTTGCTCAACAAAAAAAAAAGACCAATTCCTTGGACAAACGAAATCTGTTCCGAAATTCGCTATCATTCCATTTAGTAAAATGGTTCTCACGTGTACGGAATTTCTAAGGTTCTCTTGGATGCTGTATTAGGTCTAATAACTCTAGAAAATCCTCATCCTCGGTCAAAGGTTCGTCAATGTACTCCATCATGTATCATGTAACTCAAGTGAAAATATCGTATTTGACTATGTCACTCACGTCGGGCATTCAGGTTAGAAACTGATCAGCTGGTCATAAACATCGCCATTTTAAACCCTGAACCGCCGTTAAACGCTCCCCGGTGGCCGTTTAACTTGTTCCGAGGTTGAACTAAAGTCAACGCTTAAACTTTGTTGGTACAACAGCAAATTAGGGATGAACTCGGTTCAAAGTTGAACTCGAGTTAAACTGTGTTTGTACAACAGCAGACATTACTAAGGATGTCACAAGACTTAAAATGTATTTGTTGAAGTTGCAGAGAACCTTTCTGTCATTTTTGATTAACATATTACGAAAACTGCATTAAACCATTGACAAAATACCTCACAATTACCTACTATTAAAAGTCTCACTCCCTCGAAGTAATAGAAAATACTGAATTGGCGTTATTCATGAACTTATTAAATGCAAATTGGCCATAGATATAAGCAAATGCCAATATAATATATTATTAGTCACTGAAACAAACTATGTATAATCACATAGTTTTCCGGGAGCAGTTACACCAATTCATACACTATTTTTGATTTGTGTTTCTGTTTTATTTGAATTTGAGGATTTGTTGTTAGTTTTCGATGCTATATGGAATGAATTGTTATGTTGCCACGTTTATATATTTGTGCAGTTTTGGCAAATATTTTCGAGATGCACTTTGTAATGTACTGAGTGTAATGAGTTCTTTTGTTTTGTAATTTGGGTTATTGGTGGTCGGCGCGTCAACATCGCATTTTCCCTGAAGCAGAGGGACAGTGCTGTTGACTGCCGAGTCAGTTGGGTTTTTCGTCTTGTAATGGTTCGGAGTAGTATCTAAATAAATGTATTTTCCGTTAAATGTATTTTCCGGTAAATACATTTATTTGGGAATAAAAGAGCCATAGTAATTAATGAGCCCCAAAAAACTTTTTAGTTGGGTGACATTTTGCGGTAGCGGGGCCTCTTGAATACTTTTTATTTTGTCCATAGATGTGTGTAATCCTAATTTGTCGATGGTATAACCTAAATAAGAAATACTTTTCTGAAAGAACCTGCATTTTTTTAAAGCTATTTTTAAACCAGCATCTTCTAATATTTGTAACACCGTATTTAGACGGTGTATATGCTCTTTTCGGTCCTTGCCGGTAATCAAAATATCGTCCAAGAATACAATGACACCCTCCAAGCCTTGCAGTAAGGAATCCATAATTTTTTGAAATTTGGCGGGGATGCTAGCAATACCGTACGGTGCTCTGTTATAATGATACAAGCCCTTATGTGTTGATATGGTCATTAACTCTTTCGAAGCATCATCTAAACATATCTGCTGATAAGCACTGGAGAGGTCTAATTTTGTGAAGTGAACACCTCCTTGCAATTTAACAAACAATTCGTTTATGCGGGGTAATGGATACTGATCAACTTCTATATTAGGGTTAACAGTTACCTTGAAATCCCGGCACAAACGCACTGAACCGTCATTTTTCAACACCGGTACGATGGGAGTACCCCAGACACTGTAATCTACTGGTGTAATAACCCCCAACTTTTCTAAACGATCTAGTTCAATATCTACTTTCTTTTTAATAGCGAAAGGTAAAGGTCGAGCTCTAAAAAACTTTGGGGTCACGTTTTCAGACTTTAACTTTACCGAAATACACCCCTTAGTGAAAGTACCTAGACCAGGAGAAAACACATCTTTATATCTATTGATCAAACCATTAATATCATCAGGAAACGACAAATATGTTGCATTTTGAATTACATATACAAACAGTTCAGCATCCAGATTGTTAAAGTTAACTGAACATTTTATGTATCCTACAGGTGTAATTTGATCTCCATTGTATAGATTGAACAATTTATCAGTGGGAAATAAACATTTGTATGAGAAATGTTCCAAATAAAAGTTCTTAGAAATTACACTATAGCTCGAACCTGTATCTAACGCAAAAGTGAAACGTCTATCATCTAAGTTTATATCCAAAAGTATAGGACTAACAGAACACTCTAAATTATACAAAGTATACTCGTTCTGTTCTAAAAAGTTTATATTTTCTGGATTATCCTGCACCTCCAAAAACAGCTGCGAACCTC
Organism: Callosobruchus maculatus; assembly: GCA_951848785.1. Taxonomy (NCBI): domain Eukaryota; kingdom Metazoa; phylum Arthropoda; class Insecta; order Coleoptera; family Chrysomelidae; genus Callosobruchus; species Callosobruchus maculatus. The sequence continues at coordinate 6,004,811 of CATOUR010000100.1, forward strand.
TAGTACCAGCAGTAGAAATTTGCTTGTTTACGTTCTGCTGCTGTTTATTTTTGGACGGACACATAGGCGCTAGATGACCTTTGATCGAACATACATGGCAATAGCACTCTCTATACGAGCAAAATTTGGCATCATGATTTCTTCTACCACAAACTGTACAATGTTGATTTCGCGCTGTGACCGCCCGAGAAAACCCTGCTGTTTGTATATTGGCTTTTTCAGGCGGCTGGTTCCTTTTTGGCGCGTTATCTGCATACCGACTTCTTAGGCAAACTAATTTAAAATTATTTTTTCTTCTTCTTCTGTAGAGAATTAAAATAAGTATCGTCTGAAGAGCATCATTTGGTGGTTGAAGCTTTTATAAAGCATTCTGGCACACACGGTACATTTATATACGAGTGGTTATCTATTAACGCGACAGAGCTGATAGTGGTTCTCCATGAAAAATAATAGATTCAAATCAGTTAATCTCGTATATTGAATCTGTGGTATAAGATCCTTTTCTCTTTGTAAATTAACGCTGATCTTTCACCACAATGACTGGACTACCGTGTTCGATCCCAAAGGTATAATGTACCGAAATTTTCCCATTTGTATTCACATACATCGATTTCGCTACCGAGGTCTTACATGCGGAGCTACATTAAATGTGCATTTCCAAAAAAAAAAGCATCCTGTTATGCGGTTACCCTCCGAAAATATCGTGTTGCCTCGAAGCGGTGTTTAGTATGTATCGATCATGTTTATGTAGATAGTGAAATTTTAATCAGGCAGCAATAATTTTCTATGCATGTCATACTCAATAACGATGGTGTTTTGACTCGAGTTACTCGCTCAGCTTCACGAATAAATTAACAACGCTGAGGACTGAGAACTAGACACAAAAAGATAGGCAAGCAAGATCCCTAGGTAACACAGGATCATCAGTTAGAATATATGATCATCATCAATAACTCATATCAGTCAAGTGCTAACCTCATCTCATGGTGGTCCAGTAAACTAAACCTAACTAGCCTCTTGATGGCGTCAAAATATGTTTTATTTATTCTTTGTGAGATATTTTAGTTTAATGTTCCCTTCCATTATCCTTGCTATTAGCTTCTAGCATTCCCACACTGGTAGGTGAAGTATATGACCGCAAAAATCTTCAATTTTTTGTGATATCTACATGTCTGTGTGTCTGTCTGTCTGTCGAATTGTCTGTCTGCTGACGTCTTCCTACTACTGTGGGGCCGTCGTAGGTAATCCTAATATAATCTTGAAAATCGATGAATGGGTGGCGGAGTAATTAGCAAAAAAGATCAAATATTTCTCAAAGTTCACTATTAGGCACTTTAGGGGTTTCTGACCGTTTTCTATTATTTTGTAGATATGAAATTACCGAGGCTGACGGGTAGAGGATTGTGAATCTAACAAATTTGTTATATTTATAATAAGAGGTCCATTGGCCTGTGAAAGAAAGACCTAGAGAAACCAAGGAAATTTTCTGATCTATATATAAGCTGGAAATTATTGAATTGATTCTGATGAAATTTTGACACCGTGGCGAGGATGTAAAACTCATAAGACTTTTACAAATCGTATCAGTGACGGCGCAGCAATAATAAAATAGTATAAACACAGCTTAAACGTTTTTAGGCGATTTGGAGTTCTGGTCGTTTTCCATATTTTTTAGAGGGGGTAAAACTGGGGTACTGGGTGATAGGAAGCTGTGAAACTGAAAAATTTGTTGTATTCGTAGTAGGCTCTTTATTGCCCTGGAAAGGAACTACATAATATACTTTTTTTTATCCGAATACTGCCCTATCTTAGACAAAAAATAATTTTTGAAATATGTATATTATTGTATATCATTGTGTAATGTGTGTAGCTCATCACTAAACTGGGCGTACCGTGGGCCGATCGATAAAGTCTATGTTATTTGAAAATTGTCTTAGTGGCGGTGAAACTAAATTGAAAAATGAACGGTACAATATAAAAAACTCTGTTTTTGGATACTCTAGGGATCTCTGATTATTCTAAACCTTTTTTTTGAGCAGTCAAAATAAACCGAGGTAGGATGGAGTCTCTGATAGGGTGGTTGGGAAATCCCGGTATTTTTTGTTTCTACAGAACATTTTTCATTACCCTTTAAAGATGCATACTGATACTGCTTTTTAGTATCGGAAAATCGGCATTTTATAATAGTAATAATAATAATAAATCGTCTTTATTGAAAATAAACATATCATGTAAGATGAGGCTTACATCAGGATAGGGCATCGGTGGCGAAGTTTAGCAAAGTGCTATTCTTACACTTAACCACCAGTCTCACATTTATTAGATGTTAAAAATAAACTAAACAAACAAAAACGAAAAATCAAATGATCTGTTAAATTATAACACAAAAAAAACAAGCTTGATTATAATAATTTGGCGTAGCAGTTTCCCAGCTGTTACGAAGAGTTATTGCGATATTAAAGACCAAACATTAAGGCCTTGACTTTTTTTCTGAAAATGTCCAGCGACATTTCTTTATGTGATTGGGATATTAGTTGTAGATTGCAGAAGAACTGTATTGTCCTAGTTTCTAGGGAGAGAGGCGCAAGAAACTATTTACGACAGTTTTTGTATTAGACATTTTTTGCGGGCGGACGGGCGATGATCTCATGCTTCATGCTATGGGAAAAAATAAAATGATATTACCGTAATGCGTGGGAAGTCTTGAGTCAATCAACTTGACTCCATTTTTTATTTGGCTTTTGTTCGTTATCCTTCTTCACAACCACATGTTAATCGCTCCCAGTTTGTCTCTCCTATAGCCCTTCATTGTCCAAAATTACCGACATAACATACTTTCTTTTCCTTCGATACATAATTTTTTTTAAGAGAGAAAAGTGCTTTGCACGTTTGCACTTTCCAGATGATCAGATTGTCTTAGCAGAGGATCAGGATGACATATATTACATGGATGAAGAATATAAAAAAAGGGACCTTACAATAAATACCAATAAAACAGAGTATGTCGTTGTTGGGGATTCTGGAGAAGACTTGAGGATAGCAGAAGCAGCGATTAGAGCTTGGTGTGACAATTACGAAGTAAGGAATAAGTGCAGTTGAAATAAAGGATCGCATCGGCAAGTAAAATAATCGCCAACAACTGTATGGTCTATTGCAGAGTACGCAAATAAAGACACCAAAATTAGAATGTACAAGATAATAGTGGAGAGCATCGCCACCTACGGAGCTGAAGTTTGGGAAACAACAGAGTCAATGAAGCAAAAACTTCTAGCGATGGAAATGGGATACTGGAGGAGTTGCTGTAGACTAGGAATCCAGGACAGAATGAGGAACAGACACACATACCCAGACATACATAACCAAGGGTGTTCTTCTTTGCTCAACTTGATCTAGAAATAATATCAGTTGTATGATTTATACTTTTTCCTACTTGTTTTTTTAATAGCTGCTTTATTCCACTGAACACTTGGTGTTAGTATTTCTGAGTTATATTGTTTATGTTATCTGTACACATGTGCATTGTCCTCTTTTTTTCTTCTTTTTATCCTGTATTGTATTGCCCTGTAAATGTTTATTGTACTGTTGGACAACATGTGCTATTATTATTATTATCTGACATTCTAAGTTCCTCTCGCATAATTGCAGTAGTAACAAGTGTTGACGGGCTGTGCCAAGTCAACACCCAGACTATTATTGATCGGAATCTAGGAAGGATCGCGATTACAGATCTTCAGGATTACAGACTTTTGAATGTTGAAGACAAGATGCTGAGGAAGCCATAAAGAAGAGACCGTATGCTGTGGAAGATAGAATGCGATAAACAAGCCTTAAGTTGCATCCAATTCGAATAAGATGCTAAAAAGTGTTAAAAGTACTGTATTGCATTCTGCGAATTATCAACAATCTCCGCGCGGCTATTCGCGAAACCGACTACACCAAAATTCATCGTAACTAAAGCAGTTAGTTCCATTCGTCGTCTGAACTGCGCCATTAACAACAAAGCTCGCTGTTGCAGCATCTAATAATGAACACATTTCTCGCACCTTGAACTCGCAGCAATTAGATACAGTAACACCTGATGGTAATGAAAATCGGAAAATGGTTCCGTGCATAATGACAATGAGCGCAGATGGCAGTTATAACAGGCATTAGGAACTCTAACTTGGCAACGTCAACTTATGCTGCGTTCAGGTGCGCGTTTGCAACTAAAATTTCATGCCAGTCGAAGAGGGAAGACAAATAATTGAGTTTCGAACTACCGCGAGAAACTGGAGATGATGTAGTCGAAACTTGGGAAGAGTAAATTGAGATATGTTACAATCAAGAAGATGGTAGATGCAACTGCATATGATGCCTTCACAGTTCACCGCGTTTCTGATTGGTTAGTCAGCGTTGACATTTTTAAAGCCCATATGAAAAGTTATCCTTATCGTAACATATCGTCGCTCATCTAAAAAAAAATGCTGAAGTGAGTTAGACCCTTGGGTGGCTTCAAAACAGTAACATGCAGCTATCCTCTCAATGGCGTATTTCAAATATGGATAGTCTCGAAAATATGGCGTTCCAATATTATGTCTATTTTAGTTTGACGGCAGAAAATATGAATTGTAACTCTTAATATTTGAAATAGGTCTATCTTGAGATAAGCCCATTGGTCTTCTAAAAGCGAGTTAAAACGAAGATTTTTGGTATAAAAACCCATTTCTTGCTCCTATGCCTATAATATTTTTTATATCACATAATAATTGGGGTTGTCAGAAATTTCGTTAGCATGCCACCAAGAGCATAATAAATTAATAACCACCCTTCCGCCTTGTTTCTTGCTACCATCCTCATGCATGGGATGAAACAGCGAAAAATATGTATTTTGTGTAGATTTTATATAAATGTGATGGGAATTGAATTGGAAAATCCAAAGAAATATTATGGTAAGTCTACGTTAAGATCCCTAAAAGTAAATTCTGTAAGAGGTATGGTACTTCTTCGATTTTTTGCTTATAATACCGCCTTCAATTTGCATATTACAAGAAATATAAACAGCGTTAATCTTACACCATATCGCACTCCATATTCTATCAAAATCAGAAGCGGTTACTGAGATTACGAGAAAACAAGAATGGCGACAGGATGACACACAACCAGTACGATGGAAATGACCTAAATTTTTTTGAAGAAGATGTCGCAAAATGACAAAAAAATATTCTAGGTCACAATATTCTACAACCTATGCATAGTGTGAGAATACAAGTCCACAGATATATACTCGATCGTCGGTAAGTGGCAAAACACCTCCAAAGTATATTTTTATTGAAATGAATTATTATACACAAATAAAAAATTGAAGTTCAGTGTCGCCCACACTTCGCATCAACCCAATTTCATCTGATTCTAGAAAAAAAACCGGAAAAGTATCAGGAACCTCTAAATTATTCTAAAAAGAAATTTGAAGTGACTCTGGAAATGTTTATCTTTAACATATCGATTTTAAAGATGTAGCATCTACTATATGAGCCACATCATATCGCATCCCAAGTTTCCGATTCAAAAAAATTTAGTAGTACTGGATGAGTCCTAAGTTGATACTTCTTTTAACTGTGTCGTTAGATTTAGCAACTATTTCCAAAGGAGTATGTCTGGACTTTTCTATCATAACGTACCTAGTCTGTTTATACAGGGTGTCCCACGACGATTAAGACAAGCAATATATCGAAACTGGGCAGTAGTAGCGAATTATAATTTTGGGGGTTTAAATAAGAGCAAATATAGTATCTTTTCTTATTACTGTGTCATCGAATGAGGTTTTTTTTGATCACGTGACATCCGATTCAAAATTTTTAATGGGACACCCTGTATATTTGTGACTTTTTGTGTTCCTCCCGATAAAACAATTCCAACAAAGTGGCATACCTGGGGTGTAAAGTGATTAATTCAAGAGCTACAGGTACTACCACCACCATTGATTATAACATGTACCCCTACAGTACAGTTAAATTACTTTGGTAGTGTTTCATAATGGTAGTGGTACAGTGCTTTAAGTACCTGTAGCTCTTGAATTAATCACTTGGGACCCCAAGTGTGCTAGTTTGTTGGAATTGTTTCATCCGGAGGAACACAAAAAGTCAAAAATATATAGGCTGTCCCATTAAAAATTTTGAATCGGACTTCACGTGACCAAAAACAAATACTTCATTGGGTAACACAATAATACGAACAGATGCAACATTTGCTGTAATATACACCTCTAAAATTATAATTCTCTACTACTGCCCAGTTCCGATATATTGCTTGTCTTACTTGTCGTGGGACACCCTGTATTTAGTTTTTTGCTCGGATTTTTATCTTATCGGTTAGACATTATACTTGTCAATTAGTCAACTAGTCAGTTTCAGTTTATTGTAGTTAATTCTGAATTGGTAAATTCTAAAAGTTGCGTTCATAGTAATGTGCCACTTTTATCATTTACCAATTTAAAATTAACAACGATAAACAGAAAGTGTTTATCTAATACACTATCTGACAGGGCAATAGATAGGATAAAAGTTCGAGCAAGAGACGAAACATAAACAGACTAGTCACGTCTTGATACACAAGCCCAGCTATTCATTTTTTAATTTGTATCTCATTTATTTTTCAGTTTTCTGAAAAAAGTCATTTGGAAAAGTTGTTTATTTTAACGAGTTCTATACATAGCTAGGACTCACCCTGTAGACTACTATAACATCTTGTCACATGTTAAATTTTATCAAAATCAGTGTAGCGTTTACTGAGAGTACGCGGGTAGGACAATGGCAAGAGATAGAAAAGAAATAGACTGAAGTAACGAAGGGAGACTGAAGGGAAATGCATAAGATTTTGATGAACTAGACAAGGGGATGCTAACTCTTATGAAGTTACTTTGACGAGTAATTTTAATGTTATCCCTAACCCAAACAGATCACATTTCTATATCGCGTAAATCTGGTTGCCTATGTATATGGTAAAGTAACAATGTAAACTGATTGTCCTAGATGTTTTAGTTATTACTATCCCAAAGGGTGTAATTTTGGAAACTATGGACACTTCTTAATGTATTTGATTATTTTTATTGAATTAGCCTGAGTTGTTCTTTTTCTATAGCCGTTTTCATAAGTAGTTCCAAGGATTCCAAAAAACGCCAAGAAAGGGCTTTACTAATGCAAAACCAAGCTTCACCAGGTGGCGCTAAAATACGGTCTCACAATTGAAGTTGCTTGCTGATATAGGCACCATAAAACGCCCAAAAGCTTATTATCTTAAAATCAAAATCTTTCTCGATTTCAATACTCCTATCGCCACTGGTGTGCGTAGTAAAATGAAAAGTATTTCTCATTCGGATACCTTCAAAGAGATAAACCAGAACCATAAACCTTTTTCCATGAAACGCGACCCGTCAGCGCAAAGCGAAACCAATAAAAACGCTAATGCAGCAAAAATCGCCATTTCTACTCGCCTGGAGGAAATTTATGGGACTTACAAGATATCTTCTGGGAGTTCTTTCAACGAAATTCGGGTATAAATTAAGCCAATGATGAAAGTTCGGCGTACGCGGCGCAGACTACTTGGGAATCAATGTTAGGGAGAAGCTGCAAATATTGGAAGGGCTGGAAGCTAAGTGATTGTGTTTCCAACAGGCAAAGTGGTTGCTATTGTTGTTTAGGCGGAAGACAAACATTTTAGGATTTAAGGGAGATGTGCGTGTGTTTGTGAAAGTATTCATAAATAAAACAAGTAGAGTTTTATATCTGGCATTCTCACAATATCTGAAAATTGTTTTCTAATACAGAGTGAGTACGGGACGCCTGAATTTTTTCGGAAACGGTTTGAATGATTTTAATGAATTTTGGGCTTTGGGGGTTCTGGAATACGACCGATCTTACGATGCTTGCAATGTTGCCTTATCTACAATTTTTTCCGAAATATAATGACCTTCTGTTATTTCAAATGGATCGTTCTGTATATTTCTACCTTTTTGAAATTCTTGTGAAATACTGGTTATTTTTGTGAAACATTTTCTATACCTAAACCTTATAATTTTGGAGTTACACCTAAATTTACATTGCATCCGCTCACGTTGAAACAACTGAATAAGATGGCTATGTTTACAGTTGAAATCTTGTTGCAAAATGTACTGTGAAGTTCTGCTGTAACCGCCATGTTTTTGAATTTTATGTCTCATTTTAACTTGGACGGATGCAATGTGAATTTAATTATAATTCCTAAAATATGACAATTTAGGTATAGAAAACATTATACAAAAAAACAGAGAATCATCAGTGTTTTTCAAGGACTATTTAAAATAACAACGTTTATTATATTTCCGAAAAAATGATAGATATGACAACACTGTAACTACCATCATAAGATCGGCCGTATTGCAAAACCCCCATACCCCAAAATTAATGGGAACCATTCAAATCGTTTCCGAGATAATTGAGGCGCTCCATATTTTAGACTCGCTCTGTATATAAAGTCCAGCAGTTACATTAGTAGAACCTGTCGTTGTATGGTATTACCACAGGTATTACCTTATGCTGTTGTGCATTTACAGGAGCATTACCTTGAATCTACTATAACTCATTTTTGTTTTAAATAAGGGGTACTTGATAATAGTGGTTATTAATTATCTCTTTAAGATTTGAGAACATACCATGTTGCACCAAAGGTACATTAACATATGGCTTATCCTCAAAAATGTAATTTCACATATAGGGTTTGTGCAATCTCTGCAAATTGTATGGAGTCAATTATTAACTTGAACCGATACTTCTCCGTACATTAGTACAGATTGAAATAGACTTCAAAGTATTTACAGTGATAGTCAAGAAGCAAAAAAATCAATTGTTCGTTCTATAACTTGGAAAGTACAACTTCGCTTTTAGTTAAACTTATTATTTTTTATATGCTTTGAAGGCCCCTCATCATTTTTCAAATCAGGCGGGTGGTGTTAAAATTGGGATGGTAGGCTAGAGCAGGTTTAAGATTCCTATTGTCCTGTAAAAAAGTGGGTCTGAAAATATACCGTACTGTTCGAATCTATTCCAAATGGTTAATAGGTTATGTTCGTATTGAAATCAAAATGTTCCAGTCATCTCATCTTTCTTTGTATTCTATTTCGATTTTCACCTTCGAAGGAATTAAACGATGAGCCGTAACGTTTTAGTGTCATCCGCATGCCGAGCGAAGTTTGAAAGTGAATTTTCTTGGAAAATTGGATTAAATTATCTTTGCGAGAGAATTTATTAATCAGATTCTTTCAGTTGATTGGGTTACTTACTAAGATGGAGAAAAGTAAACTAATCTGTACGCTTCAGTTGAGCAGCCTTCTATTGGATTACTTCAAAGTGTGCATGCGACTTGGCATGCAATGAACGTTTCTACCTGAATACTTTTATTTTCTTAGTTATGCACAAAATGATTATTCTTTTTAGATTGATCATTATTGCTTTCAACAAAGCTGCATAAATGATGCGTACTTCGCCAAGTTGACATGTTCACTTGTAGTCTTAGGATAACTTTCTCTGAGGAAAAGTGGTCAAATCTATCTATCTATCTATTTTCAAAACTATAAAAACTAAAAAGTTTCGAAAAATGACCTGGTTTCTGCATGTACCATGGACGTTCTACCAAATACGATTTTTCTTGAATGAGGATTCTAGGTAATTTAAACCCAAATTATCCAAAATTTATGTAAATGTGCCCCACGAAAATAAGTGACCAGCAAAGTCATATGGAGACGTATTACGAGGTATGAGGTTAAGCGTGGCGACTGTATACGTAAATAAACTTCTCATATTCAAGAATGGGATTATAACAAGAAGTTGACAGAGGACGCGCATTAACATGTATTAGATATGATGTATTACAAACAAACGTCACTCATTTACGTCGGTCTGTCTGTCTGTTGGTTGTTCTGTTAGCGCTTTTGTGTAATCCTGGTCACTATATTATATCAATCCATAGAAAAGTTGGATCCTGGATCATTGGCACCCTCTACCTCTGAAGTGATTCACCTTCACTCAAATTTTCACATGTCCATCTTAAGGAAAATGACTGACCAATCCTTACCACTGTAGTGACAGCGTTCCAAAATTTTGTTGCACTCGAATTAAAAGATCCCAAGACGATATAACTTCCAAAGTAAATAGTATACAGCTACTGAATATCATTCTATTTATTTCCTTTGAGGCCAATTAGTTTTGAAAATAACTCGATACCAGTGGAGCAATATAAATTTCTCTATCAATAAACTGTTTTTAAAAGACAGCCATTCCATTTTACTAGACTTTTACCCTGGTTACAAAATTCTTGAAAACTTGTTACGATTTCCAAAATGCCTAAAAGCTAAGTTTTTAATATTTTTCTTTTAATCGTTTTTTCTCCGCCACCGTAGAATGAGCATTCAAAAACTGCAATAGTTTTTCATCCTTTCTACGGTAGCAACCTGCTATAGAAGTTTCAATGATATTCAGGTACAATGTAGCTACAAATAGCTGTATTAAATAAAAAAAATTCGAGATCTCCTTGACGGAGATATAGAGCAACCCTCGTATATCTTCTCTCAGATGCTGCAGCATATAGAACCGCGCTTCTGGTCGGCGAAGCGAACGCGCCGTGGCGTTCCACCAAGAAGTTTGCTGCTGTTTAGCAGCGATTTTCTTTGATTTGCCGTTACCTCCGGATACCAGATGGCGCACAAGGCAGATCTTTCTGTCACTTGCTCTCAAAAGAGCAATTCGTTCAACGTTTTGATTGACGGTAGTAGAACTAAAATAAACATCTATGGAGTAGAAACAGCTATCATTTGAAAGCTTTGTCAGAGCTTTTATAAATCTGCTTACACTTAGATCACGTACTTTTGCAGGTAAATGATTGTAAAGATCTAAGCCCATTTAATTTTTTTTCGATTTTGTTGAGAAATTTTGGAGCTCCCAAGTCTTTAGATGACCTGGTCTGGTAGATGAGCCTATGAGCGTTAGTATTCAAGTTAATTTTGTTAATGTGGATATTAAGTAGTGAAATATATATGAAGATCTTGGGTAGAGGCATTATTTTTAAGTTTCAAAAATGCTCTACATGAATTATAATACACTAGGCCAGTTATCATTCGAATAGCTATCTTCTGAAGTTTAGAGTTTTGTTCCGCTGAGGAACAGATCCGGCCATCGTTGGAGTATTGCTCCATTGTATGGGGATGCATCTGCAGCACGCTCTAAAGCTTCTGGTCACTATCCACAAGAGAACAATTATTAGACTAATCGATACACCTAACCTTACAATGGACCTCCACCGTCTGGAACATCGAAGAAAGGTGGTCGACCTGTCCCTGTTTTACAGATTCTATCACGGAAGATCTTCAAGAGGAGTTGCCCCACAGTGACGTATCTAAGCTTAGGTTTGGGCAAAGGGGCAAAGGATGACCTGATCGTCGACAGACATGCCAATGGAAATTGAAGAAAAGTTTTTTGGTGACGTAGGTGTTACAAAACGTTCAAATAACATGTTATCTCAAATTGGATTTTTTTCGCAATCACAATACTTCCTCCACCATCCTTCCGTTATCCCCAACTCTGGAGTGACCCCATACTCTCATCAAACCTAAAGTTAGGGTAGGGCGTACATTATCTCCGCCACAAAGGAATTCTCAACTCCTCCGAGACCTATAGTTATTAGGAGTTCGGAAGTTGCGTGAAGGCATACGTTCACTGGTATAAATTGAAATCGTCTTGTAGTACGTGGTGGCCAAACAAACCCGCCCGCTGTTCGCGAAGTTACCAAGTCATTATTCATCCTTTATTATCCTTTGTTAGGGATCCGCCCTCCCTTGTTCCCTCGTCCTTCCTAAAATCTCCACGGATCGAATATTATATCGCATGGATTACTCAGAGAAAAGGTCCACACGAACACTTTTAATGAGTTCAGGCCACAGGTGGGTTAACGATATATTTGTATTTGAAGGCTCTTGATCCATTAAAATTAGTTTTTACTCGCTTTTTGCCTGGATAATAAATACATAATTGAAACGATAGGAATAAAGCATTGTCCATAGGAAAGCCACAAGGAGAAACATTCTGTAACAACTTTGTCAAACTATGTTTCTTGTTGTTGAGACATGTCGCAGAAGTAGGAAACAAATTGTCCATACAGAAAGGATTTTTTTAATGAAAATAAAGTTTAGGGAGATAGCATCGAGGGTATAGAAAACATTGGGTTTGCTGATGCAAACAAAATATAGGGGTAACTGCAGCAGCCTTTGTCATCGTAGAAGTCTCCTGTTTTTCAGCGCCTCGCATCTTTTGTTTGCTGATTTATGATTTAAACTTTTTGGACTTCGCAATCACTTGACTTATTTATCATGTTTCTACTGAGTAATATTTCTTGATTTATGTTCGATTTTTCCGAAAAATATATACAGACCGTCCACATTAAAGAGGTCTTGGTCGTTAATCAGTTTGCCGAGGTTTCTCAATTTTGTTTTCAGTTCGTTAGGAAAAAATAGGTCTGGCACCTCTGCCATCCGCACACGAGTCAATCGGCAATGTGGTTGATGTGTTTATAGTCGCAAACGGATGGATTTCTAATTCATAAATATCAGTTTACCCTAGAACTTTGTCCTATTTCATGATAAAACTCCTGCATTCCAGAAGCTTGCATTGTCCACATACTACTACATATAACTATAAAATCAAGACCGATTTGACAGTATAATCTAAAATACGAACAGCCGTCAAAACCGCAAGACGCACGAACTACTCGAACCACAATTCCATTCTGATCGCATGCGATTCAAAACGCACATCTCGAGATGCCTATCAGACGACCCTTTAATGGGGCTAGAGTACTTTTATTATGCAGCCAAGTGAACGCGCGTCGGGAATCGCGTCGATCACATGGGAAATCGACCCGTGTGTGGACAGGCTAAGACATTGCTACCGGTTTTCATTATGAGCATACTAGTATAACAATGACTTCTCATGATTGTGATACTTCGATAATAAGATAAAGCTAGTATAACACGCACTTGAAGAAAAATTACATGTTAATACAAATCCAGATTATATCGCCTACATCTTTTATACCCAATCGATTTACAGAGATACTGAACTACATCTCTTTTCAAGTAATACCTCTCTGTATATCATTAAATATTTTGTAAATACAAATTCGCAATCAAATCGAGTTTTACTGTCAAGATCACACAAAAGAGTATAAATTAAATAGATCTTGCATTAACCACTAAACCATATGACAGCAACAGCGTTAGCGGCACTGAATGCTGTCATACAAAATCCATGGTTTTATCCATGGATGTAGAGCTCAATCACGTTGACCTTGAAGAAGACCATGGACTAATCCTAACAATGACTTCTCATGATTGTGATACTTCGATAATAAGATAAAGCTAGTATAACACGCACTTGAAGAAAAATTACATGTTAACACAAATCCAGATTATATCGCCTACATCTTTTATACCCAATCGATTTACAGAGATACTGAACTACATCTCTTTTCAAGTAATACCTCTCTGTATATCATTAAACATTTTATAAATACAATTTCGCAATCAAATCGAGTTTTACTGTCAAGATCACACAAAAGAGTATAAATTAAATAGATCTTGCGTTAACCACTAAACCATATGACAGCAACAGCGTTAGCGGCACTGAATGCTGTCATACAAAATCCATGGTTTTATCCATGGATGTAGAGCTCAATCACGTTGACCTTGAAGAAGACCATGGATTAATCCATGAATAAATTCACGAAGAAATCGTCCATGCAAAAACGGGTATAAGAAGACAACATAGAAGTCATAGTTACTTAAGCGTCGATGACACGGGGCTAGTTTACGAGCTGCAAGCCAGCGAGTTAGCTAACAGCTTGTAAACTAGCCCTCGTGTCATCGGCTGAGCTAGCAGAAAGTTCTTTGTGTCATCGACACTCGCTCACTCGCTAGCTTTTAAACTCGTCGAGTAGCAACTCGTAAACTAGCCCCGTGTCATCGACGCTTTAGGTGCGCTATGTACGCACAATCAGCTGATCGGCTGCCATGCAGTGGCATGGGTTATAGATTGAGTTACGGAACATCGATTAGTTATCGTTTGTGTGGGAGTTATCTTGTGCAGTTTGTTTTTGATTTTGTATAGTTTTAGGATCTATCTAAGTCTAATGTCGCCGAAGACGTATCCTGTGTAGAAACGCAGTTGTGTGTTTGCATTGTGATTTTTAATGTGGGAACTATTTACTGTGGTTGTAAGTATTTTATTTTATAAATGAGGCCACGATAAATGTATTTTAAATTAATGTATCCATTATAATAACTCTACTCGTACACCAAATACTTTTGAGGGTCCGCGCGTCCGTGCGTTTGCAACATTGGGTTCTTTTGAGGCAAACAGAACATTGTTTGTTTATATTTATTTATACTTATTAAATAATAAATTATTTTATAATTTTATTATTATTATTATACTATAGTAGTATAGATATGCCGATTCTGATCCTCCCGAGGTCATTTGAAGGTCATTTAAATGGGGTGTGGATAACCTTGAGATGTGACGTGGGCTTTTCTTATAGGTGCCGATTCTGATCCTCCCTGAAGGTCATTTTGTAACGTTGTGTTTTCAAATGTGATCGTATCTGAAGGGCTTGTTTCAGTGGGGTGTTGGGTAACCTTGAGTTTTTTTTGTGTTAGTGTATAGCTGCTTATTTTGAACGTCCTTGAATGTGACTATTGACTGGATAACCTTGAGATTTGACGTGGTGGATAACCTAGAGATTTGACGTGAGGCCAATTGCAATCCTCCCTGAAGGTCACTGATATAGGGTGTGGATAGCCTTGAGATCAGTTGTATAATTTTCTTATGAGGCTTGATAGTGATGCTCCCTTAAAGTCATTCAACTGGGGTGGGAATAGCCTTGAGCTTGATCTCACAGAAGAACGTGTTCTGCTAACGTCAGACCTTGCCACCATAAGCAAGCAACCGGAGGTGGGGGTACGATGCCCTTGAGGATCTAGCTATAAATCGAGAAGGTTCGAGCATCGATGCTACAGTTGCCTGACTCACAGTGACTAACATATACTCTAATAAAATGCATACATGTAGTGATTGTGGTAAACATTTTACGCGTTCGGACAATTTGCGTCGGCATAAGAGAAATATTTGCAGTGTGAATCCCACAAATGGACCACCAGCTAAAAAAATTAAATTGGATAGTACACCTCCGAATATGATATGTCCTTGCTGCAATGTCTCGCTTCCGAACAATCGAATGGCTGCTCACGCAAGGACATTACAACATAGAACAAATTCATCGATCCCGATCAGTGATGGTGTGAGACTTATTAAAAGTGCATTCAAATGTAGAATTGCCAGCTATAGATTTAGCACATCAGAATTGTACACCGACTTTAAAGAGTTTTTCGAAAATATTAAGCAAAATACGCTAGATGTAATAGAAGAGAAACTTCGAGTGCACAGAGCTCTGAAAGTGAACATGGAAGTATTCGGGAAGTACGTATTACAGACGAGTGATGTAGCAGATATCAAATCCTTCAATACGGTTAATAAAGTAATAGACGAAAGCACAGAGCTGTCTGATGTTTATCAACAATTTGCTGATGAAATTACATCCCAGTCATCTGAGTTTGAGGAGAAGGATTCTGGTATGTTAAATATTTAGAGAAGTGCATAAATTAAGATAGTAACCTTTGTTGTTTTTTTCAGGGTGGGCGATTGAATGTATCCTTTATGCTGAAGTGAACATTAACAAGTTTTCACCATTGGGTGGATCATCTTATATAAAGTTACCATACTTTATAGAGAAGAAGAAGGCAGTGATAAATGTGCGAAATCAAGACCAGTGTTGTTTCGCTTGGGCCGTCACATCAGCGCTACTACCAGCAAGCACCCGAGTAGTGGAAGTGTCGTCCTACCCGCATTTTTCAACCATTTTGAATGTCCATGGTATGAACTTTCCCGTTACTCTTAAAGATATCTCATTGTTCGAGAGAAATAATAATATCTCTATAAATGTGTATGGGATTGAAAAAATAATCAAAGATGGTAACGTCACATATGAAATAGTTGGTCCATTGAGATATGCTCAGAAGAAATTAGCTTTACATGTCAATCTGCTCTATTTAACGGATGATAAAGGGAATGGTCACTATTGTTGGATAAGAGATCTTTCGCGATTAGTTGCAAATCAGTTAAGTTCAAACGGACATAAGCGGTACTTTTGTGATGGTTGTTTGTTATATTTTTCAACTAAGGCATATCTAGATATTCACCAAAGGAACGACTGCAATCATATATTCACAATAACACCCACAGAGAAACTACGAACTGATAAGTTTGGTAATCAGGTTCCAGAAAACATACTTAAATTCGAGAATTTTGAAAAGCAAATGCCGGTCCCCTTTGTGGTGTATGCGGATTTTGAGTCATTATTAAAACCAATCGATAGTTGTGAACCCAACCCAGAATATTCGTATACAAACGAAACCCACACACATGAACCATATTCATTTTCATATTTTATTAAATCTTCATTTGATTCTGACTTATCCAAATTCGTCTTGTATCGAGGTAAGGACGCGGCGAAAGAATTCGTGACAAGGCTAGAAGCTGATCTTAAAGAACTATATTTCAAATATTTGAAAGATGTAACTCCCATGATCCCTTTAACGCCGGAAGAGCAGATTGAGTTTGACACTTCAACGAAATGTAACATCTGTGAGAAGCCATTTTCAGGATCCGATATTAAAGTTCGCGATCACTGCCACATAACTGGTAAAGTTAGATTTGGGGCTGCACATTCGAAATGTAATTTAAATTTCAAATTACCAAATTTTATACCAATTATAACGCACAATTTAAGTGGGTACGATTGTCACCTATTTATCAAACAACTATCTTCTCATGGAGATAAGATAGACGTGGTAGCCCAGAATAAGGAAAAATACATTTCATTTACAAAAAGTCTGTATATGCATGACTATGTGGACCGAACCGGTAGAATAAGGAGGAAGTTTTTACAAATGAGATTTATCGATAGTTGTCGTTTTCTACCTGGATCTTTGCAAGCATTATCAGACAGTTTGACTAATAGGGATTTTCTGGAGAGTAAAAAGTATTTTTCAGATCCTAGAGTCTTTAATTTAATTAGACAGAAAGGTGTATTTCCTTACAATTATGTGGATGATGTAAAGAAACTGGACCAGGAATATTTACCATCAAAGGCAGAGTTTTATGATAAGTTAAATGAGAAAGATATATCTGAGGAGGAATACGCGAGGGCAATAACTGTATGGAGAACGTTTAACTGTAGGAATCTGGGTGAATATTCTGATATTTATTTACGGACCGATGTTCTTCTCTTGTGTGATGTCTTTGAAAGGTTCAGGAGGAATAGTATGAATATTTACAAATTGGATCCAGCACACTACTACACAACCCCTGGATTGTCTTGGGATGCGATGTTAAAGTATACCAAAATTAGCCTTGAGCTCCTTACGGACATAGATATGATTGGGTTCTTTAAGAATGGTATTCGCGGGGGGATAAGTCAATGCAGCGATAGAATGCACGAAGCAAATAATAAATATTTACCAAATTATGATCCATCTAAAGAGTCAACATTTATATCATATCTCGACGCCACGAATCTTTACGGGTATGCTATGTCATCACCTCTTCCAACTGGGGGTTTCGAATGGATGGGGGATTCGGAAATATCTACATTCGATTTAGAAAATGCCAAAATAGACGGTGAGAATGGCTATGTCTTGGAGGTTGATGTGCGATATCCTGAAGGGTTACACGATTCACATAGCGACCTTCCGTTTTTGGTGGAAAGTATTATCCCACCAAACGCCAAGACAAAGATTCCGAAACTAATCCCAAATCTGTACGACAAGAAAAAATATATTGTACATTATCGCGTCCTTCAACAAGCTGTAAGGTATGGTTTGCAAGTAACCAAGGTTCACAGGATCCTTAAGTTCAAACAATCGTTCTGGTTGAAGGAGTATATCGATCTCAATACGACAATGCGTAATAAAGCAAATAATAAATTTGAAAGGGACTTCTATAAGCTTCTAAACAATGCAATCTTTGGAAAAACTATGGAAAATGTAGATAATAGAAGAGATATAAAGTTGGTCACACATTGGGAAAATCATCGTAATAGCATCGGTGTGGGAGCACTAGTAGCTCGTCCAAATTTCAAGAGTTGTTCCATATTTAACGAAAATCTTGCAGCTATCCATTTAGGAAAAGTTAGGGTACATTATTTCAAGCCAATATACGTGGGATTCTGTATACTAGACATATCTAAAATAGTAATGTATGATTTTTTTTATGGTTTTCTTAAAAAGCAGTTCAACGATAAAGTATCTATGCTTTACTGTGATACAGATTCGCAAATTTTGAAAACTCATACAGACGACTTCTATGAATTTATGAGAAATAATATCAGCGAGTTTGATACTTCAAATTATAAACAAAACAATGAGTTCAAAATTCCAGTCAATGACTCTATTCTGGGTAAAATGAAAGACGAATTTCCAGAAGACCCTATAATAAGTTTTTACGGAACAGGTGCGAAAGCATACTATATCAAGTCAGTTAAGGGAGAAATGAAAAAAGCAAAGGGTGTTAAAAAAGCAGTAATACAAAATCAGTTATGTGGTAATGATTATAAGCATATAATAGAGAATGGTGGTCTGATTTTAAGAAAAATGAATACATTCAAAAGTAGGCTGCATGATGTATATACAGAAGTCAAAAATAAAGTAGCTTTAGCACACAACGATGATAAAAGGTTTATAATTCCAAATACAACAAAAACTTTACCCTGGGGGCACTCTGACATTGAATTTTACCAAACAGACCCCACAACGAATGTAAAATATGCTATCGATGCTATTAATGAGATGACAACGCGCGAAGCTCCTGAAGATGGTAATTTGGATCTACTTATACAATTAATGTTAGCCGAAGTTTCTAGATATTAGATTTAAGTTACTGTACGCTTGTAAAGTAGGATAGTATTGAATAAATGCTTGAAGAATAAAGTTGGCCATTTTATTTCAACTTTTGCGCCTAAACTGACACTACTCATCACCAACATCATATTCAGTGGCAAACGACATGACTACAGTTGTTGTAGATATTCAAGGATATCATATCGAATCAAAATTTGTTCCAAAAGAGATAGCATTTAAGAAAGATGGAATATTGTACCATTACATTGTTAAACCTATGGTTCACTTCAGTAGACTGAACGTGAAAGACCAGAGAACTGTTAAGTTTGTGGAAAAGTATAATCATGGTATTAGATACAAAGCAGGAAATACAGATGGTAACCAAATAATGAAAATAATCAAGCATCACGTTAACAACGGTGATATAGTCTTTCTGAAGGGCCATCAAAAATATATCTATCTACTCAAATCTGTTGCTGAGCTGAGCTTAGAAAACGTGGAGATAGTGAATTTGGAGACCGACAATGATATCCAGCTTAACGTGAACTTGAACAGAGAATCAATATGTGATGATGTAATAAGGTGTAATTATCACTCCCAAAACAGAAACGGTAGGTGTGCCTTGAGTGTTTGCACGATGATTGATTTCTGGATAAGGAGATACCGTTCAACCATCAAAGAGCAGAAAGGAAATCTTCATTTACTACAAGACGACCAATATTTTTGAATTCCAAGTTACATTACTAATGTTATTTTGTTGAATAGGTTGTATTAGTATTCCAATATATTCATCAGAAAAATATCAGACTTTTTCATTTAATACATACCACGATACATGCCAAAGTGTATAGGGTGGCTCATATTGAAGTTTTGTTAGCAAAATTAATTCATTTCTCGAAGTATAAAAATTAACCTTATTCAAGAAATGTTGTTACAGCCAGACGTGTAAGAAACACAGGGATTACCGAAAACGTCTGGCAACATGGCAGTAGATATGGCAGGGTTTTGGGGGCTGTCCCTCATTCCCTCCACTCAAGCGATTCGACCTATTAAAGTAGTGGGCGGATACCTCTATCCCACTCTTCCTTCTAACCAATCAAAAATGGGGAGAGGGCGATCAGCAAGCGATTAGGGTAGGAGTTTAAGGCATAAAACTGCTGGTCGGAACCAGGAGAGGTCATTCTGTTTAGCTTTCGATAACAGACAAGCAGCTACAGCCACCTTCCAGCAACAAGCGACTAATTCGAGGATGTCTGCAAAGATGAATGTAAGTATAAATAATTTGGGTATAATTTGAGGGACTGCTCTGCCAACTGTTGGCAATGATATACGTTTCTAAGCATTTTTTTCTTTTATTGTTACAGATGACCACCGATGCCCTGTACCATTCCGACGATGACGACTTCCAACCTTCACCAGCTAAGCGACCAGCACCGCAACCATCCGCCTCCGTGGCGGGGCCAAGCCCGACCACTAGGAAAAGGACGGCGCCGGTGAAGGTAACGACTGGCACAAAACGCCAGAAGAAGGAAGGTAGCGCTTCCGAAAATAAATTGGTTGCGAAGCAATCAAAGCCTTTGAGGAAGACGAAGGAAAGCCGACCGTCGACTTCGATGCCGCGAAAGAAGCGAAAAGAGGGTGCTAGAATGAAGTCGTGTAAGTCAGCATACAAGACTTCCGCGGCTCAATACCAGCAATATGAGCCCTTCCTTTTCACTTCAGTTGCTGCACCGGAGTCGACAGTGGATTTCTCGTTTCTTAACGAGGCCCCGATTACGACGGATCCAAGTTGTTTTCGCAAGTCACCTATCCGGGTGTTGGCTGGACTTGAGGAGCCTGGTGTGGTGTCGTCGTCGATAACTCCGCCGGAACGGTGTCAAGCAAAAATTGTGGTTCATGAAAATTTGCTAGTCACCGCTCCAGTAGAATTATCAACGAAGGCACCTTCAGAGCCCGATGAAAGACCGTCAACCCCGGAGCGGTATCGTACACCCTCACCGACGCCATCCCGTAAGCTGCCAGCTACACCGAGGACACCGAAGATACTAGCGACCGAACCGTCCCAGGAGTCGCTAGCATCTTCGGCATCTAAGGAGAGCGGCAGCTCTGGCAGTAGTGGTTGTAGTGGTAGTAGTAGTAGTAGCAGCAGTAGCAGTGAGAAAGTGGCTACTACGAATGAAACCACTATGCTTGGCCCACTAGTGTCCTTCTATGCTGGCCAACTGCAAAAGGTCGAAAGGGACCTGCAGAAGGCGGAGGCGGAAAAAATGCAGTTGTCCGAAGAAGTGCAGTCGCTGCAGACGCTCGTTGACTTAAAACGAACCGTCGTCGAGGAAAGGCAGCGACTGCAGGAGCGTCTCCAGCAGTTGGACCAGCGTTTGGCAGAGATGGATGGTGCGGAGCAAGCTGGTGAAAATATGAAGGAACGGGAGCGGATCGTTGGGGAAAGGGTAGCGCATCTGAAAGGAAAAAAGGAAAAACTGGTGGGACGGATGGCTACGGTCATAGCTTATGAAGATGACCCTATCTGTCTGTCCCAATCCCAGTAGTTTTTTTATGTATATATTTTTTCCTTTGTTTTTCCTTTGTTAACTTGTAGATATTTAGAGTTAGTTGTATGTATGTATATATTTTTCCATTTAGAATTAGCATTATGTATTTATTTTTATTTAGTTTGATATTTTTCATAGTTAATAAATTAAAATGTATATTTGTGGAAAAATACAACAAAAAAAAACAATTTAGATTTTAAAAAAAATTTGTAAAAAATGTTGAAATTTAGGTATTTATTTGTATATAGGGGTTAGTGATTTGTGTACATTTTTATATAATAGTAGTAATGTACAAATGTATTTTTATGTATATCTTATAATTGAGAAAATATATAAAACAAGTTTTAGTTGATGAAAAAGTATTTGTGAAAAAAAGTGTCTTTAAATTTTGTATTCATTTGTATGTAGTTGTTAGATATTTCTGTAAATTTTTCTAGAATAGTAGTAATATACAAATGTATTTTTTGATCATAATAACTTTTATGTATCTTATAATTCAAAAATAAAGAAATTGAAATAGATATATATCGATTCTGAAATCTAGTTTATTTCTGATTAATAAATGAGAAAAAAATATGCAAAAAAAAAATTGTTTATGAAAAAAAAAATATTTGTGAAAAAAAGTTCGTAAGTATTTGACAAAAACAAATAGGTTAGTTTATGAAAAATATTTGTGAAAAAAATTATAGGTTGGTTTCTAAGACAACAGGTTAGTGCGTAGTCTCCAATTACACATAGTGCTTACTGGGTCGTGCTAAGTTTCGGTAAAGGTGGAGGTTAGGTCGACTGCTGCGCCGTCGACTAACATCGACACGGGCGGTGGCCGTCGACCCACCTTATCTCGCCGCGCATGCAAAGGCGCGGCGGCACATGCTACGGCGAAGCCGCCGAGCCGCGCATACAAAGGCTCGGCGGAGGCCCATTTTGACGCATTTTGAGGGGCAAATGTGATCTTCAAGGGTCCTTCAAAACGGTAGTTTTTTCAGAAAAAAGACTGAAAAAAAACGTTAGAAGCATGAAAAAATCGAGATAGACAAAATTGTAAGACTGATAAAAAAGTACACCACTAAATAAAATTTTTAGAAAGATCCTTCATTGGTGAAGCCGCCCACGCTCGATGAATTTTTTTCTGTCACGGTGGTAAGGTTTTTGAATAAAGTACGATTTAAAAAAAAAACAAGTTTATTGGTTGATACAAACAAAAAATCTCTTTATAATTCACAAAAATAGCGCCTCATATCTCCTCCTCGCTATCTACAGGAAAAGGTAATTCCACTCTCTGGTTTTCTGGACCATCCGGACGATCAGGATCATCATCGTCGCTGTTATCAGATGAGCTGTCAATTGTAAACAGCAGGAACCCCAGTGGCTGTCTTGTGGAGTCGCACGGTCCATCGTCCATCGGTGACCTCGCCACCGCCCAATGTGATTGGTCGGGTAACTCACCATCAGGAACCGCAGTCTCGATACTCCATATGCTGGAGTTATCATTGTCGTCATCTAACCAAGACGTTGAGTCGCAAGGTCCGTTTGACTCTGTAGTCATTTCGCTGCTAAATGTGTTAATTCGTCACTTGATTGTACAGTATGATTTTCATTGACAAGAACTCTCGTTTTTATGTTTCTAGTTCCCCACACTAAAGCCCCCTCCATACCTCCTCCCCTCTTCATCTATACATCTTTAGAAGTAAACTTAGTGTGTTATTGGATGGAACGTCGATGGCATTGGTGGGTGGGTACTTATATGCGTGCCCCAAACCAAGACACAATAATCTCACAAACGCTCAAGGCGCATTTACCGTTTCTGTTAGCACACTGGCACTCATGCTTCATACTATTTTCAAGTATCACCAATTACTAAGTTACTGAGCGCTTATTGATAGAACAAGTAATTGTATTATTATATGAGGGGATGGATATAGAAAGGAAAAAATATTGCTTCTTTTTTATTTCATTCATTATTTATTTTATTCAAGATGAACATTACTTTATACATCGAAAAAAGATAAAACAGTTTCTTTTTCTTCATTCAATTTTGTCCTTTTCTGTTCAGATTTCATACTAAGAGTATCAATCCTCTTCTGACAATCATCTAACTGTCGCTTCCTTTTATTTCTGCACTCCTTGACACGTTTTCTTTCTTCATCTAACTGCTTTATTCTTTCATCATCCGCTGCCTGGGCTGCCTGAAGCTTGTCACAATGGGCCATCTCCTCTGCCAATTTCTTTTCTGCACTTATTATTTCAGCTTTAATTCGCTGAATACTACTTCTCAACGCATCCCTCTTCTCGTCGAAGTCGTCCATTGGAGGTTGCTTCGATTTAAGTAGTGTTTCTCTTAAAATGTTGCTAACTGGTTTGGATGCTGCCTGTTTCGACTTTCTCACTGCTGGCACTGTTGACGCTGTACCCGTTGATGTTCTCGCTCCATCTCCAACTACTGGCGGCATCGATGCTGCACTTGTTGATGCTATCGCTGCATCTGTTGATGCTCTTGGTACATCCATATCTATTTCTACCACAGCATTAGCATCCTCCACCATTCTCCAGTCTGGCTGCTCCACATGTTTGTTGGTTGGTTGGCCATGATGATGTACGTAATATGTAGTGTTTTCTACGGAACAGTATGATTCTTTGAAGACTGTAGAACTGATAAACCATTGAAAGTAGACTTGTATTTATACAGAAAACACTCTACACGACAGTAGTAAAATCTAAGAGGGGGAACATTGAAATACTGATATGGGTGGTGTACGTGCAGCTGTTTAACGATGTACACTATAATAGACCAATGAGAGGACTGGTTGAAATGTATCACAACCAATAAGCGTTTATGGGCGGATTCACTTACAGTTCGGTCAATAACGATGTCCGTTAGAAGCCACCGATATCGATGCTACATGGCAGTAGTAAAATCTGAGAGGGGACCATTGAAATATCAATATGGGTGGTGTAAGTGCAGCTGTTTAACGATGTACACTGTAATAGACCAATGAGAGGACTGGTTGAAATGTATCACAACCAATAAGCGTTTACGGGTGGATTCACTCACAGTTCGGTCAATCACGATGCGCGTTCGAAGTGGCTGATATCAATGCGCGCATGCGTTGTCGGCGCGTATAGCGAAATGTTCTCTATTTCCACTAATAATCTTACGTACACCAGCTGGCAAGTAGGCGGATCTTCTTTTTTTTGCTTTCTTTAACGATATACACTGATGGGGGAAGACAGTAGAGGAGGGAGGCTTACCTACCTGGAACTGTATAAATATGATGGTGAAATGAGAGTTCTTCAGTGCAGTTCTGCTACCGCTACTACTACTACTATACTACCGCTACTACTACTATTTTGAAAATGGAGTATTCGAGGAAGTTGATCCCCTGCCCGTACAATGGTGAACATGAGGTGCGGCGTGGGACAATTGGGGACCATTTGCTGGTTTGCCCTTTCCGGGGTTGTGGTCCGGTGAATTGGCCACAATATATTGCTACCTATCTAAGTAAAGGTAAGTTTCCTCATTTCACTATATATCCCTACACGAGCAAGCTATCAAATGACAACTAGTTTATAACAGAATAATCCAAAATTTACAGTTGTTCTACAAAATATCTCTTTATTTGCAGAGCCATCCACCCAGACAGGAAGCCATAAGGAAGCCGAGGCCAGCAACCCCACCACGCCACCGCAGGACCCATCGAAGTACGGACTAGTGCAATGTCCGCGTGTTGCAGCGCATTGGGTCAAACCTACGTCGATGGGAATGCACCTCCTGCGGTGTGCCAAGAACGTGCTGCCTACCAAGAACGTGCCTACCACGCCACCACAGCATCACCTCGCAAGCCGGAGAGATGTGGAGGTTCAGCCTGAAGGTACATAATTGGTTTCTGCGACAAAAACTTTTTTTCTTTTTTCATATATCTTGCACATCTTTATCCTAGAAGTCACAGAAAATTGATCTCTACTAAACATCATTGTATTAATTTTGCACTGATACAATCATATTGTATAACTCTAAATTTTAAATAAATCAAGCCACACAAAAAATTCTTCAGTACATCCACATAGATTTTCAACCTTCTGAATCTTACCCACATTCACATAAATTACAAAACCATATTTTCTATTGTTTCAGAAAACTGGGATGATGATGATTATCCCACGTATAGGCCGAATCTCCAGAACAGAGAAGTAATCCGGGATCCTCCCCCTTGCCTCTCCAAGAGGGAGAGAAAGCTGTTGAGGAGAAGCGAGGTGGTGCGCTTCAACAATATAACTAAATAATTTTTATCTTAGGTTAGGTGTATTTTATGTATTAGAGATTAAGGTAGAATTAAATAATAAAAGTAAATTGAAAAAACTGCTATTTTATTTCCAAAAGTATCGAAACAAATATACACATTGAAATTATTACGGCTAAACATAGTCTGCGCTCCGTCATATCAATCATCACAGTACATCTGCAGCGTCTATCCAGGAATTCTTGTTCTTTTGGAAACCTAACCATTTTACAAAGAGCTTGTTTCCTCTCCTTTTTAAGACTTTTTCAATCAAATACTCATTTGGAAACTGTGTTTTTCTTAGCTCAGCTTCATAGAAACAACCGCTTATTGGTCGCCGATCCATATCTTCTAGCATATATGTGACCGGATCTGTAATATTAACTTTGCGTATTTTGAAGAGCTCCGTGGAATAATTCGGAGTGTAACCTTTTTCAAATACACCTTTATATCTGCTTATTCTCACAACGTCTCCAAGATTAAGTTTGCTTTTGCCAGCAACCTTTGGATTGCGATACGCACTCAATCGAGTGTGAACATTAATTTCAATAGGGGCCAATCCAGTTGTTCGATGTATTCTATTGTTATATACGTTAGTGATATCATCCAAAATAGTGATCCATGTGTAACTTCCTCTTGCGGAAAATTCTTTGAACAGAAGGTGCTTTAGCGAACGGATAGCCCTTTCAGCAATTGCGGCCTTCTTTGTACTGTATGTGGAATAATGGTTAATTCCATACTTGTTCATGAGAGAAGCAAATTTTCTGTTGTAAAATTCGGTTCCATTATCTGTTTGTAGATTAATTGGATAATATCCTGCGTCCCTTATGATATCGCCCATTGCTGTCGTTACCGTTACCATATCTTTCTTCTTGATTGGTCTACACCATAGGAACTTAGAATAGCAGTCAATGACTACCAATATGTATCTATATCCATTATTTTCTTTATGGAAAGGTTGCATTTCCGCTAAATCAGCTTGCCATAAGTCAGCGAAACCTTTTATGATAGTTTTTCGACGGCGAAAGTTCTTCCGAACTGCCCTGTGTAACTCTTCTGCTATGCCACGTTTTGTTGCGCTGTTAATTGACATATCTACATGTAGAGGTCTGACTCAGGTGATTGTAGAACAGAAACTGATCATTAATCATGAAAAATCTACTGATCTATGGTCTGAGTTGATTTAAAGTGTAGCCTGCAAGCCACGCTGGTAAAACAGGGCCACCTTCAACATCGAATTCCCTTTTGACTTCACTAGCTAATTTCTGGCAAAAATTATATACAACCTCTAGTTGCTCTAAAATGGATATCAAATTGGTTGTTAATACATCAATCTTTTTCTCAAGGCCATCACTCAATTCTAGCGTTTTGCTATTCACCATACTTTCAAGCATATCAGTGGTACTTTTTAGTTTTTTTTCAACATACTTTATATGAACAGAGTCATTTTCATCTGTAGGATCACCAACATTCTTTAACTGCTTTCCATTGATATCATAATTTCCAGTTTGTGTAAGTTTAAAACCAATACCTGGAATGCCACGTACAGTTGTATGCTTAGAACTGCGACGACCAAACTTATCTATCGTATTGTGCATCGCTACGAAAGCGTTATACTATTAGTGGGATCTATCAACTTGCAAATATATACCCCAAAATTAGCGTATTACGC
The DNA here is from genome assembly GCA_951848785.1 of Callosobruchus maculatus. Classification (NCBI taxonomy): domain Eukaryota; kingdom Metazoa; phylum Arthropoda; class Insecta; order Coleoptera; family Chrysomelidae; genus Callosobruchus; species Callosobruchus maculatus. The sequence goes on from CATOUR010000100.1 coordinate 6,032,321, forward strand.
CCTCTTCACGCAATTCTTCTATTATAGATAAAATTTCGTTATCGTGGTTTGTGTGACCCGCGGATTTTGAGCTGTATAGCAATTTCAGTCGATCAATCAGCTCGTTGATGTCGTTCCAATACACAAAGTCGCGTTTATTAGTGTTAAATATCTTATACTTAGGTATCTTCATTTGTGTATGTCCCCTACCAACTCTGGCTCTCAAATGCATGGGGGATGATGTAGATAGGATATTAAATAATTTATTGAAATACTCAGATCCGTCGACATTGTAAATATTAAGAGGTGTGTAATCTTTGCGAAGTACATTAGTTAGATTCAATATGGACCTGAATGTGTGTAGAGTTTTCGAGTCGGAGTTTCGTGTATCTCCTACAAACATCATATCTAGTAAGTGTGGGGATATTTTGAATTTACTAGTCTTATCACCCGATGATAAATGAACCGCCTTATCATCAAATTCCACTTCATGTACACCCATTAACAGCTTCTGTGATTGTGGGTCGATCCTTACATTATAAACACTTCCATAGGCCGGATGTCCTGCTCTCAAATTATCTATATGACTTTTCAACACCTCAGCAACTGCCTCTCTATCCACACTTGAATTAGCTGTAGATACATACTGAGTGACTGAATCTCTTTCCCTCTCATTAATTGATGATGGTGTATCAGGTAACTCCTTTATTGGTGTTATACCGGAAAAAGCAGCGGAAGTCAAATCTTCGAATCTCGGCCCTTTTGGTGTGCTAGTAGAGGGAAGGGTTTGATTTGGATATGTAGATGGTGGTTTTTTAGGAGTGCTCGTAGGACCAACATTTTGAATTGGCTGTTTCGGTAGCGTAGGATTGGATGCATTTGCTATTGTCTTCAACTGTTTTGTAATAGGCTCATATATCTGTTCCAATGAAGTGTTACCGATTTCGCGGGCTTTCCTTACATAGTTGAATTTTCTCCGCACTGACTCTGTTGCATTAACTAATTCTTTTTTTAGAGCTACCTCATCATTGCTCTGTTGTTGTTTCATTCTGGTATATGTAATGTTGCCACTGTGATGTATGCTGATTGCAGTCTCACATTCAATTGATGATATTATTAGTCTTGCAGTGGATTTATGAAGCTATCGAATCCCTTCCGGTACCTGCCGTTTCTTATTTCTCTATCTTTGTCGATAACTAGGAATCCATATTTATCCCTCCAACATATTGCACACATATCTTGAAATTGCTTAAAAGTTACATCGGGAGCCACATGGTCAGAGAAAACATGTGATAAATTTGTATTATCGACCTTAAACAAAACTATCAGGTTTGCGTTGTCTCTAATCACTCTTTTCGGTACCCAACTGTAACTTTGCACACAGTAAAAGCAATCCACACCTTTGTGTCGCCCCATACTGAAGTATTCTCGTATAGCATTTTGATTCTCACATATCACATCATCAAAGATAAAAACTGAGTTTGGTTTGGCTTCTGACGGTGGTGGAACTTCGGAATTATTAGCAAATGCATAATATCCTAGTCCATCTATCGAACTCATTACTTTTTCAATGAATGCGTACTTGGGTTGGTTGAGCGACTTTGAAAAAATATATAAGTTCTCAAAAAAAGCCCATTCGGATGTAACAGGAGAGATACTAGTACATTGGTTTTTCCACAGTTTGATGGTCCAACTATAATACATCGAATTGTTGATGGTAGTAGTACCCCATGTCGACGACGAGAAGTATTATTTTCCGGATCAGTAACATTGACATCTATATTGCTAATGTCTAATGCCTGGTCCTGTTTTGTCACCTTCATCGTTCAACGACTTGACCATATATAAGCTGCAGTTGTTTATATGTGTTTTATTTAAATGCCGCTACTTCTTGAGAGAAGGTGTAGTAGCATCTCCAAAACTGGTGGTGGAATTGTTAATAAGTTGATAAATAAGCTGCCATTCGAAGCACATTTGCCTTTTTATCAGTATTGCGGCCCGGGTACTCGATTGGAAGAAAGGATCGCACTAGGCCAAAAAGGAATAAATAGATTAGACGCGGCCTGCTTACAACACGACCTTGCATACCGCAAATCCGATTTAGCTACAAGACATAAAGCTGACTACCAACTTGAGCAAGAAGCTTGGAAACGAGTCAAATCAGCTGACGCGAACCTTGGAGAAAAAGCAGCTGCTTGGTTAATTACAAATATTATGAAGGTCAAACGACGCACTGGAATGGGTCTTGCAACACTACGTGGACGGAATAAGAAGAAATGCATGCGTGAAAAATCGAGGAAATTAGTAGGTGTAAAACATCGTGCAGGAATGGGTTATGCATCACGACGACGAGGGCAGAATAAAAATAATATACGTAGGAAAATGAGGAAGGCTATAAAGAAGGTGCACTTTGGTTCAGGAATACTAAACAGAGTTCGCAAAAATATGAAACATTTTTCGAACCACAAGCAAGATAACAGTGTGCTAAGAAAAGCAACATCTGCTGCATTATTAGCTACCCGGAAGTATATCAAGTCCATTGGGGGCAAACGGCATATTCGTCTTCCGCGAGTTATACCTATCCCCAAAGTAGGTGGAATTCTTCCTTTGATTCCAATTTTTGCCGGTCTCTCAGCATTAGGTAATCTCGCTGGGGGTATTGCAAATATTGTTAGGTCCTCTAAAGCAGTTAATTCAGCACGACAAAGGAATACAACTGATTCAACATCTACTTCTGGTATAAGTAAAATTGGAAACGGTATATATTTGAAACCATACCGCAAAGGATTTGGTTTGTTTGTTAAACCTAGGACTTCAAAAAACTTTTAAAAACCCTACCCCAACGACCGCTTACAGATAATGACCTTGTGTATTACGCTAACAAGCTAGAAATACCATATTTCAGAGGGATTTTTATGCGCGATGATCTGCCTAAACAAGGTCCACTGAGGAATGAGTCAGCCATCATTAATTTAGACAGCAAGAGTGGGGATGGGTCACACTGGGTTTCATATATAAAACGCGGAGTGGTGGTATATTATTATGACAGTTTCGGCAACCTACCGCCAACCAGCGAACTGGTGAAATATTTCCTCAAAAAATCTAAGAAGATTCAGATCCTGTATAATCACAGACGACAGCAGAACTTCAATACCTTTTGGTGCGGGCACCTGTGTCTACGATTTCTTTCTGAAGAGAAGCAAAAATCTGTGAAAAATGGATCGTGAAACACTTAAAAAGATGAGCAATTCCCTTAAAGCATTTTCAAGAGAAAGAAGCCTGTTGAACATGACACAAGAAGAACTTGCCCACATACCCAAAGAAGTACTGATGGTATGTACACCTAACGAAATAGCACTTGTATGGAACAAACTGCCATTGCATTTGAAGGAAGATGTGGATATACAACGATTCCAGTTCTGTTGGGAGCACTATAATACACACCAGAACGGAGATGAAGCAGACGGGCCGCCACCAAGAAAAATATTTTGTTGTTACTGTAATTTGCAAGATATCTCTATGACAAGCAGTAATGAGTCAAACAAGTGTTGTAATCAATAAAATTTTGAATATATAAAAGTGTTATTTTTTTGTATCACCGCAGTCATGTCTTATACATTTACCTTGACGGGTTATGACAGTGTGCTGTCTGCTAGTTTTTATCCGCCAATAGAGCTGGATACCAATGCGCAGTACGGATTGGGGCTAATAGGTTTTTTACTCCTACAACTCAATATTCAATGTTCATGAGGGTAATAATCTAATTGTGTTTAAACAACCTTCAGATGATTCTCAGATGAATATTACATATATTCTACCAGGCACCTACGAAATCGATGAACTCAACATATATCTACAAAAGATAATAAAGTCCATAGTTCGATACAAACATAATGTTACAACTGACGAGCTGTTTTGTCTGAAGGCCAACAACAATACAATGAAATGTGAATTATATTCAATATATGATGTTGATTTATCTTTCCCTAACTCAATTGCATCTTTGATTGGATTTGAGCCGGAGGTTTTCGAATGCAACAAAAAACATATATCAACCTTACCAGTTAATATAACGACAGTCAGACTAATAAAGGTCGACTGCGGATTGATATCTGGCGCCTACCACAATGGAAGTGAAATGCACACTCTGTATGAATTCGACATAGACGTTGAGCCTGGATTCAAATTAACAAAGGAGCCACAGAATGTAATATATATGAGCGTTATGCCTAGTGGTCGTCAGTTTATCGATAACATCACACTGAAAATTTTGGATGACGAGGGAAATCTGATTAACTTCCGTGGTGAAAAAATTATCGTTAAATTGGAATTGCGTCGGTTAGCTTGAGCGAACTCCACAATTGAATAGGATGGGTTTTCTATATAACATAGGTGCACAACAATTGAAAAAAGTCGATAAAGCCCTTACAAACAACCATAAAATACGAAGAACACATAGGAATAACCTTATTCGTCATTCGTCAGCTGCCAAAGGCACAACGTCGAAGCTATCACTACAAAATCGTAAGTTTCTGGAGTCTATAGGACTAAAGCTAACTGAAAAATATGGTTCTGCACGTATCAAGTGAGAAGCTGGATGTTTTTGAGGAACCGATTTTGGATCACTCCTTAGCAAGTTTACATGAATACACATACAAGCCGTATGGTTCACCATATTTCAAGAGTTCTGACATTGTTCATATACCAATCAACTTCCAAGATCTCATTTTAAATATTGCTGACAGTTACATTTTCATCGAAGGAACGTTTACTCCAAGTGATGCCACGAAGTCCTGCTATCTATCTAACAATGCTCTGTCTTTTCTGTTTGATGAAATTTCTCTACATATGGGTGGTGAAAAAGTTGTCATTGTACGAAATCCTGGAATAACGTCAACAATGAAAACAATGATCTCTCATGGTAAAAGTGCCGCCCATTCACTATTATGTACAGGATGGGGCTTAAATGAAGACAATTCAGCGATATGGGATTCAACTAGTAAGGTCTTCAGTGGTAGAATACCTCTAAAACATATAATGGGATTTGCTGAGGACTATAAAAAAGGAATTCTAAACATAAAACAAGAGCTTGTATTAGTCATTGCAAGATCCTTTAAGAACTGCTTTGTCGGTGAATGTGACGCAGAGCTATCAATATCAAAGATTGAATGGAAAGTCCAACAGATTGTTCCTGAAGACCGCTACAAGGTCAAACTTCTACAGAGACTGAACAAAAGCAGTTTGAGTTCAAGGATTAAGGTGGCATTTCGCTCTTGGGATTTGTATGAACTACCATCACTTCGCTCAACATCAACAGACGTCTGGGCAATTCGAACAACCAACAAGCTAGAGAGGCCTTTGTTTGTTATCGTTGGATTTCAAGACTCAAAATTAGCAGAAGATCCTAAGAAGGACATCACTAAGTTCATTCATGCCAACATAAACTCGATTCGATTGAAGCTGAATAACCAGGTATACCCATATGAAAGGTGGAACCTGGATTTTGAGAAGAAGCTAAACACTGCGGCTTACTATGCATTTGAGAGCTTCCAAAGTGCGTATTACAACAAGGGAATGGCAGAACCATTATTCAATATTAAGGAGTTCAATGATAACCCACTATTTGTAATCGACTGCAGTCATCAACCTGATAACCTTCAGCTGTCAACTGTGGATATATCGTTGGAATTTGAAACCAGAAAATCTTCTTTCCCAGCTAACACTAAAGTGTATGCATTAATCATTCACGATTCTTGTATTAGTTACAACGCTTTTGAAGGATCTATTCAGAATGGACTTATTCATTCATATTAAATGTATTTTGATTTTTATTATAGCTGTCATGGCAAAAATAAAACACTTTTAATACATTTGTTTTTTTATTTATGCATAAATGATACAGAAGTGAGCCGGATGCGTACAAATGTCATTCTTTATCTACGAAACTATATTTGGTAATTATATGTTGAGGTAAATATTCCTCTATTGCATACAAAAATGGTTTGAGTTCATTACTAATCATCCCATCACATAGTTGATCGATGGTACATTCTTCACGTAAATATTGTCTGCATAACTTTTCCCCTTCTTCATATTTCCTGATTAGCATCCTCTTCCGTTCGACCTCTTCATCATCCCAGCAGATACTCAAGTCATAGACCGTGGAATGTTCCTCATCGAAAATCAAATCTACCAATTGACATGCAATTCTCTGGATGGCTGTACGTAGATCTTTTGCTTCAGGCCACCCCATTGCTGAATACTGCATCCACATTGTATAATGGGAATGAAAAGTTAGTCTGCTTCTGAAACAAACAGAACGTCTAATACCAACTAGGTGCAAATAAATGTTTTTATCTCGAATTTACCTTCTACATATCGCGGGTCCAATACATGGGAGTAACCATTATATTATTTATACCCAACACAATCTGTACTACCTCATCATCAAATATATTATTGTTGAATATAATCAAATTTCATCAAACATTTGGAGCGCGCGCCTGGTGTTTTAGGTGAACTTTGACCAATATATGTTAGTGAATATTTATTTTGAGATTCATTTATCTCTTTAATCACTGCTTCAGACATATGCTCCGATACTCTTTTAGGTAACCATACTTTGAACTCATTAGCATCATCTTCTAATAGTGTTGCTACTAGACATTCACCAAATTTTGATTTGACGGGTGACAGATTCTTAATTGTATGGGCTTTGTTTACAGTTAGTGAAGATAAAGTTCTGAAAAGTATTTTGTTATCGAGTTCACAGTTGATTTTATTGTTAATTTCATGCAATTCAGAGGTAGCGACAGACATTGTTTAAAGAAAAAACAAATAATGTTACTGTTGGATAAATAATATAAAAAGGGTGCTCACCAAGTTATATCTGTACACAATATACTTCGGGACTATACTCTGATCGTCTCTCGACTTTTACTGATCACTAGCCCGTTATTACACTATTTATACAGATACCTTCAAGGTCAAAATACGTCACCGTGCATTCTTCTCAAAACCATCAAGCCTCGTAAGAAAATCATACAACTGATCTCAAGGCTATCCACACCCTATCTGAGTGACCTTCAGGGAGGATTGCAATTGGCCCCACGTCAAATCTCGAGGTTATCCACCACGTCAAATCTCAAGGTTATCCAGTCAATAGTCACATTCAAGGACGTTCAAAATAAGCAGCTATACACTAACACAAAAAAACTCAAGGTTACACAAACAACCAATTCAAACACTAACAACAAATATTTCAAAATCGTTATCTATAGGCACATTGTAAACCGAAAAAACTCAAGGTTACCCAACACCCCACTGAAACAAGCCCTTCAGATACGATCACATTTGAAAACACAACGTTACAAAATGACCTTCAGGGAGGATCAGAATCGGCACCTATAAGAAAAGCCCACGTCACATCTCAAGGTTATCCACACCCCATTTAAATGACCTTCAAATGACCTCGGGAGGATCAGAATCGGCATATCTATACTACTTACTATTATTCAAATTTGAATTGAGAAAAAATTGTTATGCCTCTGACTGTAAGCAACGTCATCCGCCATCTTGTTCGCGCAGGTACACCATCAATTGTGTGACCTCACTATTATCTTCTTACATGAAATGGACTGTACGAACTGTACGTGTTCTGGAGGCTGCAACTGTCGAACTATTACTGAGACGAAACAAGATATTTTCCTTTTAACATAATATTTTATAGTTGTATACATATTTCTAAGTAATTTTCTCACGGACAATACATTTTATAATTATTTACTAACAACGCTATCCATCTAAACCCGCATCTAAATGAACAAACCCACACATCCATTACGATTTAGTATCCATACTTATAATTTTCTATGCAATTATTTTTGTTGGAAGCATAGTTTCTGCAAACGAAATTGCGACTCGAATATTCTAAGAAATATGATGCTAGGTAAACATGGTTACACGCAAATAAATTATGTAGATAGTGATGGTACCATTTTCAGACAGTGGTACAGCCTTGAAGAGAGAGACATTGATTAAATCAGATCCTGATGCTCATTCGAATCATAATACAGACGATATGTATGTAAATTAGGTACTAAAAGATCTTATAGACGAGGAGCTCTACAAGTAGCCCTCCGGCTATATCCTAAGATGAACATGTTTAATAGAGGGGTAAAGAAACAAATTCCTTTGTCAAAAGACGTGTTTGTTTTCTATCATCATGTGTTATTTTGTTTAGTTAGATCTTTGCCATTTATCGTCTTGGAAAGGGTGTTAGCTTGAAGAAGGCATTAAAGTTAATTGCTATAAGAAGCTTGTAAAATTAGTAGAAATATTTCATGTATTTCGTCTTTTTTTCTGTCGTCACAACCGTCCAAATGAGACACTAAACCGTCGTTTGGTGCATCAATTTGGAGCAAAGGGTTCCGTTCATCAAAGACTGGCAGACCAAAAAGTATTTGTAAACCATAAAATATCGCTTTTGTGAAGCAAAAGATGATTCGAAACAGTCAAAAACGCATCGACCACTTTTGGGTATTTCAAGCGCTAGTTTATAAGGTATGCTCCACAACGATTTGCAAGACAGACCACATTTACAAGATCTGATTGGTTCAAGAGCTCAAGCCAAATGACCATTTCTGATGCTGTATGCTTTCAAAAGGACTCATCAAGAAACGTAACAAGGTACTACTCTTTCTTCAAGAAGCATCTTAGGCGATTTCAAATTGACAAACAAAATTGTAGCATCTGAACTGGTGACAAACATTCACAGGAACAGCTAACACACTATAATGCATTATTTGACCTACTTTTTTCAAGGATGAATCCAGAAGCACCGTAACTATCAAATCTATGCGTTAGCATTCAATGGTAAGGGCCTATTTTTTGCCAAAACTGAAAGGTATTGATGTGAGCGAATTTATTTTCAACAAGACGATGCAACCGTTTCTACTGCGCATACTGCGCAAGCCAGGTAAATGTATACTACTCGCAGGTGAAATCCTAACACCTAGAAAAAAAAGGTAAATGTATACTACTCGCAGGTGAAATCCTAACACCTAGAAAAAAAATGGAGTCAAGTTGATTGACTCAGTACTTCCCACACATAACAGTTCCAACCAAATCATCGCCCGCCTGTCGTCAAAAAACATCCAACACAAAAACTAGTAAATAGTTTCCTAAATCTCTCCGTAGGAACTAAACCGACACAATTCAGCTTCAACTGGACGAAACGAAACAATCAGGGACCCCCAAATTGCTTAAAAACGAAGTTTGAGCTGTTTTTATATTTTTAGATTTTTATTATTGCTGCGCCGCCACTGACACGATTTTTGAAACCATACGCATTTTTCATCCTTGCAGCGGTAATAATACTGTGTCTAAATTTCATTAAAATTAATTCCATAATTTCCATGTTGCTAAATTCACGACCTGAATCAATACCTACCCCTACCAATACCAAATCCCTTGATTTCTGTAATAGCCAAGGCAATGTTCGGATGGACCTAACATTGCCGCTAGGTCTTTCTTTCACAGGTCAATGGACACTATTATAAATGAAATAAATTTTTGAGTTGTCATGAAAAAATGGAGTCAAGTCGATTGACTCAGTACTTGCAACAAATTTTTCAGTTTTTCAACCCCCCACCCCCTAACTACCCCAATTTCACCCCCACCCAAAAAAAAGTTAAAAATGATCAGAAACCCCTAAAACGCCGGAAAACAAAGTTTGAGCTATTTTTACATTTTTAGTTTTTTTATTATTGCCGCGCCGCCACTGACACGATTTTTCCAAAACATGCGCGCTTTCCATCCTCGCCGTGGCAGTAATACTGTGTCAAAATTTCATTAAAATCCATTCGATAATTTTGGCGTTACGCAATAAAGAACGATCTAAAACTAAAACAACACTCGGATGTATACATCACAAATTATTCTAAGTCCCTTGGTTTCTATTGTAAGCAAGGAAATGTTCGGATGGACCTAAAAAATTGTATTATGGCGCTAGGTTTTTCATTCACAGGTCATTAGAGAGCCCATTATGAATACAACAAATTTTTCAGTATTACAACCCCCCACCCCCCAACCACCCCAAATTCACCCCCACCCAAAAAAAAAGTAGAAAATGATCAGGAACCCCTAAAACGCCTAAAAACGAAGTTTGAGGCGTATTTGAAATTTTTCGTTTTTTGCTAATTACTCCGCCCCCCGTATAACGATTTTCAAAATTATAGGAACATTACCTACTACGACCCCACAGCATAACGCTGCCCAAATTTCATCACAATCCATGTAGCGGTTACTGAGATTACGAGGGTAGAAAAACGCGACAGACAGACAGACAGACAGACAGACAGACAGACCGACAGACAGACCGACAGACAGACCGACAGACAGACCGACAGACAGACAGACCGACAGACAGACCGACGGAAATGAGTGACGTGGATTTTCGTTATGTACACATCATAAAACGCCCAAAAAACGTATTATCTCAAAATCGAAGATTTTCGCGATCACAATACTCCCCTCACCTATCGGTGTGGGAAGTAAAAGGGACATTCACATTTACAATTTGTGCACAGCTTGGCAGTATCCTCTCTAGAACACGTCTAATACTTGCTGTACATTCACACGCTATTTACCTACACCATCATCTGTAAAAACAAAGCATGGCTTTTTGTCCAAAAACTATGAATATACGTCTCAAATATGGCAAGATAGTAATTGATTATGCGAGGATGCCTCCTAGGAGACGACAGCCCCAGTTTATGCAGTTAACCGCCTTTGAACATGGTTGGATTGTAGGCCAACGAAAACGTGTGCTTCTTCCAGAGCAATTGCTGTAACCATGGCGCAAAACGTAGCCACAGTGTGGTACTAGCAGCTAGTAGCATGCCGCGTTGCATCGAAGAAGGGCGAATGCAGCGAGCTAGAGGTTCTGGACCAGAAGAAATACAGACCAGCAAGATCGCAATCTACTGGTACTACGAGACAGAATGCGATCCATTTGAACCGTTTATAATGCTTGGTATGCATCTTTAAGGAGGCCCCTTTGAATCGGCAAGGTGTACCACAGATTGCGTCAAATCGATAAGGTCCCCCTAAAGCAACCATATCGTTCGCATCTAGTGCTTCCACTCACTGCAAAATATCACCGCCAATGGTTAGATTTCTGCCAATAACACCGATAAGGGCAGGCTGAGTGGCATCAGATGGCCTTCTCAAGTACATGCTTTATATGGGGGCACACGATGAACGCCAACGCGTTAAACGACGTGATCTCCAGTTTCCTTCTCGTCTTATAGTTGCGGGTGCCATTGAGTGAGAACCAGTCGCCTTTCCATATGTACGTATATTGCAAGGCTGTTGATGAGGTTCCTACAGGAAGCTAAGGTCAGCGTATTCCCCTCTCCTCCAATATCACCCGATTTATTGCCAATTGAAGAAGTATGGGACTGGATGCATCGCTATATTCGCGATTTACCCAGTCCTCTGAACATACTGGATGAACTGAAACATGCTGTGAGGGCATTTTGGGAGGCTCTACCTCTAGAATTTATTAGCATCCAGATCATGCCACGTAGGCTGGAGGAGAGCACTCAATAACATGGAGGGCCCACCCATTACAATGACCTATTGTATTCTTTTATAAACTGACTATGAAATATGGATTCGTCTTTAGTCCTGCCACATTTCGTGAACAGCATCCGTTTTTCCTCAGTGTTAGAATTTCACTAGCGAGTAGTATAAATGTTATTTGTTGACAACAAATTCCCTTGAAATACCAATCTACGTACAAATGCTTCAAGTACATTCAAATCCATTGTTGAATCAAATACCTGCCTTCAACCCTTACATTTCGTATTCGTTGGACAGTTTGAATTATTTATTGAAACTGCTTCTGCTGCTTTGAGACCAAAGAGTTCAAACATACACGACGATGTAGGGGTAAATAGAGTAGGTGATGGAACTGATATAAAATGTAGATGTTGTTTTTCAATTTAAATAGAGTCTTCGCAGTCTCGGAGATAGGGAGTATCAAAGTAAATTATTTGATTTTTTGTTCACTATTATCTAAGTATGTATGAACGATAGTAGTTATCAAAAAGATACCACTTTAGAAGCACCTTTCTTGTTTTTTCCAAATTGTAAACTGCACAAAATTTTCTTTTATTCAAAAATTCTATCAAGCTTACCTGTACAGTCTATGGGAAGAGGCTTAAATTTCGTACCTGAAAAAAGAAAAGAAATTATATTAAAATCCAACAGAAACTTTCATGAGGTACACGTCTTTGATCGTGTCTCTGCTACGTCATCAGAAGACAGACCGACAGACTAACTGATTTTGTTTTTATGATTAACACTAATAATTGGTTTATCTGTTAGTAGAATATATTAAATAAACAAATGAATAAATGACTAAAACGTCCTCATATGTATGGCAAAATCGATAACTATATTACTAGAGTTCCTAATTCCAAAGGGTATTGAACAGATACATGCAACTGTCGATAAATATGCTACTATAAGGTATGACAAGCATACCTTATAAAAGGACATTTGGTAACTTTTTGCAAACTTTGACGTGCTTACCAAATACAATGAGACATACCTACTCAGACAAATTGTTCCAGCTTTGGTGGCTTTTTTTTGTGTGTTTCTCCTTATATATTTTTTATTTGGCATATCCCGGATTTTTTAAATGATACATCTTGTTTTTATCGAGGGTCCCTCCCTGAAAGGGTGCAGATGTCACTTCCAGACGGATGTTCCTTGACAGGTTTCGAGTTAATATTACTTTTTATCTCTCCCTTCATGTTACCTGTTTTTCATCACGTTTTTCTGCCGATATGATGGAAAAGTAATATGAAAATAGTCCAGTCCACATAGGCAGAACAAAACTACCTTGGCACTTTAAATATGGATTCTTAAGAAATATTAGTACTACTTCTGTGAAAATGGAACAAGCTGAAGCATTACAAGACTCTTTTCATTGGACATATTATTTTATTTTTAAGTTGTTGTTTCACTCGAGGTGTTCTCAAAGACTAGTTTTTTATCCTTGCTGCTGTAGTAACTATGTTTCAAAAATTCATTTTTTAGTCTGAATAAGTCATGAACAGCTAACAAAAAGAGATGTGAAAAATCAAGGAGAAAAAGAGTTACTACTTTTACTGCTTCAAAAGTGGCTCACAGCAAATTATAAAATTGAAAGAACAAACCTACATTGTTTTATTTAGATTTGAAGTCTTCGCCAAGTTCATAAAATATTACATTGCGCGTGGTCGAAATCTTCAACACTTCACAGATCTGTATTATATTGTCCTAATCTAAATATCAACTGAGTCGCAAGAAAGTTCAAAATTGTGGTATCGAATACCCAATGGCAACATTGCCAACTTCTACGGGAACTAACAAAAACGACATAAGATCAATTTGTGTGACATGGGAATAGTTCAATGTGGCAACCGCACCCCACATAATTGGTTTTTTTTCTGAAACAAAGTGTCAATTGCAAAATGATGGTTTGGTTTACAGCCCATAACATAAATGAAAAATCAGTGTAGAACTACCGGAAATTGAGTCCAAACATATTTTTTTCGTCTTCTTACAGTAAATAAGGTCTCGAAAGAAATAATGTCAATACTATATTTCTGTTGAGTTACTTCTCTACAGAAGATAGTGACCTAAGCCTAAAGTATACCAGCTACAACATTACCACGTACTATAATAATGACGTTCTAATATAATGGATGTCAGACATTAGTCGTTTGAACTGTTTTACTTAAAATAAGATCAAGGTGTTATCATGGAATATAAGTAGAATATTCACCAGAGATTAAGCCTGAATGCTTGCCAGAATTCTTTAAAAAGATTGGAATCTGTGGTTACCAAGAATCTTACTATTACGTCCAAATATTCTCAAAAATGCATACTTGTCAAAAACAAAAGGAAAAAACTGTTTTGTTATTTTTATTACTCCTTTCCACTATAGTGTAACAATCTTTCACAATGAACTGTTAGTTCTTGGGCTGTTCGGCCAGCGTCGTCACGCTCCGCCGCCTTGATGTTACCTGTTCGATGTGTTCCGAGAGACTCTCGCAAAGGCGGCGGATCGTGTCGACGCCGGCCGAACAGCCCAAGAACCAACAGTTGACTGTATCTACATTAAATTTTTCACTGCTAGAGTCAAAATTAATCCACAGATAACTTTTCTAGGCATAAAGAAAACAATGTGACCCTTGGAACAGCCAATGGTCGCTTTTATAATTTGCCGTTACACGGCACGGTACGGCACGTTTTTATCGTTAGATACGTTAAAATGAGAGAGCAAAATGTACAGAATTATATGGAGATGCTTTTAATTTACCGTCGACGGTAACGGCATGCCGTGAATGTCAACGTTATGCCGTACCGTCGTCGTAGCTGTCTTAGCTCCCTATCGTGTCGCCGAGCGGGAGAAGCGTGTTTGCAACAAGTATGCGTGTATTGTGACAAACAAAATGGCGTTTAAGTACGATATAATAACTTTGTTGGAACTTGTTGAAGCTATGCCCTGTATTTGGTATAAATCTATATCAGAATTTAAAGACCGAATTGTAGTGACCGAAAATAATGAAAAGCTTTCATTGATATTCTGAAGTAATTGAAAAACTTCTCTGGATATTTTTTGAGTTTCTCAAAAAGAGTATAGTACGACCCTTCAAGGTATTTTACCTTTAGTAACGGGTGTCTCCAATACCTCCTTGTGATTTGTCTCTTTTTATGTCTTAAATACAACAAATAAAGAAGGAGTAACCGCCGTTTGTCCATGACTGATCACTGACTGAAACGATTTTATCGTGGAATTATAATAGTTTTTCCGACGGTTCATACCGCAGCGGTATTCCGCCGCACGGCACAACCTACAACATTATCGTGCCGTGCCGTGCAACGGCAAATTATAAAAGCGACTATTGGATGGCAAGTACCGATTCTGCCTACTTGATACCGTTCGTATACCCAGGCCAAACCCTAGCTTCAGGATCCCAACCGACTAGACTAAAAAGAGATGTGAGAGAAAATGTATGGGCCCGACAAGTAGATTACTCTTACTGTCAGAGATAATTGAATTTAGGGAATATCCGATGACCCTTTTTTATGATAAAAATTGGAAGGTAATCCTTTTTTTCCATTGATCGTCCGTATGGTCGCAGAATTAATTTTGACAGCTGCTGCTACGAATTGCGTCACTCAGGGTCGCCGAGAGAAAAACGGGACCGGGGATTGAAAAGGTCGGGATCCCATGCATCCATAAATGTAGGTACGATCTAGGAATATTTTATTGTAAAGCGAACAAGCAAAATAAAAAATATTGGAAGAGAAGCTCTTTACTGTTTATTTCTTCAGAAGGCAAGCAAAGCTTTTAAGTCCATCGCGTTTCGCCAGCAAGGTAGTTAAAATTTTAAAGGAAAATTTTATTTTTCTTCTTTCTAGAGCATTTAAATAAAAGCTTTTTTTAGAAAGGTATTTTTGCATTTAATTTATTTTTTACCTTTTTGTTGTCGCTGGATGTAGAGTTTCTGAGTCTGTTCATCTCATTCAACGCATCACTGTTGCAAGGTCGTTTGCCGTCTAGCTCTTCGTCAACAAGCATTTTTATACTCAGCGAACTCTTTCATTTAATACTCATACTACAGGAAAGGATAGAAAACTTCATAAGTCCATCATATTGGCTTAACAGTGCCCTTTCATCAGATACCCATATTGCAGAAGTGCATAAAAAATAGCTATCCCGCCATATTGGATCTGGAATGACGTCACATTATTTTTCAACAAGCCCTTTCATTTGATACCCATATTGTAGAAGAGCATAAGAAATAACTAATCCTCCATCTTCGATAGTAAACCATATTGGATTTAGAATGACATCACACTATTCCTCGAGTTACTCTCAACAAGCCCTTTTTTTAGTTCGCCGTCTTAGATTGTCCGCCATATTAGAGCCAAGCTAAACCTGTATACAAAATTTCAACTCAATCCGTTGAAGATATTTGCTTCAAAATTGAGTAGCAAGATTCCACCTGTACAAAGATACATATATACATACATTGCAAGTTAAATAACAGCATTTAATAAATTAAAACAAAAAACTTTTTTTAAAAAAGCTTTTATTTAAAGGTTCTAAAAAAAATAAAATAAAATGTTCCTTTAGAGTGTTAACTATCAACTTATAGCCTCATTATACGCAATTTATATGATCATAAAAGCTTGTCGCGAGGTTTGCGTAAATACCTATAGGAATTCAATTGAACTGAAATTTTAACACACTTAAATTTAGCATACCAAGTTAGTCAATTGAATAGGTACTAGTTAATTTACACAATATCGCGCGACAAACCTTTATGATCATATAAATTGTGTATAATGAGGCTATAAGTTGATAGTTAACACTCCAAAGGAACATTTTATTTTCTTTTTTTAGAACCTTTAAATAAAAGCTTTTTTAAAAAAGTTTTTTTGTTTTAATTTATTTTTTACTTGTTAGTTATTAACTTGCATTTATATCAAACAAAATTTTTATTTATTCTCGGCAAGCCCTTTCATTTGATACCCATATTGCAGAAGTGCATTAAAAAGAACTATTTCGCCATCTTGGATAGTCCACCATAGTAGATTTAGGATGACGTCATATTATTTTTCGAGTCACTCTCAACAAGCCCTTTCACTGTGCAAAGACTCTCTTCTCTCAGGTCGTAAACAAGGTTCATGCAGTGATAAAACAACTCACCGACTTTGAATAGTATATTTTCCCCAAACTCTTACAACAAAATACATCATCGTATTATATCTAAAAATACATATTATTTGCCATCATTTGAATGACAGTTTCAAACTTAGAATTTGCGCTATCCTGATATCCACTCATTTTCGTAGATCTACTTTTATTAGACATCATGAAAACCTTAAACTAAACTAAAAATATAGACCTACTCTAAACATAACCTCTAAACTGTGTTGGTGATAAGAGTCCACTAACAACACGAGTTTATCCCTATTACTTTCCCAAAGTCAGTCCAGCACCCCAAATGTTCCTTTACAACTTATTATTATTACTGGGCGTTCTCATATCAATATGGATACCCATATTGTAGACATGCATTAAATAACTATTCCACTATTGGATTTAGAACGACGTCATATAACTTATCGTGCATTGTCATCCAAACTAAACGTGTATACAAAATTTCAGCTCAATTGGTTGAAGATATCTGCTTCAAAATTGAGTTGCAAGATTCCACCCGAAGAAGCGTACATATACATTGCAAGTTAAATAAAAGCTTTTAATAAGACAACAAGGGATTTCAATATTTATCGAGCTAAAATGTTATCAGTGAGTGATGTATTGTGAGTGAGTTTTTGACTTAACTCAGCAGATCTCTTAAACGAAACATATTTGATTAGGTACTTACTTACTGGAATCTGTAATCTGACTTCAACTTCAAACATTCAAACATTCAAAAACATATTTATTTTGATCTTAGACTTCGTCTCGAGCTGCAAGCTTCATTCATGGTCTATATTGCAACAAATATCCACTAGTTACGAGTTTACCAGTACGTATTTTCGCGATTGGTTGGGAATCTAGAATCTCGTATCGGAGTAGGACGTCGTTAGTCAAAAGAGCATCCTAAACGCCATGGTGACGTAACACGGGTGCGGGAGCCGTCGGCGTGTTTTCAGTACTCGATTCATAAACCCATTTTTATTTTGATATAACTTTTGAATTATTGCGAAAAAAAAAGAAAACAAAAACAGTTTTGCTATAAAACTTATATATTATGATCTTTCCATTTATCACAAAAAAAAATATTTTTTTTCTTAATTCAAAATCTCAATTAGGAAAAACATGAGAGATCGAACAGTCGGAGAAGATGTATGGCAAAATTGCTGTAGGGACTCAGTTCATAAAATAAAAGGTGGGTACTTCTTTCGTCCAATAAACTATCGACTAAATATCACACCACGTGTAAAATAAACACAGTCCACGTTATACCCTACTTGTTTAGATATAGAGCGTATGTAGAATATATCGAGTGTTGTATAACGATTTAATCACATGGCAGCCCGCAAATCTGGTGCCACTGTACCGCAGGTCCGAACCCATAATGAACCGGACCGGCATAATCTGGTCGTAACGAACAATAATTTCATCAATAACGCTAATGTTGATGCTGGCGTTGCATTGGTGCCTGTGCCATTATGCTGGGGCAATTTCGTCGAAAGCTTACCGCCAGCGGGTACACGAACAGAGATCGCAGATTGGAGACAGCAAATCATGAATAGGAAGCGCTCTCCCTTGATGTGCCGTGCTTCATTGCTGTAACATCACAGGAATTATGTTACGTAGGTAGAGAAGTAATATCTCGAGACAAAGGCGTGCATTGTGACCGCATGTTTTGGTTGTGCATTAATGGTGAATTAAATTGCTGACAGAGGCTCTAAGAAAACAAAGGAACATGTTAATCTAGGGAAATAAGGTTTTACTCAAGTACAAGAATACAAACCTCTTGCGTGACTCAAGTTAATTGACTCAGTACTTCCCTCACATTACATTGATACCAGTCTGATCGTTACTAGGATATTTAGGAAAAAATCTACCTTTTGATGTGCACTGCATAGACTGAGATCCACTTGCAACGAAATCATCGCCCACTCGCCCGCAGGAAAAGTTATTTTATGCCGCTAGGTTCTTTTTGCAGGTCAGTGGATGGTCTATTATGAATAAAACAAATTGTCCAGTTTCACACTTCACCCCTACCTCCATTTAACAACCACCCAAAAAAAGTTGAAGATGTTCAGAAACTCAAAGCGCCTAATAACCAAGTTTGAGCTGTTTTTATATTTTCAGGTTTTTTATTATTGCTGCGCCGCCACAGATACGATTTCTAAACTCAACAATTTCCAGATTATACAATACAGATTACAGAAAATTCTAAGTCCCTTGATTTCTGTTAATAGACAAGATAATGTTCGATTGACCTAAAAAAGTGTCTTACGCCAGTTGCACACACACCGATTTTGGACGGCCGGTAAAAAATCGGCCGATATTTTATCGGTAGCAGGTGCTTGCACACACACAGGCCAAAGAATCAGTTGTTTTGTGTTTCTGACGGCTGGACTAGAAGATGCGTAGCGACTATCTGTCGGTAAGTAATCGATACGTGTGCAAGGTCGTATTTAGCCACGTAGAATGTCACTGTGTCGCCGGTAAGTTCCGGTACCGGCGGTCGGCAGTGGCAGTGGCCGGCTGCCGCCGATATTTTACCGGTATTATTTTACGGTCGGCGTGTGTGCAAGGTTCCATTCCATCCGGTGGTTCACTATTGGAATTTGGACGGCCGGAATAAAACCGGCTGTCCAAAATCGGTGTGTGTGCAACTAGCGTTACGCAGCTAGGTCTTCCTTTCGCAGGTCAATGGACAACCTATTATGAACAACAAATTTTCCACTTTTGCACCTCCCCCCACTTTCCAACCGTCCCAATTTTACCCCCACTCAAAAAAAGTAGAAACTGATCACCTATTTTCCTCTACCGATTGGGTTAGGTTATTTTAGTTAAGGTTTTGAAACTTCCATATTTCAAAGTGGCGTAGATTTTCAACGAAATGGTTCCTCGGTCTAGGAGTGGTCTAGTTCGACTCAGGACGTCAATTGATTTTGATACCCAACCGGTTTGGTTAATTAAGGTTAGGTGATGAAATGTCAGAATGGCGTAGTATTTAACCACAGCGTTTCCTCTGGGACACAGGACGTCAATTCGAGTCGATTGACAGCCCACTTGATCCCCATTTCGAGTTTCGTTAAGACGAACCCTTAACGAAATCTCATGATTCACAACAATGTATGCGGCAATGGTCTCTGTGATTGCATCCGATGCAGCGCACGGATGTTGAAGCACTTGCAAGTATAAATCGCTCTTAACGTGCTCGCCCACTTAGACGAAGCGTCACGAACGGAAGCGACGCGAGGCGAAGCGTCATTTAACCGATGTCTCACACTGGGGCGAAGCGTCGCGTCGCATCTTTTAACGGCGCGACGCGAATTTTATTTGTTTTTAAGCAGTTGAACGAGGTACGTTGCCTAGTGAGGTACGATGAACAGTTCATCAGAAGAGGAACACTTTGTATTGGGTTTAATTGCCATTATGGAAGAAGAAGAAAAGAAAAAAACAAAAGAAAATTCTGAGCAATTAAATTACCTTTGTAATTGATGTGTTTGTATCACGGCCAGAGACTGCAATTTAGCACCATTTCCTACAAAATACTGCTAAACATTGAAAATATGCGAGAGGCATCAAGAAATATTTGGATCTTCTCGCCGCCTGGTAATGCGCATTCAGGCGAAGCGAAGCAAAGCGTCAAGAGAAACGACGGCGACGCCTAGTTGGTCCGAGGAGTATTCGCACGTCAAACGACGCGCCTCTTCGCTTCGCGCTGCCTGAGTGTGCGGGCTGCCTTAAACGCGCAGGCGATGAAATCCATCTGAGCAATATTTCAAACACCATCCAGTCACACGAAAAACCTTATCTATGTTTCACTTTTTTGTGCGCCTGCATAAACCTTCATCCGTTGCGGGACGGTGCGCTCAGCTATCTCTATTTTTCCCCCATAAAATTCCATAACGACATGTTAGCCGTATGGACTGCGGGATGCAAGCTATCTTCAACACGGTTTTAAAAATACAACCTCCGAACCTCCCAAAGGCCAGCCATGCCCGACGATAACAGAATCATATGTTACACCTTCTCGTTGCACCAATGCTTATTGTTTTCAATGGACAGTATATAACAAATGGCGTCAAGTAGATTAACTCAGGACTTCCCACACATTGTCGGTAATGTCAAAAATTTTGGAGTTACTAAGTAAAAAAGGGAAACAGTAATTGTCCCTTTCACCTGAGGACTATTCAAATTATCACATCTATGGTTTTGTGAAACCTTTATCTTCTCCACTTTGTCTCATTGTAATGTTGTTTATTTCTGCCTGGATACCGCTACTAAAAATTGATTGAAAAGCTACAAAATATTTTTTGCAAGTTTGTGTATCGTGAGAAAGTATGACTTATAGAATCTAAGTTTTCGGTTGCAGTGATATCTCGTTCTACTTTTTAGTGAATTTCTTTCTCGCAGAAGCAAAATTGAAATTAATATCATGTTGCAGTATCGCTTAGAAATCCCGTTTCATAATTCTTCAGTGTTTTGTCACTCGTTTGTCAAAATTTACTAAAACATTGCTGAATATAGCTGGTATTATGTCTGAAATTAGTTTCTGGAAACACATCAGATAACTTAACCTAGATCCCCAGCTTTTTATCTTTATCAAAGTTTAAAATGTGTCGCTGTTAATTTTTTTATAGCCAATCAATGTTTTAAATTGTGTTCACTGTCTCTTTTCTTCATTTGATTCCACTTTTGTACTCTTTCATAATGTCTACCCCTATAATTATCTAGTATTAAGGGATATAATTATCGGTCTGAACAAGTTCTTTTAACAAAAATGTGCAACCCGGTCCCGACATACTCAGGTGCTGTCCCACTACCCATTGACTGCTCCTCACCCTGTGAGGTGAGTCCGCGAATACTGCGCCCTAAGTAGACGAAAGGGCCCAAGAATGACTGCCTTCCGCATTGCGTGCAATGCAGAGAGCAGCGTATTTCTCCTTCCACCTAGAGATCCATGGATCAAAACCAGCAGTTCCACGATGTAGGCTGGCCAGAGCCAGCAAAATTGTCCTAGCAACTCCTGACGCTTTCCCTCCTTCTCAGAGACGATGTTCACCTCGGCAAGTACCAAAAACCCTATAACGAACATCGTCTTCTGGTGGTGGTCTCGGAGGACTACGTCGGGTTTGTTTGCCTGTACAAACTCGAGCGTGGAAAACGAGTAGTTCCAGTAAATCCGGCATCTCTTGTTCTCCACTCTATAGCCCCTGGAGCGTATGGCATCAGTGGTGTCTTATCTATACCATATGAGCGCCGTAAATGATAGTAGAGCACTGGTAGAGCCGCGTTATGCCGATGGACGTTAAGCCGTCCCGGCGTACCTGTTACACGCTGACAAGAGACGCATAAGCGTCTCTGGCGCTTGTCGGCAGGCTCTATAACGGGTGTCAGGTTCATCTATGACACGCGCATAGGCCTATTACAATATACCACCAAGGTGTTAAAGTCACCGTATTGGCAAGCTATTATAAAGCTCTCAGTCGCCAACTTCGACCTACTAGACTTTAGGGAGGGTATGGTCAACTATTCAGTCAATCCAGGCTGTCTTCTAGATGTTTGAAAAGGATTCAATGTATTGGCTCATCTTAATGAAGTCTGGAGAGAAAGTCAGCTTCGGTAGGATTACAGACTTTTGAAATAGTTTGTGTAACCTTTCGTCCAGGCCTAACTGTTGTAGATGTGGTGTGAACGTCTTTGGTGTAGGGCCTGAGACCGACATAATTAGGGAGACAACAGAAACTTTGTTTTGTTTATTATTATTATTATTATTATCCTGATTTTCCAAGTTTATCTTGCATGACTGCGGAAGCAACAAATGTTGACGGGCTGTGCCAAGTCAACACCTGAACTATTATTGATCGGAGTTTAGGAATATATTACAGGTCTTCAGAATTACAGACTTTTAAAATATTTTGTGCAACCTTTCGTCCAGGCCTAACTGTTTTAGGTGTGGTGCAAAATTGTTTGATGTAAGGCCTGAGACCGACATAATTAGGGGAACAGTGGTAACTTTGTTTTGCTTCCAGAGTCGTTTCATTTTTTTATTTTTTATTATTATTGTAATTTATTTATATATCTGTATCTGTAGAGTGGGGAGGGTGAGTGGTCCCACTGCACTTAGGCCACAACTGGCCCATTGTGCATCCTCCCAGGGAGTCGTTTCCTCAGGTCATCGTCCATCCTGCCAATTGTAGGAAGGTGAACAAGTCGCTAGGGGACATCTCCCTTATGTGGGCAGGTGTAGGCCAAGACTCGCCGAACGCACACTCTCTAATAGAAGATAACTCTGGGCATTCACATATGACGTGTTCCACAGTTTCGTCTTCACTTTCACACATTCTACATATCGGTGTATCACTTAACCCCATAGTGTGGAGATGTTTCCTGAGTTGACAATGGCCAGTCAGGAATCCTACTAAGAGACGTAGGTTTGGTCTGGTCATCGCCAAATACTTCTTGGATATTGCCATGTCAAAACCTGCAAGGGTTTCCTTGGCAAATCGACATCCTTGTAGTTCTTCCCATCGTTTTACCATTTGGGCATGGGAGTGTTTTTTGGCTATTTCCGAAATTGTGGTTGTCGACATTCCAGAAAGGTCACATGGTCCTAAAATTCTTTGGTCAGCGGCCTTCCTGGCTAGACCATCCGCTATACGGTTGCCTTTGTTGTTATTGTGCCCTTTAACCCACCTCAGGACAATATTGTTTTTGTCCGAAGCATGGGCTAAAGATTGGTGGCATTCCATTGCTAGCCCTGAGGTGATACGAGGTCTTTTCAGGGTTAGAAGTGCTTGTCTGCTGTCAGTGCAGATTGCTACAGTTTTGCCAGATACATCTCTCCTGGCTAGTTCATTTGCGGCTATCGATATGCCAGCCAGTTCCATTTGAACGATACTGGCGTGTTTGCCCATAGCCCACTTTGTTCTTAGGTTTAAAGACCTGGAGTATACACCACATCCAGTGCCGTCCCTTGTTTTGGAGCCATCTGTGTATATGCAAATTGCATTTGTCACATTTGGCTCAACATTCTGTTTAATCTCTATTTTGTAGGGTTTCTTAAAAACGAATGTTGGTTTAATTGAGTCGCTGGTTGCTTGTAGCATGGGTAGTGCCTTTAGCGCTTCCCACCATACCAGCTGCCTCAGTCGTCCCATACCTACATCTGGATTAATACCAACCGTGCGAAGTCGTAACATTGACAGTAACGCAACCTCTTTGATGTAAATATCTAGAGGGGTATTGCCAATTATTACTTCCATAGCAGCAGTCGGTGTTGTGCTCATGGCTCCTGTTATATTAATGCAGGCCATACGTTGTATTTTATATAATTTATTAATCGCCGTCGCCTGCAGAACTTTAGGTACCCAGGCAATGGCTCCATACGTTAGCATAGGCCTAATGATTGTGGTATAGATCCAGTGGGTAACTCTTGGCGACAGGCCCCAAGTGCGTCCCACTGTTCGCCGACATTGTTCATAAGCGACATATGCTCTTTTGGCTCTACTATCTAAGTGAGAGTTCCACGTCAGCTTTCTGTCGAGGGTAATACCAAGATATTTCACCTCTTCAGAGAAATGTAGCTTGACACTGAGAAGCTCAGGGGGGTTTAGGCCCCTGATCTTCCTTTTTCTGGTGAACAGAACCATCTCAGTCTTCTTGGGATTAATGGACAATGAGTGTTCTAGACACCACTTTTCTATTGATTTGAGTGCTACTTGGGTGCGTTCACCCAACGTGTTCTCAAATCTACCTGTTTGCAGGATGACTATGTCATCCGCATATGCTATTGTGTAGTGTCCATTGCTGTTGAGGTGATTGATGAGGGTATCCAGAACCACGTTCCAAAGCAGTGGTGACAGAACACCTCCCTGCGGACAACCCCTGGTAACAACACCTTTAACAGAAATGTCCTCTACGTTGATTGTTATTGCTCTGTTGGAGAGCATGCTAAGTATCCATTCGCTTACAGTGCTAGGCACGTTCCTAGCCTGGAGTTGCTGGCTAATTTTTGGGAATGTTGTTTTGTCAAACGCTCCCTCTATGTCTATGAATACACCAAGGGTGGATTCTTTGTTGTCCAGTGATCTCTCAATTCTGCCAACTACTTGATGTAGTGCAGAGTCGGTGGATCTGCCTGGAGTGTATGCATGTTGATTTGGATGAAGTGGGAAATGAATTAGTACCTCATCTCTTATATACCTCTCGCATAGCCGTTCCATCGTCTTGAGGAAGAACGATGTTAAGCTTATTGGTCGGAATGCCTTCGGTAGGGTGTAGTCCATCCTACCTGGTTTAGGTATGAAGACCACTCTCACCTCTCTCCACCTTTTGGGAATATATTTTAGAGCCAAGGAGGCTCTGAATATTCCCACCAAGTGCGGCATAAGATGATCCAGACCCCATTGAAGTAGGGCTGGACATATGCCGTCTGGCCCTGGTGATTTGAAGGGGGAGAAGCAGGATTTGGCCCAGTTTATCTTTTCCTCACTGATTATTTCTCTGGTGAATTGCCAGTCAATCGGCGAGGGTGTGTTAATATCTTCCATCCAGTTCGACGTCGCAGTGACAATTGAACCAGGGAAGTGTGTATCCATTAGGAGCTCGGCACTTTCCCGGAGGTTGAAGGTTTTACTTCCATCCTCCCTTTTTAGAATGCCGATGCACCGATGTGGATCTTTAGAGAGCATTTTTTGCAGTCTGGATGCTTGTGGGAAATACTCTATTTCTTCACAGTAGGTTCTCCAGGCAGCCCTCTGTTTTTGTCTACAGACTTTCTTAAACTCTTTGATGTTGGATTGGTACAAGTCCCAATCTTTTTTGAGTTTGGTACGTTTTGCTTTGTTGTAAGTTCTTCTTGCTGCTCTCCTGAGGTGTTCCAGTTCGCTGCACCACCAAATATTGGTTTTGCCGCCTTCCTGGACCATCCTTATGGGGCAGGATTTTTTATAAGCATAACTTATTTTATCTTGGATAGATATTGTATATCTTTCCAATTCTTCGTTAGTGCACGGAGTCAAAACCTGTTCGTTACGCAGAGCACCTTCTAAGAGTCGATTGTAGAGATTTACATCAGTCCTCTTCGGGTCGCGAGACTTTACGAGAGTTTTGAGTTCCAGACTTAAAGTATAATTCAGCCAGCGGTGGTCAGACATTGAAATGTCCTCTGACACCTGCCAGTCCAGAATTTTATTGGAGATTTTGGCTGTTGCCAGCGTAATGTCTATGACAGTTTGGCTGCGGGCGTTAATAAAAGTCGGTTCCGTGCCTCTATTTAAGATTCGTAAATCTTTCTTAACAATATAGTCATAAAGAGACTTACCTCGAGAGTTAATGTCCTTACTGCCCCATCCCAGATGGTGGGAGTTCGAGTCACAGCCAATGACAAGCTCCAATTTCTGGTTGAGGCAGTGGTCTACTAGCTCTTCCAATTCTTTTGTTGGTGGTAGGGTGGCTGCATCTGAAGGAAGGTAGACCGATGCTAGGACCAACGCCCTGCTATTGCCTCTTTCCCATGGACATTCCAATCTAACCGCAGTTAAATCGGAGGTACAAAATTGTGCCATTGGGGTGGCTTTAATCTTCCTAGGTACATATATTGCAGTCCTGGGTTGTAAGTTGCTTGATAAGCTGAAAATTTGACCAGTTAGTGAGCTTAGACCTGTTATTCTGGTCTTTATGATCCAAGGTTCTTGGATTAGTGCTATTGCATCCTCCAGCACATCAAGTCGGCGGCATAAAGTTGCTGTCGCCGACCTACCGTGTTGGAGGTTGCATTGAAGGATATTCACCTTTTTTATGACGTCCTTGCCCATGGCTCAGATGTCATAGATTTGCCTCTTTAGGACTCCATCTCCTCCTCCGTCCGAGGAGGGATGGCGTCCATATGTTCGGGGCCCTCTGCGTTCTCCAAGGGGGCCTCGGTGTTGGATGTACCCTCATCCGAGGTCCTTGGTTCTGCAGAAGCTCCCGTCCTATTACTGGAGGCTCTGATGGTCAATGAGGTGAACGCATAGCTCATCCTCATCGACTTCTTCTTTAGGACAGCCATATCCTCGTCTCCAACACCGAAGACGAACAGGTGTCCTGGAGGGCTTTTCTTGACCTCATGGTGGAAGGTGCACCACTTGGCTACCGACAGTTCCGGATTTTGCACCGTCAGCCGCCGCAACACCCTCTCCGGGTCTTCAGAGGTAGCGGTAGCGTCATCCTCCGGGACCCAAAGAGAGGCTTTGGTGAGCTTTGGGAGCTTGTCCAAACTGACGACCGCCAGTGATGCTTCCTCCCATGGCCTAAGGTTTTTAACAGCCCCAGAAAGCCAATGTAGTGCCCCATCGTCGTCACAGACGATCCTGATGATCTCACCAGAGTGAGTCCACGACTTGAATGTCGGCACTTTGTTTTGGCTGCTGGAGGGCGTCAAGATTAACTTGTCCAGCTCCTCCATTAGCCGTCTTTTGATAGGGCTTGCCCGCTCTACAGAGACCTTGCCGTAGGGGTTATCCTTATCTATTATGGCAACCTTAAGATGCTTTAAGGCTGCCTCCGCGAAGGTTTGGGAAGGTGCAGCGGCTTTTGTGTCACTGCGAACCTTCTTAATCCTTCTCGGCGTGCCCTCGGTGGAGGTACTTGGGTGAAGGCGTTTCCCAGGTGTCGCTACCTCCTGGCCTCTTTTGGAGGCGAGGTTTTTGCCACCTGACTCACTGGGCGCCTTCTCCTTTAGTTTTGAAGGGGCTGAGGAGGGGGAGGTAGTTCCTGTGGATGCCGCCTCTTTCGCCTGCCTCGCCTTCCTTCTCCTTTTAGCCTCAGCGCCACAAACTCGGCGACGCTTTGGCCATTGTTTTTTGTATTGTGTATGAGGTGATCCCTCTCGTCCAGCCTCGGTCTGCGCCGCAGCTTGAGGTGAACTTGATGGTCCAGCCTCGGGATTTTGTTTATTAGTTTTTGTGTGATCCATAGTCGTTCCCACGAGTAGCAAGGGAAAGGATGAGTCCACCACTGGCAGAGCCCCGCATGCCAGGGTAAGGCTTATTACAATGGGGTGTCGCCTGGTTCCCCAAGGGGATCGTTTGTGGCCGCATATCACCCTGCGACCATTCAGCCCTCAGCACGATACCTTACGCCTTAGCTTTGGGTGGGTTGGTCCACGGCGACAGCTTTCGCAAAAGGATTGAGGGTTTTTAAGCCCTCGTACTCTACTATGGCTGCCACTAACCGGGTTCCGAGATTCCTCTTCCCCCGGCCATTCCCCTATCCGCCACCTGGGGACGCACCCGATAGGCACCCAACCACACGGGAATTTATTTATATATTTATTTATTGTAATTATAATCAAAATGCCGTGAACTGCTAAACACTATAGACAATGGAAATCCTTTGTAGTTATTTGAGGTTGACAAGTAATATTCATAAAGAATGTTTGATTGCAAAGCCACACTATCTGCATGAAGATGACTGTACATTTCTGTACTTGGCCTCGATTACTGCAGTTTCTTAGTAGATAGAAAAGCTGTGTTACAACCGTTAATGTCGTATTCCTTGACCTTTCTTTCAAATGCTTATATTAAAAAATGAGGAGCCAGTAAAGGAACTGTTTGATTAATTATTATGTTTCACAAAATTATCAGAATAGGCAATAAAGTTGATTGGATTCGACAAGGCTGAGAAATTCCAGGTTCAGCTTGAGTTAGATGACTGCGCGATTTATTTAAATGTACGAAAGAGCTTTGCGTATGAAAAGTTTTAGTAATGAAAATGAATCACCCACTACAATTTTCTCTAACTACGTTACAAAATCGGTTAAATATCGCAGTATAATATGACAATGGAATTTGGCACCTACTATAATAACAAATTTTCTAAAGACAGAATTAAATTATAAATAAATATCATCAGAGGTATGTTCAGTGACTGGTTTCTATTTCTTGCAACACTTAAAATGACTGAAATCGTACAGAAAAATAATTCCGTTCACCTTAAATGTACCTTACATGCAAAAACACTTTATATAAAAAAAATTCCTATTCAGTTAACGTATTTTGCGATGAAGCTTTTTGCGTATTTAAGCAGGGAGTAAATATTAATCCGGTATTATCGTAAAAGCTCAAATGTGCTTTAACTCTGATTGACTCAAATACGAAGCTAAAAATTAGGTTAGCAAGAGAGATAGACAGAGTGTATATCAAAACGTTTAGTATTCTCAAGAAGGTAATGTGCCAGGCATAATGGACTAATATCATGATTTGTTTTATGATTGTAAACAGTAGAGTATGGCATAAGATGAACTGTTGGTTCTTGGACTATTCGGCCGTCCATACACTCCGCCGCCTTGGCGTCGCCGTCGGCGCGCTTCGCTCCATTTTGTTTCGCCAACACGAGTGGTCGGCATCCTCAGAAGCTGATGTTACCTGTTAGGCGTGTTCAGTCATTATTATTTCATATACTCTGGATTAGGAGTGGGGCGGCTGCGCTGTATCTCACCGATCCCTATAGAGCTCCTGCGCATCCCAGAATCTTTGCATGTCTTGTCTTCTGTTGAGCTTGTATGTTTCTTCTTTGTTATTGAAGCTGTTTTTAGATTTATAAACATTCATTTGACACAGCAAATATATGAAACCCACATGGAAGACAAGTCACTAAACATTAGTTTGATTCATGAAAATTGGGTCAATACCGCAATTTGGGAGTTGACGAGGCAACAATCCATTGCTGATGTATGGTGCGCTTCGCACTGAATGGCTAAATCCAAATCTAAAAGATAGAGAGGGTAACGAAATGCACCAGTACACCTATTTTTGTTTATTCTAAGGGGTTATAATGATCTAATCATTTGAGAGCAGACGACAGAAAGGTTCTGCCGGTGCGTCATCTGGTAATAAGCGTGAAACAGCTGTCTGCGTACTGGTGGATTGACGAAGATATAGAGCAACCCTCGTAGATCTAATCACTGTTTGCAAACCCATGATACTAGTCCTATATTTTAAACGAATAATATTTTAGTGAGTTCTTTTATTTGCTTTAAAATATTCAAGAAACGTTTTTTCTGTAAGTCGGAGCATTGAACGTTCTGCACAAGTGTCTGCCTTCCTCACCTCGTATAGTTTGTATCTTTTGTATTACAATTTCTAATGTGGCATTTTAGGCATGTGGATGCCCCTGTATACAGTATATCTTCTGATTAAGAGTATAAATCAGAAAAGAGCGGTTGTACTAAATTGACCAGGGTTATTGATAGACCGTACGTGCCCAAAATTTTCTACACGCTGTGCAGCTGTCATTAATAACTCCTGATTTATCCCTGACGGGATAACTTAGATGAAAGTGCCCACACTAACTATGATATTTTTGTACAAATTGTAATGGATTTGTTGTTCGGTTTCCTTTTCTTTCCATTCTGCTATTCCTCTTTTTCCGTTTTCGTCCTGGAATATATTTGAATAACCGCCCTATTGTCGGTTCAGTTTCCGTGTAGTGGAGGCCTTGCGGTGGTCATAAAATGGGCTTAAAAGAATGTTTAGAGATAAGAAAAACGTATCCAGAAATCTGTAATCGACTTCTTCAAATTTTTCCTTTCTTGAAACGTTTTTTATGTGTAAAAAACCATATTAGTCCAATCACTACGTCGGCTTTTGACAGCAAAAGGTCGGAAAGGAATGAAATTTAATGGGATGGTAGACATTGGTCCCCTGGTACACCTAAGTTTGCGAGCTCGGTTGGTTACCGCTTGAGAGGTGGGGGGATGAAAACTCTGCTTTGCGACGATTTTCGAAAAATAGCGTCGTTTTGGTAAATGCAATCGGAAAAAGGTTCAAATGATTTATGGAGAGAGCAAAGTTCACCCTTCTCCCCCCTGTTCTCGAGCGAACGACGCTATTTTTCGGAAATGGTCACGAAGCAGAGTTTTCACCCCCCCCCCCGCCCCTCGAACGACAACCCCTCGATGTCGCAATCTTAGGTTCAGGAGGCCAATGTTTACCTTTTATTTCGAGTTCTATTTCTTTTCAATCAACATTACAGAGAATGGAGGAAAAATCCAAATGCTGAAAGCCACCGCAGTTTTATCGACGCCAGAAATCACTGTAAACGCGTGATTGACAGCAGCAAGGAGGAACACAACCAAAAAATTAAGAACAAGCTCCTCTCATCTCCTAGTTCGTCCAGAACATTCTGGTCTGTAGCTAAGGCTGTTAGTCAGAACTTTTCCTATTCGTCAATACCACCCTTGACCAGAGAGGACAAATCCATCGCTTCTGCTCCTAAAGAAAAAGCAGACATTTTGGGGAAGCTCTTCGCAGCCAATTCTACTGTAGACTTTCAAGGAAGTACTCCGACCACCATCATAAGCGTAAACTCGAGCATGGCAGAGGTCAAATTTCAACATCGAAATATAAAAAGCATCCTCCGAAAACTGAACACCAATAAAGCTACTGGTCCTGACGAAATTCCAACCGTTGTCCTCAAACGCTGTGCCGCTGAGCTTGCAAGCTCTTCAAACTTTCGTATCAACGAGGCGTGTTTCCCTCTTCGTGGAAGATTGGCTGCGTACAACCCATCCCTAAGAAAGGCAAAAGACTGATCCCACCAATTATAGACCTGTGGCTCTTCTCAGCATCATGTCTAAGGTTATGGAGACTGTCATTAACACACAGCTCCTGAAATACCTGGACAACAATAACATCATAAATGATCGCCAGTATGGCTTCCGTAAGCACAGGTCTACAGGTGACCTCCTTGCCTACGTCACTCACTTGTGGAACAGAGCAATAGACAATCATGGTGAATCCCGTGTTGTTGCACTTGATATATCGAAAGCTTTCGACAGAGTATGGCATGACGGACTTCTGGTCAAGCTTGCTGCTTATGGACTACCACCTGGCCTGCGCCAGTGGCTGAATAGCTTTTTGAACGACCGATCTCTGTTTGTTGTAGTCGAGGGCTGTTCATCAGATGTATTTTCAATAAACGCCGGTGTTCCTCAGGGATCTGTCCTATCCTCTACACTGTTTCTGCTGTACATCAACGAGCTGCTGGAAATAACATCCAATCCAATCTACAGCTTCGCAGATGACAGTACATTAGTGTCGTGCATGGCACCAGGCAAGCCATTATCATCCCAGGAGACGGTACGTCGGCGACAGCAGCATGCCTCACAGATCAACGCAGACATCAAAACAATTGTCGAGTGGGGATTAGCAAATAAAGTACAGTTCAACGTACAAAAAACTCAGGCAACAACACTTACAAAGAAGTCCCACGATGGCTTACCAACCGTGGAAATGGAGGGTCACCCCATAGTCGAATCACCTTCCGTCAAGCTTTTGGGAATCAACATCAACAATAATATGTCCTGGCACGACCACGTCGTCAGTATTGCTGAAACGGCATCCCAGACTTAATCACACCCTACTTCGACAAAACTTTTACATTTGGAATTTACTGTACTGTGTACTGATAAACAGATATCTGGAAAACGGTTGCTCGGAGCGACGTTAGCAAGGTTTACTTTTTTACCTGAAAATGCTTGCAAAAACAAGATTTTCAACGTTTACACTAATGTGCCACGACATGAAAAAGTAACATCGTTTTAAACAGGCTTGGCTTGGCAGTGGCGCCCTCTACAAGTTGCATCATCCAAACTAAGCATGAAATGGAATTTTTTGCCTCAAAAAATCCCCGAGTTCCAAATTTGATGCCGTTACGTCATCGTAATGATAGATTATTGAGCAAAAACGGAATAATAATTACAACTTTGGCACCCTGTATTTCTGTTATTATCAACATAACAATGGATTCAAACTTAATGGGTGGTGCAAAATAAATAAAAATGGGCATTCCAAAAGAAAAATAAAAAAATATTTGAAATCGGTGCATTGACGGCGGAATAATTAGCAAAAAAAGAAAAATATTAAATATTCCTCAAACTTCGTTTTTAGGCGTTTTAGGAGTTCCTAATCATTTTCTACTTTTTTTGGTGGGGTGAAACTGGGGTTGTCGGGAGGGTTGTAAAACTCAAAAATTTGTTGTATTCTTAATAGGCTGTCCATTGACCTGTGAAAGAGAGTCCTAGCGGCATAACACCCTTTTTTAGGTCCATGCGATCACTGCCTTGCCTACTACTGAAACCAAGGGAAGGGGAAGAAACTGCAACTAACATTTTACCAACACAATAACTCTTTTTTAAATAAAAACGTATTACATTGCTTTGAAGGGATGCGACGCATCACCAGCATCAAGGGGCGCTACATTGCTGTCGTTCTGTATTAAGTAACATGGAAATTATGGAATCGATTCTAATGAAAATTTGCCACAGTATTATTATAGTGCCAAAGATGGAAAACGCGTATGATTTTTAGAAATCGTGTCAGTTGCGGCACATCAACAATTAAAAAACTGAAAATATAAAAATAGCTCAATCTTTTTCTTAGACGTTTTGGGGGTTCCAGATCATGTGGTTGAGGGGTGGAGGGTTGCAAAACTGAAAAAGCTTTTGTATGCATTGACCTGCGAAAAAGGACACATTTTTAGGTCCATCGGAGCAGCCTTGCTTATTACAGAAACTAAGGGACTTCCATTTTTTCTGATGTATGTTACCTAGTAGTATTATTGCCTTACATCGTTCTGTATTGTGTAACCTGAAATTTCGATACAGAATTATTACCGCGGCGAGGATGGAAAACGCGTATTATTTTTGAAAATCGAGTCAGTGCGGCGCAGCAACAATAAAAAAAAACCAATAATATAAAAACAGCTCAAACTTCGTTTTTAGGCGGGCGGTGATTTGGTTGCAAGAGGATCTCAGACTATACCTTCATGCAAAGGGAAAATAATAAAATGATATCACCGCTATGTGTGGTAAATGTTATGTCAATCAGCTTGACTCCATTTTTTGTTTTTATATTCGAAACCCGGCATTCTGTCAAAAATTCCGGATATAAAATATGTATTCCCGGAAAACAGTGTATCTCATCTGGCAGCCTAAATCGCTACTACAGCGCCAGCGGTGCAATTGCGCAGCCGATGGTATTTTATTAATATTCAAATAAGATGCAAATCATCATTAGTAAGTTACGGGTGTATTTCAATGTGACATCGTTGAATAATTCAAAGCGGGCGAATTGCAGACTTTGTATTCGGGTTGGGAGGAGTTTATTCGCTCGCGAATTTCGTGTGATGACCCCCGAGGCGCGATCATGTTGCGGCATACCGCAGGGTCCGCAGGTGGTTGCTCTCGTATGATTATGTATCTTTCCGACGCGACGCTGACGGTCAAAAGCAGGCGACAAGACACGTCATCGCACGATTATACAAATTGAATCGAGGTACGATTATCGTCACCCAAAAACACCGCGTATGGAGGCGTACATGCAAATGCTTCTCTGAAATGTGATTAGCTTTTTCATCATAGATTTTTTGTACTTAGCCGGTTGTTATTTTTTTAGAATTAGAAAACCTCTTATCCTTTATGCGACGTATCGATTGGTTCATTCTTTTATGTATCTGTCTAATGTTGTCCTGCAAGATATCAACTCTTTATGATTTTCGACATAGTGTCTAGATTCCAGGAAATCGGACAGAAGATTATCAACCCACATTAAATTCCACATTATGAACTAGTGGATGTAAACCTTACAAAATATACGAGAACACAAGAATTTCCATGACCAGAAGATTCCAGGTTGGATTTCCGTCAGAGAAGGAGATTTGTTTCTGTTTTTTTTTTATCAAAAAAAGCTCAGCGAGAATCCTCACCTGAGTCTTCACTGTTGGCTTTTAATTAGCAGTGCTGTTTCTAGTGTGGCGCCGGGAAACAGTAACAAACCTTACATAGAGCACGAGGCTAATGATCATAGTAGTCGATGCCGTTGACAACAAAGTAAAATAGGCACAAGTATTTCTCATTCAATAATGTTAGAGTTTCACTTGCAGTATAGCACCTGGCATTGTTAGAGCCATGTATTCCTCAAGCCCACCCAATCCAATTGAGTCATGTCGTCGTATTGTACTGCTAACAATTGACAGTAAGTGCGACTTGTTCTGTGTTGTCGAAAATCAGTTATTTACCGTTAATTTCTCAAGAGGAGGGTGCACCGTAGACAGTGACTTTTCTGAATGGAGTGAAACTCCCCATGGGTTTTCGTCTCTCTAAGGGCCGGTTGTACAATGCAAGCTTAAGCTTAGGCTTAAGGTAAGCCGACGTTAAACCACGTCAGTTGCAAAACGTCCGTTGTACAATGCTAGCTTAGCCCCCCACTCCAAGCTTAGCACGAGCTTACGTAAGCCGAAGCTTAACGCGAGCTTAGCTGAGGTTTAAACCTAACCTGATACAAGTGACATGATATGTCAAGAAGAAACCTTCAAATTACTTGTCACTTTATTAGGTCATATTTTTTGAAAGATTTCTGTCTAATTTAACAAAGAGAGCAAATGAAGGAACAGAGACAGAAACGGTCGTTGCCGAAATTTGACACAAACTGTCATAATTGCCTAACCAAAAAACGTAATTTTTCAGATGATTATGTCAGTACGTCTTGCTTCATTGATGCCAACTGTAGTGAATTTCATTATCAACCAGGTTTAACTAAGCCGACCATTGTACTACGGGTGTCGACTTTAAGCCTGAGCTTAGCTAAGCTTAGGCTTAACAAAGCTCATGCTAAACCCGCATTTGTATAACCGGCCCTAAACCAGATAACTTTGCACCCTACACGTTACTAAAATTATTATTCTACGGGTTTGACCGAAAAAAACAACTGCCTTAGAACTAGATCTGCGAAGTCACGGCACTGTCGATGATGCTTGGTCTTTCTGACACCCGTATGCACCGTAAGTCAATTGCGCGATTAGCTACGTAAACCTGGATTAGATTACTAGTTTACTATGCACCGCAAACTGACAATTTTGACACTGTCACTGTCAAAACAATCTTACGAACACAACCTTGTCGTATCTCCATTCTGGATTAGTTATTCTCTTGACGGTGCATGGCTAGATGCCAAAGATTAGCAAAACGCGATTAGGGAACTAGGATTAGTATCGCCAAACGGTGCATACGGGTGTCCAGGTATAGGCATTCTCTGCTCAACCAGCAAATAAGCTGCTTTGAATTTGTTTATTAGTTGGTGAATTGAGAGCTGTGCAGGTTGATTTTCGACACAGTAAATTCAACGTAGTGCTCTGAATGTTTGCCGAACATAACAAGGCTTTTAATAGTATATTCTGGCGCTTTCAACCAGCTCAGCTGTTGAATCGTGCACCATTATTTCAGCCCATGCATAACTGGGTGAGGACTAAAATCGCAATTATTCGGTTGTTGTTCAGGACACAAGTTGTATGACAAACTCCTAAAAGGATAAGCGTTATAGATGAAAACAAAATTTGGTGTCTAAACTGTCAAACAAATAGACATTAGACATTGAGCTCGTCAGTCATTAAAATTTGTTTATTTCATCGTGTCTGAGCTACACTTGAATTAATTGGATGGTTTTATATAATTTTTTGTTAATTTTATTTTTTAGCTTTTTAATTTTTATATATTAGTTTTAGTTAATTACTAATTAGAGAAAGAAAAAACACATATGTGTGACGAACACAAACGTTACAAGTCAGAAATATTTGTATTTGATCATATCTTTTTCCAGTGTCTGGCACACTGGACTGCCGTGTCGTTTACTTTTCTTCATTTGTTATTAAAATTGAGAAATCGGTTCTATCGCTATTAAAAAAAACTAATTTTTGTAAAAATAGGTTTACCAACGTTTCGAAGTTGCATCAAGTTTCGAAAACAGAGTTTCGCAAACGAAGATCCAGAATATTGTGAGGGACTTCAGTGTATTGAATAACATTGCCCTATTATTAATTTTGAATCCTTGGTGTTCCAAAAATATGTATTCAAAATAAATCGAAACAATATTGTGATAAAATATTGGTACAATTCGAGCAGAGTCAAGTACTTAACTATCCAACAGTCCACCTTGCAGATTTTCAGAAATTGTTCAGATGATTAAATCTAAAATTTAATAAGAACAGTATATTCGGTTTCCCTACATTTTAGTGGAAATTTACTCACCCCCTCGTAAGCACCGCACACATCATGTTTACCTAAGACAATTCGTCAGAATTTGAATAGTAAATGAAAAAGAACTCACCCCATATTTTTTGCGGCCTCACCCAATTTAAAACTAACATTTATTGGAATATTTATCACACAGAGCTTCCCTTGTTAGCTCAATCTTTGAAAATATAGCTTCATAGAATATTCTATTTGCTCAGTTACCCAAATTCCCCATTAAAATGAGAATACTTCATATTTTTAATTACCCGAGAATAGTTGAAATACCAGCGCAGCTTAGCAACTGAGACAAAAGTTCCTGTTAAATTAATAATACATTAGTAATGATCTTAATTAAAAATATGGAGCATTTCCTGTTATATTTCTTTGTTACCTTGAAAGCTTCGTGGATAAAACCAGCCGGATAATTTTATTTTGTGTCTGTCTTCCGGTCTCTGTAATGAAGAGGGTAAGCGAAACTCCCAGAAATTGAGCGCATGGGCGTCGCACGACATACTTTGTAGTCTGTCGACGACCAAGAATCCTGTCTTCGCATTGACATTACGTCAAAAAGTGCTGTGTAAAACTGAATTCTGTGTGATCAACGTAAATTGACCAGCTAAAAGAATTCGGTGAAAGAAGTAAGGACGTTGCCAAAACTCTTAATAATTCTATCCTAATGGGGTATTTTCCAACTTGCTAATATTGCCTGTTTAATGGCTGAAATGCTTGCTCAATTTTTTTCTGCCCACGTGGAGTAAAGATAGACTTTGAAAATGATCCCTTTGAAAAGAGCTCATTTAAATCTCTTAAACCTCCCGCCTAAGAAATCAACCAATCAAAAGTGATTTTTATGCCGGATGTAGATAGGATGTGACTATTTTAATCTGAATTGGGCGTAGATTCAAAGTTGTCACGTTGTTAATATTTTGCATAGTTTTTCTATAAAGGATGTAAACTTTATTTTATGTTTATTTAGTTTCCCTCTTTTTGTAGACTATAAATGTTATATTGAACAGCTATTCCATTTTTTACATTGTTATGTAATTAGCAGTTTACTCTGAGAATGTTTCATAGTTACTTTTCACAATTTTACTCGTCATTCGGCAACACTCGTCTTTAACAGCCTGTCACTAGTGTCATGCATACATAACCTCCCTTGGTGTCAAGACTGTCTCGATATATCATTTAACCAATAGCGTTTTCGACTTACTGCATTGATTTTAACTACGAAACACTCGTCTTTAACAGCCTGTAACTAGTGTCATGCATACATAACCTCCCCTGGTGTCAAGACTGTCTCGGTATCTCATTTAACCAATAGCGTTTTCGACTTACTGCATTGATTTTAACCACGATTGCACTACAGTGCACATTGAAAACTCATCTGGTGCCCAGAAGTGCAATTACTCTGAACTGGTAAGTCGAACATACACCAAATTTCAGTGCAATTCAAGTAACTGTTCTGTCAGCCAACTCATGACAGTTTGATGTCATTTTGCATCGCGAGAGCTCAATTTCATTCTGTGGCGGTTTTGGAATTTGAATAGTTTGAATCCGCCTTATTCAATAATTTATTCTATTTATCGACATAAAAACTAACAGCATTCTGTGCAATATGGCTTTTGCACTAAAAATGAATATCTATCTATATCGGTAAATACTTATGTATATCTTGTTGTGTCTCTTCCTCTGTCAGTGCATGAACAACATCTTCAACAAATATTCGTATTTTTGGGACACCCGCAGCCGTTGTTTGCAATTTAACTAGATATTATTCAATTTCCTCATCATCCGAAGATGACGATATTCGCAGTTCTTCCAATTACACTTTCCGCACCTTTCTTCAAAAAATTATTTTCTCTGGCAAATAAAATAGGTTACAATTAATTAGACGTCAAAAATGCACTGAAATCTCCACGAGCTCAGAGAGTCCGTGGCGATAATTTGCACTCAGGTGCAATTAAGCGGATAAGTCGAAAAAAAAACCACACTAGTTTTGCACTCAAATCTAAGACGAACATAATTTTGACACTCAGTTCCTATGAGTGCAGTGATAGGGCAATAAGTCGAAAACGCTACAAGATAGATCATGAAATGATGTAAACAGACATCTGTCAATATCAATACGAAGCGGAGGTTATATCTGTAGATGGAGAAAAGGAGGTCAGATGACAAGGTACAGTCACGTTCTAAGGATAGCTCCACGAAAGACTTATTACGTCACGCTTAGATTCACTACGTCACAGCTTTGGTGCGAAATTTTATGTTTGAACTTTGCAGGTGCTTTTAAGCCTCTTCGCGTTCACAGTAAAAAGTAAAAATGTTAGTGACATGGTTTTTGGGGACGTAACATCAATATTCCGTCATAAAATTTTGTTCGGAAAATACCCCATTCCATCTTTTACGACTTGTTTAAGGAAACGGCAAATAATGTATATTCACCTAATATCTTACTTGTCTACTTCATAAAACTTATATCTAGAACCGGCAACAGCAGATTTTATTCCCCACCTTAAAGACGGTACAGCATTGGGTTGGATAATCGCAGTAGACAATATTTATTGTATCTTTTATACTTTTTTTCTATCTTTTTTTAAACTCTACATGATAATCATGATCGCTACCTGAAGCAACCTCGCGCTACTCTTCCTCATGCCGCGCTGGTCAATTTACGATGGTCACACAGTACAACTGAAGGATCAACGTCAAATTCGGCACTTATTGGATACGTCTGGCATCTAGAATCCAGTGCAAAATGTGATAAAGATTCTGCTCTTCGGAAAGATAATAATTATAAAATCAAATGAAGAAATCTATCGGTTGAAGTTTGTAGACAATGTAGGTTAATGGATTAATCAATAAATTAAGGAGTATCGGGAGGAGTATCGACTCAACACCCAGCAAACAGAGACAGGAAAGTGCGGAATAGAATTCACGCAAGGGCCGAGCACCACAAAAGTATTTGGGAAGACGCTAAGGTTATTGACAAAGGACCTCACTGGTATCGCCAAAAATTCAAATAAGCAGCTTATTTTTCCAGGAACAAGAATATGTACAGCAAGTCTGGTGGAAATTATACCAATATGGCAGCCCCTAATAGTATATGTAGGTATGTATGTTATATGGCCCTTTTACAATGAGCCTTATTGTATTAAATTCAAAAAACGAATCTAATGTAGGCAACTTTGTTCATAGTTACTTCCAAAGAAGATAAACAACTGATCACAACTTCCTGCAATAACAAGTCATACAAAGCATCATTGTTCGATGCCACGTATGCAAAACACTTCTGTCAGCAGTAAATTAGTATAAAAAATGGAGTCAAGTTGATTGACTCAGTACTTCCCACACATAACGATGATTTTATTATTTCCCATTGCATGAAGGCCATGAAGCTATAGTCTGAAATCTCCTTGCAACTAAATCATCGACCACCCGCCCGCAAAAAAAAACATCCAACACAACAACCCTCGTAAATAGTTTCTTACGTCTCCATCTTCAGGAAATATGCATTAAAAATCAATTGAACAATTTTCACGTTACGCAATCTAGAACGATCTAAAACAATACTTGTATGTATACATCACAAATACTCGTGGTCCCGTGGGTTCTATGATAAGCATGCAACGTTCGGATGGACCTAAAAAGTGTATCACGCCGCTAGGTTTTTCATTCGCATATCAGTGAACAGCCCATTACGAATACAACAAAATTTCCAGTTTTACAACCCCCCAACCACCCTAAATTTACCCCCACCCAAAAAAGTATAAAGTGATCAGGACCCCTAAAACGTCTAAAAACGAAGTTTGAGCTGTTTTCACATTTTTAGTTTTTTTAATATTGTTGCGACGCCACTGAGACGATTTCTGAAAATCATACGCGTTTTCCATCCTTGCCAAAGTAGTAATACTGTGACGAAATTTCATTAACATCAATTCAGTGGTTTCCACATTATAAAATACAGAACGATCTAAAGCAATACTCGTATGTATACATCACAAATACTAAGTCCCGTGGTTTCTATAATAAGCATGCAGCGTTCGGATGGACCTAAAAAGTGTATCATGCCGCTAGGTTTTCTATTCGCATATCAATGGACACCCCATTACGAATACAACAAATTTTCCAGTTTTACAACCCCCAACCCCCAACCACCCTAAATTCACCCCCACCCAAAGAACAGTATAAAATGATCAGGAACCCCTAAAACGTCTAAAAACGAAGTTTGAGCTGTTTTCATATTTTTAGTTTTTTTAATATTGCTGCGCCGCCACTGAGACGATTTCTAAAAATCATACGCGTTTTCCATCCTTGTCAAAGTAGTAATACTGTACCGAAATTTCATTAACACCAATTCAGTAGTTTCTACATTATAAAATACAGAACGATCTAAAGCAATACTCGTATGTCATACATCGGAAAAAATTCTCAGTTCTTTGTTTTCTGTAATAGGCATAAGGCAATGTTCAGATAGACCTAAAAAAGTTATTTATGTCGCTAGGTCTTCCTTCATAGCTCAGTGGGCAGTCTATTATGAATACAACAAATTTTTCAATTTTACAACCCCCCAACCCCCAACCACCCCAATTTTCACCCCCACCCAAAAAAAGGTATAAAATGATCAGGAACCCCTAAAACGTCTAAAAACGAAGTTTGAGCTGTTTTCATATTTTTAGTTTTTTTAATATTGCTGCGCCGCCACTGAGACGATTTCCAAAAATCAGACGCGTTTTCCATCCTCGCCAAACTAGTAATCCTGTGCCGAAATTTAATTAAAATCAATTCAGTTATTTCAACATTATAAAATACAGAACGATCTAAAGCAATACTCGTAATACACCGGAAAATTCTCTAAGTCCCTTGGTTCCTGTAATACAAAAGGCAATGTTCGGATGGACCTAAAAAAGTGTATTATACCGCTAGGTCTTTCTCTCTCAGGTCAGTAGACAGCCCATTATAAGTACAACAATTTTTTTAGATTTACAACCCCCCATCCCCCCAACCACCCCAATTTCACCCCCACCCAAAAAAAAGTAGAAAATGATCAGGAACCTCTAAAACGCCTAAAAACGAAGTTTAACGCATATTTGAAATTTTTCGTTTTTTGCTAACTACTCCGCCGCCCATGCAGCGATTTTCAAAATTGTAGCAACATTACCTACTACGACCCTACACCATATCACCACCCAAATTTCATCAAAATCTATGTAGCGGTTACTGAGATTAGGAGGCTAGAAAAACGCCAACAGACAGACAGACCGACAGACAGACAGACAGACAGAGTGACAGACAGACCGACAGACAGACCGACAGACAGACCGACAGACAGACCGACAGACAGACCGACGGAAATGAATGACGTGGATTTTCGTGATGTAGGCATCATAAAACGCCCAAAAAGTGTATTATCTCAAAATCGAAAATTTTCGCGATCACAATACTCCCCTCACCTATCGGTGTGGGAAGTAATAGGTGGTACTGCGTATCACAGTTGTTCAATACCCGGCTATACTCCGTAATGTCAAGTAAACATAAGAAGACAAACAACTGATAACAACTTCCTGCAATAACAAGTCATACAAAGCATCATTGTTCGATGCCACGTATGCAAGATACTTCTGTCAGCAGTAAATTAGTATAAAAAGGTGGTAGTGCATACCACAGTTGTTCAGTACCCGGATAGACTCCGTAATGTCAAGTAATCATAATAATCTTTTGTAAATTGTAACTTGAAAGAGCGACATAAGCTTGTGCCGCTAATAAAAGTTTTAAAAAAAGTTATTCATTGCTTCAATGATATAACATCTGTATAGAAAAGCTTGGACACAAACGCGGAACGCAGTGACTGTCAAATGACCACGTCAGCGTCAGTAAAAACCGGACGGACGACGGACGGTTCTAGTCCGGATGCTCTCTCTCCACCACCCCTGCATTAAGGGTCTAGGGTATAGCGCGCGAAATTGAGAGTCAAAGAAAAGACGTGTTAGCGAGGAGGCGTGGCCGCCCATTCCCTTTCTCCAGTGTGTGTGTCTAAGATGAGGGGAGATAAGTCCAAAAATCCAAAGGTAAGGTCAAAAGGTCCAAAGGTCACCTAAAAATGAATTTCGCATTTCCTGACGTTACCTTTAAACTTACAGTAATGACTCAAAGAGCAAACTGAAGAAGAAAGCTTGCGCTTATGCAACTCTTTAGCCTTTTTTGATATCGTGTTTGGTTGTTAAATTACAGGCGTTTATAGAATGTATGATTCTGCATTGCGGGTTTTTTGCACATTAAAAAACTTTTTTGAGAAAGTCGAAAATAGTTGTCATTCATTAAGGTCTTAACTATCGCCCTCTGAAATATTATATATGTAGTTTGAAAATAGAGTGAGTCATGCGAGAAATTGTGAGTCCGTGTTTTAAATATAAATAACATAAATATGTGTATCGAGGCCCCTTAAGAGAATCAATCCCCCTTTACCGGCCCCGGGGACGAATTCTCCCAATGCAGACTTGCTGAGCTTCCATGAGTCGTCCGCTTCGCCGAACTACCTTCTCCCCCTACCCCCCCCCCCCCCCCCCCCATTTTACGTCCAAAGTTGGCAGTTACTCGCGAACGCGACGCCGAAGCACGTGGTGGATTTTGTTACACGTTAGCCTTATTTGACTCTTTCGTGTCGTCCTCCTTGTTGGGGTTCCCTCGATGGGACTTTGACCAGAAGTCCACGTTAAGATGGCGATTCGGGGAAAACTCGAGGTCTGATAGGCTTTAGTGTTTTCCGTGCTGGTTGGCAGAAAGGGCCAAAGGTAGCCTATGTGCCTGGTTTCGCCTCCCCATCGCTACTACTACTATACTACTACTTATGGGAAGAAGATTGATGCCTGGGATGAGATACGTCAAAAGCAAATCGATTATCGTATTACGAATATACCCCGGCGTGTTTTTGAGTGCACAAAATATCAACTAACTTACCTGTATTATTAATTTTTCACTTTTTTCCAATTGTTGGATTTTTCTCAATTTTTGATCAATTACCCACCTAACCGTAACACATGTATACGAAGATTGTTGTAATAAATTCATTAATACTGGATGTTCTGCTTTCTATGTCACTTAGTATACCCAGTATACCTAAACTCCGTCACCGACGTGCATGAAAGAATCTGTAGCGAGTCGGTTAAGGAAACCGTTCACTTAGACAGAGATATAAATGGGGTGCTTTGGAACACTTGTGAACAACCGTATGAAACGTGAGTTGCAATCTTCGTGTTGGAAGATGTTACTGTGGCTTCTTTTCCATTTTGATATCTGAAGCAATCAACTCGATACCAACAGACTTTTCTTTACTGAAAAATTACAGCCGCATAAGTTTTAGCTCTGTAACCTAAAATACAGTAATGCTCGGTTGTAACGAACTCCATGGGACCGGCGAAAACAGTTCGTTATAAGCGAAGTTCGCTATAAACGATAAATAAAAAAGATGTGCTATTTTTATTAATACAATAATTATTAACACATAAATATGAGGGTACATGAAATATATTTTGTAATATAGTAGATGCATTAACAACTGTTCTTAAGAGTTTAATAAAATCATCTTTTATTCTAGTTGTTTTATTTTTGTGAAATGAATATCATTAATATGTGTTCGGCTAATTGATTAAAAACACTTTGCGGAGTATTTCGTGACTGAAGAAAATAACGAGCATTATCAATATGTTCAAGTGCCTCTGGGGTGGTTGGAACTGGTCTCAATTCTGTACTCACGGGTTCTTCATCTTCTGCCTCCTCATCGCTATCAATATAAACTGAAGAAGACGCAGAAGTGACAATGGCATCATCATCCAAGTATTTAACACTTACAAGATTATTATCAATACGGACAGATTCATTGAACTCATTTTCAGAACAAGG
The DNA here is from genome assembly GCA_951848785.1 of Callosobruchus maculatus. NCBI lineage: Eukaryota > Metazoa > Arthropoda > Insecta > Coleoptera > Chrysomelidae > Callosobruchus > Callosobruchus maculatus. The sequence goes on from CATOUR010000100.1 coordinate 6,077,014, forward strand.
GAGATTGTCTAGAATATTGTTATCATCTTCCTGTCCAACTTTTTTCAGCCACTCGGCTAATGTCAAGTCATCGTCTGAACTCAAATCATTTTTCACTTTCAGGAAGCCACCGTGTTGAAAACAATTAAAATTGTTTGTTTTGATACCCTTTGCCATGCCATATGAAATCCATCTAAGATGGATTATTTTAGAATTCGCGGAATCACCAGCGGTAAGGTATCATTTCAGATGCCTTGCGATCCAAATAATTTGGTAAATCCCGAGCGATAAAATCCCGTTTTAGGTTCGTTATAAAAGACAGATCTTACGACAATATCAAAGTTTAAGGTTCTTTTTATCCGAAAGTTCGTTACAAAAGGGTTCGTTATTTGCAAAAAAATTAACACGCGTTTAGTAATACCGTAGTTTCGGACCTCTACATTTGGTTCGTAATAAACGAAAGTATTTCGTAATTTCGCTGGCCTTATCAAATACATATATCTCTTGGATAATTTTACGTTTTGATTGATTTACACTATTGAGTTGTCTTTAAGAAATTTAACAAACATGTTGCTGTGTGCTCAGTGAAGTACTGTGACTTCATAAAATTAGTTAAGTATTGAAAGTTTCAGCTGACATGGCAGTTCGGTGGACATTCCGTCTGAAATTTGTATTTAAGTCTGAAAATGTAACTTCTGGAAAATTGAACAAACGGGATGGGGTACCACAGGGATCTGTATTAGGTCCCATCTTATTTTTGGTATATATTAATAACCTAATGACATTGGAAATAAGTGGTCAATTCACTGTATTTGCAGATGATACTACAATACTCTGGCATGATAGTGACATACTTGATTTAAAGGAAAAGATGCAAAATCCAAAAGATGGTGTGACAGCAATTTTTTATCTTTCAATATCCAGAAAACCAAATTCATGACTTTCAAATGCTTACTTGACGTGATTTACTTAGACAATGAACAATTACATCAAACATACAGCATGAAGTTCTTAGGTCTAACTATTGATCAAAAATTGAATTTTATAAATCACATTGATTCCATAGTAGATTGAGTTACGGCATCCCATTTTGGGGTGTCCGTTCTCATACCTACTTAAATAAATTGTTAGTCTTACAGAAGCGAGCAGTTAGATGCATCGCCAAGAGTAGACCTAGGACTTCATGCAAGCCACTATTTTTAGAATACAAAATGATGACCGTAATTGCACTATTTATTTTGGAAACGTCATCAATAGTGTTCAAAAATAAAACGAAATTAGAGACCATAAATATAGAATATAAGGCATAAGAATGATTTTAAATTAATCACCCCCAAATCATCACTCATTCTATTATTTACAATGGAGTGAAGATTTACAACAAACTTCCTCACTCTTTCAAAATTCTAAATGTTTTGAAAGTTTTCCGTAAAAAGCTTAGAAATGTTGTTAGAAAAGCCGTATTATACACTGGATGAGTTCTATGACGGGTTTTAGTGAATATCCAACAAATTTTGTTTGTTATATAGCTTTGTCAATAAGAATCTTGTAATTCTTAGACAATAAAGTATATTTACCTATCTATCTCACCTCTTATCAGAGCCTGACCAATCAATTTGATTTCTACTCTAGGTTTGCTACACACTTTTTCGTTGTTGGCTTTAGATATTCACCGATAATCTACGTCAATAACTTTACCGCTTCATCAAACTATTGAATTGCACTTTGGCCATGAGTATTCCACTGCTAGAGATTCGTCAGTTACAAGTATGCTGAAGTGGTGGTCTAGTTTTGCCTTCATCTCAAAGTCATCGTAAGCGCTGAAGTAAAAGCAAAATATCCACATGTTGCAGCACAAAAATTCAAAATAAAAAAACACACACACACATTATAGTCACTCCTCGGTACTGACTTTCATTTGATTCACCCGACGTAAGATCCAACATGTCCAATATTTGAAGGACCAAAGTGAGCTAAAGGATTCTTCAATAAGTTCACTACGAGTAAAGTATTTATGAGCACACATATCAGTATATAAAAGAGCAAATTGGTAGATAACGGTAGTTACCACGTTACTATCAAAGTGCAGCAGATGATACGTATAGTGATATATCCTATAGAGTGGATACAGCAGACTACCTAAGCAACAATTTCAGAAGATCGCATTGATGTGTTACCTTCATACAGCGTTGGTGGCGAACCAAAGGATGTATAACCGATCAAATGAACTTATAAATAACAAGGACAGTCAAGAAAAAACAGCTATTTAGGTATAAGTTATGCCCTGATGCAGCAAAAGAGTGTGCTTCAATTCCTTAAGGGTCACCCAGGGGTGACAGGTTCTTTTCATCTACAAAGAAGAGATCATACGACAAAATTCTTAAATTTTTTTAGGAACATTAAACGTAATACAGTCTACGCGATCACAGTCGGAGTACTGTAAATTATTGACAATACGTTGCTCCATAAAGGGCGTTTCCGGTATTTTTAACATCAAGATAGATCTGAATTAAGCCCCACCCAGATCCAGTTGGCATTAAAAGTATTATTACTAGAGCAGAGGCAATCAACTTCATGAGGAAAGACTATTCGATCTATACAGGGTGTTTACGATCTTAATACCGTTATGTAAAGTACGAATATTACACATCATTGTAATGCTTGTTGCACAAATATAATACGAATATCCCAAATTTGAAGTTTCAAAAAAATTCGCAACATTTTCTGATAAGAATATGCGACAACAAGGCTAGAGACAATAACATTTGTTTACATCTCAGAGTAACATCATAGTGGATATCTCAAAAAACACCTGACAGAAACTATATAGGGCGAATGCTGGGCAATGTTGTCGGATTGTGATTTTGCAGTCATACTTTTTTAATTTTTTTCTGTTTAACTATGCGTTATCTAGTGAAATGGTACTGAGGTTTCAGGTTCAAATATCATGATCTATCGTTCCTCCAAATTAATGCACTAAGATCGTATAACTAAAGGCGGGTTCTGACTGTTCAGTTTCGCTGAATCAGTTTGACTGATTCAGCTTTAATGAAAGGGACGTTTGTTCTCATTGTTCGGTTCTATTGATTCATTTTAACGGATTCAGCATTCATGAGAACGACGTTTTCATAATCTTAAAAGATTCTCGCACGTCAGTTTGACGTTTGCATTCATCTTTCAATACTGATTCAGTCAAAATGAATGAAAAGTTGCTTTCAGTTTGACTGAAAGCACAAACCCACTGATCAGTTTAACTGAAAAGGTGTTCTCACGTTCATTACATGTTCAGTTTCACTGAATCAGTCAAACTGATTCAGTGAAACTGAACAGTCAGAACGCCCCATTAAAGTCTGCTTTCTTAACAGTTCTTGTCACGCTAATCATTCAGTTACTTTTTATATAATTATATTTATTCTGTCTACCGTTACATTTCTTATAAGAATTTTAAAATAAAATGTTGGCCAAAGAATAATAATAAACATGGATTGTACTTTTAATTGGTCTTTTGGTATCGTGACTATTTAGCGCTTAAAGCAAATCGTAATAATTTAGATATTATAATCCAAAACTCGTGGACAATTAATATATTTTACGTAGAAACCTTAATACCCAGCAGGTGGCAGGTATTATTGTATTATAATAATTATCGTTAGAGTACAATAAATGTATGTTTGAACTCTATTAGAAAGCTCAGCTTCATAGGGATTTCATTAAATACATGTATTTTGAATCTATGGAAATACTAACTACTGAACGATACTGCAAAAGTGTGGGCTGCTAATTTAGCACTAATTTCACCAAAGACCTCAATATTATCGTAAATTTATGAACAAAATAATTATAAAACAATTACAAAGTTATTTCATTCTATAATTCGATTACTGCATTATGCATTATGCTAGACATAACATAATCGAAGCTTTTTTCCATTCACGTTTTTACTTGAACAGTTAGAATTTACGCTTGCGTAACTTCATTGAAAATCCATTTACGATAATGTCTGAAAAGTTGGCCTGCATTTTATTTTCGTTTCAAGGCATTTCTTTGTTTATACTATAATTCAATCAAAAACTACTCGCGAAATTATTTAATGATCTATTGCACTTTTTGCAAATTGTTACCGAGCCTTATCACGAATCATATTTCGGTTTTATTAATCATAAAATATGGATCGTTTCTTAGCAATCTCGACGTTAGAATTTACACTAACTATTGACTAGGTCTGAAAATGGACATGTAAGCTATTTACTTGTTGGGATACTAATTAACTTTAGTTAAGGCACTATCAACGGTTTTGTAGTTTTGGTTCTGCTATAATGCCACAAATAGTCAAAAATAATTTTGATCACAGAAGAACGAGTATTTAAGTTTTAAGAATATTAGTATTAAATAGTGGTTAGTCACGTCAAATGCAACATATTTTTACGCATTTCTGAAACTTTTTTCCCTCCATGAATTCACGGTAGTTTAAGTAATGTCCAAATATAAAACGGAAACTTTTTAGTTCCCTATAACTTGGGAAACACAGTAGCAAAACCAAAATCGTTGAATAAATTATCAAAAAAGTGTGTGAAAAGTACTCAAACTTAATTTTTTTGGCATTTAAGGAGCACCTATTTGTTATTAAATACGTTGGAGGTACAATAATTCAATTTTGAAGGGGGCCAATCGGCAAAAAAGGATGCACCACTAAAAAGATACCTATGTATTATTCTGTAAAACTTGATCCTTTTTAGATCGTGTACTTCTACGTAAACTCAGCAGAAAATGCTTTCATTGAGATTGACACTGCTAACAGTTTACGGAGAGGGAAAGTGTGTAACGATATTGAAAAAATACAGCGAGGTAATAATTAAAAAGCTACCAAGAATTTTCTATACAGGATATTCCTTAGAAAACTTCTCACGCCAGATTTCTCGAAAGCCGTCGACTAAAAGAAAAAAAGCCGAGACGTCAAAAGATTTGTCAAGGGGACAGCTTGTTTAACAAAAACTACTTCATCCCCTTGTACCCTCTCCTCCCCTCAGGATCATCTGCTTAAAAAATTTAAATGACATGGGGTATCAAGTAATACCTTGTTTTAAAGGTATGTCGACGTACCTTATTATGACGTTTGATTTTCTAAGATCGGTAGATTCGTTATCAATAAAATTAGAATCTTTATGTATCTAAACTTGTTCAAATAGAATACAGAAACAAACGACAATACCACTTTTTATTGCAATAAGTGTTCAAATGTTACCTGTTATTGGCCAAACACTGATATAGGCAATTTTCAAATTCCTGACGGGCAGTTGCAAAAACATGTTATGGGATATCATCTTTTGATAATGCGTTGACGAAGGTCATCTAAACTACCCGTCAGCCATTTGAAAATTGTATATCTGGGCATTTTTATGGGTTAACAAATTTGGAGAAGCAAAAACAATATCCTATTCCTCCCCGTAATCAGTTTCTTGTACGCGACGTCAAGATAAATAATGTTTCAGGAGGGCTAAGAAATTAAATGTTCATTCTTCGTATGTATCTATATACAGTTGTATTGTCGCTATAAGTTAGTTTGAGGTCCAGCACAAGATTTTTACTTTTGGGCATTTTTCAAATTAATTTTGAAACTTTTATCTATGATTGAAATGTATCCACATATCTTGCGCGTATTGATTGTTTCAAACAATAAACTAAAAAAATATATATCATTATTTGTGTCATATGTTTAATCTGTTTTTATAATTAGCAGGTTGCTGGTGATATATAGTAAAAAGACAATGCCCAGACTTCTACAATCAATTTAAAGCTAAGATACTTACTTCTAACTCAATCTATAGGCTAAGTATGTAAACACTTATGAAGTGAGATAGTTCATAAAAGCTTATGTACATTTTAAATTACAATTAATAATTATATGAGTGCTAGCTTCCAAAAACCTGTTACTAAATGCACCACATGCTCATAATTGCACAATTTAGCACATTTCTCTAAACGCAGAAAGCTAATTTCCTAATGATAATGAGCATATTTCGTTGCAATTATTCTTCGAGGACTTTATGCACAAAACAATAACTTGCTTTCCCGCATATATATAATGGTGAACTAATGGTACTATGCGCCTGTTTCCAAGCACTTGTGCAGATGCAGGACCGTAATAAGGATAACTAAGGCACACAGCTTGGAACAAACAGGTCAAGATAATTTTCGGGCAAAGTAGCAAGATCTTTTAAAGTATATTGTCGAAGGCTTTCGTGTCTCTGATCCTCTGAACTGTTCGTTTTTGGGCAACTAAGCAACTCTTAGGATGCCCCACTCGTGTTGGCGAAACGTCAAGCGTCCACGCCGAGGCGATGGAGCGTGTCGACGCCGGCCGAACAGCGCAAGAACCAACAGTACATCAATATCTTTCAAAATTTAGAAAACATCTTTTGCAACAAACAAATAAAAGAAATAAACAGGAAAATATCTAATTTGGTTTGGTTAATGATGACAATTATGTTTTTTGATACAAGCAATATAATTTCTGTAGTGCTGATAACATTGAGCCTGGGATCTCTTGCATAATTATGGTAACTTCGTCTGGATCAAGTGCTATAAAGATTGTAGGATACCTGTCATCTTGAATATTTCATACTTATGGTCCCTATGGATATATGTATATCTAAATGTTTTGTGCTATACATTTTTGTCTTCTATTTTCTGTTAAATAAACTATTTGCAACGTTTAACTTTGCTTGATCCGGTTGACTTCTAGAGCCATGTAAATCGATTAAAAGAATACGAAATATAAAAAATATAAAAAATAATTTGACGGTTTTACTCTATGTTCGCTATGACCAACGGTGCTTACAGAAAATTTCATGAACAAGTTCAGTTGACCTTTGGTTTCAATATCTCTCGGTTAAATAAAATTTGGACTACACAATGTTTACCTTGTTTGCAGAATTGTTTTCTTACAATTTATGTATTGCAAAAAACCAAGTGATGGTGAAAATGACTGCAACATAAGAATTGGAGAATTCGAGCAAATAAGAGGGGTAACAGAGGGGTAAATATTATAACTACTATATTTCAAAAATAGTATGGGGCTGCCATAATACATTAGACACTGCAAAAACCAAAAAGGTAATATCTATCTTGGGTACCCAGTTACATAGGAGTGGGTGGTAATGAGAGTGCCAACAGAGGTGCCAAGGAAGGCGCAGAACTCCCGGGACCAGAACCAAAATGTGGTAAAAGAAAGTGGCGTGGATAACACTGTCACCAGTTGGGTATTTGGTGTGATGCGGCCAGATAACTATAATGACTATAGTATTGAGAAAAAGCTCCTAGATCTGGACAAGGGTACAGGAAGTGGCTTACCCGGCTAATAGGTACAGGGCACGCAATAGGTTTCGGAGACCAAAGGCTACCCCAAACGACTAAATCTAATCTAATCTAGGATCACTTTATCCATTGATGTTTCGAGAAATATACAAGGACAATGCCAGTTAAGTGTCCTGTGCATCTAAGGAATGGATGTCTAGTATGCAGTCTATTCATGTTTATGCTCATGAGATCATCATAGGCATGGTGAAGTTTTTTAGCAAGTTTCTAGTATTGTATTTGCATACGTTTGACCTGCGTAAATGTGGTATATGAGCCAATACTCAGAGAATTTATTAATACCCTTACACTGAGGGCGGAGACCTTATGGTACTTGCTCAAAGTAATAATTCCTCTTGATTATTACTTCGATAGTTTCTGTTTAGCCACTCTCCGTTCAAACGCTAGCTCTATTTGCTAGTAGGCACGTTATTTAGGTGCTAGATCGGTCGGACAGGTTTGCATGCATTTGACTCAATCTTTCGCTTATAAAGAAGTTATTCAAATGGTTGATTATACATACCCATCTGTAACTAACAATGATTTATGCTGCACGGCTAGCATGGAATTATCAGCATATGCTAGCACCGACTCTTTAGGTAACTGTACCAACTGCTCATGATTGTATCTTTTGAAAAACCATATCAGATCCATTTTAGTCCTAATAAAACAAGCCTTTACTCAACTACAATGCGACAAATCAACGCAACATTATATAACCTTATATAATCTAATCTAATCTAATTCAATCTAATCTAGTTATCCGAATAACTCTGGCTGGCTCGGTGCGGTCCTGTCAGTAACAATATTCTTTTCTCCTTATTTTCCCGCTTATGTTTGCGTAGAATAGAGGAGAAAGCTCGTTCGCATAATATAAATATCGTGGAATTCCTTTTTTGAATATAAATTCGCGTCTGATAAGCTATTTCTGTACACCGGCGAGATATACGTGTAGACCTATCGACAACAATAAGTAAATTGCTATTGTCCTACATGTTTTACTTATTTCTCACCGTCATTTTTGCCGTCGTGCGATGTGAAAGCTTGTATTACCTGAAACAAAGAAAATAATATTAATATGAGGACATATAGCGACTCATTAAGAAAATATGCTGCATCAATCATAGACAGCATCAATAAGTCACAGTTATTTTTCTTATTACGAAATTGTAGAAACGTGGATGAATAGTAGGAGCACGTATTGTTCTTAATACTGATTTAAGACTGTATGTAACGATCCTATTTTCCATCCTAAATATTGGCAAACAGATTTGACGAAAGAATTATCGTAAAAAATGGAAAGACAAGTTATTCCCCTTGTATGCAACGATCGTATATTTTGTTATAAATATAGGACAAGAGCATGCGCATTAGTAGTACACTCATGTCATTTGTCTGAAGACGGTTATCATTTCTGTCAGTCATTGGTGTGCTATCAATAAGCCACTCCAACGCATGGTTCTCGTTTAAACATTCTGTATGTAATGTCTCAACTGTTAGGTTTGTGATCTTATTCTAAGACAATATTTTTGGTTGTTTTTATTTAGAAAATCGGTGCTTGTTCAGGTTAGTTTTTTTTACAAAGAAGATTGTTATTTGACAAAATATAAAACCATGCAAACTATTACGCAAACTAAAAATATTCGTTTTCCATAACCTCAATTTTCAACTGACACCAGAAAAAATATTCTAATGCGCAGTAATTCAGTGCGCAGTACTACACTCAGTTTGCTAAATATTTACGACACGTCCTAAATATTTGGACAAATTGGGTGTAAAAGTGCGCAGTGGCAAATACGCAGCCATTCTATTTCTTGTCAATTTTTTTATCTAATATTTAGGATGGAAATTAGTATCGTGACATACAGCCTTCAGACTACATTATTTCTTGGACAAGATTTGTTTCATTCAATTTCTTAACTAAACTATACAAATTGGCTAGTATACTGTGAATTGTTTCAAAAGCGTAAATTGAACAGAAAATTGATTTGAAAATAGAACATGTTCTTTTTCCATTCATTTTTTGGGCTGGGCACATGAGCATTTTTAATTTCATTGTCATTGCATCTTAATAATCCAACAGCGCTACATCAATGATGCAAGATTCTGTAGCATGAACCATGAAATTGATAAACAGATAAAGGCCTAACGTGTGAGCCTCTTAATTTGTTTGTCTACCACTTTTTCCAAAAGTATGTACACGCTAATGCAATTTTTCTCAATTTGTGGTTTTACAATAAATTATGGAATAATAACCAATATTGAAAAATCCACAACATACAAACTCAAAATCAGGTGTTTCAGTGGTTGATATTTTATCACCTGTTTGGTCATAAAACATTAACCTATGTGATGGGGTTATCCACATTGAGAATTCTGACATCTGAATCCTGATTGTTGATAAACAGTAAATTGTAATACACATAAAATTTAAGCAAATGTTGTTCAAGAAATACTTTTGCCAAAAGCAGTCTTTAGAATCTTATGTCATTAAGTGTATTGATGACTGTCATCACTGTCATGTTAAAGGTATCGACTTCCTCTACAAGCTAGAGAATAAGACACTAGGCTCGATTACTCTATGTGCGAGTTTAGTTTGGTTAGTGTCAATGCCGAAATGATGACGAATAACTGCTGTTTTTACTTCCCACACCGATAGGTGAGGGGAGTGTTGTGATCGCGAAAATTTTCGATTTTGAGATAATACACACTCGTAGGTATGTGAGGAAATAGGAAGCAAGGGAACAGAGCAAGTAAGAGAAAAAATCGAACTTGTAACATTTTTCGCTATTGGCGCATATTCTAGAAATGTTAGTCACATGATATATCAGTGGAACCTTCCCTTCAACGACCTACTGGGAGCTGACGAATCAAGGGAACCTTCTTTATATCTCAGCAAGTGTCCTCACTATTTCAGCTAGTTCTCCAAGTATTTTACCTTCAACTACCCGTATCGTGTCGCTACCCCTGGGAAGCCTCAACTTATAGTACCTATCCCTCTGGGACGTTGGCTTTTAACATGGCCATTTTTACTTTGCTGATTACTGAAAAGTCTCGTCATAGTTAAGGGGAAAGTGTCCCGCAAATTTTGTAACCAATAGAATATTCTTCCTCCTAGACTGTTTCTTCTGCCGTGAAAATTTCTTCCCATCAATAAAGTATTATTATATCTGGGAGGACATTCCTTCAATCTCCTACCGTGAATCCATCAACAAAGGGAATCCTTCTTATATGTGAGTAGGTGTGTCCTTATTGTTATTTTAAATCTGCATACATGGTGGTTTCACAAGGTCTATTTCGGACTTCTACTTCTATACAATTCTGTGAGTATCTCAATGTTTTTATTGATTTACTCTTCAATATTTTTCAGATGAAAACTGGGCAACATGTTCCTTTGGTGGCTATTTGTTCTTATCTTTCTGACGCTTCGTTCTTTGTAGCTTCTTCTAGAGCACCACACCGACCAATGCGAAGAAACTACAAAGAACTAGAAAGACGAGAGTAATAGCCATGAAAGGAACATGTTCGCCAGTTCTCACTTGAAGATGATTGAATATAGTGAACTAACCGAAATATAATAAACCCGTATCCTGAGAGACAATACTCCCTTGGGACTTTGACTATTAACATAGCTATCTTGAATTTACTCGTTGCTGAAAAATCCTGTAGTACTTGAGCAGAACCATTACTAGAGCCTTTCTGTCATCAACCTCTCCTTGTAGGATTAGTTGTACTAAGCCATATTGTTGTTCGCTGTACGTTACGTGGCCTAAATATTCAAGCTACCACCATTTCGCGTCATTAAAGGATTCCACAGGCTTCACCTATTTCGCATAATGGAAACCCTAATACCCTCGTATTATACAGTTTTACTATGATCGCCATGATGTGTACAACAAAGCAGTTAACAAAGCAAACTCTTGACTAGAAAACGCGTAATATGTATACGAAATGTACGTTACATGCTAATGGCGCAATGCAGCTTAACGATCATCCAGAGGATGATAACGGGTTCGTGAGGAAGCAGGTACATGGTTTTTATTTAATTGTGAGTATTCGTATGAACGTACAAGGTGAACCAAAGTTTAGAGTAGGTCAAACTCTAACTTGATAAAAACATCGCTTGAAGGCAAGATTGATGTTATACTCTAAGAGCCAGGTAGGTTTTTCTACCTTGAAGCGACTGACACTTTTGGTATCACGTAATCGATTTGTCATAAAAAGACGTTTTCAAAATAATAACAGTGCCAGTTTCAATCCTGGCGGGGATTGCCTCCCCGAGGTCGCAAACTTAGGTGTACATTCAAGGGACCAATGTCTACCATCCCACCAAATTTCATTTCTTTCTGACCTTTTGCGCTCAAAAGACTTTTGCAGGTCTTGACGATTGGCTAATATCGGTAGTAGGTAGCGATGTGTTCCCAAATGTACTTTTTTTTAGGCCCAAACATGTTATTTAGACAGCTGCAGAGAATAGGGATATGAGGAATGTTATTCTCTTAATAAAAAAAAGTGTTACAGAACTTTGTGATAGCGTTCTTCGACTTAATGCACGCTAAAATTATGATTTTAGTAAACAACACAAACCACCCCCTAACTTTGGGGCTCTGTAGAATAGAAACTATTGGTCGCAGATGAAAAATGTAGAGACCAAAGTTGTGAAGAAAGGTGTTGTCTCCATATATCATTTGAACTTTTTTTCCATAGTACTTACCACAACGGCGCTATTTGTCGATAACCGTCACGAAACAGTTTTCACCCCCTCCACCCCACCCCCAGAGGTCACAAATTGAATCTTAATTAACCAATTTCGAGGTAGTATCATTTAGTATCATTTCCATGTTTAAATAAGAAATTTTTCGCAACAGCACATATCGGTAGTAGGTAGCGGTGTGTTCCTAAATGTCGTAATTTTTTTAAACCAAATGCATGAGTTTAGGCAGCTGCTGATAATAAATAAAATGAGAGTATATCACTCTTTTAGGGAAATAAAAATGTTACACGACTTTTTGATAAAGTACTTCGTCTTAATCCGCGCTGAAATTTTTAGTGATAATCGCAAAACAACACCTAACTTTGGCGTGCTGTAGGACGGAAACTATTGGTCGCACACGAAAAATGTAAAGACCAGAATTGTGCAGAATTCTGTTCTCTCCATAAGTGATTTGAACCTTTTTTCGATGGCACTTACCAAAATGATGTTATTCTTCGAAAATCGTCGCGAAGCAGTTTTCACCCCCTCACCCCTCGAGCGGCAACCCCCCGCCAGGATTGAAACTGGCACTGTTGTCATTTTGAAAACGTCTTTTCATGACAAATCGACTACCTGATATCAAAAATGTCCGTCGCTTCAAGGTAGAAAAACTTACCGGGCTCTTAGACTATTACACATCGCTTCAAGGTAGAAAAACTTACCGGGCTCTTTGACTATTACACATCATGCGTCACTTTGTTTATAATTATGAATTCAAATTAGGCTGTAATACCATGTTTCATGCTATTGCTCGCATGTCGGGCTCTGAAATCAAGGTGCTACCAGAAAAGGGCCCGAAAAAGAAAATACTGCCAGCGTGATTGAACCCGCACCTCCGGAATTATAGTCAGATGCTCTATCAGCTAAGCCATGCCGGTCATGGCAACCCAGCCGGCGAAGCGATCTCACGAAGCATCGAATTCTCTCACGCCCACTGGCCGCTCCACCTCCGCCATGTTCTAGTAACCCAGAGCAGCGTCATCGAAGGAAATCTGTTGGGTCAGTATTAATCTCCGACCATGTTCGACTCTAGGCGATACTAGATCGGGCCAGCACAGACAGCTCTGTGTAGAGAATGAATGTCATACCATTTTTCAGCTATTGTCAGCATGTCGGGCTCTTAAATCAAGGTGCTACTAGAAAACGTCATGCCTCAGCTGGAAAGAGCGTCGGACTAGAATTTCGGAGGCGAGGGTTCGAATCCCGCTGATAGTCGATTCTTTTTCCGGCGTTTTCTGGTAGCACTACAATACGTTTTTTTTTTTCTTCTTAGGGACGTTCGTTCACAAGAGTTGTTGGTAGGTACAATACATTTTTTTCAGTTTTGATAAGCTTAATCACATAGGTATAACTATTCAAAATTCAAAGCCTCTTATCGACCATTTTAGAATGTTATTAAAAAATAAAAATTTTGAACTTGAGCATTTTTGGCAGATTAGCATTTTTTCTGTATTTAAAGATAGAATAAACGCATTTTAAGCAGCCACAAAAAAATGGAGGCAACTTGATTGACTCAGTACTTCCCACACATAACAGTGTTATCATTTTATTATTTTTCCTTTGTATGAAGCTATATATAGTATGAGATCCCTTGCAACCAAATCATCGCCAGCCTGTCTTCAAAAAAGGTCCAACACAAAAACTACTAAATAGCTTCCTAAACCTTTTCATAGAAACTAAAACGACACAGTTTTTATTCTGCGAGGTTTAACTGGACGAAAAGAAAAAATCAGGAGCCCTCAAATTGCTTAAAAGTGAAGTTTAAGCTATTTTTATATTTTTAGTTTTTTATTATCGCTGCGCCGCCACTGACACGATTTTTGAAAACCATGCGCATTTTTCATCCTTGCCACGGTAATAATACTGTGTCTAAATTTCATTAAAATCAATTCCATAGTTTCCAAGTTACTAAATTCAGGACGATCTAAAGCAATACTCGTATGTATACATCAGAAAATTCTAAGTCCCTTGATTTCTGTAATAGTCAAGACAATGTTCGGATGAACCTAAAAAGGTGATTTATGCAGCTAGGTCTCCCATCACATGTCAGTTGACAGCCTATTATGAATACAAGAAATTTTTCAGTTTCTGAACCCCCCACTCCCAAACCACCACAATTTCACCCCCACCCAAAAAAAATGTAGATAATGATCAGGGACCTGTAAAACGCTTAAAAACGAAGTTTGAGCTAATATTATATTTTTAATCTTTTTATTATTTCTGCACTGGCACTATTTACAAAAAGCCATACGTATTTTCTATCCTCGCCGCTCCTATGTCAAAATTTCATTAAAACCAATTCAACAGTTTCCTCGTTATACATTACAGATTTGAAGAAATACCCGTATGTTTACACCAGAAAAAATTCTTAAGTCCCGTGGTTTCTGTAATAGGCAAGGCAATGTTCGAATGGACCTAAAAAAGTGTATTATGATGCTAGATCTTTCTTTCACAGGTTAGTGGATGGGCAATTAATGAATATCATAAATTTTTCAGTTTTACAACCCTCCACCCCCTAACCAACCCAATTTCACCCCCACCCAAAAAGGAGTAGAAAATTATCAGGAACCCCTGAAACAAAGTTTGAGGAATATTTAATTTTTTTTGTTTTTTGCTAATTACTCCGCCGCCCATGCACCAATTTTCAAAATTGTAAGAGCATTACCTACTACGATCCCACAGCATATCGCTGCCCAAGCTTCATCGCAACCATGCAGCGGTTATTGAGATTACGAGGGTAGAAAAACGCCAACAGACAGACAGACGACAGACCGACGGAAATGAGTGACATGGATTTTCGTTATGTAGACATCAGTGGTAGACATCATAAAACGCTCAAGAAGGGTATTATCTTAAAATCGAAAATTTTCGCGATCACAATACACCCCTCACCTATCGGTGTGGGAAGTAAAATAAATATAGTATTTAACAATACCCTATGGAATATGTAGTTCATATTATTGCTAAAAAATGGAGTTGACGAGCGTTTACATTAATTATTAATTTTCTCTCTCTTCACAAAAAGCCAGGTGACAGTGAGCAGTTTTCATCGGTCAGGTTAGGTTACTTTGTTGATCATGGTTTATGTGTTTTCTTTGGATTTCTTTTGATTTATCTTCTCGTTCTAACTGTGTCTTTAGCTATAAGTTCAACTTGCGTATCGTTATTCAGGTGTAATTAGTGTTTATGAGGTGTTTAGATAATTTGTATATATGCATGTATTGATGAAATGTATTAATGTCACAGATCAAGTTGAAAAACGCTAATATTAGCGGCACTTCGCCTTGTTTGTACCGAGGTGTAAAATATAGTCGGATTTATTATTATTATTATTTATCTGAGAACTATTGACGTCAATGCTGAGAAACGTGCTGTTGATAGACTGATTAAGTAAATGCAATGGAGTCAAAATAATAGCTAGTTTAGATTAACTGCATGTATAAGAGCAATTTAAGCTAAACTTTGTCATAATGAAGCACCAGTAAGTTTCCAATAAACTGGATATTATTGATCAGTCGTTGAAGGGAAGTTATTCTCTATTTTTTATTATTTATTCAAGCCATATATCCCTCCATTTTTATGCTACTGCTTGATTATAATAAATAAATGGAATTTACTATTTAAAGTCTTTTATCAATATTACTTGCGAAATAATTTGTTATTGAATACAATAAATAAAATTAGAAATGAAAACGCACGACTATGTCGAGAACTAAGTTGAAGCATGGGTAATCAATATCATGCTCTAAACAAAAACGAATAAATTCAAAGCACTACTATAAGACTTAGGTATAAAAAAAATCCAAATATTTGATACCATCAGATGATTTTCTGTGTAAAAACGAAAAACATGTTATTGAAAATCATAACAGAAATTTATATTAATGCTAATAATGTGGAGTGCTAACCACATTATAATAATCTTACTATCGCATACATCCAAATTACGAGTTTTTCTAATCATAATGGTCGGTCTGTCGGTCTGTCTGTCTGTAGGCATCTTTCTAGCCTCGTAATCTCAGTAACCGCTGCATCCATTGTGATGATGGTGACTTCGTTTTCAGGCGTTTCAGGGATTCCTTATCGTTTTCTACTTTTTCTTTAGGAGTGCCATACTAGGCTGTCCGGTGACCAGTAAAAGAAAGACCTAGCGGCATGATACACTTCTTTGGGTCGATCCGAACATTACCTTGCCTATTGCAGAAACCAAGGGACTCAGATTTTCTGATGCATTAGACATACGTGTATTACTTTAGATCGTTCTGTATTGTGAAACGTGGAACCTATTTAATTGATTGTAATGAAATTTTGACACTGTATTACTATCATAGCAAGGATGGAAAGCGCGTATGGTTTTTAAAAATCGTGTCAGTGGCGGCGAAGCAATAATAAAGAAACTAAAAATATAAAAACAGCTGAAACACTGTTTTTAGACATTTTGGGTGTTCCTTTATTTATTTTCTTACTTTGGAGGGGAAGGGGGTTGGCGGTGGGGGGTTCTAAAACTGAAAAGTATCTTGTATTCATAAAAGATTCATTGACCTGTGAGCTGGCGGCAAAATACAGTTTTCTGCGGGCAGGCGGGCGGGCTACAAGAAGATCTCAGACTATAACTTCATGGAATGGGAAAATAATGAACTGGTATCACCGTAATGTGTGGGAAAGCCGACAAGGACTAAGTCAATCAACTTGACTTCATTTCTATTGTTATTGTAGATTGGGCCCATATGATCCGTCAGTATTCCAAGGGTTGGGATGTTATCAACTCATTTTTATTTGAATATTCAAATGACATATTGCTGGGCCACCGTGTATAAACTGGGCCTTGCTGGCGGGATACGTAAAGTCACAGAGGAGATAAAGTTATACATTTCCAGGTAAAACTCACCTGCAGCGCGGCGAGAAGCATTCGGATTCCCTGCAGAAAACTCGCCCTAATTCCAGAGTATTAAATTTTCAAACGTGCGATACGGTTTCATTTTTGATCCAGAGTTGCGTCATTTTGTGTTAGCTTCTGCTTACCATAAAATCGCAGGGGAGCCGAATTTAAATTATATTCATGCTTCGAGAGCATCCAGAAGTGACTAGCTCCGTATGCACTAATTTGTAAGTTACCATATATCTGTCTTCATATCCAGTAATTATTTCAAATGTATGTTGAGATGAATATTTTGTATTATGTATTTTGCATAGCGTACTCCAGATGAGACCACTGACGAAGCACCATGTTTAAAACATCAATAATTATATTTTCAAACTAATAATATCTGAGTTTTTTCATCATTATGATTCTTTTAGCATCTTCCCGTCATTTCGTTTTTATTCCTACCTTCCTCTCTACTCGCTTATTTGGGTATAAAGTGTTTAAATCCTAGTCTTTATACAGGGTGTCCCAAAAAATAGTGTCAAGCGGAAGTCCAGAGATAGAACACACCTAGAAGTATCCGAATCACCCCCATCTGTTATGCAATGTTTTGTAGTTTCCGAGCTACGAATTTTTTTCTGAATTTTAGTGAATTCTCTACCTCGACAACATAAAACTGTTCCAAAAGAAAAATTAAAAGACTTTTTCAAATTATCTTTTTTGGTTATTAACCTCCAAGAGTCTACTGTTTATACAAAAAATAATTGGCTTCCTAACTATAATGAAAGTCATAAACATTTTAGTGTAAAGTGAAAAATTTACGATTTGATAATTATGACTTAAAGCTTCGACTCGCAATTAAGAGGTGATTTCATGATTTCTAAGCAGGTCTAAGAACTTCTTCAGACTCTCAGCTATCACATTCATTGAAAAAAAGTAGTACTTAATGGGGCCACTTTCGTTCCAATCGACCTTCAACGACAAGAGGCGAAGATTTCTTGAAATTAGCGATGTGATTTTCAATTCATCAATAACTCATGTTAACGCACTAATAGCAGAATGATTGTCAGTACCGCAATAATAAACGTTAAAAACGTTCCATAAATTAAACATTTATTAAAAAAGATCCAATTTCTTGCTAAAAAACCACATGGAGCACATTCTTCAAAACCGGCTATTCCTGAGCAACAACAAAAAGGGCTAACGCTAACGCAGTAAACGATGGCGATGTTAGAAAGAGATAGCTATGATATTGTTGTATGTCTTTTCAAAATGTGTCATTGCATAGGTTGTTTTCGTTGTCTTTATTCAGTCGTCTGCCTGTCTTTGCGGCTTTAAAACGCTTTTGTTTGTATTGGTGTTGTTTATGTTGTCTGACTACATGGCTATTCCTACGGACCTTGAGTGCACTACTACTGAATTTAATGATACTGTTTTCTGCAAGTGACTATGCAACAAATGTATAGGTCGTGGTGGACCACTGAATGGCCGCCACGGCCACCTGACTTAAGTCCGATAGAGGTTTCTGTTTGGGACTACTACAAAGAACTAGTTTATGCTAAAGAGTGTCGAAACATCAGCGAATTATGCAACAAAATAACACAGGCTGAAGAAACAATAAAAGACAATCGAAGAGCTTTTTTTAATTTGAACAAAAATTTCAGGAGATGTAGATTATGCATCGAACAAGCAAAGTGACATAGGTGGTCATCTATCGATAATCTAGTCGCACTGAATGTTTTTTATTGCGGCACTGACAATCATTCTGCTATTAGCGCCCTAAAATTAGTTATTGTTTCAAAATCCAATCGCTAATTTCAAGAAATCTACACCTCTTGTCGTTGAGGGTCGAATGGAGCCAAAGTAGCCCCATTAAGTACTCCTTTTTTTCAATGATTATGACAGCTGAGAGTCTGAAGAAGTTTTTAGACCTGCATAGAAATCAGGAAATCACCTCTTTAGATTTTTAATTGCGAGTCGAAGATCTAAGTCACAATTAACAGAACGTAAATTTTTCACTGTACACTATAATTATCATGACTTTTATCAAATTTACTAAGCCGATTCCTTTATGTATGAACAGTAAACTTTTAAAGATTAATTAGCAAAAAAGAGAATTTGGAAAAGTCTTTTAATTTTTCTTTTGGAACAGTTTTAAGTTGTCGAGGTAGAGAATTCTCTAAAATTGAGAAAAAAATTCATAGCTAACTATAGGGTGTATTTTGGGAAAGAACTGTAAACTATCAATTACGAAAAATAGCACGCAATGCCTCACGCCCCTCATCAGCAAGAGGCACAGAAATGTGGATATTGGACGAGGTAGACCTCGTTCTACGAACTTTCTCGACTCAAGTGCTTGCTGTTCATCCCCTGTCCTTGTTTTAGCATAACAAAAATTCAGTCCACAAATACAGCAATTCATGACGTTTGAATATTTCAATTTATTTAGTTTTTTTAGCCTCCATATCAGAAACAACTGATTTGTGGTATACCGTTTTAGACATAAAGACACATTCTTTTTCAACTGGTGCTAGCGAATTTATGTTTATGTTATGTTATGTTGTATTACATTTTGTTTTGTTTACCCTCACCCTTTTCTAACCCCATTATCCGATCAGCACCAAAACCTTTTCATCTCGAAAGGACCTTTATTAATTCAAGTTGATCAAATTCGGGAGCAATCGCTTGAGGCGTTTTTGAGTAATCGTTTAAGAACCAAATAGCGGACGTACAGACACACAGAAGGGCACCAGAAAACCAAAGTATTCCAATTTTCTTCAAACTTGTTCACTATAAAAAGGTTATCATTGGAAACAAGAATCTAGTTTTTGGCACCACTACAATGATAACAAAGGGGTGCGGGTAGGAGTAACACAAAAATAATGTGAAATTCTAATTCTACCACAATAGAGAGCATGTTTCCTTATGATGAAAACGCTACCGCGTATGCCGCAAAATTTTCACAATGGCGGAATAAAAGTTCATAAAAGGTACATTTTTTTTGGCAGTAACTGTCACAAAAATGTTTCAAATAATTTCGAACTTTACTATCATAAAGGGGTGATCATGTTTTCGTGCATATCTATGATTTAATGGTGAGGAGGGGCAGTGGTAGTTACTCGGAAAAATAATAATATAACATAGCAGTTTCTTTTTAGAAAATGAGTGAGGAGGGGATTTTACCTTGGAAATAACACCTCGCATGTTGATTTTGGTAAAATTTGCGAAAGGGGGCCGAGTCTAATAATTTACCCCTTCTTTGTTGGGGAAGCTAAAAAGTACCTTTAGTAGGTATACAGTGGATGCATCTATTTCTAAAAAGTAAAAGGCGTTGGTATCCAATGCAACGGGTTGCTTGATTAGTAGACAACCAACGAACGGGTAGGCTTTGCGCTAAGGTGAGCGTTTTTTTTTCGCGACTTTTTTTTCACGGTGAGCACTTCTTTTGGTCAATGGTCAATCATACGTCAGTCGACTGGAGAGAGAGAAAGCAAACGAGAAAAATTAGTAGGGATTTAGTCGCGCATTTTCAGCGGCAGTCATTTCCTTGTCTCGCTGGAGGGTACATACGGACGACATGAGTGTATACCCCATATGTAATTAATCTTATAAACCGTCAATCGAATTCTCATATGTGTGTTCCCAATCTTAGATCGTATAAAAAAATGAATTTCATGGTCACCATGACTCATACAACTTGTAAGAGTAGCAAAACCGAGCGATATAATAATAATAATAAAGGCTTTTATTGGCACATAAATACAAGTTTGGTATAAATATAATAATCAACTGAGTTGCCAAAAGGCAGAGTTTGGGAAACCCCATTCTTCCACTCAACCTGACAAGTTATATAAGCTGCTTAAAAATAAAAACTAAATATAGTACAACAAATCACAAAAAACAATACATGGACATATTAAATATGGATCACAGTTCAATATTGCTGATATCATGTCCTTAGTGCTAGATCTGACTGAATTAGTAGACTGTTACTCAAATAGTGTTTGGTTAATTAGCATTAGTTCTTTCAGTTTCATCTTAAAGCAAATCATTGAGAGACTCTTGAGACTATTTGGAATTTTATTGTAAATTTTAGCCGCGGTATAGGTAAACGATTTTTGGAATATAGACGTGCGGTGGGGTGGCGTAGATAAGGAATGCTTACGTCTAATATTAAGACCATGTAGGTCACCTCTAAAGGATATTTTATTATATAGATAAACAGGTACTTTGTATAGAATAATTTTATGGGTGTTACAGGCTATATGAAACTGTATCCTCTGCTTTAGTTTTAGCCACTTCAATTCCATAAAACTACTAGATATGTGGTCATATTTTCTAATTCCACAGATCAACCTGACGCACGAACTTTGGATCCGTTGTAATCGCATGATTTCAAATTGAGTGAGAAATGGACCATATACAACATCAGCGTAATTCAAATGCGAAAGAACTAGTGACTCACACAGTATTTTCTTGTTTTGCTGGTTTAAGATCCTACGAATTTCATAAATCATTTTTAAGGATGTTAGTGATTTCTTAACTATATGGCTAACGTGATCGGAAAAGTTGAGTTTACTGTCAATAAACACTCCTAAATTCTTACATACTTCACTGACGTGGAGTAAATGTCCATCAATAGAGATCCTAAGTAGGTCTTTTATCCTATTGGTTGTAGGACGTCTACCAAAGAGAATTAGTTGGGTCTTGGATTCATTAACAGTTAAACAGTATTTGCGAGACTGTATGGCGATGGATGTAAGGTCAAGAGTAATATTGTCAGCAGCAAGTTGATATTCATGTTGTGGGAACGAGCAATATAGTTGGACATCATCTGCATAATAATGAGCCTTACAAAACTTTAAACACCTGTTGAACTGAGAAATATATAATATGAAAAGAATGGGTCCCAGAATAGATCCTTGGGGAACGCCAGATGTAATAGAAAGTCTTGATGACGTTAAGTTGTTCAAGATTACCTGCTGCGACCTATCGGACAAATAAGATCTTAACAAGGATATCGCCCCGTAAGAGAAACCCAAATGGTTCAATATTGCCAGCAAGAGTGAATGACTGACTCTGTCAAATGCCTTTGAGTAGTCAAGCAAGACGAGTGCTGACAAGTAGTTTTTGTCCGTAGCAGACACTATATCATCAACAACGCCCAAGAGTGCAGTGGAGCAGCTGTGGTTTGGCCTAAACCCTGACTGAGTTTCAGGTAGCATATTATATTTTGTTAAATGAAATTTGATCTGACGGCACATAGCTTGTTCTAATAATTTTGACAATGTAGGGAGAATACTAATCGGGCGCATATCGCCAGGTTCAGCTGAGTTAGGAACTTTAGGAATGGGTACTATATTAGCGACCTTCCATGCATCGGGAAAAATAGAATTGATCATATATATATATACAGGCGGGGGTCCTACAGCTTGTGCCGCATCCCGCATTTCGATCGCCATTTCTTCCTATCCTTCCATTCATTTTCACCGATTGCTCGATCTCCCATGTTTCTCCTAATTCCATCTATCCATTGTGTAGTCGGTCTTCCTCTCCTTCTCCGGTTATGTGGTGTGTACCTCAATGCCCTCTTTGGCCACCTTGTCTCCTCCATCCTCATTACGTGTCCGTACCATAATAGCTGCCTGGATTCTACTCTCTCTGCTGTTGTAACTATGCGCCTTGTTTTCCTTCTGATTTCTTCGTTCCGCACATGTTGCAATCTAGAGATGTTACACGATCTTCTTAGAAAATCCATTTCCACCGTTTCGATCATCTTTCTCCCTTTTTCCGTGAGTTGCCAGCATTCACAGCCATACGTTAAAATGGGCTCTACAATAGTTGTGTAGATTGTCATTTTTGTTGAATGCTTCATTTTGTTTGACCAGAGTAATGAATTGAGTAGTCGAATGGCCTTTTTTCCTTGATGGGTCCTATTTTCAATATCTTTTTTTGATGTTCCGTCTGTCGAAATGATGCTTCCCAGATATTTAAATTGACTGCATTTCTTTATCCTGTGTAAACATAGATCTGGATCTTCTTCCTGTTCTTCCCCTACTCTTAGATATTCTGTCTTATCTATGTTTATTGATAGACCCCATGCCTCATATTCTTCTTTCAATTTCCGGAACATATAATCTGCGTCGTGTCCATCACTCGCTATAATCACTTGGTCGTCAGCGAATAAAAGAGTTGTTAAGCACTGCTCATCCATCTGAATTCCCATTCCTGCTGTTTTCCTTTTCCAGTTATGGATGGCTTCTTGTATATATATCTTAAACAGTGTGGGTGATAAGCTGCATCCCTGTCTAAGCCCTTTTGTTGTAAAGAATGTTTCTGATCGTGCGTTTCCCATTCTTACCAAGCTCTTCGAGTCCTTATATATGTTCCATATTGCGCGGACATAGGTTTTACTCAGGCCAAAACTTGTCAGTGTTTCAAATAGTTTCTTCAAGGGTACTGTATCATAAGCCTTTTCCAGATCGACAAATATAAGGTGAGTAGACAGATTTCGAGACATTCGTTTTTCTAATACTTGTTGTAATACAAAAACATTGTCAATACATGATCGTCCAGCACGGAATCCTGACTGCTCTTCTATATTAATCATGTCTATTTCTATTCTTTGTTTAATTATTCTGCCATACAACCTCCCCACCGCACTTGTTACACTTATACCCCTATAATTTTGGCATTCTTTCTTATTGCCCTTTTTGTGAATGGAGCTAATATATGCTAAATTCCACTCTTCCGGGATGTCTTCACCGTCTAGCAAGCACCTATTGAATAAGTTTGCCAGATTTTCAAGCAAGAATTGATCATACACCAATTAATTATATGTGTGACGACCGGTGTAATTGTGGGACAACAGGCTAGAAGCATATTTATAGAAATATGGTCGGATCCTATTGCTTTACTTTTAACCGCAAGGAGCAAGTTATATACCTCGTATTCAGAGAGAGACGAGAATGCAAACTGCTGAATATAAGGCAATGTGTTGTTCTCAAAATAAGCCAATGTGTCCTGATCTGGATTAGACGTAGTCTGATATGTGTCTCTAAAAAAGGTGTTAATCTGATCAGCAGTATAAGAACTTTCTGGTATAGCAGTTTTTCGTTTATTCTGGTAAATATTAAGATCTCTGAAGAGCTTCCATCTGTTGCTGCCATTCCTCCTAATTCGGCTTTGGAAGAAGGCTTTCTTTTCATTCTCAATTGCCGTCTTTAGAGTGTTTCTGACTTCTTTCAAGTATTCCCAATGCGCTGGTTTCCTAGTCTTAGTGAATTTAGCACTAGCTCTGTCTCTTAGTTTCATGAGACGTTTAATGTTGTCTGTAAGCCAGGGGGCTTTCCTCTTTGTTACCCTAATTGTCCTAATGGGAGCATGCACATCAAACAAATCGATAATAGAAGAATTTAGTAGATGCACTTTCTCATTCACGTTATCAGATTCGTAAACTGCCCTAAACGGTATACGCTGTAGATCGAAGTTAAATAAATCTAAATTAAAGTTACGATAATCACGAAATGTATAAAACTTAGGGGCTAACTTTTCAGAAGACAACTTGATTTTACAGCTGATTAAATTATGATCAGCTAACACAGGCCCATTGGAAACGTTACATACGGCGTCTAGATTTTCAGAGCATATGAAAAGATCAATTATGGTAGCAGATGTAGCTGCTATCCTGGTAGGCTTATCGATAAGCTGCTTTAAGCTGTAACTTTCTAAAATATTATGCAGAGTTGTTGTGGATGAATTCGGTATACTAATATCTATATTAAAGTCTCCGGTACAAATCACATGATCAAACTGAATGCAGATCTCATTAACCACTTCATCTAGCTTAGCTATAAATTGATGATTTGGATACCTTGGTGGCTTATAAACCACACCTAGAGCGAATTTCGTGCCCTTGAAATTAATAGAGAGCCAAAGTTGATCGAAATCATCGTTGCTAGTTTTCAAAATGGAGCATTTTATATCTTGCTCTAAAAAACAAGCTACTCCACCACCACGGCCGTCCCTATCTGACCTAAATAGTTTGTATCCGTTCAATGTAACTTCAGAGGAATCAGTACTACTATTCAGCCATGTTTCAGACAAAGCTATGCAGTTAAATTTGTTTTCTGCAAGTTCATCCTTGAAAGAGCTGAATTTTACCAACAAAGAGCGTACATTAAGATGAGCAACAGTAAAATAAGTCATTTTTAAAAAGTACGTTTAAATTAATTAAAACCACCAATAGAACTAATCACCGACTGTTAAATTAATAGTGGATTGAACTAAGCTTTCCTGAGATATCTGAACCACAAAAATTTCAACGCTACAGAAATAGAAAATAAAAACAAGTATAGTTTAAAATGAGGTGCAAACGGTACAGACGTTCCTTAAATACTACACAAGAATAGTTTTAGTAATCGATATAAATATTTGTTACTTTTTTACCTTATTGGCGTTCGAGTTACTATTTAATCTAGTTCTGATTTTATTTGCAGACTCAATACTATGAGTAATCTTTCTCTTATTTGTATTAGGAAGGATATCCTCTATAATTTCTTTAGCCGCTATGTGAGATGACCCGCCTACTTGGCCTATCGGATTAGTCGAAGGGTTAACTACCCCCCGCGTATCTTGTAGTTCAGTATTTCCTGCCTGGGAAGTAACTTCTTTTCTTTCCACGTCTTCCTGATCCTCGTCCGAGTCCTGTTCGTTGTCAGCAAGCTGCTGAGCAGTATATTCTTGTCCACTCACCACCAGTTTCTTATTCTTAATATACGCAGAAAGGTTCTGTTTCCTGGCGGCCTTAAGATGTTGACGTAGTATTTTTTGTTCTTGGCGTTCTTCAATTGTTAGTTCTATTCCAATAGCGATGTTTGTGCCTTTTAATTTCTTGCAGTTTCTCAATATTTCCTGTTTTTTAAGAAACGATATTAATTTGACGATGATGGGTTTATTATTAGTTTGCTTCCCAACTGTGTATATGTCATTAATGTCGTTCGCTACCAGTGTAAGTCCCAACAGTTCATTAAGACGGCCAAGAACAAAATCTATAAGTTGAACACCTTCTGGAGCAGATAATCCAAAGATGATAATATTATTCTTTTTAGGTTCTCGTTCTAGTCCTTCGTATTTAGTTTTTAAAGTTTTATATTGCTCCTCTATGGCACTATATTTTTTAGAAAATTCGTCGTGCAGACGATCAGACACTGCTTCCACCTCTTTCCTGATCAGCTCCTTTATTTCAGTAGTCTGTCTCTCATTTGCCTCTTCTATTATTTTCTTGTTGTTAACTTCTAAAGTCGTAATTAACTTATTCAACATTTCATCGTTCATTTTTATGATGTCTAGTTTAGCATGCAACGTCTATGGAACAGGAATTTAACTGATCGGTTTTTGATTCTTTATGTTTATAAACTGTTTTGCTCTCAGATATAACAACATGCATTTAATTCAATATCTACTGAAGAGAAAAGCCTACCTTCAAGGTATGTTGCAGTTTGAAGGCTAACTATCAGGCTATGCACTTTGATCCAAAACTGATGTTCAAAAAAACGAATATAATTATATAATTATATCAGAAGGAAACTTTTTCCAACAGCACTAGTTATGACCACAGACGTTGTATATATGAAGCTAAGCTGCACTGATTGCGGTTAGTACTTGGATGGGTGACCGCTTGGGAGCACCGTGGACTGTTTCCCTTTTTATTTAAAACAGAATCATTTGAAAGATTCTCAAAGGACTTTACTGAAATCATTTTGGATGAAGTCTGTACAGCTTACCCATGTCGCTAAGTGAAGTTCGGTGGTCTTCAGAAATACATTGTATTCAGCGTTTCATTTTCTTCAAGTTCCTAGTTCATTTAACAATGAGGTTGGAAGTAATCGTTCCAAGGATCTGGTCAAAATTATTTTGACATATTTTTCCCAATTATTTCTTCAAGTAATGATCCGACTTATACGAAATGCTTGAAATTAGACCTCAAGTATTAATCTGCTAAAGCATTAAGAGATAGAGGCATAACAATAAGCATAAGACACATAATTTGTAAAATTTATTCAAATTCCCTATTTTCTGATATAGAATAAACAACATTAATTTCTATAATTATATTCATCCCCACGTTGTCACCATTATAAATTATATTACGTAAACCGTTTGATTTTAAATTAACGTTAACAACATACTAATGTATTACATTTAAATAATCTTTGCTTTGTTGACATAACAATGTGCAATAATTCACGTCTACGTCTAGTCCTATCAGCAGATCGACTATGTCTACAATACATACCAGACATCAAGATCTACAATGGAAAAACCCTCATTAATAACCATGAACCTTGAAGTGTTTAAACTTATGATGCTCTTCTAAGAAAAGTCGTAACAATAACATCAATCCCAGAGTCGCGATCATAATTCCTAGCAAAATTTCCTAAGAAGGCTTATGAATAAATATATGGAAGACATATATTTTTTACGTCAGTCAATCGTACTTAAATAAAGCCAGTTTGATAGACGGTGGTATGCATATTTATATATAGCGAAACGATGACCAACAAAACACACGTGCCAATAATCGAACAAGTAGTTATATAATAATAATAATAAGTCAGTCAGTATCAGTTCATTACAGTTCTGTCTATGTCTAAATATGCTCTCCAACGCACGCAACAAAACAAGCTATAGCTTCAACATCAGACAACAGCAAGTAAATCAACACAGAATCAATCATCTCCTCTACATGGATGATGTAAAACTATATGCCGCCACTGCAATGCAACTGAGGTATTTAATCATAATAATAGAACTTTGTACGTCAGACGTCAGGATGGAGTTCGGAGTGAGCAAATGTAAGGTGCTCCAAATCAATAAAGGCTAATGCAAGAACCATCCCGATCAGACAATATTAACTGGCCAAACTTTAGACAGCATGGGTAAGAACGGAACGTACAAGTACCCGAGATTTAATCAGAACATTCAGATCGACCACACACAAGTCAAGGCTCAACTGACACAGGAGTCTTAGGGACAAGCTCATTGAACTACTATAGCCACCAACTATAGATCTGCGACTCTTCGCGGCATCATGTCTAAGGTAATGGAGACTGACATTAACACACCTCCTGAAATACCTGGACAACAATAACATCATAAATGATCGCCAGTATGGCTTCCGTAAGCACAGATCTACAGCTGACCTTCACATGTGAAACAGAGCAATTAATCATGACGGATTCCGTGTTGTTGGCCTTGACATATCGAAAGCCTTCGACATAGCTTGGCATAAGAGACCTCTGGATCTCTGTTTGTTGTAGTCGAAGGCTGTTCATCAGACGTATTCCTCAGGGATCTGTCCTGTCCCCTATACTGTTTTCGCTGTACATAAACGAGCTGCTGGAAATGCTGGAAATAACATCCAATCCAATCTACAGCCATGCAGATGACAGTACATTCATATCGTGCATGGAACCAAGCAAGCCACTATCATCCCACGAGACGGTACGTCGGCGACAGCAGCATGCCTCACAGATCAACGTGGATATCAAAACAGTTTTCGAGTGGGGACTGGTGAATAAAGTGCAGTTCAACGTACAGAAAACTCAGGCAACAACACCTACAAAGAAGTCTCACATTGGCTTATCAACTGCGCAAATGCAGGATCATCCCATAGTCGAGTAACCTTCCGTCAAGCTGTTGGGGATCAAAATCATCAATAACATGTCCTGGCATGACCACGTCGTCAGTATTGTTCAAACGGCATCTTAGGCGCTTGGAGTTTTGTTCCGCTGTAGGAAGCTGTATACACCAGAGCAACTACTGCTGCTCTACAAGGCTCAGATCCGACCATCGCTGGAGTATTGCTCCCATGTGAGGGGATGGGCTCCGAAGCACCCTCTAAATCTTATGGTCACCATACAGAAGTGAGCAATTAGACTAATCGATACGCCTAACCTCACCAAGGACCTCCACAGCCTGGAATATAGAAACAGGGTGGCTGACCTGTCCGTGTTTTACAGATTCTATCACGGAAAATGTTCGAGTGAGCTCTCTCAGATAATAACACCAAAGGGCAAGACAAACTTACATAA
The DNA here is from genome assembly GCA_951848785.1 of Callosobruchus maculatus. Taxonomy (NCBI): domain Eukaryota; kingdom Metazoa; phylum Arthropoda; class Insecta; order Coleoptera; family Chrysomelidae; genus Callosobruchus; species Callosobruchus maculatus. Next base: position 6,106,058 of record CATOUR010000100.1, read on the forward strand.
GTCAATAGTATAAGCAGACAAAAACTACAGACCACGCAGCTGACGCACAACAACAAAAAAATAAAAACAACAAAAAATAAACACCTGGTCACAGAAAGCTTTCCATGAAAAACCCACCTACCAACTTACACAAGACCATATTCATGAAGGACAGTCATACACCTAGCTGCAGGTTGACTGTTTCTAGAAACTTAGGGTTTTATGCTTGCTATACAGGACCAAGTGATTGCGACACGAAACTACATATAATATATAATTAAATATCCATTAACACAGGAAACGTTACCAACAAGATGAAGCAATACATCACATAACAGCCGCTTGCAAAACTCTCGCTGGAACCGAGTACATAGCTAGACATAGCTCTGCAGCCAAAGTCAAGCATTAACACAAACAAACTATCAGAAAACACAGTTGCATATTACAATGACGCACTAACATATTATGAACTCAAAACAATAAAAACAAACTATACTGGGGCATACAGGTCAGACTATTCTGGCCTATAGACCAGATATAGTTTACAAAAGACTTTTAGTTAATTTCAGTGTCCTCTTTCCACCCATATATGTCCGAAAGTTTGTTTCTCTAAACGAGTGAAGTTACGATATTTGTCAAGCAAGTTCGTGCAGCCCTTTCACTGATTTATTGTGAATACGACGGTCGATGAAGTTGATAAATTTTCTATGAATAGCTTTTTGTTTCGATATATAGTAATATGTTGTCCCCAAGGATGGCAGTGTTACATAGAAATAAGTTGAATAATGACAAAGTTCTGAGCCAAGTAACATACATTCCTTTTGTTAAATAATATTTTTAATGCAACATAGTAAATTTTCGCTTAAAAGTTGTTTGATATAATAATAATGATAACAAATGGTCTTTATTGACCAAAAAATAACAATTACTAGAATTTTAGATACTAAACTGATGGCGAAGTCTGGGTTTGAGCTATTTTACACTAAAATATCAGTATTTCTGCCAAAAGAAAACGAAATAACATAAAATATAAAGGCATAAAGGCACAAAGCAACATAAAACACGCAGGCATATAGAAGAAGTAAAAGGGAAGGAAGGAAACCAGAAGCCCCTTTTTCGGTTTAATATATTTATGCTATTTAATCATAAATAAACAATGGTCACATCGCACTACCTTTTCAATTTAATTTAATAATCTAACAGCATCACCGAAGGACTAAATTAATACATTATTCCATATCCTTTCCAATACATTTGACACGATACAGTATTATCCAGTAATGTATTGATTTCTGTAAATCCGATTATATCCGAAACAAAAAATCAAACCTGTAGAGACGATCCTAATTGATTTATAATAATAATAATAATAATAATAATAATAAGCGGACTTTATTCACATAAAAATATAAAATCTGTACAACAATTTGTAGACTAATGGCGAAGTCTAGCTGAAGCTACTCTACTTAACCATTAGTGGGCAGAGCCCAAAAAATAGATCAAATCATAAAATAATTCATTAGAGAACATGAGTATTCATATCACTTAGAAACAAAAAAAATATATATGTGCATATTAGGACTAACAGATTATATTTACAGAAATGTACAATATTTAGCTAGCAGGAATTCACACACTAATTTAAAAAGGAAAAACAGAAATTGAAAACAAACAGCCAATCTTAGTCAATGTATCAGAGGAAGATCTTTTTTATACCTTTCTTTTCTTTTCACTACATATTCAATTTTCCACCATTTTTTTAATTTGTATTTTTGATATTGACTAATGAATAATAAACGAACCAATCACAAACTGATGACCAAACTTGGCGTATAGAAGTAGAAGCAACATAGGCCCTCATTACACACTCTTTTGTAATGTGGTGTTTGAATTGGTCAGACGGCATTTTCTACCGTTATCCCATGTTTTTCGGGGAAGATCAAAACAGAGTAGTTTTCCAAGTATACAAGGCATTTGATGATACCGTAGCGTTCTTGGGTTCTTTCGGTCTATCGGGTTTTCAAGTGTTAAGGGGCCTGGATACACACATTTATACATACGTATTTGCCATGTAAAAGACGGGCTCACAATTTCTCGCATAACACACTCTATTTTCAAACTACATATATAATATTTCAGAAGACGATAGTTAATACCTTAATGAATGACAACTTTTCGATTTTCTCAAAAAAGTTTTTTAATGCGCAAAAAAACTCGCTATGCAAAATCATACATTCTTTAAATGCCTGTAATTTAACAACCAAACACGATATCAAAAAAAGGCTAAATAGTTGCACAAGCGCAAGCTTTCTTCTTCAATTTGCTCTTTGAGTCATTACTGTAAGTTTAAAGGTAACTTCAGGGGCTTGGAAATGCAAAATTCATTTTTATAGTGACCTTTGGACCTTACCTTTGGACCTTTTGACCTTATCTTTGGATTTTTGGACTTATCTGCCCTCATCTTAGACACACATACTGGAGAAAGGGAACAGGTGGCCATGCCTCCTCGCTAACATGGGAACACGCCTTTTCTTGGAATCGCGATTCGCGCGAAATTGAGAATCCATGAAAATACGTATTCCCGTGTTAGCGAGGAGGCGGGGCCTCCAGTATGTGTGTCTAAGATAAAAGGAGGTAAGTCCAAAGGTCCAAAGGTACGGTCAAAAGGTTAAGGTAAGGTACAAAGGTCGCCATAAAAATGAATTTCGCATTTCGAAGCTCCTGCCGTTATTCTTAAACATACAGTACTGATTCAAAAAGCAGATTGAAGAAGAAAGCTTGTGCTATATTACTTCGGTGGCCGTGTTTTGATATCATTTTTGTTTGTTAAATTATAGACCTTTGAAAATTGTATAATTTTGCAGTTCGAGTCTTTTTGCACACTGAAAAACTTAAAAAAATGCTCTGAGTTGTTATTCATTAAGATATTAGCTATCTGAAATACTGTCTATATAGTTTGAAAAACAAGTGAGTTCTGTTCGAAATGAGAATCCGTGTTTTAGCATTGCAAATACATATATGTATAAATGTGTGTACCCAGGCCCATTAAGTAGATTAAAGGTAGTCAAATACAGCTAGCCTTGTGCTTCGTCTACACAGAAGTAACAAAGAGAAATATTTTTTGACGACTTCGTCGAACTATATTTTTCATTGCTGAAATATGTGGCAGAAATAATGAAACTGTCCACACAAAAAGACGATTTTTTCAAGGAGTTTCTAGTAAAAGGAAACACAATCGCTGGTATGGAAATCATAGTGTTCATGCAGAATAAACATTGCTGATAGCGGTGAAGGGTTTCATGTTTAGAAGCTGTTCATCGTAAGTATTGATACTGTGGAATGAGGATCATTTTCAGCACATTTTGTCTTTTATTTGCGCATTTGTGATCCAAATTTTTCGCCTCGGCCTCCTGAAATAAATAATAATGTGAATTGAATCGTCTTTCATTTGTTCGCTGAGCCCTGTTTGTTTCGATTTCTCACGCCTCTTGGAAACCTCTGACAATCGACTGATTACAAACCGTCCACAATAGTGAAAACTAGCTCGCAAGTCGCAAGACAGAGCTAGTCGACGCTTGTTGCACAATTCAGACAACTATTCAACTGTTGTAGAACAACCAATTGTCTGAGCTTGACTACGTCGAGGTAAAAAGATTGTTTTTTATTATTGTTATCATATTATTATTACATATCTGTCACTGTAGGAAGGCTGCGGCTGTTTATCTTGTCAATATTTAGAACAACGTTTCATGAACGAATAGAAAACCTTATCGTTGTTGATTTGTGCAATATCTGCACTACACCTCTCCCGCAATATACGTATGAGGTTGAAACGTTTAATTTTATAGATAACACCATTCATTATCTTTACCACAGCTTGGAACCTCATAGTTTTACTACAAATCAACCTTCTAATTACTTCGCTCCAACCAGCATTTCCACCCATACACTTGGCTGTCTATGAATCTATCTTTACAGTATGGTACAGCTTCTCAAGTGGCTGTGCAAACAATAAGAAAAGAACGCTGACTATAACTGCATGAACGATGCACGTTTTGCTTACGTCTGTATCAGATCCAAGAATTACTCTGAGCCTTAACGAGGATCTTCCTGCGTATACATAAACTTCGTTGGCTCCGTATATAATTATCTAATTATGTACCTCTCATTCTAAACAACAATTTACATATGACGGATTTGGTTATTGACCTCGTTTTGCAGTGATTCATGCTGAACGTTCTACATACGACGATATACTTTCTATACACGTATAAGAAAAGTGTTATTGCCCTGATATCGCACATCAAAGATTAACATCGATTAAATCATTCGATTAAATCAACTATGGTTTTTTATATACACAGAGAGAACGGTCACGCATATCTTCCAGTAATTTTTCAACTCTTTGGAGGGTAATATAAAGTCTTCGAACTGAAAACCTGTGACTAGAAGCAATATCACAAGTGATGGTCTAAAATGTAATTCTACCAAAGTTAGGAGAGTATCATGTGTTCTATTTCTATGGCAGGTACTTCATACATACAGGCCAGAAAGGATATTTTATAGCTATCACAATTTAAGGGTGTTATGGATCTTAGTGGCCATACCTCTATTGCCTTTGAGAAAAATATAAACACCGAACATGTTCCGTTACCACCTAGATTTCGTTCGGCGCAGGTTATTCACTGTGAGAGTGATATCGTTTGGAAAATAGGTGTCTTTTTCTACTTTTCCCTACTTCATTTCGTGTGCATGTTTTTAACCATTACGATATTGAGTTCTGTAGGTCACTTATTGATACAATCCGCAATGATATTATATAACATTAGCGTACCTGTCCTTACACCAGCCCACTATATAGCACTTGATTCGAAGTGTTGGACCCTCTGAGAGGTTCAATGGGGAGATGGGGTCATCCATCAAACCTATTGCACTCTGGAGGCAGGTGAGCGCCCCTCCTTCTGTATTGGTTGACACCTTTGGGGGACAGACAGACCTTGAGAGGTGATTGCACTACCATGGCTTCCGCTCCAAATACGACCTGGGACACACTTTATGTCTTCGACGCTCCATATAGATAGAATGTAGAAAGCAATCTCCATCATCCATGAGGACAGCATGTCTGTAGCGGTTGAATGTGGAAGATACTCAAGAGCATTTTTAAAATACAGGCCCGAGTCGGATTGATTCCGTCACCTACTGTCAAGCAGCTCTTTCCTGTAGTGTTTTCACCAAAAAGTGACCTCTTCAATATCCTGACTGTTCGAGAGTATCAAGGTTCTTTCCGTACTACCCTCATAAACGAATTTTATAGTACACGGTGTTGCGTTGTATTTTGATTATATCATTATTCTACTCTATCACCGTATCATTCTATCTATTATCTACCTATCGTAATATTTCCACAAAACTTTTTGCAAGATACTTGTACAGGTCATCTACCTCTTTTATCACCTCAAAGTGTCTAAAATCACATAACCTGCTGTCATGAAAGCTGACATTTATCAGATGGTACGCTGTAATCAAGTAGCAACACACCAAAAAAATAGGATGCAGAATAGGCAATATATCTACTGAGGAATCATCGGTGATCCCTCACTGCATACCAGGAGAGCTCGGCCATATTAAAGACCTGAAGAAAGCTGGCTTGATACTTCCGCAGCATTATCGTCCCAATAGTTTGCTGTCAGCACCTCTAAAGCTTGTCTCGAGAATCCTGACGTCCAATTCGGATTTCTGCCTAAACGTATCACTGAGCTGCAGGCAATCAGGCTGGTGGAGCATATAACTCGGGGATTTACCAAAGACAATAACGCTGGAACCTTGCTTCTACATGTATTGAAAGCCTCCTCTATAAATTAACCGAAAAGGTCTTTCCTTTTTGGCTCCTAAAACTTTTGAAATCCTTTCCAGAAGGAAGGAAATTTCGGATTAAAATTAACAATGTATTGTCGGCAATACGACCTATCAGGACCGGTGTTCCTCAGGGTTTGGTTCTTGGACCAAAATTTTCTTCTTTCATTCACGATGTCCCTAGCCCCAGCAGCTGTGATGCTTTGATGACGACACCGCACTAGTGGTCCAATCATGGTCTAGCAACCTAGTCCATGACAGGCTACAGACAGCGGTGGATGAAGTACTAGAGTGGGCGGATCTGTGGCTCATCAAAATCAACCATTCTAAAACGCAGGCTATCTATTGTACCAAAAAGCATCGCGGCACCCCGCCAGAAGTCTCTATTAACGGTACTGTATTACGGTGGAGCTCTTCCGTCAAGTACCTTGGTGTCACCCTAGATAAGGGTATTACATGGCGAAATCATACTGAGATGTTGAAAACAAAATTCCAAATTACATTTCATCAGCTTTATGCTTTGCTATGAAGAACTTCTAAATTAAGTCTGTGTAACAAAATTCGGCTGTACAAAATTATTGGTAGACCTGCAATTACTTGCGCATGTGCCAGCTTGGTGTTTTCTAGGTAAGAGGCAGATGCGAGCTTAGCAGGTACTCCAAAGCAGGATCCTGAAAACTATTACAAATGCCCCTTGGTATGTTTGAAACCAGACCTTACATAAAGTTCTTGATAAAGGGCTATATGAAAACACAGACGCAGTGGCGCTAATTTGTGGGCGCTATGAATAAGCGGAATCGCATAGTAACCCTTTGCTGCGTGACTCAGTGGACTACAAGATCGAGAAGGTTCGCAAACATTCCAGGCCGCTGCTCGCACTGTCCCAAAAATTAAGACGTGGAATTTTAGATCATATAAATTCCCTTTTTAGCGACATCTGATCCCAACAAAATTGCGTTTAGAGCATCAAAATTGCCCTTAGATATTTTAACGATGCCTCTCTTTATCTTTCTTTTTTTCCCTCTATAAAATAGTCTGACTTCTGGGTGACCAAGCCGACAGAATGACAAACTGACTGACGGACTATGATATAAAGGCAAATATCCTCCGAATTGCCTTGACAGCTAACGACGAGTAGTAGTAGGCAATATATTTGCAAGTGCACATACATCAATGGAGAGTACTTTGATAAAATAGTTATTGAAGATTGTCAAGTGAATGTTTCATACTATATCGTCAGTCTCGTTATTTTCTGATACAACCTCGTAAGTAGTGAGAGGCAAATCAACTTTTATCTTGACATTTCTAATATGCATTTTCTGCAGCGACTGCTTCCCCAAGAAAAATATTAAATAAGTAAGTAGCATGCACACGTCGTGTTGGATCTGCAGCTGGAAATGTCATTAAAGTGCTAGCTAATTTTCGTTCCCGTCTACGTTCCTAGGATTCCTTCGGGCAGTTGCTTGCGCTCAGGCTCAGGATGCCGCAAGTAACGGCAATTCCTTCCTTATCGCATCCAGACCCGTCCGAAAAATTACGTGTCGGAAAATTGCCTTGATATATATTGCAGTGAAACTAGGACGGATCAGCCTACAAACAAGAAATGGCGAACTACAGGGTGGGGAATAAAAACCAAGTGTTTTTGGTTTGAGTAGTACTCATATATTAGAAAAGGGAGGAGCGCGCGATTTATTACAATCCATTCCTTGACTCAAACCATTTCACTTTCTTACTTGCCACTTGCCATCATGGAGCGGGAGACGCTAGAACAACGCGTGGCATATGGCGTGGCATCGTTGACCCATATTTTTTTGGAGAAAATGGAGTCACCGCTACAGTATCATCTGAACGTTACCACAGTTTACGGAATACATATAAGTTAGATCGCTCCGCAAAAATATCAAAATGGCCTGCCCCTTGCTCCGTCTCCCCAGTACACCGGTAGCAGTGTACTGACGTCCGCCGGGGGATACGGGGCGGCGCAAAGTAGAGGTTGAACATGTTTAACGCGAAGTGTATACAGTGCCTCAAAAATATCGGATTTTGTTATCTCGGATTTGTTTGCAGGAAATGGATATTTTTAGAAGTTTGATTTTATCAATTAAATTATTAACGGATGGAAAATGACAATCAGATCCATCCTTTTACATAATTATTATCATGTTATTTGAAGACATTTTAATTCACATCGTTAGTGCAACTGTGGTTCTAATCATAGCATTGTATAACGATTTTCACTTTTTTAAATACATGGTGTCCCACGACGATTAAGACAAGCAATATGTCGGAACTGGGTAGTAGTAGAGAATTATATACCCAATGAGGTATTTGTTTTTGGTCACGTGACATTCGATTCAAAATTATTAATGGGACACCCTGTACATTTGTGCCTTTCTGTGTTCCATCCGATAAAACAATTCCAACAAACTAGCACACTTGGGATCTAAAGTGGTTAATTCGAGACCTACAGGTACTTAAACGATTGTATCACGCTAAAAGCGTATATAGTGAGACAAAATATTCATTTGGTGGTCTTACCATACCACCCAGGGACATTCTAAATTATATTTTAGAGCTCGGAAATATTTTTATTGATAACTTTAACAATTTAGTTTCTACAGTAGCAATTGGAATGACACTGCAAAGAAAAATGTCAAAAATAATTTATTCACATCCATGTAAAGCATTTCCACATGATTATCTTTTAAAATTGTACATACGAGTTCGTATGTATAATTTTAAAGCTGTGGTCTCAAATATAAGCGAAATAAACAAAACATTAAGGTAAAAATACTACAGCACTTTGAACCAATTTTTACTTATCTACGAAATAGCTACAATACGTGAAATCATTTAAGATTCATTAGTAATAGATTTACTATAGGTGTTATCTTTGATATCCATTTTTGTGTGTATTAGCAAAATAAACGTTATATTTGTATTTGTATGTCTAAATCGGCTGTCAATACCTAGTCTTACAATGACCCTCATATGTACGTAAAACCCGTTAGCAAGTCCTCGCTAAAAGACCCTCGTACTTGAGCAAAAACCAATGCAAAAACCAACTGGCGCGTGCGGCCGCGGCATCGCTTTGATGCGAGATCTTCAAAGTGCCGACGGAGAGTGATCCAACTTATATTTATTCCGTAAACTCTGACGTTACATTCATATGGCGAATAGCTTTTTCATACCTGAATCGCAAAGAAGAGGTGTGGATATCAAAGATTAGTGGTTCCAGCAAGATGGGGCCACGGCACATACCGCTAGAGCATCCATGGCTGTTCTTCGCCACCTGTTTCCAAATCGTTCAATTTCTAGGTTTGGTTTGGTGGCATTTCATGACCTCCTCGGTCTCCAGACTTATCAATTTGTGATTTTTTTCTATATGGGGATAAATCAAGTCACGTGTTTAAAGGGCCAAGCCCCGTACGTTAGACGAAGAGAAGGAAGCGATTCGCTCTGGAATCTCTCAAAAATCAACACAGACATGCTGGAAGCAGTGGAGTGCAATTTTCGTGAACGGCTGCATCATAAGCCAGATGTAATTTTTGCACTTAGATATTTCAAAATGGTTTATTATCAGCTATGTTCTACTACCAATAATTTTTTTAGAATAAAAACTAATAATTTTATGATTATTTCAAAAACACTTCGCACCGTAGCGACAAGATCCTTGCAAGTGATAACGGCAATACCACCATTATATTTGCTGGCTGAAGAGAGAGTCATGGTCGAGCAGGAAACGCGATATGCCGCAATGAAGCTGAAAGACTGACAGCAAATACGGTAAGTGGGAAAGCGTATAGAACGAGACAGCAGTGGATGAAACGACTAATACCGTCGATAAAGGCGCGTTATCAAGAGACAACTTTAGTTGACCGACTGTAGTTGATCCACAAAAGTTGAATGAAAACTGTTGTAAGAACCTTCCTTCCTATAGAGGTGGTCAACTTTTTAGTTGATCAATGAAAGTTTGAACCAGTCAAACTTTTATTGATCAACTGGCGAAGTTGAAACTTGTCTTGAAACGTGTGAACTGGCGTTCGACGTTTGTAAACAGTGTAGAACGCTTAATACATTCCGCGGCACATGTGCTCGTGTGTATTTTCCTGTAGAATATTGAAAAGTCAAATATTTTAATAAAATAATGAGCGTCAAACGGTTGGAAAGTGTTATGAGGTAATTTTTGGAACTATATTATAAGCATGATTGCCTTTGGATTCACCGATCAGATAATTGAAAAAGAAAGATGCTCAAGAAAATTCTCTCAGCTCTACTGTCAAGGAAATGGATATCTCTGGCCCTACTATTACTCGTGTGAAGAATAACATTAAGATTATCAGAACAATGTACAAAAAAAGGACATGTACTGGTTTGCCAATCAACTGACACAATCAGTTAGTTTCTGTTGAAATGTGTGAACTATAAACTCATTCAAGTCGTATTCCACTTTTGTCGGCCAACTACAGTCGGTCAGTCATGATCTAGCACAGTCTGGACGTGGAGCTTTTCGAGTGCATAGAAAAAGGATAGGATAATGGTGGATGAGATATGCCTACAATGCGAGGCGGAAGACACGGTCAAGCAAGCCCTATTTCTGTGCAACAGATGGGGGCAATACCATTGGTCAACCATTGGAGGATAAGCTAACCCCAAAGACTATGGTCCCACTAACGTTCTCCACCGCAGAGGCATGGAACATTATACATGGGATGGTAAACAAAACACTCTCTAGTAAGGAGAATAAGCAATTACTACAAGATTAAATAAAGATAAGAAGGTATTCCTAAATACCATGCCCCGGTGCAGATGGAGATAGAGCAGAGATAAGAAAGAGTGAACGGGTTTTAGCCGGTCGGGCTGTGGTGGCATGTCAGATGGACGCAAACATCTGTAGGACACGTGATCAGAGGACTCAATCTGGTTTAACGTGGGGCGGGCAACCTCTCTCTCTCTCTTACCTCCAGCAGTGCAAGTGCGCCTGTCCTTTATACTACTAGAAGTAATAGGTCGTTTTTGACAATACACTGTAAACATTCTCACTCTACCTTTTCTGAGAACTTGAGTTTGCATGTCATATCATTTTATTATCTGTGTACTAAACTTCGGAATTGATTTCAACAAACATGGATTGCAATATATTTAAAAACTTAGTACCAGAGGTAAATATGGCGGTACAGTTATTTCGACTTGTGACTTATTATAAGGTTATTTTTACTAATGGGCGTAGAATGATAATTCGATCCACTATTATTGATTATCGTATACGAGAACTCTTTGTAACTGTGTTAAATATCTAATAAACTTATTTGTTTATTCAATCCTGCCCTTCGACTCTATTCTGGCATTATTTTTGGTTTTTTTTGTTCCTCCGCTTCACATTATCTATTACTTCTTTAAACTCTTGTAAGGATATTTTTGTCATCTTGTCACAAGTATGAAATGAAAAAAAGTAAATATACATATAAAAAATACGATCTTAACAGTAACTAGGCTATAGGTTAATATCGAGTTTGGAAATCCATTCTAGGGCTGATGGCTTGGCTTGAAGGAAGTCCCTGTTGTTGCCTGGATATGCTTTAAGGTCACATTCTTGCACTACCTATATGCCTGATAGTTTGGCGTTCCGCTCCACACTCGTATCGTGGGGATTTGCGGTTGTTTCGTTTAAACAACGAATCAGGCCACACTCCATGCGACGTGCGAATTCTGTTTAGGGTAGATCATTCCTTTCGGTGAAGCTCAAAACCAGGGGGTTCATGACCAACAGTTAGATTACTGGTCACTTCTTCTGGTATTTGGATTGACTAAATTTCTGCCCATTTAAGTGCTGGGTTAAAAGGGTTGGCGATCTGTTGTAATTGGTGAATATGTCGTTCTGGTTCTATGGAGAGAGATGCATAAAACTATTTACGGGAGTTTTTGTTTTGCATGTTTTTTTTTCGGACGGGCGGGCGATAATTTGGTTGCAGAGAAATTTCAGACTATATTTTATGTTTATTTTATGCTATAGGAAAACAGTAAAATGGTTACACCATAATGTATGGAAAGGATTTTTTGAGTGCCTGAAACTATATTTCATATTTAGCTCGTTAAAATACAGAGAGTGAGATTGAACAGAAGTAAGATAATTTTTTGATTTCCAGATATGACAGTAGGTATCGAGAAGTGTTAGACACAAGAGTTACGTCCACAAATAGCTCTGGTTGGTGGGGTCAAACAAGGTCAACACTCCAACTCAAGATGTCGTTTCCACGAAGGCCATAAAAAAGTAGTTAAGGCTCGAATTTTTGTCACAGCAGTGCTCTTGAACAAAAACAGAAAAACCAGAAGAAAGAACGTCCGACATCCTTACCGTCTCCTGACCCTACATCGAATTACCTCGAAAATTAGAGCTACAGTGTAAGAGCTGCTGAACCCAGGAAGCGGAGAGTGGACAAAAAGTGTGATTAATTCGTACGTCTGTGTAAAAACATCCCGTCTCTCCAGGGTGACGGCAATTCCCGCTACTTTCTGTCCGCAATTGGTGTTAATCAAAGTTATGTCAGACGCATAGCCAGCGCCGCGCCTCCCATTCACGACGGAGTTACAGACAGCTCGGCTGGAAGATAATAAATGAACAATTAAGAGACAGGAAAGGCTCCAGACTCCAAATAACAACGCGGAGCGTAGCGAAGTTAGGTGACAGTGATGGCGCCGAACAAAATAGGAACTTCCGTTATTCGGAAAAATACAACGGTGACGCGGAACAATCCTTTTTAAACCTGGACAGCTACAAAGTCTAAACTAAATGGCAGTGCAGCAGAGCTGCTACACAGAAGGTAGTTGAAGTTTGTAAGTTACCGTATAAAAAAGTTTAAAATTAGCTAAAGTGAGAATGGGGTAGATGGCCACTTTGATGGATTGTTCCAAATTCATCATCCCTTTCAGATGTACCTAGTAGAAATCTCATCAAAATACTTTAACAGTACGCGACGCTCTAATGTGTTTTCCATCACCGCAAGTGTTCCCAAGGGATTCGTTCTTTTTCCAGCTAATAGGAGAGCTAAAATGCAAGAAATTTAGCTGAAGATATGCATAGATGTTACGCTCAATACTCGAATTCGGGCAATGCCCGAAAAAAATGCGCAGAACTAGTTTTGAGCAAGGAATATTTCCCAAACCCGAAATATGAATTTTATACGGCTATTGAGCATAACCAGATAGGCACTAGTTTTGCGCATCTTGAAAGACACAGAACTAGTTTTGCGCAACTTGATATCCACAGGACTAGTTCTGTATATTTTCTGAATGACCAGCACAAATTCTGTTTCTTCCCTTTAATCAGCGCAAGCGACGGACTCAAATAAATATAAAGTTGGAGAAGTTAAATATATTTTATTGAATACCAACAAATAATAAGTCGCCAACTGAGGCTGGTTAAACTTTTTATTTGATTGTGTGAGCATCAAATTGACTTATGCTTCCAAACCTCTTTTGGCGTTTTCACGATTCGTACCTATATTGCAGGAACGTTGGCAAAGAAACCTAACCTAACCCAAACGATAGGTTTTTGCTGGTTTTTGACACACAATGCACAACGAATGTTCACTTTGGTTGTCATTCCGTACCATAGAACTAGTTCTGTGCATTTCAGGTTGCGCAAAACTAGTTCTGCGCATTTCAAGATGCGCAAAACTAGTTCTGCCTATTTGGTAATGCTCAATAGCCGTATAAAATGAATATTTCGGGTTTGGGAAATATTCATTGCTCAAAACTAGTTCTGCGTATTTTTTTCGGGCGTTGCCCGAATTCGGCTATTGAGTGTAACATAGACAAAAATCAATTCAATTTTACCTGAATTCTAATAGTTACCCAAAATCTTGCATTTTTGTCTAAACAATAAAAAATCTACGGTAAAAATCAGTATCATGTTCACCTATTTTAGCTCAATACACTTACAGTAATTCAATATCATCATAAATAGGTAAAAAGGTACGATACTTTAGAAAAAATGGATAGTGAGAGAAATAAAATAATTCTAATTTTCTTTCAGTTCCGACAGAATCATGTCTAGCTCAAAATATTGCCAAGACACTGCGCATACAAACCACTGGAAACATATTTTGCTGGAGGGGCTGTAATACATCATAATATATAAAATTACTAGTTTATGCTACTCAGTTGGAAAGTTTGGACGACTTGCAAAATCGCATAATTGCTGGATGTAACTCCATTCGAAACGGACCTGGTGTGTTTCTGAAAGAGTTCGGCAATCACTGATCAGAAGATTGCCTGCTTGTATGCAAGCTGGTGGAAGTCATTTTGAACATTTATTATAGATTGAGCAACTTACTATGTGATTTTTGTTTTTATAATAAGATATAGCTGTTGCAATTTTGTTTATCCTGTATCTTTGAAATGAAACGGTTTTTCAAAAATCATCAAAGAACAAAATGTTCTCAAAATTGTTCAAAGGATCACCCTTTAATTTTTTGCCGCATGTTTACCAAACATCCTGTATCACCAGAGGGGGTTGTGGTGTTTCAACCCCTCGAATTACTTTCGCCATCTTTATGATGCATTACACCCCCTCCAGAACAATTTTTATCACCATAAGGATAATAGGTGGTCAGGATTCTTCAATCACTTGACTAAATCCCCCAAACTTAATTCCTGGCTATGCTCCTGAGTGTAGGTTTTCAATTCGAGATTTATACTTTTTTGAGAAGCTGAGATTGATGGGCAAATTTTTCCAGTGATTTGTATGCGCAGTGTCTTGGAAACATTTTGAGATAGATATGAGTCTGTTGAAATGAAAAGAAAGTGAGAATTATTTTTATTTAATAGCTTGGTTAACTTTTTAAAAGGAATTAAACTGGATATTTAATTATAATCAACAAATAAGATTCTAAAATCATGAAACCAAATGTATGTGCTTCCTAATTTAACATATATCTGTGGCAAATGGAGTCGTTCCGATGCCAACCCTCTCACACAAAAAAATGAGAATTATTTTATTTTTCACAATATCTGTTCTTTTTTCTGAATTGTGATACCTTTTCACCTAGTTATGATGATATTGAATTAGTGTTATCACTTATTAAACTGAAATGAATAAACATGTTACTGTTATTTAACGTAGATTTTTCATAGTTCAGACAATGATGCCAGATTTTGGGTATTTATTAGAATTCCCTTGAAAATGAGAAATTTAAAAAAACTTTGATATTTGTCCATATATATATATATTAAGTTGATTCTGTTGCATTTTAGCTTTGCTATCATGCCCTGATAGGAATACATCGAATAACCTTAAGCCCTGTATACTACTCGCAAGTGAAATCCTAACACTCAGAAAAAGGGATATTCGCAATAAAAATGTCTACACAGCTTGGCAGTACCCTCTCTAGTACACATCTAATAGTTTCTGTTCATTCGGGCCCTATTTGCCTACATTGTATCTCCAAAACACTTTATACGTGTAAAGACAGAGCATGGTTTATTGTCGATCCAAAGACAATGATATCTGTTGCAAATGTGGCGAGAGAATAATTGGTTGTGCAAAGATTATCCCTAAAAGACGGCAGCTCCAGTTTACGTAGTTAAACCTCTTTGGACGAGGCGGAATGGTAGGCCAACGAGAACGTGATGCTTCTTTCAGAGTAATTGCTGCCACCATGGGGCGTACCGTGGCTGCAGAGTGCAGTTATAGCAGTATGCTGCACATGGATCGAAGAAGGGCGAATGCAGCGAGCACGTAGGAGGACTACAGACCGACCAGGTCGTCATATTATACCACTGCTGACCGTTCGAGATAGAATGCGATCCACTAGAGCTGTTTTTGACGCTTGGTATCGTTATAATCAGCATCTAGTGCTTTAACTCACTGCACTTTATTGTTGTCAATAGTTCTGCCGCATTTCATGAACCGTATTCCTTTTTTTCTCAGTGTTCGCGTTTCACTAGCGAGTAGCGTATATAATTTGCAGGTTATCCTCAAACTAATATTGCACAGCAAAACGTCATACTATTTGGGGAAAAATATTGAAATCCAAACAAACTTATAATAATAATAATCGTCTTTATTAGACAGATGATACACCTGGTATATATCTGGTGTCTGAATGACTGGCAGCAAAATGACGAGATTTAGCTAAAATGCTACTCTTAAAAGGGGTGATACACGTACGAGCAAGTACGCGTACTTATGGCTCGATGACCTTTTTCGCCTGTGTGTCACCGTAAGTACGCGTACTTTAAAACCGTCGAGCAAACCGCCGGCGATCCAACTGGTTTGAAATCTTGCTCGTAGCTTGTCTCGGCTCGTACTGCGAGCCGCGAGCCTCCACTTTGTTTCGGCAGGCCATCGATGCGAAACGCTTGTAGTGTTTGGCGTTTGTTAAAAGTTTTGTTTATTAGGAAAATTATCAAAATGAGTGATTTCAGCTTCACGTGTGTCACCAACGTCGAGCCGAGTAAGTTCGCGAACTTAAAGATCGCGTACGTGTATCACCCCTTTACACCTAACCATTGGCCGCTGTCGATGGAAAACGAAAAAGAGTATTGGTATATATAAGAATGCAGAAAGGTAGTTATAGATTCAAGAAACTGTCCCTTATACATGTATACAAACACACAAAATTATAAGAAAATAAAAATAAAGACAAGGATCGAAGGTACGAGTGAGAAAGGGAGAGTTTAATGCTGAGACATGATCTGTTTAATATATTTCCTAATTAAAAAGTGACATATCTTTTGAAAAACAATCAATACTGTTTATTGTACAAAGAAAGCGCATTATAGCTAAAGCAAGAATGTAAAGAGCGATGTTGTGTGTCGAGGCATTGTAAGGGTTGAAGCTTTACGAAATGCCCTATGATGCACATTAAACCGGAAAATCAATTTTTCTCTGAGGTATATATGGGTATTTCAGATTTTATCAGTTTATGAATAAAAATCAGATAGAGGGATTTAACCAAGTATAGCATCCGAAGCCAACGGATAACTTTATAGTAGTTTGAAACATGGCCAAGCTTCCCTAAATTTAAAATGAAGTGAATACAGTGATTTTGAACTACTGATATTCTGTGTCTTGTGGCATAGTCCAAACAAAGGTAGTACACTAAGTTGCAATATGAAAAGACTGATATGACAAGGGATTCGCATAGCTTCTTCCTTACCTTGAAGTTCAACAATGATTTATTCGCATTCAGCAATCTTAACCGTACGTAGCTTTTCTGTAAGAGACCAGAAACATATCTGCTACCTCAGTATAAAATTTTAGACTTACTAAAGTACAACCCGGGGTCTTCAAATTCGGTTCTGTGCCGCTTGAGGTTAGCTGTCATTCCTCTTTATCTGTTCCATGGTGGTCTTGTCATAACACTAAAGACGTAAAATGTGAAAATTTTATAGGGTTTACTCCGCTTTGTTTAATCAGGGTGAATCCTATTTTTAAATTTATATTTTACTATATTTTGTGTTTAAGGTTTCTAAGAATACAGGAACAGTCGATTTAAGATGTTATTTCTGTCTTTTCGACAGCTAGTGACTTTTTGTTAGTCTCATGAAAATTTTCCTGAAGAGTCAATAAACATTGACGAAACGTTGAAAAATTTCAAAAAAATTTCTTGAAACTCAGTTAGCCATCTTCTGAGATTGATTGCCAGTCCCACTAACTTTCCACAAATGTCAACTTGGGTCAGTCACTAAACGTTCCAACTATAAATGTATCTATATAGATGTATCTATAAAGATACATATATACTTCTTGTTCTAGTCGAATTCATTAAACATCCATCATCCAAAACTTTATAGATAAAATCAGATTAAACGCTTACCAGTAGAACAAGAATCACTGGGAAGCAACCGGTTTTGACCATTAACATAATTATAGTGAATTATGCAATGTTATCCGCGATCTTTTACTTGCATCTTCAGTTAGGAAATGTTAGTAGAGCTAATGGTTGGCTATAAAAATACTCAGCTCTGCGTGATCCGACCATACCTATCTCACTAATGAGATGTCCTGATTTCACATTCACGGACATACAAGAAGCTTTCATAAATTAAACTGAGTACCATGAAGTACCTTGGACTTTGAAAGGATTGCTAAGATGGTTGTTTACTGTCTCATTGAGAACATATCTATGGGACTTAGTGACTTTTTTAAATTGTCCGATTTTTTGCATAAATAAACGAGATAGCCTGATCTGAATGTTATTTCTCCCAAGAGTTTTTGAGTTACTGTACTTGATTTTTCTCTAAATGAGATCTCACATTTGGTTCTGATTTCTGAAACAAAAAATGAAAGGAGGAGTTTTTACTTTAGGCCACGACAGTATCTTTTCTCTGTTTTCAAAAAAGTTCTTCAAAATTCATGTGGTCGTTTTCCTACAGTGGCTATTAATGTTGTAGTAATTATCAACTAATTACTAATTATAGGAAAATGTATCGCTAAAGAATGATTGATTGATATTTATTTGTAATCAACATTATATACTGTCGTCAAATCGTATCCTTTTATCAGCTCTAGAGCTCTGCCTCCTATTATAAAACTGGTATCAGTTACTAGTTACAATGTCTTAATCTAGTTCCCATAGACATCTAGTCCGCAGTTTGATTCGTTCCTAGCCTTAGCACGAATTTAAAATATACCTTGTAATAGAAATTATCTGTGTTTCGTAAAATTAGTGTTTGCTGATCCTCTGTGCATGATATTTTTTTGTAGTATTAGTAAAACATTATGCATTTTCACTTCTTATTTTGGTCAAAAACGTTTGAAGTTTCAAAAACTCCTCTGTCCTGAAACTCACCCGAATTTAGATTTTTTCAAATAACTATGGGTGCTAAAAAACAAGATGAAGAGCACAAAAGTTTGAAAAAGCCATAAAATTATACAGGGTGTTTGCAAAATATGCGACAAAAATTTAAAGGGTATCCTTTGAGCTGTTTTAAGAATATTTTTTGATGATTTTTGCAAAGCCGCTACATTCAAAGATACAGAGTGAAAAAGAATTATGAGAGCTACAACATTTTATTATCAAAGATTACACGGTAAGTTGCTTAATCTACAATAAATGTTCAAAATGACTTCCACCACCTTGGACACAATCTTCTTATCAATTATTGCTAAGCTTTTTCAAACACACATCATGTTTGTTTTGAATGGAGTTACATCCCGCAATTATTATCCGATTTCGCAAATCGCCCAAATTTTCCACTGGTGTAGCGTAAACTAGTGACTTTAGATAACCCCACAAGTGATAATCTAGTGGCTTTAAGCTTTAAGTCATCCAGTGACCTCCATATGTTGCTCTTAAATATTCACGAGTCATCCAGTAAGCCGAGTAGCTTTTCTTCTAAAAAGTTGTGATATAAATATTGCAAATAGTACTCGCAAATTTCTATGCCTATATTTGAAATGAAGCGGTTTTTCAAAAATCATCATCATCATAGTTACAATGTCTTAACAGACATGTTGTGAACTCGTAAAATGCATTAAGTCGGAGCTAGGGTATTGCCGACACGAATATTATCAATAGTTTTGAGAACTGTAGCTCGCCATCGTTCGCGATTTACTGGCAGTTCAGTGGCGCTCTTGATACTCATATCTAGCAGCTGTTTCGCCGTATCCACTCAGCGTGTAGGGGAACGGCCACGGCGCGGCCCACTCGGGGCGTGGCCCTGAACTACAAGTTTCTCCAAATTATCGCTTCTGTGAATATGTCCGAAAAATGTAAGCATTCTCATCGACACAATGGAGGATAGTCTCTTTGGATTACCGAGCTCATCCAGTATGGAAACATTAGTTCGATGGGCGGTATAAGGAATACTCAGCATTCTCCTCCACGTCCACATTTCAAAAGCATCTATGCGAGCTCGATCTGCCTTTTTAACGGTCCAAGTTTCCGAGGCATACAAAAATATGGAGAACACAAGAGACTGAACCAGTGACATTTTGGTAGCTTTAGTGATGTTATGGTCACGCCATATTTTAGTAAGCTTTGTCAAGGCCACCCGTGCTTGTTTTCAATGCGCCGTCGAATCTCATTCTCACAGCTACCTGAATTGTCAATCAAAGAACCGAGGTACACAAAACTTTGAACTACCTCACAACGGCCTATTGACTTTATTTCTCGATGATTGTCATGCTCTCTATCTACGATAATAACTTTGGTCTTGTTGTAGTTAATACCAAGACCATATGCTGCACTGTGTTGTTCTAAAACGTTCAATAGAGCTACTAGTTCTTCCTGAGAAGCAGCAATAAGGGTTGTATCGTCAGCAAATCTTAAGTTAGATATTTTGCTTCCGCCAATAGTTATACCGCCATTCCAGTTGTCCAATACCTGTCTCATCACAAATTCAGAGTAAATGTTAAATAACATCGGAGATAA
Source organism: Callosobruchus maculatus (assembly GCA_951848785.1). Lineage (NCBI taxonomy): Eukaryota > Metazoa > Arthropoda > Insecta > Coleoptera > Chrysomelidae > Callosobruchus > Callosobruchus maculatus. The sequence goes on from CATOUR010000100.1 coordinate 6,126,271, forward strand.
TACGCATCCCTGACGAATTCCTTTTCTGGTTGCTGTTTGACCAGACAGGTTACCATCAATTCTTACACGAGCTGAGCTAGACTCATAGAGTTGCTGTATGAGAAATACTAAGTGGTAAGGGACTCCCATGGAGATAAGGATTTCCCATAGATAAGGCCACTTTACGTTATCAAACGCCTTAGAATAGTCCACAAAGCAGATAAAAACGGGAAAATAATGCTCTCTGTCTTTTTCAATAATCTGTCTTCGAAAATAATCAGCAACAAAATATTATTAAGATAGTTCAAAAAATCAGCTTTTGAATATTTGCTGCATATTTATCAAACCCCCTGTACAAATCTAGTTTGACATGACATTGTTTAATTATCCCTTAGCCTTGACTTAATGATTTGTTACATTATATTGACGGAGAGATGGTAATTTGTTCATGTTTTGCATCATAGTTTCATGTTGGTTATCTTACTGTTTCCATGTATTCGGTCGTTATAAAATCACTGAACAGTCAATGTTCAAAATATTATTTACGCTATGTACTAAATACTTTTCTGTGTGACCTGCATTTTGAGCGTCCCTCCTTTTTGAGCCAAATCATGTCTCCTACAAGCCGCAATGTGTGACTTTCTTGGTAGTCCTTGGTTATTTGTCCCAACGGTAGTTCGTATGAGTGCCGTTTGTTTGACAGAGTACAATAGGTAATGTGGGATGATGTCTTCCAGTGTGGTCCATCCTTTACCACTTTTAAACTCAATATCGATGAAATTATGCAGCCATTCAAAGACTAACCCAACAGATTTTTCCATTTTGAACTTCAGATAGCTGACCTACCTTTTTACCGGCATTATTCTCGGGTAACTAGAACAATTTCCTGAGATAAAAGTACCCACTATATCTATTACTTGTTATTAGTTACACGATTCATAGGCACCGAGTAGGAAAAAGCATTGTCGCGGTGTTGTTAGAACAGACAAGAGGCCGGCTAACTGTACTTTGAAGCGGGTCGTTCGCCTTTCTCCTACTATACTATGCCAGAGCCAGTGGCGTAGGGTATTCAGGTTTTTGTAGGAACCAACATGCTCAGACTACCTTTGTAGCCCTTCTGAAAGTAAAAAATGGTCGACAAAAAGGAGTTCACAAGATGGCAATGACAGAGTAGTTAATTGTGCATCCGCCTGACGTTTCATTTGGCTCTATACAGGGTGTCCCAGAAGTCAACGTCAAGCTGCAACGGGGTGACAGGATTGGTTGTAACTATCATGAGAAAAATCAGAAAAAAAGTCTATCCCATGAAGTTTGAAAATTATGCGCATTTAAAAGAACCTAGAAATTTGGTCAAATTATAACAATTTTTCAGTTGCTGTGGTTAACTTTTATGACTTTTGTTCATTTAAACTTAGGAACCATAACCCTAAATAACATTTCTAGAAGCACAGTCAAAAATAATGACACAATTGCCCCAAGTTTTCTAGAATGAAGGCTATTTATTAAACTATGAATTTAAAATTATTAAAGTTTGCCGACTTTGAAAGGCCCTCCTTTAACAAAAAAGGTACGAAAGTGCCTTGGCAAGTGCCACTAAAAGTTGGCGCATTTAACCAAGATTGTAAAATGGTACAATACTTGTTTGTTTCGTACTAAAAAAAACGAGTAAAAACATAAAAACGCGATTTTGCTAACCCATTTCACTCAGGTCAGATGTTCTTTATTCGCACAAGCTTCTGGTAGGTTCTTAATTTTACGACCAAATGATAAGAGGGATGGATAACAAACATTTTTGCTATGAGTGAGCGAGACAGATAGTGACGCCACTTTTAGCAATGTCAACAAAAATAAGTAAAATTAATAAAATAATGAAAAATTTTGACCTAGTTTAGTTTAGGTTTATTGGAATAAAGGTCAGACAATAAATGTTCAAATTATTTACCATCAGCCTTGAAATACGTCCTACATCTTCTTAAAAACGATCTACCTATTAGCCAGGCATATCCTCGAGAGTTGATGTCCTCGGCAGCTTGAGAAATTCGGTTACGCAGCTCGGCTACGGTCTCAATGGGCTTTGAATAAACCTTTTCTTTGAGAAAACCCCAATAACAAAACTCCCATGGGATTTGGATCTGGGGAACGGGCTGGCCACGAGATAGTGCCTGAACGTCCACCTCCACCTCCCGGATACTTTTGGTCAAGGAAACCTCTTACTTGCACTACGCTGGGCAGCCATCTTGTTGATACCTCATGTGGCGACGATCTGTTAAGCGGTCTACAGACGTTGCATGCTGCGATTCAGATACCGATTTCTACGTTTCATAACGCAAATAGCAGCGCGTGTGGTACTGAATCACGAATTTGGTATCAGTTGCGGCTTGCAGCGATGCAGATTCTGGAATCCTATTATGGTCGGTGAGCCATGTCGTCAAGCCGGTGACGCTGATATAGTGATGCAGGTTTCAAGATGTATAGTATTGCGTCGATGCAAAGAAATAAGCCCACCCTGCTATTCTTGTGTTGCATGAAACGTGCATGAAATATCAAGTCGATTCAGGCATCGCAAAAGGGTTCGATTTGTGCAAAAACTTATGCAACTGATGCAAGTATCATGAAACCTTGAGTCGATTGTGCAATCGCAGCTTACATCAACGTCTGTAGGCCGCTTTAGTGGTACGTCCTCAAACAAAGTTGGTAAATTTTGTCGTACAAAATGTAGGTAATTCGTGCCATTCGCATTCTCAGGCAGCTCAAAAAGCCCAACAATTTTGACGTTTAAAATTCCGGTCCACTGGCTTACTTTAAAGCGATACTGGGATCTGTCTTCTCGCATTAAATGTGCCTGGCTAATAAGTAGATCTTTTTGAGAAAATGTAGGGCATGTATTGGGGCTGATGGTACACAATTTGAACTTTTATTGTAATAAAAAATGTTATTCTCCTATCTGGCTTCTAATCCAGTAAACCTAAACTAAGCTAGGTCAAGATTTTTCATTATTTTATTGATTTTACTTATTTTTGTCTTTGCTAAAAAAGGCGTCACTATCTGTCTTGCTGACTCATGGCAAACATGTCTAATATCTACCTCACTCATCATTTTGCCGTAAAATTAAGAACCTACGAGAAGCTTGTGCGAATAAAGAACATCTGACCTGAGTGAAGTGGGTTAGCAAATAGCGGGTTACTTGAGGTTTTCATTTTTTTACTCGTTTTTTTAGTACGAAACTAACAAGTATTGTACCATTTTACAATCCTGGCTAAATGCGCCAACTTTTAATGGCACTTGCCAAGGCACTTTAGTACTTTTTTTTAAGGAAGGACCTTTCAAAGTCGACAAACTTTGAAAATTTTAAATTCATAGTTTAATAAAAAGTCTTCATTCTAGAAAATTTGGGGCAATTGTGTCATTATTTTTGACTGTGCTTCTAGAAATGTTATTTAGGGTTACGGTTCCAAAATTTGAATGAACAAGAATGATAAAAATTAACCACAGTAACTGAAAAGTTGTTATAATTTGACCAAATTTCTAGGTTTTTTTTAAATGCCCATAATTTTCAAACTGCATGGGATAGATTTTTTCTGATTTTTCTCATGATAGTTACAACCAATCCTATCACCCCGTTGCGGCTTGACGTTGACTTCTGGGACACCCTGTATATAGAGCTGTATAGAACTATGTGTACAAAGTTACTAGACTCCATCTATTTTATCCATCCTAAATAAAAATAGTGAAAGAGTCAACCGAAGTCGATTTCTACCAGCGAGTTGAGTTTTGTGAACAAATTAATGACTACAGCGATTAACGGTAGCAACATTCATGTAAAGAATATCTGCCTCGCTGATGAATGCAAATTTTATCTAGCTGGATTTGTTAATAAGCATAACTGCATGTATTGCAGCAATTAAAATCTGCATGCTTTTGTAGAGGAGCATACCCAGTAAGTACCCCAAAGGATTAATGTGTAGGCAGGCATTTAGAAATCAAATTGATTCGGTGATTGTTTATTAATGGAAATTTGAACGGAGACTTTTAGTTGAGTATGTTAGGAAATAGCATCAGTCCGCTTATCACTGAAACCACTGAAAACCAAATCGGCGCTGCTCCTCACAATGTTCTTCCGGTTCGGCAATGGCTAGATGACGCATTTTCAGATGAATGGGAATGACCTAAGAGGGCCTGCTAGATCTCCTGATTTGACGCCATTAGACTTTTTTCTATGGGACCACTTAAAATCTATTGTGTTTACTCCCGAACCTAAAAGTTTGGATAACCTTCGTCAACGCATTATCGAAAGCAGCCATGATATCCCACAACATATGTTTGCAACTGTACTTCAAGAATTTAAACGTCACCTCTGTGGGCAATAACGCGCAACATTTCAAACAATTACTACAATAAAAGATGACATTTTCGTGTGTTTTTGTTTTCTACTTGAACAAGTTAAGATAAACGAATCGACCATTTTAAAAAATCAAACGTCAAAATAAAGACCTCGATATACCTTTGAAACGAGATAACACTCGATACCCTTTCTCATTTCAAATTTTTAAGGGGATAACCCTACGGGTCAGAGGGAACAAGTCGATGAAGTAGTTTTTGGTTAAAAAGTTGTTCCCGCTGACAAATCATTTGACGTGTCTCGGCGTTTTTTGTTTTAATCAGCGGTTTTCACTAAATCCGTGGTGGGAAGTTTTCAAATGAATGTATGTAATAATCTCTTCATTCACTAAGTTGAGGAGTTAGTCAAAAAGGACAAAAATCTGTTTTCTGGTTTGGCTGTCAATCAAAGTTGCTTATATTAAGCTAATTTTCTGTCAAACGTTGCGTACATAGGCTACAGAGATCGCCGAAACAGCAGTAAAGTGTTTATCATTCAAACTGAAATACGTTTTAATGATGAGACTTTAAAAAACAACGAATAAAGATGTGCTTGTATAATTTTTTTAGATATTAGAACTAATGTAGAATATTGGAAAATAGGTACTACGGTTGAAAAAGAGACATTGCACTATATGGAGAGGTCGCCCATATTGAACCAAATTTTGAAATATTGTCCGTACATGTGTGCTATTAAAACAATAAAATAAATTGATAATACAAACCAAATCTCTAAACCTTGAGGAATATTTTGAGTAGCACAAATTATTTTTATATTTGTTGACAACAAGAAAATTAAGATGGTGTTGCAAATGGTTCATTTTAGGCAACCAGGTGCTGAAATCGGACTCGTGGTCCTTAAATTGTACCTGCCCTCAGATCTTGATAAAGTAGGGATAATACTTCACTGAAAAGAAATTAGAATTAAGAAAATTCTGTACTGCAAGAGATAAAACTTGAATATTTTCTTTTTTGGTCCAACGCCAACACATTTCCAATGAAACCAAGTGTGGCATTGCAGGCACTGAACTATTTCAACTTCGACTTCAGTCTTGCGTTGGGTACAGAACCACAAAAGTTCAGGTTCAGGAGCATTAGGAATTCAGAATGGCCTTAATTGAACCGGTGCGGTGTTCAATTAGAGGATTCTTACGTAGTTCAATATGAGTACCTAGCTCCAAAATCAAGATTAACCCTATATTTAAACAAGTTTTTGACAAAATTGTTAAGTAGCACTATTAAGCACTCTCATCTAATAAACCAATTATAAAATTGTTAGTTAGATTTGAAGCCTTTGCCAAGTTCATATAATATTACATTGCGTGTGGTCGAAATCTTCAACATTTCACGTTGTCCTAATCTAAACATCAACTGAGCCTAAGAAGGTCCATGGTGTGGCTGTCGATCACCCGAGGGCAAAATTGCCAAATTTTATGGGAAGTAAAAAAAACGGCAAACGTTCAGGTTGAGAGACAGTTCAATATAGACAACCGCATCCTACGCATTACATCAAAGTTGGCATGCGCCAACAAGGGAAGAAAAGAAAACTTTCTTTCACATGTTCCACATAGCATCCAATTTACTCCACCCTGATGAACAGTAGGTGACACTCCCATTATTTATTACTATTGATGTGCAATAAAATTTTCACTTAGCCAGCCAAGTTTCATGACAGCCTTCACAGAATTTCAACAAAAGAGAACGTAGTTAACTCATTTACTTGTGATAACAGAACGTTTGTTGGACAACTCGCTTAAGGCCTTTGCCATTCGGATTTTCTTTTCCATTTGCCTTATTAACTTAGAAAGTTTTTCCAGTTTTCCGCTCTCTCGTCTTCTTTTGTATATATTTTCTTTAACAATGAACTTAACATCAGATGGGTACAGACACGAGACGCAACGCACAGAGAAAACCGCCGCTTACAACAGTTGCCCTTAAAACATGGAAGTTTAAATGGGAATCAACTTTTTCTCTGAAGTTGAATTCAAAGTAGTTCTTTGTAGTCATATAAAGAAGAAGCGTAGGAAAATAATAAATCAGAATTGTCGGTCATTTTTGTTTCGATAAAGCCACTTACGGCCTTCCATTGCTGATTCATGTGTACATTGAACATGCTTTGCTTGCAGTATTAACAGCATTTTCGAAGATATCTTTTTATCAAAAATTATATGCAAAGTCTCTTAGTCTTTAAGAATGATTACCTCGATTTCCAATCTCCCTTCATTGACCGCCGTGCTCTGTTAAAAACACCTAGGTTGTATCTCATCAAGTTTCAGCTTTTATTTATCCAATTTCGCAAGTCTTCCATATTAGACTTTGGATTAGTTATTGCTGTAGTGTAAACTAATATTTTTAGATGGACTCATAAGCATAAACCATCGAATTAAAGTCAAATACTGGCCGAGACATAAATGAGGGCCACCTCAACCAATCCAGCGATCTCAGTACTTTGCACTTAAAATCTCACATTCTTTGGATTCTGTTTAGACAAAAAATTTGTGTTATGTATATTTCAAAAAAAGTGAGTTTTCAGAAAACGTTCGACGACAGGGAGTATTCCCTCAAATATTTGCCGTACGTTTAGTAAACATTCAGATAGCACCAGAAAAAATAGGTTAGGTTTATTTTGTTTTTTGGTTTTGTATGGTTTTACGCCTCATGGAAATATAATGTCTCCAAAGAAATTTAGTGTGAAGGAACATACCACAGAGTTAACATCTCTAGAGGGAATGTAAACAACAAAATGCACAGGTCGCTGACCAGCCAACATGTAACGGAAATTTTGGCAGCTTGAGGGCATTACCAGTGGCGTACGATTTTATATTAAAATTGGATGTTCATTAATAGATTCAATTATTATTGTGATGTTACAAACCGATACAATAAGTTGTAGTAGTATTTAGCTATACTTAGAGAGTTACTCTTATTATAACTTAATTGTAACAGTTGATAATTTATTATTACCATGAAGTGTTTCCCCATATTTTAACCTATGATAAGTGGTGTTCACCGATTCGTCGCTATTGCTGCAAACTATGCACTTTTTCGTCCCATTATGACAATATTGTTCATAAATAATTTAATTCACACCACAAATAGTCACAAAGTCACTCAAATATATACTAAAACAACAAAAATCTCAACATACGCAATAACCACAACTACAATGACAGCCACATGACAGCTTTAGGGGACGCCGATTGTAAGTTGCCAGATTTACGACATATTAGAAGTTATTGCGACATTCCGCTATGAAATTTACCATTTTTGAGATTTCGCTAAATCAATACAAATTATGTTCACGTAAATCAGTTACATGTAATGTATAGTTAAATACCCAGTTAAATACTTTGAGGAACATGTGTGCAAACTGCGGAAACTGCCAGATTTTGAAACTGGAAGGTCCTTAAGCGGACGAAGAAGAGTGGCAATAACGCTATAGATGTTGACTGGCCAATATTCAAATTAGGCTCTCTCTAGAGATGTTGACTCTGTGGAACATACTTATTCTTGCATTATGCTGTTATTCAAATTTGAATTGATAAAACAAATGTCACGCTACTGACTGAGTATAAACAATTTCATCCGCCATGTTTTCTGCGCCGCTACGTCATCAAATCTGTGCCGTCACTGGCCTTTTATAAATATAAATAATTTGTATGTGGCATTCAATTTTAGAAAATCTGTGTCATAAAATTTAAAATAACGTCATCCTTATTCGGATTCGCTTCTTTACCTCAGCAGAAACTTCAGTAGCTCATGAATACGATAATTAATATTAATTGCATAGAGTTTCTCAAGCCATCTTTTCTTATATTGTTTCAATCACAAATCATGACTTACCTACCATCGAGCCTAACTTCACGTTTAAAGTTCCATGGTATATTTTGATACTAAATAAAAATTATTAACACAGCTATATAATTTCTTTTGGGTTGTGGATTTCACATGATGCCGTCTACCCTAATCATTATGCTTATATTATGGTATTTTGCACTAATGACAATCAAATTATACCCCAGGTGAATTACAACAGCTGTGGTTATTTTTTCGGCGAAACTATCTCTGACTTCAAACTTAGGTATCATTATATCAGTACCAGGAAATTTGCACACGTGTGTATCTTAGTTTATTCTAATAATAAACATGTTTTTCTATAATATCATTGTTGTGAACTGCAATTCATTTGATTGGAATTCCTTTCACAGAACAACGTTCTCCAATCCAAAATATAACCTCTTTTCCAAATACGTATTTTCATGAGAACTTGAAAATGGATGAACTATGATATACCACCTATTTTAGGCGCTATGGAATGGAATCAATTTTTTCATAACCTCTTGAGTTAGTAACAGAATTTGCAATTTTTTAAAAATAGTGTAGTCTCTACTCTCTAGCATACCTTCCATAGTGATTATGCGTTATTTTTTAATAGCCCTACAACTACTAACTTGATTATAATGAAAACATGAAAGTATGTTACGTTCTTGATGAGAATCGGAGAACTATATAGTTTTTGAATACCGATCTAGAGGAGGCAAATCGAATAATTGAAAACACCTATACCATTATATGTATATACCATATTATACCATAATCGTAGATAGAGAGCACGATAATCATCAAGCAATAAAGTTAGTAGGCCGTTGTGAAGTAGTTCACAGTTTTGTGTACCTCGGTTCTTTGATCGACAATTCGGGTAGCTGTGAAAATGAGATTCGGCGGCGCATTCAACAGCCACGTGTGGCCATGAGAAAGCTTGCTAAAATATGGCGTGACCATAACATCACTAAAGCTACCAAAATATCGCTGGTTCAGTCTCTTGTGTTCTCCATATTTTTGTATGCCTCGGAAACTTGGACTGTTAAAAAGGCAGATCGAGCTCGCATAGATGCTTTTGAAATGTGGACGTGGAGGAGAATGCTGAGAGTTCCTTATACCGCCCATCGAACTAACGTTTCCATACTGGATGAGCTCGGAAATCCAAAGAGACTATTCTCCATTGTGTCGACGAGAATGCTTACATTCTTCGGACATATACACAGAAGCGATAATATGGAGAAACTTGTAGTTCAGGATCACGCCCACGAGTGGGCGGCGTCGTGGCCGTTCCCCTGCACGCTGGGTGGATGCGACGAAACAGTTGCTAGATATGAGTATCAAGAGGGCCACTGAACTGACAGTAAATCGCGAACGATGGCGAGCTACAGTTCTTAAAACTGTTGATAATATTCGTGTCGGCAATACTCTAGCTCCGACTTAATGCATTTTACGACTTCACAACATGTGTGTTAAGGCATTGTGACTATGATGATGGTAACGGGTGACGCTACAGTTCTCAAAACTATTGATAACATTCGTGTCGGCAATACTCTAGCTCCGACTTAATGATTTTTATGAGTTCAAAGCATGTCTGTTAAGACATTGTGACTATGACGATGACACCATTAAAATAGGTATGGCTCTATTTGAACATTATTTTTAAAAGTCGTAAGCAATATTAATTAAAATAAACATTATTTTAATGTCTTATACAAGATTTGCAAGGTTAGAACTGGAGTGCAAAATCTCCTCTCCTCTCCTCTCTCTCTCCAAGTAACAGAGATACATATGGGCACCTAAGCTCTCATACGTCTTACATTCCCACTACATTCACAGCCAGGTGCAGTAAGACGGTGGTCCGCATTCACGAATTGACGTCTTATTCTAAGCGAGTATCGCATGTTACCAGGGTATAAGTATACTTGTAGTCCCTTTTCGTATGAATATCGCTAGAAACCACCAATCTTTGGCATGCATGAATGAAAATCGCCAGAAATCGCGACTTCACGATTGTGAACGTCAAAATCGAAACGCTCAATATGACATATTCTTTGAGTGAGGGTGAACTCTGACTTACGGAATTGCAAAACTATGTCAAACTGAAATTATCCTATGATTAACCTGTGATCAAGGTCATATTTATTGTAAAAACTAAGGGCTATTGTGATCCTTTTGGACTCGCAGGTTGCTTAAAACGCCTTGGACTCCGAAGAGACTACATAAAAACTGGCATGGGACTCTTTCAACACTCTCAGCTTACTAGCTTCACGCAACTCGGAACAACTTCAGCTTTTCAAAGAATTTTGTGACATTGGTGCGTTTCTAGACAACCAGAATTAACGAATTTCGTGGCTATCATTATTTTGAGCATGCGCAGTAATAAGAAATAGGTAGGATGTGATTGCGAATATTGAACTGTGTCCAAAATTGAACCATGTACCTTTCCGTAAAACTTGGCAATGCTGCCATCCGGTATTCGACACCACACCTGTAGCACCCTCTATTCCTGATAGTAAAACCGTGGTTAAATTTGAATTTCTCATCTTAAAAGACCTCTGGATGCGTAATGTTAGATCGTTGTGCCATTTTGTCGCGGAATAATTGAGAAACGAAAATAAAAGTAAAACTTTGACACCCTGTATCTTGAAAGTTAAGCATTCTAAGGCTTCATGCTTATATCTCAATGTTCATAAAAATGGAGGTCTATGACCTGTCAATCGTTGTCGGTCGAATATTCGGATGACACCCTGTATATGCATAATACTTTCTTGTACCTGGTCGTAGGCACATTTTATACTAGTTATCATTTCATATATAGATAGATCGTTTTCGCTTCCTCTCAACTCGGATTATGTGTCCACATAAAATGTCATCTCACAGATCCCATAAAAGGGGCTATAAAGTTTCAGCTGATAGAAAACTATTTTATTTGCTACCTTTTTCAATTTACTCGGAGTAAGCTACTTTAAAAGCGTCGTGAACCTTTTAGTTATCATGGAAAATAGCTGGAGAGCTATCGTACATGGCCTACATTGTTCAAGCCTTTTTGTAATTTTTGGCATATTCTTTTGATTGTGGTGTATTTAAGTCATATCTCCAAAATATTGATTTTTAAGGAACAAAATTGTTCCTAAAAAGTGAAATAGTGAAAACAATAATTAGTCGGCTAGTGTCTATTTATTTAAAGTTGAAATCCACAATCTACGTTAACTGATCTGCAAAACTTACATTAGGCTAATCTATATCTAACGTATATCTTGGTGAAGTTTGGCATACGAAGGACCTATTAAAATGCCAGATATGATCAATATTTAGTAACAATTCATTCTAATTTCTCCTTAGGCATTTCAATTTTATTAACATGCGTTTCACCTCGAAAACCTCCATATTTGTACTAAGGATTGGTTGTTCGAACCTTAGTAGCGTATTAACAAATTATGACCAAACATTGCTCAAAATGATTTTGAGCCTAAATGTCCCTAAAATTTTAATTTCCTCTTCACATTTTAGTTTCTACTTCAATAGAAGAAGGAAATATCACAAAGAAATCGAATTTCAAGTAATATATCATCATAAAAAATCATGTTACTTATTTCTGTGGATATCTCTGTCTGTCAGTATATCTGGCAAGGGCCATAAATCTTTATAGTTGTTAAAAATATATGCAGATGCGGTGAATTAATATTCTAAAATGAATTGGTCTGACATCAATGAAATGTTTATGGTAGCTTAATACTCAGGATTCAATGGTGGTGGAGAAACAAATTAACAAAAGAATTAAAAAATAAATTAAGAATAACTAATAGTAAAAAAATAACAAAACTAACTCTGACCACCACAGTAAACATGGATTTCAACATCTGCTGTACATCAACGAGCTGCTGGAAATAACGTCCAATCCAATCCACAGCTTCGCAGACGACAGTACATTAGTATCTTGCATGAAACAACATGTCACACAGATCAACGTAGATAACAAAGAAATTGTCGAGTGAGGATTAGTAACTAAAGTACAGTTTATCGTACAGAAAACTCAGGCAACAACACTGGCAAAGAAGTTTCAGATTGGTTTACCAGCTGTAGAAATTGAGGGTCACCCAATAGTCGAGTCACCTTCTGTCAAGCTTTTGGGGATCATCATCAACAACAACACGTCCTGGCTCGACCACGTCGTCAGTATTGTTAAAACTGCATTCCAGAAGCTTGAAGTTTTGTTCTGCTCTATGAAGCTGTATACATCAGAGCAACAACTGCTGCTCTACAAGGCACAGATCCAACCATCGTTGGAATATTGCTCCCATGTATGGAGATACGCTCCGATGTACTGTCTAAAGCTGTTGGATACTATCTAGAAGAGTTAGACTAATCGATACGCCTAACCTCGCAAAGGACCTCCACAGCCTGGAAAATCGAAGAAGGGTGGCTAATCTATCCCTGTTTTACAGATTTTATTACGGAAGATGTTCGAGTAAGCTCTCCCAGATAATTACGTCAAAGGCCGTCCAAATGAAGAACACTAGAGGGGCTCTGCAAGCGCATCCTCACCAGGTCGAGGTCCCTACTCCTCAAACCAGTCTCCTGCAGCATTCCCTCTTTTAGAGAACTCCGACGCGGAATGAGCTGCCGGAGAATTTGGAATTTGTTTCCCGACGGTTACAATCTGCAGCGTTTCAAATATAACGTGCACCGATACTTAACCTCTCCGAGCGCTTATACAGCGCCATAGGCTTTCAGCCTTTGCTGGAGAGTGACCTTAAAAAAATATTGGCATTTTACAGATCAGTGATTTTGCTTCAAAACTTTTAGGGAGGGTTTAAATGAAGAGGAAGGAGTTGGATTTCAACTTAGTAGCTTTTAATCATAAACAAATCAAAACTATCAGTACATGCTTTCAATTTCGTAAAATGAGATGATGGAATAGTTTTCAACACTTTATTAGATATATTCTTCGACAATTTTATCGCCTTGCAATAAATTGTTGATACCGTGGCAAGACTGAAAACGTGTATGGATGTTGAGTACTTTGGGTGTTTCATATTATATTTCATTATGTGCAAAATTGTTTGAGTATAATGTATATTATTCTTTGTACATACCTATTTCCATCCCCTCCTATTGTTCTGGGAAGTAAATTGCCGATACGTCAGGGATAACGCATAGATGGCTTGAATTTCGGAATGGACTGGAAATTGCCTTTACATGAGCGTATCGACTTCCCTATATATACGAACGTATATGATTTCGTAAGCCAATATCGAACACAAAGGCCATCACAATAGACAGACATTTTGCCGATTCGCATCATTCACTGGTTCACGTATTTCCATCGTTCCATTATAGAGGTGACTTCGTTGAACCGACTGAAGCTGCAGTACATGTTTCTATAGAATTCGGGAAGCCATATATCTATATATAAGCTACTCGGAACGCAACAATTTTCCTTCTACCAGAAAGCATTGATTTACTCCTACCTCTGAGAAAAGCTACAACGAGAACGGCAATAATGTTTTCATTTCTGGGGCAGCATATTGACAACACATGGAGATAAATATTCCGAAGCCCTGTCAGTTATTTAATTTTCACGTGACTGATCACGAGGTATCTGTATATATTTGGCATATAGAATGTATTTTATTTTTCTCCTGATGGAGGGTGGAATGGTGCGACCTTCCTGGTCCTCCCTAAGGCCGCCCATCCAAGTGCTAACCGCTCATGAAGCTGCTGCGCTCCATGTCCAAGCGCTGTTTGCTGCTGAGCCACGTGGATTGTGCGTCCCTGCACAGATATGATCCTGCTATCTAAATTTAGCATTCAAAATTTTAAGCGTGAGGATATTCATATTTTTAATGAATTTATGAGGCTACTTCCATGCCAAGTCAATTTCGGATATTGGTCGAATACTCCTTGAATTTCCTCACTTGATGCATAAGTGATAGCTGCTTGCTCAAACCTTGATCAAAAAGCTCAAAGCGTAATAGCAATTCAACCTACTGCTGTTCACTTGAACGAAGAAAGAGAGTCAAAATTAGGCAACTGTAGTTTGAAAAAACATATTCTAAATGGAAAGAATATACAGGGTGATCAATTCATACACCGGAGTATTATACTACCGTTATTATGGCAGATACAAAAAAAACTTGTAGATAAAGCTAAGGTCCACCTTTTAAAATTATTTTATAATAATAGGGTTATTTATAAAGACACGGCATACCAGAGTTGTGTTTTTTCAAATGAAACACCTTATAATTATATTTTGCTAAATTTGAATTGTGCTCGCTGTCCCTATTCCGGATATATAAGGTTTTATCAGGTTATATAGGGTAATTTCAGAGATATGGCCACTTTTATGTGAAAATCTAAATGAATGCATCACCCTGTATCTTAAAAAATCAATAACTGGAGGCTTGGTTCTCCATGCTAAAATAATTTTGAGGTTGTCTAGTTTTGTCTAAAGTTATCAAGTATTTGCTGTCTTTGAATTTGTATACCAACCAAAACTCGCGACCATAATTTTCTTTGTTATTTCAAATCGCATTTTATAGCATCGTCAGAAAATTCTTACAAAATACTTCCACTTTTATTAATCAATCCCCATGCCTAAACGTAACAGTTATGGAGCTATTTCGATTTGAATTAGTAAAATGATTCATATTACTACATTTCTGCCAAATACTGAAAGTTTCGCAGAGTTGGGCATGACTACCGTGTTTGTTATACTGTTTGCCTTTTCTTAGAAAAGAACTGAGTCAAGGATGGAAGGACTCGAAGGACAGGAATGAAAGAACTAAAAGGAAGTCGTATCAGGAAATCAATTAAACATTTGTAGCTTCCGCTAGAAAAATCTTTGGTTTATAAGACCCGAGTCAATCGCTTTTGCATGCTTAGCCAAGATCTATTTATCCAGGAAACAGATGGTTGGGTTTAGTTCAAGAAAAAGAGGGAGTCTCTTTTACTGTTTTGCCCACGTTTCGGCGTTTTCGCCATCTTCAGGGCACTAAAAAATATTTTTTTTTGTTTATACTTGAACAGACAAATATACATTACAGTTATAAAAATTGAATATATAAAATGACAATATACAATAACGAATTAAAAAGGAGGGTGATCATTGCTATTAAAAAAAAACTTAATATACAATATACAATAAACGGGTAGTACTTACACCAGTGATGGACTCCTTGAGTCAAATATGGTGAAAAGGCACATGTAGTATAAACAAGGTATATAAGGGCAAAAAACGACACTTAATAAATAAATAAGACAATAAGACGGAGATTGTCTATTCACAATCGATGTGTACGCCGGACTGGCAAAAATCATAAGTATTTTTAAAGGAATTCTATGGGGGCACAAAAAGGTTAGCAAGAAACATAATATTTCAATATTTATATGAATAGACATGGAATACAGGGCGAAGTTGAAAATAGAAAATGTAGAAAAAGGGGTGGGATGGGGTAATGTAGAACAGTGTTAATTATAAAAAAGAAGAAGCAACTGTGTGGTTAATTCTTCTTGGGTATTTTGCTGATAAGGTTGAAATAATTACTATTTAAATTTTGTATGTCTTGTTTCTTGTTAACAGTATTAAATTTTTTTATATATTGATCATTTCAAGAAACAGACGTTTCTTTAAATTACTTTGTTTTGATAAAATGGCTGTATTGTCAAAATTAAAATTGTGATGTAAATCTTGAGTATGTTGCATCAAGGCAGTTTTATTAGTATCATGAAGGTTGGTGGGTCGGACACTCCTTTTATGTTCTTCTACGCGTCTTTTTAGGTATCTGCCTGTCTGTCCTACATATACTTTATCACAATTACAGCAAGGTATGCTATAAACAACTTCGCTTTGTAGTTCCTTGGGAGTTCTATCTTTCATGCGGATAAAATACTTTTTTATCGTATTGTTGCTTTTAAAAGCAATTTTTACCTTGTCACTGCTTAGTACCCCAGCTAGGTTCTCTGAGTTCTCTATTTATCGTTTTTGGTATTCACACATAAACCTTCTTGTAATAACTAATATAGTCTTGTTAAAGATTGTGTAGTTTTATTTTCAGATAATTTTTGTAATGACATGTGCTTTTCAATTTGTAAAATGGGAACTGCATTAGCCAATTGGAACCGAATCATAACTAAAATATTAATTTCAATTATTTAACAAATATAACGAGCAAAGCATCCATGGCCAACTCTAACAAAAACCAGAATTTCGCAAAAATATTGTTTTACTACTTCGGATCGAAATAACTCCATAACTGTTACGTTTAGTCATAGGAAATGATTAATAAAAGTTGAAGTCTTTTGTAAGAACTTTCTGACGATGCTATAAAATACAGGATGTTCCATTTAAAATAACAAAGAGAATTACAGTTTTCCTTTACCCTGTATACAAAATCAAAGATAGCAGAAAATTGATAGTTTTATACAAAACTAGACAACCAGGAAATTATTCTAGCATTGAGAATCAAATCTCCAGTTATTGTTTTTTTTAAGATACAGGGTGATGAAATAATTAAGATTTTCACACAAAAATGGCCATATCTCTGAAGATACCCTATATAACCCGATATAACCCTATATTTGCGGAATAGTGAAAATGAGCGCAATTCAAATTTAGGATAATATATAGGGTGTTCCATTTGAAAAAACACAACTTTGATATGCCGTGACTTCATCAATAATCTTGTATATTGCAAAATAATTTCAGAATCTAGATCTAAGCTTTACCTACAACTTTTATTAGAAGGTATTTCTTTGTATCTTTCATAATAACGGAGGTATTAAATTTCGAAGTATAAGTTCTTGTTGATGAGTTGTTTTACAACACAACTATTTTTTTTTTATTTTTTTGGCAATATTTCAAAGTTATATCAAAATAAAAACTGATTTTTGAATTCAGTACCAATGACACGCCGACAGCTCCCGAGCAAAACCAAGCGCGTGTGACGTCAAAATGTTAGTTTTCACCAACGACGTCCTACTCCGATACCAATTACTATTATTTTTTCTAGATTCCCAGCTAATCATGAAAATAATTACTTGTGTAACTAGTGTATATTTGATGCACGATAGACAGTGAGTGAAGTTTGCAGCGCGAGACGAAGTCTACGATCGAAATAAATATGTTTTTAAATGTTTGAAATTAGATCAGAAATTCCAGTAATAATTACCTAATCAAATATGTTTTGTTAAAAGAACTTTTTTAGCATCATGGTAGATCAGCGACTAAGCCCTCAACCTTCCACCCGGGGCTTGACAACTTATTTAATTTTCTTACCAAAAAACTTATTGATATGGTTTTTGTACATGTCACACGCATCTTTTTCTACGATCGAGATGAATATGTTTTTGAATCAAATTTTATTTTATATGCACTAGAAAACTAAGTACCGGAGGCACAGTACACATCAGGTACTAGAATTTAAAAAATCAGAAATGGAGTTTGACTGTCAATATCGATCGCCAATTGCTTTGATTGCAATATCAAAATCCAACTTAATCCAAAATATCAAAATTATTAGTAATTTTTGTTATACTTGTAAAATGTCTAATGAAATTTGATTCAAATACGCATTTATTTCGATCTTAAAGAAAGATCTGTGTAATATCATTAATTTTTTTTGCAGCAAAAAAAAATTAAAAAAGTTGTCGAGCCCTGGGATCGAACTCGGATATTTTAGGGCTGAGTGCTTAGCCATTGGGCTGCCATGGCGCCGAGAAGATAGATTTAACAAAACATATTTGATTATGTACTTTATCATTATATATTTATAAATATACTGATTAATTGATTACTGGAATATGTGATCTATTTCAAAACATTCTAAAATATATTTATTTCGATTCTAGATTTCGTTTGGAGCTTTAAACATAATTCATCGTCTATCGTGCAACAAATATACACTAGTTACACAAGTAACTATTTTAATGATCAGCTATGAACCTAGAAAAAAAGGTAAGAGGTACTGCAGAAGGACGTCGTTGGTGAAAACCAACATTTTGACGTCACACGCGCTTCGAGAGGTGTCGGCGTGTATTTGATACTAGATTCAAAAATCAGTTTTTATTTTGATATCACTTTTGAATCATTGCAAGAAAATTTGAAAAAAATATTTATATATTGTGGTCTTTCCATTTGTCACAAAACAAATTATTCTTGTTTCAAAACGCCAATTTAGTATCGGCAGCTTGCAGTATCAGTAATACCATATGACACCACATATTCCTCATAATTTGCTGTTTTGCAGAACAATTTTGTATTAGTTTCAAAGCCTAATCAAACATTCAGTAGGTTTTGCTTCTAATTCTGCCAAACTCGGTACCCCAATATAAAAATATATTTCTTACTTAATAACACAATAGTGATTTCAGTTGTAATTATAAAATTGCTACTTTGATTATGACTAGTTGAAGTCGTTTCATACAGACTGTTCATTTGAAAACTTCCCACCATGGATTTATCGAAAACCACTGATTGAAAGAAAAAAACTTCACTTCACCCCCTTGAACCTTCTGCCCCCCAACGTCTTCCCCTTAAATATTTTAAATAACAAGGGGTATCAAGTAATATCTTGTTTCAAAGATATGTCGAAGTCCTTTATTCTGACGTTCGAATTTTTTAAAATCGATCGATTCTTTTTCGAGAAAATTAGAAAAATCCTTATATATCTTAATTTGGTCAAATAGAACAAAAAGGTTAAAGGCTTCTGGTTAAATAGTTGTCCCCCTTGTCAAATCTTTTGACGTATCTCGGCGGTTTTTCTTTTAATCAGTGGTTTTCGATAAATCCGTGGTGGGAAGCTTTCAAATGAACATCCTGTATATAGGAGCTACACACAGCACTGCGTTGCATTTTAGTCACAACTGACTGTACCTCTATTTTAGTGCATTTACATACAGCTATAGACTTGTCCTTTATGAAGATTGCATCGCGCAAACCGGTTGATAAGAAGCTTTAAACGTGACCTTCTCCCAAACCCGCTCTGAACAAAAGACTAGTTTTATGTGCGTGAGGAGTGACAGTCGAATAGCAAATAGAATTACCTTCGGAAATTGTCAGTAAATCCAAAGTGAGCCAATATCCTCCCATATATTGATTATGCATCTGGAGAGTACGTGTTCGAGGGATGAGAAAGGAAATTTGCAATTTCATTTGCTCTTGTAATTTCCGTCTCTGGCACAAGGGATAATGCGAAACTTGAATCGAATTTTATTGGAGGCATGCCGAATGCCACTGCACCTTCTAGACGGGCCAATGAAATAATGAAATGAGTTCGTACTCCAAGTAAATGGGAAATGCTGGTATATTTATTACGTATAAGAAGATAGAGTATAGTTTGCTGAGGTATAGATGGGTTTTTTTCTAGAAGTGGTCTCGCAAAGCTAACCAATGGACACTGCCGCCTTAGGGTTTTTTTGAATTCTAACACCTATTTTCTACCCAGCAGACTAGATTACCGCATTAGTTTGTGCGGTTTTCCTACTGGTCCTGGTACTGAGTTAAAACCTAGTGGTCATAGCCTAGGCATCCCAAAGAGTTGTTCTCTCTTGTTTCCTAGCGCTCTGTACTCACAGAGCACATGGAAGGCAGACTCTGGGTCTTTACCTCATAGTCTGTAGTCGAGGTCTCCATCGCAGAGCTCTATTATCTTCAGGTGTTCCTTCAGGCCACAATGAAGGTGGCCAGTTGTTCCCCAAAGCAGATTCCTGTACAAAGAAAGCACTCCGTCGACTATTTTCTGTGTTCAAGAGCAATTACCTGCCTAACATCATTCCTCTTGAGCTTCACTAGCAGGCTAGTTGGGCCAGTAAGTAGCTTTTTGCCTAGTGCCTTTCAGAGTGGTCTGGAGTGGTCTCGTCATCGCTGGCGATGTTTCTCGTTGTAGAAGGTAACATGCCTCAGCTATGTTTTGGACTGAAGAATGGCATGCTCGCGCATCTTCTTGCAGACAGGTCTGCACACCCATTGCCATCAATACCTATTACTCAACCGAGGTGTAGAGAGTGGCGTGAAGCAATATAACTATTTACTGTTTGATTCTGTTATGCAGAGAAAGAACGCACCTTGCACACCTACCACGTGAGGTTATTTGAATTCCAAATGACTAATAGTATCTCCCTTTGGACTTCATTTTGCTGTTTCTGTATACTTACTTTGCAGAGAATGTCTAAAGTGCAGAACATATGTTTATGGCTTCATCAGCTCTCTGTACGTCAAAGAGTAATCCTTCTTGATAGAAATCTTTTTCTGCTAACTACACAATAAAAGACTTAACTGAAGGATCGATAATTTTTCATCGTTTGAAGATTTCAGCAGCAGCATTTCTGCTTTTTAGAAGAATACTATGCTTCTTAGCACTATAGGTCTAGGAAATACTTCAATCATGTATGGCACTCCTTTGTAATAATGCCTGAAGTATACCTTTAGATTCGGCTGACTTAAGTGGATAATCCAGCAGAGTACTCTATCAACAATTAGACTCTCCCTAAAACTGCGAATCGATTAGGTGTAAAAGTTCCTCCTCAGTTTTAGTCGATGTACCATCCTCCTTTTTGAAGAAGCTTGCATAAACATCGAACCCTGTATACCTTGTAAGCACTATACCATGTGAGATTATTTGGATTTTCCACGACTAAAAGTACATCCGGTTGCAAATCAGTAAGCATAAGATCAGCCCTGCCATTTCTGAGTACTGATCTTAGAAGAATGGTGTAACGCCTATAGTCTGCAGGAGGGCACGTTTATCTCCAATTGGGATTCTCCAAAAATAGCACTAGCCCTGCGATTTCCGACTGCTGATCTTTCCCAGCAGACATAGCACCTTCAAACGTCGGAAGACACATATCTTTGTCGCCTTACCAAAACCTCACTATCAAAGCATACGCCCAAAACCACTTCAAAAATGTGGACTATCTGCAATTCTTAAACTAACTTACAGAACATGTAACTTCGTGATGCTATTGGACAAAGAAAGAACGCACCCTGTAAACTGAAAGCACTTCACCATGTGAGGTTATTTGGATTTCCAACGACTAAAAGTAGAGTTACGAGCATATTGGAATAAATTGTGGAAGCGGCGGCTTTAGTCGTTTATGCTAATAATATCAGGGAGTCTCGTGGCTGCTCTTAGCCCAAATGCAGCTTAATTTGCAGTTGAAAAAGCTGTAAAAGCTTATGTGAGTATGTAAAACCAACGCTAGAGGAGTTATTCGTTGAAAGCTCCCAAGTTTTAAAGCGCTTACCCCCAACTAAAATGCATTTAAATTAATGGACTTTCAATTTACTTTGTTCTGTGGGCAAGCTTTTATATATACTCTGCTTGTGAAGCACTCATTTTTTCTCCTCGGTGGTTTTTGTGTACTAAATTATGTGATACTTATAATGCATCCTGTCATGATATCAACTACGCTTCGAAGATTGGGCCTTTTTAAATTATAGCTTTTCAGCAACTCGTTCCTGCGTGGCGATGCCACACCTTTTAATATATTTCAGATATCAAAAATTAAAAAATATGCTGCCTCGAGTTAAAAAGTTCCACTGATATACTCGATTATTTTACTACTGATTATTCCTGCTTCTTTCTTTTACAATGTCTTTTTTTACTCATTTTATAAAGGAAACGGCGAACGATTTATCTCACTAAATATTCTATTTGTCTAGTTCATAAAACTTATGACTACAACCGGCAACATGTCCACATTGGATATGCAAATTCTCAAAGGCGCCCGACAAGGATGCATACTCGTATTGTCATCATTGCTGTTCAACTTATATATGTATATATACTCTGATTCCATATTCCAGGAATCTTTGGAAGATGTGAAAATGGAAATAAAGGTGAATGGTAAACACATTAATAACACCCGGCAAGCTGACGATACGGTGCTCCTAGCCAGCATTAAGAAAGGATTATAGTACATAGTGAACAAAGTCAACAATGTTAGTCAATCTTATGGTTTCAAAATAAACATAAAGAAAACAAAATTTATGGTCATCACTAGATTAAATATTAATAATGTTAGAATAGAAATAGACAATCAGGGCGTAAAAAGAGTAAAGATATTTAAATATTTGGGATTCTGGCTAAATGACAAATGGGATCCTGATGAAGAGGTTCGAAGCAGAACCGAAATAGCCGTAAATACTTTTTTCAAAATAAAAACGATACTCTGCAACAAACTGAGATTTGAGTTTGACTACTCGATGGCGAGCAACGAAATGCTATGTACTGTCCACATTATTATACCGAGTTGAGGAATGGACATTAAAAGCTCGGACCATATCACGTCTGAACTCGCTATACAGACGGACAGACGCATATTAAGGATATCATGGACCGAACGGGTAACAAACAGTAGAGTACTAGAAAGAATGAATAAAGAACAGGAACCGTTAACCATAATAAAACGAAGAAAAGCAGCATATTTTCGCCATATTTTTAGAAAAAGTAAGTACGATTTTTTACAACTGATCGAAGGGAAAATCGAAGACCAACGAGGGATCGGGCGCAAAAAGTTCTCCTGCCTTCGGAACTTACGCCAGTAGTTTAATATCAGAGAGGCCTGCACAAGCATTCGTTTAGCACAAGACAGAGAAGAGTTCCAAATGATGGTCGCCAACCTCCGCTGAGGAGTTGGTACTGAAAGTAGAAGAAGGCAGCAGCATATTTTTCCCCACCCTAAGGACGGTGCAGCACCGTGATTGGATGATCGCTGCAACGTATGTCTTTGTTTTACTTATTTATTCTATCCGTTTTTAGACTCGACATGATAATGACGACTGCTACCTGAGAAAACCTCCCGCTTCCCTTAGCTCTTGCCGCGCTGGTCCATTTGCGATGGCCACACAGTAGGTCTGAAGATTTAGTAGAATTGGTAGTTGTCATTCAACTAATCGGAAAATTAGTATCACACAAAGTTATACAAATGAAAATGCTCTGTTTTTTCCATTAGTTCTAGTGCAAATACAATCATCAATAAGCAATGAAAAAGATTGGAAAATATAGACTTATGTGATACGTCAATAATAGAACTGTAGCTAAATATTTCAACAATAAATGTTATGGTTTGTGGATTTATATCAAGCTTTAGTCTCATATCTATGCCAGGGCTTGTTGTTTTTGTTATTTATAAATTATTTTTGCGAGGTTCTAAAAAATTCCCTTTTATGCTTTGCGGTTGATTTGAAGCTTTATTTAGATAATTGTAATCTACTGTGCATTTTGTTAGGCTCACTTGGACATTCTCCAGGTTTGGCCTGATGTCAATAAGCTATACTCAAATGTACCCGAGTATAAAATTATTAGCTATACCAGGTGTATGTTACATGTATTAGAAATTAGAATGTTGCAGTGTCAATTACAAGTAGGCTTTTGGTAATCATTCTGATTAAATATTTTCACATTCTTTGAAACTACATAGATTCATTGTCCAGAATTGTAGACATTTTCGTAACTTAAAAGCGATCCACGTATTGTATTGAGCTTTTGTGAGGTCGTAGCTTGAATACGCTTGCATAGCGTAGGATCTCTTTTACAAGTGTCCGTAGTAGCGCTGAGAAACTAAATACATAACTTATCCCTCCTCCAACTTATAACAAGGTTAATTGAACTTATGAACTAAGGAATAGTGACGTACGTAATTTTGTTCGCGATGATCAACGCAGAGCGAAGAACGTATAAACCTTAGATAAATCTGATTGCTTTTCCCAAGCTTCTTGAGTAGGTCAACATCAATGTATAACCGATGCCTGCGTCACGTACCCACTTTGCGTTTACACCAATAAAGACCAGAACAAGTATTTCATTGCTAAAATATTATGATCAAGCGCTTCAATAACATTTGCGCTCGCTGTGTGTGAAGACGTCACATCAGGTTACTTCATTATGTGCGGTTTTTTAAGAATCTTTTTGATGCTTCTGCGATTGAGTTATGAGTTAGTTATCTGTCTATCATCAGGCCTAAATAGTTTGCCAATGTGTAAGCTAGGAAGGTGTTGGAGTCAATCTGTCGAGGTTCTTTGGAACTAAATGCATAAACTACAATAATTGAGATATTTTTGGTAGTTTAAAGACAAACATATTGAAAATGCGGGAAAAATTCCTAAACTTTTAGCCTACCATCTGGCGCATTGTTGGCATCAAATAATGAATCGTCGAGTGTACATTTTATTCCGCAAGCTCTTTAAAAGCTTCTTAATCGTGTAGCTTATTTTACCTTAAAATTTTCTTAACTAGTTGTACTTTGACTCAAGTACCTGAGACATTTATATCACTATAAATATGAAATCTTTGATAAATATTTAATACCTCTTCTGAAAGAGAATACATCCCGCATATCGGTTCCACAAAATGTATAACTTTACAAAGTTGCCAGCGTTATACTAGGTATAAAGGTATTTGACTATGAGGTCGTTGCTTGTAAATTTTCAAAAAATCGAAATCAAAACCCTGCACGTTTTCTTATGGTTTCGTAGTCGTGAATTATTGCCTCCCGTATATTGCTTCGGTTTTTAAATGTTCTCAACTGTACGTTATATATTAAAGCCATGTTGACTAACGTCATTTGTTTCTTTCTCGAGAGGAAATTTATTCGAAACTTAACAAATTTATCTCCGTCAACTTGATGCTATGGATATGGAAATATTATTTGTTATCCTATTCCGGGGAATCGCATATTTTTATTTATGAGGAACGCACTCATGTGGAAAAAATCCAATTCAAACGTGCAATCCTCTTCTGGTTATATAGAATTCTTTATCACATGCATTATTATGTAAATCATGTGGCTTGTCGACTTTATATATATGATATTCTTTCCAAACCGTTTCATCTCTTTAACATTCGTAGATTTCGTAGATACAAACTTATCAAAATGCGTATTTGTTAGAGCTATTTTCCTCTAGGCATAAACAGAGTTACTTTATTCCCTACCGTTATGTCTCCTCTATTTCTGATACAAAATACACTGTTAACAGAACAGTTATGAATAATAAACAAAATAATATTTCAGTTGACCAATACAGGTAGATGCTCAAAAATCATAAATATAAAAACTTAGGAACAGTGGTCCATCCATTTACCTGAAACGAAAAAAATTAATCAATACCATTGAATGCAAAAAATTTAAACCATTTCATCCTCTGAATTATTCACCTGACTTTAGCGGAACAACTATAAATAGGTATTAAATGTGTGCGTAGAAAAAATTACGGATGTCAACAACAAATGTCATTATTTTCAAAATTAGTAACAGTAAATAGTGAAAACGCATAGGTAGTTCTCACAAAAATAAAACAAAGCCTTGTGCTGCTTTATACTACACTGTCATATCCATAAAAACCACATATTCTTAAAGATATGTTTTACTGACGTTTCGGCTACCTCTGTGGCAGTTGTCATATTTCAAAATTTGAAAAAAAAATTAATTTTGAACAAGTCACATTATTTGATAGCTGAGTCAGAAAACAACATTTGTTTCTTGATAATTAACTTCTATGGGTTCCTTAGCGTCCTAGGATTGCAATATTGCCTGTCTGTATGAGTACAATTCAAAGATGAGACAATGCCGCATCTTTATTTTAATACAATTTTATTGTTAAATGTTACATAAGAAGTTGGTTCTAACAAACAATTTTGAGTTCCTGTATCCCTACGCCATCCTCATCAAAATAGTAGATCAAGGACCTTTGAAACACCTAAAAGTGAAATTGGAGCTATTTCTATATTTTTAGCTTTTTTTATTATTGCTGCGCCATCACTAATACGATTTCTACAAACCATATGCGTTTTCTATCCTCGCCACGGTAAATAATACTGTATCAGAATTTCATCAAAGCCAATTCAATAATTTCCAGGTTACACAATACAGAACGTCCCTTGGTTTCTGTAACATGCACGGCAATGTTCGGATGGACCTAGCAAAGTGTATTACGCCGCTAGGATTTTCTTTCACGCAACAAATTTTTCAGTTCAACAACTCCCCATCCCCCTACCACCCCATTTTGCACCCCTGCCCAAAAAAATAGGGAACGATCAGGAACCCCTAAAAGGAATATTTTTTTTTGTTTTTTGCTAATAACTCCTCCACCCATGCACGGATTTTAAAAGTTACCAGCATTACCTACCAGCATGTCGCAACACAAATTCCATCACAATCCATACAGCAGTTACTGAGATTGCGAATCAAGAAAAACGCCAACGGACAGACCAACCGACAGAAATGAGTGACTTGTATTTTCGTTTTGTATTGTAAAATTTTTGCGATCACAATACTACCCATGTCTATCGGAAATAAAAATACCAAAACAAAAGACAGAAAATAATTCTCCGTTGGACCTCCAGATAGTCGTCATTGTGGCGAATAAAATATTGAGCTAGACATACTTCAAACTTCGAACGGATGGTACCTTGAATAGTGCTAAATATGTAAGTGTGTATCCAGCAAGGTATAGCTACTAAAACTGAACGGTAAGTTAATTGTAACAGAAACCACACATAACATTTTATTCTTTTAGCATTCGTATTAGAAAGTGACATCACTATACGTGTAACTAACGGAACCACCAGTCTGTTCGACAAACCCGTTCATTGATAGCACTTATAGTCCAGGTGTCTTGTATTTGTAGGAAAAACGCAAACGTGACACCGAGTAAAGCTGCTGCCTCAGAAACGATAGTAGTCAGCTTCACTGTTTGAAATGTATAGTCGGTTAAAGATTTACCACTACTTAGGGTACTTGGGTGCCAGTGTTGCCGCAGCAAGTGTTGAAAACGTACTGATAATTGTTTTAAAAATGTACTATCTGGTCAAAATTTACTTTTTGGGCTGGAACTCGCCGAGTTCACTTCCGAACAACCAAAGACAAAAAAAGACAGGTCTCAAGCTGCTTTCGATTACCAATTACCGCCGAACTGAAATGTGCAATGTCTCGTGGCATTTTTGAGGGTGCTAATTCAAATCATGCTCTGCATATTGCATGTTTTAGGTGGTTGATTGATTCGCTAATAGATGGCACATCTATTGTTTGGAATGTAAATGTAGAATAGTTTTAACTGGAGTTGAACCAAACCCGTGTGTTCGTATTTTATTTTGGTTCGAATAGTATTTTATCATGTCTGGTATTCAATTCAATTTCGTACTGAAAATGGGCTAGTTTTTGAAATGTAGTACTTGCATACTGAATAAACCTTTTTCATACCGAATTCAGTACAATTGTACCGAAACGGCAACACTGTTGGGTACCTACAGGGTGAGTTTTAAGTACCGGATCGGTCCATAACTCTACAACTGTAGATTGTAGAAAATAATGGAAAAGTATACAAAAGTTGTATGCAAAAGTTGTAGGCAAGGATCTGCTCCTTACTCAGAAAATATTTTGATTTATACAGGGTGATTCATAACTTCGAGGTGATGCAAACATAATTTTTTTTAAATGAAACTTCCTATATATTATCCAATATTTAGATTCTACAAATGATCTTCGTTCTTACAATATGGACCGATCCGGTACTAAAAACTCACGCTGTAGATTTTTTAAGCTATATTATTGATTACGAGTTTGCCAGGTTGATCAATAAGTGACCTAATGGTTCAATCCTCGATTCAATCAGAAAACATACATCAGCATTGCCTACATGGTACCTTTTTTTTGATCCATTTGTCAGGATTACATATTATATTGATAATTGTGAATAATATGGAAGGAGTAGTGTTGTTCTCAGGAGTTTATGATCAAATGAACATTAAGCAATACGCAAAGAGCAAACATAACCTGTTGTTTTAAGAAAAACTCATTGCCGACATCAGCTTAATTATATTTAAATTCTACCATTTATTGCTATGATCGAAGATAAAGTATAGTATTAAACTCAGGGTAATGGTAATAACTTACTTGTTGATTTACAGCAGAAGTTATCCTTTTTTTTAACAATATAGTAGATCGTGACGCTTCTATGTGTAGGACACACTTTATGCGAAATACAGGATTTCCATTTCCTATGATTTATCGTGAGATTTACCGATTTTGTATGTCATCTCAGAACTAACGAAATAATTGCAATTATCTTACGATGTCAGAATATCACCGATTTTTGTCTATATTTTACACAATCATTTTACAATTTTTTTTTTTCATATTTAGAGCCGAACATGGCAAGACATTCAAAAATTCTGTCTTATTAAATGAAATTATCCGGAGAGATCCCACTGTGTGTATGGTAGCAGTCGCTCTGGGGTGCGATTACGAGCACGACCGAAATTGTCGAGAAATTTGTTCTTTGTCATATGCACAAGTCCAAGATTCGTTTCTTTTTCATTACAAAGAATAAAAGTTTTATATAAATTTGTATTTTTTGCCATTTTGCCAATTTTAAATAAGACAAAAGTAGATATAACTAAAATAAAGGTCTTATTAAAATTACAAGAGGTATTATTAAAATTACAAGCGCGAAATAAAAAAATTACGAAATCTCACGATTTTTTATGAATGCATCTCACGAAATTTAATCGGCATCCACTGGGAACACTATGCGAAAACATGTGTCCTGAAATCGTGAACAGGATGAAATTGTTTTTCCTTCATTCGGAGCTGTTAGCTGTAATTGTCCCTGCGCGTCCCGCTTAATAGAAATAAATGCACCAAATGAGTATTAATGGAATGAAAATCTACCACGGATTACAAAGGGCCCGCCGCTTTGTGGCGCGCCGCCGTGCTGGCCGCTACCTTGTTCGTCTTAATGGGCCCTTTTTGCGACACCAAGCCTTCGCTCCCTGAACAATAAACCATTACGCTGATACGGATACCACTTTTGCGCGCTGGGGAAATGGGGCTGTTTAGAGTATGGATGGTGATAAAAAATATAAGCGTTGCATAGTAGTATAGTAGTAGTAGTGATGGGGAGGCTAAGCCAGGCAAGTAGGTCACCTTTGAGCCTTTTTTCCAACCCCAATGAACTAACACTGAAAACACTAAAATTCTATATCCTGGAAAGCTCCTTGTAGAACCTACCACACCTCCTGAAGAAACTCAGTATGTCCGACTATCTCGGTAAATATAGAGACTCCTCCCCGAACTCCATCGCGCCGAATATCTGACCATAAGGTTGCGATACACTAAATATCTGCCCAGGAAGTGAAACGCTGTCTCGTGCTCCTCCCATCTGGAGCAAATCGGGTCTCCTACAACTCAAATGAGTGACAAATGTCTATTCAGCAGGCAATGGCCAGTGAACTATCCCCACCAAAAGGTTGAGCGTCTCTCTGCCTTTATTAGGAAACCATAGCGTTCGGCCCTTATCAGGCCTGCTATGAATCTGTTCGCTTTCCTGCAGTTGTATCCCTCTAACCAGGCTTTCGCCAGTGGTCCAGGGCCAAATTGACCTGGCGCCTGCTAATTCCCAGCATAGTATCTGGGCCGATGCAGGGGCTGCTGGCCCCTATCCTAACTAATCGGTCCGCTCTCTCATTATTCGGTATACCAATGTGCCCGGACCACCACAGCAGGGCCATGTTCTTATGCCTTGCTAATTTCCGACGAGCAATAGAGCATTCTTACGCGAAAACTGATCTGACCTTCGGAGCTGCCACCGCTTTTAGAGCTGTCTGGATTAACATATATATACGCGTATATGCTCTTATCTGTTCAGAACACTGTCAACTTCCATTGAGTATGCTGCCATCAATATGGCTTCCCTGGCTCCTTTAAGAGTGATCCGTCAGTGAAGCACACCAGAATGTGGGGCGAAAATTTGAATTTTCCTCTCGTACAATCGTCCCTTTCCAGGATGGTCAGTGAGCATCTATTATTATCTAAACTTAAGGTGTTTTTGGCTCTTTCCACCCTGAATTGTCCCATCGTATATCCTGCGTGTCGTAAGAGGCGACTAAAAGGAAGCAAATCACTGTCGGTATAAGCAGTAACCTCTTCTCAACCAACAGCTTTGGGTGGACGAGTTGACAAGAGTAAGGACACCTTCTTGTCCTTGGGGTGAGAAATTGTGCCTAAAGGCGGATGAACCAGTAGACACATCTGGTCAATGGCATTAGGATGCAGAAAGCAAATGAGAAACTACTGCATTAAAGGCCTCTAAGATATCCCAAGAGAAACTCGTAAAGCGAGTTGCATTTTACGAATTCACAACATGTCTGTACATGTCGGTACATTTTGTTCCCATCTTATTACCCGTTCGGCTGTACAGCTTCTGAGGATGTCAACCACTCGTGTTGTCGGAAGGTCAAGCAGCGAAGCGTGCCGACGCCAAGGCGGCGTAGCGTATCGACTCCGGCCGAACAGCCCAAGAACAAACATCAAATTCAAAACATGTACAAACGAAAGGAAAAGATTCTTTGGTTTTTTTATGACTAAATTTTCAAATAAACATAGGTCCGCAAACGCTTCGTTACGAGATGGAAATATTGTTTCCGCGCATCGCAAAAAAGTCCAGGATAAGAAAAGGGGGCATGGCCCCTTAAAAGAATAGCACTCTGTAGATTACGGCAACCGTTTGACATGTGCAATTATGTAGCTCCTTTTGCATATTCTATATTTATATTCAAATTTGTGATAAATACCTCAAAAATTGAAAGAGTTATTAAGAAAAAACTGAAAAAATATTAAAATTTCAACACCCTGTATATCGTTAACGAGGCGTTTGCGTAGCTATTTTTATTTAAAATTTTAGTCCTTAAAAACACCAAAGAATCTTCTCCCTTCGTTCCTACATGATATTTAAGAACACCCTATATATTGGGAATCAACATAAAAAGTCCGCCATTTCCAGTCAACCACTTTGTTTCTGGATCCATGAGCCCCTATTATAAAATACTCATATCATGATAGTATCAAAGATCTTTTCATATAATGTATATATTTTTGAGAGACTCAAATTTCATGAGAACCTCTAATCCACAAGAAAAAGACATAGAAAGAGCAGGATTTCGGAATGTTAGAGTATACCTTATTTACGTAAATTATGATTGCTTAACCTTAAAAGCTCAATTATGTAACCTTAGTAGTCATTAGAAAACCCATCCCCACATTAATTACAACCGATCGATAAAGTATAAGTAATGAAAGATACTGGGCGCCCACAAAACAAAGAAGAAAGATCCCATTTATTAATAATTAAAGGAAATCGTAACTTCCGGTAGCTCTAAATTATTAAGACAACGGCCCCTTCCGAACCGTTAAAGGGTGCTACAGGATTACCAGCGATAAATTATTTTTAAGTGGTGCCCCGTCTCCTAAAATGATAATAGGCGGGTCAACATGGGGCCAATTATTTCAGAGAACTTCTAGGGGATTGGAAGAATTCATTTATTTAATCGTATCTGAGGTACAATTAGATTAATTGGATAGTTTTATATATATTTTTTCAATATCATTATAGTTTTCGGTTTTTGAATTTTTTTATATACATATATTACTATTAGGTAATTAGTAATTAGAGAAAAGAAAAAACACATATATGTGACGATCAGAGACGTCGCAAGTCAGATATGATTGTCTGTATTTGCTCATTTTCCCAGTTTTTGGCACACTGCACTGCCGTGTCGTTCGCTTCTCATAGGTCCTGGATTGTGCAAGAAGTTTCCAGAGATGGGCAAGATAGAAGATGCTCCATCGTCTGGTTCTCCCCTCAGGCGCATAAATCACTCTCAGCGTATCCCCATCTCACTACGTTATCCCTAGACCTGTCCATTTGGCATCTAATCCTGTTGAGACTTTACCAGGTCCTCCATTCCAGTTGTGATCTGGCAAGGAGACTTGCGTCTAGCCGGACCGTGCAGCTTTCCAAACCGCAGTCCCGATGACTGCCGAAGGTTTCCGACTTTTATCTGATGATGCCACAACGGCGCCAAATTTAAATATCTATCGTAACTTCCATAATACTACGACTGTCGTAGTATCGTAATAGTAAATAGTAGTAAAATAAGTGAATAATTCGACCTTAACCTTAACCTTAAAATCTTTGGTACTTTTGAATTAATGTATAAGGAGCAAATAAATGTGGTATATATACCTATGACTGTGTTGAATTAATGAATTATAGTTGTAAAGGATTATTATAGCGAAGCAGTTACAAACTGTCTCTAATAATACTAACCTAATATATAAGAAAGGTGGATCCAGTTTTGAAGAAATAACTCTCCTCGTTACCTTTTGCACCAACTCTCCTTCATGTTAGATATACTAATGTAAAAAAATGAAATACCTCAAAAAAAGCCTCAATTTTAATTAAACATATGCGACAGAATGTATGATACCCAAAATGAATTTCAACCCTCACTAGCTAAATTTTCTGGGTTCATTACTGGTCAAGAAATGCTAATAAGAAGGAAATTTTGGATAAAGGACTTTTAAAACTTTTCTACACATAGCTTAAAAGTAGAAAACATTTTTCAAAACGCTTTATTATACATTGCTGGATCTGGATGGTGGATACAAGAATTGAAAACACCACGAAAACAGAGAAATTCTTCCAAAACAATACGCATTTTTGGATTCTGCAAACGGCACACAGCAGAACTGTTACTGTCAATGTCCATTTCGGTAGTCATGACAAATGCGCATGCGGAACTGCGGGTTGAAAAGTTGCACGGTCCGGCTAGACGCAAGTGTAAGGAGCCTTTCAGTTGGGTTCCAAGTTGATATGTGGTTCTCTTTTAGCCATCGCTTTCACAGTACCTGTTGACATAATGAAATTCTTCCTGGATTTAAGCCTGGATGCTGGTGCCTAGTGGCCATATAGAGGGTGCCTTTTATCTACTGACTGTCTACTCCGTTCTGCCTTAAATAAGACTTCTCGCCTGCTTTGTGGGGGCTATTCCCGCTAACATGTATAGGTGGTCCAGGTCGGTAGGTTTTAGACAGCCCGTGATTATCCTGCAGGTGTCGTTCAGGATCCAGTTTGTTAGCACGCGTCGATCTGGTCCATACAGAGTATGCGTATTCTGCTGGGCAAAGCAAATAGCAAGGGATGTCGTCCGCAATATGTCAGGGTGGGCCCCCCATTGGGAGTTGACCAGCTTGTGAATAACACCGTTTCTCTTATTCACTTTTGCTTTAAAAAATTAAAATCAATCGTACGCATATAAGAAGTGTTTCCAACATTCTAGTATTTATTTCAAGCTATTATCAATGCGTATTTCTTCAGGGATAACAATAATTTGAGAACAAGGTGCTATAAAAGTCATTAATTTATTTCCCAACCCTTTAAATTCCACGCCTCTAGGCTGAATGATTCTTCATTGACATTTACAATATCTATATCGCTAAAAAAATGTTGCTTGCGTCAGTCTGTATGGCTACTTCTCGTCTGTCTGTCCCTTCGACCTGGAATATTTATAGTGCGAAATTTTAAAACTGTAATGAGTCATCCTTACTAAGAGGCTGGATAATTGTATACGTCTAGATACGTCCAGACTTCCAGTCTGGAGCAGTAGTGGGGTACACAAATTTCACATATTCGAGATCTCCCTGATATGTTTAACAAAACAAACAAAATTAAATTATAAACCTGCAAAGCTAACAAACAATTACCGTGATGATAGTCGTGAATGAAATTTCCAGAAACACATGAAATTAGTAGGTAAGCTTAATTCTCAGGTAACCTCCTTAACAATCAAACAAATTTAAATAATTCACTCCTTGGTTTTCGTAGAACAAGGGATTCGTGTTCCCTATACCCTTTTTTGTATCGATACTCAAGGTAAGTTGTTTGATAAAATGGGTCTTGAAATAATTTTTCATCGAAAAATACTTTGTGTATTGTTATTTTTGCTTATCGCTACTGCAAGCTTGACATTTCTGGCCCAATTGTATCACTATTGGTTTTACTATGGAGACTGAATCTAGATCAAGTAGACAGGCCGGAAGGCAAGGAACATGTAGAAAAATTCGCTAGGCTGACAAGGCAAGCGAAATAAATCGCGTTCAACTTGTTAAATTATTTGAGCCAGTTAATTCACCAGGTCGAAGACTTTTCTTGTTGGAAAAACATGACTGGGCCAGGGTGGACTATTCGCAAAGTGGTGAGGAAACAGTAGAAATGGAGTTGTTGGAAATCCATTCTTTCACTTGGAGGGCAGAAAGGCAATCAAATAGGATGACGACAGTAAATGGCCTTGAGACGAAAAGCACATTCATTCTCTTGTAAGAATGGGATACCAACACACAAGGCGATACATAAGAAGACCAAGGACATTATACCCCCCAATGAGCATGGATACTTTTAGGAAAACCCTGCATCATATAGATATCATCAATACTGAATTCCGTCTTCGTTTTTCGCAGTGGAAATTAACACGATGCAGCAGGATTTTCCTAAGAATATTAATGCTCATTGGATGGATGCTCTCTAAATTTTTAATATCCTACCGTCAGAAATACAATGGACCATCAGTTTGAGTCCCTAGTTTGATCACAGTTAAATAATGTGACAACCCACCC
The DNA here is from genome assembly GCA_951848785.1 of Callosobruchus maculatus. Lineage (NCBI taxonomy): Eukaryota > Metazoa > Arthropoda > Insecta > Coleoptera > Chrysomelidae > Callosobruchus > Callosobruchus maculatus. The sequence continues at coordinate 6,160,897 of CATOUR010000100.1, forward strand.
AACATTTCTGTACTCGGAATAAATAGCTTTTCAATAATTTGTTTAATTAACTAGTCTGACCGTGCTAAAGGGCAATGCCATATCGCAATTAATAAATCAGATAATGCTATTTGCCCAGGAGGATTAAAGTATCACCGAGAAGCACTAAGAATTTTTATAATCTAGTTTAACGTGAAGTTTTATGGGATGAGGTCAATAAGGGGTTATCCTGTCGGGGTATAGCGGATTTTATAGCGGGCTGTTTTTTGGGGTTAACGGGCACATTAAAATAACTTTTCAAGATCCAACGGAATAAGTAGGTAATTTGTAGTCCTTTTTCTGCTACCTTTTATCTCCGTCTATTCAACTCTTTTAACATGGTCCTTGAAGACAATGATACAAATGCTACGTTTCCAGGGGCTTTCAAAACGTTTTGAGTTTTGAAATATATCGTGGAAACGTTAATTGGATGCGACTTCAAAACGGTTCCTGTTCAAGATCGACTCACTAATTTTTGGGATCGTATCGAGATCCAAATGTCGATGTCGCGGAAACATAGCTCTGATCCCGCTAGTACCCAAGGTCTGCCTTACTGATGGATGCAGTTACAATTATCACAAAACACTAAACGCTAAACGAAAAAAGTATCTGAGGTTGATAAAAAAAAGTACATCAGGTCAACTGACGAATTTTGCACTGATCACAAGAGAGGTGAATACAATTAAAGATTATAGAGGCAGTATAAAAGTTTTGTAAAATAGTTTTGTTTGTTTCATTTTTTTTTAAGTGATTTTCTGGGGATAATGAAATTGATGCATGAATACGATATTTTGGAGTAAAATTGTCAGATGAAACTGGGCACCACTGGGTGCCAACTGCCAGACGGGAAAAAATTGAACTGAAAAGGGAGGTCTTATGACACATCTTCTGAAGCTCCTGACGAACACTTTACAACTCTAGAATATAAAGTCAATATCATCATCTACAACAAAATGGCGAAACATTTCATAGTTACCTGATGCAAACATTTATATCGATAAATTTACGTAGAAATATTTGCTTAAGGTTTGAAGTTAAGCATAGAAATTTAAAAGAGATAAAGTTCATGTCAAGGATTCAATTTTATTTTAATTTAGATAAAACAATATGTTTAAAGTAATACAATAATTATGTTTCTGTAACAATATATTCAGGTACTTATCAAATATTCCGCCATTCTGTAGTAGGTGAAGATAGGTACTTTATATTGTAGAGTTTATGAAATATTCGTCAGGAGCTTTAAAAATATGTGTCACGTGACCACCCTTTTAATTTAATTTTCTTTTTCCAGATAGCGCCCAATCGCCATCTTGAAAATATCATGTGTTAATTTTATTCCAAAATATAGTATTCATGCATCAATTTCATCATCCCAAGTTACAGTTTTTTGAGTTGACCCGTTTAAAAAATAAAAGGGGGGACGTTAAAGAAGACCACTGTATTAACCGTTGTACGTTCGCTCTTCTACCGATATTCCAACGGAATCTGCTCCTCTGAACTACCTTCTATCGTTCCGCCGCTCACTGCTCCTATCAGATGTACCCATGCGACCGCTGCATCTCATCCTAAGGCGGTCGTTCTTCATACATCAAGAACAGAGCGGTACAACCGCACATTCATTCCCAGGGTATCCAAGGCTTGGAACGGACTGCCAGGAGATGTACTTACTGAGCCTGCGGGTATTGGCCCATTCAAATCCCGCGTCAACAAACTTCTCCTAACATAACCCTTTCACAGCAGCCGTGGTACTCTGGTATTTAGGCTCTGCCTACGCGGTCTGCTCAGTTATAAACAAAAACCGGGAAAGCCACAATTGAGGGTCTCGCAAGTATCCCTTGAGTGTCACTTAAGGGAACCTTTAGTATTATTTAAGGGACGACTATGAATACAGACCTAAATTTGGACTTCTGTTTGTTGCTCTTCAAATGCTCTATATTTAGAAAATAATTTCAAAGATGGCGGACTTCCAGATTTACCGGAAGTAGGCATCAGCTTCAGTAGTATGGATATGCCGGTTCTGATCCTCCCTGAAGGTCATTCAAATGGGGTGGGGATGACCTTGGTTTCCATATTTCATGAGGTGTATTGACGTGGGTTTTTCTTATAGGTGCCGGTTCTGATCCTCCCTGAAGGTCATTTTGTAACGTTGTCTTTCCAAAAGTGATCGTATCTTAATGGGGCTTTTTAAATGGGGTGTTGGGTAACCTTGAGAGTTCCAGTTCACATTGTGCTTATAGACACTGATTTTGAAATATTTGTCATTAGTGTTTGTATTGGTTATTTGCGTAACCTTGAGGTTTTTTTGTGTTATTGTATAGCTGCTTATTTTGAACGTCCTTGAATGTGATTATTGAGACTGATATTTCTTTGCGGTTTTGAGAAGAATGCACGGTGACGTATCTTCACCTTGATGGTATCTGTATAAATAGTGTACTAACGGTGCTAGTGATCAGTAAAAGTCGAGAGACGATCGGAGTATATTCCCGAAGTATATTGTGTACAGATATAAATTGGTGAGCACCCTTTTATATTATTTATCCAACAGTAACATTATTTGTTTTTCTTTAAACAATGTCTGTCACTACCTCTGAATTGCATGAAATTAACAATAAAATCAACTGTGAACTCAATAACAAAATACCGTTCAGAACTTTATCTTCATTAACTGTAAACAAAGCCCATATAATTAAGAATCTGTCACCAGTCAAATCAAAATTTGGTGAATGTCTAGTAGCAACACTATTAGAAGATAATGCTGATGAGTTCAAAGTATGGTTACCGAAAAGAGTAACGGAACATATGTCTGAAGCGGTGATCAAAGAGATAAATGAATCACAAAATAAATATTCACTATCATATATAGGTCAAAGTTCACCTAAAACACCAGGCACTCGCTCCAAATGTTTGATAAAATTTGATTATATTCAACAATAATATATTTGGTGATGAGGTAGTACAGATTGTGTTGGGTATAAATAATATAATGGTTACTCCCATGTATTGGACCCCGATATATGGAAGGTAAATTCGAGATAAAAAAAACATTTGTTTGTAGCTGATATTAGACGTTCCGTTTGTTTCAGAAGCAGACTAACTCTCCATTCCCATTATATAATGTGGATGCAGTATTCGGCAATGGGGTGGCCTGAAGCAAAAGATCTACGTAGTGCCATCCAGAGAATTGCATGCCAGTTGGTGGATTTGATTTTCGATGAGGAACATTCCACAGCGTATGACTTAAGTATCTGCTGGGATGATGAAGAGGTCGAACGAAAGAGGATACTAATAAGGAAATATGAAGCAGGGGAAAAGTTATGCAGACAGTATTTACGTGAAGAATGTACCGTCGACCAACTATGTGATGGAATGATTAATAATCAACTCAAACCATTTTTGTACGAAATAGTTAAATACTTACCTCAAGATATTATTATCAAATATCGCCTTCTAGATAAGGAATGATAACTGTATACACCGTGTGTCGTTTTATATGTATAAATAAAAAACTAAATGTACTAAAAAGCTGTTTTATTTCTGCGAGTTAGATATAATAAAAAATCAGAGACACTTAGTAGGAATGAATAAGTCCATTTTGAATAGATCCATCAAAGGTGTTGTAACTAATGCACGAATCATGAATTATCAATGCATACACCTTCGTATTCGCTGGGAAAGAAGATCTGGTTTCAAATTCCAATGATATATCCACAGTTGAGAGCTGAAGGTTATCAGGTTGATGACTGCAGTCAATCACAAATAGAGGATTGTCACTAAACTCCTTTATGTTAAGAATTGGTTCTGGAATGTCCTTGTTATAAAATGTTCTTTGGAAGCTTTCAAATGCATAGTAAGCTGCAGTATTTAGCTTTCTGTTGAAATCTAGGTTCCATCGTTCATACGGATATACCTGATTATTCAACTTTAATCGAATTGAATTTATGTTGGCATGAATGAACTTAGTGATATCCTCTTTAGGATTTTCTGCTAATTTTGAGTCTTGAAATCCAACGATAACAAACAAAGGCCTCTCCAGTTTGTTGGTTGTTCGAATTGCCCAGACGTCTGATGATGTTGAGCGAAGTGATGGCAGTTCATACAAATCCCAAGAGCGAAATGCTACCTTAATCCTTGAATTGAGACTGTTTTTATTCAATCGCTGTAGAAGTTTTACCTTGTATCGATCTTCAGGAACAATATGTTGAACCTTCCATTCAATCTTCGATATTGTTAACTGAGCGTCACATTCACCAACAAAGCAGTTTTTGAAAGATCTTGCAATTACCAAGACGAGCTCTTGTTTTATATTCAGAATTCCTTTTTTGTAGTCCTCTGCGAATCCCATTATATGCTTTAGAGGTATCCTACCACTGAATACTTTGCTGTTTAAATCCCATATCGCTAAATTATCAGCATTCAGGCCCCATCCGGTACATAAAAGTGTATGGGCTGCACTTTTACCATGTGAAATCATTGTTTTCATTGTTGAAGTTATTCCAGGATTCCGCACGACAACAACTTTTTCACCACCCATATGCAGAGAAATTTCATCAAATAAAAAGGATAGAGCATTATTAGATAGGTAGCACGTCTTCGTTGCATCTGCTGGGGTAAACGTTCCTTCAATGTAAATGTAACTGTCAGCAATATTTAAAATGAGATCTTGGAAATTTATCGGTATATGAACAATATCGGAGTTCTTGAAATACGGCGAACCGTACGGCTTGTATGTGTATTCATGAAGGCTGGCTAAGGAACGGTCCATGATAGGTTCCTCAAAAACATCCAGCGTCTCACTTGATACGTGCAGAACCATTTTTTTTGGTAAGTTGCAGTCCTATAGATTCGAGGAACTTACGATTCAGTAGAGAAATTTTCGATGCTGTATCCTTGGCGGCAGACGAACGACGAATAACGTCAATTCTCTGATTTCGTCGTATTTTATGTCTACTTGTGTGAACTTTCTTGACATTTTTCAATTGGTATGAACCTACGTTGTACAAAAAACCCATCTTGCTGAATTATGAAGCTTGTTTTAAGTTAAACGTCGCAATTCCAATTTAACGATTACTTTTTCACCACGGAAGTTGATTAGATTCCCATCGTCATCCAAAATTTTAAGTGTGATGTTGTCGATAAACTGACGTCCGCTTGGCTTTACGCTCATATATATTACATTCTGTGGCTCCTTTGTTAGTTTGAATCCTGGCTCGACGTCTATGTCAAACTCGTAAAGAGTGTGCATTTCATTTCCATTGTGGTACGCGCCAGATATCAGTCCACAGTCGATTCTTATCAATCTAACTGTAGTTATATTAACCGGTAAAGTTGACACATGTATTTCGTCATGTCCAAAAATCTTCGGTTCAAACCCAATCAAAGATGCGATTGAGTTAGGAAAAGATAAGTCAACATCATACGCTGAGTATAGCTCACACTTTAATGTATTGTTGTTAGCTTTGAGAGAGAACAACTCATCAGTTGTGGGCTTAGGTGGGTGTATACTGATGGGCTTTATTGTCCTTTGTAAATATTTATTTAGTTCATCGATTTCGTAGGTACCTGGCGGAATATATATAATTTTGAATTTGGTGTTATCTGTTGGATACCTCAAAGCGATTAGATTATTTTCTTCGTGTACGTTGAATATTGAGTTGTAGGAGTAAAAACCTATTAGACCCAAACCATACTGGGCGCCAGTATCTAGCTCAATTGGTGGATAGAAATTAGCCGACAACTCGCTGTCATAACCCGTCAACGTAAATGTGTAAGACATGACTGATGGGGTGCAAAAAAAGGTAACACTTTATATATCCAAACAGCAACATTTATTGAAAACAGCAATTGTTTTTTTGATTATTATTCTTTAAAGTAATATCATGTAAATTACAATAACAACAAAATATTTTTCTTGGCGGCGGCCCATCTGCTTGATCGCCACTCTGATGTGTATCATAATGCTCCCAGCAGAATTGGAATCGCTGCATGTCCGGGTCTTCCTTCAAGTGTAATGGTAGTTTGTACCATACATGTGCTATTTCATTAGGTGCGCATGCTATGAGTACTTCTTTTGGTATGTGAGCAAGTTCCTCTTCTGTCATGTTCAACAGACTTCTTTCCTTTGAGAATGCTTTCAGGGAATAACTCATTTTTCTAATTGTTTCACGATCCATTTTTATTAGCTTTCTGCTTTTCCTCGGAAAGGAATCGTAGACACAAATGTCCACACCAAAAAGTATTGAAGTTCTGCTGTCGTCTGAGATTATACAAGATCTTAATTTTCCTTGATTGATCGAATAAATACTTCACTAGCTCGTTCGTTGGTGGTAGGTTGCCGAAACTATCATAATACAACACCACCATTCCCCGTTTTATATATGATACCCAATGTGACCCACCCCCACTCTTGCTATCTAAGTTGATAATGGCTGACTCATTCCAGAATGGACCTTGTTTAGGTAGATCATCACGCATAAAAACTCCTCTGAAATACGGTATTTTTAGCTGTTTGGCATAATAAACAAGGTCGTTGTCTGTCAGCGGTCGTTGGGGTAGGGTTTTTAAAAGTTTTTTGAAGTCCGAGCTTTAATAAACAAACCCAATCCTTTGCGGTATGGTTTCAAATATAAACCACTGCCAATTTTATTCATACCGGAGATAGATGTAGAATTTTTTTCTCGTGCTGAATTTATTGCTTTAGAGGTCCTAACAATATTTGCAATACCCCCAGCGAGACTGCCTAATGCTGAGAGACCTGCAAAAATTGGTATCAAGGGTAGAATTCCACCTACTTTTGGAATAGGTATAACTCGCGGAAGGCGAATACGTCGTTTCCCTCCCAGAGACTTGATATGCTTCCGGGCGGCTAATAATGCTGCAGAAGTTGCTTTTCGTAGCACGTTATTATCTTGCTTATGGTTCGAAAATCTCTTCATATTTTTGCGAACTCTGTTTAGTATCCCTGAACCAAAATGCACCTTCTTTGTAGCCTTCCTCATTTTCCTACGCACACATTTTTTCTTATTCCTTCTACGTCGTGATCCATAACCCATTCCCGCATGATGTTTTACACGTAATGCATTCCACAATTTTTTACGCATGCATTTTTTCCTACTGCGCCCACGTCGTGATGCAAGACCCATTCCAGTGTGACGTTTTACTTTCATAATATTTGTAACTAACCAGGCAGCTGCTTTTTCTCCGAAGTTTGCATCAGCTGATTTGACTCGTTTCCAGGCTTCTTGTTGAAGCAGGTAGTCAGCCGAGTGTCTTGTAGCCAAGTCAGATTTGCGGTATGCAAGGTCGTGCTGTAAGCAAGCCGCGTCTAATTTATTGATTCCTTTTTGGCCAAGAGCTAGCCTTTCCTCCACGCGCGTGCCCGGCCCACAAAACTGATAAAAGGGTAAATGTGCTTCGAATGGCAACTTATCTATCAACTTGTTAACAATTCCACCACCAGTTTTGGAAATGCTGCTACACCTTCTCCCAAGAAGTATCGGCATTTAAATAAAACATATATAAACAACTGCGGCTTATATACGGTTAAGTCGTTGCACGATGAAGGTGACAAAACAAGATCAGGAATTAAGTATTAGCAATATTGATGTAAAGGTCACGGATTTGGAAAATAATACTTCTCATCATCGACATGGTATACTACTACCATCCACGATTCGTTGTATTATTGTTGGCCCATCAAACTGCGGAAAAACCAATGTGCTGATATCTTTGTTGTTGCATCCTGATGGGCTTTTCTTCGAAAATATCTATATATTTTCAAAATCGCTTAATCAACCCAAGTATACATTCATAGAAAAAGTAATGAAGTCGATTGATGGATTGGGATATCATGCATTTACCAATAACTCTGATATTCTACCACCATCAGAAGCCAAACCAAATTCAGTTTTCATTTTCGATGACGTTATATGTGAAAATCAAAATGTTATCCTAGAATACTTCAGTATGGGTCGACACAAAGGTGTGGATTGCTTTTATTGCGTGCAAAGCTACAGTTGGATACCAAAAAGGGTGATTAGAGATAACGCAAATCTGATTGTGTTGTTCAAAGTTGACAACACTAACCTCTCACATGTTTTTTCAGATCATGTGGCACCCGACGTAACCTTTAAGCAGTTCCAAGATATGTGTGCAATGTGCTGGAGGGAGAAATATGGGTTTCTAGTAATTGATAAAGATAGAGAACTAAAAGATGGTCGGTACAGGAAAGGATTCGATAGTTTCATAAATCCACTGGTAGACTAGGAATATCATCAATTGAATGTGAGACTGCAATCAATGTACATCGCAGCTGTAGCATTACCACAACAAGTATGAAGCAGCAACAGAGCAGCATTGAGATTGCTCTCAAAAAAGAATTAGTGGAAGCAACAGAGTCTGTCCAAAAAAAATTTAATGCTGTAAAGAAAGGTCGCGACATCGATAACACAGCATTGGAACGGATATATGAACCTATTACGAAACAGCTGAAGACAATAGCGAATGCATCAGTTCATACACAATCGAAACAACCAATGCAAAACGTTGGTCATACAAGCACTCCTAAAAGACCGCCATCTACATATCCAAATCAAACCCTTCCCTCTACTAGTACACCAAAAGGGGCGAGATTCGAAGAATTGACTTCCGCTGCTTTTTCCGGTATAACACCAATAAAGGAGTTACCTGATACACCATCATCAATTAATGAGAGGGAAAGAGATTCAGTTACTCAGTATGTATCTACAGCTAATTCAAGTGTGGACAGAGAGGCAGTTGCTGAGGTGCTGAAAAGTCATATAGATAATTTGAGAGCAGGACATCCGGCCTATGGAAGTGTTTATAATGTGAGGATCAACCCACAATCACAGAAGCTGTTAATGGGTGTACATGAAGTGGAATTTGATGATAAGGCGGTTTATTTATCGTCGGGTGATAAGACTACTAAATTCAAACTATCCCCAGACTTACTAGATATGATGTTTGTAGGAGATACACGAAACTCCAACTCAAAAACTCTACACACATTCAGGTCCATATTGAATCTAACTAATGTACTTCGCAAAGATTACACACCTCTTAATATTTACAATGTCGACGGATCTGAGTATTTCAATAAATTATTTAATATCCTATCTACATCATCCCCCATGCATTTGAGAGCCAGAGTTGGTAGGGGACATACACAAATGAAGATACCTAAGTATAAGATATTTAACACTAATAAACGCGACTTTGTGTACTGGAACGACATCAACGAGCTGATTGATCGATTGAAATTGCTATACAGCTCAAAATCAGCTGGTCATACAAACCACGACAACGAAATTTTATCTATAATAGAAGAATTGCGTGAAGAGGGCGTAATACGCTAATTTGGGGTATATATATATTTGCGAGTTGAAAGATCCCACTAATAGTATAACGCTTTCGTAGCGATGCACAATACGATAGATAAGTTTGGTCGTCGCAGTTCTAAGCATACAACTGTACGTGGTATTCCAGGTATTGGTTTTAAACTTACACAAACTGGAAATTATGATATCAATGGAAAGCAGTTAAAGAATGTTGGTGATCCTACAGATGAAAATGACTCTGTTCATATAAAGTATGTTGAAAAAAAACTAAAAAGTACCGCTGATATGCTTGAAAGTATAGTGAATAGCAAAACGCTAGAATTGAGTGATGGCCTTGAGAAAAAGATTGATGTATTAACAACCAATTTGATATCCATTTTAGAGCAACTAGAGGTTCTATATAATTTTTGCCAGAAATTAGCTAGTGGAGTCAACAGGGAATTCGATGCTGAAGGTGGCCCTGTTTTACCAGCGTGGCTTGCAGGCTACACTTTAAATCAACTCAGACCATAGATCGGTTGATTTTTCATGATTAATGATCAGTTTCTTTTCTACAATCACCTGAGTCAGACCTCTACATGTAGATATGTCAGTTAACAGCGCAACAAAACGTGGCATAGCAGAAGAATTACACAAGGCAGTTCGGAAGAACTTTCGCCGTCGAAAAACTATCATAAAAGGTTTCGCTGACTTATGGCAAGCCGATTTAGCGGAAATGCAACCTTTTCATAAGGAAAATAATGGCTATAGATACATATTGGTAGTCATTGACTGCTACTCTAAGTTCTTATGGTGTAGAGCAATTAAGAATAAAGATATGCAAAACGTGACGGCTGCAATGCATGATATCCTGCAGGACGCTAGCTATCATCCAACCAATCTGCAAACAGATAACGGATCTGAGTTTTACAATCGCAAATTTTTTGATCTGATGCAAAGGTATGGAATTAACCATTACTCCACGTTCTCTACGAAAAAAGCAGCAATTGCCGAAAGAGCTATTCGTTCACTGAAACACTTGTTGTACAAGGAATTTTCTGCAAGAGGTAGTTACAAATGGATTACAATTCTGCAAAATGTCACTAACTTCTATAACAACAGGAAACATCGAACAACAGGATTGGCCCCCATCGAAGTCGATTTTCATACACGATTGAATGTGTATCGCAATCCAAAGGTAGCAGGCAGAAGTAAGCTTAAACTTGGGGACATTGTGAGAGTAAGCAGATATAAAGGTGTATTTGAAAAAGGTTACACCCCCAACTATTCTACGGAATTGTTTAAAATACGCAACGTTAACATTACAAATCCAGTCACATACATGTTAGATGATATGGATGGGCAACCGATAAGCGGCTGTTTCTACGAAGCTGAGCTAAAAATGACGCAGTTTCCAGATGAGTATCTGATTGAAAGGGTCTTGAAGAAAAGAGGAACCAAGCTCTTCGTTAAGTGGTTAGGTTTCGCGAAAGAAAAAAATTCGTGGATAGACGTAAAAGATGTATTGTAATGATTCAATAATATATTTGAATGGTTTCTCGATAACTGTGTAAACTTATTTTATTATTTTTTGTTTGGATGATTTTCAGATTCGTTTATAAATAAAACAGTTGTTTGGACTGACTGTAGTTTTATTTTGTCGCATATATATATATATATATATATATATATATATATATATATATATATATATATATATATATATATATTTTCCTCTTTGATACTAACCTGATCCACTAATAGGAACTTGAGCGTATTAACCTGAGCCACTTCGACGGATGTGAGCCATATAGACGGCTCAGGTCCGTTTGCCTTTGTTTCTCGGTACATTTGGCCTACTACAGTCAATTTCAGACAAAGCTTTGGTAGATCAAATGTCACAGATTGTAAATAACGAAAACATGTTCCGTGCTCTAATGTCAGAAAGGTAATAAACGTCATAATGTGGTGGCTCAGGTTAATACCATTGCTAGGAAATATAGTTCACAGAATTTCCACAAATGGCGCTGCGATTTCATAATTTATATACAAGTATATACCGGAAATTGTTATAAACATGAGCCAGAGGATTTGGCAACACCGATCATCAGGTCCATGCTATTTTATCAGGGCTAGATGCTCCGCTGTCCGGTTTTTCGCCTGCTGTGCGCATGACGTCACCTCCGAGTGATTCTCATTAGAGATATATGGGTATTATAGTTATTTTCTTTTTACCGCGCTTATTTTCACATTTAGCTTTCTATTGGGTATCGAGAGATAAGTTAATAAATATCATCCAATAGCATTTTATTAATATTGGGAACAAACGTCAAAGCTGGATGTCACTTTTGATCATATCATATATAAGTTTTGTATCAAAACTATTTTCGTTTTCTTTTTTTCGCAATAATTAAAAAGTTGTAACAAAACAAAAATGGGCTTTTCAGTCCAGTACCGAAAACACTCCGATGGCTCCCGAACCCATGTGAAGTCAATATGTTTCGTTGAAGCGATCCGCTCAGCAGTGGTGGGTCGGGTGGCGTAGTAGTGTAGTGTTATGCAGCAAATTGCTGTGTTCAAGCGGGTGTTGGCTCGAAACACACGCTTGCAACTTTTTTTTATTTTTTTTTTAACCAAAAAATATATTGATATGCTTTTCACTCATGTTACACACATTTTGTTTTGTACCATCGACATGAATATGTTTTTGAATCGAATTTTACCACTACGTCATGTGACCCTCTGCAGAACGGATCGCTTCAACGAACCATACTTGACGACACGTGGGTTCGGGAGCTTTGGGCGTGTTTTCGGTACTGGATACAAAAGCCCATTTTTATTTTGAAATAACTTTTGAATTATTGTGAAAAAAACAAAAATAGTTTTGTTATAAAACTTAAATGTTATTTCCATGTATCACTAAAAAATGTATTCAATTCAAAACCCTAATTTCTTGTCATCATTATATCATTATCAAATAATCCAGTGATTAAATGTTCCACTTCTGTGGAATCTGATTGGTTGAGATTAGCAATTGTTAAACTCTTTGTTAAACAAAAAAAATGGAGTCAAGTTGATTGACTCAGTACTTCCCACACATAACAGTTGCAACCAAATCATCGCCCACCTGTCGTCAAAAAACATCCAACACAAAAACTAGTAAATAGTTTCCTAAATCTCTCCGTAGGCGACACAATTCAGCCCCAACTGGACGAAACGAAACAATCAGGAACCCCCAAATTGCTTAAAAACGAAGTTTGAGCTATTTTTATATTTTTAGTTTTTTTATTATTGCTGCGCCGCCACTGACACGATTTTTGAAAACCATACGCATTTTTCATCCTTGCCGCGGTAATAATACTGTGTCTAAATTTCATTAAAATTAATTCCATAATTTCCATGTTACTAAATTCAGAACGACCTAAATCAATACCTACCCCTACCAATACCAAATCCCTTGATTTCTGTAATAGCCAAGGCAATGTTCGGATGGACCTAACAAACGTCTATTATGCCGCTAGGTATTTCTTTCACAGGTCAATGGACACTGTTATAAATGGAATAAATTTTTGAGTTTTACAACCCCCCACCCACTAACCACCCCAATTTCACCCCCACCCAAAAAAAGTAAAAAATGATCAGAAACCCCTAAAACGCCGAAAAACAAAGTTTGAGCTATTTTTACATTTTTGGTTTTTTGATTGTTGCTGCGCCGCCACTGACACGATTTTTCCAAAACATGCGCGTTTTCCATCCTCGCCGTGGCAGTAATACTGTGTCAAAATTTAATTAAAATCCATTCGATAATTTTGGCGTTATGCAATAAAGAACGATCTAAAACTAAAACAACACTCAGATATACAGGGTGGCCAATCGGGTGACGATAATAATTTTTTTTAGATAGCCCGTACCGAGACCTATCCAAAACACCCCCAGGTATGTGTACCGATTATTGATAGTTTTCGAGTTCTGATTTTTTTTTTGAAAACTTAGATATTTTCCAGTTTTTCCAAGAAATCGTCAAAAACAAAAACAAGAATGCTTTTTGGCTTTTATTTTTTTCTGCAGTTATACTCAGTATTAAGCCTATTTTAATATTCAATAAAGAGAACCTGTACATCCGAACAATAATTTTCATTCATTTCATTTTTGGATATTACATTTTGGGGCCAAAGTTTGAAATTTCTGTTTTTAGTCAGGAGACCAAAACCAGAATAAGATTAAAAATACTTATGTCTGGTTCTGGAGCTTCAAACTAATCTTAAAAACTTTACAGGACATTGCACTTTCGAAATAATGATGAAAAAGTAGCACTTATGGGGACATTTTGCGGCGTACGTGAGTGTTAAAGGTAAAAAGGTGATAATTCACGAATTTCCAAGATGATTTAGAAAACTATTATTTTGCTTTGTTATGAAAAATTAACGAAAATAAACTCGTAACAACTAATAAATCCGATAATCATTGATGTTTTGATGAGTTTTAATAAAAAAACTAATACCCAAATTGTGATTTTTGAAGTGTCTTTACTATGTACTATTAAACTTCTGCTAAATTAAGTTGTATGGAAGGTTAACAAAGGAAAGGAATAATAAACAATAATCTGACTTCTAATTTCATGGCAGAATTACCTAGGAAGCGATGTCGTAGCATACGCCATCATTTTCTTTCAGAGTAGCTTTTTGCGAGCTCATGTCGGCGGAGCGCAGTTGTGTTAATTTTCGGTAATAGGCAAGGCAATGATCGGATGAACCTAAAAAGGTGATTTGTATCGCTAGGTCTTCCTTAACAGGTCAGTAGACAGCCTATCATGAATACAACAAGTTTTTCAGTTTTTCAACCCCCCACCCCCCAAACACCAAAATTCCACCCCCACCCAAAAAACACAGAAAATGATCAAGAACCTGTAAAACGCCTAAAAACGAAGTTTGAGGAATATTTGAAATTACCTACCAAGACCCCACAGCATATTGCTGCCCAAATTTCATCACAGTCCATGCAGCGGTTACTGAGATTACGAGGCTAGAAAAACGCGTACAGACAGACAGACCGACAGACAGAACGACAGAAATGAGTGACGCGGATTTTCGTTATGTAGACATTATAAAACGCCCAAAAAACCTATTATCTCAAAATCGAAAATTTTCACGATCACAATCCTCCCCTCACCTATCGGTGAGGGAAGTAAAAGGGATGGCGTATGCTACGATAACGCTTCCCAGGTAATTTCGCCATGGAATTAAAAGTCAGATTGTTGTTTTATTATTCTTTTCCTTTGTTAACTTTCCATACAACTTAATTTAGCAGAAATTCAATAGCACACAGCAAAAAGCACAGGTATTAATTTTTTTTATTAAAAGTGATTAAAACATCAATGATTATCATGTTTATTAGTTGTTATGAGTTTTTTTTCTTTAATTTGTCATAATAAAGTATAATAATAGTTTTTTAAATCATTTTGGAAATTCGTGAGTTATCACCTTTTTACCTTTAATAGTCACGTACGGCGCAAAATGCCCCCATAAGTGCTATTTTTTCGTTATTATTTCGAAAGTGCAATGTCTGGCAGAGTTTTTAAGATTAGATTGGAGCTCCAGAACCAGGCATAAGTATTTTTAATTTTATTTAGAAGGTTTTGGTCTCCTGAAAAAAAACAGAGATTTCAAACTTTGGGCCCAAAATGTACTTAATTATTGTTCGGATGTACAGGTTCTCTTTATTGGATATTAAAATAGGCTTAATACTGAGTATAATTGCGGAAAAAAATAAAAGCCAAAAAGCATTTTTGTTTTTGTCTTTGATAATTTCTTGGAAAAACTGGAAAATCTCTAAATTTTCAAAAAAAAATCATAACTCGAAAACTATCAATAATCGGTACACATACATAGAGGTGTTTTGGATAGGTCTCGGTACGGGCTATCTAAAAAAAAATTATTATCGTCACCCGATTGGCCACCCTGTATACATCACAAATTATTCCAAGTCCCTTGGTTTCTATTATAAGGAAGGCAATGTTTGGATGGACCTAAAAAATTGTATTATGGCGCTAGGTCTTTCATTTACAGGTCATTAGAGAGCCCATTGTGAATACAACAAATTTTTCAGTATTACAACCCCCCACCCCCCAATCACCCCAAATTCACCCCCACCCAAAAAAAAGTAGAAAATGATCAGGAACCCCTAAAACGCCTAAAAACGAAGTTTGAGGCGTATTTGAAATTTTTCGTTTTTTGCTAATTACTCCGCCCCCCGTATAACGATTTTTAAAATTATAGAAACATTACCTACTACGACCCCACAGCATAACGCTGCCCAAATTTCATCACAATCCATGTAGCGGTTACTGAGATTGGGAGGCTAGAAAAACGCCAACAGACAGACATTTCAGAGATTTCTACGTACAAATGGTTTTTTGGTACATCTCGAAAGGGCTAACCATTTTCGAGAAAAATGCAAAGCATTGAATCGATGCAGGCTATTGTAAATAAATAAATGTTCATTTATTTAATAAGTGTGCTGTGAAAAACAATTGAAATAATTGATAAACAACTTAAGAACTGTCAGTTTATTCAGTTTAGAGTTATTACAAAACATTTAGGTATTATTTTTAGTAACATTATTTAATAAGAGTTTGAACAAATAAGAAATAAAATACTAAGACAAATAGAGAATGTTTTCTTAAAGTGGAAGTGACCGCCACCAGCTGAATATCAGTACACTTCTACTTGACAACAAACTCTGAAACACCATATTCTAAAATCAAAATGTCAAAAAATTACCATTTAGAAAATGGGGTTATTTTTACCCCTAACTCCTCCCGTATGATACGCCTCTGATTAAAATTATGAAATTCTGAATTCAGAATCAGATTCAGCGTCAAAAGTTTACCCATCGTACCTAATTTCGTAATTTTGTTATGAATGGTTTCGAGAATATCGAGGGAAAACCGTCTTCAGGGTGCCCCATGCAAAGGAGCGTAGCTCCCTTAGGAAGCATTTCCGGACCCATGTTCATATGACATTTTCTTTCTATTTTTCAGAGTACTATTCGTGGCTAAAGTTTGTTAACATACTTAATTAACACCCTGAATAAAAATGAATCCCTTTTCCCTTGGTCACGGCATCACGTGAGAATGACTTGACCATATTGACCAATACAAATTACAGTATCCAAAATCCAAATTACAGTATTTTGGAAGTCGCCAAAGTGAAATAGATTCTGAATATGCCATCCACTCGTGGTGGCGAAACGTCAAGCCTTAACCCTAAACGACGCCGGCTTAACAACCCAAGAACCACAAATTCACTCGACGGTGGCCGAGAAAGCCTCACACAGTACATCAGGAGTAATAATTCCACCCAGTCAAGGTCAAGTGGGCGTGTTATTTGTATATATTTGATTGCTAACTATTCTGAGCCGAAACCCAGCTGTAATCTTGGCAACATTGCTTGGCTCAGGAAGATTCGATAATTTACATAAACTTGTATATCAAAGGCTCACAATGGTATTAAATGTATGCATGGCTCATGTATGTACTATAAATATGAATATATAAGCATTTTCAAAAATATTTATTTTAAATAATTTCTTATGTATATTACGGTTTTTAGATACAACACAATATATCTGGAGATGAAAATAAAACTATTATTTATCTAGCACATCTCTAAGTAGGTGGCGCAGTATATGGTCAATTTCCAATTGGCTCAGGTTTGTTATAATGATGTATATATATATATATATATATATATATATATATATATATATATTTACAATAATAATCATTGATTAATTTATTAGATTATTAAATCGGGCGACCTCGCTCGCTCTCCACCTGCGTCTCTCCTTCTTGGACAGGAACGGTGGGGGCATCCGCAGGACCGCCCTGTTTTCTAGGTTTGGTTTATAGGTGGAATAGTCATCGCTATCCCAGTTTTCTGAAACAAAAAAAGTGTTGTTTTGTAATGCGTGCGAAGATTGCAAGATGCAAAAGGTGAAAGGTGTATAAGGATATATTGCTAAATCTTACGAGGTTTCATTAAATTTAGTTTTTTCAGGAATGATGGGTACACACGTTGAAAGTATCAATATCATATGATCAATGCAAAACAAAAAATAATAAAAAATTGCTATGTTGACGCATGTTGAAAGTATCAATATCATAGGATTGGTACAAAACAAAAAAAAAGATGCTAAGTTGGTGGTGGTTTGATTTTTTCGCATTTAATGAACACATTTTATACCTTCAATCTGCACCTCTACACTGGTGGTGGCGACTTCATCATCCTTGTCTGTTCGTTTCCCCCCACGGTTGTCAGAAGCTGTAAAAAGAAAGAATTATCGATGAGTATATGGTTAGTTTGTAATAGAATACGTTTGCTTCGCAAAAAAAGTAAAAACATAGAAAGATAAACTGTTTTTGATAAATTTTTAGTGTCATCAATAAAGGTAGCATTTCATAAACTCGGAAATAATTACTCATAAACAAACTACATAGGTACCTTCAGATGGTGCATGACCCTCTGCCAATCTTCGCCGACACCGCACCAGGTGATTCGCCATCGACGACGGCTTCACTAGATGGTCCGCGATCAGCGGACATTGCCGCAGACCAAATGTCCGGTGATCTGTGGTCGCTGCTGCCACACCACCCTGACATGCTGTCTCCCGCAGCCGCCTCGCCACCTCTGTGAAGCCGCTGTATCGGCTATCACCCGGAATGACTTCTGGTGCTGAAAAGAAAAGAAGAGTACATTGTAGAAATACATATGAGTGGATACTAGCGAAAACAGACTTGCTGTATTTTGACTTGTTACTTGTACGCAATGTATACAATGGCAGAATAATGTTTACCTTGACTCAGGTGCTCCAGGTCCAAGATGTTGAATCCTATGGCTTCCATTCTCGTTCTTCCTCTTGATTATCTTGCTGTAATCTTGCTATAACTGAAGAACTGAATCACGAACTTCACTAAGTAATTCTCGTTCAGCCACCGTATTTATACGATATTAGGGGACTAACGCTTCCCCTCCTCCGCTTCAATCCTCTCTTAGGGTACGTCGTTTCAGGAATATAGAAAGACCAACCCACCAGCCAATCGGCGTATAGACCATTAAGTACGTTATATGCTTTGGCAACGCATTCGCACGTCATCAACTGCTATTGAAACGGGAATATAGAAAGATCAACCCACCAGCCAATCGGCGTATAGACCATAAATCCCTATTGGTGGAAATGTTATATGCTTTGGCAACGCATTCGTACGTCACCAACTGCTATTGAAACGGGAATATAGAACGACCAACCCACCAGCCAATCGGCGTATAGACCATAAATCCCTATTGGTGGAAATGTTATATGCTTTGGCAACACATTCGCACGTCATCACCTGCTCCTGAAATACTTTGTCGCCCAACCCCAACCATGCTAATTTAGATCTGTGTACCACTATATCGATATCTGAAACCAACAAGAATTGTGGATGCTCCCACCAATATAACCTTATTGGATGCGATAGTTTCACCCAACCCACCCATCTAAAGCTTATTGGTTGTGATTGTTTAGCCCATCCTCCCCATCCAAGTATTCGTCCCCTCCGCTCTGATTTTACAACTGAATTATGTTGTGAATTTTTGGGTATAAATACAGCTTCATTCTGTAAGGCTTTTCAGTTCTACGTTCTTCAGAAAATCGTACCGTTCCGCAGAAAAATATTGTATATCATACCTATATCACCAACATTATGGCCGCAACCAATAATCAAGATGTTATAGTCGTCGGGGACGACTTACGGGCCATCCTGCAGGAGTTCGAAGATGAGGGGTTGCCTTTTACGCAGCTGGCTGCAGATGTCCAAGAAGAACTTGAAGAATTCGTCCATGTGAACCCACCAGCTGAAAACAACACCAGTGTGAACACCCCTGCAGCAATAGGAGCTGGCGTGGATGCAACGGAAGCAGCCGCAAGTGCAGTGCCTGTCCTGGCAACCAGTGTGAATACTCCTGTAGCTATAGGAGCTGGCGTGGATGCGATGCAAGCGTCCACAAGTACAGTGCCTGCGATAACGAGTAGAAAAATAAAAAAGGCACCTTCCAAGCCTTTTGGAGCATTATTGCGGCAGACATTGGAAAAATCAAATAAACCTCCAAAAACAGAGATCGAAGACCAGACGGAAGCGTTGAGGAGTACTGTTCAACGCATCAAGGATGAAATAGCAAATAATGAGCGGCAACTGGTAGAGGAGCTGGCACTGAACGATAGTCTCCAAGCAGCACAAGTTATCGATGAGCAAAAGTTGAAACAGCTAGACGATGAAAGGAAGCGTGTAAAAGAAACCAAGACGAGGAGAAAGCGACAGTTGGATGATTGCAAGAAGAGAATCGACACCCTACGAGTGACATCAACTCAAAAAAGATGCAAGCTGACTGAAGAGAAGGAACGTATTATATCTTTCTTTGAGTTGTAAAATGAACAGCAAAATATTATATATATATTTATATACATTATATGTATCGATTTGACATAATGAAATAAACTTCCACTTTTCTTAAACCCTATCTCTTTTGGAACAAACGTAGACTGGATATTATATCCTTGGATATCTAGAACAACTATAGTCATTTTTGAAGTCTCACAATGAATCTGATGTAGATTGTGGGTAGTCTGAGTTTAGGTTAAATAAAATGTGCCAACTTTATTCTGCAAACATATATTTAATACTATCACACTTTACAAGCTTACAGTAACTTAAATCTAATATTTAGAAACTTCGGCTAACATTAATTGTATAAGTAGATCTAAATTACCATCTTCAGGAGCCTCATCTCGCGCGGTGATCTGATTAATGGCATCGATAGCATATTTTACATTCGATGCGGGGTCTGTTTGGTAAAATTGAATGTCAGAGTGCCCCCAGGGTAAAGTTTTTGTTGTATTTGGAATTATAAACCTTTTATCATCGTTGTGTGCTAAAGCTACTTTATTTTTGACTTCTGTATATACATCATGCAACCTGCTTTTGAATGTATTCATTTTTCTTAAAATCAGACCACCATTCTCTAGTATATGCTTATAATCATTACCACATAACTGATTTTGTATTACTGCTTTTTTAACACCCTTTGCTTTTTTCATTTCTCCCTTAACTGACTTGATATAGTATGCCTTCGCACCTGTTCCGTAAAAACTTATTATAGGATCTTCTGGAAATTCGTCTTTCATTTTACCCAGAATAGAGTCATTGACTGGAATGTTGAACTCATTGTTTTGTTTATAATTTGAAGTATCAAACTCGCTAATATTATTTCTCATAAATTCATAGAAGTCATCTGTATGAGTTTTCAAAATTTGCGAATCTGTATCACAGTAAAGCATAGATACTTTATCGTTGAACTGCTTTTTAAGAAACCCATAAAAAAAATCATACATTACTATTTTAGATATGTCCAGTATACAAAATCCCACGTATATTGGCTTAAAATAACGTACTCTAACTTTTCCTAAATGGATAGCTGCAAGATTTTCGTTGAATATGGAACAACTCTTGAAATTTGGACGAGCTACTAGTGCTCCGACACCGATGCTATTACGAAGATTTTCCCAATGTGTGACCAACTTTATATCTCTTCTATTATCTACATTTTCCATAGTTTTTCCAAAAATTGCATTATTTAGAAGCTTATAAAAGTCCCTTTCAAATTTATTGTTTGCTTTATTACGCATTGCCGTATTGAGATCGATATATTCCTTCAACCAGAACGATTGTTTGAACTTAAGGATCCTGTGAACCTTGGTTACTTGCAAACCATACCGTACAGCTTGTTGTAGTACGCGATAATGTACAATATATTTTTTCTTGTCGTACAGATTTGGGATTAATTTCGGAATATTTGTCTTGGCATTTGGTGGGATCATACTTTCCACCAAAAACGGAAGGTCGCTATGTGAATCGTGTAACCCTTCAGGATATCGCACATCAACTTCCAAGACATAGCCATTCTCACCGTCTATTTTGGCATTTTCTAAATCGAATGTAGATATTTCTGAATCCCCCATCCATTCAAAACCTCCCGTAGGAAGAGGTGACGACATAGCATGCCCGTAAAGATTCGTGGCATCGAGATATGATATAAATGTCGATTCTTTAGATGGATCATAATTTGGTAAATATTTATTATTTGCTTCGTGCATTCTATCGCTGCATTGACTTATCCCCCCGCGAATACCATTCTTAAAGAACCCAATCATATCTATGTCCGTAAGGAGCTGGAGATTAACTTTGGTATACTTTAACATGGCATCCCAAGACAATCCAGGAGATGTAAAATAGTGTGCTGGATCCAATTTGTAAATATTCATACTATTTCTCCTAAACCTTTCAAAGACATCACACAAGAGAAGCACGTCTGTCCGTAAATAAATATCAGAATATTCACCTAGATTCCTACAGTTGAACGTTCTCCATACAGTTATTGCCCTCGAATATTCCTCCTCAGATATATCTTTCTCATTCAACTTATCATAAAACTCTGCCTTTGACGGTAAATATTCTTGATCCAATTTCTTTACATCATCCACATAATTGTAAGGAAATACACCTTTCTGTCTAATTAAATTAAAGACTCTAGGGTCTGAAAAATACTTTTTACTCTCCAGAAAATCCCTACTAGTCAAACTGTCTGATAATGCTTGTAAAGATCCAGGTAGAAAACGACAACTATCGATAAATCTCATTTGTAAAAACTTCCTCCTTATTCTACCGGTTCGGTCCACATAGTCATGCATATACAGACTTTTTGTAAATGAAATGTATTTTTCCTTATTCTGGGCTACCACGTCTATCTTATCTCCATGAGAAGATAGTTGTTTGATAAATAGGTGACAATCGTACCCACTTAAATTGTGCGTTATAACTGGTATAAAATTTGGTAATTTGAAATTAAAATTACATTTCGAATGTGCAGCCCCGAATCTAACTTTACCAGTTATGTGGCAATGATCGCGAACTTTAATATCGGATCCTGAAAATGGTTTCTCACAGATGTTACATTTCGTTGAAGTATCAAATTCAATCTGCTCTTCCGGCGTTAAAGGGATCATGGGAGTTACATCTTTCAAATATTTGAAATATAGTTCTTTAAGATCAGCTTCTAGCCTTGTCACGAATTCTTTCGCTGCGTCTTTACCTCGATACAAGACAAATTTGGATAAGTCAGAATCAAATGAAGATTTAATAAAATATGAAAATGAATATGGTTCATGTGTGTGGGTTTCGTTTGTATACGAATATTCTGGGTTGGGTTCACAGTTATCGATTGGTTTTAATAATGACTCAAAATCCGCATACACAACAAAGGGGACCGGCATTTGCTTTTCAAAATTCTCGAATTTAAGTATGTTTTCTGGAACCTGATTACTAAACTTATCAATTCGTAATTTTTCTGTGGGTGTTATCGTGAATATATGATTGCAATCGTTCCTTTGGTGAATATATAGATACGCCTTAGTTGAAAAATATAACAAACAACCGTCACAAAAGTACCGCTTATGCTCGTTTGAACTTAACTGATGTGCAACTAACCGTGAAAGATCTCTTATCCAACAATAGTGACCATTCCCCTTATCATCCATTAAATAGAGCAGATTGACATGTAAAGCTAATTTCTTCTGAGCATATCTCAATGGACCAACTATTTCGTATGTGATATTACCATCTTTGATTATTTTTTCAATTCCGTACACGTTTATAGATATATTATTGATTCTCTCGAACAATGAGATATCTTTAAAAGTAATAGGAAAGTTCATACCGTGGACATTCAATATGGTTGAAAAATGCGGGTAGGATGACACTTCCGCTACTCGGGTGCTTGCTGGTAGTAGCGCTGATGTGACGGCCCAAGCAAAGCAACACTGGTCTTGATTTCGCACATTTACCACTGCCTTCTTTTTCTCTATAAAGTATGGTAACTTTATATAAGACGATCCACCCAATGGTGAAAACTTGTTAATGTTCACTTCAGCATAAAGGATACATTCGATCGCCCACCCTGAAAATAAAACAACAAAGGTTACTATCTCAATTTATGCACTTCTCTAAATATCTAACATACCAGAATCCTTCTCCTCAAACTCAGATGATTGGGATGTAATTTCATCAGCAAACCGTTGATAAACATCAGATAGGTCTGTGCTCTCGTCTATTACTTTATTAACCGTATTGAAGGATTTGACGTCTGCCACATCACTCGTTTGTAATACATACTTCCCGAATACTTCCATGTTCACTTTCAGGGCTCTGTGCACTCGAAGTTTCTCTTCTATTACATCTAGAGTATTTTGCTTGATGTTATCGAAAAACTCTTTAAAGTCGGTATACAATTCTGATGGGCTAAATCTATAGCTGGCAATTCTACATTTGAATGCACTTTTTATAAGTCTCACACCATCAGTGATCGGGATCGATGAATTTGTTCTATGTTGTAATGTCCTTGCGTGGGCAGTCGTTCGATTTTTCGGAAGTGAAACATTGCAGCAAGGACATATCATATTCGGAGGTGTACTATCCAATTTAATTTTTTTAGCTTGTGGTCCACTTGTGGAACTGCCACTGCAAACATTTCTCTGATGTCGACGCAAATTGTCCGAACGCGTAAAATTATCACCGCAATCACTACATGTATGCATCTTATTAGACTATATCTTGATCACTGTCTGTCAAGCAACTGTAGCATCGATGATCGAGCCTCCTCGATTTATAGCTAGATACTCAAGGGCATCGTACCCCCACCTCCACTCATTCGCTTATCATGCAAGGCCCGACGTTAGCAAAACACGTTCTTTTGTAAGGCCAAGCTCAAGGCTATCCCCACCCCATTTTAATAACATTCAGGGAGGATCACTATCGATCCTCATAGGAAAATCATACAACTAATTTCAAGGTTATACAAACAACCAATACAAACACTAATAACAAATATTTCACAATCAGTCAATGTGAACTGGAACTCTCAAGGTTACCCAACACCCCATTTAAAAAGCCCCATTAAGATACGATCACTTTTGGAAAGACAACGTTACAAAATGACCTTCAGGGAGGATCAGAACCGGCACCTATAAGAAAAACCCACGTCAATACACCTCATGAAATATGGAAACCAAGGTCATCCCCACCCCATTTGAATGACCTTCAGGGAGGATCAGAACCGGCATATCCATACTACTAGCTTCCTTATTTTAAATGGAACACCCTGTATATTGTTACGTTTTTAAATTCAGCATCGATTTTTAGGTCCAGTTTGTTAACCATTGTTTATGTCTACGAAGCCTATTTTCGGAGTTATTCAGCAATTTTTACAAAAGTTGACGTTTGTACTTTTCAAGAAAAGTTAATATCTCGGAGACTGAACGCGATAGAAAGATGCGGTTTTCGGTTTTGAAACAAGCAAGGAACGTACTTGTGTTTCAGTAAGATCACTGTTTCGAAAGAACATTAAATCAATAGACTAGCAATTTTCAAATTTGAAAAGTTAGAAACGTTAAAAACTTTTTTTTTTGAAATGGGATGGTATGATAAGTTTCACATCGGTGGATGCGAAATTAAGTTATCTTTCATTTTTATCTAGGCACTATCTTTGATGGTGATACTCCAGAGAAGATTAAATATTACGGTGATGATGATAATGCATCATTTTTGAAACTTGTTTTCTAAATAACAGAGAGAACCAGTTCTTTTACTCACAAGGGCATTTATTTTCAGTTGCATGCTTCTGCTTTTCACTAACACTTTTCTTTATTAAAGCACATAAATCCTATGGTGCAGGAGGAGCTTACTTTTTTATGGCTGGTGGTCTCCCTTAATATCAGTTTCCCGCAAAAATGAAGAAGCTTTGAGTATCAGGGGCGTGCAGTTATCCTGCCTATTTGGTGATGGCGTGGAGTGTAACAAACGTTCCAACATAGCTTTCAATATAAGATAATATTGCTGTATTCGTGATAGGCTGTCCAAGCGTCCATTGACCTTGTGATTGATAGCACTACCACTTTTTTTGGGTCCATCCGAACATTAGCCTGTCAGTTACAGAAACCAAGGAACTTAGAATTTTCTGATGTGTACATACGAGTATTGCTTTAGATCGTTCTGTATTGTGTAACGTGGACATTATTAAATTCATTATTTGTTTGTGATTTATCTATTTATATGTATTTGTATAGAATACTTATGTAAACACATATCGGGCATATAAGTTTGTGATTTACATTTTCATATTTCTTTTTTGAATGACCTGTGTAAACACAAATTTGTGTATAAAACCGTGGCGAGGATAAAAAATTCGTATAGTTTTTAGAAATCGTTTTAGTTGCGGTGCAGAAATAATCATCAACAAATAAAAATATAAAAATAGCTTAAAATTCAGTTTTAGGCGATTTGGGGGCTTCTGATCGTTTTCCACATTTTTTTAGGGGGTTGCGAAACTGAAGGATATATTGTAATCGTAGTGGGCTATTCATGACTCGGTAAAGGAACAACTTAATTTAATTTTCAGCTTTATCCCTACCTCAGACAAAAATATTTTTTGAAATACATTGTTGTAGATAATTCTGAAATGTGTGTAGCTCATCAGTAAACTGATAGCAATGAAATTTCGTGATAGAGTGATAAAATCTGTGGTTTATGAAAATTATGTTAGTAGCTGTGAACCTAAATTAAAAACACGGTACAATATAAAACTGTTCGAACTCTGTTTTTGGGAACTCTTAAGTTCTCTGACTCTTTTCTACTTTTTTTCTTTTAGACTTTTTAAAATGAGCGGAAGTAGAATTTGGTCTCGGATAGGGTGGTTGGAAATCCTCGGAACACTTTTCATTGGCCTTTAAGGAGTGATACTGATAATGTAATCCCTTTTACTTCCCACACCGATAGGTGAGGGCAGTACTGTGATTGCGAAAATTTTCGATTTTGAGATAACACGCTTTTTGGGCGTTTTATGATGTCTACATAACGAAAATCCATGTCACTCATTTCCGTCGGTCTGTCTGTCGGTCTGTGCGCGTTTTTCTAGCCTCGTAATCTCAGTAACCGCTGCATGGATTGTGATGAAATTAGGGCAGCGATATGCTGGGGGGTCGTAGTAAGTAATGTTCTTATAATTTTGAAAATCGGTACAGGGGCGGCGGAGTAATTAGCAAAAAACAAAAAAATTAAATATTCCTCAAACTTTGTTTTTAGGTGATTTAGGGGTTCCTGATCATTTTCTACTTTTTTGGGTGGGGGTGAAATTGGGGTGGTTGAGGGGTGGGGGTTGTAAATCTCAAAAATGTTTTGTACTCATAATAGGCTATCCATTGACCTGTAAAAGAAAGACCTAGCGGCATAATACCCTTTTTTAGGCCCATCCGAACATTGCCTTGCCTACTCCAGAAACCAAGGGACAGAATTTTCTGAAAAATACTTAGGAATATTGCTTCAGATCGTTCTGTATTGAGTAACGAGTAACGTGAGTTATGGAATGGATTTTAATGAAACTTTGTCACAGTATTTTTACCGCGGTGAGGATGGAAAACGCGTATATTCTGGAAAAATCGTGTCAGTGGCGGCGCAGCAATAATAAAAAATAAAATAAAAAAATAAAAACGCATCAAACTTTGTTTTTAGGCGTTTTAGGGGTTTCTGATCATTTTCTACTTTTTTTTTTGGGAAGGGGTGAATTTGGGGTGGTTGGAGGGTGGGGAGTTGCAAAACTGAAAAATTTGTTGTATTCATAATGGGGTGTCCATTGACCTGTGAATGAAAAACCTAACGGCATAATACACTTTTTTAGGTTCATTTGAACATTGCCTTGCCCACTATAGAAAATATAAAAACAGCTCACACTTCATTTTTACACGGTTTAGAGGCTCCTGATCGTTTTGCATCGCTCACTTGAAGCATGCAGAATGAAAACTGTGGCGTCCTAGTTTCTAAGGAGGGAGACGCAAGAAACTATTTACGAGAGTTTTTGTGTTGGACTTTTTTTGTGTTGGAAGGTGGGTGATGATTTGGTTGCAAGGGGATTTCAGACTATAGCTTCATGCAATTGGAAAACAATAAAACGAAATCATTATTATGTGTAGGAAGTACTGAGTCAATCAACTTGACTCCATTCTTTAAATATCAAAAGATTGGCATACTATGTGATTAGTATATTAGCTGAAAATTTTAGTTCCTGCGGAGAGAGATTCAAGAAGTTATTTACGAGAGTGTTTTTGTTAGATGGTTTTTTGTGGGCGAGCGGGTGAGCGATGATTGGGTTGCAAGGGGATCTCAGACTATAGCTTTATGTAATGGAAAAATAATGGTATAACCGCAATGTGTGGGAAGTACTGAGTCAGTCAACTTGACTCCATATTTTGTCTTTTGTTGAGAGGGCGCGCGGCATTGCGCCTTAAGGAGGCTCCGCCCCTGACTCAAGGGCATACTAGCTCCTGCTAGAAATGCAGGCCTTGGGTACTAGTGCGATAAGAGCTGCAAAAGTGCGCACTGTATGGCCTATGCACTGGTGACCATATTATCCAAGTACCTTTTTCTTCTTCATTAATTCATGGGTAATATATCAATATCAATTGATGTAATGTATCTTCCTCTAGTACACACTGCTCCAACTGGGGCTTACTAGAGCCCCGAGTAAAACTACTTTATACTCGTAACGTGATGTATATTGATCTCCTATTACAAACTACTAATTACAGATGTATCTTATATCTAACCCATATCCTATTGACCTACCCTTGAGCACACTCACTCAGTTTATAAACACTCTTACCTAAAACATATACATACTTATTTCCCCATGTCTCACGTACGGACTGGTAACCTCCCTTTCAAAGTGGAACAATACCATATACTGGGTGTGACCAGTTTCCTTTATTTTACTAAACTACAACACAACCCTTAATTATTATAACTATTATTATACCTATACATATATACAGGGTGAGTTTTTAGTACCGGCTCGGTGGATAACTCCACTACTGTTTGTTAAGCAAAAATAAAATTTGATAGTATTTTCTCAAAATAAATAAATTTTAGTAAACAAATAGGAGGTATATCTTAAATTTGTAGAAAAATCGCAATATCTCAGAAACTAATGAATGCAGCCATAACAAGTACTATACAAAGATGAAAGAGCATATTAAAAGCAATTCTTTGGTATAATAAAATATTGGGGGTTACATTTGAAAAAAGAGAGAAAATCTAGATTTTGTATTCTACATCACCCTGTATACGAATATGCGTTGCGGGCTTTTTTTATAGCCGATTTTAAAACTAAAGAATATTTTTTATTCATCCGTGTAAAAAAAATGTTTTTTGATTCATCACTTTTTTCTATACAGTACGTTCATTTGACAGGGATTTGGATATAGAAATGGTGATAACTTTTGAAATACCCTGTATAATGTAACAATACCCTATATTGGAAAAACAGAAATCATTAGTAGAATTTGAATATGGAATAATATATAGGGTGTCTCATTTAAGAAAATGCATGTTTGCATCACCACGTAGTTATGAATCACCCTGCATAAATCTAAATACTTTCTGAGCAAGGAGCATATCCGTGGCTACAACTTTTATAAACAACTTTTTTCGCTATCTTCTACAGTAGTGGAGTTATCAACCGAGCCAGTACCAAAAACTCACCCTATATATACATATCTCACATGCAGTCATGGCGTGACTTGCTCCAATTGAATTTCAGTCCGACTCTGTATGACAACTTGAACGCATCGACAGTCAGCATAATTCAAAGCAATAAGGTGATCGAACGAAAGGAGTTCCCTCAATCAGAAGTTTCTCATCCAACGGAGGGCATTAACTTCTCATGTGGTGTAACTAAGTTACTTCAAAGCAGCTACAGACACTGTTGGCGAAACTATTTCTCGCGTTCAGCATTACGCTAAGGCGGAAACTGCCTTTCGGTGGTAGCTCATAGCTATCCATTTGTTCCAATTGGAAATTTCCTATTATTAAAGAGCTAGGGTATAAGGGTTATATGATGTCTGTGAGAACTTAGTAGGGTGTAGGTTAAATGCATACTTACGACCTAAGAGAAATAGCATCTCTAAAAGGCGGTCAAGGTTATAATCGCCTTTTCATTTATAAGACTATTAGATCAAAATAACAGGCACCTATAAGCAAACCAATATACCTATTTCAAATAAATGTACTTATACCTTCCAAAACACGCATAAGAGTAGATTGTCGGACGAAGAATTTTAGCTTTCATTCAACTATACCGTATTTCGCAATATGCGTAAAGCTGTAATAATCTTAAGACAAGAATGTGATACTTTTGATTGTTCACGGTTATATTAAGTAAATATCTTACTTTTTTATTCCAAACCGGGAAACTCAATTTGACATAATATCCGCTGCTGCCAGCTCAATCTGATATTTAGTTAATTTTACTTCCCACGCCGATAGGTGAGAGGAGTATTGTGATCGCGAAAATTTTCGATTTTGGGATAATACATTATTTGGGCGTTATGTCTACATAACGAAAATCCACGTCATTCATTCCCGTCGGTCTAATAATAATTAATCAATAAATGTGTTAAAGGTTAAAAGGCCTGTCTGTAGGTCTGTATGTCTGTACGCGTTTCTCTAGCCTCGTAATCTCAGTAACCGCTGCATGGATTGTGATGAAATTTGAGCATCAATATGCTGTGGGGTCGTAGTAGGTAATGCTGGCTGGCGTTTTAGGTGTTCCTGATCCTTTTCTACTTTTTTTGCGTGGGGTGAAATTTGTGGGGGTTGTAAAATTGAAAAGTTTGTTGCACTCCTAATAGACTGTTCACTGACCTGTAAAGAAAGACTTAGCGACATAAATAACTTTTTAGGTCCATCCGAACGTTGCCTTGCCTATTAGAGAAACCAAAGACTTAGAATTTTTTCAGGTGTAAACATACGAGTATTGCCTTAGATCGTTCTGTATTCTGTAATGAGGAAATTGTTGAATCGATTTTAATGAAATTTTGACATAGTATTACTACTGTGGCGAGAATGAAAAATGCGTATGGTTTTTATAAATCGTGCCAGTGATGGCGCAGAAATAGTGAAAAAAACTAAAAATATAAAAACAGTTCAAACTTCGTTTTTTCGTTTTAGAGGTTCCTGGCTATTTTCTACGTTTTTTTGGGTGAGGGTGAAATTAGGGTGTAAAGAAAGACCTAGCGCCATAAATCACCATCCGAACTTTGCCTTACCTTATTACTGAAACTAAGGTACTTAGAATTTTTTGTGTACATACGAGTATTTATTGCTTTAGATCGTTTTGTGTTTTGTAACGTGGAAACTGTTAAATTGATCCCAATGAAATTTTGACACAGTATTATTACTGTGATGGTGAGGATGGAAAACGCGTATGGTTGTTAGAAATCGTGTCAGTGGCAGGGTAGCAATAATTAAGAAACTAAAAATATGAAAACA
This sequence comes from Callosobruchus maculatus, assembly GCA_951848785.1. NCBI lineage: Eukaryota > Metazoa > Arthropoda > Insecta > Coleoptera > Chrysomelidae > Callosobruchus > Callosobruchus maculatus. Next base: position 6,191,713 of record CATOUR010000100.1, read on the forward strand.
GCCGAAACATCGTTTTTAAATCTTTTAGGAGTTCCTCATCATTTTCTACCTTTTTTTGGGTGGAGATGAAATTGGTTGGTGGGTGGGTGGTTGTAAAAGTGAAAAATTTGCTGTATGCTTAATAGACTGTCCATGACCTGTGAAAGAAAAACCTCACGGCATAATACACTTTTTTAGGTGTTCGTTCCATTCCTATTCCGTATTCTGTTCCTATTACAGAAACCAAGGGACTTTTTCTGATGTATATACAAAGTGGTGGTGCTGCAATAATAAAAAAAAACTAAAGATATAGAAACAGATCAAACTTCGTTTTTAGGTGTTTTAGGGGTCTCGGATCATTTTCCAATTTTTTTTTTGGAGGGAGATGAAACTGGAGTGGTTGGGGGGTGGAGGGGTTGTAAAACTATGTATTATATGGCTAACAGGCTATCTATTGAACTGTGAAGGGAGGGCTGGTGATGATTTGGTTGCAAGGGGATATCAGACTATAGCTTCATGCTATGGGAAACCGGTGTATCATTATAATATGTGGGAAGTACTGAGTCGGTCAACTTGACTTCATTTTTTCATTAAGCGGTGTCAGTAAAAACAAAATTAATCCAAGTTGAACCTTAACTTTAAGCTTTACTTTCTTAAGTGACAAATTTAAATGAACTGGTGCAAGTGGCCATTAAAACTACGAATCCGATAATATAACTCTATATGGTTCTATGATAGGTGTTTGGAATGTAATTAGAGAATCAAAGCTCGACGCAGTACTTTGAACTACATAAGCTGAAAGGCGTGTGAATGTGACACAGAAGCAAAATAACAACTAGATGTGTATACAGAGTTGATTCTACCCAACCCCACCAAAGCACAACACGCCAAAGTTCCATCATAGCGATATCCATATTGTGGCCAACATCATTCTGTTGGCCATTTGGCTTTGATTAAATGAAATGCAATAATACGAAACTAATTATGGATGGCAATAAATACCATATATCCCAAATGCGAGGTGTCATTCGAATTGGATATTTCAATCGTAACGTGGAATGGAAATGCACCGCCGGTCATCGTATAAAATAGAGCCTGCACGCTACAAGTTGAACACACTGGCGTAGGTTTTGCTTGGTAACTATAATTCAGTCCTAGACTACGCAGTGTTGCAGTTTTAGTACATTTGTACTGTGTACATTTTCAAAGTCAAAGTGCGAAAGAACATTTCAGCCAAATTTTAGTACATTTTTGGTCTTCGAAAAATGGACTGAAAAATGAAATCATTTTTGATCGTTACGATCCGTAAATTCTTCATTTGACACGTTGTGACTTCTGAAATGGATGTGAAATTGTGCAGTTGCACAGGATTGACAGCTTTTTTGACCCTTCAGAAAATTATAGCGCAGGGCTGGTTCTTCAGCAAGTTCATGTCGATCCATTTTCAGGTCACAATGGTGACAGAAAAAAATGAAGTCAACTTCCTTCACTCGGTACTTTCCACACACTACGGTGATACCAGTTTATTATTTTCCTATATCATGAAATGTATTATGTCGCCGTGGTAGTAATACTGTGTCGAAATTTCATCAAAGTAAATTCAATAATTTCCACGTTAAACAATACAGAACGATCTAAATCAATACTCGTATGCAAACATCAGAAGTCCCTTGGTTTATATAATAGGCAATGAAATGTTCGGATGGACCTAAAGGAGTATTAGTAAGTAAGTTATAGTATTATGATGCTTGGTCTTTCTTTCACACGCCAATGGACAAATATAATCAGAAACCTAAAAAACGCCTAAAAATGAAGTCTCTGGAATCATTGGAATTTTTGTTTTTTGCTAATCACTCCGCCGCCCGTGCACCGATTTTCGAAATAAGAGCAGCATTACCTACTACGATCCCACAGCATATCGCTGGCTACATATCATCACCAACCATGCAGCGGTTACTGAAATTACCAGGGTAGAAAAACGCCAACAAACAGACAAAGAGAAATACAGACAGACCGGCAGACAAATAGACCGGCGAAGATCAGCGACGTGGATTTTCGTAATGTAGATATCATAAAACGCCCAAAAAACGTATTATCTCGAAATCGAAAATTTTCGCGTTCACAATATTCCATTCACCTATCGGTGTGAGAACTAAAAGAGTGACAAAGATTTTTGTGATGATAAAAGCTTCGAAAATCTGCTCGATAACAATATCTATGGTGTAGGCAAGAAACATGAAAAGTTAACATGGAATTTAACTGAAACAAAGTATTTTTCAGAAATTGATAGAAATGGGATAATATCTGTTCAAATTTTAAATATTTTCATGCATTTTTCTATTTTCATTTTTTCGCCTGTGTAACATAAATGATACATAGAGGTTCTTCTCTCAATAGCAAATCATATTTAATAATTTTGTATTGCTCATTTTCATTTAATTTTCGTCTGATTCCAAAATATATACTCAAGCCAAAAAAAATCCGTTAATAACATATTTGAAAATCGTTCAGATTTTAGAGTTATTGCTTAAAATATGAAAAGTATAATAGTAGATAGTTTATGTATAAGTCCTACATAATAGGTGTGTCAAAATTAGGTACGACATAGTATATGGTCTTCCATTTAAATGTATCCATCAAACTTGAACTTCACTAACTATGTATTCTTGAAGAAAATAATTCGAGGAGCCTTTCAGTTTCAAATAGGGCTAGAAATGGCCTGTTCTATAAGGCTGTACTGAAAAGATGCAGAGCATTTATAAGTACCTCTGATTTTTTATAAGTGTGTTTTGAAGGATCCTGCATAAACCCTAAGAAACCTATATTGTATGGATGGCTATAAAGGGAGAAGTTCAAATGTGCAGTGGTGTATAGAGTCGTATATTGTAAGCAGTAAATTTTTATCAGACTGTATACTCAAATAAAAAAATTTAACTCTCTACGATCCCTATAACATTTGTATAAACCAGTTTTTGTAGCTCCTATAAATACCGGACTATATGAATTGCATCCACTGTTGGATTACCCTGTACCTACATAGCGAATGTCATGATTATGAATCGTTTTAACTTATTATTATTTCTCAAACTTATTCTGTAACTGTGTCTCTTGTTAATTTGGAATTAGTGCTATTAATCGATTCCACTTCTTCCAAATAATGTTTTGCCAGAGTTTGTACTTTGATAAAGATAACAAAGCCGGAACGTTAGTAAGAAGTTTATGTTTCAACACATGTGAGTTTTAATCAGAGCTAGTTAAGCGATGAGTCAACATCATATCAGATCATCATCATAATCACAATGTCTTAACAGACATGTTGTGAACTCGTAAAATGCATTAAGTCGGAGCTAGAGTATTGCCGACACGAATGTTATCAATAGTTTTGAGAACTGTAGCTCGCCACCTTTTGCCATTTACTGTCAGTTCAGTAGCGCTCTTCATACTCATATCCAGCAACTGTTTCGTCGTATCCACCCAGTGTGTAGGGGAACGGCCACGGCGCCGCCCACTCGGGGCGTGACCCTGAACTACAAGTTTCTCCATATTATCGCTTCGCTGAATATGCCCGAAGAATGTAAGCATTCTCGTCGACACAATGGAGGATAGTCTCTTTGGATTACTGAGCTCATCCAGTATGGAAACAGATGCACTTAGCAAAATAGCACCGAAAGTGTGACGTGTTATAACCAAGTTTTGATCCCATAGTAAATACTCTCTGATTCAACTATCCCTATGGACCATCAGCTACGTCACTGACCACACATTTTTAATGAATATATTATAGTATTGATTTATAGTACAAGTCCAGTCGATAGGGGTATCCGGTGTGGAAGTCAGCTTTTGTGTCTCCCAAAATAAATAGTTTTCTGTTGTATTCCCTAATCAAATAACAGCGCTATCCATAACGTGCTCAAAACTTGGAAACGCTCCCAGGGATTTTGAATTGTTGCCGTTCTCTAGACCGTTGACTGCATCTGAATTCCCGCTAGACTATGGAAATTCCATCGGCGCTAGAACGAAAACGGTACCGTAAACGCGGGCTACTTTGGCCCACTTTTCAGTAATTATTGTATGTACTTTTCTCTAGAAACTGTTGTTTTCACTGCCCAGAAGTTCTGGCAATCTTTTTTACAACTATAATATCTTAAATTTTAATCAGTAATCCTGTTTTTACTTACAAAACGTTTATTAAATTAATATATTTTTTTTAGTTTTGGGCCAATGTTACCCTGCGGTTAGGGTAACTTTGGCCCAAGTCAATTTTTAGCGCTAAAAGCATGATACAAATGGTATGGATACAGAAGGACTTGGATATTGACTAGAACAGGTTCTTCAACGAAGATTATATTATCAAATGTTACCAAGTTTTGTCATAATTATGAATTTTATCAGGTGAAACATCTTTGACCACCTTTTTCAGATGTTCAATATAGTCTGTGATGATTTGTTCATGAATCTGATTACGATTTATTTTGATCTTCGACGAAAACGTGACAGTCAGTTGAAGGTGTCTCTTTAGAAACGATCTGACCCGTTCACGTCCTGGAACATAGTTGCAAAAACATTGCATAGTCTTCCATTGCCTAGTCAAATAAGATTTTATGATGAATCTTAAATCTAGTTCATCGAGAATGCTAGTTCTTCTTGCGAAAAAACTGTTGCATGGCCTGGTGAACTGGAAAACAAACTTTTCAACTTGTTTTTTATAGGGGTATCTTGCAATGATCAGCAGCCTGCCTTTGCGTCATATCACCAGATCTGATTGCTTCTAGACCAGTTAGAAGTTGTTCATTGCTATAGCCAGTATATACTGGGCCTCCAGGAAGTCTTTTATTACGGCATCCTGAACAAGCTGATTATGATAATACGCAATATAAATGAAAAAATAAAATGTTTCAAGGCTTTTGTAGCAATTCATAAATTAATATTATGGGTTTTGGCCAAAAAAAACGTTGGGCCAAAGTAGGACGTTTTTTATAGATTATTGGGTCTGATTTAAAAAAACATGAAAATAAAAAAACTTGTTTAGTTTACCAGTGTTGTAACTACAGTACGACTTAAAGAAAGGAAAATTGTTTAATAGGGGGTACTTACCGGATTTGTTAAACAAAAAATACGTTTTTTGTAAGTGGAAGTTTGGGAGGTAAAAATTGCACGTGGTTTCACTAGTCAAACAACTATAAGTGCTGCTTTCTAGTGGACAGCAAAGGAACCACTGGACTTATCAGACAGCCTGTATAGTGCGGCTACCTACCGGAATGAGCCGGAAGTATTTTAAATACGGTCACAAATATGATTGTAGAGTACGATTTTGTTTTTTTTTTCATTTGGGCCAAAGAAGGACGTTAGGGCCAAAGTAGCCCGCGTTTACGGTAGCTTATACAATATACGACAATTTTGTGAGATGAACGAAGACCCGGAGCCAATGACCTAAGGGTCTGTAGCAGGGAAGGGAAATCAATTAATCATTTACAAGCCTCGTTTGTATAGAGTGAGTCCAAAGTACGGAACACCTCAATGCACTAGTATCATGATTTTTATTTATTATTGTTTTTGATAGAGCATGTCATGAGAAGCTTGCCCTTCTTTCCCCGATTTTTTTGAGCCTAGGATATCGACAAAATAAGGAAAATATTTGAATTTTCCTAGTTACGTAACGTCACGGGACACGGGACTAAATTCAAATTAGCCAATCAGAAGATGTGGAGATGTGCTACATTGCCACATGCCGACTTGCCCTCACTATTAAGTGGAAGCAGGGAAAAAGGTCCCATGAATAATCATACAAAGCACTTTAAAACTAATCACCAAACCACTTTCTTTGCCCTTTTCACCAAACTTTCACAAAAACAAATAACCTATATATGCCTTTTTGCTTCATCGTGAAAATGTTCGTAATCCATTTGGAACCCGTTTATGACAGACCATCGATGAATGGAAAGTCAGCGTAGAAGTTGCTATTACAAGCCAATATTGCCAATATTGAATTTAAGACTAATTTCCGCCGCTTTTTGAACGTCGTGTCGAGTTGAAATGGAAAAGCTAACAAATTAGAGCACGGAACATAGATAATGTTAACCAAAGTTGATGAAAATCACGAATCACAATGTAAATGAAACGCAATGTTCTGGAATTTCCACAAAACATAACAATTATTCACATGTACGTTAACACTGTTGACAGTACTATTCGTTCTATGCTGTCAACGTATTGTCATTGTCAACAGTTCACCTTTTTAACACGCTCTTGTTAGATTCACCTGTACATATATAGATTTGTCAGCTTATAGCACCCTTTTGTGCCTTGCCTTACTACTGTTTCTATTCACCAACAACACTGCCAACACTAGATAAGTATCTTTTCATATATGGTACTGGAAAGATAGTTGTTGAATCTTGTCCTTCGTGTGATAGTAACTGCAACACAGCGCCATCTGTTGTCTTAAACTGTATATAGCTATCCAGTTGGCTTTGTATTATAGCCACCTACAACTGACGGTACGGAACTTTGCCGCTCCAGTCTCGCGTAGACGTGGAAAAGTCCCAGAGAAAACTCTTTTGTTAGGTTGACTCCGATTAGGGTATCGCTGTCTGTACTCCGCACGAGCAGCCGCCGAACTGTAGATCTATCATGAACGTACTTACGCTAAGGCTGAAACTGTAGATGATAGCTGTGCATGCCTGAACACCAACGCCGTTGCCCATAATAAAAATAGAGACGCAGCTGCCACAAACCACTGGATTTTAATTTTCGCAGGAGTGCGTTCATTATTGTTAATCAACAGCATGAAATCTGCAGTTTCAGCTTTAGCGTACTTACGACTATGATCGATCCATTTGTTTTCATTAAAGACATCATTCTTAATTTTAGGCCTACTAGGTTCTGGAGGATTTCCGACCTCTCATTTATATAAGACTGAAAAGCTACGGATACACGATACTTTATAGCGTGGCTTGCAGGATTATCTAACAACTTTTAAGAGCGGCTTTTCACGAGGAATCCATCTCAAATTACAACTTGAATATTTCTTTTAAAATTATACAATTTCAAGACCCTGTACCGAAGTTTAGGTTATATGATCACCTTTAATGACTAATCACGGTGTAATAATACATTATTTAAATACCCATAACAAAAATAAAAAATCCGATGACAAGTTTTTGCCAAACACTCTTTTGAAACTTTGTACATACGGAGATCCATTATGGTTTGAGAGCTTAAATGGAATCTTATTTTGCGTATGTTTTCCACATTTACTACAAGTTTGTGATACCAGTAGATAACTAGAAATGGACATGTTTTTACTGTAGAGTGCACGGTTTCGTATTTGGTAATTTTTTAAGACAAATTCATTTTTTTGTAACATTTATTGAAGTCACTTTTCACCACACGCTGATACCAACACTATCTCGCAAAGTGTTTGATACATCATCACTTTCTTTTAGTCAGTAATGACGTGATAGCATATTTTCTGAGGATTCATACCAAAAATTACAAAATCCGGCAATAAAATTTTGTTTTGTTAGGGTTTTCGTTTAGAGGTCTAAATTTTAATGAAAATCTCTAAAATTCAATTTCTATCTAAAATAGTTGAAAATCGGACCCTACTTTATAGATTTTTTTGTTAGAAATGAGTACAGTCTTCTCCAAAAGCATGTTATACTCGTCATAGAATGCCCTGTATATCGTTAAAGTTAACCATGTAGCATTCAAAATTATTTGTAGGACATTATTTTGAATTACTGGCATTTTGGAATATGCTTCTTCGCAGTAAACATAATACATATCCTTTGGTCCTGGTAATGCAGATTTTTTATTGATAAAACTTTTCACTCAAACGTATTGTTTCCTTCAGCATACGATACGAAAAAGTATTTTATTGTGGTAGCACTGGTGGCTAGATTTAGAAACCGTGAATAACCAGGTTACACAAAACCGTTGCCAGTTTCAAAGGCCTTATGGTCTGGTAGGAAACAATAATACTTATTGTTGTTCTTGTACTAGAACAGTATGTTACGATATGTATTAGTTTGCTGAAGATCACTTTTGACGTCTTTTTTAAATCTTCAACACCATTAGTGCCCTTAGAATTGCCTTTGTGCGCCTTCTTTCTACTTTTCTCAGCTTTGCGTTTAACGAGCTGCTCAAATCTAAAGCTAACAACCCAAAGTTCACAACATTTGTCTGGCAAAGATAAAAATAAATAAACTGCCGCGTATCCGCCGTCTTTGTGCTCTAGCTCGTACGGAAGAAAACTTGCCGAATTTCTTAAATACGCTCTGAAAAGTTCCTTTTTCGAAGGAGGATATGATACTTTTTGCAGCGGCTTGTTAAGAAGTTACATCAAACAACAGAGCAGTCCACGAGAATGTGCTTCTTAGCGGATAAATTTTTCAGCAATGCCGAACGTGGCAGATTTTTCTTTTATCTTCGAGAAAATTCCAAATACATCTAAAGCGTAATAGTATCTTCTTGTATCTATTAACTGAACTTAATTATGTGGTGTTCTTGCTACAAAATATGAAAGATTTTGAGGTATTTGTTTATAGTACAAGATCCCATTGCTCCATCCTGCAGGCATCTGTTTTTTTGCTAAAATTAATTTTAGTGCGGTGCAGTGGGATATTAGACTATAGTGAACGTTCGGAAGTATTAAATTGGTGAAAACATCAAAATCTGCTTCCGGATTATTTGATGTCAGTAGTCTTATGTCACCGGAAAAAATCGCAAAAATCTCGCAAATGGTGCGTTGTACGAAAACAATGCAAGAAAACTTTTTTTATTTTGCAAAGGATCAGGCATTGAATAATTTTATTTTAATTTGTAACAAAGTCAGTTGTGTAGGAGTTTTTTAAAAAAAAAGGTAATTGTATACCCATATCTCCACCTTTGGTTTTGGTAATTTAATGCTATATCCTCTACATTATGGAGAATGCTTATATTATCCTGTGTGTTAAATAATTTTTTTTCTAAACAGCTGTTCCGGAAAAAATTAACGTAAAAAACACCTCACCTCACCTGGAGCGAGAACCTCTGATAAAAATCATGACAATCTCCGTTTTCGGCCATTCTCCAACTGGCAACCATGGATTTTTGTAATTAATATGAATGAAACTTTCAATCAGTATTAATTTTTTCACAATAACAGGTGAGTGCAGATAATTAACAGCAATATACCTGTTTACGCCTGGCAACCCTGAGGCTGCTACTGACGGAGAGCTGGGAGCCTAATGCGCTGTAGAAGCGCTGCGAGAGAATAAGTTTAGTGTCTGTGTACGCTAGATTCATAACGCTGCAGGTTATAGCCCTCTTGCACCAAATTCCTCGGCAGCTCATTCCACAGCGTCGAAGTTCTTCAAAAGAAGGAATGCTGGTTCAGGGAGTAGGGACCTTGACCTGGTAAGAATGAGCTCGCAGATCCTCTCTAGTATTCCTATTCAGACGGCCTTTGGTTTTATTGTCTGGGAGAGCTCACTCGAACATCTTCCGTGATAGCAACTATAGGCGTAGGCGTTTAATTGCTCTCTTCTGGATAGTGTCCAGAAGCTTTAGAGAGTGCTTCGGAGTGCATCCCCACACATAGCAGAAATACTCCAACGATGGTTGGATCTGTGCCTTGTGGAGCAGCATAGTTGCTCTTGTGTATACAGCTTTCTACGGCGGAACAAAACTCCACGCTTCTGGGATGCCATTTTAGTAATACTGAAGACGTGGTCATGCCAGGTCATGTTCTTCTTGATGTCGATTCCCAAAAGCTTGGCTTAAGGTGACTCGACTGCTGGGTGATCCTCCATTTCCACAGTTGGTAAGCCCACGTTAGACTTCTTTGTCAATGTTGTCTGAGTTTTCTGTACGTTAAACTGTACTGTTGTCTACGAAGCTGTAGATTGAATTGAATATTATTCCCAGCAGCTCGTTGATGTACAGTAGAAACAGTTTAGGGAATAGGACAGATCCCTGCGGGACACCGGCGTTTGTTGAAAATATAGAAGAACGATAAGATATATAGACCAACTGATAGACAAACAGAAATATGGAAATAATAATAAGACGCTTGTCATTTAAACTTCTAAAAATGATCCAAATGTACCTACGGTATGGGAAATGAAAGTATAAGAATTATTTAATTGGTGCAGTTGAAAATGATGCTACATATAACCCCTACCTAAGATCCAACGTGATTTAAAAATATTTCAAACTCTCCCTCCTTATCGAGAGTGTTACATATGCAATAAATATATTGCATCCTGTAAAATCCACAGATCGCATAATAACCTGGTTACCGAACGTTGCGTCTAGGCAGTGCACGTAAAGATCCCCAGTCAGTCTGGTTCACTTTCTAATTTTCTTCTTGGAGCCTAAATGGCAGAGTGCAGCCGCCGGCGAAGTGTGTGTGCATGATCCTAGAATATCTATGCCTGCCTACGAGTGCAACGCAGGCCGAAAGTCGTGAGAAAATGCGCGCCTACTTCGCAAACATCAAGGGAGCGACCGACATGCTGACGACACACGGTGCATCGAAAGGTAGTGATGGGAAGCGAAAAAGTATAAGTGTAATAATGGTAAAATATTTAAAATGTAACCAATATACAATAAAAGCACTGATAATATACCGCTGTTTTTCATGGATGTCGGACACTGTTCAAGACTACTCTCCTCGTGAGTTATATACAGGGTGGTCCAATAAGAGCGCGGTGCTCTCTCTCTCTCTCTCTCTCTCTCTGCGGCCATACCGTTTAAACTAGACGAAAATGTTTGAAATAAAAAACGTTTCCTCTCAAATGCTCTACATTTATAAAATAATTTCAAAGATGGCGGACTCCTGGATATACCGGATGTAGGTATCAATTTCCTTGTTTTAAATGGAATACCCTGTATATTATTACTTTTTTTTAATTCAGCATCGATTTTTAGGTCCAGTTTGTTGACCATTGTTTATGTCTATGAAGCCTATTTTCGGAGTTATTCAGCAATTTTTACAAAATTTGACGTTTGTAGTACTTTACAAGCAACATTAATATCTCGGAAACTAAACGCCATAGAAGGATGAGGTTTCCGGTTTTAAAACAATCAAGGAACGTATTTGTATTTCGGTAAGATCGTTGTTTCAAAAGAACATCAAATCAATAGACTATCAATTTTCAAATTTGAACAGTTAAAAACGTTAAAAGCTTTTTTTTCAAATGGGACGGTATGATAAGTTTCACATCCGTGAATGCGAAATTAAATTCTCTTTCACTTTTGTCTAGGCACATGTGGTTCTATCCTTGATGGTTTTCAAGATATTTACGCTTTTGTAATTATTGCGTACGAATTGGAAGAATCGTAGGTGGCGTGGCTCGCAGACGAAACAATTGGCAGGAAACCTTTCGTCCAAAGTGTTTCGACCTGTAATACTAAAATGTGTGCTTTCGCTCCATCTAACTGTAACCACATTACTCTTAAAAACTCCAGCGGTGAATTTTTCAACAGGTTTTCCAAACTTCCATTTAGAAAATTTTGGAAAACGTTAGTTTATTTTGCGGTTTTCAATAATACCAACCCAAATGCTTAGACTTTATGCTGGTGGTCAAATTTGAAAATTGCTAGTCTATTGATTAAATGTTCTTTTGAAACAACCATCTTACTGAAATACAAATACGTTCCTTGTTTGTTTCAAAACCGAAAACCTCACCTTTCTATCGCGTTTAGTTTCCGAGATGTTAATGTTTCTTGTAAAGTACTACAAACGTCAAATTTTGTAAAAATTGCTGAATAACTCCGAAAATAGGCTTCGTATAGACATAAACAATGGTTAACAAGCTGGACCTAAAAATCGATGCTAAATTCAAAAACGTAATAATATACAGGGTGTTCCATTTAAAATAAGGAAGTTGATGCCTATACTTCCGGTATATTCGGATTTCCGCCATCTTTGAAATTATTTTTCATTTGAAAAGAAACGTTTTTTATCCCAAACATTTTCATCTAGGTCAAACGGTATGGCCGCTAGGGAGCATCGCGCTCTTATTGGACCACCCTGTACTTACTAAATCTGTCTTCAGATGTCTATTGAGGTTAAAGCTTCCTGTGTATTGTAAAAAATCTATTGATACGCGTTTTCATTAATTTATTTTCTGATATATAGGTCCAATAATAATTTTTGGTAACTACACTGCTACGAACATCTTTAGATATCGCGTCAATACCTTTATTTCAGTAGTTAGGTTTTACTAGTGTATAATAGAATGACTAGTGTATAATAGAATGCGCCGATAATTTTTAGGCAAATATTATTCAACCTAGATTTTTATCTAGTTTTCTGGAGTTTTTATTAAATGTTCATATTAATATTATTCAGGCTTCTTCATTAACCAATCCCTCTACAATTTAGTAACTGTCTATGAAGTCATTCTAACATGTGTATGCATAGGGTGGAACTCATGCCCTTTTGTTACATATCTCATTGCTCTACCACTGCAGGCTCTAACGGCACATGGCCCGTTCCGCGTCTATCGGAAAAGGGTAGGAAGAGCTACAGACGACCAGTGCCGCCATTGTGGACAGCTAGATACGGCGGAACATACGCTCTTCGAGTGTGAGAGGTGGCTCACATACAGACAAGAAGCCTGTGCAAACCTGTCTGAAGATCTGAAGGCAGGTAACGTGGTGAGACTGATGACCTCCCATAAAGTCTATTGGAAGACCATCCACTGCATGGTGAGGAAAATCCTGAGCGCCAAAGAAAGCGAAGAACGCAGAAGTGGTGATTAAACCACAAGATTAGAGATCTCGGACCAGCCCTACACTCATGTTGTTATGTCGTTCGACGAAGGTTCCGTGAGTGGTAGGGAGGCTTGAAGGTAAGAAAAGAGGGAACGGGTTTTAGCCGGTCGGGCCGTGGTGGCATGTCGGATGGACGCGTTCGCGTCCGTTGGACATACGATCAGAGGACTCAAGCTGGTTCAGCGTCGGGTGGGCAGACTCTCTCTCTCTCACACACCTTCGGGTGTGCGAGAGCTTCTGTCCTTGCGATCAAGCCGATCTCCTAAACCCTCTATAATAAAAAAAACCACTGCAGGTTAGTGGGCGCCAAACCCAGTAGGTATTAAAAAAATTCTAGCCTGTATTTACAAATCTAGTAAGCCTAGTATGGTAAGAAAATGAAAAAGACTATGTATCAAGTAAAATTGCCATCAGTACATAGCAAAAATAAAAGCACTGCCCTTATAGAACAAGAGGTCATAGGAGTTCCTTAGAACAGTATACAAGATAACATACCTGTTGCATGGTAACTGTTCTAGATGGACAACGTACCTGTAACAAAAATAAATAGTTAATTTTCTACAAAACCACAAATTTTGGTTTCAAACCCATAAAATTAAGTAGCTTCTTACGTAGTTCTTCAAAAGGTACCATGTTTTCTATCCAGAATCTTATTTACAATTACTGGTTTCCAGCGCTAGAAAGAGCAAGTGAAAACAAAACAAAAATGACGTCTATACTTTGAGCCCTTCCCAATATGAACTTAGACACTTATTTAAAAAAAAATATAAACAAATTTCTTCGTAGGGGGTTCAAACCCCACAACCCCCACTTCGCTACGCCCTTCATGATAATAACAATACCCTCTCTGTCCCCTCTTAAATGAAATATTCGCTACGCCCTTGTTAGTTGCACGATCATTAGAATAGAATAGAATAGAACAGAATGGAATTTATTCGTCACAACAGTATAAAAAAGTACAAGTGATACGTGAATCATGCTAACAAAAAAAACAATACATAATTTAAAAATTAATACATATAAAAATAGTACACAACTGCTTACATAGCATTCGCAGGTACAACAGGATGATCACAGACAAACGCGGTATCTCCAAATTCCTCCAAATTATAAAAACAGTGATCTAAAATAATTTTATTCACAGTCATTTTAATGCGGTTTTTGTCAAGGCTCTTAATACCAACAGGTAAAGAATTATATAAATCCACTCGCAACGAATTTTTCACTGACTTAGTAAGTTTATATCCAGGCTGTCTGAGTACATTCATTGATCTAGTATTGTGATGATGAATCTCAGCACCAGTTGTGAAAAGGTGCAAACTGTTATGCACCTCAATGAGTGTAGAATAGATAAAAATGCTAGGCAGAGGCATGGTCCGTAAACTTTTGAATAATGGCTGACAATTGGCTCTGAACGCTTCACCCATTATCAAGCGGATCGCTTTTTTCTGCAAAACAAAAATTTTGTGCGCATTGGACGAATTGCCCCATAAAATATAGTAGTTCCATACATCAAATGAAAGTGAAATAATGCAAAATAGGTAGAACGCAATGTATCTAAATCAAGCAACTTTTTTAAGCCTCGAAGGACAAACAAATATTTTGATAGTGTGCTACACAGTTCGTCAACATGATTATTCCAACTGAGCCTGTCATCAAGGTGACAAGATTAATTCTATGCAGCGACAAAAGAGTCTGGCAGACAGATGAAACACGCAAAAGCATGACTCACATTGTAGATACTTTGAAAAAGGCTTATCGTCGCGAATATGGAAGATATTGGCGTAACTATTTCTATAACAACATCTCTGCTCTTACTTATGCGCAGGAAATAAAAGCCGTCAGTTTCTCATTGATTCAAAAAGTTAACAAATGAATATATTGATATTGATTTTTGTCTAAACGTGCTTGTACTATTTCATGGAAAACGTCAAACAATTTATTATAGCATATCCACATAAGGAAAAGAAATGCTTTGAAAAATCTGTTATGAATAACGTGGTATTCTCATCTCTATCAGATCAAGACGGACATGAGATTCCTTTGTGAATCAAGCACCGCACAAATCTGTGCCCAGTGAAGTGGGTGTGTTGCATGTCTTTATGTTTGAATGAACATTTCTCTACGGGAGAGCCGTTGCCCGTTTTTAACATGACGGAAAGATTGATATGAATATGAACACAAACACACACGACATCAGAATTGACGTTTGACATCAGCTGCTCACAAAATAGATGATTTTCTTTCAGAGAGAAACACTAGGTGTGGCAAGTGTTAGATTATATGATTGGTTAAATTATTTGATCAGAGGCAGGTTTATGTGTATTATTCCTTATATCCTTCATAATTTTCGGCATCGTTTATTTAAAAATAAAAGTTGGGGGGGGGTAAGACGTCTATGGTCACGAATTAAACTATACTGGGAAACTTGGGATAAGACATTTTAAGCTAGATAAATGTTGATTTAGAGATGAACAGGTTGGCCATAATGAGCATTGTGAAATAATTTGATTCATTTTATATAAATAGTTCAATCATAAATAAGTTTAGCTAGTTTTCGATCACACGTCCGACATAATCTGGTTTTTGATGGTTCAGAGGTTCTTGATTTGACTGCAAGTTCCTCGGCAAAATTACTTCCACACCTTCTTATACTTGCCATTATTCTTATACAGGGTGTCCCACGACGATTAAGACAAGCAATATATCGGAACTGGGCAGTAGTAGCGAATTAGAATTTTGAGGGTGTAAATTAGAGCAAATATAGTATATCTTCTTATTATTGTGACACCCAATGAAGTATTTGTTTTTGATCACGTGACGTCACATTCAAAATTTTTAATGGAACACCCTGTATATTTGTGACTTTTTTTGTTCCTCCCGATAAAACAATTCTAACAAACTATAGCACACTTGGGGTCTAAAGTGATTCATTCAAGAGCTACAGGTACATTATGAAAAACTATCAAAGTAATTTAACTGTGGGGGTACATGTTATAATCAATGGTATAGTGGTACCATCCTTTAAGTACCTGTAGCTCTTGAACTAATCACTTTAGACCCCCAGTGTGCTAGTTTGTTGGAATTGTTTTATAGGGAGGAACACAAAAAGTCACAAATGTACAGGGTGTCCTATTAAAAATTTTGAATCGGACGTCAGGTGATCAAAAACAAATACCTCATTGGGTGACACAATGACAGTAAAATAAACCACATTTTCTCTAACTTAAACCCCCAAAATTATAACTCTCTACTACTGCCCAGTTGCGATATATTGCTTGTCTTAGTAGTCGTGGGACATACCCTGTATAAAGGTATAGGTATAGCTAGAAAGTATGCCATTATTATGACTTATTTGAAATACACTACATATTATTTTAAACCTGGAAATACATACCTACTTTTTTAAAACATGCAAATGATGAGACGGTTTTTGTTACAATTGCAAGTAGATACTTTTTGAGATGGAAACAAATGTTTTGAAAAAGATACTTTTTCTCGGTATTCAAAATAAAAGTAGGAGTAGTGAAGGGGTATATACTACACATATGGAAGGAAGTGATCACTTCTATCTTCCATGCCTGGGTCTGTGTGAAAGCAATAAGTTTAAAAAAGTTAACTAATACAATATTTTCTTCTGTGTAACTCACCTCAGAAAATGAACGTCCGAAATATTAAGGGAGCCATATAACTGATAGCGTTTCATAAATAAAAAAACTGAAAATATATTATTTCACTCCATCGTTTCCGTCAAAACAGAACTGCCGAATTAAGGTTTCGTGCCTCTGTGCCCGTTGAAGTCTCCCGAGTTATATAGCAGATTCTTTCCTTATTTGTGGTGTATATCCGTCTAATCTGCATAAGAATATAATTTTCAGTGATTTATATGATTGATATGTTAATAAAAGAAACTGGTTGAATTGTTCTGTTGAGAAAACCATAAACTTTGATGAATATCGATTACAAAACCATATTTGAGAACAGAGAAGGAGAAGCTATACTTAAGTGATGCATATTTTTAATATATTGTATACAGCAGAGTTACTTAATGACATAGATAAAAATGAAATATGAATACTTAAAAATATATAAATAATCTAGATTGATCTTGGAGTTAAGATAGAATTTGGACATTTTTTTGCATTTCAAAGTCTTCTATCTATCAGATTTTAATTGGGATTACAATATGTATTTATGGTTAAATATGCATTAATTCAGGCAAGTGTTTATCCAATCTCGCCCTCTGAGTGAAAGAGGTTACATAAACTGATATAGAAATTTATGTACCTATAAGACGAAACTATATTGATAGCTGAATAGTAAAATCGACAGATATTTTTACAATGAAACAATAGAGGTTGTGAGCGAGTTAAAGCTGTTCCACTTTTTACTCATCCAATTATCACGTTTCCAATCGGTCACAGTCGATTTTAGATTATGCCCGCACAAGAAATGATCTGTTACATTTTATTGAGAGGTTGTTTTCGATAGCGTGTTATTTTCGAGCCATACTAAATACGTATTATACATTTCTACAGTTTGAGGCTATCTAAAGATCAACAACTTGCAAGTCATGCTTAGAAAATTGGAATTTGCAACATTACGTTTTGTGATGCGTAAATCACGAAAAGACATATCGGTCTGTATCTCGTCTGTTTTATAGATTTTGAAAGCTGTTCCATAGAAGGTAAAATAATTTAAAGGAAACGTACAGTGTAAGTCTTTTGCGGCTGTCGTCCAATGAATTTGTGGTACTTGGACTTTTAGGCCGGCGTCGTTGATGAGGATTGAGGCTTGACGTTTCGCCATCAGCATTATATGCACAGTATTCCAGAAGTTGCCAAAGAGAAATAGCTTGTGAAGATTCCAATCCACTCGTGGGGGTAAAACGTCAAGCCCAATCGCTCAAAGACGCCAGCCTAAAAACCCAAGAACCACAAATTCGCCAACTTAGAGATTATTTTATAGAGACAACGTCTAGAACTATTTTAGGTACACTATACCACCACCTACAACTATGTACGCTGTGTGTACCAGAATCTAGAGCAAATAAAATAAGCATTTAAAATTTCGATACACTTGTACGTCGTTGTTTACATTACTAGGATAAATATAAAATTAGCATGTCGACTGGAGAGGAGCTTACAGACTTTACTAGATTTCATTAGGTTATGTTTATTAGAAATGTAAGAGCGCTACTGCATATTTTTGTATCTTATGTGCTTATCAGAAGGTTCTATATGTAGGTTTGATACTTGCACTGTAGTATAACAGACAAAATGAAGAAATGTTGATATTCAATGTGAGTTTCCAGCATCATATCTTGTAACTCTTCTAATTACCTCCAAATTTATTTAATCATCTCCAATCACCTTCAATCTTCATTTGTCTATGCACTCAAAATATTTTTCAAGCAACCTGTCAAAATTTGCTGCTTATTCAGTTGCAGAAAAATGCGAAAACTTGTGAGGAAGAGAATCTAATATGATGACCTGTCAGAGTATATACACAGGTACCACATCTACCTATATACCCTACCCATATACAAGGTGATACCTGTCATGGTCGATAGCCTGATTTGCTTTGTTGAAATATACTGCAAACAAACTATAACTACTAGTTGAACAAATTTAATGATCAATAAGAATTGTATGTCACTTTTCATTGCAAAAACTTCAAATATTAAAATTCTAAGTACTAAGGGTCGTATTCATAGTCGCTACTTAGGTGTCCGTTAATACTTGAGGGTCCCTTAAGGGTCTAGGTTATAGTGCGCGAAATTGAAAATCCAAGAAAAGACGCATTCTCATTTGAGCGAGGAGGCGTGGCCGCCTGTTCCCTTTTTCCAGTGTGAGGTAAGATCAAAAGGTCCAAAGGTAAGGTCCAAGGGTCCCTATAAAATTGAATTTCGCATTTCCAAGCTCCTGACGTTACCTTTGAACTTACAGTAATGATTCAAAAAGCAAATTGAAGAAGAAAACTTGCGCTTTGTCAACTATTTGGCGTTTTTTCATATCGTGTTTGGCTGTCAAATTACAGACATTTGAAGAGTGTATGATTTTGCATTGCGAGTTTTTCTGCACATTAAAACACTTTTTTGAGAACATCACAAATAGTTGTCATTCATCAAGGTCTTAACTATTACCTTCTGAAATACTGTGTATGTAGTTTGAAAAACAAGTGAGTTCTGTTGGAAATGGGAATCCGTGTTTTAACATGGCAAATACATATGTATAACTGTGTATACTCAGACCCCTTAAGTAAGGCTTTTTGTTTTGACAGCTACTTGAGGGTCCCTTACGTAAGGCTCCCTTGAGTAATAGTCAAGTAACGAAATGTCAACATGACATGTCAATATGACATTTCGTTGCAGTCAAGACGATTTTGTAGGTTGATTTTGGAGTACGGTTTTATCAGCTTTTGGTGTGACATCCGGAAAAATATCCGGCACAAAACACGAAGTATTGGCACAAAACAAAAAGAAATAACAGAAAACATCAAAATGCGTAGGCATAGACATAACAAGTTGACTTATATTTGAAATATGACAACGTCACCAAATTAATCCCACCGTCTCGTAGGTGATGTCTAGAAAGCAGATCAAGGAAAGCCACACTTGATGAGGGTCCCTTAAGTATCACGGCCCCAAGACGGCCCTAAGAAATTTTCTTTATACGTTTATATCTCCAAAACCAATTATAATTAAGACTTATTCGTTTTGTCTGCAAAGTTAAAAATAGTGTAATGAAAACGTTAGTCGACTTTAAACATAAACATCTATCAATTAAACCATTGCTGGAATGTACTATTGTAAAACTATTGACTTTTCATAGACATTGTATTTGCCTATAAATGAAAATACTTCTAATACGTTTGTTGTTCGAATAATGTATGTCCTGTATACCTATTTATAATAACATCAACAACGCTTTCAACTTTTAAAGTACTTTTCCATAATTAATTACTACGAACTCTAATAAAGGTCACGACGTTTATTTCATTATATACCATTTGATATCGATATACCTAGAAATATGTATTCCAGCATTGGCGGGTACATTTAGTGAGAGTGCCTCCAATGTAGATTATCCTTTTATCATTTATAATTTGCAGGCGTTGCATTTTTTATTAAGTAAAAGTACTGCAATGAAAATTTCTTAACTTAATGTCTGCTTTCTATATTTTAACTAGTAGTAGAAGCAATAGGAAGGCGAAGCCAGGCAAGTAGACCATCTTTAGCTCTTTTGCCAACCCCACGAACCAACATTTAAAACACCAAAAACTCTCATGATGTCCTATAAAAGTCCTCTTTGTCGAACCTGCGCATACTTTTTCCGAAAGACAATATGACTGATTAACTCACCGTCTTTTGTGACTTCTATTTTTACTACGGTTTTGAGCATTTTGTATCAAACGCTCTATTGTATAGTACATAACCTCAATGTGACATTTAAGCTCAAATCAGCAAAGCTCCTATAGGTCGGCGATTCTAAAACGTTAAAGAAGACGAACTGCATCGTGAGTTTTTCAAGATTTGTTATAGTTTGCTCTTGCAACCCGAATCGATTGGGGTTTTTATAGTATATTACCGGTTCTCCTCTCGGAATTTTCAATACTGCAGGTGTAACGCCCTATGCTCTTTAAGATTTTAGAATCACCTAATTAGTTACGAAATTAGTTCGCGAATTAAGAAAAAGAAAAGACCTGGCGCAGCTGTCAAATAATAATACAAATTCATTCGACATCAACGTTGTGGCTATCATTTTGTGCTTTTGAGACTACAAAAGGTGGCGAAAACGTCAATCAAGGGTTCGTCTTTCAACATATATGGTTTTATTATGGGTAAGGCAGGATGACTCAGAGAACAACCACAGAGAACCTTTAGAAGTTACGTTGATAAGCCTTTATGTAAACTATGATCGGCTTCACTGAACCTGACCACTGCATAGTAAACAACCAGCACAATAACTCAAGTTGGCGGAAATTATACGCGCATCCCCATTTTTGGATGATTTTTTGTAGGGATGGTAACGATACTTCGATACTTGTACTTCTGCACTAATATCGACTATTTTTATCTTGGATACTTTTTGAGCGATTCCATCAAGCTGGTATCGCTACTCTTGTATCGAAAATAATTATATAATTATTGAGGGGTGTAATGAATGGCACAAAATTCTCTGTACGAACCAAACGCGCCTATGAGGCTAAAAAATATCGAGTTGGTACCGGTATCAATATTTTCATTTTCGCATCTCTACTCAATAAAGTTTTGTAGTGTATAAGTTAAATAAGCATTAATTGTAGTTAAAACAATAAACCTTGGAAATATGGAACTGGTCTGTTAAAACTAAATAAAGAGAGAATTCACGTTTGATACATCAAATGGTGACAGTGCATGATTGATACCCTGGAAGTAACCCCAAGCGCTGAGTTTATTACAATCAAAATGAGATGTAGTCGTTAATAATGTTAGCAACGCAGCATCCTCGTCAAATGGTATCCTAGGCAGAACTGCTCATCAGTCTCTCACTGTCGTCATAGTCGTCGTGCCAACTATAGGCCTAACAGTTTATTTATTCAAATTCGAAGGACGGACTATTGAAAACAATACAGTTGACGACAACAGCACGCGTAGTACCAATATGAACAATTTAAGGGCCAACGCAGTCGGACCAAGGAATATGGAATGGAATTCAAGTACATCTTCGAAAAGCTAAATGTGTTCCATAGAAATCTACAGAACGACGGTGAGCCCAGGAAAAGGAATAAGAATATATTGGGTAGAAAACTTGAAAGCGTGGACAAAACGAAGAAGAATGAATTTTCTTTGCAAAACATGGTAACCAGCGCTATGTATATGACAAGTAGTTGTTTCAGGCAACAAGAGAACGCAGTTTATACTACAGGTAGTTTCTCTAATTCAGACAAAAGGATTGATAACCATGAAGTCATTAAATCCAGGGGCGTGCGATGGTTTACATTGAGTGGAAGCAATAAGTAGCTATAGCTATAATAATTCAATCAACCAACGTAATTTCTATGGTTAACACTAGCTTCTTCTCCAATTATAACCTCTGAAATAAAATTAATGCTCCCCCAAGAAGTAGGTAGGTGCCATCATTAACATTTTCCTGATTTTTTCGAACCATTTTATTATGCTTTATGATCTTGCCTTAATTGGCGGTCCATGTTGTTTTGTTTAAAAACCGCTTCCAAATTACTCTTACCGTAGCAATGTGTTTTCATCTTTATGCAGATTGTGTACGACGGCTGAGTTAGTTGCCGTACTTTAGGCATCGCATTCCGATCTTGTTTTTTGCCGTACATATAGTAGAGCAGGAATTTTGGACGCGCTCCCTGCTCAAAATATGTATTGCAATTAGCTAGCACAGATATTTACTTCGCAGAAGGAATATTTCAATTTATTAACAACTTCTGAGTGGAAGCAGTGCTTCCATTGCCTCCATGGGCCGCACGCCCGTGCTGGAATCGTAACATTGTTCAGGAGAGCGTGTCAAAAGAAACTTAATTTCTGAGTCCTATCCAGTGGTTGTTCTTTTTCATCGTGCTTTATTGGTCTGTGAACAAAAAACGCATATACTATAAAATTAACTTTAATGACATTTCGGCCGCATGTGTGAAGTTTATGTTCCAGCAAGAATGGTTTGATGTTCAAGGGCCAGTGAAGCACGATAGAATAAAAACGAGTTCATCGAGACTCTCCATTCCCAACCGATCCTATTCAGCTTTCCGTTACAGGACAAAAGTAAATGCAGTATGATATAGCATGTAGCAATATTGCAAATGAGTTTTCTAATGTATATCGTGTGAACCGATTGAACTAATGGGCCACTTAAGATGCCGGTGCATCGAATGAAGGCGAGTCACACTCGTAGACGACGACTGATGAACTGAACCGAACCGAACCAGTTTTCACATTTACCGCTATTAAAGCGCTTTGACGTCGGATACAACGCCGTCACCCGCTTCCTATACTTAAAGTGTCGTTTATACAGGGTGGTCCAATAAGCGCGCGGTGCTCTCTAGCGGCCATACTGTTTAAACTAGACGAAAATGTTTTGAATAAAAACGTTTTTTGTTAAATGCTCTACATTTGCAAAATAATTTCAAACATGGCGGACTTCTGGATATACCGGAAGTAGGCCTCAACTACCTTATTTTAAATGGGACACCCTCTATATTGTTACGTTTTTGAATTCAGCATCGATTTTTAGGTCCAGTTTATTGACCATTGTTTATGTCTACGAAGCCTATTTTCGGAGTTATTCAACAATTTTTACAAAATTTGACGTTTGTAGTACTTTACAAAAAAAGTTAATATCTCGGAAACTAAACGCGATTTACGCGATAGAAAAATGCAGTTTTCGGTTCTGAAACAAGCAAGAAACATACTTGTGTTTTAGTAAGATCATTGTTTCAAAATAATATTAAATCAATAGACTAGCAATTTTCAAGTTAGAAAAGCTAAAAAAGTTAAAAACTTTTTTTTAATGGGATGGTATGATAAGTTTCACATCGGTGGATGCGAAATTAAATTTTCTTTCACTTTGACCAAGACACGTGTGGTTCTATCTTTGATGGTTTTCAAGATATTTACGATTTTGTAATTATGGCGAAGGAATTGAAAAAATCGTAGGTGGCGTGGCTCGCAGACGAAACAATTGGCAGGAAACCTTTCATCCAAAGTGTTTCGTTCTCTAATACTAAAATGTGCTTTCGCTCCATCCAGCTGTAACCACATTATTCTTAAAAACTCCAGTGGTATATTTTCCAAAAAGGTTTTCCAAATTTTCATTTAGAAAATTTGATGTCTAGATGAAAGTGAAAGAGAATTTAATTTCGCATCCACCGATATGAAACTTATCATACCATCCCATTTGAAAAAATAAAAATTTTTAACGTTTTTAACTTTTCAAATTTGAAAATTGCTAGTCTATTGATTCAATGTTCTTTTGAAACAATGATCTTACTGAAACACAAGTACGTTTCTTGCTTGTTTCAGAACCGAAAACTGCATCTTTCTGTCGCGTTTAGTTTCCGAGATATTAACTTTTCTTGTAAAGTACTACAAACGTCAAATTTTGTAAAAATTGCTGAATAACTCCGAAAATAGGCTTCGTAGATATAAATAATGGTTAACAAGCTGGACCTAAAAATCGATGCTGAATTCAAAAACGTAATAATATACAGGGTGTTCCATTTAAAACAAGGAAGTTTATGCCTACTTCCGGTATATCTGGAGGTCCGCCATCTTTGAAATTATTTTCTAAATGTAGAGCATTTGAAAAGAAACGTTTTTTATTCAAAACATTTTCGTCTAATTTGAACGATATGGCCGCTAGAGAGCACCGCGCGCTTATTGGACCACCCTGTATAGTAAGCAATTACATCTGTAGTGTACAGTAGCAATTTACTACGTTACTAGACAACGGATCAGATCGACGCACCGCCGGAAACTCTTATGCATTGCTGGCAGATGGCATGGAATAGGGGAGTGCATGGAAGGTGGACTTATTCCTTGACTCCAAAATTAGAGGAGTGGCTTAATAGGCCAGCAGGAGAAGTTTACTACCTGACACAAGCCCTGTCGGGGCATGGCTGCTTTCGGAAGTATTTGTTCCTGAGATTACTGTTGCCTGGACGATTATGCTTTCCCCACCTTGTTTGATTTCCGGAGATGGGAAGACTGTCGCAATCGATTTAGAGCTACAACAGGCAAAATTCATCTGAGTCGTAGAGTTGGTCATATGCAACGATTCGTTATATCATAGAGACTAAAGAAAGAGAGTCGAGCTAATGTGTGTATATAGGACATGATATGGACATTGTGCTGTAGGGACTTCCTGTGCCGAAGTTATGCGCAAGCGGAAGTGCAGGAAGGTCGTAGTGCAACAAGGAGTAGAGAGGGAACGGGTTTTAATCAGTCGGGTCCTTGATGGCATGTCTGGTGGGTGTAGCTTTTGGGTGCACCCGTTGGACATGACATCAGTGGTCTCAAGCTGGTACAACGTTGGGCGAGTGGTGTCTCTTCTGCATTCTGGTGTGGCGGTGGTACTGCTTCGCGATAATGCCGGTTTCCTAAACCCTCCATGCAAAAAGAACCTTACTAGATTTGCGACGCTGGTGTGGTGACCTAGCGTGATGAGCACTGAAGTAACAAAAGCTAAACTTAACAAAATTCAACGCTTAGCTTGTGCTGTATATACGAAGTTTAATATAACTCGACGTATTCCTGTCGGGGCATAATAGAAGAGCTAAAATGAAACAAATTTTGCTTTATATAGGTATGGACAAAAATCAAAAAATTTTGACATTTTTCAGTTTTAACGGAATACTAATAATTACCCAAAATTTGTCATTTTTATCTAAATAATGAAAAATCTACGTTAAAAATCAGTAACATGCTCACTAATTTTACTTCAATACGCTTACGCTAATTGAACATCATCATAAATAGGTGAAAAAACTTTAGAAAAAAAGCAGATATTGAGAAAATTAAATAATTCTCATTTTCATTTCGTTTCAACAGAGTCATATCTAGCTCAACATATTGCAAAGACACTGCACGTACAAACCACTAGTAAAACTTGCCCACAATCTCAGCTTCTCAAAAAGGTATAAATGTCGAATTGAAAACCTATATTCAGGAGCATAATAGCCAGGATTCAAGTTCGGGGGACTGTTTAGTGGTTGGGTCATCCTCCACCTATTACCCTCATAGTGATAAATATTTTTCAGGAGGGGGTGTGATACATCATAAAGATAGTGAAAATAAGGAGATTGAAGCACCTTAAGCCCCTCTTATACAGGGTGTCAGGCCCCTCTGGTTAGACCCACAGGGTGTATGGTAAACATGCGGCAAAAATTTAAATTATAATCCTTTGGACCATTTTGAAAGTATTTTGTCCTTTCATGAGTTTCGAAAAACCGCTTCATTTCAAATACAGAGGATGAAAAAAATTCGATAGCTATACATTTTGTTATTGTTATATGTTGCTCATCTACAAAAAAATGTTCAAAATGACTTCCACTAGCTTGGATACAATCAGGGATCATCAGTTATGATACGACATGATAAATATTCTTATTTCGAATTTTTTTTCATATCTATTTTGCTATAATTTGTGTACACCATACAATATATCTATAGGGAGTATGAACGTCAATGAAAATCAAACTGTGATCATAAACAATAAACAACTATTACTGCTACACATACTGGATAACTTTTTATAATGGATAACTACTAATAATTTTAAGATATCGCTTGAATGGCATTGAAGAAATTGATTAAGAGACGGAAAACAAAAAAACTTAAACTACCGTTCACGCAATTTAGTCGTAATTTTTTATTTTAAAAAAATATAAGGCAAAAAAGGATCCGACTGGGGAACATCATAAAATTTTGAACTTATTAATCACCTCCCGCTCTATAAGACAGTGTCTCCCTTGCTAGTGAAGCTATTTTTTTAACCAACTAAATTGCAATGAATGTTCAATTTCTGTTTAGTTATGCCTACCCCTGCTCTCAATTTTGAGCAATCTTATTCGTCAAATATTTAAGGATTTACCTATATCAGATGCTGACCTGGAAACAACAGGTTATAAATAGATTCCTCGTTGTTGAATTAAGTTTTGCTATGCAAGACAAAAATACCGCCAATCTTGTGCTACCGAATCTAAACATAAGGATCTGTCCTGGATTTTGATACCTATATCCTAAAAGGATTCCAAGCCAAAGCCCTAGATATTTTGGGAGCCATTAATACACATATTGGTAATGTCTGCTGCTGCCTATGCCTGCCTATGACATTATTATTTTTAAATTCGCATTTCTTACAGAGAAATTACCGTTTGAAGTTTTGTTGTAAAGATGATTGAAACATGTGTGGCCCACCTTACTTCACTTTCCCTTTCAGGTAAAAACACTTCCGATTTTAGAGCATAAAAGGGCGAAGGTCGTTTAGTACGATTTCGCTAACAGGTCTTTTTTAATGTTTTTGATGATTGTTTACCTCAGATAGTGACGCAAGACGTACAAATATGGTAAGGGCATCCACACATTAAGCAATTCGCAATGTATTTAAGGACATTTGAACTTTTTAGTTATTAAGAATAAACATATAATTTAAACATATTATAATGCAAGTCGGTGCTAGGAATCATCCCTTAAAGCCTTCGGGATTCGTCCTGGGACGATAGGGTGATTAGCCCAAACCATTGGTTAGAGGTTTTGTGGTTTGTAATCGAAATTTTGATTTGAGGCAGACTTTACAAGCTTATTTATTTCCAAAATGGCAACGCATCTAGTTTTACTGGAAATACTGTCGAACGCTCTTAAATTATTGCATGTTCAGATTTAGATGTGAACTCTATATGCCAACTTTGTACTTTGTTCAAAATGTTTGTTTTGTTTACTTTTGCATCTTAATTTTAAAATCTAACATCATGCATTTTATCATGCTATTGATATTTCCAAATCAATATTCCGTTCATATTTATTAATAATTATATTCAACAGCATATTTTCTTCGACATTTTAAAGTCCATTCATAAACTATTACCTCTATGAATCAAAATGCCTTAGGTGTATCATAGTTTAAAAACTGTTACGCTTGTGAAAAAAGAAGCTGATTTTAATTATAATAATCCTCCACTCCGCCGTTGCTCAAAGTTTTTATAAGCTGAATAACCGAAGGAAGTCTCTCTTTTGAAGATACACGAAAGAAACTTGGAAAATGAGTTCGATGTTTCATCAAGACAAGAAGGATACGGTGTTACTAATTCAAAGCAATATTATGTGGTCAAAATATATCCTTTTTGTAAGAAATATTAGCGAAGAAAAATAGAGGATATAGCCACCAGGCTATTCCTCTTTCAAAGAGGCTCACTTAGAAACATTTTTTACATATCTTATCATACACTCTCCTCTAAACGAAGTCATAAATGTTTTTGGGGGATCAGAAGTTTGTGAAAGTGCCGACCAGTTTAGTATTTCTACACTTTAGAGTTCTGAACGTATGAGTAAAGCAGTTAAAAGTTATATAGATGTATATTGTAGTTTCTGGAATTTTGCTCATTGGTCGTAAGAATTATTTTCGTACAGAACATAAAAATTGGCGAAAAGTACCTAGTCCATCTACATAACCACATATGTCTGTTGCATCATAACAATATGTGGTATATTGAAACTTTTCCTATTTGCTTAATTACAATACAAAGAAATCATAAAAGCAGCTTGGGATTTTGCCTACGTAAGAAATAAAATTCAAGGAATCATAAGAGGCTCATAGATTATCTACAGTATAATTACAAATTATAGAAGCCATGTATACTTTATTACTGATTTTTCATGATTCACTATCCACGCCAATAGACAACGCAAATCGCGTTATATGACATCTAGATCAGCAAAAAATGCTTAACTCTTTTCCTAAGGTCCGTTTATCTATCGTGTATCTATCACCTGACATTTTTCCTCGCCCCGTCCAATCGTTTTTGGACTATCTGCGATTGGAAAAGTATTGATTAGATCTTACGAACTTATCTGCTTATTTTTTTAATTTAAATTTCTTCTTCTTCACGACGTTTCGGTTTATTATAATTAAACCGTCATCATCATATGAGATGTTGGTTACATTTCTGTATTTTTTTTATGGAACAGTCTCTATGGGTTGAGCTGAATTCAACTTTTTTTATAAAAAATTACAGAAATGTAATTGTAACTCATATTTTTTAAGGTAACAGGTTTTTGGGAGTTTGCATTCATACAAATGTCAATTAATTATAATCTAAAATGCACATAAGGTTCTATGAGCTACTTCGCTATACGAATTTTTACTTACTTCGCCTATACAGTGAGTTAGAAATAAGTATCTTAGCTTTAAATTGATCGTAGAACTCTGGACATTGACTTTTCACTCTATATCACCAGAAACATGCTTTTTTTTATGGTGAGCCTCCCGCAACAGAGGATAAGTATTGGTGCCCTTTAGATTTGAAACGCTGCAGGTTGTAGCCGCCGAGGAACAAATTCCCCGGCAGCTCATTCCATAGCGTCGAAGTTCTCCAAAAGAAGGAATACTCGAGGAGACTGGTTCGGGGAGTAGGGACCTCGACCTGGTAACGATGAGCTCGCAGAGCCTTTCTAGAGTTCCTCGTTCGGAAGGTCTTCGGTGTTATTATCTGACAGAGCTCACTGGAACATTTTCTGTATATAGCAGAAACAGTGAAGGAGGTAGGACAGATCCCTGAGTGACACCGGCGTTTATTGAAAATACGTCTGATGAACAGCCTTCGACTACAATAGACTGAGATCGGTCGTTCCAAAAGCTATTCAGCCACTGACACATGCCAAGTGGTAGTTCATAAGCAACAAGCTTGACCAGAAGTCCCTCATCGAAGGCTTTCGATTTATCAAGTGCAACAACACGGGATTTATGATATTGTTGTCAAGGTATTTCAGGAGTGTGTTAAGGACAGTGTCCATAATATTGTATATGATGCCGAGAAGACCCACAGGTCTATAATTGATGGGATCGGTTTTTTGCCTTTCTTGGGAATACCTGGTGGTGGTTTAAGTACAATAAACCAAAACATCGTGAAGAAGAGTGCAGTTTAAATTATTATTCAAAATTCACAAAAAACAGCAATTATTTATAGTCGGGGACACTAGAAAAATGAGTTCAGCTACTTATCTGCATTGGATTAATTTTTTTAGGAGATTGTTAATATAACAATCTTTACTGTTACTGTGATTCGATCTAGTAGCGATGGATAATAATCAGCAAGCGTATAGAAACTAGAAACTCGATTTTAAACTTCTAAATTTAGAACGAGTTAAATTAAAAGGGAGCAGAAGGAAAATGTTGTTAATTATGGTATGCACTATTGCACTAGAGATTTTTTAGTTCGGTGAGTAACTTCTCATTTTATCCTCAAATAAAAGGAAGTGATAGGAAACTAAACACAGGTTTTCCAGCTAGGGACTTGATTGTAATAATACGTTGAGATATTGTTACAACCGGTTTTTAAGGTTTCTGAGGGTTCCTCGTAAGTGAACATTTTAGGCATTTATGTTTTTTTTACGCATGGCATCGAATTTTTGGTCGTAGCATTCCCGTCAATAACATTCAATATTGTTCCTACAACCTGTGAATTTACTGGTGCGTAGACTTTTTGTGGAATTCATTTTTTATTCTCAATCGATATTGACCGTGGATAAACTAAAAGGTTCAGAAATTGGTTTACAAAGCTGTCTAACTGTCCAGAATGCCGGCATAAACTCAGAAAGTTGCAGGTATACGCGGCAGCGGAAAATAAACGAGTGCTGGAGAGACTCTATTAAATAATTTACCACCTACAGCGGATGCAAAGTGAATTGGCTGGAACTGACTTGGAAAAGTTATTAAAAAGTTAGATTATATTTTCGGTATGCAATAAATCACATTCACTGTATTATGGAGGAATTGAGATTTAAAACTGGAGTCGGAATATTATTTATTGCAGATTTGCTCTTTAAAAACAAGATTAGACCCTCAGCAAATGACAGTTCCATGAAATTTCGCTTTGATGGTTTCTAGACAAAATAACCTTAGCAAAGGCTCAAAAATTTGTGAAATTCTAATTTCAAATACCTGATTGTCCATCTCAGGATGTCATAACTCAATGGATCTATTGTCAGTGGTCATAGCCGTAATAATTAGTAACTCGGCAATAGAGACTTCACAAATCTCATTGCTTTTAAGGGCGAATGTTATAATATAGGGTTAAGTTGAACAACAGCCCCTAGCTGACACTTCGTCTATTTACATTTGTGGTGAGTAAAGTTCATTTATTCATTTATCTGTTAATTCATTTAGTACAAGATTTCCAAGGGAAATAGTTTCAAACAACTTTTAGTGACATAGGATGGTTTGGCAAATTTACTATAGGTTATATTATGTCTTGAGTATGTAAAGAATTCCATTCTCTGTATTATGGAATAATTAATATTCATGAAAAGCAAGTCATCTTGTCGCATTTCGAGAGTTGTCCTACAAAATACATTTTGTGGTATGTTGCTCAAGTTTCAAATTCCAATTCCAAAAACTTGGCTATGCATCTGTGGACGTCAGGACCATAAAACATACATATTATATAATACATATGTTTAGCATATGAAAAGCAGCAAAACCATTCTAGTAGTGGTAATGAACTACAAATACTGTTGCCTAAAGCTTTTCTCATTTAACTTTTACAGTTTCCAAAATGCCTTCTGTCGGTGCCAATTTCTGACACCCTGTATATGGATGACTGTATTGTGGACTATTCAATACCGTATGGTAAAACATACTCCACACTCGGCAACAGAATTTAGGACGCAAAACAAAGATATCACGCACGACGAAGTTACCGAATACAATCTGTCAACCATGTTGCACTCTCGAAAAATTGCGAACAAATGTATCTGTCTACTATTTTGTATGTTTATTGATTGTTTCTGGTAAAATGCCGCTGAGAAACTACCCAGTGCATTTACGAAAATTAGGGAATAGAACACTGAAAGTAGAAAGAAAAATAAAACTCCGATTGATAGTTGTTTGAAAATTTCATCAACGTATACCAATAGTCGATTCAAGATCAATAACTGAACAACCTTCTACGTTATGAAAATTTAGAGGACATGGGCGCATTTCAAATTTTGAAAAAGAAGTTACGAACTATCATTACAGACCAGCTATCCAAACAAGCAAGCCTTACCTTCGTTCTTGCATTAACAAATATATCTATCATATCTAAGCAAGAATTTGATAAAACATTAAATTATTATGAATAGATGTATCAGCGCACAAACAATTTTGGGAACATGTTGGTTTATTTCATTGTTTTTATGTTATTTAACTTATAGTTACTTTTTGTATTTCCTTTAATTCTGCGAACTTCAATATGAATAAAAATTTGTTCTTATTCCGGTTATAGCCTATTCACTCATATTGATACCTTGCAAAACATACATCATGGCATATACAGCCCACTCAGTTTATTGGCGTTAATAGTATACAGGATGATTCCTAAGTCCCAAAAGTATCTTTTGTTCAACTGCGCATAGAAGTTAATCAAATCTATCTGACAGGTACAATGCCTAATCAATGAAATAAGAATCCAAGCAAAAAACCAAACATAAAGAACTCGTTACGTCTAGATACACAAGACCAGATTTACTTTTCTTATTCTGCTTGCTTATTGTTCAATTCTTTGAAAAAAGTTAATTGAAAAAGGTGTTTAGTTTAACGACTTTTATACGCAGTTAAACAAAAGTATAAACTTAGGAATCATTGTGTATAGAGTAAAGTTTGACCAGGAGCTGTAAAATTTTTATTCACTATTTGAGAAATCAGGTCTGGCAAATTGGATGTTAGATAGTTACGGCACTGCGCTGCGCTGCTGAGAAGCCAGGACATGGAATATCATGCCATAAACAAGAATTATGTATACGCGACCTAAGTAAGGAGACGTTCAAGTACGTATTACGCATGTAGATAGGACACTGAAACGGGTGTGATATAACCTTTTTATTGCTCTCTCCCCTTCGCTCTGTGACACCAACAAAGAGCGTGTAGCATCGATACTCGTGAGCATATTATACGCACGTAGCTACACGTATTAAATTCTGGTGTAATGTTATTTACGGTTATAGCTACCATAAAGTAACCAGGGATTCGCTGCGAAAAATTCATCTAAAAGAACGCTACACATTTGAAATTGTAATATTTTTAAATCTCAGCGGAAAAAGGGGGTGTTATAAGTTTAATGTATCTATGTAGGTGTGGATCTAGATGTTACTGTCTGTGGTATTGTAGCTCCCAAACAAATGAACCGGCTTTGACGTTGTCTTTTTTGCAAGCGGACTTGATTTGAAGTGCTATTATAGTTGAGTAAAGTTTTTTCGTAGTTTTCTTGGGGGATTCTTTTACTTGTAAGCCAATATGTGAAAAGACGTTAGTTTCAGAAAAATATTAGGGGCCTTTACATTTTTTGCGATACTTAGGGCTGGTTGTACAAATAAATGCCGGCTACATTGGCGGAATTTTAGAGGATTGCTCAGAGAAGCAAGATGTGTTTGAATACCGATAGAAATGTAAAAGGTCATCGACCACACGCCGATAAGAAAGCGGGGCTGGAGACGGCTTGCTAAGGCCGTGACACCGATTGATCCAATTGCTGTTATCTGGACTGCTTCAAGTACGGACAGGGTAGTCTTAGATATGTGAATAATACTTTAAACCTGGTCTTATCTGGATTCTATACAGCGTAAGAAGGTTGTGTCTCACCATCTGAGAGGTACCTTCTGGCTCTGAATACACATCAACGTTTTTCCCCAGTAGCTATTGCAACTGACGACATAACGCCTTGCCTTCGCAAACCTTAATTTAACACGTTGTTGGACACAACGGCTATAGCCGTCTGCGGGGAGTGATCGTGATATGCCACGATGGCTATATCAGTCAAAAAGTGATCTGCTTGTTACGACAGAACGGCGACGACCGTCAGAATGTCGTAAGCAATGTTTGTGCCATAACGTGAAGCTCTTCATTCCTGAAATTGCCAAATTCTAAGGCACTATACTCTCTCGCGACTATTCATGTTTTAAGGCGCATGGGTAAAATGGCACGACGGCTATAGCCATCCATAACCTCCAATGTGATGCATTGAGCACGTGTATAGCTGCCATATTGCGAGTGTTTCTGTTTTTGTTTGGTTTTCATGTGTTTAGTACTTTGTATCCAGACTACTTTGAAGAGTGGCATCAAACATCAATAATTTGTGTCTGAATCCTGTTTTGTTCGGGGATACCTCTGTTTGCTAATAAATTTGATCTTTTTGTTTTGATACCGCCTATATTCTGAGATGCGTTCTTGTGTATGAATTTGATACAATTAAATTTTGTTTTTGTTTGAGTTTTCGTCTCGAAAATTATCCTCTCCTTCCCACAAGATGTATTTTACGATTACACTGATCAGACGGCTATAGCCGTGGTTGCCATTCTAGAACATAAAGTCAGCTGTGATATGACACGACGGATATAGCCGTCTTTTTTGTTGTCGCCAAAAACCTCAAAAATGGAAAAAGACTCAAAAATAAATACCCCTAAAATATTTTGATAACGCAAATCATGTTACAAACGCAAAAAAATGGGAATGTTTTGAGGTGCCATATCACGAAGCCTCCCGGCTAGCAGAGTGTCCAACAATGTGTTAATATAACTTTTTTAATGCAAAACCTTAATATATTCACGTTCAAATGGAGCTTTCTCTTTACTCCTTATGTATGTTATCATAATTAATTTAAAGTAAATCAATTTAGTTCAAACTGTTAATCCTTAATAAGGCAACTAGGTCGATAGATCCGCATGATATAGGTGGAAGCACATTCGGGGTTGTCATCTGAAAACTTGCCACCCCGGATTTCTCGAAAACCGCCGATTAAAAGAAAAAAAGCCGAGACATGTCAAAAACTACTTTACCCCTTGTATGCTCTTAAAAATTTTAAATGACAAGGGGTATCAAGTGATATCTTGTTTCAAAGGTATGTAGGAGTCCTTTATTTTGACGTTTGATTTTTTGAAATCGGTCGATTCATTTTCGAAAAAACCACAATCTTTGTATCTTAACTTGCTCAAAAAGAATACAAAAATATACGAAAATGTCAAACAATGATATACCTAGGCAATTTTCAGATTCCTGACGGGCAGTTTGGATTACTTTCGTCAACGCATTATCGAAAGCTGCCATGATATCCCACAACATGTTTTTGCAACTGCCCATCAGGGATTTTAAATTCGCCTATATCATTGTTTGACCAATAACGGCAACATTTGAACACTTAAATAAAAAAATAAAGAGTGATATTTTCATGTGTTTTGTATTATATTTTAACAAGTTAAGATACATAAAAATTCTATTTTCTTGAAAACGAAGCGACCGATTTTATAAAATCAACGTCAAAATAAAGTACTTCGACATACCTTTAAAACAAGGTATTACTCGATACCACCATGTATCATTTAAAATATTTAATGGGATGGTTCTGGGGGGGTACAAGGAGATGAGGTAGTTTTTGGTTAAAAAGTTGTCCCCTTTGACAAATCTTTTGACATTTGTCTCGGCGTTTTCTCTTTTAGTTGGCGGTTTTTGAGAAATCCGGGGTAGCAAGTTTCCGAATGATCACCCTGTATAAGTATCCCAAAGAGAGCCTTTTGTAAGTCTGATTTAGCTCGTTAATGAATTCAGACAGTAAAAAAATATATAAATTTTGTAGCTAAAATTACGAGCTATAATACTGTATAAAACCTGTTCACGGTCATTGAAACAATGTAAAATAATTCTACAGGGTGGTCCACTAAGCGCGCGGTGCTCCCTAGCGGCCATACCGTTTGAACTAGACGAAAATGTTTTTAATAAAAAACGTTTCTTTTCAAATGCTCTACATTTAGGAATTAATCTCAAAGATGGCGGACTTCCGGTTATACCGCAAGTAGGCATCAACTTCCTTATTTTAAATGGAAGACCCTGTATATTATTGCGTTTTTGAATTCAGCATCGATTTTTAGGTCCAGTTTGTTAACCATTATTTATGTCTACGAAGCCTATTTTCGGAGTTATTCAGCAATTTTTACAAAATTTGACGTTTGTAGTACTTTACAAGAAACTTTAATATCTCGGAAACTAAACGCGACATAAAGATGCGGTTTTAGGTTTTGAAACCAGCGAGGAACGTATTTGTGTCCCATTAAGATCGTTGTTTCAAAAGAACATTAATTCAATAGACTAGCAATTTTCAAATTTGAAAAATTGAAAACGTTAGAAACTTTTATTTTCCAAATGGGATGGTATCATAAGTTTCACATCGGTGGATGCGAAATTAAATTCTCTTTCTCATTCTTATGGCGTAGGAATTGGAAAAAAATCGTAGGTGGTGTGACTCGCAG
The DNA here is from genome assembly GCA_951848785.1 of Callosobruchus maculatus. Taxonomy (NCBI): domain Eukaryota; kingdom Metazoa; phylum Arthropoda; class Insecta; order Coleoptera; family Chrysomelidae; genus Callosobruchus; species Callosobruchus maculatus. The sequence goes on from CATOUR010000100.1 coordinate 6,227,450, forward strand.
ACGAAACAATTGGCAGGAAACCTTTCATCCAAAGTGTTTCGGTCTCTAATACTAAAATGTGCTTTCGCACCACATACGCCTAGACAAAAGTGAAAGATAATTTAATTTCGCATCCACCGAAGTGAAACTTATGATACCATCCTATTTGAAAAATAAAAGTTTTTATCGTTTTTAACTTTTCAAATTTGAAAATTTTTAGTCTATTGATTTAATGTTCTTTTGAAACAACGATCTCACTGAAACACAAATACGTTCCTTGCTTCTCTCAAAACCGAAAACCGCATCTTTCTATCGCGTTTAGTTTCCAAGATATTAACGTTCCTTGTAAAGTACTACAAACGTCAAATTTTGTAAAAATTGCTGAATAACTCCGAAAATACTCTTCGTAGACATAAACAATGGTTAACAAACTGGACCTAAAAATCGATGATGAATTCAAAAACGTAATAATATATAGAATATTCTATTTAAAATAAGGAAGTTGATGCCTACTTCCGGTATATCCGGTAGTCCGCCATCTTTGAAATTATTTTCTAAATGTAGAGCATTTGAAAAGAAACGTTTTTTATTTATAACATTTTCCTCTTATTTAAACGATATGGCCGCTAGAGAGCACCGCGCGCTTATTGGACCACCCTGTATATAAAGTTGAATAACGATTGTATTTCTAGTTCATCAGTCGATTGTGACTCAATACGGTTGGAAAATCGGATCAACGTTCTACAAACCACAGAGTATGCGAAAAGTGTTTTCAGGTTGTCTATAAGATTTGTTGTAAGACATGAGACAAACAGCATTATGGTCCTAAAAAATCAGTATATCCTTCTCTTTTCCTTTTTCTTGATTTAACAATAATGCTCATCCATTAGAGAGACGACTAAAAAATTACATTTATTTGATGTTTGGGAAATTTCCACTAATATAGTCACATTTGGCTAAGTCCAAATTTTCATCCACTGTTGAATTTTGATTAGGTCGAAAGTATTCTTTTACTAGGCTATATATCAACTTTGAAATCATAAGATTTTCTGGTTCATCATCTCCACCTAAAACAGTCAAGAAGCGCAACTGGGATTCCGTTTTAGCGGTTCTCACGTCCGCGTAGATCGTTTTTAAAGTGGCAATTCGTTGCTATGATATCTCGAGATAAACCGGAACACGGTCTCGTAGGTCGTTTAAAAAATTGCAAGAGATGACTGCAATACGTGGTCTGACTTACGTAAGGCGCCATATATGCCGAATGTCTTTTTAAGGATATCCAGCTTAAGATTGCTAGTACGATGCAAGTAATACAGATGTGGAACAAAGAAGATTGGTCAATTAAATATCGATTTATGTTTGTTACGATGTGCCATGGGATGTGTTAGGATTGGACTGTAATAGTGATTTGAAAGTCTAAATACATTAGGCAGGATCACTGAACATAGAAGACAAGAAGGGCTACTGTGAGCCACTTCCTCAATGCTCGCTCTTTATAGGTGTAGCTGGTAGAAGTACAAAAGGCTAATACTCGTTTTACATCAACAACAAGTCCATATTTTTATTCATGGATTCAGTTTGTGGTCAAATTTGATAAGTGTAGAACAACAGGAATTTGACGTCAAATAAGTCAATGCATTCTTCGTGGATTTCTTGACAGTTTTTTTAGAGCCTGCTCTAATTTGCGTTCAGGTTTGGCGTCAAATTCAGTAGTGCCAATCATGAAAATCATATCATGTCATATAATGCATGTTGGATACCCGTCTCTGTAAATTATTAAACATTTTCTGAATAAAAATGCTCAAGCAAGTTAACTGTCTGATCACAAAAGAATACGGATTGAATAGATCTTGAAAACGCCACAACAGTGTTGGTAGCACTGCATGCTGTCACAACATCTATGGTTTTATTCAAAGGTGTGAAACACAATCAGGTTGACCCTGAAAAAGACCTTGGATTAAACCATGAATAAAATCGCGAAGAAATTGTCGATGCAAAAAATATATCGAGGTACTTGAAAACATATTATATACATTCTATAACAAAAAAAACTAAAAGATCTATTCCAACTATGACATAGCTTGAAGCGCCATCAAGTGACCCTGTGAATCACTAAAAATTGTTATTTAGCCTAATGTTGCAGAAAAATATCACACATTTCAACGAGTTTCCCTACTTAAGGTCACGTATGTTCAATCAATAGCAAATAGCTTTGAGCCTAAATTAACAATGGCGTGGTCGACTTCAAAAGTCCGCAATATTGGATTAAGAGTTTTGTCAGAATATTTTTCTAATTACTGTCGGCAAGCCCTTTCATTTGATACCCATATTATAGTGGTGCCTAAAAAATAACTATTCCGCCATCTTGGATAATCCGCCATATTGAATTTAGAATGGCGTCGCATTATTTTTTGGGATTACTCCCAACAAACCCGTTCATTTGATACCTAAATTATAAAAGTGCCTAAAAAATGACTATTCCGCCATCTTCGATGTTCCGCCATATTGGATATGGAATAACGTCACATTATTTTTCGATTGAGTCTCAACAAGCCCTTTTATTTGATACCCATATTGCAGAGGTGCATAAAAAACAACTACTACGCCATTTTGGACGGTCCGCCATATTGGATTTAAAATGACGGTACATTATTTTTCTAGTTACTCTCAACAAGCACTTCCATTTGATACACCTATCATAGAAATGCATTAAACATAACTAGTCCGTCATCTTGGATGGTTCGCCATATTGGATTTAGAATCACACAGCTCATCGTGTATTGCCATCCAAACTAAATGTATGTACAAAATTTCAGGTTGAAGATATCTGCTCCAAAATTGAGTAGCAAGATGCCACCCGAACAAGCATACATAGATAGATTACATACATACCTATCTACATTGAAAGTTAAATAAAAGCTCTTTAAAAAACTGCAACATTGACATAGCCTGAAGCTCAAACAAACAATTCTTGCGATCCCTAAGATTGTTTAAAAACTAGTCATATTTAAAAGTTCGACTTGGTGCTCTCAACTATGAGGCTTAGCAATGACAATGCGATTTAGTTTAAAATTCTCTCAAAAGCATCAAACCTTTCGACGATTTCCCCAAGGCAATCAATTCCTCCAGGAAATGTGACGTCTTGTGGCTACCCGTCCATTTCTTTCCACTGGCGTCGTAACGGTTCTAGAGCATCCATTTGCGGAACTCCATTCGAATTCCAGGGTACGCGAGTACACACCTGTTGTCTAGAAGTGGGAAGAAAAATGGTGTTTATCTTATCCCTTTTTATGGCCTGTATACCGAAAAAAAGGAGCTGCTGACGGCGAAAAGTCGCTGATGGGGATTTCTTTGTTTGGAAAATAATAGATTGCCATAACGCTTTTCAAGAAAATTGCCACTTAACCGAACGATCACGGGGCATATACGGCAAATAAAGCTTTTATTGGGTTGAAATGTTTGGCAGAGTTGTGGACTCGAGTATATTATAGACAGAGCTTGACCTATCATCATCATAGTCACAATGTCTATACAGACATGTTGTGAACTCGTAAAATGTACTCATTTTACGAGTTTCTCTTGGGATATCTTTAAGATCTTTAATGCAGTAGTTTCCCATTTGCTTTCTTCATCCTCATGCCGTTGACCAGATGTATATACTGGTTCAGTCGCCTTTAGGGACAATTTCTCACCCCAAGGACAAGAAGGTGTCCTGACTCTTCTCAACTCGTCCACCCAAAGTTGTTGGTTGAGAAGATGTTACTGCTTATACCGACAGCAGTTCGGTTCCTTTTAGTCGCCTTTTACGACACGCAGGATATCGATGGGAGATATTCTAAACCCGCCCCCCCCCCCCCTCACGCCCACGGGGAGCTTGACCTATATGACTATAGTAAATCTTGTGGTAATATACAAAAATTAAAAACCTTAGGAATAGAATTTGTACTCACAGAAAGTCCAAAAATACTAAATTACGTGCTATAGCATAGAGCGAATGGTTTGAGACGACAAATTTTTCATGAATAAATAAAATCTGAAAGCTTCAAAACAAAGTGCTGAATGATAAGCTTGGTTGTTTGTCTATGAATATAAAAAACATCAAAATGGGCGTCGCTTCTTGTAGAGGAATATTTAGAGCTAAACTGATTGTGACGAAAACATGTGACTTGTTTAGAATTGAGCTAGAAGAACATATATATTCACTAAGGAACATTTTATTAAGTTTTAGGAAAGTTAGAGCTGTGTTCTCTGGTATGCTACAATGTATAGTCTTAAAACAATTGCTGCACCAATAATTAACAAAAATAAGCAAAGGTCACCCAATAGTCGAGTCACCTTCCGTCAAGCTCTGGGGATCAACATCAAAAAAGACATGTTCTGGCACGACCACGACGTCAGTATTGCTAACACGGCATCCCAGGAGCTTGGAGTTTTGTTCCGCTGTAGGAAGCTGTATCCAACAGACCAACTACTGCTGCTCTACAAGGCACATATCTGACCATCGCTAGAGTATTGCTCCCATATTATGAGGGGATGTGCTTCGAAGCACTCTCTAAAGTTTTTGGACAGTATCCAGAAGAGAGCAATTACACCTGTCCCTGTTTAACAGATTCTATCACGGAAGACGTTCGAGTGGGCTCTCCCAGGTAATAACACCAAAGGCCGTCCGAACGAGGAACACTACAGAGGCTCTGCGAGCTCATCCTTACCAGTCTCCTCAAGCATTCTTTCTTTTGGAGAACTTGGACGCTGTAGAATGAGTGGCCGGGGAATTTGTTTCCCGAAAGCTACAACCTGCAGCGTTTCAAATCTAACGCGTACCGACACTTATACTCTTGCAACGCTTCTACAGCGCCATGGGCTTTCAGCCTTTGCGGGAGGCTGACCATAAAAAAAGAGCTATTCAGACTGCCTGTATGTCGAAAATATACGTTTCGCATGATCAAAAAGTCCGATTTGTAGTGAAACCAGCTGTTTTTGACAGTATTTGTGATCAAGAACTTGAATGACAATATCTTAATGCTATGGTTGGTAGAAAAGGTCTGTGGAGTTGTGATTTAATATCAGTTTGATCAATTTTCACCAAGAAAAGAAGTAAATGTAACTTGTACACTTTATCATCTGACTCTCTGACAGCGAAATTAAATATGACACTGTCATCATTGTTTTGGACAACCCTATAAATAGTTCTCCTCTGGACCATTAAAAGGGTGGAATAATCGTTGGGCTAGATTTCTCAAAAGAGAAAAACTTTATGAAGCTGACTGTCTACTTGAGAATAGTATAAGACTTTTTCAAAATAAAATAGGTATAACTAACTTCGTTTTTTTTTAATTACTGGCTCAGAGAAATAGTAGAAAGTTATTTGATTGACCACCATAAATAACGAATTCACTGGCTATCCTTACTTCAAGCATGCGCAGTAATAGGTAAATGATACTCAATAACTAATACTATGGTTAGTTATTTACGGCGAATAAAGATAACGATTTTTTCTGTTATTTTTGACATGGAACAGCAAATGTATGGCACTAGACAGAGAACAGTACTATGCTTAATTCCACATTCCACCCATATTGAATCTCAAACGAATGGGTGACACTTCTAATAATATTTTGAAAGATTTCATCCATAATTAATAATACAATGAGGATAGTTTAACGCCTTAAAGGTTATAAAAATGTAGTTATTTTTACTGGTCCAAGAAGTCATTCTTCACAGTTCACCCATAAATAACGTTAACGAGGATTTTCGTTATCTTCCTCGTTATTTTTAGTGGTCCAAAAACTCCCTAATTCCCCAATGGCTGGGTGGTTGCTGTTAAGCTTAATCTGCTTCGATTATTCATTGAAACCATGTGGCCCTAATTAAATAAAATAATAATGAATAATGTAATAGCTTCATCGAAAATCTACCACTAGCACAGATACCTAGTTTATCCAGTGAATATTTTATTGTGTAATCCAAAAATTAGCTGATTGCAGTGCAGCGCATAAACAATTATGGTTTATTTATATTGTTGTTTCCGCTGATGAATGCATTATTAGACGGTATACAATCAAAACATTATATGTTTTGAAAATATCGGCTTCTATCGCTTTAAGTGGTAATCATAGAGACCTAATTTGCGGAAAATCCCATTGGATGATAAGGTATCACGTAAAATCATTTTCAATTGATGTGTGGATTGTTGGGCATTGCAAGGACAGAAAATTATAGGTTTATTTTAATGTCTGTGCTTTATGCAGTTTGGCTAATAACCAATTGCAACCTTAACCCTTTTTTGTTATGGCCAGCCCACCGCAATGGCTGAAAGCCTATTGCGCTGTAGAAGCGATTTGAGAGGATAAGTGTCGATGCACGTTAGATTTGAAACGCTGCAGGTTGTAGCCGACAGAAAACAAATTCTTGGCAGCTCATTCCCCAACGTCGAAGTTCTCCAAAAGAGGAAATGCTGGAGGAGACTGGTTCATAGTGTAGGGACCTCGACCTGGTAAGGATGAGCTGGCTCTAGTCTTCCTTGTTCGGACGACCTTTGGTGTTATTATCTATCTTCCATGATATAATCTGTGGAGATCCTTGGAGATCCGTGAGGTTAGGCGTATCGATCAATCTAATTGCTCTCTTCTGGATAGTGCCCAGAAGCTTTAGAGAGTGCACATGGGGGCAACACTCCAACGATGGAAGGATAAGTGCCTTGTAGAGCAGCAATAGTTGCTCTGGTGTATACATCTTCTTACAGTGGAAGAAAGCTTCAAGCTTCTAGGATGCCGTTTTAGCGGTACTGGTTTATCGAAAATATGTCTGATGAACATATAGCCAACTCCTGACAACAAAAATAGTCATCAAACTAACATTTTTGGCTATCCAAGAACTTCTAGCTATCTTGGCATTCTGCATTCCTTGAGTTTAGCTAAAATTTTAATTAAATCTACTGATTAATCCTATTTTTTAGTATTTACGAGAAAGAAGATCAGTGATTAAATAATCTCTTTTAGTATATTTGTCTCTATTTTGTTTTTAAAATGTCTGTCATTTTTTGAGGAAAAGATGATATTCCCTCATATCGTGTCAAATCTTTGCAGAACTGTATAAAAGATAACCAAGCTCGTTTTAAATCGAAATATAAACATCCGATGAAAGATGGAAAATTTATATTTACTCTATTTCTTCTGATGTTTGTTTGTTTCTTGTTTCAGGCATCAGTGTCATGACGAGAGGTCACTAGTTGTTGCAAATTTGAACAAAATTATACGTACCTACGTTGCAACTAGCCAAATCTATAATTCTCACGAATGTTCGCTAGATGATATGGTTGAGATGTTTTAGTGAATTAGGTTTTTGAAAAAAAAATATGTGATAAATGGAAATGTGGTATCAGATAACCGTTTTATGACAAAACTATTTTTTCTTTTTTTGCAATAATTCAAAAGTTATATTAAAACAAAAATTAAAATTTGAATCCAGTGAATCCAGTTCAACTCCCGAACAAAACCGAGCGCATATGACGTTACAATGTTAGTTTTAACTCATTGCTTTTTTACACATACAATAAGTACAATACACACCATTTAGTATCTTTGGGCAACACATGATTCTCCATACATCCAGACCAGGCGTTATCAACTGATATTTCTAGTACCACTGTCAGTGGGTAGTCTACAAAACAACACTAGTTTATGCAACTATAGGAAAATACAACAGCAGCAGCATATACTGGGTCAATTAAAAGTCACGCTATACCGGGTGTCCCAGAATTTCCTTGGCACGTGATATTTTCGTAACGAAAACCGGTTCCAGCAAGAACTGAGTGGTACTTTTGAAGGTACTATAGGGTCTATCATACCTTGCATTCAAAACATTTTTTTGTACGTCAACTCCTAAAACTCACCCCCAACTTTTTTTTTTCAAATAGCACCCCATAGGTTTTCCTACATAAATGATATCCCCATTTTATTTAAAATCTTGTGGTACCTTTAATTTTATATACAAACTTATTTTTTCCGCAAAATCATAAGCATAAGGCAAATGAAATGATAATTTGTTTCACGCCTGATATTTTTATAACAAGAACGGATAAAAAAGAAAGGTAAGTAGGTTTTTCAAGGGTAGTGAATGACCTATCATTCCTTGCTTATGAACCATTTTTTTCTTACTTAAACCCCTGGAATCCACCCCTAGCTTGTTCTTTCAAATTTTAATCCACAATTTTGCCTGGAAAAATAAATTCTTTACTTAAATTTAATTATCGTAGTGACTTTCTTTTTATGCCCCTACTGCAATTTATCGTTAATTTTTTTTCGTTTAATCCATGAAATCGTAAGCATAAATTAATTAAAACACATGTGTGGAAAACATTTTATTATTATCATGAATCAACTAATAAAAAAAAAAGTGACAACAAAACTAAGTGCAAAAACGTGAAAAAGTTTTATGGCTACATCGGGTCGCGCCAACCCCTTGTGCAGAGTGTGCCCCGCATACGGGCGCCAAAATTAACGATAAATTGCAGTAGGGGCCATAAAAAGTAAGGCACTACGATAATTAAATTCAAGTAAAGAATTTATTTTTCCAGGCAAAATTGTGGATTGAAATTTGAAAGAACAAGCTAGGGGTGGATTTCAGGGGTTTAAGTAAGAAAAAAATGGTTCATAAGCAAGGAATGATAGGCCATTCACCACCCTTGAAAAACCTACTTACCTTTCTTTTTTATCCGTTTTTGTTACAAAAATATCAGGCGTCAAACAAATTATCATTTCATTTGTCTTATGCTTATGATTTTATGGAAAAAATAAGTTTGCATATAAAATTAAAGGTACCACAAGATTTTAAATAAAATAGGGATATCATTTATGTAGGAAAACCTATGGGGTGCTATTTGAAAAAAAATGTTGGGGGTGAGTTTAAGGGGTTGACGTACAAAAAAAAATGTTTTGACTGCATGGTATGATAGACCATATAGTACCTTCAAAAGTACCACTCAGTTCTTGCTTGAACCGTTTTTCGTTACGGAAATATCACGTGTCAAGGAAATTCTGGGACACCCGGTATATAAAACATTTCAATGATGCAACTTTTTAAATTTAAAAATTGTACTAAATTATAGTTGGAGTAGCCAAGAAAGTAGCTAACTGACTAGTATTTTTCGGTGTGTTCTTGTACTATTTGTTACAGGATAGACAAAATTTTTTGACATTTATCTAAAATAACGAATTATTTGCATAAAATACAAATATAATGAGATACAATGGTTTACAAATGGAAACAAAGTTCTAATTTCTATAAACGTTTTCGCGACGCTCACTGAGCAGTTTGGCAAAAACTTGAAATGGTAATCGTTTATCTTTACAAAAGAAAGAACATTCTTAGTGATGAAGAGTATAAAAATAATTGTCATTATTATTTAATTTTGCATATTTTAATACTTTTCACGCATGTTTTAAGCATTTTTTCATAGATATTCTCCAGTATATTCCAAACGTCTAGAATTACATATAATTCGGTGTGTAGTCGTGACTATTTTTATATAACTGAGCCGACTGTGAGACTCGGAATCTAACTGTAAACCCAAAGGAAAAAATAAGGCCGAAATAAGACTCTGATTAAGTGAAATAATAAGAAAATCTAGAAAATACAGAGAAATGCGAAAGCTTATAGTATATAATCATGAGTAGCTGCGATATTAAGGTAAACCCCTCCCAAATGAAATTCTTCTGTCCAATTATATTTCTTCCCCGCTGGAATAATAAGCTTCTTATATCGTTTTCCAAGCCTCTGCCCGTCTCTACACAGGTAGAAACGCACAAATGTGAACAGGAGCGGCATAGATACTTCAATGGCAATATATTAGGAACCTGTCGGTTTTCGTTCATTTATCATATTGGATTTACATTAATTGTTTTTGATCATATGTATGTATGACTCCTTTTCGAGAGACTTCACACAAACACTCTTGCCAAAGATACTCAGAAAAACAGAATCAGAAAAATATCCACAGAAAATCATCTCGATATCAAAAATGTGTAGTGAAGATTCACTATGGGTGCTCAAGAAGAAGCTACAAGAAAGCTTAACTCTTAAATAGAAAACAAATCTTCCTCGGAACAAAATAATGCAGTTGCTGAGTTTTTGTATAAATGAGGCCTATCTTGTAGGGTCACTTGGATTAATATCACACCATCAACTAAATAGGATAGGGCATGGCAGACACTAATGGTTATATCAGCATGTTGAATAGTCCAAATTAGAAACATCTTTTGACAGAACGTATTATCATGAGCTGCAATATCACCAATGCGTATACAGTTAAAGAGACATGAAAAAGAATAAATAAATGGAGGTGTAAAGTTGGAGGTGATCTTTTTATGGAACTGTTTTCAAGAAGAAATCAAATTCCACATCCAAATTAATAATTCTGAGAGACTTGCATTATCCAAACTCATAGCGAACCTATACATTTAATCATAAAGGAGTTGGGGAGACTTTCTCAATCACCTGAGCGGTGTAAAACTTTAAAAAAATTCTCAAAAGAGATAACAAAAACAACCTTCTATGTTTCGGTCTTTTGAGGATAAAAAGTCAGATTGTCAATTATAGAAAGAACTTGTCAAAGCGAAATCAATGGACATAAAACAACTCTGGCACTATCTCGCAGACTAGCAGGATTCAATTATTATGGAATATATGTCAAAAGACATGTATCTAAGTAAGCTAGTAGAAGCAACATCACGAGAGCAGAAATACTATTGGTGGAAGGCTCAGGTCTTTCTTACTATCTCAAGCGTTGAATGAGTTTCAGAGATAGTCAAATTCAAATTTCTTGAAAGAAACCTGAATTGATTGAGAGAAAAACTGCTATCATGAAAGTGACTGATTGCCAATTCATATAAAATAACATTATGGAAATATAATCCGGGTCAAGTGACTCGTTAATATTTAGAAGTTTCACGTACCAATGAAATGCTGCAATAAGCTTGAAGCTGAAAAATAAATACACTTTAGAGATACTCAAAAATATGATGAAATTACAAGGCAGCTTTAAAGCCATCTGTAGAGGCAAAAGTACTCAGTTTTGAGCTTGAGCCCCATTGGAACTTTAGATGTAGCGCTAAATTCTAACGTTTAGAAAAATTTATTGCGGACAAAAAAACTTCGCGCAGAATAGAATTTCAGTCCAGGTCAAATTAATTCCATCTTTGAAATTTTTTGTCGTCCACATCAAGAGTCCCAATAGTAAATAATTGTCGGTACAACTTATGAATTTTAAGCTTCGATCATATCAAAGCGCTACAGGTCAAAGTATTGATATATTCAGTGGTGGAAAATAAAAAACTGACTTTTCTCAATGTGCTGTTTACTAAAAGAGGATCAACCTTGGAACACACAGAGTATAGGAAACCGACAAACCGATCGCTATTTGCATAACACCCCGAACCACCATCCATGCCAGAAGTACGGAATCATCAAAACGCTGACAGAGCAGGCAAGAAAAGCGTGAAAAGGCAAACGGCTACTTAGAAAACCAAATAACAAGATCTAAGCAAGCTGGTTGAGTAGAAAAGCAACCACAACAACCAAAAGTAGCAAAAGCTCTCCAACCTTATGTTCCCCGGGTCACAGACTAAGGAAGCTTCTGGAGAAGGCAGATATCAAGATCATTTCAAACCAACTGGGAAAATACAACATCATTTAAGATCAACAGAGGATAAATGGGATTCATGTATGGTATGGTATGGCTACGACCTTTACTTATTACCCCAGATTGTACAGAGAGTTCATAGAGATTATAAACATAAAAACAACTTCAACAACGATGAAAAAGCTATAGAAGCATACAAGCTCAACAGGATATGGATACCCGCCCTAAGACACGCAAAGATTTGAGTCCATCATAGATTAATAGAAAATAATTTTACTCAAACCCTTCAAGGACTTATAGTAAATATGGACAGGAGATCCACAGGGATCGGCGGTGCACAGCGTAGCCCCCCCCCCCCGCCCTCCTAATATGCCAACTACTTGTGTTTGCCAACCGTCAAGCAGTGAAGTGTGCCGATGCCGTGTCGACGCTGGCCGAACAGCCCAAGAACCAACAGTTCATCATTCATGCTGTACTTTGTAAATTGATGGCACTGTTTCAGTTCTACCTATGTTTCTGTTTAGGTATTCACGATTTTTTTTCTATAAATGTGCTTTTGATTAATGATTGAGCCTCCAAAACGCGATCGATTGTAAGGGATAACCACAGGAAAGTATTAAAGCTTAGGTTTCCAAAGCACAAGCGTTGAACTCATCAATTTTCAACTTTGTGCTAGCTTTCGACAAGAATATATGGGACATTCTCGCCAAATTCAGAATAATGTGGTATGACTTGCTCATCGTATCTTATAATCGCATTATTAAAAACGTTTGTACTAAGCATCCACTCCGTTAAGTAGTCTCCCCCTCCATTACCTTGAAAGTTAGCTTAGGATAGGTTAACGAAGGTGAGAATTCTGTCGTTAGAGGACAATTCTGTAACATAGGTTAACGAAGGTTATGCTTTACAGATACAGTTCTACTTACATTTTCTGAGTGGATTTGCAATAATTGTCTTCCAAGCACAGAGAATTGCAAGAAATCGTTCACGTGGATGGCGATTCAACTCTAGTATTGCTCCGCCAGCTGGCGCTGCGGTTATAAGCGAATTTTATGAATTGATTAAATTCATTTTATCAATAATATAGCCAACCTTAGACAATATTCAACTCACATAACGTAAGTTCAAGAAGAGCGAACGAAGAATACGGCAAACAAATTCTTCACTGTGTTAGACAACAGGTGCGGAGACAGTTAGTTAACGGAAGGGAGATTTTAGTCCCTTTATTATTTTTATAGATATACTTTCCTCAGTAGAACTTTTAGCTATATTGAAAACAAAGTCTACAGACTCCACGAATCACTCCCAATAATACTTAGCTTTTAGTTTTTTTTTGTCAATAACTCGCGGTGACCTACTGTTTCGTTTTTGGTGTAGAATGACTCTGTGAGAGCGTCTCTGTATTTGCAGTACGATATAATTTGTGTATATGAGATTATCCGGTCCTGTAATCTGCTTCCGAGCTACCTGTCTAAATGTATAGCAGGCTATACGAATTTATCGTCACAATAGCTGGGCATCAGGTATTCTAGCCAATGCACAACCAACAAAAGGTGTGTTAAATGCTGGACTACAACAGCTCGTCTTTTTCCATATATCCCGGTTTTCAATGGAGGATTATATCGATGATCCAATGGTGAAGGAAATTGGATAATGGGAATTGATGGCAATTATTGGTATGTCGACTATTTCAAATACAGCCGAGTGAGTGCATTCTTTTAATCTCGTTCTTGTTTAAGCACTGGAGTTGTGTAGTTCGAATTCACTGTAATTGAACTGACCATATAGGGTGATCCATGGATACTTCTGAAGGTTGTTGACAACCAAAAAGCTATTTTCCAAAGCAAACATAATTTCTATAGAATTGACAGGTCACCACTATACTTCAAAAATAGTGTGGAACTGCCATAATACCCTAAAGATACTCGCGAAGACTATCAAGGTAACATAATTTTAGGTGCCTAGTTACAAAGGAGTGGGTGATAATGAGGTGGCCGGCAGATGTTCCAAGGAAGCAGAACTTCCTCTCATCGGGAGAGAACCAGCATGTGGTAGTGATGTGGTATATCATACAACACGATGCGGACAGCTGTCATCAGATGAGTGTCAAATGAGCTCCAAAAGCGTTGGGACAGAGTGGTGGGGAATGTCCAGTTTAAAGGCCGGGTCAAACAGAGGGCGGTCCAGAACGCGGCGTTTCGGCGTTCTCTAACAATACAATGGAACGCTGTAACGCGGCGTTCTAGAACGCAGCGTAACGGCGGTCTAAAATGCCTTCTGTTTGACCGGGCCTTGAGTTCATCTATGTTTGAATCACTAGATATCTTGGCAAGAATTGGGGTAACGCTTTTGCTCAACCCGTCAAACAGGCCTCTTTGGTACAAACAACGGAATGCGGTAACGTGGCGTTAGAGAACGCCGGACCGCCGCATTCTAGAACGCTCTCTGTTTGACCGGGCCTAAAGAGGATGCTGAGGAGACTCTACTACAGACGCTGTCAGATTGACAGGAAGGAACTGCGAAAGGTGGTTGGATTTGTAACCGGCCATTGGACGTGCACTGCACATTTGCAAAAGCTCAGGATGGAAGATGCAAACCCAGTATATGCGTTGAGGCAGAATAAACAGCTAAGCGTGGTATCTTCAACTATTTTGTCCTAAGTGAAAGCAGGAACTCCTTTCTATATGTAGGCTAGGAAGGAAGACATGAGAACATAGTTCAATGCATCTCGAGGTTCGCAAAGAAGGAGAAGGATGGGACTGTTTGATCCCCCCAACTGGGGGATGCACAATAAGCCTTATGGCTGCGCGGCGACTATTGGGGCAACTGAACCCTAACCCCCTCAATACCAAAAAAATTAAAAAAATGTGGGCATTGAACGAGGTACATCTCGTTCTAGGAACTTCTCGGACTCAAGTTAAGAGGCGAATCAAATAGTAATATTATTTTGAGGTAGACATCTTGAAGTTCTTTACGAGAACGACTGCCCCATATCAAACAATTGTGCACAAAATAGAGCAGTTGATGACATTTGAGTACTTCAATTTATTTAAATTTTTTAGCCTCCATTTCAGAAAAAATTAACATATGATATATTGTTTTAGACATAAAGACACATTCTCTTTCAACTGGTGTTGTTGTTGTTGTATATGTTGTATTACATTTTTTTTGTGCATCTCCCAACCTTTTCCATCCCCCATTGTCCGATCGGCGTTTTTGAGTAACCGTTGGACAACGAATTCGCGGTACAGACAGACACGCTGCGATGATAAAAAGGGGTGGCGTGGGGGTTACTCAAAAGGTAATGTCATAACATGAAATTCTAATGCTACCACAATAAAGAGCATGATTTCTTATGTCGCTACCACGCATGCCGCAAATTTTTCAAAATAGCTGACTAAAAATTAATAAAAAGTAGCAAATTTTCGAACTTAAAAATGGCAGTAACTGTCACAAACATAATCCAAATAATTTCAAACTTTACCGTCATAAAGAGGTTTTTGTTGTCTATCTTTTGGTCCGCTTTTGATGCAAATCTATGATTTAATGGTGGGGGTGGTGGGGGTTACTCGGAAAAATAATAATTAAACATACCATTTTCTTTTCATAAAATGAGTGAGGAGGTGATTTTACCTTGGAGATGATACCTCTCACGTTGATTTCGGTAAAATTTGCGAAAACGGGCCGATTCTAATAACTTACCTTACCTTAAAGAAACAAGAAAAAAACATAACTTCTAGTGTAAACCGCAGTCTTCAAGCCATAACGTTGCATGACCTAGTTTCCAGAGCTGGTTTCCGAAGGGCAAGTGTTATAGTACTAGTACCAGACGCAGTGGCGTTCCATACATTTAAAGCGTTGCAATCAGATCCATGTTCAATATTCATACTTGTTACACTGTGAAAAGCTGTCATTAGATAACAACTCAATACTCGTATTAGTCATTTAGTGTATATTCAGTTCAAAATAATTATTTCCTAATTCATATTAGACATTTTGTCATAAATTCTTCCGCAGTTTTTCCTGCACCAAATATTCTAGCGGTTTACCATCAACTTTACATTCTGTGTAATCGATATTCAATATCCCAATAATATTATTTGTTTTGCGGGCAGGTTCACTGTCTATTATCAGTGCCCTTTTTTAGCCATAATTTCTCACTGCTGTCATTTGTCAATTGTTGATCAAAAAGGACAAATGACATTACTTCCTTTTGCCAGTAACCAGATGCTCTAAATTCAACAGGTCAAATTTGTTTTTATAATTATAACTTTGACATCAATTGTCTCCAATATTCAATCTGCAATATAACATTGTGTCCATGTACTATTATTTCTAGCAAATCAAAAGTTTTTGTCTCCGTCTGATTCGTAGGCGACACACATTGCACTTGCTGAATTCTGTCATCAACGAATTGACAGTTGCGCGTTGGCAATGATGAGTGTCAATAAAAGTTTAAATATTTGGAGAGTTTATTTGTATGAAGGATTGTCGAGCGGACTTTACTTTTAAGAAATAACCTGTTTTTATGATAAATAAATAAAAATCTCTTAATAAACAGTTTTTTTATTCTAGCTCGAAATACTTTCAAGAAGTAGGGTAGAATTTTCATATAACTTTTTTCGTGATTCCAAACACTTTTAAGAGCTCAGGTGGAATTTTCGTATAAATTTTCTCATGATTCCAATTTTTGTAACATCTACGCCACTGGTTGAGATCATTTGGAAACAAGCTTCGATCAGTATTTATATACCGGATGAAAAACAAAACAAGATTGACCTCATGTCCTTTTAGCAAGAACCTGTTTCAAGTTCAATGTTCATTTTGTTGATAATTTGGTATTCAGCTTTACGGCCCGACAGGTTTTTTCGGAAACAATCTTAGAAGCCAACAACCCGTTTTGTTAGCGAATCTCTGGTGGATAAAAGATATCCGGTTAAGGTTACAACGGCTGAAGCGGAGTTTGACGTCATCGTTTTAGTTAATGTAATATATAAGGCGTGTTTTTTTATTCCATCGATGAATAAGCGCCAAATAACGCCGATAGGTTGCAGTGACGTCATAGATGGATTTTGAATGAAATTCGGATTGAATTTAAGAACCTGTATCAACAGTATGCTAAAGAATCAGCAGAATAGCTCTGAGGATTTTCTATATCAAAACGGTTCCTACAGAAGACGGCGCCATTATGGATTAGAAGTCTGGGAAGCGATACGAAAATAACAAAAAGTATCAATACCGATACCAATTCGATATTTTTTGACCAAGTGTCGATGCTCCCCGATACTTGAGGACAAAGTATCGATTCTCTTAAGTATCGGTATCGACAACATGGAATATCGAAAATTGTGTATTAAAAAATGTAACTGCTTAAAATCCTTTTTTAAGTTAGATGTATTTTCACTAGTTTTTATACTCTTTATTAAGTAGCTGTAGTGGTACTTGACTTTCTAAAATAGAACCAATTATTACTTTGTATTAGTGGCATATTTAGACGCAATCAACGACGAGTATCATTGTGAGTACCGGAACCCAGAAAGAAGTCTTGTTTCATTAGATACCGAACCACCACGGCTTGAACTACCCAAAGAAATTTAACAAGAGCTCAAAAGTCCCTTCATTATGATTAAAAAAAGGGCAACAAAACCTTTACCCAATGGATAAATAGATGGCGGTAGTAGTATAAAGAAATTAAATGGAAAGGTGTGTATTATCGATGCCAGGAATCACTGTAAGCGCGTGATTGACAGTAGCAAAGAGGAACACAACCAAAAACTTAAGAACAAGCTCCTCTCATGTCCTAGTTCATTCAGAACATTCTGGTCTGTGGCTAGGACTGTTAGACAGAACTTTTCCTGTTCGTCAATACCACCCTTGACCAGAGAGGACAAGTCCATCGCTTCTATTCCTAAAGAAAAGTCAGACGTCTTCGGGAGGCTTCTACCGTAGACTTACAAGAAAGTACTCCGACCACCACCATAAACGTGAACTCGAGAATGGCAGAGGTCACATTTCAACATTGAGATGTAAAAACCATCCTCTAAAAGCTAAACACAAAAAAAGTTACTGGTCCTGATCAAATTCCAGCTATTGTCCTTAAACGGCGACAACAACATGCCTCACAGATCAACATAGATATCAAATCAATTGTTGAGTGGGGATAAGTAAATAAAGTACAGTTTAACGTACAGAAAACTCAGGCAACAACATTGACAAAGAAGTCTTACGTTGGCTTATCAACTCTAGAAATGGAGGGTCACCCAATAGTCGGAGTCACCTTCCGTCAAGCTTTTGGAGACTTGTTCCGCTGTAGGAAGTTGTATACACCAGAGTAACTACTCTGCTGCTCTACAAGGCGCAGATCCGACCATCGTTGGAGTATTGCTCCCATGTGTGGGGATGCGCTAAGAAGCACTCTCTAAGGCTTCTGAACACTATCCAGAAGAGAGCAATTAGGCTAATCGATACGCCTAGTCTCACAAAGGAGCTCCACAGCCTGGAACATCCAAGAAGGGTGACCGATCTGTCCCTGTTTCACAGATCACGGAAGATGTTCAAAAGGAACACCAGAGAGGCTCTCCAAGGGCATCCTTAAGCGTTTTCTGGCGACCTTAGGTATTTGAATACATATTTGTCACGTATTAATCGCTGACGTCATAGACTTCAACCAGCGCCAGAATTAACAGTTTTGAAAACACCTCATAAACGGCGCCAAACTTCAAACAAGTAAGAAGTAGGAAATTTACCTACCCTGCAAAGAATTGTATGTTTCCGAATCGAAAGTAATTAAGAACTACCCCAACTGCACTTCCATCATATCTTGTTCTATATAGTATTTCGCTGTCGTGTTGGTTCATTCGAAATTTTTGAAATTGCAGGACATTACGATGACATGACAGCATTACAGTTACAAGCGATAATTTTAGGTTATGTTGATTTGAAACTAACGTTTGGTTGGTTTTGAATCGTTTTGAATACATTTTGAAATTATGTTACTATGACGTCATCGTTTCAACGCCAGAATGAATCTATTTGAAACACAGACGAATACGTTTTGAATGCAAGGGCGCCAGAAAACAGCCCTTACCAGGTCGACGTCCCTACTCCCCGAACCAGTCTCCTCCAGCATTACTTCTTTTGGAAAACTTCGACGCTGTGGAATAAGCTGCCTGGGAATTTATTTTCCGACGGCTACAACCTGCAGCGTTTCAAATCTAACGTACACCGACACTTATCCTCTCGCAGCGCTTCTACAGCGCTATAGGCTTTCAGCCTTTGCGGGAGGTTGTCCATAAAAAAAATCACTTGAAAAAATCCCCGAAATCCCAGTGAGCTAGCTGTACACGCCAATACGTACATATACCAATTTCAACAATTGATTTGTAGACGGTAGCATAAAATGCTGATGATCAGTCAGTAACACTTTCAAGTTAATTTTAACCAAAAATACTATTGTTCAGTAATTACAACATAGACTTGTATAAAATTACCCTTCGTTTAAGAGTTACGACCTTTGCTAACCTTGTATCGTACATGTCTCCAACATATCCTATAACAACTCCAAGATATTTAAAAGTTTTCATGCAAAACGTATATTCATATGCCTAACAGATGCTACGATGTTCGTGGGTACAAAGGCCCATCAATGTCGAAATGTTCCAACGCATGAGTAACCTAAAAGAAGGGGCAAAAGTGTGGGTTATTTAGACTAGTAGCAGGAGTTGAAGTTGAGAGTTAACGACAGAAATATTTCATGCTGAAGCTTCCAACAGCTACAGCTACAATTGCCATTTAGAACATTAATAAACTGAGCTAGAATCTTGTGAACTATAACTACCGTGAAACAGACTCCATGACAGCTCATTCCAAGCCACAGAAATTATGCAAAAGGATAACTTCTTGGAGAGGCTGACTCAGGGTGTTGGAAGTTCACCTAGTAGATATGAGTTTAGTTACACTTTGTCCACTTTTCAGGAGATTCATACATCGTACTCCCACATTTAAACACAAACTATTCAACAGATAGGCTCGTTATCAGGAAGAGTAATTGCTGTGGCAAATTATTCACCGATTTATGCAGCTTATTAAAATTCTTCAATAATGCAATAGTACAGTTACCTCCAGCGTTATTAATTTATTACTATAGGACGTGGGTAGCTGAGCATGTAGGCAGGGACCTGATAAGCTTGATGATTTGATGCCGTTGCACTATCGTTCTCTGCTGTGACCTTTCCATTTTGTACATTCATTTCAATGAAATACATTAGAGCAAATCAGTTCGATTGGTGACGGTAGGGTATTCCCTATCCCCATGAAAAGCAGTATGTGATCTATGTATAGTTATTCCTGGACCTTTCACTCCCTACGTTAGTAGGTGGAAGAGATTATAACACACAGACTGTGACACAGATCTGTCTGTTGCCTGCCTGGTGTCTGGTGTACCTATCTTTTTCTCTCTCTCTCTCTCTCCCTTTCTCTTCTCTCTCTCTCCCTCTCTGTCTTATCTCTCTCTCTCTCTCTCCCTCTCTGTCTTCTCTCTCTCTCTGTCTTCTGTCTGTCACCCTGCCCTTCGTCACCTGCCTGCTAATCCTTGTCCCCTTTATAACAAAGAATGAGAACACTAAAGAACTGTTGGTTAAATTTCCAAAGTCACATGAACAAAAAGTTTTTATACCACGAAAATCATCTATTCAGTGGTGGAGTAATTATCAAAATAAGGGTATTCCTTGACAAGGATTTATGTGATGTCAATGAATTCCTAGATAATTAAGAATACCAAAAACATGCTTTGCAGCTTTTTAAAATCGATCCAGTGGCTGCGAAAAAATAAAAATACGAAAATTATGGAAAATTGTCAAACCCTTTTTTACATATTAAGGTAACTGATAATTTCTCAAAAGTTTTAGGATGGAGCAACATCGAGAGCTTCGAAAAGATCAAATAAGTAAAACGAAAAAATTTTAAAAAATTTACTCATGCTTCATAATATGTTCGTGATTTATAATAATTTATGGATATATAGTAGTGAAAAATGGAGGAAGGAAAAATATTGGGAACGTGAGCGATGCAGGCAAAGTATCTTCAAACTGCATTTTTCATGTCTACCAGGTTAGCAAATGTCTGTGTTTTAGGCGTAGCCAAAAAATTCTATTTATCGATTTATTGAATTGAATTTAAGGAATTTCATAATAAATTTTTTTTTTACGTATAATCTAGGTACTTTTTACAACAAGCGCTCATTGTTAAAAATACTTGGGTAAAGAATTTTCATCGTATTCAGAGTTTTCATGGTATTTTTATTGCAACTCATTTATTGATTTATCAGCCAGAGAGTTTTGTTATTTTTCGACGATTAAAAGGTTTTGGAGGCTATAAATTAACCTTAATAATTCTTCGTGCCTCACGGATATTTTCATCCATTACAGAGCAAAAATGATACGTGAATGGAGAAGAGAATGGTGAGACCTTAGTAAAAATAACCAAATCAACCATTTTTATATCATCATCGTGGTCACAATGTCTTAACAGACATGTTGTGAACTCGCAAAATGCATTAAGTCGGAGCTAGAGTATTGCCAACACGAATATTATCAATAGTTTTGAGAATTGTAGCTCGCCATCGTTCGCGATTTAGTGTCAGTTCAGTGGCGCTCTTGATACTCATATCTAGAAACTGTTTTGTCGTATCCACCCAGCGTGTAGGGGAACGGCCACGGCGCCGCCCACTCGGGGCGTGACCCTGAACTACAAGTTTCTCCATAGTATCGCTTCTGTGAATATGTCCGAAGAATGTAAGCATTCTCGTCGACACAATGGAGGATAGTCTCTTTGGATTACCGAGCTCATCCAGTACAGAAACATTAGTTCGATGGGCGGTATAAGGAATTCTCAGCATTCTCCTCCACGTCCACATTTCAAAAGCATCTATGCGAGCTCGATCTGCCTTTTTAATAGTAAAAGGAACACAAGAGACTGTTCCAGTGACATTTTGGTAGCTGTAGTGATGTTATGGTCACGCCATATTTTAGTAAGCTTTGTCATGGCCACCCGTGCCTGTTGAATGCGCCGTCGAATCTCTTTCTCACAGCTACCTGAACTGTCGATCAAAGAACCTAGGTACATAAAACTTTTATATAAACCCAAATAAATCTCTTCTACAACCATTTTACCCGACTTAAACTAAATCGTAGCAACTTCCCCTCAGATCTCCATAAAATAGGCATCATGGAATCTCCCATTTGTACAAACGATAATCAAATTTCAGACATAAACCATATATTCTTCCGTTGCAGTGCAAACAAACCTCAGTCCGATGATTTTTGACCAAATTATGTAAACAAAAAATTCCCTCACCAACGAATATGATAAATTTGTATATAATTTTTTGAAAGCCTTCCTAGGTAGAACTAAAATATTAACCTGAAATGACAATAAAAACGCTCTGTGGCAAAAATGCTACTGGCCAATGTTGGATAAAAAAAAGGCTTGATAAACCCAAAATGAGGACCAGTAATGTATCTCAAAATCAAGACGTTGTATGTGTTGTGAGAAAATTATGTAATGCAGAACAGTGTG
Source organism: Callosobruchus maculatus (assembly GCA_951848785.1). Lineage (NCBI taxonomy): Eukaryota > Metazoa > Arthropoda > Insecta > Coleoptera > Chrysomelidae > Callosobruchus > Callosobruchus maculatus. Next base: position 6,249,642 of record CATOUR010000100.1, read on the forward strand.
AGTACAAACCAACGGAATAAGAAAAACACCTGAAACAAGTTATATTTTAGTTTGAAGAACGTTGATTATAGTTTACTTCGAAACATGTACAACTGCAGTGAAAGACGGTCTTCTTAATAACTAGAAGTTCGGTCATCCTCATTTAGGCATATTTCTCAATAATTATCTCATAACTGTTATTCTCCATGTGTAATTATACAGAATTGATCCAATGGTAAACTTTGGATGTTTTGTTCTTTTGTTTTTTGAATATTTTTTCAGGGAACCTCGTAATGTCAGACTCACACGTCGAAATGTATTGTAAGTCACATTGCCCTATTCTCCCTTTGAACTCATCTGTAAAACTAATTTGACCAAAGTCACCTTCAGGCATTATTGGACCTCATTGAAAAATTCAAGATGTTTGTAACACCGAAAGACTTCAGAATGCTTTTATGGAATTATATCCCCGCATCGACTAATATTTACATCTAGAATCTTCCATCTGAAATTTCTTCACCGGAAACAATAAGTAACTGGTAACAACTAAAGGAACAAAGCCACCATAAATGCTGGAATTAGTGACAGATTATGACGTAGATTATAGGCAGGTACAACACAGATGTATATTCAGGTGTCTTACTGGAAAAATGTTACATTGTGCTCGGTAACAATACGCTGTTACGACAGGAATGCATACATTATATACTTCTTAGTCAACTAATCAATGTACTATGTGTTGAAACGAAGCTATGCACTTACGCAACAATTTGTTATTTTGAGTAAATGATTGTTATCGTATTTCTGTTTATAATGAAAATAAACAGACAATGCAAACACAAAACATTTTCATAGCGCACTGGTGGTTTCAGAGCTTTGCATATAATTGTAGAGAGTTTCTAGTTCCAGTTAATAATTTGCAATCGCAATTCAGGAATATAGTAAACCTGAAATAGTAAAACATCTTTATTATGATGTTTTTTTTTTAATTTATTAGCGTTTCAGCTGTAAATACTGTGAATTACAGTTAGTAGGTTAACAACAAATAATGTAGACGTTGAAAAAGGTAGACCTCGTTCTAGGAACTTCCCCAACTCTGTTGTTATTTGAGTATTTCAATTTGTTTAATTCTTTAGCCTCAGAAGAAGTTGCGATATATAGTTTCAGACATAAAGACACATTCTCTTTCAACTGGTGCTATCAAATTTATATGTTGTATTACATTTTTTTGTGCATCCCCACCTTTTTCCATTCCCCAAAACCTTTTCAACTCAAAGTTGGCCAAATTTGGGAGCAGTCGCTTGAGGCGTTTTTGAGTAATCGTTGGAGAACGAAATCGCGGACGTACAGACACACACACAAACAAAGGACATCAAAAAAACAAAGTTTTCTAATTTTTTTCAAACTTGGTGACTATATAAAGGTTATAATTCGAAACAAAAATCTAGTTTTTGGTCCCGCTGCGATGACAAAAAAGGGGTGGGGGTGGGGGTGTCTCAAAAAATAATGTCATGACGTGAAATTCTAATGCTACCACAATAAAGAGCATATTTTCTTATCTCGAAGACGCTACCGCGCATAAGGCAAAATTTTCAAAATCTCGGAATACATAACAATTCCTAAAAGGTAGCAAATTTTCGACCTTTAAAATGGCAGGAACTGTCACAAAAATGATCTAAATAATTTCAAACTTTGCTAACGTAAAGAGGTTTTGTTCTCTATCTTTTGTTCTACTTTTGGTGTAAGTTTTAATGGTGGCGGATGGTGGTGGTTACTTGGATAAATAATAATACAACATAGCATTTTCTTTTCAGAAAATGAGTCAGGAGCTGGTTTTACCTTGAAAACGACACCTCGCACGTTGATTTCGGTAAATTTTACGAAGAAGGGTTGATTCTAATACCTTCTCCTAACTAATAATTCCTTTGTCGGGGAAGTTAAAAATAGTAAGAGAAAACGGAAATGCAATCTATAAAAGTCCATTTTATTGAGCACTTTGCCCTTTTTTGGACATTATTCCTAAAAAAACATTAGGAGGATTTAAATTGGGGTAGGAAGTGAGTAGGGATTAATAGTATTAAAAAAATATTGAGTAATGAAAGAATGTTTTTTGCCTTTCGCACATCTGTCTACAAAAAAAGAAATTGATAGTATAGCTTACAGTAGCCATTGAGTCATTGAACGTTTAATACATATAACATAACTCGTCCACCTGGACACCACTAACTAGAATGTGATGAAATTTTAACATATTGTTACTAATACGGCGGATATGGAAAGTCTGTCATTTAGTACTGTACTCTCAAACCTGAAGTGCCCATCAGGCGAGAACCTGATTCTAACGAACAATTAGGCTCTACAAAGAAATGACTCATTCTCTTGACTACAAAAAAATGATCTGACCGGACACCGGAAAAAACATCGGATAGCTAGTCACAGTCAGAAAGTGGTTCTCACTATCCAACCTTATTACGCTGCATTAAGCGGAGCAAAACTCTGACCTGGCGTATTGCTTAAACATCTGAGGAGGTGCTTGCCTCTACTATCTGGTTCACGCTACTTGATGCAGTCCAGAGAAGAGCAATTCGACTAATCGGTGGCGCGGCCTTAACGCGTCACTTCCAGCCACTTTCTCACCACTGGCACCGCGTGGTTGGTGATCCTTCCCTTTTCTACCGCTATTCAAACGGAGTCTGCTCCGAGCTCTGAGGAATGATTTTCTAAAATGTCTAAATAGCAGCTTGGAGAGATGAATTGTATTGAAGGCTAGGGGCTCCAAAATGTCGACGAGGCTCTTTTTCATGTTTCGAAGTATTTTTTTGTAAGCGTGGTGATAGAAATGTTGTTGAAGACGTCAAATTGTCAATCATTCAGTGCTTTTCACTAAGATTTTTCTCAATATGAACTGAAAAACTTCTGGGAACATAGCTGTTAGGTCTATAGTCTTTGAAATTTTTAAAATTCCTGCTGTTATTTTGAAACAGATGAAAGCCTTTCATGATAAGCAGAGTTTTGTTGTCATTTTTCTTATACGTGCGTATTCCACAAGAACTATATAAATTCAGGTTCTCAAATACAGGTCAACTACGTAGACGGCTTTACGAAATTGTATCTTTTATCACGAGACCGTTAGTGACTTTGCTACAAAAAATGTCAAACCATAGTTTTTTGTATTTGTGGAACTATATGACTTTTTCTTTTAGAAGAAGCGAAACCTCATTTTGCAAAGAACACAGATTTCTATATTTTTGCAATAAGTGTTTGTATGCCTTACGTTTCGGTAAAAGTTTCGATCATCTTCGATTTCGAAGGCTTATCTGAAAAAAACGCCCATTCGAGATATTTTTACATCTAGGATCTTGTGGTGACTAGTTAGCTTATTACAAAAGAATTACATTTCGGGATTATGGTATTTTTTCACTACCTTCACAAGAGCATATTCAAAGACCAATTACAAAACTTGTTCAATTAAAGTGATAGCTGGAACGGCGTGAAAATGGTGGAAATATTGAAATGGCTGACGCGACAGTCTAAAATTGAGGTCAGCAGACGCGAAGAATTTAACGTATGGAAACCCACAAAACATCTCAACTTTTTCGATTAAAATAATTTTGTGGTGAAAAGCTACCGCTCTCGGAATTGCAAAGTATACAGCTGAGAGAATCCATATGGGATTTAGAGTTTGTCGGAACATAAGGTATTCTTTTCTTTTTTACACATCTCTGGTACGCTCAGTATTTATTTGAGAAATTAAAAAGTAGTACTCGTATAGTCAGACGTTTTTACTTTAAGCATTTTACTTACAGTACGTCCTGATTATTGGTATACTGATTCTCATAATCTCAGTACTTTAATTGAAATGTACAGGATGATTGTATTTTAATGGACCCAAATACTATTGTTTTACCTCACCTCTGGGAGCCGTCAGGACGGAGGCCTTTGAGCTCTATAACTCCCAGAGGGGGGACAGTGCACGGCCAGCACCGTTCGAATGATGCACCATCATCATCCCGGACGGTCCGACGGGAGTCCCCCGTCCGGTCCGGCCAAAACTAATGCCCGGTGTAATTCAGTCACCCACCCAAGCGCTAACCGCGCACAAGGCTGCTGCTGCCCCACTATCAAAGGCAGACGTTGTTCATCGCAGCCACGTGGGTCCCCTTAAAGTCTGTTTGAGCAATATTAAATTTTCACCAAGTATTTTTTCCTGCAGTATAAAAGCTGATACTACTACTACCACTACTAGTATACCTTGGAGTCTCACTGCATAACGAGAGGTGTTACACCTTAAAAAAATACTGGCGAAAGCAGAGAAGAAGGCGCCAGTACTGTCACGACTGATGCCAAATGAAGGAGGACCTAGTAGCAACAAAAGGGCACTACTGTTGCCAGGTTGTACAGTCGATTATCCTATATTATGGAGCTCCTGTGTGGTGCATAGCCACGAAAAGGAAAAGGAATCCAGAAGTTCCTGGGCAGCTTGCAGAGAAAGTATCTGCTGTGGGTGGCCAGTGCTTATCAGATTATATCAGCAAGAGCCTTGCAAGTGATAACGGCAATACCACCTTTATACTTGCTGTTTGAAGAGAGAGAGCACTGAGTTACCACGGTCAATCAGGCAATACAAAGCATATGGAAGAAGACCAGTGATGTCGCATAGTGAACGAAACAAGTAATACCGTGGATAAAAAAAAATGGGCGGAATGCAGTAATCGACAGGGATCCTATTTCTTAACGCAGCCACTGTCTGGGCATGGGCCTTTTCAAGTTTATATGAAAAGGATAGGACGGGTGATGGACGAAAGATGCCTGCACTACGAGGCGGAAGACACTGTTGTGCAGGCCCTAGCTGTTTCTGTGTGACAGATGGTGTGATACAGACAGGAGTCAAGTCAAAAACAGAAGGTGACCCAACCCCAGAAACCATGATTGCGCTGCTGTTGTCCAACGTAGAGGCATGGAACATCATACATGGGTGGTCAGCAAAATACCTTCTGCAAAGGAGAAAGTGGAACGACTACAAGATTAAATAAAGAGCAGAAGATATGCCTTAATGGTATAATCATTACCTCATCTTGCACTGCAAATAATATCGTTCACGATGATGCTTGTTGCACATGGCGATAGAGCAGAGGTAAGAAATATGGAACAGGTTTTTGCCGGTCGGGCTGTGGTGGCATGTAGGATAGACCCATCTGCGTTCGTTGAACATGTGATCAGAGGACTCATGCTGGCGGGCAGACAGTCTCACACTTCCAGGTGTGTATGTGCTTCTGTTCTTGAGTTCAACCTGATTTTCCTAAACCGTCTATGTTAAAAAAAACTACTACTACAATGACACAGTTGTGGTGTATGAAGTCGAAACTTTATGAATTGGCCATCAGACACTACCCTATCACTTCTACCTCGTTAGCGTCACTGGAATCTTAGGCTTAGACATCAGTGATGGCACCACCTCACTTCAGTCGGCCACGGGTCAGACATTTGATATTATATTTATAAGAAACATCATCAAATATAGGAATTCTTATCGATTCACGTCTAACATATGTACATTTTTTAAATTGCATCATAACGAGATGTGCTTAATTCATGAGATGATGATGATCGACTATGAATAATACACCAATCAATTTCTACTAAATGTAAATTTAGCATCCATAATATGAATGAACGAATTATAGATAATCTAAAAACTTGCCTGTATTATTGAATCGAGCGACCACTGCATCGTCTGTAACAAAATTCATTTTATATTTTAGATAATATAACAGTTATATTAGATGAATGTTAGGCATAATTTAGAAACGAGATCATGTGTATACTTTTGTCGAAATAAAACGTAATATTAAAGTTCTGCTGAGAATAGAAGCTTTAGAATTACTTGTCAGTATTACGATACAAATTGTGATATAAAATTTTGTAGAGGTCCAGGGGTGGTTCATCCTTATGAGCATCCCCCTGAGCAAAAGAGAAACAAATACTTTTTGGTAGACTTGTATGCAGTGCTAGTATGTACCTATTTCTCGCTACAATCGGTTGCCTGATTTATAAGTAGCACACAATGCTCAGACGATAAAAACCGATAGTCGCAGCACACTAAGCTCGTCACGTGATTGAAAGAAGGCGCCAAGAGCCAAACGGAACGGATAGCGGACAGAGAGCGCTCCTATTGGTAAATCGCCCGTTATTAGCGCTCCTATTGGTCAATCACACATCAATCGGCTTTATAAATGACCAATGAACCAATACGAACAGAGGCTCCTTATGACGCGCCTCAGTCATCTGCTCCTGTTGGAGTTGCTACGCGTTGCTTACATCCACGATTCTAACCTAACCTATTATTTAAAATGGACAATTGGGTGAACGCGTTGTTTAAGATGAACTTTGGCCGATTTTCCTTACAGCACAAAATAAAGTATAAAGGAATTATAAACAACAATATAAAGAGGAAAATAGGTAAGTAGATACTAATACAATGTTTTTACAAAATGAGCCAGACGACTACGTGTTTGAATCAGGCGTTGGGAGTTCGAATCCCAAGCTAGACGACCTTTTTTCTTGGTTAGACAGGATGATAAAAAAAAACTCTTAGAAAATAACATTTTGTGATAAGTGATAATCAAAATACTACTAAGAAGTGATTTTTTGTGGTACTAGCTAAAAAATTTAAGAAATAGCTTTGGAAACTGAAAGCTCTTATTATGTGTAGGGTGCAGCTGCGGTCTCAACAATTTCTGGTTAGTTTTCTTATTTAAAATTTTGTGCACCTTCGCCCCATTTTTTTCTTTGTGCTAGTTGCTTTTTATACAGGGTGTCCAGTTAGTGTGTAATTCTTCGATATCTCGCGAGGTATACATGATGAAAGAAAATGTCAAATACAGAAGTTATTTGGTTACCTAAGACGCATATTCTAAAATATTTTGAAATATACAGGGTGTTGCGGGAAAGTAGGATAGTGATCATCTTGATTTTTTTATATAGAACTATAACTTTTTCTTAAATCCTTCTAGTTTCCATCATTGATCTCTATTCAACCCTAAAATATTTTTGGGATCGGTTGCGACGTTGCCAAGTTATAATTTATTTTCTATTAATTTCCGCATTTGCAAGGTCGCAAGTAATACGTCCAAATTGATATATTCCTTTAACTTTTCTCAATAATATTATACAGCAAGTTACCTAAATATTAAGTGAATATTATTTTGGATGTAACTAGGAATTTGTATTTACAGGGTGTTTTTGACAGAATTTTAAATTACGGCAATTTGAAGGTCATTTAACATTGTTTTTTTGAATGTAACACCCTATACGTTTTATCTTAACTCGAAATATCTACTAATACCCTATCTCGCCTCGTAATATTTTTTTTCGCGTTTGCGGCGTTGCCAAGTTATAAATTATTTTTCCAAATTTTTAAACAAATATCCCCGATTTTAATTTATTTGAAATATAATCCTCTACTTATTTTTATTGCAATGAATTGCACATGTTGAACTTAGTAAGATCTCACAATTTCAAAATTCTGTTTCTGTTAATTACTGAGATGCGGCAACACCGCTTTTTCAGTAAACTACCGGAACGCTTAAATATTTCCAAAACTGCCACAGCTGGAACGGTGAAATTCAATACTTGGGGGTTTTTGAACATACAGAATTCAAAACCGCTAACATCAGTGTTGTCAGATTTGCCACTTTTACGTTAGACTTCATAAGTAGTGCATTCCGTTCAAAATTATGATGTAAAATTGTTAAACCTTACAACACTGATGTTAGCGTTTTTGAATTCTGTATGTTCAAAAACCCCAAGTATTGAATTTCACCTCTCCAGCTGTGGCAGTTTTGGAAATATTTAAGCGTTCCGGTACCGTTTACTGAAAAATCGGTGTTGCCGTACCTCAGTAATTAATAGAAACAAAATTTTGAAATTATGAGATCTTACTAAATTCGACATGCGCAATTCATTGCAATAAAAATAAGTAGGGGATTCTATTTAGAATAAATTAAAATCGGGGATATTTGTTTGAAAATGTGGAAAAATAATTTATAACTTGGCAACATCGCAAATGCGAAAAAAAATATTACAAGGCGAGATAGGGTATTAGTAGATATTTCGATTAAAAATAAAAAATACAGGGAGTTACATTTAAAAAAAACAAAGTAAAATGACCTTCAAGTTGCCGTAATTTAAAATTCTGCCAAAACACCCTGTAGATACAAATTGCTGGTAACATCCAAAATAATATCCGCTTAATATTCAAGTAACTTGCCGTATAATATTATTGAGAAAAGTTAAAGGAATAGATATATCAATTTGGACGTATTACTTGCGACCTTGCAAATCCGGAAATTAATAGAAAATAAATTATAACTTGGCAACCTCGCAACCGATTTCAAAAATATTTTAGGGTTGAATAGAGATCAATGATGAAAACTAGAAGAATTTAAAAAAAGGTATAGTTCCATACAAAAAAATTATTATGCTATCCTACTTTCCCGCAACACCCTGTATACTTCAAAATATTTTTAGAATATGCGTCTCAAGTAACCAAGTAACTTTTGTATTTGACATTTTCTTCTATCAGGTATACATTGTGAGATATCGAAGAATTACCCACTAACTGGACACCCTGTATTTTTATAGAAGACTTTCAATACGGTCCTTTGTGCTGCAGCATTAATCCACCCTTGTGACCCCAAAACTTCACTGTAAACAGGGCTTTCAAACTAATCCCAAGAGTGGACCCTTAAACTTTTACCTTCAGACGTGAATAATCCATTTCAATGAAAGAATTTTTTATCGGAATTCGCCTCTAGCTATGCTTTCAACGAGGAAGTTAGTATCAAACTTTCCCAATTATTTACGCAACTTTTTATCAGAACCCCTTCTACTTGGCCAATAAGGTAAACTCCACAGGAAACTCTTTGATATGGATACTTATATATCTCTATGGTGTTTATTCTGTACACAAAAAGGTGCAGTATAAGAAAAAATATTAGAACAATAATAAGAAAACTTTACAAAAGAAGGCAACTTGTTGCAATTGTTGACCCCTCGTAAGAGTATGGTGTGCAATACATTCTTGAGATGCCACCCGACCGAATGCCAAGAATCCTGGACACTGAGATCCCAAACAAAGTCAACTTTAGTGACAGATCGAAATGGGCTCTAGGAAAACCACGACATATTCGAATAGTGCTATTTCGTAGAAAGGTTTCTTCTTTTGGGATAAAAATGCTTCAGAGGTTTTTTACTCAAAGAGCCGACATTTCGGCGTTTATTTTACGCCTTCTTCAGGGCCATCGAGTACACCCCTATAGCACCAAAGGATAACATATCCCTTTGGGTCAAAAAACAAACATTCTGGAGGATGGTTAAAAACAATAACGAATACCGCCTATCAACACCTGATTTTTCCTATTTGCTACTGTACCCTTTTATTGTTTTAACCATCTTCTAGAATGTTTTTTTTGTTTTTTGTCCCAAAGGGGTATGTTATCCTTTGGTGCTATAGGGGTGTGCTCGATAGCCCTGAAGAAGACGTAAAATAAACCTCGAAACGTCGGCCTTCTGAGTAATAAAACCCCTGCGGTATTTTTATCCCAAAAACTGAAGAACCTCTTCTTCGAAATAGTATTAATAAACTGGGATAGGATTGACTTTCTACTGCATCATAGTATCACAATGCATGGTACACTGCTCCAAAGATGCATCAGGTAAAGTAGCGAAGCTATTACTTTATTATATCAGCGGCCAAATCATCAGAATGGTAAATCTGTGACACCTGACTTCTACAGTTGGAAACAGTTTCATACAGAATAATCTGATTATGTTATATCTACTTTGACCAGACAATTATTGTATCTTCGATCTTCCGATACCTGCGGCCGTGTCAAAAACCTCATGAAAGTTGGTAAAACTTCCCCTATTACTTCCACATGTCACCGTTTTGTGTCTGTCAGAGTAACTTTCAGAAACTTTGAAAGTTTCCTAGCTTGGTCAGCAAGGTAGACATGTTAGCGAAAATGATATCTGAGACGCCGGGCTGGTAAAATTCAATACGGGACCAAAATGGTTAAAATCTTATAAAGAAACTTCTATGAAATTATGATAAGATATTTTTGGGAGCTTGTATGAATACTATTGGAATTTTACCCACTTTTACTTCCCACACCGATAGGTGAGGGGAGTATTGTGATCGCGAAAATTTTCGATTTTGAGATAATACACTTTTTGGGCGTTTTATGATGCCTACATCACGAAAATCCACGTCACTCATTTCCGTCGGTCTGTCTGTCGGTCTGTCTGTCTGTCGGTCTGTCTGTCTGTCTGTCTGTCGGTCTGTCTGTCTGTTGGCGTTTTTCTAGCCTCCTAATCTCAGTAACCGCTACATAGATTTTGATGAAATTTGGGTGGTGATATGGTGTAGGGTCGTAGGAGGTAATGTTGCTACAATTTTGAAAATCGGTGCATGGGCGGCGGAGTAACTGGCAAAAAACGAAAAATTTCAAATATGCGTTAAACTTCGTTTTTAGGCGTTTTAGAGGTTCCTGATCATTTTCTACTTTTTTTTGGGTGGGGGTGAATTTGGGGTGGTTGAGGGGTGGGGGGTTGTAATACTGAAAAATTTGTTGTGTTCATAATGGGCTCTCTAATGACCTGTGAATGAAAGACCTAGCGCCATAATACAATTTTTTAGGTCCATCCGAACATTGCCTTGCTTATAATAGAAACCAAGGGACTTAGAATAATTTGTGGTGTATACATCCGAGTGTTGTTTTAGTTTTAGATCGTTCTTTATTGCGTAACGCCAAAATTATCGAATGGATTTTAATGAAATTTTGACACAGTATTACTGCCACAGCGAGGATGGAAAGCGCGCATGTTTTGGAAAAATCGTGTCAGTGGCGGCGCGGCAATAATAAAAAAACTAAAAATGTAAAAATAGCTCAAACTTTGTTTTTCGGCGTTTTAGGGGTTTCTGATCATTTTTTACTTTTTTTTTGGGTGGGGGTGAAATTGGGGTGGTTAGGGGGTGGGGGGTTGTAAAACTCAAAAATTTATTCCATTTATAATAGTGTCCATTGACCTGTGGAAGAAAGACTTAGCGGCATAATAGACGTTTGTTAGGTCCATCCGAACATTGCCTTGGCTATTACAGAAATCAAGGGATTTGGTATTGGTAGGGGCAGGTATTGATTCAGGTCGTTCTGAATTTAGTAACATGGAAATTATGGAATTAATTTTAATGAAATTTAGGCACACTATTATTACCGCGGCAAGGATGAAAAATGCGTATGGTTATCAAAAATCGTGTCAGTGGCGGCGCAGCAATAATAAAAATCTAAAAATATAAAAATAGCTCAAACTTCGTTTTTAAGCAATTTGGGGGTTCCTGATTGTTTCGTTTCGTCCAGTTAAAGCTGAATTGTGTCGTTTTAGTTCCTACGGAGAGATTTAGGAAACTATTTACTAGTTTTTGTGTTGGATGTTTTTTGACGACAGGCGGGCGATGATTTGGTTGCAACTGTTATGTGTGGGAAGTACTGAGTCAATCAACTTGACTCCATTTTTTAACCAGGAAACTAAAAGAAGCTTTGTTGTATGGAGCTGATTAAAATCGATATCACATCGGTAGTGATGCAGAAATATATACGTATACATTTGAAGACTTCTCCTAAAAAAATAAATGAAAAGGGTATCGATCATTTACTGGTTTCAAAGGTATCTCGAATTCCATTATTTTGACGTTTCACTTTTTTAAATTGGTCGACTTATTTTCGAGAAAATTAGAAAACCCTTTATGTATCTTAATTTGTTCAAATAGAACACAGATACTTTGTATTGCAATAAATGTTCAAAATGTTTCCCGTTATAGATTTTAAATGGCTCCATAGAAAGAAGTCTAATGGTGTTAAATCAGGAGATCTAGCAGGCCACGCTATAGGCCTTTTTCGCCTTATCCATTTATCTGGAACCGCGTCGTCTAGCCATTGCCGAATTGGAAGAACATAGCGAGGACCGATTTCTCCAAGCATAAACGTAATTTAAATTTGACAGTCTCATCAAAGCTGACGCATTTTATGCTTTGTAATACGGCAAAGTCACAGCTTTCCATCAGCTTTCCATATTTTATAATCTCTGCGATATTCAATTTTTTCCTGATATCTACTTAGACCGAAAATGGTGACTTACACCTAAAGAGTTCACTTTAGGTCCCATATATGATACATAAAGTCACACTAGAATTCACCAAGGAATCTGAATATGCAATAAAATGCGGGGTTTAAACAAACATAACTTTGTTACATTTCGCGTTTGTGGGACACCCTATATAACATGAAAATATTTTTAAAATGTAGACTTTATGGGTCTCTATCCATCCAAAATTATTATTTTCCTTTTCATCGAATACTTTAGCCATAATGCTCCGTGTCGAATAACGTGATTAACCCTGTATATCATCTTCTTCGATTTAGTTTCCAGTGGTTTCATTGACTAATTGATGATAATTTCCAACATATTCAAATAAATGTCTCCATTTATATTTCCATTCATAAGCAATAGCCCAGTCGATATGTTTTCTAAAATGGCTGCCCATACATTGAATTTTTGGAAGTATTGATGGGCCTTCTACGAAAGTGTCATTGTTTTCATTGCTCCAAGACGTGTACTTATTTACAAACGCTGTCAGATAAAATATGCATTTATCAGTGCAGCAGATATTCTTCACATGAATGGTATTATCATTAATCGCTGTATTCATTTAAAAAAACCCAACTCACCGACTGTCAGTTGACTCTAACACAATTTTTATATTGAATGAATGAAAAATATGGAGTTTAGCAACTGTATATATATTCTAATGAAAATATCAGTCGCATCCACAATTTTGCGTAATGAAATATTAAGATGTACGACAAAATGATTCTAAACTTCATCTTGAGCAGCTTCATTCAAAACTCTAGGTTTTTTAATTTGCAACAGATCCAGTTTGAGTAAATTTCATAACAAGGTCCAAAACCTACATATCCTGGCGTTAAAAACGTAACCGCAGTTTGTCGAGCACTTGATTTTAGCACATTTGTTACTGTGTTTGCAACTGTTCGTCGGGAATTTGCACATTTCTTAGGTATATCGTTGTTTGGCCAATAACGGCCAACATTTTGAACACTTGTTGCAATAGAAAGTGATATTTTTGTGCATGTTGACTAATTGAGATACACAAAGGTTTTTATATTTTTTTTGAAAACAAATCAACCGATTTCAAAAAATCAAACGTCATAATAAAGGACTTCGAAAAACATTTGAGACAAGTCCGGTACCCCTTGTCATTTAAGCTTTTCAAAGGGATATCCTTGGAGGCTGAGGGTACAAGTGGAAGAAGTAGGTTTTAGTTAAAGAGTTGTCAGCTTGACGAATCTGTTGACGTATCTCGGCGTTTTTTCTTTTAATTAGTGGTTTTCGATACATCCGAGGTTGGAAGTTTTGAAATGAATACTCTGTATATGCGTGGGCAGGCAAACTATTAATGGCCAAATAGAACTAAAAGAGGTGGTGTGTAAAATACGTAATAAATATGGTTCATTTACCACGCTGATGGAATGTTATATTTGATTTGACTGTATTTTTGTATTACTCATTTTGCATTCATTGGCTGGAGATTTACAACTGCCAAGTAGCATGGAAATGGAACGTATAGAATAAATTTAATGGAACTTTAATTTCTATGCACTTCAAAGTATCGTAAATGTTTCGTCCATAGGCGTAGTTAGGTGGGGGCTTGGGGGGCTAAGCCCCCCCCTAAAAATGATATTAGCCCCCCAAAAATCCAAGAATAGTTCGTTCTGTTATGTTTATTGTACCTTGGGAGGGGACCGAGGGGTGAACACATAGCTTAAAAAGTGTACACCTACATCCCCTTTTTTAAGCAAATCCCCTACATCCCACTTAAATCATTGGAAATCCTTGGTACCTCCTGATAAATCCCTCTACATCACTGTAAATCCCCGGACATCCTGGTGATTCCTCAGTAAATCCCCCTGGATTTCAAAAAATCCTTTGTAATTCCTTGTACATCCTGCCCTGTTTTTAATGAAGAATAATAAAACAATCATAGAAAACATATATTTCCTATTTATTCTATACATTAATAATTATACTGAACAAGAAGTGAAGTCAAGGTTACAGCAAATAAACTTAACAGAAATGTTATCATTAGTCAGTCATGGTTTTATTTTATACAATAATAAAACTGAAAAAAAACATAACAGAAAATAAACTTCAAAAACATTGACATAAGTCAGTCATGTAGTATGAGGGATGAAACATACCGTTATTTAATGAAAAGTCGCTTTTTCTCTACTATAAGCAGCGGTTATCGTTTCGTATTCATCTGTCGATAAGCAGAAGTATTCTCGATTCTTACTCAAATTGATTGTGTTGAAATGTACTGGTCTAAAAAACGAATTCTTTATCAACGTCTGCACTATCATCTTTTTTTGACCAGGAAAAGGTCAGTTCGTTTTTCTTTTGCTTGAGAAACCTAAATTTACAAGTTTGCCCCATCCTGTTGGAACAATATACGGTTGTTTACCGCCAGACGAATATTGTCCAGGATACCTTCAATATCGTTATTCAAGAACTAGTAATATCTTTCTGCATTTAAAGCACCTTCATAAATTATTGGTCCGATAATCATTATTCCCAAAATCCCACACTATACATTAAAATCAAACCAATGTTGGTGCCTGGATGTTAGTACACGATGTTCATTTTGCGTTGCCCAAATAATGTCGATTATTTCGGTTAAATATGGCATTGTTGCAAAAATAAATTTCAACTGACCAAAAACCAGTGTTTGGAAAATCACGATTTTCATCACACATTTTTGTCAGCCACTAGCAAAGAATCGTTCTGCGCTGTTCATCATCAGGTACAAAACTATGACAAATTCGGAATCTAAATGGCCTGTAACGTTCTTTGTGAAGTATCCTTTGAGCGTCTGACCTAGGAACATTCTGCTCTGTTTCGACTGACCTTCTGTTTGTTCTGGATTGTGTTTCTTTACTCTATGAAACACTGGTTTTTGAAAGGCACCATATTATTTTAAGTTTGTGATAAGTCTTTTGAAAATAGATCTGTTTGGTTGACGTGGATCCGGATATTTGAGCAAATATCGCCTTTCAGCATCGAAACAATTTTTATGGCTTTCAATATAGCAACATAACATAACATGTCTAATTCTTCTTCATTTGAAAAATGTGGCATTACTAAAAACACGTATATAATCACAAAACATAGAAATTAAGCAAGCTGTGATATTCGAAATTATACTACCTCAAAATTACGATGTATCGAACAAAACTGACAGATCGTCACGATTTATTTGAACAATTGTATTACAAAGCCTACTTGTTCAAAGTAAAAAATGAATACTTTGCAGCCGAGGTTCAAGCGGCAATTTCAAGAATAACTATAGGGATGCTATTATAGATAACGTAATGGACGAAATCGTTTCCCATTGCTGCGTTTGCCTAGAAATTGAAGGAGTACTTGAATATAAGATTAAATAATATGTATAGTTATAATGATTTTTTCATTAGTGCGTGAGATAAATATCTTGTAATTTGATGATAACATATTGCTTGCTTATTTTTTTCGTGTTTTAATAAAGAAGATATATCAAAATAAAATTCAAAATGCTATGGCATTTTTTCTCCTCTACATGATGACGTAATCGTTTTTTGATCCAACGTTTTGTTTCTTCGTAATCCTCATCAAATAACATTGAAGGTGTCTTTCTGAATACGGGACGTCGGTTAAACGGAAAGATTTAAAATTAGTGTTTTTTAGGGATATAAAAAGAATTGTCGCGTATTTAAAAAACTAAATTTGATGATGATTGCTAAGAAACGAAACGTCAGATTGAAAATCTAATAACATCAGTTAATAGAGCAGAAAAAGTTGCAACGGCAATGTGAAATTTGCATTGTCATATATTTTCAAATAAAGTGAGAAAAAAATAAAAATGAAATCGGGAACCGTTGGTATGATTACACCATCATCCCGGACGGTCCCACGGGGGTCCCCCGTCCGGGCCTTCCGGTCGATCATCCAAAGTGCCGGCCGAGTAAGGTGCTCCGCTCAGTGATCGTGTGGGCGACACTAACACGGTCAAACTGAATGCCCTGTGTAATATTCAGTCACCCACCCAAGCGCTAACCGCGCACAAGACTGCTGCTGCCCCACTATCGAAGGCAGACGCTGTTCATCACGCAGCCACGTGGGTGCCCATCTTCGGAAGTACTCAGAATTCTAAAATGTCTAAAACGCCATATTGCAGGGTTCAGCAAGGCGTAACTTTTCTCTGGTTTAATCATCCTTGTATGTTGCACTTGCTTTTTCACTGTGAAAGCATAACACCGAAGGGCACGCGAAAGAATACGTATAATGTAAAATGTGAGGTTATGAAATTACTAAGGTGCGCATGCGCATTTGCTACTAAATCCCTGGTACATCCCCAGGAAATCCTGTAATTCCTCGGTAAATCCCGTACATCCTTGGTACATCTCTGTACATCCTAACAATTTCGATGAAATCCCTGTACATCCTTAGGAAATCCTGGTAATTCCTTCTGGGTGTACACCATAAATCCCCATGTGTTCACCCCTCGGAGGGGACTTAGGCCCCCCAGATCCAGGATTAAGCCCCCTCAGATTCAGGGACTTAACTACGCCAATGGTTTCGTTATTGGTAATTACAAAATTGTAACATTTTTTATAGGGTGAGATATAGATACTACAGCAGGAAGAAGGAAAAACATATATAAACCAGCTAATCTAGAAGATAGATAGTTTGTATGAACATAGTTGGTCATACAAGCAAATAAGCCCGTCAAAGTCCTCCTCAACCACCAACAAAACACTCCTAACACCATTTGGTGAGAAACCATTGGGTCCGCGAATCGTGCTTCCTGAGTATTCGGTTTGTTATTAACATCAGTAGGCTATGAACCTCCTTAACAAGAGAGTGAAAAACAGACCAAAAGTATAATACAAGTTATAGAATCAGTGGGATGATAATAAGGGTGTGCAGGTTTTTAGAAGTTAGAGTGCGATATGGAACATGAAGTTCCTTAAATTACCCGATTACCGCTCACCTTTAGAATAATAACAAAAATATAAAATTTGAAATATTACCAAAGTATATTAGGTGATCCGATAGGTAGTATTGCTGTTGTACTTACTAGTGGAATGTAATATTTTTTATTAAAAATCGTATGGGTAGATAAAAAACATATAATAGGTCAATTTCAATTTTTATGATTTTATATTTGAAAAATTGATTTCTTATATGGGGGCTGTAGCTCTATAGCCCTACAGACAAGCCGCCACTATTTAACAGATTGTTAAGAGGGCTTCTTGTCTCAAAGTGCTTATATTCAGTAAAGGTAGTACTTTACGTAGGTAGGTTTAGTCTTTTAGTTTTAGGTGATATATTTCTTGACAATTTCCTGCACAAAATGAAACTTTTCCTGAAGGAACATAAATATTATTATTATAATGGAACTTAACACCGCCTTACTACCGTAGCAGAGGCAGAAAATAGTATGTTGGTAATCGGTACATAGGAGTTTTAAGAGTTTCTGGTCATCTTTTTTCAGGGTGGTAAGGAAAGTGTAAGGTTACTAGAACTTCACTTGCCTGTTATGAGAAAGTTTATGTATTTATATATGTGTAAGAGTGTCTGGTTCTCCGGTGTTTGATGAATAGTGCACATCAATTTTTGTTCAACTTCATGGAAAGGGATCTCCAACAAATCCAGACAATTATCGCCTACTTTCGTTAATCTCCCATGCAAGTAAGGTTCTACTATATATTTTACAATCTCGTTTGAAGGGTTTTATTAGCTGGCAAAATTCTCAGGCGCAGGCAGGTTTCGTGAAAGGACGTGGTACGCGTGAACAGAACTTAAGACAAATTATTGAAAAAGCCAGAGAGCATTATTTCCCAGTTTTTATCTGCTTTGTAGACTATTCTAAGGCGTTTTATAACGTAAAGTGGCCTAAACTGTGAGAAATCCTCATCTCTATGGGAGTTCCTTATCACCTAGTGTTTCTCATACAGAAAATCTACGAGTCTAATTCGGCTCGTGTAAGAATAATTGATGGTAACCTGTCTAGTCAAACTGCAACCAAAAAAGGAGTTCGTCAGTGATGTGTATTATCTTTGATGTTGTTTAACATTTACTCTTAATTTGTGATGAGACAGGTATTAGACAACTGGAATGGCGGTGTAACTATTGGCGGAAGCAAAATATCCAACTTAAGATTTGCTGACGATACAACCCTTATTGCAGCTTCTCAGGAAGAACCAGTAGCTCTATTAAACATCTTAGAACAACATAGTGCAGCGTATGGTCTTGGTATTAACTACAATAAGACAAAGGTTATGATCGTAGATAGAGAGCACGATAATCATCGAGAAATAAAGTCAATAGGCCGTTGTGAAGTAGTTCAAAGTTTTGTGTACCTCGGTGCTTTGATCGATAATTCGGGTAGCTGTGAAAATGAGATTCGACGGCGCATTCAACAGGCACGTGTGACAAAGCTTACTAAAATATGGCATGACCATAACATCACTAAAGCTACAAAAATATCGCTGGTTCAGTCTCTTGTGTTCTCCATATTTTTGTATGCCTCAGAAACTTGGACTGTTAAAATGGCAGATCGAGCTCGCAAAGATGCTTTTGAAATGTGGACATGGAGGAGAATGCTGAGAGTTCCTTATATCGCCCATCGAACTAACGTTTCCATATTGGATGAGCTCGATGGTCCAAAGAGACTGTCCTCCATTGTGTCGACGAGAATGCTCACATTCTTCGGACATATACACAGAAGCGATAATATGGAGAAACTTGTAGTTCAGGGTTATGCCCCGAGTGGGCGGCGCCGTGGCCGTCCCCCTATAAGCTGGGTGGATACGACGAAACAGTTGCTGGATATGAGTATCAAGAGCGCCACTAAACTGACAGTAAATCGTGAACGATGGCGAGCTACAGTTCTCAAAACTATTGACAATATTCGTGTCGGCAGTACTCTAGCTCCGACTTAATGCATTTTAAGAGTTCACAACATGTCTGTTAAGACATTGTGACTATGATGATGATGTATGTTCTAAGAATATGTGGGAAGTAGCTAGTCAAACCACCTGAAAGCAATTTTTCCAGTAATGACTCTGAGTTAAGTTTGCTCTAGGGAGTAGGACTCAACTTGGTCAGTAGGTGGAAATCTCGATAGCAATCATACAAAATCCACGACAAACCAGCAAACGAAAACTGTTCAGTTGCGGCATGACAGCGAATCGCAACCGGAAAGAAACCGGAGCAAATGCGAAGGAAAAAAGCGGCCACTGTCCGTCAGTTTTCCATTTTCAAACGACACCAGAACGGCATGGCATCCGTACGAGGTCATCGACCTCGGTGTGTCTGCGCGTTCACCTGAATTCGGCGTCAGCCTGCCTGCCGTTGGTTGGTCGGTGGTACCGGCGAGCGGCAGTACCATGGCACAGAACCACGGTCCAGTAGCGAAGAGTGAAGGTCAACAGGACGTTTCTTCGAGCTAGCCACTTTCAGGGCTCAGGCACCATATACAGAAAATCATTCGTGACTTCTCGTACAGAACTGACGTCCGAAGGGTACCATCAAACAGGAAATACTGAACGTGAGATTATGCAAAGTTTAAAATATCTACGGAATCTTTTCTTAGTTTTGAAAACCATCGCCTGCGCCCAAATTTCAGCAATTTGTAATAATAATTGCTTTATTTCCCCAATGCATAAAAAATACATGAAATCTCATGTAGTGTGGAGAAAAATAAAAATTTAGACAAGGGATAACCTCCAGAGGGAGGCCACTCGAAGTGCTCTTCCACTCTGCCTTTGTACATATCACTAGGTAGGTAGGCTACAAGTCAAGTAAAACTAACCTAAAACCTAAAATAACAACCACAATAAATCATAAAAATGTGAATGTGGGCCACCTTTTGAGTCTATTCGAAACAGCTGCTGCTTTCCAGTTTTTAGAGAATATATGTTTGCGAATATAAGTTTTCAATTTTTGAGTCTCTTAGGATTTACAACACGAAGGTATGTAATTATATAAATAGATAATAAAAGTAAAACATTTTTCAAATAGTGTTGTTTAGAGGGTATTTATGTTTAAACCTGTCTGATATATTTGACCACTTTAATTCTTTTAATTTGTATGGGAACAGATAAACTTCCGCATTCCATATATGTATGAATCTTATACAGGAATCTCCCTGTATTTCCCTATCTATAGTTATACATATACTTATTTTCCTTTTCAAGGAGTTTTTGAACCTTCGTGCTATATATCCTGTAGTAGGTTTTGGGGATGAGGTTCCAATTGCAAACAATGGGGGGAGAGAGAAAAACAAAGTTTTGTCTCAGAAAGTTGGTGGAAACGTTTCGACCACTTTGTGGTCTTCCTCAGTCATTGTTTAATCTTTTCAAAAACTTCAAAAGCTACAAAAATATTAGTAACTAGTTACATAGAATTTGATACTTATAACCTATATACCTACCAAAAAAACATTGAAAAGCAGACTAATGATACATGTAATAAAAAGGGGCTGTCAACAACCCCGGCCTGTAAGGTGTTTAGCACATCTTTTTTTGCGCTTTTTCATACCAGAGATCGAAATTTAACTTTAAATTGGAAATATACGTCCAAAACAGGTGTAGCGCGTGTAAAGGTGGTTGCAATCACAAAACAGGTTGCAGTGGCCACAGAATGACAAAAGCAGGCACAGAACATTTACATTGAGAAAAATACTTTACATGGATTAAAGAAAAATGTAGATTTGATAGATGAATACAAATTAATATGCAACAGGTGATATATGACAGTAAAATGTTTTAAATTTTTTATTTTTGTGTCTATAGTTTTGTGCGTTATTGTTTACTGGAAAACTAAAATGTTTAAATTTGAAATGCGAAATATTTAAATTATAAGTTTGTATGGGATGAAATTTCTTTGAATTTTTGAAGTTTTTGAAAAGATTAAACAATGACTGAGGAAGACCACAATGTGGTCGAAACGTTTCCACCAACTTTCTGAGACAAAACTTTGTTTTTCTCTCTGCCCCCATTTTTTGCAATTGGAACCTCATCCCCGAAAACCTACTACAGGTTATACATATATATGTACAGAGGAGCAATAACTGAACTATGATAGCACCAAAGTCACATAAGAATTACTTTACGTGAGTTGACAGACATTTTATGCGAATATAAAAGCTTCAATGCAGCATAAGTTCTTTGTATGTTTTTTGTAACATGATCTTTAAATCTTGAATCATGATCAATAATCACACTTAAATTTTTGGATTTCTCGACAATTGAATAAAATTACTTCCAATTTTTAATTTGACGTTTGATCCCACGAAATTACGAATAGTTTTTTTGCGAAAACTAGAGCAATTGACTTTTTAGCAAAGTGAACCTATATGACCTATATTTGTAACGTGAAGCTGGTATGACGTGACGTGTTCGTGTTTGAAGCCTGCATGCAACATTAGGACCCCGTGGACCAGGCACGTATCCAGAATTTGGTTTGGGAGGGTCCAGATTATGGGTGTCACTTGCTTGACCTTTCGGGGGGAGGGGGAGTCCAGATTAAAGTTGCCACCTTAAATCCTTAAATTTGCGGGGGGGGGTGCAATTTGTGGATTCCATTTTTCAGACGGCATTTTATA
This sequence comes from Callosobruchus maculatus, assembly GCA_951848785.1. NCBI lineage: Eukaryota > Metazoa > Arthropoda > Insecta > Coleoptera > Chrysomelidae > Callosobruchus > Callosobruchus maculatus. Next base: position 6,271,402 of record CATOUR010000100.1, read on the forward strand.
ATGTTTCGGGGGGGATCCGGACCCCCTGGACCCCCCCTGAATACGTGCCTGCCGTGGACAGTGAGCCTTAACTGGCGTGAAACTTGTCTCAATGACAAAATTACATTAGAATGACGCATGCTACTCGTCAAAACAGCAAAAAACTTTCGCCAGCATACATACGTTCATCGGACGTATTCGGATATACATTTCAACAAGCTCAACAAGCTTTTCCAGTAAATCTGTTACCTATACTTCGTTTGAGTGTCTAATAATAATATTCTCAGTTATAGGTTTAAAAGGTACTATCACAACTAATGAAGCTATAGGTTTGGCGAAACTCAAAACACCTCGTTCTCAGACTAAGGATATATTTTTCTGCAAACAGCGTAGTACAGGAAAAAAGAGCACAATAAGAAAGAATTTTCAAAGCAGTTACTAAGTAAGTATGAGGGTTTGAACTGTTATTTGCAGCTAGAATGTGTATTTAGTTTAAAAAATAGATATAATATAGTAGGTCTCTCTGGAGTGTTTTCTCAATACCACGGTGAACAGACAGTTGTTTCGTTGTTTTTTTTTCACTTTTTAACTATTTCAAGTAGAAAGTACAGTATGCAACTAGAATTTAGTTATCGAGGGTATGCTCCCCAAAAGTGGAACTCAAGAACTTTTTCTCTACAGAAGTATTCTATATGGAAATAGATACTTGAGACCTATTACAGATACTATTAATATAAGCACTCAAAGCATTGGTTAACTTATTTAGTACTAAATAAGTTAATCAATGCTCAAAGTAAATAGATTGCAACCTGAATGTCCTGAATTCGACGCCAACTTGCCATTAGTATCGGCGAGTGAGCTCATAGGTTTCACGTAAAGTTAACATAAGGATCCGGTACGAAGTCCCAACGCTCAAATTTAACTGGAATCGAATTTGCCACACTGAAAATATATTAGAATGATCATCAACAGAGCGAAAAAAACTTTCGCCAACTTATACATGCATCGGACGTATTCCGATGTACATTTTAACAGGCTCAATGAACTTCTCCAGCAACTCTACTACTTACATTAATTGTTTTATTGAGTTTCTTTATGCAACTACTGACTTGTCTATACAAGCACCAGGAATAATATTCTCAGTTATCGGTTTCAAATGTACTATCACAAGTTAACCAATGATGCTATAGATTTGACGAAACTCAAAAGTGACCTCATCATCAGACTAAGGATATATTGGCCTACAAGCAGCGCAATATAGAAAAAAAGATGAACTCAATAAGACCATACACTAGAAACGTGTTTTGTTTAAAGTTTTATAGCTTAAAAAGTAGACATGACGCGTTATCTTAATACCGCGGTGAAGAGGTGGTTGTCTTTTCGTAGTTTTTATCTTCACTTTTCAGTTACATCCAGTACAGTTGTTATTGCATGTAAGTTCGCGGGAGCGTGGAAAGGAGGCACCGAGGTTTTACTTTCCAGAAGAGGAGCCCGACGAATCACCTCTTTTCAACGAAGTACCCTATCCAATTCTGCCTTCCAGGTTCCTTTCATTAAACTACTCGAAGTAAATAAATTTAATGAAACAAACCTGATTTCGGCGTCAACCTGCCATTGATATTGGCTAGTACAAATCACCACCCATACCACCTACTACACTAACTAGTAACAGCACCAACAAACAGTTCAGTCAAGGATACGGCTCGACGGACCAACATGTTAAGGAGCCGAGAATCACGAACTAGCTGAACCTTAATATATATCCTAATCAATCCTTTTCAAATGCACTTTGTTTTAATGTCTTTTTATTCTTTGTCAACGTAGCGTAAGACCCAGATGACCACTACAGTGCATGCAATACTGGTAACGTTTCAGAAAGAGAGCTAATAGGTTGCTCGACGAGTTAACATGAGTATCCGGTTCGAAGTCCCAACAAACGCAGTTAACTGGAATGGAATTTGTCTCAATGAAAAAGTTACAATAGAACGATGCAGGCCTACTCATCATCACAGCAAAAAAGTTTCGCCAACCTATACATACGTTCATCGGACGTATTCGAACGTACATTTCAACAGGCTCAGTGAGCTTTTCCAGTAGATCAGTTATCTACACTTCGTTTCGTTGAGTTTGGTTGTTCTCGTAAGGGTTTATGCCACTACTAACTTGTTCACGCAAGCACTAGGAATAATACTCTCAGTTACAGATTTCAAAGGTACTATCACAGTTAACCAGTGATACTAATGGTTTAGTGAAGCTCAAAACTGACCTCGTTCACAGATTAAGGATATGTTTGCCTACGAACAGCGCAATACATGAGAATAGATGAGCACAGTAAGACCTCGCACTAATAACGAATTGTCATTCAAAGCAATTCCCAAATATAAGAGTTTGAACTGTTATTTGCACCCAGTATGTGAGAATTTAAAAAGTAGATACAATGTAGAAGGTCTCCCCGATGCGTTTTCTCGATACCACTGTAAACAGGCAGTTGTTTCTTTTTTTTACTTTTCAACTATTTCCAGTAGGGAGAGTTAAGTACAGCTTGTTACTATATGCAAGTATTCATGGGAGCATGAAAAGTAAATATCGAGGCTTTGCTCTCTAAAAGAAAAACTCAAAACTTTTTCCTCTATACGGAGAGAAGTCGGATCCCCCGGAACTTGTCATCAAAATCACCACTCATACCACCTCCTACCCCAATTGATAACAGCAACAACAAACAATCAGCTATCATATCACTAGAACATAACACTATAGTGCATCGCGGACGATCCAGTCTTCGCAAAAGGCCTTTACAGACGCGAGCGCCAGCGTTTGTTTCGCTCAGTTCTGACGCAAGGATGCGGCTCGAAGGACCAACATTTTAGGAAGCAGACGATCGCGAACCAGCTGAACTTTAACATGTATCATAATTATTCCTTTTCTAGTTCATTTTGTTAATTTTTTTTAATTCTTTGGCAATGTAGGGTAAGGCCCAGATGACCACTACAGTACATGAGGATAGGAGAGAGGATAAGGTATCCATCGCAAAAACGGGTAAGTTTTGAGACTGTGAGTTCATCGCCGAGTTAACACAAGTATCCGGTTTGAAGTCCCAACGAACGAAGTTAACTGGAATGGAATTTGTCCCGATGAGAAAATTACAATAGAACGATGTATGCTACTACCATCACAGCAAAAAACTTTCGCCAAACTATACATACGTTCATTTGACGTATTCGGAGGACTAACATTTCAACAGGCTCAGGGAGTTTTTCTAGTAGATCAGTTATCTACACTTCGTTTCACTGAGTTTGATTGTTCTCATAGGGGTTTATGCTACTTCTAACTGGTTCACCAGGATTAATATTCTCAGTTATAGGTTTCAAAGATGCTATTACGAGTCAACAAGTAATGCTAGAGGTTTGGAGACACTCAAAACTGACCTCAGGTCTCAGACTAAGGATATATTTGCATGCAAACAACGTAATATACGAAAATAGGAGAGTACAATAAGACCACACACTAAAAACGAATTATCATTCAAAGCGATTGCCAAATATACTTTGAACTTTTACTTTTTCAGTTACGATGAGTATTTAATTTGAAAACTAGACATAATATAGTAGGCCTTCCCGGCCCCACTGTGAACAAGCAGTTGTTTCTTTGTTTTTTTCTTCACTTTTCAACTATTTCCAGTAAAAAAAGTTAAGTACAGTTTTTTACTATCCGTAAGCATTGGTGGGAGTATAAAAAGTAGGTATCGAGGTTTTGCTCTCCAAAAGAAGAACTGAAGAACTTTTTTCTGTATTCGCAGATAGGTCGAATCCCCTTTGACTCTCTACCCTAATCTATGTAAATAAATTGCAAGAAACAAACCTGAATTCGGCGTCAACCTGCCGTTAGTATCGGCGAGTACCAGTACCACAGTCCAGTAGCAAAGAGAGAAGGTCAACAGCCACTCATACCACCTACTACCCCAACTGATAACAGCAACAACAAACAAACAGCTATCCTATCACTAGAACATAACACTATAGTGCAACTCGGACGATCCAGGCTTCGCAATAGAGCTATGTAGACGCGAGCGCCAACGTTTGTTTCGCTCAGTTCTGACGCAAGGATGCGGCTCGAAGGACCAACATCTTAAGAAGCAGACGATCACCAACCAGCTGAACTTTCATATGTATCATAATTATTATTACTTTTCAAGTACATTTAGTTATTTTTTTAAATTCTTTGTCAACGCAGGGTAAGACTCAGATGGCCACTATAGTACATGAGGATATCCATAGCAAATCCGGGTAAGTTTTGAGAACGTGAGGTCGTAGGTTCCTCGTCGAGTTAACATAAATATTCGGTTCGGAATCCCAACAAACTAAGTTAACTGGAATGGAATTTGTCCCAAGGAGAAAATTACAATAGAACGATGCATGCTACTACCATCACAGCAAAAAACTTTCGCAAACCTATACATACGTTCATCAGACGTATTCGGAAGTACATTTCAACAGGCTCAAATGAGCTTTTCCAATAGGTCGGTTATCTACACTTCGCTTCATCGAGTTCGGTTATTCTCATAAGAGTTTATGCTACTTCTAACTGGTTCACCAGGAATAATATTCTCAGTTATGGGTTTCAAAGGTACTTTAACAAGGTAAACAGTGATGCTAGATGTTTGGCAAAACTCACAACTGACCTCGGTCTCAGAATAAGACCACCCACTAAAAACAAATGATCATTCAAAACAGTTCCCAAATACAAGAGCCTGAACTTTTATTTATGCAGCTAGGATGAGTACTTAATCAAAAAGGCAGACAGAAAGTAGCAGGTCTTCCCGGCCCGTCAACACCACTGTGAACAGAAAGTCGTTCCGTCGTTTTTTTTTTCACTTTTGAACTATTTCCAGGTGAAAGGGTTAAGTACAGTTTCTTACTATATGTGAAGATTCGTGGGAGCGTAAAACGTGAGTCTCCAAAAAAATAACTAAAGAACTTTTTTCCCTATTCACAGAGGGGTCGAACCCCTTTGATTTTTTCTCTCTTTAAATCTTTGTACGCTATCTAAATAAATTTAAAGAAACAAACCTGAATTCGGCGTCAACCTGCCGTTGGTATCTGCTAGTACCAGCACCACAGTCCAGTAGCAAAGAGCGAAGGTCAACAGGAGGTTCCTAAGGGCCCGGCCGCCACCGACGTGGCTTCGGCCCGCCTCGCACAAATCACCACTCATACCACCTACTACCCCAACTGATAACAGCAACAACAAACGAACAGCTATCTTATCACTAGAACATAACACTATAGCGCATCGCAGACGGTCTCGCCTTCGCAAGAGGCCTTTGTAGACGCGAGCGCCAGCGTTTGTTTCGCTCAGTTCTGACGCAAGGATGCGGCTCGAAGGACCAACATCTTCAGAAGCAGACGATCACCAACCAGCTGAACTTTCATGTGTATCATAATTATTATTACTTTTCAAGTACATTTAGTTATTGTTTTTAATTCTTTGGCAATGTAGGGTAAGACCCAGATGACCACTGCAATACATGAGGATATGAGAGACGATAAGATATCCATCGCAAAAACGGGTAAGTTTTGAGAGTGTGAGTTCATCGTCGAGTTAGCACAAGTTCCCGGTTTGAAGTCCCAACGAACGAAGTTAACTGGAATGGAATTTGTCCCAATGAGAAAATTACAATAGAACGACGCATGTTACTATCATCACAGCAAAAAACTTTCGCGTTCATCGGACGTATTCGGGGGACGTACATTTCAACTGGCTCACGGAGTTTTTCCAGTAGATCAGTTATCTACACCTCGTTTCACTGACTTTGATTGTTCTCATAGGGATTTATGCTACTTCTACTGGTTCACCAAGATTAATATTCTCAGTTATAGGTTTCAAAGGTACTATTACGAATGAACAAGTCATGCTAGAGGTTTGGAGACACTCAAAACTGACCTCGGTCTCAGACTAAGGATATATTTGCATGCAAACAACGTAGTATATGAAAATAAGAGATTACAATAAGACTACACACTAAAAACGAATTATCATTCAGAGCGATTGCCAAATATATTTAATTTGAAAACTAGACATAAAATAGTAGGCCTTTCCGGCCCCATTATGAACAAGCAGTTGTTTCATTGTTTTTTTCTTCACTTTTCAACTATTTCCAGTAGAAACAGTTAAGTACAGTTTTTTACTATCTGTGAGGGTTGGTGGCAGTGTAAAAGGTAGGTATCGAGGCTGCTCTCCAAAAGAAGAACTAAAGATCTTTTTTCTCTATTCGCAGATAGGTTGAATCCCCTTTGACTCTCTCCCCAAATCTATGTAAATAAATTGCAAGAAACAAACCTGAATTCGGCGTCAACCTGCCGTTGGTATCGGCGAGTATCAGCACCACAGTCTAGTAGCAAAGAGCGAAGGTCAACAGCCACTCATACCACCTACTACCCCAACTGATAACAGCAACAACAGACAAACAGCTATCCTACCACTAGAACATAACACTATAGTGCATCGCGGACGACCCAGTCTTCGCAAGAGGCCTTTGTAGACGCGAACGCCAGCATTTGTTTCGCTCAGTTCTGACGCAAGGATGCGGCTCGAAGGACCAACATCTTCAGAAGCAGACGATCACCAACCAGCTGAACTTTCATATGTATCATAATTATTATTGCTTTTAAAGTACATTTAGTTATTTTTTTTAATTATTTGTCAACGTAGGGTAAGACTCAGATGACGACTATAGTACATGAGGATATCCATAGCAAATCCGGGTAAGTTTTGGGAGCGTGAGTTCATAGGTTCATCGCCGAGTTAACACAAGTATCCGGTTTGAAGTCCCAACGAACGATATTAACTGGAATGGAATTTGTCCCAATGAGAAAATTAGAATAGAACGATGCATGCTACTAGCATCACAGCAAAAAACTATCGCCAACCTATACATACGTTCATCAGACGTATTCGGAGGACGTACACTTCAACAGGCTCAGGGAGTTTTTCCAGTAGATCAGTTATCTAAACTTCGTTTCACTGAGTTTAATTGTTCTCATAGGGGTTTATGCTACTTCTACTGGTTCACCAGGATTAATATTCTCAGTTATAGATTTCAAAGGTACTATTACAAGTTAGCAAGTGATGCTAGAGGTTTGGAGAAACTGAAAACTGACCTCAGGTCTGAGACTAAGGATATATTTGCATGCAAACAACGTAGTATATGGAAAAAGGAGAGTACAATAAGACCACACACTAAAAACGAATTATCATTCAAAGCGATTGCCAAATATACTTTGAACTTTTATTTTTGCAGTTAGGATGAGTATTTAATTTGAAAACTAGACATAAAATAGCAGATCTTCCTGGCGCCACTGTGAACAGGCAGTTGTTTCATTATTTTTTCTTCACTCTTCAACCATTTCCAGTCGAAAGAGTTAAGTACAGTTTTTTCTATCTGTAAGCATTGGTGGGAGGGTAAAAGGTAGGTATCGAGGTTGCTCTGCAAAAGAAGAACTAAAGAACTTTTTTCTCTATTCGCAAATAGGTTGAATCCCCTTTGACTCTCTCCCCAAATCTATGTAAATAAATTGCAAGAAACAAACCTGAATTCGGCGTCAACCTGCCGTTAGTATCGGCGAGTACCAGCACCACAGTCCAGTAGCAAAGAGCGAAGGTCAACAGAAGGTTTCTAAGGGCCTCGGCCCGATTCGCACAAATCACCAATCATACCACCTACTACCCCAACTGATAACAACAACAACAAACAAACAGCTATCCTATCACTAGAACATAACACTATAGTGCAACTCGGACGATCCAGTCTTCGCAAGAGGCCTTTACAGACGCGAGCGCCAGCGTTTGTTTCGCTCAGTTCTGACGCAAGGATGCGGCTCGAAGGACCAACATCTTAAGAAGCAGACGATCACCAACCAGCTGAACTTTCATATGTATCATAATTATTATTACTTTTCAAGTACATTTAGTTATTTTTTTAATTCTTTGTCAACGTAGAGTAAGACCCAGATGACCACTATAGTACATGAGGATATCCATAGCAAATCCGGGTAAGTTTTGAGAGCGTGAGGTCGTAGGTTACATAAATATTCGGTTCGGAATCCCAACGAACTAAGTTAACTGGAATGGAATTTGTCCCAAGGAGAAAATTACAATAGAACGATGCATGCTACTACAATCACAGCAAAAAACTTTCGCCAGCCTATACATACGTTCATCAGACGTATTCGGAAGTATACATTCCAACAGGCTCAAATGAGCTTTTCCAATAGATCGGTTATTTACACTTCGCTTCATCGAATTCGGTTGTTCTCATAAGGGTTTATGCTACTTCTACCTGGTTCACCAGGAATAATATTCTCAGTTATGGGTTTCAAAGGTACTTTAACAAGTTAAACAGTAATGCTAGAGGTTTGGCAAAACTCACAACTGACCTCGGTTTCAGAATAGGACCACCCACTAAAAACAAATTAACATTCAAAACAGTTCCCAAATACAAGAGCTTGAACTTTTATTTATGCAGCTAGGATGAGTATTTAATCAAAAAGGCAGACAGAAAGTAGCAGGTCTTCCCGGCCCGTCAACACCACTGTGAACAGAAAGTCGTTCCGTTGTTTTTCTTTCACTTTTCAACTGTTTCCAGGTGAAAGGGTTAAGTACAGTTTCTTACTATATGTTAACATTCGTGGGAGCGTAAAATATAAGTCTCCAATCATTTTTTAATTAAACTATTTGAATAAATTCATAAAACTCATAATTCACTAGAACTAAAGAACTTTTTTCCCTATTCACAGAGGGGTCGAACCCCTTTGATTTTTTGTCTCCTTAAATCTTTGTACGCTATCTAAATAAATTGCAAGAAACAAACCTGAATTCGGCGTCAACCTGCCGTTAGTGTCGGCGAGTACCAGCACCACAGTCCAGTAGCAAAGAGCGAAGGTCAACAGGAGGTTCCTAAGGGCCCGGCCGCCACCGACGTGGCTTCGGCCCGCCTCGCACAAATCACCACTCATACCACCTACTACCCCAACTGATAACAGCAACAACAAACAAACAGCTATCCTATCACTAGAACCATTGATTAAAGTATTTAGACCTTAATCAATGCTAGAACATAACACTATAGTGCATCGCGGACGATCCAGCCTTCGCAACAGAGCAATGTAGACGCGAGCGCCAGCGTTTGTTTCGCTCAGTTCTGACGCAAGCATGCGGCTCGAAGGACCAACATCTTAAGAAGCAGACGATCACCAACCAGCTGAACTTTCATATGTATCATAATTATTATTACTTTTCAAGTACATTTAGTTATTTTTTTTTAATTCTTTGTCAACGTAGGGTAAGACTCAGATGATCACTATAGTACATGAGGATATCCATAGCAAATGCGGGTAAGTTTTGAGATGTGAGGTCGTAGGTTCCTCGTCGAGTTAACACAAGTATCCGGTTTGAAGTCCCAACGAACGATATTAACTGGAATGGAATTTGTCCCAATGAGAAAATTACAATAGAACGATGTATGCTACTAACGTCACAGCAAAAAGCTATCGCCAACCTATACATACGTTCATCAGACGTATTCGGAGGACGTACACTTCAACAGGCTCAGGGAGTTTTTCCAGTAGATCAGTTATCTACACTTCGTTTCACTGAGTTTAATTGTTCTCATAGGGGTTTATGCTACTTCTACCGGTTCACCAGGATTAATATTCTCAGTTATAGATTTCAAAGGTACTATTACAAGTTAGCAAGTGATGCTAGAGGTTTGGAGAAACTGAAAACTGACCTCAGGTCTGAGACTAAGGATATATTTGCATGCAAACAACGTAGTATGTGGAAAAAGGAGAGTACAATAAGACCACACACTAAAAACGAATTATCATTCAAAGCGATTGCCAAATATACTTTGAACTTTTATTTATGCAGTTAGGACGAGTATCGAATTTGAAAACTAGACAAAAAATAGTAGGTCTTCCCGGCCCCACTGTGAATAGGCAGTTGTTTCATTGTTTTTTCTTCACTCTTCAACCATTTCCAGTAGAAAGAGTTAAGTACAGTTTTTTCTATCTGTAAGCATTGGTGGGAGTGTAAAAGGTAGGTATCGAGGTTGCTCTCCAAAAGAAGAACTAAAGAACTTTTTTCTCTATTCGCAGATAGTTTGAATCCCCTTTGACTCTCTCCCCAAATCTATGTAAATAAATTGCAAGAAACAAACCTGAATTCGGCGTCAACCTGCCGTTAGTGCCGGCTAGTACCAGCACCACAGTCCAGTAGCAAAGAGCGAAGGTCAACAGCCACTCATACCACCTACTACCCCAACTGATAACAGCAACAACAAACAAACAGCTATCCTATCCCTAGAACGTAACACTATAGTGCATCGCAGACGGTCTCGCCTTCGCAAGAGGCCTTTGTAGACACCAGCGCCAGCGTTTGTTTCGCTCAGTTCTGACGCAAGGATGCGGCTCGAAGGACCAACATCTTAAGAAGCAGACGTTCACCAACCAGCTAAACTTTCATATGCATTATAATTATTATTACTTTTCAAGTACATTTAGTTATTTTTTTTAATTCTTTGTCAACGTAGGGTAAGACCCAGATGACCACTGTAGCACATGAGGATATCAATAGCAAATCCGGGTAAGTTTTGGGAGCGTGAGTTCATAGGTTCATCGCCGAGTTAACACAAGTATCCGGTTTGAAGTCCCAACGAACGATATTAACTGGAATGGAATTTGTCCCAATGAGAAAATTACAATAGAACGATGTATGCTACTACCATCACAGCAAAAAACTATCGCCAACCTATACATACGTTCATCAGACGTATTCGGAGGACATACACTTCAACAGGCTCAGGGATTTTTTCCAGTAGATCAGTTATCTACACTTCGTTTCACTGAGTTTAATTGTTCTCATAGGGGTTTATGCTACTTCTACCGGTTCACCAGGATTAATATTCTCAGTTATAGATTTCAAAGGTACTATTACAAGTTAGCAAGTGATGCTAGAGGTTTGGAGAAACTGAAAACTGACCTCAGGTCTGAGACTAAGGATATATTTGCATGCAAACAACGTAGTATATGGAAAAAGGAGAGTACAATAAGACCACACACTAAAAACGAATTATCATTCAAAGCGATTGCCAAATATACTTTGAACTTTTATTTTTGCAGTTAAGATGAGTATTTAATTTGAAAACTAGACATAAAATAGCAGGTCTTCCCGGCCCCACTGTGAACAAGCAGTTGTTTCATTGTTTTTTCTTCACTGTTCAACTACTTCCAGTAAAAAGAGTTAAGTACAGTTTTTTACTATCTGTAGGCGTTGGTGGGAGTGTAAAAGGTAAGTATCGAGGTTTTGCTCTCGAAAAGAAGAACTAAAGAACTTTTTTCTCTATACGCAGATAGGTCTTTGACTCTCTCCACAAATCTATGTAAATAAATTGCAAGAAACAAACCTGAATTCGGCGTCAACCTGCCGTTAGTGTCGGCGAGTACCAGCACCACAGTCCAATAGCAAATAGCGAAGGTCAACAGGAGGTTCCTAAGGGCCCGGCCGCCACCGACGTGGCCTCGGCCCGTCTCGCACAAATCACCACTCATACCACCTACTACCCCAACTGATAACAGCAACAACAAACAAACAGCTATCCTATCACTAGAACATAACACTATAGTGCATCGCGGACGGTGCCGTCTTCGTCGGTCCTCGCAGGTGCGTTCTGTGGACGCGGGCGCGCGCGTTTGTTTCGCGTAGTTCTGTCGTCGCAGGGTTCGGGGATCCGGCTCGAGGGCGCAACACCTGAAACGATGGTCCGTCGCGAACTGACGCCGGATCGGATAGCGCGGAGCAGCGGCGAAAAGCGCGACGTGCGGTGCTTAGGTTACCGGTGTGCGGCGCGGCGGCGCTTTGCTTCGTTCTTCGGCTGAGGACAAGAAGTCCGTGGATACAGGTAGAACCACGTAGAACTCGCGAACCGCTCGAGTCGGCGATAATGCCTGGTGACGTGGATTTGTTTACATGGCTATGGATCACAACGTTACAATAACGATTCACACCAGAGACAGCCCGAAAAGTTCGGTTTCGGCCAACAACGCTACGTTCGCCTTAGTGCCGTATGACACGATACTAAATTTACGAACAAATTTGTTATGAAATTTCTTAACATGTCATACGGGTTTTTGAGGCAATATATAATAAATTTGAGATCAAATTATTTATAAATTGTTCTAAATGTCACAGTAACAACTGAACATAGAGGTAGTAAACAACTAATTCTGATAGGCCGACATCTTTTCTTACATTGTCATATCGACCACCATGTGCGGCAATCATAATTATTTACCGACGTCTTAATTGTATAGTATCCAGAAATATTCCATTCTACTTTAGAAACGACGGTATTTTGATGGTTCAGGAATGATTACAACAAAATCAATAAATATGTTGACCTCTACTGCGTTACTGCATATTTCTTCATCATCAACGCAAATTCTGCAGTCTTACATAATTTTGAGGAGCTAACAACGCCGTATGCACTCGACTATCAAATGTTTGCTTTGTTTATTGTTTTTGAGTCTTTTATGCTTGGTCAGTAAAATCGAATTTGCTGTTTCTTGGTAACTCTAGTGAAGCTTTACGGACTTGCTGTGCTATATTCGAGTAAAGTTTAACAGTTTTTCGAAACGAAACTCAAAAAGTGCAGTGTTTGTAGCATGGTTTGCATTGGAAGAATTTTCAGGTTAGTTGGCGTTACACAGCATTGTTTACAATTTGAACTGTCACTGCGAGGTCACAGCTGATCAATGTTTGGTGGCTGAAATGTCAAAGATGATGGCTTTGAGCACGCCATGCTGAAGTGGTTTGTTTACTACCTCTAGGCTTTTACGGAAACTATGATCGGGTTAACCCGATCAGTTGGACCACTGATCCTGACGCTCGGAAAGTGATCTGGGATCGGTCAGAAATAGGGTAGTTCACTCTTGTACAGTAAGTGATTGCGATCGGATGATTCAGATCAGTAGCTGCTTTACTTTGCCATCTGTTTTTTATTGTTAAACCAACTTTTTCGTTGTTCGATGTCCGTTAAATTCATGGAATCATAAATCCCACTTGGCAGCTGTTTGACATATAACTGATATATCCGGATCCAGATCAGTGTTTCCGTAAAGGCCTTTTAGGACCTCTGGCCAAGATGGGGCGGTTCTGTCTCTCACTGGAGATAAGTCAGCTAAGGTTACTTGTGGACCTGCTATCTAGCCATAAGTCCTTCAAACGTCACTTGTTTGTGATGAGGGTGGCAAATGATCCGACGTGTGCACGATGTGGCGTGGAGTAGGAGTCCTTGTCGTTGTGAGGTCTTTGGTCTTTGGGTATCTCAAGCTGACTATGCTAGGTTCAATCGCCCTTGAACCTGAAGACATAAGATGGGTCATCCTTACATTTAAGATGAGGGCTGCATTCACTGGCAGTCATACCTTACTTGACAGGGGGGCCTTGAAAATTATGCTCCGGGAGGGAGCATTATAAGAAAAATACGACGTAACAATTTTTATTATCATGTAGTATGAGAGTATGCAGGTAAAGGTATCAGCTACTCAAGGTTTTAGGGAGGGGGCTACCTATTACCGCCAGTGGCTGCATTTGGGAACCAAAATAAGGAGAGGTGCAAAAGGGTCCCTCTTCTAGGCCTATGCACATCGGCTCCTGTAAATCTTCAGTCCTTCTTTCATTCCCGCATGTATTCAAACTGGTGGACGTACCGACCTTCACCAGGATTTGTGATAGGTTCGACATAAAGCAGGTCTCCAGGAAGCCATGGTTTTTGTGTTGGTTCTGTAGGATAGTCAAATAAGGTCAAAGGGAAGCTTAGCCTCCACATCACTACTAGTTGCATCATGATGCAGCTCCCAAGCCAAAAGGCAATTTGCAGTTTACGTAACAACTTGGAGTGGCATCGTAATTGCTGTCCTATATGCACAGACTCCCTCAGAGCCATCCTTCTCTGGAGCAGGTTCATTTTCGATCCTAAGAATCAACAAATGAAAGCAGCAACTTGTAATATATGCGAGTCAGCCTGGTGGCGACAAACGCGAAATGGCAAACTTCTATTGGTAGGGGGGAAGTTTGAGCGTTTACAAAGCGTCCATCCGCTCGTGTCATCTCATCACGCGTGAGTCGCTCCTCTGTAATGCAGATTTCGAAAGTTTGATTGGTGTATTAATTGAGGTCATAGTATCCGTTTGGAGGAAAGTTGGAAGTTTACCGATGAAGTGAGCTGTCCCCTGAAGCTGAGAGTAACATGCATGTAATCGTTGATCTGTAAGCTATATTAAAATCCATACTCGGTCACAGCACGTGGCTAAGTATCGGGTGTTTCCTCATAAGTATTTAAATGTTGTTATATGAAGAGATAGAAAAAAGTTTAGAAACAAAACTCAGGCTAGATGGCTGGGTAGCGGCAAATAAACAGCGAAGCGTACTCTTAAAACTCTATTTCCAAGCTTTCGGGATCATATGATCCCTTCTTCAGGGCTACAAAGACAATTTAGCAATCAGCAACAAAAAAGTTTATATATGAAATTTTCATGGTTTTTTCTTAACATTCAGAATTTGACAAGAAAAAACGAAAAAATAATAAAAAATCGCTTTCTTCGTATAAAGTTTTATTTTTTTAAATGGGACATCCTGTATATTGTATCACCGAAAGGAATTTACTTTTATCTTGTTTTCAAAAATATAGGGTTCGTTAACCTTATTTTGAAAGCTTTTTGAAATGTTGAGCCTCAAAGTTTCTAAAATGTGGAAGTAAACCTCAATTCACTATAGCCATGGCGGCCAAAAAACAATTGAATGAGGTAATGTTTTATGTCATTGTCATTCTGACATTTTGCCGAGGTAAAAACCATCGCTTTTTTTACAAGTGCAAATAACTTCTAGTTTTATTGTAAGATATGCCGTTATATTATTATATTATTATAACGAAAATCAAAAACTAAGAATTATACGTTTATTTTATAAAATTAATAAAAATACATCTCAAGCAAGGAGAGAGTCCAGCGCATTATTTGGCGAACTATGCCGTCAAGAAGCAGGTTCAGATAAACAGAAAACAACTTTATTTTCATTATAATAATATAATGGCATTTTTTACAATAAAACTGGAAGTTATTTGCACTAACTTGTAAACAAAGCGATGCTTTTTACCTCGGCAAAATCTCAGAATGACACAGACATTAACGCATTAAATTGTTTTTCGGTCGCCATGACTATAGTGGATTGAGGTTTACTTCCATACTTTAGAAACTTTGAAAAATATTTTAAAAACCTTTCAAAGGAAGGTGAACGAATATATTTATGAAAACAAGAGAGAAATATATTTCTTTCCGTGATATAATATAGAGGGTGTCCCATTCAAAAAAAGACAAGAAAAAATTGGTTTAAGTATACAAAACAGGTGGTTAAGAAACACAGCTTCTGATCTGAATTACCCGATTGCGATCACTTACCGTACAAGAGTGAACTGACCCTACTTTCTAGATCATTTTTCGAAAATCAGTGATCCTTGTCATCGGGTTAACCCTGGTAGTGAAAATGGTTTTGTTTCTTACTGTTTGATATTATCAGCTGAAAATATCAAACAATCCTATGCCGATCACCATGAGGACATAACAGCAGATCTATCTAAAAATTGGGTCGAGCAACAATTAATGTCACTAAACAAACAAAGAAAGTATGATTAGAACTGGTTAAACAGTAAAGTTTAATAAATAATACTATGTCGTCACTACTGTATGTTTAACCCAATAGAGATGGTTTGTTGTACACTTAAGGAAAAAAAGTAAGAAAAAATATCCAAACACCACAATTAAGCGGATCATTATTAACCACAATAAAAAACACAATGACTGGAATTTCCGCTATGAAAGAAATGTGTGGAAAATGTAATTGAAGAAGAAAATGGTTGAATATGTTTCACCTTCCATTGATATCCTATCATCATTTCGTTATAGTGATTCCACTTGCCCTGATACTTACTCATTTATTGCTGATTACTCTGTCGCAAATGATCACACACTATACACTTTTTCTGTCTATGCCATGGTAGAAAAAGGTCACTAAAATTATGTTACAATCAAGTTCGTACTTTATAAGTTGTACATTGTAGGATTATGAAGTACATGTGTCAAAGAGGTCGCGCATGTACGTATATGCCTTCGAAGGCAATGCTCGGATATGCCTGAAAAGTATTGAGATATGAGCAACTTCACCACCTATTTTAAGAACACAAATAATTTTACATTTCCTCCATCGTCCACCCTCTTCACCAAGGAGTGCCTTGGCCTTCACCCCTCAAAAAAAACAAAATTGTCAGCAACCCCTATACCGTTATAAACCAAGTTTTTGAGGTTTCTGGTTCTTTTTTGTTTTTTACTAATTACTCCATCAAATCACTAATTTTGGAAAATATAGGTATAGAAACACGCCGACGAAAAAGAGTCACATGTATTTTCGTCACGAAACGCAAACTCCAAAATGATGTAGTTTTTAGCTCTCACTGAGGAGAGCTTATGCAGAGCCTCTGTCTGTCCGTCCGTCCGTCTGGCCGTATACAAAAGATAGCCAAAACTACAGGTTCTAGAGAAAAACTAAATACAGATTCGGAATCAGCATGAAAAAACTAGTCCGGGAAAAATCCGGTTTTGTCAATATCGCTTCCGGTTCATAGTGAAAGCACCGTTTGGATTTACTCAAGTAAATTCTTTCCTGCTTTTTAATAATTCGAATGTGACTCTGTTTTCGAGTTTTGTATTTTCAAAAAAATCCTAGCATTCCTGAACTACGACCGCAATACTCTCCGGAAGCGTGCATAAGCTCCCGCGGCATTCCACGAATCCAACGTGGAGTAGTTTTCCAACTGCCTAATTGTTTCAGTTTGTAAAACCGCCCGAGGAGGATGGCGTAACACAGTGGAGATAGCATGAAGCATGGGTCAGACATAGGGCTGCCAGGTACACGACTTTCCTTTTCTGGACATTTCTGGAGTTACAAACATAGATGGAATACAGGTTTCAACTCCAGCTGTTGGGTGAACTAATGAAGGGTATATTGAAATGTTTCCCGTTTTCATTCACATATCGTTGTATTATTTTTATTTATCAATACCAAATTGCAACATCGTAATTGTGATTCAACGCTTCAACAACTAATTTCCAAAGACCTTATCCAAATCTATTGATCTCTCCTCTGCAGTAAACTTTTTGTCACTTGAGGCTTTAGAGCCCTAATTGGCGAAAGCATCCTTTGCACAACACGCTGTGTAAATGAAAATACTTTTTTTTATGGCATTGGGTAATAACCCATTCAGCCAAACCATAACGAAAGTAAGAAATTAGAGGGTTATTTTTAACTATTCCTAAATCTAACCAACAACCGCTGACCATTATGTAACAAACATGTACAGTGGACACTCGCTTCACGCCCAGGGGTCTATCAGGGCGACTTTTGTTCGACACACAAAGAGGACCACGGTATTAAGGTGGGGATGAATGTTGGTAAGGGGAGTGGATTAAAACAGAGGAACGACAGTTAACCTAATCTATGAATAAATATAAGATAACCCGTCTTACAGTCCTCTTTTTGTTTGATTAATGAATAACAAAAATTCTTGTAAGAATTCTGAATTTGTGGACAATAAGTGTGCTAGGGTTACGCTATTTGCTGGTAAGCCATTGAATCTACTTGTATTGTACGCAAGAATGAACTAGTGGTATTATTAAATCGACAAGAAAACAGCATATGGTTGAGGTCGCCGTAGGATTTACCATCGCATTCACAGAATGGGTCCGACACAAGGTCCATTTTATATAGGAGGGCTTTAGACTTTGCTACCCCAAAGCAGCATCTCAATAAAAATATATGTGTAGAACGGGTAGCGGTTATTTTCTTGAAAATTGGCATGATAGGCAGGGTTGGGTGTACAGATGTGTAGTGGCAGGGGTGGCGGGATACGAAATCCCTATAATCAGCTATCCATTCTTCTTTACACTTTTCTTTAATAATCGGTATGAAGTATCGGTATCGAGTACACAAGCAGATTGTATTGCTTCTTTAGCCGCTTGGTCCACCGCGGCATTTCCAGCAATGCCTACATGTCCTTTTACCCACAAGAAAGTAACGGACGTTCTTCTCTGGCGGATAGAATGCATATTTGGGCAACTAAGTCATGTTTATATATATTTGGGATACTCAGCGGCTATAATTCAGACCGTGAATCTGTGATAATGACACATTTATGGCAGGTTCTCGCAAGTTCTCTGTTAATGTACTGTAGTGCCTTTACTACAGCAGTTGCCTCGGCGTTGAAGATTGACATGTGTCGGTGGCATTTGTACAGTTCGAAAATACTTTTAAAACGTGCTTCTCGTAGTCCTATATATCGTACAATAAAAATCAATTTAAACAATTCTATAGCTTCTCCTGGAGTCAATCGAATGCGCTACCCTGTATAATAAATTATACAGAGTTATAAATTGTTTTTTATGGTCAGTCTCCCGCAAATTCTGAAAGCTTATGGCGCTATAGAAGCGCTGCGAGAGACTAAGTGTCGTTCCAGGTTAGATTTGAAATGCTGCAGGTTGTAGCCGTCGGGAAACCAATTATCCGGCAGCTCATTCCACGGCGTCGAAATTCTTCAGAAGAAGGAATGCTGAAGGAGACTGGTTCGGGAAGTAGGGATCTCGACCTGGTAAAGATGAGCTCGCAGAACTTACCTAGTGTTCCTCGTTAGGGCGGCCTTTGCACTTGAACATCTTCCGTTATAGAATCTGTAAAACAGGGACAGGTCAGCCACCATTCTTTGATATTCCAGGCTATTGAGGTGCTTTGTGAGGTTAGGAATATCGATCGGTCTCATCGCTCTCTTTTGGTTTTTTAACAATGAGGCTTTACGTATGAAAAATTTAATATAGGAAGTCGTACAACGCGACCTGATGCTAGGTGGTGCAGCCGTGTGTGTAAGTCAACCTCTCACATGCTACATCCAGCAACCCGCAGCGTTCTCAGTAAATATATTAGCAAACAGACAGTAAATCTCTTAAAGCTCTGCATAACCCTCATAGTAATGAAATGTGATTTAGCAAGTTTTAAGGACTTATAGCATAAGCATATTGACATAATAGTTATGTATTTAAAACTCCTTGACTTATGATAACAATACTACAGTTTTATAAGTTGAGGCTCTAACGTATGAAAAATATAGGAAAGCATATAACGTGACCTAAAGCTAGGTGGTGTAGCTGTGTGTGTAAGCCAACCTCTCACATCCAGCAACTCGCAGCGTTCTCAGTAAATACATCGGCAAGAAACGAACAGTAAAGCTCTTGCAGCTGTACATAGCTCTCATAGCTTAATGAACTGTGATTTAGCAAATTTTAAGGACTTATAGCGTCTGAATCTTGCCGACACGACCAGTCTCCTAATTTTTCTTTTAGAAACATGAGCTTTCCCGATTATCTGGCAAACGAGCAACTGGACGCTGTGGTCACACAGCATTGTGTCTGCGGCAGAAATCCCTGCATTTGTTGAGGAAGAAGAAGGGCCTGCGATTACCAATCCAGTCAACTCCGTAAATAGTCTAAGAGGTAGTGAAGCCAGTAGTTATAATCATTCATGGGTACTGATGTACCTTGACAAAAACTGAACCAGGTTTTTGAGAATGCATATTCTATTCAAGGCTCATTTATTTCTGAAAGTCAATTACAGTGTATTGGAGTTGTCAGAAAAAGGTTAGCTAATCTATGTAAATGAAAAGTACAGAGTTTATAATATTGACTAGATTGAAGCGTGACTATTCAATGTTGAATACAGAGGTCCTCAACTTTGGCGAACTGTAGAATGGAAACTATCGGTCGCACATGAACCAACATGATGAAGAATTTTGTTTTCTCTAGTAATCGTTTGAAGTTTTTTTTCGATATCACTTACCAAAACGGCGCTATTTGTCGGAAATCGTCGCTAAACAAAGTTTTCACCACCATCACCCGATGAGCGGCCACCTCTCGAGGTCGCAAACTTAGGTGTAGGTACAGGAGACCAATGTCTACTATCGCACCAAGTTTCATTTCTTTCCGACCTTTTACTGTCAAAAGCCTTTCTTTACGCCATAACGATTGAATCAAAATCATAGCTGTACAAATTAAAAATTGCAAACTTTACTCCGCTCAGTCGATCGACAGTATTTTTTAGATGAGAAATTAGGTCGCGCGTCGTCTCCTAGTTCTCGTTGATCTCGCGTAAAGTACAGAAAAACGTCAACGCTCGTTGAAAACTGTATCGGCGAAACTAGGATTCCATATATCAATACCAATGTGAATTGACAATGATAAATTCGTATAAAGTATATTAAAATGAGTATATTAAAATGTAGGAGTGTGTGGGGGCATGGTAGATCGCCAAAGTTTCCGAAAGTCGCTTACGAATATTTCATCTCCAAACCCATTTATTTCGTTTATTATGAGGTGCCTCATTTTTTTTTGTTAGCTGTTTAGCACTTGTCCGAACATGCAATGAATCCTTTTGCTTGACTGAGTTATCTGCAGTTGTCTCTCTCTCCCTCCCTCTGTCTCTCTCCCTCAACCTCTCGCTCTCTCTGTCTCTTTCCCTTTGTCTCTCTCTCTCCCTTTGTCTTTCTATCTTTGTTTCTCTATCTCTCTTTGTGTCTCTTGGATAGATTCAGGACAGTGGAGGATCTCTTAGGCTTTGGACGCAACGGGGACCATTGATCCTCGACCATCGACCATTGACCCTCGACCATAGCATCCGTTGTGTCCACCCACTAAGCTTGAATTTACCCTGGTACGATGGGCGCTCCATTATGACCACAGTCTTAACTGTGTGTGTATTTTTTGTGAGCGGAGCTCGAGGATCGATGCTCTGTTGTGTCTACCGACTTAGACC
This sequence comes from Callosobruchus maculatus, assembly GCA_951848785.1. Taxonomy (NCBI): domain Eukaryota; kingdom Metazoa; phylum Arthropoda; class Insecta; order Coleoptera; family Chrysomelidae; genus Callosobruchus; species Callosobruchus maculatus. Next base: position 6,292,339 of record CATOUR010000100.1, read on the forward strand.
TAGCCCAGCCAGGTGATCCGCTATCTCCTTGTCCGGTAACCGAAAACAAGGTCAGGTACTTGTAGCGCTAGTTACTAGAAAGCACTACAGCATTCCTCGGCCAGAGGCCGATCTAGCCTTCGGAAATGCTCTCATCTCTGCACTCCTTTGTCTTCCAGGTAGAAAACAGCTCCACTGGGTTCCGCCACCTCAGAATGCAATTTGTTATCCAATCATCTCTATCAGAAGTGATGAGTGAGAATATATTATCTATACTTGAAGTATCTTTGGCCTCTTCCACGCGCAGTCAGGATATCGGGATATTGCTCTCCACGAACTATTTTATTGTGGCCAACCATCGGATCTCGTACCACCCACATTCATCCCAACGTCAGGCTTTCTCCGGCAAGACGACATTGCTTCCCTTTTTAGCCATGAGATGCAGAGGTAACAAGCCCAAGAGTATCTCCAAAAGCGTTGTAACTGTTGGCACGTGTTAATACCAAGGCTGCTAGCTTCGGAATCTTGGCCAGCTTGTGTATAACACATCTTCTCTACACTTGGCCAGCGGATCCACACCATACTGAATCCTGTATCTGACGATTGCCGTACAGTCTGTTAAGAACTTTTGGCTTGGGCTCCCAGATACACATAATGTAGCCGCCACATGGTAGTTATTGATTTTTCGCAAAGAAAGTCAACATGTGACTCTACTGACAATTATATACAAGTTTAGGATACTTCAACATTTTCACAGGATCCAAGTTTTGGAATTTTTAATCGCCATGACTTGAAGGAGACCAATAATTCTTTTAAGTGCCATTAAAATAATAGCGTATAAAATACAACTAAATAATTCAGTTCAAAAGTATAAATATCTTGTATCTTAATAATTGTTTACTTGGATATTGTTTTTAATAGATTAGTCATGGCCTACTGCTACAAATAAAGTAAAAAATTAAATTTTGAGCTTAGTTGTCAGAAAAAATTCATACTAATATATATGTTTGAAAAGCTTGAATTATTTCCGATTGACTTAAAAAATAACATTATAGGGTGTTCCATTTAAAAAGTATATGTTTGCTTTATAACCACAAAATGGTTCGAGTAAGAAAAAATCAAACTACACCAGTGAATTCTACAGAAAAAATTCTATAAGAATCCTTTTAAACTATTCAATAGGATAAAAGACAACCGAGATACGAGGGTGATCTCAAAATCGATAATTTTCGATTTCACCCTGTATCTCAAAAACCAAGAGGGCCATGATAATTTTGTTGACGGCATCTTGTCTAGTTTCACAAAAAAGTAGCACAGTGTCGCAAAAACCGCAATTCTCTATCTTCAAAAATAACCGAGACACCCCGTAAAAGTGCCCAAAAAGAGACACCCTGCACATGTCGGTTGGGTACCAAGCCATACATATATTGATGGCAATGATGACGAACTTGCAAGAAGAAGCGCGAGCATGGTATTCTTAGTCCAACGAGGAACAACGCCAGCTATGGCGACACTGCTCTGGATAAACTCTAGTCAAAAAGCTGTTTACAGGCCAAATGAGCAGTTCACTAGTTGACTAGTGAAGCTCAAGAGGAATGAAGCTGGACATGGCCACTTCAGACGACATCTATGCACTCTTGGAATCACCAACAGAGAAAAGTAGTGGGAGGGACTGCTCGACATAACATTTTGGACCGCAAGACACTCAGAGCGAGGAGGGGGGGCGCTGTTGTGTGACGCACCCATTTATGATGAAATTGAGCATAGTATTAGTATTGGAAAAAAGTTTCTAGAACTGGTACAGGGCACAGAATACCATTAGCCAGATAAATAGTTTATATAAATTACCTATTGTATATGGTCCGAGGTTTTTTAATATTTTACCTACTGAAATAAAAAAAAATGTGATAAAATGGTGATATTTAGGAGATTGTTGAAGAGTTTCTTATCTTGAGGTGTTTATATTCGGTAGGTAATCTATTTCTTGACCATTTCGTATACTGAATGTAACCTGTCCTGAAGGAAAATGAAGAATATTTATTTATTTATATTCAGGTATATACGTACGTCTAACTATAATCGGATAGGAAAGCATTGCATCATATCATCAAACCTGATCTCCGACACCGCATTTCGTAGTGGAAATTAATACGATGCAAGGTTTTCCTAAGAGCATCCTTGCTCAGTGGGGGTATAAATAATGTCCTTGTCTTTGGTCTTCGAATGTATCGCCTCAACACCATTTTACTACTCCCATTTTTCTTCCCTCCAAGTGAAAGAGTGGATTTCAAAAAAAAACAGCTTCAGTTTTATTGGCTAGTCGAACGAATTTCATTAAAATAGACTGTTCAAGTTACACTTCACATTTCTCTGTATTATAATCCCCTACTTCTTCAAGAACTTGTGCATAACTATACTTGGTGCTCATGTAGTTGCGAGCAATATGTGAAGTAAACATAAGAGATAATTTAGTCAACATATCGCTTCTTCCAGGATACAAGTATACACTTTTCTTTAAACGGAAAGACCCAGAGTCCACCCGAAACATCTAATCTAATCTTAGTGACAATCAGCTGAATTCCTTGGACTATTGCATTCGTTGGGGAAGAAGGAGATGCTGCAATTACCAGACTCGTCCACTTCACAAATGTGGCGTTCGTAGTGTCGGTCGCAGCCAGTGACTAATGTGACGTGGAAATTGCCAACTTTCGGGCGTTGAAACCATCAGACAACTGAGTGCGGTTAGCGAAAGATGTCAGCCATCCAGTGACGTAACAGCGAATCGTTTGAATTTCAGAGATAATGTAATCAAGCGACACGAGGATAATGTTAGAGAATTGTTGCTCTCTCATATGATAGAAAGCGTTATTATTTAAACAGGGTGTGCAAATACACGTTGATGACAAATTGGTAATGATGTAACAGGTTCTCGTATTGAACTCTTAAATCTCTTTTTTACTTCTGTGTCATCGGCATCGACTGCTCTGGTCATTAGCCTCGTATTCTGCGTAGGCTTTGTTACGGTTTCCCAGCGCCACTCTACCAACAGCACTGTTAATTGGAAGCCAAAAGTGAAAGCTAAGGTGGGGATTTTTGGCTGAGCCTTTTTTTATGGATAATTATTTTTTATTGAAAAAACTAGAAATAGATTTCCGCCATTAACGAGAATCGAACCCAGGACCCTCCGGTCACGAGCCCTCGACTCTAACCATTGAGCCAACCCACCCCTCTTAACTCTTATAATCTCTCGTATTATTGTATCTTAATAAATCGATATAATAATCATAATAATAGACGTCTTTATTATTAGGGCGAAATTTATCCACATGCTACATTTAATCTTATACCTATAACACCTAATATCTTTGCAATACTGATGCAGATGAATCTAATTACGGTTTGTTATAATAAATGTGTCCATTGTAAACGTAATTCATGAAACGCAAATCACAAGCCACACTGTCACTAATCCTCTCCATCTACTCCGCAAATCAGTAAAGCACAAAACAAACCAGCTGCTGAAACTGAACTGTGGCCAATTTAGTCGTAACATCATATAGATGTCGGAATATGACTCTTCAATAACATAACCGTTTCTTGCTGAAATAATGATTTTCATCAAGGTTATTTTGTTTTCCTTGAAAATCGTCTGGGTGTCTGCCTTTGGGTCTGGGGGTGGGTGTAATCCCCAAATCCCCCCCTTCATCGAGATACTGAGCTTGGACAAAAATGTGGAACCGTTTATAAGGGACAAACTACGCACAGCGGAAGAAAAGATTAAGACCAGGAAAGCACCGGACCCAGATAGAGTTCCCCTGGGGGTCATCAAATAATTGATAGCCACTGCACCGAGCCTTCTACTAGGCCTACTGAACTGTCTCTTGAAAACACTAACTTTCGCGGCCGTCTGAAAAAAGGCTAGAGTGCTGATCGCTAAAGGGGGTAAACCTAGCTTTGTCTTACCGACCCATTTGTCTCCTGGACACAGTGGGAAAGCTGTACTAATCCGGCAGAGGTTAGAAGTGGCACTCGAAGAAACGGGAGGCTTGTCGCCAAACTACTTTGGCTTCGGCAGTAGCAAGTCAACAAACAACGCATTGGAGGCAGTTCTATGCTCCGCAGAAGGAACCTACAATAAATAGGGAACACTGGTGACACTTGACGTGCAAAGTGCCTTTAACACGGCATCGTAGGGCATTATAATGGAAGAATTGAATAAATTGGCATACCGAGGTAATTACGAAATCTGATCGGCAGCTATTTTGGTGACAGAGCTATAAAAGTAGCAACGGTAGTGTTGGAGGTGTCTACAGGAGTTCCACAGGGATCACCTTCTCTCCTCTGCTCTGGAATGTCCTGTATAATGGGGTTTTAAGGATAGTTCTTCCTCGAAACACAAACACTGTGACGTTCGCGGATGACCTTGCTCTGGTAGCCTCCACCAAAGACGAGATAACTTTGGTGCAAACCACAAACTAGGCACTGAGTAGAATAGACGAGTGGAGGTCCAGGCATCAACTTCAGCTGGTGTCAAGCAAAACTGAGGCGATCATTCTCCGGGGTTCTAATATCACTAGGAGCAAGTAAGCTTCCATCTTAGAAGGGTGCAAATAATACCCAGCAGATCGGTAGTATTACCGTAGACAACGAACGATGTTTCAACAAACATATAAAGAGAACTGCGGTGAAAGCAGAAAGAAAGGTGGTATTACTGTCACATATAATGCCAAACGTAGGCGGCCCAAGTATGCGAAAAAGACAGATCTTGAACGGAGTTATCCACTCAGTTATGCTATACGGAGCTCCAGTATGGTATAAAGCGATGAAGAAGAAAAATCACCAGCAAACCAGTGCGTATCGTACTGTCTCTACCAAAGCGCTGCAGGTTATAACAGCGATACCGCCACTTGGAGGACCGCCAGGCAGTATAGACGAGTGGCAGGGGATCTGGTCCAGTACAACGGAGGTGGCGCAGTGGACTAAGCGCCTGATTCCAAATATACAAGAGTAGGCAGGGTGTAAATACAGGGCAACCTGCTATTACCTAACACAGGCGTTGTCAGGCCACGGTCCCTTTCGGGTATATAGAAACAAAATAGGGCGAGCGATGGACGAGCGTTGTCGACATTGTGACCAGAGCAACACAATCGAACGCACCCTATTCGTGTGCGATAGGTGGTCCTGACACAAGCAGGAAGCGAGAGCGAACCTGCCTGAAAACCTGACCCCAGGGATCATGGTGCCTATCATGATATCGACGAGCGAAGATAGTACATAAAAGTGTTAAAGGCATCTTGAAATTTAAAGAGGCAGAGGATCGCAGGGACATGTAGCAAGAAGATGGAGAAGGAAAAGAAAAACATACTTAACTCATCTTGCACTGCAAATAATATCGTTCACGATATCAAAGAGATGACGCACACTTATAAACGTAAAATACCGGCAAAACTGATTGATAGTAATAACAAATTAGTAATAGATAAACAGGAAGAATTAGAGATATGGAGAGCTTACATAACAGAATGGTTTATTGATTACCGAGAATCAACAGGTCAATTCGACAGTGACTTAGAAGGACCGGACATAATTAAGGAAGAACTCGTTAAAGCTCTGAAAGGAACTAAAAATGGAAAAGCTACAGGACCCGATAATTTAAATGTTGAAATCATAAAACTGCTAGATGATGAAAACCTTGATCTTCTACTCAAATTATGCAATAGAATTTACAATACTGGAGAGATACCCAGGCAATGGCTGCAATCCACATTTGTCACACTCGCCAAAAAACCTAACTCCAAGAGATGCAACGAGTACCGACTGATAAGCCTTATGTGCCATTCCTCAGAAGCATTTTTACGTATCCTGCAGACTATGGAGAAAGATTGAGGAAAGTATCGGTGAAACCCAGTTCGGATTTAGAAATGGTTTAGGAACTAGAGGCGCATTGTTCTCGATGCAGGTCCTAATCCAGAAATGCCTAGATCAGCAAATAAGTGTCTTCGCATGTTTTATAGATTATGAGAAGGCATTTGATAACGTGAGACACGATAAGTTGATATATTTCCTCAAACGTCTCGGGTTAGATGGCAAGGACAGGATAAAGGACAGTAACTTTTAATTACAACAAAACGAAAAAAAAAGCAGCATATTTTGGCCATATTTTTAGAAATAGTAAGTACGAGTTGTTACAACTGATCGTTGAGGGAAAGATGGAAGGACGACGAGGGATCGGGCGAAAAAAGTTCTCCTGGCTTCGGAACTTACGCCAGTGGTTTAATATAAGAGAGGCCTGCACAATCATTCGTTTAGCCCAAGACAGAGAAGAGTTCCAAATAATGGTCGCCAACCTCCGCTGAGGAGATGATACTGAAAGAAGAAGAGGTTGCCCGGTGCAGATGGAGATTGAGCAGAGGTAAGAAAAGAGAAAGAGACGGAGTGTCCAAACGGTAGGGGATAAAATTGGACTGGTGGGGAGGGCCTCGGTATTTTTTATTAATACCAAAAATGTGTGGTCAAGCCAGATCCGCTTATATCAATTTAAAACAAAGATATCCCAACTGTTACAACACATTTTCTTGTTATTTCTGGCGCGTCAGCCACGCGTTGGTCGATGAAGCAGGCGTCCAGCCGAATCTTGCTACTAAACAACTGTTGAGCCGGTTGAGTGCATCTCATGATTGCAAGTACGACGGATGTGATGTTTGCATTTTCTTTTCTCCACATCGAACATCCGTGTTGTAATTCGAACCGTTAAACTGGACAAATTTGCATTTTTACGGATAAGAGAGAGGTATGAAAGCCAACGGAAGATGAATATAAGATGAGCGATTCATTATACAGTTACAGAGAGACGTCATAGTCTCAGAGTTTATACAATTCTGAATAAAAGACGGTCGTCAAAATTAGCCTCTTGCTTTTACTTTCTACACCGATAAATGAGAGGAGTATTGTGATCGAGAAAATTTTGGATTTTGAGATAATACAGGACGGATATCCACGTCACTCATTTCCGTTGGTCTGTCTGTCGGCCTGTCGGTAAATTGGCGTTTTTCTAGCCTCGTAATCACAGTAACCGCTTCATGGATGCTGATGAAATTTAGGAAGCGATATTTTGTGAGGTCGTAGTACGTAATGCTTCTATAATTTTGGAAATCGGTGCATAGGCGACGGAATAGTTAGCAAAAAAACAAAGAACCTCAAATATTCCTCAAACTTTGTTTTAATGCTATTTAGGGTACCTGATCATTTTCAACCTTTGTTTGGATGGGAGTGAGATTAGAGGTTTTGGGGTAGTAAAGCTGCAAAATTTGTTGTATATTGCATTATACACTGTTTTAGGTCTATCCGAACATTGTTTGCCTATTAGAGAAACCAGTGGAATTTTCTGATGTAGACAGATGAGTATTACTTAGAATCGTTCTGTATTGTTTAACCTGGAAATTATTGAATTGATTTTAATACACTTTGTGCCTTGTAACACCATTATTATCGTGGCATGGGTGGACAATGCGTATGGGTTTTAGAAATCGTGTAAGTGGCGCAGCAATAATCAAAAAGCCAGAAATATAAAAACAGCTTATGAATGAAGTATGCCTCGTTTTTAGGTGATTTGGAGGTTCCTCATCTTTTTCCACATTTTACTTTCCACACCCATAGGGCATAGGGTAGCATTGTGATCGCGTAAATTTTTGATTTATAGATAATACGCTGTTTGGGCGTTTTATCATATCTATATTACGAAAATCCCTTCACTCATTTCCGTCGGTCTGTCTATCTATTGGCGTTCTTTCAGCCGCGTAATCTCAGTAACTGTGGCTTGGATTGTGATGGAATTTGGGTAGCAGTATGCTTTGTGGACATAGTAGGTAATGCTTCAATTTTATATCGGTGTAGTGCATTGGCGACGGAAAAATTGGTCTTCTCCGAACTTCGTTTTTAGACGTTTCAGGAGTATTTGATCCTTTTCCGTTGATTTTTGGGAGGTGGTCAAATTAGGAAGGTGCGGAGTTTATAAATTTCTCACTCAACCGTGTGACCACATCAAGGACCGTTTGAAGATGGTCAACCTGCGAACGAGTTTTGGCGCCATTTCGTGACCCTAGATGTTACACCAGACTACACCAGAGGCCAGATATAAACCACGGATAAAGGTGAATCAAGTTGCTGATGCTAAAATGGTTTTGAGGATTAAAAAAGTGATAGTCCAATTTCCTGAGATTTACGTGGTGTCATTGTTTACCTTGAAAAGGAAAAGATCGTTGTGGGTAAATAATATCCCATACAAAATCAACTTTGGTAGCTACCGGAGCAGCTGCTGTAAAGGCGCAGATTCGACCATCGCAGGAGTTTTGCTCTTATGTGTGGGGATGCGCTCCAAAGTACTCTCTAAAGCTTCCATACACTATCCAGAAGAGAGCAATTAGACTAATCGATACGCCCAACCTCACAAAGGACCTCCACAGCCTGGAACATTGAAGAAGGGTGGTTGACCTGTCCCTGTTCTACAGATTCTATCACGGAAGATGTTCGAGTGAGCTTTCCCAGGTAATAATAGCAAGGGCCGTCCGAACGAGGAATACTAGAGAGGCTCTGCGGGCTCATCCTTACCAGGTCGAGGTTTGACGCTATGGAACGATCTGCCGGGAATTTGTTTCCCGCCGGCTACAACCTGCAGCGTTTCAAATCTAACGTGCACAGACACCTATCCTCTCGTAACGCTTCTACAACGTCATATTAGGCTTTCAGCCTTTGCGGGAGGTTGACCATAAAAAATATATGGTGGTAGACCTGAGCGGAACATAATTATCTGCCTAGGTAAACTGACTGCCAGTTTCCGAGCAGAAATAGAATGTGGCAGAATATGCATAGATAAAAGATGCATCAAAAAGACTATTTGTGTAGACACAGACAGCAGGGTAACTCTGATGTTCTTGGCAAGTAGCCACTATACTTCAGAAATAGTGTGGGACTGCCATAATAGCCTAAATACACTAGCGAAGAACAACATATTAACACATCTTGGATGCCTTGTCACATAGGAATAGGTGGAGGTGGCTGACAGGTGTGCCAAGGAAGTTGCAGTACTCCATTTTTCAGAATCCGTACGGTACGGACAGCTATCAACAAGTTAGGTGTCAAATGAGCACCAGAAGCGCTGGAATAGAGTGATGGTGAACGTTCATCTAAGGCGATCCTGAGGGGACCCTTTTCTAATACCGCAGACGCTCTCAGATTGAGCAGGAAGGAACTACGAAAGCCGGTTGGATTTAACTGACCGTTGGAAGTTCCGTGCACACCTGCAAAAGTTGAGGATTGATGTGACAATAAATGAATTGGAAACACGTAGGATCAGATCAGTCAGAAAGTATTTCTCACCATGTAACCTCCTCACGCTATATAAAGCCCAGATAAGACCTTGCCTGGAGTATTGCTCTCATGTCTGGGGAGCTGCTGCCCCTACTACCCTGTCTATAGTAGATGCCGTCCAGAGAAGGGCAATTCGACTAATTGGCGATCCGGCCTTAACGCGCCACCTTCAGTCACTTTCTCACCGGCGTGTTGTTGGTGACCTCTCACTCTTCTACCGATACTGAAACGGAAACTGCTCCTCTGAGCTATCCTCTATCGTTCCGCCGCTCACTGCTCCTATCAGATGTACCCGTGCGACCGCTGCATCTCATCCTAAGACGGTTGTTCTCCATACATCAAGAACTGAGCGGTACAACCACACATGTATTCTTAGGGTGTCCAAGGCTTGGAATGGACTGCCAGAAGATGTATTTATTGGGCCTGCGGGTATTGGCTCATTCAAATCTCGCGTTAACAAACTTCCCCTAACATAACCCTTTCACAGCAGCCGCGGTACTCTGGTATTTAGGCTCTGCCTGCGCGGTCCGCTCATTTATAAAAAAAAAAGTCGAGCTTCAAGCTTATGAATGTCTTCCTGTAAAAGTCACAATCTTATCAAACCACACTCGTAGAGTCATATTCTCCGTATACGTTTCTTTCAATTTCTTAACAGAGCTCGCCTCCTGTTAACGGTTAAAAAGTCCAAATGCTGTTCGCGCTAAGACCACTGTAACATGGCAATATGCGGAGGAAGAAGACGAACTCAATAAACGTGAATACAGACGTGTAGGAAAGCAACATTTCCGCTTACACGTAACGGGTTATGTGATATTCATGATGCTGTACCTTCATTGACTGGATTTTTTTATCACAGACCCTCATTCCGGAAGCACCTGGATATGATGGTATTTTACTCAGGTTGTAACTTCTAAACTGTATAAATAGAACGAATAGAAAGAAAAAAATGTCGTTGAAAGATATGGTACTTAGATACACTACCCTAAAACCTAAAACGGAGGGGACCATAGGCCATATACATCCTTTTCTTTTGGACGTTGACCCGTTTTTCCCAAACAGTAAGTAGTTGAGTGGGTGTTAAAAGATTAGGATAAAGGTAATCGAATGCCAAACTGTCGCCTAGAGTTTTGAGTAAACTTTACCTATATTACACGTTACATATTACATATTTTCACATGTAATGAATATTCAAATGTCAGAGCCCTTCTGAACCTATTCTCTCAAAGATGCCATAAAATTGGAAGGCAAGGTATAGTCTCTCTAATCCTAATAAAATGAAACCAACCAACCTGCCGGGTCAGTTCGATGAATCGTAACATCCTATGTAGATATAAATAGGTGGTATATATTATGATCCATCTTCAAAACCACTAAGGGTTATATTCATAGTCGTCCTTTGAGTAGTACTTAAGGTTCTCTTAAGTAACACTCAAGTGATATTTAAGGGACCCTCAAGTGTGGCTTTTCTTGTGTATCTGTTTCCTAGAAATCTACCATACGGTGGGATTCATTTGGCGACGTTGTCATATTTTAAATATAGGTCAATTTGTTATGCCTATGCCTACTCATTTTGATGTTTTCCGTTATTTTTTTTTTTTGTTTTGTGCCAGTATTTTGTGGTTTGTGCCGGACATTTTTCCAAATGTGACAAAAACTGGAAACACCGTACTCCAAAATTAACCTACAAAATCGCCTTGACTGCAACGAAATGTCATATTGACATTTCGTTACTTGAGTATTACTCAAGGGAGCCTTACGTAAGGGACCCTCAAGTTCAAGCTGTCAAAATACAAAACCTTACTTAAGCATCGACTATGAATATGATCCTAAATCTCACCTTACGTTTCTTCGTTTATGAAAAGAAAAACATTTTTGACTACGACGCCGCAAGTCAAAGGGCCGCAAAGACATATATCATTTCTTCAAAGAGCCGTCCAGTATTGACCACTTTTTTCGACCTGCGCACTTACAGAAAATTTAGAACTGCCATACTTGTTTGAAACTTTCATCAAAAATAGTTTATTATCCATTATAGCAATAATTTTAATGTTCAACTTTATTCAACCTGCAGGTATAACTTCACTGTTGGATAATATTATTTTCGGATTATAATTTTTTCCACCTTGGCACTCGGATCTTTCTGGTAATATTTACGCCCTAAGAAGGCCAAACATCCATTGAATACGGTACCGGTACTACTTATGCATACATAACATCCTGGCCGGTCATAACCATCATCATCATCTGTGCCGGTACTGCCGGTACGAAGCCGTTGTACGTCGTCCTTCGCCGGCAAGCGAACCGGTGCCAAGCCGTACCAGCTTCCCGACCCCTGCCTACACCAAACAGTGTTGCCGACACTCTTCTACTCATCTCAACATCAAAATGGGATACACTGACAATCTGCTCTTGTCCTCTTGAAAATATATTCAAATAGGAACCCTCATGACAAGCGAATTGTTTAAAACGTTGACTGCCACCGTACGTGCATTATTCTTTACTTCTGTGTTATCCGCATCGACTGCTATAGTCATTAGCCTCGTGTTCTGTGTACGCTTTGTTACTGTTTCCCGACGCCACTCTAGGAACAGCACTGTTAATTAGAAGCCAACAGTCAAGGCTCGGGATTCTCGCTGAGCTTTTTTATAGATATTTATTTTTGATTGAATAAACCAGAAATAAATTTCCGCCTTTAACGAGAATCAAACCCGGGACCTTCCGGTCATGAGCCCTCGACTCTAACCACTGAGCTAGCCCACCCCCTACCGTACGCGCATTATCTATAAAACGGCCGGTAAGGGGCCGGTGTCCCTCAGGGTTCATTCCTTGGGTCTATCTTTATTCACTCTTTGTCCATTACGTCTCTTGCCCACGCAACTGTGAAGTCTGTCTTTATGCTGACGACATCGTTCTTGTAGCACAGTCGGCAATCTATTGTACGAGAAAACGTCGTCGTGTCCCTACTGAGGCCTCACTGGAAGGTATTCGTATACCATGGGAAAATTCTGTCAAGTATCTCGGTGTCATTTTTCACAAAGGGATGATTTGTCGGTATCGCACTGAGGTGTTAAAAACCAAATTCCAAATTACCATCCGCTGTACCCACTGTTATGCAGACATTCAGAATTAGGTTTTATCAACAAGATTCTGCAAAGCAAAACCTTACGTACATTTTCGAACGCCCCATGATACGTTTCAAACGAGACTCTCCATAGAGACCTTGATATCCCTTATCTAGGGGTCTTAAACAACAGGCACAGCGACGCTGTAGTCAAACAGAATCGCACAGCAACCCTTTGTTGCGGGAATCAGTGGGCTACATAGTCGAGCATATTCGCAAGCTCACAAGGTCGCTGCTCGCTTTGTGAACTACAAAATTGCATCGCGAATTTAGTATAGTCATAATATTAAAGCATTTTACGAAGACCAATCAAAATTAAACTATCGACTATATTTTAAAAACTTGCCTAAGTGCGTCCTGTTCTAAAAGATTCTCTTTCCCCTATTTGCTCTCCACCTTTCTTCCTTACTTCCCACTTTACTACTTTTGGTTGACGTTGTATGGTTCCCAGACCTATCAAACTTACGAACTGATATATGACACAACAGCTAAGGTCCCACGGACTGCTCTGACAATCAACAATGATTTGACGTACGTGTGTAAAACCTTTTTCTGACGTCAAGATATGGAAATCATAATGTTAAGTCAAAATAGGTTGCACATTTTTTTACTCTCACTGTACTAATAAAATGGCTCCTTTTCAAAATACCTCGTATTTCATTGGTGTATTGCAGATGTTCAGCGATAAAAATTTCAATGGAAACGCCACTCGCATACACGTGCTGGGCGCTGCAAATCTCTCCTCCAAAAACTAGCTCGTGGTTGGCACCTGCCTATGAGTTTCCGACCACGTGTTTATACCCTGTTACCCGATACTTTAAACTGTCAGCCGTGTCAACAGCGGACAGCTGTTCGGCTAGTGATAACTAAAAATACCCCAGATTGAGTCTTGACCAATCAGTTTTAAGCTTTTAAGTAATACAGAGCTGTACTGAGTGCAAAATGACAAGTAATTGACACTTGGTGACGTTTTTTGTCTATGCCCTGAGGTCTATGCTTATTTCCCATTTTCTCGGAAAATCCGGCGTTCTTTCCGTATATCAGTATAGCCGATATGAATGATGATGATTACGCTTTAAATGAGGTAAGAATGAAGATAAAAGCATTTTTAGCTTAACCATACACAAGCACTCCATGTACTTACTTTATACCCTTCTCCAATTGTACCTTGTACGTTTTAACCAATAAATATCCCACTAGTGATGCAAGCTGTTCATTGAATCGTCCTTATCGCTAAATATAGGTGTATTTTGATAGTCTCTAACAATATACAAATCAATAAAACAATCTATTTCTTTTAACCAACCACTTTTGCTGCAAACTTCTGGATATTGAAGCAATTTTTTGTTTACAAAAATAGTCATTACTTTTTGGCGATAAGATATTCAGTAAGAATATTACTAATGCGGTCCTGATCGCAGGATTGCCAATCAACACCACTAGTAAATAATTAAATTTGAGATACACTTCTTCATCAGCTGATACCTATCAAATAGACGTCAAGCCAGTTTAAAGTATCAGGTAACAGAGTATACTCGTTCTTGGCAGTCAACGTGTTAAAGTAACCTACACACATTGAAACATGTTGCGATGCCTCAATGTGCGTGCAACACAAGAACAGTAGGGTGAAATTATTTTTAAAACATTATTATTATTCACTCGACAAATTAAATGAGGCACGTTTTGCCAACACCAGTTTTATCAACAGTCGTTGGGCACTCTTTATACTCCGTAAATGAAGATGGTCATGAAGGAAATGGTTCAAAAGATGGTTTATAGAAAGAAAACATTAATCAAATAGAGCTATTCTCTATAGTCCTCTGCTCGCCGATTCTATCAAGTCCCACCAATACTAATACCAATGTTACCCACGAGGTTTACATATGATGTAAATGCCAAGTAAATTTTCAGACTTAAAAGCTCTTAACTATTGTTATAGTTCTTGTAAATATTGAGATATGCTAATATACGTTAACAAACTTTCCCTAACATAACCTTTTCATAGCAGCCGCGGCACTCTGGTATTTAGGCTCTGCCTCGCGGTCTGCTCAGTTATAAAAAACAAATGCAAATTTATTGGAAGAGCTGAAAGTCCATGTTCCAACGAAGCTACCTCCGCATGTGAATCAGGAATCTTTTGAAGGTATGCATATAGAACAAAATTAGCTAAATAAGTATCGTCTGATACCAAATCCATGGAGACTAAAGCCTTATTGTATTATAACTCCATTTTCTAGAGTACCCATTCCAACTGTTCAGTGCTGCATCAGTTTGTTCAGTTTTCCTACTGTTCCTGGAACCGAGTTAAAATCTATTGGTTCTAATCTAGGCTAGAGATGGAGCATGGTAAGCATTCCTCACCTCGGGAAACGACGTTATGCGTATTTCGTGACTTATCACAGCTGTAATATCCTTTAACTCTGGCAGTTAAGATGTTTAATTGAAAATTGCAGTACTTCAACCAGTTTAATTGTCATTGTAACCTGAAGTGTCTACGATAGGAATACTCATAACGAGAGTTACTGATTTATTTTTATAGTAACTCTCGTTAATCATTACTATTAAAATGTTTTATTAAAAGTAGTAGTACTTAAACCAGTTTAATTGTTACAATAATATGCGTTTTCTGTGACAAAATCGAAGTATTAGAATGCAGTTTTTATGACTCACTATGAAGCTACATTTCAGAATCATGCACTTAACTTTAATATAGGCTATTAAAAATGTACCAGTTAAACACTTTAACAGGGCTGGTTTTCTTAGTGCAGACAGAGGCTCTGCATAAGCTCTCTTCAGTGAAAGCTAGAAAGCAGCCCTGATGTCGGGCATGGGGCTTTAATGAATTTTTCCCATGTCTACTTCCTACTATTACTACTTCGAATAAATCTAGCCAAGAATTTGCTAAGCCGGCAACCCTGTGCAATACCACAATGTCAATCCCCCACCTTCTCACTATCGCCGCGTACCGCGCACCTAGCCACAACACGCGAATAGTTACACCTGTTTTTGAGGTAGACGCTCGGCAGCTGCAACGTTGCCAGCTCTAATCCACAGCGGTACCACTTTCCAGGGTTGCCAGATCGATTTTTACTTTTTCAGTAGAGATGCTCCTAAAAAGTATACGCAAGTAAACGTATACAATGTGTTCCACCATCATGTCGACAAACTTTGAGGTATGAAAATACAATTAAAGTTATCGAGAAAAAATTCGAAAAAAAGGGGTCAACCTTTTAATTAATTTTTTATTACATTTTCAATTTCTGTATCACGACACCATGGGTTCGCGCAGTTGTAGCGCCATAGCTTGATTATTTATCGACCGATTTACAACATTTTGGACTCATTTAATAGGAGAATGACTGGGCCGATCAACTAAAGCAAAAAAAGATAATACCTGACAATTTCTAAGGCTAAAACATTCACCAAACTGAAAAAAAAATGTTGTATTATGACTTCTGTATCACACCACCATGTGTTCACGCAGTTGTAACGCCAAATCTTGATTATTTATCGGGCGATTCACAAGTTTTTGGACCCATTTTATAGGGGAATGACTGGGCATATCAATTGAGGCAAAAAATAATATCCGACAATTTCTAAGGCTAAAAAAATCCACCAAACTTAAAAAAATTTCTAATGCACTTGTTTCGGTTACTTGCAAATAATTTGGAAAAAAGTCATATTAATGCCTACTTATAAACACAGTTTAGTGTTTATCAGGATGTCTAACGACATGCAATTTGTTCATGTAGCACTAAAATAATCGACGAAATAGGCTTTTTTATTACGACAAATTTTGAAATAAACGAGAATTTGGTATGCACATTGTCTTTATTGGACTTCGGTACAGATTATTACTTAAATGCAATTTACATGAACAAATTTTATTACTTTTATTTTTAGTATTATTTATTTAGTATTCAGTCAAATGACTGAAAGGCAACTAATTGAAATGAGATATATTGAAAACAGACTGGAGCGTAGCTTAGCGTCGAGTAACCCAGAGCGTTAGTTTCAGAAGTTAAGCGTGCCTAAATAAAAATGGCGGATATTTTGAAAATTCATTTGATTAATTTAATTACTAAATAATCACATTTGTTCATGTAAATTACATTTAAGTAATAATCTGTACCGAAGTCCAATAAAGACAATGTGCATACCAAATTCTTGTGTATTTCAAAATTGGTCGTAATAAAAAAGCCTATTTCGTCGATAATTTTAGTGCTACATAAACAAATTGCATGTCGTTAGACAGGAAACATCCTGATAAACATAAAACTGTATTTATGAATAGGCACTAATATGGCTTTTTTTCAAATTATTTGCAAGTAACCAAAACAAGTGCATTACAAAAAATTTTTTTTTTCAGTTTGGTGAATTTTTTTAGCCTTAGAAATTGTTAGATATTGTATTTGTTTCCCTTAGTTGATATACCCAGTCATTTCCCTATAAAACGAGTCCAAAAAGTCGTGATCGCTTGATAGATAATCAAGACATGGCGTTACAACTGTGTGAACACATGACGCTGTGATAAAGAAGTCATAATACAAAATGGCCTATTCTGTCGAAAATTTTAGTGCCACATACACTAGTTGCATGTGGTAAGACAGGAAACATCCTGCTAAATATTAAAATGTCTTAATAAATAGGCACTAATACGGCTTTTTTTCAAATTATTTGTAAGTAACCCAAATAAGTGCATTACAAAATATTTTTTTTCAGTTTGGTGATTTTTTTTAGCCTTAGAAATTATCAGGTATTATCTTTTTTTTACTTTAGTTAATATGCTCAGTCATTCTCCTATAAAATAAGTCCAAAATGTCGTGAATCGGTCGATAAATAATCAAGCTATGGCGCTACAACTGCGCGAACCCATGGAGTCGTGATACAGAAATTGAAAATGTAATGAAAAATTAATTAAAAAGTTGACCACTTTTTTTTCGCATTTTTTCTCGATAACTTTGATTATATTTTCATACCTCAAAGTTTGTCGACATGATGGTGGAACACATTGCATACGTCAGGAAGCTCTTGTCAGGCAAGCAATTATGCCCATTGCCCATCCTGGGTCCACGATTGAATGAATGGTCCTGTTTTTCAATTTTACATTTGCAAGGAATTTCGTATACAGAACTCGCAAAATATATCCAAGCCATCAAAAATCTCTAATCCACTGCGGCACCACTAGCCAGGATTTCCAGATCGATGTTTACTTTTTCAGTAGATATGCTCTTAAAAAGTAGTAGAAATTAGAGCAGCTGTAAATCCACGAAATAACTGGGAGGATGTAACCGAAGTCAACTATTTTGAACGTATATATGTCAGCAAGCTCTTGTCAGGCAAGCAATTATGCCCATTGCCCATCCTGGGTCCACGATTGAATCAATGGTCCTCTTTTTGCAAAGAATTCGTATACAAAACTCACAAAACATATAATAATAATAAAAACAAAATTGAATTTCAGATATCTTACAAAATCCATCAACACATTTCCGATACCGGTCCTTACATACTCCTTTGGCATCATCTAATGGTCGCACACTGATATTGAGAACATCAACATACTCATGCGAACGGAGCTCACAAAACATAGAATGTCGCATCCGAAAGCGTGCAAGGAAAGGCTTACCATAAATATAAACCAAGGGGGCAGAGGAATTATAGACATACAATCACTTCACGCAAGACAAATAAAAACGCTCAGAGGTTTTTTCCAAAGCAAGCAGACAAACTTACATAGGTCAATAGTAAAAGCGGACAAAAACTATACTCCACTCACCCTATCCTGCCCAGACCACGGAGCAGACACACACAATCACATACAATTACAACAAGAAAAAATAGACACCTGGTCACAAAAAGCACTCCATGGCAAACACAGATACCGCATTACACAAGAGCACATTAATGAAAGACAGTCATACACCTGGCTGCAGGGTGGCCAGCTCTGCCCAGAAACTGAGGGATTTATGCTTGCTATCCAGAACCAAGCGATTGCGACACGGAACTACACGAAATACATAACTAAAGATCCATCCGTAACCGACGACAGCTGCAGAAAGTGCCACCAACAGAAAGAAACTAGACCACATAACAAGCGCGTGCAAAACTCTCGCTGGAACTGAGTCCACAGCTAGACATAATTCTGCAGCCAAAGTCATACATCAAGCACTAGTCACAACAAACAAGCTAATAGAAAACACAAATCCATATTACAATGGGCCTATACCGTGATCCCAAATTTATCAATTTATTCACTGCGGTATTATTTTTGATGATACATAGGACCGTTTACTGTAAAAAGTCAGCATAAAACTTGATCCAAATGAGAATTACACTAAAAAGAAAATTGTACTGTAATTTGAAATAGCCGATGATGACGTCACCTGTACGGAACCAATGAGAGGCGTCCTTTCTGTAGGGAACCAATGAGAAGCATCCTTTCGTGGTCCGATGACTACGAGCGGATGCTATTGTTTTGTACCAGTGAGCTCTTATTGGTTCCCTTCAGGTGACGTCACGACCTGGGCGGGAAGTGTATGGATTCAAAAAATTCAATATTTAGAGCAATTTTTTTCGGTTATAAATACGATAGAAAAATTTTGTAAAGTTATTTATGGCATCTACGTGGTGTCAGGGTTCGTTTAAGCCAATAAACCAAAAATGTGGTATAGGCCCATTACACACCGACATCAGTTCTCGAAAACAATGAATACAAACTATACTGGGACGTTGAAATACATACAGACAAGACTATTCCAGCAAATAGGCCAGATATAGTTTTTCTGTCGAAGGCAAAGTTACCTATTTAACTATTTACCTTAGAAGACAACAACACCAGATTACGCAGCTAACCCCCTTTGAACGGGGATTGTAAGCCAACGAGAACGTAGTGCTTCTTTCAGAGCAATTGCTCCAACCATGGGATATAGCATGGCTACAGTTGTAGCCACACAACGTGCATGGATCGAGAAAGGACAAATGCGCTAGCTAGAGTTTCTGGAGCGCGTAGGAAAGCTATAGACTGGCAAGATCATCATCCACGACTACTAGCACTTCGAGACAGAGTGCGATCCACTCGAGCTGTTGCTGACTTTTGGTATGCAACTATAGAAATAGGGAAACCCTTTCGACTCCGACGGTGTACCACAGATTGCTTGAAATGGGCTTAAGATCATATCGTCCGCATCTAGCGCTTCCACTTCCTGCAAATCATCATCACCAATGGTTAGATTGGTGCCAAGAATGCCGACAATGGTATACTGAGTGGAATCAGACGGCCTTCTCTGACAAGTCCAGGTCTTGTCCAGGGGCACACGACGGACGCCAACGCGTTAGACGACGATGGATAGGGCGAAGGACGTGATCTCAAGTTTTCTGTTGAGCGCCTTGTACATCGTACAACCATTGGTTTGATGGTTTGGGCATTTAACAGCTAGTCACCTGTATTAGTAATTTATGGTACAACGATGGGCCAACATTTTACGAATGAGGTGTTAAAACCAGTTACCGTTCGATATGTCCGAGGCTTCGGAGAGAGTTCCAGCAAGATAATATCCGTCCTCATATTGCAAGGGTGGCGTTGAGGTTCCTAAAAGACCGGCACCCCCCTGGCTTCCACGATCACCCGATTTATAGCCAATTGAAAAAGGATGGGTTTGAGCTTGGGAAGCTGTATTCATAGGGTTTATAACTAACAAGATTACGAACAGGCTAGAGGAGTGCATTTGTCAGCATGGAGAGCCCACCCATTATTATTGACCTGTTATTTTTTTATAAACTAATTATGACGAATGGGTTTTTTATCTCTCTAATATCAAATTAATTTTATAGTTTTTAAAAGCTATAGAGGTGACCGGTGGTCAGACTGTTAGCAAGCTAGTAGTTATAGCGATGGGCCAGTGAGGCAACAACAGGATGAGTTTCAGAAGCTACATTAAAACTGACATGTTTACGCCTTCACTCGACTGCTCAAACCCAGTTAAACAGAATTATAAGTTTTCCAGAAGACAAGAAAGGACATTTTTCAGGTTTGAGTTATTGAGCCAATATGTTTTCCATGTTCGCACTTGTAAGGAGCCAGAAAGGTTTTCGTGTGTGATATTTTCCATTCGTGTAAAAAAACCTCTTCCTTTTTCCACCATGGAATGACTTTGTACCTTAAAAAGTGAAACTGTGACCTTGTCATTTGAAAAAAACAAATTAAATTACCGATGAATGTCTATGAATCTACTCACTTTAGTAATTTAAATTGGGGACACCCTGTATGTATAGATTCTATTTACCAAGGGTTTCCATTTAGTTTA
The DNA here is from genome assembly GCA_951848785.1 of Callosobruchus maculatus. Lineage (NCBI taxonomy): Eukaryota > Metazoa > Arthropoda > Insecta > Coleoptera > Chrysomelidae > Callosobruchus > Callosobruchus maculatus. Next base: position 6,313,111 of record CATOUR010000100.1, read on the forward strand.
TTAGCGAGCCCTCCTCGAATTTATACGTATGTATGAACGTGTATATGGATACAGCAAATATGATTAGTATGAATAGTAAGGAACTTGCTAGTCGGAGGGTAGATTAGATATACACACTGTGTTTCGTTGAAGTTGAATTTGATACTACCACTCAAAGCTGCATACTCTCTTGATAACAGACAGCGGTAATATGCTGTTTGATTTATCAAAGCCCAAGGGCTCCAACTACAAGGGCAGTGGCGGCTCGTGCCAAAGAGAAATATAAGTGGTGTAGTACACCTAGCCCATTAACGTCTTACCCCCATAGACCTAGCAATCCATTCATAGATGAAATTAGAAAATATATCCGACCCCAGTCCCGGATTTCTCTGACGCGTCTTGAAGGTCAACAAATAGATTTTAAATGACATAGGCGTGTCACGAGGTATGCCAATTAGTGTTACAATGGACAATACTCTGAACATAGAATTGTTGAGCGCAATATTGAAAGTCATGTTCTTAAAAATAATAAATACATATAGATAGTAAATCGACTCTTCATTCTTTGGCGTAGCACTAATAAACACTGAAGATTTAGATTAAATCTTTCCCTAAAGATGCTAGCGAAACACGTTTCATGTTTGAAACAATCGGTTTAGTGAACGTGGTCGGACTGTACAAAGTATAGAAAAAAATGTGTTGCATAAAGGGAATATAAGACACTCAGAACCTTCATCGAAGGCACTTATTTTGCCTACAAAAAATTCAATCAAATATGAAAACATGAAATAGTGAAAGTAACCGCTCCACTAGGATCGTATGACCATAATACCGTTTCAACCACCACCATGAACGTAAACTCGAGAATGGCGGAGGTCAAATTTCCACATCGAGATCTATCGCATCCTCCAAACACTGAACAGGAAGAAAGCCACTGGTCCTGACCAAATTCCAGCCATTGTCCTTAAACGCTGTGCCGCTATTCACCTATTCTCTGTAAACTCTTCAAACCATCGTATCAGCCATTCCTAAGAAAGCCAAAAAAACCGATCCCATCAATTATAGACTTGTGGCTCTTCTCAGCATCATGCCTAAGGTTACGGAGACTGTCATTAACACACAGCTCCTAAAATATCTGGACAACAATAACATAATAAATGATCGCCACTATGACTTCCGTAAGCATAGGTCTACGGATCACCTCCTATCCTACGTCACCCACTTGTGGAACAGAGCAATTCAAAGTCATGGCGAATCCCGTGTTATTGCCCTTGACATATCGAAAGCTTTCGATAGAATGTAGCATCAGCGACTTCTGGTCAATCTTGCTGCCTATTGACTGACACTGGCTAGTGCTAGTGGCTCAATAGCTTTTTGGATGACCGATCTCTGTTTGTTGTAGTCGATCAGACGCCGCCGCCGGTGTTCCTCAGAGATCTGTTCTATCTCCTACACTATTTCTGCTGCACACCAATGAGCGGTCCAGTCCAATCTACAGGTTCGCAGACAACAGTACATTAATATCATGCATTGATGCAGGCAAGCCACTATCATTACAGGAGACGGTACGTCGGTGACAATAACATGCCTCACAGATCAACGTAGATATCAAAGCAATTGTCGAGTAGGGATCAGTAAATAGAGTACACTTTAACGTACGGAAAACTTAGCAACAACACTGACAACGATGTCTCACGTTAGCTTACCAAGTGGAAGTGGAAGGTCACCTTATAGTCGAGTTATCTTCCATGTACTTCTACATGTCCTGGCATGTCTACGTGGACAGTATTGCTGAAACGGGATCCCAGAAGCTTGGAGTTTTGTTCCGCTGTAGGAAGCTGTATACCCCAGCGCAACTACTACAGCTCTACAAAGCACAGATCCGACCAGCTTCTGGACACTATCGTGAAGAGAGCAATTAGAAGAAGGGTGGCTGACCTGTCCCTGTTTCACAGATTCTATCAAGGAAGACATTCGATTGATCTCTCCCAGATATTAACATCGAAGGTCGTCCGAACAAGGAACACTAGAGAGGATCTGGGAGCTCATCCTTACCAGGACGAAGTCCCTACTCCCCGAGCCAGTCTCCTCCAGCCTTCCTTCTTTTGGAAAACTCCAACGCTGTGGAGTGAGCTGCCGGAAAATTTGTTTCCCAACGGTTATAACCTGCTGCGTTTCAACTCTAACGTGCACAGACACTTATACTCTCGTAACGCTTCTACAACGCCATATTACGCTTTCAGCCTTTGCGGGAGGCTGACCATATAGAAAAAATTATCAGGCTTGCTTCTAATTTTGCTGAGGCTTGTCATGCTTTATGGGGAAGTTGAAAACCAGATGGTTTTTCCAGTAGAATAGGATGATGTTCATATTTTATGGACTGCAGTATAGATCCGTCAGCGAGGAAGACTTGTAGCACAGTTTCGCATAGAGTCGTTGAATATTCTAGTGCGATATATCTGCATATGGTGGAAACTGGTTATTATTGTCAACAGACTCCGTTTTCCGAGTGGCCGTATTCAGCTATTGTTGGGAACTTTCTGACGCCTAGAAACAGCGGATAAAGTACCCATTATTCTTCAGAAATTATATTCCGCTATTCAGCTTTATCTTTATTTTGATTAGTATTGCTTAGCTTTGGATTCTCCAATGCGGAAAACTGAAAATGGACTCAATTTTATATAATACGGTGCTAGGGGTTTACCTCGCTTGCTATTATTCTACTGATAGGATTGTTGTTCCTAACTTTAGATAAAACATAAAGTCAAAGTTATTATGGTTCGCTCCGTATATTTATCATTCATCGTCTCTGTTATCACAATTTATAGGAAAACTGTTCTTTATTTCTGTATTTGTAGGTACTGCTTATGTTTTTTTTTTGTCTTTTTAATTTCCCAGGCAAAGGAGGAGTAAGTTACTAGAATCGGCCCGTTTTCGCAAATTTTACCGAAATCAACGTGCGAGGTGTCATTTCCAAAGTAAAATAATCTCCTGGCCCATTTTCTGAAAAGAAAATGCTATGTTATATTATTATTTTTCCAAGTAACCCCCAGCAAAATTGGACCAAAAAAAAGAACAAAAACCGCTTTATGACAGTAAAGTTTGAGGTTATTTGGATCATTTATGTTGAAGTTCGAAAATTTCCTACCTTTTATGAATTTTTATTCCGCCATTTTGAAAATTTTGCGGCATGTGCGGTGGCGTTTTCGACATAAGAATATAAGATCTTCATTGTGGTAGCATTAGAATTTCAGGTTATAACATTATTTTTTGAGTTACCCCCATCCCCGCCTTTTTATCATCGCGGCTGGACCAAAAACTAGGTTTTTAATATACTTATCTAGGTACATACTGTGAAACAGTGAACTGAACACGATATTATGTTAAATAAATTGAGCGTTAAAAACTAGTAAAACTACCAATTATTATTTACTTCTGTCCAGCTGTCCTGGTGTATGATGGTCAACGATCGTCGTTGATGATGGTGTTTCTCAAATCATAGGACGCCTATTTAAAAAAATTCACTGATAGAAATATTAAATATCTATAAATTATGTGTGTTGCTTGTCTATAAGGAAACATGTTTCGAGAAATGCTGCAAAACTAAAATTACCTAATCATTAATCGAGGCTAGTGATAACTAAAAATACCACAGAATGAGTCTTGACATAATATATACATATATACCATTTTTAAGCTTTGAAGGAATACAGGGTTGTATTCTGTGCAAGTACTGCTAATGACGACGAGTAAATTGACATGTCCTTGTATGCTTATTTTACAGTTTCCTGGAAATCCGGCGTTTCTTTCTGGGAATTATATCAGTATGGCAGGACTAAATGATCACGATTACGCTTAAAATGAGGTAAGAATGAAGACAAAATCATTTTTTTGCAATGAGATATTCAGTAAAGTAAAAATATTACTAAGACAGTCCTGACTTGCAAGGTTGCCAACCCAGACCACTACTAAAAAATTAATTTTGAGATCCACTTCTTGAGTCAGCTGATATCTATCAAACAGACGTCAAGTCAGTCCAAATAGGTATCAGGTTTAATATTGGTATACAGCCTATACTGTTGTCTTACCTTTTTCCACCATACAAGATACTATGACTCCAACATCACCACACATCAAGCATCATTGCATAAGTTTAGTCTTGTCTTTGTCTATGTCTTGTATTTAACTCATAGCGCTTTACCCGTTCACTTTGCTAATAAACTAAGACCTGTCACAACCACAGAAATGTCTTGATGGCAAGATGTAACATTATTGTCGAACTGCAACTAGGTAGACATGTAGTTTTGCTCAAATCATATTCGATTTGAACAGTTGAACAGGATGCCACTTTGCACCATAATCCATATAGCCATAGTTATTGAAATCATTCAGACTGTCAAGAATTTGAATATATGACAAAGTTATCAACTTCTTCAATACAATACAGCTATTCCGTGGAGCATTTTAAAATTTTGGAGGCATATGAAATTTTAAAAAACTTTGTGTTGGTACAGTTTACCAGTTATGAAAATAGCAGAAAACAGATCATGCTGTTCCTCACTTATGAAAATGATTAATAGATGGTGCGCTGCATCACCTGCTGCCATCTCTTGGGCAGTACATAAATGATACAATCTCAGACTAGCCACCTAATTTAGACACCTGTCAGCATTGTCAACTCATTACACTCCAACATTGCCACGTCTACCAGTTTGTCAGTGACGCCGGAAATTCTAATTCAATATAATTATTATTATCTGACTTTCTAAGTTCCTCTCGCATAATTGCGGTAGCGACAAGTGTTGACGGGCTGTGCCAAGTCAACACCCTGACTATTGATCGGAATTTAGGAAGGATCGCACAATATTACAGGTCTTTAGGATTACAGACTTTTGGAATGCTTTGTGTAACTTTTCGTCTAGGCCTAACTGCTGAAGGTGTTGTGTGAACGTGTCTGGTGTAAGGCCTGAGACCGACATAATGAGGGGGACTATTGTGACTTTGTTTTGTTTCCAAAGTCGTTTTATTTCCATCGCAAGGTCCGTGTATTTAGATATCTTCCCAGCGTAGGTGTTTTGGATATTCACATCATTGGGAATGGCAATATCTATCAAATAGGTAATTTTGTCGTCCTTTGACTGGAAAACTATATCTGGCCTATTGGCTGGGATAGTCTTGTCTGTATGTATTTCAACGTCCCAGTATAGTTTGTATCGATCGTTTTCGAGTACTGATGTCGGAGTGTAGTTGTAATATGGATCTGTGTTTTCTATTAGTTTGTTTGTTGTGGCTAATGCTTGGTGTATGACCTTGGCCGCAGAGTTATGTCTGGCTGTGTATTCGGTACCGGCAAGAGTTTTGCACCCGCTTGTTATGTGATCTATTGTTTCCTTTTGTTGTTGACATTTTCTGCAATTATCGTCTGTTATGGATGGATCTTTAATTATATATTTTTTGTAGTTTCGTGTTGCAATCACTTGGTCCTGGATAGCAAGCATGAAACCCTCCGTTTCTGGGAACAGCTGGCCATCCTGCAACCAGGTGTATGACTGTTCTTTGTTGATGTGGTCTTGGGTGACACGGTATCTATGTTTGCCGTGCAGTGCTTTCTGCGACCAGGTGTTTATTTTTTCTTGTTGTGATTGGATATGATTATATGTGTCTGCTACGTGATCTGTACTAGAGAGGTTAAGTGGTGTATAGTTTTTGTCTGCTTTTACTATGGCCCTATGTAAGTTAGTTTGTTTGGTGTGGAAGAAACGTCTGAGTGTTTGTATTTGTGTTGTGCGAAGTGACTGTACGTCTATAATTCCTCTGCCCCCTAGTTTTCTGTCTATGGTAAGCCTCTCCTTGCACGCGTTCGGATGTGACATTCTGTGTTTTGTGAGTTCTGTTCGTATAAGTATATGGATGTTTTCTATGTCCGTGTGTGACCACTTGATGATGCCAAAGGAGTATGTGAGTACCGGTATCGCAAATGTATTAATGGCTTTTGTGAGATTCTTAGAATTCAGTTTTGTTTTTAATAGTTTAATGAGGCGGTCTTTAAACTCTTGTGTTAGTTGTGCCTTGACTTGTGTATGGTCTATCTTAACATTCTGATTGAAGCCCAGGTACTTGTACATTTCGTCCTTATCCAAGTTGTCCAGCGTTTGGCCAGTTACTACTTCCTTTTCGGGATGGTTTTTCCATTGGCCTTTAGTGATGTGGAGCACCTTGCATTTACTCATTCCGAATTCCATCCTGATGTCTGACGTATAAACTTCTGTTATTTTAAGTAATTCTCTTAGTTGTACCTCTGTGGCGGCATATAGTTTTATATCATCCATGTACAGGAGATGATTGATTTTGTGTTGATCTGCTTTATGGTGTCTGATGTTGAAACCATGGTTTGTGCTGTTAAGTGTGTTGGAGAGCGGATTTAGACAGAGGCAGAACCATAGTGAACTAAGAGAGTCACCCTGGAAGATGCCGCGTCGTATGTGTAGCTCATCCGTTTGAATATGGCCGTCGTGAGTTTGAAGGTGTATGTTTGTCCGCCATGTTTCCATGGTGCTCTTAAGAAAATGACGAAGTTCTGGGTTGATTTTATATATTTGAAGTGTTTTCATTAGCCAGCTATGGGGTACAGAGTCAAATGCTTTTTTGTAATCTATGAAACAGGTATGAAGGTTCCTATGCTCTTTTCTAGTTTGCTCCATGATCACACTATCAATTATAAGTTGTTCCTTGCAACCCTGGCTTTGTTTTCTACCTCCTTTTTGTTCTTCAGTCAGGATGTTGTTTTGCATTAGGTGTTGTTCAATTCTTCTGCATATTGTTCCAGTGATAATTTTGTACAAGGTGGGGAGACAAGTGATTGGGCGGTAGTTGGCAGGGTTCTTGGTATCTGCATTTTTGGGTTTTATATACGTTATTCCTTGTGTGAGGAATTTGGGAAGCCTATTAGGTTGGAGTATGGCTTTATTGATTTGGTCTGTGAGCACTTCGTATGTTGAACTAATTATTATTATTATTTTATTTATAATTTTATATACAACTTAATACGACCCTCAATATTATTTTTTTTATAATTATGTTCACTAAACATTTTTTATCATTTATAGACATGTGATGATGGTTTAGCTGTAATAAACCGAAACGCTGTGGAGAAGAGTGTATAGTAATGTAGTTTCCATTTTTGAACAACATCCACAATCAAAAGCAATAGGATCTCAGGGATCTGTCCTTTCCCATATGGAAGGTCATCCAGTAGTCGAGTCACCTTCCGTCAAGCTTTTGGGGATCAACAACAACATGCCCTGGCACGACCTTGTCGTCAGTATTGCTAATACGGCATTCCATCAGAAAGCTAAATTCAGATGCATACGACATCCGACGATACGACGGTACGAAACTGTTCCTATTGGTTGAAATATTCAAAATGATGTCAAATCAAAATATTTCAACCAATAGGAACAGTTTCGTACCGTCGTATTGTCGGATGTCGTATGCATCTGAATTTAGCTGAAGCTTGGAGTGTTGTTCCGCTGTAGGAAGCTGTGTACACCAGAGCAACTACTCTGTTGCTTTATAACACACAGATCATACCATTATTGGAGTATTGCTCCCACATGTTGAGAAAGTGGTGAGGCGCGCCGAAGCACCCTCTAAAGCTTCTGGATGCTATCCAGATAATAATACCGAAGGGTCCGAACGAGGAACACTATAGAGAGGCTCTGCGAGTTCATCCTTATTGCGGTCGGGGTCCCTACTCCCAGAACCAGTCTCCTCCAGCATTCCTTCTTTTGGAGAACTTCGACGCTATAGAATGAGCTGCCGGGGAGTTTGTCTCCTGACGGCTACAACCTGCAGCGTTTCCAATATAACGTGTAGACACTAATCCTCTCACAGCGCTTCTACAACTTCATAGGCTTTCAGCGTTTGCAGGAGGATGCCCATAAAAAGGAAACGGAAAATAACAAATGTATGCTACATGCTACGTTTGTCGTTATAATCACAATACAGTCGTTACAGCTCTTACCGCTAAGAAAGCTGAATAGGGCATTTTCTATAGCATACATTCAAGGAACATATAAATCGGTATAGGTGGGTACATGTTTATATCAATGACACTAGAATAAATTTCATACTCGATAAAATCGTAAACACAGTCTAGCCACACGTTACCCAACACGATACGGTACGCTCTTCGTTATCTTAGAGAATGTGTACCGCATCCGCATGTACAAACGTAGTAATTTGTTACGGCTGCGGACTGCGCCAACGGCAAAGGATCTGTCACATTATCCGATAATATGGAATCAATGGGATTTGATAATTCAAAATAACATATTTTATATGTGAATGACTTCTACAATACATTTCTTAAATATATATACTTCCTTACAAGCAAGTCTAAGTCGTTTGCCGACTTGTTAGGAAACAAAATTAAACCATAGCTGGGAAGCGGCAAAAATATTAAAGCGACGTATACTCTTTAAACTGAATTCCAAGTTTTCGGATAACTATGCGCAACGGGTAAGCAAAAGTCGAAAATTAGGTATATGGTTTAAAGTTTGTTGAGGTTGTTGCTTAGGTCAGAAAGTTCGAAGTGGATCATATGGTTAGACACACAAATATTACTCAAAATATTATGATATTTATTTATATCCTCGTCAATATATTCATTATAAGTAGGTACAACATTTAAATTGATAAATTTATAGATTGAAAGTTTAAAATCAAATGAATCGTATACCAGAATGTTCCCCGTTTTGGGTGAAAAATTCTTCATTATGGTTTACCCCATTATGTAGCGTCACATATTAACCTGATTTTAAACTTTCAATCTCAATATAGAGTTCTAGTACTTAATGAATAAATTGACGAGGATATAAATAAATATCATAATATTTTGAATAAGCAACAAACTTTGTAACGATAATTTTGTTTTTTGCTTAAGGTAATCCAATATTTCAGCACTGATGGTTATCTCCGTAAGCTTGGAATTTAGTTCACTTCGCTTTAATATTTTTGCCGCTACCCAGCTATAGTTTAATTTTATTTCCTTATATCTACATACTAAGTGGGTACAGGGTAGAGGATGATGTGGTAGAGGAGTGTAGAAATAACAAAAAAAACGACGTACGACCACGTCCTTCTCCTACTGAACTCGTTGGTCGTTGCAAACAACCGTCTAACTGTTGACGTTCTCACTGGTTGAGAATTTGGTGTTACACGATATGGCAACGCTGCCTAGGGCGGTTGTCGGTTGTCGGTTGTGTTATGATTCTGGCTGTGCATTTTCCATTTTATAGAATTGTTTGATTTTGTATAGTCACTACAATTTTTTAGATTTTCCACTATATTCAAATGTCCAAACACCTCTCAGAGTCAATGCAGTTCTAAAACTATATTGTTACATGTTAGGATATACTTTAAAATCTATTTTTGGACGGCTTAAAAAATGATATTGATCAGTCTTTGATCTGGGAATAGTTTAAAATATTGTGATTCATCCCATAAAAAATTGAAAATGTCCAGTAACAGTATGGAAAACCTAGCTGGCGACGTACAGGTAAGCTCAAAACAATTAGGACTAGACTTGCAATCAATGATTCATTGTTTCTTTCAAGGAATATGATGGATCTGCAAATATGTGCCTAGAATTAGCATTAGAAGGTGAACGTCTCTGTAAAGCAGGTGATTGCAAGGCAGGAGTGGCGTTTTTCCAAGCAGCCATTCAAGCAGGCACTGATGATCTTAGAACTTTGAGTGCTATATATAGTCAGCTAGGAAATGCCTATTTCTACCTCGGAGACTATGGAAAAGCTATGCAGTACCACAAGCATGACCTGACTTTAGCAAGGTACTGCTTGTGCTGAATCTAGTAGTGGCTAGTGCCACATTATTTTCTAATGGATAATACAAGTATATTTTATCATTTCATAATAGTTTAAATGGCCTCGGATAACTGAGGGATTTGATTATGTGCAAAACAACAAACAACTATTTCGCATTTTATAGGAAGTGTATTTTAAATTGTTATTTCCCCCTGTTCCCCAATTATTGTCTAAATATCTATTCTCAAATGCTAAAATGATCTCCCTAAAAGAACTGGGTATGTTACTATTTACCAAACTTATCAGTGAGTGAAAAGGTTTTTTAAAACATTTACCTAGATAGATATACACAATACCTTGGAAAATTAGTTATACTTAATGCTATATATAGAGAGGTTTGTATGAGAATATAGGTTTGCAAGTAGAATTTTTCCTTGCTCATCAAATTTTAGGTACCAAGCAAAAGCAAATTTTGGTAGTGTAATTTTAAGAATATTGTTTTGACATGATATCTTTTGGTTAACAACAACAAAGTATGCTTTTTTCACAATTCCATTTTGAAACCTTTCATTTCTTGTTATTTCTTGAAAAAATCCATGATCATAATTATCATAACACACACTTAACACACTACCTACTGACCTCTCATGTTGAACACTGTTGCCCTAGGACGTTAGGATGTCAGGCTAGTGCATTAATTGTCTAATTGTATTTCGAGAACTATTCAATCCCCTGAAAAAAATTGATAATACGAAATTTGTGTAAATGACGCTATTATCCTGCAATGTACCTTCATCAGCAAATGATAGTGTAATATTATTTGTTCTTAAGAGGCATATTATCTTACCTCTTCCTCTCTTATTTTTCTTTCATGTTGTGTCACTACAGGTTGGTTGATTTTTCAGAGCTGGATCAAAGTCCAATTCCAAAGTTTAGCAAAATTGTATAAATTGTATATTGTCTAATTGTTTTGTTTAATTTGCCTTGTTAAAACAAACAGTATAACAACTTGTAACTCTATTTACTTCAAGTATATTTTATTAGCAAGAGCTTCACATCTCTCTATGTCACTTTTCTATTTGTGGCAATATAAATTGACTATTTATTAAAATGGTCATGTTGGTCAGCAGCTTTACTCAGTAATGGCACCACCATTCAGCAGGGAATGGTTACTTTTATGATAAAATGTTTCAATAGAGTTATTAATGTTTTTATGTATTTATGTTAGCAAAATAATTTAGTTGGGTAAAACATTGATAACTGAACAGAAAAGTTACGAAATCATCAAACATGAAAGGTCATCAGAGTGTGTGTTAATTCAATTTTAATTTAATGGCATGGATGTAGAACAAAAATGAAGTCAAGTTGATTGACTCAGGACTTCCTACACATTACAGAGATACTAGTTTATTATTTTCCCACCTGCAAAACAGTGTGTTAAGCTGCTAGGTATTTATTTCACAGGTCAGCCTGTTATGAGCACAACAAGTTTTTCAGTTTTACAACCCCCACCCCCCAACCATCCAATTTCACCTCCACCCACCCATCGCCAGGTGTGGATTGTATGGTAAACTCTAAACAGGTGTGATCCACAATACACACAATAGAGTCGCAGTCTAAGGAGGCATACCCGCCCCAGTCACTTTCAACCTAACCTCACCTCCACCCAAAAAATGATCCCTAAAACGCCTAGATACGAATTTTGAGGTGTCTTATATTTTCAGTTTGTTGATTATTGTTCCGCCGCTACTGACTCGATTTTAAAAAACCATCACCTTTTCAATCCTCGCTGAACTAGAAAATTAATTCAATAGTTTCCAGGTTACACAATACAGAACGAACTGAAACAATACTGGTATGTATACATCAGAAAAAATCCCTTGCTTTCTGTAATAGGCAAGCCAATGTTCGGAAGGACTTAAATAAGTGTATTATGCCACTGGGTCTTTCTTTCACAGGTCAATGAACAGCCTATTATGAATACAACAAATTTTTCAGTTTTACAGCTGCCCAACCATCCAATTCACCTCCCCCCAAAGAAAAGTAGAAAAGAATCAGAAACCCCTAAAACGTCCAAAATGTAAGTTGAGCTGTTTTTGTATCTTTAGTTTATTGAATATTGCTGCGCCGCCGCTGATACGCTTTCTAAAAACCATTGGCGCTTTCTATCCTGACCAAGGTTATAATACTGCTTCGAAATTTATTAAATTAGGATGAACCTAAAAATGTGTATTCTGCCACTAGGTCTTTCTTTCACAGGTCAATGGACATACTATTATGAATACAACAAATTTTTACAACCCCTCACCCCACAACCACTCCAATTTCACCCCCACCACTGAAGTTTGAGGAATATTTGAAATCATTTGTTTTCTGCTAATTACTTTATGCACCAATTTTTAAAATTATAGCACCATTAGCTACTACTATGACCCCACAGAAAAGCGCCGACAGACCGACGAAAATGGAGTGACATGGTTTTTCGTTATTTGGATATCATAAAACGCCCAAAAACGGTGTTATCCCTAAATCGAAAATTTTCGCGATCAGAATACTTTTGGAAGGTACAGTTATGAACCATTGGCTGACAAAAGCATCCCATGAGGTGTTCTGGTTTACCCTGAATGTAAGTCAAATAGCAGCCAACATATCAGTAAAACTTTGGTAATAGAAATTCAAACTGAAAATAGAAAGAGAGTATTTGTAATGCTTCAGAATAGATATTTAAAAATTTACGCGCGTAAATGTATGTTGGGACAAGTTGAGAGCTCGGTGATCTTCACATTCGGCTGCCGTCATACAGATTTATTAGTTTGGCCAATAAACATTCATACAAATGTCAATTACGTAATTCTACAGTATCACTTTTCTATGCCTCACGTATTAATGCTTATCAGCTTATCAAAAAAAGCTTAAAAAAGGTAAAAGTCTTATGTCTTACATATTTTTGCTTCCCACACCGATAGGTGAGGGGAGTATTGTGGTCGCGAAAATTTTCGATTTTGAGAGAACACGCTTTTTGGGCGTTTTATGATGTCTACATAACGAAAATCCATGTCACTCATTTCCGTCGGTCTGTCTGTCTGTCGGTCTGTCTGTCTGTCGGTCTGTCTGTCTGTGCGCGTTTTTCTAGCCTCGTAATCTCAGTAACCGCTGCATGGACTGTGATGAAATTTGGGCAGCGATATGCTGGGGAGTCATAGTAGGTAATGTTCTGATAATTTTGGGTGTTTTAGGGGTTCCTGATCATTTTCTACTTGTTTTTGGGTGGGGGGTAAAATTGGGGTGGTTGGGGGGTGGGGGGTTGTAAATCTCAAAAATGTGTTGTACTCATAATAGGCTATCCATTGATCTGTAAAATAAAGACTTAGCGTGTCAGTGGCGGCGCAGCAATAATAAAAAACTAAAAATATAAAAATAGCTCAACCTCGGTTTTAGGCGTTTTAGGGGTTCCTGATCATTTTCTAAGTTTTTTTGGGTGGGGGATGAAATTGAGGTGGTTGGGGGGTGGGGGTTGTAAAACTGAAAGATTTGTTGTATTTATAATAGTTGGTGCATTGACCTATGAAAGAAATACGTACCGGCGTATTTTTTTAAGTCCATCTGAACATTTCCTTGCCTATTACAGAAACCAAGAGACTTAGAGTTTTGTAATGTATACATATATGTATTATACGAGAATTGCTTAATTTCGTTTTATGTATATTGCGTAAAGCAAAAATTATTAAATTGATTTTAATGAAATTTCTACACAGAATTGACTATCGCGGCGAGAGTAGAAAACGCGCCAGTGTCTGAAAAATCGTGTCAGTGGCGGCGCAAAAATAATTAAAAAACTAAAAATATAAAAACAGCTCATACTTCGCTTTTAGACGGTTTAGAGGCTCCTGATCGTTTTGCATCGTTCAGTTGAAGCATGCAGAGTTTTTGTGTTGGACGTTTTTTTGCGGGAGGGTGGGCGATGATTTGGTTGCAAGGGGATTTCAGACTATAGCTTCGTGCAATGGGAAAACAATAAAATGATATCATTATTATGTGTGGGAAGTACTAAGTCAATCAACTTGACTCCATTTTTTAATAAAGTACCATCTATTATAATATTACGTGCCACTTGACACACATAGCTAACTCTCTGTCTACTGTTGTATACCTGATAAGTATGCAAAGCGCATACCAACTCAAATGATTCGGATTTCAGAACAATGGGTGACAAATTAGGAGAGGCAAAGTCATCAGGAAATCTAGGCAACACCTTGAAAGTGATGGGGCGTTTCGACGAAGCAGTCGTGTGTTGTAAAAGACATCTGGAACTGTCCAGGGAATTGGGTGATAAGTTGAGTGAGGGGAGAGCCTTGTACAATTTAGGAAATGTGTACCATGCCAAAGGCAAACATATTGGCAGAGTGGGTCAAAAGGACCCTGGCGAGTTTTCAGAAGATGTTAAAGCTTGTTTACAACAAGCAGTTACATATTATGAGTGAGTATTTTGTAATGTTTGTATAATGGTGCTAATCAGCAGTGTTGTTTGAATTTGTTCAAGTGAACAAACACAATTAAACGACTTCATTCAATAATATCCGGTCGGATAAAATCAGTGTAGTAGTTCCAAATAATAAACTTACAAAAAAAAAATAGGTGAAGCATAGAAAACACAAATATTCAGTTGATGTTATAGGATTATGAAAAATACATTCTATTCATTTTGACAAACTAAAATTAGGATTGTGTTACTCTGGTACCCATGTAATATATTTTTTTATGATCAAGCTAAATTTATTCAAGTTTGGAAAAATAGGTTTTTTGACATTTGCATCTTGAAAACCAGATTTTAGGACACATGTTTATATGAACCTTTCTACTTGGGTTTGGGTCAGTTGAAATTATGGCATAGCAATTCGAAGAACAAAGTTAACTCGTTTTGTTTTTAACATTTTTTTCTACTTGTTATGAAGGGGTTTTTAAGAGTTCCTCAAAAACAAACTGAGTTACGAAAGACATCAAGAACAAAAAAAGTTTTGTTTTATTTGTTTAATCTTAAAAACGACATTTATTATTTTTTAAGGTCAGTGGATCTTTTTACTAATAAATTCGAGACGCCGCTGGAAATGATAACTATCTTCTAGTCAGTGCTGACTCAGCGTGTTATTTCAGTGAAGAACACTGCCAAATTAAAAAAAAAATCGGCTCAATCCTTTGAGAAATTGATAAAAAATCAATTTTTTCCAAACTTTGACAACCTGTATCTTGAATACCATACTCTTTAGGACAGATGTTTTCTACTTGAATTAGGGTCAGAAATGCGCCCTTTGAATTACGGCCTTTCATTAAAGAACACCCTTTATAAGGATTTTTTTAAAATTTTTGTGAATCTATGATCAATGGATTAGTTATTCACGATCATCTAACAGCAGACTTTTTTGTCGTTTCATTTTATATACCGACACTAGTGTGCGGAACATTCCCATTCAAGTATTTTTTAAACTATTTTTGACAGTGCCAGTGGACTCTAAATACCTAGTACTATAGACTAAGATTCAGAAAAAAACACTAACACTGATGTAGTAGAAAAAATCATCATTTTCCTTTTGCCCGCAACCGAAATAAAAGTAGCACATATTATTCAGGAGAGAAAAGCATCTTGTTTGCCAAAAATGTTTATGTTGCCATAGAACACGGGATTAAATGCTAAATCTAGCTCTAAATGGTACCTGGTAACACTAGTTCTGAATATAACAAGTTAAAATTATTATGTTGCCATGATATGAGAGCTAAGGTTTTAAATATAGTTGAAACTCGTAAATTCTGTTCTTTGAAACAACTTTACACCAGTCACATGAGGTAACATATAATAAAGAAATCAGCTCAATGTCTATTATTGAATGCGTTTATGCATTTCTCGCCCCTATTCCTAGTTTTCTTTTCGACCACCATTGTGTGACACTAGTTATAAAGTTTTTTGTCATATCCACTTCATTTATTTTCAGGGAAAATCTGGCATTGATGCAAGAACTAGGCGATGTAGCAGCTCAAGGCAGAGCATGTGGTAACCTAGGCAACACATTTTATTTATTAGGCGATTTCGCACAAGCAATCCATTACCATGAAGAACGCTTGTCGATAGCTAGGCAGTTCGGAGATAAGGCTGCGGAAAGAAGAGCGCACAGCAATTTGGGCAACTCTCACATATTTATGGGACAGTTTGAGGATGCGGCGCACCATTATAAGCAAGTATCAATTATTTAGTTCGGTTAAATTACTAATTATCTGAAATTATTACTAAGTATTAGTAGATTCAAGATCAGTGGTTGATCAATGGTTCAATAGGCTCACAGCAAACTAGGAAAACTTAATTTGAAGGGGATAACTGTGGGCAAGCCAAAACAATCATAGCAGGTCTGGACGCTATGGCTTGTGAATAAAGCAAATATCCTCTGAACCTTATGGTGGAGGTTCACAGGGGCACTATAGGCTTAGCAGGCACTACTTATGACAGTGAACAAAGACTGCATCTGATTCAGATTCTTTGACAGAGGGCGAAACCTCATTCCACTCCCAGGGCAAACATGCTATGTATTGCAATCTTAGTGTTCAGATATTTGGCAAAACAGAGCTTGGACAGGTAGCACTATACTCAGAAAACTGGTTTCACATGCTGAGCATCACCAAAAAGTCTGGTAGGTTCAACAAGAAGGAATTCACCAACAGACCATGAAGGTGTTTGTTGTTAGTGTTGGTTTCATAGGGTTTGCAAATTATGTACTTAACTGGCTTTGGCTCCCCACCACTACCACTATTGCTTATCAATAGATCTACTCCATAGTTCAGGTTAGGATAGGTCGAATCGAGTGGTGCGATTATACTTCCTTCCACTTCGACCCTATTGTGTCTATTGTAGTTCACGCCTATTTAGAGTTCACCGTCCACTCCACTTGAAGTCAGTAGGTTTCAGTTGGGTGAATCCGAAAGTCTGAAACCTACTTCTTTCCAGTACTAGACAGGAGCTCAACATTTTCTCCGCTGTTTCATCCTCCACATACCAGAAACGACAGTGCGTTGTTTGTCCCGCAAGCGGTTCCTCCAAAGACAATGTCCCGTCAACAAACCAACCAGATAATTACTACTCCATCCTATGATCCTCGGAGGGGCCTGACTAGAGGGGTATTGTATGAACACCTTTGAGTGTAGTAGCCTGGTGTATGTTGCCAGTACAGGAGTGCTTTCCTCTCTACCCAATCTGAGATGGTTTTCTTGGCAGCGATTTTTGCAATGCCCGCAAATGGTTCTGGTCCTATGAACACAGATTCGGTTCCTCCTCCTCCTCCTCCTGTTGCGAGCGTGTCGGCCAATACATTGCCTTCCAGTCCGCTAAGACCTGGAACCCAAACCAAAGTTACTTTGTTCCTTCTTCCAAGTTCGTTGAGGGGATGTTTGCAGTTCCATGCGAGTCTTGAGTTAACCCGTTTGGGGTGCTTTCAGGACAGCCTGGCTATCTGAAAGATTTTTCTACATTTGTTTGTCAGGAGCCTTTTGTTCAGCTCCCTGGCTTCCAACTCTATGGCTATCATTTCTGCTTGGAAGACCGCGGTATAACCCGCAAGGCTTCTTACTGATTTTTCAACTGTTGGATTAGCACCAGCTGCTACCACTCCTGCTCCCCGTTCTGACTCGGAGCCATCCTTGATTAGTGTAAGATTGGAGGGTGATATGAAACTGTCACTCCTCTTCCATTCGTCTCTTCCTGGGAAAAGATCGTTGTAGGATCTTTCCGTGTGCGCTTGGGCAACTAAAGAGTCTGAGACCATCCCGAGTATATAGCGGTTTATAATTTTACTCGTAATACCGGTTGTCTATTCCTAGTTCCTTACTGTCCTGCCTGCCAGTTAGTAGCAGTCTGTAGATGACTATTCTGGCACCTCTCTCTACCTCAATGTGTAGAGGGGCTTACTCCATGCCAGTAGTAATATCTAATAGGATGCCTGCATTAAGAATGGGACATTAAAAGCATCACAGAATGCATTATAAACACTTTTTCATATGATATGTTATAATTGATATAAGCTATACAACGTTCCACTTCCACTTTACAGACGTACCTTGGCGCTAGCTCAAGAACTGGGCGATCAAGCGATAGAAGCACAAGCGTGTTACAGTCTAGGTAATACGTATACGTTACTCCGGGATTATGAAACTGCTATAGAATACCACCTTCGCCACCTGCTCATAGCCCAAAATCTGAACGATAGAGTTGGAGAAGGTAGAGCGTGTTGGTCGTTAGGAAACGCTCACGCTTCATTGGGAAACCATGAAAAAGCATTGAGCTTTGCCAAGAAGCATTTGGAAATCAGCAAAGAGGTAAAACCAATGGATAGTAGAATGTTTTTGAATTATAAGATTAATTATAATGCACAACCTTAGTTCAGTTTTACGATGTTTCGAAAAATGTATTCCCTTCCTCAATTGATGGGTTTGAACAGAGATACTAGAGATAGGGCCACACAGATGTATACCCTGTTACCCGATACTTTAAACTGTCAGCCGTGTCAATAGCAAACAGCTGTTCGGCTAGTGATAACTAAAATTACCCCAGATTGAGTCTTGATGTATCAATTTTAAGCTTTGAGGGAATACAGGGCTGTATTGAGTGCAAGTACTGTTAATGACAAGTAATTGTCGCTTGGTGACGTTTTCGTCTATGCTCTGAGTCTATGCTTATTTTACATTTTCTCGGAAAATCCGGCGTTTCTTTCAGTATATCAGTAAGGCTGGTCTGAATGATGATGATTACGCTTCAAATGAGGTAAAAATGAAGATAAAAGCATTTTTAGCTTAACCATACACAACCACTCAAACATGTCTTTTTAAAGCAATTGAAGAAAAATATAAAGTTGAAGGGCAACGCAACGGCTATACAAATAGTAAAAAATGTGTGGAGCTATTTCAGAAAGCTTAGTTTAGTTAGAACTGAACATTACTGAGGTATCAAATAATTAGTAGTTTAATTAGAAACATTTTTATAGAAATGAATAAACATTCTATTATACAAATCCATAAAATGATCTTTTTCTTTTAACCACCAATTTTTGCTGTGAATTTCTGGATATTGAAGCAATTTCTTGTCTGCAAAAATAGTCATTCTTTTTTGGCAATGAGATCTTGAGTAAGAATATTACTAATACAGTCCTGATCGCAGGATTGCCAATCAACACCACTAGTAAAAAATTAAATTTGAGATACACTTCTTCGTCAGCTGATAGCTATCAAATAGACGTCAACCCAGTTTAAAGTATCAGGTAACAGAGTATAGATTGGTTTTCCTTTACTAGGGTTTTTGCTCCATAATCAAAAAACAAAGGAAAGGCTTCAATTGATTAGAAAATAAAAATAGAAAATAATCCTCTGTTATCAATTGGGCTTTACTGGACCATAATTGAAATCACATCATTCTGTTGAAATATAAACTCGTAATGAACGCTTCCGCCATCTCTGCAACCTGTATCAAGGTATACAGCATGATTCCTGAGTTGATACTTTTTTTTTAACTGTATCTAGAACGCGTTCAAATAAACAGATTTTTCAAATACTATTTCGTAGAAAAAGTTTTTCGGATTTTGGTATAAAAAATACTGCAGAGGTTTTTTCTCAAAAAGCCGACGTTTCGGCGTTTATTTTATGCCTTCTCTAGCGCTATCGAGCACACCCCTATAGCACCAAACCCTTTGGGTCAAAAAACATTCTAGAAGATGGTTAAAAACAGTAACACCTGATTTTTCGTGTTTGTCACTGCACCAACGGCATACGCTATTGTGTTTTTTGACCCAAAGCCTGAAGAAGACGTAAAATAAACGCCAAAACGTCGGCTTTTTGAGAAAAAATCTCTGCAGTATTTTTATCCCAAAATCCGAAAAACGTTTTCTATGAAATAGTATTAATAAACTGGGATGAGATCTTTCTACTGTATTAATATTTTTCAAATAACATTTTTCAGAATACTGAGAAATTATTTTTATTTAGTTTTTTGGTCAGATTTTTGTCTTATCGATCAAGCATTGTACCTGTCAATTGATGCACACAGTTGTGTAGTACTGTAAACTGTTTGTTTATCGTGGTTAACTTTAAATTGATGAACCTTAAAAGTGGCACATTATTGTAGCTATGTCGGAAAATTTATTTAAGTTATACAGAACCCTAAGTTATTTGAAGAAGTTATTTATTTTAACGACTTCTATACACCGTTTAAAAAAATATCTAAGAATCCCCCTTTATTACTTAAAAAAAATTAGAATTTGACAGCGTACCTCCTGCATAGTAAATCCATGATTATGAGATCTTAAAGGACACACAGTATTGCATCTGCATGGTTAATTAATCCAAAATTACATCAAATAAAAAACATTGAATTGCGGTTGTATTTATAATGCGGCGGTGGTTTGTGACCCAGTGCGGTAAAATAAATTCATAATCCTAAGCCGCCGATGTCATTAGTGGTACTCATTTATCAAAAATGCAGGTGCAGGAATCTAATTCTTTGAGATATAACTTGAATAAATTCAAAATTATTTCATTTCGTGCTTTGATGTGGCCAAGCATAAGTAGAGTCCATATTTTTACAGACTCTACAGATGTGTCCTAACCATTAATAAAGAGTCAACATATTTCGTCTTAATAATTATGGTCAGTGAAGCGCGATAGAAAATAGTAAATACATACTGTTACCCATTCATATTTGTTTTTAGTTGAGCGATCCAATGGGAGAAGCGACGGCCAAAATGAACATTTCGGATCTCAAAAAAATATTGAATATGCCAGAAAGCCCAGAAGAGTCTCCAGATACACCCACATCGAAGTCCTCAAAATCGGATTCTCTGAACAGCCTTGGCTCCCAACAATTGCACAGGGTGAGACGCGAAAGCATGGAACAGCTTAGTCTTATTAAGGTAGTGCTTCTTCTGTGTTTGTTTTTGCTAAGTTTTCTTTTTTTTGCATTTTGTGTTGACCGCATGTGGAAGTGCTAATATTCATAGCAGTTATTTAAAACAACCGATCTCTATGTTGTTATTTTATAACATTTTTTACAGCTGTTTTCTATAATGTGTGAGAATTGACTTAGTATGACTAATTTTTTATTCCTAATATGTCAAAACGTTTGTAGAGACGTGTGCTCAAATCTGTCAGCTTTAATCAGTTCAAGACTTGAATCAACAAACTTCTTAGGCCCAGTTTCACAATCGATAGTTAACTAGTGGTTAAAAGAGAACTAGTGGTTCCATTTCATAAAGACAATAGCTCTGGTTAACTATTAGTTAAGTTAACCGAACATGTGTGGATTATCTTGACATTTGTTGTGGTCAACCCACCGACTATAGTCAGTGGGCCAACCGATGACAGATAAGCTAACTTTACCACAATAACTACTGGTCAATTTCCATCTGTCAGTTAAGTCACTACT
The DNA here is from genome assembly GCA_951848785.1 of Callosobruchus maculatus. Classification (NCBI taxonomy): domain Eukaryota; kingdom Metazoa; phylum Arthropoda; class Insecta; order Coleoptera; family Chrysomelidae; genus Callosobruchus; species Callosobruchus maculatus. Next base: position 6,334,360 of record CATOUR010000100.1, read on the forward strand.
AGAGGTTACCACTTATTGTGTAATTGGACCTAACTATGATATTCGGCATTTCAGACTTCCTTACAGCTTATCATTATTAAAAAGTTTTACCGGAACCTGTCGAGAAGTCATATATTCAAGTTTGTATCAGTTGCTGGGCAAAATATCTTACTGTGTGTTTAGAGCAATATCTTCCAACATCCTTCTTTTGTATAAAAGATAAAACGTGTCCTGGAGTATTGCTTCCATAACTGTCCTTACTATGTCCTGTCCGTACGTGTTGCAGTAGTCAAAAGCATTTCAATTTATCGGCTCCACTGCCTTGACGTGCTAATTCCATCCGCTTCTCATTAGCGAGTGGTTGGTGACCTGACATATTTAACTAGTATTCCAACAAAATCTGCTCTTTTGAGCTTTCCTCCAAATTCTGTAGCCTGTAAGATGTTTGCTGTGAATGTATCTTTATAATTTTGGTGTTACTTGCATGATGTGTCAACTGGAACGACAATATTTTTGTTCAGAACTTCTAAAATCCATCCTGTTTTTTTTTTATAATTATGGCCAGTTTCTACCACTCCTGATTATCTACATATTTTATCTTCGTCACTTGACAAAAACTTACGGTTAGGCTAATGAAGTGTAAAGCAATATTAAATAATTAAACACCATTTTTCTGCAAACAATAATACATCTAATTGGTCAACTACTATGTATCCAGGTTTTACTTCTTGGCGATTTGTTCTATAATATTGAGAGGAAATACTTCATCATATTATGTTTTATTGATTTTTGAGTTGTCACGGATATGGCATGCCACCATATGTTAAATGTTGTCAAATTTTTAGATTAAAAAAGGGGAGGATGTTGGTGTTACCATATCGAAAGAATCATTTCAAGGTAAAACAAAGTAGGTATTACAAATTAATTAATCAAGTGGCTGAAAAATTTGGTGCTCAGAATTTAGATATTACAAAATAATTTCTCTTTGCTACATTTTTCGTAAACATTTTTTTAAAATTGAATCAAAATACTAAAAAATATGAAACTACGAATATTCAAAGTAAAAATAGGGTCGGAATCGCTTACTTATTCGGAATCGGCGGTCTAAAGAACCATAAAACACCGTTATAGGTTTTCGTTAATTCCTATGTAGTAAGCAAAACTTTCAAACTCCATCGATTTTCTAACGATTCAACTCCCTATGAATTGACATGGTGAATAATACTATAATTTCACTCAATTTGACAGGCACTTTTTGTATGAGAAGACGTTATGCTCCTACACCTAAATTTTTTGAAGATGACATGAATTTTGGCATCGTTGAAAGTTGTGAGTTTTTTAACTGAAAGTGACAGCAAGTAACATTTTTTATATTTTTGAATACACGTTTTACATTGATCTTTTTTTTCACCAAACTTATCCATGGATTTCTTCAAGGCCAAATTATATTGTGTAGTGTTTACAAGTGCCAAATTTATTGATTTTATCTACCTTGCATGTCTTGACAAATGAACATCACACTTAGGAATTAATCTTTTTAGTGTTTGAATGCGCTTTCCATTATTTTCAGTATCGTATAACTTAATGGATTATTATTAAATTTAGGTGTTATTACGGATAAGCAAATCTACCTAGTGAGGTGCCAAATGATCCCTCGTACTATAAGTAAAAATATGTATGAAAATCACCCCTGGCTGTCAGTTTGTTATTAAGAGCTGTCATTTTGTTGAAAAACACAACTTTATCCGAGAATAACAGAACTGACGAGAAGCGACGGCATAACTTCAATCCTGTATGCGCATGCGCAAGAGTGAAATTCATAATAGGGTACCTCACTGGTAAAATATGCTGCTCTCTTTTCTTGTTTTCTTGTTTACCCGTATCAGTATATCTAAAGAACACATTGTGACATAGTTTGTGGTAACGTAAAGCAACAATATGAATGTAAGATTGTGACGGAATACAATTATTACAGCTTTCCGAGAACCACTGTGAAACAGCTATACTGGAACTACTAGTTAACTCCCAAATGTCAAATAAGTGACTAACACAGGTTACCAATGATATTTTATCTTAGATAAGGGAAGAGAGAGGATACCGCACGCCGCCAAAATATTTTTTTATGATATTTAGCGTTTTTAAGACCAATCATTGTAAAATATTGTGGTATGCATAATGGTAATGATTGTAAAAGCCACAGTAGCAGGAAGGAGCCAGGAATCACTTATCACAGGTAAATTTTGATACTTTTTTTGTACTTTTTGGTAACAGAAATGTCAGTCGCGCGTTCCGTCCTTTCTCTTTCCTTGTCTAAATATTTTATGTTGCTGGGCCTTTTGCATCCATATTTTAATGTTCGATATTTTTCGGGGATTTTTTGTGTTAAGCTTGAGCTAATTGGGTAGTCAGTTATAAACGTCTAACTAAATGTGTTTAGATGACACCCGACGGAAAACGTCCGCCCCTCTCGTTGCCGCCCGCCAAACCGACCACCCCGAACAAGAACGAAGACGACGACTCCTTCTTCGACCTCCTGTCCCGATTCCAGTCGAAGAGGATGGACGACCAACGGTGCTCCCTCAATTTGGACAACAAGGAGAACACCAACATGGCCAATCTGCAGCTGAACAACGAAACTCCCGATGATCTCATCGATCTGATTGCCGGTATGCAGAGCAAGAGGATGGACGAACAGAGGGTTTCACTGCCACATCTTCCAGGTACGGATAGGATTCGTGGAGGTTGCTTCCGAGTTTTTCAGATAACTTGGCTAATCCGATATAGTATTATAAACCTCTTTATCAACAAAAAAAATATGTTTTCCATTGAAGAACCAATAGAGGGTATTTAGGAGAATCTTTGAGAAATTGCCTACTTGCCTCTTGAATATATCAACTTTACTATCAACAGCAATATCCAGAACGGAGGCAGCCCAAAACTGATGCATTTGAAAGATTGAAGAATCTTGTTTTCTCAGCATACTTGACTTATATTATCTCGTTAATTCAATGTTTTGTGTTTTGACTTGATCAAATACTATTATGGCCTTATATTTTAGTTCGTTAAGTACAAATAAAATTTGATATTTTCTCAAAATAAATAAATTTCAGTACACAAATAGAAGGCATATTTAAAATTTGCAGGTAAATCGAAATATCTCAGAAACTGATGAATGTAGGTATAACAAGTGCTATACAAAGATGAAAGCGCATATTAAAATCAATTCTTTGGCATAATAAAATATTGGGGGTTACATTTAAAAAAGAGAAGATCTATATTTAGCATTCTACATCACCCTGTATACGAATATGCGTCGTCGGCTTTTTTTACAGCCAATTTTAAAACTAGAGGATACTTTTTATCTTTCCATGTAAAAAAAAATATGTTCTGATTGATTGCTTTTTGATATACATTCATTTGGCAGCAATTTGGATATAAAAATGGTCATAACTTTTGAAATACCCTGTATAATGTTACAATCCCTTATACTGTAAGAAGGGTGATTAGTGGGATAATATAGGGTGACTCTTCTTCTTCTTGTAATGCCGTCTTCTCATTGAAGGTTAGCGACCACGTTTCTGAATGCGTCTCTGTCTCTTGCAACATGAAACAGTTCTTCGACGTTGAGATTAGTCCATTCTCTTATGTTTCGAAGCCAGGATTTTTTCTTTCTGCCAATACCTTTCTTCCCCTCCACTCTGCCTTGCATAATGTTTTGTAGCAGTATATATTTATCGTTGCGCAAGATGTGACCTATGTATGATGTTTTTCTTATCTTAATGATTGTCAATAGCCTTCTTTTTCGACCAATACGTCTTAGAACTTCTTCGTTGGTGATTCTGTCAGTCCAGGGTATCCTCAGGATGCGTCTATAGAGCCACATCTCAAATACCTCAAGCTTTTTGATCATTTGAGCTTTCAATGTCCAAGTTTCCACTCCGTATAACAATACTGACCACACATAGCATTCCATAAATCTTATTCTGAGGTGGAGGTTTAGAATTCTGTTTGTAAACATTGAGGAGTATTTGATAAATGCCTTTCGAGCCATTTCTATTCTGATCTTAATTTCTTCGTCTGGATCCATTTGAGCATTTATGACTGAACCGAGATATCTGTATTTCTGCACCCGTTCTATTTGTTTTCCATTCAAAGTCAGAGTAGGATTATTGTTTGGGTTTTTACTTATAACCATGAATTTAGTTTTTTCGGTATTAATAATGAGTCCTACTTCATTACATTCTCGGTTGACTCTCTCTAATAGGGTTTGAAGATCCTCTGCACTCTCAGCCATTATAACAGTATCATCGGCGAATCTTAGGTTGTTGATTAATATCCCTCCAATGTTTACTCCTTCACGTCTCTCTTCTAGCGTTTTCTGAAATACAAACTGAGAGTATAGATTAAACAGTTGTGGTGACAGAACGCAGCCTTGGCGAACTCCCTTTTGAATTTCGATTTCATCTGTCTCTATGTCTTCAACACGTACTACTGCTGTTTGGTTGTAATAGATGTTTTTTATTAGTCGTATATCGCTTGGGTCCAAATTGATGCTTTTTAAATTTTCTATTAGTTTATCGTGTTGGACTTTATCAAAGGCCTTTTGGAAATCAATGAAACAGACGTATGTATTTTTGTTGTATTCCCTGCATTTCTGTAGCAAGACTGTGATAGCGAATAATGCTTCTCTAGTTCCTAATCCTTCTCTGAAGCCAAACTGCGTCTCATCTAGTTGTTCTTCACATTTTCGATATATTCTCTGCTGGATTATTTTCAGGAGTACTTTCAGTGTGTGACTCATCAGACTGATCATCCGATAATCATCACAGGACTTAGGGTTGTTCTTTTTAGGCAAGGGAATCAAAATTGATTTGAGCCAATCTTTTGGAATTTCTCCTGTTACGTAGATTTTATTCAGTATTTTTGTGAGATGGTTTAAGTTTCCATCGTCCAAGGCCTTTAAGAATTCTATTGGAATGTTGTCAGGTCCAGCCGCTTTCCTGTTTTTCGAAATTTTTAAAGCATATTCCACTTCTGATTTAAGAATACATAGCGGCTCCATCTGTCTGTTCGCTTCTATTTCGTTATCTCGTTCTGCTGCAAATAGATGTTTTATGTAGTTTTCCCACGTCTTTTTTTTGTCATCTTCTGTCAACTGGATCTCTCCTTGGATGTTTCTTGTTACAGCTGGTATTCTTCTATTTGTGTTTCCAGTTAATTCCTTCAGTTTTTTATGTAGATTAAAATAATCGTGTTTATTGTTCAGTTCTTCCATTTCACGACAGTTTTCTTCTATCCATCTTTCCTTGGTCCTCTTTATGTGTTGTTCTACTTGCTTTTTCAGCTGTATGTATTTCTGTGGGTTAGTGTTCTTTGATCTGCGCTTTTCTTCTATAAGGTCTATGATTTCTTGGGTCATCCATGGTTTTTTCGCGGTATGCTCTCTCTTGCCTACAATTTGTTCCGCGGAAGTCAGAATCGTGGATTTAATTTTATTCCAGGCCGTGTCGATATTTGCCGCTGATGCTTCGGAAAAATCATTTGCAATTGCATGGTTAAATTCTGCTCGATACTGCTGTTCTTTAAGTTTTTCTGTGTTAAGTATTTTTGGTTTTTTTACTCGCTCCAGCTTCCTTAGTCTCACATTTACATTAGATGCAAGCAGTTCATGATGGGTGTCAGCGTCTGCACTTGGGTAAGTTTTAGTGCTCTTAATGCTATTCCTAAACCGCCTGTTGACACAGATGAAGTCAATTTGGTTCTTCACGATCTTATTTTCGTTACTTCTTGGTGATCTCCAAGTGTAGAGTCGCCGAGGAGGTAGCTCATAAAACGTGTTAGTGATGACTAAATCTTTTTCCTGGCAGAATTGTATGAGTCTTTCACCTCTTTCATTCCTACTTCCTAGTCCAAAGCCACCAGCAACGTTTTCCACCTTGCCTTTTCCAACCTTAGCATTGAAATCTCCCATGATTATGTTAAGTTCGTGTTTCTTCAATTTTTTTGTTATCGTATCTAAGTCTGAGTAGAACTTCTCTATAGTTTCTTCATCGCTGTCAGCTGTGGGAGCATATACCTGTACAATGTTGGTATTTATAGGTTTTGTGGATAATTGAATTAATATCATTCTCTCGTTGTAGGGCACGAAATTAACGACATGTTGTTGCAGTTCTTTCTTGATCATAATGCCCACACCATGCTCATGTTTGCCATTTTGGCATCCCGAGTAGTAGAGTACCACATTGTCATGAATACAGTGTCCTGCGTTTGGCCACCTAACTTCGCTGAGACCAACTACTTCTATGCCAATTCTGCGCATCTCCAGAACAACGCTTGTTAATTTTCCAGTCTTATGGAGGGTTTTAATGTTCCATGTTGCAATTCGAGTCAAGGTCGCATTTTTCTTTTTCCACCCGGGGATTCTTCGCACCCCTGTCCCATTAAAGGGACGCCGGGGACTCGGGGCCGTTTCACTTTTACGACTTGTCATTGTGGTTATTCTTGAGAATTTGTAGTGCAGTAGTTTCTCCTTGCTTTCTGCACCGCAGTGTCACAGCCGATGGAATCAATATGGGATTGTCGCCTGTGATTATATGAACCAAGCCTTTAGAGTCAGTATCTATCTCTAGCCTTGGTCTAGTAATGATATAGCTGCTGCTCTATACCATCCTTCTATACCAAACCTAGAAGGAGGGTTGCCACTTACGTTGAGTTCGCCGTTCCGAAGTCCATCTTCTCCGCCGCCTTCACCGGTGTGGTCTTCGCCCGTATCCCTGGGCACGGGTAAAGCGATATACCCCGCAATACTGGCTCCTCAACAGAACTTAGCCACCAGCTCGAAAGCTGGGCCCACCCCCGCGACGTGGACGCGCCTGTTGAGAGTTACCTAAGTGCGCTCAGAGAAGGTGTCTCTGATCACCTTAGGCCGGGTTAATACACGTGTATAGAACCACGCGCAAAGGCATAGGGTGACTCATTTAAAAAAAATATATGGTTGCATCACCATGTAGTTATGGGTCACCCTGTATAAACAAAAATATTTTCTGAGCAAGGAGCATATCCTTAGTTACAACTTTGATATACAATTTTTTTTTCTATCTTTTAAAGTAGTTACCGACCGATCCGGTACGAAAAATTCACCCTGTATATTTGAGTATTTAACAATTACAGGTACCATACGCTCTGCAGCGTGTAGGTGTTCAAATGTGCATTACTTCTAATAAACTATCTGGAGAGAACCTTCCTCTGCACGTCGAAAAATGGTAGCCACACTGTAAATGCCGCACCAATCTCTTATATTCCTCAGCCAGGAATGTTGTTTGCGCTCTGCGCCTCTCCGTCCTTCGATCTTTCCTGTCAGCACAAGTTTAAGTAATGAATATCTCGATCCTCGCAGAATGTGCCCCAGATAAGATAATTTCCGGTGTTTAATATTATTGATCAGTTCTCTTTCCATGCCTGCTCTTCTCAGTACTTCTTCATGGGTAACATGCTCCACCCACGAGATTCGCAGAAGCCTTCGCAACAGCCACATCTCCATCGCTTCAATTCTGTTCATGGATCTTACTTTCAAGGACCGCGTTTCTACACCATATAGAAGAATTGGCTATATATAGCATTTTACCACCCTCAATCTAAGGCTCAAAGGGATTTCAGGACGAATTAGGAACTTACTGAATTTTGTAAACGCTGTTTTTGCCATAGCCACCCGGATTTTTACTTCCTCTTTCCATTTATCACAAAAATGTTTTAACAAAAACCCAATTGCATATACAAACATGATAGAATGTATCTGTCCGTGTACCAACGACGTGTACATGAACGAGCTGTTGAGAGCAGTGTCACAGGTTACATCATCGTCTTATGTCCTCGTGTTTCTTCGTACTGCGCCGACAGCACAAACATCGTAAACGAGGACCACGGGCGACGCGCTATCATAGCCTTGATGACATCCTGTATTTACGTCTACGTCACGTGTCACGTTCCAGGTCTGCAAACGAGCTCTCTCCGGCGGCTGACGGTGGCATCGAATTCGAACGCGAACTCCATCCCGGACGACAACTTCCTGGAGCAGCTGGCGCGGTGCCAGAGCTCGCGATTGGAGGATCAGCGGTCGCCGCTTCCCGCTGCGGGCGCCGCCGCCGTCGACGCCGAGAACGACGCGACGCCCCCGCGCGGCGCCAACGCTGGGGGCGGTGCCACCGTGCCCGACGAAGACTTCTTCTCGCTCATCATGCGCTTCCAGTCCGGCAGGATGGACGACCAGCGGGCTGCCGTGCCGAGGGTCGAGACCAGGTACAGTTTGTTAGAATTTTTGTGGAAGTTGCTGGAAGTTGTAAAACTTGTAAAGGAACTTGGAGAAAATCAGACACACGTGTATATGTGACATTTTTTTATGCGGAATATAAAACACATGTCCAAATAATATTATTAAACATTATTTATATTTGTGACTGCTCTTAAAATATGTTCATTCTACCATTTAAGAGGGGGTTATAGTACGTACATGAGAGCTGTTTGCAATGGTTCAGCTGTAACCATTTTTTGACTATCGATTTTGAGATAACTGAACTGAAAAAAATATGAGCATGAAGAAAAAGGGCAGTTCTATGTTAATGTCTACGTATTTTTTGAGATTTCCTAATAGACAATTATTCAAAAATTGCCAAAAGTGACGCTTTTTACTTCCCACACCGATAGGTGAGGGGAGTATTGTGATCGCGAAAATTTTCGATTTTGAGATAATACGCTTTTTGGGCGTTTCATGATGTCTACATAACGAAAATCCACGTCACTCATTTCCGTCGGTCTGTCTGTCGGTCTGTCTGTCTGTCGGTCTGTCTGTCGGTCTGTCTGTACGCGTTTTTCCGTCCTCGTAATCTCAAAAACCGCTGCATGGATTGTGATGAAATTTGGACAGCGATATGCTGGGGGGTCGTAGTAGGTAATGTTCTTATAATTTTGAAAATCGGTGCAGCGGCGGCGGAGTAATTATCAAAAAACAAAAAAAATTAAATATTCCTCAAACTTCGTTTTTAGGCGTTTTAGAGGTTCCTGATCATTTTTTACTTTTTTTGGGTGGGGGTGAATTTGGGGTGGTTGGGGGGTGGGGGGTAGTAAAATTGAAAAATTTGTTGCTTTCATTATAGACTGTCCACTGACCCATGAAGGAAGACCTAGCAACATAAATAACTTTTTTAGGTCCATCCGAACATTGCCTTGCATATTACAGAAACCAAAGGTTTGATGTTATTGAAATTTTGACACAGTATTACTACCGTGCCGAGGATGGAAAACGCGTATGGTTTTTATAAATCGTGCCAGTGGCGGCGCAGAAATAATAAAAAAAAGTAAAAATATAAAAACAGCTCAAACTTCGTTTTTAAGCGTTTTAGAGGTTCCTGATCATTTTCTGCGTTTTTTTGGGTGGGGTGAAATTGGGGTGGCTAGGGGGTGGGGGGTTTGAAAAACTGAGAAATTTCTTGTATTCATAATAGGCTATCCACTAACCTGTGAAGGAAGACCTAGCGACATAAATCAACTTTTTAGGTCCATCCGAACATTGCCTAGCGTATTACGGAAACTAAGGGACTTAGAATTTTCTGTATTCATACATACGAGTATTTATTGCTTTAGATCTTTTTGTATTTTGTAACGTGGACACTGTTAAATTGATTCTAATTAAATTTTGACACAGTATTATTACCGTGGTGAGGATGGAAAACGCATATGTTTGTTAAATATCGTGTCAGTGGAAGCGTATATAGCAATAATCAAAAAACTAAAAGTATGAAAACAACTCAAACTTCGTTTTTAGATGTTTTAGGCTGTCCATTGACCTCTGAAGGAAAGACTTAGCGGCATAAGACAATTTTAGGGGAGGGAAGGCTGCCGATGATTTGGTTGCAAGGGGATCTCAGACTAAAGCTTCATGCTATGGGAAAATAATAAACTGATATCACAGTAATGTGTGGGAAGTACTGAGTCAATCAACTTGACTCCATTTTTTGACTAAATTCACGGTCTCATCAATCACCCTGTATAAACTTATTCTAAAATCGGGATCGACATTAACATAGATTGAAGTTTTAAAAAAATCGAAAACCACTTTTTTGTGCCAAAAATTATTAATTTACAGGGTCAAAAATGGTTACAGCCAGAGCCTTGCATTGAACAATCGCGCGCCTATTGGGACACTGATAAAAGCGCCACCAATACAAAAGTATGCAAACTACGGTTTATGAATGAGTTGAGATTCATTCATTTCTGAAATGGGATAGATTTTGTTTTGGGCATCGACTAAATTTGTAGTCGGTGGTTTTGGGTGACTTATTCAATACACTGCAGGCCAAAAGTTAGGAACTACTAAAATTTAAACAAATCGCGGTAATTGGTTTTGAGCACTTATCATTTTCAGGATTACTACGAAATCTTACACTTTTCAACCAGATTTGTAAGTAATTAGAATTTAAATTGGCAGGCCCAGGCCGAGAAGTCTTGGGCTCACACTTTTTTGCGTCGCGAATAGAAATTACATTCTTTGCTTTATAACATAAACTGATGAAAACCTTGTATTTTAGTTAAGATTTAATCATTCCAGAAGACATGTTCCTTTGCTAAGTTCTCCACTTTCACGATTTTTTGTGTTCAGACGGCAAAGTAGCAATAGTAACTTTTTGTGACATAGAACTGCCATTGAACTTGATAAAACCAAGTGTGGTTTCTCTTTAACGCACCATTTTTCATCCAAAAAGTCATTTTTCTTCTCTGAATACCTTCTTCATCAGGTGTCATATATCAGGTAAAATAAGGACACCATCTTGGTGTATGGTGTGGCAGCATTAGAGGTCAGATAGGCATCTATTATAGTCCGCAATTAATACTTTTTTATTAATCGCTCAACATCAGAGAAAGCAAATTTTTCTTTTTCTTCTGAGTACATAATCGTCTTGGTATAGGTGCATAGGTATACCTGTGTTGGAGGTGTTATAGATTTTACAAAGTTGTTAAAATGCGTCCTCTTTTTGAATATGTACTTCATCGAAATACCGAATTTGGCGGCTGTAATTCAGAATGCAGGTAGATATAGTTTCACTATGGGGGGATATATTTTTGGACGCCTACCGGTGGGGGGAGGGGGCAGGCATAATTTGGTTTATTTTTCTGAAGTTTGTTGTGAATCCAACAATAATTTTGCTGGCACCTTCTGGGGGTGCTATAGGCAACAAGTATGAGACATGATAGTTTTTTTAATTTATAGTTCCAAGGGGTGGACAGTTGGACACGTCCCCCCTAACCCCCGTATTTACGCCAATTCTATAATACGTCTATATCTTTCAGTTTTGCAACGGCATTGGCATGTCTAAAGAACAATGTAAAGTGAACTTCACTGAATTTAGCTGCTTTACAAATAACATATACACGCATTGGTAATTCTTGTTGATTTTTCACATTTTCACCTTATTTTCCGTCTTATTTTCGCTCTTGTGCATACGATAAATTCATTTTTTGTGTGACAACTCAGTTGCACTTATAAACAACTCTTTTTACTCATATTGTATTTATTATGATGTATATGCCTGAAATATACAGAAAAGGGATCAACTGTGATGGCAGGTATAAATTATACAATGTCCATTTCTCAACGACGGACGATCAAAAACAATTGAATTCTTTTTGTGCGACGGCAACCGGTCTAGGGTCGGCGGCATTTAAGCAAAGGGGGCCGGCGCTTGCAAATATTTTTTATGACTTGTAGAATTTATAGTAAATAGGCCACGCCCACTGGACCTCGACTTTTTACCTCTCCCCTTACCCCGCAAATATGTTGACCCCTAGCAGTTTACTATAACCTCCACTTAATACAAAAAACGCTAATCTGTCATAAGGGCCCATGTTAAAATTCTAATTTTTAATCGCTAATAACTTCCTGAAATGATCGATAAGAAGTGCTTAATTTTTTAGGGTAGATACCTGTGTGATTAAACGTATTAAAAATGAAAAAAAAAATCAGTTTCATCTACTAACCACTCTCGTGAACGAACGTCTTTAAATAACGCTCAAAATTTTAAATCATTTAGAATTCTAACCAACTTTGCGTTTCACGAATTTTTGAATGACATTACATCTAGCAGACATTTTTGAGCTTGCAAGGTTTATTAATTATTCAACCAGTTCAGACAGAAAGTTAACATGTATATCAGTAATTGTTGTTTTTGAAACCCATAATCCCTGAAAGTCAAATAAAAAAATATTAAATTTAGGAACTACAAAAAATAGAATAACACACATGACTGTAAATCAGGTATCCTCGTAAGTTGTTCTACCTCTGAATTTCCGCTTCACATAGTGGTGTGTGTCTATGTATAGTATAACACAGTATTTTTTTTCAGAATTGCAAATGGCAATATTCCTCATCCTCCTGATGCTGTGAACAACAACATGAAAAGCTCATCCAGTAAAAAGAAAAAATAATCCAGCTGTTAGTAAGTAGTTCAATGTTTGTACAAGAGTTCATAATTCTCTTATGAAGTGTTCCAAATGATTTCGTGTTGTTGTTGAGAACACGTTGACCGTAAGCTTATAAACTGTCCAATTTTGCAAAGTTGTTAGTTATGGAATACCATTATGAAAATGTTGAATTTTTTCAAGTTAAAACTGTTTTGTAACTTGTAAGATATATCTTCTGACTGAAATTAGTATTATCTCCCTTGAATATTACCCTAGGATATTGTTTATATTATTTCTTGCATTTAAAACTGGATATTGCAGAGCTGTGGATCACTGGATGCATCACCTAAAGCTCACACCAATCTTGAATAAAAATTTGTATTTCTTATTTATCTTTAATGGGTTCAATTTGTATCCATGATTATGATTTATATAGTTATATATCGTGTCAAAAAAAAAATTTGGGGTCTCTTGGGTCAGTTCAGAAACAGGGCATTGGTTTTTCATCTCTACATAGCAACGCTGTGGTGACCGTTACTCGTTTGCACTAAATTTTCTAGTAAACAGTTGCGTGGATAACATTTTTGTTACCTTTTACTTCTTAGATGATATGATGAGTGAAATCAAGATTAAAATGTGATTCTAAGGTGATTTATCATGTTCAATATAGCAGTACAAATTTATTTGAAAGAATTTTAGTATTTTGTAATAACAGTAGTACAGTGAGAATTTTTATTGTCAAGCAATGTTTCATGTCCAGAAACGTGACGATAAATCCATATATTCTTGCACATTCATTTTTACAATCCTAATTTCAAATTTCAATAGAGGGTAAAAGTGATTTTGGTGTTTGAAAATACTGCGTTAAAATGTAGAAGACAGAAAGTGTCTTCTAAATAATGGTAATTATCTATAGAATTTATTTTTCCAGCAACTGTTAAGTGGCTAAAATCACTAGCATTTGCTTTTTTTGTGTAATGATAAATTACATTTCAGATAAATTCAGTGAAACCAATAATCCTGAAAACATTGTGCTTACATGTGAGGCACCATATTTATGAACCAAGAGCTGAATGTAATAGGTTATAAAAATTCTCATTGTACAACTGAGATTTACATGAGGTATTCATTTCCAAAGAATTCTAGCAGACCTTGACATAGAATCCACCTGGCTTATATTAATACTCATTTAAATAGTATTTAATGTTGCATTTGTTGTAACTTTAGGTAAAAATTGTTGCTAATGATTATTTTTTAGTCCTGTTCTAACAAACTGCCACATTTAAATATCTAACTGGGTATACTTAGACCTTAGATTAAGTTTTTATATTTGTATATTTTAAAGATTATATTTAGAGTATATAGATTTTTATATTTTATTTATGAAAGATGTGAGTATTTATCCTGAATTTAGTGCCAATAAAAATTTGTATCTTCCATAATGAACACTTTATTTTGGCAGTTTATGTCTTGACCTTGTCAATTCTCTTAACATTATTATTACACACACATATTATTACATTTAATGAAAATTTTAAGTTTCAATAAAAAATCTGTACACACAAAAACCTCATTAGAGATATTGGAATAGATTTCTTAAATTAAAAAGCATCTCTTACAGTAGTTAATAGCTGAAAATTCAAATACACTAATACACAACTAGAAAAAAAATAGTTTATTTACAAGTTAAGTTTTATGTACAAGTTAAACTGCAAATCTTTTGTACCACATATAACTAGTCGCAGCACTCAAAGAAAACCATGTAAGTATGTAAGACAGGTGTTCATTCCTTAAGGAGACTCTTGTTTGTCCTCCAATGGGTCCTCCAGGAACATCAAAATCATTTGTAGCGTCAAGATATATTTCATCTGCTCCAGTTAATCTGCACATAGCTGGTAAGTCCCTACAAACAGGTATGACATAATTTGGAGCAATTTGAAAATGGTTGACAGTTATATTACATGTTAAACAGTATCACCTTTTGTATTTTTAAAAGTGTCTGAAAGTGCAGTTATAAGATATTGAGATAATTCATACTATTCATAAGTTAAGAAGTAGTTCAACAGTAATTGTTACCTAGTTATAATTTGCTTTTTTCTACAATTATATTAAGGGGTTTTTTATGAACAAAAACTAAGGTATGCATAAAACCAATTTTGTTACATTTCTCTTACTTATTATACATTAATGATCTTATCTTTGACTTGCGATGTTCAAAATTACTGTACGCTGATGACCTAAAAATCTATTTTAACATTAGCTCTATGAGCAACTGCATTGCTCTACAGCGAGACATTGAGGCAGTATCTACATGGTCCACTTCCAACCATCTCGAACTGAATGTGGACAAATGCTATATTGTGTCCTACACGCGAAAAAATAACATTATAATGTTCCCGTATAGTATAGGTAATCATGATTTAAAACGTCAGGAGCAAATGCGCGACTTAGGAATTCTCTTTGACCAAAAAATGACTTTTGCTGCTCATATTGAGAGTACTGTATCCGCAGCCAACAGGATGTTGGGATTTATCCTGCGAAATGGAAGGGAGTTCTCAATCTCAGTTATCACCACACTATATATATGCTATGTGCGTAGCAAGCTGGAGTATGCTGTCCTGATTTGGTACCCTTTCTGTGCTAATCAGATAGGACAGATAGAGCGTGTCCAAAGAAAATTTTTAAAATACTTGCACTTTAAAAGAACTGGTGTATACCCTGAGCGAGGATTTGATTATACTTTATTGCTAGATGAGGCCAAATTTATTTCTTTAAATACACGAAGAATTTTCCTAACCATAACGTTCTTGTATAAGCTGTTACATGGTAATATAGTCTGTGAGTATTTGTTGGGTAAAGTTCCATTCACTGTTCCGCGACTTAACAATAGAAATATAAGGATATTTTATTCTGAATGCGCGCATACAAATATTATGAATAAGTCGCCCGTATCAATTATATGTAACAATTTTAATCGTATATGTAATAATTGTGACATCAACTTCTCCACATTGTCAGATATCTTCGAATGTATCCTACAGCTTAGTTCTAATATGTAGCTATCATATAATGTTTACTTTTTGATACATACCTTTTTCTTCTTTTTTATTTTTTATTTTATATTAGTTAATTTACCTTATTCATGTTTTTTTTTTGGCTTATCCTGTTATTGGGTGCGTGCACCTGTTGGATATTAATAAAGATCTATCTATCTATCTATCTATCTATTTCCACACATACCTGTAAAAAAATATTTTACTATCTTCCTTATGTTTCATTGCAAATGTTGGTCTGTTTTCATTTTTCCTCACAACCCCAATGACATCTACTTCACCTTTAACCTGGCCATTCTCCCTTGTGTTTGGCTTTTTGTGCTGAACAGGCACCCATCCTCTATTCACCAGGATTGTTTCACTATAAATAAACCAGTATTAGTTTCGGTTTGATCTCTCCATCATAAATACAGTGTGACCAATCTAAAAATACAAAACATCTAATGTTTATATGTAGCATGTAAACTCAAACATACAAAGTAAAAAAATATCAGTCATGATAAATTAATTTTTTGTTTCTCCATATCTTGAGGTAGGACCAATTTTTGAGAACTAAAAAATGGCTATATCAATTATCAAAACAATGTTGTGATAAAATGCTTTTTAAATGAAAAATAAAGTTTCAACTTAACAGGTCATATCATGAACCTTTTTATTGCATCAACAATGGCTTAATCATTTTACTATTAGTCATTATTCTGAAGCAGTAAGAAAGAGTGATCTTTTGCATATTTAAGCCTTGTCCACTGTTTTTTTTCACAAATTTTAAAATTTGTTATATTTTGCGTTATGATTTAATTGTTACTTGTAGATTAGCAATAAATATTGGTTCATCTACATGTGAGGGTTTTGCCTAGGGCTAGGATTCACTTGGAAAAGTAAAAAAAAATTGAGCATATCAACTAGTTCTCAGTATATCTAAAAGCACAATGTTCTATCACTGACGTTTCACAGCACACAACAAAGTGTACCCTAATCCTTAGCTAACTTCTGAAGCCTATATATCTTAAAGGGGTGATACACGTACGAGCAAGTACACGTACTTATGGCTCGATGACCTTTTTTGCCTGTGTGTCACCATAAGTATGCGTACTTTAAAACCGTCGCGCAAACCGCCAGCGATCCAACTGATTTGAAATCTTGCTTGTAGCTTGTCTCGGCTCGTACTGCGAGCAGCAAGCCTCCACTTTGTTTTGGCAGGCCTTCGATGCGCAACGCTTGTTGTGTTTGGGGTTTGTTAAAAGTTTTGTTTATTTAGGAAAATTATCAAAATGAGTGATTTCAGCTTCACGTGTGTCACCGCGTGGAGCCGAGTTAAGTTCGCGAACTTAAAAACCGCGTACTTAAAGTTTGTATGTATGTCACCCCTTTTACAATACAAAACTTACTCTCTATCCTTCAATTTCAATGGAGTAATAACTAGATAACCTTGGTTTGTATTTGTTTTACTTGATAAAAGTGAGCTCTTAGTTGAAGCATCCCCATTTGAAAGCAACGATCTTGGACCTAGGTATACTTCCTTATCATGCAAAAATTCCCCTTTCACTCGGACAGGCATATAATCTAAAGCTTGTATTTCTTCCAAGCTGTAAAAAAGGATATGACAAATATTATTGTAGATGATATTTCAAAAGTAGTTTGTTTAATTCATAAAACGAACAATGGGTATAATTAACTTCTGAAATATGAAGGTCCAGCTAGGGTAGGTCGACCATTTGTCCAGAAAATCCTGGACATGTCTTGAAATTTGGAGCTTAATTTTGTGTCTCGGTGGAATCACAAAAATTGCTCCAATGTCCGGAATCTGAGCCCAAATTGAAAATAGTTGACACAATATACAGCATAATAGATTCATATAGTTAATGGACAGGCACTACTGTCACCTTCTACCATTGCTCTATCAATTGACTACCCCCCACCTCCCCCCATCCCCATAGCAAGCCCAGCATCCAAAATTGATCTATGAAGTATGCGGTCACCCTAAGCTGGGGGGAGTGCTTAAATCCATGCAATGGGACTGGCTTACGACTTATATTGACAACTTTGCCTATGACACACAATTATTATTACATACCCTAGAATTACAAAGTACTTACTTTGGAGGTAAGGGTACAGGAGTGCTGTGTGTTCGAGAGTATAAATCTACAAGAAGTTGCTCTTTCCACTTCTTCCTCTGAACCTGCCAAACTCCAAGTGCAAAAGTTGCTGCTGGTATTGACTACAAATTTCAGGTACAATTAACTTGTTATAACTATACTAATGTTAAACCTACCAACAAACTCCATGCAAAGGGTGTTATCTTCTTTATTTTTGTTGGTCGCAAACTAGTTTTTGCAGTTGCATTGGAATATGTTCTAGTTAAGCATATTAATACTTGTCGAGTTGAATGGTGACAATTTTTAGATACTTCTCTAAATAATGTATTATTCATCCTGTAATAAGACGTTAAAGTAACACTCGTAAAGTCTAATATTTGTTGATTTCTTTTGATGTTGATATTGTTGATAATGATAAGTTGATATCATAACGACATAACCTATCAAGATGATTTAGCTTTGATATTTGACAGTTTTGACAATGAACGCCTGTGAAACTGTCAGATATATTCATAGTCGTACCTCAATTGTGTACTTGAGGGTCCCTTACGCAACTAACACGTATGTTTCTAGTCCAACTAGTCGGTCCGTGGCTAACGAGAAACTTCTTACGTCAGCCACGAGTTGGGCATGGTGTTTCCTTTCCTACTGCATCTCTTCTCTTTCATAAAATCATAAGTCAACTTCAACACCAGACCCAACCGAACCAAACTTTTTTATCTATGGTCTATGGCCTCAGCATATGGCCATGCCATGGGCCATGATATGGCCCTCAGCCGCATGTGCCCGCGTTCCGCGTTGGGCGCGAAGTTGCTCGTCGAAGTAAGTCGAGTACGAGAAGGCGGTCACCACAGTTAGAAGGAATGCTGCTCGGCAGACAAGAATCTATTGTAAGCTTGTCTTGTTGCCACCTGATGACGGAGAAATTGATGAGAGGCAGCTGCACTTGCATTGTGCACTTTCACGTGTTTCAATTATGTGCCTCATTTCCACCACAAAATATATTTACAGAACATTTCACTTCGCCTCGCGACTTCGATCCTTTGCCTCGGCGCAGAGACCTACATCCTACACTGCGAATGCCATATACAATGACCATGGACACTGATGAAACATTAGATTTTTACGGCAATCAAAGTTTAGTAACTGTTATCTCGTAAACGATCAACTTCAGAAAAAAATTTACGAACCTTTCACGAAAATTTATTTTTGTTCAACGTTTTTCTTGTGATTACGGAAATTTTCGATTTTGAGATAATACACTTTTTTATGATGTCTACCTAACGAAAATCCATGTCACTCATTTCCGTCGTTCTGTCTGTCTGTTCGTGTTTTTCTACCCTCGTGATCTCAGTAACCGCTGCATGGATTGCGATGAAATTTGTATACAGATATGCTGTGGGGTCGTGGAAGGTAATGCTGCTATAATTTTAAAATTGGTGCGGGGGCGGCGGAGTAATTAGCAAAAAACAAAAACATTTAAAAAGCCCTCAAACTTCCTTTTTAGGCGTTTTAGGGGTCCCTGATCATTTACTACATTTTTTTGGGTGTGGGTGAAATTGGGGTGGCTGAGGGGTGGGGGGTTGTAAAATTGAAAAATTTGTTGTATTTATAATAGCCTCTTCATTGACCTGTGAAAGAAAGTCCTAGCGGCATAATACATTTTTTTTAACATTGCCTAGCATATTATTACAGAAACCAAAGGACTTTGAATTTTCTCATAGAAGTATTGCTTTAGACCATTCTGTATTACTACCGTGGCGACGATGGAAAAGCATATGATTTTTAGAAATCGTGTCAGTGGCGGTACAGCAATAATAAAAAACCAAAAAATATAAAAACAGCTCAAACTCCGTTTTTAGGCATTTTAAGGACTCTCGATCATTTTCTACTTTTTTGGGTAGGAGTTAAATTGAGGTGATTAGGGGGAGTTGTAAAACTGAGATTTTTTTGTATTGAAAACTGAAATTTTTTTGTATTGATAATAGGTTCTCCATTGACCTGCGAATGAAGGACCTAGAGGCATAATACACTTTTTTAGGGCCATCGGAACATTTAGATTTAGATTTATTTAGAATAATAATAGCAAGCTTAGCAACATACATTAGCGTGCTTAATAGTTCTCTACATTCGACAATATAATTTTGATTATAATCATTATGGTCATATAATATTAAGTGCCTTCATCAAATCAAATTCATGATTAAATAAATAAAGGATTTTCCTAAATGCGATGGCAGCTAACATACATATGTCTCTTCTTGAATATAAATATTATTTTTACCAACACGATGGATTTTAAAAATCTGTGTGTGCTGGTTATTTACTTGTTTAATCTTGCATTTATGTCTAGACAGTTGCTTGGTATTATTGTTTGTGTTAGGCTTATTCACTACTTACACTATATACTTTGCCTATTACAGAAACAAAGGATACGCGGACGGGGTGGGTAATGATTTGCTTGCAAGAGGATCTCAGACACTCATGCAATGGGAAAATAATAAAATGATATCTCCATTATGTGTGGGAAGTACTGAGTCGATTAACTTTACTCCATGTGTTTAAAACACCTTCTAAAGGTTTGTTCCGGACTTCCATTGTCTATAATTTTAGATTACAACTTTTCGATTGATCTGTAAACTATTTACCTGAAGACGATTGAAGATAACAGATTAATCGAAACATTGTAATCTAAAATTATATAGACAATGGAAGTCCGAAACAGATCGTTTGAAACATGTACCATGTCTACAAATTCCAAACAACAAACACCCTCTAGTTTCGACGCAATAGCTGCTTTATGTTTTGTTCTCAATGGGATCAACCTCCCTGGGCATACTAAACGCTAAAGTGCTTCCTAAATCAGACAACATTAGGTCCTATTAGGTCGTAGCTGTAACAGTAAGCAATCAGCACAATATCTCAGATTGGCGGCAATTACACGCGCATCCCCCCTTTTGGATGATCATTTCTAGGGATGCTAACGATACTTGGATACTTGAAATGTATCGATACTTCTGCACTAATATCGAGTATTTTTATCTTAGATACTTTTTGAGCGATTCCTAGCTGGTATCGCTACTTTTGTAGCGGTATCGAAAATAATTACGAACCAAACGCGCCTTCATTAAAGTGTGATAGTGTATAGTTGGCTAAAAAATATCGAATTGGTACCGGTATCGATATTTTTATTTTCACATCTCTATCCAGACTTCTCACCCGTAAAATCATCCCAAGGTCAAATTCTGTGGGAACCATTTTTATATAGGAAAGAGATATTCTGCTGGTTGTTTACTACGCTGTGACCCTCTGTTTTATGGTCTGTGGCTGTGACTGTAACCATAGAGCCTATCTCCGTTTGGCAACATCGGTTTTCAGCGGGTGATCGTCCCACTTTGAGACTGATTGTCAAATATTAATCGCAAATGTCATTGATTCATGGCAAGATTGGCAAGCCATGTCAACAAAAATATTTGAAATATTTTTGATAACAAAACTATTTTTTTGACGAAGTTATGAGAAAAGGGGATGAAAATGTGTTGAACCAAGAGGTTTTTCAGAATTCTTGTAACTGTGATTAATCGAATTTACTAAATCAAGATGGAAAATAATCTACGAAGCAGAAGAAAGCATGTCCCGTTATCCGAAAAAATTCCAAAATCTCTTAAAAGTGAAAAGACTGAAGATGAGGGTATTTATGAGGCTTCCAAGTCCGATGAGGCTGAATATATTGAAAGAAAACATGAAGTCCAATATAAGGAAGATTCAAAAATGTTCAGAATCAAATTTGAAATGGATATTTTATCCATTTTATTATTTATATGTAGTTTTATTACAAGAATGTATAAGTTGGATGAACCAAGACATGTTGTGTAAGTCAGCATATTTTGGTAATAGATATGCGTTAATTTAAATATTTTTCAGGTTTGACGAATTACATTATGGCAAATATGTATCACTTTATATGAAAAACACATTCTTCTTTGATGCACATCCACCCTTGGGCAAACAACTGTTAGCAGCTGCAGCATACATGACTGGCTATGATGGAAAATTTAAGTTTGATAAAATTGGTAGCCCATACCCTCCTGATGTCCCTATAGCTGCATTACGATTTGTACCTGCATTTTTTGGTAGTTTGATAATACCTGTAGTATATCACTTAATGCTGGAAGTAGGGTTGACCCAGTCTACTTCTCTTTTGACTGCCTTATTATTATTGTTTGATAATGCTTTGTTGACACAGTCTAGATTTATTCTCTTGGAACCTATCTTGCTATTTTTCTCTCTAGTTAGCATTTTGTTTTTGTTGAAATTTGTGAATTGTAAAAAGCCATTCAACTTCTTTTGGTTCTTTTGGCTATCCTTAGCATCTTTCTCCCTTACTTGTGCTTTAAGTGTGAAATATGTTGGGTTTTATTCATGTTTATTAGGGGCAGCTATAATCTTGGTACATTTTTGGAAATGCTTACCAATATCCAAAGAGTCAGATTTTATGTTATGCTTTAGATTTTGTATGCAGGCTTTTATAGGGTTATGCATCTTTTGTGTTACTTATCTTCTAATATTCTACATTCATCTAAATATTCTATATAAAGCAGGGCCCCATGATAGCATTATGACTAGTGCTTTTCAAGCATCTCTTGAAGGAGGATTAGCAAGCATCACAAAGGGGCAACCTTTGCAAGTAGCTCATGGTTCACAGATTACTTTAAGGTATGTCAATTGATATGAATATGTATACTATCATATTATTAATATTAGTTTCATTGAAAATGTTATCTACTGCGAATATTACTACAAACTTACTAAGGGATGAAAAGGATTCAAAATTTGATACCAACTTTTTAGGAAAAAAGCAGCCCACATTATCTTATAAAGGATGAAGCAGTTTTGTGCTAATCCATACATGTCACAGGATGAATCTTGAAAAAATAGTTTGCACTTGATCTTCAGAATGTCAAATAGAATTAGTTTTAAATTCACATTTGTTACAGAGAAATTAGCTTTCGAAATTTTCATGTTAAGTTGATTGAAATGTGTGTGGCCTACCTTACTGTGAATTTATTATCTACTTCTATAGCAAAAAATAGAGTTGTTGAATCTTTAGAGTTCAACCTACCAATTTTACAATCTAATTAAGCAAATTTCACCTTTTTATTATAGATAGGATTATAAATTGAACATATTATACATATGTTGGTGTCAGCAATCATTCCTTAAAGTTTTTGGTATTATATATTTGGTATACACAATGTATACAGGGTGAGTCAAGCTCAACACCTTGGAGTATTGTGACCAAACAATATCCCTTTTCAGAAAAATGACCATGTGGGATTGTGGGTGTCTGTATATTGAGTTGAACTACATTTTAAAAATAATTACTTTTATACAGAGTGTAGGCGCGTATGCAGAGCCCAAATACTACAGTACCCTGGCTTCTGTGAAAGGGTTATGTTAGGGAAAGTTTGTTAACATGTGATTTGAATGGCCAATATCTGCAGGCCCAATAAATACATCTCCTGGCAGTCCATTCCAAGCCTTGGACACCCTGGGAATAAATGTGCGGTTGTACTGCTCAGTTCTTGATGTATAAAGAATCACTGCATTAGGATGAGATGCCCCGATCGCGCGGGTGCATCCGATAGGAGCGGTAAATGGCGGTACAATAGATGATAGCTCAGAGGAGCAGATTCCATTTGAATATTGGCAGCGGCGGTGCGTCGGGGGGGCATGGGGGAGCCAAGGCCCCCCACCTTTTATGAGGACTTGAAAAAGTTAATAGGAAATTATTTTTTATGTGTCCATTTTTTAACTTTATTATGTATATTATTAAATTTTATTGTATATGTACATATCTATTTTTTATTATTACAAAGTAGATTATAAATACACCCGCTACTGCATTATTTACCAATTTCCAGCACTCTGCATTTTTTATTCTTATCATTTCTGGAAGATTGTCATATATTGGTTGTTTTTGGCCCCCTTTGTCTTTGTCGAGGCACGCTGTGGCCCTCAATATTGGTAGAAGAGTGAGAGGTCACCAACAACACGCCGATGAGAAAGTGGCTGGAGGTGGCGCGTTAAAGCTGGGCCGCCAATTAGTCGAATTGCCCTTCTCTGGATGGCATCTAGTATAGATAGGGTAGTAGGGGCAGCAGCTCTCCAGACATGAGAGCAATACTCCAGGCCAGGTCTTATCTGGGATTTATATAGCGTGGGGAGGTTACATGGTGAAGAGTACTTTCTGGCTCTAAATAGGTACCCAAGCTTTTTACCAGCAGCTGTTGCAATTGAAGCAACGTGTTCGTGCCAGATCAGATTTTCTGTAATGTTGACTCCTAACAGCTTGAATGAGTGACTCCTTGGCAGAGTTGCTTGTTCATTATAACCTGGTGTTGGCTTGGGCACTTCTTGTTAGATAGCGTACAATACTGAGTCTTGGAAACATTAAATCATATTCAAACATATTCTTGAACGCCCAAGCAGTAATGACCATTTGAAAGTGAAGCTGCCACTGCCAGTCTTCTGCGTTCCAGCTCAACTACAGAGACCGGTCTATTGCTCATAATGCCTGCGTGCAGCATACTGTCATCCGCAAAACTATGGATTGGGTTTGTAGTGCTAGAGAGTAGATCATTAATGTGAAGCGTAACATATCAAAGTTATTTTTTTTAAATGAAACACCCTGTATATTATTAAATATTTGGATCCCTGGGTCAATTCCAGTGAGATGTGTTACAGATGGGACAAACTGTTTTTGTATTAGTATATGCCAGAAAATTATTGAATGTCGTAGCGATTATAAAACTTAGAAGGCTGAGACTTTACCATGAAACTAAACATGAAATGCGTCAGCTCAGAGGTTAGAGTTAGAAGGTAAAATTTGTATTATTTTTGTACTTGGAGCCGATGTGGTTGAAAATTCTAAATTAAATGAAAACTACCAGATATTCACAACTCTATATTACTGTTAGGAAGGCTATCAAATTTTACATCCAATGGTTAAAAAAATATTAGGCATTTCCATTAGAAAAAATCAACATACCTTATGTCTTTGATTGAAGTTTCCTAAACAACCGATATTTCCAAGTACAGAAATACAAATTTTACCATTTAATGCTTAGTCACATGGTAAAGTCTTAGCCTTCTAAGTTTTATAATCGCTACAACATTCAATTTTATTCTGGCATCTACTAATATAAAAATGGTGATTTGCACCTAAACAGTTTGTTTAAAAGTCTCATGTGTGATACATAAAGTCAGACTATATTGACTCAAGGATCTAAATATGCAATAATATACAGGGTGCTCCATTTAAAAAACATAACTTGTTATGTCACGCTTTTATTAAACGCCTGTATAAAAGTCATTGCTTTTAAAATGTAGCCTAACTTGACATACATACATCCACATAGTTATTTTTCTGAAAAGAGATATTGTTTGTCAACAAGTATTGTGACCTTGGAGAGTACTCCAGTAGAGGCGTTGAACTTGACTCACCCTATATGTGTATATATTGTAGTTCTCTAGACTGCTTTGCAGATTTACTACGCGTCATATATTACAGTTATGCTGATATATATTTTCTCTTTTCATGTGAGGTTTTGAGATTATCTAAATTATTGCAGATTTTTTCATGTTTAGACAGCTTCATTAAAAATATATTCAAATAAATTAGCACTATTCATTTCTGTTTTCATGAAAAGGCAGTAAAGTCTGTTGAATCAAAGAAAGTACTACAGGATAAGGTTCAGAAATTAGAGATCTTGATTGCCTCACTTTTCATTAAAATCTGATTGGAGACCTCGTGTATTCTATCAGGACCCAGCCTAATTGGAAGGTATTGTATTTCTAGACACTCTCATGGTCGAACCTGCTGGTTACATTCTCACTCGGCAGTTTACCCTGTTAGATACCCAGATGGTCGTGGTTCCAGTCACCAGCAGCAGGTGACTTGCTATTCATTCAAGGATGTGAATAATTGGTGGATTGTCAAACGACCAGACAGAAATGATCTCAGAGTAGAAAAACCAGTAGATGGTATCAAGCATGGTGATGTTGTACAACTTGTCCATGGTAATATTTAGTACAGTTGTAGTGTGCTTCATACCATTTTAAAAAAGTAGAAAAGAATTTACTTGAGTAAATTCAAATGGCGCTCTCACTGTGGAATTTTTTGGCATAAAGATTTAAATTTTTTTTAAACCGGAAGCGATATTGACAAAACCGGAATTTTCCCGGACTAGTTTTTTCGTGCTGATTGCGAATCTGTATTTAGTTTTTCTCTAGCACCTGTAGTTTTGGCTATCTTTTGTATATGGACAGACAAACAGACAGAGGCCCTGCATAAGTTCTCTTCAGTGAGAGCATGGCGACTCTACACTAGGCCGGAGCCTTAGATGTGGCAACGTGGCTTAGCTGTCAAATAGTGGCCCTATAGTTTCAGAATAATTATTACATTTTATATGTATTAGAGTTCATCTCGGTTAATAAATTAAGAAAAATACTTGTTAGAACTACTACTACTAATACCACTTACATCTGATGTCTGTTTCATCACAGTCAGACACTACAAAATAAAAATAAACGCAACCTGTTTCCTGCTGCCACTTCCACTTAAATGAACACTCAATTTACTTTGTAAATTGTCACTTGAGCTAGAAAAATTCACTATTAGGTCACTGTGAAGCCATTCTTGCTGGTCTTGATTTCCCTTTCACTATCAAATCTTTTCGTAGGTATGCCCCAGGCCATGCCCAGATGAGTTCTATTAACTGTATTTTTCTGTGATATTTGGGAGGTCCAGAAAACATTATAGGTACCACATTGTGCTTTAAATAGGTCTTATCCTTTGAAATGTTTGTAAATTATTGTCTTTATCCTTCATTGATACTAATACCATTGATTAACGATAAATGTGTTAATCAATGCTAATACCACCTACATCTGATGTCTGGTTAATCGTAGTCAAACACTGCAAAATAAAAATAAACGCAACCTGTTTCCTGCTGCCACTTCCACTTCCACTTCAATGAACACTCAATTTACTTTGTAAATTTTCACTTAAGCTAGAAAAATTCACTATTAGGTCACTGTGAAGCCATTCTTGCTGGTCTTGATTTCCCTTTCACTATCAAATCCTTTCGTAGGTATGCCCCAGGCCATGCCCAGATGAGTTCTATTAACTGTATTTTTCTGTGATATTTGGGAGATCCAGAAAACATTATAGGTACCACATTGTGCTTTAAATAGGTCTTATCCTTTGAAATGTTTGTAAATTATTGTCTTTATCCTTCATTGATACTAATACCATCGATTAACGATAAATGTGTTAATCAATGCTAATACCACCTACATCTGATGTCTGGTTAATCGTAGTCAAACACTACAAAATAAAAATAAACGCAACCTGTTTCCTGCTGCCACTTCCACTTCCACTTAAATGAACACTCAATTTACTTTGTAAATTTTCACTTAAGCTAGAAAAATTCACTATTAGGTCACTTTGAAGCCATTCTTGCTGGTCTTGATTCCCCTTCACTATCAAATATTTTCGTAGGTGTGTCCAGATGTGTTCTATTAGAACTGTATTTTTCTGTGATATTTTGGAGGTCCAGAAAACATTGTAGGTACCACATTGTGCGTTAAAATAGGTCTTATCCTTGGACATGTTTGTAAATTATTGTCTTTATTCTTATAAATATAACCAGCCCTTCCGAGGAATACCTTTCACCCACTTCTGTTTATGTCCCTTATTGGACGCACAATTGCTAGTGCAACCTGGTACTACACACTTTGCAGGCATCTTGTTATCTTTATAGTTTCGTTTGTGCAGGTAAATAATTAGAAACACATTAATAATCACCTTCCAACCATATTTTCTGCACCTGGAAGAATACACATGACATAACAACAAATGCAATCTCGGCCCCCAGATTCAGTGTTGCCATATTTCATGCTCCGGCCTAGTGAGTACAGTCGGCCATGGTAAGAGCTAAAATTACCACATCATTTTCAGAAAGAAGACAGTTTAAAAGAAATATATAAATGAAAGATTAATTTTTATATTCCTTATAGTCTAGGCTCCCAAGTAAGGGTGGCCTTCAGTGATCTGGTTACCAAATAATAGTTATATTTTAAACACGTTTTTAAACTCCCACCAGCTTTGCCTATATATGCCTAGAATTAATTATAATTTATAAAAAAAATATTTTCAAAGATTTAGTGACATGCTTACCAAATGAAATATAATGTATAAAATACAGACAATTTAATTGCAACCAACCCTGTTTCCAACCCCGTTTAGAAACATATTTTAATTGATAAAACATAATTTTTATTCTGCTGATTGATGAAAGTTGACCTTACTTGAGATCCTCTACCATTAATAGCTTATTATTTGAAATTGAGTAATATCTGGAAAAGTATTTTAAATTTCACATTCTTGATCAATTTTAAATAAAGGAATGAAACTACAAGCAAAACATCTAAATACTTGGTATATTGGAAATTTTGAAGGTATAACAAGTAGGGCACTGAATTCCCATGATGTTGCTGCACCAATGTCTCCACAGTGCCAAGAGGTGTCCTGCTATATTGACTACAATATTAGTATGCCAGCTCAAAATCTATGGAAAGTAGATATCATCAATAGAGAACAAAATGGTGATACATGGCATACAATTCAGTCTTTGGTAAGGAATGCAACTATTTCATTGGTGGTTTTGGTACTGAAATTAAACACTAATTCCAGGTTAGACTGATACATGTAGATAGTAATACCGCATTGAAGTTTACGGGTAAGCAATTACCTGATTGGGGATTCCATCAGCATGAAGTTGCTGCTGACAGAACTATCAATCAAGACGATACAATTTGGAATGTTGAGGAACATAGGTATACTAAAAGTGAGTATATTTTAATGTTGCATTTCAAACTATGCCATCAAAAAATTCACATATCAATCTATGAGGCTAAATCGATCATGTGAACAAAAAAATGTTACAACTTTTAACTTTACTTAGATATTTCTATGAATTGGCTGTGAATGATTCACAGCTTTTTTTTATAACTGAGCAGACCGCGCAGGCAGAGCCTAAATACCAGGGTACCGCGGCTGCTGTGAAAGGGTTATGTTAGGGGAAGTTTGTGCGAGATTTGAATGGGCCAATACCCGCAGGCCCAATAAATGCATCTTCTGGCAGTCCATTCCAAGTCTTGGACACCCTGGGAATAAATGTGCGGTTGTACCGCTCAGTTCTTGATGTATGAAGAACGACCATCTTAGGATGAGATGCAGCGGTCGCACGGTTAGATCTGATAGGAGCAGTGAGCGGCGGAATGATAGAGGATAGCTCACAGGAGCAAATTCCGTTGGAATGTCGGTAAAAGAGTGAGAGGTCACCAACAACACGCCGGTGAGAAAGTCACTGAAGGAGGCGCGTTAAGGCCGGATCGCCAATTAGTCGAATTGCCCTTCTCTGGACGGCATCTAGTATAGACAGGGTAGTAGGGGCAGCAGCTCCCCAGACATGAGAGCAATACTCCAGGCAAGGTCTTATCTGGGCTTTATATAGCATGAGGAGGTTACATGGTGCGAAATACTTTCTGGCTCTAAATAAGTACCCAAGCTTTTACCAGCAGCTGTTGCAATTGACACGACGTGTCAATTGCCAGATCAGATTTTCTGCAATGTTGACTACTAACAGCTTGAATGAGTGACTCCTTGGCAGAGCCTGGTTGTTCATTAGAACCTGGTGTTGGCTTGGGCACTTCTTGTTTGATAGCGTACAATACTGGGTCTTGGAGGGATTAAATTTAACCATATTCTTAAGCCCCCAAGCGGTAATGGTATCGAGATCCTTTGAAAGTGAAGCTGCCACTGCCAGTCTTCTGCGTTCCAGCTCGACCACAGAGATCGGTCTATTGCTCATGATGCCTGCATGCAGCATACTGTCATCCGCAAAACTGTGGATTGGGTTTGTAGTGCTAGAGAGTAGATCCTTAATATGAAGCAGAAACAATGTCGGAGCCAATATCGATCCCTGTGGAACCCCGGCATTGATGCTATGGAAAGAAGAGGAAAAGCCGTCTACCACGACAGAGATTTTCCGACCTGAGAGGAAGTCTGCGAGCCAACCGCAGAGCTTAACAGGGAGCCCATAAGACGGGCGCTTGTTTAGGAGACCTGCATGCCACAGTTGATGGAATGCTGGTTGATAATGGGTCTTTTGGTTTCATTGGTTTATATTAGTTGGTGAAAATATTGCCTCAGTTAACTTAAATATATTTCTTGGAATAACTGATTTTCCTCCACTGTTATGTAGTCTTTGTTTCTTGCTTATTTGGCATGAAAAGCCTCTCAACTTAAACGTTACTTTTATAGGTGAAGATCAAAAAGAGAGAGAACGTGATATGGTGACTGCAGAAATGATACCAATGGCACCAACAAAACTGTCTTTTTGGCAGAAGTTCTTAGAATTGCACTACAAAATGTTGTTCTCAAGTGCAGATGGTGTACAAAACCACATGTACAGTTCAGAACCACTAGAATGGCCACTCATGACAAGAGGAATAGCTTACTGGGTATCACCCAATAGCAATGTGAGTGAATTTGAAAATTTTTTATGAATCCCAATTTTTCAGAATATTTGTATAAACAATAGGTCTGTTTTTGCAGAGAATCACAAACCAGTCAGAGCCAATCAGCATTCCCCATTGCAGTTGTCAAACTATTTCTGACTAGTACTGGCCAATCAAATTGACGCTGACTAGTTTGTGATTGCTGTAAAAACAGGCCTTATAATTACACTTTTCATCATTTCAGGCTCAAGTTCATCTTCTGGGAAACATAGTAATATGGTACTCAGCCACTCTTGGTTTGCTATTGTATGCTTCTCTGCTGATATTCTATCTTTTACGAAGGAGGAGACAATGTTATGACATAGATGACACAACTTGGACCCAATTTAAAACTGTCGGCGAAATATTTATGACAGGATACTTGTTACATTATTTACCCTATTTTTTCGTTGAAAGAACTCTATTTTTGCTTCATTATCTTCCTGCATTTGTATTCAAAACACTTTTATTTTGTGGTACTGTAGAACATGTATACTTTGTTTTGAAGAAAAGGTCTAAGCTTTTAGGAAACCTATTTATTTTGTTAATAATAACATGGTTTGTATTTGTTATCCATGTTTTCAAAAAATTTAGTGTTTTTAGTTATGGTACAGTAGAGTTGACTACCACTGATATAGTGAATTTGAGGTGGAGAGACACTTGGGATTTCATTATTCATAAGAACTAGTCAGACTGAGCTGATTTTCTTTGTTGGCAACTCCCAATGACAGTGAAATTTATTCTGCAAATAGGAAAATGTGACCAGTTTGACCAGTGTTACTTTAAGAGTTATTTAATGTATGTTTATAGAGGTCAATCTTAAGCATATTTTTATTGAAAGAGATTAACCAATTATATTAGCTATTTTTCTGGACAATCGTGGCTCTGAATGTTTCAAAGTAATTACATTTCAATACAGCCAGATATGGTACAACAAAGTGCATTCCTATCTTATGCACAGTTAAGAACAAAAGAAATAATAGCAAAAAGGTATATACAATTAGGCAAACTGTAGCATAACAGTGATTCTATAAAGTAGTACTTAGAGCATTGCTATCATGTACTACCAAGGTTAAATATATTTGAAAAATATTTTTTCTAGAACAATGTTCAAATACAATTTTTACCAGAATAACCCATAGCCTCCTCTCCATAAGTAATTGCTTAACATGTTTATTTTTTAAGCACTAACAATCATATTATGTCTGGAGTACAAAATAAACATTTGAGATCCAAGTTGACATACTCAGTTACTCTTTTTGAAACCATGTGTATTTTTTTATTCTTAAGTATCTGTTGTTTCAAACTGAACTGATTTTTTAAATACTAGATAGCATTACAAAAAATCCTTTTATGGAATGCTCAAAAAAGCAACTAATTTTATATTCTTATATAGACATCAGTATTTTTGCTAATAGAGTAGTTGCATTGATTAACATATAAATATGTTAATCAATGGTACTTGTGAACTTCTGTTTTCATATATTCATGTTATCTATATATTGTGATATTTTATCTAATTATAAATTTTATATATATTCTGTATCATCACATTTTAATTATCTATAGTATAAACTTATTTCTATATTCAATTATTATATAGGTAGGTACTCTATCTGAGAATCTCAAAAATTGTATTTTAATAAAAATTACACTCAAGTGGACTTTTTTTTATTCAATTATAAAACCAATATTGATAAAGTACAAAAAAAGTTAAGCAGTATCCATTCTTTCTAGGTCAATTGGAGTAACCATAACATCCTCAACTTCAAGCACCTTGGTAGATAATATACTTGTAGCACCCTTAGGGTATCTGAAAGAAAAAAACAATTATTTAACACACAATTTACTTTTCTTCTCAGCTTGATCTAGTTACTGTTTGAATTGTGATTAATGAAAAGCAAAGTCAAATGATTTCATGAATAAACAGCCTGCTATGATATATGAAATAAGGTACAGAAAACTATAGTATTTTGACTTATTCATTTCAGAGAACTATTAGTTCCAATGTGGAATATATTGGTTAAAAAATGTTTTAATAGCAGCAATTATAGCCCAGAATCACTATAAGTATATGACCCTGCCTGCAGTTATGTGGCAGTTAAGACTCATTGCTTAGTAACAGCAATATGTGAGCAAATATTATTTTTTGAGATCTTTTCTAATGGGATGCTCTCTACACTGATCGATCTGTTAATATTTCCAGGTATATTTGAATTTACCAAATTAGAAATATCAATAAAATGATCAGATAGTAAGCAACTGCTGCTCATTGTTTTAGACAGCTACAAACTCAAAAACAGGACAAGCTCTTTGCAAATCAAATATGTAGCTATCCTGTTTTAATGTCAATCACCTTGAATGTCTGAATGCCTATGCATATTTAGAGTTTAGTGCAAGCAGCATCTTGATTATTATACAAATACTACATACTTGTAATTTCCTTGTTTGACACCTTTCTTATTGGCTTCCTCATAGGTCCTCCTGTAATCAACTTCCCCTTTCTTGATAATACAAAGATCTACATTTGAACCAGACCCCAGGTCATTGAAGATTCCAGCAGCAATTGCATCCCTAACCAGCTGTTTTCCTTCCTCTTCATCCATGTCTTTACGCCAACGAGACTCAAATACTGCTATGGCAGCTAATGACCCTGAGCCCATAGTAACTAAAAAAGCATTAATAAATTACTGAATATCCTTGAGCTTTTTAACTTTAATAAAACATCAGCATTTGTGATGCCTGTTTAAGAGTTTTATTCCTTTCATACTACTATTTTTTTCAAGTAATAAAAGTTTTGACAATATTCAAAGGGTAAAAATATCTGATTATTTGTGGGAAATATGATTTTTTCCATTCTAATGAAAATATTTGCTTGTGTACTTACTACATAGGTTTAAAATAATATATTTGTTTACCCTTGTTTACTGTACTTGACCATCCCAAGAATTTTAGCTATTTAAATCTTTTAATAAATAATATGATTAGATGTGCGAGTAGACAGAAGGAATTCTGCCGGTGCGCCATCTAGTACCCGAAGGTGACGGCAACCAAAGAGAGAAACGCCACTAGCAGCAGTAAACTCTCCTTGGTGGAACGACAAGGCTCGTTTGCTTTTGCCACTAGAGGCGCGGATTTTGACGCAAGCAGCGTAAAGCCGATATACGAGGGTTGCTCTATACCTCCGTCAATCCACCAGTACGCAGACAGCTGTTTCACGCTTATTAGCGATCATCAGTGCGCCATAGGTCGATTGACGGAAGTAGGGAGCATCAATTTTTCCATGTTTAATAAACATGTGAAAGATGTGCGAGTAGACAGAAGGAATTCTGCCGGTGCGCCATCTAGTATCCGAAGGTGACGGCAACCAAAGAGAGAAACGCCACTAGCAGCAGTAAACTCTCCTTGGTGGAACGACAAGGCTCGTTTGCTTTTGCCACTAGAGGCGCGGATTCTGACGCAAGCAGCGTAAAGCCGATATACGAGGGTTGCTCTATACCTCCGTCAATCCACCAGTACGCAGACAGCTGTTTCACGCTTATTAGCGATCATCAGTGCGCCATAGGTCGATTGACGGAAGTAGAGAGCATCAATTTTTCCATGTTTAATAAACATGTGAAAGATGTGCGAGTAGACAGAAGGAATTCTGCCGGTGCGCCATCTAGTATCCGAAGGTGACGGCAACCAAAGAGAGAAACGCCACTAGCAGCAGTAAACTCTCCTTGGTGGAATGACAAGGCTCGTTTGCTTTGGCCACTAGAGGCGCGGATTTTGACGCAAGCAGCGTAAAGCCGATATACAAAGGTTGCTCTATACCTCCGTCAATCCACCAGTATGCAGACAGCTGTTTCACGCTTATTAGCGATCATCAGTGCGCCATAGGTCGATTGACGGAAGTAGAGAGCATCAATTTTTCCATGTTTAATAAACCCGAAGGTGACGGGGTACTAGATGGCGCACCGGCAGAATTCCTTCTGTCTACTCGCACATCTTTCACATGTTTATTAAACATGGAAAAATTGATGCTCTCTACTTCCGTCAATCGACCTATGGCGCACTGATGGTCGCTAATAAGCGTGAAACAGCTGTCTGCGTACTGGTGGATTGACGGAGGTATAGAGCAACCCTCGTATATCGGCTTTACGCTGCTTGCGTCAAAATCCGCGCCTCTAATGGCAAAAGCAAACGAGCCTTGTCGTTTCACCAAGGAGAGTTTACTGCTGCTAGTGGCGTTTCTCTCTTTGGTTGCCGTCACCTTCGGGTACTAGATGGCGCACCGGCAGAATTCCTTCTGTCTACTCGCACATCTTTCACATGTTTATTAAACATGGAAAAATTGATGCTCTCTACTTCCGTCAATCGACCTATGGCGCACTGATGATCGCTAAAAAGCGTGAAACAGCTGTCTGCGTACTGGTGGATTGACGGAGGTATAGAGCAACCCTCGTATATCGGCTTTACGCTGCTTGCGTCAAAATCCGCGCCTCTAGTGGCAAAAGCAAACAAGCCTTGTCGTTCCACCAAGGAGAGTTTACTGCTGCTAGTGGCGTTTCTCTCTTTGGTTGCCGTCACCTTTGGGTACTAGATGGCGCACCGGCAGAATTCCTTCTGTCTACTCGCACATCTTTCACATGTTTATTAAACATGGAAAAATTGATGCTCTCTACTTCCGTCAATCGACCTATGGCGCACTGATGATCGCTAATAAGCGTGAAACAGCTGTCTGCGTACTGGTGGATTGACGGAGGTATAGAGCAACCCTCGAATATGATTAGACACTGACACTTGCTTTTTGGATCTATTATAGTTACCTTATTACTAGTTACATGAATAACTAATGAAATTATCACTGTTTTTGGGTCAACATGTTACCGAGTATATATTAATTAATATAATGAATTTTTAAACTCTGATTTTAGCATGTTGTGAAATGTCAGTTATAGGTTTTTTTAGTATTTTTAAATGTCGATGTTTGGTGTCTCTTAATAATATGTAATATTGTATTGTTTTAGTATTGTAACTTCTATTTTCTTGACGTGTGTAAACAGATCTTGTATAGACACAAATAAACTATCTATCTATCTATCTATCTATTAAATTAGCTCTTACTCTAATATTAGAACTGTTTTACTAGAAGTATTTACCATAAGGCAATTTATCACTTGAGCCATGGGGATATATCATGTACAGATGAGACCCTTCAGTATCAACACCTCCTAAGATAAGAGCAGCACCAATAAATCCTTGGTATCGGAAAAGATACTGCTTTAGCATCATGTTTGCTGTGCATACTCTAGCAACACGATTAGTATTTAGTTTATGCAATGCTAGTTGGGAAGAAATCATTTCTGTTGTCATTTCAGTATCAGCAGCAGTTCCGGCACCACAACAGCTAAAATGATGAAATTAAGATTTTGGTGAATATTTAGTGAAATATTTGAGTTAAGGGTCATGTAATTTATATTTTATTACACAGTTAGTGTAACAAAAATCTTACTTACTACATATTGGGAGCCAGATAGTGAATTTTTTCGGAATTTTTATCAGCTACAGTTGTATCTTCAGTAGCTCTAGTATCAGCACCTAAGATAACTCCATCTTTGAAGGTGATACCAACGATTGTTGTTCCCGTTTTTTGTGCCGTAGGAAAAGTAAGACCTTTGCTTTCCAGTAAGGCATTTCTGAAAAAAAACATGTAAAGGGCGACTATTTTTTGTATATCAATGAATAAAACATACCTTCGACAGTTCTCGAATCCAAAGCCTGGAGAAGGTACGTCTGGGCACAACACTGAAGCCATTTCTATATAATAACGTGAATAAAGAATATGGATTCTTTAGGGCTTCTTACGTTCCCACTTCAAAATAGGATTAAAAATTAAACAAATTCCGGAAAATATTGCAAATCATACAAACTTACAGTAAAATGACAGTTTGTTTTGTAATGACAATTGACAGTATTGACTATTGACACGATTGACACTAAAGCCAGTCAAAAACATGATACCGACACTACCAACTTCTAAACGCTACAACCTACAACAGACTGGTTGTGACAGAACTGACAGATAAGCTAGAGACTGAAAATGTAACCCAGATGGCAGATGCCAATCCTTGCCGTCAGATGGCTGAATGATACAAAGACTCGTGCTGCTAGATGGCTGAATGCTGAATGATACAAAGAATGAGTACCATGGCCGACTCTACACTAGGCCGGAGCCCTAGATGTGGCAACGTGGCTTAGCTGTCAAATAGTTGGCCTATAGTTTCAGAATAGTTATTACATTTTATATGTATTAGAGTTCATCTGGGTTAATAAATTAAGAAAAATACTTTTTAGAACTACTACTACTAATACCACTTACATCTGATGTCTGGTTCATCATAGTCAGACACTACAAAATAAAAATAAACGCAACCTGTTTCCTGCTGCCACCTCCACTTCCACTTAAATGAACACTCAATTTATTTTGTAAATTGTCACTTGAGCTAGAAAAATTCACTATTAGGTCACTGTGAAGCCATTCTTGCTGGTCTTGGTTCCCTTTCACTATAAAATCGTTTCGTAGGTATGCCCAGATGCATGCCCTCGTTGGCTTGCCCAGATGAGTTCTATTAACTGTATTTTTCTGTGATATTTGGTAGGTCCAGAAAACATTGTAGGTACCACATAGTATTGTCTTTATTCTGATAAATATAACCAGCCCATACGAGGAATACCGTTCACCCACTTCTGTTTATGTCCCTTATTGGAAGCACAATTGCTAATGAACACTCAATTTACTTTGTAAATTTTAACTTGAGCTAGAAAAATTCACTATTAGGTCACTGTGAAGCCACTCTTGCTGGTCTTGATTCCCTTTCACTATCAAATCTTTTCGTAGGTATGCCCCAGATGCCCAGATGCATGCCCAGATGAGTTTTATTAACTGTATTTTTCTGTGATATTTGGGAGGTCCAGAAAACATTATAGGTACCACATTGCGTGCTTTAAAATAGGTCTTATCCTTTGAAATGTTTGTCAATTATTGTCTTTATCCTTATAAATATAACCAGCCCTTCCGAGGAATACCTTTCACCCACTTCTGTGTATGTCCCTTATCAGATACACAATTGCTAGTGCAACCTGGTACTACACACTTTGCAGGCATCTTTTTATCTTTATAGCTTCATTTGTGCAGGTAAATAAGTAGAAACCCATTCAAAATTACCTTGCAACGTTCTTTTTAATCTGGAATAATAATAATAATATGTTGGGCCATGAATTGGTAGTCCTCTACTCATGCCTCTACTGGGCTGCAACCTGGTACTACACGCTTTGCAGGCATCTTGTTATCTTTATAGTTTCGTTTGTGCAGGTAAATAATTAGAAACAAATTAATAATCACCTTCCAACCATATTTTCTGCACCTGGAAGGATACACATGACATAACAACAAATGAAAACACGGCCTGATCTCCAACGTTGCCATATTTCAATGCTCCGGCCTAGTGAGTAGAGACGGCCATAAACCAGCCCTTCCGAGGAATACCTTTCACCCACTTCTGTTTATGTCCCTTATTGGACGCACAATTGCTAGTGCAACCTGGTACTTTGCAGGCATCTTTTTATCTTTATAGTTTCATTTGTGCAGGTAAATAAGTAGAAACACATTAAAAATCACCTTGCAATGTTCTTTTTACTCTGGAATAAGGTTATGTTGGGCCATAATTTGGTATGTCCTCTATTGGGCTGCAACCTGGTACCACACACTTTGCAGGCATCTTGTTATCTTTATAGTTTCGTTTGTGCAGGTAAATAATTAGAAACACATTAATAATCACCTTCGAACCATATTTTCTGCTCTGGAAGACTACACATGACATAACAACAAATAAAAATTCGGCCCGCTGATTCAGTGTTGCCATATTTCATGCTCCGGCCTAGTGAGTAAAGTCGGCCATGGGAATACCTTTTACCCACTTCTGTTTATGTCCTCCATTGGAAGCACTAATTGCTAGTGCAACCTGGTACTACACACTTTGCAGGCATCTTTTTATCTTTATGGTTTTGTTTGTGCAGGTAAATAATTAGAAACACATTAAAAATCACCTTCCAGTCTTCGTTGTTACTCTGGAAGGTTATGTTGGTATGTCCTTGATTGGCGAGTGCAACCTGGTACTACACACTTTGCAGGCATCTTGTTATCTTTATAGTTTCGTTTGTGCAGGTAAATAATTAGAAACACATTAATAATCACCTTCGAACCATATTTTCTGCTCTGGAAGACTACACATGACATAACAACAAATAAAAATTCGGCCCGCTGATTCAGTGTTGCCATATTTCATGCTCCGGCCTAGTGAGTAAAGTCGGCCATGGGAATACCTTTTACCCACTTCTGTTTATGTCCTCCATTGGAAGCACTAATTGCTAGTGCAACCTGGTACTACACACTTTGCAGGCATCTTTTTATCTTTATAGTTTTGTTTGTGCAGGTAAATAATTAGAAACACATTAAAAATCACCTTCCAGTCTTCGTTGTTACTCTGGAAGGTTATGTTGGTATGTCCTTGATTGGCGAGTGCAACCTGGTACTACACACTTTGCAGGCATCTTTTTACCTTTATAGTTTCGTTTGTGCAGGTAAATAATTAGAAACACATTATAAATCACCTTCCAACCATATTTTCTGCTCTGGAAGAATACACATGACTTAACCAAAGACCAAGGACGTTAAAACAATAGGGGGACGCAGCTATTTACTTTTCGCGTTGAAGCCGCATAGTCACATTCTAAGCGCATTGCAAAGTTGCCAAACTAGGCATTTTTCTAAGTAAAACTAAGAAAACAAGCAAGCTTATGAACACAAAACATCAGCGAAACAAAGCAAGCTTATGAACACAAAATATCATATTTAATATAATAATATAATATATTTATGAACAGTGAATTGATGTAATGATTTTTATATATGCAAAACGTTAGGATCAGAGTCTAATTTCGCTCTTTTGCAATATTTGACAGTATGAAGAAATTTTCATATGTCAACCCGGCAACGCCGCTTGGCTCTCATTGCTAGTTGCCATGGGATTTCTACGGTTGCCAAACTGGGCAAATTTCTAAGTAGATTTACGGTCAAATTCGCCCCAAACATCGCGTCATTAAACGAAGAGGTTATGTTGATCCACCCACTCGACAAAGGTGCGAGAAATTCTTGCTATTCCACCGGCAACCCTGTACTGCGCATTAGCGACGGGGCGGCGCAGGAGGGAACGTCAACGGGCATAGATAAAAAATTTTTAGGTTGGGTTAGGTCAACGGGTGTGAAATCTGAATTTCAATTATATATTTGAAATTCCTGAGAACCGTTAAACCTTATTCGAATCTATTTTGTGTTCGAGTATTAATTTTTCTGTCAAGGGCGTACCCAGGATTTCAGTTAGGGGGGGGCAGGGGGCTGCTTAGTGCTTATACCTGTTTCGAAAATTGACTTTTATTCATTAACTTTTATGATGACACAAAACAAATATTATAAGTACATAATAATTATACTATACATTATGTATAATATATAATATTATATATGTTTATTTTAATTTAACAGTAATCTTCTCGGATTTGCCGAAAATTTGTCTATGACAATCTTTTCAATAAACTCACTGTTGTCTTTTAAATAATTGCGATGTACGCTCATCAGACATAAACCCGTAAGCCTTTCTTCACCCATGGTGCTTCTTAGCCACGTTTTAACTCTTCGCAGCGTACTGAAGGACCGTTCTACGGTCGCCGTGGTGCATGGGATAGTGCTTAAAATAATTAATGCCTTTCTGACAGCAGGGTAAAAAATGTTCGCTTCTTTGAACAGATCAACTACTTCTATGTCCTTTAATTGATCATCTGATAAAGCCTTCGTCACCCATAAATTATGCCAAAGGTTCAGTTCCCCGGTGATATCCAGGTTATAAAATTCTTGGAATGATTCTGCGTTTTTGTGTAGGTCTGCAATGCTGGTTTTTGTCATATACAAGGGATGTAGCCTGCTTAAAGCAAACGCCGGAGTATTTTCTTGGGAGAATCGAATATTCAATGATGAAATGAGTGAATCAATGTATGGTATTATCAGGGAACGCCGCCAATATTCGTTATCATTGTCTGATGGCGGATTACTTCTATGTGTTTGCTTATGAGCAAGACGTGGAACCGAAATTTCTATGTTCAAATCCATTGCAACAGCTCGTGCTTTTTGAAGTATTTCATTACTTATTCTATCAGGAAACTCGCGGTCATTTCTGAGAATGTCCTTGATATTTTTAATGTGTTTTCCTACCGAGATCATGTCGATCGATTTAGCTTGCAGTGCGTTAACTACTGGTTCTATAACTGCTGAATATTTGGCTATTGTTTGTAGAGAAACAATAAACACTGGTTTTGTAACGGCTGAATGCAACTAATATGCAGATTTTCTGGTGGCATAATTTCCCTCTACAGATAACGTTTCTAGAGATTTCACGAGCTCTGAAAAATGTTGAGAAAACTTTCTGATTGATTTATATTTTTCGGACCATCTCGTCTCACATAATCGTGATAGGTTTGGAGCGTAGTTTCGACGTGTAGTCGATTCTCTGAAAAACGTTATAACATCCTTTACAGTGGCGACAGTATTTCTAATTTCTGGCACTGCGTTCGCATCATTCACAACAAGGTTGAGTTTGTGACTTGAGCAATGAAAATATAAAGCACGAGGATATTTTTTTCTCAAAATGGCTTGTACGCCACCCTCTTTTCCTGCCATTGTAGAACAGCCATCGAATCCAAACCCTACGCAATCTTCTTTGGAGAGGTTAGAACTAATTAAGAAATTGTCAATTGCTTCGGCGATTGCGGAAGCATTTTGTGCTTTTAGTTCAACGAACCCTACAAATTCTTCTCTGATTTTACTTTTGCTTTCGTCGTAGAACCGCACGCCTATTGACAGCTGTTCTTTCCCAGATACGTCTGCTGTTTCATCAGCTAAGATTGAGTAAGCCATGGTCTTCCGAACCTCACTAATTACATTCTCCTGAATAACTTCGCCACATAAATTTATTAGTTCGTTTTGTATTCTTGGCGAAGTATAAATTGCATTTCGACGGCACTTTTCAAAGTGACTCTTTAATTTGTTGTCCCCTGAATCGATTCTCAACTTCAATAAATCTAATAAAACACCCTCATCTGCTTGTTTGCCCCTAAGAGGCATATCATGTGTACCGCAAAATACTATACAAGAAATAATTGATGACAATATTTGTCTGTTTTCATCGATTGCTTTTTGGTGTCCACTTTGCAGTTGGATGTCTACAGGAACATTTTCAAGAAAATTTTTTGCAGCATTTGTCGCCGTTTGGTGAAGGTTGGTCGTTGCATGCTTTCGGCAGTCTTCATGCATATTTTTGAACTTTAAATATGGCCTGACCATAAACGATCCCAAAATTCCTCTCACAGTGCTAATGGGCGGAGGAAACAAAACACAATACTTACAAAGAGCACCTTTTAGTCGCTTGGAATATACTAGCCATGGTGAATATTGATCCAACCAAGCATGATTAAATTTTCTTTTTAAATGGCTTGCATCACTTTCAAAATCGTAATTTCTGGGCGGGATCCAAGGATTTTGTAACAACTCCCTCTTCTTTTCCGTCGATAGCTGGGTAGCCAATCCAACATAACGACCCAGATCATTTTCATGACAGCCATCGTCCACTATAATTTCAGGATCGACGTTGACGTCATAAGTTTGTTGGGATGTCGATGGAGAAGAATAGTCGGCAACAGATATATTAAGAGGTTCTACTGAAGAATTTGACGCTTGTCCAATGTTAGCATGCAATGATATTGGCATTACATGAGTGGTTTTATCATGGTTGTCATTTTCATCGCTTCCACTGCTACTTTCCCGACCTTTTTTTCTTTTTTCGCGTGGCCTCCCTAAAAAATGGATACACAGAATTACCCTTACAGTGTTTAGGCGGGTTGCATAGGACGAAAATCAAAGATCAAGTTTCACATTCTCTTGCATATGGTTTGAACGCCAAATAATCAAAACTAGGTAAGTAATTTGAAATAATACACTTGTTGTGACGTTAGAGAAAAGGGATTTTGTTGTCGGTATGATCTTATTAATAAATCCAAAATATTGCAAGGATCTTTCTTTTATGTTTTTTTTTTTTAACTTTTTTATCACAAAATATTCACAAATGTTATTTTAGCTATTATAACAAAACCACGTGTTGTAATTAATAAATTTAAATATTGTAAGTAATGCCTAAGATATACACTTACAAGAGAGTCATAGCCCCCCTTAAACAAATCAAATAATCATATTAAGTATGTACTTAAGTGTTTTGTTTTGACTCACCTCTTTCAAAGAATTTCCTGATATCCATTTGACGGAGTAATATTTCCAGTTGTTGCGCAGTAAACGTAAATCTCGTGTCTCCGCAACGAAACTATAAGACACTATCTATGGCGTATGAAATATTCGCTCGTATTCCACTCCGAACTGAATTGTATTCGAACTAAATTCACGTGCTCTGCCTTACGTTCCGCTTATATATTGAAAATATTCTCGCTCCCGAAATATGTAGAAAATACTCGAGCTCGACTCTATTTCCATCCTTGTCTTATAATACATGCTATCACTGTCTTTTCTTTCCGGAATAGTCCATGCTAGAATATTCTTCGTGGTATTGCTATTCAATACTAGATGTCTCTATTGACCGTATACAGTATACATTGAGCCTATTTCTTTTTACTGGAAAAAGTACTGCCGTCCGAAACTAGATGGCGTTAGATGTTATTTTCTTCCAATTATATTCAGCTTTAATCCTATATGGCTCTGATTGTCTCGTCGGAAGCGGAAACTACGAGATACCACGGTTTTGTGGGAGATTTAAATTATATTGCATCGCTAACAGTATACTAGAGTCTGTCTAGTGAGTCGCGGCACAGAAATAACCGCGGCAAATTTAAAAATAATTTAGTTGTAAGCACTGAATAGAATATGCTATGAAATTTGAGTTTGATACTTTCACTATTTTATTTTATGAACACTAAGAATCTTAAACTAAATCTGTACAGATATATACTACTTAAAATAATATGCAACATATTGAATATTATTTTATTTTAGCATAGCATTGAAAACAAAAATTATATAATAAAACCAAACTTGCATCAAAACCGTACCTACTTAATTTTTATTTATTCTGTCTCGTAATCAAAATCAGATTCTAGAAATTAAATTATCGACTATAAATCATTACTGACACTTTCATTTGTTAGTGATAACTAACAAATAATAAAAACGAAATAAAGAAATAAATAAAGTGTATCAAAACTTGATCAAAACATTTTGCGTTTCGTTTGACGGCGGCTGAAGGTCGCCATATAAAATATTCTAATAAATACGTTGTGACACGACCGACACGACTCACTATACAGACTCTATATCGAATGTTGTAGAATATTTAACTATAGAAAATAAAGAACAAATCTGGCTGAAAAGATATTTTGTTTCCAACACTTCATTTTGCGCAGAGTAGGTAACACGTTTTTAATTTTTATTTGCCAAAAAAAATTACATTTATTTAATCTTCTAGGGGGGGCAGCTGCCCCCCCCTGCCCCTACCTGGGTACGCCCTTGTTTTCTGTTGTGAATTCCAACATTTCAAATTCTAGATAATCGTAACACAGACCGTACATTCGTAGGTATCTGTTTTGTGTTCCAGTAGTGTTGAGTGTGTTGCAGTGCTTAATTACCTGATAGGCCCCAAAAGCAGGCTGACGATCCGAAAATAGTCATGGGTAGACGCTGCTACATATGCAAAAAATGGGATTATCGGCACCCGAACTTGACCTTTTACAGGTAAGTGTATTCGTACATTCATCTGCAGTAAAATTGATGGTATTGTAAAACCTCTAATTTCATTCCTATGTGCTACCTGCTGGGGTACATTTGAAAATAACAGTATACAGTACATATGGGATCTTTCAAATAAGGTGTCTATAAACAGTAAAGTTGGGCTTCATATTTTTAGAAATTATTTTAAACACCTCCAGTTTGCTCCTATTGTCATGTAGGAATACTTTGGTATG
Source organism: Callosobruchus maculatus (assembly GCA_951848785.1). NCBI lineage: Eukaryota > Metazoa > Arthropoda > Insecta > Coleoptera > Chrysomelidae > Callosobruchus > Callosobruchus maculatus. The sequence goes on from CATOUR010000100.1 coordinate 6,378,680, forward strand.
TTTACATTTATTGGGCTGGTACTGCATTATATAATTATAATGTCATATTATTTTACCTAGATAATTTGAAAGTGATATCGATATCACATATTATACACAACTGTACCTACATATAAACACACCTAGCCTGATGAGTGTTACTTTCATATTCTTAAACACCTCATCCAGTTTGCTACTGTTGCCATAGGTATAGAATATTTTTAATCTATGCATATCTGTATATATACTTACATATAAATAAACCTAGCTTGAGTGTTACTTTCATATTTAACAAAATAAAATAAATTAAAGTATCATTTTTTTGAGCTTTTCTATAATCATATTTTTCAGTATTACCAAAGATATGGTTCTGAGGAGGAAGTGGTTTGATGTAATGGGAGTGACTGACACAGACCTACCACAATTAAAAGAAGTCTGCTCAGAACATTTTACTAACGATGACTTTGAAACCACACTATCCGGAAAGAAGCGTTTGAAAAAGAATGTGGTGCCTACTTTGTATACCAAGGAAGAAGATAGAAAACAGCTTAAAGTGTAAGTAGCTATGTATAAATAATTAGACTTTAACATTATAGGTAGGATTTAGAATCTGATATAGTAACAAAAAATATAATTTAATCAACGTTACATTCTAAGAAGCATGTTTTTCTTACATCTTTGTTATGTTGGAAATAATCCAAGAAAATCCATTATATCTGTGAGCACAGTCTTTAGTCTGATTATTCTAAATAATGGTGTCAAAGTGGATAGGCTGCTGAACTGTAGACTTTATGGTTCTAATGCAGGAAAATTAATTGGAGTTATGAAATGCTACGATATGCCATCTAGGTGCAGGTGAAACTTTTTTTAGTGTCAAGGGTATACTTTTGCTGAGACAAGTTGTAAAACTTGTAATGTAATTTTTCTTTGACGTTTGAAGGAATAGTGAGTAAAAAATCTAGTTGGTGAATTGAATAATGAGGTGTAATTGTTTTAGAGCAAAAGATAAAATAGGTACAAGTGTTTAGTAAAAAGTGATAGTAACCCTAAATTGATAAACTGTTGAAAGACCTTAACTGTTACTCTTACTAGTTATTTTAAGGTGATCTTTAGTTTTTAGTATCATATACTAAGTATAAATTATAGGCTGTTTTATTTTCAAGGGAAATATATATATGCAATATATTTTGTGTTACATATAAATACTTCAATGTTCTCAATCCTCAACAGTTTTTGCTCAGGAAACAGCTTTCAGATAATTTTTTTCAGGGCATAAAGTGAGCAATTTATTTTTTGAATATAATAAAATAAATAAATAAAAAAATGTACAAAAATAATTCCATAAAATTAATAATTTTTTACTGTTTAACAGTAATATCATTTATTTTGTTCTAAATTTTCATCACATAATTATTTTAATGTGTATAGTTTTTTAATCATTTCCCAGAACAGTATTTTGTGTTTCATCACTTGTACCTATCTCAATTTTTTGAAACTTTGTTGCTCGTAAATTATTCTGACCACTGTCTAAATGGGCAATATCACAAACAGACTGTTTTATCTATTGTTTTATAATGTTATAATTATATAGTCATAATGATAATCATAATTCCAATTCTTATATAGAGACCATCCTTTGAAGGTAGCACACAAATGTAATACTGGTGCTTCTCAAGAAGGTAGTGGTAATGAACCAGCTGCAAAGAGGTACCTTTTTTATTTAGTAAAAATATATGAAATATACTGCGTTTTCAAGGATTCTTTGCTGTGTGCCTGTATTTGATCTGATTTTTAACTGTTATTTATATATTTAATATACATACAATATATTTTTTATTAGAGATATATATACTTGCATTTCATTCATAGATTTGCTCAGTAAACAGCTTGCAGAGATACATTTCTTCGGAGCATAAAGTATGCAATTATATTTTGAAAACAATGTGAAAAAATGTACAAAGGCAGTTACATACAATTAATAGCACCTTAAACTGTTTATTTATGATGTTATGATGTTCTAATTTTTATCACTAAATCACTAAATTACTTTACTGTGTAGTATTTTTTGAACATATTGTTTTGTTGTTCATCACTGATATCTTTATTTTTGGAAATATTTTTACTTTCAAATTCTTCTGTCTCCATGGTCAAATGGATACTATCACAAATAGAATATTTTATCTAAAATTGTTTTTTGAACATATTGCTAAACAGTATTTTGTTGTTCACCACTAGTATCTTTATTTTTGGAAAAATTTTTACTTTTAAATTCTTCTGTCTCGTCTCCATGGTCAAAATGGTTACTATCACAAATAGAATGTTTTATCTATAATTGTTTTATCAAGTTATAATTATGTATTTAATATTATAATTTTATTATGATTTAAATTTTTAGGTGCCACTAGCCCTTGAAGGAAGCTTTCTTATCTGCTATTGGTGCTTCTCAAGAAGCGATCTGTGGTGAACCAGCTCCTAAGAGGTATTTTTTTTTAATTATAGTTGTATTAAACATATAAGTTGTCAGCACAGTATGGCTTTTTGATGGTTTTTTGGTGTTACATTGTATACAACAGGAAAGTCCATTTTCCGTTACTTTGTCTTTTTGTGTGCTTTTATTCATTCTGATTTTTGGCTTAATAATATGATAAAAAAATAACGAGGTTCATTATCTCTGAAGTCCATGATTATTATATGATAACAAATACTACTGAGCATAAAGAGTCTTTCAGAACATGTAAAATTGGGCTGGGGTATTTTTTTGTAAAAACATAAGATCATACAAAAAAATTAATGTTGAAAGACTTTCACAACTGAAGGCATCCATACTGAACTTGAAATTTTTCAAAAATCCTTACAGAGACGCTCAATATAATAGTCATATACAGATACAATTTGACTTTACAACCACTTATTTGCTATATATTCATTGAGTTAGATAAGTTAGATAAGAAATATAAAAGTTCTACATCCACTGAGTCAGTTTTCTGTCGTGCTGTGGCAGCTGTCAAAAAACTTCTTTAACAAATATAAAGTTTATGAAATTATACGTTCATTCATTATGGGATAAATCCCAGAATATATCAAATTCGTGTTTTTTAAAAATATTAATAATCTAAAATTTTATTTCAAATTCTGATGACCTACCTGTATTATTACTATAGTGTGCCATTATTTATGTCCCGTATTTGATGTTTAATTTTTTGCTGTGCTTCTAGGAATCCAAGGGGTTGAGTGTAAAAGCTATGTGACCTAAGTAGTACCAGTACTACCAGTAGAAGCAGTTTTATTTAGTAAATCATCATATCTGGCACATTTGCAATTTTTCGCCGTTCAACAACACTTAATAGATTCGATGATTTATACTGATATTTCTAATTATTCCCATAATACTGTACCATTGTTTATAATAATCGTTGATAATGTTGGTATACTGCAAAAAGGTGACCAAGTCAGAAAACTAGTTCCTCGTAAATGGCTGTTGAAAGTAATCATAATTTAAGTAACAAATCACTCAACGTGTTTTTTAGAAAACATAGAACTCATAAAAATGTTCACTGCGAGTTATAAAAAGAGCTTGAAGAAATTAGACTATATTTCTGACTTGGTCACACTTGATGTTGGAAAATATATTAATACTGACTTGGTCCAAATAAACTTCAATTTTCTTGAAATAAGAAACATAAACATAATCAATCACATTTAAATCTAGAATACTGAATCAGATCTATTTTGGTTCCAGGGCATTGCTTTTCTTGTTCTTATCTACAGGGAGGGATTTATTCCAGCTGTGATAGTCAAGATGGTTACTTTTACGTGATATGTCTCACAATGTAGTTAAGTTGATCATTTTACCTGCTACTTTATTGGACATATTAGACTTAGTCAAAACGAGCTGTTAACCAAACTGGCAAAATTTTCGAGTATTGACTTGGACAAAATCATTTATCGTCGTTTAGTACCAAAAACGTCAAATCGTCGATTTTTGGCCTATCACTTTTTGCAGTACATCGACGTATGATGTATTTGATGTTGAATTTTTATATTTCTTTTTTGTTTTGTTTTTAGTGATCCAAGCAGTCGAGTGTAAGAGCTATGTAAGCTATACGCTTCCCAACATAAATCCTACTGTGACTGTGACTACTAGAAGAATATATGCTTTGTTGAATAAATAATGGTAGGATGACAAAGAATGGGGCACAAGCTCATTATGTAATTTAAATTAATATACATACGTTATATGTTGCGAAAATTAAAATGAAATTTAAAATATACATGTACATTAAAAATACTTAAATAGTTGTTTTTAAATAAGAGAAACATTTTTTATTACTATTGGTTACATGACATGTGTGTAAACGAATATTAATTTGTGTACAAATATGAATAAAATAATTGTTGCCACAGTTACTATTTTTTTATGTGAAGGCTGTCGATATATCGATAATTGGGAAGACTGATATTAATGAAAATTTTAAAGTTTATAGGAAAAACACGTAATTGTTCACTGCCTGTCTGCTACTTTAAAAATGTATACACTTAATTTGACATGATTTAATAAGGTGGGGTAGTAACTTCCAATTTACCTACTGATTTTCGAGCCACTAATATTTTTCTTTGAAATAAGTTGTAATCATTTTCTTTGCCAAAAATAATGGTTAAACCACTGCAAACGGAGCACATGCAATGCTTAGGTACTTATGTATTTCTATCAGTACAGTTTGTTACAATAAAAATTACTTCATGATAGTTTTTACTTTTGAGCATAACAGAGTATGGCTTTATAAAACTTTTATCTGTAAACGTGATTTAGTAATATATATATTTTTTTATTATTTTAAATGGAAGTACGACTCAAGCGTACCTAGCTAACATATTTCGGATGCTACTAATGGTTGTGCGACTTATTAAATTATTCTTTTTCGAATTACAATGATAAATTTGATTTCTGATGTCTTTATAACCTCAAAAAATACCAAAACAGTATACTCCTGATGTCATAAGTAAATATTCGAAGGTATAGGTACAAAACTATACTGAGTGGTACTTTTGAAGGTACTATAGGGTCTATCATACCTTGCATTCAAAACATTTTTTTTTGTACATCAACCCCTAAAACTCACCCCCAAATTTTTTTTTCAAATAGCACCCCATAGGTTTTCCTACCTAAATGATATCCCCATTTTATTTAAAATATTGTGGTACCTTTAATTTTATATGCAAACTTATTTTTTCCGTAAAATCATAAGTATAAGACAAACGAAATGATGATTTGTTTGACGCCTGATATTTTTGTAACAAAAACGGATAGAAAAGAAAAGTAAGTGGGTGTTTCAATGGTAGTAAATGACCTATCATTCCTTGCTTATGAACCATTTTTTTCTTACTTAAACCCCTGGAATCCACCCCTAACTAGTTCTTTCAAATTTCAATCTACAATTTTGCCTGGAAAAATAAATTCTTTACTTGAATTTAATTTTCGTAGTGCCTTACTTTTTATGCCCCTACTGCAATTTATCGTTAATTTTGGCGCCCGTGTGCGGGGCACACCCTGCACACGGGGTTGGCGCGGCCCGATGTAGCCATAAAACTTTTCCACGTTTTTGCACTTAGTTTTGTTGTCACATTTTTTTTATTAGTTGATTCATGAAAATAAAAAAAAATATTTTCCACACATGTGTTTTAATTAATTTATGTTTACGATTTCATGGATTAAGCGAAAATATCACGCGTCAAGGAAATTCTGGGACACCCGGTATACAGATACAATTCCACTTATGGTGATTTATTATTTTTTGTTGTGATACCCCAGAAAAATGCACTGCACTGCATTTTGACAACTTCAACAATTTCACAGAAAACAAAAGAAAGCGCAGACGTAAATATTTTGGCTTCACCATTAATACAGGATAGACTGTGACATGCTGCGTCCCCCTATTGTTTTAACGTCCTTGCCAAAGACCTAACCTCAAATAAAAACTCGGCCCGCTGATTCAGTATTGCCATATTTCATGCTCCGGCCTAGTGAGTAAAGTCGGCCATGAAAGAACGAAATGTCAACACGATCAACCAACGCATACCAACGAAAGGTGTTGACAGTTGACATTTCATTGTCATCAACCGAATTGAGGTTAAGTGGTTATGGTTGTTGTGTTGTTTAAAAACCGACAAGATTATTTTTTTACAATTTCATTTCAGTGTGTTAATTTTTGGCTGCGAAAGGAATGAGAATATCGGATAAACAACTTGAATTTTAAAATGGATCGTGAAACAAAAACTTTTGTGAGTGAATATTATTTATATTCATTATTTACATTTTCATCACTCAATTGTTACAGGTGATACCCAATGAGCAATGTAGAAGAGCAGGAATTACAGCAACTTGGCTCACAATAGATCAGTTATCAGTAAGAGCATTTGAAAAACGAAACATCAAACAGCCAGACGTTCCTAGTCATTTTGCTTCAACTACTCCCTCATCAATTTTTCATCTACGACAAGAAGTTATTCTATTTCACCCTATTTTAAGGAAACTCGTCAATGAATCATGTGGTGTATTTTTAGCTGTGCAAAATCTGATTGTGAACAAAAATACAGCTGACTATAAAGTAGAATTATTCAAAATGAGTAGGCAGTATAGGTCCATAATAAGAGCATGTTTAGAAAATCTGCAAGATGATCTCAATAAGGCAGAGGAAAATGAGAAAGAACAGCTACAAAACTACATTACAATATTTTATTCAGTAGAATGTATTTGGCATTTGTGTGAAATTCTGTTTGTTGATATTATACCAGGCAATTTAATATTGTCTCAGCTTTTAGAATGGATAAGATTCCATTTTCCCAAACATGAAAGGAATGCTGCTTCAATGCTCACAAGTGAATCAGTAGGCTTAGAGATCCATGAAGATTATTGGAATACAGTATTTGGTTCCTTGTTACAAGGAAGAGTGAAAGTTGTTAGAGCCTTATTAAGGCAACATTCTTCCGCAGATGATCCAACATTCAAGTTAGTTGATCAAGTCTTACGTGCTATGCCTATGTGTAGTGTAAGTATTGGAAATGAGTTAAAATGATTATCAAATAAATTATGCAAGAAGACAGTCACTATATTTCAGCTATCTTTTTGAATATTTTGATTAAGCCATTTCACAAAAGAACTTTTTACATATTTTTAACAAATGATTTCATGTTACTTTCAATATTCACATATATCTTATTTTTTTAGGGAGTGAATGGAACATCTATCAATGAATTCAACATGCAGTGGAGACATTGGGCTATAGATGTTCAATCCAAAATTGATGCCAAGTTATTTAGTACTGAAAAGCATTTAGATTTGATCATGAGGGTAAGAATTATATTAGGTCCATCCAATCCAAGGGTATGACACAAATTAATAGCAAAATTGCAGATTTTTTGAGTAAAAATATTGAGATTTGATTTAACCAAACTTAGTTCAGTGTAAAAGTGGATAACAACCAAAATACAGTATGTCAAAATTGTAATTATCATTTGTTTTTGCTTAACAACTTATCAAAATGATGATGTAACAGCACAAAATTAGGTACATAGGGTTTTTTGCTGGGTACTATACATTAAGCCTCTTTAAAATGATGTAACTTTTTTGTTTCACACTAAATAAGTGTATATGTTAAGGATGTTTGTTCAAACATTTATGTCTGTGAAAAGGTATATTATGTAAATGTAGCTCCAAGTAACCATTTTCTAGATATATGCTTTACAATACACAGTCAAATTTTCAAATTAAACATATTACATTACACACTTAGTTACTATCAAAATTTTCTAGTGTTTGTTAATATTTTAGTGTTATTTATATATTAAAAAATCTTAGAGAAAAATGGCAGTAACAGGAAACTAAAATTTTTGAAGTCATCTGTACTGAATATGGACAACAAATTTAATCTAATAGTTATGTCAATCATCATGTTAGATGCATCTTTTACATGGTGATACACCCCTGATTATATAGATTTGGAATTCTTAAGTATATCTTTTTTTAGTTGGTAATAGGAGAAGAGAAAGCTTGGACAGAAATACAGGATCGTTGTGAAGCTTGGTATGAATTTTTAGCTGGGTGGCTGTTCTATACAGAACCCACCGCAAAATCCTTTGAGCTTGGTCAGTATGCCAAAAGGAGTATCACCAAAATGAGGGTTGCTAACAATTTAAAACATTTAGACAGAGTAATTTTAGCTGCAATGGAATTTGATATCTTTCAGGTAAGAAGTCTTGTATATGTTATTTTTTGTACTATGGTTTAGCCTATATTTAAAATAAGCAATCGTTTTTAAAGAAAAATTATCTGCTTAAAAAGAAATAGTCAGCTGTTTCTTAGAGAAAGAAACATGGCAAAGTCACTTATTACTGAACCTTTACAATTGGGGTTTGGTATTCTTTAATTGTTAGAAATAAGTATCTTGATCTCAAATAAAGTCTCCTAGATGAATAGACAAAATTGAGAATATAAATAAAATATGTTTTCCTATATCAAATCCATACAAGAACAAATTATATTTAAAAATATGTGTGATGTTTGTTTAGTCATATAGCTTTTTTAGTGAATTTTGTCTGACCTGCAAAAATAAAATAAATAAATATTTATTTTGGCCTCATATAAAAGTGGAGCAATTGGTGATATGCAGATTTTAGCAATTAAATTATTAATATAAAAGATGACAGGACTTATTTATGTTATAACATTAGATGATACAAAAATTTGACAAATTTCAACATTTTGCAGGTGATTAAGGAAATTCAGCATATGACTGAAAATGGTTGGTTTGTGGCACATTTAAGTGACCTTCTGTACCACTCAAGCCGTCTCACTAGCTTAGAAAAAGAAGTACCCAACTTGTAAGTAGCATTTTAGCAGCAATTCACTAATAGGTCAACCAGTGCTGTAAAGAATAAAAAATGCTGAATTCAAGATGTTTTATATGTCTTTAACCATTTGAAGAAGTTGATTTATATCACAAAAAACATACCACTTATGCCTGTTTGAGTTTCAATCAGTCCATCCATCTGTCGGCAGAGTATGGATTGAATGAACATTTTATAGTTAGTGGATTTTTTATATGTATAATTTGAAAAAAATGATGTTTCATCTATTTATTATATCTATGACTAAATTATCTACAGTTAAATTTTTGTCTTCTAGTTCTGCTGAAAAACTTAGAGAATCCTTTATTCTGGATTATGGAATCACTATGATGGGACACAAATCCTTATGGCAGGTTGGCTTGAGTTATTTGGACCATTGTACCCATGATGGAACTCAAGTTATTGCCCTTTTGTTGCCAAGGATACCATCAGATAATGAAGCCAAAACTCTCAAAATCATCAGGGAAGCTAAAAAGAGGGACCTGAATGATGTTGGTAAGAATATAATTATATTATATGTTATACATAACAGAAGCGCGACTAGAAATGCTCAGAACCATGTGGAAATGTATAAAAAAGCACTCAAAACTTTCATAAAAATGAGTTGTTATTTTGCTGTTTTGAGCAAACTAAGCTTTTGCTGTAACATGAAAATATTCTAGAAATTGAAAAGGACTTCAGTTAAACCAGATTTTTTTTGAATCGCCCAGCATGTTCAAAACATGATTATAACATAACAGAGATGAGTTGGTACATAAGGGTATTAATGATGTTTTTTATTCATTGCAGTTCAGTCTATCTGCAAAGTGCAAGGCATGCTTTCACTAAGAAGAGGACGAATAGGAAACGCATTATGCTGGGCTTTAAAATCTCAGGACAGTCCATTTACCTCATACTTGGCAGACAAATTTCTACAAGACTACCTTAAGAGTGGCAAATTGGGTAGCACAGACTTGTTGGATAATTTAGGATCCTGTATGCTAGTCAGTGACAGATTGATCTTCCTGGGAAAATACTTTGAGTTCCACAAACTGTACCAGACACAGAAATATAAAGAAGCTGCAAATCTGCTTGTCTCCCTTCTAGCATCCAAGATAATACCAAAATAGTAAGTGATGAAAAACTATTTTACAAATATACATTAAATAAAAGAGAGAGCAAAAAAATAATTCAAAAAAATAACATTTCGAAATATTAAAAAAGATAACATACCTAATTAAAAAACTATTTTGTTAATATTAATTAAATTTGACTTCAAATAAGTTTTTATTCTTTTCCACTTTCGAGAATGCAGTTTCTGTGCGTCGCACGACAATGATTCGTAAATAGCTGCCTTTCGAGCGAAACTTTCGATCGCAGCAACTCGTGAATAGCCCATTGCCCGCCTGTTCTGAAGTTTCGTCGCTGCCTAAACCGATGTGTAGACCATTGGCATAGCGTTCAATCATTTTTTCCATATTTTTTCATTCGGCGAGCGTGAGTTCAGCACAAGAAGTTGAACGTTGAAGAGCTGAACCACGAGATACGAGTAGACGTATCAGTGTACAGATAGCGCTAGTAATTTTTTTATGGTCAGCCACCCGCAAAGGCTGAAAGTCTATGGCGCTGTAGAAGCGCTGCGAGAGGATAAGTGTCGGTGCACGTTAGATTTGAAACGCTGCAGGTTGTAGCCGTCGGGAAGCAAATTCCCCGGTAGCTCATCCCACAGCGTCGAAGTTCTCCAAAAAAGGAATGCTGGAGGTGACTAGTTCGGAGAGTAAGGACCTCGATCTGGTAAGGATGAGCTCGCAGGGCTTCTCTAGTGTTCCTGGTTCGGACGGCCTTTGGTGTTATTATCTGGGAGAGCTCACTCGAACATCTTCCGTGATAGAATCTGTAAAACAGGGACAGGTCAGACACCCTTCTTCGATTTTCCACGCTGTGGAGGCCCTTTGCGAGGTTAGGCGTATTAATTAATTTAATTGCTCCCTTCTGGATAGTGTCCAGAAACTTTAGAGAGTGCTTCGGAGCGCATCCCCACTCATGGGAGCAATACTCCTGCGATGGTCGGATCTGTGCCTTATAGAGCAGCAGTAGATTTTCTGGTGTATATAGCTTCCTACAACGGGACAAAACTCCAAGCTTCTGAGATGCCGTACTGATGACATGGTCGTACCAGGACATGTTATTGTTGTTGATCCCCAAAAGCTTGACGGAAGGTGACTCGGCTATGGGGTGACCCTCTATTTCCACGGTTGGTACGCCAACGTGAGACTTCTTTGTAAGTGTTGTTGCCTGAGTTTTCTGTACTTTGAACTATATTTTATTTACTGAGCACCAGTCGACAATTGTTTTGATCTACGTTGATCTCTGTCTCCTGGGATATTAGTGGCTTGCCTGGTTCTATGCACGATATTAATGTACTGTCGTCTGCGAAGCTGCAGATTGGATTGGATGTTATTTCCACGATGTACAGCAAAACAGTGTAGGGGATAGGACAGGTCCCTGAGGAACATCGGCGTTTATTGGAAATACGTCTGATGAACAGCCTTCGACTATAACAAACAGAGATCCGTCGTTCAAAAGGCTATTCAGCCACTGGCGCAGGCCAGGTGGTAGTCCATAAGCAGCGAGCTTCGTCAGAAGTCCCTCGTGCCACACCCTGTCCAAGGCTTTCGATATGTGCAAGTGCAACAACACGGGATTCGCCATGGTTTTCTATTGCTCTATTCCACAAGTGACTGACGTAGGCGAGGAGGTCACCCGTAGACCTGTGCTTACGGAACTCATACTGGCGATCATTTATGATGTTATTGTTGTCCGGGTACTTCAGGGGCTGTGTGTTAATGACAGCCTCCATAACCTTAGATATGTTGCTGACAAGAGCCACAGGTCTATAATTGGTGGGATCGGTTTTTTGCCTTTCTTAGGGATGGGCTGCATGCAGCCAATCTTCCATGAAGCGGGAAACACGCTTCGCTGATACGATAGTTTGAAGAGCTTGCAAAGAACAGGTGAAAGCTCAGCGGCACAGCGTTTAAATATAATGGCTGGAATTTGGTCACGACCACTAGCTTTCTTCGTGTTTAGTTTTTGGAGGATGCTTTTTACATCTCGGTGTTGAAATTTGACCTCTGCCATTCTCGAGTTCATGTTTATGGTGGTGGTCGGAGTACTTCCTTGGAAGTCTACAGTAGATGGGTGTGATGGACTTGTCCTCTGTGGTCAAGGGAGGTATTGACGATTAGGAAAATGTCTGACTAACAGCCTTAGCTACAGACTAGAATGTTCTGGACAAACTAGGACATGAGAGGAGCTTGTTCTTAATTTTTTGGTAAAGTTCCTCCATGTTGCTATCAATCACGCTTTTGCAGTGATTTCTGGCGTCTATAAAACTGGTTCTCGGCATTTGTATTTTTCCTCCATTCTTTGTAATGTTGGTTTTTAGAGGTAACTGCATCTCTACAACGCTGATTAAACCATGGCTTGGTTTTGGAGGGATGCTTGATGATATGAGGAATATAGGCTTCCATGCCGGATATTAATATTTCTGTTATTTCTTGGGCGCAAGCGTTCAAGGGAAAGGACTGGTAGTAATCTCTTAGGTCGTCCCACTTTGCTGATCCGTAATGCCAGACCCGGGGAGGCTTTGTATGATGGAGATCTGGAGAATGCATCCTGCATAGCGTTGAGACGGTGTTATGGTCAGACGATCCTAGTGGAGCGGTTACTTTCACTGTGTAAATTGTTGGAGTAGTTGTGAGATGTAGGTCCAGCAGACCAGCAAAATCTCCGCGGCGGCTGGGGATTCTTGTTGGTTCTTAAAATACAATATAAAAATTATCTTTTGAACCAATCAGGGCAGCGCATCTTAACGTACGGAATCCGCGGTACTCTGGTATTTAGGCTTTGCCTTCGCGATCTGCTCAGTTATATAAAAAAATACAGACAAAATGGTACGTCACTGTATCAGGTGTCCGATAGCGTGTGTATCAAACACTTGCTGGTCGTTAAGCAACAAGTGTAAACAAACTACCGCGCAGTCAGTAGCGTTCTTACAATGGTTCTAGTCTATTCCGGATATTCGTAAAACATTCATCAAGCACTAATTTAGGCCCTGTAATCGTGTGTTTTACTTATGTTATTTGTTTTCAGTTTCTGGTACGTATTGCTGACAGATGCCATACCATTGTTGGAAAGTGAGGAGTTACTGTTTTCATCGAATGATACTTATACGATAATTCACTGCACAGAACAAAAGGAGGACCTACCAGAAATGAAAGATAAACTGAATATTCTGAAGTTGGCTGCTGCTAGAAACCTGGCCAGAGCATTAACGTATGAGGCCCAAAATGAATGATTATGTATTTAAGTACTTTTTTATACTTTCAATAAATTGTAAAAAACCAATTCAGTCTTATCAATATTTATTTAAGGCTTCATGTCACTGCTGGCACGAAGAAAGTTTTATTAAGGTTCGAGATAAATTTATAGCGAAGAATTATAGCTCTTGGTTACCCCTCAACGAACGTAGACATATCCAGGGCCGTTCTTAGGGGTGTGCAGTGTGCACGTTGTGCCAGCACAAAGGCGGCCAAACAAAGGGCGGCCGCAAACAGTCTGCAGATACAGTAAAATTTACTTTTGATTATAAAAATAAAATTATTAATTGAATTATATGTAAGATTAAAATGGCTTGACTTTAATATGGCAACTTGTTCTTGGCAACTAATATAGGAGGTGCTTTTGATTTATCAAAATAACAAATCATTTCTAATGAGTAAATGAGTAAAAAATTGGGTTCAACCTTTCATGACTATCATTGAAGTTGCTAGAATTTATAGATGAGAAAGTGGTTGAACCCAATTTTTTACCCATTTACTCATTAGAAATGATTTGTTATTGACCACCCACAATTTTTTGATTCAAAATTCCAATACAGTCAAAGAGTATACGAGTATAGTCGATAGTAGGATTCAAAGGCGAAGGAAGGAGGAATAACGAAGTACTTTTTAATTTGCCGCCCCAATGCATAGAACATGATTGTAGGCACAGTTTTATTTTGTTTTCCATTGTTTTGTACCTCTTATCTTGTTTGTGTTGCTCCAACAGAGTTTGTGTTTTGTGTGGTTGGTCCTAACCTGTGTTCCATGAGATTTTACTGTTTTGTGTTATTCCAAAAAATCAAAAGCTGTCAGTGTCATTTTGAAAGAGGATTTTTCACGATTTGCCGAGAAAATTCCAATTTTTAGCGTAGCATTTCTGCACAGAAAAAGCAAAATTGAGGTACTAAAATATTTTGAGGTCATGTGCGGGATGACATCTCTTGAGAAATCTATTCCGCCATGTTGAATTTATGCATCGAAAATATCAAGTGTAGTGTCATCACGGCTGTAATTTTATCCTAATTTTTGAGTTTTTACAAAAACTTTGCTGTTTTAATTTGTGCTGGTCCGTTTCTATTGTGGTTAGACAAGCTTCTGAACCACAACTGCAGCAAAACATAACTGGATGATACTGCAACAAAATTGTTAGATTTGTCAAATTGGGTAAGTCAGATTAATATAATTTAAATAGGTTTGTATGCTAGAGATTTGCTAGCAACACATTTGAAAATTAACAGTGATGTGCTCTGATTGCCTTAATTTCATACAAACACTGTAAAATTATGTCTTCATTGCTTTAAAATTTGGGCGTTTGTTTGCTTTCTGTTTTTTGATATATTTTTGGAAAGTTTTTGTATGAAGGCTTTGTCTGATAAGTTCTACCCTGAACTTATCTACCGTCAGTTCGTAGCCAGCTGTCATAGACTAGTATCATTATGATCTTGTCATATATGCTGAAAACAATGGATATCTAATCTTTAGGTGTAAGATAACAACCTAAGAACAATCTGTGTACGTTTGCACCTCATAACACTTATTGATTTTACATTAGCAGCTTTGAAAGCCTTCCAAGTGCAATACCTTCATCTTACTACTACATTTACTTTAAGCCTTTTTTGCATGCTAAATTTACAAACTTACACATTTTTTCAGTGGGACCCTAAACATCGATTGACCATAATTAATTAGTCATAGTAAGTTTTTTTTAAGTTTTTTTAAATCATTTCATTGCACTCACCTTAAGATATTCATAAATTACTTTATGGCACTTTTGTAATAATTCATAATGATCATTTCAAAAACATTGGTTGTTTATGTGATTTCCTTATCTTTAGATGAGACGTGGTTCTCACGACATGCAAGTGAATGTGGCCGGTATTAGGCGTAATCTAAAAAATCTAGCCCATAACTATTCTGATGCTCAACGAAAAGTCAGGGAAGCTACTTCAAATGACCCATGGGGTCCCAGTAGCACTATTATGGCTGAGATTGCAGATCTCACCTACAATGTTGTTGCATTTAGTGAAATCATGCAGATGGTGTGGAAAAGGTAAGATTTTTTTTGGATATTTTCTCTCATTGGTATTTTATATTTCAATTACTCTTATCAAAACCTCTTCTAATATAAAAACAAACTATGTTTACATAAGTGGATATAGAATCAATTTTGAATGAACTGTTCATTCTATTGACCATTTAGTGAAAGCAATACAGTAGAGCCCCTCTAATCTGTCTCCTTTGGGACTAGGGGTATGCTCGGAATGCAAAAAAGGTCGGATTATCCAAATAGCGTTTATTTATTGTATGAACATATTTTGCATTGCAATAAGTGATGTACAAAGTATGTAAACATTGTTTAAAAGCAATAAAAAAATTTAGTTTAGTAGTTAAAATAAAAAAATAAAATCAGTCATAGATTTTTGTTTAACACAACAAAATTCTAGAGTTAGCTGCAGTATCTCTCCATTCCTGGATCCACAAAATGTCACTGAAGCAAGGTTGTTTTTGAAACAGTTTTGTTGATCATTCAAAAAATGCAAATGCAACTAGTTAGTATGTTTGAATTATTAAAGGTATAAACAAAAATTATTCATCCCCTATTTTTTGGGGTTAAAGAATATGCAATATCAGACATCTTTAATAATTTTTTTAAAATCTATGTAGCCCCTAAGTGATCTAAATCATAGCTAACTCAAATATAATCCTTTTGGAGGATGCATATACAGGGTGCCCCACGACAGTTAAGACAAGCAATATATTGGAACTGGCAGTAGTAGGAAATTATAATTTTGGGGGTGGAAATTAGAGCAAATATAGTATTTTTTCTTATTATTATGTCACCCAATGAGGTATTTGTTTTTGGCCACTTGACGTCTCATCCATAATTAATGGGACACCCTGTATATTTGTGACTTTTTGTGTTCCTCCTGATAAAACAATTCCAACAAACTAGCATACTTGGGGTCTAAAGTGATTAATTCAAGAGCTACAGGTACTTGAAGGACTGTAACACTACCATTATGAAACACAACCAAAATAATTTAACTGTAGGGGTACATCTTATAATCAATGGTAGTGGTACCCCCATATTCACACCAATTCTGTAATTACGTCTTTCAGTTTTCCAACAGCATTGGCATGGCTAAGAACTGCTCAGTGTGAAGTGAACTTCACTGAATTTAGCTGCTTTACAAATAACATATACATGTATAATATTGTCATTGGTACTTCTTGTTGATTTTTCATATTTTTACCTTATTTTCCATCTTATTTTCTGTCTTGTGCATACGATAAATTCTTTTTTTGTGTGACACCTCAGTTGCACTTATAAACAACTCTATACTCATATTGTACTTATTATTACGTATATGCCTCAAATACATAAAAAAGGGATGAAATGTATTGCCAGGTATAAATAAATTATACAATGTCTATCTGTCTAATGTTTTTCAACAATGGACGATCAATAAAGGTCTGAATACTTTTTGCACGACAGCCATGGGTCTAGGGTCAGCAGGTGCATGGTTCGGCATTACCATCATAGACCCCTCTCCATTTAAGCAAAAGAGAGCGGTGCCTGCGAATATTTTTTTCAAATTGGAGGTATATCTTTGTAGTAGGGATTATAGTAAATTGGCCATGCCCGCTGCTTGCTTGACTTCTTACCCCTGCCCTTACCCCACAAATGTGTTGTCCTCAAGCAGTTTATATAACCTCCACTTAAGGAAAAACTCTTATCAATATTCTAAATATGAATGAGTAGGTATAAGGTTTCGTAAGGTTTTCTTATGGTTGGCTGTTGGATCTCAAATGAGCTGCTGTTTCAGCTAAGCTTACAGTGCTGTGTGTCACATTATTTATTCATCATTATGCTATGATTCTGTCTCTTATTCTAGTTCTATTAAAAATGCAAATGCAACATTGTCCACTTTAAGAATTTAGAGTCATTGTCCTGTGCAACATTTACACAGAAAAGCTAGTTAATCCCTGAGCTAATCCACAGTCATGTTTTCTCAAACATCTACTTCCTTCTCTAAGGGCTATACCTTCTCTAAGGGATATAGGGGTGGTCTAAATATCTTTCAATATATGCCAGTAAAGTGAGATTAAGATTATTTAGTTATAATGGCAAGTAGAAAGTGAGGCTGAAGCAGAACCAAAATAAATATATATTTTTTTAAATCCATGAAACTAGGCTAAACTGTTAAAATGAGAGGTAAATTATTATTCTAAGTCATCCTTTTTTGTACCTACTGGTGGATGAAAAATATTCATCAATTTAGACGAAAGAAAGAGTATACAAAATGATGAATTGTTTACCATTATTAGTGTATTTTTATCTCATCGCAAAAAGCATATAATGTAAACCTTGAATTCAAATTGTTTTGATCATAAAAACGGGTTCTGTCACATGATTTGAAAAAGTAATACAAACCCAATAAATGGTATTATAGATTTAGCAATAATTCATTCACAGCATTGAACATTTTAATGTCTGAATATTGGGAAAACATTAGTTTGGAAACTAATTGTAACACAGTCAGCATGTGATAAACTTTTTTTTTGTAATTTGTCCTCTCATTTCTCTGTTACTCTTAGCATACAAGGACTCAGACTGACAATTGAAATCATACACCAACAGCTATTACTTTTTAATTTTGATATGTTTATCAAAAATTAACCAGTATGATCTGAATTGGTTAGCAAGTATTTAAAATAGGGCATCCATTTTCATAATGGAATCTTCTGCTTGATTTTCATTCCTTAGGCTTTTACTTCAAATTCTGCATTTTTTAGAGAAAGAGGCCAGTAGATTTTGAAACGGTTTTATAGTGTTGGGCTCTCTCAGCTGACAATAGAACTTCCACTGAAGTGTGAAGATTGAAAAGTACTTATAGTCAGATTTCATATTGCCTACCCAGACCATCAATCTTTATTACACTTACAGGCTTCATACAAAAGGATATATTCTCTCAAATTTGAGGTCTCTTGGCAGATATGATAGAAAGTATACATATTTAAATAACTCATCATTGAATACTGAATATTTGCTTCTAATTAAGTGTTATGTCAGAATTTTCTGAACCTGCTCTCTTATGATACACTACCCTTTATTGGTCACTCTATAAAACTACTTATGCTGAAAGATAAACTTTTTATCAACGTTTCGGATGTCTGTAGCATTAAAGGTACAAAGATATAATTTTGTATGACATTGTATGACAACTGTGCCAGAAAACAGGTTTTTTTTGCAGACTACCTTCCAGAGTTGATGAGTCTGAAACCTTAAACATTGCATTTTAGATCCAAAATGAACGCGTTACAGTGTTGTCTGTCGTAGGCGACTCCAAGACTGGACAAAATATTTCTCATTCAGGATCTAAATAAATCGAAACCTGAAAAAAGTATGAGCTACTCTTGGGTTTGGAGAACATTGATTTTTCCCTAAAGCATACATCCAACTATACTGAGAGTTCACTGATGAATTAGAAATACACTCTTGATTCAATTTTCAATCTATCAACTAACCTAGTATCGTTTGTGTAGAATAGAAATTTAATCCCATTTTACACAGCATGTTTTTTTTTATACTGAGTAGACATTGTTCCTTGTTCCAAGTTTATTGAGGAGATGTATGCAGTAGCATACAAGTCGTCAAGCTCAGTGTTCTCAGGGTAGCTTGGCTATCTGAAAATTTTTTGTAGATTTGTTTGTTCGGGTCTTTTGTTCAGCTCCCTAACTCCCAACCCTATTTCAACCACAGGATAAGTTTCAGAAATTACATTTCCATTTACTTATGCACAATTGCACACCTTGGTTATGATGAATATTTCAGGTTGAACGACCATGGCCGCAACTGGAGGCACGTCTACAAAGCTTTGGTGCTCCTGGAGTACCTGATAAAGACCGGATCGGAAAAAGTGGGACAACAGTGCAAAGAGAACATATTCGCCATCCAGACACTAAAGGACTTTCAGTACATCGAGGAGGGCAAGGATCAAGGCCAGAACGTCCGCGAGAAGGCCAAGCAGCTGGTGAATCTGCTGAAGGACGACGAGAGACTGAAAAACGAACGCGCGAGGGCCTTGAAGGCGAAGGAGAGGTTCGCACAGAGCGCCAGCGGGTTTGGGAGTGATGGGGGCCTCGACACGCCAAGTAGCCCCAGGTACCCTGCCTTCAGGGGTGAATGGAGCACTAGCAGGGATTCGAGTGAGTAAAATATGTGAACATGCTGCTGCTAAAGACCTGCCGATTTCTTTCAATCGTTTCGAAATATTTTTTTCAATCGGGCACTATAATAGATAAAACCGAAAACTGTTACTTCTGTTTAGAGAACCTATCAGGTTTTAAAAATCAGTGACCTTCGAGAAGGTTAATCCAACATTTTTTGTATCCATACCGGCCTGACTAAATTTTACCTTAAAGAAATGGCTGTCCTGCAATGCAAGCTATACCTCTTTTGAACTTGAAGTTTAATTTTTCACGAAGAAAATTGATCGCCAAGGGCGTTAAGAATTTCAAAAAGAAACATTTAGTGCGTGATAAGGGTTATCAAACCAAGAAAGAATTTTAACATAGCTGGGTAAGCACGCAAACGATAGCTGCCCACACGTGTTTCGGACTTATTGGACCTCATCAGGGCAGCATAATCTAAATCAAGGATGGTAGGACTCAGAGATGACAAATACCAGGATTTCGTAACAGGGGACCAATGACACATTTGCGGCTTCGGCTGGACACACCCTGTACTCTGGAGAGCCAGAGTACCAGAGCCGCCGTACAGGTGGATTATAGTGATCTCCGCGGCGACGCTGGTACTCTGGCTCTCCAAAGTAGAGGGTGTGTCCAGCCGAAGCCGCAAATGTGTCATTGGTCCCTTGTTACGACATCCTGGTATTTGTCATCTCTGAGTCCTACCATCCTTGACTTAGATTATGCTGCCCTGATGAGGTCCAATAAGTCCGAAACACGTGTCGGCAGCTATCGTTGTTTCCCTTTGCGTGCTTAGCCAGCTATGTTAAATTCCTTCTTGTTAAGAACATCTTCGTAAATTTGCTTACATTTTAATACCTTTAAATTGGAGCATATAGTGATCGGTAGATAATCCATTTTTTCGATTCTCACGATTTGGGTTGACTTTTTTTTCAAATTTTATTGCACAACAGCGCTTTGAAATTTTAACGCCAAACTACACTTCTTTCTCTAAGGAAAGAAATTTAGAATCATAATAATTAACAATCCTTTTTGACCTTATGGCCCATATAGGCCGGTGTCAGGGTTCAGTCCTTAGGCCTATTATTTATTCACTTATTATTCTGATATCCCTTGCCCCCGCAACTGTGAAACGCAGCTTATATATTACACCAAAAAAACGTCGTGGTGCCTCGTTGGAGGGTACCTAGGAATTACCCCGACGTCACGTCACACTGAAGCGTTAAAAACAAAATTTGAAATTATGTTTGGTGAATAAAATTCGACTATAATACAAGATGATTGTTAGACCAGCAATTACCTATGCATGCCTAGCTTGGCATTTTCTCGCCAAAACGCACATGCAAAAACCTGCAGGTTCTGCTGAGCAGGACATTGCGCACAATCACTAACGCCCCAAGGGTTGAAGGTATTGAAATTATAATAGTGAAACGTGTTAGTTTTGGTTTCGCGAGTAGTTAGACTGTATATTTTTGTAAATTTTAAATGTAAGATATCTAATTTGCAGCTGATCTTCCACGTGATATAGAGATAGCACGACCGCAGACTGCAGGTGAGGAGGAGCTCCAACTCCAGCTGGCTCTGGCTATGTCCAGGGAGGAAGCCGAGCAAGAAGAACAGAAGCGGAAGTCAGACGATGTCCGGCTTCAGTTGGCGTTGAGCCAGAGTCAACAGGATTTCAAGTAATTATCTTATTTACATTTATTAATTCATAGCATAACGCAATGGCGGCTTGTAAATACATATTATTATTATTATATTACATATTATCTTTTTAACAAGTGTACTCTATGCCGCTCTCCGACGTCTTTTCTCTTTTATATGAGATGGCAACCACCAATTTAATTCCGCATCCACTGATGTGAAACTTATCATACCATCCCATTTGAAACAAAGTTTTTAACGTTTTAAGCTTTCCAAATTTGAAAATTGCTAATCAGTTGATATAATGTGCTTTTGAAACATTATTCTTACTGAACCAAAATATGCTTCTTGCTCGTTTCAAAACTGAAAACCGCATCTATCTGTCGTAGTTAGTTTCCGATATATTAACATTGTTGTAAAGTACTACAAACGTCAAATTTTCTGAAGATTGATGAATAACTTCGAAAAATGGACCTTAAATTCGACGCTGAATTCAAAAACATAATAATAAACAGGGTGCTCTATAAAAAATAAGAAAGTTGATACCTTTGATACCTACTTCTGGTATATCCGGATGTCCGCCATCTTTAAAATTATTTTCTACAAGTAGACCATTTTCAAAGAAATGTTTTTATCCAAGTCATTTTCTTCTAATTTAAACGGTAAGGCCGCTAGAGAGCACCGCGCGTTTATTGGACCACCCTGTATTTTATTTAATCTGCACACACACTCTATGTCGGTAATTTTATAGTTCGCAGCAAAGCTGCGGATTCTATGGGTAAAGCCATCGAGTTTTATCAAAACTTACTAAATCTGCCATAATCTAAGTACAAAATATTTGACAAAAAATTTAGAATGAGTGACATTGCTTGAAACTGTGATGCGATGATTCTAAAATCTTAAAGACAGAGTGCATCGTTGATTAAACCAAAATAAGAGCGAGTAATATACGAGAGTTTTAAGGCATTATGTTGTTTATGTCAAACCAGTCCGTTTGGCGGGTTGATCCTGTAATAATTAGTAGCGTAACTTCAAATTCGGGGCCCCCCGCAAGAATTTTTCGGTGGCTTCTTTTTTCATAACATATGTATATAAACAGGGTGAGTCCTAAAGTTGATTCTTTTTTTAGCTGTGTATAGAGATCGATGAAATAAACAACTTTTTCAAATAAATTTTATGCAAAAACTGAAACATAAGCGAGATACAGAATCAAGCAAAGTAAGTCTGGATCCTGGTCTTGACTTGTGTTAAGACGTACCTAGCCTTTTTTATGTTTAGTTTTTTGCTCGAATTTTTATCTTATCATCAGGCATTGTACCCGATTGTACGTGTCAATTAGTGCACTAGTCACTTTCACTTTACCGTAATTCATTCTAAATTGGTAAATCCTAAAAGTTGCGTTAATAATACGCCGTTTTAGGAGTTACCAATTTAAAATTAACAAAGATAAACAGAAAGTGACTACTGCACTATCTGATAGGTGCAATGCCTAATCAATAAGACAAAAATCCGAGCAAAAAACGAAACATATACAAACAAGGCACGAATGTCTTGATACACAAGCCTAGATTTACATTTTTTATTTTGGACCTCGCTTATTTTTCAGTTTTTTGAGAATAGTTTGTTTCAACAACTTCTATACACAGTTAAAAAAGTACCAACTTCGGACTCACCCTGTATATATTAAAGAAAAGTCTTGAGATTTGGCCAATTTTGAAAAGAAACACAGGTCATTGCATAAAGGAGACTACGAAGTTGCTGCCAAGCCTTCAGCAATATTTATTGCCATCTTCGGGGCTTTAACGTTGAGGTTTGCTCGCAAAAAACAGCATTGTACATTGACTTTCAGACTTTCAAATGCAATTCTCAAACAAAGAACGTCAAAAATATTTGGCTAATCTTCCACAACACAGGTCACACAAATAACCAACACATAGGTGTAAAATACAAATTAAACAACAACCTTTACATGTTTAAACCACCCAAAAAATTACAAAAATCGTGGTTTGAAAACACACATCTTTCGATTTAAATTTTTTTAAGAAGGTCGTTGTCTAGTTTGTATTGTAGTATGTTGGTTGTTTGTGATGTGACCTGTGTTGTGAAAGATACCGAGTTTAATTAGCCAAAAATTTGTTGACATATGCCGCTTTGCCGTATTTTTCTATTTACTGCGGATACTGCACCGATTTTTAGGGTTTAGTTTAAAATGCAATACTGTCCCACATTTTCAATGTTAAGTATGTATCATGGGGTTCATAGGTATTATTTGTAATATGTAACATTAACATACAAGGAAAGCAACCTTTTGATTTAGTACTTTCTTGTTGCACAAACGATGACGCATGAGGACTCTGGGCTTCCAAGACTACGGGGCCCCCAAAACCGCGGGGCCCCCCCGCACCTACGGGCCCTTAGTTACGCCACCGGTAATAATACAATACAACGGAACGCTGCAATACGGCGTTAAGGCCCGGTCAAACAGAGAACGCGGCGGTCCGGCGTTCTCTAACAATACAATGGAACGCTGTAACGCGGCGGTCTAGAACGCGGCGTTCGGCGTTCCATTGTATTGTTAGAGAACGCCGGACCGCCGCGTTCTCTGTTTGACCAGGCCTTTAGATAACGCCGTAACGGCGCGTTCTGGAACGTCCTCTGTTCGACTGGATCTTTAGTATCAGATTGCTGATAGTTTATAAGGTGCTAATATAACATATTGCCTGACCTTCTTTTTTTCAAGGACTACACAGGATAAGCCTACCAGCCACATGGTGGATTTGTTAGATGTTAACTTGGGTGATACAGCTAGTTCAAATGAAAATTTGGATGCTTGGGGCTTTGCAACAGTAGCACCCAGAACTCAGGTAAATAGGTTTTTATGTCGTGATGGTATTTTCGGTGTTCTAGAACTGCCAAATAGTTGAACAAAAAGTCCTTCAAATGCGCAGCACCGCCATCGCATGACATAGGGTGTCTCTTAACAATTTTAATAATGATGAAAATTTATTTAAAAGAGCCTTGATTTATTAAAAAAATAATGGGGAAAAATGTATAATAAAAGTATATTGGCTAGGACTAAAAAACTATACCAACTTGTAACACCTCTATATTTTACATATTAGGTTTTGTCAATCTCCAGTTTTAAGTAATTTTTTGGTATGGTTAACTTTAAATGAACTCGAAAATACCATGCTCTTTTTTTTGTTTGGATAAAATATTAATAATCTTTATTTTATAGTCTTTGGACTTGAGTTTTTTCGGATATTATCCTATGGTATGTAAAACGATGTTTTAGCTAGAAACGATGCCAGTTGTACTGTACAGCTTGAAAAATTAACTTGTTTGGTGTGAATTTATCGCTAGTCTGCCCACGCTTTTATTAAATATACTAACTTTGCTTAATATAATTAGCGTCTGGCAACCTTAAAAATGCTGTGATTTGTACGAGAAGACACGGGCCACAATATTAGCGGTCGTGCATTTGTTTCAATCGAAATTAAGACGAACATACACACAGAGGATTATCTAAAGACTATTACAGTTTCTGAGAGTTACTATGTATGTGGTTGAACTAAATAGATTACTAACGTTTCAGCAACGGAAGCAGATGAATAATAATGAACTGTTTATTTCAGCGGATTTGGTTTAGTATGTACAAAGGATCAGTCTATGTGATAGATGGGCCTTAAAATTGCGTAGTTGTCATATAATGCACACAAACAATCCTGCATTGTGCAAAATTTTGTTGGCCAATGCAAAATCTTGGAATCGTTAAAAATTTATCGGAAACTTAATTATGGTCCTGATGCATCTGACTGAAATGTGTTATACTCCAAGTAGATCAGAGTCTCCACACAGGGGGTCCAAAAGCCAATAGTTCCGTAGTTACAGATTTGAATTATTAGAAAATCGATAAAATAAAGTATGTATGAGACTGTTCACAGATTCAGCCAAAAATGTATTTTATAACGGGCGTAACATAAAGACTCTCAAAAAGCACAATCTTCAATGCGCCCAAACCTTTCACAAAATGGTGTAAGAAGCCAGGAAGTGTTGGGTTGTCATTATTTGTCAACACAGCATATGACTACCTCTCCAATCAAGACAATTGTGGACATGATTAAAAAGGCGCACTGCTATTTCTATTGTAGAATCTCAATAGTGTCATGCGATCGTCTGTTATAGATTATATGATCAAAAATCGCAAAATGCTTATAGCAAATCAAAATATGCTCTTCTGCAATTTGCTAGGACGAACAATCGAATAATTCGACTGTATGCGGTCGGTTTGTTGCTATTTTTCGTTATGTGAGGTTAGTTTAAGTAAGCCAAAGTGTAACAGAATTTGATTCGAAAGGAAACTGCAATGCTAGCTGGTAGCTATTTATTGTTTTTTTTGCTTTACCGTAATTACTGGCAAGATGTAAGGTACATTTTAGTATTCTTGGTGATATCACTTCGTTTGTAGTTTGCATTATGTATTAAATTCAGTATAATTATTAAAAACCGCAAGAATAAGCCATTTTTGGAATATTTATTCAGAAAATCGATGAAAATATGCGTGTGCGGTCAAATAAAAAAAAAACTAGTACGACGAATTTGAACCATGATGCTAAATATGTATGTATTTTATTTTTAATAAAAGTAGATTTGAATACTGATGTGTGTTTTTCGTAATCAGTTACATAATTATGTACCTACCAACGTAAACCTATAAGTTGTGTGAAGTACCTTTTTTCTGAAAAAATATTTTTTTTGTCTAAATCTCATCATTTTGTAATCACCTAATTCACAAGTAGAATAAAATCGCAATAGCAGGTTACAATCGCAACGCGGGACTTGGGATCAGCTGTTTGAGAAAACTGCGATGAAGAATCACAGTGCGTAATGGCAATTCATATTACAACCGTTCTACTATTGACAAGAACAAACGATGGTATTCCAAATTATTAAATTCATTCATGAAGTATGGATGATGCAATTAGAAAATCGCAAACTCAGCTGTGGTTATAAAATGGCGGCTTTGATCAGTCAGATTAGTCAGATGATGCGACCTTACTAGGGTGTCCTAGAAGTTGAAGTCCATCCGGTAACAGGTGATTAATAGTTATCAGCCAATGCTAAAAAAATCAAACTCGTGTCAGTCTAAAAGTATTGTGTAAAAATATCGTGAAAATAACCGTAAAATAATTTTGGTAGCAGAATGTCAGGTTAATTTCAATATTGTAACTTTTTTAGTGCTTGTGAAAAAAATTGTTAAACAGATTTTATGTACCTCCTTTAAGGGGCCGTATCTTAACAAGGGATGCTCCAATGAAGCTTCTTTATATGAAAGATCCTATCTTTTTTTCGATGAGGAATCACCCCTTAAATGTTTTGCACTTATTTAGTTACGCCCTGTATATATGATATGACAATTTCTAATACATGTTGTAACAATAAAATGTTGACTGACCAACCAACATATTGCCCATAGCAACCAGCTGCTCAGTACGATTGCATGTGTATACGAATGCAGTGCATTATGTATATATATTATATATATTTTTTTGAAAACAAGAACTTAGCTTCGGTGAGAAGTCCAGGGAGTAGTTCTCGTGGTGCCCTTCCGAAGAGAAGGTGGTGCTCCAAAGTTGTTTGTCACATCCACGGCATGGTGATCTTCTTCCAAAGAAGTAGAGTTGCCCTTGGAAGAAGTGTTGATGATGGCATGGCACCCCGAAGAAGTTTTTATGATGGCACCCCAAAGAAGTGTTGATGATGTCTACATGGTGGCACCCCAAAGAAGGGTAATGCCCCGGAGAAGTCTTGGTGGTGGCACCTCAAAGAAGGGTGAGGCTATGGAGAAGTCTTGGTGGTGGCACCCTAAAGAAGTGTTGATGATGTCTACATGGTGGCACCCCAAAGAAGGGTGATGCCCCGGAGAAGTCTTGGTGGTGGCACCCCAAAGAATGGTGGTTTTCCTCGGTTACAACATAATTGCACACACACAAAAATTGTCTTAGAGAGACATACCTTAGGTGTTTACTGTTTGGGGCTCAAAATTGAAAGGAACGAAGCATATATCTTCATCTAGAAGCTAACACCGGTAGAGAGAGAACACTCCCCCACTCATTAGATTTTTCCCAAAATGTGTGCGCACTTGCGCAGATTGTATAATATAATGATATTTCCAGCTAAAAGGAATAGAGATGGGAAAAGGAAGAAGTAAAAAGCGAACAGGTGAAAACGTTACTAGTATAATGAGGAAATAGATGCTAAAAATGGAAGTAATAAAATATTTGTGTATGGTAGCCAAGTAAATAATATAGCAATAATTTTGAAAACGGGTGCACCGTTACAATGCACCTCCATGTCTTACAGGCAATAAACTTTATTATTATATTATCATTATTCCACAGCAGCCGTCACCGTCGATGGGCTTATCGTCGCCGGAATCTGCAGGCAGGGGAGCCGCGGCCGGCGACCCGTGGGTTCCAGTGGGGGTGGCGCCTGCCGCCCCCAAGGCGGATCCGTGGGGAGGCGGGGGTGCCAGAGGCGGGCAATCGCCCGTAGGTCCCGGTGCACATTCCACGCCTTCTAGAAAGCAGGACCCCTGGTCGCCGGCTAGCCAAAGCTCCGGAGACCTCGAAGAGTTCGACGTTATCACTAACAGGAATAAGGTAGATAAAATTGGATGGCAATTTTAATTGTTTAGGTTTGGTCAAACAGAAGACTAGAATAAGAGCCAGACTACACGAGCGGTTGTTCCGCGGCGTATTTCACGCAGCGGTTTGCACGTCGTAATAAGAACGAGCGCAACTACACGAACGGGAAATCCGTTGCCTTGTGTTTGTTTCCGTCGGCGGTGAGCGCAGACAACACAGGCGTATACAAGGGGGGGGGGGGCGTAACAGGGGTAATTACCCCTCCCAAGCTTTTCGAAAAAAAATCAACTTTGACTTATTTTATTTGACTTATTTATTTAAGCAATTGTCGCACTCAAAAGAAATCTTTTTTGGAGTAACTAAATTACAAAAGGGTTTGTTTTCCATTATTACAGTGATGCATATCTAATATATTCCGATTGTTACATAATCAGTTGAATGTCCTATAAACGAGGTAGCTTGTCGCAAAAATTTACCTGACTCACTAATTACCTGTTTTGAAAATTGCACCGGTTAGAAAAGTCACTGATTAAAAAAAATGGAGTATGTATGTTGTGGCTACTAGGGTACCTGACTGTTGAGTGTTCATGATCGTTTAATTTTGTATGCTGTGCCAATAAAATGTTCACGGATGATACGTATTACATATTATTTGTATTCCGTAAAATTAAAATTGATTAAGGTCAATAGATTTTTTATTTCATCTCCCTAAAATACCTGATACTTCACTGTTTCACTTGCTGTTTATATCTTCTTTTTTATTTTAATACTATTGACATTTTCCTTTTCTCTTGCATCAACGTCCTTCACGAAGGTATTACAAAAAATGGTGAAAGCACACACAACTTCATGCCCCGCTACCCCCCCCCCCCACAAGACTGAGGTCTGGATACGCCCTGGTATACAACGCTCTCGACTGCGTTAAGATCGTTGCCGCCACAACGCAATGTGTTGTACTGTTGTTCAGTATGGAGTAAACTAGACGAGGTGACGGCGCGCGACGGATACGTTGACGGTAGAGTCGAAGAAAAATGTTCGATACAGAAGTTTTTATTGCTGAAATTGAAAAACGGCCTATAATTTACAATATAAAAAGTAAAGACTATAGCAATAGGGATGTTAGAGCAAAAATGTGGGAAGAAGTGACCATGGTTATACAGGGTGGCCAATCGGGTGACGATAATAATTTTTTTTTAGATAGCCCGTACTGAGACCTATCCAAAACACCCCCATGTATGTGTACCGATTATTGATAGTTTTCGAGTTATGATTTTTTTTTCAAAACTTAGAGATTTTCCAGTTTTTCCAAGAAATTGTCAAAAACAAAAACAAGGATGCTTTTTGGCTTTTATTTTTTTCAGCAATTATACTCAGTATTTAGCCTATTTTAATATCTAATAAAGAGAACCTGTACATCCGAACAATAATTAAGTACATTTTGGGCCCAAAGTTTGAAATCTCCGTTTTTAGTCAGGAGACCAAAACCTTCAAAATGGTTGGTTGCCGTCACCTTCGGGTACTAGATGGCGCACCGGCATAATTCCTTCTGTCTACTCGCACATCTTTCACATGTTTATTAAACATGGAAAAATTGATGCTCTCTACTTCCGTCAATCGACCTATGGCGCACTGATGATCGCTAATAAGCGTGAAACAGCTGTCTGCGTACTGGTGGATTGACGGAGGTATAGAGCAACCCTCGTCCTTCAAAATAAAATTAAAAATACTTTTGCCTGGTTCTGGAGCTCTAATCTAATCTTAAAACTTTGCAAGACATTGCACTTTCGAAATAATAATGAAAAAATAGCACTTATGGGGGCATTTTGCGCCGTACGTGACTATTAAAGGTAAAAAGGTGATAATTCACGAATTTCCAAAATAACTAATAAACATGATAATCATTGATGTTTTAATCACTTTTATTAAAAAAAATTAATACCTGTGCCTTTTGCTGTGTACTATTGAATTTCTGCTAAATTAAGTTGTATGGAAAGTTAACAAAGGAAAAGAATAATAAAACAACAATCTTACTTTTAATTCCATGGCGGAATTACCTGGGAAGCGTTATCGTAGCATACGCCATCTCTTTTACTTCCCACACCGATAGGTGAGGGGAGGATTGTGATCGTGAAAATTTTCGATTTTGAGATAATAGGTTTTTTTGGGCGTTTTATAATGTCTACATAACGAAAATCCGCGTCACTCATTTCCGTCGTTCTGTCTGTCGGTCTGTCTGTCGGTCTGCCTGTCGGTCTGTCTGTCGGTCTGTCTGTACGCGTTTTTCTAGCCTCGTAATCACAGTAACCGCTGCATGGAGTGTGATGAAATTTGGGCAGCAATATGCTGTGGGGTCTTAGTAGGTAATTTTAAATATTCCTCAAACTTCGTTTTTAGGCGTTTTACAGGTTCTTGATCATTTTCTGCGCTTTTTTGGGTGTTTGGGGGGTGGGGGGTTGAAAAACTCAAAAACTTCTTGTATTCATGATAGGCTGTCTACTGACCTGTCAAGGAAGACCTAGCGATATAAATCACCTTTTTAGGTCCATCCGAACATTGCCTTGCCTATTACCGAAAATGAATTAACACAACTGCGCTTCGCCGACATGAGCTTGCTACGACATCGCTTCCCAGGTAATTCTGCCATGAAATTGGAAGTTAGATTATTGTTTATTATTCCTTTCCTTTGTTAACTTTCCATACAACTTAATTTAGCATAAGTTCAATAGTACATAGTAAAACCACTTCAAAAATCACAATTTGGGTGTTAGTTTTTTTATTAAAACTCATCAAAACATCAATTATTATCGGGTTTATTAGTTGTTACAAGTTTTTTGTTCTTTAATTTGTCATAACAAAGCAAAGTAATAGTTTTTAAAATCATTTTGGAAATTCGTGAATTATCAGCTTTTTACCTTTAACACTCACGTACGGCGCAAAATGTCCCCATAAGTGCTACTTTTTCATTATTATTTCGAAAGTGCAATGTCTTGCAAAGTTTCTAAGATTAGTTTGAAGCTCCAGAACCAGACATCAGTAGTTTTTTGAAGGTTTTGGTCTCCTGACTAAAAACAGAGATTTCAAACTTTGGCCCTAAAATGTACTTAATTATTGTTCGGATGTACAGGTTCTCTTTATTGAATATTAAAATAGGCTTAATACTGAGTATAATTGCAGAAAAAAATAAAAGCCAAAAAGCATTCTTGTTTTTGTTTTTGACGATTTCTTGGAAAAATGGAAAATCTAAGTTTTCAATCGGTACACACACATACATGGGGGTGTTATGAATAGGTCTCGGTACGAGCTATCTAAAAAAAAATTATTATCCTCACCCGATTGGCCACCCTGTATCCGAAATTTGCACATAAAACAGCAGCGCAACTTAACGCATTGCTGTCCATTTTGTAACAGAATGTACCTACTCAACGGAAAACACGCTTTCTGTTTGCTGCTAATTCCAACGGTAATCCCGCCGTGTGAAATACGCCGCGGAAAGTCCACTCGTGCAGTTTGCCACTAAATGTGCTTTTAAAATGCAATTTGTCCAAATTTTCCATATTTGAGATAGAGGTTACGCTATATTCCTACGATCAAATACTAACTCTATGACAGACAAAATGCGTTTAGTCTCAGTGCTATTAGGTAGGAAATCATACCTAGACAAACAAACTGATTTAACTCCAGTCACATAGTACTTTTAAAGTGCATTTCGTCCCATAAACATGTACAAAATGCATTTTGATTGGGATTACATTTTCGTATATTGTACCACACAGATCAGGCGCTGAAATGGATAGCTGCAATACGTGAAAAAACTGTAGCAAACTAGTGATAGATAGAACTAGATGTTTTTGAACGCACTGAGAATGATCAGAATGATTTCATTTAAAAAAATTAATAATCGCCTACAATTACTATTATACTATATATTTTATTGTTTCATTCTAATATGATTCACGGTAAACTATTTTTTCAAATATTTTCCAAATTTTTGCTACTTAACAATGACACTCAAACTACATTTGTCCAGTAGTGACAAACTGACTGCATTATACGAGGGTTGCCCTATATCTTCGTCAATCCACCAGTACGCAGGCAGCTGTTTCACGCTTATTAGCGATCATCAGTGCGCCATAGGGCGATTGACGGAGATCAGAATTTTCATGTCTACCAGACATGTGAAGCAGGTGAGAGCAGGCGACAGAAAGGTTCTGCCTGTGCGCCATCTGGTACCCGAAGGTAGCGGCAAACCAAAGAAAATCGCTGGTGCACTCATGATCCCTAATACGCGTGAAACAGCTGTCTGCGTACTGGTGAATTGACGGAGATATCGAGCAACCCTCTTATATCGACTCTCATGTGCAGCAGCTATTAGAACCGCGCTCTTCTGGTCAGGCCAAGCGGACGCGCCGTGGCGTTCCGCCTAGAAGTCTGTTGCCTGCTCTGACTGCATTATGTTCACTAGAGGCATACAGACTGCATTATTGCCAACAGGTTTTTTAATAAGTTGTTTTTCAACCTTCTCGTACCAAATTTTGCGATTGAGTTCCATACACCCCATATCATTATACTATCCCAAATCTTTGTTTCTTTATGATTTGGTTTCTCTATACTGGCTTTTTGCTTCTCCTGAAAATTTGTAATAATGGAAAAAATGCAATTTGGAAGTGCTCCTCAAATTGTCTTTTTTGAGATATCAGCATCATAATTTTAATTCTTCCATGGAAATCAATATCCGCATTAAAAATGTATAGAAATGATAAACACTGTTTGAAATAATGCAAAAAATGGACCAAGTGGTTTGACTTTGGGTATTTTCCTCGCATTTCAAGTTAAATTATTCTGAACACCAAGAATGAGCGCTAATTACTTTTAGGAAACTTGAAAAAATGTCTGAACTATGCGATATAACTTGTAGTTTGTGAATGCTTTGCTAGCACCACCCGTTTACCAAATATTTTCCCTGTCTCTAAATTTCCCCACTTCCATTATGAGTTCACGAAAACGTTTAGAAGCGAACTTTGAGAATTTTTTTATAGTCACACCACCGCCACCTAGAACAACTTTCAAAGACCATATTTCTATCATTGCTACAGCAATGACAACTTATCAAGATTTCGTTGCAATGAAATCAGAATTATTCAGGTGATGTGATTATGAAATTATGTAATATGTATTAAACGAAGTTACATGTTTCATGAGAAATTTTGTCATTACAGAATTAACTGACTCAAAAATATCTAATAATTTTTCAAGAATTGTTGATTGTGGTGTATTTCATCATGTGAACATTTTCTCTCGCATGATAATTTACTGACATCATACAACTATTTACAGACCTCTTCTCCAAAGTTGAACGGTGCTAGCAGCAATAATAATGCAAGCAGTGACCCGTTCGAGCTCAATCTACTCGGAGATGCCTTACCTTCTACAGATGCCGCGATGACTGCCGCGAAGAAAACTCCGCTCAGTTTCCTTGGCGAAAACTCTGCTCTTGTTAACCTGGACAACTTAGTGACTGCTAGTAAGTATCCTTATTTGATGTAGTTATACATATATCGAAATAACAAGGCATATTCGTTTTACACAGTTTATTTAGTAGCGCCCGAAAGCATAACGTGTAGATGCATGTTTATACAGGATGTCCCACGACGATTAAGACAAGCAATATATCGGAACTGGGCGATAGTAGCGAATTCTAATTTTGGGTGTGTAATATAGACCAAATGTGTCTTTTCCTGTCATTGTGTTATCCAATGAGGTATTTGTTTCTGGTCACGTGACCGATTCAAAATTATTAATAGGACATCCTGTATATTTGTGCCTTTCTGTGTTCCTCCCGATAAAACAATTCCAACAAACTAGCACACTAGGGGTCTAAAGTGATCAATTCAAGAGTTACAGGTACCTAAAAGTTTGTACCACTACCATTATGAAATACTAGCAAATAATTTAACTGTCATGTTATAATCAATGGTAGTGGTACAATCCTTTTAAGTACCTGTAGCTCTTGAAATGATCAGTTATACCCCAAGTGTGCTAGTTTGTTGGAATTGTTTTATCGGGAGGAACACAAAAAGGCAAACATATACAGGTTGCCCCATTAATAATTTTGAATCGGCCGTCACGTGACCAACAACAAATACATCATTGGATAACACGATAATAAGAAAAGATACAACATTTGCTCTAATTTACACCCCCAAAATTATAACTCTCTACTACTGCCCAGTTCCGATATATTGCTTGTCTTAACCGTCGTGGGACACCCTGTATATGTATCGATCGATGAACCTCTGATACTCACTGTACCCAAAAGGGTACCTGCTGATTCTACAAATCAGAAAATGAACACTCCGCATACTCAGCATTGTCCGCATGTCTCCCAATGTTTTTAGAATCGGCCACACATCAACCTAATGCCCTAGTGTCAGCCTAGTGTTATGTTGTGCGACGTCGGTTACCTTCATAGTGTGCCGGTCCGGCCCTGTCTTTTTCCAGAAAATCGGCCGAGAACGCGGAGAAGTCGCTCGAGCGCGACGGTATATAGATAGGCGCATCGAACGGCCAGTTAGTTAGTTAGAGTCAACCGTCAGTACAGTGCAGTAGTCCGCGACGTTCCAGTGGCGCGCGCGAAATAAATGAACTGTGACATAAATTAGTGAAGTTAAGGACCAATATAAATTAGTGTAGTGACTTTAGATAAATTAGACTGTTAAGTATTAGGCTAGGCGTAGTGTACATAGTTAGTGAAAATAAATAGTGAAATCCGTACCAAGTGTTTCTTTGCCCAATCGGACTAAATACTTGTAACAATAGTATGCATAGTCGTCTCTTGAGTAAGGTTACTTAAGGTTCCCGTAAGTAACACTCAAGGGATATTTAAGGGACCCTCAGGTGTGGCTATCCTTGTGTATCTGTTTCCTAGACAACATCTACGTGACGGCGGGATTCATTTGGCGGCGTTGTCGTATTTCAAAGATAAGTCAATTTGTTATGCCTGTGCCTAAGCATTTTGAGTTTTTCTGTTATCTTTTTTTGTTTTGTGCCAGTATTTCGAGTTTTGTGACTGACTGATGTGACAGAAACTGACCACACCATACTCCAAAGTTAACCTACAAAATCGCATTGACTGCAATGAAATGTCATTTTGACATGTCATGTATTTCGTTCCTTGAGTATTACTCAAGGGAGCCTTACGTAAGCGACCCTTAAGTAGTTGTCGAAACACAAAACCTTACTTATGGGATCCTCAAGTATTAAGGGACCCTTAAGTATCGACTATGAATACGACCCTATATCATCTGAATATCGTGGTACGACGTAGACACCACCTAGTTCACAAGTCCTCTCTTCTAAGCACCACACACGAAATTATTTATTTAGCCTACAGTGATTGGTAAGTTATGAACCGTAAAATAAAATACAAACATTGAATTGGAAGACAAACAAAAACAAATAGATTTAGATTTCAGTTAGTGTGATCACACACGAAATTACAACACACATAAAGTATAAACATGTCTCAACATGCAACAACACATAGCTTCCTAGGATTCAGTGTTGCGTCATATTGTAAAACTTTCCAAGCACTCTCTTTATACAGCTAGGAGGTTGCAGCATGCATAAAACACTTACGGATACTTGCTTTTTACTGTTAGTTACCAGGCTATACTGATGAGAAAAGTAGGAAAACATGCATTTCTCTAGTAAATTGTGAAGAGTATATCTAACTAGGACCAATTAAAAAATAAAGTACAGTTTAACGTACAGAAAACTCAGTCAACAAGGCCTACAAAGAAGTATCACGTTGGCTTACGAACAATGGAAGAACTTTTGGTGCCCTTCGACGCTGTGGAATCAGCTGGCGGGGAATTTGTTTCTCCACGGCTACAACCTGCAGAGTTTCAAATATAACGTGCACCGACGTTTAAGGCCCGGTCAAACAGAGGGCGTTCTAGAACGCGACGTTCCGGCGGCGGCGTTCTCTAACGCCGCGTTACAGTATTCCGTTGTTTGTACCAAACAGGCCTGTTTGACGGGTTGAGCAAAAGCGTTACGCCAATTTTTGTCAAGATGTCTAGTGATTCGAACACAGATCAATTCAAGGTACGGTCAAACAGAGGTCATTCTAGAACGCGGCGTTACGGCATTCTAGAACGCCGCGTTACAGCGTTCCGTTGTATTGTTAGAGAACGCCGCGTTCTAGAACGCCCTCTGTTTGACCGGCAGCCTTATCACGTATCTTGCAGAAGACAAGCCACAGGCGAAAATCGCACAATATCTGCTATCAACGTAAATTTCGTATTATGTACCGACGTCATCGTGACGGACAACAACATATAACCTACAATTTTGACAGTTGTTTTTGACAGTGTTGTTGCTGTCCTGAATGTCGTATCACTGTTGCTCGGCATCTGCTCAGCGACGCTGTCGCAAATTTTTACGTAATAAGGCTGCGGGCCTCTCGCAGCGCTTCTCCAGCGCCATATGCTTTCAGCCTTTGCGGGAGACTGACCATAAAAAAATTATTGTTATGATTCCTTCGTACGGTGTATTTATCAGATACTTATTGCAGCTAAACCTAACAACCCGACGCCTGCAGCGAATCCATTCTCGGATCCTGCAGTGGCGGCGGCCGCAGCAGCCGCATCAGCCAGGCCGGTTTTCAACCAGAACCCACCAAAACCGACCATCAACGAGATGAAGCAGCAGTCTTTCGCCTCTTTCGCGGCACCACTGCCACCTACCGCCGGGTTCTCCAACTTCGGAACTACGCCGCAATTTGCCGGTAGTTTTGGAGCCAAGTAAGTTTTGTCTTCTACGTTAAGAAGCGTATCCACCCGCATTCGCGTAACATATCGTCGTCGACCCTAATTGCAGCAGGTACCTCAAAATTAGAATCTACTATCTTTAACCTGAAAAGGCTTGACTGCAAGTATTGTTTGGTTTCGACCGCTTTAATGTTCTCAGCGCGCTAAGCAAAGGTAGTAGCACTTATACAGGGTGTCCAGTTAGTGTGTAATTCTTCGATATCTCGCAAGGTATACCTGACAGAAGAAAATGTCAATTACAAAAGTTATTTGGTTACTTAAAACGCATATTCTAAAAATATTCTGAAATATACAGGGTGTTGCGGGAAAGTAGGATAGTGATCAACTTTATTTTACTTCCCACACCGATAGGTGAGGGGAGTATTGTGATCGCGAAAATTTTAGATTTTGAGATAACACGCTTTTTGGGCGTTTTATGATGGCTACATAACGAAAATCCACGTCACTCATTTCCGTCGGTCTGTCTGTCTGTCGGTCTGTCTGTCTGTCTGTCTGTCTGTCTGTCTGTCGGTCTGTCGGTCTGTCTGTCTGTCTGTCTGTCTGTCTGTCTGTCTGTCTGTCTGTCTGTCTGTCTGTCTGTCTGTCTGTCTGTCTGTCTGTCTGTCTGTCTGTCTGTCTGTCTGTCTGTCTGTCTGTCTGTCTGTCTGTCTGTCTGTCTGTCTGTCTGTCTGTCTGTCTGTCTGTCTGTCTGTCTGTCTGTCTGTCTGTCTGTCTGTCTGTCTGTCTGTCTGTCTGTCTGTCTGTCTGTCTGTCTGTCTGTCTGTCTGTCTGTCTGTCTGTCTGTCTGTCTGTCTGTCTGTCTGTCTGTCTGTCTGTCTGTCTGTCTGTCTGTCTGTCTGTCTGTCTGTCTGTCTGTCTGTCTGTCTGTCTGTCTGTCTGTCTGTCTGTCTGTCTGTCTGTCTGTCTGTCTGTCTGTCTGTCTGTCTGTCTGTCTGTCTGTCTGTCTGTCTGTCTGTCTGTCTGTCTGTCTGTCTGTCTGTCTGTCTGTCTGTCTGTCTGTCTGTCTGTCTGTCTGTCTGTCTGTCTGTCTGTCTGTCTGTCTGTCTGTCTGTCTGTCTGTCTGTCTGTCTGTCTGTCTGTCTGTCTGTCTGTCTGTCTGTCTGTCTGTCTGTCTGTCTGTCTGTCTGTCTGTCTGTCTGTCTGTCTGTCTGTCTGTCTGTCTGTCTGTCTGTCTGTCTGTCTGTGCGCGTTTTTCTAGCCTCGTAATCTCAGTAACCGCTGCATGGATTGTGATGAAATTTGGGCAGCGATATGCTGTGGGGTCGTAGTAGGTAATGCTGCTAATGTTGTAAATCTAAAAAAATTGTTGTACTTATAATGGGCTGTCTACTGACCTGAGAGAGAAAGACCTAGCGGTATAATACACTTTTTTAGGTCCATCCGAACATTGCCTTTTGTATTACAGGAACCAAGGGACTTAGAGAATTTTCCGGTGTATACATACGAGTATTGCTTTAGATCGTTCTGTATTTTATAATGTTGAAATAACTGAATTGATTTTAATGAAATTTCGGCACGGTATTACTAGTTTGGCGAGGATGGAAAACGCGTCTGATTTTTGGAAATCGTCTCAGTGGCGGCGCAGCAATATTAAAAAAAACTAAAAATATGAAAACAGCTCAAACTTCGTTTTTAGACGTTTTAGGGGTTCCTGATCACTTTATACTTTTTTGGGTGGGGGTGAATTTAGGGTGGTTGGGGTGTTGTAAAACTGGAAATTTTTTTGTATTCGTAATGGGCTGTTCATTGATATGCGAATGAAAAACCTAGCGGCGTGATACACTTTTTAGGTCCATCCGAACGTTGCATGCTTATTATAGAACCCACGGGACCACGAGTATTTGTGATGTATACATACAAGTATTGTTTTAGATCGTTCTAGATTGCATAACGTGAAAATTGTTCAATTGATTTTTAATGCATATTTCCTGAAGAGGGAGACGTAAGAAACTATTTACGAGGGTTGTTGTGTTGGATGTTTTTTTTGCGGGCGGGTGGGCGATGATTTAGTTGCAAGGAGATTTCAGACTATAGCTTCTTGGCCTTCATGCAATGGGAAATAATAAAATGGTATCATCGTTATGTGTGGGAAGTACTGAGTCAATCAACTTGACTCCATTTTTTTATATGGAACTATAACTTTTTCTAAAATTCTTCTAGTTTTCATCATTGATCTCTATTCAACCCAAAAATATTTTCGGGATCGGTTGCGACGTTGCCAAGTTATAATTTATTTTAGATCTCACAATTCAAAATTTAGACTCTATTAATTACTGAGATACGGCAACACCGCTTTTTCAGTAACCGGTACGGAACGCTTAAATATTTCCAAAACTGCCGCAGCTGGAGAGGTGAAATTCAATACTTGGCGGTTTTTGAATATACAGAATTCAAAAATGGTAACATCAGTGTTGCCAGATTAACCACTTTTACGTTAGACTTCATAAATAGGGCATTCCATTCAAAATTATGACGTAAAATTGGTAAATGTGATAACATTGATGTTAGAGTTTTTGAATTCAGTATGTTCAAAAACCCACAAGTATTGAATTTCACCTCTCCAGCTGTAGCAGTTTTGGAAATATTTAAGGGTTCCCGTATCTATTACTGAAAACGCGGTGTTGCCGTATCTCTTTTTTTATAACTGAGCAGACCGCGCAGGCAGAGCCTAAATACCAGAGTACCGCGGCTGCTGTGAAAGGGTTATGTTAGGGGAAGTTTGTTAACGCGAGATTTGAATGGGCCAATACCCGCAGGCCCAATAAATACATCTTCTGGCAGTCCATTCCAAGCCTTGGACACCCTGGGAATAAATGTGCGGTTGTACCGCTCAGTTCTTGATGTATGAAGAGTAATTAATAGAAACAACATTTTGAAATTGTGAGATCTGACATGCGCAATTCATTGCAATAAAATAAGTAGAGGATTCTATTTAAAATAAATTAAAATCGAGGATATTTGTTTAAAAAATTGGAATAATAATTTATAACTTGGCAACGTCGCAAACGCGAAAAAAAAAAATTACAAGGCGAGATAGGGTATTAGTAGATATTTCGATTTAAAATAATAAATACAGGGTGCTACATTTAAAAAAACAAAGTAAAATGACCTTCAATTTGCCGTAATTTAAAATTCTGCCAAAAACACCCTGTAGATACAAATTGCTGATAACATCCAAAATAATATCCACTTAATATTCAAGTAACTTGCTGTATAATATTATTGAGAAAAGTTAAAGGAATATATTAATTTGGACATATTACTTGCGACCTTGCAAATCCGGAAATTAATAGAAAATAAATTATAACTTGGCAACGTCGCAACCAATCCCAAAAATATTTTAGGGTTGAATAGAGATCAATGATGGAAACTACAAGAATTAAAAAAAGTTATAGTTCCATATACAAAAATTAAGTTGATCGCTATGCTACTTTCCCGCAACACCCTGTATATTTCAAAATATTTTTAGAATATGCGTCTTAAGTAATCAAATAACTTTTGTATTTGACATTTTCTTCTATCAGGTATACCTTGCGAGATATCGAAGAATAACACACTAACTGGACACCCTGTAGAAAAATACCGCGTAAACCAAGTTTTGTGGAATGTGAAGTCCAAATGTTTAAACCATTTTTCCTCCAGCAAATAATTTGAATTTGCATTATGTATAAAAATATGTGTTCTTTCCCCTCTATAAACTCCAGTACCGAAGCCCATGATTAGTACTGCTGTGTTGTAAACGCTTTGGAAAATATCGTGGACGACTTAGCTAAGATTTAAGTAACCTGATGTTTGCCGGTGGATACGCACCTTTACATCTCCAACAACTTTACGTGTGAAGTAAAGCTGTTTAGGCGCAAAAAATAAAACTTCTGCCACAAATAGTAAATCAGTTTTCTTATAAAACTTTTCATACGACCAGCTATTAAAACTGTAAACAGCTTACTCTTCTGTTCTTTGGAAGATCACTGATATCACCCACACCAACCTCTATAATATGTACTTGAATTTGTGGTTCTTGGGTTTTTAAATCCGTTGCACATTTGCCCGGGAACGGTAACGAGAAAAAACATTACATAAACTAATGGTAGTATGCACAAAGGAATACCAACAACGGGAATGCAAGCAAGCCCGGGAACTGGACCGTGAGACTTGGTTAAGATTCAAGTTTCCCGTTCCTGGGACCAATCGGAGTATGCGCATAGTACGCGTCATTGTCAACCAGACAAGCCTTCATCTTGTTTGTTTACCTAACCTAGATTTGTGTGTTATTTGTCGTGTGTAACTTTAATGTCAAAGTCATAGGTTAGATTTTAGATGATAAAATTATACTCTGTTACCTGATACTTTAAACTGGCTTGACGTCTATTTGATAGGTATCAGCTGACGAAGAAGTGCATCTCAAATTTAATTTTTTACTAGTGGTGTTGATTGGCAATCCTGCGATCAGGACTGTATTAGTAATGTTCTTATTGAATATCTCATTGCCAAAAAGGAATGACTATTTTTGTAAACAAGAAATTGCTTTAATATCCAGAAATTCGCAGCAAAAATGGTTGGTTAAAAGAAATAGATTATTTTATTGATTTTACTTCCCACACCGATAGGTGAGGGGAGTATTGTGATCGCGAAAATTTTCGATTTTGAGATAATACGCTTTTTGGGCGTTTTATGATGTCTACATAACGAAAATCCACGTTACTCATTTCCGTCGGTCTGTCTGTCTGTCTGTCTGTCTGTCTGTCTGTCTGTCTGTCTGTCTGCCGGTCTGTCTGTCTGTCTGTCGCTTTTTTCTAGCCTCGTAATCTCAGCAACCGCTGCATGGATTGTGATGAAATTTGGGCAGCGATATGCTGTGGGGTCGTAGTAGGTAATGTTCCTATAATTTTGAAAATCGGTGCATGGGCGGCGGAGTAATTAGCAAAAAACGAAAAAAATTAAATATTGCTTAAACTTCGTTTTTAGGCGTTTTAGGGGTTCCTGATCATTTTTTACTTTCTTTTGGTGGGGGTGACATTGGGGTGGTTGGGGGGTGGGGGGTTGTAAAATAGAAAAATTTGTTGCTTTCATAATAGACTGTCCACTGACCCACGAAGGAAGACCTAGCAACATAAATAACTTTTTTGGGTCCATGCGAACATTGCCTTGCCTATTACAGAAACCAAAGGAAACTGTTGAATTGATATTAATGAAATTTTGACACAGTATTACTGCCGTGGCGAGGATGGAAAACGCGTATGGTTTTTATAAATCGTGCCAGTAGCGGCGCAGAAATAATAAAAAAACTATAAATATAAAGACATCTCAAACTTCGTTTTTAAGCGTTTTAGAGGTGCCTGATCATTTTCTGCGTTTTTTTTGGGTGGGGGTGAAATTGGGGTGGTTGGGGGGTGGGGGGTTCAAAAACTGAGAAATTTCTTGTATTCATAATAGGCTGTCCAATAACCTGTGAAGAAAGACCTAGCGACATAAATCAACTTTTTAGGTCCATCCGAACATTGCCTAGCCTATTACGGAAACTAAGGGACTTAGAATTTTCTGTATACATACGAGTATTTATTGCTTTAGATCTTTTTGTATTTTGTAACGTAGACACTATTGAATTGATTCTAACTAAATTTTGACTCAGGAATATTACCGTGGTGAGAATGGAAAACGCGTATGTTTGTTGAAAATCGTGTCAGTGGCAGCGTATATAGCAATAATCAAAAAACTAAAAGTATGAAATCAACTCAAACTTGGTTTTTAGATGTTTTAGGCTGTCCATTGATCTCTGAAGGAAAGACCTAGCGGCATAAGACAATTTTAGGGGGGGGGGGAGGCTGCCGATGATTTGGTTGCAAGGGGATCTCAGACTAAAGCTTCATGCTATGGGAAAATAATAAACTGATATCACAGTAATGTGTGGGAAGTACTGAGTCAATGA
Organism: Callosobruchus maculatus; assembly: GCA_951848785.1. Taxonomy (NCBI): domain Eukaryota; kingdom Metazoa; phylum Arthropoda; class Insecta; order Coleoptera; family Chrysomelidae; genus Callosobruchus; species Callosobruchus maculatus. The sequence goes on from CATOUR010000100.1 coordinate 6,421,188, forward strand.
ACTTGACTCCATTTTTTATATTAGCGACTATCAAAATCCTCCTCTATTTAGCAATAAGGACGATTCAATGAATAGCTTGCCTCACTAGTGGGATGTTTATTGGTTAAAACGTACAGCGTACAAATTGGAGAAAAGTATAAAGTAAGTACATGGAGTAAAATTAATATAATAAGGTAGAGTTTGACTGATCAGCTTGCTTCAAAAATGTTTCTAAATTAAACTACTGATTATTTGGTACCTCAGTAATGTTCAATTCTATTTCAGGAAATCGAACCTGTGTCAACTGTCTGAAATAGCTTCATACATTTTTTACTATTTGTATAGCCGTTGCACGTTGCCGTTCAATGTTTTATTTTTCTTCAATTGCTGTAAAAAGAAATGTTAGGAACTATGTGTGCTTGTGTATGGTTAAGCTAGAAATGCTTTGATCTTCATTCTAACCTCATTTAAAGCATAATCATCATCATTCAGACCAGCCATACTGATATACTGAAAGAAACGCCAGATTTTCCGAGAAAATGTAAAATAAGTATAGACCTCAGAGCATAGACGAAAACGTCACCAAGTGTCTATTACTCGTCATTAGCAGGACTTGCACTTAGTTCAGACCTGTATACCTACAAAGTTTAAAATTGACAGATCGAGACTCAATCTGGAGTATTTTTAGTTATCACTAGCCGAACAACTGTTCGCTGTTGACACGGCTGACAGTTTAAAGTATCGGGTAACAGGGTATACTACGTTTCCACGGGCTACAAAACGTTTTGTGATTTTGGATTGCCGGTGTTTCCACGATAGGTTTCGAAACGCATTCAAAACATTTTCAACTGACACTATTGACAAAATGTCATTTCCTAGTTTTAGAACCTATTTTGTTGTTTACCATAAATCTTTAGTTTCGAATTCGAATAAACTTTAATAAACTAACGATAGCGACATTAGATAGCTACACACCGTGCATAGTTTATTTCAAAACGTTTTGAAAGTGACAGTTGGTGTTTCCACGCATTTGGATCTCGACACGATTCCAAAAATTAGCGAATCGACCTTGAACAGGAAACGTTTTGAAAACGCATCCAATTGATGTTTCCACGATATATTTTAAAACTCAAAACGGTTTGAAATCCCGTGGAAACGTAGTGGATGTCATAGACTCCATTGGAGATTTCGGGAGTGTCAACCAAAACCCAACATTCACCCCAATTAGATGTTTTGTGGTAATAAATATTAAATGTTTCGTAGGTTTCACGTTTTGATTATGCATCTAGATTATTTTTTCGTTCTTGTTACGGTTACCGTTTCCGTTCCTGTTCCCAGGCAATTGTGCAGCGGCCTTTAGACCGGCGTCGTTGAGTGTTGAGACTCGACGTTTCCACACCACTAGTGGGTGGCATCTTCAGAAGCTATTGCTTTTCTTAGGCGACTTTAGAAATACTGGATTCAATATTAATCTTAAGGAAGAATACTTTGAAAAACAATAAAGTAATTTTTTCATAATAATTGACTTTTTATTTGTCACGCTTGCTAAAATTTTTACGTAATATATCAATTAAAAATCCCTTGAGGTGTTTTTACATTGATATTAAATGTATTAATTTCAGTGGTAATGCCTTTGCCACACCGCCAGTGCCTGCAGTGCAAGATCCTTGGACGCCAGTTCCAAGTTCTGCAACGCAAACTACTACAGCATCTCCGTGGAAGGCAAACGAACCAGCTAATCCATTTTTATCCTAACGGATCACTCAGTGATTTAGGAGGTTTGATGGTGAGTCAAATTTGAAATTTCCATTATACTCATTACATGAATCAGAACATTTTTATCGGTTTTTCATAATGTAGGAGCATATCTAAGGTTTTGTTTTACATAGTTTTGAAGATCAAATCATTTAGGTGACGTCCCTCATTCTCAATGCACCGAGTAAACGGATTTCTGACGTTTGTCATGACTCTTTGCAGCACTTTTTTCCTGAATGTTCGCCTTCAAATTTTGTAGGGTCCTTGGACAGTTAACATAAACTCGGGATTTCAAAAAGCTCCATAGAGAAAAATTAGGTAGAAGCGGACAAATCGGAAGTGTGTTGGCCTCTCTAAATCGCCTCTAATTGAGATGAGGCGCTCTAGGTAGTGTTCCCTCAAAACAGCGGTGCTGCTGAAGTGTGTGCCGTTGCACTGTCTTGTTGGAAGTAAACTACTGTCCTGAGAAAATTGCACATTACACTGCGACTTTAGGCTTTTAATGCAGTTCTCGAGGATTGCTGTCAGCACAGTAGTGCATGTTTTGTTTGTTGATTGATCTACACAAATGAAAATGGGCCTCGTCACTAAAAAAACCAATAGCGTCTTCAGGAGCGACTTTGAGGAGAACCTCATACGCATTCCTCCGAGAATTAAAGTCACGTTCCTGAAGTTCCTGCATAATCGCTATCTCTTAAGGATGGAAATGAATGGAAATTAAACCTAAAGCTGAAATTACCTTGGTATGATAATATAATAACATTGATAGAGATTGAACTATAGTCTCGTTTTTCATTGGTCGTTATTGGCAGGCTATACTGAAGAGACAAGGCCAGTGTAGAAAAACGACCGTTTATACAGGGTGTCCCATGACGATTAAGACGAGCAATATATGGGAACTGGGCAGTAGTAAAGAGTAATAATTTTGGGGATGTAAATTAGAGGAAGTATTGCATCTTTTCCTATTATTGCGTTAACCAGTGAGGATTTTGTTTTTGGACACGTGACGTCCGATTCACAATTTTTAATGAGACTTTCTGTGTTCCTCCCGATAAAACAATTCCAACAAACTAGCACACTTGGGATCCTAAGTGATTAATTCAAGAGCCACAGGTACTTAAAGGATTGTACCATTACCATTTAGACAAAAAATGAAACGAATACTAGCATAAGGGTAGATGTTATAATCAATGGTAGTGGTACAATGCCTTAAGTACCTGTAGCTGATGAATTAATCACCTTAAACCCCAAGTGTGCTAGTTTGTTGAAATTGTTTTATAGGGTGGAACGCAGAAAATCATTAATATACAGGGTGTCCCATAAATAATCTTGAATCGGGCGTCACGTGACGAAAAACAAATACCTCATTGTGTAACACAATAACAAGAGAAGACACAAAATTTACTCTAATTTACATCCCCAAAATTATAATTCTCTACTACTGCCCAGTTCCGATATATTGCTTGTCTTAATCGTCGTGGGACACCCACTGCTACAATCGGCCGATTTGTTCACTTATCTAGTATGAAGCTGTGACGTTACCGATAAATTATATTAAAACTTCTCTCTCATAAGTGCATCTCTAATGAAACATAATACTGTTATGATTGTTTAAATTTCACAGATATTATTTTACTGATGAGGTTGTCATTTTTACCGCGACTGTAAAACAAAAATGGCATTTCAAACGAAATCACTTGTTTTTTGTTAAGAGGAGGTTATAGTACGTACATGAGAGCTGTTTGCAATGCGTCAGCTGTAACCATTTTTGGACTATTAATTTTGAGATTTCTGAACTGAAAAAAATATGAGCATGAAGAAAAAGGACGGTTCTAGAGAAATATCGACGTATTTTTTGAAATTTCCTAATAGACAATTAGTAAAAAATTGCCAAAATTGACGTTTTTTTTTGACTAAATTCGCGTTCTCGTTAATCACCCTGTATAAAATTATTCTAAAATCTGGATCGACATTTCTCTAGATTGAAGTTTTAAGAAAACGCAAATCAGGTTTTTGTGCCAAAAATTATTAATATACAGGGTCAAAAATTGTTAAGCTAGAGCCTTGCATTGAACGATCGCGCGCCTATTGGGACACTGATAAAGGCGCCACCAATACAAAAGTATGTAAACTACAGTTTATGAATGAGCTGAAGTTCATTCATTTCTGGAATGAGATAGATATTGTTTTGGGCATCAACTAAATTTGTAGTCGGTGGTTTTGGGTGACTTATTGATATACACTGCAGGCCAAAAGTTAGGGGCTACTAAAATTTAAACAAATCGCGGTAATTGGTTTTGAGCAGTTATCATTTTCAGGATTACTGCGAAATCTTACAATTTTCAACCAGATTTGTAAGTAATTAAAATTTAAATTGCTGGCAGGCCCAAGTCTAGAGTCTTGGGCTCACACTTTTTTTGCGTCGCGAATAGAAATTACATTCTTTACTTTGTAACATAAACTGATAAAAACCTTGTATTTTAGTATTTTAATTAACATTTATTCATTCCAGAAGTCATGTTCCTTTGCTAAGTTCTCCACTTTCACGACTTTTTGTGTTCAGACGGCAAAGTAGCAATAGTAACTTTTTGTGACATAGAACTGCCATTGAACTTTATAAAACCAATTGTGGTTTCTCTTTAACGCACCATGTTTCATCCAAAAAGTCATTTTTCTTCTCTGAATACCTTCTTCATCAGGTGTCATATATCAGGTAAAATAAGGACATACACATAGTGTATGGTGTGGCAGCATTAGAGGTCAGATAGGCATCTATTATAGTCCGCAATTATTACTTTTTTATTAATCGCTCAACATCAGAGAAAGCAAATTTTTCTTTTTCTACGGAGTACATAATCGTCTTGGTATAGGCGCATAGGTATACCTGTGTTGGAGGTGTTATAGATTTGACAAAGTTGTTAAAATGCGTCCTCTTTTTGAATATGTACTTCATCGCAATACCGATTTGGCGGCTGTAATTCAGAATGCAGGTAGATATAGTTTCACTGTGGGGGGATATACTTTTGGAGGCCTCCGGTGGGGGGAGGGGGCAGGCATAATTTGGTTTATTTTTCTGAAGTATTTTGTAAATCCAACAATAATTCTGCTGGCGCCTTCTGGGGGTGCTATAGGCAACAAGTATGAGAGTTTTTTTATTTATAGTTCCAAGGGGTGGACTGTTGGACACGTCCCCCCTAACCCCCGTATTTACGCCAATTCTGTAATACGTCTATATCTTTCAGTTTTGCAACAGCATTGGCATGTCTAAAGAACTGCTCAATGTGAAGTGAACTTCACTGAATTTAGCTGCTTTACAAATAACATATACACGCATAATATTGTCATTGGTACTTCTTGTTGATTTTTCACATTTTCACCTTATTTTCCGTCTTATTTTCGCTCTTGTACATACGATAAATTCATTTTTTGTGTGACAACTCAGTTGCATTTATAAACAACTCTTTTTACTCATATTGTATTTATTATTACGTATATGCCTGAAATACACAGAAAAGGGATCAACTGTGATGGCAGGTATAAATTATACAATGTCCATTTCTCAACGACGGACGATCAAAAAAGGTTGAATACTTTTTGTGCGACGGCAACCGGTCTTAGGGTCGGCGGCATTTAAGCAAAGGGGACCGGCGCCTGCAAATATTTTTATGACTTGTAGTAGAAATTATTGTAAATATTCCACGCCCACTGGACCTCGACTTTTTACCTCTCCCCTTACCCCGCAAATATGTTGACCCCTAGCAGTTTACTATAACCTCCACTTAAATGATAAAATCAATTCAGGACTGATAGTGGATTAAATAAGCAAAAAAAGTCTTATACCCTATTTAAAAAAATATATAAAAATAAACTTCTTCGTTGATAAAATCACCACACTTTTTCAGACTAGTGGATATTGTGATTAGAATCTATAACATTCACATGGTTCTGTTAGTGCAAAAATTTTAGGGTATCCTGTTAAGTACAACTTTTTCTCAAATGCGGCTCTATTGTTTTTTAGGTGAGACAGGTGGCAGTACCTCCAGGAATCAATAAAAATTAAATGGTGCAAAAATTACTATTGTAATAGTGAGCTTTTTATGTTTTCACAAGTATACTTCACATACACACTTATACACCGTTCGTTTTTGATGTACAAATTTTGTCTCAAAAATGGATTCATGCGGTATTTTTGTATAAAAAAATATTGTAAACGCAGCCTATAGATGCCTGGTTTTTGTGAATCACAAGATATTTGCTCATTGTAACAGTTTTGATGGTTTAAAAAAATTATATACCACATATCTGTTAGATTCATTTTATTTTCCGCTTCTGGATGCTTTAAGAAACATTTAAAATCCGTCACTGAATAGACTGAGGTGTGCTGATTTGCTGTGTATAATTCAGTAAATATATAAGATACCTTGAAATATGTTTAGTTCAACGATTTGAATAGCCAGTGGGAATAGGTGTTGCTGTAGTCTTTTGTTATCATACCTCTAGTATGTTTACAGTTCAATATTACTTGTGGCCGCTGGAGTTTTGGAAGTATTTTAAGACATCTTTTCTATTAAACAGGTTTTAATATCTTAGCGTTTAAAATAGTTAATAAAATGAATATTCCAGTAATAAGGTAAGCTTTATGGATGTTATATCTTTTATAACACTCTTGTAAACAATAATGCGACACAATTTAACACTTGACATAAAAAAGTTGCAATACCTATGACATTAGAGTAGAGCCTAGCGGATCTAGAGAGGTTCAGGTGACTTTTAAATACTTAAATGATTTGACAAATTGAGCCCAAGATATATGCTTGCATGATGACATCAGTGATATATTAGAGACAAATTTCAGGTTGCAAAAATATCTTGATTCTCTCATTAGTTCTCATGTTCCAACTGTCACAGCTTATCTTTTCTACAGAGTTGATTTCAGACGTCGGGTACGGAAATGGACATCCTTTTTATTTATTACAGCTTATGGATTCGAAATGTTGTTTGCTTGGTATTTGGAGATGCCATAAGAGAATCTACGATATTTGGTCACTGTTCACAACAATTTCATAACTACAGGAAAAGTTTAATAGCATTTATGGTCAAGTCACTATAGGCATTAGAAGATGAGGCACATCTTGAGATTCCCACTGTGTTACTAAAAGTCTTACTACTATTATATGTATTTATATGCAATTCTGAACTTGTTTCAAGGTTGTTGAAAGCAATTTTTACATAGTGAAATTTTATATAAAAGTTGATTTTTCTAAATGACATTTTAATACAGTAGTTTTTAGTAGTTTCACCGATTGCCGTGGAACGGTTAATCAAAGACTACTTCATTTGATATTTTTGGAGGGGTTATACAGGTGTTTTCTAAAACAACTTGTTTTAGACAAATGCAATTTTTTAAGCTTGATATGATTTTTATCGACTGGTTTTAAGTCACAGCTTATTTTTAAGGTTAATATATATTTATTTATTTTTTCACAGATTTCTTTCAAATTATTGATATTCTTTAGCTTTTATGTTTTATTGCTCCCACAGTATTGTTTAAATTTCGTATTGCTCGAATTTCAGCATCTATTGTGAAATATCCTTATATTTTGTATAAAAATGAGATGTACTTTAGCTATAAATATTATATTTCAAAAGAACTAATATATTCTTTTTAATTGTAAATTGATTTATTTTGTAAATATATAAATATAATTTCATCAATTAATCGTTAAACATATTTTTTGAAATACTAAATACTTTGTGTATATAGTTATTGATTATATGTTTTAGTGTAAGATTTTTGTATTATATTCAAGCGAAAAACACTTCAAAAATTATCTAGGGGTATTATGGAATTTAATGTATTATCATAGCTATTTTCACCTACATTTCATAAAAGAAATAAAAACCGCAAAATGTTGTTCTTTATTTATTACTATTATATCCATATTCCTTGTCAAATAAACATTCAAGGTTCATCTTACGTATGCAAATATTTTGTGCATTACCACCTCACATTTCTAGGGTTTTCTTGTTTAAAAAAAAAAAAATGTATAAAAGCTGACACAAACAGCATAAAAAGGTTTAAGCAAAACAACGTTGACATTTTTGCGAAAGAATACGTTTCTCACAAATTGTTAAAAACATATACCCGAACTGCAGTAGATATTTAAACAAAAAATTGGGTTACAGCAGGCAGAAAATCGTTATAAAAAAAGAATGCTCAGTTCTCCAACAGGATGGGGTGGTGGGATGGTAAAGAAAATGGAGAAAAATATTAATAAAGTAGGTATTGCGATTTATTACACTAATTATTTTATTACAAGTATAAAAAAAATACTGTTCGGTATTCATATTCGTTTAATTTGTACTCTTATACTGGTTTCGGTGTAGTATACTGGGTGTCTCTGACTTTCCTTGACACGTGATATTCTCGTAACAAGATAATGTTCAAACGAAAACTGAGTGGAATGTTTGAAAGTACTACAAGGTCTATCATACCATGCTTTCAAAACATTTTTTTGTACTTCAACCCTTTGAACTCACCTCCGACTTTGTTTTTTCAAATAGCACCTAATAGCTTTTCCCACACAAAATCTTTTAGTACTTTTGATTTTATACAAAAAACAATTTTTTTCGTGAAGTCAAAAGCATAAAATAAATAAATAAGGATTTGTTTGAGGTGTAATATTTTCGTAAGAAAAACAGATAAAAAAGAAAACTAAGTGGGTCTTTCAAGAATACCGAATGACCTACCATACCATGCTTTAAAAACATTTTTTTGCTTCAACCTCTAAAACTTACCCCCTAATTTTTGTTTTCCAAATAGCACAGCTTTTACTACATTAGTAAGGTCATTACTTTATTTAATATCTTGTAGTGCCTTTGACTAAAGTCACATAAAATAAATAAAATGAGCATTTGAGGCGTGATATTGTTGTAATAAGAAGCATAAAAAGACATTTGTTTTTGAAAGCATGTATCATAGATCCTTTTAGTACCTTTAAAAACCCAATTAGTTTTATTTCTATCAGTTTTTTGTGTCAAGTAAATTCTTATTTTATTTATGTTATTCTTACGATTTTACGAAAAAAATGAGTTTGTGTATAAAATCAAAGGTACTGCAAGATTTTAAATAATATAAGGACTTAATTTGTCTAGAACAAACTATTTGGTGCTATCTGAAAAAAAAGTTGAGGGTGAGTTGAGTACGAAAAAAATGTTTTAAAAGCATGGATAGACCCTATACTACAAAACTTCCACTTAGTTTTCGTTTGAACTTTTTTTTTGTTTGTTGTATGGCGGTGGTAAACAGCAGAGGAACTGTTGATATTTTGTTAACTACATATATTGCGAATGTATACCGGGAAACACGAATTTGGAAAATTAATTTAAAAAGCTTAAGAATCAAGTCAATAATAAAATTAAAGTATTAAAAACAGATATTTTAGAAATCAATGGGAATAAGTTGTCACAAAATGAAAAGTCAATGGGGCCATATACAGAGCATGTCGCCGGCATTTTTTTTGTGAAATACGCGCAAAACGCTGAATAACACACAAACAATACTTATTCAGGCACCCCGGTAGATGCGACCGATTGTATCCCGTGCACCGTGTCGCGTGATAGGTGGTGTTAGGTGGACTGACCCTGTAAACCACAGTTGTTAGCGTTCGGCTACTGGTCGAGATCAGCGGGTGCCAGAATCTGCCAGTGATCCGCCAGCTTGCGTAGTATCCGAGAGCAGAGCTGGAAAGACCAAATTGGGGGCGGAGCTTAGAGTGACCCTACCTGTCTTTGTTAATGTACGGTGGATATAGCCTGATGCTGAGCTCACCAGCATTTGAGAGCCAGTAGCGCTTGTATAGGATCTAAATTGGGATAATTACTATATGCATTGGCGTTGATAGGAATTTTGTTCGGAGGGTGTCCAAACTGAGACATCCTATTGGACAATCCAGACCACGTGACTTTCCAATATGAAAGCAGATGCCAAAGAATGATGCTGTATTGTCGGTGTTATGCAATCGACAGAAAAGGAACAACCTAACACAAATTTGGTGATCGCATACCACATGGACAGTTGTTTGTTTATATTCTGTGATTTTTTGCCATCAGCCGTCATTCATTAATTGTTGATTTAACAGGTCCTTGGATTGCCTAATTCCAGTATACTTTGAATATGGTGTTTATTGACCTAGGTAACATAACATGACTTCATAAATAAATAAGACCATTTCGTCTCACTTCACTCACGTCCGAATTTGCATCAGAGCAATATGCCATTTGGAAAGGATTAAAGTTTGCTCAAATGGCGGCAATCAATAAGATCATAGTTTTTGTAGCTGACTCTGCGTTAGGAGCACTCAGTAACAGGTATTCGCCAGATCCACTTGATCAGATGTGCCTACAGACCCTAGTAGATTAAAAGCAAGCTGGTAAGAAAGTTATTCTACTTTGGGTACCTAGTCATAGAGGATTGGAGAAAATGAGCTGGCTGACGAAGTATAGACGTCCAAAGCATAGACGTCCAAACCGTTGAGGTTTGTGAACAACATATCCATATCTTGCATTGTATAAACAATTTACGGCTAAGAGAATGAGACAGAACAGGATCACAACTGAAACAAGTCAAACCCTCTGTAACTCCATGGGATCAAATTCTTAATTTGAGCAGAAGAGAATCCGTAAAGCTACATCGTCTGAGGATGGCCCATACGATATTAACACATTCATATCTCTTGCGCAGATCACAACCACCACTAGGCCCTTCATGTAATGTTGTTATTACAATACCTCACCTCACATTATCGGTGCCTGTCCGGCACTCACAAATCTTCGTGATTGCTACGAGATGAGTGACGACTAGATGCAAAATCTCAACGACCCATTGCGAATGAGAATACTCTGTAATTCCTCAGAATACAGGGTTCTACTATAAAATTTAGGACAGATGATTTAACAACAGTAACATACAGCTAATGACCTTGCAGTCGATGCTGCCTAATCACAAAAAATAAGACCATTTCGAACATAAGTAAAAATATCGAAAGTTATTGATAAGCAACTCTAAGCGGCGAGGTTTCTTTTCCATCTCGTCCAACACCTCGTGGCTGCCTATTGGTGTATTCCGTTGAATAGACAGCATTGCCAATCCGTTTAGGCGACCCTTAAATTAACAATAGGCTGATAAACAAGATTAAGATATATAGCAATAATTGATAACTCATGGTGAGTTTTTAGTACCGGCTTGGTCGATAACTCCACTACTGTAGAAGATAGCGAAAAAAGTTTTATATAAAAGTTGTAGCCACGGATATGCTCCTTGCTCAGAAAATATCTAGATTTATACAGGGTGATCCATAAGTATGTGGTGATGCAAACATGCATTCTTTTAAATGAGACACCCTATATATTATTCCATATAAAAATTCTAATAACGATTTCCGTTCTTCTAATATAGGGTATTGTTACATTGTACAGGGTATTTCAAAAGTTATGACCATTTTTATATCCAAATCGCGGTTAAATGAACGTACTGTATATCAAAAAGTAATGGATCAAAAATTATTTTTTTACACAGAAAGATTAAAAATATCATCTAGTTTTAAAATCAGCTATAAAAAATGCCCGCGATGCATATTCGTATACAAGGTGATGTAGAATGCAAAATACAAATTTTCTCTTTTTTAAATGTAACCCCCAATATTTTATTATTCCAAAGAATTAGTTTTAATATGCTCTTTCACCTTTGTATAGCACTTGTTGTACCTTCGTCTATCAGTTTCCGAGATATTTCGATTTTTCGGTTAATTTAAAATATAGCTCCTATTTGGGTACTAAAATTTATTTACTTTGAGAAAGTAGAAAGTAGTAGTAGAAAGCAGATTTATCAGGTAGGCTTTGAAAAATTGACAGTTTTCATAACCTGCTCAACAATTCCGTATTGTGTGAAAAACCAGCTTTAGAAATGAATTTTTCCATTGAGGGTATTTAAGAGAATCTTTGAGAAATTGTCTACTTGTATCTAAAATATATCAACCATGAACAGCAATATCTAGAACGGAGGCACTCTAAAACTAGTGACTTTGGAAGATTGAAGAATCGATTTATTTGGACTGTGTTGTTTAATATTTCATAGCCTACCTGATAGATCTGGTTGATAATTTTACATGACGTCTATAAAATTGTTTCCTCAGCACACTTGACCTATATTATCTCGTAAATTCAGTGTTTTGACTTGATCAAGTACTATTATGGCCTTATATTTTAGTTGTTTGTTAAGCAAAAATAAAATTTGATAGTACTTTCTCAAAGTAAATAAATTTTAGTAAACAAATAGAAGGTATATTTAAAATTTGCAGAAAAATCGAAATATCTCAGCAACTAATGAATGCAGCCATAACAAGTGCTATAGAAAGATGAAAGAGAATATTAAAAGCAATTCTTGGTATAATAAAATATTGGGGGTTAGATTTAAAAGAAGAGAGAAAATCTAGATTTTGCGTTCTACAACACTCTGTATACGAATATGCGTCGCAGACATTTTTTATCGCCGAATTTAAAACTAGAGGATATTTTTTATCCATCCGTGTAAAAAATGATTTTTGATTCATGACTTTTTGATATACAGCACATTCGTTTGACAGCGATTTGGATATAAAAATGGTCATAACTTTTGAAATACCCTGTATAATGTAACAATACGCTATATTGAAAGAATGGAAATACTTAGTAGACTTTGAAGATGGAATAATATATAGGGTATCTCATTTAAAAAAATGCATGTTTGCATCACCACGTAGTTATGGATCACCCTGTATAAATCTAAATATTTTCTGAGCAAGGAGCATAGCCGTGGCTACAACTTTTATATAAAACTTTTTTTGCTATCCTCTACAGTAGTGGAGTTATCGACCGAGCCGGTACTAAAAACTCACCCTGTATATCTTTCCAAATGCCTTGGTAGCTTCGGGGAGGGGGGGTCCGGAACCGGTGGACCCCCCCTAAATACGCCACTTACTGTACGTAAAAGCTAAAAGCAGCTGAGACAATGCATCGTTATAAATATAAATGATGCGAATAAATCTCTTTGTAAATAAGCTAGTTAAGATATTTTCGTGCCACTATTTGATTAAGACAAACATTTTAGAAAATATAACAAGAACAACGCTATGCAGTGAAGTATCCTCGATATTTTTATGATCACAGATAGTGACTTATAACTACGCAAAAACCGGTGAAATATAACAAATTCTTATACTATTCACTTCGCTTGCTATTGCATACTAGTCACTTTATAGGGTGTCCCAGATTCCCCATTACAAGTCAAGTATGTATCGACAGACCATAGATTGACGGCCTCCCTAAGAATGAACCTTACATTAAACGAGTATAGGAGTGTCCGACCAAACATTCAGTTTTGGCCTAGTTTCGGGAAAAAACTGGTTTCGGTTTAGTTTCGGTTTCGGCTGCTATCCAGCGGAAACTACGGCCGAAACCAAAGCGGAATTTAATTGATTTCGTGCTGCGATCGGACGCTGTCGGTGCACTGATCTGCTAAAATTGACGTTTAATAATAAGATAATAATCAGTTATATACTGTAGTTTAACTTTGTATGTTTCTTTAAAAAAATCCGTTATGAAAATTTAGTCCAGCACTTATTCGCACCTACTGCGCCATGTGGTCGTTATTTCAGAAAGTCAATATATAATTTATAGTGGTTTTACATGAGTATTTGCTGTAGAATGATTACCAAACCGTCGTGACGAAGGCTATGTCCCTTTAGGGCACCAATTGTTTCTGAAACTCGCAGCATACTTGTCGTAATACTTATTTTATTGATATCTCTAAGAAAGGCAAAAAAACTGATCCCACCAATTATAGACCTGTGGCTCTTCTCAGTATCATGTGTAAGGTTATGGAGACTGTCATTAACACACAGCTCCTGAAATACCTGGACAACAATAACATCATAAATGATCGCCAGTATGGCTTCCGTAAGCACAGGTCTACAGGTGACCTCCTTGCCTACGCCACTCACTTGTGGAACAGAGCAATAGACAATCATGGCGAATCCCGTTTTGTTGCACTTGATATATCGAAAGCTTTCGACAGAGTATGGCATAACGGACTTCTGGTCAAGCTTGCTGCTTATGGACTACCACCTGGCCTGCGCCAGTGGATGAATAGCTTTTTGAACGACCGGTCTCTGTTTGTTGTAGTCGAGGGCTGCTCATCAGACGTATTTTCAATAAACGCCGGTGTTCCTCAGAGATCTGTCCTATCCCCTACACTGTTTCTGCTGTACATCAACGAGCTGCTGGAAATAACATCCAATCCAATCTACAGCTTCGCAGATGACAGTACATTAGTGTCGTGCATGGAACCAGGCAAGCCACTATCATCCCAGGAGACGGTACGTCGGCGACAGCAGCATGCCTCACAGATCAACGCAGACATCAAAACAATTGTCGAGTGGGGATCAGCAAATAAAGTACAGTTCAACGTACAAAAAACTCAGGCAACAACACTTACAAAGAAGTCTCACGATGGCTTACCAACCGTGGAAATGGAGGGTCACCCCATAGTCGAATCACCTTCCGTCAAGCTTTTGGGAATCAACATCAACAATAACATGTCCTGGCACGACCACGTCATCAGTATTACTAAAACGGCATCCCAGAAGCTTGGAGTTTTGTTCCGCTGTAGGAAGTTGTATACACCAGAGCAACTGCTGCTGCTCTACAAGGCACAGATCCGACCATCGCTGGAGTATTGCTCACATGTGTGGGGATGTTCTCCGAAGCACTCTTTAAAGCTTCTGGACCATATCCAGAAAAGAGCGATTAGACTAATCGATACGCCTAACCTCACAAAGGACCTCCACAGCCTAAAATATCGAAGGAGGGTGGCTGACCTATCCCTGTTTTACAGATTCTATCACGGAAGATGTTCGAGTGAGCTCTCTCAGATAATAACACCACAGGCCGTCCGAACTAGGAACACTAGAGAAGCTCTGCGAGCTCATCCTTACCAGGTCGAGGTCCTTACTCCCCGAACTAGTCTCCTCCAGCATTCCTTCTGTTGGAGAGCTTCGACGCTGTGGAATCAGCTGCCAGGGAATTTGTTTCCCGATGGCTACAACCTGCAGCGTTTCAAATCTAACGTGAACCGATACTTATCCTCTCGCAGCGCTTCTACAGCGCCATAGGCTTTCAGCCTTTGCGAGAGGCCGACCATAAAAAAAAGCTAGGAAGTTGAATCTTGCGTTGACTTTTTGCAAATCTTGTCCTCTATTTATCATATTAAATAGATATAGCATACCGTTTAAAATTGTTGTGATAATGCGAATAATTGTTGTGATGTCAAATTCCACCCTCTAGCTACTAAGTAAGATGAACTAGGATAATTTTTATGTAGCAGATTGTCAGGTGAGAACAGCTCTTTCAAACGAGACCTAGCTTGTTTAGTTGGGTGAAGTTATACCAAAGTTATTTCCATTTAAATGAAAACTTATTGGACCTTCCCCCACCACTACGCCTTACAAGTAGGGTGACCATATACTTCATAGATCAATTCCGGACTTGGACAATTGACTCGGCAGGGGGGGGGGGGGGACTGTAAAACAATGAAGAGAGATCAAGAGACAGTAGTTTTTTTGCCTGTCCGTTAATTGTATTTGTTTATTTTGCTGTATGTTGTGCTAACCCGAGTGCTAATCATTTTCGATTGGGGCTCAAATTCCGGACATTTTGCCCATTTTACCGATTTTTGTGATTTTTTTGCCTGCCCATTAGTTGTATTCGTTTATTTTGGTGTATGACTGTATATTGTGCCATATCTTTTCGATTGGGGCTCAATTTCCGGACATTTTACCGATTTTTGTAATTCCGCCCGGACACGAAATTTAGCCCCAAATTTCCGGACATGTCCGGGATTTTCCGGACGAATGGTCACCCTACTTACAAGATAGGGCAAAAAATGCTTAACAAGTAAATTCCAAGATTCTCCGGTCTATGTATGATAGTAATATTTATAATATAACTTTATTTGCATATTTTTGAGAAAAGGGCTTTTTCCGATTGATCGTAACAGTTAAGCACCCTAGCGGTCACTTGAGGAACTTGAAAATAATTTCCAGTGATTCTTATCTTTAAGTGAGACCGAAGTATATGAGGTTCGGTCTGACAAAGGCTAAAACTTTACTAAGTCTGCGCTAACTCAGTGTAGCAATGAGTCTGAAGACTCAGCGAAGTTCTGAATAACTCTGTACTTTTATTGCAACAAATGTATGATTGTCGAAACGTCACAAACTTCGCGATACCAAATTCGAAATTTCCTTTCTGCTTTTTTTTTACCAATTTAAAGTTCAGGGGCACCCTATATAAGTTGTCATTCACATCTACTTCATATAGTCAGTCTTATTCGGTAAAAAGATTAATACAAACATAAAACATAACAAACTAAATCCTAGAAACATGCAGAAAGTAACGTGAAAATAGCATTGGGTAATGAGCACCTGAAAGATTTTTGTGATTATTAAAGCGCACATCGAATTTATCATGATAAATAATTGAGTCAATGCCAAACTGTACTCCTTGGGAAAAAGATAGTGTATCAACGTGAACGGAACATTACCTAAACCTACAGTATGTATAAGAATAAATAAGTACATTACAACTACTGAAGTATATGGCCAATATACCTCGTTTACCTGAAAATATATCACACATATCTTCATCGCTAAAGCTACCGATATTCCGGTAGAAGATAACAGTAAAACTATTTTTTTGTTGTACTTTGGAATGATGAAGATCCCTATTATGTTAGCCAGAAAGAAGAGACAGACGTAACCGATTGAAAAATAAGGAGCATATGGTACATGAGATCTTTCAAAAAGGATTTGGGTATATACCAGTGTCGCTGGAGCCCCAGTGAATTGTTGGAAGACAGATATGATGAAAAAAATAACAAAATTACCACGTAGCTTCTTATTCCTTATCAGTTTCATTATACCGTTCCTTTCGGATACCTTACTCAAACTTTCTTTAAGCATGTTGACCTCATTAGTTACATTCAAGTGTGGTTTGATATAAGAGATCAGTCTTCTCGCGTCGCTGAATTTCTTTGCTTTGATCAGTTCTCTAGGCGTAGCAGGTAAAAAAGCCATAAAGAAAACCAGCGCAACGCTCAGTATAAGGCATATCATTGACGTTTCTCTGAAATGTAGGAACGGCCCAAAACTGTAAATTGCTATCACTCCGGCTAGGGCGTAGAAATTGATGATCTTCAGGAAGATGGGTTGAAGATCTTCGCTGCAGATACCGCAGATGTAGAGTTTGACTTGACCCATGCCAAAGCCGTGACCAAGGCCAACTAATAATCGACTACCTGGAAATTGATATCAGGCTTCAGAATGTTTGATGTTTGACTTGGATTTTTATTTTAACGTTCAGATTTCAACCATTGGTTTTCAAAGGACGTTCGTTCACGTAAGTGTTTATCAGATGACATTATATTTTTTTCATTTTTGATAAGCTTAATCTCTTATCGATCATTTCAGAAAGTTATTAACGATTAAAAATTGGAATTTTAACATGAACTCTTTGAGAGCAGCGAATTTTTGTATTTAAAGGTACAATAAACATATTTTAAGATTAGACAAAAAAATGTTTAGATATATTGTTTTGGATGAAGAAAATCTTGGGGTTGTGACCAACATTTTGGAAAAGACTGGGTCACTGCATAAAGGAGACTCTGGTGTTAACAGCCAAGTTTTCGGCAGTGGCGGACCTAGGACCTTTGGGGCCCGACGCAAAAAATTTTTTGGGGCCCTCTTATGCATTTTTTTAGGTTTTTTTTCTTGTGTTGAAGTATGAGGTGGATGTGCGAAAGTTATTTATATTTTTGAAGTTTTTCACAGCCAAAAATAAAAATAAATTTAAGTAAAAAACAAGTTTATTAGGAACAATGAACATATGAAACGCAGAGAAAACAAGTTTAACGAAAAAAATTAAATTCAGGAACTTAAACAAAAAAACAACATAGTACATACTACATAGTTACAAAAAAACAAAAAACAAAAAACAAAAATAGGCAATCTGTAAAAACAAAAAAGGAAAGTCAAACTTTAAAATATGCAAACTTAAAAAATTATTTCACTTAAGGAACTAAAAATAAATTATTGCACAGTCAAAAACTACTAGGAGATCAAAATCCTACTCTACTTATACAGAACTAATAAGTTGTATACAAAAAAATAATAAAAACCATTAAGGTTTTTTGAACATCGAAAAATAGTTTTAATACGACTAGGTATATTAAAAATATGCCCGGCGTACCTTAGCATTTGCGAATTGCCTTATAGTATCGTCAAAGGATATTGAAGCAGTTAGGTCATTTTCAATTGACAAAATACTTAAGTACTGGAGTCTTTTTTCCATCATTACAGTTCTGTATTTATTTTTAATAATTGTAAGTTTGGAAAATGACCTCTCTGCCTCACAACTTGTGATAGGAATTGTTAAAAACAATTTTAAAGCAATATTTAAATTTGGAAAAACTTCAGTCATATTTTTGTTGTAAAGTATGCATAACATTTCTGAACAACTAATAATATTGTCGGATTTGATAGAAATTTTTAAATACTGTTTAAATTGCTTGACCTCATTCATTAATTCCGCATCAAGATCATCAGAGTAATACTCTAAAAGAGTTCTCAGATCCTTTTCAAATATTTCCTCCTTCAGAGGAGTACCTAAATCAAAGAGTGGTTGGAATTTATTCACTACGTCTTGATAGGCGGTGCTACGTCGATCTAGTTCAGTAGATAAACAATCTAATAACCTGTTGACGACATTTATCCGAAACTTTTCTTTACCAGTGAAACATGTGCTTTTTCTCTTTCTTGATTTTGAATCTGAATACACATTGTCAATGTCTTCGCTCATGTCTATTGCTGTGATTTCTAGTTCAGTAGTTTCCTTTTCTGAATTTTTTCGTAGTTCTTTTATAAATAGACTTAAAGAGCACATTAAATTATATCCTTCCTGTACGTCTAAGCCAGGGGTCTGTAACTGAACAGAGACTTTATTGAAGCGTACCAAAATTTTATTTCAAATTGCTGTTAGCATTGCATATTCTATTTTTGTTAATTTATTGAATAAATTTTTAGCCTCATTCCTAAAATCAACCTTTTCAGTTTCATGATTTGTTTTAATACCTTTAAAATTTCGCTGTAACCATGTGCCAAGGCTTCGACAGCTGCATAGTGAGCACACCATCTTGTTATACTTAACGATTTTAAAGTATACTCGGTTGTTTGTGGGGGCCCCTCAGCTCTGGGGGCCCGACGCAGAGTGCGTCATTTGCGTCATGTTAGGTCCGCCACTGGTTTTCGGCAATGTTTATTGCCATCTTCAGGGCTTTCTACATAGTTAGAAGAAAAAAAGAAATTTGGGTTTCAAAATATTATAATGAATTTTTTCAAATATACTCGCACAACGTTGAGGTTTGCCAATGTAAAAAATAGCAACTGCATTGAGTGCAACGACTGTCTAATGCTAGCTACAATAATCGTCACAATTTCTTAAATTTTTTTTAACTATGCTATCATGGCGTCTCCCACAAATAGGTCAATAGGAACAAACAACATATAAATGTAAAATTACGAACATACAAAACGACCTTTACAAGTTAAACTTAAGCCCGAAGGTATTGTGAAATTCGCAGTTTGAATACACACATTTTACGATACCATCACCTGTTAGACCAAGAAGGTCTTTATTAAGAAAATTTAGATTTAGAGAATTTAGATGTTCCTGACCTGTTTATGGAAGACGCCAAGATAGCATAGTTAAAAAAAATTTAAGAAATTCTGACGATTATTGTAGCTGGCATTAGAAAGTTGTTGCACTCAATGCAGTTGCGGTTTTTTACATTGGCAAACCTCAACGTTGTGAGTATATTTGAAAAAATTCATTATAATATTTTGAAACTTAAATTTCTGTTTTTCTTCTAACTATGTAGAAAGCCCTGATGATGGCAATAAGCATTGCCGAAAGCTTGGCTGTTAACACCAGAGTCTTCTTTATGTAGTGACCCAGTCTTTTTCAAAATTTTGGCCACAACTCCAAGATTTTCTTCATCTAAATTAAGTTTTTTGGCCACAAGCTCCCTTTATATTTTTTTGAATATGTAGTTTATATTATTGCATTAAACCTGTTTCTTACCATATTGCCATCTGGCAACAGCGCTTCCTTCTCCTTACAATAACCATAGTGAAAGCGTCATACAATGTCGGTTATGTTACTTTGTTGATTATGGTTTGTGTGTTATAGTTTTGGAGCTGACGTAAATTTCGCCGCACCATTATACTGAGTCTGGTTTTTAAGTATGCTGTTTCGTGATGTCGATGATAAAAAAGGCATATGTTAGCTGGTCCTGATTGCTGACTTAAGATTTTGAGAGTGTGCGTATCCCGCAAAAAAAAATTCTGTTTATTTTATTGAACTTGAAAATTTGCAGATAGATATTTGACATTTCCATCATGAAAAAATATGTTAGCTGCAAAATATGTGTGACTTAATATGTTTAGCAGCTGCGCACATGATCATGTATGAGAAATTGGAAAAATCGGACTATTTTACTTACGCTGAAATTCATTTATATGACAATTGATGATATGAAAACTATAAAAATAATTGTTAGCTGATACGCGGGTGTAATTAAATCCGTTAGCTGCGGTTTAAATAAAAACGGATGCCGTTACATGGCGAAAAACAGATAAAGTATAGATAAAACTCTTAGTTAGGCCTCCTCAAAAAATATTAAGGCTCATCTCTAATGTTGAAACAGCTGTGAGATAAATTTTGGGAGAGAATAGCAAACATATTTAACTCTAGGACGCCAGAGAGCTGTCCAAGAACGAAAGAATGGACATTCAAGATTTTTTCTATTTGATGCAATATAATTAAGATTGTTTCTATAGTCACTTGGAACTGTGAAAAAATATGCAGTCTTCATTTTTGGTATATTATTCTCGAAATCCCATATTTAATGAGATTTTAGTTCTGATAACATTCGAAAAATCAGCTTATCAATTTTTTTCCCTTCAAACACAAATATCACAAACTGACATGTGAATAAAATAATTATAGATCAAGTATTACTCAAGCCAAACAAATCTTAGCTTTTTGGCATTTAAGGGGCCTGGATACACACGTTTATACATACGTATTTGCCATGTAAAATACGGACTCACAATTTCTCGCACAACTCACTCTATTTTCAAACTACATATATAATATTTCAGAAGGCGATAGTTAAGACATTCAAGAATAACAACTATTTTCGATTTTCTCGAAAAAATTTTTAATGCGCCAAAAAACTCGCAATGCAAAATCATACATTCTATAAATGCCTGTAATTTAACAACCAAACACGATATCAAAAAAAAGGCTAAATAGTTGCACAAGTTTAAGCTTTCTTCTTTAATTTGCACTCAGACTGTAAGTTTAAAGGTAACGTCAGGAGCTTGGAAATGCGAAATTCATTTTTACGGTGACCTTTGGACCTTTCGACCTTACCTTTGGATATTTGGACTTATCTCCCCTCATCTTAGACACACACACTGGAGAAAGGGAAGAGGCGGCCACGCCTCCTCGCTAACACGGGAATACGTCTTTTCTTTGATTCTCAATTTCACGCGCTATACCCTAGACCCTTAAGCTCAATTTATACTCGTATATATGAATAACAGCGGTACAATAAATTTTTTTTGATAGGGTTTCAAACCGCTTTTTATACAAATGTTAGCAGTGTCTTCTAATACCTTCCTAATATAATATATAATATATTCATTTATTTAATGTTAGGTCGTATGTGAATATGATCCAAAATGTCATCCTGTTTATTCTGTTCCAAAAAAAGTATTATTAGTATTATTCAGCGAATTAACTTTGGGATAGTACAAAACTGTATTGGTGATACGAAAAACAAATTATCTGACTTTCGATCATGTATTGTTGCCAAAAACACCGAAAGCGAATTCCAGCGAAATTGTTACCAAAATACAAAATTACCTGTTTACCACCGCTATACAAAATATTTGTGCTCTACCGCCAAAGTACAGACAATCTGCATCCGCATCAAGCGATCAACTATTTTTATAGTTTTTACGCTACTAATTGTCATACAAATTAATTTCAGCTAAAGAAAAATGGTCCGCTTTTCCAATTTCCCAGAAATGACCATGCGCGCAGCTAACATGTTAAGGGCCGGTTGTACAATGCAAGCTTAAGCGTAGGTTTAAGGTAAGCCAACGTTAAACCACGTCAGTTGCAAAACGTCCGTTGTACAAAACTGGCTTAGCCCCCCACTCCAAGCTTAACACGAGCTTACGTAAGCCGAAGCTTAACGCGAGCCTAGCTGCGGTTTAAACCTAACCTGATACAAGTGACATGATATGTCAAGGAGGAACCTTCAAATTGCTTGTCACTTTATTGGGTCATATTTTTTGAAAGATTTGTGTCTAATTTAACAAAGAGAGCAAATGAGAGAACAGAGACAGAAACGGCCATTGCCGAAATTTGACACAAACTGTCATAAGTGCCTAACCAAAAAAAGGTAACTTTTCAGATGATTATGTCAGTACGTATTGCTTCATTGATGCCAACTGTAGTGAGTTTCATTATCAACCAGGTTTAACTAAGCCGACGATTGTACAACGGGTGTCGACTTTAAGCCTGAGCTTAGCTAAGCTTAAGTTTAACAAAGCTCGTGTTAAACCCGCATTTGTACAACCGCGGCCCTAAGTCACACAGATTTTGCACCGCATACGGCATACGCATACTCTCAAAATTTCAGGTCACGGAATCGTGTCAACTAACATAGGTCCTTTTTTTCGTTTTTCTACAAAAAATAATGTACAAGAAACTGTAAATTATTATCAGTATAATAACCCATGAAAATTTGCCGCCAGCTATCCGACTATTATCTTTTGACTTATCTAAGAACCGCTGACGTCTAGGACGTCAATGCTGAGAAACGCGCTGTTGACACATGGATTAATTAATTACAATGGAGTCAAAATAATGACTAATTTAGATTAACTGATATTTTATAATAGAGAGCTCATAAATACCTAGTACATATAAAAATAATTTATAAATAATTACAAGATTATTCGTACAGTTTGCACTTTTCTAAAGCCCCAAATAAATTTGCAGGTGTACCGAACGAACGTCCTTAAACGTACTTGACTTGAATCTTAAAAAAAATGGAAAATATCAGTCGGGCTTTTAATCAAGATGCTATCAGAAAAAAGCCGGAAAAAGAACCGACTGCTAGCGGCGTTCGAACCCGCCACCTCCGGATTTCGTACTTGAATTGGAATCTTAAAAAAAATTGGAAAATATCAGTCGGGCTTTTAATCAAGATGCTATCAGAAAAATGCAGGAAAAAGAACCGACTGCTAGCGAGATTCGAACCCGCTACCTCCGGATTTCTAGACCGACGCTCTGGCCAGCTAAGCCATGTAGGTCATATGCCATCCCAGCCCGAAAAGCCCCATATAGAGGCTTGCGTGGTGGCTTGACCCAACAGATTTCCTTCGATCTACAGATACGAGTCTCTCCGTACTACCAGAAGATTGCGGCAGTAAAACCGTCAGCTGGCGTGATGACTAAAAATGAGAGTTCGCGGGTTCAAATCCCGCTGGTTATCGGTTCTTTTTCCGACATTTTTCTGGTAGCAGGGTTCCAGGTCATAGCGGAGTATTGGCCAACGTGCTCGCCAGAGGAGGAACCGAATCTGTGTTCATAGGACCTGAACCATTAGCGGGCATTGTGAAAAGCACCGCTAAGAAAACCGTCTCAGGTTAGAATGGAACAGGAATGATCTCTGCATTCTGGCTGGTCTCTTGAATATTGTCGTCTGAGGAACCACATGCGGAAGTTGGGTCTTGAACAAACAGCAGACTGACGCTTCTGCTATGTGAAGGGCGAAACAGCGGAGCATATTCTGTGCTCCTGTCCAGTACAGGAAAGAGCTAGGTTCCAGACTTTTCGACTTAGAACTGGAACCTTTTGACTTCAAGGAAGTTTCACCCATTAGGACCATCGCCTTCATCAAGACGTGTGGATTGCACAGTGAACTCACAGGTGTGAGCCACAATAGACACAATAGAGTCGCAGTGGAAGGAGGCATATAATCGCCCCATTCACTTTCAACCTAACCTAACCTTCTGGTAGCATCTTGAAATTTATCTATTGTGTTTCAATGGACTACCAATAAAATCAAAACGAACTGATTTAATTTGAACATTTTAAGTCTACGTATACTGACTTTTGGACACGTGTTTGAATGGGAAAATTATTCATCATTAATCCAACATAATGTCACAAAATTCATGTGGTATTGAATTCTGTAATAATGTAGACTGTCACAGAACATATACATAACAATAAGGGTCACTTTAAGCTCTGCCCTCAGTGCCGCCCTTTTCACTCGCTCTCGGAAAATCTTGGTAACTTTTAGCTTACAAGTACAGGGTAACAATAATAACAACTCTATATTACCCAACGAATTCGAATAGATTAGAAAAACCAACGCCCATGCTCTAACAGGCATGTGAATCTTGTGGAATTGTTTAAAATAGTCTGTTAACACTTATGCACTGCTAAAGCTCAAAATTCTCTCAAAACTTATAACAATTAACCTGAAACTATATCACCAAAAAAAAGTTGCTACTTTTATTATGCCACTATTTAAGGCATTATTTTTAGGGTTCTTCACCTGCTAGCTCGTCGCGCGTATACAAAGGGGTACGGGTTTGTCAGCGATTCAGTGGTCAGTATGCCACCTTTAGCAAGCTGCTGCTTTAGGATTGTGGGAACAAACAAAAACCTTGTTTACTTCTTCTAACCTATTCGAATTCGTTGATATTACCCAACAGTAGATCCCATTACAGGGTAACATTGAATAAGCATAAATGCATATATCGTCGCTTTCCTTTCAAAAGGGCTTATCTCAAAAAATTGCTGAAATGAATTAGACGTTAGACCATTGGGTAGCAGGCAGAGCTGGGCACGAGTACTAAAAAGATACTCGTACAATGTACGAATAAGCATTTTACTCGCAAGTAATTTTTGAGAAGCAGTTCACGATTACGAGTAGTATTAGTGGAAGTACGAATAAAGAGTACGAGTATTTTCACAAACATAAAAATCAGTAGATATAACGTATAAAAACTAAGAATTCTGGTGAAAATAACTTCTTTATTTACCTAAGTACTAAATAAAACACATTTTATAGAAAATACTCGTAAAATACTACTTGTATTCCACGAATAGTATTTCACGAATACAATAAAATTCGCTTGTAAGTACGAGTGTACGAGTAATAAGTATCGCAAATAAAAAATATAAGTAAAAATGACGAGTAGTTTTTTTACCCGTAACCAAAATACGAGTACAAGTACTCGAGTACTTGGTCAGCTCTGGTAGCAGGCACTCATACGGTATAGATGAGACACCGGTGCTGCCATACGCTCCAGGGGACATAGAGTCCATGGTGGAGAACTAGAGGTGATGAATTTACTGGAACTACTAATTCTCCACGCTCGAGCTTGTACAAGTATATAGGTTTGTTTTGGACGAGATCATCGACGGCCTGATATATTGGGGTTCTTAAAAAATAATAGTTATGTTAAGTATTGTGTGTAAACTTCGTACATTAAATATGATGTGTTGCATAGTTTTTTTTGCTTCGACAAGAGGTAACATAAACGTCGACTTACCTCAAAGGGCCGATGGCGACGGCTACTGACCCTTACTGTTATGTTTATGTTTCGTGACCGTACTTTGAAGGACTTGGGGATGTAACTGACTTATTATTATCAATGTGTCACTCACCTAGAAGATAATAGATGGATTTTGCCTGCCACATGACAAACCATCCCGACGCTGTGGCCGCTAGTCCAACCAACACTCCATACTTAGGTCCCATTGAATCTGTGGCTGAAAGCGGAGTACTTAGTGTGTTTCCCAGCATGAGAAACCCCGCTATCATGGCACTTTGATCCATCGTGATCGGAATCGGTGAGGTGGAATTGTTCACCAGGTAGGGGTAGGTAGGTGAAGGCCAGCCCAACATCAAACCGAAGGGGATGCATATTAGGGATGCTGAAATCAAGTAAGAAATGGTCCTACATACTACTCAGTCAGTATCAATAGGTATATTTTGGAGTTCCAGCTGTAATTTCCGATTTTTTTATTATATGACATATCGAATGATGCAATAATACAATAGAAATAATAGAACTGCATCTGAAGAAGTCCGAAGTCCGAATTAGCAAATCACACTTGGAGTAAGCACCACAAAATTATCTGGGACAAGGTAAATAACCTCAGTGGTATCGCCGAAAATTCAAAGGAGCAGTAGAGAAGTTTGTGGGTGAAAAATTCATCCTTTTCACATTAAAATTTGTTACAGATATCTGAAAGCTTTGAGTGTGAGGGGAAGACTTATACAATGATGACTGTATAAATATATACAGCTAAATTTATTCTGTTTTTTATAAATCATAGTTTAAGTTATAAACATCATTTTCCTCGCAGCATTTTTCGGTTAAGTTTTTGAATAAAATTGTTAAAATCAAAGTTGTGGCTATTAAAACGACATTTAATTTGATTTGTTATGCATTAAGATCCAATAAATTTTCGAGAAAATAACAAAAGCAACAAATTTTCGGTCAACAGTTCCTTGTACAGTAAAATTCGGGTAAACGTATTTTATGCAATCATGCACATTTAAAATAATGACTTCTTCACATAGTGGAGAATTATTGCAACATATTTTCATTTGTGTGAATGTCGCCATTTTTTATAATACTGTAAACATTACCGCTTAACAGAAAATACTGATGCGTTAAACTAAAAACAAATATACTTATACAGGCGCTACGCTAAGTACATTTAAATTACTTTGTCATTAATGTGTCATTACGTCATTCATTACCCTTTCCTCCGACATAAATGAATAATGAGGGTCAATATATCAGGTAAGATGGTAAAGTTTACCTACGCCTATGACCGACACCGAGAATGTACAAAGCGGGTAGGAACTTTGGACTTAAATGCTCTATACATTTCTGAAAACTGAAATGCACTATAATAAATGTTTTGATGTAAGATAATTGTTTATAGTTACCATTATATTGATGTTCAATATTTGCAATGATAATGTCATAATTTACTATGAAAATATTCATATAACCCATTGAATATAATCTTAAGTAACTAATAAGAGTCTGCTACCAAATTTCCTTTTGTCAAAGCAATTGCATTGGATATAGTAATATAAATAATAGTAAAAAAGAACAATGCAAACAGTATTACATTCAAAGTAAAAGCAAACAATGTGCCTTATATTTACATTTACTTAAAAATAATGAACTAGATACAACAATTACACAGTTGTAAAATTAAATATAAAACGTCTGGATTGTAAAGTATAAATAGCTTACTTAAAATCTCAAGAACAATATTGACATAGTTAAAATATATCAAGATTTCTATTTTAAAAAAATGTACATGATCAAAGGAGTTATTTTTGTCGGAATTTCCCGATTTTTCAGAGTAGCAAACATGAGCCAGACTTTAATATCTTGACCAAATACCCCAGAATAGAGAAAAAATGAAGGTTTTACGTTGTCTAGAACCGGAGATATTGTAAATTTTTTCAGCGCGCTCCAATTTGAAGTTTAAATTTCAAAAGCATCAGCTCCACCCTGTAGCTCGACCTAACATCTGCAGCACCATGCACTTGTAAAAATACCTTTGAATCTGAAGGACTATAGGTGCGTGAAAATTGCATAATTCATAAATTTATAAATTGCATTATAAAATTTAGTTCCTTGTTTATGATGATCCGTGAACACTTCAACTCCAAATGTTTATAAGTAGCCGAGATACGATTTTAAAAACAAAAAATGTTATCTTTATTCCTATTGGCCATTGCGAAGTCTATTTTTTATTAAAGGTTTCTTAATGAGCTTTCCAAAAAACTTTATTACAAGTAGATATGAAAGTAAACGTAAAAGTTATTAAGTTTGCTTATTAGCAAAAAAAGTGACTCTTTTTCATACAGCTTTATTTAACAAAATTTCGTAATAAATGAATTCCATATTTAAGTTGCTTTGAATTCAGCCTTCGATGATTGCATTCCATTCTGTTAAATAATTCTGGGAACATCGGTTGGGTAAGAGCAAATTTAATCTTCAAACAATTAGTCTTTGGGATAAATAAATATTTCGTAAACTAACAAACTGGTCTGACTGAAATTATCTACATTATGATGACTTATAATGGCGTTATTTTACAGTTATTAAATAACCGTTATGTATAATTATTTTTTTAAGGTTCTTAACAATCATAAAATTAGGCTGAATAAGTTGTTTTTTGTAATTGTCTCGAAAATTTATTGATAGATTTTAATTCATTGAAAACCAAATTAATTGTCTTTTCAATAGCTACAAATTTCATCTTAATAATTTTATTCACAACTTTCAGATATGTATAGCATATTTTTCCTACTTTTTCGGTTTATGAAGACAAAAAAAGTCATATAAAGTAGGGTCCGATTTTGAACTGTTTCAGAGAAATTTAATTTTTATTCATATATTTTCAAAAAGCGCTGCTTATTGATGATTGGTTACAGTGTTCTTTTGTTTCAATGAATTATATCACTTAAAATTATTTAGCTTAACCACATCAAACAAGATAAATATGCCATTACAATTAATCATGACCATATCATAAATGACACGCCAACTCTGTTTTTACTGAAAACGATTTAGCAAACGAGTGTTCATTTTCTTCCATTTCAAGTATCCACATAATTCAATGGTAAACATTTCAAAGTTTTGGCTACATTATCACCATGCGGTAGTGGTAGTAAAGAAGATAAGAGTACTATACCTTTTCCAGCTGTAGTTTTAAGAGCATCAAATTACATTTCTAAAGCGTCAATTGTAAATTAAAACTGACAGGTATTAATTACACCTAACTACAACCTAATTACACCTACAACTGACGCTTTATAAATTGAATTTGATCCTTTTGAAACTACTGCTGGAAATGGTATAGAGTGACCGTTCTTAATGTGACTTCGTTCGGTGGTTTTAGTAGTGTTTAATGTAGATCGATTTCGATTTTATTTATGCTGTACATGTAGGTACTGTCACTATGTTACAGGTAATATAACTGTATGTACACAGAACTATCTAGTAGAACCATTCGTCTCTATATGAATGAATAAGGACCAGAGGCTATCCAGCATGGAATGTGGCTGGTGCATAGGCCACACGATGGGCCCTTTTGCGCCTCTATCCGCGCTAGTTCCTAACCTGCCTTTTTGGCAAAGGCAAGTACATTCTTAGGTCCTATCCGTTTTATCTCTATTGGTTCCAAGGTTCTTGACCCCAGCAAAGTCTGCCTGTGATAACCCAGGGTTTCACAGCGACACAAGATGTGTGCCGAGGATTCTTTCTCTTCACCACACCACGTGCACGTTGGGTCGTTGACCACCCTCATCACGAACAAGTGACGCCTGAAGGTGTTGTGACCCGTGAATAGGCCTACTAGCAATCTCAAGTTACTCCTATCCAGAGAGAGACAACATCGTCCTATTCTCTCTGCAGGCCCTGCTAATAGTTCCCGAGCTTGACGGAGATGACCAGAGATGTTGTCTCTATATGAATGCTAGCAAACTTCTAGAAAGACAAAAATCATCCATAATATTCATACTGTTATTATTGCAATACTTCATCTATTTTACTACTAAAAATATAAAAATGTTATAGCTAGAATGTAAATAATTGCAAATATTAGAAAAGTTCGCATATGTTGCGAACCCTGTATATAATCTAAGGTCTTTTCAATCAGCTTTGAGTGGAATGAGTTCCAATCATTTCAGCAATATAGCGTGCGATACACCAATAAGGCGAATGTAAATAAATCAATTCCATATGGCGATTTTAATTCAAGTTCAATGCCAACGGTTTGAACTGGCTTACATGTAATGAAGTATATTAAGATGTAGCAAGTTATGGTTTTTTCTGTTTTTCGTCTAATGAAAAGAATATGGATATAATTAATCTCGAGTATTGATAGGCTTGTTTTTATTATGATGCATCTTATATTTAATTTATCTGGTTTAGATCTTTCGCACTACTCCGTTTTAGCAGGATAAACAGTTTAGTTTGAAATCTATTCATCCAACCTGTAATTGCACCGGTTTTGCGATTTACTTACTAGACAACCAATCCAGCATCCAAAGAAGGATAGAAGATTTTTACTCTCTATATTCAGCTGAAATTTTTGCAATTGAAAATGCTCTACAATGGTTACTTCAGCACAATATGAACAATAATGCTGTAATTTCATCAGATTCCAAATCTGCTCTTGAAGCTATTGCTAACCCTTCTTCCAAAACTATTTCCAAATCCAATTCTCTTTGTAATATAAAAAAATCACTACATAAACTACATACCTACTAATAATCAAACAGTTATTTTCATCTGGGTAAAAGGGCACGCCGGCATTTCGGGAAACACCAAAGCTGATACTTTAGCAAAAGAAGCCACTCACTTATCAGGCTGCAATAACCAAACCGAATTTAATGACATTATTAATTTATTTTTTTGCTTTTTGAATCCTGACCGTCGGTACCAAATATTTAGTAAAACAATCTTGGGATACGGTCACTTATTATATCTCCAAAATATAAAATTTTACGACGTTTCGACGCTTCTATTAGGCGTCATCTTCAGGTATTAAAACTAAAATAAAATATCAGAGTTGTCAAACAGATACAAAATGACTAACATTTACAATTAATTTTTTTTTATAAACAATTAAATATCGGGGGAGGAAGGTAAATATTGATAAGATGGAAGAAAGTATAGGCTATGTTCCATTTATTAAATTTGTATATATGCATGAAAGATTGCTTATCAATATTTACCTTCCTCCCTCGATATTTAATTGTTTATAAAAAAAAAAATTAATTGTAAATGTTAGTCATTTTGTATCTGTTTGACAATTCTGATATTTTATTTTAGTTTTAATACCTGAAGATGACGCCTAATAGAAGCGTCGAAACGTTGTAAAATTTTATATTTTGGAAATATAATAAGTGACCGTATCCCAAGATTGTTTTACTAAATATTATTAATTTATGTAAACGTGGTACAAAAAAAAGGAATGGGAGCTTTGGCGGAATGATTACATTTCCAAATCAAAAAATCACTATGCCTTAATCCACTTATCACTACCGAGTCGCGTTCCACATATTGAAGATTATCCTGTGTCCAGGGCATACTCCGTCACTGCAACCCGTTTATTCCTGAATCATAGCAAATATCCTGCACACCTTCACAAAATTGGTATTTCCGACAGTCAATACTGCTCATGTGACAATGAAACCATAGCCGACCTAAACCACATCTTTTTTTCCTGCCCTTAGTATAACCATCGACGTGAGCGACTTTGGAATTTTATGATCGACACTCGTACACCTATGCCCACAAATCTAACAGTTCTGTTAAGCATGAAAATTAAAAAAAAATTTGGCCCAACTAATTTACTTCTTACGTGACATTAAATTAGGCATATAGCTAAAAGTACCATAATTATTTAAATTTCTTCTGTGGCAAATGGTTCTATTCAATGCCAGCCCTGTTGCCTAACAACAACATCATTCGACCTCTCTAAAATTATCCCCAAAATTTGTTAAAACTCTACATTTGGGCATATGATATTATCTATTGCCCTGGTAAATGGGGGTTAGTATAGAAGGGTTATTAGAAGAGAACTCATTGACTCAATCAACAGTATTTTGAATGCAGGAACGCATCATAATTATTATGACCTCCTATTATAGGCGGTTGTCCTCCTTTTATCCAAGTTTTTTAAAGGATTTCAGTCACTTTTTGAACATTATATGAAAAGAGTTTTCCGTATTTAGAACAATACCACTTTTAAAAAAACGTAAGCAAAGAATATAAACCGAAAATTTATTACAAAATTAGAAGTAACGTTTTATTTGTATGATCTAAACACAACATACAGTTTCGTTTCTTTTCCAGTTCAACTTACAGGTGCGATATTTTACAGTAATTAATGAGAATAAAAATGCCAAGAGTTGCACCAAGATATTCGAATTCGTTGGGTTGCACTAACACGTTAGAATTATAATATGCGAACTGTGAATACGGTTTTTGAAAATTGTGAAGAATTGATATGTTTTGGCGAATTAGAAGATAAGTATGACAAGACTATTACTTGCAAAGCGGCTAGCGGCATTAAAACAGCCCTCGAAGATCCCAACTTTGTGTTTTGGTTAACATTATTTCACCAAATTTTTCCGCATGCAGATACTTTGTTTAATCAGTTCCCTTCACAGAAACAAGGATAGTGTGTAACTTCTGAATTGACAATACAAGACGAAGTTTGTCGGATTATAATTTTCCAATCGAAAGAACTATTTTCTTTTAGAGGTTACTTAGAAACTACGTCATTATTAACGTATTCGAAAAACTTCCCAAAAGTATTGCTAAATTCAGTTCTTGGCTTTTACGCAAAGTTATCTAAAGAAAAACTAAGAACCGAACTTGAAATAATATACATGAGAGTCTATTTTAGAAGCATAACAGGTGCTTTGAATTTGCTTTAATGTATGCTCAATAACAATTTGGATGAAACCTGCAGCGAATAAAGTTATTGAAAATAATTATAACTACGCTGATGTCTACTGTTGAACCCAAGCGTCCTTTATCTACTCTTAAGAGAATCAAAACATTCTTGAGAAACTCCATGAATGAAGATCGGCTGAATGCATTGGTAATGATGTCAATTAAAAAAAAATGTGTACATATCATCGACAATTTTGACGAAAAAGTGATGGAACATTTTGTAATAGTGAAAACCAGAAGACTCAATTTTACTCACATTTTATGGTCTATAATGTGTAATATATAGTGTACATAGAACAATAGTGATTAGTAAGTAGGTACTTATTTTACGATAAATCAGAATAAATAAAAACATAAATTTTACGAACCTTTATAATACAAAGTGCGGTGAAATGAAACATGTGCGACCAAATTAAAACAAATTAATAACATTAACCTTATGTATTTTTATTATACAATTGTGGTTAAATGAAAAGTGTGCTGAAATTGCGTTTTTCCCGGATATCTACAATATGTACTGCATTGACTACTACTTGAGTAGTAACTGCAACAACAATATTCCATATCAGATCACCTAAAATGCGTTGGTAAGTTTTAAAATTTTATATTTTTATTATTATTATTCTAAAAGTAGCCCCCTAATAGTGAACTAAAACACGAGTCGCCATGCCCTTGGATATCACAGACAGACTATACAAGTTTCAAGGCTCCTTGAACCTGAATACATAAGATCGGCAGGACCCAAGGCCATCCTCATCTTTGTGATGAGGGCCGAACTTGAGAACCAGGGTAAAGAGAGGTGCAAAAGGGCCCGTTTGTAGGCATATGCCCTGGTCCCTCTTATCAGAAAACAATCTGAGAGGTGACATTTTCATTAAAAACTATATGGCACCTCCCTCCTCGTCTGAAGTCTGCTTTCCTTCTGAAAGGAGCAATTAAGAACAATTGATTGTTATAAAATCGTGTTAAAGTCGAGATCAACAAATTGGCGAAACGCAGTATCTGAATGCCAACAAAAACATGTGATAACGAATAACAAAGGCCTCGTGTGAAAGTGCATGTAGAAACTCCATGCATCTGGAAAGTGTTTGCCATCATAAATAAATCATATAATAGTTTAGGTGCTCATGAGATGCATGATACTGAAGGACATAAGAGGACAAAGCAACTCAATTTACGACAATCACATTTGCGGTTTACATTGTTTTACTTAGATTATTATAAGGTAGGTATTTTATTGGTGTGAAATTATAATGTGTTATTCATAAATTAGGAGGAAACTGTTTAATGTTCTGGGTTTGAAGGACATAACGGATCTGCAACATCCGGGATTAATTAGAAAAAATATTTTCTCCACAATTTAGAGACTAATGAAGTAGAGTGACTAAAAATATTTCAAAAGCATTCTCATGTTACGCAATCGATCGTAGAAAGATGCTGTCTAAATCCACAAAATATCTCGAATAGAAACAGGGCAAAATATAAATTAATCAAATTATACCTTCAAGAACTATTTACTAGATGACTACGCAATCAGTATCTACCAAAAAAAGAAATATCGCATTAACAACAGAGGCACTAGATACCGCGATGACTAAAGCGATTGGATGATTTGAAGAAAAAGCATCTTCCATCTTCTATCGAAATCTGCAGTTTGTACGTTCAGCCGATGAAAATACAAGCCATCAAATACAAAATCTTGCAGGCCAAAACTTAAAGCATCAACCTACAGTCAATTACTTAGGATTAATCTAGATGGGAAACTGAACTAAAAGACCTTATTAATTATCTTATAAGAACAGCTGAAAATGCGAAAAATGTTTTGAAAACCTTCAGCAATTATAAGTGGTGAGGTGGTGAGCAGATCCCAATATCTGTCTAATACTCTAGGGATCTCTAGAAAAAAGGAAAAACAAATTAATGTTTGAGATTTTGCGTTGGGTACCTACCCAGTACTGAAGGTGACAATAAACCTCCCTTGTATTTAAGAAGACAAAAACTAAGTACAAGAGCAGTACTGAAGCAAATTAGAAAAGACAAGGTTCCACCTACTCATGAACTTTTCATTTTGGGATGACTAGCCCAAATACTGGCTGCAAAGAAAATGCACTTTACTTATACAATGCTCAGACAAAAAATATATTCCAAAATATTATATCCTTCCATTACCCCAAAATACAAAACTTACAACTTCCAACTAGAAGTAGAATATACGAACTTTAATTATGATCTAACCACAAGCATGCAGTTTAAACAGCAGATAAAAGAAAAATGGGATCAATGTGAACGCTTGTTCACAGATGGTTCAGAGACTAGAAACGGGATGGGCTGCGCTTTCTCTCCAGAATGTTGGATATACAGGGTGTTAATTAAGTATGTTAACAAACTTTAACCACGAATAGTACTCCGAAAAATAGAAAAAAATGTCATATGAATATGGGTCCGGAAATGCTTCGCTCCTTTGCATGGGGCACCCTGAAGACGGCTTTCCCTCGATATTCTCGAAACCATTCATAACAAAATTACGAAATTAGGTACGATGGGTAAACTTTTGACGCTGAATCTGATTCTGAATTCAGAATTTCATAATTTCAATCAGAGGCGTATCATACGGGAGGAGTTAAGAGTAAAAATGACCCCACTTTCTAAATGGTAATTTTTTTGACATTTTGATTTTATAATATGGTATTTCAGAGATTTATACGTAAAAATGGTCTCTTGGTACATCTTGATAGGGCTAACCGTTTTCGAGAAACTTAGAGATGTTATAATCCTCACCGACAGCAAGAGTGCAGCTACGAGACTAGAGCATTTAAGAATATCAGCGACTTTTAGCCATGCCATCTCGGATATAATGACTTGATTAACAGATACACAAATTCGCACAAAAATGCAAAAATCGTATGGATTAAAGTAGGTACATGCAGGTATACCTCAAAACGAGACAGTCGACAAACTAGCAAAGACAACGACTATAGATGGAGTACTGCTGAGAAATTTCAAGATTCCTTACAGTGACTTAAGCTCTTAAGCAGTACGCTAAGCAAGAAATCCATTCGGAGCAACATGCAAACAGATCCAGTAGAACATAAGAATAGAGCCCTGATTTCAGAAAGAAGCGAATACTTGTGAGAACACACAGATTGAGATGTGGGAATTTCCTAAGCCCTCAACATAAAACTAGAATAGGTTTAGACGATAACCCTTAGGTACTGCAGATATGGAGAGGTTGTACTGCTGAACACTGTATATTATAATGCCAATTGATCAGTAATAAGGAAGCAGACCTGTATCAAAGATTGTCAAGCCATATTCCGTTATCTGCTTGTATGTTCACTATACTAGCTAGTGAAAACAGCTGTGCTTACAAACTGTTATATAACTTTTGTATGCAAAAACTAAAAACAGCACTATAACTTTCAACTACAATATTAATAGCACTAATGTGAAACAATATGATTTTGTTAATAATCATGAAGAAGAAATGATTCCTCATCCACGATACAACAGACCAGTTGATCTCAGATCAGAGCCAATAACATATTAAAAGGTGCAAATGAACCCTGAATGGAGAAAATATTCAAAATACTCAGTAGATCTTTGATCTTATCGGAACATCTGTTTATAGATCAATAATGAACAATAAGCAAAACTTTTATAAAATTCCGGCGACCAGCGACACGACATTATGTCATCAATCTAATTTTGTAACACAAAGTTTATAATCAGTTATTCAAAAAGAGTATAGGAAAAATACTCTTGAAGCTTTTAAGGAGTAAACTTTTCCGCCTCTTGGCAATTTTTTCGTAACAGCAGGGGCGTACGGTAGATTTTTGAGTACGGGACGGCACTGTAAAATTTTGGTTGTATTATGTGCTTTATATAGCTTCACAAATTGTTTTTTAACAATTTTCCAATGTTTTATGACAATGCAGCTGTGTTTCCACCTAACTTTTGCTGTTTGTGTAACTTCTATGACATCTTTCACAGCAATTCGCTAACTATTCCCTTTAGATGGAATTGTAAGCTTCCGAAAACTTGGAGTAAAGTTTAAAGGGGTGTCCCAGGATTTTCTTGACATGAGATATTCTCGTAACAGAAATAATTTCTAAGTACTATAGGGTCTATCATACCATGCTTTCAAAACAGTTTTTTCTACAAAAATTAAGTCATTATTTTATTTAAAACCTTGTAGTAACTTTATCTTATGCACAAACCTATTTCTTTTTTGTAAAATTATAAGCATAAAATAAACAAAATAAGGATCTGTTTGAGGCGTAATATTTTCGTCACAAAAACAGATAAAAAAGAAAACCAAGAAGGCACTTCAAGGGTACTGAATGACCTATCAGCATGCCTTCCAAACATTTCTTTTGTACTTACTTTAACCCTTAAAACTTACCCTTTCTTCCAAATAGTTCCCCACAGCTTGTCTACATAAATGAAGTCATTATTTAATTTGAAATCTTGTAGTGCATTTGATTTCATACACAAACCATTTTGCAGCAGCCTGAATTCAGATCTTTCAATCCGTAGAGGCTGCTACGCTAGGCTGCTTCATAAACAAAAAAATTTACAAAAATTTAACCGACATCAGAAATTAACACCCCTTGAAGATGGTTTAGATTAAAATAAACCGAAACGTAGCGAAGAAAAATGATAGTTTCAATCGTTGACCAAACCCATGAAAAACAGCCATAATCTATAGTCGCGGTCACTATAGGAAAATAATAATAATAATAAACGTCTTTATTAAAGAATATACATAGAGTGGAACTAAGGTGGCAAAGTTTAGCATTTTGCTATCCTTACACTTAACCACCGAAGTTATAAATTTTGATGTTTCTTTGGCGAAAACACAAATGTACATACAAATATCGAACTATATATAAATAAGAAACGAAATCAAAAAGAGGTGAAAAATAAAAATTAGTGTTATGCTAAGGTAAACAGCTTATGTCAAACTAGAATTGTAATAAGAGTCACTCAATAATTTCCTTCTAAGGTGCTGGCGAAAAGTTATTGTCATATTTTTCAAGCTACTCTCAAGGGAATTGTACAAAATTGCGCAATTATACGAAAAACTTCTTTGGAATAAAGATGTTGCATGTTGTGGTATTCTGACGAGAAACCTGTTTCTAACAATTCTGTCAAGCACTGAGTAGTTGAAAATAATTTTTTCGTATAGATATTCCGGCTTAGATGAGGCTATTACCTTATGGATGAAAGTAAGAGAATGTAGCTTAACAAGTTGATCAAACTGTAGCCATTCCAACGTCAGGTATTTATGAGATATATGGTCGTATCTTCTCATACCAAATATGAAGCGGACGCAATAATTTTGAATTATTTGGATCCTATTTTTGTGGGTTGATCCAAGCATGGATAGTATAAAATGCTGCAGTAAATAAGCATGAGGTACTCACCGCAAGTGCAGGGTACGACTTGCCAGAGTCGTCCTCCAGTCGGAGCCGTGTCCTTTAGCATGTCCTGCTGGTTGGCACTAGCGAAGACGTATGTCACCATCTCGCTTGCCATTATCTTCTTATCTTCCTCCATGTTAATCCAGTCAAGTGTTTCAAAATCACAGCGTCAGTCACTCAGAGTAGTATCACCGCATGAGAAGGTTGCTGGATGCAGTCGCGTCAACTCGCGGTACTAACGGGGCTGCAGATGTCCTGTCTCAGGACAGAAAACGTGTTGTTACGGGTAGTACTTGGGCAGTGTCGTGTTTCTGTAGCTCGCTTTGCGGTTTTAATTGACCAGAAGCGGTTCTCGTTTATAAAATGCGGGTCCGGCCGTTCTCACAGGGCACGATTGGGACAGGGATGGGATTAGCCTGCGGTACTCTGTAAAGTTATTTGAGAGAAAGGTATTTATTTGGTAGATCGAAATGGCATCGAGTGGCCTGTCTCAGTACTTCTCACACATTGTAGGTGATGACAAAAGCGTTACTAAATTCTTAACACTCACCACCATTCCAAATTTCACCCCATATCTGTGGTCATTTATCTTTAATAAATCATAAAATGTTATTGAACAACCTTGCGTAAGTTGCCTTGATGCACCCCTGCTTTCCGGCGCATCTTCACAAGATTGGAGTGAATCCAACAGATTTATACACAGATTGCAATGATTTAGATCACCCACTACTCAAAAACCACCAGTAAGTCTCAGAATTTGTATAATAAGCTGCTCAACTTTAACGTGGATGCTCCATTCAACATTAGACACTTACTGGCATTGAACTTAAAAAGATATCTACGATGCTACATTAGAGCTTATGTCTTTAGCTAACTCCTGTGTAAAAATCCTCTGCTATTACCACCCTTAAGGGGTGTAGGGTATAGCGCGCGAAATTGAGAATCCAAGAAAATACGTATTCCCCTGTTAGCGAGGAGGCGTGGTCGCCTGTTCCCTTTCTCCAGTGTGTGGGTATCTAAGATGAGGGGAGATAAGTCCAAAAATCCAAAGGTACGGTCAAAAGATCCAAAGGTAAGGTCCAAACGTCACCATAAAAATGAATTTCGCATCTCCAAGCTCCTAACGTTACCTCTGGACTTACAGTAACGATTCAAAAAGCAAATTGAAGCAGAAAGCTTGAGCTTTGCCACTGTGGTGGCCTTTTTGTTGATATTGTGTTTGGTTGTTAAATTACAGACATTTGAAGAAAGTATGATTTTGCATTGCGTGTTTTTTTCACACTAAAAAACTTTTTTGAAAAAATTGCTCTTAGATGTCATTCATTAAGGTCTTAACTATCACCTTCTGAAATACTTTGTATGTAGTTTGAAAAACAAGTGAGCTCTGTTCGAAATGAGAATCCGTGTTTTAACATGGCAAATACATAGTGTATAACCATTGAATTAACGTATTGTTAACAATACGTTAATCAATGGTATAAGTATGTACCCAGGCCCGTTAATCGTGGTCTACTTGTGTTGTCTTGAGGAGAGTCGCCCTGAATGACCACAGTACTCCTTTTAGGGAACTTTGAGGTATACAGTGATGGCGTGTGGTGCCCTGAAGAGCACGTTCGTGTTGAGGGAGAGGAGGCGCCTGATGGGGCGAATGGCGTCTTATATTGATATTCAATCATCCTCGTATTAGTAAATTAGAAATTGGCTATATGGAAAAAATCTAAGGAAAACCACTGAAAACTGTCTTCCTAAATTGTAGACTTGATTATTTGCACATAAGGGCAGTTTGTCCGAATACCGAGGAAAGAAGAAGAAACTGGTAGTTTCCAAGTTACAGGTCATAAGATTGTGTAGTGTAATATGTGTCATGAAATCTCTCTAAAGTCCACACATGTCTCAAAGACAATATCATATAGAACTGCAAAGTATATTGTAATGGACTGGTATCATGAATTTTTTTTTTGGCTGCATATGATAGAGTACGTCATGAAAAGCATCTCATTTTTTTCTCCGATTTTTTTTGGGCACAGGAAAGCCGTGAAAATAAGGAAAATATTTGAATTCCCCTAGGGCAGTGACGTCACTGCCCTAAAGGCGAACAGCCAATCAAAAGACAGATATGTGTGCTGTGTTGCCGCATTCTGATGGCGCGCGAAATGCCGGACCTGTACGCGGGCTGGCTCATCTATCTTGCCTTCTGTTCCCGTCTGCGAGTCAGAGCTGCTCTTGGCAACAATGCACTGCTGATGATTCGCGCGGTTGGCACTGATTGAGTGAATTTGAATTCCTTTCTTTAAACTTTAGAATGGAATTACTAAAAAACAAAATGATGTAGAAAGTAACGAAATGCAGCAGTACGTTTATTTTTGTATGCACTAAGCGGTTATAACAATTAAATCATTGTTCTTAACCTCGTGATACTAGTCCATTTTTTAAGGTCTTTTATGGATTTCTTTCATGGTCAGACTCCCGCAAAGGCCTAAAACTTATAGCGCTTTAGAAGCGCTGCGAGAGGATAAGTATCGGTGCACGTTAGATATGAAGCGCGGCAGGTTGTAGCCGTCGGTAAACAAATTCCCCGACAGCTTATTTCATACCGTCGAAGTTCTCCATAGAAGGAATCCTGGAGGTGACGGGTTCAGGGAGTAGGGACCTCGACCTGGTAAGGGATGAGACGGCAGAGCCTCCCTAGTGTCCCTCGTTCGAACGGCCTTTGGTGTTATTATCTGCGAGAGCTCACTCGAACATCTTCCGTGATAGAATCTATAAAATAGATGTTTCAGACTGTGGAGATCCTTTGTGAGGTAAAGCGTATCGATTAGTTTCGTTTAATTAGGTACTCTCTTCTGGATAGTGACCAGAAGCTTTAGAGGGTGCTTCGGAGCGTATCCTCACACATGGGAGCAATACTACAACGATGGTGATGGTTGCAGTAGTAGTTACTTCCTACAGCGGAACAAAAATCCAAGCTTCCGGGATGCCGTTTTAGCAATACTGCTGACTTGGGATTCCAGGACATGTTATTGTTGGTGTTGATCCACAAAAGCTTGACGGAAGGTGACTCGACTATTGGGTGACCCTACATTTCCACAACGTAAGACTTCTTTGTCAGTGTTGTTGCCTGAGTTTGCTGTACGTTGAACTGTAGTTTATTTACTAATCCCCACTCGACTTGTTTTGATATCTACGTTGATCTGTGAGGCATGCTGCTGTCGCCTACATACCGTCTCCTGGGATGATAGTGGTTTGACTGGTTCCATGCATGATATTAATGCACTGTCGTCTGCAAAGCTGTAGATTGGATTGGATGTTATTTCCATCAGCTCGTTGATGTACAGCAGAAACAGTGTAGAGTATAGGACAGATTTCTGATGAACACCGGCGTTTATTGAAAATACTTCTGATGAATAGCCTTCGACTACAACAGAGATCGGTCGTTCAAAAAGCTATTCAGCCACTGGCGTATGCCAGTGCTATGTTCCACCAGCGAGTGGCGTAGGCCAGGAAATCACCCGTAGACCTATGCTAACGGAAGCCATACTCACGATCGTTTATGATGTTACTGTTGTCCAGGTATTTGAGGAGCTGACAGTCTCCATAATCGTATACACACGATGCTTAGAAGAGCCACAGGTCTGTAGTTGATGGGATCGGTTTTTTGCCTTTCTTATGAATGGGTCGTACGCAGCCAATCTTCCATGCAGCGGGAAACACGACTCGCTGATACGATAGTTTGAAGAGCTTGCAAAGAATAGGTGCAAGCTCAGCGGCACAGCGTTTAAAGACAATGGCTGGAATTTGGACAAAAAATTTGAATTTTCCCTATCCCCACCCTCCCCATTTCACCTCCTTTCGAACAAAATAGAGCACGGCCAGGAGCCCTTAAGATGCCTACGAGATTTTATGCGACTTTGGAATTTTTTTGTCTTCTGTCGCCAATACTATGATTTCAAAATATGGACCTAATAGCATTATCTATGATGATCCCACATCATATCAGACCCCAAATTGCATCTTTATGGGAGGAATAAAGTTTACAAGTATGTCTTTAAAGGCTATGTTATAAGGCAGAATGTCGCCAAGGTAAGTTTTTTAGGGCAATAGTCAGTCCTTTATGGATACAAAAAGTTCCAGGCAGTTTAAATCTGGTCTTCGAGCGGCCTATAAGCGAGGTCTACTTCGATCAACCCAGCGATCTCCGTATGTTAGCTATGCTAGGTATCTAACTGATAGATGGTTGGCTATACAAAAAATGATAAAGGTGAGTATTTGCCAGTTGTTACCTACTTAGTCTTGTTTTTGTTTGGAAATAAGCAAGGCACTGCTTTTTATATTCCTTTAACATAGGATTTGGTTGTTAATTTTTGTTTCTAGCTGGCAATAAATTGAAAGAATATTTCTTTAACCCTTCTATCATGTAATTTCTTATTCCATCCATCCATTTCACTGGCCTTTATCTCTCTCAAGCATACTGTGGTTTTAATAGATAGTGAATTACGCTGCCCCAGTTTCACAGCAATTGCTGTAACCATGGGGCGTAGCGTGACTACAGTTGTAGCAGCATGGCGCGTATGGATCGCAGAAGGGCGAATGCAGCGAGATAGAGGTTCTGGAGCACGTAGAAGAACTACAGACCTGCAAGATCGTCATGTACGACTACTTCGTGACAGAATGCGATCCACTCGAGCTGTTCTTGACGCTTGGTATGCAGCTATAGGGAGGCCCATTCGAAACTGCACGGTGTACCACAGATTGAGTGAAATGGGCTTAGAATCATATCGTCCGCATCTAGTGCTAGCACTCACTGCAACTCATCGTCGCCAACGGTTAGATTGGTGGCAAGAACACCGACAATAGCATGCTGAGAGGCATCAGATGGCCTTTTCTGACAAGTCCAGGTTTTGTGGGGGCATATGAGCCATATGACTGACGCCAACGCGAAAGACGACGACGTAATCTCCACTTTGCTGTTGAGCGCCACCGACCTATTGATTTGATGGTTTGGGGTGCGATTGTATTCAACAGAAAGTCACTTTTACTTGTGATTCGTGGCACAATGGTTGCGCAACGATATGTAAATTAGGTATTAGAACCAATATTACCGGTCCATATGTCTGAGGCCTCGAAGGGGATTTCTTCCAGCAAGATAATGCACGTCCTCATATGGAAAGGGTATCGATGAGATTGCTACAGGAAGCTGAGGTCAGGGTACTCCGCTGGCCTGCACGATCACCCAATTTATCGTCAATTGAAAAAGTATGGGTCGATACACAGGCGATTTACCCAATCTTCCGACCACGCTGGACAAACTGGAACATGCTGTGAAGGCAGCTTGGGAGTTTATCAACAACCAGATTACGAGCATGCCGCGTAGGCTAGAGGAGTGCATTCGTCAACAAGGGAAGGCCGACCGATTATTGACCTGTGGTATTTTTTTTATAAACTAATTATGGCAAATGAGTTCGCTTATTATTGTATCAACCGAAACCCTTTTTTTCAGTGTTTCACTTGCGAGTAGTATATTTTGATCCGTAAGACTTTTGGTTGTGGTTGTGGTCGTGCCGGTCGATCAGTCTATCTGGTTTGGTTACCTAGAGATAGGAGAAGTAAGGGAAGAAAGGACAGCGCAAGGGGGAGAAGAATTTGCCGATATTCATTGAATGGAGTTGGACACGGAGGAAAATAAAGGAAGAGGAAGATCAAAGTGCGTCGGTAGGAGGGTACAGTTTGACATACTCAATTAGAGTTCGGTAATTTTTGCTTTCTCCAAAACCATAATTTAGAGGGTCGATTTAAAAAAAGTAGTTGCTTTAAAAATTGCACGAATTTCCTTAGACGACCGAGTGAGCTTTGACCTTGTATGATTGTAGGCAAAGGCTTAATTCTGAGATACAGTATGTTTCTGCCAATTCATACCATTTCCAAAGGTAACTCCAAGGCACTTGGCTAAGATTATCTCCATGTTGTCTGCCTGAATACGTTTGGCCCCCGGGCACTACTACGATCATTGAACTGGTCGGTCACGACAGCATAAGAGAAACAGATGAATAACGGTTATTCGAGTTAAGGTGTCTTTGCACCATGCAGCATTCAGTTTATTAAACTATTCAGTTGCTAAATGTGTGTTAAGCTGCACCACATACTAAATTTGGGTTCTAAATTCAACCCCGTTCGTTTCAGCTATTAGATATGCTGTAATTTACCAAGCAAGGTAACTTGAATGTACATCAGAATCTTTAAATAACATTCTGGTATTCCTGAATCTGATCATGTTCCTCAGAATACTAAGAAAATATCTTTAAGAAACAAATGGTTCGGAAATTTTTTCTCATTATAGTCACTCGTACATTATGTATAAAGTATGACAACATCCAGTGGCGTGCGTTACATGGAGGATCTAAGTCAAAAGCTCACCAACCCTCTGGGGTTATGTATGGTTACAAACATGATATATTGATGAATCACTTTTATTAGCTTCAGTGGCGTGCCGAGAGGGTCCGCAGGGTCCGCGGTGCTGGGAGCCCCGGGTATACGGAGGCTCCCCGCTCAGCCTCAACTACCTCGAGCAAGCTTATTACATAGTAATAACTATAATACTTATACTTATTTTATAGCGGCGGAATATGTCTACCTCATAATTTTCTATAATCAAATATCTTTTGCCTTATCAGTAGGTACCTATTTTATGGCAAAATTTAACAACACAACAACATGGTCGAACGGAGACTCCATAACTACTGCGACTAGAACAAGCGGCAACGTTACACTGACGCGAGGCGTTTCTGTGCCATCGATACATAATCATATTTTATGTAAGGTCTATGAATTCTTATTCTTCATAAACTCGAACGAAAAAAAAATCAAAATATAAAATTCAGTTCACACCAAATTTTTTCTATCTATAAATCGATTTGAAATATCACCGTATACATTATAGTTTCGTTTTCACCCAATATAGGCAGCATAATTTTTTTATGTAGAGGGGGCCCCGTGAAAAAAATTGCGGGGGGCCCCGAAGACCTTG
Organism: Callosobruchus maculatus; assembly: GCA_951848785.1. NCBI lineage: Eukaryota > Metazoa > Arthropoda > Insecta > Coleoptera > Chrysomelidae > Callosobruchus > Callosobruchus maculatus. The sequence goes on from CATOUR010000100.1 coordinate 6,466,118, forward strand.
GCACGCTATTGCTTAGCTCCCCTTGTTCCTCTCGCCCCTGGACTTTGCATTACGTCTGTACCGTTAGTCCATTTACTATGTGCAAACTAGTGAATGGCCAAAATTTTATCTGGTTTGTACTTTCATTCTCCACTGTCAGAGTGATTCCTGACTTGTTTCGAACTATGTTTTTTGAGATCGGATTCACTAATGGACCTGAGAAAATAGCCCTCCAGATTCACGCTCAGTTTTAACCGAATATTAATACTCGTGGAACAAACTGAAAATGGATAATCTGCAATCCAATATCAATATATGTCAAATATAAAATTGGTACAGCTCTGTTTGTTGTAAACAGATGACTGTATCATAATTGGTATCAAATGACTTGCGTGGTTAATCGAACAGATTAATTTTCTTTTGCCATTGAATTTCACTTACATTAAGCATTACGTAAGGTTTATTCAATCTACTATTGTATCTTGTAGATAAAAACCCGAAACGTAACAATACAATGTCAGGAATTGCATTAGTTTGTCTATGGTTTGTCTAACTGTACTTGACGTGAAGTCAACTAGGGTTGAAACCAGTGGCGGCTCGTGCCAACTTAGAGAGGTAGTGCCAGAATGACAGCCAAAGTTTCAAACCGATATATGTAAAATTGAAAAAAATACGTATAACTAGCCGATAAGCGGAATTTAACTGAGTCTTTACGTTCGACTTACCAAGCATCGATAAACTGAAAACATTATTTATATGCACTTTAGATTTTTCATGGGTCTTCATTTTCTCCCATATATGAATAAGGCCATCCGTGCCTTTTTTCGCCCAAGTGTCATCGCCTCCAAATAGAACACACACAAAACAAAACAGCTTGTTAACTTCTTCACAGCCACTTATCCAATTGTTTTTATCATAAATAGTTTTATTAAATTTACGACAACGCGATTTCTGTCCTTTACCAATGAGTTTTTCAATTTTTAAATCTGGTGTTGGACGTCCTAATTCCTTAACCTGCAGTTTTTTTTCCAGCGGAAAATTACTAAACGAGTTTATTAATGCGCCAATTTTATTCATTTTCGCTCCAATGATATATTTTAAGTAAACACAATACCGATCCGAAAACAGCGCACAACTCACTCAAACTAATAAGATCTAAATTTCAAACCTTTAACGAGAAAAGCCGACATCAGCATCAAACATAAACAAATCGAAACTAACTGCTGAAACAAAACAAAAATAGTGAACCATGAATGGAAATATGGGTAATGTACATGGCACGATCTACGTATTTTCGTATTTAAAATCTATCCAAACGTCCAGCATAGTGTTATCTCTGTCACTCATAAGCGTTTGTGATAAGATTTCTCTCATTCTGTTTGTGCCTTATAAGAAACGGCACGGTAAGCTTTTGTCATATCTCGCCGTCGCGTCGCGTCCGTGGCAGCTCTCATCGTTTGAGTGCGACGCCACGTGTTGCCTGGTGCAAGCATTTCTGCGCTGAGACGCGATTGCCATTTCATATAAAACAGAAAAAATCGTAGGAAACTAACATAGAATAAGAAAAGTTTAAGAGGTAGATAAATACGTTTTTGTCGAAAATTAAGGTAGCACCATGGCACTCTGGCACTACCTCACCAGCCGCCACTGGTTGAAACGCGAAGCGATTTGAATACCATTTCCAAAGCTTTATATTCATCCAACATGTTTTTTAAACTTTTATTCAACTAGCAATGTATGTTTGTTCGGGTAGAATTTTGTTACTCAATTTTAAAGCAAATATCTTCAATCGATTGAACGGCAATATTGTATACATGTTTAGTTTGGATGACAACACACGACAAGCTGTGTGACGTCATTCTGAACATCCAAGACGGTGGAATAGTTATTTTTTATGCATTGATACAATATGGGTATCAAATGAAAGGAATTGTTGAGATATCTTGAAAAATAATGTGACGTCATTCTAAATCCAATATGGCGGACCATTCAAGGTGGTGGAATAGTTATTTTTTATGCATTTCTGCAATATGGGAATCAAATGAAAGGGCTTGCTCAATCCAATATGGAGGAGTTTGAAGTTTTTTATGCTATCCTATTGTAAGGATATTGAATTAAAGAGTTCGCGAATAAGTGCAGGGTAAAATAAGGGTGAGTATAGCTCCATTGCATTGATCTACCTGAGATTTGGTGTAGAGATTCCATTATTCTTGAGGTAGAATACTTGGCCTTAAGTGGGGTAAAATCATTAGAAGGTCTTCTTATTGAAAAGGTATACTGTTCGAAATTAACCGGCAAATGACCTTGCAACAATGATTCGTTGAATGAGATGAACAGACTCAGAGACCTAGCCAGGGAGTAAAAAGTAAAAAATAAATTAAAAGCAAAAAACTTTTCCTCTTATTTAAATACTCTAAAAAGAAGAAAATGAAATTTTTCTTTAAAGTTTTAACTATTAACTTATAGCCTCATCAAACACAATTTATATGATCTTAAAAGCTTAGGCTAGGCTCAAACGTTGATAGCTAAAATTTCAAAGAAAAAATTTATTTCCTCCTTTTCAGAGCATTTAAATAAAAGATTTTTTTAACATAGGTTTATGTTTTTAGTTTTTGGTATTATAAACCTACAAAGAAAGAAAGAAAACGTACGAAATAATTGTTCTAATAGAAACAAAGGTTTACGTCTATGCGTCAAATGTATTTCGTGTGGTATATTGTATTATTCAATGTCAGCATATTTTCACTTGGAAATTTGCAAGTAAAATTTAGATGATAAATAATAGGCTTAATTAGCAATGATCTACAAAGTGGATGAGTCTGCCTGTCCGTATTATTTGTTTAGTCTTTTAAATAAAAGATGCTGCCTGGCTTCATTACTTTATTCGGAATTATTAAGAATTCGCTGGATTTTTCCAGCTTGTTAAATATTTCGAACCTTTATCCATAGATGACATATATACCGTTAAGCCTCGGCCACACTGTTCGCGTTCCTCGTCGAAGTAGGTCGAGTACGAGGAGGGTCACCAAACTATTCGCTTAACTTTAAGAGGAACTCTGCCCCGCCCCGCAAGCACCTAACCTTGTTTTGTAAATAATGAAGTCAGCTTACAATGCTGAAATGACAGCTGCATTGTGCACTTTCACATATTTCAATTTATGTGCTTCATTTTCAAAACAAGACAGATTATAGAGCATTTTCTTTCGACGAGTATAGGGTTATTTTACATATTATACAGGGTATTCTAAAAGTTGGGACTTTCCTCTTTAGAGCAACGGCCCTTGAAACGGCAAAGCTAATGCATGGTGAACCAGCAGCAAAACAGTAAAAAAAATATTCAAGCAAGTTTTCACTATTTGGCTACCAAGTTGTAAGTGCGGTCCTGTCGCAGGAGTCTTGCAGGTAAAAGTACGATTTACGATGTCTTCTACAATTTGGACCATACGAGGTTGTCTAGGTCTTCCAGCGTGTCCACCACGATGTGGATTCAGACATCCTGTGTCTCTAGCTCTTTGCACGAGCGAGACAAATCTAAGAGGTGCAGGGTGAGTACGGTTAGGGAAACGATCGGCATACACTCGCGAAGCCGCAGCGGTATTTTGACCACACTCACCGTAGATTAAAATCATGTCCACCAGTTCATTATCGTTATAAGTGTGCGCCATTGTTGTTCCTTTTTAAGTCCGATCGTCAGATGTAACAAGTCAAGCACTCTCGTACACTATGCCACAGCAAACATTTTTTTTAATATTTGTCTTTCAAGCTCTTCGATCATGCTTGAAATAATAATGTTTGAATATTGCTTGCAAAATCAGGTGGCGTCGTTCCATTTCGAATGTGTGGTCACTAGTAAATTCTACTGGCTCCAACGGGTAAACGGTTACTTTTCACTTGTCTAATATTGAGGCTTAGTATAGTGACAAGTACTAAGCATTTAGCTACGAAGCCGGTGTAAACCTAACATAACATTGAGTAGCTTCACGATATATTATAACAGGTACCCCTACAGTTAAATTACTTTGTACATAATGGTAGTGGTATAGTCCTTTGAGTACCTGTAACGCTTGAACTAATCACTTTAGACCCCAAGTGTGCTAGTTTGTTGAAATTGCTTTATCGGGAGGAACACAAAAAGTCACAAATATACAGGGTGTCCCATTAAAAATTTTGAATCGCACGTCACGTGACCAAAAACAAGTACCTCATTTGGTGACATAATAATAAGAAAATATACTATATTTGCTCTAATTTACACACCCAAAATTATAATTCGATACTACTGCCTAGTTCCAATATGTTGCTTGTCTTAATCGTCGTGGTATATTAGGTCTAATGAGGCATTTTTAAGGATAGTAGTTATTTTAATCTCCACTCTGCATGAAACTCACCCTGTAAGCATCTGCACAGTATACGATGTATCAAATTTTCCAAGAAGCCATGGTGTTACGTTTACTTAATACATGGTTTATATTAGAAGACCACTTGAGTTAGGGATAGATTCGGGGGGCAACACTACTTTGTGCAGGAGAAAGTTCGTATATACTATGCCAGTTCTTAGTTGTGTGTTTATCAGTCAATTGGTACTTTCACTTTTTGTTACTCGATATCTTTCCTTATCTTTACTTATTTTAAAATAATAATCATAATAATAAGTTTTGTGAGCCGATTAGCCGAAGGAAATGCAGTGTTTAAAACTACTAACTAGTTTTGAATGTAATCTCATTCGCAGTTAAAGATAAACCGTAGCGAAACTATAATTTTTGCATATGGGACATACTTATTTGATGGAGGTTCTGTAGTGAACAGCAAGGTATAATAGGTCACGGGATATTCGGAAGTACGTTTGTCTTAAAGGGGTGATACACGTACGAGCAAGTACGCGTACTTATGGCTCGACGACCTTTTTCGCCTGTGTGTCACCGTAAGTACGCGTACTTTAAAACCGTCGCACAAACCGCCGGCGAGCCAACTGGTTTGAAATCTTGCTCGTAGCTTGTCTCGGCTCGTACTGCGAGCCGCGAGCCACCACTTTGTTTTGGCAGGTCATCGATGCGCAACGCTTGTTGTGTTTGGCGTTTGTTAAAAGTTTTGTTTATTTAGGAAAATTATCAAAATGAGTGATTTCACCTTCACGTGTGTCACCGCGTCGAGCCGAGTAAGTTCGCGAACTTAAAAACCGCGTACTTAAAGTTCGTACGTGTATCACCCCTTTTAGCCAGTTTCATTTTATAGCACTATACAGGGTGAGTCGATACTTTTTTTAACTGTCTGTAGAAGTCGTTAAAATAAATAACTTTTTCAAATAACTTTTTTCAAAAAAGCGAGATACAAAATAAAAAATGTATCTCTTGTGTATCAAGAGGTACCTAGTCTGCTAATGTTTAGTTTTTTCCTCGGATTTTTATGAAATAGAATAGGCATTGTACCTGTCAGATAGTATAGTAGTCCCTTTTTGTTTGTCGTTGTCAATTTTAAATTTGTAGATTCTACAAGTAGCACATTATTATAAAACGATTTTTAGGATTTACCAATTTAAAATTAACTATGATAAACTGAAAGTTACTAGTAGATAGGTACAATGCCAGAACGATGAGACAAAAATCCGAGAAAAAAACTAAACATAAAACAGTCCAGTTACGTCTTGATACAAAAGCCCAGATTTATTTGCTTTAAATTTTGTATCCCTGTGGAAAATTATTTGAAAAAGTTGGTTATTTTAACGAGTTCTATGTACAATTTAAGAAAAGTAACAACTTAGGACTATAACATGAAAACCCTCTGTTTTTGACAAAATTTAGTTTCATTATTCAATGTAGTTGGCTTCAAGGGTTACACAACATTTATATCGGTCACTCAATTTTTCAATACCATTTGTGTTTCGGCGACCTTCTTTTTGTTGGTCCTAAATTTCTTTTGAGGCAGCAAACAGCAAATAGTCACTGGGAGCCAGACAAGGAGAATGTGTCGGATGGGGATGGGGGGAAAGCAATTCGCAGCTTAATTCATACAATTTTGCCACAGTTTCCAAGGACATAAGGTACTTTATCTTGATCAAGTAGGTCCGTTTTTCTTGATTTGTATGTGTAATGTTGATCATCGGGCCGTTTTCGAGAAAATCGATAAATACGCGCACCTCACATACAATACCGATGCCATAACCTCGCCAGAAGATTGTTCAGCCTTTCCGCGCTTTGGAGTTCCTCAGGTGCAGCTCTAGAGTATAGTGTTGCATCAATTGTAATTAACAATACACTAAGCAACAAAATTAACGCAACACCAAACATTTGCTACAAATTTGTTGCTACGTATCTTTTAAAGTTGTGGTCCGGTTTTTGTGATCTTTTTTGAGTTTTATAGGCTATATTTTTAGGAATATTGGCATATTCGCAAGTTTTCGATACAAACCTAGTTTTCATTTTATACCGTGTGTAACAACTATCCTCCATTTTTCCCTAAAGTTTAGCATCACCCTGTAGGTTTAACTGGCGTGTAGAATATATTGCATTTAAAACTTGAATGTAGCCGTACGTTTTGTAAGAATTTTGTTATTTTGTTCATTATGTTACGTTTAATATTAAGAAAAATAGACGATTCTATACCTAAGCCCATTTTTCGCGAATAAATCAGCTTTATGCGTACTTTGATGAGGAAAGAAGGGTTGGCTGTGGCAATCAACAACTAAGAGCAACGTCAAATAACTGTCATTAGTCAATCATCTTGAATTTTGTTGCTTTGCTGTTATAAACTGGAAGAAAATGAACTGCGTTAGAAGAAACTTGACCCGCGATGACTGTGTTCAAGCAGTAACTTTACATGGCGAAGGTATAACCTATCGTGATATCAGTTTACGGTTAGAAGTTTCGCATACAACAATATGTCGTGTTGCTTCAGGGAAACACAGACGTTCTGGGCAAGGCAGACTTCGAGTTACTACAGCTATTCAAGATCGTTTTAACCGATTACGTGCTTTAAGGAAATGATTCACCACTTCAAGAAACCTTTTGAGACAACTTAGTGCTGTTCACATTATCCAACCGAGTATTGATACCGTGAGGAGGCGTCTTGCCGAGAGTCATCTACATATCAGGTCCCCAGCGACAGGTCCCATAATAACCCCAGAACATCGTAGTGCTAGACAACAATTCGCCAGAGAACATAGAAACTGGACTGATGAGGACTGATGGGAAAAATGTTTGATTTACAGATGAATCTAGGTTTTGTCTGTATAGCTCCGATGGACGTCTAAGAGTGATTGGAAGACCTAAAGAACGATATACCCAATGCAACATACCTCAAACCACTTTATTTAATGGAGGCTCTGTAATGGTTTGGGAAGGGATTTCCCTAACAGCGCGAACAGAGCTTGTATCTGCACATGGTGGATGACCTGCTGAACGAGCTCTCTATCAGTGGTGTGTACGTGCAATGCTATGCGGACGATATGGTTATTGTAGTCAGAGGGAAGTATGAAAGGACCATTTCTGACCTTCTTCAACAAGCGTTGAACACAATCGACAGCTGGTGCAGGAGGGAACAAATGTCGATAAACCCCCATAAAACAGTTGTCGTTCCGTTCACCAAAAGACGGAAACTAGACAAGCTCTGCTTACCTAGAATAGCGGGAGAGTCAATCCAGTTTGCAGAGGAGGTGAAATATCTTGGTCTTATATATTGGACAAAAGACTCACCTTTAACTCTCACCTGGATAACAGAATCGAAAAGGCCCGACTCGCCCTCTGGACACTCAGAAGGATTTGCGGCAAATCTTGGGGCGTTAGTCCTAAACTGATCTACTGGATATATCAGACGGTAGTCAAACCCATGGTAGTATATGGCGCTGTTGTCTGGTGGCAGAAATGCCTACAACAGACAGCCAGAGTCAGGCTGGCGGCAGTGCAACGCACCGCCTGTTTGGCCATCACTGGAGCCATGTCTAACACACCAACGCTATCCATGGAGACCCTTCTAAACTTAACACCTCTGCACATTGAGGTGGAAAGAGTTGTAAAAGTGGTCGCCTACACACTGCTATCAACTGGCAGACCATTTGCGGGCATTGCAAAAAGCACCCCGAAAAAGACCATCCCGGACTGGGCAGTGAGGAAAGCACTCCTGAACTGGCGGGATACACCAGGGCTACTGCACTCGAAGGCGTTTATAAGATACCCCTCGAGTCAGGCCCCCCGAGTATCATGGAATGTAACAGGAACGATCTCCGCATTCTGGTCGGTCTGCTGACGGGACATGGTCATCTGAGGAACCATATGCGGAAGTTGGGTCTTGAACAAACTTCAGCTGTCGCTTCTGCTACGTGGAGGACGAAACAGCGGAGAATATTCTTTGCTCCTGTCCAGTACTAGATAATGCTTAGGTTCCAGACATTCGGATTTGCCCAACTGGAACCTCATGACTTCAATGAAGTTTCACCCTTCACGCTGATCGCCTTCGTAAAGAGGTGCGGACTGTACGGTGACCTCTAAAAAGGTGTGAGCCACAATAGACATAATTGAGTCGCAGTGGAAGGAGGCGGCGCTGCCCCACTCACTTTCAACCTAACCTAAAGAACGATATACCCAATGCAACATACCTCAAACCACTTTATTTAATGGAGGCTCTGTAACGGTTTGGGGAGGGATTTCCCTAACAGTGCGAACAGAGCTTGTGGTGCTTGTGGATGGTGGTGCTTTAAACAGCGACAAGTACATAAATGAAGTTCTATCTGAAAAAGTTGTCCCTTTTGCTCCCTATATTGGCAATAACTTCTTGCTAATGCATGATAATGCAAGACCAGATGTAGCTCGCATCGTCAGTTAATATTTAAATGAGGTAAATATTCGGGAGAAATCTCTAAATCAAGGGGACAGGGCACAGTGTAAGGAGAATAATAATTGTAAAATGACTCGGTGGTGGCATTGGATATGTTAAGGAGAAATGTATCCAAACTAGTCTTGGAAAATTACTGTAATAATATTTTTCGTTGCGAACGTTCGCGAACTTTCAGGAATTTTGGAGAATTAATAATAACAAGCTTAAGTTGCTACTTTTATGGAGAATGTATAGTTACATAAAACTTTGTAGAAACTCAAACGGACTTAATTCAACATTATAAACATAAAAAAAACATTACATATGTTAAAATGTTGCCAAAACCAACTGTTACAAAGAGACTGAAACGCAGTTTTTTAAGCGAACTTGCTAATGATTTAAATATAGCTTAAAAAAGCTAAACACCCGCTAATAAAGAACATCGGACTAAAATATTAAATATGATTTTCAAATTAAGCCTAAAACAATAATGAATGAAAAATATTAGTATTATTGTAAAAAAGCTCGACTTTACGAATAATATGACACACAGCGCTCACGCGTTTTTCACAATCACATACTAGCATCTTTCGGTCATCATTGTTTTAAGCTTATTTTATTGTTTTAGTTTTTTACTCCGATGTTCTTTAGTTTATTTAAACTACATTTTTAATTTTTTAGTTAACATTTGTTTTTGTTTTTGATATACTCATAGCATAATCATTACCGTTACTGCATAAACGAAAATAAACTCGATTTTCCTGAATAAATTTCACAAAACTACCAACTCCCGAACAGTTGGAAGTGACGTCTTTAAAGCTCACGTCCGACGGATTTGAAGCCGTCAAAATCGTTTTCGCGACAAAGTTGGAGCGTTCAATGTTTAGTCTGACTTCTTAATCCAAAGGAGAGTTACCTACAAACATACAGGTGAATAATAAAAGCGCGTTAATAAAAAAGGAACCTCACTTCTTTGAAAAATCATCAAAGTATTAAAAGAAGAGGTACACGAACAAAACCTTGTACATTTAAAAACAAAACCTACATGCGTACACACACACTTTGTTATCTAAAATATTCCCAAACAAAACCTTTATAATTCGGCATATTTTAAGTATTTATGCCCTATTAGGTATCTTATCACTAAACATGCAAACGTATTGTATGCAACGTGCAAGCGAGATTTCTCAAATGCCACACTAAACAATAGGAAAAAGATTCTTCTCAACACTCCCCCAAATGGGAACTTTCGCTTCAACCATAACGAACTTTTACCGTAAATTACGGAATTTATGGGAACGTTCGCTTGGTAAAGTTCACTCGTCCCAACACTAATCCAAACCAAACAATATGTCATATTCCTTTTCAATGCTGTGAGTTAACTATTCCTTCATAAGTCAGGCAATATTGTGATCTTGAGACATCCATTCGTACTGGATATCTTTTACTTCCCACACCGATATGTGAGGGGAGTACTGTGATCGGGAAAATTTTCGATTTTGAGATAATATACTTTTTGGGCGTTCTACATATCATGCCTACATAACGAAAATCCACGTCACTCATTTCCGTCGGTCTGTCTGTCTGTTGGCGTTTTTCTAGCCTCCTAATCTCAGTAACCGCTGCATGGATTTTGATGAAATTTGGGTAGCGATATGGTGTAAGGTCGTAGTAGGTAATGTTGCTACAATTTTGAAAATCGAGGCATGGGCGCCGGAGTAATTAGCAAAAAACGAAAAATTTCAAATATTCCGCAAACTTTTTTTGGGTGGGGGTGCAATTGGGGTGGTTGGGGGGTGGGGGATTGTAAAGCTGAAAAATTTGTTGTAATCATAATAGGATGTCTACTGATCTGAGAGAGAAAGACCTAGCGGTATAATACACTTTTTTAGGTCCATCCGAACATTGCCTTGTCTATTACAGGAACCAAGGGACTTACGAGAATTTTCCGATGTATACATACGAGTATTGCTTTAGATCGTTCTGTAGTTTATAACGTGAAAACGACTGAATTGATGTTCATGAAATTTCGGCACAGTATTACTACTTTGGCGAGGATGGAAAATGCGTCTGATTTTTAGAAATCATCTCAGTGGCAGTGCAGCAATATTAAAAAACAAATTTAATATATGAAAACAACTTCGTTTTTAGGCGTTTTAGGGGTTCCTGATCATTTTCTACTTTTTTTGGGTGGGGGTGAAGTTGGAGTGGTTCGGGGGTGGGGGGCTGTAAAACTCAAAAATTTGCTGTATTCATGACAGATTGTCCATTGACCTGTGAAAGAAGTACCTAGTAGAATAAAACACTTTTTTGCGGTCGGGCGAGCGATGACTTGGTGGCAAGGGCATCTAGACTATAGCTTCATGCTATAGGAAAATAACAAAACTGGTATCGTCGGAATGTGTGGGAAATACTGAGTCAATCAACTTGACAACACTTTCTTGTATGCATCAAAAATGCAGATGTAAGGCTGTGTTCTTTCAGACCAACTTATCAAGAAAGTTAGTCCTCAGAAAAATCTCTACATGGTACAAATCAATTTTTGTCAAACATTTTACCTTGATGAAGGCTATAGAGAATTAATTATTGTTAGTATTTGTTAAAATATGATGCATTTTTGGCCTGTGGTTCTGTCACTAAACTTGTATTGTTAAGTCATCTTCATGACCATAAATATAACAAATATGTAGAATACTAGAATTTATAGTAGGGTTGGCTAAACCATATCCAGAAAATGGTGGACAAATTTGAGTAGCAACCTAGACGTCTTATTTTCTTGCTGCGCCAACAGAGATTCAATAAAAAATGAATGCTTCTTAATATTTTCGGTATATTATTCGTCTTGTCTGAGCCAATGTATTTCGGAAATTATAGATTCACAACACGTCACCTTTTCTTTCTTCTGCTTCAAGCCTTTCCTCCAACCGGGCGTAAAATGAATTGTTAAAGCTATACACGTGTTAAGTTTTGTAGATTGACAGTCACAATGTAACTTACCATATAAAAATGTGTATTGATAACGTACCGGTATTCGAAACTATATCACCTATAATGGAACACTGTTCAAACTAACACCTATTGCACGAATTAATTCAATTACGTGTACCTTTTATCGAAATTTTGCCTGATCGCTGGTTAGCAATTCACGGAACAGCATTACGAATACCCGGCACATACGTGTAGTCTGTTATATTATGGTATTTTTTCTAGGATATACCCAGAGTTCGATACCAATTACGAAAATAATTTGGTATATTTATGTGTATAACAAGCGTCGGTAATTTGGTCTCGTAGTAGAGTTGTGTCACACTTTTTTATCGTGGTGATCAGTGTGTCATTCCATGTTACACACATTGGCAAAATGAATGCTTTGATTTGCCAAACGAATACCGTTACCACGATGACCTCCCTTAAAGTATGGTTCTTTATATAATGGATTCCATATTAAAGTCCAATTGCCAAGCGGCAAAAATGACCCAAAACTTCAACTTGAGCGGCTTCATCCAGAACTCTTCGTTTTTATTTGCAACAGATCCAGTACGAGCAAATTTCGTAACAATGTCCAAAAAATATCTATGCGAAGTTATCATCCCTGGATGTCTGGGATTAAATGGAATGGCAGTTTGCCGAGCACCGAGCACATTGATTTTGGGCACCGTAAATTGGAATCATTTCCTCTGCTTTTGCAACTGTCTATTAGGAATTTGAACATCATCTATAGTTATATCATTGTTTGGCTAATAACGGCAAACATTTCGAACACCTATTGCAATAAAAAGTGGTATTTTCGTGTATTTTTGTTTTTTATCTGAATAAATTAAGATACATAGAGATATTTCTAATTTCATCGAAAACCAATCGACCAATTCAAAAAAATCAACTGTCAAAATAAAGGACATTCCTTTGAAACGAGATATTACTGGATACCCCTTGTCATTTAAAGTTATTAAGGGGATGGGCAGAGGGTACAAGGGGGAAAGGTAGTATTTAGTACGTTTTACTTCCCACACCGATAGGTGAGGGGAGTATTGTGATCGCGAAAATTTTCGATTTTGAGATAATACGCGTCACTCATTTTCGTCTGTCTGTCTGTCTGTCTGTCTGTCGGTCTGTCTGTCTGTCTGTCGCGTTTTTCTACCCTCGTAATCTCAGTAACCGCTGCATGGATTGTGATGAAATTTGGGCAGCGTTATGCTGTGGGGTCGTAGTAGCTAATGTAATTAGCAAAGAACGAAAAATTTCAAATATGCCTCAAACTTCGTTTTTAGGCGTTTTATGGGTTCCTGATCATTTTCTACTTTTTATTGGGTGGGGGTGAATTTGGGGTGGTTGGGGGGGTGGCGGGTTGTAATACTGAAAAATTTGTTGCATTGGTAATGGGCTGTCCATTGATATGTGAATGAAGAACCTAGCGGCATGATACACTCTTTTAGGTCCATCTGAACCTTGCATGCTTATTATAGAAACCACGGGGCTTAGAATTTGCGATGTATACATACGAGTATTGTTTTAGATCGTTCGATATCGCGTAACGCGAAAATTGTTCAATTGAGTTTAATGAAATTTTGACACAGTATTACTCTCGCGGCGAGGATGGAAAACGCGTATGTTTTGGAAAAATCGGGTCAGTGGCGGCGCGGCAATAATAAAAAAACTAAAAATATAAAAACAGCTCAAACCTCGTTTTTAGGCGTTTTAGGGGTTTCTGGTCATTTTCTACCTTTTTTTGGGTGAGGGTGAATTTGGGGTGGGGGAGTTGTAAAACTGAAAAATTTGTTGTATGATGGGTTGTCCATTGATCTTTGAATGAAAAACCTAGCAGCATAATACACTTTTTACGTACATCCGAACATTGCCTTGCTTATTATAAAAACCAAGGGACTTGGAATTTCTGATGTACATACGAGTATTGTTTTAGATCGTTCTATATTCTAACGAAATTTTGACACAGTATTACTACCGCAGCGAGGATGGAAAACGCGTATGTTTTGGAAAAATAGTGTCAGTGGCGGCGCAGCAATAATAAAAAAAAACAAATGATATGAAAACAGCTCAAACTTTGTTTTTAGGCGTTTTACGGGTTCCTGATCATTTTCATTTTTTTTGGGTGGGGTGAAATCGTGGCGGTTGGGGGGTGGGGGGTAGTAAAACTGAAAAACTTGTTGTATTCATAATAGTCCGTCTATTGACCTGTAGAAGAAATACCTATCGGCATATTACACTTCTTTAAGTCCATCCGACCATTCGCTTGCCTATATTACAGAAACCAATTTTGTGATGTGTACAAACGTGTTTTGCTTTATTTCGTTCTATGTATGTATATTGCGTAAAGCGAAAATTATTGAATTGATTTTAATAAAATTTTGATACAGAATTTATTACCGCTGCGAGAATGGAAAACGACTCTGTTTTTAAAAACCATGTCAGTGGCGGCGCAGCCATAATCAAAAATTCAAAAAACCAAAAACATAAAACCAGCTCAAACTTCGTTTTTAGACGGGTTGGAGGCCCTTGATCGTTTCGCATCGTCCAGTTCAAGCATGTAGAAAAAAACTGTGGCGCCCTAGTTCCTAAGGGGGGAGACGCAAGAAACTATTTACGAAGGTTTTTGTGTTGGATGTTGTTTTTGCGAGCGGTTGGGCGATAATTTAGTTGCAAAGGGATTTTAGACTATAGCTTCATTCAATGGGAAGTAATAAAATGGTATCATCATTATGTGTGGGAAGTACTGAGTCAATCAACTTGACTCCATTTTTTTCTTTTAATCAATGGTTTTCGATAAATCTATGGTGGAAAATTTTCAACTGAACATGCATGGATTATCGCTAGGTTTATTGAATCAATTTGTTATTTTGGGGATAATTAATTGTTGATACCCATATGCGATTTCCCTTGTATATTTAACCTGCAGATATACAGATGTACAATAATCTGATATGCTAATACCATTTTTTTGCATTAGACACAAGTTCCTTTACTGATAATAATTGGTTATATTTAGTTTATATGATTATATATCATTAGATAACACCTGCAAGTAGTAGGTCCTACATGAATATAAAGTTCTTTTCATTTGTTTACTATTTACAACCAAAGGATATAATTATAACAGTATGTGTTACGTAATATAAATAAAATTTTATTATGTATTATTTGTTTTACACAACAATACAAAATATTAATTTTTTTAATCGATAGTAATCAAGCTTCAGTTTTATTTAAATAATATAGGCAATTAAAACTTCAATCAAAAGGGACATTAAAAATAATCTATAGATTATCCAAGTAATCCCCAAAAATATACTAATGAATAGTCGACCATTAAGTAAAGTTGAAACTTTTTAGATTCATTTCTTAACGAACTTGTGTCTAATGCATTTGCGAACCTAATCCCACAGGAAACCGTATCAAGTGAAATTAATTTTACGTAAGTTCTGGGAATCAGCGCAACTGAAAGCCAATTCTATCAAATTATTCCTTTTATGCCAAACAGTAACAAAAATCTTTCAAATACCATATGAAAATTCGACACGATTTCGCACGCGAGCATTTGCGAGAAAATCGAATTTGAATTTGTTATTTTCATTTCGTGTTTTGACACCTTGTATTTCTGTATTTATTTATAATTTTCTTTATTTGTTCTCAATAGTTTTGCCCTTTACCAAATGTAACTGACAGAGCCATCTAATTTAGTCACCGCCTACACCTATACAAATTTCATATTTGGGGACTTTAAAAGGCGTACAACGGTTAGGCTTAGCAACATTTACAAAGTATGTCTTTTTCATTTAAAGAGTGGAATTGAAAAAAATACGTTTAGGCTGATACACCAGATAGAAAAAAATTAGGTCATTTTCAACAGACTTATTATGAAGTAAGAGGCGCCATCTACAAGTCGCATCTGCACTAGGACTACAAAAAACAGAGTTGCTAATTTTGTGTCTGTCCGTCGCCCTGTCCATGAATTATCATGAAAAAACAAAATGATGATTACAACTTTAACACTATGTATTTGGTTATTATATTTACTTTTGGACTAAGGTAAGTTTCGTTAAATCTCGATATCAATACCTAAAAAACTCGCAGGTTTGCTGTGTATGGACACCCTTAAAGCATATTATTTTTTTAAATATCAACAAATCCAACAATAAAGTAAATGCGACGAAAACCACGATAATGTATATTTATGACCGCTACTAATTTCCTTTTTTGGGAGAGTGGCTTGAAAAATATGTTTATAATATAATTCATAAAATAATAACAGTGTATAATAAATATACTCACGTGCAATGAGAATAGACTAACACCAGTTTTGTGGACCACAGCGTTATGTGCAGTGAAAGTAAAAATGTAACAATCTACAATACGTGTGTGCAGTTTAAACAATTTAGTGGGTCATCGTCTGAGGTTGGCAAAGTTAATGAATTGTTGATCAAAAAGAACCTGTTTCTAAGATAATTCATTCGCGCGTCCGGATAACACCTGTGAATACATAGGTGGTAACGACTGAATTATTTATTGGTACCAGCATCCATATATTATTTTGATGTCAGATTTTTGACATACTTTAAATATATTTATAGAATAGCTTTGACTTCCTAATAAAACTACCAATATTGTTGCTGGAATCTCTTTTTACTTAGGCTAATCGCTTACGATATGTAGATAACACATACAGGGTGTCCCAGAATTTCCTTGATGCGTGATATTTTCGTAAAAAAAAAAAAGTTCAACCAAAAACCGGGTGGCATTTTTGAAAATGCCATAGAGTCTATGATACTATGCTTTCAAAACATTGTTTTATCCTTCACCCTGAAAACTCACAACCAATTTTTTTCAAATAGCACCCAATAGTCTTTTCGGCACAAATTAAGCCCCTATTTTATTAAAAATCTTGTAGTACCTTTGATGTTATACACAAACCTATTTTTTTCAAGTCAAAAGTGAAATAAGGATTAGTTTGAGGTGTAATATTTTCATACAGAAAACAGATAAAAAAGAAAACTAAGTTGAACCTTCAAGGGTACTGAATGGCCTATCATACCACCCTTCAGGAACATTTTTTGTACTTCAACCCCTAAAATTCACCCCCAATATTTTTTTCATATAGCACCCACAGCTTTTTCGTCATAAATGAAGTCATTGTCTTACTTAAAATTTTGTAGTGCCTTTGTTCATAAACGTAAGGTACATAAAATTAGGATTTGTTT
The DNA here is from genome assembly GCA_951848785.1 of Callosobruchus maculatus. NCBI lineage: Eukaryota > Metazoa > Arthropoda > Insecta > Coleoptera > Chrysomelidae > Callosobruchus > Callosobruchus maculatus. The sequence continues at coordinate 6,483,112 of CATOUR010000100.1, forward strand.
GAGCTGTAATATTTTCGTAAGCAAGAAGAATAAAAAAATTTCTAGTACTTACCTTTAAAATCACGTCTTTTCGCAAAAACATTAGGTGTCAAACAAATTCCGATTTTATTTATATTATGATTATGATTTTACGAGAAAACTAAGTTTACGTATAACGTCAAAGGTACCACAAGATTTTAATTAACATAGGGATATTATTAATGTCGAAAAACCTATGGTGGGGATGACGTACAAAAAAACGTTTTGAATGCCTATATGATAAACCCTATAGTACCTTCAGAATTAAATCTGAGTTCTTACTTGAACCATTTTTCGTTACGAAAATATAACGTGTCAAGGAAATTCTGGGACATCCTGTATACTGGGTGACATTAAAATTGCAACAACTTGAAATTGCAATTTTCAAATATGAGTACAGCAACCTTGGAACTCAGTGTAGTTAATGGAAGAGCAACTTTTTATTTAACAGGTGTTCATCTTCCTCTTCTTATTCATCTTTTTCTTCTCCCAGTGGTTCTCACCAATTTTTAATTCTTTCTCTTACAACAACAACATCAGTTAGCTTTACAGCTTCCAGGATTTCTGGAATATGTTCACTATCTGCATCAATGTCGTCTGGACACGAATCATTGGGCAGCACTGATTTATTGAGTTTTGTTGATCTGTTAAGTTGTGCACTGACTGCTCACTTGGCAGGGGGGGGGGGCATGGAAAATTCGACAGGAGGAGGTCATGGAAAACTCAGAAAGTATGTAGCACTAATATAAGTTGCCATGTCCTCCATTATACACATATATTGTATAAATATTATAGGAACAATAGAATACGAAATAAAAAAACGAAATAAGAACTTTTATTATAATGTAGTAACATAAAGTATGGGCTGTTTAAGATTTTGGGGGGGAGGATGGCCCCCATGGCCACGCCCTTATGACCGCCAGTGAAGCTGTGTGTATCGGAAGCTGTCAATTGTATGTTCTGACCCAGGAGCATTGTGCATAGCTAAAGACACGTACAAGAGTTCTTATAAACTGAGATTGGGGAAAACGACAATAGTACATTCGGACAATATGGAGAAAATCAATAATGTAAGTTTAACTGCTTAGAATTTAAAATTCAGGATAAGAAAAGAATAAAATGTTTTTGGTAAATAATGTATTGATTACTCCATAACATAAAACATAAATAAACATTTATTCAAAACTTATAACATAATAAAATAAACAAAAGTGATAGGTATAAGTATGGACACATGTGAGGTATTATAATTATTACTTAATGTACGCCTATACCCTGCCACAAGGCTGAGCCTTCTAGGGGTGACATTATTTGTATCTGGCAACAAAATGGACGAATGAATGAATGTCATTTTCTCCTAAATCATGCGTTTATTGGTGGGTCAACCACATATTCGTCATCGCTCTCTTCACTGTATCCTGTAGCGAATAGTATTGCCAAAATACAAACATATGCACGTAATCACGAACTATAAAACACTAATATTATTGATACAATAACAAGGCTTAGTTTCAAAATGTCTAATACGTAACTAAATTGTGGCTTCCAATCTTCCGTACTTTTCAGTAGCTAGTAGATGATAGTAGGCTGTGGAAAATAAACAAGTTTGGAAGACCTGCGTTAACGCATTATCGAAAGGTGTCATGATATCCCGCAACATGTTTTTGCAACTACCCGTCAGGAGTCAAGTTAATATATACAAAGATTCTAATTTCCTCGAAAACGAATCGACCGATATTAAAAAATCAAACGTCAAAATAAAGTACTTTGACATAATTTGAATACAAGGTATTACTCGATACCCCTTGTCATTAGAAACTTTTTAGGGGACGATCCTGGGGGAAGAGGGTACAAGGTGATGAAGTAGTTTTTGGTTAAAAAATTGTCTCCCTTGACAAACATTTTGGCGTGTCTCGGCGTTTTTTCTTCTAGTCGGAGGTTTTCGAGAAATCCAGGGGCGGGGTTTAAAATGAACACCCGGCATACATTGTTCTGTAGAACAATAGAATTAAATTAAATAGAAAAATGTCAATATTTTCTCAATACGGACAAGGTTTTCATGTATTAAGAATGTGCAAGAAATCCGTTGTACTTGAGCGATGGTAAATGATCAATGAGCGACGCTATGCTCACGCAGGAGCATCGACTTAATTTCTTGTAGAAAAACTTGTGCTAATGATAAAACGTTGTAGTTTTTTTATTAGAAATGTTGGAATTGAATCAATGAGACGAGGTAAAAAGTTTGGTTATATGGTTAGGGGGTAGTTCTTGAAAATCCAATTTTAGTCGAAAAAACACTTTTTTGAAGCTCAGCTACTTTCCTTGGCAAACTTTTTTATTCACTAAATAGCATCTATGATTATTAGGCATTATTAATGTTTTTCTTTCAACGGAATGCAGGCAATCCTTTAAAAGGAGTCAAGTTGATTGACTCAGTACTTCCCACACATAACAGTGATATCATTTTACTGTATTTCCTTTGCATGAAGTTATAGTCTGAGATCCCTTGCAACCAAGTAATCGTTCGCATGTCCTCAAAAAACATCCAACACAAAAACTAGTAAATAGCTTCCTAAGTTTCTCCGTAGGAACTAAAACGACACAATTTTGATTCTGCCAGCTTCAACTGGACGAAACGAAAGAATCATGAACTTCCAAAGTTTGAGCTATTTTTATATTTTTGGTTTTTTTATGATTGCTGCGCCGCCACTGACAATTTTTAAAAACCATACGCATTTTTCATCCTCGCCACAGTAATAATACTATGTCCAAATTTCATTAAAATCAATTCTATAATTTCCATGTTACAAGTCCCTTGACTTCTGTAATAGCCAAGGCAATGTTCGGATGATCGGATGGACCTGACAAACGTCTATTATGCCGCCAGGTCTTTCTTTCACAGATCAATGGGCAGCCTATTATGAATAGAACAAATTTTTGAGTTTTACAACCCCCCACCCTTCTAACCACCTTAATTCCACCCCCACCCAAAAAAAGTATAAAATAATCAGGAACCCCTAAAACGCCTAAAAACAAAGTTTGAGCTGTTTTTATATTTTTATTTTTTCTATCCTCGCCGCGGCATTAACACTGTATCAAAATTTCATTAAAATCAATTCGGTAGTTTTCGCGTTACGCAATATAAAACGATCTAAAACAATACTCGTATCTATCATCACAAATTCTAAGTCCCTTGGTTTTTATTATAAGCAAGGCAATGTTCGGATGGACCTAAAAAAATATATTATGCCGTTAGGTTTTCCATTCACAGGTCATTGGACAGCCCATCATGAATACAACAAATTTTTTAGTTTTACATCCCCCCAACCTCCAACCACCCCGAATTCACCCCCACCCAAAAAAAAGTAGAAAATGATCAGGAACCCCTGAAACGCCTAAAAACGAAGTTTGAGGGATATTTGAAATTTTTTGTTTTTTGCTAATTACTCCACCCACCGTACAACGATTTCCAAAATTATCGGAACATTACCTATTACGACACCACAGCATATTGCTGCCCAAATTTCATCACAATCCATGCAGCGGTTACTGAGATTACGACGTTAAAAGAACGCCAACAGACAGACAGATAGACAGAGCGACAGACAGACAGACAGACAGACAGACAGACAGACAGAGAGACAGACCGACAGACAGACAGACCGACAGACCGACAGACCGACAGACCGACAGACCGACAGACCGACAGACCGACAGACCGACAGACCGACAGACCGACAGACCGACAGACCGACAGACCGACAGACCGACAGACCGACAGACCGACAGACCGACAGACCGACAGACTGATAGACCGACAGACAGACCGACGGAAATGAGTGACGTGGATTTTCGTATATCATAACACGCCCAAAAAGCGTATTATCTCAAAATCGAAAATTTTCGCGATCACAATACTCCCCTCACCTATCGGTGTGGGAAGTAAAAGACAAAAAGGATTAAACATAATAAAGCAAACAAATTTTTTGATCTTTTTTTAAATCATTTTCTTTGTCGATAAATTGTGGTCTATTTTCACCCAGTTTTATTCACGCAAATTATGCTGAGACACCTTGCATATGTAACTGTCACTTTCTGTAAATTTTCGCTCCGGAGACTGTAGTGTCAATGAAACTTTGCTATCAGTCTACCCTTGTAATTTATATTTTTATTAAGCATTTAGATACAATGAATTAACATAACACACCCAGTCATTTATTTTTTGCGGCCACTATGTTTCAAGAGAAAACCAATTAAAGTGTAATTTGAAAATGGGAACTTTTATACGCAAGGGGGTGATGCTAACAAATTGAACATGATTATAATGCGGACACGTGTGGATTCCCATCATCATAGTATTTATGAATTCAGCAGTTTGCTCTGTAAACTTGTACATAAATCATCTGAGAATGCCGAGTGTGATATCAAACGGTGTAGAGTTGCCTAATCTAGATCCACTGCATCTATCAAGGACACAGACTAATACAGATGACAAAAACGTGAAATTTAAGCGAGTAAGAGTTAACTTGAATGGCACAAAAAATTATTTAAAGGAGTACTGTCAAAATACAAGTATTCATGGCTTTAAGTATCTAACAGAGAAAAGGTCTTTATGCGAAAGGTAAAAGCATATCATCTTCATTCTATGATTAGCAGGTTTTTGTTAGACATGATGATATTGATCCCTCTATTGTTTTGATCATAGAAAGGTTGCTAATTTATCTGACAAAACAATTGTGTTTTGGGAATACTTCAGACGTCCCTAATATTCCAATATTCGCCCTTCTTATATTATTGAAACATGATCAGTGAACTAAAATATATCTAAAAGCGAGTATATACCATTGTTTTAGTCCCATTTTGATTATAAAACCTAGTCACTGAATAGCTTCAATGTACGAAAGACTTTCTACAGAATAAAGAGCAACCTTCTTTCCACTCCAATTAATTTCACTAATAGGGTTTTTAAGAAAATTAAGGGGTTTCAAAATAGTTTGACACTCACACAGTCTGTGTTTTTTAATAAGATTTGAGAATCATCGAGCTAGATAGGAAGTAAGTTAGTCCACAAGAAACAAAAGCTCTTTGTCAATTTTTTAGTGTAAAGGCTATAAAGCCGACCGAAATGTTAGTAAAAGTCTATGTTTCAGCATTTTTGGTTCCATTCTTGGGTCCGTAAAAAACGATAGATCATAAATTTGATGCTTTTTCCATCGAGCAAACCAATAATGACCTTACGATGTTATTCTAAGAACTGGCTATGAATTATACTAGCTTTCCCTATAATACCTTATATGTATATTTGCAGGTATTTGTGGCTCCTCCTAATTTCATTGTCAATAGGAACTTGCGGTTTTTTGATCAGCAGGATATATTATAAATTCATCACTAGTCCTGTTATAGTAAGTTTCGCAACCAAAGAGTCTCCACTTTCCGCAGTTCCCTTCCCAGCAGTTACTATTTGCCCCATGACCAAAGCAAGGAAATCCGTTTATAATTTTACCAGGGTGGTTTATGACCTGCAGGACCACAAAAATATAACTGATAAGGAGTAAGTATTAATACTAAAAAAGTACACATTACAATAACAAAATTTATCTACGGGCCATTCTTACACTTTACCTCTGATCTGAAGAGGTACCTATACAGATAATACTATCATGTAAACAAAATGGCTTACAATGAAACTGAAATTTTAAATGTACTAAGTATACCCAGTATTAATATATTTATTGTATAATATTGTAGTAATCAATGCTTATTGCTAATATATGTATATGTCTGATGCAAATATTATGCACACTACCTCTAAGGCTCCGTTTTTCTATAAGATATTCAGGCGCAAATGTCACCATTAACTTGTGGATGATACAATATAAATAAAAAAGCTTATCATCGCATTCATAATTTTTTACGTGATTTGAAAGCCCATGAGAAGTACCTAGTCAAATAACTTGACGCAATTTTTGTATGATATTTTCGGTCAAATTTGCGCCCAGCATTATTTGCAATCTAATTATTATCTATCAATATTATTTATCTATTTCATTAGAAGCAGCGACGATGGAACTGTTTTATCACGAGCGGTGGACAATTTATCAAAGGAAAACTATTTTTTGCTCCTGACTTCACACGACACACTTGTAAATGTCGCGCCGATACGATTAGTCAAATGGAACATTAAAATTTATACTTATCAGATGCCCGTAAACTGGCCAGTCATTTCACACTTATTCCCATAATCTCCATTTATTGCACTTTGATCAAACACAGAAGAATAGAAGAGTCCAATGCAAGAAGTGCCTAAGTCACATTAGCATCAAATATATATATAGACTATCAGTGCCATCAATGCGAACTTTTTGTAAGCTTTCTGGTAGGATAGCTAAAATTGTTGTAAGATCTACCTAAGTCACCTAAGTGATTATATGGGCATATGAGTTTTCTAAAATAGTTCTCAGTTCAGTGCAACATGTGCTTCAATCCGGCCAAATATTATGCCGCGTATACATCTAAGCAAACGAATCGATTGAACATTTCGCGCCGAATGAGCATTAATGGTACGCGCACATAAATCGGCATCGGACGGACGGCACGGATGGAACGGCCGGTACGGTACGGATTCTTTTATTAGGGTATTGCACATATCTGACCGGAATCGACGGAAGAATTGGAAATCAGTTGCAAATATGCAAATGATCTGCAGGCAGTGTTGCCAGGCAGATCAGATTGAAATTCGCTACTGAGCCGCCTTGAATGTCGCTACGTTGTCGTCCCACAAAAATAACGTATATTTCAGCCTGTGTATAACTTTATTCTTGGGGGGAGGGAGTGCAGTTGATGTTAGGTATATGTATAATATAATATAACCTTTCATTCAAAAATAGTGGATTACCCGTTACATAGTCTCGACACAGCATAGTAAACAACCAGGAGAATATCTCTGAGGATTTCCTATATAAAAATGGTTCCCACAGAATTTGACCTACGGATGATTTTACGGGTGTGAAATCTGGGTAGAGATGCGAAAATAAAAATATCTATACCGGTACCAATTCGATATTTTTTAGCCAAGTATAGAGTTGTACACGCCAATTGAGGCGCGTTTGGTTCGTAATTATTTTCGATACCGATACCGCTACAAAAGTAGCGACACCAGCTTGAGATCGTTCAAAAAGTATCTAAGACAAAAATATTCGATATCAGTGCAGAAGTATTGATACATTTCAAGTATCGAAGTATCGTTAGCATCTCTACAAATAATCATCTAAAAGAGGGGATGCAAGTGTAATTGCCGCCAACCTGAGATATTGTGCTCTATGCTGTGGTCTCGACACCAATACAAGACAGTCTGGGCAAAACCGAAAATAACAATAGACGAATCGGTGGCGAAAAAACGATAGTAACAGAATTTTTCAAAAAGTCGCTACAAATCGGTTTATTTTGTTAAATCGCCGCTACGTCTCAACGTAATCAAAATGTCGCTATTTTTGCGACAAGTTGCTATGAATGGCAACCCTGTCTACAGACAGTACATGTAGAAACTTGGAAAATGCCGACGGTGCCTCGGTAATCGCCGATCAGCATCGCACATACGTCGGTATCGGCACGCACAGCACGCATCGGCCGGCTTTATTTCTAGTTGCTATATCTTCGCCGGATTTTGAAAATTCGATGCCTACCGTCCGTACGTATGAGCGATGGTCCATTAAATTTAATAGAAGCTATTTTTCTCCGATCCGTACCGTCCGTCCGATGCCGATTTATGTGCGGGTACCATAAGTACTGAGTAGTGAGTATGCATATGCACGAACCGCGGTGCGCCAGCCGATGCGAAAGTTGTCGGTCCATCAAGGCGGAGATACACATGCCTCTAGCTGGCACACTGGCATAACAGCTCCTTGCATGTGCCACCTACTGTCATGTGTATACGCTAACTGGCATGCCTCTATCTGGCATGCAAGTAGATAGCACAACATTTGATTTACTGGCATGCACGCTGAAAGAGGGGCGCGGGGGGCTGTAAAACCGGCACGTGTGAACGTACGCCACAGCTAAAGGCATGCCAGTAGCTGCCAAGGTTTCGTTGTAGGTGCACGTGTTTTAACGTGCTCGCCCATTTAGGCGAAGCGTCGCGAACGGAAGCGGCGCGAAGCGAAGCGTCATTTAACCGATGTCCGCCCACTGGGGCGAAGCGGCGCGAAGCGTCGCGTCGCGTCATTTACGGCGCGACGCGAATTTTATTTGTTTTTAAGCATTTGAACGAGATACGTTGTCTAGTGAGGTACGATGAGCAGTTCGTCAGAAGAGGAACTCTTTGTATTGAGTTTCATAGCCACTATGGAAGAAGAAAAGAAACAAAAACAAAATAAAATGCTGGGTAATTAAATTACCTTTGTAATGAATGTCTTTCTATCACGACCAGAGACTGCAATTTAGCACCACATCCTACATATTACATAATACTGCTAAACACTGAAAATATGCGAGAGGCATCAAGAAATATGTGGATCTTCTCGCCGCGGCGCACCGCCTGGTACCGCCCATTCAGGCGAAGCGAAGCGACGCGAAGCGAAGCGTCAAGAGAAACGACGCCTAGTTGGTCCGAGGAGAAGCCGCGCGTCAAATGACGCGCCTCTTCGCTTCGCGTCGCCTGAGTGGGCGGGCTGCCATATAAACTAATGTAAACTTCTCTGGCGTCAAATCAATAATTTTCTTCGCGCCGCTTCCGTTCGCGACGCTTCGCCTAAGTGGGCGAGCACGTTTATCTGGTTGCATTTTAAGTGGCTTCTGTAACCACCTTCATCTTCTAGTCTCATTTCTGTAAGAAGACAGCTACTTGCTCCAAAATTTTCCCTTCTACTAATCCAATTTTTCACCCAAATCTGTCTTCTTCTTTTTTTCGTCTTATTAACTTAGCCACACATTTTACACCTAGATGCAATATGATAGTATTTAATTCACCTCGGATATCTTCCATTGCAGAAAAGCAAAAGCAACTGACACTCACTGTCTGTTTTGTGAACTGGCATATGTATACGTCTTCGAGAAACTAGCATGCAAGAGCGCAAATTGCATGCAAGTTTAACTTGCAAATGTATCCACAGTGTGCTAGTTACTTGCACATGCCTTTAACTTGCATGCAAGCTACTATTCCGTTTTACAGGCATGTGTATCTAAACGAAATTCGTGCTCAGTCGGGACGGGTTAAAAAACAACACCGAAACGCTCCGCATAAAATGGAATATTTCACAAAAGACGTGTTTGCTATTAATTACGAAATTCGAAAGAAATCCAATTTTGGAGAAAGCTAAACATGAGTGTTATTATGGATATTTTATCCTTGATTGCATTAAGCAGAAATCGGCAATCACTTTTTGACATTCTGATAATATTTTTTAATCGCCTCCCATCGCTGTCATTTCAAATATCATCAGGGCCGATCTTGGTGACGGGCAAAAACGTGCCCAGCACGTGGGCGGCCAAATTTGAAAGGCGGCCGCACTGACGCACACTGTGGGACAAAAACCTCTAAATTTTGTCCAAGAAACATTTTCAGTAGTTTGAGTTTTGAGTAGATTTTGTGCACGATATGCTGGCAACATCCCAAATGCACGGAAAACAGCAATCAATTTGAAATTTGTCAGCTTTGTTTCAAATCACGTTATCTCCCATAGAGTACAACAAGTATTGAAGACAAAATGTGGATTCAGCGTATGGTATATGCTACACTCTATAGCCGAATTCGGGCAATGCCCGAAAAAAATACGCAGAACTAGCTTTGAGCAAGGAATATTTCCCAAACCCGAAATAATAATTTTATACGGTTATTGAGCATTACCAAACAGGCAGAACTAGTTTTGCGCATCTTGGAATGGACAGAACTAGTTTTGCGCAACTTGAAATGCACAGAACTAGTTCTGTGGTACGGAATGACAACCAAAGTGAACATTCGTTATGCACTGTGTGTCAAAAACCAGCAAAAACCTATCGTTTAGGTTAGGTTAGGTTTCCTTGCCAACGTTCCTGCAATATAAGTACGAATCGTGAAAACGCAAAAAGAGGTTTGGAAGCACAAGCCAATTTGATGTTCACACAATCAAATAAAAAATTTAATCCAGCCTCAGTTGGCGATTTATTATTTGTTAGTATTCATTAAAATATACATATTTAACTTCTCCAACTTTATATTTATTTGAGTCCGTCGCTGGTGCTGATTAAATGGAAGAAGCAGAATTTGTGCTGGTCATTCACAAATATACAGAACCAGTCCTGTGCACTTCAAGTTGCGCAAAACTAGTTCTGTGCATTCCAAGATGCGCAAAACTAGTTCTGCCTATTTGGTAATGCTCAATAACCGTATAAAATTATTATTTCGGGTTTGGGAAATATTCCTTGCTCAAAACTAGTTCTGCGTATTTTTTTCGTGCATTGCCCGAATTCGGGTATTGAGCGTAACATATACATAAATAATATTACTTTTAAGATGGACGATAGAAATGAAACTTCAGTTCCTTAAACTTCATTTCCATATAAAAACAGAAAATCGCCAGTTTAAAAAAAAATCGGTGTAGTATTTGTTACAATCTATTTACACCTAAATTGGTTCGATACAAGATACTATCTAAATCACAATCTGTAGTATTTACTTGCCCCTGTTTGGTTCCGGTTCTTGATGAACAGCCATGTTTGCTGCCTAAACTAACAACACTATGTTCTATGCCGCCGGTATAATGCTGCACTCTAGAAGACATATTTGAAGTGCCGCTTCATTTCGTTGTTTTGGGATTTCATATACTTTTGGAGGTTTTGAGAAAATAGTTTTTGAGTGCTGACAAGGTTTGTGCCTTTGTTAAAACCAATCAAGAGTTCTGTTACTATCTTTCCATCTTTGTTAAAAATTAGAACAAGATTTTTAACTTTTTTCTCTGATTATCGCATAAAATCATTGTCAAACCTATTACAAATATTGCAACGTGATCTGAAACAACGCTGAAAAATTTCAAATTTATTGCTATTTTGTGTTCATTTGAGATGTCGCTAGTAAAGAGTGCACAAATTTCAAAACTAAAATGTACCGGAATTTATTTTTGACCAAAATATAGGGGTTTTTGTACCACAGTGCGAAATGCTTGAAATGTTTACACCTTTCAGACTATAATTTTAATTTATACATACCAACCTAACACCAACTCAAGCCTCGTCGAAGTATTTGAACATATAATAATATCAGTCATCTTGTATACATAAATAATTAATAATTAGAAACGTATATATCATATAACACATAGTAATGAAAGATAGAAAATGGATTTATACTACGGCGGCCAAAATCGGATTCGCACAAGGGCTGCCACCCACCTAGGCTCGGCCCTGGATATCATGAAAAATAAAAGAACTGCTTCTTTGAGGAAATAATTGTGAGGACCATCTAGTATGCCGTCGCCTCTTCTTCTTCAGCAATAATAACAAACGTGGCATTAGCTGTACCTATTGTACATTTTCCATCGCGGTCAATAAAACCCTCCGAATACTCGCTCATGTGGTTCTGTGCGGGACAGTCAAAAATTGCCCGAACGAATGCTCATTCGGCGCAAGGTGCTCATTCGGTTCGTTTGCTCAGACGTTATGCATCATATTTATGAATAACTGTTGTATTTGTAGTGTAAAAGTAATAAAATACAAGATTATAACAAATCAAATGATTATTCGTAAAGGTAATATTTCCAGAGAGAAATATACCTAGAATTTAAAAGCATGCTGAAAAATGTGGTGTGGGCACTTTTTACATTGGACCCTTCAATTATTGATAACTTATTCACTTATACGAAAGCAATTGCAACAAAGAAAATGAATTAACGTTTATGACTCGGTACTTACACTAGTTACCAAATATATGTCGAAAATGTTAAGACTCTATAAAAGAATTTAAAAATTTTGAAAATTGCTAAAATGTTGGCCAAAGTTGTATCATACCATACAAGTTACGACAAATTCCCATACAAAGTTACCTCAGCTGTAGTCTCTTCTTTATTTATAATGCTTAACACATAATTTGGTTTTAGGCAGCTTTACGGAAAATACCTTTCTTTAGTGTGTAATTATGGAGGAAGATATTTTCCACTCAAAGATACCTTCGATGATGATTTCTATGAAAAAATTGATGAGGTAGGTATACACCACTTTTTCCAATGATTGTTTACAACGAGGGGGGACTGGGTTTCTCACTGAATGTTACTATACATCTTTTTATTCCTTAAACAAGTAAAGCAAATACTTATAAGAAAAAAGTATATATTTCTTTTTTTGCTAAATATGAAACTGTCAATAGAAATTACTCTTCCTTTATAGGAATAAGATAGTGATATACACAACTAACACGGAGACCATTATACTACGTTCTATCAAACACGGTAGGCATGGCCAACTCTGAGAAACTTTCAGTGGTTGTCAAAGATGTAGTATTATTAGGAATCGTTTTACTACTTCAAATCGAAATATGTAGCTCCATAACTCTTACATTTAGGTATAGGGAATGCTTAATAAAAGTAGAAGTATTTTGTGAGAACTTTCTGATGATGCTATAAAATACTGGGTGTCCCATTTAAAATAACAACAAAAATTATGGTCGTGAGTTTTGATTCACTCTGTACACACAATCAAAGATAGCAGAAACTTGATAATTTTAGACAAGACTAGAACACCACGAAATTATCCTAGCACTGAGAATCAAACTTCCAGTTATTGATTCCTTAAAGATACAGGGTGACGAATTCATTCAGATTTTCACATAACAGTGGCCATATACAGTGGCGTAACTTCAAATTCGGAGCCTCCCCGCGAGATACTTCCCGGGGCCCCCCCAAATAACATTTTCTGTGGCTTTTTTCATAATATATACAGAGTGAGTTCTAAGCTGATTCTTTTTTAAACTGTGTATATAAGTCGTTAAAATAAACAACTTTTCCAAATTACTTTTATCCGAAAACTGAAAAGTAAGCGATATCCCGAATCAAAAAAAGTAAGTCTGGACCCTGGTCTGGACTTGTGTATTAAGACGTACATATCTAGTCTCTTTATGTTTAGTTTTTTGATCGAATTTTTGTCTTATCACCAGGCATTGTATCTGAATTAGTGCACTAGTCACTTTCAGTTCATCGTACCTATTTCAAAATCGGTAAATCTTAAAAGTTGCGTTCACAATAATGTGCGGCTTTTAGAAATTTAAAATTAACAATGGTAAACAGAAAATGGTAGGTGCAATGCCTAATACCAGTAGATAAGACCAAAATTCGAGCAAAAAACTGAACATAAATAGACTAGGTAGGTACGTCTTGATACACAAGCCTAGATTTAAATTTTTTATTTTAGATCTCGCTTATTTTTCAATTTTCTGGAAAAAGTTATTTGAAAAACTAGTCTATTTCAACGACTTCTATACCCAGTTAAAAAAAACTACCAACTTAGGACTCACCCTGTGTAAGTTAAAGAGAGAATCTTGGGATTGTGCCCAGAGAAACACGAGTTACTGCATCAAGGAGACTGCCAAGCTTTCGCCAATGTTTATTGCCATCTTCAGGGATTGAACGTTGAGGTTTGCTTGCAAAAAAGAGCAATGCACATCAAGTCACACAAACAACCAACACATAGGTGTGAAATACTAACTAAACAACGACCTACATATTTGAGTCACTCGAAAAGTTACAAAATTCGTAGTTTGAAAACGCACATTTTTCGATTTCAATTTTTTTAGAAGTATGTTGTTTAGTTTGTATTTTACACCTATGTGTTGGTTTTTTGTGTGACCTGTGTTGTGGAAAACACGGTGTTAAATCAGCCCAAAAATATTCTTCACGTATGCTGTCTTGCCGTATTTTTCCATTTACTGCGGATACTGCATCGATTTTCAGGGTTTAGTTTAAAATGCAATAGTGTCTCACTTTTTCGAAGATAGGTATGTATCATGGAGTTCATATATATTATTTGTGAAAAATACTAACATACAAGGACAGTGACCTTTTAATTTAGTACTTTATTGTTGCACAAAAGAACCCTGGGCCTCCAAGACTACGGGGCCCCCAAAACGACCGGGCTCCCCCGCAGCTGTGGGCCCTGCGGGCCCTTAGTTACGCCACGGGCCATATACTTTCTCAAAATAACCTGTAGAACCTGATAAAATCCTATATTTGCAGAACAGGCAAAATGAGCACAATCCAAATTCGGAATGATATATAGGGTGTTCTATGTGAAAAACACAACTTTGGTATGCCGTGACCTTATCATAACCCTAGATATAAAATAATTTCAAAATGTAGACCTTAGCTTTTCCTATAACTTATATTCGAAAGGTTTTTCATATCTTCCATAACCACGGAGGTATGAAACTTCGGAGTATAAATTGATCACCCTGTATATCATTTAAAATTGATAACATCCTATAAAGTCTATTCAACTTCCAGATGAAACTTAATATTACTCACTACACTGAGAGCTGTGCGTTTCTAACGGGAGACCAAGTGCCGTGTGCAACGTTATTTCAGCCTATAGTTCTTGACGAAAGTGTCTGCTATACCTTCAATATGCTAGACAGGACAGCTATATTTCAGGATGAAGTGTAAGAGAGTTTTAAATCATATTATATTGAAAAATATCTGTTGTTGGTAACAACAGACCGTATGTTTATTGTAACAACTCTGTTCATTTATTAACCCACTACTATTTTGCAAAATCGACTTGTCGTTATTCTGAAGCAATACAGGGTCTGGCACGCAAATTCATATCGAGCGTCAGCTATCGCATCTTAAGTGGAGCCGAACGCCTCGCATTTATAGAGCGCTCATGCTTGCAAGCTCCTTGCGATAGTGCACGCTCGATATAAAGGCACTCCACACATTAGACATGATTAGTTTTTGTAAATACATCCTACGAAATGATACGGTAATACAGATAACAATTTTGTCGCGTTTCAAAAAAGGATGGTCATAAAACGGTACAAATCAATCCTATGAAACGAATAAACAAAAATAACGACCGCTCGGTTGTCACAATCTGAATAATAAACCATGCGATTGATTTGCATTGCTCTAGAACTGATGGTGAGGGGAGTATTGTGACCGCGAAAATTTTCGGTTTTTGAGATAGTATGCTTTTTAGGCGTTTTATGATGTCTACAATAACGAAAATCCACGTCAGTCATTTCCATCGGTTTGTCTGTTGGCGTTTTTCTACCTTCGTAATCTCAGTAACCGCTGCACGGATTCTGATGAAATCTGGGGAGCGATATGCTATGGGGTCGCAGTACGTAATGCTGCATAATCAGTGCATAGGCGGCGGAGTAATTAGCAAAAAACAAAAATTCGAATATTCCTCACACTTCGTTTTCAAACCCTTTTGGGGGTTTATTTTACTTTTTTTGGGTGGGGATAAAATTGGGGTGGTTGGGGGGTAAGGGGTTGTAAAATTGAAAAATCTGTTGTATTCCTAATGGGCTGTCCACTGACATATTGAAGAAGGACCTAGTATAGCGGCATAATAAACTTTTTAAAACTCATCCTAACATTGCCTTGCCTATTACAGAAAACAAGGACGTATACATACGAATATTGCTTCAGATCGTTCTGTATTGAGTACCGTGGACATTATGGAATTGATTTTAATGAAACTTTGCCACAGTATTATTAGGGGTTCCTGATCATTTTCATCTTTTTTGGGTGGGGGTCAAATTGGGGTGATTGGGGGGTGGGGGGTTGCAAAACTGAAAAATTTTTGTACCCACATTTTTTTAGGTCCATCCGAACGTTGCCTTGTCATTAAAGAAACCATGTGCCTTTTTTTTGATGTATAATTACATACGAGATTCAATCAATCAATATATTTATTTACTGGGTATACAAATAAATATTAGTCATAGTTCGCAGAAAGCTAGGCTTTGTGCGCGAATACCGAATAGTATATACTAACTAAAATATTTCATAACATTCTTTAGCTTCGAAGCTCGATCATCTCCTTCTGCTCCATATCGCTATTAATTCTTCCTATCTTCAATAGCTCAACTCGATGGGGGTTTTAGCAGAATTTCCGGCTCCCAGCTTTACATCTTTCTGTATTGCGTAACCTGAAATTGATTTTCATGAAATTTCAACACAGTATTATTACCGTGGCGAGGATGGACAATGCGTTTGGTTTTTTTAGAAATTGCATCAGTGGCGGTGTAGCAATAACAAGAAAACTTAAAATATAAAAATAGCTTCCCTTTTAGGCGATTTGGGGGTTTCTGATCGTTTCATCCAGTTGAAACTTGCAGAATAAAAACGGTATCGTCCTAGTTCCTATGGCGATGCAAGAATATGGTCACGAGAGTTTTTGTGTTGGATGTTTTTTTGAGGGTGGGCGGGCGCTGATTTGCTTGCGAGGGGCATCAGACAATAGCTTCATGCAAAGAGAAAATAATAAAACGATATAAACGTTATGTGTGGGAAAAACTGAGTCAATCAAATATTTCAAACATAATTTTTTAATGAGTGTGATGGTGCCTTCAACTTTTGCCTTACTATACCTTTAACTTTTCTTCTTGATTGTATGTT
This sequence comes from Callosobruchus maculatus, assembly GCA_951848785.1. Classification (NCBI taxonomy): domain Eukaryota; kingdom Metazoa; phylum Arthropoda; class Insecta; order Coleoptera; family Chrysomelidae; genus Callosobruchus; species Callosobruchus maculatus. The sequence continues at coordinate 6,499,713 of CATOUR010000100.1, forward strand.
TCTTCTTCCTTTTGTTACCTCATAATTTTGGAAAGAAGTTAACAGGCCAGTCATAAGTGTTGAAGCGTTTTATATTTCTGCTATAATTGCTAATAATACGATCTACAGTAAACGAGAAGCCATTAGGATCATCTCTTAAACATATCGGGTAGATTAATATTTACCACATGTAACAAATACTTTTAACCTTTGACCATACCTTTAACGAGCGTTTAGGAATGCAGATTTTATGTGTTGAAGGGAGCTAGAAGCAGATCATTAAACTCTCAGGTCTTTTCGTCACTGCGATACCTTACGATAATAATGATGATATGAATATGCGGCCGATGTTTCCAGTTCCTAGAATGGACTAGTATCATGAATTTTATTTCTGGTTGCATATGATAGAGTACGTCATAAAAAGCATCTCATTTTTTTCTCCGATTTTTTTGGGCACAGGAAAGCCGTGAAAATGAGGAAAATATTTGAATTCTCCTAGGGCAGTGACGTCACTGCCCTATAGGCGAACAGCCAATCAAAAGACAGATATGTGTGCTGTGTTGCCGCATTCTGATGGCGCGCGGAGCTGTACGCGGGCTGGCTCATCTATCTTGTCTTCTGTTCCCGTCTGATATGTTTTGTGGTTTTAATGTCCCGTGATCCGAAATTCCAGGGCTGTTCCAAATTACGGTTCTATCACCGTCCTAGAACTGTTTTCATCATGCCCCGCCCATTTTGTGATTCTATCTACCAGCGTACCAACCAATCATCGTTTTGAGAACTGTAAAATGGGCGGGGCATGATGAAAACAGTTCTAGGACGGTGATAGAACCATAATTTGGAACAGCCCTTCCGAAAGCTAAGTTAAGGTTCCTGATCCGTCAGTCCTGTCAATCAATCGTCATTCGGTCATTGTCATTTCCAAATTCCATTGGGCTTTGGCTGTAATTTTCAACAATCTTAAAGTTATTATTATTTGTTTGCGTTTATTTGTACAGGATATCCTTTTATTCCATTTTACTAGGTTTCAAGTTATTTTATCATAACATAACCAACAAGTATGGGTAAAATCGATAGTGGATTCACAAACGCCGATTCAGATAACCTGCCTAAAGTTGATATGGCTATGGTGAACGACTTTTATGTGGATAATATGCAGTTCTTCAATACGAAGATGAGAAATGTGAAAGCTAAGAAGTGAGTTTCAAATTATTTATAACACTTTGGATAGCAAATAACATGTTTATGTGAAATGTAAATGTTTTGCGAGTCGGAGCTGTTCTTGGCAACAATGCACTGCTGATAATTCGCGCGGTTGGCACTGATTGGCTGAATTTGAATTCCTTTCTTTAAACTTTAGAATGGAATTACTAAAAAACAAAATGATGTAGAAAGTAACGAAATGCAGCATAACGTTTATTTGTGTATGCACTAAGCGGCCATAATAATTAAATCATTATTCTTAACCTCGTGATACTAGTCCATTGTGTCAACTGGTAACAAAGTACTAGAAACTCGCGAGTCGAACGGTATCACCAACTCTCTCGCCCTGATAGTACTAGCCATTTCAAAAACGTCCATCCTTAGTGCCGGACCCTGTATGTTATGGACCAAATGATAAATGGGTCATTATACATAATGCCCGGGCATTATGAAAAATGACCAATACGTTATGGCAATTTGATAATAACAAAATACCAGGCGTTATACATAATATCCATCAACTATGGAGCAAAGTGATAACAAACATATTTCATTACGATTATTATAATTTTTGGCATTAAACCTAAACTGAAAACGCAAACTAAAAGTCAAATTGATAATATAACTAATACAAAACAAACATTTCACAGTATTTCTTTGTTATGTAGAACCTTTGAGCTATGATCATAAAACTGTAAATGAACCAAATGCTAAACAACTTAAATAATCAAACTCATTATTTGGATCGAATATCAATATATTTGAAAGCCACTAGTTTTCAGCATTTAAAATTCAAATAGAAGTAAAATTAAAAATATAAGTAACGCAAGACATAACACTGGAAACAAAAATTGTAAAATATGTAGTAACAATTACATTAAACCTAAACCGGAAACGCAAATAACATAAACTTAATAAAGACAAAGATTTCGCAATTCTTTGTTTTATAAAGCATTTGAAACAATGAGAATTTCGTGCCTTGTGTCCACAAGCTGCCGTTCCAGTCTCTTTATTATAAAATTGCTCAATGGTCACGTAGAATATTCATAATTCCGGGGCATTATAAATAATACCCTCATTAATCACTTGGTCCAACAAAATTTAAAAAACAACTAGTGTTTATCTCTTTCTGACAATAATTTTGATACCTGAATGCACCTGTCGAGAGAATAGCTAGTAGTTTTTGGTAGAGAGAGAGCTGAAAGCTTAATTGAAAAAAAAGACAGCTCATATTGATAAACTCGCTCTTTCTACAGGACTCATTTCAAAAACTATCACTTAACTGAAAAAACGCTGAATTGGGATGTTGACAAAGGATATGGTAAAGTAAATGCAACTAGGGCTTTCTCGACTTACCCATATAAATCATATCTATCTGGATATGGGAATGGTTTACACATCACGTTTAAACAACTTGCAAGTGAACTGGATTACCTATGCTTGAATAACTTACAGGGCTTCAGTGTAAGTATGACCAGTATGACATTGGATAAATGAAGGGCTAGGCAGAAATTTTTCATTTCGACAGTTCTGCGAAACAATTATTATGCTACTGGAATTTCTTTAAGATATTGAAATTCAATTAAAAAAAGGTAAACGTCTGGGCTTAGGCGTATAAGTATACTGAGTATGCAGTTTCCAAAAATGAATTGGAAAATAAGGCGTTCAATCCAAAAATACATTATATTTATTTGTCACACTTTTTTGAACCACGCTAAAATAGTTTCAGTCTCTGCATCTCTACATATGACTAAGTATTTAATATGACATTTTTTTGTAACTCTTTATATTATTGGGATAAAGGGCCGTATTCATAAGGAAGAGCATTTGGTCTTACTTGTAGAAATCGAAGAATTTACTTTCTATTCATAAGAAAAAAAAAGAAAGAAAAAATTCGGTATTGGATCGAAAAGGTGTTGCTCTAAAGGAAATGATTTCACTTTTTTTGGTATTTATATGCTCAAAATTGGAGGATTTGCTTCAGAAAATATGCATCTAGTCTGGAGCAGCTTTTGACCATTCCCCTCAGTCATGTGTGTGCACTTGAAGGGTTAAGCCGTTTTTAGTTGCAGAGTGGGCGGGTGTTTTTTTGAATTTAAATTTACTATGGCAGATGTGCACGTACACGCACGAAAAGTGTAGAAAGATTGATAAAATCCACACGCGAGGGTGATTTTTGAACCTTCTTTCGGTTTGAGGAAATGAACATGCAGTGATTAGACGACCACTTCATTGGCGAAAATCTGGAAACCAGGGGAGGGGCAGTTTCGCCAATATATAAAATGAAAATGTTTTACGGTACGTGGCTGATCTGGATTTCTAGGGTGGTATAGGCATGTAAGCCAATGTGCAATAATGGGCAGGAAAATAAATTTGCTTCTTTGCTTTTTTCGCTGGGAGTCGAGGTTTTTCCAATATTGCAGGGTATTGTTTTACGCTTTCGGCAATGAACTTACACTCAGATTACTTCTCGGCTGTCTCTTGTACCTCTACTTGGTAGTCCTACAGTTCATCGTCACTTCCCATATTTATCACAGCTACCAAATACAATCTCAAAACCCTGAGTAAAACAGCAATACCAGTAGATAATCTGTATCTAACCTAACATTAATAATGCTTTGTGCACTTGCCTCTATAACAGCAAGTTGAAACCTTTTGGTGGCAACATACCCTTAATAGCGCATCTCTACCTTTTTTGTATTTTCTGCGAGAATTTGCTTGCAGAGAAAAGGAAAAGGTATGAATACGAAATAAAGCAAAACCTTTTCCTTATACCTTTTCTTTCTGAGCTCTACCTTTTCTTCCTACCTTTACCTTTGAAGGAAGTACTTCATTTTTATAAATATGGACTAATGAATAATCTACCATTCACTACCCCTGTATAAATGTTCGATAATTTCAGGTTAATCTGCACGCGCCTCATGTGTTGCCTCAACTGAACAAAGCGTTCTTTCAAGTATCATTCGGCGATGCCGTAATGGCTCTGGTGACGCCAAAAATGATGAAAACCTCCCAAAAAGTGAGAAAGTATCATCCAGATATAAGAGAATGCTATTTCACTAACGAAAAACCCTTGAGGTACTTCAAGCAATACACACCAAGCAATTGCAAGCTGGAATGTTATACAAATTATACATTGAAATACTGTCAATGTGTACAATTCTACATGCCAAGTGAGTACTAGAAAACTTACGGAAGCCCTGAAGGGCCGCCTACAATAAGTGACAATTGCTAGATATTTAAGAATTCATTTCTAGATACTATGTAGACATTTCTAGATATTAAGCAGAAATTTCTGCTTAAAATAACTAGAAATTTCTACCTTTACCTTTCCAAATAAAGGATAGATGTAGTTGAGGTTTGTACAATAAGATATATGTCTACATAATATGCCTGTATGAATAGAAAAACGACATGTTAATTCCATTTCTGTCAAGTTAACTTTTACTTATTACATCAGTTTTATCATCATCATAGTCACAATGTCTTAACAGACATGTCGTGAACTCGTAAAATGCATTAAGTCGGAGCTAGAGTATTGCCGACACGAATATTATCAATAGTTTTGAGAAATGTAGCTCGCCATCGTTCGTGATTTACTGTCAGTTCAGTGGCGCTATTGATACTCATATCTAGCAACTGTTTCGTCGTATCCACCCAGCGTGTAGGGAACGGCCACGGCGCCGCCCACTCGGGGCGTGACCCTGAACTACAAGTTTCTCCATATTATCGCTTCTGTGAATATGTCCGAAAAATGTAAGCATTCTCATCGACACAATGGAGGATAGTCTCTTTGGATTACCGAGCTTATCCAGTATGCAAACATTAGTTCGATGGGCGGTATAAGAAACTCTCAGCATTCTCCTCCACGTCCACATTTCAAAAGCATCTATGCGAGCTCGATCTGCCTTTTTAACAGTCCAAGTTTCCGAGGCATACAAAAATATGGAGAACACAAGAGACTGAACCAGTGACATTTTGGTAGCTTTAGTGATGTTATGGTCACGCCATATTTTAGTAAGCTTTGTCATGGCCACCCGTGCCTGTTGAATGCGCCGACGCATCTCATCCTCACATCTACCTGAATTGTCGATCAAAGAACTGAGGTACACAGAACTTTGAACTACCTGACAACGGCCTATTGACTTTATTTCTCGATTATTGTCATACTCTCTATCTTCGATAATAACCTTGGTCTTGTTGTAGTTAATACCAAGACCATATGCTGCACTGTGTTGTTCTAAAACGTTCAATAGAGCTACTAGTTCTTCCTGAGAAGCAGCAATAAGGGTTGTATCGTCAGCAAATCTTAAGTTAGATATTTTGCTTCCGCCAATAGTTATACCGCCACTCCAGTTGTCCAATACCTGTCTCATCACAAATTCAGAGTAAATGTTGAATAACATCGGAGATAATACGAATCCCTGACGAACTCCTTTTCTGGTTGCTGTTTGATCAGACAGGTTACCATCAATTCTTACACGAGCTGAGCTAGACTCATAGAGTTGCTGTATGAGAAATACTAAGTGGTAAGGGACTTCCATGGAGATAAGGATTTCCCACAGTTTAGGCCACTTTACGCTATCAAACGCCTTAGAATAGTCCACAAAGCAGATAAAAACGGGAAAATAATGCTCTCTGGCTTTTTTAATAATCTGTCTTAAGTTTAAGATCAGTTCACGCGAACCGCGTCCTTTTACGAAACTTGCCTGCGCCTGAGAAATTTGCCAGCCAATAAAACCCTCCAAACGAGACTGTAAAATATATAGTAGAACCTTGCTTGCTTGAGATATTAACGAAAGTAGGCGAAAATTGTCTGGATTTGTTGGAGATCCTTTTTTATGAAGTGGAACAAAAATGGATGTGCACCATTCATCTGGCCAAACACCGGAGGACCAGACTGTCTTACAAATATATAAAAGAGAGATGCCGTCTTGACCCAAGCATTTTAATGTTTCGGCAGAAATAGCATCAATGCCTGTAGCTCCTTTAGTTTTTAACTTGTTGAGGGCATGTTCCACTTCGGACAAAAGTTTTATAAATAACAGAAAATTGCAACAACTACTTCAATGTTCAAAATGCCAACCACCTTGTTCTAAGCACTTTTGAATCCTCCATCAGAAGGCATTTTGAATTCCATTCAGGTCTTCTGGACTGACATGTGCTGCTGGCCAACATTTAGGCCCATCACTTCCAATCAACATTTTATATTGAATGTATCACTCAAGAATGCCCCAATATTATGGGCACGGCATAGAGGTGTAAGACACAACAAAATCATGGAAATTTTGAGTGAAAACGTATTGTTTTTAGAGGGGGCGAGAAAACGTCAGACGAGATAACAATCGAAAGAGGAGTAAAACATGGATGCGCCATACTCTATCTGATATTTTTCAACCTCTATTCAGATAAAATTATGCAAGAGGCTATATCTGAAGAAACTGCGGGAATAAAGGTTAACGGCGAAACAAGAAACAATATCCGTTTTGCCGATGATACATTGGTAATAGCCTCAGAGTAACAACTGAACATAGAGGTAGTAAACAAATCACTTCAGTATGGCGTGCTCAAAGCCATCATCTTTTGACACTTCAGACCCAAACATTGCCAACTAACCTGAACATTCTTCCAATGCAACCCATGTTACAAACACTGCTCTGCACTGTCCAATCTCGAAAAACTGTTAACTGTTAACTACACTCGAATATAGCACAGCAAGTCCGTAAAGCTTCACTACAGTTACCAACAAATAGCGATTCGATTTTACTGACCAACCATAAAAGACGCACAAACAAAACAAACGTTTGACAGTCGGAGGTTACCGTAAACAAATCGCAGGAAAATTACATAGGCGTTGCCAACAAATTTATGTAAGACAGAATTTGCGTTAATGATGTAGAAACATGCAGTAACGCAGTAGAGGTCAACATATCTATTGATTTTACTGTAATTATTTCTGAACCATCAAAATACCGTCTTTTTTTAACGTAGAATGGAATATTTCTGGGTACTATACCATCGAGGTAGAATCCCATGGGGGCGTTATAACGTGACTGAAAGCAGGTGCAGGTTGGCCATATTGATTCGACATTTATGTCAAACAGCTGAAGTTTCTTTGACAATTTCGCGTTTGCTTTTTTTGAGTGTTTTTACAGAGATTTTTAGTTATTTTTAAGTGATGTTCTAGTGAATTCATAAAGGAAATAATGGTTTCATGTGCTTATCGTAGTTGCTCTAGCAGAAATGGCATGGATAAGAAGAAATCGACAGGAATTACATTTCATAGGTATGGATGCAAAAAATAACAATGTACAGGACCGCATTTGTAATCTTTATCTCAATAAAGTGTAACGTATCGCACCAATAATACAGTTGTATTATTCAATTGATGATGAATGTCGTCTCTACAAAGCCTGTTTTTGTCATATGAATTTCGCATTAGATTGAAAAATCAACCCAATGCTTCATATTTAAATCATCATTGTAATGAATTTTCAAAATTGTTTACATAAGAAAGTAATCCGGCTCTGGCGAGGCGTCCATATTGGTACCACACTTAGCCACGCCTCCTGCTACCGTTTTTGTTATGCGAAATTGAACCTTATAGCGTCTCCTTGGGATTCTACCTCGATGGTACTATACAATTAAGACGATAGTAAACAATTATGACTGCCGTATCTGGTGGTCGATATGACAACGTCAGAAAAGATGTTGGCCTATTAGAATTAGTTGTTTACTACCTCTATGTTCAGTTGTTACTCTGAGGTAATAGTTTAGAGCAGCGCGGACCTACAAAGAATAATGGACAAGATTGTAAACAACAGTGAAGAAGCAGGTCTTTCACTCAACATCAAAAAGACTAAATTCATGATAATCAGCAAAACAAATGTTGAAGGAAGATTGTATGCTCGCAATGAGGCAGTGGAGAGAGTAAGAGAATACAAATACCTGGGTACCATTTTGACCGAGACTGGAATACACTCTCGACAAATAAAATCTAGGATAGGTCAAGCTAGGGCTGCATTTACAAATATGCGGAGAGTATTCTGCTCAAGAGATCTGAGTATTAAACTTAAAATCAGATTGGCCAGATGTTACGTTTTCTCGATCCTCCTCTATGATGGAGTCGTGGACAACCAACAAAGTTGATCTGAGAAGACTTGAGGCTTTCGAGATGTGGGTGTGTAGACGCTTACTCAGAGCTTCTTGGACGGAAAGGGTAACAAATGTTGAAACCTTAAGGCGTATGAACAAAGAAACTGAAATAGTAGAAACCATCAAAATGGGGAAAGTTTCTTACCTGGGTCACGTTATGCGTGCAGAAAGATACCATATTTTGCAACTGATAATACAAGGATAAAGAAGTGCGGAGAGAACACCCACTTCGTGGCTGAAAAACTTGCGAGAATGGTATCACTGTACATCGATAGAATTATTCCGAGCAGCCGCATCTAAAGCAAAAATCGCCATGATGATAGCCAACCTTCTTAGAGGAGACGGCACTTAAAAAAGAAGGTGTAGAGCGGCTCCATCTTCTTAAAAATGACTTTGGCTAGCGGTAGGTACGTTTTCAAAGAGCTCAAATAATAATTCATTCTTCAGGAAATTCATATACAGAACTAGACAACATAGCATATCTACCTGGTATTAGAGATTAGATGGCTTTGTTCAGCATGTCCGTAAGTAATTAAGAAGCAATTTCTACTTAGTGTCTAGAAGTTTCTTAATTATCTGGAAACTATAGTGGATCGATGTGTTGCATGACTTAGGGCCAATTTTATCAACATGCATATTTAACAAAGAATTTAACAAAGCTTTTCTATTGGATGTTATTTAGCAAAAGCTTTCTATTGTGTATTGCGGGCTAGGTAAATATTATCCAATAGTATTTTGTCAATATTGAAAACAAAACGTTAAAGCTGGATGACACTTTTCTTCATATCCTATATAAGTTTTATAACAAAACTGTTGTTGTAACAAGTGTATATTTGTTGCAACATAGGCGATGAATGAAGTTTGCAGTTCGAGACAAAGTCTACGATCGAAATAAATATCTTTTTGAATGTTTGAAATTAGATCACAAATCCCAGTAATAAAGTACCTAATCAAATATGTACCGTTGAGGCGATCCTTTGTACAAGATTGTGGGTGGTGGAGTGGTATAGTAGTCGATACCGTATCGCTTGGTATCGCTGTATTCGTGGGTGGTGTTCGTTCGAGACCCGGCCCGTCACTGATGTGCTTTTTACTCATGTTACATACATTTTTTGTATTATCGACATAAAAATGTTTTTTTTTTACTTCTGTGTCATCGGCATCGACTACTTTGGTCATTAGCCTCGTGTTCTGTGTAGGCTTTGTTACTGTTTCCCGGCGCCACTTAGGAACAGCACTGTTAATTAGAAGCCAACAGTGAATGCTCAGGTGGGGATTCTCGCTGAGCTTTTTTTTTATGGATATTTATTTTTGGTTGAAAAAACCAGAAATAAATTTCCGCCTCTAACGAGAATCGAACCCGGGACCTTCCGGTCACGAGCCCTCGACCCTAACCACTGGGCCAACCCACCCCCCAAAAATGTTTTTGAATCAAATTTTATTAGACATTTTACTTGACATATTGCAAAAGCTAAGTACCAATGAAATTATTCCAAAAAAGTAAAATTATTCGTAATTCTTGTTGTACTAGTAAAACATCTAATAACATTTGATTCAAAAACACATGTATGTCGATGGTACATAAAAGTGATATAACAAGCATATCAAAAATATTTTGGATCAAAAAAAAAAAAAATAAAAAAAAAGAGTTCCACGGGCTGGGTCTCGAACCAACACCACCCACGAATGCCACGAATACAGCGATACCAAGCAATACGGTGTCGACCACCATGCCACTCGGCCACCCACAATCTTGTACAACCGGGATTTTTACATTTTAATTTGAAATTGCGGCATCCGAGATTTTGATTGTAATTTTCAGGTCCCGGCGTTTAGTTTATCAAAAATTTTACAATTTTCAATATTAATAATTATTGTAAGTTGTACTTAAATGAAAAAAACAACGAGACAACCATTGTTGGTTTTATAGTGAAACCACGCATTACCTTTGGAGAATAAACAAATGAAAATCTATGTTAGATAGACAAAGATAACACTAGTTACATAAATGACTATATTTAACACGTTTGTACTTGTACAAAATAGTACGTTTTTATTTCATTTACAGGCGACAAACTTTCAGTTATTATTATTTAATATATGAATACAGTTTTATAATATTTATTCTTTGTTTATTAAACTAACACATCCGACAAAACCAATACTTCTGTCTTCTTGCCAGAGAAACACATATCAAATGGTACCGATTCAAGCAGCTACTACATCTGATGAAACTTTCATTGAGATCATGGTTACAAACAGCACATATCCACTGGTTCAATTCTTTTTTCTTTTTAATGATGGACTCTAGAGTATTACATGCTTCATTTGTGAAATATCTTCGAATATAAAAAACGTTCACAATTGACTATTCAATAATCTTGTTGTTGTTTAGATATGGTTCTTTTATATCGTAGTCCTGTATAAGGAAACTAGGTGAGGATATGTTGTCAACTTTATTTGTGTCTTTGTTACTGTTTTTTCCTTAGTCTTTAGCTTTTGACCCCCATGTATACAACAGTATTTGATGCAGTAATACTTTAAATTCATGTTAGCTTTCTCTATAATATGTGGTACACTTTTTCGTGGCAGAAGTAAAAGTTCTATTATCCCTGATCCAGTATTCGGTTAGTGTTTGCTTTTTATGCAGTTCTAGTTCCTTTATGAAATCTTCAAATGAACTAAACATATCTCCAAGCTTCATTTTCACCAATAATAACAGTAAAAACCGAGGTTGAAACTGAGAACACCATTCACCAAATACTGAAGGTAAACAGAGCATAAAGCTAACCTCAAACTTCCCATGTGGAAATGCCGGGTGCCGGGATTACTTTTCGAATGTAAAAAATCCCGGTTGCCGGGACCTGAAAATTACAATCAAAATCCCGGATGCCGGGATTTCAAAGTTAAATGTAAAAAATCCCGGTTGCCGGGACGTGATTCACTGCCGCTTATTTTAGTGACAGAAGTGAGGTTAAGTTGTTAATACTGTGTAACCATTATCTATGTATTTAAATCTTATTACACATAGCTTCGGTCGTAGATAAGCTATAGTATTTAACTCGCAATAATGGTAATAACTCACTTGTTACTGCTTGAGTTATTATAGTCCTTACCGCTCATTAAAACAAGTTGTAACTTTCTCAAGATATAATAAAGATCGAGGGACTTAAATATAATAGTATCTAAACAAAATTAGCTATAGCTGGGAAGCGGCAAAAATATATTAAAGCGAAGTGTACTCTTTAAACTGAATTCCAAGGTTTCGGCGAACTATGCCTCCATCATAAGGGCTGAAATGACATTTGATTGACATTCCTCACTCCAGATATTTCATAACCTCGCTTCTTGTCTTGGTTTGAAAACTCTTCATTGTGGTACCAGTCCTCGAACGTAACAATATCTTATTTTATATTGTCAATCTATAGATTTTTTAACCTAAATGCTGTGTGTGATGAACTAATTGACGAGGATATTATTAAATATCATAATATTTTTAAAGAATTTTTGTGCGAGTCTAACCGATATGTTCCATTTCGTATTTTCTAACCTAAGCAACAATCTCAACAAACTTTGTAAGTATAAACTCCATTTTTTGCTTACCTGTTGCTTATGTTAATTCAATATTTCAGCCCTGATGATGGAGGGATAGTTCTCCGAAAGCTTGGATTTCAGTTTAAAGAGTACACTTCGCTTTAATATATTTTTGCCGCCTCCCAGCTATAGTTAATTTTGATTCCTAACAAAGTCGGCAAACGACTTAGGCTTGCCTATAATAGTACCTATCTACCGTTATCTTTAAATCCATCGATCTTAATTATATCTTGAGAAATTTACAACTTGTTTTGCACAATGCACTTACAAACAGACATAAACAACTTTAATAGAAAGAAGTATTGTGGAAGTGGTTAAAGTTCAATATGTGGTTTGTGCTGCATATTGACAATACTGATTTATATTTTCAGGAAACAAAACAACCCCTATTTGTGGAACTGGCAAACACATCTGCCTACAAATAGCAGAATGTAAGTATACTGGGAAGGGTGTGGGATTCATGAAAGTGAATACAGTTTAATATGCATCCTGTTAATTATGGCCAAGATTAGACTGGATTTGAGGTGGACTCTGGTATTCACACGTCAACTGTTACCTACTAGTCAATTAATTAGCCAGTTCCTGTGTTTTTAACCAGGTATAGTGGCTCTGTCCCAATATTATAGTCAGTTTCATCATCTAGCTGCGTCACACCAAACAAAACCCTTCTTCTCCCTCCGAGTATCTTGCCTTGTTTTAAGACTCTATTCCAAGAGTTAATAAGAGTCCATCATCATTCCTTAGCCAGCTAGTCCATCTTAAGTCTCATTTGGGCCTGTGAGCAGCTTTTGGCCTAGTGCATGTCCATAGTAGACTAGCCATTGCTGAACCTTGTGGGGGTAGCTTTGCTTATATTACAGTTTGGTTCTAGACCATAGAATGGCTTGTGCATGGCATGCGATTCTTCTTGGATTGGAAGCTAGTCTGCACACTCATTGCCAGCAATACCTGCATGGTCTGGTACATACCTCACCCAACCGAGTTGTACAGGGTTGGATGCAGCTAGTAAGCTGATATTGTTTAAACAATTCTATACCAGTTTTGATAATTATGTTTAATTTACTCGTACATCAAAGGCACCTCAAGCTTTGACATAAAAGCTGCTCTATACTAATTACATATGGAATTGTAACTAAAATATCACTACACTATACTGATTATATTCGGCATTTATATTGAATATTAAAACGAATGTAGGAGAAAATAGCATTGATTTTTACTTCCCACACCGACAGGTGAGGGGGGTATGGTGATCACGGAAATTTTCGATTTTGAGATCATACGCTTTTTGGGTGTTTCATGATATCTACATAACGAAAATCTACGTCACTCCTTTCCGTCGGTCTGTCTGTCTGTCTATCGGTCTGTCTGTTGGCGTAATCTAACGTCGTAATCTCAGTAACCGCTGCATGGATTGTGATGAAATTTGGGCAGCGATATGTTGTGGGGTCGTAGTAGGTAACACTCCTAGAATTTTGGAAATCATTGTATAGGGGCGGAGTAATTATCAAAAAACGAAACATTTCAAATATTCCTCAAACTTTGTTTTTAGGCGTTTTATGGGTCCCTGGTCATTTTCTACTTTTTTCTTGGGTGGGGGTGAATTTGGAATTGTTTGGGGGATGGGTGGTTGTAAAACTGAAAATTTTGTTGTATTCATAATGGACTGTCCACTGACCTATGAATGAAAAACCTAGTGGCATAATACACTTTTTTAGATCCATCCGAACATTGCCTTGCTTCTTATAGAAACGGAGGGACTTTAGAATTTGTGCTGCGTAATGCGAGAATTATTGAACTGATTTTAATGAAATTTTGACACAGTATGGCTACCGCGATGGAAAACGCGTATGTTCTGAAAAAATTGTGTCAGTGACGGCGCAGCAATAATAAAAAAAACTAAAAATATAAAACCAGCTCAAACTTTTTTTTAGGCTTTTTGCGGGTTCCTGATCATTTTCTACTTTTTTTTTGTGTGGGGGTGAATTTGGGGTGGTTGTGGGGTAGTAGGTTGTAAAACTAAAAAAATGTTGTATTCATAATTGACCTGTGAATGAAAAGCCTAGCGACATAATAATCTATTTTAGGTCCGTCCAAAGATTGCCTTGCTTATTATAGAAACTAAGGGACTTTGTGATACGAGTATTGTTTCAGGTTCTGCATTCTGTAATGCGAAAATTATTGAATTGATTTTAATGAATTTTTGACATAGTATTACTACCGCGGCGAGAATGGAAAACACGTATGTTTTGGAGAAAACGTGTCAGTGGCGGCGCAGCAATAATAAAAAAAGCTAAAAATATAAAAGAGCTCTAACTTTGTTTTTAGACGGTTAAGAGCCTACTGATCGTTTAGCATCGTCCAGTTGAGGCATACAGAAAAAACTGTGGCGTCCTACCTTCTAAGGAGGGAGGCGCAAGAAACTATTTACGAGAGGTTTTGTGATGGATGCTTTTTTGCGGGCGGGTGGGCGATGATTTGATTGTAAGGGGAGTTCAGACTATAGCTTCATGCAATGGAAAAATAAAAAAATGGTAACTATACGAGGGTTGTTTTATACCTCCGTCAATCCACCAGTACGCAGACAGCTGTTTCACGCTTATTTGCGATCATCAGTACGCCATAGGTCGATTGACGGAAATAGAGAGCATCAGGATTTCATGTTAACAAAACATGTGAAACATGTGTAGGCAACAAGCAGAAAGTTCTGCCGGTGCGCCATCTAGTACCCGAAGGTAACGGCAACCAAAAAGAAACGCTACTAACAGCAGTAAACTCTTTGGTGGAACGACAAGGCTCGTTCGCTTTTGCCACCAGAGGCACGGATTTTGTACGCAAGCAGCGTATTAAAGCCGATATACGAGTGTTGCTCCATAGCTCCGTCAATCCACCAGTACGCACACAGCTGTATCACGCTTATTTGCGATCATCAGTGCGCCATAGGTCGATTGACGGAAATAGAGAGCATCAGGATTTCATGTTAACAAAACATGTGAAACATATTGTGTACGCAACAAGCAGAAAGTTCTGCCGGTAACTATTATTATTATGTGTGGGAAGTACTGAGTCAATCAACTTGACTCCATTTTTCAAACCTTACAGCCTTGTAATGAAGCAGTTTAATTTATGAAAATATGTTTGTTTTCATGGTACAAATATAAATCAAATCTCAAATTTCGATTTTACGCACTGTGGTTAATCACATTGTCTTTTTAGTCACTCTTAAGTATATGCAACTTCAACAATCTTCCAAAAATGATGAAAAACACGCATTTTTCTGCGATTGCAAGCCATCTTGTGTAGAGATAACGTACGATACGAAACTGTCACAGTCTACCTGGAACTATAAAGAACGATATTTAGCTCGTCATAGAAAACCAATCAATGACTCGTAAGTATTATCCGTAGGTGTGTCATTCAATGTAGTAACTCTTATACCTTATGCAGCGAATAAACTGAGTCAACACGTGAACAAAGAGTGATTTCTTGCCGCCTAGTCCAACCTCAGCTTAGGTTAGGTTAGGTTAGGGGGGTCAAACGTACAGGCCGGGTTAGGTAGCCCCAACACTTCAGCCATTGGCTTATTGTATTGTCCTGTGCGCTTGTTAATCCGTGAAGAGTTTTGTGACCTTGATAAGATCCAAGAGTCTTCACGATATCTCGATTGGGGAGTGATTTGGGGTTGTTTGGCCCTATCAGTCTGAATCTCCACCAGCATAGGGCCTCACAATCAAATATTATGTGAGAGGCTGTTTCGTCGTCCTCGTCACATAGTCTGCATATTGGGTTTTCTTTGAAAATCCCTATTGTGTGTAGATGTTTTCTTAGGCCGCAGTGTCCGGTTAGGAGGCCCGTTATTAGCCTAGTTTCTTTCCTATTTAGTTTTAGGATCTCTTCAGCTAGTTTTGGTGTGGGTTGTTTCACCATCAGCTTGCTGTGTCTGAGCTTTGGATGTGACTGCCAGTATTTTAGGTGCTTTGAATGCACCCAGCTTACACGACACCGCATCACGTATAAAAGAAAATACATAGGGCAAAAACGGATTATTTGGGCATGGATATGCAAAAGAAAAAACATGAGAGTTTGAAAAAATGTGTGTAAGGCTTTCGCGGTCATCGTTCAACGAACTTGTGGTTCTTGGGTTTATAGACCAGCCTCGTTCAGCGTTAAGGCTTGATGTTTCGCTACACGAGTGGATGGCATCTTCAGAAGCTATTTCACTTCGGCGACTTCCAAAGAACAACGTCAAGCCTTAACGCTGAACGACGCCAACCTAGAGACCCAAGAACCACAAATTTATTTGAAAGAAAGGGATCTCAAGATTTTACACTGCATTACAATCACTAAGAAAAACATTTCTTACTGAACTATGCTGTGCACCTTAACAGGTACTACGGTTCTGGCTCACCGGCTGTAAAATTATATTCTGGCAACTCGGATATCTTTAAAAACAACTTAACTTTTAAAATTATAGGAGTGTAGGGGCCCAAAAATATCTTTTGCTTTGAATAGCGAAGCTAAACCTCGCCCGACAAAAATTGTATTGATGTGAGTGCAATAAAATCGATTACTATTCTTCTTTTTTAAGTGCGGTCTCCTCTAAGAAGGTTGGCTATTATCATGGCGATTTTTGATTTGGATGCGGCTGCTCGAAATAATTCTATCGATGTGCCATGTGCGATACCATTCTCGCAAGTTTTTCAGCCACGAAGTAAGTCCTCTCTCCGCACTTCTTTTGCCTTGTATTTTCCCTTGTATTATCAGTTGTAGAATATGGTATCTTTTTCCACGAATAACGTGACTCAGGTAAGAAAGTTTTTCCATTTTGATAGTTTCTACTACTGCAGTTTCTTTATTCATACGCCGTAAGATTTCAACATTTGTGACCCTTTCCGTTCAAGAAAATCTGAGTATGCGTCTATACACCCACATTTCGAAAGCCTCAAGTCTTCTCAGTTCTGAGTTGTTCGTTCTCCACGACTCCATCCCATAGAGGAGGATCGAGAAAACGTAACATGGCCAATCTGATCTTAAGTTTAATATTCAGATCTCTTGAGCAGAATACTCTTCGCATATCTGTAAATGCGGCCCTAGCTTGACCTATCCTGGATCTTATTTCTCGAGAGTGTCCTCCAGTCTCGGTCATAATGGTACCCAGGTATTTGTATTCTCTTACTCTCTCCACTGCCTCATTCCGGATACACAATCTTCCTTGAGCATTTGTTTTGCTGATTATCATGAATTTAATCTTTTTGATGTTGAGCGAAAGACCTGCTTTGCGATGATTATTATATTACTATTATTATGGGCATACTCTTCTCTAGATTTGCCACTATAGTTTTGCTGACTATGTTATCATCTTCAGGGGAAAACGTAGAATGAAATTCCTCAGCAGCTTCTGTGTAGACAAGAAAAATAGCATTTTTAGCATTGTTGAGGAGCAAAACGGTGCTGACGAACGTCTTCATCGCAGCCTATATATAAACAAGTTAAACGAGAAATGCACACAGTTATCTTCTATTAGAGAGTGTGCGACTTGTTCACATTCCTGAAATTGGCGGGGTGGACGATGGCCTGAGAAAACAGCTTCCTGGTAGGATGCACAATGGGCCAGTTGTGGCCTAAGTTCAGTGGGACTACTCACCCTCCCCACTCTACAGATACAGATAAAAAATAGAAATAGTTATAGGCGATTGAAGCTTCCAAATTTTTGCAACATCGGTATAAATCGTGCGGCTGTGGAGTTAGGGCAGTTCATCCTTTGTGAATTCTAACAGAGAAGGCTCCGCCGCTAGGGTCTGCGGCCCAAAAAGCACTTCCTCTGTCTTACTGGCGATACACCACGGTATTCCAAGCAGAAATCTACGAGATTTCAGCATGTATCTCGCGAATTCACGAAATTCGGGGACCTAGGACCAGCATTGAAAGCACTGAGTGCTGATAGGTTTGCATCAGGGTACGTTATGCAATGTAGAAAGGTCTTGGATGACATTTTGGCAAGACAACAGGCATCACCTATGTAGGTACTGAGTCATGCTGTAGTTTGCGGCAATGAAACGGTGGACGCGCTTGAAAGGCGAGGATCAAGGAATAATTTTCTGGGTCCTGAGCCGGCTGTGGGGGTTGTCAGCCGGTATTATTAGAAGGAAAACAGGGAAAATTCTATTTTGGTCGCAAGTGGCAAATTAGATATCTACAGAACTCCTATAAGGATTTCCAGGTAACGAGATTTTCTAGTTTGATGGAAAGCACTAATCCAACTTCGTAGAATTGGTATCTTGTAATGAGCTTTTCAATATTTCTAAAAAATCTATTTTGTAGATTTGTTAGCAGCTATATCGTTTTCCATTGACGACTTGCTAATGATAAAAGTTTCATGAATTTTCTAAAATACTGGTTGGACCGCTTGACAAATGATTAATGCTCGTCATTTATTCACTAAATAAGCAGCTACTAACTTATGAGGATTTCTACCTGAAACCTGTCTTTGGCATTGGACTTTTTTGTCTAGAAAGCTACAAAGTTTTCCTTTATATCTACCAAGAATATCAAAGGCATCTTTCGAGAAAAAGGGAATATCAATAGTTTATGCAATTTTCTCTTGAGCAACATAACACTTTAAATAAAGGAGATTATACTGAATACATTTTTCAGGTACTTATATGCCAGACTGTCAGTATTCTTCAAACAGGATTCCTTCTTGACATCAGAAAGAAACGAACTATATGGACCAACAGACTTTCTCGCAAACTTTGGTGGACTCCTAGGGCTATTTACTGGATTTTCTGTCTTGTCTTTAGCTGAAATCCTGTATTTTCTATCTATTCGCGTCTGGTGTAACGTTAAGTTATACAAATTTTGGGCAGGTCCAAAAACTTGAACATTGTATTGACATGAGCAGCGCTGATTGGTATGAATATCAGCTTTTGCTGCTACTACCAGGTAAAATAAAATCTTGTTTTTTTATTTTTCTGAAAATATTTAGGTCATTAGCTCTATAAAGTATCTGTATCATTAAATCTCACATAAATAGTTTCTAATATTGTGAATTTATGCACTGATGCTTTTCTATTCTAATTGCCATTTCAAAGTGGTATACAGTATATAACTTTTTCTTTGATAAATAAATAATAGCTACTTTCATTGTGTCTCTTTATTTTCGGTGATATGTTCAAGGGTCTACCCAGGATTTGATCTAGGGGGGGGGGGGCGATAAAAAATATTAACTCCTGCTGCTGCTAACAACTGCTTCAACTTCGTCTTTGAGTAGTAGAAGTACGCTGCAGTTGACCCTTCATACTTAACTAGTGCAAAGGAGTGGATGCCTTGTGAGTTGAGCCCCGTTATCTTAGTGTAGGCCTCACAGTTATCATGCAGATTTTCCGCCCCGGCTGTTTTGACTGTTAGTAAGGCATTTCGCGGGTTGACTCTGAATATTGATGACCTTTGAGATGGAGTTATGTTAATTGTTATTCTGTATATTATTTCATGTATCTATGGGGTTTTTAAGAGTTATTTGGTTTATATTTTATTATTATGTACATATGCAGTTAACCTCAATTCAATTACTAAAACTTATTCTATCATAGTTTCTCTGATCCATTGGTCTTCACTATTTATACATCATTAAAAACACATACGCTGGAAGATAAACTTTACTGACATTTCGGCCACCTCCGTCACGTTTATCAAAGTACAAAATTTGACCAATTCATTTGGAATAAGTGAAAAAAGTCACTTATTTGAAATTGATTTAATGTCGAACTTTGTACCTAGATGAAGGCCATAGAAGTCGCCGAAACTTCTGTAAAGTTTACCCTCAATTAACTACTAACTACTATTTAACAGAAAAAGAACTATGCACACCGAAAATTGCTATAAAGACAGAGAAAGTGAGAATGAGGTAAAGTCTATGTGACAAAAAATTAACAAATTTAGATATGATTGGTGATTTGCGCTTTTTTGCTGATATTTTGTGTAAGACATTGATCAACAAAAGGTCGTTCAAAATTCTATATTGTAACATACTATACTGTTGTGTATTAGTTGTCATGCATGCCACTTATTATTCACTTATTATTTATTTAACTATTACAGTTTCTAACCTGGTTGTTATGTCAGTCAGGCCAATATAAAATAACATCCTGTTAGTTTCAGTAATTCTCTCTACATCTCGAGCGCTTTTCTTGATACAGGCCCAACCTTTTATTGATGTTAAATTAGCTGGTATTAGTAAGTTATTTTATAAATATTTCATTGTGCTATTATTGATTATATCTTGTTCATTCGTTAATGGAATGTATTACTACCTTGATGATATAACCGAAATTATTAAATATCACAAAATGGCTGTGTGATAGGCAAACAGATGTTCATTAATTTGAAGTAGCTAGGGAATCACATAACATTTTGATGTTTCACTTTTTGTAAATATGCGTTCCGGAGACTGAAATGCTAATAAAACTACAAGCTATCATTATCTGTCTACCCTTGAAATTTATATTTTTATTAAGCTTATAGATATAATGAATTATAACACACCCAGACATTTTTTGCGGCCACAATGTTCCAAGAGAAAACCAATTAAAATGCAATTTGAAAATGGGCATTTTTATACGCAAGGGGTTGAAACTTACAAGCTAAACATGATTAGAATGCGAACAAGTGTGGATTCTCATTATTACAGTATTTATGGGCTCAGCAGTTTGCTCTGGGAACTCGTTTATAAATCAGCTTGGAATGCCGAGCATAATATCAAACGGTGTAGAGTTGCTTAATCTAGATCCAATGCATCTATCAAGTACAAAAACTAATACAGATGACAAAAACGTGAAAGTTAAGCCGCCAAAAGTTAAGTTGAATGGAACAAAAAGTTATTCGAAGGAATACTGTCAAAATACAAGTATTCATGGCTTCAAGTATCTAGCAGAAAAAAGGTCTCTATGTGAAAGGTAAAAGTATATTATTCCTATTTCATGATCAGTAGCTTTTTGTTGGACATAGTATAACAGATTATCAGTGTGTAACTTAAAGAAGATGTTCTTCATAGCACATCTAACAAAACATTTTTCCCCACAAATTGAAATTTTATTTATAAAAACAAGTCGATTCAGTTAATAATTCCTATACATTTTCAAATTAAACTTGTGCAACAAATCCTGCATATTATGGAACATTCTTGACAAATCCTCCTTAAGGCGGCTCTTACGGAGAGCATAAACGGTCATTTTCAAGTGATCTAATCCGAATTCCTGACGCTCTAGTTTTCAATATTTTTGCATGAAATTTTTACATGAAGTTTAAAAGGAAATTGCATAGGGGGCTATCGAAGCATTTTTTGAAGAAATTTGATTGAACATGAAATATGATTGAATTTGCCTATTTTCTTCGCCAACTTTGTAATTTTTTTAAGAAAAGCCCTGAAGCAAAAATGAAAAAGTGCTTCGATATCACTCTGGGCAATTTCCTTCTAAACATCATCTGAAAATTTCATGTATGTTGGAAAATGAAGCGTCAGGAATTGGGATAAAAAACATCTGCAAATCGCCTTCCTCTTCAATTTTACAAATTTCGGGCGACGCGCTAACATGACTGTTTCCATTTCTTTTTAATGTAGCGCGCACCTGTTTATTTATCACGCCCATTGTCGGTTCCTTTTCAGCTCCCCGCATCTTCCGGAGAAACTATTCCGGATTACAGGAGCAGCGTTAAAAGACTGAGGCATAAGTAATAAAAATATGAACTCAACAAATTTGTGTTAATGATAGCCTTAAACATTTTTGCCCGCGCATAAAGTAACGCAAATTATGATCACACAATAATGATGATCGCTCATCACTTATTATTGATCCATCTACAAACATTGTTTTGACTACAAAGAAAAGGGGTTTTTGGAAATACTTTCTAAGACAAAGGGAAACCATATTTACACTCAAACTCAAATCAATTTGACCTCTTTGCTTTTAAAGATAATCAAGCGGTTTCGAAATGCTTTAACATGAAGCAACCATTTTTTTCATGCTATGGGCCACATGTCGGGCTCTCAAATCAAGATTTTTCTAAAAAAGGCTGGAAAATAACTGACTACTACCAACGGAATTTGAACCCGCGACCTCCGGATTTCTAGGCCGACGCTCTGCCAACTGAGCCAACGCAGGCATGCCAACCCAGTCTGCAAAGCGTCAACCAGATGCGTCGGCTCATCACGCTAACTGACGGTTCCACTGTCGCCACCTTATGGTAGTCCGCCGCGGCTCCTATCTATGTCATCGAAGAAAATCTGTTGGGTCAGTAACAGTCCCCGACCGCGTTCGACTCCAGATGTCATTAGGTCGAGCTAGCATAGAAAATCTCTCTGTTGGGAGTAAATGTATTACCATTTTCATGTCGCATAATTACTACGTTTCCACGGGCTTTCAAAACTGTTTTCAAAACGTTTGGCGATTTTGGATTGTCGTTGTTGAAATATTTTCAAAACGTGTTCAACTGGAACTCTTGAAAAATGCCATTTCCTAGTTTTATAATCTATTCTGTTGTTTATCGTAAACCTTTGGCTTAGAATTTCAAACTCCAACAAACTGACAATAGCGACATTAGACAGCAACCTGACAGCAACACAAAGGGCGTTCTAGAACGCGGCGTTACGGCGTTCTCTAACGCCGCGTTACGGCATTACGTTGTTTGTACCAAACAGGTCTGTTTGACGGGTTGAGCCAAAGCGTTACGCCAATTTTTGTCAAGATGTCTAGTGATTCAAGCATAGATGAGCTCAAGGCCCTGTCAAACAGAGGGCATTCTAGAACGCGGCGTTACGGCGTTCTAGAACGCCGCGTTACAGCGTTCTATTTTATTGTTAGAGGATGCCGGAACGCCGCGTTCTAGAATGCCCTCTTTTTGACCGGGCCTTTAGTTCACAAAAAAAAAACAATAGTTCTTCGTCAATTTTTTACTATAGAAGCGGTCAAAACGTCGCGTCAGTAAAAAGTTTTTTTTCTGTATTTTTGGTTTTACTTAGGGGTCCGTAAAGCGCGTTTGATCATAAATTTGATGCTTTCTTCCAACGAACAAACCAGTAATGGCTTTATGATGTTATACAGGGTGGGCCAATAGTGAGTGGACTGAATATTGTGGGCTTACTAAAAAATATTTCAGAAATCTGTTGCTTGATTATGGTAGGGACACTTGAGGGCTGTAAAGTAAAAATATTTTGACTTAAATTTTGACATATAGGGTGATTCATATCAAACTTACATTTTTTAAATGGGACTTCCTATATATTATTGTATATTTGGATTCCCTGCTGAATTCTAGTGTGACATTATTTATCATACATAGATCTTTAAACGAACCGTTTAGGCGTAAATCACCATTTTTGGTATGAGTAGCTATCAGAAAAAAATTGAATATCGCAGCGATTATAAAACTTAGAAGGCCGTGACTTTGCGGTACAACTGAGCATGAAATGCGTCACCTTAGGTTTGAAGGCCAAATTTGAATTCTTCTTGCAGTTGGAGTATTCAGTAGATTAATTAAGAAAATTTCAATCACAGATAACTGGATTTTTTCAAATAGGAATGCCCATTTCTGTTAATAGAATCAAACGTAAAATTTGATTACCTTTCTAACGATATAGGCCTCTAAATATCAATCTTTTTTAGTTTCCATTTTATTCCAATTTTGCAGTCAAATCAGTGTTCTTCAATTTTTCTACGTGTAAGCAAACTAGTAGGCCATGGGAAATAAAAGGCCCGTCAAGATGGAAAAAAACCAACTAACTTAGTAGAAAGATGCAAACGAACTAGAGTAACGAGGCAAGATTATGAAAATTCCTTATAATACATCAGCTCTAACCCGAAACAATAGCGGCAACAAGAATGCTTATTTTTCACAGCCTACCAGCTATTGGCCAATTTCCTAAGTTCCATAAATCAAAAGTAATGATACCTCTGAGTGGAGCCGTTGAAATTCTTCAGTAGGTACTTCGACTTATTAGCTAAATCGCAGAAAATGAAACTGTTTGAATTATAAAACATAATTTAGTTGGTAGAAAAATACATTAAATAAACACAATTACAACAGAGTTCAAGTTCAACCGTCTGTCTTAAGGTGACGTGTTGCATGCTTAGTCGTACTGCAAAGTCACGGCCTTCTAGGTTTTATAATCGCTGCGGTATTCAATTTTTCTCTGATACTTATACCAAAAAGGTAAACATGTAATAACATATAGGGAGTTCCATTAAAGAAATGTAAGTTTGATATGAATCCCTATATACCCTGTATATTGAGATATGTACAAAATTTAAGTGAACATATTTTAGTGTTATAGCACTCAAGGGGCCCTACCAAGACCAAGTGTTATATCTCTGAAATATGTTTCAGTAGCCCACAATCTTCCGTCCATTCACTATTGGCCCACCCTGTAATACCTTCTATATTTGTAGGTATCTGTGGCTCATCCTAATTTCATTGTCAATAGCAACTTGCGGTTTTTTGATCAGCAGGATATATTACAAATACGTCACTAGTCCTGTTATAGTAACTTTCGCAAACAAAGAGTCTCCACTTTCTTCAGTTCCCTTCCCAGCGGTTACTATTTGCCCCATGACTAAAGCAAGGAAATCCGTTTATAATTATACCAGGGTGCTTTATGACCTGATGGACTACAAAGATATAACTGATGAGGAGTAAGTAATAATAGTAAGAAAATCGTCTTTGTTTTAAGGTGCACAATTAATACAGTGACAAAATATATCTTTGGACTATTCTTACACTTAACCTCTGATCAGGAAAGGTACGGAAACAACATTTAAATATATTAAGTGAAAGAAAACACATAGTATTATCAAATTTGTTACAATAGTTTTTTGTATACTGTCTTTTAGGGTTAGGTAAGTAGTAGAACTGCATTACATTATGCGCAAGTCGAATCCAGTTTGAGATGTGTACCTATACTCTATTGCCTGATACTTTAAACTGGCTTGACGTCTATTTGATAGGTATCAGCTGACGAAAAAGTATATCTCAAATTCAATTTTTTACTATTGGTGTCGATGTGTACACGGCACGTAGCCGAAAGCTGACGTCTACATTGAGCACACACGCATATGTGTGTGTTCTCAAATCACGTGCGCTCAGATGTGTACACGGCACGTAGCTGAAAACTGACGTCTACATTGAGCACACACGCATATGTGTGTGTTCTCAAATCACGTGCGCTCAGATGTGTACATGGCACGTAGCTGAAAACTGACGTCTACATTGAGCACACACGCATATGTGTGTGTTCTCAAATCACGTGCGCTCAGATGTGTACACGGCACGTAGCTGAAAACTGACGTCTACATTGAGCACACACGCATATGTGTGTGTTGTCAAATCATGTGCGCTCAGATGTGTACACTGCACGTAGCCGAAAACCGACGTCTACGTTGAGCACGCACGCATACGTGTGTGTGTTCTCAAATCATGTGCGCTCAGATGTGTACACGGCACGTAGCCGAAAACCGATGGCAACGTCTACATTGAGCACACACGCATATGTGTGTGTTGTCAAATCATGTGCGCTCAGATGTGTACACGGCACGTAGCCAAAAACCGACGGCAACGTCTACATTAAGCACACACGCATATGTGTGTGTTGTCAAATCATGTGCGCTCAGATGTGTACACGGCACGTAGCCGAAAACAGACGTCTACATTCAGCACACACGTATATGTGTGTGTTGTCAAATCAAGTGCGCTCAGATGTGTACACGGCACGTAGCAGAAAACCGACGTCTACATTGAGCACACACGCATATGTGTGTGTTGTGAAATCATGTGCGCTCAGATGTGTACACGGCACGTAGCCGAAAACAGACGTCTACATTCAGCACACACGCATATGTGTGTGTTGTCAAATCATGTGCGCTCAGATGTGTACACGGCACGTAGCCGAAAACCGACGTCTACATTGAGCACACACGCATATGTGTGTGTTGTGAAATCATGTGCGCTCAGATGTGTACACGGCACGTAGCCGAAAACAGACGTCTACATTCAGCACACACGTATATGTGTGTGTTGTCAAATCAAGTGCGCTCAGATGTGTACACGGCACGTAGCCGAAAACAGACGTCTACATTCAGCACACACGCATATGTGTGTGTGTTGTCAAATCATGTGCGCTCAGATGTGTACACGGCACGTAGCCTAAAACCGACGTCTACATTGAGCATACACGCATATGTGTGTGTTGTCAAATCATGTGCGCTCAGATGTGTACACGGCACGTAGCCGAAAACAGACGTCTACATTCAGCACACACGCATATGTGTGTGTTCTCAAATCTAGTGCGCTCAGATGTGTACACGGCACGTAGCCGAAAACCGACGTCTACATTGAGCACACATGCATATGTGTGTGTTCTCAAATCACGTGCGCTCAGATGTGTACACGGCAGGTAGCTGAAAACTGACGTCTACATTCAGCACCCACGCATATGTGTGTGTTGTCAAATCATGTGCGCTCAGATGTGTACACTGCACGTAGCCGAAAACCGACGTCTACGTTGAACACGCACGCATACGTGTGTGTTCTCAAATCATGTGCGCTCAGATGTGTACACGGCACGTAGCTGAGAACTGACGTCTACATTCAGCACCCACGCATATGTGTGTGTTGTCAAATCACGAGCGCTCAGATGTGTACACGGCACGTAGCCGAAAACCGACGTCTACATTGAGCACACACGCATATGTGTGTGTTGTGAAATCATGTGCGCTCAGATGTGTACACGGCACGTAGCCGAAAACAGACGTCTACATTGAGCACACACGCATATGTGTGTGTTGTGAAATCATGTGCGCTCAGATGTGTACACGGCACGTAGCCGAAAACCGACGTCTACATTCAGCACACACGCATATGTGTGTGTTGTCAAATCATGTGCGCTCAGATGTGTACACGGCACGTAGCCGAAAACCGACGTCTACATTGAGCACACACGCATATGTGTGTGTTGTGAAATCATGTGCGCTCAGATGTGTACACGGCACGTAGCCGAAAACCGACGTCTACATTCAGCACACACGCATATGTGTGTGTTGTCAAATCATGTGCGCTCAGATGTGTACACGGCACGTAGCCGAAAACCGACGTCTACATTGAGCACACACGCATATGTGTGTGTTGTGAAATCATGTGCGCTCAGATGTGTACACGGCACGTAGCCGAAAACAGACGTCTACATTCAGCACACACGTATATGTGTGTGTTGTCAAATCAAGTGCGCTCAGATGTGTACACGGCACGTAGCCGAAAACAGACGTCTACATTCAGCACACACGCATATGTGTGTGTGTTGTCAAATCATGTGCGCTCAGATGTGTACACGGCACGTAGCCGAAAACACGTCTACATTCAGCACACACGCATATGTGTGTGTTCTCAAATCTAGTGCGCTCAGATGTGTACACGGTACGTAGCTGAAAACTGACGTCTACATTGAGCACACATGCATATGTGTGTGTTCTCAAATCACGAGCGCTCAGATGTGTACACGGCACGTAGCTGAAAACTGACGTCTACATTGAGCACACACGCATATGTGTGTGTTATCAAATCATGTGCGCTCAGATGTGTACACTGCACGTAGCCGAAAACCGACGTCTACGTTGAACACGCACGCATATGTGTGTGTGTTCTCAAATCATGTGCGCTCAGATGTGTACACGGCACGTAGCTGAGAACTGACGTCTACATTCAGCACCCACGCATATGTGTGTGTTGTCAAATCATGTGCGCTCAGATGTGTATACGGCACGTAGCCGAAAACACGTCTACATTCAGCACACACGCATATGTGTGTGTTCTCAAATCTAGTGCGCTCAGATGTGTACACGGCACGTAGCCGAAAGCCGACGTCTACATTGAGCACACACGCATATGTGTGTGTTCTCAAATCACGTGCGCTCAGATGTGTACGCGGCACGTAGCTGAAAACTGACGTCTACATTGAGCACACACGCATATGTGTGTGTTGTCAAATCATGTGCGCTCAGATGTGTACACGGCACGTAGCTGAAAACTGACGTCTACATTGAGCACACACGTATATGTGTGTGTTGTCAAATCAAGTGCGCTCAGATGTGTACACGGCACGTAGCCGAAAACAGACGTCTACATTCAGCACACACGCATATGTGTGTGTTCTCAAATCTAGTGCGCTCAGATGTGTACACGGCACGTAGCCGAAAGCCGACGTCTACATTGAGCACACACGCATATGCGTGTGTTCTCAAATCACGTGCGCTCAGATGTGTACAGGGCACGTAGCTGAAAACTGACGTCTACATTCAGCACACACGCATATGTGTGTGTTCTCAAATCACGTGCGCTCAGATGTGTACACGGCACGTAGCTGAGAACTGACGTCTACATTGAGCACACACGTATATGTGTGTGTTGTCAAATCAAGTGCGCTCAGATGTGTACACGGCACGTAGCCGAAAACAGACGTCTACATTCAGCACACACGCATATGTGTGTGTTCTCAAATCACGTGCGCTCAGATGTGTACACGGCACGTAGCTGAAAACTGACGTCTACATTGAGCACACACGTATATGTGTGTGTTGTCAAATCATGTGCGCTCAGATGTGTACACTGCACGTAGCCGAAAACCGACGTCTACGTTGAGCATGCACGCATATGTGTGTGTGTTCTCAAATCATGTGCGCTCAGATGTGTACACGGCACGTAGCCGAAAACCGACGGCAACGTCTACATTGAGCATACACGCATATGTGTGTGTTGTCAAATCATGTGCGCTCAGATGTGTACACGGCACGTAGCCGAAAACAGACGTCTACATTCAGCACACACGCATATGTGTGTGTTCTCAAATCACGTGCGCTCAGACGTGTACACGGCACGTAGCTGAAAACTGACGTCTACATTGAGCACACACGTATATGTGTGTGTTGTCAAATCAAGTGCGCTCAGATGTGTACACGGCACGTAGCCGAAAACAGACGTCTACATTCAGCACACACGCATATGTGTGTGTTGTCAAATCATGTGCGCTCAGATGTGTACACGGCACGTAGCCTAAAACCGACGTCTACATTGAGCATACACGCATATGTGTGTGTTGTGAAATCATGTGCGCTCAGATGTGTACACGGCACGTAGCCGAAAACAGACGTCTACGTTCCGCACACACGCATATGTGTGTGTTCTCAAATCTAGTGCGCTCAGATGTGTACACGGCACGTAGCCGAAAACCGACGGCAACGTCTACATTGAGCACACATGCATATGTGTGTGTTCTCAAATCACGTGCGCTCAGATGTGTACACGGCACGTAGCTGAAAACTGACGTCTACATTCAGCACCCACGCATATGTGTGTGTTGTCAAGTCATGTGCGCTCAGATGTGTACACTGCACGTAGCCGAAAACAGACGTCTACATTCAGCACACACGCATATGTGTGTGTTCTCAAATCTAGTGCGCTCAGATGTGTACACGGCACGTAGCTGAAAACTGACGTCTACATTCAGCACACATGCATATGTGTGTGTTCTCAAATCACGTGCGCTCAGATGTGTACACGGCACGTAGCTGAAAACTGACGTCTACATTGAGCACACACGCATATGTATGTGTTGTCAAATCATGTGCGCTCAGATGTGTACACTGCACGTAGCCGAAAACCGACGTCTACGTTGAGCACGCACGCATATGTGTGTGTGTTCTCAAATCATGTGCGCTCAGATGTGTACACGGCACGTAGCTGAAAACAGACGTCTACATTCAGCACACACGCATATGTGTGTGTTCTCAAATCTAGTGCGCTCAGATGTGTACACGGCACGTAGCCGAAAATAGACGTCTACGTTCAGCACACACGTATATGTGTGTGTTCTCAAATCTAGTGCGCTCAGATGTGTACACGGCACGTAGCTGAAAACTGACGTCTACATTCAGCACACATGCATATGTGTGTGTTGTCAAATCATGTGCGCTCAGATGTGTACACTGCACGTAGCCGAAAACCGACGTCTACGTTGAGCATGCACGCATATGTGTGTGTGTTCTCAAATCATGTGCGCTCAGATGTGTACACGGCACGTAGCCGAAAACCGACGGCAACGTCTACATTGAGCATACACGCATATGTGTGTGTTGTCAAATCATGTGCGCTCAGATGTGTACACGGCACGTAGCCGAAAACAGACGTCTACATTCAGCACACACGCATATGTGTGTGTTCTCAAATCACGTGCGCTCAGATGTGTACACGGCACGTAGCTGAAAACTGACGTCTACATTGAGCACACACGTATATGTGTGTGTTGTCAAATCAAGTGCGCTCAGATGTGTACACGGCACGTAGCCTAAAACCGACGTCTACATTCAGCACACACGCATATGTGTGTGTTGTCAAATCATGTGCGCTCAGATGTGTACACTGCACGTAGCCGAAAACCGACGTCTACGTTGAGCATGCACGCATATGTGTGTGTGTTCTCAAATCATGTGCGCTCAGATGTGTACACGGCACGTAGCCGAAAACCGACGGCAACGTCTACATTGAGCATACACGCATATGTGTGTGTTGTCAAATCATGTGCGCTCAGATGTGTACACGGCACGTAGCCGAAAACAGACGTCTACATTCAGCACACACGCATATGTGTGTGTTCTCAAATCACGTGCGCTCAGATGTGTACACGGCACGTAGCTGAAAACTGACGTCTACATTGAGCACACACGTATATGTGTGTGTTGTCAAATCAAGTGCGCTCAGATGTGTACACGGCACGTAGCCGAAAACAGACGTCTACATTCAGCACACACGCATATGTGTGTGTTGTCAAATCATGTGCGCTCAGATGTGTACACGGCACGTAGCCTAAAACCGACGTCTACATTGAGCATACACGCATATGTGTGTGTTGTGAAATCATGTGCGCTCAGATGTGTACACGGCACGTAGCCGAAAACAGACGTCTACGTTCCGCACACACGCATATGTGTGTGTTCTCAAATCTAGTGCGCTCAGATGTGTACACGGCACGTAGCCGAAAACCGACGGCAACGTCTACATTGAGCACACATGCATATGTGTGTGTTCTCAAATCACGTGCGCTCAGATGTGTACACGGCACGTAGCTGAAAACAGACGTCTACATTCAGCACACACGCATATGTGTGTGTTCTCAAATCTAGTGCGCTCAGATGTGTACACGGCACGTAGCCGAAAATAGACGTCTACGTTCAGCACACACGTATATGTGTGTGTTCTCAAATCTAGTGCGCTCAGATGTGTACACGGCACGTAGCTGAAAACTGACGTCTACATTGAGCACACACGTATATGTGTGTGTTGTCAAATCATGTGCGCTCAGATGTGTACACTGCACGTAGCCGAAAACCGACGTCTACGTTGAGCATGCACGCATATGTGTGTGTGTTCTCAAATCATGTGCGCTCAGATGTGTACACGGCACGTAGCCGAAAACCGACGGCAACGTCTACATTGAGCATACACGCATATGTGTGTGTTGTCAAATCATGTGCGCTCAGATGTGTACACGGCACGTAGCCGAAAACAGACGTCTACATTCAGCACACACGCATATGTGTGTGTTCTCAAATCACGTGCGCTCAGATGTGTACACGGCACGTAGCTGAAAACTGACGTCTACATTGAGCACACACGTATATGTGTGTGTTGTCAAATCAAGTGCGCTCAGATGTGTACACGGCACGTAGCCGAAAACAGACGTCTACATTCAGCACACACGCATATGTGTGTGTTGTCAAATCATGTGCGCTCAGATGTGTACACGGCACGTAGCCTAAAACCGACGTCTACATTGAGCATACACGCATATGTGTGTGTTGTGAAATCATGTGCGCTCAGATGTGTACACGGCACGTAGCCGAAAACAGACGTCTACGTTCCGCACACACGCATATGTGTGTGTTCTCAAATCTAGTGCGCTCAGATGTGTACACGGCACGTAGCCGAAAACCGACGGCAACGTCTACATTGAGCACACATGCATATGTGTGTGTTCTCAAATCACGTGCGCTCAGATGTGTACACGGCACGTAGCTGAAAACTGACGTCTACATTCAGCACCCACGCATATGTGTGTGTTGTCAAATCATGTGCGCTCAGATGTGTACACTGCACGTAGCCGAAAACAGACGTCTACATTCAGCACACACGCATATGTGTGTGTTCTCAAATCTAGTGCGCTCAGATGTGTACACGGCACGTAGCTGAAAACTGACGTCTACATTCAGCACACATGCATATGTGTGTGTTCTCAAATCACGTGCGCTCAGATGTGTACACGGCACGTAGCTGAAAACTGACGTCTACATTGAGCACACACGCATATGTATGTGTTGTCAAATCATGTGCGCTCAGATGTGTACACTGCACGTAGCCGAAAACCGACGTCTACGTTGAGCACGCACGCATATGTGTGTGTGTTCTCAAATCATGTGCGCTCAGATGTGTACACGGCTGAAAACTGACGTCTACATTCAGCACCCACGCATATGTGTGCGTTGTCAAATCATGTGCGCTCAGATGTGTACACGGCACGTAGCCGAAAACAGACGTCTACATTCAGCACACACGCATATGTGTGTGTTCTCAAATCTAGTGCGCTCAGATGTGTACACGGCACGTAGCCGAAAGCCGACGTCTACATTGAGCACACACGCATATGTGTGTGTTCTCAAATCACGTGCGCTCAGATGTGTACACGGCACGTAGCTGAAAACTGACGTCTACATTGAGCACACACGCATATGTGTGTGTTGTCAAATCATGTGCGCTCAGATGTGTACACTGCACGTAGCCGAAATCCGACGTCTACATTGAGCACACATGCATATGTGTGTGTTCTCAAATCACGTGCGCTCAGATGTGTACACGGCACGTAGCCGAAAATAGACGTCTACGTTCAGCACACACGTATATGTGTGTGTTCTCAAATCTAGTGCGCTCAGATGTGTACACGGCACGTAGCCGAAAGCCGACGTCTACATTGAGCACACACGCATATGTGTGTGTTCTCAAATCACGTGCGCTCAGATGTGTACAGGGCACGTAGCTAAAAACTGACGTCTACATTGGGCGCACACTCATATGTGTGTGTTGTCAAATCATGTGCGCTCAGATGTGTACACGGCACGTAGCCGAAAACAGACGTCTACATTCAGCACACACGCATATGTGTGTGTTTTCAAATCTAGTGCGCTCAGATGTGTACACGGCACGTAGCCGAAAGCCGACGTCTACATTGAGCACACACGCATATGTGTGTGTTGTCAAATCATGTGCGCTCAGATGTGTACACTGCACGTAGCCGAAAACCGACATCTACATTGAGCACACACGCATATGTGTGTGTTGTCAAATCATGTGCGCTCAGATGTGTACACGGCACGTAGCCGAAAACCGACATCTACATTGAGCACACACGCATATGTGTGTGTTGTCAAATCATGTGCGCTCAGATGTGTACACTGCACGTAGCCGAAAACCGATATCTATATTCAGCACACACGCATATGTGTATGTTGTCAAATCATGTGCGCTCAGATGTGTACACTGCACGTAGCCGAAAACCGACGTCTACGTTGAGCACGCACGCATATGTGTGTGTGTTCTCAAATCATGTGCGCTCAGATGTGTACACGGCACGTAGCCGAAAACCGACGGCAACGTCTACGTTGAGAATACACGCATATGTGTGTGTTGTCAAATCATGTGCGCTCAGATGAGTACACGGCACGTAGCCGAAAACAGACGTCTACATTCAGCACACACGCATATGTGTGTGTTGTCGAATCATGTGCGCTCAGATGTGTACACGGCACGTAGCCTAAAACCGACGTCTACGTTGAGCACGCACGCATATGTGTGTGTGTTCTCAAAGCTAGTGCGCTCAGATGTGTACACGGCACGTAGCCGAAAACCGACATCTACATTGAGCACACACGCATATGTGTGTGTTGTCAAATCATGTGCGCTCAGATGTGTACACTGCACGTAGCCGAAAACCGATATCTATATTCAGCACACACGCATATGTGTATGTTGTCAAATCATGTGCGCTCAGATGTGTACACGGCACGTAGCCGAAAACCGACGTCTACATTCAGCACCCACGCATATGTGTGTGTTGTCAAATCATGTGCGCTTAGATGTGTACACGGCACGTAGCCGAAAACCGACGTCTACATTCAGCACACACGCATATGTGTGTGTTGTCAAATCATGTGCGCTCAGATGTGTACACTGCACGTAGCCGAAAACCGACGTCTACATTCAGCACCCACGCATATGTGTATGTTGTCAAATCATGTGCGCTCAGATGTGTACACGGCACGTAGCCGAAAACCGACGTCTACATTCAGCACACACGCATATGTGTGTGTTGTCAAATCATGTGCGCTCAGATGTGTACACTGCACGTAGCCGAAAACCGATATCTATATTCAGCACACACGCATATGTGTATGTTGTCAAATCATGTGCGCTCAGATGTGTACACGGCACGTAGCCGAAAACCGACGTCTACATTCAGCACCCACGCATATGTGTGTGTTGTCAAATCATGTGCGCTTAGATGTGTACACGGCACGTAGCCGAGAACCGACGTCTACATTGAGCACACACGCGTATGTGTGTATTCTAAACCATGTCTACGCAGCTGAACGCTTGCAACTTCGGTCGAATGCCCTTTTACGTTGCCAGAAAATGAATATGCCTCCTGGTCACACAAAATTAAAAGGTGGTAACCCTAACTACAGGAAGAATTCCGCTATTTTGGTCTTAGACTGATCTAGTGTATTATCCCTTTGTTTGCAAATTAGATTGATATAATTTTATTGATCTGTAACGCTAACACATAATTTGGTCTTAGGCACCTTTACGGAAAATACCTTTCCTTAGTGTGTACTCTTGGTAGAAGATATTTTGATTTTGAAGATACCTTTGATGATGATTTCTATGAAAAAATTGATCAGGTAGGTATAAGCCATTATTTCCGATAGTTGTTTATAACGGTATTTATGAAATTTATTTGGGTGTTGCTAAGTATGTGAATAAACTTGCAATTATTTATACATTCTATTTGTATGTACACTAGGTATTTATAAGTTTTCTATTTCAAAATATCGGTTAATCTAAATTTGTTATTATTTTGACTCCATTGTAATTACTTAGCCAATGTGTGATCATTGACGTCCTAGACCTCAGATAAGTCAAAAGATAACAGTAGGGGAGCTAGCGGTAAATTTTTGTAGGTAATCGCATTGAGAATTTACAGTTTCTTGTAGATTAGTAGGAAAAAAACGTGTTAGCTGAAGCGACTCCGTGACTTAAAATTTTGCGAGTATGCATTTCGCAAGCAAAATTTCTGAGCACTTTACTGAAGTTGAATATTTTCAGATACTTTTGATGAAAGTTCATAACAAAAAATGTCAGCTGCAAAATCTGTGTGACTTAACATGTTAGCTGTACGCATGGTAGCTTAAGGACAATTGGAAAATAGGACTATTTTAATAAAGCTGAAATTAATTTGTGTGACAATTAATAGTATAAAAATAATTGATCGGCTAATGGCCATTGTAGTCGATGCCGTATCCCTCAAAAAAAAAAACTGATTGGGTGATGTGGATGCAGATTGTCTGTACTTTTGCGGTAGAGCACAAAATGTATCTTTGGTAACAATTTCGATGGAACATTGGATTCGCTTCCAGTGTTTTTGGCAATAATACATTATTGATAGCCAGATGGTTTGTTTTCCGTATCTTCAATACACTTTTGTACTTTCCCAAAGTTAATTCACTGAATAACACTAATGGCTTACATTTTTGGAATAAAATAAGCAGGATGACATTTTGAATTACATACGACTGAACATTAGGAAGCTATTAGAGGACACTGCTAACGGTTGTATAAAAAGCGGGAGCGGAAAATAATTAATTTCACCACCTGTAATTATTTTACTCACATGTCAGTTTGTGACGTTTATGTTTGAAGAGAAAAAGATTGATAGGCTGAATTTTTCGTCATTTCGTCATTTGTCAAACATCTTGAATAATCCGTTGTTTCGTTGCTAGACAACTCTCAGGCGTCCTAGAATTAAATATATTTCCCAACGTTTATCACACAGCCGTTTTAACGTTAGAGATGAACCTTAATGTTTTCCAGAAGGTCTAATTACGAGTTTTATCAATGCCTTATCTGTTTTTCGCCATGTAACAGTGTCCGTTTTTTTTATCTAACGCGCAGCTAACATATTTAATCACGCCCGCGTATCAGCTAACAATTATTATTTTTATAGTTTTCATACTACTAATTGTCATATAAATTAATTTCATACCAACCATGCGAAATTATTTACATGGATCTAAGACCACTGAGGGAGTAGGTTGCGCTATCGTTACCAACGAAACATGTTGGAGATGGGGTTTGAACCCAAGTTGTTCCATATACTTTGCTGAACTTCTCGCTATCTTTAAAGCACTTTGTTATATTGAAGAACAGCAGGTGGGAAGATATCTCATTTGTAGTGATTCTCTCAGCGCTTTGTCGTCAGTTCAAAATAAATTTGCTTCAGACCCACTCCTAATCAGGATAATTGTTCTACATAATAAATTGTACCAGGAAAACAAACAAATTGTCTTTGTTTGGTGCCCAGGACATACCGGAATACGTGGGAATGAAATAGCCGATCAAGCAGCTTGCCAAGCAATTGCGTCCGATATCACAGATGTACCCCTTTGCCTTGAAGATGCGAAGGCAATCCTAAAGCAACATGTTTTCCAACTATGGCAGGAAGAATGGAATATGTCAGATCAGAGCTTGAAGCTTTTCGAGCCCACTATTAAGAAATGGAGCATACCATCGCTCACACGTAGGGAACAGGTAGTACTTGCCAGAATGAGAATAGGTCACACGTTCCTTACACACTGACATCTATTATTAGGAAACCCTCCACCAATAAGCGAAAGGTGCAATCTCATACTTACCTTGAAACATACATTACTCGATTGTCCCTTATATTCAGCTGCCAGACTTGTTCATAACATGCCAAATGATTTAAAAAGTTGCTTACTCCCTACTAGCAATATTAAAGCTACCTTAGAATTCCTTAAATCTATTACAATCTTTCATAAAATTTAAATTCATCATTAAAGACCAATTTGAATAGTTTTTTTTACAAATCCTTTTGAAGCACATGACGTGATCGTATGGATAAGCAGCTGCTAATAACCAAAGCAGTTGATGCCGCTATATAAAAAAAAAAAATTAATTTCAGCCTCAGTAAAATAGCCTATCTGCAAATTTTCAACTTCAATAAAATACCCCGAACTTTTTTTGTGAGATACGCGCACTCTCAAAACTGACAGCAGCCCCCAACCTAAAACACACAAGCGATAATCAACAAAGCAACCTACCCTAACCAGCGTTGTATGACACTGCCACAATAGCTTTTGTGAAGAGGAAAGACGCTGTTGCCAGATTCCATTATAGTAGGAAACAGTTTTAACTACTACAACTAAAATAGTTGATAACTAATTCAAACGTTCGTCAACCCAAAGAATATTTCGAAACATTATTTATTTTTACTTCCCACACCGATAGGTGAGGGGATTATTGTAATCGCGAAAATTTTCGATTTTGAGATAATACACTTTTTGGGCGTTTCATGATGTCTACATAACGAAAATCTACGTCACTCATTTCCGTCGGTCTGTGTGTCGGTCTGTCTGTCGGTCTGTCTGTCGGTATGTCTGTCTGTCGGTCTGTCTGTACGCGTTTTTCTGTCCTCGTGATCTCAGTAACCGCTGCATGGATTGTGATGAAATTTGGGCTGTGATATGCTGTGGGGTCGTAGTAGGTAATTTTGAAAATCGGTGCATTGGCGGCGGAGTAATTAGCAAAAAACGAAAAATTTCAAATATTCCCCAAACTTCGTTTTTAGGCGTTTTAGGTGTTCCTGATAATTTTCTACTTTTTTTTGGGTGGGGGTGGAAATTGGGGTGGTTGGGGGTTGGGGGGTTGTAAAATTGAAAAATTTGTTGTATTCATAATAGACTACCCACTGACCTGTGAAGGAAGACCTAGCGACATAAATAACTTTTTTAGGTCTATCCGAACATTGCCTTATGCCTATTACAGAAACTAAAGGACAATATTTTCGGATGTATACGTTTAGTGTGCAATTCTTCGATATCTCGCAAGGTATAGCTGATAAAAGAAAATCTCAAATACAAAAGTTATTTAGTTACTTGAGACGCATATTCCAAAAATATTTTGAAATATACAGGGTGTTGCGGGAAAGTAGGATAGAGATTAACTTGATTTTTTTATATGGAACTATAACCTTCTCTCAAGTTCTTCTCATGTCCATCATTGATCTCTATTCAACCCTAAAATATTTTTGGAATCGGTTGCGACGTTGCCAAGTTATAATTTATTTTCTATTAATTTCCGCATTTGCAAGGTCGCAAGTAATACGTCCAAATTGATATATTCCTTTAACTTTTCTCAATAATATTATACAGAGAGTTACTTGAATATTAAGCAGATATTATTCTGGATGCTACCAGCAATTTGTATCTACAGGATGTTTTTGGCAGAATTTTAAATTCCGGCAAATTAAAGGTCGTTTTACTTTGTTTTTTTATTTAAATGTAACACCCTGTATTTTTTATTTTGAATCGAAATAACTAATACTCTATCTCGCCTTGTAATACTTTTTTCGCGTTTTCGACGTTGCCAAGTTATAAATTATTTTCCCAAATTTTTAAACAAGTATCCCCGATTTTAATTTATTTTAAATAGAATCCTCTACTTATTTTTATTGCAATGAATTGCGCATGTCGAATTTAGTAAGACCTCACAATTTTAAAATTCTGTTTCTATGAATTAATGAGATACGGCAACACCAATTCTTCAGTAAACGGTACCGGAACGCTTAAATATTTCCAAAACTGCCACAGCTGAAGAGGTGAAATTCAATACAAAAGTTTGTATTATTGTTAATAGGCTATTCATTGACCTGTGCAGGAAAGACCTAGCGGCATATGACAATAATTTGGGGGGGGGGGGTACTGGCGATGATTTTGTTGCAAGGGGATCTCAGACTGAATCTTTATGCTATGGGAAAATAATAAACTGGTATCACCGTAGTGTGTGGGAAGTACTGAGTCAATCAACTTGACTCCATTTTTTTGTCTACTCTTAAAATATGTTTATTCTACCTTTAAATACAAAAAGACGCTGCTCTCTCCAGGGGCGTATCCAGACCCAGTCTTGGGGGGGGGGGTAGCGGGACATGCAGTTGTGTGTGCTTTCACCATTTTTTGTAATGGCTGCACTTAAACTGCCGTTCAACGGCAGCCTACTAAAATGCCGTTAACAGATGTGACGTCATTGAAGTGACGTATTTGACGGCTTTGTAATCGCTGTACTTAAACTACCGTCAAATGGTAGCCCACTAAAATGCCGTTGACAGCTATGGCATCATTGAAGTGACGTATTATTGACAGCTTTATATTCGCCGTGATTAAACTGCCGTAAAACGGTAGCCCGCTGAAATGCTGCTAATAGCATATCCGATTTCTTGTAAAAGTCGCTATATTTCATTAACGATTATATTGATTTTGACTTGTTTGCATTATAGTTGTGACAATTTTTGCTAAATTATGAGAATCTGGATATTATTGGCATTGACTGGAGTAAATTTTCCGATTAGTTTTCAGTCGCTCATTGGACAGACCTGTTGTTTGAGCAAGGACCTAATGTATTGAAAAATCTTAAAACGCTATGGGCCAATAATACTGATGCTGTAATTGTAAAAGTAAACAATAGTGGCGAGAATCAGACTCAGTTTTTCATTGTAAGCAATGATGAAGTGTTTTTGGAAGAAGTTGAAAAAAAAATTAATTAAAAACTGTTGGACACAATGCAGTATATGTGTAGACGATTATTAATTTTTTTAATAAAATCATTTTGATTATTCTCAGCGCAATCAAAAACATATAGTTCCTTTCTAGTTCCATGCTTCACTAGTTTGGCACAGTTTTCTCACGTATTGCGGCTATTATTTCAGCTCCAGAAAGAACAATAAATGAAAATTAAATCGCAATCAAAATACATTTTATCCATGGACTTGAGGTCAAATCAGATTATGATTTCCTACCGAATAGCACAGAGGCTAAATGCATCCTGTCTGTCTTACTGCTCATAAAGAGTAGGTATTTGATTATAGGAATACTGATGAAGCTGTTGGAACGTCATGTCGGTGGGGTACCGTTTGACGGCAGTTTAAGTACAGCGTTTTGTAATACCTTCGTGAAAGGTGTTGATGCAAGAGAAAAAGAAAATAATAATAATAATAATAATAATAAACTTTATTTAAACTGGCGGGGAGTCTGATAAACAGGTATTAATTCCAACCAGTATATATAAAAAAAAAAAAAGAAAAAGTTACAAGCAAAGTGAGGAAAAGGACGAGAAAGAAAAGAAAAAAAAATGACATAAAACGAGAATAACAAAATACTACAGAAACACATTAAAAAAGCGCATCGAAATCAAAAACACAAATATTACAAGACACAATCACATAAATATATCATATGAATTTTATTATACCCTGGTAATCTACCCTGTACGTGCTAAACTTGATACTAAATGTCTAAGGCTTTGGTAATACACAATATTTTTGCTGCATTCTTGAAAGCCAGAAAGCTCAGTGTTTTGAGTGTTGAGGGAACCTTATTGTAATAGTGCACTGCAGCATAAGAAAATGAACATTTATAAATTTCAGTTCTATGACGAGGAATATTCAGTGTCTCATTTACGAACCTGAGACTAGCTAGGTGACATTGATTTCTAAATTTTAACCTTCTAAATAAATAACTAGGCATTTCCTTTAAAATTATCTTATGACATAAGCAAATAAGGTGAAGAATCCATCTTTCATTGAACTTTAGCACTTTATGCGACTCGTAAACAGGTGTAATATGAGAACGTCTGGGTGTAATAGTAGCATATCTCATGCATGAGTTTTGCATTTTCTGGATTCGATTTGATGCTGATGTATTCAGGCAAGGTGCATAAACTACATCCCCATACTGAGAAATAGACATTATTAATGACTCTATCAATTTTAACTTTGTATCTGTTGAAAGTACATACTTAAAGTTATACAAATATTTCAATTTACAATACGATTTCTGTACTATGCTAGTCACATGATGATGAAAGGTCATTGTACTGTCAAAGGTTATACCTAAGTTATTTATTTTGTCGACTACAGTTAACTTTTGATCTTTAAGAAACACATTGAAGCTATCAAGGTTTATAACGTTATTCTTGGGGTAAAAGTGCATAACCACTGACTTGGATGGGTTTAACTGCAAACAGTGATCATCCGAAAATTTAACAATATTCATTAAGTCTAGGTTAATATAATCCATTGCCTGGTTCAATTCACTAATTCTATAAGAATGATAAACCTGACCATCGTCAGCGTAATAATGACACTTGCAGTAGTTCACAACAGATGGAAGATCAGATATATAAATTGCAAACAAAATTGGACCCAGAATGGATCCCTGGGGGACGCCTGAATGTATAGAGAGGCTATCTGACTCAACTACTTCGCCTTGAGCATCAATTAACTTAACTTTCTGCCTCCGATCAGTCAAATAACTCATAAACCATTTTACGGCACTGTCTTCTAGTCCAAAATGATGTAATTTGTTCAAAAGTAGCTTATGGCTAATGGAATCGAACGCCCGAGTATAATCTAAGAATAACGCAGTAGTGACCTTACTCTCATCAAATCCTTTCAGAATGTCATCTGTCACATCTAAGAGTGCTGTCACTGTGCTATATCCTTGTCTGAAACCTGACTGGTTACATGGCAGGAGGCAATTATTTTTTAAATGTGTAATTAGCTGATCTTGTATAAGCCTCTCCAAAGCTTTAGAAAGGACATTCAACAAGCTGATTGGTCGGCAATCACTGACAGATGAAACATTCTGTTTTTTTGGCAAAGGAATCACAACAGCAGCCTTCCAAGCTGAGGGTACAATCCCATGAAGAATAGAGAAGTTGAAAATATGTTTTAACGCATGCAAACAATGTGGCAAAAACAACTTCAAAACAGAGAGGGTAAAACCGTCATCACCGGCAGCATTTGACTTGAGTTTAGATACAGAACGCATAATATCAGTTTCATTTACAATGGCCAGCTTTAATGTAGTAGATACTTTTTCACACAAGGAACGGCCATACCTGTCTAGCGTATCCAATGATGGTTCGCAAGAAGGTACCGATGAAATGAAAAAATCATTGAATTCGTTAGGATTATTAAGATTAGCAGGTAACGATGTGTCACCAGTTTTATGAATATCAAGCACTTTCAGGGTTTTCCACCAATTTTTTGTGTTTCTTAGGCTTCTGAGTTTAAAATCTATATAGGCCTTTTTCTCTTGCCGAATGGAGAAGGTCACTAGATTACGGAGTTGTTTATAATACAACCATTTGCTATTTAAGACATAGGGATCATGATTTAGCTTACGGGACATACATTTATATACTGAGTAGGCCCTATTACGGAGTTTAATCATGTACTTTATGTTCGATGTAATCCACGGTGGTGACTGTCGTCTAATAGTTCTTGTTTTGTATGGTGCGCATACATCTAATACAGACGTAAACGTTTTATTAAGCCATTCTACCTTTGAGTCAATATCTTCAAATTCTTCGACATCTGTCCAATTTACTGTACCGCAGAGTTCATCAAAAAGAGCAACATCAATATCTCTTATATTACGAAAATGAATAGTTCTACAGGTAGTCTTACTTTCAACAGGAGCTTCGAGGCAACAATAAGTTAGCAAGTGATCGCTTATAGACGGCAGCAGCACAGTACCAGTTTTAGTGGGAATACAACCAGAGGTAGTAACGATGACATCAATTAAGGACTCTGTTCCATTAGAAAGCCTAGTTGGTTCATTTATCACTTGCGTAAGGTTATAAGAAGCCAGCAAAGAGTTTAAAAAAATTACATCATCTGAGTGTGGTTTTAGTAGATTAATATTTAAATCCCCCATAAAGACTATTTCATTAGAAGTCGGGTATAGTGTAGACAGAGTATCATCTAGGTCATTTAGGGAACTGTAGCTTACGTGGGGAGGCTTGTACAATACTCCTATTACTAATTTTTGCGACTTGATACAAATTTCAATCCATAACTGCTCCAACCCATCACCTGTCATCTGTGGTAACTGACTCATAAGGGACCTATGTTTTATACCTTTTCTAATGAGAATAGCAACCCCGCCACCCCTTCTGTGCTCCCTGTCTTGCCTTATTAAAAAGTACCCCGGAATTTCTATAGCTTTAGATAGAATAGTAGGTTTAAGCCAAGTTTCCGATATGCCGATTACATCAAAGTTTTGCATGAGAACATAATTTTTGAGGTCATCAAAAGTACTGACTATAGACCGACAATTTAGATGAGCTAATAATAAGTTGTGAGAAACAGTTGGAATAATGTCATATTCTGACAAAAACGTCATAATGAATAGGACAAGCGTAAGCGAGCGTACAAGGTAGATACCAAAAATATAAAAAAACGGCTCACCTTTAAAAGAAAGTATACAAGCATAGCAACCGACAAGTGTACATAATATTTCAAATATAGAAAATTTAGAGAACATAAGTTCAAGTTCATGTAGATACAGTAAGCGAA
Source organism: Callosobruchus maculatus (assembly GCA_951848785.1). Taxonomy (NCBI): domain Eukaryota; kingdom Metazoa; phylum Arthropoda; class Insecta; order Coleoptera; family Chrysomelidae; genus Callosobruchus; species Callosobruchus maculatus. Next base: position 6,543,439 of record CATOUR010000100.1, read on the forward strand.
AAGGTTGTCTAACCCCATCGTACTACAAAACGAAGGGCAAAAATAACGCATGCGGTATATGAATTTACCAATGTTAACCATAGTCAATTCTAGACTTCAGTAGCTCACATCGCTTAATAAAACATGGACACTTGGTATCTGATGCGGCATGATCAACAGAGACAGTATTATGTTTTACATTACCGGTTTTCTTATTAATAAAACTGTTAAATTTGATACAATTGACACATTTTTTTGTATCAGAATTACATTCCTGATAGCTGTGTTCACCAGAACAACGAGAGCACACTGGTTTTTCCTTACAGTATTTTTTAATGTGTCCATAGCGGCAGCAATTAAAACATCGCGTTACAGATACATAGTCGCCAACCGTACATTTTTGCCAAGACACAAATACATAACCGCGCGACAAAATATTTTTCCTCACATCAGGGTCTACCTCTATAATAAAACTTACGCTATATTTTAGTTTCAACATGGAAATTACCTTAATGTCGCAAGCAGACAAAATTGAGTTACCTTGCACTAAATACTCTAGAAAATCGTCTTTAGTCTGTACAGACTTCTCAACATCCGGAATAACCAAACGTGGCCTAAGCGGTTTGGGTGTAAGTATTTCATATTTTTTTTCAAAATTATTTGTAACGGCACCTTTCAACTTTTGCAATGAATCATCATCTACGCAGTTAACCAATATACCGTTTTTTATCAGTTTAGTGTAGTTTACACCAATTTTGTCCGCTGCAGGATTGATTTTACCTTTTATGTTATTCATGACATCGACATTGGTTTCTTTCTCGTCCTTTGACCTAACAATTAGTACAGCAGTTGACTTCTTCATGTCTTCTTTCTTCACGGCCTGGCTATAAGTCAGCGGGACCTCTTTCACCGGTTCACTAGTAGTAGGGTTGGTAGACTGATCCATTTTCTCAAGCAGCAACTTATTTGATACTGCCAAATCGTTGACCATCTGGCTTAACAGACGAACTTCATTTTTCATAAACTCTAGCTCCTTTACGACATCATCATCATTATGTATCACAGTAGAGGTTGTGCTATCATCACAACAATTCTTGCACATCCAGTCTCAGCTATCGATCTTAATAGCTTTGGCGGCAGCCAAAAAACATTTTTGATGCAATACTATTTCACATTCTGGGTTTTTACAATTCACTTTTGCACTTCCTTTTCGTATGTCCTCCTCACAAATTTCACATTTTTTTTCTATATCGGGTGGTTTTTTACGTGACATTTTAGTGCCCCGTTCATAAAGAGTTTACTGCACGCCAGTGGTACCCAGACAACCACTCACACTTTTTATCACAAAAATAAAAAACGGCAGGCAAATATGCTATGATAACTAGGAACGTAATATTAATTTGAGTGCATCCACATTAAAGTATCGGCCAGAAAACACCACAAAGGACTAGACCATCACTTTACGATGATAGTTTGGGAAAATGCGATTTTAATATTCACTGTTTCCAATACAAAAACACTTGTTTTTACGGAGCACACAACCGCACAACCGGTCTCGACCCGATCTCGATACTAATCCCTATCGATTAAATATCGATAGTGTTAAAATAAAAAAGAAGATATGAACATCAAGTGAAACAGTGGAGTATCAGGTAGTTTAGGGAGGTGAAATAAAAAATCTATTGATGCATTAATCAATCTTAATTTTACGGAATACAAATAATATGTAATACGTATATCATCCATGAACATTTTATTGGCACAGCATACAAAATTAAACGGTAATGAACACTTACCAGTCAGGTACCCTAGTAGCCACAACACGTACTCAATTTTTTTAATTAGTGTTTTAACTTTTCTAGTCGGTACAACTTTCAAAACAGGTAATTAAAGTGTTAGGTAAATTTTTGTGACAAGCTACCACGTTGTATAGGACATTAGAGAGGTTTTGAGCCACTAAAAATTGGGACGACACTATGCGTAAAACATTATTCTGAGCATGCGCAGTGTGTTTCGAATAACGGATAAGCGTGTGCCTTGTGTACAGTTTTTGTAACCGGAATCTGTGACGTGTATCGTTGCTTTATTCGACAATTGACATTAACAATTATTGGACCTATTTGGTTCTAACTTAACCTCACATTATGATCGATTTGGTTGGAAATGTCCAAGAAATGTTACATGCAACATGCAACAAGTAAACACCACAAGCAGAAAATAGATCACATCACAAGTAAAATAAAAAATAGGTTATGAAGGATCCCCGAAGCATGACAGTTCAGATTTCACTACCATGGTTCAGTCCCGTGATGATCACACGCTGTTGCCAGAGACACCTAATTTTGTAGCTTTTATTGGATAATACTGGCAAATAAAATTGACGGAAGAAAACCTGATCCTTTTTTACAATGATAAACTAAAAAATAAGTATTGTTCGTATCAAAATCATCACGGTTCTTTTCTCATTGCCGCATAGTGGTTTAGACCTGTCAATACCGCACGTAATCATATCGTACCGTAAGCTTCCGTAGCTAACGTACTACTTTATCGGTTATTCGCCGATTCGGTTAATTCGGGAGAATTGCGCATGCCACAAATAGCTCATAACGTGCAATAACGTTAGGAAACGGACGTCCAAAGATTCTATTCAACTGACTATGTAACAATGGAAATAGATAAGCATCACTGCAATAATGCAAAACAAACCCTTTTGTAATTTAGTTACTGCAAAAGAGATTTTTTTTCAGTGCGACAATTGCTTAAATAAATAAGTCAAAGTTGAATCGAGTTTTTTTCGAAATTCTTGGAGGGGGGGGGTATACGCATGTGGCTCTCTCTCTCTCTCTCTCATAAGAGCCCGTGTTAAAATTCTGATCTTTATTCGTTAATAACTCTGAAATGATCGACAACAGATGCGATTGTTTCGGGTATACATACCTATGTGATTAAACTGATAGTAAGTAGGGCGTATGTTAGTTTATTTGACGGTACACATTGAGTTAGTTTTGTCTAACAAGCGAAACAGCAATTATGATAATCCACGAAATTATTAATTTGTGAATCTTACGGAATGTTACAGATTCAGCACATATACAATATACTGGTCAAGACGTCTGTTACTCGCATATTGTAGATATACAGGGTGAGTCAAGCTCTACGCCTCGGACTCTTGTGACCAAACGATACAACTTTTCGAAAAATCAACTTTGCGTGTGTATATGAAGGTCGAGTCGAACTACATTTTAAAAATAATGACTTTTATACAGAGTGTCTAATAAAAGCGTGACATATCAAAATTATGTTTTTTTAAGAAACACCCTGTATATTATTACATATTTAGATTCCCGGGTAAATTTTAGTGTGACATTATGTATCACACATGGGACTTTAAGTGAACCGTTTAGCTGCAAATCATAATTTTTGGTAAAAGTAGATATCATAAAAAATTGGAATATCGCAGCGATAATAAAACCTAGAGGGCTGTGACTTTGCCTTGTCACTAAGCGTAGAATGCATCAACTTATGTTAGACGGTCAAGTTTGGATGACATTTGCACTCGGAGAAGTCGGCAGATTAATAAAGGAAGCTTCAATCAGTAGTAACTTGATTTTCTCAAATGGGAACGCTCAATTTTGTTTATACGATCAAATGTGCAATTTGATAGGCTTTCTAATGATATCAAGTTGTGAATAACAATCTCTGGTAGTTTTCATTTAATTTAGAGATTTCAGTCAAATTGGTGTTTTTCAATTTCCCTACCAATAAACAAACTAGCAGGCCATGAAATATAAACAAAAACATGTTCAGACGGAAGAAACCAACTAACTTAGCAAAAAGATCCAGTAGTAAAGTAAAAGGACAAGTTATAAACATTCCGAGCAACAAATCAACTCTAACCAGAAACAACAGCGGTAACGTGTCTAAGGTCAAAGAGAAGCTGGAATACGACAGAAATGGATAATTTTTACAGTCTGTTAGCTACTGCGATGTACTAGAGATACTAAAAATTTAGAAAATCACCCATAAATTTGAAATGGAAGCAAAACTTTTAGCCATTGTTGTCAGCAGTCTAATATCTTCAGAACGCAATTTCACATTAAATTTAATGGAATAAAACAGTAGTCACGTCAAAGTCAAAAGTAACAATACCCCTGAATGTTTGACTGTAGTCCTTTAAATTCTTCAATATTTATTAGCAAGATCGCAAAAAACGGAATACTGACAAATTATACTCTGATTTTCTGCCAGGTAAATTATGTTAATAATTTGAGCAGGTTGTTAATTCATTGTTTCTTTTCGGCGATCTTGCTTATGGATACTGAAGAATATGCAGAACTCCAGTCAGAGGTACGGTTACTACTTTTTTGAATCATTAAATGTGAAATTTTATTCTGAAGCTATTAAACTGCAAGCAACATTCGATGGTAGATTTCCTTTCATTTCAAAATTCATAATAATTTTGTCAATTGTTAATCTTTAGAATATTGTGGTAGTTGGTAAGTTGTGAAAAATATCCATTTCTGTCGTTCTTCAGCTGCTTTTTGACCTTAGTTGTGTAATCGCTGTTATTTCTGGTTACAGTTGATTTGTTGTAAGTCGTTTTTATAATTTTATCTCTTTAGTTCTAGTTCGTCCATATCTGTCTGCTAAGTTGTTTCCTTCCATCTGAACAGTTTTTTGTTCATATTTCGTGGCCAGCTAAGTTGTTTATAGATAGGAAAACTGAAAAACACCGGTTTCATTGAAAATTTGAAATTAAATCAAAATTAACAGTGATTGATATTTACAACCGCATATCATTAGAAAGGCTATCAAGTTTTACATTTGATTGCGTAAAAAAATTAGGCATTCCCATTTGAAAAAAAATCAAGTTATCTCTGATTGAAGTCTCCTTAATTGATCTACTGATTTCTCAAAGTCCAAATGTAATTCAAACTCGACCGTCTAACATAAGTTGACGCATTTCACTCTTGGTGACATGGCAAAGTCATAGCCCTCTAGATTTCATAGAATAGCTGCGATATTCAATTTTATTCCGTCATCTACTTCTACCAGAAATTGTGATTTGCACCTAAACGGTTCGCTTAAAGTTCCATCTGGGATACATAAAGTCACACTAAAATTCATACGGGAATCTAAATATGCAATAATATACAGGGCGTTCCATTAAAAAAAACATAACTTTGATATTTCACGCTTTTATTGCTTTTATTGGACACCCTGTATAAAAGTAATTGTTTTTAAAATGTATCTCAACTTGACCTACATACTCCCGCAAAGTTAGTTTTTTGAATAGTGGTATTGTTTGGTCACAAAAGTCCGAGGCGTTGAGCTTGACTCACCCTGTATAGCATTAACAATTGACAACATCCTATAAAATAAAATCCTATCCAACTTTCAATTTCAGATGAAACTTAATATTTCTGAGTACACCCAGATGTGTCGGTTTGTAACAGTAGACATGGTTCCGTGTAGAAAGCTATTTAAGCCTATAATTCTTGACCAAAGTGTCTGCTATACCTTCAACATGCTAGACAGGACAGCTATATTTCAGGATGAAGTGTAAGGTGGTTTTACCAATATTATTGGGAAATATCTTTTTTTTGCAGCCGTCCCGAAAATAGAACTTTCGGTATGATTTATTAAATCTAAAGAGACACACATCGTACCGAAAGTAATGAATCATGCCGAAAGTTTTATTTTCGGGACGGCTGTAATGTTCATAAGTAATATTTATAGTATCTATCCCTATCGTTTTTAATGTTTTATCTAACAACCGGCTGCAGAAAAAAACTGCACCTAACGCTACCCGAAAGTGATTTTACGGGACTCGTAGGCTTGCAGGCAACAAGGCTGGAAACTGCCTACTCATCCCGTATCACTTATGGATTCGTACAACTGATTGCATTTATTTACGCATTAATAATTTGTAAAATCGACACATTGTCATTAATGTTTAGTAATACAGTGTCCGCCACGACGAACGGACTCTTGCTTCAACCCCAACCGCCTACAGGTCCATAATGTATACTGATAACAAAATGCTAGAAACTCGAACGGTATCATTACCACCTCTCTCGTCCTGATAGGGAAAGATTACTAGCCAGGTCAAAAACGTCCAGGATCCTGTAAGTAAACCAATTATCCCAGATTTCCTTCACACGTGATATTCTTGTAACAAAAAAAGTTCAAACGGTAACTGAGTGGTATTTTTAGAAGTACTATAGCATCTATCATACCATGCTTTCAAAACATTTTTTTGTACTTCAATCCTTAAAACTCACCCACAACTTCGTTTTATGGAATAGCACCCAATAGTATTTCCTACACAAATTAAGTCCTTATTTTATTTAAAATCTTGTAGTACCTTTGATTTTGTACATAAACGTATTTTGTCGTGAAGTCATAAGCATAAGGTAAATAAAATAAGGATTTGTTTGGGGCGTAATATGTTCGTAAAGAAAAGGATAAAAATCTCCACCTGAGCCTTCAATGTTGTGTACTAATTACTAGTGCTGTTCCTGGAGTGGCGTCGGGAAACAGTAACAAAGCGTACACAGAATAAGAGGCTAATGAGCAGAGCAGTCGATGCCGTTGACACAGAAGTAAAAAAAATGAAGTCAAGTTGATTGACTCAGTACTTCCCACACATAATGATGATACGATTTTATTTTTTTCTATTGCATGGAGCTATAGTCTGAAATCCTCTTGTAACAAAATCATTGCACACCTGCCTGCAAAAAAGCATCCAATACAAAAACTCTTGTAAATAGTATCTTGTGTCTCCCCCCTTAGAAACCAGGGCGCCACAGTTTTTTTTGAATGCTTCAATTGGACGATGCGAAACGATCAGGAGCCTCCAAACCGTCTAAAAACAAAGTTTGAGCTATTTTATACTTTTGGTTTTTTGATTATTGCTGCGCCGTCACTGACACGGTTTCTCAAAAACAGACGTGTTTTCCATTCTCGCCGCGCTGGTAAATTTTGTGTCAAAATGTCATTAAAATCGATTCAATAATTTTCGCTTTACGCAATATATATAGAGCGCATGTATACATCACAAAATTGGTTTCTGTAACAGGCAAGCCAATGATGGACCTAAAAAAGTGTGATATGCCGCTAGATATTTCTTCTACAGGTCAATGGACAGACTACTATGAATACAACAAAGTTTTTACCACTCCCCACCACCCAACCACCTCAATTTCACCCCCAACCAAAAAAAGTAAAAAATGATCAGGAACCCCGAAACGTCTAAAAACAAAGTTTAAGCTGTTTTTATATTTTTAGTTTTTCTATTATTGCTGCGCCGCCACTGACACGATTTTTCCAAAACATACGCGTTTTCCATCCTCGCCGCGGTAGTAATAGGTACTGTGTCAAAATTTCATTAAAATCAGTTCAATAATTTTCGCGTTACGCAATATAGAACGATCTAAAACAATACTCGTATGCATAATCACAAATTTTAGGTCCCTTGGTTTCTATAATGAGCAAGGCAATGTCAGGATGGACCTAAAGAGTGTATTATTCCCATAGGTTTTTCATTCACAGGCCAATGGATAGCCCATTATGAATATAACAAATTTTTCAGTTTTACAAGCCCCCACCACTCAACCACCCCAAATTCAGCCCCACCCAAAAAAAGGAGAAAAGAAAGTAGAAAATTATCAGGAAACCCTAAAACGCCCAAAAACGTAGTTTGAGGAATATTTGAAATTTTTCGTTTTTCGCCCCCCTTACAGCGATTTCCAAAATTATAGGAACATTACCTACTACGACCCCGCAGCATATCGCTGCCCAAATTTCATCACAATCCATGCAGCGGTTACTGAGATTACGACGTAAGAAGCACGCCTACAGACAGACAGACAGACAGACCGACAGACAGACCGACTGAAATGAGTGACGTGAATTTTCGTTATGTAGATATCATAAGACGCCCAAAAAGCGTATTATCTCAGAATCGAAAATTTTCGGGACCACAATACTCCCCTCACCTATCGGTGTGGAAAGTAAAAAGGATGAAAAAGCCTTTGTGTTCAAAAGCACGGAATGGTCATTCAGTAGCTTTGAAACCCATCTAGTATTCTTTTACATCCATCTTTTGCAAAAATAATAGGCGTGAGACAACATTTTATTTTATTTATATTATGCTTATGATTTTGCGCAAAAAATAAGTTTACTTATGACATCAAAAGCACCACAAGGTTTTAAATAAAATGAGGATATCATTTACGTAGAAGAACCTGTGGGATGCTATTTGGAAACAAAAAGTTGGGGGTGAGTTTCAAGGGTTGAAGTACAAAAAAAGTTATTTGAATGCATGGTATGATAGACTTTATAGTACCTTCAGAATAGCAACTCGGTTGTTGCTGAACCGTTTTTCGTTACCACGAATATCACGTGTCAATGAAATTCTGGGACATCCTGTATATTACAGACAAAGTTTAAAAAAATTGATAGTTACCTGCATGCCTGTAGAGTTCCCGCCAGAGAACATCGACAGTTGAGAATATCGTTGTTTCTTTAGGGCTCATTTTAAAGAATATCACTTAACTGAAAGGACGCTGAATTGGGATGTTGACCAAGGATATAGTAACGTAACTGAATCTTATTCGAGTTACCCACACTACCCACATAACGCATACCTATCTGGATATGGCAATGGTTTGCACATCACGTTTAAACAACTTGCAAGTGAACTGGATTACCTATGCTTGAATACCTTACAGGGCTTCAGAGTAAGTATGACATTGGATAATAAGCTGAAGCTTAGTGGCTGAGGTTTAACATTGGTCGCTATTATTCAGTTCAACATTTTTTCGTAATTCCCTAAATTAGTGAGATCAACGTCAACTATTCCTGTATAGATGTCCAATAATTTCAGGTTAATCTGCACGCGCCTCATGTGGTGCCACAACTGAACAAAGAGTTCTTTCAAGTACCATTCGGCGATGCCGTAATGGCTCTGGTGACGCCAAAAATGATGAAAACCTCCCAAAAAGTGAGAAAGTATCATCCCGATACAAGAGAATGCTATTTTACTAACGAAAAACCCTTGAGGTACTTCAAGCAATACACACCAAGTAATTGTAAGCTGGAATGTTATACAAATTATACATTGGAACGCTGTCAATGTGTAAATTTCTACATGCCCAGTGAGTACTAGAAAATTTACAGAAGCCCTGAAGGGCCCCGTACAATAAAATTTAACTGACAATTTGTAGATAACTAATAAGACATTTCTAGTTAGTAGGTAAAAATTTCTGCTTGATAGCCAAACGTTTCCAAATGACAGATAGATGGTCCGGATATTCGACCGACAACGCTTGACAGGTGATATACCTCACTTTTCTCTGGACATTGAGATAGGAATATAAAGCCTTAAAATGCTTAATTTTTAAGACACAGGGTGTCAAAGTTTTACTTTTGTTACCGTGTTTTCTCAATTATTCCGTAATATAATGGCATAACGATGTAAAATTACGTAACGAGGGGTTTTTTAAGGCGGGAAATCCAAATTCAATAACGGTTCTGCTATCATGAATAAAAGGCGCCACCTACGGCACATTGAACTCATTTAAATTATCAAAACAAAACTTTCTTTCGGTTTGATGCATCAATGTGAGTATCAAAAAATTCGTTTCCTCAATATGTTTTACGTGAAAAAGTAATATTGAAATTTCCAATGCGATTGACTATTTGAAAAATTTGAAGCCAAATACTTTTAAATATCACTACAAAAAAATTCTACTTAGCAAATAATTGACATTAACCAGTGAGATTCTCATTTTTTTGTTTTTGTTTCATATGTGTACTGAAAATGTATATTTATATTTTCTAGGGTGTGTTCTTTATTTCATTCATAAATATTTATTTCAGTTTGATAATTTCCTTAATATTTTCCAATGTATTTTGTGCGAATTACTTTAATATTTTAAGTATAGCAGGGCTGAACTTGATCTCTTATAAATTGTTTTTCAGTCCTTTTTGCAATGTATATGAAGTGATTTGTTTTATATCTACCTTTCATTGCAAATAAATATTATTATTTTAAAAACAAAAAAGTGCAGCCCGGGCTCCGACACACCGAGCTGCTGTTCCATTATCCAATGATTACTCCTCACACCCTGAGGTGAGCAATCACTGGGTCCGCGAATCGTGCGCCCTAAGTAGACGAAGGGACCCAAGGATGACTGCCTTCTGCATTCTCGCGGCTAAGATGTGCGCCGCCGCACGGCACACCGGTATTTTGCGCAGTGCAGAGAGCAGCGTATTCCTCATTCCACCTAGGGATCTGATGACCATAACCAGCAGACTTACAGTGTAGTCTGGCCAGAGCCTGCGAAGTTGTCCGAGCAACTCCTCATATTTGGTCCGCTTTTCCTCCTCCTTAGAGACGATGTTCACCTCGGCAGGCGCCGAAAACTCAATAACGAACATCGTCTTCTGTTGGTGGTCGAGAAGGGCTATGTCGGGCTTGTTTGCCTGTACAAGCTCGAGCGTGGGGAACGAGTAGTTCCAGTAAATCCGGCATCTCTCGTTCTCCACAACGGACTCTATATCCCCTGGAGCGTATGGCAGCACCGGTGTCTCATCGATACCGTATGAGTGCCTTAAATGATAGTAGAGCACTCGTAGAGCCGCGTTGTGCCGATGGACGTAAGCCGTCCCAGCGTACGTCTTACACGCCGATAAGAGATGCATAAGCGTCTCTGGCGCCTGTCGGCAAGCTCTACAATGGGTGTCGGGTACATCTACACCCATAATCCTTTTACGGTACACCAAGGTGTTGAAGACACCGTCTTGGCAAGCCATTATAAAGCCCTCAGTCTCCGACTTCAACCCACTAGACCTTAGGAAAGAGAAGGTCAACTGCTCAGACAAGCCATGCTCTTCTAGATGTTTGTAGAAGATTCCATGCATTGGCTTATCTTTATGAAGTCTTAAGAGACCGCAAGCATGTTTGTGGCAGCGAGTTTGTTCTTGCCGGACAGTTCTGATGACCAGATCTGCCGGTGTCGGTGCAAATGCTTGCGTCGGAGACACTCTTTGACCAATTCTGCCTCTTGGACATGACGCTGCGCCACTCCAAGGTAGGTATAGGTATCTCCGGCATGCAGGTCGCAAGATGCTCCCATCAACGAGCTGTTCCTCATCTCCACTATCTCCGCTTCGTCCTTTCTTGAGATGAACCAATGCACATTTGTCTGTCCCGAACTCTATTTCGATAGCATGACTGTACTCCTGCACCACCCTCAGCGATTGTTGTAGTTCGCGTTGGCCGGAGGCATAAAGTTTTAGGTCATCCATATAAAACAGATGGGTGACCTTGTGCCTCCGGTTATTGGGCGTGCCACAGCTGTATCCTTTAGTATTTCTCAGCGCTATGGACAGAGGCAAAAGTGAGATGCAAAAGAGCAAGGGACTCAAGGAGTCTCCTTGGAAGACACCTCTTTTCAATGACACCAACTCTGTCTGCACCCGAGTTTCACCTGATGTTATAGTGAACCGGGTCTTCCAGAGTGGCATCAGCTGTTTGATGCATCCCACTATCTGATTATCCACCGAAAGGCATTCCAACAGCCGCACAATAAGCTCATGAGACGTGCTGTCGAATGCCTTGCGATAGGCAATCCAGGCCATAGAAAGGTTTCGCTTGTACTGCGCGGAGTCCTGCGTGACACATCGGTCAATCAACAAGTTCTCATTGCAGCCAGCTACTCCTTTCTTTGACCCTCTCTGTACATACACGTCGAGAAATACAGGATTCACAGCTTGAAGGATACGCATGTACAAGATTGTGGTGAAGAGCTTGTAACATGCGTTCAGACATGTTATTGGCCTGTAGTTTTTGGGATCAGACAAATCTCCGGTCTTTGGAAGAAGCACGGTTTGACCCTCGACAAACCAAGCCGGAATTGGCTGCTCCTGATTTAGCCACGAGTTAAAAACTCTAGCTAAATGCCGGTGGCAACTGGGGAATTTTTTCCACCAGTAGGTGTTTAAGCCATCCGGGCCAGGAGCTGCGAAAATCTTTGCGCCTCGTAGGGCGTCAAGAATTTCTTCCGTGTTTATCGGATGACGCAGTACATTCAAGTTAGGAGTCCTCCTACAAACGGACTCGAACTGCGCCAAGGCCGGAGTGTCTGCTGAGAGAGGTTTGGGTTGTTCGTAAATGTCCCTCCAAAAGGCCTCCACTCGATCAGCAGTTGGCGGCTGCTCTATGGCTGGAGGCGGCTGTTGGAAAAGGCGAGAAGGTCTTTTGTAGAACATTCTGTTCTGCTCCAGACCCCTCGCCCGCGCCACCAACGATCGTTTAGCAGCGATTAGCATCCGTATCCTGTCAAGACAGTGTTGCTTGAGAACAACCAGTACCGCTTGACTGAGTGTATGATGGTCGCGCCTCAGCCCGTAGGCTATCTGGCGCACTCGGCGCGTAAAAGGCTTGCCAGCCGCTCTATCCATCACACACTGGATACGGGATGCTTCCTGGCGAGCCAACTGGATTTTCGCTTCTATTTGGCGCACCCGTCTCTGTGCTCTCTCAACAGGAGAGTCTCTCACTCTCCCCTGTCTAGCTAGCCTCAGAGCCGCAGCGTAAATTTCGCAATTGATGCTCCAAATGTCAGAGGCCTCCAATAGACGTTCACCCACAACCTCATCCTCTCTCTTCAAATCTGTCAGCTTCAAGGACCTTCCGTTGTTATGCAAGGTCCTTCGGTCTCTGAAATCCCCAGGTGAGACGACTTGGTCGATTTCCCTCTCAGCGGGCCTTACCGGCGAACTTGCAGCCTGGTTAACAGGCCTTCCGTCCGCCGAAGGGGCAGACTGAGCTGGAGCACGAACATATCCCTGCCTCCGGAGGTACGATACATAATCTCGCAAATTCTGAGAGGTTAGCGTGCTATGCTCTGGGTGCATTTCACACCACCTCTCATACATGCGGGACATGTATCCCCTACGGCGCGGGTTACTGCTCTCGTAGCAGCTCAGCAGGTCATCCGTGAGCTCCGTCGTCCACCTAAAACGGTCCATGTCATTGCGGGGGTCGTCTACAGGGCAATTCGAAGCACCGCCACCTTGCACAACGCCGGCTTCCGAAACCGGCTCGGTGTGGGTGCTTTTCTTGCGGGGTGGTCGAACCCGAAGATAGGGCCCGTCAGGTGGTTGGCCTTAGGGCCCCCAGACGACATTTCCGGAGGCAGCCGTCCAAATTGCCTTCTGAGGATGCACCTGTGAAGGTTGCTGGCTGGATTACATCCTTGGGCTTCGGTATACCCTGCGGTGCCGCCACGCACCGGATAGCCTACTGATGTTGGGTGGCTTCCTGCGGGTGTGTTATCAGCCGCCCCTAACATGAAGTCAGACGCTGTCGGAGTACCGCTCCTCACATGGAGATCCGTCGTGTCCTAGTTATTGAGGAATCGCCGATCCTCTGAATGCAGACGCTATTCCTCCGTGCTAGTTTTGATCCGCCCCGGGTATTTTATTTCCCCGGTACCGCCCATATCTGGGAGGCGTTCCCCTATCCGCCACCTTGGGGAGGCGCCACTAAGGGCATCTAGCAACCCCTATTATTATTATTATTGAATTATCGGTATTTCGGCACAGATTAATATTGGGCTCATACTATTACATACCAAACGAAGTATTCTTAAACTTCAACACCACCTATTTAAAATTAGATAAGCATGTTGGGAACATGCTTTTTGATCTAATATTATTCGTTCGAGAATACCGATAATTCTTACCCGATCACATTTTACAATCAATCGGGGTGCTCATAAACTTCGATAAAGATTATCTCGGAAACGGTTACCTCTATAATAGCCACATAAATACAATGTATACTTTTTTTACATAAAACATGTTGTGGACACGATTTTTTTAATATTCACATTGATGCATCAAACCGAAAAAAAGCTTTGTTAATTTAGAACCGTACCGTAGCCGTAGCAAAACTGTGGTTTAATTTGGATTTCTCGCCTTGAAAAACCCCCAATACTTAATTTTAGATCGTTATGTTATTTTATTGTGCAATCATTCATAAAAAACGACAATAAAAGTCAAACTTTGATACCCTCTATCTTAAAAATTAAGCATTATATGGATTCATGTTCCTATCTCAATGTTCATAAAAATGTGAGATCTATCACCTGTCAAGCGTTGTCGGTCGAATATCGGGACACCCTGTATAACATATATTTCTTCAAAATTCCAGTCTGAATAAGACAAAGAACTACTTCAATAGATGTTCGAAATGCCGAAAACCTTGCAGTGGCGTAACTTCAAATTTGGGCCCCCTCCCGCAAGATATTTCCGGGGGCCCAAGCTTTCGGCAATGTTTATTGCCTTCTTCAGGCTTTCAACCTTGAGGTTCTCTCGCAAAAAACAGTAATGTGCATTGAGTCACAGGCTTTCAAATGCAATTCTCAAACAAGAAGAGTCAAAACAATGTTGGCTAAGTTAACTCAGTGTCTTCCAGAAAGCAGGTCACACAAACAACCAACACATAGATGTAAAATACAAACTAAATACTTTACATGTTTAAATCACCCGAAAAATTACAAAATTTGTGGTTTGCAAACACACATTTTTCGATTCCAATTTTTTTAGAAGGTCGTTGTTTAGTTTGTATTTTACACCTATATATGTTGGTTGTTTGTGTGACCTGTGGTGTGGAAGACACCAAGTTAAATTAGCCAAAAATTTATGACGTACGTATGCTATCCTGGCATATTTTTCCACTTACTGCGCCGATTTTTAGGGTTTAGTTTGAAATGCAATACTTTTCCACTTTTTTAATGATAGTTACGTATCGCATGGGGTTCATAGGTTGAAGTATTATTTATAAAACAAAATGACATACAAGGAAAGCGATGCGACGTTTTCATTTGCATAAACGACAGCACTTGACCACCCTTGGCCTCCAAGACTACGGGGCCCCCAAAACCTCGGGACCCCCACAGCTGCGGGCCCTATGGGCCCTTAGTTACGCCACTGCCACCTTGTTCAGGTCACTTTGAAGCCATTCTTGCTGGTCTTGATTCCCTTTCACTATCAAATCTTTTCATAGGTGTGCCCAGATGTGTTCTATTAGAACTGTATTTTTTTCTGTGATATTTGGGAGGTCCAGAAAACATTGTAGGTATTACATTGTGCTTTAAAATAGGTCTTATCCTTTGAAATGTTTGTAAATTATTGTCCTTATTCTTATAAATATAACCAGCACTTACGAGGAATACCGTTCACTCACTTCTGTTTATGTCCTTTATTGGAAGCACAGTTGCTAGTGCAACCTGGTACTACACACTCTGCAGGCATGTTTTATCTTTATAGTTTCGTTTGCGCAGGTAAATAATTCGAAACACATTAAAAATCATCTTCCAATCTTCTTTTTCACTCTGGAAGGTTATGTTTGGTATGTCCTTTATTGGAAGCTCAATTGCTAGTGCAACCTGGTACTACACACTTTGCAGGCATCTTTTTACTTCCCACACCGATAGGTGAGGGGAGTATTGTGATCGCGAAAATTTTCGATTTTGAGATAATACTCTTTTTGGGCGTTTCATGATGTCTACATAACGAAAATCCACGACACTCATTTCCGTCGGTCTGTCTGTCTGTCGGTCTGTCTGTCGGTCTGTCTGTCGGTCTGTCTGTCGGTCTGTCTGTCGGTCTGTCTGTCGGTCTGTCTGTCGGTCTGTCTGTCGGTCTGTCTGTCGGTCTGTCTGTCGGTCTGTCTGTCGGTCTGTCTGTCGGTCTGTCTGTCGGTCTGTCTGTCGGTCTGTCTGTCGGTCTGTCTGTCGGTCTGTCTGTCGGTCTGTCTGTCGGTCTGTCTGTCGGTCTGTCTGTCGGTCTGTCTGTCGGTCTGTCTGTCGGTCTGTCTGTCGGTCTGTCTGTCTGTCTGTTGGTCTGTCTGTCTGTCGGTCTGTCTGTACGCGTTTTTCTGTCCTCGTAATCTCAGTAACCGCTGCAGGGATTGTGATGAAATTTGGGCAGCGATATGCTGGGGGGTCGTAGTAGGTAATGTTCTTATAATTTTGAAAATCGGTGCAGGGGCGGCGGAGTAATTAGCAAAAAACAAAAAAAAATAAATATTCCTCAAACTTCGTTTTTAGGCGTTTTAGAGGTTCCTGATCATTTTTTACTTTTTTTTGGGTGGGGGTGAAATTGGGGTGGTTGGGGGGTGGGGGGTTGTAAAATTGAAAAATTTGTTGCTTTCATAATAGACTGCCCACTGACCCATGAAGGAAGACCTAGCAACATAAATAACTTTTTTAGGTCCATCCGAACATTGCCTTGCCTATTACAGAAACCAAAGGACTTAGAATTTTTTCTGGTGTAAACATACGAGAGTATTGCTTTAGATCCTTTTATATTGTGCTACAAGGAAACTGTTGAATTGATGTTAATGAAATTTTGACACAGTATTACTACCGTGGCGAGGATGGAAAACGCGTATGGTTTTTATAAATCGTGCCAGTGGCGGCGCAGAAATAATAAAAAAAAGTAAAAATACAAAAACAGCTCAAACTTCGTTTTTAAGCGTTTTAGAGGTTCCTGATCATTTTCTGCGTTTTTTTTGGGTGGGGTGAAATTGGGGTGGTTAGGGGGTGGGGGGTTGAAAAACTGAGAAATTTCTTGTATTCATAATAGGGTGTAGGGTAGGGGCTGTGAAGGAAGACCTAGCGACATAAATCAACTTTTTAGGTCCATCCGAACATTGCCTAGCGTATTACGGAAACTAAGGGACTTAGAATTTTCTGTATACATACATACGAGTATTTATTGCTTTAGATCTTTTTGTATTTTGTAACGTGGACACTATTACATTGATTCTAATTAAATTTTGACACAGTATTATTACCGTGGTGAGGATGGAAAACGCGTATGTTTGTTAAATATCGTGTCAGTGACAGCGTATATAGCAATAATCAAAAAACTAAAAGTATGAAAACAACTCAAACTTCGTTTTTAGATGTTTTAGGCTGTCCATTGACCTCTGAAGGAAATACTTAGCGGCATAAGACAATTTTAGGGGAGGGAAGGCTGCCGATGATTTGGTTGCAAGGGGATCTCAGACTAAAGCTTCATGCTATGGGAAAATAATAAACTGATATCACAGTAATGTGTGGGAAGTACTGAGTCAATCAACTTGACTCCATTTTTATCTTTATAGTTTCGTTTGTGCAGGTAAATAATTAGAAACACATTAACAATCACCTTCCAATCTTATTTTCCACTCTGGAAGGTTATGTTTGGTATGTCCTTTATTGGAAGCACAATTGCTAGTGCAACCTGGTACTACACTCTTTGCAGGCATCTTTTTATCTTTATAGTTTCGTTTGTGCAGGTAAATAATTAGAAACACATTAAAAATCACCTTCCAATCTTCTTTTTTGCTCTGGAAGATTACACTAATGACTTAACAACAAATAAAGGCTGGGCCCCCGATTCAGTGTTGCCATATTTCAATGCTCCGGCCTAGCGAGTAGAGTCAGCCATGGACGATACGACCGTACGAAGCTGTTCCTATTGGTTGGCATAATAAAATGACTTATATTTGCAATATGACAACGTCGCCAAATGAATCCCGCCGTCTGTTAGCTGCTGCCTAGGAACAGATACACAAGGAAAGTCACACTTGAGGGTCCCTTGAATAACCTCAAGTAATCCTAAGTAATACTCAAGGGATACTTGAGAAACGACTATGAATACGGACCATACATAATAATTACACAATATTGACAACTTAACCTCACTTCTCTGTCACTTAAATAAATACTGTCACCGTTCGAATTAGTGTTTGACGTTTCGTAGCGACATTTGCAGTTGTTACCACTGACAATAGATCCACTGAAAGACTGGACACTCTGTGTATGAAAATTTGGCATGGCATTTTTGACTGACATCCGCGCCATCTATTCGGGTAGCGTGTGTCACTACAATGCATTCAGGAATTGATTACAGGAAACTGTAGATATTCACGACCTAGGTCAATCTAAAAAGTTTGGTGTAGGTGACCGACGATAGGTGGGGTAGGTTACGAAAAGAGCGGGCTTTTTGAAATACCATACAAGCTTATTCAGCCTCCAGACAACGTGGTAACTTGTCATAACAATTTACCTTACGCATTCATCACCTGTTTTGAAAATGGACCTGATTAAAAAAAATTAAAGCATTAATTTAAAAAAATGGAATTGATGAGTGGCGTAATAATAAATAAAACTAATATTGTTCACGACACGTAGGTACTCCATTTTTTTTTAATTAGTGTTTTAACTTTTCTAATCGGTGCAATTTTCAAAACAGGTAATTAATGAGTTAGGTAAATTTTTGTGACAAGCTACCACGTTGTATAGGACATTCAACTGATTATGTAAGAATGGGAATATATTAGATATGCATTAGTGTAATAAAGCAAAACAAACCCTTTTGTAATTTATTTCAATACGACAATTGCTTAAATAAAATCAGCTACACAAGGTACAAAAACAATTCATATAAAAGTAAAGCATGATTTATTCACTAGAATCACTATTTCATGATAATTACAATCCTTTGATGGCATATAATTTGAAGAGTAAAGAGGTAATATTCCTTAACTATTCATATTGATGCAGGCAAAATGTTTGTATATTTGTAGGTTTGGGTTGCCAATCCGTTCTAACTAGCGTCTCTGTATACGCTGATCAGATGGGATTTAATGTCTGAAATAAAAAAATGTATTTTTAGACCATCGGACCTCACCCTCAATGCAATGGTTTGCCAAAGAGAGGGAATGCTGCACACCTTTATGGCAGCGTATGTGATTGTGAACAGTAATACAAGTTATATGAGTATGAGTAGTAGTGTTTAGTAATGCATTCAAATGATATATGTATATTTCATATAGAAATGATCAATCTTGTATTAATTTTGCATCAAAATTTACAATACAAAAATGAGGTGAGCGGTATAAATCAGGCAAATCACTTACCTTCGCGCATCCAAATTCTTGCAATTTGGCGCAAGACAACGGCGTAAATATTTAGAACCCATTCCTAAGTACATATAGACAACAATAGGCAGACAAAAATCTCAAAAGTAGTGCAAAATCGCAAAAAGACGCCAATCGACAAAAGCGAGCAACGATAATGTCAGTTACGACAATGGCTGTCAAAATGACGTTAGGCGTAAGAATTGGGCCACTTCTATTGATGCATCTAGAAATCTGTTTGAAACAGAGTTGGCTGATCAATAGTTCACGCAACCCCGCTAGGTGTGCTAGGTGGCTAGCGCTAACGCCGCTACACAGGGTCCTCATTTGAGTTTCGCACCCCTGGTTGTTACAGCATCTCTTTAAGCTAAGCGTCCACATGCCCGGATCGTATGCATCGGACGCATCGCATCAAACGGATGATTTTTCACAATGCGTCCACCTGATCGGCAGCCTTCGCATTTGCCACCGCAACGGCCAGCAGTCGGATTGTCAATGCCACATCATTCGGATTTTCGTAGTGAGCGTACGTGCGAAATGTTCTGTGACATAATGGAGGACAGAGAAGAAGAACAAATCATAATTGCTTGTGTGTTACCAGAAGATGAAGATAAAGCTGAAACATCTATCGTATGTCTCAAGCTAAATTCACCTTTCAACATCGTGTGTGAACAGGACGATCGTCAAATGCAAATGGCGGATGATGCATGGCACGTCCACCTGATCGGCATTCCGTATGACGTCATCCGCATCGGAAAAGTTGCTTCTCGGAGCAACGGCGTCGGTATTGCCGATAAGCAGATTGGTACGATCAGTACGGTGCGGTGGACGCACTTGAGTAACTTTCTATACAAAAAATACTACGATCGGTTCGATGCGATGAGTCCGATACGTACGATGCGGGCATGTGGACGCTTAGCTTTAATCCTATGCATTTCCAAGAGATCAGTACTGATATCCAGTAGGCGGTGTACGTAACTCACAGCTGGACCGTGAGCTGCGCTGTTTGTTTATAGGTTGTATAACCTGGTCAGAAGTCGTTTGGTAGTGGCTGATTAACATAATGGGAGTAGCTTCAACTCGAGGTAATGGTAATAACTCATTCGCCTACGGCTCATGCTGCAAACTTCAACTGCGTGAGTTATGACAGTCATTACCGCTCACTGAACAATATGATGTTATCTTTAAATCCCGCCATCATTATTAAATATTGGACAGTTTAAACTTGTTTTGATTAATGCACTTAAAGGAAGGTTGAGGTACTGCGGCAACTCTTCCCAGTCCGGCAAGATGTCTGGCAAAATGACAGCTTGGATGAGGATGTGGAACCATTTACAATGGACGAACTACGGGTAGCGGGAGAAAAGATTAAGACCAGGAAAGCACCGGGTCCAGATAGAGTTCTCCCGAAGGTCATCAAAGAAATGATTGCCACTGCACCGGACTACTGAACCGTCTTTTGAAAATACAAACTTTCCCAACCATCATGGAAAAAGGCTAGAGTAGTGTTGATGGCTAAGGGGGGCAAACCCCCAGAGCTGTACTAATCCGGCAGAGGTTAGAAGCGGCACTCGAAGAAGCGGGAGGCTTCTCGACAAACCAGTTTGGCTTCCGCAGTGGCAAGTCAACGAACAACGCATTGGAGGCCGTTCTATGCTCTGTAGAAGGAACCTCCAATAAATGGGGAGCACTGGTGACACTTGACGTGCAAAATGCCTTTAATACGGCATCATGGGGCATTATAATGGAGGAATTGAATAACCGTGGCATACCGAGGTATTTACGGAATCTAATTGGCAGCTATTTTGGTGACAGAGCTACAAAAATAGCAAATGTAGAGCTGGAGATGTCTACAGGAGTTCCACAAGGATCAGCTTTGGGCCCTCTTCTCTGGAATGTCCTGTATGATGGCGTTTTAAGGATAGTTCTTCCTCGAAACACAAAGACTGTGGCGTTCGTGGATGACCTCGCTCTGGTAGCCTCCACCAAAGACGAGACAACTTTGGTGCAAACAACAAAAGAGGCACTGAGAAAAATAGATGATTGGATGTCCAGACACCACCTTCAGCTGGCACCAAGCAAAACTGAGGCGGTCATTCTCAGGGGTTCTAGGATCACTAGGAACCAAGTGAGTTTCCATCTTAGAGGGGTGCAAATAGCACCCACCAAATCGATAGTGTAGTTGGGGATTACCGTAGACAACGAACGATGTTTCAACGAACACATAGAGCGAACTGAGGTGAAAGCAGAAAGAAAGGTGGCATTACTGTCACGTATAATGCCAAACGTAGGCGGCCCAAGTATGCGAAAAAGACAGATCTGGAACGGAGTTATCCACTCAGTTATGCTATACGGAGCTCCAATATGGTATAAAGCGATGGAGAGGAAAAAGCACCAGCAAACCGTAGACAGGGTGCAAAGAAAGTCACTGCTGAGGGTGGCCAGTGCGTATCGTACTGTGTCTACCAAAGCGCTACAGGTTATAACAGCGATACCGCCACTGCATTTGTTGGCCAAGGAGAGGAGATATATGTATATCGCGGAAGGCGCTCTGTCAGAGCGGGGAGGACCGCCAAGCAGAAAACCATGGACGAGTGGCAGGGGATCTGGTCCAGTACAACGGAGGTGGCACAGTGGACTAAGCGTCTGATTCCAAATATACAAGAGTGGGCAGAGTGTAAATACAGAACATCCTGCTATTACCTAACACAGGCGTTGTCGGGCCATGGTCCCTTTCGGGTATATAGAAACAAAATAGGACGAGCGACGGACGATCGTTGTCGACATTGTGGCCAAAGCGACACAGTCGAGCACGCCTTATTTGAGTGCGCCAGATGGTTCTATTACAAGCAGGAAACCAGAGTGAACCTGCCTGAGGATCTGACCTCAGAGAACATGGGGCCCATCATGATATCGAGCGAGAAACGCTGCAGGATAGTACACAAAATGGTTCAAGGCATCTTAAAATTGAAAGAGACAGAGGAACGTCTAGATATGTAAAAGAAGAAGTAGAAAGGGAAGAAAAAACATACTTAACTCATCTTGCACTGTGAAGAATATCGTTCACGATGATGCCCGTTGCAGATGGAGATCGAGCAGAGGTAAGGAAAGAGGGAATGGGTTTTAGCCGGTCGGGCCGTGGTGACATGTCGGATGGACGCGTTTGCATCCGTCGGACATGACATCAGAGGACTCAAGCTGGTTCAACGTCGGGCGGGCAGACTCTCTTTCACACCTCCAGGTGTGCCAGTGTTTCTGTCCTAGCGATCAAGCCGATTTCCTAAACCCTCTGTAATAGAAAAATGCACTTACCAACAGACATTAATAACTTTACGAGAAATAAGTATTGTGGAAGATCAATATGCGGTTGATTGAAGGGTATTAGGTTATGTTATGTATATTTCTATAGATCTTTCTGTCATGCATATTGTCATTGCTGATGTGGATTTTCAGGAAACAAAACAACCCCTATTTGTGGAACTGGCAAATACCTCTGCACATACTTAGCAGGATGTAAGTATGCTGGGAAGAGGGTGGGGGTTGGTGAAAGTAAATATGTTGTGCGCAAAGAACGAAAATGGCCACTGGCCGAAATTTTAGTTCAAACCTAAGTTTAGACGTTTTAAAACGACCAAAGCCCGAAGTTAAATTCAATATAGCATTTTGATCGTTTTCGAAAAAACAAGCCTAGCTTAGTGCAGCTACGAAACAACCAAGCGCGAAATAGCGGTCATTGATTGTGTAATTTGGAGTGTATTGGGAGAGGGGATGGGCCTCTGTAGTGACTGCGCACTACTGTCGTGTGCCACGTGTTTTCCTCCAGTTGGAGCGTTGGAAAGAAGAAGGCGTCCTTAAAATACTATAAGCAAAAAATAAATTTCACCAAAACTTCATGGAACTAACGTGTCTCAGAAAAGAGGCACCCGTTGCGAAGTGAGGCTACTGTAGGATCTCAATCGAAGCAAGATTTTGTTAAAAGCGGGTGTATAAATAACTGCGGAAACAAGAGATGCAATTAGCTCAAAATGTCATCCATCAGAAATAAATATCCTTCTGTTAAGTTAGGCTTATGCTGCTGATTATTTTTTTGGCAGTGGATCAGGTCCCGGCAACCGGGACCTGAAAATTACAATCTAAATCCCGGCAACCGGGATTCTTTACATTTTAATTTGAAATCCCGGCATACGGGATTTTAATTGCAACTTCAATTCTTAATATTATTGTAAGTTGTACTTAAATGAAAAAAAAAACCACCAAACAACCATTGTTGGTTTTATAGTGAAACTATGCATTACGCTTGGAGAATAAACAAATGAAAATCTACGTTAGATAGACAAAGATAACACTAGTTACACAAATGACTATATTTAACACGTTTGTACAAAATAATACGTTTTTATTTCATTTACAAGCTACAAACTTTCAGTTATTATTATTTAATATATGGATACAGTTTTATAACATTTATTCTTTGTTTATTAACCTAACACATTCGGCAAAACCAATACTTCTGTTTAGGTCTTCTTACCAGAGAAACACATATCAAATGGTACCGATTCGAGCAGCTACTATATCTGATGAAACTTTCATTGAGATCATGGTTACAAACAGCACATATCCACTGGTATCTTTTTTCTTTTTAATGATGGACTCTAGAGTATTCCAGTCATTTGTAAAATATCTTCGAATACAAAAAACGTTCACAATTGACTCTTCAGTAATCTTCTTGTTGATTGGATATGGTTCTTTTATATCGTAGTCCTGTATAAGGAAACTAGGTGAGGATATGTTGTCAACTTTATTTGAGAATCCAGGACAATAATAGCTTTTCTTTTTTACTGTAAGTAAATTTGATGAAAGGAATTTTTTTAATTGCTTTTCTTGGGTATACCCATTAGTTCGATGAAAGATAATTGTTTATAGAATTATTACCTTGTCTTTCTATTATTACTCTTAATTTCTTAATCTGTAGCTTTTGACCCTCATGTATACAACAGTATTTGATGTAGTGATACTTTAAATTCACATTAGCTTTCTCTATGATATGTGGTACACGTTTTCGGGCAGAAGTTATCTCTCATCCAGTATTCGGTTAATGTTTGTGTTTTATTCACTTTACGAAATCTTCAACTGGATTAAACTTACCTCAAAGTTTCATTTTCACCAGTAATAATAGTAAAAACCGAGGTTAAAACTAAAAACACCAATCACCAAAGACTGAAGGTAGACAGAGCATGAAGATAACCTCAAACTTCTTATGTGGAAATGCCGGGTGCCGGGATTACTTTTCTAATGTAAAGAAATGCCGGTTGCCGGGACCTGAAAATTACAATCAAGATCCCGGATGCCGGGATTTCAAACTTAAATGCAAAAAATCCTGGTGGCCGGAGGGGGTAAGCAATGCTTTGTTAATACTATTGTTATTTATTATGGTTGTAGGTATCTCTGGGTTTGTTTGAAAATATACATTAGGTAAGATTTAACTGTTTCCATAACTATTCTATTATGGCTATGTTGTTATCATTCATTTGACTATGATTCTAAGGGTTTAAATTAAATAATTTTCATTACTTAACAGTTGATGCTTTGGGCGTTTACCAAATGCACAAATCTAGGTTTAGCTATTTGAAAATGATCATAGTGCATAATCGGATTCAACTTCGGACTTTGAGCATTTTGAAAAGCTCAGAACTAGGTTTGAGCAGAAATTTCAGTTATTGGCCATTTTCGTACTTTGCGCCCAACCAGTACAAGTTAATATGCATCCTATTAATTATTATGACCAAGACTAGAATTAGATTTAGTGGTTTGAGGCGGACACGTCAACCGGCCTATTAGTCAGGTAGGTCAATTCCTGTGTTATTAACCAGGTACAAGATTTCCCAATACTATGGCTGCGTCACACCAGAGTGTCTTGCAGTATCTTTGAGACTGATGGAAATGCCTTCATACCTGTTCTCGGTTTAAAGAGCTTACAGATGTTGTCTGAAGTCGCCATGTCCAATAATACAAGTCAACTATCATTCCTCTTGATCTGTATCAGCCAGCTAGTGAGTCGCTCATTTGGCGTGCAAGCAGCTTTTTGCCTAGTGCTTGTGCAGAGCAGACTCGACATTGCTGGCGATGTTCCTCCTTCGCACATTAATTGATAGCCTTGTGGGCGGTAGCTTTGCTTATATTTGATTTCGTTCTGGAGAGAATTAGCATGGTGGCCAATGCCAGCAATACCTGCACGGCCTGGTACCCAACCCAACCAAGAACCGAGATTTACAGAGTTGCTTGAAGCTAGTGGTTGGCATCCTCAGAAGATGTTAGCCGTTAGGCGTCTTCCGAGAAACTGAGATCGAATCATAGGGCACTTATACAGGGTGGGCCAATAGTGCGTGGATGGAAGATTGTGGCGTACTAAAAAATATTTCAAAAATCTGTCACTTGATCATGGTAGGGACCCTTGAGGGCTATAACGTAAAAATATTTTCACTTAAATTTTGACGTTTATACAGTTTATACAGTTTATACATATCATAACAAACACAATTTGCCAAATTTAAGAAATAACACTACTGCATCCTCCTCACTGTTTGGTTGGCTTCGCGTTGCTCTCATATTTAATTATTTTAGAGTAATTCTTAATTGCTTTGTTATGGAGCACTTAGCCGGCGTGTACGACGGGTGATGGACGAGACTAGACTCTGCGAGGGGAACTTAGGAAATCAGAATAATAATAATAATAATAAAAACTTTATTATACATCATGTAACTTGTATGAATGGCGGAGTTTAGTCAATGGCTACCATAACGTCCACCCTTTGTGCCGGATCTTGATTTACTCTGCCTTTCATATATAAATCTAAACGGTACATTATTTTTGTTTTTTCGCATTGTACTATCTAATGTGTATTTTTAGCCACTCTTAAGTATATACAAGTCGAACAATCTTCCGCACATGACGAAAAACACGCATTTTTTTGCGATTGCAAACCATCTTGTGTAGAGATATCGTATGACACGAAACTGTCACAATCTCCCTGGAATTATAAGGAACAATATTTAGCTAAATATAGACGACCAATCAATGACTCGTAAGTATTAGGTCTGTTTCTACAGAGAATCACAAACCAGTCAGAAGCAATCAGTATTCCCCATTGCAGTTGTCAAACTATTTCTGACTAGTACTGGCCAATCAAATTGACGCTGACTAGTTTGTGATTGCTGTAAAAACAGACCTTATATCGATCAGTGTGTAGTTCAATGTAGCTTTACTCCTATACCTTATCCAGCGAATAAACAGGGTGAACACGTGAGTTCTTGCCTGTTGGCTCATGCCAAGATTACAAGATAACACATCACGTATAAATAAAATAGAGAAAGCAAAGACGTGCTACTTTTACATGGGAATTTTCTTCGAATTAAATACGGTACTATATCCGTCATTTCATGTATTTACATGTTTATATTCTAATGCGCACAAAATTTTTATTTTATAGAAAAAAGCAATTGCCAGCCATTATTCAAACGCTTACGGATCATGCCTCTGCCTAGCATTTTTACTTATTCTACACTCATTGAGGTCCATAATAACTTTTCACTAACTGGTGCTGAGATTCATCATCACAATGCTAGATCTATGAGTCTACTCAGACAGCCTTACTATGTCAGTAAAAAATTTGCTGCGAGTCGATTTATATGATTATCGATATACAGGGTGTACCACGACGATTAAGACAAGCAATATATCTGAACTGGGCGATTTGTAATTTTGGGGGTATAAATTTTCTGACAGCCATTGTATAGCGGTTTTTGCCAAAGTTTTTAACAACAGATACAGGGTGTCCCACGAAGATACGACAAGCAATATATCGGAACTGGACAGTAGTAGCGAATTATGATTTTAGGGGGTGTAAATTAGAGCAAATGTGGTATCTTTTCTTATTATTGTGTCGCCCAATGAGGTATTTGTTTTTGGTCACGTGACGTCCGATTCAAAATTTTTAATGGGATATCCTGTGTATTTGTGACTTTTTGTGTTCCTTCCGATAAAACAATTCCAACAAACTAGCACACTTGGGATCTAAAGTGATCAATTCAAGAGCTACAGGTACTTAAAGTATGGTACCTCTACCATTGATTATTATAACATGTACTCGTACAATTAAATAACTGATAGTGTTTCATAATGGTAATGGTACAGTCCTTTAAGTACCTGTAGCTCTTGAACTAATCACTTTAGACCCCAAGTGTGCTAGTTTGTTGGAATTATTTTATCGTGACAAAAAGTCACAATTATACAGGGTGTCTCATTAAAAATTTTGAATCGGACGTCACGTGATCAAAAACAAATACCTCATTGTGTGACACAATAATTAGAAAAGATACCACATTTGCTCTAATTTACACCCCCTAAAATCATAATTCGCTACTACTGTCCAGTTCCGATATATTGCTTGTCGTATCTTCGTGGGACACCCTGTATCTGTTGTTAAAAACTTTGGCAAAAACCGCTATACAATGGCTGTCAGAAAATTTTTTTAGAGCACTGTTTCTATAATTTGAAGGAACTTAGAGATACTTCGTTTATCTGCAATCACCCTCTTGTAACTACAAATACTTAATGGGTACTTGTGTACTACTTTTATATACAGGGTATTTGAGATTTGATCAACAATGCTTGACAGGTGATATATCTCACTTTTCTATGAACATTGAGATAGGAACATGAAGCCTTGAAATGTTTAATTTTCAAGATAGTCAAAGCTTTACTTCTATTTTTGTTTTTTCTCAACTATTCTGCAATAAAATGGCACAACGATTTAAGATTACGTAACGGGGCATTTTTTAAGATGAGAGATCTAAATTCAACAACAGTTTTGCTATCATGAATAGAGGCTACCTACCGCACATTGAACTCATTTAAGTTATGAAAACTTTTTTCCAGTTTGATGTATAAAAAAAATCGTTTCCTCGATATGTTTTACGTGAAAAAGGTATACTTTGTTTAAGCCTCTAGGGGTAACCATTTTCAAGATAACCTTCCTAAATTTCCGATGATACTGAATTATCGATATTTCCGCACAAATTCATATTGGGGTCGTACTTTTACATTACATTAACGAAGTATTCTTAAACTTCAACACCGCCTAATTTAAAACTAGATATGTTTGAAACATGTTTTTTGATGTAATATTATTCCGTTCGAGAATACCGATAATTCTTCCATTCACATTTTACAACTAATTGGGGTGCCCAGCAAATTTCAATAATGTTCCTATCTCAATCTTCATAAAATGGGGTATTTTCCGAACAAAATTTTATGACGGAATATTGATATTACGTTCCCAAGAAGCATGTAACTAAAATTTTTACTTTTTACTCTGAACGCGAAGTGGCTTAAAAGCACGTGCAAAGTTCAAAACATAAAATTTCGTTCCAAAGCTGTGACGTAATAAATCTAAGCGTGACGTAATAAGTCTTTCGTGGAGCTATCCTTAGAATGTGACTGTAGCTGCTTTCCTTTTACATCTGCACTAACTCAGATCACTTAAAAATCAGATGGCTCAGCTCAGTTGGAAACCTCAGATGCTCAGATGAGTTAAAGGAACGTGTTTGTGCAGTTAAATGTCATTCCTCGAAATTTTGTAATATGCTATGGTTCTATAATCTGTCGATCCTTTCCATAACCTATTTTTTTAAGTTTTTTGTAGCTCACCATACACTGTAGACTATCCATACACCACAAAACCCGCTAAAATTTAAACTTACAAAAAATTCTAACCTCATTTATTGATTTATTTGACATCTAAATGATCTGAGACAACTGATCTACCTTTCGAGCTTGTGCAGATGGGCTTAAGTGGGGGTAAAATATCTCACTTTAGTCTCAGATTCAGAAGACAAAAGGAACGTACATTGAAATGAGTCATGACGTCACAAGTGAGATTTATCAGATAAATCAGGTAAAAGGAAAGCGCCTTGTTGTCATCTGGCCTCCTTTTCTCCATCTACAGACATAACCTCCGCTTCGTATTGATATTGACAGATGTTGTTCATGATCTATACCTTGGTTAAATGAGATACCGAGACAATCGTGACACCAGAGGAGGTTACGTATGCATGACACTAGTGACAGGCTGTTAAAGACGAGTGTTTCCGAATGACGAGTACAATTGTGAAAAGTAACTATGAAACATTCTCAGAGTAAACTGCTAATTACATAACAACGCAAGAAATGGAATAGCTGTGCAATATAACATTTATAGTCTACAGAAACAGGGAAACTAAATAAACATAAAATAAAGTTTACATCCTCTATAGAAAAACTATGCAAAATATTAACAACGTGACAACCTTGAATCTACGCCGAATTCAAATTAAAATAGTCACATCCTATCTACATCCGGCATAAAAATCACTTTTGATTGGTTGATTTCTTAGGCGGGAGGTTTAAGAGATTTAAATGAGCTCTTTTCAAAGGGATGATTTTCAAAGTCTACGTTTACTCCACGTGGGCAGAAAAAAATTAAGTAAACACTACCATCATTCCAAATTAGATACAAGCAATCCATTTCAGCCATTAAACAGGCAATATTAGCAAGTTGGAAAATACCCCATCTATCACCTGTCAGGGGTTGTCGGTCGAAAATCCTGACACTCTGTATATTACTTTTTAATAATGTATTGTTTTTCTTGTTTGTTTGCATTATCACTTTTACCCGTTATTTACTGTTGCCATAAATAAATTCTACCTATTTATCTGGTTTTCAGCTTGAATCCGTTTCGTGCGGTGGCGAGCAGCTGTCAAAACTATCCTAACTTACAAGTTTCACATAATCTACAATCTACATCCTAGTTTTCTTAATTGCCAGAACTTTGGAAACTTTCTGTGTTCATGATTTGGTTTTTTGTGGCTTTCTTGTTTAAAAATGATATTACATAATCGCTGACCGATTCGGTTTCAACACGGTTGGCCATTTACAAGGTTTTCAGACTGTTCGACGATCCACATTCGATCCCAGAAAAGAGCGAATCGACCTTGAAACTCAATTCATCTTCGATCCGAAATTTGTAATGCATGCATTTGTTCGAATTTAATTCCACATGTAAACGTAGTAACGGATTATTTGGACGTGGATATGCAAAAGGAAATTATATGAAAACGGTTTGAGAAAATGACATGAAAACAGTTTGAGAAGATGAGATATAAAGCTTTTAGAGTACATTAACCTTTGGCTACATGCGCCTTGTTGTGAAACTCAAGTACATGCGTGGTGTATTCTGTACACCACCTACATATATATCATATCTTAGGTGATAAATGACAATAAACTAATTGCAAAATTGGTATTAACACTATTAACGATTTTATTACAAAAAAAACATTTATACCTGATCCCTGGAAAAGAGGTTCAACGTAATGAATATTATATATCGAACTAAATACCTTTTTGTTTCACGCGTACATGCATGGTGTATTCTGTGCACCAGACGAAGCAGCATTACGAGGGTTGCTCTATATCTCTGTCAATCCACCAGTACGCAGACAGCTGCTTCATGCTTATTAGCGATCATCAGTGCGCCATAGGTCGATTGACGGAAATAGAGAGCATCAGATTTTTCATGTCTACCAGACATGTGAAGCATGTGAGAGCAGGCGACAGTCAAGCAGCATTAGCTAAAATATTGCCATCGCTTTTTTAAGGGGCTTCTAAACGGGCCACACTTTTACTGCAATGTGTAGCTGCTATAATATAGCCGGCAACATTTTTGGCAGCAGTGGCCAGACTGAGCAATACCTCTTGTATGGCCCGGCCATATAGTCACATATATTTGGTATTGCTGATAAATTTCTTTGTGTTGCTAGCCGGTGGCCGGACGATCGCTGGGCGAGCGAAAACATCGACAACATTGCTGTTTTTATGTTTGTTTATTGTCGGTATTGAACATTTTGGTAGGAAAATGGCTAATATTTCATTGATCTAATCAATCTCTCAATGAAATATACGTACATCTTGAGTTATGGAACATGCAAGCCGGAATATATAAATGCCAAAAAAGATACGTGATAATAACAGATATCGAGGCATCTGAAACTCAAAGCAAATACATCAAACTTTTGTATGAATCTTCAGTCGCTAAAAACCGCAGAATTATCGTCAGCCTTATAGTAACAGGTATTGCTTTTCTCATGTTGGTATCATTTTCTAGGTTAGGTTCTAAAGTTTCAAGCCTAATGAGGTAAGGTCGAATCTGTCTTCTTTTTACTTCCCACACCGATAGGTGATAGGTTGGAAAACTGAAAAATTTGTTGTATTCAGAATGGGCTGTCCATTGACCTGGGAATGAAAAACCTAGCGACATAATACACTTCTTTAGGTTCGTTCGAACATCGCCTTGCTCATTATAGAAACCAAGGGACTTAGAATTTGTGATGTATACATACGAGTATTGTTTTAGATCGTTCTATATTGCGTAACGCGAAAATTATTCAATTGATAAATTTAACGGAATTTTGACATAGTACTACTATCGTGGCGAGGATGGAAAACGGGTATGTTTTGGAAAAATCGTGTCAGTAGCGACGCAGCAATAATAAAAAAATTAAAAATATTAAAACAGCTCAAACCTTGTTTTCAGGCGTTTTAGGGGTTCCCGATCATTTTCTAGGTTCTTTTGGGTAGGGGTGAAATTGGGGTGGTTGGGGGGTGGGGGGTTGTGAAAACTGAAAATTTGTTCTATTCATAATATAGTTTGTCCATTGACCTATGGAAGAAATTCGTAGCGGCGCATTCTTTTTAAATCCATGTCCATTGCCTTGCCTATTACAGAAACCAAGGGACTTGGAATTTTGCGATGTACACATATAATTATGAGTACTGCTTAATTTCGTTCTATGTATATCGCGTAAAGCAAAAATTATTAAATTGATTTTAATGAAATTTCGACACAGAATTGACTTCACGGCGAGTGTCTGAAAAATCGTGTCAGTGGCGGCGCAACAGTAATTAAAAAAATGAAGTCAAGTTGATTGACTCAGTACTTCCCACACATTACGCTGATACCAGTTTATTACTTTCCCATAGCATGAAGCTTTAGTCTAACATCCCTTGCAACCAAATAATTGCCACCCCCCCCCTAAAATTGTCTTATGCCGCTAGGTCTTTTTTTCACACGTCAATGGACAGCCTATTATCGATACTACAAACTTCTCAGTTTTACAACCTCCACCCAAAAAACTGGTAGGAAATGATCAGGAACCCCTAAAATATCTAAAAATTTGAGTTGCTTTCATACTTGTCGCGTTCTTTGATTATTGCTACGCTGCCACTGACAAGATATTTAACAAACATACGCGTTTTCCATTCTCACCACGGTAACAATATACTGTGTCAAAATTTCATTAGAATCAATTTAATAGTGTCCACGTTACAAAATACAAAACGATTTAGACCAATAAATTCTCGTATAGTATACAGAAAATTCTAAGTCCCTTAGTTTCTGTAATAGGCTAGACAATGTTCGGATGCACCTAAAAAGGTGATTTGTGTCGCTAGATCTTCCTTCACAGGTTAGTGGACAGCCTATTATGAGTACAAGAATTTTTTTAATTTTTCAACTCCCAACCCCCCAACCACCCAAAAAAAACGCAGAAAATGATCAGGAACCTTTAAAACGCTTAAAAACGAAGTTTGAGCTGTTTTTATATTTTTAGTTTTTTTATTATTTCTGCGCCGCCACTGGCACGATTTATCAAAACCATACGCGTTTTCCATTTTCGCCATGGTAGTAATGCTGTTTCAAAATTTCATTAAAATCAATTCAACAGATTCCTCGTTACAACGATCTGACGCAATACTCTCGTATGTTTACATCAAAAAAAAATTCTAAGTCCTTTGCTTTCTGTAATAGGCAAAGGCAATGTTCGGATGGACCTAAAAAAGTTATTTATGTCGCCAGGTCTTCCTTCACAGGTCAGTGGACAGTCTATTATGAAAGCAACAAATTTTTCAATTTTACAACCCCCCACCTCCCAACCACCCCAATTTCACCCCCACCCAAAAAAAGTAGAAAATGATCAGGGACCCCTAAAACGCCTAAAAACGAAGTTTTAGCAATATTTAATTTTTTTGTTTTTTGCTAATTACTCCGCCGCCTATGCACCGATTTTCAAAATCGTAGGAACATTACCTACTACGACCCCACAGCATACCGCTGCCCAAATTTTATGACAATCCATGCAGCGGTTACTGAGATTACGAGGGTAGAAGAACGCGACAGACAGACAGACAGACCGACAGACAGACCGACAGACAGACCGACAGACAGACCGACAGACAGACCGACAGACAGACCGACAGACAGACCGACAGACAGACCGACAGACAGACCGACAGACAGACCGACAGACAGACCGACAGACAGACCGACAGACAGACCGACAGACAGACAGACCGACGGAAATGAGTGACGTGGATTTTCGTTATGTACACATCATAAAACGCCCAATAAACGTATTATCTCAAAATCGAAAATTTTCGCGATCACAATACTCCCCTCACCTATCGGTGTGGGAAGTAAAACTAACTACTTCGCTTTTAGACGGTTTAGAGGCTCCTGACCGTTTCGCATCGTTCAGTTGAAGCATGCAGAATGAAAACTGTGGCGTCCTAGTTTCTAAGGAGGGAGACGCAAGAAACTATTGACGACAGTTTTTGTGTTGGATGTTCTTTTGCGGGCAGGTGGGCGATGATTTGATTGCAAGGAGATTTCAGACTATAGCTTCAGACAATGAGAAAACAATAAAATGGTATCATTATTATGTGTGGGAAGTACTGAGTCAATCAACTTGATTCCATTTTTTATTTCACGTCTGGTTTGAAACGTTATAAGCCGCTGCGACATGTACAATTCCATCAGCCATTGGTGCCCGACTGTATAGCTCGTCTAAGAACAAATTTGCGGGCCATACTGTTGCAGAAAATATTGCCGGGGTATACATTGCTGCAATAAAATGTTGTCGTCATTGCCGGGCTATAGTTGCCAGCAATATAGTCAAATATTATCGTAAGAGTGTTACCCGTTTAGAAGCACCTTTACTAAAAGGGATTGTAGGTATTAAGAGGTGTATTCATAAAAAGCCCAAAACAACTGAATAAGTTTGTTAAATAACAATAAAAATATACTTTTTTTACAATTACACGCGCGGTGTATTCTATGCACCAGATGGACTAGCGGTCAAACCTGCTCGGCAAAGTTTGCGAGACAGCTAATGACAGTAATGACTGACGGCGAAGCAAGCTGTAAGTGAATACCATCTTTGAGGGTTAGGTAGCACGGCAGAGGCGGCACCTTACATCTTGCAGGAAATTCAACGTACTTAAAGATGATGGTGTACACCAGCGCTTGTAGTTAAAGGTTGAAATCACTAAGAAATAAAAATTTCTTATTGAACTTTGTTGTGTACCCTAACAGGTACCACGGTTTTGGCCTACTGGCTGTAAAAGTATATTCTGGCCACTTGTGGATTTTTAAGCATTTAAAATAGATGAGGCGTAGGAGCGTAGAGGCTTATAAATATTTTTTGCTTATGGGCCCACTCGTCGCTAGATCTACCACTAGATCATCTCCAGAAGAAGATTTAGACTGAAATTCCACATTAGCTCCTATGTAGCGGGAACGAAAGGGCTGCAAGCGATAGATAAGTCTTCTAGGACATAAGTCCTTTGTGAGTCCTGACATTGAAGGCTCCGGCGCTCGGATGTGACCCCACTCCTTTCTCTTGGAGGATACACCACGGACCACGGTATTTCAAGCAGAAATACAAGTGACTCTAGCGGAGGCGGATTACTATTTGCTCTGACAGCCAGGCAGCCTTGAAAGCATTGAGTACTTGTAGGTTTGCATTAAACCACGTCCTGCAATGTAGAAGGGTCTTGGATAATATTTCGGCAAGGCATCAGGTATCAATTATATGGGTGCTGAGTCATGCTGGAGTTTGCGGTAATGAAACGGCGGACGCGCTCGAAAGGCTAGGGTCTAGAAATAATTTCCTGGGCCCTACGTTGGATGTGGAACTGGCAGCAGATACCATTAGACCGAAAACAGGAAAAAATGCGATTTTAGTCGCAAGTGGCAAATTAGATAGGAGGATCTTAAAATCTTCAGAAATCCTATAAAAATTTCCAGGTACCGAGCTTTTCCAGGTTGGTGACATGGGAAGTACTATGATTTTTGTGATTAGCAAGGTCGGAATGTATGTCAGGAAATTTCGGAGAATTGGTACCTTATAATTACCTTTTGCATATTTTTAAAAAATCTATAAAAGCATGTTAGGTCTACCAGACGAGACGTTACGTTATAGCGTTGTTAACAGCTACAACGTTTTGCATTGACGAGTTATGCTTATGTTATTTGTTTCACATATTTTCTTAGAAATTGGTTTTGGCCCACTTGATAAATGTTTAATGCTCGCGGTTTGTTGTACTAAATAACAAACCTATCACTAAATTTCTGGGATTTGTTCCTGGTATCTGTCTTTCGCACAGTACTTTTCGCGTATGAAGTGTAAAGTGTCTTGCCCGTTATATTTCTTATTTACCAAAAATATCAAAAGCAACATTCAACCAAAAGAGAATATCAATAGTTTGCGGAATTTTCGTTTTGAACACCATAATACTTTCAATAAAGGAAATTTTACTGAATAAATGTTTCAGGTACTTATACGCCAGATTGTCAGTATTCTTCAAACAGGATTCCTTCCTGACCTCAGAAAGAAATGAACTATATGGACCAACAGATTTTCTCGCTAACTTTGGTGGACTCCTAGGACTATTTACTGGATTTTCTGTCTTGTCTTTAGCTGAAATCGTGTATTTTCTATCTGTTCGCGTCTGCTGTAACGTTAGGTTATACAAATTTTGGGCAGGTCCAAAAACTTGAACATTGTATTGACATGGGCTGCGCTGGTTGGTATGAATATCAGCTTTTGCTGCTACTACCAGGTAAAATAAAATCCTGTTTCTTTATGCCTCTGAAAATATTTAGGCCATTAGTTACTACAAAGAACCTGTATCACATAATCTCACATAAATAATTTCTGATATTTTGAATTTGTACACTAATGCTTTTCCATACCATTTGCCATTTCAAAATGATATATAGAATATAACCTTATTTTGAATAAATAAATCATAGCTCCTTTAATTGTGTCTCTTTATTTTCGGTAATCCACTCTAAAGTTACTCCTGTGATACCAACTCCCTCAAATCGTTGTCGTTTATCGTTGAGTAGTAGAAGTACGTTGCAGTTGACCCTAGTGCAAAGGAGTGGATACTTTGCGAGTTGGGCCTTGGTATCTTAGTGTAGGCCTCACAGTTATCATGAAGATTTTCCGCCCTAGTTGTTTTGATATATTGGTGAGGCATTTCGCGAGTTGACCCTTAATACCGATGACCTTTGACATGGAGTTATGTTAATTGTTATTCTGTATATTATTTCATCTATCTGGTGTTTAAAGAGTTATTTTGTTTGTAATTTACTTTTTTGTTTAATTATTACAATTTATAACCGGGTTGTTATGTGAATTAGGCCAATATAAAATAACATCCTGTTTTTTAATTAAACATATGGAAACCTGTCTCTTCAAATTTATTCGTCCTCTATTCTTTATTTAATTGAATCTCGAAATTATTAAAAAATCACCAACGGCTATGTGTTAGGCAACCCAGATGTAATATTCATTAATTTAAGTTAGCTAGGGGATAACATAGTATTTTGAACTGTCACTACTTTTTGTAAATATTCATTCCGGAGACTGCAGTGTAAATAAAACTATGCTGCCATTATTTATCTACCCTTCTAATTTATATTTTTACTAAGCTTTTAGATATAATGCATTATAACACACCCAGACATTTTTTGCGGCACAATGCTCCAAGTGAAAACCAATTGGAATGTAATTTGAAAATGGGCATTTTTACACGCAAGGGGGCGATGCTTACAAGTTGAACATGATTATAATGCGAACACGTGTGGATTCTCATCATCACAGTATTTATGGCCTCAACAGTTTGCTCTGTGAATTCGTATATAAATCGTCTTAGAATTCCGAGTGTAGTATCAAACGGTGTAGAGTTGCCTAATCTAGATCCAATGCATCTATCAAGTACAGAAAGTAATACACAAAATAAAAAAGTAAAAAAGCGAGCAAGGATTAAAGTGAATGGCACAAAACGTTATTTGAAGGAGTACTGTCAAAATACAACTATTCATGGCTTCAAGTATCTAGCAGAAAAAAGGTCTTTATGTGAAAGGTAAAAGTATATCATTTCTGTTTCATGATCAGTAGCTTTTTATTGAACATACTAGTAAACCAGGTTGTCAGTGTGTAACTTAAAGAAGATGTTTTTCATAGCAGCTCTGAAAAACATGAGTTCTGCCTCGCAGAGTGAAATTTTATATGATTATAAAAACAAGTAGTTCCAGTTAATAATTGTAATGCATTTTCAAGCTAAACTTATGCAACAAATCCTGCATATTATGGAACATTTCAGACAAACTCCATAAAAGGCTGAGGTAGAAGTAATAAAAAGACACTCACAAAATTTGTGTTAATGACAGCCTTAAATAATTTTGTACATAGGTAAAGTAACGCACACAATAATAATGATCATCTGCCACTTTGATACTGATCCTTTTAAAAAATATTGTTTTGATTATAGAAAGATTGCTAATCTGGCAGGCATAGAAAGGGCTTTTTTGGGAATACTTTATATGACAAAGGCCAACCATCTTACCACTCCACCCAACTTTACCCATTCGTTTTTAAAGATAATCAAGATGTTTTAAAATGCTTTACCATGAAGTTTGAGTATTAACATATCTCAAGCTATTGCGATTTTGGATTGTCGGTGTTTCCACGATAGGTTTCGAAACGATTTTCGAAATACATCTGCGACATTTAGTTCACAAAAATGTTTTAATTTTGAATTAAATTGATAGTGTAAGTATTATTTTAGCACATTAGTGCGATGGATTCAGAATCTTCATTTGTCCGTCAATTTTTTACGGTCTAAACGTCAGAAAAAAGTTTATCTTTCAACATTTTTGGATCTATTCATGAGTCCGTAAGGCGCGATAGGTCATAAATTTGATGCTTGGTTCCAACGAGTAAACCAATAATGACTTAATGATGTTATATTATAAACTGGCTATGAATGATACTAGTTTTTCCTATAATACCTTATATATTTGCAGGTATCTGTGGCTCCTCCTAATTTCATTGTCAATAGCAACTTGCGGTTTTTTGATCAGTAGGATATATTATAAATTCATCACAAGTCCTGTTATAGTAAGTTTTGCAACCAAAGAGTCTCCACTTTCTGAAGTTCCCTTCCCAGCAGTTACTATTTGCCCGATGACTAAAGCAAGGAAATCCGTTTATAATTTTACCAGGGTGGTTTATGACCTGATGGACCACAAAAATATAACTAATAAGGAGTAAGTAATAATAGTAAGAAAATCGTTTTTATTTTAACGTACACAATACAACGACAAAATTTATCTATGGGCTATTCTTACACCTATCCTCTGATATGCCTCCAACATATACAAATAATCCAATGATATCGTAAACAAAACGGGTTATAATAAAACTGAAATTTTAAATATATTGAGTGACATACAAAACATTTTTTAAAACAATCTTGTGTTTGAGGGATAGGTAAAAAAATTGAGAAGGATTCAACCTGCGGAAAAAAGTGAAAAATTAATAATGAGTTTGACCTCCACCATACCTTATACCCTTACAAATACGTCGTGGCATATACTTCTAATACAATGATCGATTTCCTTCATGCAGAAGTGCCACTGAGAGGTCTGGGGGGGGGGGGTGAAATAAGCGCAGCAACCTTTTCCTATATTTCCCAAATATGTCCAATGGGTGATAGATCTGAAGATCTAGGGGACCGAGACAACAAATCCACTTGATTGTCCTCAAAATGCGTTATATCGATGGGTTGGAGAACATCCAAATATAAGGTAGAAAATGTGGTTCCATCACCTCTTGGATGTAACGCATGGCGGCCGTATTGCCTCTGATGAATACTAAAGGTGACCTATCCCCATGCAATAATTCTGAGTGTGCATGGTGTGCATGTCTTCTTACAACACAATCAGGATCTTGTTTTTGATGCCTTCTCACCCTTGTCCAGTCATCATGCATGCTCAAACAGTGTCTGGATTCTTCACAACAGATAACGTTATTTCATTCCAGTTTCGCAGTTCTCTGCACCAAGCGAGTCACTTCGCTGCCCAGGAGAGATAGGACCAACTGAGGATGGTATAAAGTTAGTCCAAAATTTCTGATCCGACGATAAGCAGTCGCATTTTGTTTGACCTTCAAACCATTGGTCCGCAATTGACCAGAAGCCTGTTCCACATCCTCTTTGGATATACCGATTACACTGATTGTTCCAGATTCCTCACTTTCTTCATGGTCTTTTTGTATACTATCCATATTTTGTAAGTCGGTAGTGTTAGGTTTACATATGTTATCCGAGATTAGGCGTCTTTCATCTACAGTAAACATCATATAACTTTGCGCCTCAGTATGTCGTGAAGTAAACTTTCTTCTTTGTGCTATGAACTTTGTGGCCAAATCAACCACAATCAAATCATACCAATCGAAATCCAGTTCATTTGATATGAATAAAATCACTATCACATATAGTCAGGTTGTGTTAATAATAGAAAGCAACTTACATCTACTTCTTCCTCAGTACTAATGTTAAATCTGAACTCGCTCTGGCTGACGTCACAATAATTACGCTCTTGAGACCTTTGGATATACGATTTTTAGCAGATTATTACGACCTTAACCGGGCGAACAATATACAAACTAACCGAACTACCGTATATGTTGGTCGGCATATAAACTACCGCCGTTGGTCTACTTTGACTTTTTTTTGCCAACGGTAGGTTCGAATCGTCGGTGGTCGAATGCTTGCAACTTTGGCCGAATACCCTTTTACGTTGTCAGAAAATGAAAATGCCTCCTGGTCACGCAAAACTATAATGTGGTTGGGGGAGTCCGGGAGAGTTTACCCATTATTCACTTAACAGCACATAAGTTTATATGTGATGGATGCATTGAAGCAGTAACCATATAATAGTGAACCGTCATTATTAGGCATCACTAAACTCAAACATTCATGTGGATGTCGCACATAATTTTGTGACATTCGGCGCTTTTATGGAAAGCGGTATCTGTCTAATGTCTCCCACCTGGGTGGGACACATTACCTATTGTGTAGGGAGCCTTTACCCTGGGTTTTGGTGAGTCATTCATAGTGGAATAAACATGGTTACTTATAAAAAAAACATAATTCAAAATAAAGTTTTAGTTTGTGATGTGATAATTTGTTTTACATTGATTAACATTAACTTAAAAATAATTTTAAAATTTAGTGAAACATAGGAATAACTGAATAAAACCTCTCAAATTGTATTAATCAGTTAAACATTAGAACAGGTACAGAAAAAAGTAGCATTTAGTGATTTTGACATCCCCCCACTAGGATAAGCATTTCTGCTTGAACCTTCTGGATCACCCGTTAGGAATGCATCATTATATCTGACCCTCGGAAACACAAAAAGGGCAGTATGATATTTCCCAAAGCATTGACAGCATAACATACAATAACAAGAGTGTACCTTGCTCTGCGGACGTTACATGGCCAGTTTGACATTGGTTTTTGCTTACTTTGGGACTTTCTTGAACTGTAGAACAACCTGCTTCATCACAGTTGTAGATATTTTGAGGTTTAAATTTGTATCTGTTTCTTTGATTTGCGTAAAAATCAGTGACATTTTTCTACTGAAACCTGTCGATCTCGACAGACTTGTTGACTCAGGAGCTCTCAAGCTCAATTCTGGATTTCTTGCTATGAATCATCTAAACCAGTCTTTTCCAGCAGAT
Organism: Callosobruchus maculatus; assembly: GCA_951848785.1. Classification (NCBI taxonomy): domain Eukaryota; kingdom Metazoa; phylum Arthropoda; class Insecta; order Coleoptera; family Chrysomelidae; genus Callosobruchus; species Callosobruchus maculatus. The sequence continues at coordinate 6,584,376 of CATOUR010000100.1, forward strand.
TCATTAACAATCCAGGATTTTGGAATCTGTTTTTTGTTCTTTCTTGCCAACTCGACAGCAAAGCTCATGGCGTCCTTTCGTGTTTTTTTTCTTTATATCCTGCGGCATCAATTACGATGGTTATTAACCGCTGTCATTTCATGTTAAACCATAATTCATAATTCACCGACAAGATTTGGCTCGACCCATATGACTTGCAATCACACACACATTGAGCACGCACCCATATGTGTGTGTTCTCAAATCATATGCGCTCAAATGTGTACGCAGCTTAACGCATAATTTGGTTTTAGGCACCTTTACGGAAAATACCTTTCCTTAGTGTGTAATTATGGAAGAACATATTTTGGTTTTGAAGATACCTTCGATGATGATTTCTATGAAAAAATTGATCAGGTAGGTATACACTATTTTTTAGAGTTTTTTTACAACGGATTGTGGGGTCTAGGCTTCTTGCTGAAAGTTAATTTAGATTCTTTTATTCCTTAAGGACGTTCGTTCGCTACATATAGAGTCAAATGTCCATGTAAAGGGTGTCTTTTATCTAATGACTGTCTACTCCGTTCTGCCATACATGATAATTCTCGCCTGATTTAAGGGGGGACTATTCCCGTTAACATGCATAGCTGGTCTAGGTTGGTAGGTTTTGACAGCCCGTGATTATCCTACAGGTGTCGTTCAGGGTAGGGTCAAGTTTGTTAGCATGAGCCGATTTGGACCATACTGGGACAAAGCACATGGCAAGGGATGTCGTACGCAATACGCCAGAGTGCCCCCCCCCTTGGGATTAACCAGCTTGCAAATAACACCGCTATTCACATTTGGTCTAGTCTTCTCTACATCTAAAAACTAAAAAAAAAATAAATACTGGCACTAAGACCCTTTAGAAGTCACACTCTTCACATAGTCGCATATTCTAGATATACAGGGTGTTCTAAAAGTTGGGACTTTCCTCTTTAGAAGCAACGGCCCTTGAAACGGCAAAGCTAATGCACGGTGAATCAGCAGTAAAACAGTAAAAAAAAATTTCAAGCAAGTACTCACTATTTGGTAGCTACGGAAGTTGTAAGTACGGTCCTGTCGCAGGCGCCTTACAGGTAAAAGTGCGATTTGCGATGTCTTCTTCAATTCGGACCACACGATGTTGTCGAGATCTTCCAGCGTGACCACCACGATGTGGATTCAGACATCCTGTGTCTCTAGCTCTTTGCACAAGCCAGACAAATCGACGAAGTGCGGGGTGAGTACGGTTAGGGAAACGATCGGCGTACACTCGCGAAGCCGCACCATTGTTGTTGTTTTTAAAGTCCGATCGGCAGATGTAGCAACAGCAACGCGACGGTATGATGAACTGCCTGTTTTTCTCACCGGCATCGGCAGTTTGGGCACCACTTGCGCTGCCTTGTTTGTTGTGATATTATGACATGGTGAGCCATTACCCAGGGACGGACTTAGAATTGAGGATTTCTTTAATGGTCAGTATCTCTTTTTCTCTAAATATTTCGCTTATATGTTACTGGGAAAAAACACTCATTTTAGCGAGTACTATCCGCTGTATGAAAAAAAGTCCCAACTTATGAAACACCTTGTATAGTTTTGAAAACTGATATCCTTCTATAATATAAAATCCTATCCAACTTTCTATTTCAGATGAAACTTAATATTTCTCAGTACACCCAGAGCTGTGAGTTTGTAACAAGAGACAAAGTGCCATGTCATATGCTCTTTCAGCCTATAATTCTTGACGAAAGTGTCTGCTATACCTTCAATATACTAGACAGGACAGCTATATTTCAGGATGAAGTGTAAGAGAGTTTTAACCAATATTATTGGGAAATATCTTTTGTTGACAGCAACAGAGCGTATATGGATTGGAACAATTGATTTCATTTATTTACCCATTTGTAATTTGTAAAATCGACACATTGTCATTATTTTTCAGTCCATCACAAAGGTTAGACGTTTTTGAAATAGCTAGTACTAGTACCCAACCGTCCACGGCTCCATAATGTCTCCTGATAACAAAATGCTCGAAACTCACGAGCCGAACGGTACCACTCCCACATTTCTCGTCCTAATAGGGGAAGAGTGCTAGCATTGATTAAGGTATTAACGAGATACTTTAATCAATGGTGCTAGCCAGTTTAAAAACGTCCATTGCGCCGGACCCTGTAGCGTACGGTCGCCCATATTGAACTGTCTCCCAAACTGAACCTTTGTCGCTTTTGATACTTCCCAGTAGAACTTGGCAGTATGGCCATTAGGTATTCGACATACATCTTGAACCTTTTTGTGGCTCAACTGATAATTGGATTGAGACATCGTAATACAAATCTCTGAAGCGCTGAAGATTTCGATCACGTGCAAAGTAATACTCTATGAACTTGGCGAAGGCCTCAAATATAACTAAAACAATGTAGGTTTATTCTTTCAATTTTATAATTTGTTTATTAGATAGCAGTGTTTTATAGCGCTACCTAACCATAGCGTTGTCAAAAATTTATTTAAGTATGGGGTTAATCTCGATTTTGGAGCTAGGTGCTCATATTGAACCACTTAAGAAACCTCTAATGGAACCTCGGTTCAACTGAGGCCATTCTAAATTATTAACGCTCCTGAAACTGAACTTTCGTGGTTCTGTTCTGAACTCAAGGCTTAAGACCAGGTTGAAATGATTCAGTGCCTGCACTGCCAGACTCGGTTTTATTGCAAGTGTGATGGTGTTTATATCTCTTGCAGTACAGAAACATAGAATTATGGCTTATTTTCTTACACATTTTGTTAACAGATTATAATATGTTTCGGTATTCACAAACTTTTTTTAAATACATATTCATTCATTTCACCGCTCATATTGATGAACTCGTTATTCCTTTAGGGCTCATTTCAAAGAATATCACTTAACTGAAAGAACGCTGAATTGGGATGTTGACAAAGGATATAGTAACGTAACTAAATCTTTGTCGAGTTACCCACATAACGCATACCTATCTGGATATGGCAATGGTTTGCACATAACGTTTAAACAACTTGCAAGTGAACTGGATTACCTATGCTTGAATACCGTACAGGGATTCAGTGTAAGTAAGACATTGGATAATAAGTTGAAACCTATTTTACACCTTAGACAGAACTTAAACTTGGATTATGTATTTGTGTATAGGTAAATACATCAGAAATATATGGCCCCATAAATAGTCATTTAAGGGCCAAATAATAACCTAAAGCGACTCACAGACGCTTAGGAAATCCTCAAAAACTGCATAGTCCTGGAATCAAGGATTATCGGAGTGTAAGTGAAGGTTCGCTGGCAGTTTGATCGGACTGTACAGGCCGCCAGATATTAAATTGAAAAATCATTCGATCGGACTGCGGGAGATATTATCGTTGAAAATGTCAAATCTTCGTAGTTTCTGAATTTGTGGTTCTTGGGTTTTTAGGCCGGCGTCGTTTAGCGTTAAAGCTTGACGTTTCGCCACCACGAGTGGATGGCATCTTCAGAAGCTATTTCACTTCGGCGACTTCCAAAATACTGACGGTTGGTGGATGTGCACCTGTATTTATACCTGCTAATGATGACGTGGCCCAACCAGGTAGCGTTGGTAGCCCCGCCCCTTTGCGATATGGTAGTGTCTTCAGGTCCTTTAGGATGGGTATCCATATCCGGTTGACTTTCTGTATTTCTTCTTTCCTATTGAAATTATTATGATGTTTTTGTATTTCGATGGCTTCTCTTTGAAGTCTGGCATGGTATGAAGACGTTGCGGCAAGAACCTGAGTTTCTTCAAACTTGATCCTGTGGCTTCCCTCCTTAATCGCATGTTCGGCTACCGCTGATTTGTCCGTATGGCCTAGTCGACAGTTGGCCTTATGTTCTGCAATTCTTGTGTTTACAGATCGCTTAGTTGTTCCTATGTATACACTCCCACATGTGCGTGGTATGCGATATACCCCCGGTGTTGCGAGTGGGTCTCTTTTATCCTTCACCGTTCTCAAATATTCCTGTATCTTTCTTGTCGGCTTGTAGATGGTCTTGACGTTTTCCTTTCGTAACATTTTTCCTATTCTGTCTGTTATTCCAGGCACATAGGGTAGAAAAGATTTTGCTATCGGTTTAGGTTCTGGTTTTGCCCTATTTCTTCCCATTTTCTTGTTATTTCCTTTTCTGTGTAACCATTTGACTTAAGAGCATTCTTTAGATGTTCCAGTTTGGTGTCGAGTTCTTCTGGTTCGCACACTTTTCTAGCCCGTTCTGTCAAAGTTCTAATAATTCCGTACTTCTGTGATGGGTGGTGGTTTGATTCTTTATGTAAGTACCGGTCAGTATGCGTTGGCTTTCTATATACCTTGTGCCCTAATCTAACTCCTTTTCTTGTTAGAAGAACATCAAGGAAGGCGAGATTTTTGTTTTCTTCTACCTCCATGGTGAACTTGCAGAACATAAGGCCAACTGTCGACTAGGCCATACGGACAAATCAGCGGTAGCCGAACATGCGATTAAGGAGGGAAGCCACATGATCAAGTTTGAAGAAACTCAGGTTCTTGCCGCAACGTCTTCATACCATGCCAGACTTCAAAGAGAAGCCATCGAAATACAAAAACTTCATAATAATTTCAATAGGAAAGAAGAAATACAGAAAGTCAACCGGACATGGATACCCATCCTAAAGGACCTGAAGACACTACCATATCGCAAAGGGGCGGGGCTACCAACGCTACCTGGTTGGGCCACGTCATCATTAGCAGGTATAAATACAGGTGCATATCCACCAGCCGTCAGTATTTTGGAAGTCGCCGAAGTGAAATAGCTTCTGAAGATGCCATCCACTCGTGGTGGCGAAACGTCAAGCTTTAACGCTAAACGACGCCGGCCTAAAAACCCAAGAACCACAAATTCATCGGACGATGGCCGCGAAAGCCTTACACAGTATATTCGTAGTTTCTTCCGGCTGCCAATAACCGTAATGTTGCCGTTAATATCCCATGAGGCAAAATAGCTTGCCGCATAATAGTATCATTTTTTCAGTTAAAGGTGTAACCATAGCTAATAGCTTCAGACAAGTTTTTTCATCCATCCTCAGATAGTTGTGCCAATGTTTTGGCGAATAATAGCGAGACAATCGTCTTTTGATGCCACGCTTGCTACTTAACTGAACTGAAATATTTCCTGAGCTTCTGTGTAGTAGGGTGTATTCAAGCCAAACTGCAAGGACCTTCATGTCAGGACTGTGCAGTTTTTCCTCTGAGGATTTCTGGAGCGTCTGTGAGGTGCTTTAGATATTCCATGAATTGTGTTTTCAAATCGGTAGCATTCAACTTAAAATTCCTTGCTCCTATCTGTCTAGAGAACGCTCGTGATACTCTATGGATTTTTTGCGAAACAAGTGCGCTACTGGAATTTCCTTGTGATATTGAAATTCAAAAATAGGCAAACAACTGGGCTGAGACGGATAATTAAATTGATAAAAAATGGTGTCTATGAGGGTCAAAAAATTGTGAAATCTGTTCCATCTAAATGACGTATGTTATATTGGTCACACTCTTTTGAGCCACCCTGTATGCCATAAAATAGTTTTAGTCTCTACATCTTATAGCTACAGTCACACTGCTCGCGAAGTTACCCTAAGTTAGTCAAGTACGAGGTTGACTACTCCTTTTTTTTATGGTCAGCCTCCCGCAAAGGCTGAAAGCCTCTGACGCTGTGGAACTGCTGCGAGATAATCTGCACGTTAGATTTCAAACGCTGCAGATTGTAGCCGTTGGTGAACCAATTCCTCGGCAGCTCATTCCACAGCGTCGGAGTTCTCCAAAAGAAGGAGAAGACTGGTTTGGGGAGTAAGGGACCTTGACCTAGTAAGGACGAGCTCACAGAGCCTCACTACTGTTTGCGTTCAGGCGGCCTTCGGTGTTATTATCTGGGAGAGCTCACTCGACCATCCTCTATGATAGAATCTGTCAAACAGGTGTATGTGAGATTAGGCGTATCGGTCTCTGCGCCGAGGCAATACTGTACACTTGCTCGTCGAAACAAAATGTTCTGTAAATCTGTTTTGTGGTGAAAATGAGGTACATAATTGAAACGTGTGAAAGTGCACAACGCAAGTGCAGCCGCCTCTTGTACAATCATGATCCATTTCGCCGTTGTCAGCTGTTATTGACAATACAAGATTAGGTTCTTGTTTGGCGAGCAGAGTTGCTGCTGAAGTTAAGCGAGTAGTGTGGCGACCCTTCTCGTACCGTACTTGACTCGACGAGTGGCTTCGCGAACTGTGTGGCCGATGTTGCTTATAATTATTTTATTTAACATTCTCTCGTAATTCCCTAAATTGAGGAGTAGACTTTCAAGGTGCTCATGATATCCAACAATTTTAAAAAAATTTCCAAGTTTTTTTCAGCTTTCTTGTACCAAATTTTGCGATTGAGTACCATACATCTCATATCATTATATTATCCTAAACCTTTTTTTTCGCTATTATTTGGTTTCCCTGTACTAGTTTGTTGCTTCTCCTGAAAATTTATAATAACGGACAAAATGCATTTCGAAAGTCCTGCTCCTCATTTGTTGAGATAACGAATGATTATTCGCTAGACGTCACTGAACGTTAGACGTTCACTACCGCTGTATGTTCAATCATTCCAGGTTAATCTGCACGCACCTCATGTGTTGCCACAGCTGAACAAAGAGTTCTTTCAAGTGCCATTCGGAGATGCCGTAATGGCTCTGGTGACGCCAAAAATGATGAAAACCTCCCAAAAAGTCAGAAAGTATAATCCCAATACAAGAGAATGCTATTTCACTAACGAAAAACCCTTGAGGTACTTCAAGCAATACACGCCAAGTAATTGTAGGCTGGAATGTTATACAAATTATACATTGAAACACTGTCAATGTGTAAAATTCTACATGCCCAGTGAGTACTAGAGAACCTACGGAAGCCCTGAAGAGCCACTTTAAAATTTAAGTGACAATTTCTAGATAACTAAGAAGAAATTTCTAGTAGAAGTTTGTAGTACAGAAGTAGAAATTTCTACTTGATAGCTAAACGTTTCCAAATAAAAGATAGATGTATTCGAGATTAAATACAATACATATACAGGGTGGACCAATAGTGACAGAGGATTGTGTGCTTATTAAAACAAATTTCAAAAATCTGTAACTTGACCATGATAGGGGCCTTTGAGGGCTATAACCGCAAAGTATTTTGACTCAAATTTTGACGTCTGTACAGGGTGATCCATATTAAACTTACATTTTTTTTGAATAGAACCCCCTATATATTATTGCATATTTGGATTCCTTAGTGAATTCCAGTGTGTTTATGTATCATTATATGGAACTTTAAACGAACCTTAAAGGAGCAAATCACTATTTTTGGTATCAGTAGGTATCAGAAAAAATTTGAATATCGCAGCGATTATAAAACTTAGAAGGCCGTGACTGTGTGGTGCGAATAAGCATGAAATGCGTCACAGGTCAGACGGTCAAATTTGAATTCTTTTTGTACTTGGAGAAATCGGTAGATTAGTTAAGGAAATTTCAATCACAGATAACTTGATTATTTCAAATAGGAGTGCCTAATTTTTGTTATACAATCAAATGTAAAATCCAATAACCTTTCGAACAATAATATGTGGGTGATTGTCAATATCAATATTTTTTAGTTTTCATTTTATTTCAAATGTTGGGATATCTCTGACTGGAGCATTCTGAGCATCTATTGAAATGATTGTTAGAATTTTTTATTACTTCATGCTGCAATTGTGTTTATTTCGTGTATTTTCCTGCCAAGTAAATTATCTTTTACAATTTAAACTTACTACAATTCAGTTTTCATTTTCCGCGATTCTGCTAATAAGTATAAGTACCTACTGAAGATGTTGAAGGGCTCCAGTCAAAGGTATCATTACTTTCGACTTACGAGAATGACTATCTATCTATGGCATTAAATGTGGAAATTTGTTCTGTAGATATGAATTTCTACTGCCAGCAACAATCGATGGTAGTTTTTTTTCGTTTAAACATTTTTTACCGATTTTGGAAATTTGCTTATAGCTAGTAGGCTGTAAAAAATAAAGATTCTTGTTGCCGCTGTTGTTCCTGGTTAGAGTTGATATGTTGTAAGGAATTTTTATAATCTTGCCTCATTACTCTAGTTTGTTTGCACCTTTCTGCTAAATTACTTGGTTTGTTCCATCTGAACAGATTTTTGCTTATTTTTCATGGCCTGATAGGTTGCTTATACTATATGGATAGTAAAATGAAAAACACCGATTCGACTGAAAATGTGAAAAACAGTGAAAACTCGAACTGAAAAATAGGCATTCTCATTTGAAATAATCAAGTTACCTGTGATTTAAATTTCCTTTCCTGATCTACTTGATTTCGCCAAATGCTAAAAGAATTCAAATTTGACCATTTGACCTAAGATGACGCATTTCATGCTTAGTCCCTCCGCAAAGTGATGGCCTTCTAAGTTTTATAGTTGTTGAGATTTCAATTTTTTCTGATACCTATGTACGTACGTATAACAAAAATAGTGATTTGCGCCTAAACGGTTCGTTTCAAGTTCCATATATGATATATAAGGTCACATTAAAATTCATCAAGGAATCCAAACATTCAATACAGGGGGTTCTATAAAAAAAATTAACTTTGATATGACTCACACTGTACAGACGTCAAAACTTACAGCCCTCAAGGCCCCCTCCTATGATCAGAAGACAGATTTTTGAAATTAGTTTTAGTAAGCCCATAATCCTCCGTCCACTCACTATTCGCCCACCCTGTAAAAGATACATATCTTCTCAAGATGCCTGTCTGTATCAGAAAACCAACATTTTAATTCAATTTTTGTCCAGTGCATTTGATAACTTTTGCTTATTACATAGATTTTGCAAAATAATAAAAAAATGTAACAACTACTTCAGTACCTTGTTCAAGCGCATTTGTATCCTACGATGGAAGGCATTCTGAATTTTATTCAGCACATCTGGACTGACATATCCTCACAAACAATAAGTGAGGCAATATCTGGTGATCTGCTAGAAAACATTTAGGCCCATAACTTCCATTTTAAATTAAGCATATTATTCAGGAATGTCCTAATATTATGGGCACGATGTGTAGGGGCCCTGATTGGCGAGCAGTACGTTTTAAGCTCAAATAATAATTGATTTTTCAGGAAATTTATGTACAAAATTGTCTGCATAGCATATCTAGCTTATATTAGTTAGAGGTTAGATGGCTTTGTTTAGTATGTGCGTAAGTATTTAAGTAGCAATTTCTACTTAATAGATACTTCTAGACATAAGTTTATTAGTTATTAGTTGCATGGATTGGCTTAGTACGTTTTTACTTAGAATTTTTGTACCGTTAAAGCCAAAATGATGATTTCCACAGTAATTTTATAGGGGTGTTTAAACGCGTTTTTGTTGGGCGTCTCACAGTATTATGAATTATACTTTTTTATCTACCCCAGTTAAGTTAAACTGCAATTACCAAACACCTTGTGGAAGGTTATTCTACCTATAAACAGACAGCGTGAATTATTTTACATAACTCACGCTGCAGCCGCGTAGGCTATGAACGCTGCCTACTGGCTACCAGTACTGATCTCTTGGAAATGCATAGGATTGAAGAGACGTTATAATAACTCGCAAGTGTCACTATGAAACGTCAAACGGCGAACGGTGACAGTATTTATTTTAGTGGCAGAAGTGAGGTTAAGTTGTCAATATTGTTTACCCATTATGTATTTAAATATAAACAGCTTCCATCGCAGATAAAGTGTAATATTCAACTCGCGGCAATGGTAATAACTCATTTACCTACGGCTCGTGCTGTAAACTACAACTGCATGAGTTATTACAGTCATTACTCATTGAACAATATACTCTTATCTTTAAATCGCTAGATAATAATTATTAAATATTAAACAGTCATAAATAAGTATTGTGTCACGTCAAAACCTTAGTCTGATAAATAGCGTAGAACATTTGAGAATTTACGAGAAGACATTCGTTGTGGCAAGCTTCTGGCTAATATCTAATGATGGGAGTGATAGGATATACTAATGGGAGTGGAGGCAGTGCAGCCGATACTGGTAATGAAGAACAGTTGGATTATGGAATTAATGTCATATATTTGTCATAATTATGATGCCAATACGCTCACACAAGGTGATACCTTCGAGGGTGGCAATGTTTGTAATAGGTATTACAAATAAATGAAATGAAATGAAATGAAATGGAAGGGGTCAAGTTCGATAGTTGGTTGACGGGTATTAGGCTATTTTATATACATATACATTTTTATAAATCTTTCTATGTCTTGCATATTCTCAGTACTGATGTGGATTTTCAGGAAACAAAACAACCCCTATTTGTGGAACTGGCAAACACATCTGCACACAAATAGCAGAATGTAAGTATGTTGAGAAGGGAGTGGGGTTGATGAAAGTGAGTACCTACAAGTTAATATGCATCCTGTTAATTATGACCAATATTAAGCTGCACTAGCCAGCTAGTGAATCGCTCATTTGGCCTGTAAGTAGCTTTTTGCCTAGTGCTTGTTCTGAGTAGACTCGCCATTGCTGGCGATCTTACACCCTTGAACATAGTTGATAACCTTCTAGGCGGTAGCTTTGCTTGTATCGCAGTTTGGTTCTGGACTGGACCGAGGATTAGCATGTTCGCGGCTCTTATTGTAAGCTGGTCTGCACACTCATTGCCAGCAATACCTGCACAGCCCGATCCAACCGAGAACCGAGATGTACACAGTTGCTCGAAGCTAGTAAGCTGAGAGTGTTCAAACCCAGTAAACACTCATACGTCAGTTAAACGTTATTTAATCCCTGACACCTTTTCATTTTTACGTTACTTTTTTACGTACAATCAACTTAAAAGTGTCGCGGTTTCTAACGTTACAAGTAACGTATAAATATACGTTTTATCCCGGGTTTAAAAAAGCGATCATTATACGTTTAAAAAAGTTCAATTTGTAACCCTTTTCGAAAACGTTTAAAAATCGAGTATTTGCAACGTTAATAAGATATTATTTTTGCCCCAATTAAAACATTATTCTGAGGTAGTACTTGAATTGCTATTAATAGTGCTTATAATTTTAAAGGGTATCATAAATAAAACGCAACGGTTGTTTTTTTAACGTATTTATTGAACTCTCATTAATAAGTGTATACATAAAACTAGAAGGCTGCTTATAAAGGAATGTACATATAATATATAACTTAAAATAAGGTATATACACAACTTTAAGGGCGCTTATAAAAACGCAATATAAAATTTTTGTTTCGTTAAAGTTGCTCGTTTTGTTACTTTTCTTTGTACTTGACGTTTCGAGAGAATCTTAAAATGTGGCATAATTGACAATTACCTAAAAGTAGAGCATTATCATTAAGTCTAGAACAACCCTAACTATTTATTTTTCATGACCGATACCACAGTATGTCCGGCGTTAACAAGAATTAGGAAATCACAGTTTCCATTTTGCGTTAATCCAAATCATTATAAATACATGAAAATAAACCAATACAGATTTATTCCTTCAACAGTATGAAACAAAATGTAAAAAAGCCAAATAATAATCAGGAAGGATGATAATTACAATGCTACTATTAAGAAACGGTTATAGGTACTCCATATGAGTTGAGAAGAAAAACTAGAACAAACGCACGCCACCAAGCGACGAGTTGTGATAGCATCATTTGCATCTCTGAGGTCCACAGCAAAATTTTAGCATTAGGGACATTCGCATTTTCATCTCAGCAAATTAGTTAGTCATGTAGATTTACTTACCAAACGCAAGACCTGTACTAAACAGCTGAAAACTCAGGAAGCGGAGAACACTTGTTGACTCTACAACAACACGGGTGAAAATGGCCGCCGCCAGTACTGATGTCACGACATACATGCACAGCCTGGCTCTTTCGGACCAATCAAATTGCTCCGTTTAGAAACTACGTTATTATAACGTTGTACCTGAACCAGCAATGCACGTTATTTTCATCTGCTATCATAACGGTTTGTATAGCTTATAGCGGATTAGCAAAATTATGTATTTTGTTTGTTGTTAGACGCTTGACCAGATTTTGATCCTAATTTAAAAATGAAAAACTTTTGAAAAACCAGTTGCTCATATGGTTAATAAAATGGTTTAGACAAACGTCACTTCAACATTGAAACTCTATGGATTGCAGAAAGATTATGAACCAGAACGTTATATTAACGTCTGAATACACCATTTTTGTCACACTTTATTTGTGGGGTACACAACGTTACTCTAACGTGAAAGTGAGCCACCGTAGAATTATGTATTTAATTAAACGTTACTATGACGTTTTAATCAAACGGTATAATTTTACACCAAAATCAAACTTTAATATTCTAACGTAAACGTTTTATCAACCGTTCACACGTTTAAATTACGTTTAAGTAACGTATATGTGTTTACTGGGAACAGTCCCATACCAGTGTTGTTAATCATGTCTAATTGACTCGTACATTGAAGGCATGACAAGCAATCACACAAAAGCTAGTACCCCAAAAACACTACTAGATTATACTAATTAGATACGGATTTGTTTGGCAATGTATTGATTTTTCAACAGCGTACCAAAACCTAGAGATAGTTAATAGCCTGATAATAAAACAGTCTTATTTATTAAAATATTTCTGATCAATGTCACAGGTTTACTCTTCCCCACATTGAAAATAGCCGACGAAGTGATATACAAGGTGACCTGTTGGTTCTTGGGCTGTTCGGCCGGCATCGATACGCTCAGCCGCCTTGGCATTGGCGCGCTTCGCTGCATGTCGTTTCACCAATACGAGTGATTGGAATCCTCAGAAGCTGATGTTACCTGCTTGGTGTCTTCCGAGAACCTGAGACCGAGTCACAGGCAGGACCACTTATATACCCAGGATTAGGAGTTGAGGCGTCTGCGCTAGGCACCGCCGATCGCTGTGGATCTGCGCATCCCAGAACATCCCGGAACCTTTGTGTCTTCTAAGGTGGATATCCATATTCTGTTGAGCTTGTATGCTTCTTCTTTGTTGTTGAAGTTGTTTGTATGTTTTTAAGTCTGAATGGACTCCCTGTATAATCTGGAGTAGTAAGACGAGGTCGTAACCAGAACTTGTGTCTCATCAAGGCTTATCCTGTGGTTACCGCTTTCCTGGAGTGCATACTTAGCTACTGCAGCATTTTCCGTCTGACCTAATCGGCAATTTGATTTGTGTTTAGAAATTCTGGTTTGTACCGATCTCTTTGATGTTTCGATGGTATCCAATAAATCCCTGACGCTGTCCACGGATCCATTTGTCACTTACCGATCTTAAAATATGCTGTTGTATTTTCCCACCAGGTTTGTATATCGTCCTCATATATGCCTTCTGCAGTGGGACCGTCTGTGACCCGGAGAACATAAGGCAGGAAAGCTTTTGTTGGCGGTGGTTGTGGTTGGTTTTCTACTCTACCAGCTCGCATAGATCTTACCTGTTTTTCTGAGTAGCTGCTTTCCTTCAAAGCATTTTTTAGATGTTCGAGCTCGGCACTGAGTTCAGCTGGTTCACACACTTTTCTTGCACGTTCTGTCAGTGTATTGATGATACCAAACTTCTGGCTTGGATAGTGGTCCAAGTTTTTGTGCAAATACAGATCGGTGTGTGTCGGTTTCCTGTACCTGAGTTTTTTCATTTTCCTCTACTTCCATCGTAAACCAGATGTTCGGATGTTTATAGGTACACTGCTTAGGTGTTGTAGGAATTCCACTAGCTTGTCTTGTCCGTGGCTCCGTATACGAAATGTGTCATCCACTTATTTGAACCATATCTTTGGGGCTTATACTGGGCGCTGTTCAAGGCCGTCTGCTCAATCTTCACCGTGATAAAGTTAGCCACCTCTGGAAACTTGGAAACAAAACAAAGTTACAGTCAGACATTACCAAATACATTTACACAACACCTGCAACAGTCAGGCCTGCGCAAAATTACACAAAGTACTCCAAAAGTCTATAATCCTGAAGACCTGCAGTACTGTATGCGAGAGGAACTTAGAAAGTTAACATAATAATAACGAAATCATTATTATACATCATATAACTTGTGTAAATGGCGGAGTTTAGTCAACGGCTACCATAACGTCCATCCTTTGTGCTGGACCTTGTGTTACTTTGCCTTTAATATACAAATCTAAATAGTAAATTATTTTTGTTTTTTTTTTGCATTGTCGTTAATTAAGTATTTAATGTGTCTTTTTAGCCACTCTTAAGTATATGCAACTCCATCAATCTTCAGCAAATGATGAAAAGCACGCATTTTTCTGCGATTGCAAACCATCTTGTGTAGAGATAGCGTATGACACGAAACTGTCACAATCTCCCTGGAATTATAAAGAACGATATTTAGCTCAACATAGACAACCAATCGATGACTCGTAAGTATTATAGATGAGTGTGTCGTTCAATGTAGCTTAACTCCTATACCTTAACAAAGACAGGTAGGGTAACTCGCCGTGCCGACTTTGACGTGAGTTTCACAAATTCGAGTCGCCTCGATATGAGAGGGGTTCCCTTCGTGCGGTCTCGTTTCTTACAGGGAATCCGACTGTGGGATATTGTCGACGTCAACGGTCGACGTTCACTTTATTTATACGGGGGTCAATAGAAATGAATTCTATAGTATAGATAGAATATAAATTTATTATTCAATAAACCATTCAACACAATAACTGCAAATGCATCTACTGGGGTGGCAAATAGCTAAAGTGATATTATAGATCATGTTTTGTCAGATAGATGTAGTAATTTGAAATGTACGATTCAAGTAGTAAAGTAACAGTAACAGTCTGATCATTCATAATTTGTTGTCAATAACCTTAGGTGTAAACATAATAGTACTTGCGACAAAACATAGAAAAGAACTAAACAGAATAGATCATAAAAAAATAATCCCAAAATTTGAAAAGAACATTCAAAGTACAGAAGTTCAATCATTTCAGGAACGAATTGACTTAACCACTTCTTGTAAAAAAGATACGGAATTCAAAAAGACATATAAGATGCGTGAAAATAACGACTGGATAAATCAAGAAATTCTCGAAATGATTGAAATCCGAGTCAAAATTTATATAAAAAAGTTAAAGAACCGGGAAATACGAATTTGGAAAATGAATTTAAAAAACTTAAGAATTACGTCAATAATAAAATTGAAGTACCTATTAAAAAAAGATATTTTAAAAATCAATGGAAATAAGTAAGCACAAATATAAAAAACAATGGGGCCATATACAGAACATGTCACCGGCATTTTTTTGTGAAATACTCGCAAAACGCTCAATAACACACAAACACTACTTATTTAGGCACCCCGGTAGATCCGACCGATTGTATCCCGTGCACCGTGTCGCATGTTAGGTGGTGTTAGGCGGACTGACCCTGTAAACCACAGCTGTTAGCGATCGGCTACTGCTCGAGATCGCCGGGCACCAGAATCCGCCAGCTTGCGTAGTATTCTAGAGCACAGCTGGAAAGACCACATTGGGGGCGGAGCTTAGAGTGACCCTACTTGTTTTTGTAAATGTACGGTGACCTTATCCAGCGAATAAACAGAGTGAACACATGAGTTCTTGCCTCTTGGCTCACGCCAAGATTACACGATAACACATCACGTATAAATAGAATAGAGATAGCAAAGACGTATTACTTTTACGTGGAAATTTTATTCGAATTTAATATGGTACTATATGGCATTTCATGTATTTACATGTTTAGTTTATATTCTAATGCTCACAAACCTTTTATTTTACAGAAGAAAGTAATCCGCCTGATAATGGGTGAAGGGTTTCACTAACTGGTGCTGAGATGCATCATCACAATACTAGATCTATGAATGTACTCAAACAGCCTTACTAAGGGCCGGTTTCTCAATGTCCAGTTAAATATCTACCTGGAAGTTAACGGGTAACTGTTAGGTAAAGTGTTTAGACAATTCAAGGCTAAACTTACAAACTCACGTAAAGCTTATCTGACAGTTGTATTCATAAAACCGCTAAATGGCCGCTACCTATCTGACATTTTTAACTGAACATTGAGAAACCGGGCCTTAGTAACAAATTCGCTGCGAGTCGATTTATACAGGGTGTTTCGTAATTGAATATCGGAGGTGGTTTTTGTGTCCATTTTAAGAAGAAAACTTTATATGAACATATGCCCTAAACGTCGTACCTTTTGACATACAGGGTGGTAAAGTTTTCAAAAATAAATAATTTATTATTAATATCCACAATACCACTTCAGCTATTTTAATAAAATTCGTCATACAGGTACTATGAATCAAGAGGCATTTTCCAGTGTATCATTTTTTCTTAAAATTCCACCAGTGGCGCTCGTACGTAATTTGACCTGCCTATTTTGACAGACATTGATGGTACGCCACTGATTTCTAATAAAATTCAGGTTATTTCAGAAATCCCCTCATTTCTAACCAAAGTTAAACACTTGATTTTTTTCAAGATGATGCACCCTTTTCGCTTAAAAAAATAAAAACCGTTACCGTTTTCAGACTGTTACGATCTACATTCGATCCCAGAAAAGAGCGGTATCGACCATGAAACTCAATTCACCTTCGACCCAAAATTTGTAATATTTACATGCATTGGAATGAATTCAATCCACATGTAAACGTAGTAACGGATTATTTGGATATGGATATGCAAAAGGAAATTATATGAAAACGGTTTGAGAAAATGAATGAAAGCGGTTTGAGAAGATGAGATATAAAGTTTTTAGTGCACTAACCTTTGGATACACGCGCCTTATTGTAAGACTTAAGTATACGCGTGGTGTATTCTGTACACCACTTACATATATATCATATCTTATGTAAAAAACGCCAATAAACTAATTGCAAAATTGGTATTAACACTATTAACGAGTTTTGTCACAAAAAAAAACTTGTATACCTTATTCCTGGAAAACAGGTTAATAGTTAATATAATTATTATTATATGAGTGCGGCCCTGACCGCGATAAGATACAGTGATCAAAACAACGCTCTGCAATTTTTGATAATACACCTAGTTCTAAGTGAAATTAAATCACCAGAAGCTAGTGTACGAAAGTGTTTAACGTTGCTCGGTCACCGAAGGACATCAACTACTGTGAGTAATTCACAACTAACTTATAAATACACCTAACAGCAGAAACTCCATCATAGTCGTACCCATTCGTAGCGGAGCAGCGGCTCGGTGGTTCGGTATCCGAGTACTGCCGCCGCGTCGCGTCGTGCCGAATCCGATAGCGAGCACAGGTCCGGCGTCAGAAATTTGTCTACACTAAGAGATGGTAGAGCTCTCTCTTGCTAAGCATGGATGAATCTATCAACAGTACCCAACTACTAAACAACCAACCCTCACAATCATACTCCAATGCACTCACCCAACAACCCGTAGAAAGACCACCAACAAAGGACCAAGCAATACTCCTCACATCCATAGACAACATAAAAATTCACGACTATATTGTAGCTGTTGGTGCAATACTACAACCAAGCAACATAATATATGCATCTAGAATATCAAACAATCGTATATGCATATACTTACGCACCGCCAAGCTAGTCGATGAGTTCACGAAAAACCACAAAACAATCAAGATAAAAGACCACGAAATCGAAATAAGAAGATTAATCACCCCGGCGCAACGGCTAGTTATTTCTAATGTTTGCCCCTCAATACCTAACAGCCTGATAGAGAAAATACTGAAAGACCACGCCCTCAAATTACTGTCACGTATAACACACTTACGGGTGGGAATGCCAGAAGCCGAATATAGCCACATCTTAAGCTTCCGCCGACTAGTCTACATTGCTCCTACCGACATTACTATCCCAGAAACCACTACCATAGCATTTGAAGGTACCACCTACAGAATATTTATGTCCACAGAAGAACGTAGGTGTTCAAATTGCAACAGAATTGGTCACACCCAAATACAATGTCCGAATTTATTAACACCCGCAGAAATAGCAGAACAAACAAATAACAGTGACATAATTACCCACCAACCGCTAACAGAACCAACCCCTGAGCCTTCGAACAACCAACAGGATCAAGCTGCACAAATCCAAACAGTACCTGAGTTATTGAACCGTCAACCAGACACCACCAAACCAGCTGAAGATCAGCAAGCCACTACCCAGACAACCAACGAAAATGCCAACGACCCATTTATCCCACAACAAACCAAAAGGCAACTTTCAGCTTCCTCAGATACCAACAAAGAGAAATCGGAGGTCTTCGCACCACCTGCACCTCAATCTAAGAAGATGAAGCCACTAGGACACACAGAGACAATGTTAGAACCAGCGAAATCATTTATAGAGTCCCAACAAGCTACAACTAAACTAAATATCACTGAAATTGCAGACTTTATAGATAATGCTCTCAAGTCCAAAGACATAATAGCCACCGTCCACAATTATACAAACGACATACCTGGAATCCTAACGTTCCTGATTCAACTCCATACTCAAGTAAAAGACAGAAGTATCAGGGTGAGGATCACTAAAATCAGAAAAAAGCTATCAAGAAAACTAGAAATAGATTCCACCGAAGATAGCGACTGCTCCCTGTCTTCATCACAAGCCCGATCTTCTGCGTCTGAGAACACTGTAAATATTTCGCCACAGTAATAAAAAAAAATAATAATAATAAGAAAATAAAAAAAATGTTTCTGATACAATGGAACATAAACGGCTACCCTTCGCATAGGGAAATGCTGTCGCTATTAATAAACGAGCAACAACCCCTGGTCATTTGCCTACAAGAAACCCACCTTAAATATAACGAACACAACTATGCACCTAAAACCTACACAGGATTCTTCAAAAATAGACCTTCCCCAGAGAGAGCTAGTGGAGGAGTGGCTATCTTCACAAAGAACAGCATACAGGCTACAGAAATCCCCATATCAACCAACCTTGAAGCAGTAGCTATATCAATTCAGCACCATTCAAAAGTAAACATCTGCAATATCTACATTCCTCATCCAAAAGATATAAATCTGGAAGACCTACAACACCTCATTAACCAAATCCCCACGCCAAGGATTATAGTCGGTGATATGAATAGTCACAACGTTATATGGGGCTCCTGCTATTCTGACAATTTTGGAAAAGGCATTGAAGATCTGTCGAATAATAGTAATCTCGTCTTATTAAATACTGGTCTGAAAACTAGATTCAACGCATACAATGGATCATTCTCGGCAATAGACCTATCCTTTTGTGACCCCAACCTAGCCATTCACCTCACATGGAATACTATGCCCAATTTATATGACAGCGATCACTTCCCCATAACCATTAGTGATAACAGGGATGCTAATTCAGAACAGTTACCCATACCAAGATGGAAACTAGAAAAAGCCAACTGGCAGATGTATGAACAACTTATAGATCAAAGGCTGCAATTTGAGCCCGATCAAGATATAAACATAACTGTGAACAGCTTTGTCCAGATAATGAAGGAAGCAGCCATCGCCTCTATTGGTAAAACCGATCCTTGTCACCATAAACACGCAGTACCTTGGTGGAATAGAGATATAGCTGAGGCTATGAAGAAAAGCAAACATGCCTTTAATGTCTTAAAAAAACACAACACTCCGGAAAACCTCGATCTGTTTAAAAAACTCAGAGCCAAGACAAGATACCTCACGAAAAAAGCGAAGAAAGAGTCATGGGCGAAATACACCTCTAGCATCACATCATCAACACCTGTTAAAGAAATTTGGGGAAAAGTAAGGAGAATATGTGGATCGAAAACGTATAACGAAATACACTCCTTCGCAATAAACGGGGATATAGTCACAAACAAAACTAGAATCACAGAGCTATTAGCGAATACTTATGAGGCGTACTCTAGCGATAACAACCACGACACAGAATTTCTCCGAAGCAAACGCGAGGCAGAAACTGAACCTATAATATTCTCTGAAGACAACGACTCTCCCCTAAATAGCGAAATCACCATAGAAGAACTTAACGAAGCAATAACAACATTTCAAAGCTCGACTCCGGGACCAGACGACATTCCTTATGATTTCATCACACACCTCCCACCCTCAGCTAAAGCATCACTTGTAAACATCTTCAATATGATCTTCCGATCAAAACAATTCCCAATAGCATGGTCAGAGTCCATAGTTCTCCCCTTCTTAAAGCCCAATAAACCAAAAGACGACCCCTGTTCTTACCGCCCTATCTCTCTAACATGCTGTTTATGTAAGTTGATGGAGAAAATCCTCAACAAACGACTAATGTGGTACTTAGAAAACAACAACCTTCTAAGCGCCAATCAAAGTGGATTTAGAAATAACAGGTCAACGACAGACAACATACTAGTATTAGAATCCTCAATAAACCAAGCATTCGCCAACAACCAGAAAGTCATAGCAGTATTTTTTGACATTCACCGAGCATACGACATGGTATGGAAGCACCATATTCTGAAAACCATGCTTGAAATGAACATTCAAGGGGATATATTGGCTTTCATATCCAACTTTCTGAGTAACAGATCAATGAAGGTGAAAGCAAATGGCTATATCTCAACTAACAGGCGATTACAGAATGGTATCCCTCAAGGCTCAGTTATAAGCGTCACCCTCTTCCTTATAGCTATCAATGGCCTGACTAACAAGCTTCGCCTACCAGTCAAATATTTACTATATGCAGACGATTTAGTGCTATACCTCACCACAAACAACCTAAACACTGGTCAAAGTATCTTGCAAAACTCACTGGGCGATATAGAAAAATGGGCATCAAAAACAGGGCTAAGAGTCTCTAATGAAAAAACGAAATATATGATCTTTTCAAAAACTAGGAATTCCACGAACAACATAAACCTAAAACTTAACAACATAGCTATAGAAAAAGTAGAAAGCCTCAGATTCCTAGGGATGATATTCGACTCCTTATTGAAATGGGACCTACATATAACCTACATAATCACGTCCTGTCAATGCAGAATTAACTTATTAAAAGTTCTCGCTCACAAAACGTGGGGCAGCGATACAGCATGTCTGCTTCGAATTTATTATGCCACAATAAGAAGCAAACTCGACTATGGATGTATAAGCTACACTTCAGCTAGCACGACACTACTAAAAAAACTAGATGTACTACAAAACACAGCCATCAGAATTGTAACCGGAACCCTGAAAACCAGCCCCAATGCAAGTATTCATGTTTTAATCAACGAACCGCCATTACACCTGCGTAGACAGTACTTGTCACTATGCTATGCAGCTAAAATATCTGCATTTGAAAACCACACTGCCCATACAATTATTTTTAATAACGACTACACCGAAACACTACAGGCCAAAAATCGTGTACCAATCTCTGAGAGGCTGAGACGTACTGAGTTCGATCACACAGAATTTAAACGAACAGTACCTTATATCCCACTTCCTCCTACATGGACATTACCAACCACAGAAGTCAATACATGCTTGGAAAAATATCCCAAGAACGAAACGAGTCACCTGCTTCTACGCCATAAATTCAAAGACATATTAGCTGAATTCTCAAACTACAAACATATTTATACAGATGCATCGAAATCAGTTTCTGGGGTAGGATGCGCAGCAGTCACAGACGGCATAGAAAGGCTAGTGAAACTCCCACCACTGAGCAGTATCTATTCGAGCGAAATTCTGGCTATTAGAGAGGCACTCACCATTATTGAACACACCAACCAACAACACTTTCTTGTCATCTCGGACTCAAAGAGCGCACTCAAGAGCATGCAGCAAATGTATCCTAAGAACTCTATAGTAAGACAAGTGAAGAAGAAACTGATCAATCTCACTTTAAGAAATAAAGTGGTGAAATTTCTATGGGTACCATCTCGTACTGGGATCGTCGGTAATGAGGTAGCAGACAGAGCTGCAGCACGCGCGGTGACCGAGCCTACATACACACAACAGAGAATTTCATACGAAGACCTCAAAACTGTCATCAAAAACTACACTTGGGACCATTGGCAAATCCAGTGGACTGCGAGACACAACCAGAAGCTCTACGAAATCATCCCCAACGTGAGAACGAGGCTTGGCCTTCCTGCTTCGCGGAGGGACCAAGTGGTCCTTTCCCGCATCCGGGTGGGTCACACCCTCGCATCACATGGCTATATCCTGACCGGAGGCGAAGAAACTGTATGCGACACCTGCAGTGTAAAACTCACAGTGAAACATATAGTGATGGACTGTCCCAAGTTTACTGACGAACGAGAGAACTATGTGCTTTCTGACTTTAGAATTGCTTTAAGTGAACAGTACAAAAGTGTCTTAGATTTCCTCAAAGCTATAAATTACTATAAACTATTGTAAACTGCCACAAACTGTATTGACTAAATTATAGCCGCTAATAACCCTGCGCGGTCGAAGCGGCTTTGTTTCTGTAAATAAAAAAAAAAAAAAAATTATTATTATATCGCACTAAGTAACCTTTTGTTCCGCCAGTACACGCGTGGTGTAATCTTTGCATCAGATGAAGCAGCATTAGCAAAAATATTGTCCTCTTTACATTTATATATATAGCTTTTTTACTAAAAGGGATCGTATTAAAAGGTATATTTATAAAAAAACCCAAAACAACTGAATAAGTTTGTTAAATAATAATAATATACTTTTCTCACAATTACACCAGACGGACTAGCGGTCAAACTTGCTCGGCAAAGTTTGCGAGACAACTAATGACAGTAATGACTGATGGCGAAGTAAGCTTTAAGTGAATACCATCTTTGTGGGTTAGGTAGTACGGCAGAGGTGGCACCTCACGTCTTTCAGGAAATTCAACGTACTTAAAGCCGATGGTGTACAAAGTACACCGCCGCGTGTAGTTGGAGGTTAGGATTAAACAGAAATAAAAATTTCTTTTTGAACTTTGTTGTGTACCCTAATAGGTACCACGGTTTTGGCCTACTAGCTGTAAAAGTATATTCTGGCCACTTATGGATTTTTAAACATTTAAAATAGATGAGGTATAGGAGTGTAGAGGCTTATTAATATTTTTTGCTTATGGGCCCATTCGTCTCTAGACCTATCACTGCATCAAGGAAAGATTTAGACTGAAATTCCAGATTAGCTCCTATGTAGACCAGAAAAACAGCATTTTTCAGCAACGAAAGAGCTGCAGGCGATAGATAAATCTTATAGGACAGAAGTCCTTGAAGTAGAAGCTTCAATTTTTTGCATAATCGGTTAGGCACCTGCGTATGGTATACATTGTGTGCGACTGTGGAGTCAGGGCAGTTGGTCCTTTGTGAGTCCTGGCATTGAAGGCTCCGGCGCTGGGATCTGACCCCCTTCCTTTCTCTTGCAGAATACACTACGGTATTGCAAGCAGAAATACAAGCGATATTAGTGTGTGCCTGTCGTATTCATGAAATTCGGGGCCTAGGAGGCGGATTACTATCTGCTCTGACAGCCGGGCAGCCTTGAAAGCATTGAGTGCAAGGCTCGAATTGCAATGTACACAGGTCTTGGATGACATTTCTGCAAGACATCATATGAATAATATGTCTGCTGAGTCGTGCTGGAGTTTGTGGTAATGAAACGGCGGACGCGCTCAAAATACGAGGGTCTAAAAATTATTTCCTGAGCCCTGCGTTGGATACGGGGCTGGCAGGAGGCACCATTAGAAGGAAAACATGCGATTTGGTCGCAAGTGGCAAATTAGATCGGAGGATCTCAAAAACTTCAGAACTGCTATATCCAAAAATTTCCAGGTAACGAGCTTTTCAGGTTGGTGACATGGGACGCACTATGATTTTTATGGTTGGTAAGATAGGGATGTATGTCACGCAATTTCGGAGAATTGGTATCTTCTAATTACCTTTTGCATAATTTTTAAAAATTTATAAGAGATGTTAGGTCTCCCAGACGTTATTTTGTGGAGGTGTTAACAGCTACAACGTTTTGCATTGACGACTTATGCTAATGTTAATTGTTTCACGTATTTTCATAAAATACATGTTTTGGACCAGTTGACAAATTTTCAGTGCTCACGGTTTGTTGTATTAAATAACAAACTTACCACTAACTTTTTGGGAATTGTTCCTGGAATCTGTTTTTCTCACAGTACTTTTCACGTATAAAGTAAAAAGTGTTTTGCCCGATATATTCCTTATTTACCAAAAATATCAAAACCATCCTTCAACCAAAGGAGAATATCAATGGATAATTGAGTTTAACAATGTAATTTTCCTTTTGAGCACTATAACACTTTCAATAAGGAAGATTGTACTGAATAAATTTTTTAGGTACTTGTATGCCAGATTGTCGGTATTCTTCAAACAGGATTCCTTCTTGACATCAGAAAGAAACGAACTGTATGGACCTACAGATTTTCTCGCTAACTTTGGTGGACTCCTAGGACTATTTACTGGATTTTCTGTCTTGTCTCTAGCTGAAATCGTGTATTTTCTATCTGTTCGCGTCTGCTGTAACGTTAGCTTATACAAATTTTGGGCAGGTCCAAAAACTTAAATATTGTATTGACATGAGCTGCGCTGGTTGGTATGAATATCAGCTTTTGCTGCTACTACCAGGTAAAATAAAATCCTATTTCTTTATTCTTCTGAAAATATTTAGATCATTAGTTACTACAAAGAACCTATATCACATGATGTCATATACATAATTTCTAATATTTCGAATTTGTACACTAATGCTTTTCCATACCGTTTGCCATTTCAAAATGATATATATTTATTATTTGGATAAATAAATAATAGCTACTTTTATTGTTTCTCTTTATTTTCGGTGATAAGTTGAAGGTCTATGAATAACTAAAAAAATAGACATGACATATATAATGCATTTTACACTTAAACACCTTAAAGATGAATAAAGCTTTGAAAGCTTCTCAACCTTGAACATATAAAATACTGGCATATAGTTGCATTTTTTGAAAAGAAGCTCGTTACAATTTACAACTTAGTAGGGTACTCTGTTAGAATGGACAGGCGGATGTGTCTAGCATCAAGGGTATAATTAAAAAAATAGCTTAATGCAAGAAAAAATTAACAAAGTAATGGAAGGCGTATTAATTGTAAAGATAATAAGCTGAATAATGCTGAAGAAATACACTTTACATCAATTTAATTAAGTCTAATACACCCACACGAGAATAATATGAAAGACATTTTTACATGTGCAAACTTGGGAAGAGTGAAAGGAGAGCACATTGCACCACATGTCCTAGATAGGACTATTCCTTCAGATAACCTCAGCTTGAGAATTTATCATGGTCCACTAAAATGTCCAAATGTGAAGTTTGAGCAATATTTTTGTTATTTGTCCCACTTTTTATTGTACTTCCTAAGTAGCACCTTTTTGTCTGTCACCACTGCTATATGGTTTTTCGCATTTCTAATAAAAGGTTTTTTGAAGTGCACTTACTTTTTTGTTTCCTAAGTAGCAACTATCATAAAGCACTATTAATGTTTTCTGGCCAACGAAATGCACGCAATGCTTCAAAAGTTATGACGAGATTTCAAATAAAGAGGACAAAACAGAACTGTGTAGAGAAAAACAAACTACTCGAATTTTTTTAAATCTTTTCTTTGACGATAAATTGTGGTCCAGTTTCACCTAGTTTCGTATGTGCACTTCATGCTGGGAAACCCTGTAGATGAACATCTGAGTGGGGTTCAAACTATGATTTGGTTTTATACTTATGATGCTTCTGATTAAATCTTAGTGCGTTACTTTACCACTATCAATTTTTCTTCAGAAAAAAGTCCGGCTATGGCCAAATTAAGTAACTAATTCAACAGAGGATTATTTCAGCGTAATAACGAAGGTTACGGAACTTAGCTGGCCGGTTTATAGCTAATGAAAATATAAATAAAAAGTTTTCAAATTTTTTTATAGTGATGTTGCACAAGTCTGTACGAAATTAACAATTTGCAAAACTTATTTGTATATTTCGAGGGTAACGCATCACATCTTTTACTTAAAGGTGAATTCACATTGCAGTGTGGTATAAAATCGTGACTCTCAAAGCTACTAAAACTGTGTAATAAAACATACTGTCGATAAATCATTGTTTTTTTTACTTGTGTGAAAGAGCGAGTGAAAAGAGTCTACAGAAGTTTGATGACACATCAAAGACTGAGTGAACTAGCTATGATTTCTGTCCATTGCGACATTGCCATCTATCCATATGCTGAAATCGATAAAATTTCTGGAAAGAAGGCAAAGAGACTGGAACTATAATAGCAGATTAAAGATTGGCTTTAATCTATAGTTGCTAATTTCCCTTCCGATTGAATGAATAAACCGTGATTCAGTTTAGATCCTTGAACTTCCTAGATCCATAATGGAAACACTAAAAATGGCATATGCGGCATATTATTCAGGTAATACCACCGCCCTCCCCTAAATATCTACCATCTTAAGGATGATTGACCCAACCACCTACCCGAATTAAAATGTTGGCTACGTTCCTTGGTCCAAAACGATAGAAAATCATTGAAACAAAGGCTTTGACCAATCAGATCAGCCCATTCAAAAACATGCATTTGTCAAAGTTCTCTGAAAATTATTGATTTCTCTTGAAATTTACCGCAAAAAGGTGAAAAAAACATGCTTTATATGCAATCGACCATTATGAACCATCTAGTATCTTTTCTGGTCTGATTTTCCATCCTGAATGGGTGAAAAATTGCATTTTGGTGTGTGACGGTGGGTTAAACGGCCCGCTTAGCTCAGCGAATCAGAATTCATGAAACTTTTGATCACTGGTTTGATGGTGTATCAAACAAATAATAATGAAGAGAAGGCATTCAATTACTGCATTATTTTGATAAAAAAAATGTTACTAACTATAATAATTATAAATTCCTGCAATATACCCTTGTATTATAGCAAAAAGGGGTAAAAATAACATTTTGTTGCATTTCACGAAGCTAGACACATGATTTAACTGTTTGCCAGCCCAGATAAGTAGTACAATTTGATATGACTTTCATATGAACGATAATTACTGCACCATCCTGACAAAAACAAGACTGTTACTATCTATAATAATTATAAAAATAATTATAAATACCTAGGAGATAAAATACCTTTGTATTATAATAAAAAAGGATATATGGAGGTAGTTCGCACCAATTCCCGTTTTTCGTATTATATCTAACAGCCTACTTTTGTACCACAAATGTACAGATTTCATGGTTTAATATTTATGTTTAGAGGGTGTCGCCATCTCAATAGGTATCCGTGGATAGGCAAAGCCCTGCTGAAAACTTATATAGGTGTTTTAAATTTGATAAATAACTATTTCAATGAAAAAATATAAAATCAAGCAAGACAATAGACGAATATTCATAACAAAACACAAAACAAATGAATACGTTAGGCAGGGTTGACAGGTCTATGGACAATCATGTCGCCACCACCCGAATTAAAATTTTGGCTACGTCCAAAATGATCACAAAATCATTGAAAAAATAAGTCTTATACTACCGAGCCGAAATAGGAAGGAAAAATACCCAATTTTAGAAACACACTGTATAAAGTAAAAGTGCTACTACTTGGACGTCACATATATGACAGTGACGTAATGGCGTATCTAGCATTTCGACAAATGGACATACATATTGGTTATGTTGATTTTTAGCTATAATAATTTACTTAAAGTCTAGAGACCAATACACCGAGGTAACCGTAAAATTAAAGGAATAATTTCATATGATACTCCACCATTACAATGGCAAGCAATACTCGGAATGAAATTGGAGAGCATTACAGACGTAGTAATCCATATGAAGAGGAAAATGATGTGGAAACTCCTAGTGAAATGGCAATTACAAGACGTCGAGAAAGACATGCAATTCAAAGTCGCAGAAGAGCAGTATATGTAAAGAAAGAAGTGAAGGGCGTTGAAGGCTACTTTAGCGAGTATTGTGCGACTACGACCATCCATGGCTTTAGGTATTTGGTTGAGAATAGAAGCCGTTGTGAAAAGTGAGAAGCCAATTTCGTTAATATTAGAATAGAGCTTCAAGTTATATCAACATACACGTATAAAATGAGGAGAATAGCTTATAGCATACTTTGCAGCTTTTGTCAATTTAACGTTCAAATAGGTTACCAGAGGACTAGAAGGTATTGTAGAAGTCAGATATACATATATGAGTTGTTTACAATTTTTTCAGGTCTCAATCAGTGTCGACACTAATCTATAGTGCAGTTACGTTATTATGTAGACCTGAGTAATGATAAAACCGTAATTATCTATACAAAATATATATCATAATAATTAAGAAAGCGGTAGGAGATCAAAATAATCGAAAATACCAATTTGCAATAGATACAAACAATATAAATTGATCTATTTATTGTATAATAACATCTACAGGAAACAAAGATACTCGATACTAGGCAACTTTATTTCTTACATACTAGCAATTTATTCCACAAAATCTGTGTTGATGAACTAAAACATAAGCATATATATGTATATAGCACGAGGCACAAATTATGGTCATCAAACTCAGTTCGACCACACAAAACTATATTCCAACGATCATTTATGTACCTAGCTCCGAAATTATATTGTGCAATACCATTAACCATAAAGTCCCTCAAATTTGGCAAAAATTTTAAACAAAAACTAAAGGAATGGATTTACTGTGTAGAGCGAATGATTATTCATAATATTATTAATCAATAAAATTTGTTCTAGTAATATTTTGATATGTATATTTGAAAACATTTAAATTTTTAGATCACATTTTATATCCACCCACAGGCAATGCCTACTGTGGATTTATTTATATTTATTTGCTACATTGTACTTATGGTGAATAAATATTATTGTAACATCTCTTTGTACACAGACATAATTATACAATTTTGACTATACTAATAGTCGTGAAACGGCGCAGCAAAAAAGCCGAAAGCGATTAGGGTCATTCGACCGGTCGGGTGTCTTGTGAAGGATTAAGGAGTCCTTTGTAGTGTCGGCACTCAATATGAGCACAAAAAATGTAAACTGCTCTTATATTTCTGACCTGTTTAATAAAAAAACATCCTAAATGCATTTATGGATGACTAAAACACCTACGTTAGAGCTTGTGTATAGTCTATTATTCAATCTACGGACTAGGATAATTAAAACTTCTGGCTCCAAGATGGCCCAAATCTCTTCAATAGTCAACAAGGCTAGATTTCGTTTTAGCGGAAACCGACATGGCGTTTGAGCGGTTGAGAGTATTATTAATCGGTTTGGTTTGACGTCCTGAGTCAAACGAGACCATTCCCAGACCAAGAAAACGCTCCGGTGAAAAACTACGGCACTTTAAAGTTTCAGGACCTAACCTAACTTCACCCGACCGGTCAAGTTGTTGAGGTCAAATGGGTTAAATAAAGGAGTGGTAATTAACTCGGTGTGATGCCTTGAGTAGGACTAGACCATTCCCAGACTGAAAAAATGGCTCAATGAAAATCCACACCTCTTTGAAATTTCAAACCAAACCTGAAAACATTTGAAATTTCGATATTTGTTTCACGGTCAGTTAGAAAGTACTTGACGAGTACAGTACAACGACACCAGAAGCAACACCAAGAAATGGAAAACAAAAAACTTAAGATACTTTGAATTCTAATGTTCCTAGAAATTAGGCAAGTTTAAGTTGAATTAGGTTTGTCCATTTACATAAGTATGGAAGGAGGGGCTGAGGGGGCTGACCGCCCCAGACGTCACTAATTTTGTAGATCTTGAATATTCTGGGCAACATATCCCCAGGTAGGGATGTCACATGTTCAGTTTTTTCACAGTGCGTCGGAATAGACTTCAGGCGCAGACACTAGCTCAATTTGCTTAGGATATATCAGGTAAGATATTGAAATTTCCAAATATTAAAGTGGCGTAGTTTTTCACCGGAATATTTCCTCCTTCTGGACGTGGTCAAGTTCAAGTCATGATGTCTAGCCACGTCGATTAACACCCATTCTGAGCTCAACAAGTCAACTTTTTTTGGATAGGTTAGATTAGGTAACGAAACTTCAAAATGCCATAGTTTTTCACTAGAATGTTTCCTCGGTCTGGGAGTGATCTCGTTTAGGACGTCAAACCGAGTCGTTTGACACCACTTTCGACCCCCATTTCGGTTTCCGCTAAAATGAAGTCTTACCACTCACAAAGTTCAAATATGGTGATGTATAAACTAATTTCGAAACAATTGCCCTGTAAAGGCACCCCACACACACTATTATCTACCCCAAAATTTCGGCTTTGAGATATATTCAGGGTTTTTTACATTGTATTAGCAACAATTATATCGGTCTAGACCCTCGATATTTTTTCGATTGAAATGATCACCTAAAATCTAAATAATTGGGGGTTTGTATTAAAAAAAAAATAATTTTGAGATGAATGGAAAGATCATAATATATTTTATAACAAAACTATTTTTGCTTTCTCTTTTTTCGCAATAATTCAAAAGTTATATCAAAATATGAATTCAGTATCGAAGACACGCCAACGGCTCCCGAACCGATGCGCGATGTGACGTTACGATGCATTCCTTTCACCACCGACGTCCTATTCCGATAGTAGATTCTAGATTCCCAGCCAATCGTCAACATAGTTAATTGTAACTAGTGTATATTTGTCGCAACATAAACAGACGACGAATGAAGTTTGCAGCTCGAGACGGAAGTCTACGACCAAAATAAATATCTCTTTGGATGTTTGATATTGGATTACAAATTCTCACCCCCTACCCCCCTAGCAACCAGTGTGACTTCTTGATACCATGGTATCTTACCATCTAGCGTATATTCTTACCACTAAGCGTACCCCTTGCGGTGTGACTTCAGCTTTAGACATTGCGCCATCACGGCGCTGGAGAAAAGGTTGCTTCAACAAAACATATTTGATCAGGTACTTTATTACTGGAATTTTTAATCTAATTTCAAACATTCAAACATATATTATTTATTTCTATCGCCGATTTCGTCTCGAGCTGCAAACTTCATCCGTCGCCTATGTTGCAACAAATATACACAAGTTACAGCTGTAACTAATTTCACGAGTGGCTGGGAATCTAGAATCTACTATTGGAGTAGGACGTCGTTGGTGGAAGGAATGCATCGTGACATCACACGGGGTGGGAGCCGTCGGCGTGTCTTGGGTACTGGATTCAAAACCCCATGTTTTAAATAAGTTTTTAATTATTGCAAAAAAAAGAGTTTTGTTATAAAAATTATTTATGCTCTTTCCATTTATCACAAAAAAGTATTAGTAAAAACCCCAATTCAACGTTATATGAAATAATTAAATATTAATTACCTAACTTGCTACTTAAATATACTCCTGCAAACTTAATATTGTAGAACACTATTATCGCAGGCGTGAGAGCACAACAACAGGCACGGGTGGCGTGGCCATGACAAAGCTTACTAAAATATGGCGTGACCATAACATCACTAAAGCTACCAAAATGTCACTGGTTCAGTCTCTTGTGTTCTCCATATTTTTGTATGCTTCGGAAACTTGGACTGTTAAAAAGGCAGATCGAGCTCGCATAGATGCTTTTGAAATATGGATGTGGAAGAGAATGCTGAGAATTCCTTATACCGCCCATCGAACTAATGTTTCCATATTGGATGAGCTCGGTAATCCAAAGAGACTATCCTCCATTGTGTCGATGAGAATGCTTACATTCTTCGGACATATTCACAGAAGCGATAATATGGAGAAACTTGTAGTTCAGGGTCACGCCCCGAGTGGGCGGCGCCGTGGCCATTCCCCTACATGCTGGGTGGATACGACGAAACAGTTGCTAGATATGAGTATAAAGAGCGCCACTGAACTGACAGTAAATCGCGAACGATGGCGAGCTACAGTTCTCAAAACTATTGATAATATTCGTGTCGACAATACTCTAGCTCCGACTTAATGCATTTTACGAGTTCACAACATGTCTGTTAGGACATTGTGACTATGATGATGAGAGCACAATATCAGAAAATGGGCACTACTTGTGCCTTGTACTTCAAGAAATTATTCGAGGCTTTTTTTTCTGCCAGGACAGCATCCTTTTGCATTCAGATCACATTTTTCCCCTTTTTTATTGTTAAGTTCCATTTCATTCATTTAATTTTAATGCTGTTTAGTGGTACCGCAACAGTCTCTACATAATAATGTACCTAAGACCCCCTAAGACCTCGCTAACTTATTTTAATGTGGATTTGATACACATAGTTAGTACCCTATACGCTTATACACGTTAAGGTTAAACTTAGTTTTCATTGCTTACTCGATTTTGTCAATTGGAGCCGCTTCACACTTACCGGAACCATCTAGTCGGTGCCGGCTAACCGGTCGTTTAGGTTTATTAAGTTATATTGGAGCTTTCACACGCACCGTAGCCGGTTAGTCGGCAACCGAGTGGGCCGTAGGACACTAGCGCGCCGCGATCAGATTGGTCCTAATCCCACCGGTCAAAAGCAGGCAAAATATTTCGGATAGGAGGCAGGTATGTGGACACTAGCGCGCAAGGCGCCGCTCGGTTACTTTTGTTGTAATACCGCTGATTGAAATAAATGGTAATACCGTTGATAAAGAAATATTTTCTTCAATCAACGGTAATACATAATATCATAGACTGGCAGCAATTTCTGTCAGCATTGAACGTGTTTTTTTCTAACTTGTCGAATGCTGGTAATATTCATTAAGAAATAAGATAAAAGGTTTGCTTAAACCTATATTTCTTGAAACATTGAACATTTATTCAAATTCAATGTATTTAAACAAATAATAGATACTTTTAGTCCAGTGAATAAAGGTCTTCTACAAAGCATTCCGCAACCTGCTCATGATCTAGGAATAATAAACCGAAAGTCCATCTCAGCTAACGCCCAATTTCAGAAGTAACATCCTTATATGCTACAATTAAACTTAAATTCTGTATTTATTTGAACCAGACTTGTGTTAGATTAAATCTACACCCTATTGTTGTACAGTTATGGCAAACTTGCTTTATTCCTAGATGGATGGCGATTTCAAAATCACAAAGTATTTGTGAGGGGTTAAAAGGTCAATTCTTTTCTCCACAATAATCGGATAGCAATTTAAAACCTAAAAATATATAACACTTAATTTGATAGTAACATAAACACCAGATGTATATAATGACCATTTTTAAAAGCGTGGATTATAAATAATTGAAAAAAAAGTGTACACTAATCAAAGGTGTCATCTACGTATAAGTTGTTACAAGAGCACAGAAAATTTGGATTTTTTTTGCAACAAAATGCAACTAGGCTATGGTCGTAAATCTAGGGCTGTTCGCAGAGCAATCACAAACTAGTCAGCGTCAATTTGATTGACCAGTACTAGTCAGAAATAGTTTGGCAACTGCAATGGCGAATACTGATTGGCTCTGACTGGTTTGTGATTCTCACTGCGAACAGACCCATTAATTATTAAGAATAAAGGGTAGGTAGTCATTAGGAACACCGAAGTTTAATTTTTTTCCGGCGCGCAACTGACCGGTGCCGATTAAGGCACCCTTTTCGAAAACAGGTAAAAATTAAACCGTGCGCACTCACCACCGAGTGCCGGGTGGTCGCTGGATCACAGTGATCACACCACTGCAGCGACGGTCGCCGGAAACCGGCTACACGGCAACCGCAAGGCAGTGGGAATAAGAATCATATGCACGTGTTCACATTAGCCGTCTTGCCGGTCTTCGGTTGTTGCTGAACCAGTGGCTCTGTGCGTCTCATACTTGTGTGTTAAAAAAGCAGACATGAAATAGATATGCATTTGAATAGGTTCGATGCAACGCCTTATGTGGTATTTTTACCCTGTAGTGTATCTTTTAGTCGGTTGTGGAGGTTCATCATATGAGGCTATCCACATCCTAAAGTGGTTGAAGAACGTATTTTCATCTCCACGCAAATGTCTGAAAAGTGTATAAAATGCGGCAAGTTCTTCTCTTTTTGCATTGACAGGATGCACCCAGTAAATCAACGCTTGTCATCTTTTTCTTCGCAACCTCCGATATAATATCCATATCGCAATAACACGTTGGCAATCCACGATTCAAAACTGCACGCTACTGAACAATAAATAAAATCAATCTTTGCCCGGTACCGGATGCAATGTGAAAGCTTTTGATCAGCCGGGTAGTCGGCAGTGTCGGCACCGACTAGTGTGAAGCGGCTCTTACCCAAACATCTTAACACAGTGACTCAGGGAACCTACGGGTCTTTCGCTTGATACTATTTCTTGAAACACTTGCTACCTCTGATAATGATGTCTGGTTCTAGATGCTTTTGGGCCGTCTTGATACTAGTAGCAATAATGATCTGTTGTCTGCTTATCAGCAGAATACTAATCAGATTCATGTCGACTCCCATCATAGTGAGCTTTTCTACCAAAGAATCGCCCATAAACAGCGTACCATTCCCAGCAGTCACCATTTGCCCAGTGACTAAAGCCCAAAAGTCAGTTTTCAATTTCACCAAAGCAATTCACGATTTAATAGATGGGAAAGAAATCAGCGAAGAAGAGTAAGTATCTGTAGAGTCATCTAGTGCGTAGGTTTCTTAAAGTGGGTTTTTAAGGTGAGTCAAACTTAACGCCTCGCAGTTTTGTGACCAAGCTACCTTTTTAGAAACATAACTATGCGAGTCGTACGTTTAGTTGCACAACATTTAAAAAATAATGGCTAATCCAAGCGTGACATATCAAAGTTATGTTTTTTTGAATGGAATACCCTGTATGTTATTGCACATTCCTTGGTCAATTCTAGTGTGACTTTATGTATCACACATGTGACTTAAAATGAACAGTTTAGGCGCAAATCACCATTTTTGGAATAAGTAGATATCAGAAAAAAATTAATAATGTTATACCCCACCTGAGCCTGCTGTTACTAAATGGCCCCGGGAAACAGTAACAGAGCCTACACAGAACACGAGGCTAATGACCAAAGCAGTCCATGCCCATGATACAGAGGTAAAAGAATGAATGTTGTAGCCTATTAGCTACTGCAATCTACTAGAGAGACAATTTCCAAAACCACTAAACATTTCGAAGTGAAAGGAACATTAATTTGATGGTATAAAAAAATTGATTTACGTCACGTCTCTGCCCTTCAAATTTTTCGGTATTCATTAAAGCGTTCGCAAAAAAGGAAAACAGAAACCAGATTTTAATTTTGTACCAGGTTATGCTTTATAGGTTTTATAATTCGAACACATTTGAATTCAATCTTCCTCATCTGATATCTTGCTAATAGGCACTAAAGCCTTGAAGGGCTCCAGTCAGATGTATCGTTTCTTTTGAGTTGATGAACATTACTACTTTTTTATAACATTAATTTTCTAAAACGCAGCTTGCACAGTAATAGTTAAACCATACCAGTCTATGTGCTAGACCGTTCTCTTGTACGTCAACTGAGACGTTCAAGCCTATTACTGTGATTAACAGTCTTTACAATACCGCATTGTTTTTTAGGCAAAAACTTGGAGAATATATGTCTCTAGTCTGCCACTACGGGCACTATGGAGAGACACGTTTCAAAGAGAGCGAAGTATTGACTGAGGAATTTTTCAAGAAAATTGATACCGTAGGTAAATTTGTATAATATTTATAAAGCCCAGTTTCACAATCAGTGAACTAAAGGTTAAAAGAAAACTAGTGGTTAGCGAACACTTCGCGTTCCATAACGTCAAAAGCTCTGGTTATCCAGTAGCTAAGTTAACCCAAGGATAAAGTATGGGTTATCTCTAACGTTAGCATAGTAAACAACCAGCACAATAAGTCAAGATGGTGGAAATTACACGCGCATCCCCACTTTTGGAGGGTTTTTTATAGGGATGCTAACGATACTTCGATACTTCTGCACTAATATCGAGTATTTTTGTCATCGATACTTTTTGAGGCATTCCAAGCTGGTATTGATACTTTTGTATCGGTATCGAAAATAATTATATAATTATTGAGGGGTGTAATAAGTTGCACAAAAAATGCTCTGTACGAACCAAACGCGCCTATTTGGCTAGAAAATATCGAGTTGGTACCGCTAAATATCGAGTTGGTACCGGTATCGATATTTTCATTCCGCATCCATTTAAATTATCATTTTGGGAATCATTTTTATACAGGAAATCCTCAGAGATATTATGCTGGTTGTTTATTATGCTGTGGTAATACAAACATGCATTTTGACATTGACATCTAAGACATCGATGGATTTTTAAACTCTGTTACCTGATACTTTAAAGGGGTGATACACGTACGAGCAAGTACGCGTACTTATGGCTCGACGACCTTTTTCGCCTGTGTGTCACCGTAAGTATGCGTACTTTAAAACCGTCGAGCAAACCGCCGGCGATCCAACTGGTTTGAAATCTCGTAGCTTGTCTTGCCTCGTACTGCGAGCCGCGAGCCACCACTTTGCTTCGGCAGGCCATCGATGCGCAACGCTTATTGTGCCTGGCGTTTGTTAAAAGTTTTGTTTATTTAGGAAAATCATCAAAATGAGTGATTTCAGCTTCACGTCTGTCACCGACGTCGAGCCGAGTAAGTTCGCGAACTTAAAAACCGCGTACTTAAAGTTCGTACGTGTATCACCCCTTTTAGACTGGCTTGCCATCTATTTGACAGGTTTCAGCTGACGAAGAAGTGCATCTCAAATTTAATTTTTAAGTAGTGGTGTGGTGATCCGGAACGCGCTCCTGGCTGCTATACGTTTGAACGCACCTTTAGCTGTCAGGCTGCCAAAGTTTGACATTGACGGCAGTGTCAGATGATAGAAGGAAAATCAATTACAATTTGTTAAAGTGTACGAGTGTAGTTATTTGATGAAGTTAAGTAATGTATTTGATTATTACTACATCATATATTGTTCAGATATTTTATGTATCAGATCATGAGTGACTTTCTATATTAATTTTCCATCTGTGATTCTGTACTACTGTTCTGTAATGCTTCCTTCCTTTTCTTTCATTCTGTGTTAATTGTCAATCCGTTTTCACAGAAAAAGATATTGTTCTGTGATGCTTTTGGTTGTTGTGTTTGGTCACTGAATAAAGTAACGGGCTGTGATATCGTTGCCATAGTTTTGGTTGATAGTTTGTTTAATAATTACGAGCGGGGATTGTTTTTTGAGAAACGTAACAAGCTGGAGACCAACATTTCAACAGAAGGGTTTTTGAGTCTTTTTCACGAATATTTGCAGGTATGTTGTCTTTTGAGTTTGTATTATTAATGTGGTCTGGCTACTATTTTTGGAGTGTTTCAGAAGGTATATACTATACATCCTGCTTTTAAGACGACTTTATATGGTGTTGGGTCTCTGATTTACGTCTACTCTAGGTATTGGTGAACAGAGGCAACTCTGTCTTTAAGGGTTGTGTTCTGGAAACCACGGTGACTGTTCCCGTAACTGACTACCCATCACTTACCCAAAGTGGAAGTGG
Organism: Callosobruchus maculatus; assembly: GCA_951848785.1. Taxonomy (NCBI): domain Eukaryota; kingdom Metazoa; phylum Arthropoda; class Insecta; order Coleoptera; family Chrysomelidae; genus Callosobruchus; species Callosobruchus maculatus. The sequence continues at coordinate 6,621,911 of CATOUR010000100.1, forward strand.
GGAATGATTCTACCTCGCGTTCACACGTACCATACGTTTCCTCTAACCAGCCCTTTTATATGTTGTTTATTGTTTATATTTATCTATTGATTTATTTATGCGCGTAGATACCATGCTTGCTATGCTGTTATGCTTGCTATGCTTGCGATGTTATGTTTATATTTTATATACCCTATCCCATTTACCCACTTTATTTACTCCTTTATATGTTTGATTATATTTATTTATTCATATATGTTATTTTACATTTTTCCACATCCTACCCATATTTTCCTATTTGACGTTGAACAGAGACCTAGCCCACCATGTATTATTATTATTATTTATCATTTAGACTGTGAATGTTTATAACCATTTATTTATTATACAATATCAATAATAAGAGCCAGTTTACCACTATTATTGAGACATTTTGAATCGTATATTTTAACATATCAATATAAATACTTCACCAGTAAAAAATATGAAATACAAAGCACTCATGATTTGATAGATACAAGAATCAAGTAATAAAATCATACCATAAACACTCAGCACTCATGATTAATAAATACAAAACAAATGTTAAGAAACAAATAATAAAAAAACCATATCATAACATTTCTGTGTTTGATTTCATTCTCTCTGAGTTGGTACACATGCATGCTAAAAGAATCTGGTTACCATGGGCACACATACAACATTGGGTTCTAAATTCCACCACTAGACGTCTTGATCACTTTGGCTATTTCTAAATTGGGTATCGGTTTTGACAGTGACCAGTTGCTCACTACAGTGGTCTGAGTTGGCAATCCTGTAAGTGATCAGGATCGCTTTAGTAATATTTTTAATGAATATCTCATTGCCGAAAAATAATGACTATTTTTATGAACAAAAATTGATGCATAATCTAAACATTCATAGCAAAAATTCTTGACTGAAACAAATTCATTTTTTCGTTTATAATATATTGTTAGGCGTCAATTACTCGTCAGTAGCGGTACGAGCACCGAGTGCAGCTCTGTACGTATGTCGTCAAGCATATGTCAAGTCAAGATTCATTCTGGAGGATTTTTAGTTATGACTAGGCGAACATCTGTTCGCTGTTAACACTGCTGACAGTCCAAAGTATCGGGTAACAGGGTAATAGTCTATTGTGCTACAAGTCAAAGATATGAATACAAAGGCTAGGTTTCCAACTTGAAGATAAATAAGCTTAACCTTTGGTTCAATCCGATAACTACTGGATAACTTCTACCAGGGGTTACCAATGATTGTGAAACTGGGCCTAACTGAGGTAAGGTAACTACTTGTATGCTAGCCAACAAAGGCCGCTGCACAATTACCCGCAAGCGGGAACGGAAACGGTAACGGTAACGAGAACGGGAACGGGCAAAGAATCTGGATGCTCAATAGAAACGTGCGACCTACCAAACATTGAATAGTGATCACCACAAAACATCTAATTGGGATGAATCCTTAGGTTTAGGAGGTTCAGAGGTTTGGGTGATTTGTTGACTTTGTGTTTGTTTATCGTATTTGTGGTTTGTGTTCTGTTTCATACTTTACAAATATAAGTTGTTCGTATTTTCACACATTTTACCGCTTAGTTTGTCATGTAAAAAATCAACTCGATCAAGAATTGTTTTGTTTCAATTTCAGGATTAGAAATTTCACAAAAAAAAACATTAATTTTTTATTCTTTCGAAAGCTATTAGTTTTTGGACACACAGATAGGGTGAAATTCATCAAATTTGAGACCCTATCTCTCCCCCTGCAAGAAATTGGTCGTGTTAAATGTAACCCTCTGTATTCAAAAAAAAAAATATTGTTTCAGTCATCAGTATATTTTATTAACAAGTCCACTACATCTTTCTTAAAATGCAACTCCTTTCGTGGAGTCAGCACCTCCATATCTTGGCAACTGACTCCATTAAGCTAAGGTTACACTCGTTGACCTCAGTATTCAATTTATGTAGGCTGATGTCCGTTAATTTACTTATAGCTTCATTCATATACTCGTGTGTCGTCGTTCTCCTCTTTAACTTTGATGTCCTTATGTGGTTCAGGCCCTGATTAGAAACTATGGAAACTATCTTACTGCGATTCTGCCAACCTACCGATTCTATTGGAACCTCCATAGAGACATCACTTCCAATAAGGGCTTATCATACAAGTGCGCGCACTGTCCAACCAAACTGTCCAAATTCACCAGTATAGTTCATTATTACGCACACTGGCCATTGGAGCAACAACAGTAAATAAACAGTTATAAGCAATAGACAATAAAACAGCAACCAACGGTAAAAACACGGTAGCAAACACAAAATAATAATGGATAAACGATAATTGGATTAAGACGTATAATATCTATGGTCTGTATCAATTGTGACGTGTTATACGAAAAGAAAAGTTAGGTTGACAATGACGCGTGCCATCTATTAGCTAATGGCTTGATCCTGAAGTTCGACGCTTCTATTGGTTCCAAGAACGGGAAGACTTAGGGCCGGTTTCTCAATGTCCAGTTAAATATTTATCTGGAAGTTAACGGGCATCTGTTAGATAAATATTTTAAACAATTGAAGGTTAAACTTACGAATTCAAGAAAATCTGATCTGACAGTTGTATCCATAGAAACACTAACTGGCAGCTACCCATCTGACGCTTTTAACTGGACATTGAGAAACCAGCCCTTAGGGTCGTATTCGTAGTCGATACTTAAGGGTCTCTTAATACTTGAGGGTCGCTTAAGTAAGGTTTTGGGTTTCGAAACCTTACTTGAGGGTCCCTTACGTAAGGGTACCTTGAGTAATCCTCAAGTCAACATGACATTTCATTGGAGTCAAGGCGATTTTGTAGGTTAATTTTGGAGTACGGTGTTGTCAGTTTCTGCCACATCCTGAAAAATATTCGCCAAAGAACACGAAATACTGGCACAATACAAAAAGAGATAACAGAAAACATCAAAACGCTTAGGCATAGGCATAACAAATTGACTTATATTTAAAATATGACAATATCGCCAAATGAATTCTGCGATCTGGTAGATGTCTAGGAAACACATACATAAGAAAAGCCACACTTGAGGGTCCCTTGAGTAAGCCTCAAGTATTACTCAAGGGATGCTTGATAAACGACTATGAATACGGACCTTAATCTTGGATAAGCTTTCGGTTCACGTTACCAGGATTGCTTGCCCCCGTTCGGTACCGGAGTTCCATTGTGCATGCTTTCATTCATTTATGTACAGTTTAAGTTTTTTCTCGTTACCGTTATCGTTGTCGTTGTACAGCGGCCTTTACTAAAAGCAATAATGGCTAGATTCTCGATTTTAACTACAAATATCTTCTCCTAACATAAAATACTAACAATTTTTTCAAATTTCAGCTTAAACTTAGCATTACAGATTTTTCAAACAACTGCAAATATCTGAGTAGTTGGCAAGGCTCCTGTGAAAGCTTTTTCTTGCCTATACTAGTGGACGACGGTGTTTGTTATACTTTTAATATGCTGGACAAGCACCATATATTCCAGGATGACGTGTAAGTTTGAGGAATATTGGTATCTGCGATGAAAATAGGTTAGGAAGTGCAGAATAGAAATGGCTTATTTTATTATACAGCAACATAGTGGCTAAAAATCACAAAACAAAAAATGAATAGTACTAGCTGCTTTAGATCAATAAAATGTTCTAGTGATTGATGTACCGATCAAGAGCCGAAAGGATGTCGAAGCTCAAAAATTAATACGTTTGCCAGTACAGATGCTCAAAAAGTTATTACAATGCGGGCTAGCATAGAAATAGTTAAGCTCTCAGTTGCAATAACTTTCACCAAATTCGAAGAAAAGTATCAACATCACTTTCTTATAGGCATGCTGAATGATTCTTTTTGTAAAATTTTATACCCTGTTAAAGGCCACAGAAGCCGACGAAACGTCAGTAAACTTTTGCTTCAAGTATATGTGGTTTTAATAGACAAACCACCATAGGAGAAGTTTTTGTAATTACATTCTGAATAGTAGTAGTAGTAGTAGTAGTAGTGATGGGGAGGCGAAGCCAGGCAAGTAAGCCACCTTTAGCCCTTTTTGCCAACCCCACTGAACCAGTCACTGAAAACACCAAAATCTACATTCTGAATATGTTTGAAATGTATTGCAATCACTATCACATGGACCAGTTATACAGGGTGTAACCAAATAAGTGTAAAACATTTAAGGGGATGACAGTTGACTCCTCATCGAAAAAAAGATAGGATCTTTCATATAAAGAAACTTCATTGGTGCATTCCTTGTTAAGATACAGCCCCTTAAAGGGGGTACATGAAATTTGTTTAACAATTTTTTTTTCACAAAAAAAAGTTACAATATTGAAATTAACCTGACATTTTCTGCTACCAAAAAGATATTTAGCCAGTAATTTATTTGATTCACACCATAGTTGTAGGGGGTGGAAAACGCAACCCCTAAAATTTATTTCCAATGCAACTTTTTGCCTTATTATTTGTTTACCATTTAAAAATTTATTTCTGATAGCATGTTTTATTCTAAAAAAATGTCTCTTGAATTTTTTGCCCAAAATCAGCCATAAGCCAGTTCGCAGCCAAAAGGGCTATCGACAATACATTTTTAAATGGTAAACAAATAATAAGACAAAAAGTCGCATTGGAAATGAATTTTAGGGGATGCGTTTCCCACCCCTTACAACCATGGGGCAAACTAGATAAATTACTGTCTAAGTGTCTTTTTGGTAGTAGAAAACGTCAGGTAATTTTAATATTGTAACTTTAAGCAATGTTAAACAAGTTTTATGTACCTCCTTTAAGGGGCTGTATCTTAACAAGGGATGACTCAATGAGGTTTATTTATACGAAAGATATTACTTTTTTCGATAAGGAATCAACCCCTTAAAATCTTTTACACTTATTTAGTTACACCCTGTATTACCCTGTTGAATACAGCGTCCAGTAAGAGGTATAGAAATAAAACATTTTCAGGGTTCAATATAAGGATTTTCACCACTCTAATACTCATTGGAATGTGTCATGGAACATTGATGAAGGCTATACAAATAGGACTATCTTCGCGTACCCCTTTAGGGCTTATTTACCAGGATATGACAATGGTTTACATATTGAGTTTCAACAGAAAGTTAGCGAGTTGGATTACTTATGCTTAGATCATATACAGGGATTTGCTGTAAGTAATGTTACTCTCATTACTTTTGAATGGGTAATATAACCTATAACCCACAAATACGCAGTCGTTCTTAGACAACCGAGGTGTACAGAGCGTTTCGGAGTGATCTCAGTGAACTGTTACGTGATTTCGTGAATTAAACATTTAGGCCCAGTTTCACAATCGTTAGTTAACTAGTGGTCAAAAGAAAACTAGTGGTTAGCGAAAATAATCCATTTCATAATCGACGGTATACGTCAAAAGCTCTGGTCAACCAGTAGTTATGTTAACTCAAGGATGCGGTATGGGTTATCTTGGCGTTTATTGTGGTCAATTGACAGCTTTGGAGGTTATAAAAACATGGATTTTGATACTGACGTCTAAGACGTCGATGGATTTTGATTAAGCTCTGTAATGACATCAATCAAAAATATGAAAAGAAAGGTTAGGTTTCTTTGTCAAAGGGTTAGCTTTTATTCACGGAACACCATTATGGCAGTGCTCTGAGATCAATCCGTGGTGCCAACTTAAAAACAAATAAGTTCAACCTTTGGTTTTCTTTGTGAAACAGAGCTCTCCGATAACTACTGGTTGACTTCCATCTGTCGGTCAAGTGACTACTAGCGGTTACCAATGATTGTGAAACTGGGCCTTAGATAGATAAAGTGACAAACACACTCTTAGGAGAGGAAGCAAGGGTAGGGTATGAGTGTAGAAAGTGGGGGCGAGTCCCCCACTGGGGGGTTTAGTAAAGTCTCCATGGAACAAGACACATCAGGGGTTGTAAATCAAATTATTTCATCAGATGCTATCCAATTAGAATCACAAAATATTCCAAATGTGAGTAACGTTGGTAATTCCACTCCACATCCAGAGGCAGCCGCACAAAATCGTTCCGAACGCCAGTTTTTGCTATATAAACAAACAGATGTCGGACCGTATCAGGTATACGCAGAAAACAACTCACCCAATTTTACTGGCAAATTAAACCGGATAAAGGTAGGTGACGTAATTTTAAGATCTCTTCCCGAAATCGACAATCAAGTAAAGAAGATTGACTCAGTCGGAAACAACAGAGTGAGAATAACCTTCAAAACTCACATTGCAGCTAACACTTTGGTCAATTCACACTCATTCTTAAAAATATATAATATAGACTTTTATATTCCGAAATTTATTCTTTTCAGACAGGGCATAATCACAATAGACAAACAATTTTCAGAACAATACATACTCGAAAGAATAAAGCCTTCTGATCTTCACAATAACTTTACTATAGATTCTGTTAAACGAATGACCAGAAAGACTGTTGAAAACGGTGAGGTTTCTTATGTTCCGATAAATAAAGTAATAGTCAGTTTTCAAACACAAGAGTTACCAAAGCAAGTAGAAATAAATCACGTAATATTTGATGTCACGAATTATGTTCAAAAGGTTATAATGTGTCACAACTGTAATAGGTATGGGCATTTAGGTAAACATTGTAAAAGCAAACCTAGATGTGCAAAATGTCATGAAAAACATGTCACCAGTAACTGCCAAAGCAGCTTTGACTTACCTAAATGCCTAAACTGTGGAGAAGAGCATTTCTCTTACGAAATGAAAAAATGTAAAGAATTCAATAGACAGAAAGAAATAAAAACCCGTATGGCAAACTGCAACTTATCTTATACAGATGCTGAAAAGTCTATTCCAAAGGTAAGCTACTCCACGATAGTACAAAAAAACATGAATAATCCCCCATCACAAACTAACGATCGGATAAATAGGGCACCCATTTCCTACAACCAACAGTCCCCTTCAAACAGTCAACTACAAAATTATTCTGATAGACAAAATCCACATTTCACTCAGCCAGTACGGAAACGCCTTAGAAGTAATAGCCCAAGGATCTTAAATCCTACAGATCAGATCAGAAAAAATATAATTTCAAATCCAACTCTGCCTGGTGGTCCCGGAGGGATTACTAATAAGCCATCGTATTTACAGCATGTAGAAAATCTAGTCGATGAATCGTTTTTTAAATACTATTATAGAATTGGTTATGTTTTTTCTAACAAACTCCAAAGAAAGATTAGAAACAACGGAAATTTTGAAATTAATAAAAGAGCGAATAGAACAGGATGAAGTTTTTTTTTAATGTAGGTAAACATTAGAGGAGGTGTTCGCACTATAAAATAAAAACGAATCAGCCTCTCATCATACAAATTATGCCAAGTTCGAATCCAAGATTAAACATAATGCAGTGGAACTGCCGATCGGCAATAGCAAATAAAACAAATTTAGAACACCTCTTAGAGCAACAAAACATAGATGTCGCTTTGTTGTCAGAGACCTGGTTTAAACCTAATGTGTATGTCAACTTTCGAGGGTACAACACCTTACGACAAGACCGTCCAGATGGGAGGGGCGGAGTCGCGATATTATTGAAAACGTGCTTACAGTATTCACAACTCCGTCAAGAAAATTCCGATAAAATTACGTACGTCTCTGCCACAATTCGACTACAAACGAGAAATAACTATTTAACACTAGTATCGGTATACATCAAACCTCAAACAAGAATAACAGTAGAAGAGTGGGTATCATTTTTTTGGTTCATTACCGTTCCCGTTTGTTGTGGGAGGTGATTTCAATTCGCATCATGTAGCTTGGGGGTCTGGATATTCAGATATATACGGCAAAAATCTGTTGGAGTCATTCCACCAGTGTAACTTAATATTCATTAATGATGGATCTTCAACCTACATCAAACATAACACAAGTTCCGCTATAGATCTTACTATTTCTTCTCCCCAGATCTCACATTTGCTCAGTTGGCATACGATGTCAGACTTATGTGGCTTTGATCATTTACCAATTCTAATAAACTATGGAATCTCACCCCATAAATTCGTATTTAAAGAACATAGGAAATGGAACATAAAGAAAGCAGATTGGACTAGTTACACATTTCATATGAAGTATTCCTATAGGGAAAATAATGTTCGTTACGACGAATTTATGTCTAATGTAAACCAAGCTGCTGAAGCATCTATACCTACTCTAAATCAGAACAAAAGACTAAAAAATGGAAAACCTTGGTGGACTCCCGATTGTGATATTGCAGTTCAAAATCGAAGAAGTGCCTTTCTACGTTATCAGGAAAATCCTAATCTAGTAAATTTACTCAACTATAAACGTTTAGATGCAAAAGCTAAAAGAGTGACAAAAAAGTGAAAAGGGACAGCTGGCGTACGTACTGTATGTCATTAAACAGTAATTCTCCTCTTAATAAGGTTTGGCAGCAAGTCATTCGATATAAAAACAGAAGACAAAAAAACTCTAATATCATAGATGCTTCAGCAGATTGGGTTGAGGATTTTCATAAAACAGGCCAATTGCATTAGCATCATGTGCTTTAAAAACGTATGAAAGAATAATAAAAAACCGTTTAGAGTTTTACATGGAGAAAAACTGCTTAATGCCTCTGTCGCAGTATGGCTTTCGGAAAGGACATTCGACACAGGAATTGCTCTGTCAATTGATAAATAACATACATATCGGCTTCACTCTCCAAGAACACACAACAGTCGCATTCCTTGACGTTACAGGAGCGTATAACAACGTAAATTATAGCATCCTTTCATCCAAAATGAATATGTTGGGACTTCCAGAAGGTCTAATCAACCACCTAATACAACTTTATACGGATAGAAGAGTGTATGTTAGAACTGACGAACATCTAATTAGGCCACGACTAACATCAACAGGCCTACCGCAAGGTAGCATATTAAGCCCCTTATTATATATAATATATACTCACGACTTCGAAAAAATGTTCGCCGATTCAACGACGCGGGTATTCCAATTTGCCGATGACTACGCTATTAGTATTCGGAACAAAAATATCGTTGAATCGACAAGAGACTTGGAAAAAGCATTAACAACAGCTCAAAAATGGTTTGCGGAAAACGGTTCTCCGATAGCACACGAAAAGTCATCAATTTGTACCTTCACGAGATCAAGATTCCAACCTCCCAATAGGATCAGAATAGCAGAACACGATTATCCGTATAAGCAGTCAGTTAAATATCTGGGAATGTTTCTGGATAGAAAATTGAATTGGAAGGAACACATCTCTTATGGAATCAAGAGGTGCGAAAACGCTTTAAATATTATAAAAGTATTCAGCCACCAGAAATGGGGAGCTGACCCGAATACTATTATTTTATTCTATTCTCACTCATAAGATCAATCTTAGACTACGGAAGTGTACAATACGAAAATGCTGCCAGGTGTCACTTACAAAAAATAGAGCAAATTAAGAACAAATGCCTAAGACTTGCTGTAGGGTTCTTACCAAGTACTCCAATAAATGTGATGGAAGCGGAATGTGCGGAACCTCCATTAACCTTACGACGTCAGATGTTAAGTGACAGAATGATAATTAAGGCCCGGTTGCACAATCCGAGCTTAAGCTTCGGCTTAAGGTAAGCCGACGTTAAACCACGTCAGTTGCAAAATGTCCGTTGTACAATGCTGGCTTAACCCCCCACTCCAAGCTTAACACGAGCTTACGTAAGCCGAAGCTCAACGCGAGCTTAGCTGAGGTTTAAACCTAACCTGATACATGTGACATGATATGTCAAGGAGGAACCTTCAGATTGCTTGTCACTTTATTAGGTCATATTTTTTGAAAGATTTGTGTCTGATTTAACAAAGAAAGCAAATGAAAGAACAGATACAGAAACGGTCGTTGCCGAAATTTGACACAAACTGTCGTAAGTGCCTAACCAAAAAAGGTAATTTTCAGATGATTATGTCAGTACGTATTGCTTCATTGATGCCAACTGTAGTGAATTTCATTATCATCCAGGTTTAAGTAAGGCGACGATTGTACAACGGATGTTGACTTTAAGCCTGAGCTTAGCTAAGCTTAGGCTTAACAAAGCTCGTGTTAAACTCGCATTTGTACAACCGGCCCTTAGACTCATAAATCAAGATAGAACTGATCAAATCCACTCGCTTTTTCTTTTAGGACTAACTAGCAGATACTGGCAATACAAGAATCTACCACTGATCATAGAAAGCTATCAAAGTTTACTTTCCTACCGAGACAAAATGTATAGCAATAAAGTCGATAATCGATTCATCCCCACATATTCCTCATATGGTTCTCCTCCTCAAGTATTACTCACTCAGTTTGTAGAGGACAAAAACACAACCTCTTTACAGTTCAAACAATATGTGAGTGAGAACTTCAGTGGAAAGAAACTCATCTTTACAGACGGCTCAAAGAAAGGTTCACAAGTAGGGTGTGCATTTGACGACCACAACAAGAAGTATTGGGAGAGATTCAAACTGCCACCAAGATCCTCAATTTACACTGCGGAGCTCTACGCTATCCGAAAGGCCATAGAATACTGCCTAACATGTAATGATTATTCACAGTTTGTAATTCTATCAGACAGTAAAAGTGCAGTTTTAAAAATAAAGTTCTGCCAACCAACATCGCAAAATTACTACTTAGTCACAGATATCATTGAACTGCATAAAAGAATCTTAGACCAACACAAAACTGTTACCATAGTCTGGATAAAGGCGCACGCAAATATCCAACCAAACGAAGTAGTGGATCGCCTAGCAAAAGAAGCAGCTGAAGGACAAGATATCGTCAGCAACTTCAAGATTCCTACGTCCGACATGAACTACTTCTGCAAGGAAAAACTGAAGCGAAACTGGTATGTTCATTTTCGCGATTACCCCTCTGGAAACCATTACAAATCATTCCAGAATGACTTAAGAATCAAGAGCTGGTTTAAAGACGAAACTAGACGATCATTTATCAGAACAATAAGCCGTTTGCGAAGTGGCCACTGCCTCACTGCATATCACAAAACGAGGGTCGGGTATTCAGATAACCCGCTATGCATATGTGGACAAAATGATTCCATACAGCATTGTTTACTAGAATGTGACAGATCTTCAAGGGAGACAACACTAATGTATAGAGAATTGGCAAATTATTTAACGTTGCCAACCAACCTACAACAAATTCTGAGAAGCGACAACAAAACGGTACACTGGATTATTTATAAACACACTGTACATATATTGAAACTAACATTATAAACTAGAAACTAACATGGTAGACAATTGTTAACAAGTCGGTAAGCTCATAATTTTGTTACACTGATTTTTGGGAAAAAATGGAAAAAAAACAAAATAGAAAAAAAAGAGATAGGAGCAAAAAAATGAGCAACTAGAGAAAAAAGATAAAAAAAAATTGAAAATGATAAAAAGTTTCAGAAGAGAAAAGAATTAGTCATCAACCAACCAAAAAAAAAAAAAAAACAAAAAAAAATATTTATTGAATAGTAAACTAACACTTATAAAAGAATAATGTATAGTTCCATTTCCTATCACATAATACATTAATACAAATATTATCTGGCCAGTTGGTCTTCGACCAGAGCCAATAACTGAGAAAAAAAACCCACAAATACTAGATGCGGTCCAGAGAAGGGCAATTTGACTAATTGGAGATTCGGCCTTAACGCGCCACCTTCAGTCACTTTCTCACCAGCGTGTTGTTGGTGACCTCTCACTCTTCTACCGATATACCAACGGAATCTGCTCCTCTGAGCTATCCTCGATCGTTCCGCCGCTCACTGCTCCGATCAGATGTACCCGTGCGACCGCTGTATCTTATCCTAAGACGGTCGTTCTTCATACATTAAGAACTGAGCGGTACAACCGCACATTTATTCCCAGGAAGTCCAAGGCTTGGAATGGACTGCCAGAAGATGTATTTATTGGGCCTGCGTGTATTGGCCCATTCAAATCTCGCGTTAACAAACTTCCCCTAACATAACCCTTTCACAGCAGCCGCGGTACTCTGGTATTTAGGCTCTGCCTGCGAGGTCTGCTCAGTTATAAAAAAAAAACTCCAACACTCACGCGCTAGCCGTTATTAGCAACGTCTACTAGATACTGTTTTCATGGAAATGCATATGATTAAACAAACGCTATAAAGACTTTCACAGACTGGCGCGAACTATTCGTGCCTATCGCGGATTCGCCTTAGTTGCGGAAGTTTCGCGTTAGCTGCTGTAGCGATAGTCGCTTAAATACCTGTTCACACTCAGGCGTCACAACGCAGACGGTGTCGCAAAGAAGGCATTGTTAAAAAATATAATATAAAACACATAAATGGCACTTCTACTAGTTAAGACTAACCCAAGGAGGGCAGCAAGAATGTCATTTTTTACCCGACAAATCCACGGAAAAGAACAATGTTTTTAGTTTGATTCCGTTTCGGTCGAGCTACTAACCTGTGAATTTTATTTTTGGTAAATATGGCTAGAAGGAGGTGGAAAGCAGAACACTGATATAAATACTGCAGTGAAGTGAAATAATCTCCAATTGTAAAATATCCTTCTAAATTCAATCGGTGTTAGTTAAAGCACCTCTCATGTATTAGTTTAATTTTTCTTAGCACGTTACTAAGAATAATATATCTTTCTCATATATTTCACCGTTTTTGAAAGCCTTAAAAATACCACGTGGGAATTTCATGAACCTGTTTCTGGTTTAGTGTCATTTTATATTAAATTATAGGTATTTACGGCTTACACCAAGTTCGTTTGATATTGGGTTCCATATTTGATCTGTTTTTGGCCATTCCTATAATCTTAGTGGCAGAAGTAGTATAATACAGGGTGTCCCAAAAAATAGTGTCAAGCGGAAGTCCAGAGATAGAGCACACCTAGAAGTATCTGAATCACCCCCATATATGTTATGCAATTTTTTGTAGTTTCCGGGTTATGAATTTTTTTCTAAATTTTAGAGACTTCTCTACCTCGGCAAACTCTTAAAGATTAATTAGCAAAAAAGAAAACTTGAAAAAGTCTTTTAATTTTTGTTTTGGAACAGTTTTAAGTTGTCAAGGTAGAGAATTCTCTAAAATTTAGAAAAAAATTCATAACTCGGAAACTACAAAAAATTGCATAACATACATGGGGGTGATTCAGATACCTCTAGGTGTGCTCTATCTCTGGACTTCCCCTTGACACTATTTTTTGGGACACCCTGTATAAGATAATTTTTAACCAGTTCGATTAGTTTCTCTTGTTTTGCCATGGCGAAAATCAGGAGCGGTAGCGACCAAAACGCGTTCGAACGCGAAATAAACGCCGTCAAATCCGCAGTCGCGGCGGAAAAAATCGTACAGGTCTGAACAGGCACGTATGCCGCTACGTAAACACGGTGCGGTTTTAGCCGCCGCGAATTATTCGCAGTCGTCGCGAATCATTCGCGCCAGTCTGTGTAGACTTTAATGATGGCAAACGTGAAACACCAAAAGCTAATTCGAGCGGCGTACAGTATTCATTTTAGTGACAGAAGTGAGGTTAACCGAATACTATTTCAATCAATTAGAGAAGTATAAACAATAAAGGCATGCTGCCATTAGTCCGCTATACATTAGCTACATATGAGAAAAAACTGGAAAATTTGGAAGCAGCGTAGGCTCACAACTATTTCGACGGTATTTGTGACTAATTATTACTTCATTTGAAAAAGGATCTTGTACAGATAAAAACGCCCAAAAATAAGTTAAAGCAACACTTCAAAAGTTAATAGATAGGAGAAAATGTCCATTTTTGTAAATTCCTGAAAATATTATAAATGCAATGAAATAAAATATCAGGGACGTTTGGGAACAAGTTTGTTAACAAAATATGTATGCCTCAGAAGTTTGGTAAGCAGAACAAACTTTTCTAAACAGGAGATTCAGGATTGTTTAAAGATTTTCATTTAGGAAGCAAATATTTAAAATAAAGTACGTCCGTCTGTGAGGGCACTTGCAAAATTCATATAAATTTTAATACGAAAGATTTTCATAAAAAATATATTAAAATACGTACAAGCACGTTATCGATTTTACACATATTTTTAAATTGCTTGCTATAATAACTCTTTCAGGATTATCTCTATATATAAAAATAAGTCCCTTTTTCCCTTGGTCACGACATCACGTCAGAACGGCTTTACCAATTTCATCCACCTTTTTTTTATAAGTTTGCTATTATTTCGTAGAAGGTACTTACGGGAAGAAATCTAAAGAAAATTATTCAGAACATTAGAAAATTTGAAAAAATGTGAGAAAACTTGACAACTACTGTGTAGTGTTAGTGATTTGTTTGTTATTGTTGTCATGTATGACGTTGCTGTCAAAAATACCGGTTAGGGGTTAGATGTTTAAACGTCGAGGAATCAATCATCTGGAAATTTCGAGCCCGTCAAGTGTGCGTCGTATAAATAATGACAAATGCATATACAGGGTGTTAATTATTGATAGACCATAATTTCAAAGCCATATTTATGACTAAAATTCAAATAAAAAGCTCATATTCCTCGACCGGCAACGCTTGACAGATGATAGACCCCACATTTCTATGAACGTTGAGATAGGAACATGAAGCCTTACAATGCGTCATTTTCAAGATACAGGGTGTCAAAATGTTTTCTTTTATTTTCGTATTTTCTCAATTATTCCTCAATAAAATGGCACAACGTATCGGGGGTTTTTTAAGGTGAAAAATCCGAATTCAACCATAGTTTTGCTATCATGAATAGGGGGCGCCACCCAAGAAACATTGAACGGATTTAAGTTATCAAAACTTTTGTCCGGTTTATCTCGAAAACGGTTACCTCTAGGGACTTAAACAAAGTATACCGTTTTTTCGTAACACATATTGAGGAAACCATGTTTTTAATATTCAGGTTGATGCTCCAAAACGGAAAAAAGTTTTGTTAATTCAAAAGAGTTCGATGTGCCGTAGGTGGCGCCCTCTATTAATGTTAGCAAAACCGTGATTGAATTCCCGATACATAATTTTAGATATGTTGTGCCATTTTATTACGGGATAATTGAGAAAAAACCAAAATAAAAGGAAACATTGACACCCTGTATATTGAAAATTAAGCATATTAAGGCATCGTGTCCCTATCTGAATGTCCAGAATAATGTGAGGTCACCCTGAATAAACAGTGGATCGACATGCAGCTTAAGGATTCTGGATTTCAAGATACAGGGTGTGAAAGATTGGAAATAAAATTGTTTTTTTATCAATGACTTAAACATTAATGAGCCGTTTTTTTAATATGTAGTTTTTCACTGCATTAAAAATCTAAGTCACTACTGACTAGAAGATAATTATCCTTTCCAGTGGCGTGTCGGGGGTCGGGGGGCAGTCCTACGAGATTATTAGCAAAAAGATGTACGCCTCTAACTTTGAAAAAATTAAATGCTGTTTTTCAGATTAAACAGATAAAAATACCTTTTCTTTTCTTTTAATGTCGCTTCGTATCTCACTTTGTTTTGGAACAAATAAATAAAAACCACTTCATCTCATAGCTCCACTTTTTCGACGAGCTATGAAGTGGTTTTTATTTTTTTTCCTCCAAAACAAAGTGGGATACGAAGAGACATCAAAAGACAAAGAAAAGTTGGATTTTCATCTGTTTCGTCTGAAAAACAATATTTATTTTTTTAAGGTCAGTGGCATACATTCCATATTTTCCAAACTTTGACACCAGGTATCTTGAAGACCAGACCTTAGGCACATGTTTAAGTGAACTTTTCTACTTGAATTTGGGTCGGAAATACGTTCAGAGAAAAAACGAAAAATTGATTAAAAATACAGGGCAATACAAAAGCGAAGACGTCTTGATTCCAGGCATCCCTATGATTTTAAACAACATGCCATTCGACTTTTTTTTTCAGTGCGGCTTGCATTTGCATGACGATAACTAAATAGCAAGGACAGTCGTTGAACGTTTGTGGGATCAATCTTGATAATGCATGTTTTCCACATGGTCATCATTACTTATGGGCCCGAAAACAAAACAAAACATGTTGGATATTAAAAAGTATTTCAATGATCACTATGCTCTTCAGATAGGTAATTATTATTTATTGCAGATTTAAGTTCAATTTCAATATTCATAGCTAAGACGGGACAGCGTCTGTCGGGTCAGCTAGTGATAATATAATAATAGTCTTTATTGAAGCACATACAGATAGACAGATATACCTCAAATGGCGGAGTTCACTGCAACAGTGCTCTTCCACTCAACCATTCTTACCTAACCTAACCCTATTAACTAAACAGACAGGATTTCATAACGTCGTATTTTCCAAGGTATTTCTAAAAACTGAATAATTCAACTATAGTTAATAACAATACTATACATAAATTATATAATATAATAGCAATATATATAATTAGTCAAGAAATGGCATTTTCAACTATATATGTCCGGACACGACGTTTAAAGGTTTCGACTGAAAATCTCTTAAATTCTGAGGGCAGCATATTATACAAATTGTATATACTATATGAAAATGACCTTTCGGAAAAGGAAGTATTATACTGGGGTGGACTTATCAACTCCTTTCCCCGTATGTGTTACATCGTGTAAATCCGACCTGAATACTATTTTACTATAAAGATAAGAGGGTGTTTTTTCAATGATTATCTTATGGAAAAGCACAAGACAGTGATGTATGCGTCTCTGTGACATACGGAGCCAGCCTGTTTCTTCGATTTTATGAGAAATTGGATGCCCTCTCCTTACACCACACACTAACCTAGCACATGAATTTTGTATACGTTGAATTCTGTTAGAATCAAATTTTTGGTGATATAAGACATCGCAATAATTGAAAGCAGATAAAACCAAGGAACCGCAGAGAGTTTTTTTCCGGTGGATATTGAGGTAGCTATTTTGGGAATATATTAATTTTAACTTGGGAAAGGATTGTCTTATTTTATTTGATACATGCCCATAAAATCTCAAACCTGCATCAACTTGAACTCCTAAATTTATCGCACTATCCACTAAAGGTACTGGTACTGCATCTATATTCAATCTAATAGAGTTTGATTTATCATTTCTAATTTTTTTTCTACCAAATAAAATAGCTTTTGACTTTTGCGGATTCAGTTCGAGACAATGATTTTTTGAAACTATGTTTAAAGCTCGCAAATCTTCATTTATGTTGTCAACAGCTGACAATACATCTTCAGCTTCGAAAGATGTATACAAATGGGCAGTACACGTTTTAAGACAGGTCAATAACTGTGATGTATAGATTGTATATAGAAGAGGTCCCAATACGGATCCCTGAGGAACGCCACATGTTACACTTCTAGACGATGAAGTTACGCCATTAACACTGACCATGTAACTACGATCTGAGAGATTACTTTGGACGAGCTTAGATGATTCACTGCTGAAACCTAGATGGCTAAGTATGGAAAGGAAAAAATTGTGATCTATCTTGTCAAACGGTTTGCTATAATCGAGTGATATTAGAAGAGAAAGCTCAATTTTATCTACAGCATGTATTATATCATCAGTAACCTTGAGAAGTGCCGTTGAATAACTGTATCCACGCCTAAAGCCTGACTGATTGTCTGGAATTAACTTATGACTACCTAAATAATGTCGGATTTGCATATCCATTATTTTTTGTATAACCTTAGATAAAGTTGGCAAGATACTTATAGGCCGCAGATATTTAAGTTCAGAAGGGCGATTATTTTTTGGTATAGGTCTTATAATAGATACCTTCCATTCTAAGTTTTTTCTCGACATTTATGACAAAGTGATTTTATTATATTATGAAAAAACAACCGTATATATTATATTTTTTTTTATCGCAGGTTTTGTTGCATGCACCCCACATAGTTCCCCAAGTAAGGAAATACCACATCAAAGTGGCATTCGGAGATGCTGTGATAGCCCAAGTTCATCCGTATTTGATCAAAACTCCACCGGAAGTGAGAAAATATCATCCGGATATTCGAGATTGCTATTTTACCAACGAGAAATTCCTGACGTACTTCAAACAGTATACTCCGGAGAACTGCAGACTGGAGTGCGTCACTAACTTCACTTTGGAAAAATGTGGATGTGTCAGTTTCTTCATGCCGCGTGAGTACTCAAGGATTTTTCCAGGGTTTTCTTCGTTACGTCGAAGTTGCTTTATCAATAATGGTGGATGCGCTAAGTTACCGCTTACCGCTGTATTAATGAAAAAAGAACGACAAAATAATTGACAGAAGAAAAATGGTCGGAGCGGTCTTTAAATGCAATTCAAAATATAAAAAGAATATATTGAGTTGGCCGAAAAAAGAGGTGGTTTGAGAATCCGGATAAGAGGAAGTATCAAAGAAAATGAAAATATCAACATCTTTTCCAGTTGTTAATCGGAAAGCGTCAGTTGTGATTCAGAAAGCCTCATATTTAAATCAGAATAATGAAATGAAAATCAGAACGTATCAAATGTGACTTATAACAGTCAATTGAAAATCAGAAAGGGTTATATTGATTTCAGAAGGTATCATTTGTATACGAGAAACAAACCATCAATTGCAATTCAGAAGGGGGCAAATATAAATCAGAAAGATAACTAGGTAGTATACATGTACAAGTTTTAGGTACAGCTGCGGGTATCCTGCAGCTTAGCCCATATTCACCGATGTTAAGTCTCATTGAAAATGTGTGACCGAAAAAAGTCTCCTATGTAAAAACCCATTTGCAAGTACCATAAGTAGCGGCGCCAAGAGTTGCTCAACAGAGATTGTTATATTTGGACAGTAAATATCATCTTTGAAGGTTAGGTAGAACGGTAGAGGCCACGCCACAGGATATTCAACGTACTCAAAACCGATGGTGTATCCAGTACACCAGCGCCTGTAGTTAAAAGTTAATTGGAAAAATAGCAACCTCTGAAGATGCTAACCACTCGCGGTAGTGAAACGTTGGGAAGAAGCTCCCAACAGACGACGCGACAGCCTAGGAACCCGAGAACACCTCTGAATTCTTCAAATATCTTTGTTGTTAGTGTCCTGTGATTGTCTCTCTTATTAATCGCACTGCTTTGATAATGTCTGCGTCTCACTTTATTGACCGATGATTAGTTTTGTGTTATAGGATGTTCAATTGTGTAATGTGTAATTTTCAGGAAAGGCATCGACCCCTATTTGTGGAATGGCTAAGTTTTCCTGTGTGAATAAAGCTGAAAGTAAGTACACGTAGAGAGTTAAAAAGTAACTAAAATTAAGTGCGATATTATATAGTTATGACTTTTGGCAATTTTCTAAAAATGTAAAATAAGGTCAGACAGTAAGACAGACAAAAAAAAGAACATATATTGCTGGTATATTACAGACAATGAATAAATGAAAGAGGGAGAGAGGCTTTCTGGTGACCAGAACCACCAGTGCATAGACTACAAACGGGCACTTATGATTAGGAGAGCCTCATCCTAGTTCCTAAGTCCAACCCTCATCACAAAGGTGAGGATGGCCTTGCCAAAGTAGCATTTTGGCAACCACAACCACATGATACACCAAAATTAACATTAAAGTTAGTGTAGAAATGGGTTATTTATGGATCGTCACACTACTGGACAACATCGTATCAACGTTAAGCATAACTTTACTATACAATGGGTTGTTACGACGTTTACCCAACAAACTAAATGTAGTTAATAATTTGGTAATTGCAATAAGGTTTTAACAACGTGTTAGTGGCAACTAGTGACAACTCTAGTAATATGAAACGTTTTGCCGATGGAGAGACTACGTTATACGATGTAACTGAACCGTGGGTAATTTTTCAGTTGAACTAAAAACGTTGTCGCGTAGTCTTTTTTGCAACTAACCTACTTTAACATTATTATGACAATAAGGGCATTAGTATAAAGATTACAAATGATACGAGCCTTCAAATATACTGCCTCCTATTACAGGCATAAAAAACGATTGTGTCTTGTGTCGTGAACAAACTTTACAGGCGCAAGCTTGTATGGACGGTTCTCAAAGCTTCATTTTAAATTCCTTCAACCAACAATCAAATCCGAGCTTAAATTCTGGGGAAGAACCTAAAGAAGAAGACCCTAATAATGAAAGGGGAGTCAATCTGGAGGCAGCAGATATACTGAAGTGGAAAAATACTGTCTCAGAAAATACAGTAAGAAAAAATAATAAAAACCTATGAGTACGAGAACGAGACCAAAGCCACAAAAACAAACTAGGTACAGTTACTACAGTTTAACCAAAGCCCTAGGCAGTCTAGGCACATTCCAAATGCCAAAGTTAAAAGACAAAGCTGACATATGACAATTGACAGCTGCGACAGAGGGTGCGTTTGGAAAGGGAAGTGCGTTCGTCAGTTAATATAGTCAGTTTTTAGTCGAACCTTGGTCGGACAAACAACTTCAGTCGAATTTTCGGTATATATTTGATTGTCTAGAGGACTATCGTTGAAAGATAGTCGATTTCTGGTTAATTGTCGTTCATAGTCGGGTTTATGTGGTTATACGCCGATTACATGTTTACGCCATGTTTGAATGCAATTCTCCTTCGAAACATGGTCGCCCATTAAGACAAAGAGCATACGAACGAACGTTGTACTGATGATTATGAAGTCTTATGTTAGTTTTTCAGTTCATTATTCCGTTTAGTTTGATTTTCAGTCAATGTAAACGTTAGATATTTTTTATCTAAATTATTTTTTTTAAATCCATTTGTCTTTAAATTCTTAGAAATTCGCATCGGATTGAAAGCTGGTGAGTTTTTCAGCATGAAGTAATACTATATTTGACAGTAAACTGGGATGCGCTGTTGAATTAAGTGTACAAATCGTTGATTTATAGCAACTTTATTTACAGGATATAGCCTGATCAATATTCAATATCATGATGGTAGTCACAGTTGTCAGAAAGCTTTGTCTAAGTGTCCATTCTGACCAGCAGTATTATTTGGTCAAAAGATTTACTATCTTTTTAACAATGTTGCAACTGTTATCTCCACGCTAGAGGACGCAGGTGTGTAGGCGTTTGAAAGTAAAATCAGCAACGTTTAGGAAACAAGAAACTTCAGCCTCCAGTTAAAAGTTAAACGTCGTGACAACCCAAAAATGATTGACCAAATTGGTGCAAAATGAGGCTGTTACAACGTTGTGTTGGAGTCGGCCACACAACTGTAGTTGCGCAACTTTTTCAAACACGTCGCCACAAAGTTAAATTGCTACTTGGGTGGGTCCTGCTCATCTTATATCCTCAGGTTTAAAAACCATAGTATCACAGCGTGCACACGTCGGGACACTTGCCACCCCCATCACATACAAGTGACGTTTGAAGGTGTTACGGCCGAATAGCAGGCCGACAAGTAACCTTAGCCGGCTTCTGTCCAATGAGAGACGGATCCGCCCCACCTTGAACAGAGGTCCTTAAATAGGCTCTCTAGCTTGAGGAAGATATTCAGATATTTCCCTCCATCTCATAAGATGATGATTTTTTCTAACCACCCCTCTGTTTTCCTGCTGCTGAGTTTTTTAGTGTTATACTAGCGTCAGAAATTGGTACTAACAAAACTTAAACTTAACAGGGGAGAAAGTACGAGTAATAGGGAAAACATAACTTTTGTTGTTTCGTCATCACTAAAGAGAATTTCTTATCAATAAAACTCACGCAGACTGTCATTAAAGACCTATTAGGAGCGGCTTTTGTATCTGGGATTTTGTACATCTTAACGTTTAGATTTAAGCAATAAAAGGCTCAACTTATGGTTTTTGTTCTTCGATAACAGGTTATCCCTTCAGAAATACCAATAAGTCCATACTTGATATCTAAAGTTATTCAAAATTAAAGATTGCAATTTTTTGTACATTGTTCAATCCAGACCTGCTTTTACATGGCTAGAAGTTTCGGGTGGCTTTTTATGATTTTGAAGGTATTATCAATAGGATTCTCAAGTTCTTTCATTGACATTTTACCCCCAAGGACATCAATGGTTCTTTCCTATGTTGTATACATATACGTATGTCAATAATTGGGTATTGCGGCTTCATAAAATACATATATGCGGTTTGAGCTTGTTTTGTATTTCCGTCAAAAACATTATTTCGTCAAAGTACTTTATTACCTACTCTACATTCTCAGTTTTCAGAGAATTTCAATATAAAGCTTTCAATTAGGATGGCAATACCCGATAATAACAAAACTAACAAAACTATATTGTGATCTCTCTGGAATTTTTAGATGAGCTGAAGTATTTAGAGCTGCATAATAGCTTGAATGTTGGAAAGGTCACATTTTTCTGTGACTGCAGGCCAGCTTGTGTGCACCTGAAATATGACGCTGAACACTCACAAGCGAAATGGCAGTATAAAGAAATGTATTTTGCTAAACACAGAAAACACATGGACACGTCGTAGGTATTAGGTTGTATCATATCTTGGTTTCAAGGGTATATAGTCTCAAATGTCCAGAACTCTCCATTAATAAGATACTTTCTTGAAAATCTTACCCCACATCAACTAACTTAAATAGAAAAATAATTTTCCAGTAAAAAATTGATTATATGAGAATAAAATGGACCCAAGTCCGTATTTTTGTTAAATGTTTTTTGTAGTATCTTAATGGCATATCCTTTCAGTTTTGATATCTTAAATATCGTATATTTGATGTTAGAAAATATATAATAAATAACAAAAAAAAATTGGAAGCCAAAAATTTTATGTTAGTTTCCCAGAATTCTTCCTGTTGGACTTAGGCCCTTTTCATTCTCATATAATCAATTGTGTACCCAACAAATAAATTCTGTTTCTGACATAATTTTGTTAGTTAGCAATTTCTCTGGGTATTTATCACGCATATATTTACTCGATAGTCTTGCTGTAAATGGTTTACGAGTTGCAGCCAGCCCCGGAGTCATTTATAAATGGACCACCCGGTATATCCGACATCCGACAATGAACATACCGTTTTATTGGGCTATTAAATTATGTTAAACTATGGTCCAAGATATACAGTCGACGCCAATGATGGGTGGTGACATCTTTCAATAATTGCTCTGGGGATAATTGCCTAGTATGATATCTACACTGAACCAAAACTGACCCTAAATACAATGAAAAGGTTCATTAAATAAATGCACAGATTCATTATTTTTGAGATAAAGAACAAGTTCATCAATATAATGAAAAGTGATTCATTATCTCTGTCACCACTACGTTCATTACATTGATAAAGGCTACTCATTAATATAACGATCTATAACATAATTTGAGGAATGTAGTTTCATTATTGTGTACGCAGTTGTTGTTTTAATGAACGGATTCCATTGATTCACTGTATAAAATGTTATAGTTAATGACATCGTTTATTAATCTGGTGCAAGAAATTTTAATATTAATGTACCGAATTAATGAGATAGATGACATTTACCATTAATTTAAATATAATAAGCCCCTTTATTAATGTACTATTTTCATATCATTTATAAAATTTATTGATATTTAATTATATTCGTTAATAAGTTGTTAAACTAATATACAGCATCATTAATACACTGAAATTGAAATTTTAAAATGTTTAAAAAAGTATAGTAACAAATAGACTATTATTATGTATAGATAGATACATTTTACTTCACAAAAATTTACAGTTGTAGTCAAAATAAAATAGTGAATATATATAGATTAGTACAAAAAATAGAAAACAACAATACATATTTAGAAGTAGAAAGCTACTTTACAAAATTTAAAATATTTGTCTTTCGGGAATCCATCTATTCACAGATCGTATGAGGCTTGTACTTCACGGGCAGGTAAAACGCCACAGTTTCCCCGCTAGCAACCGCTTGCTCCAACATAACTATGCTATTCAAATGAGGTCGACTACACTGGTGTGTAGTGCCCCCTGCGTGTACGGCACTAACCTTAAGAAAATCAAATGTCGTTTTTCTGATGTCTTTTCTCTGCCTCTTCGTATATCACTTTATTTTGGAAGGAAAAAATAAAAATCTCTTCATAGCCCGTCAAAAAAGTGTGTTGTAATTTCAGATTTTTCATGGCGAAACTTATACCTGAAGGGTATAATTGAAGGGCCCAATGTAAAAAGTGCCTGTCACATTTTTCTGTTTTTGAGAAAAGCGATTTTAAAGTTTATATTTTTCTCTGGAAATATCACCTATTCGAACAATCTTTTGATTTATCATAATCTTATTACTTTTCAGAGTGAGCGACTTTAAGTAAAAGCTAGTTTAGTGGTCTACTTTCCTAGATTCTGTTTTTCCAAAAATGGAGTTGAGCACATTTTTCTTTGTATTTCGAAAGTGTAATAGAAATCTGTAACATGCTTTAAAGTATTTTCATTTATTAATATAAAGGAATACAAAATACATTACAAATACAAAAGTTATTCATAAATACCGGTGTCAGAGTCTATTTCTCCATCAAGAACTCCATTTTCTGAACCAGTACGCACATCAGATGTATTATTATCTGTAGGTCAGATATGTGATATCTATAAGAAGATGTAAAATTGACAGTTTTGATTTATATCATAAAATTTTTAGTCTATCTCAGGATAAAACAGGAGTTTCCTATACAAGCACAATGTTATGCACAATGTTAAAAAAACCCACTTACTTGGATGTCTTGTACTATTTAAAAAAATTGAACTATAAATAATTATTAGACAAATTGAGTGAAATAATAAATCACTAGGAGCACGCTTCTATCAGTGAATGGAAAAAAGAATGGTAAAGCACAAACTACGCATAAATAATATGCTAGTGGACTAAGGCAATTTTTGCGTTGAAGTGGTCATTCTTAGTGACTAACAGACCGTGTACTTAGGCTCATCTTCCATTGAATATCTTTTATCTAAAACTTGGTTGGACTTGAGCACATGTTGCAGTGAACTGAGAACTATTTTTTAAAAAACTCGTAGGCTCATATAAGGTCTGTTCGCAGAGAGAATCACAAACCAGTCAGAGCCAATCAGTATTCGCCATTGCAGTTGCCAAACTATTTCTGACTAGTACTGGACAATCCAATTGACGCTGACTAGTTTGTGATTGCTCTGCGAACAGCCCTTAGGTACATCTTACAACAATTTTACATGTACTACCAGGAAGTTAACAAAAAGTTCGTACAGATGGCACTGATAGTCTATAATTGATGGAAATGTGACTTAGGTACTTCTTGCATTAGACCCTTCAATTATTCTTTCAAAAACTTGGGAAACAGTAACAAAGCCTACATAGAATATGAGGCTAATGACCAGAGCAGTCGATGCCTATGACACAGAAGTAAAAAAAAATAATTCGTTATAATAGTTGATCCTTACTCACTTCTACGTATCACAATTGTTTTCCAACGCATTAATAAAACATTTTCATATATGCTGAGTTTTCTCAACTTCATGTAAAAATACCCTAATTTGATTTAGATCTTCCTGCAGTTTCTGCAGCACTACCAAGATCCGCTTCCGCTAAGGATACTAGGAACGTTTTTGAAATCACAGACAAATACACTAAAATATAAACATTTTCAGGTTGATTCATGCAAGATTGTCGATACTCTTCAAATATGATTCCTTTCTGACGTCTGAAAGGAATGAGCTTTATGGACCTGCAGATTTCATAGCCAACGTCGGAGGACTTCTTGGACTGTTCACTGGGTTTTCACTGTTATCCCTAATCGAGATACTATATTTTTTATCACTCCGGATTTGGTGTAATGTGAGGCTGTTTAATTTCTGGGCAGGCCATCCAGATAGTTAATGTTAGGAATTAGTATTAGAAATTACAATGTCATACGTATTTATTATCACACATACAATACAATAAAGTACTCCATAACTACATTTACTTTGTACATACACGTTAATATTTGAATGCTAATAGAAGTATCGGGTGATTTTTTTTAGTACTTAGTTTTTGAGGTTACGACTTTTGACAGTCGACGTACGGATGGTGGCGTCTGTCAAAGGCAGAAATACTCAGTATGTTTTGCCATTTTAACGTGAACAAACTGACACCCGAACAACGCTTGCTAATCATTGAATTTTATTATCAAAATTCGTGCTCAGTGAAAAATGTGTTTCGCAAGTTGCGTCCAATTTATGGTCGTCGTAATAGGGCCACGGAACAAGCAATTCAAGGAATTGTGAGAAAATTTCAAACAAATTTCACTCTATTGGACATCAATCCACCAACCCGTGTCTGCAGAGTGCGCACCGAAGCGAATATTGCTGCTGTATCTGCCAGTGTTGACGAGGATCGTGAAATGTCCATCTGTCGCCGATCGCAGGTATTGGGTTTGTGTTATTCGACCACCTGGAAAATTTTGCGCAAGGATCTTGGCCTAAAACCGTACAAAATACAGCTGACGCAAGAACTGAAGCCAGGCGACCTACCATCGCGACATGTTTTCGGTGAATGGGCCTTAGAAAAGATCCGCTTTTCTATCAAAAAATTATCTTCAGCGACGAAGCCCATTTTGGCTGAATGGCCACGTAAACAAGCAAAATTGCCGAATCTGGTCCGACGAGCAGCCAGAGGCAATTCAGGAGTTGCCACTGCATCCTGAAAAAGTCACTGTTTGGTATGTTTGGCATGTAACATTCAGAATCATGGAAAAAGAACGAGAGAAATACACAAACATCCAGAAGGAAGAGTTCGAGATACTGGCAAGTAACAAGAAATCTACACCCGGACTGGACACCAAAAGAACAGTAGTCAACATAAGTAAACGTAACCTGTCTGAAAATGAAATCTCTGTTTTGGCGAAAGGAGGCAACTTTGCAATTACACCAAAAGAAATACCAACTGAAGAGATTATTGCTAACCTGGAATCGGCTATACGATCATTACCTGAGGAAAAAGCACAGGAAATCCGGACAGAATCAGCAAGAATTATTAAAAAGGCAAAACCGCCAAAAAGTAATCTGAAAGCGAAGGAGTTAAAAGCATTAAGGGACATCAATAGGGACACAAATGTCACTGTTCTGTCTGCGGGCAAAGGCAACGCCACAGTGGTGATGGACACCGAAGACTACAAAAATAAAATAAAAGCATTGCTAGATCCAGGCACCTACCGCACTCTAGCAAAAGACCCGACCAAGACCATATTGCGAAAAACTAGAACCATGGTGAAGAATTCAAGCCTTGACGAAGAAACCAAAAAGAAGGTTTGCAAAAGTGAAGCACTGACTCCTAGGCTTTATGGGTTACCAAAAATCCACAAGCCCAACGTTCCACTTCGCCCGATCGTAAGCGCAATAGGTTCGCCTACTTACGAATTAGCAAAACACTTAACTACATTATTGCAGCCATACGTTGGAAAAACCAACTCATACATCAAGGACTCAGCCCATTTCATTGCGAAAATCAAAGACATACAGCTGGAAGAATGCGACATGCTGGTCAGCTTCGACGTGGTGTCATTATTCACAAAGGTGCCATTAAACGATGCAATCGAACACATCAAGAACATATTTCCGGAAGACATTACAAACCTTTTCAAGCACGTGTTAACGACAACCTACTTCGTCTGGGACGCCAACATGTACGAACAAATTGAAGGTGTAGCCACGGGAAGCCCTCTAAGCCCGGTAGTAGCGAACTTTCTAATGGAGAAGGTCGAACAGGCAGCCTTGAAGAGCGCTCAATACAAGCCCAAGATATGGCTCAGATACGTGGACGATACGTTTGTCATTTGGAATCACGGAAGAGAAAAGCTCGAAGAATTCCTAGAACACCTGAACAGCGTGCACGAAAACATCAAGTTCACCATGGAGGTAGAAGAAAACAAAAATCTCGCCTTCCTTGATGTTCTTCTAACAAGAAAAGGAGTTATTAGGGCACAAGGTATATAGAAAGCCAACTCATACTGACCGGTACTTACATAAAGAGTCAAACCACCACCCATCACAGAAGTACGGAATTATCAGAACTTTGACAGAACGGGCTAGAAAAGTGTGCGAACCAGAAGAACTCGACACCGAACTGGAACACCTAAAGAATGCTCTTAAGGCAAATGGTTACACAGAAAAGGAAATAACAAGAACAATGAGAAGAAATAGGGCAAAACCAGAACCTAAACCGATAGCAAAAGCTTTTCTACCCTATGTGCCTGGGATAACAGACAGAATAGGAAAAATGTTACGAAAGGAAAATGTCAAGACCATCTACAAGCCCACAAGAAAGATACAGGAATATTTGAGAACGGTGAAGGATAAAAGAGACCCACTCACAACACCGGGGGTATATCGTATACCATGCACATGTGGGAGTGTATACATAGGAACAACGAAGCGATCTATAAACACAAGAATTGCAGAACATAAGGCTAGCTGTCGACTAGGCCATACGGACAAATCAGCGGTAGCCGAACATGCGATTAAGGAGGGAAGTCACAGGATCAAGTTTGAAGAAACTCAGGTTCTTGCCGCAACGTCTTCATACCATGCCAGACTTCAAAGAGAAGCCATCGAGATACAAAAACATCATAATAATTTCAATAGGAAAGAAGAAACACAGAAAGTCAACCGGACATGGATACCCATCCTAAAGGACCTGAAGACACTACCATATCGCGCAGGGGCGGGGCTACCAACGCTACCTGGTTGGGCCACGTCACCATTAGCAGGTATAAATACAGGTGCAGATCTACTAGCCGTCAGTATTTTGGAAGTCGCCGAAGTGAAATAGCTTCTGAAGATGCCATCCACTCGTGGTGGCGAAACGTCAAGCTTTAACGCTAAACGACGCCGGCCTAAAAACCCAAGAACCACAAATTCACAGTATAAAGTAATAAGTATACAGGGTCCTGCGACGGTGCATCCAGCTTTCCTAGCGCCTTTCCTATTTGGAATAAAAAAAATGCTACATAAAATAAAAATGCGCTAAAAGACGGTTGGAGGTTTACAGGTTGCAGAACGTATTTTGATATTTCATTTTCAGTTCATATAGAGAAAGGCTAGTTCTATATGCTCTTATTCACCCCTTTGCAATTCTTATTGTCTGTCCAAAATATATTTCCCCATAGACTCATATATACGGAATCGATACCTAACTACAACACAAGAGCGCAACAAATAATGTGCCATCAGAAACCATCACTACAAGTGAATCAAACTTTTTAATTCAAACATATTATTAAACAGATACATCGTGTGAAAACATTTTGAAGAAATTGAGGAAAAGCTTGTTATTACTAGGAATCTTTAGTATACGAGAATTCACCTGTACTAGCTAAATACAATGCCCAGAAAGATATTGTATTGTTGTATTGTGATATGTTTTTATTTTATGTTTAACATATACACGGTTGTGACATATATTTGAATAAATAAAAAATAAGAAAATTTGGTAATGTATTTTTCCACCAATCATTAGCAGAAAAAAGTCAATATTTATTCGCCGTAAACATAATGTCATTATGCTTGTTCATGATTTTTAAAAACCTCTAATGACAAAATCATGTTATTTATTTCTTGTCTATCTTTTATTAAGAGAATTATACAGTAAATACATATGCAAATTGGCTTGAAGAGCTGGTGACGCAACATCATAATCTATATATAAAAAATAAGAACGGTAATCAAAGGCTCCTGAATGGAGTATATAAAAATTCCACCCCCTACCCGAGAAATTTTCCCACAAAAAGATGGTTCCACTAGGCACTCCAATGAACCTCTTATATGAGATTTCAGAAAATTTTTGTATCTGAAATTCAGAACGCTCGGAACTACTGCAAACGGGTCAGGCGTCGATTAATATCAATTCTCTGTATAACTATTTCACCAATTTTTTATTCAGATACAGAGCAATATATATCGTTTATATTATACTGTGCATGAGCTATTTTCATTTCGTATGAATATTAAATATCTAAGACACTTTTATCACATGGTGACGTCATGCGCAGAGCGGTTCGAAATCTGTCCGCCAAGTGATCATATCTGTCAGTGTCGTAGTATCATGGAATATTATAGATGATTCGATGAAGTAGCGTGTCAGGAGGAGCAGTAGTTGTTGTTGTTGAGAGAAGCTAATAAGTTGCGATAAGGTTAAGTGATTCTGTATTCAATCGTGAAGTAAAAACGTGACAAGTACATTCAGCTTGATTCCCTGGTGTGAAGAAAGAGCGGCCGTCGTAACAATACAAATTTGTGGGTGGGCCATCTGAATTGACCGGTGGGCTCAAGCCTTACCAGCTCACACAGCTTCGACGCCACTGTCGAGGCCACCCTTTATGCGATGTTGTATTATTGTAGTGTGAAATTTTCCATCATATCGAACAAATCCACTTAATTACATAATTGAACAGAAACCGTAGAACACCGTGTAGTCATAATGCACACGTATCTATTTTTATCAGATATTTATCAAAAACATTCATTACGCATCTACATATAGACCAGGAAAATGACATATCGGTAATTTTCAGCCATAAAAAATGTCTTATGGGTGTTCGGTAGGATGTTTAGCAAGCACTAAAAATAGTAGTCGCAAAATATATTTCGAACAATGAAGTGGCGTCCACCAAAGGCATACAATAGCTGTACCAAAAGGGAAAGTTGAAGTTTATAAAAAAAAATGGAGTCAAGTTGATTGACTCAGTACTTCCCACACATTACTGTGATATCAGTTTATTATTTTCCCATAGCATGAAGCTTTAGTCTGAGATCTCCTTGCAACCAAATCATCGGCAGCCTTCCCTCCCCTAAAATTCTCTTATGCCGCTAAGTATTTCCTTCAGAGGTCAATGGACAGCCTAAAACATCTAAAAACGAAGTTTGAGTTGTTTTCATACTTTTAGTTTTTTGATTATTGCTATATACGCTGCCACTGACACGATATTTAACAAACACACGCGTTTTCCATCCTCACCACGGTAATAATACTGTGTCAAAATTTAATTAGAATCAATGTAATAATGTCCACGTTACAAAATACAAAAAGATCTAAAGCAATAAATACTCGTATGTATGTATACAGAAAATTCTAAGTCCCTTAGTTTCCGTAATACGCTAGGCAATGTTCGGATGGACCTAAAAAGTTGATTTATGTCGCTAGGTCTTCCTTCAGAGCCCCTACCCTACACCCTATTATGAATACAAGAAATTTCTCAGTTTTTCAACCCCCCACCCCCTAACCACCCCAATTTCACCCCACCCAAAAAAAACGCAGAAAATGATCAGGAACCTCTAAAACGCTTAAAAACGAAGTTTGAGCTGTTTTTATATTTTTACTTTTTTTTATTATTTCTGCGCCGCCACTGGCACGATTTATAAAAAGCATACGCGTTTTCCATCCTCGCCACGGTAGTAATACTGTGTCAAAATTTCGTTAACATCAATTCAACAGTTTCCTTGTAACACAATATAGAAGGATCTAAAGCAATACTCTCGTATGTTTACACCAGAAAAAATTCTAAGTCCTTTGGTTTCTGTAATAGGCAAGACAATGTTCGGATGGACCTAAAAAGGTTATTTATGTTGCTAGGTCTTCCTTCATGGGTCAGTGGGCAGTCTATTATGAAAGCAACAAATTTTTCAATTTTACAACCCCCCACCCCCCAACCACCCCAATTTCACCCCCACCCAAAAAAAAGTAAAAAATGATCAGGAACCTCTAAAACGCCTAAAAACGAAGTTTGAGGAATATTTAATTTTTTTTGTTTTTTGCTAATTACTCCGCCGCCCCTGCACCGATTTTCAAAATTATAAGAACATTACCTACTACGATCCCCCAGCATATCGCTGCCCAAATTTCATCACAATCCATGCAGCGGTTACTGAGATTACGAGGACACAAAAACGCGTACAGACAGACCGACAGACAGACCGACAGACAGACCGACAGAGAGACCGACAGACAGACAGACCGACGGAAATGAGTGACATGGATTTTCGTTATGTAGACATCATGAAACGCCCAAAAAGTGTATTATCTCAAAATCGAAAATTTTCGCGATCACAATACTCCCCTCACCTATCGGTGTGGGAAGTAAAATCAATAAAACGTCATTTCAAGGGCTTAAAATGATTTGTCTACAAAATAAAAAAAATATAATATAATATAAATAATTGCTGATCAGCTTCAAGGCTTATCCACTTCAAAAAGGGGGTCCTGTCATATCCAAAGATAGGATCAAGTCGATTGACTTATTATCAAACTTGCTTTAGTGTATTAAAGGAAATACTCAGAAACGGGATTACAGGAGATTCTGATGCCGATTCGTTTTTTGACAATTACTTCGTCGCCAATGCACCGATTTCCAGAAGCTATACAATACAAGTTACGAAATTCATGACATTTAAGTGCTCGATTGATATAATATACTTAAATAATGAACAGTTATATCATACATAGGATCCTTAGGTCCAATTATTGATCACAATCTGGACTTTAAACAAGTTGATAAAGATTTGGGGCAATGGATCTATTTCACAGATACAAAAAACTTTGGAATTACCCTATCCCAATTTCACACTCTTCAAAAAACATAGAAATTCGCCTAAAAATACCTGAGTACCATTTTGACTGGAGGACACTTGAGAAATAAGATCTAGAATAAGTCAGGTAGAGCTGCATTCACAAATATGCGGAAGTATTCTGCTCTAGAGATCTGGACATTGAACTTGAGATCAGGTATTACGTTTTTGGAAATGGACACAGACTTTGAGTTTCTTGGACGGAAAGAGTCACAAATGATGGAATATTTAAGAAACAGGAGTAGTAGAAGTTGTAAAAATGGAGAAACTTTCTTACCTGGAAATGTTGTCTGTGAGAAAGATACCACATTCTACTAATAGTGCTGGGACAAGATGCACTTTTTGGGTGGAAAACTAACGAGAGTGGTATCACTGTACACAAAATCAGTGCATCAATTACTGAAATTATGTGAGGAGAAAAATGACAAAACGGACTTACATGTATACTAATTAAATTGAAATAAAAATTAAATGACACATGTTTATATATTTAATTAGTTACTGGCTTATTTATTTATTTATCTATTCATTTATTTACATATGTACGTATATACTTATTTATTCATTTATTTACTGTTTCATCATCTCCCAATTACAGGGTGGCATTCCATTTTTAAAAAATTAAGTTGATTGCCTCAGTACTTTGCTCACATTACGGTGATACCAGTTAATTATCATTTTGATGAATTATCATTCTATAGCATGAAGCTATAGTCTGGTATCCCCTTGCAACCAAATCATCGCCCGCCCGCCCGCAAAAAAGTGTGTTTTGTCGCTAGGTATTTCTTTCACAAGTCAATTGTTAGCCTATTAAGAATACAACATATTTTTCAGTTTTACAACCCCCACCCATCAACCACCCCAATTTCATACCCACCCAAAAGAAAGTAGAAAAAAAACGAAGTTTCACTACAATACATGCAGCGGTTATTGAGATTACGAGGCTATAAAAACGCCAACAGACAGACAGATCGACAGACTGACACACCGGCAGAGAAACAGACAGGCCGACAGACAGACCGACGAAAATTAGTGACGTGGATTTTCGTTATGGTAGATATCATAAAACGCCCAAAAAGCGTATTGTCTCGAAATCGAAAATTGCGCGATCACAATACTTCCCTCATCTATAGGTGTGGGTAGTAAAAAGTACAAAGAACATTAGTTGCTTATAGCTAATTGTATTGGAAAGAAGGTACAGAAAACAAGTTCCTCCAAAAGGCTTTAAAATCAATCAATCTAGAGCTCGTTGCCCGTTCTCTCGAGACCGATTCGGCTATTTTACCGAATCGGTATTTTACCGTGTACTGTAGTAGCACTTACATTTGAATGGAAGTGTTCACATGGTGAGTCTACGGCAATTTCGTCGTTTCGGTCACGTTTTGTCTCCGAAAACCGATTAAAACCTAATCGGTGGTTAGTGTATGCATGCGAAGTGTTTACAGCAG
Source organism: Callosobruchus maculatus (assembly GCA_951848785.1). Taxonomy (NCBI): domain Eukaryota; kingdom Metazoa; phylum Arthropoda; class Insecta; order Coleoptera; family Chrysomelidae; genus Callosobruchus; species Callosobruchus maculatus. Next base: position 6,655,868 of record CATOUR010000100.1, read on the forward strand.
TTTTCTGTGTGTTTGCGCCGATTCGTCAAAATTATCGAAACCGTGATTTAACCACATCTTGTGTTATTCGAGTATCGCGGTACTCTATGCAAAACGAGAATATTGTGGTACGTACGAAGTCGATCTACTTGATTCCACTTTTTACCGTAATTTTCCTGGTGTAATAGATCGCCCTAGGTGTTTGTTGCGCGTGTGCGAGGACATCGAACGCAATGCTGAACGATGCTCTGCTCCATCAGCACTAGTAAACATTCCTAAGTTTCATCCGGGAAAATACGATTCGCCAGCATGTGGAAACGTGATATTGTTTCACAATTCACACACCTCAGTTTTAGTTGTGTCTACCCTACTATACAGATTTTCCGAGAACATCTAAAATGCTGATCAATCAACACTTGTCACGCTTTTATGTTGCGATAAAACTTAAAACAAATTTCACGGTTAATAAACAAATGTTAAATAAGATAAACAAATAAGGGAACATGGAAGCATGCTGCGTGTTTTTTGCGTGCACCAGTTTCGTTTTAGGTCTGTTTTTGATGTTTGAATTTCACTATTTTCTAAGGTCGCTGTGTTGTGTGCTGGGGGCTAGGATATGCAAGAAAAGGGTGCATATTTTGGACGAAACTACTATCAGCGGTAAGTCTATGCTAGCTTCTATACAAATATTAATTTTATATTTTGGACTAAGCACTACTACAATTATTGCCACTGGAACTTTTAATCGGCTTATTGTAGTTCTTCTGCCCTAAATTTGTAATTATTACACTCTCATCGCAATAACGGAGAGTACAGTTACATTCACTAAATGAAAAAAAAGCAAGTTGATTGACTCAGTTCTTCTCACACATTCAAGCTTATGATGGTTTAAGGTGAAACCGTTTCTTACTCGCTAAAATGTCAGTGTTCGTTATAGTCTAAGAGCCAGTGATCGGCATACTTAAGGTATTTTAACAAACTTCATATTGATGCTAGGTATACTATTACATATACCGTAGGCGAAATGGGGATTCACTCCTTACGACGACGGTTCCTTTAGGTGTGAACGGGAGTCAAAAAGCGCAAAATAGTGGGTTTTAAAACGTCATTCCAGCAAGTCTGCCGTTTTAATATTGTAGCATATACCTTTTGTCATACAAAAACCCAATGGTAGACACCTATTCCGGTTCCAAATGTGTATTATAAAATTACAAAGGTTGAAAATTTTATGAAAATTCACGTTATTTTAGCAAGGATGAAAATTATATATGTGAATCACATCATTATTATGAATGTAGTAGTAGTAGACACCTAGGCGGGTTAGAACATACTGACAGACCGGCAGGCGCTATGATGTCTCTCTGTCGTGCTGATTAAATCGCGTCAAGAGTGACTACTGAAACGTGTACGTTTTAATATAATGAATTATATACCTTTTGTTATTTAAAAACTCAATGGCAGACACTTATTACGGTACTCTAAAAAAATAGTATCCAGATTCCCACCCTATTTGACATTGCATTTAGCAAAAACTGGTAAACACGTCGAAAACAATATAACCTATAATGGGCAATATCGATTTTAACAGGAAATCGGATCCGCTATTAGCGGAATATTTGTGGGCTACCGCTCAATTGCAGTTTAAGTACAGCATTTTTAATGCAACTGCAAGGCCTTTGTAATACAAAAGAACTAGAGTTTCGCCCCTTTCAGAGAAATGGGAAGTGACGCTCCCCTATAATATCCAAAAAACCAAGTAGTTCAGAGGATTTTTTGCTATTGTTAATTACTTCAAGCTTCAAATATTGGATTACATATTATGATTAACCGGTATAGCAGTCACTGAGATTACGCGATTGTAGGAATACACCCATCTTCGACATGGGAAGAAAATTTTAACTCCATAGATATGTCGTCAAAGGCAACGTTTGGCTGGGTCTGTAAAGTAAATAGCTCCAAGGCAAATAGATAGACCTCCATGAGTCCAACAAAAAACTGGTAGTTCCACTTCCCACACTTCATCCACACCATTATTTGACCCCTGCCCAGAAAAAAATCGATATGACCTGGAACTCAAGACGAGTTTGGAGGAGTTGTGAGAATCTTCGATTTTTGATAATTTCTTTGACGCTACTGCAACTATTGTCAAAAATATAGAAGCATAATCTATAGTTTGGTTAGTCAAACATTTCATTTACAGGGTGTCCCTGAATTTTCTGGACACGTGATATTCTCCTAACAAAGAAAATGTTCAAATGAAAACTGAGTGAAACGTTTGAAAGTACTACAAGGTCTATCATACCATGCTCTCAAAACATTTTTTTTGTACTTCAACCCTTAGAACTCACCCCCAACTTTGTTTTTAAAATAGTACCTTATAGTTTTTCCTACACAAAATAACTTATTTTATCCTTATTCTATTTAAAATCTTGTCGAACCCTTGATCTTCCAAAAAGCACTATTTTTTTCGTAAAATCATAAGCATAAAATAAATAAAATACATGAAATAAGGATTTGTTTGAGGCGTAATATTTTCGTAAGAAGAACAGATAAAAAAATGAAGTCAAGTTGGTTGACTCAGTACTTCCCACACATTACGCTGATACCAGTTTATTATTTTCCCATAGCATGAAGCTTTAGTCTAAGATCCCTTGCAACCAAATAATTGCCAACCCCCCCCTAAAATTGTCTTATGCCGCTAGGTCTTTCGTTCACAGGTCAATGGACAGCCTATTATCGATACCACAAACTTCTCAGTTTTACAACCCTCACCCCCCCCAACCTCCTCACTTTCACCCCCACCCAAAAAACTGGTAGGAAGTGATCAGGAAACCCTAAGACGAGGGGTGAATACATGGGGATTTATGGTGTACACCCAGAAGGAATTACCAGGATTTCCTAAGGATGTACAGGGATTTCATCAAAATTGTTAGGATGTACAGAGATTTACCAAGGATGTACGGGATTTACCGAGGAATTACAGGATTTCCTGGGGATGTAGCAAGGATGTAGTAGCAAATGCGCTTGCGCACCTGAGTAATTTCATAACCTCACATTTTACATTACACGTATTCTTCCGGGTGCCCTTCGGTTTTGTGCTTTCAAAGTGAAAAAGCAAGTGCAACATACACGGTGCCCTACATAAGAATGCACACTACAGAAATCTCGTAAACCAGAAGATTTACAAAGATGATTAAACCAGAGAAAAGTTACACCTTGCTGAACCCTGCAATATGGCGTTTTAGACATTTTAGAATTCTGAGTATTTCCGAAGATGGGGACCCACGTGGCTGCGCGATGAGCACCGTCTGCCTTCGATAGTGGGACAGCAGCAGTCTTGTGGGGGGTTAGCGCTTGGGTGGGTGACTGAATATTATACAGGGCATTCAGTTTTGACCGTGTTAGTGTCGCCCACATGAGCTCTGAGCGGAGCATCTTACGCGGCCGGCACTTTGGATGAACGATCGGAAGGCCCGGATGGGGGACCCCCGTCGGAGCGTCCGGGTTGGTGTAATCATACCAACGGTGCTGGCCGTGCACCGTCCCCCCTCTGGGAAGTTATAGTACAATAGGCCTGAAAGGCTTAAGTGCTGACGGCTCCCAGAGGAAAAAAAACCGAGAATATTTGGGGAAAATCGAATTTTCCCGATTTCGCTTTTATTTCTTTCTCACTTTATTTGAAAATATATGACAATTTCACTTTGCCGTTGCAACTTTTTCTGCTCTATTAACTGATGCTATAAGATTTTCAATCTGACGTTTCGTTTCTTAGCAACCATCATCAAATTTAGTTTTTGAATACGCGACAATTCCTTTTATATCCCTGATGAACACTAATTTTAATTCTAAATACAACGATATATCGCTCTTTCCATTTAACCGACGCCGACGTCCCGTATTCAAAAAGACATCTTCAATCTTATTTGATGAGGATTACGAAAAAACAAAAGGTCGAATCAAAAATCGATTACGTCATCATGTAGAGGAGAAAAAATGCCACAGCATTTTGAATCTTATTTTGATATTTGATATTCTATCAAAACACGACAAAAACTTAAGCAAGCAATATGTTATCATCAAATTACAAGACATTTATCTCACACACTAACGAAAAAAATCATTATAACTATACATATTATCATATACGCTAATCAATGATATTATTTAATCTTATGTTCAAAATGTACTCCTTCAATTTCGGCAAACGCAGCAATGGTAAACAACTTCGTCCATTACGTTATCTATAATAGCATCCCTATAGTTATTCTTGAAATGGCCGCTTGAACCTCAGCTACAAAATATTCATTTTTTACTTTGAACAAGTAGGCTTTGTAATGCAATTGCTCAAATAAATCGTTACGATCTGTCAGAATAATTTCGAATATCACAATTTGCTTAATTTCTATGTCTTGTGATTGTATACGTGTTTTTACATGGCCGACTTTACTCACTAGGCCGGGGCATGAAATATGGCAACACTGAATCAGCGGGCCGAGTTTTTATTTGTTGTTAAGTCATGTGTATTCTTCCAGGGCAGAAAATGTGGTTGGAAGGTTATTATTAATGTGTTTCTAATTATTTACCTGCACAAACGAAACTATAAAGATAAAAAGATGCCTGCAAAGTGTGTAGTACCAGGAATAGAGGACATACCAAACCATGGCCGAACATAACCTTCCAGAGTAAAAAGAACATTCCAAAGTGATTTTTAATGTGTTTCTAATCATTTACCTGCACAAACGAAACTATAAAGATAAACAGATGCCTGCAAAGTGTGTAGTACCAGGTTGTACTAGCAATTGTGCTTCCAGTAAAGGACACAAACAGAAGTGGGTAAACAGCACAAGTGAACAGTATTCCTCGTATGGGCTGGTTATATTTATAAGAATAAAGGCAATACTTTACAAACATTTCAAAGGATAAGACCTATTTCAAAGCACAATGTGGTACCTACAATGTTTTCTGGACCTCCCAAATATCACAGAAAGATACAGTTAATAGAACTCATCTGGGCATGCATCATGCATCTGGGCATACCTACGAAAAGATTTGATACTGAAAGGGAATCAAGACCAGCAAAAATGGCTTCACAGTGACCTAATAGTGAATTTTTCTAGCTCAAGTGACAATTTACAAAGTAAATTGAGTGTTCATTAGCAATTGTGCTTCCAACAAAGGACAAACTGAAGTGGGTGAACGGTATTCCTCGTATGGGCTGGTTATATTTATAAGAATAAAGACAATACTTTACAAACATTTCAAAGGATAAGACCTATTTTAAAGCACAATGTGGTACCGACAATGTTTTCTGGACCTCCCAAATATCACAGAAAAATACAGTTAATAGAACTCATCTGGGCATGCACATGCATCTGGGCATACCTACGAAAAGATTTGATAGTGAAAGGGAATCAAGACCAGCAAGAATGGCTTCACAGTGACCTAATAGTGAATTTTTCTAGCTCAAGTGACAATTTACAAAGTAAATTGAGTGTTCGTTTAAGTGGAAGTGGCAGCTGGAAACAGGTTGTGTTTATTTTTATTTCGTAGTGTCTGACTACGATGAGCCAGACATCCGATGTAAGTGGTATTAGTAGTAGTAGTTCTAAAAAGTATTTTTCTTAATTTATTAACCCAGATGAACTCTAATACATATAAAATGTAATAATTATTCTGAAACTATAGGCCCACTATTTGACAGCTAAGCCACGTTGCCACATCTAAGGCTCCGGCCTAGTGTAGAGTCGGCCATGGTTTTTAGTAATGCCACATTTTTCAAATGAAAAAGAATTAGGCATGTTATGTTATCTTGCTATATTGAAAGCCATAAAAATTGTTTCGATGCTGAAAGGCAATATTTGCTCAAATATCCGGAGCCACGTCAGATCTATTTTTAAAAGACTTATCACAAACTTAATATAATATGGTGCCTTTCAAAAACCAGTGTTTATAGAGTAAAGAAACACAATCCAGAACAAACAGAGGGTCAATCGAAACAGAGCAGAATGTTCTTAGGTCAGATGCTCAAAGAATACTACACAAAGAACGTTACAGGCCATTTAGATTCCGAATTTGTCATAGCTTTGTACCTGGTGATGAACAGCGCAGAATTATTTTTTGCTAGGGTCTGACAAAAATGTGTGATGAAAATCGTGATTTTCCGAATACTGTTTGTTGGTCAGTTGAAATTTATTTTTGCAACAATGGCATATTTAACCGAAATAATCGACAATATTGGGCAACGCAAAATGAACATCGTGTAGGAACATCCAGGCACCAACATTGGTTTGATTTTAATGTGTAGTGTGAGATGTTGGGAATAAGGATTATCGGACCAATAATTTATGGTGCTTTAAATGCAGAAAGATATTACCAGTTCTTGAATAACTGACTTTTTCCTGGTCAAAAAAAGATGATAGAGCAGATATTGATGAAGAATTCGTTTTTTATGGACCAGTACATTTCAACACAATCAATTTGAGTAAGAATCAAGAATACTTCTGCTTATAGAAAGATTAATACGAAACGATAACCGCTGCTTATAGTACAGAAAAAGCGACTATTCGTTAAATAACGGTATGTTTCATCCCTTGTCGCATACCACATTAATGACTTATGTCAATGTTTTTGAAGTTTATTTTCTGTTATGTTTTTTTTTCAGTTTTATTGTTCTATAAAATAAAAGAACCTTTCCGCGACTGACTAATGATAAGATTTCTGTTAAGTTTATTTGCTGTAATCTTTACTTCACTTCTTGTTCAGTATTATTATCACTGTATAGAATAGGAAATATATGTTTCCTATTATTGTTGTTTGAAATTTGTAGACAAGGTAGATGTTTCAAAAGGTCTGCTTCGAACTTCCATTGTCTATATAATTTTTGGTTTAAAACGTTTCGATTGATGTGGTATCTTCAGTTTACCTGAAGACGATTGAAGACACCAAATCAATCGAAACGTTGTAATCAAAAAATTATATAGACAATGGAAGTCCGAAACAGACATTTTCTATGATTGTTTTGTTATTCTCCAGTACTAACAGGGCAGGATGTACATGGAATTACAAAGGATTTTTTGAAATCCGGGGGGATTTACTGAGGAATTACCTGGACGTCCGGGGATTTACAGTGATGTAGAGGGATTTATCAGGAGGTACCAAGGATTTCCAAGGATTTGAGTAGGACGTAGGGGATTTGCTTAAAAAAGGGGATGTAGGTGTACACTTTTTAGGTTATGTGTTCACCCCTCGCCCTAAGACATCTATAAACCGAATTTGAGTTGCTTTCATACTTGTCGCGTTCTTTGATTATTGCTACGCTGCCACTGACAAGATTTTTAACAAACATACGCGTTTTCCATTCTCACCACGGTAACAATATCCTGTGTCAAAATTTCATTAGAATCAATTTAATAGTGTCCACGTTACAAAATACAAAACGATTTAGACCAATAAATTCTCGTATAGTATCCAGAAAATTCTAAGTCCCTTAGTTTCTGCAATAGGCTAGGCAATGTTCGGATGCACCTAAAAAGGTGATTTAGTGTCGCTAGATCTTCCTTCACAGGTTAGTGGACAGCCTATTATGAGTACAAGAATTTTTTTAATTTTTCAACCCCCAACCCCCCAACCACCCCAATTTCACCCCCACCCAAAAAAAACGCAGAAAATGATCAGGAACCTCTAAAACGCTTAAAAACGAAGTTTGAGCTGTTTTTATATTTTTAGTTTTTTTATTATTTCTGCGCCGCCACTGGCACGATTTATCAAAACCATACGCGTTTTCCATCTTCGCCATGGTAGTAATGCCGTTTCAAAATTTCATTAAAATCAATTCAACAGTTTCCTCGTTACAACGATCTGACGCAATACTCTCGTATGTTTACATCAAAAAAAATTCCTTTGCTTTCTGTAATAGGCAAAGGCAATGATCCGATGGACCTAAAAAAGTTATTTATGTCGCCAGGTCTTCCTTCACAGGTCAGTGGACAGTCTATTATGAAAGCAACAAATTTTTCAATTTTCACCATCACAATACTCCCCTCACCTATCGGTGTGGGAAGTAAAAGAAAACAAAGTGGAACTTTCACAGGTGCCGAATGACCTATCATACCATGTTTTCGAAACATTTTTTTTACCTCAACCTCTAAAACTTACCCCCTACTTTTTTACAAATAGCACCCCACAGCTTTTTCTACATTAATGAGGTCATTATTTTATTTAGTATCTAGTACTGCCTTTGACTTCATACACAAGCCAATTTTTTTCGTAGTCATTAACATAAGACAAATAAAATGAGCATTTGCTTGAGGCGTAATATTTTCGCTTTTCAAAAATCATAAAAAAGGACATTTGTTTACAAAAGCATCGGAACCCAGTCATTCAGCACCCTTGAAAACCCAAATAGTTTCATTTTTAACTGTTTTTTGCGTCAAGAAAATTCTTATTTTATTTATTTTATGCTAACCATTTTACGAAAAAAATGAGTTTGTGTATAAAATCAAAGGTACTGCAAGATTTTAAATAACATAAGGACTTAATTTGTGTAGAAAAAACTATTTAGTGCTATTTGGAAAACAAAAGTTGAGGGTGAGTTTTAAGGGTTGAAGTACAAAAAAAAATTTTTAAAAGTATGGTATGATAGACCCTCTAGTACTTTTGTCAAGGAAATTCACGGATGCCCTTCCCTGTATAAGACATGAAAATAAAAACATTCAAATTCTGCATACTTCTACCAATCATCGTATTCAGTGGAGCAATATTAATTTCTTTCTATCTTTAAAGTTTTGATAAACATAACTATATTCTTTACTTATTGTATACATAGGTATCTAACCTAATCAACGCCATTCACTACATAGAGCGAAGTTTCTAGTACGATGTTCATTCTATCATTAAACAGCGGCAATTCCATAAAACAGGATTTTAACAAATTGTCCGGTATTACTACCATATAATTTGTCACAATTACCAAGAATTAGAAAATTTATATTCGTGAGATGAATGGTTCATTCATTTTACCTGTCATAGGTGCTAAGGTTTAATCTCGCATTTGTTTAGCTGTATAAGGATAATATTCCGTAACTTTTCGGGATCTGTATATGTATACACAGTTATGGAGGGTGTTATCTGGAGATCAATAGAAAGAAGGTGTTAGATATGCTATACAATTTTTTATTCTATTAGCACCTAAAAGGGTTTGCTGACGATACAAACCTTATCGCTGCTTCTCAGGAAGAACTATAAAGCTCTATTAAACATCTTAAAATAACGCAGTGCAGCATATGGTCTTGGTATTAACTACAATAAGACCAAGGTTATGATCGTAGATAGAAAGCCTGATAATCATCGAGAAATAATGTCAGTGGGCCGTTGTGAAGTAGTTCAAAGTTTTGTGTATCTCGGGTCTTTGATCGAAAATTCGGGTAGCTGTGAAAATGAGATTCGACAGCGCATTCAACAGGCGCGCGTGGCCGTAACAAAGCTTACTAAAATATGGCGTGTACCTCGGAAACTTGGACTGTTCAAAAGGCAGATCGGGCTCACATAGATACCTTTGCAATATGGACGTGGAGGAGAATGCTGAGAGTTCCTTATACCCCCCATCGAACTGTCTTTTCCATATTGGATGACCTCGGTAATCCAAAGGGAATATCCTCCATTGTGTCGACGAGAATGCTTACATTCTTCGGACATATTCACAGAAGCGATAATATGGAGAAACTGTAGTTCAGGGCCACGCCCCGAGTGGGCGGCGCCGTGGCCGTCCCCTACCAGACGCTGGGTGGATACGACAAAACAGTTGCTGGATAATATGAGTATCAAGAGTGCCACTGAACTGACAGTAAATCGCAAACGATGGCGAGCTACAGTTCTCAAAACAATTGATAATATTCGTGTCGGCAATACTCTAGCTCCGACTTAAAGCATTTTACGAGTTCACAACATGTCTGTTAAGACATCGTGACTATGATGATGATGACCAAAAGCTAATGGATGATTTCCAGATGGTCCTTTAGCGTCTAAATCCTTCGGCTTTATATATTTCCTCTACGTCTTAAAGGTCCCCACGGCTCACACCACGGCGCCGGCGTTCGGAAACAAAGCGTCAAAAATTTAAATAAAAATGCTAATTTGACTAGAAAGAAGTAAATTGTTAAGTAGATGGACTTGTGACAATACTGGTTGCAAAAGCAGCTTCCCTTAAAGGAAATATAACAGATACTTTCTGCATTTGTTTAAAAATAAATCACAACTAATAATAATCGTATTCGTTTTTCATGATGATGATGATAATCGGTATTCAAGAATTTTTTACTTTTGACGTTTTCTGGCGATTATCTGACGGAGCTTTAGAAGTCAGTTAACAGGTAGCTAGGCAATTTCTATAAATAGATGTTAAAAGAACCATTAGCCATTCGAACTTTGTATAACACGAGTTTCTATCAATAAAGAAATTATTGAATGAATTTGTGGTTCTTGGGTTTTTAGGCCGGCGTCGTTTAGCGCTAAAGCTTGACGTTTCGCCACCACGAGTGGATGGCATCTTCAGAAGCTATTTCACTTCGGCGACGGCTGGTGGATCTTTACCTGTATTTATACCTGCTAATGGTGACGTGGCCCAACCAGGTAGCGTTGGTAGCCCCGCCCCTTCGCGACATGGTAGTGTCTTCAGGTCCTTTAGGATGGGTATCCATGTCCGGTTGACTTTCTGTGTTTCTTCTTTCCTGTTGAAATTATTATGATGTTTCTGTATTTCGATGGCTTCTCTTTGAAGTCTGGCATGGTATAAAGACGTTGCGGCAAGAACCTGTGTTTCTTCAAACTTGATCTTGTGACTTCCCTCCTTAATCGCATGTTCGGCTACCGCTGATTTGTCCGTATGGCCTAGTCGCCAGCTAGCCTTATGTTCTGCAATTCTTGTGTTTATAGATCGCTTCGTTGTTCCTATGTATACACTCCCACATGTGCATGGTATGCGATATACCCCCGGTGTTGTGAGTGGGTCTCTTTTATCTTTCACCGCTCTCAAATATTCCTGTATCTTTCTTGTGGGCTTGTAGATGGTCTTGACGTTTTCCTTTCGTAACATTTTTCCTATTCTGTCTGTTATTCCAAGCACATAGGGTAGAAAAGCTTTTGCTATCGGTTTAGGTTCTGATTTCTTCTTATTGTCCTTGTTATTTCTTTTTCTGTGTAACCATTTGCCTTAAGAGCATTCTTTGGATGTTCCAGTTCGGTGTCGAGTTCTTCTGGTTCGCACACTTTTCTAGCCCGTTCTGTCAAAGTTCTAATAATTCCGTACTTCTGAGATGGGTGGTGGTTTGATTCTTTATGCAAATACCGGTCAGTATGAGTTGGCTTTCTATATACCTTGTGCCCTAATCTAGCTCCTTTTCTTGTTAGAAGAACATCAAGGAAGGCAAGATTTTTGTTTTCTTCTACCTCCATGGTGCACTTGATGTTTTCATGCACACTGTTCAGGTGTTCTAGAAATTCTTCGAGCTTTTCTCTTCCGTGATTCCATATGACAAACGTATCGTCCACGTATCTGAGCCATATCTTGAGCTTGTATTGAGCGCTCTTCAAGGGTGCCTGTTCGACCTTCTCCATTACAAAGTTCGCTACCACCGGGCTTGATGTACGAGTCGGTTTTTCCAACGTATGGCTGCAGTAATGTAGTTAAGTGTTTTGCTAATTCGTAAGTAGGCGAATCTATTGCGCTTACTATCGGGCGAAGTGGAACGTTGGGCTCGTGTATTTTTGGTAACCCATAAAGCCTAGGAGTCAGTGCTTCACTTTTGCAAACCTTTTTTTTGGTTTCTTCGTCAAGGCTTGAATTCTTCACCATGGTTTTAGTTTTTCTCAATATGGTCTTGGTCGGGTCTTTTGCTAGAGTGCGGTAGGTGCCTGGATCTAGCAATGCTTTTATTTTATTTTTGTAGTCTTCGGTGTCCATCACCACTGTGGCGTTGCCTTTATCTGCAGGCAGAACAGTGACATTTGTGTCCCTACTGATGTCCCTTAATGCTTTTAACTCCTTCGCTTTCAGATTACTTTTTGGCGGTTTTGCTTTTTTAATAATTCTTGCTGATTCTGTCCGGATTTCCTGTGCTTTTTCCTCAGGTAACGATCGTATAGCCGATTCCAGATTAGCAATAATCTCTTCAGTTGGTATTTCTTTTGGTGTAATTGCAAAGTTGCCTCCTTTCGCCAAAACAGAAATTTCATCTTCAGACAGGTTACGTTTGCTTATGTTGACCACTGTTCTTTTGGTGTCCAGTCCGGGTGTAAATTTCTTGTTACTTGCCAGTCTCTCGAGCTTTTCCTTCTGGATGTTTGTGTATTTCTCTCGTTCTTTTTCCATGGTTCTAAATGTTATTGAGTCGATCTTATCCCAGTCGGTTCTGTGAAGTTCTGTGCTTAACCGGTAGTGGATGTTCAACAGTTTCTTCCCAATTCTGTCTAGAATAGATCTGGTATTATGAATTCGTTCTCTTAGCAGTGCTCGTTCAGTACGTTCGAATATTCTCCTGGCTTGTTCAGATTTTGTTACTGGTCTTATGTGTACAGCTTTGGGTATCCCTGCACCGTGACAAGAATGCCAAAGAGGCTAGGAAATGTGCCTTCTTCTTCCGTAGATGTTCCAGTTGACGGTATAATGTCGTAACTTCCTCCCCATAGAGGCGGCAAATATACTGTGTAAGGCTTTCTTAAGAAATTATTGCACCTATTAGAGAGACAAGTGCATATCATAAGACGTCAAACAAAAGACATTACTACTGCTGCTACTAATAGATCTCTTTTTATATCTCTATCTCTCTCTCTCTCTTATATCGTTCGATGAGAGTTCCGAGAGTTGCTATAGGGCGTGGAGAAGATTAATAAAAAGAGTACTGATATCCTGCAAGAATTTAATGGATACTATCAATGGGCAGTCTGTGTCATGCATCGGAGACTGGCAGCCTGGGATAGATCAATTTGTCAGCAGTTGGAGTACGATTACAAAACGTTGAAAACTAATTACTCAAATTAGACTAACAATTAATCACTCAACTTACATAGCTGTTAAATGCAAAATGTATTTTGATTGTTAGGTGTTGTAATTGCTGCATTTTCAAACGCTGTTCTATGAATCAGCAATAAAGATAATCAGAAGATTTAGCGGCTCAGTCAAAAGGTGCGGTGCCTGTGTTTTTTGGAGTTAATAGTAATTAGAGGGTCAATATAGAGCAAAACACGTAAATAACTTAAACTACATATATGATCTATTTTGTTTTCCCTCAAGTTACCAAAGTATGTATGAATCATGTTAGTACCTCCGTATTATGATTTACAACCCTTATAACACCAATTTACTCTAATTTAAATACGCTTTATTGAAACTTATTCGATTTGGACTTATGTAAACAGCTTTAACAGTATTGATAATTTTTTGCGTAACTGGATGATGTGAGGATGCGTGGAATTGCTGAGTCAATCTACTTGACACGCTTTTACAAGTATACGCGAAATATAATATCAAATTCTTACTTTTCTGAATATGCACATTTATGGTGCCAAATCTTGGTTTCAAATAGTAGTACCTAATGTAACCTTATACAGGGTGTCCAACGACGATTAAGACAACCAATATATCGGAACTGGGCAGTAGTAGGGAATTATCATTTTGGGGGTGCAAATTAGAGCAAATATAGTATCTTTTCTTATTAATGTGTCACCCAATGAGGTATTTGTTTTTGGTTACGTGACGTCCAATTCAAAATTTTTAATGGGACACCCTGTATATTTGTGACTTTTTCTGTTCCTCCCGATTCCAACAAACTCGCACGCTTGGGGTCTAAAGTGATTAATTCAAGAACTGCAGGTATTTAAAGGACTGTACCACTACCATTATGAAACACTAGCAAATCATTTAACTGTAGGGGTACATGTTATAAACAATGGTAGTGGTACCATCCTTTAAGTACCTGTAGCTCTTGAATTAATCACTTTAGACCCCAAGTGTGTTAGTTTGTTGGAACTGTTTTATCAGTTTTGCATATATTAGAAGGCTTCCGCCAAGTGATTTACAGTAGCACGGATAATCCGCAGCCCCCGGATACCCCGCAAACGGATAATCGGGGATCTACTGTAGTTAAGTAGTTACGGGTTGCTTTTGGGTTTAACCAAAAGGGGCGATTTTGAGGTTCAATATTTAAAAGGCCAAACATTTAGTGGTCTAGTGATTTTGTTCACAGTGCGACCGCGGCCTTGTGTGCTTGCGAACTTGCTCGACTGTATAAACCAGCGATAAGTGAAACACAGGGCTCTTCTGCGATTCCGCTTGACTATAACGTCGTTGCTGCTGTTCAATATAATCCCTTAAGGGGCCTGGGTATACCCAGTTATACATACAGGGTGAGTTTTTAGTACCGGCTCGGTCGATAACTCCACTACTGTAGAAGATAGCGAAATAAGTTGTATCTAAAAGTTGTAGCCACGGATATGCTACTTGCTCAGAAAATATCTAGATTTATACAGGGTGATCCATAACTACGTGGTGATGCAAACATGCATTTTTTTAAATGAGACACCCTATATATTATTACAAATTCAAATTCTACTAATAATTTCCGTTATTTCAATATAGGGTATTGTTACATTATACAGGGTATTTTAAAAGTTATGGCCATTTTTATATCCAAATCATGGTCAAATGAACGTACTGTATATCAAAAAGTAATGAATCAAACATCATTTTTCTACATGAGAAGATTAGAAATATCCTCCAGTTTTAAAATCTGCTATAAAAGAAACCCGTAACGCATATTTGTATACAGGGTGATGTAGAATGCAAAATCTAGATTTTCTCTCTTTTTTTAAATGTAACCCCCAATATTTCATTATACCAAGAAATTGCTTTTTATATGCTCTTTCATCTTTGTATAGCACTTGTTATGGCTGCATTCATCAGTTTCTGAGATATTTATTTTGAGAAAATACTATCAAATTTAATTTTTGCTTAACAAACAGCTAAAATATAAGGCCATAATAATACTTAATCAAGGCAAAACACTGAACTAACGGTATAATATAAGTCAAGTGTGCTGAGCAAACAATTTTATAGACGTCATGTATAATTATCAAGCAGATGTATCAGGGAGGCTATGAAATATCAAACGACACAGTCCAAATAATTTCTCAAAGATTCTCCTAAATACCCCCAAAGAAAAAAATAATTTTTTAAGCTGGTTTTTCACACAGTACGGAATTATCGAGTAGGTTATGAAAACTGTCAATTTTTCAAAGCACACCTGATAAATCTGCTTGATGGTTATGCATGACGCCTACAAAATCGTTTCCTCAGCATACTTGACTTTATTATTTCGACAATTTAGGGTTTTCACTTCATTAAATAGTATCATGACCTTATAATTTAGTTGTTCTTTAAATAAAAAACAAATTAGGTAGTATTTTCTTAAAATAAATAAATTTCAGTACACAACTAGAAGCTACATTTTAAATTTACCGAAAAATCGAAATATCTCGGAAACTGATGGACGTAGGTACAACAAGTACTATACAAAGATGAAAGAGCATATTAAAAGAAATTCTTTGAGATAATAAAATATTGGGGGTTACATTTAAAAAAAAGAGAAAATTTGGATTTTGCATTCTACATCACCCTGTATACGAATATGCGTCACGGGCTCCTTTTATAGCCGATTTCAAAACTGGAGGATATATTTAATCTTTTCATGTAAAAGAAATAATTTTTGATTAATTATTTTTTGATATACAGTACGTTCATTTGACCGCAATTTGGATATAAAAATGGTCATAACTTTTGAAATACTCTGTATAATGTAACAAAACCCTATATTGGAAGAACGGAAATCATTAGTAGAATTTGAATGTGGAATCATATATAGGGTGTCTTATTTAAAAAAATGCATGTTTGCATCACCACGTAGTTATGGATCACCACCGTAGAAATCCAAATATTTTCTGATCAAGAAGCATATCCGTGGCTACAACTCTTACATACAACTTTTTTCGGTATCTTCTATAGTAGTGGAGTTATCGACCGAGCCGGTACTAAAAACTCACCCTGTATGTATTTGCCATGTTAAAACACGGATTCCCATTTCCAACCGAACTCACTTGTTTTTCAAACTACATATATGTATTTCAGATGGTGATAGTTAAGACCTTAATGAATGACAACTATTTCCGATTTTCGCAAAAAAGTTTTTTAGTATGCAAAAAAATCGCAATGCAAAATCATACATTATTCAAATGTCTGTAATTTAACAACCAAACACGATATCGAAAAAAAGCTAAATAGTTGACAAAGCCCAAGCGTTCTTTTTCAATTTGCTTTTTGAATCATTACTGTAAGTTTAAGGGTAACGTTAGGAGCTTGGAAATGTGAAATTAATTTTTATAATGACCTTTGGACCTTACCCTTGGACCTTTTGACTTTACTTGACTTTGGACTTATCTCGCCTCATATTAGACACACAGACTGGAGAAACTGAACAGGCGGTCACGCTTCCTCGCTAACTGGGGAATACGTCTTTTCTTGGATTCTCAATTTCGCGCGCTATACCCTAGACCTTAAGCGACTTACAGACGTTGATGCATGCTGCGACGCAGCACGTTTCATGATGCAAGTAACAGCGTGTGTAGTACTGAATCACGTATTTGGCATCAGTTGCGGCTTGCAGCGATGCAGAGCCTGGGAAACCCATTTAGGTCGGTGAGCCACGACGCCGAGTCGGTGACGCTGATGCAGGTTTCAAGCGTTTCAAAGTGTATATATTGTATTGCGTCGATGCAGAGAAATAACACCTTCCTACTATTTTTGTGTTGCATGAAACGCGCGTCGATTGAAGCATCGCAACACGTTTCAATTTGAGTAGGAACTTATGCAACTGAAGCAAGTTTCATGAAACCTTGAGTTGTTTCAGGAATCGCAGCATGCATCAACGTCTGTAGGCCGCTTCAGGTAATAGATGTCAAGGTTCCGGTCGACGTCTGTGTGGTTAATGTTACTACAGTATACGCATTATATAACTCTCTTCAAATTCTTTATTAGGAAGCTTTAATTGTAACGCTCTATACAATAAAATGGACATACTTTTTCTGCTGAGCAGTAGAATGAGCAAAATATGCAATCTGCCTTATTCGGAAATTTACATCTTCTGTTGCATAGTTAAATTCAACCAGTTCCCAGTAAAACACCGATTAACCCTTGATGTATATTTCAGGTTTATGTCTGACTACTGACATAGATTACCTTTTGGATCATATGAACAATGCCCGATTTATCAGAGAGCTCGACTTCGCAAAAATGGATTTTAACTTCAGAACTGGGTTGTACCACCTGGTTAAAAGCCATGGAGGGCAATTGTTTTTAGGCGGGACCACAATTCGATATAGAAGGTTTATCAAATTATTTAGCCGTTACTATGTAACTACGAAAGTAAGTACGTGTTATACACATATAGCAAAAGTTGGTAATTTTACGAAAATGACAATGGTGTTTTGACGATTTTTGAGAGATACAACTTTGCAGTTTTATGTATACTGAAATTAACTACTTGTTCGGTTGGCAGAACTGGTACTTACATGTCTTATGAGTGCTTAACTTAGGCATGCGAAGTTTATGATTGAAAATAGAGCCGAAAAACTAGGATCTTGCTTATAGTCCCTATCCTTGAATGAAAGCAGTACGTATTCATCATTCTGATGTTTATTGACACATATAAATTTGAATCAGAATTTTTCGAAGTTTAAAGATGGCGGAAATTTAAGATATTTTCGGCAAATTTAAAAATTTTAAAAGATTTTCAGGCTTTGACGATTTTTGAGAGATACAACTTTGTAGTCTTATGTATACTGAAATTGACTACTTGTTCGGTTGGCAGAATTGGTACTTACATGTCTTATGAGTGCTTAACTTAGGCATGGGAAGTTTATGATATATATATGATATAAAAATAGAGCCGAAAAACTAGGATCTTGCTTATAAACCCTATCCCTGAATCAAAGTAGTACGCATTCATCATTCTGATGTTTATTGACACTTATATAAATTTGAATTAGAAGTTTTCGAAGTTTAAAGATGGCGGAAATTTAAGATGTTTTCGGCAAATTTAAAAATTTTAGAATATTTTCAGGTTACTTTTAGATTTTGTCACCACAAAGTATTAAGAAATACCATGTTAACTAAACCAAAGAAGCTAGAGCCCGCTCAAGTAAAGTAGAAAGATTTAATGATTGCGCTGACTAGAAATAGCATGGTAAGCTATATTTATGTTTATCGTATGGCTTTACATGATACAAAACACATAAAAGTACATAAAAGAAATTACAGATCAGACCAATTCACAAACGCACATTTAATCTTGTCACAATCAAGGCGTCAGTTGCCATTAGAAAGCCATAAAAGTTTCGTCCATATGCAGTATTTGGGCATTCCATAACCATATGTTGAACTGTTTACGTTTCCGCCCCGCAGTCACAGCATGCAGATTGTACTCTGCCCCATTTGTATAATGAGTCCGCGCATAGGGCATGGTAAGCTAAGTAAGACATTTTTTTGCTCTGAGAGCCGTCAGTACTTTAGCCTTTAAGGCCTATTGTTCTATAACTTCGCAGAGGGGGAACGGTGCACGGTCAGCACCATTGGAATGATTACACCATCATCATCCCGGACGGTCCGATGGGGGTCCCCCGTCCGGGGCTTCCGGTCGATCATCCAAAGTGTCGGCCAGGTAAGATGCTCCCCTCAGCGCTTATGTGGGAGACACTAACACGGTCGAAACTGAATGCCCTGTGTATATTCAGTCACCCACCTAAGAGCAGAAGGCTGCTGCTGCTGAAGAAAGAAATAGAGCTAGCCTCAGAGTTAATCAAATATAAAACTTTGCACAAAAGGTAGACTGAACTGACAGAACTCAGAAAGAACATATTTCTTTAGCTTGTTGCTTTATTCTAGTTTTGGATAAGTAAAAAATATAAAAAGCACCGCATGTCCCTGTCAAACACCTGAACGTTGAATGCGCAAAGCTTTCATTCAATAACAGGAACTTTAGACACCGTTGGTGCTTTTTTTATTAGTTTTCCTTCCCATGCTTAAAAAAATTGTAAATTTGAAAAAACCAGCGTTTTAAACTTTCAGACAATATGGAAAAACATGGACAAATTTAAAAAATTTCTTAAACTTTTGACAAACTTGGTCTCGCAAGTTTCTAAAGTCTCTAAAAAACAAGACTTTCAAAATTTTTCAGAATTTTAAATAGTCACGAAGCTTTCATTGACAAGAGGGTAAGTACTTTTATTTGTGCTTTTTTTCGAAATAGGTAGTAGAAGGAGATATATTTTCCCTGAAATTCGTTGGATCTATAATTTTTCAAGTTCTGTACAACATGGAGAATGGCTTTGAGGACATTTATTTTCTTTCTCAGTATGCGTTATGGAAACAACTGGATTCTATATGATTGTAGGTGTTATCAGTCGTTTCACCTATTTCCAGTTGGTCTGTTCATGAAATCTATGTTAAAAATATCCAAAGGATCTCAAGCTTAGGAAATTACGAATATCCCCGTACTAATGTTTACATAAAATTTCTTAATATTTTGAGCTGGAATATAAAATCCTGGAATTTGAGAACATTATTTCGGATGCCTTGTATGCGACTGATAATAAATATCAGTAATTGCTTTGAATTTCAGCTAATATGTTGGGATGATCGTGTATAAGGTAAGGCACATATGATGACCTACTTCTGAACACTAACTTCTTCATTCGCAATATTGCTCCGAAATTTAACATATCTGACGTCAGTCAAATCCTACTATAAGTATTCCAAATTTCCGTAAGAGGAATATTTGGAATCTATCCATTTTACGTCTAGGACATGTTTATATGTAAATCAGACAATCCGACAACTAAAATACCGCTTCATCTACAGTACTTCGAATGTAATTAAGAAAAACATGGCGTTGAATTATACAACTCCAAATTATTTGGAATTTTTCAATTTTAGATATAGGACATACTTATATGAAAACAGATAATTAAGCAGTGTATTCGACCAAACCAAAATATACAGGGTGTTCTATTTGAAATAGTTAAGATATCGGTGTTTGAAAAATTGCGTTTTCCAATGACTATAGCAAACACCCTGTATATTATTTCTCAATAGATATATAAAAATCGTTAAACTTTTATTCCTAATCGATCTGTTAGATCATAATAGTAGCGACATGTGTCTTACAGAGCGGTAAAAATGTCATTATTAGAAACATTGATTTTTCGAAAAGAAAAGTGTAATTTCGAATAACACAAAAACTAGACAGAATTTGGAAAAAAACTTAACCACAGAAATGACTTAGGAGCGTGATCTGACTATCGGAAAATATGTAGGGTATTCCATTTGAAACAAAAAAGTTGACATTGATTCAGAGGCACAACGGTCTATCATGTATATACAAAATTATAATAAAATTAAAGTCTAACTCACATCACAGCACTTTTTTTAAATGGCACTAGGAGCACGTCCCATCAGCCAGAAACAAAATATACAGATGATTTGGTTAGGCGTAGGGTATTTTCAGGTAAATACCATGAATATACAGGAATCAAACAACTTTTGCAGTTAACTTCTGTTCTTTCTCATATAGTTTCTAAGATAAGGTAGTGGGTTAATAATAAATATCACTAATTGCTTTGAATTTCAGCTAATTTACTGGGATGACCAAAACGTGTACATGGAACACCGGTTCATCACTCCAAAGGACAAGTTTGTAAACGCGATTGTCCTGTGCAGAGTCCGAGTCGTCAACTGCAACGCAGAAGATGTGATGACAGAACTACTCCTCAACTCATCTGGTGGTGATGTAGAAGCTGTGAAAAAGCAGAAACCGGAAGCTCCTATGGAGCTAGCGAAGTGGATCGAGAGCAACGAGATATCCAGCGCTTTCCTCAGAGCTAATTCTGCCGCTCCTATTTGAATTTAGAGTTTTTTATCACTTGAATTAATTAGTGAGCTGATTTATCATCTGAAAGGTAATTCAACGCTTGGAATTCAGTTGGTTGTGAGATTTATTTATCCTCTACCAGAGGAAGGATAGTGATCTGCGAAAATCTTAATTATCGTTGTACGTACTGCCCAAAGTTTGAAAGCTTAAAGCTAACCGTGCACCGACGGTAGTGCTGTGGTGGGTGGAGCAGTGTTGAGTAGGCTTGGGTCGCCAATTATTTTTACACCGCACCGCTGAAAATTGTTGTACTACTCGCAAGTGAAATGCGAACACTAAGAAAAAAGGGATGCAGCTCATGAAATCCGGCAGAACTAAAGACAATAATAAACGAACCCATTTGCTATAATTAAGTAGTTTATAAAAGATAAAAAAATGTAGTCAAGTTGATTGACTCAGTACTTCCCACACATTCCGATGACACCAGTTTTATTATTTTCCCACAGCATGAAACTATAGTCTAGATGCCCCTGCAATCAAATCATCGCTCGCTCGACCGCAAAAAAAGTGTTTTATTCTACTAGGTGCTTCTTTCACAGGTCAATGGACAATATATCATGAATACAACAATTTTTTGAGTTTTACAAACCCCCACCCCCGAACCACCCTAATTTCACCCCCAACCAAAAAAATTTTAATGATCAGGAACCCCTAAAACGTCTAAAACGAAGTTTGAGGTGTTTTTTATATTTTTAGTTTTTTTTTATTATTGCCGCGCCGCCACTGAAGTGATTTCTAAAAACCATACGCGCTTTCGATACTCGTTGCGGTAATAAATCTGTGTCAAAATGTCATTAAAGTCAATTCAGAAGTTTCCACGTAACACAATACAAAACGATCCAAAGTAATACTCGTATGTATTTTGTATGCATCAGAAAGTTCAAGTCCCTTGGTTTCTGTAATCGGCAAGGCAATGTTCGGATGGACCTAAAAAAGTGTATTATGCCGCTAGGTCTTTCTCTCTCAGGTCAGTAGACAGCCCATTATGAGAACAACAATTTTTTCAGAGTTAGAACCCCCCACCCCCCCAACCACCCTAATTTCACCCCCACCCCAAAAAAAGTAGAAAATGATCAGGAACCCCTAAAACGCCTAAAAACGAAGTTTGAGCTGTTTTCATATTTTTAGTTTTTTTAATATTGCTGCGCCGCCACTGAGACGATTTCTAAAAATCAGACGCGTTTTCCATCCTCGCCAAAGTAGTAATACTGAGCCGAAATTTCATTAACATCAATTCAGTAATTTCAACATTATAAAATACAAAACGATCTAAAGCAATACTCGTACGTATACATCGGAAAATTCTCTCCCTTGGTTCCTGTAATACACAAGGCAATGTTCGGATGAACCTAAAAAAGTGTATTATACCGCTAGGTCTTTCTCTCTCAGTTCAGTAGACAGCCTATTATGAGGACAACAAGTTTTTCAGCTTTACAACCCCCCACCCCCCAACCACCCCAATTTCACCCCCACCCAAAAAAAAGTAGAAAATGATCAGGAACCCCTAAAACACCCAAAAACGAAGTTTGAGGCATATTTGAAATTTTTCGTTTTTTGCTAATTACTCCGCCGCCCATGCACCGATTTTCAAAATTGTAGCAACATTACCTACTACGACCGTACATCATACCACTACCCAAATTTCATCAAAATCTATGCAGCGGTTACTGAGATTAGGAGGCTAGAAAAACGCCAACAGACAGACAGACCGACAGACCGACAGACAGACCGACAGACAGACCGACAGACAGACCGACAGACAGACAGACCGACGGAAATGAGTGACGTGGATTTTCGTGATGTAGGCATCATAAAACGCCCAAAAAGTGTATTATCTCAAAATCGAAAATTTTCGCGATCACAATACTCCCCTCACCTATCGGTGTGGGAAGTAAAAGGTAAAAAATGGGCCCTACATGTTGACTAATGTACTCCTCTAGCCCACGGGGTACGCTCGTAATCTGGTTGTTAGACTCTAGAGGTACAGCCTCTGAAGCTGACCTCAGCGTGGTCGGAGTATTTGGTAAATCGCGAATGTAGTGACCCATTCAATG
This sequence comes from Callosobruchus maculatus, assembly GCA_951848785.1. Lineage (NCBI taxonomy): Eukaryota > Metazoa > Arthropoda > Insecta > Coleoptera > Chrysomelidae > Callosobruchus > Callosobruchus maculatus. The sequence goes on from CATOUR010000100.1 coordinate 6,678,930, forward strand.
AGTTTTTTTAATAGGCGATAGATCGGGTAATCGTGGAGGCCAGGGGAGCACACTAATCTCAGATATCTTGCTGGAAGAAACACTCTTTGAGGCCTCGGACGTATGGAAAGGCAACTGATTCTACACTTCACTCACTTAACGTTGGGCCAACATTGTACCACGAGTCAAATAGTAATAGATGACGATCTTGCCGGTCTGTAGTTTTCCTATACGTGCTCCAGAACCTCTAGCCAGCTGGATTTGCTCTTCTTCGATCCATGCGCGCTATGCTGCTACAACTGTAGCCACGCTACGCACCAAGGTTTCAGCATTTGCCCTCAAAGAAGCACCACGTTCTCGTTCGCTTACAATCCTATCGCGCTCAAAGAGGATTCACTGCGTAAACTGGGCTGTCCTCTTTCAGGGGACAATACAACCAACTATACCTTTTCCAGCTGTAGTTTCAAAAGCATCAAATTATATTTCTAAAGCGTCAATTATAAATTCAAACTGTCAGGTGTAACTTATACTTGTTAGGGATTGGCGTGTAAGATATGGAGTACCACAGCCTCTTTTTTGAAGGTAATAGAGAGTACCCTATCCTCCTGTCCATGTTCCCAGAACTTAAGTTTTCTCATGTCACAAGTCAAATCTTAATATAACCGGCATAGCAGTTATTAGGATTCATCATCATCATCATCATCATAGTCACAATGTCTTAACAGGCATGTTGTGAACTCGTAAAATGCATTTACTCATTTTACCAGTTTCTCTTGGGATATCTTTAAGATCTTTAATGCAGTAGTTTCCCATTTGCTTTCTACATCCTCATGCCGTTGACCAGATGGTATCTACTGGTTCATCCGCCTTTAGGGGCAATTTCTCACCCCAAGGACAAGAAGGTGTCCTGACTCTTCTCAACTCGTTCACCCAAAGCTGTTGGTTGAAAAGAGGTTACTGCTTATACCGACAGTAGTTCGGTTCCTTTTAGTCGCCTTTTACGACACGATGGGAGATATTCTAACCCGCCCCCACACGGAGAATACATACAAATACGAAAGAGCACATCAAAATCAACTCCTTGGCATAATAAAATAAAATATGGGGGGTTACAAACATTAGGATTATGAGGTCGCAAAATTACCCAATATATCCATCAGTATTAGTGCAGGAAAAAAGCCACCACTAGAACACTTGCATATTTAACAGTTAGAAATTAAAGCTCTTCAGATTATTGCTAGAGATACTTGAAATATATTTGAAAACATTAACAACATGAAAATCCTTAATTTTTTAGATTGCTCTTCAGCCTAAAAATTTAATCATCTGGTCAGCACTTCTTCAATGAGCTTTGATAATCGACTTAAAAAAGATATATTTAAAATTGCTTAGCTCAGGTATTGTAGGGTAAATAAATGAAGAAAGCGCCGGAAAACCTAGTAGTACATTTGTATGGTGGGGGTTCTAGGATATGGTGTTTTACTGGGTTCCCGATGAGGATTTTTACTTAGAACGTCTTTTAATCTAATTTATTAGTAACAATATGTAATTGCACATGCATAACTTATCAATAAAAGGGGCATCTAGTTTCCAAACGACCAGCGTATCGCTCAAGGTAAAAGAACATTTGCGACAAAGTGCTACGTCGTGCTACTTAACACAGCTCTGCCCAATCAAGCACAGGCATAGCTTTCGGTGGACGGATAGCTTAATGATTCCATTATTTAGAAATAAGTGCTGACACTAATTAGAAGGCTAGTGCTTTCCCAAAATGGATTTTCGCATTTATAATACAGGCAGACAATCACACAGTAGATCTGAAGAATAATATTTATTGTTTAGTCCAGGTAGCGTTAGGTTTTCTATTTCAAAGTGTGCAAATGTCGTGTCAAACAATAACTGGTAGTTGCGCAGTTCAAAGATATGGCATTAGAATTATTGGTACAAGTACAAAAATATACAATCTTCTTTCCTAGTTGACGTCATTTAGAAAAACTATTTCAGGTGTTCAGCTGAGTTGGAAGTATTTAATAGCAGTAGTAATGGGGGGCACCGATGATATGTCTAAAACAAATATTTTCGACGTTAAAACGCAAACTTTATTATTATGTGTTTTAAACCATTCTGCAAATTTGATCATTAGTTCCCAAATATGTTTGGACAATATTGTTTTGTAGTTTAAGAAAGTCTGCATAGGTGGGTGAAACGCTGGCAAATAATACATGATTTCAACAGGTGTCTTTATCATGGGCTAGTAAAGCGCTATCAATATTTAATGTTGTTTGAGTTATATCATTCCCTTCATTTTTTTATCAGTGTAGGATACATTATATATGCCCCACGCATTTGCATGCACGAAATCCACCATGTAGGTAGAAGCTCAGATAATACAGAGCTACTACCGTGAGGTTGTCATTGTTTTAGATTGCCGTACAGTTACCGTAGTCCATTTTGATTACGATTCGATAACGCATCCCAATTTCCAAGCCTACAATACTACTTGCTACCTACTCCAATGTCTAGGATGGCATAGCCTTCTGCAGTTAGCAATAAGAAGATATCAACAGCAGTAATTGGCATACATTGTCTTTCAATAGGATGCTGTCCTCTCTTTGATCTGCGCATCCATAGTTATTGTTAGGTACGTTGGACTAAGTAGGTAGAAAATTTGACTGCCTCATGAAAATACCAAATAATATAGGCTTTTAGGCTCCAGTGCCTGGGATAGCTTCAAATATGCAGCGAATTTTTACAACTGTTATGAGTCATCCTTAAGAACGGCTTAGACAGTTGGTCCACGTCTAGACCACTAAAGTGTATTCAAATCCGCCGTGCAGTGGCTGAAAACAATAACACACGCTCGGCGGCTGGCCTGTGGATGTCGGTCGCCAAAGCTGTATTCAAAGTCACAGTCATAAAGTCCATAGTATCGTATGCGGGGTACCATTTATGAATCGTATTTTTCCATTACAGCTGTATTGATATATTTTAGATTTTATATATTATTCTTACCTTAGAAACCTTCATTTTGGGGATAAAGTTGAGAAGGGATCAATACTTCAGTCAATTATAACCTTCCTATCGATGAGAATACTATTCCTTCCTTGTTTACCAAGTACGAAGTTAAGCTTCTTTAATAGCTTATAAAACGTGGTCCGCTTAAAATTGGGCGAGTCATTATCGTCATTCACCTCTTTCGGGACTTTGTCAATAGTCGGAAGTTCATTTCGGAAAAAGAACTGATGCACCTTTCTCCCAATTGCACTTTTATCGCCTTGGTCCACAAGGTCAATGCAACGCTTGCGATTCTGATTAGTTAAAGGTGCAGCAAAAGAATGTCTGGTTCTGTGTTCTCGCACCACTTTATTTACACTCCGTTTGCAGATACCTATTTGGAGTGCAACCTCTTCCACAATATCGTCAGCAGCAGTTGTTTGTTATTTTTTCTGGGTTTCGTGTTTATATACGTTTAATATTACCTCTTTAAGCCTCACGTCAAAATGACTTTTTTGACCTCTTCCTTGGTGGACTCAAACCCTGACTTGTAGCCACATCCATGGGTTCATCTGCAGTGTCTGTGCTACTAAGCCTCTTCCTTGGTAGACAAATCCTGTCTTGTAGCCACATCCATGGATTCATCTGCAGTGTCTGTACTACTAGACATCCTTCAATATCTCCTTCATGTTATCGGGGAATAACACAAACACCACTAATAGCTATTAAAACAACAGTACAATGCAGATGACACTAAAATTCGCACAACAACACGGCAGGTATGCGATGATAGAAGCACGATGTACGCTATCATTAACACCCAGATGGGCGGCAGAGCGGCAACCCTCCAAGGCGTTTATTGCCTTTCGGCCAATCGCAATGAATGCCACCTTACTCGGGCGGCGTGCGTGGTATCCTGTTTACAACCTTCTGCACCTTGGATTTGAATACGGTATAGTATGGATCGCAGTGAATGCGTATACAAGGTTTAATTTCGGGTATGCTAGATTTCCTTCGCTGCCTTTTTCTTGGTTATACCCTTAACCAACCATGTAATAATTTATGACATCAACGACCATGTGGCGTCTGACAGACTAGAACTGTAAGCAGAGCAAAATAGTTTTTGTTTTCTGAAAAATGTTGATCACATGAGTCAGTAAACGAAAAATGAGCATATCCCTACACATAATAACTGAGTGAATTTTGGCACCTTCTTACATGAAGAATTGTGTACAGTCATTGTTTGATTATAAAAATTCAGTCACGCCACAGCTGACTACCATTATCAGATGCATGAAAAAAAGCAATTTTAACTCAAAATGTTTTAATTATTTCATGCAAACGGATTCATTAAGAAATTAACTTAGTGATACATTACAAAAAAAATGGATACAATATCAAATTTTTCTCCCACTTCTCTCATTTTCATAAACTCACAGGTGGCGTCTGGTAGACTATGGCCGAAAGAATAGCGCTGCTGTTTCGTGTTCAAATGACTCGTACATAATGCAAATCGGACACCTTATCCTTTACCAATAAGAGGAAGATTAGGTGACGTGATTGGTTGGGGGGGGCGTAATCGCTTCGAAGATATAGGAGAGTTTGTTTTTCGCGTAGTCTATTAGACGCCACATGGTTAGTTAAGGGTTTTAAGAAACTCGCTAGAAAATAGGTAACAACATCCAACATACATTTGGCATACAGAAGTAAGCTTACTAAACCCATGACTTTTAAATGTTAGCAAAATCATTTTCAGAATCTGACGTACAGTCTTATTCATCTCATAACTATTTAAATCATGGCGCTTCCTTCAAGTACCGGGTACCAGATTTGATATTGGATACAAAAATAAGGTGGTATGTTTAAATAATATCAACGCAATTATTTTCTTACTATATTTTTCCGTGAGGTGTACAAATACTAGTGGTTCCCATTTCTCTACTTTAATGGTATACCACGGGTTATGATTTCAAAATATTGCATCCGATACAAAGTCTGACTTACCCTGTTTATGAAAAATCTAGAACTTTTGTCCTTCATATTCTAGGTACTAAATTTACGATACTATTACTATTTATGAAAAAATGTGTAATGTGTCCAAACTACGAGGCCCTTTTATATAAAAAAAAATGTAGTCAAGTTGATTGACTCAGTACTTCCCACACATTCCGATGACACCAGTTTTATTATTTTCCCACAGCATGAAACTATAGTCTAGATGCCCCTGCAATCAAATCATCGCTCGCCCGACCGCAAAAAAAGTGTTTTATTCTACTAGGTGCTTCTTTCACAGGTCAATGGACAATATATCATGAATACAACAATTTTTTGAGTTTTACAAACCCCCACCCCCGAACCACCCTAATTTCACCCCCAACCAAAAAAATTTTAATGATCAGGAACCCCTAAAACGTCTAAAACGAAGTTTGAGGTGTTTTTTATATTTCTAGTTTTTTTTTATTATTGCCGCGCCGCCACTGAAGTGATTTCTAAAAACCATACGCGCTTTCGATACTCGTTGCGGTAATAAATCTGTGTCAAAATGTCATTAAAGTCAATTCAGAAGTTTCCACGTAACACAATACAAAACGATCCAAAGTAATACTCGTATGTATTTTGTATGCATCAGAAAGTTCAAGTCCCTTGGTTTCTGTAATCGGCAAGGCAATGTTCGGATGGACCTAAAAAAGTGTATTATGCCGCTAGGTCTTTCTCTCTCAGGTCAGTAGACAGCCCATTATGAGAACAACAATTTTTTCAGAGTTAGAACCCCCCACCCCCCCAACCACCCTAATTTCACCCCCACCCCAAAAAAAGTAGAAAATAATCAGGAACCCCTAAAACGCCTAAAAACGAAGTTTGAGCTGTTTTCATATTTTTAGTTTTTTTAATATTGCTGCGCCGCCACTGAGACGATTTCTAAAAATCAGACGCGTTTTCCATCCTCGCCAAAGTAGTAATACTGAGCCGAAATTTCATTAACATCAATTCAGTAATTTCAACATTATAAAATACAAAACGATCTAAAGCAATACTCGTACGTATACATCGGAAAATTCTCTAAGTCCCTTGGTTCCTGTAATACACAAGGCAATGTTCGGATGGACCTAAAAAAGTGTATTATACCGCTAGGTCTTTCTCTCTCAGTTCAGTAGACAGCCTATTATGAGGACAACAAGTTTTTCAGCTTTACAACCCCCCACCCCCCAACCACCCCAATTTCACCCCCACCCAAAAAAAAGTAGAAAATGATCAGGAACCCCTAAAACACCCAAAAACGAAGTTTGAGGCATATTTGAAATTTTTCGTTTTTTGCTAATTACTCCGCCGCCCATGCACCGATTTTCAAAATTGTAGCAACATTACCTACTACGACCGTACATCATACCACTACCCAAATTTCATCAAAATCTATGCAGCGGTTACTGAGATTAGGAGGCTAGAAAAACGCCAACAGACAGACAGACCGACAGACCGACAGACAGACCGACAGACAGACCGACAGACAGACAGACCGACGGAAATGAGTGACGTGGATTTTCGTGATGTAGGCATCATAAAACGCCCAAAAAGTGTATTATCTCAAAATCGAAAATTTTCGCGATCACAATACTCCCCTCACCTATCGGTGTGGGAAGTAATACAAACGAAAATTAAGCAAACTATAAAAAAATCAAAAACCATTCGTGCCGCCGGCTACACACGATCCGGCATGACTGTCAGTTCGAACTGATAAATTGCGACAAATTCTTCTACACACGTATTTTCCCTTTTGCGCGACATGGTAACGACTTCTGTACTAAACTGAACTGTTTGACCTGACGGCCTGATGCCCCGACAGGCGACTGTGCCATACACAAGTTCACACTTGCCTTTGAGTACATCAGCCGGACGGATCGACGAACATATTTTTGATTCTTCTCCGGCCGCTTGAACAGTCTTAACTGATGAGTCGACCGGAATATACACACGCTCAGGCGACCGGACTCCAGGTGAACTGTTCAGCTCGAACTGACAAGCCTGCCGGATCGTGTGTAGCCGGCATTACTAGTTGTCATTGGTTTTTGTAATTCTCAGATGGAATATGATAGGTATACTAGCTATATAAAAAAAGGTAAAAGTAGGTAAAATCTATTTCGGTAAAACCGGCAGTTGCAGGGTAAAGTAAAGGTATATATAGTATTATTATACTAACAGCATATTGACATTTGTTTTAAAAATTTGCTTTATGATGTAATTACTTATTTCATTTGTATTATCGTATGTTTTTGTACTGAATTTTTTTAATTTGGATTTTGTGTTTTGTGATTCACGTTTTGTCCCATCCTGTAAATGGATGTATGTCTGTTGGATGGTGCAGATCAAATAAAATAAAAATAAAATAGAATATTTATTGTATTTTACATATTTTCAGCCAAAATCGAATTTTGGACACATTCAAATGCCATCTGCGAAATCAGCTATAATTTTTAAGGATAAACATGTATGTCTTTCAAACCTTGAATTCATTTTAGAATTTACTTGTGTATATGCTTAAGTAATATAGTCTGTTGAATTGATGGACAGGGTATATTGTTGATATTAGAGGACTAAGATAATATATAAAATGTTCTCCATTGTTCAACACATAATACATTGCATAATATAACATTAATTTATAGTGAGGGTACATCAAAATATGTGGAGCATAAGCAAAAGATACTGAAAACACAATATAAATCGTTTGCTTACAGAGACTACACCAGACTTGTGATGCTCTTTGTGATGTTAATATAATAATCAACCTTATCATATCTAGAGAATCTATAGAAGTTTCAGTACTTTTTGATTATCATTGTGCAGAGAACACCTCACATGTTTGTGGAATTCCGCAATTGCGTGTTATCCTTTCGACGGTTGTGTATAGTATTGTTCTCCAAATTTATAGCCTGATGTGTTCTTTGTCTGTTATTCCATTTTTAACGTTTTGTCCAATTTTGTCATTTACGCTAAGAAACGTGCTGGACATTTTTTGCTGAAATTCATAATTTACTTCTATATGGTGATACATTATAATTCGTTGGGTAATACCTACTACTAGACTGGTAGTTTTATTTAATATATGGCTCGTATTTTTGAAAACCAAATATTCTTTTCCTTTTCTGACTCGCTTTGTCTAAATAACGATCCATCATTCAGGCTGGCCATTTTGTCATGTGACATGCTAGCGTCCCATACAAAATGGGGTGAAATGATTGTATACTACAATGAGTTACTTTCTTAACAGTCAAATTTCCCTGTTTTATTGAGACACTTGTGCTCGAAAAATGGAATACATTCATTTTACCGTATAAAAATACGGTGTAGCATTTGCCTGATGTAAATCACAGTGCCAGTTGTGTTTCTGAGAGTCCATATATATTTAGTAGTTTTAAGTGAGTGTTATATTTGTTATATCAAAATGTGATCATTAGAATATATTTTCGTAGGACGAATCTGTTATTTATTTCTATGCTAGATTTCCTGTTGTATGTAAATCGCGCTCTGTCATTATAGAAATATATGTTTTGTTAAAATTAAAATGCAGTTTCAAGTTTACCTTTATTTATCTTCGACATATCGTTTAAAAATGCTATGTAATAGTTTCCAAATTAGTAGCATGCCTAATATAACTATACAATTTAACTAACGTGAAATGTTGATATCACATGTTTTCAAGCGCATTGCTATAACAAAATAAAAATTATCTGTTATTGTCAATTTCACACACTCTTAGCGTACAGTGCTTATCGTAGCAATGTTTACTTTAATAGCACTATTGTTTCGAACATTTGAATGTCATTAGAAAAACTATTATTAATGGCCGTGTTTTAGAAATTATGCCTTGATTGGTGATCGATGATGATCAAAACAATCTTTTCAGTATAGAGTTGATGTTTCGGCGTATTTTATACTAGACTATCTTCAGGTTTATCAATAGATGAGTAAACAGTGGAGCAAAAAAGCAGTGAAGCAAAAAAGGAGGACAAATGTCATTTTGTTTATGGAAACTAATTTTTTTCAAGTTTGACGGTGCTTCTTGACGATTCTTTTTATTAATTTTTTTCTGTTTGTACAGAAGGTTACCAATATTGAACCATAGCCATTGGTCAAAAATCCATGAACATATGTAAGTTACCGAATAGTTAGGATGCATTCATAAAAAACACGTAGCCCTTATTACCTGGTATTTAATAACAAAGATGCTATTCATTACCTTAAAACTTGATTTTATTAGGGTGGCAAAACAAGCAGAAACAAGGGCGTACCCAGGATTTCAGTTAGGGGGGGGCAGGGGGCTGCTTAGTGCTTATACCTGTTTCGAAAATTGACTTTTATTCATTAACTTTTATGATGACACAAAACAAATATTATAAGTACATAATAATTATACTATACATTATGTATAATATATAATATTATATATGTTTATTTTAATTTAACAGTAATCTTCTCGGATTTGCCGAAAATTTGTCTATGACAATCTTTTCAATAAACTCACTGTTGTCTTTTAAATAATTGCGATGTACGCTCATCAGACATAAACCCGTAAGCCTTTCTTCACCCATGGTGCTTCTTAGCCACGTTTTAACTCTTCGCAGCGTACTGAAGGACCGTTCTACGGTCGCCGTGGTGCATGGGATAGTGCTTAAAATAATTAATGCCTTTCTGACAGCAGGGTAAAAAATGTTCGCTTCTTTGAACAGATCAACTACTTCTATGTCCTTTAATTGATCATCTGATAAAGCCTTCGTCACCCATAAATTATGCCAAAGGTTCAGTTCCCCGGTGATATCCAGGTTATAAAATTCTTGGAATGATTCTGCGTTTTTGTGTAGGTCTGCAATGCTGGTTTTTGTCATATACAAGGGATGTAGCCTGCTTAAAGCAAACGCCGGAGTATTTTCTTGGGAGAATCGAATATTCAATGATGAAATGAGTGAATCAATGTATGGTATTATCAGGGAACGCCGCCAATATTCGTTATCATTGTCTGATGGCGGATTACTTCTATGTGTTTGCTTATGAGCAAGACGTGGAACCGAAATTTCTATGTTCAAATCCATTGCAACAGCTCGTGCTTTTTGAAGTATTTCATTACTTATTCTATCAGGAAACTCGCGGTCATTTCTGAGAATGTCCTTGATATTTTTAATGTGTTTTCCTACCGAGATCATGTCGATCGATTTAGCTTGCAGTGCGTTAACTACTGGTTCTATAACTGCTGAATATTTGGCTATTGTTTGTAGAGAAACAATAAACACTGGTTTTGTAACGGCTGAATGCAACTGATATGCAGATTTTCTGGTGGCATAATTTCCCTCTACAGATAACGTTTCTAGAGATTTCACGAGCTCTGAAAAATGTTGAGAAAACTTTCTGATTGATTTATATTTTTCGGACCATCTCGTCTCACATAATCGTGATAGGTTTGGAGCGTAGTTTCGACGTGTAGTCGATTCTCTGAAAAACGTTATAACATCCTTTACAGTGGCGACAGTATTTCTAATTTCTGGCACTGCGTTCGCATCATTCACAACAAGGTTGAGTTTGTGACTTGAGCAATGAAAATATAAAGCACGAGGATATTTTTTTCTCAAAATGGCTTGTACGCCACCCTCTTTTCCTGCCATTGTAGAACAGCCATCGAATCCAAACCCTACGCAATCTTCTTTGGAGAGGTTAGAACTAATTAAGAAATTTTCAATTGCTTCGGCGATTGCGGAAGCATTTTGTGCTTTTAGTTCAACGAACCCTACAAATTCTTCTCTGATTTTACTTTTGCTTTCGTCGTAGAACCGCACGCCTATTGACAGCTGTTCTTTCCCAGATACGTCTGCTGTTTCATCAGCTAAGATTGAGTAAGCCATGGTCTTCCGAACCTCACTAATTACATTCTCCTGAATAACTTCGCCACATAAATTTATTAGTTCGTTTTGTATTCTTGGCGAAGTATAAATTGCATTTCGACGGCACTTTTCAAAGTGACTCTTTAATTTGTTGTCCCCTGAATCGATTCTCAACTTCAATAAATCTAATAAAACACCCTCATCTGCTTGTTTGCCCCTAAGAGGCATATCATGTGTACCGCAAAATACTATACAAGAAATAATTGATGACAATATTTGTCTGTTTTCATCGATTGCTTTTTGGTGTCCACTTTGCAGTTGGATGTCTACAGGAACATTTTCAAGAAAATTTTTTGCAGCATTTGTCGCCGTTTGGTGAAGGTTGGTCGTTGCATGCTTTCGGCAGTCTTCATGCATATTTTTGAACTTTAAATATGGCCTGACCATAAACGATCCCAAAATTCCTCTCACAGTGCTAATGGGCGGAGGAAACAAAACACAATACTTACAAAGAGCACCTTTTAGTCGCTTGGAATATACTAGCCATGGTGAATATTGATCCAACCAAGCATGATTAAATTTTCTTTTTAAATGGCTTGCATCACTTTCAAAATCGTAATTTCTGGGCGGGATCCAAGGATTTTGTAACAACTCCCTCTTCTTTTCCGTCGATAGCTGGGTAGCCAATCCAACATAACGACCCAGATCATTTTCATGACAGCCATCGTCCACTATAATTTCAGGATCGACGTTGACGTCATAAGTTTGTTGGGATGTCGATGGAGAAGAATAGTCGGCAACAGATATATTAAGAGGTTCTACTGAAGAATTTGACGCTTGTCCAATGTTAGCATGCAATGATATTGGCATTACATGAGTGGTTTTATCATGGTTGTCATTTTCATCGCTTCCACTGCTACTTTCCCGACCTTTTTTTCTTTTTTCGCGTGGCCTCCCTAAAAAATGGATACACAGAATTACCCTTACAGTGTTTAGGCGGGTTGCATAGGACGAAAATCAAAGATCAAGTTTCACATTCTCTTGCATATGGTTTGAACGCCAAATAATCAAAACTAGGTAAGTAATTTGAAATAATACACTTGTTGTGACGTTAGAGAAAAGGGATTTTGTTGTCGGTATGATCTTATTAATAAATCCAAAATATTGCAAGGATCTTTCTTTTATGTTTTTTTTTTTAACTTTTTTATCACAAAATATTCACAAATGTTATTTTAGCTATTATAACAAAACCACGTGTTGTAATTAATAAATTTAAATATTGTAAGTAATGCCTAAGATATACACTTACAAGAGAGTCATAGCCCCCCTTAAACAAATCAAATAATCATATTAAGTATGTACTTAAGTGTTTTGTTTTGACTCACCTCTTTCAAAGAATTTCCTGATATCCATTTGACGGAGTAATATTTCCAGTTGTTGCGCAGTAAACGTAAATCTCGTGTCTCCGCAACGAAACTATAAGACACTATCTATGGCGTATGAAATATTCGCTCGTATTCCACTCCGAACTGAATTGTATTCGAACTAAATTCACGTGCTCTGCCTTACGTTCCGCTTATATATTGAAAATATTCTCGCTCCCGAAATATGTAGAAAATACTCGAGCTCGACTCTATTTCCATCCTTGTCTTATAATACATGCTATCACTGTCTTTTCTTTCCGGAATAGTCCATGCTAGAATATTCTTCGTGGTATTGCTATTCAATACTAGATGTCTCTATTGACCGTATACAGTATACATTGAGCCTATTTCTTTTTACTGGAAAAAGTACTGCCGTCCGAAACTAGATGGCGTTAGATGTTATTTTCTTCCAATTATATTCAGCTTTAATCCTATATGGCTCTGATTGTCTCGTCGGAAGCGGAAACTACGAGATACCACGGTTTTGTGGGAGATTTAAATTATATTGCATCGCTAACAGTATACTAGAGTCTGTCTAGTGAGTCGCGGCACAGAAATAACCGCGGCAAATTTAAAAATAATTTAGTTGTAAGCACTGAATAGAATATGCTATGAAATTTGAGTTTGATACTTTCACTATTTTATTTTATGAACACTAAGAATCTTAAACTAAATCTGTACAGATATATACTACTTAAAATAATATGCAACATATTGAATATTATTTTATTTTAGCATAGCATTGAAAACAAAAATTATATAATAAAACCAAACTTGCATCAAAACCGTACTTAATTTTTATTTATTCTGTCTCGTAATCAAAATCAGATTCTAGAAATTAAATTATCGACTATAAATCATTACTGACACTTTCATTTGTTAGTGATAACTAACAAATAATAAAAACGAAATAAAGAAATAAATAAAGTGTATCAAAACTTGATCAAAACATTTTGCGTTTCGTTTGACGGCGGCTGAAGGTCGCCATATAAAATATTCTAATAAATACGTTGTGACACGACCGACACGACTCACTATACAGACTCTATATCGAATGTTGTAGAATATTTAGCTATAGAAAATAAAGAACAAATCTGGCTGAAAAGATATTTTGTTTCCAACACTTCATTTTGCGCAGAGTAGGTAACACGTTTTTAATTTTTATTTGCCAAAAAAAATTACATTTATTTAATCTTCTAGGGGGGGGCAGCTGCCCCCCCCTGCCCCTACCTGGGTACGCCCTTGAGCAGAAACCTAAATACCTACTAAATATTAGGATATTTAGTTTTTTGAATATGCTTCAAAAGTCATTTCAAACTCAGCAAGATGACAAATGAGTTTAATTATGAAATGAGATAATTTTTCGCTCTGTTTTATTAGCTTCATGTAAGTTTAAAAACAAAGTTTGCAATATCAAGGCTTAGTAATGTTGTTCAAAATATTTATAGTGATTCTATTTTTTCTTTCAGATAACTGAGTGCATATTCGGCTAGTCAAGAAAAATTAAGTAAAATCTTCAGTAAATTATAATTGTCAAACAGTTATACTAGAGTGGACTTGCCATAAATAAATAATTCGACTTCAACTTATTCGCCTGGGGGGATGAAGGGGTGAAAATTTTTCTACTCGCTGAGAACTTCAACTGTAATGAAATAGGTGGAAGAGAAACTAGAAAAAGATTTAAAGGAACAGTTTAAAAGATAAGATACTAGTATTTAATATACACAACCGGGTTTGGAATCAATTTATACTAATAATATTGGTACGATAATATGGACAAACAAAGGAAACCATTAGTTCCATGATGATTTTTTTCTAGGAAGCCAAATCAGACAACGCGTGTATATAGTGTTTAAAGCTAAAGGTAAAGGATATTACATAAATCACATCTTTAATGGGATGAAGGCCATACATAGTGTACATGACGCAGTCAAGGAACACGTTAAAGGATCTATACAGCTCATTAGCATGTATCCCACTATGCTTTGTCATGTCCTAAGGAGGAATCTGAAACAAATCTAGTGATATACATTATCCCTTATGTATCATCATTGTTTGTGAACTTATTTGTTCTCTTATAAATAGGTACGATCCACAATGCGTTTCTATAGCATTGATGTATGACTTCCAAAATTTTGTTTATATCACTTACAGATGTACGACATTTCATTAATATGGTTCATATTTGTAAATTGCTAGAGTCGGAAACCCGATATTGACTTTGCTATTATTTATCATCAAACATCGATACTGGTGTCCTATAATATGTAACCTGTTTTACAAGGTAGACTACCGTGTTGGTCCCCTATCTACTAGATATCGTTGGTCCAACTCACTTCAGATTGACTTTCAATAATAAATGGATGAGTGTTGAGTTTCTGATGGTACTGTCTCCGCTAGGGAATGTTGAGTATAGACCTAAAGCTTTGTAGGATAGGTACTAACCTGCGATTTTATATTGTAACCCAGTACCTATATCGTATTGACTATTTTAAACATATGATTGTTTTTCCGTAAATGAAGGAGGCTTTAAGCCACTGATTTTTAATTTTTAAAATATTTTTCAATATTTTGGGCATTTTTAATATTTTTGGCAAATTCAGAAAGCTGTATCTCTAGCCATTATAAAGCTTTCATTAGATAATTGATCTGGAAATAGTTAACGTACAATTTCTGAGCTCTGTTTAATATTTCAACTTTTAATATGCAATCTTGCGACTTGCTTACATCTCTAAATAATAAACCAAATTCGTTGCAAATCAAGTAGTGTTTACTTTTGTCCAAGGTAAAGGGGTTGTATCAATTTGGTTACCAATCTATTCAAAGAATATCTGACTATTCTTTTTCAATACGTTGCATCTAATAGCAGAGGTATTCCGAAAATTTGGTCACCTTTCCATAATTTTTTTTTGATAATGTTAAATATCCGATTCGGGGTCACTTTACTCGAAATACTAGTAGAAGCTATAGACCACCATATTTGAAAGGTTGCTTTCACCTATATAAGACAAATAACCACCATTTAAATGTACGAAATATGCCATTCTGCGTAGTCACTTTCTTTGTTTACATTTTTCTGATTATAAGTAGACTAAAAAAAATATTGTTGAAATTCTTTCTTAGGCTCGTTTTACTCGTGACCCTTTAGCACCTAGTTTTACGTCCAACCACAGAAACTTACTTCCTGATTACTCAGGAGAAATGTGTTTTACAGGCGTTTCTATGTAATGAAAATATGACTGCACCACATTATAACAGAATTAAAAGTTAAAATTATTAATCGCTAACTCTTTTATATTTTGTGTTTCGTGGATCGTTGAGGTTTGTGCATTAAACATTAAAATATGGACAACAATAACATAAAATAACGATTAAATAACATAAATAGTTACATAAATAGAATGCGTATTTTACTTGAAACTAATATTGCCAGAGCAATTATATTTGACCTCAAAAGGAAATAAAAAAGCCCTTGGCTTGAAGACGTTTGGTAATGTGTATGCAATCTCATCGGATCTAACCGAAGCTTCATGCAGAATTTAAGGGCATGCCGAAATTTATCATTTTTCATCATCTGACATTCAAATTGTTCGTTATATAAGAGGAATACAAAAACAAACTCTAAAAATTTTATATTAGCTACCAACGCCAGTCTCGAATAATTTACAGAACTTCACCACGACATTTCGCTTAATAGTAGTTATGGTAGAACGGATGCTTCTTGAAGAAGCTCTTGTGCATATCATGGCCAGCCATGTTAGTAACGCCAGCGCCGTTATTGAACCCATAGATGCCACCTTCTTCACTAAATTTCTTCTCTCCGTATCTGCCGCTGTTGCCCTTGTGGCTGTCCTGGAAGTATCCTTTATTGAAGTGCCCCTCTTTGCCGGCTGATTCGTGGTTGAATTTGCCTTCCTGCTTTCCTCCATGGTATGCTGAGCCTGCCTTCTCGCCGAAGCTGCCCGATTGGCCGTTGTACATGTAGTGGTCTCCTAGAATGCGAGAACAGAGTCAAATAGATAGTTTTTGACTAAAAAGCTAAGTTTTTTGTCAGGCACGTTTTGGACGTCATTATATAGGGTGTTCCTAAATATCATGTACAAACGAAAGAAAGAGATTTTTTGGTTTCTTTATAACTGAGATTTCAAATAAACATAGGTCCGTAAACGCTTTGTTACCAATCTACACGGTCTCCTAGAATGCAAGAATAGCGTCAAATATATAGTTTTTGAATAAAAACTAAGTTTCTCCTCAGAAACGTATCTAGGATTTTGGACGGCGTTATAAAGGGTGTTCCTAAATATCATGTACAAACGAAAGGAGGAGATTTTTGGTTCCTTTATAATCGAAATTTCAAATAAACATAGGTCCGCAAACGCTTCGTTACCAATCTACACGCTGTAGTGGTCTCCTAGGATGCAAGAATAGCGTTAAATAGATACCGTTTGACTAAAAAACTAAGGTTCTTGTCAGGCACGTATCTAAGATTTTGTACGGCATTATATAGGGTGTTCCTAAATATCATATACAAACGAAAGGAGGAGATTTTTTTGGTTTCGTTATAACTAAAATTTCAAATAAACATAGGACCGCAAACGCTTTGTTACCAATCTACACGGTCTCCTAGAATGCAAGGATAACGTCAAATAGATACTTTTTGACTAAAAAACTAAGGTTCCCGCCACGAACGTATCTAGGATTTTGGACGGCATTATAAAGGGTGTTACTAAATATCATGTACACATTTTAATGAAAGGAGGAGATTTTTTGCTTTCTTTATAACTGAAGCTTCAAATAAACATAGGTTCGCAAGCGCTTCGTTACCAATCTACAAGGTGTTGAAGTTTAATATTTTTTCAGTTTTTTTGATAATAACTCTCTCAACTTTTGAGGTATTCAGCTCAAATTTGGAACATAAGAAACATAATCCGAGGTACATAATTGCACATGTCGATCGGTAGACAGAATCTACAAGGTGATATTTTTCAAGGGGTCATGCCGCCTTTTCTTACTCTGAAATTCTTACTTTTAGACTTGAAAGTTGATTACATAACTAACGATTTAAAATGCTGTATGTCAAATTTAATAAAACAAAACAGTTATCCAAATAAAGCCATGGCCTATACTAGACCATAATATTCCAAATACATCATTTTTATCTACATACCTAATAATAGAGAATCCTGTTTTGTTTTCTTTCTCGATAAGAATTGAAGATATAAAAAAATTACAAGAGGAGAAAAAGTTTCTAAACAAGCTCGAAAATCCATTTTGTTTTCTTCACTCTACCTGCGGTGCACCAAAAAAAAATTCAGGGTAAGAAAATGGTACATGCCCCTAAAAAATAACACCCTGTAGATTCTGGCAACGTTTTGACAAGTCCAATTATGTAACTTCTACTGAGTACTTTATATTCCAAATTTGAGATAAATGTCTCAAAAATAGAGAGTTATAAAGAAAAAATTGAAAAAACATTGAAATTCCAACACCCTGTACATCGGTATCGAAGAGTTTGCGGACTTATGTTTATTTGAAATTTTAGTTCTTAAGAACACCAAAGAGTCTTCTCACTTTGTTTGTACATGATATTTAGGAACATCCTGTATAACGTTTCTGGAGGGTCCGGACACCTGGACGCCCTCTTCTAAATACATGTCTGGTTACTTTCGAGTTGCCAGTATACTTTTCTAAAGCAGTAAATAAATGGACTGATGCTGACAGTCAAGCTTCCGGTAATATTTATTACCATCGTCAAGACTTTAATATTGCTGT
This sequence comes from Callosobruchus maculatus, assembly GCA_951848785.1. NCBI lineage: Eukaryota > Metazoa > Arthropoda > Insecta > Coleoptera > Chrysomelidae > Callosobruchus > Callosobruchus maculatus. The sequence continues at coordinate 6,696,967 of CATOUR010000100.1, forward strand.
TCCTTGCAAGAAAATTGTAGCATAGTAGCTTATGTTTTCCATTTTTATCATACGGAAATGACTGAGATTCGTGTCCTCAAAAATCTATAAGGAATAACTATATACATCCAGCACAAACTTGAAAACTAAGACAGAAGTGAATTTTGGATTTCGGCTGCAGCCTTTTGCTTCTTACTCAAATAAAATTCCGATATATTAGACAACGGCGATGTACTGAAAATAGAGTAGGGGTTGCTTCTATTGAGCTATAGTTACCTTCATCGTTGGCTTCATCGAAAAATTCCTCTGTTTTTCCAGTTTCCAGCTTTTGAGAGGAGTTCTTGAAGCCCTTAATCTTGTGTCCCTTTTTATGGCCTTTCGCTATTTTCATCGCTCCCTCATTTTTACCTAAGTGAAACAAATACTTTTTAAGTTTTTTACATTTATTACGCTATTCATAAATAGCCTGAATTTATATTACATTATACTACTATATTATTATACTACCCATTAATAAACACTACCTAATACAGGTATATCCAAATAGTAAAACGATAGAAAGAGCTATAATGATGGCGATTTGCCAAGGAAACTCTTGGAGGCTTTGGCATAGCAATATCCAAGAAGTACTTGGCGATGGGCAGATCAAACCTACGTCTCATAGTAGGGTCCCTGACAGATTATTGTCAACTCAGGAAACACCTCCACATCATCCGATATGTAAATGTGGAACACGTCCTATGTGAGCCTACACCTGCTCATATAAGGTAAATGCCCCAAGGGATTTGTCCCCCTTCCGAAGTATTGGCAGGATGGACGATGATCTGAGAAAATAACCTTGTGACAGGATGCACAATGAGCCAGTTGTGGCCTAAGTACAGTGGGAATACTCTCTATACAGATGTATATATATCCATGCACCAAAACGATTATTTTCCTAACACGTGTTTCGCTATCTATGTTAGCACCTTCAGGGACTTCTTCATCTGAATACAATAAATTTTTGAGATACCTGTCGACATCGGGAAAAAAATTCGATTGGAGACTGTTTAAACTGTGCTAGTGCCACATTACCCTGCTTATTGTAGTGCTGATCTCCTTGGTACATTTTTCCATCCTCAAACATTTTCTTAGCACCGTTCTGTCCCTTGTAGTACCCTTGATCTCCTTTCATGTCTTTTGCTGCCATTTCGCCCTTTGAATACCCCTGCTGACCCCCATCGTACATTTGACCATGCTTCCCTCCAGCCTGTAAAAGACAATAAATTGAAAATACAACAGTAATTAAACTTTATTTTGCACGTACCAATGTATAGTTTTGTTGAATAGATAATTGGCGTTGATACTGTTGTTGTAAATAAAAACTATTAGGTACTAAGGAAATATCGAAACGAAAAGGGAAATTCGAATGACTTTGAAACCAAACGCCTCTTTGAGTCTGAGCTAATTTAGTTTTTTAGTTTCTGAACTTTTTTAGGAGTGCTTAATAAGTAGTATGAATTTCCCTTTTACCTAAATGCGAGAAGATCCAACCTATCCAAAGACACAAAGAAACACTCCTATATCAAGCTAATGAAGTTTTAAAAATGTACTAAGGACATTAACTTATATATTTTAAATTGTAGGTAGTCAGCATTGAATATTTGATATTTTATAACCTGTTATCGTGCGTGCGGTTTTAAGTGTTAAATTAAAAATTAAATTAAAAATGGTTTTCTCAATAAACTTTAATGAACATTTTTCTCAAAATAATAATGTTTATTCAAAAAATTCATGTATTGGAAATTATTCCAAATCAATTTTTGTCAATTTCTGTATTTTGATAAATATGACTCAAACTAAAACCATCTTGGAGTACGTAATCGGATCCAAGCCCTGAAACCCGTTATAGTATATTTTATTTTTATGTAGCTGTAGCTGTTAGAAGCTGTTTAACTAAAAATAATGGAAAACACAGAAGAAAATAATTTTGCTGAGGCATTCCTGAAATTTCAGGCTTGCACCAAAAATAGCTCATTCATTCTCATTTAGCTATATTAAAAAATAAAATAACGTGAGGGCAGTATGGTGACACTAAATTAAGACCAGAGTAGTATACTGAACCTATCAGTAAGCAGCTCTGAAATTGTGGCAAGCATTTAGCAGCACCAAGTTTGGAAGTTGACATCATTATGCACTTTGCATTTATGCGATCGAACAGTGAATGTGTTTATCAATAGTGTCATTACCTGTTTATAGTAAGCATCGTTCATTTTCTTATCGCCCTTCTCGTACGCTCCCCCAGCCATCTCTTCTCCCCCATATCCTCCATGGTGCATCATTGGCATCCCCATCATCGGTCGAGATATACCTAAATAGTATAAGAATAAGTTGACTTAGTACGATCGTACTTACAACATCATTTTAAGTTCTTGACTAACTCACAGCGGTTGCTGCTCGGTAAAATATATTGAAGTTACTTGTATTATGTGATCCCATCATATCAACTTATACATCTACTAATTGAATCTTGGAGCTTAACACAAGTAGATAGGTTTCAAGTTATGGGGTAACAAAAGATAAAAAAGTACCAAAGAAGTCCTTGAGGTCTGTTGTGTGATATCAGGATCTTTTTTGGAGGTGAACTAGAACATCCTCGGATGTATTGGTAATCTGAACACAAATAGAGCGTTTTTTTTTATAGTCGGTCGAGAAGTACTAAATAGTTTGGAATCGTACATTCTATTCAAAGTTACTGTATAAAATGTCAAAAGTATTACCTCGATAACCTACTACAATATCGTAGAAAGTAACATAAAGAGATTTGTTTGAGTGCCTTTCAGGAAAGCTTCAATGAAAGAAATGAAAAAAGAATGACGATATCACTTACCAATACCGCCTCCTATTCCAGGTCCCATCATTCCCGGTGCTATCAGTCCTCCACTCATTCCTCCTCCAACTCCCCCTCCAAGTCCCCCTCCAACTGCCCCTCCTACCATTCCTGCTCCAATTCCCCCACTCGTGAGTCCTGCATTGCCAACCCCAAGGCCACCTCCCATGCCAATGCCTGAAAATGTGATTTAAATGATGAATATATCATTATATGGTATAACTTCAACTAATATATACTCAAAGTGAAAATATTGGAGTCACAGCTATAAGGAGATCAGAACTAATAATCCCCATTACTGTGACATGTGAGCTCTTTTTATTTTTCATCAGTCTTCATCATCACTGTTCCTATTTTCTAGATCTGCGTTATTAATATTATCAGTGACGTGCCGAAAGGGCTCGCAGTGCGGGGTGTCTCGAGAATCCGGGGGCCTCCGCTCAGCCTCGACCTCGACTACCTTATTTTTGTTACATTTCTGTATTAGTTATAAATGTTTTACCTGTTTATTTTTGATTTTGCTACAGTTTTGTGTTGTGTTAGTAATGTTTACCAAATAAAGTTGTATCTTATGTTCTGTAGTCTTCTAAAAAAATGTAGTCAAGTTGATTGACTCAGTACTTCCCACACATTCCGATGACACCAGTTTTATTATTTTCCCACAGCATGAAACTATAGTCTAGATGCCCCTGCAATCAAATCATCGCTCGCCCGACCGCAAAAAAAGTGTTTTATTCTACTAGGTGCTTCTTTCACAGGTCAATGGACAATATATCATGAATACAACAATTTTTTGAGTTTTACAAACCCCCACCCCCGAACCACCCTAATTTCACCCCCAACCAAAAAAATTTTAATGATCAGGAACCCCTAAAACGTCTAAAACGAAGTTTGAGGTGTTTTTTATATTTTTAGTTTTTTTTTATTATTGCCGCGCCGCCACTGAAGTGATTTCTAAAAACCATACGCGCTTTCGATACTCGTTGCGGTAATAAATCTGTGTCAAAATGTCATTAAAGTCAATTCAGAAGTTTCCACGTAACACAATACAAAACGATCCAAAGTAATACTCGTATGTATTTTGTATGCATCAGAAAGTTCAAGTCCCTTGGTTTCTGTAATCGGCAAGGCAATGTTCGGATGGACCTAAAAAAGTGTATTATGCCGCTAGGTCTTTCTCTCTCAGGTCAGTAGACAGCCCATTATGAGAACAACAATTTTTTCAGAGTTAGAACCCCCCACCCCCCCAACCACCCTAATTTCACCCCCACCCCAAAAAAAGTAGAAAATGATCAGGAACCCCTAAAACGCCTAAAAACGAAGTTTGAGCTGTTTTCATATTTTTAGTTTTTTTAATATTGCTGCGCCGCCACTGAGACGATTTCTAAAAATCAGACGCGTTTTCCATCCTCGCCAAAGTAGTAATACTGAGCCGAAATTTCATTAACATCAATTCAGTAATTTCAACATTATAAAATACAAAACGATCTAAAGCAATACTCGTACGTATACATCGGAAAATTCTCTCCCTTGGTTCCTGTAATACACAAGGCAATGTTCGGATGGACCTAAAAAAGTGTATTATACCGCTAGGTCTTTCTCTCTCAGTTCAGTAGACAGCCTATTATGAGGACAACAAGTTTTTCAGCTTTACAACCCCCCACCCCCCAACCACCCCAATTTCACCCCCACCCAAAAAAAAGTAGAAAATGATCAGGAACCCCTAAAACACCCAAAAACGAAGTTTGAGGCATATTTGAAATTTTTCGTTTTTTGCTAATTACTCCGCCGCCCATGCACCGATTTTCAAAATTGTAGCAACATTACCTACTACGACCGTACATCATACCACTACCCAAATTTCATCAAAATCTATGCAGCGGTTACTGAGATTAGGAGGCTAGAAAAACGCCAACAGACAGACAGACCGACAGACCGACAGACAGACCGACAGACAGACCGACAGACAGACCGACAGACAGACAGACCGACGGAAATGAGTGACGTGGATTTTCGTGATGTAGGCATCATAAAACGCCCAAAAAGTGTATTATCTCAAAATCGAAAATTTTCGCGATCACAATACTCCCCTCACCTATCGGTGTGGGAAGTAAAAATAAAACTTATAGTGGCCATATAACATAATTGGTACGTTAATGTAGTTTATCGATAGTCTTTTACGTAAGGTCTATGAATCCTTAATCCTCAAAAACTCGAAAAAAAAAATTAAAATATAAAGTTGAGATCACGGCAAATTTTTTCTATATAGGTAGCATATAACTTTTTTATGTAGGGAAAAGTTCAGTGAAAAATTGCGGGGGTATCCGAAGACCTTGGCATGCCACTGAATCTTATGCTTTTACTGGATCTCGAACAAATTCACATCAAAAACAGAAACTGTGTTTGGTGGATTGAGTCCGAGTCATTTAAAAAAAAATGTGTCATTACTATGTACAGCATTGGGAGATTCAAAGAGAACACATACAAAGATTTAAAGGACATGCAATATATTTGAAAGTTTGTTTTGTTTGTCAGTAACAATTTTTGTTAAATAAACATCAACGACTAGGTACCTGGAGCTATATGTAACACTAATGGTATTGTGTTGCATGAGAATCAACAGAAACCAATGGAGCTCCAAGTCAGTAAGACATGTAAAAAATCTTTCAAACCCTGAAACACCACTTGTGGCAAGCACCGTAATCCAGACTGGGAAGCTTAAATCTCACTTTTTTGTGCTTCCAGTTTGTCTCACACCCCGTGTGGGGGCGGGTTAGAATATCTCCGATCGTATATCCTGCGTGTCTTAAAAGGCGACTAAAAGGAACCGAACTACTGTCGGTATAAACAGTAACCTCTTCCCAACCAACAGCTTTGGGTGGACGAGTTGAGAAGAGTCAGGACACCTTCTTGTCCTTGGGGTGAGAAATTGCCCCTAAAGGCGGATGAACCAGTAGATACCATCTGGTTAACGGCATGAGGATGCGGAAAGCAAGTGGGAAACTACTGCATTAAAGATCTTAAAGATAACCCAAGAGAAACTCGTAAAATGAGTAAATGCATTTTATGAGTTCACAACATGTCTGTTAAGACATTGTGACTATGATGATGAGTTTGTCTTATTTTTGGGATAGCTGGAACTCTTTTTTTCTGGAACTATTCTAGAGCGTTATGGAATAACACTTCTGATTTTTGTCAACTCTTTTTGCCACTCATACTGATAAACAAAAATAGACAAGAAATACTAATTGATGCTTAGGACGTAGTAACTTCCTAAATTATACTATTCGTTTAAGCCGTCACTAAAATAGCATTGAAACAATGTGTGTGATACTTATCTCTGTTGAATTTTTTTTGTTAGAAATTAACATACTGTGGCTGTAAATGATTGTATCCGTGTTTCATTAAAATTGTCTGTTAGAATAACCCCCTTTCCATAAAAACTAACCTTCAAACCGTTGTTGGTCCGTGGAAAGACAGACATTTTGTAAAATTTTGCCTCATCATTAAAAGGTTAAAAGCCACAGTAGTACATTCATTCTGGATATCACGTAACCTAGTAGACGTAACCTATGCAACACGTGTTATCAATGATGACTTTCTTCTATGACTGCTTCCATAGCTTTTGAATCGAAATGTTCCAAGTTTGATAGTCGGCAAATACTATGGGATGGAAACGTGGACAATGAAAAAAATAGATATCCAACGCCTCGAAAGTTTTGAAATGTGGATATATCGTCGAATTCTGAGAATATCATGGGTAGACAAAGTTACAAACGAAACGTTATTAATAAGAAGGAAAAAACACGATGAGAAGTGTTGCTAACCATAAAAAAAGAAAATTACAGTACCTGGGACACGTCATGCGAGAAGTATCATCTACTTCAAGTTATAATAGAAGGAAAAATCGCAGGAAAAAGAACAATATGAAGGAGAAGACATTCGTGGCTGAAGAATCTGAGGGATTGGTATAATTGCTCCAATAACCAGCTATTTAGAGCGGTAGTTTCCAAAGTTCGAATTACCTTGATGATTGCCAACCTCCAGAATGGGGATGGCACCTAAAGAAGAAGTACAGGTTTATGTTGATGATGGCCTAATAACTAATCGTGATAGTGGTCCTGGTATAACTGATATAAATATTGTTGAAGCACCCTTTTTAACACTTAAATTTTTGTGTAGTTCGGGAGATGTATTAAAATTAATTAATTAATATTAGCAGTGATTGAGTTAGGGGTACAGTATAATATGGGCCTTGTATTATTATAATACACCTTTTAGCTGAATGAGTTTGGCATAGTTAATATGTATCAGAGATGGCACATTTATATTATATGCCTGACAAGATTTGAAATGATCAACGGAAAATCAAAATATCTTGTAGAACACCTGATGTTCTTTTGAGTTATTGATATGGACCACCGATATGTTCTTAATTCAGCCTACGTTTCCACTTAGTCCACCTAATTTGTACAATACACCTTCTGCGAGATTTGAACTGTAACAGAAAAGTGGAAATAATAATGCTAACACTGGCTTACTCTTTGTCGTTTGTCTTTCTGGTCACTTGACTGTTGACTTAAATTTTTGTTGGCTATAGTTCGTTTTAGCGAAACTCGAAATGAGGATCTAGAGGGGTCTCAATCGACGCTGATTGACGCCCTGAGTCGAATGATAACACTCCTAGACTGAGGAAACGCCCCGGTAAAATCCTATGATACTTTAAAGTTTCAGTACCTAACCTAACTTATGCCAAATGGTCAACTTATTGAGGTCAAATTCTGTTTAATTGGTGGTTAAATAAGTGTTAATCGATTCTGCTTGATATCCTGAATGCGACTTTTCATGAAATATGTGGTCAAGCTATATATCACGCGAAAGTACTGGATGAGTAAGTACAATAACACCAGTCGCAATATCCTAAAATAGAAAATAAAAAAGTTATTATACTTTAAAATGTTCAATGTTAATGCTATTGAGGAAATATGAATAACTGAAAACCAGATTAGTTTATGTATTAGGGGGACCCGGCCCCCCAGACGTCAGCGGCTTCGAATACGTTGAATATAACAGGCTCCCCAGGTAGGGTTCTTCCCATAGCGTGCGGGGTAGGCCCCAGAAGACCTTTTTTCGATTAATTTGCAATAATTGCGAATCAAAATAAACGGTTGTACAGTCTAGATTTGATACAGTTCGAGTCAAGACATTAACCGAGTCGCTTGATACACCTCTTTACCTCGACCGATTTGCTTAGTTTATATTAGGTAAGGTATTGGAATTTGCAAATTTCAAAGTAGCGTAGATTCTTACCAAAATGTTTCCTCACGCTGGTAATGGTCTATTTATAGTTCGACTCAGGACTTCAAGCCGAGTCGCCTAGGTCCCATTTCAGCTTCAATAATTTACATAACTAGTTTTGTAGGTTAGGTTAGATTTAGGTTTAGAAATGCTGGGGTTTTTCACCGGAACGTTTCCTCAGTCTGACAGTGGTATCGTTCGACTCAAGACATCAATCCGCGTCGATTGACACCAATCTTAACTTCCATTTCGAGTTTCGCTAAAACGAATCCTTATCAGAAGGGTAACCCTTACTTTTTTGTTTTATTTCTTATTTAAGGTAATTACATTCCAATTTTCAATTCCAACTCCAATTTCTAAAGTCTATCCGATCGATAATTATTTTATCTATATTGAACGTTTATTGATATTATATATAATTATATTTACAACCCTAGTTGGTTAGTATTGAGTTTTTGGTACCCAACTCCAGGGTTAAAAAATTAATAGATATATGAAATTATATGGATTGGGCGAATATATAGGAGAACCGCTGGTGGACCTGTCAGGCAATAGGAGGTGTCAAAATGTATTGTATTATCTATCAGCCAATACCCTATACAAGGTGTACCTTCCAGGGTGGCATTTATTTGTAGGTACTAGCTTGTGCGAATAAATAGTAATAGTAATAATAGTAATTACCCCCAGCGTTCATGAGCCCAGCGTTCATCATTCCTGCACCACCGCCACCCATCATATTGATGCCTCCGCCGCCCATTCCGCCCATTCCGCCCATCATCCCTCCCATCATGGGGTAGGCGCTCCGTACCACTCCTATAAAGGACACAACTACTAGCACTACACTTTCCATCATAGCTTTCCACTGTAAGTTCACCCCTGTAAATCCTGTGTCTAAGCGGGGCGACTTTGGGGTAAGTCTCCCGTCGAACCGATCTTCTGCTATACTGATTTGTCACACACTTCGATATACAATTTATACGAGACTTGATGGGTATATGGTGGCTAATCAACAATACATTAGCTATGTCTTTCGGTTTGTTGTAAGGACGACCGTAAATCAAACCTTTAAGGTTCGTTATATGGTAAGAGTGAGATTTTCCGGCCGACCATTGTCTGGTGATTAATCCTGTAAATGGTCTGATGGTTCAAAGACGCTTTTTTTAGATGATTTTTTATTAGGATCAGTGGTAATTACATTTGTGCGTATGTACTTATGTCTGTGGTTGTAGTCCCATCCTGTGGATGTGGAGTAATCTTATTTATCAATTCCGTTAAACTATACAGCGATTGGTAATACAACCTATAAATAAACAGCATGAGTTATTTTTCATAACTCACGCTTTAGCTGTGGGTAATGAACAACGCCTACTAGGTACCAGTACTGATCTCTTGGAAATGCATATAATACACGCTATAATAACTACAAAGGCGGCTATAAGACGTCAAATGCTAATTCGAATAGTGTACAATTTTTATTTTAGTAATTTTTATGCATTTAAATCGTACCATTAAGGGTTTAGGGTATAGCGTGCGAAATTGAGAATCCAAGAAAAGAATTATTCCCCTGTTAGCGAGGAGGCGTGGCGGCCTGTTCCCTTTCTCCAGTGTGTGTGTCTAAGATGAGGGGAGATAAGTCCAAAAATCCAAAGATAAGGTCATAAGGTCCAAAGGTAAGATCTAAAGGTCGCCATAAAAATGACTTTCGCATTTCCAAGCTCCTGATGTTACCTTTAAGCTTACAGTAATGACTCAAAGAGCAAATTGAAGAAGAAAGCTTGCGCTTGTGCAACTATTTAGCCTTTTTTTGATATCGTGTTTGGTTGTTAAATTACAGGCATTTGAAGAATGTATGATTTTGCATTGCAAGTTTTTTTGCAAATTAAAAAACTTTTTTGAGAAAATCGATAATAGTTGTCATTCGTTAAAGTCTTAACTGTCGCCTTCTGAAATATTATATATGTAGTCTGAAAATAGACTGAGTTATGCGAGAAATTGTGAGTCCGTGTTTTACATGGCAAATACGTATGTATAAACGTGTGTATCCAGGCCCCTTAATTGCTTCGGTTGTAGATAAAATACAATATTCAACTCTCGCGATAATGGTAATAACTCACTTGCTATTATCGTCACTGCCACTCCTGAACTTTAAGTACCTGTTTTCGTTACATATTTGAAATGCTTATGTTTTTTATTCACTTTTTTTCATTAACTTAAAACCTTATGATATTACTTACAATAAGGAATATGAAATCTGGACCGTTTACTAACTTTTTAATTTGACTATGAATGTAGTAACTTGACCAAAGCTTTTTACATTTTCTCCACTATATTTTAGCCTACTCTAAACCTTTCTACTATATTTGTATGCCGGCTACACACGATCCGGCAGGACTGTCAGTTCGAACTGAACAGTCCGCCTAGAGACCGGTTTCCTGATGGACTGACAATCCTACACATGTTCAGGCGAATCTGAAATATATCATCGGCACCTGATCCCGTCCTCATTAAATACTTCACTTTTTTGCTTCCTTTCGAAAACTACACCTCAAATTATTAATTTTTTTGAGAACAGTCGACTCAATTTCCTTCCCGTTTTCTATCAATTTCTTTCTTGTCAATCTTTCGATTTTACTTGCCATAAACAGGGCTCAATCGCGATAAATTCTTCTAAACACGTATTTTCTCTTTCGCGCGACATGGTAACGACTTCTGTACTTAACTGAACTGTTTGACCTGACGACCTGATGTCCCGTCTAGCAGCTGTCGACCGGAATATATACACGCCCAGGAGAACGGACTCCAGGCGGACTGTTCAGTTCGAACTGACAACCCTGTCGGATCGTGTGCAGCCGGCATTAGAATTCACATTCAACAGTTCCACAGGACAGCTACTGTATGACCACTCTAGTAATTTCTGAATTACTAACTGAAATGTAGATAAGGTAATGAGATCCATCGCCCTAAACTGGGTATTGAATTAAAGTTTAAGCCATAACTACTGGAATTTGAAGTACGAAATTACAGACATTGCTTGAAACTATATAAAGGATGATGTCAAAATGCGAAACAGTGATGTATTGGTATCTCAAACACAATGCTGTTAGTCTTAGGTAGGTATCAAGAATATAGCAGAAAGGAATGTTTGACGAGACTTGACTTGCCTTTTTGATTTGGAGAAAATGAATAGATTTCCCTTAGAGCATATCTAATTTTAGCTTCAATTTGTTTGAAGCCTGATATTTCTGTAACAAAAACGGATAAACAAGAAAAGTAAGTAGGTTTTTCAAGGGTAGTGAATGATCTATCATTCCTTGCTTATGAATCATTTTTTTCTTACTTAAACCCTTGGAATCCACCCCTAGCTAGTTCTTTCAAATTTCAATCCACAATTTTGCTTGGAAAAATAAATTCTTTACTTGAATTTAATTATCGTAGTGCCTTACTTTTTATGCCCCTACTGCAATTTATCGTTAATTTTGGCCCCCGTGTGCAGGGCACACCCTGCACAACGTTTTTGCACTTAAGTTTTGTTGTCACATTTTTTTTATTAGTTGATTCATGATAATAAAAAAATATTTTCCATACATGTGTCTTAATTAATTTATGCTTACGATTTCATGGATTTAACGAAAGAAATTAACGATAAATTGCAGTAGGTAGATAGATAGGAATGATAGGTCATTCACTACCCTTGAAAAACCCACTTACTTTTCTTTTCTATCCGTTTTTGTTACAAAAATATCAGAGGTCAAATAAATTGTCACTTCATTTGTCTTATGCTTATGATTTTACGGAAAAAATAAGTTTGCATATAAAATTAAAGGTACCACAAGTTTTTAAATAAAATGGGGATATAATTTATGTAGGAAAACCTATGGGGTGCTATTTGACAAAAAAAGTTGGGGGTGAGTTTTAGGGGTTGACGTACAAAAAAAAAATGTTTTGAATGCGTGGTATGATAGGCCCTATAGTACCTTCAAAAGTACCACTCAGTTCTTGCTTGAACCGTTTTTCGTTACGAAAATATCACGTGTCAAGGAAATTCTGGGACACCCGGTATATTACTATTAGGTAATTAGTAATTAGAGAGAAAGAAACAAATATATCGGACGATAGCAGATACACACAAGTGAGATATGATGTCTGCATTTGCTCATATTTCATTACAATGTCTGGCACACATTGCACATGGGTGGATTAATAAATATAAATTTCAGTTTAGTCTGGACATCTCTCTTATTTAATGATTACACTTGGAACATCTAGATTTCAGAGGCTTGTAATGTCCTCACATATATAAAATTATAAAATCAAGACTGACTTGACAGTACAGCCTCAAATATTTACTGCCATCAGACCGTCAAGACGCACGAATTACTGGGACTAGACTTGCATTCTTATTGAAAACGCACGTGTCGAGTCTAGCATCAAACAATCAGCAGTAGTGTTCCAATACTTTTCATGAGAAGTCGAGTGGTGTTGGGTTAAAGGAGGCGACTTTTCTACAAATAAGATGCTTCCAGGGTGGCCAGTTATTTTTGAATCAACAGCGCTTCATTCAAGCTCCGAGCTTCGGATACAAAAAAAAGTCGTCAATGCTAGTCCTAGCTGTACTACAGTAATCATGGCCGGTATCTTCTGTTTGTTTTTATGATTCAAAGAACTGAATATAATCGGCCGCCTTTTATACATTTTAAAACTCCAATTATTATAATAATTATTATTTGTCCATACGAGTACACATAAAGGTGACCCTTGAAGGTTACACCTTGTATAAGAGTATTGGCTGAATTGTATATCACATAGAATGTTGACACTTGCTTTCACATACTCGCCTCTACAGTTTTACATCTCTTCAACCTCTGTTTTCACCGTCGGTGTTCTCCTCATCTACTTGGTTATAGTGGCATCCAAACATTTGGTTTACGGAATCTCCCACGCACTCGGTCACTCGTAACATAATAAGTCCTACATTTCCCTTTCACTGACAATTTCGAGTATTCTGACATTCTAACATAATTACAGATTAGCTTGCAGCAGCATCATTCTTCCAACTTGCAACTTAAAAAAAATTGTGGGCAGCTTTTAATCGTAGCATCTCTACTCAAGCGGTTTTGTGGTGAGAAGCTGAAACCTTCCATGGCAGAAAACCGTAGTTGTGGCTAGATCTTAGTATTTATTTGCCACACTATTTTCAAGATAAGAGTTTATGATATCAAAAGTATTCCTTAATAATTAACGACTTGGTTGAATTTCTGAGAAATCCACTAATAAAAAAAGACTAACTTCTGCTGCCTTGTGACAATCTACTTCCAACTACCTGGACGATATGAATTGAAATCGTATAACCGTTATGACTGCTTATCAATTTTGTACTTAAAAAAACTAAAAGTAACAACAAAATATTAGAACATAACCTTCACAAGAAAATAGTGTTATGAAGTTCTTCACCTTAAAGTGCTGATTCCATATATCTCATCTCTCACCTGATCTTGAACAAGGTTTTCAGCTCACTCCATGTATAGGTAGGTAGCTTTAGGTGAAACTAGGTGAAACATTGAGGAGTTAAATAGGGAAGGGGGTAGGGTATAGCGCATCACGTTATTGAGCCGTATTCGGCAGTCAACTCACTTTTAACTTATCATGAAGTCAATTGCAACAGCTGCTGGTATAAAGCCTGGGTACCTATTCAGAGCCAGAAAGGACTTTTCGCCATGTAACCTCCTCACGCTATATAAAGCCCAGATAAGACCTGGCCTGGAGTATTGCTCTCATGTTTGGGGAGCTGCTGTCCCTACTACCCTATCTATACCAGATGCCGTCCAGAGTAGGGCAATTCGACTAATTAGCGACCCCGCCTTAACGTGCCACCTCCAGCTGCTTTCTCACCGGCGTGTTGTCGGTGGCGTCTCACTCTTTTCAAATGGAATCTGCTCCTCTGAGCTATCCTTTATCGTGTTGCCGCTCACCGCTTCTATCAGATGCACCTGCGCGATCACGGCATCTCTTCCTAAGGCGGTAGTTTTTCATACATCAAGAACCGAGCGGTACAACCGCAGATTTATTCCCAGGGTGCCCAAGGCTTGGAATGGACTGCCAGGAGATGCATTTATTGGGCCTGCGGATATTGGCCCATTAAAATCCCGCGTTAACAAACTTCCCCTAACATAACCCTTTCACAGCAGCCGTGGTACTCTGGTATTTAGGCTCTGCTTACGCGGTCTGCTCAGTTATAAAAAAAGGCTCGCTTATAGGTTCCGGTCTCACAGCCACTCTTGAAAAGAAAATTTTTGATGCACATGAATATACATTAGAGCTTGCGGACCGGACCTTCAATGTCCTTTGAGCCATCCTTTGCTAGAGATCAGAAATTTGAACAGGTTGAACACCCCTTTACTATCACCTACCACCTTACTACCCTATAGGGCACCTTCCTACGATCTCTCCATCCTCTTGATATACATTTCGATAAAGAAGTAACTTAGTTAACGGTCATTCAGAGCGGGTACAGGTACAATAAAACAAAATACAAGCTATACTTCATTTTTTATTTTATTTTTCGACAAATAGATTTGTTCACAAATTTGGTTACTACTGCTCTGTAAAAAATGTGAAAATATGAGTAAATTCGCAGACATGTGAATATGAGACGGGTAATTATAAATGACGAACTCACGTTACCAGCCAACGACAGATCTACTTATGTCATATTTGTTTTGGAACACTTTTCCCTAATAGGTCTATAGACTATCAATATCAATGACAAATAGTGGCATTTATGGTGTACCAAATCTTAAATACGTTATTCTCTATTACATGTTTGTATCTTTTTTTATTTTACGGATGCTTTGATGAACTTTTAAAGTAAACCTTTCCAAGTTGTGCTTTAACAGACCACAATACAAAGAAGCCCAGTTAAACTAGTTCAAGGTGAGGATAAGGGACATTTAAAACATACATATTTCAAATTGAAAACGAAAAATCACAAAGCTTAGTTTATCCGACTAAGAAGAACCATTTTAGCGTAACTAATATCCATTTTATGTATGGAATTAAGATCAACGGGAAAATAATCAATAACATCAGATATGCGGACGACATCGTTGTGTTAGCTGAGAATGTGCAGGACTTACAAAGGCTGATGGATAGTATTGTACGATACAATGAAAACTTTGGCCTACTTATAAATACTGCAAAAACTAAAGTCGTTGCCTTTGCCAAGACACCTGTACAGGCTCACCTGATTATCAATGGTAGAACGGTGGAACAAGTATCGTCATACAAATATCTGGGGTGTATTGTAAATGAGGCATGTGACCCGAAGAAAGAAGTAAGATGCCGCGTTGAACAGGCCAGAAAGGCATTTATGAGTATGCGAAGATTTTTCATAAGGTCAGATCTCAGCCTAAAACTTCGGATACGCATGGTCAGATGCTACATTTTCTCGGTTCTCCTGTACGGATGTGAGAGTTGGACTCTAGATGCTACACTGGAAAAGAAAACGCCTTCGAAATGTACATTTATCGCCGTATACTCAGAATATCATGGGTTCAAAGAATAACGAACGTTGAAGTCCTTAATCGTATGAAGAAACAAAAAGAACTCATGCTTACCATCAAGAAATGAAAAACGGCTTATATAGGTCATATCATGCGAGGGGAAAAATACGAACTTCTGCGACTGATTATAGAAGGAAAAGTCCAAGGTAAAAGGTCTGTCGGTAGACGACAAAATTCTTGGTTGAAAGACATCCGAAGATGGTTTGGCTGCTCATCACTTGACATTTTCCACATGGCCGTATCTAGGACTACGTTAGCTATTTGGATCGCCAACCTTCGAAAGGAGACGGCGTCATAAGAATAAGAAGAATGTCTATTTTAAATGAGTTGTGACGATGTCGTTTCTGTAAATAAAGTTGCATACCTTAAATGGGTCACCCTGTATCACAATAAATACAAAAATAACCGAAGCACTGAGTCTGATGTTACGCTGACATAATTTTGATATATGTACACACTCGACTGGGGATTATTATGTAAAATACTGATAAAACAGTAAGGATTTATCCACGTATGACGAGCTTTCAGTTATTACTATAGGTAAGGAAATTAAACATTAAAGTAAATGCTTTCACTACAGATGTTTGAATTTGGCTGCCTTCTTCTCTGCCTCATGCCCAGCTTCAACCGCTTCCTTCTTTGCTTCTTTGGCTTCGAATGATCCTTGCTTGCCTCCTTTCTTTTCTGCTTTTTCTTGTTTCTCAAACGCTTCTTCCTTTGCTGCTTTATGTTCCTTCTCGACGTGCCCTTCCTTCTTCTCCTGTGCAGCTCCAGCCTTCATTTCTACCTTCTCGCCCTTTTCACCCGCCTTCGCAGCCTTAGCAAAATCGTTCTTTTCGCCCTTGAAGGCCTTTTGCATACCTTCGTCAAGTTCGTCGTCGAAAATTTCTTCCGTTTTGGTGTTCTCGTCTATTTGCTTCGTGGTTTTGTAGCCGCGGATCACGTGGTTCTTCTTGTGACCTTTTTTCGCTTTAGCTTCTCCTTTTTTGGTTCCTGCAGAAATGAGAAGCACACTTTAGATTTACTCATCAGGCCGCTGAATTTACTTAACAGGGTAATGAGAATTTTTTTTAATAGCTGATATTGTAGGTATTGAAGGAAAACCAACTCTTAGGCCGCCCAAGAAGCCGTCATCAAAGTATGGAACTCAAAATAATTTTAAACTTGAAATTGAGGACAATTAGCCCTTATGAATATCTTCTAGGCAAATTGATATATCCTTAAAATTCAACTAAAAAAACTTGACCTTTTTTGAGGGTTATTTAAATGCAACTTTATTGATCACAGGATAAATCAGTATGCAGTAATGCAAGCCCAAAAGGGGCAAGATGGAGGCTCCCTCTCGACAGGTCTTCTATATCGTTACACAAACTAAGTTTTATTTGGAATTCAATAATTTTCGTTTTACTAAGTCCCACCTTTAGCTAAAGGGAATAAAAGTTGATGCTTTCTCTGCAGCTTTGGTAAATATCTTTCCTCCATATTCAATGAGATTGGGTCGGCCAGTTTACTTATTAATTAGAAAGACATTTATGACGCAAAAAAGCTTCTATTTAAACTTTCTAAAAATAAGAAAGTGACATTTTTCTTTAAAATTGCAACTATCAATTTATAGCTTCATTATACACAATTTATAATAATGATCACAAAAGCTTGTCGCGCGATTGACTTTTAATTGAGTAACTTAATCTGATTAGTGTAAATTTTTCAAACATCTGTTTAATTAAACGCTTATCGGTACTTACGGAAGCTCAAGACAAGCTTTCATACTATAAATTATGTATAATGAGGCTACAAGTTGATAGTTAAAATTTGAAAGGAACTTATTATTTTATATTTAGAGAGTTTAAAGAAAAGCTTTTTTCAAATGTTTTTCGCTTTTAACTTATTTTTTACGTTTTATTTATCGCTGTCTAGGTTTCTGAGTCTGCTCATCTCAACGCATCATTGTTCCAAAGTCGTTTTCCTGTTAATTTCGAACGCTATTTACTATAGGAAAACTTAAAAACCTTAAAAGTCCACCATACTGGAATAAGAGTGATGTCAGAATGTTTTTCTAATTATTCTTGGCAAGCTTTTTTATTTGACACCCATATTGCAAAACTGCATAAACAAGCCCTTTCATCTGATAGAAATGCATAAAAAATAACCATTCCACCATCTTGAATGCTCCACCATATTGGACTTAGAATGAGGTCACACAGCTTATCGTGTATTGTCATCCAAACTAAACATGTGCACAAAACTTCAGCTCAATCGGTTGAAGATATTGTGCTTCAAAATATTGTAGCAAGATTCCGTTCGAGCAAACATACATACATACATTGAAAGTTAAAAATAAGTTAAAAATAAAAGTTTATAAAGTCTCTCCAAAACTCATTTTAATGGTATCTTGAGTAGAATAGAGTAGACTGTGATTCGATCTTGTTGAAGATGCATGATCAAAATGAATTAAATTGCATAGGAGGTAAGATTTATAATCACGAATGACTGTACATCAGTTTTTTCAATGTCAGCCAGAACATTTATTAAACTGAGTTCTACAAAATTTCGAGAAAAATTTCACCACTTTCGAGTGTCACCATTACACTTAAGCACTAAATTTGGCGACATAAGGGGTATATTTTTGAAGGTTACCTTCTTTTTCTTCGATCTGCTTTCCTTTGTAACCTAGTGCATCACTAACTGACTGCTTTTTCTCTTGGCCCGAATTCCATTCCCCAGATTCACCTTTAGCTTCTTTTGCTACTGCTGACCCCTTTTTCTCTGCTGCTTTTTCCAGTTCAAGCTCAGATCCTTTCTTGTCAACACCTTTCTTAAATAAGATACCTTTCAGGGCTTTCTGGTCCTTCTTAAAAGCTTCCTCAGCTTCTCCAGCTTCTCCAATGGACTTTAGACTTCCCATACTTCCTAGACCTTAACAATAAAATTGAATATAACAAAATCAGTATTTAATATAAAAAATGAGGTACATGTGCAAGATACAGTTTATGAGTCTGAAACTACCATTTGCAGCAAGAGCATAAAAGAGACAGCATGCTTTCTTTATTTGAAAATGTAGTACTACTACTGCTATGCATAAACTGCAGCTAAAATGTATATAGGGAGATTGTGTAGTATCACTTATTGAATTGGGAAGCTAAAACACTAGCAAACGTAATCTTGAATAGTCTCAGAATTTTCATTTAAATACAACCTTTTCAAATAGTGCACTCTGTTTTGAAAAACTTGCTGGAAGTATTTTATGAATAGTATGAATTTTGTTACGTATCGACCAAGGTTTATTTGAGTATTGCAATATTTATCCATGTACATTAAAAATGTTGAATTTGCTTAAAAAACAAATTACATCAATGTCTATCGGCACAATTTGAGAAAACGATTTGGCAACTATATTCTTGATTTGATTACCTAGTCTTACTTAAAGGGTTATTTAATAATAATTTTTTAGTAGCTTACTTCCAAAGTTGAATCCGCCCAAGTCCATATCCATGTCCAAGAAGTTGCCCCCCATTATATCCAGATCACCCCTCACACTGTCACTTTGCATCAACAGCGCCCCACAAAGCAAGAGCAAGGATGTCAACGTTGAGACCATCATTGAAGGAGTGTTTTTTTGTATAGCGTATTTTGGGATTTTATACCAAGCAGGATGTCCATGTTAAATCTACTAATCAAACAATGACGTTTCGTTATGGTAAGAACAGATCTTTAATCAATTAAACAGTTCGAAGCATTGACGAGGTGCCTTGTAGTGGTCTTCATGGTTTTAGTAGCCAAATATCGAGAGAAGGGCGAATGTTCCCGTGAAATTTCTATGCCTTTATTCAAAAATAATTATTACTCCTGCGAGTTTGAAGGTTTTTTTTCCTCTGGGAGCCGTCAGCACTTAAGCCTTCAAGGCCTATTGCACCGTTGGAATGATTACACCATCATCCCGAACGGTCCGACGGGGGTCCCCCGTCCGGGCCTTCCGGTCGATCAACCAAAGTGCCGGCCGCGTAAGATGCTCCGCTCAGCGTTCGTGTGGGCGACACCAACACGACCGAAACTGAATGCCCTGTGTATATTCAGTCACCCGACTGAGCGCTAATCGCGCAGGTACTTGTACTAATCATTTTCCAATCTATCATAAAGTACTTTTCATTACCTTAAAACTATGACCCTGTCGATATCTTGTAGTTTTTTGAACATTTGATTATTTCTCGTACTCATTAAACTACAGAACAAATTCTCAAAGATATACAAAACATATCTTTTACAGTACTGCAGTACTATTTACTTTTATTATTGGTGTAATTGAAAGATGACTATGTCACATAGGAAATATCTCCCGAAGGAAATTTAAATCTCAATATCAAATATGACGTAGCAAGTCAGGCCTCTTTTATTTTTGAAATCGATATAACATTTTTCGTTTGACATGCATAATTATAATAGAAACAAATAATTACACTATGCAATAAGATGTGTGATACTTCCGAAATTAATTTAATTCTCCAATATAAAACAGATTCTAGTAATACGTGCTATAATTGCTAAACTGGAGAAAACTGGATTGCCCTAAAGGCGCTTTCAGCCTGAATGAGCAGTGGGTGAATTATTTCGGTAACTTTAAGCGTAGCGATAGCGAACCGATAGCGACATTCTTCAAACGCTTTGCTCGCTTCGGTATTCCATAAATGTCTTCGTTCCGACTCGGATATAACGAACACAGATGAACGGTATAAGCGACAATGAAAGATTTTGAATCTCGTTTGTCAAGTTTTGACGTTATTTTTGCTGTATGTCAAAGTGACAATTTGCTTAAATTTACTTGTGTACTTAACTCAGAGTAACAACTGAACATAGAGGTAGTAAACAAACCACTTCAGAGTGGCGTGCTCAAAGCCATCATCATTTGACACTTCAGATCCAAACATTGCCAACTAACCTGAAAATTCTTCCAATGCAACCCATGTTACAAACACTGCTCTACACTGTCCCATCTCGAAAAACTGTTAAACTACACTCGAATATAGCACAGCAAGTCCGTAAAGCTTCACTACAGTTACCAACAAATAGCGGATTCGATTTTACTGGTCAAGCATAAAAGACGCATAAACAAAACAAACGTTTGACAGTCGGAGGTTATCGTAAACAAATCGCAGGAAAATTACATAGGCGTTGCCAACTCCTCAAAACTTATATAAGACAGAATTCGCGTTAATGATGAAGAAATATGCAGTAACGCAGTAGAGGTCAATATATCTATTGATTTTGCTGTAATCATTTCTGAACCATCAACATACAGTCTTTTTTAACGTAGAGTGGAATATTTCTGGATACTATACAATTAAGACAATAGTAAACAATTATGATTGCCGTAACTAGTGGTCGATATGACAACGTAAAAAAAGATGTTGGCCTATTAGAATTAGTTGTTTACTACCTCTATGTTCAGTTGATACTCTGAGGTACTTTATTAACAATAATGAATCGAAGAGAAAAAACAATCCTTCTCAATCGTCGGCATTACTGGATTTTGCAGAGTCTCATTCAGAGATATTTAAGCCAACTCATGAATGCTCGTGAGTCATCGAGCTCCATGCCGAAAGCGTAACGAAGCGTTAAACTTTGGTTATGGAATGCCGTCAAAAATCGTTTTCGTAAATGATTAGCTTCGTTTTCGCCTGCTTTCGTTACTATTGGAAATGTTATAGAATCTATACCCTGGTCGAGGCAAAATGAGCACTTAAATGTAGACGGATGACTGAGGCATGCTTATCTTGTGTACTGCGCATGCTCAATCTGTCCATATTCGAACGCTCATTCTTCCTCAAGCTGCTCATTTGGGCTCTAACCGGTACACTTAAGAGTCCCAGGGTATATGCGTGGCCCCCTGTTTCCCTTCTTCAGTATGCGTGTCTGGAATGAGGGGAGGTTAGTCCTAAGATCCAAAGGTAAGGTCCAAAGGACGCTATACAAAAGCATTTCGCATGGAAGCTCCTGACGTTACCTTTAAACGTACAGTAATAATTCAAAAAGCAAATTGCAGAACAAAGCTTGCACTAGGGCAGCGTAGTGGTCTTGTTGGTTGTTAAATTACGGACATTTGAAGAACTTATGATTCTGCATTGCGAGTTTTTCTGTACACTAAAACACTTTTTTGAAAAAATCGCTCTGTGATGCCCTTTATTAAGGTCTTAACTGTCACTTTCGAAAACATCTTGTATGTAGTGAGTCCTGTTCTACATACGAATCCGTGTTTTATATGGTGAATACATATGTATCAATGTGTGTACCTGGGCCCCACAGCAGTGTTGCATTAAGTGAAAGAAAAACTGACCTTCTAGCATTAGCATAACAATGACTAGCTGCAACAGTACAAAATTTATATAAATATGCATATACCTTTACATACCCACCACAACAATACTGTGAAAATGTACATTTACCAGATTATTTTTGATACTTCTCATGGCAATTGCTTATGCATCCCAAATATTATGGAAGAATTCATTATTGCATGTGTGTATACTGAACATCCTGATTAACACACAAAGAAGGCGAAAGCACTAGTTATTCAAGATTTGAGAGAGTTACGAGATTTTTTGTTCTGGTGATTGCTGTCAACCTATAGACAATTTGTTACCGATAGAGGAATTCCTTTTTCTAACTATTGAGTACATATCAGTAAACGAAGTCTAATATCGATTATATTGGTTGAAGTTGAGTTATTGTACCAAAGTGCATGCTTAAAGTACTTTCGCCTCAAAAAATTATCTAGTTTTAAGCTCAAATTTCGATACGATTAAGTCCTAGTAACTTTTAACATAATTAAAACTTCTAGAAATATACAGTTTATTAAACTGTTCCACAAACGTTATGAATTGGTAAAGAATTTTTCATACTCCTCAAAGATGAGACAACAAGGAACGTAAATGAAGTCTTAATATTAAATCTTGTATCGAAAGAGTTCCAGTAGAGAACGCAAACCTACGTAATTTTAGTCACCAAAGGAGCAAGAAGGCTTTTTATATTATCTTATTGATCTTGCATAATATGTGTGAGATGCGCACATAACAAAA
Organism: Callosobruchus maculatus; assembly: GCA_951848785.1. Taxonomy (NCBI): domain Eukaryota; kingdom Metazoa; phylum Arthropoda; class Insecta; order Coleoptera; family Chrysomelidae; genus Callosobruchus; species Callosobruchus maculatus. Next base: position 6,719,742 of record CATOUR010000100.1, read on the forward strand.
GTATATTTGGAGTCGCCACAGTTGGCTCAGGGTAGCTTTAAATACAGGTTGTGTTGACCGCAGGTACTACACTGGTCCGTCCTCTATTCATCCGGGTTGTGAAGTTGCTCCTTGAATTTTGGGTTTTTCATGGTAAGATGATTTTGGGTGACAATATAGGGGAAAATTTGAAAATTATGATCGATATTCAATATTCTATAAAAAGAATAAACGCTTGATAATTGTGGTGCGTGCCCGATATAAACATTATCCGCTTCTTAAAATATTAAATACCTATTCGATAAAACTAATAGATGCCTGACAACTAAAACAACTTCTACATAACAAATTCATATGTGAACTAAAATATTAAATATTCGATATAAATAACATAGGCTCAATAAATATAACGAATGCTCAGTTTCAAATTCAGATGTTCCTAGATTAAAAAAATATTTGTGTGAAAATAATGGAAACTTGATTAATTCAGGGATCGCTCATAACCAAGCTACTTGTTAAATTTATAAATATTTGTTAAAAGATATTAAATGCTCGATATGTATGATATGATATGTAGAATCAACGTTCAATGGAAAACCAACGATATTTCGAGTTCAGAAGCTTATAAACAGTAGGTATTTTTTCACCGAAAATAGCAGAAATAATGAACACAAAATAAAGGTTTTTTTTAGTGCAATAATTATATAATACAAGACGAACTCCTATAATTCAGAAATAATTACATGTTTTCTGGATTTGTGGTAGCAATGCGTTTCAGAAATAAAATGGTCGCAACAAAACATTACATGGACTTATACTAACAAACCAAAGTACACCCGACTCATCGGTCGGTGAGATTACCTGAAATAAGAAATGGCATATGTATTTACAGTTAACATACATAAGGGAAATATTAACTTTTATTTCATAGTGAACTTTGTCCTTTGTCCTGCGATTTTATAATGCATATAAGGCATTTTTCTTTAATTTATACTATATTTTGACTTTCTATAGAGCATATATAATTTTTTTTAATCTGAAAGTTGTACTAAATTGTCCATAATATACTAGATATCAACATAAGTTGTTGGGTTTAACAACCAGCCGTTTTTTTCACTTTTATTGCGTGCATATAAAATAAAGGAAGAATGAATGCAATTTTTAAATGTTATCATATCTTCTGTAGACAGTTAAGGAAAACAAAAAATTGTGCAAAAGAACACTTCAACTAGATTTTTGGAAAGCACTCTGAATACTTAGATTATCGATCTAAATTTAATAAACATTATTTTACGAAAAATCATGTTTAAATATCATTGTCCCATTTTTTATCTACTATACAGTGTGTCCCTGAATTTCCTTGACAAGTGATATTCTCGTAACAGAGAAAAGTTCAAACTAAAACTAAGTGGAATTTTTGAAGGTACTATAGGGTCTATCATACCATGCTTTCAAAACATTTTTTGTACGTCAACCCTTAAAACTCACCCCAACTTTCTTTTTCAAATAGCACCCCATAGGTTTTCCTACATAAATGATATCTCTGTTTCATTTAAAATCTTGTGGTAACTTTGGTTTTATAGGCAAACTTATTTTTTGCGTGAAATCATAAATAAAATGAGAATTTGTTTGATGCAAAAAACGGATAAGAAACAAAACTACGTGAGGTTTAACGGGTATTTAATACATACTTTCGAGAACAAATGTCTCTTTTGCCTTTTTTAATATGAAAATATTAGGCTTCAAAAAATATCCTTATTTATTTGTCTTTTGCTTTTAAAATTGGGGGGATAATGGTTTACGTATAAAGGCTCTACAAGATTTTAAATAAAATAATGATCTCGTTTATGTAGGAAAAGCTGTAGGGTGTTATTTGAAAAAAAGTTGGGAGTAAGTTTTAGGGGTTGAAGTACAAAAAAAAATATTTCAAAAGCATGGTGTGATAGGCCATTCAATGCCCTTGAAAACACACTTTTCTTTTTAACTGTTTATCCTACGAAAATATTATGCCCAAACAAGTCCTTATTTTATTTACCTCAAGTTTATGACATTACGAAAAAAAAATAGGTTTGTGTATAAAATCAAAGGTACCACGAGATTTTAAATAAAATAAGGACTTGATTTGTGTAGGAAAAAAATATTCGGTGCTATTTCAAAGAAAAAAGTTGGGTGTGAGTTTGGTGTGAGTTGAAGTACAAAAAAAATTTTTTCTACGTATGGTAGGATAGACTCGATAATACTTTCAAAATTTCCAGTCGGTTTTCGTTTGAACTTTTTTTTGTTACGAGAATATCACGTGTCAAGGAAGTTCAGGGACACCCTGTATAGACATGTATTTAGGATGTTTATTAATTTTTAGTCTTTGATAAGTCGAAGAATAAAATATTAGTACATTTTTTTTTTCAAACGACATGTACCTTGACCTTTATATGAAAGCCGTTACAGGTGCACCATAGTGCAGTAATTACTTCCGTTACGGATTGATCACCTTCATTATCAACATTTATTAACAACGTGTTTAATGCAAACAAAACAACGTTTCTGCTGTAGCGAAATTAAGAGTACAACTGTAATCATCAGCAATAGTAGGAGTGTACATGCTTGTTCAGATGTCCAACATCAAAACACATCTAGCATCGACCTGTAATTCCAACTCATTAACATTTCAAGCGGAATAAACGATTGTGGTTTGTTTATTCTTTCATGAATGAGTAGTTTTGTTCTATTAACCGCATAAAGGCGATAGAAGGTCGTCAGTTTCATGGAAATCAGAAGTCGCTTGGTTACCAAAATCACATAAAAGTGACTTGTTATACCTGTGCTAACAAGTATAGGTAAACGTATCAAGAGGAGTGAACGGCAATATGATTACATGGTTTGGAAGGGGGAAAGTGATACATAAAAGTACAACAGTTTTTTGCGTGTACTTTTTATACATGATTCACGATAACGTTTGAAGTACTATATCCTATATTTTTTCATGTAATCAAATAATTTGAGAACAATCTAATGATATCTAGATAAGTTTGTGTGCTAATGGTATTGCTTGTCCTTGTTTGCAAAATTTTATAATTAATATACAAAATAAGTAAAAGTTAAGCATTAAAATTTACATAATGTTACCCGTAGTCTACTTGTGTCTATCTGCATTCAGTACAAGTTGATATAAATTAATCTTGGTGACAGTACTCAAATTAAATGGAATTTCACGTCATAGATATGTTATGAAAACTTCAAAACTTAATATACAGGATGACTCCTAAGTTGATACTTTTTTGCAACTATGTATAGAAGTCGGTTAGGAAACCACTTTTTCAAATAACTTTTTCCAAAAACTAAGAAATAAGTAAGATACAAAATAAAGGTAAATCTGGGCTTGTGTATCAAGACGTACCTGCCAGTCTGTTTATATTTAACTTTTTCCTCAGATTTTTATCTTGTCGGTCAGGCAATCTACCTGTCAGTTAGTCCTATAGTCGCCTTCTGTTTATTCTGTACAAACAAACTAGGTACGTCTTTTTTATTATGTATCTCGCTAAATTTTAAGTTTTCAGAAAAAAGTTATTTGAAAAAGTTGTTACGACAATTTCTATACACAGTTAAAAAAAGTATCACCCTATATAGAATCTCCAAATTACACAATAGATGAAAAACAGCCCTACTCATAAAATATTTCAAAAAATTAAGAAAACATTGCCTTGGTACACAGTTAACACTACTTCGAGTATGACTGAGCCACTACTTGAGATAAACCCAGTTTATTGCAATAAAATATCTAGATTAAAAAAAACAATAGTCATATAGCCTTCACTGACCCTCTCTGCTCTCCAGTTAATTTAGGTGAAACTAAAAGTGTGCAGCTTGCCCAATAGAGCTACCAGCTAAAGGATTAGAGTAAACCAAATTACCTTTCAATAAGACTATTGACGAAATAGTTAACGATTTTAGCATATAAAAGGTATGGTATGAATATGGTTGGTTAACAGCAAAATATCGTTGATGGTGCTCATAGTGATTCCTTTGGAAACTTCACTTCTTTCGAGGTTTTAGATTGCGACGCTAATATACCTACATAATATACATATATCACTATCACATCTATCAGCAAGGCTTTGTGTCTGAGAGAATCTTATTGTTTACCTTTTGTACAGAATCTGACATCGAGATCAGAATCACATTCATCATTATCATCATCATCGTAGTCACAATGTCTTAACAGACATGTTGTGAACTCGTAAAATGTATTAAGTCGGAGCTAGAGTATTGCCGACACGAATATTATCAATAGTTTTGAGAACTGTAGCTCGCCATCGTTCACGATTTATGGTCAGTTCAGTGGCGCTCTTGATACTCATATCCAGCAACTGTTTCGTCGTATCCACCCAGAGTGTAGGGGGATGGCCACGGCGCCGCCCACTCGGGGCATGATCCTGAATTATAAGTTTCTCCATATTATCGCTTCTGTGTATATGTCCGAAGAATGTAAGCATTCTCGTCGATACAACGGAGGATAGTCTCTTTGGATTACCGAGGTCATCCAGTTTGGAAACGTTAGTTCGATGGGCGATATAAGGAACTCTCAGCATTCTCCTCCACATCCACATTTCAAAAGCATCTATGCGAGCTCGATCCGCCTTTTTAACAGTATAAGTTTTCGAGGGATACAAAACTATGGAGAACACAAGAGACTGAACCAGCGACATTTTTGTAGCTTTAGCTTTAGTGTAGCCATATTTTAGTAAGCTTTGTCATGGTCACACGTGCCTGTTGAATGCGCCGTCGAATCTCATTTCCACAGGTACCCGAATTGTCGATCAAAGAACCAAGGTACACAAAATTTTGAACTACTTCACAACGGCATATTGAATTTATTTCTCGATGATTATCCTGCTATCTACGATCATAACCTTGGTCTTGTTGTAGTTAACACCAAGACTATATGCTGCACTGTGTTTAATAGAGCTACTAGTTCTTCCTGAGAAGCAGCAATAAGGGTTGTATCGTCAGCAAATCTTAAGTTGTATATTTCGCTTCCGTCAATAGCTATACCGCCATTCCAGTTGTCTAGTACCTGTCTCATCACAAATTCAGAGTAAATGTTAAATAACATCGGATATAATACATATCCCTGACGAACTGACTTTTCGGCTTGCAGTTTGACCAGACAGGTTACCAATTCTTACACGAGCCGAATTAGACTCGTAGGGTTGCTGTATGAGAAAAACTAGGTGATAAGCGATTCCCATAGAGATGAGGATTTCCCACAGTTTAGGCCACTTTACGCTATCAAACGCCTTAGGATAGTCCACAAAGCAGATAAAAACTGGAAAATAATGCTCTCTGGCTTTTTCAATAATTTGTCTTAAGAATCACATCAGGATTTTGAAATATATAATGTGCAAGGAACATGGGTATTTTCAGTTTATACAAGCTGCATATTTTTTTGTAGTTTTTCATTGCTACCAGCTCACTTACTCATATACCTACTATTTTTATTTGAAATAAAACTAAATTATTGTTCCGAGCGATCTGGATCTGCTAAGATAGAAGATGGCGTATTCAATATGGCGGTGCAGAACTAATGTCGAATAGTAGCGTTCTTGAGGTTACTGAAAACGAACCTTGTGCTTACTTGTCTTGATTAACCCTGGCTCCTATATTCCACAGTAACCTAAAAATGAAGCATTGCAAGACACTATTAGATCCTTTTTATTAAGAGAAATTTTTATACTGCTACATGATCCAGGGTTTAAATTCAGTATTGTGACAACAACGCTATAATAATAAAATCATTTAGACAGAGTTGCCAATTTATAGAATCTAAAAACTATATTAGGTCAATGACACCATTAAAGCCTATTTATATTATAATAGTTGTTCTAATACTACTAGTAATATGTTCAAATATTTAGAGGGCAAGAAGAAAATTTCGAAATTGTCTATTTGATCTCAAGTAAGTTCAACATACATGGCCAAAAATGAGCGCTTCGAAGGTCATACCTTTCAAGCTATAAATTTTCGTGAAATAGATGCTTCTCTTAAATGAATATTGATGAAGCAATCCCCGCAAATGAATGTTGAACTACAATGTGCTACCCTGTATATGGTTCGAAAGTCACAGTTATTAGCTTTTAGTTTCAAGTCAGGTTTTCACGTTACTCAACAGGCATTTGCTGCTTTTTTGGCAGGTAAACTGTGAGTGGCATATTTTTTCAAAATCACTCAATACATTTTCAACATGTAAATCCCTTTGTGGTATAGACAAGTCAGAGATTTATGAATAATGAATAATTAAAAAAATTAGGAGACATTTGAGATAGTATGATGACATTCTCAAAATTTGTTGATATCAATGGGGAAAGACAGTGAACCTACTTGACGCCATCTTTTGACATTGTATCTCGTACAAAACCGCATGGAGAACAATTCAGCATGATCAGATCTGTAGCAAATGAAGTGAGAGTCAATATTCAAGGTCTTTTATTGTTGAAATTTATTCTGATTAGTTCATTCTTAATAATTATCATAGTAAGAACGGTAATTCATATATCAATGTTTTCCTGTACAGTTCTGTCAAAGATTTATCATTCGTTATAGTAAATTGTGGAAATAGTATTTAATAAACATTATGATAGAAAGTAAAATCAAACATATGAGTAACTTGAAGACACTCAGCAATGGTTGTGGTGGGATGTGACCAACAAAATTCATATTGTTATAAAAAATCACGCTTTCTTATTAAAAAGCAACAGTAAATTTATTAACATATATTACTATGAACACAATATAGCAAATTCTCTGCATAAATTTGAATCAAATTGTGGAGTGAAACAAGTAAAAATAGCTTTTCTATTCAACAGCGTTACACTTACACTTTCTTATAACTGACTCTAGGATAAAAAGGACAGTTATCAAACCACGTGATCTTGAAATTTTAACTTGTTTCAAATATAGACAGAGAAATAATATACTTACACAAAAATAAATACACTATGCAATTTCATGACACTCGTAAATCGAAAACAAGTTATGGCTATTCTTTTGACGGCTGACGCTTATTTACAAATTGGATAAAAACACAACAAAACAATTCAAATAACACAGAAAGCTGCCTATATATCGTGGATAGGTGTATGGAACAGATGATTCAAGTATATCAGCCAGTCAATTCCCTTTTCTTTGGCACCAAATATCACCTTCACTGCTAGAGCCTTCACCCACTTCTTGAATTCATCCCCCTTGTCATGATGATTATGATCATGGTGGTCATGGTCATGATCATCTTCGTGGAAAATCTTATGCAGCAACTTCTCCTTCTTGTACTCAACTTTCTTCTTTAACAGCTCGAGAATCTTTTCCTTCACAGCTTCCATCAGTTTCTCCTTGAAGTCCTTCTTGTAGAAATACTTGGGAGGGTACTTATCCAAAGGCTCTTTATGTTCATGGTCCTTATGTTCGTGGCTTTCGTCATAATGCTTGTGGTGCTGCAAAGACTCACGGTGCTTGTGGTGGTACTCCTTGGGCTCGGGTTGATGCTGGGCGTGATGGTACACTTTGTGGTCAGGAATGTGCTCGTACTCAGGTCTATGAGAGGACTCGTGGTAGTACTCAGGCCTATGGGATGACTGATAGTGGTGCTCAGGTCTGGGTGATGACTCGTGATGCTCCGGTCTGTGCGAAGTCACAAGGTAATGAACCGTCACCTGTTCAGGCCTGTGGGTGGTCACCTGGTGCTGGGGCTTGTACGTCTGTTCGGGGATGAACACTCCACTGTATCCAGGATTCTGCGCAACCGGTTCACCATGATGTTCGATGCCGGGTGCTTTGATGACAACTGGAAGCTCCTCTTTGGTATACCGGTACACAGTTTCGGGCGTAACGGCAACAACTTGTTCTTCTGGCACTACCTCTTCGTAGGGAGGATACGCTGGGAAGTACGCCTTCTTCTCCAGCTGGACGTGAGCTTCTTTGGCAGGTTCGAAGATCTTCCCGCAACTGGCGGTGACGAACAGCCATATAACCGAGAGCACCACAGATAACATTTCAGCAGAGGATGTACATTGAGTTTGATGACAAGTGAAGTGTGAATTTAAAAGATTTAAATATTATTTATAGCGGTAGTGTCTTGCTTCAATGGTTAGATTATTAAATATGGTTATCGGTGGTACGGTCACCGGTGCCAGAGCCGAGCGACCTTCGAAAGGAGCCGCAATCGAGCCGGTGGAAGGGTTCGAATGTTAATGAAGTTTTGTTATTCTAATATATACGCGGCCAATTAAGAGGCTTATTATCTTTCTAATGTGCACTTTATAGAAAGGAAACGGCGGCTAGCCAGCCGGTTATTTTTAAAGGAAGGAAAAAAACAGTTTGGGTTACGTTTTATGGGGTCACGTGCCAATATCCGGCGGGTATCCTAGTGTCAAATTGTGTCAAGTAGGTCGACTTATGCAATAATATGAATTTATTTACAAATCTAGCACGCGTATAAAACTCATGAACATTGCTGTCTTACTTCCCACACCGATAGCCTCGTAATCTCAGTAACCGCTCCATGGATTGTGATAAAATTTGAGCAATGATATGCTGTAAGGTCGTACAGGACAATGCTGCTATACTTTTGGCAATCGGTGTATGAGCGGCGGAGAAATAAGCGTAAAACAAAAAATTTCAAATATTGCACAAGCTTCGTTTTTAAGCATTTTCGGGGTTCCTAATCATTTTCTACTTTTTCTGGAAATTGGGGTATTTGGGGGTTGTAAAACTGAAAAACTTGTTGTTTTCATAATAAGATGTGACCTGTGAAATAAAGACCTAGCGGCATAACATACTTTTCTAGGTGCATCCGAACATTGCCTTGCCTAGTACAGAAACCAAGCATCTCAGAATTTTCTGATGGATATACACTAGTATTGCTTTAGGTTGTGTAACGCGAAAATGATGCAATTGATTTTAACGAAATTTTGACACAGTATTGTTACCGTGACGAGGATGAAAAATCCGTATTGGTTTTAGAAATCGTCTCACTGGCAACGCAGCGGTAATAAAAAACTAAAAATATAAAAACCGCTCAAACTTCGTTTTTAGGAGTTTTAGAGGTTGCCGATCATTTTCTACTTTTTTTAGGTGGGGATGAAACTGGAGTCAGTGGATTGTAACACTTAAAAGGTGGTTGTATTCATGATAGGCTGATCATTGACCTGTGCAAGAAAGAACTAGCAGCATAACACACTTTTTTGCGGGCGGGCGGGCCATGATTTAGCTGCAAGAGGATCTCAGACTATAGGTTCATGATATGGGAAAATAAACTGACTTTAATTTTTCCAATATTCTAAAGGTGCAAACTAAATGCTAAAAAAAAAATGAAGTCAAGTTGATTGACTCAGTACTTCCCACACATTACGCTGATACCAGTTTATTATTTTCCCACAGCATGAAGCTTTAGTCTAAGATCCCTTGCAAGCAAATAATTGCCAACCCCCCCCCCCCTCACTAAAATTGTCTTATGCCGCTAGGTCTTTCCTTCACAGGTCAATGGACAGCCTATTGTCGATACTGCAAACTTCTTAGTTTTACAACCCCCGCCCTCCCCCCCCCCCCAACCACGTCACTTTCACCCCCACGGTAACAATATGCTGTGTCAAAATTTCATTAGAATCAATTTAATAGTGTCCACGTTACAAAATACAAAACGATTTAGACCAATAAATTCTCGTATAGTATACAGAAAATTCTAAGTCCCTTAGTTTCTGTAATAGGCTAGGCAATGTTCGGATGCACCTAAAAAGGTGATTTGTGTCGCTAGATCTTCCTTTACAGGTTAGTGGACAGCCTATTATGAGTACAAGAATTTTTTTAATTTTTCAACCCCCAACCCCACAACTACCCCAATTTCACCCCCACCCAAAAAAACGCAGAAAATGATCAGGAACCTCTAAAACGCTTAAAAACGAAGTTTGAGCTGTTTTTATATTTTTAGTTTTTTTATTATTTCTGCGCCGCCACTGGCACGATTTGTCAAAACCATACTCGTTTTCCATCTTCGCCATGGTAGTTATGCCGTTTCAAAATTTCATTAAAATCAATTCAACAGTTTCCTCGTTACAACGATCTGACGCAATACTCTCGTATGTTTACATCAAAAAAAAATTCTAAGTCCTTTGCTTTGTGTAATAGGCAAAGGCAATGTTCGGATGGACCTAAAAAAGTTATTTATGTCGCCCGGTCCTCCTTCACAGGTCAGTGGACAGTCTATTATGAAAGCAACAAATTTTTCAGTTTTACAACCCCCCACCCCCCAACTACCCCAATTTCACCCCCACCCAAAAAAAAATAGAAAATGATCAGGGACCCCTAAAACGCCTAAAAACGAAGTTTCAGCAATATTTAATTTTTTTGTTTTTTGCTAATTACTCCGCCGCCTATGCACCGATTTTCAAAATTATAGGAACATCACCTACTACGACCCCACAGCATACCGCTGCCCAAATTTCATCACAATCCATGCAGCGGTTACTGAGATTACGAGGGTAGAAAAACGCGACAGACAGACAGACAGACAGACCGACAGACCGACAGACAGACCGACGGAAATGAGTGACATGGATTTTCGTTATGTACACATCATAAAACGCCCAGAAAACGTATTATCTCAAAATCGAAAATTCTCGCGATCACAATACTCCCCTCACCTATCGGTGTGGGAAGTAAAAAATAAAAAATAAATAAATGTAGCTCAATAACGTTTCTTTTCTGGTAATTACTTTACTATAGGTAACGCTACCAAAAGGGCAAGGTATATCTGGATCATGTGTCGATAGTAAATTGGTAAAATAGTTCTTCTTGCAACTTTTGTATCTCCATTCAAATATTTAAATAAATTTGACTTACTTACCGGATCGAATTTTGCGAATAATGCGACATCGTATCAGAAAATAATGAAAGTAATGCTATAGCATAACAATAAGATATTTATTTAAAAATCTTTACAAACTCCTATCCTTCAGTAGTACTCTCCATTCTGTTCAATACACTTATTCCATCGCTTTATCCACCTGTCCTAAACTTCTGACTTTTTTCAACAATGTATTTACAATACACGTCGCAGCGTTGTTGAGCTCTAAATTTGATACAAATCTTCGATATATCAATTTTTTACTTCATAAATCGTTAGAAAGGCTATCAAATTTACATTTAACCGTATACGAAATTAGGCATTCCGATCAAAGAGATCAAGTTACCTGTGATTGAAGTTTCCTTAATTAATCGGTTTCACCAAGTACAAAAAGAAATCATATCAGACATTACTACGTAAGCTGACACATTTCATGCTTAATCACACCACAGAGTCACAGCCTTCTAAGACCTATACAAGATGCGATATTTAATTTTTTTCTAAGATCTACTTATATCAAAAATGGCGATTTGCGCTAAACCGTTCGTTTTAAGTATCATGTGTGATACAGAAGGTCACACTATTATCGACCAAGGAATCCAAATATGCAATTTTTATTGACTACGCTTTGCACACAAGATACAATTGTAACAAGTCAAGGCAAAAAAATAAATATAAAAAATAAAAATTTATATATAACGAATGCATCATAACAAAAATAATATATAAGGGATTCTAATAAAATGTAACTTTGATAAGACACATTTGTTGGTATAGTGGTAAATATTTTTGTACCATACATTTTTTGAGAAATTTTTTTCCTATCCCAAGTAGGGGACTAGAGTCACAATTTTGCATCTAACATTATTTTTTCGTGATGAAGATCTCATCAACTGTCTGCAAATTTTCAACTTTAGAAAAATACCTCGAAAACCAATTTTTTACGTCTTACAGAGGATTTAAGAATCTTAGATCACGGAGTCGTGTCAGCTAACATATATTTTCTTCATATTCATTCATACGGTAAACTAATCAACACGAAACTCAATCAAAATTCTCAGTATAATCACCTTGAAAATTTGACGCTACTTCCCAAACTAATAAACCCGCTATACTCTCAAAGAGCTAGCAGGTAAAGAACCCTAAAAATAATAGCATGAATAGAGGCATTATATAAATAGCAACTTAGTTTTGGTTGATAGTTGTGAGTCTATTGTTATAGCTTTGAGTGAATTGAGGGTTTTAACAGTGCATAAGGTCTAAAGATTGCTTGAAACAGTTCCACAAGTAGACCAGGGTCGATAATTTTTGAAACAAAAAAAAATTACAGTAGGATGAAACCCATTAGAAAAAGAGGAGAATATGATAAAAATGAAAGGAAAAATAAACTACGGTCGATTCGAGATCGGGAAGTGGGAGGGGGCGAGTTTTTAAGGGTAGAAAATGGTTTATCTTGATTTCTGGCAAAACTACACGTCCTATGGAAAAAAGTTAAAAGGCAAAGTTGTAGGTAATAAAAGGATCTACAACTTTTGTGTTTTCAATTTTTTCACATAACCTCAAAATTTTGGTAAAAAAATCAAAAAACCAAGTTTTTAGTTTTTTATTTTTATCTTTTTCAAACAAAGAAAATTTTCTACGAAATTTGGTGAAAGCTTACCTTACTATGTCCCAGATACATTGTAATTTATTTGTTTTAAAACATTCATTTTTTCGCTTTATTTTAACTTAATATCAAAAATGCACCCCAATTTTCAATCGAAAATTCTCGCGTCAAAACATCAGCTTTTTTCAAAAAGTTTGGGAGCTTTTTATTCGCTGGAATCTCTATTTTCTGACGGTGTAAAAAAAATATACATTCCTATGGAAAATCTTCCAGAAAATGCAAAAAACTGAAAAAAAACTCAAATTCGTAATTTTTTTTTACTCACTATGTACAATTTCATCAAAAAAATGTGATTGCTGCAATTTTTTTCAGTTAAAAGGTTTACTAATTAAATTCGAATTACATTTCATGTCATAGAAAATTTCAAAAAATATAAATATACATGTAAATCGCACTATTGAACTTAGATACTTAATTCTGATTACGTTATTCATTATTTTTTTTTCGAAAACGTTAATCTTGTCATTTATAAATATCTTATCTGAAATTCCCATTAGTTATTCATTAGTTTTTGTCTCTTTGAAGGCATTTCTTCATCGTTAGATTCGATAAACCTTTCTGTCTCTAGTTGATCGTCGAAATCTTCAAGACAATCATTTTCGTCTCCAATATTATTTCCAGTCTGGCTCTCAACTGTTTCGTGTATCATAGCGCATTTGAGTTAACGCATTGCGTTGATACAAGGAAGTGCGCCAGCGTTATAGTATCAGCGTATTTAATTTGTCTGCGTTACCCATGACCACTGACTAACGGTTTTACAGCTGCTACGAGATAGCAGGTATGTAGTAAGGCCCAGACCCCGCTAAGACCGTCCCCACTTCTCCATGAATTACCTTACAATGGGCTAACATTTACCGTATGTCACTCAGGTATATAAATTATCTTACAACAACAATAAATAGGCATCTACAAATATTATTTAAAGAAGACTCTACAACTTTTTCAAAATATTGTAGATGTCTTATTAAATATTAACTTATTTGTTTGTTAATTATAGTAGGATATTCCAATTTGCAATTTTTTCGTTTATCAATGTAACATTAGATCTCACGTTTTTTAGGTAAATAAGTGTAAATGTTAATAAACAGCTCAAAATTGTACATAGTGAGTAAAAAAAAATTTTCGAATTTGAGTTTTTTTTTCAGTTTTTTGCATTTTCTGAGAAGATTTTCTATAGTAATGTATATTTTTTTACACCATCAGAAAATAGAGATTTCAACGAACAAAAGGCTCCCAAATTTTTTGAAAAAAGCTGATATTTTGATGCGAGAATTTTTGATTGAAGATTGGGGTGCATTTTTGATCTTAAGGTCAAATAAGGCGAAAAATAAATATTTTAAAACAAATATATTACAGTATATTTGGGACATAATAAGGTAAGTTTTCACCTAATTTCGTAAAAAAAATTATTTTTTTTGAAAAAGATAAAAATAAAAGACCAAAAACTTGGTTTTTTTGAATTTTTCACCAAAATTTTGAGGTTATGTGAAAAAATTGAAAATACAAAAGTTGTAGACCTTTTAATTACCTACAACTTTGCGATTTAACTTTTCTCCATAGGACGTGTAGTTTTGCCAGAAATCAAGATAAACCATTTTCTACCCTTAAAAACTCACCCCCTCCCACTTCCCGATCTCGAATCGACCGTAATTTATTTTTCCTTTCATTCTTATCATATTCCCCTTTTTTTCTAATGGGTTTCATCCTACTGTAATTTTTTTTCACTTTTTATTATTTTTGAAGGCTTCGGCACTGGTCTAAAGGTGCAAATCCTACGCATTTCTGTAAAAAAATAACCTCGTATTATTTGTGAACACAGTAAAGAATAACAACGGGATCTTGCACTCACATGCCTAGAGTATGGGTGTTGCTTTCTCTAATCTATTTGAATTCGTTGGGTACTGCGGTACTAAATCTTCATGAATAAATTTTTGAGTGGATCCGTAAAACAAATTAACTTCGTCAGAAATGGATCTCATGCCAATCATTGTGCAATTTCTGTGGCAGATCGCGCAGCTTGTGGATGACCGGGGCGAGGTTCATTTTAAACTGATTCACAACCGTCTTTAACCTTCTCATGCCACTCAAACACTTTACATCGTGACAAGCTATAATCTGGATAATGGACTTTTCATCATTTCAAAAGTTTTAGTTGGGTTTTACCCAACTGTCACAAAACTGTATCGCATATATTTGTTTCACTTTCAGTTTTTCGATGCGTACGCAAAACACTCACACACGGTCTCAAAGTTAAAGCAAGCCGCGGACCAACAATTTCAAGCATGATTGATCTACACTGTGTTCCCTAGTGGTCATTATGTTGACAAATAAAGAATATGCGGACATTGTGTTCGTATACGGTTTATGCAATGAAGGCGGCGGACTACAGACATCTAAACCCTAATCCCAGTCAACCCAACGAAAGAGTTTTCTCTGGGACTTTTTGACGTCTACGCCAGACGGCAACCTTTCGACGCAGTTCGAGTGACACCGGTAGGCTTCGTCTATAGGATCCCGAAAAGGAGGACCAAATTTTTCGAAATTATACAGGACGGCCAATCGGGTGACGTTATTAATTTTTTTTTAAATAGCCCGTACCGATACCTATCCAAAACACCCCCATGTATGTGTAGCGATTATTGATAGTTTTCGAATTATGATTTATTTTTGGAAAATTTAGAGATTTTCCAGTGTTTTAAAGAAATCGTCAAAAACAAAAACAAAAATGCTTTTTGGCTTTTATTTTATTTTTTCTGTGATTATACTCAGTATTAAGCCTGTTTTGATATCCAATAAAGGAAACCTGTACATTCGACCAATAATTAAGTACAGTTTTGGCCAAAGTTTGAAATCACTGTTTCTAGTCAGGAGACCAAAACTTTGAAAATAAAATTAAAAATACATATGCTTGGTTCTCGAGCTGTAAACTAAACTTTAAAACTTTGCAAGACGTTACACTTTCAAAATAATAATGAAAAAATAGCAGTTATGGAGGCATTTTGCGCCGTACGTGACTGTTAAAGGTGAAAAGGTGATAATTCACGAATTTCCAAAATGATTTATAAAACTATTATTTTACTTTATTATGACATATTAAAGAAAAAAGCTCGTAGCAACTAATAAAGCCGATAATCATTGATAACTTTTAATAAAGCAACTAATACCCAAGTTGTGACTTTTGACGTGTTTTTGCTATATATGTTGTTGTTACTTCTGCTAAATTAAGTTGTATGGAAAGTTAACAAAGGAAAGGAATAACAAAACAATAATCTGACTTGCAATTCCATGGCAGAATTACCTGGGAAGCGGTGTCGTAGCATACGCCATCCCTTTCTTTCGGAGTAGCTTTTTGCGAGCTCATGTCGGCGAAACGCAGCTGTGTTTTCATTAATTCTCTTTTATCATCCCTCTAATTATTGTCTGAGCTCTTCCACGGTGCTCACAAGCGTAGACGATTTCCTTGTAATAGCCCCAGATGAAGAAATCAATAGGATTTAAATCTGTACTACGAGGGGGCCAACTGATCGACCCAGCTCGACCAATCCACCGGTTTGGGAAGGTTGTGTCCAAGTAGTTGCACACTTCCCTAGCGTAGTGGCATGGAGAGCCATCTTGCTGGAATATTAAATTCCTTCGTGTTTCACTGCTTTGCGTCTTCTAATGAGTCGGACAGATTATTCTGCAGGAAATCTAAATAGGTCGCTCCGTCCAGCCATGAGGGCCTATTAGTTATCCATTCACTACTCCCGTACACAAGTTGAAACTAAATCTGTTCTGAAAGTTCCACTGTCGTGCAATGTGAGGATTTTTCGTCTCCCAAAAATGGTAATTGTGAATATTAAACAGTCCTGTCCTCACAAACCGGGATTCGTTGGTCCGCATGATTTTGTTAAAGAAATTAGGATTTTCTCGAACCCTTCGTAACATGAGCTCGCAAAAGCTACTCTGAAAGAAAGGGACGGCGTATATGCTACGACACCGCTTCCCAGGTAATTCTGCCATGGAACTCTAAGTCAGATTATTGTTTTATTATTCCTTTCCTTTGTTAACAATCCATACAACTGAATTTAGCCGAAGTTCAATAGTACATAGCAAAGACACGTCAAAAGTCACAATTTGGGTATTAGTTTTTTTTATTAAAAGTCATTAAAAAATCAATGATTATCGGCTTTATTAGTTGTTACGAGCTTTTTTCTTTAATTTGTCATAACAAAGTGAAACAGTAGTTTTTTAAATCATTTTGGAAATTCGTGAATTATCACCGTTTTACCTTTAACAGTCACGTACGGCGCAAAATGCCCCCATAAGTGTTACTGCTTCAATACTATTTCGAAAGTGTAATGTCTTGCAAAGTCTTTAAGACTAGTTTGCAGCTCCAGAACCAGGCGTACGTATTTTTAATTTTTTTTTTGAAAGTTTTGTTCTCCTGACTAGAAACAGTGATTTCAAGTTTTGGGCCCAAAATTTACTTAATTATTGATCGGATGTACAGGCTTTCTTTATTGGATATCAAAATAGGCTTAATACTGAGTATAATTACAGAAAAAATAAAATCAAAGCCAAAAAGCATTTTTGTTTTTGTTTTTGGCGATTTCTTGAAAACACTGGAAAAACTCTAAATTTTCCAAAAATAGGTCATAACTCGAAAACTATCAATAATCGCTACACATACATGGGGGTGTTTTGGATATGTCTCGGTACGGGCTATCTAAAAGAAATTAATAACGTCACCCGATTGGTCACCCTGTCTACAAGATCCTACAGTATCCGCCTACACTGTTGCAAATACGGTATTTCGCAGTGGACGTAACGGCAACATACATAGCAAAAACGCATCAAAAGTCACAAGTTGGGTATTAGTTTCTTTATTAAAAGTCATCAATGGTTATCGGCTTTATTAGTTGTTACGAGTTTTTTTCTTCAATGTGTCATAATAAAGTAAAATAATAGTTTTATAATTCATTTTGGAAATTCGTGAATTATCACCTTTCTACCTTTAACAGTACGGCGTAAAATGCCCTGATAAATGCTATTTTTTCATTATTATTTCGAAAGTGTAATGTCTTGCAAAATTTTTTTTACAGCTCCAGAGCCAAGCATACGTATTTTTAATTTCATTTTCAAGGTTTTGATCTCCTGACTGGAAACAGTGATTTCAAACTTTGGGCAAAAATTATTGGTCGGATGTACAGGTTTTCTTATGTGTTATATTAATAAAAGCCAAAAAGCATTTTTGTTTTTGTTTTTGACGATTCCTTCAAAACACTGGAAAATCTCAAAATTTTCAAAAATATATCATAACTCAAAAACTATCAATAATCGCTACACATACATGGGGGTGTTTTGGATATGTCTCGGTACGGGCTATCTAAAAGAAATTAATAAACGTCACCCGATTGGTCATCCTGTTTACAAGATCCTACAGTATCCGCCTACACTGTTGCAAATCACCTCAATACGGTATTTCGCAGTGGAACGTGTGGTGTACTGGGCAAAAAACTGGTCTGTATTCGTACCATTACATACCACCACACATTTTGAAGGAAGACGATCCTAACAGAAGAACGGGTGTTTGTGGATTTATGCTTCATGCGGACGACGTAGATGCAACTTCTTTAAATAGGATTCCTTGAACAGATGAATCCATACATAACTGAGAATCTACGGATACAAGATACTTTATAACGTGGCCTGCCTGTTCTTCTTGCTTGCCTAGCGACTTTTTAAGACGAATACATTTTAGTAGCAACTTGAAGTTTTCTTCTAAAATTATACAGTTTTGAGACCCTATACCGAAGCTTTGATTAACTAATCACTTTTTATGACTAATCATGATGTAATAGCATATCATTCAACTAGGTACCCATAACAAACATTAAAAATCCGATGACAAGTTTTTGCCAAACTGTCTGTTGAAATTTTGTACTCTCGGAAATCCATTACGCTTTTAGAGCCTAAATGCAATCTAATTTTCTGTGTTTTATTACATTTACAACTAGTTTATGGTACCAATACATAATTAGAAATATGGGCATGATTTTACCGTGAAGTGCACGGTTAATTATTTGGTGATTTTTTTAAGATAAATTCATTTTTTGTAACGTTTCTTGAAGTCGCTCTTTAATACGTGCTCATTTTGAGGTCCTTCAAGCTGGCAGATTTAAAGAGAGAGGATGAGGTGAAGAGTGAACGTCTATCGGAGATCTCTGACATTTGGAGCATCAATTGCGAAATTTACGCTGCGGCTCTGAGCCTGACTGGACAGGGGAGAGTGAGAGACTCTCCTGTTGAGAGAGCACAGAGGCGGGTGCACCAAATGGAAGCAAAAATCCAGTTGACACGCCAAGAAGCATCCCGTATCCAGTGTGTGATGGAATATAGAGCGGCTGGCAAGCCTTTTACGCGCCGCGTGCGCCAGATAGCCCGAGAACTGAGGCGCGACCATCACACGCTCGGTCAAGCGGTACTGGTTGTTGTCAAGCAGCATTGTCTTGACAGGATACGGATGCTAATCGCTGCTAAACGAGCACTGGTGAAGCGGGCGAGAGGTTTGGAGGAAAACAGAATGTTTTCTGAAAAGCCTGCTCGTCTCTTCCAACAGCGGCCACCAGCCATACAGCAGCCGCCAACTACTGATCGCGTGGAGGCTTTCTTGAGGGGCATTTATGAACAGCCTAAACCTCTCAAAGCGGACACTCCGGCCTTGGCGCAGTTCGAGTCCGTTTGTGACAGGACTCCAAACTTGAATGTACTGCGTCACCCGATAAACACGGAAGAAATTACTGGTGCCTTACGAGGCGCAAAGGATTTTGCAGCTCCTGGCCCGGATGGCATAAACACTTACTGGTTGAAAAAGTTTCCCAGTGGCGAGTTGCCACCGGTATTTAGCTATAGTTTTTAACTCGTGCTAAATCACGAGCAGCCAATTCTGGCTTGGTTTGTCGAGGGTCGAACCGTGCTTCTCTCCGGAGATTTGTCTGATCTTAAAAACTACAGGCCAATAACATGTCTGAACGCATGTTACAAGCTCTTCACCAGAACCTTGTACATGCGTATCCTTCAAACTGTAAATCCCGTATTTCTCAGCGTATATGAACAAAGAGGATCTAAGAAAGGAGTAGCTTACTGTAAGGATAACCTGTTGATTGACCTTGAGGATCTCGCGAAGTGTTGGATACATGATTACTTCTTTTAGTCGATAATGATGTGATCTCTAAAATTCAATTTATCTCTGAAACAGCTGAAAATCGAACTATGACTTTTTTGTTGGAAATGAGCTGTACAGTCTTCTCTTAAACTATCTTCCGCTCGTCACAGAATACCCTGATGTATATTTTCAGCTGTCAAATTACATACGATATCAGATCAAAAGCTAAAACATCTTCAACTTATCGACCATAAGTTTGGCGCCTAATTTTGAATATATTAGCGAATAGGATTCGTTTAGTACCATCGTATCGTCGGAAATCGTATGCATGTGAATTGAGTTTAAGGTTCAGATTCGATAGCTTTCATCGAGTAACCAAGAAACGAAACCCTAATCAAAGCAAACTCAACAACATTTCTAATATCACTCAAGTAAAAAATCGATATCTGTTATTATCAGAAAATTACTTAAATGAATAAAATCACCGAGAAATGCCATATACATGTATTCGTAGTGAATGTTAAACTATTACTGAATTAGGTTGCTGTAATCGAGCAATATACATAATAATGTTATACACGCTGGTGTATAACAATCATATTCATACATTTTACACTAATCTGTTTCACTCAATAGTCAATGCCATATCACCGTGCGGACATAAATTAATACAAGGCAATTAGAATCTGCTGATAAACTTAAAACTTGATATCCCGACTCCTCTACATGGATATCTTATTCTGAAGCTAAATTTAATTAAAGCATTTTTGCAAGTTTTTGTTAAATTTTTGTACTTTCTGCTGCTGAAAAAATAATAATATTTACTAGTTTTTTTTGCAAAAAAAGGCATAATAGCTATTTATGACTTTCAGACCTTCTTCTGTAGAGCATTCTTATAGTTAGCGAGATCTACTCTACCTAGTCGTTTTTATTATTTTAAAAAAAAATTGGGTTTGCTTCACTCTTGGTGGTCAAACTTGCTGATTAAAAATTCATATATTTCATTGAGCACACACAAGGTTATAAAGGTTGCAATTCAAGACGTCAAATACTCTTAAAACATTGCTCACGGCATAACAAGTGCCTGCTGCCCTATCTAGATACAAGATGCTTTTCATATGCTGCAAAATTAGAAATAATTCCATCACTAACATCGGTTTGATGATTTGCTGGATTCCTGATCACAGCGAAAATCAAAATTCGTACGTTTCCTTGAAAAAGCTTATTTTGTGCAGTCGAGATTTTTGTTTTTTCGAATCGACTTTATAATGAGAATGAGGTTCCAAAGTTCATAGGCCTACAAACGGAAGCAATGGGGCCATTTTTGTCATTTTCTTATTCCATAAGAGGTGATTTATTTTCCTTTCAAGAAACAATAAAGAGGAGGTGGGATGCCTGTATTTCGCGTTCTTCTTTCTAAAACTGTTCAAAATCCAACTTTTTTTGCTAAAACGTCACAACTTTGTTTCAAATGTGTACACTATCAAACCTGTTTATGTACTTTAACAACTGTGAAGGTTTTTATCTTAGGCAGCATATTAAACTTAGACTTCCACTATTGCACTGCAGGTTTTCTAAATTGGTAACAATTCGTCCACTGGTTCAAACTAAAGATATAAGAGATTAATTATGGGTAAAAAATGCCAGTTTGTGAGTTTTTCTTTAGGCTCAGATCTAGAAACCATTTTTCCAAGGCAAATATCTTCTACACTAACTTGTACTAATCGATTGTTATTGTTACCTTATACCACGGAAAACAGATGACGTTTCATATTTCTTATTTTATGAGAAGCGACATGAGATCTATGTTATTTTCTTCGATGTGGCGCTAAGCAATTTTCACTCTAATGTGATTGTACTGCTGGTTTGGGTTAAAGTTTGTTGTTTTTTTAAAGGTTCTTTGATACATGTACAATAATATCCATACAATCTCGTAACATCGGTAGCACTTATGGGATTGCAGTTTCACATGAAAAATCAAAAGATGACTGAGCTATTGATACTCAAAGCTAATAAACATTCATTTTTCTGATGTATGCATTTTCGAAACAACTACTTAGTCATTCAATTAACTGTCATCTACCTCCCCATCCATCAGTTGGTGTAAGACCGCTACTCACTATTCGTTGATTCGTTTCGTTAATGTGTTTTGTCGGTTCATTTCGTTAAAAAAGCTTTTATAGAGGTAGCCTTGGTAAATTTGAAAAATACTTTATTTTTTCTTTTCAATTCTTCGATACTCCCAGTTCCCATTTCCTCAGCAATCCTTTTGAAAGCATCATGCACTTTATTCCATTTTTTTTTTGTTTTTGTCACTTGGATTCCATAAACATGATTACACTTGTATTTTTCGTATAAATTTAAAAATATCCTCTTCATTCCACTCCATTTTTAAGCAATCACTAAACGCACAAGACGACTGTCTTCTTCAACGAACGATTTGCGAATGAGATCTGAGACCGCAGCGTCAACTTCGTCGCTTGGTTGACTTCGTGGCATCGTTCATTTTTCCTTTGATGTTTCGTCCAAAAATCGACATGAAGGCGAAGTCTGGCGAAGCGCCGCACAACGAAACGCATCGGCGCAGCGCCAGTGCATCATACTCACTAAGCAATACTTCGTGGATCACTGCGACGAATTGACGTAGTACCGAATAGTGAGTAGCAGCCTTTACGGTCTATTGACAGTCAAGTCACTAAGCGTAGCATCTCAGGAGCATAAAAAAGAGCACCCTGAAATGTCTAATTGATTCAAGATCCATTCAATATCTTTTTTGTTGTCTAAGCGTCTTGTACTAAATATCTACAGGTGACTATCGAAATCCTGTTTGTGAAAAAAATTTAGGCGTTGGCGTATAACTAATAACAAAAAGTTGATTTATAATTTAGTGGAACAGCTGAAATAGAGATATACACCTCTTAACAGAAGGATGAAGGAATTACTACTGTATTACTGTACAATTTAGTTACATATAGATATATTCCACTATTGCGACTAAATTATATATCATGACAAGCATAAGTGCTTTTACGCTCATTTATATTATGTATGAGATGTAAACATTGGAATATTACTGCTGTCACAAAAAAAGGAAGAAAGCTAGACGACCAAAAATATCCAATCTGTTGATTCTGCAAATGTCTATTTGCGCATGGACAATAATAGTTTGTGACAAAGAACCAATGCATTTTAATATCCTTTCTCCATCCAAATTTTCTCATTCTTATATTAGGAACCAGGCAAGCTACTATCATCCCAGGAGATGGTGCGTCGGCGACAGCAACATGCCTTACAGATCAACGCAGATATCAAAACAATTGTCGAGTGGGGATTAGTAAATAAAGTACAGTTTAGTGTACAGAAAACTCATGCAACATCTCTGACAAAGAAGACTCACGTTGGCTTACCAACTGTAGAAATAGAGGGTCACCCAAAAGCCGTCAAGCTTTTGGGGGATCAACATTAACAATAACATGTCCTGGTACGACCACGTCGTCAGTATTCCTAAAACGGCATCCGATAAGCTTGAAGTGTTGTTCCGCTGTAGGCACCAGAGCAACTCCTGCTGCTCTACAAGGCACAGCTCCGACCATCGTTGGAGTATTGCTCCCATGTGTGGGGATGCTCTCCAAAGCGCTCTCCAAAGCTTCTGGACACTATCCAGAAGAGAGCAATGACACTAGTCGATACAGCTCATACAGGTCCTCCACAGCATGGAACATCGAAGAAGGGTGGCTGACTTGTCCCTGTTTTACCGATTCTATCAAGGAATGTGTTTGAGTGAGCTCTCCCAGATAATAACACCGCAGATCGTGCGAACGAGGATGACTAGAGAGGCTCTGCGAGGTCATCCTCACCAGGTCGAGGTCCCTATTTCCCAAACCACTCTCCTCCAGCATTTCTTCTTTTGGACAACTTCGACGCTGTGGAATGAGCTGCCGGGGGATTTGTTTCCCAGAGGCTACAACCTGCAATGTTTCAAATCTAACGTGCACAAACTCTTATCCTCTCGCAGCGCTTGTACAGCGCCATAGGCTGTCAGCCTTTGCGGGAGGCTGACCATCAAAAAAATTAGCACCGCACTAAGAGTACGTCCAGATTCTATTACAATCAGGTTATAGCAGCTATTGATAATCATACAACCGCTTTAGACACGTAGGGAGAAAAGGAGCTTGGGAGTTTCAGCTCCCCGATTTATTTCCTCCCACTTACACGATGGTTAAAGGTTGTTGTTTAGTTACACCTGGTTATTTGAGATAGCTCGAAAAGGTCATTGATTATTAATCGTTGACCGTTTAATAAGTTCAATTATCACGCTAAAATCACTTATTATATCACGCCACTATCCATATACGGAAAAGTTATTTTAGAAAATTTGCGCAGGACAAGGCTATGATGGAGCTGATACTACTACTAGATATCTCAATAGGGTTAAAACAAAAATTCAAGAAAAATACCCTAAGGCAAGGTTATTCCAACTGTAATAGTAAGCTGTTCAATTTTGAGCTATTTTTGGAGAAATAGCAAAAAACCATTGCAAATCTCGTGATATGTACATTTGTTCTGACTGTAGTCGAAAAAACTCAGTTTATGGTTCGTCTTGTTTCCAAAAAAGTCCTCAGCCCTACTTCAACACTGTCCGGTTTCTTCAGGGAAAAAGTCTGGATATAGCTACAGTTATGTACCATGTCAAAGCTTTATTACAGATCCCGAATAATCTGCGAAATTATCCCAACAATTTAATTTCCAGGGATATATAGCTCAGCCAAATCGCCATGTGGAGGCATATTTCCTTGACGAATGACAAGTCCCAAGCTAGTTTAAGGACAAACATAAAGGGTCAGCCATGTGACTTACTCAATTTCAGTTGACAGATTCATAGCTAATGAGAATATTTTAACAAGTCTCCAAACCCTCTAACAATGTGGATGCACAAAACCACTCAGAAAATATATCTGGATATCACGAGGATAACGTATCACTTCTTGCCTGTCCTTAACGTGTGTAGCATAACGATGACAACTCAAAAAGAAACTGAACTACTGAAGCTATTAGAACTGTCTTATAAAACATATTGTCGATCAATCAGTGTTGTTTATATTATGTTGGCTACCCTACCACTACCAGTAATAACATGCAGTGTAGAGATGTCTTTTTCTGTGTCAAAAAGGGTGAAAGGTGTCTCCCGAAGTTTGGGCACATCAAAGAATGAGATAGGTAGCTACGATTTCTATTCATTGGGGCGTTCACAGCAAGCTAGATAAAAAAAAAACGATAAAATGACTGGTAAGAAGAAAAGGAGACTATATAGTACTATAGCAGATTGAAGATTGATTTCAATAATTATTGTTGGTAATTTTTTTTTTAAATTAAATATAGAGATGAAATGGGTATTTTGTCCAGAACTTTGAATCCCCTAAATCCATATCATCCATTATTAGGGTATTCTATGAGTAGATGAGTAAACAGTATCTCAAAAGCATGAATTGGATGTGACTCTACATTTTAAATGCGGACATATTACATCAATATGAAACGATAACGTTATATAAATAACCTAAAATTTAGTTGTTTCCCAAATTGTACTATTTGATTTTAATCACAGTGTTATCCACGGCCTTGTGTGCTTGCGAGCTTGCTCGACTGTGTAGTCCACTGACTCGCGCAAAAGAGGGTTGCTGTGCGATTCGGCTTGATTATAACATTGTTGCGCCTGTTGTTTAATGTGATCCCTCGAGTAAGGGATGCCAAGATCCCTGTGAAGGGTTTCGTTAGGAACATATCATGGGGCATAAGTAATTGTACGCAGTGTCTTGCTCTTGCTGGTTTCGCATGTGTGTTTTGTCGAGAAAACACCAACTAGGCATTCCCATTTGAGAAAATCAAGTTATGTCTGATTGAAGTTTCTTTAATTAACCGACCGATTGCTTCAAGCAGAGACATAATTCAAATTTGACCGTCTAAGCTAAGCTGAGGCATGTCATACTTAGTAATACGACAAAGTTATAGCCGTCTAAATTTTATAATCTCTGTGATCTTCCATTTTTTTTCTAACATATACTTATACCGAAAATGGTGCTTTACACCTTAACGGTTCACTTCAAGCCCCATGTGTAATACATAAAGTCACACTAGAATTCCCCGAGGAACCTGAATATGCAATAACATATAGGGTGTTCTATTTAAAAAAAATAACTTTGATACATTTTGTGTTTTGGGGACACCCTGTATTACATGAAAATATTTTAAAAATGTAGCCCTAATGGGTCCCTATTCATCCGAAATTATTATTTTATTTTTCATCAGATACTTTATCATAATGCTCCGTGTCGAATAACGTGAATAACCCGGTATAGGGTGTTCTATTTCGAAAAACGTAAGTTTGATATGTCACGCTTTTATTAGACACTTTGTATGAAAGTCACTCACTCACATAACCATTTTTTTGAAAAGAGATATCATTTGGTCACAATAGTGCAAGGCGTTGAGCTTGACTCACCATGTATACCGATAATTTATATCTTACTCTCAATGGAACAAAACCTACAACGGACAAGATTCACACTCGTCACCGTAAACCGCCGCACATGGGTAGGTAATTGTTAGTCTAATAGTCACCTTTTAAAGTCAAATTTTATTCACCAAACTCAATTTTGAAGTTTTACATAACATAAGGTAGAGTTGACGAAACGTAACCTCGTACAATATATAGCCAGCGTTTTCGAATGATTAATTTTGATAAGCCACCGATCCGCCCACTCTATCACTTCATCCAGTCATGTGACTTACTCAATAAAGGGCTATTTCAGTTGACAGATTTATAGCTAATGAGAATATTTTCCAAACCCTCTAACAATGTGGATGCACAAAACCATTCAGAAACTATATCTGGATATCACGAGGATAACGTATCACTTCTTGCCTGTCCTTGACGTGTGTAGCATAACGATGACAACTCAAAAAGAAACTGAACTACTGAAGCTATTAGAACTGTCTTATAAAACATATTGTCGAACAATCAGTGTTGTTTATATTATGTTGGCTATCCTATCACTACCAGTAATAACATGAAGTGTAGAGATGTCTTTTGCTGTGTCAAAAAGGGTGAAAGGTGTCTCCCGAAGTTTGGGCACATCAAAGAATGAGATAGGTAGCTACGATTTCTATTCATTGGGACGTTCACAGCAAGCTAAATAAAAAAAACGATAAAATGACTGGTAAGAAGAAAAGGAGACTACATAGTACTAAAACAGATTGAAGACTTACTTTTAACAATTATTGCTGGTAATTTTCCTTTAAAATGAAATGGGTATTTTATCCAGAACTTTGAATGCCCTAAATCCATATCATCCATTATTTGGGTATCGTATGAGTAGATGAGTAAATAGTGTCTCAAAAGCATAAATTGGATGTGACTCTACATTTTAAATGCGAACATATTACATCAATATGAAACGATAACGTTATATAAATAATCTTTTTAGGTAGATATTTCTAGAATAGTAAAGCGAAAAAAAGTACTACCTCCCCGATGTTCGTTATAGGGCAATAGGGAGTCTGTCATGAATACCAACATTTTTTGCAGTTTTTTTGCACCTGACTGACCTCCTACTCCATTATAACCTAGTCTTCGATTTTTTTATTTTATTCACCACTACTCGTTATTTTTCCTTACAATAGTTCCAGAGTGTCCAAAAATTACTCATCTTATTACTGCGCCGCTACGGGATGAAATCCAAGACTGTAAGGGTTTTTGTCCCTTTTGCTCTATGAGAAACGTCATGAAAGCTAGTTCCTACCTGAAATACGAAAAGCAGAAATACACACATTCCTACCAATAAGCGTCCAAATTAAAAGCCTTTCTTGATCACAATAGTTATTCTAAAACTGGTGATAAAAGGAACATTTTTCAGATGGTTTTTATCCAGAAAGTTGCGATAACTGTTCAAAATGCCTTACGGTTACTAATTGGTACTACATTATGGAAGTTTCAAAAAACTAGAAACCATCTGTGAAGTTGAGATTTAGAATCTAAAGACACACAACTCATATTTTAACACTATACTTTAGACTGGCCTTTCGTGTTGTTAACTCTATATGACACTGATTTGGTTACTAATTAGTTTAACATTATGGATGTATCAAAAGACTAAAAACCACCTGTGAAGTCAAGATTTATAATCTAATGACACACAACTTATATTTTAAGTCTATACTTTAGACTGACCTTTTGTGCAATTAACTGTATATGACATAGATAATAATTTAATTTAGTTACTACTGCGCTAAACCAGTGTAACTAGAAAATTATTTTGTTTTACTACCACCTGTAAGCAACTTTTTATAGCAGATAGTTGAACAAGGCAAATCATAATAAAACGCTGTTAAAGCTTGAATTGTTTTATTTGTAGAGCTACTCCATATCGCATATAATGAATCCATTATTCTATCATAGTCATGGTGCGCAAGAACATGCTATAGGAAAATACACTCTTGAGAGCCTGAAAATAAAATAAAATATGAATGAAATAAAGTCGATAGAGGCATAAAACGTCTATATTGTGTCAACTGAGGGAGTCAGTATTTTGCGTAGAACACTTTTATTAACTTTTCTTTTATGATCAGCCTCCCGCAAAGACAGCCTATGGCGCTGTAAAAGCGAAGCATACGACTTGTTAATAATTTAAATAGAATCGATTAAAAATCAACTCTTTTATCATTTTGGCTCATCTAGTGCCTTCGTCAAATGAAAAATGGTAAATTTTGAAACTTAAAAAATGGATGGCTTAACCAGTACAATATTCACATCAAATAGAAGTAAATAGTTATCTAAAACGAAGTATAAGAACAAATAGTAGTTTTCAGCAGACCATACTCTTTACAATTGCATAAAAAGTTGAAAGCAATTACCGTCGAAGATAATTTGACACAAAAAGGAAGGCATTTTTACTAAATAATGTCTGATTTAAAAAATCGATTTATATAGTTCTTTTTGATACCATTAATTATTATTTACTCTTTCATATATCGTGAGATGTAGCACAGTAAAAAGTGTACTTGTATAATTACATTTATCCTTAAAGTTAACCGGAAGATACAATATCATTGCCAACAGAAATTTAATTAACTCTCGACTTCTTTACTACTTTAAGCTAAAGATGGATAATGTAGATTCCTAATGTTAAAACATAAGGTATAATATATACGGATTGCCTAGACCTAGAAGGATAAGTAGTAAAAGCTACTAGCGATTATTATATGGGATGGTCCTTTCTGATAGCAAACACTCAATAAAAAAAATGGATTCTAAGTTTCATATTATACCTACAAATATGCTGAAATTGTCGAGCTGAGCTGAGACAATTTAACCACATTTGGCATGCCAATCTATGATAATTGTCAGCCACCAGAGATTCGAACTAAATAACTCTGAAGAAAAGATGGTACGCCAGAATAGTACTCAAAGTGAAAATAGTAAAAATAAAATCATGAATTTATTATCAAATTTTAGTACTTTTTCGGTTTTCAAAAATAAAAGGCGTTCACTGTAGTAAGACTTGTCAGTTATCTTTATTTTAATAAAAAAAACTGTGCATCTCATTTGGTAATAATTCGTGTTTCCAAAAAACACAGTGGCGCACCAATTTTTTTCAGGATCATTGCATTACATATCTCATCTACTAGTTGGTGTAATTTTCTGGTAGGGATACTATAAGCAAAAAATATCTTTTTACTAAAAGGATCATCATGTATAATTTGAAGTATTGATTGATACGAAAGAAGAAGGGGTAATAACGTTTGCGAACTTACTGCCATTCCCGTCTTTAGATCGACTTCCAAAAGTCCTCCAGCAGTAAAGACAACTCTTATCTGACTTTTCCCTATAAGCATAAGAATCTCCTTGTGATGGTTTGGATAGTCGTACCAGTCACTAAAGTAAATACTATTAGCCAGTTTTTCTGCCTAGAACATAAGACATTGGTTCTTAGTTGCGGTCGTGTTGGTCGATAGATCTGTCAGGCCTGGTTACTCAGAGACTAGATAAAATCATGGAGAAGTGTGGAAAGAAAAGAGAGGAAGGAAGGAGAAGAGCAAAGAGGAGGAAGTGCGTCGATCGGAGCTTGACATAGTCTGTTTAAGTT
The DNA here is from genome assembly GCA_951848785.1 of Callosobruchus maculatus. Taxonomy (NCBI): domain Eukaryota; kingdom Metazoa; phylum Arthropoda; class Insecta; order Coleoptera; family Chrysomelidae; genus Callosobruchus; species Callosobruchus maculatus. The sequence goes on from CATOUR010000100.1 coordinate 6,749,567, forward strand.
CGGTAATTTTGTGGGTTTACCAAAAGGGTTCATTTAGAGGTTCGATATCTAGAAGGGCAAAAATTTAATTGTTTCCAAAATTGCACTATTTGATTTTGACCACAGTGCGAGCCGCGGCCTTGTGTGCTTGCGACTGTGTGGTCCACTCATTTGCGCAACAGACGGTTGCTGTGCGATTCTGCTTGACTATAACGTCATTGCGCCTGTTGTTTGATGTAATCTCTCAAGTAAGATGTGTCAAGACCCCTGTGAAGGGTTTCGTTAAGAACATATCATGGGACGTTAGTAATTGTACGCAATGTCCTGCTCTGCAGACCCTGCAGGTTTCGCATATGCGTGTTGGCGAGGAAACACCAAGCCGCACATGCATAGGTAATTGCTGGTCTAATAATCATCTTGCAAAGTCGAATTTTTTCACCAAACTCAATTTTGAAATTCTACAATTCTACACAACATAGGGTAGAGTTGACGAAACGTAATTTCGAATTGTATTTTTAACGCTTCAATGTGTTTCTGCAAAGTCATGCCCTTGTCAAGGGTAATTCGTAGGTACTTCGCAGAATTTTCTAATGGAATCCTAGCATCGGTCACTGAGACCTCTAATGGAGCACCTTGACGTTTTTTGGTACAATATAAGAGCTCAGTCATGGAAAAAAAGTACTCCTGTCTGTATGATAACGATCATATAATAATGTGATGGTCCGTTATCTCTTTGTTTCAGTTGAGAAAAGCTGGAATAAACGGATTCATGAAATAAAAAGATTTTATCATGTTCAAGAATCTTCAAGTTACGGTAAAAGGAAAGTATATAGAAAAATGACAGAGCAGTAACTCTTTGTCTTCCAGAGCAAAATTTTGGAAACTAAATCTGTTATCCTACAGAAGTACGACGTATCATTGAAGACTTAGAGCTAAAGAATAAATAAATCCGGTGGTTACTTACACCAGCAGTCAAGTCTTGGGCAGGATAGCAAAAGCATATGAAGAATTCGAAGAACATGAACCCCGAGTACAGGAGAATCTTAATCATGTGTTCAATCGAGTCCCTGTAATGTATATATAATTAATTATATTGATATGATCAACTATTATTCCTCTTACATTTGAAAAAGCAAATATATCTCGAAGCAAAGAATCAGCACTACCACTCCTATGTAGACCAACATCAGGGATGAGAAAACGTCGTTGATTGTGTTTTTGAAACTGTAAACAATTTAATTATCAATTGTGAAAATAACAATTTATTGTCTTATATAAAGCTTCACACTTTTTTGTCTCACACCAACATCTATAAATCAAAAGGTTTCTTGCCCTGAGTTGCACAGCCCTATTTGGCTCAATAAATTTTTTCCACCAAGGAAAACTTTGCAATTTGCCTTTTATGTGATTTTTTTTTCAGAATTGCTGTCTTAGCAGTTTTGTTATAGTAAATATGCCTTCTGTTTAGTTAGTCCCAACTGTCTGTACATGCGCATTAGGTGAGAGATTTCGAAAGATATAATAACATTTTCGACTTCTCCGACAAAGGAGGGATAAGTTATTGTAACCATTTTCAAGTTAAAATCACGTCTTGAGTCATTTTCTGATAAGAAAATATTATATATGATCATTTTTCGGAGTAACCCTCACCCCCCTCATTAAATCATAGATTTGCACTAGAAGTAGACCAAAAGACAGAGGTAAAAACGTCTTTATGACAGTAAAGTTAGCGGTAGCGTTTTCAACATAAAAAATAAGCTGTGTATTGTGATAGCATTAGAACTTCACGTTATGACATTATTTTTTGAATTACCCCCACCCCCACCCCTTTTTTTATGATCGCAGCGGTACCAAAAACTAGTTTTTTGTTTCTTGAGGCTTCTAAACGGGCAACACCTTTACTGCAATGTGGCAACAACGGCCAGACTGAGCAATATTTCCTGTATGGCCTGGTCATATAGCCACATATATTCGGCATTGCCGAAATATTTTAATGTGTTGCCGGCACATGGCCGGACGATCGCTTGGCTACCGAAAACATCGGCAATATTGCTCTATTTTGGTGTTTGTTTATTGTTATTGATATTGAACATTTTGGTAGGAAAATGGCTAATACTTGGACCAACGAGAGGATTATTGATTTCATCAATGAAATACACTTAAATCCTGAGTTATGGAAAGTATGGAAAGTGAAAATTCCCAGAATTTCCTTGACACTTCATATTGTACAAAAAAAGTTCAAACAAAAACTGAGTGGTATTTTTGAAAGTAGTATAGGGTCTATCATACCATGCTTTCAAGACTTCTTTGTGTACTTCAATCCTTAACAATTACCCACAACTTCTTTTTCAAAATAGCACCCCACAGCTTTTCCTGCATAAATGAAGTCATTGTTTTATTTAGCATCTTGTAGTGTCTTTGATTTCATATACAAACCATTTTTTTCGTGAAGTCATAAGAATAAAATAAATAAAATAAGAATTTGTTTGAGGCGTAATATTTTCATAATAAAAAGGGTATAGAAGAGACATTTTTTTTTCCAAAGCTTGGCATGATGGGTCATTCAGTACCTACCCCTAAAAACCTGCTTGGTTTTTGTTATTTCGTTTTTTGCAACAATATTAGCTGTCAAACAAATTCTTATTTTATTTATATGATTTTACGGGGTAGATATTTTTGTAGCTCATTGATACAAATAAATTGAACTGAATAAGTTTGCGTATAACATCAAAGGATCCATAAGATTTTAAATCGGTGCTATATTTAAAATCAAAAAGTCAAGGGCGACTTTTCGGGGATGACGTACAAAAAAGATTTTGAATGCATGATATTGTCTCTATAGTATCTTCAGAATTACAACTGAGTTCTTGCTTGGACCGATTATATATACATCTCCAGTCGCTAAAAACCGCCCGTCTAACAGGTATTGCTTTTTTCATGTTTCTATCATTTCTTTTTATTTATGGTTCAATTTCCTTTGAAAGACACTCTTTGACATTATGGAAAAGTTCTTAAATAACATATTATCAAGACCTATTTCTAAACTCAAGGTATCTAAAGTTTCACGTCTATTGAGATAAATTCGAATCCAATGTCTTTTCTCTTTTATATTTAATGTTTTGTTTAAAACAATATAAGCCACTGCGTCAGCCTTGCTGCCCGACTATATAGCCCGTCTATGAACAAATTTTTGGGCTATACTATTGCAGAAATATCGCCAGGATATATATTGTCAAGCCATATGCTGCAATAAAATGTTGTCGTCATGGCCGGACTATAGTTACCAGGAATATAGCCAAATATTGCAGTAAAAGTATTGCCCGTTTAGAAGCCCCTTAATGATAACAATATTGCTCCCATATTTGGCTGATTTGAATGGACAAAGGTCCTTTCAAGTCGAAAAGGTTTTGATGTCGATCAGACAATGAGAGGTGGAAAAGGGTGCGGAGTGCACAAAAAAAATGTTATACAACATACAAATTTGGTAGCACCAGTTGGAAGAGAATATGTCTTTATGTATGACACGATATATCACATTAACTTTTCTGAAAGCGAAAAAACAAAATAAATTGAAATACTCAAACACCATTAAGTGCTGTATTTGTGCACTAAATTATTTGATATTAGGCAGTCGTAAATAACTTACACGTGTCTACCTCAAAATAGTATTATTATCCGAATGGACTCATAAGTGTTAAAGGGAGTGGGAGTGCATAAAAATTTATCATATAACACAGATGTACCATGCATCTGGTCCCACCAGTCAAAAGACGACTTGTTTTTATGCTAGAAACGATAATCACGTCTTTTCAAAATAGCGGCTAAAAAAATATAGGGTGAAATATACAAATGTCAACAACTGCTGTAACAAGATTATGGGTGTGGTGTGTTAAAACAAAGACAGGATGGACAGCAACCACTTGTGTCGGGAAAGTTCCTAGAACGAGGTCTATCTCGTACAACATCCACATTCTTTTAAATGTTACATTTCAAAAATGTACACCAAATTTGGTCTTCCAATTACTTTGTGAATTCATTAATATTTTTATTTAAGAAAATTTGTTGTTGCTAAAATCCGTTACACTGATTGCAAGTTCTGAAGGAGTAGATAAATATTCCCTAAGGCTCAACTTCACCATGGCAGTTTTCTGCTGCCGAAATACTATAAAAATCATGTTTGTGATTTTTGAGACTACTGATAGTTTGTGCTTTAGAATTATATACTTTATTTCAAATATTTATTCTAGGACCATCGATTAAATATTTTTGCAACAAGTTGCTGATGAATGTTGCTAAAACTGAGACCTTTCTGTCCGCGTAAAACTATTGCGTGCTTTTAATTTTTTTTTAACTAAAACTATTTGGTAGCAAACCTCAATGTTGTATTTTAAATAGTTTCAATTTTGATCTTAGTTAAAACATGTGTTTCTTCTGTTCATGTATGCAACAAGTTCAGATGTAGACAGATCGGCCAATAGAGTTCCATCGTCGTTGCCCGTTGGTCTAAACAAAATGCATTATTAAACAAGGAGCGCTCGATAAGTGATCTATCACAACATAATCATCATCAAAACTAATATTTTAAATACCCACATACTAGCCAATGGCTATAACAATCATTTTAGAACAAATACATCTTTAAATTACCAACAAATTTGTTCTGCTTTATTATATAATTATGGAGTAACATCCTCGACAAAGGTCATACACTATTCTTTGCCAATTGAAACAGTCAGTTATACGAAGGAAAGTTAGATAATGCAAATGGAGCCTCCAGAATCTCATAGATACGGACCCAGGACCAACGGTATAAGTTGCATTTAACCTAGACATATATTGATATCAATACTGAAGAAACAGAGCTTCAATAAAGAAAATTTTGTTTAGACCTAGGCCAAACTCCTACCTTAGTAGAAATGTGAGTTGATCGTTGCAACGTCTGATTCTTTGACAAATAGTCTTCTCACTTTCCTTTTTGCCTGGGTAATCCCCGAACACACGCTCCATTTCATACCTGAGGGTAAAAAATATTATTAATTGGTTAGCCTTTATTTCAAATAACCATAGTCAATGAGTATGACGCACATGTATTGTTGAGAAGTGGTTAGAAAACAAAGATATCAATTCCACAACCTGCCACGTTGTTAGAGGAAAACCTGAAAAAGGTCCTGAAAAAGGTTAACAGTTTAGGATTGAAGGGGATTGTATCTGATACAAGACATAAGTACTCTGCTTCGAAAAAAGCTTCAAATGATTTATGAGAGGTCTAAATTCTACATAATTTTGGTCTTTACATCATTCGTTTGCGGTCAACAGTTTCCATCCTACACTGCATCAAAGTTAGGGGTTGATTTGTAATTTTCACTAAATTCAGAATTTAAGAGCAGATTAAGGCAAAGAATTCTATCAAAAAGTCGTGTAACATTTTCGTTTCCATAAAAGAATGGTATCTTCTTATTTTTTTTATTATCTGCAGCTGCCTAAACTCACGCATTTGGTTTGAAAAAAATTACAGCATTTAGGAAAGCACCCCTACCAACATATATCAATGTGCTGTTGCGGAAAATATCGTATTTGTAAATACTTTTAGAGGAAATGACACTGCCCCGGCATTGTTTAATTAAGATTCAATTTGCGACATCTGGGTGTTGCCGCAGTGTAGGACGAAAACTATTGTCGCATACGAAAAATGTACATGCAGTGGCGTAGATTGCACCAAAAAAATTACCGAAAACGTTTCATTTTTATTTGTTTTTTTGCACGTAGTGTTAGGCCATGAAGTTGAAGTACTTATAAAACTTATAGAAAATACGCTTTGTCGATTCCAAACATTTGAAAAGCAGGTTGAACCTCTCCTGCCTCCTCTGACGAGCCGTCGTTGGATCAAAGCGTATGTGTCACTTTTGGAATGTGGTGGTACAGATAGGACTAGTTTGCTGGACGCATATAAAAACCTTAGAAATAGCGAAAAAATAGCAAAGAAATAGATAAGTAGTGCATCAGGCTTGGTTGCAAGCGGCTTGCTATGAACATACGTTTCTAAAAGATTCCAATATTATCTGACGTGACCTTCTGATAGTTAGTACACATACTGGGTATACAAGGCAATTATTAAGATTTAAAATTAAGTCCAAATGTTCCCCTGAAGAAAAGCTTGTTACAAAGATAAACAACTATCATCCTCTTGTAAATTGTTTATAATATGTTTGAAGTTCTAAATATATCCACCTATAGCAAAACAAATTGTATATAAAAAAATTCATGGTTTAGGTTTGAAAATATTGTGTACTAGATAAAAAACATAGTTATCCAAATTTCCTAAAAGGGGTGATACACGTACGAGCAAGTACGCGTACTTATGGCTCGACGACCTTTTTCGCCTGTGTGTCACCGTAAGTACTTGTACTTTAAAACCGTCGCGCAAACCGCCGGCGATCCAACTGGTTTGAAATCTTGCTCGTAGCTTGTCTCGGCTCGTACTGCGAGCCTCCACATTGTTTCGGCAGGCCATCGATGCGCAACGCTTGTTGTGTTTGGGGTTTGTGAAAAGTTATGTTTATTTAGAAAAATTATCAAAATGAGTGATTTCAGCTTCACGTGTGTCACCGCGTCGAGCCGAGTAAGTTCGCGAACTTAAAAACCGTGTACTTAAAGTTCGTACGTGTGTCACCCCTTTAAGACTTCAACGTAAAATAAAAGTAATGACAATATCTCAGTTTTAACTGTGACGGTTACTTGTGGCACTTGCTTTTGGCTCTGTATCATAACTAGGAGATTCAAAAACTAGAAAAGTAATACAATATAATGTTTGTCTCAAAGATGGAATATCAGAAAAAATCACTACCTATAATAGTTCTAAATAAATTGCAGTAGAGTATCTTACCTGAGTAGTCTATATTGCATAGCAGTTAAAGATAATATAGAGCAGATCAGAAAGTCCATGGCTACCTCAAGCGCGACCAGTGCGACACCTGGTATATGTTGCCAAGTGAAAAGGGCCCAGAAAGACATGCCTTCTGGTAGATATGACTCGAAGACTAAATTGTCTCCTGTAAAAATATTATTATAAGAATTTATTTATTTGTTTATTTGCTAGATACGTTTCTAATTATTGTATATTGTAAGCAAGTAGAAGTGACTTTTAATTGCTTTGTGGCCCTATTCTTGAATTTGAGGAACTAGCATTAACAAGAGCGTGGTTCTCTCTATAAGTGATGCTACTGTATTCTTGAAAATATTTCTATCAACAAAAACGAGGGAGCTGAATTAGAGTAACATCAAATGGGGATGGTAACTGATTTAGAAATTGCATTTTGAGAATGACATTTCAACTTGTTTTTGTCCTCTCGTAATTTTCTGCGACGTATCAAGTTTATTGTATGACGGTGTGGCACAAAATTTTTAACCACGATATGGTATAAGCAGAAGAAGATATGACAATTGGTAGACATGTTTGTGAAAAAGTGACCTTTTTCGGTTGTATGAAGTTTTAATGCTCGTGAAACTAGGCGTAAATTTGTCGGCATAGATTTCAGGGTTTGCGAAATATATTCTAACTAACTACCACACAAATAAACCAACCTACCGACCTTTGTGCGATTAATCTATAAAAAAAATAATTCGTCAAACAACAATTCAAATTCAAAAATACTCTAATCGGTGAGGATATATGGCAACAATGCTCCTCGATTTTGCTCCATCATACAAAGGAGAAACTAACAAATTATACTCTTGTATGTTGAAGAATGACGTATTTACATCAACAGAATACGGAGGGAGCGCAATTGTGGGAGCAGTGCCTGGAAAGTGCTCCTTTCTATTGGCTTTAAGAAGAGGGCACCTAAAATAATCGAACCAAGAATGGAGGACGTTTAGGAAGTACCGAGGTAGTTAAATTGGCTCTAAATCTAATAAGTTAGTTGCACGCGCCACAGAGTACAGTTAAAACTCAGTGTATGGGGGAGCGTGTGGCGTGCACAGTTAAGGGTCTAGGGTATAGCGCGCGAAATTGAGAATCCAAGAAAAGACGTATTCTCGTGTCAGCGAGGAGGCGTAGCCGCCCGTTCCCTTTCTCCAGTGTGTGTGTGTGTCTAAGATGAGGGGAGGTAAGTCCAAAAATCCAACGGCAAGGTCAAAAGGTAAGGTCCAAAGGTCACCATAAAAATGAATTTCGCATTTCCAAAATCCTGACGTTACCCTTAAACTTATAGTAATTATTCAAAAAGCAAATTGAAGAAGAAAGTTTTGTAACCTTTTGGCCTTTTTGATATCGTGTTTGGTTGTTAAATGACAGACATTTGAAGAATGTATGATTTTGCATTGCGAGTTTTTTGCACACTAAAAAATTTCTTTGAGAAAATCGCAAATAGTTGCCATTCGTTAAGGTCTCAACTATCACCTTCTGAAATACTGTATGCAGTTTGAAAAACAAGTGAATTCTGTTTTAACATGGCAAACATATATGTATAACTGTGTATTCCCAGGCCCGTAGGTCGTTGGGAATCAAACACTACTTGATTTTTGGCGTGCGCAGTTACAGTTGCACGGAGAAGAGTGTCCGTGTGTGGTAAACAGGTCCGTACAAATTTCTGGTTGAAGCAGTGGCATTAATCAACAGTACCTGAGGCGATATTATAGTTGAAAACTTTAGATCTTTATAATTCTTGCCCGTTGCCAAGAACCATGGAGTAGCCATTAATTTCTCATGAGTTGTTATAGGTGGCCTCATTTGAGAATCAGACTTTTTTATCACGGAACTCAAAACAGCCAACAACTCCAAATAAGGGTTTTCGTCCATTCTCGAGTAATTATGCCAGCCAGCAGGGTGTCACGTGAAAGTATTCATACCTATTCAGTAACATTTCCTTCACCCAGCATAATCTTTGTTTTTTACTATTAAGCACGCCACTGTCATCAACATAAGGTCTTTTCATGATGCCATTTTACGCAAAACCTACGCTCTTACCTGTTGGGTGTGTGTCCCTCTGTGTGAGTTTCTGCCTTAAATCACAAGTACACAAAATCGCTTTAACGAATTCATTATAATACTTGGTGATCTGTTTTCTGCGTCACCTAGTATATTTAGAATAAACAAGATAAGTGTCTTACCGATTGGTCTGCGGTCCGTCACTATCCTTCCATAATAAAACGAAACTGCTGTATAGAACAGAATCAGGCAAAAAGAAACATATTTCACGTTTACTCTATACACACTTTCTTGATGGCATTGAACTAGCTCTTTATCCGTGTAGTTGGATATGTCCCAGAAATTTTCTCGCATCTCAGTCAGCAGCTGATTTATGCTTGAACGTTGGATGTAAAGGCAGGACAGGTACAATGTGGCCTGGAATATAATAGCAACATATCGGTATCTAACTTCCTTTCAGGATCATAATGGAGAGCGCGATTCAACGAAACCGTTGGTTAGAATCTTTTGTACTTGTAACCGGAATTCAGATATTTCAGAATAAACTAATCTTTCGAGATTAGGGATTCATCAATTCAAGTAGCTTGAGCTTTTTCTTAAATACCTGAAAGCTCAAGCTTTTGAAAATTTGATATTTGACTTGACTTGATTTTCGATCTGAACTACTTGACTTGATATCAAGTAAAATCAAACTATTTGATATTACTTGATATCGATCTGTAAAATGAGAATCGAAGCGTTAAAATAGGGGAATCACCGAGGTTACGACAGCAAGCAGGCACCCGATGACTTTAAAATTTTAAAGCCAACCGACACAGAATGGGCGTTAATTGAATGAACTTTTCCAGCACCTTAATGTTTTTAAGAGTATTACCATCATTTTTGCATTAATATGCTGCTCGATAGACTAGATTCGTAAGCTATGGAGCTTGAAAATAAACCTGATCGAGATGAAACCGATGAGCAGATTATAAATAGATTTCAAGCGGCAAGGGACATGTATTTTTCCAAACCTTGCTGCAATGGCCAAAGACTTTTTGGCAACGCCAGCTTCCTCAGCTAGAGATGAAAGGCAGTTTTCTAGAGCGGCCTTAACTCTTATCAAAACAAGAAATCGATTAGGTGATAACTCCGTTAGAAGTCTTATGTGCCTCAAATCATGGATGGCAAATGAGGATATTAATTTTTTTTTACTTCTGTGTCATCGGCATCGACTGCTCTGGTCATTAGCCTCGTCTTCTGTTTCCCGGCGCCACTCTATAGGAACAGCACTGTTAATTGGAAGCCAACAGCGAAGGCTCAGGTGGGGATTCTTCGCTGAGCTTTTTTTATGGACATTTATTTTTGATTGAAAAAACCAGAAATAAATTTCCGCCTCCAACGAGAATCGAACCCGGGACCTTGCGGTCACGGGCCCTCGACTCTAACCACTGAACCAACCAAGCCTCATTTGAGTCTGTTGTTATCTGTGTATTATTGTCATTATTTCGTATTTTTATTTCATATTATCACATTCATTATTTAACTAATTTTGTTGGAGTCTTGGATTTTTTTTATTAAAAGATTACATCTTTATATACATAAATTTTTATTGTTATTGCGTTTTGGCAGTTAATCAGATTGGTATCAAAAAAGAACTATTTTTTCAAGAAAAATCAAGTAGTTAGCTTGGAAAACTTGATTTTCAAGTTGCTTGGTATGTAACTACTTGACTTGACTTGAATTGCGAAAACAAATACTTGACTTGATTTTGACTCGATACCAAGTCAAGTCAAGTCAGGTCAAGTAGCGTGAAAATCAAGTCGAGAATCTCTGTTCGAAATGACGGCACATACGCTTTTATCGGAAATATACCATGTTATCAAAATTGATGACACCAAAGGAACTGGAGCTGAGCAAACGCAATGTTGTCGCTATTTCTAGCAAAAATGCTACAGGTTCGCAAATTGCATTAAGATCAATGTTTGCACAAGCATTGAATGAGTTTCTCTAATGCACCATTTAGTGCCCAACCCACTTACATATACACGTGCCGTTGGTGCCATCCATTATGGTGACAAGGTATAGAATCCAATTAGCGACTAAAATGAACCAACACTCGTTTTTAAGAAACGCTACAAAATAGAAATTAAACAGAATGCTGAGCCAAATGTGAAAAATTAATCTGCATCTACACAGATGGTTCCAAAACAGGGGAAGGCGCTAGATGTGGAGTGTACTCCAGGTCTCTAAATCTAAGAACAAAGAGGCTATGGGTAAAAATGCCAGTGTCGTTCAAACGAAGTTGGCTGGCATATCGATAGCTGCTAGGGAAGTACTCAGTACAGATGTGTCTGGGAAGACTGTAATAATCTGCACCGTATCAATGAATGGACGTATGAAGGAGGGAGAGAGACTTTCTGGTGGCCAGACCACCAGTGCATAGGCCTACAAGCGAGCCCTTATGTACCTTTCCTTACCCTAGTTCCCAATTCCAGCCCTCATTACAAAATTGAGGATGGCCTTGGGTCCTGCTCAAATTATATCCTGGTTCAAGAACCCTTGAACCTAGTATGGTCTACTTAGGGCTTAGCAACTACATAGAATGTGTGCAGAGGACCCTTCCTCCTCACCACAGCGTGTGCATCACATATAAGTGACGTTTGAAGGTGCTATGGCCGGATAGCAGGTCGAGAAGTAACTTTCTTCTGGCCGGCTTCTGTCCTGTAAGACACAGAACCGCCCCTCCCTTTAGCCAGATGTCCTAAAATAAGTTCTTTAGCTTGACGAAGTTGTCCAGAGATGCCTCTCCATCTCATAAGATGCTCATTTTGCTACCACATCTCTATTTTCCTTCTAGTGATACCTGCTGCCAGCCCAACAGACGGCTCAGTACCTAGGAAATAATTCCTCGACCCTTGCCTTGCGAGCGCGTCCGCCATTTCATTGCCACCAATTCCAGCATGACTCGGCAATAAGTGACACCTGATGTCTTGCCGAAATGTTATCCAAGAACATTCTACATTCCAGAACGAGCCTTAATGTAAACCTACAAGCACTTAATGCTTTTAATGCTGCCTGGGTGTCAGAGCAGATGGTGATCTGCCTTCTAGGCCCCTGAATTTCGTGAACGCGAAGGGCACAAGCTGGAATCGCACATATCTCTGCTTAGAATACCGTGGTGTATCCCCCAAGCGAGAGGGAGAGCTTTGTTTTTGGCCCATACACCCCAGCGCCGGAGCCTTCGTCGGTGAGTCTGTGTATCAGACTGGCCTTCCTCCCTCAAAAGGCCGCCTGCCGCTTGGCCCCCACTCTTCTCTTGTAAGATACTACACCGCAGTCAAAGCAATATGTAGGAGAACTATATCACTCCTCATATGTAGGATAGGGTCATCCCTTTGCAGTTTCAAGAGGATGGCACAGTGTCCCCTGCCAGGATTCACAAAGGACCAACTGCCTTGACTCTACAGTCGGAACGCAGATGCTTTTGCCTCCAGTAGGGGGCTAGAGGGCCTGGACGGTCTAGCCAGGAAGGCTGCTAACCAAAGAATTTTAGGGCCATGTGTCCTTTCTGAAATGTTGACAACCACAATTGCGGAAATAGCCAGATAACGATGGTTAAGCGATGGGAAGAACTGCAAGGATGCTAATTTGCCAAAAAAAAAAAAACACCCTTGTAGGCTTTGGAATGGTGATATCTAAGCGGTAGGATAGAAGTAGGATTCCCGACTAGTCATTGTCAACTCGAGAAACACTTCCACATTATGGAGTTGAGTGGCACACCGATATGTACAATGTGTGAAATCGAAGACGAGAGTGTATAACACGTCATATGTTAGTGCCCAGAGTTATCTTATATTGGAGCGTGTGCGAGTCTTGGCCTAGACCTACCTACATAGAGAGATGTCCCCAAGCGGCTTGTCCACCTACCTGAAATTGGTAGGACGGACGAAGACCTGAGGAAACAACTCCCTAGGAGGATGCACAATGGGCCAGTTGTGGCCTAAGTGCAGTGGGACGATTCACCCTCCCCACTCTACAGATACAGAGAAGGTAATACATTTTTACAAAAGGAACTTTTTATATATTATTTATTGCATTTTCAGGTAGAGCGCTGTTTTCTATTTCAACTTTGCTAAGGTCACTACGTACCATTTGTTAAATTTGTGACAAAAGCCAGAACACTTCTCAAGGTGTCTATGGATTGAACATAACGTAGTATCGGTAATGTTCTAGGGCTCCTATAAAAAAAGTGGTTTTATCTATTTATTGATTTGCTACTTCATGATCGCTCTCAGTAGACAAGTATTTTGGTTAAAAGAGATCATTCACGAAAAAACAAAGTGTGCATTTTCTATGTACCGGCTGGAAATCTGAAAATATTTTTCAGGGTCTTTTTATAGTGAAAATTCTATCACCGCAAGCAGCACTTTGCATTCTTGTCTGACCATCCGGTATATGTATAATTAGTTTGTCTATTATATAATGAAAAAGTGATAAAATCCACGATACCAAAGGATACTTACATGCACAGTACATAGGACGTTCTCTAATGACATAACGAACATGATAAAGTCCTTCTCTTCTTTGACAAAAAAGAACATCGCCATCAAGTATGAGGTGATGCAGAAGTTGATGATGAGAAGTATGAACACACAATTTTGTACCCTACTTCCTACTTTGGCAGGGTGGACACCCATCAGGTTCATTAAGAACAATGATCGGTTGATGATTGACCACAGATCCATGGATTGGAGTTTTCTCCGCACCATGGAGATTATATGGTCGATCATGGTGGCTGTAACAAAATACGTAAAAAGTATGTAACAATTTTGGAAAATTAAAATTCTCTATACCCCTATAGCTGTAAATAAAATTCTAAAAAAGCATTATTATGTCAATGAAAATCTACAAGCATTCCACTTAGTCAAAAAAGCGATTCAATCTGATCTAATTCATAGGCTGCAACTTCCAGATCCATATTTATTAGAACGGTACAGTGTACAGACATTGCTCATTATACATTGTTGAAGTAAATCGTAGGGAAACATTTGTCAGGCTTATCAGTGGCGACACTATGTCTTTAGATCTTTTCGGAAACAGTGATCTAAGATCAGTTCGACTATTATAAGCTGTTCAAGCATTAGCAACCTGTCTAGTTGGATCTTGTTTTGTCACCGAAGGGATGGTCCACTGATCACTGACAAGTGACAGCACACCAAACGTGTATATAACTCATAAAACGAATTTTTGACTATACGAGTAAATCAGTTTCACATAGTGAGATTAATTATTCCTTGGATTAAACGAACATTAAACAAATGAAAACAGATGATAAAGAAGAACAGCTATTAAACTGAATAACCCAATCGCGACCACTTTTCGTACAACGGTGAACTGATCCTAGAGCGTTTTCCAAACGTTAAAATCAGTAATTCTTGTGATCTGGTTAACAAAGGCCTTCTGTCGCTGAAACTCCGTATCATAACTAATAGACAGTCACTCACGTCAAAAATATTCTTTATAACTGAAGTATCAAGAACGACCGCTGTCAATTTCTGTCTCTAAAGGACATAGTTCCACCTTCGATTTAGAAAGCCTTGAAGCTTCTTTAATGGGTACTTATAAAAACAATGCATTACTGGTGTTTGTTACTACACTAAAATACTACTACTAGGACGTGATATATTCCATATTTTATAGAAACTGTTAAAATTCGTTTATTCAAAATATTTGTGGTCAGATCGCTGCAAGAAGCAATGCCTGATACTTATCTTGTGGTTGCCTCTATCATTTATTAGGTATGTCTCCATTCAGAGAACATTATATTGAATGATAAACTCTTTAATGACGTTCCGGTGGTTTCTATAGTAATAATTCAGAGTATGTTATGTATTGTATACTTTCATGAAGGCCGAAATGTCAATAAAGAATAATATTCATCCTATAAGGTTTTACTGATAGTCCAGTGAGACACGGTGGACAGTAGAGTGTCCTGTGCTACTGGTTGCAAGATTATAATGGAGTCTACTCATAATGAAATAAGCAGTTACGTATCCGTAAAATATAGACGAAAAATAATTAGTCAGTGAAAAGATTTTTGAAATCCGTTAATAAATGGCAAAGAAATCAATAATTAAAGTTTGCATATTTAGCGCGAAATAGTTGCCGCCTTCAATTTGGCTGTGACGTCACGTCTCCGCGATCCGCATAGCCAGCCGTCTGGGCCGCGCGCTGCCGTAGATCTGTATATGTACAGCTTGTGCAGAACGCATCAGAGCACAACGCATCAGACGTACCTACGTAATTTATTTTTGATTTTTAAATAAGTGTTTTTTAGTTTTTGACCGTAATTGAAGAATGATTTGTAAAAGGACAAAGTGAAAATATCACTTATTGATCTAGAAACCTTTAAATGATAGTTTAGTGAGAAAATAAACGTCTTGTAAACGTAAATAAAAACCAGCATTTGTTGATATTTTTGTTATTGTAACTTTGCAATACTGAGGGATGACTGTTGTATTTAAAGGCGGGTTCTCACGATTCAGTTTCGCTGAATCAGTTTAACCTATTTAGCGTTAATAAAAGTAACGTTTGCATTCATCTTTCAATACTGATTCAGTCAAAATGAATGAAGAGTAAGACTGGCTTTCAGTTTGACTGAAAGCACAAACCCACTGATCAGTTTTACTGAAAAGGTGTTCTCACGTTTATTATCTGTTCAGTATCACTGAATCCAGTCAAACCGATTCAGCGAAACTGGATCGTGAGAACCCGCCCTAAAGTATTACTGAACTGTAGCAACTCTTAGAAGATGCTGATTCTGTTGAAGGAGAACTCTCGGGTGATTGGGGAATGGTCATCAGACACTTATATTCTGTATCGTTCGTTTTTTTCCTTCTCATGATTGTTTGCACTTTTTGATCTTTTTGTTTAACTTTGATGTCGACTTGCACTTTTTTATGTTTAAATTTTTTTGTCGAGATTATCTGATACATTCACGGTGCAATCCTTAGATAGTGGATTTTCTAGTACATCTTCTAGTACTCTTCGCATATTGAATTACACAGAATTACTTCGAAAGGTTGCCAACTTGAGGTCGATGAAGCATCGTTCTGCAATAAATTTTCTAAACATTCTGCGCGTCGCCTTTTTTCATATGCTTCGAGTTTTCTTCTAGGATGAACAACTTATGAGGGCAGACTTCAGTCTTCAGCTTTAATCTACCACCAACTAGTTTATATTTGATTGGATCTTCAGTATCATTTTCAAGCTGTGACAACAAAAACATAAGTTACGAATACGAAAATATAGAAATATATAACACAAAAAGTAATTTAGAATACATATTACATTATAAATGTAACTAATTTAATTTACTATTAGGTAAAGAAATCCTTAATAACCAGTGAACCTATCCATATATAGTTGATAATTATTAATACTTATCAATAGAAGATAAATACAATAGTATACTCACATCACTTCAGAAACATATTTTGTACTTTTTGGTAATATTAAATCATGTTTCATCACCTTGCACCACTTCTTTCTGCTGTTTGCATGCAAAGGTACGTGGAAAAAGCTTTATTAGGTGTTTTAATCGTTGTGCTCATACACTTTGGAACAATGTAATATTTTTTATAACATCTTTTTTTAATGTCACTCATCATAGCAATTTGATATGCACTAACACTAAACTCTAAACTAGAAAACAAAGGAGGCGATTGGTTGTTGTCGGCTGTCGCCACCACCACGCTGTGTACCTCTGTGCGTTGCCTCAGCGCGGCAGCGGCCGCCCGCACTGGCTACGGAGACATGACGTCATGCCACTCCGACAGACGTGCCAAAAATATTTCTGCGGAGCGCGACTTTGAAACATTATAACTTTTTTGCCTTTAGAGATATATTCATATTTCTTTCACTCTTTTCTTTTATTTTTCTTATATTTTCTTTTGAATCGACAAAAAAAATTTAGTAGACTTCTCCATGCAATATCTACAATTAGTACAAAATTTAAATTTAAGCTTCATGTGAACTTCACCCTAGTTGCTGTTGTTACTTACTATGTACTTAGAATATAGTAAGTGTTTAGCAAAAGTTAATACGAACGGGCTTTTGATGTTCAAAACGCTTATATGTTTGCTGTATATTTTTTTAATTCTTCTAGATTATTGACCTGTTTATTGGAAAAAGGAATCTTGTGTAGAACTAGACATTTTTCAAAAAGGTTAAATCTAGTGCTTCCAAGAATTGCAAAACTTTACTTCTGAATGTTGCCATTTTTGAGGAAGGTGACACCTAATTATATTGATAATAACTACAACTAATTCATGACCTCATAGTAATTTGAAATTCAAGAAGAAAGCATCTTTGATCTTCCAAAATCACTTTTCAGCGATATTGATGCAATTCCTTGACTTTATCTTATTTCACAATAGGCTATACATATAAGAGATATCAAAATGCTTAAAGCAACTAATGTAGTATTAGTTAGACTAAAGTGCTTGGTTTTGGGATGTATAAAATTTATGGTAGGATCCAGCTAGTTTACAAGTAATCTCAGTAACAATTGTTTTAAGTCAGGAGCTTTTCATATTTAGGTGGTGTCCATTACATGGCTTCTTGTGTGTAAAGTATTACCGAAATCGATAACTAATATCTCAAAATATCTAAAAATTGTCACTTACCCTTTAGAAGAACCGTTTAACGTACAAAAAATAATTTTACATAAAAATGTGGGTAACAGATGTCTTGGTGTATGAGCCTTATCGAGCTGTCAGTTTAATTTGATATAAATATCAAAATAATCTTGGTATTCCCTAATTTCGAATAATTAACATTTAGAGTCCATCAAGGCTGTCCTCAAATTTCAAACAAGATATTTTCCTGTACTTTGAAGCTATCTGACAAACCATGAACGCCATGAACATCTATGCTTATATTTCAACAACTTCTATATAGACTATTTAATGTACCTAAGTGGAATTATATTGCATATTTGGCATATTAGGATATATTAAAATAGTAAATAAGTAAATATCAAGGATAAGCAAAATACTGTGAAATTTAGTTTGAGAATGGTAAGAATAGTCCATATAGACCAGTTCGTGAAGTTAAAAGTTGAAAAGAGTAGCGTATTCTAGAATGCTATTTTCATTAAACGGTTTAATTTGAAACAATACTCATTATTGTATTTTTATTATTAATTATTAAAAAAATTAAATTAAAATTATTAAAACTACATATATTTATTAAAAAGGCCAGCTTCAGGCATCTATAATATCTATGTGCGATCCATGGATGACAATACATATCACTCACTGGTTGTATTTACCTTTTCAAGCCCCACTACAAATGATGTATGACTGCGACAAGTCCGGCATAGAACTGGACGGGGTAAACAGTCGCTTCAAGTGAATAGATTCGAAGCCAATTATTATATTTTTTACAGGGTGGACTGAAGGTGCATTTCTGAAAGACTACTTCTCAGGTAAGTGAAATGTTTGCTGGTTTTTTAGAAGAGAAGGATGTGAAACTATTAATAAGGCTTTCGGTATCACTGTGTAAAATTCCTCATTTGCCTTCATTTTCCAATTATCCAGAATGCTTTGTAGTAGAACTAGGTCTAATATTTGACTTACTGACTATGCAGAGCAATTTTATACAAACCGTAGTTCCAAACTATTACTGTTCGAAAGTCACTTAAAATAGCATCGTATTTCACACTTTTTCTCAACGTCGCGAAATTGATAGTAGCAAACGTAAATGCCAATGGACTACAAATAATGTACCCAGTGTTTCTGAGCTTTCTAGCCTAGTCCGTTGTTGGAAAATGATTGTATATTTCTTATGTGTGTGTAGAACCCTGGTTGAAATTTATATGTATTTTTGCTTGATTTAAATACACTTCATTCATTGTATCCTTGTTTTGTGCTAATCATATCATTCTATAAAGAACATTTTTATATAAAAGCTGTTTGATGTCATACTTCTCATAATATGGCAGTATTCAGTTGTTTTTAGTACCCAAATACAAAAAAAATTAAAAAATTAAATCAAATATTTACTTTATTATGTTTAATACATCAACAGCACTAATCTGGTATGTATTTTACATAAAAGTATACAAGTGAGCGTGTACGTTCCTTATTAACCCTTGAACATAAAACAAAATTAGCAATCAAACGGTTTTCATCAGAATAGGTATTCAAAATGTTAACCATCAATTAATTGGTGGGTATTCTGGGAACACATAATAGAGTTTGTAATTTTTTTTAGACAATTTCTTATTTTTGGCTAACGAAAATATTATTTTTTGTTGCTCATTTGCCTTCTGAATCAAAAACAATTGTTGTTGTTGTACTGTTGTATAAAAGCATATTTTATATAATCATTATTTTCTGAGATATATGGGCATACTGTATATCTCGTATATACCTGGTATATACCCACAAGAATTAGGGTGCACTTATTCAAGATATTTACTAGCCGGTCAGCAAGGATTATGAAATTCGGGTATTCACCTGAATAGCATTGCATTTTGTTTAGACTTCCTTCTAACCTAAGACTTATTAGATATTTAGTCCTTCATAGTTTTGTTGTTGTCGCTGAGGATTATCTGGTGTTGCATGTATTCGTAGATAAATTTAAGAGGTATGTTATTGATTAGAAAAGGGAATGGTGTATTTTGAGTTGATTTAACTTGAATTTTATAGGTTTGTCAAACTTTCCATTTTCATCGCAATGTTACTTAATATTATTTTATGTTCTTGTAAAAATATCCTGTCGATTTTGAATTTATTTGAAGACGTCACCCACGGATTAAGCTAAATAGTTTATTTTTTAAGTATACAAGGTAGTTATAGCATTCTACTGATAAGAGTAGATATTTGTTCCATACCTACTCCTATGCATACTATAAAACACAATGGTGTATAATGTGTACTTACCTAGGAATACTTTAATCAATTTATAATTTAAATACATTATTATACCTTAGTATGAAATGAATGAACATGAAGCAACCATATTCACTATAATACTATAATCAAAATGCACAGAAATTTGCCAATTTTTTTGAAGTTTCGTGAGAAGTGTTTTGTGTACATCTCAGGCCCAGTTTCACAATCATTGGTAACATCTGGTAGTCGCTTAACTGACAGATGGAAGTTAACCAGTAGTTATCGGAGAGCTCTGTTTCACAAAGAAAACCAATGGTTGAACTTATTTATTTTTAAGTTGGCACCACAAATTGATCTCAGAGCAATGCCATGTTAGTGTTCCGTGAATAAAAGCTAACCCTTTGACAAAGAAACCTAACATTTCTTTTCATATTTTTGATTTATGTCATTACAGCGTATAATCAAAATCCATCGACGTCTTAGACGTCAGATTCAAAATCCATGTGTTTATAACCTCCAAAGCTGTCATCGATTGACCACAATAAACGTCAAGATAACCCATACCGCATCCTTGGGTTAACATAACTACTGGATGACCAGAGCTTTTGACGTATACCGTCGATTATGAAATGGATTATTTTCGTTAACCACTAGTTTTCTTTTGACCACTAGTTAACTTACGATTGTGAAACTGGGCCTTAGTCTTTTATACATTTACCTCAATTTTTGACCAATATAGCAGAATTTTGTAACCTTATTCTACACAGATACACCCAGTAAGTTTTGAGATTTGAGCGCGCTATACAAACGCCTCCTCTTCTCGTTGATAGTACGTAATGAATATTTAATGTGTGGCACAAATGCTGCGAAAATCACTCTAATTAAAAGTGTGACTAATTATAAAGCAGTTTGCCGTTTTACTTTTATCATGTTTCACGTATAGTTCTATTCTAGCGGTAAATACGTATATTGATTATAGTGCTGCAAATATAAAAAGAATAGTAGGTTCAATCAAAAGAAAAATCAGTTACATTGTGCATTCGATATGTCATATGACTTACGTAGTAAGGTTCAAAAGTTTTAGACCTACCCACCGTCTATGCATTGATTCAATGCACAGCTATATACCCGATCACAGAAAACAGCAACTAAGGGAAAACATGGAATGTCGAAACTAAGTAACTTAACTTTTGGGGTAGAAACATGGGATAGCAGCAGTGGTAATCGTAATAAACTTCAATCAGCTAAAATGGACTTTCTAAAAAAGTCTATATTAGACAAAATTAGAAACAAAACAATTCGAAATATGATATGACATCAATCTGATGGTTAGGAACCATCAAAAGCAGCACATGATTTGGAGACACAAAAAGAATGGGAGAATATAGATGGCCTTGACGAATATTAGGAAGGGTGCTATGACTAAGAAGGAAAAGAGTACGACCAAGAAGAAGCTGGGGGGATGGAATAGGTGAAGCTTGAGGAATTCTGAAGGCGACATGTGGTTAGGTCGAAAAATTGGAAACTGGAAACTAAAACGCTGCTAAGCCCTCAAAACAAGTCCATATTACATTACGTATTACACATTATGTATAAGTAACTTAATTTCTGAAATAATTTACGGTTGCCCTATGAGTCATGGTGCTTCACTCCTCCATTAATAATTCAGTGTTCGTCGAAATAGACGGTTTACTGAGGTTCCAGCCACTTGTGTGCAGGTACAAAGTATTTTATATATAAATGTCGTCAAGTGCCTTGACTCGGTATTTCCCACACATTATCGGTACTAACAAAAGTTTGGAGTTCTCCTACCCAAATACCATCGCCGTCAAAAAAGTAGACAACCATAATGTTACAACAAAGCTTGAGCAATTTTTAAATTTTTAGTTTTCTGTTGATTTTTCCTTCACCACTGGTAACAGTTCCAATAACGATACATTGTTACCACAATCATCACAATCAAGTTCGTAGTTTCCATGTTACACGTTATAGGATTATACATGGTGAGTCAAGCTCAACGCCTCGGACTCTTGTGACCAAACGATACCATTTTTCGAAAAATAGACTTTGCGAGTGTATGTAGGTCGAGTTGGACAACATTTTAAAAATAAAGACTTCTATACAGGGTGTCTAATAAAAGCGTGACATATCAAAGTTATGTTTTTTTTAAATGGAATACCCTGTATATTATTGCATATTTAGATTCCCGGGTGCATTTTAGTGTAACTTTGTGTATCACACATGGGACTTTAAGCGAACCGTTTAGGTGCAAATCACAATTTTGGGTACAGGTAGATGTCAGAAAAAAATTGAATATCGCAGCTATTATAAATCTTAGAGGGCTGTAACTTTGCCGCGTTACTAAGCATGAAACGTATCAGCTCACTTTAGACGGCCGAGTTCGAATTACATTTGTAATTGGAGAAATCGGTAGATCAATTAAGGAAACTTCAATCACAGGTAACTTGATTTTTTCAAAGGGGAAAGCATAATTTTTTTTATACGATCAAATGTGCAATTTGATAAGCCTTCTAACGATATGCAGTTATAAATATCTATATCTGGTGGTCTTGATGTAATTTCAAATTTTCAATAAAACCGGTGTTTTTCAATTTTCCTACCTATAAGCAACTTAGCAGGCCATGAAATATAAACAAAAAACTGTTCAGGTGGAGCAAAACAACTAACTTAGCAGATAGTTACGGACGAACTAGAGAAAAGGGACAAAGTTATAAAAATTACTTACAACAAATCAATTCTAACAAGAAATAACAGACATAACACATCTAAGGTCAAAAAGCAGCTGGAGTACGACAGAAATCGGTATTTTTCACAGCATACCGGCTCCTACAATATTCTTCAGATTGATGATTCGCAAAATCATTGTGAATTTTAAAATGAAAGGAAATCTACCACGAAATGTTGCTGGCAGTTTAATAGCTTCAGAATAAAATTTCACATTTCATGATTTAAAAAAATTGTTACCGATACCTCTGACTGGAGCTCTTCAAATTCTTCAATACTCATAAGTAAAATCGCCGAAAATGAAGAATAAATTACAAATCTGCTCAAATTATTAAACATAATTTACCTGGCAGAAAATTAAAATATGATTTGTCAGCACTCCTTTTTTGCGATCATGCTAATAGATACTGAAAATTTTAAAGGACGACAGTGAGAGGTATCATTACTTTTGACTTTAACGGAAATGACCACTGTTTTATACCATTAAATGTGAAATTGCGTTCTGAAGATATTAGACTGACGGGAATGATCGCTTAAAGTTTTGCTTTTATTTCAAAGTGTTGTGATTTTGGAAGTTTTTAATCTCTAGTACTTTGCAGTCGCTAGTAGGCTGCAAAATTTATCCATTTCTGTCGTACTCCGGCTTCTCTTTAACCTTAGACATATTACTGTCGCTGTTTCTAGTTAGAGTTGATTTGTTGTAGGAATTTTTATAATCTTGTTCTTTTACTCTAGTTCTGCTGGATCTTTTTACTAAGTTAGTTGTTTTCTTCCATCTGAATACGAATTTGTTTATATTTCATGACCTGCTAAGTTGTTTATAGGTAGGGAAATTGAAGTTTCGTTAATTGATCTACCGATTTCTCCAAGTACAGTAGTCACAGCCCTCTAAGATTTATAATAGCTGCGATATTCAATTTTTTCTGACATCTACCTATACCCAAAATTGTGATTTGCACCTCCACGGTTCGCTTGAAGTCCCATGTATGATATATAAGGTCACACTGAAATAAACCCAGGAATCTAAATATGCAATAATATATAGGGTGTTCTATTTAAAAAAACATAGCTTTGATATGTCACGCTTTCATTAGATACCCTGTATAAAAGTCATTATTTTTAAAATATAGCCCAACTCGACCTACATACATCTGCAAAGTCGGTTTTTCGAAAAGTGGTATCGTTTGGTCACAAGAGTCCGAGGCGTTGAGCTTGACTCACCCTGTATGTGTGTATCAAGTTATTCCATAGATGTACAGGGTGTCCCACGACGATTAAGACAAGCAATATATCGGAACTAGGCAGCAGTAGCGAATTATAACTTTGGGGGTTTAAATAAGAGCAAATATAGTATCTTTTCTTATTACTGTGTCACCAAATCTGGTATTTGTTTTTCCTCACGTGACATCCGATACAAAAATTCTAATAGGACACCCTGTGTATTTGTGACTCTTTGTATTCCCCCCGATAAAACAATTCCAACAAATTAGCACACTTGGGGCCTAAAGTGATTAATTCAAGAGCTACAGGTACTTAAAGGATGGTACAACTACCATTGATTATAACATGTACCCCTACAGTTAAATTACTTTGGTAGTGTTTCATAATGGTAGTGGTATACAGTCCCTTTAAGTATCTGTAGCTCTTGAATTAATCACTTTAGACTCCAAGTGTGCTACTTTGGTGGAATTGTTTTATCGGAGAGAACACAAAACGTCACAAATATACAGGGTGCCCCATTAAAAATTTTGAATCGGACGTCACGTGACTAAAAACAAATACCTCATTGGGTGACGCAATAATAAGAAAAGATACTATATTTGCTCTAATTTACACCCCCAAAATTATAATTCGCCACTACTGCCCAGTTCCGTTATATTGCTTGTCTTAATCGTCGTGGGTCACCCTGTATAAGACTCAAAGGAAACATCCCAAAAGGTTTAAAAAGCACACGATGACCAAAGACAGTGCTTTATTTTATGGATACAGCAAATGTTTGTGTCTTCAAACTCAACACCAACCCCATTACCCTGATTTCACCTCAAAAAAAATGGGAGAGGATCAGAAACCCCTGCTTTTCACCAATTCTAAGCAATAGTTACTGAAATTACGCGGCTAATAAACTCCAATTAGACCAACAGACAAACAGGCCGACGGAAATGAGTGACGTGAATTTTTGTTATGTAGATATCATAAAACGCTCAAGAAGCGTATTATCTCAAAACCAAAAATTTTCAATATCATAATACTCACCTCCCATATCAGTGTGGGAAGTAAAGGAATTAAAAAAATGAATTTGAAGTAACTGAAATTTGCCAATTGATAGCTACTTATAGCTACTTCAGGATAGCAGCTTTTGTTTTGAGAACTATCTTTCTAGATAAGTTGATGATTATGCGATCGTATGGATCACATTGAATCGTCATCATTGTAGTAACATAATATCTGCTGTTATGGCCTGTTCCATAAGCAAATGGTATGACACATAATAGTGCAACGCAAAAAGGGTGCCTGCCATATGTGTATACAGGTTCACTTATGGTTTGTTCTTGTATCTCCAAAGGGGTCAGTTTTCATCCAGCATGGGGTTGCAGTGCTGTGTGTTACGCTATTTGATCATAAGATTGACAAAATCGCGTTTTAAGATGATGATGAATTCTCTTTTTGGTATAATTTTTTCCTTAATACCCCATAACAATCGACTATCTAGAATGGTACTTTCAAAAACAAGAGCTGCTATGCCCAACTTGCAGCTAATCAATAAATAAATATCAATTATTCCAAGCTACTGTGATATTTGATATCGCAAAGGCAGTCTTGCTCTTTTGGGGGCGCTGTAACTCCCAAACCTTCCTTGCTGTGGATATGCCAGCACTTTAAAGTGTTCCTGGTTGCAATCCAAAATATACACTGTCACTCTATTGGTAGTTACTTGAAACTTTGTTATAAATATTCTCAGAACTATCGGTAAAATATGTAGCCAGACTCTTCCTGATACAAATCTACTTTTTAATAATATTCGAATATTGCAGACACGATACAATTTTATTTGGTCTGGAGATATCGTCACAATCAAATCGCAAAAAAAAAATATATATATATATATATAGTACTGCCTAGACCAAGTCTAAAGTCTTTCAGTGATGTCTATGGTAATAGAGAGCTTAATAAATGTTAAAAATAAGTTTTGGCACCTACAAGTCAATAGAAAGGCCAACTAATTTTAAGGACATGGATATTTGTAATATAGCTGTTAGAGAACGTTCGAAAACCCTACTCATTTGGACTTCAAGATTTTTATAGAGCATATTATTTTCCTATTATGACCACTATACTGAATTACCATTCTTACATGCTATACCTGGATCGAAGTAGATTATTTTCTATCCTTTATTATTACTTTTTTGAAGTACCTTATTTTTTAATTTTCTATTGTATTTCGTTGCTAAGATTTAAGATGACTATGTCTTTTAATTTGAACAATAAAAATGTATGCATGTGTTTATTTGAACTTTAACTGGGGATATATAACAAGATGACGGTAGAGCTAAGTAGACTCAAATGTTTAAATTAAGAAAGCAATTTTGCAATATTGACTACTTTATTCCTTTATAAAATTAATTTAAAGTATATACAAGAATTATCTACATTACGCAGTAATGTATGGCATAAGAGAATACAGAAGTGGGTAGTACATTCAGCTACCATGAAGTAATGGTATTTTGCTGTACATACTGCTATAATCGTGATCAAATCCACAGCTATTCTTCAGCCAGACATCAGATTCAACTACAACTACTAGAATCACATTTTAGAGTATACAACTTTTTTTTGTCATTTTTGGATGCTTATCTGATGTCAATGTGAAGATTAGCTATAAAGTTTAATCTTCTTAATGGTGGAAGTGATGAGGGCTCTTTTTGAAGAACTTGCTGGACTCACTTTCGCCTTCGCCTCCATGAGACGAGAAATCTTTAGTAAATCCATAGGCGGCAGCATTTTCAGCGAACTTATCTCCAGAGTATTTGTCCTGGCCAGCATGCTCCTTCTTGTTGGCAGCAGAGTTCTCGTAGAACCCTTCTTTGCCTCTCTTGTCAAAAGCAAACTTGCCAGCTTCTTCTCCTCCCTTGTACGAAGAACCCGAATTGTGTCCGAATCTTCCTTTGTGTCCACCGAATTCGTAATTGCCTCCTTCTTTGTGGGCTTCATCATAGAACTGCTCTTCTTTGCCAGTTTCGTCCAAGTGGTGGGACTTCTTGAATCCTCTTACGGAATGGCCTTTCCTGTGACCCTGTCTGGCGTGATGTTTGCCCCCAACTTCACCTGAAGGAAACAGTATTCACATGAAGTCATAAACTCATAGTTTGAAAATAACTATCCACCAATATAATACAGAGTTTAATGCAGTAAAACAACAAAATAAGCTTAATATACGCATGGACAAAAATTAACAGTTTTTGAAGCTTTTCAATTTCAAGGGAATTCTAGTAATACACACAATCTAACATTTTTGTCTGAACAATGAAGAAGCTTACCCTCACAAATAGGTAAAAATGTACGATACTTAAAGACAAATATTGAGAAAAGGAAAATAATTCTCATTTTCGTTTTCATTTCAACAGAATCATATCTAGCTCAAAATATTGCAAAGCCACTACGCATACAAAGCACTGCAAAAACTTGCCCATAATATCAGCTTCTCAAAAAGGTATAAATGTCGAATTGAAAACCTTCATTCAGGATCATGGCCAGGATTTAAATTTGGGGGTCATGGTGATAAATATTTTTCTGGATGTGGTGTAACATAAGGATAGCGAAAATAATTCGAAGGACTGAAGCAGTTCAAGACCCTCTGTTAAACATGCGGCAAAAATTTAAAGGATGATTCGTTGAACTACTTCCAGAATATTTTGTCCTTTGAAGATTTTTGAAAAACCTCTTCATTTCAAAGATATAGGATCAAAACATTGCGACAGCTACATTTTATCATCACAAATTACATGGTTAGTTGGTCAGTCTACAACAAATGTTCAAAATGACTTCCACCAGCTTGCGCACAAGCAGACAATCTTCTCATCACTAATTCCCGAACTGTTTGAAGCACACCAGGTCCATTTTGAATGGAGATACATCCAGCAGTTATGCGATTTCGCAAGTCGTTCAAATTTTCCAATAGAGCAGTCTGTTTTTTTTTTTCAAAGTATCGTACCTTCTCACCTATTTATGGTTGGAATAGTGTAAGCGTAAAATAAGTGAACGTGCTGTTTGCCTTTAACGTAGCTTTTTAATTTTTTAAATAAAACTGTCAGATTTTAAGTAATTATTAGAATTCCCTTGAAATTGAGAAATCTCAACAATTATTAATTTTTGCCCACAAATATGTTTTAGATCACTTTTAGATCTTTGCGTTTAAATGCACCACTAGTGTGGAGCAATATGGACATAACACAAAGCGTTTTGACCAATAACAATATGGTGTCAAAAATACTACAGATAACTAAGCGGCTTCCAAACTATGGGCTCAAAAAGATGTCTATCGAAAGGATTCACAAGCTTTAATAAAAAAAATCGTGTTCGCAGAACTGTTACCCCCCACCCCGATTCTGTCAGAAAAACTGGAAAATAAGCAGACTCATTCGTAAGACACTTCAGTAATTCTTGGGCTCCCAATAACCCGAAAATTACTGAAGCTAAATTGATCAAACTTACACTGTATTGCTATGATGAGAAAGCTTCCTGAATTCTAAAAGAACATCTAGCGATACTAGAGAGAATAGAAAACTGGTATTCTTAGGCTACTGTGAATTAGAAAGGATTAAATTTATATGCTGAGTTACTGCTGCCGAAAAAACAAAAAACCCCCAGACTGATTGCGAAAATAGGTCTCGCGGCGGTGAAGGGCCGACAGGTATACCAAGGAAGTCGCAGAGCTCCCTCTCATCGGACCAGAACCAGCATGGTATATTTTACAACATGGAATGGACAGCTGTCACCAGATGGGTGTCAAATGAGCACCAGAAGAGCTAGGACCGAGTGATAGGGAATGTTCAGTCTAAGAATATGGTGAGGGCACCATCGTATTGCAATACCGCAGGCGATCTCAGATTGAGCAGGAAGGAACTTCGAAAGGTGGTTGGATTTATAACTGGCCATTGGTCGTTCAGTACACATCTGCAAAAGCTGGGGATAGAAGCCTATTATACACGAAATGCGGTGCAGCAGAGCAAATAGCTATCCATATTATCTTCGACTTTAGTGCCCTGAGTAAATACAGGAACTCCTATCTGGTTGTAAGATAGAAGGCAAGATAAGAGAGCATAATCAAATGCATTTCGAAAGTTCACAAAGAACTTAGGATGGGACTCTGTTTGAACATTGTGACTGGGGTACACAATAACCTTAGGGCTGAGAGACAACTATTAGGGCAACAAAACCCCCACCATTCAAAAAGATAAAAAATTTCTAAGCTTGCTTTAATATGCTGGAAAATTAGGTCGAACCGTAGGGTTGAACCAACCGATCCTAATTTGACAAAATATTTGACAGGACCCAGGGTGTCTCATGATTATTCCATAGAAATATAGTAAAAGCTTTCGTTATACTTCAAATAGTAAGACTACCAGACCATGCGCTTTCTCAAAGCCTACATCTTCTATTGGAAACATTTAATTAGTAATTATTTAGATAAAGACTATGCAGCTAATGAAAATAGATGACAAAGCTGCAAAAACATTAAAAAAAATCCGGGATGATCTGAACGATTTAGTAGCGGTTTCTTGTTGAACACCGAGTTAAAAATAAATAAATAGGTTAGTGAGAAAGTGATTTCCACCAAAGTGAAATATGTCCTAAGTTATATCAGGCAGGATCTCCTTAGTCCAAGACAGCGCTCTTTCGATCTTTAGGATCTCATCAGCTGGACCTGGGTAAACCCCTGTATAAGGATGATATGAAAGCTGTGAACCAACAGAAACAGCTACATCGAGGGCTAATACCCTTACCGGCATTTGATTACACTATTGGCTCGAGTGCTTACTTTCCTGATATTTCCACAAAGATGTGGAAACATCAAGAAAGTGATTTTCACCTTAGCCATCAGGCACGATGTCCTCAGTTCACGACAGCGCTGTTTCTTGATGTTGGTATTGGACCTCTGAGTAGTTGTTTTTGTTGGTTCACTACTTTCTATAGGTGAGGATTGGTTGGGTGCCTAAGCTAGCAAGATATGTACTATGTAAGTTATGCAAATAAGGAGAGACTACACAAGAACATTACTATACACGTCAAGTGTGGAATCAATAGAAAATTCTGAGCTCGATTTGAATAAGTACATACAGATGAACGTCAATAAAGTTAATTACTAGACATTTCAGAGCTAGTAGCGAGATTACACTTATCTAATATAAAAGATCTATAATAACGGCAGGAAAACCTGCATCGCCACAGCAACAGTTACATCAAGGCATTCAAAAATCTTCAACACTTTGGAGAGAATGGCTGGATCCAAAAAATTCCACGTTCAAGCTCACAGAGGATGCGGTTAGGCAAGTTGTCTACTGGAGAAGGAGCATATTGTAGCTGGGATAAAATATATTCTAGTGATCTCCTGGAGATGATAGCGTTTTCACTTAGAGCTCAACACAGACTCGTCAATCTGAGGAGTGAAGAAGAAGTAGAATCATCCGCACTTTTATATTTTGTACCATTCTTCTACCACCTGTATAGTGAACTTTATGTTGATGTCGTGCGAGCGAGTAGTTGTGCAAATTGTATTTCTTTGTCCTACGAGTCTTCACTGTTATGTATGTGTACATAGTTTTGGGAAACTATAGGTGTTCTACTTTAAAAATACAGATTAACTGCAATAACTTTATTCACCTACAAAATTAAATTAAGGTATTTACAACGTATCAACATTACGTAGTAATGTATGGCATGTGAGAATGTTACAAGAATAAGTCTGATCCATTTACCCACTATGCATCAATGGTAACAAGTCAACAACATATAAAATCGTCCGTCATCATAAGATTCCATCCTATCAGATGACCTTTGTTAAAACATCGGATCCAACTAACTCTACAAAGATCACATTTTCGATATAAATAATTTTTTTGGGATTTTTTTCATGCTCGTCCGACATCAATACAAAGTTCATCTAGCATAAGAAACCTTAATGGTGGAAGTATGGGCTCTTTTCGAATGATTTGCTGGATTCACTCTCTCCTTCACCTCCATGAGACGAGAAGTCTTTCTCGAAACCGTAAGCGGCAGCGTTTTCAGCAAACTTATCTCCGGAGTATTTGTCTTGGCCAGCATGCTCCTTCTTGTTGGCAGCAGAGTTCTCGTAGAAACCTTCTTTGCCCTTCTTGCCAAAAGCGAATTTGCCTCCTTCTTCACCTCCTTTGTAGGAAGCTCCAGAAAGATGTCCGAATTTGCCGTTGTGTCCACCGAATTCGTAGTTTCCGCCTTCGTTGTGAGCTTGATCGTAGAACTGTTCCTCTTTGCCATTCTCATCCAAGTGGTGGGACTTCTTGAATCCCTTCACGGAGTGTCCCTTCTTGTGGCCAGTTTTGGCGTGATGTTTACCCCCAGTCTCACCTAAATGTCAAAAAAGTCAAGCTATAGTACAATTGTCATCAATCGTGGGAACTTTTTGAACCAGCCCTCTTGAGTTCTATGAGATGTTGGACCCAACTCCAGGTCTCTAAGAATTTATACCAATAAGTTGGTACATCCATAAGGTTCGATAAATCGAGGAAACTGTGAAACATATTATAGCTCATACATCACCCAGGCGAGAGAGAGAAATATCAACAACATAGATAAAGTTATTGCAAAAAATCAAAAATCTTAAGCCAGTTTCAACAATTTTAGTTAGCTGAGAAGTACGAGAACTAGCAGAAGTACTGTTTCCTGTGTATGCAATATTTGAATTAAGGCGTACAATATGGTTACAAGAAGACAAATGCAATTTGCATATACACACATGGCTAGGGGAAGGCACTGGATGTGGTGTATACTTCAGGTCTCTAAACTGAAGAACAAAGTGGGCTATGGGTAAAAATGCCAGTGTCGTCCAAACGGAACTGGCTGGCATATCGATAGCTGCAAATGAACTAACCAGGAGAGATGTATCAGACAAGACTGTAATAATCTGTACCGACAGCAGACGCATTCCTAACCCTAAAATTCCACCAATCTTTATCTCATGCTTCGGACAACAACAAAAATTGGCAGGAAAGCACAATGACCTGAGGAAACAGCTCTCTAGGAGTATGCAAAATGGGCCAGTTGTAGCCTAAGTGCAGTGGGACTACTCATCCTCATCACTCTACAGATACAGGTAGTTTCAAGAAGAAGAATGATTAATGTGGAAAAATTCTATCTAAACTGTCCAAGAATAGTAGTCATAAATAATTAGAAGTCCTACTGATTGCCTCGTATGTGTTTGGTGGAGAATGTATGTCATAATAGGAATACTAAAGAATAAAGCAGGGACAATGTTTTGATGAGCTGATGAAATAGGAGATAATTCTAAGACCAAAACAATATTGTATGTTGAAAGAAATTTCAAAGTGAAATAGGAAGACATATTTAGACCAAAACAATATTCTATGTTGACAAATCTTCCGGAATGTTTTTTGGTTCACCTTAATCAAAGCTGGTACTTGTTCCTCCCTATTACATTATTAGAGTACTCTACTGATCCTTCTTTTAGGCTCACAGTATCAAATCTGATATTCTAGAACTCTTTAAAGCTGTCGAGGAAATATAGTAAAGATAACTGATATTTGAGATTGTCACAATCCTCTTCCCTACAGTAAAACAAGTACTAATCTGTTATATTGGACAATAATTAATCTTAATCTTATCTGTTCAGAAGTTTCTTAATAAAAATATTGGATTGATTAGTTTCCTCAAAGTCGGGTAGAGTTAGAGTGCTTCAAATTCTTGACACCATTCAAACAATGAACTAAGAAGCAGTTGTTATCTAACTAGTCATCTATATAATTTATTTAGGGAGAAAACTCATGAAGAAAGTCCAACAAGAATGAAAATTACATGAAAGTACCAGGCCACCGATCATTTGCCAATGATGAAAAAGGCATATGAAAGTAGTTTTGGAATGAGTCACTGAAGAGTCAAATTTTTACATTATTGTATTTCAGGTGGCCTTGATAAGAAAGTTCAACGATGAGAAAAATCAAGATCTGTTAAACTTTGCTTTTCTTTGCCAAAGAGCATGCTTCTGCACCATTTTAACTCACCCTCCTTCTCTACTTTCTCTCCACCATGATAATGTTTGCCCTTCTGGAAATGTTCGTTACCACCTTCGGCTTCCTGGAAATATCCCTTACCACCCTTAGCACCAGCTTGTTGGATCTTTCCAATAAAGTATCTGCAATCAAGGAACGTTTCATTTCTTAGATAAAAGTGTCTATGAACCAACTTTGGGAAGTGCAATTCCATGAACGTGTAGTGTGTCTTTTTCCAAGATCTGCTGTGTTCGTATGACCAGGTGTGCTCTACATACCCTGAATCTCCGGCCGATGTCTTGTCTCCGCTTGAGCCATGTTTCTTCTGGAACTGTTCTTCGGCAAATTTCTTCTGGGCTTCGCTGAACTGGCTCTTTTCTAGCTCACCTCCTCCAATGGGTTGTTGCTTGATGAAGACGGGTTGGACATGGATTGGCTGATGGTGAGGAATGTGGATTGGTTGTTGGGGGATGTGAATTGGCTGTTGGGGGATATGGATTGGTTGTTGAGGGAAGTGTATCTGTCCCCTGGAAGAAAGACGTAATTTGAATTAGAAGTGCAGCTACTTGGTGAGCTAAATATAAATGATGCTCATTAATATTGCCATTTCTGCTTAGACAGTACCATCAATTTGGACATAAACGATTAATATCAAGTATAGCAAAAAAGTCTGTGATATGGAGAAATTGTATAGTGAAATTATTTTCTCGCTACTTAAAAACCTCTTTGGCGTTTGTTTTACAGTTTTCCTTTCATAAGGTTCTGTTACATACTGAGCTGTAACTCGTAACTCTAGAACTTTTAGCAGCATGTTGAGACTAAAAAAAACGTTAAGATGATTGAGAATTTACCATTCTGCATGAAATTAACTTTTTGCAAATAATGTGGCAGTAACCACAGTAATCATTGAGTACTTTGGGAAGGTTTGGTTGTTAATAATTCAATTAGCAAAATCAACTATTTCTTAATCCGGTCTCAATCCGCTGCTATGAGGTAAGAAATGTGCAAGAAAATCGGAAGAAATTATTAAGCAGAGACTACGTATTATTTTGGTTTTGAACTTCTAAGAAAATTAAAGTGTTTTTATTAACTTCATATTTTTGAAACAAAAATAGAATGTGACTTACTCGTGAGTAAGATAAATTTTGAAATTTTAAGTTGTTAATATAAAAAGTACAAAAAGCAATACTTTATCTTTCGCTCAGATCAATAAAATCAGAAATAAAATCAAAAAGAAAAGCCTTTTGCTCCCCCAAACTGTTCTTCGTAATTGATTCAGTTGTAGAGATATTCCGAAGGTCTAGTTTTGAACATTTAGCACTTTTCTAGCTTCTAACATTATTTCATTTTGATTTTTGGCGATTAATCACAGTTTTTAATTATTGCTAAGTCCCCGTGAGTTCTGAGCTGATGAACTTTTGACATCTGGAAGAGCTTGACATTTACTTAAAAAAAAGCACAAATAAAATGCCTTATTGTCGTAGCTTGAACTCTAGTGTATGAACAATTTTATATCAACAAGAGCTATATACTTCAATATAAAAAATTGTATTTGGTCTCCTCTTTCGTAATTTAAGATCCAGTTAATTTTTTAATAATCATAGTTTTTAATTAATGTGCCTTATGTTTAAGATTCCTAATAGTTGATTAATCATTTAAAAAGTGTTATGTTTTCTCAACAGAAACATATTTTTCTATAATATATGTATAGTAAAAAGATATTCACTCAGTTAATCATATAGTTTTGATTTCTATCATGAATATAAGTACAAATTTGCTATTAAATTACATTCTTTGTTTGTTGTAATAGAACAAAACGTATAAAATGTATCAAAATACATAAATCTAAATTTATTCCAGGTGATTATATTAAATCTCAAGTTAACTAACTTTATAAGTCCAGCAGTCATTTTTAAAGATGATTATTGTTTCTTAAGAAGGTACTATAACTAGTTATTACTAATAATTATTTTTCTGGTGTTAACTAAATATATCAATTACAAATTTACCGAAATAATTGTAGATATTGATATTAAATACCTAAATTAATAAAAAATATAGCTTAAAGATAATGAAGATGGAATAAAAGTGTGAGCTGAATTCAGATGTATCATTTGAAGAGAAAACAAAATTAATTATTATTATTATCATTTCACTAAAATTTAAAGTTTTGAGGTAATATTTCAAGTCAGAATCCACCAAGCATAAAAATTCCAATGCTATGAAAAATTATATGGAAATATGATTCTAAAAACCATCAATTACCCATGATGTCCCCCGAAACCTCCTTCAAATCCAATAGGGTATCCGAATCCAAGACCAGCAGCCTTGGGAATATCTATCTCTCCAGGTCCCAACTCGAACACCTTGCTGACGCCCTCGAACTTGGGCTCTTCACCAAGTCCTCCGTACCCTCCGTACTGCGTGATCTTGCCGATGCCATGTGAGAAGTCGTGTTGCTGGAACTCCGCAGGATGGTGGAACTCCCCGGCGCCTCCCAAGCCCAACTCCGGCGAGATGTACTTGGAGGTAACTAGCTGCGAGAGCAGGCCGAAGCTGCAGATCAGTCTGAACATGTTGGTATGGATGGTGTAAGGACCGATACTGACCACCGTTAGAGCGATTTTAGTATTTATACCAGGAAAATATGAACAGTGTTTCAGTTGATTAGTAATGTGACCTTAAAGGTTGACGGGGAGAGAAAAAACTGTTACATTTACATTTTAAGATGACGAATGTATTTTAGCGTGTTGTTAATATAGTTCACTGTTTGGTAGTGGTTAAAAAGTAGCAATTTCATGGTGAATTAAGCTTTAAGACGCAGAGCATATTTGAACGTTCTGTTGAACGGCATGTGTAGACGTAGTCCGGGTGGCGTTTTTCGCTTGCGAAAATAAGTTCCGGTAAGATGCACCAAGAAAGCAAATAGTTTAAGTCAAACATTTTGATTCAGAAGATCATCGGAACGATAATATTGAATGCATATATTAGTAGTAGTTTACACAAGACAACATTAATACAGATAATTAAAAGCTCTGTACAGGGTGCCCATTTTGTGTGTAATTCTTCGATATCTCGCAAGGTATACCTGATAGAAGAAAATATCAAGGACAAAAGTTATTTGGTTACTTAAGACGCATATTCTAAAAATATTTTGAAATATACAGGGTATTGCGGGAAAGTAGGATAGTGATCAACTTAATTTTTTTATACAGAACTATAGCTTTTTTTAAATGCTTCTAGATTCCATCATTGACCTCTATTCAACCCTAAAACATTTTTGGTATCCGTTGCGACGTTGCCAAGGTATAATTTATTTTCTATTAATTTCCGGATTTGCAAGGTCGCAAGTAATACGTCCAAATTGATATATTTTTTTAACTTTTCTCAATAATATGATACAGCGAGTTACTTCAATATTAAGTGGATGGATGATACCAGCAGTTTGTATCTACAGGGTGTTTTTGGCAGAATTTTAAATTACGGCAATGTGGAGGTCATTTACTTTGTTTTTTTAGATGTAACACACTGTATTTTTTATTTTAAATTGAAATATCTACTAATACCCTATTTCGCCTTGTAATATTTTTTTCGCGTTTGCGACCTTGCCAAGTTATACATTATTTTTCCAAATTTTTAAACAAATATCCCCGATTTTAATTTATTTTAAATAGAATCCCCTACTTATTTTTATTGCAATGAATTGCGCATGTCGAATTTAGCAAGATCTCACAAATTCAAAATTTTGTTTCTATTAATTACTGAGATACGGCAACACCGCCTTTTCAGTAAACAGTACCGGAACGCTTAAATATATCCAAAACTGCCATAGCTAGAGAGATGAAATTCAATACGTAGGGGTTTTTGAACATACAGAGTTCAAAAATGCTAACGTCGGCGTTGTCAGATTTACCAATTTTTGTTTCGTAATTCTAGCTGTATGTTGTAACACTTTACAGGGTATTTCAAAAGTTATAACCATTTTTATATCCAAATCGTTGCCAAATGAGCATACTGTGTTTTGAAAATCGTTATTAAAAGTCAAGACCCTGAATTATCGAGATAATATAAGCCAGGTATGCCAATTTTATAGACGTGATGGATAATTATCAAGCAGATCTATTAGGTAGGCTATGGAATATTGACTGGCCCAATCCCAATAAAACGATTCTTCAATCCTTCAAATGCACCAGTTTTAGAGTGCCTCTCCGATCTGGATACCGCTATTGATAGTTGATACACTCTAGAGGCAAGTAGGCAATTTCTCAAAGATTCTCCTAAATACCCTCTATTTGTCTTTCATAAAAAAATCGTTTTTGAAGGTGGGTTTCCACATTGAACGAAATTATTGAGCAGTTTCTGAAAACTACCAATATTGACCAAGAACCAATTCTATTATTTCATCAGATACAGAAGTGTATGCCCGAGGGACTAGGTCTTGATGATTTTTTTGGTCAATTGTTTT
The DNA here is from genome assembly GCA_951848785.1 of Callosobruchus maculatus. Taxonomy (NCBI): domain Eukaryota; kingdom Metazoa; phylum Arthropoda; class Insecta; order Coleoptera; family Chrysomelidae; genus Callosobruchus; species Callosobruchus maculatus. Next base: position 6,786,824 of record CATOUR010000100.1, read on the forward strand.
ATAATTATGCCCTGGGAATCTCAATATTATTAATTTTCAATCTTGTGTCGTACTGATGTGTGACATAATTATCATTTGATAAGTGAGACTTGGTGTAGTAGAAGTTGTAATTTGTATATTTGCCGATTACTTAATAGCCTTAGTTGTGAAAACAGTTCGTCACTTGGATATATTTTACATTTTTCGTTACTCGCATAAGTCATTTCTGTACCACTTCCACAGTTTCCGCAGTTTTCAGGACATTAGTAACGTAGTAGTAGCAGTGCTTCAACTCTTCAAATTCTAGTAACGTTCTAGCAATACGTTCAACAAGAATTGCGAAAACATTTGCCTTCATTGAGTGTTAAGCTTTTTATTTGTGTCACTCCCTGGCTGCGGTTAAATCTCATGGTATTTAGCACGTATTAGTTTCCACAGAAAAAAACAGTTCCGTGTGGAACTATGTTTCTAGTGACTCGTCAACATAGCCAGCAGTACAGTTAGTAGCCCAACCCTCTAAAAGTTTCTGTAATGAACGAAATATGTAAACAATACATAAATCTTGTTTCATATCCTGATCGATTCCTAAAAGTAAGGTAAGCAAAACACAAAGGAAGGAAATAAGTTGTGTGTGTGTTTTTTTTAGTATTGTGTAATTGTGAGATCCTTTACATGGTGTCTAACATATGTAATGCATGGGGATGGCTTTAGACACTATATTAACAGGCATTGGTCATCCGAACATTTGTAGCAACTGAAACTATATAGTAAAAAAATGTACCTGTCATCTAATGTAAGGCTGGAATGAAAAACAATTTCATAACATAATGTCAACTTGAAAAATGAAAATGTAATAAAATGTAAATGTGTGAAACGTATTGGGTGCCCCTATGCGTTACAAAATTTTACTGAATGTTTGAGTCATTTATACAAATATTACTTAGCAACTATAACATATATAAAAAATGGAGGCAATTTGATTGACTCAGTACTTCCCACACATAATGGTGATACTGTTTTATGAATTCCCCTTTGCATGAATCTATAGTCTGAGATGCCCTTGCAACCAAATCATCACCTGCCTGCCTTCGAAAAACATCCAACACAAAAACTCTAGTAAATAGTTTCTTAAATCTCTCCGTAGAAACTAGAATGACACAATTTTTATTCTGCAAGCTTCAAATAGATGAAACGAAACGATCAGGAACCTCCAAATTGACTAAAAATGAAGTCGGAGCTATTTTTAAATATTTTTAGTTTGTTATTGTTGCGGCATCGCCATTGCCGTGATTTTTAAAAACCATACGCGTTTTCAATCCTTGGGACAATAATAACACTTTGGCAAAGTTTCTTTAAAATCAATTCCATAATTTCCATGTTACCCAATACAGAACGATATAAAGCAATATTTGTATGTATTTATGTCAGAAAATTCTGTAACTCCCTTAGTTTCTGTAGTAGGCAAGGTAATGAGCGGATGGACCTAAAAAAGAGCATTATGCCGCTAGGTTTTTCTTTCATAGGTCAGTGGACAGCCTATTATGAATACAAGAAATTTTTGAGTTTTACAACGCCCAACCCCCAACCAGAGATACATAAATGTCTAGCTTATGTCTGGTATCGAGGTCGTGAAGGTTTTTGTTTAATTTACAATTTTAGTTGCCATAAAAGTGTATACAGCCATTTCATAGAAAAGCAGAGCCGGTGGCAAAATATTTCAATTTATGAACAGTTATCTGGAGCTATGGGTACTATCGCATCTGCTATACTTAAAATTACTATTTTTTGGTTCAAGAATACTTTTTGGGAATATTTTTCTTGAGCCTCAGATACAAAGCGCAAATCGTAGATGAGACTCAATCTGTGCATGACACAACATCATTATCTGGTTTTTCTTGAAAGCTGATCTAATTCTTTTAATCATATATGATTAAATGACACATTATTCAACAATACATATAACCAATGGTTCCATTGACTTTTTTAATATATGAAATCTAACTGTTATCTGCTGGTTATGTTTGAACGAGACACTGATGCTGTTAGTAATTAAAACTGTTTCTTAGATGTTCTTTGTTAGATTCAATGATTGAGGCATCGTTTGCATATAAGGTAAAATGGGTAGAGTTATCTGACTGATAATAACACCAAAGGTCGTCCGAACCAGGAACACTAGAGAGGCTCTGCGAGCTCATCCTTACCAGGTCGAGGTCCCTACTCCCCGAACCAGTCTCCTCCAGCATTCCTTCTTTTGGAGAACTTCGACGCTGTGGAATGAGCTACCGGGCAATTTGTGCCCCGACGGCTACAACCTGCAGCGTTTCTAACGGGCACCGACACTTATCATATCGCAGCGCTTCAACAGCGCCATAAGCTTTCAGCCTTTGCGGGAGGCTGACCATAAAAAAATATAGGTCACTACTATAATCACTTGTATGTGGTTTGTTTACCCTTAATTTTTATTCATTAAGGATTTTATGTAGCCCTGATTATAATCAGTGTTATCCAAAATTTGTCGAACATACCTTTAAAAAAAGAAAGTAACATAATAATTTTTAGTAGCTGTGGACTGTCTGATACTTTGCATACTTTGAAAATCATCAAATGATGATATGATCAAAAATAGATACTCAGTCTGCCCGACTTAATTTTTGCCCTCATCCATGCAGGTAAACCTGTCTACGATATTATGCAAAAAATTAAGTTAAAAAACTTATTAAAAACCGCCTTTCACAAAGCAAACCACAGGCTATCAATGAATGACTATGCTAATGCTCTGATATTCTATAATCTGCTTGCAAAATGTACCCCACTTGCAAGGTCGCAGGGTGAACACCGTAATATATCCAATTACATTTCACTTGATCTTTTTTTCGGTATATCCAATTAACTTCCACTTTGTAAGTGTGCAACACTTATTAATATGCCCAATTTCTTAAATAAAGGTCAATGCAAATTTTTTCCATGACTTGTTATATTTTGGGAGCGATATTAAAAATACATTCAGCGAAGTTGACGATAACTGATTTGGTAGAAAAGGTTTGACTGGTATTCCACTTTTGTCACCATAGGTAAGTTGAATAGAATATTGTCGTTGACTAAGTGATGGAGAGGTATTTCATGAGCCCTTGGTTGACACATTTCTCCATCACGTTGCTAATTACAGAGACCAAAGCTATAGATTTGTAGTTGGTTGCGTTAGCTTTGGACCCTTTTTTGGCACCAGCTGGATACAAACTGACTTATAGTCTTTTGGGAAGATGTCAGAGTTCCGAAAGAAGCGGGTAAGTAAAGGAGACAGTTCTGGTGCACACTTTTTCACAATGACAGCTGGGATCATGTGGGCCCAGTCGTCATTGATATTAAGTGACTGACTTTAGTACTTTGCGGATATTTTGGTTTTGAACGTTATCTGGCTCATAGCTTGAGGAAATTTCGGTATCGATGGTACCTGGACATTTGGAGGGGCATTTGTTGCAAATGTTTTACCTTAAAAATTATCTTGATGATATTTCTACACGTTCCTTTGACCTCATATATATAAAGATTTGATATATCTCAGGTTTCTTAATTTAATAAATTAATTTGAAACCTTGTTGAAATGAAACTTTGACACTACATTACTACTACAACGGAGATTGTACAGTTTTTGAAAAACGAACCAGTGCATTGGTGCAAATTCAATCATCAAATGACAAATAATTTTGAAACCACTCAAACCATACTACTACTAGGTGTTTCAGATGTACCTGATGTCTTTTTAGGGGACAGGTTCAGCAGAACCTTAAAATTTTGGCTACCGTGATGGAAATGGAAAGAAATGAAGCCAAGTTCATTGACTCAGTACTTCCCACAGATTACGGTGATACCAGTTTATTATTTTTCCATAGCAGGGAGTGTGTTATGCCGCCAGGTCTTTCTCTCAAAGCTCAAAGGACAGCTTATATTATGAATATACCAAATTTTTCAGTCTTGCAGTGGTTTAAAGTGGAAAATGATCAGGAACCCGTAAAACGCCTAAAAACGAAGTTTGAGCTGTTTTTATATTTTTAAATTTTTTATTATTGCTGCGCCGCCACTGAGATGGTTTCTAAAAACCTTACGTGTTTTTTATTATCGCTGTGTCAAAATTTCATTGGAATCAATTTTGTACTCGTACTCGTATACTGTGTATTATGCCACTAGGTCTTTCCTTCAATAGATAGCCCATTACAACACAACGCATTTTTCAATTTTGCAACCCCCCACCCCCCAACCACCCCAATCTAACCAGCACTCAAAAAAAGTAGAAAACTATCAGGAACCCAAAAAATGAAGTTTGAGATGAAGTTTGAGGAATATTTAGAATGTTTGCTGCTGATACTCCACCACCCATGCACCGATTTTTTGAATTATAGCAGTATTACCTACTACGGCCCCACAGCATATGGCTATCCAAACTTAATCACCATTCATGCAGCGGTTACTGAGGTTATGAGGCTAGAAGAATGCCAACAGACAGGCAGGCATACCGACAGAATGCCCAAAAAGCATATTATCTCGAAACAGAAAATGTTCACGATCACAATACTTCCCTCACCTATCGGTGTGTGCAGTAAAAACGCAGCATTTTGTTTTTAGACGACTTTTCTATCTTGACAAAATCGTATTTCTAGCACAATTTAATTAGGCTACTACCACAGTATATCGAAAACGTAATGGCTAGCTGGTTATCAAACCAGAAAATAATAAATGACATGCTAATAGGCTACTAGATCATTGGACACATTTTTTGGAAAAATGTTATCTCAACAAATAAAATATGAATCTGAGTAATGCAAATTTATACAAGGTGGGGCACATTAATCAAGTGTTTTTGAAATAATCATAAAATTATTAGTTTTTACTCTAAAAAAAAATATTGGTAGTAGAACATAGCTGATAATAAACCATTTTGAAATATCTAAGTGCAAAAATTACATCTGGCATATGATGCAGCCGTTCACGAAAATTGCACTCCACTGTTTCCAGCATGTGTCTGTTGATTTTTGAGAGATTCCATGGCGAATCGCTTCCTTCTCTGCGTCTAACGTACGGGGCTTGGCCCTTTAAACACGTGACTTGAGTTACCTCGATAGAAAAAAAAATCACAAATTGATAAGTCGGGAGACCGAGGAGGTCATGAAATGCCACCAAACCTCCAAATTGAACGATTTGGAAACAGGTGGCGAAGAACAGTCATGGATGCTCTAGCGGTGTGTGCCGTGGCCCCATCTTGCTGGAACTATAAATCTTTGATATCCATCCACACCTCTTCTTTGCAATTCAGGTATGAGAAAGGTATTCAAAATATGAATGTAACGTTTAGATGTTACTGTAGCGGTGATCCCATTTTCTCCAAAAACATATGGGCCAGTGATGCCACGCCATATGCCACGCGTTGTTCTAGCGTCTACCGCTCCATGTTGGCAAGTGGTTAGTAAGAAAGTGAAATGGTTTGAGTCAAGGAATGGATTGTAATAAATCGCGCGCTCCTCCCTTTTCTAATATATTAGTACTACTCAAACCAAAAACACTTGGTTTTTATGCTCCACCCTGTATAATCAGTGCCGCATAGAAACCAACACTTACATGCTTATTTACCTTTCGAGCGGCATTCTCTTTCTCTAACTCGCTCAGATTAAGTAGTCTCATCGTTCGTTAAGGCATACTATGGAAGCTTGACCAATAACATTTGATTATTTATTATTATTTGGTAATTCTAAAATTCGTTGAAACTGATAAGTCAACGCACTTGACGCCAGTTTAGGATCACCTTATGAGGAAGTTCAGACTAATTAGAATTAACATTTATATGACATCTTTTCTCGTTATTATGATATATGAAATAACAATGTGCAGTGTGCATATCATTTTTTTCATTCGGAATCGTTCGAGGAAGTACCTTGGTGCTAATATTTTTATGTAATATCTAATAACTTTCATTTTGTGAGCAGTAATAGTGCAGGTTGCTATTTTTTCATTGGTTTTTTTGTGTGGTTTCACTTACAAGGTATGCAGCCTTGCAGCAAAAGAAACTAGCTCCTTTTTGTTTGGTTTGCATCTAGATACGATCGATATTTTCATATCAATGAACTTATTGTAGTATGACCAATATACATTTTTATGAATGTATATTAATTTGAAATGCATGTACATAATTTAAACCTATAAATTTAACAATTCAACTTCTTGTGCCTTGGCCATAGAACTGGATAAAAATGTTAATGAACTACTTTTATTAATTACAGTTTGACATGAAAAAAGTTTCCTTATCTTTATAGGCGAAGGAGGTAAAAAATACAACATGAATTTGCATAATTTTATTAAACAAGAAACGTATCGTTAATATATACAATTTTAACAAATTTTTCTCATATAGTATGGTTGTTCGAAAACAGTCGTACGTCGCCGTCGTATGTATTTTAAAACTACAGATAAATTAGATGTATAATAGTGGCGGCAGTATTTGGAAGTATCAGATTAAACTATGCACACGCATGAACAACTTATTACAGTGCAATAATTTTGTTTGAATATTCTGATCACAACCATTGGGATTAGCGACTCTTTAATTTTTTAAGCACATTCACCATTCCTAGAAAAACAGCTTAGCGGTCACATGCACCATTAAGTTGGGTCTTCAATATTTAGGTACTGTTAAACTTGCGTTGATTTTAAGACTAAACAAGCAATAATAAATAACAATGTAAAACATTAAAAAACATGCTTTAACAGCATGTCGAAGTAAAACTTAACCATCTCTAGACAGCTGAAAATAAAATAAGAGTTATGTGACAAACAAAAATGTGAAAAAAATGTCTGTTATTCGTTATTCGATGACTTCTAGAAGTAGCTGCACCTGTTGGATTATTTAGTAAGAATCCTAATTTTTTTAATAATTGTTTACTACTATTTGTTGTGCTGAGTAGCTTGACAATGTACGTATATAGTTTATGAATGCTTCTTGATCTGAAAGAAAATGATTTCTTACTTTAGCGATTCAATTTCAACAATATGTGTAACTTTGGTTTCACGCAACATAACTTTTGTGCAAATACCAGTCTTGATTCTAACTAAATTGTTTTTTGAGAAGTCTTTAAATTACTGCCACCAATACTCACACTTTCAACTTAGACTCAATTAAGTATCTAAAAGACACTGGTATCATGGCGAGATGAAGAAAATAAAAGTTTCTACTTCTGTATGAAAAACTGTTACCAACAAATTATCCTTACGTTATGATATTTTGACTAGTTTGACACGTTTTCATACATAAAAAGTCAATAAGGTTTTTATTATCCTTATAGTTCACATAATTAGAGCTTAGATCTAATTTATTATGGGTAAATATATTGCTGTGAGTAGTTATATTTAAGTTCCAAACAATGAACAGGAAGATTTCAGAGTAACACATGTCTCCACTCGAATGCGTTAGATAACTTCGACAGTCGTAATATGACTCTCTTTTCCCCATGCATCCTTTTTTGAAGGTCTACCCCAAGTGTATTATTTTTGAGTAACACAGGTACACAAAATAAGACACCTACCATTTTTTAGTAATATGCGACACCTATTTTTATGTATTTTCACGGACCAAATTCGAATTGATAATAATTTGCAAAAAATGGAGAAATTGTGCAAAAATGTTTGTCTTCATCCGGTGAGCGTCTTACCTATTTGAATGAATTAACTACAAATATCAAACGTATTGAGCTGTATCTTCAGGTTTTGTAGATACCGAAAATAATAACAGAAAATGATATTCGGGTGAATTTCGTCAGAACACAATGCGGAAAAAATTGGTTGCAGTTTAGCTTCTAGAGGCAAACAGGGAGAGCGTTGAACGAAATCTGACGTGAGTCAATAGAACCAATTTCGAAGTAATCCGTATACATGACATTCTGAATAAACCCCAAAATTTGATTATATATGTATATAAACCAGCGCTACAGGTCTTCTAGGCCCTTGGCTTCTATCTTCTCTAGTGTCTGTCTCCATCTTCTTCTATCAGTTGTATGTTTTCTCCAATCGCCAGAAATGACCTCTTCTATGTCTTTTTGTGTCTCATGCATATATTTTTTCTTTGGACATCCCTGTCTCCTTTTACCCCCTTTCGCCATGAACAGCACCTTTCTGGTGCATCTTTCCTCTGGCATTCGCATCATATGTCCCAACCATCGGACTATTTGAGCTCGTATTTTCCTCGTTATTTTTGGTTTCTCATATAGGTTCATTATTTCCTCATTTGTGCGTCTCCTCCACTGCCCTTCTTATGTTCTAGTGCCTCCAGAAATTTTTCTCAACATTTTTCTTTCCCAAACCTCAAGCTTTTTCTCTTCTTGCATAGTCATTGTCCATGTTTCACATGCGTATAGGGCTACTGGTCGTATTATCGTCTCATAAATTCTAATTTTGGCTTCTCTTGATACTTCTTTAGCTTTCAAGATTTTTGCTAACGACCCAGCTGATCTACTACCTTTCAAAATCCGTTTGTCTCCTTCATGCCCTTCTTGGCATCGGTTTGTTATAGTCACCCCGAGATATTCAAACTGCTCCACCTTTTCAAAATTATATTCTTTATTTTGTGTTTCAAGTTTGATACTTTTACTTTGTTGTAGTACATCAGATTTCATTTCCATATATTTGGTTTTCTCTTCACTTATTAGCAGTCCAAATTTTCTTGCTTCACTTTCAAATCTTCTGAATACTAATTCTAATTGCTTTTTTGATCTTGTAAGTAGTACACCGTCGTCAGCGTATGCAATACATTGTTCCTTATGATGGAAAATTTGATTAGGTTAATAAAAATGAATAACAAACAGTTTTCTATAATTAGTCAAAATCCTAGTTAGACGGACATCAGGTTAGAATTTAACACGTCAATATAATTATATAACATAACAAATATTTGTCATTCAATCCGTGTAAATAAAGTAAAATTGGCGGAAAGTGCTAGGCGTGACCCTAAATTTAAAAAAACCCGAATGATCTGCTTATGAACAGAATGTATATATAACTACTATACTATATACTATAATTTTAACCTCAAGCTCAAGAATTATAGAGTATAGATTTATTGTATGTTTGTATGCAAACAAAAAATATCCACTTTGTGCAATGTACTCAAATATTATAATACACCAATTAAGTAAGACTTGTAATTTCGGAATAGCTTGTTTACGTCAAAAAGATTTTAGGTTGTGCATCTCAACGCCAGTATGGCTTCCTTAGGCATAGGTCTACGGGTGACCTACTGTGGAAAACATCTTGAAAATACTGCTGCCAAGATAAAGACGCGTAACAATATTATTCAAAAATTATGTGGAACGACATGGGGAGCTTCAGCAGATACACTGCGCATATCAGCCATTGCACTGGTCTTCTCTACAGCCGAATATTGTGCCCCGGTGTGGCTAAACAGCTGCCACACCAATCTGGTCGACGTCCAGCTGAACCACACTATGCGCCTGATAACTGGAGCAATCCGACCGACACCCACCTACTGGCTTCCTTTGTTGAGCAACATATACCCACCCGCAATTCGTAGGAGCGAGGCCCTGCTTAGGGAATACCACAAGCTACAAGAGAACCTGGATCTACCCATACAGGAAGACATACCAAGCCTACGACGAAATAGACTCCGCTCACGGAACCCCCCGGTGCGGCAAGCAGAACAGCTGGATGCCAGTAATATCGAAGTGAGGGACCTGTGGGATCAGAACTGCCAACGTATTGAAAATTTTGAGGAGCGCGAGTGGTTCCGAGGGTATAACCATAACACTGTTGGCACTGAACTCGACAGAAAGCTGTGGGTCAAATTGAACAGGTTCCGCACTGGACATGGCCGGTGCGCGGACTCACTTCACAAGTGGGGTGCCACGGAGTCTCCGGCCTGTGACTGCGGGGCTCCCAACCAGACAATCAGGCACATTAGGGACGAATGCCCCCTGCGTTCCTATCGGGGAAGTTGGAGCGACCTTATGAAAGCTGACGATGCAGCTCTTGACTGGATTAGGAACTTGGATATTGATATTTAGTTAGGTTCATGTGTAATTTTTTTTTCTGTGATTTTTGCTTTTTTTTTCTTTGTGCTATCACTTATTGGTTATTATATACCTGTATCTATGTTATGTACGCTGCATGTAAGCCATACGAAAATAAAATAATAAAACTGTGGAAATAGAGGATCACCCAAGAGTCGATTCACCTTTCATCAAGCTTTTGGAAATCGACATCAACAATAAGCATGCATGATCACGTCGTCAGTATAGCTAAAACGGCATCTCAGAAGCTTGGAGTTTTGTTCCGCAGTAGGAAGCTGTATACACCAGAGCAACTACTGCTCTTCTACACGGCACAGATCCGACGATCGTTGTAGTATTGCTCTCATATGTGGGGATGCGCTCCGAAGCGCCCTCTCAAGCTCTCTAAAGCTTATGGCCACCATCAAGAAGAGAGCAATTAGACTAATCGATACGCCTAGCCTCACATAGGACCTCTACAGCCTGGAACATCGAAGAAGGGTGGCTGACCTGTTCCTGTTTTACACTTTCTATCACGGAAGATGTTCGAGTGAGCTCTCCCCGATAATAACACCAAAACGCGTCCAAACGAGGAACTCTAGAGAGACTCTGCGAGCGCATCCTTACCAGGTCGAGCTTCCTACTCCCTGAACCAGTCTCCTCCAGCATTCCTTCTTTTGGCGAACTTGGACACTGTGGAATGGGCTGCCGGGAAGTTTGCTTCCCGACGGCTACAACCTGCAGCATTTCAAATCTAACGTGCAGGGATACTTATCCTCTCACAGTGCTTCTACAGCGCCTTACGCTTTCAGCCTTTGCGTGAGGCAGACCAAAAAACCCTTTTTGCAGAATTTCCGTTATTAAAGATTTACTGTAGTTATCAAAGCATTGAAGTTATTGACCATTCTAGCAATAGAAACTTTGTATTTTATCCACAGCAAGCTCAAATAAAGTGGATCGTAATCTAATTACGTGAACTATAATATTTTAACTCGCTCATTCTTTGAAAGGAACGATGAATGGTTGACTCTTATAAAACTTGCTGGACTCTTGGTTGCCCAGCAAACTATGTTCATCCCCTCCTTTACTAAGAGCATAGGCTGCGTCGCTCCCTTTGAACTCTTTTGCACCGTGTTCTCCACTGTTGCCTTTTTTATGCTCCGACGCATGCTCTTGGTTGTAGTGTCCTTCTTTCTTGGCCTCTTCGCTGTTGTACTTCTTCTCTTCGTTGCCTCCTTTGAAAGACGATCCTGCACCTTCTCCATAGTTTCCTTTGTGTCCTTTGAATTCGAAATTGTCACCCTCGTCATGGGACTCGTCGTAGAATTCTTCTGTTTTGCCCGTTTCGTCTAAATGATGGGATTTCTTGAATCCTTTCACTTTGTGGCCCTTCTTATGTCCCTGTTTGGCTTCTTTCTTCTCTGCGGTTTCACCTATGGAATAAGTACAATATTTTTTATAAATAAATAATCTACTCAAGATCCATTCGATAACATCGTAATGTCTTGGTAAAATGGCTATATTTGAGAATGTAACTACACCGATACCGCCCAGTTGATCAAACACAGAGTGAGTACTAACATGATACTCTTTTTTGAACTGTGTATATAGAAGTCATTAAAATAAGCAACATTTTCAAATAACTTTTTTCAGAAAACTGAAAGACAAGCGAGATACATAATCAAAAAAGTAAATCTGAGCTTGTGTGCCAAGACGTACCTATCTCTTTGTGTTTAGTTTTTCGCTGGGATTTTTGTCTTATCGATCAGGCATTGTACCTGTCAATCACTGCACTAGTCAATTTCAGTTTATCAAAGATAGTTATAAACTGTAAATCCTAAAAGCTGTTTATAATATTGGGCCACTTTGAGGATATACCAATACAAAATTAAGGACGATAAACAACACGTGACTACTGCTCTATCTGACAGGTATCATTTCTAATCGATTTGATAAAAAATCCGAGCAAAAAACTAAAGATAAACAGATTAGTTACGATCTGATACATAAGCCCAGATATACTTTTGGCATTCCGTGGATCGCTTATTTTTCAGTTTTTTTGAAGTTATTTGGGAAAGTTGTTTATTTTAACGACTTTCATACACAGTCTAAAAAAGTACCAACACAGGACTCGCCCTGTATATATAAAAAGGAGGCGTACTGAATATTACACATTTTGGCGGTCAGGTATCTAAAACGAAAGGAAAAAATTCTGAAGAGCTAAAAGAAACTTCCCTTTAATTGTCGATCTAAAGGGTGTAACAAGTACGGGACCTCCCTCTATATAACTGCCGAACCCGCATACCTCTCGTTGGAGAAAATACCTCGTAGACCATGTAAAGCAATTCAACGTATGCATATATATTAAAGTTCTTGATTAATTTCAATGCAATGCTTTTTTATGTAATGAGCAAACCAAAGAAAACATTTCACACACCAATAGATCAAATAAATGAAGAATTTTATACTAATTGTATTACAATAAAAAAGAATAGGTATTAAAATTAAATTACTTTGACTGATTTCAACAAAAAATAACCTTATTATACCAAATATCTTGCGATTTTCATCTTCTCAATGTCAGTTTTTTTGTAATGTCATGTGTCGACATGTCTCTCATAATCCAATATTTCATTAACTTTATTTTGCCTATAGTATTGGTGACTTTATTTTTCATTCAATCATTATGGGTGCTACTAATATTGTTTTATACATGTAGCTGCTTCTACTTGCTTAACGTACGAAATTCAAATCGGTTTAAGTTTTACTTTCTACACCGATAGGTTAGGAGAGTATTGTGATCGCGAAAATTTTCGATTTCGAGATAATACGCTTTTTGGGAGTTTTATGATATCTACGTAACGAAATTCCACGTAACTTATTTCTGTCTGTTTATCTGTCGTCGTTCTTCTAGCCTCGTAATCTCAGTAACCGCTGCTCGGAGTGTGATGAAATTTGGACAAATATATGCTGTAGGGTGTATCGATGCATGGGCGGTGGAGCAATTAGCAAAAAATTAAAATTGCAAATGTTCCTTAAACTATTTAGGCGTTTTAGGAGTTCCTAATCATTTCCTATTTTTTTTTTGACGTGGGTGTAAATTGGGGTAGCTGGAGGGTTGCAAAACTGAAAAAGTTTTTGTATCCATAATAGGCGCGCCATTTGAGAAAATCTTTGAACAAATTAAAATCGGTGTCCAAATTGGAGATTAGAATTAGCCCATCACTCAGGATCCTGAAATGTTTTAGGTCAAGCATACAGGTTAATTTCAATATTGTAACTATTTAGTGCTTGTGAAAGAAATTGTTGAACAAATTTTATGTACCCCCTTTAAGGGGGATGCTCCAATGAAGTTTCTTTATATGAAGGACCCTATCTTTTTTCCGATGAGGAATCACCCTCTTAAATGTTTTATACTTATTTAGTTACACCATGTATAGTAAGAAGCTTGATAGGCGAGAAGTACTTTCTGAATCAAAATAAATGTCCTAGGTTTTTCCCAGCAGCTGGCACTGGCGAAGTATGTTCGGGACAGATCAGGCTTTTTGCAAGCATCATTATTTTCTGGAACCATATACTCGCTTATTTTACCATATTCTTGAGTCACCAAGTGAGTATTATTTCCAGATGTCCCGAGAGAAAGACAGCTGTGGATCGAGTTTGCAATTTTAGAAAGTAGAGCACTAATTTGAAGCATAAACAATGGAGCAAAGGCTCCCACGTTGATTTTAGAGGAAGAGGAGATACCATAGACCATGACATAGACTTTACGATCAAAAATGTCGACTAACCACCCACATAGTTGAACGATACTCTAGATTGTTTCGGAGAGTCACATCTGCTTTTGAAGCCTATATTTGCCAAACAAATAAGAAATAACTAATTTTGCGTGTGCGTTACTTCAAACGTCCGAACATATCGATGTTATTAATCGGTTACAAACACACAAACAAACATACAGGTGAGGATATTATGAACTGAAATGAAATTACAGTGGCTGTAACCTTTAGAATTCTGAATCCTAAGACAATGGATCACTTCGGAGAAGGCAATATTATTGCAATATACATCAATACATATCAGAGAGATCCTGATTAAGGTTCAAATTGATAAGTACTTTCACCATTTCTCAAAAAATGAAGACCTATTTATCACATTCACCATTTTTAACAACACTGTGAAAGCTACCAAAATTCAAATTCTGGTTCCTGATAAAGTGGGTCAAAATTGAGTCTAAAGGCATACAAATAAACAGACATACAGGTGAAGCTAATAAAAGCGAGTTAAAAAAGGGCAAAGACATTCATTATCCTATAAGGATTTTGTTTGGACTCGGAAACAATTTGGAATAGGATTTTGTGCCAAACATTATTTAAGAATTATTCCCCGCCTCACAGATACAAAATTTTATTAGTTAGTATAATTAGTCGAAAAATGTCTTTATCAAAATATTCGAGAGAAGAAGCAGGAATGTACTATTTACTTTTATTCATCTGATTCATTACAAATATTATTTTTGAGGATTATACAAATCTAGCTTACAGGACAGCTGAATTAAACTGTTTTGTTAAAAGTATCTGGCTTTGACAAACTTCAGAATGATGGCGCAAGTAGGCAACACATTTCAAAATGATGAAGATGCCTCCCTCTAACTGCATGAAGTATGAATATACTGGAGAACAAAACAATAATAATTGTATTTGTCTGAAGAATTTTCAATTTAACGCCTCATTTTGATCAGTATCAATTCTTTAATGGAGCGGAACTGGTACATTACGGTTCAGTTCACCTTCTGTTGTATCAAATATTACGTTTCGTTTGACAGTGAACTTGATCGTGTTTACATTTTTTCTTTCGTCTCTTGAGTGTGCTAATAGTATTGTGTAATCTTGTAACACCTAGAGAAAGAAAATCGTCTGTACAATTGTTTGATTGACACAATTAAACATTAATGCTTCTGAGGATTAAATACATCAATACTTAGGTCCACCGCTTACAGGCTGTTACTATTGTAACCACAAGAGATCTGGAATTTGATCTTCTGTGGACGATTCATTATCTCTATAGCACAAAAAATTTTGTAACTCATTTCCGATGGTCTGTATTTCTCGCATCTGTACGGCTTTCCGCTTCACGATGTAATTTTCCCAGTGGGTTAATACAAATATGAATGGGCTTCACAGTTTCCGAAAATCCATACAGTTACGGCGCCGAAGAAATATTAGTAAAAAACGAGAATACCTTATCGCCTAATTGTAAGAGATTGATATGCCGTCACTGAAATTTTTGTTGTACTGAAGCACAAACAGAAACCCTTCACTTTTATTTATCAAATCAACTCAGTGATGGCGGATGAATAAATATGTTTAAACTAAAAATATGAAAAATTCTCAAACTGCGCTTTGTACTCCGCATTACTGATCACTTTCCAGAAAAGAGAGAGAGAGAGAGAGGAAGAAGAATATGGTAGCGGGGGGACGGTGCAGTTCGGTCGCCCCTAAAAATGTTCAGGGATTACACATTAATTACCCTCGTTCCAATAGCCCATGGCATCTTAAAAGCTAACAAAAGCTGAAGAATTGTGGTATGCTATATCTAGGTATGGAAAAAATGACTCTACAATGGCTACCTAATTCGCCTTAAGTGCATTAAAATACTAAGGCAATGATGAGCTTGATTGTAGATACGGATTTTTCAAAGCACAACAAATATATAGGTATTTTGTACGTGTTTGGAAACTCGATTATAAGTATTGTAATACCACACTCGATTACTCGATTATAAGTACTGTAATACCACACATTTTCAATGAAAAAAAATTAAAATGCTGAGGATTTACGGGTTACAGAACAATTTTCCCAATAAATTTGTCAGTCTTTTCAATCTAGTGAAGCATCAATTTACTATATGTTTCAAAATCATAGTGTAATACAGTATACACCTTGTGGAGAATTATTAAGCCTATCTCAACTAACTATACTAACCTTCTTTCTTATAATGTTCTCCGCCATGGTACTCCTTCTCCTTTTCATGCGCTTCTTTCGCTGCCTTTTCTTCCTTCACGTAACCATTATCGCCTTTCTCTGCTTTGGACCCTTCAGCTGCTTTAACATATCCTTCTTCACCCTTATGTACTTCGTCAGCCTTCTTCCCTTGAGCTTTCTCGAAATGTTCTCCTTCGTACTTCTTGCCTTCTTTGTTGAACTCCTCTTTAGCTTCTTCTTCACCACCAATTTCTTTTTGATAACCTGAAATATTTCATAGTACTGTAGTATCCGAGTAGAAGAAGTATGCCTTGGTATTGTGGATCCATTGAAGAAACTTCAGAGTGGCTTGCTTACTAAATAGGGATCCAAGACATACTATTTTGCCTTTCATATAATAATATCCTTATTGCTGTAAGACAGCATTCTTAATTTGAACTTACAGTCCAACGTGACTTCAAGAAATAAAGTAAACATTTTGTTGTTGTTGTTGGTAGATGTTTCGAAAAATATGTTTCGGATTGTCTACAATTTTTGGGTACAACGTTTTGATTGATCTACTGTCTTCAATAGTCTTCAGGTGAACTGTCAAACATGGCCGAAAGTAAAAAGGATATATTTCGGGATACGTAGTTTTATTGATAGGCCAGTAAAGTGCGATGGATACTATATATCGCATTATACTAGTTTTATTAGAACGTACTACATACATGCATGCAGGTCGGTATGTAGTAGTAGTATAGTGATATTTATGTAAGTGGATATATTATCAGACCAGTAGTATTTGTGTACCAGAAATATTCTTCAATTCTCCAATGTACGAGTTAAAAGGTATTTGATACCGAAGGCAACAAAAACAGTCAAACTTTTTGGACAACGCTTGAATAAGTTTACAATTGTGCTTAATGGATGCACTGCAATGCATTGAAAATATAATCGGTTTAGGACATTTCTTGCATCGGTTAAGGTGAATACTGAATTTAATCATGTTGGAGAGGCTTGATGGACATATGAGAGAAAGGGAAGGCATTTTCACGAATCGTATGATTCCTCCCTTGTTCACGTTACACAAAGTAACGATATGTTGAACTGGAAGGTGTTCGCAGGTCTCAGATTACGAAAAATCGAAACTAATAATGAAAATACGCTATTTCAACAGACCTGTCTAGTGACACATTCGGTGATAAGTCGAAATAGCCTTCTTTGAGCTGCATTGAGGGTGAGCGAGGAGTTGTAAAAGTAAAACAATGTAAGGATTTGGAGGATGGAGGTGGTGAGAAAGGTTTTTTTTGTTTACTAAACACCTTTTCTTTTGTGAAACTTATTCGTATAAGAACTAAGTGATTTGTCTCGTATATTATGAAGGGGCTCTGTTATGTTTCAATCTACTATTTGCGTAGAGCTTCTGTACATTTCTGTATGCGTTTAGGAAATGCAATTTGTCACTTCAACTAGTGAGTTTCAAAACTAGTGTAATATTATGTGACTCGTATTATCGTATCATATGAAATGACACTTAAATAAAATATTGAAAATTAAGTTCTGAAAGATGAAAGCTTTATGTTGAAAAGCTGACATAAGTGTTATAATGTGTGGCCTTAGTTTAATTCAAACAATATCTCATGCAAAATACTACTTCTGCTAATTGTACTAGTGAAAGAACTTTTTTTTGGAAAAGCAAATTGCTTAATCATAATCATTTCCTTAGCGAAACTCGCAGATATAAAATATGACGATAGACCTCGAGTCTCATCAGTTACTATAAACAAAATAAAGTTTCGCGGAAGAGGCCAAACAGGTAACAGCTTTTGAGGATGCAATCCACTCGTGTTGACGAAAGGTCTAGCTGCGAAGCGCGCCGATGCCAAGTCGGCGGAGCATATCGATCAGGCCGAACAGCCCAAGAACAGACAGTTTATCGTACCATGGCCGCAAAAGCCTTACACAATACATTATTATAGTATAATATATTCATAATAATACTAAAACAACGACATTATTTATACTGCCGGTGAATCTGACAAAAAAAATAATGTACAAAAAGAATCAATTAATAAAACGACAATATGGTTTCAGTTTGATTCTTATTACTTTTGATGATTGAAGGGCTCAGTAGTTTGATGAGAAGGCAACATAGCAGTGCAAAACATTATAAGTAAATTACTTTTTTTATATTGCAGTTCTATGGTGTGGAATGTCAAGGGTATCTTCTTTTTTAGAGGATATTGATAGCAATAAGTGCTGGGGAATTTAACGAGTATCCTATATAGAGTTGGCCTAGTATGTATTCAGATGTTATTTGCTGGAAATGTCATGCCACTGTGGTTGCGGCTGTCAAACATAACCTTATTTTTTAGCTGTGGCCATAACTTTTGATCATAAATGTTCAGGTTGTTTTATAAAGAATTCAATAATCCTCTCGACTTCCAGATCGTCCTCATCAATTTCATCTATACCGTTAATTGTTAGTTTAAATAATTTATTCTGAATCACGGTTGCTGGTGGAAAAGTACAAAGTTAACTATTAGTTAGTTGTAAAGGTGTAGGCGGTGCAAAGGAATGTGTTGGATAAATCGTGATTAACATCAACTACAAGGGATGCTAACCACTGTTTAAGTCTAGAATATTATGCCTTCATTATTTGAATTTCTCACCTTATCTAAAACTTCAAGTTTTGAGCCATCCAAAAACACATCAAAACTGTATATCTAGTGTGAAAATGTGAAACCAGAGTATTTGAATTACTAATAACGTTAAAAAAGTTACTAACCAATGATCCCCGGATGACTATAATGCATGTTATGATGCGGTGCACCAAATCCTTGATGCATGCCTTCAAGAGCTATAGGAGTAGTGTAAAGCTTGCCAAATCCAGGGCTTCCCATGAAAGACGGCATTCCCACATGATGCCCTATCTGTCCAGACTCTTCGGGGAAGTATCCTCCTTCGACCACGTGGTATCCATGGACGGGTATGTGTTTCGAACCAGCCTTCATCATGTCCTCGGTCTCGTACCGATAATGGTACATCGGTCTCCTCACCACCTCAACCGCATCCATGGTACCGATGACCGCAAACAGAACGAAGTACCGTGACATTTTTCAGACGGTGAGATGCAAACTGAGCTGGAAAAGGTGATTGAATTAGGTATTTATACCTAAACGCTTTAACAAGGTTTTGCTTCGCTGATTTTCTTTGTTTGTTTTCTGCGGTTAGTGCCAGCGCATGTAAGCATAGGTGATTTGGGTTGCAGAAAAGCGAAGAACTCCATCTTGACATGCATTTGTTATAATGTAATTATCCTCGGCGGCCGATTATGGAATGCGAAGGAGTTTCGTTTTTTACCTGCTTTTATTTGGTCTGTTTTCAAGGATTTAGCTATCGACGACTGTCACTTTTATACCTATATGTAATTTATATTTGTACTGGATGAAGCCATGCTTCTACCACGTACCGTATTATTATATAGCCTGGTGAGGAATGGGCAATGCATAAAATGCCCATTTTTTTGCTTACGTTCAGTAACGTGCCAAGGTCTTTGTCCCCCCCGCAATTTTTTTCACGGGGCCCCCCTTCTACATAAAAAAATAATATTTCAAATCGGTTTATATTATATAACCACATTGAAAGCAACAAATGTGTCAACTATTCGGTCTATGCCTTCTGCCCCTTCATTTTCCATAGAAATTAATGCCAAAGAACTTAGGCGCGGTTCACCCATTTCCGATCTTGCAAAAAAATGTATTAGTTCTAGTTTTGAGAATCGAGCTTGCTTGAGGCGATGTAACAGGCAGGTACACTACTAATCAACAATTGATTTTTCCCCAATACTGTTAAGACTTTTCAGGATTACATATAGAAGATTTTTTATTTGAATTATTTCCGATGCAAGATTTTTTGTAAGATCATCTGAATATTTTTCAACTAGTTCTTTTACTTTATTATTAATTTCCACTTTTTGCACTTTAATAAGTGTTTTGGGGCTTAAAATACCGAATTTTGAATAGACATTTTTGAATGCCTCACATCAATTTTTGGTTGTAGTAAAATAGTTCTAGGCATGTGTTGAATACTAAACTTTTTAAACGATTTTTAGGGTCTTCAATTGGTCCATCAACCGCCACTTCATCAAAAAACTTTTTAGTAGTACGAATTCTTTTGTCTGTAAATTGAGGCTCAATACCCCAGTCTTTTGCTATTGTTACTGAAGTTTCAAAGATATTTTCAAAATTTTTCCTAAATTCCCTAATTGATCTCAAACATATGCAATTAAATCTGTGGCTTGTCCAATATCTATATCACTTTTTTGTGAACACTTTGAAAGTAAATTGACGTTTTCAAATATTTTTCCTTGAAATATCAATAAAAATGCAAATTTAAAATCTTCTATTTTATTTTGTAAGACCTTTGCCTTGTCCCTATCAGATTTTTTCTTTGCTATTATAGCTAGATTCGACAAACATTTAACGACGATTAAATAGTTACTTTTTGATGAAACTATCGATGCAACCCTGCATGACCATCTGGTGGGACATATTTTTTTTAAGGTGGAACCCACTGTTTTACTGCATTTTAGTTCAGTGTTTAAGGCTTGCCAACGAGGCAGACTTTGGCTAAAAAAAGAGAAAGTGACTGAATGGTATCAAAGGGGGCCCCCGGATGTTCGAGGCCCCCCCGCACCGCGGGCCCTGCGGGCCCTTTCGGCACGCCACTGCTTACGTTAATCCATACGTTAAGTCTCAAGTTACGTGACTCTGAACCCAGGGTAATAGTCTGTTGTTCAGTGAGCGGTAATGATTGTAGTAACTCACGCAGTTGTAAATCAACACGTGAGTTGTTACCGTTACTGATTCAGTACTCCATACACATGACGGTGATATCAGTTTAATATTTTCCCAAAACATGAAGCTGTAGTCTGTAATCCTGTTGCAACAGTCATCGCCCACAAAAAGTGTGTTATGTTGTGAGGTCTTTCTTTCACAGGTCAATGGATGATAGCCTATCACGAACACAACAAATTTTTCAGTTTTACAAACCCCCACCCGCCAACTACCCCAATTTAACCCTCACCCAAAGGAGAGTAAAAAATGATCAGAAACCCATGAAATACCAAAAAAAACGATTTTTGAGCTTTTATGCTTTTAGTTTCTTGAATATTGTTGCGCGGCCACTGACACGATTTTTAAAAATCATTTGCATTTTTCATCCTCACGACGGTATTAAAACTTTGTAAAAATTCCATTAAACTCAATTGAATTGAGTTTCCATGCTACAGAATTGGGATGAAATTGGAGTGGTTGGGGGATGGGGGTTTGTAAAGCTGAAAAATATGTTCTATTCATAATAGGCTGCCCATTGACCTGTGAAAGAAATACCTAGCGGCGTAATAACACTTTTTAGGTCCATCGGAACGTTGCCTTGCCGATTACAGAAACCAAGGGAATTTTCTCGTGCATACAAAATTCATACGAGTATTACTTTAGATCGTTCTGTATTGTGTAACGCGGAAACTTTTGAATTGACTTTAATGACATTTTGTCATTGTTGAAATGATTGGGTTACGAAATGAGAACAAACTAATAGGGCTACTAACAAGCGTCGTTTACAGCGTTGTTCTGATTACAGCGCTACCTGCCGGATATAATGTAAATTTATGGTGGCACCCAGGGTTAGCCATCATCAGTTGTAGGTGGCTATGCGCTAAGCCGCTAGCTCGACACATGACACGTTACAGTTTAAGACAACAGATGACGCAGTGTTGCAGTTACTATCATATGCCCGACAAAATTCAACAGCTATTTTTTCAGGAGCATGCGAAAGCATACCTGTCTAACGTAGGCAGATTAGGCCAACTTATGGATTTTTCGTTAAATGTAACGAAGTCCTGTAATTGCAGTCGAACAACAGTAGTAAGGCAGCTCGCTATTAATGCTGCTATAATTTTGGAAACCGGTTCATGGGCGGTAGGGTAACCATCAAAAAACAAAACATTCAAATGTTCCTCAATCTTCGTTTTTAGGTGTTTTACGGGTTCCTGATCATTTTCTACTTTTTTTGGGTGGGGGTGAAATTGGGATGGTTAGAGGGTGGGGGTTGTAAAACTGAAAAATTGGTTGTATTCATAAAAGACCTGTCCATTAGGGTGAGAGAGAAAGACCTAGCGGTATAATACGCTTTTTTAGGTCCATCCGATCCGAACATTGCATTACAGAAACCAAGGGACTTAGACTTTTCCAATGTATACATATGAGTATTGCTTTAGATCGTTCTGCATTTTCTAATGTGAAAACTACTGAGTTGAAGTCAATGAAATTTTGGCACAGTATGACTACTTTGGCGAGGATGGAAAACGCGTATGATTTTTAGAAATCGTCTCAGTGGCGGCGCAGCAATATTAAAAAAACTAAAAATATGAAAATAGCTCAAACTTCGTTTTTAGGCGTTTTAGGGGTTCCTGATTATTTTCTACTTTTTTGCGTAGGGGTAAAATTGGGGTGGTTGAGGGTTAGGGGTTGTAAAACTGATTTTCTTTGTATCCATAATAGGCTGCCCCACTGACCTGTGAAAGAAAGACCAAGCGGCATAATATACTTTTTATATGTCTATCCGAACATTTCCTTGTCGATTACAGAAACCAAGGAGAATCATCTGATACATACAAAATACATACGAGTATTACTTGAGATCGTTCTGTATTATGTAAGGTGGAAACTTTTGAATTGACTTTAATGGCATTTTGACACAGATTTATTACCGTGACGAGAATAGAAAATGCGTATGGTTTTTAGAAATTGTTTCAGTGGCGGCGCAACAATAATAAAAAACCGAGTAAAAAACTAAAAATATAAAAACACCTCAGACTTCGTTTTTAGACGTCTTAGGGGTTCCTGATCATTTTCAAATTTTTTTTTGATGAGGGTAAAATTGGGGTAGTTCGAGGGTGGGGGGTTGTAAAACTCAAAAATTTGTTGTTTTCATGACAAATTGTCCATTGACCTATGAAAGAAGTACCTAGTAGTATAACACACTTTTTTGCGGTCGGGCGAGTAATGATTTGGTTTCAAGGGGATCTCAGACTATGTAGCTTCATGCTATGGGAAAATAATAAAACTAGTATCACCATAATGTGTGGGAAGTACTCAGTCAATCAACTTGACTACATTTTTTTCCTTACTATGTGATTTTCAGAGAGCTTTCGCGATACCTCCAATGAGAGATTACCCTGGAACCATATTTCTGTAGTATCAACTCGTACAAAGTTTTGTAAGTACTTTCGCGGCGAAGATTAACTACTTTAATAGTCTGGCAAGCTGTCGAGAAACTCCCGTCAAACTTTTCGAAGTTCGGCAATAATCTTGATTGCTGCAAGCTCCAAAACGATTTAGGGATAAGTTTTCATTGATACGAAAACATCATCGCATTATATCAAGAATTATTGTAGGCTTTTGTCCGGGAGCGTGGATTAGTGGTTATTTTTGATATTTTGATAAAAATTTAACATTCCAGTATGGTAAAACGATATTCTGCTAATCCCAAGAGCGCCCACTATCTATACCAATCTTTTGGTTCTAGGAAGGACTAACTCCCAAGTACTGCTATTTTACGTTATATTGAAGTATCACTCTCAACTGGAATCAGTCGAATGTAATAATTTCTATAAGAGACGATTTTGTTATTTACACTATTATTTAATGTACTTTTATAAAGTTTTGCAATATTTGCTAGTTACAAGATTGACTTCTTACCAGTCGTATCTTGTAGCAAATGTCATTAAGAATGCTTTGTCCTGTAAACTAGTTGTTCACACCACAACGGTACGATTTAAGCGATTTTCTATCAGAAGTAAGGTAAATTCCTTAATTATCTTGACTATATAACCAAGCCATCTATAGAGTGTTTGAATAAGTAGACTTGAAATACATAATTACAATCGAGGAGAAGCCAAACAAAAACGGCTCACTTCGCAGCAGAACTGAAGCAAACTTTTTCCACTATCCTTCCCTAACAATGAAGTGTCAATACCTATGGAAGGGGCACGCGTGCACTCGTTTGCGGCTAGAATGAGATAGCGCTAGTCAGGGAAAACGGCAGAAGATTTGCCAATGTTCCACATAGCTAGTTAGGAGGTAGGTGGCTGTGCTTTTTCCCTGACTAGTTCTATCCCTCTCACTGACCTCTCTTTCTGATGCGTGATTTTTTCCTGTCTAGCTCTCTCTCCCTCACCGACCTCTCTTTCTTATGTCGTCCGCAAAAGTGGTACATTGTTTAAATGGGACGGGGCCATTCCATAGGTATTGACACTTCATTGTTCCCTAACCTACTTTCTGATAAGCAGAATCCAAATCAGCCAATAGATAAAAATAGATACAAAAGTCCACCTGACATCTATATAAAGGGTTCAGAAATTTCTTAGAGTAATTTAGATATCTAGGTAGCTGGATTGCAAAGGACTTGAATTCAGATGTGGAACTAAGAACAAGAATCGTGATGGCCTAAACAAGATTCTTGAAAATGCTGAGCGATAAAAGTGTAAATGTCTAAATAAGATACAGTTTCGACAAATGTGATTTTTTCCTGGTCCTCTGCATGGAGTCGAAGCGTGGATAATGAAGATCAATACAATAGATAGAATTTGAAATGTGGGTGTACCGCCAAGTGTTCAGAATGCCTTCGACAGGACGTACAAATATTGAAGTCCTGCGGCGAAGGAACAAGGAACATGATCCCTTAACTACCACAAAGATGAGAAAAGTCTACTTGGACATATAATGAGAATTAATAAATATGCCCTTCTGAAACTCATACAAAAGGTAAAATCGAAAGCACTGAGGACCCGGACGCATGGTTGAAAGAAGTCAGAGATTGGACGGGACTGGATCCTAATAGTTTACTCAGGAGAGTACAAAATTGAGAAGCATTTTCCAAAATTGTTGCCGATATTCATTGAAT
The DNA here is from genome assembly GCA_951848785.1 of Callosobruchus maculatus. Taxonomy (NCBI): domain Eukaryota; kingdom Metazoa; phylum Arthropoda; class Insecta; order Coleoptera; family Chrysomelidae; genus Callosobruchus; species Callosobruchus maculatus. Next base: position 6,811,779 of record CATOUR010000100.1, read on the forward strand.
AGAGTTGGTACTCTAAGAAGAGCAATCTGGTTCAACGGTTATTAATCAGATTGCATAGCTGACTGTATATTAGTTTTTAAGACTAAAATTCCTCATTACATTTCCTATTTGACGTTTCATTCCCTTCCGTGTGTAAAACGTTAAAACACTACGAAGTATTTCTCGACGTGGTGAATAATGACCTTAGGAACAACTATAAAGCTATATTTATTTGTTGAGGAGACTTCATCAAGTTGAACTTTTTCTGGCAAAATGTATATAAAAATATTCCATTGCACCTTCCAATGTTATTGTTCTCACAAAATCTTTACTACGCCTGTGCGTACACTGGAGATATAAAAAGGACAAATGTTCATCCTCCTACAGAATTTTCTTGTATTTTGGACCATCAGAAACGTAGAAATAATTTAATGGCGACTAAAACTACATTTAAACATTATATACATAGGTGTCAGAACTTCACAGCAACAAGCTAGTTTTTATGAGGTTAGTTTTAAGGTTGTCGTTAATAGCAAATATAGATAAACGTTCGTTTGTTCGAGTGGGTTTTAGAAGTACAAATGTACGCCTGGATTGTATTTTGACAGACAGTAGAGTTCTTTAGAGGATTAAATTTTTTTAACACACTTGACTTAAGATAGTCAGAAATCTTAATCGCATAAGGACAAAATTTGAGCAATTTTCCTTGATTGCTTCTCCGCTATTACTGAAATATTTTAGAAAATCATACCTTGTCTATTTCTATTGCGCTAGGGGTTTTGTGCCCAAAAAACTCATTTACAGCCAACTAATAAATAACGAAAGTGTGTAAATAATTCAACCACTACTGAAAATTATAATATCAACTATTCCTTTGAAGATGTTGACCACGCGTTTGACTGGATTGAGAAAGTTCGGGACATTAAACTCAAATATTTATAGAAAAACTCAAGTCCTTTTGAAAGTAGAAACAACTTATATATAACTTATATTATATATTTTTGAATTTATGGGCATGTTAGTAGCAGCTACACCATTTTCATGAGGCAGAGTATGTATTGTTGATTTCAGTTATTTGAAAGTCCGTGTAGATGTTTGGTATTCAAATGTAACGTGAAATTTAATAATTACCTTCACCCATAGGATTCCTTAATTGCTAAAAAGGACTATAGAAGTCATATGCATGTAATTTACTGTACATAACAACTATTAATATAACAAGTACATAGATTATGACTTTATGGACAAGTCCAAAAGTTTATGGCACAGTGCGAGCAACGCGAGCAAGGCTAATAATTTGGGGCAAGTTCATAAAGCTTAATTATGTACGAGTTGCATACAAAGCTTTATGTTCGACTGAAATGCAGAAATTTTATCTTCTGGAATGGAAGTTATTATATTCGTTGCCTTATTACCAAAAAAAAATTAGGTGTGCTTTTTCTAGCCTTAGTAACTAGCGACCTTAGCAACCTTAGTAAACAAAGTTGTCTACTTCGTTTATATTGTTTCATATTTACTTGACAGAATGACAGTGACATTTGAGTCCAATAAATTGGTGTCGAAAAAGTAGTCAATTATGGACGCTAAACGGGTTCATAAATCAAGTTTTCATGAAGCAGTCGAACATAAAGATATTTAGATGGGAAAGTAGTAGTACTGATTTCGTTTTCTCCAAAAGGGTCAACGAAATATGACAGACATTAGACAGGCATTAAAACCCTTAATTGAATAACTATTAATAGGAAAAATAAAAATAATTACCAGGACATAAACAGATCCTTTCGATGCAACGCTTCATCCTGACTCTCATCGAACTTTTGGTACAAAACTTTCTGATTGAAAATGTGAACCTCTGCTCCATGATTACACAACGATACTGCACTGAATATTTTCCGAATCGAACGGTTTGAATTATTTCACCTTTTCCAGTTCTGTAGTTTCGCTAAATCGATTCACTAATTGACCATACAGATTGGCGTGGATCCAATTAAACAGCAGTAAATCGACCAGTTGATTAAATCGGCCACCCCATTCGTAAAATTATCGTTAATTCACAAACGGGAATGTGTAAATAACGACTTTACCATATCGCGTTATTGGATTTTAATCCCAAGGGATACATATAAGTTCATTTCCGTGATAAGGTTCAACTTTGAGGTAACTATCTATACCTTTTCCAGTTGTAGTTTCAAAAGCATCAAATTACATTTCTAAGGCGTCAATTTTAAATTCAAACTGTCAAATGTAATTTATACCTGTCAGTTTGAATTCATAATTGACGCTTTAAGAATTTATTTTGAAGCTTTTGAAACTACTGCTAGAAATGGTATAGTTTCACCTAAATTTAAGATAAGACCGATTTGACTGCAGCTTTATCACTTAATCAAAACTGTAAATATGGATTTCGATATCAAAAATCAATAGAAAATCTCCTGGCTTAGGTATGTTAAGGCGGCCATGGACCGGCCTACATGTGTGACATACATGTATGTCATACATGCTTCTACGTTGATATTCGCTGGTGTCTGGACAAAAAGTAGGGCGTGCATGAATTCAAGTTGAAACAGAATATTTGTATGTCGCACATGCATGTCACTTTCTGCCCACACACCAGCGAATATCAACGTAGAAACGTGTATGACATACATGTATGTCGCACATGTAGGTCGGTCTATGGCCGCCTTTACACATGTGTAAAGCAAGTTCAACCATTTTTCTCATGCTCGAGGCTCATACCATTGCTCTCGATACTCCAAAGGTCGCGATCAGTTGTAGGATGCAATTTTTTCTCTTTAAAATTTATAGGTTAGATGACCTTTCTCTGGTCTGGAAAAATCTATGTCGTGGTAGATAGCTGTTTCTATTTCTTCCATAACGCAGTCCCGTCTCCGACGTTTTCTCTGCGTAACATCAATCATCCACTCTCTAGCACTTCATGCCCGATCCAGAGTTTTGCGAATGACTTTGCGCGCTGACTTTATGAGCGATAGATGGATTTCTCATCGTCCAAATTTCCTCCAAAGCAAGCTGGATCTAGTCCTTAGTCCGTAAAGTAGAGCCCAGAGATATACCATTTGTGTACGTTTTGCGCTATATAAAAACTGCATACCATCTCTTAATACAGTTCATCATTTGGAATAGATACAGTTTTGATAATATTCAATGGTTACCATTATTTTACTTTCGTACTCGTAACCAATTCATGGAATGTGCTTTTAACCAATTTTCTAACAAAACACAACCTTTTAGAATGGTGAAAATGAAACACAAACTTGTATTTGAACGTAAATCTGTCGGATGACGTTCACGATGTATATTTTGACTGAACTATGATAAGACCGACACATTCCAGGATTATTAGTGACTCGATCGATGAAGAGGACCGGACTTAGTCAAATTGTTTGGGCAGGTATTGCTACCGCTAGCAACGCCAATCTGCTTTTACTTTTGTGCGTCACTTTTCTGTCTGAATCGGACGTTTTCTTCTGAAGTGTGACAGCTAGAGTATGTTTCGGCCTTGGGAAGATAATGGGATTTCACAGCGATGTGAATTACCCTGCAGCAGTGAAGCTACGTCGGCGGCTTGTCATTACGGTGGTGAAAGCAGTGACTATAGTACGGACACTGATAATGAATTTGAACAAAGGGAGGTGGAGGTAGACCAATTAAAACCTCACAAAAGGTCACATCTTAGCGCAGATGCAAAACAAATAGTACTAAATGATAATGAACTAACGAACGATCCAGAGAATGAAAATAAGGGGAGTATGATCAAAAAGACGTCACTTCTAACACACGTTCCATATCCAACAGTATGTGAAATTTTGAGAAAGGGGCCACAAAAGAGGAAGCGTAGGTTTCATGCTGCTGTTTCAAAAGAACTAGATCCCACGATCACAAAATTATTGAGGAATATTGTGTACGAAAAGTACAAAATTAATGAACTACCCACAATCGAATCCGTTCAAAGACAATTGGCGAGAATGGGGTAACAGTATCCAAGGAGTAGGTTGCAGCGATGGATTAGGAAGATTGGGTTTAGGTACAGAACTGTGAACAAACGAATGGCTATAATGGAAAGTGCAAGGATTGTGGGATGGCGGCACGATTACTTGCATAAGATAGAGCAATACCGGAACGAGGAGAGGTCAGTGTACTACCTTGACAGACCTGGTATGATACCCATAATACCGCTAAAAAGGGATGGACCGACGGTACAAAGAAGTGTTAGCTAAAAGGCGTTCCACCAAATAAAGGATCCCGTATAGTTATCTTACACTGCGGATCATCTGACGGCTAGGTCGAAAACGCACTCAAAATTATGTGGAAAGAAAATTGAAGACTGCAATATAGACTACCACAAAAACATGGACTCGGGAATATTTGAGCAATGGTTTGAGTATAGCCTTATTTCCAATTTAAAGCTATTTAGCGTCATCGTAATGGACAACGCAAGCTATCACTCCAGACAAAGGTACAAAATTCCGAATTCAACGTTATCGAAGGCGGAAATACAAGATTTTCTCATAAAACAGGATTTGTACTTTGAAGAAACTTACAAAAAAAAAGTGAATGATTGGTCCTCCACACTGAACAGTTTGAGAAACAATATGTCATAGAAAGCATAGCTAAAAAGTATGGTCATGATGTCTTCAGGTTGCCTCTCTATTTTTGCATTTTCAGTCCTATAGAATTAATTTGGGGACAACTAAAACAACGAATCGGACGTTAAAATTGAGTGTAGAAAGGAATAATTTGGTTTATACGGTTATATTGAAATGTCTTTACCATATATTTATCAACAGATAATAAAGTTTCAAACATCTTGTTCAACCAACTGATGTATGAGCACTTTATTGGATGGAATGAACATTTTCGTTGTTGCCCACTCCAACGAATTCGAACGCCCAGTCCGACCCCGTTCCCTTTCCTCTGTCGGCACTTTTTGCGGAGATCCTCACTTTGTAAACAAATGGTATATCTCTGGGCTTTACTATACCTGATGCAGTCCAGAGAAAAACAACAATTAAAGGGTCATACGTCCTGAGTCCTAAAACTAAGCATCAAAAAACTTGTTCTGATCTTCTATCTAGTAACTGGAAAGGGTACACTTTAAAATTTTTATATATCTAACTCGTCCTTTTTTTGGCGATGATCATCTCTATCTGAAAACCCAGGTAGGTATGTTACGCAGGTTTTCCGGGGAATTCTTAAAGAATGTCTGGTCTTTCTTTTTCTATCTCCATTGAATACTCTTAAGAGAACAACAGTAACTGGAAAGGGTACACTTTCAAGTATTTATATATCTAACTCGTCCTTTTTTTTTGGCGATGATCATCTCTATCTGAAAACTCAGGTAGGTATGTTACGCAGGTTTTCAGGGGAATTCTTAAAGAATGTCTGGTCTTTCTTTTTCTATCTCCATCGAATACTCTTAAGAGAACAACCCTTTTACTAAACGTTTTACGGAATGATTAAAATCAATCCAGGTTTGCTTTTACAACATTTGTAAAATTATCTTAAACATTATTCGATAAGACGCGCCTTAGAGAGACATGGAATTGCTCCAATCCTAGTGGAGTGGATTCTTACTACTCTAGAGTGCCGAGTGGCTTCTGCAGCGCTTAATGACATAAACTATAGCATTGCAGTGGCGTGAGGCTGCCCACAAGGCGGTGTTCTTTCACCTCTATTATGGTGCTTAGTGGTGAATGACCTACTCGTGAGACTAAGTAACACAGGGGTCTACATACAGGCCTATGCCGATGATTTGAGCATAGTGGTCAGGGGTAGATTCATTAATACAGTCTCCGAGGTAATGCAAGGCGCGCTGCGTGTTGTGGAAACGTGGTGTAATGAGGTAGATCTGTCAGTGAACGCTGAAAAGACGGAGCTCGTTATGTTCACTAGGAAAAGGAAGATGGAAGGCCTCGTGAGGCCTACCCTTTTCAGAACGACACTTGAATTGTCTCAGTCAGTAAAGTATCTAGGAGTCATACTGGATCACAAGCTGACTTGGAGGCAGCACGTGGATTATAAGGTAAGCAAGGCTCGAAACTCATTATGGGCCTGCAGAAGAGTTGTCGGTAGTAGCTGGGGCCTGAGCCCAAAAGTGGTGCACTGGCTCTACACTACAATAGTCAGACCGTCACTAATATATGGCTCCATAGTGTGGTAGACCTGTATAAAGACGGAGGCAACAAGAGCCGAACTTAATAAGGTTCAACGTTTGGCATGTCTTAGTATAACCAGTGCAGTGCGCACAACACCTTTGAGTGCCATTGAAACACTATTGAATCTTCCTCCTTTGGATCTGGTAATCCAAGGGGAAGCTAGAAAAACTGGGTTCCATCTCTGGAGTCAGGGTAGCTGGACTTTTATGAATCCAGGCAAAGGACATTCGACGATTCTAGCAGAGTTGCATGAAGATTGTCCTATTTTGTTGGCGAGGAGCGATACAGTTTCTCCTACGCATCGCTTCAATCGCAAATTTACGGTGGTGTTTCCGTCAAGGGAAGAGTGGGAGTCTAGGGAAAGACAGCTCATCGAAGGAGGAGGACAGGTCTGGTACACAGACGGTTCACTCGCTAGAGAGGGCTCGGGCTCGGGAGTCTACGGACCCCATACAAGACGTTCATTCCCTCTTGGGGGGCACACCACAATATTCCAGGCTGAGGTCTATGCGATACTTGCCTGTGTAAATCGTATTCGGGAAATTGACGGGTCTAGGAGGCGGATTACTATCTGCTCTGACAGTCAGGCAGCCATCAAAGCACTGAGTGCTTGGAAAATAACGTTGGGACCGGTCCTGGAGTGCAGGAGGGCTCTTGACGACATCTCAGCTAAACACAAGGTATCACTGATGTGGGTACCTGGGCACGCTGGGGTAAAGGGTAATGAAATGGCGGATCATCTGGCCAGGATGAGATAGGACTGTCTGCAAACTTGATTAGGAAAACAACTGGAGAGTGGATCCAGAATCAACACTCTCTGAGATGGAACAACATCTCTGGTCATCTCCGTCAGGCTCGGGAGCTATTAGCAGGGCCTGCAGAGAGAATAGGAGGATTTTGTCTCTCTCTGGATAGAAGTAACTTGAGATTGCTAGTAGGCTTATTAACGGGTCACAATACCTTCAGGCGTCACTTGTTTGTGATGAGGGTGGTCAACGACCCAACGTGCACGTGGTGTGGTGAAGAGGAAGAATCCTCGGCACACACCCTGTGTCGCTGTGAAACCCTGGGTTATCACAGGCAGACTATGCTGGGCTCAAGAACCTTGGAACCAATAGAGATAAAACGGATAGGACCTAAGAATGTACCTGCCTTTGCCAAAAGGGCAGGTCTTAGGAACTAACGCGGATAGAGGCGCAAAAGGGCCCATCGTGTGGCCTATGCACCAGCCACATTCCGTGCTGGATAGCATCTGGTCCTTATTCATTCATTCATTCATTCATCTTAAACATTAAATGGTGAAAAAAAGTCACAAAATATGTTACATCATGATTGTAGGTAAATAGTCAACTACAAGCTTATTTCATGTCTAAACTCAATAACGAGATACATCTAATTTGAATAAGAATAAGAAAGACGAAACTTGTCTCAATCAAAGGTGTACTAGCGTGACTGATGGTGATGGATTTGAACGTTTTTTTTTCACTCGTCATGCTTTAATCTAAATATATAAGATGGTAATAAAGATATACGCTAGCAAAGTACAGATTTATTTAAACAACCTAGGTCATAAAATTATATTCTACCATTAAGTCACTGCAAATTTTCTATTACATACCTAGTTTCTATTTTTGCTTGTACTAAATATTTTAGCATGATATTGTGTACTTTACTTAGTAACGTTTTCGAGCACATGATTTTGCATCTTGACGTTATCAACTACCCCTGAAAACTGTATACATTATGAAGTAAAGTAAACCATTAAGCCTTTTGTGACACTAACCGAATAAACTGGAATTTACTTTACTAAATAGTGAGATATTAGCATAATATATAGTTCAATTTTATACCATAGGTGTATTAATGCTCCTTTGCAGTTGACAGACATCACATTCAACAGCAAAGAATTTAGGCAAAAAACACGACCGAATTAATTATTAATGGTTTTGTACACGAGTAAAAGTGGTAATCAAAAACCCGAAACCAGAATATATGATTGGGTACTTATGATTACAATCTCGAAAAAAATGCAGTATATTCTATCTGGGGCCAATTTATTTTTAATTAGTCCGACGTAATTATTTGCATTACATGAAGAAACTAGCCTTCGATGTAATTCCAGCTAAGGAGGTTCTCGATTTTATCCCCATCGGTGATAGCAAAAATTTTAAATGAATGGTTTTTTATACATCAAATTCATAATAATGTTGAATTATACAACCACTTAATAAGCTTAGTTTGTAATTATTATGTATTCAAATCGTACTATTTATTTCTACGATCGTAGATAAAGTATAGTTTTCAATTCGCGGTAATGGTAATAACACTTCTAAAGCTGATTTTCCAAAGAGGAAAACCGATATTTGATTTACCTTTCTAGTTTTCATTTCCATCCTAAACGAGGAGACTAGGATAATGCTAATTATGAAACGCTGCACAAGAAAAAAAACAGGGCTGTGACCTTTACGTGGCTCTCCAATGTACATACTTATAAGTATATAGAAAATTATTTGTTATTTGCATATATTCAATAAATGCATTTTTGTATTGTATTTGTATATATTTTTCCTTCTTGCAGTATGCAATAATAATTAATAATTGAATTATCGTGGTGTAAACCATAAAACTAATTGATCGTAAAATTAAAAAATGGAGTTATAAAGTAAAAGGTGGAATCTTAATTTTTAACTTTTGCTTCATGATTTTCAACCCTAATTATTCATTCGCGGTCTGCTCAGATGTTTTTCATTTCAGTTTGGTGTTGCTTTGTTCTCACTTCCAGAAGCCAAAGGTATACCAAATATATAACGTCTTGAAGTTATCTTGGATAGGGCATATATTACTTATTTCACAAGCTTTGTTCAACAGTTCAACCGGGTTCCAGGAAGATGCAACCCATGCAATTTATTAAGATAATTATAATAATACTCGAGGTGGAACTACGAGCCACTTTAACTTTTGGGGCAGTAACTCAAGTGGCCAAAGACCTCAGCCTTACACTAGATGAGGTCAGTAGTCAATTACAAAGCTCACTCCCATAAAACTGAAAACTCTCATTGAAACTGCTGTAGTTGGTCATCTTCTAAGGCTACATAACTTACGTCCATTAGCACAACGGGGCTCTATGAGTGCTATACTATCATTACCTAGAACTTAGCGCAGTTCAAGTAGTGCAAGGCACAATATCTAGATTATGTTTCCCTTAAATCGATAGGTTATTAACTGAGTGTTCTATTAACCATTTTCTTAGAGAATACGGTCTCCTACAATAACAAAAATGTAATTGAGGCTTTTGTTTGAATTTAATCGAACAGTTTCGAAGATGCCCGTTTTAACTAGAGCAGAAGAAATGAAGTTTGAAGTACCTCAAGGAATATGCAGCATCAGACTGGCACCGTATTTTTGTACCGCAAAAACTAGTAATCAGATTAATTTTGGCATAGGCCGACTATTTATTTATAATATACAGGGTCAGTTTTTGGTACGGGATCACTACTGCAGAAGATAGCGAAAAAATTTGTAAATAATAGTTGTAACCAGGGATATGCACCTTGCTCAGAAAATATTTTGATTTATACAGGGTGATCCATAACTACGTGGCAAACATATATTTTTTTAAATGATACACCCTATAAATATATCATTCCACATTCAGATTCTAATAATGATTCTTTTTCCTAAAATATAAGGTATTGTAACGTTATACAGGGCATTTTAAAATTAATGGCCATTTCTGTATCCAAATCGCTGCCGAATGAACGTACTGTATATTGAAAATCAATGAATCAAAAATTATTTTTTAAGATAAATAATATCCTCTAGTTCTAACACAGACTGTAAAAAAAGTCGCTTACGCATACTCATATACAGGGTGAGGTAGAATTCAAAAACTAGATTTTCTCTTTCTTTTAAATGTAACCCCCTTATTTTGTGATACCAAAAAAATGCTTTTAATATACTCTTTCATATTTTTATAGCATTTCAGATACTGACATTCATCAGTTTCTGAGATATTTATTTGGGTTTTTCATGCAAAAAAATAATTTTTGATCCGCTGATTTTCAATATACATTTGTTTATAAAAATGGTCATAGCTTTTGAAATATGCTGTATAATGTTACAATACCTCATATTTTAAGAACGCGAATTATTAGTAAAATCTCAATATCGAATAGGGTGTCTCATTTAAAAAAAATTATGTTTGCATCACCACATAGTTATGGATCACCCTGTATATATCAAAATATTTTTCTAGCAAGGAGCATATTTTTGGCTACAACACACACAATTTTTTCATTATCTTCTACAGTAGTGGAGTTATTGACCAATCCGGTACTAAAGACTTACCCAGTATATGCTTCTTATGTAGTAACATTTACAATAAGTAACCTACGACAATAAAATACTCCAAAATATATCAAAGCATAGGTACTTAGTTTTACTTTTATTATCGACTTTTTTATCCCATGTAAATATACCTTATAAATAGAAAGTACTCCTGTACCGATCATGGCTTTAGGTGTAATTTTTGTGGTAATGCAGTAAATCTACTATACAGTGCATAAGTTTCAGATCATAGTCCTGGGTTGTTCTAAGATAGAGGCCTGTATGTGCCTTCACAAAAAAATATATACCATTGACGTAATTTTAATAAACTTGAGGGGGCAATTACCCCCCCCCCCCCCTTTGTATACGTCTATGGGCTTTAGACATCGTTCCCGTCGGTCCCAGCTTGTGTTCAATGACGTCAATCAGTGAAGGAAAGCAGTAATTTAAACTCCAGTGTTCCGGAAATTCCCCCACTAATGCGCGTTTTCTGGAATGGAAAAGTGTTATTCGCTGTTTACTGTCATCTGCAGGACCTCTGGTTGGGTTTAATGTGATAATTAGATCCGGAATTGTGCGTTCTACCAGTAAAAGAAGCAGTGTGAAGTAGGTCACATACAGTGTGGTCGCTGAAGTGGAGACATTAATATTTATTCTCTACTGTTTTTCTCTTTCTATTATGGTGAAGGGAAGACGTCTAAGCCAAAGACAGGACAAAAAATGTTTTTCCTAGTTTATACATACTTGGATGACGTCAATGGCCCTTTTTACACAGGCATCATGATTGAAGGGCATCATACGACCAAAAGTAGAATAACTGATATACGTAGCAACTATTTATAATAGCGTAAAATAGGCAAAGCACACTTGGCTATTTCCAGAGAAAAATGAAAATAAATACTAACATGTGACGGTTGGCACGTTACAAAAAGAGACAGAAGTCACTGACAAGAGTCAACCAGCTCATCTATGGTTTCGATCAAGAGTTCTGGCTTTCCAAGGCAATACGTAATATGGTCATGTATGTAAACTCAGGAACTTCAAGCACCTAGTTGAAACAACAAGTTTGGCCTGTGAAAGCATATCTACACCTTATTAATTTTTTCTGTAGAAACAGATAATCAATAATCAAAATATTTTATGGGATTCCCCGCACATACTTAAAATTTCCCACAAATTAAAGAATGCAATGTGGGGTTTGGATCTGCTCTATTGGAGATAAGGACTGCTGATAGTTAAATTTTGTGCTAAAGCCGCAACTGAAAAAACAAAAAGCTTTTAACGTGGCTATTCCCCACCATACATCCCAATTATTCCGAAATATATTTTAGGCGAATATATCATTATGTGAGATGGCAGCAATTATCCTCGGACTAAAAGTGTTCTGTAGAACTACGTTTTAAAATGGAAACTGGTCAGCAAATGATAAGCAGATTGGGGTTGATTATTTTACCGATTTTTAGCTGCTGATCCAAAATCTATATTTTACGGTGTCTTTGACTTAATAAGAGTATCAATTGGATCAATTATTCCATCAATAGGAATTATTTTTTTTTTATTTATCTAATAACTAAATAAAAAGAAGAATATGTCTAATAATCATAATATTAAATGAGAAAGTCTCCATCCACACTTAAAAGCTTCTACTGGTATTCATAAGTGATCTCCCTACTCTCCCCTTTCAGGGCACAAGGGTCGTCCAATCGGCATTGTGAAAATCCTCGCGCGTTCTCGGGATAGAGACAGGTAGGGAAAGGAGTCCCGATTGTAACAGGAGAACAGGTTGATCCAGAGGTTTCCAGGCTGACTAGAGTTTTCTTCATGAGAAACTCTCCCTGTGATGGACGTTTCACCTGATAACTCAGTTCGCCGTGCATGAAAATCAATACGCTGTGTTGATACAGTTTCCTTTGTGTTTGTTTATGACATAAATTGAATATTCCTCCATACACACACATACACTCACACGACACGAGTAGATATGGAAATACATCACCCTAAAAATGAAGTACTTTTTTCTGTGCAACATTTGGGCAGACAAGTGCAGTGTATGATGCCTGAAATTTTTTTAATGAATCCTCATATATACATTTATTACATTTACATTTATTTTTAATACTACAAATATTCTCACCCTCAAAGGTAACACCTTGTATGAGGAGATTGGCATAACAAAACTTGAGACAAAATTTAAAATAAATTAACTAATTAATGTAATTTCTGATACTTATCCTGGACCAGCGTACTTCAGTGGCCCATAAAACAACATATACTAAAATAGAAATATTTTACTGATGTTTTGGCTACCTTTGTAGCCTTTATCAAAGTACAAAGTACTTGATAAAGGTTAATTAGAAATTACACTTATTTATTATGGAACATGAAATAGTATTTTAGAACTGATTTCACGGTATTACTTCCACTCAGTTCTTAGTTGTTTTAAAAGTGACTCCAAATAATTAACAACAAATTTATTTTACACAGCACTATTGGTAGTACTGTGTAAAATAAATTTGTTGTTAATTAGGAAAATCTCGTCAGCCAACTAGATCTACACATCCCTATGTATTATTATTATACTGAATCCTAATAGCCTATCTGAAAAATACAAAATACTGAAGTCGGAAGTTGCTGAATTGAAATAACTCCTGAAGATGCCATTCATTCGTGATGGCGAAACGTCAAGCCTCAAAGCTCAATGACTAGCCTTCGTCATTAAAATATCTTTGACACATTTTTGATGATTCTGAGATTATACAATCTTAAAAGTGGGGGTGGCTTATTGTACAAGTAATGCCAACAAAAGCAGGGTACAAATCGTGATGCGAAATACTGTAATCCAAACCATGCTTAGTATCATAGCTAAGAAAGTGGTTATTTGAGGGAAAAATTGATGATATAAATCAATTGTGATGTAAGAATACATATATTTTGAAGGATCTGGTTGGATAGGGTAAGGCAAGATACGCCAGCTATGCTTCTCAAACATCGTGTTTGTAGGCGTAAAACCCTAATAACGTATGAAGAACAGCCTTAGAATAGAACTGCGTAATTAGGTCTGGAATAGAAATAAAAAAATAGTAAGATGGTGCAAATTCTCTGTTTGCTAACTGGTATAATGTATACAGAGCATAGCATAAATTTTACCCCAGATTCATTATAGAATGCGTTTACCGCAAACGCTCAGCAAATAATATTTTGACATAGTTTTACATTTAGGAGTGAAATTCATCAAAACAGTTTTTCATAATGTTTGAGTATTTTTTATTAATTCTTACTTGCTTTCTGTACTACGGCTATTGTCGTCACATAACATAATTAAAGTATTAATTATGACTATGTCAGGTAAATCACTTACGAATAATAGGAAAAGCTGAGGTTTCAGGACAATACCTTGGGGTACCCCACAGGTTATTGGCAAAGTTTCCAACCTAACTTCATTTATCTCAAATAATTGTGTCGTAAAAGAAAGGTAACTCTTTATTAGATTTTCGTTTATCTCAAACAATACGCAATCAGCTTATTTAATAAAATTTCTGTTAACATTTTCATATATTATGAGGTTATATGTACAGGGTGTCCCTGAATTTCGTTGACACGTGAACAAAAAAAAGTTTAAACGAAAACTGAGTGGAGTTTTTGTAAGTACTACAGGGTCTTTCATACCATGCTTTTAAAACATTTTTTTTGTACTCGAACCCTTGAAACTCACCCTCGACTTTTGTTTTTCAAATGCATTAAATAGCTTTTTTACACAAGTTAAGCCCTTATATTATTTGAAATCTTGCAGTACCTTTGATTTTATACGCAAGTTTATTTTTTTAAAATGGTAAGCATAACATAAATAAACTAAGAATTTGCTTGACGCAAAAAAACGGATAAAAAATTGGTTTGTGGATGAAGTCAAAGGTACTACAAGATATTAAATAAAATAATGACCTCATTAATGTAGGAAAAACTGTGGGTTGCTATTTGGAAAAAAGATAGGGGGTTACTTTTAGGGGTTAAAGAAGAAAAAAAATTTTCCGAAAAATGATAGGTCATTCGGTAGCCTTGAAGGAGCCACTTTTATATGTTTTTTTTACAAAAATATTACACCTCAAACAAAACCTTATTATACTTATTTTATTTATTTTATGCTTATGACTTTACGAAAAAAAAATAGGTTTTTGTATAAAATCAAAGGTGCTGCAAGATTTTAAATTAAATAAGGACTTATTTTGTGTAGGAAAAAGTATTAGGTGCTATTTTAAAGAACAAATCTGGGGGTGAGTTTTAAAGCTTGAAGTACAAATTTTTTTTAAAAGCATGGTAAGTTCCTGTAGTACTTTCAAACATTCCACTCAGTTTTCGTTTGAACATTGGTTTGTTATGAGCATATCAAGTGTCAAGGAAATTCAGGGACACCCTATTGCAGTCGCTTTTTGTCTACCTTTGAAATATTCATTATGACCACTATGCAGAATGTTATTTTGTCACAAAAATTACAATAATTTTATCGAATAGAATTCTTATTATTAGACTTTTTCTTATTATTATTATTTTTTAGGATAGCCAGCATATCGATGCAAGAAGAATACTTTTTTGGCAATGGAGTATGATTAATCCATTAATTAAAGTAGAAAACTGTTCACCTTTGATAATGAGGAAGTATGACATTCAATAGGAATTTGCGAAATACCGCAATTATTTTGTTTCATGTACATTCGAGAGACCACATCTCTTGCGAGTTTATTTTTCTTCAGCGCTTCGCTGGAAATTGAATTTTTTATTATTCTCAGAGGTCATTATCAAGCTGCGGTCTCATATTTGATAATCCAATAAAGGGGACCTGCTGACTATAGAAAAAACGTCTAGACGGCCGACCTTCAGCTACAAACCGAAGTAATGGCGAATATACTACAGAATATTCGGAAAATTATCCAACATATGCCAACACCAGCCGGGTGTTTAAATAATGTATGACTTGTATGAGCATATCTTACTATGTTTTTGCTATTGTCAGTAAATGTCCAGACCACCGAACATTAGCTACAAACCGTTGAAATGGCGAAGATACTACAGGGTATTTCGAAAGTTATCCAGTATATGCCAACAACACCAGAGTGTTTGAATTTACAAGAGAGGCAGCAGAATAGTTAGGTTAGCAAAATTGCATATGTACATTTTCAATATCAAAGCCAATACCTCACACAAGGCGTAGCCTTCGAGGTGGCGGTTGTTTGTAATGTGAAGTACAAATAAATGATAGTTTTACTATGTTTTTTCTATTGCCAATAAACGTCCAGACCGCCGAACGTCAGCTACAAACCG
This sequence comes from Callosobruchus maculatus, assembly GCA_951848785.1. Taxonomy (NCBI): domain Eukaryota; kingdom Metazoa; phylum Arthropoda; class Insecta; order Coleoptera; family Chrysomelidae; genus Callosobruchus; species Callosobruchus maculatus. The sequence continues at coordinate 6,827,570 of CATOUR010000100.1, forward strand.
TTGAAACGGCGAAGATGCTTCGGGGTATTTCGAAAGTTATCCAACATATATGCCAACAACATCAAAGTGTTCAAATTTGTGAACATATTCTACTATGTTTTGCAATGATCGGTAATTCAAAATAGTTGAATGATGGTCTATCACACAAAGTCAGAAACCTATCGCACTCTGAAATTGCAAAGAGAACAGGTTACGATTCGGATGTCTATTTCTTTATTTGTTACTTACTATCATACTTACTACTACTACGAAGATGAAAAACCTATATAAGCAAAAACCAAATTCGTCCCCCTGCCCCTGATTCGAGCACTCAATTTAAGTAACCGAACAGTAAAATTTTTTGGCGGCGCCCTTGCTATGCAGGGTGTTCATTTGAAATCTTCGCATCACGGATTTATCGAAAACCACCGATTGAAAGAAAAAACGCCGAGACCTTTTAACCAAAAACTACTTCACCCCCTTATACCTTCTGCCAACCAGGGTCATCCCCTAAAAAAATTTAAATGGCAAGGGGTATCGATTGACGTACTGTTTGAAAAAATCGGTAGATCTACTGTGTAAGGCTGTCGCGGCCATCGTCCAACGAATTTGTGGTTGTTGGGTTTTTAGGCCGGCGTCGTTTAGTGTTAAAGCTTGAAGTTTCGCCACCACGAGTGGATGGCATCTTCAGAAGCTATTTCACTTCGGCGACTTCCGCCAGTATTTTGGAAGTCGCCGAAGTGAAATAGCTTCTGAAGATGCCATCCACTCGTGGTGGCGAAACGTCAAGCTTTAACGCTAAACGACGGCGGCCTAAAAACCCAAGAACCACAAATTCATCGGTAGATCCGTTTTCCAGAAAATTTACGTATCTTAAATTGTTGAAACAGAAAACAGAAACACTCGAAAATATCACTTTTTATTGCAATAATTGTTCAAAATGTTGCCTGTTATTTGCTAAACGATGATATAGGCGATGTTCAAATAATGGATGGACAGTTGCAAAAAGATGTTGTGGGATATCGGGATAGCAGCTTACGATGATGCATTGACAAAGGTCATCCCAACTTTCAGGTTGGAGGTAAACACAACAGATTTTAAATGACCCAAAATTGTCTATCATGGTATAGTGATTTGCTGACGACACTCAATTGATCTAATAATGTTACAAATCAGTTGACGCAATTGAGGTTTTGAATCAATTTTTTTTTTGTCATAAATCGAGAGATCATATATAAGTTTTATAATAAAACTGTTTTTGTTTTCTTTCTTTTCGCAATAATTCAAAAGTTATATCAAAATAAAAATGGGTTTTTGAATCGAGTACCGAAAACACGCCGACGGCTCCCGAACTCGTGTGACGTAATGATGGCGGTTAAGATGCTCCTTTGACCAACGACATCCTACATCGATACTAGATTCTAGATTCCCTGCCAAACGTGAAAATACTTGCTAGTAACTAGTGTATATTTGTTGCAATATAGCCCATGAATGAAGTTTGCAGCTCGGGACGACCTCTACGATCGAAATAAATATCTTTTTGAATGTTTGAAATCAGATTACAGATTCCAGTAAGTAAGTACCTAATTAAATATGCTTTATTGAAACTATCTGGTGCTTGTTCGGGTGGCGTAGTGGTTAGAGTGTTGGCTAATGGATCCGTTGGTCTGGGTTCGAAGCTCAGCCTGTCCAATTTTTTTTTATTCTTTTTTTTATCAAATAATTCATTCATGTGCTTTTTGCACTTGTTATTTACATTTTTTTCTACGATCAACATAAATATGTTTTTGAAACAAATTCTATCAGACATATTACTTGCACTGCATAGTGCAAAAACTAAGTACAGGACGCGGTGGACAATTCAAAAAATCAGTTCAAATGGTGTTTGTCCGTCAATATCAACCGCCAATATTTTTTTAAATGTAATAGTTGGTTAATAAAACAAAATCCATTCATTTTTTAAGTTTTTAATATAAACATAAAGTAAGTCAAACTCGTAATCACAACAGTCTTCTGTTTATCACTTGGTATCTTTATTTATTTAACTTTGAACAATGAAGCTTAATAATTAAATTTTCATAAAAATTTAACAAATAAAAATATAAAAATGCAATGCAAACAAACAAAACTTATTTTTCTATGAGTTTCAATGTTAAAATTATCTTCTTGACCAAAACTTAAAATAATTATTTTATTATTTAATATTATTATTGATAATAAATACTTATACGATAAATAAACTGTAAGTATAATTATTTTACATAGAAAAAAGTATAAAGTATCTAGGAATATATTTAGACTCACACTTACGTTGGGATGTACATATTAATAATTTATTAAAAAAAATTGGATTCATTTCATATAAGATGAAATTACTAACAAATATTTTAACAGAAAAGCATCTACGTACAGTAAAGATAATTATAACATTGAAACTCATAGAAGAATAAGTTTTGTTTGTTTGCATTGCGTTTATATATTTTTGTTTGTTAAATTTTTCTGAAAATTTAATTATTAAGCTTCGTTGCTCAAAGTTAAATAAATAAAAATACCAAGTGATAAACAGAAGACTGTTGTGATTACGTGTTTTATTTTATGTTTATATTAAAAACTTAAAAAATGAATGGATTTTGTTTTATTAACCACCTATGACATTTAAAAAAAATATTGGCGGTTGATATTGACGGACAAACACCAATTGAACTGATTTTTTGAATTGTTCACCGCGTCCTGTACTTAGTTTTTGCACTATGCAGTGCAAGTAATATGTCTGATAGAATTTGTTTCAAAAACATATTTATGTTGATCGTAGAAAAAAATGTACATAACAAGTGCAAAAAGCACATGAATGAATTATTTGATAAAAAAAATAAAAAAAATTGGACAGGCTGAGCTTTGAACCCAGACCAACGGATCCATTAGCCAATACTCTAACCACTAGGCCAGCCGAACATGCACCAGATAGTTTCAATAAGACATATTTGATTAGGTACTTACTTACTTACTGGAATCTGTAATTTGATTTCAAACATTCAAAAAGATATTTATTTCGATCGTGAAGGTCGTCCTGAGCTGCAAACTTCATTCATCGGCTATATTGCAACAAATATACACTAGTTACTAGCAAGTATTTTCACGTTTGGCTGGGAATCTAGAATCTAGTATCGATGTAGGATGTCGTTGGTCAAAGGAGCATCTTAACCGCCATCATTACGTCACACGGGTTCGGGAGCCGTCGGCGTGTTTTCGGTACTCGATTCAAAAACCCATTTTTATTTTGATATAACTTTTGAATTATTGCGAAAAAAAAGAAAACAAAAACGGTTTTGTTATAAAACTTATATATGATCTTTCGATTTATCACAAAAAAAATATATTTTCTTCTTTATTCAAAACCTCAATTCTCTTCCAGCCATAACCTGAATGTAAATCCAGGAAAGTCCAAAATTGTATTGTTTTGTACTGAGCGAAAAAAATTATGTTATTTCAAAAATAAACATTCACATCAATAATCAAAGTTTACAATTTGTTGACTGTACAAAGATTCTTGGAGTAGTTATTGACACCAAATTGAGGTTTATCGAGCACATTAGAGGTCATTCTCAAAAAACTTATCTAAAGGCTTCGTACCTTGATTGCAAACAGATTTGTTTTAAATTATAAACTACGTAAGAAACTCTGTGAGGCGTTAGTGATATCAGTCTTAAATTGCTGTAATAATTATTTCGTGCTTTCCTTGTTTGGACTCACTAAGAAAATAATCCAAATTATACAAAACAATAATTATGTTCGATTTATCTTTAGAATGCGTGAATTTGACCATGTTTCAACTAAATACCCTATAGTTAAATGGCTGAAAATTATTGACTTGGTGCTCATTATTCAGTTTTGGTACATAAATTATTGCTAACGTCACAGAATCTTTGTCTCAGAGAAAAAAATTCATTCAACGTTAATATACACAATAAACTCTCAGTAATAAAATTATTATAATACCACAACATACTACGACATTATTTATACGAAGTTTTTCATACGTTATTATAATTCTTTACGAAACTCATATAAACAGTATTACTTTTCAGTTTTTCGACAAAAATTCAAACGCTTTGTATTTAATTCATCACTTGCCTAACATAATAGACATATTAGACAAACTATACTATATTTGTTTTAATCATTTTATCCCTTTTGATATTATAAGATTTGTATCTGATTCCTGTTTTTTGTATAACTTAAAATTTTCTGTAATTTTTAAAACTTGTTGCTAACCTCATTGGTTAAGTGTAAGAGTGCCGCTAGCTAAACTTCGCCAATGGGGTTTTCTATATTTTTTGTTACGATGAAATTGTACAACGACATTATTATTATTACTAAAACAGTCCAATGGCATCAAATCAGGAGATCTAACAGGCCATTCTATAGGACGTCTGTGCCCTATCACTTTATCAAAGACTCACAAGAAGATAACCATAACCAAATCTCCTACGGATCTATCGATGCTTAAGTTTAAATCACAGCTGTGTGAATACAGTGAATAAGCCACTATATCTTGTGAGTTTTTAAGAACCATGTTGTAACCTAACTTAATTGCTGTGCCTCACATATTTTTATATATGGTAACAGATATAATCGAGGTACGGAATAGAATCGATTCTTATTTATCAGCGAGATCTTTTCGAAATTTACTACTCCTTGACTTTATTTGTTCTTGCTACATCTCTATGGTGCTTGAGCAAATCCTAACCAACTAACATATAATATTCCATGTCCAAATGTAGAACAAATGCTAGTAACCGGCGGCAAACGAACAAAGAGTTTTACGGATTTTAACATATGGGCGGACGTACGGTTGGCATTACAGGTAAGTCTGTCCTAAAATCATTACGTGAATCGAATTATAGGAAAAATCGGACTTCCTGCAATTACGTTAGATCCAAGGTCAGCTTTAGAAAACAACTTGCTAAATCTTCAAAGTGTTAAGGTCAACGCATTTTTCTCGAATGTTAAGAAATGGACAACTCATGGGGAGATTTAACTATTGAATCGCCTCCATCCTCTTGCCATTGAGTTGAGGGTGATTAACAAGGTAAACATAGATCTTCTTATCAGATTTTCTCGATATAAGGGCTATTCTAGATCTCCGGTAATTATCTTTGACGAGAAGTTGTAGGAAAACATTGCGAGTACAAAGTTTGGACCAAAAATTTATCTATCTACACCAGCCATTCACCACCATTTAACATTTACTCTGAATTTGTGACGAGACAGGTATTGGACAATTGGAATGGCGCTATAACTATTGGCTATTGGTGGAAGCAAAATATCCAACTTAAGATTTGCTGACGATACAACCTTTATTGCTACTTCTCAGGAAGAACTAGTAGCTCTATTAAACATCTTAGAACAACACAGTGCTGGATATAGTCTTGGTATTAACTACAACAAGACCAAGGTTATGATCGTAGATAGAGAGCACGATAATCGTCGAGAAATAAAGTCAGTAGGCCGTTGTGAAGTAGTTCAAAGTTTTGTGTACCTCGGTTCTTTAATCGACAATTCGGATAGCTGTGAAAATGAGATTCGACGGCGCATTCAACAAGCACGTATGGCTATGACAAAGCTTACTAAAATATGGCGTGACCATAACATCACTAAAGCCACCAAAGTTTCGCTGATTCAATCTCTTGTGTTCTCCATATTTTTGTATGTCTCGGAAACTTGGACTGTTAAAAAGTGAGATCGAGCTCGCATAGACGCTTTTTAAATGTAGACGTGGATGAGAATGCTGACACTCCATTATACCGCCCACCGAACTAAAGTTATCGTACTGGATGAGCTCGATAATCCAAAGAAACTATCCTACATTGTGTTGACCAGAATGCTTACATTCTTCGGACATATTCACAAAAGCGATTATATGAAAAAACTTGTAACTCAGGGTCATGCCCCGAGTGGGCGGCGCCTTGGCCGTTCCCCTAACGCTGGGTGCATACGACAAAACAGCTGCTGGATATGAGTATCAAGAGCGCCACTGAACTGACAGTAAATCGCGAACGATGGCGAGCTGCAGTTTTCAAAACTATTGATAATATTCGTGTCGACAATACTCTAGCTCCGACGTAATACGTTTTACAAGTTCACAACATGCCTGTTAAGACATTGTGACTATGATGATGGCCAGCCAAAGGGTACGTCAACTGGCTGGCTAGGTTAGGAGTGAAGAGCTCCCGCACTGGTCCTAAACCTACGCTAGTTTTTAGCATGCCTATCACGAACTGGCTATAACTATGGTTAGAGAGAGAAGCAAAGAGGTCAGCTGTTTGTCCGAACGAGTACCGTACTCTTTGACTTTTGAACAAAAATAGGGGATCGCTCAACCTCCTGGTGGTAGTTCCCATTTTTTATTTTATGCGATCCTGTAAATATTTTCTGAAGCATTTTCAGAAGTCCAGTCATAGGTATCGTTACTTTTGACTTGATAGAATTGAATAGTTTGTATGTATACCATTAAATGAAATTTTATTTTGAAGATAATAAACTGCCTACAACATTCACTAGTAGGCTTCCCTTCTTTCAAAATTTTAATGGTTTTGGAAATTGGCAATCTCTAGTACATTGCAGTAGCTAGTAGGCCCTGGAAAATATCCATTCCTCTCGTACTCCAACTTCTCTTTGGCTTTAGTTATGTTACCGCCGTTGTTTTTGGTTAGAGTTGATTTGTTGTAGGTAATTTTCATAATCTTGTCTTTTTAGTCTAGTTCGTTTATATTTTTCCGCTAACTAACTTTATTTCCTTCTACCTGAACAGGTTTTTGTTTATATTTCACGATCTGCTAGGTTACTTATTACTTTAATCAATGCTTATAGGTAGAAAAATTGAAAAACACCGATTTTATTGAAAATTTGAAATTAAACAAAACTACCAGAGATTGATATTCACAACCTTATATCAGTAGAAAGGCTGTCAAATTTTATATTTAATCGTATAAAAAATTAGGCATTCCTATTTGAAAAAATCAAGTTATCTCTGATTGAAGTTCCCTCAATTGATCGACCGATTTCTCTAAGTACAAACACAATTTAAATTTCACCTAAGCTGACGCATTTCATGCTTAGTAATATGCCAGTCACAGCCTCCTAAATTTTATAATCTCTGTGATGTTCAATTTTTTCTGACATCTGCTTATACCGAAAATGATGATTGACACCTAAACGGCTAGCTTGTGTGATTCATGAAGTCACCCTGTACAACATGGAATATTCTTTGAATGTAGCGTTAATGAGTCCATATCTATCCGAAATCATTATTTTCTTCACCATCATATACCTTACCCATAATGCTTCGTGTCGGATAACGTGAATAACCCGGCATATGGTCTTTCCATTTATCATAAAAAAATACTTTTTTTCAAAACCCCAATTATAAATATATTCTGCATTTTACGTTTTTACCTTCAAAGGAAATCATTATCGACAGTTGCAGCTTTAGCGGCATCAAGAGGAAGAGGGTGTTATAAATACTCTAAGCTTTTATTTTTATTGAGCGACTTTTTTTTGGCCTGTTAATACACCATGCAGTATCAAACTCCAGTTTCCAAATAAGAAAAACATACGCCTGTGGTCACGTTTCATGGTTCGTCTACAACAAAGTTATAAGTGGAAAACTTTACGTGATACGCTTATTAAGGTCTGATCGATTTTTGCTGTTGAGGCACACAAGGGATATTATTCCCAAAGGAATCAGGCGAGCAGAAGATGCTGGGTGGAATGTGAAGAAAAACTGGAATCATATGGGAAGCGTAGACGGCAATGTAAGTCACATGGGGTTTCCATTAGAAATTTATGAAAATCTGAAGAACATTCAAGCCGATGACAAGTTATCCAGATATCGTCAAAAAATGTATGAATCTTTGTCCTTCATTCAAAGTCAAAGGTACTTTAATTCTGAAGTTACAGCATTGGACTATTCCGAATCGTTCAAATAACAAATGTTTAACATGCATATGCTAAAGTTGGAAATTAGGTCTGTTCGCAGAAAGAATCACAAACCAGTCAGAGCCCATCAGTATTCGCCATTGCAGTTGCCAAACTATTTCTGACTAGTACTGGCCAATCAAATTGACGCTGACTAGTTTGTGATTGCTCTGCGAACAGCCCTATTGCATAAAAATTAATGTGGTGAAGTAAACTTTGTTAGGTAGGTATATAGTATCAAAACTATATCTAGTTAACCGTTGAAATAATTGAGGTAGTACTGAGTCTTCTACATAGAAATTAACTAAATGGGAGTTTTAGAGGTCCCGAATATTTTATTTCGTTTTTTAGAATGGAAAATTGAGTTAAATTGAAGGTTCTGAAAAACGACAGTATGTTCCCACCTAAATAGCACTTTTATAACGAGTAACTTGGAAACATTGCCTTACCGTACCCCTTCACTGTCCAGCTCGTTGTATTCAGAATTAGAATAGAAAAAATAATCACCTTTAACTATCTGTTTTTGCTCTTCTACCAAATATAAGTATAGAAAAAACGAACTACTTGTGTTATTTCAAAAAATTCCGTTAAGATGGATTAAAGTACTTCGCACTGATTTTAGAGATTTTGTTTTAATCTATGTCGATAATTTTGAGGTGACCAGAAAGTACAAGAAACACACATATACACATTCAGTTTAATATAATTATCTTGAGTATGTTTACTTATGACTGTCTTAGTGATAGAGATTATTCGGTGTCTGCTATTCGGCAACAAACAAAAATGCGCCCTCAAGGAGACAGAAGTTTCATTGCACTTCACTTTTTAGTACATAGAAGACGTAGAGAAATGCGACAACTTCAGTTTTGTGAGGGAGGCCAAACTGCCCCCCTAACATCTTATTACTATCTTTTCTTACTTTCACTACTTTTTCTTATGACACCATTTCCTTTCGAAGGTTGGCGATCCAACCTTTCAATACTACGATACCCTGTGAGCTCTCCATTCCAAGAGACTTTATTCCAGGAGGTAACGAAAACTTTATTGCATGACCAGCAGAGTCACGTGATTTGTTTTGGGTTGTTGGTTATTTTGGATAAGGTTAGAGTTAAAACGAAAACTTATTCTTATTTTTCTTTATGCGACGTTCCGACTAATATGTAGTCATAATCTGTCATCAGAAAGCTGAAGTTTTTAGTGTATTAAAGAACACTACAAGATTATGGCTAGATATTATAACACCGCCCACTGTAGTAAAACTGAACGAAAATTGAACGGCACAGAACACATACAATTAAAATTTAATTTAAAACAAATTTTTGTCCCTTATTGAACATGGATGAAGTTTGATAGGAAAAGGGTAGATTAAACCACAATCACGTCATGACGTTCAATTATCCTGGAATAACCTACTGCAAGCAGATACGGCTGATAGCTTCTATTCGCAGCACGTCTGGAATATTGAAAAGTATCAAAGCCTGTATAGACGTGCAACACACCAATGTCCTTTTCATTAAAGCTATTTTAATAGCTGATCATCTTTTATACCAATCTGTCACTAAAATACAAATACAGGGTGTTTCCTAATTTGGGACTTTTCTTCATGAAGCATAATAATATATTACTCGCCAAAAGGAGTGATTTTTCTCAGCAACATATAACTGAAATGTTTGGGGATATCAAGGTATTGACCGATAATGAAATCCTCATTTCTAATTTCGTCTCTGTGCGATTGATCTAGGTAGCAGTACGCGTTTGACGTCTCCCGAGTTATTGACGTGCTACATCGGACTATAAAAACAACAAAAATGATGCGACCGGTATAACTATAATGAACTGCAGCTCATTGGTGGATATGAGTTTAGTGTACGGTGAATGTGGTCAAAATGCCTCTCGGACTCGCGAGTGTATACTGATAGTACAGTTTAACGAGGCAGGCGAAAGCCCTGCTGCTATTTTTTGTGATTTGAGCAGGGCTTTTGATTGCGTCGATCACTCAAAGTTACTTTCTGTTTTGGAAAGGTATGGATTGAGGGACATATCTTTGAAGTGGGTTAAAGAGTTTCTGTCACATCGACAGCAATATGTTTCATTGCATAGTAGTGAAAATACTGTTACATCTGACACCTTACCGATAACTGTGGGGGTGCCGCAGGGGTCCGTGATGGGCCCTGTGCTATTTGTCTTATACATCAATGGCATCACAGAGGTCTTAGGGAATACCCATCATACCATTTACGCCGATGATATCTCCTTTCTAATTGCAAATAAACATCAGACAAATGTGCTAGAACATCAGTGTGGCCAAGTACTGGAGATGGCAATGAAATATTGTAATGAGCAGGGCTTATATTTCAATACGTCTAAAACGCAGATCATGCAGTTCCATAACCATCAAAAAAGCGTAAATACCCTGAACATAAGCGTAAATGGCAATACTATACAGACCACTTCAACATCCAAATTTTTAGGAATTAGTTTTGATGATACACTTTCATTTAGATCACATTGCGATAACTTGGTGTCAAAACTATGTTCCTTCACATACATGTTCCGCAATTTCCGTGATATTTTACAAATAAATGGAATTGTAACTGTGTAAAGTAGAGCCCAGAGATATACCATTTGTGTACGTTTTGCGCTATATAAAAACTGCATACCATCTCTTAGTACAGTTCATCATTTGGAATAGATACAGTTTTGATAATATTCAATGGTTACCACTATTTTACTTTCGTACTCGTAACCAATTCATGGAATGTGCTTTTAACCAATTTTTTAATAAAACGTAACCTTTTAGAATGGTGAAAATGAAACACTAAGTTGTATTTGAACGTAAATCTGTCGGATGACGTTCACGATGTATATTTTGACTGAACTATGATAAGACCGACACATTCCAGGATTATTTGCGACTCGATCGATGAAGAGGACCGGACTTAGTCAAATTGTTTAGGCAGGTATTGCTACCGTTATTGATAGCAACGCCAATCTGCTATTACTTTTGTGCGTTACTTTTCTGTCTGAATCGGACGTTTTTTTCGGAAGTGTGACAGCTAGAGTATGTTTCGGCCTTGGGAAGATAATGGAATTTCACAGCGATGTGAATTACCCTGCAGCAGTGAAGCTACGTCGGTGGTTTGTCATTACGGTGGTGAAAGTAGTGACTATAGTACGGACACTGATAATGAATTTGAACAGAGGGAGGTGGAGGTAGACCAATTAAAACCGCACAAAAGGTCACATCTTAGCGCAGATGCAAAACAAATAGTACTAAATGATAATGAACTAAGGAAGGATCCCGAGAATGAAAATAAGGGGAGTATGATCAAAAAGACGTCAATTCTAACACACGTTCCATATCCAACAGTATGTGAAATTTTGAGAAAGAGGCCACAAAAGAGGAAGCGTAGGTTTGATGCTGGTGTTTCAAAAGAACTAGATCCCACGATCACAAAATTATTGAGGAATATTGTGTACGAAAATTACAAAATTAATGAACTACCCACAATCGAATCCGTTCAAAGACAATTGGCTAGAATGGGGAAACAGTATCCAAGGAGTACATTCCAGCGATGGATTAGGAAGATTGGGTTTAAGTACAGAACTGTGAACAAACGAATGGCTATAATGGAAAGTGCAAGGATTGTGGGATGGCCGCACGATTACTTGCATAAGATAGAACAATACCGGAACGAGGGGAGGTCAGTGTACTACCTTGACGAGACCTGGTATGATACCCATGATACCGCTAAAAAGGGATGGACCGACGGTACAAAGAAGTGTGAGCTAAAAGGCGTTCCACCAAATAAAGGATCCCGTATAGTTATCTTACACTGCGGATCATCTGGCGGCTAGGTCGAAAACGCACTCAAATTATGCGGAAGGAAAATTGAAGACTGCAATATAGACTACCACAAAAAAAAAGCACTCGGGAATATTTGGTTTGAGTATACCCTTATTCCCAATTTAAAGCCATTTAGCGTCATCGAAATGGACAACGCAAGCTATCACTCCAAAGGTACAAAATTCCGAATTCAACGTCATCGAAGGCGGAAATACAAGATTTTCTCATAAAACAGGATTTGTACTCTGAAGAAACTTACAAAAAAAATGAATTATTGGAAGTCCTCCACACTGAACAGTTTGAGAAACAATATGTCATGGAAAGCATAGCTAAAAAGTATGGTCATGATGTCTCCCTATTTTTGCATTTTCAGTCCTATAGAATTAATTTGGGGACAACTAAAACAACGAATCCGGAGGAAAAACTTTGAACCAAAATTTGACTAAAAAGTTATAGACTTGATCAAATCTGAGATTAACATGATGAATAATGAAGGCTGGTTTAGCAACATTAACAAAGTAAGGGTTATTGAGGACGAATATAGACAAATTGGTCGATTTTTAGTTAATCATGGAAGCGAATTTATAATAAATCTTGATGACTCTATCGATGAGGATGACGTCTAACATATGTTTCTTGGATACTCATCTAAAGCATTTCTACTCAGCCCATGAGAAACTGAAATTTATAATGGATTCGGGAAATATTGCTCTCTTCTTTTCCTTGACGCTCTAGCTTCTCCATACCCAGGTTACTCCTTATAAAGATAGGAATTTTTAATATAACTTCCACTTTTCAACATTAGTTGCCTCTCTTTATTACCGTTAAAATTGAGTGTAGAAAGGAATAATTTACCATATGGTTTATACGATTATATTGAAATGTCTCTACCACATATTTATCAACAGATAATAAAGTTTCAAACATCTTGTTCAACCAACTGATGTATGAGCACTTTATTGGATGGAATGAACATTTTCGTTGTTGCCCACTCCAACGAATTCGAATGCCCAGTCCGACCCCGTTCCCTTTCTCTGTCGGCACTTTTTGCGGAGATCCTCACTTTGTAAACAAATGGTATATCTCTGGGCTTTACTATACTATGCACAAATTGACTCGAGGTTGAGGTACGGAGTTTGTCTGTGGGGAAATATGCTTCAGAAATGTCTGTATTTCTCGCTCAAAAACAAATGGTACGAGTCATTGCTGGTGTATCTCAGATCAACTCATGTCGCGAGATCTTTCCAAAACTGAACATAATGACAGTAGATACCTTGTCTGTACATTTATGAAGTATCTCTGTATATACACAGGAACAAACTGTTGTTCTCGAGAACTGGAGAACGGACACGGACAAACATCAGTACTAGATAAAAAGACTTATTACATGTTCCGTTCTCCCGGTATAATGTTACTATGAAATCGCCCAATATAATGGGCATAAAAATTTATAACGCTCTTCCGAATGTTATAAAAAGTTCATCTAATATGAACTATTTTTAAAGAAGTCTTAAAAATTTTTTACTTCAAAAGACGTATTACTCACTTGCCGAATTTGTAAGTTGAATTGTATTCATTTATTTATTGTTTGTTTATTATTGGTATTGTTTTGTACCCTTTTTTTAACTACTGTGACTTTTTCCTATACTATGTATCATAGTCTTTTGGAAATAAACGATGATTGATTGATTGATCGTTTCCCTGGCCGTATTCATCCTGCACCCTGTCGATTTGTCGATTTCCTGCAAAGAACTGGAGACACGGGATATTTGTATTCACATCATAGTCGACACGCTAGGTGACCTAGATAATATCGAATGGTCCAAATGGAAGAATAAATACTTGACTTTTCAGCCTCGCGGCGCGAACTTCGATCCAACTTACACTTACAACTTCGCAGCGAACGAATAGTATTTTTTAACAGTTTTTTTATTCTTCTGCTGCTGATTTACCGTACATTAGCTTTGTCGCTTCAAAGGCAGGTGTTTCTGAAAAGGATAGTGCCAACTTTGAAAACACCATGTATATTCGCATTTATTGGGCGTTTCAATTTCATACAGTAGCTACATGTTCTGCAATATTTTGGAGAACAGTAAGTGTTCTAGAACATTTAAAACGTAGAACAATTTCATTGCTTGTTTGCCCACCCGATAAACTGATCACCTTATTAAATTAATTACGACTATTCTTAATAAAAAAATCGGTATTCACCACAAATTGTATATTTGAATGTCGTTGCTTTCAGAATGTTATGAAATTCAGGCTAGTGTCACTCATAGATCCGTAAACCAACGACAATGAACATACATTTTTTTATGTGGTTCGCGTAATTAACTCCAGAATGGATAGTGACTAGCACCTTTATTGCAGGTAAATTTGATGAATCAACAGAATCTTGAATAGAATTGAAAGGCAGAAATTCCACCGTTCTAGAATACGTTATAAATAAGCTACTTACCAGATTAATGATATTAAGTAACTTTAACCAATAGTTTCCGCACTCCAGCAAATACCTGCTATCCTTTACAGGTCAAGATACTACTATAGTAGGTATCGTAATTTCGAAAGCATGAGAATTAATTTTATGATTTTTTCAAGAATTTTTCACATAAAGCAGGGTTAGCTATTACCGTCGCACTCTCTATTTATAGATCTGTCTGCTTTCAACTGCTGTCTTTCTGCTGAGGGAATTTTTTTCAAAAAATAGTAAGATAAATCAATCCAGCGATAGCGTGAAGGAGTGATAATTGAAATAAAATTAGACCATACATAAAAAACAGTACATGCTTAAACTTCGCCTTAAGGGGCCTGCGTAGACACATTTATACATACGTATTTCCTATGTAAAACACGGACTCACAATTTCTCGCATAACTCACTCTATTTTCAAGCTACATATATAGTATTTCAGAAGGCGATAGTTAAGACCTTAGTGAATGACAACTATTTTTGATTTTCTCAAAAAAGTTTTTTGATGTGCAAACAAACTCGCAATGCAAAATCACACATTCTATAAATGCCTGTAATTTAACAACCAAACACGATATCAAAAAAAGGCTAAATAGTTGCACAAGCGCAAGCTCTCTTCTTCAATGTGCACTTCGAGTCATTACTGTAGGTTTAAAGGTAACGTCAGGAGCTTGGAAATGCGAAATTCATTTTTATGGTGACCTTTTGACCTTATCTTTGGACCTTTTGACCTTACCTTTGGATTTTTGGACTTATCTCCCCTCATCTTAGACATATACAGTGGAGAAAGGGAACAGGCGGTCACGCTTCCTCGCTAACACGGGAATACGTCTTTTCTTGGATTCTCAATTTCGCGCGCTATACTCTAGAACCTTAAGGCTTATAATCACCTAGGTTTATAGTCGGTGCTTATAATAGATATTCCACAGCCTCAGATAATTTTGGGAGGCTGTCCGATTTTAGGGAGTAGGGGCGGGCATTTCTAGGTTGGAAAAATCGCACAAGTGGTGGCAAAACAATCTTAAAATGTTAAAGGTAACTTTGCCCAAAATTAACAATAGGTATTTGATTCCCATTCGAAACTAGGTTCAGAAAAATACCCAAAAACAACTACTCCGAGGGTGAGTACCCCTACCGGCACTGTATTGTACTATTGGCTTGAGTTCTTCCTTTAGGGACACATCAAGAAAATGATTTCCAGCGTACTCAAAGTGAGTTTAAGGATATCACAATCCTTGTTTGGAACGTGTCCTGAATCGCATCAGCCACGATGTCTCTAGTCCACGATAGCGCTGTTTTGATCATCGGATCCAGCAGTAGCTTCAAAGGGATCAAATTATTATGGACTGCCCATGCTTCAGACAATAACAATATTATCGGACGATCTAGCCAGGAAGGCTGCTGTCTAAAGATTTTAAGGAGGAGAATGAGGATAAATATTTGGCGATGACAAGGTCAAAGTTACGTCTAATAGTAGGATTCCTGACTGACCACAGTCAACTCAAGACACACCCCCACATTATGGAGGTAAGAGATACACCTATATGTAGGATGTGTGACAGCGAGGACAAAACTGTGGAACACGTCATATGTGAATGCCCAGGGTTACCTTCTGTTAGAGACTGTGCATTCGACGAGTCGTGGCCTACATCTGCCTATATAAGGGAGATGTACCAAAGCGACTTGTCCACATTCCTAAATAACATGAGGAAACAACTTCTTAGGAGGATGCAAAATGGGCCAGTTGTAGCCTAAAGGCAGAGGGACTACTGACTCTCCCCACTACACTGAAACAGAGAGGATCAAATTATATTTCTTAAGCATCAATTGTAATTTGATCTTTGTGAAACTACTGCTGGAAAGGTATAGATCACAAAGGAGGAATATTTAAAAATAAACTATTTGTGTTAGTATACATATTTGAAATAGCTCTTACAAGTAAATGTTTAATCAGTCTAACTAACTGCTGTCATCAATACAAAACTTTATACATTAATGTTAATTTTTGTTGCATTCGATTCAGGTACAGCTGGATTTAAATTAAAACTAGTAGCTCATCAAGAAAACGTAGAAAGCAGACAAGAATTCTTCACGCGGATTAACTCGAACTCAATCATCATCCACAATGAATCACAACAACCTTTAACACCTAAATTAAAGTACATCCTCACATTGTTTTAAAAGATGCGACAATGAAAACTCGTCAATACTAAGGCGTTACAGTATAAAACGATGATAGTAAAAAGTTTTCCAGTCAGTTTATTGTCAACTACAAAGTGAAACATATCTAGGACATCACGCCAAAACGGTATGGTAATATGTTATTCTTTCTTCTCTTCCATTGTGCCGTCACTGATAATTCATTTTGCACGAGAGCGATGCGTATTAAAGCTTAGTATCCTTATTGTATTATGTTTGCCTATGTCGTGAAATTATAAGAAGTTGGAAATTCCATTGTGAAAGCTGACAACTGCTCAGAAACGTAAAGAGGCTAGACTCTTGCTGGTCAAATGTAGTGAAGCAATTAATTCTATAGATGTCGGCCTACCAATACGAATCGTTCATTGGAGCTTATACATTTCTTGATGCTGCATTTTTGTTTTGCTAATAGTATCTCTGTAACTGTGCTTTCTAGAGTCGAGTGAGCAGAACAGCGGATGATGTACATAAGTGTGTGTAGAAATCAACTTATTTTCGTAGCGCTTGAATCCATGAATAGCCACCTCACTGGCATTTATGGAAGCACAAATTTTCCCAATAAAATTTGGCGCGAGACAGATTGCTTGACAGCTGTGTCAAGAAACAGCTTTCGATTTTTGTGAACGAATTTCCTAACTCGGTGATTGTGAAATCTTCTTCTTCTTTCAGTACCATCTCCTCAGCGGAGGTTGGCGACCATCATTTGGAATTCTTCTCTTTCTTGGGCTAAACGAATGATTGTACAGGCCTCTCTGATATTAAACCACTGGCGTAAGTTCCGAAGCCAGGAGAACTTTTTTCGTCCGATCCCTCGTCGTCCTTCGATCTTTCCCTCAACGATCAGTTGTAACAACTCGTACCTACTACTTCTAAAAATATGGCCAAAATATGCTGCTTTTCTTCGTTTTATTGTGGTTAAAAGTTCCTGTCCTTTATTCATTCTCTCTAGTACCCTAGTGCTTGTTACCCGCTCGGTCCATGATATCCGTAATATGCGTCTGTATAGCCACATCTCAAAAGAGTCCAAACGTGACATGGTGCGAGCTTTTAATGTCCATCCCTCAACTCCGTATAATAATGTGGACAGTACATAGCATTTTGTTGCTCGACATCGAGTAGTCAAACTTAAATCTCGGTTGCAGAGTATCGTATTCTGGCTATTTTGATTCTGCTTCTTATCTCTTCATCAGGATCCTATTTATCATTTAGCCAGCATCCCAAATATTTGAATCTGTTTACTCTTTCTACGTCCTGATTGTCTATTTCCAATCTTATATTATTAATATTTAATCTAGTGATGACCATAAATTTTGTTTTCTTTATGTTTATTTTGAGACCATAAGATTGACTAACATTGTTGACTCTGTTCACTATGTACTCTAATTCCTTCTCATCGCTAGCTAGGAGTACCGTGTCGTGGATGTTGTTAATGTATTTGCCATTCACTTTCATTCCCATTTCCATATCTTTCAAAGATTCTTGGATTATGGACTCAGAGTATAAGTTGAATAGCAATAGAGGCAATATGCATCCTTGTCTGACTCCTTTGAGAATTTGTATATCCGATGTTGACATATTATTTTATTATGTCCTTGAAATCTTAAATAACACAAAATGTACCTGCAAGTTTTTTGTGAAAAAAAAATCAAAGGTTTTTTTCCTGATACAGCTATAATACAGTTTCACTTATTTCATATCAGTTTTCTGTCAAATTTTGTACTCTGATAAAGACCACATACTTTTACTAAATGTTAGCACAGAGAAATGATTCCGGGTAAATTTCAAAAATTCAGGCCCCTTACTGGTCGATCAGAGGCTTTTATCAGGAATTCACCAATTTTGAGATACATACTCGGTAGATATTGATTCAATGTACAATAATCATAACTTGATACACATGACACCTGGTGTGGGCGTAAAACTAATGTTGATGCTTGTTGACTCGATGTACTTTTTTATTAATACCATGAACTTTTATCGTTTATTATAAGTCCTTCATCCCTTATTGTTTTTACAGATGCCAATAATGTTCCGTTACTCTCTGGCCGTGATTCTTGCAATAAATCTGCTACATACCATAACTGCAGAAACTATGAATGACCAAAACTTGAAAGGAAACGAGAACTTCTCCTTCGAATCAGCACCTGTGGTTCACGAAACGCATCAAAGTGAAGAACACTCTACAGGACCAATTATCAAAAAGCATATGGAGAGTCACCATAGTGAAGATTCAGCCAGCGAATCCAAGGACTCTAAAAGTGCCAGCAGTCCAATGAGTATGGGAATGAGCATGGGATCTGGCTTGGGCATGGGCATGGGCATGGGTATGGGAATGGGAATGAAGCCTATGATGATGAAACCGATCACGAAACCCATGATGGGTGGCGTCGGTATGGGAATGGGATCACTGGGAATGGGCATGGGGTCCATGGGGATGGGAATGGGAGGGATGGGGATGATGAAAGGGGGAATGGGAATGATGAAAGGAGGCATGGGCTTAGGAGGTGTTGGTAAGTACGGGTGTTATTTTGTATTCTATTCTATTCTGTTACCACGAAAACCTATCGTTTTCTTTTATCTGTCTGTCTGTTGCTACCTTTTTCTTGTGTACTCTTAGTTACCGATGCATGGATATCGTTGAAATTTGGGATACGATTTGCTATGAGACATAGTAGGTCAAGTCTAGATGAAGTAATCAGCAAAAAACGAAGAGCCTCAGAAGCAATTTAAATTTTAAACTCACAAACACTTTTTAACATTCTCAGGCGTTTTAGTTGTCCATTAACGTTGTCAACTCATTTGGGGAGGATATTAAATTACGATGCTGCAGTGAGTGTGGATTCATGTATGTATTCATGATCAGTTGCCTTAAAAAAAAGCCCTCAGTAAATTTTTTATGCTGTAAAAATATGGCCAAACGTTGCCGCTTTAATACATTTTTTGTACAGTATAATCTCAGCTACAGCGATTTGGGGTGCGATATTTTTATAGCGTCATAGTTGGCGTAGATCATTTTGATGGGTTATCTACCGACTGTTTCACAATAAACCGATAAACACATACACGTCTTCGTTTTCAGGCACTTTAGAGGGTCGGGTGAAGTTTAGGCTAAAACTGGACTGCTAGAGAGGTGTGGGGAAATATCAAAAAGCATTGTATTTATGAAAGTTTCGATTGTAATACCATACCTGTGGCTAACAATACCCGTGGACTTAATTATTACTCAAAAATGACTAGCTTAGAATTTGAGGTTACATAGTAATATTTAGCACAACATCTCTTATTACAATACGTGGTCGAATTATGACGAATTTATTTTTAAATGTCGTTACCTCACTATTTCACCATGTTTCAGTGGTCTTCTAATGAAAACAACATATACTTGACAATAAAAGTGTGGCTTATGTTAAAGTACAAAATTTTACAGAAAATAATTTTGATTGAATAACATTGTACGACAGATGTCGCAGGGGGAGGATTTTTTTTCTTGGTAACTAAACTCCTAACTAACATAGTAGTGTTTCTGAAATCTTATCATAATCCTTTAACCTCTAACGTGGAAACTACTAGTTTTTTTGTAATGAAATTTCATGGTATATTGCTATTGATATGATGAATTCTTAAAAACTGTGGTTTTTCGAAATCGAGTCAGTGGTGGCGAATTATTGAGTAAAGAACAATAATCCTCAGAATCGCCTCAAACTTCATTTTAGGTGTTTTAGGAGTCACTGAATATTTTCTAGTTTTTTTGAGAATGGGTCAATTGTGGTAATATGTGCCTACGTGCATTATTGGTAAAGTAATTAACAAAAGACGAGGATCTGCAGTCATCGCTAGAAATTTCTTTTCTCGAGGTGGGTGAAATTGAAGAAGCGGGGATGATGGGTTATGGGGCTACTCGAAAGTCTATTTTATTTATAATCGATGTTCTATTGTATTAAAGAATTACCTTGATGAAATTCTATGTTTGACCGAATATTTCCTATATTGCCTTCTTGATTCATAATACACCAAAATATCCAAAAATATGTAGCTTTGAAAGTACTAGTTTGATTGTAATAGAATTTGAATACCATGTCACGGTAATGAAAACGTTATACAGTTTTCAATATTTGTGCGGTGGCGAAGTGAAGCTAGAAATTTAAAACTGCTTAGACTTCGTTTTTTAGGTGATTTATATCTCTGAAAATTGTTACCTGTCTTTGATAGCCTTAAACTAGGGTAAGAGAATGTAGCGAACTAGAAGAATGCCAATGTACTTTGGTTACCATGATGGAACCTATTTTTCTGAGAATGTGCCAGTACCTGCATATTTTACTCGTCACCATTTTTTTTATAAAATCGATGCTGTGAGACAAAAAATGCAAAAGTTAGGTAGCGCTGAATTACCCAAAAACCGTCGTTTCTTTTTTTGGCAGCAATTTTTCTTCACCTGGCACTCTGTAAAAGCTTTTTAGGGAGAAAAATGCACTTTACTAATTTTTTTACGGCATGCAGCGTCGGTGTCACGTGAGACAGACGGCATCCATTGATTAAACAACGAATCAATAATACAAGTCCAAGGGTAAAGGGTTGTCTGATGATAAAATTTTTCGTGCTTGATTGCAAAGCGATTAGGGACTATGTTACCACGCAGTGTGCGCAAAAAGATTTACACAAATTTGATAGCAGCCGAACAGTTTTTTTACGGTCACTAAGGAGTACCACACTGTTTTGGGTCTTTTGCCTTAAAAATCAAGTCCAATGACGAAGGGTAGTGAACAACTATCTACCAGTTCAAGGAAAAATCGAATAAGGAATGTTGAACTTTCTAGAATCACTTCATAGAAGAGATTCTCGAGTTTCAAGTTAAGATCTTGCGGACTGAACACAAGTAAAACGTTGAAATAGGTAATGTTGACCAACAGCTTCTACTTTTTTCTTTCTATTTTTTATTTTTTGAACTAAGTGGATGGTTATGAGATATTGAAATCAGGGTGTTGCACTTGCACTGTTGAAATATTCAAAGCGATAAACAGACATTGAGTATGATAAGGTCTCAAAAATGCAGATAAGATGCTATGTTCTTTAAGATCTCATATTCACTGTACCCTGATAAGGCCGAAACCTTAGGAACATTTATAATAAAAGAGCGCCGGTTTTCATTGTCAGCCAGATAAGTGCAATGAATCAGAAATCAGTCATAGGATAAGTTTCAGAAGCTCTATTTATTACAGCGTTTACCTTTCTTCTTGCTTTTCACCTAAATGCTTGATTATGTGTGAAAGTATCAACTAAACTACGTATTTCTTTTACAGGTATGATGATACGATAACAAGTCTTCAGTGCTGCTTGACAAATCCATAAATTTATTTTTCGTTGAAATAAATGTTCAAATAACAATACTGTTTTAATTTATACATTGTTTTAATCCTATACATACATCGAAGCACCTTCTGATATAAAACTGACACTTCTTGTCATTCCACCTCCCTTTTATAACAACAACAAATCTAATTAAAAATCGTCTGTGAAATTTACTTTGAAGTGTACTGCAAATTCCAAACCCAAGAAATATTTCAGCAGCCTATTATCTTCATGGAGGTTTTAAATAGGTTTTAAGGTGGCATTTGATAAGCGTTGTGTTTTATGACTGCATTGACTATAGCCAAAACACTCAAAATCAAGTTATCCTATCAACAGTTATAAGAAGTATCCATAAAACCAATCATACGGCCGATAGTCAATTTAAACTGTAAAGTTTTAAAGAAGCTTTATAGTGGTCTCATATAAATTCTGTTAAAGCTATTTTATCCTTACAGCTGTCTTACGACTTACCAATCTATTGAACGAAAATATTCAATAAGGCCGTCTAAAAACTACATATTTTCCAATAGGTACAACTGAAATCGTCCCTCAGACTTATTGGCTATAAGGCTGCTTATGATGAGACCTTAGAGTATGTTTTTTTAGATAGGCTTCGATAAAATTAAAACTTAACAACGGGTCCAAACTTAATAGGTGGTGCAAAATAAATAAAGATGGACATTTCAAAGGAAAAATAAATAAAAATTATTTGGTGATCATGAACACCAACGTTATTTCAAACAATTTCAAAGGCTCAGCTCCAAGCACAGCAGCACATAATATTAATGCAGGAAATCTCAAACTCATTAGTTTTTAATTTTTAGCATACTACGCAGGATTGCCAACATCAACAGGTTAAGCAGCTTACGAAATACTACGAAACAAGAATTATACTCTTAAGGTTAACTATTTTAAAATAATCAGGTCAATCAGGCCAGTGTCAAGACCATATTATCCATATGCAGGACCTATGAGTTTTAGAGGTGGTTTTAAGAACATCCAGGAAATGGACGTCTATCTCGCCATATTTTTTGGATTACTAATTACCGCAATTAGGTACTTTAAACATATACGTAATTGTATTTGATAATAATACAATTCCTAGCGTGCAATATCGACTGAACGTGAATTGCAAGTCAACCCTTGCATTTTGAAACAACGTATATGCTACTTTGAATATTAACCTATAAAATTGAATATTTTTTTATCAAGACTTTTATCAGATTTATTTTTTAATAATAATATTTTTTAAGGCTATCTTATAAGGTTTTATTAATAAGAAGAATTTATAATAATAAAATTAGTATCAGATGCTATATGTAGGTACCTACAATATTCCATTTTGTAAATGTCCAGATAAAAAGGCTTCCCATTTTCGTGATAGAGCACTTAAAAAATGTACATAAAACCAACTTACCTTTATACGTCATTTGTCTACCAAAATATCTACATAAAAGCAACCTTAAGATAGAATATTTATATTATGGCCTCAAGTTATGAAGTCTCAAAGCCTGAAGGATTTAAAAAAGCTTTAAGAACAAAAGAGTGAACATTTGTCGGATATTTATAAAGCCGTGAGAGCTCTCAGTATGGGCCCTCCTGGCTGTGAGAAGGTTATATAATTGCCTTAATGTGCCTTGAAAAATCAAGCAATACTGAGCTGTATCAGCCTCTTGTTAGGCTCTGATAAAACTGAAAATAATTCTTGGAAAGATCACGTAATACGCATTATATCGGTCAATTCAAGCCGATAAAAAGCCTGTATTGTACGTGGTTACATATAGAGATAATTGAGTTCTCCAGGGCTTTGCTCGAAAGGTTTATTTTCTTTTGTTCGAATTGCCTAGATAGAACAGAGCATGATGTGTAGCTGTGAAATTATTGGAGTTGGAAAATTTACGGGAAGAGTGAACGAATATTGCTTACATAGTTCCGTTCGATAACACTTTGAAGCGGAATAGAAAGCTACGTATGTCAAGATAATAGAATAAATTGATTTCATGCCACTGTAGAAGTCTTTATGTTGTGATTCCAAAAGGCACATCAAAGCTAGGATTATAATCGCAATTTTTTTACAGTATACCTATGTATGCTACTGTGCGTATCAATCATTTTCTGTTCGGTACAGCATAAAGCTCTTCGAATGTCGAGATAGCTAAGAAGATGGTCGATATTAAGTAGATGATTTCCGAAAATTAGAACAATTATTACTGTACCGAAGATTATTGGTGGATAGCAAACAAACTTGTATTTATGGCACAGTAGCACATACGTATTTTGTGAGAAAGTTTTTGAGAAATGTTTTCTGCCATCTTCCTCTAACTAGTCATTAGGGATACTGTTAGCTTGAGCTTAAATTGTATCTAAATACAGTAGGCACCGAATAACACTACAATTAAGTTCAGTAGAGAAAATTTTACCGGCCTTTCAGTCGTAGCTCCTCCACCATTTATTCGAATAAACAGTTTAATAGATCGGAATTTTTTATCACGTCTCCTGCTGTGCAAATAAAAAGTATCCATATATTCCCCTGCTCACAATTGAGGCGTTAAGAGCTAGAATGGCATATCCCCAAAATTCAGAAGCTGAGAAAAGTGCTGGTAAAGATTTGCAAATTACAGGAATTATATCAATGCTATAATGATATACTTGCAGCGACTTCTCTGTAATAATGGCGAAATCAGTATTGAAAATACATGAACTGAGTGTTCAGTATTTAAAGTTTCTCTCATTCCATAGTCCACTTTTGCTCTCAATACCTCAATTTTATAATTGAGACTATATTATGGTGAAAGGACGCAAAAACTCAATGGTACCCGTACCCAAGAATGAAAGCAGATTGTAGAAAAAGTAATTTTTAATAAAATTTAATCGAATAAATGATTTAACTACACATAAGATTACCCAAAATGCAGATTTAGAAATAAGTAGTGATGTAGAAGTGGCGAATTCAGGAAGGTAGACCACCTTCAACCCTTTTTGCCGACCCCCACAGAACCAACACTAAAAACCCTCATAGTCTGCTGGAGAACAACTCCTTGCCAAACCCCCCAGACCTCCGTTATCAGTACGTCCGAAGTCAGACCAGTTCACTGAGTATACAGATGCCTAAACCCTCCTCGAATTTTTCAAAGTTAAGCTAATTTTTTTAAGGAGATCAAATACCTTGGTATTACCTACAATAGAAATCTGACGTGGAACTCTCACTTAGACAGTATGACCAAAAGAGCATATGTCGCATATGAACTATGTCAACGAATAGTGGGGCGCATTTGGAGCCTGTCGCTAAGAATGACCCACTGGATCTGCATCACAATCATTAGATGTATGGAGCCATTGCCTGGGTACCGAAAGTTCTGCGGGCGACAGCGATTAAGAAATTATATAAAATTCAACATATGGCCTGCATTAGTGTCTTCCAGGTTTCTGAACCTTAGAACAAAGTGGGCTATGTATAAAAATATGAGACATTTAAACTGAATTGGCTAGCACATTGATATCTGTTAAGGAACCAGCAAGGAGATTTGAATCTGTAACTGAAGATACCTCGCGTCACGTCAGAGCTAGCAATGGACTGCCACCAATCATAAGCCCATGCTTCAGACAAAAACAATATTGTCCTAAGGTGGGTTAAAGGGCATAACAACAACAAAGGCAAACGTATAACGGAATTTCTGGCCAGGAAGGCTGCTTACCAAAGAATATTCGGACCAAGTGACCTTTACGCTCCTTTGCTCAAATGGTAAAACAATGAGAAGAGCTACCAGGATGCCAATTGGCCAAGGACACTCTTGTAGGCTTTGGCATAGCAATATCCAAGAGGTACTAGGCGATGACCTAGTCAAACCAACGTCTCATAGTAGGATTCCTAACTGGGCATTGTCAACTCAGGAACCACCTCCACATTATGAAGTTGAGTGACACACCGATATGTGGTGTGTGTGAAAGCGAAGACTAAATTGTGGAACAACGTGATATGTGAGAGCCCAGAGTTATCCTCTATTAGAAAGTGTGCGTTCGACGAGTTTTGGCGTACACCTGCTCACAGTAGGGAGATGTTTCCAAGCGACTTGTTCATCTTATCGGCTGTCTGATGTAGATATTCACAGCCTAAACAATGTTACTCTTAACACACTTCCTTCTTCCTATCGCAGGTAAGTGTCTTGAAGGTAGGTACTTAACTATATATGTATGGTTTTCTGTTTTCTAAGTAGGTAATTTTTCCAAACATCTGACTTGTCTACAAACTACCAACGTAAGCCACCAATGCTAAGAGCGAAGACAATTATCAGAATAAATACTCCAAGATAGTCAATTTAAAATTCCTCTTAAGGCTTAAACTCAGCCAATATGCAGGTACGTACTAATTTACCAGCGTGAACCTCCAAGCTGTATAAAATACAACCACCCCTTCCATGTAAATGTAGAGCACCCTCAAAACGTCAAGAACGATTAGCTCTGCTGTCTGCTGTACAAATATACCAAAATAAAACTACAGTTTCAAAAGAAACAAAACGCAAAGCCCTTGCTACAATTTCTATTGTCGCAGAGAAGAAGCGTGAGCCAATCAAACTATTTCTCCAGTGTTGCCGTTAAGTTCGACTTATCTGCGGCAAGAGTCTTACGCCACAATTTTGCTTAGCTACAAACACATGGATTGAATTACACACTGGAAAATTAGTATTTGCGCTTACTAGCATACATAATGTGTGCAACACTTCATCATCATAGTCACAATGTCTTAACAGACATGTTGTGACCTCGTAAAATGCATTAAGTCGGAGCTAGAGTATTGCCGACATGAATATTATCAATAGTTTTGAGAACTGTAGCTCCCATCTTTCGCGACTTACTATCAGTTCAGTGGCGCTCTTGATACTCATATCCAGCAACTGTTTCATCGTATCCACCCAGCGTGTAGGGGAACGGCCAAGGCGTCGAACACTCGGGGCGTGACCCTGAACTACAAGGATCTCCATATTATTGCTTCTGTGTATATGTCCGAAGAATAAAAGCATTCTCATCGACACAATGGAGGATAGTCTCTTTGGATTACCGAGCTCATCCAGTATGGAAACGTTAGTTCGATGGGCGGTATAAGGAACTCTTAGCATTCTCCTCCACGTCCACATTTCAAAAGCATCTATGCGAGCTTGATCTGCCTTTTTAACAGTCCAAGTTTCCGAGGCATACAAGAATATGGAGAACACAAGAGACTGACCCAGCGACATTTTGGTAGCTTTAGTGATGATGTTATGGTCACGCCATATTTTAGTAAGCTTTGTCATGGCCACACGTGCCTGTTGAATGCGCCGTTGAATCTCATTTTCACAGCTACCCGAATTGTCGATCAAATAACCGAGGTACACAAAACTTTGAACTATTTCACAACGACCTACTGACTTTCTTGCTTGATGATTATCGTGCTCTCTATCTACGATCATAACCTTGGTCTTGTTGTAATTAATACCAGTACCATATGCTGCGCGGTGTTGTTCTAAGATGTTTAATAGAGCTACTAGTTCTTCCTGAGAAGCAGCAATAAGGGTTGTATCGTTAGTTGGATATTTTGCTTCCGCCAATAGTTATACCGCCATTCCAGTTGTCCAATACCTGTCTCATCACAAATTCATAGTAAATGTTAAATAACATCGGGGATAATACACATCCCTGACGAACTGGTTGCAGTTTGACCAGACAGGTTACCATCAATTCTTACACGAGCCGAGTTAGACTCAAAGAGTTGCTGTATGAAAAACACTAGGTGATAAGGAACTCCCAGAGAGATGAGGATTTCCCACAGTTTAGGCCACTTTACACTTATTAGATGATATATTTAAAAAACAATAACATCATAAGCCCCTTTCAGTTTAGATTTCAAAAACAAAAAAATACCTCATATGCCATTTTTTCTCTACTTTATAAACTATACTCTAATTTAAATGAAAATCAAATTTCAGTATCTTTGTTCTGTGACTTTTCTAAAGCATTTGACTGTGTCAATCATAATATTTTGATCAAGAAATTAGATAAATATGGTTGTTCTAAAATAGCACTAAAACGGTTTGCCTCTTATTTGAATAATCGCTCTTAAATAATTATCGAAAAATGTAGCTTCTGAAAAACTGAATATAGGGTATGGAGTACCACAGGTATCAGGTACCATGTTATGTTTGGTATATAATAATTACCTAATGACATTGGTAATGGGTGTATTTGCTGTTGGCACTACAATAATCTGGCATGTTAAGATAATGAAAAATAATTTAATGCTATAGGTTTAATCAAAAGATGGTGTGACAGCAATTCTTTATATTTAAATATCTCGAAAACCAAATTCATGACTTTCAAATGCTTACTTGTCGTGATTTACTTAAACAACGGACAATTACATCAAACATACAGCACGAAGTTATTAGGTCTAACTATTTATCAAAAATTGAATTTTATAAATCATATTGATAATTTAATTAATGATTTAGCTAAAGTAACTTACTAAGAACAGTTAGAGAAACTCCACCAAAAGTTATCATTTTGCATTGTTCCAAAATAGGTTGAGTTACGGCATCTCATACATACTTAAATGAATAATTAGACTACAGAAGCGAGCAGTTAGATGCATCGCTAAGAGTAGACCTAGAACTTCATGCAAGATAGTATTTTCAGAATACAAAATTATGACCATAATTGCACTATTTGTTTTGGAAACGACACCACTAATATTCAAAAATAAATACAAAATTTGAGACCATAAATATACAATATAGTATAAGGCAAAAAAATGATTTTAAATAATTAATCGCCCACAAATCATCACTCATTAAACATTCAATTATATATAACGGAGTGAAGATTTATAACAAACTTCCTCTCTGTTTTAAAATTAAAAAATATTTAAAAGTATTCCCTATTGATATGATATATTGACTTCTATCTATATTGGAGCTGGTTATCGGTTTTATTGTGCTTAGCGAGTTTGGTGTTAATATTTGGTTGCCCTCAAAAATTTTCTTTCTGTTATAATCATCAGTAAAGCTGTAGTGAAAGCAAATGAGAAAGTTGAGAAATTTTGTGGTTAAAAAAGGTTGTGCCATTTCTGTAACGTGGTCTATACTTCTCCTTCCCCTGCATCTTTCATGTTACAGACTTCTTCCTAAAGCACGTTCATTTAAAAAAATGTACTAGTACTAAGCTTCACAATAATAAGGTCATTGTTGTGATGATGTCTTGTTTCTATATATTTAAGAAAATTCTTGTATAGCATGCTGCTTTTCGTGGTTGTGGCTGTTTGAATTGGCAGTTATTTATTCCATTAGATTGAGCTCGTTACATGGGAAAAGGACAAACCTCCATAATAGCTTTTCCTTTTCAACACAGTTCTCTCGAAGTTTGAAAACCATAAATGTTGCCAAGTTTGGACGAAAAATATCAAGAGAATACGAAAGCAAGCACTATGAAGTGTATCTGTTTTTTGTTTTTTGTGAACATACTAACCAATCGAGGCGGTTAGTGGAAAATCAGGACAATTGGAGTTCGAGCCACCAGATTCCTGAAAATAGGAAAGTTCCGCTCAAATTCGGATATCTGGCAACTCTGCTCGTACCCAAGAGGTTTGGAGATTGTATTCAAACGTGTAACCCAGTATTTTGGTGCTTCCCCGTGGAGATGCTTTGTCTAGGATTAATTTTAGAATGAAACGTTT
This sequence comes from Callosobruchus maculatus, assembly GCA_951848785.1. Classification (NCBI taxonomy): domain Eukaryota; kingdom Metazoa; phylum Arthropoda; class Insecta; order Coleoptera; family Chrysomelidae; genus Callosobruchus; species Callosobruchus maculatus. Next base: position 6,857,089 of record CATOUR010000100.1, read on the forward strand.
CTTCATACATTATAGGTATTGCCTTCCACTTTCAAGCTGTTCATGGGTTTCGGAGCATTTCTATGGATTTACTGGAGAACTTCCACTTTCAATTCGAAAACACAAACAAATAATTGTACTATGGTAAAGATGTCCTTACGAAATATTATTTATAGACCAGATTTTGCTTGTCAAATATACTGCAAAATCGTTTCGATAGAACTTGACACCTTAAGAATATAAAAAAATCATGCTTACCGTTTTGGAGAATACCGCTGAGACATAAACTGGAGTATTCCATTAGGTATTGGGCTGAATGGATCTACTCCCGTACAGATTCAACAACAATATTGGTATCTAAAGCAGCCATGAAACTTGCATCAGTTGCGCAAGTTCCTACTCAAATCGAATTCTGGTCCGATGCCTGATCGACATAATATTTCACCCACGGTCCATGCAACACAAGAATAGTAGCGTAGGGTTATTCCTTTGCATCGACGCAATACTATACACGTTGAACAGCCGCAACTGATGCCAAATACGTGGTTCAGTACTACACACTCTGCTACTCGCATCATGAAACGTAGAAGTCGATGCCTGCATCACAGCATGCATCAACATCCGTAGACCGCTTATGAAATTCACAGAAAAAACCAGAATACTTCCAAAAAAGAGACTTTATGTCATCACAATTGAAAAAATAGGTTTTGATTTTCGTAATCTCAGGCCAGGAAAACCTACGATTCCATAATGTGCTATATAATAAAGTCGCTATAAGAATACCAAGACAATACAATACAGGCGCTTGCAATTTGTTAGTTTGCTGGTAATAATGGTCACTGAATCCCTGGTTGGAATAAGGAATACGCTGCTCTATGCACTGCCGCCAGAATGCAGAAGATAGTCATCTTTTGGTCCCTTCGTCCTTTCACGGTGCGAGGAGTAGTCACTGGGTAATGGAACAGTAATCCGGTATATCGGAGCCCGGGCTGTTTCTTTTTGGTTTAAATATTATGTCTTTATTCTCCCAAAAGCAAAAGTAGAACAGAGAATTCTAATAAGAATAAAACAAAAAGACGCATGGAGTTGTCACCAGACATTTACAGTGAACAATTTGCTATTATTAATGATTTAAAGAATATTTAATAGGTAATTCTTTAAATTTACCGGAATTGCAAATTTAAAATGAGAGGGTAGTCCGTTGTAATATCTATGTGTATTACATCTGAAACTTCTTGACACATAAGGCGGTTTGTGTGATGGTATGGTGATTAAATTTTTATGTCTTGTGTAAACATTATGGACATCCCTACGAACTGAAATTTTATTATAAAGGTAGGATGGATCCTTATAATACAAAATTTTATGGTATGGTATACATAGAGACTTTGAATCTTTTTTCCATGTTTCGCCATTTTAGCTGCTTTAGTTTATGTGAAACATGTTCATATCTTTGATACTGTAAATAAAACGGAATTAAACAGTAATTAAACTGGGAAAGTACAAGAGTATCGTTTTCCTATCTCGAACATAATATATGCGTAGCGTAGGTATGTAACATGTATAATTGTCTCCTTTACAAAAACTGTTATTTCTCCATGTACAGACTTACTCCTTCCATGGATGCTATGATATCTATTTCTTGATTTTTTCAATGATTTTATTCAATGTACTTTGAGAGTAAATAAATATTGTTATTATCACAAACAGAAAGATGCAACCCGGGCTCCGATACACCGAACTGCTGTTCCAATACCCAGTGACTACTCCTCATCTCATAAGGTGAGCGAATCTGCGAATCGTGCACCTTAAGTAGACGAAGAGATCCAAGGATGGCCTTCTGCATTCTAGCGGCTAAGATGTGCCCCACCGTATGGCACACCGGCTTTTTGCGCTGTGCAGAGAGCAGCGTGTCCCTCATTCCACCTAAGAATCCAATGACTATAACCAGGAGACTCACATTATAGCCTGGCCAGAGCTTGAGACGTTGTTCGAGCAAATCCTGATATTTGGTCCACTTTCTTCCACCATCTTATAGACAACCTCGGCAGCTGCCGAAAAATTCCTCGTCTTCTGTTGGTGGTCGAGAAGGACAATGTCAGGCGTCTTTGCCTGTATAAACTGGAGCGTGGGGAACGAGTAGATCTAGTAAATCTCTCGTCCTCCCGAAAGGCCTCTATATCTCCTGGAGCACTCGTAGAAGCGCATCGTGCCAATGAACGTAAGCCATCTTAGCGTACGTCCAGACAAGAGATCCATAAATGTCTCTGACGCCTGTAAGCAGGCTCTGTGCCCATAACTCTATAATGGTATACCAAGGTGTTAAAGACACTGTCTTGGTAAGCCATTATAGAGCCCTCAGTCTCCTACTTTAACCCAACCACACAAACACATAGGAAAGTCGATGGAATTGGCCGTTACCTGATGGAGATCCATACTAATACAAAAAAGTATTTCCAATGAATGATCACCACTTTTATTTAAAAAGCTTGCGACGATCGTTCCGACACACAGGGTCTTTATCAAACAATGATCATAAATTAAAGGTGGTGATCATACGTCGGAAATACTTTTTTGTATCACATAGGAAGGAGAAGGTCAACTGCTCAGACAAACCGTACTCTTCTAGACGTTTGTAGAAGATTCCATGTATCGGCTTATCTTTATGATGTTTTAAAAGGAAGCCGACTTCAGCAACTTTAATGTGCTATTTTAGTTGTACGGGAGTAAGTCCCTTAATAGACTGCTGACACCTCCGCGTGAAGTCGAGTGTGAGTCTGAGGTCCTCGGCTGAGGAAAGCTCCTTTACCCGCTTTCTCATGCTCTCGCTCAAAGCGGATCAGGAGATCGGTGCTGCTCGTCACATAGCAGGCAGTGGCCAATACTACTCTGTTGTGCAGACGCTCCAAACTCCAACCCTCTCAGGTGTCGCGGAAGATATATTCGCAGGTCAGGGGACTTAGGATATAGACTTCTCTCCATATTCATTCCTATCGTCGTAGTCACAATGTATTAACAGACATGTGAACTCGTAAAATGCATTAAGTCGGAGCTAGAGTATTACCGACACGAATATTATCAATAGTTTTGGGAACCGTAGCTTACCATCGTTCGCGATTTACTCTCAGTTCAGTAGCGCTCCAAATTTTAAGTTACAAATGATTAGATCATGGATAAAATTAAAGAAGAATGCATGCTGCTACTCAGGTTGGATTCAATGAAGGCGGACTCATTGAAAGGCATACGGACAATAGTACCTACAAGGAGAAACAGGAGCATAGTTAAATTAACAAAATTTCATATCTACATTTTTATTGTCAAAGCCAATACCTCACACAAGGTGTAACCTTCGAGGTGGCAGTTATTTGTATAGTGTAAAGTACAAATAAATTGTAACAATGATAATACTCATATCCAGCAACTGCCTATTATATTGGTTGAATAAGTTCTAGGAGGATGAAGTAGCTTCAGTGAGGCATATGCTTCTTGTATGCTATTTGATACATGATCTTTGAACCTTAAGTTCTGATCAATAAGTGAGCCTAGTTTGTAGCTTTTTCGACTGTTTTGATATCGACGTTACTTATTTTAGCGTCTACACTCAGACTCAAAAACTGCCAGTCGCCTTTTTTTGGCAATTACAATCGCTAACGACTTATTTGGATTCAGCATCAGGCTCATAGATTTGCGTAATTTGAGGCTGGGCAATCTGGGTTCATCGCTACTCCACGTGCCATCAGAGCAATCTCTAAATCGATTGCATTAATCAACAGCTCTGTGCATTTAGCAATTGCAATTGTTAATTCCATGCCACGCATGGCACATCTGCAACAGTCAGCTGGCATTTTCATTTCCCCGAAATCGATTTTGCTGTCGTCCATCCGTACCAAGATACACCCCCCAAATGTTCCGATAGGGTTGCAGAAGCGCGGCAACAGCGCCAACGTTCGATCGACTCTCTACAGGCGCACCCTCTTAGTTCGCCCTGCATGTTTTCACTTGTTTTAGAACATTCCAAGGTGGTTTTTTGGTTTCTAACCGTAGTTTTAGTGTTGTTTGGTGTACACTCAAGGCCTTCAAAATTTTCTTCTCAGGCGTTATGTCGATTTCTGACGAGGAGAGGGATGAGTAAGTTTTGATCTTTTTCACAATGCATGAGTTTTTGTTTTACTATTGTAAAAATTTAGTATTAATATTCGGTTTGATAGAAATGGGAAGACATAGGGGTTTCTACCATGCGTAAATAATATATGACGATAATAATTGTATATTGGACAAAACAGGACAGAAATTTCGATTTTTTATGAGGTAGATCGATGCTACAAAAAATTATCCATGCGTTGAAACTATTATCATAATATCTAGAGATTCCTAGGCAGTTCAAGAAGCCTACGAAACACTGAGCTATTTTATAGTTGTCATCACTAGCCAATTACAAACTCTTGGTAAAAGTACATACAATGCGTCTGTCCATGGAACTGCATCAGTAAGAACAAAAAATATTGTATGACCATTGACCTAAGTTTAACATACAATTTTACTGAAACTCTATACTAGTCTGTATTCTATAGCGTGAGGACCAGTATGATTATACCTCGAAAGGAGGAAATAAAGCGGGATTTTTGAGCTTTCCAAAACTTGAAAGAAAACTCCCGTCATATATTTAACTGTTTGGAATCGGAGGTGACTTTTCTACACAATAAATTCCAAAACTACTTTGTTCGAATGAAGAAAAATTAAGCTTTGTGCATCTGAGATATAGAAAACTACCCTACGAAAATGTATTATGTTTTTTCATATTTGCTAAAAAAAAAAATAACAAATTAATTTGTAATTTGTCATCGTATTCGTCGGTTTGGTTCTACATATTTTTAGTAGTAAGCACAAATATTATAATCGACAGTAGTAAAGGGGTAGTTTGCCTCCAACCCCCGCAATATTAAAAATAATTTCTACGTAAATACTACTCATCTCTTAAACGATTTTGTATAGATTTGTTTATGACATACATAGATTCAACTTTTTTTTGTACAGCTGAATAATTATGTTGGTCTCTGTCAAGGAGAGGTATGACTAGTCTCAAGAAGTACAATGCATGGATTCTTGTTTTACAAGGAATTCGAGTACAAATGTTGCGTTTGATAGTAATGGCATAATGTAGGAGGTTTTACCATGCCTAAATTTTATATAACTATAATTGTATATTCGCCAATGCATGACAGAAATTTCGATTTTTTATGGGCTACGTTGATGCTACTAAAAATTATTTGTGCTTTGAAACTGCTACCATGATATCTGGAAATACCTAGACAATTCAGTTCAAAAATCCTACGAAACATTTCCGATTACAAACAATTGGTAAAAGTACAAAATGTTTATTGAACTGCATTAGTAAGAACAAAAAGCATTGTATTCTCCTAAGTTTAACGTACTAGTCTCTATTCTACATAGCTTGAGGACCAATATGATTATGCTTCGAAAGGAGGTAGGTAAGGGGGGATTTTGGAGCTTTCTAAAATTTGAAAAAAAATCTCGTCTTTTAACTTCGGAGACGGAAGTACCTTTCTAAAACTGTTTAGTTTGATCGGTTCTTTCAGATTTTGAGTTTTTATCAAAAAATTACGCAAATTGGATTTTTTATTGGTCGTCGTCTACATGTTTTCGTCGGTTTCATTCTATATATTTTAAATAGTAATCATAAATACTATAATCGACAGTAGTAAAGGGATAGCTTGCCTCCATCCCTCACAATGTTAAAAATATTTTCTACATAATAAAAAATACTACTCATCTTTTTAACGATTTTGTATAGACTTGTTCACCACATACACAAACTCAACTTTTTTGTACTGCTGAATATGTATGTCGGTTTCTGACAAAGAGGGGGATGTGAGGTTTCGACGTTTTTACAATGCATGAGTTTTTGTTTTACAAGAAATCTGAGTTTTAATATTGAGTTTGATAGTAATGGTATGCAGGAGATTCTATCATGCTTAAATTTTATGTAGAGATAATTGTATATTCGATAACACATGACAGAAATTTCGATTTTTCATGGGCTACGTCGATGATAAGAAAAATGTCCATACGTTGAAACTGTTTTGTTATAATATCTGGAGATACCTGGGTAATTCAGTTCAAGAAGTCTACGAAACACTGAGCTACTTTCTAGTTATCATCACTAGCCGAGTACAAACACTTGGTAAAAGTACAAAATGTCTATTGAACTGCATTAGTGAGAACAAAAAGCATTATATGACCATTGTACCAAGTTTAACATGCAAGTTTGCTGAAACTCCATACTGTATTCCACCAGTATGATTGTGCTTTGGAAGAAGGCGGGATTTTGGAGCTTAAAAAATTAAAAAAAATATTTTAGCTTGATCCAGAGTGCGCTTAGTTTCTCCCTTCTATAGACTATGAATTAAAACACTACTTTGTCATTTTTTGGCTGAAAATGATACAAAATTCGGGCAATATATAAAAAATACAATAGCTAATTCAGATATAAAACGACAGGGAGGCAGTGATTAACAAGGTATAAAACAAACTTACATCTCAAAAGGGACACAATCATTAAGGAAAATCAATTATCGTCTATAATAATTTAAGTTCTATTATATTATCTTATTTTATGACAGGTAGCAGTGAACAAAGTACCTGGATTGGTGAATATAGTGTAAATTTATAGCAATTATAAGTTGACTTTCCAACGACGTTTACAAAATGAGCTTCCTTGGAAGAAAATCTGTTCATAAACTGTGAGAGAACATTTTCTCTCTCCTAGGTGCATAAGGTTGTTTATACAGTAATGTGTAGCACAAGGATACATCAAAATTAGGGTTATTGTTTGAAAGGTAACGGCATTTTCTCAATGTGGATTATCTGATTTTTTTAAATCTAACTAAGATTATAGATGGTCTAATCCCTCTATCTCTCCTTTCCGCCGCCCGCCTTTACCTCCTTTGCATGTATTATGTATACATACAAGTCGTCACAATATGATCGATCGCTGAGTGGGTACACAATAGGAGACATTCTCTTCAAAAACGATATCATCCCACAATCATCTTATGTGTCACGTTTTGTTTATTCTTTTTAATGTTTATTCAGTAATAAATTATTTGTTTCGCAGCTTTTTAAAGAACAGTTCGTATACTTGTAATTCAAACAAGTAACGACATACATAATTAGTTATATAGTATTCACTAACAAAGTCTTAGTATGAAATTTTGTGCACTACAGATATTAAGTGGTTACATCAGGTTGCTCAAGTTGACACATCCATTAAATGAAATAGGGTTACATTATTATTTATACATTCAATTAAAAGGATTTTTTCGTATGTGTATAGCTCTTAGGTAGATAAAATTCAGGCAATAATTATTTAAGTGACATTGCCAATTTGGGAGAGAAAATTTTCATAATTTTTGAGAAAACGTTTTTAGGATAAAATAAGGCCTAATTTTGACCTCCTCTGCTTGCATTACAGTACCAAAATTGAAGTCATAAAAATACGGATATATATTAGGAAAAATGCTTTAAAAAAACGGTTATCGTCTCACCATGAACGTGTCAGTCAGATTTTGTTTATTGTTTTTAATGTTTATTTGGCAATCAAATATCATATTAAATAATGTAGATACAAGCTATATCTGCAAAAATTATATTTATTTATTGTCCAAAGAACAGTTTATATGTAATCAACTAGAATTGGCTAACATATTCTTGGTATGAAATGTTTCGTACTACGGCTATTAGATTTTTATATTTTATGTGAACCACCTTTTGTGACAAAGCTTACAAATTGCGAAACCAATTATCAGTTACAGAGAGAAAAGATTTCTTCAAATATACAGGGGGATGAACTATATTCGCGTATCTTATTGTGACACAAATTATTCAAAATCTTGATACTATGGGACGCATGAAAAGGGCACGATTCTAAATTATTCTAATTCTGAAAATTGCGACCGCCTCAAGTAATATAACATAAATTAGATAGGTATAGGAAGCTTTAAGATAATTGCAAAGGTAATGGGTTTTATCTCTTTATTATAGAATCGAACTATATTTTGCTAATAGTGTAATTTCTATAACGAAGCACTCTGTGCTCTTGAAGATTTGTAGAGTCACTATTTTTTGACAAAAAAAGCAAAAGCTGTCTCCTGAAATGACTGTCGAATGGTGTCACCTAACGAAAATGAATTTTGGTCAAATATTGTACCACAGAAGTCGCCGAAACAACCTAAGTTTGTAATGTTTATCTCAAACATATTTGGTTTTCAAATAGCTATCTGCAAAATGTATAGCTAATACTTCTTTTGAATTATGAAATGGTTTTTCCAGATGTAATCTAAAAGGAAATGTCTTAGGTATATATAATATGTATGTTCTTTACTTACAGGTGGTTTCTTGGCTATACCTTCCTCTGATTGAAAGTGTGAAATAAAACAGAAGATTTGCTTTTTCTAGGACGTTTCGTCTAGGTACCTAGACTTCGTCAGTATATCAGCAATTTTATTTGTAATAAAAATCTTGTTTTTCAAATACCCCCCCCCCCAATTGTCCATAGGTTACTTTTGGCTTAGTTTTTTCGACTTAGGCAAAAGTTCGAGCAGTCCTTTATTCATAGCGACTTTATATAAATATTGCTGTGAGAGAGTCCATCGGCAGACACAGCATATTTATATAAAATCGCTATGAATAAAGGACAACTCGAACTTTTGTCCAAGTCGAAAAAACTAGGCCAAAAATAACCTATGGCAATTGGGGGGTGGATTTAAAAAAAACAAGATTTTTTTACAAACAAAATTGCTGATGAAGTCTAGGTACCTAAACAAAACGTCCTAGGAAAAGCAAATTTTGTGTCTTACTTCACACTTTCAACCAGAGGAAGGAATAACCAAGAAACCACCTCTAAGTAATAATCTCACTTCCTAAAAAAACCAGGAAGAACATTATAATATTTATGTACTCTACATATCAATATATAATAATGTACAAGGTGTTCCATTTCAACTTCAACAAATTCCATGTACAGTGTTTTGTGGAGCACCCTATATAAGTCAAATTAATTTCTAAACGTGCCCCGAATTAACATACATACACCTATAAAAATACATTTAAATAATGTAACAGATTTCCGATCGAGCCAATTAAGAGAAGCACCCTGTACAGAACTGCATTGCCGATACTTCGTGAAGTTTGGGTAACTTTCCTTTCCATAAACTCGCGCGGGTTCAGTGCCGAACAAAGATAGCAAATAATGTAATGTAATGTACTATGTGACATCTTAATTTAGTATTTTGGGAAACAGTTGTAGTAAGTTAGATTAGGGAATGATAAATCGTTAAAAAGAAGATAAAAAGTAAAATTAGAAAACTCAGTATTGTCCTTGTTAACTTTGATACTATCGAACTCCTCGAACCCTGCTATGACATGACCGTTATTTATCTAGTATAAGATAAAGTAATGGAATCATCCTTCTAGCTATCGTTTCCCACAAACTTTTAATAGGTCAAATCAGATGACCCTGCACTGGATGCAAGTTTATATTAGATTATCGGAAAAGCTGTATGGAGTCGAGCATCTCTCCTTGGAAAATGGGATCTAGATGCTATTGAGAGTCTTCAGTAATGAGGCATATGTCCAATAGGACTAAAGGTGGTTAGGTATCAATTACATTCAATATCTACATGATAATATCTCTGGTAAGCGTACTTTCGAGTTCCAAACGAAACTGAATCCTTTTTCAATGTATTCTGTTCAGACTTCTATGGCTTTCATTTTTCCTCCAGTTTTTATCTACTTTGTGGACTATTCTAATGCGTTTGATAACGTAAAGTGGCCTAAACTGTGGGAAATCCTTATCCCTATTATACCACCTAGCGTTTCTCATACAGCAACTCTGTAAGTCTAACTCGGCTCGTGTATTAATTGATGGTAACCTGTCTGGTAAAACTGTAACCAGAAAAGGATTTCGTCAGGGATCTGTATTATCTCCGATGTTATTCAACATTTATTCTGAATTTGTGATGAGACAAGTATTGGACAACTGGAATGGCGGTATAACTATTGGCAGAAGCAAAATATCCAACTTAAGATTTACTGACGAACTACTCTTGTTGCTGCTTCTTAGGAAGGACTAGTAAATCTATTAAACATCTTAGAATAACGCAGTGCAGCATATGGTCTTCATATTAACTACAACAAGGCCAAGGTTATGATCTTATACAGAGAGCACGATAATCATCGAGGAATAAAGTCAGTAGTCAAGTAGTTCAAAGTTTTGTGTACCATTGGTTCTTTGATCGACAATTCGGGTGGCTGTGAAAACGAAATTGGACGGCGTATTCAACAGGCTCGGGTGGCCATGACGAAGCTCACTACAAATGGCGTGTCCATAACATCACTACAGCTACCAAAACGCCGCTGGTTCAGTATCTTGTATTCTCCATATTCTTGATGCCTCGGAAACTTCGACTGTTAAAAAGGCAGATCGAGCTCGCATAGATGCTTTTGAAATCTGGGCGTGGAGGAGAATACTGAGAGTTCCGTATACCGCCCCAAACTAACGTCTCCATACTGGATGAGCTCAGTAATCCAAAGAGGCTATCCTCCATTGTGTCGACGAGAATGCTTAAATTCTTCGGACATATTCAAGAAGCGATAATATGGAGAAACTTGTAGTTCAAGATCGTGCCCCAAGTGAGCGGCGTTGTACCCGTTCCCAACACGCCGTGTAGATACGACAAAACAGTTGCTGGATATGAGTATCAAGAGCGCCACTGAACTGACAATAAATCGCGAACGATGACGAGCTACAATAATTTCTAAAAGTATTGATAATATTCGTGCCGCCAGTACCCTAGCAACGACTAACGCATTTTACGAGTTCACAACATGACTGTTATACATTGTGACTATGATGATGAATTCGTGCGTATGCTCCTTCACGTAAAAGAAGGCGGTAGCTTCGTATGTTGTGATTTGAAAGATTCCACTTTTCATTTAATTTAAATGTCCTTCCATGACCATTAAGGTCATCTTACTGAATATGTAGGCAGATATATAGGAAGATTATTAGTTGGATTACCTCATCTTAGATTGGGTGAATATAACCTTAATATGTTGTACTTTGATAAAGATGGCCAAAACGTCAGAAAAGCCTATCATGTATTTTTCTGGATGGGTCAGTAAAACGCAGAAGATCAGAGGCACAATAACAGGACAATACCTTTATATATTAGTTAGTTATATATTAGTATTAGAGAAGAAAAAACACTTACTATGTGACGAGCACAAACGCAAGTCGGAAACGGGGAGCCTTCCAGTTGGGTTCCAAGTTGGGTTCTCTCTTAGCTGTCAGTTCCACAGTATCTCTAGTTACTGTATCTGTCAGTGGGTTTGTTGATATGATGAAATTCTTCCAGGATTTAGTCTGGATGCTTAGGGTTTGTGCCCATTAGAAGATGTCTTTTATCTGATGACTACTTCGTTCTGCCATACATGAGACTTCCCGCCTGATTTGTGGGGGGCCATTCACGATAACAGCTATATGTGGTCCAGATTGGTAGGTTTTAGACAGTCCATGATTATCCTACAGATGTCGTTCAGGGTAGGGTCCAGTTTGTTAGCATGAGTAGATATGGACCATACACGGCATACGTATTCGGCTTAGGTAAAGCACACGGCAAGGATTTCGTCCGAAATACGCCAGGGTGGGCCCCAATTGAGCGTTGACCAGCTTGCGAATAACACCGTTCCGTGTTCAGTTTTGTTCTAGTCTTCTCTACGCGTTTTTTATAGAACAGAGTCTTATCTAAGGTAACACCCAGGTAAACTGGACTTGGGCAATGCTGTAGCCTAGTCGAATTCCATTCTATTTGCTATTCCCTGTTTGCTTGTCAGTTTCAAGATGAAATAGGAAGGTTTGAGTTTTATCTGGGTTTGAGCGTAGTTGGTTTAACTTATAGTATTCGGCCATTCTTGCTAGGGAAACTGTTAAACTTTTTTTCGATTGCCTCGTTGTCCTGGGATTGACACGTAATGGCTACGTTATCAGCGTAGATAAAACCCTTTTTACAAGGGCTGACAGGTTGATCATTCCTATACAAATTGAACAGAATCGGCACCAGCACGCTACCCTGGGGGAAGCCATACTTCTGGTTCCACCACCGACTAGTCTGTCTCTGAAACTCCACGTAGAATCTCCTGCTGTACAGCAATGATCTCAGGACATTTATAAGATGGTAATTATCTGTAGATTATTTCGAGGAAGATTTTGTGATTAATGGTATCATATGCCGCCGAAAGGTCTACAAACACCGCCCCGTTTTTCTCTCTTTCCGAAACCATCCTCCACTTATTGTGTGAGATTTAGCACCTGGACAATGCAAGATTGACCGGATTTGAATCCAGACTGTCCAGAAACCAGCTGGTTTCCTATGTTGGGGCCTATTTTATTTAGGACGAGTCGTTCAGACAGCTTGAAGGGAAGCAGAAGAGGGGATATTGGTCGATAGCTCTTAACACCTTCGCGAGGTTTTCCTAGTTTAGGGACAGCGACCACCCTGGCTTTCAACCATAGTTTTCGTATTAATTTCTCACTCCAGCAGGAGTTATGTAGTTGGAGGTGTCACGACTTGTCCAGTGGTCCCATGTATTGAACAAGTTTAAGAAATTACATCACACTATAATATTTTCCGATTCTTATTTCAACTAATTTGTTTAAAAAAATATCTATCTTTACTCCTATTGTATACATCATATTTGCTCCCTAAAATATCAGTAACCTATAATCACATTTACTTGGTGCTCCAATTTCAATGTCATCTAGTATGTGTTTATTACAAATCGGTTACGGTTCAGCTGAATTACTTATCGCTAAGAAAAGCAACAACAACAAAAAATATTTTTCAAACTCCTAAAAGCCTTCAGTAGCGTCTGTTGTATAATCAATGCACACTTGCAGCATGAATGCATACTCGTGTGAAAATTATGATTGCTTATCAACATTTCCATGTTCAAACAGTAGCTTCGATAAAAATTCAATATCAAGATTAATGTTATTAAACAATTTTATTGCAGTTGTGTCACTGATAGTCCAGTAAAATTAGGTTACTCTGAATCACATATCTGAGTCTTAGAATATTATAAAGCGTAGAGCTGGATGTATTTTGAATAATTGACCTCGAAGTATATGTAATTTGTTAATACAAATAAACTGAAAGCTGAAAAACTGTTCCATTGACAAGCTTGCAATTACATAACTAACAAGCATAGTAGGCTAACAGTGAAGTTAATAAATCAGTAAGTAAATATACTACGATAGCAAGCTATTTTAAGTATTGGTGATTATATTATTATTTGTTAGTTAGTTATAGATTAGATTAGATAAATTTATTTTGTAAAATTATAAAATCAAATAGTAAAAACTGAGACAATACACATTAAGTAGAAAACAACAGTACAAAAGTACTGCTTTACAAATTTCAAAGTACTTACTTATCATTTTGAGGGTGTTCATGTACCCACGGATTGAATAAAATGCATTTTCCTGAAGAAATGCTTTGATGAAGGCGTTAAATGGCGTTTTAAGTTTTTGAGAGGAGCTAGTACGATATTATACAGATGTAATTGCGATCACTTCGATCGGTTCCTAGTGGACTTCTCTAGCCGATATCTAGGAACTCTTCTCAGTCTGCGGATCGGGTATTATAAGAATGATAATTTGAATTTAGGCTGAAATTGTTCTTCTTTTTATGAATGCATAGTTTATTATAATATATACGGTATATACAGGAACGCACCAAACTCTAGGAGTATATTATGAGTGAAAAAACTTGTTATTATCCGATTCTTTTGTGTTTTCAAGTTATAGCGTAGTTAATAATGTTTGTCTAGCTTTCCACTTATATCTGAATTTTGTCATAATCAAAGTATGCAATGTTTGAGGCTCAAAGAGGTTTGATAACTCTGATGTTTTGATGAAGTGTCAGTGTAAAGTGACATTAAGGGGCCTGGATACACTACGTATTTGCTATGTAAAACACGGACTCACAGTTTCTCGCATAACTCACTCTATTTTCAAACTACATATATAATATTTCAGAAGGCGATAGTTAAGACCTTAGTGAATCACAACTATTTTCGATTATCTCAAAAAAATTTTTTAATGTGCAAAAAAACTCGCAATGCAAAATCATACATTCTATAAATGCCTGTAATTTAACAACCAAACACGATATCAAAAAAGGCTAAATAGTTGCACAAGCGTAAGCTTTCTTCTTCAATTTGCTCTTTGAGTCATTACTGTAAGTTTAAAGGTAACGTCAGCAGCTTAGAAATGCGAAATTCATTTTTATGGTGACGTTTGGACCTCACCTTTGGACCTTTTGACCTTACCTTTGGATTTTTGGACTTATCTCCCCTCATCTTAGATAAACACACTGGAGAAAGGGAACAGGAGGCCACGCCTCCTCCCTAACACGGGAATACGTCTTTTTTTTGGATTCTCAATTTCGCGCGCTATACCCTAGACCCTTAAGGGGCCTGATGGGTACCCACATTTATACATATGTATTTGCCATGTCAAAACACGGATTCCGATTTCCAACAGAACTCACTTGTTTTTCAAACTACATAAACAGTATTTCAGATGGTGATAGTTAGGACCTTAATCACACATACTGGAGAAAGGGAACAGGCGGCCACACCTCCTCGCTAACACGGGAATAAGTATTTTCTTGGATTTTCAATTTCGCGCACTATCCCTAGACCCTTAACGGGTGCGAGTGAAATAGAGCTGTCAGTCCATTGCGATCTTTTACTGCAGATCCGATGGTCTGGTGGTCTTTTTCCTAATTTATAAAGACAATTATTCATTGAATAAAATTACTATAGACTGAATAATACATTTTCAAAAATATCCAGTGAACAGCAAATAGAACAGTAGCCTAATCACCCATAGACCAATAGAAGGGCGGCGATTAGGCTACCGACCAAATTTGATTTGACCAATTTATACAGGAATGCCAATGGAGACAGATAATAATAATAATATCGTCCTCATTCATCCACTACATACAAAATAGAAGTGGAGACATCAGGGGCGAGATTTAGCGAGGCACTATTCTTACACCTAACCACTGATGTCAACATCACAATCGATTTGAGCGTAGATAAATTTTATTTTGGTTCTAAATCAACAATGCAAAAATAAAAGAAAAAGAAATAGTATTGTACGTAAGAACATATTATAGGTTTATAGCAAACGACTGTGAGCTGGTTAGTAACTTTTTTATCTAGATGAGAAAATCTTGGGGTTGTGGCCAAAATTTTGAAAAACTACTAGGTCACTGCATAAAGGAGACTCCCAAGCTTTCGGCAATGCTTATTGCCATCTTAAGGGCTTTAACGTTGAGGTTTGCCACTGTAAAAAACAGCAGCTGCATTGAGTGCAACGACTTTCAAATGCCAGCTACAATAATCGTCACAATTTAAAAAAAAAATTTTTACTATGCTATCATGGTGTCTTCCACAAACAGCTCAGGAACAAGCAACATATAAGTGTAAAATTACAAACACACAAGGCGACCTTTACATGTTTAATTTAAATCCGAAGGTGTTGTAGCTTGGCAGTTAACATGTAAAGGTCGTCTTGTGTGTTTGTAATTTTACACTTATATGTTGTTTGTTCCTGACCTGTTTGTGGAAGACACTATGATAGCATAGTAAATAATATTTTTTTAAATTGTGACGGTTATTGTAGCTGGCATTTGAAAGTCGTTGCACTCAATGCAGTTGCTGTTTTTCACATTGGCAAACATCAACGTTAAACCCTGAAGATGACAATAAGCATTGCCGAAAACTTGGCAGGTAACACCAGAGTCTCCTTTATGCAGTGACCCAGTCATTTTTCAAAATTTTGGCCACTACCCCAAGATTTTGTCAACTAGATTAAGTTTTTTGGCCATAAGCTCCCTTGGTAACTGTTTTACATAGTTTCTGAAACAAGTTATAGACTTTTTTTATATATGGAATCAATACTATTGCACAGCGTGGCTGCATTATAAGTGAATACACGATGAAACAAATAAAAAGAGCTGTGGTGAGGTATAGTTATCGAATGAGTATATCTAATATTTAGGGCATGAATGTCTCTTCTGAAGATAAGCTTTTCTCTAGGATAAGTAGGACGAGATGTTATTACTATCTTGTGAACAAATACCAAGTAATGGTATGATACAAGCTGAGGAAGTTTCAACCAGTTCAGTGTAATATAGAAACCAGATGTGATAAAATTTTCTAGGCCGCAAAGCAGCTCTATTACATTCGCACCGGCTACGGCTAATACATACATTGCACGTATTGCAGAATGCAGACTTGCAGGCAATGCGTCTGGTAGGATATGAGAACCCTCGAAACTGTCTAGGTGCTAGGAAGACATCGTTTGATGGATTCCCAAGAAACATATATAAAATTTGGCTTTTATAATATGATGAAAGTGTAATTATAAATCATTATCGCTAAGGAGTGTCCGGTGGTGAGTTTTTATATTGTTACGAATAAAATATGGAAAACTTAGTTTTTACTTTAACGAATTCGGTAATGGATTTTGACACATTTGTTACCTGTTACCGGCCAAAGCTGCCACTACCCCGTTTCATAAGTAGGGATCGTCCTTATCTAACTCGGCTTTTATAAAATTCCGAAGGTCTAGTCCTCACGGTCTCTTGGGCTATAACCTACTAGCCTCAGTCTACTTGAGATCCCTACCAAAACTTTTTGAAAATTTTCAAGGAGTTAACAACCGCCTAAGAACTAAATCTACATTTTCTGACGATTACTGGCATGGGAAATGAAATTGACACTTAGAGACTACAGAGCTTCACTCTTCAATTAACGTAATTCTATTCCACTTTTCTCACGGATCGTGTATTAAAATTCCCTTGCTATCACTCAACCAAAACACTCGTACTTCCACCAAGATGATGCGCTTGGGAAACAGTATCGCGACACGCTCCAGATGTGGCCATGACCACTAATTTCATATAATGATCAGTGGCCGTTAGCGTCAGCTTGCTCGTCTTGAGTTACCGCGTTCAAGACAGGTATGGTATTATAACAATGCCATGAAAGTGCCGGGGTTCGTATTGTGATGACTCCATACCGGTCAGTTCGTCTGCTGGTTCGTTACTAACACGATCATCGTGACACATAAGGCTGGCATTCGGTTTGTTGCAAATCCTGTGAAAAATGGATAACCATCATAATGGTACAGGGAAAGAAAGTGAAGATGAATTTCCGCACCCCGTTAGGTATGTTTGATTAATTATATTTGTATTCATGTATTGAGCTTCCCAAAAACCTATTGTTCAGTTCTGCCGCTAATACTACCTAGCAGGTGGATCAAACTACCATAGAAAGCTTTTTCAGCACTATTTACGGTATATATAGCCGCCCAACTCTGCAAACTCCTTTATCTGTTAGACCATCTAATTAATTGTTAACTTTTTTGCATCTAAAATAGGAAATCGTATGTCTACAGGGGGTCCCACCATTCTTTCAAAATATTTTTTTGTACTGCGACCCTTAAAACTCACCTTTTCATACACAAATTAAGACCTTATTTTATTTGAAACCTTGCGTCACAAGTATAAACAAAATAAGGACTTGTTTGAGGCGTAATATTTTGGTATCAAAAACAGATAAAAAGGAAAACTAAGTAGGCATTTCACGGGTACTGAATGACCTATTAAAGCATGCTTTCAAAAAATTTTTGTTTTGTACCTCAAACCCTGAATCTCATCCCCAGCTTTTTTGAAATACCACTCCACAGCTTTGCTACATAAATAAACTCATTATTTTATTTAAAATCTTGTGGAGCCTTTGATTTCATACACCAATTTTTTTCATAAAGTCTTAAGTCATAAGCATAAGATAAATAAACAGTATGTGTTTGAGACTAAATTTTTTTGTAATAAATAAGGATAAGACACATTTTTTTTTTTCGAAACCATGGTACGATAGGTCATTCAGTAATCTGAAAAGCCAGATTTCTTTTTTTAAAAAATATTAGACGTCAAACAGATCCTTATTTAATTTATATTATGCTTACGATTTTACCAAAAAATAAGTTTGCGTATAATAGGTACCACAAGATTTTACATAAAACAGCGATATCATTTATCTAGGAAAATCTATGGGCTGTTTTTTGAAAACAAAAGGGTGAGCTTTCGGGAATGACGTACAAATATTATGGTAGACTCTATTGTACGCTCAGAATCACAACTCAGTTCTTGCTTGAACCATCTTTGGTTGCGCATCTCGTTTCAAGGAAATTTTAGGACACCCGGTATATGTACATAGTGCAATTAAATGTAACTATCCAAAGTTCGTTTTTGCTCAAAGATTATCTCAAGAATATCTGGTTTTTACAAGTCCAGTGAAATACGATGGAATAGACCAATTTGTCAAAAATGATGAGCTTTTCAAAACAAAAATTAATAACTCTGCTTGTTGAATTTCTTTCCAATTTTATGGTCACTGTCTGTTGGAGAGATTTTCAATTCTCTGTATTGGCAATCATCAACTTACATAGATTGTTATTGATAAAATGACCAGAATGGGTTAAAAATTAAATCACTCATATAGTTCGTGCTGTAATCGCAATACCGACCAATAAATAAAATGGCTCTTCAATCTTTATACAAAGTAGATTCATAGAAAATAGAACCATATTATTATCTATCTATTAGTTAATTGTACAGAAAATAAAATTTAGAACCAAGTGAAATATGTTTTACTCTTGGGCATCTACCTTTAGAATTCAGTGGTGTTTTGCATAATACGGCTTGATTTTAAAGGGCATTATACCGGGTTAGCAAAAAGTACCGAAACACCTGGAGGTTTTTGAACATGCAGAATTCAAAAATGCTAACAGCAGTGTTGTCAAATTTACCACTTTCACGTTACATGTCATAAATAGGGCATTCCGCTTAAAACAACAAAATTTTGATATTCGAAGGAATCAACCATGGAGCAATAAAGTTTCACCAAGTTTTTTGTTTATTTAATATATCTCTCAAAATAAGAAACTTTGCTGTGATTGTCCTTAAGCGTCTATGCACGTGTAATATATGCTCTGACCAACCAGACCAACGTTATCTTTATAAAATGCAATGTGGATTGAGTACCGGATTACAAGTGCCAAAAATTCAGTGGCGTTTCGCGTAACGGGGCATGATATGGTTTAGCCGTAGTTTTGAGTATCAGATATACTAATAGTGAACTATATGAATTTGTTAACTGAAGCCTAAACTACGTATCTATGGTGAAAGCGCTACAAAATTTTGATCGCACATAATATGCTAGTCTACACTTATAGTTTTGATATATTACATTGAAGACAGAATTACTCAAGAATCACATTTTTTGTATCTTGTATGAAATTGCTAAATACAGAAAGCAACATTTTTCTGAAAGTATGTTTTTACATTAAATACTTCTTCTTCAAGCAATTTATTAGAAAACATGCCTTTTTCTGGGCCGTATTTGTTATATTTACATTTGAAGCCCTATTGTATGTAATTATGAGATGTTCCATTAATATTCTTTCCAATAATACATCTAGTTTAGATAACTGAATGGTTACTTATGGCTTCACAGCGGAAAATCAACATATATAATTATTTTGTTTACCTATAAGTATTTATTTTTTGTTTATTTCTTTGCATATTATAGCTTAGCGGGAATACACTTAAGAAGCTTGTGTAGCTATGAATACTGATACTATTGCGATAAGGCAAGTATCTACGAGATTACATGCCAAAAGTTCTGCCCCAGTAGACTATAGTAGTTGTGAAAGACTACAGCAAAAACAAGATTATCTAAGAATTACATGTTTTTTGTATAGTGTGCGCAATTTCCAAATACTAGTATCAATATCTGTATCGACGTCACGATAAACTATAAAAAATATGAATTACTATATTCAAACGCAATGGAATTTTTTTACAGTAAACACTTCACATAGCTTCTATACCAAATCGTTTATTTGTTTTATCAATTAAGAACGTGCAGTTTATCTGGTAACATTTGCATTTAGAGTGTTACAGAATATCACAACTGTTTTAGATCACTAGATGATAATTCATGTTTTAAGAACTGAAACTTAAAATGGGTTGCGTTATACCGGTTTTTGAACAGTAGTCATACATTCATTTCATTTATGCATATTTCTTTCTTATTTTTTTCATTCGATTAATTGAAATATAGATAAAAAATAATTGAATTCATCTTTATATGACTCATTATTTTCATAACATTTAGGCCAAAACAATGTGGCAGGCATTTGAGACTTCACCTATATAATAAAATATCCAAAATACTTATTACCTCACATCTTAAAATATTTACGATAAAATGTGCTTCATTTATATGAAACATTTGAACAACATAACTCAGAACGCCTATCGCTTACATGATTGATGACAGAACGTCTAAAAAAGCTCAAAATTAAAAAAAAAACCTTAACTTTTCGAGTACATAATGTTCTTCTATCTTCTTCTATCATGTCCCTTACTTTGCGTCAATGTACCTGTTTGATGAAGACATTGATGAATAATTTGCCTAGTTTTTCTGTTAAAAAATTGTTCAATGTACAACGACCAAATTTTTAATGAAATGCTATCGAGTTTATAGATGAATGCACGGCAGCCCTCTATACGTGTGGTGATTCACGATAGAGGAACTCACTAACTATAGCTTAACTATTGAAGATAGAACTGATTAATCACAAGATGTATCGAAATGGCATTCAAACTGAGTCCGTTTTCGACTTCTGCACTTGCCCAGAGTTATTGGGTAAACCAGCCAATATCGAACCAAACCTTATTACTTGAAACATAACAACGCATATTAAAACGCCTAAAATTTATGTTTAATGAAGCGGTGGTCAATAGTTCTGGTAGATTCGACAGGAAGGGGCTTTATAGGACGTAAGGTTTTTAGTCTTTTCTGTGTTAGCAAAAAGAGCCGAATGTGGTCCACTTGCCTGGCTTCGTCTCCCCATCACTACTGATGAACTCCCTGTATGATATGGCAAAAGCTATAGAGCGTAGCTGATTTGTACCAATCCAGCCGATGCATGTAGAAAGCTGCAATGAACATAATGAATATTCCCTTTTCAGTCACAAACATTCCAATGTGAGGTGAAATGATAAAACGGATGGGAAACAGGTCAGTGTTTTGCTTCAATTCTCTCCCGTATTCCTCATTCACGATTCAACAGCGTTGTTCAGATAATGCACTGTACGGAATAGAGGCTCTATTTTGCGTTGTCTGCAGCACGGATACAGTAGAGTATCATACCCGCAGTCAGGTCTGGATTGAGAGGTGCAGAAACCTCGTATAACCGGGGGGTTTTAATACTTACTATACTTAATGGAGGTGATGAAATAGAGGTCACATACATTATAAGTATTTTTCATTTGAATTGAAAGCTATTTTCTAATTTTTTGACAGTGACTGTGTCATACCAATCATCCCCGACTAATTTTTTATGATCTTTTTTATTTTAGAAGTGTTCTCAAAACTTGAAACCTCTTATTTGTCAAACCTGTACCTTCATATTGTTCGAAGAATTCCCCTTTATGTTAAGGATATTTTGTTCATACAGAACAGTGTGATAGTAATTAATTCGTTTTGGCGTTTTCCTCATATGATTGTTGTAATTTCCTCAAAAATTCAATCTTTTAATACTGATATCCTAAGGAATAATGAAGATAAATCAAACAAGACCTCAATTTTCGTTAAGCTCGACAGCATTAGTTTTGTTTATAAATTCATCGGAATTGACGGTGGACCGACTTTCCAAAAATAACTTTGAGCTATTCAATCAATAACTTAGAGATATTGTATATTGGAGACTCAATAGCTGATACCATTGGTCTGAAAGCCTTGCCTGGTTTATTAATCTTTGCAAGGCAATAAAGCTTAGATACAGTTGAATAGGAAATTATTGATTATTTATTCTGTATAATATGGAATAAACCGAAAATCAATATAGGAAAGCTCCTGTACCTGAAAACGTACTCATACGAACTTTATTTAACAGAAAGTAAAAAGGCATCAAGTATATTGATGCAGCAATCCCCATGCATTTTCCAGTTACAAAAAAATCTGTGATTAATTACCTTAAGACTCGCATATTACAGGTCTTCCTGGTCTCTAAATGGCCCTCAGAACAACAACTCAGTGAAATGAGGTGAATTAATTTCAAGAATTACATTGACCTTCCAACAGATTATTGAAATGATCAAGATATTCATTGCACCGGAAATTCCTACAAATTCCTTGTTATTGTTAAAGCTACACAAAAGGACATAAATCCTTTGCGGGGTTAACTGTAATAGTCTATTGTATATGACCTTTTTAGGAGAGGCTTGGTATTCGATAGAGTTCACAATACGATACGTTTTTCTTTCAAAGAATATAAGTTTAACTTTTTAGAACAAATGGTTACTGTCTTGTTGGTAAACATATGGAACCACGTCGTTGTTTTGCTAAACCTTTGGTTCAACAGATCATACTTTTTGTAAATGGAGACTTCAAATGTGAACAAAAATGAAATATATAAATAACATATTGGCAAATATAAAGACAGAAGTCTAACTGGAGTTCAAAAGCTTTACAATACAATGTACTGCGATATTCAACACTGGGTCTGGCATACTGTACTGTTGAATAATGAGTTGAATGGACCATAGGGAACGGAAACAAAATCCACCTAATACGCAAAGCAGGACATGAGGTACTTGAAGGAAATGAAGCAACCGATCTTTTAGCTAAAAAAAGAGCTAGCACTTTCTTCGTAGCCAAAATGTAGCCAAAGTACGCCAACACTGGGACGGTTAACCGAAGTAACCCATGCTAGGGTATTCATACCGAATCTAAATGAAGAGACATGTGCGACGTACTTGCTCTGAAATGGGTTTCGTATATAAATATTTCTGTGATTCACTGCTCGGCATATACCCATCTTGAAAGGTTATCCCCAGGCCTACCCCTTGCATATTGGGCGTGTAATCCTGTTGAGGTTTTTCGAGGTCTTCCATTCCAGTTGTGATCCGTCATTGAGGCTTCAGTTGGGTTCCAAGTTGGTATGTGGTTCTCTGTTAGCTGCCGCTTCCACAGTACCTCTTTGGTTACTGATTTCGAGTCTGTGACTGGGTCTGTTGACATAATGAAATTATTCGTCTAACCTGACAAAGGATCTCCATAGCCTGGGACATCGGAGAAGGGTGGCTGACCTGTCCCTGTTTTATAGATCCTATCACGGAAGATGTTCGTGTGAGCTCTCGCAGATAATAACGCCAGAAATCGTCCAAACGAGGTCACTAGAGGGCCTCTGCGAGCTCATCTTCACCAGGTCGAGGTATCTACTTCCCGAACTAGTATGCTTCACCATCTCCTTTTGGAGAACTCCGATGCTATGGAACGAGCTGTCGTTGAATTTGTTTCCCAACGGCTACAACCTGCAGCGCTTCAAATCTAATGTGCACCGACGCGTATCTTCTCGCAGCGCCTCTACAACACCATAGACTTTCAGCCTTTGCGGGAGGCTGACCGTAGCTGACCACTTTATTCTTAGGTTTAGAGACTTGGAGTACACACATCCAGTGCCCTTATTTTGGAGCCGTCTGTGTCATCATCATCATCATCTTGATATTTGGATACAACGCTAGGGACGTTTATCGCATCCTATCTTCTACAGCCTACGGTCTTTCCAGTCGCCATCAGATAGGTTCCTCTGCCTCATGGCTTCCTCAACATCTTGTCTCCAATTTTTCTTTGGTTTTCCTCTTCTTTTCCTTTGACTGGGTGTTCATTAGAGAACTCTTTTGGGCCATCTGTTGTCGGCCATTCGACATACATGTCCATACCATCACAATCTTTTCGCATCTTCCGTATCAATGATGCTAGTGGCGATGTTGAGCCTGTCCCTTATATCTACATTCCTTATTCTGTCCTGGATCCTCAGTCTGCAGCAACTCCTCCAGAATCCCATTTCCATCGCTAGGAATGTTTTCCTCATAACCTCTGTGGCTTCCCAAACTTCAGATCCATAGGTGGCGATGCTCTCCACTATTGACTTGTACAGTCTCACTTTAGTGTCGGTCTTTATTTGCGTACTCCACAATAGACTACTTAGCTGTTTAGTCATGTACTTTCCCTGCCCGATACGATTTCTTGTTTCAGCTGCACTTGTGACTTGCTTCGTAATTGTCACACCCAGGTACTTATACGAGCTTAGATTTCTAATCACCCCTTGTGCTATACGCCAATCTTCTCCAGAATCGCCAACAACGACAAGTTCTGTTTTATTGGTATTAATTGGTATTAATTGGTAAGCCATCTGTGTACATATGCAAATTGCATTTGTCACATTAGCACAGCAGCATTCTGTTTTATTTCTATTTAGTAGAGTTTCTTAGAAACAAATGTTGCTTCAATTGAGTCGCTGGTTGCTTTTAGCGTGGGTAGTGCGTTTGAGGCTTCCCGCCCCACACACCTGCGCCAAAGCTCAAGGGTGTCACATTCTGACCGTGATTAGGATTAAATATCTCAATATGTGAAACTAAATAAGCTAATATTTGAAAATACCGGCATATGCTTCTCTTAGGCTACTTTATCCTCATAAGTCTTATATGACAATTGAGGTTTTGAATCAATTTTTTTTTGTCATAAATCGAGAGATCATATATAAGTTTTATAATAAAACTGTTTTTGTTTTCTTTTTTTTCGCAATAATTCAAAAGTTATATCAAAATAAAAATGGGTTTTTGAATCGAGTACCGAAAACACGCCGACGGCTCCCGAACCCGTGTGACGTAATGATGGCGGTTAAGATGCTCCTTTGACCAACGACATCCTACATCGATACTAGATTTTAGATTCCCAGCCAAACGTGAAAATACTTGCTAGTAACTAGTGTATATTTGTTGCAATATAGCCGATGAATGAAGTTTGCAGCTCAGGACGACCTCTACGATCGAAATAAATATCTTTTTGAATGTTTGAAATCAGATTACAGATTCCAGTAAGTAAGTAAGTACCTAATCAAATATGTCTTATTGAAACTATCTGGTGCATGTTCGGCTGGCCTAGTGGTTAGAGTGTTAGCTAATGGATCCGTTGGTCTGGGTTCAAAGCTCAGCCTGTCCATTTTTTTTTATTTTTTTTTTTTATCAAATAATTCATGTGCTTTTTGCACTTGTTATGTACATTTTTTTCTACGATCAACATAAATATGTTTTTGAAACAAATTCTATCAGACAGTATATTACTTGCCCTGCGTAGTGCAAAAACTAAGTACAGGACGCGGTGGACAATTCAAAAAATCAGTTCAAATGGTGTTTGTCCGTCAATATCAACCGCCAATATTTTTTTAAAATGTAATAGTTGGTTAATAAAACAAAATCCATTCATTTTTTAAGTTTTTAATATAAACATAAAGTAAGTCAAACTCGTAATCACAACAGTCTTCTGTTTATCACTTGGTATCTTTATTTATTTAACTTCGAGCAATGAAGCTTAATAATTAAATTTTCATAAAAATTTAACAAATAAAAATATAAAAATGCAATGCAAACAAACAAAACTTATTTTTCTATGAGTTTCAGTGTTATAATTATCTTCTTGACCAAAACTTAAAATAATTATTTTATTATTTAATATTATTATTGATAATAAATACTTATACGATAAATAAACTATAAGTATAATTATTTTACATAAGAGCTAGCACTTCAAGTAAACAAAAATAAAACTATATTTTTTAGTCCCGAACATAGAAAAAAGTATAAAGTACCTAGGAATATATTTAGACTCACACTTACGTTGGGATGTACATATTAATAATTTATTAAAAAAAAATTGGATTCATTTCATATAAGATGAAATTACTAACAAATATTTTAACAGAAAAGCATCTACGTACAGTAAAGATAATTATAACATTGAAACTCATAGAAGAATAAGTTTTGTTTGTTTGCATTGCGTTTATATATTTTTGTTTGTTAAATTTTTATGAAAATTTAATTATTAAGCTTCGTTGCTCAAAGTTAAATAAATAAAAATACCAAGTGATAAACAGAAGACTGTTGTGATTACGAGTTTTATTTTATGTTTATATTAAAAACTTAAAAAATGTATGGATTTTGTTTTATTAACCAACTATTACATTTAAAAAAAATATTGTCGGTTGATATTGACGGACAAACACCATTTGAACTGATTTTTTGAATTGTCCACCGCGTCCTGTACTTAGTTTTTGCACTACGCAGGGCAAGTAATATGTCTGATAGAATTTGTTTCAAAAACATATTTATGTTGATCGTAGAAAAAAATGTACATAACAAGTGCAAAAAGCACATGAATGAATTATTTGATAAAAAAAAATAAAAAAAAATGGACAGGCTGAGCTTTGAACCCAAACCAACGGATCCATTAGCTAACACTCTAACCACTAGGCCAGCCGAACATGCACCAGATAGTTTCAATAAGACATATTTGATTAGGTACTTACTTACTTACTGGAATCTGTAATCTGATTTCAAACATTCAAAAAGATATTTATTTCGAACGTAGAGGTCGTCCTGAGCTGCAAACTTCATTCATCGGCTATATTGCAACAAATATACACTAGTTACTAGCAAGTATTTTCACGTTTGGCTGGGAATCTAGAATCTAGTATCGATGTAGGATGTCGTTGGTCAAAGGAGCATCTTAACCGCCATCATTACGTCACACGGGTTCGGGAGCCGTCGGCGTGTTTTCGGTACTCGATTCAAAAACCCATTTTTATTTTGATATAACTTTTGAATTATTGCGAAAAAAAAGAAAACAAAAACGGTTTTGTTATAAAACTTATATATGATCTTTCGATTTATCACAAAAAAAATATATTTTTTTCTTTATTCAAAACCTCAATTGTTACAAAAAAAAGTTATGTGAAAGTTTAGTTTTGTCACAGTTCTATTACTGTTCATCGTTATATGGACCCTGTCTAGATCATGAATGTTTGAATAAGATTCAGCGCTTGCAGAACTCTTGCATAAGATTCATTTATGGCATACGAAACATGAGCATGTGTCCCATAAATTAAAAGAGCTTAGATGGTTATCAGTAAAAAATTTGTTCCTTGTCAATGCTTTGTCACTGTACCATAAGTTAATCCTTCTCAAATATAGCCGCAATATCTTTTTCGTAAAATTAGATTTAGGTCAAATATACATAGTGTTAGTACTAAATGCATGAATTTGTTAGATGATCCGTCACATAAAACTGTTTTATTGCAGCGTAGCTTTAAGTACAATATAAGTAAGTTATACAACAACCTCCCCTTTCCTTAAAATCTTGTAGCTTAGTTACTTTCCGTGAAAGAGTTAAAGATTATTTCATGAATAAATTATAAGTATCTGTAAGTACATTGAGACCTCCCACAGACAGTATCGATGTGTTTAGTTTGTAGATTTAGTTTTTGGTTCTCAAATTTCCATTTGTACTTTTTTTATTTACTAAGAACAAGGATTGAGTGGAAGATCACTATGTAAGTGAACTCCTCCTTGAGGTTTTTTCAGTATAATAGTATAGTCTATCGATGTAATTTTCTTTTCTGTAAATCTAGAACTTACTGGGAAGATAAAGGTTGTTATTATTATTATATACCGATTACATCACGAGCTGCTATCGACCACTTCCTGATTTCCGCATCATTAGCTCAGCATTGATGCGGTTAATTATCACGCTATTTTAGTTAAAACCTTTAAGACTGCATGCCTAATAAGTGCATGTGGATATCATCGACGGCTAACTATTTTTATGATATCGGAATGTTTATCTTGGTGTGCGTTTAGAAACGCCCTATGACACTCCAATTATTCAAATGGAATTTCACAGCTCTAAAGTATCGGTCGCATTTTCATGATAGCAGTAATCTACTGATAGGTGCTATCTGTGCAATTTATACTTGCTCGCCAAATTAGTATTATTAAATATATACTACATGTTACTAGGTAGGCATACATTACATGCAGGTACCATGAGTAACGTGTCCGAAAACCATAAACGGCAAAAGCTTTAACATTCTCCCAATTAGGTAGATAATAGGTCGCAAAATTTGTTACTACTTAAAATGCAACAACCGGTAATGAGGTCAACTGTTTGAACTGCTCAAAATTATGAAGTTGTCTTCTTGCAAACGGTTTTTTCATAAAACTGAGTAGACCTCGTAGGCAGAACCAACTACCAGAGTGCCGCGGCTGCTGTGAATAGGTTAGGTTAGGGTATATCTTTTAGCGCGTGATTTTTTTAGCCCAATACTCGCAGGCTCAATGGATACATCTCCCGGCAGTCCATTCCAAGCTTTGGAAACCCTGGGAATAAATTTGCGGCTGTACCTCTCGGTTCTTGATGTATGAAGAACGACCGCCTTAGGATGAGATGTAGCAGTCGGGCGGGTATATCTGATATTTCCATTGTCAGACATAAATAGTAATGCACTTTGGATACACAACTTCTACGAGAAGTCTTAGCAGAAGATCAGAAGATCCTGCAAGCTACAAGAACTATATTAGAATGACAAAAATATATCCCTTTAGATTGCATCACGCCACGTATTAGAAAAACTGAGAGACGCTTCAAGGCCTCAATTGGGGTATGGAATAGACATTTTTTCGTGATAAGTGGAAAGATCATATATAAGATTTATAACAAAACTATATTTATTTTCTTATTTTTTTCGCAATAATTCAAAAGTTGCATCAAAATAATAATTGGAAAAATTATATTTTTGAATCCATTAACGAAAGCACAGCGATAGCTCCCGAACCCGTGTGACGTCACATTGTATTCCTTTCACCAACGACATCCTACTCAGACAGAAGATTCTAGATATCCAGCCAATCGTGAAAACAGTTACTTGTAACTATAGTTGTAACTTGTATATTTGTTGCAACATAGGCGATGAATGAAGTTTGGAGCTCGAGACGAAGTCTACGATTGAAACAAATATCCTTTTGAATGTTTGCAATTAGATTACAAATTCCAGTTATAAAGTACCTAATCAAATATGTTTTTTTTGAAGCTACCCTTTCGACACCGCCGCCGTGATGGTGCAAGGCATCTTAAGAGAGTCAGCCTTCCGACTTGACAATCTCTGTGTTTGAGCGGGGCATTGGTACGAAGCCCAAGGCATTCAACTCTTTATTAATTTGTTTTTTGTAGCAAAACTTTCATTGATATAGTTTTTGTACATGTTTTATAACCCCTCCCTGTCCTTAATCACCCCAATTTCACTCCCATCAAAAAAAAGTAAAAAATGATCAGGAACCTCTAAAGTGCTTAAAACCGTTTGAGAAATATTTGAAATCTTTTTCTGCTAATTACTCCACCGCCCCTCCACCGATTTCCAAAATTATATAGCATTACCTACTACAGCCCCACAGCATGTAGCTATCCAAATTTCATCACAACCCATGCAGTCGTTTAAGATTACCAGGCTAGAAAAACGCCAACAGACAGACCGACGGAAATCAATGACGTGGATGTTCGTTATGTAGACGTCATAAAATGCCCAAAAACTGTATTATCTCAAAATCACCCAACGGTATGGAAAGTAGCAATACTAATAGTAGAAAAATATACATAGTAGAGAGGCTAAATTCAAGCGGTTATTCTAACAAATGTGGACTTTGAACGAGGTAGACCTCATTTTAGGAACTTCGTCGACTCGTGGTTGTTGTTTTCCAGTTTAATTAATTTTTTTAGCCTCCACTTCAGAAAAAATTGACATGTGATATATCATTTAGACCAGGGGTTCCCAACCTGTGCGCCACGGCGCCCTGGTGCGCCGTAGAAAGTAAAGAGGGGCGCCGTGAGCCGATCCTCTAAGTCTAAAGCACAAATTTAAGATTTGTGGGTGTCTAAAAAGCAACAATACCTATTCTGACGCTCGCCACACTTTGAAACTACTGGAGAAGATTACAACGTTCAGGAAGAAACTACAAGTTTGGATGAAAAAGACGAATGAAGGCGGCGGTCAAGTTGCTTTCCACAATAATTGTATAAATATGCGGGATCCAATGAACTGGTTGTCTCACAAAACATGATGGCATTTTGCCCGTAATACTTATGGAAGCTTACTGAATGGTTTTCGAAATACTTTGCAGATAATGATATCGAAAAATTTGCGTGGATCCAAGATCCCTTTCATACGCAAACTCCGGCAGAATTCTCAAAATCCGATTTGGTGGAGTTTTTGTTATCGATTCAGAAACTTTAGGAATTTTTATTCCGTTCGCAACGTCATATTTATCTGAAGCTGGATTTTCAGCCGTAGCTGTAATCAAGAACAAATATCGCTCAAGGATCAATGAGGAGCACGAAATGAGAGTCGCAGTGTGGAATGTTATTCCCCGTTTTGAAAAACTATGCGGAGATCGCCAAGCTCAATCGTGTCACATTCACTTGACTGTCGTATTTAATTTTTGTTTTTCTTGAGTCTTTCTTTTTGTTTTCTGTTTCAATTCTGAATTCTTTTCTGTTTCAATTCTGAATTCTTATAAATATAATAAAATAAACTTCATTTTCTATTGAGGAAGTTTTTATTTTTGTGTCTACTATTAACAATATCTAGAAAGATACCTATTTGTTTCGACAGTATCTGTTTAAAATAGCTGTCTAAGGTGAGGCGCCGTGACAAAGTGCCAAACTTGAAAGTGCGCCGCGGGTTGAAAAAGATTGGGAACCCCTGATTTAGACATAAAGACACATCCTCTTTCAACTGGTGCTATAAAATTCCTATGTTGGATTGCATTTTTTGTGCACCCCCCTGCCACTCTTTTCTACCTCCCTTGTCCAATTGGCACCAACACCTTTTCAACTCGAAAGGACCTTTACTAATTCAAGTTGGCCAAATTTGGGAGCAATCGCTTGTGAAATTTTTGAGTAACCGTTGGAAAACGAAATCGCGGACGTAACAGACAGACTCACACACAGACGAGCATCAAAATCAAAAGTTTTCCGATTTTCTTCAAGCGGTCACTATGAAAAGACTATCATTAGAAACAAAAATTTAGTTTTTGGTCCTTCTGCGATGATAAAAAAGGGGTGGGGTGGGGGTAACTCAAAAAATAATGTCATAACGTAAAATTCTAATGCTACCACAATAAAGAGCATGTTTTCATATATTGGAAAGGCAACCGCGCATGCCGCAAAATTTTCAAAATGGCGGAATTAAAATTCATAAAAGGTAGCAAATTTTCGAGCTCCAAAAATGGCAGTAACCAGTGGCGGCTGGTGAGGTAGTGCCACAGTGCCATGGCACTACCTTAATTTTCGACAAAGACATATTTATCTATCTCTATTCTATGTTAGTTTCCAACCATTTTTTTCTGTTTTATATGAAATGGCAATAGCGCCTCAGCACACAGGTGCTTGCACCAGGCAATACGTGGCATCGTTGCAACCCACATGATGAGAACTGACGACGCGTTTCTTATAAGGCACAAACAGAGTGAGAGAAGTTTTATGACAAACGCTTACGAGTGACAGAGAGAACGCTATGCTGGACGCTTGGATATATTTTAAATACGAAAATCCGAAGTAGATCGGCCCAGGCATATAATCCATATTTCCATTCATGGTTCACTATTTTTGTTTTGTTTCATCAGTTTCGATTTGTTTATGTTTGATGCTGATGTCGGCTATTCTCGTTAAAGGTTTGACATTTAGATCTTATTATTTTGAGTGAGTTTTGCGCTGTTTTCGGATCGGTATCTCTTTTGTATTTAATTAAAATATATCATTTTAGCGAAAATGAATAAAATTGGCGCATTAATAAACCATTTAGTACTCTTCTGCTGGAAGAAAAATTGAAAAACCTATTGGTAGTGGACAGAAATCGCGTTGTCGTAAATTTAATAAAACTATTTATGATGAAAACAATTGGATAAGTGACTGTGAAGAAGTTAACAAACTGTTTTGTTTTGTGTTTGTTCTATTTGGAGGCGATGACACTTGGGCAAAAAAAGGCACGCATGATCTTATTCATATATGGGAGACAATGAAGACCCATGAAAAATCTAAAATGCATATGAATAATGTTTTCAGTTTATCGATGCTTGGCAAGTCGAACATAAAGACTCAGTTAAATTCGGCTTATCGGCTAGCTATAAGTATTGTTTTTTCAATTTTATATCGGTTTGAAATGTTGGCTGTCATTCTGGCACTACCTCTCTAAGTTGGCACGAGCCGCCACAGGCAGTAACAGACACAAAAATTATTCAAATAATTTCAAACTCTACTGTCATAAAGAGCTTTTTTTCTATCTTTTGGTCCACTTTTGGTGCAAATACATATATATGATTTAAAGATGGGGTAGTGGAGGTTACTCAGAATAAAGGTAATATAACATAGAATTGTCTTTTCAGAAAACAAGTCAGGAGGTGAATTTACCTTGGAAATGACACCTCGCTCGTTAATTAAGGTACAATTTGCGAAAACGGGCCTATTCTAATAACTTATTCCTCCTTTGTCGGGGAAGTTAGAAAAGGGTGCATATACTTAAGTCGACGGCTCTCTAGATTTGTGAGAAAAAAAATATTGTAGTGCTTCAATTTGGGCACGTAGTAAAGTAGCCTTCAGTTTTTGTTTCAATTTTACTAAAGATAATGGGAAGCGGCAAAATAGACACTCGCTACAGGCGCTTCATACCCTCGTTACGGCACTGTTGAAATGTTTTTTTTATATACAGGGTGGTCCAATAAGCGCGCGGTGCTCCCTAGCGGCCATACCATTTAAATCAGACGAAAATGTTTGAAATAAAAATGAAGTCAAGTTGATTGACTCAGTACTTCCCACACATTACGCTCATACCAGTTTATAATTTTCCCATAGTCTGAGATCCCTTGTCACCAAATAATCGCCAGCCCCCCCCCCCCCCCCCAAATTGTCTTATGCCGCTAGGTATTTCCTTCACAGGTCAATGGACAGCCTATTATCGATACTACAAACTTCTCAGTTTTACAACCACCCACTTTCACCCCCACCCAAAAAACTGGTAGGAAATGACCAGGAACCCCTAAAACATCTAAAAACCGAATTTGAGTTGTTTTCATGCTTTTCGTTCTTTGATTATTGCTACGCTGCCACTGACACGACTTTTTACAAACATACGAGTTTTCCATTCTCACCACGGTAACAATATACTGTGTCAAAATTTCATTAGAATCAATTTAATAATGTCGACGTTACAAAATACAAAACGATTTAAACCAATAAATTCTCGTATGTATACAGAAAATTCTAAGTCCCTTAGTTTCCGTAATAAGCTATGCAATATTCGGGTGGACCTAAAAAGATGATTTGTGTCGCTAGATCTTCCTTCACAGGTGGACAGCCTATTAGTAGTAGTACAAGAAACTTTTTAATTTTTCAACCCCCAACCCCCCAAACACCCCAATTTCACCCCCACCCAAAAAAACGCACAAAATGATCAGGCACCTCTAAAATGCTTATAAACGAAGTTTGAGCTGTTTTTATATTTTTAGTTTTTTTATCTATCTATCTTATATTTCTGCGCCGCCACTAGCACGATTTATAAAAACCATACGCACTTTCCATCTTCACCACGGTAGTAATACTGTGTCAAAATTTCATTAAAATCCATTCAACAGTTTCCTCGTTAGACAATATAGAACGATCTAAAGCAATACTCCCGTATGTTTACATCAGAAAAAATTCCAAGTCCTTTGCTTTCTGTAATAGGCAAGGCAATGTTCGGATGGACCTGAAAAAGTTATTTATGTCGCCAGTTCTTTCTTCACAGGTCAATAAATTTTTCAGTTTTACAACCCCCCCCCCCCCCCCAACCACCCCAATTTTACCCCAACCAAAAAAAGGTAGAAAATGATCAGGGACACCTAAAACGCCTAAAAACGAAGTTTCAGCAATTTTTAATTTTTTTTGTTTTTTGCGAATTACTCCGCCGCCTATGCACCGATTTTCAAAATTTTAGGAACATTACCTACTACGACCCCACAGCATACCGCTGCCCAAATTTCATCACGATCCATGCAGCGGTTGGTGAGATTACGAGGGTAGAAAAACGCGACAGACAGACAGACAGACCGACATACCGACAGACCGACAGACCGACAGACCGACAGACCGACAGACCGACAGACCGACAGACCGACAGACCGACAGACAGACCGACGGAAATGAGTGAAGTGGATTTTCGTTAGGTACACATCATAAAACGCCCAAAAAGTGTATTATCTCAAAATCGAAAATTTTCGCGATCACAATACTCCCCTCACCTATCGGTGTGGGAAGTAAAAACGTTTCTTTTCAAATGCTCTACTTTTAGAAAATAATTTCGAAGATAGCGGACTTCGGGATATACCGAAAGTAGTATCAACTTTCTTATTTTAAATGGAACATCCTATATATTATTACGTTTTTGAATTTAGCATCGATTTTTAGGTCCAGTTTTTTAACCATTGTTTATGTCTACGAAACCTATTTTCGGAGTTATTCAGAAATTTTTACAAAATTTGACGTTTGTAGTACTTTACAAGAAACATTAATATCCCGGAAACTAAATGCGATAGAAAGATGCGGTTTTCGGTTTTGAAACAAGCAAGGAACGTACTTGTGTTTTAGTTCAGTTCAGTTGTTTTAAAAGAACATTAAATCAGTAGACTAGCAATTTTCAAATTTGAAAAGTTAAAAACTTTTCTCAAATCTCTCTCTCATCGTTAGATGCGAAATAAAATTCTCTTTCACTTTCATCTACGCACATATGGTTCTATCTTTGGTGGCTTCCAAGATATTTACGGTTTTGTAATTATTGCGTAGGAATTGGAAAAATCGTAGGTGGCGTGGCTCGCAGACGAAACAATTGGCAGGAAACCTTTCATTCAAAGTGTTTCGACCTCTAATACTGAAATGTGCTTTCGCTCCATCTAACTGTAACCACATTATTCTTAAATACTCCAGTGGTGAATTTTTCAACAGATTTTCAAAATTTCCGCGAACTCCTTTTCACTTATTTTTTTATTCAACTTTTTACTTTAAGGTTACACCGAACCACCCAGTATACCCCTCAGTTGTACTGAATTACCATGGTAATCGGTAGATGAATAATTATGAGTTCACGTTCACCTACATTTCAAAATTCTCAGTTCATTACCACAAAACACATATACAAAAGTAGAAGCATTATCTAGGGAAAGCTATCGCATTGATCGTGTCATTCATATATCATAATTTTCATCGGAACTAAAAATGCAGTAGGGCTTCGCGATATGACGTTTCGCTATTCATAGTCAAAGCAGCTTATCAGCAGTGCATTATCAGAGGCCATTGTAAGTACGGGGAAAGCATAAAACAGGGAAACGTTAGTTATTTTGTAGTAGTTTTTCATCTGGTTACTGTGAAATTCCGAAAAGACCATAATGAACACGTGTAGCGCTTACAGAAATTCTACTGAAGAAAACGGCGATGAAGCCAACCAAATCAAAGCTATGACGAGGTGAGTTATAAAGCTTTAAACTGACTGTTACCACTGCATTTTGATCAATTACTTTGAGCAGGCAGTTTTAGTTTATTATAAGAAGATGGAACATTTACTTTTACTTCCCACACCGATAGGTGAGGGGAGTATTGTGATCGCGAAAATTTTCGATTTTGAGATAATACGCTTTTTGGGCGTTTTATGATGTCCACATGACGAAAATCCACGTCACTCATTTCCGGCGGTCTGTCTGTCTGTCGATCTGTCTGTTCACGTTTATCTACCCTCGTAATCTCAGCAACCGCTGCATAGATTGTAATGAACTTTGGGTACCGATATGCTGTGAGGTCCTAGTAGATAATGCTGCGAAATTTTGAAAATCGGTGTAGGGGCGGCGAAGTAATTAGCAAAGAACAAAAAAAAATAAATATCCCTCAAACTTCATTTTTGGGCGTTTTAGGGATTCCTGACCATTTTATACTTTTTTTTGGTGGGAGATGTAAAACTTAAAAATTTGTTCTATTCATAATAGGCTGTCAATTGGCTGTGAAGGAAAGTCCTAGCGGCATAAGTATTTTTAGGTCCATCCTAACATTACCTTGCCTATTACAGAGACAATGGACTTAGAATTTTCTGATGTATACATACGAGTATTGCTTAAGATTGTACTGAATTTAGTAACATGGAAATTATAGAATTGATTTTAATGAAATTTAGACACAGTTTTATTACCATGCCGAGGATGAAAAATACGTATGGTTCTTAAAAATTGTGTCAGTGGCGGCGCAGCAATAATAAAAATCTAAAAATATAATAATAGCTCAAACTTCGTTTCTAAGCAGTTTAGGGGTTCCCCATCGTTTCGCTTCGTCCAATTGAAGCTCGCAGAATAAAAATTGTGTCGTTCTAGATCCTAGGGAGAGATTTAGGAAACTATTTGCTAGAGTTTTTGTGTTGAATTTTTTTGAGGTCAGGCAGGCGATGATTTTTTTAGAAGGGATCTCAGACAATAGCTTCATGCAAAGGGAAAATAATAATAATAATAATAATAATAATAATAATAATATGTCTTTATTTGCCAAACCACTAACATAAACAGTACATCGTAAGAAACAACAAAAAAACAATCCCAGGGATAGTTTGACAAAAGGGCGAAGTTCAGCTTTGAATACGTAATTCATCGCTGCTCTTCCACTTAACCCGCAAATAATAAAATGACATCACTATTATGTATGGGAAGTACTGAGTCAATCAGCTTGACTTCATTTTTTGTATGTTTTTAACTTCCCCGGCAAAGGGGCCGTTCAATAATCACGTGATCTTTTATTTATATTTCTTAACCCCCTCTCCCCTTTGGTGATGTGTGGTGAGATTTAAGACTACCCCCTCTCCCCCATTCAACATCACGTATACGTGCCTACAACGATTCTTAAAATTTGACGAATATTCTTTAAACCCTGGTATGAAGTAGGTATAATCTACACGCCGTTTTCAGTTTAGATATAGAGCGTATGAAAATCATGAATATTTATTGATTAATCTATAATATACGTTGTAGACGAAAAAGTAAATACATGTGATATCTTACTAGGCCCCCTCCCCCCTTGTGATATTCCACGATTTTTATCAACCCCCCCCCCTTTAAGCTTTACATGATTAACGTATGGCCCCAAATGAGGGGGTAAGTTATTATAATCGGTCTGTTCACAAATTTTACCGAAATCAACGTGAGGTATCATTTCCAAGATAAAATCACCTCGTCATCAAATTTGCACCAAAAACGGGCCAAAAGATAGAGAACAAAAGCCTCTTTATGACAGTAACATTTAAAATTATTTGGATAATTTTTGTGAAAGTTACTGCCATTTTTAAGTTCGAAATTTTGCTGCTTTTTATGAATTTGTATTCCGCCAGTTTAAGAATTTTTCGGCCTGCGCGGTAGCGCTCTTTATTACGGTAGCATTAGATTTTCACGTTATGACATTTTTTTTGTTACCCTCACTTTCACCCCTTTTTTATCATCGCAGTGGGACCAAAAATATAGATGTTTGTTTTAATGATAATCTTTTTATAGTGACCGAGTTTGAAGAAAATCGAAAAACATTGTTTTTTTGGTGTCCATCTATGTGCATCTCTGTCTGTACGTCCGCGATGTCGTTCTATAACGATTTCTCAAAAACGCCTCAAGCAATTGCTCCCAAATTAGCTCAACGTGAATTAATAAAGGTCCTTTCGACTTGAAAAGGTTTTAGTGCCGATCAGACAATGAGGAAGGGGAAAAGGGGGAGGGTGCACAAAAAAATTTAACACAACGTAAAATTTGATGGAACCAATGCTAAAGAAAATGTCTTGCAGAGAAGGCATTGTCATTACACAAACTGTTTTCACAACCAAGGGCTAGATACGAGGAAAACACCATGTTCCTTAAAGTTAGGATTTACTGAAGTATTGATAATCCGGTAACTGAACAAACCCGTTGCAAAAAATTAATCCGTGCTTTACACAACAGGATCAACGGAAATTTCATTACTAAGGGAAAGGGAACGGATATATGAGCGTCATATAAAGATTTACCAGGTGTTGACCATCAATTGTGATGAAACTTTTGATGTAAACTGGTTCTTTACAGTTCAATGGACCAAACTAATAAATCCGCCCATAGTAATTGTATTTTACGCGTAAACGTTTCAAGGTCCCAGACTGTTACTTAATATTAAACATTCGGTAACCAGAAAGTGATCGATGACAATATCCTCATCAATTTACATCTATTACATTTACGAGTTGACTATTGAGTAAAACAAATATTGTTTAAGAAACTAAAAAACGCGCTTTTAGAAGTTAAAAATAATATTTCAAATAAGCTTAAAATAATATTAAATGAAAAATACTAGTAAGATTGTGAACAAAGCGTCGATTAACGTTTAATATGGCACAAAACACCCACCTTTTTTTACAATCATACCCGTATTTTTCGCTCTTTATCGTTTTATGCTTATTTTGAAAATTATTTTTAATTTTTTAGTCCGATGTTGTTTATAAACGTGTGTTTTAGTTTTTTGAACTATATTTATTTTTAATTTTTTAATCATTTAATTTTAATTAATTAATCCGGGACTCCTACAAATTGTAGGTTATAAATCATATCACTCGCTCTTCCTTCGAAATTTGTTTTACACACTACACTGTTCATGGAATACACAATATTGATTTGAAACTTTTGCGATGTAAATGAGGTGATATATTTAGGCACTACCACGTTCATATGTTGACAAAACGTAGAGGTTTATGTGAAATAAAACAATTTTCATTATATTTTCTCTTGCAGATACCCAGATGGAAGCGTTAAACTCAGAAATCCACATATTGAACTCATGGACCAGGACATTTTGTACCACTTAGCCTTGGGTAGCGGATCCCATGACTTAGTGGAAATGTTTGGGGATGTCAAGGTATGCTATTTCAACGTAAATCATCTCTTTTATCCCTCATCCCTTAAGTTCGAAAGCATGAAGGCCCTAATATGAAAGCTCCCAAAAACCAGGAAATTTGGAAACCTAAAAATTCCAGAACCCGTACCTAAATCCGAAAGCCCAAAAATCTGGAACCGCTACCTGTATGGAAAACAAAACAGTCACAACGAATTAACGTGGATGCTGATGCTTACAGTGACTTATTCCTTCTATGTTAATATAACGAATAAAACATATTTATATCATGTAAATAGGATTGGTTCCAATATTGAGCCTTGCGATACTCCCAGATTAAGGTATACGCTGTCGGGCATTATCGTGTTATTCGATTTATCCTGTTTTATCAAATAAAAGTGGTTTGATCCACATTAGAGGTTCCTGCCTATTAATTATTAGTTTCTCACGATTGGCCCAGTCGAATGCCTTTCTGTCATTAAAAAAAAAGTACCAGCAGCGAACTCCTCGCTACCAAATATTATTTATATACCATATATTTGAATTGAATAAAATGTGAGGAATTTGTCAATGTGGCTTATAAATATTGGCGCGCAAAGCTACATAAGGATTATATAGTTTTTTCTAAGCTTTCATACAGTTATAAATGAAGTATTTTTCTGTAAATACAAATAGTTCGCAGTTTTTATTTTCAATAAATAATAATGAAACGTTGCTACAATGTCAATTACAAACTATTACAACTAATAACTATAATGTCTCACTTCAAGTAATTCTATTAATGCAAAAAACCGTTCTTATGCAATAAAAGGTTATAGCATTTCAAAGTGCGCTCAATATACATACACACTGTCCCCTTTGAATTAATCGGTTTGATATGAAAAAATGTGGTAATTACCTCAAACCTGATATGTCAAGGTAAATATTTGTTTTGAATGGAACTATACCAAGAGTCAAATTTCCTAAAAACTGCAATTTTACGTCGGGTAGTGTTGATTACATAAATATATTATTGTTCCCTCACTTCATGTAGATTGTGGAATGGATCTGTGAATATACTGACTGGCAAAAAAAGCGACCACCCTTATATTTTTATATGATTTCAATAATTTTAAATAGATTAAAATTCGTACCTCTTCCTTGGTGAATGATATGGAAGTTCTTACAAATTACCTTCCTTGCGCATACAGGGTGATTCCTAAGTTAAAACTTTTTTTAACTATGTTCTTCAAAAAACTGAAAAGTGAGTGGGATAGAGAATAAAAAAAGTAAATCTAGGTCTGTGTCATGACATGCCTAGTCTGTTTATGTTTAGTTTTTTGCTCGATTTTTTGTTATATCGATTAGACATTGTACCTGCCAGATAGTGTGGTAGTGGCTTTCTGTTCATCGTTGTTAATTTTAAATTGGTAAATCTCAGAAGTGGCACATTATTATGACAACAACTTTTAGAGTTTACAAATTTAAGGTTAACTATGATAAACAGAAAGTGGCTATTGCACTAATTGACTAATTAACCGTTAAGACAAAAATCCGAGCAAAAAACTAAGCACAAACAGACTAGGTACGTCTTGATACACAAGCCCAAATTTACTTTTTTGGTTCTGTATTTCGCTTATTTTTCAGTTTCCAAAATAGTTATTTGAATAAATTGTTTATTTTAACAACTACTATACACATAACTAAAAAAATATTTTCCGAAAATCAAGTCACGCTCTATGGCACTTTTATACATTCAAAGTACCCCAAAGTAGTATGGGGATTAAAAAACTCTTGGTAGCTTAGGGGACAGAAACAAAATCCACCTAATATGGATACCACAATATGCAGTATGCAGGACACGAAAGAAACGAAGCAGCTGATATTCGAAAAGACTAAACATTTATGCATTCGGTACGCAAATGTATTTTTTAAAATTCACTTCGTCGTAGATGGTTAAAACCAATGTGGAAATTGAAAAAATCTAAACTCATTTAAGAATATCAAAAATAGGTATATGTTCTTTAATGACAGCTAAAAAAGGTTTTATTAGAACTATCGGAAAAAATAATAACCTTCAGAGTATACCATCAGAAAAAACCTATACTTAATATAAAGATATATCAAGTACTTTTTTGAATTTCTTGACTTATGTCTTGTATGAATTTTTATTTTGTGAAAGGATTGCGCTACCGGCATTATTCTACGTTATTAAAAATCATTTATTTAAATATTCAATATTATGTGCACCACTTGGTTTCGGTATAGAATAGCATGAATAAAAAAGTTAAGGGATTTTATATAGAATCCGAAAAATTGTTTCGTCTCAAAAATCCCCCAAAAATATTTCTGAACTGTACAACTTAACATTACGTATAATTATTGTGGTCAGATGTTTTATGATGTTTCCAAACTGATCAGATAATGAAGTTTAATTTATCGCTGACTCGCCCTGCACAGAATTCTTTTCATGTCAGTCCTATTACACTCCCATTTTTTTTCAGTTTGTGTGTATGGGAGGAACACCGAAACGCATGGAGGACTTCGCTCATTACATAATGAAAGAAATAGGATACAAAATACCAACGGGCACGCAGCTGATGGATATAAGTCAGTACTCTTACAGGTACTGCATGTACAAAGTTGGTCCCGTACTTTCAGTTAGTGTAAGTCTTGATCTGTTGTTTCAAATTTGTAGCCAAAATAGATGTTTCAAAGGCCTATATCGGACTTCTTTTATCTATACAATTTTTAAGTATCACAACGTTTCGATTGATTTACTGTCTTCAATCGTCTTCAGATGAGGACTGACAAGCATGTTTATTCCATGACCATTTATTCATAGGATCTAGGGTCTCAAGCCCAAGGTCCTACGTCCTAAGCTGGCTTTACACGGCAATAGTTAGAACCAGGATCCAGAATGGCTGCTCGGTCTGTTGTGCTTAAGCTCGCTAAGATTCAGAGGTTTGCAGCAATGAGCATAAGGGGTGTCATGAGGACAACACCCATTGCTTCCTGGAGGTACTCTTGGACTTGCCGCTTCTGCACCTCTGGATAAAGAGGGAGGCGATGTCGGCCTGCCTGAAAATGCATGATGGGGGACATGGACAGCACGAGAACCACTAGTTGGTCACACCAGAATAGAGCGAATCGTGGAGATATCGTCATTCAGGGTGCCAAAGATACCATAGACATCTAATAGGTTCTCACTAATCATCCCGGAAAGGGGCGATTGGATAAGTGAAGAAGAAGCCTCCACAGCTGTCTTCCAGGCGGAGATGTATGTCGTATTGAAGTCGAACAGTGTTCTGAACAGAGCCAGATCTTATGGTTCAAGAATGCTCTGACGCCCTTGAAAATTAGCAAGCCATAAGAAGGTCCCCTACTGTCGATCCCCATAAGAAGGTAACCCTGCTGAGGGTCTCCGGGCACATGGGTGTACCGGATAACGAGAGAGCGGACCGATTAGCTAGGATAGGGGCCGGCAGTCCCTACATCGGCCCAGAACCTATGCTTGGAATCAGCAGGCGCCATGTCACTGTTGCCCTGGACGACTGGGCCTGGTTAGAGAGAGACGACTGCAGGCAAAGATTCATAGCGGGCCCTGATAAGGACCGAACGCTATGGCTTCTGAATGAAGGCAGAGACGCTCGACTTTCTGGTGGGGATTCTCACTGGCCATTGTTGGCTGAATAGATATTTCTCACCAATGAGATTGGTAGGGGACCCCTTCTGCTCCAAATGCTGGCAGGAGGATGAGGCAGCGTTTCACTTCCTGGGCAGATGCGCAGATGTGCTGTGTATCGCAACATTATATTAGGGTTCAGATATTCGGCACGACGGAGTTCGGGGAGGAGTCAATATATTCAGCGAGACGGTTGGACATACTGACTTGCGTTAGGAGGTCTGGTAGATTCGACAAGTAGCTTTCTAGCACGTATCATTTTAGTGTTTTCAGTGTTGGTTCAGTGGAGTAGACAAAAAGGGCCAAAGGAGCCCACTTGAGTGGCTTCGCCTCCCCATCACTACTACGAATACTGACTATTCATTCTCGTCTTGCTAGCGTATCTTACTGACGTGGTCGTTCAATGAGTATGCTTGCCATGCTTGTATTCAAGTTTGACCTGTCGAGCTGTATCTTTCCCTAAGAGGGGTTCTTACATCGATTTAATTATTTTGAAAAGAAAACCTACTGTGGAAGTCAAATCGATAAAGGCCCGGTCAAACAGAGGGCGTTCTAGAACGCGGCGGTCCGGCGTTCTCTAACGCCGCGTTACCGCATTCCGTTGTTTGTACCAAACAGGCCTATTTGACGGGTTAAGCAAAATCGTTACGCAAATTTTTGTCAGGATATCTAGTGATTCAAACATAAATGAACTCAAGGCCCGGTCAAACAGAGGGCATTCTAGAACGCCGTAACGCCGCGTTACAGCATTCCATTGTATTGTTAGAGAACGCCGGAACGCCGCGTCCTAGAATGCCTTCTGTTTGAGCGGGCCTATAGGGGCCCGAGTGTCCAAATTAGAA
The DNA here is from genome assembly GCA_951848785.1 of Callosobruchus maculatus. NCBI lineage: Eukaryota > Metazoa > Arthropoda > Insecta > Coleoptera > Chrysomelidae > Callosobruchus > Callosobruchus maculatus. The sequence goes on from CATOUR010000100.1 coordinate 6,900,592, forward strand.
CAGGAAGGTGGCAAGCATTAATAATTGTCGAATGACCATGTCAGTAGGAATCGCCGCCACTGAGCCGGAACACCCCGCCGACCAATAGGAAGAAGCGACAAAGAAAGACATGTCAGCAAAATGTGAATAAAAATACACATCCAGATCTCATCTGAAGAAGATAAAAAATCAATCGAAATGTCTCCTCAAGCATTGTATAGACAATGGAAGTCCACAATAGACCTAAAGCCTTGATGCCTCAAAAGCTTGGTTCATAAATGGATGTGCTAAGTAAAATATGAATTATTCTTTGCAGCATGGTATGGGTACCTCATCAGTTTCTATTCTACTACACGAGATCATAAAGCTCATGTACCACGCCAAATGTAAAGACCCCATCTTCTTCAGGATTGGAACTTGTGGAGGGATCGGTATAGAAGGCGGAACTGTCGTGATATCTGATAATGCCGTTGATGGAATGCAGGACAACAACTATGCTGTAGTAAGTATAATCATGACCAATAGTTTAGTTTTCAATTTTAATTTCCAATTGAATTTGACCTCTGGGAGTGAAGTAATTTTTTATCTGGATCGCTGAACACATTGCTGTACCAGAAATTGGAGACTAGGAAATCGCCTAGGATATGAGCCAATAGATCCTGCACCGACTGAGAAGCCATGGCAGGACTTAGCGCCAAGTCACTGTCAATGGTGCATGGGAGACGGAGTAATTAGCAAAAAACAAAAAATTATAAATATTCCTCATACTTGGTTTTCAGGCGCTTTAGGGGTTTCTGATGATTTTCTGTTCTTTAGGTGGGGTCAAATTGGGGTGGTTGGTAGGAGGGATTAAACTGAACTGAAAGATGTGTTGTATTCATAATAGACTATCCTCATTAAACCTGTGAAGGAAAGACCTAGCTGCATAATACACTTTATTAGGTTTTTTGATATATACATACGAGTATTACTTTAGATCGTTCTGTATTGTGTAGCCTGGGAATTATTGAATTTATTTTAATGAACTTTTGATGCAGTGTTATTACTGTGACGAAAATGGAAAACGCGTACGGTTTTTAGAACTCGTGTAACATTATAAAAATAACCCAAACTGCGTTTTTGGGCGAATTGGCAGCTTCTGATGGTTTTCCACATTTTACGTCCTACACCGATAGGGAACACATAGGCATATTAGGCAATGAGATAGCAGATCAAAGTGCTAAAGAGGCAACCAGGTTTACAATACCTATCTGAATGTTGCTTTGAATTTTATATCTGTAGAATAATTTGATACATATATATTATAGGTAATCCTATTACATACATGTAACTTGGAAACTAAGAACTTAATTGTGATGAAAATGAGACACTGTGTTACTACCGTGGAGGAAATGATACATGTATGGTTGTTGGAGGCCTTGCCAGTGGCGGAGGAGAAATAAAAAAAATAATTTCAAAATCGCCCAAAATTTGTTATTTAGATATTTCAAAGGATTTTTTTGATGAGGATTGTGTAGGGATAGAGGAACTCCAAATTTTTTGTTAGCACCAATTATGTGTGGAAAGTACTGAGTCAAGGTACTTGACCCATTTCCTATTTTTAATATTATGGCTCGCATCATTTGTTTTATACAGAGATTTTTTATAGGCAACACTGGGTAAGATAGTGAAACGCCCAGCCAAACTGGACAAGAGGCTTGTCAACGAACTGAAGGCTTTAGCTCATTCTGATGATCCTTATGATACTGTTACGGGTACAACCATGTGCACGACAGACTTCTATGAAGGTATGTAACGATTACATAATGGGTCTATACCGTGATCTCAAATTGGTCAATTTATTTACTGCGGTATTATTTTTGATGATACATAGGACCGTTTACTGTAAAAAGTCAACAGAAAACTTGATCCAAATGAGAATAACACTAAAAAGAAAATTGTACTGTAATTTGAAATAGTCGATGATGACGTCACCTGTAGGGAACCAATGAGAAGCGTCCTTTCTGTAGGGAACCAATGAGAAGCGTCCTTTCGTGGTCCGATGACTACGAGCGGATGCTATTGTTTTGTACCAGTGAGCTCTTATTGGTTCCCTACAGGTGACGTCACGACCTGAGGGGAAGTGTATGGATTCAAAAAATTCAATATTTAGAGCAATTTTTTTCGGTTATAAATACGATAGAAAAATTTTGTAAAATTATTTATGGCATCTACGTGGTGTCAGGGTTCGTTTAAGCCAATAAACCAAAAATGTGGTATAGGCCCATTATATTTGGCTATACTATATTAAACATACTTAGCAAATTAAAGAAGTGCCTGTTAACCATTCAAACTCTCTATTCGAAGCATATTCTTGACATCTTCTTTCAGTTGAATTGTTTTTACTATCATGCTTACATCCGCATGTGCATTTCTCAATTTAAATTCATACCGGAAAATGTCGGAAAAAGTCGGCGACCGGCGGGACTCGAACCCACGATCTCCAGATTTGTATTGAGCTGACAGGTCGGCCGTAGCTCAACCAGTGAGAGCGCCGGAGTACAAATCTGGAGGTTATGGGTTCGAGTCCCCCGGCCGCCGACTTTTTCCGACATTTTCTGGTACGAATTTTAATTAAAATGTTCTTTCAGGTCAAGGAAGGCTTGATGGTGCCTTTTGCGAATACACGGAGGCCGACAAAATGGAATTTTTGAAAAACCTCAAAGCAAAACACAACGTAACGAACATAGAAATGGAGATAGTGCCGTTTGCCGCATTGACTCACCACGCTGGAATTAGGGCAGCTGCAGTTTGCGTAGCTCTCTTGGACAGGCTAAGAGGTGATCAGGTACGGTGAAAAAGTTTCATAATTGTCTTTTATTAGACCAATAATGAAGTAGTAGTAGTGGTAGTGCCTGAGGTAATTTTATGATAAAACTTTCTATTTTGCTGAAATCCGCGAAAAACTAATTTTTGCCTTTTAACCTTCTTCCATGTACCGGAACGAAGAGTTATTTATATTTTGATCAATTATGGTTGTTTTTCATGAGTTTCGGTCAAACATTAAAACTAGTATTTTTCTTCACTACGTTTCAGTTTATTGTATCTAAACCTAAACCATCATCAGGTGTCTATAAATGAATTGAAAATTGTGTGTATATAATAATAAAAGTAAAAAATACAATAAGCATCTGTGTATTATACAACAAAAACAAGTATTGAACAATTTTACTCACTTTCAGCTCGTTGTAAATTTATGTACCTTCACTCTTATGTTGGTCTGATTTGACAGGACTATAGGGACTTTTTATTCGAACCCACACAGCGCCCGATATCCCTAGGACATCCTAAATGAAGCCATATCGCCCAAATTTGGGATAAGATCAGAATGATATCTACAGGTGATCTGTAGGCTATCCTAGGTTGTCCTAGGTTAGCCCTAGGATAACCTGTTTGGAATATTCTGTGGCAGGCAGGCATGAGCATCCTTTGTATATCCCGCTAGGCCGTCTATCACTGGAATATCCTAAGGATGACGGCTTTGAAAATCCTCAGCTTACTCTGCCTACTATGAGGCGGTTCAAGCGATATCCCTTCAAAACCATACCCTTCTTTATACAAAATCTGACATTTGAGAGTTTTGACGTTAGGAAGATAAAAGAGGTGAAAGGTAAAGGTAACTTGCAGCAAAGTTGAGCAAAGCAAGCTAGCAGCTTGCAGTAGTTCCTGGTTCGTGGATCGTTTTTTGCCGTTCATCATATCTTCCAATACCTTTACCGTCTGTACCTGTGATCTGTACCATCCGACACGCCAAGGGCCCCCCTTGACGTCCAAACCACAAATTGCAAGTCAGATAATCATTCGGTAACCTGTTTATTCTCGCAAGGTGGGTGTAGATTTGTCCAAGTCAACATTCTATAGCAACATTAAAAGGAAAAGGAAAGTTCAATGGCAAAACTTTATATCACAATGCACTTCATGAAGGAATGGAACAGAATGAGGTTAGATTGAATTGTGTTAAACACTCGGATGGTAGCTCTATTGGATCTTTAGATGGTTATGGTGCTAGTGAAAAGTGTGCCACATTAGCTAATCTGTGCCCAGAATAATGTAAGCCAGAGGAGTATACGAAAACAGTTCTATAAAAAAAATCCCGTTGTTTTCGAGTAACCTAAGTGTTTCGTATAAGGCGACCCGTGGCGGTCTATCTTTTAGGACAACCTAAGAATTTACCTATGGGCTAACCTACGGCAGACTAAACGATATTTTGGGCCAACCTGAGGATTTCCCTATAGGCTTACCGCTAGTGGTCTAATAAAGTCCCAGCGGGATATTTATAGGCTGTGCCATGCCAGGTCGTCCAGGATATGGCTTTCCCTGGGACATTATTTTGCATATCCCTTTAAGGACAGCCTGGGACCATACAGTGGATATCAAATGCTGTATGGGAAGATACAGCGCAGGGTGGTGGCCCCATGTTGTATAGCCAATCTTTTGAACTACGTTGTTTCTTGTTTAGCACTACTATTATTCAGTGTTATTCAAGAATTATCACATTCTATCTAGCGCAGCTCCTGGATGTTTAGGAATATTAGGGTGATCATGCAAGATGATTAGCTCTAAACAGCAAACGTCATTTTAAGATAATTTCTACAGAAAAAGCAAAGGAACTGTATCGCATTCGTTCGAATGTTAACTTTTATATATTCTCCATTTAGATTGGTACACCAAAGGATGTTATGGAAGAGTGGCAGTCACGTCCTCAAGTACTAATAGCACGCTACATCAAGAAGATTCTGCAAGTTGCTTGAACTGTTGATCGAAACAGGCACATCAATACGTAAATTATCCAAAATTATCAAGAATTCACCTGGCGTAAGGAATTAATAATAATTATAATAGATACATGTTGGTGAAAAGGCTATGTTTGTGCAAATGTAGGCTGCAACTCAGTATTGTACTTTTTCACAATACTTGGTTAGAAGATCAAACAATATGTAGCAATAACTGTGCACCTTAGAATTGGCATGCTACTACCTACTAATAAAAATTTATGTATGTACTTTTAAATAAAGATACTACGGCCTCTCTAATTAATTATCTTATTCAGTATAGTTTATTTGTGGTGACTGAACGCACAAAAAGAAAAGGACATATTTATTTGACAGAAGGATCACCAAACGACATTATTGGTTATAGTGCAGTGAAAATAGATATATCAAAATAATTACCGACGATTTCGAGCAAAAAAATTATTATCAACAAAAGGATTTGTGAACATGCTTAAAATTTTATTTTGTCTCCAAGATCAATACCATAATTTCATACTGCTGATTCTTGACTACAAGAATACAATGGAGCATTTTAGCTGCAAGAACAAAAGGTTTATTCCTTTTATTATTTTTTATGTTCATTATAGTGCTTAAAATATGTACTCTGATATTGTGTTTTCGAAAAAGTATGGGACTGGTTTGGAGTCTACCTGGTACAAATCAACACTACTTTCACAGACACTTACAAAACAATGGTATTCGCCTAAAAAATAGCAATTTGCAATTTTGTTGTATCTTAATACAGACCGATGAATTCCAAACAGGCCTGGCAGGCAGCACCTTAGAGAGTGAAATTTTCACCAAATCTGAAATTGTCCTCGAGTGCCTCAAAATATAATATCTGGAGGGTGTTTTACTTTTCTTCACCGTTAAAAATCTGTTTGTGACTGTTTCTGTTCAGATTTTATTCGGTATTATAACTGAAAAGCCAGAAAACCTCATCAAAAATAAAAACAAAACATAAATGGGGTGAACTGATTTTGCTGTAAAAATTGCTACAAGGAACACAATTTTATTGTAATATGGGAAAACTGAACTTTCAACTTATATCCATTTCACAAGGTTTGGGTAGAAAAGAAATTCAACTGAAATAGTGAACTCCATCTGGACTACTGTACCGAAAACGTGAAAGCTAAACGGTTTCTGAAAACAGATCCGTCAGTAATAAACATTAACTAGAAGGTCAAAGAATGAACGTTTTTTTAATATTTTCAGTACGTTTCTGATCACTTTCCAATATTGGTGTGGAGGGGAGGGATGAATATGGGGATTGTGAAAGATATTGAAGGTGGGAGGAGGAACACTCATCTAAGTAGTATTTCCAAACACTGCATAGGAATTTTTGAATAAGAAAAAATGTTTTCGAGAGTTGTGAACCTTCATTATACTAAATTATTTAGATTCTGTGTGCTCCGAAAGTTCCTGCACTTTTTATTTCGGTGGTTTCTACATTTTTCAGAATGTTTGTCGAATTATTTGACCCCCTTTTTTCGGAATTATGACAAAGCAGGTAACGATAATAACGATATTTTTAAATATACAACCCAATTAAGGGATACAAAATTGTCTCCTAGATTTTTATTGGGCTGACTATATTAGAGTGGATGTGATATTCATAGAAAACGGGAAAGGCATAAAGGTGTCCTTACAGACAATACACTAGTTTCGCTAAGTACCATCCAATTCAGAATACCCCAAAAAGTTACTAAAAGTTGACTTTAGAGAGGTAAACACCTCTGTGTGACAACTAAAATCATTCAGAATAGTAGAAATTCCAAAAGTCATATTAGAGTGTTTCTCGCATTTTTTCAAGCTATTTGGCAATAATTCATAAGGGAAAACATTAATTTTGAATAACAACGCGATATCGAAGAAATTTTCGAATCGAATCAAAAAAATAGGTCAGAATTCGAAACAATCTAAAGCTGGGTATATACAGCTATTTGATATCCAGCCATTTTAAACTGTATTTTGAATTCCCATTACATTTTGCTTGTAAATATTTTAAATAAACTACATGGAATTCAACATATGTATACACATCCACACACTACAAAGGAATACATACATGTTAGTAACTCAGTGCCGTATAAGCTTCTGCTTGAAGAAAAGGTAATTGTATGTCACTTCAGAAATGGAGGATTGCGTGTGTGGGATACAAGACTTATGTATGTGCCAAATGAATTTATTGAAAAATAACCTACAGAATAGCGAGGGTATTTTTTTCCGATTATCACAAATATGTAAGATTTTACTTGACTTCGAAATACTCTCAGTATGTAGAGACATCAGCCTTCACATTTTCAAGGAAGGGTTGTTTTTATTCAATGGGCAGAAAATAGAAAATAGCTACTGATTGTGATGACACCCCGTGCTTGCCTATAAGATGAGTTTCTAAAAAAATTGGGGTTTTGGAAAAAATAATAATTTCTTTGTGATAAATTTTTTTTTCTCGCACTAATTCAAAAGCTACATCAAAATAAAAATTGATTTTGCAGCTCGAGACGAAGTCTATGATCAAAATAAATGTGTTTTTGAATATTTGAAATTAGATCACAAATTTCAGTGATAAAGTACCTAAAAATATGTTTTGTTGACGCAACTTTTTCGGCGCCATGGTAGCTCAATGGCTAAGCGCTCGGCCTTCCACCCGACAATATCCGAGCATGTTCGTGTTCGATCCCAGGGCTTTTGAAAACTTTTTTTTGATTTTTTTTACCAAAAAACAAATAGGTATACAACAAATATACACTAGTTACACAAGTAACCATTTCCAGATTAATTTTTTCATGGTCAGTCTCCCGCAAAGGCTTAAAGCCTATGACGCTTTAGAAGCGCTGCAAGAGGATAAGTGTCGGTGCACGTTAGATTTGAAATTCTGCAAGTTGTAGCCGTCGGAAAACAAATTCCCCGGCGGCTCATTCCACAGCATCGAAATTCTCCAAAAGAAGGAATGCTAGAGGAGACTGGTTTGATGAGTAGCGATCTCGACCTTGTAAGAATGAGCTCGCAGAACCTCTCTAGTGTCTTCGGTACTGCCAAAGAAAAAAAAAATTATATATTATATATGGTCTTTAAATTTATCACAAAAAAAAATATTTTTTTCCAAACCCCAATTCCTACAGAGTTCCTGATGGGTCACTTTCTTTCGAATGTATCGTTTTTTAATTGGAGTTTTTTGTTTGTCCAGGTCGCCACTCCCAAGGAGGTGATGAACGAGTGGCAGTTGCGACCTCAGATCCTCGTGGCGCGCTACATAAAGAAATACCTACAGAACAAAGGGCGCATATCCTTCGACGGCCACGGTTCCATCGCCGTGAAGAGCCCTAGAAGGTTCAAACTCGTTCAGCAGGAGTCGCAAAGCATCGAGTAGACTTTGTTGAGACATAGTTATATTTTTTTAATATCAGTTGATGTGATTGTTACGTACTTTGATAAATTTCCATACATCTCGGTATTTTCACTAAGCAGTATTTGGTAAGTCGACGTAATGCCATCGAACTATGTGGCCCGTTTATCTACAGTCAAATACAATGAGAGTTTCATCTTTAACTATGCCAACCAAACCAACCACCGAAGATAGTGCAAAAGTCAACGGCCCGAAGATAGCCTTTAACAGGTTGAAGAGATACAGTGATTTGACAACTTTTGGTTATTTATAACTTCCATTTCAAAGGTTTTCTCTTCAAAAATAAGGGCTAGCCACATAAAGTGGCGATATTTAGAGTTGTTTACAATTGACACTTTGACCATAGTGTCTCTTCAAGGAAAGAAAGCAGGCAAGTAAGATTGGCCGACCTTCGTCATCTTTATTGGGCATAATTTACCTATTTCTTATTACTGCGCATGCTCAAAATAACGATAGCCACAAAATTCGTTATTACTGGCGGTCAAAAAGCAAGCAAGTGACCCTTAGAAGTTTCAAAATAAATAGATCTCACTGGAAAGATGTTTTAATCCCAATCAGATAGACAGAGATTGAAATACATATTTTTACCACACTCATTGCCACCAAGGAGCAATTATTGGGACAGATATTGGCAGCCCTTTGAGCCCATTGACAAATTCCGTCACTGCAAAATCAATCAAAAATCTCGATACATACCTATTACGCGCACAAATTTTTGTCGCCTATAAAGATAATAATGTCCAAAAAAGAAATATACTATTTGCCCAGCACAGCAAATCATCCTGAGAAACCCATATCTGACAATATTATGCTCAATTTAAATAACAACTCTGTTGCACATTCTAATGAAAACTTTGATTATAATTGATGCAATGTTGCACAAAGCAGAAAATTAGATAAAATTTCCAAGCACAATGAATCACACATATCAACAAGATTTCATCGTCACCGTTACAGTTCTAAAAATGGTTCACTTTTGATAAAATTCTTGCTGAGTTGAGGTTGACTGTAAATGAATGGTTCATATCATTGAATATTACCATATAATAATTCAGTATAAGCATTCTATGATACAAATTAATCCGTATATGTGCATGTGTGTACTAAATGATCAAATGCAGCATTTTAATATTTTAATATTTATTTTTATTGTATAACTGTCTTGTGTATCGTGTACTGTGCGCTATAAAAGTATCATCAGTATTACACTAATGCACAATGTTCAAAATCTTTACTATTAGAAATCTAATTCCGATATTAATATGAAGAATTTTATATCCAAACATATCATGGAGAGACTCTTCCGTTTTGTATGAAAAATGACCACCTTCTATCCAATAAAATTCTCGTTGAATCATTTACGTAATTATAATTATAATATTAAGTAATGAAGTAACGTAATGAGAAGAGAGCCCAGAGAGCAGAAACACCAGTATAGTAGGTAAAAAATTGCATTGTTGTACGATTTAAGGACATCTGCCTTTCATTAGTATCCCGTAACATGTCCTATAACGCCAATTGCATAGCATCACAAAAAAGGTCCAGAACTGACATTGTAACTGAGTTTCACAAAAAAATAGTCTACCAACTCACCCGATTGACCATTTTTTTAATATATGAATTAATCTCACCTTCCTTCATCAGATCAGGAATATACCATGGAGATTTATTGATGAATACAACTACGATAGAGGTTGGAGGTATATTTTTTAATCCCTACTTCACAACCTAAAACATATATTGGCTAGTTTAACATCAGACTTATTTTTAAGGGTGAAAATTACATATAGGAACAATAAAGTCAATATCAGGTCATGATTTTTTTGGTGGTGCTCTGTTGTCATATGAAGTCATCCACTATTTAGAAGGATGTTCTAGATACCTATTCTGTCATATGTTTATTTCATTATAGGAGTATAATGTAGATACCACTGCTGCAATACTGGAAACATTTGTTATGAAAGAAATCATCAACTGCCCTTCTCAAATATCTAATTATATGAAACTGCTTTACCAGTTTTGCTGCTTTCTGCCATATTCCAACGAGTAGAGAATATTATATATACCAATTCTGTAGTGGATGACTTTAACGAATAATACCACTGTATTTAGTAACCTTGGAAGATCAAGTCACATAAATAATACTTACATATATTTCGGGATAAATGTTCGATAAAATTGTTCATGAGATCCTAGGAACGACATTAGTTGGTCATAATGGATGAAGAAAGTGATCATTCCAAAATAATTTCTTATAGTAGTTATACATAGTTAAATCATACCGAATGCGTTAGACGGAGCCTCACAGGAAACGTATTTATCATTATTTTTTTTATTTAAATCAATCGTCATGACCAGAGAAGTGGTTCCAAATTCCACATCGTGTCATAAAAATTATAAAATTCAATACATCGCTTATAATACTTGAGGCGGATGCACCCGACATTGGTGTCAGGACTCTTGTTTTTTGGGGTGGGTTTTTGAACTTGAAACCACTTATTTCGCTTAGAAAAATCATGAATAATCGTCTTGAGCGGTTATGTTTAATGACACTCGTGTCGTGAATCAAAATATGCTATCCAACTAAATTTTAACCTTTTACATTAATACTTATTTAAAAATTCATATCCAATAGGTAGATTCAGATTTGTATATATAAATAGCTATAAATTCTAATACAATAAATCATGTCAGGATAATAGCGTACTACAAATCTTATTTTTAAGACTCTTGTCATTGATGAGACCCAGCACATTCCTTATAGAATATGGGTTTTTCTTTAATTTTTTTAAACCTCCCGCAAAGCCTGAAATCCTATGGCGCTGAAGAAGCGCCGCGTGAGGATAAGTGTCGGTGCACGTTAGATTTGAAATGCTTCAGGTTGTAGTCGTCGGGAAACAAATTCTCCGGCAGCTCATTCGACAGCGTCGAAGCTCTCCTAAAGATGGAGGTGGAGGGGGTGGAGGAAGCTGGTTCGGGGAGTAAGGACCTCGACCTGGTAAGGATGAGCTTGCAGAGTATCGTGTTCCTCGTCCGGACGGCCCTTGGTGTTATGATCTGGGAGAGATCACTCAAATATCTTTCATGATAGAATCTGTAAATCAGGGGCAGATCAGCCACCCTTCTTCGATGTCTCAGACTGTGGAGGTCCTTTGTGAGGTTAGGCGTACCAATTAATCTAATTGCTCTCTTCTGGACAGTGTCCAGAAGCTTGAGAGAGTGCTTCTGAGCACATCCCCACACACATAATCACAAAGTTCTACTACCATCAAGAAGTTCTGAGAAACCGCGACTTGCCCACAGAATTTATTTTATATGCCTACACCGTTTCTGTACTATTTTGAATATTTTGAACAGCTTCAAAAGAAATAAAGTACAGAAACGGATTCAGGAAAGTTACAACTTCGGATACTAATATCTTGGAAGTAATCCAGGTAGACATATGTAGATGGGCAGATCTATAACATATCAATATTTGAACCGATCGCACCAGGTCCCATATTATGTAAGGAACTTGCAGCGAGCATTTGGGTCTACGTGGATCTGGTTTCTGGTTTGTAATATTTGCAGAACAGTATGGATGATTTAAACAAAAAATCGCCAATCTCTAGAAGTTCAAATTTCATAAATTAATGATCATGAAATAGTATTTAGTCAAATATCCTATCCTATATTAAAGAATCATTTATGTATTTTGTATCTTGGTGTATGTGTAATAAAAGTTTCGGAGGTATATGTACACTGATATGCGATGGAAATGTCTTATAGTAATATGAATCCTGCCTACGTTATGATTCCTTTGGGTCAGTGCCATAATTTGGTTGTTTCTAATTTTTTATAGAAACGCTCCTAGACCAGAAGCCATATGAGGCGTCTCTATCTGTATATCTATAATCAATTTTAGACATCAAAATTTTAGAGCACTGATTCGACATTTCAAGCCTCAATTGATTTTTCATTGATGTCTTTCTATTGCTAGTTACCAAAAACGAGCAGAATTTTGATAAAAAATTTAGAAGACATGTGGTTAGTTTGACTATATGCAAGTCGTTATAGATGGTCTAAGACACTACGAAGTGGATGGTCGTCTTCGAATCAGGGGCTTGATTCGCAGGCGACGGTCGCCTCTTGGCGACAGCCCCTAATTTGGCGGATTCGACCAATGGCGCGTTTTCACGGGTCGATCTGGGTTGAACGATTTAGATCGATTATTGAATCGAAAGCAAATTGAATACGTAAACCACTTTTCGACTTGGTCATTCGGCAGAGTGAGTCGATTCGACGGAAGTAGAAAGACTGTCAAGTTTTGATCGGCGACTGTTGTCGAATCGATGTCGAACGACTCCAATGGAATGTGTAACCACTTCGTCGAACGAAAACAACATGCTCAAAGCCGAATAGTGCGTATGAAGTTGTTGTTTTTAGCGCGACAAGCTATAATTTTGCGCAAAAATGACTGAAAAATGGTCAGATGCGGACATGGCAAGATTTTTGGATGCTTATCAAAACTATGATGTATTATGGAATCCACAAACCGAGCTTCATCGCAATCTACAGGCAAGACAAGCAGCATTGCAAGCAATTCTAAAACATGTGAATAAACCTAAAATGTCCAAAAGTGACTTGAAAAATAAAATCAAAAACGTTAGAACAACATACAATCGTGATGTAGCAGGTGACAGAAAGGTTCTGCTACAACATGCTTCACACGTCTGGTAGACATGAAAGAATTGATGCTCTCTATTTCCGTCAATCGGTCTATGGCGCACTGATGATCGCTAATAAGCGTGAAACAGCTGTCTGCGTACTGGTGGATTGATGGAGATATAGAGCAACCCTCGTATACAATGGTGAATTGACCAAAATACTGAAATCACTGAAGAGTGGTTCAGGACCTGACGACATATATGTGCCTGTCATGTAAACCTTTTTTGCTTTCAGCACAGATCGAATTATGGTCGAACGATCCAAATCCTTCAACCCAGATCGACCCGTGAAAACGCGCCTTAAGTATTTACGAGACCTTGTCAACCACCGTTGTCGACTATCGCATCCCAGGCCCAGATCGTCCTCGCAAGTCTGACGGCTAATATGGGGCCATAAGAGATACAGAGTGAGTCTTGAGTATGGACCGCCTCAATTGTCTCGGAGACGGTTTGTACGAATTTCATGAATTTTGAAGTATGGGTGTTTTGCAATACGGCCGATCTTACGATATTATTTACAAGGTCGTCATATCTACAATTTTCCGAAAATATAATAAACTTTGTTATTTCAAATAGATCACCTTGTATATCTATTTGTTTGAAATCTTCTTTGAAAATACTGTTTTTTTATATAATATTTCCTATACCTAAACGTCATAATTTCGGAGTTACAACTAAATTCACATTGTATCCGCGCAAGTTAAAATAACCATAAGAAAGATAATAAGAGTTGAGTGGCCAGGTATGTTGCAAAACGTAATGCGAAGTTTAAATTATCGCATGGCTTGTTGTATTGAAGTAAACGCATCTAGGGTAACCGCCTTAGTGTCCGACCGAAACTACTTTTTACGGCCGAAACCGAATCCGAATTTCGGCCTCCGTCTCAGTTTCGGCCGAAACCGAAACATCAATATAACGTCAGTACTTTTTTCGTGGATATAAAAATGAATAAAGTTTCATCAGCATTATCACACCTTAATTCAAATAAATTATTTATACTTTTTGAAATAAGAAGTTATCAATTAGCTGCCTTAAAACTAAACTTCTGAAGTACCTACGTGCTAAGTACAACTACTAAGTATTTTTGTAAGTAAGGAGTATTCTCTGAATTTAAGAAACTTGTGAGCTTCAGAGCTACAGCTATTGTTGACTATCAGTATTCATAGCTGAACAATCTAATATTGAAATATTGTAAGCGAGAAACAATAATTTATCAACTTTATTTGCAAATAGCTTCCTCAGTCTGAATAAATTTGACTAGTAGCATTAAGTAGTTGTTCAGTCAAACAGTCATCGGTAAGGCAGACGTGAATGTTAGGGGAACCTTTCTGAAAGACAAAAATGGACTGAAATTCTAGGGAGAGTAATATCTGCGTTTCTTTGCAAGCTTGGCTACGATAAGTAGGCTTCTTAACTTGTGACAAGTTATTACCATCACCTACCCAGTAAAATGACACTTCTTCGCTTGAAGATTAGTGCTCCTATAGGGCGTCCGATCGCAGCGCCAAATCCATCGAATTTAGTTTCGGTTTCGGCCGTAGTTTCGGCTGGATGGCAGCCGAAGTCGAAACTAAACCGTAATCCATTTTTTGGCCGAAACCGAAACCGAATCGGTCGGACACTAAACCGCCTTCACATTATATTTGTTGAAGTTAATGTCTTATTTCAACTTGAGAGGATATAATGTAGATTACGCTGTAACTCAGAGATTATGGCATTTGGGTATTGAGAATATTTGATAAAAAAATAATGAGTATTTTTCAAAGATTTGAAAAATAAAAGAATATACAGGGTGATCTGTTTGAAAAACGAAGTTCGTTATATTTCAGAAAAACGGGAGATATGACAAAACGTACCTGCTGCCTTAAGATCGATCATATTGCAAAACCTCCATACCCAAAAATTCATGAAAATCGTGCTAACCGTTTTTGAGATATAATTGAGGCGTTCCATACTTAAGACACGCTCTGTATACAGGGAGTCAAACCATGCTATATAAACTTTAGGGTAGACCGGGATTTGTAATATTTCCTATGAGATATAGGATATATATCTTGTTATTGCTTGCCTTTTACTTTGATGTCAATTGTCTTAAAATCATTTTTATGCCCTGAACATATTCTGGAACCATAATGTTACTGTATAATTATTCTTTATGCATGCAAAAAAGTATGGAGTACGTAAAAACTCCATTTATAGGATACATTTTCAAAATTGGGTAGACTTTTAGACTAATTTAAATCAAAAGTAATTTAAGTATATGTTATATATCAATATTTTTCTTTTCGGTAGTCTGTTTTCTAATAAATTTTGCGCATTTTTTCTTAAATTGACCAAACGGTCAAACTTGAATAAAATATTCGGAAGATCGAAAATCTTGTCACTTTCAAAAGAAGATCAATCATCCTCAAAATGACATGTACTTATGAACAAATAGTGCTTCCAAGGCTTTTTTTACGATACATTGAATAAACTAAAGTTTCATACTGCCTAATATATGTGAAAAAATATGTCTGGAAAATACTTGACCAGTTATTTTGTGTAGGTATACAGGGTATTCAAAAACTAGACTATCAAACACAAGGATGGTAGACGAGATCAAGGATCAATACACGTTAAATTATTTTTTTATCTGAGCAAGGGCGGTATTGGTGTCGTTCCTTGAAATATCAGTCAAATTGCAAAGTAAAGAAGACAACGTTAAAGTTAATATTTGTTGATGCAGTTCATATGATATCTGACGGAAACAAAAACTGTCAATGAGTTCCAAAATATCGGAATTGATGTATCTATTTAGTTCATATGGAAAGCATCTCTTCTATCGAATTTTTACGTCCTGACTCGTCACATTGAATTTTTGAAGACTCTGCATACAAAAACTATGGACAATTAAATCAGCAGTGGATGTATTCTAATATTTGTAAGCTTGGCTATATACCTGTTAAAAAGCAAAAAATAAAATTTACCTTATATCTTGAAGATATTGTAGTTGTTATGAAAGGACAATATGTTTTGAAGTGTTAAGAATTACCAATTACCTTATGTATTATAGTAGACAACGATCAGTAGTGATGACAAATATGCCTAAAAACATCAAAAGGCTTCTAAACAATTTTTAATTTCGAGTTTGATGTGGTGCCAATTTGTAGTTAATTTCTATCATTGACTAGGGATTGCGAGTTTATCCTGTAGATAAAAATTGTTTCTAGGCCCAAAAAAATGTTGTTGTTGAAGCTGCTCACTCGTTATATCGTTGTTCTTGAAAAATAGACATTTTTAATATGGAAGTCACATGCAGCTTGTTATTTCGTGAAGTAGGTTTCATTGTTTCGTTATGTTGTAAGCAGTTGCACAATAATCAATTATGATAAAAGTAATTACGTTATAAAGGATGCTGTTGATGTGTACAAATATGTGTTTGTAAGTTATTATTGTTGATTGATGTATGTGTAATTAGATATAGTCAGTGAAGATTTGAAATTATATTATTTAAAATAAAGTTTATTGAAGGGTATTTTTGCTTATTATTTGTTGTTAATCATTACAGTACTACAGGCAAGAGTAGAGCCAGCTGCCCCCCCCCCCCTTTGCAGGTTATGGGTAACTACATACCTACTGCGAGTCAGATCGAACCAAAAAATGCAGTTGGGTTCTATAGATGAGGTAGTTGATTAACCTTGCACGTAAATTCATTATATGTGTTAGATTGATAGAAACCTGTTGTTAATGCGTTACACTCAAAGACTATCGACATGGATACTTGCAAAAATCAAAAGAATAACGTCTAATATCATTATACCTCATTTCCAAGTTCGACAACTACAGGTCTGAGTCTCCAGGAGATATTTGGAAGCAATCGATTTCTAGTGTCTTATATACACACTGGACCAGCGTTTTGCTGATAAAAATTTTTGATTTTGGTTTGATGTCACTACGTCCCAGTGTAATGTTGAACATGTCAGTGAAAGATAGAATAGAAATCACAAATTTTCTGCCAATACCACCATTTGGAAGCTTTCGATAATGAAGCCGAACTATGGTATATGTATATAACCTCTGGAAAAACAAAGGTGACAAGAGAAAACTAGATCTCAAGGGAAGCAGACATATTGTTTTCTGCAACAAGAAATGCAATACTAATTTCACTGGCATAGCCTTGCACAACAAGTAGCATAGTAGGAAAGTTGGAGATAAAATTGCAGGTGAACTTATGAAACGTTTTTGCAAAGAACTTCAAAAATTTCTGCTAATGTAAAAAACAACTGTTTTTCCATAATAACGGTTTTTGTACTGAACTGTCAACACTTTTGAAGAGCAAATAGTTTTTCAAATACAAATAACGTCTCCTTTTTCCTCCGAATACCAACTACTACTGACATTAACTTACACAATTATTTAAAAAAGAATGTCAAAAAAAATCTTCATTGGGGAGGGGGTTCTGCGACCAACGGTGTCAGAGAAAGTATAGTGAGCAAGAGTTCTTCAACATCATAGTTAGATAGGTGCGCAGTGTTCGCTTAATCAGCTGGTCGGCTGCCGTCCAGATTCTCGTCAGTAGCGTCGATTAGACTGATTGCGGAAAGTCGTTTGATGATCGTTTGTGTGCGAGTTATCCGTTTTTTTTGCTGTTTTTCCATTAGCAAACCTCAACGTTGTGAGTGTACGGATAAATTTAATTATGATATTTTTAAACTCATCTCTTTTCTTTTCTTATAACTATTGATATAGAAAGCCCTGAAGATGGCAATAAAGATTGCCGAAAGCTTGGCAGTTAACACTAGTGTCTCCTTTATGCAGTTACCCACAGTTTCTTTTCAAAATTTTGGCCACAACCCCAAGATTTTCTCATCTTTACTAGTTTTTTGGCCGTAAGCGCCTTTGGCGTGTTTTTGAAATAATCATAAAATTATTAGTTCTCACTCTACAAAAAAATTATTGGTAGTAGAACATAGCTGATAATATACCATTTTGAAATGTCTAAGTGCAAAAATTACATCTGGCATATGATGCAGCCGTTCACGAAAATTGCTCTCCCCTGTTTCCAGCATGTCTCTGTTGATTTTTGAGAGATTCCATGGCGAATCGCTTCTTTCTCTGCGTCTATCATACGGGGCTTGGCCCTTTAAAGACGTGACTTGACTTACCCCCATAGAAAAAAATCACAAATTGATAAGTCGGAAGACCGGGGAGATCATGAAATGCCACCAAACCTCGAAATTGAACGATTTGGAAACAGGTGGCGAAGAACAGCCATGGATGCTCTGGCGGTGTGTGCCGTGGCCTTATCTTGCTGGAACCACAAATCTTTGATATCTACACCTTTTCTTTGCAATTCAGGTATGAAAAAGGTATTCACCATGTGAATGTAACGTTCAGATGTCACTGTAGCGGTGACCCCATTTTCTCCAAAAAAATATGGGCCAATGATGCCACGCCATATGCCACGCGTTGTTCTAACGTCTACCGCTCCATGATGGCAAGTGGCAAGTAAGAAAGTGAAATGGTTTGAGTCAAGGAATAGATTGTAATAAACCGCGCGCTCCTCCCTTTTCTAATATATGAGTACTACTCAAACCAAAAACACTTGGTTTTTATGCCCCACCCTGTATTTTACGTAAATTTTGTTATAAGTTCTTGCAACGTCAGATGCACTGGAAACGAAAAACCTATTTTTATGATCATTGACCTTCGATATCTCAAGACGCACAAGGGTAGGCCTCGGTATATGAGTTTTTTGTGCTTCACTGGAACATCTCTGCAAAAATCTAACTTGTCGGCCTCATTTCGCAGATGGCCTTGTTTTTTATCTTATTTCCCTGTCGCTTGCTGTTCACTTTTATTTTCTCTATTAATAACTTTGGGATGAAACAAACAAGTCACAGACTGCTCAAATATTTATTAATCATAGAAAATTAATAATATGGATCACAAGCTATTATCGACAAAATATGCACACCTACCCGAACTACCACTAATGTCTACAATGTCTTTCAGAGCGCTTTGTAAATAGTGTGTCATAAAATAAACGTTTTTTGTTCACCTCCTATTAATATACATTTAACATCCTAGATAGGTAGAAAAGTTATAGAAACAATTTTAAATGCAGTGAAGAATTACCCCAACTGAACGACATCCTATTCTTATAACATTTAACACCTAAGTATAGTAAAATATTTTGTTACAGATAACAGCCTCACTTAGAAGTTACGGATAAATTTTGTCTACCAAATACTTTTAGGTCATTTTTGAGCTAAAATGTAAGATCACATCTAGAAAACTATACTACAACATAAACGTAATTGTCGTAATTGGAAAGTTAGAAAAGAAATACAACAAAATATGGCAATCAATCAGTACAGCAAAGCTTAAATTAGCTTGCACTACTAAAAATATACATATATGAGAAGCTACAGTTTCAAAAATATGTGTAGGTTGAATATTTATTAAAAAACATTAAATTTCAAAGCCAAGCCCTAAAGCAGACCTTTAAAAAGCAAGCAAATAACAAAAATTGGAATGTAGTCGCCTCTATTAAATATACATATATTAGCACACCAGGCGAGTGGAATTAGAACAGAAAAGTTTATTATTGTATAAAACGGAATGTCAAAAGGTTGAACAGAGATCATTAAAATATAATCTGATAGAATATAGATATTGTAGCAGGACTATCATCTCATCCATATATTCCAATACTAACAAATGATAAACGTAAAAAACTACATAAGATCTCACCTTTATCAAGTCTATAAGTTGTTATCTTGAATCGAGCCTACTTCTTTTAATATAAATACCAAACATGTTCAATAGTTCTTAAAAAGCTGAGCAAAGCACTGTAGAAGATACAATCTGGCACCTTCATTTTCAGATAAAAAACAAGAAAATTTTCAATGTTTTTTCATTGCTTATTCGCGACGTATTCCTAACTATCATATACATGTACATACGGAAGGGAACAATTCGTTGGCTTTCTATTATACGACGAAAACTTCAGATAAACAAAAATTCGCGCAAACTTAATTTTCAATGTACTGAGTAATCTTACAATTCATATAAGCTCCACATTATATTACCACCTCAAATGTGACCGGTCTGTATTATCGAAATAAAACATTTAAAGAACGTTCGGTTTCACCTACCGAATTGCACAAAGACATTTTTTCCGATAATAGTTACAACAACAAAAACAAAAAGTCCTCTAGGAGCGAGAATTAGGCAGCACCAACTCAACACCCATCGAGCAGAAACATAAATGTTCAGAATAGCAGATCACGCAGAGACCGAGCACCAGAGAATTATTTGGGTAACGACGTTAAGGTTATTGACAAAGAACCTCACTAGTATCGCCGGAAATTCAAAGAAGCAGCTTGTGGGGACATTAGACCAATATGGCGCTGCCTCATAAGAAATTTAAAAAAAAAAACAAAATAAGGCAGAACAAATTTGGACACAAATGAAGAGCGGAGTGACCATCGAACGGCCACGTCAATAAGAATCGCCGCTACTCAACAGAATGCGGCGCGGACCAATCTGAATAAGCCACGAAAAAATCGAGAAGACCTGAAGACTATTGAAGATAGCAGATCAATCAAGCCGTTGTACAAAAATTGTATGGAATGGAAGTCCGAAACTAACCTTTTGAAAAAATACTAGAGACAAGAACAGAACAAAAAACTCAAGGGAGGAAACGGGATATGACCGATGACAAAACATTTTTTTTTAAATTTGCACAAACATGTAAATTCTTCAACATAACTTTTATTATAAATTTTAGCAAATGATCCTAAAAGTTAAAGTAAAAACTGTAAAACTTCTGAAACCTCAACAACCTGTAGATTGAAAACGAAGCACCTGTGGGAGTATGATCTATGAAAATTTAGTGACGCCAAAATTTAGTCAGCCATAGAATCTTTTTCTTCTATATGTACATAATATTTAACAACACGCCTACTTATTCAAATTTACCAAAGCATTCACTATGTCGTAAACTAACCCTACTGAAAAAAAACTATCCTGCCTATTCCTCTTGAGGCTTTCAAGTTAGCAAACTATCTTTTATATTGAAGTGATAATCCTCCAAGAATAAGTCACAATCAATGAACTGTTGGAAGCCCTAGCACCTAGCATTACATAGTTTTGGAGCTGTAGCTTGATTGTCATGAACAAAGGTGAAGGAAACTGGGCATACAAGAATTTATTTAAAAAAGTATGTATATCTTTGGCATGAGGAATATAACATAAACATAAATAAATTATTTGAACACAATGACTAGATCAGTATGTGAAGTTGTGGCGTGGAAAAACAGCTGTAGCTAGTTTGTCTTCGGGATCTGACTGGTTGCGATAGCGTCTTGCTAGCAACAAACCTATTATCTAATAACAGTAAGTGTTAGAATTACGTTTTCACTAATGTTTTTGCATGCATAGTTGTTCATTTAGATGTCCGTATTTACAAAAGAATAGACATTTATTTGCAAGAAATAAGTTCGGATCAGTAAGCGTCAAAACTGTATCAGCGACAAATACTGAAACTAGAAGTATTCGATGACTAAGAAGCTTCAGTTACTGTGATACTTCTGCCATCATATCATTATTGTCTATACTTACAGAAGGGCAAGTATAAATATATACATTCCACTAAATATAAAAATTAATAATATAAAAATACCTCCCGCGACACCTGGAGGGCGTGCATTATCGAGTTTCAAGCGTCTGCACAACAGAGTAGTATTGGCCACTGCCTGCTATGAGCAGCACGGATCCACAGATCCGCTTTGTGCGAGAGCACAAGAATGCGGGTAAAGGAGCGTATCTCTTCAGCGCAGCAATACGAGCAGCCAAGGACCTCAGCCTCACACTGGAACTCACGCAAAGGTGTCAGCAGCACAATTAAAATCCCACATTAAAGCTGCCGGAGTCGACTTTCTTTTAAGACTCCTTAAAGATTAGCCGATGCATGGAATCTTCAACAAACATCTAGAAGAGCATGGCTAATCTGAGAAGTTGACCTTCTCTTTCCGAAGGTCTAATGGGTTGAAGTCGGAGACTGATGGTTTTATAATGGCTTTAACACCCTGGTATACCGTAATAGGATTATGGATGTAGATGTACCCGAAATCCATTGTAGAGCCTGACGACAGGCGCCAGAGACACATATGAATCTCTTTTCAGCTTGTAGGACGTACCTATGCTGGGACAGCTTACGTACATCAACACAACGCGGCTCTACGAGTGCTCTACTATCATTTAAGGCACCCATTCGGTATCAATGAGATTTCGGTGCTGCCATACACTCCAGGGGATATAGAGTCTGTTGTGAAGAACGAGAAATTCCAGGTTTACTGGAACTACTCGTTCCCCATGCTCGAACTTGTACAACCAAACAAGCCTGACATAGTCCTTCTTGAACAGCAGCAGAAGACGATGTTCGTTAAAGAGTTTTCTGCACCTGCCGAGAACATCGTTCGATTCGCGGACTCAGTGATTGCTCACCCCATGGTGTGAGAAGTAATGGAACAGCAGATTAGTGTGCCGGAGCCCGGGCTGCACCTTTTTATTAAAAGGGATATGTTTCTGAGACAATTTTTCCATAAGTTGTACTGTGTTTCAGATATTGTTTAGTTTATATTAATTTGCAAATTATGTAAATCAAATCAGATTTAAAAGATGTCTAATTCTTCATTGATACAGCCGTATATGCAAAACTTAGATAGAAATAAATAGATTTTACACCCACCACTGATTGTATAGCTGTTATAGAAAAGCACTGGGGTTAGCTCTTGGATCTTTCTGATTACGATAACGTACAGTTAGTAAAACGCCCATGAACTGAAACATGCACCAAATACCATTAGAATATCTTCCAACCCATGGAAAAAAGTGGAAGAGGCCATCGCAAAAATAATTTTTTAATTTAGTTTGCTCTTAACTCACTTTCATGTATACACCATAGCAGATCAGAAATATAACGCCTAACGTAACGATTTTTACAACAAAAATTAGATTTGAGAGTGAGCATGAGATTCTGAACTCTACAACCATGTAATACACAGTATTTCCTCTATAAAAATTAGTTTCCAATCAATATACTAAGCATCTAACCAAGAAGTACATTATTTTCTCTATGTCCATTGACAAATGTAAAACTCAAAACCATAGTTCAATACAACTAGGCACCCACATTTATATCTGTTGGTTTTCAAATTTATGGCAATGTATAGTCACAGAATTATGGAATATTCACTTCTCATACAGGCATGTCAAAATATAAAAATATATCAGTATTTACATCATATTATTAAGGATGATTTCATAGGAATTATGATGATGAGTAATATCAAAATTGTACAAAATATGATGAGATTATATCTACAACTCTTAAATACATCACTTGGACTATAATGAAAGTAGCGAACAAAATATCTATTTTCATTTTATTCATTTATTTGTACCATATTGACACAAATATAGCCACCTTAAAGGTAATGAATACCTTGTATGAGGTATGCCATATTATTTATTTTAGACACATACATTATTTTACCTCTTTCACTTTTCTCAGCGAACATTTATGTAAATATATATGCATTCCAAATTGAATTCATCAGTTATTACAGCCACTGCTTACTTTCAATGATGCAAATTAATTTTCCATGATATCTATGGTAAATCACCTTGCAGAAATGAAAAAATGAAACAGAATTCAACAAAAGCTTTGAGGGGAATATAACTTTATTAGCAAATTATTTCCAAGTGAAATTGCTTTGTATACTGTGACATAAACTATTCAAATGATTGATTTGTGTGTGACTGTGAAAAAAAGCACATTTTTTCCAAAAAGTTTGTATACTTCTCGCATATTGAAAATAATATTTGAAAAGAAGCACTTTTATATAGTCAACTGCTTGGTATTTATGATTCTTTTTCAGAATTTTGTATGCGAAAGACCCAGTAGAACTTTGCACTACTTTGCACAACTGTCTTCCCCTCAAGGTGGAAAGACTTCAGACAAAGGACTTTGGAGTAGTGAGTAGTGGCAGCAAATATGGTCACAAACAACAGTAGGGAGAGGGTATATTGTTCCAAAACTGCATTTAATTACTAAAACGATATGAGCTGATGACTATAATAACTAACGACACAAGCATGTTTCTATAAAATATACACAATATGCCTGTTTATGCTTACCTCAGTAAAGCTGAAAAACAGGCCAATCCATCCACACAACTTGAATGCATAATTTATAGTATTTTGTAACTTCTCCATACAGGGTGGACACTGACAGTTTTCTGTGTTTGGTGGAATACAACATCTTTGAGTCTGGAAGTAAGATATAACAGATTTATTATGAAAGCACACCATGAGCATTAATTGAAGCTGTTTGAGATATTCAATAATATCAGTTTTAATACTATCATTGAGGTAATTTTCATTTTCAGTAGACACTGAGATAATATATATTATCTCATTGGTGTGGTGTCTCATTTAAGAAAATATGTTTGCATCACCACATGGTATGGATCACCCTGTATTAACAAAAAATAATTTTCAATAATCCTTATAAATACTACATCATAAGTAAGCAATCACACAACCATTTTGTCTAGATAATAACTGTATGGGAGATACTGCCATTTAGACTATGATAACAAATTGAATAATTTGAAGTTGTTGTAGATGTGACAATAGCTACTGAATGTGTACATAAGACAATTTATACTTCCTATTTTGATCACTTTCAGTAATACATTAACTGATAGAACAATATGTAATATCAAGGGTTGGTATTTAAGATTGAGAATGAAACCAACATTTCAATACCTCCCCCAAATAA
Organism: Callosobruchus maculatus; assembly: GCA_951848785.1. NCBI lineage: Eukaryota > Metazoa > Arthropoda > Insecta > Coleoptera > Chrysomelidae > Callosobruchus > Callosobruchus maculatus. The sequence goes on from CATOUR010000100.1 coordinate 6,925,330, forward strand.
CTAGCAAACACATATTTTACAAATAATTTATATTCATGTATTACCTCACAAATTGGAGGGTGAATCTCCTTATCAACTTTTTCATCAAAACCACAACACCTGAAATTATCCTGTACTTGAGATAATGTATCATTATCTACATGGATCCATCCTTGCTCAGCCAATTGTGCTTGTTGTTCTTTGTTAACCCCTAAGCAAGCACAAGCCACAGAGAATTGTATCAGGAACAATAAAAACAGAATGACCATGTACTAATTTCCTGTTAAGGAAATATTATAATCTCTTACTTAATTTACAAAATGTGTCAATTGGATAAATGAGCACATTTCCTGTTTTGCTAAAAGGATACAAAAAATAGCATGACCTGATGATGTTTTACAGCCCCAAGAAGTCCCAACACTGAGATCAGTATGAGTATAATTCCACATGCTAAAATGCCTCCAACGATAGGTAGATTTGTAACTAGGGAGGCTGCTCTACCATATACAGCAACCCCTATTAAAATATTGGCAACTACCTAAAAAGCAACAATTATATAAAAGACAAAGATCAAATGATTATACAACTTACGATATAGAGCACATTGAGGGCAATAAGAGCATTTTTGGAGCACGTAAAACCTCCGCACATTGTATATACATAAAAAATTAAATCAAATATAATTTATATCTTCCGATTCGGATCTTCACTACCACAATTCACTACTCTTCTCTTCTCTGGTTTAGTTTTGAGTTTTGACGTTTTAATGTCTGCTTGACACCACACTTGACGCTTCTGATAGCGATGGGCAAACATATCTGGTAATTTGAATAACCGCTTTTAGTAAAATTAATAACCAGTTATTTTTTAGTGGCGGTTTTCACCTCGATCACTAATGGACTTTGGTTATTTTATGCAAAACGACCATGCACAATTTGTCAATTGTATCAGGCGTCCTAAGCTTCTACCACCCAGACGACTACCGCGGGTCAGTGACTTAACCGCTTGAACACTGGTATGTTACTTGTCGTTGCTGAGTAGGTGTTTCCACTGAATTGTATTATTTTACCATGCGATCGATTCTTGATTATCATAGCACTCGCAGCTCGATGATGATAGGGTAGATAGGGATAAATGTTCGTGAGCTTTCACGTGCCGCGCATCTTTATGTAGTTGAGTCACCGTACTATGAAAATATGTAATCAAAATTCAACGGTATTTCACCATGAGAATACCAGACCTATGCCTCCCATTACCACTTTCAATTTTCAATCTGCATTGTTACATGTTTTGAGGTGGATATTTGGAAGATTGGTTTCAGAATAGTTTAATATAGTGGCAGGGCTCGAAATGAACTTAAATTTACGAACCGGAACGCGGTTTTTGACTATTGGCTATAACTGTAGAAACAGAAAGATACTAAGCTATATTCAATAACCCCAACTTAAAAACAAAAGAAGACAGGGTTGTCAGTCTTGCGAGTGCAAAAGCATTAATTTTTTTGTAGTCACAAACGTATATTAAAACAATATTTTAGGAAGCGAAAACGCCATATACGTTGGTTCTAGCAACTGAACAGTATTCAGTGTCAGTATATTTTTTGCCCCCGCCCCCCCTTAGTAAAAGACAATAAATACTTTTTAGTAGGTATGATGTAATGCAGTGCTAGTAGCTATTTCTAGTTACCGTCGGTTGCCTGATTTGTAAGTAGTACACAGTGCTCAGACTATATAAAAACTGGCACTCGTAGTAAGCTCAAACTTAACCAGTGTCTCGTCACGTGATTGACTGAAGGCGAAGGCACGGACGGCATGGATAGAGGACCGAGGGCGCTCCTATTGGTCAATCGCACGATATTAGCGATAGTCTGTGGCGCTCCTATTGGTCAATCGACTTTGGAAATGACCAATGAAAACCAAAAGGTTACCGGTGACATAAACATTATGATCAGAGGCCGTTCCTGCTTACGTGCCTGGCCGCCTGGCGCGTCAGTCATCTTCTTCTCTAGTTCAAGTCGCTACACATTGCGATTCTAACCTATTATTTAAAATTGATAATGGGATGAACGATTAAGATGAACTTTGGCCGCTTATAGCACAAAATAAAAACTAAGGAAAATTATAAACGTTATAAAGATGAAAATAAATAGATGCCAGTATGAATGAACGAAATCACTTTATTTAGCAAGAGCTAATTACCGCACAGAAATGTTTGTAAAATACATACAATATTATGTAGGGTAAAGTCGGCTAAATTGTACCACATTGCACACTTTATCAAATATCTCGCTATTGCTTTGTTTCGAATTCAACAAAACTATAAATTAGAGTTACTTAACATATTCCTATCGAGTTCCGTAACAGAAAAGTTACATAAAGACTGACAGTTTGACATAATAAATGTTTTTTTAAAATGTTGCAAACGGTACAATTTACCCAACTGGTTCGTTAAATTGTACCACCCGGTTCGGTAAATTGTACCATGGCAAAATGCATTAGATGATCGTTGTTGACAGAACAACAAATTCATAATACAATACATTACAATGAATTAAAATTTTTATTTGTAAAACTTCAACACATAAATCACAAATTAGGAACCGATTGGGTAAAACAAAATATTGTCGTAGCAAATAACTAATACTCAATACTTATTTAACTCACAGAACACAGAAGTTACAAATATAGTCCCATCGACTGGGAAACGAAGCACAGCTTTAATGCACCCAATTTGCACAAAAATTCCAATTCTATAGTTTTTTATTGCTGCCTTCATATCTTGCTCTGACCATTGGCAGTATTTTGTACCCTTGCGAGGCATGACTGAAAAAAATACTGGAATTTGGTAAATTGTACCGGTACGATTTAACAAACTAGGTGGTGGTCCAAATTAGCAAACCGGTATTATTGACACAAATTGGTTTATTTCTTTTAAAAAAGTGAAGTTAGGGTAAATATAAAACCACCTAAACGATTTCCAAATGTCCAATAATTACGAAGAACGCCACCCCAACTACCAAAAACTTATTATTCGGATACAAAGGCTTATCTAAAGCTGTATAATACTTACTACGTAAAGTCGTTTTTCAGAAAAACTCAAATTTTAAGTTTCACGAGAGGCCGCCGTTTACGCGTCCTGGCAACTAATGTTTTGACAACAAGAGGTATCAAAAGAGCAAACTAGATGACGTTAGAGGCTTACAGTTCAATAAATATTGAGGTGGTACAATTTAACAACTGGTACAATATACCCGACTTTACCCTACAATGTTTTGACAAAATGATGCGGACAGCTGCTTGGTTCAGTAGGTTGCACTGACGTGTTTAAGTCAGGCGTTGGGAGTTCGATTCTCAAGCTAGACGATTTTTTTCTTGATTTTTTTTTATAGTCAGCCTCCCGCAAAGGCTAAAAGCTGTAAAAGTGCTACGAGAGGATAAGTGTCGGTGCACGTTAGATTTGAAACGCTACAGAGTAGTACAGAGGTTGTAGCCGGCGGGAAACAAATTCCCCGGCAGCTCGGTCCACAGGGTTGAAGTTCTCCAAAAGAAGGAATGCTGGAGGAGACTGGTTGGTGGAGTAGGGACCTCGACCCGTTAGAGATGAGCTCGCAGAGCCTCTCTAGTGTCCTCGTTCGGACGGCCCGGCCCTTGCTGTTATTACCTGAGAGAGCTCACTCGAACATCTTCCGTGATAGAATCTGTAGAACAGGGATAGGTCAGCCACCCTTCTTCGATGTTCCAGTCTGTGGAGGCCCTTTGTGAGGTTAGGCGTATCCAAGGACGTTAATTGTTTTAACTTCCTTGGGCGTACCGATTAGTCTAATTGCTCTCTTCTGGATAGTATCCAGAAGCTTTAGAGAGTGCTTGGGAGCGCATCCCTACACATGGGAGCAATACTCCAGCGATGGTCGGATTTGTGCCTTGTAGAGCAGCAGTAGTTGCTCTGGTGTGTACAGCTTCCTACAGCTGAACAAAACTCCAAGCTTCTAGGATTTTGTTTTAGCAATACTGACGACGTAGTCGTGCCCAGGACATGTTGTTGTTGATGTTGATCCCCAAAAGTTTGACGGAATGTGACTAGTCTATGGGGTGACCCTCCATTTGCACTGTTGGTAAGCCAACGTGAGACTTCTTTGTAGGTGTTGTTGTCTGAGTTTTCTGTACGTTGAACCGTACTTTATTTACTAATCCCCACTCGACAATAGTTTTGATATCTGCGTTGATCTGTGAGGCATGCTGCTGTCGCGACGTACTGTCTTCTGGGATGATAGTGGCTTGCCTGGGTCCATGCACGACATTAATGTACTGTCGTCTGCGAAGCTGTAGATTGGATTCGACGTTATTTCGAGCAGATCGTTGATGTACAGCAGGAACACTGCAGGTGATACGACAGATCCCTAAGGAACACCGGCGTTTATTGAAAATATGTCTGATGAACAGTACAACAAACAGAGATCGGTCGTTCAAATAAATATCAGGCGGGATGATAATTGTTAAGTAAAAAACTCTTGAGAAATAACATTTTGTAATGAGTGATAAGCAAAACACCCTTAAGAACTGATTTTCATGATACTACCTAGAAAGAACTTTTAAGAAATAACTTTGTGTAAATTCAATTGAAACTCTTACATTATGTGCAGGATGCAGCTCTGAGGCCTCATTAATCTTTGGTAGGATTTTCGTGGAGTTTTTTGTTTAAAATTTTGTGCGAGCCCCTTTCAAAAATTCAGGAACCGCCACTGGGAACTGGCATGTTACGGTTTACTATATACATAATAAGATAAACAAGAATCTAATAACCGGTTATTTGGGACATTCGGGTCAACGTAAAGCACGATTTCTGATACACGATTCGTATATTTGTAATGATTCTATCGAATAATCTAAATTATACATCCATTCACATGAATCCTCTTTTTTTTTCGTATGAAATTTGGTTACAAACTTGAGGGATTTGTATCTTCAATAGTTGGTATCTATGCTAGTTGCTGATGTACTGTCGAGTCAAATTAGTTTAAATCAAGTTAAATTTGTAGATATTTACTGCATAAGAATTATCTGTTAGGTGCAGTACGGTTGAATAGCTAACCGATGGCCGATATATTTGATGATGATCCAAGTATGTTTTACTGTATTTAAGTATCTCAAAGTTAAAACAAGTCTCTAGAGACATAAGCTAGCAAATATAATAAGTTCTACTCAGCCATCGACTAATATAAAACTTCATCAAGCAACCATCAATTGCGTTACTTGGCAAATAGTAAAAATATTTTTCTGTGGCGGTTAATTATGTGGTTGATGCGAACCTTCTTCTTTTTCTATCCTTATGGTTTTTTTGAAACCTTCGAATATTAAATTGAAGCCCTGTGTTATAGTTGGAGCATGGTTGGAGCCATGTCGAAACTGGCAACCCAAAACCCTAGGTTGATAAGTTGAACCTCATCTTCGCACACAGGACTTAAAAAAGACAAAATAGGTACGGTACGGTTAGTCGGTTACCAGTTTACCATCACTTTATGGCACAAAATAGGTCTCTGTGGTGTGTCGTTTGTCACCTATTTTGTGTGTTTCGTGTCGTGTGTGGCTGACTTTTCACACAGAACACAGAACCAAACAATTTTCGACTCTCATAATCATCTGTCATACTGCCACTTTAATATGACGTTTGTTTGAATACACGTGCTTACGTGCTTACATATGTATTACAGATAATTGTTTTTCTTGCTGAAATTGAAACTTTATACAGTTTCTTTTAGATTCTTATACTATTTTATAATGAAGATTAAAAGCGGAGATTCTATCGCTCTTCAGAAGTCAGACCAGAAAAAATTCCGTAATAAAACAAAGAAATTAAAAGCAAAGATCAAGGTGAGTTTTCTGACATTATTTGAGTGCTATCACACTAATTTTGTTTATTGTAGACTGGGGAAATCAAAATTATAGAGGAAAGAAAAAAGAAGCAGCGTCTGTCTGCTGAAGAAAATAGAGGTCTTGTATACATTGGACATATACCTCATGGATTTTATGAAGATGAAATGAAGAAGTATTTTAAGCAGTTTGGAAAAGTAACTAATGTTAAACTATGCAGATCTAATAAAACTGGTCAGAGTAAAGGTTTTGGATATGTTGAATTTCTACACCAGGAAGTTGCTAAGATAGCTGCTGAAACTATGAATAATTATTTGATGTTTAAAAAACGCATAGTAGGCAAGTATAACTTATTATTTAATATTAAACTCTGAGATATGATTATCCGTAACACAGTCGTACCCACTATGTATGGGTCATATAATTTGACAACATACTGACACCTAGTCAAAATATGTTAATAGTATTTTTTTATGAGGCTGTAACATATATTGCATATTGAAACATGTTGTGAGTTCTATTTGTCTTAATTTTGTTGCCCTTTTTAATATACTTTGTTTCTTGCAGCTGAGTATGTACCTTATGAAAAAAGGCCAAAACACCTATTCCATGGTAAAAGTAGTACTGAAGAACGATTTTCATCAAAATCAAGGAGAGAGAAACAGTTTAAGTCACTCAATGGTCGTGTTGAACAGCAAACTCATATAAAGCGAGTAAAATCAAGAGTAAAGAAGCTTAACAAAAAATTAGAAAAGCTTCACAGCATGGGCATTGAATCAAATTTTGAAGCAAAAGGAGCAGAATCTGTTAAAAGAGAGCATGATGAAGGTGGGGATGGTATCACAGAGACCCTTCAACCATCAGAAAGACTTAATTCTGATGTAGATGTTAAGATTCCTCTAAAAAAATCAAGAAAATCTGTGAATGCAGTTGCAAGCAATGAAGCAAAGCCTTCAAAATCTAATAGTGACAAAATTGGTCAAGAATTATCTGAGGTATCTGGTAAAAAATCTGCTACATCTACAAAATCAAGCAGATCTATGAATAAACCTATGAAAATAGATAAAGCTACCTCAGTAGACACTATAATTAAAGGTAAATGTGATGGAAAGCTGAAAAAGAAGAGGCATGGCATCACAAAAAGGACAAAGAAACCAACTCCCTTGAATTCAGAAACTGTAAGGAAGATTGCAAGAGAATTAATCAGAAAGCAAGGTTCATCTCTTGTAACCTATGTTACACCAGCTAATAAAAAGACAGGGAGGAGGAAGATCAAATCAGAAAAGGCATAGCACATATAATTAATGTGGTAATTAATGTAAATTCTGTAGAATTTTTACAATTGTTCACAATACAGCTATACTACAAATAGTCTTGAGATGTAAGTTTTCTTAAGAAGTCTGAATTATTCATTATTTTTGGGGAACATGAGTATGCTTTTACTCAACATACTGCAGATCAATGGGGGAGTTAGTAAAAGTTATATCTTTTCAAACTATAAAAGCATTAACAGCAAATATTATAACCAGGCTAAAAAATGTGGTGCATTGAATGTTAAAGTAAAGCAATATACATATATGAGGAGCAGACTTTTAAAATGCATTTTGTCCAAATTTTCCATATTTGAGATAGAGGTAGTATTGTATTCCTATCATCAAATACTTACTTTGTATGTTGTTGGTGATCTCTCACTCCTCTACCGATATTCAAACAGAATCTGCTCCTCTGAGCTATCCTCTATTGTTCTACCACTTACCATTTCTATCAGATGCACCCGCATGACCACAGCATTTCATCCTAGGGCAGTGGTTCTTCATACTTCAAGAACCGAGTGGTACAACTGCATATTTATTCCCACGGTGTCCAAGGCTTGGAATGGACTGCCAGGAGATGTATTTATTGGGCCTGCGGGTACTGGCCCATTCAAATCCTGCATTAACAAACTTCCCCTAACATAACCCTTTCACAGCAGCTGCAGTACTCTGGTATTTAGGCTCTGCCTATGCGGTCTGCTCATTTATAAAAAAAATAAGACATGCAAAATGCATTTAGCTTTAAACAAACTGAAGAACATGTATAAAAAGTATTTTGATTGGGATTTTATTTTTGTATATTGTACGACACAGTTCAGGGGCTGAAATAATAGCAGCAATACATAAGAAACCTAGATGTTTTTGAATGCACTGAGAACGATTAAAATGATTTCATTTAAAAAAATGAATAATCGTCTACACATACCATTATACTATTATATTTTGTTGTTTGATTCTAATATGCTGCATATATTCTCCAAATTTTTGTTTTTGCTTCTTAACAATGAAACTCAAATTACCTTTTTTCCAGTAGTCATTAGTGACAAACCTAACTGCATTATGTCTACTAGAGACAAACAAACTGCATAGTGTCCAACAGTATTTTAATTATTCCAAGTTGATTTCCAACTTTCTTGTATCAATTTCTGTGAATGAATGAACTTTCATAGACCCCATATCATTACATATTATCCCAACTCTTTTTTTCCTCTATGATGTGGTTTCCCTGTACTGGTGTTTTGCTTCTCCTGAAAATTTATAATAACTGACAAAATGCAATTTAAAAGTCTGCTTCTCATAATTATGTATTATATACAGGGTGTCCCACGACGATTAAGACAAGCAATATATCGTAACTGGGCAGTAGTAGCGAATTATAATTTTTGGGGTTTAAATAAGAGCAAATATAGTATCTTTTCTTATTATTGTGTCACCCATTGAGGTATTTGTTTTTGGTCACGTGACGTCCGATTCAAAAATTTTAATGGGACACCCTGTATATTTGTGACTTTTTGTGTTCCTCCCGATAAAACGATTCCAACAAATTAGCACACTTGGGGTCTAAAGTGATTAATTCAAGAGCTACAGGTACTTAAAGGACGGTACCACTACCATTATGAAACACTGCCAAAGTAATTTAACTGCAGGGGTACATGTTATAATTGTATATTTTAACAGAATTGGGTTCAAGTCTGGGTCAGTAAACCACAATAGATCAAAGAGAGTAACCATCCGATATAGCATCAGTAATACTATAACTTGCTGGAGCGGTAATATTTGTGTTCCAATAAAGAATGATTTTGTGAAACAGGGTCACTTATACACCAATATGTACATACCTAAATATAAATCTTGCCCCCTTCTAAATTTTTTAACCCCTTAAAAAAATAAGTGACTGCAATCTATTGAAAAGAGTAAAAAAGTGTTAATGAAATCATTTATTCAACAATTAAAGCATTACACATAAGTGCACTTATTCTAAGTACATTCTATAGGATATGCATATGATTTATTTATTATTATATACCTATACAAAAAAATATAAAAAATTAATCTATTCATATTGCATAGCATCTATTCAAATTGAACTTTGCATTGTTTTAACTTTTTTATTGTCTGGGCTCCAATTTGACTTTTTGATTCACTTCATCTCCTTTAGTCCGCTTTCGTTTCATTCTTCTGTTTTGAAACCATATTTTTACCTGAAATGAATAAAAATCATTAGAAATGCTCTTTTGTGGAAGAACATACAAAAATATAAGGTAAAAAGAAAGCATAACGAAATTGAATGGTTTACTCAGAATCTGAAAACCAGAAATTTATAAATAAGATACATAGATATTTCAAGAGTTACTTCACAAACTTCTATTGTCTATAAAATTTTTTTGAATTTCACAGTACTTCGGTTTTTTTTATCGTCAATCGTCTTCGGGTGAGAACAGTTTTCACTTGAAGATGATGGAAATCCAAACTAGACCTTTTAAAAGCCATTTTATCAATAAAAAGATATCTTGATGAAAGAGGGAAAAAGTTTTTAACAACGTTGCGATTATATTTTTTATATATGTCCGACCATATATGGCTGTCTAATTGGTTATCAATTTTTCCTTAATTTATTAGAAGCCCCAAGATAGAACTTTTACAGCCAATTTTTTTTGAAGTAACTAAAATGTGAAACATCAATTCAAGATGATGAGATGACATATTTGAAGTCGGAATTAGATTCTCTGCTCATGCACTAATAAATCCGATATAGCGTATGGTTGGTGACCACGCCCTTCTTCTACCAATATTCAAACGGAGTTTACTCCCCGGAGCTATCCTCTATAGTTCCGCCGCTCACCGATCCTGTCAGTCAGATGCACCCTCGCCCTATTAGCAAACGTCCCCTAATATAACTTTTCCACAGCAGCCGCGGTACTCTGGTAATTAGGCTCTGCCTACGCAGTCCCCTCAGTTATATATTGAAAAAACTTATGGTTTCCAACATCCCAATGGTATGTGCTTTTTTTGAAAGCGAGCTACAGAAGGCCAAAACCTTCCGATCATGTTCTCCACTATAAGCAGCAAAGTTATACAGGGTGTTTCAAATAAAAATAGGTCCGAAAACACTTCGTTACCGGTCTGCAGGATGTTGTTATTTCAATGTTTTTTTTCAGTTTTTTCTTAATAACTCTCGAAAAGGATCGGAGATACAAAAAAATGACGAGATGACAAAAAGTTTCCAAACAAAATGGAACACTGATTTTGTTTTTTGTATCTACCAGCGGCGCATCGAAAAGAAGTTCAGGGTAAGAAAAAGGGGCGTGGCTCCAGAAAAAATATCACCATGCAGATTCTGCCAACTGTTTGACATGTACAATTATGTAGCTCATATTACGTTTCTTTCATATTTTAAGCTGAATATCTCAAAAATTGGGAGAGTTATTATGAAATAATTGAAAAAATACTGAAATTTCAACACCCTGTAGATCGGTAACGAAGCGTTTGCGGACCCAGGTACATGATATTTAGGAACACCCTGGGTGGGCATACACCATATCTCATACCTGTCTTTCTGATAATCCTAATGCTACAGCCACCTCGTATCTCCTAAGTCTCGTCAAATAGTTTGATCGTCTGAATTCAGCCTCCAACTCGAGAATTTGTGTCGATGTGAATGCTGTTCTTTCTTTCCTTGGCTTGTTGGCGTTTTTCGTGCGACTGGCATCTGAAACAGCAGAACTGAATCAGCTTACATCCAAGAAAAGCATTGCAAACAAAATTCTACATTAGCTGTTCTTTAACGTTAGTGAAACCATATGATTGAAAGGGTCCTGTATGGGGGTAGAAAGATCTGTAGGATGTTCAAAAAACAATGTTAAGTGAAAGTGCCTACAGAGATTCCAGGCACGTATCCAGGATTTAGTTTTGGGGGGGTCCAGGTTATGGGTGTCACTTGGTTGACCTTTCGGGGGGTCCAGATTAGAGTTGCCACGTTAAATTTGCGGGGGGTGCAAATTTGTGGATTCCATTTTTTAGACGGCATTTTATAACGTCCGGACCCCCTGGACTCCCCCCCTAAAAATGTGCTTGAGAGATTCCCAAGTTCCCCACCCTAGGGGCACTTACGTAACTAGCCATCAGACCTGGTTGTGGGGGCGACTGTTATTGTAACTTGGAATCTTCAAAAAAAAAAGGAAATAGATGTTGACTCTAAAAGATCTACTACGAATATTTTTCGATAAAAAGCTGATTCACCAACCTATTCGGCGGCAGTTTGGAATTTGCTCTCGTCTGACCAAAGACTGTACTGTGTTATTAGACAGATTGTTGCATCATTGATTACAGGGGGTGTTTTAAAATAATTATTTGGTAATATATGTAGGTGTATAATGATAATTAAATTAACATCGTAAATTTAGTAACACCATATTAAAATCTTATCATCGCATCAGTCTGCTATCGGCCCTTTCTAAACTCGCTAAATAAATGCTTTGCTGCCATCTTCGTTTCTCGTCAGATGACTCTTTTAATTGTTGATTGCTTACGTGCAATTTGGTTTTTGGTCTGAGCATAGTTACGGGCAGTTGGATTGTTGGAGTGCATAACCAGGGGTTTCAGCTTCAATAAAAGTACTGGCATGTTGCGGTAGGATGTCTTAACAAGGGCGCTGGCCTACGCTATAACAGTGGCTATACGAGTAAGTTATAACCTATAATCCAAAAATACTTCCTATTTTGAATAGGTACTAGAAGTTTTCATATTTTTTCTCGAGAGAAGATTTAGGATAAAAAAAATTGACAGTGTTGTGTTTAAAGAACGAACCGTGAGAGCCGGAGTGCTTCATGGTCCGGTCTTTGGGGTCAATACGAGTAGTGATCTGTATCTAACGCTCTTTATCGCATAGGCATAGATTCTTCATTCCTAGACACTTTTTAAAAATAAGTACGGTCAAAGATTAAAAGTACAAATACAGCCAGCAACTTCTGTTTCAAGAAGAAAAGTAGTAATTAAAGGAAGAAGAAAAATTCAAGACGAAAAGTTGAAGGTATATCAATGCAAAAGTGGAAGAAACCACATTCATTAAAAATTTGTGTTGAAAATAATGTAGTACTAAGGGAAAAGAAATACATAAAATTATTTTTATTTGTATACGCAGTATTATGTCTACATTCTTTAATATCCCCTTTAATCGAAATTGAAAAAAGGACTTCTATAGCAGTTCAAACCAATCGCACAGTTTGTTATTCAGATTGTGACAGCCGAGCGGTCGTCATTTTGTTTATTTTTCTTATAGCACTGATTCCAGTGATTTCTACGGTTTTTAAGACCATCCCTATTTGAAACGCAACAAAATTGTGACTTATAAGTATCATCGTATTCTTGCGTAGGATGTACAAAAACTAATCAAGCCTATGAATGCGTGGAGTGCCCTTATAACGAGCGTGCACTGTCGCAAGGGAGCTTGCAGGCATGAGCGCTCGATAAATGCGAGGCGTTCGGCTCCACTTGCCTTGCGATAGCTGTGCCGTGCAATCGAAAAACCCAGTAACTCAAAAAACGACAATTCCGGCAAAATCGATTTGAAGTTTTGTTTCATTTTTTTGCATATAACTTCTCTGTAGTAGTTTTTTGGTAATTGGATGTACCACAGAGTTAACATCTCTAGAGGGAGCCTAATTTGAATATTAACCAGCCAACGTCTATAGCGCTATTTCCACTCTTTTTCGTCCGCTTCCAGTTTCTTCAAATTCTGGCAGTTTCCGCAGTTTGAACACAAAGTATTTAACTGGGTATTTAACTATACATTCCAATATACTTGCAATGTAACTGATTTACGTGAAGATAATTTGTATTGATTTAATCAAATCTCAAAAATGGTAAATTTCATAGCGGAATGTCGCAATAACTTTTAATATGCCATAAATCTAGCAACCTACAATCGGCGTGCCCTTAAGCTGTCATGTGGCTGTCATTGTAGTTGCGGTTATTGCGTGTGTCGAGATTTTTGTGATTTTAGTGTATATTTGACTGACTTTGTGACTGTTTGTGGTGTGAATTAAATTATTTATGAACAATATTGTCATAATTGCATGATGAGACAACATAAAAAGTGCATAGTTTGCTGTAATAGCGACGAGTCGGTGAACACTTCTTATCATAGGTGAGTATAGGTCTTGTATTAGTTTTCAGTAGCGTAATACATGGGGATAAGTGGGAACAAAAGTAACTTCACTCCAGTTTGAGGAATCATAATGGTTGTTTAATGTATGTTTTGTGCACGCATTACAGTCTTACAATCATGTCAATCAACATGAATTTTCCAAATTCCATTTTTTAAACTATCTGAGGACGTGAAATGCAAAAATGTATGCCACATTTACTTACAGAAAATCTATCTATGAGAATTTTATAGAACTGGATATTACCTAATGCAATTACTATACTTTACTGCTGAAGTAAAAATACGATGCAGCCATTCCAACAGGCTACCTTTCAGAACACTGTTAGATATATTTTGAAAAACACTTCATGGTAATAATAAATTATCAACTGTTATAGTGAAATTATAACAAGGGTAACTCTCTAAGTATAGCTAAATGCTAATACAACTTATTGGTATCAGTTTGTAATATCACAGTAATAATTGAATCTATTAATGAACATCCAATTTTAATATAAAGCCGCACGCTACTGGTAATGCCCTTAAGCTGTCAAAATTTCCGTTACATGTTGGCTGGTCAGCGACCTGTGCATTTTGTTGTTTACACTCCCTCTATAGATCTTAACTCTGTGGGATGTACACTTAGTATAGATTTTTCCTTCTCTTTCGGCCTAATGAAAAGACTTTTTTGATTTGCTTTCCACAGAAAAGTTATTTTAAGGTTTTTAATTACTAGCTGTGTATTACTTAGACGGTATACAACTCAAAAACATCCAAGTCCACTTATGATGAATATACTATAGAAAAGCATAATAAGTGGCTTGGACGTACCTCATCGGAAACAGACCTACAATCAGACAGATCAGTAACCCTGGTTCTATATCATATTATCTATACTTTGGCATCAAGTTTTCTAGTTTTTCTGTCATCAGCAAAGAAAAACAAACTCTTCTAAGTTAAGGTGTTCTAGATAATTTTCTCGTTTTGTTTTCTGACTGACTATATGTGTATAAGATAAACCTTGCCACTGTATTTTTATTGAACTAAGGTCTTATGCTAGTACTTTATCGTGCAAACGTAAGGCTATATTCAATTTTTATAATATTTATTCACAAAAGGTCATCAAAATAATCTTAAATAGGGTAAAAACCATACGCCTGTTAAGCGAGAAGTACTACGTAGCAATACAAGAACACACTTAAATACCGCTAACCAACTAAAATTTGATATATCTGTATAGACGCAAAAGCACCCTTAAAACAAGTTTGTATGTAACAATCTGAAGAAAACCGTAAAAGCTAACAATATATTGCATATTTTCATTTGGCGAACAACAAATAAGTTGAGTGGTGGCTGCTATTTTAACTGAATCTTCCACCTCATCTCAACGTGGCCAGCTGGTCCAAAATATTTGCTTGCATCGGCATGTTTTTTTCCTCGATTCTCCCTTAAACGTGGCAAGTTATCGGTCTTTCGTTTTATGAAACAAGTTGTTCCATCAGTTTTGAAACTAAATATATGAAAAACATCTTCTTGCAAACGGATAGGTGCCATAAAAGCTTTAATGGGTATTATGGAGAGGAAGTTCACTGATTCTATGAGATTCAGCAAAATACTCGAATATTGTTCGGCGATCTATATGAAGTAGTTTTCGCGGCAATTTTTTTGCAGTTTATTCCGCAAGGCGGTAACAACTCATTTATTTTTCCTTTTACCCTTCTTAGAACCCACTTTGATTGCCTCAGTTACTGTTTTTAGACTCAGGTTGGCTTGTGACACTTTCCCATCTATTACAAACATTTCAGTAATAGTTCTGTTATCTCCCAATCCCCTGCAGGTCTAGTAATGTTACATTATACCTTACACACATGAGTAGTTGCTATGTTTTGTTTGTAACTATGAATTAGAATAATCAGCAGATCAGTTTGCTATCTTTTTACATAAGTAAAGGTTTTAAGTAACTCGACTTACTAGGTTTTACGATAGCACATATGACTAAGTTCATTCAAGTATCCCAATGAATTCAAGTATCTCTATGTATGAAAATATATATTTTTAGTATGTCTATTTACTAAAACTGAGGTCTCAATATCTCCGAAACTAGCAGTCCGATTTGCAATTTATAAATAGGTATCGATAGAGTTCGAGCTGGTGGTTCAATATATGCAAACAAAGCAACAACCTAGTAACTCGAGTTACTAGGTTATTCGATTGCACGTCAGCTGACGCCTTATATGAATATCTGCATAGGACGCTGAAAGAAGCATTAGAGTGGGCGGATCGATAGCAGATTAAAGTTAACATTTCAAGAGCCTATGGGTGGTCAGTGGACTCGTAACACAGGAAAGTTCTGCCATAAGTATATCAATGCCATTATCTTGACAAAGGGATGATATGGCGAGAGCACACTGAAGCTTTAAAAACCAAATTCCAACCTACACTTATTTAGCAACTATAACTTTATTATGTAAACAATCTAAATTAAGGTTATTAACAAGAATTAAAAACGTTTGTAAACAACCGTCTTTAGACCTTCACAAACGCTAAGATCAACTCTTTTTCACACAAAACCAACAATTGAAGCAATTAATTAAAAAAATTCAAAAGATGAACATAGAGTGTACTGCGGCAAACGCTATATTGATAAGTCTTCAAGGTATCTCCAATGTAGAAATCAGCCCAAAGCGAACAGGTTTGGTAGTCAGAACATAGTAAAAAATATGGAGTCAAATTGATTGACTTAGTAGGTACTTTCAACACATAACGATGTTATCATTTTATTATTTTCCCTTTGCATGAAGAGATCCCCTTGCCACCAAATCATCGCCCGCCTGCCTGCCTTCAAAAATTATCCAGCACAAAAACTCTAGTCAACAGTTTCTCAAATATCTCCGTAGGAACTAGAACGACACATTTTTTATTCTGCGAGCTTCATCTGGATGAAACGAAATGATCAGAAACCCTCGAATTGCCAAAAAATGAAGTTTGAGCTACTTTTATATTTTTATTTTTTTTTATTACCGCTGCTGCGCCACTAACATGATTTTTAAAAACCGTACGCATTTTTCATCCGTGCCAGGGTAATAATTCTCTGTCGAAATTTCATTAAAATCAATTCCAGGTTACACAATACAGAACGGCAATACTCGTATGTAACATAATATAAATCACAAAAAAATCCTTAGTGTTTGTAATAATGTTCCGATGGACCTAGAAAAGTGTATTAATTTGTCTCTAGGTCCTTTTTTCGCAGGTCAATGGAGAGTCAGTTTTACAACCCTCCACCCACCAACCACCCCAATTTCACCCCCATCCACAAAAAAGTAAATGATCAGGAACTCCCAAAACACCCAAAAACGAAATTTGAGCAGTTTTTATACTTTTAGTTTTTTTATTGTTGTTCCGCCGCCACTGACACGATTTCGAAAAACGATACGCGTTTTCCATCCTTGGCACGGTAGTAATACTGTGACAAAGTTTCATTAAAATCAATTCCATAATTTCCATATTACTCAATATAGAACGATCTAAACGCCTATTATGAATACAACACATTTTTGAGTTTTACACCCCCCCCCCCCACCTCCAACCACACTATTTTCACCCTCCACCAAAGAAAGAGTAGAAAATGATCAGGAACTCCTAAAACGCCTAAAAACGAAGTTTGAGGAATATTTTTTTTTGTTTTTTGCTTATTCGCCGCCAGTGCATTGATTTTTAAAATTTTAGCAGCATTACCTTCTAGGACCCCACAGCATATCGGTACCCAAATTTCATTACATTCCATGCAGCGGTTACTGAGATTACGAGGGTAGAAAAACGACAGACAGACAGGCCGACAGATAGACAGACAGACCCACGGAAATGGGTGACTTGGATTTTCGTGATGTAGACATCCTAAAACGCCGAAAAAGCGTCTGAAAATCGAAAATTTTCGCGATCATAATACTTCCATCACATATCAGTGTGGGAAGTAAAATGGGATCAGGTCTCTATATAGGTAAATAAGGAGGATAATGGTGAAAAAAAAAATAATTTGCCTATACAAAGTTGAACCACTATTGCAATCCTAATACATCAGTTTCTCTGTGTTTATGTTGAATGCAATAATCTTCTTTAAGATTTCAAAGTCATTGTTAGGAAATTAGTTAGCACAAAATAAAAAGCTGTCTCCTGGAACAAATAATGTTATTGACAAAAGCTAATTTTTATACTTTGATGACAGCAGAAGCGTAAATAGTCAGTTTCATAGTATGGGGTTTTTTATTATAGAGCCAGTGGAAAACGATGGGACAAATGGCAGCTGGTAGTTGCGGCACTATTAGAGTAAGTAGCAAAGGGAGGTAGTCTAGTTAGATCCATTTTTGTTTTCTTTTTTGTGCTGTTTTTTGACCTGAAATCATTAAGTTTGTAAGTTAATTCCATTGGCATCTTATAATAAGTGTAACCCCCCACACATCGCTGCTTCCTAGCTGCCTACGTCTATGATCTGCATCCGTAGGTTCTAAATTGGTCTAATTTTCCAACACCTCGCGTGTTTGTCACCCTGTACAAAAATAAACAGAATCTTGACTGCAACCTGCTCAAATAACAAGGCCGAAGACACCTCGGCCGATAGATATAAATCAGATCCTTGTAAAAACAACACGCCGGCCGGTGCGGTGTTGCGGCGCTGTGACGATGTGGCTGCCGATGCCGCTCCGTTTGGCATGCATCTCATGGGAGCACCACAGCTGTTCCCACATAAACGATTGCTTGTCAATTATGCGTGTCTTCCACCGGCCGGCCCTTTTTAATACCTCTCTAATCTCTATGCATTTCGCATTCTACGTGTGTGGCATAACGCGGCTGTCAAGTCATTCATCGAAGCCCGATGACACCGCGCGAAATGCGACATCCAAGAATGGTTTCTTCGAAATGATTAGTGGGCTCAACAGTATTTTCAGCAATAAACATTTTACAGCTTACATCAATAGGCGGAAGGGGTGTTGCACTTGTGAAAAAAAAATAATCTTGAAGAGATGTTTATTGACATTCACGTCGATGGAAAAGCACCCAGGAACCCCTGTAATACCTAAAAACGAAGTTGTAGGAGTTATGATAATGTTTAGCGTTTTACTAATTTCTATGCCGCTAATACACCGATTTTTACTTCCCACACCGATAGGTGAGGGGAGTATTGTGATCGCGAAAATTTTCGATTTTGAGATAATACCTACGCTTTTTGGGCGTTTTATGATGTCTACATAACGTTAATCCACGTCACTCATTTCCGTCTGTCTGTCTGTCGGTCTGTCTGTCTGTCGGTTTGACTGTCTGTCTGTTGGCGTCTTCTAGCCTCGTAATCTCAGTAACCGCTGCATGGATTGTGATGAAATTTGGGCAGCGCTATGCTGTGGTGTCGTAGTAGGTAATGTTCCTATAATTTTGGAAATCTTTCTACGGGGGTGGAGTAATTAGCAAAAAACAAAAATTTACAAATATTCCTCAAACTTCGTTTTTAGTCGCCCTGATCATTTTCTACTTTTTTTTGGGTGGGGGTGAATTTGGGGCGGTTGAGGGGTGGGGGGTTGTAAAACTGAAAAAATTGTTGTATTCATAATGGTCTGTCTATTGACCTGTGAATGGAAAAACTAGCGGCATAATACACTTTTTTAGGCCCATCCAATCATTGCCTTGCTTGTTGTAGAAACCAATAAGGGACTTAGAATTTGTGTATACATACGAGTGTTGCTTTAGATCGTTATATTATTATATTGTGTAACGCAAAAATTAATGAATTTGATTTTAATGAAATTTTGACACGGTATTACCACTGCGGCGAATTTTGTTTTTAGGCGTTTTAGGGGTTTCTGATCATTTTCTACTTGTGAGGGTGAAATTGGGACGGTTGGGGGGTGGGGGGTTGTAAAACTGAAAAAATTTGTTGTATTCATAATAGTTTGTCCATTGACCTGTGGAAGAAATACCTAGCGGCATGTTACACTTTTTTAGGTCCGTCTGAATATTGGCTTGCCTATTACAGAAACCAATTTTGTGATGTATGCATACGAGTTTTGCTTTATTTCGTTCTATGTATATTGCGTAAAGCGAAAATTATTGAATTGATTTTAATGAAATTTTGACACAGAATTTAGTGCCGCGGTGAGAATGGAAAACGCGTCTGTTTTTGAAAAATTGTCAGTGGCAGCGCAGCAATAATAAAAAAACTAAAATTATAAAAACAGCCCCAACTTCGTTTTTAGATGGTTTGGAGGCTCCTGATCGTTTCGCATCGTTCAGTTGAAGCATGGACAAAAAAAAAGCTGTGGCGCCCTAGCTAGCTTCCAAGGAGGGAGACGCAAGAAACTGTTTACGAGAGTTTTTGTGTTGGATGTTTTTTTTGCGGGCGAGAGGGCGATGATTTGGTTGCAAACTATAGCTTCATGCAATGGGAAAATAATAAAATGGTATCATTATTATGTGTGGGAAGTACTGAGTCAATCAACTTGACTCCATTTTTGAATATTATAACAGCATTACCAACTAAGACATCCCACACTTCACAAGATATCGCTGCCCAAGTTTCATCACAACCCACGTATAGCAATTACTGAGATTACACGGCTAGAAGAAAGCCACTAGACAGACAGACGGACAGAAAGACGGAAATGAGTGACGTGGATTTTCGTTATGTAAATTCGATAAAACGTCGGAAAACGTATTATCTCAAAATCGAACATTTTCGCGATCACAATACTCCCCCCTATTCCCTATCGGTGTGGGAAGTAAAATGTGGGAAACGGGGGATTATATACAACAATATAATTTCATAAAATATTTTTTGGCTAAGAAAAGACAGTATTCGGATAAAGTTGAAAAGGGGTATTATGTCATTTCTTTACAGGGCAACGAAGGAACAAAGAGCCCATTACGAATAGGTACTACAAATTTTTGTTTCGTAACGCAATAGCCCAAATTTCACGCTCTCTAAAAAAATATGGGAAATGATCAGGAGCCCACAAATTGCCTAAAACAAAGTTTGGGCAGTTTTTATATTTTAAGATTTTAGATTGTCATTGCGGCGCCACTGATACGATTCCTAAAAACCATACGCATTTTTGATCCTCGCCACGATAATAAGACTGTCAAAATTTCATTAAAGTCAATTCAATAATTTCCAGGTTACGCAATACAGAACGATCTAAAGCAATACTCGTATCTATATGTTACGCTCAATATCCGAATTCGGGCAATGCCCGAAAAAAATATGCAGAACTAGTTTTGATCAAGGAGTATTTCCCAAACACGAAAAATGAATTTTATACGGCTATTGAGCATTACCAAATAGGCAGAACTAGTTCTGCGCGTCTTGAAATCCACAGTACTAGTTTTGCGCAACTTGAAATGCACAGGACTAGTTCTGTTTATTTTCTTAATCATTCTTAATAACCAGCACAAATTCTGCTTCTTCCATTTAATCAGCGCCAGCGACGGACTCAAATAAATATAAAGTTGGAGAAGTTAAATATATTTTAATGAATACCAACAAATAATAAATCGCCGACTGAGGCTGGTTTAAATTTTTTATTTGATTGTGTGAGCATCAAATTGGCTTGTGCTTCCAAACCTCTTTTTGCGTTTTCACGATTCGTACTTATATTGCTAGAACGTTGGCAAAGAAGCCTAACCTAACCTAAACGATAGGTTTTTGCTGGTTTTTGACACACAATGCATAACGAATGTTCACTTCAGTTGTCATTCCGTACCACAGAACTAGTTCTGTGCATTTCAAGATGCGCAAAACTAGTTCTGCCTATTTGGTAATGCTCATTAGCCGTATAAAATCAATATTTCGGGTTTGGGAAATATTCCTTGCTCAAAACTAGTTCTGCGTATTTTTTTCGAGCATTACCCGAATTCGGCTATTGAGTGTAACATATACATCAGAAATACGACGATTTTTGAGCAACTGCACCTAATATCTAACCTTGCATGCACTATTAGACCAAAAGGTTTAATAATTTACTTGGTAAGTTATTTAATGGTTGTGCTAGGTCAATATGCCGACTCCTTTATGTGAAGTCTGTGACCGAATTTGCTGGGCCGGTATAAACTCCTATACTACTTGTTCAGCACCAAGATCTACTTGAATCTATGCGAAGTTTGCGAGGAGAACAACATCGAAGGACTCCTGCCATTTGGTCTCACTTCGTCTTCTCACCATCTTCTTAGGGGTGACTTAAAACTAATCATGCCATTCATGCTTTTTTTGAGCAAATCTGATCTACCTTTACTAACGTAGAATGATCTAGATCTACAATCTACACGAACTTGAGAACAAACATTTTAGGACGACACAGATAAGTCGTAGGATGTGCTATTTTTAAGGCGAAGCGAAGTATACTACGTGCGGCATTAAAGTTTATATTTCAGTATGGTAAGTAGGTAAATGATTAAGCGACTTACGTACTGGAATCGTCAATCAAAAGTTGCATAAAACTTACATCAAAAGAGCCGCGGTGAGATAAAGTATTGCATAATTATTATTAACCGATTACATAGATGTCCTTGCAGTTCCACATTTTTAACACTTTCTTCCTAACCTACTTTATTTAGTTATATCTTTTACATCTCAATATAATCTTCATCGCGTTGGCTAAATATAGGGCAAAGTAAAAGATGTTATACCGCGTGGCAAGTAAAATTTTCGTATTTTCAAAATTTTGAGGCTAAAAGTGAGGGGTCTTTCCTACATCTATTTCATGTCACAGTTTGAGTTAAATATAATGAGAAATAAGGAATCGCACCAGAACAACCAATATACCGCAAATATGTAAGAAATTCTCTTCTTGCATACATTTCGAAGGATGTATATTATTTAGAGTTAAGACGGACATATACAACAAAACACCCCCTTTTAAATTTAACTACCGACGAGAAATTTATTTACCAAAACGCAAGTTTCGCAAAAAACGTGTTTTGATTCGTCGTTTCATTTTAAAGTATTATCAGGAATTTCACAAAGTTAGGGTCAATTAGAATTTTAAAAAAATTAATTTTTTTGTCTATACAGGGTTATTCACGTTATTCGACACGGAGCATTATGGCTAAAGTATTTGATAAAAAAGAAAATAATAACTTGGGATGGATAGAGACCCCTAAAGGCTACATTTTAAAAATATTTTCATGTTATACAGGGTGTCCCAAAGACACGAAATGTATCAAAGGTATGTTTTTTCAAATGGAACACCCCATATATTATTGCATATTTAGATTCCCTGGTGAATTCTAGTGTGAATTTATGTATCATACATGGTACCTAAAGCGAACCGTTAAGGTGTAAATCACCATTTTCGGTATAAGTAGATATCAGGAAAAAAATGAATATCGCAGAGATTACAAAATATAGAAGGCTGTGACTTTGCCATATTACTAAGCATAAAATGCGTCAGCTTTGATGAGACTGTCAAATTTAAATTACGTTTATGCTTGGAGAAATCGGTCGATCAATTGAGGAAACTTCGATCAGTGATAACTTGATTTTTTCAAATGGGAATGCCTAATTTTTTTTATACGGTTGAACGTAGAATTTGATAAGCTTTCTAATGATATAAGGTTATGAATATCAGTCTCTCGTAGTTTTCTTAAATTTTAAATTTTCAAACAAATCGGCGATTTTCAATTTTCCTACCTATAAGCAACGTAGCAGGCCATGAAATATAAACAAAAATCTGTTCAGCTAGAAGAAAACAACTAACTTAGCTGAAAAATATACACTAACTAGACTAAAGGGACAAGATTATAAAAATTCCTTACAACAAATCAACTCTCCCAGAAACAACTGCGATAACATCTCTAAGGTCAAAGAGAAGCTGGAGTGTGGCAGTAATAGATATTTTTACTGTCTAGTGGCTACCGCAATTTACTAGAGGTTAAAAATTTCCAAGGCAATCAAAAACCCTCATATGAAACAGAAACAACCAGCGACTGTTGCTCCAGCTCGCAACGATCAATGATATGTAATGGTGTAAAAAAGTACTAATAATTTGCGTCGAAGTCGATACCTCTGACTGGAGCTCTTCTATTTTTCAATATCTATTAGCAATATTGCAAAAACGGAATACTGACAAATCAGATTCAAATTTTCTGCCATTTAAGTTATGTTTTACAATTTGAACAAATTTTAGTTTATTCTTCATTTTCTGCGACCTTGCTAATAGGTACTAAAGAATTTTCAGAACTCCAGTCAGAGGTAGTTTTGACTTGAGTTTTGACAGAATTGCATGCTTTTTTATATCATTAAATGTGAAATTTTATTATGAAAATAATAAACTGCCTACAATATTCTTTAGTAGTTTTTACTTTATTTCAAAATTTTTAATGGTTTTGGAAATTGCCAATCTCTAGTACATTGCAGTAGCTAGTAGGCCGTGAAAAAATCCATTTCTGCCATACTCCAGCTTCTCTTTGACCAAAGATATGTTACCGCCGTTGTTTCTGGTTAGTCATTGTTTGTTGTGAGTAATTTTTATAATCTTGTCCCTTTAGTCTAGTTCGTGTGTATTTTTCAGCTAAGTTAGTTGTTTTCTTCTACCTGAACAGGTTTTTGTTTATATTTCATGGCCTGCTACGTTAGTTATAGGTAGGCAAATTGAAAAACGCCGATTTGTTTGAAAATTTAAAATTAAATGAAAACTACCAGAGATTGATATGCACAACCTTATATCATCAGAAAGGTTATCAAATTCTACTTTTAACCGTATAAAAAAAATTAGTCATTCCCATTTGAAAAAATCAAGTTATCGCTGATCGAAGTTTCCTTAATTCATCGACCGATTTCTCCAAGCATAAACGTAATTTAAATTTGACAGTCTCATCAAAGCTGACGCATTTTATGCTTAGTAATACGGCAAAGTCACAGCCTTCCAAATTTTATAATCTCTGCGATATTCAATTTTTTCCTGATATCTCCTTATACCGAAAATGGTGATTTACACCTAAACGGTTCGCTTTAAGTCCCATGTATGATACATAAAGTCACAATAGAATTCATCAAGGAATCTGAATATGCAATAATATACGGGATGTTCCATTTAAAAAAACATAACTTTGATACATTTCGTGCTTTTGGGACACCCTGTATAACATGAAAATATTTTTAAAATATAGCCTCTATGGGTCACTATCCATCCCAAATTATTATTTTCTCTTTTATCAAATACTTTAGCCATAATGCTCCGTGTCGAATAACGTGAATAACCCTGTATAATTTTGTCTAAAAGGTTCCTAAAGACAATTCTCAATCATTATAGTTTTTTCTGTCATAGCTAAATACAAATATCGCAGCCATATGGTCTTCAACATTTTATGGTTAACGAAACGGTGAGTTACTATCTGCCTATATTTATTTCGTGATATACAGGGTGAGTTTTTAGTAGCGGCTCTGTCGATAACTCCACTACTGTAGAAGATAGCGAAAAAACTTGTATATAAAAGTTGTAGCCACGGATATGCTCCTTGCTCAGAAAATATTTAGGTTTATACAGGGTAATCCATAACTACGTGGTGATGCAAACATGAATTTTTTTAAATAAAACATCCTATATATTATTCCATATTCAAATTCTACTAATGATTTCCGTTCTTTCAATATAGGGTATTGTTACATTATACATGGTATTTTAAAAGTTATGATCATTTTTATATACAAATCTCGGTCAAATGAACGCACTATGTATCAAAAAGTAATGAATCAAAAACTATTTTTTAACATGAAAAGATTAAAAATATCCTTTAGTTTTAAAATCGGCTTTAAAAAAAGCCCACGACGCATATTCGTATACAGGATGATGTAGAATGCAAAATCTAGATTTTCTCTCTTTTTTTAAATGTAACCCCCAATATTTTATTATGCCAAAGAATTGCTTTTAATATGCTCTTTCATCTTTGTATAGTAGTTGTTATGCCTGCGTTCATTAGTTTCTGAGGTATTTCGATTTTTCTACAAATTTTAAATATACCTTCTATTTGCTTACTAAATTTTATTGATTTTGAGAAAATACTATCAAATTTTATTTTTGCTTAAGAAACAACTAAAATATAAGGCCATAATAGTACTTTATCAAGTCAAAACACTGAATTAACGAGATATTATAGGTCAAGTGTGCTGAGGAAACAATTTTATAGGCGTCATGCATAATTATCAAGCAAATCTATCAGGTAGGCTATGAAATATTAAACGACGCAGCTACAACTTTTATATACAACTTTTTTCGCTATCTTTCACAGTAGTGGAGTTATCGACCGAACCGGTACTAAAAACGCACCCTGTATCTCAGCTCTGACAATTTCAAAAATTTCCAAGTGCACATTAGCGTAGAAACATAGAAGGTATTAACGACCTGGAAGGTTGTTAGCGTAGTTTAATATTAACAAGATGATACTTGATAACCTGAAAAAATATGTTACACCGGGGGTTACACCCATTTTTAATACCATCATTCGCGTCAAACGAAATTGTTGTGAATTTAGAAATACAATATATGACGGCATAGCTATTAACACCGCTATTTGAAATGTAAGTCGTAATTCTCGTTACAAATCTAAAGTCACCTAAGACTCAAGTCATCTTTCATTGTCAGGCCAGTGCCATTTGTTATATATAATTATATTTGGGTTGAACGAATGGTTACAATTAAACAGGGGCATTTGTGTAAGCCTGAGTTTGTTTAATATCATCAAAGACTTGCAATTAGTGAAACGTGAATAAAATTAGTCTCAGAGCTGATCCTTGTGGTATTCCTGAATACATTGAAGACAGGTCCCATTCGTGCTTGATTCTTTCACTGTGCTCAGCATAGCTAATGTTGCGAACACTTTCTATTTCGAAATGATACAGTATTTTGGATGATTATGATGTTTACATCACGAATAACCATAACCAATCTATCTGTCGGTTGGTCTGTTTGTCTGTCAGTGACGAGGCGCCATAGTGTAGGTAATGCTGCTGTTTTTTAATGGTGAATTAGTGGCGAGGCGTTCAGTGTTGCTTGTTAGGGAAGGTGAACATTTTTTGTATTACTGTGCCACAAAACACGTTGCATGATGCTGTACTTTCAAGTTTTATAAACATACAATTTTGTAAGTTGAACACTACCAATTTGATTGTGATGCAACTTTGATGTCTTGTTCCTAGGGTATCGGAAAAAGAAGAAAATAAGTAAATGCCCGACTGGACACGAGGGTTTCTAAGGAGTACTGGGATAATCAGATTGAATTCATTTTTGAAGAATACTAGCTAACAAAGGAGTAGAAAATAATATACTATAGTGCCTAACACGAACTTTTATCAAAAGTGTCTTTTAAGATGAATTAAACGATCCCTATCAGCCTCAAATTAGCAAACTTACTTCATGTAGCTTGTCAAACAGGAATTTGGTAATATTTCACTAAATTAGATTATTTCATAAGTCAGCTGTAGATAAAGAGAAAGATGTACGTAACGGGACTCTCTCTAATACTGTATTCTGGTTTCACTTATTGCGATAAATGAATATAGATTAGTATCTCAAAATCAAATCGGATGTCACAAAAGGCTTGGAGCTGAACAACCACTTCAAGTACTGACTTCACAAATTTTAGGCAACTTCAACAATAACAAAAAGAAGAAACAATATAGGTATTCGAGATGACGTCTTTCGGTCCTTGATTTATTTGATAACTACCTATCAGGCAGAGATCAGCAAGTTGTCATTGGTAAGGATACAACCGGGGTGAAGATAGTGAGAATGAGTGTGGCCCAAGGGTCTGTCCTTGGGCCTGTCTTGTTCTTAATTTTTATTGATGAGATTCTCAACTATGAGATTTGCACTATAATGTCATATGCTGATGATATAGTCTGTTGAGCTGCGTAGGTAATACTTGCGATGGAGCCCTTGAACTGGCAATAAAGTTCAGATGATGTCAGAAACTAGCTCGATATCAATGATCTCATTTCAAATATTGCAAAAACTAAATTCAGTGCTTTTTCTCCCAGGCACAAATCATCTCTCAAAAACATTCCATGTCTAACAATTAGGAAAACAAATGAAGTAATACTAGAAGTAAAATCAATAAAATACTTTGGTGTTTGCATTGACAGATATCTTAAATGGTCACCTCAAATTAACTCATTAACAAATAAATTGAAAAAATTACTTACAAGTTTTGTACTTTGCGAAATATTCAGTTTAGTTGAATCTATTCGTAGAGAGGAATTTATGTATGGGGATCTGCTTACTTGATAAGCCTAAGAAAAGTACAGGTTTATCACAGTTATATTCCAAGAATATGCAGAATCCCCTAAGTGTGAGAAAGTTATTCAGAACGGAAGCTATTTTTGATGTGAACGCTCTATACATTCATGCAGTTCTGAAAATAGTTCCTATTAAAACAGATTTACAAAAAAAAAATAGATATGAAACAAGAAGCAATCTTGAGAAAATATATAGGTACATGTCAATATGTGACCAAAGCTGTATAACAAAAATCCATACTTTATAATGATATTAAAATACACAACTCTATCCCAAAATATCTAAAGAGGCTACCACTGCGTCTTTTTTGGAAACAACTTAAATATATACATATAATTGCAAATTATGATACACTGAGACACAACAACACAGGATTTTCTTAGGTATCCTCATTATTATAAAAAGATTGTTCAGTTGTGGATTTCAAATTCGAAAATTTCAATAAAGGAGTGAAAGGAGAAAATGCTAATATTTTATGAAAATATAGAATATATCTATGCCACAAATTATTGAAAAAAATATAAACAATATTACGAAATCCGAGACATCCTATGCTAAGTACCAAAAAATACAGCATTACTGGGTCGAAAAAGATCATTACAGCAGCCATAAATAACATGTGCATATAGGTGTAAACCTAGACCTTACTAATTACCTATTGTATTGTGCATTAGATCTTCCTGAGCTTTGCGTAAAAGGAACCGATTGAGCTTTCTTTTAAGACCGTTGGCAGACATTATAGATCTCAAATCTCTATCTAGATTGTTTTAATGATTATAGCATTATAAAGGAAAGTTTTTTGAAACAAGAATGTGTTGTTCTTCTGAGACTTGAGGTGTTCCTCACATTGATATTATGGGCTGTGCCCCTATTTGTTAATTTACAGGACATATATGGAGGGTTGCTCACAAATCGGCAACACGTATTCAATATGTTCTGTATGCGGTAATTGATCTGATAGTCTAAAGAAGGGTAATAAACGATAAGGCAATATGTTAAGTTAGATATAATTAGTGTCTGACAAATTTCTTCTTTTGTGGCCCTGCACAATATATCCTTATTACAATATCAGTGTTGTAGCATAACATTGAGAAACCAGAGCATTGACATGCGAGGTAAATTTGAGATTTTCATCAATAACTAAACCAACATTTTTTGCACTATCTACCGGCAATACAGTGTTTCCACCAATATTAACAATTTAGTCTTGAACATTATTTTTACGAACCCTATTAGAATAAATTATGAGTTTTGATTTATATGGATTTATAAACAAATCATGTTGATTGCTGTAGTTGCTTATTCCATTCAAACTAGCATTCAAAACCCTGTTTGCAGATCCAATAATGTCATTTCCAATATTTGAAGAGTAAATGAATCTATAATATATTCAGATTTCAAAATAGTAGCACAAAGAAATAGCTTACAGCTGGCTGTAGCCAGTCATATGAAAGACATCCAGAAAGATGACCCAAGGCTTTTACCCATTCATGGCCACTGGTGCATCAACGCACCAACAAACATCGACTTTTTTGACAAAACTCTTATGCATTATTACTTTGTTCCTTTTAAATGGCTTCATCCAGGATTAAAGCTGTTTATTATGCTTTTAGTAAAGCAGAAATATAGTTTTTTATGTCTATATCAACAGATATGGTATAATGAATTTGAGAGTTTTTCTGCTCTTGTGTATTACCAGACTCAACTGTCTTGAAGTAAAATTTAAACAAAGTTTATGGTTTCTGTTGCTCTACATCAATAAAACCAAAAGGTTGGCAGGATCACTACGTTTCTATTTGTGTCACATAAATACTCATAAATTGCATAAAAAATACAGTAAATATAGATGGCAGAATGCGCGTATCGAATGTATATTTGACATGATAGAATTTGTTTCATTCCGTTGTCCTTCAAGCGGATATCTGTTCAAATTTGAACCTTAAGGATGTGTCTCCCCCGATAGAGAAAGATGAACGGTAGGTATGGGAGGTCAAGTTGTTCTGGATCTTTCATCTAATGTTGATAATCCACAGTATCATCAAATCTTCTTTGATGACTGTTTTACCTCTTATGCGTTGATGATAGTATAGAAAGATTTTTTTCGCCACAGGAACCATCAGAGAGAATAGGATAAATAAATGTCCTCTAGAATCCTCTAAACCATTATGGAAAAAGTCAAGGGCGCGTACAGCAGTACAATAAGTATACATGGGTGGTGTCGACTTACATGGTAGGTAATGGTATTTCGAATTCGAATTCGAATTTTTGGAGAAAAGTGGTGGTAAAAATATGTCATTGTTAGATTTAAAGTCACACATAGCTTTACGACTGCTCAAAAAGAAATACTACGGGTCCAAAGAGCACACTAGTAAATCCGACAAATGAGGTTGGTGAAGATACAATAAGACACCTCATTGTTCAGCATCCAAATAAGGCAAGAAAGAGGTATGACATAGAACGCAACAGTCGCTATCAATGAAAAAACATTTTTATCTTGAACATTTCTACAAAGCTGCCATATGGTACGTATTATAAGCAAATATTCTAAATAACTCCTTGGCCATAAAATTATTTTTTTGTCTCACCTTTATTATAACGTGAATGGCTACAGTTATCCTTCTCCTTACGTTCCAGTCTCTCGCACACCACCACTTCTGGAACTGATCCAGAATCAAACTCGTTCACTACGCTTTCACTTGCAAAACTGTCACCCTTAAAACTCCCCTCATCGAAGTTCCCATGAAGGTACTCGCCTTCCCTCGGAGAATAGTAAAAGTACTCTTGATGAACGTTGAAGTAATTGGGAAAGCTGTCGGTGAAGGTTTGCATGTGAGACACCTCTGACCCTTGATACTCGTAGTAGTGCGGGGTTTGATAGGCGTACTGTAGGGTGTCGTAGGCGCCCTCGACCATCGCCACCTCCGATTTAATGTTGTCGGTGCAGACGAACATGTTCGGATGTTGACAAAATTGGGATTTTGAACGGACTAAGCCGCTAAAGCAATTAGGCGCCAGGATCAGATGAAATCTTGTCTCATTTACATGCGGCAGATTTCGTGCGACAGGCCAATGGGAATGGGTCCCGTTTGGTTGTGGGTGGGATTAAAAATACTTTTCGAGTTAATTGGCTGAGGGATGCACCCAGCTGGATTCACTCTGGCCCGTTTTTACGTGACGTAAGTGAGAATGTTTGGGGTTCTATTGAAATTTTATAAAATTAAGTGAATCTACTACTATATTAGGTCCATGAAGTTGCTTGTCTTAGGGTACATGCATTGGTAATCCTAATTTTAAATTTATCAAAAAATCAGATAAATAATTACTTATGTATTGGCCTTATGAGTTCGCATTCACCGACTTAGTTCTTCAACTGTTCCTGTGTGTAACTTCTTTGGCCACTAGCACTTTGTATGAGTTAATTTATTGTTTAATAGGTAAAGTCAAAAATAAGAATTAAACAAAAAAATCAAAAAAACAAAGGAATAATTAAAAAAAAATAGTACATTTCTAGTATACCTACCGGATGTCCCAGAATTTCCTTGACACGTGATATTCTTGTAACAAAAAAAGGTTGAAACGAAAACTGAGTGGTTTTTTGAAATTATTATAGGGTCTATTATACCACCTTTTTTTGTACTGCAACTTAAAATTCGACTCCAAATTTTTTTCAAATAGCAATAGTTTTTTCTACACAAATTAATAGGGATTCATCAAGCCAAGTAGCTTGAGTTTTTTCTTAAATACTTGACTTGAAAGCTCAAGCTTTTGAAAATTTGATATTTGACTTAACTTGATTTTCGATCTGAACTACTTGACTTGATATCAAGTAAAATCAAATTACTTGATATTACTTGATACCGATCGGTACAAGATGGCTAACTTTAAAGCCAACCGACACAGAATGGTCGTTAGTTGAACGAATTTACCAGTACCTTAATGTTTTTAAGAGTATTTCTTTCCACCATTTTGGCATTAATATGCTGCTCGATAGACTAGATTCGTGGGCTATGGAACTTGACAATAAACCTGATCGAGATGAAACCGATGAACAGATTAATAGTATTTAAGCGGCAAGGGACAGTACTGAAGATATTTTAGAATGGTGGAAAAGACATAACACGAGCTTCTTCAGCTCCAGTTGAAAGGCAGTTTTCTAGAGCTGCCCTAACTCTTACCAAAACAAGAAATCGATTAGGTGCGATAACTCCGTTAGAAGTCTTATGTGTCTCAAATCATGGATGCAAATGAGGACATTAAATTTTTTTTTACTTCTGTGTCATCGGCATAGATTGCTCTGGTCATTAGCTTCGTGTTCATTAAATTTTTTTTTACTTCTGTGTCATCGGCATAGATTGCTCTGGTCATTAGCTTCGTGTTCTGTGTAGGCTTTGTTACTGTTTCCCGGCGCCGCTCTAGGAACAGTACTGTTAATTAGAAGGCAACAGTGAAGGCTCAGGTGGCGATTCTTCGCAGAGCCTTTTTTACGGATATTTCTTTTTGATTGAAAAAAACCAGCCTCTAACGACAATTGAACCCGGGACCTCCCGGTCACGAGCCCTCGACTCCAACCACTGAGCTAACACATCCCGATTTGAGTTTGTTGTTTTTCTATGTATTATTGTCAGAATTCAAAATATTTCGCATTTTTATTTCATATTATTACATCATTATTCAACTAAGTTACATCATTATATACATAGATTTTTGTTGTTATTGCGTTTTGGCAGTTAATCAAATTAATATCAAAAAAAATATTTTTTCAGGAAAAATCAAGAAGTTAGCTTGAAAAACTTGATTTTCAAGTTGCTTGATGTGTAACTACTTGACTTGACTTGAATTTCAAAAACAAATACTTGACTTGATCTTGACTTGATGTCAAGTCAAGTCAAGTCAAGTCAAGTAGCTTGAAAATCAAGTCGTCATAAATCTCTATAAATTAAGTTCTTATTTTATTCAAAATGATTTTGATTTTATACACGAACCTATTTTTTTTTTGTAAAGTCATATGATAAATAAAATAAGAATAAAGCGTAATACTTTCGTAACAAAAACAAATAATTAAAAAACTTAGTATGTTTTTCAAGGGTACTGGATGACCTATTATACCATGCCTTATAAAAATTTTTTTTGTATTTCAACCCTTTAAACTCACCCAATTTTTTTTCGAATAGCACCCTCACAGCTTTTCCTAAATAAATGAAGTCATTATTTTATTTAAAACCTTGTAGTTTCTATGATTTTATTAATGAGGCGCTATTTTAGAATAAAAAGTTCGGGGATGACATACCTACAAAAAGATGTTGTGCTGGGCTCAATCTAGAAGAAATCCAACTGATAAGCTGGATATTACAAAAAATCTCCATAGTACAGATAATCGTATAAAACTTGCTGATGTGACCCAATTCTATTATAGAGCCTGCTAATTCTGCTATGTAAGATTTTAGAAGTGCTGTCAGCCCAA
The DNA here is from genome assembly GCA_951848785.1 of Callosobruchus maculatus. Classification (NCBI taxonomy): domain Eukaryota; kingdom Metazoa; phylum Arthropoda; class Insecta; order Coleoptera; family Chrysomelidae; genus Callosobruchus; species Callosobruchus maculatus. The sequence goes on from CATOUR010000100.1 coordinate 6,958,371, forward strand.
CGAACTTACCAGATAGAAATTCCAAATGCCGAAAAAGTTTTTCTAAGGCTCCATTGTATGTTCCTCCCCACACTATACTCATAAAAAAAGTCGACAATGATCAGGGACTTTGGAAACATCTAAAAACAAAATCAAATATGTTTCCTTTTTCGTAGATTTTTCCTCCCGCCACTGGCAATAACACCACATTATTATCATTTCTTCCATGGTAGTAATATAATGTCATCACAATCAAGTTCGTAGTTTGAAAGTTTAGACGTTATAGGATTAAAATATGTATGTATCAAATTATTCCAAAGATATAAATTTCAAAGGCAACAATTGCATATAGGTGCAATATTCTCTCTCAATACAACAATTTTTTTAGTTTTTAATCTCTCCGCCATCCAAATATTACCCCCTCCCAAAAAACAAATAAATGGAACATGAAAAGGAACTCCTACAACACTTGAAAACGGAGTTTGGACGGCTTCTGAGAATTCTTTGTTTCTTACCAATTCCTCCGCCGTTAATGGACCGATTTTCAAAAATAGCAGAAATAGCAGCATTACTTACTACGATCTCGCAGCATATCGCTACAAGGATCATCATAATTACAATCCATGCAGAGGTTAGTGGAACCTCCAAATCGTCTAAAACCTAGGTTACAGCTGTTTTTATATATTTAGTTTTTTGATTAGTGCTGCACCGACACTGACACGATTTCTAAAAGCCATACGCATTTGCGTTTTCACAATATTCTCCTCAACTATCGGTGCGGTGTGGGGCCTAAAACTACTTGTATTATTGCAAAAATTAAACACACGACCATACTATGTGCGTGTGGTATCAAGTCCAAGTTGTGCATTCACCTACAATAAATGGTATTACACTACGATGTGACAGTTACGTGCTAGGTAGACAGCAATTAAGACAAAACTGTACCTGGGCGTATTTATTTCAAGCAGCGATTTTAATCTCTCGGTTATCTTTTCTGGTAGATTTCGTCTAGTAGTTCTTCTTCTTTAGTAAAGTTGCTTCTTATGAAGCAATATGTCAGCCTTAGCTCCACTAGTTAATTCACTGATGAGTGGAAATCTAAATGACGCGATAAATCCAGTCACAGATAAAACCATGGAAAGTACGAAGATTGTTAAAAAATATTATAGTGATGGTTACTCATACGAAGACCATCATGGATCATATGGGCATCATCATCCTCAAACGTGAGTATTAAACCTACTTTTCCTAAGTAAAGTTGTATGAACTCCGTAACGTATGAAATGAAATATAGCTTACTTGCTGCCACCAAAAATGTATGCAACATATCCCTAAAAACCTTTTAAGGTAACAGTTATCAGAAAAATTGAGAGGCCTGCAAAAAAAAGTTCAATCGCTTTGATAAAGCCCTATATTTTTTAGGGTGCTGAATTCAATTATGCAGTTCACTCAGATCATTTTGCGTAGGTAACAGTATGTAAATGAGTGAAATTTACGAGTACGATTAAAGATTAACTTGAAATTCAGAAGAATAAGTAACCAAAGAATGTATATCTCTTTGGTAGACACAAATCAAAGAAACAATTCATCCAAGGCATCTAAAAAATCTTGAACATAATAATTTACTTCAATTTTCTCAAAAATCGTAAGCTTTATTTCTTAGGATCAATGTTATAGGGTGAATAATGTAAAAAGAAGGTCGTGCTCAAATACTCTGGAAACGTTATCAAAATTGATAACTCCGAAATTATTTGCAGGAAATTATACATAAAAAAAAGTTGTCCAGTTCACTACAAAACCAATGTAGCATACTTTCTTTCTATACTATGGGGTAACAATAAAACAAAAATACTATTTGTATTGTAATTCGCAAGTGGTATATATAATAGAAATAAATTAACGCTTTTTTACCGTTACCTCTTAAACTGAATGTAGGGAGTGTTAACTGAGTGTTCTACAGAAAAGAGTCTGTTTGTTGTCGTACCCGCAGGTTCCTATACCTGATGCTTTTAAACGGGTCACATAAACAGTGCTCGGATACTCAAATTAAACGCTCAGGTATCGACTTTGGTAGATAGATGGCAATTCAATATTTTTAAAGTACTGCTTCCCAATATCTGTATGTTGCTACTAATAGAAATAAATATAGTTAAGAAAACTAAAAAAGATGCTGTCAAAGAACATCGAACTAAAAAGTAAAAAATAATATTTAAAATAAGCTTAAAACAATAATGAGTGGAAAGTACTGGTACTATTGTAAAAAAGAGTCGGGCGCTCGATTTACGAATAACATGGCACAAGCCGTCCATTATTATTTTAAGCTTATTTTAAAAACTGTTTTTAACTTTCAACTTTAAGATCATGTGTTTTAGTTTTTTTAATCTATATTTATTAATACTCTATGTAATGAAGTGAACAATTCTTTTCAATATTCATAGCATAATCATTACCACTACTGCATAAACGATAATTAAAAGTGTCGACTTTCCTGAATAAATTACGCAAAAGTACCCAACAGTTGGATGTCACACCTTTTAAGCTCTCGTCGCTACGCCTCTATGTAATATTAGCAAATTTTAAAGTGTCTGCGCCATCTCTGTCAGCGGATACGACCGCTGGTCCTACGGATTTGAAACCGTCAAAATCGTTTTCGCGGTAAAGTTGGAGTGTTCAATGTTTGGTCCGACCTCTTATTCCAAAGAAGAGTTACATGCTCACAAACAAACATACAGGTAAAACTAATAAAAGCATGTTAAAGAAGGGTGAGTTTTTTTGTAGCTTATCCTAATCTGATCAATTTTTATAACCACAGTGTCGCATAAAATAAGCGGGGTTTTTGGTTACTCATGCATCAGCTACATTTTGCTTTTTTCATCTCACATCACCTTAACTTACTTGAGAAATTGGGTTAAACAAAGCCGTCTATATTTTATATTCTCGCATTTTTGATTTCTATTTTCAGGGACAATTATTAAAAAAAAAATTGTTTGTAGGAGAGTTGATCCCTGGAACTTCAATTTAAGAAGTTCTCGTACTTCTCCAATTATTTATGCAGAAAGGACGTGTGGGTTAATTTTTGCGTATATTTCTCTGATCTGCAACTTCACTACTTCCATACATAGAAAACCAGGTCATTTAATTCAAGTCTTCGCTGGCAATTCTCTGGTGAACTGTCAGCTTAAGCCTCTAAGAGTCACAAATAGGTTTCCATTTGCTAGTTTTTCACTTCGGTTGCGTACAACTCATCGTTAAAAAGGATTCAAAAACAGATTGCCAACAACCAGACCTATGGGCATTAATCCATCTCTTTTGAGGTACCTCGTCAAAATTAACATGACCGATTATTTCCTGTACAGCTTTTATAAGTTTTCTGATCTTCGTCACCGACATGGAAGAGTAAAAAAACTTTTTGGGGGCCTTTGACATATGAGAAGTCCAGTTACGACTATAAGCCTTTTCTAATAGAAGCAGTATTGCAGAGGTATTTGTGACAAAATGGTAGTTGTTTCAACTGTATGGTAGATAACAAACTAAAATTGACAGATGGATAAGATAACAAAGGAAATGAATTAATCTGACACTTAGTCCAAGCGTGCTGGTATACTCATGAGGCAAAAGGGGTGATACACGTACGAACTTTAAGTACGCGGTTTTTAAGTTCGCGAACTTACTCGGCTCGATGCGGTGACACACGTTAAGCTGAAATCACTCATTTTGATAATTTTCCTAAATAAACAAAACTTTTAACAAACGCCAAACACAACAAGCGTTGCGCATCGATGGCCTGCCAAAACAAAAAGGTGGCTCGGGGCTCGCAGTACGAGCTGAGACCAGCTACGAGCAACATTTCAAACCAGTTGGCTCGCTGGCGGTTTGCGCGACGGTTTTAAAGTACGCGTACTTACGGTGACACACAGGCGAAAAAGGTCGTCGAGCCATAAGTACGCGTACTTGCTCGTACGTGTATCACCCCTTTTAGTCTATAATAGAACAGACAAAGGAAAAACGGTCCTACATTCACATAAGACTTTCTTATTTATAACAGAACAGCCATAGCCATAGTGAACCTTCATTGGCATCTAAACTGACATATATATTTTTTAAGCTTGAAAATCTGCACATCGATTTTGTGATTAAACCTCTATGCATCTGTTATGTCACAGTAAAGGCTGGTAAGGTGGAGGTTTGATATTTCAAAACTCAAACGCTAAATGATATGCAGCGCTATGGAAGCTAACAAAAATATTAAAGCTGTAAACAATGCACTGAAAGTACTAAGCTAGTCAAACCTCAATATATCCTGTTGGGTCACAGTGGTAATGGGTCTTTGGCTATTCTCTTGGTAATCTACCGTTATTAATTAACATATCACGTAGGATTATGCTATAATGAGCCTAACCGATGGAGTATATCTTTCAATAATAGTTGCATCCTTCATTTATATATTACGCAGTAGCAGCCATTTGTTAATATTGATAGGAATCTGTATTACATCATTCTACGTCTTTTTGCTGCCAGTTATTATCTTATTAAAACGCATCAGTGCATAAACGAAAGCAGAAGACATCCATGCTCACAACAATCATTCTAAATTGACACGAATTAATCGTGTGATCAATTCAGCACAAATGATAACAGTTATTGCAAAGAATAGTTTGAGCTTGAATGATTTATATCAGTTTCTATTATAGTTACGCCGGCTCCACATGAAACCGCCGGCTCCACATGAGACCAATAAAACAAAAATCGCCAATAAAACAGCAACACAACCAATCTACAAGTTTTTGAAAAGAGAACTAAATTGTTAACTGCTGTCCAGATTACATGACGTGCCGATTTTATGATATTTAAAAAAATGCTTATACAGGGTGGGGCATAAAAACCAAGTATTTTTGGTTTGAGTAGTACTCATATATTAAGGGAGGAGCGCGCGGTTTATTACAAAATCCATTCCTTGACTCAAACCATTTCACCTTCTTACTTGCCACTTACCATCATGGAGCGGTAGATGCTAGAACAACGCGTGGCATATGGCGTGGCATCATTGGCCCATATTTTTTTGGAAAAAATGAGGTCACCGCTACAGTAACTTCTGAACGTTACATTCATATGGTCAATACCTTTTTCATACCTGAATTGCAAAGAAGAGGACTGGATATCAAAGATTTGTGGTTCCAGCAAGATGGGGCCACGACACACACCGGGACCATCGATAGCTACCCACACACCGCCAGAGCATCCATGGCTGTTCTTCGCCACGCCACCTGTTTCCAAATCGTTCAATTTCGAGGTTTGGTGGCATTTCATGACCTCCTCGGTCTCCCGACTTATCAATTTGTGATTTTTTTTTCTATGAGGGTAACTCAAGTCAAGTGTCTAAAGGGCCAAGCCCCGTGCGTTAGACGCAGAGAAGGAAGCGATTCGCCATGGAATCACTCAAAAATCAGCAGAGACATGCTGGAAACAGTGGAGTACAATTTTCGTGAACGGCTGCATCATATGCCAGATGTAATTTTTGCACCTAGATATTTCAAAATGGTTTATTATCAGCTATCTTCTACTACCAATAATTTTTTTTAGAGTAAAAACTAATAATTTTCCGATTATTTCAAAAAGACTTGATTTCTATGCCCCACCCTGTATTACCAGTAGGTATCAGTCTTGAAATGTTCCGGCGTCTCCCAGTTACGAATCATCAAACGTTCTTTTGTCGAGTGCAGACATATACTAGTCCCATCTTTTTAATTAAATTTTAATTATATGTTCGGTGCCGTTCTTTAACACAATGAAAACCTTCTGAAGCCTGATGATGAATACATATTAGTCGAAACGTTACACAAAGAAAAATAAGATGTTTTGGTTTTAATTCTGACCTAATCCGAAAAGAATATAAAAAATTTTTTTGATTACACGTTTTTGAACTTTTGGGTAGTGACATCGGAATGCTTTTTCAGTTATGGCAGAGGGAAAGGTTCGAAGAAATCCGGCAGAAGTGTGGCATTATCAGCTCTGACCCTTTTGGCGTTCCTGTTTTTTCTGCACATTTTGCAGCAATGCTTACAGGATCAAATGGACAATATGACTCCTCAAATGGTAGTGATGCAAGCGACTATAAATGCTGCAAGGGAAGCTGAAGCTAAATTGAAGGAGGCTCAAAAAAGGGTTGGCGAGGGTGCTCAAGAGGATAAGAAGGATCCAGGAGAAATCGACACTGACTTTACGACCCAAAAGAGATCTGATGATTTATATATTTATGATAAAATACCAGCAAAGGTGAATACAAAAGGGGGATTCAGTAATCCTTAGATTGCTTTAATTTGCAGTTCAATAATAGTATCTAAGTCCAAATAAAATATTGTAATGTTAGCCCATGTTACCAGTGTAACCAGAGTTCAGAAAAATATTAGTACATATACTCCATTAGAACCATCATTATGGTCATCAGCACAGTCCATTATAAAGTTAGTATAACATATAAGTACCTTTGTTTGGGTGATATCATAAGAGGGATGAGAATGATAATTCTTGAACAGCATTTTTTTTAAGAAGCTGTTCATGTCACAAAGTGTTTACTGTAACTGTTTTGATTCTAGCATTATAGTCTACATAAAAAAGTATAGCCATTTATGTTATTTCTTCTACACATCCTATTCCAAATAGTATTTAAATGATTACAATTTTTTTTGTATTTTAGGCATTTTAAATGTCCCAATAGTTTTTGAACAATCTTGGAAAGGAATAAAAATAGGTGTTGGTGTGTTGAGGTACATCAAAGTTCGCCTGTATTGAAAAGAGGCTTTCTGATTGTATATTGTCAAGAAATTTAAAATAAAATAATATCTGTACTTTTCAAAATCGAGCAAATATGCTCTTATTTGCCTTCAGAAAATTTCTATAGCTGTAGACAAGTAGGTATTTATTTTGATACGTAGGAAAATACTTATATTTGGATCTTTGAAAACCCTACTATCGCCCAGTAACTGCGAACTTTTAATTACACAACAAAATATATTTTGTCTTGCAAATGTTTATATATGAGTATCTCAGTTTATTGGACTGGTTGTAAATTAAAGTCATTTGAAAAACTTGTTTGTCCACGAATGTGAAGGCATATGGTAACATCTATCCTGATATTTCCTCCATCAGGAATGACGTCAATATATGTTCATGACATCACGTAGAATGTTTTATTACTTACATACTTTGAAGGAGATATACCCAGGTACTAAATTGCATTGCACGATGTTAGATTCAGGTTAATAGTACATAGCCATGTACTCATGAGGCATTACAATCTATCAGGCGAAACATAAGGTTCACTAGATTATTTCTTTATTTGCTGTACGATTGCGGCTATAAAGTATAGTAATACAACTATAAAAATTCCTTATTCAAACAGCCTTAAATTAATTTAGTGTGTTAATGGGTAGCGGCTCACTTTTGCTTTCATCTTTGGTATATACTAAGCTCCAAAAACTAAGTACCTATACGGATGATTGCAACGGAAGAGGGAGGTGAACAGATATTTAATTGAATTTCCTTAAATTAATTTATTGTGATAATGGGTAGGGGCTCACTTTTGTTTTTATCTTTGGTATATACTAAGCTATGCAACGTGGTAGACATGTATTTAATCGATTTCCATACTTAAGTAAATTGTCGTAGGTCGTCAGATATTTAGGAGCAGGTTGGTTATAACTTTTATCTCTTATATTAAAGATATACTCCACTAAAGCGCGGTAGTAATAATTAAATAACAACAAACGAATGAATTATAAAGAAGAAGGTATTATAAAACTGAATAATAGCTCCAGACGGGTATATGGACTGTCCTCAGTCAAAATCTTTATGTGTTGTAATTTTTGGATAGAATAAAACAAGTCGAGAAACCGAGCATATTTTAGTCTCAAAAATGGCTACACAAATTCGAACAAAAGTTTACATGTTTTAGAGATACATATACAAATAAAGTGCCTAGAAAGAATATTTACAATTTTTTCCAAAATTATAATTATTTTTGTAAACATTATGGAAAAAGTATTGGAAGCAATATTTCTTAGTGTGGCTTTTTGTGTTGCCATATTCAAGGCATTTTTTTTCTCGAACTCATCTAGAACAATTTTAGAATAACATATTTAATGTGTCTTTAGAAGTGCCCTTATTCTTAACATGGTAAACAAAACATGCACGCCATATTAAAGAAAGAACGAAAATTGGGTTTTCGCTTTGAAAATCGGATGAAATTAAAATGAGTAAAGTTATAAAACTCGCAAAAGCAACGTAATTCACCAATGCCAATCAAGTTGATCTAGATATCGGTCTAGGTCTGATTCACTATGCATAAAGTCTTTTGCCCCTTGCTGAGGCACATCCAACATTTTTCAAAGAGCATGAAATCCTTTCAACTTAGTGCTTAAAACTTGATCAAAATCTGAGTTTAAGTTTGTCAACTTCACACACTGATTTCCCATGTCATAGGTATTATGAACGTGAAAGTTTTAGCTTTTGAGACAATCAAGTTTTTTGGACGTGAACTTTGATTATTAACTCAGTCCTACAAACAAATTTGGAAAAAATTTATCACATAAAATTCACAGTTAACATTTAACAAATTTGAACAAGTTTCACAAAATACAACTCGGTAAAACAACCAAAATGAAACCAGTACAATGAAGTATTGATCAGTTGCATAAAAATATAAAAAAAAACATAGAGCAATTTTTCATTCTATCTCATTAAAATATTAAAATAACAATAAAATTTAAAGAATACATCCTTATCTATCGAGTACACCCCTATAACAACCCCTATAACCATAGACTATCGTGTACAACCCAGAGGGATATGTTATCATTTGGTGCTATACGGGTGTGCTCGATAGTGATAGGTGAGGATGCATACATAAATGCACACCTTCCCAAAGATGAATGTCCCGTCATCCTAACCTAGTGAGGAAGGCTCAGTGGAACTCCTCTTAATATAGCCATAGAAGGCAAGCGTTCCCCCAGAATCCCCCAGAATAGATTATCGCATTGATAAGACAACTGCGTCGGTACTCTCTAACTTAAGAGATAGAAACATGTTTCTATCACCATGACGACCATGACGATCGGGCAGTTTCGGGTGTCCATCACGTGTCTACTACGCTGTCACGGCACGCTGTCGTATTTACGAGGCCACCCGATCACATAGTACATAGTGCATAGAAACACGTTTCTAAGTTACAGAGTACCGGCGCTGGACAATCACAAAGTAGGTGCTTTACAGTCTCATCTTCACGTTTCACATCTCCTGGTGGGTGTATCACTTAACATCATACTGTAGAGATGTTTTCTTAGCTGAAAGTGTCCAATAGTAGCACCAGTCGCAATTCGGAGGTGGCATGGACAGATAATGATTTACTAGGGCATCTAAAAGGGGTGATACACGTACGAACTTTAAGTACGCGGCTTTTAAGTTCGCGAACTTACTCGGCTCGAAGCGGTGACACACGTGAAGCTGAAATCAATCGTTTCGATAATTCTCCTAAATAAACAAAACTTTTAACAAACGCCAAACACAACAAGCGTTGCGCATCGATGGTCTGCCGAAACAAAGTGGTGCCCGCGGCTCGCAGTACGAGCCGAGACAAGCTACGAGCAAGATTTCAAACCAGTTGGATCGCCGGCGGTTTGCGCGACGGTTTTAAAGTACGCGTACTTACGGTGACACACGGGCGAAAAAGGTCGTCGAGCCATGAGTACGCGTACTTGCTCGTACGTGTATCACCCCTTTAAGAAGTTCATTGACAGTTGAGCTGCCAAAAAACATTGCCTTGGACTGTGCGTGCCATCCGGGGTTATCTATGTGCCATCCGTGCCATTTTACCCAGTCAACTATTAAGGTGGGTTTAGATTTGAGCACGCACGCACTGAGCGACCTCGAATGCACTAGTGTAAACAACTGTGCGCGCATGCTCAAAGGGATTCACTTGCTCGATTTCAACGGAACTTCGGTTGTGCGCGCATACGTTGAAATATTTTTATTCATCATTTTGTTGTGATAGTGCATGGAGTTATTTTCTCTGCTATATTATGGAATGGTCCAACGGTTTATCATTATTATTGATAGAATATTATGAAAAGCTGCCCATTTTATGGGACGTAACGCACTCTCAGTACTATTCCAAAACAAACAAGCAAAAATGGCGCATGGCAAGAGCTGGTTAATACAATGGGTGTTGAACATCTAGACATTAGTGAAGCACAGAAAAATATGAAGAGCCTACTAGGATCATTTAGGCGAGAAAAACGCTATACCCTTTTTGATAATTTTTGGCGTTTTTAAATTTAGCAAAAATTAGAAATCGGTTTTGGTCATCCTTCTAAAATTTTTGAACCGATCATAACCACTCTCCAAAGCTAGAATGTTCAGTAAATTATGTCGTTTTCTAAAAATTTGCATTTGCCACCAACGACGACGTTTTCGACAGTTCCTCTTCTCCTTAATTAAACTGTAAATCACAATAAATGCAGCCGCGGCTATTTTGTGATTTTTCATCGCTGTTTTTTTGGCGACAACTGCAACACCGTTCGCGAACAAATGGATCAGCACCAGCCCATTGGCCAGAATAGGAATTTCAGTTTAAACTTGGGTTAAACAGTACCGGCGAGCATGAATGGATGCCGTGCGCGTATGCTGAGTGCGTGCGTGCTCAAATCTAAACGCACCTTTATGCTGTTGCCGAGAGATACATTCACAAATGCTTGATCGCTAGTTGTTACTGATCTCGTCGTTAGCTTAAAGCAGTAGTGCTTGCCTGCTATCTGTGCAGATTCTGATAGTTTTGCCCATAATGTTCCTTTGAACAATTTCCTTAGCTGCTATGGTTATACTGGCCAGAAAACTAATTTAAGATGGGATACATGGGATGTAACTTCGTTCTACCTGTCAATAAAAATTTAGAAAAGCGATAGCGGCAAAACAAAAATTTATGGGAAGTACTGAGCCAATCGACCTGCCTCCAACGTTGATCTCAATAATATGTTTTTGTCTTGTACATCCTAAAATATCTTTTTGCCACCAGTTTACATTGTCAACTTGACGAAGTGCAAGGTCGTGTAGCGTGTCGTGATCGTATATCTTCCTTGTGTATACATATATCTGATTGGTGACGTAATACTTTACGACCGTCTTCCTGCGGAACCACATAAACTTGCTGGCTTCTGGGGCGTGTAAAAATGCATAAAATAAATTAAAATAGCGGCAAATTCCCGGAGTGTTCGTGATTCGGGACGCCTCGTTAAATGCACGTCGATGTAGGCCACGCCGTTGTTATCTACTAGTCTTTATTTAGCACATTGTTTGAACCACCTTTTGCCGGAAACTTCACGTCCCTAGAGTTTTGTACCATTTATCCTTTCGTTACTGCTATTTATTATTATAAATTATTTATTTTTGTTACTTTGCCAACAGACAGTCGCAGGGGGCGCAAGTATCGGAATCATCGCAAATTCAAAGATATACAGGGTCAGTCAAGGGTCAAGCTTAACGCCTCGGAATCTTGTGACCAAACGATTTCTTTCTTCAGGAAAAGAACGATGGGGATTCAGATTCCTTGGTCAATTATAATGTGACTTTGTGTCACATACAGAACTTAAAATGAACCGTACAGGTGCAGAGCACAATTTATTATATAAATAGATATCAGAAAAAATAATTATACAGGGTGTCCCAAAAAATAGTGTCAAGCGGTCCAGAGATAAAGCACACCTAGAAGTATATGAATCACCCCCATATATGTTATGCAATATTTTGTAGTTTTCGAGATATGAATTTTTTTCTGAATTTTAGAGAATTTTCTTCCTCGACAACTTCAATCTGTTCAAAAAAGAAAACTGAAAGACTTTTCCAAATTCTCTTTTTTGCTATTTAATCTTCAAGAGTTTACTTTTTACACGTAAAGGAATCGGCGTAAATCTAATGAAAGTCATGACAATTATAGTGTAAGGTGAAAATTTTACGTTCTGTTAATTATGACTTAAATTTTCTACTCTAAAGATTTCTATATCGATATCTAAAGAGGTGATTTCATGATTTCTATGCAGCTGTAAAAACTTCCCCAAACTCTCTGCTATCATAATCATTAAAAAAAAGGAGTACTCAATGGGGCTAGTTTTTGCTCCAATCGACCTTCAACGACAAGAGGCGGAGATTTCTTGAAATTAGCGATGGGATTTTAAATGAAACAATAACTAATTTTAGGGCGCTAATAGCAGAATGATTGTCAGTGCCGCAATAAAAAACATTCAGTGCGATCAGAATATCGATAGATGACCACCTGTGTCACTTTGCTAAATTTTCTTTTACATGTACGACTTCTTTCTTGTAAGTCGGAAAAAATGAAGCGACATTATCAGATTTCTTCACTAAGTTTATTAAATTTCACAAGAAATTTCCAAAATGTCTAATTTCTTGTTCGATGCATAATTTACATCTGAAAAAATTGTTTCTTAAATTAACAAAAGCTCTTCGATTGTTTTTTATTGTTTCTTCAGCCTGTGGGTCAACCACGACCTATCCATTTGTTGCATAGTCTCAAGGTCCGTAGGAATAGCCAAGTAGTCAGACAACAGAAACAACACCAATCCAAACCGATAACACTCAGAGTCCGTAGGAAAAGCCAAATTTCAAATCCGCGTACACTCAATGACTCAAAAGTCCGTAGAGAAAACCCAATTGCCAAAATAATTCACCAAACAAGAGCGTATCGTTTTAAAGCCGCAAAGGCTGACATACGACTGAATAAAGAAAACGAAAGCAACCTATGCAATGACACATTTTAAAAAGACATCACAACAATATCATAGCTATCTCTTTCTAACATCGTTTACTGCGTTAGCGCTCTTTTTGTTGTCGCTCAGGTAAAACCGGTTTAGAAGTATGTACTCCTTGTGGTTTTTTAGCAAGAAATAGGATTTTTTTTAACAAATGTTTAATTTATGGAACGTTTTTAACGTTTATTATTGCGGTACTGACAACCATTCTGCTATTAGCGCGTTAACATAAGGTATTGATGAATTGAAAATCACATCGCTAATTTCAAGGAATCTTCGCCTCATGTTCTTGAAGGTCGATTGGAGCGAAAGTAGCCCCATTAAGTACTACTTTTTTTCAATGACTGTGATAGCTGAGTGTCTGAAGAAGTTTTTAGACCTGCTTAGAAATCATGAAATCACCTCTTTGGATTTTTAATTGCGAGTCGAAGATTTAAGTCATAATTATCAGATCCTAAACTTTTCACGTTACACTAACATTTTCATGACTTTCATCAAAGTTACGAAGCCGATTATTTTATGTATAAACAGCAAACTCTTGAAGATTAATTAGCAAAAAAGATAATTTAGAAAAGTCTTTTAATCTTTCTTTTGGAACAGTATTAAGTTGTCGAGGTAGAGAACTCTCTAAAATTCAGAAAAACATTCATAACTCGGAAACTACAACAAATTGCATAACATATATGGGGGTGATTCAGATACTTCTAGGTGTGCTCTATCTCTGGACTTCCGCTTGACACTATTTTTTGGGACACCCTGTATATCGCAGCGATTATAAATCTTGAGCGGCCTACAGACGTTGATGCATGTTGCGATTCCTGAACCGACTTCGCTCAAAAACGCTAAAAGTATTGTAGAATAAAACTACTTGACACGTTTCTCTAGCATATCATCATGTAATGTAAGTTGATGTTCAACAAATGCATTCAGTATGTTTTTGTTTACACAATAGTGGCAGCCTATTTATTTCCCTCATTTGGCGGATCGAGTTTCAGAAATGTCAGGTGCAATGTTTACAAATCTTAATTACCCTGAAAAAAAAACTTTAAACTAACCGCCCTCAAAGCCTAGCCGATCGCGTGTTTGAAATATTGGATGTTAGCGCCGCTCTGGAATGTTCAGAATTCTCATGTCTTACAAAAAATCTTGGCATTGGAATGACATCCAAACACCAGATCGAATAAAAAATGAAAATAAAAGATTCCGTCAATCAGACCTGAAGATACGTTGTATTTCTTAGAAATACAGAATTTATTTTCTTTCTCTAATTACTAATTAACTACCACTAATACTAATATACAGGGTGAGTCCTAGGTTGATATTTTTTCTAAACTGTCTATAGAAGTCGTTAATATAAACTTTTTCTAATAACCTTTTTCAGAAAACTGAAACATACGAAATACAAAATAAAAAAAGTAAATTTGGACTGGTACATTAAGGCGTAGGTACCTAGTCTGATGTTTATATTTAGCTTTTTGCTCGGATTTTTATCTTATCGATTAGGCATTGTACCTGTCAGATAGTGCAGTAGCCATTTTCTGTTTATCGTTGTTAATTTTGAATTGATAAGTATTAGAAGTGGCTCTTCGGGAGCCCCCGCGCAATTTTTTTCACGGAGCTAAAAAAATATACTGACTATACTGCGTAAAAACGAAATTACTGTCTACGATGATATTTCAAATCGGTATATTGATTGGAACAAATTGGTGTGACCTCAACTTTGTATTTAATTTTTTTTTCGTTCGAGTTTTTGAAGAATAAGAATTTATAGACCTTACGTAAAATATGATTACACATCGATTAATGGCACAGATACGCGTCGTATCAGTGTAACATTGCCACTTCTTGTCCTAGTCGTTTTGGAGTCTATGTTCGACCACGTTGTCGTGTTGTCAAATTTTTGCCATAAAATAGGTAGGTACTAATAAGGCAAAAGATATTTAATGTGATTATGGAAAATTATGAGGTATAGACGTATTCCGCTGCAATAAAATAAGTATAAGTATTATAGTTATTACTATGTAAAAAGCTTGCTTGAGGTAGTTGAGGGTGCCCGGGGCCCCCCGCACCGCGGGCCCTGCGGGCCCTTTCGGTACGCCACTGCAGCTTAAGTATGCTTATACTGATCTTTGCGAACCTGTAGTAGATTTTTAGAACGGTGCGTGAAGATTTGCTCAGCTTGGATTCCTTTGCCGCCATCAATTGTGATACCAAGGTATAAACACTTAAAAACCGTATACCAAGATATGTATATAATACTTTTTTCGGTACCTTGAGTATTTTATGTGATAATCGACTAACTCAGTATCTCCAAACTTTTCTAAAACTGTAATTCCATTTAGCATGACAGATCATGGCGTAAAGGAGGTGGAAACGCATCTCGATAAATCTATTCTTGCCACGCCACAAAAAATAATGAAAATATGAGCAATCTCTCTCTATACTAAATCTTTCATAAAAGGCAGTGTAGTTTCCTTTTCCGTTCAAAGTTTATTCAGAGGTGTTTACTTTTCAGATATTTGTGTACACATTTTATCCTTGAATGACGAATATCGTCACACAAATCAAATAATAAATACGAAATGATGATCCATCAGGTGTTCATGGGCTGAAAATGCGAAGACCGGATGTTAAGGCAAGTAGTTTTTTCCATATCAAGTGATTTATATTGGAATAATATTTTGATAATCGTACGTATTGAAGTGGTGCAATGAAAGACCATCAGACATCGCCGAAAAAGGTTATAAAAGTTTTTTATATATGAAATCATAAAATATAAATAAACCTCTGAAAGGCTTAGTGGATGCATTCCGTTTCTTCGCACATCATATACCCATATGGTATTTTGAGAGAAAATGTTTTAAATCTTAATATTATACATATTTTGGATATTTCAGGCGTGAAGATCCACGTTGCATATTTCCGTCGATCTGTATGTCCGTTGGCATTTTTCAAAACCGCAGAATGTCAGTAATCGCTACCCCGGGAGTAAGGAGCTTTGGACTCACAATAAGTATAGTACACGTCAGAAATATAAGGGCTGTTTAAATTTTTTGTGCTTCTATCTAGTGCCGACACTACAGAGGACCCCCTAATCCTTCACAAGACACCCGACGGCGACGGGTCGATTACCGTTTTTTCCTTTCGGTATTTTTTGCTGCGCTATTATACGGTCATTAGTGTAGTCAAAATTAAATATGTCTGTGTATAATCAGATGTTAATATACAACAAATAGATTATTTTATATATTGCAAATTGGTATTTTCGATTATTTTGATCTCCTACCTATTTCTGAATTATTATAATATATATTTTGTATAGATAATTACGGTTTTATCATTACTCAGGTCTACATAATAACGTAACTGCATAATAGAAGTGTCGACATTGATTGAGACCTGAAAAAATGTAAACAACTCATATATATCTGACTATAACAAAATATCTCTGCCATATTTAAAAAAAATCTATGCAGGACGATAATTGTAATGTAAAAAATATTATGTATGTATCAAAATATCCTTGATTGGAATTACAATCCCTAGTTCGATTCAAGACTTCATTTTATATACTGAAACCTTGTTACTGTTTACAATTAATGTATCGATTAAAGATTCCATAGTGAAAATATCGAAAAATCCAAAATGAGTTTTTGGGGATACGCATGAAAGTCTTGTCAAGTATTTCAATAGATGTGATTATGACACAACGTCCAGCGTAGCACAAGAAATATGCCATCATCATCATCATCAGCACCATCAACAGAAAAACCCAAATCCATACCATCCCAAGGCAACGTACACCAGCGAAAGGCAAATACTAACAGAGAAAACGTACCATGAAACCAGAAAACAGTTAGAGCAGCCTGACATAACCTATGAGACAAATAACAACAAACATATCGAGTCACATGTCCACAATGCAAGTTTATATGCAAGAACGATCGGGAGATTCAGACGGAGTATATTTTTCCATCTGAAGAGGATATTAAGGTGGCTGATGACAAGAACACTTCCAAAACGAACGCCGAAAAAGAACAACTTCCACATAAAGATAAACATACAAAAAAGAAAAAATCGCCACGAAAAAAAAAAGACACCGTAAGAAGGAGCCTGACATAAAGGAGTTATTCTTGGAATCTTCAAGAAAATGTGTGGATAGTACTGAAGACAGTACACCTAACTTGGAACCAGAAAAAATTAACAAAGGAGTAGAAGGTGTAGAAGAAGATATCCCTGAAAACAAAATATTAAGACATAAAGACTCGTTTATTATTCACAGGAAGAAGCAGAGTGAAGTAAAGGAGTCCCTTCAACAGCCCAAATGTATCCGCTTGTACAGAAAATCAACACCCAGTTACACATCAAGAGGAGGATCTTATCCCTTAAGGTCCTGTTTGAAGAAAGAAACTGGTTTTTTCTCTACGAAGGCCAACTTCAGGCTCGGAGCCCCTGGAAAACCGCTTTTCGTCACCAACAGTTCATACTGTAGATATATGTGAAGTATCGCATGAGATTGGAAATATCTGGTAACAGACGTAGGGGACGTCGAAAAAAGTATTAAAATCAATTCGAAAAAAACATAAGATTGCAATACCCCATTAGTTAACGTCCAGAAAATAATTCAGTTGATATGATAGCCTTACCTCTAGGAATGGAGTATCCATAATGAAGTCCTTCACCTCCTTACGCGTGATTAATCTACATAGTTAGATTTGAAAAAATTAAAGTTGCACATGCAGATACGATCCCACAATGATTTATTAGTATCTTTCTACCCAGTGATCTACCTAGTAGTTGCTATCGTGTAGGCTAGAACACACCCTTTCCTTTCAGGAGTTATTTTTATAGGTCTAGGTATATCTCCTTAGTATCGCCATGAAACTCTGCTTCGTATCTATTTAATCGTTAATTGGTTATATGGCGCATTTTCACGCAAACCCATTTTTATTGCTGTCCACTTTATACTGGAGTCATGGTTTATGCACACCATACAGTACATATGTACCGACAACAGCATAATATTAACATACTGTAGTGACTGAAGAATGAAGTAGATCGCTAATTTTTTAATTAGAGTCATAGAATGTCTAATACCTCGAAAAGCAAAATTAAATTAGAATTTTGTTTTTAATTTCAGAGTTATAGGATTGTCGATAATAATAGTCACCCAATATTTAACTACAGATTACAGAACTAATGGACTAATACAATGATCAATGAAAACGGAATGAAGCTTCAATATTTAACGTTTCCTCCTCAATTTGACTTACCCTTCTTAATTTTGGAATGTTATTTCGGACTTTTTTTTTATGGTCGGCCTCCCGCAAAGGCTGAAAGCCTATGGCGCTGTAGAAGCGCTGCGAGAGTATAAGTATCGGTTCACGTTAGATTTGAAACGCTGCAGGCTGTAGCCCTCGGGAAACAAATTCCCTGGCAGCTGATTCCACAGCGTCGAAGTTCTCCAAAAGAAGGAATGCTGGAGGAGACTGGTCGGGGAGTAAGGACCTCGACTTGGTAAGGATGAGCTCGCAGAGCTTCTCTAGTTTTCCTGGTTCGGACGGCCTGTGGTGTTATTATCTGAGAGAGTTCACTCGAACATCTTCCGTGATAGAATCTGTGAAACAGGGATAGGTCAGCCACCCTCCTTCGATATTTCAGGCTGTGGAGGTCCTTTGTGAGGTTAGGCGTATCGATTAGGCTAATCGCTCTTTTCTGGATAGTATCCAGAAGCTTTAGAGGGTGCTTCGGAGCGCATCCCCACACATGGGAGCAGTACTCCAGCGATGGTCGGATCTGTGCCTTGTAGAGCAGCAGCAATTGCTCTGGTGTATTCAACTTCCGACAGCGGAACAAAACTCCAAGCTTCTGGGATGCCGTTTTAGCAATACTGACGACGTGGTCATACCAGGACATGTTATTGTTGATGTTGATTCCCAAAAGCTTGACGGAAGGTGATTCGACTATGGGGTGACCCTCCATATCCACGGTTGGTAGGCCATCGTGAAACTTCTTTGTAAGTTTTTTGTACGTTGAACTGTACTTTATTTGTTAATCCCCACTCGACAATTGTTTTGATATCTGCGTTGATCTGTGAGGCATGGTGCTGTCGCCGACGCACCGTCTCCTGGGATGACAGTCGCTTTCCTGGTTCCATGCATGATATTAATGTACTGTCATCTGCGAAGCTGTAGATTGGATTGGATGTTATCTCCAGCAGCTCGTTGATGTACAGCAGAAACGGTGTAGGGGATAGGACAGATCCCTGAGGAACACCGACGTTTATCGAGAATACGTCTGATGAACAGCCCTCGGCCATAACAAACAGAGATCGATCATTCAAAAAGCTATTCAGCCACTGGCGCCGGCCAGGCGGTAGTCCGTAAGCAGCAAGCTTGACCAGAAGACCGTCATGCCTCACTCTGTCGATTGCATTTGCATGTTTCTGATCCAGTTCTGACCTAGCTCTAGAAGGATGTATGAAACAAAAAATATTTCAATTTAAATTTCGAAACGAACAAAAATTAATTTCTGTATCTTTGAAATGCATCCTCAGTTGTACTTTTTGGAGTTTTAATATCAAATTTCTATCATTATTTATTTGCGGTTTTTCGTCTAAAAATACTTTAAGATGGCGTCACTGATTTTTCTATAGACCTGATAATATTTATTAAGGCTCTATGATTCTTCTGGGTAAAGAGTACAAATGCACTATTGGTTCTTGGGCTGTTCGGCCGGGGTCGACACGCTCCGCCGCCTTGGCGTCGGCGCGCTTCGCTGCTTGACATTTCACCAACACGAGTCGTCGGCGTCCTCAGAAGCTGATGTCACCTGTTCGGCGTGTTCCGAGAGGTTATCATTAGAAACAACTAGTTTTTGGTCCCGCTGCGGTGATAATAAAGGCGTGGGGGTGGGGGTAACTCAAAAAATAATATTATATCGAGAAATTCTAATGCTACCACGCTAAAAAATATGTATTATTATGTAAAAGAACTGAAAATGGCGGAATAAAACTTCATAATAAGTAGCAAATTTTCGAACAGTAACTGTCACACTGTCGTTTTCTATCTTTTGGTTGACTTTTGGTGCAAATCTATGAATTAATGGTTGGGGTAGGGTGACGATTCGTCCGGAAAATCCCGGACATGTCCGGAAATTTGGAGCTAAATTTTGTGTCCAGGCGGAATTACAAAATCGGAAAAATGTCCGGAATTTGAGCCGCAATCGAAAATTGTTGACACAACATACAGCAAAATGAACAAATGCAGCTAATGGGCAGGCAAAAAAATCACAAAAATTGTTAAAATGCCCGCAATTTGAACCCCGATCGAAAATTTTTGGCACAACATACAGCAAAATACAGTTAACAGACTGGAAAAAAGGCGCTACTGTCGCTTGGTCTCTTTTCACTCTCTTACAGTCCTCCTTTGTCGGGGAAGTTAAGGGGCCTGGGTACACACATTTATACATACGTATTTGCCATGTAAAACACGGTGTCACAATTTCTCGCGTAACAGACTCTATTTTCAAGCTACATATATAGTATTTCAGAAGGCGATAGTTCAGACCTTAATGAATGACAACTATTTTCGATTTTCTCAAAAAAGTTTTTTAATGTGCAAAAAAACTCGCAATTCAAAATCATACACTCCATAAATGCATGTAATTTAACAACCAAACACGATATCAAAAAAAGGCTAAATAGTTGCACAAGCGCAAGCTTTCTTCTTCAATTTGCTCTTTGAGTCATTACTGTAAGTTTAAAGGTAACTTCAGGAGCTTGGAAATGCGAAATTCATTATTGTAGTGACCTTTGGACCTTACCCTTGGACCTTTTGACCTTACCTTAGTATTTTTGGACTTATCTGCTCTCATCTTAGACACACATACTGAAGAAAGAGAACAGGTGGCCACGCCTCCTTGCTAACACGGATTCTCAATTCGCACTATACCCTAGACCCTTAAGGAAAACGAAATTAGTATTGCAAACAAGTTTTAATGCTGTCGTGTTCTTGAAACAAAGCATTGTGGCACTTTATAATGTCACTTATGTGACCCACCCTGTATGAGAATAATTTTGAAATGGATGTATATCGAAATGCCAAGTCAATCGGCTTAACAGTAACCGATATGCGTTTTTTCGGATCATTCAGAATACTAGCTATGAAGCTTTATTTATTAGACCAGTGCCGAAGCCTTCAAAACTAATAAAAAGTGAAAAAAAAATTACAGTAGGATGAATCTCATTAGAAGAGGAGGGGAATATGATAAGAATAAAAGGAAAAATAAATTACGGTCGATTGGAGATCGGGAAGTGGGAGGGGGTGAGTTTTTAAGAAAATGGTTTATCTTGATTTCTGGCAAAACCACATATCCTATGGGAAGAAGTTGAATGGCAAAGATGTAGGTAATAAAAATATCTACAACTTTTGTATTCTCAATTTTTTCACATAACCTCGAAATTTTGGTGAAAAATTCAAAAAACCAAGTTCCTGGTCTTCCATTTTTATCTTTTTCAAAAAAAAATAATTTTTTACGAAATTTGGTGAAAACTTACCTTATTATGTCCCAAATACACTGTAATTTATTTGTTTTAAAATATTTATTTTTTCGCCTTATTTGACCTTAAGATCAAAAATGCACCCCAATTTTCAATCGAAAATTCTCGCGTCAAAATATCAGCTTTTTTCAAAAAGTTTGGGAGCTTTCTGTTCGTTGAAATCTCTACTTTCTGATGGTGTAAAAAAAATATACATTACTATAGAAAATCTTCTCAGAAAATGCAAAAAACTGAAAAAAAACTCAAATTCGAAAATTTTTTTTACTCATTATGTACAATTTTGAGCTGTTTATTGAAATTTACACTTATTTACTTAAAAAACGTGAGATTTCATGTTACATTGATAAACGAAAAAATTGCAAATTGGAGTATCCTACTATAATTTACAAATAAATAAGTTAATATTTAATAAGACATCTACAATATTTTGAAAAAGTTGTAGAATCTTCTTTAAATAATATTTGTAGATGCCTATTTATTGCTGTTGTAAGATAATTTATATACCTTGAGTGACATACGGTAAATGTTAGCCCATTGTAAGGTATTTCATGGAGAAGTGGGGACGGACAGCAGGGTCTGGGCCTTACTACATACCTGCTATTTCGTAGCAGCTGTAAAACCGTTAGTCAGTGGTCATGGGTAACGCAGACAAATTAAATACGCTGATACTATAACGCTGGCGCACTTCCTTGTATCAACACAATGCGTTAACTCAAATGCGCTATGATACACGATACAGTTGAGAGCCAGAAGTAGATCCCTTACAAATAATCACTTACTCCGCACAGCCGACGCGGCGCAACGCGCAACTAATACATCATGTCCACGTATTGTGCGGTTTGAGATAATTGAGGTCATGTACGTTGTGTTTTCTTGAGTTCGGTGTTTTAAAATAAGTTTTATATTTTTTCTGATAAAATGGCGTTGCAATGCCCTGGTATTTTCAATAAAAACCTGGATTTGCCGGAAAAGGAAAGAAAAGTGTCGTTAAGTCATTATTAGACGCGAAAAATTTGTCAAATTTGGCCGATGTTTTTTAGAAGAAAGATGCAAGTAAAGAAAATATAAAAAAAATGGATTACAATTAATCAAGTCTATTTATAAATATAAAAAAAATAACACTGAATCAACTAAGGTTTCTAAAATATCAATTGGCAAAAATTAAATCATCCTTCATTTTGGCAAACCTCCCACCGACAGAAGCAGCAGCAGAACAACATTGTTACAGAGCATATTATCAGCTTCAAACTTGGTTGGGTAACGAATTGACAGCAACAGATTGGGGTTGGAAGCAACATCAACGTGGCATTATGCCCAAATTTACAGAAACAGATTTAATTCCGGAAGTATTGCTCAAAACTGTCTGCTGCAGCTGTGAAACTGGATGTAACAGTTTAAAATGTGGCTGTCGAAAACATGGTTTAAAGTGCACACATTTATGCACTAATTGCCATGGTTCTGAAAATTGCTCCAATATGGAAGAAGAAATCTACGAGAGAATAAATGATTCAGATGAAATTGTGGATGAAGAACCAATGCAGACTGGAAATAATATTGGAGACGAAGATGATTGTCTTGAAGATTTCGACGATCAACTAGAGATAGAAAGGTTTATCGAATCTAACGATGAAGAAATGCCTTCAAAGATATAAAAACTAATGAGAATTTCAGATAAGATATTTATAAATGACAAGATTAACGTTTTAGAAAAAAAAAAATATAATGAATAACGTAATCAGAATTAAGTATCTAAATTCAATAGTACGATTTACATGTATATTTATATTTTTTGAAATTTTCTATGACATGAATGTAATTCGAATTTAATTAATAAACCTTTCAACTAAAAAAAAAATTGCAGCAATCACATTTTTTTGATGAGATTATACATAGTAAAAAAAATTACGAATTTGATTTTTTTTCAGTTTTTTGCATTTTCTGAGAAGATTTTCCATAGTAACACCATCAGAAAATAGAGATTCCAGAATAAAAAGCTCCCAAACTTTTTGAAAAAAGCTGATGTTTTGACGCGAGAATTTTCTATTGAAGATTGGGGTGCATTTTTGATATTAAGTTAAAATAAAGCGAAAAAATGGATATTTTAAAACAAATAAATTACAGTGTATCTGGGACATAATAAGGTAAGTTTTCGCCAAGTTTCGTTTGAAAAAGATAAAAATAGAAAACCAAAAACTTGGTTTTCTGGATTTTTTACCAAAATTTTGAGGTTATGTGAAAAAATTGAAAATACAAAAGTTGTAGACCTTTTTATTACCTACAACTTTGCCATTTAACTTTTTTCCATAGGACTTGTAGTTTTGCCAGAACTCAAGATAAACCATTTTCTACCCTTAAAAACTCACCCCCTCCCACTTCCCGATCTCGAATCGACCGTAATTTATTTTTCCTTTCATTCTTATCATATTCCCCTCTTTTTCTAATGGGTTTCATCCTACTGTAATTTTTTTTGGTTTCAAAAATTATCGACCCTGGTCTATATCCATTACTGCAGATTTTAAATATAAATAAAGTCGACTGACGTATGCTTTGATGATAGCAATCAAAGCCGTTCATGCATAGTCTAAAACGGAAGTGAGATGTTACGTCGTTACGTGTAATTAATTGTATGAGCAGATGTAGTACAAGATATGTATGAAATTTAGTGACTGTCAAGCTAAAAATAGAAATATTACTTTTTCTGTTTATGCTCTAGTATCATCGAGCTTCATTATTAAAAATAGTATTTAGCGCGGGTTTTTCTGGAAACCAGATGCCTTTATTTACTTTTCTGTTGATGACGTGCTACTACCTACTACGACTCAATAATTTTGCGTACCTACGATTTTCAGCTGTTTTACTATACGGCGCCGCACCAAATAACGTGTATCTCCAAACATATGGTCCATGTTTCTAGTGTTTCATAATTAACTGTAACATGTTCGCTATATTTTCTCCTCTGATGTTTGAACACTGATTTTAAATGCAAGCGTAAGCGAGACAAACAGCTGACATAGAAAAATTGACAGCGACATTGTCTGTCAAGACAATAAATAAACCCATAACTAATAATATACAAAAGTATTTTGCAGCTTTAAATAATGTAACTCTTACGTATTGGAAAGATATTTTTACAAGCAAATATAAATGTCTTTTGGAATAAAATGGCACATAACAGATTTGGGTGTATCAACGATAGCTGCTTCCCTACTCGAGATAGGAAAAAATGTCTCAAATAAAAAATGTAGCGGGCAATAAAATCTATGTCACCAAAATGTTTACCATTAGTTTTATTTTCATTTAGTATTAGAATAAGAGTAAAGCGATGTTTTTGCGACTATAAACTCGTATACCAGAGTATATTGAAATAAAATCATTTTTACAGGGGGTTTGTGTCTATATTCCAATTTATTACTTTTTTTCGTTCCACCCTCAGTTAAAATTGCAAAAATTACCATTGAACTATTTTGGGAAACACCTCAAGAAATGACTTTTGCAGTATTACACTTCTGTAAGAAATTTAATTTCATCAAACTCGTAAGCAAATATGACGACTGGAAATACATTCTCCTTATGTGACTTTTTCCTACTAAACTAACTAAATTATTCGCCTCAACATATCTTAAGGGGCCTGGGTAGACACCTTTATACGTATGTATTTGCCATGTAAAACACGGACTCCCAATTTCCCGCACAACTCACTTTATTTTCAAACTATATATTTAATATTTCAGAAAGCGATAGTTAAGACCTTAATGGATGACAGCTATTTTCAATTTTCTCAAAAAAGTTTTTTAATGTGCAAAAAAACTCCCAGTGCAAAATAGTACATTCTATAAATGCCTGTAATTTAACAACCAAACACGATATCAAAATAAATAGTTGCACAAGCGCAATCTGCTTTTTGAATAATTACTGTAAGTTTAAAGGTAACGTCAGGAGCTTGAAAATGCGAAATTAATTTTTATAGTGACCTTTAGAACTTACCTTTGGACCTTTTAACCTTACCTTTGGATTTTTGGACTTATCTCCCCTCATTTTAGACACACACACTGGAGAAAGGAAACAGGCGGCCACGCCTC
The DNA here is from genome assembly GCA_951848785.1 of Callosobruchus maculatus. Classification (NCBI taxonomy): domain Eukaryota; kingdom Metazoa; phylum Arthropoda; class Insecta; order Coleoptera; family Chrysomelidae; genus Callosobruchus; species Callosobruchus maculatus. The sequence continues at coordinate 6,983,804 of CATOUR010000100.1, forward strand.
CTCGCTAACATGGAAATTATGTCTTATCTTGGATTCTCAATTTCGCTATACCTTAGACCCTTAATATCATCAAAAATCCTTACCGACCTATAAATGGCTGTTATCGGTAGATTTTTGAAACTATAGCTAGAATCACTTTCATCTGGAATACCGTCAAAGTGGTGAGGAGATGAGGGCATTGAAACGGGTAACTTTGACACCTTTTTAATACCCCGAAACCTGAACCATCTCAGTGGATGCACCACTGACTAAACCCTACAGGCTTAGACAAGGAACGAGAGAGGACGGAACGCGCGGCTGCCATTACTGTTACCAAAAAGCACCAAAAATGTACCAAAGTGCTATTAAATTTACCTGTGATACGTGATTCCTGGCTCCTTCCTGCTGCTGTGGCTTTTACAACCGTAAGCTGCACACCTTACCGTTATGCACACCACAATATTTTACAATGATTATGGTCTTAAAAACGCTAAATATCATAAAAAAATATTTTGATAGCGGTGAAATAGCTATTCATCTTTGGTCACAGCTAATTCATATAGCATCAAACGGACGTGCGGTATCCCCTCTCTTTTATTATCTAAGCCCACAGGCAAAGGCATTAACAGAAAGTTTGAAAAACATCTCCAATTGCTACCATAGACCTGTCTAGAGGAACATTCTGTATATGGAACGAATCAACTATCATTCATAAGATATACTCATCATCTATTCATCTTCACCAATATAAAAAATTCAACTTCACCTCTATAAATAATCCTTTATTGTACACTGCATTAATTTGAATAATGAATCCAAAGTCTGTAGACCCCTGTTAACATGCCAACATGATCCGAAAAAAGCGTGATGAGTTTTACAGACACACTATCTAAGGAAATTATTAGTGAGAAATGAAATGGAACCGTTGAGTCGAAATTTATGTGATATTTATGACAATTCGGGGTTAAAAAAGTGTTGGTAGCAGTCAACACTTAGTATGTTCCAAGTCTCGGTCCCGTAAAGTGCCCAATTTGAAAGCATTGACGTCATGTGCCATTGATTAACAGCTTTTTTATTAGTTTTATTTATCAACAGGCCATTGCCCAACAAAAACACAGTTCACAATACATTTTTACACTAAATCTTAACCTTTCTAGCTAGCCTGTCTAGTTGCCACTTGGAAGATTGTAGATACATTACTGAACCAAGTACTCGAAAATATGATTGCCTGTTTTCAGTAAGCATTCAAAAATTGCTAGCTAGAAAAGTAGGTATGACAAGTCTGCAACATAATGAGCAAGTGGCAAAAATGTCGCATTTTTAATTATCACGCCGAGAGGGAAACATTCGAAGTTGATATAGTACATTTTTTGGACATTTTGACGTCTACGTCACGAAAAACCTTATCACTCGATGTGAGTTTTCATCGTTGGTATGTCGGTAATGCGTGGCGCTTCTACCAATAGCTCAGAAAGTACTCAAGTAACCTTAACGACATTTTTATAGTTGAATAGTAGATTACTATAACGAGACTAAAAAAAAACCTTTATAGTTCGCATGTATGAGGTTGATCCCCGAAGCACTCGACTCTAAAATTTTGGGAAAAATTGTATTTATTTTCCAACATAATCTCTTTGTAGCACAATAGATTATTCCTAGCGATAATCAGTTGTTACTATAATTGATGGCACCACCGGAATGTGGATATATAAATGGTTTAGGCACTAGATGGAGGATTAGGATTAGAGACACTCGTTCAGATCATTCAATGTTTAGAACATTGTTTTTGTTCAACTTGCATTCATTTGGCGCCATCAATTGTAATAACGTGGTATAGTCCGATACACCTTCTACAATAAGAACTGTATTGCTCCTCAAAATAGAGAATAACTGCAGAGGTCACTTCTTCATAGTTGGAAAATCTTTGACCGCTGAGCCACTGCAACTGAATTTTTTTGTTTTTTGTCAATTACTCCGCCGCCCACGCATCGATTTCCAAAATTATACGAGCTACCTACTACGACCCCACAGCATATCGCTACTCAAATTTCATCACAATCCATGCAGTGGTTACTGAGATTACGACGTTAGAAAAACGCCAACAGATAGACCGATGGAAAGGAGGGACGAGGATTTTCGTTATATAGATACCATAAAATGTCCAAAAAGCTTATCATCTTAAAATCGAAAATTTTCGCGATCACAATACCCCCTTCGGCTATCAGTATTGAAAGTAAAAAGACTAATGTTCTTACCTCGATATCAACTTCATTGGTCAGAATAAATTTCATTATTAAAGCTTCAAGTTTTAGCAATCCTTTAAAGCGTAATCAAAAAATGTATTTATTGATGTCGCACTAATGAATATTTAACTCCAATTTTACTTATCTATAAATACGTAATTCTTGATCATTTCTAGTAATAGGAAAAAGCTTTCCTTTGTCTTAAACCAATTCTTTTTAAATGCGGATGTGTAGGCTATTTGACGCTATTTTGTAAATTACTCCACATTTCTCTTCACAAGAATCAGACTCTGTCAAAGCTTTTTGTAAATTAGATGCAGATCAATAGCTCTACTTGGTCACTCACTTACGTTAGCAAGAACGTGGGTGTATATATTTACTTTCCATTATGTATGCACTTATGTAATGGGATGCACTTTGGACACTAATAAGTTGTAGAAACATGTTATTTCCGTTATTATTCACCCGTTCCTCCGATTTAGTATTTTTTAGAAGATGTGTTGTATAGAATCTGTATGATGGCGTACGGAAATTAATGATGTTCGATATCACATTAGCTGTCAAACATTTATCTAAGACAATTAATAATAGTGAAATATTATGTCTGTATAAATGAAGTCATCCAAAAAATTATATTAGACGTCTGTTAAGTTAATTTGTTATGACGGACAATTGGCGAATCCAAAAAATACTTGTTATTGACCCTTATGGTTTCTTTTTACGAAATTCATATTTGAACCAAATAGGGACGACTTACTTATTTAGCATATGGCGTTAAAACAAATTACAATGAATTCCAATCATAACGATCACATCACAATTAAGGTTACAAACATTGAACACTTTTATGTGAGCTGTTGACTCTGGTATCGCCATCAGGAAGTCCTCGGCCGATTCTCCATAAGCTGTTCTAAGACAGGCTTCTACAATAGCCGCATTCGTTTTGCAAGTGATGTGAGATATTTTAAACTAGAGATTTTAAAATTAGTAAAAATCAGTTGTATTAGGCCTTCAAAAGAACAGCTGAGCACAGTAGTGATGTAACGAATATTCGCACTTGTTGATGTTCGCATATTTTAACATAATTATTGGCATTCACAAAATTACTGCAAATTTTTTGCGAATTGAATGTAATAGTTGATAAAACAAAATTCATTCATTTCTTGAGTTTCTTGATATAAAAAGTAGGAATGAATTTACTTGAGTGAATTCAAACGACGCTCTGGCTGTGGAATTTGTTGGTATAAATATTCTTTTTATTATTATATTGACAAAACCGGATTTTTCCCGGACTAGTAATCAACAAATTTAACATTTAATTAAAAAAACAAAAGTAAAGTTATTGACCGCGGTGAGATTCGAACCCACGCCCTTTCGGACTGGTGCCTAGCGTCTTAACCGCTCGGTCACGCTACCTGTGCTTCAGGAATATCAATATACCGTACATAACACGTCGTCAGCTACCTGTCGCAATTTACATCGATTTTTTTAAAACCGGAAGCGGTATTGACAAAACCGGATTTTTTCCGGACTAGTTTTTTCATGCTAATTCCGAATCTGTATTTAGTTTTTCTGTACACCTGTAGTTTTGTAGACTGACAGACGGACGGAGGGACGGACGGACAGCCAGAGACTCTGCATAAGCTCTCTCTAGTGACTTCATTGAGTCAGTAAGAGATAAAAAAGTAACTTTTCGAGAGACGGAAGTATAAAGCTTTGTCATCAGCCAAAACAGGCGCTATTGGGCTGACACCAATCCTTGAGAACTGCATGAAAGGCCCGCTCTTCGGATTTGTCTGCTTATGATTTTAAGGAGTTTTTTGAAATCCCGAGTTTATGTTAACTATCCAAGGACCCTACAAGAATTGAAGGTGAACATCAAGTAAGAAATTGCCAAGATAACGCCTGCTGTATGCTCCAAAGGGTCATGACTAACACCAGAAATCGGGTTATTCAGTGTGTTGAGAGCGGGAGACGTCGCCTACCTGATTTGATCGTCAAAACTATGTAAAAAATATTAGATACGAGCCTCTATTGTAACAAACAAATAAAAATGTACTGATTCATACAGTGTGTTTTATTAATTTTTGAAAAAAGAAAGTTGTTGCCGCACCCTTTATAAAGCTGCGTCCTCCCCGCGTCAACACTGTCGATCAACTTTGTCTATCGACACTGTTGATCAACAGGTTGACAAAGTTGCATAACTTCTCCAACGAAGATGGTGACGTCAAGTAAGAATTTTAAGCTTTCAAAACCATACCATTTACCTTTATACACATCCCCCGTACAAGTTACGGGTTTCTGGCTGTCATTTATTTCTTTTATTTCTCTTTCAAATTGTTCTGAGGATTTTTAATTTCTTGTTCTTATAGTTTTTGGCCTTAGAATCCCATAGATTTGTTTTCAATTCAATAAAGGCTATGACTTTAACTAGCTTCCATTGCATTTTTCCAACGAAAACGCTCGACCACCATGTCAACAAGGCATAACGTCACTAAGTAGTAACAGTTGGTCGAATATTCAACTCAAGTCGATCGGCTGCTCGTTAATGTTTACCTACAGACAAGATAAGTTGACAAGTCGAAAGAGTGTCAATCGACAGCGTCGACTTGGTGAGGACGCAGCTTAATACTTAATGAGGTGTAGTGGGAAGCTAATGGGGTATACACTAAAATCACGAAAGCTGAAAGCTCAGACCTATCTAAATCTAAATCTAAATCTAAATTTTCATCTTTCGTTTTCAGTGTTTCCATGACATTTAAAGGGAAGATATTGTAGATGTTCTAACAAAGCGTTGCTTGGAATAGTCAGAAATAAAAAGTAGAAACCTTAAATCTCAATAGGAGCAGAAAAACAAGATACACACTTCTTCTGAAGTACATACTTTTTGATCAGTCGAATATAAAAACGTTTCATTAATATAATCAGGAGATGGTTTAATCATAATACTAGTATAAGCATACATGACAAACATAAATCTCCCAATTGTTTTTTAAATAAACAAAATTCTCCAACTATATCAAAAGTTCACCTTCTAATTCTATCTCGATCATTAATAATGAATATTGTGATTGCTTCATTCATAATTATAATTACAGCTCCGATAACTAATGTATTCAAATGGATACATTTATCAAATCATTGGCTGAAGATATAAGACAATCTACTGGTGCGTATTTTTATTAGCTGTCAGATATACGCACTTAATGAAAATGTATATCTTATTACAAGAGGTCTCTGACACCTAAAAATATAAAAATAGTATCCATAAATATTTATAAGTTATGGGTTGCTTCCAGTTTTCGAGTGATTATATTGTAGTTTCATTGAGCTAGGTGAATACAAAATAGTAAATGTTTTAACTAGAATATTTATTAGAGAATACTTGAGATTGCTCTCAAGTATTCACATACGGTAAGGTAATAATGCTCTAAACAATTACTGGTGAATGAAAAGTTTACTTTTCTACATGGTTTTCTTTATTAGGTAAAGCAAATATCTCATATATCCCGAAAACTTACTTAAAATTGAGTTAATAATGCATAGTCCAAACTGCTTGCGCACAGTAAAAGTTCAAAAGTTTCAAGGTAGATAGAAGTTGTACTCGAACTGGAAAATTACAGGTTCCATAACCCTGCGTAAAAGAATTATCAAGCTATAGTTAGTTATGGGGGTATCAAATACGAGAGGTGATAGTTTGGGCATATAGCCAATATCTCTTCAGGAATATCGATTGGCTAGCCAACTAGTTATTATGTATGTTACTGTAAAAGTGTCTACTTGAATAGTTTGTAAAGTAGCCGGATAGTATCTAAACTATCCAGGTACCTGGTTATTAGTGGAAAGTTACCTTTCAATTAAAATAGCAAGAAATGTTGGTTAGTTTGTAAACTATCCAGCGAGTTTGTAAACTAGCCAAGAATTGCCATTAAAGTACAAATCAAAAAAGAATCACACAAATTGGGTGGGGTTTTTGGCAAGTTTACAAACTGTCTATAGTATTTGGATAAAGTGTGAACTAAATCTTTCTAGTAATATATAACTGCCAACTCGTTGGTGGCACCTATTTTTTGCTAGGAATTATTTAAATTAAACTTACCAAAGGAAATGTCTTAGTATACATGCTAAATAACGGGTTAGTAATTACATATTACTAGGAATATTCAGTTCACGATTTATCCGAATTCTGTGGTTAGTAAACTAACCAAAACTTCTGGTTGATTTCGTGGAAATATTTTGCGGTTTGTACTTTAACAACAATTCGTGGCTAGTTTACGAACTATCTGGATATAATACAAGTTAACCATCATTCGTTGATATTTTAACTGAAAGATAAGTTCCCACTGAATTAATCAGGTGTTTTGATAGTTTGTATACTATCCAGTTAGTTTATAAAGCAGCTATGTAAGTACTTTAACCGTAACATATACATGTTTCCAGAGATTTTTAAACGAATAACATCAAACTCATTTTTTTGATAATAATAATTTAATAATAACAATTTCATTTAAAACTAACAAGTCTTTAATATAGTAGGACAGCTGGGCGACAATTTTGAGGTACTGTGAAAGTTTATCAAATAGTTCTTCGATATTATTGTAGCTAAATAGCCAAATGAAATAATAATTTTTTGAAAAACATATTCGTGAGAGCCTTTTAAATATTAATTTCCTCGAATATAACATTATATAGACTGATTTTCAAATTAATAATTTTTAATGTCAAAGATTACTCTGTTAAAATTTCGAAGTATCCCAATTGTATATATTTTTTATCCTTAGGCTCAATAATTTTGCAAACATTTCTAAGTTCCATGTTTCAAAAAAATCATTATTTCAAAATTATGAGGGTTGTTAAACTTCAATAACTCTTCATACAATGATCCAACCGTTGACTTTCTATTTAGTACGTGCACATACAATGGGGAGGGGGTAAAAGGGATAACTAACCCCCAATATTTCTGAGAGAAAATGTATTCCATTGTTTTCTCAAGGAACGAGTAGTTCTAAATTTGCGCCACGTATATTTTATAAAAACATATTACTGCAAATTCGGCATCTATTCATATACCTTGCGATTCAGATAAGAATAAAGGTTAATGCATATTGCATAATGTGTTTCTATTTTAGCATATTTCAGAGTTCAATTGCAGCTTATTTATTTATTTATTTATCGACTTGATTTGGGCGACATTGAATTTAATTAATTATACAAATAAGTACACTTAACACTAACACCTAAACCTAAGCTAACAGCGAAACGTGGATATTTATAATATTTCGTACATATATGTGTTGCACTTCTTTGTAGGTACGTAAGGTTATTAGCTTTCCGCTTTGTGGCTATCTGTATTTTGTATTACCCATAAGGATAAATGGTCATTCGTTTCCGACGGTATTCGGAGTTTCGCATTGTGGGTCTTTGTAATTTACCCACAAAGCGATAAGCGCATACAAAAATTACCCGGAACGCGATGTGAGAGATTAGAGAAATCCACAACGCGTTCTGAGTATAAATTTCGGTCAATGGCCGAATTTGGTTATTGAGTACAACATATGCAACAGCAATAGTGAAAAAATATTACTCGAAATGGAGCATTATGCTGTAGCAATAAAATGTTTTTCATTTTTCTTTTAAATCTATGACTTCAAGGTCGCATGTCCTTTCTATTATAATATATTCACTTTCTGCTGCTTCAACTGCCTCGACGAAGGTATTAGCCAGAAAATGGCGAAGGCACACAAACCTCATCTCCTGCTACATCCCCAAGACTGGATACGCCCTTGGTAATTATCAACGATAAAAAACTATTAGGCAAACTCTTAAGTTACCTCAGTCAGAGTCCTACACAAGATTGTCACTCAGATTTTAGACTATTATGGCCAGCAGATTTATAAGACTACAGTTGGGAAGAAATCAATCTAGATAAATGTGAATATACATCAATAGTTATTATAGTCACTTCCGTAGCTAATTATTCATATTATTATGGTAATAATATTTCTAACATCAGTTTCTGCCTTGCCTTATTCAGCATCCTTTCTTCCATCGCGCAAAATTGTACTAGGTTAATTAAAATAGATCTGAAAATGATCTGAAATCGTAAGCGTTTTCCCAAATAAAGAAAGGGTCAGAGCAGCTTTATCAGTCTACAGCTTGGAAGAAAGCAACCTAGATAATAGTCTGAGTCACTTCCATAATTTGCCTTTTGTAACTCAATATTAACATGTGGCTCTGTCACACATTTCTGAAAAACTCCCTCAAGATCTGTTTCAATAGCCGCAACGCATTCACTTGTATGAAATACTTATAAGCTCATGAAGCTAAAAAACTTGCTTACCTCAGCGACACAATTGAATTGGTAGGCAGCCTCCTAATTTATTGTGTGAATGCATTACAATCAAAATCATTCAAATAGAACTACAACAACCATTACATACCTATACATATATTACATCTTATAAACAAAAGACGTACTTATTTCTGTATAATAGTTCCAAACGACTGCTGGTACGCATAATGACTTGTAATTCGTCTTTTCAGGCGTGGAACATTAATTTTCCGATTAATTTTTTCAATCAAATCATTTACATGGTTCAGATTCCGTTACACCCGCATTCACTTTAAATTGTGTACAATGAGGTAGCCAAAAGTTATCTATGAATCACTATAATGTTATGTTTTAATATTAGGCTAATATATAATAGGTAAGGAGGTAGTGCGTATTATCTGTGCTTATAGTTCAACATCAGTATTTTGCATAGATAAAGGATGCAGCAAAAAGACTATCTATGTCAACACAGACAGTCGGGCGGATCTGATGGCCTTGGCAAGTAATCACTATACGTCAAAAATGCCATAATTCTCTAAAGACACTGACGAAGACCAACACATTAACATTATCTTGGTTGCCAATTCACATAGGAGTGCGTGGTAATGAGAGGGCCGACAGGTGTGACAAGGAAGGCGCAGGAGTCCCTTTCTACGGGCCAGAACCCGCATGTGATATATCATACAACATAGTACGGACAGCTGTCACAAGATGGGTGTCAAATGAGCACCAGAAGCGCTGGGACATAGTGGCATAGGCGTAGGTGGGTGGGGGCTTGGGGGCTTAGCCTACCCCAAGAATGAAATTAGCCCCTCCAAAAATTCAAAATTAATTCGTTCTGTTATGTTTATTGTATCTAGGATGGGGAATATACTGTGTAAGGCTTTCGCGGCCATCGTCCAATGAATTTGTGGTTCTTGGGTTTTTAGGCCGGCGTCGTTTAGCGTTAACGCCTAAAACCCCAAGAACCACAAATTCATCTAGGATGGGGAATTGAGCCCCTCTAAGTCTAGGGACTTAAGCCCCTTCAGATTTAGGGACTTAACTCCGCCTATGCAGAGTGGTGGGGAATGTTCAGTCTGAGAGGATGCTGAAGAACCCTGATGTCTGAATACTGCAGACGCTCTCAGACTGAGCAGGAAGGAACTACGAAAGGTGGTTGGATTTATAACAGGCCATTGGACGTTCAGTGCACACCTGCAAAATTTGGTGATCGATGTGGCGAGGCAGAGAAAACAGCTAAACAGGTTATCTTCGACTGTCCTACCTTGAGTAAAGGTAGGAACTCCTATCTGGACGTAGGTCAGGAGCGAAGGCAGGAGAACATTGTCCAATGCATCTCAAAGTTTGCAAAGAACCTAGAATGAGATTGTCCGATCCCTTTGACCAGGGATGCACAATAAGCCTTAAGGTTGAGCGGCAACAATTGGAGTAACTGAACCCTAACCCCCCTAATACTAAATAAAAACAGTAGTTTGGTGTCTCTTTCAGAATGGTATATGGATAAATATTTTGGAATTTATCATATTCAACATTGCCAGATTGTGGTTTTAAAAATGAAGCGGAGAAGATGTCTTGGAACAGATGAGAAATTGATGGGTGTATAATATCCTGAACCTATGGGTATTCAAATAGTACAGAATGCAAGGACAGCGAAAAAAGAATCTTATCTTCATATGAACATGGTGAACGATATGCCTGCTCCGTATTCAAATATATAGTGGTTAGAGCTGAGAAAGCTCTCAGTAAATAGCAAAAGGAACTGAACTCTATTCAATAACTATACTTGAAGCTCACTTATTTTAAAAATTAGATGTGTAAAAAAGTCCACAAATCGTCTTCATATAATTTCTAAAACTCATCATGTGGTTACCTCTTTGTTCGCTAGCACTTTACTGCACTTTACTGACCCATCAATAAAAAAGCATATATACTGGAAAATAAACCTTTCTGGCCAAAATTTGAATTTGAATACGTTTCGTTTTAGTACGAATTACTAAAGTCATAATCTGGCGAAACAAGCTGTAAATAAGTGTGACTAGATAAGAATGTTCAGGAAGATACCACAAAAGTCTTCAAAGTGCTTTAAATACTTTCACTGTCACAAACTGTCATCTCCTTATGGACTAAATGCTCCTTCAATAAGACTTCAGGTTTTTTATTATCTTATTGACTCTGCGACTGTGAGTCGCTAAGGCAGAATATCAAAAGTTTAATTGAAATGTCCCTCTAAAATGAAATACGTTACTTCGATTGACTCCCGGACTACAGGAACTGCTCAAGTTAAAGCTGTGCTTAATTTTTTAATGTGTCCTCTGACATCTGATAAATTAGGGACTATTTCAGATATGTGAATCGTAGACTGCGTAGTTGACCTCACCGTCTGATATTCGGTCTGATGTATGCATCTGTTCAAAGTTTGATGCGGCGTGTCATAAACATAACCAATTTTTATGTTTATGAATAAGAAAAAGTGTTTTATACATAATAATTATATTTTGTCCTTATAAAGCAATAAGATATAACTGTATGCCAAACAGCATTGTCTGGGAAAGTGTGAGACTATGATTTCTGAATCGCTTAAAAGTATTGTTCGGTATTCACATGATTCACGCTGCATTCCGTCAAGTTGGGTAACTTCATGCAAGTTTACATACAAAACGCTTTTGTCCTAATCTAGGATTGTCACTGTTGTCAGTATAGATCGGCCGCCAGCATTAGTGGAAAATATGAATTACCTTCTTAAGCAGGGCTTTAATGTACTGATTTTTTAATCTAGTTTCCATCATTTTAGTAGGGCAGTCAGAAGAATATTCGGACCGGGTAGGGTGGTACTATCTACAAGCACCATAATGAAAATAATCTTATTGTCTTACAAGAATGAATAAATTGCTGTCATCCATGTTTTGATGGAGAAAAAAAATATATTTCATGCAAATCGACAATAACTTCTTTGAAAATGGTGATGCAGATTCATTCCATCTCATATAGGTTCAATGACCTTGTTTTGTCTGCCACCTACTTGGTCAGTCTCACGAATGGGATTACATAACATCTACCTACGTGTTACATTTAAAGTAACTGTTGGAAAATTTACCTAAATATTGTGGTTCGTTACGGTCGCTCTCTGAGTGGACATTAAGTCATCGTGAATAAGTAGAAGTGTGAAGAAGGTTGTCCTTGAGTTTACGATATAAATGTATGCACTTATATCCCTTGTCATAGATCTCTACTTTGTACATGAGGAAGGGTTATCTGTCTATCTTGCAGCACTTAGGCTGAAATAGCCTTCTTGTATATCCTTCAAATTGATTTACCGAGAACTGGGTGTTCAATAATCCCAACCTGGCGAATTAAGTGCTAAAACAGCACATAGAAGCTCTCTTTAAATTGTCCACAGCAGGCCAGTATCGGTTCTTGCAATCATTGCTTTATAAAAATTGAGAAACTGACCACTTAGGTAGCCTACTTACATAAATACTTCCCAGCAAAATCCTTCTTCTTCACTTGATAGCTCAAACATAGGGTGAGCATATACTTCATAGATAAGGGGGGGGGGGGTACTGGAAACACCTTGCTGGATTCAGAGTCACGTAACGTATGACGTGACGTAAGCAAAAAAGGGGCATTCATAGTCACGTAAGATGCAAGAAAGTGGAGACAGGCGACACTGTTGCCCATTAGAATATGAGACACAGACACAGATAACATTGACAACAAATGACTATGTGGCGGTAGGTCAATGTGCATGAACCAAAATTATCACATTCTCAATAAAGGTACCTCACAGTTCTCAAGCTGTTTGTATTCTTGATCGAAGTAATAAGAATTCAGCTGGAAAAAATGACATCTTTTCTATAACTTTATGAAATAGTTGGTGGAAGGAACATTTTAGTTGTGAATAAAATTATATTCTTGATCTGAGCATATTTCTTCACAACGAAAAACTTTCTTCGTTCAAATTAACCATATGTTCCTTATCAAGAAAAATTTCTTAGAGCGAGAACAGATGTTCTTGTCGCAAGTGTATCTTCACAAGATTATCAGAATTCTTTAATTGAGAATACATATATTTTTATGTGTGTAGCCAAAAAGTTCACTTGATAGTTCAGGTACCCTTACATAAGGCCAATACACTTTTTAATGGGCCTATACCGTGATTTCAAATTGATCAATTTATTTACTGCGGTATTATTTTTGATGATACATAGGATCGTTTACTGTAAAAAGTCAGCAGAAAACTTGATCCAAATGAGAATAACACTAAAAAGAAAATTGTACTGTAATTTGAAATAGCCGATGATGACGTCACCTGTAGGGAACCAATGAGAAGCGTCCTTTCGTGGTCCGATGACTACGAGCGGATGCTATTGTTTTGTACCAGTGAGCTCTTATTGGTTCCCTACAGGTGACGTCACGACCTGGGCGGGAAGTGTATGGATTCAAAAACTTCAATATTTAGAGCAATTTTTTTCGGTTATAAATACGATAGAAAAATTTTGTAAAATTATTTATGGCATCTACGTGGTGCCATGGTTCGTTTAAGCCAATAAACCAAAAATGTGGTATAGGCCCATTAAAATAGTTTTCTATAATATACGAGAGTCCTTTTATGGGTATATGCAAAAGGTTTTCTTGATGCTCAGAATTATGTATACAGGGTGGCCAATCGGGTGACGATAATAATTTTTTTTTAGATAGCCCGTACCGAAACCTATCCAAAACACCCCCATGTATGTGTACCGATTATTGATAGTTTTCGAGTTATGATTTTTTTTTGAAAACTTAGAGATTTTCCAGTTTTTCTAAGAAATCGTCAAAAACAAAAACAAGAATGCTTTTTGGCTTTTATTTTTTCCTGCAATTATACTCAGTATTAAGCCTATTTTAATATCCAATAAAGAGAACCTGTACATCCGAACAATAATTAAGTACATTTTGGGGCCAAAGTTTGAAATCTCTGTTTTTAGTCAGAAGACCAAAACCTTCAAAATAAGATTAAAAATACTTATGCCTGGTTCTGGAGCTTTAAACTACTCTTAAAAACTTTGCAAGACATTGCACTTTCGAAATAATAATGAAAAAGTAGCACTTATGGGGACATTTTGCGCCGTACGTGAGTGTTAAAGGTAAAAAGGTGATAATTCTCGAATTTCCAAAATGACTTAAATAACTATTATTTTGCTTTATTATGATAAATTAAAGAAAAAAAAACTCGTAGCAACTAATAAACCCAATAATCGTTGATGTTTTGATGACTAATACTCAAATTGTGATTTTTGAAGTGTTTTTGCTATGTACTATTGAACTTCTGCTAAATTAAGTTGTATGGAAAGTTAACAAAGGAAAGGAATAATAAACAATAATCTAATTTCATGGCAGAATTATCTGGGAAGCGATGTCGTCGAGCTCATGTCGGCGAAGCGCAGTTGTGTTAATTAATTTTCGGTAAAAGGCAAGGTAATGTTAGGATGGACCTGAAAAGGTGATTTATATCGCTAGGTCTTCCTTGACAGGTCAGTAGACAGCCTATCATGAATACAACAAGTTTTTCAGTTTTTCAAGCCCCCACCCCCCAAACACCCAAATTCCACCCCCCCCCCAAAAAAAAGCAGAAAAAGATCAAGAACCTCTAAAACGCCTAAAAACGAAGTTTGAGGAACATTTGAAATTTTTGTTTTAATTACTCCGTCGCCCATGTACCGATTTTCAAAGTTATAGCAGCATTACCTACTAAGACCCCACAACATATTGCTGCCCAAATTTCATTACAGTCCATGCAGCGGTTACTGAGGTTACGAGGCTAGAAAAACGCGTACAGACAGACAGACCGACAGGCAGACCGACAAACAGAACGACGGAAATGAGTGACGCGGATTTTCGTTATGTAGACATTATAAAACGACCAAAAAACCTATTATCTCAAAATCGAAAATTTTCACGATCGCAATCCTCCCCTCACCTATCGGTGTGGGAAGTAAAAGGGATGGCGTATGCTACGATAACGCTTCCCAGGTAATTCCGCCAAGGAGTTAAAGGTCAGATTGTTGTGTTATTATTCTTTTCCTTTGTTAACTTTTCATACAACTTAATTTAGCAGAAGTTCAATAGTACACAGCAAAAAGCACAGGTATTAATAGGTATTAATTTTTTTATTAAAAGTGATTAAAACATCAACGATTATTATGTTTATTAGTTGTTATGAGTTTTTTTTCTTTAATTTGTCATAATAAGGTAAAATAATAGTTTTTTAAATCATTTTGGAAATTCGTGAATTATCACCTTTTTACCTTTAACAGTCACGTACGGCGTAAAATGCCCCCATAAGTGCTATTTTTTCATTATTATTTCGAAAGTGCAATGTCTTGCAGAGTTTTTAAGATTAGATTGGAGCTCCGGAACCAGGCATAAGTATTTTTAATTTTATTTTGAAAGTTTTGGTCTCCTGACTAAGAACAGAGATTTCAAACTTTGAGCCCAAAATGTACTTAATTATTGTTCGGATGTACAGGTCCTCTTTATTGGATATTAAAATAGGCTTAATACTGAGTACAATTGCTGAAAAAAATAAAAGCCAAAAAGCATTCCTGTTTTTGTTTTTGACGATTTCTCGGAAAAACTGGAAAATCTTCAAGTTTTCAAAAAAAAAATCATAACTCGAAAACTATCAATAATTGGTACACATACATGGGGGTGTTTTGGATAGGTCTCGGTACGAGCTATCTAAAAAAAAATTATTATCGTCACCCGATTGGCCACCCTGTATAACTCTAACGTGCATGGAAATACATAGTTAAACTACTTGACACATTGTTTTGTAGAACTTCAAGATACTTGGTAAACTGGCTAATCCGAAAATTTAGAAGCTCATGTTTTTGCTATAGTGCTCTCAACTAAACTCTCAGAAAATTTTCTTACATTTTTACATTCCCATTGGATTGTATTTATTCGATAAGCTCTTGGACTATGGCTAAAATTACAAACTATTTGTGACTGCATCAATTACTACATAATTTTAGGATTCGGCAAACTAACTAACATGTGTTGACCCTTTTCATCATGATTTATGTGCTAGTTTCATATTAAATGGTGCCGATGATGTCATGCGCGCAAACCGTTTACGTATACAGTTACATAGATAAGCATTGTTAATTTTTTATTTTATTGTTGTTATAAAACCTATTTTATGGCCGCCTCAACCTCGACTTAGGACAATGTATGCAAAAATGCACTTTATAGATATTGTACCACGAGATTCATAGAAATTCAAGGTTGATTTTTATGAGCCATAAGTAATGCAACATTAAGATTCATGATTTGTTGATAAGGTGTATCATTTTCAGTCACTATACTCTGTTCATCGATGAAAGTAAGTATTACATAGATATCTGTTTGTATTACTAACGGAGCTCAAATGGCAAAAGTAGGTTCTTTTTAACAGTATGTATCAAAACGTATCCAAATAAAAGGGTCAAGTGTTAAAAAAATCGTGTCACAGCTTTCTTCACAATGCTCATGTAGTGAGATCAATGGAATGTTTTATTAGAAATAGATCCTAATTATTCTCTAATTATCCCATCTACTTACATTTACAATCAGTGTTCAGGCCACGATTTACTCCCAGGTTTCTTCAATACTATTTTAATTTTATGATTTCTACTCACATCGACCTATTGGCTACCAGTACTAAGACAATAATATATTTCCACCATATCCAAGTGCATTACCCAAAAATTAAGAGAATGGGAGAAAGAGGTGACGCTAAGTATGTGGCAAGACACTGGAGAAACCATACCCACTTGGCAATGAGAACAAGAACACTTATACCGGACATCAGAAGTTGGGTCAACCGAACACCGGGCCACGAACTACTTCCTGACGCAGTCCTTGACTGGTCACGGTTACTTCTGGACCTATACTAAAACAAAACAGCTCGTCTATTGTGATTATTGTGGTGCTGAGGATACCCTGTTCAGGGTTATTTTAAAAACGTCCTGAACGCGCAAAATTTGGTCGGAAAAATGGTGAGCAACAGACTCAAATAGTCAGAGTAAAATACTTAAGGTGTCAAGTTATGAGCAAAAAAGAAAGACGAAGACAGGTTGAGAGAGGTGGCGTCCAGCTAAAAAGACGAAGAACCTGGGAAAACAGTTTATTGATTCTCCGCGACGAAGAGAGAAGGGATGAATAGGAAGTGAAGTCAGCTCGTTGTCTTGAAGATGTGTCAACCCTTTGACAGTTCCGAAGATATACAGGAAACGCGTTTTAGGACCGATTTCTCAATATCCAGTTAAATATTTATCTACAAGATAACAGCAACTGTTAGATAAATTGTTTAAACAATTGAAGGCTAAACCTATGAAGTCACGTAAATCTTATCTGACAATTGTATCCATAGCAACGCTATCTCGCAGATACCTATCTGATGACACTTTAACTGGACATTGAGAAACCGGCCCTTAGTCGAGCCGTGGTGACATGTCGGATGGACGCGGTTGTGTTTGTTGGACATGACATCAGAGGATTCAAGCTGGTTCAATGTTGGGTGGGCAGACCACGGGCAGACTCTCTCTCTCTCTCTCTCTCTCTCTCAGTTCCGGATGTGCAAGTTGTTCTGTTCTTGAGAATTTCCTAAACCCTTTATATTAAAAAAACATACCTAAGCAGGAAAAACGTCTTAATAAATTAATATGAAAAAATTCTTATAAACCCTCATTATATGAGGGCATAGATATCGATAGATCCCGTTCCCTAGACATTCAGGACATCTACTTCTGACTGGATTTGATCTGGAAACAGGAGTGAATGCATATATTTTAATACCGTGAATATTAAAAAAAGCACTTGTCTTCTATCTTTCTCTAAAAATATGGGCTCAGCTCCAAAGAATTGGAGCCCAACATATCAGATGTGTGGATTCCGTCTTGTAGTAAGGCAAAATATTGTTTTCTTATTATGAATGTGTGGCCAACAACCGAGCGGTATTACCACCACACTCTTTTGAGTGTGTCCTGACGATTCCTATTTCTATACTCCTGTGACCAGTAAATCTTTGTGTAGAGGTTTCGGATCTTTTTTTAATATTGAATTTATTACTATTGCAGGATCTTACAGGATTGAATAAATAATAAAAAAGAAGTCGAATAGATATGACAAACAAGATTCCATAAGATAAATAACTAAACAAATTGGGCATTTTGAGAATAGTTAATAATTTCAAAATGCGACAATTTTTCGGTTATGCATCAAGGACTGATTAATACTACACCCCTCCCTCAGCAGGATCTCTGCAAGACGAAAGATTAATTTTTTGGATGAACGAATGAATCTATGAAAGGAGAGAGGCTTTCTGAGGAGAATCTCCAGTGCATGGGCCTACAAGCAGACCCTTATGCACTTCTCCTTACACTAGTTCTCAAGTGCAGCCTTCATAGCAAAGGTGAGGATGGCCTTAGGTCCTCCCAACTTATATACCGATGTTCAAGAGCCCTTGAAGCAAGTATGGTCTGTCTGTGATACAGAAGGTCTTCACAGTGACTTAGAATGTGTGCTAAGGACTATTTCTCCTCGCCATGGTGTGCACATGTAGGGTCGCTGGCTACCTTCATCACATACAAGTGACGTCTGAAGGTATTATGGCCAGAAAGTAGGCCCACAGGTAAGGTTAGCCGGCTTCTGTTCAGTGGGAGACAGAACCGCTGCACCTTGGACCGAGGTCGTAAAATAAGATCTCTAGCTTCACGGATATGTCCAGAGATCCCTCTCTATCTCCTAAGATATTGATATCTATTGGAAACTCTCAGTAAATGCATGTATAACACAAAAAGTGAGCAACACCAATTAATCATCAATTAAAACCTAATAATAAATCAAGCAAAGATCCATCAAGAAACCTTTCATCATCTCTCTTACAGTATTTTCCCTAGAGTAGACTAACAATCCATTTTTCAGATGCTTTGACCACCGTGAGATTACTAAAACTGTTGTGTTATATACCTATATAACACAAAACCTGTGCAATACCAATTAGTGAATTAAATCCGAATGATGAGTCATGTAAAACTCCATAAAAGCTTAATAATTTTAATAATCTCACGGTTTTATTAGCCCAACTGTACTTAAAGGCAGACGATATAAATATGTCAAGGAAAACAAATATTATTTTCTATACATCGTAGCGAAACTTTATCTCTGACAGGTCCCCTTTCATGAGATGCATTTTTGTATCTCATATTTACTAATAATGCAAACAGTTGCATTAATCGTCAACAGAGTGAAATTGTAACATCCTATTTTTAACGGTAATACTTTAAAAGCTTATCTTCTGCTGATAACAATGCAATGCTACGGATATACAGGGTGTCCTACGACGATTAAGACAAGCAATATATCGGAACTGGGCAGTAGTAGAGAATTATAATTTTGGGGATGTAAATTAGAGCAAATGTTACCCAATGAAGTATTTGTTTTTGGCCGTGACGTGACGTCCGATACAAAATTATTAATGGGATACCCTGTATATCAATGCCTACTTATGTTCCACCCGATGAAACAATTCCAACAAACTAGCACACTTGGGGTCTAAAGTGACTAATTTAAGAGCTACATGTACTTAAAGGATTGTACCACTACCATTGATTATACATATAACATACCTCTATGCTAGTGTTTGTTTCATTTTTTGTCATAATGGTAATGGTACAATCCTTTAAGTACCTGTAGCTCTTGAATTAATCACTTGAGACCCCAATTGTGCTAGTTCATTGGAATTGTTTCATCCGAAGGAATACAGAAAGGCATTAATATACAGGGTAGGACTAGAAGCGATGGACTTGTCCTCTCTGGTCAAGAGTGGTATTGACGAATAGGAAAAATTCTGATTAGCAGCCTTAGCTACAGACCAGAATGTACTGGAGTAGAACTAGAACATGAGAGGAGCTTGTTCTTATGTATCTAAGTCTAATAAAAACACGTGCTTGATGGTTTAGCTGAAACCTTACAGACTGATGTTGTCTTTGGGCATACTGATCAACCTTAGTTATTTTTAAAACTGAGCAACTGCGAAGGCTATGCCTAAGTACCAGAATATCGCATCTTTCCATACTACATCTCCTGGCTCCACTCCTCCTCGAGATCATTGCGTCATTGGATAACGCAATAATAAGGAAAGATGCAACATTTGCTCTAATGTACATCCCCAAAATGATAATTCTCTACTACTACCCAGTTCCGATATAATGCTTGTCTTAATCGTCCCGGGACACCCTGTATCATTCCACAAGAACAGTAAAATATTTGAGAGCTTGTATATTATATAACACACATGAAGGGTGACATATTGTGCGAAAACGTAACAATTGCATTAAATACTCTAATATGATTCAACAAAATTGTTTACTGTTCCACTACATTAAAATAATTGTTAATGACAGATTCCCTCAGTATTCTGACTGCCATGGAGCAAGAGTTCAGAGTGAGGTTTCTCGATCAAGTAAAGCTACTCAAAGCAAACAATAAACACTTTATGTGGACTCCTAGTAACTGTGGTATCCAAGGTAATGAAAGAGCCGATCGTTCTGCAAAACCAGCAGCAAACTGTGAATATGCCAATGAAGGAATGCCAACTACACTCCGGGACTTGGTCACTTGCATCAAGACCAGGGTCTTGCACGATGGGTGGAACCAATACAGTGGCAATATGAGGCACATAAACCTTAACTTGGAAGTCCAAATTATCCAAAACAGGTTGACATCAGGTTGTCCTATGCAGATTTCACGTAGGACATACCAACATTACCCACTCCCCACTACTTGCAAGAGACGCCACTCCGAGATGTACAAACAGTGAGACACCTTCTCTCAGCCTGTCCGTTATACCAGTCAAAGAAAGCTTACAAATCAATACAGACTTGCCCCAGATGGTATCAACTACTCTACCAAATATCAAGACCCTGTTCAACTTCTTGAAACAGATCAACTTATAGCACAAAATATAATTAGAAGAAGAGACATATGCAGCCAACGAGCCTATAACTGTCGATTAGTGTGCGACCGAAACTACTTTTTACGGCCCAAACCGAAACCTAAACCGAATTTCGGCCTCAGTTTCGGTCGAAACCAAAACCGAAACATCAAACTCTGAGGTATGTACTAAATAACATTCCAAAATTTGGTCAATCTTTATGACACTGTTATCAATTAGCTGCCTTAAAACTAAATTTCTGAAGTACCCACATGCTAAGTACAACTACCTAATAAGTATTTTTGAAAGTAAGGAGTTTTCTCTGAATTTAAGAAACTGTTGTGAGCTTCATGGAGCTACAGCTATTGTTGACTATCAGTATTCATAACTGAACAATCTAATATTGTAATATTGTAAGCGAGAAACTTTCTCCTCTTCAACTTTCTCTGCAAATAGCTTCCTCAGTCTGAATACATTTGACTAGTAGCACTAAGTAGTTGTTCAGTGGAAACAGTCGTCGGTAGGGCAGACGTGAATTTTAGGGGAACCTTTCTCAAAGACAGAAATGGACTGAAATTATAGTGAGAGTAATATCTGCGTTTCTTTGCAAGCTTCGCTCTGATAAGTAGGCTTCTAACTTGTCATAAGTTATTACCATAGTCTACCCAGCAAAATGACACTTCTTCGCTTGAAGAATAGTGCTCCGAGGACGTCCGATCGCACATCCATCGAATTTAGTTTCGGTTTCGGCCGTAGTTTCGGCTGGATGGTAACCGAAACTAAACCGAAACCCGTTTTTTGGTCAAAACTGGGCCGAAACTGAAACCGAATGTTCGGTCAGACACTACTGTTGATGCTGTTAAAAAAATGAAATAATAATAGTTTGCCTTTTGAGAGTTTTGCGGCAATATTTCTTAATCTTTTCAAAAGCGGACTATCTGATGGCGTGAATTCGGGTTGCTGTTCCACATATTGCAAGACTTTGCTAAATCAGCAAAACCGTCTTTGTTAGGATAGCATGCACCAACATCTTCATTTTCAAGCAGGTCTTTCTCTTGAGTTTGTCCGAAAGCAGTTATTTCTTCTATACAAGCCCTTGCTTAGGTCAGTTAGTTTGTGGAGCTACGGCAATCATAAAGGAGTCTCCATAATTCTTATTCATTTGAATTTTTCATCATCAGAGCTATATTAGGAACTTAATTTGGTTCTATATGGCTTTATCTTTTGAAGCACATTTTCTTTTACATGTCTCAGCTATAAAGTTGTCACAAACATCAATAAATCTCTGTTCTAGTGGTAATGAACTCGAAACAAGTTTCACAGACGCGATTGTGTTTTATGGTTACCGTATTTTCCTCTACATACATCGCAGCGTTTCTTTGAACTGAATTCTTTTTTCTATCTAGTGTGATCTAGATCTGTACAAGTCTTAAACCGTTTATAGACGTACATGGTCCTCGTCGGTTTTATTTGTCATGGAAAACGGGCACACGATCCTGTATGTTTTTAATAGCTTTATCGTCAGTGTAACTGCATTTATATAAAAAAAGCTGTTTAACTTTTTTATGATATACAGTTAGATTATCAACATTATTGGAAATAAAACGCTATGCAGAACATCGTAAGTATGCTCGTCGAGTTTTAATTGGTGACTCTTCTCAAAAAATTCATTTTGTGCATTCAAAAATTTGGATTTGACCTGAAAAGATTTGACTGTAATTGTATTAGAACCTTTAAAAAAGAACGACAATTATGATTTATTATTATTATTTCAATTATAAAGACTGATAGTTCCACTTCTAAATGTAAATTACGACTGATAGTTTGAATTTAACAATTGAGGCTTCAGAAATGTAATATGAACCTTTTGGAGCTACTGCTGGAAAAGGTATAGTCCTTTTAGGGGTATCTCATTCGTTGCCATGTTTTTTTCTGTAATGATTGTTTGCTGTAAATAAATAATATTTACATAATTTTTATTTTTCTCCTTCACCTATAAGCAACCCAGAATGTTTCAACATTCAGGTATTGTTTCAACAATTTTTGATTGTCTTCTTATAGTTACGCTTACACAAGTGACACGACTCAAAAGCAAGCTTTTTTACAATCTGCCACAGATCTGTATGGTACCTGTCTACGCTAATTTTTTAAAACTCAGAGCAATGCCAAAAATATCATCAGGTAGAGATAGCGAAAGCCATGTTAAATTCGCGATTATATGAATGAAGTCAAAATAAGAAGAAATCTGGGAAAGTAACTAAAATATAAACAACATATAGAAAAATTAAAATGGAAATACTGGTCAATAGTCTCACTTTTCAGGACTACTTTCTTGATCTTTTAAGTAGCTGTTAATATGCAAAACGCAGCTCATCTTGACTATTGGAGGACTACTGTACTCGCGAAAACTTTCGATTTTGAGACAGTATAATTTCTGGATGATTTATAATTTTGCAATCATTTTGCTGTTTGTTGGAATTTGGGAAGTGATATTCTGTGGGGTTATAGTGGGTAATGCTATAATGATTTTTTAAAATAGGTGCAGTGTCGTAGTAATACCTAATTCGGAAAAGATGATATTCTATACTTGACAGACCTACATAAATGTCAGCTTTGAAGAAATATGTAGGGATTTTTTCGCATTTCAACATACTAGAGTTCACAATCCTATAGCTTAGTTTGGAATCTTTTAGCTTTTTCCCGCACTCTCTCCGTGTATTGTTGCAAATAATGCTGTTCTATATAGATTTATAAAAACAGTACCGCATCAAAATCTTACTTTATATACTTACATATTTATTTAACTTTCGGGCGAAGCGTCTCATTTTTTTCCTGGTTTAAGGCCCGGTCAAACAGAGGGCGTTCTAGAACGCACCGTCCCGGCGTTATCTAACAATACAATGGTAAGGCGGAGTTCTATAACGCGGCGTTACGGCGTTCTAGAATGCTCTCTGTTTGACCGGGCCTTGAGCTCATCTATGTTTGAATCACTAGATATCTTGACAAAAATTGGCGTAATGCTTTCCCTCAACTCGTCAAAGAGGCCTGTTTGGTACAAACAACGGAATGCGGTAACGCGGCGTTGGAGAACGCCGGAGCGCCGCGTTCTAGAACGCTCTCTGTTTGACCGGGCCTTTATGCTGCTCCCGGACGTACTTACAGGGGATACAAATTTATAAAATCGGTGCCACATAAAAACCTATACATTTGTACGTGTATCTACGTTTTTGGTGTCTCATTTTCTTAGATTGTGATGCTCTTACAACTTCGAAAAACAATTTCCAGTGATGTTCGTTGAATTAAGCAGTCTAGTTGCAAATCAAGGCATTATGTGCAGATTTATTCAATAAAATTTGATTATTTATTACCGATAATGTTCGCAGACATGGGGTAATCCTGTAATGGCGGACAGTTACCAAGTTACCAGCGAGAATGTATGAGTCAAACCACCTGGCGCTATTTCTTATAACATCGTCTCCGCCCAAAATTCAAATAGCTAACGTAGTTCTAGATACAGCCATGCGGAAGATGTCAGGTGATGAGCAACCAAGCCATCTTTATCCTTGTACTAAGCTAAGCATTTTGGCATCTGCCGACACAGCTCTTACCTTGGACTTTTCTATTATCAATCGCAGAAGTTTGTATTTTTCTCCTCGCGTAATATGACTTATATAGATTGTTTTTCGTTCCTTGATGCTAAGCATTGGCTCCTTCTGTTTCGTCATGCGATTAGGGACTTCATCGTTCCTTATTCTCTGAACCCACGATATTCTGAGTATACGGCGATCAACGAGTTCATGGCGGTAAACATACAATTCAAAGGCTTCTATTTCCTTTTCTAGTGATGGATCTGGAGTCAAACTTTCGCATCCGTACAGGAAAACCGAGAAAATGTAGTATCTGACGAAGCGTACCCGAAGTTTTAGGCTGGGACCTGATCTTATAAAAATCTTCTCATACTCATAAATTCCTTTCTGTAATGTTCAATGCAGTCATTTCCTTCATGGGGTCACATACTTAATTTACAATACTCCCCAGAATATTTTGTTGGACATTTGTTCCACCGTACTGCGGTTGATTATCAGATGAGAGCTGTCTTGGCAAATGCAAGAAGTAGTCTTCACCCTATTTGTAAGAAGGCCAAAGTTTTTTATACTTGTATTATTTTACTCTTTTAGCAATCCCTGTTTCTCATATAGTTTCCTTAAATGGAAAGAATGATGATATTTTTATGCAAAGTGAACAAGTTTCATTTTCCTTCTGCCTAATGACCCACCTACGAAACATACATTCGCAATTCATGAAATTTAGCAAGTTTTTGCCAAAGAAACTAACGATTTCATAGAATAGATACCATAATATACATATATTCACGTTCTGGTTCACCTACGTGTGCAAACAAACTTTTACTACCCGCTGTTTCAAAGAATGAGTCAGTTTCTGTTTCTGTTCATGAAATGAAATCAGGTAATTTCGTCATTTTCGAATATATATTATTGCTGGGACAATGGAATTCATAAAGTGAGTAAGTGAATGTATCACATTTTCTTAATAATAATACATGGAATTCCTTAAATAAATGTGTTACCTAATAAAACTTATGATTTTACACCGCTACTAAAGAGCTGAGGTCTCATCGACCGCTCTGACTATCTTCATTCACGCCATTTAACAAAACATATGCACTGTTGCGATTAGTAAGTCCTAGGCCACATTCTACTAAATTAATGGTAGTCTGTGCTAGAGATCAAAGTATGAGGGCGGTTTTTAGCTCTCACTGAAGAGAGCCTATGCAGAGCCTCTGTCTGTCTACAGGTGCTAGAGAAAACCTAAATACAGATTCGGAATCAGCATGAAAAAACTAGTCCGGGAAAAATCCGGTTTTGTCAATATGGCTTCCGGTTCACTGTGAGAGCGCCATTTGAATTTACTCAAATACTACTTTTATTCTTGTTTTTGTCGGTCAAAGAGAAAAAATGAAGTAACAAGACTGATATCTTCTCGGCGACCATCTTTGTGACATGCTTCCTGTCACTACGCTAACCAATTTTAAGAAGTATCATCTGAACCATTGATCCTTACTGCGTCAAGATGTGTATGATACTTTCACACCCATATGCACCGTTTGGCGATTCTAATCCTAGTTTCCTAATCGCGTTTTGCTAATCTTTGGCATCTAGCCATGCACCTTAAGATATTAACTAATCCAGACTGGAGATATGCCAAGGTTGTGTTCGCAAGATTGTTTTGACAGTGACAGTGTCAAAATTGTCAGTTTGCTGTGCATAGTAAACAAGTAATCTAATCCAGGTTTACGTAACTAATCGCGCAATAGACTTACGGTGCATACGGGTGTATGTCGCTATAAATAAAACTAGACTAGACAAACTACCTACGACTTTTGCCCAACGGCCATCTTTGTGACGTCATAATTTTTGTTTATGTTCAGCCTCCCGCAAAGGCTGAAACCTACGGCGCTGTAGGAGCGCTGCGAGAGGATAAGTGTCGGTGCACGTTAGATTGGAAACGCTGCAGGTTCTAGCCGTCGGGATACAAATTCCCCGGCAGCTCATTGCACAGAGTCGAAGTTTTCCAAAAGCAGGAATACTGGAGGAGACTGGGTCGGGGAGTAGGGACTTCGACGTGGTAAGAATGAGCTCGCAGAACCTCTCTAATGTTCCTCATTCGGACAGCCTTTGGTGTTATCATCTGGGAGAGCTCACTCGAACATATTCCTTGATAGAATCTGTGAAACAGGGTTAGGTCAGCCACCCTTCTTCTATGTTCGAAGCTGTGGAGGCCTTTGTAAGGTTAGGAGTAGTGATTAATCCAATTGCTCTCTTCTGGATAGTGTCCAGAAACTTTAGAGATTAATGTGACTATCATGCCTACGCGTTTAGATGTTTTTTGTTATCCCTTTTTGTTTTGTACCAGTATTCCGTGTTTTGTGGCGGACATTATTCCGGATGAGACAGAAACTGACAACACCGTATTCTAAAATTAACCTACAAAATCGCCTTGACTGCAACGAAATGTCGTGTTGACATTTTGTTACTTGAGTATTACTCAAGGATGCCTTACGTCAAGGACGCTCAAGTAAAGATTGGAAACACGAAACCTTACTTAAGGGACCCTCAAGTATTAAGGGACCCCTAAGTATCGACTGTGAATACCACCCTTAGCTACCGAATCTTGCAAAATGTCATCTCAAACCATAATTCTGGCATTATGCTGCTCCGATATTTGGTATGGGACTCTTACTCCCCAGACTTTAGAATGGTAAACTACAATTTTAGCTCAGCGGCCATGTGAAGTGGTTACGTAACAAAACTACTGAATGTCACAAATTGTTATACCGAACATACCAAGCTATATGATCAATCAAAATTTGTATGATACTATTACTCGTTATACATGACGTCGTAACGCCACTAAGGGCCGGTTTCTCAATGTCCAGTTAAATATTTATCTGCAAGATGACAGCAAGTGTTAAATAAATTGTTTAAACAATTGAGGGCTAAACTTACGAAGTCACGTAAATCTTATCTGATAGTTGTCTGACACTTTAACTGGACATTGAGAAACCGGTCCTAAGCTTCCGAATTGGCATACCAAACATTTAGCACACCTTCATGACGAATCTAGATTTGTAGGTTACACCAAAGTTTACGGAATACGTATACCCTGTGACCTGATAGTTTAAACTGGCTTGACGTCTATTTGATAGGTATCATTTGACGGAGAAGTATATCTCAAATTTGATTTTTTACCAGTGATGTTGATTGACAATCCTGCCATCAGGACCATAATAGTGATATTCTTACTAAATACCTCATTGCCAAAAAGTAATGACTATTTTTGTAAACAAAAAATTGCTTCAATATCCAGAAATTTGCAGCGAAAATGGTTGGTTAAAGGAAATAGATTATTTTATTGATTTGTATATTGTTAGAGACTATCAAAAAACTCCTATATTTAGCAATAAGAACGATGCAATGAATAGCTTGCATCACTACTGGGATATTTACTGGTTAAAACGTACAACGTACAATTGGAGAAGAGTATAAAGTAAGTACATTGAGGGCTTGTGGATGGTTAAGCTAAAAATGCTTTTATCTTCATTCTTACCTCATTTAAAGCGTAATCATCATCATTCAACCAGCCATACTGATATACTGAAAGAGTCGCCGGACTTTCCGAGAAAATGTAAAATAAGCATAGACCTCAAAGCATAGACAAAACACGTCACCAAGTGTCAATTACATGACATCTTGTACTCAGTAGTCAGTATAGCTCTACTTTCCTTCTAACAAAGCTTAAAATTGATACGTCAAGACTCAATCTGGAGTATTTTTAGTTATGACTAGCCGAACTGCTGTTCGCTGATGACACGGCTGACAGTTTAAAGTATCGGGTAACAGGGTATATGTATTCCGTAAACTTTGGTTACACTAACTCCCCAGAAAGTAAACAGCACACATGTCCTCTGGCTCAACGCTTATGTGGTTTAATGAAGCACGATGAGACTAGGTGACATACCTAAGGTTTAAAAGGAGGAGCGTCCTTCTTCTCAAAGGAGAATGTGAAGCATCAGAGAACCATCCAAAACTACTCGTGCTACAGCAAGCGTGTGCATACCTCCATTGTGAATGAATATATAACAGGACTGACTGTTTCTCATGCATTCACTGAAAAAAGATAAGAATGATTGATTCTTTACGTTTACAGCAGTCAATAACAACAATTTCTCCAGTAGTTCTCTCTCTGACGCAAACGCGATGAATAGATTCTGCATTCAGCTCTCCTCCTATAGAACGTTTATGCATACCCCCATTATGAATTAATACCTAACACGACCGACTGTTTCCATTCACGCAATTTAACAAAAGATAAGCGCCACGCCGTTGTGATTAGTGAGTTGCGAGTGGTTGCGAGCAGTACCCGCGGTGGAACAGTTGAACTGGACAGTGGAAACAAAAACCACGTGGGTGAAACCGGCTTTACAGTACTGCTCTGTGGTAGTGCCGCCACCGGTGCCGTTCTTCGTACCGGTCCTCTGCCATCCAAGACACTTCGCGGTTCGCTTTTGTTTGTTTACGTGATTCACATACTCAGTTTACGTTTGCTTCAACCGAGCTGACTTGAACTTTTCGCTGGAATTCACTTATTCGTGCAACAGCCTCTGAGCTGAGATGTGATATGGATGCATATTGTCGGCTAACGCGTGCTTCTTACGGCTAGGCTAATGTGCAACTCTTGAGTGGACAGTGAGAGTATTTTGATAGTTTGCGTGGGTGCTGGACGCTTAGATTATGACCATGGTGGAAAAAGTCACTTACTCCAGTAAGTAATCTCACATTGTTGTTGTACTGTGTAAGGCTTTCGTGGCCATGGTATGATGAACTGTTGGTTCTTGGGTTGTTCGGCCGGCATCGACTCGCTCCGCCACCTTGGCGTTGACTTTTGGCAACCCGAGCGGTTGGCATGCCGAACAGGTAACAGCTTCTGAGGATGCTAACCACTGGTGTTGGCAGCGGAGCGCGCCGAAGTCAAGGCGGCGGAGAGTGTAGACGCCGGCCGAACAGTTCAAGAACCAACAGTTCATCTTATGTTCTGTTTCATTGTTGATACTTCCTTTAGCAGCACCAGTGCCAAGAGCCAACAAGAGGGTGCGGTTGTCACCCCTTAACAATCAAATGTTCATTTTATTTCCCACCTAAGAGACGAGGAGAGCATTTTCATCGCTAAAATTTATGTTTTTGTTTCTTTGGTCGATTTATAATACCTAAAATTTAAAAAATCTGTCACGTAATCTCATTAACCGCCACATTCAGTCTAACGACGATTTTGATGACAATATGGGGAATGACTGTATCTACGTGTAAGGTCTCGATCACCGACTATTAGGTAAGTCCTGATACTTTTATGAATAAGTACATTGGTCGGTGGAGTAATTAGGAAAAAAAAACCGAAAAAATACCAGACCTTTTTAGCGATTTGGTGGTACCTTAAAATTTAACTACATCTGCGATTGTTGAGTGACCAGTATTTTGACAGATTGCGTGATCGCTAGACGCTTAGGTTATGCCCTGGTGAATAAAGTCACTTACTTAAGTATATGCTGTTTCAATTGATACATCCCTTAGCAAAGCTAGTACCAAGGGGCAACAAGAGAGAGCATTTGTCACCCCTTAAAGAGTCAAACGTTGATTTTACTTTGCACTTCATAGACGACAAGACCATTGTGCTAAAATTTCTGCTTTCGAGTTATTTAGACGATGTATTCGACATTTTTGAAACCTATGTCACGTAATCTCAGTAACCGCCAGGTACGTCCTTTTTAATGACTATGTTGATTAGATGTGGTACATTAGTTTTTGTGTAATTTAATTAAATTTGGAGAATTATTGTAGGTAATGCCAAAGCCTGTAAGCATTGGTAATGCCTCCTTTTAAACATAAAACCATTACATTGGCCGCGAAGTAATTAGTAAAACGAAAAACTACTTTGTTGTTGATTGTCTTAGGCCCGTATTCACCATTTTTTGGATAACCGTCTGTTTACTAACAGTCAGTTAAAGTTTAACTGCCTGATAGTTAACGTATTCACCATGAATGTACAGCTTTTAGTTACTAAAAAAAGATATAACGTAATTTTTTATTTTTCTAATATTGTAAACACTGTTTTAAGTTTTGTGCTGTATAAAGCGTTTTGTGCTGCAATTTCTTGATTCTACATAACCTAATCATTTGTGTTTGTTTTTTGTTTCTATGTTTTAATTAATGGTCATATCACTCATACAAATTACTCATGAACATTTCCACCATCGCTGGCCATTCTCTTCGGATAAGAAACGTAGGTACCAATTATTAACATGAACATGGCAGAACGCAAAAGATCTGTCAATTACTCTCTCTGGTAGCTAAATATCAGCATATAGTTGAATAATTGAAAACTGGAAAACTAACGCGGTTTTCAATATACCGAAATCTGAGCGGAGAAAATCGCTGATGAATAGAATGTCAGTAAAACCAACGGTAAAACACATCATTTTCACCGAGTAAGTGACAAATAACTAGATATTCGATATTATTTTGTGTTGAGTCCTGACTTTTCTTAACTGGCGAAAATCGGGTTGTTAAAATTAACAGAACATTTATCAGCTGGTTATCGTTAACCTTAATTGGTGAATACCAAAGATCTGGTTAACAAGCTGATAGCTAGTTTAACAGTCAGATAGAGATTTAACTATGTTTGGTGAATACGGCCCTTAATGAGTCCTGACACAACTTGGTTAGATGTGTGACTGTTAAGTGGACAGTACCGGTATTAGACAGTTTAGGTTATTGCTGGATACATAGCACTAAAAAATATAAATTCATCTTGAATAAACGTTGATCTAGTCTAGCGGCTGTAAACCCAAAATCTGAGTCCATGTCTGCTGTAAATCAAACATGACTCTGTCGACTACATTATACATAGATCTTATTAAATCACTAACTATTTTTGACAACATCTACATCGGATTTTGGGAGAATTTCTTAAAAAATGTGGACAGCTACCGCTTGAAATTTTCCGGACGTATTTTATAACTTTCAACGGAATATACATATAATCTCCATCCAATTGAAAATGGAACCGAGCTTCAAGTATGTACTGTAATTAATAGTTACGTAACCTTTATCTTTTACAACCATATAAAGCATAAAATTAATTGACTGAAAGAAAGGTTACCATATTTTATATGTATTTTATTTTTTGATGTTCTTAAAGAACGTCTATAAAATCAACTCATTTTGTCAATAGTGATTCTATGATTCCCTTGTGGTCAAGTCAGCTGCGTTTTATTTTATAAATGACGCTTTGAAAATGTAACTTGATCATTTTGAAACTACTGCTAGAAAAGGTACAGATAATAATAAACATTGATAGTTCACAAAACCTGTTTTCATATTCAATCAAGTGGCAAGGTTGATGTATCCTCAAACCTACATAGCACTTCTCATAGGACACTGCGGTCTATACAAACACTTTTCATTAATGAACGTGTGGTACGTCACCGTCTGCTGTGTGCGTTGTAGGGAGCAGGGGGAAAATATATCACAGGGCCTGGTAGTTTTGAGAAAAACGTGACTGCCAAAAATTGCAGAGGGTCTTAGTTTTCGCGCTCCAAAACTCACATCGTCGTTAATCTCACAAAGTGACGTATCTCAAAAAATGGATTTTTTAGTTAAGATCAAAAATAGACTCCATATAGGATGAACATTCATCCCAGAATCCAACATAATTGAGAGTGGTCTAGTTTTCTAGATCTGGGACCACGACATAACATCGTATCTCATAATGTGTAAGATTTTGTTCACACAAAGAGACGTAAGTCGAGATACGACGTTTTGTGAGAAGACATTCGAAACAATCGCGAATAGATGAGCGACGTATCTCATTTTGTCTGTTTGGACCTGCGTATTTCTACTATAGACACATTGTGAACACTTGTTTCGGCAGCAGTTAATCGTTAGTGCTAGCGCGCACGGGTGACTTTTGTCGGCTTGTAAATTTCGTTGCTTAAATAACCGTTTTATCACCAGTGCGTGTACGGCTATGGAAGCCTATTAGCCTTGTGATAGTTTCGTCATCGGAATCACACAAACATCGTCATGGAGTAAAAAATGAAGAGACTACGATCAGGAAACTTAGCTCTGCAAACAGAAACTTGCAACACGAACGGCATGCAGTTGAACGTGCAGCACCATTCCCTGCACGAGCAGGGAATATTTACACTGTGATCTTTCTGTTCAAAAATGTATTTTCTGTATTTACCAGAATTACCAGAAGGTCAGCCCAGGCCCAGATTGTCTACGTACCAGAGGGTTTTTAAATCCAAGAAACTATCATTTCACGTTCCAAAAAAAGACCAGTGCTCTTTATGTGTAACGTTCAGAAACGGCATTCTGCACCAGTTAAACCTTCCCAAGAAAAGTACGATGACTTAAAAGCCTTGTTTATTGGAGATGAGCCGGCAATAAAACTTGAAGAGCACAAGATTTTCTATCGCTTGGTACCACGTTAGAAAAACTCATAAGCGGTAGAATTTAGTTATACAGGGTGTCCCACGACGATTAAGACAAGCAATATATCGGAACTGGGCAGCAGTAGCGCATTATAGTTTTGGGGGTTTAAATTATAGCAAATATAGTATCTTTTCTTGTTATTGTGTCATCCAGTGAAGTATTTGTTTTTGACCACGTGACGTCCGATTTAAAATATTTAATAGGACACCTTGTATATTTGTGACTTTTTGTGTTCCTCCCGATAAAACAATTCCAACAAACTAGCACACTTATGGTCTTGAGTGATTAATTGAAGAGCTATAGGTACTTACAGGATGGTACAACCACCATTGATTATAACATGTACCCCTACAGTTAATTATTTTGATAGTGTTTCATAATGGTAGGGGTACAGTCCTTTAGGTACCTGTAGCTCTTGAATTAATCACTTTAAACCCCAAATGTGCTAGTTTGCTGGAACTGTTTTATCGAGAGGGACACAAAAAGTCACAAATATACAGTATGTCCCATTAAAATTTTTGAATCGGAAGTCACGTGACCAAAAACAGATATCTCATTGGCAGACACAATAATAAGAAAAGATACTTTTTGTGCTCTAATTTACGCCCCCAGAATTATAATTCGCTACTACTGCCCAGTTCCGATATATTGCTTGTCTTAATCGTCGTGGGACACCCTGTATGTTTATTACTTCGTTTCAATATTTATACATCAGGGTGTCCCACGACGATTAGGTAAGCAATATATCGAAACTGGGCAGTAGTAGCGAATTATAATTTTGGAAGTGTACATGTGAACAAATGTTGTATCAGTATCATTTCTCATTATTGGGTAACCGAATGAGGTATTTTTGTCTTTGGTCACGTCCGATTCAAAATTTGTAATGAGACACCCTATATATTAGCGACTTTCTGTGTTCCTCCCGATAAAGCAATTACAACAAACTGGCACATTTGGGGCCTAAAGTGATTAATTCAAGAGCTACAGGTACTTAAAGGATTGTGCCACTACGATTGGTTATAACATGTACATCTACAGTTAAATTATTTTGCTAGTGGTTGTTTCATTTTTTACGTTAATGGTAGTGGTACAATCCTTTAAGTACCTGTAGCTCTTGAACTAATGACTTTAGACCCCAAGTGTGGTAGTTTGTTGAAATTGTCTTATCGGGAGGAACAGAGAAAGCCACTAATTTACAGAGTGTCACATTGAAAATTTTGAATCGGGCGTCACGTGACCAAAAACAAGTACCTAACTCATTGGGTAACGCAATAATAAGAAATAATACAACATTTGCTCTAATTTACACCCCCAAAATTATAATTCTCTACTACCGATATATTGCTTATTTTAATCGTCATGGGACACCCTGTATAATGTTACTTTGTTTGTTGTGGTGTTGATTAAAATAAAATTAAAGGAAATGGGTATAGTTTTGGCAGCATAATCACCATTTCCACTCAAATAAAAAAGACGTATAGTATACCGCTATAATGGTAACTGATCCTATCTCACAAATGGTCGTAACTGATGTTTCTCAAAAAATCTCAAAAACGGCTATTCTCATTGCTTCGTAATTTCAAGCAACTGAAAGTGAACATCTTTTCCAAAGCAATGTTTGTACGAAAAAATTATTATTTGTATCGTTAATACTTTTATACTGCATTGAATAATGTAAAAATCTTTAACACGCTCTCCTGAAAAATGAGCATAAATGAGTTACGCCGGTTTGTGAGATTAACGACGACATGTAAACGTATACTCTTTTCCAAAAATATGAATAAAGACTTAAGACGTAATGTTACTAAACTCTAATGTAATAGTAGTAGTAGTAGCTGTGGGACGGCCGCGCCTGACCCCATCAGTAGGCCCTTTTTGCCTTCCCCGAATATAACCCCTCAGCCACCACCACCTGCCTCTCCAAACCTGCCAAACCTTCCCAACCTTTTAACAAAAGCCAGTACCACAGGATATACTGTGCCAGTACATCGGTCCAGCTTCCCACACAGCATTTGATATCCACTGTATGGTCCCAGGCTGTCCTTAAAGGGATATGCAAAATCTCCCAGAGAAAGCCATATCCTGGACGACCTGGCATGGGACAGCCTATAATTATCCCGATGGGACTTTATTAGACCACAGCCTATCCTCAGGTTGGCCCAAAATATCATTTAGTCTGCCGTAGGTTAGCCCATAGGTAAATTATTAGGTAGTCCTAAAAGACCGCCATGGGCCACCTTATGTCAAATACTTACGTTACTCGAAAACAACGGGATTATTTTTCTAGAACTGTTTTCCTGTTCTCCTCTGGCTTACATACTGGGTTATTCTGGGCACATATTAGCTAATGTGAAACACTTTTCACTAGCACCATCACCATCTAAAGATCCAATAGAGCTACCATCCGAGTGCTTAACACAATTCAATCTAACCTCATTCTGTTCCATTCCTGCATGAAGTGCATTGTGATATAAAGTTTTGCCATTAAACTTTCCTTTTCCTCTTTGATGTTCCTATAGAATTTTGACTTGGACAATTCTACACCAACCTAGCGAAAATAAACAGGTTGCTGAATGATTATCTGACTTGCAATTTGTGGTTTGTACTTGCGGGGCCCTTGGCGTGTCGGATGGTACAGATCACATGTTCATATGGTAAAAATATTGGAAGATATGATAAAATGCGAAAACCGATCTACTGCGAGCTGCTAGCTTGTTTTGCTCAACTGTGCTGCAAGTCGCCTTCATCTTTCACCTCTTTCGTCTTTCTATCGTCAACTCTGTCAAATGTCAAATGTCAGATTTTGTATAAGGACGTCTTGAAGGGATATCCCTTGAACCGCCTCATAGTATACAAGCTGAGGATTTCCAAAACCGTCATCCTTAGGATATTCCAGAGATAGGCGCACAGTGGGATATCCAGAGTATGTCCATGCCTGCCTGCCACAGGATATTCCAAACAGGTTATCCTAGGGCTAACCTAGGACAATCTAGGATAGCCTACAGATAACCTGTAGATGTCATCCTGTTCTTATCCCAAATTTGGGCGATACGGCTTCATTAAGGATGTCCTAGGGATATCGGGTGCTGTGTGAGTTAAGGAGGGTAAGTCCTCTGGCTGAAGTTTATCAGATTCAAGTATCTCATATCTCAACCCACCTAGCAACTCACATTCCGCAAGGAAGGAGCAGGCCGGGTCATCGGCCTCTTCACAACCCATACATGGGGAGTCGTCTTCAATTTCTAATAGTGATAGATGCCGCCTGAGCCTACAGTGCCCTGTCAGAACACTCACGAGGTTTCTGGTGGCCCATCGGCCTTGGTTCTGTAGATGTATTCAGCCCGGCTATAAAATCCTTAGCTTGCCTGCATCCCTCACTTTGCAATCACTGTTCATCTATGGTATCGTTTACCCACTTTTTGAGGGCTGTGCTGCCTACTTCATCCTATAGGGAGCTCCGGGCCAACAAACGGTCTCCCGGTGCCGAGTCTGGCCAATCTATCGGCTTCCTCATTACCAAGAATGCCCGTATGACCCGGTACTCACATCAAGGTAACTTCTTTCAGTCTTGCCAGCTCTTCCAGTCTCTCCGCGCACTCCTGAACCAGGGGTGCCCAACGAATTCGAATGGGTTGCCCAAACTCTGATGTAATAAATCACTAAATTCTTTGACTTGGAATCCAGGAGGGGTAGCCATGATATCTTCTACTCAAGAACTGGTAATCAAGGTTATATACAGACCACAGTTAGAGGGAGTAATAGGACTATCATCTTAAAATGAATATTTTTTTATGGTCGGCCTCCCGCAAAGGCTGAAAGCCTATGGCGCTGTAGAAGCGCTGCAGGAGGATAGGTGTCGGTTCACGTTATATTTGAAACGCTGCAGGTTGTAGCCGTCGGGAAACAAATTCTCCGGCAGCTCATTCTACAGCGTCGAAGTTCTCCAAAAGAAGGAATGCTGGAGGAGACTGGTTCGGGGAGTAAGGACCTCGACCTGGTAAGGATGAGCTCGCAAAGCTTCTCTAGTGTTCCTGGTTCGGACGGCCTGTGGTGTTATTATCTGAGAGAGCTCACTCGAACATCTTCCGTGGTAGAATCTGTAAAACACGGATAGGTCAGCCACCCTCCATCGATGTTCCAGGCTGTGGAGATCCTTTGTGAGGTTAGGCATATCGATTAATCTAGTATCCGGATAGTATCCAGAAGCTTTAGAGAGTGTTTGGGTGCGCATCCCCACACATGGGAGCAATACTCCAGCGATGGTCGGATCTGTGTCTTGTAGAGCAGCAGCAGTTGCTCTGGTGTATACAACTTCCTACAGCGGAACAAAACTCCCAAGCTTCTGGGATGCCGTTTTAGCAATACTGACGACGTGGTCGTGCCAGGACATGTTATTGTTGATGTTGATTCCCAAGAGCTTGACGGAAGGTGATTCGACTATGGGGTGACCCTCCATTTCCACGGTTGGAAAGCCATCGTGAGACTTCTTTGTAAGTGTTGTTGCCTGAGTTTTTTCTACGTTGAACTGCACTTTATTTGTTTATCTCCACTCGGCAATTGTTTTGATATCTGCGTTGACCTGTGAGGCATGCTGCTGTCGCCGACGCACCGTCTTCTGGGATGATAGTGGCTTGCCTGGTTCCATGCACGACACTAATGTACTGTCATCTGCGAAGCTGTAGATTGGATTGGATGTTATTTCCAGCAGCTCGTTGATGTACAGCAGAAACAGTGTAGGGGATAGGACAGATCCCTGAGGAACACCGGCGTTTTTTGAAAATATGTCTGATGAACGGCTCTCGACTACAACAAACAGGGATCGGTCGTTCAAAAAACTATTCAGCCACTGGCGCAGGCCAGTCCATAGGCAGCAAGCTTGATCAGAAGTCCGTCATGCCACACTCTGTCGAAAGCTTTCGATATGTCAAGTGCAACAACACGGGATTCGCCATGATTGTCTATTGCTCTGTTCCACAAGTTAGTGACGTAGGCAAGGAGGTCACCTGTAGACCTGTGTATAGATAGCGAATATCGCAATGATGCTAGTGGAAGGAGGGTTGTTAAACCAGTTCCAAAATGCAGCTATATCTATAAAAAACGATATTTATTTTTATTACGAATAAAGCTACTAGTTAATATAATTTCCCTCACTCAACAAATGTTTAACAGTACACTGAGATGCACCGTAACTTGTTACCTTGAATGTCACACATGTTACTGGATAAATTAAGCACTCGCTATGACGTGTAAATGTCAACTGTAGGAATCATATTTGCATAAACACTTGTTTGCGTTTCTTATTTTCGAAATAATTCATTCCCACCAGAAGTATGGCATTCTATGACCATTAGGATTTTGAGTCAATATTTGAACTTGTATTACTTTGTCAATCTTTATTTTTAGATATTTTAGTGAACTCATGAATGATTTATAACCCTAGTCAGCGCAGAGTTGTACAGTAGCCAGTATAGGTGCAACTCAATATACGGGGTGTTTCCTAATTGAATGTCAATATTTATGGGGGCGATTTGTGGGTCCATTTTAAGAAGAAAGAAAAATTCATATGAATTATGAACGTATGTCCTAAAGGTTTTACCTTTTGATCAAATATTTTAATGAAATTCGTCGTACGTGTACTATGAATCAAGAGGCATTTTTTAATGTATCACTTTTTCCTAAATTTTCACCAGTGGCGTTCGTACGTAATTTGACCTGCCTATTTTGGCAGACACTGATGGTACGCCACTGATTTCTCCTAAAATAAAGATTATTTTTGAAATCCCCACTCATTTCTAACTAAAGTTGAACACTTGATTTTTTTCAATCCGATGCACGGTTTTCGCTTAAAAAAATAAAAACCGTTTCTCTGCATAATCGCAACAATATCGTTAATATGACAATATCACTATGCAACGACGTACGTAGATTTTTATTTTTTTAGATGAAACCCGTGCGTCTGACTAAAAAAATTCATGAGATCAAATTTGCTCATAAATGAATACAGATTTCAATTTTTTTTATTTTAAGAAAAGTCAGTGGCTTGAAGTTATTACTCGGGAAAGAAAGTTCAGTCCAACATCTTCTAGTAGTAGAATATGTAGAATAGACACTAGCTTTTACATAATTTACGAGACTGAGTACTTCGGAGTATCTACAGCATTAAATTTATTATAAAAAAAACTCATAAACTTTAAAGCTGCGCTACGAAGCACATCCCCACACAGCACAGCGAGACCCGCATGAAGTTGAAACCAGCGTTGTTTAAGTGTACAATTTTTTTAAGGGCTATAGTTTTTCAAAAACTTGGGCGAAGTTTTGGTCCCAACCGCGAACTGTGCTTTTTGAAATACGTCGGTCGATCTGAGCGAAAAAGACAGCTACTCAAGGATATGATGGGTGGTCTTTGGGTGTATTTAATGCTTCAGTAATTGCAGTAATTTTCCCGATCGATATAAAAACTTAATTTTTATACCTGAACTTGATTCATCGAGAACATCCTTGAATGGATATGTGTGTCAAAACATCTCTTGCGGTGGAGATAAACCTTATCTTATTTGTATAGTAATCAAGTAGGATTTAACTTGTATTTGCTTTAACACGCATCATCTTATGCTGTAAAGATGGCAATCAAAAATATTCATCTCAATTATGGAATAGTTTCGCAGGAACTGTCAGGAAGCCACTTGAAATATTGATAGCTATCGCAAAAGAGAGTAGATTATTATCTTGATTAGAAAATTTGACAAATAACATATATGTTACTGTTAGTGATTTGGAATTTAGACTCTTATGGCTATGAATATGATATTGATAAACGTAGGAAGGATGTCAACCTGCAAATGTTTTACGGGATGCTCATGCTACCAAATGCTGAAGGCAACGTGTTTGCTGATAACGTTGTCTCATACGAACAGTGTGTTAATTAGACTGCGTAATATCTCTTTCTCCAAGCTGGTTTATTAAGCTTGTTCTTTACTATTGTCAGCAGAAGTAATGGATTATCATTTTATAGAAACTTTTTAAGGAATTGGTTCATATACTGAATCAATAATGCTGGAAACTTAACTAATTCAAACGCAAAACTATGTTTTTTTAAAAACCCACTATTTTGCATTAATATTTTCACAAAAGTTTGTAAAAAATATTTTGGCGGAATATGTTTATACAAGGTGGAAGTGTGCATTTTTATTTTAGTTCCACCACCGTAGGCGTATTGTAATCGTGAACATTTTCGATTTTGATGTAATACGTTCTTTAGATGTTTTATGATGTCTACATTAAGAAAATGTATGTGACTTATTTTCATCAGTCTGTTTGTCTGTTTTTCTGGCCAATTTTGTATCAGCGTAATGTTAGTAATTCTTTCACGGCTTTTTGATGAAATTAAGGGTGCGAGATGCTGTGGAGTTATAATAGCAAGCGCCAAAATTGTTAGAATCATTAAAACTTCGTTTTTGGGTTTCGGAATATATTCTACTTTTTTAGGAATGGAGTGAAATTGTTAGGGAGAGTGGAATATGGGTAATACGATAAATGATCTTGGTGATATTCTAAAATTTACACACTTGTCTAAACATTTCATTTCAAGACATATCAGTGAATTTAGTATTTTTTCCCCGCATCATAATTCAAGAGGGAGGTATGTTTTTGCAATTGGTTAATCTCATAAGATGCTTCAGCGATTGTGATGACGTATTTCCACGTACAAGGCCCTGTGTTTTGTGGGCTTTCCATATTTATTGATAGTTGGATGCTATTTATTGTTTTTGTAACATTACTTTATGTCAATTTTTCAGGCTTTTGCTTTTTTCTGGATCGAAGGAGTTGTATCCTTATTCACGATCCAAATAATATGGCAAGGAACACAAATAGGTTCACCAC
This sequence comes from Callosobruchus maculatus, assembly GCA_951848785.1. Classification (NCBI taxonomy): domain Eukaryota; kingdom Metazoa; phylum Arthropoda; class Insecta; order Coleoptera; family Chrysomelidae; genus Callosobruchus; species Callosobruchus maculatus. Next base: position 7,024,271 of record CATOUR010000100.1, read on the forward strand.
ACATCGTTGTTTTTTGGCAAATAAAACAAATACACGAATACGCTATGTCAAGTGAAGTGCCGGCATTATGAGGGGAGGCATGTGGAGCAAATGTAGAACTTTTGGAAATAGCAAATAATGATAATAATAATATTTATTGACCACTTAATACTACACAATCATGATGAATGAATATAAAATGTACAATCAGTAAATATTCAAAGGCTCACAAAAGGCGGAGCCTTGTGCGTGGGATGTGGAAATGAAACTAAAATTAACTTAACAGTACGGACGTATGCACAATAATAGATATAAAATCATTATGCTTACATTAATGTATTATTAAAATACATTTAAAGACAAATAATGCATAAGACGTTATCCCCGCAATTTATAGTAAAGTCGATGTTCTTAGACAAAAACCGCAAAAGCGGGTGGTAGTGAAGTAACTGAAAAAGATAACTTGACAATGGAACTTAAAAGCGAGTACGGTAATTGAAAGCTTATCTCCCTATTATGAAAAATGATTCATATTCTCTGCTTTGCCTCATGTCGATTTATTCATGTTTGCATAAAACTTTTTCAATGTTTTCGTTAAAGGCTTGCTATTCCGATGTCTAATATTCACTACATAACACGTACAATATCATGACAATTTAACGCCAGTATGCGCGTTTTGTCAACATTTTAATAATAATTGTCGTGTAATTATTAAAAATAGGTATTTTATGCTTGCTAATTGGTGCAAATGAGTCATGCTCTGTATCACCACTATCCTAATAATATCACAATAGACTTGTCACGTATTACAATTATCAAGCGTGGCATCTAAAAATAGATATTATTTAATCGTGATCAAAGCCTTCTAAGTCCAGCGTCCATGTATCATGACTTTCGTCTTATTAAAAATTATTAACCCTGCTCTTATCTACAAAAAGGAGCTGTGCAATCTATCCATGATTGTAAAATTTCAAAAGATGGTAATGTTAGGTAGAAGTTCTGCCCTTTGTAGGGGTAGGTTAGCCAAGACAGGACAGTCTGGTAAAACGGGATACCAGAAATTATTTCCAAATAAGGAGCCCAATCTGACAATTGCTGGGTATAATCGACGTAGACAGATGTAGCAGGTGGTTATTCTAATTGATTGTTAATTTGTGACAATTTCAAAAAGGGAGGGTATGTTATTTAGTTTTGTGCCTAGTTAGTCACGCAATTTTTGTTTAAACAAGTAAGTTACATAAAGGTGAGTATTTTTTATGCTACTGCAAATGATTGACTATTTTTTTGTGATATATGTGAATACAGCATCAATTTCCTTTTTATGAAAATTTTTAAAAATAGTTCTAGATGTGCAGTCGGGTAAAATGGGGCATTAAGCTATCGGATAAAGCCGGACACTATCTCGTGGAGCATACAAGGATGAAAGTATGCGAAAGGCCGTCGAAGAGGTTCTCAGGCATCGAAACAATAACGAACTGCATATACGGCGGACGATGGTTGGGTGATATGCCAGGACTGTCGACTTTGAGCTCACGAAAAAAGACGAAATGCGTCGGGGTTGAAAACGATGGAGTGAGCCGCGCTCGTGCGATTTTTGTCCATATTAAAATGCTTTTTACTATAAATATGAGTAACATGCTGTTTTCTGTTTACAAGTTCGATAAGTATATTTTACATTAGTATTTTTTTGTTGATATACAAACACTATCCCATTTTATCTGACCAGGTAGGTAAAACAAGATACTTTACCGTAGCTTACAAATATGTCTTTTTCCTCAAACTATTCAGAAACAGCTACATTTTAAACTTGGAAAGGAGTAAACGACGAAGTAACAGTTAAACAAAGAGTAGGTGTCAGTATAGCATGGCTAGAGAGTTTCCAGTCAAATAACGTTAGCTGTCCCATATTAGCCATCTCTCCCCTAAATATGTGAATCGAACCAAATAAGATAAGATATAAAAAAAATCGTACAGTTGTTATTTAGCTATCTGGTAATTAATTAGGCTATATTTTGAATCTATCTTCCTGCTAAAAAGAAATACTGCATTTCCTCATTAATCAATAATTGTGAATCGATTATTTCATAAATTTTCATAAATTCCAGTATGCTCTCTAACTTAATGATTACACGTTGAATGCCTGGACTCTCTCATTCCTCATGAAACTATATATTATGATTATAAAATCAGATATTACAGTATAAACAAATTACCTCTTTTAGACGCGAGAGATGGGCGTTCCTCTCGAAATATCACTTCCATTCTGATCGCATGCAATTTTAATGGAGGAAACGTAAGAACTTCCGTTTCTTGATGACCCATGCATTGGCCCAAATGGCCCATTTGCCCTGTCAGTGTGTATTACAACATTGATTGAAAATGAATTGAAATTCAAAACTGTTGTGAAAATATGTTCAATCAAGTTATTCTGTAAATGAGTATCTCGTGGTTGGTTGGTAGCTTTGAGGACTGCTAGTGTTTTTTTTTTAATTAAATGTATGGTTTGTTCTGCTAATGTTTATATTACTATAACTGGATATTAATAATCTGTGTTTAAATGATCTCATATGGTCATACTTTTGTACGTTTTTATTTTCACTTTTTTTGGGCGCGGGTGAAATTGGGCTAGTTGTGGGGCAGAGGGTTGTAAAACTAAAACGTTAGTTGTATTTGTAATAGGCTGTCCATTGGCATGTGAAAAAAAGACTTAGCGGTGTAATATACTTTTTTTGATCCATCCGAACAATACCTTGCCTATTACAGGAACCAAGGGGCTTGAGCTGTTGTATACATACGAGTATTGTTTTAGATCGTATTGTATTGTGCCACGGGGAAACTATTGAATTGATTTTAATGAAGTTTTGACACAGTATTATTCTGTGGCGAGTATGGAAAAGGCGTATCATTTTAAGAAATTGTGTCAGTTGCGGCGCAACAATAATAAAAAGACTAAAAACATAAAAACAGCTGAAACTTCGTTTTAGGGGTTTCTGATCATTTTCTACTTTTTTTGAGTGGAGGTTAAATTAGGGTGGTTGGAAGATGGGGGGTCGTAAAACTGAAAATTTGTTGTATTCATTAGAGAGTATCCATTGACCTGTGAAAGAAAAACTGGTATAACACACTTTTTTTGACCGGCAGGCGATGATTTGGTTGCAAGGCGATCTCAGGCTATAGCTCCATGATATGGGAAAATAATAAACTGGTATCACAGTAATGTGTGGAAGGTACTGAGTCAATCAACATGACTTGATTTTTTTTATATACAAAGGCACTATCATGTAGCTATTACGAATAGATACCTTCTTATTTTTCTTATTTTTTTAATTATCATTTCATAAAAGCATTATAAAACTTAAAATAAAAAATATTGGATTTTATTCACAAGCCACCAATGGAAATGAGTAACATTGAGGTTTCCTTGGTACAGCGAAACGTTCAAAAAAATATACTGTCTGTCACACGGAAAGTAAAAGCCACGGACAGACTTTCAGCCTGCAAACTGTGACAAATGCAAACTAGTACGCCTACATGGACTGCAGGGAGGAAATGATTTATGAATGGATCGGTTAAGTGTTAATAATTAATGGATATAAAACGGTTATAGAATGCAAATTGATGACCTAAGTGAGCGCGTTTACTTCACCCGGTTTGTAGAACACCGTGCTATGCATGGCATCGGCCCACGAATGGTCCTGATTATGCAAGGTAACAGGACTTGTTTTGATGCAATTAATTGCAGTCAGATCAGAGCAAAAGTTCGTTCTAATTGAGGTTTTCAATATTTTTTTTTTGTTATAAATGGAAAGATCATATATAATATTTATAACAAAATTGTTTTTGTTTTCTTTTTTTTCGCAATAATTCAAAAGTTATTTCAAAATAAAAATGGGTTTTTGAACTGAGTACCGAAAACACGCCGACGGCTCCCGAACCCGTGTGACGTCACCATGGCGGTCAAGATGCTCCTTTGACCAACGACGTCCTTCTCCGATGCTAGATTCTAAATCCCAACCAATCGCGAAAATACTTGCTGGTAACTAGTGTATATTTTTTGCAACATAGACGATGAATGAAGTTTGCAGCTCGAGACTAAGTCTACGATCAAAATAAATATATTTTTGGATGTTTGAAGTCAGTATAGATTCCAGTAAGTAAGTACTTAATCAAATATGTTTCGTTGAAAAGATCTCCTCAATTAAAGGATGGCCCAGTGGTTAGACAGTCCGGTAGTGGATCTCAGGGTCTTTGGATCGAAACCCAGGCCTTCCAGCTTTTTTGATTTTTTTTATCAAAAAATTTATTGATGTGCTTTTTGCACTTATTACGCACATTTTTTCTAAGATCAACATACATATGTGTTTGAATCAAATTTTGCTAGACATATTACTTGCACTGCAGAGTGCTTGTTAAATTTTTATGAAAATTTAATAAAATTGTTAAGCTTCATTGCCAAAGTTAAATAAATAATAATTCCAAGTGTGTGATTACGAGTTTGAGTTACTTTTTTACATTAAAAAACCTAAAAATGAATGAATTGAATGAAAGGATTTTGTTTTATTAACTATTACATTAAAAAAAAATAATGGCGAAATCTCATTTCGACTGATTTTTTGAATTGTCCACCGCCTCCTGTACTTAGTTTTTGCACTGTGCAGTGCAAGTAATATGTCTAACAAAATTTGATTCAAACACATATTTATGTTGATCGTAGAAAAAATGTGCGTAACAAGTGAAAAAAGCACATCAATAAATTTTTTGATAAAAAAAATAAAAAAATTTGGAAGGCCTGGGTTTCGATCCAAATAACCTGAGATCCACTATCGGACTCTCTAACCACTGGGCCATCCTTCGATTGAGAAGATCTTTTCAACGAAACATATTTGATTAGGTACTTACTTACTGGAATCTGTACTCTATCTTCAACTTCAAACATTCAAAAACATATTTATTTAGATCTTAGACTTCGTCTCGAGCTGCAAGGTTCATTTATCTATATATGTTTTATTGTGACAATTCTAGAACAAATATATTGTGCAATTCACCCATCTACAATATGTGTCATAATTTCAACTCTGTCGCAGCTATATGTGATATAAACATAGAAACACCGCTAACAGTAGTCGCCAAGTTCAAGGAATATCATAGACCTCCAGTTAGTATTTCTTGAGCACTTCACCATCTCTTTTCTGCTTCTTTATATTCTGTAGGTTTGTGTTATTCTTTATATTTATGTTATATTGATATTATCTGTTTTTACGTATTGTTTTTGTAATTTTATCATTGGCTGTTATTTATGTATGAATTAATATGTCTGTTATTATTAAATTTTATATTTCACGGTGATAACCACCCCGTAGCAGTGTACTATTTTTAAATGATATATTGTATAAAATAGCATGTAATTTATATATAACACTTTTTGTATATTACTAGCCCTGTAATTGGAGTAATCTGTTGGGCATTAATTATTATTATTATTATTATTTATCGACTGTATTGCAACAAATATTCACTAGTTACCAGTTTACCAGTACGTATTTTCGCGATTGGTTGGGAATCTAGAATCTAGTATCGGAGTAGTAAGTCGTTTGTCAAAGGAGCATCTTGACCGCCATGGTGATGTCACACGGGTTCGGGAGCCGTCGGCGTGTTTTCGGTACTCGATTCAAAAACCCATTTTTATTTTGATATAACTTTTGAATTATTGCGAAAAAAAGAAGACAAAAACAGTTTTGTTATAAAACTTATATATGATCTTTCCATTTATCACAAAAAAAAATTGTTTTCTTAATTCAAAACCTCAATTGGTACTAAGTGCACAATGCAAAGCATTTTCATATTTACGGTGGCTAATTATTGATGGTTGAGGCAACATGAATAACAGAGACGCCCAAAAAACTATATAATGTGGAATCACCATACAGATGAAATAGATTGCTTGGCAGTGGCTAGAATACACCAGTTGATATCTCTGACAATTAAATTGATAGCATTTTTTTTGATGTCTTGGCAATGAGAAGAAATACTCAAATGAAACTAGTGCACAGAAAACCAACACACATAGGACAGTACCTGCATCATGCCTCAAACTATACAACATCAACGAAGAAAGGAGTCATTCGAACCTTAATCGATCGAGCCAAGAACATTGGTAACACAACAGGGGTTGGAGGAAGGGCTAGGTCACATAAAAGAAGATCTGTCAAAGAACGCATATCCCTGGAAGTTAGTGGAAGCAACAATACAAGGGAACGATACTTGTAGAAATAAAGGTTCTGAAAAACAGAGGCATTTATCAGATGCAATCAGAAGAATAGAGCAAGGATATAAAATTCAAACACGATTCTCAAGAAGCACCACTCTCCGAAATCTACTTACAAAAACACAACCCAGAAACTAAAAATTGCATCTACATTTAATTATATACAGTGTCATGTGAATGCGGAAAATTATATATAGAAGAAACAAAAAGACCTTAGGAGCGAGAATTGAGGAGTACCGACTTAACACCCAAAGAACAGAGACAAGAAAGTCCGGAATAGCAGATCACGCTGAGACCGAGAACCACACAATTATTTGGGAAGACGGTAAGCTTATTGACAAAGTATAGCTCCTAGACAGATAATAAATGTAGAAAAAACTAAAATTGGTCAGAAAAAACTTGGACACAAACGCGGGACGCATTGACCATCGAACGGCCACGTCATCGTCAGCAAAAACCGAGGCCACTGAATCAGAACACATCAGCGACCGGTCAGAACAAGCTGCGAAGATCGACACGTCATCAGGAACTGACGTACTCAGCAAAATGCGGCACCGACCAATAAGAACGAGCCACAAAAAACGACATGTCATCGTCAGATAGATGAAATAAATAGCAATGAAAGGATCATGTTCGGCAGTTCAGCTGCAGACGATTGAAGACAGCAGATCAATCAGAACGTTGTACTCAAAAATTGTATAGACAGTGGAAGTCCGAAACAGACTTTTTGAAACATCTACCTTGTCTACAAACTACAACAAACAGTTGGTAGCATATAAGTTATAAGCAAAAGTCCAATAACATATTTTGGATTTCGGCTGAACAAGGATACAAGAAAAGGTGCAAGGCATTCTCGTTTTATTTTATGATTATCTCTTTCAGCAATATCCCTTGAACAAGTCAAAAAAGTTGAAATTGCATTCTTCCTGATACTTAGTGGAAATGTATTCGATAATCTGGCATCCCTTCCAACTCGTTTGAGGTTCCACGCGAGTAACGTGGACATTGCCTGACTCTGCCATTATGAAGAACTTGTATTCGTCCTCATCTACAAAAGTAAAATAATTTGCATAAGGGTATAGTAGAACCCAACTAGCGAGAAAAACTAAGATATTTTGTTTAATGGTAACCGTAGACTTTTCATTTTTTGGATTACGGATGTAATTTGGTATAAGTAGATATCTGAAAAAAATTGAATATCGCAGCAATTATAGAACTTAGAATGCCCTGACTTTCTGTGTCACTAAGCATGGCATGCGTCAGCTTAGGTTAGTCGATCAAATTAGAACTATTTTTGTAATTGGAGAAATCGGTAGATTAGATAAGGAAATTTCAATTAGAGAAAACTTTAGAGATGAATTTTGCAGACCTTGTCCCTTTAATCTAGTTTGTCTGTATTTTTCTGCTAAGTTATTTTGTTCCATCTGAACACGTTTTTGTTTATGTTTCATGCCTGCTGGGTTGATTATACGAAGGAAAATTGAAAAACATTGATTTGCTATAAAGTTTCAAGTTAAATGAAAATTCTCAGAGATGTCCACAACCTTACACCTTTAGAAATGCTATCTATCAAGTTTCACATTTGATCGTATAAAGAAAAGTAGATATTCCAATTTAAAAAAGTCAGGTTATCCCTGATTGAAGTTTCCTTAATTAATCTACCGATTTCTCCAAGTATAAAGTAAAATTTAATCGTCTAACCTTAACCGACGCATTTTGTACTTAAGTGACACGGCAAAGTCACCGCCCTCTAAGGTAAATAATATACCGGGTGTCCCAGAATTTCCTTGACACGTGATATTTTCGTAACGAAAAACGGTTCAAGCAAGAACTGAGTGGTACTTTTGAAGGTACTATAGGGTCTATCACACCATGCATTCAAAACATTTTTTTTGTACGTCAACCCCTAAAACTCACCCCCAACTTTTTTTTTCAAATAGCACACCATAGGTTTTCCCACATAAATGATATAATAATAATAATAATAATATAGACTTTATTGAAGTATAGATACACTTCAAATGGCGGAGTTCACTAAAATAGTGCTCTTCCACTCAACCATCTTCTTTGTTAGATTGGGTACCTACTTCTAGGACTACCTTCGCACGACATCGAACTTGGCATCACCTGGATGTACCTTGAGCATCTGGCAGGTCGAAGATGAGCGGCCTAGCAAACCTGATGTAGAAGTCCAGGTCAATCTTGCCCCGCGGCTGCGCCGGTGGTGGAGCGTCTCCCATTTCTTCAGGACCCTTTCATATTTACAAAAAAATACACGTAGAATTTTGGTTCGAACGTAGACCACATGAAATTAGACCTTATTAGCACATCGAAATTTTGACATTTTTGATTATTTGATTGACACAATATATATCCCCATTTTATTTAAAATCTTGTGGTACCTTTAGTTTTATATCCAAACTTGTTTTTTCCGTAAAATCATAAGCATAATACAAATGAAATGATAATTTGTTTGACGCCTGATATTTTTGTAACAAAAACGGATAAAAAAGAAAAGTAAGTGGGTTTTTCAAGGGTAGTGAATGAGTTATCATTCCTTGCTTATGAACCATTTTTTTCTTACTTAAACCCCTGGAATCCACCCCTAGCTTGTTCTTTCAAATTTCAATCCACAATTTTGCCTGGAAAAATGAATTCTTTATTTGAATTTAATTATCGTAGTGCGTTACTTTTTATGCCCCTACTGCAATTCATCGCTAATTTTTTTTCGTTTAATCCATGAAATCGTAAGCATAAATTAATTAAAACACATGTATGGAAAATATTTTTTTATTATCATGAATCAACTAATAAAAAAAATGTGACAACAAAACTAAGTGCAAAAACGTGAAAAAGTTTTACGAGTATGGTTACATCGGGTCGCGCCAACCCCGTGTGCAGGGTGTGCCCCGCACACGGGCGCCAAAATTAACGATAAAATGCAGTAGGGGCATAAAAAGTAAGGCACTACGATAACTAAATTCAAGTAAAGAATTTATTTTTACAGCCAAAATTGTGGATTGAAATGGAAGATCTAGCTAGGGGTGGATTCCAAGGCTTTAAGTAAGAAAAAAATGATTCATAAGCAAGGAATGATAGGTCATTCAATACCCTTGAAAAACCCACTTACTTTTCTTTTTTATCCGTTTTTGTTACAAAAATATCAGGCGTCAAACAAATTATCATTTCATTTGTCTTATGCCTATGATTTTACGGAAAAAACAAGTTTGCATATAAAATTAAAGGTACCACAAGATTTCAAATAAAATGGGGATATCAATTATGTAGGGAAACCTATGGGGTGCTATTTGAAAAAAAAGATTGGGGGTGAGTTTTAGGGGTTGACGTACAAAAAAAATGTTTTGAATGCATGGTATGATAGACCCTATAGTACCTTCAAAAGTACCACTCAGTTTTTGCTTGAACCGTTTTTCGTTACGAAAATATCACGTGTCAAGGAAATCCTGGGACACCCGGTAACTATATGATATCTATACTTATACCAAAAATGGTGATTAGCGCTTAAACGGTTCTTTGTAATTCCCATATGTGATACATAATGTTGCACTAGGATTTATCAAGGAATCTGCATATGTAATAATATATAGGATATTCTATTTAAAAAAAATGCTTTAATGTCACGCTGTTATCAACACCGTGTATAAAAGACATTATTTTTAACATATAGTCCAACTTGACCTACATACACTCGCATAGTTATTTTCCTGAAAAGAGATATCGTTTGGTCCAACTCGAGTTTTCCGAGCTCATTAGCTCAAAAGACTTTGACTTCCAGAGCTAGGTAGAGCATGGAGACTGATTCAGAATGTAGACTGCAACATGCTACCTTAGATAAAAATGATTATTTGAGGGTAGTGGACAGTGGAGGATTCCTTCTGAAATTACCAAACCCTAAATTTTATCCAGCTCACCTAGGTTATCTAAACGTTTCGCTTCGTCACTCCATGGATTCCACAGGCTAAAATCTGGCATATTAAGGTCTTGGGTTATTTTGAATAACCCTTCATCCATTACGTTGGTTATATACAGATCCCTTTCGACATCATCGTACTTTCTATCGGTGTGCCCAGTTATAAAAACTTCCTCATCTTCTTCTACTTCTACAGTGTTTCGAAGTAGGTCATTATATTTGCAGCCTTTCAACCCTCTCACTGCACATTTGCTCAGGTCTGGAACCTCGAAGATAAAACCAGAGTCAAAGGGAGCTTTTTAATCCATATATTATTTTATGACACATTACGGTGATACCAGTTTATTATTTTCCCATAGCATGAAGCTTTAGTCTGAGATCCCCTTGCAACCAAATTATCGCCCGCCTGCCCTCAAAAAAACGTCCAGGACAAAAACTCTAGTAAATAGTTTCTTAAATCTCTCCGTAGGAACTAGAACGATACAATTTTTACTCTGCGAGCACCAATTGGATCAAACGAAATGATCAGGACTCCTCAAATTTCCTAAAAACGAAGTTTGAACTATTTTTATATTTTAAGTTTTTTATTATTGCTGCGCCGCCACTGACACGATTTTAAAAAAACCGTACGCATTTTTCATCCTCGCCACGGCAATAATACTGTGACGAAATTTCATTAAAGTCAATACAGAACGATGTAAAGCAATACTCGTATGTAAAAAAATCGAAGTCCCTTAGTTTCTGTAATAAGCAAAATAATGTTCCGATGACATAAAAAAGTGTATTATGTCGCTATAGGTCATTTTTTTGCAGTTCAATAAAGAGCCCATCATGCATACAAAAACTTTTTCAGTTTGATCTGTTTTTATATTTATATTTTATATTTAGTTTTTTTATTGTTGCTGCGCCGCCACTGACACGTTTTCTAAAAATCATACGCGTTTGCCATCCTCGCTACGATAATAACCATGTGTCAAACCTTCTTTAAAATCAGTTCAATAGTTTCCACGTTACACAATACAGAACGATCTAACAAGTGCGTCGATAATTTTTTTTTCTTGGGAGGGGTAATTTTTTTATAGGTTGGGGGTAAACGTTTGCTCTATATATAATTAGAGACAAAATATTATTCGTCGAGGAGGGAGGGGGTGGTATTTTTGATTTTTGGCGGTAAAAAGACATTGGTCCGGTAGGGGGGTGCATTTAGTTTTGTGGTTTGCATTTTTATGGCACTGTATAACTTTTAATCAACAATTGTGGATTAATATTTATTATTCTTGGAGGGGGGTAATTACCCCCATTATACCCTCCCCCTTATTGACGCCGATCTAAAGCAATACTCGTATGTACAGGGTTGGGATAAAGTATGGAACCAAGCAAATAACTTTGGAACGGAAAGAATGATGTTGCTGAAAATTTGCAGGCAAGTGTAGTGACGTAAAATGCATCCGAAGACATTATGTTAGCTATTAATGTACTTCAGGTTTAACCGGAAGTACAGTCAACTTTTTTAATTTAAGTGGTACACCCTGTATATTTTTGCAGATTTTAATACATCCTTGTTTTCCGAATACGTCCATGGTGGGTTTAGTATTAGTTTCTGTAAAAACGGGAAAGATGATGCTTCTTTATCATTTCAGACGTTTAAAATGCCGGCCATTTAAAGTCTTAATGATGCTCGGTTTTGACGATCGCGTGAGAACTCACAAAGAAATGTGTCAACTGTTCAATGATTTACATCCCGACAGGGGTCCTATAACACGTTCGACGGTGTCTAAAACTGGGAATATTAAAAATTATCTAAAACGGGAAGACCGCAGACCGCCACGGACCAATTTGTGAGACAAATAAAAAAGCTTTATCTTTCCCATTTTTACAGAAACAAATACTAAACCCTCTATGGACGTATTCGAAAAAAAAAGATGTATTAAAAACTGCAAAAACATACAGGGTGTCCCATTTAAATTAAAAAAGTTGACGGTGCTTCCGGTTAGACCGGAAGTACATTAATAGCTAACATAATGTCTTCGGATGCATTAAGCGTCACTACATTTACCTGCAAATTTTCAGCAATATCACCCTTTCCGTTTCAAAGACACTTGCTTGGTTCCATACTTTATCCCAACCCTGTATATATCAGAAATGTCTACGTATATTGGTTTCTGTGATAGGCAAGGCAATGTACGGATGGATCTAAAAAAGTTTATTATGCCGCTAGGTGCTTTCAGTATGTCTGTAGATAGCATATTATGAATACAACAAAATTTTACTTCAATTGTTTTGTTTTTTGCGAATTACTCCGCTGCCCGTTATAACAGCATTATCTACTACGACTCCACAGCATATCGCTACCCAAATTACATCACAATCCATGCAGCGGTTACTGAGATTACGGGGCTAGATAAACGCCAACAGACAGACAGACCGATAGACTGACCCAAATGCGTGACGTGGATTTTCGTTATGTAGATATAAAACGCCAAAAAGTTAAGTTCTTGTTTAAAAAAAGACAGATAGAATACAAATGTACTGCATTCATATATATGAAATAAATCTTTATTAAACCATTGTTGTCATGTTTTCATTCCTTGGCGGCTAGCTAGACTCACGCACACACGCACGCACCCACAGCCCTTGTTTCATGTAATCTGATTGAGCTGCTGGTTGCTATGAGCAATATGTTGGTTGGTGGCTCATCACCAATCAGCGCTCTTATTGTTACAGTATCGCTGTCCAAATTTCATCACAATCCATGCAGCGGTTACTGAGATCACGAGGACAGAAAAACGCGTACAGACAGACCGACAGACAGACAGACCGACGAAAATGAGTGACGTCTATTTTCGTTATGTAGACATCATGAAACGCCCAAAAAGTGCATTATCTCGAAATCGAAAATGCTCGCTATCACAATACTCCCCTCACCTATCGGTATGGAAAGTAAAAAGTGAAAATAGGTGTTATCCTTATGCACTTAGTCCACCTATATTAGAGTTCTTGCATCCAAAAAAATATTGCTTTGCAGCATTCATTTAAAATTACGTACTAAGCATCATCAAATAGAATAGGAATTCCTATTTATGTGTTAAGCTTACAAAATGGATAGTTGTTGCATGTGAAAAGTTAAAACAGACCTATAAAGGACATTCTTTATCCAGCACCCAGGCTTTTGCTGACAAACTGTTAACTGTCTTGATCTTCTTGATAGAATCGCTCGAATAGGCAAATCGAAAGTTGAACCAATGCTGATTTTTTTTTTGACAGAATGCGAATCATCCACAAAGAGTTTGTTCCTCCATGGCAAACATTTTAACCAAGTTTTTTATAAATAAAATACACAACACACAAATAAATAAACAACGTCCCATATGTCATACTGTCTTCTTGATAACATAATTTTTGACCACAAATGGCATTCCTGTAGCTTTCTAGCTCCTCTATTCACCTAACCTCGGTCCTCGCGGCTTTTTCGTCTCCCGACATTGAAGCACATCCTCAAAGGGATTTAGGAACTTAGAGAACATCCAAAAGTGTGTAAAGAACATACTGAAGACCGTAATACCGGTTGACGACTTCGTACCAACACTGGAAACAACGTCTCCATCAGCGAACCCCTTTGAAGGGGATAACATAGATGTGTAAAAAAATTGAACATTGCTAAATAAAAAAATAGTCTATATGTTTTTCTACCACACCTGATAGCTGTACCTTTAAATAAGCGTGTTGCAGAAAGGTGAACCTTAGTGGAAACGTAGGACTCAGGTTCTCGACACAAATATTGAACTGCAGTGTCGATTCCATCAATAACACTGTATAATAAATTTTGAATTTAAAGCCCCATAGAGACTCTGTCCAGTGATTATGGGTGAGAGACAGAGTTGCGTAAGCATTGCCTGCTTTATCGTACTTAGGTCCTTCTTCTACATCCCATTGGGTGACTCTCGAAAAGCCATGTCTCATTCCTTTATTTGAAGCGCCAAGGTATGGAAACAGCATATGTATTCCACCTAAGAGAATATTAAATTAAATTAAATTCGCTACTAAAATGTCAATCTACTTTTTTATAGTTTGTCAAAGGCTTCCAAATAGTTAGAAGTGTAACAGTATCTAATTCCAACTTGCAGAAAGAAATGGCTTCACATGAGTACTAGCACTTCGGAAATAACAGCTGACTTCATTTTTATTAGCCTGCTAGAAGTAACCATACGATCCGTTTGTACTTCTCTACATGCTTGTTTACACATTATTAAAATAAAATCGGTTTGGGACCGAATTTAGGATATTTTTACTTCCCACATGGATAACTGAGGGGAGTATTGTGATCGCGAACATTTTCAATTTTGAGATAACATGCCTTTTGGGTGTTTTATGATACCTACATAACGAAAATCCACGTCACTCATTTCCGTCGGTCTGTCTGTCTGTCTGTTGGTCTGTTGGCGCTTTTCTAGCCTCGTAATCTCAGCAACGCGCATGGTTTTTGATGAAATTTGGGCAGCAATAGGCTGTAGGGTCGTAGTAGGTAATGCTGCTATAATTTTGCAAATCGGTGCATGGGCGGCGGGGTAATTAGCAAAAAACGGAAAAATTCAAATATTCCCCAAACTTCGTTTTTAGGCGTTTTAGGTGTTTCTATAATTTTCTACTTTTTTTGGTGGGGATGAAATTTGGGGTGGTTGGGGGATGGGGAGTTGTAAAACTGAAAAATTTGTTGTATTCGTAATAGACTGTCCGCTGACCTGTAAAGGAAGACTTAGCGACAAAAATAGATTTTTTTTGGTCCATCCGAACACTTGCCTATTACAGAAGCCAAAGGACTCAAATTTTTTTCTGATGAATATCCAGGGGAGGATTTAGGATTTCGTCTAGGAGGGGGCGTACCGGCGCTGCCGCGCTCGAATTTTATGATGAGGAAATTGACCCGCATGGACGCGCTATAATTTTGTGAAGAGCAAAAAAAGCTCTCGATCCAACTTAAATATTCCGTGTTTCCATTACACTTTCTATTTTCCAGTCTTGCCGTCCTCTGAATACCAAGAAAAAGCTCTTAAACTTTTGGTATTTATATAAATATATGCTTCCGTATGGCTCTAGGGGGGGGGGTACGCCCCCCTCGCCACCCTCTAAATCCGTCACTGATGTAAACATACGAGTATTGCTTTAGATCGTTGTGTACTGTGTAACGTGGAAACTGTTGAATTGATTTTAATGAAATTTTGACACATTATTACTACCGCAGCCAGTATGAAAATGCGTATGGTTTTTATAAATCATGCCAGTGGCGGCGCAGAACTGATAAAAAACTAAAAATATAAAAACAGCTCAAACTTGTTTTTTTTGGGTGAGGGTGAAATTGAGGTGGTTGGGGGTGAGTCATTAGGGGGAAGGGCTGACTAGGGAGGTATGGTATGAACGCCTTCGACTATAGTAGCCCTGATGTATCTCGCCAGTGCAGGAGCGTTTTCCTTTCTGCACGCAAATGGCTCTGGTCCTATGAACACAGGTTCGGTTCCTCCTCTTGCGAGTGTGTCGGCCAATACATTGCCCTGCACTCCAATGTAACTTTAGTTGTTCTGACCATTTCTATGCAATCAATGAACCAAGTTTGCAAATCAGTAAAGTACAGTATTAGCATACATTTCATTCATAACCAGATCAGTGTTTTCTAGACACTCAATTTTTTATGATGTTTCCGCAGCCACTGGACAGATTTTCAAAAACTAAAGCCTTCTCGCTCTTACCGTCGCCATAGTAGTAGCGAAACCTTTATTAATTGATAAAAGTACTTATGGAATCATAGATGGATCAAACTTAATAAAGGTCAAATGATAGCCTTCGGAATTACAGAGCAGTCAAATATTACCGGATTGACGACAGGCAAAAAAATTGACAGACCAATAGGAGACAAACAATAGACAATTAGGTATTATAAGGCTTTTAAAAGGCAAAACACATTGCCTGTTAGCGTAGGAATTGAAATAAATACATAACCATGGAAATACCTCGTTCTACTTTCAGAATTTTTCCGTAGCTTTTTCTATACAGGGTGTCCAGTTAGTGTGTAATTCTTCGATATCTCGCAAGGTATACCTGATAGAAGAAAATGTCAAATACAAAAGTTATTTGGTTACTCAAGACGCATATTCTAAAAATATTTTGAAATATACAGGGTGTTGCGGGAAAGTAGGATAGTGATCAACTTTATTTTATTATATGGACGTCATAATTTTGAATGGAATGTCCTATTTATGAAGTCTAACGTAAAAGTGGTAAATCTGACAACACTGATGTTAGCGTTTTTGAATTCTGTATGTCCAAAAACCTCCAAGTATTGAATTTCACCGTTCCAGCTGTGGCAGTTTTGGAAATATTTAAGCGTTCCGGTACTGTTTACTGAAAAAGCGGTGTTGCCGTATCTCAGTAATTAATAGAAACAAAATTTTGAAATTGTGAGATCTTACTAAATTCGACACGCGCAATTCATTGCAATAAAAATAAGTAGATGATTCTATTTAAAATAAATTAAAATCGGGGATATTTGTTTAAAAATTTGGAAAAATAATGTATAACTTGGCACTGTCGCAAACGCGAAAAAATATTACAAGGGGAGATAGAGTATTAGTAGATATTTCGATTTAAAATAAAAAATACAGGATGTTACATTTAAGAAACAAAGTAAAATGACCTTCAAGTTGCCGTAATTCAAAACTCTGCCAAAAACACCCTGCAGATACAAATTGCTGGTAACATCCAAAATAATATCCACTTAATATTCAAGTAATTCGCTGTATAATATTATTGAGAAAAGTTAAAGGAAGATATCAATTTGGACGTATTACTTGCGACCTTGCAAATCCGAAAATTACTAGAAAATAAATTATAACTTGACAACGTCGCAATCGATCCAAAAAATATCTTAGGGTTGAATAGAGATCAATGATGGAAACTAGAAGAATTTAAGAAAAAGTTATAGTTCCATATAAAAAAATCGTGTTGATCACTATCCTACTTTCTCGCAACACCTTGTATATTTCAAAATATTTTTAGAATACGCGTCTCAAGTAAGCAAATAACTTTTGTATTTGACAAGGTATACCTTGCGAGATATCGAAGAATTATACACTAACTGGACACCCTGTATAGACTGTAGACTTCCATCGAGGCCTACATCTAACAAGCTGAAATTTTGAATGAATTCATCATACATCTATTTATGCTTCCATACCAGCTCAGCTAATGATACTTTAAACACCTTCTCTATAGGTTTCAAATTATAAAATTTAATGCACTCGGCTGGAACACTCCAAAAACGATAAAACGTGTCTTTTTGGGCAGTTTACTACGCTCTATAATTGGTATCCTAGTCAATTTAATATTTTCCTTGCATAAAAATGTCTATACAAAATTTCATACCTTCAAATTGAGTTTAAAGTAAAAATGCAGTTAAAATATGCTCTGCGTGAAGTATCGTCAAGTATGTCTTTTTGGTTTTCGAAAAACATCCACATCTTACCCCTGATTGTACTGAATTTATATAGTTGGGATATCCTGCTCATAAAAATTAGTTCTATGTTCCTGACTCTCCACGAAGTTACTGTTGCGCCATGCCGGTTTATAGTGCATGTTGTGTAATCACCCCGATCCAAAACCACGGAATCAGCACCAGTGAACATCATATTGAATAAATAAATTAGTGGATTGTCATACGTGCCATAATGAAAAATGTCAAGAAAATAGATAGCTAATATTCTTGAAATATTCCGACGTGATTATTATACACAGGGTGTCCCTCAACTTCCTTGACACGTGATATTCTCGTAGCAAAAAAAATGTTCGAATGAGAACTGGGTAGAATGTTTGAAAGTAGTACAGCGTTATCATACCATGCTTTCAAAATATTTTTTTGTACCTCAACCCTTAAAACTCACCCTCCACTTTGTTTTTTCAAATAGCACCTAATAGTTTTTCCGACACAAAATAAGTCCTTATTTTATTTAAAATCCTTTAGAACCTTTGATTTTATACAAAAGCCTATTCTTCCCGTAAAGTCGTCAGCATAAAATAAATAGAGTATCAAATAAGGATTTGTTTGAGGAATAATATTTTCAGAAGAAAGACAGACAAAAAGGAAAACTAAGTTCGTTTTTCAAGGATACCGAATGACCTATCATATCATGATTTCGAAACATTTTTTTACTTCAACCCCTAGAACTTACCCCCTACATTTTTCCAAATAACACCCCACAGCTTTTCCTACATTAGTGAGGTCACTATTTCATTTAATATCTTGTAGTGCCTTTGACTTTATACACAAACCAATTTTATTTTTGTAAAGTCATCAACAGAAGATAAATAAAACGAGAATTTGTTTGAGGCGTAATATTTCCGAAATAAAGAAGCATAAAAAAGACATTTGTGCAAGTGTTATAGGTTATTCAGTACCCTTAAAAACCCAATTCGTTCTATTTTTATCCGTTTTCTGCGTCAAGCAAATTCTTATTTTTTTGATTTTATGCTTATGATTTTACGAAAAAAATAAGGGTGCGTATAAAATCAAAGATACTGCACGTTGTGTCCTTGTACGATGTGGACAAGCACCACCTGATACACGAATTATTTCATCTAAGCAGTGGTCTGTGTTTGAGCCACGCAAGAAATTATAACGAAAAGCTGCCTCTATCTTATTTCGTGACTACGTGTGCATGCACAGTGAAAGCAGGTACCCTGCTTTGGCCAGCATCGAACCGCACGCAGTTGGAAGCAGGCAAAAGCGGGTAACCTGCTCCGGCCTGCTTGAAAAATTACATGTATTTATAAGCCACTTTCAGCGTCGATCGGCGCGGGCTCCCTGCTTTGACCTGCTTCCAACTGCGCGCGATTGAAAGCAGGCCACCTGCAAGCGGGCAACCTGCTTCACTGTGTCTACGCCCTACGATGCCATCGCAAGTACTTTACACTCCCACTGCGCGGTGGCTATTAAGCACGTATAAACATGTCTCAACATGCGTCTTAATACAAAACTTCCCTAGTACCCCCTGTATTTCGAATGTTGTGCATTCTTGGGGTGGCCATATACTTCATAGATCAATTCCGGACGCTTGGTTTTCCCACGGGGGGGGGGGGCTGGGACTGTAAGACAGTGAAGATAGGCGATCAAGCGACAGTAGTGCCTTTTTTGCCTGTCCCGTTAACTGTATTTGTTTATTTTTGTGTATGTTGTGCCAACTGTTTTCGATTGGGGCTCAAATTCCGAACATTTTACCGATTTTTTGTAATTCCGCCCGGACACGAAATTGAGCTCCAACTTACCGGACATGTCCGGGATTTTCCGGACGAATGGTCACTCTATGCATTCTTGCATTTAACAGTGTCAGGGAAATGCGTATATCAAGCTTAGCACTAATGCAACTCCACCATTTATATGCTAAAACTGAAAAAATGTTAACAAACATTCACTATACTGCTGATTAATAATTATATTAACATGTTTTCATTTTTACTGCGCTTTTACTACAGTGTACAGTCGCGGGGAGCAAGATCTGGATTGTAGGGGGGTGGGTGCGCGAGAAGCTTCAGTCCTGTCGTGGTCAAATATTCGGTGCAGGCTGGCAAGCCTTGATTCCGTGATCTGAAGCGCTATCCTGATAGAGAAATCAGGTGACCGTTTTGACGTTGGCCGCAGGTTGCTTATTACTTTACTTCTTTGGAGATCCAGAATTTATGAGAAACCAAGGGACTTCGATTTTTTTCTGATGTATGTTAAATACGAGTATTGCTTTACATCGTTCTGTATTGTGTGGCCAGTGGCGACGCGACAATAATAAAAAAAACTAAAAATATAAAAATAGCTCAAACTTCGTTCTTAGGTATTTTGGGAGTTCCTGATCGTTTAGTTTCATCCAGTTGAAGCTCTCACAATAAAAACTGTGTCATTCTAGTTCCTATGGAGAGAGATGCAAAAAACTATTTAGTAGCGTTTTTGTGTTGGATGTTTTTTGGGGGCAGGCGGGCGATGATTTGGTTGCAAGGGGATCTCAGACTATAAATTCACGCAAAGGGAAAATAATAAAATTATATCACCGTTATGTGTGGAAAGTACTGAGTCAAACAACTTGACTCCATTTTTTAAACTATAGTTATTTTTTTAACCGTTAAACCCCAAGGGGGCTCGTTTAAGGTCCCCATGTTAAAAAATAATAGCCTAAATATTATATTTAAAGACATTGGGAACGCTGCCTCTTGATATGTGCTTGTTAAGACCTTTGGAAACGTAATTCAGTATGCGGCCACGCTTCGCAGCGAGTACAGCAGAGTGAGACGTGATTTCGTTTAGTCGGGTCCCGCTGATACCCCGGACGGTCATTTACGGACCCATTTTTCATCTTAAAAACATGGTATATTTTTTGCTTTTTAATTATTTAAAGTCGTCAAAATTAGTGATTGGAATAGAACGTGACCCCTAAAACAACATGAGTTAGTTCAGATAGCTGAAAACTGGGATTTTGGTACTGAAATTCACTATGACAGTGATACTTCTGCAGAAAACTACTTTGCTACAGAAAGTGTTTCGGAGACCAAGAATAATTCGGAAATATGAATTTAATGTTTTTTCTTTTCTGAACTATTTAGTCTTGTTAAAGTGTAGTTTTGTTATTCTCTAGGCCTAATTAATGTAAACTTAATAGCACTAATTTAATATCACATATTTTGCTGGGGTCTCTACAGGACCCCACATGGGTATTTACGTTGATTCCCATAGCATGGGAATTTAAGGGCTAAACTATAGTTATTTTTACTTAGGATAGTTCGAATAAACAACCAAATCGATTCGATTGCAAATTTTATTGATTGGACATAGATTTTCGTGACCCTATATAGAATTCATACTCCATGGATGCCTCGTAGAGGCTGGTCGTAACAGTTCTTGATTAAAGTTTTCATTAGAGCAACTAGAGCAATGTCGTTATGCAGTACGTAATCGATGGGATCATTAGTAGACAAACAAACATCAGCACTTCCTATGAAGATAAACAGCACCAACGTTAACAGTGTCATCGCGGCTGGAGTTACTAATGTTATGCAAATTAGGATATCTACATATTTTGTTAGTGTTCATATGCATGTTTATTCTGTCCCCCATGCCTCGTTAAATATTCAACAATTATAGTGGGCTGATCCATTAACAAAAGCAACCGTAATTGTTTGGATATGTAAACCCTGAGAACTACAACTTGATAAATATCTACACGAAATTGATAAAACTATTGGACAGTTATATCTGATACCTGTTATTACAGATGCAAAGTATATGTACCTCCTTGTATTTCCCACGCCGAATTTTATGATGTATACATGTTCATGTTCATTTGAAAACATCCTACCACGAAAACCACTGATTAAAAAAAAAGCTCCGGGACACATCAAAAGATTTGTCAAGGAAGACAACTTTGTAACCAAAAACTATGTTCCCCTCTTGTACACTCTGCCCCAGAGGGTCATCATCATCATAGTCACAATGTCTTAACAGACATGTTGTGAACTCGTAAAATGCATTAAGTCGGAGCTAGAGTATTGCCGACACGAATATTATCAATAGTTTTGAGAACTGTAGCTCGCCATCATTCGCGATTTACTGTCAGTTCAGTGGCGCTCTTGATACTCATATCTAGCAACTGTTTCGTCGTATCCACCCAGCGTGTACGGGAACGGCCACGGCGCCGCCCACTCTACTACCACTAGAAGTTTCTCCATATTATCGCTTCTGTCAATATGTCCGAAGAATGTAAGCATTCTCATTGACTCAATGGAGGATAGTCTCTTTGAATTACCGAGCTCATCCAGTATGGAAACATTAGTTCGATGGGCGGTATAAGGAATTCTCAGCATTCTCCTCCACGTCCACATTTCAAAAGCATCTATGCGAGCTCGATCTGCCTTTTTAGGCATACAAAAATATGGAGAACACAATAGACTGAACCAGTGACATTTTGGTAGCTTTAGTGATGTTATGGTCACGCCATATTTTAGTAAGCTTTGTCATGGCCATCCGTGCCTGTTGAATGCGCCGTCGAATTTCATTCTCACAGCTACCTGAATTGTCGATCAAAGAACCGAGGTACACAAAACTTTCAACTACCTCACAACGGCCTATTGACTTTATTTCTCGATGATTGTTATGCTCTCTATCTACGATAATAACCCTCCAAACGAGACTGTAAAATATATAGTAGAACCTTGCTTGCATGAGAGATTAACGAAAGTAGGCGATAATTGTCTAGATTTGTTGGAGATCCACAGGGGCATTCCCTCAAAAATTTTAAACGACAAGGGGTATCGAGTTTTAGCTTCTTTTAAAAGTGTCGAAGCCATTTAATGTAACGTTAATTTTTTTTAAATCGGGTTAATCGTTTTCGGGAAAACTAAGAAAACCTTATGTCTATTCATTTGGTGAAATAGGAAACATAAACACACGAAAATAAAGCTTTTTATTGCAACAAGTGTTCAAAATATTGCTCGTTTTTGGCCAAACAATGATATAGGCGATGTTCAAATTTCTGTCGGATAGTTGCAAAAACAGTGGATATGATTCCCCTGTATGGTGCCTAAAATTAATGTCCTCGTCAAACTGCCGTTTAACGCCAGATATCCTGGGAAGATAACTTTGCTTACGTACTCGTATGTTTTGAAATTTACTCAAACTCAAACTGGATCTGAAGCAAATAAAAAACGGAAAGTTCTAGATAAAGCCGCTAAAGTTGAAGTTGTGGGTCGATTTCGATCGGCGAGTTCTGTTTTGTGAACAACACTGACTACAGCATCTAGTCATTTAAAGAATATCTGCTTCACGTAATAAGCATAACTGCAGGTATTGGAGAAAAGAAAATCCTCATGGTACCCTGTACCCTCAAAAAATTAATATATGGGCAGGCGTTTTAAGAAACAAAGGGATTGGGTCATTGTTGATTACTGGAAATTTAGATGGAGATATCTATTTGGGTATGTTGGGAAATACCATCAATCCGCTTGGCACTGAACCAATGAAAACCGAATCGAAGAGGATGGAAACCCTATACTTGATGAGGCTGTAATCCATTTTCCAGCAAGACTTCTCACTATGTTCTTCCGGTTCAGCAATGGCTAGACGACGCGATTCCAGATAAATGGATAGGCGAAGAGGGCCTATAGAATGGCCTGTTAGATCTCCTGATTTGATGCCATTAGTCTTTTTTCTATTGGGCCATTTTAAATCTATTGTACTTACTCCCCAACCTGAAAGTTTGGATGTTACTGCAACTGTCCGTCAGGAATTTGAAGATCGCCTATGTCATTGTTTGGGAAACATTTTGAACATATATTGCAATAAAAAGTGATATTTTCGTGTTTTTTGTTTTCTATTTGAAAAAATTAGGATACATGAAGATTTTTTCAATTTTTGCGAAAACTAATCGACCGATTTTGAAAAATCAAACGTCAAAACAAAGGGCTTCGACATAATATCTTTGAAACGAGATATTACTCGATACCCCTTGTCATTGGGGGTGACCCTGGGGGGCGGAGGGTACAAGCAGGTGAAGAAGTTTCTTCGATAAATCCGTGGTGGGAAGTTTTCAAATTAACGGGCATTGCTTTAAATCGTTCTCTACTGTGTAACCTAGAAATTAATGAATTCATTTTAAAGAAATTTTGACACAGAATTTTCACTGTGGCGAGGATGGAAAACGGGTATGGATTTAAAAATCGTGTCAGTGGCGGCACAGCAATAATAAAAAAAATTAAAGAAATAAAACTAGTTCAAACTTCGTTTATTCGCGATTAGGAGGCTCCTGATCATTTTCCACATTTTACTTCCCATACCCATACCCCATACCCATAGTGTATAGGGGTGTATTGTGATCGCAAAAATTTTGGTTTTTGAGATAATACTTTTTGAGGGTATGTTATCATATCTACATAACGAAAATCCACGTCACTCATTTCCGCCGGTCTGTCTGTTGGCGTCTGTCTAGCCGCGTAAGTACAGTAACCGCTGCATGGATTGTGACTGTGATAAGTCGGGCAGCGATATGCTGTGGGATCGTCGCTTGAAAGTCGGTGCATTGGCGGTGGTCACAAATAATTTTAAGAGCTTTGTTTTTGGGCGTTTTAGGAGTTCTTAATCATTTTTTATTTGTTTTTGGGAGAGGATGAAATTGGGATGGTCGCGGATTCAAAAACTCAAAAATTAACAAGCGTGTTGTTGGTGGAATGCTTAGTCTTCGTTTTTAGGTGCTTCAAAGGTCCCTGATCATTGTCTACTTTTTTGATGATGATGGTTTATTGGCACCGATAGTGGGAAGTACTGAGTCAAGACACTTGACGTTATTTATTTATAATTAATTTTACTTACCTAGACTAATACTATGGTGCAAATGCTAATGGACTTGTCATTTTTTGACAGAACCCAGATTGTCGGATTGGCCTCCAGAAAGAGCGATTTGAATTACCTGCCATGTTTGGCAGTCGTGCTTGGTCGTGTTAGATCGATAGCTGAAAAACGGGAGTTTTTTTTACTTCTGTGTCATCGGCATCGACTGCTATGGTCACTAGCTTCGTGTTCCGTGTAGGCTTTGTACTGTTCCCCGGCGCCTCTCTAGGAACATCACTGATAATTAGAAGCCAACAGTGAAGGCTCAGGTAGGGATTCTTCGCTGAGCTTTTTTATGGGTATTTATTTTTGATTGAAAAAACCGCCTCTAACGAGAATCGAACCCGGGACCTTCCAGTCACGAGCCCTCGACTCTAACCACTGAGCCAACCCACCCCCCGAAGAAACGGGAGTTAGTAAACAAGGAACAATACTCGTATCCTGACTGTTAAACATTATGAAAAATGGTGGAATCTTGAATGCCACCATTCAGAGTGTGCCAAATTAATTTTCTATGAAAGGAATACTCGAAGGGTCCAATCCAAGAACCGATTATGTTCATTAGAGTAAACTATTGAGGAGTTAAGAAAAACTGCCTGAACAAACGTTGAAGGAGTAGAGAAGGCTTTGACTGTAGCATACTGTAGGCACAGCTATACAAAGTTCATATTAGAACATTGATTTGTGTCACGTTTAAATGAAAAAATTACATTTGGACTTAGCTTGTACTTGCACAGTTTTTTGATGCTTCAATATCAAGGAACTAAAGCAAAAAAAGTATATTTTATTTCATGAAATTTTATAAAAGATAGTGCTTTAAACAAACTGTATGGATGATTTCTTTTTTTTTTTATTTTCTCTAATCAATTTCGCTGCATTCTGGTATAACTGACCATAATTGACGTTACAGTTCGCATTTTCTGGCAAATAACCTTCTTCACTATCGGTATGGCTGCCCAAAAATACGCACGCTATTTGTTACTATATATTGTACACGTCTGCTACATAGACTGCCTACCAACAACAAATTCATTTTCATACCAGAAATGAAAGAGGTTTGTATCGCGTGTAGTATAAGATACAAGTCTCGTTTTCACACTAAATGATGCAGAATTTCAAACAATGCAAGAACAGGTGGATAACGCAATATCGTTAAAAATTGAACCTAGCCACTTTTTGCATTGGACCCTTCATCGAAAATTCGAAAGTACTGCTTAAGTTAGTGACGCGAAAGACATGACATGAACTCGCAAAGCGTAATGGTTGCACACAGTGGGAAAGTGTTCTAACCCAGTGCAATATTGGCACATTCCTGCTTGGATAAGTCCAGCTAATTACATGTCATTGCGGAATATTAGTAAACTTTGAGATAATAAAACAATTTATTTGCTTCATTAGCTTTCGACTCGTTCTCTTTCACGCTCTGAGGCCTGGAGCGATTATGCAATAAAAACGGCTCTGTTTGTTTCTATTTCGCTTATTGCCTGCCAGATTGTAAACAGAGATAGTATTTTGAAACAGTAGGAACTGTGCTGACTACACACTGCTTCTTCAAACGGTTATACATTTATCCGATTTATGATATAAGAGGAAGTCCCAAATAAGATTCTTTTATTGAATTTTACAAACAGGACCTTTAGAAATTAAAAAATCTCATTTTACAGTATGTTTCCTTTTCTGTGTTTTTTTTTGTATATAATATTTCAAGTAAACTCTCTTGATCAAAAGCTTATTTTGATAATCTTGTTATACATTTTTCTGCACAAAATTGGGTACCTATTTGCTGTGGGTCCTAGTAGGTAGTTCTGCTATAATTTTGAAAATCGGTGCATGGGCGGCGGAGTAATTAGCAAAAAACAAAAATTTCGAATATCTCCCAAACTTCGTTTTTAGGCGTTTTAGGTGTTCCTGATAGTATAGTATAGTTTATTTATTTTCAACGTACATCATACAAATAAATGAGCTATCATCTGCGAGAGCAACACTCTGTATGCGGCCATCAACTTAGTGTCAAGAACGTTAAAGTTTACATACAAGAATATCCATTGTCCATGAATGCTCTTGATAATCCATTATCCTGTGTTATCCTGTGGTAGATCCGTCCTTAGATGTAGTCGTGAGGGCTTCATACAACTGATTACTCTTCTACCTTTCCAACTCTCTATAAGATTTTCTAGACCTCAAATTTTAACTTTATAACTTTGACTCAGCTATCGTGAAGATCATTTTATACTTTTTTTTGGGCTGGTGTGAAATTTGGATGATTGGGAGAAGGGGGGGGTTAAAACTAAAAAACTTCTTATATATATATATATATATATATATATATATATATATATATTCAGAATACGCTGTCCAAGTGACCATTGACCTTTGAAAGAAGGACCTAGCGGCATAATACAATTTTTAGGTAAATCCGAACATTGTTGTTTTAGGCGGCTTTCCTTAGAATTTTCTATTTTTTTGGGTGGAGGCGAAATTGGGGTGGTTGAGGGATTGTAAAGAATTTCTTGTATTCATAGTAGGCTGCCCATTAACTTGTCACAAAACACCTAGCAGCATAATACACTTTTTTTAGGTTCATCCGACCATTGCCCTGCCTATTACAGAAACCAATGGACTTAGAATTTTCTGATGTATATATACGAGCATTGCTTTAGACCGTTCTATATTGTGTAACATGAAAACTATTGATTTTGATGAAATTCTGACACTGTATTATTATCATGGCGGATGAGTGGAGTTCCACAAGCATCGGCGGTGCACAGCGCAGCCGGGGAATATAGTTGCCGGCTCCGTGACGCGGTCTCAGTCTCTCGGAACACGCCGAACAGGTGACATCAGCTTCTGAGGATGCCGACCACTCGTGTTGGCGAAACGTTAAGCAGCGCAGCGCGCTGACACGACGCCAAGGCGGCGGAGCGTGCCGACGCCGGCCGAACAGCTCAAAAACCAACAGTTTATCGGATCATAGCCGCGAAAGTTTTACACAATACAAAATAAAAACAGCTCAAACTTCATTTTTAGGTGTTTTATGGTTTCCTATGAATTTTCTCGTTATTGTTGGGTGGGGGTGAAATTATAAAACTGAAAAAATTGTAGTTATCATAATACGCTGCCTTGACCTGTGAAAGACAGACTTAGTGGCATAACACAAGCCTTTTTTGCGGGTGGGGGGGGGGAGCGATGATTTAGTTGCAAAGGGATGTATGGGAAGTACTGAGTTAATCAATATGACTTAATTTTTTCACATTAGTCGTCTGAATACGAGTGAGTATAGTAGAGATCAGTCGAAACGTTGTGATGCTTAAAAAAAGTTTATAAATAATGGGAGACCAAAACAGGCGTTTTGAGTGGCAATAGCAAAGCATCCTTCAACTTTTTTTTGGCCTCTTAAGATCGGGATTTCCTGAGATGAACCAAAAAAGTATTTTGACTTCATTATTAAATGCATTCAATATCAACAGAATTTTAAACTCAATTTTTTACCTTGTCTTTAATCAGTTTTCCATCTTACGCATAGGCGAAGACTTTTGCGGTTTTCTGATTTTTTATGACTTGTAAAGGAAACAGTCACAAAACATGAAGCATTTTTTTGGACTTCACTGGATCCTGCAATATAAAAACTCTAAACTCAATTTTCTACCTTCTCTTTAATCAGTTTTCCATCTTACGCATAGGCGAAGACTTGCTGCAATACAACATATTTATGTATACGTAAGCTTACAATGATTTCTTGAAAAGTTTGCTTCTTACAAGCGTAAGTATACTGATATAGAAATCGTGTGATTTGTTAAATAGAATATTGAAATTTGAGATCACGGAATATATTTGTAGAAAATTTTCCATAAACCTGAAATAATAGAAGAAAGTTATTTGTTGCTAGAACTGAACCACATAAGCAAAATTCTCCAATAAGACATTTTCTTGGCAGCGGTTTATAAATATACTAGAGGAAACGGCACAAATATGTTGTAGATCATGATTCAGACCTAGAAAATTTAAACATTATACAATTCCACACCCGTTATACTATTAATTATAGTATTCAATAATAAATGTCTGATAAATGATGCTCATAATGTATTATTAACCAGAATCACGTAAAGAACGCATAATATGGTGTCTTACGCATCTTGTGTAGATTGGTTACCTATATCAGCTTATTCTGAAATCGCAGTAAATAAGATAAATTTAATATATCGCGATGAATAAAGATCACTTTATGTACGTGTACTTGTTATAAGTTCTTTACTGTACCTTAACTTTAAAACCTCCAAAGCCATATTATTTTATTTAAGATAAACAGATTCTGAAGCACTGATGAGTTCTAATCCACTGTCACTTCATGTTAAGGGTACACACATTTATACATACATATGTATTTGCCATCAAAAGCACGGATTCGCAAGTTCCCGCACAACTCACTTGTTTTTCAATTTACATACATAAAATTTCAGAAGGTGACAGTTAGCACCTTAATGAATGACAACTAAGGGCCTGGCCACATCTCCACGTCGCGTCGTCAACGTGGAACGTCACGTCGAACGTCGTCGCCAACGTGGAACGCCACGTCGAACGTCGTCGCCGACGTGTGGCTAGTAGGCCCGATTTTATCAACAGGCGCATTTTAACAAAGGCTTTGATCAATCAGAGCAGATGCTTGTTCTTGAATGGGCTGCTCTGATTGGTCAAAGCCTTTGTTAAAATGCGTCTGTTGATAAAATCGGGCCTATTAGCCACACGTCGGCGACGACGTTCGACGTGGCGTTCCACGTTGACGACGACGTTCGACGTGACGTTCAACGTTGACGACGTCGTGACTTGGAGATGTGGCCAGGCCCTAAGAGCGAATTTTTCAAAAAAGTTTTTCAGTATGCAAAAAAACTCGCAGTGCAAAATCATACATTCTTCAAATGTCTGTAATTTAATAACCAAACAAGATATCAAAATAAGGCCACCATGTTGATATAGTGCAAGCGTTCTTCTTCAATTTGCTTCTTGAATCATTACTGTAAGTTTAAAGGTAACGTCAGGAGCTTGGAAATGTGTATTTCATTTTTATGGCTACCTTTGGACCTTTTGACCTCACCTTTGGACTTTTGGACTTACCTCCCTTCATGTTAGACACACATACTGGAGAAAGGGAACAGGCGGCCACGCCTCCTCGTTCTCAATTTCGCGCGCTATACCCCCGCGGGGTAAATCAGCTATTTTACGGGGGTAACCAGGAACCTAATAATTGGGATCGTAAAATAAACAAATACAGATAAAGTTAGACAGCACTGCGAAATCACGTTTAAAAATTCTGTGATTCAACATGTATCTGCTGTAATCGATTCACTAAAGCAGTATTTTCCGGACTTGGATAATCGTCAGTCCAACTCTTGGATATTAAGACCGTTTACCATTGATGATGACATTATTCGAGATGAAGATGTGAAGGCAAAAGTGGAATTTCTTGTCTACGCGAGAACAGTACTTTGAAAGTAGAATTTCAGAATTATAATCTCAGCACGTTTTGGCTCAAAGCAGGTCCCGAATATCCTGTTTTAGCCAACAGAGCGTTAAAAATGCTAATACCATTTGACACCACCTATAGATGTGAGAGTGGTTTTTCTACATTAGTAACAGTCAAAACAAAGGTCAGAAATCGTCTCAATGTGGAACAAGACTTGATATGCGCTTAAAGTGAAACTAAACCTAACATTAAGAAACTTGTGAATGGAAAACAATCCCAACCTTCACATTAAGCCAACATTTCCTATTTTTTTATGTTAAAATTAGTTTCACTACTAGTCGTATTATTAATCCATTGTTTAAATATGGTAACATCCTGTATATAGCATTGCTTATTTGTATTGTTGATGTTTCTTTCAAAATGTTAGGCTAGAGTTTTTTGATCTGTAAACGTCATCAAATCATCTGGAATTTTCTGGACTGACAGATCGGCATTCTCGAATGTCATCTGAATGTCTCGAATCTTCTAGATGGTTCGATGAAGTATATAAGGCGCCACGAGTAGCGTGGCAGTAGTTCAGTTTTCAGCTGAGTTGAGTTCTAGTTGAGATAAGGCGAAGAGATATTGTATTGAGTTGTGAAGTAAAACAGTGAAAGTTACGTCGTTTGATTCTTTGGTGAAGAAAAAGAGGCCGTTGTGACAATATATAATTTAGTTAAAATTGTAAGGCTGTTGTGCAAATTATGATAAATAAAGATGGTTATATTAGCTGGTACTGTTTGTTTTGATAACATTTTAAAGGGGGGTAAAATCAGTCTTCCTCCTAGGTCATAGGGGTAACAATACTGAAAAGGTTAGGAACCACTGCCCTAAACCTTTAAAGCCAAAAACAGCCAAAGGTGGCCTACTTGCCTAGTCTCGCCCCCTCATCACTATTACTATGCTGAAGCTCGTATTTAAAATTTATTACGTAAAAGATGGACTATAACATGTGTATCCAAATCTGTCGGCTTCAATTATTTACTGATCAAGATATTTATGCACCAATATTTTCAACTATGAGTCAAGTTTTCTATTTCATGAAGTACGTTTGCTGAATGACATAATTTCCCAAAAAATTTTATAGTGTGGCATATGTTGAGAATCGGTGCCAAAAAAAAGTTGGGGACAAACTGGTTACATTTTACCACGGTAGCTTTGAATTCAACGACACAAATTTATCATGTTCATTGCTAATGTATTCATGTTGAAGATAAATGATTCAGTGTTTACATTTTTTGGACGCCAGTAAGCTGTTTAACAGACATACTCGAAATAGTTATGAATGAAGGGAAGCCTTCTATAAGCAGCTCGCAGATACGAGGCGGCCGATTTATAGTGGTCTATTTTATCTTGTAAACGTCATCCCTATAACTGATTAACAATAACAATTCTGAAGATCAATCATTTGAAAATATTTAGCGGTCAAGCATAAACATAAGAACTGCTCAGTGCTTGTTTGCGTAAAAATTACTGTATTTTTGTAACAAATTTAATGGGATACAATTCGACAATTACTTCAGAATTTGGTCCACAAATAAGAATTTTTGAATAGAAGAACTGCCAAGCTACTGAATATAAAAAAATCAGATAATGATGAATGAGTTTTTGACGTTTTGTAGAAATTGGAGAATTACGATCAACAGTAGTACATCGTAACGTATATTGGCAGATAAGCTTCCTACCTCGAAAATGAAAAGTATTAAGAATTTTGCAAAGACTTCAAAATGTTTGATATACAGGGTGGTCCAATAAGCGCGCAGTGCTCTCTAGCGGCCTTACCGTTTAAATTAGAAGAAAATGAATAAAAAACGTTTCTTTTCAAATGGTCTACTTGTAGAGAATAATTTTAAGGATGGCGTATATCCGGATATATTGGAAGTAGGTATCAAATTCCTTATTTTGAATGGAACACCCTGTATATTATTACATTTTTGAATTTAGCAACGATTTTTAGGTTCTTTACCATAGTTTATATCTACGAAGCCTATTTTCGAAGTTATTCAGCAATCTTTAGAAAATTTGACAATTGTGGTACTTACAAAAAATGTTAATATCTCGGAAACTAGATAAGACAGAATGATGCGGTTTTCAGTTTTAAAACGAGCGTGAAACACACTTGTGTTCCAGTAAGATAATTCTTCAAAAGCACGTTAAATGAATAGACTAACAATTTTCAAATTTGAAAAGTTTGAAACGTTAAGAACTTCTTTTTTTCAAATGGGATGATATGACAAGTTTTACATCAGTGGATGCGAAATTAAATTCTCTATCACTTTCATCTAGGCATATGTGCTTCTACTTTTGACGGTTTTCAAGATATTTACGATTTTGTAATTATTCCGTAATATTGCATAGGAATTGGAAACATCGTAGGTGGCGTGGCTCGCAGATGAAACAATTGGCAAGAAACTTTTTATCCAAAGTGTTTCGGCCTCTAATACTAAAATGTGCATTTGCTCCATCTAGCTGTAACCACAATATTCTTAAAAAGGTCCAGTGGTAAATTTTCCAGCAGGTTTTTCAAATTTGCATATAGATACTTCTTGAAAACATTAGTTTATTATGAGGTTTCCAATAATACCATCCCAAATGTTTAGACTCTTTTGCTGGTTGTCAACAAACCTCTCAAAATTTGAATTTATGTCGGTGTGAAAATGTAAATTATGCCAGTTTACATGGCCATTAATAATAACGGTGAAGCTACATTTCATAAGAAGGAAATGTAGCGAATGCACGTTTTCAGTATTAGCTTTCATAAGAAGGAAATGTAGCTTTCATAAGAAGGAAATGTAGCTTCATTCGTAAACAACACACTGTTGAAAAGGAGTGCAGGATCTTGGACTCGAGCACGACCCCAATTACAGAAATATATTCTGTTTACAAAGTCTTGTCTTTCAAGTGCTTGATTGAGCTGCACGTGATAAGGATATGTTATTCGTTAAGATCATGTTCACAGAGATGTTTGGCAAGTGCCCAAATAGCAACTAATTTCTGCTATGGGGATCTTCAACTACAATTGCGAGAACGTCAAACTCACTATCTTCATTAACTACATGTTTTCTCCCTCATATTTTACGCCGACGTAAATCCAAATTTTGAGAGGTTTGTTGACAACCAGTATGGAGTCTAAACAGTTGGGGTGGTATT
Source organism: Callosobruchus maculatus (assembly GCA_951848785.1). Lineage (NCBI taxonomy): Eukaryota > Metazoa > Arthropoda > Insecta > Coleoptera > Chrysomelidae > Callosobruchus > Callosobruchus maculatus. Next base: position 7,057,500 of record CATOUR010000100.1, read on the forward strand.
CCTGGAAATCACATGGTAAACTGATGATTTCAAAAATTTTCTAAATGAAAATTTGAAAAACCTGCTGGAAAATTTACCACTGGACTTTTTTAAGAATAATGTGGTTACAGTTAGATGGAGCGAATGCACGTTTCAGTATTAGAGGCCGAAACACTTTGGATAAAAAGTTTCTTGCCAATTGTTTCATCTCTGAGCCACGCCTCCTGCGATGTTTCCAAATCCTATGCGCCATTACGGAATAATTACAAAATCGTAAACATCTTGAAAGCCATCAAAAGTAGAGGCACATATGCCTAGATAAAAGTGAAAGAGAATATTTCGGATCCACTGATGTAGAACTTGTCATATCATCCCATCTGAAAAAAAGAAGTTTCTAACGTTTCAAACTTTTCGAATTTGAAAATTGCTACACTGTATTTAACGTGCTTTTGAACTACGATCTTACTGAAACACAAGCAGGTTTTGTGCTCGTTTTAAAACTAAAAACCGCATCTTTCTGTCTAATCTAATGCCCGAAATATTAACATTTTATTTATTATTATTACAATTGTCAAATTTTTTAAAAATTGCTGAATAACTTCGAAAATAGGCTTTGCAGACATAAACCATGATCAACAAACTGGACCTAAAAATCGATGCTGAATTCAAAAATGCATAATATGCAGGGTGTTCTATTTAAAATCAAAGTTGCTACAAGATTTTAAATAAATCAGGAATCAATTTGTGCAGAAAAACCTATTGGGTGCTATTTGAAAAAAAAGTTCGGAGTGATTTATAAGGGTTGAAGTACAAAAAAGTGCGCCTGGTATGATAGACCCGATAGTACTCTCAAAAATCCACTCAGTTTTCGTTTGAACTTTTTCTTGTTACGTTAATATCAGGTGCCAAAGAAATTCAGAGACACCGAGACACCCTGTAGATGGAGTACTACTGAAAAATTTCGTGACTTAACCGCTATATTAAATATGAACCTGAAAGAAAAATGTAGCGATCACAATCGACATCCATCCGGACCGACATACAAACAGATCCAGCGGAACATAAGAACCGAGCGCTGATTTCAGAAAGAAATGAATAGATCACTTGTGAGAACCCTTTGCAGCTCAAGCCCTCAACACAAAAATAGATATGTCTAGATGATAACCCTCACTGCAGATGTAGAGCGATTTGTACCGCTGAGCGCTATATATTAGAATGCCAATTGATCATTAATAAGGTAACAGACCTGTATCAAAGATTGTCATGTCATGTTCCGTTACCCGCTAGTATGGTCACTATACTAGCATGTGAAATTAGCTGTGCATCCAGACTATTGTATAACTTTTGTATACAAAGACCAAAAAATAACACTGTAATTTTCAACTGCAATATTAACAGCACTAATGTAAAAGAATATGATTTTGTCAATAGTAATTAAAAAAAAATATGCCTCATCCACGATACAACTGGCTAGCTGATCTCGAATCAGAACCAGTAACATAATAAAAAAATGGAAAATAATATTTAAAGCAAATATTAATCAGCTAAAGCAAATATTAATCAGTCATTTACCACCAAAAGTTAGAATCTGAATGTAATGATACTTTGGATCCGGTGAACATACGGTACACGTATTGAATTTGCTTTTCTACCCACTTGCTTAGTTCAAACAGGAAAACAGGTAATATGTACTGGTATAACTTTTTATAGCTTTAAGCCTAATACTGCTAATACTGGGCTTTTAAAACACATCCAAAACTTATTCTTGATGACAGATCGATCTTTGTAGCAGTTCATTAATGGTATTGTAAGGTCTGTTAAGTTTTTGTCGATCAGGATCAAGAAAAACTTGTCCGTAACTACTGACTACTTTATAACTTGTGATGAAATATTGCCAAAGTTACGTAAGAGCTTTTTTAGGGAACGAAAACTTCAGTTTACAGCAAAAATTCAAACAAAACAGCATGAGTCACTGCTGATCAGTATATTCAAAGTAGCTGGTCATATTGCGTGTTAATATACTGCTTCTCAAATAAGCCAAAATTTCAAAAGCATTCCTTCTATACTAAACTTTCTTGATGGTTGTCAGATCTTGAACATAGGATTCAGTTCAACTAACTACCATGGCAAGAAGATGGAATGCCAGCCGCAGAAATGAAGATACATCCGATACCTAAAAATACCTGCCATCATGCTTATGGGGCTAACATTAACGCATACAGGAAGGTGGTTCTATTGTAGATCTACTTTCTTGCGTCACACATGTGCGGAGCAAACACATCCATTCCTTTGACGGAGCTAACCTCGGTCCTCGACATTTCTAAGGAATTAGCTCAGCTGTGGCATGTAGATCTCCTAAAAAACTTTCTTTCTACAGCCTTCGTGTTCATATTTCCGTTTTATCAGCGGACTTCTTATCAGGTCGCAAAGTATTTGTCCTAATAGACTAGACGGCTTCTCTTCTTTCTCCAATAAAATCAAGGCGAGTGTTCCGCAGGGTTCGGTCTCTGTGATCGAGCCATGATGCAAAAAACTGGCAGCAGCTTCCAGATGTCATGCATTCAAGATTACAGTAAACAAGAACAAGTCTGAGATGTACGTCCAAAAACCGTTCGGCTGTCCCAAGGAAAAACACAGTATGTGCATTTTTTCATATATTGAGGTTTTGATGAATTTGTACATACTGGGCCATGATCTATCTGTTTAAACAATCAATACTTCGATATATGCCGAAATAATGGAGATTTTGACTGACAAAACCCAGTATCTACACAACAACAAGAATAATTATCAAAATTCCTAAACACAGTATCTGCGTGCCAGCTAGATATTAAAACACAGTAGATGCACCAACCAATCAGGGATCATCATTTTGTAACGGCCATTGTAGATTATGTGTTTTGACATTTGTTTTAGTAGAGTTTTAGTTTGGATAAAATAGACAATCAAAGGTGCCTACTGCGGTATAAATGCAGAGAAAAAATCTACTATAATCGGGTATCTAGTACCTAAAATGGAAAATATTAATCATCGTGCGTTTTGGCTAAATCTTCTTGAAACTGAGCAATCGTGTAATCTGAATCATCATCATCTTAGTCACATTGTCTTAATAGACATGTTTTGAACTCGTAAAATACATTAAGTTGGAGCTAAAGTGTTGTCGACACTAATATTATCAATAGTTTCTCACGTTACCCATTTTACGAGTTTCTTTTGGGATATCTTAAAGATCTTTAATGCAGTAATTTCCCAATTGCTTTCTGCATCCTCATGCCGTTGACCAGATGTATCTACTGGTTCATCCGCCTTTAGGGACAATTTCTCACCCCAAGGACAAGAACGTCTCCTGACTCTTGTCAAATGGTCCACCCAAAGCTGTTAGTTGAGAAGAGGTTACTGCTTATACCAACAGTTGTTCGGTTCCTTTTAGTCGCCTTTTACAACATGCAGCATATATGATGGGAGATATTCTAGCCCGCCCCCACACGAGGGGAACCAGGTAGTAGTAGAATAGAAATCAGGCTAGCCAGCGTTAGAATTTAATGTTTGTGAATTTTTAGATGAGAACTTATTGTTTCATAATATGTATTTTATCAAACACTTTTTTTAACACACCAGCTTTAATTTTCTGCACCATTATTAAAATTATTATAAAAGTGATTATATGTTTTGTAACTGCCTGTGAGATTACACCTGTGCAAATAAATGTTCATTCAGAATAAACATTGTGGTATTTTACTGTGTTAATGCTGTTATTAACTTTCCATGAATGCATACATGCGATATAGTAAAAACACAGCATGTACTTACTGTCTTCGTTAATTATATTATCTAAAAAATTATTAAGACCAAAACACAGTATATGCATTGCTTCCTAAAAACCTGTTTATTTCTCAGCATTCTTTGAAGTCCATCCATTTCAGAGCTCTAATATAACTAAATCAAGGCATTACCCTTTTATTTCACTTAAATTAATATAAGTATAAACTTAATTGTGTTCGTTATATGGAAGGAACTTTCACACCCGGTTTCTCAGAATATATTTTTTTATGTACTGTGCTTTTTCCTGGGACAGCCGCGTTGTGTTAAGGGGTTTGGGCTTTGCGGAACAAGCTATTGAGGATTTTACTTTGTATCTTCTTTTTAGTGACGGTTTGCCTGGGAGGATTTTTTGATAATCGCCTTGGATTCAATTCAGACTGAATGGAAACATAAACATAACCAAATCTAGATACGAGACAGTCCTGGTGAAGCAACAGATATTAAAGGCTGCAAAGCTAGTGTACGTCAAATGGTCAATCTATAATCGAATTCGATCCCAAAATCCATACAGACCGCTAATTCAGATCATAGCGTGCCGTGTCCGAGAAAACAACAGCCGAAATCGCGCTGTCGGGCGTTGCGCATTTGTTTTTCAGGTGAATTTCCAAGCCCGCTTCGCTGCATTTTCGCGATCATCAGTCGCGGCAGGCCGAGCTTCCGCTTTGACGCGTGCGACTTATCTTTTGTTTTTTGACAGGCCGGGCGGGTTGATATGTGAACGATAATTAGCCGTAGACGCTACCGCTAATTGGACGGAACTCGAAGACAAGTGAAGAGACATGGTTGGGTACTATAATCAAGGTATTTATTTTTGGGGATTTGTTTGCTGGGATGAAGTGTGTTTATTTTCGGTGTTGACTTTTTTATGCCTGGCGCGTCGCGAGACGCTGCGGCTTGTTTAATTTCAAGATAATTGTGTTTATGTGCTGTCAGGCGTCCCTGACATTTACCTTTGATGATAATGTAAACTGATTCACATGAAAAATTTGGGCGTTCCTCAAAAGATCAATGTTATTGATTAGTGAAATATCAATATATATTAAGGTTTCTTCATTATAGGGTGGCCCGTAGATAAATCGAAAAATTTGAGACATAAATAACAAAAAGTTGTAAAAATAGCTTTCTTATCTGTAAATAGTATAACTAGAATTAATATAACTTTTTTGTAAAAAACTATTTTGTGATATGCAATTTATCCAAATTTAGATTAAAAACTGGAAAAATTGTGCTTTAAAAAAGTTATCATATTTTGACTTTTGTATATATTTGGAAACTTACTCGTTTGAGATCAATGTCTGAAAAATATAAATTTGCATTATTAATCCGATGCGATGTATTATTACTATAATTTAAGCTAATTAAATTTAGAGTGTCCCCATTTTTCTTCATATACACTTGAGCCATGAAACCTATGCTATACTTGTCACCTATCGTAATCGTCTATAGGATCATATGTTTGTTCAGCAAGCATCATAACTTTATCGATCAACTTACTGCTCACAGCTTTTGCAAAGGAGCATGAAAGTTGCAGGCCTGTATATTAATGTGCCTGAAATCTTTTGAAAATTTTATTATAATTATTCTTTAAATGGTAATAATTCATCACACATCCGTGACTGCGTAAATTGAGTTGAAGTATTATTCAATGAACTAAAGCTAAGAAAAAAAATTATCTTCTTATTATTACTTTAATGCTACTTATTAAAAAACGGCAAATTAACTCCATAATAAATAAGATAAGTGAATCAGTTTGGTTTACTGAAAATTGGATGCCTAGAGAACACCTTCGCTTTAAAGTGATGGTATGTCTGTCAGCAAAGAAATGTAATAATAATAATGATAATATGATATGAATATGGAGACGAGATAGTTAAACACTTATTTTGTGATTACCTAGATGTCTATAGTTAATGCGAAATTCGATTCTGGGGGAGAACCTGCCTTCAATGGCCAGCTTAAGGGAAGTTCCGTTGATCTGTGTCACTGTCTTGTTCACTGAACACTCAGTTGTAAAAAATACTTGAGAAGGTACTCAATACGCCCATACGGGTGTAAGGGATACGATTTTAGCAGATGCCACCCTTCCAACATAGAATGCAAAATCACAAAGAAAGTATTTAGCTATTTGTCTCATTCTCATGTTCAAATCCCCAGCAGAAGGGAATACTGCTTAATCTGAATTTGTAGTAAAGCGAAACTGAATTTAGACAGACCCTTGTTAGCATGAACAAGGAATTTTCTAACTAATTAGCAGTCAGAAGAATACTATCCCACATACTTTTAAACGCCTTATTGTATGTTGCCTTGAGAACAGTTGTATTTGAATCGATGAGTTAGATGCAAACCTAAAACTTCGGTTCACATCATACAGGTGTTACTAATAGTTCTCCATCTGGTAGTGAAGTGAAGCTGTTATACATATAAACATAGGCAGATACATAGCATTTGGAAGCATTCGGCTACATCCTCTTTAGGATGCCCAACGAAGCTTCTAGCGAGTTATCAGCTGAAGATGTCATCCCACGTGGTTTAACCCCCTTGTGAATCACGTAGGCTATAATCGTAAATCATGTCTATTTATGTATGCACCAATCCTTGATCCTACATGTAAGGTCCATTTCATTACGTTTTAAGTATGTGTGGTTAGGTGTATCGATAAGTCTAATCGCTCTCTTCTGAATAGTATCCAGAAGCTTTAGACAGTGCTTTGAAGCGCATCCCGACACATGGGAGCAATACTACAACGATGGTCGGATCTATGCCTTGTAGAGCAGCAGTAGTTGCTGTGGTATATACAGCTTCCTACAGCGGAACAAAACTCCAAGCTTCTGGGATGCCTTTTCAGTAATACTGACGACGTGGTCGTGCCAGGACATGTTGTTGTTGATCTTGATCCCCAAAAGCTTGACCGAAGATGTTGTGTTATTGTGCACCTCCGATCAAAGGGATCAGGCAGAGTTCCGTCCTAAGTTCTTTGCTAACCTTGAGATGACTTGGACTCTTCTGTCTTCCCTTCTAGCCTACATCCATATAGGAGTTGCTTTCATTCAACATACTTAGCTCTTTCCTCTGCCTCATTGCACTTCCTCCATGAAGGATTTGCCATATCGATCCCCAACTTTCGCAGGTACGCACTGAACGTCCGATGACCAGATCCCTCCTGCTCAATCTGAGAGCGTATGTGGTATGGGAACACATACACCTCTAGACTGAATATTCCCGACCACTCTGTCCCAGGGCTTCTGTTCCTCACTTGACACCCAACTGATGACATATGTCCGTACTATGTTGTATGATATACCACATGTTAGTTCTGGCCTTGGCACATCTGTCGGCCCTCCCATTACTACCTACTCCTATGTGACTAGGCACCCAAGATAATGTTACCTTGTTGGTGTTAGATTGTTGTTGTCGATGATCATTGTTTTGGTACCGATTCGATTCAGGACCCAACAGTCTGATCTCAGTTTCTCTCTTTACAAGTCGGTTACTGTCTTGAGAATAAATCTTCATCCAGCTAACTGCTATGGCTTAATGTAAACCCAATTCAAGCCTAATTTAGTGCCAAGCGAAGTATTCATGATATATGTGTAGAAAGTCTATAAACACCACTAAAATATCCAAAAGGTATGCATCTAGGCTAAAAGAATAGACGTTCGTATTTGACGGGTTTGTATAATAAGCTATAAAAACCTACGATCCGGTAAACGGTCCAGCGGAATAGGCACATAAAACATCTATATAGACTCAAAATTAGCACTGGCTTGGCATTTCACTATACCTATCGCCGTTTCACATTTCTGTATAAATCGGGTATATTACATAACAATGCGAGTATTATAATTCGTATACTGTGCCAGAATGTAAACAAAGATTAGCATACGGTGTTTATTGGAAAACCTCCCACCACGGAAACTGCTGATTAAAAGGAAAAACGCCGAGACCGGTCAAAAGATTCGTCAAGGAGCAAAACTTCCAAAAACTACTTTCCCCTTTTACCCTCTGCGCCCCAGAATCACCACCTTAAAAATTTAAACGACAAGGAGTATCTTAATATCTTGTTCCATGGTATCTCGAAGTCCTTTATTTTGACGTTTGATTTTTTAAATTGGTCGATTCGTTTTGGTTGAGAATTACAAAAATCTTTAGGTACCTACCTTAAGGGTTTTATTCATAGTCGATAGTTAAGGGTCCCTTAAGTAAGGTTTTGTGTTTCGAAACCTTACTTGAGGATTCCTTACATAAGGTATGTTTTTACAGAGAATCACAAACCAGTCAGAGCCAATCAGTATTCCCCATTGCAGTTGTCAAACTATTTCTGACTAGTACTGGCCAATCAAATTGACGCTAACTAGTTTGTGATTGCTGTAAAAACAGACCTATAAGGCTCCCTTGAGTGATACTCAAGTAACGAAATGTCAATACGACATGTCAATATGACATTTCGTTGCAGTCAAGGCGATTTTGTAAGTTAATCTTGGAGTACGGTGTTGTCAGTTTCTGTCACATCCGGAAACATTTCTGGCACAAAACACGAAATACTGGCACAAAACAAAAAGGGATAACAGAAAACATCAAAATGCGTAGCTATAGACATAACAAATTGACTTATATTTGAAATATGACAACGTCGCCAAATGAATTCCGCCATATCGTAATGTTGCCTAAGAAGCAGATGGACAAGGAAATCCACACTTGAGGGAACCCTAAGTAACACTCAAGCGACGACTATGAGTACGGCCCCTAATTTGTTCATACAGAAAACAAAAAACACTTTTTACTGCAAGAGTTCAAAATGTTATGCGTTATTGGACAAACAATGATATAGACATCGCCTAAATTCCTGACGGACAGTTGCAAGAAGGGTGGAAATGATTCCAATTTATAGTGCCCAAAATCAATGTGCTGTCATTTAAAATTTTGAAGGTCATGACCCTGGTGGAGGTGAGTAGTTTTTGGATAAAAGGCTGTCCCCTTAACAAATCCTTTCACGTGTCTCGGCGTTTTTTTTTTGATCAGCAGTTTTCGATGAATCCGTGGTGGGAAGTTTTCTAATGAACACTCTATATACTATTCTATATTGTGTTTGCATTTATCTGTAACTTGCTAGAGTAATTAGTCGTTTAAAAATTTGATATTTTAAAATATATTTCTCTCAACAATTAATATTTATAATTGATTTTTCCATATTAAAATATAAAAAAATAAAAAAGCTTTTTATTTATCCAAAAATTACTCGGAAGGATATCACGATGCATATAGGTATATTCTGAAAACTGTCCCGTATACTATGATATAAAGCATTTATATAGTATAGATGAGACGCCGGTGCTGCTATAAGCTCCAGAGGATATAGAGTCCGTTGTGGAGAACGAGAGATGCCTGATTTACTGGAACTACTCGTTCCCCACGCTCGAGTTTGTACATGCAAGGAAGCCCGATATAGACCTCCCCGACTCCCAACAGAGGACGATGTTCGTTGTTGAGTTTTCGGCATCTGCTGAGCTGAATATCGCTTCTAAGTAGGAAGAAAAGCAGACCAAATCTCAGGAGCTAGTCAGACAGCTTTGCAGGCTCTGGCCAGACTACACTGTTCGTCTGCTGGTTATGGTCATTGGGACCCCCTGGATGAAATCACGGTGGAATCAAAAAATTGGATCGGTTAGGTGGAATGAGGAGTACGCTGCCCTTTGCACTGCGTACAATGTATGTCGAACGGCAGTGCACTTCTTAGCCGCCAGAATGCAGAAGGCAGTCGTCCTTGGGTCTCTTTGTCTACTTAGGGTGCAACGATTCGCGGTGCCAGTGATTGGTCACCTCACGGTGTGAGGAGTAGTCACTGGGTAATGGGACAGCAGCTCGGTGTGTTGTAGCTCGGACTGCACCTCTTTGAAAAAAAATAATCATAATCCACTGAACAGTATACGAGCTGCAACAAATTGGTACGAAGGAAAAAAATTATTTGGTAGCGATTTGGATATAAAAATGGTCATAACTTTTGAAATACCCTGTATAATGTTAAAATACCTTATATCTTAAGAGTGGGAATTACTAGTGGAATCTAGGCATGAAATAATATATAGAGTGTCTCATTCAAAAAAATCTATTTTTGCATCACCACGTAGTTATGGATCACCCTGTATAAATCAAAATATTTTCTGAGAAAGGAGCATATCGTTGGCTACAACTTTTATTTAGCAGTTTTTTCCCTATGTTTTGCAGTTGTGGAGTTATCGACCGATCCGGTACTAAAAACTCACCCTGTATATTGTATTGTATCACATTAGTACAAATAAATGATGGTGAAATGATATCCTCATTGCAATAATTATTGTACTGACTACTGGCGATACTGCAACTTTCCTGTTATGCAATCATAACTGTGGAAATTTTCGTAAACGTCACTTTTGTAATGATACAGAAAAAGCTAGATCAAACCAGGCTCATAGTAATTCATTGGTTTTACGACTTTTAAACTGTACGAATTGAAGAATATTGTTTTGTTTAAGTTCTCATTAGTTTAATAAGAGCAAAAATATAGGAACGCCACCATTCGATCAGTGCATTAAAAATAGAAATTACGATAGCTGTTTGTCTTAGTTTTCCTACAGTGCATTTTGGATGCAGTTCATATTCATTGCAGTTTTCAAGTAATCGCCTCGAAATATTGACAGATCAATCCGTATGTCATATATAGTATATACCAGGTTATTCACGTTTTACGACACGAAGTATTATGGCTATAAAGTACCTGATGGAAACGAAAATAATAATTTCGGTTGGATAAGGCTATATTTTTAAGTAATGATTTTTATACAGGGTGTCTAATAAAAGCGTGGCATATCAATTTGTTTTTACTTCCACACCGATAAGGGATTCCTGATCATTTTTTAATTTTTTTGGGTGGGGGTGAAATTGGGGTGGTTGGGGGGTGGGGAACTGTAAGACTCAAAAATTTGTTGCTTTCATAATAGACTGACCATTGACCTTTGAAAGAGACTCCTAGCGGCATAATACTTTTTTTAGTTCCATCCGAACATTGCCTTGCCTACTATAGAAACCAAGTATCATACGAATATTGCTTTAGATCGTTCTATATTATATTGAGTAACGTGAAAATTAGAAAATTGATTTTAATGGAACTTTGCCACAACATTACTACCAAGCCAAGGATGGATGCGTATGCTTTTTAGAAATCGGTCAGTGGCGGCGCAGCAATTAATAAAAGAACTAAAAGTATAAAAATAGCTCAAACTTCGTCTTCAGGCAATTTGGGGGTCCTGATCCTTTCGTTTGATCCAGTTGAAGCTCGCAGAATAAAATTGTGTCGTTCCAGTTCCTTCGGAGGGAGATGCAAGAAACTATTTACTGGAATTTTTGTGTTAGATGTTTTTTGAGGACAGGCGGGCGATGATTTGGTTGCAAGGGTATCTCAGACTGAACTTCATGCATTGGAAGAATAATAAAATGATATCGCCATTATGTGTGGGAAGCACCGAGTCAATCAACTTGACTTCATTTTTTTGAATGTAATATCCTATATATTATTGCATATTCAGATTCCTTTCTGCTAAGCTACTTGTTTTCTCCCCTCTGAACACGTTTCTGTTTTTTTGTAAAATTAACTAATGTCAAAATTGCTTATACGTAGGGAAATTGAGAAACACCAATTTGGCTGAAAATTTGAAATTAAATAAAAACTACCAGAGATTTATATTCACAACCTGATATGGTTAGAAACGCTGTCAAATTTTAGATGTTATCGTATAAGAAATAGACATTCCCATTTTAAAAAATCAAGTTCTCTCTCATTGAGATTTCCTTAATTGCTCGAACGATTTCTCCAGGAACAAACGTCACTTAAATTTGACCTTCTAACCTAAGCTGACACATTTGATGATTAGTTACAACCTTCTGAGTTTTATAATCTCTGAATTTTTTCTGATATCTACCTATACCAAAAATAGTGATTTGCAATTAAAAGGTTCGCCTCTGTTTCCATGTATGATACATAAAGTCATACTAGACTTCTCAAGGAATTTGAATGTGCAATAATATACAGGGTGTTCTATCTGATAAAATATAACTTTGATACGTTTCGCGTTTTGGGGACACCTTGAATAATATGAAAATGTTTTTAAAATGTAGCCTTAACGGGTCCCCATCCATCCTTTTCATCATATACTTTAGCCATAATGCTTCATGTCGAATGACGTAAATAACCCGGTATATAATAATAATAACACGGCTTTACTCAATCTAAAAAATATATATTGGCACAATTTTTAAGAACTATACTGATGGCGAACAGAATCTTAAATTCATCTTCTGCATTGGTACCATTTTTATTAGAAATCAATACGTTATTTTGAGTTTTTTATTATAAATTTATACTACTTCAACAAAATGACGTGTAATTTTCGACTTTTAACCGGATCATACTGATGTTTCATGTGCCTGCCTGGCAAAGAGTGCCTATTATAATAAATTGTGACTTTCCAGCTGTTTTAAATTGTAGTTTTGAGGTTATAACGTGCGACCTAGTTGTAACTACTAAAAACACTCTATTACTCGGTTACGGTGAAAATGGACTACAATACGCCTTGTTGCATACTTAGAATCCAAGCTCTACATACATATGACTGCTTACCCAAGCATGCTGAAACTTCGCCACAAAATTTATTTCTCCCTGAGTATATTTTTTCTTGAATATCTTGACCTGTAAAAAGAATCTACTGTGCTGCTATAAAACAATCATAAATCCATCTGGTAGGTACAAATACTCTCTAACGGCAGTATCCATATTTTCCCTAACTCACGGAAGCATATGATTAACAACCCAAGAAAATATTTTTAGTAATTTATCTTTCATTTTCATTTACCTGTTTTATATCGCCATGTCTATTTATATAAAATTTATGTTGGTATGGCTACCGGGTAATATAGTTTTTGTGTATTAATACACCTACAAGTAAAAATTTTTGCCAGTTTAGAAATGAGATCATGAGGTATATTTATTATTTCATTCGCAAACAGAGGCACAATCATATCATTGTTAAACGCTTTATTTATTATTAAATGCTTACACAGCTAAGCAAATATAGAGGGATGGGATAGATATTCTAAATTTAGAGAACCGAAACATGTCCCTGTTTACTATTTAGGGTTTCCTTACTGGAATACACAAAGTGTGTTCGAGTTTCAGCGTTTCACCAATTTTGTTTTTTCGGTTTTTTGGTTTTTCGTAAAAAATCTAAGGATTAAATTAGCGACAAGTCTTGAGTAAATTATAGCTGCTGATAAGAAAATGTCTGTCGAGTAGGTTTGTGAAACAATTCGGCTGATGTAAACTCAATAGATGCTTATTAAAATTGAAAATTTTGAGAAGCGCATGTATTTTGAATGCAATTCTGTCACTTTTTTTTACTTCAGTGTCATCGGCATCGACTGGTTCGGTCATTAGCCTGGTGTTCTGTGTAGGCTTTGATACTGTTTCCCGGTGCCACTCCAGAAACTGCACTGTTGATTAGAAGCCAACAGTGAAGGCACAGGTGGGGATTCTTGCTGAGCATTTTTTTATGGATATTTATTTTTTAATAAAAAAAAACAGAAATAAATTTCCGCCTCTAACGAGAATCGAACCCGGGACCTTCCGGTCACGAGCCCTCGACTCTAACCACTGAGTCAACCCACCCCCTCCCCCAATTCGGTCACTTAGGTGAAATTTCGAATCCCATTCAAATATCAACGCTTCTTAGAAAATTTTAAGTGCAGTCTGCTAACTGAAGGTATTGTCCGATTTGAAAGCATTATTTAATCAAGATGAGAAACATTAGTTGCCATTGTTTACTTTTTGCTAATAAATAAAATTCCTACACACCCTCTTCTCGACTTCTTCTTTATTCCTTGTTGCGTTTAAAAAATAGATATAATACCTTTAAAGTCACCAAAACACACAGACTAAAAATTTTTTAAGGGTCACTTGACAAAAAATCGAGTAATGGTACGCGCACATAAATCGGCATCGGACGGACGGTACGGATCGGAGAAAATTACTGTCTATTAAATTTAATGGACCACCGCACATACGTGCGGACGGTAGGCATCGAATTTTCAAAATCCGGCGAAAATATAGCAACTAGAAATAAAGCCGGTCGATGCGTGCAGTGCGTGCCGATACCAACGTGTGTGCGATTGCCGAGGTACCGTCGGCACTTTTCCAAGTTTCTACCTGTACTGCCTGCAGACTGCAGATCATTTGCATATTTGCAACTGATTTACAACTCCTTCCTCGATTCCGATCAGATATGTGCGATACTCTAATAAAAAAATCCGTACCGTACCGGCCGTTTCATCCGTCCCGTCCGTCCGATGCCGATTTATGTGCGCGTACCATAAGATGGAGACAACGAATTTGAATTCGTTGGATGGAGAGGATGCCGTTAGGCCATTTACTTCGTTTACATAATATATCTGCTACCAGAGGCTTAAGGTCAGTGACTGAAATAAAATCCCAAAGGAGGATAATAATAATTATATGTAGATGTTTCGTTGGTTAGCCATATCCAATGGTCCGGGCACGTTAACGAAGTAAAGTTCAAGATTCTTTGTGTTTGGTCTTGAACATTTTTGAAAGGAGGTTGCACTATTAACCGAGGATTAACACTGATCCGCTTATTTAGTAACTAAATAGAGCCCTTACTAAGAGTAGAATTGCCACAAGTACAAAACAAGACAATAAGTATTGCCGACCTGACTCAGCTTCTCCGGACCCCCAGAACAGGTAACAACTTCTGAGAATGCCAGCCACTCGTTTTGGCGAAACCTCAAGCAGCGATGGAGAATAGTTAAACCATGAAGCTTATTAGGGTATATTTAGTATTGGTAACGATAAGTATCACTTTTAGCAAAGCTCTTGCCTGAAAAAAAAAATTGCTTGAGAATATACACGGTGTTCCGCATAAGAATACACACTACACGAATCTCGCAACCAGAAGATGATTAAATTATAGAAAAGTTGCACCTTCCTGAACCCTGCGATATGGCGTTTTAGAAATTTTAAAATTAGAAAAGATATATGACAATGCAAATTTTACATTCCCATTGCAACTTTTTCTGCTCTATACACTGATTTTATTAGATTTTCAATCTGACGTTTCGTTTCTTAGCAACGGTTACCAACTTTGGTTTCTTAAATACTCGACAACTTTTTTTATATCCCTAAAAAACAAATCCAGTTAAATAAAATGTGTATTCATCAGTGAGGCCACTATTATTTACATGAATGGTATTACCATTAATAGCTGTAGTCATTTGTTCTTTTAACTAGTTCAGCGCCAATCGTGTGGCAGTTCACAGTCCTTCGTGATATAGTTTATTATATTCACTATGGAAAAGTATAAGTATTATTATTATATTTATAACAAATTGCCTGTACTATGAATGAAACGTACAAAACAAGTTTTATACTGATCGGTACTTTCTTCGGCAGGCATACCCGCTTCAGCGGAGCTAGAGAACAACTCCAACCAGAAGAAGTATACAGTGAACCGGGGTCGACCCAGTAAGAGCGTGGTGATCTCCAGGCCATTGTGTATCCTCATGGGCATCGGTGCCTTGCTATTGGCCATCTTGGTGGGCCTGGTGGTATTCTTTTTGGTCCCTAGGGGATGCTCGGCAGGAGAAGAGACTCCCTCAGCCCTTACCAAAGCTGTGGACACTGTGCTAGGGGGTCTTAGGAAGTCGGAGGATGATGTTGACGAGAGATTGCCGAGAAGTATCAGGCCGACGCACTACAGGTGAGTGTTTATTTATTTGTTTGTAATATCCTACAGAATATTCTACTTGGTATATGGTATGAGTATACCCTAACAAAACGAATCAGACTCGTCATGGAAAAAAGTATACACACACTGAGCTTGCCCCAAGTGGTATAGCAATTGATAGTCTGACATTTTTCTTCAAGCCCTTCTTCTTAAAAGTGCCGTCTCCGAGTCGAAGGTTGTGCCTATTTTCACTTTAGATGCGGTTGGTTTAAAAAGTTGGTTAGAAATGCATCCGAACCACTCGCCCTCAGATTCCGTAGCCATGGAATTTTAATTCTGCCTATACTACGTTTGCCCTGAATTTTTCCTTGGACAATTAACTGCAGAAGTTCATATTTCTTCCCTCTCATAATATAGCCTAGGTATTCTCGCTTTTTATTTATATCTACAATTTCCTCAAGACTTGACTTGATATCAAGTCAAGATCAAGTTAAGTATTTATTTTCGACATTCAAGTCAAGTCGAGTAGTTACATATCAAGAAACTTGAAAATCAAGTTTTTCAAGATAACTACTTGATTTTTCTTGGAAAATAATTCTTTTTTGATATTCATTTGATTAACTGCCAAAACGCAATAACAATAAAAATCTATGTATATAAAGATACACGTAACCATTTATTTAAAAAAAAAAACATCAAAAAACGAAAACTCAACAAACTTAGATAAATAATGAACGTAGTAATATGAAATAAAATATTCTGAATTCTGACAATAATACATAGAAAAACAACATCAAATGGAGGTGGGTTGGCTCAGTGGTTAGAATCGAGGGCTTGGAAGGTCCCGGGTTCGATTCTCGTTAGAGGCGGAAATTTATTTCTGGTTTTTTCAATCAAAAATAAAAAAATATATATCCATAAAAAAAGCTTAGCGAAGAATCCCCACCTGAGCCTTCACTGTTGACTTCTAATTATCAGTGCTGTTCCTAGGCGCCGGGAAACAGTAACAAAGCCTACACAGAACACGAGGCTAATGACCAGAGCAATCGATACCGATGACACAGAATTTTTTAGGCAACCCAACACTGCCTCCTCTTTTTTTAGTGTTGCAGAGGCGACAAGCCCAAGAATAAATACCTTCAAAGCAGCAGTTCGTGCTCCCTTGGCACCTGTTATTCCCAGCTCTGCTGGCCTTTGAATCTTTGATGGCTTACGCATAACAGAAGTCTTTTCTACCCTCGACTACCACACCAAGGTGCCATACTAAATCTTGGATCTGAAATTTGCCGTACAGAGCTAGTTTAGGACTTTGTAGATTCTACCAACTACACAACACAACTATCACATGTGGATCTATTAAAATCATTACCACCTCACCTCCAAATATTTGACCCCTTGAGTTAAGAGATCTCATATCAAAGTTCAACAGACTGGTATTCTCAAGTCGTATAATTATTTTTTGAAGAAGTACTATGAATTGATTATAACAAAGATAAACTTTACTACTTTAAGCCTAAAAGCTGGAACAATAGATAAACAAATAAACGATACGATAAATAACTCGCTTAGTATGTGTGGAACTTAGTTGAGAAGAAAGTATCTAATGTTAATCACACTGCAGAATTGTTATTGACTATTTTTTCGAAACACCTTATATTTTTAATAGTCGATATAATCGTTGTCTACATTGTGATCAAATTGACACACACATGATCAAATGGAATGATAGTTGATCTGTTATGAGAATACCAAATCATAAACAACATACCAAGATACGCAGTTTATCAATGAGAAACTTCTTAAGTGCATATTGTTCTGTCACAAAGGCAATTAAAGACGCGAAACCATAAATCAAATTTTTGTATCTCTTTTAAATGTCGCGTCGTGGACTAAATTTTCATAAAAATATTTGAATCAACATTGGAACTTTAAGAAGCTAGAAATAAGACCAATAAGGTTACCCAGTTACTTGTAGAAGCTAAAAACGTAAACTGAAATATGCAGGCAGCGACGATACATACATGGATTTTATGGCTTACTTACACCCCTCGTTTTAAAAGCAGCAAGTTGTAAGGTGTGGGCGCTGACCAATTCCATCAAAAAAGGTCTTTGACCTGATTTCTGTAACGAACATATATTGACCCGAATACAACAGCAACATTGGTTGCTGTTGCGGTTTGTTATAGGAAGATATCAAGAAAAATTCCCATCTCTACTGTTGTGATTGAAATCAATTTTGTTTTCTTTCAGTTTGCTCCAGAAAAAGTTTCCGCGATTTATCACGAACACGTCAAGGAGATTTTTATAAACCTCAACTGCTCCACATTATAGGGATCGCATAAATAAGAGATAAATATATTCAGCCCTATTTCTGATAGATTGATATGTTTTGGAAGTTATAATATTTATGATTAACAAACAGTTTGGAAACTTGATTCAGGCACAAGTATCTACACTATATTATTGCAACGTTTGACGGACTTATTGTCTGAATTCTGAACTATACAGATGTGAAATCTTGACAGCTATCTGAGATTTATTCTGAGAGTCCTTACCAACTATCTTTGTATGTAGAAACTATACTAACACTTAAACTACTTCATGCATCTAGTTAATACCAGGCAAAAGATAAGTTTGTTTTAACTGATAGATTCCAAGTACCATTTTTTCAAAATATTTATGTTTTACATTGGCTTTAGACTAGGTGTTGTTTTCGAGAGTCAAGGTTTTTTCGTTTTGCAAGGAAAATGGAAGTAGTTCTTTTGCAGCACATGGATACAAAAATATACGTTACGTAAGAATGGATGGAAATTTGATGCAAATGTGTTTATTGTCCTAGTTTTCAGCTCAAATTTCAAATCCGGGCGTTTTGTCTTCTGGAGCTTATAAGGTTTAGAGGGCTTAGATAATAAGGTTCTTACACGTAAATACAAATGTAAGACGCAGCACTTCAATTAATTATTGCCATTTTTGTACTCCAGTTTTCTTAAATCATCTCTTTTGAAATAGCTTTTTTTTTTTTTTTTTTATGGTCGGCCTCCCACAAAGGCTTAAAGCCTATGGCGCTGCAGAAGCGCTGCGAGAGGACAAGTATCGGTTCACGTTAGATTTGAAACGCTGCAGGTTGTAGCTGTCGGGAAACAAATTCCCCGGCAGCTGATTCCACAGCGTCGAAGTTCTCCAAAAGAAGGAATGCTGGAGGAGACTAGTTCGGGGAGTAAGGACCTCGACCTGGTAAGGATGAGCTCGCAGAGCTTCTCTAGTTTTCCTGGTTCGGACGGCCTGTGGCGTTATTATCTGAGAGAGCTCAGTCGAACATCTTCCGTGATAGAATCTGTAAAACAGGGACAGGTCAGCCACCCTCCTTCGATGTTCCAGGCTATGGAGGTCCTTTGTGAGGTTTGGCGTATCGATTAGTCTAATCGCTCTTTTCTGGATAGTGTCCAGAAGCTTTAGAGAGTGCTTCGGAGCGCATCCCCACACATGGGAGCAATACTCCAGCGATGGTCTGATCTGTGCCTTGTACAGCAGCAGCAGTTGCTCTGGTGTATACAACTTCCTACAGCGGAACAAAACTCCAAGCTTCTGGGATGCCGTCTTAGCAATACTGACGACGTGGTCGTGCCAGGACATGTTATTGTTGATGTTGATTCCCAAAAGCTTGACAGAAGGTGATTCGACTATGGGGTGACCCTCCATTTCCACGGTTGGTAAGCCATCGTGAGACTTCTTTGTAAGTGTTGTTGCCTGAGTTTTTTGTACGTTGAACTGTACTTTATTTGCTAATCCCCACTCGACAATTGTTTTGATATCAGCGTTGATCTGTGAGGCATGCTGCTGTCGCTGACGTACCGTCTCCTGGGATGATAGTGGCTTGCCTGGTTCCATGCACGACACTAATGTACTGTCATCTGCGAAGCTGTAGATCGGATTGGATGTTATTTCCAGCAGCTCGTTGATGTACAGCAGAAACAGTGTAGGGGATAGGACAGATCCCTGAGGAACACCGGCGTTTATTGCAAATACGTCTGATGAACAGCCCTCGACCACAACAAACAGAGATCGGTCGTTCAAAAAGCTGTTCAGCCACTGGCGCAGGCCAGGTGGTAGTCCATAAGCAGCAAGCTTGGCCAGAAGTCCGTCATGCCATACTCTGTCGAAAGCCTTCGATATATCAAGTGCAACAACACGGGATTCGCCATGATTGTCTATTGCCCTGTTCCACAAGTGAGTGACGTAGGCAAGGAGGTCACCTGTAGACCTGTGCTTACGGAAGCCATACTGGCGATCATTTATGATGTTATTGTTGTCCAGGTATTTCAGGAGCTGTGTGTTAATGACAGTCTCCATAACCTTAGACATGATGCTGAGAAGAGCCACAGGTCTATAATTGGTGGGATCAGTCTTTTTGCCTTTCTTAGGGATGGGTTGTACGCAGCCAATCTTCCACGAAGCGGGAAACACGCCTCGTTGGTACGAAAGTTTGAAAAGCTTGCAAAGAATAGGTGCAAGCTCAGCGGCACAGCGTTTAAGGACAATGGCTGGAATTTGGTCAGGACCAGTAGCTTTATTGGTGTTCAGTTTTTGGAGAATGCTTTTTACATCTCGATGTTGAAATTTGACCTCTGCCATTCTCGAGTTCACGCTTATGGTGGTGGTCGGAGTACTTCCTTGAAAGTCCACAGTAGAATTGGCTGCGAAGAGCTTCCCCAAGATGTCTGCTTTTTCTTTAGGAGCAGAAGCGATGGATTTGTCCTTTTGAAATAGCTAATTACTATTTGTCTTGAAAAGTAACCATTTCTCCTTCAATCAATGTTGAAGCGATGAAATTCTGTCTTCGATATACAAATTTGAGGATTCTAAAGGTTTAGTTGAAATATGGTCTACAGAAATAGTTGAAAAGTCTAAACAAAGGTAAGATTTTCGGATTATTTCTTAACAACGATCCGAAATCAAAAATCCTAGAGAGGGGGCGTTCAAGTATTATATAAGTACTGTGGGGGATCTTCGATTTGCTTTTTTTTGATGACATTGGGGTTGGAAGAATCTAGATGATAATTACGTTAGCAGTAGTTATATTTGTTTCACACATATGGCAGCCTTGCACACAAATACGTATAAATACATTTAGGTATAGTAGATTAGGTTAGGTTAGGTTGATAGTAAGTGGTGAATCCAAAAGTCTGAAACCTAGCTCTTTCCAGTACTGGACAGGAGCACAACATGTGCTCCTCTGTTTCGTCCTCTACATAGCAGAGGCGACAGTGCGATGTTTGTCATACACCTATCTTCCGCAAGTGGTTTCTCAGACGACAATGTCCAGGTCTCGCCAACAGACCATTTCAGGTGATTCAGTTCCTCCTCTTACGAGTGTGTCGGCTAATTACGCTACGAGATGTGCTAGGAAAATGTGCGCAGCGAGGATGTGCGGCGCAGCTGTGAAACCGTGCGCAGATGAGCGTTGCGAGGATGTGTAGCGGGCTCTTTTCTTTTTTTTTTGGTAGCACACGTCCTGCGCCCACGTCCCTCGCAACGCATTTCTAGCACACATCTCTCGAAACACGTTAATAGCACATATTCCTCGCCAACATGCCTTGTTTTGTACGTACAGAAACTTCGCTCCGTTAAGCCATTTCTACCAGAGCTGTGCTGAGCAAGGGGAGGTAATTCAAGCGATTCTATTGGTCCGTTAAAAACATATTCATCTTAACACATCCTCCCACATCATTGTTGGAACCGCAACCTAATTGCCTTCCACTCCGCTATGACCTGGAACTCAAACCAAAGTTACTTTGTTCTTTGTTACAAGTTCATTGAGGAGTTGCAGTTCCATGCAAGTCTTGCGTCAACCCATTTGGAGATCAGCGCTTTCAGGGTAGGATATGAAATGTGCTTTTAATCTTTTCTTTCAGAGCGTTAATGTCCTCTATTCCAAGCTTATCTCTTATCTCTAAAATTGCATCTGCTGCTCATGAATCAATACAAAAAGATTACATTAAAAGAAAAATGCATTTACCAATATTTACGTGAGCATCTGGGGGGGAGGAGGATGGGGAGGATACAACCTTTGTTTACCTTTGTTATAACAAAAGGGGGGGATTAATAATTGTAGTATATCTGCTTACGTAATACCTGAATGGCATACCAGACAAGTATTATTGTATTAAAAAAACTGTAGACTACGTTTTTTAATTACCCCTCTTTACATTGAACATTGAACCGTTGTGATACACAAAACTTGTATAAATGATGGAAGTCCGAAATAAAACCCCTTAAAATGCAGTATCATCATAGTCACAATGTCTTAACAGACACGTTGTAAACTCGTAAGCCGCATTAAGTCGGAGCTAGAGTATTGCCGACATGAATATTATCAATAGTTTTGAGAACTGTAGCTCGCCATCGTTCTCGATTTACTGTCAGTTCAGTGGCGCTCTTGATACTCATATCCAGCAACTGTTTCGTCGTATCCACCCAGCTTGTAGGGGAACGGCCACGGCGCCGCCCGCTCGGGGCATGACCCTGAACTACAAGTTTCTCCATATTATCGTTTCTGTGAATATGTCCGAAGAAGGTAGGCATTCTCGTCGACACAATGGAGGACAGTCTCTTTGGATTACCGAGTTCATCCAGTATGGAAACGTCAGTTCGATGGGCGGTATAAGGAACTCTCAGCATTCTCCTTCACGTCCACGTTTGAAAAGCATCTCTCATAGATGCTTTTCAAATATGGAGCTCTCGCTCAATATGCCTTTTCAACAGTCCAAGTTTCCGAGGCATACAAAAATATGGAGAACACAAGAGACTGAACCAGAGACATTTTGGTAACTTATGGATGTTATGGTCACGCCATATTTTAGTAAGCTTTGTCATGGCCACACGTGCCTGTAGAATGCACTGTCGAGTCTCATTTTCACAGCTACCCGAATTGTCGATCAAAGAACCGAGGTACACAAAACTTTGAACTACTTCTCAACGGCCTACTGACTTTACTTCTCGATTATTATCGTGCTCTCTATCTACGATCATAACCTTGATCTTGTCATTAATACCAAGACCATATGCAGCACTGTGTTGTTCTAAGATGTTTAATAGAGCTATTAGTTCTTCCTATGAAGCAACAATAAGGGTTGTATCGTCAGCAAATCTTAAGGTGGATATTTTTATTCCGCCATTCCAGCTGTCCAATACCTGTCTGATCACAAATTCAGAGTAAATGTTAAATAACATCGGAGATAATACACATCCCTAACGAACTCCTGTTCTGGTTGTTGTTTGACCAGACAGGCTACCATTCTTACTCGAGCCGAGCTAGACTCATAGAGTTGCTGTATGAAAAATACAGTTATAAGTGATAAGGAACTCCCATAGAGATAGGGTTTTCCCACAGTTTAGGCCACTTTACGTTATCAAACACCTTTGAACAGTCCACAAAATGCACCATAGGCTCATACAAATATCTTTTTGCAACCTCAATTTTTTTGCTTTAGAATCTGTCCTTTGAACATAGTATTTTATGAAAGCTCTAGCAAAAATGGAAAATCGGTGCGCGACAATTTTTTGTGTGTGTGGCATGTGTCGACACAGCACGCCACTGAAACTGGGTTACCCCTATCCGATTCCACCTTCTGCGAACTATTAACGCCAATTATCTTCGAGACGTCAAAGAAAATGCCGCCCGTCCATTTCATCAATCCTTCCATGAGAAATGTGTCTTGGGGTGTTTTTTCCGTCCGGCCTGTTGTCATATGCCATATTTAGCGTGCCACTAACCTATATTCCCGTTCAATAAATGGCCTGACCGTCGTCGGTTCCACCGCATCCATTTGGGGACTCTCTGGGGACGATAGTCTGCGGTATAAAAATGGGGCATTACCTCCAAGCCAAGGTTTAGATGCGGACGTTCTACAAAAGGAACTCCTGCTGCACACCGGATCTTCGATAAATACTAATTGGATGTTTGAAAAGAATATTACTTGTGATAAATGGAAAGATCATATGCAGGGTGGTTCAATAAACACGCGGGCCCTCTAGCGGCCTTACCGTTTGAATTACAAGAAAATCGCTTGAATAAAAAAAGTTTCTTTCCAAATGGTCTACTTGTAGAAAATAATTTCAAAGATGACGGACATTCGGATATACCGGAAGTAGGTATCAACTTCCTTATTTTAAATAGAACACCCTATGTATTGTACTGTGTTCATAAAGAGCATATTTCCAGAAGATATTACAAACCTTTTCAGGCACGTGTTAACAACAACCTACTTCGTCTGGGACGCCAACATGTACGAACAAATTGAAGGTGTAGCCATGGGAAGCCCTCTAAGCCCGGTGATAGCAAACTTTGTAACGGAGAAGGTCGAACAGGCAGGTTTGAAAAGCGCTCAATACAAGCCCAAGATATGGCTCAGATACGTGGACGATACGTTCGTCATTTGGAATCACGACAGAGAAAAGCTAGAAGAATTTCTAGAACACCTAAACAGCGTACATGAAAACATCAAATTCACCATGAAGGTAGAAGAACAGAAAAAACTCGCCTTCCTTGATGTTCTTCTAACAGGGAGAGAAGTTACATTAGGACACAAGGTATATAGAAAACCAACTCATACTGACCGGTACTTACATAAAGGATCAAACCACCACCCATCTCAGAAGTACGGAATTACTAGAACTTTGACAGAACGGGCTAGAAAAGTGTGCGAACCAGAGGAACTCGACACCGAACTGGAACATCTAAGAAATGCTCTTAAGGCAAATGGTTACACAGATATGAAAATAACAAGAACAAAGAGAAGAAATAGGGCAAAACTACAACCTAAACCGATAGCAAAAGCTTTTCCACCCTATGTTACTGATGGAGTAACAGAATAGGAAAAATGTTACGAAAGGAAAACGTCAAGACCATCTATAAGCCCACAAGAAGGATACAGGAATCCTTGAGAACGGTGAAGGATAAAAGAGACCCACTCACAACACCGGGGGTTTATCGCATACCACGCACATGTAGAAGTGTATACATAGGAACAACGAAGCGATCTATAAACACAAGAATTGCAGAACATAAGGCTAGCTGTCGACTAGGCCATACGGACAAATCAGCGGTACCCGAACATGCGATTAAGGAGGGATGTCACAGGATTAAGTTTGAAGAAACTCAGGTTCTTGCCGCAACGTCTTCATACCATGCCAGACTTCACAGAGCAACCATCGAAATACAAAAACATCATAATAATTTCAATAGGAAAGAAGAAACACAGAAAGTCAACCGGACATGGGTATTTATTATTTATTTATCGTATGGCTCACAAATCATATTCAAGATATAAATAAGAAACAAAAAGAAAATAGATATAGATATAAATAGAGTACATGTAGTATAGATTACAAGATACATAGTCATTATTTTCACAAACAAACATCCAAATTTTTAATATATTCGACTGATCCGTTGGTCAGGTTCAAGAAGTCTTCTGCTTGGCCAGCATACAGTCTTAAAGGACATTCTTCGATAATGTGCTGGACGGTTTGTATCTCGGCTCCACAGTCACAACTTGCCGAAGGCGCTGTACCCCATTTTTTCATCATATCTGCGCATATCCCATGTCTGGCCCTTATTCTGTTGGCACGAGACCATATTTTACGTGGAAATTCGAACCCTGTTGGTTTTGTGGTGATGCACTGTAGGTTCCGAGCATGTACTGGAGGATGGGTACCCATCCTAAAGGGCCTGAAGACATTACCATATCCTACCAACGCTACCTAGTTGGGCCACGTCACCGTTAGCAGGTATAAATACAGGTGCAGATCCACCAGCCGTCAGTATTTTGGAAGTCGCCGAAGTGAAATAGCTTCTGAAGACCAACTCCAATCATGGTAGCGAAACGTCAAGCTTTAACGCTAAACGACGCCAGCCTAAAAACCCAAGAACCACAAATTCACCCTATGTATTATTACGTTTTTGAATTCAGCATTGATTTGTAGGTCCAGTTTGTTAACCATAGTTTATGTCTAGGAAGCCTATTTTTGAAGTTACTCAGCAAACTTCAGAAAATTTGGCGTTTGTAGTACTTTACAAAAATGTTAGTATCTCGAAAAATACGTAAGACAGAAAGATGCAGTTTTGGGTTTTAAAAGGAGCAAGAAACATACTTGCGTTTCAGTAAGATCGTTGTTTCAACAGCACATTAAATCAATAGACTAGCAATTTTGAAATTTGAAAAGTTTAAACGTTAAAAACCTTTTTCAAATATATTTTAATATAATTTATTATATATAAATTAAATTCGCTTTCACTTTTATCTCGGCATATGTGGTTCTATCTCTGATGGTTTTAAGATATTTATGATTTTTCAATTATTGCGTAATGGCTCGTAGGAATTGAAAAAGTCAGGTGAAAAATCGTAGGTGGCGTGGCTCGTAAACGAAACAGTTGGCTGGAAACCTTTCATCCAAAGTATTCTGGCCTCCAATAGTAAAATGTTCGGGCGCTCCATCTATACTATATTAACTGTAACCACATTATTGTTAAAAACTCCAGTGGTAAATTTTCAAGCAGGCTTTCCAAATTTTCATTTATAAAATTTTGAAAAACATTAGTTTCTTATGCGGTTTCCAATAATGCCACCCCAAATGTTTAGACTCCATGCTGGTTGTCAACAAACCTTTCAAAATTTCTATTTACCTACGTTGACGTAAAATATGAAAGAGGGAAACATCACGTATAGTTAATGAAGATAATCATCAGTTTGACGTTCTCGCATTATTGTAGTTGAAGGTCCGCATAGCACTACAGCAGAAATTAGTCGCGATTTGGACATTGGCCAAACATCTGTGAAAATGATCTTAACGAGGAACAAGTAGAATCCTTATCACGTGCAGCTAAATCAAGCGCTTGAAAGACGAGACTTGGAAAACAGAATTAATTTCTGTGATTGGGGTTGTGCTCGAGTCCAAGAAGATGCACCCACTTTTAACAGTGTGTTGATTACGAATGAAGCTACATTTCATAATAATGGCCATGTAAACTGGCATAATTTACATTTTTACGTCAATGTAGATCCAAACTTTGAGAAGCTTCTTGACAACCAGCATGAAGTCTAAACGTGGTCTAAACATTTGGGGTGGTATTTTTAAATGAAAATTTGGAAAGTTTGCTGGAAAATTTACCACTGCAGTTTTTAAGAATAATGTGGTTACAGTTAGGTGAAGCGCCTGCGCATTTTAGTATTAGCGACCGAAACACTTTGGATGAAAGGTTTCCACGAAGTAAGCTGAGCAACTGAGCTTAATATCGTGTATGGTAAGGCATCTGCCTAGTTGTCTGAACACAATAAGCTAACTTGACAATTTTGCGCAAACCACATCAGTTAGAGCAGTGTCAAACTTCATATCCTGAAGCTTAACAGGCTCAGACTTTGTAGCCCGTTTATCACATGAGAATAGCAGCAGTCTTTGTTATTTATTTAATTTCAACTTATTAGCTGTAAATCTCCGGTCGGCTACTAACACAGGCAGAATGATGGTACCATCTACAGACAACACAAATCAATAAATATTATAAATAATAGAGGCTCCAGTAAAGACTCCTGGGAATTAGTCTTGAACATAAGAGATGTTGGACATAGTATATCACCAAACCACAACTTTTTTATGAAGTGTGGTGAGAGAATAATAAATTAAATTGGTTTAGTTATTGAAGCGCAAGACTTGGTCTTTTACGTTTATGAACATCAGCCACAGTGCAGTCAAAGATTAGTGACTCTTGCATTCTACCTTCGTCCCAAGTTATCTGATAAATTTATTGAGAGGTGGATCATTTAAATCTGCATGAAGTACCATGGAGCGTTCAAAATGGATCTGTGATTGATCTGTGCTGTACAACTTCAAGAGCATGCATACGCGTCTTGGCAATAAAACACCAAGCCGCACAAGGGTAACGTAATATAATCGATCGATCGATAATCGATTTGTACAGGAGCAATTATTTATTTGAGACTGACAATCGGTTGTTTCTTTTGAGTAGTGGGTACAAACGCTTGAAAATATCAACTGCCTTATTCCGGGCAGATAGAACATGGTATTTTCAGGTTAACTTGCTGCCGAATATAAGTCCCAAATATTTTACTTTATTCTGCTATGATTCCTACTATTATGTAACAGTTTCACGCTGCCCACGTTGTTTAAAAGGATAGTATGTCTTCTAGGGGTTGACGCGCACTGTATCTGCAACAGTAAAATATACTCCACTTGAAGTTGTTCAGTTCTAGAAAGTCTCTGCACATGTTGTTTAATCTCGATATCTTTTAACGAGAGAATCACATTTATAAATATGCAAGGTATTTCAGAAACAACTACCACAAGGAGCTTGATTGTCTATAAAGTCTTTTTACTGATGATGGTTGAAAACACATCGCATCAAAACGTTGTGTAGTGCAAAACTCTATACGTAAGGTAAGGTAAGGTTACTTACGATGAAGTACTTGAAAACTACATGCTTTGTCGAAAAAGTCTAATCATTATTTTTTTTGAAGGTTTGTCCTTGTCCTTCTCTGGAGTAACACCTATATCTTTAAATTGAAATGTCTGTGAATTTTGGATTGTCAATGGATTAGCTGTCTGCAGGGTGAAAATTTTAAAGCATAATTTAACTGTAGCCGACACTATACAGTGTTTGTGAACTATATAATCTCGAAACTTCATGAAAATGCATGTCCCTAAGAGCTTAGAAGTAATAATGCCCCATTTTACCACTTTATACTGGGCTATAGGGGCTAATGTAAAAGAAATGTTTGGTGTGTAATTCAATTATAAAATGGCGGACAGGTGCGGTCTTTAAAGGTCAAGGGGACTGCCGGCGCCACTCGTACTTTTGATCGAGGACGTTGGGGTGTGTGGGGGTGGTAAATAATTGGAAAGCGATTGTCATTTGGAAAATCCTCAAGCGGAATGCAGCATTCAATTTGCAGTGATTCTGTGTTTTAAAGATGTAATCGAATACAGTCATGTCGGGAGGTCAGGTATTTCATAGTTAAAATATCAAAAATAAAGATATTATTTCTCTTCTGTTATTGCAATGTATGTATTGTGTATACCGGGTGTTTCAGAATTTCCTTGTCACGTGATATTTTCGAACAAAGAACGATTCAAGCAAGAACTGAGTTGATATTCTGTAGGTGTTCTATAGGGTGCATGCATTCATAACATTTTTTTGTACGTCATGATATCCCTATTATATTTAAAATCTTGTGGAACCTTTGTAGCATTAGGCAAACTTATTTTTTTCATAAAATCGGAAGCATAACATTGACGCCCAATATTTTGGCAAAAACGGATAAAACAGAAAACAAAGTGAGTTTTGAGGATACTGAATGACTTAGTATACCATGCTTTCGAAAAAGAACTCTTTTTCATCCTTTTTTATTACGCCGGAAACAATTCCTTATTTTATTTATCTCATGCCTTATGAAAAATTGGTTTGTCCATGAAGTCAAAAGCACTACAAGATTTCAAATAAAGTAATGATATTAATAATGTAGGACAAGCTGCGTGGTGCTATTTAAAAAAAATTGGGGGTGAGTGTTAGGCGGTGAACTACAAAAAAATGTTCCGAAAGCATGGTATGATAGGCCATTCAGTACACTTTGAAGCTCCACTTAGTTTTATTTTTCATCTGTTTTTGTTACGAAGATATTACGCCTCAAACAAATCCTGATTTTATTTATGTTAAGCTTACGCATTTACGGAAAACATAGGTTAGTTATAAAATCAAATTAATGTACTACAAATTACAAGATTTTAAATAAAATAAGGACTTAATTTATGTAGCCAAAACTATTGGGTGATATTTGAAAAAGAAGTTGGGGGAGTTTTAAGGGTTGAAATAAAAAAAGATTTAAAGCATATATCTCACGCCAAGGAAATTCTGGGTCACCTGGTATAAATTTGTTGTCCCTCGTGGCCTCCCAAAAATAATCAATTGTTTCTAGATGCCTGATGATGACTACATATTAGTCGAAATGTCGGATAAAGAAGAAGATTATGTTTTAAATCTTACCTAATCTTAACTAACTACTAACTCCTAAACTGAACCTTCTAAGTTGGAATACATAATACAGTTCGACAGGTAGTGGGTGTTTCCATTTCAAAATTTTTGCTATCTAAAAATATCTAATGGCTTGATTGATAACTATACGGAAAAGCTTCACAGTCAATTTCATGAATGAAATGGAGTCGATAGCCTACGTTTTCGCAATTTATAAATATATGTAGGTGCCTACTGTTACATTTAGCTTTTGAAACCGTGCCAGGCGATCGGCTTCTATATCGTATTTCAAATATTTATATAAAAACAATATATTATGGGATCTCTGCGAGGTTAATGATTCAGAAACTGTTGTCCACGAGGTACTTCTCAGGGTCCAAGTTTATAAGCAGCAAGACAAATAGCAGGACATTGCAAACAATTTTTCATTTTATTTTGGTGGTCTTGTTTTCGGCAACATTTAAGTTATGAACCCATCGGTCTATTTTGTGACCAGTAAAAATTTTTGCAAGGTTCAAATGACCATTATATGAATTCATGAATGTGATTGTTGGACATTACGCTTTTACTTCCCACACCGATAGGTGAGGGGAGTATTGTGATCGCGAAAATTTTCGATTTAGAGAAAATACGTTTTTGGGCATTTCCGTCGGTCTGTCGGTCTGTCTGTCAGTCTGTACGCGTTTTTCTAGCCACATAATCTCAGTAACCGCTGCATGGATTGTGATGAAATTTAGGCAGCAATATGCTGTGGGGTCGTAGTAGGTAATGCTGCTATAATTTTGAAAATCGGTGTATGGGCGGCGGAGTAATTAGCAAAAAACAAAAAATTTTAAATATCCCTCAAACTTCGTTTTTAGGCATTTTAGGGGTTCCTCATAATTTTCTGGTTTTTTTTTGGGTGGGGGTGAAATTGGGATGGTTGGGGGGTGGGGAATTGTAAAATTGAAAAACGTGTTGCTTCCATAATAGACTGTCCACTGACCTATGAAAGAAGACCTAGCAACATAAATAACTTTTTTAGGTCCATCCGAACATTGCCTTGCCTATTTCAGAAACCAAAGGACTTATTTTTTCTGGTGTAAACATACGAGAGTGTTGCTTTAGATCGTTCTATATTGTGTTACGAGGAAACTGTTGAATTGATTTTAATGAAATTTTGACACAGTATTACTACCGTGGCGAGGATGGAAAACGCCTATGGTTTTTATAAATTGTGCCGGTGGCGGCGCAGAAATAATAAAAAAACTAAAAACGTAAAAACAGCTCAAACTTCGTTTTTAAGCGTTTTAGAGGTGATCATTTTCTGCGTTTTTTTGGGTGGGGGTGAAATTGGGGTAGTTGGGGGGTGGGGGTTGAAGAACTGAAAAATTTATTGTATTCGTAATAGGCTAACCTGTGAAGGAAGATCTAGCAACATAAATCACCTTTTTAGGTCCATCCGAACATTGCCTAGCCTATTACGGAAACTAAGGGACACTGTATACATACGAGTATTTATAGCAAGCAATAATCAAAGAACTAAAAGTATGAAAACAACTCAAACTTAGTTTTTAGATGTTTTAAGGGGTCCCTGATCATTTGCTACCTTTTTTGGTTGGGGGTGAAATTGGGGTGGTTGGGGGGTGGGGCGTTGCAAAACTGAAAAGTTTGTACTATTGATAATAGGCTGTCCATTGACAGTGACGGTAAGACCTAGCGGCAGAAGACAATTTTAGGAGGGGGGGGGGCTGGCGATTATTTGGTTGCAAGGGGTCTCAGACTAAAGCTTCATGCTATGAGAAAATAATAAACTCGTATCAGCGTAAAGTTTGGGAAGTACTGAGTCAATCAACTTGACTTATTTTTTTTTAATAAATTTTAAGTTGTCCTCAATACTGAAACTTTTATTTTCAGAATATTCTACCCTGAAAATAAAGAAGTCATTAGTAAGTTGACTACCACACTTAAAAAAAAAAATCTGCCGTGTTGGCCATCTTAACCAGTAAGTACCTCCCAGGCCACGCTCTAAATGATCGTGAATCGTTTATTATGGACGAGGCGTCGAATCAAAATATGTACTTTTTGGAACTGTATTTGATCCACGCCGCCTCTAATGTAACAAGCCCTGTGAATTGCATTTACTTCACTGCCTTCCAAGGCAGAATGTACACGTATATATTACTGGAAAATGTGTAGGATAGCACCAGGGTCAACCTTATTCAGAGCAATAGAAAATCCTTTAAAGATTCAAAAAATTTTGGAGTCCCCCCCCCCCCCCCCAGAGAACCAACTCCGCCACCCCAAAATAGTAAGATAACTAACACGTCGCAAACAGAATTTGGAAGAGCCTTTTATCGTTTGGCGTTAGAGTAGTTAGCACAACATAAAATTCACAGAACTGCCTCAAGCTTCATGCTTAGACGATTTCAGGCATCCTAATCATTATAGTCATTAATTCTCAATGAGGGAGCGCGAGGGAAGGCGAAGTCCAAACACCTAAAAAAAAGGGATATTCGTATTAGAAAGTGTGCCTAGATTTTCAGTACCCTTCTTGTTCACAGGCGCTATTTACCTACATGGCACGTCCAAAAACTCTATACAGGGTTGGGCTAAAGTATGGAACCAAGCAAATATCTTTGAAACGGAAAGGGCGATATTGCTGAAAATTTGCAGGTAGATGTAGTGACATATAATGCATCCGAATACAGTATGTTAGCTATTAATGTACTTCCGGTCTAACCGGAAGTGCCGTCAACTTTTTTAATTTAAATGGGACACCCTGTATATTTTTGCAGATTTTAATTCACCGTTTTTTTCCGAATACGTCCATAGTGGGTTTAGTATTTGTTTCTTGAAAAATTTGTCTGACAAATTCGTCCGTGGCGGTCTGCGGTCTTCCCGTTTGAGGTAATTTTTTTTGTATTTTTGTTTTTAGTCACCGTCAAACGTCTTATAGGACCCCTGTCGAGACGTAAATCTTTAAAAGTTGACACACTTCTTTGTGAGTTCTCACGCGATCGCCAAAACCTACTTTGAATGACCGGCATTTTAAACACCTGAAATGATAAAGAAGTTATATCTTTCCCGTTTTTACAGAAACTAATGCTAAACCCACTATGGACGTATTCGGAAAAAAAAGATGAATTAAAATCTGCAAAAATATACAGGGTGTCCCATTTAAATTAAAAAAGTTGACGGCACTTCCGGTTAGACCGGAAGTACATTAATAGCTAACATACTGTATTCGGATGCATTATATGTCACTACATCTACCTGCAAATTTTCAGCAATATCGCCCTTTCCGTTTCAAAGATATTTGCTTGGTTCCATACTTTAGCCCAACCCTGTATATGTGAAAACAAAGCATGGCTTTTTGTCGATCCAAAAACTATGATATATGTTGCAAATAAGGCGAGAGACTAGTAGGTTGTGTAAATATGCCCCCTAGAAGACGACAGCCCCAGTTTACGCTCCTTGAACGGGGTCGCATTTCAGGCCAACGAGAACGTGGTAGTCCTTTCAGAGCCATTTGCTGTAACCGTGAGCCGTACCGTGACTACAGTAAGTTGTAGCAGCTTGGAGGGTCTGTCTGTCTGTCTGTCGGTCTGTCGATCTGTCGGTCTGTTGGTCTGTCTGTCGGCCTGTCAGCCTGTCGGTCTGTCGGCCTGTCAGTCTTTCGGTCTGTCGGTCAGCTGGTCTGTCTGTTAGTCTGTCGATCTGTTGGTCTGTCTGCTTTTTGGCGTTTTTCTAGCCTCGCAATGTCAGTAACCGCTGCATGGACTGTGATGTAGTGTGGGTAGCGATATGCTGTGGGGTGAATGGGTATGAATAGTACCCAAACGTCGTTTTTAGGCGTTTAGGGGTTGCTGATCATTTCCAATTTTTTTGATAGGGGTGAAATATTAGGTCCATCCGAACATTGCCTTGTCCATTATAAAAACCAAGACACTTAGAATTTTCTGATGTATTCATACGAGTATTGCTTTAGATCGTACTGTGAAATTATTAAATCGATTTTAATGAAATTTCGACACAGTATTACTACTGTGGTAAGGACGGAAAACGCGCATGGTTCTTAAAAATCATGTCAGTGGCGGCGTAGAAATAATCAAAAAGCTAAAAATATACAAAGAGTGGCGGAGGAGAAATCAACAAAAAATGATGAAATCATTCTTGGTTTTTAGATATTTCAAAGGTATCTGATTGTTATCTACTTTTTTGATGGAGATTGCGTAGGGATAGAGCAACTCCAACTTTTTTGTTAGCACCGACAATGTGTGGGAAGTACTGAGGCAAGACACTTGACGCCATTTTTTTAATTGCTATTAGATCTTCCTCAGTTATGTAGTTCATCATATTAACGAGAAACAATATCATACGCGTAATCAAGTCTTTGCGAGTATTTCGAAATTTGTTTTACATGGGTGTCTAATAATTCCTGTTTTAATATAATTATTTCTTATCTCCCTTTCTTGTTTCAGGATACGAATCGTACCATATTTGAACACGTCCAGTACGTCAGGCTGGGTGTCGATGGTACTAAAAGCAGAGGAAGATACCAGCGAAATAATCTTCCATGCTAGAAACATCTCCATAGATAAACATTCCGTTACTGTTAGGAAAAATTCTAGTCAAATCAAGATAAATGCGCAAGACTACGCTGAAGGTGACAAATACAAGATACGATTGGACGAAACTTTATCGAAGGGTGACGAATGCGAGGTATCTCTTGGTTATACAGGAATATTAGACAGACATCTCAAGGGTTTCTACAAGGGCAAGTACATCAGTGCGAGAAATAACGAAAGGTAAGTGTGCAGCACCAATAGATTGTACATAACTCCAGACAAAAGTTATTGGGACTGTAGTAACATTTCCGTGAATAAAGATATCTTTATCTCAGTTGTACCTCAGTTTGCTGCTCTTCTGAGCTCATACAAGTTAACTTGCAAACTCTACAAGATAAACTTGCAGAACAACTACATATATAATATTTCAGAAGGCGATAGTTAAGACCTTAATGAATGACAATTGTTTTCGATTTTCTCAAAAACGTTTTTTAATGTGCAAAAAAACTCGCAACGCAAAATCATACATTCTATAAATGCCTCTAATTTAACAACCAAACACGATATCAAAAAAGGCTAAATAGTTGCACAAGCGCAAGCTTTCTTCTTCAGTTTGCTCTTTGAGTCATTACTGTAAGTTTAAAGGTATCGTCAGGAGCTTGGAAATGTGAAATTCATTTTTATGGTGACCTTTGGACCTTACCTTTGGACCTTTTGACCGTACCTGGATTTTTGGACTTGTCTCCTCTCATCTTAGACACACACACTGGAGAAAGGGAACAGGCGACCACGCCTCCTCGCTAACACGGGAATACGTCTTTTCTTGGATTCTCTAACATACAAGTGACGTCTGAAGGTGTTATGGCCAGATACCAGGTCAACAAGTAACCTTAGCCGGCTAAAGGTCCTAAAATTAGTTATCTAGCTCGACGGCTTCTTTCCAGTGAGAGACAGAACCGTCCCACCGTGGCCAGAGGTCCTAAAATAAGTTCTCTAGGTTGACGAAGGTGTCTACTGCTAGCCCCACAGCCGACTCAGTACCCAGGAACTCGGCACCCCATAAGTGACACCGTCCTGATGTCTTGCCGATATGTCATTCAAGACCCTTCTACATTGTAGAACGAGCCTTGGTGCAAACCTACAAGCAGTCAATGCTTTCAGTGCAGCCTGGCTGCCAGAAAAGGTAGCACTTCGCTTCCTAGGCCTCTGAATTTCGAGGGGCACAACCTAAAATCATGTATATGTTTTTTGGAGGATAAACGACGTTTGTCCGTGATTTTATTTTTCATATTGAAACCGGTTTTTATGTAGTATTATTGGATACAATTAGATCAATTCAAATATATTACATAAAATGTAAAAACTTTAATTTGGAACAGCAGTGTTTATATAGCATGATTTCATTTATTCATTGTTACCACTTAAATAATAGTTACGAATCGTTAAAAATTTGTTGGCTTTGTATTACGTAAAATATCGTCAGTTAATATCATGAACAATGTTCGTTTGTTTCATTTACACAAAAATAAACTTCAATATATTCTATTCCAAGACCCCACTGCCCGATCCTACAGGTATCTGTTTTGTTGATAAAATTAATTTTAAATAAACCTTGTGAAAGTATACATAGGCTGTCTTTAAAAAATTAGCCGCAATTACCTGTAATTAATTTTAGTGTAAATAATTCGCTAATATAACTTGCAACTATATGTCCTTCTAGTCAGTTTTACGACATTTGAAACAAAAATGATGTAATGAATTTGAACAAAAAAATTGTTGCCAGCTCCCAGTCAGCCGCAGCGTTAGGGTTGCCAGATGTGAACAGGTATATTACTGTTAATTATCTGCACTCACCTGTTTGAATTTTAATGCAAAATTATAGTTCCATCCATATTAAATATAAAAATCCATGATTGATCCAGGTGAAAAAGTGGCCGCATGATTTCTATGAACGATTTTTGCGACAGTTTATGAATAGCATGCATATTTCCGCCCCCCCCCCTCGATTTTTGTAATATTAATGTGGATACAACTTTAATTTTGTATTAAAATAAAAAAACAGGTGAATGCAGATAGTTAACAGTAATATACCTGTTCACATCTGGCAACCCTAACTCTCTGGGTGAATGAGAGCTGGCAGCAATTTTTTTCAATTCATTTTCTTTCAAATGACGTGAAATTGACTAAAAAAAACATATAGTTGCAAGTTATATTAGCGAATTAATTACACTAAAATTAATTACAGGTAATGGCGGCTAATTTTTTAAAGGCAACCTATCGTTAATCCATCACCTTCTCAAGATTCATTTAAAACTAATTTTATAAAAAAAAACAGAGACCTATAGGATTGAGCAGTGGGATCATGTAGGTACTATTCGCTAAAATAAATCTCTTGAATGAGAAGTACAATTTTATGTTTTGTCTTTAGCTACTTCGCAAGTACGCAGTTTTCACCTACGGATGCACGAATAGCCTTTCCATGCTTCGACGAGCCATACTTCAAGGCAAAATTCACCATCAGTTTAGCCAGGCCATTCAACATGACAACCTTATCTAACATGCCTTTAGGAAAGGTTGAAGCATAGTAAGTATCCAACAAAAGTAGGTAACATTGTAGTTCCACAAGTACCGCAATTTCGAAAATTTATATGAAAGCTTGAACGATGTGTGTTGTGTAATTTCTAGCAAACAGTCGTTAGATGTCACAGAAATGGGTCATTTGTCAGAGCATAAGATATACTGATCGGAAAAACGTGTCATTTGTTAAAGTGCAAGATACGCTGATAGCATTTAGGAATAATAAAATTAAAATACAGAGCATTTTCTCAAAATGTCGGCGTTTCGTCGTTTATTTTACACCTTGCCCTTCAGGCCAAACTAAAGAAAATGATCAAAATAGACAGTAACATGATGACCTCCAAATATCTGAAGACCTGTAGCTGCTGCAGCATTTATCAGTGGGTATGATGCCCCTATAGCAGTTGCATATCTAACGTTAGTAATTATTTTTAAACGTACAACTTATGATGTCCCTCGAAATATTGTGAGTTCAAAAAAAAAATAACATAGTACTTTCTATAAAAAGTGGAGTCAAGTAGTTCGACTCAGTACCTCCCACACATTACGGTGATACTAGTTTGGTATTATCCCGTACCATGAAGCTATAGTCTGAGATCTGAGATCCCCTTTTGACCAAATCATCGCCCGTAAATAAGACCCAACACAACTCTAAATAGTTTCTTGCACTTTTTCCGTAGCAAATAGGACGACACAGTTTTTATTCTGCTTTCTTCAGCTGACATTCTCATCACATGGCATGCTGATTTTTCGACATTTTAAAACGAGACCCTATCATACGCTCGGCGATTGATTTTGGCAACTCAAAAAAAAAAGTAGAAAATGATTAGGGAACCCTTGAGTACCCAAAATCAGAGTTTGAATGGCTTTTATATGGTAGGTACTGTTTTTTTTTAATTTATGTTCAGAAACCATAGACTTTATCGATCTCCCCCATGCCTCACGGGATGAATTTCATTGCTATCAGTTTAGTGATGAGATACATACATTACAGAATTATCTACAACATAATTCAAAAAATATATCACGTCGTTCCTTGACAAAATTACAGAGCAATGTAGGATCCATTACGAATACCACAATTTTTTCAGTTTTTTTTACCCCCTACCCCCCATCAATTACTGAGCGGTACAACCGCACATTTATACCCAGGGTGTCCAAGGCTTGGAATGGACTGCCAGAAGATGTATTTATTGGGCCTGCGGGTATTGGCCCATTCAAATCTCGCGTTAACAAACTTCCCCTAACATAACCCTTTCACAGCAGCCGCGGTACTCTGGTATTTAGGCTCTGCCTGCGCGGTCTGCTCAGTAATATATAAAAAAAATCCACCCCAGTTTAAAATGCGGAACATAATCAGGAGCCCCCAAATCTTCTAAAAACCAAGTTTGAGCTTTTTATATTTTTTGTTTTTTTTTATTATCGCAGCGCCACCACTTATACGGTTTCTAAAAATCATACCTATTTTCCACTCTCGCCACGCTAGTAATACTGTGTCAAAGTTTCATTAAACTCAATTCAATAATTTCCAGGTTACACACTACAGAACTATTCAAACTCGTATGTATACATCAGAAAGTCAATCGGTTTCTGTAATAGGCAAGGAAATGTTCGGATTGATCTAGAAAAGTGTCAAAAGGTCAATAGGCAGCATGTTATGA
This sequence comes from Callosobruchus maculatus, assembly GCA_951848785.1. Taxonomy (NCBI): domain Eukaryota; kingdom Metazoa; phylum Arthropoda; class Insecta; order Coleoptera; family Chrysomelidae; genus Callosobruchus; species Callosobruchus maculatus. The sequence goes on from CATOUR010000100.1 coordinate 7,095,898, forward strand.
ATCCAGCAAAATTTTTAGATTTACTACCCCCACCCCAACCATTCGAATTTCACCCCCACCTAAAAAAAGGTAGAAAGTGATTAGGAACCCCTAAAACGCTGTGAAACGAAGTTTGGGCAATATTTAAAAGTTTCATTTTTCCCTGATTACCTATTACGACCCCATAGCATATCGATACCCAAATTTCATCTCAATCTATGTAGCGGTTACTACAATTACGAGGCTAGGGAAACGCTAACAGACAGACAGACATACCAACAGACAGACCGACGAAAATGAGTGATGTGGATTTTCGTTATGCCGATATCAGAAAACGCCCAAAAAGCGTATTATCTGAAAATCGAAAATTTTCGCGATCACAAGACTCCAGTCACTTATCGGTGTTGGAAGTAAAATGGGTAGAACAGAATTTTTATATTTATATCTGCATTTGCTTCCTTTTGTAGCGAACACGACAAATCTTGGTACTGGGACGACTATCCCGAAACCCCAGACATGCCTACTTACCTAGTGGCTTTCATGGTTTCCGACTTGCAGTCAACCCAATCGACAGATCATCGTATCAAGATGTGGGCCAGAAATGACTTAATCCATTTCACTGCTTACGCAGGCGATTTGGCGCCCAAGATACTTAGATACTTCGAGGAATACTTCGGTACCAGTTTCCCATTGCCGAAGATAGACATCGTCGCTGTACCTGAATTCGGATTTAGTGCTATGGAGAACTGGGGACTCATCACGTTTAGGTAAGTTTATTTGTTCTAGATTGACACTGCAGGTCGTGAGCCAGTTCTTGGAAACATCATCATCATAGTCACAATGTCTTAACAGACATGCTGTGAACTCGTAAAATGCATTAAGTCGGAGCTAGAGTATTACCGACACGAATATTATCACTAGTTTTGGGAATTGTAGCTCGCCATTGTTCGCGATTTACTGTCAGTTCATGGCGCTCTTGATACTCATATCCAGCAACTGTTTCTTCGTATCCACCCAAAGTGTAGGGGAACTGCCACGGCGCCGCCCACTCAGGGCATGGCCCTGAACTACAAGTTTCTTCATATTATCGCTTCTGTGTATATATGTCCAAAAAATGTAAGCATTCTCGTCGACACAATGGAGGATAGTCTCTTTGGATTAACGAGCTCATCCAGTATGGAAACGCTAGTTCGATGGGCGGTATAAGGAACTCTCAGCATTCTCCTCCACGTCCACATCTCAAGAGCATCTATGCGAGCTCGATTTGCCTTTTTAACAGTCCAAGTTTCTGAGGCATACAAAAATATGGAGAACACAAGAGACTCAACCAGCGACATCTTGGTAGCTTTAGTGATGTTATGGTCACGCCATATTTTAGTAAGCTTTGTCATGGCCACACGTGCCTGTTGAGTGCGCCGTCGAATCTCATTTTCACAGCTACCCGAATTGTCGATCAAAGAACCAAGGTACACAAAACTTTGAACTACTTCACAACTATGAAAGCATAGGAAAGTGTTAATGAAGTTAGCTAAAGAGATACAAAATCAATACTCAATAGCTCAGTATCTCAGGGCATAATCTGCAATTTAAGGGGCCTAGATACACATTTATACATAATTATGTATCTGACATGTAAAACACGGTTTCACAAGTACATGCACAACTCACTTGTTATTCAAACTACATAAATAAAATTTCAGAAGATGGGAGTTAAGACCTTAGTGAAGGACGATTCAGAGCGTTTTTTTCCAAAAAGTTTTTTAGTGTACGAAAAAATTCTTCATTCTTCAAATGTCTGTATTTTAACAACCAATCACGATATCACAACAAGGCCACCGAATTGACCTAGCGCAAGCTCTCTTCTTCAATTTGCTTTTTGAATCATTATCTAACGTAAGTCTAAAGGTAACGTCTCACTATCAGTAGGCCACCGCTCGGACGCTCTCGGCTCTCCTCGACGCGAAATCGTCTTTGCGGCAATCGGCCGTCAGCAGTATCGCAGTATAGGTATTTTAGACACACATACTTGAGAAACCGCTAGCACGATAATACGTATCCTCTTGAATTCTCATGTTCGCGCGCTATATCCTAGCCCCTTAAGGGCCCTTAGCGTGAGTCGGGAGTACGCAGCAGGCCAGTTAACTGTTAACGTATTAATTAGGAAATTGTGTACTTTATCAAAAATGAATGTTCGATTCTGATGGCTGCAATTCGATAGACCTACAAGGCGGACCCTTCTGCACCTCTCCTTACTCTAGTTTCCAAGTTCAGCCCTCATCGTAAATGTGATCGTTGAATCTAGTATAGTCTGCCTATGATACCGGGCGTCACAGCGACATAGAATTTGTAGCAAGGATTCCTCCTACTCGCCAGAGCATGCACACGTCGTGTCATTTGCCACCCCCATAACATACAAGTGACGTCTGAAGGTATTATGGCCAGATAGCAGATCAACAAGTAACCTTGGCCGGCTTCTATCCAGTGGGAGACAGAACCGTCCCTCCGTGGCCAGAGGTCCTAAAATAAGTTCTCTAGGTTGACGAAGGTGTCTCCATTTGCGACATCCATGGCTTGGTTATGAAGGAAATGAATGGATATGAAGGCAATACAGCTGGTTTGTAGGTTAGAATGAACATTCTATTTACTCGTGGGATTCATAGGCTTATTCATGCTCGCGCGCGGAATCTCTCGATAGTCTCGATCGTATCCAATGTTCAGTTACAGACTACTCTAGCATGCCTATCCACTATACCTTTCTCTTTTGGGGGATACACCACGGCAATCCAAGCAGAAATACACGCAATTTTTGCTTGTACCTTTCGTGTTCACGAAATTCAGGGGGAAATTCAAGGGCCTAGAAGGCGGATTAATATCTGCTTTGACAGCCATCAGGCTGGATTGAACGCACGGAGTGCAAGTCTCGTTCTGCAATGTAGAAAGGTCTTGGATGATATTTCGGCAAGACACCAGATGTCACTATGCGGGTGCCGAGTCATGCTGGATTTTGCGGTAATGAAACCAGCGGACGCGCTCGCAAGGCGAGGGTTGAGAAATAATTACCTGGGTCCAGAGATGGATGTGGGGCTGATAGTAGCTACCACCAGAAAGAATATAGAGATGTGGTTGCAAAATCCACATCTTATGAGCTGGAGAGAAATCTCTGGACATCTCCGTTAAGCTAGAGAAGTTATTTTAGGACCTCTGGCCAAGGTGAGGTGAGGAGGCGAGGATCGAGAAATAATTTCCTGAGACCTGAGCCAGCTGTGGGGCTGGTAGCAGGTGTCATTAGGAGTAAATCAAAGGTGTGGTTGGAAAATCAACATCTTATGAGATGGAGAGGAGTCTTCGTCAACCTAGAGCACTTATTTTAGGTCATCTCGCCAAGGTGGGAGGATTCGGCCTCTCACTGAAGAGAAGCCGGCTAAGGTTACTTGTGGGCCTGCTATCTGAGACCATAACATCTTCAGATGTCACTTGTATGTGATGAGGGTGGCAAGCGATCCGACGCGACATACAAATCTTACAGTTTATGAGAAGCGATAAAACGATTAAAACAAATATAGCACAGTTTGTATACTACGTCTGTGATGTACCTAGCTGTTATGTCTTTGAACAATACAAATGAAAATATAATACTAATATAAACGTTATATAATTTGAAAAAATACTGATTTTCTCTCTTTTCCTATCCCCATCAAGTTTTTTAGACCGGCGTGTGCAAATCCAAAAGTGCCGAACAATTCATTCTACTGATATTGAAAAATGAGTTGCAGATATGAGCTGTTTGGCGACTTCTGGCTCATCCTTTTGAGAAATACACCCACTGTATTCCATATACGTTCTTTGCTCTTTGGTTCGAAAACATATTTTTTAATAAGCTGTGAGCATTCAATTCAACCTTCTTTTTTCTTTTTACGAGGCGATTTCCATACCCTGATTTATTTGTATCTGTTGTTTTAATATAAAAGAGCAATTTACTATGTTCCTTTCTTCCAACTAATGAAATGTTTACACCTAATACCATTTTACTCAAAAGAAATGTTTATCTATCACTAGTGCTGCTCCATCTCTCCCTCTCTCTTGGGGGATACACCACGGTATTCCAAGCAGAGAAATATGCAATTTTAGCTTGTGCCTCTCGTATTCACGAAATTCAGCGGCGGTACTCTGTAACTTAGAAACGTGTTTCTATGCACTATGTGCTGTGTGATCGGGTGGCCTCGTAAATATGACAGCGTGCCGTGACAGCGGAGTAGACACGTGATAGGCACCCGAAACTGCCCGATCGTCATGCTCCTCATGGTGATAGAAACATGTTTCTATCACGAAGTTAGGTTTACGTCAAACCTCATTCGGCAATGTAGAAAGGCGTTGGATGACATTTCGGCAAGACATGGAGTTTGCGGTAATGAAACGGTGGCCCCGCTGGCAAGGCGAGGGTCGAGGAATAATTTCCTGGGTGCTGATCCAGCTTGCTCTGGGGCTGGAAGCAGGTACCATTAGATGGAAAACAGAAGAGTGCTTGCAATATCAACATCTTATGAAATGGAGAGGAATCTCTGGACATCTCAGTCAAGCTAGATTACCTATTTTAGGACCTCTAGCCGGCTAAGGTTACTTGTGGGCCTGCTGTCTGGCCATATCACCTTCAAACGTCACTTGCACGTGATGGAGGTGGCAAGCGATCCGACGTGTGCACGTTGTGGCGAGGAGGAGGATCCTCGGCATATATTCTATGTCGCTCTGATGCTCTTGCATATCACAGGCTGAGTATACTAGGTTTACTGGTCCTTGAACCTGGAGACGTAAGATGGTTGGACCCAGTCACGTATCCAGAATTTGGTTTTTGGGGGGGATCAGATTATGGGTGTCACTTGGTTGACCTTTCGGGGGGGGAGTCCAGATGGGAGTTGCCACTTCAAATTTGGGGGGGGGGTTGCGTTTTGCAAATTTGTGGATTTCATTTTTTAGACGGCATTTTATAACGTTTCGGGGGGGAGCGGACCCCCTGAACCCCCCCCCTAAATACGTGCCTGTTTGGACCCTCATCTTTGCTACGAGGGCAGGACTTTTCAACTAGAGTAAGGAGAGATGCAGAAGGGTCCGTTTGTATGCCTCGCCTCCTTACATGCGTTCATTCATCATGTTGAAAATAAAAACCAACATTCCTTTGCTTCAGCTTGAAAGTAGACTCAGTTATAAAAAGGAATTTTACATAAACATTTCACTAAACAAAAAAAAATGTAACACCTGAAGTATAGGGGAATTGGAAGTCTCAGAGCTTTGAATTAGTGTTCCGCATAAAAATATATTTTCTTTCAGGGAAAACGTCCTGTTAATTGATCCTCTTACGTCAACAAATAGCGATAAAAGAGAAGCAGCGGTGGTTTTAGGCCACGAAATAGCTCACCAGTGGTTTGGCAATCTTGTCTCACCAAAATGGTGGAACGATTTGTGGCTGAAAGAGGGATTCGCTACATATTTGGAATATTTTGGAGTCGATTCGGTGAGTAAAGACACCAAATATAGACATATAAAGAAAGGTCACTCCAAGCCTCGCTCTGAATACTGAATTTTTATTTCGCCCTCTGATGTTGAATTTATTTAATTTTTCTGTGACACCAATATAATGAATTAAGTTATTCAGTCATTAGGTTATTTTTTGGAAAGTATGTTTACTGATATCAGTCTTGTTATACTAAAAATGATTCTTTAACTATAGGCGAATCCAGACTGGAAAATAGCAGAAGAATTTCTGCTTACTGAGACACATCGAGCAATGGGAGTAGATGCTTTAGAATCCGCTAGAGCTATTTCCTTCGAAGTAAAGAATAGTAAACAGATCAGACAAGCTTTTGATGATATTTCTTATGCTAAAGGTAAGTTCTGATGTCTATACAGAGCAAGGAATAGTAACTACTTGTTTTTTTTGGGGTAACACTTAACAAGCCATACAGTAAAAAGCTCTGACTTATACTCTTGCAATAATAATATGATGTGCTATAATCAATCAGCAAGCGTGCGTTTTCATGATAGAAATGTGGCTCTATTTAGTACTAAAACTGGCTTCTAGAAGAAGGGGAAGACAGAACGATGACTGAAAGGAATTCTAATTTTGCTACTTAACACCGAGAAAAGTACATAGACGAGATTAAGTATAGTGAAGGTTTTTTGATGAGTATGTGAATAATCTTTCTTCACTCTCCGGCGGAAATATATATAAATATTTTAGCCGTGAGGCTGGTGGGGGTTCTTTTATACAGCGTATTCAAAAAGTACCGGACCAAATGAATAACGATATCGAATATTCGATTTTCTTAGATTACTTTTGACAGCGGTAATGAGAAGCCCTGAAAATTTTACACCCAGATATGACCTTGACCTTTTGAAAAAATTGGTCAGAATGTAACCAGCAGAGTATCTTAAGTAGTCGAGGTTGTACAAAAAGATAGTTAAGAAAAAAGTCGTAGGAACATTTTCTGGCTATCAGATGGTGACATTTATGCTAACCTTGACCTTGATATTTAAAGTCACATCAAGGTCAAATAGATTTTGTTAAACGGAAACAGCTACTTTTCAAGCCGGAAATGAAAAGCCCGGAAAATTCTACATCCTTATATGAGATATATACTAAGGTCAAGGCCAGCATAAAGGTCACCATCGAATAGCCAGAAAATGTTCCTACGACTTTTGTCTTAACTAGCTTTTTGTGCAACCGCTACTACTTAAGATACTCTGCTAGTTACATTTTCACTTTGAGCTAACCATCCAGGGTCAATTTTTTCAAAAGGTCAAGGTGACATCTGGATGTAAATTTTTCCGGACTTTCCATTTCCGGCGTCAAAATTAGGTCTTTTCATTTAAGAAAGTCGATTTGACCTTTATGTGACCTTGAAGTGAAGGTGAAGACCATCATAAAGGCCGCCGGGACAATTTCATACGACTTTTATATCTTATATTTTTTTGTGCGACTCCTACTTGTTGTTACTACTACTAGTTATTGATTTAATCCTGTACTTTTTTGTACACGGTGTATTTGCATTGCAGACATTGGCAAAGTAATACCTCGGAAACATTTACAACAACATGAATCTCAGTTGTTTTGTTCGTTTTCAGGAGCATGCATCATAAGAATGATGAACAACTTCCTTGGAGAAGCAGTTTTTAAGACCGGACTGATAAATTTCCTTCACAAATATCAATACGCGGTTGCCGACCGAGAAGACCTTTTTACCTCATTAACAGAAGAAGCACACAAAAATGGCATCCTTCCATCAAATGTGACTGTGGGTGGAATAATGGAGACATGGACTGAAAGGCCAGGTTTCCCTGTGGTGCACAGCATAGCTGATTATGAAAACAACAAGCTGCTTCTTTCTCAGGTATGATTATAGTGGTTGCGGAATTATTTACTGTTTATGCTTCTTTTGTGATACTAGGATCGCGAGAAACCATTTCTATCATTTTCGTCTGCACGAATGGTATACCTGGTGATACTTCGCCCTTCTATAACTCGAAAGTCATTTAATGAGGCCTAAGGTGGCGCCGCCTTCCTAGATATGATAAGTATGTAGACTATGTAGAGCTTCCAATTACTATTGGTTGGAACCCTCATGGCTATAAATAAGTTAAGTGCTTAGTTACATCTATATGCTTATTTAGTTTTCAGCGTAGGAACTTGAATAATGCAGCAAGTGTTAATCTCGAAATTTTATCCAGTGGTAGAGAAGTAGATGTAATAAAACTGTATTTCTTAGGTCCTTTTTGATTCAGAAAGTAGTGACTTGATTTCTCTGGAATCTTCCCAGTAGATTAGCACTGCAGCAGGGACGAACAACGTTTACTTTTTTTATTGAAAATCGAATCAATAGTGGCAGATAAGCGATAAGCTTTCAGGATTGATTCATTGATCATTTAACATGTTTTTATAAACAGAATGTATCTCCGAAAGACACCTATACTTTTAAAACCTACCCGAATATGCTCACGTTGTTTTAAAGAGAGAAAATGTTCGTAGCCGACCTGGAAAGACTTCAAAAAGATTGATATAAAATTGTTATTGGTTTATTTTATTTATTTATCGTATGGCTCAAAAACATGACAACAGTAAATATAGATTAAAAGAAAAACTATTATAACCTATACTAAAATAAAATATATACAGCTACAAACTAAGATACATAGTCTTTGGTATTTACAGGTTGATGTCAAGTTCTTTCAGCCACTTCAGCGCCAACGGTGTGGCTGTGAAGAACTCTTCTCGCGATCCCTGAAACGCACGCAGTTCACATTCGCTCGTAATATGGTTTATAGTTTGGCGGGGCACGCCACAGTCACATAAGGGAGATTGCACATAGCCCCACTTGTAAAGGGAGTCGGCACATCTGCCGTGGCCTGTTCGGACTCTATTAAGTTTTACCCACTCTTTCCGGGGTAGTTCTGATCCTGGAAGTAAGGCTGCCCCCATAAATGCGCATCGCGAGTGGTGTTCCGCAAAACCTTCCCACTGAGAGCGCCATTGGTTTAAGGAGTCGAAGTTGTTGGTTTTAAGCCCTTCTGCATCCCTTATTGGTGGTTGTCGGGATTTAAGTCTGTTTATTTGCAACGGGGGTATTGCTCGGTGGATGGGCAGTTTGTTGTTGGCCGTAATCTTGTTATACTCCCTTACAAGGGCGTCAGTCCTTCGCAGCTGCGGTGGGGCTATTCCAGAGAGTACAGGCAGCCATTGAGTTGGGGTTGTCTTAACTGCGCCTGTAATAAGTCTCATAGTGTGATTTAGTTGGACGTCAATTAGTCTGGTATGATGGCTGTTAATCCAGACAGGCGCACAGTACTCAGCACACGAATAGACAAGAGCTAGTGCACTGGTTCGTAGAGTTGGAGCAGTGGCACCCCACGTCGTTCCACACAGCTTTTGGATAATATTGTTGCGTGTTCTGAGTTTTCCTGCAGTGTTTGCGAGATGTTTCTTATAGCAGAGGGTGCGATCTAACGTTACTCCAAGATATTTTGGGAAATGGTTATGCTTCAGGGGTTCGCCTGCAAAAAGTACCTGCAGTTCATATTTAGCTAGTTTGTTATTCAGGTGGAAGCAGGAAGCTTCGGTTTTGTTGGGGCTCGGTACTAGTCTCCATTTCTTGAAGTAGTTGTTTAGAGCTAACAAGTCGTTAGAAAGAGTATGCTCAACGTTCTTGAAGCTCTTATCGGAAAAAGCTATGGCTATATCGTCCGCATAGCAAAACTTGTAACTGACTGTTTCTGGCATGTCAGATATATATAGATTGAAAAGTAAGGGGGCCAGTACTGAGCCTTGTGGAAGTCCGTTGTTCAATTTGCGTTGCCTGCTTGCTTTCTCGTCTAGGATTACTTGGAACTTTCTGTCGCATAACATGTTGCTTATGAGTCTTGTAGTGGTCTGACAGGGAATCACCTGGAGCAACTTATATAGGAGACCCTCCCTCCAGACCGTATCGTATGCGGCAGTGAGGTCAACAAACGCCACTCCTGTCTTCATGTTTTGCTGATAGCCTGCCTCTATATGCGTTGTGAGGGACAGTACTTGATCACAACAACTGCGACCCGGTCTGAAACCAGCCTGGGTTATCGGGACCCGGTCTAAGATAGTCGCGCTCAATCGGTTGTAGACGGCTCTTTCTAGCAATTTATAGGAGCAACTGAGCAAGGCTATAGGTCTGTAGCTGGCGGGTTGATCGTTCGGTTTACCGGGTTTTAATATTGATATGACCTTCGTTCTTTTGAATTCCCGTGGGAGGTTTCCCGTATTAAGGAGTTTCGTGAAAAAGAGAGATAGCCACACTCTTGTTTGCTGACCTGCGTGAATGAGAAATTCCGGCAGGACGCCGTCGAAACCAGGAGCCCTTCCAGGCCTAACATCTGATATGGCATTATTAATGTCTTCGATCGAGAAGGGTCGGGAAAACGTTGTTTGGGTAGGAGCGTTCCTCCTCAGTAAAGTCAATCCCTTCTTCACGCGTTTTGTATGCTCTCTATCAGAAGGTGCTCTTGACGTTTCTACAATATGCGCAGCAATCTTGTCTGGAGTTACTCCCGACGGTGCCCGTGTGGATGGCGTGCTTGAGCCTAGTTTTCTAAGAAGGCTCCAGGCCTTTCGACTTGAGTGTTGGAAGTTCATTTCCGACGTAGTCTCCTCCCACTTACGTTTTCGTGAGCTGTCCAGGGCAGAGATGAGCTCGTCGGCAATATCTGGATTGTTGGTCTCCTGAAAGTCGCCGTATAGGAGTTCGCACCGCTCATCCCACCCAGGGATATATTCCTTCCTGTATCCCCTAGGAATGGTCCTTTTTGCAGCGCTCATCACTGCTCCAACGAAACGTTTGTAATTGTTTGATGTTGGCGGTATCCACTGTACCAGCCGGTCCAGCTCCCGTGAGTAGTTACACCAGTCCGCCTTTGCAAGATTCCATCGAGGCCGAGGGATGGATCGTATTAGGGGTATTTGGATTCCCACCTCTAAGAAAACTGGCCTGTGTTGGCTGTGTGGGAAGGCCTCTGCGACTTTTCTGTTAGCTGGTATAGGGATCCCTTTCCGGTTGCAGCTCACAAAGCACAAATCAGGGTTACTTTCTGAGTTCCAGGCTGCTGATTTGAAAGTGCCTTTATCTTTGGCATCAAATACAAGAAAGATATCATTATCATCAGCCCAGTCAGCCAACCTTGTGCCATTTTAGTCACAGTCGGGGTATCTCCACCGTTGGTGGTGGCTGTTAAAGTCTCCAATATACAGGGTGGCCAATCGGGTGACGATAATAATTTTTTTTTAGATAGCCCGTACCGAGACCTATCCAAAACACCCCCATGTATGTGTACCGATTATTGATAGTTTTCGAGTTATGATTTTTTTTTTGAAAACATAGAGATTTTTCAGTTTTTCCAAGAAATTATCAAAAACAAAAACAAAAATGCTTTTCGGCTTTAATTCTTTTCCGCAATTATACTCAGTATTAAGTCTATTTTAATATCCAATCAAGAGAACCTGTACATCTGAACAATAAATAAGTACATTTTGGGCCCAAAGTTTGAAATCTCTGTTTTTAGTCAGGAGACCAAAACCTTCAAAGTAAAATTAAAAATACTTATGCCTGGTTCTGGAGCTCCAATCTAATCTTAAAAACTCTGCGAGACATTGCACTTTTGAAATAATAATGAAAAAATAGCACTTATGGGGGCATTTTGCGTCGTACGTGACTATTAAAGGAAAAAGGTGATAATTCACGAATTTCCAAAATGATTTAAAAAACTATTATTTTACTTTATTATGACAAATTGAAGAAAAAAACTCATAACAACTAATAAACATGATAATCATTGATGTTTTAATCACTTTTAATAAAAAAAATTAATACCTGTGCTTTTTGCTATGTGCTATTGAATTTCTGCTAAATTAAGTTAGCAATGATAAAACAACAATCTGACTCTTAATTCCATGGCGGAATTACCTGGGAAGCATTATCGTAGCATACGCCATCCCTTTTACTGGATTGTGATCGTGAAAATTTTCGATTTTGAGATAATAGGTTTTTTGGACGTTTTATAATGTCTACATAACGAAAATCCGCGTCACTCGTTTCCGTCGTTCTGTCTGTCGGTCTGCCTGTCGGTCTGTCTGTCTGTACGCGTTTTTCTAGCCTCGTAATCTCAGTAACCGCTGCATGGACTGTGATGAAATTTCGGCAGCAATATGCTGTGGGGTCTTAGTAGGTAAATTCAAATATTCCTCAAACTTCGTTTTTAGGCGTTTTACAGGTTCTTGATCATTTTCTGCGATTTTTTGGGTGGGTGTGGAATTTGGGTGTTTGGGGGGTGGGGGGTTGAAAAACTGAAAAACTTGTTGTATTCATGATAGGCTGGCTACTGACCTGTCAAGGAAGACCTAGCGATATAAATCACCTTTTTAGGTTCATCCGAACATCCCCTTGCCTATTACCGAAAATTAACACAACTGCGCTTCGCCGATATGAGCTCGCAAAAAGCTACTCTGAAAGAAAGGGATGGCGTATGCTACGACATCACTTCCCAGGTAATTCTGCCATGAAAGTGGAAGTCAGATTATTGTTTATTATTCCTATCCTTTGTTAACTTTCCATACAACTTAATTTAGCAGAAGTTTAATAATACATAGTAAAAACACTTCAAAAATCACAATTTGGGTATTAGTTTTTTTCATTAAAACTCATCAAAACATCAATGATTGTCGGGTTTATTAGTTGTTACGAGTTTTTTTTTGTTAATTTGTCATAACAAAGCAAAATAATAGTTTTTTAAATAATTTTGGAAATCCGTGAATTATCACCTTTTTACCTTTAACACTCACGTACGCCGCAAAATGTCCCCATTAGTGCTACTTTTTCATTATTATTTCGAAAGTGCAATGTCTTGCAAAGTTTTTAAGATTAGTTTGAAGCTCCAGAACCAGACATAAGTATTTTTAATCTTATTTTAAAGGTTTTGGTCTCCTGACTAAAAACAGAGATTTCAAACTTTGGCCCCAAAATGTACTTAATTATTGTTCGGATGTACAGGTTCTCTTTATTGAATATTAAAATAGGCTTAATACTGAGTATAACTGCAGAAAAAAATTAAAGCCAAAAAGTATTCTTGTTTTTGTTTTTGACGAATTCTTGGAAAAACTGGAAAATCTCTAAGTTTTCAAAAAAAAAAACATAACTCGAAAACTATCAATAATCGGTACACATACATGGGGGTGTTTTGGATAGGTCTCGGCACGGGCTATCTAAAAAAAAATTATTATCGTCACCCGATTGGCCACCCTGTATATAGCCTGATGCTGTTGTACTGGAAGTGGTTGTTCAGGCCACTCCGCTGCCGGTGGCTTATATACGTTTACAATTGTGACTTCTCCCACTTTTACTATTACGCTGTGTATGTTGTTGTTTGAGTCATTGGAAATGAGTTGGGCATTATCAATATTGTTGCGAATATAAGAGGCTGCGCCGTAAGTATGGTGGTAAGTGGCTCCCAGTAATGTATAACCAGAAATGTGTCCCCGTCTGGTGAGTGATTCCTAACTGTCGGCGTGAGTTTCTTGGATCGCTATGACATCAACCTTATTGTCCAAAAGTAGTTTGGAGATGCATTCGCTTTTAGCTCTGCTTATGCTCTCCACATTTAGCTGACAAATACGAATAAAACTACCGATATTTCTAGTCTGTAAGTTTTTAGCACTTATGTTCGTCATGTTTTAACCAGGAAATCTCAAAAAAATATTTTTTTTGAGTCTGGTTGCCAGGTTCGCTCTAGCTCATTTAGCGTTACCCAGGGTGCACGTGTAGCTTCCTGCTACGGACGCGAGCTAGTCTGGTACAAAAGCTGGGCAATATTAGCCTAAGTAAGAAAATTGTTTAAGGTTTACGTGCATTCAAGAAAATAAAGTAGAGAAGGAAGTGTCGAGTGATTTCCATCAGCGAGCATGGTGACTGTATCGCTCAAAAAATGTTCACATTTTGCAGATCAACCAGCGGTTTGGTACACCGTGTCAAATCTTGAATCACCCAGAAGCTTAGAAAGGGCAAAATTATTGTTTAAGCCTTGACGAATCAGGATTATTTCTCTGGTTTTCGTATAGTGCAGACATTTTATGTCTCGCGCTCTTTATAAAACATCTATTCAAAACTAGCAAAAAATTCAACATGCTACAGGTTAAATCATTTAAAAGAATGTTCGACGGCCCTGGTAATTTCTTATAGTGACTCCACGGAAAGCATTGAAGACTTGTGGTCATGTAGCCACTATTGTGCAATCTGAACACTGAGAAAAAATGGGATGCGGTTCATGGAATTCGGCAGGACTAAAGACAATAATTTAAACGAACTCATTTGTCATAATTACGAGTATCTTATAAAAAATACAACAGGTCAATATTAAGTAGGCCCACCATGTTGACGAATGCACTCCTCTAGACTACGAGGCATGCTCGTAATCTAGTTGTTAATAAACTCTAGAGGAACAGCCTCTCAAACTGCCCACGGAGCAGGTCGGAGGTGACACATTCATATCCCATACTTTCTCCCTTGGTGATAAATCGGGCGAGGGGGGGAACCCTCTTTGAGAACCCGGACATATGCAACGGCAACTGGTTCTGACACCTCATTCACATAACGTTGCGTAGTCATTGTGCTACAAATCACCGGTAAATGTGACTTGCTGTTAAGTGCAATGGCACCCTAAAACATCAAACGAATGGGACGGTGTACATGGTGCACAACAGTAAATTGGAGATCACGTCGCTCACCCTGTCGTCGTCTTACGCGTTGGCGTCCGTTATGAGCCCCCCAGAAAAAACCTGGACTTGTCAGATAAGGTCATCTGATGCCACTCAGCATGCCAATGTCGGTATTTTTGGCACCAATCTAACCGTTGGCGACGATGATTTGCAGTGAGGGAAGCACTAGATGCGGACGATATGATCTGAAGCCCGTTTCAAGCAATCTGTGGTATACCTTGAGAATTCGAAGGAGCCTCCCTTAGCCGCGTCCCAAGCATCAGCAGCAGCTCGAGTGGATCGCATTCTGCCTCTTAGTATCTACCAGTAGACGCCAATTTGCCGGTCTGAAAGAAGCACCACATTCTCGTTGGGCTACAAACCGACCCCGTTCTAAGGGAGTTAACTGCGTAAACTAGGGCCGTCGTCTTTTAGGGAGCATATTTAGATAACCAACTAGTTTCTCGGCACATTTACAACATATATCACAGTTTTTGGATGGACTGAAATAAAACTCGTGCTTTGTTTTTACAAGTATAGAGCTTTTTCGAGGTGCCATGTAGGTAAATAGCGTCTGAATGAAAAACAAGTATCAGATGTATATACTCGAAGGGGTACTGCCAAGCTTTAGCGAGTAGTATATTTTGCTTTAGGCCAACATTTTCGAATGACAACTTTTTAAACTGGCTCCTTCTTTTTTGTACAGAAACGCTTCTTCTTGAGTGGAAAGCAAGAGAAGTCCTCCTGGTGGATCCCCATCTCCTTCACAGCCAAGAAAACTTTAGACGAGAACGCCGATTTCTCCGAGACGAAGCCAAAGTACTGGATGCGAGGAGAACACCAAATCGAGGAAGACGCAGACTTACGGAATATAACTTGGTACCTCCTCAATGTCAACCACACAGGATACTTCATCGTAAACTATGACGAAAAGAACTGGAGAGCCCTGTCTGATAATATCATGAACCTACCTCCGTTGACTAGGGCTCAGCTGATAAGCGATTCGATGGACTTGGCCAGCGCTAGCTTGATCAGCTATGACATTCCTTTGAGGATGATTGCCAGAATGGCCACCCAAGATAAAATGATCATGATCATACCTACATTGGCAACGTTGAATAAACTTGACTTTTTGAATAATATGTTGTACAACACTCCTGCTTTTGGTTTGTTTGAGGTAAGTCTAACGTGTACATACAGCTTTTATTACCATTACTCCAAGGAAATAAGGAGAAAAATTAGTGAACCGTTTTTTTTATTTGTCACTGTTTTTCACTGCATTATTTGAGTCACCACCAACTAAAAGATAATTAGCCTTTCCAGTGGCGTGTCGGGGGCAGTCCCAGTCGGGAGCATATTAGCAAAAGATGTACGCCATTGACATTGAAAAAATTAAATGCTGTTTTTCAGATTAAACAGATAAAACGAGTTTTTTTCTTTTAATGTCTCTTCGTATCTCACTTTGCTTTCGAATAGAAAAAAATTATAAATTATTTCATAGTCACACTTTTTCGACGGCCTACAAAGTGGTTTTTATTTTTTTTTCCTCCAAAACAAAGTGGGATATGAAGAGACATCAAAAGAAAAAAAAATTGGGTTTCCATCTGTTTCATCTGAAAAACAATGTTTAATTTCGTTTAAAGTCAGTGGCATACATTCAATATTTTTTAAACTTTGACACCATGTATCTTGAAAACCAGACTCCTTAGGACACATGTTTGCGTGAAATTTTCTACTTGAATAAGGGTCAGAAATGCGTCTTCAAAATTACGGCCTATCATTAATTAACGGTCGATGATAACCTTCAGTGATTTTGTATTAAGTAAGACTTAAATAAAGAAACGTAAAATTGATTAAAAAACAGGGACATACAAAAGCGAAGACGTCTCCATTCCACGCATTCCTATGATTCCAAACAACTTGCTATTCGACTTTAAACAGTTGAAATTTTAAGTGCGGCTTATATTTGCAAAGAAGATACCCAAATCGCAAGGGCAGTCGTTGAACGTTTGTGGGATCAATCTTGATATTCCATATTTTCCACATGGCCATGTCGTGTGTTCCGTGTTGAAAAAATCTTCATGATTATTTATTCACGCGTCCGAAAACAAAAAAATACAATGTTTTATATCAAAAAGTATTTCAATAAACACTGTGCTTTTCAGATAATTATTATACATTCTAGATTCAAATTCAATTTCAACATTTATAGCTAAGACAGGACAGCGTCTATCGGGTTAGCTAGTATAGAATAATTATTACCTTTGTATTATTTAAATCTGCAAAAGCTTCTATTTAAGGGGCCTGGATACACACATTTATACCTACGTATTTGCCATGTAAAACATGGACTCACAATTTCTCGCATAACTCACTCTATTCTCAAACTACATATATAATATTTCAGAAGGTGATAGCTAAGACCTTAGTGAATGACAACTATTTTCGATTTTCTCAAAAAAAATTTTTTAAGTGCAAAAAACTCGCAATGCAAAATCATACATTCTATAAATGCCTGTAATTTAACAACCAAACACCATATCAAGAAAGGCTATATAGTTGCACAAGCGCAAGCTTTCTTCTTCAATCTGCTCTTTGAGTCATTACTGTACGTTTAAAGGTAACGTCAGGAGCTTGGAAATGCGAAATTCATTTTTATGGCGACCTTTGGACCTTTTGACCTTACCTTTGGATTTTTGGACTTATCTCCCCTCATCTTAGACACACACACTGGAGAAAGGGAACAGGCGGTCACGCCTCCTCGCTAACACGGGAATACGTCTTTTCTTGGATTCTCAATTTCGCGCGCTATACCCTAGACCCTTAATAGCACTACACTTATATTACGAATATTTCTTATTGCAGGAATTCCACAGCAAAATATTCAAACAAACGTATAACATAGTGACCCAGTTTGAAGGCTTGGTGGACGTCTACATAACAAATAGAATTCGTAGAGTAGTTCTGGAATGGTCTTGTCGTAGTTCAATATCAAAGTGTGCACACGAAGCCAGACACAGATTCAGAGAAAGGATGATTCATAACACGGTGTAAGTAATTTTCCTTTGTCCTAAGCAAACTTTTTGATTTCTCCACAAGGAACTTAAAAACGGGCAAACTTTCTGTTACGTGCAATGAGGAGGTGAGAAAGGGCACGGAGCAGAAGGTTGATATCTGGTCTGACAGTCAGGAGGTACTGAAAGCCGTCTGCGGGCCCAAAACCCCTGATTCAGGAGTGCATGGAGAGGCTGGAAGAGCTCACGACGCTGAAGGAGGTGACGTTGATGTGGGTCCCGGGTCATACGAGGGTTCTTGGTAATGAGGAAGCCGATAGGCTGGCAGACTTGGCACCGGGGTACCGTTTGTTAACCCGGAGCCGGTTATAGCAGATTAAGTGGGCAGCAGGGAACCTCAGCCCTCAAAACGTGGGTAAACGATACCATAGGTGAACAGTAGAGGCAAAGTGAGGAATGCAAACAAGCCAAGGATTTTATAGCCGGGCTGAACACACCTAGAGCATAGCTACGGAACCCAAGACCGATGAGCAATCAGAAACCTCTTGGGCTTCTGACAGAGTACTGCAGGATCAGATGAGATCTATCACTACTAGGAATCGAGAATGGCTCTCTATGTAAGAGCTTGCGGAATGTGAGTTGCTAGGGGGGCTGAGATACGAGATCTTTGGATCCGATAGACTCCAGCCAGAGGAATTATCCTCCATAAGCTGGGCCGACATACTGGACTTTGTTAAAAGGTCGGGAAGGTTTGGCAAGGAGGGGGGAGACAGGCAGTAGTGGCTGATGAGTGATATTCGGGGATGGCAAAAAGGGTCTACTGGGGCCTGCTTTGCCCACAGCTACTACTACTTAAAATGTGCAATATTAGTTTTTCACTACAATAATTTTTAAAGTCGGTGGAGCAAATAGTGCTTACGCTACATCAATTCCTTTAATATGCAGGTTCGACATTTTTTTATTTTAATTGCAATCGAAAGATCTTGTTATTAAAAAACAATGAAAAATTTGAAGACAATATATTAATTTTACGGACGCTATAAGCATTCTAAAATCAGGCTAGAAAACGTACCTGTGCGTGAGAGTGGTGAGACCAGACCGCGTGACGTCAGTAGTCAGACGTGCCTCGCTAGCTTGATGTGCTGGCCTGCTGCATTGATGATACAAACAAGATCCTTTTAGTAATCGGTTGGCATTTTGCATTTGCAGTAGTTAAAGGGGGTCCGAGTAATTATGTATTGTTTACATACTGTGAATTTTGACGATATTAAAAATGTCAAACAGAAAGTGCTGTTCCAAAATATACAAATACGTCAGGTACAACACCACAAACATTTTTTGTGAATCCAAAATCTATAGCACAACGTAAAAAATGGTTTTACACAGCTCGGTGAGATGTAAGATCAGCTTCTTCTACGTCGACCATGTACTGTGTTGTGAAGATCATATTGACCTGGAAAACTACTTGGAATAAAAGATTAGTATCGTTTGAACCCGGATAAAAGCTATTATACGAGTATATTACACCACATAAACGAAAATGTGTTTTCTGAAATAGGACATTTTATTTAGACTGTATCAGCTTTAATATCATCTGGTAAACATCCTAAAATAGCACCATTTTTTAAAACAGTAAAGCCGCAGTTTTTAATTTGGGGTCTTCAGAACTTTTTACAACTTTTTCAAAGCCAACTTTTCCAAAAGTAATCTTCTTTTCGTAGCTGCCACAAGTAAATTTATTTGAGACACCCATGACATTACTGACTAAACTACTCGAAGCTGTTTTACAAACACTCGATCCATACAATTTTTATACAGTGATGCGTCCTTAACGAAGTCCGTATCAAAGGGAGTTTCTACTTTGGGTTTGAGCCGGCAATACTATGTCTTAATATTATCAACTTCTAATAGATTCAAACAAAGCAGAATCATGATTTTCGCAGTAATACGAAAGAATACTACCAACTGGTGCTAAAAAAATGAAAATGAAAAATTTGATAAATTGAAAATTAACTCTCCATTTTACGAAAAATTCCAAACCTGCTTATTATTTCTTCAATCTATGACGTCCTTGTATGATTGCAGTATACATCCGGAAGTCAGATCAACAGTTTACTGCACAGCTATCAGAGAAGGTGGAGATATTGAATGGAAATGGGCATATAGGAGATATCTGGATACGCCGTCAATCTCTGAGAAGAACATCATCCTGGATGCATTAGGTTGCACCAAGGAGAAGTGGTTACTTTCCAGGTAACTGCATACAATACTTTATTTTTTATTACGGTCCGATATGAGTAGTGCTTTTGCAGCTTTTTCTTCATTTTATCCTTCTTACTGCTGTTTTTGATGCCTACCAGTGAAATCTCAAAAACGAACAAAATATAAAGGGTTGTTTGGTACAACTCTTGCACAGTTTTGAATAAAACATTTCCAGAATCAAAATGCATAAAATCTGTCTGTACTTCGCTATATTCAAAAGCATTAACTATTAGCTGAAACATTTCCAATGTCTACCCCGGAAACATACAAACTACTACTTTCTAGCATTCCTATAAAAGTACTTATCTAATTAATATTATATTTCTGTTTCTATTTTAAGAAATATTATTTGCCCGTATTTATTTATTCATTTATTTATTTCATAACTATACACTGCCTGAACGGACTACTTCTTTTAACAGACAGGAAATGAATAAAGAAGTTATACAAAATAAACGGTAGCAGTCAACCAACAGTTTAAAACACGTTTTAAGAGTTTCATTGTTGCAACAGAAAATGTCAACTTCACTTGCACTTTCACAGACATTGCACATAACATAAAGTGGAGAAAATAGCAGCAAATTTGTCCTCGGAAGAGGTAAATAGAACATCAAACAAATTTTCTCTAAGAGTGAGGGACAATCAATTCGTCCTCAAACAACCTACACAAAAATGTTACAGCAGCATAATTTCTACGTTTCTCTAAATTTGATAAGTTGAATCTATTCAGTAGTATATCATTACGTATACGTCTTTCTGGATAGACGTCCATCCTCTTTGTACCACAAGTACTTCACTACTACTACTTCTTATACAATACAGCGTGTCCTAAAAATTGGTGCTGACTGTATGGGAAGTTTGGAAACTTATAACAGATGCAAGTACAAAGACGGTTATTTGAGAAACGCTTTTGGTGCAATTTGTAGTTTATAGCCACTTGTTGAATGGTGCTGTTTCTTTTCGTTTTTGGGATCAGGCAGTGGTGCATTATCAATTTGACCACTACACATTATTAACCGTAACGAGCCTATTCTTCTGTATACTGGTCTGCTAGTGCCTCCTATCCCTACTAACCTTCCTAATCTGTAAAAGGTTAATATAGATGCATTTTACAGATACTTGGACTCTTTGACTGCTGGGTCCAGTATCCGCGTTCAAGATGCTGATAAAGTATTCAGTTCTGTAGCAGCCAACCCTGATGGAATGCCAATTGCCTTCGACTTTTTGAGGAAAAACTGGAATGCTTTATTGAATAGGTAATATCTAGCGAATCAGATAGATTCTATGAAATAACATTGTTTCGTCTTTTTAGGTACGGAGATGGTTTCAGCATCGTTGCAAAGATGATTAGATCTTTGGCGACACATATGAATACAGAATTTCAATTGTCAGAGGTAAGATATTTGTAGATCGTAGATGTAGATGCTGGGTGAAACTGTTATGTCGTCCTATTTGATAGTTAGGCACAAAAAGCAGTATTAACCTCTTATTCTCAGAGATTCTGATAAAGGATGGTTCAAAAAATACATAATGAAGGGGCCTTTTTTGGTTTCTTTATACACGATTGGGAAAGCTGGATTTTGGTTGCGAAATCTCCAATGCAACTAACAGATAAGGTACATACAGCTAAAAACAGACACACGTAACCTCTCGTACTTCCTGGATTCCAACTACCTTCACTGCCAGACGCAGTAAGGAAGCAGTTTTGTTGGAGTCAGTATAGCATGTCGCCAGGTTATCTGTATCCAGCTTATGGCAAGAAAATCATCAGAAAACTGCCAATCTTTGACGTGCATGAATGATTCTGTGGGTGATGGTAACCTCTGACCTACAGAACTGCAAAAATATCTCAAACTGAAATTATCCTATGATTAAAAATCAAACATATTTATTTTAGAAACTAAGGGCTATTATGATCCTATCGGACACCCAAGCCGCTTAAAAGTCCTTGATTACGGTGAGATTACATCAAACTTGATTTAGAACTGTTTCAATACTCTTAGCTCACTAGTTCACGCAACGCTGTTAATCTAGCTCAATTGGGTACCAGGCCACGCAAGAAGGTGGCAATGATTGTACGATCGAAAATAGATAAACATTACTACGTATTCGTTTTTTTAACTGATCTCAGTATGAACTCTCTATCTATGTGATTGGAATTAAAACAACTTTCCAGTGAAATCAATGAATTTTAAAACTTTAAGTGTCATTTGCTAATTGTAAAGCAACTATATAGCTTTTCAAATAATTTCTATTTTGAGACATTAGGGTGTTTTTGGTCCACCAGGAATAAATAATTTTGTGGCTTTGGTTATTCTGACCATGCGCAGTAATAAGAAATAGAGAAAACATGGTCAAAGTGTCGATATTTTAAAACAACCGGAAATATCGCCGATGCATGTGACTAGCCCTAATTTTTGAAAAACAATAGAAGTGGAAGGTAGAAATAGCCAAAATTAAGTCGCCAACTCGTGTGTTTTGCAGCACCAAAAGTCAATAATCGACTAGATACGGTTTCTGGTCACCAACTCGATTCTGAAATCGTCAGTTCGCGGAAAATTGCGACACCCGGCAACCCTGCTTGCGCGTGGTAATATTGTGTTCTCTGTTCTTCTCGGCTATCTGCATCCGATGCGTTTACATCGGCATTCCAGATCCCTGCTTGCCAATCGTGTATATTTATTTCAAGGTTGAAAATAACCATTTTTGGGGACCACCCGAACGTGAAATGAAAACTGTTAATTTTAGTGGAACCATTGATTAACGTACAATGGTGGAACGTTTCTTTATTAGTTTAGCTACGAACCTGCCGTACTTATATTTCTTGATAAATGTTGATGGTACAATTATCTGGAATATGTGATTCGGGCACAGACTTCACCTTGAAAAGGTTAGGAGAAAATTGGTGAATATACATTTATAGAAGCGCAAGCTTAAGCGATAAACATAGACAAGACAAGAAAGGAATTCCTAATTGACAAGCCATCCTCACCGATGGGGTGCCGCCCCGTTTATTTATATGACCATTCTGTTCTGCGAAGTTCAAGGTACTATCTGTACGAGGATTAAACATTTACACAACTGAATATTTATTGTACGAAGTTCGCACACCACGCTTGATATAACTGTTATTTTTCAAGAACCCCAATATATGCGGCCGCTGATGGCCTGCATACATTGCGCAATGGGAGCTGAAATTTGCAAAGATTTGCTGAGGACAGACATTACTTAGTAATAAAAACGAGAGGGCAGATCTTAGAGTGACCCTTCTTTGTTATCTGTCCGCTGGCTTATAGCGTTTTTCACTGGACACATTTTAGTGCACTCCGTGCGAGTGCAGAATACTGAAAAAGTTCACCTAGGGTAACACTTTTGCACTGGGTTCTTCCAGTGGAATACACATCAAGAAACAACAACTTGTTTTGACAACAATATCTGCATAATTATACTACCTACTCCCTACTCGTTTGTCTGAAAACTGTTCAATAGTTTCCATGTAATTGCTAATCCTGGGAATTTTTTCTCCCGAATTCTTCCTAAACACATTATTTGTTCATCGTCAGGAGATGATCAGTTGATTTTGTCAATTTAAACAAGGAAATTAAAATTTTCATTTTTTCGTTCACTCTACTCGTTGACTCATTCTGATTGAAAATAGTGAAAATCAACTAGGTATTAACCGTATTCAAAGATTGAAAGTTTAAACAGGCGTAATATCATTCTATAATTTGAAGTTTCCCGCTCAAACCTAGTCATTCCCTTGGTTCACTTCCACGACACTCGCTTTGAAATCGGTGCGAAATTTTTGCACTCAGTTCGACCGCTCCGAGTGCAGAAATGCCAGTGAAGTGAGTGCACTCAAAAAATTTTGCACTGGAACTGCCAGTGAAATGCAAAACAGAAATCCAGTGCAGCCCGAGAGCGACCAGTGAAAAACGCTATTAGGCTTCGGCGAATCGGCGGTGACCTTGGTCCAGTTGGTATGACCTTCGTTTGTATATCGTCGTGTCCTCATATCACACCTGGCATCTGGATTATGATAAACCTTATTTGTAACTCTTAATATAAATTATAAGCTTATGCATTTTAAATTTTGCAGTTCCAACGATTCAAAGACAGTGTAAAACAGAATATCAGCACAACCGCTAGTGCTTTTGACGCAGCTATTGAACAAGTGAGAGCCAATGTCAACTGGATGAACAGGAACTATGAAGAGGTTGAGAGTTGGCTTCAACAGCACCGAGATTACTTTGACTTTGTATAGATTTCATTAGAATAAGTTCTTTGTTGAAGCTTTAATACTGTTTTATTGTTAAGTCGAAATTATTTGGGAATGATTGCCAAAAAGTATTTTCTAACTATTTTATTCATTTTTTTATATTCATTTCGCATGTTTTAAGGAGTTGCAAGTTGAGTTTTTAGTTAATTTTTTTTATCTATTCTGGGCGTTAAGAAAACCCATGCAATTTTAAATGTTAAGTAGTTGTTACCTTTATATACAGGGTAGTTCGAAAGTCACTTTTTAGGTTTGAATTAAAGTAGCACAAAATCAAAATACACTTCTTTGTATTAAATACTATTAAACATATTTCATCTTCAGCTACTGCGCAATGTCTTCCCTCAGATCAATGTTTACAATTACCTACATGGATCCAGGAGCGCTCTTTGGTGGAACGTTGGCTTTCAGTCAATGCTTCTTTTCATTAAACTCTCCCGAGAGGCAAGACCAAGGAAAAAACGGATGGGCATACAGACTTTCGAATTATCAAATCATCAAAAATTTTTTGCAAATTTGTTTGAAACGTGTATGACATTTAGTAAACTCTCTTAGAGGGGTTTTCAAGAGCAACTCCTACATATCTTTGGATCACTCCTCAATAACTGCCACCTACTCACAAAAATGGCCTGATGATCCTAAAAGACTTTAGTTTTGACTATCTTGTAAAATGTAACGATCTCTATTATTATGAACTGCTTTTTAAACCGCCATTTGTTATAGTAACATGTTGATATAAAATGACATGTTAGAGAAAATAGGCAGGATTATAAACCATGTAAGTTTAGTCAGAAGTAGCTAAATGTCACGTGATGTAGTGAAGTGAATTTTATTTTTTATTTCATTTTACCATAAGCTTTGATGTTATTTATTCTGTCTTAGATATTAAGGTCCTAATACGGTGTAAATTGTATTTTTGTGTAAGTCTTTGTCCTGTAGGCAGCTTAGTAGTGGTAACTATCATCAATTTTAATGATAATAGATTACTATTTTTTTTTACTAGAAATCCGATTTTAGTTAAATTTGCATGTTATGGGCTGGAAATTTAAAATCACATTGTATGTAAGGTAAATTCTATAAGCCACTATTAAGCTAACACGCGGCATTATGTATTGCTTTAAAATTATCGCTTTAGGAGGATTTTAAAGACAACTTTCTCATAAGTATGTCATAAGTAAGCACATAGAAAATATAACAACTTTATTGATAAAAAGTATATATAATATCCTAAATGTGATATAAACATTAATATAGTGTTAGTTCCATACTTATACTAGTCAGGCAAGAATAACTACATCTAAAAAATACCGTAATAAATAAGATCATAAATTATAAATAAAAAAGTGCCGGAAATTATATACAAATTAAAAAAATAAGATTTTCAGAACATTGTAAAAATAAAATTTTAATTGGAATAAAGATGTGAATGCGAAAAGCTAGCTTTCATTTTAATCTAAGAAAATTAGAAATATACAATAATACTTCAGGCAGGTATAAAAACTTTCATGATTCAACACTCCTTTACAGCTAAACCTTAAACAAGTTTCATCCTGTACTATATTTCCTATGTAATTACGCTATTAAAATGCTCTATTTGTACAAATATCAATAAAACTTAAAGATGGTCATTTGCACCTCGAAGTACCTATTAGAGATAATACCATTACACACACAATGAGAGTAAAAGAAAGTATAAATTGTAATGCCCGAAAACAGACACAAGTGGCACAAAAATGTTAGCCAATTTAAAAACCTAACAAAATCATAAGGCAAGTCGATCGCAGCTATAGGAGTGCCAGGAATTTAAAAAAATTAATTGGTATGGGTGGAACTCGAACCTATAATCTATACCATACATGGGATATCAAAACCTCGCACTGTAGTAATTCGACAATCTAGTTTTAAAGAAAAACAGAATCAAGCATGAAAGTAGTTCATAATTACATAATATTGGATGCCTACTGCATAACTCAAAGGAAATTTATTCCCTACCAAGATGTAGAAAAGGATGTGGCCCCATTACTGCACGAGAGGTTTTACATAAATACGGCCCTGACTATTCACCGAAAGATGGCGCTATGCGTAGCCGAACGCCCCATTCATGCAGCTGTGTTCAACAGAAATAGAAAACTCATGGAGATGAGATTATTATGTATCTCATTTTTACGACTGCGTCACGGCTCAACACACAATCAGCTGTCTTACTCACGGTCGGTTTCTTAGTGATGACATGTTGCAAATATCTGACGTCAGCGACGCCATTTTGGGATAGTTTCATTCCCAATGACAGGGGCGGAGTAGAAAAAATTGTATAACAGGGCCGAATTAAGAAATAATACTCAACCTATGCGGTGTAAAAGGAAGGTAAACATTAAAGACAACATAAAATAAAGTTTATGTTGTCCTTAATGTTTACCACCCATAAAGTACTAGGTAGATTTGCGCTGAGATCTATATTATTTATCTGTGTACTCATATTCTATGTAGATAGCCATAACCCTGCCGTGCCGCCGATGGTGAAATCAGAACCAATCTAACCCAAAATGTCGATGCGCAAAGGGATCGGCGCAAGGCATCCCCAGACCTTGAGTAAGAGTAGTACGACAGCTGATTGTTGAGCCGTGGTGGTAGTAGTTGTAGTGATCGGGAGTATGACAGCCAAAACAATGACAGACGACAGGTTAAATGTTTTTGGAATTTACCGGTTGTACTCCGATTTGGCCGTTTTATTTCCCACACCGATAGGTGAGGGGAGTATTGTGATCGCGAAAATTTTCGATTTTGAGGTGATACGCTTTTTGGACGTTTTATGTTTTCTACATAACGAAAATCCATGTCACTTATTTCCGTCGGTCTGTTTGTCTGTCTGTCTGTCGAGTCTGTACTAGATTTTCGCTGAGATCTATATTATTTATCTCTATACTCATATTCTATGTAGATAGCCATGACCCTGCTGTGCCGCCGCTGTTGAAATCAGAACCAATCTAACCCAGAATGTCGATGCGCAAAGGGATCGACGCAAAGCATCCCCAGACCTTGAGATTGACAGCTGCTTGTTTGTTGAACCGTGATTGCGTCCTAATCCGCCATCAACTTGCAAGTTGTGTCGTGGCGATGCTATTTTCAGGGATGGTTTGCATCGTTCTGCCAGCTGGAAAGGCCCGAATTATTTTTTACCAAAAACATTGCGTATACTGATGAGATTTTTCAGTAACGTTTCAAATAAAATTTAATAATAACTGAAATAATATTGTCGCAGCTTCTAACGTCAAGTGGTTTTAACTATTCGAAAAATAGTATAACCTCTTGTCTAAACTTACTTCACGTGTGTTTATTTTGATTAATTGCCGTTATTACTATGTTTATTGCTTTCTAATGAAAACACGTAATTAAAGGAAATGTCTGATGAAAGCAATGAAGTAAAATGTTTTTTCTCAGGAGCTACACGGCCAAGTGATAGGTTGGTGACATGATTGATATTTTTAATTAGCTGGTTTAAGTTAGTATCAACTAACGATGACGACATGTGCGTCTTTATATCCGGCGGATTTAGTTGAAACGTTTCAGAACAGAATGTTTATGAAACTGTCCCTCACCACCTAGCACATTTAGCCAATTGAACGACGAATGACAAATTGAGTAAAAAAATGTAAGCGGACAGTTGTAACCAAAAATTACATCCAGCCAATTTTAGTGCATCTGAAGTGTCCGCAATTTTATGCTGAAGTTGCTGATACTTTTTGAAGGTCTGTGACGCAAGATTTCAGTTTTCGGGATAGTTTGCGTCATGAAATGCGGTTCCAAATTATTCCGAATTTCCACACCTTTCATATTTCTATACCAAAATTGATTGTTCCACCTAATAGGATAACAGAAGTATAAAAAATCAACGCTAAAAGGTCTAAGTACGTATAAGAGCTATCATAAAATATGAGGCCAACTCCAAGCACACTGTTTCTGTTACATCTGAAAGCTTCGCTTAGAAGGAGAGAAAATCACGCTCATCGTATTCAGAACAATGACGCGTAATTTTTAGTGTACATAAAGACACCGAATGACACTTGGTATTTGAGGTCTAGAGGCAGTTGTAAATTTTTTGTCTTTGCACCATAACCCTAAAGTAGGAGAGATCGCAGATAAAGGGGGGTGTTAAAACGTGAAAAAAACCGTAACCGAATGAAAATGCAGTAGCATTTTAGTACACCTACCAGCTAATGTTCCAAAAAATCGTCATCTGAAATCTACTGGCGGCTTGCGCGAACCTATAACGAAAATAAAAAAATCGCGGCGAAACCGGTCGAAAGTTGATGGAAAATTTTTGGCTTTTTTTGTAGATAACACAAAAAATACCGTCATACGTTTTTGCTGGGTAGTTTATGAGAAATTTGAGTTTAAAGTTCGATTTTTCACGACATTTTTGTTATAAATCGTTAAAAAATTGTTCATATTGTTTAAAACGGATGCCGTTTTTTTCATTTTTAAACATGTTCTTGGGAGATCCCACCATGACGTGTATCAATGTTATCCGTTTTTATTATGTTTAACTGCATTTTTCAACCCCTATAGGGGGTGACATTATTCAACGCCTTCCATATCCTTTCAGAGGGCGTTCAATAATGTCACTCCCTCTAGGGGTTGAAAAATGCAGTTAAACATAATAAAAACTGATGACATTGATAGATGTTGGACCTCCCAAGAACATGTATAAAAAAGTAATCCGTTTTAAACAATATGAACAATTTTTTAAACGATTTCTAACGAAAATGATGTGAAAAATCGAACTTTAAACTCAAATTTCTCATAAAAAGTAAAAAAATTTCCATCAAGTTTCGACCGGTTTCGTTGCGATTTTTTTATTTTCATTTTAAAAAAATCGGTACGAGCAAACCGCCCGTAGATTTCGGGAGATGATTTTTTGGAACATTGGCTGGTTTACTAAAATGCTACGGCATTTTCATTCGGTTATATAACGATGCTGATTCACGCTTTAACACCCCCCTATATCTCCGATTTCTCCCACTTTAGGGTTATGGTGCAATGACAAAAAAGTTTCCAAACTGCCTCTAGAACCCAAATACCAAGCGTCATCCGGTTTACGGACACTAAAATTACGCGTCATTAGCTCAACTATAGAGCAATCTGGAATTGCTAGAAAATCCCCAATCTCAAAAAGTGCATGAATAATATATTTACAGTGATTACGTGTTATGTACGGAAAATCGTTTTGAAGGAGACCAGACACAAATACTAATAACTGTTAGGCCGGTATGAGTACTTAAAATGTCAGAGAAAAACCTTATAACGCAAGCGAAATAGTTCTTACACACCTTATCTATTTCAACTGAAACAATTATGGGTAATTAACATGTTATAAAATATAATACTGATGCAAATGGCCATATGTACGAAATCAAAAGCGTGGACGTTAATGTTCCAATTTTCTTAGAAAGTTAATATTAAAATAACAATACAATTTGTACCCAATTGCTTAAATGTATTTCTCCCTAATACCCACATCTATTTTTTTTTTGAACGAAACAACTTTTTTCTTAGAAAACCTTGCAAAAATATATATTAGCAACAATTTTACTCTTTCTTCTATATACAAATAAATAATGGACAAAAACTCAAGGACAAAATAACTAACAATTACTATGACTAGTTATTAAACTTATGAATCAAGAAAAACAGAACAGCATTGAAAGCCGTCCCAACAATTCTGACAATGAAGTTAAACTATGTCAAATTATTAAAACACGCCTTCAATCGATATATTCGAAACAACCCTGTGACAGAAGGAAATTTACCATGAACGCTCCAAGCTTTGTGTATTGTGGCTGAGATTAATTTTAAGTATAAACGAAAAATATTAACTGTGCTACATTTCGCTCCTGTCACAAAACGCAAACAGAATATCTAAAAATATCACCCATTTCACGACAATCACTACTTGTTTGTATTGTCGTTCAGTTTCTTCCGCCTTCTACCACCTTCTAAGAGATAAGAGACATCAAGCACCTGCTTGGTAGGCATCTTGCTTAAGAGATTCAAAAGTATTTTGTTGAGTCTTGTTTTTTGCTCCAGTGGAGTCTGAAATAACAAAATACAGGAGTTATCTGCCGTACTTTGAACTTCTAATGATGATTTTTTGAATATACTAGTGCTAATCTGATTCTGTACGTCTCAAACTTTATATTGAGGAGTTTTTGATTGGCCCGAAATATTCAAGCATATACAGGTTCGGCAGTCATTGAGGTTCCATTCGGAAATCCATGTGTAACAGAAAGACAACAGTATGAAACGTAAATGTTGGAAAGTCAAAACACGTGGCAATATAGCACCGTAGATACCGTTCCCGTAGAGGTATTTAAAAAAAAATAGAAATAAACTGGGATTCCTGAACTCATCACTGTAAAAATAATAATTGTTGTATATGAGGTCGATCCTACTTCAGATACATATTTTTTGATACCACACGTTTTATGCAACTGATGTACCGGTTGCAGGTTAGAAGAAAAATTCAATTCACCCCCACCAAATACCGATTACAAAATTTTTGGAATCCGAAATACAAAAAAAATACGAAAATAACCCAAGCTAGCTGGCCAAAGAGAATGTTCAACGCATGGCAACGGTATCTACGTTGGTGGCTATAGTGCCACATTGCCACGCGTTGAGACATTCGTTCACTCTTTCTAACAATTACATTTCATGCTGTTGTCCTTTTTTACACACTGATGTCCCAATAGAACCCCAATGACTGCCAAACTTGTATACGACTGAACTTTGTTGTGAGACATGAACACTAGATTTTTTTCGCATAAGTACCATCAAAATCATCTATTAGTATAGGCAAAAATCCTCAATAGACAGCATTATCAGATTTGAGCGATGGTAGTACCAATCTCGCCTTAAATAACATGAATGTTACATTCGTTTTCTATTGATAAACTTACCTCATACCAGAAATAACTGACATAAAAGCACGGCTGATAAATTTATTTGCAACAAATAACAACACCCCGGGATTAAAACCAAAATATTAAAAATTGATTCGAAAAATCTAAAATGGCGTACCTGCAACAATAGTTAACTACGAAAACAGGTCAGTGACGTCTTAGTTACGTAGGTGCGTAGACTGATTTACTGAATATAGTTTTGTGATCGTTTGTGTGCGCGTTATCTTGTTTTTAATTTTATGTGGTTTTACTTTTTACCCAAGTACAATGTCTCCTAAGAGAGTTACTGTGAAGTAACAAACATATTTTGCAATATAATATTATTCAAATTTCGCACTGATAAAACATCTGTTACGCCTCTCTCTGTAAGTCATCAATTGTATGACGTCACTAGCCTGTTCTGAAAAGGAATAATATGTAGCCAATATCTTGAGCCGATTACGTTGGTGTATCGTTGCTTGAAATAAAATTTAAAGCAACAAGAAAAAAATGTGCACACTGAGAAAGGTATGATATATTCCATCAAACAGTAACAATCTCGAAAATTAAGTATAAGAAAGATGTAAATTCTCTTTGCTACTTAAAATGACAATTCATATGTCCATTCTTCCATTTTTTTTTTGTTGGTACCGCTTTGATTTAGGAAAAGGTGAGGCCTAAATTTGAGGAAACCCTGTATGCCATTGTTATCTGATTTAATAGTTTCGTTAAAATAAATGACCGACGTACAAAAAATGTGAAGCTTACCCTCACAACAGGAGGCGTTGCAGGCACCAGATTTACCACCTCCTTGTTTGTGTTCTTATTCGAGTTGTCTTCATTCTTGTTTTGACGTCGTGCATTAGATTTGATCAAAGATGCATCAACGTCATGGGGGCAATAGGTCCTGCTGATCTTCAGTCTTGTTTCAAACCTGGACAAAAAAAATACAATGTGAGTCATTCAGGGACTGACGAGTTGAATGATTTTATTGGATAGACATTTGACCGTTAATTAACCTTGAAAGACATAATTAAGGTCACGATCAAGGTCATATTTGTACGTATAATAATATATTGTAACATACTGTATATTATGGTATTCGTGTATTGTGTACTAGTTGTCATGCATGATGTAAAGTCAAAGTGTTAGGTTAGATCTTTGACGTGTAAACGTCATCGAATCGTCTAGAGTTTTCGGGAATGACGAATGGGCATTCTAGAATGTCATCTGAGTGTCTCGATTTCTCTAGATGGTTCGATGAAGTGTATATAAGGCGCCACGGGTAGCGTGGCGGGAGTAGTTCAGTAGTTCAGTTGAGTTCAGTTGTAGTTGAGATAAGGTTAAGAGATATGGTATTGAATTGTGAAGTAAAACGGTGAAAGTTGCGTCCAGTTTGATTCCTTTGGTGAAGAAAAAGAGGCCATCGTGATAATATATCTGTCGATTTGTGAATATTACCTTTCAAAGGCGAAGCTCTTGGTACAGACAGGATATTTTGCAGCTTTGCTGAACATCTTAGCCCCTTTGTCAACTCTGTATTCGCAGATGTAAATGTGTTCAGGCAATGATCCGACCGGTCTGCCTTTGCAGTACGTGTTGGGGTCCAGCACCCAACAACGAGAGATGATCAGTTCAATGGGAACCGCTTCATACAGGGGCACCCGCATTACTTCGTTCGGATAAAACCTATAAAAAGATAGTGTTTTATAATATAACTCGTAAAAAAAACAACAACGAAAAGATATACAAAAACCTTAGAGCATCGTAAACTTGATTTTTATGGTTTTATTTTTTGATGTAACATTTGCTTTGGTGTAGTAGACGAGAAAAAGTGTGAATTTGGCAACAGAGAAATGCTAAAAAAACTGGAGAAAACCGACATTAATATTTTGACGTGCCGGGCAACGTCTTTAGTCAACCGTATAGCAGACAAGGTACGTGCAAAATCCTTTTGGAACCCGTCAAGCTGGATGACGAAGCTGGAAATATTGAGAATTATAAAAGAATGACATAATTGGTGGGCTTAATACTATGCAAAATATGAGGAGAAAAAGCCAAATGCGGAGAAACAACAGAAAGTTGGATGGAAGAAAACATCTCTGAAGGAGAAGGTGTAATGACTAGGAGCAACTATATATTCTAAAGTTAACAAACCCCAATACAATCCAGGAACTAAGAATACGGGCAGATATAAAGGAAATATTTTGTTCGGTAATAAGGAAAGTTGTAAGAAGGAAAGGATTATATCAAAGAGCTGTGTTAGGAGATGAAATAAGATCTTTAAATGGACATATTGAGAATCATAACATAAGTAATGGGCGCAAAAACTAGTTGGGATACCTGATGATGAGGCATAATTACTTTGATTACATTTTTTAGGAAAATCGGATGAAAATAAATCAAGACAAATGGCAAGACGACCTTATATAAAGCCAACAAGCATCGAATTGACGATTTACCTCATATCACGACCTGAAAAGGACAGAACCACATACGATAAATCTAGGTAGACAACTTTATTTACAAAATTTTCTGGTCAGAATATTTTGGACTGTTGCCCTAATGCAATGTAGGAGAGCCAAACTTACAAAATACATGTTCATTGTTGCGTATTATTGGAACTGTTGAAGGCCCTGGAGTAAAAGTTAGAATTATAAGTATAAATATAATCTTAAGTATAATGTCTATGAATAAATAAGATTGAGTTAGTGGTTATGAATGTCTTGAGGAAGCCATTTTGTTTAACCCGTAGTTCCTCCCTACCCGCTGGCTAACTTTTTTTTTCTAACGTAAACAAATGTAATTATGAATGGGATGAGGGGCCCAATCTATATGTCGTCGGTGGAGAGTACTGAACGACACCGATGGTTACATCGACAATAGATCATTATAATAATGACGCAATCGAGCTACGACATCGTGGGCATCCTTTTTAATAGCAATTGCCATATTTCATTGCACCACGGGAAAAATCATTGAGGATGGTAAGTAAGTTTATTTAACATATTTTTTCGCTTGTATATAACTAGAAAGTTCTTCACTTCCAGATGGAATCTGCGTCTGATGTCCGTTAAATAATAATAATATAGTTTATTTATCAATTACAAATAAAAAATATATTGTTCAATAATAGGATTCAATCAATGCAGAGCTTCCGTCCATTGATTGTATCCTCAGGGCACTGCTACGACTGAAGGTTAGTCTCAGAAGTCGTAGCGCCCTTAGGATGTCCCGTGCAATCCGAAGGTGAAGAATTTTCTAGTGACAATGTCTGTGTAACTATTTAATTTAAACCAATCGCTACTCACTTTCTTGTTGGCTCATGGAAAGTTTCGTGTGGTCGTAGATAATGGTGACCGTAAGCCATCCGCCTTCCAGTCTCTTTCTCTTTCCACAACCGTTCTATCCTGAAGATATCCAACTGCTCAGGGTCCACGTGACCTATGGTGTCGTAGGTATGCTTGCGATCTGTGCCCTTGATTGGTATATCCCTCAAAACGTACACTGTATCGCCTTGCCGCACCTGAGAACAAATTAAGTGATTTATGAATCGCCCTCTAATTTACATCTTTCAACTTTATTCCTCGAATAACCCAATTTAGTTTGGAAGCACTTGGGAAGAAGTTTGTATGAAGTTTCTTAATGTTAATTGAAATTATTTCTTATTCTATACACTTTATAGTGACAGGTACTATGGGTATAAATATAACAATAATACTTAACAAGAGCTGTTTTTCGAAACGGGATTGGATTAAAAGCTCTATCAAGTATTGGCATTTCGCCTAAAACAATTCAGAGCATTGACAAGCATCACTGAATTTTCAAGGAGCTTTATGAGGCTTGTAATAATATACATACTATCAAATAGTTTTAATCTCAGAGTAATAATTCTTCTCTCTAGAGGGAGTATTATTCAAATATCATGGTACATGGATATATTACCGCGTTGACAATTTTCTGTTTATACTCATTTGGTTATATAAGTAAACTATAATTCCGTGAGGTTGAACTGTTGGAGTACTTCTATTAGCATTTTAGTGTATACCGCTTGACGTGCTTATAGTTACCGTGTATTTAGATTTACTATTTTATTACCATGCTAGAATTTTGGAATCCGTAAGGTTTAATCGCAGGTACAACTCCACAGATATTTAGACTTTCGACGGAAACGTGGCAACGCGGCAGCCCACTGTTTCTATAGCACGTGATGGCAGCCCTCTAATTTGTTTTTATTGTAGTAGTAGATTGGTTGCGTTTTACTGCAATTAAAAAGCGTGTTGGTGTTTATATAAACTATAAATTGATAAAACTGACTTTCTAGTGACAATGAGGTGTAGAAAGAAGTGTGTAGTGTGTGGTAATTCTGACCCAGGAAACATAACCTATCACAGGTTAGTACGCCAAAATATCTATAAAAGAAATAACCGTAACTGACTAGATAACACGAAATATAAAATGATAAATCTGGTACTTCAATGAATATTTTTGTCAAATGAATGAAGTAAACGAATCTTTTTTTTTCATATTGATAAGAGCTGATGAGGATATTGATGCTTAGATATCAGAATTGAAGATAGTGATTTACCTAGATGGCAATTTTCTGGCTTTACAGTTGAAAATGGACAAAATATCTGTTTTTGCCTCCCACACGGATAGGTTAGGGGAGTATTGTGATCGCGAAAATTTTCGATTTTGAGATATTACGCTTTTTGGGCGTTTTACGATGTCTACATAACGAAAATCCACGTCACTCATTTCCGTTGGTCTGTCTGTCTGTCTGTCAGTCGGTCTGTCTGTCTGTCGCTTTTTTCTAGCCTCGTAATCGCAGCAACCAAATTTGAGCAGCGATATGCTGCGGGGTCGCAATAGGTGATGTTCCTATAATTTTGAAAATTGGCGGAGTAATTAGCAAAAAATAAAAAAAATAAATATTGCTAAAAACTTCGTTTTTAGGCGTTTTATGGGTCCCTGATCATTTTCTACTTTTTTGGGTGGGGGTTGTAAAATTGAAAAATTTGTTGCTTTCATAATAGACTGTCCATTGACGTACTTCTCCGTAATTAAAGATTATGGATATTAGATATCTTAAGCGTGTATATATTGATGATTTTATTAATATAGATTAATTTTAATAAAGTTTTTATCAAACTACTAGCGTTTTATTGCTCAAACATGTTCTACAGGTATCCCTTATTTCCCTCTTTGCATTATAGAAATGAACAGCCGCGGTCCGTCCTGGGTACCACAAGTCGGGCGGGTGCCATTCATACAAAAAAATGAAGTCAGGTTGATTGACTCAGTACTTCCCACACATTACGCTGATATCAGTTTATTATTTTCCCATAGCATGAAGCTTTAGTCTAAGATCCCTTGCAACCAAATAATTGCCAACCCCCCCCCCCCCCTAAAATTGTCTTATGCCGCTAGCTTTCCTTCACAGGTCCATGGACAGCCTATTATCGATACTACAAACTTCTCAGTTTTACCCCCACCCAAAAAACTGGTAGGAAATGATCAGGAACCCCTAAAACATCTAAAAACCGAATTTGAGTTGCTTTCATACTTGTCGCGTTCTTTGATTATTGCTACGCTGCCACTGACAAGATTTTTAACAAACATACGCGTTTTCCATTCTCACCACGGTAAAATTATACTGTGGCAAAATTTCATTAGAATCAATTTAATAGTGTCCACGTTACAAAATATAAAACGATTTAGACCAATAAATTCTCGTATAGTATACAGAAAATTCTAAGTCCCTTAGTTTCTGTAATAGGCTAGGCAATGTTCGGATGCACCTAAAAAGGTGATCTGTGTCGCTAGATCTTCCTTCACAGGTTAGTGGACAGCCTATTATGAGTACAAGAATTTTTTTAATTTTTCAACCCCCAACCCCCCAACTACCCCAATTTCACCCCCACCCAAAAAAACGCAGAAAATGACCAGGAACCTCTAAAACGCTTAAAAACGAAGTTTGAGCTGTTTATATATTTTTAGTTTTTTATTATTTCTGCGCCGCCACTGGCACGATTTATCAAAACCATATGCGTTTTCCATCTTCGCCATGGTAGTAATGCCGTTTCAAAATTTCATTAAAATCAATTCAACAGTTGCCTCGTTACAACGATCTGACGCAATACTCTCGTATGTTTACATCAAAAAAAAAAAATTCTAAGTCCTTTGCTTTCTGAAATAGGCAAAGGCAATGTTCGGATGGACCTAAAAAAGTTATTTATGTCGCCAGGTCTTCCTTCACAGGTCAGTGGACAGTCTATTATGAAAGCAACAAATTTTTCAATTTTACAACCCCCCACCCCCCAACCACCCCAATTTCGCCCCCACCCAAAAAAAAAGTAGAAAATGATCAGGGACCCCTAAAACGCCTAAAAGCGAAGTTTCAGCAATATTTAATTTTTTTTGTTTTTTGCTAATTACTCCGCCGCCTATGCACCGATTTTCAAAATTCTAGGAACATTACCTACTACGACCCCACAGCATACCGCTGCCCAAATTTCATCACAATCCATGCAGCGGTTACTGAGATTACGAGGGTAGAAAAACGCGACAGACAGACAGACAGACCGACAGACAGACAGACAGACAGACCGACAGACAGACAGACAGACAGACCGACAGACAGACAGACAGACAGACCGACAGACAGACAGACCGACAGACCGACAGACAGACAGACCGACGGAAATGAGTGACGTGGATTTTCGTTATGTACACATCATAAAACGCCCAAAAAACGTATTATCTCAAAATCGAAAATTTTCGCGATCAGAATACTCCCCTCACCTATCGGTGTGGGAAGTAAAAGGGCGTCATTGTTGTCATGAAAATGGAAATCTAAAGAAGACAATATTTTCCTTAATTTATATTGTGTACCGGGTGAGTCAAAGATTGGGCAGAGTAAGATTTCTCTCATTTCAAGCGGTACAAAAATATATTGAATATGTCACTTATAGGTTTCGTTAATGTGTACAATTTTGAAATATTTTCCAGTATACAGGGTGGCTCAAAAAAGTGTGACTAGTATAACATATTTTTTTTAGATGGAACACCCTATTTTTTATCAATTTTTCTATTAAAAAATGGGGTGTTCCATCTAAAAAAACATATGTTATACTCGTCACACTTTTTTGAGCCACAATTATACAATTGTATACCTTAACGATACCAAAACTTTCGTTTCATATACAAGATTTTTTATATCTCTTAAAAAAAGAGAGAAATCTTACTTTGCCCAATCGTTGACTCACCCTGTACAGGAGCCTTAGTAGCATTCAGTCACGCCTGAAACATTTAAACAATTAAACAGTAAACAAAATAGTGCTACATTAACTATGACAACCCAAAGCCTACTATTTTACACAGCTACTTTAAACTTTAACTCACTATCGATGATTTGGTAAAGTGCATATAGTTTCCAGCATTTACTTGAGATGCGCATATATTATATACGTAAGATATTTTTCCAATAATAATAACAACATGACAATGACAAGGATTACGCAATGTTCAAGAATATACAGTCCACACTGATCAGTTAGCCGTCGTTAGATTCATCATGCAGAAAATACGCGACGTCACTGGTATTTGTTTAGCGTCGCCCACTATCGCCTAGCAACCTCTAGATTGTTTATGTTTACTTATACCTATTTTCAGTTACTCTTAGTCCAAAACAAACCTGTATAAGTGTATGTTTATGCTCCTTCTAGAGAGAAGAATTATTACTCTGAGGTTTTAATACTTGCTGCTGTTATTAAGCTTTTAGTGAGACAATGAATCCAGCTTTTATACATTCTTTTTTAAATCATCAAGACAATTTTAGGTTTGCCAATAAATAAATGTATCCAAATCAGATCAGAGAAGTTTAATGATATGGCATTATTAACTAACCTGCAGATCACCCCTCATCAGCGTCATAAAGTACTGATGTCCATGCTCCGTGTATTCATCCATGGGTATCTCGTAGTCGACCTCCCTTGGAACGCAAACCTCGCAGTGGTAGCTGGGAGCCGAAACGTCAGCTTTAACGCATTCACAGTGTTGCCAAACCAGACAACGCTCGCATTGGATCATCAGACCTTCGTCTCTCGGGATGCCGCAGATACATCGAATGATGTCCTCCTCTTCACCTGCAAGCACAAATTGGTTCAAGGTAATCTTTATACCAAAATCAATTTCATTAAACAAACAGAATGTTTGTTGGCCGCACATGTTTTGGGTCGCTTTGTGGAACCTTCATCTTCCTTAAAGAATCAGATTAA
Source organism: Callosobruchus maculatus (assembly GCA_951848785.1). Taxonomy (NCBI): domain Eukaryota; kingdom Metazoa; phylum Arthropoda; class Insecta; order Coleoptera; family Chrysomelidae; genus Callosobruchus; species Callosobruchus maculatus. Next base: position 7,134,906 of record CATOUR010000100.1, read on the forward strand.
GACGTTAACTGCCATGAGTATCACCGGTGGGTCACGAAAAATTTTCATTCGGTGCCGTGGGCATCACCGGTGGTCTCAATCATGCTTCACTCTAATGTCGAATTTCGAATACCGGCACTGTGGGAAGTTTCAGGGTTTTCTGTACTTCAGATTATATTTCATACTATGTTAGTAATGGCGCCTTGTGTGATAGTTACTAGTTTAGGCTTATGGAATGCATAAAACTAGCAACCGAATTTTCCACTATTGCCTCTGAGTAATAACTTTAAGGTCCTTATGGCGGCAGTCAACATGTTAAACAAGAAACTAAGAATCGATTATAGCAATACAATAATCCAACACATTTTTTCGACATGCTGACGATTAATTGACGAGCGCATTCACCATTTCTTAAAGAGGTCTACTCTCTTTATTACTACTACTATTATCACCTCGAAAAATCTAATTGAACCTACAATAATGTGGTTTCTATTTTTTCAAGCTATCTTTTATTTGTTAAACATAACAAGTGTCATACGTTTTGCGTCGACGGTGATTATTCTTAACGGTGTCGGCATTTTGAAAGAAATGTGTTATTTAATTTATGTATCATGAAAAAGCTTTTTTGCCTTCCTAGAGTCTTTTTTTTTATTATTCTACACAATCAACTTGTTCCATTTACGCGCTCATTTTACAATTTACATTTTAGCGTTTTTTACACAAGAATTTGTAATATTCAATCTGTCGTGCTGATTAATCTTTGAACAATGCTGGTTTGACCATAAATGAAAGCCATTTGTGTTTTTCTGTATATGTTGTGTAACTCTATGGGTCTAGCTCAGCTCGTGTAAGAATTGATGGTAACCTTTCTGGTCAAACAGCAACCAGAAAAGGAGTTCGTCAGGGATGCATATTATCTCCGATGTTATTTAACATTTACTCTGAATTTGTGATGAGACAGGTATTGGACAACTGGAATGGCGGTATAACTATTGACGGAAGCAAAATATCTAACTTAAGATTTGCTGACGATACAACTCTAATTGGTGCTTCTCAGGAAGAACTAGTAGCTCTATTGAACGTTTGAGAACAGCACAGTGCAGCATATGGTCTTGGTATTAACTACAACAAGACCAAGGTTATTATCATAGATAGAGAGCATAACAATCATCGAGAAATAAAGTCAATAGGCCGTTGTGAGGTATTTCAAAGTTTTGTGTACCTCGGTTCTTTGATCGACAATTCAGGTAGCTGTGAGAATGAGATTCGACGGCGCATTCAACAGGCACGGGTGGCCATGACAAAGCTTAATAAAATATGGCGTGACCATAACATCACTAAAGCTACCAAAATGTCACTGGTTCAGTCTCTTGTGTTCTCCATATTTTTGTATGCCTCGGAAACTTGGACTGTTAAAAAGGCAGATCGAGCTCGCATAGATGCTTTTGAAATGTGGACGTGGAGGAGAATGCTGGGAATTCCTTATACCGCCCATCGAACTAATGTTTCCATACTGGATGAGCTCGGTAATCCAAAGAGACTATCCTCCATTGTGTCGATGATAATGCTTACATTCTTCGGACATATTCACAGAAGCGATAATATGGAGAAACTTGTAGTTCAGGGTCACGCCCCTAGTGGGCTACACGCTGGGTGGATACGACGAAACAGTTGCTAGGTATGAGTACCAAGAGCGCCACTGAACTGACAGTAAATCGCGAACGATGGCGAGCTACAGTTCTCAAAACTATTGATAATATTCGTGTCGGCAATACTCTAGCTCCGACTTAATGCATTTTACGAGTTCACAACATGTCTGTTAAGACATTGTGACTATGATGATGTGTATCCTGAATAATATAGGTAGCGCGGACACAGGACTGTGCACGGTCTCTGAGTAACGAGAACAAAAGTAACGAAAGTCCGAAATGGAGGACTCGTTACCTTTAGTTACTCATTAGTAACGATTACTTTGTAATAGTTACTTGATTATTTTACATCACTAGCCGACAGTACATTGTAAACGAGTAACCAATAATGAATTATCTCATGGCGCACAAGGGACCATCTAAAAAGTTTCTACTCACTTTTCCTCCTGTTAGGCACGAAATTCGGCGGCGGTTTCTCTCCGATGACATCCTCGAACTTGGCCAAGCTCTGCTTCTTGCTGTCCACGTACAGCTTCTTCAATTTGGCCGCGGTCACTCCGATCTCGCTGGTCCTTCCGTAGAAACGGACGTAGTCCCTGAACACCTTGTTGAAGTCATCGTCGAAGGCTGAGGGCGTCTTGTACGTTCCCGTGGCTATGTTCTGCTCCAGGGTGCTCAGATCGATAGGCGACTGGATGCGCGTGTAAAAGTCGGGTAGCTTGCGTTTCGATGGCAGATTCATGAAAGGCGTCGACAGCGCCTCTCCTTTTTCATCTAGAACGGGAATATTTTTATCCATTACATAGGTGGTCGTTAAAAAGAACTTTTAGTATTTCCCCCACATTCTCGATACTAATAACGTTTTATTATAATCATTATAGAAGCCTCCAATATACTCCCATCCGCCTCCTGGCCCAATTTAACTCCTCGTTAAAATAACAATCTTCAAGGCTATCCAAAACGCCAATATATCGTTTGAGTCGTTTTTGTATTTTTTAACGTTAACAGCAAGATTTTGAAGCTCCCTTGCGGTAGTTAAGCGGTGTCAAAATTTCATTATAACTAAATTTGTAGTATACAAAGTTACAAAGTTAGATGTTCCGAAGTACGAAAGGTGAAACCTCAGAGTAACAACTGAACGTACAGGTAGTAGACAAACCACTTCACAATGCCGTGCTCATAGCCATCATATTTGACACTTCAGCCTCCAAACATTGATCAACTGCGACCTCGCAGTGACAGTTCAAACTGTAAACAATGCTGTGTAACGCCAACTAATCTGGAAATACTTAAAATGCAACCCATGTTACAAACACTGCAGTTTTTGAGTTCCATCTCGAAAAACTGTTAAACTGCACTCGAATATAGCACAGCAAGTCCGTAAAGCTTCACTACAGTTACCAACAAATAGCAAATTCGATTTTACTGACCAAGCATAGAAGACGCACAAACAAAACAAACGTTTGACAGTCGAGCTTCTACCGTAAATAAGTCGCATGACAATTATGTCGCCGTTGCCAGCTCCTCAAAATTTATGTAAGACTTTAGAATTTGCGTTTATGATGAAGAAATATGTAGTAACGCAGTAGAGGTCAACATATCTATTGATTTTGCTGTAATCATTCCTGAACCATCAAAATACCGTCTTTTTTAACGTAGAATGGAATACTTCTGAATACTATAAAATTAGGACGATAGTAAACAATTATGATTGCCGTATCTGGTGGTCAATATGACGACGTAAGAAAAGATGTCGGCCTATTAGAATTAGTTGTTTACTACTTCTATGTTCAGTTGTTACTTTAAGGGTGAAATCTAGTGATCTGTTGGCCTTACAAGCAATGTCACTTGTAATATGCAAACTGAAGCTTAGTTTTTTTATCAAAAGTAACTCCAAGGTCCTTAATCTGTAAAACGTCATTTTAACATTATTAATTGTGTAGTCATATAATATCATTATCTCTGTTGCTATAGCTGACCAAAAAGCTCTTTTTGGTATTTCACTGTAGCTATTTTGTTCATTGCACGATTCGTGGAGTTTCACAAGGACATTATGTAGAATCTGACAATCACTCACGTCACGAATTTTACACAACAACTTGGCATCATCAGCAGAAAGTAAGCAACTGCAACTTACTTAAAAGTTCAAAGAGATGACATCCATGAAAAATAGAAAACAGCCTTAGAACGGACCCCTGAGGCATACCGGAATTGGCTAAATATGTATGCGATTCGTTGCCATTGTACGAAACGTACTGGAGTCTCTTGGACAGGTATGATGCACTCTAATCAAGTTATACGAAATACTAATACCCTCTGACACACCTAGTTCATATGAGTTTGGTCCATACTTTCATTGTAACGGGCTTATAAGGATATTCGTCAATTCTTGTCAGAGCGGTTCACTGGACCTTCGCTTTTAGTTTCGGTCTGTCAGGTCTGGTTACCCAGAAACCAGTCAGGGAAAAGTGAGGGAAGAAAAAAAAAAGGAAGGAAGGAGAAGAGTAAAAAGGCGAAAGTTCGTCGGTGGGAGGGTATAGCTTGACATAGTCGATTTGAGTTCGGTAATTTTTGGGTTTAATCAAAAAAGTTTATTTTGAGGTTCGATATCTATAAGGGCAAACATTTAGTTATTTTCAAAATTGCACGATTTGAGGGTTGTTGCAGTTTTTTTTTCTGTTTTGTTACGGTGATATCTTAACCGATCTCTTCCTGCCGGCTCGGCTGGGGTTATCATCAAATGGTGGTGGAGAGAAACTATCGGTTACAATGAAGATTCGATCCAATCGCTAGCAGGAATACTGCCCATTCGAAACGATTTTTTATTCTAAATGCGTTACCCGAGGCCTACCGCGCCTGCAAGGGCCGCTTAGTCAATAATGCGTTGAACTGTTATTTGTATATGATAATTAAATTACCTTTAGCACTGATGACGCTAGTCCAGATCTCCTTCAGCAGGGCCGCCAACTTGACAGTCTTGTTAAGTTCGGGGTCGTCCTCTGCTTGAGCCAGCCGCCTCGTTTTCATATTCCTGGGCTTTTGTAGCGCGTTCAGGTGGTTGACGAACGCACTGGGATCCGTAGGTGTAGCCGTTTGGGCACGATTGTTATTGGAAACCGTGCTCAACGTCCTGTCTCTTACTTTTCGAACCTTGCTCAAATTTCGCAGAAGGAAGCAGTGCCTGCAAAAATAATACATATCATCAATTCCCGCTGTTACCGAGAGCGGTTTGTAGGGTCTTTGCTCTTGTTTGTAAGCAAGAACTGTAGTTCTGTTAGTCGATCATGACGTCGTCAGGTCTGGTAACGAAAGGTACTATGTAAGGATTGAAGCAAAAGAACAAATAAGAGAATGAGGGTCGGCTGAGGGTTTAGGTTAACATTGTCAACTAGGATTCGGTAATTTTAGCTTCATTCAAAAGGTTAATTTTGATGTTTGATCAAAATGTTTTCAAAATTACTCAATTTCATTTGAAAAAACGATGTACGGATTGAACGAGAAGAACGAGTTGGAGAAAATGCGTCGACTAAGGGGTAGGGGTATAACTTAACGTTGTCAACTAGGACTCGGTAATTTTAGCTTCATTCAAAAGGTTAATTTTGATGTTTGATCAAAATGTTTTCAAAATTACTCAATTTCATTTGAAAAAACGATGTACGGATTGAACGAGAAGAACGAGTTGGAGAAAATGCGTCGACTAAGGGGTAGGGGTATAACTTAACGTTGTCAACTAGGACTCGGTAATTTTAGCTTCATTCAAAAGGTTAATTTTGATGTTTGATCAAAATGTTTTCAAAATTACTCAATTTCATTTGAAAAAACGATGTACGGATTGAACGAGAAGAACGAGTTGGAGAAAATGCGTCGACTAAGGGGTAGGGGTATAACTTAACGTTGTCAACTAGGACTCGGTAATTTTAGCTTCATTCAAAATGCTAATTATTGGGTTACAAAATTACTTAATTTGATTTTGATCGCAATGCGAGACGTGTTGTTGTCCGCTTGTAAACTTGCTCGACTGTGCAATTCAGTCAGGCACCCAACAGAGCGTTGAAATGCAATTCTGTCTGACTGTGTGACAACAAATACCATACCTTTCTAGAATGAAGCACTTCTGTTGATGACTCATAGGCTTCAGTTGCATCAACGGCAGCACTTGCGTGTTGGCACTGGTAACCTTCTCCACCTCCTTAGTGGTTATCTTTTGAGCCACCCCTTTCTTCCTAGCTTCGGTCTTTCTCGGCCTTCCCACCCTTCCCGGATTCTTCTGGGCGGGAACCTGATCGGGAAGTTGTCGCACCCGTTGCGATTTGCCGCCGATGACGCCTCGGCACATGTCGCTGCCGCATTTGCATTCCTGGCCTTCGGCGGGGTTGAAAAGGGAGAAGTTGTAGTCGTACGTCAACTCCTCACCAGCCTGGAAGTGTACATTAAAATTAGATGGCGGAAACAAAGCGTTTTCAGTTTGGACTGGGGTTGGAATATTCTATAAAAACTGGTGCTTTTTACGGCCGAAACAGAGTTTCAGTTTTGCTCCGTATAAGGTAATAAATATTTTCGTGAAAAGAACGATATGTAGTCAATCAAATCATTTGGTGTTTATTTATTCTATGATTATTGAACTTAATAGCATATTATCACACTCGTTTCAAATATTTTTTTTTTAAATACGGAGTTAAGCTGAATCTATTACCTAATATTTTACCTAACATAAAAGCTAAAAAACAAAAATAATTTTTACCTAATACAATTTGGTACAGCAAATTTTAATGAGCTTCATTGAGCTACAATTATTAATAATTTTAAGAGATTGTTCACTATCTCAGTAAATGGAGGATGTCCAAAATATTAGTAATGAACAACAATAATCCTCCTCCTCTATTATTGAACATCTCCATAAAACTTGCCTTTCTTATGGTGTATTTTGTACTAGTCTGTATTTAGCTGGTCTTTAGATCTTATTGTTGATAAAATTGTGGCATCAATGCAAGATGGTCGAGGGCAACGAGAAACTGCAAAAGTTGTTAGTAAGAGCTATACTGCTATACAAATTTTGTATCAACGCTTGACTGGCCCGATAACCATAAAACCAGGATCCGGCCGAAGAAGGATCACCAGCCAAAAAAAAAAAAGATAAATTTTTGGTGTCCGCAGGCTTGCGGAATAGGATAGCTTCTGAAGTTTGGCTACGAAATCAAATTCAAGAGAAGTTGGAAGAAGGCTTCATGCCAATCGATTGTCTTCACGAAGAATGGTTACAGGAGGTTGTCTTTGTACCGACGGCATCAAATTGTAATATTGGTTTTTGCCCGAAATCACTTGGAATGGAATTATTATGAATGGAGCAAGGTACTGTTATCAGATGAATCCCTTTTTTGCCTAACTGGACCAGACGGACATCGAAGAAGATATGCCCCACTTTTAATTGATGAAACATTTCCACCTGGTGGTGGGTCAATTATGATTTGGGCGGGAATCAGTTCAGAATCACGCACAGAGTTGAGCTTCATACAGATGGATCACTGATGACTCACGTTACGAAATCCTGGATAATCATGTTATGCCTTTCATGGTCACTATATGGGCTAAGGAGGCATTTTATGCTCGATAATGGTAGATCCCACACAGCCAGAATTGTCACAGAATATATGGATGAGGTCGGAATTAGCCGGTTTGATTAGCCAGCATTCCGTCCAGACATGAATCCAATCGAACAGGTGTGGCATAAGATGGGACGAGGTATTCAGGCATACACCAGCTCCACGAAATGCACAATAGCTGAGAGAGTTGCTAATGAAGAAATTAAATAACATCGACCAGAATGTAACTCTGAACGTTACCGAAAATAGGAAAATGCGTGCAAGGCTAAAGGTAAATTCAGATGCACACGACATCCGACAATACGACGCGACGGTACGAAACTGCTCCTATTCAAAATGGATTGGCGCCAAACTAAATGTCCGATGATTTTAACTTTTATACGACGGTCGGGTAAGTTGAAAATATTTTAACTTTTTATCCGATGTATTCGGAAATGATAATTCAGCGAGCGCAATACGTAAATTCAATAAATATTTTACTTGTATCCCTCTTATGGATAAAAATGAAGAAAAGAGGAAGAACGCGAAGAATTTGGGTTCACGACATTTTTAAAAATAGAAAGAAGCAAGGAGCGTACCATAATATGTTGCAGGAGATGAAGCTAACTGACAGAAAAATATTTTAATTATTTGCGAATGTCAAGTAATGCATTTAAATCTTTGCTTCAAATTATTGGTCCACGGCTCAGTAGAATTTATTGTGTTCGCGAACCTATTTCTTCAGGGCAAAGACTTGCTTTAACTTTAATAGGTACCAACTATGAAAATACAAATTTCCCAAGTTTGTAACCAAATTTCGTACGAAAATTTCGGACTCATGTGAATGGATACATTTTAGATTATATGACAGAGTCAGTTCGTCGTGTGTCGTATGTGGGTTGTCGTGTGCATCTGAATTTAGCTTTAGTTGTATGACGTGTTCTGAGGGTAACAAGAAGGAAGAAGCGCTGGGACACAGTGGTGGGGAATGTTCAGTCTAAGAGGATTCTGAGGGGACACTTGTGTTCTAATACGCTCTGAGATTGGGCAGAAAGGAACTACGAAAGGTGGTTGGATTTATAACTGGCCATTGGACGTTCAGTGCACACCCGCAAAGGTTGGGGATCGATGTGGGAAATCCTTTATGCTGTAAGTGCGATGAGGCAGAGGAAACAGCTGTTATCTTCTGTCCTACCTTGAGTGAGCGCAAAAACTTCTATACGAATGTAAGCCAGGGGGGAAAATAGGAGAACCCGGCGACACTCACTACTAAAAAAACCTTATAAAGGGTGTTTTTTTTCTAGAGGTTTGTTTTTCGACTTGGCAACACCGCTTCTAGCGAAATTAATCTGAGGCAACGACAAGTTAGTGGTATGCGTCGTGGTTCAGTTCGTGAAACTTATCGTGCGCTACGACCGTTTTATAGTCGACATAATCGTCCATCTGAACAAGTTATCCGAATAACCATGAATCGTTTTCGCACCACGCATATTCTACTTGATAATGTGCATCCGCAGAGACGTCGTACAGTTCGTACCGAAGAAGTTATCGCTGCTGTCGATCGTAGTGTTCAAGATGATCCGAATGGGTCCATTCGCCATCGTGCACAGCAACTGGAGCTATGCCCATCCACCGTAAGGAAGATTTTGAGGAAGGATCTTGGTTTACGAGCTTACAAGATCCAGCTCATGCAAGAATTGAACTGACCATCATCTTCGTCGTACGTTCGGTGAATGGGCCGAAAATCAGATAGCTCTTGAACCTGATTTCCATAAAAAAACTATGTTTAGCGATGAGGCGCATTTTTGGCTAAACGAATATGTAAATAAGCAAAACTGCCGGATTTGGAGTTCAGAAAACCCAGATGTAATTATTGAGGCTCCGTTACATCCTCAGAAGCTTACTGTTTGGTGTGCCTTATGGGCTGGTGGAATCATTGGCCCATACTTTTTCAAAGATGAGAACGGTCAGAATGTTACTGTGAATGGGAGCGCTATAGAGCAATGATTGGTGACTTTTTTATTCCTCAGTTAAACGAGATGTTTTGGTTCCAACAAGGTGGCGCAACCTGCCGTACAGCACGCGAGACTATCAATTTATTGCGAGAAACGTTTGACTACCGCTTAATTTCACGTAACAGACCCGTCAATTGGCCACCACGGTCGTGTGATTTTACCCCTATGGATTATTTTCTATGGGGGTATGTCAAATCAGAAGTCTACTCTGATAAGCCAGCTACGTTGGACCATCTTGAAGTTAATATACGGCGAGTTATTGGCAATATAAGGCCTCTGCTGCTTGAAAAAGTGATCGATAACTGGACTTCCAGATTAAGTTTTGTACGAGCCAGCCGTGGCGGCCACATGCCTGAAGTCATATTCAAACAATAATGGCATACAATAAACTCTCCAATAAAAGTAATATGCGGGCCTAATTCTGATATGTTTGTGTTTTATTTAATTTCAAAGTTTTATACCTCTAAAAAATACTCTTTATTAGCAACATTTTGTATAATAAACTAGAAACCAAATGCGTAATAGATTTCATCCCATATCATTACAAACCTGTATATCCCTCTGTGCGAACAGCGCCATCCGAAACTGTCCGTTGACCGACCACTTCTGCATCTCGCAGTTCGGCTGACAGCTGTGGTTGACGAACCGGCCGTCGCCGCCCATCCGGTGTCCGTCGATCACCAGGCCTCCGTCCAGGTGGAGGCAGTAGTGGTGGGTGTCGTGGATGTAGATGCTCGCCATGCGCCGCTTGAACTCGTCATCGGACACCACCTCGCCCACGTACTCCAGGATGAACTCGCCGCATTTTATCGATTGGTTCGTCCGCACGCCCCATCCTGTCATCACATCATTATTATATCACCATATAATATCCAAGAGATAGTGTTCAAACGAAATGAACATCAAAAAGAGGAGTACCGCAAAGCTTCGCCCTTTGACCCTTTCCTTGCAATTTACAAACACAAAATGAGACGATGAAGCCGTATCTTTAATGTAGTTTCGTTCAAGCAAAGATTACAGAATAAAATATAAGATACCTCACTTGGGCATATTTTCCGGTTCCAAGGCGACGTGACGCCAGCCGAAAGCCAGCCGAGTTATTTGTCGACTGGCAGTATACGGGTGGCGGTCGAATCGAACGGTTTATTGATTAACGCTCAGTAGTCCTCACTTTTAATATTATAGTGGTATATTTTGCGTTGGCTATGTTATTTAGTATCTTGTGTTCAGTCAGTGGTTATTAGAATAAAAAATGCCTACTTAATGTTCGGTAGATGGCTGTAGCAGTACAAGTACAATTATGGAAAATACTAAAAGAAAATAACTATAAATATTTATTTACCAGAAGTTTAAATCAGGATTGTTTATAATAATTTTTCGGTCAAGTTCGAAATTGTTCAGGGAATGCTAAAAATCCAACAGCCATACAATTTTGCAGAGCGTTTAAGAAATTATTTTCCTTGAAATTTTTTCAGGTTGAAGGTGCAAATTGTACAGATGACGTGAATCACCTACTGTTGAATATTAATTCGAATACTGAAAAATATTCTGAAATTCTGGTTGAGCAAGATGTTTCTAAAGTAAACCCAATAAGAGTTTTTACTAGCGATTTTCAAAATATTAGCAGCCCTGAAGGAAACGAACTAGTTTATCTAACAGGGTACCTCTTGAAAAAATGTTTGATTCGGCATACTTGCAATATTTGTGAAGACAAATGAGGAAACTGTTTTTTGCAAACTGAAAGCATACACGGACACAAAATCTTTTGGTGGTTTGACAGTACCCTCAAAACATATTGCGGAGCAGGTAATAAATATGGAAAATATTTTTATCGAATATTTCAATAGTGTTGCAGCACGCAAAGGAATTGGTAATTTTTTCAAAAATAGATATTCTGATATAACTCTAAACCATCCATGTAAAGACTTTCCTTTAAGCTATTTCATTTCTTTTATACGTAAGAGTTCGCATTTATTTGACTTTAAAATCTATCAACCAGGATGTAAAAAATAATAAGTTCAGGCCATTGAAAAATATGAAATTACAAATTTTGCAAAACTTGTTTTATTACGTAACTTATATATTTTATTATTATATTTGAGAATAAAATACTTGCTTACATTTAAAACAAAATAATTACTCATTTTATCCTTTGGTAACCACGCGGGTGCTCCTTATTTTCGTATCGCCCTCGTAAAACACTATTTCGAGCTGTAAGCAGCAATAAATTATGCCATGGCTTCTGAAGATTGACCGATGGTGTCGGCAAGGGTCGGGATGGATTGAAGTGAGATTTCCTTTGTAAATAGCGCGAGTGGGGTATCTTATATTTTATTCTGTAATCTTTGGTTCAAGTATGCTTTAGTTTAACGTTTGATGGTCGGCAGAAATTGATTAGTGACCTTTTGCACGACTCCTTCCAAAGTGTCAGTAGTAAAACGTTAACGGTTATTGACGTCATCAAACGATTCTAACGTTACGCTATGTAGAGTATACAATTTTGACTTTTTGCGTGCACCTTTGTTTAAATTAGCGCAGAATAAGTGAGGTTCGTTCTCTAGGCTGTCTGTGTTTTTTATTATTTTTATAGACTTTGTATTGCAAACGCTAAGAATGGAACAAGCATTAGATATCGTTTTGAAGCGTCGCGTCGCGTCGGCGGCATACTGGCCGTAATCATAAACAAATAAACACCTAACAAATATAGGTTTTGCAGGACCACCGAAGCATGACATTGCGCTCTCAGGTTCAGTTCTGTGATGCTAACGCGCTGGAAACACCTAATTTTGTAGCTTTTATTGGAAAATACTGATGGAAGAAAACCTGATCCTTTCCTACAATGATAAACCACAAGGTAAGTATTATTGCTATCAAAATCATCACGGTTCTGTTCTCATTGCCGCATAGTGGTATTTAGACCTGGCAATACCGAACGTAATAATACCGTACCGTAATCTTTCGTAGAGAGCGTACAACTTTATCGGTTACCCGCCGACTCGGTCATTTCGGGAGAACTGCACATGCCACAAATAGCCGATAACGTGAAATAACGTGAGGCAACCGATGTGCAAAAGGTCCCTATTATTGGAATGTCAGTGTTTTGAGTACCCATCGAAAAAATTAAGGTGAAGCAGATATGGGATAAATTTTGTGTACGATTAGGTAAAATACTTGTAAAAACTGCAACTACTTTAATGATTGAAAGTGCAAATCCAGATGAAAGTTGATTGTAATGTAGAGTGTTCGAATGGCATAACAGCCACTTATGCACAGTGTAGAGTGCAAGTATTTTTTTAAATTCTAGCGATTCCAAGCGGCGAGTGAGCTGACAGCTTGCCTACATTAGAGGTTTCTCCGCAAATTAAGTTTTTTTTTTCTGAGAATTTTTAGGACAGACAATGGGACCTTACAGTACACAGATGCGATAAACAAGTTTATATACATTTTCCATAATATCGAGCATGAAAAAAAATTGCCTTATAGTTTTTTAAATGTATACATTACCGCCAAATCCGTGACGTCACGGACAATAAGAACAATAGCATCCTAATTCTAACCCTTTTGCATTTCGTACTTGACACATGATGATACTGTCAGTACATATAACCTTAAAATACCTGCTTTTGTTTACTTCTTAGCGTTCGTGTGTACATTCACGTCAAAGTAAATGTCAAATGTGATGTAAGGTGTACGTTCTGTGAGATATAATACAAAACGTATGTTGCAGTTTTGCCAGTCAACTGAACTTGATGTTCCAAGAGTCACATATTGCCGTTAACTACGTGATGGGGCAACAACAAATATTATTGGTTTATATGCTGTGACGTATTTATGGCGGATTAAAATTATTTCCATTTACAGTACAACTGTATAATATTATTTATATTAGGTACACGTTTTCTGCATTCCTTTTATACTAAATGGTGATATTTATCATCAAAGGTAATACCGTAGTATACAAATTGATTTCTATGAGATCACGGTATAGGATATATACTTAAGCATAAGACAATTTTGAAAATCCGATCGTATCTTCCTAATTTGCTTAAGAAAATCCCCATGTGTAGCCACAAACCTACATGTGGCTGCATTGACCGAGCCCGTAATTATCGGTTACGACTCTTAAGTCACGTCAGTCAGATGGCCGAGTTTATGGATAATAGAGTGCGCGGAGCGATTGAACGTCTCTGAACATACGGCTCACTGAAAAGAATTGAACGAAATGAGCACGCTCATTGAAAAGAGTAGTACATCTCAAGCCTAATCTGCTGTCTTGTTCAAGTTTGCTCCTGGTCGTGTCATTTCGCTGTTTGGTGACCAGAATTGGCAGCCACCTAACATATGCTGAGCACTCACCTTTATCTTCGGTCATGAACTTTTCCAAGGCGGGTGCCCATTCGTGCCTCTGAATCCTCTGGTTCTTGCACCGGTGCCCCACGGCGGGCGGACACTCTGACAGTACCAGGCGGTTGATGCAGTCGTCACCACACCCCAAGGAAGACGCGTTCCCGGTGCTGCCCGACGGCGACCGACAGTTGCAGGTCTGGGGCTCGCAGGAGCCCAATGTCGTCGTCAGTTTCTCCGTGTACACGTTCGTACGGATCTTGCGGTAGTTCCACGACGGTACTATGTCGCGACCTGAAAACAACGTGAATTTCAGACATGCGACTGTATGAAGTGCAACTAGATTAGTAAAACAGCACTTTTGGCATCGATATCATTCAAAAGTTCGGATCTGGGGGCGGTTTTCAAATCAAACTCAATTCCCAGTTATATACTACTAGCAAGTGAAATCCGAACACCGAAAGGGACCATTCGCATTAAAAATTTGTACACAACTTGGCACTACCCTGGTACACATCTTACACTCGTTGTTTATTCAGACGCCATTTACCTACATGGCACCTCCAAAAAGCTCTATACATGTAAAAATAAAGCATGGTTTTTTGTCGATCCAAAAAGTATACTACCTGTTGCAAATGTGGCGAAAGACTAGGTGGTTGTGTAAAGATGGCCCCTAGATGACCGCTGCCCAAGTTTACGAAGTTGATCCCCTTTACACGGGGTCGGATTGTAGGCCAACGAGAACGTGGCCAGAGTTCTAGCAGCATGGGGTGCATGGAACGAAGAAGAGCGAATGCAGCGAGCTAAAGGTTCTGAAGCACGTAGGAGAACTACACACCAACAAAATCTATGACTACCGGCGCTTCTACATCTATAGAGAGACCCATTCGTATCCGCACGGTGTATCACAGATGGCGTGAAATGGGCTTCAGATTATATCGTTCGCATCTAGTGCTTCCAGTCACTGCAGATCATCGTCGCCTACGGGTAGACCGGTGCCAAGAACAACAACAATGGCATGCTGGCAATTTCTCCTTCAGACATGAATACACTTTTTGGCTTTTCATGTTGTCAAAATGATATTAACAAAAAACAACTTGCAAATGTTTGTATAACTTTTCCCATTTCAGTCTAAATTATTGCTAAACATATCATTAGCCTCCGTTTTGTGGAATGAAGAAGGTCTTGATGTATTTTTTTTTATATGAAACATTAATAACCATTTCTTAATGTTGTCATTACGGATCACAAACTAGTCCCAGAAAATTTAAATTCACGAATTCTTAAAGCACATTTTTCTATGTTTCTCCTAACTCATAATCTGATTTATGCATAACTGGTCAACTAGAGGCCACTAAAACGGAGCGAAGGTTTGGAGCTAAGGAAAATCTAATTATTATTTATAATACGATTCTCACCTGGCAATTGCGAATGGGTATGCTGCCACCACAGATCATACGGGAGCTGAAATGGTATCTTCCTGCATCTTAAATATTTTCCACAGTGGTAAGGCGGGGGTAGGAGACCATACGGATGCTCTTCGGGGTTATACACCAACCTTGATGATTTCTGGGCACTATCTTGTCTTTTAAGTCTTGCAGTCTCACTACAAAATAATGTCAACTGTTAGAAATATGACCCAAACAATGACCAAGAATACCTATGTGCTATTACGTAGTACTATAGTTCTGGATCTGAATGTAATCTAATAGATCAATTACAATGAATTAGTAACTTGCAGATAATACATTACCCACATATTTTCCGAAAGACATAGAATAACAATGTTTAGGATTGGCAAAATTACAGCAAAATATGTGAAAAAATTCGGAAAAAAACAATATATTTGGCAACATCCCTATATCCTAGTACCCTCTTCCCCCGCAGATTTTTAACTTTTGACTAAACTCACTGTATTTATTATTTTGGCTTGATGAATCCGATTAAGTCTGTTTAACTCAATATCTATTTAACTTTGAGTTAATAGTAAAAATCGAAAATGGTCCAAGATCACGATGAATTTGTGGTTCTTGGGTTTTTAGGCCGGCGTCGTTTAGCGTCAAATCTTGACGTTTCGCCACCACGAGTGGATGGCATCTTCAGAAGCTATTGCACTTCGGCGACTTCCAAAATTCATTTTGCCATCCACTCGTGGTGGCGAAACGTCAAGCTTTAACCCTAAACGACGCCGACCTAAAAACCCAAGAACCACCAATTCATTGGAGATGGATGGCCGCGAAAGCCTTACACAGTACAATCACGAAGAAATTTCACAAACCTTGACCAAGTTTGCATGTTACGCTTTTCGCTTCCTGATTCATTGACTTCCATCACTCAAAATCTTGCAAATCTCGAGACAAAACAAAATTAATAATAACTTACTTGCAATTACAAATAAACAAATAAAAAAATTAAAATTCAAATCAATTCAAATTGATGGTGTATCAATAAACAAGCAAACGGGGGTAAAAAATTTGGTAATAATTCTTGACGAAGACCTGCGCCTTAGAACACTATTAGAAAAGCTTACAGCAATCACCTCACATAAATTAATGCAAAGAAACTGGCTCAATATGAAAGACAGAAGACACACACTGTATGTTTTAATTACAAGGTTGTCACAATGAAAGTTCCCTTGAACTTACATAATAAAATAACTTTTCGACGCTATGTACACAGTGTAAATGTAAGATCCACGGCTACAACTAAGGGGCCCACACACCTCGTTCTTCTCCGCCATTTTTAACCAACGGTTGAAAGATTCACGGTAAAAATGTTACAAAAACGAGGTATATGGACAAGAACGTCGTGCCTATCGTTCCAAAATGTCAGGCGAGGTTTGATTTCTGTCGGTTATCGTACCAATCTTTCGAGTAAAATCGAGGTTTGTACTCTCAACATGTGACTGGTCGAGCATTTATCAACGGCAGTGGCGTTTAACATTTTTTTGTTGTTGTTGATTATTGCAACTGGTGATAATAAAAATGTCGGATATTAGGCAGTGGAACAGATACTTTTTATTAGAGTTTATCGAACTTTATAGATCACTTCCTTGCGTGTTAAAAACGGCGGAGAACGAGGTGAGTGGGGCCCTTTACACCACAGAACCACACTGCCCTGTTTAAAAGATCGCTATGCTCCTGAAATTTCACTATTAAGTGACCACCAATGAAAATGATTCTGTAATCTACTATTATGACACTCTTTTATTTTTCCACATGCTTATATTTATATAATTTGTTTTCAAACGCTTTTATTTCTCTTTTTACCTTTCTCTATTTTCTTCTCTTCTATCTATTATTATCTACTATTATCATCTATCTACATCATACTATTCAACTTATTTTAATTTCCTAATCTCAGCCTCACTGACATAACTGTTTTATGTTAAGAATAATTGCATACTAGTTCTTTTTCTTTATCATTTATCCGCCTTGCTGAATGACAGCTGAACTTTGCCCTCCCCTTATACCGATATCACAAATAAGTAACCATGGCATGTGGGCAATGAATAAAGAGGGCTATTGACACTATTATTAAAAATATCTAAGTATATTTTACCGCACTATCCTACAATAAATTTTAAGACCGCTTACTCGTCTTCCTTATAGTAGTCTGAGAACAGTCCGGCAACGAGATATTTCTTCCTCCATCTGGGCGCCTGCGACTTCCTGCCCTTCCTCTCGTCACCAGAAGCAGAAGCTCGATCATCTTTCAAAGCACTAATGTACGGAGATTCCGCGCCGCTGGATCGACGTTTCGGATACGTGCCGCTGTCTTTGTCCCTCATCCGTTTCCGCTTCTTCCGCAGCTCCAACCGGGAACGGAGGCGTTCTATGCTGTGGGACAGGGAGTGTTCCAGGTCATCGCCGTTAGTTTTGCTACGTTCGCTATATAACATGCAAAGTACAACGAATTACGAAACCGATCATTGGAGCTTTTGTGAAGTTCTAACCCATTTTTTATTGTTTTTTAGTAAACAAGTAAACTCCAATTTAGAATAGATGTGTTTTATAATAACACAAAAAAATGGAGTCAAGTTGATTGACTCAGTACTTCCAACACATAACAGTGATATCATTTTATTATTTTCCCTGTATCAAGCTATAGTCTGAGATCCCTTGCAACCAAAATCATCGCCCGCCTGTCCTCAAAAAACATCCAACACGAAAACTACCAAATAGTTTCATAAATCTCTCCGTAGGAACTAAAACGACACAATTTTTATTCTCCGAGCTTCAACAGGACGAAACGAAACAATTAGTAACCCCAAAACGAAGTTATTTCTGTATTTTTAGTTTTTTTATTATTGCTGCGCCGCCACTGACACGTTTTTTGAAAACCATACGCATTTTCCATCCTTGCCATGGTAGTAATACTGTGTCCAAATTTCATTAAAATCAATTCCATAATTTCCATGTTACTAAATTCAGAACGATCTAAAGCAATACTCGTATTTGTATACATCAGAAAATTCTAAGTCCCTTGATTTCTGTAATAGCCAAGGTAATGTTTCGGATGCACCTAAATAAGGGTATTATGTCGCTAGGTGTTTCTTTCACATGTCAATGGACAGCCTATTATGAATAGAACAAATTTTTGAGTTTTGCAACCCACCACCCCCTAACCACCCCAATTTCACCGCCACCCAAAAACAAAAGTAAAACATGATCAGGAACCCCTGAAACGCCTAAAAACGAAGTTTGAGGGATATTTTTTTTTGTTTTTTGCTAATAACCCTGCCGCCCCTGCACCGATTTTCAAAATTATAGCACCATTACCTACTAGGACCTCACAGCATATCGGTACTCAAATTTCATCACAATCCATGCAACGGTTGCTGAGATTACGAGGATAGAAAAACGCGAACAGACAGACCGGCGATAGACAGACAGATCGATAGACACACAGACCGATGGAAATGAGTGACGTGGATTTTCATTATGTAGACATCGTGAAACGGCCAAAAAGCGTATTATCTCAATATCGAAAATTTTCGCAATCACAATACTCCCCTCACCTATCGGTGTGGGAAGTAAAATATAGATATTTCTATATATCCTTCAAAGAATAGGTCAATAAGTATCATACTTCACAGTTGAGTTAATCCAATTTTGCACAATGAACCCCTTTTTTCACATTTTGAAAAACGTAACTGCACAATATGTCATTAGAAAATCAAATGATTATAGATTCTATTTTTTTTTAGATATTATGAATATTTTATTTCAATAAGATAAATCTAAGCCGTATAACGCGCCATTTAATGAATACTTGAACTATATTAAAAATTGCACTTAAAAAAATTCATCATGAAAGATATGCGCAAATATAACCAACTTCGATGTTTGAATTGAATAAACATTAATATTTTCATTATCATAAATCTATGTCATTCAATTTGTCATCGAATGAAAGCATTGGTATGAAATGATAAGGCATCAGGCATTTTCATAAACACAAATATATTTACCTCGATCTTGTATCCACAGAGGTTGCAGGGGATGAATCTCTGTGCCTCAATGTCATTCGATCTCTACAGTCATCATCGAATTCTGTTCTTTCGTCTTGAGGCAAACTCTCGCACTCGCTCATCGTTTCCCACTGTAATAAATGAAGTAATATTGTACTAAAAAATCACTAAACAATTTTTATCAAATTAGCTAATACTAAATTTGAAAAAAATTACTAATACCAACTATTTGACAGTGTTTTTTAATGTCGCAAAAAAACGTTTTATATTGTCGGTTATCAAGAGACCAGCAAAATCATGTAATATATCAATTACCACGATTCACCTACCAACACCTATTTGTGGAGATTTATTGAACTTCTCTATATGTCTATTATTACTATGAGGTTCCCACTGTAAGTTCCCTATTCAGCACATTCCATAATGTTCGTCAGCAGATTAAGAAAACAATACAACTTCAATGGTTCAGGGTTCCAAATAATAAAAATGCAGCTGACGAAATGAGGTACCGTGTTAGAAATATTTTGAATACTAAAAAATTATAAAGAACTATCTAAGTATCTAAAATATTTTAATGCGCATTCATAACTGTAGAGAAACCTATTGCAGGTTGAAACTAATATCATCCCAAGCAGGTACAACATGATGCTGATGCGACTGTTCAGTGCAAATACCGGACACCATCGAAATCATAAATCTATCATTTTCAGTATGGGCTCCTTACTTGCTTCCTAATGAATTTTTGTTATTGGTTAAAGATGGTCAAAAATTTCGTAAAGTCGACTAGCATCTGTTTTCTTGTCGCTAATCCTATACAGGGTGGGCCAATAGTGACTGGACGAAAGAATGTGGGCTTACTAAAGAATATTTCAAAAATCTGTCACTTGATAATGGTAAGGGGTCTCGAGGGCTATGACGCTAAAATATTTTCATTTAAATTTTGACGTCTATACAGGGTGATTCATATTAAACTTACATTTTTTGAATAGAACCCCCTATGTATTATTGCATATTTGGATTCCTTGGTAAATTCTAGTGTGACTTTATGTATCATATATGGAACTTTAAATCAACCGTTTAGGCGCAAATCACCGTTTTTGGTATAGGTAGATATCATGAAACTTAGAAGGCCCTGACGTTGCGGTGCAACTAACGTACTTGAAGAAATCAGTAGATTAATCAAGGAAACTGCAATCATAGGTAACATGATTTTTTCAAATGGGAATGCCTATTTTTGTTTATAGGATGAAATGTAAAATTTGATTACCTTTCTTACGATGTGAGTTTTCAATATGTCTTTTTAGTTTTCATTTTATTTCAAATTTTCGGTCAAATCGGCTTTTTTCAATTTTCCTACGCATAAGCAACCTAGCAGACCATGAAAAATACACAAAAACTCGTTCAGATTGAAGAAACTAACTAACTTAGTAGAAAGAGGCAAACGAACTACAGTAACGCGGCAAGATTATAAAAATTCCTTACAACATACCAGCTTTAACCGCAAACAACAGCGGTAAGATGTCTAATGTCAATGAGAAGCTGGAAGCATGGACCAAATATTTGCGTATCAGATTATCTTCTACGTTATTCAAATCAGCATTTGTCAACTTTTTCAAAAGAACTTACCTTCGAGCTATCATCCATAGTCCTGTTCAAGGACAGAATGCTGTCTTCCGTAAGCTCCTTGTCTGGGATACTTTCAGTCCGTTCTACGAACTTGGTGTATTCTTCTCCTTGCTTAGGCACACGATCACACGAATTCGGGCGAGGTTCCGATGAACGAGGTAAAACAGCTACTGCGGGCGCTTCGGAAGGTAGGGATTTTTTCTTTTTCTTTTTAACTGTCGGGAAGCCTAAGAAAAAACATCAGTCTTTTGGATTATTCGGGCTGATTTTGGAACATATGTATGGGTCACTCTCACCAAAATACGAAAAGGTATGTCATCGCGTGTTATGTACAAGAGAAACTAAAAGCAAAGTATTAATCGACATTCGTGGAGTTTTTAGCCATTTGAATGTTTCCGATATAGCTAAAAGTTACATTGTGGAAAATGAAAAAAAAATGGATGAGGCGCGTAAAATCCCCCCTCCGTTAGCTGTATCAGGGATACCTGTTGTTCCACACAATGAAGCATTTGTCGATATTTCTTCTTGAATTAATCATGTTCCATTATTGTATATGTTTTGTTCTATTATTGATAAAATTTGAAATTAGTTTCCGTAATATCAAATGTATTTATTGTCTCTCGTCAAAATCTCTCTTCCTTTCACGCATTTAATAAATTAATAAAATTCGCTTATAGCCGCAGCGCCATCTGTTTCAACAACACCTGGGTTATGCCGCCATCCATCTCAATGAGTTCGTGCGACTTTACTATTTTTGGAGGACAATTATTGCGAATTCACCTAAAAAATCAAAGTAAAACTATAATTGCAAACCATACTACTGTCCTCTGTTAAGTTTTGGTGGTCCACTCAAAATAATCATGTTTTAGGTGAAATGTGTTGGTTTATCCTTGAACGAAAGTATTCTCTCCTCCGTTAACTTTTAAGGTAACGGAGGGGGAAACTGCTTAACGGAGGAGTGGATACTTATACTAATAGTACAGAAGTTTTTAATTAATAGTACGATCATACAAAGAGCTAGGAAGTTTGTGATAGATTTTCAATCCATAGTATATAATTGAATCTTTAATCAGTGATGATTTGGGGGTGATTAATTTATAATCATTCTTTTGTTTTATATTCTATATTTATGGTCTCAAATTTTGTTTTATGTTTGAAAATTAATGATGCCGTTTCCAAAATAAATAGTGCAATTACGGTCATAATTTTGACTTCTAAGAATAGTGGCTTGCATGAAGTTCTAGGTCTACTCTTGGCGATGCATCTAATGCTCGCTTCTGTAAGACTAACAATTTATTTAAGTAGGTATGAGAACAGACATCCCAAAATGGGATACCGTAACTCAACCTACTTTGGAATAATGCAAAATAACAACTTTTGGTGGTGTTTCTTCCAAGAGTTTATCTACCTGTTCTTAGTATGTAAGTTACTTTAGCCAGCTCAACAATTAAATTATCAATATGAGATATAAAATTCAATTTTTGATCAATAGTTAGACCTAAGAACTTCATGCTGTATGTTTGATGTAATTGTTCGTTGTCTAAGTAAATCACGTCAAGTAAGCATTTGAAAGTCATGATAGGAGTTCCTGCTTTCACTCAGGGCAGGTCTGTCAAAGATAACACGCTTATCAGTTTCCTCTGCCTCACCGCACGTCCTGCGTAATGGTTTTGACATTTCAATCCCCAGCTTTTGCAGATATGCACTGAATGTCTAATGACCATTCCAATCACATTTCGTAGTTCCTTCCTGCTTAATCTGAGAGCGTCTGCAGTATTAGAACACGAGGGTCCCCTCAGCATCCTCTTAGACTGAACATTCCCCACCACTCTGTCCCAGCGCTTCTGCTGCTCATTTAACAACCATCTGATGACAGATATACCGTACCATGTTGTATGATATCTATTTGGTATGACATACCACATGCTGGTTCTGGTCCGATTACAGGGAGTTCTGCGCTTTCTTTGGCATACCTGTCGGCACTCTCATTACGACTCACTTCCTATGTGACTATATAGGCACCCAATATAATGTTACCTTGTTTGTCTTCTCCAGTGTCTTTAGGGTTTTGTGGCAATCCCACACACTATTTTGAAGCAACATCTAAAGATAATGGGACTATACGATGGAGCCCTCGACTGCAGATTATGTAGTAGAGGGACAGAGTCAGCCTTCCATGTTTCTGTGTGTACTAGATAACAAAAAACAACAACTCTTTGGGAAGCTTAGCCAAACTTATTCAGGGATATAAGTACTTCCAACAGATACTGTATAACAATCGCAAGCCCATGGATATTAACAAAGGCAGGATAAAAATGATAATGGAAACTAAAAGTTCGTGTTCTCTGCTCTCGCACGCAACTGTTTCAAAGCGGACAATGATAGATACAAACAAAAAAATCATTTAAGAGGTCGACGACCTTTGAAACCTCATGAATATCAATTCAAATCAGCTGACCAAACAGTATTGCACAAAAAAGAATAGAAATGTTCATAATTCGCATACTGCATAATTATATAATTTCATAAATATCTGTTCAATCCTAGTGCTTAGGAATAATATTATGCACGTGTCCCTAGTTTATAATATAAAAGGAGAAAGAAGTAGATTTATTTTTGATTATACTTGAGTTGCTATGATACCAGAAGATGGCGCGTGTAAGTCGTCGGCGGACGGGCACGTTTTCGCGTAGATTTAGTAGACAACAGGTCTGAACAGGCACGTATGCCGCTACATAAACAGTATGGTACGACTTTTACCGACGCGAATTATTCGCAGTCGTTGCGAAACATTCGCGCCAGTCTGTGGAAGTCTTTAATAACAAAATATTCTTCGAAAGAAACTAATTTTGTACCTGGTGTAAAAGTCTAATTATAAAAAATATTAAAATAAGCTATCATCGATAGTTTGGCTTCTGTTCACGTCATAATTAATTTAGAAAATTATATTTTTGTTGGCAATGTTTTTATACTAACGAATGTGATTTCAATTATGATATAGAGAAAACAATTTAAACAATTTAGCTAACAGTTACCCCCTTGACTTCCAGATAAATATTTAACTGGACATTGAGAAACCGGACCTTAGCGAAATAACACGATCATATGGCAATTTCAAAAAATGACAATATAAAAATGCGCTTACCCGTTCTATTTATAGCCCGTCTCTTCCTAACCTTTTTCTTCGACTCCGGTGTCACTTTCAACGCTTCCTCGTTGCTCGCAGACACCTTGGTCTCTTCCTTCACAGCAACGTTCTTCTCTTCGGGCGTTTGTTTCGTCCCCGTGTTTCTCTTCGCTTTTAGTTCCGATATATAAGACTCGATGCTGATCTTCGGCTTGGCTTTTTCCACCTTATCCTCGCTGACAACGGCCGGTTCCGTTTTTATCACAGGTATCGCTTTTTCCGCTGCGTTCGCCATTTCCAATCTGTGACGTTTCTTCGGTGTAGTCGCTGTGATGGAGTTGCTGCTGGAGTTCACTTTCTCTTCTGACGCGCTAGTTTCCGTTTTCGGCTCGACCTTCTTATCCGCAAATTTGTGTATGCACGCTTCTATAGCTTCATCGATGTGACTAACCACATCTTTCTTTGTTTCTTTAGATTCGTATTCATTATTATTAATACTGGCTTTGACACTGGTATTCGATTTGATTACAGGCACGTATTTAGCGTTAACGGGCGACTTTTGGACTTCCACCTTGGGAGTGCTGGTTACAACCTTGGGCTTCACTTTAGTTTTGTCATTTTTATCATCTTCAGCCTCTGCTTTTGGCGTATTGTTTGCAACTTTAGGTTTGATTTTAGCCTTGTCGCATTTCGTTTCGTCTTCAACCTCTGTTTTCACTTCTTCGACTTCATTCTTGCTGTCATTGTTGCTCAGAAGATGGTAGTGTCTTTTCTTCAACGGCAAACGCTGATCGTTACTGCTAACTTTGGCCACTGTGGCACTTACACTTTGTTTCTTTTTCTTTTTATCGGAATATTCAGCCGTTTTTCGTTTCTTGGTGACCTTCTTCAACGTCTTCAATATCTGTTCGGGAACGTTTTCCTTCGGTTGCTTAGTAGCTATAGCACAACATTTCACGAAATCTGCAATCAATTTATCGATTTCGATATTGATCTTAGGGCTGTTTTCTCCAATCGGCTTCAAAATCTTGAATTTGTACTTTTTGTGTTTTTTATGCTTATGCTTGCTATGCATGAGTTTGGGCACCTTAAGGGTTTGGTACTTTCCTTTAATCTCCATCTTGTTTTTTGTACTAAGCACTGGTCTCGTTCTAGTTTTAGTTTTAGGTGTCTTTGCTTGTTTCTCTGGCGGCGGGGCGACTTTAGTTTCGACAGGTTTAGCCGCTTCGGCAGGTGTAGGCGCTGCCGCAACAGGTTGCTTAGACCTCGCCGTCCTACCGGGAGGTTTTTTATTCGAGGTTGCTCTTCCTCCTTTTCTTCTGGGAGGATAAAGGACTTTATCTGCATTTGCGTACAGCATTCTATCGAACCGATTCGCCGTCACTGCCAGTTTGTTGTTCGGCGCAGACACCTTGTTATTGACGGTTGTTGCAGGCACTTTATTGTTAGTCGGAGCTGGTTTAAGTACGGGGGCTTTGTTATTTTTATTATTATTGCTAGTAGATTTGTCGTTCCTTAGATTTTTCGCTACAGGTTTCTCCACCTTCTTCGGTTCTTCCTTCTGTGGTTTCTGGAAAAAGGTTACTGGTCATAGTATTATAATAAATAGTATCATAGATATGAAAATGTACTTTTTTATATATCAGCCGAAAAGGTATAATATTTTTCCGGATACTTTGTACCGGCTTGACGTCTATTTGATACATATCAGCAACCTAAGAAGTACATCTCACATTCAACTGTTTAGTAGTGACCTGGATTGACAATTCTGCAAGTCACGTAGGTCAAGTAATTGCTATTCTTGTGAACAAGAACTTGCTTCAATATCTAGGAATTCACAGCACAAAATAGTTGGCCGAAACAAATACATTTATTTTGTTGGTTTGTATATTGCAAGAAACTAGCACAAAGCGTCAATAATTACTCGTCTAGTACAAGGTACACCCCTGTATTCCGTCAAAGCAGTCTAGGGTATTATTAGCTATCACTAGCCGAACAGTTGTTCGCTGTGGTCACGGTTGACAGTACAAAGTATCCGGAAAAATGGTATAAACCCTAAATACTACCGTACCTCGGTTGCAATCAAGGGGTTAGCGGCAGTTTGCTAATACTATGTTTGAACAGATCAACATTCATAGCCTTGACAGACGACCTTGGTAAACCGCCCCAAATTTTGAATGCCCTAAGCACAAGAATGCGGTCAGATTGTTCAATTCTTCATGTATGATGAATGTCTACATTGAAAATTGAAGTACGATTCCCATGGAGGCATCTATAGAGCGTAATTAAGGAGACCACAAAAGACCACACCAGAATCAGTTATAATGTAGGTGAAACAGGGCTATATTAAATGAAACGGCTTAGTAGTAGTAGCAGCTGTGGGACGGCCGCGCCTGGCAAGTAAACCCCTAGTAGGCCCTTTTTGACATCCCTGAATATCACCCCTCAGCCATCAATGCTTGCCATCCCCTCCCTGCCAAACCTTTTAACAAAGGCCAGTATGTTGGCCCAGCTTAGGGAGGGTAATTCCTCTGGCTGAAGTCTATCGGATCCAAAGATCTCGCGTCTCAGCTCGCCTAGCAAGGAAGCCGTTTCATCGTTCATAAGCCTCTCCATAGTTCACACATAGGGAGTCATCTTCAATCCCTAATAGTGATATATGCCGCCTGAGCCTGTAGTGCCCGGTCAGAACACCACGAGGCTTCTTCGGCCCATTGGCCTTGGTTCCATAGCCATGCCTAGTGATCTAGATATGTTCAGTCCGGCTATAATATCCTTGGCTTGTTTGCATCCTTTACTTTGCCTCCACTGTTCATCTATGGTATCGTTTACCCACTTTTTCAGGGTAGACGTTACCTATTACGGGCTATAACGGGCTTCGGGACGACAAATGGTCCCCCGGTGCCGAGTCTGGCCAGTCTATCGGCTTCCTCATTACCAAGAACCCCCGTATGACCCGGGACCTATGTCAATGTAACTTCCTTCAGCCTCGCCAGCTCTTCCAGTCTCTCCGCGTACACCTCAACCATGGTTCTGGGCTCGCCTGACTATCTTTCTGCTCCGTGCCCTTTCTCACCTCCTCACTGCATGCATCAGAGAGTAATTCTGTTTCGAAAATCGTGGTTTTCGTGCCCCCAAAGAGTAACTCTCCTGTGCTGCTAGATTTTCCACATACCACCACCTTTCACTAGCTACACGAGAGCTGTACGTGTAGCATATCTCTCTGCCTCTCCGGGAAACGGAATCTGCCCGCCACTTTTCCGCTGCTCGATACTGAATGGTCAGATGGAAGGAGTTATCCAACCTTCATAGACGGTTTGCCTCGACAATCCTATAGGCAAGGATAGGCAATGATTCCTCCGCCAGCCTGGCTATCTTTGCGTGGCCAACCGTCTGTCCCCTTATCTGCCAATTATCAGAGTCCAAGTGAAACCGCTTATCTCTGAATTGCGTTCATATAAGACGGTTGTAGAAATTCCTATAGCACGCCCTACGCCGTGAATCGGAAGCTTGTTTAGGAGAGCGACATTTGATCGAATAGCCATTCGATATACAGGGTGAGTCAAGCTCAACGCCTTGGAATCTGGCTAAACGATACTAATTTTCGAAAAACCAACTTTTCGACTGTATGTAGGTCAGGCTGGACTACATTTTAAAAATAACGACTTTTATATATCAGGGTGTCTAATAAAAGCGTGACATATTGACAAGTTCTGTTTTTTTAATGAAATACGCTGTATATTATTGCATATTTAGATCCCTGGGTAAATTTTAGTGTGACTTTATGTATCACACGTAGGACTTAAATCAAACCGTTTACGTGCAAATCACAATTTCTGGTATAAGCAGATGTCAGAAAAAATTGAGTATCGCAGCTATTATAAAACATCGAGGGCTGCGACTTTGCCGTGTCACTAAGCATGAAATGCATGACCTTATGTTAGATGGTCGACTTTGAAGTACATTTTTACTTGGAGAAATCGGTAGATCAATTAAGGAAACTTCAATCAGAGATAACTTGATTTTTTCAAATGGGAATGCCTATTTTTTATACAATCAAATGTAAAATTTGAGAGCCTGCAATCAGACCGGTTTTTTTTCAATTTTCCTACCTATAAGCAACTTAGCGGGCCATGAGATATAAACAAAAAACTGTTCAGATGAAAGAAAACAACTAACTTAGCAGATAGATACGGACACTAGAGTAAAGAGACAAAATTATAAGAATGACATAACAGAATCAACTCTAACCAGAAATAACAGAGGTAACACATCTAGGGTCAAAAAGCAGCTGGAGTAAGTACGACAGAAATGGATATTTTTCACAGCAAACCAGCTACTACAATATTCTAAAGATTGACAATTCACAAAACCATTATGAATTT
Source organism: Callosobruchus maculatus (assembly GCA_951848785.1). Taxonomy (NCBI): domain Eukaryota; kingdom Metazoa; phylum Arthropoda; class Insecta; order Coleoptera; family Chrysomelidae; genus Callosobruchus; species Callosobruchus maculatus. Next base: position 7,163,083 of record CATOUR010000100.1, read on the forward strand.
TGAAATTAAAGGAAATGTACCACCGAATGTTGCTGGCAGTTTAACAGTTTCAGAATAAAATTTCACATTTAATGATTTAAAAAAGTCGTAACCCATACCTCTGACTGGAGCTCTACAAATTCTTCAGTACCCATAAGCAACATATGCTCAAATTATTAAGCATAATTTACCTGGCAGAAAATTAAAATATGATTTGTCAGTATTCCTTTTTTGCGATCTTGCTAATAGATACTGAAAATTCCAAAGGACTACAGTCAGACAGTCAGAGGTATTGTTACTTTTGACTTTGACGGACATGACTACTGTTTTTTATCATTAAATGTGAAATTGCGTTCTGAAGATCTTAGACTGAAGGCAACAATCGCTGAAATTTTTGCTTTCATTTCAAAGTTTTTATTGACTTTGGAAATTTTTAGTCTCTACTACTTTGTAGTAGCTAGTAGGCTCTGAAAATTATCCATTTCTGTCGTACTCCAGCTTCTCTTTGACCTCAGACGAGTTACCTCCGCTGTTTTTGCTTAAAGTTGATTTGTTGTAGGGAATTTTTATAATCTTGTCCTTTTACTCTAATTCTTCAGGATTTTTTTTGCTAAATTAGTTTTTTTCTTCCATCTGAACACGATTTTGTTTATATTTCATGGCCTGCTAGTTTGTTTAGAGGTAGGGAAATTGAAGAACAGCGATTTGATAGAAACCTCGAAATAAAATGAAAACTACCAGAGATTGATATTCACAACCCGATATCAACCTGTCAAACTGCACATTTGATCGTAGCATACCCATTTGAAAAAATCAAGTTACCACTGTTTGAAGTTTCCTTAATTAATCTAGCGATTTCTCCAAGTACAAATGTAGTTCAAACTTGACCGCCTAACCTAAGCTAATGCATTTCATGCTTAGTGACGGCAAAGTCACAGCCCTCTATGTTTTATAATCGCTACGATATTCGATTTTTTTCTGACATCTATTTTTACCAAAAATTGTGATTTGCACCTGAACAGTTTGATTTAAGTCCTATGTATGATACATAGGGTCACACTAAAATTTGCCCGGAAATCTAAATATGTAATAATATACAGGGTGTTCCATTTAAAAAACAACTTTGATATGTCACGCTTTTATTAGACACCCTGTATAAAAGTAATTATTTTTAAAATGTAGTTCAGCCCGACCTACATACACTCGCTAACTTGGTTTTTCGAAAAGTGGTATCGTTTGGCCACAAGAATTCGAGGCGTTGAGCTTGATTCACCCTGTATTCCATGGATGGAAAGCCTTCATCCATGCTATGCCAAAGCTTAGATTTGAACGCAAATTTGGTAGAAACAGTTGCTTAGGCCCTGATTTTAATACACATCACAAGTTCTGTGTGTGTAATGATAACTCTTAGTTTTCTCAGTAACATGTGACAAGTTATCCCAAAAAACCTACCTTTTGATTGACATTCGGCGACATAGTAGGCTCCGGACTGGACACGTGGTCCGGACTATTCTGTATCCCCGAATCTGGCGAGACGTTAGGATTGGTGCAATACTCTTGCGCCTTGTCAGTTTTGAGATCCTTCTTCGGCCTACCCCTCCTCTTTTTCGTGCCCTCCTCCTCCGTTTTCTTGTTTTGGGGTTCGGCGTTGGTAGAGGGCAGCACAGGCGGTTTCAACGCCTCCGTCACCGGAATGGGGGGACAGGGGGCGTTCAACATCTGGGTCTGGGCGACGAACTGTTGGAGGAGGCTGTTGGCGTACAAGCTGCTCGGTGGAGGAGGGGCGTGCGTCTCGCCTTCGCTGGAGCTTTCCGTTGTACGTTGGATCAGGGCGTTGACGGCTTGCTGGGGAAGCTCCATGTCGCTGCCTGGAAGAATACGTGTAAATATATATCATCTTTTGGTGTACAAAGGGTACTAGTAAAGTTTTGCGATACAACGCAACAATGAATCGCAGGGTGCTCCATATTGAAACATGTTTATAGTAACCGCCGCGCTAAGTCTACGAGATCAGTTATTCATTAGCATTGAGAGTGTAAATTAATTGCGATGGCATTGAGGCTACCAGTAGGACGTCGTTGGAGGCTACGGTATTAAATACGGACCGTTATTAATTTCGTCCGTGGTTTAAGCATTCCAGCCATTGTCCTTAAACGCTGTGCGGCCGAGCATGCACCTATCCTTTGCAAGCTCTTCAAACTATCGTACTATCAGCATGAAGATTGGCTGCGTACAATCCATTCCTAAGAAAGGCAAAGAAACCGATCCTATCAACTATAGACCCGTGGCTCGTCTCAGCACCATGTCTAAGGTTATGGAGACTGTCAACAACATACAGCTCCTGGAATACCTGGGCAACAACAACATCATAATTAAATGATCGCCAGTATGGCTTCCGTAAGCATAGATGTACTGGTGATCTCCTGGCCTATGTCACTTATTTGTGGATTACTAAATGAAGTACAGTTTAACCCATAAAAAACTCAACAACACTGAAAAGAAGCCTCACGTTGGCTTACCAACTGTGGAAATGGAGGGTCACCTTCCGTCAAGCTTTTGGGTATCAAAATCAACAATAACATGTCCTGACACGACCACGTCGTCAGTATTGCTAAAACGACATCCCAGCAGCTTCCGCTTTAGGAAGATGTATACACTAGAGCTACTACTGCTGCTCTAGAAGGCACAGATCCGACCATAGAGTATTGCTGTATGGGGCCTCGTACCGAAACACTCTCTAAAGCTTCTGGACACTATCCATGAGAGAGCAATTAGACTAATCGATACGCCCAACTTCACAAAGGACCTCCACAGCCTGGAACAACGAAGAAGGTTGGCTGACCTGTCCCTGTTTTACAGATTCTATCACGGAAGATGTTCGAGTGAGCTCTCCCAGATAATAACACCAAAGGACGACCGAACGTGGAACACTAGAGAGGTACTGCGAGCTCATCCTTACCAGGTCGAGATCCCTACCCCCAGAACCAGTCTCCTCCAGCATTTCACCTTTTGGAGAACTTTGACGCAATGGAATGAGCTGCGGGAGAATTTATTTCCCGACGGACACAGCCTGCAGTGTTTCAAATCTAACGTGCATCGATACGTATCCTCTCGCAGCACTTCTACAGCGCCATAGGCTTTCAGCCTTAGCGGGAGGCTGACCATTAAAAAAACAGACCAGTGCACTAAGTGTTACTTGTCCATATCGTACAACGGTATTCATGTGGTATATACAGGGTGTCCCACGACGATTAAGACAAGCAATATATCGGAACTGGGCAATAGTAGAGAATCACAATTTTGGGGATATAAATTAGAGCAAATGTTGTGTATTTTCCTGTTATTGTGTTACCCAATGAGGTATTTGCGTTTGGTCACGTGACGTTCGATTCAAAATTATTAATGGGACACCCTGTATATTAATGCCTTTCTATGTTCCTCCCGATAAAACAATTACAACAAACTCGCACATTTGGGGTCTAAAGTGATTAATTCAAGAGCTACAGGTACTTAAAAGATTGTACCACTACCATTGATTATAACATGTACCCCTATGCTATTGTTCGTTTCATTTTTTGTCTTTGCCAAAGACTCTTTGGTAATGGTATAATCCTTTAAGTACCTGTAGCTCTTGAATGAATCACTTTAGACACCAAGTGTGCTAGTTTGTTGGAATTGTTCTATCGGGAGGAACACAAAAAGTCTCTAATATACAGGGTGTCTGATTAAAAAAAATGTAATCGGACGTCACGTGACCAAAAACAAATACCTCATTGGGTAACGAAATAATAAGAAAAGATGCAACATTTGCTCTAATTTACAGGCCAAAAATTATAATTATCTGCTGCTGCCCAGTTCCGATATATTGCTTGCCTTAATCGTCGTGGACGCCCTGTATGATTCCAAAGGAAAAAATTGATTCTAGAAGATGCTGACAAGCCGGAAAGGCCACGAATGTCAATTACGGATGAAAACCTTACTGCTACTAGAAAAATGCTTGACGAGGACTGGCGAGGACATACGATTTTATATTTTATTCATTGTGTGATTCAGTGAATTGTTGATTATTTTATCTTTTAACGTTGTTTATGTTTGAAATAACGCGATACAATAGAACGGTTTACAGAAATATCAACAACAAAAAAAAGAACTTTAATGTTCCAGTGGTTTTGTTACGTGTATTTGTTTCTTGAATTAAGAAGATGAAATATCAATTCAGAGCTTAACTCTCCTATAAACTCTGCTAGTGTACATTTCAATAGCATGTGATAGACATGCAGATTCCCTATTAGTCATGTTACCATCACATGCTTTCAATATGCCTTTGGGTTTTAGCAACTTTTATGCTTTATTAGTGTAATACTGTTGTCGACTATCATATGCTTTGTGTAGTTTCAGATCACTTTGTCTTGGATCAGGAGCATGAAATCCCTTGTTTCTGGAAAGAGATGACCATCTTGCAACCTGGGGTAACATTGTTTTTCGTTAATGTGGACTCGTATCGTAGTATGAACGATTTCCATGGAGTTGTTACTTTGACCAGGTGTTTATTTTATTGTGCTTAAGGGGTGTATAGTTTTTTTTTATCTGTTTTCACTATTGCTCTATGTTTGTCTCCTTAAGAAAAACCGCATAAATGGTTGCATTGGTCTTTTGCGAAGTGACAAATCTATACTTCCTCTCCGCTCCTTTTTTGTCTTTTATATGCACAAATAAGGATATTCTGTGTTTTGTGAATTATGTTAGGATTTTATAAACTGGTTACTTTTTCGCTAATGTACATCTCGTATTAAAATAAATAACACCCACCTTCCCCGGACAGATCCGCCCCTGCCGGCGACCTCTTATCCTCCCTGCACTCGTCGAAATCGTTGAAGGCGTCGACGTCCTGTTGGTCCGGCAAGATGGCGGCCAGGTCCTCCTGCCTGATCTCCTGCAAGCTGCAACTGGCCAACATGGCGCTGTCCGCGTCGTCAGAGTCTTCTCCTTCGGCGGCCGGTGCAGTACCGCCCCCACCTGCGCCAGTAGAGCCGGCCCCGCCTCCGTTGGAGCCTTGCTGGTGGCCACCGCCCTCGTCCGAGTCCGAGGAGGTGGTGCCTGACGAAGAGGAGGACGAAGAGTACGTCGACGGTCCGCGGGACAGAGGCAGCGATGCCATCTGGAACAAAGAAACATTCTCGGTAAGATTGGGCTGATTTGAATCACTGATTAAAATCACTTTTCACAAATGATTTTAATTTCACTCAAAAAATATAGCACAAGGTAATAAAGCTGAATATTTTAGCAAGAAATCTTTTTGTCGCGGCCTGTGTCTTTCCAGATTTATTAATGTAGCGTATTTAGTCGGTTTTTTTTCAGTAGAGTGGCACTACGAATGAAGGAACCAATGAAGGAGAAAGACCTTCTGGTGGTGAGAACCACCAGTGCATATGCCTACAAGCGGGTGCTTATGCGCCTTCTCCGTATCCTAGTTCCAAAGTCCAGCCCTCATGGGCTTGGCTCCTGCCCATCTTATATCGTCAGGTTCAAGAACCCTGGAACTTAGTATGGTCTGCCTGTGATACCCAAGAACTTCACAGCGACATAGAATATGCCGGGGCTTCTTGCTTCTCGCCACAGGGCCAGCGTGGACACGTCAGGTCACTTGCCACCCCCGCCACATACAAGTGACGTTTGAAGGTGTTATGGTAGGCCGTGTTATGGCTAGATAGCGGGTCACCGTTAGCCGGCTTCTGTCCAGTGAAAGAGAGAACTGCCCCACCTTGGTCAGAGGTCCTAAAAGGAGTTATCTAGCTTGACGGAGATGTCCAGAGATTCCTCTCCATTCTCATAAGATGTTGATTTTGCAACCACAATTCTGTCTTCCTTCTAATGGTACCTGCTTCCAGCCCCAGAGCCGGCTCAGGACCCAGGGAATTATTCCTCGACCTTTGTCTTGCTGAAATCATCGTCATCCAAGACCTTTCTACATTGCAGAATGAGCCTTGATGTAAACCTACAAGCAGTCAATGCTTTTAATGCTGTCTGGATGTCAGAGCAGATGGTAACTCGCCTCTTAGACCCCCAATTTCGTGAATTGGAGAGGCACAAGCAAAAATCGCATATTTCTTCGCTTGGAATACCGTGGTGTATTCTAGAAGAGAGAGAGGGAGAGATGGATTGGCACTAGTGATAGATATATTTTTTTCTTGAGCAAATGAGTATTAGGTGTAAACATTTGAATGGTTGGAAAAAAGGAACATAGTAAATTGCTCCTTTACATTGAAACAGCAGATCCCAATAAATCAGGGTATGGAAATCGACTCGTAAAAACTGCAAGAAAGGAGGTTGAATTGGATGCTCACAGCACATTAAAAAGATGTTTTCGAACGAAACAGTAAATAACGCATATGGAATACAGTGGGCGTATATCTTGGATATGAGGATGAGACAGAAATCGCCAAACAGCTCATATCTGCAAATGCTTCCTCAGTATCAGTATATATCAGTATTTGTTCGGCACTTGTGGATTTGCACACTTGGCTCTAAAAACACGATGGGGATATTAAGAGAGAGAGAGAAAATTAGTATTTTTGTTCAAATTATATAACATTCATATCATTACTATGTTTTTCATAGTATTTACGTCACAGACCTAGTATACAAATTATGTTATATTTGTTTTAATCGTTTTATCGCTTTTGATAAACCGTAAGATATGTATTTAACCCTTGTCTTTTGTAAATATGTGAGCAAAATAACTTTTTAAATTTTTAAAACTTGTTGCTGAACTAAGTGTAGAATAGCGTTGGTTAAATTTCGCCAATGAGGTTTACTACAGTTTTTGTTACCATGTAATTGTAGCAAAATAATGACGACTATTTTTAGTATATTTTTGTTGTTTTATACAATTTTAATAGTTGGTAACATTTTTACGTTACGTTTATTAGCTGCTATCAATAAAATAGGTTAAAAAATTGGAGTCCGTTTTAAATGATTGTAATAAATGAATAAAATAAAAAAATATTTCTTCTTAAAAACGTCGATTTCATATTTTTTTATAAAAATGGCATTTCGCCTAACCCTGCGGTCAGTGCTTCCTTTTGTGCGTAGGTCGATGTTATTTAGAAACAAGAAGAGAAAAAAATAGGCACTTGATCATGCATCATTGTGGGTTAATCAAAACCGCATCTGTTGAAATATAAACTCTTTACTAAGGTTTCGGATACCTCAAAGTAGAAAACATAGAAAATAGTTTGGAATGAGTGGCAGGTCTCCTGTTTACTTTTTGGAACTTTATGATTAAGAGATCTCAAAGATCGCCTGCAATGTTGATAAATCCAAAATGTGATAAGTGAGTCAGTGTTTTAGACTCATGAAGTTGTTCATCTTTCTGACACACTTTGGTTCAAAAAACATGTATAATATATGTTATATGGTGAATACCAAGACCTCTCCAATATAGAGTGAAAGAGCTAACTAAAGGAGGGCTAGTTTGAGTGTAAAATGGGATAAAATTGCTGCATTTCACAATGAGGTTGATAGCTTTCAGAGAAAAGTAAAGGACTCTGTCTACATAAGGTTGAATCGTTATTCTATTTATTATTCCAAATTGCTTTAGCAACTACCTCATTAGTTTTTATCGAAATTTGAGTGGAATTACCTGGACCTGATATAATAATCAAATTAAACATTCGCTGTTGTAAACAGAACTTTAAAATTTTGAAATCTGCCAAACCTCATCGTAGCATCATTTAACGTCTAGTTTCGGTTCAGAGCATAGTTTAAAATCACTATTTCATCAAAAAGGTATTTCATTGAAGATTATAGATTTAGCCTCCAGTCTTAGCTGCACCAATATATCTAAAATGTAATTTGTTATGTCTGACACGATACGAACATTATTTCGTCAAATACACTCGTACTTCAACCCTTTGCATCCAACATTGTGCAATCCGCCAAACGCATCCAGACTCTATTTACATTGTGTCGGTACAGCCATATTACATCCTCCCCCTTTCAGAATCCATCCACATTCACCCCACCTTGCACAGAATCACCTTCAGCGCCTTATCGCTGTCATCCATATCCATACAGATGGATAGCAACGGTTCACCAGACGAGACACATGAGCACACAGCAACACCCAACACCCGGTTTGGCGCGCTTTTTCCACCAAAACAATCGAAAAACGTCGTCCACGGCACACCGAGACGCGACGCCGACGACGCCAGGGCGATCGTCCACTGTCAATTCTCAATTTTACGCGGCGTCCTGCCACCGGGCTCGCAGAGGGTTGGTAGGCCGATAGTCTCTGTGTGTGTGTGTGATGAAAGGGGGAGGAAAACTCTAAAACGCAGGGCCGGAGTCGCCTATAATGTGCTGGTTAACTGCGTCATCTGATTTCATCCAACAGCCCAGAAAACGTTGCTGGTGGGCCCGATAGCTAGCATCCGTCTGGAATCTACGGTCCATTACAACTATAAACTTGCCAGTGACGTCATAGTTACGTAGGTGCGCAGTGTACCCTTAATCAGCTGGTCGGCTGTCATCCAAATCCTCGTCAGTAGCGTGTGTTACATTGATTTGCGGATCATCGTTTGTTATCTTGTGTGGTTTGTTTTTGATTTTGTATGGTTTTACGATGTGCCCAAGTCTAATGTCTCCGAAGACATATGAAGATCAGACTTACTATATCGATTTTATGCATTTTTTTTTCATTTTCGAAAGACGGCACTGCAAACTAAATAAACAGACCTAGCAGTTATGCCACAGATGTTCTTAATACATTTTGTCCCACGCGGATTTAATGGTGAAAATGCCATGAACTTTCTATGTCTAGTATGTCCATGGCCGGTAGACAAACTATAAAGAGTTTGTCCTTGCAACGTGGACTAACTTATTTGTTTGTCGTTCACTGGTTACCGTTTGTTTTCCATGCTTTCCTCTATTCAAAGAAGGGAGAAGTGAGACAACTTGGCAGGGACTGCGTTGTCAATGATATAAAAACTGCGTTATGTCGTTTAAAGAAAATTGAATGTATCAGTGCGGTTGAACGAACTATCATTAAGAGATCACCAAATAATGATATTTTATTTAAAACCGAGTTCTTTAATAGAAATTCCAAACGTTTTCAAAGTTATTAAAACGCTGTAAAAAGCTTTCGTCTCTACAATTGCCTGCCGTAGAGCTTCACAAGGAAATTAAACAAAAAAAAAATCAAAACCTCTCAAATCTTAGTGGAACTGACAAGCCTTGCAACGTGGACTAACTTATTTGTTTGTCGTTCACTGGTTACTGTTTGTTTTCTATGCTTTCCTCTATTCAAAGAAGGGAGAAGTGAGACAACTTGGCAGGGACTGCGTTGTCAATGATATAAAAACTGCGTTATGTCGTTTAAAGAAAATTGAATGTATCAGTGCGGTTGAACGAACTATCATTAAGAGATCACCAAATAATGATATTTTATTTAAAACCGAGTTCTTTAATAGAAATTCCAAACGTTTTCAAAGTTATTAAAACGCTGTAAAAAGCTTTCGTCTCTACAATTGCCTGCCGTAGAGCTTCACAAGGAAATTAAACAAAAAAAATCAAAACCTCTCAAATCTTAGTGGAACTGACAAGCTAATGTGGGATAACGATCCTGGGTTCACTTGGTTACAGCCAATGGACTAGGGTTCACTTGGTTACAGCCAATGGACTAGTATCATGAATTTTTTTGGTTGCATATGATAGAGTACGTCATAAAAAGCATCTCATTTTTTTTCTCCGATTTTTGTGGGCACAGGAAAGCCGTGAAAATAAGGAAAATATTTGAATTCTCCTAGGGCAGTGACGTCACTGCCCTAAAGGCGAACAGCCAATCAAAAGACAGATATGTGTGCTGTGTTGCCCTATTCTGATGGCGCGCGAAATGCCGGAGCTGTACGCGGCTGGCTCATCCATCTTGTCTTCTGTTCCCGTCTGCGAGTCGGAGCTGTTCTTGGCAACAATGCACTGCTGATGATTCGCGCGGTTGGCACTGATTGGCTGAATTTGAATTCCTTTCTTTAAACTTTGGAATGGAATTACTAAAAAACAAAATTATGTAGACAGTAACGAAATGCAGCAGTACGTTTATTTTTGTAAGCACTAAGCGGTTATGTTGTTCTTAACCTCGTGATACTAGTCCATTCTTTCTAACGGTCGTGGGTGCAGTGACAATCTAGATAACCAAGATAAAACTGATGAAGGTGACGTTACTGAAGAAACTGCCAAGATACGCCATTGCAATCATGGTGATGGAGAGTTTTATGTCATGTACAATGCTATTATCATATTATTTAATTTGTAAATATTAGTTTGTATGTCAAAAATAAAATATCCACGTGTACCATAGTTCAAATCGACTTTAGTTTGATTACCACCTAACTACCAAGTCAACCATGCTGCTTTGTATAGACAATCAATATGCATTTTGTCCCAAAGTGACAATCTAAATGCAGTCTGACGCCAGTTGCACACACACCAATTTTGGACGGCCGATAAAAAATCGGCCGATATTTTATCGGTAGCAGGTGCTTGCACACACACACCGGCCAAACAATCAGTTGTTTTGTGTTTCTGACGGCTGGACTAGAAGATGCGTAGCGACTATCGGTCGGTAAATAATCGATACGTGTTCAAGGCTGTATTTAGCCACGTATGTCACTGTGTCGCCGGTACGTCCCGGTACCGGCGGTCTGCAGTGGCAGTGGCCGGCTGCCGCCGATATTTTACCGGTATTATTTTACGGTCGGCATGTGTGTAAGGTCCCACTCCATCCAGAGGTTCACTATTGGAATTTGGACCGCCGAAATAAAACCGGCCGTCCAAAATCGGTGTGTGCAACTAGCGTAACGGTGTATTTCAGGCTTGGAAATATAATCGTCACTATATTTTTTGCATGTGCGCATATTTGCATGATTTTACATGGCAACTCCAAAAAACTCTATACGTGTAAAAAGGCATAGCTTTCTGTCGGTCCAAAAACTTGTTAAGAAATTGAGTTCTCCACCTATACACCGTGTCCCAGGACGAATCCAGAAAAAAGAAATCGCACTTAGGTTTCGGAATGTGAAGCCGATATCAAAAGGAATTATTCTGAAATTCGTATTTGTTTCAGGGAAGTCAACGTTTAAGTTGTTGTTGTTTAAGTAGTAAAGATAACTAAAACGTGTGTGGCCAACTTTCACTTTTGGGAATTCCTTGCAAAAGCGGTGAAGGTCGGATGACGCTAACGGATATTTTGAATGTACTTGTCGATTGTTTACAGCAAATATCGTATGATGTATTGCTTGTACGGTACGAAGATGATAAAGAGGGTCACACTTTAATCAATTCGCAATCTAATTAAGGGAATTTCAACTTTTTGCTATTAAGAATAAACATATAATTTAATCGTATTATATCATAAGTCGGTGGCAGAAATCGTCCCTTAAAGTTTTTGTCATTCGCCCTGGGACACGGTGTATAAATTTACCCATACATACACATTAATCTTAATTAGGTAGGTATCAGATTTGTGAGAAGAAGCGTCCTACTATATAAAAACCTGTATTTAGATTTTACAGTCGATCATCATTTCGACGCTAGAAGTATCTAGTTGTCAAAAAGTTCCTGAGTTCACGTGTGACTTAGCAGCTTTTTGAACTAACTCCACCAACTGATTGTGTAAAGATGCCCCCTAGAAGACGTCAGCCCCAGTTTACACAATTAACCCCCTTTGAACGGGGTCGGATTGTAGACCAACGAGAACGTGGTGCTTCTTTCAGAGCAATTGCTGTAACCATGGGGCGTAGCGTGGCTACAGTTGTTGCAGCATGGCGCTCATGGATCGCAGAAAGGTGAATGCAGCCGCCTAGAGGTTCTGGGCCAGCTAGGAATACTACAAACCGGCAAGATCTTCATCTACAACTACTGGCCGTTTGAGACAGAATGCGATCCACTCGAGCTGTTGGTGACACTTGGTACGCAGCTATAGGGAGGTCTCTCCAAATCCGCACGGTGTATCACAGACTCATAGCGGCCACATATAGTACTTGTAACTCACTGCAGATCATCTTTGCAAAAAAAAAAGAAAAGAAGAAGAAAAAAAAGCGTTCTACTACGTAAAAACCTGTATTTAGATTTTACAGTCGATCATCATTTCGACGCTAGAAGTATATAAGTGTTAAAAAGTTCCTGAGTTCACATGTGACATGGCAGCTTTTTGAACTGACTCCACCAATCGATTGTGTGAAGATGACCCCTAGAAAACGACAGCCCCAGTTTACACAATTAACCCCCTTTGAACGGGGTCGGATTGTAGACCGACGAGAACGTGGTGCTTCTTTCGAGCAATTGCTGTAACCATGGGTTGTAGCGTTGCTACAGTTGTAGGAACACTACAAACCGGCAAGATCGTTATCTACAACTACTGGCCGTTTGAGATAGAATGCGATCCACTCAACTTGTTGCTGGCACTTGGTATGCAGCTATAGGGAGGTCCCTATAAATCCACATGGTGTATCACAGGTTGTGCGAGATGGGTACAATATCATAGCGGCCACATATAGTACTATAACTCACTGCAAATCATCGTTACAAACGGTTAGATTAGTGACAAAAACACCGATAATCACATGCTAAAGGATCAGACAGTCTTCTCTGAAGAGTCCAGGTTTTGTCTGGGGGGCACACGACGAGACGACGAGGTTGAACAACGTGATCACCAGTTTTCTGTTGAGCGCCATGTACACCGTCCTATTGGTTTGACGATAATTGAGATATTCTAACTTAACTGACACTGGCCTGAACCTCAGTATTAATTTCCTCATACTGCATTTGAAACCGGCTCTGAACGGCAGACATGCACCGAAAAGGGACGGAGCGAAAGAGTGGAAGAAGAGAGAGGGGGTGCGAGAGAGAGCAGGAATGAGCAGCGTGAGGGGTGGAAGGCGATGCGCCAACTGTTGCTTTCGCGACTTTTTATCATAGGAGGCGCGGGGGATACTAAGAGGGTGAATGGCATCGCGTGTTGTCTACATGTGGAAATCGGCTCAGGTAGCATCAAACATTCATAGAAATCTCTTTGAAAATGGTAAGGACAATAGCAAACCCGCACATATTTTACTTCCCACGGCGATAGGCTAAAAACTTTGAATTCAAGAAATATTACTGCCATAATACATTTAATTTACGTTCAAAATTTGTAGAAAAGTATAGTGTCGCAAGAGAATCGATAATCGCTAATTTACAATTACCTGTAAATTTTCTACTTCACGACGTTTCGATTGGCTTGAGTGATATCTTCTTTTTCAGTCGAGACTTGGAAGTTGTCCGAGGCGACAAAGAAAAGGATCAAGAGTTTTGAACCGGGAGTTTATCGAAGAGTCCTAAGAATTTCCTGGGTTGCTTTTAATGTAATATCCCAAAGATGTCTGGATATGAACCAAGATATTTATACGTGTTTTATCGATTATAATAAGGCATCCGATAGGGTTCAACATGATCATCTAATTAAGCTACTAAAAGTACTAAAAGATAAGGGACTAGACCGCAGAGATGTTAGATTAATATCAACCCTATATTATAACCAAAAACCCAAGATAAGGGTAAAGCAGAACATATCGAACAATATTGAAATAAAGAGAGGAGTCAGACAGGGATGCGTTCTTTCGCCAACTCTATTTAATCTATACTCAGAAGATATAATCAGCAGGGCCATAGAAAAAGTAGAAGATCGCAATATAGGCATCAAAATCAATGGAACACCATTAAACAATATACGATATGCTGACGACACAGTTTTGTTGGCAGAAACCCTAGAAGACTCACAGACCCTGTTGAATGAAGTGGTATAAAGCAAAGTTTACGGGATACATATAAGTTGGATCACTCCGCAAAAATATCAAAACGGCCTGCTCTTTGCTCCGTCTCCCCGGTACACCGGCAGCAGTGTACCGACGTCAGCCGGGAGATACGGGGCGGCGCAAAATAGAGGTTGAACGTGTTTAACGCGAAGTATATACAGTATACAAAAATATCGGATTTTGTTATCTCTGATTTGTTTGCAGGAAATGGATAATCTTTTTAGAAGTTTGAGAGTAATCAATTTCGCGAGAAAAGATATTACCAATCAATTTAAATTTATTAACGGATCGAGAATGACAATCAGATCCATCCTTACTTTGTGGTAAACTTGAAATCTAAGGGATATAAATACAGGGTGTTTCACGACAATTAAGACAAGAAATATGTCTGAACTGGGCAGTAGTAGAGCATTATAATTTTGGGCATGTAAATTAGAGCAGATGTTGTGCCTTTTTTGTCATTGAGGTATTTGTTTGACGTGACATTCGATTCAAAATTATTAATGGGACACCCTGTATATTTGTGGCTGTGTTCCTCCCGATAAAAAAATTCCAACAAACTAGCACACTTGGGGTCTAAACTGATTAGTTCAAGAGCTACAGGTGCTTAAAGGATTGTATCACGCTAAAAGCGTAGTGAGACAAAATATTCATTCGGTGGTCTTACCAGACCACCCAGGGACATTGTAAATTATATTTTTGAGCTCGAAAATATTTTTATTGATAACTTTAACAATTTAGTTTCTACAGTAGCAATTGGAATGATGCTGGAAAGCAAAATGTCAAAAATAATTTATTCACATCCATGTAAAGCACATGATTACCTTTTAAAATTGTACATACCAGTTCGTATATACTATACCATAAAATTCATAAACTGTGATCTCAAAAATAAGCCAAATAAACAAATCATTAAGGTAAAAATACTACAGCACCTTTGAACCAATTTTTACGTATCTACGAAATAGCTACAATATGCGAAAATATTTGAGATTCATTAGTAATAGTTTTACGATATTATATATATTTTTGATATCCATTTATGTAACTTAGTGTATTAGCAAAATAAACGTTATATTTGTATGTCTAAATCGGCCGTCAATACATAGTTTTTCAATGACCCTTGTATATACGTATAACCAAGGCGTTAGCAAGCCCCGCTAAAAGACCCTCCTACTTGAGCAAAAACCAACGCAAAAACTAACTGACGCGTGCGGCCGCGGCATCGCTTTCATCTGAGTTCTTCAAAGTGCCGACGGAGAGTGATCCAACTCATATGTATTCCGTAAACTTTGTATAAAGTAGTGAAACATATGGGCTCTCATTAAACATAAATAAAACAAAGCTTATGCTAATATCTAAAACAACACAAAACATTGGAAATTTGTATATAGACGACCTAGCGGTTGAACGTGTTAAGCGATATACTTATCTTTGTTTGGCGTATCATACAATTTTATTCGATCAAGTTCTTGACTGAGTAGGGATATAGTTAGGAGGTATTTAATAATAGGCAGTGGATCCGGTCCCGGCAGCCGGGACTGTACAATTATAATCAAAATCCCGGCAGCCGGGATTTTTTACATTTTAATTTGAAATCCCGGCATCCGGGATTTTGATTGTAATTTTCAGGTCCCGGCTGCCGGGATTTATTACATCAAGAAAAGAAATCCCGGCACCCGACATTTCCACATAAGAAATTTGAGGTTATCTTCATGCTCTGTTTATAGTTTATACCTTCAGTCTTTGGTGAATGGTGTTGTACAACGAACACAACACTCCCAAAGTAGTAACATATAATATAGCAGAAATGAAAATGCCAATCGGAATCAGAAAGCGTGGAAGACCAAAGGGATTAGAAAATACAGTTATAGGTATACCCAAGAAAAGAAAAGCTATTAAGAAAATTCATTTCATCAAATTTAATTACAATAAAAAGGAAAAACTATTATTGTCCTGGATTATCAAAGACACAAATAAAATTGACAACATATCCTCACCTAGTTTCCTTATACAGGACTATGATATAAAAGAACCAGATCTTATCAACAACAAGATTATTGAAGAGTCAATTGTGAACGTTTTTTATATTCGAAGATATTTCACAAATGAAGCATGGAATACTTTGAGTCCATCATTAGAAAGGAAAAAGAACTGAACCACTGGATATGTGCTGCTTGTAACCGTGATGTCAATGAAAGTTTCATCAGATGTAGTAGCTGCTTGATCAGTACCATTTGATATGTGTTTCTCTGGCAAGAAGTCCTAAACAGAAATATTGGTTTTGTCGGAGATGTTAGTTTAATAAACAAAGAATAAATGTTATAAGACTGTATTCATACGTTAAATAATAATAACTGAAAGTTTGTAGCCTGTATATGAAGTCAAAACGTACGATTTTGTACAAACGTGTTAAATATAGTCATTTGTGTAACTAGTGTTATCTTTGTCTATCTAACGTAGATTTTCATTTGTTTATTTTCCAAACGTAATGCATGGTTTATAAAACCAACAATGGTTGTTTGGTTGCTTTTTTTCATTCAAGTACAACTTGCAATAATATTAAAAATTGCAAAATTTTTGATGATAGGTTGTTTTTTTTTCATTTAAGTACAACTTACAATAATATTAAGAATCACAAAATTTTTGACGAACCAAACGCGCTGCCGGGATTTCTTTTCTTGATGTAATAAATCCCGGCAGCCGGGACCTGAAAATTACAATCAAAATCCCGGATGCCGGGATTTCAAATTAAAAAGTGAAAAATCCCGGCTGCCGGGATTTAGATTATAATTTTAAGGTCCCGGCTGCCGGGACTGGATCCACTGCCTTAATAATAAGGAAGCAGTTACATCAAATTAGCTCAGTTTATATTTTCATTATTTCTACATTCCGCCACACCAACAGAGTCAAATGTCCATTCCTTATGAATCTACCAGAGAGAACGAAACGTATTATTTGCTTTTTATTGGATGCTTTAGAAAGAATAATCTTTTCATCTTAATCAGACGGAAAGTCGTTAAAATTTTACTGGCAATAAACAATTTTATGTTGGATAACTAGCTGTTAATGTTAAACTAACTATAACTAATTCGGAAAATTTCATAATTAAGATTCGTCTGTTGTATTTTATCTCAACGCAATTTCATGCAATTTGAGCCAGTAAGTGGGAGAAGTATTGGAATTGCATCGCAAATCATAATAATGATAAATTGTTATTAACAGTTGCTTACAAATGAAACAAATATAGTTAAAAAAAATGTAGTCAAGTTGATTGACTCAGTACTTCCCACACATTCCGATGATACCAGTTTTATTATTTTCCCACAGCATGAAACTATAGTCTAGATGCCCCTGCAACCAAATCATCGCTCGCCCGACCGCAAAAAGTGTTTTATTCTACTAGGTGCTTCTTTCACAGGTCAATGGACAATCTATTATGAATACAACACATTATTGAGTTTTACAAACCCCCAACCCCGAACCACCCCAATTTCACCCCCAACCAAAAAAAAAATTAAATGATCAGGAACCCTTAAAACGTCTAAAACGAAGTTTGAGGTGTTTTTTATATTTTTAGTTTTTTTTATTATTGCCGCGCCGCCTCTGAAATGATTTCTAAAAACCATACGCGCTTTCCATACTCGTCGCGGTAATAAATCTGTGTCAAAATGTCATTGAAGTCAATTCAGAAGTTTCCAGGTATACAATTCAGAACGATCCAATGTAATCTCGTATGTATTTTGTATGCATCAGAAAGTTTAAGTCCCTTGGTTTCTGTAATCGGCAAGGCAATGTTCCGATGGACCTAAAAAAGTGTATTATGCCGCTTCCATAGGTCAATGGGCAGCCTATTATGAATACAAAAAAATTCAGTTTTACTACCCCCCCACCCCTTAATCATCCCAATTTCACTTCCACTCTAAAAAAAAGTAGAAAATCATAAGGAACCCCTAAAACGCCTAAAAACAAAGTTTGAGCTGTTTTCATATTTGTAGTTTTTTTAATATTGCTGCCGCCACTGAGACGATTTCTAAAAAGCAGACGCGTTTTCCATCCTCGCCAAAGTAGTACTTCTTCCAAAAAAAAATTCATTATCATCAATTCAGTAATTTCCACATTATAGAATACAGAACGATCTAAGGCAATATTCGTATGTATACATCGGAAAATTCTCAAAGTCCCTTGGTTCCTGTAATACACAAGGCAATGTTCGGATGGACCTAAAAAAGTGTATTATGCCGCTAGGTCTTTCTCTCTCAGGTCAGTAGACAGCCTATTATGAGTACAACAAATTTCTCAGCTTTACAACCCCCCACCCCCCCAACCACCCCGATTTCACGCCCACCTAAACAAAAAAAGTAGAAAATGATCAGGAACCCCCAAAAACGAAGTTTGAGGCATATTTGAAATTTTTCGTTTTTTGCTAATTACTCCGCCGCCCATGTACCGATTTTCAAAATTGTAGCAGCATTACCTACTACGACCCTACACCATATCGCTGCCCAAATTTCATCAAAATCTATGCAGCGATTACTGAAATTAGGAGGCTAGAAAAACGCCAACAGACAGACAGACCGACAGACAGACAGGCCGACAGACAGATAGACCGACAGACAGACAGACAGACAGACAGACAGACAGACAGACAGACAGACAGACAGACCGACGGAAATGAGTGACGTGGATTTTCGTTATGTAGGCATCATAAAACGCCCAAAAAGTATATTATCTCAAAATCGAAAATTTTCGCGATCACAATGCTCCCCTCACCTATCGCTGTAGGAAGTAAAAAATAAAAAACATGCTTTAATGTCACTAAAAAGTGGAAATTAATTGTTAATATTAGCTGACAATAATGAAAGAAAAATAGTAGTAGATATCATGCTGAAAAAAAAAGAATAGGTAACCCACGCTTTTTTCACAATAAATCTCGTAATTTCGGTCAGTATTATTTTCAGCTTATAATATGAATTATTTTTTACTCTTTAGTTCTCGCGTTCTTTAGTTTTTGAAACCTATGTTTCACTTTTTAGTCCAGGATAATAGGACAAACATTAAATTACTGTACTGTCCTGCACTGAGAGGATCATTAATATTGGCGATAAATTCATGTAGCTCATTCACCATTTCTAAAAAAAGCGATGCAGGTTGTTTTTAACTGGAACTTTCACCATTATATATAGAATCTACAAATAGTAAGCTTCATACTTAAATTACTCGTGACTTCTTGATACGTCTTTTACCCAACCAGATTTCTTTCTAGAAATATATCCATGAAAAATTGACGGTTTGTCGCAAAAACCTGTTGATAGACATCCCGCACCTGTTCAGAAGTTAAAAATAACTTTTTTATGTCAATTTTGTATATAATTTACGTATACGAGGTTATTGGCGTTTCAAGGAAACGAAAAACACACCTCCGCTAATTGATTAACCACACTAAATTGATCATCATATAGTTCCTCGTCTGCTTATACTCACGTGTAAATGACCTTGTGAGGTCAACCGGCAAGTTAATATTCTTGAAGGCGTGCGGTCTTGAATTTTATTACAGCGTCGTCTATAAAATTGCCATTATCGAATGTATTAGTTGTATGTATATATTAGTTTCGTGTAATGGTAATAACGAATGTACATACAATTTGATGGATCTTGTCAAATAAATATTTGTATATCTTATCCAACTGATGTAGTATGCGTCTTCATCTTTAATGAAGTTTCTAAGTTGTGAATTCGTTTAACTAGAAGATATTTTAACTGAATCTTCCAACCTAAAACGGTAACTGAAAATCAAATGCACTAAACAGAATATCAGTTAGTTCTATATGGTGTTCCATGTCAATTTCCGAGATTGGTTATAGGTTATAGATTAGGAATATGTTCTATTTTCTTCTGTTCCTATTTTTCTAGTCTGACTGCCTGACAAACTGACAATGGAGTTTCAGGACGTTGTTTAGCGATGATGATAATGGAATTATTGAAATTCTGCAATAGGGAGAGGGAAGATTTGTTGTAAAAGTGGGAGGAAAAAGAGTTTGTGATGTGGTTTAGTCTAAAGACCACGGTATTGCATATTTTGTCCCTTTTTACTTCCCACATCGATAGGTGAGGGGAGTATTGCGATCGCGAAAATTTTCGATTTTGAGATAATACGTTTTTTGGGCGTTTTGTTGTTCTACATAAGGAAAATCCACGACACTCTGTCTGTTGGAGTTTTTCTACCCTCGTAATCTCAGTAACCGCTGCATAGATTGTGATAAAATTTGGGAGGCGATACGCTGTGGGGTCTTAGTAGGCAATGCTGCTACAATTTTGAAAATCGGTCCATGGGCGGCGGAGTAATTAGCCAAAAACGAAAAAATTCAAATATTCCTCAAACGGTTTAAGAGTTTCTGATCATTTTATACTTTTTTTTTGATGCGGCTGAAGTTGGGGTGGTTGGAGGGTGGGGGGTTGCAAAACTAAAAAATGTGTTGTATTCATAATAGACTGTCCATTGACCTATGAACGAAAGACCTAGTGACATAATACACATCCGAACATTGCCTTTCATATTATTACACCAAGGGACTTTTCTGATGTGTACATATACGAGTATTGCTTTAGATCATTCTGTAATGTAGAACAGTCATTATTTAATTGATTTTAATGAAATTTTGACACAGTATTACTACCATGGCGAGGACGGAAAATGCGGATGGTTTTTAGAAATCATGTCAGAGGCGGGACAGGAATAGTAAAAAAATCTAAAAATATAAAAACAGCTCAAACTTCGTCTTCTAAGCGTTTTAGGTGCTCCTGATCGTTTTTTACTTTTTTTTGGGAGGAGGGGGTGAAATTGGGGTGGTTGTAGGGTGGGGGGCAGTAAAACTGAAATATTTGATGATGGCGATGATTTGGTTGCAACGGGACTTCAGACTATAGCTTCGTGCAATGACAAAATATAAACTGGTATCTATCACCGTAATGTGTGGGAAGTACTGAGTCAATCAATTTGACTCCATTTTTGAGGACGATATTGTAACTATTACAGATAGATATGAAAAACGCTAGCTGTAGGATTGATTGACCTGTGCTTTAATAGTTGAACGCTAAAAACAACTATTTAGCTAGCAGCTGTCGCTAACAAACTGATCGTTTTATCTCAGCATTGAGAAACTGGCCGTCAGACACACAAACAGTACAATAACAAGCATAATATTGAGTTAGGGTTGTAAAAACATGTAAGATTTATAGTTAAAGGAATCAAAGGAGTTTTAGAAATACGACAAAAGACATTGTTTGTTTATTAGATTTGCTCGAAAATAAAGGTTTATTTCCAAATTCACTAAAAGCTGATGGAGACCCTTATAGGAGAATATTAAATCTGCAAAACACCTCCTTATGCAAATTAACGTTTATTAAATGTTTTATATCTGTATCATGAAAGACCATGTTTGTTTTGTTTTTATTTTCATGCTTACATCCACATGTGGATTTCTCAATTTTCTGGTACGAATTTAAAGGAAAGACCATGTTACGCGATTTCGTCGGTTGTCCCTCAACCCCTCAATAAATGGAGCAGTGCTCATATGGATTTAATCCAATCTTAGCACCCGGTTTATCATGCGACCAGGACCAAAAAGTTTGATAGTTTTTATAGTGAGATAATAAAAAATAAGATTCCTTAGCTACTCTATAACTCAGAACGTACTCGTTAGATTTCGTTGCATTTTATGGTTTTGAGAGCAGCTACTGTATCAAGGACAGAAAAGTTGTACTTCACATAGTAGCGGGGGAGAAAAAATTATACATACGAGTACAAAAACCTCGTTTTAGATGGCAAATATAAATGTTTTTAAGACTGTATTAAGAACGTTTTAAATTAAATAAATAAACTACTATTTAACGATCATGTTTTTCTGAAGTCATTGCTTATGCAGTTTCTGAACTTAACAGGTTATTTTTTTTTTCGATTCATCGCTGCTTCACTGGTCCATATACCACATCCCTTCACTAAAATTTCAATCACATTTGCAGCTTTTAGCTAAGCACAAAATGATTGACAAAAACTACTTTGGAACAGTTTTTTATCTTAAGAACAACTTTCTAAATCTGGGTTCTTAAAGAACACAGATCATCTGCATTATTGCGACGTTGCTTGTCGCAAGACCGAATAATGTATCACACTGAAGTGCAACCGCAACACAAAACCGCATCTTCTTCGGAACGTAAGAACACGCCCTAGTAAGATACAGAAACACCACACAGCTCACTCCTTGGTTTAGAGAACATTCATTAGACTTTTTCCTGAAACATATCCTACCACAACTGATCACAGTCCACCGACGAGTAATAAATAAAACCACAACTCTATTGTCGCCCCTTTGTATTATAGAAACTTGCTCCTATTTTAGAATGTGAATAGCACAATTTATTTGGTTTTGAATTCCCAGAATCAAAGCTAGAACTTTCTTCAACTGTTTATCAAAATAGTAACTTCACTTTTGGTGAAACGCATAAGCCGCTGGTGAAAATGTCATGCATCCGTCTCTATCGTGAGTCCCACCACGGCATGATAGAAGGGAAGTTTAAACACATGAGACGGGAGCAGTGTTGCCAGATTCTTCTTTCGGAAGTCGCAAATGATGGGTCTAGGGTCGTATACTTCAATACTTAAGGGTCCCTTAAGTAAGGCTTCGTGTTTCGACGGCTACTTGAGAATACCTTAAGAAGGCTCCCTTGAGTAATACTCAAGTAACGAAAGGTCAACATGACATGTCAACGTGACATTGCAGTCAAGGCGATTTTGTAGGTTAATCTTGGAGAACGGTGTTGTCAGTTTCTGTCACATCCGGAAAAATGTCCGGCACAAAACGCGAAATACTGGCACAAAACAAAAAGAGATGACAGAAAAAACAGAAAAATGCGTAGGCATAGGCATTACAAATTGACTTAGATTTGAGATATCACAACATCGTCAAATGATTCCCGCAGTCTCGTAGATGTTGTCTAGGAAACAGATACACAAAGAAAGCCACACTTGAGGGTCCCTCAAGTATCCCTTGAGTATTACTTAAAATCCAAAAAGTTGCCATCGCGCCATCCTATTACCGATATTATGTTAAAATAGGTATAATGAGCAAAGAAAAAGCCCTCCATATATTTATGCAGCAACAATGGCGTGATGTGACCATGTAAAACAAGCAAATTTTGAATACATCCCTAAATCGCCTAATAATGCTTTTTAAAAAGCTTTAACTTCCGATTTAGGCTCACCCTAGCCTGCGAATCTCGATATAAACAGTGCGAATGATCTGTGACAGATGACAAAATCTGGTTCCGTATTAAATGTATCTGATGTAAAAATCTTTATCCGGATTAAGAGATCACGGCACTAACTTTAACAAACTGTCACCCATTTTATTGACATCTTTTTTAAGCTTGAGGTTCGGCTATTTGTTTAATATTTAGAATTTATTTGTTAGGAATATTATCATTATTTAATGAAATATGACGCTAAATGAGAAACAAACAAGGAACCTGACTTCACTCTTGTATTTTGCGATTTAGCACCTTTTGCGTTTTTGCTTGACGACAGGATTCAATAATATAAAAAAATACTTCAACAGATAAATAATACGCTTATTTAGATAATTTAATTTAAATCATGATCCTTAAGTGACACAAACCTGTTAATAAATTATAAGGGGGTTTCAATAAGGAAGCAAGATTTGAATTGCCCGCCATGTTTGACATGTCATAATGCAACAAATCGAAAAACTGCATCACTAGGAGTTAGTAAACAAGGAGCATTACGCTATAGAACATCGCCACCCGAATGATGTTAAAAACTAAAACGAAAAGTCCAATATTTGATCAACGATATATATATATACACGCGAGTTGGTTACGGTCGCTGCCGCTTCTCGCATCTCAACTTCCAATACTTTCTATCGTGCCAGTCTCCTTCTTGGAGTCCTCTGGCTGCCATGGACTCTTGTATGTCAGCTTCCCAGCTTCGAGGTGGCCTTCCCCTTTTCCGTTTTTCTTGTGGTGACCAGTGCCACACTCTCTTGGGCCACCTATCTTCATCCATCCTTTGGAGATGACCATACCATATTAGCTGTTTTTGTTCAACAGTATCTATTATAGTTTGCTCCACTTTCATGATTTCTCGTATCTTATCGTTTCTGATACGATCGAGCCTAGATATTCTTGCACCTCTTCGCCAGAAATCCATTTCAAGGGATAAGAGTTTTTGCCGATCTTTTTTATTTAGTTCCCATGTTTCGGAGCCGTAGGTACATATACTCTGGACTATTGTTTTAAAGATCATAGTTTTTGTCTTGGCGCTTATATTTTTGCTCCAAAGTACTGAATTTAGCTGACGGATGGCATTTCTCCCTTGTCCAATTTTGTTGCGTATATCTTCAGTACTTTTTCCTGTAGAGGAGATAGTGACGCCTAGGTATTTGAAAGATGAGCATAGTTTTATCATTTCGTTGTCTATTTGCATGTCGCTTCTGTCATTTTCATCACCTACTATTAAGTATTCAGTTTTTTGCATGTTTATAACGAGGCCCCATTTTTCATACTCATCCTTTAGTTTTCGCAACATGTAGTTTAAGTCATCTCGGTCTGTACTTAACACTACCTGGTCATCTGCGAACAATAATGTGAATATCACATTTTCTCCTATAGGTATTCCCATACCTCCACATTTCCTTTTCCAGACCTTGAGCGCTCCTTGTAGGTAGATCTTGAAAAGTAACGGTGCTAGGGTACAGCCTTGTCTTAAGCCTTTTGTCACTTTGAAGTCCTCTGACACTTCATTATTTGTCTTCACTGCACCAGTACAGCCGCTATATAATTCTTTCACTGCGTGGATATACATTTTGGAGATGTTTTCGTTTTCCATGCAAGGCCATAACTTGTTTAATGGCACAGTGTCATAAGCCTTCTGGAGATCAACAAATGCCATATGAACGGTTCGTCCTCTTGCAATTCTTTTTTCTGTGATATTTTTTATAGTAAAAATGCCATCTATACATGACCGGCCCGCCCTGAAGCCATTTTGTTCCTCGGATTCTTTGAATTCATCTTCGATGCGATGCTTTAGGATGCGTCCGTATAGTTTTGCCACAGTGCATATGACGCTAATCCCTCTGTAGTTTTGGCATTTTTGTGTGCTGCCCTTTTTATGTATAGATGTTATTATGGACCGCTTCCATTCCTTAGGAACTTCTTCTCCTGCTAGGCATTTATTGAATATGTGAGCCAATAGCTCCATAAGTATATCAGGGCCTGCTTTGACCAGTTCAGCTACGATATTACCTGGGCCCGGTGCTTTACCGTTTTTCATCTGTAGAATACTTTTTCTCACTTCAGACGGTGTTATTTCTTCTACGATGGAATTGTAAGCGGTACTATCATTACCTTCCATCTGCGTTATCGTGAATTCCACTCTCTGTTCTGTGAGTAGGTCTTCGTAATACTTTTTCCATTCTTGTATGCTGATTGGACTCATTCTCGTAGCGTTCTTTGTTTGATTTCTCATAGTTTTGAGTACCTTCCAGGCTTTGTTTGTTCGTGTGTTACCAATGTTCTGATCGACGTCTAGGCATACCTTCTCCCAATATTCATTTTGAGCATTCCTTACTTCCCTCTGGACTTCTTTTCTTTTTTTCTGATAGTTTGTAATGTCTTGTGGCGATCTTGTTTCCAGCCTTTTTCGGTGTAGATCTTTCTTTTCTTTTACGAGGGCTTCGAGCTTGTCGTTCCACCAGGGTGTAGTATTATGCCGTCTTGGTTCCTTGTGTAGGGTGCCTAGAGCTTCATTGGCTGCTTGGTGTATGCATGATTTCACTGTCTCGTACATCCTCTCTGCTGTGTCATCCTGTACTTCTTTCAGTTTGTTTGCGAGTCTTATCTGATACAAGAATTTCGTCGAGTCGTCTGTTAGTCCTCCTATGTTGTATCTTGTCGTTTCTATTGTTGTTATTTTGTCATCTGTGTCTGCTTTAGTTTCGTTTACTTTTCTGTAGGTAAAGTATATTTTTGCTAATAGTAAGTGGTGGTCTGATCCGCATTCTGGACCACGCATTACTCTCACATCTAATATTTTAAAGTTAGACACTTGCTTGACAACCACATAATCGATAATAGATTTCAGCCTCCTAGTTGTTTGTTCCCAAGTATACCGGTGAATCATTTTGTGTTGATAGAATCCATTTGCAATTTTCAGGTGATTGCTCTCGCACATTTCAATGATTCTCTCTCTATTAGAGTTCACGACATCTTCTCCAAATTGTCCCACGGCAGGATCGTTTCTTCGTTGACCCACTCTACCATTTAGGTCCCCCATCAGGATGATTTCCTTTCGATTGCTGATACTGCTCAGTAGGTTTGTCATACTATTAAAAAACTCATCTTTCTTCTCTACTTTGGCATCTTCATTTGGCCCATATGCTGCTATGATTACGAGGGGATGGTTTTTAATTTCCATTTCTACAGCAAGGATTCTGTCATTTATTTGTTCCCATGACTTGATATTCCGTTTGTATTTCATATGTATTGCTATTGCTACTCCACTACTCCCTCTTTCCTCTTTAGGTACTCCGCTGTAAATGAAGGTATACTGATCCTTTTGTTCTACTCCTTTCCCTTTTTTCTTGACTTCCGTGAGCGCTATTATGTCCAGTTTGTATCGTTCAATTTCTTTGAATACTTCATAAATTTTCGTTCCTATCCCTTGAACGTTCCAAGTACCAAATCGCAATGTCCTTTTCATAGCCAATTTCCGTTTCCTAGAATGTCTGTCCTTTTCCGAGGCATTGTTGAGATATTTTGCAAGCTCACAGTTTTGCAGGTGATGGAGCGCAAATCCATCGCCCTAACCCCCAACCTGGAGGGCCGGGTAATTTGATTTCGAGGTTGTCTTCCTCTAGGCTAGCTGTCTAACAGGACTGTGGAGGCTAGCCTCCCCCGTTTTATAGGTTGCCACTTGCGCCAGATCTACCGTGCCGAAGTCCTTCTTCTACGCCTTCTCTGCCGGTGTGGGCTTCACCCGTATCCCTGGGCAAGGGGGTTGCGATATACCCCGCAACACTGGGTCCCCAGTAGAACTCAGCCACCGACTGGATATAGTCGGGCCCACCCCCGCGACGTGGACGCGCCTACTGAGATTTGCCTAAGTGAGTTCAGAGAAGATGTCTCTGGGTCTCCTTAGGCCGGGTTAATGCTCATGTATGACTCCATAATCGAAAAATACGAAAGGGCTGGTTCAGCATTAGTTTTTCATTTATGTGAAACATTTTCTTGAATTTGAGCACGGACATGTTATGTCATTGAAAAGAGAAAACAAATACCCATCAAATGAGCCGAATGAAGGGGTATATTGTGATTAAAACAAAAATAAATGTTTTTCGTTACTCATTTGTTTTCTGAAACAAATACAATGAATACTGACGTATTATGGAAAATAAGATATCAAACAACTTTCATATAAAAAAGTTATTTATGTAATCTTTATTTACTGAGATATATACCTATTGTATTCAATGGACACACTGTATAGGTACCTGGGGATAAAAGGGATGGATCTCAACAGGATATTCAAAGAACCCCTAACTTGCTATACGCGAATTTAAAATCCCCCAAATCTGCTATTTGCGAGTTTTTAGCAAAAATGCCACAAACCTAAAAGTTTGCCAACTTGTGAAAAATTCCGAAATCTGGTAACACTGGAGGAGATTACGATATATGGTCCAGCCTCAGAGTAACAACTGAACTTAAAACCGGCGGGGAACCGTAAAACAAACGATCGGACCACCAGGTGCAAACCATAACAGTGCAAGGTGTACATTTTTTTCGTCGTATGTCCTTCCCCTTTAACGCGAGTAAATATTTTAAGGTGGGGCGATTTTTTGTTATAGGTAGATGGGGTTACTTCAGTAGGAGTTGTTAACGACAGATGTCGCCTGAGTAACCATTCCATACCAAAAATGGAGATCTATGCGCTGTCTTTTGTATGTATAGCAAATGGAATCAATGAGATTGACTCTATAGTCTTCACATAATCTTATCAGCTGATCTGCTAAAAACACATCACCAAAAGGTTCGCTTTCTAAAAGTCCTAATGGTTCAGCTGTACCCGTTTTTTGCCTATTGATTTTGAGATTTGCGAAATGAAAAAATATGAACATGAAGAAAACGAATAGTTCTAGCGAAATCGTAACGTATTTTTCGAATTTCCTGATAAGACAATTAATAAAAAAATTACTAAATGTGGCGTTTTTTTTAATAAACCCACGGTCTTGTTTCATACTGTATAGATTTATTAAAAAAATAATGTTTTTATGTCAAAAATTATTGATACAAAATGTCAAAAACGGGTGAAGCCAGAGCCTTGCAAGATAAAATCGCGGGCTTATTGGAATGTTGAAAAAAGCGCCACCAATACAAAAATTTGCGAACTACAGTTTATGAATAAGGATTTAGTTATATACAGCGTGTCCCAGAACGAGCCCCGAAAAAAGAAATCACACTTAGGTTTCGCCATGTGAAGCCGATATCAAAAGGAATTATTCTGAAATTCGTACATGTTTCAGAGAAATCAACGTTTGAAGTTTGGTTGTAAAGATAACTGAAACGAGTGTGGCCCACTTTGACTTTCGGAAATTCCTTGCAAAAACGTAGGAGGTCGGATTACGCTAACGAGTATTTTGAATGTTTTTGTCGATTGTTTACAGCAAATATCATAATTATGCTGTACGGCAAGAAGATGATAAAGAGGCCCACACCGAGTCGGTACCAAAAACCATCCCTTAAAGTTTTCGGGATTCGTTTTGGCACCCGGTGTATATACTTGATTCTTGTACGTACGATAATTTTTTTTTCTTTGAGACAACTTAGTTGCACCTGTAAACATTTTACTTTTTTTACCGTAACGCCCACCCATATGCGCTTTCGGGATTCGCCTTGAAACACGGTGTATATACTTGATTCTTGTACGTATGATACATTTTTTTTCTTTGAGACAACTTAGTTGGACCTGTAAACATTTTACTTTTTTTACCGTAACGTCCATCCATACTGTTTGTGTGCTTATATTCGAAATACATAGACAAGGGATAAATTTCTATTTGGCAACGATGATCCTCAATAATTTTTTTCAGAACGAGTCTACGGCCAACCAGAGGCCAGAATCCCCATAAAACAAAAGGACAAATATTTTCTGATGGTTGGCGGTATCTTCTTGTAGTAGGGGTTATAGTAAATTGGCTTTGCCCACTGTAGCTCGAACATTTATCTTGCCCTTTACTCCACAAATGTTTGTCCCGAAATAGTTGGAATGAATGAAACAAGGATACAGGTTTTCTCGTGACAAGAGCCATTAGTGCACAGGCCTACAAGCGGGCCTTTCTGCACCTCTCCTTACTCTAGTTCCAAGTCCAAGTCTCATCGCAAAGGTGAGGATGGCCTTGGTCCTGCCCACCTTATGTCTCCATGTTCAAGGAACCTTAAACCTAGTATAGTCTGCCTGTGATACCTAAGGGCGTCACAGCGACATAGAATGTGTGCCGAGGACTCTTCCTCCTTCTTCCTCGCCACAGCATGAATGTCACACAAATAACCTTTGCCGGATTGTGTTCAACGAGAAACAGAATCGCCCTACCTTGGCCAAAGTCATCTAGCTTGACGGAGATATCTATAGATTCCCCTCCATCTCATAAGAGCCCGCGCACGCACCGACGGCGGTCAAGAGTTCCGAGTTCTGCGTTCAGAGTTTTGCGTTCATTGTTTTGAGTTCTGAGAGCACACAGGTGGCGGTCAGTTACCAACGTTCCAGTTTTGTTCCTATTGTATTGTTCGTGATACGTGTATTCAGACAGCTCATCTTCCGACGAAGAGCCTACAGGCGTCCAAGACAAAAAGGAAACACTGATGGGTGCACCCAATTAACAGCAAGCGAGATCAAGAGGAATTTCGTACGCTATTTGCTGAATTGCTTGAAGATGAAGAACGATTTTTTATATATTTTCGCATGTCAATAAATAGCTTCAATGAATTGTACAGTTTAGTAAAACATGGTATAGAAAAACAAGATACCAACTGGAGAAAGGCTGTTCCTGTAAAAGGGAGGTTGGCAGTATTTTTACGATTTTCATAATCATTATCACGATTTTTATAATCATTATCACTTAAATCATATAACAAACGTCTTTCTCGAACCAATTCAATTAATTTTTCTGTTTCCGACATGACGGAGTTCACGCGTTCTTTGTCTTTCTGTGAATAGAACTCCGGAACACAAGAGTTCTCAGTGACCGCTACGGTTTGACTGCCGGCAATATGCTTTGTTACCAAGTTGTCCATAAATTACAAAGAACGCAGAACTCTGAACGCGGAACTCAGAACTCCTGATCGCCGTCTGTGTGCGGGGTCTCTAAAATGTCGATTTTGCAACCACACCTCTGTTTTCCTTCTAAAGGTACCTGCTGCTAGCCCCACAGCCGGCTTAAAATCCAGGACATTATTTCTCGACCCTCGCTTTGAGAACGCGTCCGCCGTTCCATTACCACAAACTCGAGCAGTTTACTAAGTATAACCATAACCTCAACTTAAAGACATTATACACCAAAATGGCCACCTTACCTAGGAGCACCTACACACATTAGCGTCCGTTTTCATACCGGCAGTCATCAATAAAATCGTTACGTTTCACATCCACATGGTCACACTCTAGAAATGACGTAAGACACAAACACCTAACCAAGAAAAATTAAAATTCTACGCGAGATAAAGCCTAACATTCCACGCATTCCCGCGCTGTGCCCGTGGTAAAAATCTCACTAGACAGTCGACACCGTTTTGGTATTCGCAATGTGTTCCCATGACGCCAATATGGGCATAAAAAAACAACGTAGGACGTCATCTTCTCTCCGGCGCCATCGCCAGATGATCGCAAAATGCTCATGTGTGGCACTTTGCATTGTCGACAACCGTCCAACAAACCAGAGTACAGGGTTGTTGCTAAAATGGCTTACGACACAGGCTTTTGTTACTTATAAAATATAAACAATGAGAGCCAAGAGCTTTTTCGCTCTCCACCTACGAGATTAAGGGCCGGTTTCACCGGCCCCTTATAAGTTTCGGATAGTCTGTCAGATAATGCCATATATACATAAAAAATATAGGTTATTATCGGAAAGCTAGCCTGTTCGAAACTTATCAGGGACCGGTGAAACCGGCCCTAAGACTATCCTTCTGGAGACAATATACAATAAAAAACTGCATTTAACAGAATACCTGATTTTGTCCACCATCCCACCCAATTTCATTCTTTCCGACCTTTTGCGCTCAAAAGACTTGTAGGACTTAACAATTGGCTAATTAATGTCCGTAGTAGGTAGTGATGTCGTATTTTTTTTTAACCCGAATGTGTTATTTAGGCCGCTGCAGATAACACAGATAAGAGAAATGTTATTATATTAGGAGAAAAAATGTTACAGATTCTTCTGACAGCGTTTTTCGACTAAATACGCGATATAATTCTTATTTTAGTAAAAATGACAAACTACTCCCTAACTTTGGGGCACTGTAGAATAGAAACTATTGGTCGCAGACGAAAGATGTAAGGACTTTGCTGTCTCCATTACTATTTGAACTTTTTTCCCATAGCACTTATCACAACGGCGCTATTTCTCGAAAAGCCTCACGAAACAGTTTTTCACCCCCTTCCCCTCCACCGTCGAGCGGTAACCCCCAGGGGTCACAAATTGAATCTTATCTTAATTAAACAACGCCGAGGCAGTATCACTTCCATTAAAAGTATGCACAAAATAAGATATTTTTCGCAACAGCACAAATCGGTAGTAGGTAGCGGTGTGTTCCTAAATGTAATTTTTTTAAAACCAAATGCGTAAGTTTAGGCAGCTGCAAATAATAAATAAATGAGAAGATATCATTTCTTTAAGGAAACAGAAATCTAACACACCTTTTTTAATAATGTTTTTCGTCTTAATTCGTGATGAAATTCTGATTTTAGTGAAAATCACAAACCAACTTTGGCGCACTGGACGGAAACTATTGGTCACACACGAAAAATATAACAGCAAAAATTATGCGATTCTTGTTCTCTCCATAAGTTAATTGAACCTTTTTTCGATATCACTTACCAAAACGACGCTATTTTTCAAAAATTATCGCGAAGCAGAGTTTTCACCCCCTCCCCTCGAACGGACAACCCCCGAGGTCGCAAACTTAGATGTAGGTTCAGGGGACCAATGCCATCAAATTTCATTTCTTTCCGATCTTTTGTTGTCAAAAAACCTACCTTACTATATTTTTTTGCATTTTTATCATTGCTGTTACTAGTGTCAGAGTTTAAAAAAGTTATAGGGGCTAATCCAGAGCTTTATCCCGAAATCCCGGGATCTCGGGGATTTTGATTTCTATCCCGGGATCCCGATCTCGAAAATTGGAAACCCTAATGGTTACTGACCCAGTTACTACTTCCTGCTATAAATATGCTTGCTTATAAATCAACGACGCATCTTTAAAAATATAAATAAACACTTCTTACTTCCCACAGCGATAGGTGAGGGGAGTATTGTCATCGCGAAAATTTTAGATTTTGAGATAATACGCTTTTTTGGCGTTTTATGATGTGTACATAACGAAAATCCACGTCACTCATTTCCGTCGGTCTGTCTGTCGGTCTGTCTGTCTGTCGCGTTTTTCTACCCTCGTAATCTCAGTAACCGCTGCATGGATTGTGATGAAATTTGGGCAGCGTTATGCTGTGGGGTCGTAGTAGGTAATGTTGTATAATTTTGAAAATCGTTATACGGGGGGCGGAGTAATTAGCAAAAAACGAAAAATTTCAAATATGCCTCAAACTTAGTTTTTAGGCGTTTAAGGGGTTTCCGATCATTTTCTACTTTTTCTTGGGTGGGGATGAATTTGGGGAGGTTGGGGGGGTGGGGGGTTGTAATACTGAAAAATTTGTTGTATTCATAATGGGCTGTCCATTGATATGTAAATGAAAAACCTAGCGGCATGATACACTTTTTTAGGTCCTTCCGAACGTTGCATGCTTATTATAGAAACCACGGGACTTAGAATTTGTGATGTATACATACGAGTATTGTTTTAGATCGTTCGATATCGCGTAACGCGAAAATTGTTCAATTGATTTTAATGAAATTTTTACATAGTATCACTCCCAAGGCGAGGATGGAAAACGCGTATGTTTTGGAAATATCGGGTCAGTGGCGGCGCGGCAATAATAAAAAAACTAAAAATATAAAAACAGCTCAAACTTTGTTTTTAGGCGTTTTAGAGGTTTCTGATCATTTCCTACGTTTTTTTGGGTGAGGGTGAATTTGGGGTCGTTGGAAGATGGGGGGTTGTAAAACTGAAAAATTTGTTGTACTCATAATGGGTTCTCCATTGATCTTTGAATGAAAAACCTAGCAGCATAATACACTGTTTACGTACATCCGAACATTACCTTGCTTATTATAAAAACCAAGAATTTGTGATGTATACATATGAGTATTATTTTTGATCGTTCTATATTGCGTAACGCGAAAATTACTGAATTGGTTTTAATGAAATTTTGACACAGTATTACTACCGCAGCGAGGATGAAAAACGCGTATGTTTTGGAAAAATAGTGTCAGTGGCGGCGCAGCAATAATAAAAAAACTAAAAATACGAAAACAGATAAAACTTTGTTTTTAGGTGTTTTACGGGTTCCTGATCATTTTCAATTTTTTTTTTGGGTGGGGTGAAATCAGGGCGGTTGGGGGGTGGGGGGTAGTAAAACTGAAAAATTTGTTGTATTCATAATAGTCCGTCTATTGACCTGTAGAAGAAATACCTAGCGGCATATTACACTTTTACTTTCCACACCGATAGGTGAGGGGAGTATTGTGATCGCGAAAATTTTCGATTTTGAGATAATACACTTTTTGGCCGCACTCATTTTCGTCGGTCTGTCTGTCTGTCGCTTTTTTTCTAGCCTCGTAATGTCAGCAACCGCTGCATGGAATGTAATAAAATTGGGGCAGCGATATTCTGTGGGGTCGTGCATGGGCGGCGAAGTAATTAGCAGAAAACAAAAAAAAATTAAATATTGCTCAAACTTCGTTTTTAGGCGTTTTAGGGGTTCCTGCTCATTTTCTACTTTCTTTTGGGGCGGGGGGTCAAATTGGGGTGGTTTGGAGGTGGGGGAGTTGTAAAATTGAAAAATTTGTTGGTTTCATGATAGACCGTCCACTGACCTGTGAAGAAAGACTCAGCGACATATATAACTTTTTTAGGTCCATCCGAAGATTGCCTTGCCTATTACAGAGACCAAAAAATTTTTCCTGGCGTAAACATACGAGTATTGCTTTAGACCGTTCTATATTGTATAACGAGGAAACTCTTAAATTGATTTTAATGAAATTTTGACACAGTATTACTACCGTGGCGAGGATCAAAAATGCGAATGGTTTTTATAAATCGTGCCAGTGGCGGCGCAGAAATAATAAAACTAAAAATATAAAAACAGCTCAAACTTCTTTTTTGAGCATTTTACAGGTTCCTGATCGTTTTCTGGGTTTTTTGGGTGGGGGTGAAATTGGTGTGGTTAGGGGGTGGGGGGTTGAAAAACTGAAAAGTTTGTAGTATTGATAATAGACTGCCCATTGACCTGAGAGAGAAAGATCTAGCGGCATAAGACAATTTTAGAGGGGGAGAGGGGCGCTGGCGATTATTTGGTTGCAAGGGGATCTCAGACAAGCTTCATTCTATGGGAAAATAATAAACCGGTATCACCGTAATGTGTTGGAAGTACTGAGTCAATCAACTTGACTTTATTTTCTTTCAAAACTCTTGGACCAGCTTACGTGCATCAGAGAAGCAAACAACTAACTATGGTTCGTGGACAGAAACCAATAAAATGCGAAGCAGTGTCATTGTTAGTTAACAAGGGCAATAAATGAAAGGATCATTCTCGGAATGCCTCCCGAGACACTTTCGACACGTAGATCGTAAATTACGCCTTTTTTCAATGGGCGTAAAAACAGTCGGTTACCGACAAAAGTGACCTTCCCAAGAACACGTAATAATAGTGCCCTAAAAATGAACAGCATTCCATATTTGTAAGAAACGTTTAGAAATGTGGTAATGCTCTGAATTACTAGTCATTCTGGTAATGAGTATCTATTCTTACAATATATTATATGCGAAATAATTTCTATTATTCATATTTTAGGTGGAAAAAAATGAAGCCAAGTTGATAGACTCAGTATTTCCCACACATTACGGTGATACCAGTTTATTATTTTCCCATAGCATGAAGCTATAATCTGAGATTCCCCCCCCCCCTCCAAAATTGTATTATGCCAATAGGTCTTTCATTCCCATGTCAATGGACAGCTCATTAACTATCCCAATTTCACCTACATCCAAAATAAGTAGGAAAATGATCCGGGACCCCTGAAACGCCTAGAAACAAATTTTGTTCTGTTTTTGTATTTTTAGTTTTTTGGTTATTGCAGCGCCACCACTGTCACGATTTCTAAAAACCATACGTGTTTTCCATCCTCGCCAAGGCAATAATACTGTGTCGAAATTTCTTTAAAATCAATTCGGTCATTTCCAAGTTACACGATACAGAACGATCTAAAGCGAAATTCGTATATATCTACATCACAAAATAAATTCTAAGTCCCTTGGTTTCTGTAATAGGGAAGGAAACGTTAGCAAGGACCTAAAAAAGTGATTAGGCCGCTAGGTCTTTCTTTCACAGGTATGGACAGTCTATTATGAATACAACAAATTTTTCAGTTTTTCAACCTCCCACCCCCCAACCATCCCAATTTCACCCCCACCCAAAAAAGTAGAAAATGATCAGGATCCTCTAAAACGCTTAAAAACGAAGTTTGACTTGTTTTTATATTTTTAGTTTTTTTATTAATCCTGCGCCGCCACTGGCACGATTTATAAAAACCATACGCATTTTCATCCCCGCCACGGTAGTAATACTGTGTCAAAATTTCATTAAAATCAATTAATTCAACAGTTTCCACGTTACACAATACAGAACGATTTAAAGCAATAGTCGTATGTTTACATCAGAAAAAATTCAAAGTCCATTGGTTTCTCTAAGCTATTTATGTCGCTAGGTCTTCCTTTACAGGTCTGTGCACAGTCTATTACCAATGCAACAAAGTTTTCAATTTTACAACCCCCCCACCCCCCAACCACCCAAATTTCACCCCAACAAAAAAAGTAGGAATGATCAGGAACGCCTAAAACGCCCAAAAACGAAGTTTGGGGAATATTTGATTTTTTTGTTTTTTGTGAATTACTCCTTGCACCGATTTTCAAAATTATAGCAGCATTACCTACTATGACCCCACAGCATATTGCTGCTCAAAATTCATCAAAATCCATGCAGCGGTTGCAGAGATTACGAGGCTAGAAAAACGCCAACAGACTGACAGACAGACCGACGAAAATGAGTGGCGTGGATTTTCGATCACAAAAATCGAACATTTTCGCGGCGATCACTTATCGGTGTGGGAAGTAAAACTGAAATTTAATTACTAGCTTTCCATGACCAAGCATTATAAAGCTACAGACATACACGTTCAGAACACATTTTCTAAGCATTTCTTGCAAAAAAAAATGAATTCATATTGAATTAGGACTGGTAACATTTTAGGACATTATTTTTTTTGAGGACGTCGAGAAAGAACCAGTACAGTAAATCGAGATCGCTACAGAAGCATGCTGTTTCATTTTTTAATTCCGGAAATGGAAGAGGCTTAATCAGGAAGATATTTAGTATCAACAAGATGGTAGCGCAGCACATGTGGCCCATGAGACAACAGCCATTTTGAACAGAATTTTTCTTGGACGCCTTATCTCGAAAAACACTAATATTGCATTTACGCCAAGGTCTCCCGATTTAACTGTTCCAGACTTTTGGCTATGGAGTTATCTCAAAGATAGGGTATTTGTAAATAACCCTCGAATACTAGAAGCATTCAAAGATAGCGTCCGGGAAGAATACCACCTGAAATGAGAAAATTATGAAAAATGCTTTAACAAGAGCCCATTATTGCATTAATGCTGGGGGTGGCCATTTGGTCGACATCATTTTTAGTGGGTAACAAAACAAATTTTTAGAGAAGAAATATTTTTCATTTATAATACAACTGTTTTTTAATTAATCTTACTTTTATATAAAAAA
Organism: Callosobruchus maculatus; assembly: GCA_951848785.1. Classification (NCBI taxonomy): domain Eukaryota; kingdom Metazoa; phylum Arthropoda; class Insecta; order Coleoptera; family Chrysomelidae; genus Callosobruchus; species Callosobruchus maculatus. The sequence continues at coordinate 7,200,151 of CATOUR010000100.1, forward strand.
GAAATAGGGGACTTTATTTTGTGCCACTCTGTATTATAGAAATGATAACGACTTCTGTTCAAGATTATAACTACATTAAAAAGTTGCATCTGGAATGCACCTATCACTTTTGCCACAGATACGGACAAATAGGTTAATCCCAGCGATAGTTTAATCCATTACAAGTTCACGGTAGTTGAGCAGCATTTCCATTCATAAAAAAATCTATACATACCAATCAGAATTCGAAATTGATAAAATATGCATGCATGCGCTCATATTTAATTAAATATGAATTCCATAATTCACTTTCAATACAAGCAATAAAACGGTAATAGCAGAGTCTCGCCCTTTCATTTATTAACGTAGTACGATGATGTCAAGGCTTTCATTATCTGCCCGGTTACAATAATCTACAAAGAATATTATATATTCCGCGGCACTTTTTCATTACCCCTTCGTGGAGAGAATATCAGATACATACATCAAGACGAAAAAAAGTGTTTGGTTTCAAAGGTATTGCCTTAGTTGGTCTTATTCGGAACTGTTAATTGTTGTTAATCTGTTGATTAAATCATGGTGGCAATTTTTGCCTACTTTTTACTGCCGCACTGATAGATGAAGGGAGTATTGTGATCGAGAAAATTTTCGATATCGAGATAATATGCTTTTTAGGTGTTTTATGATATCTAGATAGTTTCTGTCGGCCTGTCTGTTGGCGTTTTTCTAGCCTCGTAACTCCTGCATAGTTGTGATGAAATTTGGGTAGCGGTATGCTGTGGGGTCGTAGTTGATAATGCTGCTATAATTTTGTAAACCAGTGTATGAGCGGCAGAGTAATTTCTCAAACTTTAGACGTTTTTAGGCATTAGGGTGGGGGTGAAATTGGGATGGTTGGGGGGTTGGGGGTAGTAAAAATAAAAAATTTGTTGTATTCATATTAGGCTGTCCATTGATCTGTGAAAGGAAGATCTAGCGGCACTTTTTTAGGTCCATTATTATATTGAATATTGCCTTGCCTATTACAGAAAACAAGGGACTTATAATTTTCTGATGTATGTACATATTACGATAGATCGTTATGAGTATTGCTTTAGATCGTTCTGTATTGTGTTACGTGGAAACTTTTGAATTGATTGTAATGAAATTTTGACACAGTATTATTACTGTGGCGAGAATGGAAAATGCGTATGGTTTTTAGAAATTGTATTAGTGGTGGCGCAGCATTAATCAAAAAACTGATCATTTTCTACTTTTTTTTTTGGGTGGGGATGAAATTGTGGACTTTTTAAGCGGTTGGGTTGGCGATAATTTGGTTGTACGGGGATCCTAGTAAAACCAATAAACTGGTATCAAATGGTTACAATGAGTAATCTCAACAGAAACAAAAAATTCCATGAGAATAAAAATCTTGTCACAACCTTCAAAGCAATCCGTACAAAAATCGTTTTCAGGATTTGAACAACTTTTATATAAATGCGTCCTTATCTCATACAGAGGTAGATAACTAACAAGTGGAGATGGGGCAAATCGAGTAAGATTAGAATTAGAAGTTAAGGCTGAGATACAAGAAGTTGAGTTTGTCCATAATGAGCATTTGGTATCACGCAATAATTGGAAACACGTAAATATTATAATAAGGACAAATAGTTTAGAAATTAGTTCTTTACCGTTTGTCACGGACTTGCACAAATGCCACTTCTTGAATCGGCCGTAATTTATATAAGCATAGGCGTTCCAGTTTTTCTTATTCTGCATTCAAGTCTGGTTTACGGGTGTAGTAAAGATGTAGATGTATTATTACTGAAGCAAATGTCGACCAAATCAACAACACAAAAAATTGAATTCAAATATAAGTATTAGGGATTGGGAAAGACGTCATCAGGCCATCTGCTGCTAAGTTTTTATAAACATGTGTCTTAAAGCGTCTGGTTTTCAAGATACAGGGTGTCAAAGTTTGGAAACAAATTTTATATTTTTTATTAATTTCTTAAATATCATTGAGCCCTTTTTAATGTGACAGATTTGTTTAATGTACTACAGTTACTACCCAGATCACAGTTATCATTTTCAGTGACGTCCCGAGGGGCAGTTCCACGATCTGTTTTTGTTTTGTGTCGGAGTTTTCTGTTTTTTGCCAAAAAATCAACATATTTATGTGAAAGAATAAGCAGTCAGAACAGAGACAACAACACATTACTTCAAAATTAATCTACAGAATCGTCTTGAGTGTAACTAATGTCATGTTAAAATTTCTTTACTTGAGTGGCCCGCAAAATAAGCTATCATCTTACGTGAGGCACTCTCAAGTCACTGTCGAACGACTGTGAATAAGAGCAAGCTTGATTTTTTACGGTCAGCCTCCCGCAAAGGCTGAAAGGCGATGGCGCTGTAGAAGCGCTGCGAGAGGATAAGTGTCGGTGCACGTTAGATTTGAAATACGACAGGTTGTAGCCGTCGGGAAACAAATTCCAACCGTTTCGCTGACACAATTGAATACGAAAATGCAGGACATTCGAAATGTGGTGGTAAATATGGGACCTCTACACCATGGGGTAGTTTTCACTTTTATGGAGTGACATTGATCAATGAACGCGGCGTTGTAAGTTATTCATTGGTGATCGCTGGTGACCCTAGTAAACAAACATGTATTTTGTATCATCTTTTAGAAATTTCAGTACTTTTAAGTAGGAAGAAAAAATGTAGTCGTCTCTCAGAGCCTTACGTTAAAATTAAAATTAATAACTGCCATTTTAACTAAATGAACTGCTGTCCAATAAATGTGTCCTTAGTTCTTTAAATGAGAAATACTACCAACACAGCGATACTAATCTCACCCCGATATACTTGACGGACCTTCTACGTTGAATTGTTTACGCCAACGGACTTCCATATTTTTGTGCTTGAATTTCTGTGCTGTTTAAATAATATTTGTATATAAATAAGATTTACATACATAAAACAACAGTGAGAGTATGTTAAGTGTACAAAATAAATAGTGGTGGTCCAGAATCTTTCGATTTGACATCGCGTTATTTGAGGTTATATTTTATGTGAACACTGGCGTAGAATTTTCGTTTTTTGCTGTTACGACCATTGAACTGTTGTAGAACAACAAACTATCTGAGTTTGATTCTTCCTTCTTCTTCTTTTTATATTCCAATCCCCTACTCTCAGGTCTCTATCATGGTATGTCCAATGTAAGTCTCCCATCTTAGTGCTGGTCGTCCTCTAGGACTCCTTCCTGGAGGTTCCCATTCCATATATTCCTTTGGACGTGACCATACCATTGTAGTGCTCTGTTTTCTAATGTTCTCGTGATTGAGCAATCTATTCTCGTTCTTTGCCATATCCCTGCAGTTATTATTTTATCAGTTCTTGTGACTTGCAGGCATCTTCTCATGTAGTCTAATTCCACCTTTCTTATTTTGTTCCTTATTGTTGTTGTCCTAGGCCATACCTCTGCGCCATATTCAATATGGAAAGCATAATACAGAATATTACCCTTATTCTGTATTATGCTTTGAAATATCCGTTTTTTTTTTTGGAGTTTTATTCCGCTGAGGTAAAAATAAAGACTGGATTGCCCCAATTTTGATATCTCTATGTTTTCTGACCAGTAAAAGCAACATGTACTGATTACATTTTTAAATCCAGTAAACCCGGTTGCCTATGTATATGGTATGTATATAATAAGGTAAACATACCGTCATTCGTCAGTTATGGCTATCCTAAGGGGTGTAACTTAGGAAATTATGGACCTTTCTTTATGTTATTTCATTTGTTTTTATTAATTTTAAAGCATATTTTATACTTTACATTTTTTACTTATATGAATATGTGCTACCATCTCTTAGTAGCAACTGAACATATAGGTAGTAAACAAACCAGTTCAGCATTGCGTGCTTAAAGCCACCATCTTTTGACATTTCAGCCTCCAGAATTTGCCAACTAACCTGAAAATTCTTCCAATGCAACCCATGTTACAAATACTGCACTTTTTGAGTCCCATCTCGAAAAACAGTTAAACTACACTCGAATATAGCACAGCAAGTCCGTAAAGCTTCACTACAGTTACCAACAAATAGCGAATTCGATTTTACTGACAAAACAAACGTTTGACAGTCGGGGTTCTACCGCAAATAAATCGCATGAAAATTATATCGGCGTTGCCAGCTCCTCAAAATTTATGTAAGACTTCAGAATTTGCGTTTATGATGAATAAATATGCATTAACGCAGTAGAGGTCAACATATCCATTGATTTTGCTGTAATCATTCCTGAACCATCAAAATACCGTCTTTTTTAACGTAGAATGGAATGCTTCTGGATACTATACAATTAAGAGTAGATAATTATGATTGCCGTATCTGGTGGTCAATATGACAACTTAACAAAAGATGTTGGCCTATTAGAATTAGTTGTTTACTACCTCTATGTTCAGGCTACCGTCTACTGATTGTTACGTTACGCTACTCTGAATGCTCCTTTAGAATTTCTTGCGTATAGTGGGTTACCTTTGCTCTACAGAACAACAACGTGGATCATGTAGGGACGCGGGAAAGTGACATCTGAATGTGGGGAAAGTGACACCTTATGAGCCAGAATCAGTGAGCAAAATCGCACGTCGTAGGAATAATTAATTCGTAGAAGGATTGCGCCGCTCATGCTTCCTACAATTTGCAGCTTGATTTATCATAATCGACTGAAATCGTTCTGCCGTAGAGGCCGTCGCTATCCGCCGCCGCGGTTTCTCTCGTATAGGTCGTGACGAAAAGGTGCGAAATTGCGACACGGCTAACATTTAACCAAGTTTAAAATTCTCATAAAGTCTACCTGTCTCTATACGTTACTTTTATCGGACATTTAAATATGTGCACATAATTGGAATTGTTTATATCAAACGCAGAACGCGCTTAGCGCGCTATACCGCGGTTAAGCGAAACAATCGATGCAATTGGAAATTCCGACACACCGTGTTTCTCGGAAATCTTATCGGCCTTTGAGTAATTAAAGTCTGTAATAGGAAACGAGTGGAAATAATTTTGCTTTGCAGAACATCTATGAATGTTTCTTAAAGCCGTTTGTCACAGTATATATAGGGTGTGTCGAAAATTATAGTCATAATTTAAATGACACTTTTTGTCAAAAAGCGCCGTTTATTCTACAAAAAAGAAATGGCGAATTTTACACCTCTGATCGTTAAGGCTCTAGGGTATAGCGAGTAAAATTGAGAATTCAACAAAAGACGTATTTCCGTGTTAGCGAGGAGGCGTGGCGGCCTGTTCTCTTTAACGAGTGTGTGTATCAGAGAAGTCCAAAAGTCCAAAGGTAAGGTCAAAAGGTACAAAGATAAGGTCCAAAGGTCACTAAAGATCAATCTCGCATTTCCAAGCTCCTGACGCTACCTTTAAACCTACAATAATTATTCAAAAAGCAAATTGAAGAAGAAAGCTTGCGGTTTGTCACCCTTTTGGCCTTTTTTGAGAAAATCGTGAATAGTTGTCATTCATTAAGGTCGTAGCTATCATCTTCTGAAATACTTCGTATGTAGTTTGAAAAACAAAGGAGTTCTGTTCGAAATGGGAATCCGTGTTTTAACACGGCAAATACATAAATTATGTATAACTGGCCCCTTAACTGAGTTTTTTCAAACTCCCACTATATCACCTCATGTGGCCCCTTTTGCTTTACTACATGAGGTAGTGGCCAGTCATTCGGTCTGTTGTCTGTCACTCGTACTTGTATCTGTTGGGCACCAGGAGCTCAAGTTCATTCATTTCGCGCCGTTTGCACTTTAGCACAACTCCCCATGACTTCTTGTAACTTGCCATTTGATGTCGTTGGACGCCTTCTTGGATTCGCTATCCTGTTGACGGCGTCCAATTTGAAACGGTGCCTTTTGACCGAAAGAACTGACTTCCACAGAGGTGCTTCATAAAGTATGGTGGAGAACGCCACCGAGCTAAGAACCACTCTCCTACTCGCTATTCATCCTCCTATATTCGGCATAATCCGATAATAGGGCTGATACCAGTGACATTGTCTTTTCTACCGTTTTTTTGACATGCTCATCAAACGTTAGCTTTTGGTCTAGCCATAACGGTTAACTGAGCTATGACAGCCATAGTTGTAGTACGGCTCAACAATCAGCTGTCTTACTCACGGTCGGTTCCTTTGTGATGACGTGTTGCAAATATCTGACGTCAGCGACGCCATTTTGGGATAATTTCATTCGCCCTGACAGGGGCGGAGTAAAAAAAGTGTACAGCAGGGCAGAATTAAGGAATAATACTCAACAACATAAAGTTTATGTTGTCCTTAATGTTTGTCTCCCATAAAGTACTAGATTTGCGCTGAGATCTATATTAGTTATCTCTATACTCATATTCTATGTAGATAGCCATGACCCCGCCGTGCCGCCGCTGTTGAAATCAGAACCAATCTAACCTAAAATGTCAATGCGCAAAGGAATCGGCGCAAAGCATCCCTAGACCTTGAGTAGGACAGCTGATTGTTGAGCCGTGGTAATAGTAGTGGTAGTAGTAATCGGAAGTATGACAGCCAAAACAGTGACAGACGATAGGTCAAATGTTTTTGGAATTTACCGATTGTACTCCGTAGATATTTGGCCACGCCGATAGGTGAGAGATTCGAGAAAATTTTTGATTTTGGGCGTTATATGGAATCTGCATAGTGAAAATCCACGTCACTCTTTTCCGTCTATCTGTCTGTCTATTGGCGTTTTTCTAGACGCGGTATTTCAGTACCGCAGCTTGGATTGATGAAATTGGATTAGCGAATTGCTTTGGGGTCGTAGTAGGTAATGCTGATATAATTTTAAAATCGGTGCATTGGCTGCGGAGAAATTTGTAAAAAACAAAATAATAATCCTGCAAAACTTCTTTTTTCGAGTTCCTGATCTGATCCTTTTCCACTCGTTTTTGGGGGGGAGTGAAATTGAGATGATAGGGGGTTCGAAAACTCAAAAATTTGTTGTATTCATAAAATAATCTACATCTGTCTGTCTGTTTAGTGAATTTTAAAATCGGTTCATTGGCGGCGGAGCAATTGGTAAAAAACAAAAAATTATCGGAACCTCTCCAAGCTAAAAGTTCTTGATTATTTTCCATTTGTTTTTGGGTGAAGCTGAAGTTGGGATGGTGGGAGGTTTGAAAACCCAAAAATTTGTTGTATTCGTAAAATAATCTATATTTCGCTGAAAAATTTGACTTTCTTGATATCATGTGCTTTGTAGACCGATCCGAATGTTGCCTTTGAATTTTATATATGAGGAATAATTTGATACATACAGGGTGTCCCACGACGATTAAGACAAGCAATATATCGGATCTGGGCAGGAGTAGCGAATTATAATTTTGGGGATGTAAATTAGAGCAAATATAGTATCTTCTCCTACTATTGTGTCACCCAGTGAGGTATTTGTTTTTGGTCACGTCACGTCCGATTCAAAATTTTTAATGAGACACCCTCTATATTTGTGACTTTTTGTGTTCCTCCCGATAAAACAATTCCAACAAACTAGCACACCTGGGGTCTAAAGTGATTAATTCAAGAGCTACAGGTACTTAAAGGATGGTCCACTACCATTGATTATAACATGTACCCCTACAGTTAAATTATTTTGGTAGTGTTTCATAATCGTAGTGGTACAGTCCTTTAAGTACCTGTAGCTCTTGAACTAATCACTTTAGACCCCAACTGTGCTAGTTTGTTGGAATTGTTTTATCGGGAGGAACACAAAAGATCACAAATATACAGGGTGTCCGATTAAAAATTTTGAATCGGACGTCACGTGAGCAAAAACAAACAAATGCCTCACTGGGTGACACAATCATAAGATACTATATTTGCTCTAATTTACACCCCCAAAGTTATAATTCGCTACTACTGCCCAGTTCCGATATATTGCTTGTCTTAGTCGTCGTGGGACACCCTGTATATAATTATTATAATGCGTAACTTCGAAACTACCAAGTTGAATGTGATGAAATTGTGATACCGCATTACTACCTTGGAAGAAGTGGTAACAGTGTTTCGCTGATAGAACTCTTGCCAGTTGCGGAGGAGAAATCAATCAACATAAAAAACAAAAATGTCAAAATCGCTCATCATTCGTTTTTAAATGTTTCAAAGATCCCTGATAATTTTCTATTTTTGATGAGGGTGGCGTAGGGATAGAGGAACTCCCAAATATTTTGTTAGCATCTATAATGTATGGAAAGTAGTGAGACGAGACACTTGATGCTATTTTTGGTACTCTTCTAGGAGCAAGTCACACAGTAAATGCACCAAACGAAAACCAAAGCCAAGTGATCAAAGTTGAGGGTACAAAATTGAGATATACCAGCTGAGATTTGTCATATGACACTTATGTTTATTTCATATTCTGCACCGACTAATGAGAACTTTGTAGGCAAATTTCAAGTGGGTCTTATAAAAAAACCCTATATGTCATATCGATATTTTGTTATTTCGACATTAACGACTATAATAAGAACCCATCATTGTTTAATGCAGGAATTTCGCTTCATATAATTGATTTCAATAACCCCAAAATATCATGCCGCTAAAACGGTGTCACGACATGTAACATATACTTTACACTTTATAGGAGCTGAAATTTGACAAGACTTGCTGAGGAAAACGACCTTCAGTGAGCGAATGAAGAAGGCAGCATTGAGAGCGAGCTTAGAGTGATAATCCTTGTGATGACAATATAGAAGTATTCATTCATGTACGTTGCTACTGAAGCAGGGACAAAAAAGCTTTACAGTTTTTAAAATTGAATCGAAATGACGGAGCAATAATCGAAAAAGTATAAAAGACGCGTGGACTTTAGGTTCTATTTCTCGACTTCTGACATCCAGAAACCTCACTCGAGACAGTACCAGAAACGTTTGGCAACCCCGATCAGCATTTATAATTGGCTGGAGCGGTCACGACACGACATACAAGTAATAAAGATAAATAAAAAAAATTGAATCGTGACTAGTTTATCACCCACAAAAAGTGTAGAAGAGAAGACTGGTTGCAGGAAGTTTTTAATGAAACGGTGGAATAGCGCGCGAAACAAATGGTAAACCGACCGACGGGACCATCGCCATGCGTAAGAGGACGATTATTAGTCCACAAACTTCTTGTACGCTTGTTGAAGTCAAGGTTAACCTGTCCGCCAGAGGCTTGGGTGCGGACGAATTGCACAGACCAGCAGCGGATCACATTTTGATTCTTGTCCACCCGATGTGGGGCTCTTCGTGTAGTTCATTATTTTAGAATTGTTCCTCATAATTTTTAGTATAGAGGTCACTCTTGTTCAACGAAAAAGTAACCTACCCACCCCTCCCAACCTCCTAAACAAAATATCGCAAAGCGTTTAATGTTCGATTTGCTCACAACAAAAATGCTCGTGTGCTCTTTAGAAAGCCTGTGTACTTTTGAGAAAAGTAAAAAGAAACATATTTCTCGTGACTAAACTCCCCCTCTTTCAAGAATTTCCTAACGGCCTTCGAGGGAGAAGCATACTCCAGTCTGACTTCTAATGGTCATTATCTATCTATCTATATCTAGAGTATGTACTCCATATTTTTACGTAGGGTGTTCCACTGGAAACTACATGCGCAAGCTTCTTTGGGTGCAAGTACTAATGGAAGGATATCTGCAGGCGGAGGTTTTAAGGTTTCGTATGGGGATATCAAATGATGACATAACTCTAATACTGAAATTAAAGCAACCAGCTTTAATTTAACCTGTTAAATCAATAGAGCATAATATTTTACGTTCGAATATAGCCTTGAGTGTCATCCTTTGATTTTGAAGGATATTTACAAGGCGATACATTGCAGTGGTGCAAGTGCTCTTGAACATTTAGAGGGTTTCCTTGATTATTTTGATGATGATTATGACATGGGCCTTCCCACTGAAGGTTATTTGACCTTGGAAATGTCGTTGCAGGTGAAAGTCTAGGGCTGTTGGACCAATATCGAAACAGCACAATCTTTCGCTCTTTTCATTTATAGGGTCAAAACATGAAGATTCGACATAAGTCATGATGAAGATTATGCTCAACGTTACCATTCGTATTAATCCCAAAACTTTGCAACTTTAGAATTGTTGTTTTCCAAAGCCCTGAATCTCATCAATATGTATATTCACATATTTAAATTGAAACATTTTATCTCCGAAAATATATGGTTTCTACACAAATAAAACAATTACACATCAACAGATCAACAAATTACAAATGCAATGGTTTATTCTCGAGGTACTAGCTTCTATAAATCAGTTTGCTCCAAGGGCTCAAAGGCGTCAAAGATAATTAATAATAAAACTACTGTTTCCGGGGGAAAAATAGCGACTCTCTCAATTGAAATAGAAATCTGATCTTTCTGATAGTGTATCTTGGAAAATATAGCTAGGACATTGTGCACTTCATATTATGTTAAATTCAGCATACAACTAATTTTACAAACTGCATTTAACTAATGTAAACACACCTTTACTAAAGATGCTACACTAATTCAAATACCATCTCAACAATATAAAACAGAACAGAGAATCGCCATGCATAAACTATGTCTATATATAGTATGAAATTAAGAAAGTAAAGGAATGTTTTAATTTTATCCTCAAATGCAGGTGACCTGCATACCTAACGGAAAATGCTATGTAGACAAAGTTCATAGTTCAATGCGGTAGATGTGTTTGGAGATTGTTTACGGGACGCTATTGTTGTGTCCTAAATACCGTCTTTGGAATATTTAAAGGGAACTAAAATTAGTTTAAAATCGATGTGTTGTGAATCCATATATACACAGCTCCAGTACACGTAAACCATAAATATTAGAGAATTCGTTTACAGCAAAACATTTATAACTTAGCAGTCTAGAATCATGCAGCTTGTAGATCCTAATACAATAAATAAATAATTTTATCCAAATATATAAAACATTAAAGTTATATGGCCACACAATAATGATTAATTTAATAAGATGTGGGTAATTTACTGCCATATTTTTTGGTAAAAAAATTTCATCGATTTTTAGGCATTTTATAGTATGTTGTCCACTACTGTGTTTTTGTTCTTTTATCTTGGTTGAACATATTTTGAATACCCTATTAGAGGATTTATGAACAACATATCACAAATATAAATAGAAATAATAAATACAACAATAGAATTTTTATTCTGTATAAGTTATCCCGACGCTTATCGAAAATTTTGATTATCAAGTCCATTTTCAAGTAAGCCAATTTCATTGATCTTTGATCTGAATTATCAGAACCATAAAATCCTATGGGTTTAAGGTAGTTGCTATGTGCTGAAATCAATTTAAGCTGCCTGGGTGCAATTTATACGCTCCCGTCGGTACGGACCATTGCACTCATATTACTCCACCTTAATAATTAATTAATTGCTAACCGCGAGCAATTTTTTGCGCGCGTATCCACGTTGTCTCCACATACCTACCGAGTACTTCTACCATTGCTGTTGGTCGCTGGTCCGCAGTGTTGCCAATAACAAATATGGCACTACTGACCGAATCCAATACTGAATACCATACCAACAGTAACTATGATATATATTCGCTTTAAAAAAAGGAGCGCCAAACAGCTTGTCTCGACACTCAGCTCACACATTCTACATACCCACCCCCACCCTAAAACGACCTCTAACCCACTCCAAAAAGGAGATAATGCTCATCGTCATTATCTAAATCCAATACTTTAACGACGTAACTACTAATGGCTGTCAAGCGCTAACGTCTTTATTTAGTGGGATGAGGTAAATAGGATCTTAATCTCTTTATATGATCAACAACCTCTAAAACACCTAACGTATGTTGCAAAAGTTTTGAGAATTTTTTTCAAAACTCGGGAGGTAGTTTCACCGTTGGAAACAATTCAGAAATCGTTACCATTGTAACCAGTCAACATCTAAACGTAACAATAAAACCATTTTGGTTATGATATAAGTTGTCAAAATGTCGTACAAATTAGATATTCGGAAGAGTATTTAGAGTCTAGCTGGAAGACTTGAAAAAAAAGAAACAGTTCGCCTATATCAAGATCAAAATATTTCTGTTGCCACAATTTATCGAGCGATCCGTGAATGCGAAGAAGGTATTCCTTGTATAAATTTACCAAAAAGTGGACGACCAAGAGCGTTGAATGCTGCTACAGTTCAAAGAATGGTCAACAGAAGCGAACATCGAGTTGGAACTTTAACACGAAAACTTGGATGCATTTTTCACGTGAATGCTAGCACAATCTGCAGAGAAATGAAAAGAAATAACTTAGGATTCCGAAAAAGAAGAAAATGTGCAAGAAAGAATTCCTCAATGCTGTCGCATTTACGTCGTACTCATTTTGCTGGCAACATAAAAATTATTCTTGACGATGAAAATTATTTCACATTTTCGAACTCAGAAATCAAAGGTAATGATGATTTTTAAGCAAGAGACTTTGAAGCCTGTCTAGATACTGTAAAATTTGGACGAAAAGGAAAGTTTGAAAACAAAGTGTTAGTGTGGTGCGCTATATCAGACAACGGTATTTCACAGCCGTATGTTGGACGAGTTAGGGCCGAAGCGGCTACCGCAGACGTCTACACTTAAAGATGTTTGCCTAAACTACTCAATTTTATTAATACCTACCATGCTAATGACAATATAATTGTTTTGGCCAGATCTGGCTTCAAGTCATTATGCTTTGCGTACGAGGAACTGCCTTTTGTACCCCGAAACGACAACTCTCCCAATCTTCTCAAGCAAGACTTATCGAAACTTTTTTGGCTCAACTGAGTGCCAAAGTTTATAACAATGGCTGGGAAGCTCAAAACGAGCAGCAGTTGAGAAGAAGAATAATGCTAAAGATCAGAGAAATTGATTTAGAATCTGTCCAAAACCTAATGAGGAACATTAAGAAATTGCGAGCCGTGGAAGACCATGTCCCATTAGCAGTACTTTAATATCATTTTTATATTAAGAAATATTGTTATTTTTTCTAGTTCTTGTTACAGTTCAAATATATTATTGCGAGATATTTTTTTAATTTTTTTAAAACTCAAAACTTTTGCAACATACGTTAAAAACCAAATTTGAGCAGTTTTTAAATTTTCGATGGGCTGATCCGTGGCCATTGGCAAACAACATAGGCAAACTTCTGATAGGTCTGAAAGTTCGGGATATTATACGACCATTTTTTAAGCGCAATAGAGAAAACAGTCCTTTATGAATACGAAAAATGTGTTTAGAGTTCCGCCATCTTCCACAGCCTCGGCCACTCTATTTTCACCCCCTTCTGAAACCTACACAATGATCCTGAACCTCTAAATGTGCATAAAAGAAAATTTTTGTGATCCTTATCATCATTATTACTTCCCACACTGATAGGTGAGAGAAGTATTGTGATGGCGAAAATTTTCGAATCTGAGGTAATACACTTTTTGGGAATTTTAAGATATCTACATAACGAAAATCCACGTGACTCATCGTCGTCGGTCTGTCTGTCTCTTGGCGTTTTTATACTCTCGTAATCTCAGTAACCGCTGCATGGATTCTGATGAAATTTGGGCAGCGATATGATGTGGGGTCGTAGTTGATAATGCTGCAATAATTTTCGAAAGCAGTGCATGGGCGGGGGAGTAAATAGCAAAAAACAAAAATTCAAATACTGCTGAAACTTCGATTCTAGGTGTTTCTAATTACTATACTGCGTAAAGAAGTATTTTTGAGCAAAACGCGTAAACACCTCGAGCTATTTTATCTCCGAATTTTGACTAATTTATTATAGATTTTTTATTGTTATGGGTGGATAAATAATGTGCATATTTTAACTGAAAGTTTTCGTACTCCCCGTTACGCGGTTACCGATAAACTACCTTGGTGCAAAATGAATCACTTTCAATAATTGTTGCGTAACATACTATTCATGCTTTACCTGTGGCAACCGCGCGGGCTCTCTCCATCAGACCCGAACGGATGTCTGCTCGTTATTATTATTACACGGGAATTCTTAAACGGGCATTAATTTATTCACATTTACGCAGATAATATCGTGTTTCTTTGCGCCCAACAGCGGACCACTCTCGACAGGATGGAGGGTATGCGAGATTATTGAAACATCCGACGATCGACGACGTTCATCGTACAGGAAAATGTTTTACAATTCTTCATCTAAAATTCATTTGATATTTAATTTTTTGATTGATTTAAATTTTAAATGAATGAATATACACGTAGAAAACTTCAAAGATTTATAACGATATCTCGAATGCTACATGCAGCTAAAATAAACGAGAACGGATATATAAAAAAATAATAATAAAATAAACGCATTCGAACATTAAAGGTGGAATTAGAAGTTTATGGCAAGAACCTAACTTCTTGACATGTAGATATCAATAACCGAACACAGCACAATAATTGAATAAGTGTGCTTTAATTTCCTAGCTAGGATCATTAGGATTAATGACTAATTAATTTGTCAAGTGCATCCACCATTTCTAGTAAAAATTAAACCATATGGTTTAGTGGAAACATTCACCATTAAATTGAGTCTTCAATTCAATAAAGTTCAGACTAAACAATCTAAAATAGATTAGATACGAATTAAAAAAAACTGCCTCAGTTAGGAACATTAGATAATCAATGTATTGAGTGGAAATTAATAATCTCTAGAGTTTGTTCTCAAATTTCAAAGTAGAGCATTTAAATAGTTGATAATAAATTAATTGTCATTTAAATAAGCTTCTAATTCTGGCGTTACAATTTTTTTGCTTTGCCGACTGTTTTGGAGTTCGGATCTTAGATTTGAAAAATTTGTACATTTTCTTTAATAAAAGATGATCTTTATGTCATAAAATGCCATTTTCAATCATAACGTTATCTTTTTAGTCAACAAATTTTTTATTTTATTTATCGTGTGCAGATGGTATCGACACTTTTATTTGTTTATTTATTTATTTGTATGTTTGTTGCTTTGTTTTTCATTTAGATCTTGTAACAGTTAACAACTATATATGAATGATCAAACACGGTATACTACAGGGCAGGCCAACAGTAGTTGACCGAAGGTAGTGGGCCAACTAAGACATATTTCAAAAAGCTGTCTTTTGACCATGATAGGGAGCCTTGAGTGTTACAACGTTAAAATACTTCTACTTAAACTTTGACGTTTGTACAGGATGATTTTGTATATCATTGTATATTTGGATTCCTTAGTGAAACCTAGTGTGACCTTATGTATCACACATGGAACTTTAACCGAACCGTTTACGCGCAAATCACCATTTTTGGTATAAGTAGATGTCAGAAAAAAATTGAATATCGCAGCCATTATAATATTTATAAGGCTGTGACTCTGCGGTTTTACTAATCATTAAGAGCGCCAGTTTAGGTTGGGCGGTCAAATTTGAATTCTTGTTGTACTTGGTGGAGAATGCTCAATCTATTTTTTTATACGATAAACTGTAAAATTTGATATCCGATAAACGATATACGATTGACAACATCAATCTTTTTTAGTTTTCATTTTATTTCAATTTTTCAGACAGACTGTCAATTGACAGATATTTGAAATAATGTTTTAGTAAGCTCACCATCTTCCATCCATGCACTGATGGCCCACCCTATATAATGACTTTAAGAGTCGCGTACACGCGCTACACTGTACACAAGTAGTCCTAACATCCACCATGGCTTTGGAGCGAGTACTCTCTTTTAATGTGTGAGATGATTTGATTACTATTGGTCACACAAAGGTGTTGAGGTTTTTCGCCGCCGTCCAACGTTTATGTTGGAGAGATGGCGCCCCCCTTAAATGGGGTAAAGATAGTTTGTGTCCGTAGTAAAACTACATGTTTGCAGACTGGGCTACATTAAATGAACTAGCAGATACTGTCACCACGTTAACTGTTTATGAGATCACATGACTTTCAAAGTACGGTATCATACCAATACTAAGGATGAAACCTAATCGTGATCAGCATAACTGCAGACAATGCAACATTACCGAAATGACCCCTTGAATATCGGCCTCGATAGTTAGTAGCTGTCTACCTTTTTCTCAGACGTATTATATTGTATAAGTAGGCCATGCTCACACGCCAAGCGTGCAAACAAAAGAAATGCGGCGAGAGAAGGGATGGACCCTTCGAGGACGAGAAGTACGCACTTCCGCCCATACACATCGTATAAGGGGTTACGGACGGCTATCTCTCTCGTACTGGTTCATCATATGGCGGTTTCCAAGGCTGTCTTGATTTGTAACCTCGTGCTGTGCGGAGGTCGCGATTCGGCGATGCCAATTTGCGAAATTCATGAAACGACAACCGAAATTTATGATACACGTGTAAGTGAATGTATGCTAAAAACAAAGCACCATTCAGGGTGAAATAATTATTTTCCATGAAAGGACAAACGAATCAATGAGGTTCAAGTGGGAGGTATAACAAAGAGAAGAATTTCTTTCCGGCAAGATTTACCATGTTATCCTTATAGACTCAGAAGAAATAGATGTTACTGGTTAAATTGTGTGTTTACACATGTTTCACATGAATCTACTCGTACTAAAAAAAATATCTATTTATCCAAGTCATTTACAACTGCATGTTTTAACGATACTAATGCATTTGCATATTGTTGTTTGTGTTCTTTATAAATATTTTGGTTATTAATCATGTGGCAAAAATCGCGGAAATTTTTGATTATAATAGGCTTTTTGGGCGTTATATGATATCTACATAACGGAAATCCACGTCACTTATTTCCGTCGCCAGTCTGTCGGCGTTTTTCTAACGTCGTAATCTCAGTAACCGCTGCATGGATTATGGTGAAGTTTGGGTGGCGATTTGCCGTGGCGGTCGTGATAGGTAATGCTGATATAATTTTGAAAATCGGTGCACGGGCAGCGGAGTAATTAGCAAAAAACAAAAAATTTCTAATATTTCTCAAACTTTGGTTTTGGGCGTTTCGAGAGTTCCTGGTCGTTTTCTACTTTTTTTGGGTGGAGGTGAAATTGGGGTGGTTGGTGGTGGAGGGCTGTAAAACTCAAATATTTGTTGTAATGATAATAGGCTGTTCATTCACTTGTGAAAGAAAGACATAGCGGCATATTACACTTTGTTAGGCCCATCTGAACATTGCCTTGAATATTACAGAAACCAAAGGACTTTTTCTGTATACCTACATACGAATATTCCTTTAGATTGTTCTGTATTGTGTAACCTGGGCATGATTGAATTGATTTTATTGAAATTTCGACTCAGTGTTATTACCTTGGCGAGGATGGAAATGACCTATGATTTTTAGAAATCGTGTCAGTGATGGCGCAGCAATAATAAAAAAACTAAAAATACAAAAACAGCTCAAACTTTGTTTTTAGGCGTTTTAGGGGTTCCGGATCGTTTTCTGTTTTTTTTGGGGGGGGGGGGGGTGAAATTAGGGTGGTTGGGGAAAACATTTGTTGTATTCAAAATAAGCTGTTCATTCACCTGTGAAGGAAAGACCTAGCGGTAAAACACTTTTTTTGCGGGGGGCGGGCGATGCTTTGGTTTCAAGGGGATCTCAGATTATAGTCTCATGCTATGGGAAAATTAAACTGGTATCTCGGTAATGTGTGGGAGGTTCCGAGTCAATCAACTTGACCTATTTTTTTTAAACTCGTTTTATTTCGAAAATACAAAGATTGACTACACCCTGAGTTTAACAAAGAGTTTTCAAAAAAAGACTGGATCAAATATGCTTAGAATCCCTCAAGGAAAAAACCTCCTTCTGGTAATTGGAAAAAAATTAGATTGCTCTTGTTTTTCAGGTGTATGCATTTGTCACTTATAATCTAATCTGATCAAATAATTTCTGCAAGCTTTTTTGCCCCTTTTTTCATTTTGAAATTTTATTTCCAGCTTAGTCCAAAACCTATCTACATATTTAGTCGAAACGAATACAAGAAGTTTTGGCTTTAATCCTGACCTGATCCCAAAAACATTACCCAAATTTTGTAGTGCTTGGTCCATACGTGGTGTGTTATTCTGGACTTTCCTGTCTTTGCTCTCTGGGTGTTGACTTTTTCGTCTTTTCGTTTTCCAACGTATTTTTTGCCAGATACACAGGTAATAATAGTATATTAAGGACAGTTGAAAAAAGTTGACGGTCTTCAGAAAGGTTTTTAATTTTGCTTCAACGTCAATTAAAATTCACGACAACATTATGTATAATATAAAAGTATTTCATGTTGTCACCGTCAAGGTAGAAATCGCTGAATTATTTTAATCTGGTAAGGAATGATATCATAATGTGGGACTCACTTCAGACAGGAATTATAATGAGAAAGTTGATAAAAGTGTGATATTTATGACACTATTTATTTATATATAGACTGTCTCGTTCTCAGGAGAATGTGTTACCTAATAAGGCTGCTGGATTCTTGATTTAATGCATGACAAATAGGATGTGATTAATCCACAGTAAAATATTAGTTTTATTGGTATTTGAATGACATTCGTAATAGTAACAGGCACTACATTCGCTGTCGCAAGATATTACCCAATAGCGTCGTTATACACAGACATACAATAAACCTCTTTGGGGAAAGAAAAATGAGAAAATAGTATATTGTTCAACGAGCGTAGAGTGCTGTAAATCAACAAGTGAGTTATTACCAATACCGCGAATTGATGACTATACTTATCTACAACCAAACTAAGAATAGTAAGATTCAAATACATAATAATTATTACAGAATATTGACAACTTAACCTTAGTTCTGTTACTCTATAGGCAGGTTCATGAAACTTTTCCTTTGCCGCAATTTAGCCGTAAATTAGCGTTTGTGGTAATTCTAAAGTTGAACCTACCGTCAGTAATGAAATTGTTCATGAAACTGCTTTGACTTTAACTTAAGAAGTAGGCGTAAGGATTGACCTTCAAAAGATAATTAACTTCCAACTTTACCTTACCGCAAAAGATAATTCTAAATCTTGTGTCTGAGCATGCGCCAAACGCAAAGAACATTAAATTATGATCTAACATGAGGCAACCACTCCTTAGATCACCTTACTCGTTTTATTATCATTTTTGGTTGTGGTTTTAAAAACAAATTTCGCCTTTCGCAAACAGTATAACCGCCAACGCATCAAATCTTAAAAATATGACCTTAAAATCAAAACAGACCGTTGAAAACAGACTTTGTGAAACGTCACATCTGTCATCCTTAACGCCAAATTCAAGTTTCATGAACATCGATTCTCTTACGGCTAAAGTTAAGCATAAAGTTAATACTAACGCTCAATTTACGGCTAAGTTACAGCAAAGGAAAAGTTTCATGAACCCACCTTAATACTTAAATACTGTCACCGTTCGAATTAGCGTTTGACATTTCATGGTGATATTTGCAGTTATTATAGCGTCATTTTAATCCTACGCATTTCTAAGAGTATTGGTATCCAGTAGGCGGTAATCATAACCCACGGCTGGACCGTGAACTATGAAAAACAATTCACCCTGTTTGTTCAAAAGTAGTTTGCCAATACCTGTTTTACTTTATGAACAATGTCGGCGAACAGTGGGACCGCACTTGGTGCCTGTCGCCAAGAGTTACCCCACTGAATATATACCACAATTATTAGGCCTATGCTAACGTATGGAGCCATTGCCTGGGTACCTAAAGTTCTGCAGGTGACGGCGATTAATAAATTATATAAAATACAACGTATGGCCTGCATTAATATAACAGGAGCCATGAGTACAACACCGACTGCTGCTATGGAAGTAATAATTGGCATTACCCCTCTAGATATCTACATCAAAGAAGTTGCGTTACTGTCAATGCTACGACTTCGCACGGTTGGTACTAATCCAGATGTATTGTAGGTATGGGACGACTGAGGCAGCTAGTATGGCGGAAAGCGCTGAAGGCACTACCCATGCTACAAGCAACCAGCGAAAACCAACATTCGTTTTTAAGAAACCTTACTAATCCAGTTGAAAGTAATTCTTATCCCAGTTTTTTCCAGTAGAAGAGGTTTCTTTGGAAGAACTGATTCATACAATTATTCAATCCCTGGATTTTGAGGTTCCACTAATTAAACTTTATGTCGATGATACCATATTAGCTATTCCTGCAGATAAGGTGGAACATGTTTTAAATCGTTTTAACTCTTATCATCAAAAAAATACAGTTCACCATTGAATATGAAAACAGTACAGTTCAATTCCATTTTTAGATATCTGTTTAACTAGAACAAATGAGGGTAAAGTGTTATTCAGCTGGTATGAGAAACCAATCAGTTCAGGGAGGCTTTTGAACTTTTATTCCTTCTATCCATTCAGTCAGAAGTATAGTATTATGTGTTCCTTGAAGAATAAGATTATCAGGTTAAGCAGCCCACAGTTTGTTTAAGAGAATATATCTAGATTCAAAGAGAAGCTTAAACTTAATGACTATCCTGAATACTTCTGCAACTTAGTTATTAACAATAGTTCAACACTCTTCCTCCTCCTTCTATTCCACGCACTAATCAAAACAGTTCCAGCATAGTAACTTATTCAAAAATTCCCTATGTCAAAGGACTTTCAGAGAGAATTAGACATCATCTTGCTGATGACACACATAAAATAGTCTTTTACCACACAAAAACTGTATCTTCACTTTTTTGTTCACAAAAAGATAAGCTTGACACCAAGTACAAATCCAATGTGGTCTTTAAAATACCTTGCGAGCAATGTGATGCTGTATATATAGGGCAAACAAAACAAAATTTAAAGAACAGGATTTCCGCCCATAAGTCATCTTGTAGAGATAATCATAAAAATGATAGGGATCATACAGCCTTAGCGTCTCACCATTTCGAGTATAATCACCATTTTAATTTCGATTCTGTCAGTATACTTGACAACGAGATTAATTATAAAAAACGACTGATCAGCGAAATGATTTATATTTATAAGCATGATAAGGCTGTCAATAAGAAAACTGACACTCTTGATCTAAGTCAGATTTATAATTTATTGATTACTAATTACATTAAATTAAAAAGAACGTAATCAAAGAATTGGTTGACTTTATGACTGAACCTGGTATATTCATTAAATAGTATACATGTAAGTATAAAATATTCATATTTTCTCAAACTGTCTTCAGTGTACAGCAGCATATATCAATAAAAGGTGTATTGACGAACGGCATCTACGATTCTTTTTATCAATCTTCTGGAATGTTTTTTGTTGTTTATTGACACAAAGGGATATGTCATTCCTTGTTGCTTTAGGGGTGTGCTCGATAGGTAAGGATGTATGCTCTACATTTTAGTGTATTTTAACATTCTAGTGGAAAACTGTATTATATTTTTAACTTTTGTATCTTTTGGCAATGTACCGGCTTTTTATTTTGATTGTTTTTGCCGAGTTAACTTTTTAAATGTTAAAATCTTTTATATTTTAATTGTAACTTTGTGTAAAATTTTAAAAAATTTTAAATTTGTCTGTTAGACTGAATTGTCAACGTTTTTACTCATTGTTTTGGCACTCTATGTTTTACTTATATATTTTTCGTCTTCGTATGAATTTTAGCCCTGAAGAAGGCGTAAAATAAACGCCGAAACGTCGGCTCTTTGAACCTCTTGCATTAATTTATCCCAAAATCCGAAGAAACCACTTCTACAAGAAACCTTACAAAATATAAATTAAACAGAATGTTGAGCCAAATGTGACAAATGCAATTTGCATATGCACAGATGGCTCCAAAACAAGGGAGGCAATGGTTTTGGTGTATACTCCAGGTCTCTTAAACCTAAGAACAAAGTGGGCTATGGGCAAACACGCCAGTATCGTTCAAACGGAACTGGCTGGCATATCAATAGCCACAAATGAAGTAGCCAGGAGAAATGTATCTGGTAAAACTGTAGCAATCTGCACTGACAGCAGACAAGCACTTCTAACCCTGAAAACACCTTGTATCACATCAAGACTAGCAATGGAATGCCACCAATCTTCAACCCATGCTTCGGACAAAAACAATATTGTCCTGAGGTGGGTTAAAGGGCACAACAACAACAAAGGCAACAGTATTGTGGACGGTCTAGCCAGGAAGACCGCTGACCAAAGAATTTTAGGACCATGTGACCTTTCTGGAATGTCGGCAACCACAATTTCGGAAATAGCCAAAAAACACTCCCATGCCCAACTGGTAAAACGATGGGAAGAACTACAAGGATGTCGATTTGCCAAGGAAAGTACTTGGCGATGACCAGACCAAACCTACGTCTCATAGTAGGATTCCTGACTGGCCATTGTCAACCCAGGAAACACCGCCACACTATGGGGTTAAGTGACACACCGATATGTAGAATGTGTGAAAGCGAAGACGAAACTATGGAACACGTCATATTGTGTGAGTGCCCAGAGTTATCTTCTATTAGAGAGTGTGCGTTCGGCGAGTCTTGGCCTACACCTGCTCATATAAGGGAGATGTCCCCTAGACACTTGTCCACCTTCCTAAAATTGGCAGGAAAGGACGATGACATGAGAAAACAACTCCCTGGGAGGATGCACAATGGGCCAGTTGTGGCCTAAGTGCAGTGGGACCACTCACCCTCCCCACTCTACAGATACAGATACCTGTTGAACTTAATTTAAGTAGATAAATATAATTTCCATTGACATTTCTCTATTGACAGTTGAGTAAAAACATAGAAATTTTCATAATATTTCGGGTTGATCATAATAAACCCGTAAAAGTAAACGCCAATGGAGACTAACTATTTTATGTTCAAGTGGAGTACTTTATATTTGAGGTTCGTCTATGCCATTTTGGTTGATTTACAGACTACTACTCGTCGTTAGCTAAAAAGGAGCTGCGGAGGACCTTTGCTTTATGTCACAGTTCGTCAGTCAGTTTGTGATTCTGTCGGCCTGGTCACACAGAAATCAGACAATGTTAAGAGAGAAAAGAGAGTAAGGAAAAAGAGATTTACAGAGGCCAACTCGTAGGTTGAAAGTTTCGAAAACATTTTCCAGTATATCTGGGTAGACGTGAATTTAACTTTTTGAATCTTCTTAAGGTATCAAATAATGTGCGTTATGCCGATGATACTGTCGTAGTGACCGATAGACTGGAAGATCTCCAAACGGTCGTACAAAATCTATACAACAGGTGTAAACGTTATGGTCTGAACATGACTTTAAAGAAAACCAAATTCATGGTTTTTTTCAAAAAATAACAACAATCGGTAATATTACAACGCGCCAATAGAGCGAGTAAGAGGATATATGTAGATACTTAGGATCTTGGCTAACCGAAACTGCCGAACAATATCAGGAAATAAGGGCTCGAATAGAGTGCAAGAACTGCATTTGTAAAATTAAAGAAAGTTCTCTGCAGCAGAGATATAAACCTAAAACTTAGAGTACGAATGCTGAGATGTGTCTTTTTTCGCCTCTGCTATACGGTGCCAAAGCTTGGACGCTTAAGAAGGCAAAAAAGGATAGACTGGAGGCTTTCGAAAGATGGTGTTATAGAGGATGCTGAGGATCTCTTGGACTGGTAGGATCTAAAATGTGCAACTACGGCAGATGATCCAGAAAGAGGAAGAAATAACTAACAACCTCAAAACTAAAAAACTAGAGTACCTTGGTCATGTTATAAGGGGACCCCAATACATTTTACTACAAAACATTATGGACGGGAGGATCAAGGGCACAAGAAGCCAAGGAAGAAGAAGAAGGACCTCTTGACAGGTGCTTCTCTATCTTGTGCTCTTCTGAGAGTAGAGTATGCGAATCTAGTCCCGTCCAGTCTGCCTGCGCCCGGCCCACTTTTGCCTTCGATTTGGCCTTCTAGTTTCAGAGGGACATATTTTGTTATTTCTCATTATATATCCAGGATAGGTGATTTTCTCTTCTTTATGGTGGTTAACAGATCACGTTTCTTGGTCATTCGTCGAAGGACTTTGTTGTACTTTTTAAATATCCCATAAAAACAAGTCTCATGGTATCAAATAGAACTAGTGGGCCAATTAACTGGTCCGTTGCGTGAAATTAAACGATCATCAAAAAATGACCTGAGTTGGGCGATATTGGCATGCACAGTGTGACGTTTGAGTTGTGTCGTATCATTGAGTGTTAATGCGCAACATTGATGGTTTTTGTGCTTCCAGATTCATCTTCGATAAAATAAAGGCATATTATTTTTAGACCTGAAACTCAAATTTTCCTGATATAAAACTTTTGTTTCCTATTCCATTCAATGTGAAATGCGTTTTATCGCTTAACGCTGCTCCTACAATCCGGAATAGTTTCTCCGGAAGATGCGGGGAGCTGAAAAGGAACTGACGATGGGCGTGATAAATAAACAGGTGCGCGCTACATTAGAAAGAAATGGAAACAGTCATGTTAGCGCTTTGCCCGAAATTTGTAAAATTGAAGAGGAAGGCGATTTGCAGATATTTTTTGTCCCAATTCCTGACGCTTCATTTTCCAGTATTTTTACATGAAATTTTCACATGATGTTTAGAAGGAAATTGCCCAGAGTGATAACGAAGCACTTTTTCATTTTTGCTTCTGGGCTTTTCTTAAAAAAATTACAAAGTTGACGAAGAAAATAGGCAACTTCAATTCAATCAATTTTTTTCAAAAAATGCTTCGATAGCCCTCTGTGTAAATTCCTTTTAAACTTCATGCAAACATATTGCAAACTAGAGCGTCAGGAATTGGGATGAAATCACTTGAAAATGACCGTTTATGCTCTCCGTAGGAGCCGCCTTAAGATAATTTAGTTATAGTGTCCGATGAGTCAGTCTGAGGACAGATGATCAGATGGCTTGAGCTTTTGAACCAATTTTATTCTGTAGGCATGTAAATGTAATTATTCCTTTTGGAGAATATATTGCAAGGTGGCTCTTTAAATGCTGAATATAAGTGGTCGACGCGTTGCTGACTTTTAGGATTATCATTAGCCTAACAGATTTTCGTAAATCACTAACTGAACCAAAATGATCACGAATCGCGCGATTTTATATTTGCGCCATTTTTATTCAACTATCCCGGTTTTCAATCGAATAACCCTGAAGACCGGTTTGTCAATAACAGTTAAGTCAAGTAAACTAAAAGTTATTTGGCAACTGTCAGCAAAAGTATTTATCAATGTCCTGTTATATGGAAACTAATAGAGTAGCAGTTAAAGTTACTGTCAGTTGAAAATAGCAGTTATTCTTCTTATCTGTCAAGTTACGATTAAGGCACAGTACAGAACAGTGACAACAAACAAAAGTCAAAAAATCACGTCAGCAGATTTTCAGCAAATCACTGACGTCAATTTACGAAGCATTGTTACCAACCCTCACCAGACTGACAGTTTTGAAACTAAAAGTTAGATATCAACAACAACCTTAGCTGATTGTTATCTTTAACTGCCAGTTACTTAACTACTACATTATAGTAAGTCAAATTCACTACAAGGTATGGTAGCTGTCAGTTAAAGTACATATCAATATCTTGTTATATACAAACTAATAGAATAGAAGTTACAGTAAATGGCCGTTGAAAATAGCAGTTAACCTTCTTATCTGTCAGATACGGTTAAGGCTCAGCACAGAACAGTGTTCTGTGTGCGAGATTTCTATAGAGGTTAAGCTTATTTATTATTCTGTCGTCTAGGTTGTTAAATTGTTTCACAGGTCTGCGTGGTTTCTCCAACGGTTTCTCGTAAGCTTTTTCTAGTATGAGAGTAGAACCAGCAGGAGCTGGTTGATAGTGACCACCGCCACTGACTCCCACATTTGTGCTTCAATCGTTTAACGTTTGGGCTAGAATGATATTTTCTTTACTCACAAAAATTATAGATTAAATTGTATAGTTATTGCAGCCCATGTTTCCTAGTTCTCTCGCAAGGCTGTTCTATCAGTTTTTTTATTTCCGATTACTTTCCGGAGTTATTCGCTATTTTTAGAAGCAAATTCTTTCGCCCTTTGTAACATTGTATTTCTTTTTCCATTTTTTTTCTTGCGAGTTTCTCATTGCGGTATATGCAACCACCGACGGTAAATAAGGATCACAAAATAAGTACGGTTAGGTCAAGGAACTAACAGAAATATTTAAACTAACAAGCAACGTCAACAGAGGACAAAAAATAATCACGTGACCAGATTCGATGTACGAACCACTCTTACCAATTTCACTAAACTGACAGTTTCGAAACTAAAAGTTAGATATGTAATTGATAAACACAATTCGTCTTAACAACATTATTAGCTAATGGTTATATCTAACTGCCAGTCAGTTAACTACCACATTAGACCAGGCCTCAATGGCGACAAATGCAAATATTCACGTATCTTATTAGCATCACGCGCAATTTCCCTAAACTATTTGTATAACAACTAGTTTTTTTTCAATTCTGTTTGGTATATTGTGTTATTAAAATGATATGCAAATGTAAACAGATCAAATATTTAATCTGACACATTAACAAATGCCTTAATTTATAGCTAGGTAATACACATGCATCAATTAATTATAAATTTCATTGGAGGACGAGATTTGTCGATTCTAAAGAACATAATCACACACGTATTACTGTTTCTGTTAAAGCTTCGCCTATCGATCTAGGATATTCACAAATGCACTTCTTGTACCAAAATTCTGTATATAATGATATAAATATTATTGTCTTCATGGATCACACATAAACTTTAATTTTGGTGCTATAATAATATAATTCAACTACATCATTGCAGTTATTAATAGAATCCACGTTTACAGCGAAAACTCTTAGATATACCATCATTTAATGACATATAATTTCAGATATGTGTTTGCTGCAACTCACATTTACGTCATCCTATAAACAACTGCATAAAAATAGAAGATCCTATAAAATTGCGGTCAAACGCAAAATAGTGATTTACTGATTGATAATTTGGATAACTCGGTAAATAATTGCAGCATCATATTTATTTTTTTTCATGCCTAGAGCATTTTAGCCCCCCCCCCCCTTTTATTTTTGAGAGGGTCAACTCAAAGAATTGAAACTTAGAATAATGAAATTGATGCATGAATACGATGTATATTTTGGAGTCAAATTGACAATTGGCAGCGAACCGCCATCTTAAAAGCGTCATCTGACAATTTTACTCCAAAATATAGTATTCATGCAACAATTTAATTAACTCAGGTTTCAATTTTTTCAGTTGATCAGTTCAAAAAATAAAACGGGGGGGGGGGACATTAAAGAAAAGCATCATCATCATAGTAACAATGTCTTAACAGACATGTTGTGAACTCGTAAAATGCATTTACTCATTTTGCGAGTTTCTCTTGGGATATCTTCAAGATCTTGAATGCAGTAGTTTCCCATTTGCTTTCTGCATCCTCATGCTGTTGACTAGATGGTACCTACTGGTTCATCCGCCTTTAAGGGCAATTTCCTCACCCCAAGGACAAGAAGATGTCCTGACTCTTCTCAACTGGTCCACCCAAAGCTGTTGGTTGAGAAGAGGTTACTGTTTATACCGACAGTAGTTTGGTTCCTTTTAGTCGCCTTTTACGACACGCAGGATATACGATGGGAGATATTCTAACCCGCCCCCTCACGGGTATGTATAAATGTGTGTACTCAGGCCCCTTAATGAAAGTCGATCAAACCACATTCAATTGAAATATAAGTTTTTATAATCTTTGTTAGTTTAGCTAACATGTAATGCTAAGAACAATGCTATGTTAAAATGTTGAAAAGTGAAATGGAGTTTATACAGAACAGTCTCAGCACCAAGTATTTTTTTCAGTCAAACGTTCTACTTTGCTTTCCTCTAGTAGCGTTTTATATTTAAACCATAAATATACCTATATTCATAATAGATACTATAATTGCCAATAAAATTAACGAAATTTTTCACAGAGACTATAATTTACCCACATCAAATTGATCATTTTTGCGCCCTCGATACAAAATAACTCATACGTGTTGTTCTCAATGTTCATAATCATAATCATAATCATAATAGCTTTTATTGTCCAACAGTTTACACCATTTATAGGACAATTTGTAGTGAAGATCAATAATGTAAATAGTACAAACTAACAATAGAAAAAATATATAATATAAAAATTAACACGATAAATGTTGCTAAATTATAGCAAATACCTATTAGCTAGATTAACGAATTGCGTTAACGATGTATTAAATATATCACAATACGAATTAATTTCATTGTAGCATTTACACATGACATATATTGGAGATTTGAGTAACATATTAGTCTTAGCTCTAGGCGTCTTAAATGTAACGTGAGATCTGGATGCGAAAGATGGTACATAAATGCTAAGTTGTGCTAGAATATCAGAACAGTCAATTAAATTATTAAGCACTTTAAACAAAAATATCAATGATGCAAGTTTTCTACGATGTTCTAAAGATTTAAAATCCAAACGAGCACATAATTCATCATTTCTGATTCCCCTTTCTGGATAGGTACCATCAATTTTAAAAATTAAAAATTTTAAGAGCTTCCTCTGTACCCTCTCTATACATTTACTGTAAACATCATAAAAAGGACTCCATATAATGCTTGCGTATTCTAGCTTAGAGCGGACAAGTGTAAAATATAACAATGTGATGGCATGTGTGCTATGAAAGCTTCTGCAGTTTCTAACAATAAATCCATAGCTTTTAAGAGCATCTGCAGCTTTATTAGTAACATGTTCGGCAAAACTAAGCTTGTCATCGAAAATCACCCCTAAGTCCTTGATTTTCGTACATCGTTCTAAATCTCGACCATTTATAGAATAGGAAAATTCGCATATACTCATTTTCCTAGTGAACCGAACAAATTTACACTTGTCCACATTGAGCCTTAACTTATTAGCATTACACCACTCGTTAACTAACTCTAACTGTAATTGCAGTTCGAGACAATCGTTGAGATTGTTGACTCTTGAGTACAATTTAAAATCATCAGCAAAGCATAGCCTGCAGCAGTTGATAATCTCACATAAATCGTTAATAAATAATAGAAAAAGCAACGGACCTAAATTGGATCCCTGAGGCACCCCAGATGGGGTCGCGTATACTTCAGACCTATAACCATTATATGAAACAAACTGAGTTCTATCAGACAAATATGATTTAAAAAATAATAAAGCACTTCGTGAAAAACCAAAAGCAGCCAGTTTATTAAGAAGAATACCATGATCTATTCGGTCAAAAGCTTTCGCAAAATCAGTATAAATGACATCAACTTGACCGCCACTATCCAGAGCTTCTGAAATAAACTGTGTTATAATGAGTAGATTTGTAACTGTTGAACGCTTGACTACAAATCCATGCTGATATTCAGATATTTGCTGACTGACCGAAAAATAGATCCTATTGTACAGTACTATTTCGAAGACTTTTGAAAAGATACATAGAATGGAAATAGGCCTGTAGTTTTCTACGCACACCTTGTCACCATTCTTAAATATTGGGCAAACTTTTGCAGTTTTCCAGCGGACAGGATATATTTCAGACTCTAAACATAAATTAAAGAGTTTGGTTAATGGTGTAGCTAATGCACATGCACAGTCTTTAACTAGGAAAGAGGGAATGTTGTCTGGACCTGAGGTAAACTTATCTTTCAATCTCTTTAAGGCTGTTCTTACTTCATCTTCCTTGATGGGATTAAAGTGAATATGCGTATTTCCGCTATCAGTGGTATCATGGGAAAAATCGGCATTATTAGAATCAGGCACGACATAAACGTCTCTAAAAAAGTTGCCGAAGGCATTAACTACATCTATTGGTCTATCGTATTTTACATCTTGATACCTCATTGATCCCGGAATTCTTGTAGTATTATTTTTCGCGTTTATATAAGACCAAAATTTCCTTGGTTCCTGCGATAGAGATTCTTGTAAGTTATCTAAGTATAAGTCACGCGCAACTTTAATTTGGTTTTTAATTAGACAACGTAATCTTTCAAACTCAATTCTATCAGAATTCCTACCAAATTTTCTGAATCTATTCCTATACCTTACTTTCAATTTAATATTCTTGATAATAGTTGAATCAAACCATAAAGGATATTTATGAGTATAATTCTTATATAAGGGAACATGTTTATCAAAAATGTCATATAATTTGTCATAAAATTGGTCTAATGCGATATTGGTATCTGTAGAAGTAAGAAATAGATCCCAGTCAGTTTCGCCCAATTCACGATACAGAGATATAAAATCGGCTTTACGAAAATTATAGGTACGTGCATTCCTATGAGGTTTGAATACTGGCTCTTTAGTGAAAATACCAGAAACATTGATGCTTAAGGCCGGATGATGACAGTCCTCTACGACTAACGGTAAATTCTCATGACTCACCTCAACCATGCAATTACCAATAACTAAATCTAATAGCCTACCTAAGTGATTAGTTACTACATTTAGTTGCTTATAGTTGAACAGATCAATGAAATTACGAATAACAGACGACTTAGGATCAGTAGTAGTAGTAGATAAACTCTCGACAAAGTGAGGAGCATTAAAATCGCCTAGGAAAATACAATTTCCGTCACTGAGAATGTCAAGTTGTTCCAATGATTCAAAAAAAATTTCAAATGTATTCGAGTCTATTCTATCGGGGACATATAATACTATGACATAAAGAGACTTATATCCTAAAAAACATTTAACAATTAGCAAATCAATTAACGGAAATTGTAAATCAAATGGTGATACATCTATAACTTCAGATCTTATTACATCATTGCAAGCAAGTAATACCCCACCTCCAGTACATTTTTCAACTATATCTAATTTTCGATCCTTCCGATGGATAACGTATTGAGGGGGAAACAACTCATAACTGAAAACACTTTCACTTAACCAAGTTTCACTGAGAGCAATTAGATCAAATTCACAATCGCTGACAGCTGAGTTAAAAGTGTCCACCTTACTATTTAAACCTCGCACGTTTTGATAATACACTTGAAGACATCTCCTACCAAAACCTGTTAATGCTATAATAATTATGATGGTTTCATTACAGCAAAGCAAAGCTGTTTTATGGTGCTTACGCTTCGCCCTGTCTCACGCTTAAAAAATACGTCAAGGTCGAATCGTTTTCGAAGAAAATGTAGTCCCACCCCTGTAATTAAGAGATTCACGGTTCAATATAAGCGGGTGTTTTTATAATGAAGGAAATTCAACTGTACGCGTCTGGTTCTTTGTTTATGCCTAATCGTTATTACATCCAGTAACGCCACATTCGTAGATTTTTATAGGGTCAGATGCGATTATAATTATTATGTGTATTAAATTACTTGAAATAGGTCTTACAAAGAAAGGTATAACAGATTAATTATATTTGTGCGTAATCAGTTTGTCTGGGATGTATTGTCGACTTTTCTGAACACCCCACACCTATCATCGTGACACTATGATAGCACTGTTGCTACTACCCCGATAACGTACCCAGTTAGGTCAAGCTATTTTATAATATTATAAGAAGGATTTAAAGGATTGAATGCATTATAATATATAAAAATGAAGTCAAGTTGATTGACTCAGTACTTCCCACACATTACGCTGACACCAGATTATTATTTTCCCATAGGACGAAGCTTTAGTCTAAGATCCCTTGCAAACAAATAATTGCCAACCCTCCCTAAAATTGTCTTATGCCGCTAGGTTTTTCCTTCACAGGTCAATGGACAGCCTATTATCGATACTACAAACTTCTCAGTTTTACAACCCTCCACGTTACAAAATACAAAACGATTTAGACCAATAAATTCTCGTATAGTGTACAGAAAATTCTAAGTCCCTTAGTTTCTGTAATAGGCTAGGCAATGTTTGGATGCACCTAAAAAGGTGATTTGTGTCGCTAGATCTTCCTTCACAGGTAGGTTGAAAAACGCAGAAAATGATCAGGAACCTCTAAAACGCTTAAAAACGAAGTTTGAGCTGTTTTTATATTTTTAGTTTTTTTATTATTTCTGCGCCGCCACTGGCACGATTTATCAAAGCCATACGCGTTTTCCATCTTCGCCATGGTAGTAATGCCGTTTCAAAATTTCATTAAAATCAATTCAACAGTTTCCTCGTTACAACGATCTGACGCAATACTTTCGTATATTTACATCAAAAAAATTCTAAGTCCTTTGCTTTCTGTAATAGGCAAAGGCAATGTTCGGATGAACCTAAAAAAGTTATTTATGTCGCCAGGCCTTCCTTCACAGGTCAGTGGACAGTCTATTATGAAAGCAACAAATTTTTCAATTTTACAACCCCCCACCCCCCAACCACCCCAATTTCACCCCCACCCAAAAAAAAGTAGAAAATGATCAGGGACCCCTAAAACGCCTAAAAACGAAGTTTCAGCAATATTTATTTTTTTTGTTTTTTGCTAATTACTCCGCCGCCTATGCACCGATTTTCAAAATTATAGGAACATTACCTACTACGACCCCACAGCATACCGCTGCCCAAATTTCATCACAATCCATGCAGCGGTTACTGAGATTACGAGGGTAGAAAAACGCGACAGACAGACAGACAGACCGACAGACCGACAGACAGACCGACAGACAGACCGACGGAAATGAGTGACGTGGATTTTCGTTATGTACACATCATAAAACGCCCAAAAAACGTATTATCTCAAAATCGAAAATTTTCGCGATCACAATACTCCCCTCACCTATCGGTGTGGGAAGTAAAAAAAACGGTAGTAAGGGTAAGTTGGTCACAAATAAGGCAACAAAAATGTAGTATTTTCAGTCATTCCACTTCCCACACTTCTGGTGTGGGGAATATTGGAGTCGCGAAAACTTTCCATTTTGAAATGTTTTTGTTTCAGTAAGTCTGTCTGTTTACGGCCATGTTTCTATCCGCGTAATTTCCGTAGCCATTGTATCGATTTCGATAAAATTAAAAATGCCATATGCTCTAAGGTCGTAGTAGGGATTTTTGAAAAACGGTTCAGTGCTGTAGGAATATTCAAAAAAATTAAAAGTTTAATTATTGCTTCAAACGTCAGATTAAAAAGTATCGTTGATAGAGGATCGGCTTACCCGAGTCCTTTTCTCGCTTCAAATTCCTGTGACTCACTTCCCATCCATGTAATTTTGTTCTTGGTTTTTTATAATGTCATTTTACTTCCCACACCGATAGGTGAGGGGAGTATTGTGATCGCGAAAATTTTCGATTTTGAGATAATACACTTTTTGGGCGTTTCATGATGTCTACATAACGAAAATCCACGTCACTCATTTCCGTCGGTCTGTCTGTCGGTCTGTCTGTCTGTCTGTCGGTCTGTCTGTACGCGTTTTTGTGTCTTCGTAATCTCAGTAACCGCTGCATGGATTGTGATGAAATTTGGGCAGCGATATGCTGGGGGGTCGTAGTAGGTAATGTTCTTATAATTTTGAAAATCGGTGCAGGGGCGGCGGAGTAATTAGCAAAAAACAAAAAAAATTAAATATTCCTCAAACTTCGTTTTTAGGCGTTTTAGAGGTTCCTGATCATTTTTTACTTTTTTTTGGTGGGGGTGAAATTGGGGTGGTTGGGGGGTGGGGGGTTGTAAAATTGAAAAATTTGTTGCTTTCATAATAGACTGCCCACTGACCCATGAAGGAAGACCTAGCAACATAAATAACTTTTTTAGGTCCATCCGAACATTGCCTTGCCTATTACAGAAACCAAAGGACTTAGAATTTTTTCTGGTGTAAACATACGAGAGTATTGCTTTAGATCCTTCTATATTGTGTTACAAGGAAACTGTTGAATTGATGTTAATGAAATTTTGACACAGTATTACTACCGTGGCGAGGATGGAAAACGCGTATGGTTTTTATAAATCGTGCCAGTGGCGGCGCAGAAATAATAAAAAAAAGTAAAAATATAAAAACAGCTCAAACTTCGTTTTTAAGCGTTTTAGAGGTTCCTGATCATTTTCTGCGTTTTTTTTGGGTGGGGTGAAATTGGGGTGGTTAGGGGGTGGGGGGTTGAAAAACTGAGAAATTTCTTGTATTCATAATAGGGTGTAGGGTAGGGGCTGTGAAGGAAGACCTAGCGACATAAATCAACTTTTTAGGTCCATCCGAACATTGCCTAGCGTATTACGGAAACTAAGGGACTTAGAATTTTCTGTATACATACATACGAGTATTTATTGCTTTAGATCTTTTTGTATTTTGTAACGTGGACACTATTACATTGATTCTAATTAAATTTTGACACAGTATTATTACCGTGGTGAGGATGGAAAACGCGTATGTTTGTTAAATATCGTGTCAGTGACAGCGTATATGGCAATAATCAAAAAACTAAAAGTATGAAAACAACTCAAACTTCGTTTTTAGATGTTTTAGGCTGTCCATTGACCTCTGAAGGAAATACTTAGCGGCATAAGACAATTTTAGGGGAGGGAAGGCTGCCGATGATTTGGTTGCAAGGGGATCTCAGACTAAAGCTTCATGCTATGGGAAAATAATAAACTGATATCACAGTAATGTGTGGGAAGTACTGAGTCAATCAACTTGACTCCATTTTTTATTAATCTGATGAGTTTTCCTGGAATTCCTAGTTGCACCATTGCTTCATCTAGGTCATCTTAGGGTGCAATTGTTTATTTTTAAAGTGAAGGTAGGGAATCATTTCTCGAGGAAAACTCTCTAAAAACTAGGCGTTCTCGTTCTAGAATACAAATTTGACCTTGAAATGAAAATATCAAACTTGCGGGCTCCTACGGATTCCATTAGTAATCTTATGTAGAGAGATATTGCCAACCACAGATGCAGCATACGTTGTGGTATTTGCGCAGCGTATTGTAGATGGCGCAGCGTTATCGTCCTTGCAAAATTGATAGATATTGTCACCGTTAATTGCCAAACGTACCTTGCCGTATTTTGCTTTGAAGTCTGCCAAGATTGTCAAGAAACAAGTGACAACTCTCGAAAATTACTTTTTTTCAGTTTACACTGCATTAGTTTGTTGCAATCATTTGGTTCACAGAAAAATCGGAAAAATGAAGGGTACCGGCTCATTCGAACCAGCGCCAGCGTCTCCGGCATTCTAGGCCAGCGCGTTACCAACTATGCTACGGTGCCCCGTACCACAGCCGACATACAGCGCCGACGACATGGTGTCGACTCCATCGACACCCACCGCTCCCCCGCATCTCTCTGCGAACCATGTAATTCAGTCATCCAGAGACATCTAGTCGGCAGTTGGGTGAGTGTGAATCTCACACCGCTATTTGTACGACAGCTCTCTATGTAACTGAAGTACGACTCCTCCTAGATGTCTCTGGATGACTGAATTACATGGTTCGCAGAGAGATCCGGGGGAGCGGTGGGTGTCGATGGAGTCGACACCATGTCGTCGGCGCTGTATATCGGCTGTGGTACGGAGCACCGTAGCATAGTTGGTAACGCGCTGGCCTAGAATGCCGTAGACGCTGGCGCTGGTTCGAATGAGCCGGTACCCTTAATTTTTCCGATTTTTCTGTGAACCAAATGATTTCAACAAACTAATGCAGTGTAAACTGAAAAAAAGTAATTTTCGAGAGTTGTCACTTGTTTCTTGACCATCTTGGCAGACTTCAAAGCAAAATACGGCAAGGTACGTTTGGCGGTGACAATATCTATCAATTTTGCAAGGACGATAACGCTGCGCTATCTACAATACGCTGCGCAAATACCACAACGTATGCTGCATCTGTGGTTGGCAATATCTCTCTACATAAGATTACTAATGGAATCCGTAGGAGCCCGCAAGTTTGATATTTCCATTTCAAGGTCAAATTTGTATTCTAGAACGAAAACGCCTAGTTTTTAGAGAGTTTTCCTCGAGAAATGATTCCCTACCTTCACTTTAAAAATAAACAATTGCACCCTAAGATGACCTAGATGAAGCAATGGTGCAACTAGGAATTCCAGGAAAACTCATCAGATTAATAAAAATGACATTATAAAAAACCAAGAACAAAATTACATGGATGGGAAGTGAGTCACAGGAATTTGAAGCGAGAAAAGGACTCAGGTAAGCCGAGCCTATTATCAACGAGACTTTTTAATCTGACGTTTGAAGCAATAATTAGAAAAAGCAAAATCAAGACAAATGGAACCATAGAGAGATTTGTGCTGGAGATAAAGTAAGATAAAATTTTATGGTCATGAGGCAAATGGAAAAGACGATGATCAGCTGAACCTGACTTTTATGGCCTACAGCATGAAATATACTTGTGAAAGGACAATGGAATTTATGTACCTAGGGGTAATCATAGAGCAAAAGAGACAGAAGAAACAAGAAATACATGCACGGTGGATCATCAAAGGAAATCAGACGTATGGAGCCCTGAAAAATCTTATGGAATCCAAATATGTATCCAGAAAAACCAAAGGGGGAATTTACACAATTGTTCAGAGACATAATTATGCTTGTGAGGCATGGACTATGAACAAAGAGATAGAGAGAGTTGAGAGCTATTTATCGAGGCGTAGGGACAAACGAGGGATGGAGGAGAAGAAAAAACCAGGAACTGGAAGATATGTATAAGAACCCCAATATTATAGCAGTCATAAAGGCGCAGACAGTAAGGTGGCTAGAGCATGTGAGAGGCTGAATGGCATGAGAATGGCAGAACTAGTCTTTAACCGGAGACCAATAGGAAAAAGAAGGGTAGACCAAAGGAGAGATGACTGAAAAAGGCAGAAGATGATTTAAAGAAAATTAATATTAAACACTGGAAAGGGAAAGCGGCAGATAGGAATAAGTGGCATGAAATAATGCAGAAATACTCAGAAATTTCAGCGATATAAGATCAGACTGTACTTATTTTTGATTCTTGCCCTAGGCCTTCATGGCCTGTTGAGCAAACTAACTAACTTGATAAAAAACTGGATCCGTACACCACAAGACGACTGTACCAGTTTCTCGTGACACAAACTCTGCCTACGCCCCTGTGAACAATGGTTCATAAACACATAAAAGTTCTCGGTGTTCATTCCCAGACGCTCCACTTTGTTCAAGGACAAGGACAAAAAGATTTCTTGAATCCTCGGCGTAATTAACATTCCCCCGGACGGGCTATTAACGATCTTTGACGATTATCAGTAACAAAAAGAGAAGAACCACCGACGATAAAAAGAGATAGACCGATCTGTTTCTATAAAATTACTTTGCCATGATAAGCATTCCAGATTGCTATGTTGCCTTACCTATTTTGGAATCATCATAATTGCTACTTGCGAATCTTACGATAGTATTTTTTATATGTTGAACAATTTAAAAGTTTGGCGTGTTGTTTGAAAAGTCATTCGATCTAAATCGTTTTATTTTTATAATTATAGAAATAATCATGATATAATACTGCACTAATGTTGAAAAGAATTGTTGTGATTGTATGGCACCGCGAGAATATACGTATGACAACACTGTCTCATTCATAACTGTAACGTAGTAAAAGCGTAGTAAACGCGTAGGATATTTTTTGTATTTCAGTTGGTAGTGGTGACTCAGAACATACTCAGGTGACGTGCGATCAGCTGTTTCTTCGAGTTATTTGAGTTGAAGTTTTGGCGATTATTTTACGTTTTCCAGTGCTAATTGTTGTATAATAGACATTTGTTATTACAAAAAGACATGTGTTCAGTATGTAGTCGTCAAGATCAAGCAGGAAATTTCAACATTTTACATGTGAGTATAAAATTATTCTGTAGCAAAGGCCATAGGCGTAGTACTGAGGAACTGAGGTTCTTCAATATTTAAATAAATAAACAGATGTAGTGAATATAATAAAATATTTTTCCAGATTGCCATCTGACGCTGGAAGAAGGAAAATATGATTTTCTCTTCTTGGTGTTGAGGCGGAACACCATTTTTCAAAGCGAGTTGAAATCTGCTCAAACATTTCAAAGATAATTTTGCTATTTCTATAATGGGTGCAGATATCTGAAATAAGATGCGGTGCCTCTACCAGCCCATGAAGTGTTTGATACTTCAGCTAGCACAAGGTAGGTAAAGAGAGTGGATTTACAAGAAAGAGCATGATATGATAGACTTGGAAAAAACAATTTTTATAGTTAAAAGTTAAACACAAACTATCATGTTAGTTACACGAGATTGTTAGTTACTGGTGATTGATATAATTATGTTTCTCACAAGGTGAAATTCTTACGTGTAGTATGCACAATTCCAGTTAAAACTAAATTTTAAATATTGATCTTTT
Organism: Callosobruchus maculatus; assembly: GCA_951848785.1. Classification (NCBI taxonomy): domain Eukaryota; kingdom Metazoa; phylum Arthropoda; class Insecta; order Coleoptera; family Chrysomelidae; genus Callosobruchus; species Callosobruchus maculatus. The sequence goes on from CATOUR010000100.1 coordinate 7,238,350, forward strand.
CATAAAAGCTATAAAACCTACTGTTGTAAATTTCAGCTATTGAAAACGATCATAATTATGTAAAAGTTTGCCTAGGTAGAAATTCTTTATTTTATTTTAATTCATCATCACAATAATTACATAATTAGTATCAGGCTCAGGAATTATCTAACTTATTTTTTATATTCTAGCACAAGTTCCACAATGAGCTCCCCTTCACAAGAACACTAAGCATTTAATCATAAGGGATAATGGTGACACAATATTTCAACTGTTTTATTATCATACAAAGATGATAGTAAAGGACCATTTACTGAAAAGAAGTAGGTCAGAAATTATTTTGATTGGAATTGTTTATTACGTATAGATCTAGTTAATTATAATAGTAGTTAGATGTTGAAAAAAGTAATGTAAGTGTAAAGGTCTTTTTAATAACAGATTTCCTAGTACCTGATTTGTAATATTCCTATGTTGCAGACCAAGGTATAGTTATCCTAATACATTAAAAGTCAATTAGGAGATATGATTTTATATTCTTTAACTTTCATGCAATGGTTATTCATTTGACAAGCAGTTGATTTGCTCTGTACATTGCTAGATAAGAAAAAATCTCCATAAGCCCGTAATTCAAATTAAAAAAATATATATATTGAAAGTTTTACATTCTTCACAATGTGAGTATTACCAAGCGTTTTTTTCTTTTTTTTAGAGAAGCCCAACATCTGGAAAACCAAGGTATTACTGTATTCATGTTAACTATTACATCAGCTTCAGATATAGAAGAACATATAGAGTCTGCAACTGTTACGAAATGTGATGCTAACCAAGATGCTGACCGGTTGGTCAAACTCGACCAATTGGTGTGCTGGAAATGATTAACTGAACGCTTTAAAGGTGCAGGATATTAAAATAATAATATTTTTCATGGATGTGTTTTTATATAGTTAATAAAGTGCTGTACTGCTACTATTTTATAATTTGTTTTCAATTTGGAGCTTTTAGACTATTTTGAAAATATATTTATACAAAAATTACCCTTCGAAAATGATTAATCGACTCTATATCATGAAATGTATCTGCAGATATGTTAAAGTTGGCGGTGACTAAGATAATGTGTACGGGTATTTGTTCTGGTTTACACTATCCCTTATATAGTGTCAATATCAGTTACTTCTCGTGGGGTGGGAATTGGAATATGTACCATCCAATTTGTACCCAGTTTGCTCATGCTATGTAAACTGTGAACATGTTCAGCGTAAGTTTTTGAATGTCTAAGCTTACAAAATTGACGGTGTATATCCTGCAAAGGGCATTCCTTAGAGTGTGCTGTTTTATAAGTTCTGAATTCAATCTTTGAGCACCAGAAGGAAGTATGCCTCAGTAGTTTTCTTATATAGACTGCTGTTAGATGGATGATTTAACTTATAGTACTGTTAAATTTCGATGTTTCTGCTTTTACAACCCGGGGCTTTATTGTGACAGGCCATGCACTAATTTAGATATATAAAGATTTCTCATATTTCTCATGTGTGATATAGCATATTAGTATTTGTAGTTATTGTGACAGATAGATACTAATAGCTTGAGCAGTGTTTTTGAAGTAGTTGAAACCCATTTGAGCAATCTATCTATGTTTTTTGACAATTTTTTAGATGTGTACATTTAATGTTTAATCTTTTTTGATTATCTTGTTTCTTGTCATTTATTTAACCTACCCATATTTCAGAATTATTTGTTTGCTCAGGCTTGTTCTGTAAGTGGTGTCCTTATAACTTTGTGTAATAAAGGCTATTTTATTATTATTTTTATTTTACTAAAATCTAGAATTAAAAGGACAGTCTGACTAATATGCAGGTTCTATTTGGTTTATCAAATCTAGGAGGATATTAAGATAATATTTTGTATGGATGTATTTTTATATAACGATAAGAGAATGAAATGTACAACTGCTGTTTTGTTATTTGTGTTAACCTTAAAATGTTTACTGGACTCAATAATCATGAAATGTACCTTCAAACAAGCTCAAAATTAGCTCGCATTGCAAATAACAAAGTCCAGCACCTAATTAAAAATACATTTCTACGCCTCATCTTAAAAAACATTCTTATTTAAAATTCAACCTAATAAAATTTTAATTCATAATATGATCATAAAAATTAACTTTAAATAAAAAAAAAGTTAAATTATATTACTTGTATAACCGCAACTACTGGCACATTTTGTTCATATTTAAATCTGTACCTAAATCTAAATTACCTAAATGAAAATTCGTTAGCCTAGTATCACAACTCCATGCTCAAATCAAAGAAATTAAAGAAAATGGTCCAAACATCATTTTGAACCTTACAATAAATTTGGTTTGATACGCTTATGGTTCCTGTAGTGATTTTTGTACCGCTAGAATGGCGAACCTGTTGTTACGGGTGGCGGCCATTTTTCCATACCCCTCGCGTCCCTCCACTCTCTTAGCCCACAAACTTCGGGTCGTTGATGTCGGCAATAAAATCTGTGAGAATTATGAATGAATGGCGTGGTCTATGTTTTTTTATCGTCGGTGAGAAGAACAATTCGTCGGTGGCCGTAGGGCGTGTCGCGAATAAATATTAACATATTAAATCGGCTGCTACCATCAGGGACCTTTTACCTTTTAAGGAACAAAAGGCTTGACGGCGTTAATTTTTTGTTTCTGTTGTCGCGATTTTGCGGTCTTCAGTTTAACTCATCGCGGTTATTTTGGTCCCGTTGCAGTTTGGAAAACGGCTTTCGTGGTAATCGAGCTCCTATATTTTTTAATGGTTTATATACATAATGCATTTAACATGATCTATTTATTTTTGTTCTGTCTGTTATTTATCGTATTTTATAAATTGTTTAATATTATAGAAGTCTCGTATAAGGAGTTCTGTAGGTTTCCCGCATAGTCCCTCAAGACACACTACTTGTATTGCGGTAAATATGAAATGATTTAAATTCAAATTTTCGCTTTTTGAGCGTTTTATGGTCTCTACAGAAAGAAAATCCTCGTCACTCATTTTCGTCGGCCTGTCTGTCTGTTGGCGTTTGTCTAGCCAAGTAATCTCAGTAAACGCTGCATGGATTGTGATGAAATTTGGGTAGCGGTATTCTGTGAGATCTTAGTAGGTATATATTCCTAAAACTTAGTATTTAGGCATTATAGGGGTTCCTGATCGACTTCTACTTTTTTGGGAGGAGGGTGAAAGTGAGGTAGTTTGGGGATGGGGAGGTTGTAAAACTGAACATTTTTTTGTACCTCTTCATAATAGGCTGTCCATTGACCGGTGAAAGAAAGACATATCAGCATAATACACTTTTTCAAGTCCAATGGAACATCTCTTGCCTATTACAGAAACCAAGCGACCGTGGCGAGCATGGAAAACGCGTATGGTTTTTAGAAATCGTGTCAGTGGCGGAGCAGCAATAATAAAAAAACTAAAAATATAAAAATACACAAACCCAAACTACGTTTTTAGGCGGTTTGGGGGTTCCTGGTCGTTTTCCTCATTCTACTTCCCACACCGATAGAGGATAGACCATCCTGATCCTGAAACCTTTTCGATTTAGAGGTAATAAAAACTTCGTGCTTGATGTCATTTTTTACTCTACTGGAAGACGAAGCCTGTACATTAGAAATGTGATTTAATTCTGTCGTTATATTCTCTGAGACAGATAAAGTCAGATGGTATCAAGGTCATTCCGGTGCTTTCTACGAAGCAAAAAGCTTATGGCAATTTAAAAACCCTACATCAATCGTAAAATGCTATAAATGGGCATTGCATACAAACGTATTGATCTCTAGAATAATGACTTTTGAAAGAAACTGGTTTGAGGACGTTGGAAGTTCGATCCACTGAGAATGAGCCCGTTGAGTGCTGATCTAATTATTCTTGAAAGCTCATTTGAGGATATCTTATACCGTCTGGAAAATATAGAACAGCAACCTCTCCCCGATATTACAGGCATCAATCTATCATAGTATTAGGCAACAAGACGTATTCTATTCTGAACTGAATGATCAAAAATTTCACGACTTAATTTTGCTCACATAGCGAGCTGCGGCCTGGAATGCTTGCAGACTTGCTCGACTATGTAGTCTACTGAATCACGCAGCAGAGAGTTGCTATGCAATACCGCTTTTTCATGGCGTCTCTGTGCCTGTTTTTTGGCATAGTACATTAAGTAAGGAATATCGCGATCTCGTTTGTGATGGTTCTCAAAGTTCTGTTTTGGTGAATCTGCACAGCTGGCAGATTCACCAAAACAGTCTACTAGAAAGCACTAAGCTGCAGACGTCTCAGTGATTGCAAGTCTATCCGTGTTCATAAAATGATTATGATTCTGCAATGTCATACTCTTGCATATAGGGTGACATCAAGATCTTTGAGGTCGGCTAATGGCATATAGTTAAATATCAGTTTTAAGTTGAAACAATTTCATATAATTATGGCTTTCGAGTCAAGAAGCGATTGAATTCGCAACAATAATATACTGTTGAAGAGGTATCGATGTATTGAATTAAATGAACGCTGGTCCTGTTTGGGACTCAGCTTTCGTGCGAGATAGGAACCTATTGGAAGAAGTGCAGCGTCGTGCTACACGCATACCCTGTGACACACATCGACCAAGTCATCACATTATCGAAGCTAAGTACTTTTGCTGTCAGAAGACTGCTTTGTGACCTTATAGTCACTTATAAAGCTCTGCATAACCTTTTTGGTGTCGATTTATCTACTTTATATGGGCTGTCGTTCAGTAATAGCCCTTTAGATCTTCGATCCAACAGCATTTCTTACCCAATCCTGTACCTGATGCATGGAACAGTCTTCCTATGTGCGTGGTGAACTCCGGCAGCATAGACAGTTTTGAAAATAATTACGATATGTGGTGTAATGATCAATAATATTTATAGCACGAATGTGAAATGTGACCTTTCTTTTATGTGTATTATTTTTTTTTCTTTCATCGAAACATGCTATTTTTAACCTTTACATTCTCTGTACTCACAACTTTTGTATGTTTCAGCTTATAGCACTTAGAACTCTACTCATCTCTATTATTCAAGAATAATAGTAATAATAAAGGACGTAGACATGAGCAAAACTATAGTGTTATACATAATAATTATGTATCAACGGATTTCTATTTATCGCAGTTCTAGGCATCAAACAAAACAGCTTGATAGAATAGGAAGCAAACACGATACAATAAATAAAGATTAGCTTTTTAGTTCTGTCATTGAAATAAGGACATAACGTATATTCGAACACACATTTTTGGGTGCAATGACTTCATGGTCATATATTCAAGCAGATGACAGCATTTCACATATTATATATATTTTTATAACTAATCCGCAAAACTAGGTTAGTCATTCCGCTGGAAATTTAATGTGAGCTGAATGCTTTCCGTTTTTATTATTAATAGAATATTTTTATTACATCTCAACCTCGATCTAATTTTGTGATTACCGCAGTGAGGTATATAACATGTCATTCACTTGATACACGAATTTAAAATGTAGCAGTGTACAGCTAAGTTTGTTTTACCTTATAGAGTGGACAATCTAAAAAAGCAAATACACTCTAGGAGTCGGAATTCTGGAGTGCAGAGCTAAGATGTTCCCTTACAATAACATTAGAAAAAGGTTATGTCACTGACCGAATCCCGATGGTAAGCGATAGAGTAGTGTCACCAATAAGCTGATTCCCCAAACCACCAGAAACGTGGACTCAAAAATGGCAGAGGTCAAATTTCAACATCGATATGTAAAAGCCTCCTCCAAAAACTAAACACGTAGAAAGCTACTGGTCCTGACCAAATTACAGCCATTGTCCTTAAACGCTGAGCCGCTCAGCTTCAACCTATTCTTTGCAAGCTAAGAAAGGCAAAAAAACGATCCATCAATATAATTATTATAGACCTGTGGCTCTTCTCAGCATCATGTCTAAGCGTATGGAGACTGTCATTAACACACAACGCCTGAAATATCTGGACAACAATGACATCATAAATGATCGCCAGTATGGCTTCCGTAAGCACAGGTCTACGGGTGACCTCCTGGCCTCCGTCACTCACTTCTGAAACAGATCTATTGAAAATCATGGCGAATCCCGTGTTGTTGCACTTGACATATCGAAAGCCCTCGATAGAGCGTGGCATGAGAGACTTCTGGCATCCCACAAGCTTGGAGTTTTGTTCCGATTTAGGAAGCTGTACACACCAGAGCAACTACTGCTGCTCTATAAGGCACAGATCCTCAGAGTAACAACTGAACATAGAGGTAGTAAACAAACCACTTCAGCATGGCGTGCTCAAAGCCATCATCTTTTGACACTTCAGACCCAAATATTGCCAACTAACCTGAAAATTCTTCCAATGCAACTCATGTTACAAACACTGCTCTGCACTGTCCGATCTCGAAAAACTGTTAAACTGCACTCGAATATAGCACAGCAAGTCCGTAAAGCTTCACTACAGTTACCAACAAATAGCGAATTCGATTTTACTGACCAAGCATAAAAGACGCACAAACAAAACAAACGTTTGACAGTTGGAGGTTACCGTAAACAAATCGCAGGCAAATTACATAGGCGTTGCCAACTCCTCAAAATGTATGTAAGACAGAATTTGCGTTAATGATGAAGAAACATGCAGTAACGCAGTAGAGGTCAACATATCTATTGATTTTGCTGTAATCATTTCTGAACCATCAAAATACCGTCTTTTTTAACGTAGAATGGAATATTTCTGGATACTATACAATTAAGACAATAGTAAACAATTATGATTGCCGTTTCTGGTGGTCGATATGACAACGTAAGAAAAGATGTTGGCCTATTAGAATTAGTTGTTTACTACCTCTATGTTCAGTTGTTACTCTGAGCACAGATCCGACCACCGTTGGAGAATTGCTTCCCTGTGTGGGACTTCTTCTATCCAGACTATCCAGACGAGAGCAATTAGACCAATCGATACGACTAACCTCACAAAGGACCTCCACAGCCTGGAACATCGAAGAAGGGTAGCTGACCTATCCCTGTTTTACAGATTCGATCACGAAAGATGTTCGAGTGAGCTCTCTCAGATAATAACACCGAAGGCCGTCCGAACGAGGAACACTAGAGAAGCTCTGCGAGCTCATCCAGTCTCATCCAGCATTTCTTCTTTTGGAGAACTTCGGCGCTGTGGAATGAGCTGCCCTTTTAGCCTTTGCGGGAGGCTGGTCATAAAAAAAATTCTTGCTAGCTCAGCTTCGCGTCTTCCAATCACCACTACTACCAAGTTCTTAATCTAACCTCGCGTACTACATTAGTATTTGGGACTTAAAGCCTTCGCGGTTGCTAAGAGAAATAAAAATAAACTTCTGTATCACCTCCTTGCATGCTTCTGCATGTACTTTTATGCAATTCTGGTTTCACGCGATCGTATCGGCCAACGAAAAGAGAACGTTGTATATCGACAACAAAATCGATCATAAATAAACAAACATCTGGCGACGTGTATAATTTCGTTATTAAATAAAAGCAACGATGCCGAACGGCGTTTTATTGCCGAAGATATCGCATTGTTTGTATATTTTATTGAATATCTTCTTAGCATGTATGCACAGGGTGGTTACATCGTGTCAGCAAAGAGCTCTGGTAGTCGTAATTTGACTATTAAAAGATTTTTCGGATTTTGGGACAAAGTACTGCAGAGGTTTTTTTACTCAGAAAGTCGACGTTTCAGCGATTATTTCACGCCTTCTTCAGGGGCTATCGAGCACACCCCTATAGCTCTGAAGGCGTAAAATAAACGCCGAAATGTCGGCTTTGTGAGTAAAAAAACCTGTGCAGTACGTCATCCCAAAATCCGAAGGACCTTTTCTACCAAATTGTAAAAAGACTGCGGGATAAGGTTAACTTTCTACTGTCGTAATTTGACTTTACACATGTTTTCTTCTACGATTTATTGTATAAATCAGAGAAATTGGTGTCCGTCTCCCTATTGGACATTATTATCAAGCATTTAATACGAGTAGAAAGCAGGTGTATTATGCATAAAATTTAGCTTGTAGATATAAATGAGATTCTAGGAGAATTTGTTCTTACATGTTTTTGAAGTGGACACTTGTGTTTGAGCGTCTTGAGGAAACATTATTATGCTTGAAAACATCCTGAGTAACGTTCAGAATATTTGAAAATTCCCCAAATTGGTGTTTTTAAGCATCTTTAACTTAAAGAATAACAACTGTTGTACAGATTTGCCATTGCTTTAAAGCAGAAATGGGCACATTTAGTGGAGAAAATACTATTGTGCAATCGGTACGGTATGCACAAGCGCATACGTGTTTCCAAACGTGAAGCAAGGTAGTATTAGATTCGAATCAAAATAAGAGATCATCGCTTATTTTGAGGCCTTTGAAAAATCTTATTACTATTAAAATAGAAAGTTGTACTTAACATCTATGCAGATTAGAGATTGTGTAGAAAAATAAAACAAATCATTGCCGAAAAAGGTTTCTGTTGAAAGTCGGGGACGAATCAAAACACTCTATCAAGACATGTGGGTTGAGTGAATGTGATGAAGGTATATGGTTTAGTACTGATAATCAGAGCGTCCGAGCAATAATTTTCTGGGTCCTCAGCCTGCTGTGGGGCTGGTAGCTGGGCTAGGTAGGCCCCACTAGAAAGAAAACAAGAGATGTGGTTGCAAAATCAATCAAATCAACATGAGATGGAGAAGAATCTCCGGACATCTCGACCAAGCTAGAGAACTAATTTTAGGACGTTCTCCAGGGTTCATGTTATTGCCCGCATGTCGGGCTCTCAGATAAAGGTGCCAATAGCATGAAAAATCGCTCGACCTGGTGGCGTCTGGAGTCGAACGCGGTCGGAGATCAATGCTGACCCAACAGATTTCCTTCGATGCACAGATAGGAGCCGCTCCGTACCAGTGGGCGTGAAGAGAATTCGATGCTTCTTGGGATCGCTTCGCCGGCTGGATTGCCATGACCGCCATGACTAAGCTGGTAAGACCGCCGGGCTAGAATTTCGGAGGCACGGGTTCGAATCCCGCTGGCAGTCGACATTTTCTGGTAGCACCGTAATTTTCAGATCTCTGGTCAAAGTGTGACGGTTCTGTTTCTCGCAGAAGCCCAAGGCTAAGGTTACTTGTAGGTCTTCTATCTGGGCATAACACCTTCTAACGTGACTTATATGTTATGGGGGTGGCAAGTGACCCGACGCGACGTGTGCACGCTGTGGCGAGGAGGAGAGATCCTCGGTACACATATATGTCCCTGTGACGCCCTTGGGTATTATTATCAAAGGCTACACTAGGTTCAACCGTCCTTGAACCGGAAAACATACTTAGTAAGTAGAGGTAAGAAGGGACGCTTGGAGGCCTATGAACTGGTGGCTTTTACCACCAGAAAGTCTCTCTCCTTCCTTCCTTCATTCATTCATTAATTCAACTAGTAGGTGGGTGTACTCTACACTTGATGATGCCCGTTATTCGATCAGATTTCCGAAATTTTTAGTTTTAACAGCACGAGTACTTATGAAAACATTATTGGTATTATCTGCTACCAATCTTTGATTGCCTCAAGTAAAACAGTTCACAGAAAGTCCAATGAAGCATACGGAAAGACAGCTAGCATAAGCTATTAGACATTATGATCCAGTCCTGGTATGAAACAGTGTGATGTTGGATGTTGGATAATCACTGGCTTTAGAAAATGGTACCGTAAAATATTTTGTGACGTATTATAATTATCTTACTATCTATGCCTATACCCCGCCATAAGGCTCAGCCTTGTAGGGGTGGCATTATTTGTAGTTTTCTTGAAAAATAGAATGAATGAGTGTCCTTGTTTGGTTAGGTACCGATAATTTTTGTACTGGGACTGCCCACATAGGCTGCAGCACAGTAGCAACGAATACAAACATAACAAAAAGGGTCATAGTAACATCCGACCTCAATGTCTAGAATGCCTAGAAGTACAGGGTTACGTAGGGTTACGTATCGCGAGTGGTTTTTGAAAAACAACAGTTATACAGGGTCCAGCACAAACGACGGTTGTCATTAAAATGAACGTGAGCTTCAGCACTCATAAACAAAATGAGATTCCCATTTTGCAGTTATTGAACAAAATGAAGTTCTATATTTTGCTCAATAACTGCTTCCATCTCACATGCGAAGTTAATTTGTTGTTCGTACTCCGAACGCTCACTGATGTTGCCCAGCAGATCTATACGGACTGCGACGAAGAGCTTGTCAAACGCGTTCCACATTTTCAGGGTTTCGAGCCGTTCGTGGATCTCCTGGTGGTCTTTTCTCGATCAGTACACCACGGGTGTGAAGGGCTTCGAGGCAATGAAGCATGGTGTTTCCAGAAACAACAACTTTATTCCGATGAATGCTAAAGTGGCGGTGAAACTTGATGTATAGCCATGGTAGACTCATTATTTCGGACAAAACTGTCGTGCATGACAACGAGGTGGTAAAGTGTCCAAGGCTCCGTAACGTTAACAAAATGCTAGAAGCTCGCGAGTCGAAGTTTATCCCTCAGAACTCTCTTGCCCTGATAGGGTAACAGTACAACCCATTTCAAAAGCGCCAATACTTTGTGCCGGAACCTGTATTAAGTGTTGTGTGAGAACTTCGTACATTAAATATGATGAGAAATGTATAAGTTTACAAGAAGTAACGTGAACGTCGAAAAGGTTGCACAACAGAATGCCGCTGTAAATAAACAGTAACCAGCACCGGAGTAACGAAAGCTTCTGAATTACGTCGTTTGACGTTTCGAATGCCACCTTGTAGGTATGCATGCTGGACGGTCAACAGGCCGCATAACTTGCCAACTCTTTTTCTTTTATCCGTGCACTTTTGCGGCGCGATTGCGTCAGGTACGCACCGAGCGACGCGCGGCGGCGGCAGCGGCGGCGGCGGCATTTATTCCTTCTCATGCGTGGATAACGCGGGCCGCGGCATCGCCATTTTACGCAAACAAAGGCGACTTCGCGGAACCGACCTGGACACCTACCGGCAATTATTGTCCTCCACTTTACTTCGTGTTTGCTACAATATGTTGCGGAAAAACAAAATGTCTCTTGGCTCTCGACTTGAGCGTTTGCATACAATTAACGACGCTTTCTTCCGTGCTCTGCAAGGATAGCGACGTTCGTCTTGCTGATTGCAAACGCTGCTCAGAAAAGCTTGGCATACAGGGTGTTTATTTAACATACAACACACAATTTAGTTATTATTTTATTTTCAATAATCTTTTTATCCGATATTAATCAATTAGACGATATACCGGATGTGTCAGAATTTTCTTGACACGTGATATTCTCGTAACAAAAAAAGTTCAAACGCAGAGTGTTTTTTTAAAGTACTATAGGGTCTATCATACCAAGCTTTCAAAACAATCTTTTTGTACTTCAACCCTTAGAACTCACCCCCCCCCCCCCACTTCTTTTTTCAAAAAGCACCCAATATCGTTTCCTAGACAAATTTAGTCCCTAATTTGTTTAAAATCTTGTGGTACCTTTGATTTTATACACAAACCTAGTTTTTTCCTTAAATCTTAAGCATAAGGTAAATAAAATAAGGATTTGTTTGACGCGTAATATTTTCGGAACAAAAAAATATAAAAAAGAAAAATAAGTGGGCCTTTCAACCGTACTGAATAATGACCTACCATACCATGCTTTCGATACATTTTTTCACTTCAGCCCCTAACACTCACCCCAACAACTTTTCCTACATAATCGAAGTCAGTATTTTATTTAAAATCTTTTAGTGCCTTTTATTTCATATAGAAACCATTTTTTCGTTAAGGTCATAAGAATAAAATAAATAAAATATGGATTCATGAAAACTGCGCAGAAAAAATATATGTGAATTTGATGCATGCATATTTGCGGTATTCGCAAATGCAAATTTTTTTCAAATATATATAATTAAAATTAACTTGCATGACTTATTAAACTCAAAATACGTGTGTACCTTGTCTTAACTTTAAAACTAATTTTGTTATATGTACGTATTTCATAAAAACATTTTTGAAATAAACTTTTTCTTAACAGAATGCGAAAATACTAATGGCGTCTCTCAGACGGTACTTACTAATTACGTTACAGATATGCCACGTTAGTAGTTAATGGTTAATCAAGAATTTATTTAATAAAAAACTATCGTGGAATATACCAGGAGTCCCTGAAATTCCTTGACATGTGATATTTTCTCAACGAAAAACGGTTCAAGCAAGAACTGAGCTGCAATTCTAAAGCTCCTACAGGTTCTGTTATACCATGCATCCAAAACATTTTTTTTTTGTACGGCATCCGCGAAAACTCACCCCTAACTTTTTATTTTCAAATAGCACCCCATAGGTTTTCCTACATAAATGATACTCCTATGTTATTTAAAATATTGTGTACAGTACAAATACTGCCGCCTCGAAGCTATGACTTGTATGTATGAGGTATGGGCACTGACATATACGCATATTTTGGCAAAAAAAACGGATAAAAAAGACAACCAAGTGGGTTTTTAAGAGTTTTGGATAACCTATCATGCCATGCTTTCGAAAAATAATGCCTTTTTTTGCTCTTTTATTACAAAAATATTACGCCTCAAACAAATCCTTATTTTATTACTCTTATGCTTATGACTTTACGAAAAAAATTGGTTTGCATATGAAATCAAAGACATTACATGATTTTATATAAAATGACTTAGGAAAAGCTGTGGGTGGTATTTAGGAAAAAAAATTGAGGTGAGTTTTAGGGTTACAGAAAAATGCTTGGTAAGCATAATATGATAGGCATTCTGCATCTTTGAAAGACCCGCTTAGTTTTTTTTTATTTGGTTTTGTTACGAAAATTTCTGTAGGAAAAGCTATTGGGTGTTCTTTGAAAAAAAAGTTTTAAGGGTTACAACAAAGAAAGCATGGTACGATGGACCTTATAGTATGTACTTTCAAAAATACCACTCGTTTGAACTTTGAACTAGTGAGATACGAAATAATTAAATCAACTGCGGTCCATTACATTGTTTTTTAAATTGTGAATCAATAATTGTTCGCAATTATACATAATTACTTGTTAGAACAATAGTGTACCTATGTTCCTAGATATTGTACTGTGAAACAGAAAATATGTCCAATTATCATTGACATCATAGTTTTTTTTATTTGGTTTTGTTACGAAAATTTCTGTAGGAAAAGCTATTGGGTGTTCTTTGAAAAAAAAAGTTTTAAGGGTTACAACAAAGAATGTTTTGAAAGCATGGTACGATGGACCTTATAGTATGTACTTTCAAAAGTACCACTCGTTTGAACTTTGAACTAGTGAGATGCGAAATAGTTAAATCAACTGCGGTCCATTACATTGTTTTTTAAATTGTGAATCAATAATTGTTCGCAATTATACATAATTACTTGTTAGAACAATAGTGTACCTATGTTTCTAGATATTGTACTGTGAAACAGAAAATATGTCCAATTATCATTGAAGTTTGTAATTTATTCCAGATGCAGTCAAATTTGATCTCATACCATGTAAGTATCCGTATCCAAACTGTGGCATTCTTGATGCTCTTGATCTCCCCTGTGATCTCCATACAACTTGACCAGATCGTTGACGTACTCCCATACTCCTTCAGCTAGGGTACCATTATCCATCTCAGATACACAAAAATCGATATGTCTGACCATTTTCACCAATAAAATAGTTTATATCTCGCATAAACTCAGAACCGCTAATATTGTATCGATTTCAGACATTTAAGATACAATTCGGCAACACTGTATGCAATGTTCGAGAATAGATTGCGCGGATTGATCTGTAATGATACGTTCATTACATTTTTAGGTGGGACTGACATGTGTTTGAAATGTGGAGCAATTTTGAAACTAGCGTTATTAGCGTCTTTGATGCTATTCGTAATGACAAAATTTCTAAATAATTTATTGATCAGATTTATTTTTTCAATCCGCATGACGTTAATCATGTTAAAAAATAACAAGAAAAATGGGGCCTTTTCCAGAATTCACTTACGGAATTTTAATATCTTTGAAATGATAAATGTGGTATTATATATTATTCTATACCACATACTGATCAGACATTTTTTAATATAGCATTTTCTATATTTACACAAGTGAGTCAAAACTTAAGTTATGACTATTCAACTACAAAAAAGTATTATTAAATTTATTATTTTATTAAAATATGTGTTTTTAATTTCATGTATTTTCCAAAAATGTATTTACCATGAATACGTACGTCGGCCAATGTTTATTTTTTAATCTATTCAATTAGTCAAGTGGCAAGTATCGATATAGTTTTTTAATCTTACTGTATTTTCAATTTAAAAACGATATACAAACCGCTTGAATCACTCTGCAATTGGCTGCAACTATCACACTCTTGCTTACGCTTCTATGACACCCTGTATAACTTGAAAAATACATATAATATTAATCAGTTACGAGTTTTACAATGATCTGGATTTCGGAAATTAAATAAATAAAACATTTTCAAATGTATGGCTATATTGTTTTTTTAGAATCCATATTTTCTGTTACTGTGACTATGTAAATTGCATGAAAATTATGAGGTCAGCGTTTAATAACACATAATAAGGATTACCAATGCAAAAAGAGGTTTAACATAATTTCCATTAATCATAAATTATTTTAATTTCCAAAACAAGATGACACACCCTTTGCGAGGACAATACTTTTCTTCCAATAAGTCTAAGCTGAGTGTGTTTAGAGTCCCTAATTGATATTAGATAAAAAATGAAGTTCAGTTCTTGTTTTTGTGGTAACTTATAATGTAGTTAATGTAGTTGCCTCACTGATTTAAATAGTTTTTGACGTTCTGACTGCCTCTGAGGCATTCATTAAAGTACAAATTGACTGACAAAAAATAAATCCGGAAAAATAATGGCTTGCTGATTGATGAGCTCTCCCATGATAACAACTTTAATCTTTGGTCATTTAATGTATGCTTTGCAAAAATTCCACAGATGCAGCCGAAACGATAGTTAAACTTTTTGGTGGCTAATGAATATGAAATAGAAGGTTTCTATTTTGTCTCAGAAATACGAAATATTATACTGCGCACTATCATCCATCGTAGAGAAGCCACCGTAGAATTTCTGGAAAAACCTCGACAGACATAGGCAATCCGACGTCGAAATTAAATATTGATCAATAAATCCAAACCCGATAAGAAACGTCGCCAAAACGACATTTTTACCATCTTTAAATCGCAATGAGTTTCAACCCGACACATGTCAATCCACAGCGCTGTCAACACACCGGTGGCGGCGTTCAACTGTCACCGGTGACATATCGCGATTCGCGCGTCTCGTTTGTTTTCGAACAAAACACGATCGCGCCCATCCGGCTAGATCGCCGCGAAGCCGAGAGATCATTTAGCGACTGGCCGCGGGTCCTAATCGCGTAAAACGCCAAGAATGAATGGATGGCGCTCATGAGAACGGCCCAGTTGCCAGATTTCCTTTCGAATGAGCACGAGGGAGACGGCGGGAAACCCATCAGTAGCACCGCGCTAACTAGGGGCTACAACGCTGGCTGGTCGCGATACGGGGTGTACCAACCTACCAACGAATTCGAATAGGTTAGAAGAAGCAAAGCCTAACAAGCATGTGATTTTGCAAGATCACGTTGTTATTATTTACATGTGTTTACATTGTTACCGATGGTAACATCTGCACTCATGACGCTCAAATCTTCTCTTGCAAATCGTAACCCAAATCGTACAGCACTTCATTATCTTGGGATTGTTTAAAGTTTAAAATAATCTAATTTTCGCTTATGCACTGACAAACTCCAAAATTCACTCGAAAAAAAGAATAATTTTTTACACGGCATATTACTTGACCACCTCCCCAATAATTATCCTTGAATTTTTTTAATGACACACTCTATGGTAGCACTGTTTTGTTTGGTATAATAACAACTTTCTTGAATTTCCTATATAATATACATTGGATCAGTATCTTCCTTTGAGGCAATAGGCTATTTTGGGATCTTCCTCATATGCTTCATTTGACTATTACTGCAATGACTGCAACATATCGTCAAACCAGATTTGATATTTACAGTATGAACTAGTATACAGAGTGAGTCTCAAGTATGGAACGCCCCAATAGGGTACTTGCAGAGGTCGTGAAATCGTCTCGGGAGTATACATAGCGTAAAGAAAACCATATCAAGAAGCAGTAGGAAACAAAAAACATGATTTTACTGACAGCCAAAAAAAGATATTCGCAAAATAAAATAAGGATATATTCAATTTTTTCCACGTGACTTAAAACAAGGGCTGACGTCACAGGTATCGATATCGACAATCGATACTGCTACAGCGCAGGTCAGTGAGATTCAACTGCAAACTAGAGATGATCTGAATTCTTTAACAATGCGACTCAATTTATTAATACTTAAACATATTTGAAACAAGCAATTCACCCACTAGCATTTTCGTTGCAATACATTTTTATATCTGATAGTCACAGTTATTCCTGTTTGTGACCGAGATTCGCAACTAATCGAAGCCATCATTTGATTTCGGCGCATCCCATTATGAATGAATCCAAAGATAGAATCTAATTCAAGCCCATCCCTACAAAGCGAATTAGTAATCTAGCCTAACTTTTATTCTTTTGACTTTTGTACTTTTGTGTGTGACCGTTTTGTGGTTATAATGATCGATGTCAAAATGTTAGGTTAGCACTGGCTATCGACATCGAATATCAATACTTTACATCCCATCACTATAGGATATCACTGACGTCAGAGGTTGTTTGCGCGGCATTTTCCGGCATTTGAAATATTTTTTGGAATATCTCTCACAGCCGATTCCAAAAAATCAAACAAGTGATTTTGTCATGTTTACTAGGCTCTAAAGAACGCGTAAACGACATAATATTTTTTTCTGCAAGTACCCTATTATCTCGGAAACGGTTTCCGCGATTTTCATAAAATAGATAAATAAGATAATACATTTATTTGATCGGTAGGATGGGCCTTTTCGCTGCTAACTTTATGAGCCTGTGTTAGTAGTTCTATCTGAAGGAAATTCAATTTACTATATTCATGTGATACTGGTTCAAATTTTCTCACACCACAGGCAAACAAGAACCTCTTCAACTGATAACAACTACTTTTAGTAAGTGTAGATATGCCTCAGTTGTTCCATTAGTATATTCTCGAAAATATGTGGGTATAATATCCAACAAATACAACTTTTGGAATCCAATATTGATAATACTCGCATGGATATGTCAAAAAAAAACACTCGTCTGTCCGAAAGACAAACTGAAAAAAATCTGTAGCATAAAAAATGAAAGTGATAAATACTGTTGACAATTTTAAACAGTCACTAGATGCCATCACCAGTCCATCAAC
The DNA here is from genome assembly GCA_951848785.1 of Callosobruchus maculatus. NCBI lineage: Eukaryota > Metazoa > Arthropoda > Insecta > Coleoptera > Chrysomelidae > Callosobruchus > Callosobruchus maculatus. The sequence continues at coordinate 7,255,778 of CATOUR010000100.1, forward strand.
ATTTATTACGTTTATACCGTATGTGATATAGGGCCAATATATCAAAATCAAAAGAGGGTCAATATTTCAAAGGGACTAACACAATATAATACAGTACTGCAGCAATTTTTTTATGTAATCTCAATGAAACTCTATCGTATCATAGGGCCCCAAGCGCACGCAAAATAGGTGGTATTATTGGATTTTTTATATAAGGACTTAAATAGGTAGCGTGTTTTCCTGTTTGTCATGGTCTCTGTATTAGTCATTTAGGGTGGAATTATGAGGGTGTGTTGTGTGTGTGGGTGTATGGTTTGCTATGTGGGGCATGCCACCCATTTATACAATGCATACAAGATGTTTGTAATAAGGGCAATCAGCATAAAGAGGGGTTCACCCTATACTGGTGGTATATACATTTATATGAATAGTTTAATAATTATTAGACTTACGTTTACTCTAAGAGCGAGGAAAAATTAAATATAAGGTATCTATGGTTATACCATTTTTTATTTATAAGATTTATAATAATATACTTACGCATAGGATGAACCTTCAGGGAGTAGTTCTATATTTGTCAATTAATTCTGTATATGACAAATATTTGATATTATAAGACACAAAAATCTTCATAGGCGTGAGATCATATGTTCGGTTAAGTGAAAACTTACTGACAAAGTAAGTAGCAAGAACTAGAAGCTGTTAAGGTCTAAATTGTTTAAATAAATTTTTTCGAATCGAAATACCTTTCGCGGTTCGAAGTTGAATAACCGAGTAGCTTACCGCGCCATTTCAATGTTATTCTTAATAAATATATTTTGGAAAACTAAAAGATACGCGTTTGAAGGACAAAAAAGTTAAAAGTAATTTTTTAAATAAATTTCAAACAATAATAAAAAAGCGTTGGGCGCTCAATTTACGAATAATATGACACAAAGCGCTCACCCTTTTTTTACACAATCCTACTAATATTTTTCGTTCATTATTGTTTTAAGCTTATTTCAAAACTCACTTTTAACTTTTGAATCCGATGTTATTTAAAAGCGTAGTTCTTAAACTACATATATGTATTTTTGATTTTTTAGTTAACTTTATCATTAAAGTGAGTTTTTTTAACTGTATTTATTAATACTGTATAATGATGAAAAATTGTTGTACCAACTCCCAAACAGTTGGAAGTCACGTCTTTAAAGCCCTCGTCGATTCGCCTGTTTGTAATATTAACAAACTTTAAGGTGTCTGCGCCATCTCTTAGTCAGCGGATATGACCGCTGGTCAGACGGATTTCAAGCCGTCGAAATCGCTTTCTCGGCAAGGTTGGAGCGTTCAACGTTCGGTCCAGCCTCTTAATGCAAAGGAGAGTTACAATCTCACAAACAACCATACAGGTAAAGCTAATAAAAGCATGTCAAAAAAAAGATCATTTTTCTATTTATATCTACAGGGTGTAACTAAATAAGTGTAAAACATTTGAGGGGGTGGTTCCTCATCAAAAAAAAAAGATAGGATATAAAAAAAAAACTTCATTGGAGCATCTCTTGTTAAGATACAGGCCCTTAAAGGGGTACATTAAATTTGTTTAACAATTTTTTTCACAAGGACTAAAAAAGTTACACAATTCTTCAATCTTTCAAACGCATTAGTTTTAGAGAGTAGGCAATTTCTCAACGATTCTCCTAAATACCCTCAATGGAAAAATAAATTTTTAAAGCTCGTTTTTCACACAGTATGGAATTATGGAGCAGGTTATGAAAACCATCAATTTTTCAAAGCATACCTGATAAATTTGCTTGATAATTATGCATCACGCCTATACAAAATTGTTTCCTAAGCATACTTAGACTTTATTGTCTCGATGATTCAGGGCTTTGACTTCATGAAATACTACCATGAACTTATAATTTAGTTGTTCGTTAAATAAAAAACAAATTCGACAGTAATTTCTCAAAATAAATAAATTTCAGTACACAAATAGAAGCTATATTTTAAATTTACCAACAAATCGAAATATCTCGGAAACTGATGGATGTTCCTAAGTGGCGCCGGGAAACAGTAACAAAGCCTACACAGAACACGAGGCTAATGACCAAAGTAGTCGATGCCGATGACACAGAAGTAAGTAAAAAAACTAGAGAATATTTTTTATCCATCCGTGTAAAGAAAGTGATTTTTGATCCATCATTTTTTGATATACAGTTACGTTCATTTGACAGCGATTTGGGGATAAAAATGGTCATAACTTTTGAAATGCCCTGTATAATGTAACAATACCTTATATTGGAAGAACGGAAATCATTAGTAGAATTTGAATATGGAATAATATATAGGGTATCTCATTTAAAAAAATGCATGTTTGCATCACCACATAGTTATGGATCACCCTGTATACATTCTTATGAAACTAAAATGATCTATCTATCTATCTATCTATCTATCTATCTATCTATCTATCTATCTATCTATCTATCTATCTATCTATCTATCTATCTATAAATTGAAATATTTTCTGAGCAAGGAGCATATCCGTGGCTACAACTTTTACATACAACTTTTTTCGCTATCTTCTACAGTAGTGGAGTTAACGAACGAGCCGGTACTAAAAACTCACCCTGTATAATAATTAATGCAAAATTACTGACAAAGTTAGTTATAATAACTAGAACCTAATAAAGTCTAAATTGTTTAAATATGAGTTTTATCAGAAAACAATTTGATTTAGTTTTTTGTAAACCCTCAAATGAATCCAACAATTGAAGTGTATAATGAAGTTCTGTTTATTGTATCAAAGACATACACAAACATATAAAGGTCCACTTGTCTGTTCGGAAATCTTTAACCCTTCTATAACCCGGAAACTATTGAAGACATTGTGTTGACATTTTTACACATGGATTAATACTAACGTAAAGACGAAAAGGCTATACAATTTTCGAAATTCCATCCAGTGGCGGCGGACTGATCATCGAAAAACGGGTGTTTCTCGGTCCTCTGTAACTCACATTAATCTACAGCATCACAGACGACAGTTCATTGATACCGTGCATGGAACGAGGCAAGCCACTATCACTATAACTCGCATTGATCTACAGCTTCGTAGACGAACGACAGTCCATTAATATCGTGCATGGAACCAGACACGACACTATCATCCCAGGAGACGGTACGTCGGCGACAGCAGCATGCCTCACAGATCAATGTAGATATCAAAACAATTGTCGAATGAGGATTAGTAATAAAGTACAGTTCAACGTACAGGAAACTCGGGCAGCAGCATTTACAAAGAAGACTCACGTTGGCTTACCAACTGTGGAAATGGAAGGTCACCCCATAGACGAGCACCGGCGGCGCGTCGGGGGGGCATGGGGGGGCCGCGGCCCCCCCACTTTTTATGAGGAGTTAAAAAAATGAATAGGAAATTTAGTTTATTACGTGTTCATTTTTTAGCATTATTAAATTTTATTGTATACGGACATACATATTTTTTTATTATTTCAAAGTAGATTATAATTACACCCACTGTTGCATTATTTTGAAATTTCCAGCATTCTGCATGTTTTATTCGTATCATTTCAATCTCTCTGCTCTGCTCTTTCTCCTTTCTCTCTCTTTCAAAATCATACGATGCGTACCGCAAAGGTTTGGCCAATACAAATCACACGATCGGGTACTATACATGTGGAAACGTACCCAGTCATAACACACTCCCACCAAATCTTCGTGGTCATGCGTCGAGTGCCGGGGTGTTTTCGTTTTTTTTGCTTGCTTTTTTATTTCAGTCCTCAATGTGTGATTCAATATACTGATTGTACCAAATTTTCCGCTAAGCTGATTTTCTGTCATTTAATTGTTTGTATACTACTAAATATTCTATAAAACATGCTTTCGAAAACAATTCCTTTTTATGCTTTTTTATTACGAAAATATTACGTCTCAAACAACGAGTCTCAAACAAAAATGCCTATTTTATTGATCTTAGGTTAATGACAAAGAAATTGATTTGTATATAAGGTCAAAAGAACTACAAAATATTAAATGAAATAGTGACCTCATTAATGTACGGAAAGATGTGGAGTGCTGTTTGGAAAAAAGTAGGGGGTAAGCTTTAGGGGTTGAAGTAAAAAAAATGTTTCAAATGCATGGTATGGCAGGTCATTCGGAACCATTGAGAGGCCCACTTAGTTTTCTTTTTTTTTTTTCTTAACAAACCCTTATCTCATTTATTTTATTTATTTTATGCTTATGAATTTAAGAAAAAAAAATAGTATTTATATAAAATCAAAGGTACCTCAAGATTTTGAATAAAAGAACGACTTAATTTATGTAGGAAAAACTATTAGTGCTATTTGAAAAAAAAAGTTGAGGGTGAGTTTTAAAGGTTGAAGTACAAAAAAATGTTTTGTAGTATTTTCAAACACTCCATTCAGTTTTCGTTTGGACATTTTTTTGTTACGAAAATGTCACCTGTCAGGGAAATTCAGGGACACCCTATATATTCGTTGTTTTTGGGCCCCCCCACTTTTTCGATCCACGCGCCGCCCCTGTAGACGAGTCACCTTCCGTCAAACTTTTGGGGATCAACATCAAGAATAACAGGTCCTAGCACGACCACGTCGTCAGTTTGCTAAACCGACAACCCAGAAGCTTGGAGTTTTGTTCCCCTGTAGGAAGCTGTACACACCAGAGCAACTACTGCTGCTCTACAAGGCGCAGATCCGACCATCGCTGGAGCATTGCTCCCATGTGTGGGGATGCGCTCCGAAGCACTCTCTAGAGCTTCTGCACACTATCCAGAAAAGAGCAATTAGGCTAATCGATACGCCTAACCTCACAAAGGACCTCTTCAGCCTGGAAAATTTAAGAAGGGTGATTGACCTGTCCCTGTTTTACAGATTCTATCATGGATGTTCGAGTGAGCTCTCCTAGGCAATAACACCAAAGGCCGTCCGAACAAGGAACACTAGAGAGGCTCTGCGAGCTCATCCCTACCAGGTCAAGCTCCCTACTCCACGAACCAGTCTCCTCCAGCATTCCTTCTTTTGGAGAACTTCGACGCTGTGGAGTGAGCTGTCGGGGAGTTTGTTTCCCGACGGCTACAACCTGCAGCGTTTCAAATCTAACGTGCACCGAGACTTATTCTCTCACAGCGCTTCTAGAGTGTCATAGGCTTTCGGCCTTTGCGGGAGGCTGACCATAAAAAGAACTGGCATTGATCTGCTATCAGATACGTTTTTATGGTAGGCAGTAAATGTGGTCTTGTTTATGCGTGGTTTAAATGGTTTTGGCAGATTTTTTTAATATATCATTTAATATTGAGTATTCCAGTATATTGCTGTCATATGTTAGCCATTTCATTAAACCAGTAACATTTTTATAATTTAAATTTGGATTAAAATTTTAACAGATACAATTTTAAAAACTTGTGTAATTACATCTTAGAAACATCGCGAGCTACTACCGGACTATTATTGAGTAAAAAAAAGTTGTTTTCAATTCAAGAGTACTGAAATATAACACACATAAAATATATCAATATAATATCCTTTGAAACTCGAAGGGCCTAATTACTTGTTCAAAAATTTTGATTGGTTGAAGATCTTCCATTCTTTTAGGAGTGTTGAAAATGGTGTAAATGATGGAGGCATCAGAAACTTATAATATTGAGTTAAGACGTTTTAATCAATTTGAACCATATTTTAGGCTGCTAAAAAAAGTAGACATTCAAGATTCAAGCCTTTAATTCCCAATAAGTGCCCTTAGAATATGCTGAAATGAAAAAAATTAATTGGGTGATACTCACTACTAAGAATCTCCAACACAACTAAAAATCATTGACCTCTAACCAGCTACTCTGATATTATGTTGTATAGTTTGCAAGCTGCTGGACAAAAAGTAACCCCCTTTGCCCAAATGATTGTATACTTATTTATTTGCCATTTTTTTTTCCATAGATACTGAACCTAACGTCTTGGTAAGAGAACGTCAATCAGCATTCAAGAATAGTCAAGAAATATGCGCCTACCTAAAGAGCACCAGCATATCTGGAGACACAGTAAATGGTTGTTTCTCCTGTCAAACAGATTTATGTTTGTTAAATGAAAAATAATTTTACTTTTCATTGAGATGTTTCATTTCTACTGTTAGAGCATCCACCAGGCGCACAAAAAAATTGACTGGCTTGGAATCCCCCAACCCTTTTCAAACTACGCAAACAGATCTGCATGTTATAGGAAGGTTTTGTCTATGTATGTGACAGATCCAGAGTCAATTAAAAAATGAAACTATCATATATTTTTCACTACATGTGTAGTAGTAGTAGTGAAATTATTATTTTGACTATACATAAAAAAAGGCATCAAAAAGAAGTTCAGGAATATTTGCATAGCTAGCTACCTCCCAGTATTCTCTCTTCCCCACACCTGTCTTGGAAGATAATTATTTTTTTCTTCCAAAGACAAATTAGAACTTGTTCAGCATGGTTCTAAGCTAATTTGAGTAATCTAGGTACAACAGAAGAATAATTTTTTTAACAGGCAACAGAGAGGTTCGAACTCCCCTAACCACTTCCCCTCATGATGGTTCTATTGTCAACTTTCTTGACAAATGAACAAAAGCCTCTACAACGTCTGAAAAATACATAAAATTGTACATCTTTTTTGCTCTTGCCTCAGTGTTAACCTGTAGTGTAAATGTCATTCAATTAAAGTGATTCTTTGCATGTCATAAGAGGGGTCAAGGAATGCTTTTTTATAATAATTTTTAACAGATAGGCACTAATAGGTTATAGATTTTGGTAATGTACATGTTCTAAATCACACAAAAATATTTTTTTACTGAAGTCACTGCCGATATTGATTTATTACCTTTTTAGCAGTAGTTTCAAACAGATCAAATTACATTTCAAAAGTGTCAATTATAAATTCAAACTTCCACATGTAAACAACAACTGATAGTTTGAATGTAAAACTGACGCTTAAAAATGTAATTTGATTTTTTGAAATTACTGAGACCTCATCACTTAGTCCTAAGGACTGATTTGTATGATAAACAATGTAATTATATGATGTGACATTATAACATGCAAGAAAACATCTAAACTATGGATAGTAAATGATATAATATGTAAAACATAATACACCAAATCTAGCAATGCATTTGTGACAACCTAATACAATTTGCATCCAAGATGCATGAATATTATCTTCCTGTTCCAAAATCCAGTATTGTACAATCTGCCAAACTACATTGTAGATATAACCAACACCATACCCAAAAATAAAAACTTACCTTTCTCGTTTTTCTTTGACGCAGCCTTGTTTTGGCCATGTTGTTACTAGTACCATTTTTTCCGGCATCCTTTTTCACCACTTTTTGATTCTTATCTTCCTTTTTCTCAGTTACTCTGGCCCTTAGCCTGCCCACAGTTTTCTTTAGGTTTTTTGCAACAGGTTTTCCCTCAGCAGGTTTTGGCTCCTTGCCTGACATAACCTCACCTGCAACCACACAATACAATCAGAACAAGATTTGCTTAGGTTTAATATTTTGCTTTTAATGAATTCTCTCGTTAAAGTAAAAATAGTTGTACACTATTCCTTGTAATCATAAAAATATCAGTGGTTGTTAGAAATGCATTAGTATATCAATCTATTAATGGCAGCTTCTATACTGTCTGATGCTCTTCTAATGCAAATTAAATTAAAATGATTTCACAGAATCTAAGCCTCTATTCAACACAGGCTTAAATCAGAACTTGAGACTGATGACATAATCAGCAGTCAAAATGTTAGGATCGCTAAATAAAATTTTAACTAATGCCTGATTGAGAGCACATACACACAAAAAAAGACTATGGCATAACAGTGTCTCCACTTTCTATGCAATACAGTCAATTCTATTACCAAATTCTGTTTGCAAAGAAAAACAAAACTTTGGCTTAACTATTAAAAAAAAAAAATTTAAATATTAACTTACAGAGATGATGTAAGAAGATATAACATATCTAAAACAATTTTTGTAAGTTTTCAAAACATTTAACTCCTTTAAAAACGATTTTAGACTGCAGCTAAAAATGATGGTAAAGTCCTAGTCCTGTGCATTTCAAGTTGCGCAAAACTAGTTCTGTGTATTTCAAGATGCGCAAAACCAGTTCCGCCTATTTGGTAATGCTCAATGGCCGAATAAAATTTATATTTCGGGTTTGGGAAATATTCCTTGCTCAACACTAGTTCTGCGCATTTTCTTCAGGCATTGCCCAAATTCGGGTATTGAGCGTAACATATATAATATGAGCAAGACAATCACAAAATCCAACCAAAATCTTACTTTTCTCAGAATCTGATTCTGAATCACTAGAAGCTTCACTGTCACTGCTTGAGCTTGCCGTTTTTGAGGTGCTTTTTCGACTCTCTATTTTCTTCTCTTGCTCTGGGCTAGGTTTCCTGATCTGTGCTATAGTTAATCGCAAACTATTGGTCTGTGATGTAGTCACAGAGAATTCAGGACTTGGACTTCGTGAAGATGATTCCTGACTTGAAGAGCTCTCAGAATCAGACGAGTCTGACTGGCTACATGATTGAGATCCATCTGTACCAGTGTTCTGCAAGTAATAATATAAGGTAAAATTTTCAAATATGTAAAAATAAATTGTTTCTTCAAACTCAGAAGGTTGAAAACATTGAACTAGAAGTGTAAAACATAAAACATAACTTAAAATCAAATGAATCTTTACCCTTGAAAACCTAACTGAAATATATCAATTTATTAATGCTTGGAATATTGAGAGCAAAATTTTACTACTTTGGATGAAACTATTTCAAAGATGCACAAATCAAATGCAGGCAATACCTATGTTTCTTATAATATAATTTTTTTGGCACTCTAGAGAGTCATATAGAAAAATAGATGAAAAAACTGCTTCATGTAACATAGATGCAAATATATTTTTAATAGTTTATAGTGAAATATATTATGGTATAAAGCATCATAAAGAATGAAATTTTCTTTTTGTATTAGACATCTAAAAACATAACTGTAAGGGTTTAAATTTTCTAGTAGTACTGACATATACTCATATGACATATATTTAGTAGAACATTAGCTAGAAGACGTTCATCTTCAGACCAGTTTATTTAACATATAAACTAGTAGTCAATTTAGTCTTACTACTTGCAAGTGAAATCTGAACATTGAGAAATAAAAGGAATTAGGCAGGACTTAAGACAGTAATAAACAACCTTGTTTGCCATAATTAGTTGATAAAAAAATATAACAGGTCAACAATGAGTGGGCCCTCAATGTTGAGGAATGCACTGTAGTAAATGTAGCCACCCATCCTGTCCCATACTTTTTCAATTGGCAAGATATTGGGTGATCCAGGAGGCTAAGAAAACACTCTTTTTAAGGTCTCAGATATATGCAACACTCTGTGTTGTTGATTTTTGGATTTCACTTGCAAGTAGTATATTTTATTAAGACATCATCCCTATTGCCAGAAATTAGTTGTTCTTATGAAAGACCAACTGGAAAAATATCAACTGTTGAAACTTTGTTACTTATTTAAGTAGTTACGAAATCAATATGACTGTCAAAAGTAACTAACAAATGCATTTAAATCCATGTAAGCTCTGCCTAGATCAAATAATTCAAGCATGTCACAAACATTTATATTGCATAGAAATGCTGCTAATTAGAAATTTAATCTGATTACAACCATAAAAAACCCTCAAAGCTATTTAAGCTACTATAAAATAATCTGGCTCATATTTATACATACACTGGAGTCAGCCTCAGAGTCAGTCTCAGAATCGCTTTCTTCATCATTTTGAGCATTACTGCTTGGCTCAACACTTAGGCCAGTGCTAAATGCAGCTATATCTACAGTGCTAGGTAAATCGGTTTCTTCTGGTTCTTCAGCAGGTTGGTGAACAACAGATGACCAACCAGGAAAAAGTTCAGGTCCAGTGGCATCATTAGTTGCCATTTTACTTACTACTGGAAAAAGAAATACCATGCAGGTTCAGAATTCAAATTAGAGGTAAGTATATGACCTACATAGCTTTTACAATTCTTAGAAAAAAATAATTTCTTAAATATGGATTTGTGAATATGAATATGAATTTAAGGTGATTAACCTGCTGGCTTCTATAGTCAGTTTAGCATTTCAAAACAATTAATAAACATTTTTAGATAAAACCAAAATGAACAAACTACATCCTGCATGTTGTTATACTAAATTATAACATAATACAATATAAAACAGAGCAATAAGGCACATCATTCGGAATATTTGTCAATAATAACTTTAAAGTAAAATTGGGCAAACAATTTGTTTTAAAGTTGGCGCCAAAATAACAAAAAACATTAAAAATGGCACGCCATGTTAACTAGATTCACGCCAACACTGAAAAGTAGTTTAGAACGTTATTTAGAGAGTCATACTTACTTTTGTATAATTTTGTCGATCATATCTACTGTTTTTTAAATAATAACACGTGGGAATTCAATATAAAAGTCCGTTTCCATGTTTAAATTACACTTTATAAACAAGATGGCCACCCAGCTGATTATAACACATTTTCTTTTTAAACAAAAGCTATAGGCGACTATAGCACATAAATCACATCACAAGTTATTGATACTCCAACACAAACGTGTTTCCAACAAGAATTTCTGTTATTTTAATGATCTATTCAATCATTTTGGTTGTCAAAATTGCGCAACAACACAACTTTCTATAAAGAAACTTGACATATGACAGATCCAGGTTAGCCAACCTGTTTCTGTATTTTTTGTAGGATTCTGAAATCTGGAATTTTTCTACTTCACCGTTCGTGCCATCTCTTAAGGTGTTTTTGAACTCTTCTCTGTAAAAATGTTTGCCTAAAATCTGTATTGGTCTAGAATGAAGATAATTGCGTCCGTAAAAACCGAACTATGTAGATGAAATCTGTATATTGAATCATTTGTGATAATAGATATTAATTGGAATTTGTGTAAACAAGCAAACTGTGTTATATAAATAGTTACTGTAGATTCCATCTCTACAAAGCAGCCACTTTAGCACTAACGCTAATAGATGGCAGAACTGCATTAAAAGCCTATACAGTGGCGGAACAATAGTAAGATGATAAGATGAAAGAAGGTACTGTCCTCATGGCAACTATGACAAGATTGCTATTTGAAGCGGACTGAAGATTTGAACGCAGACAAAATACGCTATGGACTCAACGGCGCAACATACTTCTACAGGCCTTTACGGAAACTGTGATCGGGTTAACCATGGCCGACTCTACACTAGGCCGGAGCCTTAGATGTGGCAACGTGGCTTATTAGCTGTCAAACAGGTGGCCTATGGTTTCAGAATAATTATTACATTTTATATGTATTAGAGTTGATCTGGGTTAATAAATTAAGAAAAATACTTTTTAGAACTACTACTACTAATACCACTTACATCTGATGTCTGGTTCATCATAGTCAGACACTACAAAATAAAAATAAACGCAACCTGTTTCCTGCTGCCACTTCTAATTCCACTTAAATGAACACTCAATTTACTTTGTAAATTGTCACTTCAGCTAGAAAAATTCACTATTAGGTCACTGTGAAGCCATTCTTGCTGGTCTTGATTCCCTTTCACTATCAAAGCTCTTCGTAGGTATGCCCAGATGCATGCCCTCGTTGGCATGCCCAGATGAGTTCTATTAACTGTCTTTTTCTGTGATATTTGGGAGGTCCAGAAAACATTGTAGGTACCACATTGTGGTTTAAAATAGGTCTTATCCTTTGAAATGTTTGTAAATTATTGTCTTTATTCTTATAAATATAACCAGCCCTTATGAGGAATAGCTTTCACCCACTTCTGTTTATGTCCTTCATTGGAAGCACTAATTGCTACTGCAACCTGGTACTACACACTTTGCAGGCATCTTTTTATCTTTATAGTTTCGTTTGTGCAGGTAAATAATTAGAAACATATTAAAAATCACCTTCCACTCTTCGTTGTTACTTTGGAAGGTTATGTTGGTAAGTCCTTGTTTGGAAGCCCCAATTGCTATTGCAACCTGGTACTACACATTTTGCAGGCATCTTTTTATCTTTATAGTTTCGTTTGTGCAGGTAAATAATTAGAAATATATTAAAAATCACCTTCCACTCTTCGTTGTTACTCTGGAAAGTTATGTTGGTATGTCCTTGTTTGGAAGCCCCAATTGCACTTTGCAAGTATCTTTTTATCTTTATAGTTTCGTTTGTGCAGGTAAATAATTAAAAACGCATTAATAATCACCTTCCAACCATATTTTTTGCTCTGAAAGAATACACTAATGACAACAACAAATAAAAGCTCGGCCCGCGAACAGTGTTGCCATATTTCAATGCTCCGGCCTAGTGAGTAGAGACGGCCATGGGTTAACCCGATCAGTTGGATCACTGATGCTGACGTTCGGAAAGTGATCTGGGATCGGCCAAATAGGGTAGTTCACTCTTGTACAGTAATACAAGTCCTTCAAAGTAACTAAAGTTTACATCACTAACTGCAAATGCTTCTTTGGCATCAGTTCAATGAACTATAGAGTTAAGGCGGGCTCTGACTGTTCAGTTAAACTGAATCAGTTTGGCTGATTCAGCATTACTGAAAGCGACGTTTGTTCTCACTGTTCAGTTTTAGTGAACCAGTTTAACATTAATTCAGCATTCATGAAAACGACGTTTTTTTGAAGTGCTAACACTGATGGCTCTCATGATGTCGGAAAAGATTCTCGCACGTCAGTTTGACGTTTGATGTATTCATTTTTATTCTGATTCAGTCAAAATGAATTAAAAGTAGGACTGCCTTTCACTTTGACTGAAAGTACAAACCCACTGATCAGTTTTTAATGAAAAGGTGTTCTCTCGTTCATTATATAATTTGTTCAGTATCACACTGAATCAAACTGATTCAATGAAACTGAATCGTGAGAACCCGCCTTTAGCTACGCCACTGCAAACATATCTTCTTGGAAATACCTGTCAACACTGGTGACCGGATTGAAGCAAAATGATGGGTTTTGAGTATGTTAATAAACGGACGAGATTTATATTGTAAAATTATTTTTGTTTACGGAATTCAAATTAATAATAGCATACATTGAATCATAAAATTTAGTACTTTTTCTGCACAGTATATAGCGTTTTCTGATCTAACGTACGCAAGAGCAGAGTGGCGCAGTGGAAGCGTGCTGGGCCCATAACCCAGAGGTCCGTGGATCGAAACCACGCTCTGCTATCGACTTTTTTTTTAATTATAACTTTTTCGAATTTGTTGATATAAAATGTTCTCATTTAGTATAAAAATATTCTGATTCGGTATTGTACTATGTTTCTCATGAAAATAGATTTTTGACAAAATTTGCAAGTTATAAATCCAAAAGTGGATTTTTAAGTAAATTGCATTTTTACATTGCTGATATTTAATATGTAAGAGTTACATTAGTTAAACATTTATTCTATACTGGTTAATTGCTTTTCATGGTTTTGGCTGTAAGCTGGAAATATAAAATCACTTATTATAAAATTTGATATATATATATTACTGCATTGAAATTAAAATGCATAAGTAGGTATCATAAAAAATAAATAAATTCTAAATAATCGTAGACAACTATAACAAAGTAATATAATCCACTATATTTTCATACACAAGGAGAACACACAATTTTCGATTTTGAGATAATCCACTTCTTGGGCGTTTCATGATGTCTACATAACGAAAATCCACGTCACTCATTTCCGTCGGTCTGTCGGTCTATCGGTCTGTCGGTCTGTCGGTCTGTCGGTCTGTCGGTCTGTCGGTCTGTCGGTCTGTCGGTCTGTCGGTCTGTCGGTCTGTCGGTCTGTCGGTCTGTCGGTCTGTCGGTCTGTCGGTCTGTCGGTCTGTCGGTCTGTCGGTCTGTCGGTCTGTCGGTCTGTCGGTCTGTCGGTCTGTCGGTCTGTCGGTCTGTCGGTCTGTCGGTCTGTCGGTCTGTCGGTCTGTCGGTCTGTCGGTCTGTCGGTCTGTCGGTCTGCCGGTCTGCCGGTCTGCCGGTCTGCCGGTCTGCCGGTCTGCCGGTCTGCCGGTCTGCCGGTCTGCCGGTCTGCCGGTCTGCCGGTCTGCCGGTCTGCCGGTCTGTCGGTCTGCCGGTCTGCCGGTCTGCCGGTCTGTCGGTCTGTCGGTCTGTCGGTCTGTCGGTCTGTCGGTCTGTCGGTCTGTCGGTCTGTCGGTCTGTCGGTCTGTCGGTCTGTCGGTCTGTCGGTCTGTCGGTCTGTCGGTCTGTCGGTCTGTCGGTCTGTCGGTCTGTCGGTCTGTCGGTCTGTCGGTCTGTCGGTCTGTCGGTCTGTCGGTCTGTCGGTCTGTCGGTCTGTCGGTCTGCCGGTCTGCCGGTCTGTCGGTCTGCCGGTCTGCCGGTCTGCCGGTCTGCCGGTCTGTCGGTCTGTCGGTCTGTCGGTCTGTCGGTCTGTCGGTCTGTCGGTCTGTCGGTCTGTCGGTCTGTCGGTCTGTCGGTCTGTCGGTCTGTCGGTCTGTCGGTCTGCCGGTCTGCCGGTCTGCCGGTCTGCCGGTCTGCCGGTCTGTCGGTCTGTCGGTCTGTCGGTCTGTCGGTCTGTCGGTCTGCCGGTCTGCCGGTCTGCCGGTCTGCCGGTCTGTCGGTCTGCCGGTCTGTCGGTCTGTCGGTCTGTCGGTCTGTCGGTCTGTCGGTCTGTCGGTCTGTCGGTCTGTCGGTCTGTCGGTCTGTCGGTCTGTCGGTCTGTCGGTCTGTCGGTCTGTCGGTCTGTCGGTCTGTCGGTCTGTCGGTCTGTCGGTCTGTCGGTCTGTCGGTCTGCCGGTCTGCCGGTCTGCCGGTCTGCCGGTCTGTCGGTCTGTCGGTCTGTCGGTCTGTCGGTCTGTCGGTCTGTCGGTCTGTCGGTCTGTCGGTCTGTCGGTCTGTCGGTCTGTCGGTCTGTCGGTCTGTCGGTCTGTCGGTCTGTCGGTCTGTCGGTCTGTCGGTCTGTCGGTCTGTCGGTCTGTCGGTCTGTCGGTCTGTCGGTCTGTCGGTCTGTCGGTCTGTCGGTCTGTCGGTCTGTCGGTCTGTCGGTCTGTCGGTCTGTCGGTCTGTCGGTCTGTCGGTCTGCCGGTCTGCCGGTCTGCCGGTCTGCCGGTCTGCCGGTCTGCCGGTCTGTCGGTCTGTCGGTCTGTCGGTCTGTCGGTCTGTCGGTCTGTCGGTCTGCCGGTCTGCCGGTCTGCCGGTCTGTCGGTCTGTCGGTCTGTCGGTCTGCCGGTCTGTCGGTCTGTCGGTCTGTCGGTCTGTCGGTCTGTCGGTCTGTCGGTCTGTCGGTCTGTCGGTCTGTCGGTCTGTCGGTCTGTCGGTCTGTCGGTCTGTCGGTCTGTCGGTCTGTCGGTCTGTCGGTCTGTCGGTCTGTCGGTCTGTCGGTCTGCCGGTCTGCCGGTCTGCCGGTCTGCCGGTCTGCCGGTCTGTCGGTCTGTCGGTCTGTCGGTCTGTCGGTCTGTCGGTCTGTCGGTCTGTCGGTCTGTCGGTCTGTCGGTCTGTCGGTCTGTCGGTCTGTCGGTCTGTCGGTCTGTCGGTCTGTCGGTCTGTCGGTCTGTCGGTCTGTCTGTCTGTCGCGTTTTTCTACCCTCGTAATCTCAGTAACCGCTGCATGGATTGTGATGAAATTTGGGTAGCGATATGACGTGGGGCCCGAGTTGGTAATGCTCAACGAATTCGAATAGGTGCTGCTAAAATTTTGAAAATCGGTGCATTGGCGGCGGAGTAACTAGCAAAAAACAAAAAAAAATAGATATTCCTCAAACTTCGTATTTAGGCGTTTCAGGAGTTCCTGATCATTTTCTACTTTTTTTGGGTAGGGGTGAATTTGGGTTGGTTGGGGGGGGGGGGGGGGTGTAAAACTGAAAAATTTGTTGTATTCATAATGGGCTGTCCAATGACCTGTGAATGAAAGACCTAGCGGCATAATTCACCTTTTTAGGTCCATCCAAACATTGCCTCGCTTATAATAGAAACCATCAAGGGACTTTGTGATGTAGATATACATACGAGTATTGTTTTAGATCGTTGTATATTGCTTAACGCGAAAATGACTGAATCGATTTTAATGAAATTTTGACACAGTATTACTACCGCGGCGAGGATGGAAAGCGCGTATGTTTTGGAAAAGTCGTGTCAGTGGCGGCGCAGCAATAATAAAAAAACCAAGAATATAAAAACAGCTCTAACTTTGTTTTTAGGAGTTTTAGGGGTTTCTGATCATTTTCTACTTTTTTTGGGTAGGGGTGCATTTGGGGTGGTTGGGGGGTGGGGGGTTGTAAAACTGAAAAATTTGTTGTATTCATAATAGTGTGTCTATTGACCTATGGAAAAAATACCTAGCGGCATATTCTTTTTTTAAGTTCATCTGGACATTGGCTTGCCTATTACAAAAAAACATGGACTTAGAATTTTGTGATGTTTACATATACGAGTGTTGCTTAATTTCGTTCTATGTATATTGCGTAAAGCGAAAATGAATGAATTGATTTTAATGAAATTTCGACACAGGAATTACTATCGCGGCGAGAATGGAAAACACGTCCGTTTATGGAAAATCAGTCAGTGTCGGCGCAACAATAATCAAAAAACTAAAAATATAGAAACAGCTCATACTTCGTTTTTAGACGGTTTTTAGGCTCCTGAGCGTTTCGCATCCCATGCAGAATCAAAACTGTGGCGTCCTAGTTCCTAAGGAGGGAGATGCAAGAAACTATTTACCAGAGTTTTTGTGTTGGGTATTTTTTTGCGGGCAAATGGGCGATGATTTGGTTGCAAGGGGGGGATTCAGACTATAGCTTCATGGTATGGGAAATAATAAACTGGTATCGTAATGTGTGGGAAGTACTGAGTCAATTAACTTGACTCCATTTTTTTAACTGAAGATCGATTAACAATATTGTCGATGTTGACTTCGCTATAATATCTCTATACAGGGTGTCCAGTTAGTGCGTAATCCTTCGATATCTCGCAAGGTATACCTGATAGAAGAAAATGTCAAAGTCAAAAGATATTTGGTTACTTAAGGCGCATATTTTAAAAATATTCCGAAATATACAGGGTGTTGCAGGAAAGTATAATAGTGATCAACTTGATTTTTTTATATGGAACTATAACTTTTTCTTAAATTTTTCTAGTTTCCATTATTGATCTCTATTCAACCCTAAAATATTTTTGGGATCGATTGCGACGTTGCCAAGTTATAATTTATTTTCTATTAATTTCCAGTTTTGCAAGGTCGCAAGTAATACGTCCAAATTGATATATTTCTTTAACTTTTCTCAATAATATTATACAGCGGGTTACTTCAATATTAAGTGGATATTATTTTGGATGTTACCAGCAATTTGTATCTACAGGGTGTTCTCGGCAGAATTTTAAATTAGGGCAACTTCAAGGTCATTTTACTTTATTTTTTTTAATATAACACCCTGTATGTTTTATTTTAAATCGAAATATCTACTAATACCCTGTCTCGCCTTGTAATTTTTTTTCGCGTTTGCGGCGGTGCCAAGGTATAAATCATTTTTCCAAATTTTTAAACAAATATCCCCGATTTTAATTATTTTAAATAGAATCCTCTACTTATTTTTATTGCAATGAATTGCACATGTCGAACTTAGTAAGATCTCAAAATTTCAAAATTTTGTTTTTAATAATTACTGAGATACGACAACGCCGCTTTTTCAGTGAACGGTACCGGAACGCTTAAATATTTCCAAAACCGCCACAGCTGGAGAGGTGAAATTCAATACTTGGGGGTTTTTGAACATACAGAATTCAAAAACGCTAACAGCAGTGTTGTCAGATTTACCATTTTTGCGTCATAATTTTAAACGCAATGCCCTATTTATGAAGTCTAACGTAAAAGTGGTATCTTCAAAAACCTCCAAGTATTGAATTCCACCTCTCCAGCTGTGGCGGTTTTGCAAATATTTAAGCGTTCCGGTACCGTTTACTGAAAAAGCGGTGTTGCCGTATCTCAGTAATTATTAAAAACAAGATTTTGAAATTTTGAGATTTTACTAAGATCGACATGTGCAATTCATTGCAATAAAAATAAGTAGAGGATTCTATTTCAAATAAATTAAAATCTGGGATATTTGTTTAAAAATTTGGAAGAATAATTTATAACTTGGCAACGTCGCAAACGCGAGAAAAAATATTACAAGGCGAGATAGGGTATTAGTAGATATTTCGATTTAAAATGAAAAATACAGGGTGTTACATTTAAAAAACAAAGTAAAATGACCTTCAGGTTGCTGTAATTTAAAATTCTGCCAAAAACACCCTGTAGATACAAATTGCTGGTAACATCCAAACTAATATCCACTTGATATTCAAGTAACTCACTGTATTATAATATTGAGAAAAGTTAAAGGAATATATCAATTTGGACGTATTACTTGCGACCTTGCAAATCCGGAAATTAATAGAAAATAAATTCTAACTTGGTAACGTCGCAACCTATCCCAAAAATATTTTTGGGTTAAAAGGATATCAATGATGGAAACTTAAAGAATTTAAAAAAATGTTATAGTTCCATATAAAAAAATTAAGTTGGTCACTATCCTACTTTCCCGCAACATCCTGTGTATTACAAAATATTTTTAGAATATGCGTCTTAAGTAACCAAATAACTTTTGTATTTGACATTTTCTTCTATCAGGTATACTTTGCGAGATATCGATGAATTACCCACTAACTGGACACCCTGTATATACAGTAACATCGCCTTGACTCATTCATCCTCTCATTTGATTACTCGCTCAAATGCAGGAATGTTCATCTTGGTCCTGTAAGTACATCAGAAATATATATACAGTGGACGCCTTATTCCTGAAAGCCAATCCGTTGAGAGGTGATCATCAAGCATTGTGGATTGTGGATCGTAAAAAGTTTTCCATGGCCTAAGGCTTGAAAGACTCCTCTCTGCGGTCGCGACTGAAATAGTAATAATTTGCAATGTTAGGATAGTAAGCTTCATCACAACTTTGTATAGTCACGCAAAGCTTGAAATATTTTCCTGAGTGCAAAATCCTTGCTGGTACAGCTGTACCACAGGCTGTACTTCACCCAGAAGTTGTGTTAGTGTGAGACTCAGAGTAACAACTAAACATAGAGGTGGCAAACAAACCACTTCAGCATGGCGTGCTCAAAGCCATCATCTTTTGACACTTCAGCCTCCAAACATTGCCAACTAACCTGAAAATTCTTCCAATGCAACCCATGTTACAAACACTGCTCTGCACTGTCCCATCTCGAAAAACTGTTAAACTACACTCCAATATAGCACAGCAAGTCCGTAAGGCTTCACTACAGTTACCAACAAATAGCAAATTCGATTTTACTGACCAAGCATAAAAGACGCACAAACAAAACAAACGTTTGACAGTTGGAGGTTATCGTAAACAAATCGCAGGAAAATTACATAGGCGTTGCCAGCTCCTCAAAATTTATGTAAGACAGAATTTGCGTTTATGATGAAGAAACATGCAGTAACGCAGTAGAGGTCAACATATCTATTGATTTTGCTGTAATCATTCCTGAAGCATCAAAATACCGTCTTTTTTAACGTAGACTGAAATATTTCTGGATACTATACAACTAAGACCATAGTAAACAATTATGATTGCCGTATCTGGTGGTCAATATGACAACGTAAGAAAAAATGTTGGCCTATTAGAATTAGTTGTTTACTACCTCTATGTTCAGTTGTTACTCTGAGGTGTGAGATTATCCATTAAACCTCCAGTTGTATAACATGACTACTAAAAGAAGTATATCGTAAACTTACAAATATTGCTTCAACGGTTTATATCGCACCAACTATGTCACTTGTCTTTGTTCTATAATAGAATAGCAGAGCTATGATCTTCAATGTAGACCTTAGTGAAACTACACTTTGACAGATATACATAACTTGGGCTGTCAATATGATCGAAGAATCCGTACCCAAAGAAGAAGTAGAAAACGTCCGAGTATTCATACGAATTCGCCCTTTGAGGGACGCAGAGAAAACCCTTAACAACAAGAGATACATCCACTTGGATAGAAATGTGCTGCAGCTTCTCAAATCGAACATAAACAGGACATTCCAGTTCTGTAAAGTATTCAGCGAAGAAAGCACTCAGGTGGATCTATACCGATGCATTGCAGTTCCTATAGTAGAGAAGGTCTTGCAAGGTTACAACGGGACCATATTTGCCTATGGACAGTCCGGTACAGGTAAAACTTATACCATGATCGGAGACTCGAAGAATCCAGATCAAAAAGGCATTGTTCCCAATATCTTTTCTCACATATTCGCACAGATAAGCCTAGCGAATCACGATATTTCTTACGCTGTCACTGTGACCTACTTGGAGATATACAATGAGGACATAAGAGATCTGTTATCTGAAGATCCCACAAAGAAGCTAAAGGTTCAGGAAAAACCTGGCGTGGGAGTGTACGTTAAAGACCTTTTAGGCTTCACTGTGAATTCTTTGGAAGCTGTTGATGAAATAATAACTAAAGGCAACAAAAATCGATCAACTGGTTCCACAAAGCTCAATGATACCAGTTCAAGGTCGCATGCCATTTTTACTGTTCTGATTGAATCGAAAAACAAGGTAACCAATAAGACCACCTTCGGGAAGCTGAATCTAGTTGACCTAGCGGGATCTGAAAGAGCAAATAAGACACAGGCTACAGGAGACAGGCTTAGAGAAGCTGGAAAGATTAACATGTCCTTATCAGTCTTAGGAAACGTAATATCAGCTCTAGTAGATGGTAAAAGTTCACATATACCCTATAGAAATTCCAAGCTCACAAGATTACTTCAAGACTCGCTTGGTGGTAATTCTTTGACTGCTATGATCGCAATGATCAGTCCAAATATCCTGGATTACGAAGAAAGCTTATATACTCTGATGTATGCGGACAGAGTCAAACATATACAAAATCGTGTGCACATCAATACCGAAAAGCAGAGTCTCATAGATAGCTTAGAAAGTAAAATCGCCGAACTAAGGCTACAACTAGAAGAACTTACTGTAGCTGAACAGAAAGAAAAAAGAAAGGAGAAGAAGAAAGTAAAGAACACGCTGGAACTCGAAAATATAGAGTTGGAAAAGAGCATTCTTGAAAACAAGATACATATGATTCAGAAAAAGATTTTGGTTGGTGGGGAGAATCTGATCGAAAAAGCTCAACAGCAGCTAGAGATGCTTGAAGATACAGCGAGAGAACTAGAACATCTGGATAGCTCCCATCAGCTACTAGAGGAGATACTCTACTATAAGGGCAAAGAAAAAGATATAGTCGAAAGGAAATATGCGAGCCTCCAAGAAGAAGACAAGGAGTTGGATTACAGAATTGGAGAGAGCGAGAAGTTGATCGTCAAAGCTACGGAAATATTGGTCAGGAAGGAATGTGAATACCAGAACGAAATCAGCTCTTTGCTGGCCACAAACAAGGCGTTGGCTAAAGAAATGGCACTAGTGAACTTCGTGGTGAACAACTATGTGCCCCAGGAATTTATAAACAAGGTGAAGTCTGGTTTGTTGTGGGATGACGAGAGTCAGGAGTGGAGGGTGAAGGGCATCGCGTACTGCGGAAACAACATGAAGAGGAACAAACTCAAACGGAAGAAGGATGAAATTAACAATAAGGATACTGTATATTTTGAGTACGACCACAAGAAATCCATGTAGGCATTAGCTGGAAATGATTCCTCGTTAAAAGTTCGACGAGATTTTATTCCTGAAACATCTTATAATCTATGTATTGGCAATTTATATAGATTCATTAATAAAGAAGCTACGGAATAAACAAAAATTGAGGAATTAAGCAACAAACAAAATACTGAATTAATACACTTCCTAGTTCAGATAAGTTCGAGAACTAGCATACGTTTCTCAAGAGTAACGAAACACAGTGACCATAAGACGTATTGAAGCCAGCCGAATAGCCAAATAACCTCTAGTTCATAAAGCAAGAAATCTAAAAAATATTTGATGAAAGATGAATATGCCTTCCACTGTTGCACAATTTTTGCATTGGTATCACCTTGCTAAAACTAGAACTAGAGCAGTTTTTCAAAGATTAAGCCAAAATTAGTACGCTGTACATAACCTAGTTCTATGCAACTACTGCTTGTATTGTAATATCTTAGGGGCTGTGAATAGATGTACCTATATTATGGGATATTATGAAATAACAGAGGTATCCAAAACAACAAGGGCGATACAAATTTTATACACCGACAACAAAACTGCTATATAGATATAGGGGGAAAGTTCACTCGAGAAATATCAGTAAATAAGGGGCTTAGACAAGGTTGCTGTATTTCACCAACACTATTTAACATATTATAAATATATAGACGCCGTTATAAGGTAGTTGAAAAGGGAAAGCTCTGAAGGTATACACCTCGACCAAAATACCACCCTAAAATCTATCTTATATGCCGATGACCTAGTACTTTCAGCCGAAACAGAAGACGATTTACAGAGAAAAGTTCACACCTCAGTGTTACTCTGAGGTCCACACCACTGTCCACACCCTACAAAAACATGTCAAAAATACGATATGACAATATCGACAAACAACACTGCAACCATGTTTTCTCAGGTAAATATCCGGTTAGAACGGAACATATGTATACAGTTTTTTATCCACAATTGAAAACCATTTTCAATAACAGACAATCTACTGTGCGGCCATCATAAATTGAGCAGCGTAAAGAATTCGGTGAAAGTAGTATGGCGTTGCCCTAACTCTTATAGATATCAAATATTAAAAATTATATGCTGTCTGAAATTAAAATGGTCCAATGATATACCTACTCAATTTTACTACTAATGAATCCTATTTTCTTGTTTTATTTGATTTATACGGGAAACGGCAAATAAATTGTATCACTAAATATTCTATTTACCTAGTTCATAAAACTTATGAATACGAACGGAAATAGCAGATATTTTTCCCCACCTTAAAGACGGTGCAGCATCATGATTGGATAATCGTTGCAGACAATATTTATTGCCTTGTTTTACTTATTTTCCTATTCCTTTTTAGACTCGACATGATAATGGCGATCGCTATCTGAGAGAATCTCCCGCTCCCATTACCTCATCCCGCGCTGATCAATTTACGGTAGCCGCAGCGCTAGAATACGTATGTTTGCTTATTGTGTATTATATTTTAATTAATTCTGCGATAAGTGACGGAACTAATATTCAAACTATGAGCTAATACCACAATCACAAGCTTACCGAAAGAAATTGAGGTAAGCAGACTGACAAGACATATAGTATTCTCCGTGTTTAGCGATTTAGAGGCTGCCTAAGTAAATAATTTTCATATTGTTCTGGTAGTATGCACATTTTCAAACCTAGCTTCATGATCTCTGAGTTGTCTTCGAAACAAATAACCTGATAAGATCATTTTTGGTAGCTCATGTCTACTTGATGCATTTTGCATATCAGTGGCGTATATATGGGGGGATAGGGGGAACATATCTCCCCTTGGAACTTAAAATAAAAATGAGCTATATCATGTATTGTTCTATTCGAACTGCATGAAAACAGTTGAAAGCAAACCCTAAAATCTCTCCGCAATACATACTCTACCAAATAAGATTTTAATGGAATTTTATAAGACATCTTTCCTCGAAACTATGTCTATAGCATGGTGCTTGATGTCCCTGCCGCAAGCGTTGTGACTCCGTATCCATATATCTAATATTCAGACGAAATCATCCCACATTTTTACCTTCTGGACATTTGATAACAACGATTCAGAAAAAAAAGCTAGTTGCGTAACTTATAGGTCTGAAAAATATGGAGATTTATTACGTGGAATTAAGTTAAGCGGTATGGATGTACATAAGTAAGTATAAGATTCGCTGTGTCTCCCAAATGTATAAATATAGGTAATCAATTATTATACATGAGTCACTACTAATCCACTCATACGGATACATAGTCATTCAAAAACTTGCCAAAGAAAGGAGTCCTAAAGCTACGAAGGGAAAACTTTTTAAGTAACGGCTCTGTATATATCTTGCTTCTAGATGGTTAGAAAGCCTTTATCAAAGTATGGCATGAAGGCTTCCTCTACAAATTAATCCAATCCAAGGGTGGCTCTTAAACATTTTGAAATTCTTCTAGAAAGAAGGAAATTTCGGATCAAAATTGACAACGTATTGTCGACAATACGTCTTATCAAGGCTGGTGTTTCTCAGAGTTCGGTCCTTGGGCCAATACTTTATAATCTTTTAATTCACGATATCCCTAACCCCAACAGCTGGCTTTCTATGCTGATGACACCGCATTAGTCCATGACAGGCTACAGTCAGCGGTGGATGGAGTAATAGAGTTGGCGGATCGGTGGCTCATCAAAATCAACCATTCTAAAACGCAGGCTATTGTAGTTGTACTAAAAAGCATCGCGGCACCCCTCCAGAGGTCTCTACTAACGGCACTCTGATACGGTGGAGCTGTTCCGTCAAGTATACTTTGGTGTCACCCTAGACACGAGTATAACATGGCGAAATCATACTGCGATGTTAAAAACAAAATTTCAAATTACATTTCGACAGCTTTATCCTTTGCTATGTAGAACTTCAAAATTGACTCTGTATAACAAATTCGGCTGTACAAAATTATTATTTGACCTGCAATTACTTACGCATGTGCGGCTTGGTGTATTCTAGCCAAAACGTACTAAAACTATTACAAACGCCTTTTGGTATCTTTCAAACGAGCCTTTATTGAAAAACCTGAGTGACGAAATTAAACGGAAAGAAATTTGATTTAGAGAAGCTGTAAGACAAAACACAATTTTTGGAAGCCAAGGATATAAGCGTTGCTATAAGTAAGGCCAACTTCAAACACCAAAAATGTGCGTGCCGATGGCAAAATCTGCAGTTCAAAAGTATATCACGGTTCATTACCATGTAATAAACACGCTTAGTGGATGCTTTGATCTAGTTTCTATATACATGTTTTAATATTTGAAGTTTTCGTATTTAATGATTAGGTATTTGATATTTTACTTTTTTTGAGAAGTAATGAAAATATTTTTTTTATCTCCTTCATGTTTTTTTTTCAAATAGCTGCTTTAATCTGTAATATCAACTTTGCCCATGCACTGTTGGTCGATGTCGTGAATGGCCAGACAAAAATGCAAAAACCAAAATATCTTCAACCTTATCCACGACTGACATGACGGTCATTCTCGTTACAGCCTGGGCAATAAAGATATTGGCCTGCATATTTGGCTTTTAACAATAATGGCCGGCCAATGTCGTCAATGCCCAATTTAAAACAGTGGTCGTAACATATACATATGTACAATGAATTGGAATTCAACACTAATGAATGTGATCTGAGATTAAATCTTTCTCGAGCTAAATAGCTACCCTGCTTTGATCGACTGACTCGATTTCCTTTGAGTTTACTGTTTGATAGTGTATTTTCAAACGGAAATTGCCCAGCAAGCTCTTTTAATCGATCTTGCGAACAGCTCAACTTTAAATGGAGTTATTCAAGTTCATTTTCAAGCCAACCGCGGATATAAATTTATGTATAGACCTACGTCATTTTTGTCGGAGTTTATCCCGCCCAGAGAAGTTTTAGTATAAATATTGATGACCAGGCTATTTACAGATATGAGTTTATCGCAACAAAAGATGACTCTGTTCAACTTGTTCAAGTTGGATTGACTTTCGGGTAATTTAGATATAGGTTAGGTTGATGATACTTACTTCTACTGCGACACAATACTGTGTGAAAATTATAGGAATCTCACCACACTTCAGTTCAAGGCATTGGTGTTCCAGATCATCAGATCGACTTTTTTTTAGAGGAGCTGAAGTTGTGTTGGTGCGTTGGGTTTTGGATTTGAGGAGTTCCCACTGTTGCCAGGTTTAGTGCAATTTTACTAGATCTAGTGATTTTTCTGCAATTTAGTGATTTAGATTTAGAAAAATATCATGTTCTAGTGAATTTTGCACTCTGACATTTTGCGTCACACATTTCGTTATTTTTAATATCTTGACCTTAAAACATGGCATCATGATTGCTTGATTATCGAGCGATTTTTTAAGATGAATCCATTTTTAATCAAGTTGAAATTTTCTTTTAAAATTATACTATTTTGAGACCCTATACTGAAGTTTTGATCAACCGATCACTTTTCATGACTAATCATGATGTATTCAGCAGACTATTCAAGTACCCATAACAAATTTTTGCTGAATGCTCTGTTGAAACTTTTTACTCTGGGAGATCCATTATGCTTTTAGAGCTTGAATGCAATCTTGTTGCCTATGTTTACCACATTTACAACACGTTTATGGTACCAATGGATAACTATAAAGATGGACATGTTTGTACTGCAAAGTGCACGGTTAATTATTTGGTGACTTTTTAAGATAAATTCATTTTTCTGTAACGTTTCTTGAATTCACTATTCAACATTTGCTGATTCTTACACTATCTCGCGTAGTGTTTGATACATGATTACCTACTTTCTTTTAGTCTATAATGACGTAATAGTATATCTTTTAAGAACTAATACCAAAAATTCCAAAATCTGACATTAAATTTTGTTCTATTAGTTTTCGTTTGGAATTCTGCATTTTATTGAAAATCTCTAAAATTCAATTTAAACTGGAAACTATTAGAAATTGGACATGGTCAGTTTATTAGCTTACCACCTTTACTATCCTTATTCTGTATATTATATAGTTTGAGTTGATTTTTGCATATTTATTAAGATGTCATTTTGGCATTTTCGTTTACATCCCCCCTCCCCCCCAGCAAAGGCAGCAAGGGAAGTCTAATCTAGTGAAATTCTAGTGATTTTTTTAAACGTCATCTAGTGAATTTTTGAATTTTGACCTGGCAGCACTGCTAGCTCCTAAACTGTTTTATATTTATGACGACTTGGGTAAAATCGCCAAGAGGCGACCATCGCGTCGCCTGCGAATTAGAATGAAGGCCCAGTTACATAACTAAGGTACAGTTTTCAATCTCTCAGATCATGCGCTTCTCACTTTCAAAGCTTTGATGCGTATTGTTAACCTGTAACTCTATATACTTCTGATTTAAATAAAACGTTGACACCTCTTCAGCCTCAGTACAGACATCCTCTAGCTGTTTATTGCAAGGCTTTGACACCCTGGGAAAAAAGGCGCTGCCATACCCATCGGTTCTTGATGTGTGCAGAACGACCCCTTTGTGATGCAGCAGTCGCACGGGTGCATTTAACAGGCTCTGTGAGCTACGGACTTATAGAGGGGAACTCAGAGGAGCAGGCTCTGTTTGAATACAACTAAAAAAGTGAAAGGTCGCCAATCACAAGCTGATAAAAGAGCGCTTTGGGGCCGGGTCACCGATTAGTCAAACTGCTCTTCTGCGAACTGCATCAAGTATGAGCATGATAGTGTTTTTTTATGGTCAGCCTCCCGCAAAGGCTGAAAGCTGATGGCGTTGTAGAAGCACTGCGAGAGGATAAGTGTTGGTGCACGTTAGATTTGAAACGCTGCAGGTTGTAGCCGTCGGGAAACAAATTCCCCGGCAGCTCATTCCACAGTGTCGGAGTTCTCCAAAAGAAGGAATGCTGGAGGAGACTGGTTCGTGGAGTAGGGACCTCGACCTGGTAAGGATGAGCTCGCAAAGTCTAATAGCGTTCCTCGTTCGGACACCTTTGGTGTTATTATCTGGGAAAGCTTACTCGAGCATCTTCCGTGATAGATTCTGTGGAACAGGGACAAGTCAGCCGCCCTTCTTCGAAGTTCCAGACTGTGGAGGTTCTTTGTGAGA
This sequence comes from Callosobruchus maculatus, assembly GCA_951848785.1. Lineage (NCBI taxonomy): Eukaryota > Metazoa > Arthropoda > Insecta > Coleoptera > Chrysomelidae > Callosobruchus > Callosobruchus maculatus. Next base: position 7,283,607 of record CATOUR010000100.1, read on the forward strand.
TTAGGTGTATCGATTAGTCTAATTGCTCTCTTCTGGATAATATCCAGAAGCTTTATAGAGTGCTTCGAACGTACATATGAAAGCAATGCTCCAACGATGGCGATGGTCGGATTTGTGCCATGTAGAGCAGAAGTAGTTGCTCTGGTGTATACAGCTTCCTACAGCGGAACAAAACTCCAAGCTTCTGGGATGCCGTTTTAGCAATATTCACGACGTGGTCATGCCAGGATATATTGTTGTTGATGTTGATGTTAATTACCAAAAGCTTGACGGAAGGTGACTCGACTATTGGATGACCTTCCATTTCAACTGTTGGTAAGTCAACGTGAGACTTCTTTGTCAGTGTTGTTGCCTGAGTTTTCGGTACATTAAACTGTACTTCATTGACTAATCCTTACTCGGCAATTGTTTTGATATCTGCGTTGATCTGACTCCTTGGATGGATGGATGTGAGCAGTACTATCTGGCCCTGATAGGCGTCGAGCTTTTTTCGCAGCAGTTGTTGTACTCAGTTGACGAAACGTGTTCCTCCTAAATAATCTTTTACGTAATATTGACTCTCAAAGCTTAACTGTATAGCTTCCTGGCTTGTTCATTAGAACCGGATACTTGCTTGTGCACACATTGCTTAGCATAGTATCCTATCTTGGAAGCATTAAATTTTACCTAATTCTTGACAACAAGCGGTAATAGTCTCCAAATCCCTCGTCAGGTAAGTAACCGCTCCCAGCCTTTTGAGTTCCAGCTCGATCATAGAAATCGATCGATTGCTCATGTTTGCTGCTTGTAAAGAACTATCATTTTATATTTTCATATAATACATTTAATTTCCCTAAAGTAAATTCATCCTGGTAGTATCATGGACTTTCTAAGTCTAGCGAATCGGACGTTCCACATCCCCTTTCTATCCACCTGCAGATTTTTCTAACCATAATCATTTGCCTCAACAACCCTATAAGGCTGCGTTTCCACCACAGATGTGCGAGGATGTTTCAAGAGGAATGTGCTTTTAACGAACCCATAGAACCTCTTGAATTACCTCGCCTTGCTCGGCACAGGTCTGGTGGAAACGGCTTAGCGGAGCGAGGTTTTTGCACGTACAGGACAAGGCATGTTGGTGAAGAATGTGTACTAGGAATGTGTTTCGAGAGATGTGTGCTAGAAATGCGTTGCGAGGGATGTGCGCTGCGGATGTGGGCGAGGGATGTGCGCTGAGAATGTAGGCGAGCAAAAAGAAAAATCTGAAAAGAACCCGCTAAACATCCTCGCAACGCTCCAACACCGTTTCACAGCTCCGCCACACATCTTCGCACCGCTTATCTTCCTAGAACATCTCTAGTGAAAACACTCTCACCGTTTCATAGCTTCGCTATACATATCCTCGCGGCGCTCATTTTTCTAGAACATCTCTGGTGGAAACGCAGCCTAATTTAGGATTGACTAAGGTGATTTTCTTGCAATAATTCTGAATGAAATTTACAGATATCGTGCATTGATATATGTATGAGGTGCGATTTTTTTAAATATTCAAACTCTATGGTTCAGAGAGCTCTGAGATAGAAATCAAATGTTCAATAATATCAGAATCTCCAAGGCTCAAGCTTTTGCTTATGAGACACATTGTATAAATGCCGTACTGGGCTTTACTTGGTGATGTCTACTCCTATTTGCATCAAAAGCTGCTACCTGCCTGCTTTTTATAGAGCTCTATGCACATCTCGCTTTTAACAATGCACCCAAAACGAGAAACATCTGCTGAATCATTTAACAGCTTACTTACATAGCAAAAAGCTTTTTAGATACACAAAATGCGTCTCTATATTCAGCAAATGCTTTCACGAGGCTCAACTTATACAATATGCATAAATATCAAAACCAGACTATATTTAATGTCCAAAATCCCCAGGATATGCCAGGAATATACTCAACCCTAAAATAGTTCAAGTCAGAGCTTAAAGTGAAGTCAACTATGATAGTATATTGTTTATCTAGCGATGACGGTAATAACTGACGCAGAATAAATGTTCGCTGTATATCAACAAATGAGTTATTACCAGTACCGCCATTTTAATACTATACTTGATCTACGACAATAGCAATAAATAAGTAACATAATAATAACAGACTATTGGTATTATTGATAACTTAACCACACTTTTGTCACTAAAATAAATACTGTATACCGTTCGACTTAGCGTTTGACGTCTTATGGCACTACGAGTTTTGCAGTTATTGTAGCGTGTTTTTAATCATGTGGGTTTCCAAGAGATCAGTACTGTATAACCTGTTCAAAAGTAGTTTGGTAATGGGAGTACATAAAGATGTTTACATCAGGTACATTCAATATGGAACCAGATTCAGTCATCTGTCACAGGTCACAGATCATTCGCAGTGTTTATATCGAGATTGACAGAATAGGATGAGCCTGAATCTGAAGATAAGCTCTTTAAATAACACGATCAACATCTAGTGATTTAGGCGTGTATTCAAGGTTTGCTTCTATTTTACATGGTCACGTCATGTTTTTCCTGCCGCAGAAATATATGAAGGACTCTTATATACCTCCGACACCGATAGGTGCGTTTGGATTATTCTAGCCTCGTAATCTCAGTAACATCTACATGGATTCTGATGAAGTTTGGGCAGTGATATGTTGTGGGGTCTTAGTAGGTAATGCTGCTATAATTTTGAAAATCGGTGCATAGGCGGCGGAGTAATCAGCAAAAATGTGTTGTATGCATAATAGACTGTCCATTGCCTGTGAAAGAAAGACCTGGCGACATAAAACACTTTTTTAAAGTCCTTCCTAACATTTACTTGGCTATTACAGAAACTAAGGGACTATTTTCTGATGTACCTGGAAATGACCGAAATGATTTTAGTGAAATTTTGACACAGTACCTTGACGAGGTTGGAAAACACGTATGGTTTTTTGAAATCGTGTCAGTGGTGGCGCAGCAATAATCAAGAAACTAAAAATATAAAATAGATTAAACATCGTTTTTAGAAGTTATAGGGGCCCGGATCATTTTCTACTTTTTTGTATGGAGTTGAATTTGGGGTGGTTGGGGGTGGAGGTTGTAAAACTGGAAAATTTGTTGTATTGATAATAGGCTGTCCATTGGCCTGTGAAGCAAAGACCTACCGGCATAACAGTGTTTTTTTTGGAAGGGGGGGGGGTGAGGGTCTGGGGATGATTTGGTTGCAAGGGATCTCAGAATCAGGCTTCATGTTATGGGAAATAATAAACTGGTATCACCGTGATGTGTGTGAAGTACGTCAATTAAATTGTTATGAAAATGATTCACGCTGTTTGTTTATAGGTAGAAGTTGTGTCTGTCTAACCCAATGGAAGTGAGTGTAGTATAGTATTCAACTCGTTAACGTTAATACAGCGAGCTGGTGCAATCATGGTTATCTGAACAGTTTGATGAAGCTTCCGGTCCGAAAGTTGACAGCCACCTGCTAGCCACGAATCACGATAATTACCTCCATCCGGACCCGATATGAACTTGCCAGGATCCGGGTCGGCAATATGCCTCCGGTAATCGATAGATCGCGATTTTATCCGGAACGATGCCTAAATTACTTCGTTGCTGGATGTAACCCCCAGTAGGAGCTGGCAGAATAATCTGATCTCATACAAGTGTTGGATTATCGCAGTAATTCGAAGACTGGGTTTGTGCCATCATAAAACTATTGCCATGATTACACGTACCGAGTACAGTGGTCTAATAGTGCACTCAGTCGGGTGCTCTGTTAATAATTATACTAATAATGGAACATTTATTGCCCAACAGAAAAATTAAATCTACAGGACAACAGTTATAGACAATCTTAGCTACCTAAGCAAACCGGAAATAATAAATCGCTAAATCTGAACTAGATTTCAGATCTATAAATCTATCTCATTCCCAATATTTTGAGTGGCTAGAAGGTACATCTCAGCGCTTTCTCTAATATAACAGATAATGGGGCGTATATAGTTAATGTCACACCAATATGAAATCAAATTGAAAATGTTCATCATAGATGTAATGGGAGTATTCAAACCTAAATTTGTATTTGCGCGGCTAACCCTAAAAGTTGCCGCAGATCGCAGCGAAACGTTGGGGGGGGGGGGGGGGGGAGCATAGAAGTTAATTTGTGATAGTAACTCCATGCAGTCCAGCTTATTGTGGAGCAGCTTATAAAGAAACTTTAACAAAAATAACATAAGCCTTAAAGCCTTAAATCTAAATTGCTTACTTTAAACCTAATAAATAATAATTTTTCATAAACACCTCTATCTGGGTAAATTCCATTACACTTTAAACATAAGTACTTCAAAAACCTTCTCTGTGCACTTTCAAGAGTAGCTTTTTGATAACTATAAAATGGCTTCCACACGACTCAAGCATATTCTAGTCTGAAACGTACAAGTGAGAAGTAGAGCAACTTTAAGGCATCAATGTTATAGAAAAGCTTACAAATTCCTAACAATGAAACCACAGAGCCTGCTGGCTTAAGCGACTTCTATACTTATGTGCTCCTCAAAACTCAACTTTTCATCAAACCAAACGCCAAGATCTCCAAATAATTTCTCTCTGGAAATTAGAGCATCAGCAGCCTTGTAGTAATACAGCATGCTTTGCCTCTTTTTTGAATATGTGACAACTTTGCATTTAGAAACGTTTAAAGTGAGCCTGGAATAGAGACAGCAGACTTTAGTGTCCCTTATACGAGCAAAAATTTTTAGGTCGTCTGCATAATTATAGTAAGTTATTACAAGTGAGTTGCAGAGACAAGTCATCGATGAATAACAGAAATAGAAGCGGACCCTTGCGGGACTCAGATGTGGCCGTGTATGTTATAGACTTATACACGATACAATGAACATACTGCGACCTGGATTCGATGTACGATTTGATAAAAGTTGGGAACGCTATGCAAAATCCAAAATTCTGGAGTTCCTTAATCAAGATTTGATGATCTATCCTATCAAAAGTTTTAGATAAATCCATGTATATAACATCAACCTGTTGTTGGTTATCCAGGTAGTCAGAAATATATTAGCAAACTACTGTAAGATTTGTAACAGCTGATATATGTTTTTTAAAACTATGGTGATAAGGACAAATCTGGTTGCAACCACATAGGCATATGTGTTGATAAATAACTATTTCAAATGCCTAAGCAAACATGGATAGAACAGATATTAGCCTACAATTTTTTATCAATGACTTGTCACCATCTTTGAAGACAGGACAAATTTTCGCTAATTTCCAAGCAGTAGGAAATTTCGCATGAATGTGTTAAGGCGGATGTGTTAAGCCGACTTATAACAAAACCATAGATGAACTTTGTAATGTAAGGGAACATTCTCACTGCGCCCTATGACATAAGGGTCGGCACTAGGGCACACCCTCTGGAACACTGTGGGATATTGAAGCCACCGCTAGCGATAGCATTAGAACGATAGGCTTCGCAGATGACTTAGCCTTAGTCGCGCCAGCCAAGGACCAAGTGCCCTTCTTATACAATGTAAATCGGGCCTTGCAGAAGATTGACGACTGGATAAGGAATCAGGAAAGACGTGAACTTCCAGTTAAGAGGCAGGATGATAGTTCCCAGTAAGTCCGTGAGGTACTAGGGACACTATAGACAACGTAAACAACGAGAGGTACTCCTCAGGTCACAGTCAACCCAGACGGCGGAAGCTAGGCAAGGAATGCTCTCTAGACTGATGCAGAATCTTAAGGGACCCAACAGTAAAAAAAGTAGAAAAGAATTTACTTGAGTAAAACGGCGCTCTCACTGTGGAATTTAATGGTATGAAAATTTAATTTTTTTTGACAAAACCGGATTTTTCCCGGATTAGTAATCAACAAATTTAACATTTAATCTTAAAAAAAGTTGTTGACCGTGGTGAGATTCGAACCCACACCCTTTCGGACTGGTACCTAGCGTCTTAACCGCTCGACCACGCTGCCTGTGCTTCAGGAATACAGAAATATCAATATACCGTACATAATACGTCATCAGTTACCTCGTAATTTAATTCCATTTTTTTAACCGGAAGCGATATTGACAAAACCGGATTTTTCCCGGACTAGTTTTTTATGCTGATTCCGAATCTGTATTTAGTTTTTCTGTAGCACCTGTAGTTTTGGCTAACTTTGTATACGGACAGATGGAAGGACGGACGGACAGACAGAGGCCCTGCATAAGCTCTCTTCAGTGACTTCAGTGAGTTAGTGGGAGCTAAAAGAGCACTCCGGAATGGAATCGCTCAGTCCATTGTCCTTTCGGGGCGCCAGTTTGGCACAGAGCACTCAAAAGGAAAAAAACATCAATAGGAGCTGGACAGGCTGCAAAGAAAGTCACTGCTAAGAGTAGCCAGTGCCTACCACAGTATCCATTAAAGCCTTGCAATTGGTAACAGGGACACTACCATCCTTGCATCTGCTTCTGCTGGCTGACGAGAAAAGGAATCTACGTCTCACAAGGGGACATAGAGACGAGACGGTAATACTGCAGACAACGGACGATAGAAAAGAAAAAGAAGCAGCAGATATGGCCCAAAACGACTGGTTGTGCGGTGGACCAAATACTGATACCATCATTAGGAGAATGGGTAAACTCCCTAGAATCTTAGAAACCCCTTTCAATAATTATCTCTGAGACAGTCCTATCTGCCATGTGACTGCATGATATCCTTATTTCAGGTAATGAAATAAATATAAAAATAATTTTGTATGTTCACTTACTTTAATGCAGTTGAGTCACCGAGTATTCTCGTATCTGATAACATACTAAAATGCATAGACAGAAGGGACTGGTGGAACAACTCTTTCTAGCGTGTTTGCTTGTGAAGTGTAATCAAAGTGTTACCTCGTCTAAAACTACCCAACTTTGCATCTAGAAGACTGAAGTGGTTCATTTTCTGCAATTTTTTATCTGTGCATACTCACAAATTCCATTAGTCGACAGACAGCAGCCTTTTTACACTCTTCACATCATTTTTTAATCTAAAATGCAAATTTTGTTTTTAAACTCTGGAAAATTTGCTCAAAATTTAATTATGCTCTAGGTGGATGCCCGCCTGTTGTAGATTCTGTCTTTACAATCGAGTTGAACCGCCCTAAACCAGTGTCGGCTCAAGGGTCACATGTTCTCTACTGAGTAAATATATTCAGGATACTTGATGTGTAAGGGGATTTTGGAAATGAATTGTATTAAAAGCATATGTTTCTGTTTTACCATGAAATGAGCTTGGCTTCAAAGTAACTAGGTTTTGTAACCTTTTCCTTGACAGTTATATAACTGAATTAAATTGAGTTCCATGAGGTCAATAAAGAGAGCTCCGTATTATCGACATTTTCCACCTTGTACTTTTTCTACATATTTTCAGCAATTTCTGTTATTTCAAGACTTTGATTTTATTAATAATTTACAGGTGCCTATAGAATAATAAGCTTCTGCAGGAAGAAATGGAATATCCAAACATGGATGTATATAAAAACGTATTAAAAACGTATCCTTTTAGGCCCACAAACATCTTGGCCATCGCTTAATCTAAAGGATCATAAAAAACTGCTTACTCTGATGCACTTTGATGGAAACTTTTTGGAAACATCTGCCGAAGCTGGCCAGATTTTCATAGAAGGAAGAATCAGTTTTCATAAAGGTTCATCAATTCCAAGATAACGATTATAATTTTAATAGGAACTCGAATTTAATTTATCCAGACAGTTTTGTAGATGTACCTATAATTTGTACGTTCTATTTTTTCATAGTGACTTCAAATTTCATCGAATATTATTACAAGGGTAAAATATTAATTACCAACCATTTATTTCATCTGTTCAAACATGGCTATATGTCCTAAAATAACCATAGCTGTTGAATGAAGGAAACGATTTCCACGTTATTCAAAGTGAGTTCCTTATCATCATCAGGTGGTCCTGAGGACAAGGTCTGTGATATCCTTGACCTCACTTTGGGTAAGGTGTAAATTATTTCTTTCACGTTCCCAAAGGAAGCACTTGAGCCAATAGTGTAATTCAATGTCAGTAGAGGTATTTGCACTCGGAGTAGTAAATAGCGATTCAGGACATGTTTCAAACAGGGATTATGATGTCCTTGAGCTCACTTTGGTTACAATGGAAATCATTTTCTCCATGTTTCTCCAAAGGAAGCACAGGAGCCAATAGTGCAATTCAATGCCGGTAGGGGTATCTTTTCATAGACGTTGGATCTTTTTGAAATACTGGCAGCTACGTTGATCTTTTGAGAGTACTGATTCACATTAGGCCTTTACGGAAACTATGATCGCGTTAACCCGATCACAAGGATTACTGATCTTGACGTGCGGAATGTGATCGCGATGGGTTACTCGCTCTCTTCCTTAACCATTCATTTTGTGTTCTTAACACAACTGTTTAATGGTTCAATGTTCGTTTAATAATCGGATTCATAAGTCCTACCATTTAAAACTGACTTTCCGTTAGTGTTAGATACCCGAATACGAAAAAATTAGTTTTATGGGTTATTATATCATGCATATGTTGTATTTAATTTCACACCTTGACGTGTTGTGCACATTACACTGTCGGTCAAGTTCAAAACTCAGCACATTACTATATAGGTGACTTTCTTAGAGAATTTGTATGCGGTAACTCATAGTAGAACCATCTCAAATGTCTTGAGTTTGTCCTTAGGACATGACCCAGGCTTAATAAATATGGACAGTCAATTTGATCATTTAACGAACTGTGCAGAAAGCATAACAGGCCTACCGTTCTTCTCGTGTTGAGTGAATTATATTGGTTTTTCTCAGCAACACTCAATAGTCACAACCTCTATCAGTATAAATACCATTTAATTTACAAGACAACACTTGAAGTATTTATGTTGTGGATGTTCAACTGCATTTATATAAGTGGCATAAATCGGATACCAAATGATCGGACAGTATTCTAATTTAGATTGCAAGTACTAAGCATAAAGAGTCCTTAGCACAGCTAAATTTTGTAATTCCCTTCCACTCCTTATTATAATGCCTAGTACTCTATTCACAGAGGATACAATTTCGTTGAAGTGAGACTGAAATGATAATTGCGAATGAAAAGCTATGGCTAGATCTTTTATTACATTTTATCTGTCTGATAGTTCTGAACCTATTTCGTACGAGCAGTATAAATAATACATGTTTCTTTCTGGAGTAAGTAACAACAACACATTATAACATTCAAACTTAGGTGATTTTTGACACATCATCTTTCAACACATTTATGTAATGTGCGCTAATTTTAATCCTTACTTTTCAAATTGTGATGTCAATAATATTACATTGAATCAACTGATTAATTCAATCATTTGCCAGTTGAACTATTAATATTTTTTCAAATTAATTTCATTTTTGAACTAGGGCACTATTAACACGTCTTTGGAGCTAACAGAATTTTAATTTTAATGTATGTCAAATGATATTCTTTTTGTCATTAGTTTGAAGCGACTTTGTCCCGTAATTGGACTTCGTGTCTGTTGGGCAATAGAATATTTATTTATTTATTTATTCAACTCCCACAAGATTAAGTTCTTATGCACGGGAATCATTTTCGGTATTAATACAGAACAATTTTAGGTCATCAGCGTAAATTAGCTTCTCACAGGTAAGTGTGATAAATCGTTGATGTAAAGTATAAAAAGGTTCTGTTGTAAACTCTAACTTTTGATATCTTCTGTGACTTTACAGGAACATTACGGGCTTGACAAAGACTCTAAAACTCCCAGCGAACTTCTTAATATGTAACACCTTTGCCGTACTTCTAACAAAAAAATAAATACTGCGAAATCCAATCCTGGTTCGGCTCTTAGCTAACGTAATGCAAAAGTTTGAATGTGCAGAAACTTTCCAAAATATTATTTCATCATTATCGCGTGTTGGTCCGTAGCTTTGTACTCTCGGCGAGAAGTATATTTTACGGGTGGTAGTGGGTGGTGGAGCAAGGGGTGCGTGTACGTTACACTTTGTTATAAATTCTCATTTGAGAATGGCGAACATGGCGAGTTACCGGAAATTCGGGATTTATTAGAATGTCCCATAGAAGCGGATAACACCGAACGGAGGGGAAACTGAGACATTTCCAATGTGATCAATATGAAAAGAGATTTTAGGTGCTTATAGTCATCCTCATGCAATATTAGTAGAAAATGGTACTTATACACCTTGTTTTGGGACGGATATCGAGAACTTTAGAACTGCTGCACAATTTATTTTATAATGTTTTTAAATTATATTTTTATCCGCAACGCTGAGCGTTTGAAGTTTCTTTATACATATACCGTCTGTTCTAAGAAGGTTGGCTATCATCATGGCGATTCTTGCTTTAGATGCGGCTGCTCCGAATTATTCTATTGAAGTAAAATGTTCATTGTACAGTGATTCAATTCTCGCAAATTTTTTCAGCACGAAATGCGCCTTCTCCCTGCTCTTCTTTTTCCTTGTACTTTCCGTTGTATTATCAGTTGTAGAATGTGGTATCTTTCCTTAACACTCGAGAGTCAGCTTTTTTATTTCCAGTAAATTATATCTTCCATAAATTTAAATAATAATCTAATCAATACTGATGAAGCGTATGCAGATTAGCTGATACAATAGGCAACTAAAAGGAAAAGTAATAAGATTACCCCAGTAAGATTAATTTATTCATTAGTAATTTATTGTGAAAAAATCATTTTAAACTTTCCCTGTAACTAGAATAGTTTGCAACTTAACAGTTCTTTATTTAGCCTTTTTACTTCTCGGTCTGTCAGATCTTCCTTAAATTTGACTAAACTACAATTAAATAATCTGGTCAATACTGATAAAGCATACGAAGATTATTTGGGACCATAGTGTAAAGCTTTTTCATATGTTCATTGTTACATTAAGCAGTATCCATACATATTCGGTAACGTGTCATGCAGGCAGTTCTTATAAAGGACATTTCCAGGAGAATCAACAAAACACTATAGTTTGTGACCCTCGTGGCCTGCCCGTTCGCAAAAAAAATGTTATGCTGCTTCCTTTTTTTATTTCACAAGTCAGTGGACACCCTATTATGAATACAACAAATTTTTCTGTTGTAAAACCTCCCCACCTCCCCTCTACCGACCCAATTTCACCCTCAACCAAAGAAAAGTAGAAGAAGATCAGGAACCAAAAAGGAAGTTTGGGCTGTTTTCATATCTTTAGATTCCTGAATATTGCTGCGCCGCTACTGATATGATTTCTAAAAAACAACAAATCAATTCAATAATTTTCGCGATACACAATACCGAGTGATCTGAAGTTATATTCGTATGTATAAATCAGGAAATTTTTGGTTTCTGTAACAGCCAAGGGAATATTCGGATGGACATAAAAACGTGAATTACGTCGCTAAGTATTTCTTACATAGGTCACTGGACAGACTATTATGAATACAACATATTTTTCAGTTTTATAACCCCCCCAACCATCCTAATTTCAACCCACCAAAAAAAAATAGGAAATGATAAGGAACTCCTAAAACGCCTAAAAACGAAGTTTGAGGAATATTTGAAATTTTTTGTTCTTTGCTAATTACTCCGCCGCCTATGCACCGATTTTCAAAATGATAGCAGCATAACCTACTAGGGCCCCACAACATATCGCTGCCCAAACTTCATCAGAATCCATGTAGATGTTACTGAGATTACGAGGCTAGAAAAATCCAAACACAGCTATCGGTGTGGGAAGTAAAAGTCCTTCATATATTTTTGCGGCAGCAAAAACATGACGTGATCATGTAAAATAGAAGCAAACCTTGAATACACCCCTAAATCACTAAATGTTGATCGTGTTATTTAAAAAGCTTATCTCCAGATTTAGGCTCATCCTATTCTGTCAATCTCGATATAAACACTGCGGGTGATCTGTGACAGATGACTGAATCTGGTTCCATATTGAATATATCTGATGTAAACATCTTTATGTACTCCCATTACCAAACTACTTTTGAACAAGTTATACAGCACTGATATCTTGGAAACCCACATGATTAAAAACAAGCTATAATAACTGCAAAACTGGTAGTAGAGGAAAATTTGAATTTTTTTTCCTTAATTTTCTTTGTTTAGTTTTTTATTTCTCAGTCAATCAAATTTTCTATTAATATAACTAGACGACAATAAAATAACCTGGTGAATAATAATAAAACATATTCAAATTGTCCGATACCACTATTGAATCAAACCGCTTCTTACTTTTCCTGCCGAGAACCCCGAGAACCACAGTATCTACTTCTCCGTTAACGTGCCATGCAAACACTTTTTATAAGGGACATTTCCAGGAGAATAAACAAAAAATATATTTGCGACAGCAAAAACATGACGTGATCATGTAAAATAGAAGCAAACCTTGAATACACCCCTAAATCACTAAATGTTGATCGTGTTATTTAAAAAGCTTATCTCCAGATTTAGGCTCATCCTATTCTGTCAATCTCGATATAAACACTGCGGGTGATCTGTGACAGATGACTGAATCTGGTTCCAATATTGAATATATCTGATGTAAACATCTTTATGTACTCCCATTACCAAACTACTTTTGAACAAGTTATACAGCACTGATATCTTGGAAACCCACATGATTAAAAACACGCTATAATAACTGCAAAACTGGTAGTAGAGGAAAATTTGAATTTTTTTCCTTAGTTTTCTTTGTTTAGTTTTTTATTTCTCAGTCAATCAAATTTTCTATTAATATAACTAGACGACAATAAAATAACCTGGTGAATAATAATAAAACATATTCAAATTGTCCGATATCACTATTGAATCAAACCGCTTCTTACTTTTCCTGCCGAGAACCACAGTATCTACTTCTCCGTTAACGTGCCATGCAAACACTTTTTATAAGGGACATTTCCAGGAGAATAAACAAAAAAGGAAAGGCAATAGGATCAGCGAACGAAGACACAAAATCTATTGTGCTGTGGAGGAAGATAACGCAGCCGTAGGGAAAATAAAAAATAGAATAGGAGCATGAGATGCGGAAGTAATGCGATTACGTGGGACTTTGCAAATCTCTCCGTGGCTGTCGCCATTCGGATGTTCCGTTTTTGCTACCTTTGTGCACACACTGAGAAAAAAGTTGCTAGATACAAATAAAATTGTGTGACCAGTAAACTGTGCAACTCAGTAAAGCCTGGTTTGCGTTAGTAAAATTAGTGGTTTTTTTATTATAGAGCATTTAGCAAAATCGGCTTGATCGCAAGGACAGAAACACTCGCACACGTGAGAGAGAATCTCGTCCGACGTTGAGCCAGCTTGAGATCCAGTTTGACAATCGGTAGTTTACTAGAGGTTAAAAGAAAACTAGTGGATAGCGAACACAATGCGTTTCATAATCGGCGGTTTACGTCAAATGTTCTGGTTATCCAGTAGTTAAGTTTACACAAGGATAAAGGATGGGTTATCTCATCTGGGTGATGACGGCACCTCCCTTTTATATAAAATTTTACATAATATTTGTTAGAGTGTCTGGTCCTCCGGTGTTTGGCCAGATGAATGGTGCACATCAATTTTTGTTCCACTTCATAAAAAGGGATCTCCAACAAATCCAGACAATTATCGCCTACTTTCGTTAATCTCTCATGCAAGTAAGGTTCTACTATATATTTTACAATCTCGCTTGGAGGGTTTTATTGGCTGGCAAATTTATCAGGCGCAGGCAGGTTTCGTGAAAGGACGCGGTACGCGTGAACAGATCTCAAACTTAACAAAATTATTGAGAAAGCCAGAAAGCATTATTTTCCTGTTTTTATCTGCCTTGTGGACTATTCTAAAATGTTTGACATCTCTATGGGAGTTCCTTATCACCTAGTGTTTCTCATACAGCAACTCTATGAGTCTAATGCGGCTCGTGTACCTGTCTGGTCAAACTGCAACCAGAAAAGGAGTTCGTCAGGGATGTGTATTATCTTCGATGTTATTTAACATTTACTCTGCATCTGTGATGAGACAGGTATTGGACAACTGGAATGGCGGAAGCAAAATATCCAACTTAAGATTTGCTGGCGATACAACCCTTATTGCTGCTTCTCAGGAAGAACTAGTAGCTCTATTAAACATCTCAGAACAATACAGTGCAGCGTATGGTCTTGGTATTAACTACAATAAGACCAAGGTTATGATCGTAGATAGATGGCACGATAATCATCGAGCAATAAAGTCAGTAGGCCGTTGTGAAGTACTTCAAAGTTTTGTGTACCTCGGTTCTTTGATCGACAATTCGGGTAGCTGTGAAAATAAGATTCGACGGCGCACTCAACAGGCACGTGTGGCCATGATAAAGCTTACTAAAATATGGCTTTACCATAACATCACTAAAGCTACCAAAATGTCGCTGGTTCAGTCTCTTGTGTTCACCATATTTTTGTATGCCTCAGAAACTTGGACTGTTAAAAAGGCAGATCGAGATCGCATAGATGCTTTTGAAATGTGGACGTGGAGGAGAATGCTGAGTTCCTTATACCGCCCATCGAACTAACGTTTCCATACAGGATGAGCTCGGTAATCCAAAGAGACTATCCTCCGTTGTGTCGACGAGAATGCTTACATTCTTCGGACATATACACAGAAGCGATAATATGGAGAAACTTGTAGTTCACGGTCATGCTCCGAGTGGGCGGCGCCGTGGCCATTCCCCTACACACTGGGTGGATACGACGAAACAGTTGCTGGATATGAGTATCAAGAGCGCCACTGAACTGACAGTGAATCGCGAACAATGGCGAGCTACAGTTCTCAAAACTATTGATAATATTCGTGTCGGCAATACTCTAGCTCCAACTTAATGCATTTTACGAGGTCACAACATGTTTGTTAAGACTGTGACTATGATGATGATCTCTGACGTTTATTGTGGTCAACCGATGACAAATAAGTTTGCTTTGGAGGTTATAAGAACATGCATTTTGGCATTGACGTCCAGGACGTCGATGGATTTTGATTGTAGTCTGATGTGGCATTAGTCAAAAATATGAACACAAAAGTTAGACTTCTTTATCAAAGGGTTATGTTGTAATCACAGACCACTTTATGCAGTGCTCTGAGATACATCCGTGGTGCCAACTTGAAAATAAATAAGCTAAACCACTATTTTCCTTTCTGAAACAGAGCGATCTGATAACTACTGGTTAACTTCTATCTGTCGTCTCCTCTTTTCTTACTTCTGCTCAATCTCCATCTGCTCCGGGCATCATCGTGAACGATATTCTTCGCAGTGCAAGGTGAGTTAGGTATGTCCTTCTTCTCCTTCTTTTTGCTACATGTCCCTACGTTTCTCTCCCTTTCGATTTTTAAATGCCTTGAACCATCTTTTATACTTCTTCCAGCGTTGTTCGCTCTATATCATCATAGGCACCATGTACTCTGGGTCAGGTCCTCAGGCAAACTTGCTCTCGCTTCCTGCTTGGACCATTTGTCGCATAGGGTGTGTCCGGCTGTATGCGCTCCTAAACCGGGATATCATGATCGCCCAAATAAGGAGGACTGGAAAAATGTGGCCATCATTGTTTCCCTAGATGCAGTGAGTTCTCGCCACACAAATCACCTGGAGATGATGGTGTGCTTCCGGATTCTCTGTAAAGAGGGCAGGACACATTAATACCCGCCCTTGTGAAGATTTTCACGGCAAGCCTAGCTTGGAGTTACATCCCACTAGGGTGGTCGTTAGGAAACGCTATTTCGTAGAAAAGGTTCTTCGGATTTTGGGATAAAAATACTGCACAGGTTTTTACTCAAAAAGCCGAAGTTTTGGCGTTAATTTTTTAATTGTATGACTTCTTCAGGGTTACCGAGCACACCCCTATAGCAATAAAGGATAACATATCCCTTTGGGTCAAAAAACAAAAAACATTCCTGAAGATGGTAATGGTTTTAACTTTTAACCTTTGGCGATATAGGTGTGTACTGGATAGCCTCGAAGAAGGCGTAAAATAAACGCCGAAATGTCGGCCTTTTGAGTAAAAACCTCTGCAGTATTTTTATCTCAAGATCTGAAGAACCTTGATAGTATTAAAAAAATTGGATAGGATTGACTTCTTACTATATTGTTAGGAGGAACTCTCTTCATATAGAAGGCAGCTATGCTAGTTACGTCTCTAATTCCTTCCGTCCTACCAACTTAACATCCTTCTTCTTAAAAACTCTAGAAATAGTCGCGGATAAACGTATTAGGGAGGGGCCATTACAGGTAATATCGTTGAGTCCTCACCAATACGCATGCGTGGCAGGAAAATAGCAGGACCTTGCCTTGTAAAACCTAGTTTTCAAAATCGACCATTCTTTGACGAACAAAGAAATCGCACTGGGAGCCTTTCTAGACTCTCGAGAAACTCAGCTTCTCGGACCACGCCAAACAGGTAACATCAGCTTCTGAGGATGCCGACCACTTGCGTTGGCGAAACGCCAAGCAGCATGATGACGCCATGGCGGCGGAGTGTGTCGACGCCGGCCGAACAGCCCAAGGACCAACAGTTCGTCGGATCATGGCCGCGAAAGTCTTACACAATACAATACAGAAGTGGCCAAAACGCCAGTACCGTCACCGCCAGTGGCTGAATAGTTTCCTGAACGACCGATCTCTCGTTTATTGTAGTCGAAGGCTGTTCGTCAGACGTATTTTCAATAAACGCCGGCGTTCCTCAGAGATCTGTCTTGTTACCTGCACTGTTTCTGCTGTACATCAATGAGCTGCTGGAAATAATATCCAATCCAATCTACAGCTTCGCAGACGACCGTACATTATTGTCGTGCATGGAACCAGGCAACCCACTACCATCCCAGGAGACGGTACGTCGGCGACAGCACAGGCCTCAAAGATCAACGTAGATATCGAAACAATTGTCGAGTGGGTATTAATAAATAAAGTACAGTTTAACGTACAAAAAACTCAGGCAACAACACTGACAAAGAAGTCTCAGGTTGGCTTACCAACTGTGGAAATGGAGGGTCACCCAATAGTCGAGTCACCTACCGTCAAGCTTTTGAGAATCAACATTAACAATAACATGTCTTGGCACGACCACATGGTCAGTATAGCTAAAACGGCATCTCAGAAGCTTGGAGTTTTGTTCCGCTGCGCTGTAGGAAGCTGTATACACCAGAGCAACGACTACTGCACAGATCCGACCATCCTTGGAGGATTGCTCCCATGTATGGGGATGTGCTCCGAAGAACTCTCTAAAGCTTCTGGACACTATCTAGGAGAGAGCAATTAGACTAATCGATACGCCTAACTTCTCCTATTTTGCAGATTCTATCATGGATGATGTTCGAGTGATGAGCTCTCCCATATAACAACACCAAAAGCCGTCTGAACAAGGAACACTGGAGAGGCTCTGCGAGCGCATCTTTACCAGGTCGAGGTCCCTACCCCCGAACCAGTCTCCTCCAGCATTCCATCTTTTGGAGAACTTCGACGCTGTCGAATGAACTGCCGGGGAATTTGTTTCCCGAAGCCTACAGCCTGCACCACTTCAAATCTAACATGCACCGACATTAATCCTCTCGTAGCGCTTCTACAGCACCATAGGCTTTCAGTCCTTGTGGGAGGTAAACCATAAAAAATGCAAGAAAACCATGTCATTCCTGGAAGGTATCCTGTGGTTGTCTCCTTGATGTGTCGCGCTTCATCAGCCCTTCAACGAAGCCTTTGACCTTTGGTCTTTATCGAAGTACAGAATATTTGGCAAACAATTGATTTGGAATAAGTGACATTGACCAATGTGCCAGGAAAAAGCTTTTTAGTTTTTGCGGTCTAATTTTCTAACTAGATTGGTAAGTCAAACTTCGAACAGTATACCTTACCGGCTGAAGATTTCCAATTTATGGCGAGAGAGTCTGTGTAGACAGGGTCACTGCTCTGTCATGAAGGCTGTTGCAAATAGCCCCCTGCTGACATGACCTCAAATGTAATAAGAAAGGAGGTGGTCTTCCGCAGGAATTTTACAGTTCACTTTCATTCCAGGGAAGAGGAAAGGAACCGACTAAGGATGCCTCGTCTGGTTCACATATGGCTCTCTAGTGCGATGAATCAGAAAACCACCACCACCATATAATAATTTAAGGTAATTATATAATTCAGATGGTTTTTCTACATCCGCCAGTGTTTGTCGGCTAACACAAACCCTAAAGTTACTCAGCTCTGGTTTACCCCCATAAACTCAATACGCACGGGCTGACATCTGGGAACCTGCGGCGGTTCATTTATTTTTTAATGAGAAAACTGGAAATTTACATAAAATATTCTCAGCGTAATCTAGAACAGAAATTCCATTAGCACCCAATTTGGGGTTGAAATTTGCCGGATTTTCCTGCACGACATTAAATAAAATGTTTTCTGGCTAACCCAAACTTGGTAAGTAATGGCCTTTTAATGAGTAAACGCGCAAAATTGGAGTAGGGGAATGCATGTGGAAAAGCTTGAGTATGCTGTGAGATGCCGTTTCACTTTCCAACTAATCGTAGGTTTGTGAAAAGTTGGGATATCTGTGCAAAACGGAATCAGTAAACTATTCAAGGAAAGCAGGCGACAGAAAAGATCTGGCTGTGCGCCATCTGGTACCCGAAGGTAATGGTAAACCAATATACGAGGGTTGCTCCAATCGACCTATGGCGCACTGATGATCGCTAATAAGCGTGAAACAGCTGTCTGCGTACTGGTAGATTGACGGAGATATGAAGCAACCCTCGTATATCGGCTCTCATATGCAGCAGCATATAGAACCGCGCTCTTCTGGTCGACCAAGAGAACGCCCGTGGCGTTCCACCAAAGAAGTCTGCTGCTGTTTCGCAGCGATTTTCTTTGGTTTGCCGTTGCCTTCGGGTACAAGATGGCGCACAGGCAGATCTTTTCTGTCGCCTGCTCTCACTTGCTTCGCATGTCTGGTAGACATGAAAATTCTGATGCTCTCTATCTCCGTCAATCGACCTATGGCGTACTGATGATCGCTAATAAGCGTGAGACAGCTGTCTGCGTACTTGTGGATTGACGAAGATATGGAGCAACCCCCGTATTCAAGGAAAGCATGAGCAATATGCAAATATAAAACGAAGATCTACAAATCAAGCCAAAAAATTCCGGTCGACGTTCCATTACTTTGCATCGTAGCTGTCAAATTTTATACAACGACAATGTTTATTTAGTGACCGAACATAGTCACAGGTCACAGCAAGAACGGTCGACAAATCTCAGCTCCTATACCAATATCATAAATTCATATGTAACTTAGCCAAATAATTTAGTCCCTCCTTATCGTTTTGAATAAACGCATAATCTGTTTTGGAATTACTAAACAATATTTCAGAAAGCATATGCTGTCTATCAATCTTATCAAGAGCTGTAAATGAATCAATGCAAGTATGCCTATGATGATTTCTGTAGAAAAGCCTTTAATTTGACCTATACAATGAATGGTTAAGGGTCTAGATTATAGCGCACGAAATTGAAAATCCAAGAAAAGACGTATTCCCGTATTAGCGAGGAGGGGTGGCCACCTGTTCCCTTTCTCCAGTATGTGTGTCTAAGATGAGGGCCGATAAGTCCAAAAATCCAAAGATAAGGTCAAAAGGTCCAAAGGTAAGGTCCAGAGGTCACTATAATAATGAATTTCGCATTTCCAAGCTCCTGAAGTTACCCTTAAACTTACAGTGATGACTCAAAGAGCAAATTGAAGAAGAAAGCTTGCGCTTGTGCAACTATTTAGCTTTTTTTGATATCGTGTTTGGTTGTTAAATTACAGGCATTTATGGAATGTATGATTTTGCATTGCGAGTTTTTTTGCACATTAAAAAAGTTTTTTGAGAAAATCGAAAATAGTTGTACGTAACTACTTCGGATACTACCAGGATTTTTACATACACAAATGGTAGTAAAACCTCCAGTGCGATTGATTATTTGGCTACAAACATTGATCGGTCATTATGTAAAACAGTCATTTTCAACCCTAATATTGCTGATCATTTTGGACATTTATTTGAAACCAAACGAGTCTGAATGCCAAAGAAACAGTTAAGTTAAAATTTCGAAATCTAGGAATGAATAATATCAAACAATTTAAAACAATGGTTAGTCAAATAGATTGGCATCCGCTATATAAGCTAGTGTTAAATGATTCCTACTCATAACTTATTGACTCCATTACTTGGTGCTTGGACTCCAGCTGTCCTGAAAAAACTGTGACAAGGATAATTTCTGACCAAAAGGCTAACAAAAACTGGATGAATGATAGTTTAGCCCAACAAGGTCAATTACTGAAGGACTTATTTTGGCTAAAGACTCATTTTACGAGCCCTCATTTGCTCGAGTTATATAATGAAGAGAAACGTCACTATAGAAATAACATAGTACAAGCCAAAAAGGATTACTATGCTGGTATAATACGAGGTTCTTCCAACAAGTCAAATGCAGTTTGGAGGGTTATTAATTATGAAATAGGAAGAGTAAAGAAATCTCCGGATAGTATTGTTCTGAACATTGATGGTAAAGCCGTGTCTGACGAAACACATCTTTCGAACATATTTGCTAGTACATTTTCACAGGGCGTGCCTTTTGGTATTGAGGCACATTTCTATTACAATTTGTCTTTACCACCCACTTCACCATTACGTAATGATGTACCTATTTTCATTAGACCTGTTTCTAAAGATGACATCAATGATATATTGCTCAACATTAAAAATAAGAATACTTCAGGATTTGATGAATTATCGGTATTTTTACTACAACATATAAAGGAGCACTTACTTGACCACCTTGTATACCTGATGAATAAGTCTATAAGTGATGCCTGCTTTCCTGATATCCTAAAACTAGCAATTGTAATTCCAGTTTTTAAAAAAGGCGACTGTAGTGAGATTGACAACTATCGTCAGATTTCATTCTTAAGTGTTTTTTCTAAAATACTTGAAAAGTTTTTTTATACCCAATTGTATTCTTTTATAACAAACCGCAATATTTCGTCAGCATGCCAACATGGATTTCAAGCAAAAAAATCTGTTGAAACTGCTTCATGTCACTACCTTGATCTTATTTATAGCCAGCTAGGCAAAGGGAAGTATGATAAACTTGAAGCAGTTGGTATCAGAGGAGTAGCTTTAGAGTGGATTACGTCTTACATGAGAAATAGGAAAATTCAAGTCAAACTTGCTGCAAATAAATCAACTATATCAAATCTGGAGCTTGGTGTACCGCAGAGGTCAGTTTTGGGCCATTACTTTTCCTATTGTATGTTAATGATCTTCCAAACTACATTATCGTAGGGAACGTGACCATGTTTGCAGATGATACTACTGTAACTGTTTCTGGCTTCACGCTAGACGAACTACAGCTAAATGTTGAAAGAGCAATAGATCAGGTTAGTGCGTGGTGCCAGCGCAACCGGTTAATTTTAAATCAAAAGAAAACTGTCATAATAAATTTTACTATGCATCGTTCACTCCCAAGTGATTTCGTATTGCTAAGTGGTCTGGAGCTTTCATCTACTGCCAAACTACTAGGTACGTATTTTGATTCTAAACTAACGTACAGCGAACATGTGGAGCACGTCTGCAAGAATTTAAATAAAGCTTTTTTCGCCATCCTACAACTTAAACTCACTTTAAACCAAAATGAGCTTATTAACCTCTACTATAGTCTTGCACATACGCATGTATCATATAAAATAATGACCTGGGGAAGATCTAAAGGAACTGAAAGGGTATTTATTCTTCAAAAAAGAATACTGAGGCTAGTATTTAATTTGGGTAGGTTTGAGTGCTGTAGAGATATTTTTAGAAAACATAAAATCCTCACTGTTATTTGCATTTACATCTTAAAATGTGTTACGTTTGTGAAACAAAATCAAAGTAGTTATAACACTTTGGCCTTTAATCACAGCTATAATACCAGAAACGCTGATCTATTGGCTATCCAGTGTCATGGCTCCACCTGTTTTAAACGTTCACCCTACTACAACTGTGTTGTGTTATATAACAAGCTTCCGCACGAGCTACGCGGCATAACTCACTATAATAGTTTTAAGTACCAAGTGAAGTCTTTCCTAGCAAACCGTGCTGACTATACACTAAATGAGTTTTTGGAAACTATGTAAGAACTGTCTTATGTGCATGGTATCTTGATATTTTAAAATGTATATGTTAGATTTGTCTGTTAACCTTATTTACATCCGATAATAGGTATATGAGTGCAAATGATATGTAAATCAAAAAAATTTGATACCTGTTTGATCTGTTTTAATGTTTTTCTATATTCTTTTGAATCATCATTGTATACCCTATTTTTTTATATACTTCCGTTTTATCTAGTTTATTAACCTTTCTCTTTGTACACTGACGTGCCATATACACCCATCTGTGTCCTTTTGGTCAATAAAGCTTACTTACTTACTTACTTACTTACTTACTTACTTACTTACTACTTACTTACTAGTTGTCATTCATTACGGCCTTAACTATCGCCTTCTGAAATATTATATATGTAGTTTGAAAATACAGTGTGTTATGCGAGAAATTGTGAGTCCGTGTTTTACATGGCGAACATGTATGTATAAATGTGTGTATCCAGGCCCCTTAATCACAGAATATCAGATCCTCTAACGAAGTTAAAAATAAGATTCGTTGAAGATAGACAATTCTGCACTCGAGCGTCAGCGCGCATCAGAAACCCAATAGTACGTCGAATTTTTTATTATAGCTATCTTGTCCAGCTCCTTTAGTAAATGCAACCTCACAGTCACAGTTCAGAGCAAATGAGCGACAACATGTACGGCTGATGTTTGATAGATATGAAATACTATCCTATCAGGTATCATCCTGAAAATAATTATTATCAATCGCACGTTAGTATGAGATTCCCTTCTTTCACTAGTGGTTACACAAGAATCAATTTATCTCTCATCTGTAACTGATACTAACACGTATATCTAATCTGGTATGCCCAATGTTGCATTATATAATTCAGCATCGGGCAGACATTGCGTCTCCTCTGAGTCTCCAGTGTAATGGCACATGAGTTATTGCTTAGGGATTTCGATTGACATCATACACACACCACTGCAAGCATCTCCTCGACAGTTAAAAATGCTTGTGCTACCCTTAAAACGTAAGAACGCGTTCAACTCTCGACCATGGACGTAGGTGGAACATCTAAAGGATCTTGTTCAAAATTAAAGTAAAATTCAGCAGGGCACAATAGTATTTGCGAAATGAAGTATGAATTACTTTTCGAGAGAGCGACCTGTGATCGGCATCAAGATTCTAAATTCAGTGCTACACTGCTAATTTTTTCAATGTCAAGTATACTCATTATATACGCAGTACTATATATAAAAGTTTTGCAACATGACGCATAAATAAATCGCAGGAAACTATGTGTTTTTTCATGTTGAGACCTGTTTATACGTGCATAGTAGCCAAGACGATGAGCTCAGTTATTCACTAGCAGTGAGAGTGTAAAGTACTTGCGATACGAAATGAAATAAGGGCGGTTTTCCGTTATCATTTCGTGCGTGATACAATCACAAACCAGTGCTTGGAAGAAATGACTCGTGCACTAGGTGATGCTTTTCTACATCGTACAACGAGATTCAGGTGGTATACTTACTTACTTAACGTTTATTGACCATCTATATACAGTAAAGTACATTTACAGTCAGAGCACTACTGATTATTAAATTTACTTAAATTTTAGTTCAAACTAATTACAAAAATTTACACTAAAAGAAACACAATAAACAGTAAGACTAAGACTATATGGACAAAAATTCATCCACAGAATAGGGGCTATGGTCCAGTAAGAACCGATTTGCGTATGTGTAGAATTGTCTTTCTGTCTTTCTAGAGAATTCTAAAGTGGAAATTTCACTCTGGGGGATACTGAGGGACCGGGAGGATCACTAATATTGGTTACGGAGGAAAACGTTTCTGGTGCGAGAAAAATGCTTGACTATTACAAGCGAGTTACCCACCATCAGATAGAGAATAGTTTAGGCCTAAATACAATTCATTTGATTATGTATGATCATTCGCACGTAAAGACATTTTGTTCTAGCTGGGTGCCTCATCAGCGAACTGAAGAGTAACGTTCGACTTAGTGCAGGAGATGCTAAATAAGTTTGATAAGGAACAACCAATATAGTGACAGGTGATGAGGCATGGCTTTACTATTGCGATGTGCGGACCAAGGCTCAAAACCAAGTCTGGCTCTTTGTTGATGTGGATATACCCGAAGCTGTCAGAAAATCACAATATGTAAAGAATTAAATGATGTATTTTTATCAAAACCAGTAAAACTGTCTAACGTGTTGTTTTAGTGAACACACAGAGTGAACAGGGAAATCCTGAAGTCATTGGATCTATGAAGAACCTGCGCTCAAATTTGAGCATAGACACGATAATTTATAGCTAACTTTTCCAAAGCCTGCACCGAACATTTGACCACGACAGGATTGGAACTTTTCGTGCATCCTTCCTACAGTCCAGACCTTGTGCCACAGCATAATAAACTACCAGCATAGTATCTCTGAGGATTTCCCATATAAAAATGGTTCCCACAGAATTTGGCCTTGGGATGATTTTACGGATGTGAAGTTTAGGTCATCATCATAGTCACAATGTCTTAACAGACATGTTGTGAACTCGTAAAATGCATTTACTCATTTTACGAGTTTCTCTTGGGATATCTTTAAGATCTTTAATGCAGTAGTTTCCCATTTGCTTTCTGCATCCTCATGCCGTTGACCAGATGGTATCTACTGGTTCATCCGCCTTTAGGGGCAATTTCTCACCCCAAGGACAAGAAGGTTTCTTGACTCTCCTCAACTCGTCCACCCAAAGCTGTCGGTTGAGAAGAGGTTACTGTTTATACCGACAGTAGTTCGGTTCCTTTTAGTCGCCTTTTACGACACGCAGGATATATGATGGGAGATATTCTAACCCGCCCCCACACGGGTGAAGTTTGGGTAGAGATGCGAAAATGAAAATATCGATACCGGTACCAACTCGATATTTCTTAGCCAAATCGGCGCGTTTGGTTCGTACAGAGCATTTTGTGCAACTGATTACACCCCTCAATAATTATATAATTATTCTCGATACCAATACAAAAGTATCGATACCAGCTTGGCTTGCCTCAAAAGGTATCGATGACAAAAATACTCGATATTAGTGCAGAAGTATCGAAGTATCGTTAGTATCCCTACAAAAAATCATCCAAAAGGGGGGATGCGCGTATAATTACCGCCAACCTGAGTTATTGTGCTGACTGTTTACTATGCTGTGCTTATGCCCTGTGGCTTTGCAGTTTTCCGCATGTGAAAATGAAGCTATAGGGAGGTGGTTTTCACTTGCGTCTACGGAGCAGTTTACACAATTTATCCATTATGGATATAGGCAACCCACTTTAAATTAAGAATTCAAAAGTTAGACAAACGACAAATAATCCTCAAATCGTTTGGAAGTGAATAATAATAAACTGTATTATGTATATAAATATAAATAATTCTTGCTCATTAGGACTGATAAATGTGAATAGTTACCAATTTAGTTGTGCGTTTTTTATAAGTTTTTTATATTTTTTGGATTCAAATTATATTAATATTTATATAGGTACATGAAATAAAATTATGAGACTTTTAATTCCATTTCAGAGGAAAGTAGGTATTTAAATTTATAATAGTTCTATGTGAAAATAAATGACTGTGATTTTTTTAATCTTGAGAGGCTATATAGCCTGGGCATGGAAGAAAACTACCTTATTTTCTGACCGAAAATTTTTGGGAAATATTAGTGGTTACATTGGCTTATTTAAAAAAATAAGGTTTTACATATATTTTAACATTTAAAATCAATTATAAATTGGCGAATTAATTATGATGGTCTAATATTATGTAAACAAATAAAACAGAATAACATCTTTTAGATGTTTATTCCTTGAACAAAGCCATAGCAGCAAGCTTTTGACTCTCAGCTGCAGAGGGTTTTGATATTTTTTTAACACTCCTTTTCTGTTGAGTTTTGATAAAAGTTCTTTGTGGCGTTATGTTTTTGTTGTGTGGCGTGGTTTATACTGATATTGATTTCATCCAGTTTCTTCCCTCCGCCATTCTAACCGGAACTGCAGCCACTATACGTGGGTCTTTAAGATGCCACTTTTTTCAAAACTTCAATTTCGGGTCAGGTCTTGGCTTCTTCTAAATTCCTCAAGAAGTCTATTCTAATTCTTTCCTTTTCTTTGTTTATGTTTATACCTCTGATTTTCATTCTCTCGTAGAATTTTGTTTTGTGACAAAGCTAATCCTAGATACTCTGTCTGTCCGCATTAAATAATTAAGAACGAACTACAAAACACAACCCGCATTACCTACAACAAATTGCACAACCAAAATGACCCATAACAAAAAAAAATAGGTTACGGTTACGAGGTTACCGCCAGTTGCTAACTCATGCTAAAATATTGCTAATTCATTTCATAGTGTACAGGGTGTACAGTGGGCTGCCTACACAAAATAGGTACATCCATAATGGATAAATTGTGTAAACTGCTCCGTAGACGCAAGTGGTAGTTTTCTAGTGATAAGTGCCTTCTCCGGTATTGGGACTACCAGTAACACCTCGCACTGGTTTAAGGGGTGAGTTTGGAGGCTGGGGAGGTGCTTTGAATCCAGAGGAAACCATTTCGATGAAATAAAATAGAGCTGTAGTGCAAAGCTTTCCTAGTACTGCAAACGGTATGAAATGGATCGATGAATTAGAATTACGGATTTTCAGGAAAATTTTGAGGTTTGATCGTGTACGTAATTCGGCGGTTTTAAATAGAGTGGACAGAGAAAAAGAATTATATTACCATTTCTTTGCTATTGGCCGCATGTCGGAGCCTCAGATCAAGATGCTACCAGCAACCAGCTGCCAAGTACTAACTTTCCTGAATTTTTCAGGTAGAAGAAAATTGTTCCAAATAGTGAAGCATAGAAAAGCAGACTAACAGGGTCATATTTTCAATAACTATTAAGTATTAATATATAAAACTTATTGAGGGGATGGGGATACAGTATGAAGGAATGTTTGCCAAAACTCAGAAGATGGTTGAGGCATCTTAAGAAATAGAAGCCATGGGTAGATATTCTCTGTATTGGAGACAAAAAAATAAGATCTGAGAGTTAAAATTTTCTTTTTCGCCTTGTTAATTAGTAATAGTATTATTACTATATTCAGCTATTAGTAAACGATATAGTTATTAGTATACGAATAAATCGACAGTAGGACCATCTAAGTATTGGCAAACGAAATGTATTGCTGGAAATAGACGATAGTACCCTGTTCTAACCGCGCTCATGCTGCTTTTCCTATGGGAAAAGTAAACAGCGCGGTGGCAGCAATGTTTCTATAGACGATCGACGAAATGGGGTCATGTTTTTCTTTGTGAGAAGTATACAGATGGAACAGAAAGTTTTTTATCCAATATCCAAGAAACTGCAACTTCTACAATCCTTAGACCAGTACCAGTAGGAACATGGACGTTGTATTGCTCAATTATCAATTGCAGAGTACAGGGAAAATGGAGCCAATGAGATTAGCCTAGCATTTCTCTTGTATTCTACATTTTAACAAACACTGAAGGCATCTTGGAATAATTGGGCACGGGAGGATCGTACAGCGATACATCCAGAAAGTTATAGAGTACCAAAGCTTCTGCAAAGACATTTGACATTCTTCAAAAAGATGCATAATGTATAATTAAAGATTTATGTACAAAGTACCGTCGAGATAAATTACAACAATCTGTTGCATATTTATTTGACAGTTGTATAATAGGAAGGGCTTGTGTTAGCTGAGCAACCGTAAGCTATCCACGAAGATATACATTGTAGGCAACAATTTTAACGCAAATTAAAATATAGAGGGGATAGAGCTTTTGGTTGACAGATACATTTAGAGATAAGCCTTGAACGCACTGGGTCGGACGGTACGGTACGAACGGTACGCACGGGATTTTTAAAAAATGTTTAGCATTGATTTGCCTATGGGTGCGCGCACTGGGTCGTCACTGTCGGAACAGGACCATCCGTACCTCCCACCGTCCGATAAAATCCCGATAGAAAGATTTCTAGGAATCCCGACCGTCCCGACCGGCCGTGCCAATGACTCATCAGCCCTTTGGCGCGTGCCTGCACGTGCTTCGGTACAGACGTTCCGCCGTTTCAGTTGAGCAATACTGGTTGCAAAGCGAGCATGGATGTTTCCAAATTAATTACGGTGGTTGAAAACTATTCTACATCTTCAATCAAGTCAGGGAAAAGCGTATGAAGCTCTCCAAGCTCTAATCTCTTGCGATTTATTCTATGAGTCCAAAATCTGGGTTTTTCTCGAGTTCTTGACCTTTTTTCTTCTTCTTCTTCTTCTGCTACCAACATTAGACTTACAATTATTTCTTCTTCACTCAACATATCGTTTTGGTTTTCACAATACACAACAGCAAAAAACCTATTACGAGACTGCTTGTCTCTATTGTCCGACCTTCCGTCCGTCCGTTCCGTCCGTACCGACCGACCCAGTGAGCGCAGTTACCTAAAAAAAGTGCCGAAGGTGCGTACCGTTCGTACCGTTCCGTCCGACCCAGTGCGCGCTTAGCTATAGGGTCCTAAAATTATTATACACAGTGCTTTAAATTTAATGCAATGGTTCAAATTTCACTCTCAGTTTTGACAAGTTAAACCTCGACGTATAATAGCACAAAACAGACGAAAGACCATATAAAATAAGCAAGATTGGAACATTGAGATAAGATTTTGACTACAAGTATAAAATTGGTAAAAACACAAAAATAATCAGCATTTAGGCAGGTAAAATGATAGGTATGCGAAACGATAGGCATGATTATAATAGAATTTATGTATGGTAATATTGACAAAGGGTTAACTAAACTTGATCATAACACCTATTAGGGGATGCTATCACGGATAGTTGTTGGAATCTTATATAGACTTATGTTTGTGATCCCGAGCATACATCTTTCTTAAAATAGGTACTTCATATTTTTTTACTTTTGTGTCTTCGACTGACTTGATCATTAGCCTCGTGTTCCATGTAGGCTTTGTTACCGTTTTCCGGTGCCACTCTAGGGACAACACTGTTAGTTAGAAGCGAACAGTGATGGCTCGGGTGGGGATTCTCGCTGAGCATTTTTTTCTGGATATTTATCTTTGATTGAAAAAACCAGAAATAAATTTCCGCCTCTAACAAGAATCGATCCCTGGATCCATCGGTCATGAGCCCTCGGCTCTACCTACTGTACCAACCCACCCTTCCCATACTTACTACAACTATTTGTCTAGCGATGCTAAAACGGACAGTTTTTTTAATCTTATATAGACTCATGTTTGTGATTCTAGCCTTTCTTAAATACTCCATACCGCTTAAAATCGAGAGTCCTGTACGCCTTAGGGCCGATTTCACAATGATGGGTTAACTCAAGGTTGTGTGTTGACCGGAGGTAAACCCTAGATGTCATGTTTCACAAATGGTGGTTTTCGATTTTACTTGAGGTTAACTCTGAGTTAACTTGAAATTCTCGAGTTAACCCCAGGTTTGCCATAACGCATGCGCATTAGGTTATGTCACTTTGGGTTTGCTACTTGCTAGACGTTTGAGGTGCCATATTTTATCGTTTACCTTAACGCTTTCCATCGTTCCTTTTATTTGAAATGGATGGTTATGATGTAAGTGCGGATAGCAGGGATAAAGAAGCAATGAGACCAAGAATATTTCCACCTAGAGTCAATTATTTTGAGAAATATGGTTGACCATGACTCCTTGGCCTCTTTTAAATTTTTGTATTTTTCTTTCAACACCTTTACAGATCTGCGGCTATTTGCACATTTGCAATTAAATTCTTCTCCTATCTTTTCCCAGGCGTTGTCTTATTAGCGCCATGTTGTTGCACCTCTTGTTTTGCATTCCATTACATGCATGTAATTTTCTCCTAACGAAATGAACAGATATCCTTCATCTTTTGAAAAGTTGTTTGCTCTTTTTGATTCTTCCATGCTGAAACACGGGTACATGTACGGCTATTTTTTGAAAAAGGCCCCAGAAACAACTGCAACGCCAAGCAGTCGAAACACCAACCCAACCTAGAAATCTTTTATCTATGGCAAACACCAAATAACTGCGAATGAAATGAAAAAACGTCAGTGGAAAATTGGGTTGGAAATCGCATGGAACTGACAACTCAACAAACTCATTCTTTGACAGTCTTGTCAGAAAAACATAAAACTACAGCATAAAACCCCTAACGAAGGAAATAAGAAGAAGAAGAATTTTAAATATTGCGGACGCCTTACCACCAACCGCTAAAAATAAAACACAACTCGCGGTCAGTTAACCCTACGTCATTTTATAATTGTGAAACAAGAGGAATTCGATTGTTCCAGTTAACTCGCAGGTCGAGATTAGTAAACCGTCAGAGTGACCATTGATTGTGAAACTGGGCCTTAAGTATACAAGTCATGCCCGTAGAGCACTAGCAGCTTCCTGAAAAGAAAATGCTCAAATGAACCTTTTAGGAGTTTCCATTCTTATAAGGTACAGTATATCATATCCTCCTTGATACAAACAAGGGAAGTGAGTACAGCTGAGGGTGAAAACGTAGCCGTAGATGTCATAATTGATGCCATTTTGGAAGGAAACAATCTCTTACCTATACTAAACTTACACAACTCCTATATGCAGCGTAATCTACAAGATTGCTGTTTACATTGAGCGATCCCAAACGTTTCCCCCATTTAATCCTCGATCTTTTTCAGCATTTCCGGTTCGATATTAATGGAATTGGTTAGGTTGGATAGAGTGATCTGTTGTATTAATGGAACATCTTTTGAATTGCGAATCTACACAGATGTAATGAGAGAGCCTATCACTGGTTTTCAGTTAATGCATCTTCGGTTAGTCATATCGGGGAAGACGTCTGCTGCTTAAAATGGGTTTACATACGAGGATGTATCAAAGAATAACGAGACGTGTAACAACGATATATTTATTTAAAAATCTTCAACAACTAATAAACTTATTCCATCGCTTTATTCACTTGTCATAACCTTCGGAGTAACCATTTTTTGATAACCTGTTCAGTAAAATTTTTTTTCTGATGGACGCCTCAGAGGTTTGTTGTACAAAAATATTGATCCACGAAGACGAATTCAAGGAAGGAGACCACATTTGCTATATTGGATTTTACCTTGTGATTTCATTGCCTCAAGCTGTACATACTGTTTTCTGTTTTCTAGATATGACCTCGCCCATTTTAATGCTACAGATCTAACTCCATAGGTTTCCAACTTTAGCAACAATATCTTATGATCTACTGTATCATACGCTATGGATAAGCCAATAAATACGCAGAGGCAATTCGTTGTTTTCTAACGCTAACATAATATTATTTATATACTCAAAGACAGCTGTTTCTACCTCTCTACCTTCTAAAAATCCGTGCTGATTTTCACCGAACAAATTATTGTGAACAAAATGTTCAATGATTCCGTTGTACACCGCTTCTTCAAAAAAATTTCAAAATCCGGACAACAAATTTATTGGCCTGTAATTATCCATGTTACTTTCATCTCCCTTTTTATAGATCGGAAGTATGACTGCCACCTTTAGTTCTTCAGGAAAGATGCTATTTTTATCGATTTATTAGTGATATATTATAGGGGCTTTAAAACATATTTTATACATTTCTTATAAGTCATGTAGAAACTTCATCATACCCAAAACTGGATCTATTTCTTAATGAGATGACCATACCAAGGATATCTTGCTGTCCTATTTTCTACTTACAGATATATTGTATATTGTTCTCAAACTGTAATTTTGATATATCATCAAATAAGTTTGGTGCCTTCTCTAGAAAGTGTTTGTTGAAGTTGTTTGCCTGTACCTCTATGTTTCCCCTAGGCTCATAATGTCTTCTATTTTTTTATTGTTATAACCCGAAATTTCTGTAATTATACTCCAAGTTGTATTAATGGAATACCTTTTGAATTGCAAATCTACACAGATATAATGAGAGAGCCCATCACTGGTTTTCAGTTAGTCCATCTTCGGTTAGTTCCCGTATTTTCCTTCTAAGTGGGAAAAGGACTGCTGTGATTAAAATGGGTCAACATACGAGGATATATCAAAGAATGGCGAGACGTGTAAAAATAAAATATTTATTTAAAAATCTTCAACAACTTATAAACTTATTCCATCGCTTTATCCACTTGTCATAACCTTCGGAGTAACCATTCTTTGATAACCTGCTTAGTAAGATATTTTTTCTGAATACCTAAGAGGTTTGTTGTGTAAAACTATTGATCTACGAAGACGAATTCAAGGAAAGAGACCACACAGCGGCCAAAGGCAATATAGCGAATCGCTGAAGTCAGCACATCGGTTAGCAGAATTTTGGTGTACATTTACATTATGCCCCATATTATGCTGATACCTCATATTATATAAGGTACTACCTTCGACGTCGGTGTATATGTATGAATAGTACAAATAAGGTCTCATCATCGCAGAACTCTAAGATTGAATCAAATCTTCGACCTCTCAATTCTTCTTTAACTTCAGGAAACAAATCGAAAATACATGGAGCAAGATCGGTAGTGTAAGGGGGGAGTTGGCCATAATTTCCACCACGTGGGTCTGCTGCATCTCATCCCAAGGCGTTCGCCTTCATACCTTAAGAAGCACCTTTGTTCCTAGAGTATCCAGGACTTGAAAGGCTGCCAGGAGAAGCATTTACTGAACCTACGATTGTTGGCCTACTCAAGTCCCGCGTCAACAAGTTTCCCCTAACATAACTTTTTTATAGCAGTCGCGGTAGTCTAGTGCAAAAGACTGTTAGGCTAAACTTGGATAGATCTTTGAAAGGATGGATAATTGTTATTTGCTGATGTTACGAAGGACTTAATGAAAATTGATTAATACGAGTTATGGGTTCAATGCTCTCAACGCACACACATGTTCAGCCTATGCCCGATAATAGCACATATAGCGGCATGCAGAACAGCTAAACATTACTTCGAATGCCAATATGGCGGTCTTTTTGTCGTCAAAGCAAACAGTTATTATTCGTAATACAAGAAAAAAAGTTATTTCTACCTAGAAATAACAAAAACAAAAACCGAAATTGCTTCTCATAAGCTGCTGTGGACCCAGTCAATAACAAGATCTTTACAGATAATTTATATGTCCGCAAAAAGTATCCAATAAGAGAACAAGGCGACCGTATGAGCAATATAGCGTCTGGAGCGTTGGCCTTGTACACTGGCGCACTTCAGGGCAGCATGTTTTTATTTAGAATATAATATTCTACTCGGCCCCCGCGTGGGGGCGGGTTAGAATATCTCGCATCGTATATCCTGCGTGTCGTAAAAGGCGACTAAAAGGAACCGAACTACTGTCGGTATAAACAGTAACCTCTTCTCAACCAACAGCTTTCGGTGGACGAGTTGAGAAGAGTCAGGACACCTTCTTGTCCTTGGGGTGAGAAATTACCCCTAAAGGCGGATGAACCAGTACATACATCTAGTCAACGGCATGAGGATGCAGAAAGCAAAGGGGAAACTACTGCATTAAAGATCTTAAAGATGTCCCAAGGGAAACTCGTAAAATGATTAAATGTATTTTAAGAGCTCACAACATGTCTGTTAAGACATTGTGACTATGATGATGATACTACTCGGAAGTGAAATCCGAACACCTAGAAAAAAGGGATATTGCATTGAAAATGTGTACACAGCTTGGCAGTACCATCTCTAGTACCCAAGTAACACTTTTTATTCACTCAGGTGCTATTTACCTACATGGCACTTTTAAAAAGCTCTAGATGTGTGAAAACAAAGCATGGCTTTTTGTCGATTTAAAAGCGATGGTATCTGTTGCAAATTTGGCGAGAGACTAGTTGGTTGTGTGAAAATACCACCTAGAGGACGACAGCTCCAGTTTTCGCAGGTAAGCCCCTTTGAACGGGGTCGAATTGTAGGCCAACGAGAACGTGTTGGTTCTTTCAGAGCAATTGCTGCAACCATGGGGCGTAGCGTGGCTACAGTTATAGCAGCATGGCGCACATCGATCTTAGAAGGGCGAATGCAGCGAGCTAGAAGTTCTGGAGCACGTAGAAGAACTACAGACAGGCAAGATCGTCATCTACAACTACTGGCCCTTCCAGACAAAATGCGATCCACTCTACCTGTTGTTGACGCTTGGTATGCAGCTATAGGGGATCGAATCCGCACGATGTACCATAGATTGAGTGACATTGGATTAAGATCATGTCGTCCGCATCCAGTGCGTCCACTCACTGCAAATCATCGTCGGCAACAGTTAGATTGATGCCAATAACACCGACAATGGCATGCTGAGTGGCATCAGACGGACTTCTCCGACGAGTCCAGGTTCTGTCTGGGGGCACATGACGGACGCCAACGCGTGAGACGACGATGTAGTGAACGACGTGATCTGCAGTTTGCCGTTGAGCGCCATGTACACCGTCCTATTGGTCTGATGGTTTGGGATGCCATGCATTCAACAGCAAGTCTGCTTTACTTGTGATTCATGGCATAATGACTGCGCAACGTTATGTGACAGAATTGCCGTTCCATATGACCGAAGCCTCGAAGAGAGTTCCTTCCAGCAAGATAATACACGTCCTCATATTGCAAGGGTATCGATGAGGTTTCTACAGGGAGCTGAGGTTAGGGTATCCACCTGGCCTCAACGATCACCCGATTTATCGCCAATTGAAAGAGTATGGCATTGAATGGGTCCTCCAACCCCGCTGGACGAACTGGAACATGCTGTGTGGGCAACTTGGGAGGCTCTATCTCTAGAGCTTATCAACAACCAGATTACGAGCATGCCGCGAAGGCTAGAGGAGCGCATTCTTCAACATTATTGATCCTTTGTATTTTTGTATAAACTAATTATGGCAAATGTGTTCATTTATTATTGTATTTAGTCCTACCGCATCTCATCAACCGCAGCCCTTTTTTTATCGGTGTTCGGATTTTACTTGCGAGTAGTATATAATGTTTCTTTCCTGGCGATCCATCAGTACATGGTTTGATTTCAGGTTTAGTTTAAAGCCAGGTCTAAGCTAAATCTTCTGTAATGAAGGATGATTTTAATACAACCAATTGCGCAATTTTGTTCACCTAGGTTATACATGGTCTTCTTATTTCGGTTTGCGTTGCTTGGCTTGCGTTTCTATTTATTTTTAGTGATCATGATTTGAGCAGGTTTGTCATGTGTCTTTTCACAGGCCTATTTTCCATTTAAACCCTAATCCTGAATTAGGTAATTCATCTGTATAAGATGGCTGTGCGGTTTTAAAAATGGTGGATTCGCTTGTTGCACTTTCACCATTTATAATGATTACTGAGCAGTATATTGGAAACTAGCGTTCTGCAAAATTTGGGCCAAATAAACTCGATTAAGTATGTGAGGGGGTTATTGTACAAAAAATCTTTCGTTGGTTCATTTATTCAATCGTGTCTGAGCTACAGTTGAATTAATTGGTTAGTTTTATGTAATTTTATTTTTTAATCATGTTTTATTTTTTTGCTTTCTTTCTGTTTTGATTTTATATACGTATATTAGTATTAGTTAGTTAGTTATTATTAGAGGAAGAAAAAACACATACAGGATGATCAATTTATACTCCGAAGTTTGATACCTCCGTTATTATGGCAGATACAAGAAAACTTTCAAAACAAAGTTGTAGATAAAGCTAAGGTCTACATTTTTTTAATTATTTTATGATATACAGGATTATTAATAAAGTCACGGCATACCAAAGTTGTTTTCAAATGGAACACCCTATCTATTATCCTAAATTTGAATTTTACTCGCTTATCCTATTCCGGAAATATAGCGTTTTTGTTGTGTTGTACAGAGTAATTTAATTAATAACACTGTATATTATAAAATTTTAAAATGTAGACCTTAGTTTTACAGACAACTATTATTAGAAAGTTTTTTTGTATCTCTCATAATAACGGAGGTATCAAACTTTGGAGTATAAGTTGATCACGGATGTCACAAGTCAGAAATGATTGTCTGTATTTGCTCATATATCTCTTTCCAGTGTCTGGCATACTGCACTGCCGTGTCGTTCGCTTCTCATGGGTCCTGGATTGGGCAAGATAGGAGATGCTCCATCGTCTAGTTCTCCCTGAAATTATCCTCAGTGTATCCGCATCTCACTAGGTTATCCCCAGACCTGGATTGTGCTCATATAGGGAATGTGTTTTATCTATTAACTGTCTACTTCGTTCTACAATACATGAGACTTCTCGCCTGACTTGAGGAGGGCTATTCTTGCTAAAATGCATAGCTGGTCCAGGTTGTAGGTTTTATTCGGCTGGGTCAAAGCACATGGCAAGGGATGTCGTCCGCAATACAACACGGTGGGCCTCCCATTGGAAGTTAATCAGCTTGTGGGTAACACCGTTCCTCGTGTTCACTTTTGCTCTAGTTTACGTGTTTTTTGTAGGATAGAGTCCTGCTTAAGGTAACATCTAGATAAACTGAATTTGGCAGTGTTGTAGCCTGGTCGAATTCCATTCAATTTGCAGTACCCTGTTCGCTTGCCGGTTATTTTTGTATGGTCAGCCTCCCGCGAAGGCCGAAAGCCTATGGCACTGTAGAAGCGCTGCGAGAGGATAAGTGGCGATGTACGTTACATTTGAGACGCTGCAGGTTATAGCCATCGGGAAACAAATGCTTCGGCAGCTCATTTCACAGCGTCTAAGTTCTCCAAAAGAAAGAATGCTGGAGGAGACTGATTCGGAGAGCAGGGATCTCGACCTGGTAAGGATGACCTCACAGATCCTCTCTAGTGGTTCTGGTTCGGAGAGCCTTAGGTGTTTTTATCTGGGAGAGCTCACTCAAATACCTTCCGTGATAGAATCTGCAAAACAGGGATAGGTTAGCCACCCTTCTTCGATGTTGCAGACTGTGGAGGTCCTTTGTGAGATTATGCGTATTGATTAATCCAATTGCTCTCTCCTGGAGTGCTTGGGAGCGCATCTCCACAAATGGGAGCAATACCTCAGCAGTGGTCCATTCTGTGCCTTGTAGAGCAGCAGTAGTTGCTCTGGTGTATACAGCTTTCTACAGCGGAACAAAATTCCAAGCTTCTGGGATGCCGTTTCAGCAATACTGACGACGTGGTCGTGCTTGGACATGATATTGGTTCGTAAGCCAACGTGAGACTTCTTTGTAAGTGTTGTTGCCGGAGTTTTCTGTAAGATGGAACAGGCAGGTTTGAGTTTTATCTGAATTTGGGCGTAGCTGGTTTAACTTGTAGTATTCGGTAAGTAAGTACCTATGTTGAGAAAAGAGCACACCCGCCCCTGGTCACCTAACGATGGCCCTTGGCGCTCGTGTTTCTGCGAAGCATATAAAACATATATTTAGCGGTAATTGCTCTCTGGTCGCTTTTCGCATCCTTCCTAATCCAATAATGCCCTTTGTAATTTATTCCTGCGGAGCTGAGACCGGCCAAGCAATGCATGCGGCTAAGTGTCCCGATCACATTTGCGAGTTTACCGCCTCGGGACAAGAAGCTGAAATGGGAATGTGTTTCCGTCTGTACGCCGGCCATTGCCGCTTTTACAACGACAATTCAATTAATCTCGGATTTCGATTACATATTCAGGCATATCAACGTATAAAGTAAGCTTTACAATAGCTTACAAGCAGCTTGACCTTTCGGGAGAAAGAGATTAAGGATATTGTTCAGAAGGTAGTTTATAAAGGTGAATATAGAAAGTACAATTCCAAGGTAAATTTGGAGGCGTCAGTTGTGAACATATGCGATAAGACTTACAGATTATAGAAAAAAGGTGTGGCGAATATGCTCTGTCGGTCTGTCCAAACCAAATAGGGCTGATTCTCTAAGGCCTGATTTTATCAACACGCGCATTTTAACAAACGTTTTGGCCAATCAGAACAGCCCAATCAAGAACATGCATCTAACAAAGTTCTCAGAGAGTTATTGATTTATTGATCTTGAAGTTTACCTCAAAAACAGAAAATACGTAGCGCATCTCACAAGCCGCATCTTCAATTCCAGGCTTACATCCTAACTATTCAGCACTTTTTACATTTACATGAAGGTATGTCTGGCTTTCTCTCGCTCATGTTTCCGAGACATACAAAAATATGGAGAACACAAGAGACTGAACCAGCGACATTTTGGTAGCTTTAGTGATGTTATGGTCACGCCACATTTTAGCAAGCTTTGTCATGGCCACACGTGCCTGTTGAACCAAAGTTATTGTCATTTAAATAAAAACTTCTTGGACGTTTTCTTACCACTACATATTACAAGATACAGCAAAGAACGTGTAATAAAAAAAAATAAATCGAAAATTGTTTTCTCATATGATCATATGATGGTAATATTTATAATATCGGTACGTTTATTTGCCTATTTTTTTTAAGGAAAAGCCTTTTTCCTGATTGATCGTAATAGTTACACCCCCCCCCCCAGCAACTACTTTTGGAACTTTATGTGATTTCTCTCATCTAATTTACCTAATAATATTTTTTGGTCGAAGTTATATGATTTACGGCTACCCAGATATTACCAGCTTCGATTCTTAGTCATTCAATTTGCATTTATCGAAATATTTCACTTCCAACAGTTGCATCGGTACATTTATAGCCGCTCACACATTGCTGACTGTCCAATTGTTTTGACATGACATCCTAGATCAGCCAGTATGGTAGTCGTACTGGTACTTAATCTTGCTTCACCTTCTATCACAGCTGTTGGTAAGATATCCCAGACAGCACAATATATTCCTGGAATATTCTTATTCAATCCAAAATAGATTGAGAATATTCAGAACATTAACAGAATGTTCTACGGACGTTTTAATTGGTTTCATTCCCATGAGGATGTGCTAGGAGTGTTACGTCATGATTATTCCATGAACGTGGCACCGTTTGCAGGTTAGGTTAGGTTTGAGAGTTTTGAGGTTAGCTTCAGTCGTTACGGCGGCGGTGGTCGGTGGTGCCTGCTTGTGCTTGTGCATTTTTCTCCTGCGATAATTGGATAGTTATCCGTATCAGTGTTCTGGAACTATTTTGTTTCTATAAATTACCGACTTCTAGCACCATGTGGTAGCAACTGTATGGTTCAGTGTAATCTCTATGTTCTAGTCTTGTTTGTCGTAGGTACCTACCCCAATTAATATATAATAACAACCACTAACAAGACATTTGCTACATTTGTGACTATGAATTTCCAGTATCTATTCTCTTACGTGGTACCCACTTTTTGCTCTAAATGTAGGTACTAAAATTAATTAAAATACCACAACATTTTGGTGAAAATTTATCATTGTAGTTAATGAAGTGTATTTGAATGTACATCGTATGTTTTAAAATTAAACGGGTTTTTTTATTTTGCAGGATAATACGGGAGGACGACTCCGTGCAATGAAATGTGTTTTTTAATGTGTACATTAAACTTATACAATTATAAATAGAGGTTCCGTTTTATATACCTTTTTTTAAATTAATCCCTATAATTAGTGTATGCCTAAATCAATGCTGCCCAAAATACTGTACCTATGAAAGTCGGATACTAGGTTATATATGTATACTACTCGCGTTAGGTAACTAGGCAGACAACAAGACTTACAAATAAATGAAATGAAGTGATAAACGGCATTGGTTTCTTTCCAACATTCTTGAAAGGTATACCAGGAATCCTCCTACAATATTTGATACATCTTAATAACAGTCGTAGAATGTTCTGAATGATACAATGTTCCAAACTGGTGATTCATATAATGTTCCTAGAATATATTGTGTTGTCTGGTACCAAAGGACAGCATGAATGTCTCTATAAAAGACTTGATTTAGTCTGGGCAATACGCTGAAACGTCATACCCCACGATACTACATATCTGTAGATTCTTATAGGTTACCATCCTTGAGGTATAACCAGAACATTTGCCTCTGTTTCAACCCCCAGTTCAATCCTGTATGCTAGAACTCTTGAAATAATAATTTACGTAGAATGAAA
Source organism: Callosobruchus maculatus (assembly GCA_951848785.1). Classification (NCBI taxonomy): domain Eukaryota; kingdom Metazoa; phylum Arthropoda; class Insecta; order Coleoptera; family Chrysomelidae; genus Callosobruchus; species Callosobruchus maculatus. Next base: position 7,323,748 of record CATOUR010000100.1, read on the forward strand.
TGCTGTCAATTTAATCAGTCGACTGAGATGAGACATGCAAATGATGATTCTCCGCTAATGACAAAATTAAAATATCAAAGGCTTGGCAACCCTGTTGCGAAGATTTATGACTTCAGTCTCGGATGTTGTCACAAAATAAATGCTGCGTTGCTGTGACCGCGGATTTCGGGCTAAATAATGAAGATTTACATCCCAAAGTCAGGAGAGAACTGTCAAAGGTTTGCGAGGGGAGCAGGATTAATTGCCGCCTCAAATTTTTCCGGGAAGGGACGGATATGCCCTACGAACAAGTTTCCTCTTAGGACGCTATCGTTGACACGGTGTTGAACACTGATTTTTCCTCAGGAGAGGGGTACCCGCAAACATTACATTTTAGAAGTAAGCATTTCATAATAGCCCGGAGGTTAATGGTTTAAGATCGATTCAACCTTCCATTCCCTCTTACTTCCTACACCGAGAGGTGGATTGTGATGAAATTCAGGTATCGATATGTTGGAGAGCCGCAGTAGGTAATGCTGTTCTAATTTTGGAAATCGGTCATGCGCGGCGGAATAATTAGCAAAAAAGTAATTTCAAATATTCATTACACCTTGTTTCTACGCGCTTTAGGGGTCCCTGATCATTTTATATTTTTCTTTGGGTGGCGGTGAAATTGGGCTGGTTGGGGGTGGGGGTTGTAAAACTGAAACATGTGTTGTTTTTATAATAGGCTGTCCATTGACCTGTGAAAGAAAGATCTGGCGGTATAATACACTTTTTCTGATGTATACATAACCAGTATTACGTTAGATAGTTATGTATTGTGTAACGTGGAATTTATAAAATTGATTTCAATTAAACTTTGACCCAGTATTACTAATGTAGCGAGGATGGATCACGCGTACGGTTTTTAGAAATCATGTCAGTGGCGGCGCAGCAATAATCAAAAAACTAGAAATATAAAGACAGCTCAAACTTCGTTTTTAGGGGTTAGGGGTCATTTTCAACTTTTTTTAGTTGAGGGTGAAATCGGAGTGGTTGTAGGGTTGTAGGTTTGAAAACTCGGACATTCATTCTATACACAAAATACTCTACATTGCATTGCAAAAAATTGAGTTTGGTGATATCTTGTGCTCTTTATACCTATTCGATTGTTGCCTTTGAATTTTATACGTGTGGAATTATTTGATATATATTACATATAATCAAAACGTGTAACTTAAAAACTACTAACTTAGTTCTGATGAAATTTCAAAATCGTACTACTGTGAAGAAATGGATCATTTTCTGGAATTCTTGAAGGTGACGGAGGAGAAATCAACAAAAAATTGAAAATTTCAAAAATCGCTCAAAATTCCTATTCTAGGCATTTCAAGGGTTCCTGATCATTGTTTACTTTATTGATAAGGATGCTCTGGGATAGAGGATCTCCAAATCTTACCTTAGCATAGAAAATGTGTGGGAAGTACTGAGTCGAGACATTTGATTTTTTTATGGTCAGCCTCCCGCAAAGGCTGAAAGCCTATGGCGCTGTAGGAGCGCTGCGAGAGGATAAGTCTCGGTGCACGTTAGATTTGAAATGGTGCAGGTTGTAAAGCGTCGAAGTTCTCAAATAGAAGCAGACTGGTTCAGGGAGTAGGGACCTCGACTTGGCAAGGATGAGCTCGCAGAGCCTCTCTAGTGTTCCTCGTTCAGACGGCTTTTGGTGTTATATCTATGAGAGCTCACTCGAACATCTTCCGTGATAGAATCTGTAAAACAGGGTCACGTCGGCCACCTTTCTTCGATGTTCCAGCTTGCCGCGGACGTCCTTTGTGAGGTTAGGCGAATCGATTAGTAGATCATTATTGTCTTCTGGATAGTGTTTAGAAGCTTTAGAGAGTGCTTCAGAGCGCATCCCCATACATGAGAGCAATACTCCAGCGATGGTCGGATCTGTGTCTTGTAGACCAGCAGTAACTGCTCTGGTGTATACAGCTTCTTACAGCGGAACAAAAGGCCAAGCTTCTGGGATGCCGTTTTAGCAATACTGACGATGTGGTCGTGTCAGGACATGTTATTGTTGATGCTGATCCCCAAAAACCAGACGGAAGGAGACTCGACTACGCTGGGGTGACCCTCCATTTCTACAGTGGGTAAGCCAGGTGAGACTTCTTTTTTAAGTGTTGTTGCCTGAGTTTTTTGTAGGTAGAACTGTTTTCTATTTAGAAATCCCAATTCGACAATTGTTTTGATATTTACGTTGATATAAGGACCATTTTTCTGACGCTACGTTCACAAGAAGTTCACCAGAAAGTAGCACTACTGGTGAAATCACTCTCAATTTCTGGTGAATGGCATATTAGTTGGAGCTCTCATGGATGGCTACCAGAGGGATCAATATATGTCATTATGGTACACTAACATGGGATCATGTCATCAAGACTATTTAATTAAATAATAAACTAATAATAATTAAACTGAGCAAGTTAAAAACATATGATAACAAATTTCTCTCTTCTCTTTACCATCCGCTACTCCAACATAATGCTGCCTCTATCTGTCAGTGTAACAAAACTCAAAAATTCGAAGGATAACGTGTTATTAGTGCCACGACACATCCCTCATCATCATAGTCACAATGTTTCAACAAACATGTTGTGAACTCGTAAAATGCATTTACTCATTTTACGAGTTTCTCCTGGGATATCTTTAAGATCTTTGATGTAGTAGTTTCCCATTTGCTTTCTGCATCTTCATGCCGTTGACCAGATGGTATCTACTGGTTCATCCACCTTTAGGGGCAATTTCTCACCCCAAGGACAAGAAGGTGTCCTGACACTTCTCAACTCCTCCACCCAAAGCTGTTGGTTGAGAAGAGGTTACTGTTTATCCCGACAGGAGTTCGGTTCCTCTTAGTCACTTTTTACGACACGCAGGATATACGATGGGAGATATTCTAACCCGCCCCCACACGGGTGACACATCTCTATGGCCCCCAATAATATTACACCTTATCTGCTTGGTACATCGTATCATAGTGAAACAATTACCGTCATATCTTAATAGCCGATTAGTTTTTAGAAACTCCTTGCATCAAACTTCGTTGCGCTTTGTTCAAAACACCTTGGATATACCACAACACAGAACAGAAATGTATAAAAGTTCGTTTACTTATAATGCTGCTCATTATTACAATAAAATACCACCTGTCTTAAAAACATACAGTCCACAAGTCTTCAAAGATAAGGTAAAACAACTGTTTCTGTCAAACGAAATCAACCTAAGCTAGGTCATATATTATTTGTTTTAATTTACGTTCTTGTGTATGTAATTTGTTTGTTCTTTTGTATACTTCACTGGTTGGGATTAATACCTGCCTGTCAGACACCCCGCCAGGATAAATAAAGTTATATTATTATTATTATTATAATTGACAATGGCTTTGGTCATACTAGAAAATATTACCTTAATAATGCAATTATGTATGTTGCTTGCATGTACATTTTTGCATACAAATGCTTTCACAAATAAAATACTATCTTAAAAATATTTCTGGATTATGGGCTGATAGTGGGATAGCTGGCTATAAATCGAATATATTATTATACAATATATAAGTACATGCACATTATAACAACCGTTGTATAATAGGTATATGGTTATTCTGTTTTTGAGCTGTTATTCAATTTATGATTCTGAAGAATACCCCTACCACTTGTAAGATATTTCCTTTTTGTCTTATTATTCTGCCTTGTCTCAGGATCATTGCCCTTGTTGGGTCGCTTTCCAAATAATGAATTGCCCTCTTCACACTACTAATGCAACTCTCCAATTTCACTAGTCAGAGAGTTGTAAGATCCGACCTTTGCGGAGCAATCTGACTTCTATATTCTTCAATGAATATTTTTACCGACAAAATGGATTTTTATCGATTCCTGAATTACTTACATGCTAACTAAAATACTAGCCAGTTATATTACTGCATCAGATTCCTCGAAAGGAACAAACTCCTCGAGATACTATTTCAACAATCATAATATATAAGCGATTAAAAGTATATTGATAAAATTGTGTTTTTTGAATTTTCTGAGTGCCTTTGAACCTCCAAAGCTCAGATAAAATTATAAACGAATCTTCTCTATCGTGTACTCCCCAAAATAATATTTGCTAGATGGGTACTTGTTTTTAAAAATACTTAAGTATTTGCTGCATTTTGCTGCGAATATTCCAGGTATATCATTTATATAGACCACATTACAGATAAATTGAAAATACAAACATTTGTCTTAACTTTTGTATAATATACTATCCAAGCAAAACAAGCTCTTTCGCATTCTGCGAATACACAAGCAAGTAATCGACTAGTATTTCATCTAGGAGTACGGTTTTACTTTTTTGCTAGTACTTTGTTACCTGCACTAGGTAAACGCCCTGTATAGGCTTCAGACGTAAACGTCAGAGAAAGTTCGCTCCAAAAGTAATAGTATATTTACGAAGAAAGCGGACTATTTAAATATGGAGGAAGACTCCGGAGGAACAATCAAAGGTTCCTCGACCACCACCGATACTGCAGCCGAACTGAGCAACGACCCTTGGAAGGAGAGATGCCTGAAAAGCGAGGAGGAGCTGTCACGCCAGCTGTCACGCCGAGATGAGGAGCAGTCAGCGGCTAAGAAAACCATCGACGAACTTACCCAGCTAGTCGCAGCCCAACAAAAACAGATAACTGAGCTAATGGTAAAGATAGACCGCCTACTTGAAATCCAGGTACAGCTTACCGATAATTCTTCCAAACAAATATATGATAATAAAAATACTCAAAATTCTGACAGAGCTGTCCATCTGAAAAGACCGCTAGAAAATTCTACGAATGACGAAAAAATGAGTACCACTGACGACGACGCCTCAAATGACGGCTTTGTTAAGGCAAAAACCAGGAAAAGACGGTCCGGCAAAACGAACAAGACTGACATAACAGGAGATTTTCCACCACTACCAGTGCCTAAATCATTAATTACTAAGAACACTACCTCTTCGACCAATATACAGCCTGTGTCTTTGCTATCGACTACTACGCCTTCGACGTCAGCCGGTGAAGCAAATACAGCATCACAACCAACAAACATTTCGTTGACTGACGTTGGTGGCCAGCCATCTTCGCAGGCACCCCGGGAAACGACTGAACCACGGAAATTGCGTGTTACTCCGGTTGTTCTTCGGGATGCGTCGAAGTGGCGTACTGTAAATCATAAATTCACTTCCTTGGGCATCAAAATTGAACGCGCGGTTGCTGTCGATGCAGGGATTAGGATAATTCCTAAGTCCGAGGATGATTATCGCAAGATTGTGCGCCTCTTCAGAGAGGAGGATGTGCCCCACCACACGTTCCCTCTCCCTTCGGAGAGAAATATTCATGCGGTAATCAGAGGAGTACCTACAACCATATCGGAAGTAGAGATCAAGGAAGAGTTGCAACAGAGGGGATATGCTCCTCTACACATTATTCGGCTTAAACGCAGCGGCACTCCTATGCCTTTGGTGGTAGTGATCTTGCCCAAGCTAGATAAATCAAGGGAAGTGTTTAATGAACATGAGCTGCTAGGGTTGGCTATACGAGTTGAAGTTCAGAAGAACTCTAGACTCATTGGGCAGTGTCACCGCTGCCAAAGATATGGGCATGCGCAAACGTACTGCACCGCGCCACCTAAGTGTTTAAAATGTGCTTCTGACCACATGACCCACTTATGCCCTAAAACAGCACTAGAGGAGCGAAAGTGCGCAAACTGTGGAGAGGGGCATCCTGCTAATAGCCCAACTTGCAGATTTGCCCCTAGGAAGAATTTGCAAGTGATAGCGCAAAGGCGTAACGTCACATACGCGGATGCAGCAAAAGACGCAGCATTGACTGCTCCCTCTTTGAGCTCTTCTGCGACCCCGCAGAACGTGGACCTGGCAACCGCGCTAAGGTCCTTACAACAGATCATAAGTCCATTGATCAGTGCAACTCAGGCATTGCAAGCGATCTTTCCCACAAATGGCTAAGTACAATAGACGTCAGCCTGCATTTATCAAAATTCTTTTTTGGAATTGTTTGGGTTTAAGGGATATTCCTAAAAGACGGGAATTTCATCAAGCCCTTTTGGATGAAAATATAGACGTGGCTTTGCTTCAGGAAACATTGCTAAACCCGGGAGATCGTCTAACTTTCTCAAATTATGATGTTGTCCGCGCTGACAGATTGAATGGACGAGGCGGCGGCTTGGCGGTGCTTGTCAAACGTGGTATTGACTATTACAGAAGTACAAATGCTGAGATGCAAACCATCGAGGCAGCTTCTGTGGTGGTTAATATGGCGGGAGGTGTCCCGTTGAAGATTACGTCGGTGTATGTCAGGTGTGGTGCCAGGCTGCAGGATGCTGACCTGGAAGTCCTTCTGGATTGCTCGGGTCCGCTAATTGTAGCAGGGGACTTCAACAGCAAACACCAAGCGTGGCACTCCAGATTGAATTCCACTAGTGGGATTCGACTGTATAACCATGTAATACGAAACGGGTACCTCATACACAGCACGCTTGAGCCTACTCATCATCCATTTAATCATCTTCAGGCACCAGATGTCATTGACTTCGCTATATCTAAAAATTGCAGATACAGCATAAATTCTCGGATCATGTATGATATCTCTAGCGATCATCTACCGGTCGTCTTGGAGGTAGGTAATGAGCAAACTTTGGGGGAGGATACGTCTCCCAGGAAACGCATTGATTGGGAGCTATACAAGTTGCTGCTTAGAGAGTTTCCCAGTATCCCGATCATAAATGATGAGAATGGAGTAGATGCTGCTCAATCTGAGTGGACAAGTTTCGTTCAGCAAGCTATTCAGCGTGCAGCGGTACTACCTGTACAGCGACTGGGCAGGCCTTTTCTTCCAGCGGATATTCGACAAAAAATATCTGATAAAAGGGCTGCGATTAAGCAAGCAAAAAGGTCTTGTCATCCAAATGATATCCGCAGAGCGACGAACCTTGTCCACGAAGTGAGAAATGCACTTCATGAATTCCGAAATGAGCAGTGGAATGACTATCTGGAGGGAATGCTTGACTCAAGTATTCCTCTCTGGAGAGTAGCGAAATTGCTCAAAAATGGCAGACGGGATCCGCTTCCGCACATCCATGGTCCTGGAGGAATTGTCTTCAGGGCTGAGGAGAAAGCTGAGGTTTTTGCTGATGCCATGGAACGACAATTCTCACCCAATTATGATCTGGATAATGACCTTGATGAGGAGCAACAGATTGTAAGAACCGTCAGGAGATACTTCAGGGCCAATGACGTCAGAGGTGTCGCTAACGTAGGTAAATACTCTTCGGAAGATTCTTCTTCAGAAGACTCTTCCACAGAAGCTTCACATAGCACATTAGCGGAATCTTACGAGGTTCCTCATTGCACACCAGTAGAGCTTCAAGGTCACATTAAAGGCCTTAAGGTGCGCAAAGCGCCTGGAGAAGATCAAATTACCAACAAGGCGTTAAAGCTTCTTTCGTCAAAAGCACTGATGTATCTGGTGACTATAATCAATGCGATGCTCAGAACGCAGTATTTTCCTGTTGGATGGAAGATGGCTCACGTCATCATGATCCCAAAGAAGGTGGGCTCGATATTCCCTCAGGATTATCGTCCCATCAGCCTGCTATCGGCTCCCTCTAAACTTGCAGAAAAGGTGATTCACCGCCACCTTTTGGATTTCTCGTCAGAACATCACGTGATTACTGACGAGCAATTTGGCTTTCGATCCGAGCATAGTACTGAGCTACAGGCAGTTAGACTAGTGGAGCGTGTTACCAGGGGTTTCACTATAAACAAAAGTACTGGCATCTTGCTTTTGGATGTCTCGAAGGCATTTGACAAGGTGTGGCATGCTGGCCTCCTCTATAAACTAATTCAAAAGGGCTTTCCTTTCTGGCTACTAAAACTTTTGAAATCTTTCCTCGAGGGAAGAAAATTTCGGATCAAAATTGACAACATTGTATCTACAATACGGCCGGTAAGGGCCGGTGTACCTCAGGGTTCGGTCCTTGGGCCAATACTTTATTCACTTTTTGTCCACGACGTCCCTTCCCCACGCAACTGTGAAGTCTATCTTTATGCTGACGACACTGCTCTTGTAGCTCAGTCGTGGTCTGGTGAGCTAGTCCGCGACAGGCTGCAGGATGCGGTGGAAGAAGTATTGGAGTGGGCGAATCGGTGGCTGATTAAAATTAACCATTCTAAGACGCAGGCAATCTATTGTACGAAAAAACGTCACGGTGCCCCTATTGAGGTTTCAGTGGATGGCACTCGTATACCATGGGAAAATTCAGTCAAGTATCTCGGTGTCATTCTTGATAAAGGGATGATCTGGCGGTATCACATTGAGGCATTAAAAACCAAATTCCAAATTACGTTCAGGCAGCAGTACCCACTGTTGTGTAGACATTCAAAATTAAGTTTGATCAACAAGATTCGGCTTTATGAAATGGTAATACGACCTGCAATTACTTATGCATGTGCATCTTGGTGTTTTCTTGCCAAAACGCACTTGCGAGGCCTGCAGGTTCTGCAAAGCAGAACCTTACGCACAATTACGAACGCCCCATGGTACGTTTCAAACGAGACTCTCCATAGAGACCTTGATATCCCTTATTTAGGGGACTTCATTAAACAACAGGCGCAGCGACGCTATAGCCAAGCAGAATCGCATAGCAACCCTTTGTTGCGCGAATCAGTGGACTACACAGTCAAGCATATTCGCAAGCATACAAGGCCGCGGCTCGCTCTGTGAATAACAAAATTGCATCGAGAATTTATTTTAAAAATTAAAGCATTCCACGAAAACAAACCAAAATTAAACTCTCGACTATATTTTAAAAATTGCAGAAATAAAAAAAAAAATGCCTAAGAGCCTCCTGTTCTAAAAGATTTTCTTCCCCCACTTTGCTCTCCACCTTTCTTCCTTACTTTTCTCTTCTCTTCTTTCTTTGACGTTGTCTGGTTCCTGGATTTCTAGACCTGACAGACTTACGAACTGATACTATGACACAAGAGCTAAGGTCCCACGGACCGCTCTGATAATCAACAATGACTTGACTTGACCTGCACTACTGTTTTCTGTTTACTCAGGAACGTTTTTTGAGTATTACTAATATTATCCCATGAATTATATACAAAACAGTTTTGTTTTTCTGGTCAGTTACGGTAGACTCCCTACTCGCTCAATTTATATTATTATTATATCTATTTATAAGTCCGCATTCTGAAATATAAGAAAAAAGGTTATTTCTTTGTTGCTAAGCTGAACCAGAGACGCATGTGAAAGACATCTCTTTGAAACCTGAAAGCACACACACAGTGTAATTTCTGCGTTCACCATCACCTACGTAACCAATTTCTGGAGCTCCCCTTCGACTTTAAAGGGAAATCAATCAGTCAAAGCAAACCGAACGTTCTACGCGCTTCCTTAATGTTTGTTAGCTTACCGTGAAATTACAGTTAAGCTGAGAAAGTTGGATACGCCACAAAACCCAAGTATTCCGATATTTTCCCTTCAACCATAAGGCACTAAATGCTCAAATGTGGGAGAACGCCGAACTTGTTTGTAAACGATTGCAAAATGATGTATAACTTTGAATTTTGAATACCTAGGTACCTAGGTTTATAGAGCAATCTAATATATTCGATAACGCTTGACAGGTAATAGACCTCACATTTCTATGAACATTGAAGACGTGTTCTCACTATTCAGTTTGACTAATTCAGTGATACTGAATAGATAAAGAACGTGAGAACACATTTTCAAAACTGATCAGTGGGTTTGTACTTTCAGTCAAAGCGATTACTACTCCTATTTTGCATTAATTTTGGCTGAATCAGTATTAAAAAATGACTACAAGCGTAATTTTCAATAATGCTAAATCAGTTAAAATGATTCATTAAAAATGAGCCGTCAGAACAAACGTCGTTTTCCTTAACGCTGAATCAGTCAAATTGATTCAGCGAAACTGAACAGAACCGTTTCGCCTTGAGATAGGAACATGAAACCTTAAAATGCTTAATTCACAAGACACAGGGTGTCAAAGTTTCACTTCCATTTTGTTTTTTTTTCAATTATTCCACAGTAAAATGGTACAAGGATCTAAAATTCCGTATTCGGTTTTTCTTAAGGCGAGAACTTCTGCTTTGCAGTTCAACTAGGATAAGCTGGATTGGAGCCACAATTTTTCGAGATCGAGTGTACTTGGCGTAAGTGCGCAAGACATAGGCATAAGGCGCAATGCATGCTGAACGGACGTTAGGCGAGGGCGTGGCACAGACTTATGTCGCTCTTATGTCTCTTCTATGTAATTTAATGGCCCAATGCACGCTGGGGCAATGTGGCGCGTGGCCATCCTGCCTTGCCACATCTCTTCCCAGTCGCTCGTGGCGTACATGAACAGACTCGTCTGTTGTACTCCGCTTATTGCGTACTCAACATATTGCAAAATGTAAGACAATATAGAATTTAAGTGAGGAAATTAAAAATTATCTATGGTTATGCGATTATAGTTGTTCAGATTACTGTAATGTAGGAGTGCCCAGATTCAAGCATGGCATAAAATCGCTGAAAAATTTGGTGTTCCATGCAAGTTGAGGTCTACTGTATTTTTATATCTTCAGCAGAACTTGAAAAATGCATGTTTTAATCTAGTATGTACACCATCGTTTGTAGCCAAAATGGTGGCTACATCTCATCCCAAGGCGGTCGTTCTTCATACATCAAGAACCGAGCGGTATAACCGCACATTCTATCCCAGGGTATCTGAAGCTTGGAATGGGCTGCCAGGAGGTGTTGATTGGGCTTGCGGGTATTGGTCCATTCAAGGGGCGTTAAGGGGCCTGGATACACACATTTATACATACGTATTTGCCATGTAAAATACGGACTCACAATTTCTCGCATAACTCACTCTATTTTCAAACTACATATATAATATTTCAGAAGGCGATAGTTAAGACCTTAATGAATGACAACTATTTTCGATTTTCTCAAAAAAGTTCTTTAATGTGAAAAAAAACTCGCAATGCAAAATCATACATTTTATAAATGCCTGTAATTTAACAACCAAACACGATATCAAAAAAAGTCTAGTTGCACAAGCGCAAGCTTTCTTCTTCAGTTTGCTCTTTGAGTCATTACTGTAAGTGTAAAGGTAACGTCAGGAGTTTAGAAATGCGAAATTCATTTTTGTGGTGACCTCTGGACCTTTTGACCTTACCTTTGGATTTTTGGACTTATCTCCCCTCCTCTTAGACACACATGCTGGAGAAAGGTAATAGGCGGCCACGCCTCCTCGCTAACACGGGAATACGTCTTTTCTTTGATTCTCAATTTCGCGCGCTATACCCTAGACCCTTAACAAACTTCCACTAACATAACCCTTCCACAGCATCCGCGGTACTCTGATATTTAGGCTCTGCTCGCTTTATATAAAAAAACCTCATCTTGCCCTTTCTGCTACAGTTCGAAATTTCTCGTAATTACCGTGCCCCTTTGATAAGGAAAGAGAGGGGATATCGCACGCCCGTTTGATGCTATATGAATTAGCTGTGACCGAAGATGAATAGCTGGCAAAATATATTTTTATGATATTTAGCGTTTTTAAGACCAATCATTGTAAAATATTGTGGTGTGCGTAATGGTACGGTGTGCAACTTACGGTTCTAAGATCCACAGCAGCAGGAAGGAGCCAGGAATCACGTATAAAATTTTGGTACATTTTGGTACTTCTTGGTAACAGAAATGTCAGTCGCGTGTTCCGTCCTCTCTCTTTCCTTGTCTGAGCTGTGCTCCTTTTATGCGCGTTAGCACACGTCACGTCCGTGCCTCGTCTTTGCTATGTCCTCTCCTACGTCCGTTCAGTGTGCATTACACCTAATGTAGTAGTTTTTCTAGTATCAAAGCTCAGTCCAGCCCAGCACGTTGCTGAATTTCGGACTGTCGTCTTAAAAATTTCGTACTTTATACATGTAGGGGTAGCATAGTATCTGAAATTTTCACAATAATGCATAATAAGCATTGTGATGCAAGTCGCATCCTCTGGCTACCATGACAAAAAAACTAGGACAATAGTTGTACAACACATTGTTAGTTAAGAAGAAAACTTTTGAACGCGGCTTTGTTTGTTTAATTCCTTTTACCTATATCAAATTTATTGTCATTTAAATAAAACATTGCTTGACATTCTCCACCACTACAATTTATAAGATGGAGCAAAACATGTTTTAGACTGAAAATTGTCCACTCAATATGGAAGCGACAGTATAACACACCTTTATTTGCATATTTTTATAGAAACATGTATTTTTATTATCGAATGATACAATTCCGACCCCTGGCAACTACTTGAAGAACTTGTAAATAAAGTACAGCGGTTTCTCTTTACCAATCGATTTACCTAATAAATTCTTTGCTTGAATAAATGATATTATGATTACTGGTTATCGAGGTATTGCCTGTGCCCATTCTTAATTTCCTAATCGGTAAATACAGAATTTTTTGATCTTTTGTGATTACTCTATTCAGTATAACGCGAGTATCTTAGAAAAATGTAAAGTAACAAAACAAATAGATCAATAACATTAATAAATACCAAATAAAATAGGTACGAAAAAAGAAAAGCGAAAACAAATGTGCAAATACTCCGCTCTATCTTTCAAATACATTTCTTCCATTAAAAGCACTACAAATATAAATATTTTGAACAAATTGACCACTCTTTGATCTACCGCCTTATAGGCGAAAACAATCGAATATGTTCAAAGCTGAGGGAAAAACCAAAGTTTACGGAATACATATAAGTTGGATCACTCCGCAAAAATATCAAAACGGCCTGCCCCTTGCCCCGTCTCTCCGATACACCGGTAGCAGTGTACCGACGTCAGCCGGGAGATACGGGGCGGCGCAAAGTAGAGGTTGAACGTGTTTGACGCGAAGTCTATACAGTGTCTCAAAAATATCGCATTTTGTTATCTCGGACTTGTTTGCAGGAAATGGATAATATTTTTAGAAGTTTAAGAGTAATCAATTTCGCGAGAAAACATTACCAATCAATTTAAATTTATTAACGGATGGAGAGTGACAATCAGATCCATTCTTATTTTGTGGTAAACCTTGAAATGTAAGGGATATAAATACAGTGTATCCCACGACGATTAAGACAAGAAATATGTCTGGGCAGTAGTAGAGAACTATAATTTTGGGCACGTAAATTAGAGCAGATGTTGTGTCTTTTTTGTCATTGTACATGAGGTATTTGTTTTTGGTCACGTGACATTCGATTCAAAATTATCAATGGGACACCCTGTATATTTGTGCCTGTGTTCCTCCCGATAAAACAATTCCAACAAACTAGCACACTTGGGGTATCAAGTTCAAGGGCTATAGGTAGTCAAAGGATTGTATCACGCTAAACGCGTATAGGGAGACTAAATATTCATTCGGTGGTCTTACCATACCACCCAGAGACATTGTAAATTATATTTTAGAGCTCGAAAATATTTTTGTTGATAACTTTAACAATTTAGTTTCTACAGTAGCAATTGGAATGACAGTGAAAAGCAAAATATCAAAGATAATTTATTCACATCCATGTGAAGCATTTCCACATGATTGTCTTTTAAAATTGTACATACGAGTTCGCATATACTATACCATAAAATTTATAAACTGTGGTCTCAAAAATAAGCCAAATAAACAAAACACTAAGGTAAAAATACTACAGCACCTTTGAACCATCAGTTTTTACTTATCTACGAAATAGCTACAATATGTGAAATAATTTGAGATTCATTAGTAATAGTTTTACTAAGCTTTATTTTTGATATCCATTTATGTAACTTAGTGCATTAGCAAAATAAACGTTATATTTGTATTTGTATGTCTAAATCGGCCGTCAATACATAGTTTTTCAATGACCCTCGTATATACTTACAACCCAGGCGTTAGCAAGTCCCCGCTAAAAGACCCTCGTACTTTAGCAAAAACCAACGCAAAAACTAACTGGCGCGTGCGGCCGCGGCATCGCTTTCATGTGAGTTCTTCAAAGTGCCGACGGAGAGTGATCCAGCTTATATGTATTCCGTAAAATATGTATTCCGCAAACTTTGGAAAAACGTAATGTTTGATACAAATACATCATACGAACTCATTCATTCGCAACCGTTCGTTTGCTTTCGGCATCCAAGTGAAACAAAAACTGAATTCTCTTTCCTAGTTTCCTCTCCTCTTTCATTTTTATAGTATTACTTCACCAACGTCCATTACGCAAACAACTTCTTATAATTCACATAATGTCTGATGCGAAGAAAAAACATTTACCTAATGGCGAAGAAAACACTTGGCAAATATGCCACTTAAGTGCTGATATTACTCATCTTGACTTGGAGGGGATGTTGTTAAGTGTCTGGAATACTTTATTGTGGACTCGATGCAACATAATGCTGTGCTTCTAATTTAGCAGAATGTCTTTTGCTCTTGGAATTTCAACACATTCCTCTGAAGGAAAGTACATGCGAAATACTCATTTGTTGAAGTCTGCCTTCCCAGTGATGTGGGTTTTGTCTATTTGCTGAGAGTATAATGTCAATATACGTACCAATAATGGAGGGAAGAATTGGTACTGACGATTATCAAACTGTAGATAAGTTTTTTTGTATGTTTTACGATGTCTTTCACTTGCATTGGTCTGTCTGTTCGTTAGGGTATTTGTCACAGTTGCAGCGGTTTTGACCTTCATGATCTATTTTGAGGTTATAGAAGGCAATATGGCTTCTCAAGGTTAGCCATCGAGGTAGAATCCCATGGAGGCGCGATAACTTGGCTGAAAACAGGTGCAGGTTGGCCATATTGATTCGACACTTATGTGAAGCAGCTGACGTTTCTTTGACAATTTCGTGTTTGCTTTTTTTGAGCGTTTTTACTGAGATTTTTAATTATTTTTAACTGATATTCTAGTGAATCCATGAAGGAAATAATGGTTTCATGTGCTTATCGTAGTTGCTCTAGCAGAGATGGCATGGATAAGAAGAAATCGACAGGAATTACATTTCATAGGTGTATGTATGCAAGAAAATAACAATATATAGGACCGCATTTGTGATCTTTATCTCAATAAAGTGTAACGTATCGCAGCAATAATACAGTTGTATTATTCAATTGATGATGAATGTCGTCTCTACAAAACCTGTTTTTTTTATATACTTAGCTATGAATTTCGCATTACATTGAAAAATCAACCCAATACTTCATATTTAAATCATCATTGTAATGAATTTTCAAAATTATTTACATACGAAAATGATCCGGCTCTGGCGTCCATATTGTTACCACACTTGGCCACGCCTCCTGCTACCGTTTTTGTTATGCGAAATTGAACCTTATAGCGTCTCCTTGGGATTCTACCTCGATGAGGTTAGCGAATAAGTTGTGGACCAATTTAACAACAAAACCTGAAGCTTTCTGTGTAGACAAAAAATGACCATTGCCTATAAGTAAATGGCATCAAATGACGAAACTGGATGTAAGTTAGTACTTTCGATATACATCCGGTACCAACTATGCATCAACACCACCTTACAACTAAGTTGGATATTATTTTGTACTAAGTTACAACTGTCAAGAGTAAACATCGACAAAATATTGGGTTTTTGCTACTACACCATCCTATACCAATTTTTATTTATTTGTACCGTCTCGACACAAACATAGCCACCTCGAAGGTGATGAACATCTTGTATGAGGTATCGGCATTACAGTTGAAATGTTACGTTAAATTTTAAGTTATTACGCTAATCTTGTTGTCCCTGCTATTGGTATTGCAGGTTGGCATTAGGTTTGATTTCCGTTCTTCTTTACCATACATGATCTTACCAAACTCCTTTTGGACCACCGTTGCTCACAGCACCGATTGATCATTTTTTCAAATGTTGGCACTAGTTTTGATTTCCGTTCTTCTTTACCATACATGATCTTACCAAAAAAGTGGTAATGGTCAGCATGCTCTAAAGCACCGTAAACCAGAGCTTAGATAGTTGCGCGGTTATCATAATTCTTTTCATTGGTACCCTATTAAAGTGTATTGTGGCACACCGTGCATAAAATAGTATATTGTTCAACAAGCGCTAATGACCGTAAAAACTCATGCAGTTGAAGTTTATAGCACGAGCCGTAGGCGAGTGTTGTAAATGAACAAATCAGTTATTACCATTACCGCGAGTGGAATACTATACTTTATCTACGACCGAAGCAATTGTACAATTTAAATTATGATTACCAACTGTTGACAACTCACTTCAGTCACTCAAATAGACACTGTACAGCGTGTCCCATTTTGGGCACTTTTACGGGGTATCTCGGTTATTTTTGAAGATAGAGAGTTGCGGTTTTTGCAACAGTGCGCTGCTTTTTTGTGAAACTAAAGAAGCCGTCAACAAAATTATCATGACCCTCTTGGTTTTTGAGATACAGGGTGAAATGGAGAACTATTGATTTTGGGACCACCTTCGTAACTCGGTTGTCTTTTATCTTATTGAAAAGTTTAAAAAGGGCCTTATACATTTTTTTCTGTAGAATCTAGTGGTGTAGTTTGATTGATTGATGATTTGTTATTATAACATTGAGTAGATGGTGAGCTTTGACTCATCTATTAAAAACAAAAAAGCAAATCTGTAAAAAATTTACGAGACTGTCAGTTTTTATTTATATTTGTATTAAATACAGCTTTGTCCTTTCTGTGTTTTTATTTTAGTTATTGTCAATTTTCTATAATAAGGGCAGCTTAGATACTCAGAGAGACAGCAACCGTTTCCAGATATATTTGCTCGTCTAAAAGTAAATATAGTTAGGTACGGATCCTTTATTCAACCACGTCTTAGAACTTAATTCAAGGAGAATGGGGAGCAAAGGGAAACAAACGCGTTAGGTTACATAGAAGCAACACCTTCATCACCTTGTAAGCACACAGAAGAAGCTGTTGTATCAACTGCAGAAAGAATTCTAAAATAATACAATTACTATCCATACAAGATTAAGATACTTCAATATTTGCACAGGATCCAAGTTTGGGAATTTTCACATTTAATAATGTGTTGATATTCTTCAGATATATTGTTGTTTGGTTTTAAGTAATCTAATAATGGACGTAATATTTATTGAACATTATCGCAAATAGTAGTTAATAGCGCAAAAATACAATTAAATAATTAGGTTTAAAAGTACTGAGTATCTTATATCTTAATATTTGTTTACTTGGATATTGTTTTTAATAGTTTATCATGGCCTACTGCTACAAATGAAGTAAAAAATGAGGAAATAATTTTGAGCGTAATTTTCAAAATAACTTAATACTAATATATATCTTTGGAAAGCCTGAATTATTTTCGATTGACTTAAAAAATAATATACAGGGTGTTCCATTTAAAAAAATATATGTTTGCTTCATAACTGAAAAATGGTTAGAGTAAGAAAAAATCAAAATGCACCACTGGATTTTGCAGAAAAACTTCTATAAGACTCTTTTTAAACTTTTCAATAAGACAAAAGGCAACCGAGTTACGAGGGTGGTCCCAAAATCGATAGTTTTCGATATCACCCTGTATCTTAATGAACCAAGAGGGCCACGATAATTTTGTTGACGGCATCTTAAGTTTCACAAAAAAGTAGCACACTGTCGCGAAAATCGCAATTCTCTATCTTCCAAAATAACCGAGTAAAAGTGTCCAAAATGGGATAACCTGAGCACCGTTTGAATCAGCTTATGACATAACATAACACAGCCACCTTTGCAGTTATTATAGCGTGTATTTGGTCATGCAATTCCGGTATTGGTATCTAGTTGGCGTCGTTCATAAGCCACGGCTCTAGCGTGAGTTATGAAAAATAATTCACGCTGATTGTTTATAGGTAGTATTACCTGTTCAAAAGTAATTTGGTAAGCGCTGTATAGAGTGTATAACTTAATCGGAGTAGTTGAAACATATTAAATAGTCGTACGTAATCGCTACGTAAAACAATGATTCTCATATGCTCTCAGATTTATGCATTAAAGCCTGGAAAGTATAGCCTTACTTGATCCCTTTTGTAATAAACACTCCACCCTCCATTAAGCGGCAGTCATCACCATCTCTTTCTGCGTACATAAAATTTTTTCTCACGAACACAATATAAGGGGCTACGCAGCCATAAAGCATATCCTTTTTGTTGCTACCAGTGGCATTTCATCCGCCATTATTGTGGACTATATTGGTTCGAGCTAATCTACTGCGAAGCTCGAATACAATATACAGGGTGTTCTATGTCGAATGAAAAATGATTCGACGGAAAATATTATGTAACGACGTGGGTGGTCGTCATTTTGAACCTGTATTATAACATCCTTTTTTCTCTGTAATAACAAGCAATAAGATATTGACGTGTTTGAGTCAAGCTGGTGAACAATACGTTTTTTAATCAAAAATTATTCTGTAGCCAAAAAGTTTGACACCACCTTTCTGGACAAAGAGTGTTCTACGACGAATGAACAATAATTTAGGAGAAGACTGTACAGCTCATTTTCAACAAAATAATTCATATACCAGGGTCCAATTCTTAACTGTTTCAGAGATAAATTGATTTTTACAGATTTTCATTAAAATGCACCTCCAAACGAAAACCCCAATCAAACAAAATTTTATTATCGGTTTTTGTAGTTTTTGGTAATAGTCCTTAGGAAATATTCTATCACGTCATTTTCGACTAAAAGAACGTGATCCTGTATCAAACACTTTGCGAGATAGTGTCAAAATCAGCACGTTTTGAAAAGTGACTCCAAAAACGTTACAAAAAAAGGAATTTATCTTAAAAAATTACCAAATAATTAACCCTGCACTTTAAGGTAAACATATGCCCATCTTTCTAGTCAACCATTGGAACTACAAACTTGTTGTAAATGTGGTAAACGTAGGCAATAAGATTGCATTTAAGCTCTAAAGGCATCATGGATCTCCGAGAGCGCAAAATGTCAACAAACCGTTTGACAAAAGCTTGTCATCGGATTTTCAATTTTTGTTACGGGTACTTGAATAATGTGCTATTGCATCATGATTAGTCCCAACAATGATCGGTTAACCAAAACTTCAGTATAGGGTCTCAAAATTGTATAATTTTAGAAGACAGCTTTAAGCCAGTGATTTAAAATGGATTCGTCATGATTTTCAGTTATGTCATTGATTAAGGTATTAAGGTATTACTCGTATAACTTCCAGCCTATCCTTATTGTTCTTCGGCGGATTGTCACGTCCGACGAAAGTTATGTTATAGCATTGATTAAGGTCTTAATACCTTAATCAATGGTTATGTATAGACTCAAGATGCCATAAAGAAAAATGAGAGGTTTCTGTTTCGATTCTGACCTAATCCTAAACAACGACAAAAGAATAATTCCTGTCATTTGGAACATCCTCCTGTGAACCATGTATTTCAGTCATCCAGAGACATCCAGTCGGCAGTTGGGTGAGTGTGAATCTCTCACCGCTGTTTTGCACGACACATACGGGGGAGTGGTGGGTGTCTGTGGAGTCGACAACAGGTCGTAGGCGCTGTGTATCGGCTGTGGTGCGGAGTACCGTGGCGCAGTTGGTAAACGCGCTGGTCTAGAATGCCGGAGACGCTGGTTCGAATCCAGACGGTACCCTTCATTTATCCGATTTTTCCGTGAACCAAATGATTGGAATCATCTCCATCTTGCGAAGTAAGCAAGTACCTTATTTAATAATTAAAAATCCCACGTCCGTCAGTCAGATGGATTATATGAAAATACATACTTTTATGAAGAATCAATCTTTCATTTACTGGATGCATGTTTGTTATAGATCTTCTTATAGAAGTATTCACAGGTGCATTGTACATCAAATAGGGTTATACTTAATTTTAGTTATAAAATGGCAAGCTTTGGCGTTCTGGGGTTCTGGATAGACAACCAGTAATGCATATACGTTTGGAAAGTAGCTGTAACCCTTGAAATGTAACAAAATGCTATTTTGACCTCTTACCTCTTCTTACTATAAAACAAAGATATATTGCAGGCATTCATAGTTATTATCGATAGTAAATTATTGTTTTATCCAAATAATGCAATGAGTGAATTTCTTGTCATCATAGCATTTAATACAGCATGAAACCAGCGATCAAATTGAAATGGAATCTGGAATCTGATGGTTGAAATTAGCAATTGCTAAACTTTTGATTAAACAAGAAAATGCAATTTTTCACCGATTTGGGATGGAAAATCAGACTGGAAAATATGCTAGATGATTTACAATGCTCGATTGTATATAAAGTATGACGTTTTTGAGCCTTTTGAGGTCAACTTCAAGAGAAATCAATAATTTTCAGAGTACTTTGACAGATGCATGTTCTTAAAAGGGCTGCTCTGATTGGTCAAAGTCTTTGTTAAAATCTGCATGTTGATAAAATCGGGCCTAAATATTCTATTTATCTAGTTCATAAAACATAGTGACCATAACCAGCAACAGCAGATTTTCTTCCCCACCTTAAAGGCGGTGCAGCATTCTGGTTGGATAATAGCTGCAGACAATATCTAATGTCCTTGTTTTACTTATTTTTTCTATCCCTTTTAAGACTCGACATGATAATAATGATCGCTACCTGGGAGAACCTCCCGCTCCCTTTATCTCATGCCGTGCTGGTCAATGGAGAAGTCTCATGATACTCATAATGAAATAAGCAGTTACGTATCCGTAAAATATAGACGAAAAATAATTAGTCAGTGAAAAAAATTTTGAAATCCGTCAATAAATGGCAGAGAAATCAATAATTAAAGTTTGCATATTTTGCGCGAAATAGTTGCCGCCTTCAATTTGGCTGTGACGTCACGTCTCCGCAATCCGCACAGCAAGCCGTCTGTGCCGCGCGCTGCCGTAGATCTGTGTATCGTGGAAGCTGTAGAGTGTATATATACAGCTTGTGCAAAACGCATTAGAGCTCAACGTATCAGACGTAATTTATTTTTGATTTTTAAATAAGTGTTTTTTAGTTTTTGACCATAACGGAAGAAGGACTTGTAAAAGGACAAAGTGATATTAAAATATCTCTTATCGATCTAGAAACGCTTTAAGATAATAGTTTCGTGAGAAAATAAACGTCTTCTAGTAAACGCAAATAAAAACCAGCATTTGTTGATATTTTTGTTATAGTCTCTTTGCAATACTGAGGGATGACTGTTGTATTTAAAGTATAACTAACGAACTGTAGCAACTCTTAGAAGATATTGATTTTTTTTGAAGGAGAACTCTCGGGTGATTGGGGTATGGTCATCAGACACTTATATTCTGTATCGTTCGTTTTTTTCCTTCTCATGATTGTTTGCACTTTTTGATCTTTTTGTTTAACTTTGATGTCAACTTGCACTTTGTTTAAATTTTGTTGTCGGGATTATATCTGATACATTCACTGTGCAATCCTTAGACAGTGGATTTTCTAGTACATCCGGCTCTTTATATATTACTGAATTACTTCGAAAGGTTGCCAACTTGAGGTCGATGAATCATCGTTCTGCAATAAATTTTCTAAACATTCTGCGCGTCGCCTTTTTTCATATGCTCCGAGTTTTCTTCTAGGATGAACAACTCTTTGACAGTCAAACTTATGTCAGCCTTAAGTTTTCAGCTTTAATGTACCACCAACTAGTTTTTATTTGATTAGATTTTCAGTATCATTTTCAAGCTGTAACAACAAAAACATAAGTTACGAATCCGAAAATATAGAAATATATAACACAGTAAAGTAATTCAGAATACATATTATATTATAAATGTAACTAACTAATTTACTATTAGGTAAAGTAATCTTTAACAACCAGTGAAGCTATCCATATATAGTAGATAATTAATTAATCAATAGAAGATAAATACAATAGTATACTCACATCAAAATGATCCTCACAAACATATTTTATACTTTTTGGTATTATTAAATCCCGTTTCATCACTTTGCACCACTTCTTTTGCATGCAAAGGTATGTGGGAAAAAACTTTATTGGGTGTTTTAATCGTTGTGCTCACACACTTTGGAACCATGGAATATTTTTTATAACATCCTTTTTTAATGTCACTCATCATAGCAATATTACTTGATATGCGCTAAACTAGAAAACAAATGAGACGATTGGTTGCTTACTTACAGCTTACTCCACCACCACGCTGTACCTGTGTGCGTTGTCTGTGTGACTCAGCGGCAGCGGCCGCCCGCACTGGCTACGGAGACATGACGTCACACCACTCTGTCAGTCGTGCCAAATATATTTCTGCGGAGCGGGACTTTGAAACATTATAACTTTTTTGTCTTTAGAGATATATTCATATTTCTTTCACGCTTTTCTTTTATTTTCCTTATATTTTCTTTTGAATCGATAAAAAAAATTAGTAAACTTCTCCAATTGCGACTTACAGATTGTTCCTCTACTTGTACGCCGCTGGCTGTCGAGGCGTTTCCTTAGCCCAGTAAGAGCATCACGACGTCACATAAACAAGGTGCCACACCGGTACGAATTTTCGGAAATGGCGAAAAGTGAAGCGACTTCTTTATGCTCGCTGGCGTTGTGCGAAGTTCAAATATAAATTACAAGGCGAAAGGAGAAGGAATTATCCCTTCCATTTGCGCCGACACAGCTTCGAGCAGAATATCTGATGGGGCATGCGAAAGTGCTCGATATTAGATGTTTGGAGAGGGATACTTTTATTATAATGATTATTGCGTTGTTAGTGAGATAACGCTTTGACTCTCTTTGATTCCTTTACGGAATAATGCCAGTGGATTCCTTGAAAACTGAATTTATAAATGACTAAGTTTTCTGCACAATGAGAATTAGCTGCAGAGAAAGAGAGAGGTAGTATGTGAGGCTGGGATTTGATCAGGGTCAAATTTTTTGGTATTTAGAAACATATCTAGGTATAATGTTTTTTTATTTTTCCTAGTTTCCGAAATATGATTAGGATGAGGCGCCAAAAGGTGAACATTTATATTGTTTTGCTGTTCAGTTAAATTTCCTGCCACGTCTAGGTCAATATTCACAAACAGATTAGTTTTTCCTTCTCCCCACATAACTTTATTGTTTTTGTATGCCGAATGTCCTAGAATTTCTTTGACACGTGATACTCAAACGTTCTAACAAAAACTGAGTGATATTTTAGAAAGTACTATAGGGTCTATCAGACCGTTCCTTCAAAACATTTTTTTTGTACTGCAATCCTTAAAACTCACCTCAATTTTTTCAGATAGTACCCAATAGTACTTACTACACAAATTAAGTTCTTATTTTATTTAAGATCTTGTATTAGCTTTAATTTTATACACAAACCTATTTTTTCATGAAGGCTTGAACATAAGATCTTCGTAGCAAAAACATATAAAAAGAAAATTGAATGGGCCTTTCATGGGTACTGAATGACCTATCATATCATGCTTTCGAAACATTTGTTTTGTACTTCACCCTTAAAACTCTCCCACAATTTTGTTTCAAAAAGCACTCCACAGACTTCCTTGCATAAGTAAAATCATTATTTTATTCAAAATCTTGTAGTCCCTTTGATTTTATACAAAAACCATTATTTTCATAAAATCATAAGCATAAATAAAATAATGTTTTTTGTTTGAGGCGTAATATTTTCGTAATAAAAAAAGGATAAAAAAGATTTTATTCTTTCGAAAGCATTTTATGATAGGTCATTCACTACCCTTAAAAACCCACTTAGTCTTCTGTATCACAGGATTTTAAATAATATTGGGATACCATTTATATAACTTAAATAACTCACGAAGTTTATCCGTTTTTAAAAAATGATTTTGTTTTGAAAGAACATGATATTACAATTACTGTTTCGTTCAAGATCTAACTCAAGACTGAAAAATTAAATCATAGTTCATACACAGGCTAACACATGAGAAGGAGATAAGAAATGCTAAGTAAAATAGAATAAATGTAATATCACATGTCTACGAGGCTGCACCGCGATGATGATGATACGTGATATAACTTGTAGAAAAACTTATGTATCTTCAGAATTGCAACTCAGGTTTCGCTGGAACCGTTTTTCGATAAGAAAATATCACGTATCCAGGAAATTCTGGGACATCCGGTATAGCGAAGCAGCCGCAAAGGCAAAGCCTTAATGCCAGATAACCAAGGCTTTCATGAAAAGGTTAGAGGAAGTTTGTTGATGTGGGCTTTAAACAAGCCAACATTCATAGGCCCAAAAAATAGATCACCGGTCCAACCTCTTCAAGCTCTTGACATACTAGGTTTTCGATATAAGGAGAGCATTATGATGAGATGCAGCAGTCCCGCAGGTGGATCTAACAGGCTCGGTGAGCAGAAGAATTATGGAGGACAGTCCAGAGAAGCAGACTGCGTAAGCTCTGTCAAGGATGAATACTGTAGTAAGGGCATCAGCTTCCCAGATAGCAGGAGTCGTGTTATTCGGGATATAAGACGTAAGAAACTATACGTAGTTTTTGGGTCTGCAAAGTTATCTGAAATTTTTGTAATGTAAGGTACTGTCATCCATGAAACTGCGCGGAAAAAAGTGCTGTGAAAATATCTTGAGAAATGTTGAGAAAAGGTGGCAATAAACGGCAAATAGTAATACCTAAAGCTTTTCTCCTTGATATGACCCTCGAAGGTCATATCAAGAACCTCAAAAATTAAAATCTACAAGGCTGTGATTCGACCCATAGTCATCTATGGATGTGAAACCTGGACCATGACGAAAACAAACGAGGCTAAGCTCAGATGCTTTGAAAGAAAAGTGCTCAGAAAATTTTTCGGCCCGCGTTACCACCCCGACACCAACCAATATCGCATTAGAAATAATGCCGAGATTTAAGCACATGGCGAGGGAGACATCGTCCAGGAAATGAAGTCCCTATGCCTGAGATGGTTCGGACATGTCCTCAGAATGAACAACGAAAGACTGGTGAAACTCGTATGGGAGGAGGTACCAGCTGAAAAGAGACCACCAGGACGCCCGCGAATGCGCTGGAAGGATAATATCAGGGCTGACCTCTTAACAATGAATATGCCACTCGATCACAACCTAATAGAAGATCGAAGGACATGGATGCAAGTTATGCAGTCAGCCAAGACCCACCCGGGGTTGTGAAGCTTTATGATGATGATGATGATGATGAAAGCTTTTCTCATCTAACCGTCTTTGTACCTTTTATAGTTTTTAAGGTACCCATTCTGCCATCACCAATTGCGTACACCCTGTATATCAGCGTCTTAGCATTACTGTCTAATGAGCGCGCAACGTTATACACAGACTCCAAATCCAAGGCAAGACAATGGCCGCATCTCATCTGATATCCAACAACAAACCACAATGAAATGTATGGCCCAATCTTTATAAGCAGTGAACCAATAGAAGCAACTACACCTAGTGCAAATACCTCTGCCGACATTAAGTTACACTATTGCCTCAAATACTTCCTTTAGGAAAACATCAAGATAATTATTGCTACCTTACCCAAAGCGAGCTTAGCTTAAGGACATCATAATCCTAAATCCTTGTACCATGATTCATGCTATTGCCCGCGTGTTGGGCTCTCAAATCAAGGTACTACCAGAAAATGCCGAAAAAAAAAACGATTTCCAGCTGGATTTGAACCCGCGCCTCCAAAATTCTAATGCGGCGATCTACCAGCTGAGCCATGGCGGTCATGGCGATCTAGCCGGCGAAGCGATCCAAAGAAGCATCGAATTCTCTTCACACAGACTGATGGTTGCACCCTCGCCATCTTCTGGTAGAACAAAGCGGCCTGTATCTAAGCATCGAGGCAATTTGTTAGGTCAGCATTGATCTCTGACCACGTTCGACCCCAGATGTCGCCAGATCGAGCCAGCACAGATATAACTCTGTGTAAGGAATGAATGTTATGCCCTATTTTATATTTTATGATATTGCCCGCATGTGGAGCTCTCACAGACGATGACGAGGGGGAACCGTCAATCTGCGTGAGAAAATTCGATGCTTCTTGGGATCGCTTTGCCGGCTGGATCGCCATGCCCGCCATGGCTCAGCTGGTACACCATACATTAACAAAGACAAGTAGGGTCACTCTAAGCTCCGCCCCCAATGTAGTCTTTCCAGCTCTGCTCTCGGATACTACGCAAGCTGGCGGATCACTGGCAGATTCTGGCACCCGCTGATCTCGAGCAGTAGTCGAACGCTAATAGCTGTGGTTTGCATGGTCAATCCACCTAACACCACCTAACACGCGACACGGTGCACGGGATACAATCGGTCGGATCTATCGGGGTGCCTAAATAAGTAGTGTTTGTGTGTTACCGAGCGTTTTGCACGTATTTCACAAAAAAATGCCGGCGACATGCTCTGTATATCGCCCCATTGTCTTTTGTGCCGACTTATTCCCATTGATTTTTAAAATATCTGTTTTTAATGCTTTAATTTTATTATTGACTTGATTCTTAAGATTTTTAAATTCATTTTCCAAATTCGTGTTTCCCGGTTCTTTAACTTTTTGTTTATAAATTTTGACTAGGTTTTAGATCATTTCGAGAATTTCTTACTTATCCAATCATTATTTTCACGTATCTTATACGTCTTTTTGAATTCCGAATCTTTTTTACAAGAAGTGATTAAGTCAATTAGTTCCTGAAATGATTGAACTTCTGTAGTTGGGTATTCTTTTCAAATTTTGAGATGAATTTTTTATGATCTATTCTGTTTACTTTTTTTCTACATTTTGTCGCAAATACTGTTTTTATGTTTACACCTAAGGTTATTGACAACAAATTATGAATGGTCGGACTGTTACTGTTACTTACTACTTGAATCGTACATATCAAATTACTGCATCTATCTGACAAAACATGATCTATAATACTCCTTGAGCTATTTGCCACCCCAGTGGCCGCATCTGCAGTTATTGTGTTGAATGGTTTATTGAATAGTAAATTATATTCTATCTATACTATAGAATTCATTTCTATTGACCCCCGTATAAATAAAGTGAACGTCGACGTCGAGAATATCGCACAGTCGGATTCCCCGTAAGTAGACTAGTCCGAGTCCCTACGAAGGCAACACCTCTTACATCAGGCGGCTCGCATTTGTGAGACTCACACGGCGAGTGACCCTACTCGTCTTTGGTGGCTGGTCAGAGCGCTGGACAAGGCGCGGGCTCGAATCCCGCTGACCGTCAGTTTTTTCCAGCATTTTCTGGTAGCACCTTGATCATAACCCTTGTTTGAAACATATCCCGAATCGTATCAGGCACGATGTCCCTAGTCCACGATCGCACTGTTTCGATCTTTAGGATCTCATCAGGTGGATCTGTGTAAATCCCAGTATCAGGTTAATACCTTCGTATTACTTCCTTCGAAGTAAACAAATAGAAACAACTGGAATAACTAGAAATATCAAGAATATGATTTCCAACGTACCCAAAGCTGAAGAATAGCACATTTCTTTGGTTTGGAGGCTTGGAGCACAACTATCAGATTTTTCCCAGAAACATTTCAAAGCATACCGAGTTAAATTACTTTTAAAATTAAATTCTCGGATCGGGTCATTAGTTCGCTGATATTCCAAAAACCAAAGCACACAACAATTTGCAATGTTTTCGACTGATTGCCTCTGTCGCTTTAATTGGAAAATTATATGAACTGTGCGTGGAAACGACTTCCTGTTAGCGATAAAGCCAATCTGCATGTCACCCTTGACGCCAGGGGGAGCTTAAACATATTTCACTGCCTGTAATTTAATTTCAGTTTTGTATTTGTAAAGCATATACGGTATGAATTCACGTTGATTATCATCTGACTGTCATTTGTAAGCACCCCTCACCGTTCCATCAGTGACGTGCATGGGGCTATCAGTAATACAGGCTTTGTCTTATTACTCACACCTACTACACAAGTCGTTTGAATTTAAATATGCCTTTGGGTTATTTCACTCTCCATACGATAGCAGTAACATAGTAGATGGTAAGGCGAAGCAGGTCATCTTGGGCTGCACCTTTAATAAGTCCATAAAAAATGTGTATTACTTTCTATAAGAGGGGGCCTGGCAGTATCCTCTACTTTTCAAAGCAATTCAAACATTTCCTTCGAATACGTACCTCGAGTTACTTGATCATCGCGCTGCCTATTTATTAAAAACTATTAATTTGGTTGTATTTAAGTTTGGATACCATATTACTATCACAGCGGTGATGAAATAAGGTATTTTACTTGAAAATTGCACTAGAGGCATTGGAATGATTGTTAAACTAGCAAATAGAAAAGCTGCTTAAACTTCATGTTTTAAGTTTGTATCTTCTTTAAGGGGAATTAAATTTGACAAAAAGGGTTATAGGGGCGATTGGAGAAGCTTTTCTATATTTATGTAAAATGTAGAGCTCTTGTAATATCGTATACCTTTTAAAGCTAACTGAATATGGACTTGTTACTGTATACTTATGGTGAATTTTCCTCAATCGTTTATTGAAAATTAAAAAAATTGTTACCATGAAATACTGTTGCTTGAGTCACATCGACCTAATACTATCATGTCCAGTGCGGAATATTTTGAGAAAAAATGTGTTTTAGTTTGCGGAAAAGTATTTAAAGTGGAACAGATCTTGAGTTTTGCGTAAAAAAATATCTTCTTTTCAAAAACTTTCATGAAATCTCACTCCAGTAAAGTTGTTGAGAGACTATTTGAGAGAGTTTTTGTATACAATTTGCAATGAGTTCTGGAAGATCTTGATTTCCAACATCTAGACCCTAAACAGAATAACATGCATCCTCCTTGTTATTGGTAATTTCCCTCCACACATCCAATTTACTTTCTATTCAGTGTAATTTGCGATCGTTCCCGCAAATGGGATTTTTAGTAGAATTTTCGACGATATCCATATCACTTTTATATTCGAGGGGTGCATTTGCAGCTATCGCTTCATTAGGATTTTGTGCTTAAGTTCGGCATCCCTTTTTTCCAAGACTAACTGAGTGCTGTTGAAGGTTTGCTCTGCTCGAACACAACTAATCAACACACATGGAAGCCACTGAAATAATGTATGAAACTATGGTAAATACAAAAAATACAAAAAATATAAAAATGTATTTATTCAATATAAGCAAATAAAAATGAATTCTTTTTTATACTCATAAATACATTGGACAGCCAAATAAGGGTCACAGCCCTTGTTTGTGGAAAAAACACGACTATGACAGAAAAAAAAGATAATGAAGAAAAAGTGCTATACAGCACCATTGAACCCATATACACTATAAACATACCATATATTCGATATATGCAACCCTATAAACAAAACATCTAAAGAAACATACTCACATTGACCCCATCAGGGACACTCCAGTGCCGAACTAAAAGCATTGCTTGTCTTGTTGACACTGTAACGTGATGACTGACAAAATCGATGTGAGACTGCTATCTCATATTTAATAATTACAAAAGAATATAATAAGCTGAACCAACGAACATAGCTCATTACCTAAACAGTACAAATTGGATAGTATACAATGCTTACAACAGTATATGGCTAATGACCATACAGTCGATATCTTAAATAAACAAAAAAAAGCTGAATACTATTCCATTATTCAAGCCGCGGACATGGTAAAGACGGTGTTAATACCCAAGAGCCTATGTATTTCCTTCCTCGATTTGGATTTTATCCATTTTTTTGAGCTACTTCTATACATTGATATTGTATTCAATTGTTTAATTTCATCTGGCAGGATATTATACAGTCTAGGCCCTAGAAAGAAATAACTCCTTTGGGTAACAGTTTTTCCTACTCTGGGTGTCTTATATTTTAAGGGATTACGAGTGGCAAAGTAGCGGTCAATGCTGATGAGCTCCGATCTATTACAATGCAGTCTCATTAACACTGAGAGGCAGAATAATTGACGAATATCAAATACCTCACACTCCTCATATAAGGCTTCTGTAGGATATGTGGAGTCTTTACAAAGCATGATTTTTAATATCCACCTTTGGGCTCTCTCTAGCTGCAACATATGATTATTTGTAGTTCCCTCCCAAGCTACAATGCCATATAATAAATGTGGTTCAATCAGAGCATAGTAGAGTGTTTTCAAATGATGAATGGTGAATATTTGTTTGAGGTATCTGAATTTATAAAAAAATGAGCGTATTTTTTTAATAACATAATTTATGTGGATATCCGATCTCATGTGAGAATCAAGCATTATGCCGAGATATTTCAAATTGTATGCCACACTTATTGTCGTTTTTTGACAATCGCAGTTCCTTTTGATCATGATGTTTTCAAATTTTGGTAAATATGAGCTAAGGGATGTGAACGGGACGAAAAAGGTTTTTTGGGAGTTAACTGTTAGGCACTTGTTTTGAAAATACTTCATTATATTAAAGGCCGATTCATAAACTCGACGTTGCCGTTGCCATCGCCGTTACCTTTGGCCGTTGCAACATAAATACATGAAAACGCCTAAGACTACTCATATTCGACGTTCACCGTCGGGTCTGCCGTTGGGCGCGCCGTTTGACATAACTATTATATAACTTTTGCCGTCCGCCGTTCTTAGCCACCGTCGTTGCTGGCGTCTAAGCCAATCATAGTCGTCAGTACCGGTCATGTGATATTGTTATTATTGTTGAAGTTTAGCTGTCAAAAGGATTCTGGGTTTTCTCAAGTTTTCTGCATTGATTTTCGGTTCTATGTCCATTTTCACTAGGAAAATTCAAAGATCCTTCACAAAGCCAAAAACACTGATGATAAATCGCGATAGAACATTTTTACAAACACGATGGGAAAACTAGGTTAACGGCACGACGTCGAGTTTACGAATAGCAGTCTTGTGCTACGAACGGCGAACGTCAACCCCAACGCAACGCCAACGTCGAGTTTATGAATCGAACTATACGAAGATATGGTGGATGCGACAATTACGATGTATGCCACTTTCACCATTTTTTGAAGAGGATCAAAGTTGTGTTTTTTATAAAATGTATTTTATTAGGGTGAATAGCCGATTTTGTGGATTCAAAACAGCACATAAACATGCCGTTTATTATTTTGTGTGAAGGCGTATTGTTCCATTCCAGTATTAAATTCAGTTTTAGGTTTTTGCAATAGAAAATAAAATGTGTGCAACAGAAAAACCTTTGGTGCGGTTGGATAGAATTCTATTAAAATCTCGTTCATTGTTTTAAGCTTGGCAAAATTTTATCTAATTTTCGTCACGTGTATTGTCATTGGCAATAACGATAAGCTTTCATTCTGGGATCATGTTCGCAACGGTTAAAAATGATTAACGAGAAGTACACCTATGCGGGTTGTACAGTACCTGCTACTCATTTGACACCCAACTGGTGACAGCTGTCCGAATCATATGCACCACATGCTGGTTCTGGCCCAGTGAGAGGGAGTTCTGCGCATTCCTTGGCACACCTGTCGGACCTCTCATTAACGCCCACTACTCTGCGACTAGGCGCCCAAAAATGTTACCTTGTTGGTCGTTGCCAGTGTCTTTAGGGTATTGTGGCAGTTCCACACTATTCCGAAGTATAGTAGTTACGTCAAGGTCATCAGAGCCGCCCGGCTGACTGTCTTCACATAGATAGTAATCTTGCAGTATACTTTGTCTATACATATTCTGACGCATTCCAAAATTACGGCTATTTCTGCCTGGAAAACGGTAGTCAGTTTAACTAGGCGGAAGCTTACTTTGCCTTTACTTTACTCTTGCAAGCTCGTCAGCACACTCATTGTCACCAACACCTACACAGCCTAGTACCCAACCGGGATGTACAAAATTGCGTCAGCTAGTAAGCTGAGTGGGGAAAATCAGCTGAGCTGGCACTTCATCATTTGGTCAGCAGGCTGGAGAAAACGTTGAATCAACGGGAAGTGGCTATGGTAGCATTTCTTGATATCGAGGGTGCGTTCAACTGTACCACTACCAATTCGATAAGACGCGCCCTAGAGAGACATGGAATTGCTCCAATCCTAGTGGAGTGGATTCTTACTACTCTAGAGGGCCGAGTGGCTTCTGCAACGCTTAATGACATAAACTATAGCGTTGCAGTGGCGCGAGGCTGCCCACAAGGCGGTGTTCTTTCACCTCTATTATGGTGCTTAGTGGTGAATGACCTACTCGTGAGACTAAGCAACACAGGGGTCTACGTACAGGCCTATGCCGATGATTTGAGCATAGTGATCAGGGGTAGATTCATTAATACAGTCTCCGAGGTAATGCAAGGCGCGCTGCGTGTTGTGGAAACGTGGTGTAATGAGGTGGATCTGTCAGTGAACGCTGAAAAGACGGAGCTCGTTATGTTCACTAGGAAAAGGAAGATGGAAGGCCTCGTGAGGCCTACCTTTTTCAGAACGACACTTGAATTGTCTCAGTCAGTAAAGTATCTAGGAGTCATACTGGATCACAAGCTGACTTGGAGGCTGCACGTGGATTATAAGGTAAGCAAGGCTCGAAACTCATTATGGGCCTGCAGAAGAGTTGTCGGTAGTAGCTGGGGCCTGAGCCCAAAAGTGGTGCACTGGCTCTACACTACAATAGTTAGACCGTCACTAATATATGGCTCCATAGTGTGGTGGACCTGTATAAAGACGGAGGCAACAAGAGCCAAACTTAATAAGGTCCAACGTTTGGCATGTCTTAGTATAACCAGTGCAGTGCGCACAACACCCTTGAGTGCCATTGAAACACTATTGAATCTTCCTCCTTTGGATCTGGTAATCCAAGAGGAAGCTAGAAAAACTGGGTTCCGTCTCTGGAGTCAGGGTAGCTGGACTTTTATGAATCCAGGCAAAGGACATTCGACGATTCTAGCAGAGTTGCATGAGGATTGTCCTATTTTGTTGGCGAGGAGCGATACAGTTTCTCCTACGCATCGCTTCAATCGCAAATTTACGGTGGTGTTTCCGTCAAGGGAAGAATGGAAGTCTAGGGAAAGACAGCTCATCGAAGGAGGAGGACAGGTCTGGTACACAGACGGTTCACTCGCTAGAAAGGACTCGGGCTCGGGAGTCTACGGGCCCCGTACAAGACTTTCATTCCCTCTTGGGGGGCACACCACAGTATTCCAGGCTGAGGTCTATGCGATACTTGCCTGCGTAAATCGTATTCGGGAAATTGACGGGTCTAGGAGGCGGATTACTATCTGCTCTGACAGTCAGGCAGCCATCAAAGCACTGAGTGCTTGGAAAATAACGTCGGGACTGGTCCTGGAGTGCAGGAGGGCTCTTGACGATATCTCAGCTAAACACAAGGTATCACTGATGTGGGTACCTGGGCATGCTGGGGTAAAGGGTAATGAAATGGCGGATCATCTAGCCAGGATGGGATCCGGAAACAGTTTTGTGGGCCCGGAACCAGCCTTAGGACTGTCTGCAAATTTGGTTAGGAAAACAACTGGAGAGTGGATCCAGAATCAACACTCTCTGAGATGGAACAACATCTCTGGTCATCTCCGTCAGGCTCAGGAGCTATTAGCAGGGCCTGAAGAGAGAATAGGACGATTCTGTCTCTCTCTGGATAGGGGTAACTTGAGATTGTTAGCAGGCTTATTAACGGGTCACAATACCTTCAGGCGTTACTTGTTTGTGATGAGGGTGGTCAACGACCCAACGTGCACGTGGTGTGGTGAGGAGGAAGAATCCTCGGCACACATCCTGTGTCGCTGTGAAACCCTGGGTTATCACAGGCAGACTATGCTGGGCTCAAGAACCTTGGAACCAATAGAGATAAAACGGATAGGACCTAAGAATGTACTTGCCTTTGCCAAAAGGGCAGGTCTTAGGAACTAGCGCGGATAGAGGCGCAAAAGGGCCCATCGTGTGGCCTATGCACCAGCCACATTCCGTACTGGATAGCCTCTGGCTCTTATTCATTCAAGCTGAGTGTATTAAAACAGGTGAAAATTTTGTACATAAAAATACTTGCAGAAGTAAAAATTGGGATAAGCGATTTCAATAAAAGTTTTGCGGACCCTAGTTTATACTGAAACCGTGATCGCTCTTATTGTTTAGGAAATTAATTAAGCTCGGGACAGCTTTGTGTCGTGCTACCAAAAACGTCCATTCAACAGATTGGCATAACAGTCTATACGTTGCAGAGTTGACGAACGCCCTTATAACCTATCCATCATCTCGTTCGCGATGTGTGAAGCAAAAGAACCACAGCACGAAGCCATTATCATGATACTAGATACACAAAAATCTCGTCAAACGTCAAAACCTACCCTTTCGGCACAATAGCGGCCTTTTGTTCTATACCACCGTGAAAATCAATTTAACTCGGCTATTTTGCAGCAATAGCCGAGGTTGAACAGAATGTCGCGTTTTCGGGCTTTTAATTTTTCCGATGACTAGTCAGTTTTTCTTTTGTTTTCGACCGGACGATCAACAAAAGGCCAATTGCCTGGGGTGATTTTCTAATGGAACAACGAGTCTTCCGTTTCATGTGCGATGTCGGAGTGTAGCAGAAATTAGCTGTCCCTTTTGAAAAGCGTCGTGTGGATAGGAAAAGCTTTTGATCACGTACCTCATTTCCATCGTCAAGTTGTAGCTATTGCTGTATATTTCATGCAATTTGTTGAGTGCACCGCAGAATATAGGTGTTTGCGGCACAAAGAAGACAAATAGGGTTTAGGGAGAAATTTAGGTGAAATTTGTGACGTACAATTTGAACTAGGCTAAAAATGGCTGACAGCTCAACATAAGTAAAAAGCACATAAAAATGAAGTCAAGTTGATTACCTCAGTACTTCCCACAAATTACGGCTATGCCAGTTTATTGCCTTCCGATAGCATGAAGCTATAGTCCTCGCTATAGTCCGAGATTTTCTTGCAACTAAATCGTTGCCCTTCCGGCAGCAGAAAAGGTGTGTTATGCCGCTAGTTTTTTTTCACAGGTCAATGAATCGCCTATCATAAATATATGCTCGCCAAGGTAATAACACTGTATCGAAATTTCACTAAAATCAATTCAACGGTTTCCACGTTACACAATACAGGAGCTTTAGTCGTATGTGTCTATTATGCCGCTAGATCCTTCTTTCACGGGTCAATCAACAGCCTATTATGAACACAACACATTTTTCAGTTTTACAACCCCCAACCACCCCAATTTCACCCCACCTAAAAAAAAGTAGAAAATGATCAGAAACCCCTAAAACACCTAAAAACGGAGTTTCAGCAAAAGATCTGTTTGAATAACAACAGTTTAATTGATTGTATTTCCTTCAATCCTACCCTACTTGTAACTACATAGTTCCAAGTATGTCATCAGACTTGTTGATACCCTTTTCAACGTCAGCTATAAGACATATCAGTAAATCCACATGTTTGCTATCTTTTTCTTCAGGATTTTTAATTGTTTTCTAATTACTCCGCCGCCCATGCACCGATTTCCAAAATTAAAGCAGAATTTCATACTACGACTCAACGGCATATCGCTACCAAAATTTCGTCACATGCAGCATACCAAGATTATGAGGCTGGGAAAACGCTAACTGACAAACAGACAGACCCAGAGACCGACACACAGAGACCCAGGGAAATTAGTGAGGTGGATTTTCGTTCTGTAGATATTAGATATCATAAAACGACCTATCGGTGTGGGAAGTGAAGTGGCTTGACTTCTCGGTCTCTAGGACTTTGTCAATTCCACTCCATTGCCCTCCGATTTTACACTTTGCCTACAATTCATAGACCTACTCTCTCAATGAGACCAATTCTATCTTCCATTAGTCGCTTCAATAATAACTTAGCGGCCTTTCAAACCAATATTTTGACTTTAGCTTACAATACATAAAATATGATTTTCATGTCAAGGATTCTTTTGCTATCAGTGCATTTATCAATGACTACAACCTTGATCATTATGAAATTGTCAGCTTTAACGTAGTCTCCCTCTTTACTAAACTTTACTAAATCCCAGAAATTTGATATCCGACAACTATACAGCTATAACATATTGAATTTCGTCCACAAAATAAAAATTACATCAACTTCAATAGCCATGAACATAATACACGAACCAAGAATAGGACCTTAAGACCTCCTATATTTAAGTCAATAGGCCAAAAAAGTTTAATATATCTATGTTGCTGCATATACGATTTACTTCCTGCTTCACTGAAATCCATAAAATCTCATATTGTATACAAGAAAACAGTCGAAAATTGGATAATGGACACACCCAGAGAAATTTTTTCAAATGTTTTTAACACGATTTTGAACTGACACACTTACAAGTTTTTAATATAGTTAGTATTAGTTTTAATATACGTGTTGTAAAATATATGTATGTATTATAACCCACGCACAAGGTCAGCACCTTCTGTGTGTCAAACAATTTATTTGCCCTGTATTGTTGGTGAATAAATTATTATTATTATCTAATCATCACCACTACAGAAACACTGAGATGATTTGGATTTTGAGTCTTTCTTAAAAATCTTAAAATTTATTTTTGATTCAAATTCTTTTGCCCTTAAAGACTATTTTTGGTGTTCTTGGCACCAATCTTACTGTTGACTATAATGATTTACAGCGAGTGGTAACAATAGATGTAGACGATAAGATCTTAAATTCATTTCTCGCAATCTGTGGTACCCCGTGCGGATTCGAAGGAGTTTCCCTACAGCTGCATATCAAGCCTCAGCAACAGTTCGAGTGGATCGCATTCTGTCACTTGTCGCGGATGATAATCTTGCCGGTCTGTAGTTCTTCTACGTGCTCCAGAACCTTTAGTTCGCTGTGTAAACTGGGGCTGTCGTCTTCTAGGGGGGTTCTTTATACAACCAACTAGTTTTTAGTTAAATGTAGGTAAAAAGCGCTTGAATATCTGAATGGCTGAATCAACAAGTGTTAGATGTGTACTAAAGAGGATACTGCCAAGCCCTCCACGAATTTTTAATACGAATATTCCTTTTACTTCCCACACCGATAGGTGAGGGGAGTATTGTGATCGCGAAAATTTTCGATTTTGAGATAATACACTTTTTGGGCGTTTTATGATGTGTACATAACGAAAATCCACGTCACTCATTTCCGTCGGTCTGTCTGTCGGTCTGTCTGTCGGTCTGTCGGTCTGTCTGTCTGTCTGTCTGTCGCGTTTTTCTACCCTCGTAATCTCAGCAACCGCTGCATGGATCGTGATGAAATTTGGGCAGCGGTATGCTGCGGGGTCGTAGGAGGTAATGTTCCTATAATTTTGAAAATCGGTCCATAGGCGGCGGAGTAATTAGCAAAAAACAAAAAAAATTAAATATTGCTGAAACTTCGTTTTTAGGCGTTTTAGGGGTCCCTGATCATTTTCTACTTTTTTTTGGGTGGGGGTGAAATTGGGGTGGTTGGGGGGTGGGGGGTTGTAAAATTGAAAAATTTGTTGTATTCGAAATAGACTACCCACTGACCTGTGAAGGAAGACCTAGCGACATAAATAACTTTTTTAGGTCTATCCGAACATTGCCTTATGCCTATTACAGAAACTAAAGGACTTAGAATTTTTTCCGATGTATATACATACGAGTATTGCTTTAGATCGTTCTATATTATGTAACGACGAAACTGTTCAATTGATTTTAATGGAATTTTGACACAGTATTACTACCGTGGCGAGGATGAAAAATGCGTATGGTTTTTATAAATCGTGCCAGTGGCGGCGCAGAAACAATAAAAAAACTAAAAATATAAAAACAACTCAAACTTCGTTTTTAAGCGTTTTAGAGGTTCCTGATCATTTTCTGCAATTTTTTGGATGGGGGTGAAATTGGGGTGGTTGGGCGGTTGGGGGTTGAAAAATTAAAAAATTTCTTGTACGCATAATAGGCTGTCCACTAAGAAGATCTAGCGACACAAATCACCTTTTTAGGTCCATCCGAACATTGCCTAGCCTATCACGGAAACTAAGGGACTTAGAATTTTCTGTATACTATACGAGAATTTATTGGTTTAAATCGTTTTGTATTTTGTAACGTGGACACTATTAAATTGATTCTAATGAAATTTTGACACAGTATATTGTTACCGTGGTGAGAATAGAAAACGCGTATGTTTGTTAAAAATCTTGTCAGTGGCAGCGTAGCAATAATCAAAGAACGCGACAAGTATGAAAGCAACTCAAAGTCGGTTTTTAGATGTTTTAGGGGTTCCTGATCATTTCCTACCAGTTTTTTGGGTTGGGGTGAAAGTGAGGTGGTTGGGGGGTGGGGAGTTGTAAAACTGAGAAGTTTTTAGTATCGATAATAGGCTGTCCATTGACCTGTCAAGGAAAGACCTAGCGGCATAAGACAATTTTAGGGGGAGGGGGTTCTGGCGATTATTTGGTTGCAAGGGATCTTAGACTAAAGCTTCATGCTATGGGAAAATAATAAACTGGTATCAGCGTAATGTGTGGGAAGTACTGAGTCAATCAACTTGACTTCATTTTTTTCTAGGTGTTTGGATTTCACTGGCGAACAGTATATACATATAGTTCTGGGAAGTCCGAAAAAATTGTCAAAAGAGTACTAGTGTAATAGCGTAAAGACGTTTGTAAAATAATGTATGCTCCTTCGACCACGTTTGGTGAGAGTATTATAGTTTTTGTGATGCAAAGCAATATTATATCAACTTAAAAATATATACAAAACTAGGCATATTACAGATAAGTTGATCCTTCCTGCTGCTGCCTTATTCGCAGTCTACAGCTTATCCAATATCTGCTCCTAAGTCTCATCAACCCAGACTAAATTATATAATTCTCACCACTGGAAGAAGATGGTGGAAAATGGGTGAAGAGAAACAAAGGAGGTTAATAAGATGACAGAGCGGGGAGAAATGCGATTTATCTCTTCCATGTAAATTTTCTCGGTATTGAATTATAATATTAATCATTCACGATCTTTCCCAGCTGCGCTGCCGTAAAAAATGGTGGAAGATATTTGAGTATTGGAAAATTTTATGCTGGATTTAGATTAACTTGCTTCAGGCAGATTTGGTGTTTATGCTAGCAAAGTGCGGGTTGGGAAAATATAGCTATAGAGGATATTTATTGAATATACGGAAAAAGGTTATGGAAAGTTGATTCGTTTCGAATTCCTGCAGATTTTTTAACATTTTGATACTAAGGTTGCACGTAAGGTTTCCACATGAAAATAAGGGCCTCCATGTCCAGGTAAGGAACCTAATCTTTTCCTCGTTGGCTGCTGTTTCAACAACACCACGCTTGCATCTCACTTATATAGGGTGGGTCAAGTTAAACGCCTCGGACACTTATGACTAAACTATATAATTATCTTTTCAGAACATAACTATGCGAGTAATGTATGTAGATCAGGTGTCTTTTAAATTGAATACCGTATACCTATATTATGATATATGTTCAGATTCCTTGGTTCCAGTGTGGCTTTAGGTATTACATATAGAACATAAAAACGAACCGCTGAGGTGTAAAACATCATTTTTGGTGTGAGTATATAACTATATATCACAAACAAATTTAATATCGCAGCGATTATTAAACTTAGAACGCTGTGACTTTGCAGTATGACTAAACACGAAGTGTGTCACCTTAGGTTAGACGATCAAATTTGAACTGATTTTGTACTGGGATAAGTCGATAGATTAATTTTGGAAACTTCAATCAGAGACAACTTAATTTTTTCAGATGGGAATGCCTACTAGCTACTGCATTGTACTAGAGATATAAAATTTCCAAAGCCGTTAGCAATTTTAGAATGAAAGAAAAACTATCAGCGGTGGTTGCTGGCAGTCGATGTTCAGCACGCAATTCAGCACAGTGACATAAAAAAGTAGTCATTTCCGTCAAAGTGAAAAGTAACGATACCTAAAACTGGAGCCCTTAAAATCTAGTATCTACTAGCTAGATCGCAAAAAAGTATACTGAAAAATCAGATTTTAAATTTTGGCCAGGTAGATTATGTTTCATATGCTAAGAGATTTTGTTCATTCTCAATTTTCTGCGATCTTGCTAGTAGGTACTAAAAAATTTGCAGAACTCCCATTAGATGTATCGTTACTTTTGACTTGACGGAAATAGGTAGTTTTTTACATAATAAAATAAAAATTCCACATTTAATGAATTTAATTAGTTTAATGAAATGTGGAGTTTTGTTCTGGAGATAATAAAATGCAAGTTTTTTTCTGATATCTAGTTTTATGCCAAAAATGGTATTTTACACCTAAACGGTTCATTTTTAGTCGCATATGCTATGCATAGATTCACACTATAATTGACGAAGGGATCTAAATATGCAATAAAATTCAGGGTGCTCCGTTTAAAAAACACAATCTTGCTATGTCACGCATTTATTAGACATACATATAAAAGTGATTATACTTAAAAGGTAGTCCAACTTGACATACATGCACTCACATAGTTATTTCTCTGAAAAGAGATATCTTTTAATCATAAGAGTGAGAGACTTTGAGCTTCAGTCAACCTGGATGCAGCTATTATCAGAGAAGAGAATAATTTCTACCTCAGGCTGTGTTTCCACCAGAGATGTGCTAGGAAGATGAGCGGTGTGAGGATGTGTAGTGAAGCTGTGAAACGGTGTGCAGATGAGCGTTGCGAAGATATGTAGCGGGCTCTTTTCAGATTGCCAGAGAGCGGGGTGCATCTGTAGGTAGGTCAAACGATTCTATTGGTTCATTAAAAACATATTCCTCGTAGCACATCTTTGCACATCTCTGGTGGAAACGCTAAGCGGGCTCAAGGATATCACAATCCTTGCGCGAGCCGAATCGCATCAGGCACGATATCCCTAGTCCACGATAGCGCTGCTTCGATCTTTTGGATTTCATCAGGTGGACCTGGGTACAGCCCGGTATCAGGCTGATATGAAAGCAGTGAACCAGCAGAACCTACGCCGAGGCAAATACCCCTATCTCCATTAAATCACTGGCGGTCATAGCTTACTTGACAGGGGGGGCATGAAAGATTCATCAAGTATGTAGTATTAATTATGTATTGACTATGATCACAGTTTGTTTTCAGCTGAAGTTCATATCATGCGATATATTGTATACACATTGTAGGAAAAACAAAAATGGAATAAAACGTATGAAATTAGAACTTTTACTATCATGCAGTAACGTATGAGCTGTTTAGGATTTTTGGGAGGGGCACGGCTCATAGCCTCCCTCCAATGACCGCCAGTGTATTGAATTACACTACTAGATCGAGTGCTTATTTTGGGAAAACATGAAAAAAATGATTTCCACTTCAATCAAAGTGAGCTCAACGGAGAAGTTGTTTATGTCGGTTTATCTTTTTTTATGGCCAGCCTCCCGCGAACGCTGAAACCCTCCGGCGCTGTAGAAGCGCTGCGAGAAGATAATAGTATCGGTGCACGTAAGATTTGAAACGCTGCAGGTTGTAGCCTTCTTCTTCTTTCGGTGCCATATCAGGTCCCCCTAACGTTGGCAATTACAATGGCGAGTTGTTCACGGCTTTCGGCTATTCTGAATAGCTCTTCTGCACTGCCTATTCGCTTCCAGTCTCTAATATTCTTGAGCCATGCCATCTGTTTCCTTCCAATTCCTCTTCGTCCCTCGATTTTTCCCTTCATTATAAGTTGAAGGATTTTGTTTCGGTCACTTCTAAGAACATGTCCCAGGTTGTAGCCATCAAGAAACAAATCCGATGGCAGCTCATTCCACAGCGTTGAAAGAAAGAATGCTGGAGAGACTGGCTCGCAGAACCTCTCTAGTGTTTCTCATTAGGGCGGCCTTTGGTGTTATTATCTAGGAGCGTTCTCGAACATCTTCCGTAATATAATCTGTAAAACAAGGACAGGTCAGCCACACTTCTTTGATGATGCACCAGGCTATAGAGGTCCTTTGTGAGGTTAGGCGTATTGATTAGTTTAATTGCTCTATTATGGATAGTGTCCAGAACTTTAGAATGTGCTCGGAGCACATCGCCGCACATGGGAGCAATGCTCCAACGATGGTCGGACCTGTGCCTTGTAGAGGACAAATAATAACTCTGTTGCTGCTTTCTACAGCGGAACAAAACTTCGAGCTTCTGGGATGCCGTTTTACCAATACTGACGACATGGTCGTGCCAGGACATGTTATTGTTGATCCATCTCCTATCCACCATCACTGAAGGTTATAGTCTATGGGTACCTACTTGTCCGATTCAGCGGTTTGTAAGAATACTCTGTATAGCCTCCCTTTCATGTTCACGAAGTATCTTTTCTTTCTTCCTGCACCCTTCCTCTACCCCTTCATTCCTCGTCTGGAGAAATCCGTGCACACACACGCATCTTTTTAATTTTAGCAGCTGTGTTTTGATGTTTCTCCATTTTTCAGCATTAGTACCCCCTCTAAACCATCATCTGGTACAAAAATACGGTCTCAATTGTTACTATTGAAGTTTCTCAATCTATCAGTGGGGGTTATAGTCTATAGTTACCAACTTGTTTGATTCATCCACCGCTTGTGAGAGTACTCTGTATAGCATCTCTTCCAGGTTCGCCAAGCTTCCTTTCTTTCCTCCTGCTCCCTTTCACTAAACTCTCAT
The DNA here is from genome assembly GCA_951848785.1 of Callosobruchus maculatus. Taxonomy (NCBI): domain Eukaryota; kingdom Metazoa; phylum Arthropoda; class Insecta; order Coleoptera; family Chrysomelidae; genus Callosobruchus; species Callosobruchus maculatus. Next base: position 7,366,346 of record CATOUR010000100.1, read on the forward strand.
CCCCCGTCTGGAGAAATCCGTTCCCGCATACGCAGGTTTTTAATTATAGCAGCTGTGTTTTGGTTTCTCCATTTTTAAGGATTAGTACCCCTCTACATGGGAGCAATATTCCAACGATGGACGGACCTGTCCCTTGAAGAGCGGTAATAGTTGCTCTGTTATACACAGCTTCCCACAGGGGAACAAAACTCCGAGCTTTTGGGATGCCGTTTCAACAATACTGACGAGGCTGTTGTGCTAGGATTCACATATCAGTGAAGGTTGTAGTGTATGGATATCTGATTCATCCACCGCTTGTGAGAATACTCTGTATAGCATCGCTTCCAGGCTCGGCAAGCTCTCTTTCCTTTCCCCTGCTCCCTTCCATTACTTCCTCATCCCTCGTCTGGAGAAATCCGTGCAGCTTTTTAATTTTAATAGCTGTGTTTTGGTGTCTCTCCATTTTTCAGCATTAGTACCCATCTAAAATATCATCTGGTGCAAAAATACGATCTCAAATGTTACTATTGAAGTTTCTCAATCTATCAGTGGGGGTTATAGTCTATAGTTACCAACTTGTTCGATTCATCCACCGCTTGTGAGAATACTCTGTGTAGCATCGCTTCCAGGTTCGCCAAGCATCCTTTATTTTCTCCTGCTCCCTTCCATTACTCCGTCATCCCTCGTCTGGAGAAATTCGTGCAGATTTTTAATTTTAACAGCTGTGTTTTGGTGTTTCTCCATTTTTCAGCATTAGTACCCCTCTAAAACATCATCTGGTGCAAAAATGCAGTCTCAACTGTTACTATTGAAGATTCCCAATCTATCAGTGGAGGTTATAGTGTGTAGTTACCAACATGTCTGATTAAGCCACGGTTTGTGAGAATGCTCTATATAGCATCCCTTCCAGGTTCGCCAAGCATCCTTTCTTTCCTCCTGCTCCCTTCCAGTACTCCCTCATCCCTCGTCTGGAGAAATCCGTGAAAATTTTTAATTTTAGCAGCTGTGTTTTGGTGTTTCTCCATTTTTCAGCATTAGTACCCCTCTAAAACATCATCTGGTGCAAAACTACGGTCTCAACTGTTACTACTGAAGTTTCTCAATCTATAAGTGGGGGTTATAGTCTATAGTTATCAACTTGTTTGATTCATCCACTGCTTGAGAGAATACTCTGTATAGCATCGCTTGAAGGTTCGCCAAGCTTGCTTTCTTTCCTCCTGCTCCCTTCCAGTACTCCCTCATCCCTCGCCTGGAGAAATCCGTGTAGCTTTTTAATTTTAACAGCTGTGTTTTGGTGTTTCTCCATTTTTCAGCATTACTACACCTCTAAAACATCATCTGGTGCAAAAATACGATCTCAACTGTTACTATTGAAGTTTCTCAATTTATCAGTGGGGGTTATAGTCTATAGTTACCAACTTGTTCGATTCATCCACCGCTTGTGAGAATACTCTGTGTAGCATCGCTTCCAGGCTCGCCAAGCATCCTTTCTTTTCTCCTGCTCCCTTCCATTACTCCGTCATCCCTCGTCTGGAGAAATTCGTGCAGATTTTTAATTTTAACAGCTGTGTTTTGGTGTTTCTCCATTTTTCAGCATTAGTACCCCTCTAAAACATCATCTGGTGCAAAAATACGGCCTCTACTGTTACTATTGAAGTTTCTCAATCTATCAGTCGAGGTTATAATCCATAGTTACCAAATTGTTTGATTCATCCACCGTTTGTGAGAATACTCTGTATAGCATCGCTTCCAGGTTCGCCAAGCTTCCTTTCTTTTCTCTTCCTGCTCCCTTCCACTAGACTCTCATCCCCCGTCTGGAGAAATCCGTGCACGCACACGCAGGTTTTTAATTATAGCAGCCGGGAGCTGGCCGAGGCGGCAAGGCGCGGTTCGCCGGTCCACAAATAATAGGAGGAGTAAATCACCGTTAACAAGACAATGATGAGCCGCTTTGCTCGCCGCCATTAATCCAACGCGTCACTTCTCTAATGACCCCACGCCACGGTCCAGATACCACGCAGAGAGCAACGAAGGAGAAGCTGGGGGATGAGACGTTCAGGTAAATATTGCATTTTCTTTTGCTGATGCTGTGTACTTGGTGAAACTCTTCTAATAGTATTAGTGTGTACTTGGTGAAACTCTTCTAATAGTATTAGTAGTTTTTTTGCTCTCGAACCGTGGAGGGTAAGTGCTGCATGGTGTTACGGTCTAAACAAATTCAGACCCCTTAAAACCATGGATTTAACGTTTTTGTGGACAACTTCTTAAATGTTAAGCGAATAAGTATAATTTCCTACCTGATTCTATGTATGGGTTGTATATTTCTAAATAGCTACAAAAAGGTTGTAAGACTGAAGTACTGCAGACCACTTTATTGAACTGTATCGTACAATATTTCTCATTTAAGCGTACTACATCATATATTCTGTTGCACCTGTCGAACTTCCTCGTCCCAGTCAGCGACTATCTATTGACTGTGTTGACTTCACCTGAAATAGTAAACAACTTAGACAAGGAAAGAGAGAGGACGGAACCCGCGACTGACATTTCTGATACCAAATGGCACCAAAGCGCTATTCCCAGTGGCGTAACTAATGGGATTAACGTTCTGGTTGAGCTATTTGTAGAAATAATCTTTTTCAAATAAAATTTAATAAAATATTGTTATTCAGGGTTTCTATATGGCCAATTTCGCCATCCACAATTAAAACTTAAGTGACTAACATTACCGTAACCGTGATTTTCATTCGACTGCTGTTTTGTGGCCAATAATATATAAAAATTGATAATGTATATATTTTATTCAGTCATGAACATGTTATGTTCATTTGCAGTATATGACTGATGGAAGACACGATCATACTTCTACCCAGAAAGAAAAAAACTGCTTGTAGTTTGTAGTAAATCAATTTTTTATTATTAAAGAACACATAATACCTATAGTATATTTATATTTATTGACATTATGTTTATATATAAAATACTGTCTATTACATACTGTAAACAGAAGCAGCAATAAAACATTTTTGTTATTATAGATTAGCTTACGAGATTGAGGAATTTGATGCCTTCAATCTCGGAGTCCCCATATGCAGTAAAAAAATCTACTTGCTGTTACGCTGTTACTTGCTGTTTGTAGTGTGTAATGAAGAGCAGTATTTTTAATTACTCCAACGAGGCTTTTTTATACATAACTTCTTTTTGCGACGGTGGCAATAATTAATGAAAAAGCTGGGGGGTTAAACATAAAAATTATCTCAGACATGAAATAAAGTAAGTTTTGGGCTAGAAATACAAAGGTCCTTTAATCTTATCCAAAATCAAAACATTTACAAAATTAGAAAATGACTCCTAGATTAGCTAGTAGTAAATAAAAACGAACAATTCATTCAATATAGGTGAGGTCCTATAACTTACATAGAAATTACAACTCTATTTTATCACTTAACCCCTTGCTTCCAGTAAGTTCTAATTTATTGCAGTTATGTATTTACTTATGGGGAAGTTTGGGTGAAACTCAGTATTGTGTGCTTCAACAAAAATAATTTTTTTGTAGGAACGTGGCATTTCGCTTGCTCCTACAATTGATGGCAGTCAATATTACAGTCACGAAGGTCAAAAACTACCAATATTTTACTGCCCTTTAAACAGAATCATTTTTGTTAATTGGCTCCGAACTGGATTGTCCTGTTGTGATCGAGATTTTACAATAAAATGGATTCTGATATTTAAGTATTTTGTGCATACAGCTTTTATTAAAAAATATATATGATTTACATCATTTTCTAATACGTGACGTTCTAAGCAGCTGAAAATAGGGGTGCCTAGAAAACTTGATATTATTTTGCTTATCAGCAAAGGTACAAAATGTTTGGTGTGAATACAATTTTCATTAACTCTCAGAAAATGTTCCGATTTCAAACATATCTTGATAACATCATTTGATGGGTAAGTCAGACCGCCGTGGCTTTTAAATTCAATTAGGGAATTGAGAAACCGATCTCTAGTACCAATCAATGCTGTGACACATGTTTCACATTTTATTGTTTTTTGTAATTGGTGCGAAACATAACCAGCAATATATTGCACAATTTGGGATGAACATTCACTTATCACAGGTGCATTCATGATGTAGTCATGATCCTTCCAAATAGTTTCTAGATCATCAGAAGGCTCATTTATGTCTATTAAACTATGGTTAGATAAACTACTATTAATTACATCTTCAGACCTTACATTTTTTGTAGAACTACTTAGAATAGGGATTTGATCTAATGGAATACAGTTACCCATACCGCCCTCTCTAATTTCTGCTCGAACCAGAAGCCTTTTGTAAGCAGCTAGAAACTGTCGAGCGGTTGGGTTATTATTCCAGCCACCTCTTGATCTAATTGACGAAAAGAATAATTCTAAATGATCTTGACTAATCTTATACAACGGAAGGTACAGTAATGTTTTTCTCTCAGAAACAAGTTCTTTGTACAATCCTAAAGAACTTGATAATGAAATTATTAATCCAATAAACCCAGTTTTTCTGTTAGACATGATTACTTGCTCATTATTAGATAATTTCAACTTTGAAAGATAAAAAATTGCACTATTGATAAATTCCGCAGATCGATCTATATTTTTTTGACATAATGCTTTTTTATAACCTGGTGCTACTAGGGTTCTGCTGTTTAAAATATCGAAAATGCTATTTACAATTCTAATAAATTTAACTGTTGCCTGACTACCTTTAAAATCCTCAAGATTCAGCTTTTTTTCGCAATACTCAATAGCATCGGCTACTGATGCACTAAGTAACTGAACTGCAAGCCGAACCTTCATTTTTTGTTTGAAAAAAAATAATATGAGCGCGACGTAACTTATTCCCTAAATGTAAGCCCTCGCTAGTTTGCAGCTTCTCTAGAAGCGCTATGTATTTCCATTGAATAAAATTGTTATCACAATCAATTAGGATTTTCTTTTCACCAAATGCATTGCGAACAAGTTTTATCATATGACATGGATCATAAAAAATATATACATTGTGATCTGTAACTCTGAAACTTGTCTGTATATTTGAAATGTTAAATAAGAATCCAAAGTTATGACACATAGCGGTATTAGATGGAGCACCATCGAATGTGATTGACATAACTTTGGCTCCCGTATCTTCAATCAGATGGATGCATTGAGATACAATTGAATGTTTTTGACTGCCATTCAAAGAATCTGTAAGAAAGTAACCGACAGGTAATTTCCAAGTTCCATTGATGCAAACCAACATTATAACAAAAGCTTCTTTGGCTAAAGCATTAGAGTCATCGTTTAAATTTGTACCACAGTTCACATAACCATGGAATTTTTTTCCATCCCATTCTAAATGTTTCCGTATGGCTATTTCATCGATAATTAATGAACAAATTATTGGTCTGTCAGATGATTGAACCTTATTTCTTAAGGTATTTATTGATTCCTTGGTAAAACCAGGCTCAGCATCCACATTCTGAAACCATTTAGCAATAGTTTTGCTATGCGGGAGACAAGTGTCAAAAACATCTCTCACATAGTTGTATGCCTTTGGTGAAAAAAAATGTAATGTCAGGGCAAATTTCCTAAGTTCAGGTGAATATTGAACATTTCTCCCCATTTTTCTGTTCAATATTTCTATGTTAACCTTGCTCATATTTTGAACTAAAACTAAATTTTCTTGAGATAGTAAATTTTGTCGCTCTAATTCCTCAGCAATTATTTTTAAAGAGGCTACTTTTTTGTGTGCTCTTTTCAGTGATTGACCAAGGGCACGGATTTTTTTCGTTTTTTCCTTATTCTTATCTTTTTGCAGCAGCAGTTCTCTTCTAAGTTTCTTTTTCCGGGGAGAGTCGTCCTGTGCAGCCAGAGCTGAGGTTGATGGCGATGGTTCTGGATGAACATCACGTTCACGGGGTCTTTTTCTTTCTTTTGCCTAAAATAACAGAGCTGTATATTAGACAATGTTTGAAACATTATTTCCGAAAGAAAGACAGAACAAATTAATTTATGATTTAAGTAGATGTGAATGAGTGACTGAATCTTATAGGAAAAGTGACAGTAACATTTTGTTTTGATTTCGTATCGAGTAAACACACCTAAATATAGTTGTTTAATAATGTAACTGTAACACAAGAAATTATTACATTTTTGAGGTTAGCTGCCTTTTGATTTTCATAGCTATCAATTTTTAAATGGTTATTCAGCCATTCGTAATCGTATTTCTCCTTACTTTATTGCACTGTTTATTTTGGAAACGTCATCACTAATACTCAAATATAAAACCAAATTTGAGACCATAAATATAGAATATAGGCATAAGGCATAAGAATGATTTTAAATTAATATCACACCCAAATCATAACTCATTAATGATCCAATTATATACAATGGAGTGAAGATTTATAACAAACTTCCTCCTCACAGGTTTTAGTGAATATCCCAAAAGTTTTGTTTGTTATTATATAGCTTTGTCAATAAGAATCTTGTAAATTCTTAGACTATAAAGTATATCGATCTATCTATCTATCCATCTATCCATCTATCCATCTATCCAACTATCCATCTATCCATCTATCCATCTATCCATCTATCATAATCCTAGAATGTTTATTATTTTAATATTGATTAAGCGTAGACAATGTAAGCTAGGAATTATAACTTACAATTTTTGGACGTAAGTATTCCGGAAGCTCGTCAAATATGGTGGGGACTGCTCCTTTCAGAAGATATACTTTTTGATTTGTTTGATGAAGGAAATTCTGTTCAAAATGCTTAGAACAAAGCCTATCGTTGCTTGTAGGCTTCCAACCTTCGATCCTCATATTTTTGATCCATAAATCATGTCTAGGAAGATCTTTAGGAAACCTGTCGAGGAAGAAAGAAAATTAATTTTATTATTCATACAACTACAAATAAAGGCCACCCTTGTAATGCACACCTTGTATAAGTGTATTGGTATATTATATATTACAATGCAAAGTCATAATATTTCTATTCAAAATGTAAGCTATAATAGATACGCCACTGGAAAACTGATTGTATTTGAACCAAAAAATCCCTTAAAAACATAATTTTTAGACTTTACGTGCTCAAAAACATTATGATTCGCATGTTAGTGGTACATTCCAAATTATATTTCGGATACACATATATCTTTGAACTAGATATCGAGATATTTGCATGAATTTCGGATACACCAAAAAAATAAGATCATAAATTTACCTGTGAAAAGTGATTCCTGGCTCCTTCCTGCTGCTGTGGCTTTTACAACGGTAAGCTGCACACCCCACCATTACGCTCACCATAATATTTCACAATTATTGGTCTTAAAAACGTTAAATATCGCAAAAAACACCACCTTGACACTACCGTCAGTTTTCCACCAGCATTTTGACAGCTATTCATTTTCGGTATCAGCTAATCCATATAGCATCAAATGGGCGTGCGGTATCCCCTCTCTTTCCTTATCTAAGGTAAACAACATATAGTAACCTTAATTATAGGGGATTTTACATACACCATAGCAGTCTAAGCTATATCTTGTCTTTATTTTCAAAATTAGAAACCATTTCATTCAGACTTCTCAATGGGTGCATTCAGCAGACTCAACAGTTGCGGAGCAGCTACCAAGTTTTCTGCTGAACGCGTGCGTTACCAAGCAGCTACCGCTCCAGCGGTCGCCATTTTTTGTAGCAATAGAAAAGTACGCTCACTTGGAGCGGAGCGGAATAAGCTGCTTTTGACCTTGTGAGTGTCACATGTCATGACACTTGTTATAGGTTATGTTGTCATATTTAAAAGAAAAAGTCCACACTACTTTACACATTCCAAAACATTGATACAATCTGACATATCTTTTTTATTTTTTATAACCTCAAATGTGATCACTCATTTGACATTTCACTGGCAACTGACAGGCGTCACAAACTATTTATCCGTGATATATCAGAGCGCTCAAATAATGCTTTTCAGCAGAACGCCAACTGTTGAGATGTAGCGGCTACAAAAGTAGCGGCTCCCGATCTTTCTGCTGAATGCAACCATGTTTACAATGGTTGTGTTCAACGGGACTTAGCGGACGTAAGCGCTTGTGGGCGCTTTGCGCTAACTAACCGATGAACGACAAGCTGTCAAAAAAGCGCCAGTCAGCTTGGTTAGCGCTTTTAGAAAGCGCTATTTGGTTAGCGAAGCGGACAAAACTAGAAAAAGTTATTTGTAGTTCTGAGAGACGCTGTTACCTTTGTATAGTGTCTATTTAATATTAGGATTTGTGATTTATAGCCTAGGCTTTTGACAATACGGATTATAAATATTAAAATATGGAGATGGATATGACAGTTTTATCACGTCAAAAAGAAAGTCGTCCAGCGGTCACACCTAGCCCCTGCAGGCGCTTGCACGCTAGCGCTTTTGGGCTAAGTCCCATTGAATACACCCACTTTGTTGCTATCTGACAATCTGACAGATAAGAATGAGGTTGGGTAATGGGTACACGAAACATTAAAATACCTAGATATGGACAGCTGAAGGAAGGTTAACAGAGTTTGGCTACCTGTCAATTGTCTGGAGATGAAAGTGATGGGTTTGTGATCATTCCTCTCCATCTTCTTTTCCTGATAAGGTAGTAAAAAGTAGCAGTATCGACGATTTGGCCATTGCATGGCTTTGCATTACCACATTGGTGGGATCTAGCTAAATCTGAAAGGGAAACGAGGGAAATCTCCATAAGGCCACTCAACATCCAAGGTGGGTACCCTAACTTCAACACAGTTCATTCTAACAGCTCTACTGCTTACCTGCTTCTAATGCTTGACTTTGTTTGCAGGCTTTTTTTCTTTACTTTCCCTTTTTCTGCCATTTCCTTCTTCTTTTACGCTTGAGTCCAATTACTGCTTCTGCTATAACGCTGCATGGCTGCTATATAGCTATCACTTTCACCTGCCTGGTAGCCACGTAGCTGCAGGACTGGGTCTAAGGACGACCGGTCTGTTTGCATGACTGCTTGAGCTATGCTATTAGACGTTTGACCATTGGGACTTCCACGCATCTAGCCCAGGATGTGCAACAGATAAAGGTGGGATAGTTAGCGTTAAGTTTCATAGATATTAAGTGCTGCAAGACTTTAGTCAGAGAACACCTGTAAGAAAGGTATATTTATTAGTTATTTGTATAGTAACATCGTAAGCTACTACTTACCATTTGTATTTGAATCCACCTCTTCAGGGTGAATGTAGCTTCGCACCCCAAGTATTCACTAAATACTGAATTTATATATTGCCCATATCTCCTCTACATTCTAACGATGGCGTAATAGCACTAAATTAAAGTTAAGAACCACACTCTGAGTTATTTTATCTGGGGGTACAAGGAACCACCCAACGTTTCCTCATATCTATGGCATAGAGTCCTTCTCCCCTTATGTAACAATTGGAATCAACATACCCGGCTGTAAGGCTGTTTGGGCAGCATTAGAACCGAGACTAAAGCCTTATCTTTACGTTGCGCCTACGTCGCTTTAGACCGATGCAACGTTGGACCTGATATCGTTTCGACGGCATGACGACCTATATTTGTACCTAAAGCTCAATTCACATCTAAACGACTTCCGACGATACGATGCTACGAAGCTGTTTCTATTGGTTGAAATATTGACTCTGGATTGGCACCAAACTGTAACAATATGCGCTGCTTGATGTTTCGCTAATCCCTAGGTCACTAGGGATCAGGTCACTGAGCCACCAGCCAACATATTGCCCATAGCAACCAGCGGCTCAGGAGGATTGCATGAGACAGGGCATGTGGGTCGTGTGAGTGTGCCTAGTTAGACGTCAAGAAATAAAAACATAGCATAACAATGATTTAATAAAGATTTATTTATTCAAGTATTTGGATGCAGTATATATATTTTTTTATAAACAAGAACTTATCTTCGGTGTGGAGTCCATGAAGTGGTTGACGAATGGTGCCTTGAGCCATGAGTACTGGTCACCCATGAATGATCCTCTTGCAATCGGTTGTGATCACACATGAAATTGCAAGAAAAGGTCTTGTTCTTGTCATGCCTTTACAAGGAAAACAGTCTTGCCAAGAAATGGTTGTGCCCTTCCAAAGAAGTATCTTTCTTCACCGAGAAGCTTGTGGAGGTGGCAACCCAAGAAAAAGTTTTGACATGAAGAAGAAGTTGTCTTCACGAGAGGTCTTGTTCCTGTAACTTTCCACAGAAGGGTAGTTTCCTTAATTACTAGTACATAATTGCACACACAGAAATTATTTTACAGAGACATAGCTGTTCACAGCTCGAGTTCTAAATATGAAAAGGGAAGAGTTATTTTTTCTTGTTTTCCAAGTAAGATTGTTGGAGAGAAATAGCACACTCCCTACTTATATAGAAAACTATAGTATTTATGTATGATAGCCAAGTAGATAATATAGAAATGATTTTCAAAACGAGTGAGCTGTTACAAAACTTATGTCCGATAATTTTAACCTATATATAACGATCGGACAAGTTAAAAATACTTTAACTTTTTATTTCGATATCGTATGTGATTTGACAGGTGACAATTCCCACGAATCTGTATTTGAGCATGACAGCGAGCGCAATACGTGAACTCAAAAAATAAATCTTACTTTTATCCCTTAAATGAATGAAAATGAAGGGAAGAGGGATGAAGCAGATATTTTTGGGCGAGACAATTTTAGAATCAGGAAGTAGCAAGGAGCGTCTCATAGTTTGTTGCAGGAGACGAAGCTAACTAACACAGAGAAGTATTCGAACTATTCACGAATGCCATTTCTTCTGGAGAAAGATTTGCTTTAACTTGGAGGTACTTAAATATAGTAAAGCATATTTGGATTATCAAATCATCAACCATCAGAGATATCCTCCATCGGTTAAATATACAACCGTACACCTAACAGATATTATCGAGTGATAAATGTTGATAAGAAATCGAAGTGCAACCTCAAATCACACGTTTTCAAATTTAAATTGACTTGATAGCACTTCAAAAACTGGTAAACCTAGGCACCAATAAAGACACAAATTCCCCAAGTTTGTAATCAAATTTCGTGCAAAGAAATACGATCCATGTATTCACATGGATATATTTAGATTATACGATAGATTCAGACGAATACTAATAATAATCTCATACATACATATTCGGGTCGCTATGACACCGTCGTCTTTGGTAATTTTATGGTGCTAATGTCCACTTGTAAATCACTGAGTTCGGAATGTTTTATGAATTTGACGTCAAGTGATAGCTACCGCTACCGCATGACTACGGCTACTATTTGTGCTTGTGTAAAAATGGGCGATACTATAGTATATGTTCTGTATACCACTTAGCTGTGGCTGTGACAACTCGATTTAAAAATGCATGGTAGCTGAGATTCCAGAAGATTTGCTGAGGCGGAGTCCCATCTCAGAGCAGGTGACGAAGACAACAAAGGGCCTTCCTTGTTCTATCTGTGCTTGATGTTATATGATACTTGTATGGGGTAGTAGAAACTATTTTAGGCATACAAATCTATTGAAGTTCTCAGTCGTTCCTTCATAATGCCCCTTCCTGTACCAATAATTTTACCGTCTCCAGGATTATTAAAAATAACCTTTCCTTAAATACTGTTGCGACCATGTCGTTTATTTTCCTTTTTTATATCTTTTTTACTATTTCCGCTTTCAGTCGAAGCGTTAAATTTGTTTTTGTAATAAAATTTATTATTACCTTACTCGCGTGATGTCAAGGCATTTTTTCCCTTTACCTTTGTCTTTTCCCGCATGCTACGCTACTCCTTTTTCTTCTTAAAAAGGAAGCAGCTATAAGTGTCAAAAATAAGAAGGAAGTAATATGGCTGACCAGTCGCTGTAACCGTACCTGTTGTACAAGTCGCCGCACGTTGCCGTTCCGCATAACATGTAACTCCGCTAAACGCTCTAACCCTCGCTCTAACCTTACTACGGCCACGCCGTTAAGATTGGATTCAACGGTCCAGGGTCCTAGAAGACCCACGGAGTGCATCAGGGGCCCCCCAACTCCGACCGCAACCAGGATTGTCCTGCTAGACGCCGTCAGACCACGTTACGAAAGCAAGGTAAGGGAATTACTGTGCCTTGACCTATCTTTCTACTCTCGTTCTTTTAATTACCATATCGCTACATTTTTTTCTAAATTATTATTATTTAACGCTTAGACAATTAACTGTCGAGATGATCTTGAACTAGTCCATTCAACTCTCCTCTGGAGCTAACTTTTCGCCAGTTGAGACTTTAGAGCCTTAATTGGGGAACGCGTGCTTTGCACAACAAATACCTTTAAAGGAAGTAAGACCATATTCTATATATTTCGGTTCAGGACAACTTTCTACCGCCACAGTACAATTTTTAAAAACAGTAAACCCCTGTCGTCCTTGCCTCACTACGAACTTCTCATTTATAATTTACGGACATCAGAATAAGGCTTTCCAACTTTAGAGAGTTCATAGAATTCTTAATTTTTGATGATTACCCACTATCGCCTACTGTAGGTCTTAGTGAAAATTTCATCATGATTATATAGGAGCTTTATAGATGTGGTAAGAATAGAAATTACTAAAATACTGGATAAATGACAGAAACATGACATAAAGACAGAAAAGGAACAAACAGTAACCAGATCTTTCGTAATATGGATACCATGAAACGTTTTAGTTCAAACTTAAAAACTTCTAGTGCTTATATTACTTCCTCCACAGGGAAGTATTTTATTTCTCTTGACCTTCTTTAAGATAAACTAACATTTGTTTTTCTTTGTGAAGCCTATCACGGTATTATAAAAGTATCTCAAATTCATAATATTGCAACCTACTAAACAAGCTACCAAGCAGCTTATCTAACGGAAAGTAAAACGAAAAACGCGCATGCGAACAAATAGTACACAATAGCTTCCAATTAGTGTGCAAATAAATCTCAACCTGTATCGATTTCCGGTAAAATAATAAAAGCAACAAAATGTAATCAATTAGATTTCACGGGCGAACGGAATGGTCTGGCCGGCAAAGTCAACGAAAAAGTATAAATTAAGGAGTCCGCGTTTGAGAAGGAAAAGAAAAACTCTCGTGCTACACTGCACGTCTAAAACTCAGATACTTGTTTTTAATTTTCCTTAGAGGGGAAGATAAAATCCATGTTATTGAACGTCAACAGCGCTTTATAGAGGGCTCAATAAAAATGTTACAGTTTATCGGCAGGTAAAAACTACTCAGAAGTGATCCAAGGCGATCGTTCATGAAACTTATAGTGATAAAGTAGAAGCAGCAGAATTTATGGGGAGCTCAAGCGAGTCAAGTAAGCTACCTTTGAGGGCGTGGGTCGAGAATTTATTTCCTGAGATCTGAGCCAGTTGAGAGGCTAGCAGCAGGTACCATTAGGAAGAAAACAAAGATATGGTTGCAAAATCAACATCTTATGAGACGGATAGGAATCTCTGGACATCTCCGTCAAGCTAGAGGACGTACGCTATGGCTTTTTAATAAATAAAGGAGGAGACCGGCTTAGCCTTTAGATGGGGGTCTCTTAGACTTTTACTGGCTGAGCAGACATTTATTATCCATGAAAGTGACGAATGATGCTATTTGCCTCATATGCTGCAAGAAAGAAATTTCCTTTCACTTAGATACACAGATATTCCCCCAATAGAAGTGTAAGGTTTTCTAATAGTGATATGTAGACAACTGTTAAAGGTACAAACGTCGTCCAGCAGTCAAAATATTCAGTAAGGTTTGACAATTCATCATTGATCGTTTCACGCTTGCCGATCGTTTGTAAATTACAAAAAAGTACTACGGAAATTCCCGATCAACTGTAAATACGCAACGCGCATTTCGTCGTGAACTCGGCCGCCATCATGGCTTCAGTGTACAGGCAATTCGCTGCATCGTAGAAAAGTTTGAGCGTGAATACACTATTGGACCAAAGGAAATTAACCCGAATGCGAACTGGTTGACGTCAAGAAAATATCGCCACCGTAGCGGCCACTATTCACGACGACCCAAATTTGCCTTTGGATTTGGGACTGCACCCATATAAGATCGTGCTAGCGCAACAATTGAAGCCATAGGCCGTCGCCGTGAGCTCGCAAATTGGGCGCTACAAATGTTAGACGAAGATCCTCATTTTGTCAAAAAAATCATCTTCTCAAACGAAGCCAATTTTTTCCTCAGTGGCTGTGTCAACAAGCAGAATTGTCGCTACTGGCTGTAAACAATCCTCAAATGACCGAAGAAGTGGTCCAGTATCCGAAGAAATTTAACGTGTGGTGCGGATTGTGGCATGGCGGCATCATCGATCCTTATTTCTTTCGAAATGACCTTACAACCAATGGGCCACGCTATCGAGCGATGTTGGAAGAATTTTTGCGGCCAGAGATCAACAACATCGATACTATCGACATGTGGTTCCAACAGAATGGAGCCACGAGCTACACAAGCGACGCAACGGTCAAAGTTGTTCGACAGAAGTTTGGCGACTGGATCATCACCAGACGATCGTTCATTGATTGGCCACCGCGATCGTATGATTTGACATCTCTTGATTATTTTCTTTGGAGGTACGTCAAATCGTTGGTCTACTCCAACAAACCAGCTACTTTGGATGCCCTCGAAAACAATATTCGAGTAGCCATCAACGCCATAACGCCGCAAATGCTCCAAAATGTCATCCAAAATGGAACCGACCATTTGAACAACTGCCAGGGAGCCCGAGGCATACATTTGAATGATGTTCTGATAATACATGCTTTTTTCACCAACTGTAGCGAACCAACCTAATATGAGCATTAGATTACATACTAGTTCTTGTAAGCGAAATTATTGTAACTGCGAAATATTGCAAAAAGAGGCTATCATTAAATATTTGGGTATCAATATTGATCAACACATTAGGTGGACAGATCATATCAATTATGTAAATAAGCGTGTGAGGGTTCTAATAAGCAAATTTTACAGTCTTAGAGATATATGTTCAAGAAAAGTTTTAATCATGATGTATAATGCACTTGTAGCTTCTGTTTTAAAATACTGCATTACGATCTGGGGTGGCACTTTTACAACAACATTGCAAAATCTACAAAGAGCCCAAAACATTTTAATAAAAATTATTTTTAATAAACACAAACTATTTCCCACAGATTTACTTTACAAAGAAACTAATTTTTTCAGAATAAAGTTTATTTATGTATATCAGTGTCTCACAAAAATGTACCTCAAGCAAAGAAGCTTCAAGAAATTAAGCACAGTATCTAGAGCAGCAGCTAATTTAAATCTGAGTATAGATATTTTTAAAAAAATACTTACACAAAAAACTTTTTTTTATCATGGACCTAAGTTTTTCAACGTACTCCCAGCAGATCTAAAACGTGTAAATAAATTCAAGGAATTTAAATACAAAGTTAAGGAATTCATAACTGAGAATCAGGATAAGTTTAGTTCTTAAAAGATTGTCTTAGCAGCACCCGCCTCCAGCCTTGTCTTCCCCACTTGCAGAATTTCTGTAGGTATAATGTTTCAAATGTATTCGTTAATTATAATGTTCAGACATTTAAGAGGATTTTTACGCACGTAGGTATAACATTGGAAATTGTGTATTTTAGAACAAATAAAATAAATAAATACAATCATAATAGCTAGAAAATAAAAATATAGTAACTTTAAAATAAAGCTAAAACCAATTTGGTATGTCAAACCCTTGTTGTTTTATTTGATTTTTCTTTCCTATCGTTCTTATTGGGGCACCTTATAGTTTGAAAAGGAATGATTATATTCGATAAACTTCGGCAAAAACAAATTCCTCAAGATGCTATGAAGACTTTTTGGTATTACTGTAGTGGGGTTGGCAAAATCCAATCGACTTTTGCCAATGAGGAGACGCAGAACCGCTCCACCTTGACCAGATGTCTTAATATTAGTTCTAGCTTCTACCTTCATCTTCTTTCTGATAGTAACTGATGCTAGCCCCACAGCCGGCTCAAGACCGAGGAAATTATTTCTTAACCCTCACCTTGCTAGTGCGTCCACTGTTCCATTACCAGAAACTCCAGACTGACTCGGCACACAGATAGTGACACATAATGTCTTGCCGAAGTATACTCCAACCTTTCTACATTGCAGATCGAGCCATGATCTAAAACTCCAAGCACCTAGTGCTTTCAATGCTGCGTGGTTGTCAGAGTAGACAGTGGTCCTCCTCCTAGGCCCCTGAATTTCATAAAAATAAGAGGCTCAGGCTAAAAACCTCATCAAAAGGTATTGCATTTCTATTTTAGATTCGGCATAGATATTAGCATTTATCGAAAAACAACAAATATCCAGAAACATTTTCGAAACTGCCAGTAATACTACACCTCTTCCAGCTGTAATTTCTAAAGCGTCAAGTGATAATTCAAAGCGGTCAAGTTAATTTTCCAACTCGTCACTTGTAATTTCAAACTGACAGGTATTAATTACACCTGAAGAATAGGGACATTAGGAGAAAGCTTTGGATAGAAGTAAGCAGTACTATAGTACCAGGCTGGGGCAAACCCATTATTACAGATAAAAATAAAGAAGCTAAGAAAATATTTATCTACACATTTTATTTTCGAACCATTTCGTCCCGCGATTATAATATGTATTCTAAATCTAAAAACATACTGTTTCTATACGGTGTCCCAGGACGAATCCAGGAATGATTTCTGGCACCAACTTATGATATTATGATTAAATTATATATGTACTCTTAATAGCAAAAAAGTTGAAATTCCCTTAATTATATCGCGAAACGGTTAATGTGTGGGTGGTGAGTTCCTTTATCATATTCGTACCGTAAAAGCAATATAACATATTATATTTGCTGTAAACTTGTAAACAATCAACAAAAACATACAAAATACCCGTTAGCGTAATCGGACCTTCTCCGTTTTTGCAAGGAATTCCCGAAAGTGAAAGTGGGTCACATGCGTTTCAGTTATCTCTACAACCAAACTTCAAATCTTTATTTCTCTGTAACAAATGCTAATTTCAGAATAATTAAAATAATGATGTCGGCCTCAGTGTGATTTCTTTTTTCGGAATTTGTACTGGGACAGGGAGTATAGTGATGTAGTGTCCAGATTGGTTCTACAGGTACGAACGTCTTGAATATTATGATCTGTAGTTTAAAGATATGAAACACAAAGCTAAAAAAGTCATAGTTGACAATGTGACGCGATTAAGTCATTGGAAAACAGTGAAATGGAGAAGGCTTCAGACATTTTAGTGAGTAGCAAATGATGCTAGGCTTATTTGTTTTTACCTCCCGGCAAAACTCATCGTTTGCCACATTGAGCTCCTACAGAAAGTGCGGAAAATATAAATGTTTAAATAAGTGCTTTAAGTGATTGCGAAAAAATCCAAGTACGTACATATCTAAAAACCATGTGTCTTATATTGCCAAGGTATGCTACATGCAGGGGTAATGAAGGACTCAGCCAAAGGGTCTTTTTTTGCCTCCGTTTCTCTCTTAAAAACCTCAACACAATGACTGCTAAGAGGAGATCATTATTATCTATAGTTTGATTTTGAATTAAAGTTGAAAAACGCTATCGCGGATTTATAAGCGTGGCCATGTGTAAAGAATGTACAACACAGCTACCGGGTCGCAACGTTCCTGTCGCCGCAACCAGGTCGCAAGCTTGGCGGCTAAATTTGTCTTGTTCTGTGTATTACAAAAATGTGGTGAAAATATAGTTTTAACAATTTAAAAAAAGTGCATGGATCGCAAATCTCCTTTTTGAAAAGTACATAACTTAACGTTAAATACGGATTTTTTCCAAATTACGTGGGGCGTTATTGTTTGTAGCATCGCTTATCTAAAGTACTATAAGCCTGCGTTACGTGCGTGTTTGCTACACAACACTACAGCTGAAGCAAATTTGATTTATCCCTTTGATTTGGACGCGCAGTGTACGCATTAAGGTGTCTGCGTTTGGGAAAAGAAAGGAAAAAGCCCCTCCGTAGTTCTTGTGTTTTATTTGTTAGCCGAGAGGACAAAAGAAGCGGGACATCCTCTTACCGAAAATTGAAAATGGGAACGCCGATGCGGGAGCAGCTCCACCAGGACAAATCAGAAATAAATGAAAGAACCCCATGGAATTAGATTTTATCTTTCTTGTTTTCTTTTTCTTATCCCTGATCCTGAGATCTCTTTGAAGTTCTATCAGGTATTACACGGCTTTGATTAGAATACTCCATGGATTAGTCCCCAATACACTATATGAGATAAAAGCTAGAATTCCCAGTGGAAGTCTCTTTCCGACTTGTGAGCCTTACCAGGACGTTTTCTAACATACGCTTGAGAAAATTATTGAACAGGCAATGAAATAGCCGAATATTCTTATACCTCACTTCTGCACTAGTACACCTGCAATGTACACCTCTTTACCGCACATGACCTGTGAAGAGATTTATACTGGATCATACAATCCGATCGTTTGGGTGGAGACCTATAAGTTTTATAGAAGTTTAAAAAATTAGAATGCTACATATCCACAATGCTAATTTTGCCCCCTAATATTTGATAATATCCATTTACTTCCCACACCGATAGGTGAGGGAAGTATTGTATTGTGATATTGGATTTTGAAATAATACGCTTTTTGGGCGTTTTATTTTCTTATGCGTCTACATAAGGAAAATCCACATCACTCAATCCCGTCGGTCTGTCTATCTGTCTGACTGTCTGTCTGTTAGCGTAATTGTAGCGTCGTAATCTCAGTAACCGCTACATAGATTGTAATGAAGTTTGGGTAGCGATATGATGTGGGGTCATAATAAGCAACGTTGCTATAATTTTGGAAATAGTTGTACGGGCGTAATTCGCAAAAAACCACTTCGTTTTTAGGCATTTATGGGGTTCCTGATCATTTTATACTTTTTTTTTGGTGGGGGTGAATTTGGAGTAGGGGGTTGTAAAGCTGAAAAATTTATGAGATTCACAATGGGCTGTCCAATGACCTGTGAATGAAAGAGTTAGCGGCATAATGCACATTGCCTTGCTAATAATGAAAAACAAGTTACTTATAATTTGTAATTTATACATATGAGTATTGCTTTAGATCGTTCTATATTGCGTAACGTGAAAACTATTGAATTGACTTTAATGAAATTTTGACACAATATTACTACCGCAACGAGGATGAGAAAACGCGTATGCTTTTGAACAATCGTGTCAGTGGTGGCGTAGCAATTGTAGAAAAACAAAAAATATAAAAACAGTTGAAACTTTATTTTACGTATTTTAGGGGTTCCTCATCATTTAGTATTTAAAAATACTATCATTCGAAAGTGTAGTGCAAGCAAGCAAAAGCAATGCCATAAAGTCGAATAGATTAGGGGCAGAGGGAGCTCCAAAACAACAACAAATATGTCTGATGAGCTTCACAATAATTTAGGCTGCTCATCGCATTAAAATAAGGCTATCAAATGTTTACAAGACACTCCCAGAATGATCATTGATGTTCTTTTATCCCCTATACTACGCTCTTGCAGGAGCCTTCCGCGTCAACCAACAGCCATTCGTTATTTCTTCGCGCTTGATATCAGCGCCAGTGTATCCTCGGAAACAGAGAAAAGTGAAACGATCTAACAAAAACAACCCTTGTCATTTGGAAACAACAAGAAACGGGTCCGAAGCCATTACTGGGATCTTTCAATTATCGAGGCAGCTTTTTATAGACCACACCGGAGCAGTGGCGAGAAGAAAAAAAAGAAATCGGCCACTCGGGTACTAAATTTTCAACCTTCCATAAAACTTTCGAAAAGTCTAGGTACGTTGTCGTTGCGGAGTCTCGGTAAATCTCTTGTTATTTATGGCGGGTAAATCGATTTTACTAGTCTAAATTGATTTTAGAAATGCTTGTTTGCTCGAAGGACGATCACGAAAACTGGGAAATTGAGTGAGTGAATTGCCGCTCATGACGGTAGCAGTATATAAAGTTTTCTTCGATCTGAAAAGGGTTTGCAGGTCCTAAAATAATTTCTTGCTTTCAACAGTACAAAAATAGTTTTAGGTATACCGGGTGTCCCAGAATTTCCTTGAGGCGTGATATTTTTTGTAACGAAAAATGGTTCAAACAAGAGCTCAGTTACAATTCTGAAGGTAATTACTATAGGGTCTATCATACCATGCATTCAAAACATTTTTTTACGTCGGTCTCGGAAACTTATCCTTAAATTTTTGTTCAGAAACAGTACCCCAAGATTTTCCTACATAAATGATATCCCTATTCTATTTAAAATCCTGTGGTACCTTTGGTGTCATACGCAAAACTTTTTTTGTAAAATCATAAACATAATATAAATGAGATAGGAATTTGTTTGACATATGATATTTTTGTAAAAAATGGATAAAAAAAATTAAGCGGGTTTTTAAAGGTACTGAATGACCTATAATACCATGCTTTCGGAAAAAATGTCTTTTTGATCCTTTTTTTTCCCAGGATATTACGCATCTTTATTTCATTTACCTTATCCCTACGACTTCATGAAAAAAAAAATAGGTTTGTGTATAAAAGAATTTAAATAAAATAAGAGTTTAATATTTGTGTAGGGAAAATAATGGGTGCTATTTAAAAAAAGGTGGGGACGACATAGTTCCAAAAACACCACTCAGTTTCATTCTGAATCTTTATTTGTTACCAGAATATCAGGAGTCTAGGAAATTTTGGGATACCCAATATACAGGGTGTCCCCTCATTAATGGTACATAGAAAAACTGCAGATTCTTTGGGTAAACATATTGAGAGCCAAAATTACCTCAGTACAAAAGTTAATAATGGCCGAAATACAACGTGTCAGAGTGGTAATTAACATAAAGTTTTTTTCTTGATGATTCATCAACAGGATGAAGTAGCGGCATGAAACGAGGAATCCTGGGGTTTTTTTGAGGCATAACTCAAATTCTTTCTTACTTCAGATGTCTTAATACATTAAGCTGCTTTAAAATGATGAACTTTTCTATGTCATGGTATGTTACTATATATATGTTGCAGATCATGTTTCTTAAGGCACGTCTATCAAAAAAGGTATGCTTTGTAAATGTCGCTTCGAGTTACCGTTTTCCAGATAGCTGCCTATCAATTCATCAGTACAAGCTCAAATTTCAAAATATAAGCTTTCTATCGAAGTAGGCTGTGATTAAATCAGATATCAGTTACAAGAACAAACTGCACACATTTGCTGTTCAAATTTGCTAGTGCTTGTTGACATTTGGCATGGTTCTTGAAAGAATGTTTACTATTTGTGTTCTAAGAACAAACAAAAATAGTAGTAAAAGCTTCATTATTTATATTTGGCTCAAATTATATTGCTTTGGTTAGTGCTTCGACAGTTGACTTCTGAACTCAATACATAATAATGACCACCTTCTACTCCTAATATAACAATAGGTGAACTGGGGCAAATGTGGGAGAATTTTTTGTAGCGGCAGCGGATAAATTGGAGGTTTTACTAATTGATTTAAGGTATTTGGAAGGTACATTTTCTTTGCTGCTTAATAGGTATTGGAAATTTAATATACAGGGTATGTCTGAATTTCCTTGACACGTGATATTTTCGTAACAAAAAATGTTCAAATAAAAATTGAGTGAAATGTTTGAAAATACTATAGGGTCTATCACACAATACTTTCAATCATTTTTTTGTACTTCAACTCTTCAAGCTCCCCCAACTTTGTTTTTTTCAAATGGCACCTAATAGTTTTCCCTACACAAATTAAGTCCTTTAAAGTGTTGCAGTACCTTTGACTTTATACAAAAACCAATTTTCTCGTAAAGTCATAAGCACAAAATAAATAAAATAAGGATTAAAGGATAAAGCTTGGGGAGTAAAATTTTCGTAGGAAAAAAAGATGAGATGCCGATGACACAGAAGTAAAAAAAAAGAAAACCATGTGGGCGTTTCAAGAGTACCGGCTGATGCATCATGCCATTCTTTCGGAACCTTTCTTCCACTTCAACCCCTAACACTTACCCCTTAATTTTTTTCAAGTAGCACCCCACAGCTTTTCCTAGATTAATTGGTCATTATTTTATTTAATAATTTGTGGTGCCTTGACTTCATACACAAACCAATTTTTTTCGTAAAGTCATTAGCATAAGATAAATAAAATGAGGATTTGTAAGTGGTGTAATATTTTCGTAATAAAAAAGTATAAAAAAAGGCATTTTTTTAAAAGCCGGTATTGTCATTCAGTACCCCTAAAAACCCAATTAGTTTTATTTTTATCCGTTTTTTTGCGCCAACCAAGTTCTTATTTTATTTATGCTTACCATTTTACAAAAAAAATAAGTTTGCGTATAAAACCAAAGGTACTGCAAGATTTTAAATAATGTAAGGACCTAATTTGTATAGAAAAAAGTACTTGGTGCTATTTGACAAACAAAAGTTGAGGATAAGTTCTAAGGGTTGAAGTACAAAAAAATGTTTTAAAACTTTGATATGGTGTGACCCTATAGTACTTTCAAAAATTCCACTAATTTTTCATTACAACAATATCACGTGTCAAGGAAATTCAGGGACACCCTTTATGCAGGGTGAGTCCTTTAACTGTGTATAGAAGTCGTTATAATGAACAACTTTTTCGCGAAATCTGAAAAATAAGCGAGATACAAAATTAAAAAACTAAGTCTCTGCTCAAAACGTACCTAGTTACAGATTCAAGAAAAGTAGTCCTGAGCTTGTATGTCAAGACGCACCAGTTTGCTTATATTTAGTCTTTTGCTGGGATTTTTGTTTTACCGATCAGTCAGTTAGTGCACTACTCAATTTCAGTTTATCGTAGTTAATTTTAAATTGGTAAAATCTAAAAGTTATTTACAAATAGTGGGCCAATTTTAGAATAAATTGATAAACCAATTTAAACTTAACAACGATAAGCCAAAAGTGAGTACTGCACTATCTGACATAGCCTAATCGGTAAAACAAAAATCCAAACAAAAAATAAACATTAACGGATCAGGTACGTCTTGATTTAGTTCTTTTTGTACCTCGCTTATTTTTTAGACTTGAGGAAAAAGCTATTTTGAATAGTTGTTTATTTTAATGACTTCTATACAGAGTTAAAAAAAAACTTAGTACTCACCTTGTATACAATGCGAATACTGTTACACCATGCGACGGATTTCATATTGAAGCTTCCACATCCTTCTATCTTGCCAGCCCTGTCTTTGTAACTGCCTATCTTCCATAGCCTGTTCAGCTCCATCTTTCCAGGACAGTCTTGTCTTTCCCTTTTCCTCCTTTGTGGCGGACTCCAGCACCATAGCCTTTGGCCATCTGTCTTCATGCATCCTTGCTGATTGTTACAATAGCAACCTAAAATACAGATGTCCAAATCATACATGCTTGTGTTTGGATACGTATATAGCAAAAGAATACTTTTAGCAACAGAGTAAAATCGCAGAATGAACGAAATGTTTCCAAGAAGGCAACTGAGAGTGAACTATGGTCGATTTCACTTTGTTTCAACTTCCTACAGTTTCTCCGATTAAAAACTTTGTGGTCGACTGTTCCTGAAAAAAATCGCCGTCGTCGCAGAGGCAACTTTAAAATTATTTTCCTGGAAAAAAATGGAAAAAAGGGTACAAATAAAAGTTTGCACATTACTGTCGCCGAAACCCGTCTCTTAATTTAAGGAAACCATAAATAAGCAGCTGAGTCTTCTCAGTCGTCTGGAAATTAGAAACAATTTAAAGGGTTGGGGTAATCTTGCAGAACATTTTGATCCGGGGAGCGCTCAGAAATGAAAGCTTGTGGGTCTAGGGTATAGCGCGCGAAATTGAGAATCCAAGAAAAGATTTCCGTGTTAGCAAGAAGGTATGACAGCCTGTTTCCTTTCTCCAATGTGTGTGTCTAAGATGAGGGGACATAAGTCCAAAAATCCAAAGGTAATATCAAAAGGTCCAAAGGTAAAGTCCAAAGGTCACCATAAAAATTAATTTCGCACTTCCAAGCTCCTGACGTTACCTTTAAATTTACAGTAATGATTCAAAAATCAGATTGAAAAAGAAAGCTTGCGCTTTATGACCTATTTGGCTTTTTCTGATATAGTGTTTGGTTGTTAAATTACAGACATTTGAAGAATGTATAACTTTGCATTATGAATTTTTTTGCACACTAAAAAACTTTTTTGAGAAAATCGCAAATAGTTGTCATTCATCAAGATCTTAACCATTGGCTTCTGAAATACTGTGTATGTAGTTTGAAAAACAAGTGAGTTCTGTTGGAAATGGGAATCCGTGTTTTAAAACACATTGTTGGACACTCTGCTGGCCGGGAGGCTTCGTAATATGGCACCTCAAAACATTCCCATTTTTTTGCGTTTGTAACATAATTTGCGTTATCAAAATATCTTAAGGGTATTCATTTCTGACTCTTTTTTCATTTTTGAGGTTTTTGGTGACAACAAAAAAGACGGCTATATCCGTCGTGTCAAATCACAGCAGGCTTTATGTTCTAGAATGGCAACAACGGCTATAGCCGTCTGACCAGTGTAATCGTAAAACACATCTTGTGGGAAGAATAGGACAACTGTCGAGACAAAAGCTAAAACAAAAACAACATTTTATTGTGTCAAATTTATACACAAAAACGCATCTCTCGGAATATAGACGGTACAAAAACAAAAAGTAAAATTTATTACCAAATAGAGGTATCCCCGAACAAAACAGAATTAAGGCACAAATTTATGTTTGACGCCACTCTTCAGAGCAGTCTGGACACAAAGCAGGTTTATTTTCACAATCCTTGCATCTATAGCTAGTTTCTTTGCGTTTTCCAGACTTGAAACATTGTTTGCATCTAAGAAAATATGATTTTATCTTATGATCCTCTGGTAGGGGCAGCTTCTCTGGAAAATATCTCACACGTGCCTCGAGTTTTTTATTGATATGAAACAATATAATCCTATATGTATAATAGGCATACGAATGTCTGTTTAGGATGAAAATATCTGTTTACCTACCTCCCATCAGTACTGAAAACATGAAAATCAAACAAAAACACACTTGCAATATGGCAGCTATACACGTGGTCAATGCATCACATTGGAGGTTATGGAGAGTTATAGCCGTCGTACCGTTTTACCCATGCACCTTAAAACATGAATAGTTGGGATAGCGTATGGTGGGTTAGAATTTGGCAATTTCAGAAATCAGAATGAGAAATACGTTACGGCATTAACATTGCTTAACAAGGCAAGTATACCGACATTTTGACGGTTGTCGCTGTTCTGCCATAAGAAGCAGATAACTTTTCGACTGATATAGCCGTCGTGGCGTATCACGGTCACTCCCCGCAGACGGCTATAGCCGTTGTGTCCAACAACGTGTTAACATGGCAAATACATATGTATAATTGTGTTTACCCAGGCCCTAGAACCAACACTTGGCTCGAAATCACAACAGTATCCTCTTATATGATGCTAAAAACAACAGTGTGTTATGCCATATTCAGCATTAATGGAAGAGTTAAAGGAAACAGTATATTGTTCAACGAGCGCTAATGACTGTAATAACTCACGCAGTTGAAATTTGCAGCACAGGCGGTTAGGGAGTGTCACCTCCGAAGACAACTATTGTTTATTTTTACAGTAAAGGCGTTTTCACTCGAACAAATGCTTATTGCTCTCTTGAACGTCTTCATTTTGGTTCTAAATAGTAAAATTTAGAAAAATGGTGAATGCTCCTATAATTAAGGATAACTACCAAAAATGGTGGGAGTGCTAGCTATTTTTTTACTTCTGTGTCAACGGCATCGACTGCTTTAGTCATTAGCCTCGTGTTCTCGTGACTGTGTTACTGTTTTCCGGCGCCACTCTAGGAACAGCACTGTTAATTAGAAGCCAACAGTGAAGGCTCAGTGAGGATTCTATTAATTATTGAGAATTTTCTGTAGGTCATGCAATTTATTGCATGCTATTTATTGTAAATCTTATTCCAGTTACCACCAAATGTAAACTGAAAGCATGTCTTCTGATCATCTTAATTAGAAATTATTTAATATCAATTTATTAAAATCTGGTAGTACTTTTCCTTTTTTACATTTTTCCTACCGCGCAAAAATTGAAGAAGTAATGTATGTAGAAGGTTTTTGAAACTCCTAGAATGGTTTATGATGCCTACACAACTGTATCTCTAACTTCAATGAAATCTGTAAGCTTGCGAACATAATTATCAGAAATATTATTGTTATTTAAATCAGACGAGAAACCTTGCGGGTAATAAGAAGCTAAGAAGTTTGGTCTAATTTCTATTAGCTGTGAAGGCTTTCGGTCCCTGTTACATTGGAAACATACCACAAAAAATTTGATAACTTCAGAGATTAGTGCTTCTCCAGTTACGAGGTGACTAATGATCACCAGACCAAAGTCAGGAAAACAAATTATGTCTGATATTTATGTCTGTCTCTCATTTACCTCTCTAGTCCATAAATAAATTAACGTTTTAGCTACCTTTCTAAAATAACTGAGTATTCTACAAAGCATAATTTTGTGAGTGACAATTCTTGCTTAATTAGCTGCCCTCATCTTAGAGGAACGATTTTGCTTGTTTTGCCAGCGGCTTTGTAGGTCTAACTCTAATATGTGGCAAAAAATTAATTTCGGTCAAAATCGGAAAACAAGAAAGGTATAGTATACTTTTAAATTTACGGCTCTGGTTAACCAAACAATCTACTAATAAATCAAAATTTTAATCAGATTTAACTCTCCAGAGTGAGATGGCTTTACTTTTCTATTGTTATTATTGTAATCCTTGTGTAGTATATAGAATTGATAGAATAATAATCCTCTTAATCACCATACGTTTTTTTTGTGTTACATTGCTGCTGATAAGGCAGACAGTATTATGGTTCTAAGGTACTGATGGGCTGAGTGAATGATGAATGAATGGAAGAGGGAGTGAGGCTTTCTGGTGACCAAAACCACCAGTGCAGAGGCCTAAAAACGGGCCCTTTTGCACCTCTCCTCACCCAAAGTCCAGCTCTCATTTCAAAAAGTGAGGATAGCCTTGGGTCCTGCCTATTTTATACCCCCATGTTCAAGAGCCTTTGAACCGAGTATAGTCTGCCTGTGGTACCCACGCAAGGGCTTCACAGTGACATAGAATGTGTGACGAGGACTTTTCTTCCTCGTCATAGCGTGTACACGTCGGATCATTTGCCATCGTTATCACATACATGTGACGTTTGAGGGCATTATGACCGGATAGCAGGCCGAAGTGACCTTAACCGGCTTCTGTCCAACGAGAGAAAGAACCGCCCCACCTTGGCCAGAGGCCCTGAAATAAGTTCTCTAGCTTGACGGAGATGTCCAGAGATTCCTCTCCATCTTATAATACGCGAATTTTGCAACCACACCTCTGTTTTCCTACTAACGGTACCTACTGCCAGTCCCAAAGCTGGCACAGAACCAAGGAAATTATTCCTTAACCCTTACCTCGTGAGCGCGTCTGCAATCTGATTGCCACCAACTCTAGCATGATTCGGCACCCACATAAGTGACACCTGATGTCTTGCCGAAATATCATCCAAGACATTTATACATTGCAGAATGAGCCTTGATGTAGACCTACAAGCACTTAATGCTTTTAGTGCTGCCTGGCTGATATGCTACTAGCTCTCATTCTTCATTTATCAACAATGCAGTTTTGCAGTACAACTCCGTTTTATTTGAGTATTAGAATTACGAATGTATGTAGGTAACTCCTCAAAAGAGAAGCTGCTCTCATGAGCATCTGATGAAGTAATGAAATATTTCTTCATCAAAATGATACCATGCTAAATATTTTTCACCTTGAGAATGGTACAGAGAAACCTCTTTACTAAACTGTTTTCAGCAAAAAAAAGAGTAGATTTCATAATACGTATAAAAACGTATTCCTTAAAATTCTGGATATTTATAATTAAAGGTTTAGGGTATGGCGCGCGAAATTGAGAATCCAAGAAAATACGTTTATCCGTGTTAGCGAGGAGGCGTGGCCACCTTTTTTCTTTCTCCAGTATGTGTGTCAAAGGCCGCCATAAAAATGCGTTTTGTATTTCTAAGCTCCTGACGTTACCTTTGAACTTATAGCTATGATTCAAAGAGCAACTTAATTAAGAAAGCTTGCGCTATGTCACGTAATTTGCCTTGTTTGGTATCGTATTCGGTTGTCAAATTACACATTGTAAAATGTATGATTTTCCATTGCATGTGTTTTGCACACTAAATATTTTTTTTGAGAAAATCGTTCATAGTTGTCATTTATTAAGGTCTTAACTATCATATTCTAAAAAACTGCCTACCTATTTTGAAAAACAAGTGAGTTTTGTTGGAAATGGGATCCGTGTTTTTACAGGGCAAATACATATGTATAAATGTGTGTACCCAGGCTCCTCAATAACATTCTCAGTTAATTATCTACAGATTATGCATGCACTCCGAAATACCCTTTTTACTCATTTCAGGATTTCACCTTCCGAAAATAAGTGCAACTACGACATTGGCTACTTCTGTTTCACATATGGGTTTGGACGTCATTCTGCTACCTCTTGAGCTTTTCGTTGGAGCCTCTTCCAATCTATCTACGTCACAAACATCGCAGTTGAAGTAGCAAGCTTCGGTTAGTGACAGCGCCTACACTGGATAAATAACCTTGGAATTAGGCTAACACATCATAATCGTTTAGTTTCAGACCCCTGTCCATTTCACAGAACGCAAAAGTAATGTATATAGAAATTAAGTTGCAATTACTTTTGGTCAGCTCCACATTTCTACGTGATTTTGAATATAGTACAAATAATTAGATGCTGCCGCTGACAATAATGCTAGTAATCCATCCGATGAAATATGTAATTTACTACTACTATTACTTACTGACTATCTTTGAAATATCCCTTTTACTTACTTCAGGACTTCACCTCCAGGAAATAAGCGCAACTACGACATTGGTCACTTTTGTTTCACGTATGGGTTTGGACGTCATTCTGCAACCTCTTGAGCTTTTCGTTGGAGCCTCTTCCAATCTATCTACGTCACAAACATCGCAGTTGAAGTAGCAAGCTTCGGTTAGTGACAGCGCTTAAACTGGATAAATAACTTTGGAAGTAGGCTAACACATCATAATCGTATAGTTACGGACCCTTGTCCGTTTCACAGAACGCAAAAGTAATGTATATAGAAATTTAGTTGCAATTACTTTTGGTCAGCTCCACATTTCTACGTGATTTTAAATATAGTACAAATAATTAGATGCTGCCGCTGACAATAGTACTAGTAATTCATCCGATGAAATATGTATCTACTACTACTATTACTTACTGACTATCTTTGAAATACCCTTTTTACCTACTTCAGGATTTCACCTTCCGAAAATAAGTGCAACTACGACATTGGCTACTTCTGTTTCACGTATGGGTTTGGACGTCATTCTGCTACCTCTTGAGCTTTCCGTTGGAGCCTCTTCCAATCTATCTACGTCACAAACATCGCAGTTGAAGTAGTAAGCTTCGGTTAGTGACAGCGCTTACACTGGATAAATAACTTTGGAAGTAGGCCAACACATCATAATCGTAGAGTTACAGACCCTTGTCCATTTAACAGAACGCAAGGGTAATGTATACAGAAATTTAGTTGCAATTCCTTTTGGTCAGCTCCACATTTCTACGTGATTTTGAATATGGTACAAAAAATTAGATTCAACTGAACTAATAATTGAATGTACAAAATGTTGATGGAAGCTGAGAATTTTGTAAAAATAATAGTTTTTTAGTATCTAACAGCTCTCTGGAGCATACTCGATGACACTGTAGGATACAGACTTGATCGCCCCTCTGTCTCTTGTTACCAAACGATACCTCTTTACATTGAAATAACTATAAGGGTGTAAGTGTGTAGATTTGAATCACATTTTAAACATAATGCAGCAGCTAGTAGGTTGTGAAAGGTCTCCATTTCTGTCGTACTACAGCTTCTCTTTGACCTCAGATATGTTGTCGCCGTTGTATATGGTTAAAGTTGATTTGTTGTAAGGAATCTTTATAATCTTGCTCCTTAACTTGCACATATATTTTTGCTAAGTTAGTTGATTTCTTCCATCTGAACACGTTTTTGTTTATATTTCATGACCTGCTAGGTTGTTTATAAGGAAGAAAATACCGATTTGATTGAAAATTTGAAATTAAATGGAAACTACCAGAGATTGATGTTCATAACTTATATCATTACAAAGACTATCAAATTTTGCATTTCATTATATTAAAAAAATAGGCTTTTCTATTTGAAAAACCAATTTATCTCTGATTGAAGTGTTCTTAACTGCTCTACCGATTTCAAAAACAACCTAAATTTGATCGTCAAAACTAAACTGATGCATTTCATGCCTTTTAAGTTGTATAACCACAGCAATATTCAATTTTCTCTGAGATCTACTTATATCAAAAATGGTAGTTTACACGGTTCATTGTGAGTTCCATATGTGATATATAAAGTCACGCTAGAATTAACCAAGGAATATGAATATGCAATAATATACAGCTTACTTTTTACGAAACGTAACTCTGATAGAGTACGTTTTTTAGACACCGTGTATAAAAGTCATTATTTTTTAAATGTAGCCCATTTCAATCTGAAAGTACTCGCATAGTTATTTTTCTAAAAAGTGGTCGTTTGGTCACAAGAGCCGGAGGCATCGAGCTTGACTCACCCTGTTCATAGTTAAGCTGGCACAAGGTCATCTAGCAAAAAATGAAACAATCTCACCAAGCTTCCGACTGTGAACAATTTGGAATCAGTCGGCATGGAATGAGTTGAATAAGCTTTTCAGCAGCTTGGCTTTTTCCGACTGAAGTAACAACACAGCGACTTTCCATCAACTGCCAAGAAAAGTAGAAATCAAGACTTGCTGGGAACTTCAATCTTATTTTCTCCCAATACTTATTGATTTTAATTAACGTTCGTAGAGTTTTGGGTGGCTATTCTTCAAGCAGATTTTGTAGCGGCAGAAATTAAAGCTTAAAGTGGAACAAAAGCGATCAGGAATGCACGGCTCATGTACTGGCCTCAATGTATGGTTACTGCTTCAGCTTTATGCTTAAGCTTTATGGTGTGTGGAGAGAACGCAGCTCAGATGTCGACACAATAAAAAAGCACGTATTGTTCTTGGGTTCACGCTTTGGTGAACAAGGGACGGTCAAGCAGTAATACTGTTGTTATAGTTTCGCATTACAAGGTCTTTGCTCTTTGAAAATTACATGGGTATACAATGTGTTCGGTCATCTGTGTCGGTTTTCTGCGATCTTGCTAATAGGTATTGAGAAATTGCCAGAGTTCCAGTTAAAGGTATCGTTATTTATAACTTGACAGAATTTAATACTTTTTTATATCATTAAATGTGAAATTTTGTTCTGAATATAATAAACTGCCTACAAAATTTGCTAGGGGTTTTCCTTTCATTTCAAAAATGTTAAAGGTTTTGGAAACTGGCAATTTTCAGTACGTTGCAGTAGCTAGTAGGCCGTGAAAAATATCCATTTTTGTCATACTCCAGCTTCTCTTTGACCTTAGATATGTTACCGCTGTTGTTTCTGTTAGAGTTGATTGATTGTAAGTAATTTTTATAATCTTGCCTCTTTGGTCCAGTTCGTCTGTATTATTCTGCTAAGTTAGTTGTTTTCTTCTATCTGAACAGGTTTTTGTTCATATTTTGCGATCTGCTAGGTTGCTTGTAGGTAGGCAAATTGAAAAACACCAATTTGATTGAAAATTTGAAATTAAATCAAAACTGTCAGAGTTTGAAAGAAAGAAAGGCTACCAAATTTTCCATTTAACCATTTAAAACATTGGCCATATTATATGTATATTTAGAAGGGCTATCAAATTTTACATTTGATCGTATTTTAAATTGGTGCCATTTGAAAAAATCAAATTATCTCTGAGGTGTCCTTGATCAACTTATCGATTTCTCCAACTACAAAGAGAGCTCAAATTTGCTTCACTAACCTAAGCTGGAGCATTTCGTGATTAATCACTCCGGAAAGTCACAGCATCCTAATTTTTATAATCTTTGCGATATTGAATTTTCTTCTGATATCTTCTATTTAATTACACCAAAAATGAGGATTGGCATCTACGCGGTTTAATTTAAGTCCACCATGTGACCTACATATACAGGGTATCCCACGACGACTAAGACAAGCAATATATCGGAACTGGGTAGTAGTAGCGAATTATAATTTTGGGGGTTTAAATTAGAGCAAATATAGTGTCTTTTTCTATTACTGTGTCACTCAATGAGGTATTTGTTTTTGGTCACGTGACGTTCGATTCAAAAATTTTAATGGGACACCCTGTATATTTGTGACTTGTGTTCCTAATACGCTCAATTCAAGAGCTACAGGTACTTAAAGGATGGTACGACTACCATTGATTATAACATGTACCCCTTCAGTTAAATTACTTTGGTAGTGTTTCATAATGGTAGTGGTACAGTCCTTTAAGTACCTTTAGCTCTTGAATTAATCACTTTTGACCCCAAGTATGCTAATTTGTTGGAATTGTTTTATCGGGAGAAACGCAAAAAGTCACAAATATATAGGGTGTTCCATTAAAAATTTTGAATCTAGCGTCACATGAACAAAAACAAATGCCTCATTGAGTGACACAATAATAAAAAAATATACCCTATTTGGTCTAATTTACACCCCCAAAATTATAATTCGCTACTACTGCTCAGTTCTGATATATCGCTTGTCTTAATCGTCGTGGGACACCCTGTATATAGAGTTGCATGAAGAACTCAAATATGCAATAGTATACAGAACTTTCTATTAAAAAAATGTAACTGTGATATTAATTACCCTGCGGAAATATCAAAATTTAAGTGAAAACAACT
This sequence comes from Callosobruchus maculatus, assembly GCA_951848785.1. NCBI lineage: Eukaryota > Metazoa > Arthropoda > Insecta > Coleoptera > Chrysomelidae > Callosobruchus > Callosobruchus maculatus. The sequence goes on from CATOUR010000100.1 coordinate 7,399,267, forward strand.
GGAAGTTGTAGCTTTCAAAAACTCCCTATCATGACCAAATGACAGATTTTAGAAATATGTTATCGTAAGCTCGCTGTGTTTCGTCCACTCACTGTTGTCCCACCCTGTATATCTACTCACTCCGCCACTGTTAGAAAGCAGAAGGTGCCAAAATATATTGAAAACAAGCTGGTAATGCGGACGCCCACACATGAAGCAACTGAGAATCTGTGGAATGACGTAAGGGTGGGATTAGAAGGTGGAACGAAGGGTGTTACAGATGATGTCGCGGATCACAATTGGAACGATAAATCGTCGATAAGTGACAGTATAGGATGAGTTATGAACGGCCTTATAAGCGCCCTTTGAGCATCTGCTCTTTGGTTTTGCTTCGACCGACAAATGGCCAATATATCGTAAGATATTTTCATTCAGGCATCTCTACAAGAGATAGAGAGAGAGAGAAAAAGGGACTGTGAGATTTCCTAATAGATACCTTTTTTACTTAGGCAAAATGAATCAGGAATAACAACGTTAAACTAGACTCCGCTGTTAAAAGAGGGCGAAGCCTCTAGATAGTGGATTCTTGGTTTTCTTCACTTCCATGAGGGCCCTAAGTCTCTCAAGATCGTCTAGGAGGGGGCAGGAGATCCATCAGAAATAAATTGCTTTTGGCAGGTTTCCTGTCAACGTGCAGACCTGCACCTGCAAAGTTTCCATTATTTTGAATATCAACATTAATCAAAAAAGTTTCACAATATGAATTGACCTTTCATATACTAACCAACGGTTTCCTTGAATTAAAAAACTATTTACTAACTCTGCAATCTTTACCATGGTTTCTGTACTTTAGGCTCTAGATGATCATGTTGTTCAAGTATTAACAATTTTTCAATTTTATTTGTACTTATCAATGAGTTACAAACATTGCCACCTCGAAAGCAATGCTTGTGTGAGGTATAGGCATATACACGATACGATAATTTAGCTAACCTATTGCATTTATTCTATCTGTTGAATGATCATGGCTTCTATTCAGTTTTGGGGTTAAATTCATCCTGTCTTCCGCCTGGACTGAAACCAACCTTCTGCAGCCTTCCACATGTCTTCGTCTCTTGAATAAATGCATTAATATAAAGTCTGATACATACAATTTACGTTGACGTTACATCTCGACAGTTTTGACAATACCTTAGCTGACTTAACTAATATGCCCGCACATTCATCATAATTAGGTGTTTCTGGAGGTTCCCAATTCAAGTCTTATGCCCTCTAGAGATACTTTTGAAGTAGTTGAAGCTGCTCGCCAATTTTTTTTCGGCTTCTGCGATGGTTACAGCAAAGCACCAATATTCCTTAATTATCAAGTAGTTAGTTGTATGTTATGTAGTTATGAAATTCAACTATCAAACAGTCTATCGTCAAAATCAATTCTCTGCAAGAAGCTAGATATCTTTTAACTCTCAACCTTTGCTCCACCTCAATTTGAATGCAATTGAAAAAAATTAAAATACTCAAGATTCCCTTAAGCACATGTTTTGGGGTGTCCTGTACACAGCATAATAAACAATCAGCACAATAACTCAGGTTGGCGGTAATTACACGCGCATCCCTCCTTTTGGATGATTTTTTGTAGGGATGCTAACGATACTTCGATACTTATGCACTAATATCGAGTATTTTTGTCATCGATACTTTTTGAGGCATTCCAAGCTGGTATCGATACTTTTGTATCGGTATCGAAAATAATTATATAATTATTGAGGGGTGTAATCAGTTGCACAAAATGCTCTGTACGTACCAAACGCCCCTATTTGGCTAAAAAATATTGAGTTGGTACCGGTATAGATATTTTCATTTTCGCATCTCTACCCAAACTTCACATCCGTAAAATCATCCCGAGGTCAAATTCTGTGGGAACCATTTTTATATGCGAAATCCTCAGACATGTTATGCTGGTTGTTTACTGTGCTATGCTTTGTATTCGAGAGGGGGGATATCTCAATATTTTTCTATTTAGAACACACCGAGCTGCTTGTACATCCTCTAAAGTACTTTTCAGAACCGTCGCCAAGCAAACCATCCTAATGAAGAAGATGGTGACACAGATTAACCCCTAAACCGACCGTAAAGGACCAGCGCTCACCCAGAATAGATTTATGATTTATAGATCAGCTGGGCTATTCCAAAATAGGTGTTTAGCTATCTTGTCTCACTGCTGCTCACATTCCTTGTAGAGGACGATAACTTGTATTCACTACTATTTTGGCGGTGTTTTCTTGGCTGACAGCTGGACAGCTTGGGCACGTCTAACCTCACGCCATGCTAAAAAATGTATGTGTTTTGGGGCCATTTGCTCTCAGAGCTCCAGAGCATAAGACTGAAAGAGACTTGGAGACTTGGGGGGTTCCAGGATTTTGGTGTACGATCCCTTTTTTGAGCTGCTCCACTATGATATCTATTTTGAACTATGACTGTTCTCCACAGCAGTATGCATTCACAACAATACAATGCTCAACTGGTCATCAGCTTATAGTTTGGCGGTAATACATAATTATATTGTCGAGTTTTGATAGTACATGACAAGCCAATAGTACTGCTAAAACGGCATCCCACAAACTTGGAGTGTCGTTCCGCTGTAGGAAGCTGTATACACCAGAGAAACTACTGCTCTTTCAAAAGGCAAAGATCCAACCATTGTTGGACTACTGCTCCCATGTGTGGGGATGTGCTCCAAAGCACTCTCTTAGGCTTCTGGTCACTATCCAGAAGAGAGCAATTAGACTAATCGATATGTCTAACTTCACAAACGACCTTCACAGCCTGAAACATCAATAAAGGGTGGCTGAGCTGTCCCTGTTTCACAGATTCTATCACAGAATATGTTCGAGTGAGTTCTCCCAGATAATAACATCGAAAGGGGAACACTACAGGGACTCTTCGAGCTCATCCTTACCAGGAGGTCCTTACTCCCCATTCAGTCTCGTCTAGTATTCCTTATTGTGGAGAACTTCGACGCTGTGGACTGAGCTCCCGGGGAATTTGTTTCCCGACGGCTATAACCTGCAGCGTTTCAAATTTGACGTGGTCAGACACTTATCCTCTCTCAGAATTTCTACAGCGCCATAGGCTTTCAGCCTATGACCAGACCATAAAAAAATCCAGGGATTCTCAAAAATATGCCAATAGCGTTGTCTCATCAGCCTTACAAATCTGGTGTTGATGTTGTGAAAAAGGCGCCAATGTAAGGTCTTGAAATATGATTAATGACTGCGAAAAATTGAGCCGAAGATACCTTGCCGATTGAGTGAATCGAACGATCATATGCACATAGAAATCATTCTCTATCATGTTAATAATAAATGATCATTCACATTTTTCGATTGAGCCATCTGCATTTGAATCCAATAAATACCCTCGGTTTCTATATCCATCAAATTAAAATTTTCCTTGCTGATATTATTTGCTCTTCAGTTATTACATCACGATAGCATCGTTTCAGTTGATTTTTGCCGATCAATGACGGTATTTTTGACTCCCTATTAGCTAAATTAAATCCCCCAGTCTGCAATTTCATGGAATGGAAAGGGCAACAGACAAACGAGAAAAACAACTTGCCCCAAGTTTTGTTCGTGAATAAATCCGAACCAGTATTGATTTCAGACAATATAATATGCAAACAACGGAATGATTAATTACAGCTTTTTTAATTGACGTTCAATTAGTGCGTGCTGTTATCCGGGAAATACAATGAAATTATTAGATCAGAATTAAATTAAATATAAACATTCATATTTTGTACCGGATGAAATTACTGTAAAAAATTTAGTCAAGCAAACTGAAACTACCCTTCTGTATAGTCGCTCAGTTCAACCGATGTCACATCACCTACAGACATGTACTGCATTAATGTAGGAATTCAAAGAATAGTCAGACACACGGGCCACTTAAAAAATGTTCTTATAGTAGAGACCTAACGCAACTCTAGTCGAGTATTTATGGCAGACGCCTAATCTCTACTCAAGCCAAACACGTTCTATCAAGTATCGTGTCCTTCACAATTGGTGTCCATTGTTGCTATTTGACATGCCACGCCTGAATAATACACAGGACCGTGCCTACCTGGTGGTGCAAGTGGTGCAAGGCACCAGTGCGCTGGACGTTATGGGGCGCAAAACCTTTTAGAACAGAGAAAATTTGAATCTGATTTGTCAGTATTCCTTTTTTGCGATCTTGCTGATTTTTGTAGTCAGAGGTATCTTTAACGCAAATTACTACTTTTTTACACCATTACATGTTATTGATAATTGCATGCTGGAGCACAATCGCTGGCAGTTTTTCTTTCATTTCAGGATTTTTAACTGTTTTTGAAGTTTTTAACCTCCAGTACATTACAGTAGCTAGCAAGCTGTGAAAAATATCTATTTCTGTCATACCTCAGATTCTCTTTGACCTTAAATATGTTACCGCCGTGGTCTCTGTTAAAGGTGATTAATTATAAAGAATTTTTATAATCTTGTCTCTTTACTCTAATTCGTCTGTATATTTCTTCTAAGTTAATTGTTTTCTCTCATCTGAACATGTTTTCGTTTATATCTTATGGTTTGCTAGGTTGATTAGGTAGGAACAATGAAAAACACCATTTGATTAAAGATTTGAAAGTAAATTAAAACTACCAGTGACCGATATTCACTCCCTTATATCATTAGAAAGGCTTTAGAATGTTACTTTCAATCGTATAAAAAAATTTAGGAATTCCCGTTTGAAAAAATCAAGTTATCTCTGTTTCCTTAATTGATCGACCGATTTCTCCAAGCACAAACATAATTCAAATTTGACCGTCTGACCTAAGCTAACGCATTTCATGCTTTACTAAGCATTGCTTCTATTGCCGAATTACTATCGGGCAAAGTTACAGCCTTCAAAATTTTATAATTTCTGCAATGTTTAATTTTTTTCAGACATCTACTTGCACTGAAAATGGTGATTTACACCTAAACGGTTCGTTTAAGTCCCAGGTGTGATAATTAATGTCACACTAGAACTCACCAAGGAATTCGAATATGTAATAACATACAGGGTGTTTTATTTAAAAAATGTAACTTTGGGGACACCCTGTATAATATGAAAATATCTTTAAAATGTAGCCTTAATGGGTCCCTATCCATGCGAAATTATTATTTTCTTGTTCATCAAATACTTTAGCCATAATGCTCCGTGTCGAATAACGTGAATAATCTGGAATATAATGACAAGTATATCAATTTTACTGATTATAGATCTAGTCCATCTACACCCCATTTTATCTCGCGCTATGAAAAGAGCGGCAATTTTTAGCTTGTACCAGGGCGCGTATGACCCCAGGAACGGCTCTGATAATAAGCCTTTTTTGGGGTGGCATTATTAGGATCTATGGCAATTTTTGGTACACTTACTTCAGATACGATTGTCTGTATTTGCTCATATCTCTTTCGAATGTCTGGCACACTGCACTGCTGTGTCGCTTGCTTCCCATAGGTCCTGGATGGTTCTCCCCGCAGGTGCATAAATCTCATTCTCAGCATATCCTCATCTCACTAGGTTATCCACAGACCTGCCCAATTGGCATCTAATTCTATTGAGACTTTTCCAGGTCTTCCTGTCCAGTTGTGATCCGGCAGAGAGACTTTCAATTGGCTTCAAAGTTGGTATGTGGTTCTCTGTTAGCCGTTGCTTCCACAGTACCTCTTTGGTTACTGATTTGGAGTCTGTCAGAGGGTGGGTTGATATAATGAAATTGTTTCTAGATCTGATCTGTGGGGGGGGGGGGCTATTTCCGCCAACATATATAGATGGTCCAGGTTGGCACGCTTTAGACAGCCCATGATTATCCTACAGGTGTCGTTCAGAGTAGGGGTCCAGTTTGTTGCATGAATCGATCTGCACGATATAGGACATGCGTATTCTGATGGAGCAAAGCAAAGAGCAAGAAATGTCGTCCGCAATACGCCAGGATAGCACCATTAGAATAGTCTTCTCTTCGTGTTTTTCTATAGAACAGAGTCCCGTCTAAAGTAAGACCGAGATAAACTGGATTTGGGCAGTGCTGTAGCCTAGTCGAATTTTAATCAATTTGAATTTCCCTGTTCGCTTGCCAGTTATCAAGATGGAATAGGCAGGTTTGAGTTTTATCTGGGCTTGGGCGTAAATGGGTAACCTGTAGTATTAGAGCATTCTTGCCAGGACTTTGTTAACCTTTTATCTAGATGTCTTGGGATTTGCACGTAATGGCTACGCCATCGGCGTAGATAAAACTGTTTGTAAAAGAGCCGACAGGTTGATCATTCGTGTACAAATTGAATAGAAGAGGTACCAGCACGCTACCCTGGGAGATACCATACTTTGGGTTCCTTCACCGACTCCTCTGTCCCTGGAACTCCACGTAGAATCTCCTGTTGCACAACAAAGTTTTCAGGACCACCTCTGTCAGATGGTAATTTCCCTAATTGCAGAGCTTGATGATTGCGCTTATAAGCTGAATATTGTTAAAAATCATTGTCTTCTATCATCAGTAGAAAAGGCATCAACTGAACTGTGGCAGAGAAGATTAGGACATACAAATAATGATGATCTCGAGAGAACGAAAGCTGGAGCTGTTACAGAGATAGTATGTAGTGATAGAAGGAATATATGCAAGTGTTTGCTTTGGAAGGAAGCAGACATGGATCCCCTTCAAACATACAGGTACTAGAGCTACAAGGCCGTTAGAATTTATTCATGGAGACGTGTGTGGTCATATGGAAGTTCCTAATACAGAATATCATAGTGCATCAGAGGACAGTTGTATACACACCTGAGCAGAACGGAATGTCGGAGCGTATGAATCGTTCAGTTGTTGAAAAAGCCGCTGATCTTGAGAAGAGGTTCTGGGGAGAAGCTGTGAATATCGCAGTCTATATCAGGAATAGGTGCACAGTAACAGGGTTAAATGGCAAAACTCCGTATGAGATGAGGACAAATAAAACACCTGATATCAGTCACTTTAGAGTTTTTGGCAGTACTGCTATGGTACATATACCAAAAGAAAAGAGGTCATCCTGAAGATTTTTTCGAGGAGGGTTTTGTGATTAATTGTGTCATATGCCGGCGAAAGGTCTACAAACACCGCCCCCGAAGAGTGTGCCTTGCGAACATTCGGGCGTCCCCTAGGTAAGGATCATAATACGGTACCGACTGATCTTTCCACATACTTAGCTACACAGTAGACAGTTGAGTGATAATGCCAGTGACATCAAAAAAATGCTTTCAATTCAGCACAATAACATAAATTATTGTTGTGTGTGAGATTCTGAAGATTCTTCGATGAGAGAATGCTTATGAAAGTATACCTTAAAGTACTGAAAATCAATATAGAGTATCATATTACTATTAATCATATCTTATGATTCAGTTTACTAAAACTGGTACCGGTAATTGACTCCAGCCAGAGGCATTGCCCTTCATAAACTGGCCCGACATACTAGCCTTTGTTAAAAGGTGGGGAAGACTTGGCAGGAAGGGAGAGGCAGGTAGTGGTGACCGAGGGGTTATATTCAGGGATGGCAAAAAGGCCTACTGGGGCCTATTTGACAGGCGCGTCTACCCCATAGCTACTACTAGTACTACAGTACAACAACGGTGATATCTCGACGAAAAGGCGCTGGATCGGACGCAACTTCGAGCTTGTATAAAGCAAACATTGTACGCAATTTTGGACCTTATTTATAATGTGACGAACAGCCTAAATTATTATGAAGCTCATCAGACTGTTTATAAAATAGTATATAAAATATATTCTCTTTTATGGCTTTGCTTTTGTGTTGCATGCTTAACTACAATATTGAATAACAGTATTTTAGAAATATAAAATTTTCTCATCCTGACACAAATCAGGAACATAAACTAAAATGAAAAAGTTCAGCCAGACCCCTCCACATTGGAAAACATTTTATTGCGAGAACTTTGGCAGAAGTGGCTACAAGCCACTCTGACGTTTCAATAAATTCGAACATACGTTTCAATATATTCGGAAAGTGTTGCAAACCCAGGTATACATAATATATATCCGCGTTCGGCTGCGAGCCAGGGAAAGCGGCAACGTTAGCAAAAACAATGCGCGGTCATAGCTCGTAGAACAGCAGGCTTTATGCCGCCATAATTCATTGTTTTACTCTCGGTGGGTGTCTTACTTGCAGACTGGTAATGGAGTAGTAGTCTACCAGGGAAAAACTTACAACAGTGGTGTGGAGCGAGGATTTCGAATGTGTCCCTGGATGCGAATTAAATGTTCAATTGTAGCATTCTTTGAGGAACGCGAGGAACGTATCGTATTCTTTCAAAATAGGTGTTTACCTACTTCCCACATCATAGCTGTCCGAAGTATGTGGCCACGAATATAAAAGGGTATTATTAGAGTTTTACAATACAGCTTAAGGGGCTTGGGTACACATTTATACATAACTATGTATTTGCCATGTAAAACACGAATCCCTACTTCGAACAGAACTCACTTGTTTTTCAAACTACATACACGGTATTTCAGGAGGTGATACTCAAGATCTTAATAAATCACGTCTCAGAGCAATAATTTTTTCAAAAGTTTTTTAGTGTGTAAAAAACTCGCAATGCAGAATCATACATTATATACATTATACAAAAGTCTGTAATTTAACAACCAAACACGATATCAAAATAAGGCTACCGAAGTGACATAGGGCAAGGTTTCTTATTCAACTTGCTTTTTAATCATTACCGTAAGTTTAAAGATAACGACAGGAGCTTCTAAATGCGAAATTCACTTTTATGGCGACCTTTGGACCTTACCGTTGGACATTTTGACCTTACCTTTGGACTTTTAGACTTACCTCCCCTCATTTTAGACACACATACTGGAGAAAGGGAACAGGCGGCCACACCTCCTTGCTAACACGGGAATACGTATTTTCTTGGATTCTCAATTTCGCGCGCTTTACCCCAGACACTTAAGTTTTTTATTTTTTCAAAGCAGTTTCCTCTGCACTCAATACATATCTCCATCATCCTCTAAAACTACCTTTAAGTGGTTTTGTCAAGTGTCCTCAGAGATTAAAACACACTCCTGGTCCCAGGCCCCTAGAAGGTGCTCATCATACTGTATAATAACCTATACTTGAACTATAATATTCTCTTTGTGGGAGCGGGTTAGAATATCTCCCATCGCATATCCTGCGTGTTGTAGAAAGCGACTAAAAGGAACCGAACTACTGTCGGTATAAACAGTAACCTCTTCTCAACCAACAGCTTTGTGTGGACGAGTTGAGAATAGTCACCTTCTTATCCTTGGGGTGAGAAATTGCCCCTAAAGGCGGATGAACGAGTAGATACCGTCTGGTTAACGGCATGAGGATGCAGAAAGCAAATGGGAAACTACTACATTAAAGATCTTAAGGATATCCCAAAAGAAACTCGTAAAATGAGTAAATGCATTTTACGAGTTCACAACATGTCTGTTAAGACATTGTGACTATGATGATAATGAACTACTAATATACTCTGTGCAACTAGCACGAATACAATGCGGGTCGGTGGTCTGGTAGCCTTGTGTGCAGAAATTCACTGTGACTCGAAGTTTAGGACGGATTCAGAGCCTTGCTTGCTTGAGGGTCACAGGAGCAATGATGTCGACCCCAACTGCAACACTGGAGGTCATACTCGGACTGTCGACGGTGCCATCCTGGATTGGGATGTCAGTGATGGTAGCACATTTTAGAATGCGGGACTTGGGTAATTGGCAGATAAGGGGAGAGGCGGTTGGCCACACAAAGATAGGAAGGTTTGGTAGTGAGGGGGAGGCAGACATTGGAGGCTGAGGGGTGGGTGATATTCAAGGATGGCAAAGACGTTCCACTGGGCCCTAATTGCCAGGCGCGGTCACCCCACAGTACTAGTACTAATGTGCTAGTATGGCTATGAATAACTTTTATTGACGCTTGGTGATAGTCTCTCACAATATAAAGATCAACAAATGTGTTTGGCTCGGCCAAACTGTTTTAGTACGAACTTCTAGATATAGAGCCAATTTCTTGTTCACATTTTTTTTATTTTTCGCCAATAAGATACTTAGCAAAAATGTTACTAACACTCAGATTACTACTAAAAAAATCAGTGAAATGCATTTCTTAGTCAGCTGATATCTATAGGCCAACATATTCTGTGAAGTAGGCACCTTTAATGTTCACAGCCTTAGAATTCGATTGTTAAATACATTGCAAGGTAATGGGCCCCAAGATGGATTCCTGTGGAACTCATTATGGCATTTATCGTTTACTGTGGACATTCGTCTATTAACTGCCCTGTCATTAAAATAGATGCAGATAGGTAAATCCATCATATCGCTTCTATACCTTTGTACTAGTAGTAAAATGATACCACTTTAGAGCATCATTCTGTCCTTTCTACTACATGAGTAGATACGACTATGTTTTGTAGACTGCAGCTTTTCCGGTGTGGAAATAGCCGGCATTCTTCCTTGGTGAACGTAACTCGTTCGCTTGCGGAACCAAAACTATGAAATATGACTTTAATGCGCTAAATATCGCCAACTAATACGTTCGGCTACAGTTTAATGCAGGTATACGTTATTCTAGCGGAGTGCAGATATTTTGCTGAATATTGGTTTTCTGGTGTCGTATGTAATAGCCGAAATTTCAAACCGTATAGTTTATTCTTTAATGAGCAGTCTGTATACAGGGTGGTAAAAGTGACGACTATCAGTGTTCAAAAGGACTACTTTTGAAGGCCAATACTCGGTACACTGTACCTGAGAGTAGCAGAATGCTTTAGTTTGCCAAGTATCAAATATTTTGAGTACTTGTTGAAAGATAATATTTAGGATTCAATTAGTTTAATCGCCAGTCTCTCAAAGGTTAAATTTCATTATAGGACGTGATAAAAGTACTGCTATTAGCGTCTTCAGCATTTCACTAATACACTGAATAGCAAAAAATTTAGGTCACATAAGAAATTACAAATAATTTTGGATAAAAATGTTAACTACTGAATCATCAATAACCGAGCAGTATAACCGCACATTTATTCCCAGGGTACCCAAGGCTTGGAATGGACTGCCAGGAAATGTATTTATTGAGCCTGCGGGTGTTGACCCATTCAAATTCTGCGTTAACAAACTTCCCCTAACATAACCCTTTCACAGCTGCCACGGTACTCTAGTATTTAGGCTCTGCCTACGCGGCCTGCCCAGTTATATAAAAAAATCTTTCAAGTACGCGGTAAATCATTTATTTTCCGATAAATGCCAATGGGCATATTTATTACCTATCAGTTCTATACCTCAGGTTGAAAGAGTATCATGTCACAAAACCAACATTTTACAGGATATGGTCTAGGAGTTCCAAACCTCACATTAGCACATTTCTCTCAACTTGACTTAAACAATGTGGAATATTTTTTTATCCTACTATTTGAAGCAGGATCTAATTAGGACTTAAAGTGCATACCACAGATTTGTTGGGGAAGTACACTTTGAGCTTCATATTTTTTTAAATCTGAATTTTGGACTTGAGATTCATTTATTCGTATACTAAGTCAATTGTTTGTACGTAACATATCGCTGAAAGGGACTTAATATATGCATTGTATACTATGCATGAATACCATCGAATATATGGACTTGGTATATGGTATTGGTACTTTTATTCCCGAATGTTTTTGGTGGGGGTGGACTACTCTCTGAAAAATCTTATTTCTATTGTTAGCATCGACTGGACTTCGTACAGTATTGCATTCAATAGAGGACTTGATACATGACACTGTTTGAGATGAAACTAGGTTTTGTTATTTTTGGACTTGTTGCTCCTTTATTCTGAGGTACAGAGTTGTTGCCAACGTATTTTTGATGTTTGATGAAATAACGAGGATTTAACTTAACGTTGATTATGACCATAAAACAATTTTTATGGTGTGTTCTGGTTCGAGTGTGTATTTAACTGGTCATGATGCCTTTAGGTCCTATTGTTGTGACTACACCTGTTCCAGCTGTAGTTTCTAAAGCATCAAGTGATAATTTATTCAAAACGGTCAAGTTAATTTTCCAACTCGTTACTTGTAATTTCAAACTGTCAGGTGTAATTTATATCTGTCAGTTTGAATTTACAATTGACGAGTTGGAAAATTTACTTGACCGTTCTGAATTATCACTTGACGCTTTAGAAACTACAGCTGGAAAAGGTGTAGAATTGAATAATTAATGCAAGATGGTCGAGGATAACGAGAAACGACAAGAATTGTTAGTAAAACTTATGTGCTAAACAAAATGTGTATCAACGCTATCAAGACACTGGCCTGATAATCAAAAGGTCAGGATCTGGTCGAAAAATAATCACCAGCCAAAAAGAGGATCGATCTTTGGTGTCCATAAATTTGCGCAATATGATAGTTTCTACGGTTTGGCTGCCAATTCAACTTCAAGAGGTTAGATATGTTAATGTTAACGAAGGATCATTAGTCGAAGGCTTTATGCTGTTAGATTATCTTATCGAAGAATGGCTATAGGGCTGCCATTGCACCGACGGCAACGAACTGCAAGATTGGCTTTCACCCGTAATCACTTGAAATGGAATGATTATGAATGGAGCAAGGTACTGTCTTTGGATGAATCGCATTTTAACATAACTAGATCAGACACATCATGTGGAACAGTGTAGATGAAACCAGGAGGAAAGATATGTCTCAGCCTGTATTGAGGGTCGGTTATGGTTTAGACAGAAATCAATTCAGAATCACGCACAGGGTGGGTTTTCATACAGAATGGCTCGCTGACTGTTACATTATGGAAATCCTGGAAGATCATGTTATGACTTTCATGATCACGATGGGCGAGGATGGAATTTTTATGCAACATAATGCCGAACCTACACAGCTGCAAATGACATTGAGTATCTTGATGTGGGTATTAGGTAGTTTGATTGGCCAGCACTCAGTCCAGACATGAATCCCATCTAACACATTACGTGAGATGATATGGGACAACGTATTCGAAGGCATACACTTGCTCCCAAGAACTTAGAGAGTTGCTAACAGATGAATCCGCCAGAATGTAACCCCGAATTCAATTCAAAGCATGCCTCGTCGACCACAAACAATAATTAATGCAACGGGACGAAATATACAATAATAATTGACAGGTTTTCCCATTATTGTTAGTTGTTCGTCGTTCATTTAGTTTAATAACTAGAATTTTCAAATCCATGCTATTTCATAAAAAGTCGAAAAAACACTGACTAACCGACTTCAACTGGCAGATAAAAATATACCCGCTAGTATTTATCCGAAAATCAATGATTCACCGTCTGTTTGACCAATGATTCAGTAACTGATTTTTTTCCCAAAACTATTTGTAATCTCGTAAGTAATCTAAATTTTTTAAAGGTATAAACCTTTAGATAGATAAAAAGTCCTAGTTTCAAATGCATTGCCGGTCAACCACCCTGTTGTTTTCTTCCTGATAAATACTTGATCTCACAAGCACGTCCAAAGCTGTTTCTTTTATATTATCCAGCTTTCCTGCTTCTTTAAGTTATTCAGGGGCGAGATTGCCTTGTGGGCTGGCCACAAATGAAAGTTAAAACGCGCAGTATTTTTCTTTTTTCATTAGAATGTGGCAGCTTTTTACTGCTGAATTTACGGTAGGCCCAAATTGTTCAGACGAGAGGCAGACAACCCCGCAAATTAAATTTTGTTAGAGAGTTATATTAATTTTTCAGTGTCCTCGGGTGTTGCGTAGCTAGAATGACCAGGCACGTATAATGAAAAAATAACTTGTAGCTGCTACATGTATATTAACAGTAAAATGGCTCTAGTCATTTCATAATAACCTATCCAATTCCATGGACGAAAACGATTTTTACGGAAAATTCCAGGTTAGTTTAAATTGAGTCATTTTATTGTACACTAAGATAATCCACACATCAAAAGAAATTCTCAGTTCAAAATTCAAGAACTCTGATAATCCTGTAAAGATAAAAAAATATTATTTCATTACTCATTCTAGTTTTAGTAAGGATATCATGTTATCCAACTGAGCTCCTACAATATTATACACGGTGGGCCAATAGTGCGTGGACGGAGGATTGTGGGCTTACTAAAAAATATTTCAAAAATCTGTTACTTGACCATAGTAGGGACCCTTGAGGGCTATAACGTAAAAATATTTTCACTTAAATTTTGACGTTTATACAGGGTGATTCATATCAAACTTACATTTTTTTGAATGGAACCCCCTATATATTATTGCATATTTGGATTCCCTGGTCAATTCTAGTGTGACTTTATGTATCATACATGGAACCTTGAATGAACCGTTTAAGCGCAAATCACCATTTTTGGTATAAGTAGGTATCAGAAAAAAATTGAATATCGCAGCGATTATAAAACTTAGAAGGCCTTGACTTTGAGGTACGACTAAGCATGAAATGCGTCATCTTAGGTCAGACGGCTAAATTTGAATTCTTTTTGTACTTGGAGAAATCAGAGGATAAATTAAGGAAACTTCAATCACAGATAACTTGATTTTTTCAAATGGGAATGCCTATTTTGGTTTAAAGAATCAAATGTAAAATTTGATTACCTTTCTAACGATATAGCATTCTTGATATCAATATTCTTTGGTTTTCATTTTATTTCAAATTTTCAGTCAAATCGGTGTTTTTCAACTTTCCTGCATGCAAGCAACCTAGCAGGCCATGAAAAATAAACAAAAGCTCGTTAATATGAAAGAAAGCAACTAGCTTAGTAGAAAAATGCAAACTAACTAGAGTAGCGAGGCAAGACTATGAAAATTCCTTACAACATGTTAGCTATAACCAGAAACAATAGCGGTAACAAGAACGCTCATTTTTCACAGCCTACTAGCTATTAGCCAATTTCCAAAGTCAGTAAAAAAATATCTAATCAAAGGAAAACTACTAGTGATTGTTGCTGCCAGTAGAATATCTATGTCTTCTGAATAAATTTGAATAAATTTTCACATTTAATGCTATAAAAAAGTAGCCATTTCCGCAAGTCAAAAGTAATGATACCTCTGACTGGAACCCTTCAAAATTCTTCAGTAGGTACTTCTACTTATTAGCAAAATCGCGGAAAATGAAAATGAATTGCAGTCTGTTTGAATTGTAAAACATAAATTAGTTTGCAAAAAACTACATGAAATAATCACAATTACAACATAGCGTAATTAGAAAATTCTAGCAATTATTTCAATAGATGTTCAGAATGCTCCAGTTGGAGATATCCCTACCTTTGACTTAGCTAAACGGAAATGACTATTTTTTATCCCATTAAATGTAAAATTTTATTCTAAACATGTTAGACTGTAAGCAAAAATCGCTGATAGTTTTCCTTTTGTTTCAAAATGTTTAATCGTTTTGGAAAGTTGTCAAGCTCTAGTAGACCTCAATAGCTAGTTGGCTGTGAAAAACAAACGCTTCTGTCATACCCCAGCTACTCATTGACATTAGATATCTTGCCGCTGTGGTTTCCGGTTAGAGCTGATGTGTTGTAAGGAATTTTCATGTTCTTGCCTCGCTACTCGAGTTCGTTTGCATCTTTCTACTAAGTTAGTTGTTTTTCTTCCATATTAACGAGCTTTTGTTTATTTTTCATGGCCTACTAGGTTGCTTGCACGCAGGAAAATTGAAAAACACCGATTTGACTGAAAACCAAAAAAGATTGATATCAAGAATGCTATATCGTTAGAAAGGTAATTAAATTTTACATTTGATCTTTTAAACCAAAATAGGCATTCCCATTTGAAAAAATCAAGTTATCTGTGATTGAAGTTTCCTTAATTAATCTACTGATTTCTCCAAGTATAAAAAAAATTCAAACTTAGCCGCCTGAGCTTAGGTGGCGCATTTCATGCTTAGTCGTACCGCAGAGTCACGGCCTTCTAAATTTTATAATCGCTGCGATATTCAATTTTTTTCTGATACCTACTTATACTAAAAATGGTGATTTGCGCCTAAACGGTTCATTTAAAGTTCCATGTATGATACATAAAGTCACATTAGAATTGACCAAGGAATCCAAATGTGCAATAATATATAGAGGGTTCCATTCAAAAAAATGTAAGTTTGATATGAATCACCCTGTATAAACGTCAAAATTTGAGTGAAAATATTTTTGCGTTATAGCCCTCAAGGGTCCCTATCATGATCAAGTGACAGATTTTTGAAATATTTTTTTAGTAAGCCTACAATCCTCCGTCCACGCACTATTGGCCCACCCTGTATAATATTATAGTGTCGAGCACCATTGCGAATATGATAGTCTTGGTTTATGTACATTGACAGATCTCCATAGGTCTTATAATCATTTTTAAATAATTCATAATTTTACCTGTCTAGTGTTATATTACTATACTCTCATAAAAGGATTGTTGTGCAGTTGTTGTTGTATGAAGCTCATACAGTTGTTCGAGTGTATAAGCACCAAGTATATAATATGCAATACATTTATGGAGTATATTGTGAATCGAATATAAACAACGGTGAACCGGTGGGCGTAACTCAATTTTCTAGTTCAAAAGTACAGATTACGTATTGTTTATATTCTGTGATAATCGGCATTTTTCAACACCAATTTGGAAAATACAACGTAAAATTGCCGAATACTTATACGGATGTACCTAGACGCTTGTTCCAAGAAGACCAAAATCTTGAGCTGTTTGTGTCAAGATTATGAAATGCCTCAGTCAATAGATAGGTAATATATTCATAGTTTAATTTACGAGATTATCATAATATGCTCGATTTAAGAAAGAGAATAAATGAATCAAAACTTAACGGCACTGATTACTACAGCTTATCACCTACAAGTCTTACTGATTTTGTAGCATCTGCCTTATTGATGGATAATGCTCCATATAGTTTGGAGGATGTCAGACTATGTTTAAAAGAACTGTGATTTCGGTGTTATCATTTTTCTATTTACAAATTGACAAACACATTATGCTTCAGTAAAAAAATTATTTTGTTATTATATATACAGGGTGACCCCTACTTTCTTTAACTGTATATAGAAGTCGCTTAAATAAACAACTTTCTCAAATAACCTTTTCCAGAAGACTGAAAAACTTTTTCAAATAACCTTTTCCAGAAGACTGAAAAACTTTTTCAAATAACCTTTTCCAGAATATTGAAATTAAGCAACATACACAATAAAAAAGGTATATCTGGGCTTGTGTATCAAGACGTACCTAGTCTGTAAATGTTTGGTCTTTTGCTCGGATTTTTGTTAAATCAATTAGACATTGTACCCGCACGATAGTGCAGTAGTCACTTTTTGTTTATCGTTGTTAATTTTTACTTGGTAAGTTCTAAAACTGGCAAATTATTATAAAACTACTTTCAGGATCTACCAAAGAACTATGATAAACTGAAAGCAACTTGTGCACTAATTATTGACAGGTGCAATTCCTGATAGATAAGATAAAGATCCGAGCGAGAAATGTAAAGAGACTAACTGCATCTTGATGAAGAAGCCCAGATTTACCCTTTTTGGTTCTATGTGCCGCTTATTTTTCAGTTTTCGCAAAAAAGTTATTTCAAAAAGTTGTTAGCGACTTCTATACATAGTTTGAAAGAAGTGTACGACATAGGCATGTGATTCTAGTGATTATTTCATGTAATCGTAATAACACACATGCCTGACTCTTGTAAACTATGTATCCTCGTATTTGTATATTTTTCACAGTGTCGTACCACCGATGTCTGTATATCCAATGGCTTACAAATTATTATATTATTATTATGAATTTCTAAGTTTCTCTCGTGATTGCGGTAGGAACAAGTGTTGACGGGCTGTGCCAATTCAACACCTAAATTATTATTGATCTGAATTTAGGACGGATCGTACAATATTGCAAGTCTTCTGAATTACAGACTTTGGGAATACTTTGTGTAGCTTTTCGTTCAGGCTTAACTGTTGCGGGTGTGGTGTAAATGTGTTTGGTGTAAGGCCTGCGACCGACATAATGAGTCGTTTTATTTTTTTGGCAAGATCTGTGTATTTATATGTATATCTTCCTAGCGTAGATGTTTTGGATAATTCGTAATAGCAATATCTATAAAATAGGTAACTTTGTCTGTCTTCGACTGAAAAATTACATATGGTCTATTGGCGGGGATGGTTTTTTCCGTATGTATTTCAACATCTCAGTATAGATTATATTGATTGTCCATTGTTAAAAATTTTCAGGAGAAGCAAATAAATAATACAGAGAAACCTAATCATAGCAAAAAAATGGTTTGAGATAATAAAGTGTATGCTACTCAATCACAATGTTTCGTACAAGAAAGCTGAAAACCAAACTGAAAAATTAAAAAAAAAACGGTTGGACATAATGCAGTTTGTTTGTCTCTAGAGAACATGATGCAGTTATTTTGTCACTTCTGGACAAAATTTATTTTGAGTTTCATTGCCAAGTATCAAAAACAAGAACTTGAAATCATTCCCATCATTCACAGTGCATTCAAAAACTTGTACGCCGTTTTTGTGCTCGTCGTCTCCATCACTAGCTTGCCACAGTTTTTTCGCCTATTGCAGCTATCCGTTTCAGCCCCTGGTCTGTGTCGTACAATATACGAAAATAGAACCCCAATCAAAATGCATTTTGATCAAGTTTATAGGACAAAATGCACCTTAAAAGTATTATATGAGTGGACTTAAATCAGTTTGTTTGTCTAGGTATGATTTCCTACTTCATAGCACTAAGAAACTAAATATATTTTGTCTGCTTTTCGTCCTCAAATAGCAAGTGTTTGATCATAGAAATACAGTGTCACCTCTATCTCGAATTTGGAAATTTGGACAATGCATTTCGAAAATCTGCTCCTCCATTGTTGTGGATACTAATTGCTAGGGATTTGATGTACGTTGAACGTCCAGCTCTCCACAGCTGCTTGTTAGTTTTCTCATTGATCAGGATGTATTTTTCGACCTTAAAAGCTACTTGGGCTGATAGCAGTTCACTTAGTTTAATGCAGAATATCAGGTAGAATTTTATACCTCAAATTATATATTGTATCAGACATTACTATTTCCAGAGATGCATTAAAAATTAATAGCTCTGAAGAAGAGCGGATCCTTGTTTGCTTTCCATGGCGTTACCGCTTATAGGAGGAGATATTTTGATTCATGTGGGAGAGAGAACAGAATATATTTAAAGCCACTTGCAAAACATTTGGAAGAAAGAAATTGTCGTACTTGGTTTTATGCACTCAAAGAATAATGATATTTTCAGACAAAGTTTTCGCTCCTCAACTTATTTACATACACACAACTCGTCGTATGCATCGTCGTTTATCATTTTTATTCTGCAGCTACTCGACATTTCTGCATGGTTCCCTCGGCCTGTATGATGCACGTCAAGAAGTCACATCAAAGACCATTGACGGAGGGAAAAACTCTGGCATGAGACAAGTGACGAATATTTAGCCATATTTATCGTATAATTAGGCTTAGTCCAGTCTTGTACTTTGCAGTCAGGACACTGGTGGCTGGCTCATATTGCGGAGCTAGAGAACACAAATAATTTTAGCAGTTATATTTAACCCTTAACTAGCGAGATTGCTTTCTGTAAAAATACGATAACACGCAGTCTCCTAGACTCAATGACAGGAGTTTTTTGGTATTATTGGAAAAAGTCTCTTTTTACGGTTTATATCTTTTACAGTAAAACTTGTGCCGTTGTTCACATCTCAAAGCTTTATTAGAAATCATACATGTTCTGGGAACCCTTAAATAAAACAAATGACAAAAAATCTATTTCTAAATATCAACGAGGATCAAAATTCAATATATATTTTAAAAATTCGTCACTTGTGAAAAATTAAAGTTTTGTAACTCCGTAAACTATAACAGAATAAAAACAACGGATTTATTAGACTCATCGTCAAAATTTAAAAAAAAATGAGTTATAAAGTATATTGTTTCAATTTACGGTACTCTACGGTATGCAACTAGTATAACTTTGGTCTACTATGTATTGTCGGTTAGCCGAACTACAGTTGTTACATGTTTTAATGCATGCAGTTAGTAAAAGCTTCAGTTGAGTGGATTTAGCGTGCTCTTTTGAAAGTGACAAACTGACTTTAAGTATATTTCGATTTGAATTTTTTTGATATTAAACATCGTAATTGAAAAAGTAAGTAGACAACAATTATTAACAATAATGTTTTTATCATTATTCTCCACAATTACGAAAAATTCACATTAGAAAATATATTTTTTTTCCTAAACTATCAAAGTGACATCTCCTCGTCTTTTTTCGTAGAATAGGACAAAAAAGACCTTAGTGTTGAAAAAATTATGAAAACTGAAACTATGATTAAACATTCTGGACATAGCCAAAGAAACATTGCCAATTTATGCAATGTTTCACAGTCATCTGTGAAGAGGATCAGTCAAAAATTGGCATCCGCACAGCCTACGTCAGCCCCTAGGCAAGGTCACTGTGTCAGAAAAAACTCCAAGAAGCAAAAGGATACTTAAAAAATGTTGTCTTGCAAAATAGAGACCTCTCCCATGGTGATATAACAAAAAAATCCAAGAGGCAGGTTGTGATGTATCAAAAACGATAGTTCGTAGAAATTTGTATGAGATGAGCTTTCACGGAATACGACCTGCAAAAAAGCCAAAATTGACCACTAAAATGCTGAAAGATAGATTAAACTAGGCAAAGTCATAGCACCATTTCACTAAGGGCGACTGGAATACTGTAAGCTACTGTTAACTCTCATTTCATTCCTTTTTTTGTCCAAAAATGTATTTTTCCTTTTGTTCAGATTTGCTTCAGCTATGAATCAACCGTGCAAATTCTCGGTGACAAACCACAATCTGTAAAACGAAGAACCAAGGAAAGGTATCATCCAGATTGTTCCATAAAAACAGTAAAACACCCAACTTCAGTGATGATCTGGTCTGTAATTAGTGCTAGAGATTTGGGTCGCCTTTATGTTGTAGAAGGAACCATGCGACAAGACCAATACATAAAGGTATTTGAAAGCAGGCTTGTGCCTCAATTGAGAGATTGGTTCCCAAACGATTATGCTGTATTTGTGCAAGATTCAGCACCATGTCACAAAGCGAAAAGAGTCATTAATTTTTGGACGACAAAAAAATTTCATTGCTTCGATGAGCCGGAAACTCACCCGGCATAAATCATATTAAGAATGTCTGGAAGTGATTAAAAAGGGAATTGAGAAAAGAGACCATCACAACAAAAGTTCAACTAATAGAGCGAATCATCTATCATTGGAACCACAATGAGAAATTACAAAAAACTGCAGGAAATTGCATCAAATCCATGCCACGCAGAATCCAGAAATTGATCGCTGTTAAGGGAGGACCGACAAAATATTGATAAGAGGCCATTATTTTCATGAATTTCATTATTTTTGCTTTTAAGAACATGTATTTTTCAATATAACATACAACATTTAAATATGTAGCAATTCTTTGTAAGTTTTTTATACGGAAATTTAGAAAAAAAAATGAAAAAAGTAGGATGAGTCTAATAAAGTGAACAGGGACTGTACCTGAAACAGAATTCATAAACTATGTGAAAAATCATAATTTTGATCATTGTCTTGAACAACAACTCTGGCAACATTTCTTACACAAAAAACAGACATAAGATGTCTTTCTTTTCAATCTTGAAGGGCATATGTACCAGTGCTCCCTAGTTTCGAGTCTTTCTCCGTTGCAATCAGTGTGGCTTTGGCAGCCATTTATGGTGACACGGGATCTATGATACTCTGTGACATCAATGGGTGCATTCAGCAGACTCAACAGTTGCGGAGCAACTACCAAACTTTCTGCTGAACGCGTGCGCTACCTAGCAGCTACCGCTCCAGCGGTCGCCATTTTTTGTAGCGATAGAAAAGTACGCTCACTTGGAGCGGAGCAGAATAAGCTACTTTTGACCTTGTGAGTGTCACATGTGATGAAACTTGTTATAGGTTATGTTGTCATATTTAAAAGAAAAAGTCCACACTACTTTATAGTGTTTTTCACTGGTTGCACTCAGGCTGCACTGGATTTCTGTTTTGCATTTCACTGGCAGTTCCAGTGCAAAATTTTTTAGGTGCCCTCATTTCACTGGCATTTCCGCACTCAGAGCGGTCGAACTGAGTGCAATAAGTTCGCACCGATTTCAAGTGAGTGTCGTGGAAGTGAACCCATTGAATGGAAGTAGGTTTGAGCGAGAAACCTAAAATCATAGAATTGTCTTTCACCTGTTTAAACTTTGGACCTTTGACTTCGATAATACCTAGCTGATTTTCACTATTTTCAGTTAGAATGAGTAGAGTGAACGAAAAAACAAACTTTTAATTTCCTTGTTTGAATTGGCAGAATCCAGCTCATCTTTTGAGGATGAACAAATAATGTGTTTAGAAAGAAATTCGGGAGAAAAAATTCCCAGAATTAGCAATTACCTACAGTTAAGCTATATCTTAACTATATATGCAAATATTGTTGTCAAAACAAGTTGTTTCTTGATATTCTGCCCTCGTACGGAGTACACTAAAATGTGCCCAGTGGAAAACGCTATTACACATTCCGAAGCTTTGATACAATCTGACATATCTTTTTATTTTTTATAACCTCAAATGTGATCACTCATTTGACATTTCACTGGCAACTGACAGGCGTCACAAACTATTTATCGTGATATCTCAGAGCGCACAAATAATGCTTTTCAGCAGAACACCAACTGTTGAGATGTAGCGGCTACAAAAGTAGCAGCTCCCGATCTTTCTGCTGAATGCAACCAATATCTTGAAAATGAAATATCTTCTGATGACCCATTGTTCACAGACTGATGCCTACTGAACGATAGGAAGGTATGTACATAGAGTGGCCTGCCGCGGGAACATTTCTTATGAGAGAAATAATTGTGTACTGTAGCTGCGGTGGAGCATCCTAGACTTGGAGTCACCAGCGAAACGTTCCTTTTCAAATCTTAGGTAATTTTTAAATATCTATTAAAAATTACCTCTGATATCATGAGGGAGGTTGTCAACTCCATCACTACGGAGAAGAGTGGAGGAAATGGTTAAAACCCCCTTTCAGGCAAAAGATGTTTTGTCTGGTACACAGGTACACACAGGTACTATTACAGAAGGCTTATCCTCCTCTTATTACGCCAGATTGTACAGGGAGTCCATTGAGATTTATAAACCTAAGAACAACTCCAACAACAAAGAAGAAGCATACAGGCTCAACAGAATATGGATATACGCCTTAAGAGCCGCAAAGATTCTGGGATGTGCAGGAGTTCCACAGGCATCAGCGATGCACAGCGCAGTCGCCCCCACTCCTAATCCGAGGAATATAGGTGCCAGCACTGTGACGCGATCTCGTTCTCCCGGAACACGCCGTACAGGTGACATCAGCTTCTGAGGATGCCAACCACTCGTGTTGGCGAAACGTCAAGCAGCGGGGCGCGCCGATGTCAAGGCCGCGGAGCGTCTCGACGACAGCCGAACAGCCCAAGACCAACAGTTCATCGGATCATGGCCGCGAAAGTCTTACACAGTACCTCCCCATTCTGGCAGCTATCGAGTTGTTCCTCCTGGAACGCTTCCCAGCTACGCCGTTGTCAGAAGCATCCTCCTGCAGCTTGGTGCCTTTTGTGCCCGTTGAAAAGTATCAGCGCAAACAGTGGCTTTGTTCGGGGAAACATGTCGTGAATGGTCTCATCAAAATTTTAAAATTAACCCTGCCTCTTCTTTGCGTATTCATGTGGAAGTGAAAGAGCCTTAAAATACACACTAAATAGGCTTTTGATTGCTGAAGCAGCCGCGTCGTTTGCCGGGAACAAAAGCCCAGCCCTCCAACGGGAATGTAGGGCGATTTCGCGGGGCTTAGGGAGCATAAATAAAAAAATAGGGCGGAAGGCAAAGCGAGGTGGAGCTGTCTTTAATGGTATTTCTGAAAAGGGAGGCTTGCCGAGGTTCATTTGGAGGCGTGAATATGGACATATATCCAGACAGAAAATTGATGACGTATTGATATGTCGGTATATAGGGCAGGTTTTCTGTTCCAAGTACTCGAGATGGAAGAATTCGGTCAGAAAGACAGACATTTTCAAAAGCTTTTATTTAACTTGCAATGTATGTACGCTTGTTCGGGCGGAGTTTTGCAATTCAATTTTGAAGCAGACATCTTCAACCGATTGAGCTGAAATTTTGTATACACGTTTAATTTGGATGACAATGCACGATAAGTTATTTGATGTTGTTCTAATTCCAATAGTGGAATAGTTATTAAATGCATTTCTACAATATGGGTATCCATATTGGTATGGAAACTCCCAGTAGATGGTAAGGGAAATGACAATCTAATGAGAGGAATGTCATCCCTGACAATACCTTATCTATACTCTGTTACCGGATACTTTAAACTGACTTGACGTCTATTTGATTGGTATCAGCTGACGAAGAAGTGTATCTCAAATTCAATTTTTTACTAGTGGTGTTGATTGGCAATCCTGCGATCAGGACAGTATTAGTAATATTCTTACTGAATATCTCAGTGTCAAAAAGTAATTAGTATTTTTGTAAACAAGAAATTGCTTCAATATCCAGAAATTCACAGCAAAATTGGTTGGTTAAAAGAAACAGATTATTTTTTTTGATTTGTATATTGTTAGAAACTATCATTATCATAAATAATATTTAGCAATAGGAACGATTCAATGAATAGCTTGTATCACCAGTGGTATATTTATTGTTTAAAATGTACAATGTGCAATGGGGTATTTTCCGAACAAAATTTGCCATAAAGAATGGCAATTTCTTGTAAACAAGAAATTGTTTCAATATCCAGAAATTCGCAGCAAATATGGTAGGTTAAAAGAAATAGGTTATTTAATTGATTTGTATAATAAAATGCTTATACATTTTCATAAAAATGTTTCTAATTAAACTACTAATTATTTGGTACCTCAGTAATGTTCAGTTCTAATTCAGGAAATCGATCCTGTGTCAACTTTCTGAGATAGCTCCACAAATTTTTTACTATTTGTATAGCCATTGCGTTGCCCTTCAACGTTATATTTTTCTTCCATTGCTGTAAAAAGAAATGTTGCTTGCATATGGTTAAGCTCAAAATGCTTTTATCTTCATTCTTACCTCATTTAAAGCGTAATCATCATCATTCAGACCATACCAGCCATACTGATATACTGAAAGAAACGCCGGATTTTCCGAGAAAGTGTAAAATAAGCATTCACCTCAGAGCATAGACGAAAACGTCACCAAGCGACAATTACTTGTCATTAACTGCCTGCACTCAGTACTGCCCTGTACGCCTTCAAGGCTTAAAATTGATACGTCAAGACTCAATCTGGGGGATTTTTAGTTATTACTAGCCGAACAGCTGTTCTCTGTTGACACGGCTGACAGTTTAAAGTATCGGGTAACAGGGTATAGGATAGATCCACTGATGTCATTTTTTGTCAAACGATGAATTTTGTTGTGAGAGTTTAGGGAAACTATACTATTCAAAGCCGGCAAGTTGTTTTATCACAGCATGAAACTGACGCCTGAGAGAAGAGAGTTTGTGCATTTGGCGCTCATCTAGAGGCTTGCGGTGTGAGCAAGAGTCTGGCAGCAATCACGGGAGATTCTGGATCGAATTGTACGAGGTCCTTTATACAACCTACGCAGTGGTCATGACCAGGTTTTGTCGACGACTGTGACGACATCGGAATGAGGTTAGGGGGTAGCTAACGAACCGCTGGTGCACCGAGCAACCACGAGGGATGGACCGGACAGCCGGTGTGTATGACTGTGACGCGACGTAAGTGGTACAGAAGATCCGCGGTAAGGATTTTCCAATAATAAGTTGTAAAGGAACATTTGCTGGGGTGCTGGACTGACTTTGGGAAAGTAATAGGGATACTTTCGTGTTGTTAGTGGACTCTTATCACCAACACAGTTTTAAGGCTATGTTTAGAGTAGATATATATTTTTAGTTTAGTTTAAGGTTTTCATGATGTCTAATAAAAGGAAATCTACGAAAATGAGTGGATATCAGGATAGCGCAAATTCTAAGTTAGAAACTGTCGTTCAAATGATGGCAAATAATATGTATTTTTTGATATAATAATACGATGTGTTTTCTTGTAAGAGTTTGGGGAAAATATACTATTCAAAGGCGGTCAGCTGTTTTATCACTGCATGAACCTTGTTTACGACCTGGAAGAAGAGAGTCTTTACACAGTGAAAGGGCTTGTTGAGAGTGACTCGAAAAATTATGTGACGTTATTTTAAATCAAATATGGCGAACCATCCAGGATGGCGAAACAGTTATTTTTAATGCATTTCTGCAATATGGGTAGCAAATAAAAAGGCTTGCCAAGGATACACACATCAATTTTTTTCTATATAAATGCAAGTTAATAACCAAAAAGTGAAAAATAAATTAAAACAAAAAAACTTTTTTAAAAAAGCTTTTATTTAAATGTTCTAAAAAAAGAAAATAAAATGTTCCTTCAGAGTGTTAACTATCAACTTATATTCTCATTATACACAATTTATATGATCATAAAAGCTTGTGGCGAGGTTTACTTGTGTGAATTAACTAGTACTTATTCAACCGACTAACTTGGTCTGCTAAGTTGAATTGTGTTAAAATTTCAGTTTAATGGAATTCTTATAGGTACTTACGTAAACCTCGCGACAAGCTTTTATGATCATGTAAATTGTGTATAATGAGGCTATAAGTTGATAGTTAACACTTTAAAGGAACATATTATTTTCTTTTTCTTAGAACATTTAAATAAAAGCTTTTTTTTTAAAGTTTTTTTGTTTTAATTTATTACAAATAGTGACGACACAGATATGGAGGATTTGAGTTTATCTGCCACAATATGATAAGACAAAACGAAACCACTAGTCGTTAGCTGAGAAAAGAGGCGATGGAAGCAAGACGAAAAACAGACAGAATACATAGAAAGAACCGCACCTGCTAGAAGTGGTGGTGACATCAATAGATTGATTTTGATACTCCAAACTCTATGTTTATATCCGAGAACAGCCACCACAGAGAAGCGACAAAACCAGTCGGCACCTTTGATGTTCGGCGGGTCATTATTAGTAACCTTGAATCGCCTTGAACTGACTCGCACCCACAATATTACACTGAGAAAAATATTTTCGTCAATTTATTAATTTGTTACACGGAAAAGAATAATAAATTTTATAAGAATGTGTTATGAGTTGTGATGTGTATTTATTGCGTATCCACAATATTAGACTGAAAAAATAACACATGCTTCATAACACATACTTTCAGGAAATTTAACTCTTTCTTCCAGTGTATCGTGGAGTTTGATATTTGTCCACAATAATCCCTCGCATGCGTTATGAAAATCGGTCCCTGCTGTGTCGCTGTGTCTGTGGTGGCTATTCTCGGTTTATATGGCTAAGTAGCCACGGAGACCAACCCTAAATACCAGAGACGATACGCGGGGCTTTGAATGGACCAATACTCCCGCTGCTATATGCACTGTTTCTGTGGTTTTGAGCTAGCTATGAATCTATTTGGTTGTATTTGGTCGCTTTCTATCGTTTACAGCTTGCTTTCTGTTGTTTGGAGCTGTTTTCTGTTCTTTTCTGTTGTATTCGGCTATGTTTAGTCGTTTTCCATTGTTTAGCGCTGTTATCTGCTTGCTTTCCGTTGTTATGGGACGTTGTCTGTTCTATTTGGTTGTATTTGATCGTTTTCTATCGTTTACAGTTGTTATCTGCTTCCACCAAGAAAAAACATTATCGACGCATTTGGCGGTCTTACCAGTCGGTTTTTGATGTACGAAGAATCTTTGGGATGAGATGCTGCAGTTCCTCGGAGGCATCTAAGAGGCTCAGTGAGCAACTAAATTATAGGAAACGATCAGAGGAGCAGAAAGCATCTGGAGGTGCGGGTTCCGACTGAATTACCGATCAATCGAATTGGTCAGTTCAGAGACAGCTTCAAGTATTGCCATTGTGGCAGGAGTTGCAGTTGCCATATGAGATCTTCTGTTGTATTGACTTCCAAGAGAAGAAGAAGAAGCTCTATTTCAAAATAGGATAACCCTAATACAAAATAAAAGTAGTAATACCTAAAAATATAAATTGGTTATCCTAAAATAATCCAATTAACACTAAGAAATAATCAAATTAACACTGACATTACCACAATACCAATGCTAGGAACTTCAATAATTTAGAGAAGCTAACTGCGAGTCTAAAGATTATATCAGAAGACTCTTATGCGCTTTAATAATTGTCGTTTGAATATTTGAAGCGAAGAACTCTGTCTTACTATATTTGAAAGTTCGTTGTACTCATTGAATTTTTTAAACAATAAATAATTCATGTTAACTTTCTGGTTTGTTCTAGAAATATAAATTGTGTGTTTTCTAATCTGATGTGCATGGATATCACTATTATTATATACTTGACACTATTTCAAAAAGCTTGAGTAAAACACTTCTTGCAGAGCCTGGCTGTAAATTAGAACTATATAATCGCTTGGTCACCTCTTACTCAGACTACTGGAACTTGGAAGTACCGAATATTACCCCATTTTTTTAGCCCCAAGCGATAATAGTTTTCGGAGCTTTTGCCGTGTATAGAAAATCAGAAGGATACTTTGATAGGAGGCTGTATTATTGAGGTTTATTTGGGAGCATGATTATAATATCGATCACAAAAATAATTTTGTATTGGCGTATGGTAACATAACTTTTCATTCAAGCTACAGAGAATCTCTCATTGTGACTAAACAGTTTTGTGTCTAATGAACGAGGACTAATATATTATTCAGCTCAGCACAAGAAATCAGGCTTACTTAATCTTATGTATTTTAATATACTAGATACAAATTTAAAGTCTACAATATTTCCAGAAAAGATTAGACGTTTCAGCATAAAAATTTGCGTCTTAAATTTGTCAATATCCCTCATCTGCAGATTAAAACAAATTGCTTACATGAAAGTCGCAATAATACATGTTTGAACTGTAAAATCGCAAAAAATGAAAATGAAGGCATCTACACGTGTTACGGAAGTGCATTACCACATTATATTTGTAAATACTATCAAGTACGTTTTATTTGGTAACCCCCTTTCTCCTCGAATGAAGTATTCTCAAGATTTTCATTTCGGTGTCGTAAATATCTTATTTTAGATTTTGGAAAATTTCGCAGTTCTTTGACATCTTCTAGATGTTTTTCTCAATTTCTGTGGGATGTGCAGCTCAATGAATCGTGATTTCATATATTTATCGTTGACATTTTACTCAAAGATTGGGAGTTTTGAGCTATAAATGGACCTTAGACTGCAATTTTATTCCAACATACATTAAGCTAAGTCGATCTGTCCAGAGGTGCAGACTAATTTCATGTTTGGTGTTAATAAATTGTCAATAACATGGTCGACCCCAGAAAGGCCAGAAACCTACGTTAATCTTAAACTTGAACGATCAGGTACTGACTTTTCTGCAAAGCAGCGTACAATACAATGCAATTTGCAATACTAAGTATAACATATCAAAACTGTTAGCTCTTAAAAGTGAGCAAAGCCCATTGCAGGCATGAATGTCCCGTTGATCGATATACCCGTATGTACAGGGTGTCCCATTTTGGGCACTTTTACGGGGTATCTCGGTAATTTTTGAAGATAGAGAGTTGCCGTTTTCACGACAGTGTGCTACTTTTGTAAAACTAAGGAAAACGTCAACAAAATTATCATGGCCCTCTTGGTTTTTGCCCCGTGTGCGGGCGGGTTAGAATATCTCCCATCGTATATCCTGCGTGTCGTAAAAGGCGACTAAAACGAACCGAACTACTGGCGGTATAAGCAGTAACCTCTTATCAACCAACAGTTTTGGGTGGACGAGTTGAGAAGAGTTAGAACACCTTCTTGTCCTTGGGGTGAGAAATTGCCCCTAAAGGCGGATGAACCAGTAGATACCATCTGGTCAACGGCCTGAGGATGCAGAAAGCAAATGGGAAACTACTGCATTAAAGATCTAAAAGATATCCCAAGAGAAACTCGTAAAATGAGTAAATGCGTTTTACGAGTTCACAACATGTCTGTTAAGACATTGTAACTATGATGATGATCTTGGTTTTTGAGATACAGGGTGAAATCGAAAACTATCGATTTTGAGACCACCCTCGTATCTCGGTTAATTTTTATCTTATTGAAAAGTTTGAAAAAAGGTCTCATAGATTTTTTTCTGTAGAATCCAGTGGTGCAGTTTGATTTTTGTTACTCTAACCATTTTTCAGTTATGAAGCAAACATATATTTTTTTAAATGGAACACCCTGTATATTATTTTCGAAGTCAATCGGAAATCATTCAAGCTTTTCAAAAATATATGTTAGTATTGAGTTATTTTGAAAATTACGCTCAAAATTTGATTTTTCTAATTTTTACTACTTTTTAAAATCAAACTACGCCACTGGATTCTACAGAAAAGGTTCTATAAGCCTTTTTTAAACTTTTCAATAAAATAAAAGACAACCGAGATACCAGGGTGGTCCCAAAATCGACAGTTTTAGATTTCACCCTGTATCTCAAAAACCAAGAGGACCATGGTGATTTTATTGATGGCATCTTAGTTTCACAAAAAAGTAGCACACTGTCGTGAAAACCGCAACTCTCTATCTTCTAAAATAACGGAGATACCCCGTAAAAGTGCCCAAAATGGGACAACCTGTACAGCTCGAATAGCAAGTAATTTTTTATAAAAACGATTCCAAAACTACCCTTCTTTGTTGCAATTGAACTCGGTCCATATAGCATGGAATATAAAGCTACACCTACGTCCATATATCACCTTCCTTAGCATACATATACCCACAAAGGGGCAAAAGGCTAATAAATCTGCCTTTCTGGCGTAGCCTTCCAGGCCTGCCGGTTGTCGATGCTTTCCTGGAGGAAATACAGGAAACGTGTCAGCAGTAGAGAGACGTCAGACCTTCAATATCGACCTGCTCATTTAATTTCTCAAAAGACACGCGACTCGCAAGCGAATAACCTTCTTGTGCGCTCCGCGCTTTCTTTGCGCTGGAACCATTGGCGGAGCTGAGGTTGATAACCATATCGCATGAGGCCTTTATATCTTTCACTGTGTGGTATTGGCTTTTCGACAAAAAAAAACAAAGCCCAGATGATAATTATTAAGTTTGATTAACCGGATTTGCGTTTATAAAATGGTAATAGAAGTACCAATTACTTACTTATGTGCGGTTTTTTCCTTCCAAAAGTTATGTCTTGTAAAGCACAATCACGAACGTCTAATGGTATAGTTCAAACAGGACTCTCCGTAGATACTCTAGGGAAATGAAGCTTTTCTCGTGACGCACGTTCATCAAGCAATCTGGCAAGGATTTTAGGTCATATGATGACCTAGGACATACGCTATCCTTAGAAAGAAGCCTTAGGCTATAAAGTAGCGGTTTTTATGTTTTAATAAATATTTTTATAGCTTATAAAGCAAAAAATAATAAAACTTATTTTTGTACACTAGGGCATTTTAGTATAAGTTGGGCCTTTT
The DNA here is from genome assembly GCA_951848785.1 of Callosobruchus maculatus. Lineage (NCBI taxonomy): Eukaryota > Metazoa > Arthropoda > Insecta > Coleoptera > Chrysomelidae > Callosobruchus > Callosobruchus maculatus. Next base: position 7,430,878 of record CATOUR010000100.1, read on the forward strand.
GTTATAGAATATGTTGTTAAAATTACAAAACAGTTCATCGAATAATTTCAAATGCTTTAGCTTTTTTGCAATGCTATAAGATAAATAAAAACAAAGATACAACTTTCCACAGGTAAAATATTAAAGAGGAAGGTTTTATACTTGATCAACATAAATAGTTAAAAAATATTTTTAACATTGCAAAACTATTCAACAGTACCTAATGACTTAATTTTTGCTTATAAATAACTTTCTTGCTATTGAGTTTATTCAACTATTTTTCTTATATGTGAAAATTTGTCATTTTTATACGAATTCCAAATATAAAAGGAAAGGTCTATTTGGATCAAAGTTAGCCATTTTTGTTCTCATGCTCATTCACAGCTCCTTTATTTACCACAATTAAGGAACCTAATTTACGCCGTTGTAAAGCAATATATGCAAAGTTTTTGTATAAAAATTTTAAAAATCTTTGCCCTTTTTCAAAATGCCCCAGTTAAAGTTGCAAGGTAAACCTCAAATGAGTTTGGCCCAAGTGGCGGGGACCCTTAAGTCTAAATTGAAATTGGATCGGTTTATTATGTATTTGAATATTATTGATGGATTTGATGTTTCCTTCTTTAATTTTTACGAACTCCCCGTGTATATTACAAATACTTATGTAATTTGTTTTAAATTTTTTAATACAATTAACCGTGTAAATTGTTTAATTTTGTTTCACGCTCTCATTGAGCATTATTAAGCAAAGTGGATATTCGTTCAAAAAGGCTTATTTATTATAAATAATCCATTAGTATGATAAAATATTAATATTCATGAGACAGAAAATACTTTCACATACCCAAAGTTCCAAAGTACATTATACTAGGTATTTACCACCATTATTATGAATGGTGAAAATATATTTCACAACATAACAAGACGCAAATTATAAAGCTGGATTTTACGTAAATATAGTAACAATAATAATGATGATGATTTATTATAATAGAAAACTATTTGTTAACGTATACATACTTACTTGAATAATGATCAATGAGGACATACGGACAAAACATGTTTTTTCTGAAAAAAATACCAATAATGTAAACAATTAACACCGTTAAATAAACAATAACCTCATAGATAACTAAAAGGGACAAAGACAATTGCAAAATCCCCATATCGAACAGGACTTGTTTTCTTATTTCTTGAGTGTATAGCCATTCTTGGTTCGACTCTTATTTTTTGTATAATAATAATAATAATAAATCTCCTAAAACTCTACCCTGCCCGGATTATGCAGCAAACGCACACAATCACATGGAATTACAAAAAGAAAAAATGAGCACCAGGTCACAAAAAGCACTCCATGGAAAACACAGATACCTCGTAAAGGAAACAATAGATCACATAACAAGCGCATGCAAAGCTCTCGTTGGAGCCGAGTATACAGCTAGACATAGCTCTGCAGCCAAAGTCATACACCAAGCACTAGCCACAACAAACAAGCTAATAGAAAACAAAGATCCATATTACAATAATTAAACACCAACATCAGTACTCGAAAACAATGATATCAAACTATACTGGGGCGTAGAATTACATACAGATAAGACTATCCAGCAAATCGGCCATAGTTTTCAGTCAAAGGCAGACAAACTTATCTATTTGATAGTTATTTATATTCTCAACGACATGAATATCCAAAACGCCTGCGCTGGAAGATATCTAAATACACTGACCTTGCGATGGAAATAAAACGACTCTGGAGGCAAATCAAAGTTTCAAAGTTACTATTGTCCCCCTAATTATGTCGGTCTTAGGCCTTTTTTTACCTCTGTGAGCCATCATAACGGAAACCTTTAAGGCCTATTGCTCTATAACTCCCAGAGGGGGGACGGTGCACGGCTAGCACCGTTGGAATGATGCACTATCATCATCCCGGTCGGTCCGACGGGGGTCCCCCGTCCGGTCCTTCCGGTCGATCATCCAAAGTGCCGGCCGCGCAAGATGCTCCGCTCAGCGCTCGTGTAGGTGACACCGACAGGCGGTCCAAACTGAATGCCCCGTGGAATGTCCAGTGTCTATTTAGTCACCCACCCAAGCACTAACTGCGCACAAGGCTGCTGCTGCCACACTATCGAAGGCAGACGCTATTCATCGCGCAGCCACGTGGGTCCCCTGGTCTTAGGCCTTACACCAAACACATTTACACCACACCTACAACAGTTAGGCCTGGACGAAAGGTTCCACAAAATATTCCAGAAGTCTGTAACATTCATTCCTAAACTCAGACCAGTACGTCAACATTTGTTGCTACTGCAGTCATGCGAAAGAAACTTGGGGAATCAGGATAATAATAATACTTCTGAAAAATATAAATAGTCAAAGTCGGGACTGCGGCGCAGGCTTCTACCTGTGCAATGTATGGAAATATTGGAAATCCTTGTCTCTTAGTAATAATTCACGTGATCCACATCGATACCCAATTAACAACAATTGATGATACCGGTCCGCTAATTATCAAACCATCTCCCGAGGTTGGGTATATTATTATACATATATACAGGGTAGGTAAGTGTTAAGGGTAATCTCAGTTCTTCAGAGTACCTCGAGGATGTCCCGTGCTATCGCGAACGAAGTCGAACGCAAATTAGGTGCAGACTCCATTTGGAAGTGAATAATATTCTAGCAAGCATTGTCAGCTTGTAGAAATGTGCAAACTAATGCAAGACATATTCTTTGGGAGGCTCTGAAATTCTGGCGTTTCAGTTTAAAATGTGTTTGTTGTATCATTCAAATCCGAATTAGAGTCTAGATTATTTACTCTGCTCGAAATTCGAGTACTAAGTATTGAACTTGGTTCACCCGGTATAGCTATAGCTAAGAGTGCAATGCAAAACTGGTGTGGTTGGTGTAATCTACAAGCAAGGTATAGACAGCTTCAGTTTACATCGCGACGACACTGTGTCGATTTCTCTGTGTCTGTACCTTCGCTTTTTATTTTCTAAGAACCTGCCACTCTGCATGTTAAAAAATGACGAGACGGCTGACGAATCCATATGGAGACGATATTGAAAAATATTCCACACACTGTGGCGTGAATGGAAAAAGATTTACTTGATGCTGGGTATTGTGAGTTCAAGATGCATGGATTTAATCTGAGTGGATTGGGATAATGGAATCAAGAAGGTTGACTTGGGACGTCTGATCTTTTGATACTGTCAAGATTTATTCGCACTGCATGGTACAAAGGATTCAAAATGCTTTCCATGCTTCTTACAACAAAATCAATTTTTTTATATGTATATGGCAATTGCTTGTACCTAATCTATGGCGCATAATTTTGGTTCTGTTACCTCACTATAGGCGATTATCACCAAATCTTGAATGTTTTACGAGGGTTGCTCTATATCTCCGTCAATCCAGTACGCAGACAGCTGTTTCATGCTTATTAGCGATCATCAGTGCGCCATAGGTCGATTGACGGACATAGAGAGCATCAGGTCTTTCATGTCTACCAGACATGAAAAATCGCCAACTATAATGATCCTATCTCTCTCATATTTGTCGCCAACAATAGTTTCCAATAAAATTTACTAATTTAATGAGGGAAATCTGAATTAAAACAATAACCTTCAAAAAAAAAACCGAAAAGTAGAAGGCGCCACGCCACGTATAATAACTTTGTTTGGATCTAAGGTTTTGAACAAAAAATATTAATCTTTCTGTGGGACTAGACGGTTAAAGTCCTCTATTATGCTCTATGCCATCGTGGTCATATGTTCGCGGTTAGAATCTAAGGTTCAAATTTAAAACGAGGTGATACCGCACAGCTTCTGTGTCTTGTAACGTTTTCGGGCTATCAGTTAACAGTTTACATGGTAGCAATACCTTAATATTATTGCTTTTGCAAGTCATCCAATGATGCGGAAAATAAAAAATAATGTATCTTTTTTTTAATTTCTGTAATGTATAATAAATGTACAAAGTATTGTTCATACATGGATAGTCATCTACTAATTCTAACAGCACTGCCTGTATCGGCAGTTACATTAGATCTAGACTATTAATTATTCCTCTTTTATATATACTTGCATTAAATTTTTGCACCATTGTTTCAGTTACTGCATGATGTAAGATGATGACGGCATGATGTCGTACCTAATTAAAATTAAGTTTCTGTTTTGATTCATATCCAAATTTGAAATGAAAGTCGCCCAAAACTGTCGCCAGTCGCCAAGAGCAAAAATTTGTCGCCAAAGTCGCCCAAATGGCGATAAATCGCCACATCTGGCAACCCTGCCAGAAATAGAGAATCTCGTGGCTAACGTTATTTTGAACATGCGCGGTAATAAGATGTATTTTGTAATTTCAAATAACAATAATGAAGGTCGACCAAGGACGCATATACAATACAATAGGTCCAACTGATCTGCAGTTTTATACGGCAATATTCAATCCTAACAAACGCAAACTAATCTAATATCCAGAACAATCTACATCAGGTTGTTATTCCCATTCGGTAATCAAGGATTTTATTTTGATTAATCAATGCTATATCTGGCTGTGTCATAGCGTTTATTATTTCAGTTTATAAAAAGCTTTGTATTCTATTTTTACAATTAAACGTTTTAAAACAAAGGAAGTGTATCAAATTACTAAATACTCTAGAATTTCAGTTTGCCGATAGTTCACCTGGTAATTATTTGGTTTTTCATTGTTGAAGCCGAACCTATCAATGACTAGATTACATAAAACCGCTACGAGCGGAATAGGTCTATTCACCTTACAAAGCAAGTCATGTTATACAAGCAAATAGAACATTTTGCGATAAGAACTACTATATGCTGTGTGTTTCAATGTAATTGATATTCCAAATTGGCGACACCGAATTCAAATCTTTTAAGCCTTAAAGCAAGGCGCCCAAAAGATGCTTGCTGAATTAACAAATAGTTTGAAAAATATAAAAGGTCAACGACTATTCTATGCATCTACAACTTTCGAGCCTCCTCCTTCGATTAAGCCCAAAAGTTACGAAGAAGAGAAATTCGGAATATCTTGATACACATTTCTTGTTTAATGACGATGAAGACAAGCAATATATCGGAACTGGACTGTAGTAACGAATCATAGCTTTAGGGGTGTAAATTAGAGCAAATGTTGTATCTTTTCTTATTATTGTGTTACCCAATGAGGTATTTGTTTTTGGTCACGTGACGTCCGATTCAAAATTTTCAATGGGACACCCTGTATATTTGTGACTTTTTGTGTTCCTCCCGATAAAACAATTCCAACAGACTTGGGGTCTAAAGTGACTAATTCAAGAGCTAGAGGTATTTAAAGGATGGTACCACTACCATTGGTTATCACATGTACCCCTACAGTTAAATTACTTTGGTAGTGTTTCATAATGGTAGTGGTACAGTCCTTTAAGTACCTGTAGCTCTTGAATTAATCACTTTAGACCCCAAGTATGTTAGTTTGTTGGAATTGTTTTATCGGGTGGAACACAAAAAGTCACAAATATACAGGGTGTCCGATTTAAAATTTTGAATCGGACGTCACGTGACCAAAAACAAATACCTCATTGGGTAACACAGTAATAAAAAAAGATAAAACATTTGCTCTAATTCACACTCCCAAAATTATAACTCGCTGCTACTGCCCAGTTCTGATATATTGATTGTCTTAATCGTCGTGGGACGCCTTGTGTAAGGGAGCAGTATACCCAAAATGTATATAGAATCAAAAATCAAAACACATCGAGTTTTCGAACTTCGATATCTAATATGGAGTTTCAGACAGAAAATCCAAAATCCTAATTCTACGTTCTCTTGACGACGCTATCAGAAACTAACTATAGATCTGCATCTATGGTAACTGCTTTGTGAATAGTCAAGGCAGAATGTTCTAAAATAGTTTTTGGCGTTATTTCAAATATAAATAAGGTACTGTTTTAAAACACTTTTGATATTACGTCATATTCGTTCGAATAATACATTTTAATTAAAAAAATTGGGCATACGATACGGACGACAATACGAGGCCTGATACTAAAAACCGCTAGTTAAAACTCGGACCGTACATATAGCCAGAGGTTACTGTAGTCTCCACAAAACATAAAAAAGCTCACAGACTACGTGTTTCTCACTCTTTTCGATAGCGTGGGTGCTATATCCCCAATAATGCATTTTTAGTACGCTATTTTATGTAGACTTGATCAATTCAAACTGAAAGAAGATAAATAAAATAAATAAATTTGACTGCTTTTTGTGTAAATAGTATTTCTATTGAGCTATATAGTACATTTTTTTGATTACTATATTAGGTACCATTAGGTCAGACAGAAAAATCTGCAGTAGCTAAGCATGCACTACAAGAAAGCGGTGGCTACAAGATAATGTTTGGCGAGGTACAGGTTCTTGCTAGGACCTCATCTTATTACTCGAGTCCATTCAGGGAGTTCATCGAGATTTATAGACATAAAAACAACTTCAACAACAAAGAAGATGCGAACAAGCTCAAAAGAATATGGATACCCGCTCTAAGAGACGCAAAGACTCTAAGATGCTCAGTTCACTTCTGAAGATGGCAACCACTCGTGTTGGTGACACGCCAAGGCGACGGAGCGGGTCGACGCTGGCCGAACAATCCAAGAATCAACAGTTCATCGATCCATGGCCGTGAAAGCCTTAAATAATATATTGTATTAACAAGCAGAAAGTTATAATTTACCCTTGCTGGTTAATAAAGTCAAAAAAGCACTAACAAACAATTTATCGCCTTATTTTAGGTCTGTCGCAGATTACATTTCATGTCTGCGAAAATAATGGTTTGGTATCAAAATGCTACGTTTAGGTGCCCTGCCATCTGGTAGTTTTTAAGGTCAAATATAATCTTTAAATCCTTAATCATTTAAGGTAGCCCAGAGGGAAGTGCGTAACTTAAAGCTTCTTGAAAAATAAAAAAAAGACTCTTCTCACATGATGAACAGGACATGATTTTGACTTCGTTAACCTAAGTACTTATTCAGAATTGAGATACCGTAAACACAAATATAGGAGCTTCTGGTATACATAAAGGATCGATGTTCAGAAAATTTTGTTCAACATGGAAATGGGTATTTTCGCAAAGTCAACATTCATCATCGTTTGCCTAAATATTCAATTGTTGAAATCACCGTTGTGAGCGACCTCTGTGGGCTTGTATCCTGTGTTTCACATGACTACCGGAATCAGAGCGTTCGAATATCTCGATTAGTTTCTTGTGTTCTGTATCAGGAACATTCTATTGATGTCTGTTCAACGTACGTTGTATGCTGCAACTGGGGGCAAGGCACCTCTGACAATTTTTAATATAATGCTTAACTTTCAGGACGCAAGGTTCTATCAAGTCTTTTCTGTACGAAAGTTAACATTAAATACACGCCTATCCCGTGTTGTTGCACTTGACATATCGAAAGCCTTGGACAGAGTATAGCTTGCGCCACTGGCTGAATAGCTTTTTTAACGACTGATCTATGATGTAGTATTTTCAATAAACACCAATGTAACTCTGGGATCTGTCTTATCCCCTAGACTGTTTCTAAAACGTACATCGACGATCTGTTGGAAATAATATCCAATCCAATGTAGACTTACAGCTTCGCAAACGACAGTATATTAATATCGTGCATGGAAGCAAGCAAGTCCACAGATCAACATAGATAGCAAAACAACTGTTGAGTGAGGATTAGTAAATTAAGCACAGCTTAACGTACAGAAAACTCAGGCAACAACACTGACAACAGTCTCACGTTGGTTGGCTGTCACCCAATAGTCGAGTCAAATTCCGTCAAGCTTTTGGGGACTAGCATTAACAATAACATGTCCTGGCACGAACACGTCGTCAGTGTTGCTAAAACGGCATCCCAGAATCTTGGAGATTTTTTCCGCTGTAGGAATACGCCAGAGTAACTACTGCTGCTCTACAAGGCACAGATCCGACCATCGTTAGAGTATTGCTCCCATGTGTGGGAGTGCGCTTCGAAGCACCCTCTAAAGCCTCTGAATACTATGCAGAAGAGAGCAGTTAGACTAATCGATACACCTAACCTCACAAAGGGCCTCCATAGCCTAGAACATCGAATAACTTTGACTGACCTGTTACTGTTTTACAGATTATATCACTAAGATGCTCGAGTGAGCTCTTCCAGATAATAACGCCAAAGACCGTCCGAACGAGTAACACTAGAGAGTCTCTACAAGCTCATCCTTACCAGGTCGAAGTCTCTACTTCACGAACCAGTCTCTTTCAGCATTCCTTCTTTTGGAGAACTTCGACGCTGCAGAATGAGCTGTCAGGGAATTTGTTTCTCGACGGCTACAACCTACAGCGTTTCAAATTTAACGTGCACCGACACGTATCCTTTCGTAGCGCTTCTACAGCCAAGCTTTCGACAATGCTTATTGCCATCTTCAGGTCTTGACGTTGAGGTTTGCCAATTTAAAGACAGCAATTGCATTGAGTGCAAACGACTTCTTAATGCAGCTATAATAATCGTCACAATTTTTCCATAAAATTTTTTAAAAACTATACTATCATGGCGTCTTCTACTAACAGGTCAGGAAACAAACAACATATAATTGTAAATTACAAACACACAGAAACGACCTTTACAGGTTGAAATTTTAAACCCTCACATTTCATAAAGTAACGGCCATTTTATCACCTGTTAGACCAAGAAGGTCTTTATTTAAGAAAACCTAGATCATAAAATGTGTGTTTTCAAACCACGGATTTAAGAATACCTTCGGGTTTAAAATTTTAACATGTAAAGGTCGTTTCTGTGTGTTTGTAATTTACAATTATATGTTGTTTGTTTCCTGACCTGTTAGTGGAAGACGCCATGATAGTATAGTTTTTGAAAAATTTTATGGAAAAATTGTGACAATTATTATAGCTGCATTAAGAAGTCGTTTGCACTCAATGCAATTGCTGTTTTTAAATTGGCAAACCTCAACGTTAAAGCCCTGAAGATGGCAATAAGCATTGCCGAAAGCTTGGCTGTTAGCACCAGAGTCTCCTCTATGCTATGACCCAGTCTCTTTTTTCAAAATTTTTGCCACAACCCCAAGTTTTTCTCATCTATTTCTCTTCATATATCGTGTTCTCATTGAAATGCTCGTTGATTATGTGGTAGCCTTCTATCCATTTTCCGTAAAATAGCACCTAGTCTATAAACATTCCATCTGTAATTTTGCTTAATGAAGGGTTGCGGCGTCAAAGTATAGCACTGAGATACATTGCATCCGGCCCCAGGGCGCAATTAAACGGGGGACAATTAAAAGAGGACGATACTTTATCATACTTTTTTACGACAGCCTCGCCGCAGGATCTGGGTCGTTGTCATCGTAGGCGGCGCGACGCGGCGCGGCGGTGGATCGCTGAATTTTGCGTATGTCGAACAGATTCGTGATTAATATGCGCTATCAACGCTATATTGTCTACGTTATGCCGTAGATATTATCAGATTAAGGTTACAGACTAAACCCATATCAATAGGCGGAAGGAGTATTGCAATTATGGACTATCACTTGGCCTGCGCCAGTGGCTGAATAGCTTTTTGGACGACCCATCTTTGTTAGTTGTAGTCCAAGGCCGCGCTCATCAGACGTATTTTCAATAAACACCGGTGTTCTTCAGGGATCTGTCCTGTCCCCTATATTGCTTTTGCTGTACATCAGCAAGCTCTTGGAGAAAACATCCAACCCAATCTACAGCTTCGCAGACGACAGTACATTAATATCGTGCATGGAACCAGACAAGCCACTATCATCCCAAGAAACGGTACTTCGGCGGGAGCGACATGCCTCACAGATCAAGTAGATATCACATCAATTGTCCAGTGGGGATTAGTAAATAAAGTACAGAAAACTCAGGCAACAACACTGACAATGAAGTCTCACGTTGGCTCGCCAACTGTGGAAATGAAGGCTCACTCAATAGTCGAGTCACCTTTCGTCAAGCTTTTGGGGATCAACATCAACAATAACAAGTCCTGGCACGACCACGTCGTCAGTATTGCTACAACGGCATCCCAGAAGCTTGGAATTTTGTTCAGCTGTAGGAAGCTGTATACAGCAGAGCAACTACTGCTGCTCTACAAGGTGGCACAGATCCAACCATCGTTGGAGTATTGCTCCCATGTGTAGAGATGCGATCCGAAGCACTCTATAAAGCTTCTGGACACTATCCAGAAGAGAGCTATTAGACTAACAGATACACCTCACCTCACAAAGGATCTCCACAGCCCTGATTTACATATTCTATCACGGCAGATGTTCGAATGAGCTCTTAGAGATAATAACACCAAAGGCCTTTCTAAGGAGGAATATTAGAGAGGCTCTGCGAGCTCATCCCTACTCCCCGATCCAGTCTCCTCCAGCATTCCTTCTTTTGGAGAACTTCGACGCTGTGGAATGAGCTGCCGGGGAATTTGTTTCCCAATGGCTACAATCTGCACCGTTTCAAATCTAACGTCACTTATCCTCTCGCAGCGCTTCTACAGCGCCATAGGCATACAACCCTTGCGAGAGACTGACCATAAATAAACAAAAAATTCAAAAATTTTCGTATTTGGGAACTTGTGGTATTTTGACGTCTTGAAATGTTTCCATCTCTGATGGCACCGTTTCAAATCTACGTCACTTATCCTCTCGCAGCGCTTCTACAGCGCAGCGTCATAGGCATACAACCCTTGCGAGAGACTGACCATAGATAAACAAGAAAATGCAAAAATTTTCGTATTTAGGAACTTGTGGCATTTTGACGTCTTGAAATGTTCCCATCTCCGACGGTACAATTTGTCAATGCTTGCGGAGCAGTCCAGTGGATCTTTACGAAGATAATGCCGTTTCGGTCGATCCACCTGGCAGGTCTGGTTACCTCACGGAGAAGTAAGGAAAGAAAAGGAAAGGAGGGAAGAAGAAGAGCAAAGAGGAGGAAGTTCGTGACTTCGAGGGTGTTACTTGGCATAGTCGATTTGGGTTCGGAAATTTTTGGGTTGAATTAAAGAAACTAATTTTGGGTTTCATATCTGAAAGGGTAAAATTTAGTTGTTTTCAAATTTGCTCATTTAGATTTTGATAACAGTGCCTGGCAGGACTGTGTAGACTACTAACACGCGCAACAGAGGGTTGCTGTGTGATTCCGCTGGACTATAATGCCGTTCCGCCTGTTGTTTAATGTAATCCCTTAAGTAAGGGATGTCAAGGTCCCTGTGATGAAATCGTTGGAGATATATCATGGGGCGTTAGTATTTGTACGCGATGTCCAGTTCTGCAGAGCCTGCATGTTTTGCATATGAGTTTTGGCGAGAAAACACCAGGCCGCACATGCGTAGGTACCTAATTGCTGGTCTAATGATCATCTTTTAAAGTCGAATTTTATTAACCAAACTCAATTTTGAGGTTCTACATGACATAGGGTAGAATTGATTAAACGTAATTTTGAATTTTGTTTTTAACGGTTCAGTGTGTTTCGGCCAAGTCATGCCCTTAATGAGGGTAATTCCTAGGAATTCTTTGGATTCCGAACATTGTGCACAGAGCCTGTGCCTGCGACTGGGCATCACGACGTTTTTTGGTTCAATACATAGCCTGCGCTTTTGAATGATTAATTTTGTTGAGATACCGATCCGCACACCTACCACCACATCCCCCGCAAGCTGCAACTTATCACGGATTTCCAGTCCGCGACTGAGCTACAATCGCAGTGTCGTCAGCGTAGAGACAGATTTCACATTTGCGGGGGCAAGTATAAAAAGTAGACAAAGGATTGGCCCAAGGACCAAACCCTGAAGAACACCGGCCTTAATGAGCCGTAATGTCGAAAAGGTATTTGTAATTTTGATTTCAAATTTCCTTCCTTAAAGAAAGGATTTTAAAGGTTTTAGTAGCCAAAATGGGAAGCTCTTTTGTATTAACTTATACAGGACGTCCTCATACCATCTTGCCAAAGGCATTTAAAATGTCCAGAAGCAAGGCGTTCTGTCTTGACTTTTGTCAAGAAACATGTTGTTATCTGATCAGCAATTCTCGAGATGAATTTCCTTCGGTCTGTCCCTCTGACTGTTCGGTAGTCTTTGGTCTCTGTATAACTCGAAAAGTACTGGAGCAATGTCTATGAAGTTTCCACGACGGGTTGCTACTATGCATATATACCATATACCTTCGCAGTTTTCCTAAATACATCCATTGGCGCTGGAGTAATAAAAATAGGAATTCTTAGGTTACCCTTCTAAACTTATCATCATATAATAATTTTTATGGTGGGTTATAGTTACAGCAAAATGTCAAATCTCACGCATGGGTTTTTAAATGCACTGATTATATTTGAGAAATTTTTTGTGTTTTTGTGTATGGCATGATATTGGAATAGGAGGTGTGCGGTTGTACTACTTAAAAAATAAGACTATTGACGTAAATAGTTAGCGTTATATAATTTTAAATGGTTAGCGTCATATAATTTTTTTAAATCTATAATTTTTTGTTTTTATTTTGACTCTTATTAGTAGTGCTTAATCAGTAATTATTAGGAGGATAAAAAACCCATATCTGTGACGATCACAGACGTCACAAGTGAGAAATGATTGTCTGCATTTGCGCTCATCCCTTCTCAGTGTCTGGCACACCGTCCTGCCGTGTCGTTCGTCTTCCATAGGTCTTGGATTGTGCAATGGGGCTTCCAAGGATGGGCAAAACAGGAGATGCTCCATCGGTTCTCTCCGCAGGCACATACATATACAGGGTGGTCCAATAAGCGCGCGGTGCTCTATAGCGGCCACACCGTTTGAATTAAACGAAAATGTTTTGAATAAAAAGCGTTTCTTTTGAAATGCTCTACATTTGAAAAATAATTTCAAAGATGGCGGACTTCCGGATATACTGGAAGTAGGTATCAACTTCCTTATTTTAAATGGAACACCCTGTATATTATTACGTTTTTGAATTCAGCATCGATTTCTAGGTCCAGTTTGTTAACCATTGTTTATGTCTACGATGCCTATTTTCGGAGTTATTCAGCAAGTTTTACAAAATTTGACGTTTGTAGTTCTTTTGTAGTTCTTTACAAGAAACGTTAATATCTCGGAAACTAAACGCTGCAGGAAGATGCCGTTTTTGGTTTTCAAACAAGCAAGGAGCGTACTTGTGTTTCAGGAAGATCGATGTTTTAAAAGAACATTAAATCAGTAGACTAGCAATTTTCAAATTTGAAAAGTTAAAAACGTTAAAAACTTTTTTTTAAAATGGGATGGCATAATAAGCTTCACACCACTGGATGCGAAATTAAATTTTCTTTCACTTTTTTCTAGGTACGTGTGGTTCTATCTTTGATGGTTTTTAAGATATTTACGGTTTTGCAATTATTGCTTAGGAATTTTGGAAAACCTGTTGAAAAATTCAACACTGGAGTTTTTGAGAATAATGCGGTTACAGGTAGATGGAGCGAAAGCACATTTTGAGACCGAAACACTTTGGATGAAAGGTTTCCTGCCAATTGTTTCGTCTGCGAGCCACGGCACCTACGATTTTTCCAATTCCTACGCCATAATTACAAAACCTTAAATATCTTGAAAACCATCAAAGATAGAACCACATGTGCCTAGATAAAAGTGAAAGAGAATTTAATTTCGCATCCACCTATGTGAAACTTATGATACCATCCCATTTGAAAAAAAAGTTTTTAACGTTTTTAACTTTTTAAACTTGAAAATTGCTAGTCTATTGATTTAATGTTCTTTTGAAACAACGATCTTACGGAAAAACAAACACGTTCCTTGCTTGTTTCAAAACCGAAAACCGCAACTTTCTATCGCGTTTAGTTTCCGAGATATTAACGTTTCTTTTAAAGTACTACAAACGTCAAATTTTGTAAAAATTGCTGAATAACTCCGAAAATAGGCTTCGTAGACATCAACAGTGTTCAACAAACTGGAGCTAAGTATCGATGCTGAATTCAAAAACGTAATAATATACGGGGTGTTCCATTTAAAATAAGGAAGTTGATGCCTACTTCCGGTATATCCGGAAGTCCGCCATCTTTGAAATTATTTTCTAAATGTAGAGCATTTGAAAATAAACGTTTTTTATTTGAAACATTTTCGTCTAATTTAAACGGTATGGCCGCTAGAGCACCGCGCGGTTATTGGGTCACCCTGTATATCGTCCTCAGCGTGTCCCCATCTCATTATGTCATCCCGCCAGACCTGCCCATTTGTCATCTAATCCTGTTGAAACTTTTCCAGGTCCTCCATTTCAGTGGTGATCCGGCAGGGAGGTTTTCAGTTGGATTCCAAGTTGGTATGTGGTTCTCTGTAAGCCGTCGCCTAGACAGTACCTCTTTGGTTACTGATTTGGTTGAGTATGTCAGTGGGTTTGTGGACATAACGAAATTCTTCCTGGATTTAGGCCTCGATGCTGGGGGCTTGTGTCCATAGAAAGGGTGTCTTTTATCTAATGGCTGTCTACTTCGTTGTGCCATACATGAGACTTCTCGCCTGGTTTGAGGGGGGCTATTCCCACTAACATGTATAGCTGGTCTCGGTTGGTACGTTTTAGACAGCCGGTCATCATCCAATGACGTTCAGGGCAGGGTCAAGTCCTGGGCTAGGGCTGATCTAGTCGTCGGAGCTGCAACCGTTCTGAGAGCTGTCTGACTGTCAGAGCATATTACATATACTTTAATCTACACACTGTTCGACTTTCGTCGAGCATACCACCATCAATATGACCTACATTTGCGTCTGAAAAACAGACGTCCAGGTGCCCAGACCAAAGCCTCGCTCCACTCCTTTACCTGCAAAGTAGAAGCCCGACTCCTCCAAGTGCTATCCATCAGTGAAGCACGCCAGACTTGGGGCTGAAATTTGACTTCTCCCCACATTCAGTCATCAGTGAGGCTGTAAAGGTCAATATAAAGGTCAAAATGACTATCAAATAGGCAGAGAAAGATTGCTGAAAGCTTAATACCTTCCCTTCTTTCAAAAGAGTAAAATTTTTATTACCTAAATGTATATTTTAGCGAAATCCGATCACACTAAAATTATGTTATTTCCACAATATAAAATTCTTCATCTCAAAAATAGCTGACTTTAAAATTAGACTTCGATGTTAAAAATGTCACCATTCTGTTTCTCGTAAAACTAAAAAGAATTTTTGCACTTTATGCGTCTCGAAAAAAAATGTTTGTACCATTTATAATATAACTGGACCATTACTGCGCTACAGCGCTATCATCCCATTCTCTATATTAAAACAAATTTCTAAAGCTCGGAGCACAAATATGTCGATGAATACTATATGTAAATACGATATTTTTCCGTTGATGATGTTATTTTAATTAGCTGAAAATAATTGCCTTATTTCGTACTGGAATTTCATTGGCTTATTGCGAGATCATTGGACATGAAACGAGTATTTTACTGCAGATAACCAGGCGAATTGTATTACAGTTATTAATACCCTATTCATTTGTATAAATATAATTTATGGATATATGTGTATAAATATTTTAAATAGTTATCGTAAAAACAAATTTCGAATATAATGTACATGAGTTGTGTCTGTCGTGACGAACGGACGTGTTTAATTTTTCTCTGTGTAGTTTCACGTATTTACTGTATCTTCCAGAGTGATTTATTAAAAGTGGTGATAACCAGTGATTACCATAGATATGCAGGTATCATAACTGTAATTCTATTTCATATACGACTGTTTTTCGCTGGTTTTTCAAGATAATCAGATAACGCCGGTACGCGGCTGTGTTGGCGGGTACTAGCCCGGCTCGTAGCTGTTTACAAACAATTGACGATTGTGCCCCGTTCATTACATATCCGCGGTGTCCGCCGGCATACGGAGAGAGCTATAACGCTTCCACAGCATTTATTAATTTTTACGACTCATTTTCACACCTCTGTCTCACGTACCTTCTCCCTTCCGTGGTCTACCTTTCTGTGAAATAAAGTCTCCCTTATCGACCCAAGGGAGTGAAGTGTGTCCATCCTCGCCCATTTTCCTATCCTTTTTATTATTTAACTTTTGAATAATGCCCCAGGCAGCACAAATTACTTGTTCTTGTTGTAAAAAGGTCGGCGATGAAGGGAAATTCGCCAATTGTTCTGTATGCAAAAAATATTTTTATTATAGCTGTGTCGACTTATCCTTGAACGATGTAAAGGCAATCCGAATCAAACCAAATATAAATTTCACTTGCGAGGTATGCAGCGAAATGGGTTCCACGATGGCTGACCTAAAGGCTCTGGTGGTATCTCTGCAAGAGGAGGTCACCAAGCTAAAGTCTGCCAAAAGTGGTCCTGTAGCAACTCATTCCATTGATTTTGAGGAAATAATTCACGAAATAAGCGACAGGAACTCCCGTAAAAGCAACCTAATTTTATTTGGCGTTCCGGAGGATAGTCGTCTGTCTGATAATCAGAGAAAGGCCCAAGATACTGAGCATGTGAAAACTGTCATAAATGTTCTTGCAGATAACATCAGTTTAGATAACGTAAATTTAATAAGGCTTGGCAGAACAGTGGATGGTAACAAACCTAGACCGATTAAAGTAAAATTAAGTGATGAGAGCTGTGTTCACCGATGTATTAAAGGAGTCTCAAACTAAAAAGACATGAAAGATTTTCAAGAGTAACTGTAGCTTTTGATCGCACGCCACGTCAGGTAGAACACTATAAAAATTTGAAGCAAGAAATTGATAATCGATCTGCTAACGGTGAAAGAGGCTTGAAAATAAAATACGTTAGGGGTGTCCCGAAAATAGTTCAGGAAAACTAGATAAGCCCAGCAGAAAAATCTCATTCCACTGTTATCTCCAAAATGTACGTGGACTTAATACAAAACTCAATGAATTTTACGTATCAGTCTTGGAGTGCCATTACGACTTTGTAGGGTTAACTGAAACATGGTTGCGTAGTGATGTTCGTGACAGTGAACTTTTTTCCCCCAACTACACTGTTCTACGTGCTGATCGTGATCTTATACGATCTGGGACCACTTGCGGCGGTGGAGTGCTGTTAGCATGCAGGAATACCCAGTATACTCTCGAAAAAATTACGCTTGATCAATTGAATCATGAGTTTCCATCCATCGATGTTGTGGGTGCTAAGTGTACTGCTCACTATCAAATATTATTCATTTATGTTGTATATATCCCACCTAATATTAGTTTTAGTGATTTTGAATTATTCTTTGATATGTTTAGTCAAATAGTTGTCAATCAATCCAACATCCTCATCCTGGGAGACTTTAATATAGCTAATTACACTAATCATGATGCTGATAGGTCTACTAAAGTATTCAACAATTTTCTCGATTTTACTGGATTAACACAACAAAATACTATATTGAACTTCATGGGTAGAATGTTGGATCTGGTTGCAACGAATATTGAATGCAATGTTTCGCAGGATCAATTGCCATTAGTAAGGGAGGACTCATATCACCCAGCTCTATCAATTGTATGTAGTATTAATTCTAGAGGTGATCCTCAATTCGATGCTAATGTAACAAATCTTGCATACAATTTCAAAAAAGCAAACTTTGTTGGATTATATAACGCACTCACTTACATAGATTGGTCATTTTTAGACGAGGCTAATGACGTCAACATTATGTGTGATCTGTTTTATAAGAAACTTTATTCTTTGCTCGATTTATACGTACCTAAATACAAAATTTATAGTCGTAAATATCCTTTGTGGTATAACTCTGATATTATACAAAATATCAAGTTGAAAGATAAAATACATCGCAAATACTTACGTCACAATAGGTTAGAGGATTACAATGAATTTTCCAGACTGCGTAGGATAATCAAGCAACAAATATCTTTGGCGTATAACTCTTACTTACAGAAAATTGAAAGTGACATGATAGCTAATCCTAAGCAGTTTTGGTCATTCATACATTCTAAACAAAAGTCTACTAGAATTCCTGGTCGTATGGTACTAGGCGACAGTGTATTTGACAAGCCAGACTCTATTGTGAATGCATTTGCCGATTTCTTCTGTAATGTGTATTTGACCGAATCAATAGGCGATGCACCCTCAAATAAAATCAGTATTGACACTTTCAAAATTGACACCATTTCCGAGCAGACCATTCTCAATTCTCTATTAGCTCTTCCAAATAAATTTACCGCTGGCGAGGATAAGATTTGCAGCTTCATCATAAGAGATGCCGCTCACATACTTGTATTACCTCTACATAAAATATTCAATGCCTCACTTCAAACTTGTGTCTTTCCTACCAAGTGGAAAATTGCCAGGATATGTCCTATTTTTAAGGAAGGTGATAGATGTGACATAGCTAACTATAGAGGTATAGCAATACTGAACAATTTTGCAAAGGTCTTCGAGATGTCGTTATATGCCTCAATTTATCCAAAGACATGTCAGTTGATGTCAACATCCCAGCATGGCTTTATGCGTAACCGATCTACCGTGACTAATCTAGTAGAATTAACACAGGAGCTATCGGAGATTTTAGACAATAGAGGTCAAGTTGATGTTGCATATACTGATTTCTCGAAGGCATTTGACCGAATAAGCCACTTGAAAATAATCGGCAAACTATCCTACTTTGGCTTCAACAATGATCTGATCAAGTTGATATCATCCTACCTATCAAATAGGATGCAATATGTGTTTTATAATGGATACAGTTCTGCACAGTATAGGGCTACTTCTGGAGTACCTCAGGGTTCTAACCTCGGGCCATTATTATTTCTTTATTTTATCAACGATCTTTCTGAACGTTTGACATGCTCCAAACTATTGTTTGCAGATGATTTAAAGATTTATGTCGAAGTGAAGAGTAGTAACGACTGTCTTACACTGCAAAATAATCTTGTTACATTAACTGAATGGTGTGATGAAAACAAGCTGCACTTGAATGTGAATAAGTGTAAAATCTGTACATTCACAAAAAAGTTGCAGCCTATACACTTCAATTATCAATCAGGTAATGTTAGTTTAATTAGACTATCTGAAGTGAAGGATTTAGGGGTAACATTTGATGCTAAATTAGAATTTGTGCCTCATATAGATAATATTGTTAGCTCTGCGACAAAAACTCTTGGATTTCTAATACGAAACTGTAAATCTTTTTCCAATATTTCTACTTTAAAAACACTTTACTTTACACTAGTACGCTCTAAGATGGAATACGCATCAATTGTATGGAATCCTTGCTATGCAAATCACACACTAGCTTTAGAAAATGTTCAGAGGAAGTTTTTAAAATATCTTGCATTCAAAGAAGATGGTGTTTATCCTCGCAGAGGTGCAAACCATGTAAACTTATTAGCAAAGTTCGATGTCCAGCCGCTAGATCTAAGGCGAGATAGTTTTGGTTTAAAGTTTCTTTGCAAATTAGTACATAATGAAATAGATTCTATGTTCTTACTGTCAAAATTAAACTTTTATGTGCCAAAACAAAGTTCGCGTAGGTGTTGCACTTTTTATATGAGCATGCCGAAAACTAATCTTTTAGCCAAAGCGCCACTGCATGTAATGTGTTCTAACTTCAATTCGGTTTCTGATCATTGTGATATTAACTATAGCCATATCAAGGAAATTATTCAAAAATATTCTGAAATTTATTATGTTACCTCCAGGTTTTTGTTATAAGTATGTCCGTTGGTTGCAACTGTTAGCTTTAAGTTCTCTTAAATTGTCCTGTAATTGGATTTATCTGTAGGGCAATAAAGTATTATTTGTTTAAAACAAAAAAGTGCAGCCCGGGCTCCGACACACCGGGCTGCTGTTCCATTACCCAATGACTACTCCTCACACCGTGAGGTGAGCAATCACTGGGTCCGCGAATCGTGCGCCCTAAGTAGACGAAGGGACCCAAGGATGACTGCCTTCTGCATTCTGGCGGCTAAGATGTGCGCCGCCCCACGGCACACCGGTATTTTGCGCAGTGCAGAGAGCAGCGTATTCCTCATTCCACCTAGGGATCCAATGACCATAACCAGCAGACTTACAGTGTAGTCTGGCCAGAGCCTGCGAAGTTGTCCGAGCAACTCCTGATATTTGGTCCGCTTTTCCTCCTCCTTAGAGACGATGTTCACCTCGGCAGGCGCCGAAAACTCAATAACGAACATCGTCTTCTGTTGGTGGTCGAGAAGGACTATGTCGGGCTTGTTTGCCTGTACAAGCTCGAGCGTGGGGAACGAGTAGTTCCAGTAAAGGCGGCATCTCTCGTTCTCCACAACGGACTCTATATCCCCTGGAGCGTATGGCAGCACCGGTGTCTCATCGATACCGTATGAGTGCCTCAAATGATAGTAGAGCACTCGTAGAGCCGCGTTGTGCCGATGGACGTAAGCCGTCCCAGCGTACGTCTTACACGCCGACAAGAGATGCATAAGCGTCTCTGGCGCCTGTCGGCAAGCTCTACAAAGGGTGTCGGGTACATCTAGACCCATAACCCTTTTACGGTACACCAAGGTGTTGAAGACACCGTCTTGGCAAGCCATTATAAAGCCCTCAGTCTCCGACTTCAACCCACTAGACCTTAGGAAAGAGAAGGTCAACTGCTCAGACAAGCCATGCTCTTCCAGATGTTTGTAGAAGATTCCATGCATTGGCTTATCTTTATGAAGTCTTAAAAGGAAGTCGACTTCGGCAGTTTTAAGGTGGGATTTTAATTCTGCGGGAGCAAGTTCCGTAATGGACTGCTGACACCTCCGCTTGAAGTCGAGTGTGAGGTTGAGCTCCTCGGCTGCTCGTTTCGCTGCGCTAAAAAGAAAGGCTCCTTTTCCCGCATTCTCGTGCTCTCGCACAAAGCGGATCAGGGGATCGGTGCTGTTCGTTACATAGCAGGCAGTGGCCAGTACTACTCTGTTGTGCAGACGCTCCAAACTCAATAGTCCACGCCCTCCCAGGTGTCGCGGGAGGTATATTCGCGGGACAGAGGACTTAGGATGCAGGCTCCTCTCCATATTCATCCTTTTGCGGGTCTTCGTGTCGATTTCCTTCAGCTCGTTCACTTTCCAGTGTATAGCACCAAAGGTGTATAATAACAATGGGACCGCAAGCATGTTTGTGGCAGCGACTTTGTTCTTGCCGGACAGTTCTGACGACCAGATCTGCCGGAGTCGGTGCAAATACTTGCGGCGGAGACACTCTTTAACCAATGCTGCCTCTTGGACATGACGCTGCGCCACTCCAAGGTAGGTATAAGTATCTCCGGCATGCAGTTGTCGCAAGATGCTCCCATCAACGAGCTGTTCCTCATCTCCACTATCTCCGCTTCGTCCTTTCTTGAGATGAACCAATGCACATTTGTCTGTCCCGAACTCCATTCCGATAGCATGACTGTACTCCTGCACCACCCTCAGCGATTGCTGTAGTTCGCGTTGGCCGGAGGCATAAAGTTTTAGGTCATCCATATAAAACAGATGGGTGACCTTGTGCCTCCGGTTATTGGGCGTGCCACAGCTGTATCCTTTAGTATTTCTCAGCGCTATGGACAGAGGCAAAAGTGAGATGCAAAAGAGCAAGGGACTCAAGGAGTCTCCTTGGAAGACACCTCTTTTCAATGACACCAACTCTGTCTGAACCCGAGTTTCACCTGATGTTATGGTAAACCGGGTCTTCCAGAGCGGCATCAGTTGTTTGATGCATCCCACTATCTGATTATCCACCGAAAGACATTCCAACAGCCGCACAATGAGGTCATGAGACGTGCTGTCGAATGCCTTGCGATAGTCGATCCAGGCCATAGAAAGGTTTCGCTTGTACTGCACAGAGTCCTGCGTGACACATCGGTCAATCAGCAGGTTCTCCTTGCAGCCAGCTACTCCTTTCTTTGACCCTCTCTGTTCATACACGTCGAGAAATACAGGATTCACAGCTTGAAGGATACGCATGTACAAGATTCTGGTGAAGAGCTTGTAACACGCGTTCAGACATGTTATTGGCCTGTAGTTTTTGGGATCAGACAAATCTCCGGTCTTCGGGAGAAGCACGGTTCGACCCTCGACAAACCAAGCCGGAATTGGCTGCTCCTGATTTAGCCACGAGTTAAAAACTCTAGCTAAATGCCGGTGGCAACTGGGGAATTTTTTCCACCAGTAGGTGTTTATGCCATCCGGGCCAGGAGCTGCGAAATTCTTTGCGCCTCGTAAGGCGTCAAGAATTTCTTCCGTGTTTATCGGGTGACGCAGTACATTCAAGTTAGGAGTCCTCCTACAAACGGACTCGAACTGCGCCAAGGCCGGAGTGTCTGCTGAGAGAGGTTTGGGTTGTTCGTAGATGTCCCTCCAAAAGGCCTCCACGCGATCAGCAGTTGGCGGCTGCTCTATGGCTGGAGGCGGCTGTTGGAAAAGGCGAGAAGGTCTTTCGTAGAACATTCTGTTCTGCTCCAGACCTCTCGCCCGCGCCACCAACGATCGCTTAGCAGCGATTAGCATCCGTATCCTGTCAAGACAGTGTTGCTTGACAACAACCAGTACCGCTTGACTGAGTGTATGATGGTCGCGCCTCAACCCGTAGGCTATCTGGCGCACTCGGCGCGTAAAAGGCTTCCCAGCCGCTCTATATTCCATCACACACTGGATGCGGGATGCTTCCTGGCGAGCCAACTGGATTTTCGCTTCCATTTGGCGCACCCGTCTCTGTGCTCTCTCAACAGGAGAGTCTCTCACTCTCCCCTGTCTAGCTAGCCTCAGAGCCGCAGCGTAAATTTCGCAATTGATGCTCCAAATGTCAGAGGCCTCCGATAGACGTTCACCAACAACCTCATCCTCTCTCTTTAAATCTGCCAGCTTCAAGGACCTTCCGTTGTTATGCAAGGCCCTTCGGTCCCTGAAATCCCCAGGTGAGACGACTTGGTCGATTTCCCTCTCAGCGGGCCTTACCGGCGAACTTTCAGCCTGGTTAACAGGCCTTCCGTCCGCCGAAGGGGCAGGCTGAGCTGGAGCACGAACATATCCCTGCCTCCGGAGGTACGATACATAATCTCGCAAATTCTGAGAGGTAAGCGTGCTATGCTCTGGGTGCATTTCACACCACCTCTCATACATGCGGGACATGTATCCCCTACGGCGCGGGCTACTGCTCTCATAGCAGCTCAGCAGGTCATCCTTGAGCTCCGTCGTCCACCTAAAACGGTCCATGTTATTGCGGGGGTCGTCATCAGGGCAAATCGAAGCACCGCCACCTTGCCCAACGCCGGCTTCCGAAACCGGCTCGGTGTGGGTGCTTTTCCTTCGAGGTGGTCGAACCCGAAGATAGGGCCCGTCAGGTGGTTAGCCTTAGGGCCCGCAGCCGACATTTCCGGAGGCAGCCGTCCAAATTGCCTCCAGAGGATGGACCTGTGAAGGTTGCCGACCGACTTGCATCCTTTGGCTTCGGTATACCCCTCGATGTCGCCACGCACCGAATAGCCTGTTGGTGTTGGGCGGCTTCCTGGGGGTTTATGAAAACAGCCGCTTCTAACATGAAGAACAGACGCTGTCGGAGTACCGCTCCTCACATGGAGATCCGTCGTGTCCTATTAATTGTGGAATAGCCGATCCTCTGGATGCAGACGCTATTCCACTGTGCTAGTTTTGGTCCGCCCCGGGTATTTCATTTCCCCGGTACCACCCATATCTGGGAGGCACTCCCCTATCCGCCACCTTGGGGAGGCGCCACTGAGAGGATCTAGCAACCCCTCGCGGGGTTATTATTATTATTATTATTATTATTATGTATGATTAATTTTTTAAGCCACATACGTGGTGAGCCAAAAGGTATCAGAACTACACTATTTCCAGCAGTAGTTTCAAAACTGTCAGATTGACTTTCCAACCTATCACTTGTAATTTCAAATAGTCATTTGAATATTCCGAAGCATCAAATGTAAATTCAAATAGTCAGTTGTAAATTCCAACATGTCAATCGTAGTTTCGAATCATCAATTTAATATTCAAGAGCATCAAATGTAATTTCCAATAGTCAGTTGTAAATTCTAAAGTATCATTTGAATACTCAGAAGCATCAATTGTAAATTACAAGGTATAATGTATCGTTTTTTGAATTTTATCTTTGTAATCCAGTAAACATGCATTTCTTATGTTGTGTCAGATATTATACACACTACACACATAAATAGTGCGACCTCAGCACGTATATAATTTGTAGCATAACGGTTTCGTTGGTGCCACGATAGTTCAACGGCTGAAGGTGCTAGCCTTCTACCAAAAATGGTCGGTTTCGAGGTTGGTTAGAGCCCAGGGCATAACATTTTTTTTATTTGTTTTTACAAAAAACATGATTAGAGCAGACAGAAAGAATTCTGCCGATGCGCCATCTGGCACCCGAAGGTAACGGCAAACCAAGGAAATCGCTGCTGAACAGCAGTAGACTACTTGGTGGGACACCAAGGTGCGTCCGCTTGGCCACCAGTGAGCGTGGGTTCTATACGCTGCTGCGTATGAAAGCTGATTTACGAGGGCTGCTCTATACCTGCGTCAATCCACTAGTACGCAGACAGCTGTTTCACGCTTATTAGCGATCATCAGTGCGCCATAGGTCGATTGACAGAAATAGAGAGCATCAATTTTTCCATGTTTACTAAACATGTGAAACATGTGAGAGCAGACAGAAAGAATTCTGCCGGTGCGCCATCTGGCACCCGAAGGTAACGGCAAACCAAGGAAATCGCTGCTGAACAGCAGTAGACTTCTTGGTGGGACGCCAAGGTGCGTCCGCTTGGCCACCAGAGAGCGCGGATTGACGAAGGTATAGAGCAGCCCTATTCATCGGCTTTCATACGTAGCAGCATATAGAACCCGCGCTCACTGGTGGCCAAGCGGACGCACCTTGGCGTTCCACCAAGAAGTCTACTGCTGTTCAGCGGCGATTTCCTTGGTTTGCCGTTATCTTCGGGTGCCAGATGGCGCACCGGCAGAATTCTTTCTGTCTGCTCTCACATGTTTCACATGTTTAGTAAACGTGGAAAAATTGATGCTCTCTATTTCTGTCAATCGACCTATGGCGCACTGATGATCGCTAATAAGCATGAAACAGCTGTCTGCGTACTGGTGGATTGACGGAGGTATAGAGCAGCCCTCATAAAAACATGATTGATATGCTTTTTGCACATGCGACGTATATTTTTTTCTACGATCGAAATTAATGTGTTTTTAGATTAAATTTTATGAGACTATTTTACAAGTCTTGCACTCTTATTCAAACTTATAATTTTTTAATTCGCTAATGCCCAATAGATGGCGGAAGGTAACATCATACATATCAATTGTCAAGTGGGCTTGAGGCTTTTTGTATGTAAGCTACTTACTTTTTGCAGTATGTACTACAAAAAAGTGCCTATAGGGTTGTTATGGTAACTAAACAACATACAATAAGGAAAAAAATTAGACCAGCTTGGGAACTGATCCCCCGACCTATGGATTATAGCGTAACCCATTGAACCAACGACCCTTCGACTCCCACTTTCTCAAAACCGTAATATTAATATGCATGATGCCATTTTATGTCGCATTGTGGATATCATCATGTTAAATTATTGGTATAATACCTACCTACTCATTTTCTTCTTTTGTAATGGGGGGGGGGGGGCTTTGAAACGAATTTTGTTCGAACATTTCTGCAATTATACTACTTATTTCTGCAATGTTTAGCAGCACACACATTTCCATTACATTGTTTATACATTTTAAATATGATACAATTACTACGTTTTAAAACCTATTTTGTTGTTTATCATAAATTTTTAATTTCGAGTAAACTTTATAATAAACTGACAATAGTGACACTAGACAGCAACGCACTACGCATAGTTTCAAAGCGTTTTGAAATCGACAGCTGGTGTTTTCACGACGTCATCCCAAAAATTGCCGAATCGTCGTTGAATAGGAAACGTTTTGAAAACGCATCAAATTGACGTTTCCACGATATATTTGAAAACTTAAAACGTTTGGAAACGTTCCGAAAGCTCGTGGAAACGTAGTAACTCAGCACCGCGTATACAAAGTCTCAGCGCACGCCTATGCATTTTGTTTCAGCAATGAGCTCTTTTGACAGATAATCACCCAAAATGGTGGGATGCGCGTGTGATTGCCGCCAACCTTAGATATTGTGCTGATTGTTTACTATGCCGTGGTTCCTGTTTGGCACATAGTTCATTTCATTAACCTAAGCTAAACGTGTTGTTCTGTGACATGCAGTTGTTGTTACTTAGAAACCGTAGTCAAGGAGATGGTTTGTTATTATTGAGGGGTTAGTTGTTTTGGAAAAAAAAGAGGTAAGGGCACAATAATATTTTGAATGGTTTCATGGATATTTATAGGTATGTTTCCTTCTGGTCTTGTATAATTAACAAATATAGTCTGACTACAATATTTAATGTCTGTTTTATAATATATGCGATAAATCTGTCGGGTAGTACAATATTGTATGACGTTGGGTCTCTGATTTTCGTCTTCTCTAGGGTCCTTGGATATTGCAGCCTGGCGGAGACACCTTCGTTGGTGATTGGTTGTACCTTTTTCAACCCTTACTGATTCCTCTTTATTTATATATGTATTTATTTTGAGTTTGCGGAAGGTCGATAATCTGACAATAATCCAGATTGGGCCGAGTCAACTACATCTTAAACAGTTTTCTTCATTTACTCCTTCATGTGTCGTTTATTGTTTATGTTTATTTATCGATATGCTTATATTTTACATTTTCTATATCGAACCTTATTTCTAACAATGACGTTGAACAGAGTCCTAGCACACCATGTATTATTGTTGTTTAGACTGTGAATGTTAACCCCTGGCATCCAGACATTTTTGAATGGCATATTTCAACATATAAATATCAATTCTCTACCAGTAATATATATTTATACAACACAAGGGACTCATGATTAATAAATACAACACCAGTTAAGATTGAAGTAATAAAACAATATCATAACATTTATCTATTCTGATTTATTTCTCTCCTTTGAGTTGGTACACATGCATGCTAAAAGAATCTGGTTATCACGGACACACAAAATTGGGTTCTAAATTTACTCACTAGACATCTTGATCACGTTAAATCTTCAAAATGTGGCATTCAATTTGAACAGTGACTACAGTCACTACATTATGTAGATATACATCTTAGCAACATATAGACATTGAGAAGCAGTACTTTGAACAAGTATTAGTTTGCCATCTATCTACCAAAGCCAGTACCTGAGCGTTTAATTTGAGTATCCGAGCACTGTTTATGTGACCCGTTTAAAACTATCAGGTATAGAAGCCTTCGGGTACGACAGCAAACAGACTCTTTTTTGTGGAACACTCATTTAACACTCTCGACATTCGGTTTATGCTAAAAAGCAACTTAACTCAATTAAAGAGTAGCAATTTCATTAATGCATCCGAAGTCATATTTCCCAGATAATTTTATAAAACACATTTGCCAGAATTACTTGGACGAATAGGTAAAAAGCTTCCGTGCTTCGATCTGCCTTGCTTCTAAGTATGATTTAAAGACTTTCATCTCCTTCAAACATTTTTCGTCTTTAATCTGCTCCACACTATAAATGCCCACTACATTAGAGCGATACAGTAAGTAAAAGGATGTAGAAGGCGAACAAATTACAAATCAATTTAATGGCAACCACGTCACTCCACTCCAGACTCGTTGAGAAGCATATACCTCGATGTACAGTTTTGAAGGCGTGGCTGCTTTAACAGCTTGTAATTCTGTGCTGGCACGTACATGCATGCGTGTATTTGTACGTTGTTATATTGCCCATGTAGACAAGGTAGCCAGCCATGTTAAGACTTTTTCCGTTTCCTGATTAGTCGACAGATACAATGATAGGGGCGCCATACACGGGAGCTAATACTTCAGTACAATGGCGTACATACCTGGGCGTACAGTTGAGGTTTCTTAATAGAATAGCTATTTATAAAACAAGTACATAAATTAGGTCTTTATTGGCGAGTTCGGAAGTTTATAATAATTTGGGAAAGTCCATAGAGCCTAATTATGTTGCACAAAAAGCTTTATGCTAGAATGCAATACAGAAATTTTATTTTCTGAAATGGCAATTAACTATTATATTCGTCGCTAAAAAATATTAAGCTTAGTGTGCTTTTGCCCTTCCTACCTTAGTAACCAGCGACCTTAGCAACTTTAGTAGACAGAGTTGTTGATTTTGTGACAAACGTCATAATAATAAAAATACTGGGTAGTGCGACAGAAGAAAGCGTAGAAGATTTAGCCGTAAGCGCCAAAGAACCGCTCTTGCTCACTAAAATAAAAAAGTGTTATTTGCATGTATTATGATATTTACTTGACAAAATGACAGTGACAGTTTGAATCCAATAAAATGGTGTCCAATATTTAGTTAAGTGTTTCTATGATATGTGAATATAGTGTAATATAGTTATCAATTATGGACACTAAACGAATGCATAAATCAAGTGTTTGTGATGCAGTCGAACATAAAGGTCATTATAGCATAACAATACACGTTTAATTTTTCCAAGTTTTGGAGCCCATGGAAATACTAATTATAAGTATGACGAATAATAGAAGACTACCCGACATCGAATATTCTGGTGGCAACGGACTCGTTGAGTGCACTTTATGGTTTAAAACAACTATACCCAAAAAATCCAATTATCTGCGAAATCAAGAAAACTCTTCTAAATCTTAGCAACTCAGGAAAAACGGTAAAATTTTTATGGGTGCCCTCTCACATAGGAATCGCAGGAAATGAGGAAGCTGACAGAGCAGCGGCGAGAGCGGTGACCGATACTAACGTCATAACCGATAACCATGTACCCTACTCCGATATCAAACTCCTCATCAAACATCACATCCGATACCGATGGCAGCAGAAATGGGATCGCAGTAGTAGTAAACTTCACCAAGTCATACCACAAGTTGCTACTACCTTGAAGCTTCCTGCTAACAGAAGAGACCAGGTGACAATTTCGAGACTGCGTATTGGTCACACACTTCTGACACACCAGCGTCTATTTAACAACGCAGAACCACCAACCTGTTCCACGTGCAACACCTCGTTGACAATCAAGCACATCCTCCTTGAATGCCCCAGCTATGAACCTGCAAGACGAGCCAACCACCTTCAGCATAGTTTACGAGATATACTAACTTCAAATATTGATAGCCTTCTAAAATTTATAAGAGACATTAACCTTTATTTTTCAATATGATACCTGTGCAATATTACAATTGACAATTATTGTATTTTTGAGTTGTGCCGTCCACCGCTAATAACCCTGCGTGGTTGATGCGGTTATATGTTAATAAAAAAAAAAAAACTAGAAGCTTTAGGGCCGGTTTCTCAATGTCTAGTTAAAAGTGTCAGATAGGTAGCTGCCAGTTAGCGTCTCTATGGATACAACTATCAGATAAGATTTATGTGAATTCCTAAGTTCAACCTTCAATTGTTTAAACAATTTATCTAACAATTAACCGTTAACTTCCAGATAAATATTCAACTGGACATTGAGAAGCCGGCCCTTAGACGAATGGATTGTTGTCTAAATTATATGCAACAGTTTGAGACCCTGTTTTTGTACCAAAAACTGTAAAGCTTCTGTAAACTATCAATATCGGGTGTAAAAATATGTTCAGTTACATGAATCAAGTTCAAAAATTCATGCGAAAAATACGCAATCGTGTTAGTTTTCCACATAATCCAGTTTTGTTTTTTGATTGGTAGAAACAGGTTTAGTCGTTTAAATTTTAATATTTTCAACGTTTTAGCTGCTGCATTTGAATGCAGATAAACAGCAAAATAAATAAGAAGTCTTCCGAAGAAAATATAGATCTGAATAATTCCTAACTTTATGAACCCACTTGTAAAATATAATCCATCTTTTCCACTCATTTCTAGAAATAAAAGGCAATATACTACACTTCCTTTTATATTGTAAACAAGGCTGCAACTTACTTTATTTCCAAGTTTCACTGAAAACTTTTCAGTTATCTCTGAATACATTATAGAAAGAAAAAGGTAGTTTAGGTTAAAACAAAATATATACTTAACTAAGGGGTCTGCAAGTTTAATATGTATTTTTTTAGATGCCAGATTAAGTATTTTTATTAAGAGGGTAAAATGCAAATATTTTTCTACTTTACAGCTTGGTTTTTACGCCTCCGTTCCTGAAGCGAATTTACAGGTTCATTAACCTTTTCCAGGAAGTGTGTGAACATTTTGTTGCAGCTAAATAGCAGTTTTACGAGAGTTTTTAGGCATATAATGTATATCGGAAAATATTTATAGATGCTGAAAAATATCCTTATTTTTTTATATGAAGATGAATGAGAGTTTGAGGGCTCAGCTTGAAATAATTGACCACCACAACAATGGAAAGCCATTTTTGAGCACTAACATTTTCAATGAATTTAGTAGTTATTTACATCAGAATGTTTGAAGTATCTGTTAGTATTCTTATAAATAAAAATGCTAGGCAAAGGCGTTCTCTGGTCACTGAGTGTACATAGCGGAAGCACTGATCATCATAAAAATTTCATTAATACCAGATTAATGTCTTTCAAGTTATAGACCTACCCTAGCTCTATCATTACGCTCTCCACTAGATCATTTCCGAAAAGCTCTCACATACCACAGTAGAAATCTACCTGAAATTAGTAAAGAAATGCACCTAGAAATACTGTTAAAATTATGACTCTTATGGAATTCTACTCGTACGTATGCAGTGTAAGCGAGATGGTTCTCAAAATACTAACAGCAGCTTGATATTACGAACTGAAAAACACATTTTTACGAATTTATGCGGTTCCAAAATGTATTCGAAGTAACCTGTTTAAATATTTATCTATTTCATTACGAATGACAATTATCATGCATTTATACCCAACATAGTATGAAAATACTGCATTCATATTATAGACCTTTTGTGCTATTCGGTTCAATTGTTCAAGCAGAAAATATGATGGCTATTCGCCCAAATCTGAAAAATTTGGCCATTCAGGACCTCATAAAGCTATGAGGTAGGTTGTCGATAAATGGGTGTTCGTATGTACCAGGTGTTTCCAAATTATATCAAAGTACTACATAGTGACTCATAGAAGCCTTCGCTGTCAAACAAAGGAAAAATGAAATATCTCCTAGAATCACAGTGCTATTTGTGGCCTTTAATGTTTTCCGTCACGCAGATGAAACGAAAAATCATTTTCGAGAAGTTAGACAAAACGGAGCACTAATATAATTGAGGCACGTAAAAGCCTTAAGATTTCAGGTCTGGATTCAGATACAGAGCAAAACACATATAGACAGCTCTCATGCGAGATTCAAAGATTATGCCGGAAAGATAAGAACTCTTATCTACAGCAATTGTGCAGGGAAATAGAGATGCATGCCAATACTAACCATCCGAAAGAGATGTTTTTTAAGGTCAAATGCCTCAGTCGGGATTTTAAACCCAAACCTTGGGCTGCTAAAAATCCTGAGGAAGATCCAATTACCAACCTGCATGAGGTTATTGAGGTATGGCGAAATTATTGCGAAAATCTGTACCATGAGGATGGCCTTCACGCCCTCTCATTGGATTTTGAACACGAACCGGATATTCTTTTGTCTGAAGTGGAACATGCCCTCAACAAGCTAAAGAATAACAAAGCTACAGGCATTGATGCTATTTCTGCTGAAACGTTGAAATGCTTGGGTGACGACGGCATTTCCCTTTTACATAATATTTGTAAGAGTGTCTGGTCGTCCGGTGTTTGGCTAGATGAATGGTGCACATCAATTTTTGTTCCACTTCATAAAAAGGGATCTCCAACAAATCCAGACAATTATCGCCTACTTTCGTTAATCTCTCATGCAAGTAAGGTTCTACTGTATATTTTACAATCTCGTTTGGAGGGTTTTATTGGCTGGCAAATTTCTCAGGCGCAGGCAGGTTTCGTGAAAGGACGCGGTACGCGTGAACAGATCTTAAACTTAAGACAAATTATTGAAAAAGCCAGAGAGCGTTATTTTCCTGTTTTTATCTGCTTTGTGGACTATTCTAAGGCGTTTGATAACGTAGAGTGGCCTAAACTGTGGGAAATCCTCATCTCTATGGGAGTTCCCTATCACCTAGTGTTTCTCGTACAGCAACTCTAATTCGGCTCGCGTAAGAATTGATGGTAACCTGTCTAGTCAAACTGCAACCAGAAAAGGAGTTCGTCAGGGATGTGTATTATATCCGATGTTGTTTAACATTTTCTCTGAATTTGTGATGAGACAGGTATTAGACAACTGGAATGGCGGTGTAACTATTGGCGGAAGCAAAATATCCAACTTAAGATTTGCTGACGATACAACCCTTATTGCAGCTTCTCAGGAAGAACTAGTAGCTCTATTAAACGTCTTAGAATAACGGAATATGGTCTTGGTATTAACTACAATAAGACCAAGGTTATGATCGTAGATAGAGAGCATAATAATTATCGAGAAATAAAGTCAATAGGCCGTTGTGAAGTAGTTCAAAGTTTTATATACCTCGGTTCTTTGATCGATAATTCGGTGTGACCATGACAAAGCTTACTAAAATATGGCGTGACCATAACATCACTCAAGCTACAAAAATGTCGCTGGTTCAGTCTCTTGTGTTCTCCATATTTTTGTATGCTTCGGAAACTTGGACTGTTAAAAAGGCAGATCGAGCTCACATAGACGCTTTTGAAATATGGACATGGAGGAGAATGCTGAGAGTTCCTTATACCGCCCATCGAACTAACGTCTCCATACTGGATGAGGTCGGTAATCCAAAGAGACTATCCTCCATTGTGTCGACGAGAATGCTTACATTCTTCGGACATATACACAGAAGCGATAATATAGAGAAACTTGTAGTTCAGGGTCATGCCCTGAGTGGGCGGCGCCGTGGCCGTCCCCCTACACGCTGGGTGGATACGACGAAACAGTTGCTGGATATGAGTGTCAAGAGCGCCACTAAACTGACAACAAATCGCGAACGATGGCGAGCTACAGTGCTCAAAACTATTGATAATATTCGTGTCGGCAATACTCTAGCTCCGATTTAATGCATTTTACGAGTTCACAACATGTCTGTTAAGACATTGTGACTATGATGATGAATATAGCACGAAAATAGTAATTAGTTTGTTTTACAAAAACTCATTGTTAAAGATTTAAAATGACACCAATTGAATATTATTTTCTGCAGTTTTTCAAATTACTTCCCAGAATTCAACTTAAAAAAGTGTCTTCAGCAAGGCTTTCGATCTTGCAATAAGTATCAATTTGACTTATAATATATACACGTACATATATACCTATATTAAATAGTAACTGTAGTGAGACAGTACCATTTGGAACCTCATCATCGATGATGCCTTGACAAGTAAAATAGTCCTCCATTTCTTCACATAGACGGCTAGGTAAGTTTTAGCCCAGGAATGCTCCGCTATTGTTTAGTAATTAGCTGTACAAGAACAAGACCCTGTTGTGGTGTACCAGGATATATTGGTGTACCATGTAATGGGATAATTCTATAGATGGGCCAAAAGCTCCTGCAATAGCCATTTTATTTAAAATTGTTCCAAATATCTTAGATAAATGATTATCCAGTAATCTAGAATAGTATTTCGTCATGCCTGATATCTTATATTGAAACCACAGGCATACTCAAAGGGTAATTATCCTTCGCTCCTTGAAATTTTTGACCAAAAATGTATTTCATTATTTTTGCCAAGGAATGAATAAATAATTTGAGTTAAAGTATCTTTATAAAAACTGCTACTAATTCGGTACCTATTCATATGACTGGTGTTTTAAATAAAAATAAGAAACCGATGCATGTTTTTATCAATTTTTAGTTGAGCCTATTTTTTGCCATAATTTTCATTTTCCTCGTATTTAAGACCAACTATGATTTTCGAAATAAATAATGTAAGTCAGGTATTGTTGAATTCAAACTGAAATTCTGCCTCCACGAAGGTATTACAAAAAAGGTGAAAGTATCCACAAACCTCTTTCGCTTCTACTCCGTCCAAGACTAATGTCTGGATACGCCCTTGTTTAAAACATTCCATTCAAGTAAGTGCTACTTTCTATAATGAAGATTGTTACGAAATGTCCTTATATACGCAATTTAGGTTCGCCTTGTATATAGTGCGACTACGTCCAGCACAATGTCATTGAATTTTTCTATTTCAGGTTACTGCAGTTTACTCAACTTGCCGATCCATCTTCGTTTAGTTCACAATGACAAATAACCAATCGAAAACTCGACGAACTTAATGGGAAAACATAAAAGCATCCATGCTCAGGCTTCCAATGGATCGGGACTCGAGATGAGTAGCGAAATCAATTAAATGCAGGAGAATTATGCGGACATAAATCCCAAGCACAGCATAGAATGCTAAAATATACTAAGCCACAAATACATAGCTGCAACACAGCTGCGCTTTGCTGATATCATTTTTAAAAAACACACGTTTTGATAAGATCAGCTTTTCTAAAAATACTAAATGAACGGTATACTCTGTTACCGGATACTTTAAACTGGCTTGACGTCTATTTGATTGGTATCAGCTGACGAAGAAGTGTATCTCAAATTTAATTTTTTACTAGCGGTGTTGATTGGCAATCCTGCGATCAGGACAGTATTAGTAATATTCTTACTGAATATCTCATTGCCACAAAGGAATGGCAATTTTTTGTAAACAAGAAATTATTTCAATATCCAGAAATTCGCAGCAAATATGGTAGGTTAAAAGAAATAGATTACGTTCAAATTACGAAATCATCCAAAAATTATAGAAGAGAATGCCCTGCTGCTGCTGCTGCTGAGAATGGATCCAAAGAAGGTCAAGTAGAAGAAGGAGAAGCAAATCATTGAATAGCGAACAAATATAATGGTCCAAAGAGAGACAGCAGTGAAATTAGGTTAGACAAAATTTTAGTGTATATTTTCAATACCAATACCTCACACAAGGCATAGCCTTCGAGGTGGTAATATTTGTATTCTTCAGTACAAATAAAAATGAAAAATGAAAATTTGTATAATAAAATGTTTATACATTTTCATAAGAATGTTTCTAATTAAACTACTAATTATTTGGTACCTCAGTAATGTTCAGTTCTAATTCAGGAAATCGATCCTGTGTCAACTTTCTGAGATAGCTCCACACATTTTTTACTATTTGTATAGCCATTGCGTTGCCCTTCAGCGTTATATTTTTCTTCCATTGCTGTAAAAAGAAATGTTGCTTGCGTATGGTTAAGCTCAAAATGCTTTTATCTTCATTCTAACCTCATTAAAGCGTAATCATCATCATTCAGACCATATCGGCCATACTGATATACTGAAAGAAACGCCGGATTTTCCGAGAAAGTGTAAAATAACCATTGACCTCAGAACATAGACGAAAACGTCACCAAGCGACAATTACTTGTCATTAACTGCCTGCACTCAGTACTGCCCTGTATGCCTTCAAGGCTTAAAATTGATGTCAAGACTCAATCTGGAGTATTTTTAGTTGTCACTAGACGAACAGCTGTTCTCTGTTGACACGGCTGACAGTTGAAAGTATCGGGTAACAGGGTATAGTTTAGTTGACTAGTTTAGGTTAGGTTGAAAGTGAGTGAGGCGACTATGCCTCCTTCACTGCGACTCAATTGTGTTCATTGTGGCTCACACCTCTTTACAGTTCACTACTGGCTCCCAATACTCAGCCACATACCTCCACCTGCCCTAAGAAGATAAGACGCCCTGATAAAGGAACATAAGAAAATAACCAGTAATACACAACTCCCTATCCAAGAGTGACTTT
This sequence comes from Callosobruchus maculatus, assembly GCA_951848785.1. NCBI lineage: Eukaryota > Metazoa > Arthropoda > Insecta > Coleoptera > Chrysomelidae > Callosobruchus > Callosobruchus maculatus. The sequence goes on from CATOUR010000100.1 coordinate 7,466,690, forward strand.
GATCTAGGAAACCCCCAATATTATCCGCACAACAACTAGCAGCCAACAACTTCAGCATCAACTACGAATGGCGGAACTTCTGGACTGAGAATCCCCACCCGATTTACGGAATCTCATCGACCCAGTCGTAAAACCCGATGGCTTCGACCAACCACGACATATATATGGAAGACCCTAACCCGGATCAGAACACGACACGGTGTATGTGCCCATAAGCTCCATAAATGGGGAAAACGACCCAACCCAGGCTGCGACTGCGGTGCCCCTAATCGAACAATTGGCCACATAGTGACAGAGTGAGAACTGAGGGCACATCAAGGCGATTCGAGGGACTTCTTCCATACCACACAATCAAGTCTTGAATGGATAGCTGAACTAGACCTTTTAATATAACAATATTGTATCCACTTATATATGTTTGTTTGTTACTCATGCATTGTAATGTCTTATTTACACACTGACTTGTACATATTTTATGAATTTACCATGTGTTGCGCCATACGCTTAATAAATAAATAAAATACAGTTCACGTACAGTTTAGTTGGCTAGAGCAATAGTAGCAATTTATTATAGATTGTCCGAAGTTTCGGCCTCTAACAAGGCTGGTCAAAAATGCTCCTCTTACACTAAAAGATGACGTCCGGTAGCATTAACTTGATACATTTCAAAAGTATTTGCCTGCACCTAAGAATTACCGCATATTACAGAATCAATAAAAAAACCGAATTAAAAACTAGTTAATCGTACTTCACTACCTCTTCAATAAAAACCACACTATATTACGTGATAGATGTAAGCCAATGTGATTTTTTTGTATTTGTTGTTTTTCCTCTTTACAGTATTTAAATGGCGTGTTCTGTATCATTATTTTATGATTCAAGGAACCAATAAAAATAATAAAAATAATTTCCTTTTGCTTGCTATCCAGGACCAAGTAATTGCGACACGAGACTAAGTACAAGAAGTATATAATTGAATAGCTCCAACCACCACCGGCAGAAAATGCCACCAACAGAAGGAAACAATGAAACAGATAATACGTGTATGTAAAGCTCTCGCTGGAACCGAGTACACAGCCAGACATAGCTCTGCAGCCAAAGTCATACACCAAGCACGAGCCACAACAAACAATCTGAAAACACAGATCCATATTATAATTACACACCAACCTCAGTAATCGAAAACAATCAATTCCAACTATACCGGGACATTGAAATGCACACAGACAAAATCATCTCAGCCGATAAACCAGATACAGTTTTTCACTCAAAGGCAGACAAATTGATCTATTTGATAGATATTGCGATTGCCAATGACATGAATAATATGAATATCTCAAATACCTATGCTGGGAAAATATCGAAGTTCACGGATCTTGCCATGGAAATAAAACACCTCTGGAAGCAAAACAAAGTTGTTATTGTCGTCCTTATTATGACGGTTTAGGGTCTCACAGCAAACACAGTTACACCACACCTGCAACAGTTTAGCTCGGACGGATAGCTAAATAAAACCTCCCAGAAGTCTCTAATCCTCAAGGCCTGCAGCACTGTACGGTCCTTCCTGGATTCAGAATAATAAGATAAGAATAATAAGATACCGGGTTGCAACTACTAGTACGAGTTTTGCCAGCTAGGCACTAACAAGCAACTTCATTTATTCGTCTGAGACCTAAATCACACTGACGAGCTTTAATAAAAGCGAAACGACGTCGTCTGTGATTGGTTTCGGACGAATGAATGAAATTTCTACTCTTTAATAATAATAACAATAGGTCAGGTGTTGACATAACGCAGTTCCTCAATACTTGTTACTACCGCAAAAATGCGAGAAAAAAAAATAAAAATGCATAACAATAATACTATACAGCATGCCGGCAAGTAAGACGTACGCTGGGACGGCTTACGTACGCTACGAGTGCTCTACTATCATTTTATTCACTCATATCGTTATGGAGAACGAGAGATCCCGTATTTACTGGAACTACTAGTTCCCCACGCTCGAGCTTGTACAGGCAAACAAGCCCGACATAGTCCTTCTCGACCAACAACAGAAGGCGATGTTCGTTATTGAGTTTTCGGCGCCTGCCGAGGTGAACGTCGTCTCTAAGGAGGAGGAAAAGCGGACCAAATATGAGGAGTTGCTCGGACAACTTCGCAGGCTGTGGCCAGACTACACAAGTCTGCTGGTTATAGCCATTGAATCCCTAGATGGAATGGGGGATACGCTGCTTTCTCCATGCGCAAAATGCCGGTGTGCCATGTGGCGGCACAGATCTTAGCCGCCAGAATGCAGCAACTAGTCATCCTTGGGGCCCTTCGTCTACTTAGGGCGCACAATTCGCTAAGCCCTCACGGTGTGACGGGTAGTCACTTAGTAATGGAACAGCAACTCATTGTGTGGAAGCCTGGGCTGCACCTTGTTGTTTAAAAATAATGATATACATAAATACTCATGAGTTGTTTGACAGCTCTTTTAGGAGGCAGCTTTTTCTTTTGTTCACTAACTTCGTTAGTAACAGCAAATCTGCAATCTTAAAGAACAGTGTTACATTAATATTGTTGACAAATCTAAAATGAGCGCCAGTAATACATCAGAAAATAATACGACACATATTATACAGCAACCCTAAGATAAAATAATGTCGTGCTATGTTTAGGATTTAACAATAGACCATTTAGGAAACATGGAAATGCATTAGTACTGTGATCGTAAGCTGTAGATGTATTACTGGCTCCCACTTGTTAGGAAAAAAACGCAGTTGTCAAACGTTTATTCAAAATTATTTTTTTAAAGTTTTATACTCCAATGAAGGACACAGAGGTGGAAAAATGTCAGTGAACTTTATCCCAAATATATGTTGTTCTCCTTATAGGGCCAGAGAGATACGGTACAATAGAGAGACAACACATTTGAGCTCTTGCATAATCTGCAATTTTCAGCTCCATCACAATAGTAACAAAGAACCAAATACTCAATAATCTACAGGGATAATGCAGTATCTAGTTGTATAATAACTAATACGTGCCAAGGGCTTATAAGTGATTACTACTTACTTACATATCATTACTTTATGAGAAGGCAAATGACGAAGCTTTGACCGTCAGTGGCTTTCACTTCGCTGCTTGACGTTCCGTCAACACAAGTGGGGAAACTGAATTTCCCAAATTAGGCCAAGTTCAGGATCGCCTTCTAACTGCAGTATGGCTGTTCCAAGAACTTTACAAGAAACTATTTTTATATAAACGATCCATGGAAATAAACCGATTGGATGTTATATTGTCAACCAGATTGAACCAGGTTCGCCCTTTATTGCGAAAGAAACCTCAAACTCATCACCCGCCGTGCACTTCAAGAAATATTTTCCATTTGAGGAATCAATGTTTTATAATATACGTGACCGTGCGTGAGAGAGCTGGGAATTCGCAGACTAAAACGCTGGGATTTTTGCCCCTGAGCCATCCTCGTAGACCCTCTAAAGGGTGCTCTACAAAGGATCAAAGCACCGCCATCATCTCGTGCAGTTGCTTTTTTTCCACGTACCATAAGCGTAGAGGAATGGGGCTATTGTATAAATAGTCTGAGGCTACGTATTTCATCATGGACAGATGATCATTGTATACGAAGCACTTGTTCATAGTCATATACGATATTGTATTGTGGTGTGGGGCGCAGCATGTAAAAATAATATAAAAGCAATAGAAATTATACAAAAACGTTTAATAAAAATTTTATATAAAGTGAAATGTACATATCCTAGTGACTTGTTATTTTCTAAAACAAAAATTCTAGATATCCGCCAAACATTTTTCATGTCACTAGGTATCTACCAATATAAAAATAAATCAAACTTGACAAAACACGAACATAAATATGACATAAGATATGCATGTAATGTTGTACCAAAACCAAGAAAAAATACTTTATTACGATGTCATACATTTCTTGCTCTAAGACTATACAATGAGATACCAGAAAGCATAAAATGTCTAGTGCCTTTAAATTCATTCAAGTGTGGTTTAAAACAATGGATAGTAAATAATAAGCGCATTAAAATTCACCAACTTGTAGACATATGCAATACCTATTATTACTGATATATATGGAATTCATAATATTTAAATATAAATATTCCTGAATTAACCCTTATTTGTTGTTTCCATTTTATAATAATTACTTATACCCAAGCACAAGTTTTTAACTTTTTTTGGGTCACTTGTTGTTTATTGTATCTTATTTATTTTATATTTAGAATAAACGCTATACTACTACTACTACATATACAAGGGGAGCAGCGATATTTTTAAAACGCACTGTCCATGCCACAAAAAAAATGGTATAAGCATTTCTAAACTTCTAATATGGGATCAGTAACCGTCAAGCAATTTTCACTAAATGTTGTTTCTAGTCAGTTTCTAACGATACCAGGTTGTCTACAGCAATCTCTGATAGTTTTCATTTGATTACAAATTTCCAATCTAATCGGTATTTTTCAATTTTCGTACCTATAAGCAACTATGCCATGAAATATAAAAACCATTTAGATGAAAAGACAAATAACATAGAGAAAGATACAGATGAACTAGAATAAACGGGCAAGATTGTAAAAATTTCGTACAACAATGGCTGTATGATATTTAAGGCCAAAGAAAAGCTGGAGTACGACAAAAATGGATATCTTTTTCAGCCTACTAGAAATGTACTAGAAATTAACAATTTCCAAAGCCACTAAACATTTTGCACTTCTTAGTTTTTGCCATCTTGCTAATAGGTACTGAATATTTGGAATGGCTCCAGCCAAAGTCATCATTATCTTAGGAGGCCCTGAAGGGGTTAAGAAAGGATTTCAACTAAAAGCCTGAATGGCGTGGTCAAAAGTCCTTTCATCAGAATTATGGTGCTCGGATGTATTGAAATAGTTACGTCAAAAAATCACTCAGAGTAATTTTTTGTAGCACATTTCAGCTGCTGGTCCACAAATTGCCAAACACAGTTGAAAGGGTTGTTTTTATTTTCACGTTTAGTTCCGCATGTGGATTTTTCAATCTAAATTCATACCAGAAAATGTCGAAAAAAGTCGGCGGCCGGCGGGACTCGAACCCGTGACCTCCAGATCGGTACTATGGCGTTCTTGCCATTTGAGCTACGGTAGCCACGTCAACTCAACCTCGAAAGCGCCTGCTTCTGGTACCACCAACGGCCCTCATCTATGACATCAAGTGATCCAATGGGTCGGTATTAATCTTAGACCGCGTTCGATCTAGATTTCACACGTTCGCGACCTGAACGTTACAGGTTCGAATCCCGTCGGCCTCCAATTTTTTCCGACATTTTCTGGTATGAATTTAAATTGAGTAATCCATATGCAGATGTAAGCATGAAAATAAAAACAATTATACCCCACTTACACTGTGCTGATCCGGAACGCGCTCCTGGCTGCCAGATGTTAGAACGCACCTTTAGCGGTTACGTGACCGAAGTTTGACATTGATGTCATCGACGGATGATTTATAAAAATGTAAGGTCTGAGTATGAGTGTAATTAGTCGATGAAGTTAAGATAAGTAATGTATTTGATTATTACTACATCATATATTGTTCAGATATTTTATGTGTATTATGTGTCAGATCATGAGTGACTTTCTATATTAATTTTCCATCTGTGATTCAACTACTGTTCTGTAATGCTTCCTTCCTTTTCTTTCATTCTGTGACTAAAGCTACTGTTTTGTGATGCTTTTGGGCTTTGTCACTCGAAACTTGAATAAAGTAGTGGGTTGTGATAATCGTTGCTACGGTTTTGTTGATAGTTTGTTTATGAATTACGAGAGGGGATTGTTTTTGAAAAACGTAACAAGCGGGAGACCAAATTTTACACAATGCATTTTGAAGTCTTTTTCACGAATATTTGCAGGTATGTTGTCTTTTGAGTTTGTATCATTAACTAATGTGGTCTGGCTACGATTTTTTTAAAGTATTTCATAATGTATACTATATATCCGGGCTTTTAAGACGACTTTATATAGTGTTGGGTCTCGGATTTACGTCTACTCTAGGTATTGGTGAACAGAGGCAACTCTGTCTTATTTATCTGTATCTATTTCAACCTTTACTGATTCTCTTTATGTATATACGATATTTATTTTATGGTTGTGGAAACCACGGTGACTGTCCCCGAACTGACTACCTAATCACTTACCCAGAGTGGAAGTGGGAATGATTCAACGCGTTCACACGTACCATACGTTTCCTCTAACCAGCCCTTTTATATGTTGTTTATTGTTTATATTTATTTATTGATCTATTTATGCGCTTAGAACCATGCTTGCTATGCTGTTATGCTTGCTATGCTTGTGATGCTATGTTTATATTTTATATACCCTATCCCATTTACCTACTTTATTTACTCCTCTATATGTTTGATTATATTTATTTGTTCATATATGTTGATATTTTACATTTTTCCACATCCTACCCATATTTCCCTAGTTGACGTTGAACAGAGACCTAGCCCACCATGTATTCTTACTATTATTTATCCTTTAGACTGTGAATGTTTATAACCATTTCTAATTATACAATATCAATAACAAGAGCCAGATTACCACTATTATTAAGACATTTTTGCACTGTATATTTCAACATATCAATATAAATACTTCACCAGTAAAATATATGAAATACAAAGCACTCATGATTTGATAAACGCAAGAATCAAGTAATAAAACCATACCATAAACACTCAGTACTCATGATTAATAAATACAAAACAAATGTTAAGAAACAAATAATAAAAAAGCCATATCATAACATTTCTGTGTTTGTTTTCATTCTCTCTGAGTTGTTACACATGCATGCTAAAAGAATCTGGTTACCGCGGGCACACATACAACATTGGGTTCTAAACTCCACCACTAGACGTCTTGATCACTTTGGCTATTTCTAAATTTGGTATCGGTTTTGACAGTGTACAGTTGCTCACTACAACACAAAGGTCTCTGTGCCAACCCGAACGAGCAATATATAGATCGAACGTGGTCGGAGATTAATACCGACCAACGGCTCGAGAAAGTCGGCTGGTGGGATGATCTCGCGTATCTAGTCGGCGCTATCGATGTTGGGCTCACATGGTGACCGTAGCTCTACTGAACCTTTCTGGTACGAATTTAAAAATTTGAAAAGATTGTGGATATAGTGCATGCACTCTATCATACGACTGTTATGGTAAGTTAACTTCAGCGTTGCATGAGTATGAACCAGTAAGCACTACATTTACTCAAGCACCTCTTCGTTTTTTGATTCCCTGAATGATATACAGGGTGTTCTATGACCAGTAGAAAATACTTTAGAAGAAGACTGTACAGATCATGTCTAACAAAAAGAAGTCATATAATGAAGGGTCTGCCTTTCAGCTGCTTCAAAGGTAAATTGTATTTTAGAGATTTTCATTAAAATGCAGACCTCCAAACGAAAGCCCTTATGAAACAAGATTTTTGTCGGATTTTGGAATTTTTGGTAGTAGTAGTTAGAAAATATGCTATACATCAAACACTTCACGAGACAATGTCAAAATATGTTGAAAACTGACTTCAGGAAACGTTACAAAAAATTAATTTATCTTAAAAAATCACCAAGTAATTAACAGTGCACTTTACATTAAAAACGTGCTCATCTCTCTAGCTATCCATTGGTACTACAAACATGTTATAAATGTGGCAAACACAGGCAAAAAGCTTCCATTTAAGCTCTAAAAGCATAACGGATCTTCGAGAGCACAAAGTTTCAGTAGAGCGTTTGGCAAAATCTTGTGATCGGATTTCTAATTTTTGTTACGGGTACTTGAATAATGTACCATTACATCGTGATTAGTCATAAAATGTTATCTGTTAACCAAAAACTTCAGTAATTTTTAAAGAAATGTTTAAGTTGTAATTTAAGATGAACTCGTCTTGAAAAGTCGCTAGGTAGTCTTCTAAAAGTTGCTAGGTAGTCAAGCAGAACACGCAAGCTACATCATAAAGTATCGTGTATCCGTAGATGGACCTGTATAAATAAGAGGTCGTAAATCATCCAGAACGAAGCAGGTCTAAAATTAAGCATGATATCTTTAGTGAATACACTATGGATTGATCATGAACGTACGTACGTTAAAGCCAAAACTGTAGATTTTGTGCTGTAGATTAATAATAATGAACGCACACATGCGCAAATTAAGATCCAGTAGGTTGTGACAGCTGCGTCTCTACTTTTAGAACGGGTAATGGCATCGGTGTTCACGGATGCACGGAAATCATCTACAGTTTCAGCTTTAACGTAGGTACGTTGGTACGTTCATGATCGATCTACAGTGTGTTCATTATATTCATTATGTTTGCAAATGAAGAATATGTGTACATTGTGTTCTATATGATTCCGAAGATAAGGAACAAGTTTTTCGAAATCATTAACAAGATCCTACGTAAACCACTTTAGCTATCGCAAATCGCCTTAATACGGTATTTCGCGGTGGAAGGTATGCACAAACAACTGTCTGTGTCCGTGTTACATGCCAGTACACATTTTGAAAGAAGGCGTCCTTGTCAGAATAATGGTTTTTTGTCGATTTGTGCTTCATGTGGATGCCGAAGATGCAATTTCTATAAGTAGGATCCTTTAGACGGATGAGTCCATACATAAATGAAATGAATAAGAACCAGAGGCTATCCAGCACGGAATGTGGCTGGTGCATAGGCCACACGATGGGCCCTTTTGCGCCTCTATCCGCGCTAGTTCCTAAGACCTGCCCTTTTGGCAAAGGCAAGTACATTCTTAGGTCCTATCCGTTTTATCTCTATTGGTTCCAAGGTTCTTGAGCCCAGCATAGTCTGCCTGTGATAACCCAGGGTTTCACAGCGACACAGGATGTGTGCCGAGGATTCTTCCTCTTCACCACACCACGTGCACGTTGGGTCGTTGACCACCCTCATCACAAACAAGTGACGCCTGAAGGTATTGTGACCCGTTAATAAGCCTGCTAACAATCTCAAGTTACTCCTATCCAGAGAGAGACAGAATCGTCCTATTCTCTCTTCAGGCCCTGCTAATAGCTCCCGAGCCTGACGGAGATGACCAGAGATGTTGTTCCATCTCAGAGAGTGTTGATTCTGGATCCACTCTCCAGTTGTTTTCCTAACCAAATTTGCAGACAGTCCTAAGGCTGGTTCCGGGCCCACAAAACTGTTTCCGGATCCCATCCTGGCTAGATGATCCGCCATTTCATTACCCTTTACCCCAGCATGCCCAGGTACCCACATCAGTGATACCTTGTGTTTAGCTGAGATGTCGTCAAGAGCCCTCCTGCACTCCAGGACCAGTCCCGACGTTATTTTCCAAGCACTCAGTGCTTTGATGGCTGCCTGACTGTCAGAGCAGATAGTAATCCGCCTCCTAGACCCGTCAATTTCCCGAATACGATTTACGCAGGCAAGTATCGCATAGACCTCAGCCTGGAATACTGTGGTGTGCCCCCCAAGAGGGAATGAAAGTCTTGTACGGGGCCCGTAGACTCCCGAGCCCGAGCCCTCTCTAGCGAGTGAACCGTCTGTGTACCAGACCTGTCCTCCTCCTTCGATGAGCTGTCTTTCCCTAGACTTCCATTCTTCCCTTGACGGAAACACCACCGTAAATTTGCGATTGAAGCGATGCGTAGGAGAAACTGTATCGCTCCTGGCCAACAAAATAGGACAATCCTCATGCAACTCTGCTAGAATCGTCGAATGTCCTTTGCCTGGATTCATAAAAGTCCAGCTACCCTGACTCCAGAGACGGAACCCAGTTTTTCTAGCTTCCCCTTGGATTACCAGATCCAAAGGAGGAAGATTCAATAGTGTTTCAATGGCACTCAAGGGTGTTGTGCGCACTGCACTGGTTATACTAAGACATGCCAAACGTTGGACCTTATTAAGTTTGGCTCTTGTTGCCTCCGTCTTTATACAGGTCCACCACACTATGGAGCCATATATTAGTGACGGTCTGACTATTGTAGTGTAGAGCCAGTGCACCACTTTTGGGCTCAGGCCCCAGCTACTACCGACAACTCTTCTGCAGGCCCATAATGAGTTTCGAGCCTTGCTTACCTTATAATCCACGTGCAGCCTCCAAGTCAGCTTGTGATCCAGTATGACTCCTAGATACTTTACTGACTGAGACAATTCAAGTGTCGTTCTGAAAAAGGTAGGCCTCACGAGGCCTTCCATCTTCCTTTTCCTAGTGAACATAACGAGCTCCGTCTTTTCAGCGTTCACTGACAGATCCACCTCATTACACCACGTTTCCACAACACGCAGCGCGCCTTGCATTACCTCGGAGACTGTATTAATGAATCTACCCCTGACCACTATGCTCAAATCATCGGCATAGGCCTGTACGTAGACCCCTGTGTTGCTTAGTCTCACGAGTAGGTCATTCACCACTAAGCACCATAATAGAGGTGAAAGAACACCGCCTTGTGGGCAGCCTCGCGCCACTGCAACGCTATAGTTTATGTCATTAAGCGTTGCAGAAGCCACTCGGCCCTCTAGAGTAGTAAGAATCCACTCCACTAGGATTGGAGCAATTCCATGTCTCTCTAGGGCGCATCTTATCGAATTGGTAGTGGTACAGTTGAACGCACCCTCGATATCAAGAAATGCTACCATAGCCACTTCCCGTTGATTCAACGTTTTCTCCAGCCTGCTGACCAAATGATGAAGTGCCAGCTCAGCTGATTTTCCCGCCTGATATGCGAACTGATAGGCATGGATTTCAACCCTTTGTAAGGGCCCATCCCTGATATATCTATCAACCAACCTCTCCAGTGTTTTTAGTAAAAACGACGAAAGGGTAATCGGTCTAAAGTCCTTCGGACGAGTATAGCTACCTCTGCCCGGCTTAGGAATAAAAACGACCCTTGAATGCAACCAGCTCTTCGGTGTGAAGCCAGTAGCCACGCAGGCGCGAAATATCCTAACTAGGTATGGTAGTACCAGATCCTGTCCATGTTGTAGCATGGCTGGAATGACTCCATCCTTGCCTGGACTTTTGTATGGAGCAAAAGTATTTATCGCCCATCTTGTGCGGTCATAAGTGACGACTTCTCCTGCCATCTGCCATTCCTCTCTATGAGGACGGCGGAGTGGCCTATGTGCACCTGTCTGCTGAGCGGCAACCGATCCCGGAAAGTGCACACTCATCAGCAGTTCAAGCGTTTCCTCCTCGTTATTGGTTCTATGACCGTTCCAGTCCGTCAAGGTCCCCAACTTGGACTTGGTGTCCTTGCTAAGGATCCTATGCATCCTTGCCGTCGCAGGAATATCATTGATGGACCTGCAGAAGTTCCTCCAAGATTCCCTGGAGGCCCTCCTGATTTCCCTCTTATATTCCTGTAGCTTTATCCTATACTCCTCCCAATCAGGAGTACCTTTCCTGTACCTAACTCTCGTGAGTAGTTTGTGCAGGGACTTTTTCCTGGTTTCTAATTTCTTAGTCCAGAAGGTGGCATTGCCCGCCACGCCCACTTTGCGTAGGGGACAGTTATCCTCAAAGGAGGCTCGGAGGTCCCTACACAGGGAATCAACTGCCGCCTCCAAGCCCTCCCCTTTACTGAGATCCTGCTCTATAGGACGGAGCCTGCTGCCTAGGTCCTCTTTAAAAGAAGCCCAATTTGCTTGCCTAGGATTTCTAACAAGGATTCCCTCTTTTTCCCCGTCAATCCTAAACGTTATATGTCTATGGTCGGACAGTGACGGTTCCAAGGATACTGTCCAGTCCTTGACCTCATTACAAATACCGACCGTGCTCAGTGTTATGTCTAGGACCTCATCCCTCACATTGTTTGAGAAGGTAGGAGTGTCACCAACATTCAGAACCTCTAGGTTCGACGTCCCTAGAAATTCCATCAGCTCTTCACCACGTCTATTAGTGTTAGAGCTACCCCATAGGGTGTGATGGGCATTGCTATCACACCCCACGATAAGCTCGAGATTATTATCCCGACAATGAGACACAAGGTCCTCCATCTCTTTTGAGGGAGGAGGATCTCCTGAATCATACGGTAAGTACGCTGAGCATACCACTAAACTTCTTTCGATGCCTTGTTCTCTAAGGCGAATCACCACCGCAACCATGTCCCTAGTTGTAAAGTCCATTAGTTGCCATGCATTCATATTATTACATAATATGCACACTCTAGGCTTTGTCTCCGGAGCGCTACTAAAAATGGTATACCCTGGAATGTTAAGCCCGCTAATAATGCCATTCCTTATCCAGGGTTCCTGAATAAGAGCTATGTCATAGCGACCCCTAGTGATCGTCTGAGTAAGAACCCTAGAAGCCGCTATGCAATGCTGCAAATTAATTTGAATGAAAGAAATGTAACTCACCATTTTTTATTTTTGGCAGTCCACCCTCGTGTGTTTGTAGCGAACCAACGTCTAGTTCCCCACGGTGGGGCCCCGTTCGTTGCCGCTACCCTCGCTGTGACTGTGGCGTTGATCCGTCTGCCACAGCATCCTGGCTCCCTCCAGTGCTGAGTCGGAGTCACTATCTAGTAGCTGCCCCTCACTCACTGGTGTGCTGCTCTGTGGCCCAATAGTTCCTGGTGTGGGCACATCCCTAACCAACTCCGGAGACTCCTGAGGAGTCTGTTCCTGCCGCTCGGTCCCCCTTGGAGGAGACCGAGCAGCAACAACAGCCTCCCCAGGTGCCAGCTGCCCTTGGTCCCTAGGCTTCTGGCTCTCGCCTGGGCCCTGATCACCGCCGGCAGCAGCAGTCCCGCGTTGCTCTTTATTCTTGCCCAGCAGAGTAAACACTGCTGAGCTCGCTCCGCAGTAGAGCCGCAGCCCCCTGCCTTCGATTACGCCCCAGCTAATTGAGTCAACGCTGAGGACCAGACGTACGCCTTTCGGCTCCATCTTGACCTCCATCACCCTCCACGAGCTGGGGTGTATCCCAGGATTTTGCCTGTCTAACCTCCTCAGGAGGATGTCCTCTTTCACGTGAGGGCCCGGGAACCAAGCCATCACCCTCCTGAAGACGGGCAGGTCCTCAAATCGCATCACCCTGAGTCGTGCTCCTTCCCAGGGCCTCAGGTTGCCAACCTGAGCCTGCAGCCACGTCTGCGAGAACTCGTTCTCGCAAACAAAGATGGCCGCCCCCCTCGAGAAGTAGCAGTCAGCGAACCTTGGAAGGGCCCCTTCAAGTGGGAGCCCGTCCATCAGTCCGCTCACTGACTCCTGGATGCTGAAGACTTGCGTCTCCACCAACTGAGCACTAGGGTAGTCCTCGGGAACGAATACTACCCTGTGCCCGGTTTGCGCCACTCTAGCGTAGCTAACGTGAGCGGAAGTGCGAGCTCTCTTCCGCGATGAGGCACCCTCCGGTGTCACACCCGCCGACCTCGGACGTTTCCCAGCAATGCTAGGCCCCGCCGAAGCCGCAGCTGCAACACCCGAAGGCGCCCTAGCCCGCACAGAAGCCGCAGCGCCCCCCGAAGCAGATGCCCCCGAAGAGGCATCTCGACTTCCGGAGCCCTGCCCCTCCTGCGCCAGCCTTAGCCTCCGGGCCCGCTTCTTCTGCGCTCCCGTCCTACCCTTTTTCTTCAGATTCAAGGTACCCACCCTCTTGGCGAGTTCCCTTGAAATATCTCTCACTTGCTCTTCGCCAGTGAGGGTTCCATCGGGGTCCTCTGGTGAGAGGCCACCCGGTTGCTGTTCGGGGTCCCCTGATGGGGGGCCCCCGGATTTGGGTTTATTATTATTGGGTTTTTTGCACATAATAAATCCCACGAGTAAGGGGGAACTATATGGTCCACACTCGCGGCGCCCCCTGCACGAGTGTAAGGCTTGTTACTCTGGGAGGTCGCCTGGTATCCCAGAGGCTCCGTTAGCGACGGTGCACCCCCACCGCCACGCACCCTTTAGCACGGATCGCATGACACATTGGGTTGGGTTCTTCAGTTATCCTAGAGGACGTTCGGTGCGATCTCCTAGGCAAGGGTGCACTCACTTTTATCGTGAGTACACCCTCCCCCAGGAGCTGGCACCGATACTGGCAATGCTGTTGCCCATTGCCAGGGAGCCTTTCGGGGCTCCAGCCTAGATCCGCCAGAATTAGCTTCGTCAAATTTGACGAAGACAGGGGCCACTACGAGAAAGGTGCATTTCTGCACGGGGTAGGTGACACGTTTGTCTCCTATCCACTCCTGGACGGTCTTGGGGGGCCTTGCGACCCCCCCTGAGAGTGAAGAGGCTCGAGTACCTGTAAAACTCTGGTGATCTCGAGCCTCCGCACTTCCTTGACCCCCAGTCCATACATAACTGAAGATCTACGGATACGACATAGGTACGGTATAACGTGGCCTGCCTGTTCTAAATGCTTGACTAGCGACTTTTTAAGACGAATCCGTTTCAAATTACAACTTGAAGCTTTCTTCTAGAATTATACAATTTACCCATCACTTTTTATGATGATACCCATAACAAAAAATGTAAATCCGATGACCAGTTTCTGCCAAACGGTTTGTTGAAGTTTTGTACACTCGGAGGTTCATTATGCTTTTAGAGCTCAAATGCAGCCTTATTGCCTATGTTTACCACATTTACAACAAGTTTGTGGTACCAATGGATGAATAGGAGGATGGGAATTTGGTGATTCTTTAAGATAAATTCATTTTTTTGTAACGTTTATTGAAGCCTCTTTTCAATAGATGCCGATTTTGACCCTATCTCGCGATATGTTTCATACATGACCACTTTCTTGTAGTCGATAATGACGTGATAGCAGCATTTTAATGAAAATTCCTACAATTCACTTTATCTCTGAAACAATTAAAAATGGGACACTACTTTATATGACTATTTTGTTGGAAATGGAAACACTGTTCTCCTAAAGTATTTTCCACTCGTCCCTGAAACTAAGATCCTAGACCCGCCTTTTATAGAAATCTGTCATACTGCTGCAGTTTCACAAAAGAATTAGCTTACAGGATATTTAGTTTAATAACTGTCGCATCTTTCATTCCGGAATATTGTATACTTTAGAAGAACTGCGCCCATGGTTCTCTTTAGAGCGCATATAATCATTTCGGATCTGTACATTTTCGACGAATGTTTGCCGTTGCTTTTTTTGGAAAAAAAACAGATAGCTCCGCATAACCACATTCGGTGCCACCATATTTTGTTGGATGAATAGACCCTTTTTATCAAAAGCACTGTGTTAAATGAACACCACAAATACTCACCGTGATTCGACCCTAGGAAGCACATGTGGCTCTTATTATTCAGGGTAGCCAAAAGTTGCGAGCTGAATTTGAACAAACATCATGAAGCTTTGTAGTTATATGAAAACGTTAAATTGGTGTGTGACCATCTATGAATACGAAAATACAGGAAGACAAAGATGAATAGGTGTAGCTTAGCTTAGAGAGAACACAAGTTGAGCATAAATCCATGTTGCTCCAAAGAACCAAGTACTGTTATAAAGGAAAACTGTTTTATGCGTAAAGTTGAATCCTGTGGCTTTCATTCCATGAACAGAAAACATGTAAAAAAATAAATAGTGCGTTAAAAAGATCCTTTCTGGCTTTTTGGAAAATAGGTGGCCAGTAGAGGCTGATACTAGGATCACAGGGTGGCACTTAGAAGACATCAATGGACTAGTATCATGAGGTTAAGAACAATGATTTAATTGTTATAACCGCTTAGTGCATACAAAAATAAACGTACTGCTGCATTTCTTTACTTTCTACATCATTTTGTTTTTTAGTAATTACATTCTAAAGTTTAAAGAGAGGAATTCAAATTCAGCCAATCAGTGCCAACCGCGCGAATCATCAGCAGCGCATTGTTGCCAAGAACAGCTCCGACTCGCAGACGGGAATAGAAGACAAGATAGATGAGCCAGCCCGCGTACAGCTTCGGCATTTCGCGCGCCAACAGAATGCGGGAACACAGCACACATATCTGTCTTTTGATTGGCTGTTCGCCTTCAGGACAGTGACGTCACTGCCCTAGGAGGATTAAAATATTTTCCTTATTTTCACGGCTTTCCTGTGCCCAAAAAAATCGGAGAAAAAAATGAGATGCTTTTTATGAAGTACTCTATCATATGCAACCAAAAAAGAATTCATGATACTAGTCCATTATCATCATCATCATCATCATCATCATAGTCACAATGTCTTAACAGAGATGTTGTGAACTCGTAAAATGCATTTACACATTTTACGAGTTTCTCTTGGAATATCTTTAAGATCTTTAATGCAGTAGTTTCCCATTTGCTTTCTGCATCCTCATGCCGTTGACCAGATGGTATCTACTGGTGCATCCGCCTTTAGGGGCAATTTCTCACCCCAAGGACAAGAAGGTGTCCTGACTCTTCTCAACTCGTTCACCCGAAGCTGTTGGTTGAGAAGAGATTACTGCTTATACCGACAGTAGTTCGGTGTTCCTTTTAGTCGCGTATTACGAGACGCAGGATATACGGTGGGAGATATTCTAAACCGCCCCCACACGGGTAACTAGTCCATTAGGAATGCTTTAATAATGGTGGATGTGCTAACACCTGCAAGCGAGTGGAACATTCGAAAATGGTGGATGTGCAATTTCCGCAAAAGCTACAATCTGTAGTCTAAGAGCTGCCCCCGAAGTGGAATAAGTAACTCAGTAAAGTATAAATTTTGTCATTTACAGGTTCGGCAGTTACCGACATAGTAAGAGGTGGGCTGTCATAACGCGTTGTGGATGTACAAAGTAAGGGGGTTAAAAATGCCATTTTTTTTCGCAAAATAATATTATTGATGCGGTACAGTCTCATTATATCTCGCATTTTATATTACATTTCATTAAGTTCCCTTCTGACTTTTTTTTAACATATTTTATTGGTACACTATTGGTCAACTGTCAGAAGTCAGTTGAGAAGGCATTAATTTTAATATAAGATAACAAGATAACAATAATTCTTGTTTACACCTTTAATACAAAATATATCTGTAACGCTATCCGAATAGATGAATCGCGAATATTATTACTATTTTAATATTCATCGAATGTAAGATTACTCTGTTGCATGACCATCCTTTTCCATGTCATCAAAATTTTCGTCATCGTCGCTGTCATATGCCACCTTTAGCTGAAGGTACAAACTAATAATTTGATTAATTTTATAAATTGACAAAAGTAGGGTGAAAATTACCCTCCGAATTTTCACGCTTGGTGTATTCGGCTTGGAGATGGTGATAATTTTGCTACTTTAAACGATTTGAATTCAAAAGAGGATCCGCCCAATCCCCATCCGCAACTATCTGCTTCCAATTCATATGGATCAAATAGAGCTTGAGCACCACAATTACCACCATCCGTCAGAGACAAACTCACTGACAACAAAAATTTGGAAGGTAATTTTCAATCTAATTTTGTCAATCACTTAAAAAATTCATTATATCATTGAGTTATGCTTTCAGCTGAAGATGATGACTTGGTATATGACAGCAACGATTACAAAGAATCTGATGACGATATAGGAAAGGGTGATTATGAAACAGAGTAATCCTACATCTGATTAATATCAAATTAGTAGTAATATTCGCGATTCAAAGGTATAAGTACTTCATTAGAGATTAGAAATATGTTTCTATTGGAGGTATAGATAAAAATTATTGCAGTATTATCCTATAAAAATAAAAAGAAATGTCTTCTTAACTGCCTTCAGTCAGTTGTACTAATATTTTTGTAAATTATATTAAAAGTCGTTAGAAGTGAACTTGATGAAATATAATATAAAGTGGTAATGATAAAGTGAGTGGAGCACCGATGTTTTTACTATCGATAATATTTCCGATATTCTTTCCAGGTCAGGATTAGCATCAATTTACGCCCTAGGCCACAGTCCTAAATTACGTCCCTTCCGGGTTCCGCGGTTAGATTGGTCCTAATCCCACCGGTCAAAAGCGCGTAAAATATTTAGGAAAAGAGGCAGGTATGTGGACACAAGCGCGAGACGGCGCTCGTTTACTTTTACAGCGTTATATTTGCATGGTGGTTTTTTGCTAACTTGCCGAATGCTGGTAATATTCAATCTATTTAAATAGATACATCCATGACGCGTTTTGACGACACACCTGTTGCTATGTTAATGGTGATGGGTCACGAGCGCGCGCGGTTTGATTTTTACCTGTTTACAAAAAGGGTGCCTTCATCGGCACGGATCACTTGCGCACAAAATTAAGCTTGGATATTCCTAATGACCACATCTCTTTTATTTTTGCGAACTTTCATCTGTCTTTTTACGACTTGTGGTAGCTTACAGTTACTTCTTAGATTAATTAAATGACGACCCGTTATTTCCACCACATTTGTGGGCATCTTGTACGGCTACGGTGGAGCAAATGACCAACTGTTGTAAGTCTTTTCAAAGCCATTTCAATTCAAGTTTCTACCACTCTCATCCAGATATATACAAATTTCTTTCTATTTTAAAAGATATGCAATTGCAAATATATATCAAGATCAACAGCGTAATTATTCAACGTAAATTTACCAATCGCGAGTCATCTAAGCGCATGAAGTACGTTGCCAATTTGATTGAGATGTATAAAAATGGAGCTATTGCCCGATTCGATTTTGTCAAAATTGTAAGCTATAATTATTATAAGAAATAAATTCTTTAATCTGTATATTACTTGTTTTTTATTATCAAATGAATCAATCAATTCGATGGATTCAAAACATCTATGTTTTATTTAAATACATCGAGTTTTACTAAATTTTCAACGTTTTAAGGAATATAGGTTTAAATTAACTTTTCACTTAATTCTAAATGAATATTACCAGTATTCGATAAGTTAGAAAAGAACCATGTGATGCAAATAAAGCTGACAGAAAGTGCTGCTAATGTATATTACGCATTACAATTTATTTCAGTCAACAATATTACGACATAAGTAAACGAGAACCACCCCGCGCGCTTGTGTCCACATACCTGCTCATTATCCGACATGTTTTGAGGGCTTCTGACCGGTGGGATCAGGACAAATCTGGCCGCGGCGCGCTAGTGTCCTATGGCCCATCTGGTGATCCAAATCCTTTGCGCGCTTCTGACCGGTGGGATTAGGACCAATCTGACCGCGGCGCGCTAGTGTCCTATGGCCATATTAATACCTACCGAACCTGTAAATGGCAAAATTTTTACTTAACTGAGTGACCTTTCTTTGTGTAGCGATATCTTAGGCTATTAACTATATCTATTATCTATATTTACTATAAAATCTATAATGAAAATACCTGATACTCTGTTTGAACCTGTAAATGGCAACATTTTTATTTACCTGAGTGACCTTTTTTACGTAGGGACTTTTTAAGCTATTAACTAGGAAAATCTATAATGAAAATACCTGATACTTTGTTTGACTTCTATCTAATTATGGCCGCCGACTGAGGATACGTAATACAAAAATGATATAATTACTCAGATAAAATGTTAGGTTATAGTCGTTTCTTCTTCTTCGGCTACGTAATTTACTTGCCTGTGCATACCATATTGGATCACCAAATCCAAACGATGCAATCTATGATTGGTTTTTGACATAAAACGATGATATGAATATAAAATAAGCCCTTAATATTATCTTCTTTCAACGTCTTGATAAACTGGCGTGCTTTGAGGGCTAGTCTGCATAGAAGATCGATGCTGTTTATGTCAGCCAGAGAGGATTGTCCGTTCGGATGGAAAAGAGACGAGCTTGTTGAGCTTTCGAGCGGAAAAATTTAGTTACGGACTTCAGTGGGTACGTGCATGGAAAATGCACTGCTGCTTAAGCCGGCCATTCACATGCGAACATCGCGGCCAACAACCGCTCTTCTTCTGCTGGGACGATTGTCGCTACGGGTGCTTGTTGAATGTGGAACGAATGCTACAATGTGTTCTATGGTCAGCCTTCCGCAAAGGCCGAAAGCCTATGGCGCTGTAGAAGCGCTGCGAGAGTACAAGTATCGGTGCACGTGAGATTTGAAACGCTGCAGGTTGTATTCGTCGGGAGACAAATTCCCTGGCAGCTCATTCCACAGCGTTGAAGTTCTCCAAGAGAAGGAATGCTGGTGGAGACTGGTTCGGGGAGTAGGGGCCTCTGCCTGGCAAGGATGAGCTTGCAGAGCCTCTCCAGTGTTCCTCTTTGGGACGGCCTTTGGTGTTATTATCTGGGAGAACTCACTCGAACATGTTCCGTGATAGAATCTGTAAAATAGGGACAAGCCAGCCAGCCTTCTTCAATGTTTCAGGCTGTGGAGGTCCTTTGTGAAGTTAGGGGTATCGATTAGTCTAATTGCTCTCTTCTGGATAGTGTCCAGAAGCTTTAGAGAGTGCTTCAGAGCGCATCTCCACACAAGGGAGCAATACTTCAATAATGGTCCTTGTACCTTGTAGAGCAGCAGTGTTGCTTTAGTGTATACAGCTTCCTACAGCGGAACAAAGCTCCAAGCTTCTGGGATGCCGTTTTACCAATACTGACGACGTGGTGGTGCCAGAATATGTTATTGTTGAAGTTGATCCCCAGAAGCTTGAAAGAAGGAGACTCTACTGTTGGGCGACCCTTCATTTCCACAGCTGGTAAGCCAATGTGAGACTTCTTCGTAAATATTGTTGCCTGAGTTTTCTGTACGCTGAAGTGTGCTTTATTTACTAATCCCCACTTGACAAATGTTTTGATATCAACGTTGATCTGTGAGGCATGCTGCTGTCGCCGACGCACCGTCTCCTGGGTTGATAGTGGCTTGCCTGGTACCATGAACAATACTAATGTACTATCGTCTGCGAAGCTGTAGATTGGATTGGCTGTTATTTCCAGCTGCTCGTAGATGTACAGCAGAAACAATGTAGCGGATAGACCAGATCCCTGAGGAACACCGGCGTTTATCGAAAATACGTCAGATGAACAGCCCTCGGCTACAACAGAGATTGGTCGTTCAAGAAGCTATTCAGTCACTGGCGTAGGCCAGGTGGTAGTCTATGAGTAGCAAGCTTGACCAGCAGTCCCCCTGCCACGTTCTATCGAAGACTGTCGATATAACTAGCGCCCTCTATCAAAGTCAGGTATGAAAATAAATCCGTGGCATGTGGTAGCCCCCAAAAAATATTTATATGAAATTTAATTACAATGTTACCAGTAGTTTCGGCAAAACAGTAGAAAAGGTGTAATTTTTTTTTCTCCAACGCCCGGCATCTTGAATACGGTAAGTGTTACGAAAATTCTTTACTGAGCAGACCCCAATTTTTTTCAGTTTTCTACATACCTTAGGGTCGTAATCATACCCGATACTTGAGGGTCCTTTAACACTTGAGGATCCCTTAAGTAAGGTTTTGTGTTCCGAAACCTCACTTGAGGGTCCCTTACGTAAGGCTCCCTTGAGTAAAACTCAAGTAAAGAAATGTCAACATGACATTCGTTGCAGTCAAGGCGATTTTGTAGGTTAATTTTGGAGTACGGTTTTGTCAGTTTCTGTCACATCCGAAAAAATATCCGGCACAAAACGAAAAAAGATAACAGGAAACATCAAAATGCGTAGGCATGGGCATAACAAATTGAGTATTTGAAATATGACAACGTCGCCAAAGTAATCCTGCCGTCTCGTAGATGTTGTCTAGGAAAGAGATACACAAGGAAAACCGCACTTGGGGCTCCCTTCAGTGGCGCAACTTAGGGCCCGCAGGACCCGCAGCTGCGGGGGGGGGGCACGGTTTTGGGAGCCCCGTAGACTTGGAGGCCCAGGGTTCTCATGCGACATCGTTTGTGCAACAAGAAAGTACTAAATTAAAAGGTTGCTTTCCTTGTATGTTAATATTTTTTACAAATTTATGATACATACTTAACATTGAAAATGTGGGACAGCATTGCATTTTAAACTAAACCCTAAAAATCGGTGCACTGTCCGCAGTAAATGGAAAAATACGGCAAGGCAGCATACGTCAACAAATTTTTGAATAATTTAACTCGGTGTCTTCCACAACACAGGTCACACAAACAACCAACACATTACAACACAAACTGAACAACGACCTTAAACAAATTTAAATCAAAAAATGTTTGTTTCCAAACCATGAATTTTGTAATTTTTCGGGTGATTTAAACATGTAAAGGACGCTGTTTAGTTTGAATTTTGTCTATTGGTTACTGGTTATTGGTTATTTGTGTGACCTGTGTTATGAAAGACACCGAGTTAAATTAGTAATATATCTTTTGACGTGTTTTGTTTGAGAATTGCATTTGAAAGTCTGTAAATCGATGTACATTGCTGTTTTTTGCGAAAAAACCTCAACGTTAAAGCCTTGAAGATGGCAATAAATATTTCCGAAGGCTTGACAGCAACTTGGTAGTCTCTTTTATGCAATGACCCGTGTTACTTTTCAAAATTTTGGGCAAACTAACGACTTTCTCTTTAATATATACAGGGTGAGTCCTAAGTAGGTACTTTTTAAACTGAAATAAACTGGTTTTTCAAAAAACTGAAAAATAAGTGAGCTCCAAAATAAATAATGTAAATCTAGGCCTGTGTATCAAGATATACGTACCTAGTTTATATATGTTTCATTTTTTGTTCGGATTTTTGTCTTATCCATTAGGCACTGCACCTATCAGATAGTGCAGTAGTCACTTTTTGTTTATCTTTGTTACTTTTAAACTGGTGTGTAGTTCCTAAAACGGCACATTATTATGTGCAACTTTTAGGACTTACCAATTTAGAATTACTTACGGTAAACTGAAAGTGACTAGTGCGCTAATTGATACGTACAATCGGGTACAATGCCTGATGTTAAGATAAACATTCGAGCAAAAAACTAAACATAAAGAGACTAGGTACGTCTTAACACAAGCAAGCTTGCTTTGCTTGATTCTGTATCTCGCTTATTTTTTAGTTTTTGCATAAAAGGTATTTGAAAAAGTTGTTTATTTCATCGACCTCCATAATTATACATAGTTAGAAAAAGAATCAACTTAGGACTCACCCTGTATCTATACAAGCTATATTATGAAAAAAGAAGCCACCGAAAAATTCTTGCGCGGGGGGGGGGGGGTGAAGTATCTTGCGGGGAGTCCCCGAATTTGAAGTTACGCTACTAGGTCCCTTGAGTAACCCTGAAGTAACCCTCAAGTGTAGGGATACTTGAGAGACGACTATGAATATATTGAATATAGACCTTAGAGACAAGGCCACCTGTTCTTGAAACACCCTATATACTATATTCCATACATTATGGGCACCCTGTATATCGCAGAGTCAAAATAACATCCCTAACGGATGACCCGCGAGATAGCCCTATCAACCCCCTGGCTATTTCCATGTTATCGCCGCATGCGGGCGGGTGGGCGGCCTTAGCGCACCGCGTCGCCGTCGTCCGTTCCTCTTCAGCAGCGGTGACGCGACATTTCTAGGTCCTATCTGACAGCCCGATAACGCCAACTGCCTACTCGGCCGCAGGGAGCGCCATTATCAGAAAATTATTAGGACGGTGCGGTGGTCGATCCTTGCGGGATGTATGGCTTAATAGCGGGGGCGACGCCAACGCGAAGCGGCGCGGCGGTAAGAAGGTTACAATATGACATCGGGGGTAGATGATATTGGGGGTGGGAAGCGGCAGTACGTAAGAAATTACTTTCTAAAGATCTAGATTAAGTTTCCTAAAAAACAAAATTTGGAAAATTCATTATTATCTGATAGTCTATTTTTTCACTTGAAGAACGTCGAAAAACTCATCTGAATATTCCAAAAAACGGCAGAGTTACTCAATTTTATATTTGCGGAAAGCGGCCGCGGTGATGGAATGCCGTATGACGTCACATGTCATGAATCGTTCGAGGCAGCCACAGTCGGGAGGTCGGGACTCCGCTATGCATACGCTGCGCTGTACAGTGTGCGATATTTAGACTTGAGTGGAGCGGTGAAGGTGTTTGTTGTAACAGGCAGACGCCAGTATATTTTGAAGTATGAAGGAAGTGGATCTCGACATGATTATGGACTTTTACTTCCCACATCGATAGGTGAGGGGAGTACTGTGATTGCGAAAATTTTTGATTGTGAGATAATACGCTTTTTGGGTGCTTTATGATGTCTACATAACAACGAAAATCCACACAACTCATGTCTGTCGGTCTGTCTGTACGCGTTTTTCTAGCCACGTAATCTCAGTAACCGGCGCATGGATTGTGATGACATTTGGGCAGCGATATGCTGTGGGGTCGTAGTAGGTAATGTTTCTATAATTTTGAAAATCCGTGCATGGGCGGCGGAGTAATTAGCAAAAAACCAAAAAATTTAAATATTCTTTAAACTTTGTTTAGCAGCAGAAATAACATTGTGAAAAAATTGTATGGAACCTCTTGGGGCGCTTCCTCTTCTACTCCTCTACGGCTGAATTTTGGTTGCCAGCGTGGTTATACAACCCGCATATTAGACTGGTAGATGCCGAGTTAAACTCTTCTGTGAGAACTAATACGGGATGCATCAAATCAACCCCAAGTAACTGGCTATCAACACTAAGCAACAAATAGCAACAAATAGCTTCACCACCCATCCGTCGAAAAAATGCCCTTGCGAAAGTATGTAACAAAATCAAAACAAACCCCTCACTGTCAATGCACGAAGATATAACTGATCTCTCCTTGTGGATATTACGGTCTATAAAACTCTCAGTTACAACAGCTCTCTAACTTGACTCTGCTGGTTTTAACCTTATAGTTAAGTGGGCAGAAATTTGGGCACCAAAACCGCAGAAGAAGTGAACAGTGTGGTGATCCGGAACGCGCTCCTGGCTGCCATACGTTAGAACACACCTTTAGCTGTCAGACTGCCAAAGTTTGACATTTACGGCAGTGACAGATGATAGAAGGAAAATCGATTAAAATTTGTAATTGTAATAAGTGTATGAGTGTAGTCATTTGATGAAGTTCAGATAAGTAATTTATTTGATTATTACTACATCCTATATTGTTCAGATATTTTGATATTTGTCAGATCATGAGTGACTTTTCATAGAGTAAATAGTTCCGTGTTTATTTTCAATCTGTGACTCAAAGCTACAGTTCTGTGATGCTTTTGGATTTTGTCACTTGAATAAAGTAGCGAGTCGTGGTAATGGTTGCCATAATTTGTTTATTTATTACGAGAATGGATTGTTTTTAAAAAACGTAACAAGCTGGAGACCAAAATTTCAACAAAGGGGTTTTTGAATCTTTTTCACGAATATTTGCAGGTATGTTGTCTTTTGAGTTTGTATTATTAACTAATGTGGACTGGCTACGATATTTTAAGTGTTTGACAACGTATACTATACATCTGGGGTTTTAAGACGACTTTATATGGTGTTCGGTCTCTGATTTACGTCTACTCTAGGTATTAGGTCCTTAGGGATTGCAGGCTGATGGTGAACAGAGACAACTCTGTCTTATTTAGGTGTTTCTATTTTAACCTTTACTGATCCTCTTTACGTATACGATATTTATTTTATGGTTGTGGAAACCTAGGTGACTGACCCCGGGACGACCTAATCACTTATCGTAGGTAGAAGTGGGTTTCACTCACGCGTTCACGAACCATACGTTCCCTTTAACCAGCCTTTTTATATGTTGTTTATTGTTTATATTTATTTATTGATCTACTTACGTGCTTAGATACCATGCTTGCTATGCTGCTATGCTTGCGATGCTATGTTTATATTTTATATATCCTATCCCATTTACCTCCTTTATTTACTCCTTTATATGTTTGATTACATTTATTTATTTATGTGTGCTGATATTTTACATTTTTCCACATTCTATCCACATTTCTCTCCTTGACTTTGAACAGAGGCCTAGCCCACCATGTATTATTATTATTATTATTATTATTTATCGTTTAGACTGTGAATGTTTATAACCATTTCTTTATTATACAAATATCAATAACAAGAGCCAGTTTACCACTATTATTAAGACATTTTGAATCGTATATTTTAACATATCCATCTAAATACTTCACCAGTAAAATATTTGAAATACAAAGTACTCATGATTTGATAAATATAAGAATCAAGAAATAAAACCATACCATAAACACTCACCACCCATGATTAATAAATACAAAAAAAAAATATTAAGAAACAAGTAATAAAAAAACCATATCATAACATTTCTGTGTTTTGATTTCATTCTCTCTGAGTTGGTACACATGTATGCTAAAACAATCAGGTTACCATGGGCACACATACAACATT
The DNA here is from genome assembly GCA_951848785.1 of Callosobruchus maculatus. Classification (NCBI taxonomy): domain Eukaryota; kingdom Metazoa; phylum Arthropoda; class Insecta; order Coleoptera; family Chrysomelidae; genus Callosobruchus; species Callosobruchus maculatus. The sequence continues at coordinate 7,492,946 of CATOUR010000100.1, forward strand.
GGGTTCTAAATTCCACCACTAGGCGTCTTGATCACTTTGGCTATTTCTAAATTTGGTATCGGTTTTGACAGTGACCTGTTGCTCACTACAACAGTAATCTAACTGTTTGTCAAGAACCCCCTGGGTTTTGAACTCCACCGAAAGGAATGGTCAACCCTAAACAGAATTCGTACGTCCCATGGAGTGTGTGCACTGATTTGTTGTTTAAGTGGAACAAGCGCAACTTCCCACGATGCGACTATGAAGTTATTAGAGCAAACGCTGATAGTTTTCCTTTCATTTCAAAATTTTAATTGTTTCGGAGATCTGTTGAATTTTTATAATTTTGTCTCGTTAGTCATTTGCACCTTTCTGCTAAGTTAGTTGATTCCTTCATTCTAAACAGGTTTTTGTTAATTTTTCATAGCCTGCTAGGTTACTTATTGGTAGGAAAATTGAAAAATTTGGATGTGGATGAAAATTTGAAATAAAATGAAAACTAAAATAGATTGAGTTTGACAATCCTATACCGTTAGAAGGGTTATTAAATTCTACATTGGACTGTATAATAAAAATTAGGCATTCCTATTCAAAAAGTTACCTGTGACTGAAAGCTCCTTAATTTATCTACTGAGTACAAAAAGAATTAAAATTCGACCGTCCAACCTAAGCTGAGGCGTTTCCTGCTTACTCAAAGCGCAGAGCCGCAGTCTTCTAAGTTTTATAGCTGCTGTAATATTCAATTTTTTTCTGATGTCTATTTATATCAAAAATGTATATGCTACAGGCCTTTTGAGCATTACTAACATAAACAGTGCAACCCTAGCACAAGACAAAGACTCGTCTCATTCTGGATCTAGAAACAGATCATGAAAATATGCATAAACACTTTTATGGGAGAAATATCAAGGAATATGCCTACATACATGCGTAAACTATTTTAATTCATCAATAGTGTGAGCCGACGTGCTTGGATTATTGGAAAAATCTAGTGAATGTTCTCCAAACTAAAGACTGAGTCACAATACTGCTCAAGTGCCTGAGAGATGCCTGTACCACAAAATTTTCAAATCAATAAATTCATAGATAAAGTAAACACTTGTTCTGTTTAAGCGTGTTATCATCATAGTCACAATATCTTACCAGACATGTCGTGAACTCGTAAAATGCATTTACTCATTTTACGAGTTTTCCTTGGGATATCTTTAAGATCTTTAATGCAGTAGTTTCCCCATTTGCTTTCTGCATCCTCATGTCGTTGACCAGATGGTATCTACTGGTTCATCCGCCTTTAGGGGCAATTTCTCACCCCAAGGACAAGAAGGCGTCCTGACTCTTCTAAACTCGTCCACCCAAAGCTGTTGGTTGAGAAGAGGTTACTATTTATACCGACAGTAGTTCTGTTCCTTTTAGTCGCCTTTTCGACATGCAGGGTATACGATGGGAGATATTCTTAAGCGTGTAGAGAAATTCTAAAATTGTAAATAACATAACTTCACAAAGCAAAGAATACTTCGTCTTGAATTTCGAATAAGACGTAGAATCGGGATAATACTGACATAATAAAAAATAACGCTTCTATGGGTATACTTGATCATCTCACACAGTTCTATATGTAGCACAACTATGAATCGTGGGAAAAATCGAACAAAACACTACTTATATAGAGATAATAACACCAAATTTATTCACGATGAACAATTCTAGAGACATTACAGAGCCAATCACAGATAAGCGCAAATGACGCTAAATATAGTCCCGCCAAATGCTGTCGTAGCTGATTCTTTTACGTATCAAATTTTCTATCGACACGTTATCTGAACGCCTAACTTCCTCAACGACTTTTTCCTGCTTTTGCTCTGCGCTGGAGGGCTTCACATCATCAGGCGCAGTACCTTCGTCTTCCTTACGCTCAGATTTGGAAGGTTTCCTTTTCCTATGCTTACTTCTGCTCCTTCCTTCATCAACAGACACTGATCTTCTCTTACTTTTCCCTTCCCTGTGTCTCCTTCTACTACTCCTACTCCTACTCCTCCGGCTGCCTCTTCTCTTTCTTGATGTCCTGTTATCCATTTGGTGCTACAACGCAACAACGCCCCACGTAATTTGGAAAAATTTTATATTTAAATTGAAGAAAATTTACGAAAGAAGCATATTTGAAGAAAAAAATAGTTAAAACTTGGTATTTTCACTATACTTTCAAAACGTACCCGAACATTATATGACAATTACATGACAATTTTGGAATCGAAAACCTACATGACGCATGACAGACTTCAATAGTGCATCAAAAGTGTCACAAAGATGTAGTGTTGCCAGCGAGCAGCAGTTATCGGTTATATACTTCACGAAATTGTGCAATTGCATTTTTTTTAGGTTAATGACTGTAAAACATAAAAAACTTAGTCAATGTGTTTTGGGAAAAATGAAAAACAAATCATTTGGAGAATTTCATACACAGATGTTCAAAAGGGATTAAGTTTGACCTGATTTCCTTTTTGGCAGAAGCTAAAATCAAGGTTGAAGTTGGTGTTAATATACTTACTAGGTTGGGTGAGATATAAAAGATATCTAAATTTAGGCTACTTTAGGTTGAACTAGGCTTGTACCAGGTGGTTAGGGGGGCTGGAGGGGCTCGCCCCCCCCAGACTTTACTGATACCAAATATTTTGAAAATTTTAGCCAACTGATCTCAGATAAGATTGTCACCTGTTCGGTTTTTAGTGGCAACGGTCATAGATAACCCCCTCTTAGCAACGGTCCAACGTCAGTCGCAGGCTTCAATGATTTTATTGGAGCGATATTCGCTAAATACAATAATAAAGCTCAATCACAAACAATATAAAAGCCACCAATCTTTACATAAAAGGTTAATATATACAACATGCAAACGGACTGACACTTACCGATGTCGGAAGTAAACATTGCGATTTACTTATGAAACAAAATTCAAGTAGGACTGAAATATCAGCTTCAATGAACTAGATCTGTTGAACTAAAACAGGTACTTTATTGCTCTACATAAACGATATTAAGCTTTCAAGACGCAAACGAATAAAATGTTCTTGCCGATCGATGGAGGTTTCGTGTCTACCAAATCTTCAGAAACTTTGTGAGTATAAGGACACCAGTGGTCGTCACCAAATTTTCTACCAGTGTTTTACTGACGACCCAGTAATTGAGCGCTTCTTCTCCATGTTCACTAGAAAGTAAGGGTTGCAACGTATCTGAACTGGCAGATGGTATACATTGACATTCATCTTCTTCCCTGCATTTTTTTGCTTCAGGCTCACTTACTGATGGTTTGGAGCGGTTTCTCTTTAAACATTTGCGTCGTGAACGCCTCGATTTTGGTCGTCGTCTTCTACATCTGTTTCTTGACCTTCTTGCCTCTCTTTTGATTTTTCGTCTTTTCCTGTGACTGCCACATAAATATATTAATATTGGATTGAATAATGTCCTGAACGTAGGCATACCTATATGCATTACACATTACCTACTTTTCGTCGCATTTGCTCGTTTCTTATTATTCATTCAAGTCATTATTCTTCAGCACTGATACATTTGAAATTTTGTTAACCTATTTAATGACAGGTGTTATGACATGGACGACAGCTGAGAAGGAGGCAAGAGGACTATACATCATCGATAACCCTCACTGATAGATGATAAATTTCAGTCGTAACAGATGAGATCATATTCTTGCGCCATCTAATGGAGTGGGGAGATACTATGCTGAAAAAAACGGAACACCTCTCAAACGAGAAGTTTCATAAGACTAACTTAGGCCCGATTTTATCAACATGCATATTTAACAAAGACTTTGACAAAGCCTTTCTATTGGATGTTATTTAGCAAAAGCTTTCTATTGGGTATTGAGGGCTATGTTGATAAGTATCATCCAATAGTATCATTTTCATATTACGTCCTAAGTCGGCGACCATAATTAAATAGAAGTCAAACAAAGTGTCAGGTGTTTTCATTATTTACTTTCTTAGTTAATAGCTTAAGGCCCGATTTTATCAACATGCCTATTTGACAGACTTTGACAAAGCTTTTCTATTGGATGTTATTTAGCAAAGCTATTGGGTATTGAGGGCTATGTTAATAAGTATCATCCAATAGTATTTTATCAATATTGAACACGTGAAAGCTGGATGATACTTTTGTCAGAGATATTTTAGAAATTCGTGGATCAAAACCATAGAAGAATATAAGAACAAAGCGATTGATTTGCAAATTAATGCCACATTTTCCATGTATAATTATTGTATAATTACTAATTGCAAACTGCGATAATTTGTGATAAAAGTAGTAGGTATCTATATCAACCACAGCAACTACCTACCTTATTTAATAATTACAAATCCCACATCCGTCAGTCAGATGGATTATATGAAAATACATACTTTTATGAAGAATCAATCTTCCATTTACGGGATGCATGTTTGTTATAGACCTTATAGAAATATTCACAGGTGCAGCGTACACATTGTAGATACTTAGCTATAAAATTGCAAGCTTTACTGCTCTGGGCTTCTGGATAGGCAGCCAATAATGCACGTGCACGTTTGGGAAATAGATGTAACTTTTGAAATGTAACAACATGCTATTTTTACCTCTTGTTACTATAAAACAAAGATATGTTGCAGGTATTCATAATTATTATCGAAAGTAAATTATTGTTTTATCCAAATAATGGAGTAAGTGAATTGCTTGTCATCATATCATTTGAAACACCAAGAAACTAGTGATCAAATGTACGGCTTCTCTGGAATCTGATTGGTTGAGATTGACAATTGTTAAACTTTTTGTTAAACAAGAAAATGCAATTTTTCACCCATTTAGGATGGAAAATCAGATTTAAAAAGATACTAGATGGTTCACAATGGTCGATTTTATATAAATTATGTCATTTTGACCTTTTTTGAGGTAAACTTCAAAAGAAATCAATAATGTTCAGAGTACTTTGACAGATGCATGTTCTTGAAAGGGCTGCTCTGATTGATCAAAGTCTTTGTTAAAATGTGCATGTTGATAAAATCGGGCCTTAGACACACAAAATAGTGATCTGGATCAGGATCGATCAGTTATATGTCAGTCAACCGTTTAGTTGGATTTATGATTCCGCGGATTAAACGAATATCGAGCAACGAAAAAGTTGGTTTAAAAATATAAAACAGATGGTTGAGAAGAACAGCTACTGATTTGAATAACACGCAGCCTTATTATGTAAAAATTTGCGACAGCGGTCGCTGAGCAGCTGCCAAGCAACAGCGACAGGACCGCAACAGGACCGTCAAAATTGTAGGTTATATGTTGTTGTCCGTCACGATGACGTCTTTGCAAAATACGAAATTTACGTTTGACAGCAGATATTGCGCGACTTTTGCCCGTCGCTTGTCATCTGCAAGATACGTAATAAGCTTACCGGTTGCAATCGCTTACCGTAAAAGGATGAATTGACCCTATTTTTGACTGATCCTAGATCACTTTCCAAACGTCAGGATCAGTGATCCTTGTGATCTGGTTAACCCGATAACAGTTTCGGTAAAAGCCTTATAAATCCTTTATAAGGCCTTACATGGCCTATATGGGTGGTGTTCCGTTTTGCACACTCCATTAGATGGCGCAAGAATATATGATCTCATCTATTACGACTGAACTTAATCATCTGTCAGTGAGGACTATCCATGGGTGAAATAAATTTCAGTAGCTATATATTGTTCAGCTTGTATTGTAATGCTTGCTTAAAATTTTATCCATATTTCGACCGTAACGACGTTAAGTTTTAATATCTCTCAGCTAGCGGCTCAGGCTATTTACTTGCACGTTGCTCATAAACGCCTGCTTTATGTCCTCGATATATAAATAACTATAATGTCAGATTATATTAGAAACCATGAGGATAATGGCGGCAGTCAGCCAGCCGAGTCGATTTAGGTTAGGGTCGTTACAACATGTGCATTTCAGTATTTTCAATTTCTAATCTTTGTTAATCGTGAGACTTGATACAAATTCTTAAACTGTCGATACAGTGTAATACGCTATATTCATCCAATATGATGATATTTTCGAGTTTTAAATGAGAAGAAGCATAAGTGACGATATATTTTTTGGACTGTAACATGGACAAGAGCCAAATTACGTTACAGTCCCCGTAATGTGCTGGTTGAAGTTACTAAAAAGTTCGCCTGAGTGATGAATATTCCAATATTTGTTCTTCGAATATCTAAGAAGAGAGAATGAAGAAGTCTCGCTTTACAAAATTGAAAATTTGTCTACAGACAGAGTTTGTTTAAAAACTTCCCACCACAGATTTATCGAAAGCTACTGATTAAAAGAAAAAACGTCGAGATACGTCAAAAGATCTGTCAAGGGGGACAACTTTCTAACCGAAAACTATTTCCCTCCCTTGCACCCTCTGCCCACTAGGGCCATCCCCTTGAAATTTTTAAATGACAAGGCGTATCGAGTAATATCTTAATTGAAAAGTATGTCCAAGTCCTTTATTTTGACGTTTGACTTCTTAAAATCGGTCGTTTTCGATATAACCCTTATGTGTTTTAACTTGTTCAAATAGAATGCAAAAACACACAAATAACGAGGAAGCAACACAAAGCGACCAGATACAACCAAATAAAACAGAAAAGAACAGAAAACAGCCCAAAACAATAGAAAGCAAACAGATAACGGCATGAAACAAAAGAAAACGACCAAATACAACCGAATACAATATAATACAATATAACCGACTAGAAAACTGCTCAATACAACAAAAAGCAAGCAGATAACGGTCAGAAACAACAGAAAACGAGCAAATACAACCGAATACAACAGAAAAGAACAGAAAACAGCTCAAAACAATAGCAATCCAGCAGATAACACCGGAAAACAACATAAAACGACCATCGAACAGACACAAATACAAACGAACAGAAAACAGCTTAAAACAACAGAATGCAAGCAGAAAATGAGAATAAGCGACATACGAGTAAAACGACCAAACACAACCGAATACAGCAGTAAAGAGCACAGAACAGCTCAAAACAATAGAAAGCAAGCAGATAATAGCGGGAGACACCAGAAAACTCCCGGATACAAACGGGTACAACAGCAGTGCTTTTGAAGAGCGTACTGTAGCTGAACGCATAGGTCAGAAGTAGTTTAGGAAATTTGCCTCTGGAGATGAAAATCTTAAAGATGAACCTCGCTCTGGAAGACCATCAACGACCAACAACGTAGATATCAAGCTGGCGGCTGAGTAATATTCAAGTCAGGTATGTCAAGCTCTTGCCTTAAGATTCAATGTGAGTGATGAAACTATTCGCACACATCTGCACCAGCTTTAGAAACGATGAAAGTTAGGCAAATGGGTACCACATGTATTGAGTGAAACGAAGGTTACCGCGCTTAACAATCTGTTCATAGTTGCTTTCTCGCCACTACGTAATGTCGTTTTTTGACCAGATATTGACCTGTCATGAAAAGTGTAACAATAAACGCTCGTATCTTTGGCTATCCCGTGAACATCCGTTGCCGTTGACTGCTAAACCAAAGATTCATCAAGAAAAGGTTCTGTTATGTGTATGCTGGACTACAACAGGTATGGTTGACTCTGAGCTTCTTCCTTGTAGACGAACCATCACTACTGAAATCTACTCAGTATAGCTTAACAGAGTTGTGGTGGCTCCAAGTCAAAATTAGCCTGCTTTGGCGAACAGAAGAGGTGTTGTCTTCTGTCAAGATAATGAAAGATCACATACAGCAAGAATCATCCAGGAAACTATAGCGCGACTCCACTATGAATTTCTACCTCACCCTCCATACTCACCAGACCTTGCCCCGAGTGACTACCATCTGTTTTTAGCCTTAGACAACCACATGCGTAATCGACGATTTGAAAATAGAGAGGCTTTGGAAAACGAGATGACACATTTCTTCAGTTCCCAAAAGCAAGATTTCTATAAACATGGAACATTGAATCTTGCGTCTAGATGAGAAAGGGTAATACTTGCTGGGGGTGCTGATTTTTCTGGATAAGTTTGACCCATTTCTTTGTGTTGCCTGGTTTGAGAAAAGATCCCAACATAAGCTAGGTTATAGTCTTAAGCCATATAGCTATTATTAAACAATCATAAAATTGACAAACTATAACTGCAGCAGCTAACTGGTCCTGCACCATTTTTTCTTTGATGCTGGCTATACTAACCTTACTATATTAAACGTTCACTTGGTCTTGTTGCCTGGGGAAGGAAACAGTTTATAACTTATAACACTATTGTTCTAATATTTAATTACTGTCAGTATTCTTTCCATTGAGTCAACTGAATGAAAGTGCTATTTGAAAGTGTTTTGTCTGGCTGTAGAATTTACGATTTTTTTCTCTGCCCTTGTCATTTGTTTTTTTTCTTTTGTGCTGTTACCGGGAGATATCATCATGCAGACTTACCAGGAATTTAATATAGACCTTGGTATTGAGGATGCAGGTTATTTTTACAGAGAGAAGACTTTTCCATTTATTGTGCGAGCTAGATTAAAAGTGTGCCCTCCACCCATATAGACCAGTACCTGCAGAAGTTTTACAACCAAAAGGCCATGGCAATATTGACAGAGTGTTAGTCTACTGTGAAATAAGTTATGTACGTAAAACAAAATATTTTTAGAAGCATATCATGATTGGTTAGGCAGCCGATGATTTTAATAAGGAATACAAAATTTAACGTTTCCCACATAAAGATTGCTGGGCCGACTTCAGTTCAAATAATGGTGAAAGTGCGCCATACCAAAACCGCATCGCCAGTCATTACATTCGTGAAACGTTTTGAATTTGAGATAATATTCTCCATAAACCAAAAGGTATATAATTTGATTCTATTGTGCAACATACTAAATTTCTTCCAAAATGGTTAATTTTGTTCATTATCGGGCAATAAATATACTACGTTCTTACGTCTACTAGTGAATTTAACTTCACAAGCACAGTTAAACATAACTAGGTACAATAATATTAACTTATTTATGGTAGTATAAATAAAACACTCAGGGTCTGCCTTACATGGTAACACTCTTTTGATATACTTTATCCTCATCTCTATACCTACCCTTGTATCACATTAGTATTTCTATGTTCATGCTTTTTTCCTTTCTCCTTTTGCGTCAATCTCTATCTCCTCCTTCTTAGTCAATTCGCATATTTTCAGTGTCAGTTGCACTTAGTGCTTTGCCCTTGAACTGCCGTCGGAAAAATGGTTCTGATGGAGTCTTCCCGGTGGTTGTATGCGGTGTACATCTTTTTATTCACAAAGCATTTGCATTTTGTAGTAGTTGAAGATGTCCCTCTAGAAAATCAGACTACTTATATTTATTTTGTTTTTACCCTAGCCCTTCAGGTACTCAAGTCTTTTCTATTCATATAGCTTCTTCAAAATCTTCCGTTAGGAAATCAGGCTACAAACATTTTCTGTCTGCGCATCAACTCTTTCACCAGTCCTTCAGGACGCAATTCATGCTTCTTCAGGATTCTTGGGCTATTCGGTCGGCATTGGTATGTTCACTTATGGAGGGAGTTCAGTTTCTTGGGAGTTGCCAGACAGGTAACAGCGTCTGAGGGGACCATTCTGTGGAATTGGAGGGTCACCCAGTAGTCGAGTCACCTTCCGTCAAGCTTTTGGGGATCAACTTCAACAATAACATGTGCTGGCACGACCATGTTGTCAGTATTGCTAAAACCACATCCCAAAAGCTTAGAGTTTTGTTCCGCTGTAGGAAGCTGTATACGCCAGAGCAACTACTGCTGCTCTACAGTGCACAAATATCGACCATCTTTGGAGTATTACACCCATGTGTGGGGATGTGCTCCGAAGCACCCTCTAAGGCTTTTGGTTACTATATTAGACTCGGTACGTCTAACCTCAGAAAAGACCTCCTCAGCCTAGAACATCGAAGAAGTGTGGCTGACCTGTCCCTATTCTATCACGGAGGGTGTTCGAGTGAGCTTTCCCAGATAATGAACACTAGAGAGGTTCTGCGAGCTCATCCTTATCAGGTAAAGGTCCCAGGATTAGTTTCCTCCAGCGTTCCTTTTTTTTTTGGAGAACTTCGACCCTCTGGAATGAGCTGCTCGATGGCTAGAACCTGCAGCGTTTCAAATCTAATGTGCTCTGATATTTATCCCCTCGCAGCGCTTCTACAACGTCACAGGCTTTCACCCGTTGCAGGAGGAGGCTGACCATAAAAAAAATTGTTGACAGCAGTGAGGTTAAGATGTAATTATTATGTATCAAATCGTATTATTAATTACTTGGGTCGTAGATAAAGTATAGTATTCAACTCGCGGTAACGGTAACAATATACTATCCTTGATATCAGCTACTTTACATATAATGCTCGTGGATTCGCCCTAAAGCAACCGGGTTAGCATTGTGGTGCAGTCTCGCACCGATATTAAAAATTTTTTGGACGTGAACCGTGTCATGTGTTTGATTTATGGCGCACTCATTACGCCCTTAATGAAGGACTTGTGGGGTGAACGTAGACGACCGTATTTATCGCATAGAAAAACGGTCATTATTTGCATACAACTGCATTCCAGCGTAAACGTCACTTGCATAGTGCAACGCTCCATCATTTCAACTGCGTAACCCTAAATACCGTGACAGATGACGAGCATCATAACGATCCTGCTGGGCAAAATACGTATGAGGCTAACTACAAACTGGGATATCGGCAACAAGTAGTATACCTTGGTATATTCAGATATTAATATTTTTGTTTCGGTATACGTTTTCAACTAGGTTAAGCTAGGGGCGCATATTTTCTGCTAAACAATTATTTGGCCACAAAACACTGCGCAGAAAAAGAACAGCATCTAAAGAGATGCAAAAATAGGAATATGTTAATACAAATCAAAAAGAAGGGTATTAACCGGTCTGCAAAACTAGTACTCTCCAGGGATGGTTTTTCCTTAAGACGCAATGCCCCGCAGCCCCTCCTCGATAAAATACAAAAAGTATTTTTGGTAAATCTGTATGCACCCAAGTGTCTATTTCTAAGGAATAAAAAGTTTTGATATTCAATAGAAGCACTCGCACACCCGAAGGTGCAAGAGAGAGTCTGTCCGCCCGACGTTGAACTAATTTGAGCCCTCTGATCACATATCCCACGGATGCAAACGCGTCCATCCGACATGCCACCACAGCCCAATCGGCTAAAACGCTTTCTTGTCTTTCTCTCTCTCTTTCCTCCTCCTTCTCCTTTGCAGATAGTATTTTGTTTACGATCCCATGCCTCTACTCTGGATAACATCAGCGGGACCATAGTCTTTGGGGTTAGCTCACCCTCCAGTTTTTGACTTGCCTCCTGTCTGTATGGCCCCTATTTGTTGCACAGAAACAGAGCATGCTCGATCGTGTCTCCAGCCTCGCAGTGAAGGCATCTCTTGTCCATCACCCGTCCTATCTTTTCCCTATACACTCGAAAAGACCCATGCCCAAACAGTGCCTGAGTTAGGAAAGTAGGATGTCCATCGATGACTATATTCCACCCATTCTTTAATCGACGGTATTAGTCCACTGTGCGACATCAGTGATCTCATTCCATATGCTTTGCGACTTACTTGCTGTCAGTCTTTTAGCTTCAGGGTGGCATATCGCATTGCCTGCTTGACCATCGGCTTGCTGCGAGTATGCGAGAGCTCATATTGGTCAAGCGACTGTAGGGAGAAAGAAAAAGAAAGAAATAAGAAGAAATTGGGCAGCAGATTTTCGATGTCTCGGCAGTCAAAAAATATAAATTCCGTGAAGAAAAAGTTCTGTGAAGCGACGAGAGATGTTAGTACTTGGATGGAGGTGCGCTCGGGAATAACGCATTGGACGGTGTTTCGCCTTTCATCATCATCATCGTCGTCATCATGACATAGCTCTACAACCCCATGTGGGTCTTGGCTGACTGCACAACTTGCATCCATATCCTTCGGTCTTGTATTATAGGTTGTCATCGAGTGGTATATTCATTGTTGAGCGATCCACCTTCCAGCGCATTCGCGGGCGTCCTGGTGGTCTCGTTCCACCTGGTACCTCCTCCCATACGAGTTTCGCCAGTCTTTCGTTGTTTATTCTGTGGACATGTCCGAACCATTTCAGGCATTGGGACTTGATTCCCTGGATGATGTCTCGCTCGCCATACAGTGCTTTAATCTCGACATTATTTCTAATGCGCCTTTTATGCTATTGAAAAGACTGAAGTAGAAGTATGAAATACTATGGACAGTAAGAGATAGATTAAATACATTGGCAATGATAAATATTAATAGAAGTTTAGTGCAAAACATCGATAATTTTTAGGATAAAGCGATACAGAATTTTATTTATACGAAGAATCGTCGAGCGGACTTTTCTTTTAAGAAATGTGATTACACTTCACACTCATTACAACAGCACAATAGGTTATCACTGTAAGTTAAGAGCTCTTGAGAAATAACTATTTGTGACACTAGCTGGAAAAACTGAAAGTGAGGAATAACTGTTTGTTGAAACCGAAAACTCTTACTAAGTGCAGGGTGCAGCTGCAACTATTTTACTTACAAAATTTAGTGCACCACCCTTAAAAAACCCTGGAGCCGCCACGCCACCGACCCTCCTCAGCGGAGGACGATATCGGGCTCTGCAACCAATGAACTTGTGCATGTGTCAGAGGTAAGGATGATGGATGAGAACTTCCCATATTTGAACAAAGTGTTTAGACCTACTAGTTTTCATGATAATTGACCAACACCATGGTTCAGCGCCGATGCCTAACTTTATATAAGTATTGAGCTGTGTGCCTTCGCAGCCATCGTTCAATGAATCTATGGTTCTTGGGTTTTCAAGCTGGCGTCGTTGAGCGTTGGGGCTTGATGTTTCGACATCACGAGTGGATGGCATCTCCAGAAGCTATTACACTTCAGCGACTTACTAACAGAAGCATTTCTAGTTGACTTTCTGTATTCCGTCTTTTCCATTAAAATTATTTTGATGTTTTTGTAGCGCAATGGCTTCGCTTTTTCTCAAATCGGACTCTATGGTCTACTTTCTTAATTGCATGTCCGGCTATTAATAATAAGAATAGAAAAACAAAGAGCAGTACTACTAACTATAAAGAGAAAAAACTACAGTACTCGGGACACGTTATGATAATAGAAGGAAAAGTAGTAGGAAAAAGAACGATAGGAAGGAGATTCATGGCTGAATAATTTGAGGGATGGATATAATTCTCTCTATTTATCGATAAAGTAAATCATGAGTTATTAGTTGCAAAATTATATTCGCTAGGCTTCGGTGGAGTGCTTGCAGCTTGGATTTTTCTCAAAAATCGTTGCCAATTTGTTAGAATTAATAATAATGATTTGTCTAGTAAAATCAGTGCAACGTCAAGGGTTCCTCAAGGTTCTCACTGTTGACCCTTGCTTTTTAACTTGTTTATAAATGACATCGGTATGCATATTAAACGTTATAATTATTTACTACTTGCTGATGATTCAAAAAAATTTAATATTGTAATACATATTATTACCGATTGTAGACTAATTCAAAGTGATCTTGACAATATCAATGAGTGGTGTCAAGCCAATGGGCTGTTTCTCAACATCAATAAACGTCACAGCATATCTTTTTCCAAAGAAGTTAATACCCTTTAATACGATAATGTACTTAACGATATAGGTTTCGTTAAAGGACGATATAAGTTGTGTTAAAGACTTGGGTGTCTGCCTAGATTCCAAACCATGTTTTACAGAATACTATAGCAAAATTATTAATGATGCATTGCAGAGAGTTTTTTACGCTGAGCTGCCTGGAGGACAAGCATTAATATTCACAATATTGAATTCAACCCCTATTATATTCACTATAGCCCTGCATTGAGTCACTTTTAGTTATCAACATTGGAATGTAGGAGGGCGCAGTCTTTTGTATATTTTTGATTTAGTTGTAGGACATATTGATTGTGGAGAACCTTTGGGTTCCATATACTTTGTTGCCTCTCGGACAACGAGTAATAACTGCTTCTTTTTTATATCGACACATGCTTGTGATAACGCTATGCACAACCCTCTCACATGGATGTGTAGAAACTTGAATAGAAATAGCCTTGACCCTTGAAGATTTTTGTTTAATAAGTTTAAGCGTCTGGTCTCTACATTGAATTTGATGGAATATGTACATTTAGTTTTTGTTTCGTTTAAGTAAGCATTGTTTGCTATAGGTATACCTTTAATTTTTTGCCACTGTGTTAAACTTAAACTTCCGTTAAATAAATAGATAAATAAGTAATTGCTCCAATAATCAGCTATTTGGAGCGGCGGTTTCCAAAGTTAGACTTGTCTTGATGATTGCAATTCTCCTAAAGAAGAAAGAAGGTTTGTCCTATTGCTTATCAATGTTCTTGGTATTTTCTTCTTTGTATAACCGTTTGTCTTGAAAGCGTTCTTCAAGTGTTTATAAGTATTGTGCGGTTTTATTTTATTTAGCGTATGGTTATATATTACACATGAAAAAACTCATAAAACAGTAAAACAATATTTTTTTTGGTTTTTTGTGTTTTTTGCGATCTAAATAGTAACTAGGCTAAAGGTTGATATATCTTAGGTAATAAATGCCAACAAACTAATTGCAAAATTACTATTAACACTATTAACGATTTTATTACAAAAAAAAAAAACACTCATATCTTATCCCCTGGGAAAAACTTCAATGGAGTGAATACATTCAGCCCGCAGGAATGTCTTTAATATATCGGAAGGTATCATTCCCTCGCCAAAAATCGATTAGGAACCTCTAAAACGCCTAAAAACGATTTTTGGAGGAGTTCTGTTAATTTTAGTTTTTTGCTAATTACTCTGCTGCCAATGCACCGTATGACCATTACGTACTACTATCGAGATTACGAGAGTGACAGACAGACAGCCTGATGGAAGCAAATTATATTGAGTATCGTGTAATGTAACTTCATAAAGCGTCCAAAAAACCTATTATCTCGAAACCGAAAATGATCGCGACCACAACACTTCCCTCACCTATGGTATGAAAAGTGAAATGTATGCAGCTGAACATAAAACAGCATTTGAACGTGTGGTGAAATTACAGTCTATTACTAGGCTGCAATGAAAATTTATATCACACTGGCGAGCAAAATTCAGAAGCAGAAAAGGTTCAGGGCCGAACTTCGGAGCGTAGAAGCGGAGGTACACCATGAGGTTCTACATAATTTTTGCAGGATGTTAGTTTTACTGTTTACTTTAACTGCAACGGACTGAATATGTTTTTTCAACAACAGTGTCCTATTCCTATCCGCTTTCAATAAAAGCTGTGACCCTCAGTACCTGGTCACAGCAACTACGATTCGGTCTAAAACACGCCTGCTCAACTGGTATATGTTGTTTTAACTTGGCCAGCCAACATCTATAGCGCCATTGCCACTCTTCTTCGTCCACTTCCAGCTTCTTCAAGCTGAAGATAATTTGTATTGATTTAATGAAATCTCAAAAATGGTAGATTTCATAGCGGAATGTCGCAATAACTTCTAATATGTCGTAAATCTGGCAACCTACAATCGGCATGCCCTTAAGCGGTCATGTGGCTGTTATTGTGGTTGTGGTTATTGCACGTGTCGAGATTTTTGTGATTTTAGTGTATATTTGAATGACTTTGTGACTAATTGTGGTGTGAATTAAATTACTTATGAGCAATATTGTCATAATTGCATGATGAGACAACATAAAAGGTGCATAGTTTGCTATAATAGCGACGAATCGGTGGACACTTCTTACCATAGGTGAGTGTAGGTTTTGTTTTAGTTTTCAGTAGCGTAATATATGGGGATAACTGGGAACAAAAGTAACTTCACTCCAGTTTGAGGAATAATAATGGTTGTTTAATGTATGTTTTGTGCACGCATTACGTTCATGTCAATCAACATGATTTTTCCAAATTCCATTTTTTAAACTATTTGAGGACGTGAAATGCAAAAATGTATGCCACATTTACTTACAGAAAGTCTATCTATGAAAATTTTATAGAACTGGATATTACCTAATGCAATTATTATATTTTATTGCTGAAATAAAAACACCATGCAGCCATTCCAACGGTCTACCTTTCAGAACACTGTTAGATATCTTTTGAAAAACACTTCATGGTAATAATAAATAAAATTATCAACTGTTATAATGAAATCATAATAAGAATAACTCTATCTAACTATAGCTAAATACTAATACAACTTATTGGTATCAGTTTGTAACATCACAGTAATAATTGAATCTATTAATGAACATCCAATTTTAATATAGAGTCGCACGCTACTGGTAATGCCCTCAGGCTGTCAAAATTTCCGTTACATGTTGGCTGGTCAGCGACCTGTGCATTTTGTTGTTTACACTCCCTCTATAGATGTTAACTCTGTGACCTGGGGCTTTTCTGGCCTTTATGTATTTGTCTTAAAATCGTCCCTAAGGTTTTCATAAGTATTGCGCGTGGTCCATCTGATACTTCCTCCTTCCTGTTAGCGTGGGAAGTAAAGATGGTGAATGAGAAGTGCCCTGTAGCCGCCCCTCCAGGCAGCGGAGGTGTGCATACGCGCCGGCCGCCGCCGCCAGCCGCCAGCCGTGAGCCGCCGCCAGTCCACGACGATCACGATCAGTCAGTCTGCGATGCGCCGCCGGTCGAGATCTGCGAGCCCCAGGATGCCGTGCCCGAGCCCCGCGACCTCCGCGTCCACCGCGGCGCCGACGACGACGTCCACGAACCGCCTCTTCCGCGCCGCGACGGCGATCGCCACGTTGTGCCTCCTGGTGTGCGCGAGTGCCGCCCCCCTGGATCCCGGGGAACCCTGCCAGCCGGACAAGCTCACCGTCTACAAGATGGTCCTGCACACCTTCTGGTCCAGGGAGACCTTCCCCAAACACTATCCCGATTGGAGGCCGCCAGCGCAATGGTCCAAAGTTTTCGGTGAGTCCTTCGGATAGTGGTTGTTTGGAGGACTTGTTGAATGTGGCATTAACTCATATAGATGAAGTCAAAAATATATAAGTTGTTTACATTTTTTCAGGTATCAATCACTTCTTTAGAGCAGTTACGTTATTATGTAGACCAGACTAATGACAGAAACGAAGGTATCTATACAAAAAAATATACCGGGTGTCCCAGAATTTCCTTGACATGATATTTTCGTAACGAAAAACAGTTCAAGAAAGAACTAAGAGGTACTTTTGAAGGTACTATAGGGTCTATCATGCCATGCATTCAAAACATTTTTTTTTGTACGTCAACCAACAGCGTTGCGCCGCTGTTACGAGTAAACACGTTGGTCGCCGGCTCTTCCAAAAATCATAGGATTTCACTGGAAAAAGTATGATTTAAATCGGCATTTTCTGTTAACTCGTGATTTAAGGTGTAACGCGTGTGAATGTGATATTACAACGGCAAAAAATCATCAAGATTAGCTAATAGTGAAAATAGACGCTTTTTTTCGATCTGTGTTCTGGAATTCCAAATAAACATATCATACCAGTGGTGTGCGGCAATTCTACGGCACCAAATGAGCCACACGTAAACATGGCTGAAAAAGATCTGTGTGATGTCTGCAACAAAGTGGTAAAAAATGATGAAGATGGTCTGCTGTGTGAACAATGTGTTGTGTGGAAGCACAGAAAATGTATTGGCATGACAATGAAAACCTATGTAAAATTGTCAGAAAGTAAAAATGGGTGGAATTGTCAGGCTTGCATTGAGGAAAATAAACAAAGTAGAGTGGTCATGTCAGCGCAGCTGAACGACATAATAAACAGACTACAAGAAATGGATAGAAAATATGATAGCCTTCTTCAAAAATATAGTCAGCAAGTGAAAATCAATGAAGGACTTCAGCAGGAAGTAACTGAAATAAAGAATAAGCTAAATAAGGCTGAGCAGAAATTGCTGACTAATAATATGATTATTCATGGAGTTCCCTTCACCGAAAATGAAAATCCAAAGGAAATTGTAAAAAACATTGGAAAATTTCTCCAAATACCAGCAGAACAATATAAGTTTGAGTGTTATCGGCTTGGAAAGGATAACAATAGCTCTAATAATAATAACAAAACAACTCTCCCAATTAAAGTTATCTTTGAAGAAGCTGAGATGAAGAACCTATTTATAAAGTCACCAAAAAGGTTTCAATTAAGATGTCAAAGTATAGGCCTACGCTCCAATAATACAATTTTCTTAAATCATGATCTGACAAAAACTAACCTGGAACTACTAAAAAAGGCTCAACAATTTAGAAAGGAGAATCATTACAAGTTTCTATGGATTAGCAATGGCAGTATATTACTTCGAAAGGAAGAAAAAACGAAGGTAATTATGGTGCAAACAGAAAAAGATATAACAAATTTAGTCTCAAGAAACTAGAAGTGATCTATATGAACATCCAGAGTATACGGAACAAATTCGACGAAATACAATGTTTTGTTATCAACAAACCTTGTGATGTGTTAGTTTTAAGTGAAACATGGTTGTGTGATGTTGAGGCTAGTTTCTATAATTTAAATGGATACAAAGCTGTGCATGCTTGCCGGCAAAAAAGAGGTGGTGGAGTTACCTTTTACGTAAAAGAAGGTATATACTTTCAGGAAATTGGTAAGTCCGAATATGATGACCTGTTCAACCATTTAACTATAGGGATTGGCTTCAATAACTTAAAGTTAACCGCAGTTTATAAGCCTCCTTCATACAGCGTGGATGATTTCTTAAATAAATTTGAAAACCTTTTAATTACATATCCACAAAATCATATTATAATAGGTGATTGTAACGTAGATCTGCTTGATTCAAAAAATATCACGGTAAAGGATTATAAAAATGTTATAGCAATGCATAACTATTCTGTAAAAAATTCCTTAACCATACATGATGCAACTCGAGTTACTCTGAATACATGCACTATAATTGATCATGTTGTAGCATGTCATCAAACAAAAAATTTATGTTCAGTGTCAGTAACCAATAACGCATTGTCTGATCATAATAGACTAAATATAACAATTAAACAAAAAATTAAAATTCACCGGAAAAAGTGTACCTATGAAAGTTTATCTATAAGTCACAAAAAATTTGTATCTTTATTCGAACAGAAATGTAGGTCAATTAGTATCAATTCCTTTCAACAGCTAATTCAAACAATACAAATATGTAAAGAAAGTTCTACTATTTGTAAGACAATAAAATGTCATGAAAATAATAAATGGGTTAATGACGAGTTGCTTCAAATGATTAAGGAGCGTAAAAAGTTGTATGACAAGAAAAAGGCAAATAGAAGTGATGTTGACATTGAGATCGAATTTAGGTTAGCTAAAAACAGGGTTAACAATAAGATAAAATCTCTGAAGAACAGGTATTTTAGGAATAAATGGGATGAAACCGGTGGAAATGCAAAAAAACAATGGAAATTTATTAATAGTTTTTTCAAGAATAAAAAACCAGATGATTACGTAGAGTGTATTAGAATTAACGATATGCTTATAACAGATCAAAAAAGTCTAGCTAACGTAATGAATGATCATTTGAAGCATCCAAATGCAAAACCAGACATTTGACATTTTTATAAAATATGAGTTAGATACGGATTTCATACGCAAATGTTGCCGGGAATGCGATTTTCAGACCTTTAGCTACATAAACAGACATTTGAAGCCGTTATTTGATGTTAAAACTCGGCCTTAAATGCAAAAGCAGACATTTGTGTTCACTCCTTACGTGCAAAAGCAGACAATTGCATTTAAACCAATTCCCGTGCAGCTTCTTAGTCACGTGATATCGCCAGGTCGCCGTCGCGACCTGCGCTGTACATGAAATCAGTTTGAGATCGAACGTGGTTACAGTTGATGAGTTGAATGCTTTTTAAACATTTATTGTGGCTCCGTGTTACCTGAACATCATGAATAACATTACAATTGAGCCATGTCCACCTGATACCTTGATAATCTTGTCTGATGCTGAAGATAATGATATAAGAGTTTAGTTTTGTTCATTTATCCAATAAAGCTATTTTTTGGTTTCACATTTTATTATGACCTTTTATTAATATTTTTTCAATGGGTATCACTGCAATTGGCGTTATGAACACTATGAAGGTGGAAAAACCAATTGCAGTGCATTAGATGCAAAAGCAGGCATTTGTAAATCTGAGGTGCAGAACCAGACATGTCAACAATTCCCGCCAAAATATCTTTTTACTAATTCATCAGATATTTTTGTGTGATGCACTATCTATCCCTACCAAAATAACAAATATTTTTGTCAAAATACGAATATCATTAGACAAGAAGTACGAATTTGGCAGGTTTTTTGCGTTTTACTCAAAACAACCTATACGTCAAATGTCTGGTTTTGCGTTTGGATGCTTCATTTTACTAATATAGGTAAAAATATAGCAGACGAAATTAATTTGGAAATAAACCAAACTGGGGTTGATATCGACAACGACAGTAACTTTAGGGATATTATATGTGATAGTAACTTAGATATGGCTTTGTGTAACGAGGAAGAGGTAGGATATATTATTTCCAACCTTAAAAGAAACTCAGCTCCTGGCCACGATCAAGTAACTACGATTGATATATTGAATCTAAAGGACACAATAACTCCAATTTTAGTAAACTTAGGCCCGGTTTCACCACAATATTTTATCCAGGATTAAAACATTATCTAGGATTAAATCCTAGATAATTTTATAGACGAGTTTCACCACATTCTTATCCAGGATTAAGCACGTATATCCGAGATAAAATTTAATCTCCCATATTTGGCGAATAAAATGTTTAATCGGAGATTTGGAATGCAGATGACAGTTGAGGTGACATGGCTGACGTGTCTGCGAACTTCAAGGGTGTACGAAGAAATAATTGGTAAATTATTATGAGAAGCATATAGCTAGGTATCTTTTATTTAAAAACAAAAAAAATGCTCCAGAACCAGTAATTTTCCTGCTCATGCCTCATTAAAATTTGTGTTCCACGTTCGCGTTCCAATTCGTTTATAACCCAAGTTCAACACAAAGTTCCTATCGGTTGTTTAGCGTCGTGGTAAGACGTCGGTCTCCCATGCAAAGGGTTGTGAGTTCGCGTCTGGATAGGACTATTTTTTTTCTTTGTTCTTTTTTTACAAAACCGATTATTTAGGCCAGTGTTTCAAATTTTAGCAGATATATGTTTATTTGAAATGATTTTTTACAAACAAACTAAAAATTTGTCGTTGACTCCCATGCAAAAGGTTTTGAATTCGCGTCTGTGTAGGTATATATAGGGACTTCTTTCATTCTTTTTTACAAAACGATAATTTAGACCAGTTTTTAAACTTTAGCAGACATATGTTGATCTAAAGCGTTTTTTTAAATAAAAACAAATATTTTAATTTCTTTTTAATATACTCTTAAATCACTTGAAAATCACTCTACAACGCAAATAAGTAGTCACAAAACCTCGCACAATAAACCACCATCCACACAAATTCGCATATGAAAAGACAATTAATTGGGTCTGAAAATTTTTGATCCTTTCTTCCTGAGGCCGAAACTCATTAATTATTATCCATCTTCCCGAACAAACCACTTGTTTGGAACCAATCAAAAATGAGACATCCTGTTGTCAGGTTATTTCTATGGGAAAACCCGCCAGAAATCCCTTTACATATCAACAAACAGCTATCAGCTAAATCTAAAAAAAAAAATTAAATGATGTAAGCCTCATCTTACATGATATGTTTATTTTCAATAAAGACGATTTATTATATGGAAAAAAAAGAAACGGTCTACTCAGATTCGAACTCGCAACTTCTTGCATGGACGACCGATACACTACCTCTAGGCCACCCTGGCTATGTATACCTTTTGCCGAACCTCGCATATAAGCCGATTAGGACGCGAGCATGGACGGCGAATTTTAACGATGCATAAATAGAAAATTGTGAGGTTATAAATGCTCCCGTTACGCTGTTGCCACGTCTTAGTTTGAACATATCCGAGATTAGTTAATCCTAGATATACTTGCGCAGGTGGAACAGAAATTAATCTAATCGCGGATGAAATACTTCAACTAATTTTATCCAAGATTACGTAATACGAGATTAGTATGGGTTTGGTGAAACCGGGCCTTAATAAACAACGTTCTAACAATTGGTTCATATCCTGAAGAATTGAAAATAAGTAAAGTAACCCCAATACACAAATCGGGTTCCAGGGAGGATGTGAACAACTATCGACCAATTTCTATCATATCCACATTTTCAAAAATTTTAGAAACTATAATTAAAAATAGATTGCTTTCCCACATTATGCAGTTCAATCTGCTGGATGATTACCAATATGGGTTTGTACAGAATAGTAATACTTCATGTGCGGTCACGGATCTGATTAATAGAATATCTAGAGAAATTGATAACAAAAAAGTGGTAATTGCAATTTTTGTAGATTTAAGGAAAGCTTTTGATGTAATAGATATAGATATTTTGCTAGCTAAATTAAAAAGATTGGGTTTCAGAGGCACAACATTTAATTTAATGGAATCCTACCTTGTAAATAGAACGCAATATGTAGCATTAGAAAAGCATTGTAGTGATAGACGTATATGTACGCACGGTGTTCCTCAGGGCTCAGTCTTAGGGCCGTTGTTGTATATATTGTATGTCCTAAATTTAAAGGTATCAGGGTTGAGAGCTAAGTATTTTGCATTTGCTGATGACACTGTTCTTGTATATGAAGGTCAACACAACTTAGAAACTCTCATAAATAACGACCTTAGCTTATATTTTAGCTGGCTTTTAAATAATAAATTAAAATTAAACATCGAAAAAACTAAATTTATGATTTTCAAACAGAAAAATAGGCTTACTCAAACTCCAAATATAAGAATAAATAATATTACTATAGAAAGAATAAATTCAATTAAATATCTAGGATACATACTCGATGAAAATTTGAATTATGGGGAACACCTAGAGTACATATCACAGAAAGTATACCCCATGATTAGTGCCGTGTATAAATGTAGAAATTACTTAACGCACCAAAGTAAATTAAACATATATAATGCATATTTCCTATCACATTTTAGATATATGTTGCATGTATGGGGTACCTGTGGGGTGGTTAGATTCAACTCTATGCAGTTATTACAAAATAAGATCCTAAAAATTCTATTTTCATATGAGTGGCTAACACCTACACAGGTCCTGTATACGGAACTGGGGGTATGTCAGTTGGATAGGTTATTAGAATTAGAACAATGTAAATATATCTATAAAGTGTTAAATAATAATCTCAAGTGTAATGTACCGTTAACTTTTGATAGGGACATTCACATGTATGATACCAGAATAAGAAATAACATATACCTCGAAAATGTACGAACCAATATTGGACTCAGCAACCCGTTAAACCAAGCTATAGCCAAGTATAATCTTTTACCGGAGAGTATAAAAAATGTATCCAATTACAACACCTTCCTGTCAAAACTTAAGAAACACCTCAAATTTTGACACATTAGTTAGGCCTGCTATTGTAGCTCTTATATGGATATGGATATGTGTATATGTGTGTATAAATGGGTGTATATGCATGCATATGCATATATATGTGTGTATATATATTTGTTTCTCTCATAATTACCAAATTATTATCATGATGAGGTGGCTTTTGTAATTTTTATTAAACAATTAATAATTCCCGATACCAGTGTTACTATACACTGTTTAGGGAATTTAAAAAACATATGTAACTGTAAAGTCTATAATGGTCAATAAACGTTCTAAAAAAAAAACCACTAAAACTCACCCCCAACTTTTTTTTTTAAATAGCACCCCATAGGTTTTCCTACATAAATAATATCCCCATTTTATTTAAAATCTTGTGGTACCTTTAATTTTATATGCAATCTTATTTTTTCCGTAAAATCATAAGCATACGACAAATGAAATGATAATTTGTTTGACGTCTGATATTTTTGTAACAAAAACTGATAAAAAAGTATATAAAATTAAAGGTACCACAAGATTTTAAATAAAATGGGGATATCATTTATGTAGGAAAACCTATGGGGAGCTATTTGGAAAAAAAAGTTGGGGGTGAGTTTTAAGGGTTGACGTACAAAAAGTTGAAGTACTAAAAAATGTTTTGAATGCATGGTACGAGAGACACTATAGTACCTTCAAAGGTACCACTCAGTTCTTGCTTGAACCGTTTTTCGTTACGAAAATATCACGTGTCAGGGAAATTCTGGGACACCCGGTATATTATAATAATTCAGAAAGTGGTAAGAGATCAAAATAGTCGAAATTACCAATTGGCAATAGATAAAAACAAAATAAATGGATCTATTTATTGTATATTGACATCTGATTATACACAGACAAGATACCATTTTGACTATACTAGTAACAGTGCCAGCCCCCTAGCCAACCCAGCAAAAAATGCTGAAAGGGATAACGGTTATCCGACTCGTCGGATTCCTTGTGAAGAATTAAGGAATCCTTTGTAGTGTCGGCACTCGGTAGGTGCATAAAAAATGTAAACAACTCATATTATTTCTGGCTTCATTAATTCTAGGCATATACTTTGAATTTGAGGTCACAAAAAAATGACGTCACATGGCTTGACTCAGTACTTTAATAATAATAACAACTTTATTTGCCATTATCAAAAATGGATAGTCTTTTTTCATTCTCTTTTTCATTTATTTGTAAAAGTGCCAATATTGCCACCCTCGAAGGTTATACCATGTATGAGAGGATTGGCATGATTATAACATTCACATTACATTTTGACAATATAACCTATTAATCCAGCTATTTGGCCATTCTTACTGTGAGCATTGGCTCAGGTCATCATTCGTTCCTGTTTTTCTTTCTTGATGAAAACCAGGCTCCAGCAGCTGATAATAGGTTTGTTTTTTCAATATTATTCGGCTATTTGAACGGCTGAAACTTTTGACAAATTACTGCAGGAATGTCTGGCTACTGGAGAAACATCTAGAAACATACAGGACACTAAATACCCTCAACGCCAAGGGAATTATCAGGGAGGAGTCCACTTGCATTCAGCCCTTGCACAAAATACAGATTTTTTGTGTAAAACTATAAACTTACAACTAACTTTATATCTAAACTACAACTAAGATTTCTAAGTAATCTAAGTTGGGTCAACTAGAAGCAAGTTATTAGTGTATTAACAAATTCTCAAGTAAAACAGTTTTTAATTTATTCAGGTGGTGGCTTCTAAGCATGAGCGACAGGTCATTGTATAAAATATTTAAATATGTTGAATTTAGAACCTCTTTTGGAAAGAGTTGATCGGTGAGGTGGGGCTATGATTAAATGTCTATTCCTTTACATTATGAACACCGACCCACTTGGGACGTTAGTTCACAAAAAAGCTTTTTCCGGATACCGCTGTCAAAAAATATCTTTCAAAAAAATACCTAAAGACTGAATAAATTACTTCAATGGCAAGAGTAGAAAATATGCACTAGCTAATAACTGTCGTTTCAACCTACCACCTCACAATTGATGATCAGAAATCTGTAGATTTTTAAGCCTTAAACTGAGGTGGGCAAAAAATACAAATCACAGTTGAAACTGTAGCATTGACTATAAGACCTCGAGCTTGCTTTAGCGTCTTTCATATGTTATTCAGTAAGCTTTGCTTTGTACATCGTGAACAATGAGGCCAAGTAAACAAATAACTACAAACATTTTGATATTACCGGCTTGGTTTAGAACCCAGGCTGAACTGTTAAAGCAGACAAATGTCTCAAACGTTTCTCGCTCACACATAGTTCAGGTCCGCACTACACAAGTACTGCATATTGTGATATCAGTCTGACAGTCAGACATTTATGGCACATACCTTGTTATGGTTGATAACTGTTGCTTTATTTTAGATTCGAGTGCCCTTCCTACTTCTATTCTAGCTAACAAATACAGGGTGTTTTAAATGTTGGGATTTTCCTTTTCACAAACAACTGCCTTTGAAATGACAAAGCTAATGTATGGTGAATCAGCAGCAGAATATTAAAAAGAAATTTTAGCGCCGCGAAACGGAGAAGCCAAGTATTTTTTCTTGAATTTGAACCATTCGAGGTTGTCTAGGACGCCACTGTGATGTGAATACAAGTATCCTGTCTCTCTAAGTCTTTGCACGAGGTAGGCAAATCGACGGGGGGCTGTGTGAATACGGTCAGGGAAATAATCAGCATACATTCGCAAAGTCCTAGAGGCATTTGACCATATTCATCCACACTAAAATCGTGTCCACCGGCTTATTATTAGTTATGCCAGTTGCACCATTTTTGTTGTTGTTAAAGTCAGATGTAGCACGTCAACATTCGAAGGAAGCCAAATGCACGCTGCTACGTACATCTACACTCTGCTCCGTTATAGCTGGCTTTTCCACTTTCTGCCTTTATTTTGATCTAGTCGTACAGGGATGGAGTTAGGAATGTGAATTTCGTTATCGGTCAATATCTTGATATCTCTAAACGTCCTTTTGGCGAGTACCATATCCCCTTTGTAGAAAAGTCCCAACTTAGGCAACACCCTGTACAATAGGGTACTTGCAGAGATCGTCAAATCGTCTCGGGAGTATACATAGCGTAAAGAAAACCATATCAAGAAGCAGTAGGAAATAAAAAACATGATTTTACTGATGGCCAAAAAAAGATATTTGCAAAATAAAATAAGGATATATTCAAATTTTTCCACGTGACTTAAA
The DNA here is from genome assembly GCA_951848785.1 of Callosobruchus maculatus. Classification (NCBI taxonomy): domain Eukaryota; kingdom Metazoa; phylum Arthropoda; class Insecta; order Coleoptera; family Chrysomelidae; genus Callosobruchus; species Callosobruchus maculatus. The sequence continues at coordinate 7,519,703 of CATOUR010000100.1, forward strand.
ACAAGGGCTGACGTCACCAGGTATCTTATCGATATCGACAGTCGATACTGCTACAGCGCAGGTCAGTGAGATTCAACTGCAAACTAGAAATGATCTGAATTCTTTAACAATGCGACTCAATTTATTGATACTTAAACGTATTTGAAACAGGCAATGAACCCACTAGCATTTTCGTTGCAATACATTTTTATATCTGATAGGTATCACAGTTCATTCTGTTTGTGACCGAGATTCGCAACTAATCGAAACCATCATTCTATTTCAGCGCATCCCATTATGAATGAATCCAAAGATAGAATCTAATTCAAGCCCATCCCTACAAAGTGAATTAGTAATCTAGCCTAACTTTTATTCTTTTGACTTTTGTATAATACTGTCACGACGGCCTCTTTTCTTCACCCAGGGAATCAAACTCGACGTAACTTTCACCGTTTTTACTTCAGAACTTAATACAATATCTCTTAACCTTATCTCAACTAGATCTCAACTCAACTGACTCCTGCCACGCTACTCGTGGTGCCTTATATACTTCATCGAACCATCTAGAAGATTCCAGACACCCAGATGACATTCGAGAATGCCGATCTGTCAGTCTAGAAAATTCCAGATGATTCGATGACGTTTACACATCAAAAAAATCTAACCTAATCATTGTGAAAGAAACATTAACAAATCCAAATAAGCAATGTAATATACAGGATGTTACACTCTTCCCCCCTTAGCGTTCGGCGTCCTCGACGAACAGTTCGCTTCGATCCTTGTATGGCCACAGGCGATCGCTATGGACGACCTTCGGTTTTCCACTACCCATACGTATCCTGTAGACTACGTCGTTGAGGCGCTTCATCACCACGTAGGGTCCCTCCCAATGGCGTTGTAGCTTCGGACATCTACCCCTTCTCCGTCGTGGATTGTAGAACCATACCAGATCACCTTCGACGAACTTTGGGCTATTTGCTTTCAGATCGTATCTGGCTTTCATTCTGTCGCTGGCAGACTGGATGTTTCCTCTAGCAGACTCATGGATATCCCAGAGCGTTTCCTGAAGCTCGCTCACCCATTCGCATGGAAGACGACGTTCCGTTTCTGGGGGTGGACCAAGAGCTAAGTCCAGAGGCAGCCGCAGTTCTCGACCAAAAATTATCTTCGCTGGGCTCAACCGAGTTGACTCGTTCACCGCTGATCTGTAGGCCAACATTCCCAGAGGAATCTTCGTATCCCAATCAGACTGATGTTCGTTAACGAATTTTGATAGGTCATCTAGGATTGTCTTGTTGAAGCGTTCCACCATACCGTCGGACTGCGGATGAAGAGCAGTTCGAGTCTTCCGAATTCCGAGTTTTCTCATCAGCTGTATGAAGACTTCCGATTCAAAGCTTCGTCCCTGGTCTGAATGTAGTTCATTAGGAACTCCGAATCTGGACACCACGTGTTCTAAAAGAGCCTGTGCCACTGTGCCTGCTTCTTGATTGGGCACAGGAATTGCTTCTGGCCATTTAGAGAAATAATCCATTACAACAAGCAGATACTTGTTCCCAAGGCTGGTTTCCGGCAAAGGACCCAAAATGTCTATGGCGATTCTCTCAAACGGCGATCCAACGTTGTACTGCTGCATGCGTGATCGTTGACGAATACTTGGACCTTTTCTTGAGTTGCAGACATCGCACGTGGAACAGTAATTTTCAACATCTTCGCGACAGCCAACCCAGTAAAATCTCTCCTTGATTCTTTCCAGGGTCTTCCTGATGCCAAAGTGACCCCCACTGCTACTATCATGTAGCTGTTCCATAATTGCTTTCCGTAATTTCCTTGGTACTACAAGTTTTTCTTTAGCATGTCTGCCATCAGTATCCTCCCAGATTCGATACAGGAGGTTACCCCTTACCTTTAGTGAGTCCCATTGTGCTAGGTAGGCTTTAGTGATGGGACTCATAGCACTTATTTCCTGTTGATTAGGCTTGTTTCCATTTAATAGCGAATGAATAACTAACCCTAGCTCAGCGTCTTGTGACTGAGCTTGCTTGAAGGTTTCTAGTGAAATCTTGGTTCCTTCCAATTCAAATGCTTCTATTCTTAATGTGTTTATGTCGAATTCTCGTCGTTTCTCTTCTTTCGAGCAGTGCTTACAGTCTTCATCACAGGGCCTGCGTGACATAGAATCGGCATTTCCGTGTTGCTTTCCTGGACGATGACGAATTTCAAAGTCATAGCTTTGGAGGAATTCAATCCAACGAGCAAGCTGGCCTTCTGGATTCTTGAACTTCATTAACCACTACAAAGCTGAATGATCGGTTCTCACGATAAATCTTCTTCCATACAATAAGTGGTGGAAATTTCCGATCCCTTTCACCACACTGTACAACTCTTTTCGTGTCACACACCAGTTTTTCTGCGCTTTGTGCAAAGTTTTACTGTAGTATCCAATTACCTTTTCGATGCCATCTTGTTCTTGAGATAAGACAGCTCCAACAGCATATTGGCTAGCATCTGTGTCCAAGTAGAAAGTTCCTTCCCTTGTAGGATGAGCTAGTATCGGTGAGGAGGTCAAAGCCGTTTTCAATGCGTCGAAGGCTTCTTGGCAGATGGAGTCCCAATAAAACTTATTACCATTTTCAGTTAAGGCAAATAATGGTTTGGCGATGGTAGAGAAATCTTTCACAAATCTGCGATAATAACTGCACAGTCCCAAAAAGCTTCGTACCTCATGAGTGTTGGACGGTACTTTCCATTCCTTCACAGCATGCACTTTCTCTGGATCCGTCCGGATTCCATCTTTGGTTAACAGATGTCCGAGGTATTTTACTTCCCTTTTGAAAAGATGGCATTTCTTAGGGTTTAGCTTCAAGTTCGCTTCCTTAAGCCGCTGGAAAACTTGTCTTAGTCGGAGTAGCTCTTCTTCAAAATCCTTTCCAAACACAATCACGTCATCGAGATATATCAGTGCTGTCTTCCAAGATAAACCTTGTAGTACAACATCCATTAATCTTTCGAAGGTACTGGGTGCATTGCATAGACCGAAAGGCATTACTGTAAACTGCCATAGCCCAGCACACGATGTAAATGCCGTTTTCTCTTTATCTTTTTCATCCATTTCAACCTGCCAGTACCCACTTTGCAGGTCCAAGGTGGAGAACCATGAAGAATTTCTAACTGCATCCAATGTGTCGTCAATTCTTGGTAAAGGATATGAATCCTTTTTGGTCAAATCGTTGAGCCGCCTGTAATCCACACAAAACCTCGTTGATCCGTCCTTCTTCCTAACAAGGACTATCGGAGAGGCCCAAGGGCTAGATGATGGCTCGATTACTCCTCGTTTCTGCATATCTTTTACCATATTCTGTACTTCATCAATCCTAGATAATGGAGTTCTTCTTGGGGGCTGCTTGACTGGCTGGGCATCTCCTACATTAATTTTATGACGTACCAGATGGGTTCGCCCTAGGTCATCATTATTTTTAGCGAAAATGGAATGAAATTCTCTTAGTAGCTTCAGGACCTTCCGCTGCTGTTCGGGTCGCAAATGCTCACAGCTTCTATCATACAAATCTTGAAGACTATCTGAGATTTGGGTGAAGTCACTATCATCTTCTTCTTCCGCGCCATCTAGCCTTCGTATCCATGCTACTGGTTCTAGTCTACCCAGTGGCGTACCTTTCTTGATTTGTATTGAATTCCTGGATACATTCACGGCCCTTATTAACATATTTGAAGAATCCGTTATTGTTCTGGCTAATAAAATAGGTTTATTCCAACCTAGCGTAGGATCTGGTTCAAAAACGCATGGGGTAAGGTTATGTTCAAGTGCCTTATGTGCATATATGGGTATAACAATCTCTTTCTGTGGTGGAATTGTAAAATTCCTTGGTGCCATAACGTTCATTTCCTCTAGATGAACAGCTCGGCAGCTAAATGAAATCTCTTCTGAATCCCCAATGCTTAAGGTATTACCAGTGAAGTTTATTACGCAGCCAGAGCTCTGCAGAAACTCAGCACCAAGGATGCAATCATTTGTGACTGAAGCTACTAAAATGGGATGCTTCTTACCGAAACTGCCAATGCTAATCTCTAATTCTTCAACACCCAGTACTGGTATACGGTCTCCATTAGCGGTCTTCAGCAACATTCTATCCGTTTGCGTGGTTCTGCTTGGCAACTTCCTTCGAATTTCTTGGTATATGTTAGGGCTTATTATAGTCACATTTGCTCCGGTATCGACTAACATCTTGCATGGTATATTTTCTATGTAACCTTCAACTACTGGACTCTTCTCAATTTTATTAACTTCAATTTCGATGACCATGGGGCTTTCGTCATGATGGCCAGCCAGTTTTTGCCCCCTAAAACTGGCCGGCTCTAGTTTTCCGACTCATTATCAGTATTAGTACTAGCCTCCCTTGACTTCTCTGCCACCTGCATGCGACAGCCTACTCGAAGGTGCCCCTTCTGCCCACATCTCCAGCACGTAAACTTCTCAGGTCCTTCTAGATTTGTGCGAACTGGGTTTCTTTGGAAGGTACCACCTCTTCTTCTTGGAGTGAACGCTGTTGCCCTGACTTCTACTTCATCATCTTGTTCTAAAGAGCGCACCCTCCGTGTCATTCTCGTAGCTTTTGTGGCAGCTTCAATTTCTAGAGCCTTGACCAAAGCGTCTTGTAAGGTTCTGGGACTGGATAGTCTTACGATTCTCTGGACGTCAAGGTCTGCAATTCCTTCGACAAACTGACGAGCAGCGACGTATTCCTGCGTCTCGATGGGACTGCTGACGAATGCTCGTTTAGCTAAGCTTTGGACTTCGTATGCAAATGTGGTTAAATCTTCCTTCGCTTGTTGTGTCCGGTTATGCAACTGGCCATGCAACAGCTCTGTTAAGTGTGCATCTCCAAAGCGTAACTTTAGTGCAGATGTTATCTTATCATAGTCACGTAGGTCTGATGCGCAGAGATTTTCCAAAATAGCTGCGGCAGAGTCTCTTAGCATGGATGTAAGCACACAAGCTTTTTCTTCATTTGACCAGTTATTCATACGAGCGATATTTTCAAATTGCATATAGTAAATGTCCCAGGACGTTTTGCCGTTGTACGGATAGGGCTTTGCTACTACGCCAGTGTGTCTATCAGGAAAAGCGGGTGCTGCAGCTGTTAAACTACGCTCACCTGCACTAAGTTCTCGCAGCTCCTCTCTGATCATTTCCTTGACCTGATCTTTCACCTGCTGTAGTTGTTCACGCTCACCTCCACTATGCTCTCGCACTTCGTCTCTCACGATTTCCTTCACTTGATCCTTCACTTGCTGCAGCTGTTCCTCAACGATCTTTTGCGATGTCTCTATAGCACTAATACGCTGATCTTGATTTTCTAACGCCTGACTTACGGCTTGCCTCTGCTCCTCCAATCTGGTCATTACCAGCTCCTGTCCACTTTTCAAGTCACTCTTCAAACCTGCGACTACCTCATCTTGATGTTGCTTGAGTTTTTCTTCTAGGTTCACGACTGCCTCATCCTGGTGGTTCTTTAGCTTTTCTTCCAGGTTCACGACAGTTGCTTGCATAACGGCTGCCTGACCCTCTTGGTGGTGCTTTAACTTTTCTTCCAGGTTCATGGCGGTCGCTTGCATAACAGCTGCTTGCTCGTCCTGGTGCTGCTTCAACTTTTCTTCACTCTTTTCGAAGCTGTTTCTCATATCTGCCTTCATTTCTTGTATCATAGCCATCAATGCACTCATGTCGGACGCCATAGCTCTGGTTACAGGCATTGACTGACGCTGTACTCACTTCTTAACTCCTTTTCCTGGTTTGATTCGATGGATAATCCCACACTTCCGACACCAATTGTCACGACGGCCTCTTTTCTTCACCCAGGGAATCAAACTCGACGTAACTTTCACCGTTTTTACTTCAGAACTTAATACAATATCTCTTAACCTTATCTCAACTAGATCTCAACTCAACTGACTCCTGCCACGCTACTCGTGGTGCCTTATATACTTCATCGAACCATCTAGAAGATTCCAGACACCCAGATGACATTCGAGAATGCCGATCTGTCAGTCTAGAAAATTCCAGATGATTCGATGACGTTTACACATCAAAAAAATCTAACCTAATCATTGTGAAAGAAACATTAACAAATCCAAATAAGCAATGTAATATACAGGATGTTACAATACTTTTGTGTGTGACTTTGTGGTTATAATGATCAATGTCAAAATGCTAGGTTAGCAGTAGCTATCGATATCGAATATCAATACTTTACATCCCATGACTATAGGATATCACTGACGTCAGAGGTTGTTTGCGCGGCATTTTCCGGCATTTGAAATAATTCTTGGAATATCTCTCACAGCCGACTCCAAAAAACCAAACAAGTGATTTTGTCATGTTTACTAGGCTCTAGGGAACGCGTAAATGACATAATATTTTTTCTGCAAGTACCCTATTGCATAAATACGCAAACAATTCGTTTGAGATCGGTGATAATGCCGCAGAAAATTAAAAAAATAAACATACCAGGCCAAGATAGTACAATGAAGTTTTAGTAATGATGTGTGGAAATGAGGTCAAATTATAAGAAAAATCATTTGAGCTTGATGAATTTTTGACAGCTTCATTTGGAGACGCCGCTTAACTGACGAAAAACCACAATGACTGCTGAAAAAAATGAATGTCAAAGCTTCTCTCAAAACTATAGGAATACGATACATGAACGAAGTGATTTGAAGTAATGCGTGAGAGACAATGAACATAATGTATCAAAGGAAACAGGACTTCTGGAATATAGAGGCTAGCACTGACTACAATAACTTAAAAGGTTTTTTGAAAAAAAGGTCTGGTAACTATCCAGCATGAATCCACTTAAGGGTTTAGGGTATAGCGTGCGAAATTAAGAATCCAAGACAATACGTATGCCCGTGTTAACGAGGAGGCGTAGCCGCCTATTCCCTTTCTACAGTACGTGTGTCTTAAATGAATAAGTCCAAAAGTCCAAAGGCAAGGTCAAAGGTCCAAAGGTAGCAATAGAAATGAATTTCACATTTAGAAGCTCCTGATGTTACCTTTGAGCTTACAGTAACGATTTAAAAAGCAAATTGAAGAAAAAAGCTTGCGCTATGTCATTTACGTGGCATCGTTTTGATATCCTGTTTGGTCGTTAAATTACAAATCTTCAAAGATTGTATGATTTTGTATTGCGAGTGTATTGCACACTAAAAAACTTTTTAGGAAAAATGCTCTGAGATGTCATTAATTAAGGTCTTTACTATCACCTTCTATGTATATAGTTTGAGAACCAAGTGAGTTGTGCGTTTACTTGCGTATATGTACGTGTTTAACATGGCAAATACATATACATATGTATGAATGTGTGTACCCAGGCTCCTTAAGTAGTAGCTTGTTTCATAACTGAAAGACCTCTAAAAGACGGTATTGAAGAAAATACCAAGAAGTTATCCAGCTCATTCGAAAAGCAGTAGAAAATTGTTATCCAGCTCATTCGAAAAGCGGTAGAAAATTGCTGCCTTAGTGTAGCAAAGTCTTATACAACTCATCGCATTACTTCAAATTTCGTATGGGCTTAGATACCTCAAGGGAGTAATTACACTTTTAAGAGGATTCTCGGGCTATTTCTGACTTCACCATGGCCACCAGTGCATGCACCTGGTTTTGCCTGGTTCCAAAATATCCGGTTCTACCCGAGTATTTCATCAGGCCACAGAACCGGTTCTGAAAAAGATGAGACCCGGGTTTCGGTTGCATAACGGTGCCGCCAGAAGTTTAAATTTCGCGCGCCCAGTGCTTTGTAACTAGATGAGCCCTGGGTTGTGATTGGCCGCTAAATTATAGGCAAACTAAATAGATAGGCTGAGACTTACGATCAGTGAGAAACTGATTGAAGATGACAACTTTTCGTTAATTATGTTTTATAGATTTAGCATTTGTGTTTCGAGAACGATTTTATGTTTCTTTATGTTTAATTTCAAGTTCGTAACACGTACTTATGTTCCTAATAACTAGGTTATGTTATTTTCGTTTTTTTTTGAAATAAATGTTACTTCAATATGAATTAATCCAGTTTTTTTAGTAAGCACCCTGGAACCGGTTCGGAACCGGGTATACCCGGGTAAAGTGCACTTAGAACCGGTTCTGAAAATTCAAGAACCGGGACCGATTTTGCATGCACTAATGGCCACACTCTTTGCTTTTTCCTAGCTGGACTTAGATTTAGGCAGTTTTTTGTCCCTCTTGAGTTCTTGCTGTTTGCTGTTTCAACCAATTTTAGAATAGAAATCCCCATCTTATTAACCCGTAATCGGTACAGTGGTGTCCAGGAGACACTCACCAACCAATAGTGCGTCTCAATACCCCTACCCCGTCAAGTATCGTTACGTCGCTTCCAGTACGAGTGTTGTTTGGAAGGACAACTAAATATACATAAATATTTGCATCTTTTCAGTCCCTACTCTTAGGAGTAATAGGAAGTGGTCAAACGAACAATGTATTATTGATTTTCCCGAGACGTTTTATTTGCGAACGACGAGCTACAGAAAATGTACATACAGATCTCGGTATTTATTTAGCCTAATCCAATATTTACTAGAGTATGTGTATAAAGATTAAAGTAATCTACCCTCACAAACAACGTATTACGTGAACACAGACAGCCCTTTGGGGTTCACTTCTCATATATTTCCAGCTTATACAAACAACTGTGTCTCCCTGGTGTTGGGTAAATTTCCATGATATGAAGGATTTGTGTTGATATATCATCAAATTAAATATTTCCACGATCGACGTAACCAACTAATTCTGTATACAATGTTTATGTTGCAATTTCTACTATTATTGTTTTCGTCTACCACTTTGCGGCTGTAAATGTTGACTTGAACACAGCTCTGCAGAGCTGTAATCTTTGTTGTGTATTTAAGCTAGATATGGTAGTAATGCAAAGAGTATAAATGAGCGCTTGCTTTCGGAAAAGTACTTTGTCTACTTCATTGAATACAACTCAGGGGTGGGCAAAAATGGCGGACGAATTAGACAGACTCCGTGTTATAACCTCGAATTTAAAATCATTTTTTCACAAGATTTTTGCGAATGGAACGTTGAATCATGCGACTGGGGCTGGTAGCTATATATTTTACATAAATAATAGCACCGGCCCACCATATCTAACAGTAAAACAATTAAAATATCCAGTAAACTCTCACAAACACCCCAAACAGACAGAATATTGCACAACAACAACAACACCAAAAAGCAAAATTTATGAAAAGACATCGTAGTGAAAGGTGATAACGTCATAGCACAGCATTATAAACCACAGCATAGTGAACAATCAGCACAATAACTCAGGTTGGCGGCAATTACACTCGCGTCCCCACTTTTGAATGATTTTTTTGTAGGGATGCTAACGATATTTCGATACTTGTACTTATGCACTAATATCGAGTATTTTTATCTTAGATACCTTTTGAGCGATTCCAAGCTGGTATCGATACTTTTGTAGGGGTATCGCGCCTATTTGGATAAAAAATATCGAGTTGGTACCGGTATCGATATTTTCGTTTTCGCATCTCTACCCAAACTTCACAGCCGTAAAATCATCCCAAGTTCAAATTTTGTGGGAATCATTTTTATATAGGAAATCCTCAGAGATATTGGTTTTTTTACTTTAACCAGCAGACTATCTCTGGAGATTTATTATATAAAAACGGTTTCCACAGAATTTGACCTTGAGATGATTTTACAGGTGTGAAGTCTGGGTAGAGATACGAAAATAAAAATATCGATACCGGTACCAATTCGATATTTTCTAGCCAACTATAGAGCTGCACATGCCAACGAAGGCGTCATAATTTTGACTGTTTATTAAGTCTAACGTAAAAGTGGTAAATCTGACAACAGTGATGTTGACGTTTTTGAATTCTGTATGTTCAAAAGCCCCCAAGTATTGAATTTGACCGTCCCAGCTGTGACAGTTTTGGAAATATTTAAGCGTTCCGGTACTGTTTACTGAAAAAGCGGTGTTGCCGTATCTCAATAATTAACAGAAACAAAATTTTAAATTGTGAGATCTTACTAAGTTCGACATGTGGAATTCATTGCAACAAAAATAAGTAGAGGATTTTATTTAAAATAAATTAAAATCGGGGATATTTGTTTAAAAATTTGGAAAAATAATTTATAACTTGGCAACGCCGCAAACGCGAAAAAAAATTTTACAAGGCAAGATAGGGTACTAGCAGGTATTTCGATTTAAAATAAAACATACAGGGTGTTACATTTAAAAAAACAAAGTAAAATGACCTTCAAGTTGCCGTAATTAAAAATTCTGCTAAAAACACCCTGTAGACACAAACTGCTGGTAACATCCAAAATAATATCCACACTATATTCAAGTAACTCGCTGTATAATATTGTTGAGAAAAGTTAAAGAAATATATCAATTTGGACGTATTACTTGCGACCATGCAAATCCGGAAATCAATAGAGAATAAACTATAACTTGGCAACGTCGCAACCGATCCCAAAAATATTTAAGTGTTGAATAGAGATCAATCATGGAAACTAGAAGAATATAAGAAGAAGTTATAGTTCCATATAAAAAACTCTAGTTGATCACTATCCTACTTTCCCGCAACACCCTGTATATTTCAAAATATTTTTAGAATATGCGTTTTAAGTAACCAAATAACTTTTGTATTTGACATACGAAAATATCATTTTTTATTGCAACAAGTGTTCAAAATGTTGCCCTAATTTTTAGAGTTTAGAGCGTAACATATAGATAAAGCACTGTTCAATTTCTACTCAACCCAATTTTTTAAGATCGTTTGAAAGGGACTAAATAATCGCAAACTTTTAACGTCCTGTATGTTTAGAATTGTACCAATGATACAGTATTGGAACCAACCTCCAGGTTCACAGCCCGCGTGCACCCATAAACACGCTCCAAAATCGATTTCCAGCTATTTAAAATTCCTTAACAACGCGAACGGCATATTTCTCCGGTACAAATTGGAACCGGGGGCGGTCGTAGCCGCCGCAAAAATTGCCATATTTTGTTGTTCTGTGATGTTTATTGTCGCGTTTTGCGGCTGCTGCCGTGCCGCGGCCCCCATCGAGAAGTGACATTACCGCCATCTGGCAGCCGTCGCCGCTGCCGTTGCCGCTGCCGGCCTGGCATGCCCCGCTCCAAACGATGCTCCTGCTCACTACAACCTGCTTGCTCTCTTTCCTCTATTTTTATTTGGTACTCCAACACCCGCCTCCTGAAAATTCTGGGACGTTCTGTTTTATGGAATGGTTTCGGCTCTTCTGCAGTGAAGTACAATAGCGACTATAGCTCATTGAGCTTTAATACAGTCAATAAATTAGAACAAACATAATTTTTAGAGAAAAGTTTTTATTTAAATGTTCAAAAAAGAAGAGAATAAAATTTTCCTTAAAAATTTTAACTATAAACTTATAGCCTTATTATACAGAATTAATATGATCACAAAAGCAATTTCAGATAAATACCTCAAAAACTGAGAGAGTTATTAACACGTCAATTAACTGCCGTGAGCATCACCGGTGGTCTAAATCATGCTTCACTCTAATGTCGAATTACGAATACCGGCACTGTGATAAGTTTTATGGTTTTCTCTACTACAGATTATATTTCATACTATGTCAGTAATGGGGCCTTGTGTGATAGTTACTAGTTTAGGCTTATGGAATGGATAAAACTAGCAACCGGCAAGTGCAATATATTTTTGTGTTTTACTTGGTTCACTGAGAGACATTAACATAAGTTAAATACTTACCTCCTGTAATATAAAAATCTACTTAATTTGGTTTGAAAATTAAATAAAAATCTATTAGTGGTGAGACCACTGGTGATGCTTTCGGCATCATGGATATCTAATCATTACTGATGTGCCATGAGCATCACCGGGGGTCTCAATTATTTTAAAAAAATTGCATTGAACACCTTCTATTCATCGTGTAATATATCGCGTAATATATCCCAGAAACAAGCTTAAATGGCTTAAACCATGAATTTTCCACTATGGCCTCTGAGGAATAACTTTAAGGTCTTTATGGCGACAGTCAACGTGTTAAGAAAAAACCTGAAAAAATGTTTAAATTTCAACACCCTGTAGACCCGTAACAAAGCGTTTGCAGACCTATCTTTAGTCCTTAAAAACGCCAAAGAATATATTCGCCCTTCGTTTGTAGATGATAGACCTACATGATATTTAGGAACACCCTGTCTAGCTTACATGAGTGAAATAGCGTAGTCTCAGTTGCCTTATCGTCCTGATGATATCATATGCAACTTTGGACGAACACATACAACCAAAGTTAAAAGGGAACTCAAGGCCCTGAAGGAAACTTGTGCTGTAGACTCTGAATACTCGGTAAACATACGGATTGGTGAAGTCACAACTGCTCTAAAGGAAATGAAACGTGGTAAAGCACCGGGCTTTGATGGGATCCATCCGGAGTTCCTTATGTATTGTGGGCCCTACACGAGGCAATGGTTGGCCAGGTTTTTCACAAATATTCTCAGAACAGGACATATTCCTCACTCACTTAAACGAACAAAAGTCGTCGCAATATCTAAACCAGGGAAAACAAATGACAGGCCAGAAAACTACCGCCCCATACCCTTGCTAAGTATGGTTTATAAACTACTAGAAAGACTGCTCCTCAACAGAATCAGCCAAAAGATATTAGACATTATCCTCATTCAACAAGCGGGTTTCCGCCCACACCGCAGCTGTACAGATCAAGTCCTGTCGTTGACAACATTTGTAGAGGCTGGTTTTCAGAAAAAATTACAGTAGCTGCCGCATTTATAGACTTAACGGCAGCTTATGACACCGTTTGGAGGCAGGGGCTAATATATAAACTGACTCGCATCATTCCCTGTAGACGAGTAACCAACCTAGTGAATAACATGCTGTCCAATAGAACATTCCAAGTGATTATGGGGACGAACAGGAGCAAAACGATGAAACTTACTGACGGTCTTCCACAGGGCTCAGTTCTTGCCCCTATACTCTTCAGCCTGTACATCGCGGACATGCCTGGAACAGAATCACGCAAGTTTGGCTATGCGGACGACTGGACCTTGGCAACGGGACACAGGAAGATGGAGATTGCTGAAGACATCCTTACCAAGGACCTATCAATCATCAGCGAATACTTTAAAAAATGGAGACTCCAACCAAGTACTGCAAGAACAGAAGTATCTGCCTTTCATCTGAACAACAAAATGGCAAATAGAGAATTGAGAGTTTTTATGGATAACAAATTACTCACTCACAATAAACATCCTAAGTATCTCGGTGTTACTCTGGACAGGACGCTTACATTTAAAGAACATCGGACAAGAACAGCAGCAAAATTAAGAACACGTAATAACATAATACAGAGACTTTGCGGTACATGTTGGGGCTCTTCAGCATCCAGCTTGAGATCCTCTGCGCTTGGCTTAGTGTATCCAGTTGCAGAATATTGTGCTCCAGTGTGGCTCAACAGCAAACACACGCATATGGTCGACACTCAGTTAAAGCAAACTAAGCGCACCATATCAGGAACAATAAAGCCAACTCATACAACATGGCTGCCTATTCTTAGCAACATAGCTCCTTCCAACTTGCGCCGAGAACATGCCCTGGTTAGAGAGTTCAATAAAACTATGAGCAACCCACAATTGCGAGTTAATGATGATGTTCCGGACATCCAGTGAAATAGACTGCAATAGAGACACCCTCCATTGAGAACTGCTCATATGCTCCACCAAATCAACTTTGACATAAATGAGCGATGGAGAGAGAAATGGGAACGGGAAGTAGCTCCAATGTATCACGTCATGCCGTGCGTCATCAGCGAACCTACCGGATTCGATCTCCCTCGCAGAACTTGGACATCTCTTAACCAAATCAGAACCAACTGTGGAAGATTCGCCGACTCCTTACACAGGTGGGGCAAACTTCCTTCAGCCGCATGCGATTGTCGAGCTGATAGGCAGACCATCAGCCACATAGTGCAAGACTGTCTGATAACAGCATATGCAGGCAATTTAGAAGATTTCCTAATGGTTGCGCGCGAGGCAATTGATTATATATGAAAACTGGACATCTGTTTGTAAATATATACATATATGTACTGTGATGTAAGCCATACGCTAAATAAAAATATATAAATTGGACGAATGCTCTGCAAATAATGCAAAACAAACCCAGATTCTATCGAAAAGTGAAGAACTCTCTACCCAATGAATCAAATCCCCCTTGTAGCAGAAATCAACAGCCAAATAAACTTTCGATCCATCTTCTTCACGTGTAGTGAAAATATTATGACCATAAAGCATAGCGCTAACCCTTATGCTAGGAATGTTTATATAACCGCGTTTGTGTCGAGTAATTTTGGGCGGAAGTTGACCAATACCGACAGGAGACGACCTCCTAGATGGCTTCATCGGTGCCGCTCTAAAAATGACAGCGCGGGATATTTAGGTAAATTAGTCCGTTAGCCTTAAAAACTAAAAATAACTAGCAGTCAGCACTTGGGGTGATATTTATAAAGCGATTGAGTAAAACAGCCTCAACTTAATGTGTTTTTACATGAATTTTAATGCTCGAGTCGGAATTTGACATGCGTAATTGCAGTGTTTATATTTTTTGTGTTTTATTACACTGGGATTATTACGTGTTAAGCTATTGTGATCGCGGAAGATATCAAATCTGAAATAAGTTTATTTGATGTTTATGTTATCTACATCACGAAGATATATGTTACTAATTTCTTTCGGCCTGACTCTATCACCTTTCTCGTCATAAATTATCAGTAACTGCTGTACAAATTTGGCTGAAAATAAGGGTACGATATGCTGCAGGGTCATTATAAGCGCAATTTTTTAAATCCACTGATTGTTTGTGAAGCACTTCATTAACAAAGAAGAAAATAGTACTAGAACCCTTTCAGACCCCGTTTTCGGTTTTTATATGGTGGGCGAAAGGAAAACCTCTTTTTAATGTGGAGAATACCGATGGGTGGCTCAGTGGATAGAGCCTAGGACTTGTGACCGCAAGGTCCTGAGTTCGAGTCTCGCGAGAGGCAGAAATTTATTTCTGATCTTGAATAAATAAGCGACGTATTTGAAGACCTACCAAAGAATTTTAAAATAACCTCAAACTCAAATTTTATCTTGAACCAGAATATTACCAGTAAATCCTGTACCTTTTGGTGAGTCATGAACAAAGCCAAACAAATCCTTATTTTGTTACCGTATACTTTACTAAAAAAATTGCCACTACAAGATTTGAAACAAAATAATGAATTCATTTATGTAGGAAAAGCTGTGGGGCGCTGTTTGAAAAAAAGTTGGGGTAAGTCTTAGGGATTGAAGTACAAAAGAAATGTTTTGAAAGCGCGGTATGATCCCTTATTTTTCTTTTTTTTTCTGCTTTTGTTACGCAAAAATTTAATGCCTCAAACAAATCTTTATTTTATCTCATGATTATGATTTTACGAAAAAAAAAAATAGGTTTTTGTATAGAATTAAAGGTACTACAAGATTTTAAATAAAATTATGACTTAATATGTGTAAGAAAAACTATTAGGTGCTATTTGAAAGAAATTGGAGGTGAGTTAAGGGTTGAAGTAGGGTTGACAAAAAGGGCCAAAGGTGGCCTAGTTGCCTGGCTTCACCTCCCCATCACTACTACTAAGGGTTGAAGTAAAAAAAAAGTTTTGAAAGCAGCACCACCGTAGAGTACTTTCAAAAATACCATTCAGTTTTCGTTTTTATGTTACGAGAATATCACGTGTCAAGAAAATTATAGGACTCCCGGTATAGTGTCTTCAAGTCTGTACAACTGTTAAGGAAGTTCAAACATTACTGCGATCGATATGTTAGAGGAGCTTCAACATGCTTCTTACAGACAATTAAACGCAACATAAGGAGTTAGTACATCTGCCTATGGCCCACCGAGGGTCCCACTAAATACTTTTAAATCAAGTCAAGTGATTGAAGTTCTGAGACCGTACTTATTTTCAGGCCCTTTTTTAGATTACACATCCTGCATATAAAGCTCGTTCGTCTCACTGACTCATCATTAAGCTCATTCTTATACGAACGTATCTTTCAAGCAGCGCTGAGAGCGCACCTTCAGAACTATTTCTATTTTCAAAGGAACCTGTGTTTATTTCTGTCGGCCATTGAATGACTCTTCGAAATGTTATTCCTATACTCACCTTTCGTTCCGAAGCGCTTAATTTTGTTCATTATTTCGGGAACGCCCGTCTCGACTGATCTAAATAAACACGTCTAAAGAAGTCAAGCCACGTCAATTAATTTTTGTTTTGAAATAATAGTCTGGCAGAGTGCAAACAACTCTGTGGAGCCTGCAGTTATTTGTGAAATATTTTTATATTTTGTTTCCTGTATATTTCCGTGCACAAAATAGAATTATTTGTTATGCCTATATTCTAACATAAGAGTATGTAGATTCTTCCCGTTACATTCATCATCATAGTCGCAATGTCTTAACAGACATGTTGTGAACTCGTAAAATGCATTTACTCATTTTACGAGTTTCTCTTGGGATACCTTTAAGACCTTTAATGCAGTAGTTCCCCATGCCGTTATGGTATCCACTGGTTCATCCGCCTTCAGGGGCAATTTCTCACCCCAAGGACAAGAAGGTGTCCTGACTCTTGTCAACTCGTCCACCCAAAGCTGTTGGTTAAGAAGAGGTTACTGTTTATACCGACAGTAGTTCGGTTCCCTTTAGTCGCCTTTTACGACACGCAGGATATACGATGGGAGATATTCTAACCCGCCCCCACACGGGGCGTTATTACATTACATTACATTAATTTGGGATACTTTATGCTCTTATTTATGCTACTCCTTGAATCATTTAAAATTTTTTTGAAGGTTTCGAAATTTTAAGATTTTTTCAACTTTTCGATTTTTTTAAACTTCCCAAATATTCAATATACGAGTATTAAAAAAAATTGTATTGTCACATTATATGATTCCAAGATTTCAACATTGTCATAATTATTAGAATTTCACTTTCAGTACCTGCCCAAATTTTTGTAGTTTTCAAAAATTTCAGTCTCAGGTTGGAAAGATCAAACACGTTCAGACCCTCAAATCTTCAAGTTTACCCTAAATATCTAAAATCGTTATCTGGCTTCCTATTAGGTCGAAAACTCGTATTGTGTATAGTTTGAGGTTGCCAATTTCAAATTCGGCCGTTGTTCTGAGCTTCACCTTCAAGTAAAGAAGATATAGAATTTCACGTTCGCCCTAAATACCTAAAATTGTTATCTGGCTTTCTATCAGGATGATGAGGTGATGATGGGCTACTTGTGATACCCAAGGGCGTCACAGAGACAATGTATGCCGAGAACCCTTCTTACTTGCCACAGCGTGCACACGTCAGGTGGCCTGCCCCCCCATCACATACAAATGACGTCTGAAGGTGTTATGGCCAGATAGCAGGCCCACAAGTAATCTTAGCCGACTTCTGTCCAGTGAGAGACAGAGCCGCCCCATCTTGGCCAGAGGTCCTAAAATAAGTTCTCTAGCGGAGATATCTGGAGATTCCTCTGCACCTCATAAGATGTTGATTTTATTGCAGTTAGTGCCACGTATTTCTGTCAATTTTCAAAATACTTACAATTAAAATTTTTGATAGAATTCAGAATTCCTGAAGCTGTCAGAATTGTGAAAATTGTATGGCGATACTCTATAGAAAACTTGAATTAATTATCTGTGTTTATGAGAATTGGACCATAAGAATAGTGAAATCTATTTTCAAAATATTTGGTTAAAATACCTTTTTAGTCTCACCCTGAATTAAAGTTTTAATTAAGCTGATTCATGTATTGACAAACAGAAGTTAATCCCACGTGGATATGTGTCAATTGCAGTAATCTAATAACAATCGACGAAGCCCTCTCTAGTTTCTGCAAATTATTTAATTACAGAAGGTCAACATTATTAGCTGTTTATTGACTTTCGACGCGACAAAGAACTTTTAAACCAGTCCACTTCAGTAGTGATCCTCAATTTTATGTATCAGAATTTAGCGCAATGATATTCATGAATACTTTAGTAAATTGGTTCATCAGCCTCAAAAGCTAAATATAATACATATCGTATTTTATTTCCGTGAGCTGGCTATTTACCAAACTATATTTCTGAATATTAATTTTAGCGTTTAATGATGTGTTTCGGAGAATTTGGATCCAAAATAATATAACTATTATTTATTGGATCAAATGACTATAGCTCTATTGTATGGATGTGGTGTAGAGTTAAATATCTTTTAGATATAAATATAGGGGTGGATGAGGGCCCAGTTTGGTTCAAGCTAAGCCTTGCGGGATTGAGCTTCTGTTTTAGGTTAGGTTGAGAGTGAGCAATGGTTGTGTTCGGTGAATCTTCCTTGAAGTCAGTAGGTTCCAGTTGAGTGAATCTGAAAGTCTGAAACCTAGCTCTTTCCAGTACCGGACAGCAACACGATATGTGCTCCGCTGTTTTGTCATCCACATAGCACAAATGACAGACCGATGTTTCTTCTAGACGTAACTTCCGCAAGTGGTTTCTTAAGGTACGCGCACATAAATCGGCATCGTACTCTACGGATTTTTTATTAGGGTATCGCACATATCTGATCAGAAACGACGGAAGAATTGGAAGTCAGTTGCAAATATGTCTTCGAGAGGTGACGAGTTGGCGATTGCTCTGGAGAAAGAAAGTTTTCAAAAACGTAGAAAGCGTAGATGGGGGTGGATTTCATGAAGTATGTCAGAGAAGGGCAGTTTTTGGGGGATATGTTTCGGACCTAATCAATGACGAAAAGAAGTTCTTCAATTACTTCTGAATGACGCGTCTTAAATTTTGGTCTTTACTGAAGGCCATAACACAAGCCATTACTGAAGGTAAATCTCCATCTCGCCCACCTATTAGAGTAAAACAAAGGTTGATGATACGCTTAAGGTAAGTACATACGTCGGTATCGGCACGCATAGCACGCGTCGGCCGGCTTTCAATTCCAGTTGCTTTATTCTCGCCGGATTTTGAAAATTCTATGTCTACCGTCCGCACATAATGTGATGTGCGCTGGTCCATTAAATGCTGAAATCATTCCTATTCCATTCTACGATTCTTGGGGGGGGGGGAGTGGCTGACTAGAGACGTATAGTATAAACACCTTCGAGTGTAGTAGATGTATCTCGCCAGTGCAGTAGTACTTTCCTCTCTGCCCATACTGAGATGGTTTCCTTGGCACTGCTTTTCGCAATGCCCACGAGTGTTTCAGGTTACATCAACACAGAATCTGTTTCTTCTCTTGCGAATGTGTCGGCCAATGCCTTCTACTTCGCAATGACCTGGAACCCAAACCAAAATTACTTTGTTCCTTTTTTCAACGCGTTTGGAGCTCAGTGCTTTCAGGACAACCTGGGTATCTGAAAAGATTTTTATAGATTTGTTTGTTAGGGGTTGTTCAGCTTCCTGATGCCCAACTCCATGGCTCTCATTTCTACTTGGAAGACGGTGGTATACCTTTAAAGTTTACTGAGATTTCAACTCTTGGATTGGTTCCAACTACTCCTGCTCCTGTCTCCAGTTCTGACTTATAGCCATCTGTGAATAGAGCAAGATCGGAGGGTCACGTGAAACTATAACTCCTCTTCGATTCGTCCCTTCTTGGAGCGCTTCGTTGTGGTCAATTAGTCATGATTTTTTTTCTAAAAGTTAGCTACTATTCATGGAGATGCGAAAGACGGCTGTCGTGAATTATATTCATCTGTTGCAAATGCCATTTAACATTAAAAAAAGTTAAATCTCAATTTAAGAAGATCACTATAATGAACTGAATAATGGTTGCCAAATACTTTTTCCTATGACTCTTTTAGACTTTTAACCTTCCCAACAAAGGAGAGGTAAGTTATTAGAATCGGTCCGTTTTCGATGAGTTTTCCGAAATCAAAGTGCGAAGTGTCATTTCCATGGCAAAATCCCCTCCTGACTGATTTTCTGAAAAGCAAATGTTATATTAATGATAACCGCTGTATGACAGTCAAGTTTGAGATTATTTGGATCATTGTCAAGTAATGTCAATATTCGAAATTGTCAGTCAGAGCGAAATGTAGGATTTATTATATTACGAGTGACCGAATGCATGCAAGACTCCATAAACCAAATGTCTGGGTACCATGATCGCCAGGCAGATGAGGGTAACATCGACGTAGAAGAGATGTAAAGCTGGAGAACTGAAGACCGCTGCTGAAGACCTCCTGTCACGAAGTGTAAAAAATTTAATGTTTCATTATTATCAGCCAATACCTTTATACAAGTTATTACTTTCAAAGGTGGCCTTTATTTGTACTGGTACTTGTATGAATAAATAATAATAATAATAATAATAATAATAATAATTGTTGCCCCGAGGGGTTGCTAGATCCCCTTAGTGGCGCCTCCCCAAGGTGGCGGATAGGGGAACGCCTCCCAGATATGGGTGGTACCGGGGAAATGAAATACCCGGGGCGGACCAAAACTAGCACAGTGGAATAGCGTCTGCATCCAGAGGATCGGCCATTCCACAATTAATAGGACACGACGGATCTCCATGTGAGGAGCGGTACTCCGACAGCGTCTGTTCTTCATGTTAGAAGCGGCTGTTCTCATAAACCCCCAGGAAGCCGCCCAACATCAAGAGGCTATTCGGTGCGTGGCGACACCGAGGGGTATACCAAGGCCAAGGATGTAAGCCAGTCGGCAACCTTCGTAGGTACATCCTCTGGAGGCAATTTGGACGACTGCCTCCAGAAATGTCGGTTGGGGGCCCTAAGGCTAACCACCTGACGGGCCCTATCTTCGGGTTCGACCACCCCGGAAGAAAAGCACCCACACCGAGCCGGTTTCGGAAGACGGCGTTGGGCAAGGTGGCGGTGCTTCGGATCGCCCTGTTGACGACCCCCGCTATGACATGGACCGTTTTAGGTGGACGACGGAGCTCAGGGATGACCTACTGAGCTGCTACGAGAGCAGTAGCCCGCGCCGTAGGGGATACATGTCCCGCATGTATGAGAGGTGGTGTGAAATGCACCCAGAGCATAGCACGCTTACCTCTCAGAATTTGCGAGATTATGTGTCGTACCTCCGGAGGCAGGGATATGTTCGTGCTCCAGCTCAGCCTGCCCCTTCGGCGGACGGAAGGCCTGTTAACCAGGCTGAAAGTTCTCCGGTAAGGCCCGCTGAGAGGGAAATCGACCAAGTCGTCTCACCTGGGGATTTCAGAGACCGAAGGGCCTTGCATAACAACGGAAGGTCCTTGAAGCTGGCAGATTTGAAGAGAGAGGATGAGGTTGTGGGTGAACGTCTTTCGGAGGCCTCTGACATTTGGAGCATCAATTGCGAAATTTACGCTGCGGCTCTGAGGCTAGCTAGACAGGGGAGAGTGAGAGACTCTCCTGTTGAGAGAGCACAGAGACGGGTGCGCCAAATGGAAGCGAAAATCCAGTTGGCTCGCCAGGAAGCATCCCGTATCCAGTGTGTGATGGAATATAGAGCAGCTGGGAAGCCTTTTACGCGCCGAGTGCGCCAGATAGCCTACGGGTTGAGGCGCGACCATCATACACTCAGTCAAGCGGTACTGGTTGTTGTCAAGCAACACTGTCTTGACAGGATACGGATGCTAATCGCTGCTAAGCGATCGTTGGTGGTGCGGGCGAGAGGTCTGGAGCAGAACAGAATGTTCTGCGAAAGGCCTTCTCGCCTTTTCCAACAGCCGCCTCCAGCCATAGAGCAGCCGCCAACTGCTGATCGCGTGGAGGCCTTTTGGAGGGACATTTACGAACAACCCAAACCTCTCTCAGCAGACACTCCGGCCTTGGCGCAGTTTGAGTCCGTTTGTAGGAGGACTCCTAACTTGAATGTACTGCGTCACCCGATAAACCCGGAAGAAATTCTTGACGCCTTACGAGGCGCAAAGAATTTCGCAGCTCCTGGCCCGGATGGTATAAACACCTACTGGTGGAAAAAATTCCCCAGTTGCCACCGGCATTTAGCTAGAGTTTTTAACTCGTGGCTAAATCAGGAGCAGCCAATTCCGGCTTGGTTTGTCGAGGGTCGAACCGTGCTTCTCCCGAAGACCGGAGATTTGTCTGATCCCAAAAACTACAGGCCAATAACATGTCTGAACGCGTGTTACAAGCTCTTCACCAGAATCTTGTACATGCGTATCCTTCAAGCTGTAAATCCTGTATTTCTCGACGTGTATGAACAGAGAGGGTCAAAGAAAGGAGTAGCTGGCTGCAAGGAGAACCTGTTGATTGACCGATGTGTCACGCAGGACTCTGTGCAGTACAAGCGAAACCTTTCTATGGCCTGGATTGACTATCGCAAGGCATTCGACAGCACGTCTCATGAGCTCATTGTGCGGCTGTTGGAATGTCTTTCGGTGGATAATCAGATAGTGGGGTGCATCAAACAACTGATGCCACTCTGGAAGACCCGGTTCACCATAACATCAGGTGAAACTCGGGTTCAGACAGAGTTGGTGTCATTGAAAAGAGGTGTCTTCCAAGGAGACTCCTTGAGTCCCTTGCTCTTTTGCATCTCACTTTTGCCTCTGTCCATAGCGCTGAGAAATACTAAAGGATACAGCTGTGGCACACCCAATAACCGGAGGCACAAGGTCACCCATCTGTTTTATATGGATGACCTAAAACTTTATGCCTCCGGCCAACGCGAACTACAACAATCGCTGAGGGTGGTGCAGGAGTACAGTCATGCTATCGGAATGGAGTTCGGGACAGACAAATGTGCATTGGTTCATCTCAAGAAAGGACGAAGCGGAGATAGTGGAGATGAGGAACAGCTCGTTGATGGGAGCATCTTGCGACAACTGCATGCCGGAGATACTTATACCTACCTTGGAGTGGCGCAGCGTCATGTCCAAGAGGCAACATTGGTTAAAGAGTGTCTCCGCCGCAAGTATTTGCACCGACTCCGGCAGATCTGGTCGTCAGAACTGTCCGGCAAGAACAAAGTCGCTGCCACAAACATGCTTGCGGTCCCATTGTTATTATACACCTTTGGTGCTATACACTGGAAAGTGAACGAGCTGAAGGAAATCGACACGAAGACCCGCAAAAGGATGAATATGGAGAGAAGCCTGCATCCTAAGTCCTCTGTCCCGCGAATATACCTCCCGCGACACCTGGGAGGGCGTGGACTATTGAGTTTGGAGCGTCTGCACAACAGAGTAGTACTGGCCACTGCCTGCTATGTAACCAACAGCACCGATCCCCTGATCCGCTTCGTGCGAGAGCACGAGAATGCGGGAAAAGGAGCCTTTCTTTTTAGCGCAGCGAAACGAGCAGCCGAGGAGCTCAGCCTCACACTCGACTTCAAGCGGAGGTGTCAGCAGTCCATTACGGAACTTGCTCCCGCAGAATTAAAATCCCACCTTAAAACTGCCGAAGTCGACTTCCTTTTAAGACTTCATAAAGATAAGCCAATGCATGGAATCTTCTACAAACATCTGGAAGAGCATGGCTTGTCTGAGCAGTTGACCTTCTCTTTCCTAAGGTCTAGTGGGTTGAAGTCGGAGACTGAGGGCTTTATAATGGCTTGCCAAGACGGTGTCTTCAACACCTTGGTGTACCGTAAAAGGGTTATGGGTCTAGATGTACCCGACACCCTTTGTAGAGCTTGCCGACAGGCGCCAGAGACGCTTATGCATCTCTTGTCGGCGTGTAAGACGTACGCTGGGACGGCTTACGTCCATCGGCACAACGCGGTTCTACGAGTGCTCTACTATCATTTGAGGCACTCATACGGTATCGATGAGACACCGGTGCTGCCATACGCTCCAGGGGATATAGAGTCCGTTGTGGAGAACGAGAGATGCCGGATTTACTGGAACTACTCGTTCCCCACGCTCGAGCTTGTACAGGCAAACAAGCCCGACATAGTCCTTCTCGACCACCAACAGAAGACGATGTTCGTTATTGAGTTTTCGGCGCCTGCCGAGGTGAACATCGTCTCTAAGGAGGAGGAAAAGCGGACCAAATATCAGGAGTTGCTCGGACAACTTCGCAGGCTCTGGCCAGACTACACTGTAAGTCTGCTGGTTATGGTCGTTGGATCCCTAGGTGGAATGAGGAATACGCTGCTCTCTGCACTGCGCAAAATACCGGTGTGCCGTGCGGCGGCGCACATCTTAGCCGCCAGAATGCAGAAGGCAGTCATCCTTGGGTCCCTTCGTCTACTTAGGGCGCACGATTCGCGGACCCAGTGATTGCTCACCTCACGGTGTGAGGAGTAGTCATTGGGTATTGGAACAGCAGCCCGGTGTGTCGGAGCCCGGGCTGCACTTTTTTGTTTTAAACAAATAATAATAATTGTTGTGACAATAATTAGTGCCACTTTGATGTTAGAAAATTTGCGACTTTTTATGAATTTTTATTCCGCCATTATGAAAGTGCCATAAGAAAACATGCTCTCCTCCAAAAACATCTAAA
Organism: Callosobruchus maculatus; assembly: GCA_951848785.1. NCBI lineage: Eukaryota > Metazoa > Arthropoda > Insecta > Coleoptera > Chrysomelidae > Callosobruchus > Callosobruchus maculatus. Next base: position 7,544,244 of record CATOUR010000100.1, read on the forward strand.
ACCAACTCATATAGAAAACAAGAAAAGCTTAAACCAGTATTTATCTACCTTTCAGTCCATTTTGCATTTCATTTGTTGGTTGAAATCTTTCTGGCCATCGATTTACTCTCAGCACGTTAAGAGGTCAACCTTGCACAATTTAATTAACAATATTCTTAGTAACATTCGTACATAGTTTTTCAACATTCATCGTCGTTGCTTCTGATTTTTAAGCAGCTTCGAATTCATAGATAAGTGTTTTTTTAGCGTCGCCTTACCTTAAGCAACGGAAGGAACCTGCAGTGCAACAATATGAATAATTGAAGCCGGAATGTTACAGTTTTTTAAAATTTCTTAAATTTAATCATGCAGCTGTGATTTTTGTAAAATTTATGCTATAAATCGAACAAATCATATTTCACCGAAAATATGGGTTTTCACGCTAATTTGTGATACACGATGTCTTGCTTTCGCGAAACAGGGCCGCCTTGACCGCTTTGAAGGCAACATACAAATCAGAAACAAATATACAAAAAGGGCTTAGACTGTCAGTTTATAACATTTAGGCCCGATTTTATCAACGCAGGCATTTTAATAAAGGCTTTGAACAATCAGAGCAGCCCATTAAAAAACATGCATCTGTCAAAGTTCTCTTGAAATTTACTACAAAAAGGTGAAAAAAGACCCTTTAGTATCTTTTCAACTCCGATTTTCCATCCTAAGTGGGAGAAGACTTGCATTTTCCTGTTTAACAAAGAGTTTAGCAATTGCTAATCTCAACCAATCAGATTCCACTAAACCGATACGTTTGATCACTGGATCAACTGTACTGTTAATGTAATGATAATGATGACAAGAAATTCTAATTACTACATTATTTTGATAAAATAATAATTTACAATCGATAATAATTATAAATGCCTGCAATATACCTTTGTATTATAGTAAAAAGGGACAAAAATAACATTTTATTGCATTTCACAAACTAGGCACAGACTAATTAACAAGTGTGCATTACTGGTTGCCTATCCTTCTTATCAGCAAAGCTTCTGAGCTGGCAAAAGTAAACGTATAACCTTATTTTTCCTAAACTATAAACCTTTCGTATAGTCAGAAAGCGAATAAAGTGCTGTGTATAATTTTTATTCATATGCATGCCTGACAAGGTGTTTCTGCGCTACGGTGTATTTTACGCAGTGCCTTTACAATCCTTACGTCCTCCGTGAATATTTCTATAAGAAGGACTATAACAAACATGCATCCAGTCTATAATCAATCTGGCTGCAATTGCAATTGGTAAATATACAATAATTATAAGGTAAACATTAAAAATATAGCATTAATTTGCAAATCAATCGCTTTGTTCTGATTTTTGGCTATGATTTTGACCCATGAATCCTAAAATATTTTTGATAAAAGTGTCATCCAGCTTTGACGTTTTGTTTCCAATACTGATAAAATACTACTGGATGATACTTATTAACATACCCAATAGAAATCTTTTGCTAAACAACATCCAATAGAAAAGCCTTGTCAAAGTCGTGGTTAAATATGCATGTTGATAAAATCGGCCTAAATCTTCTTCCGTGAAGCTTTGCTTTGCAAGGCAGTCGCAAGGGAGTCATTAATAAGTATTTATCTTCTTTTTAATTTAATATTCATAAGTTATTTACATAGTTATTAAAAATTAAATACATGGCGCGATACTTTCCACGCTATAAACACTTTTTATCAGTGGATAATTGTATATTTTATTTCTTACTACGCCATAATGTTTTGTGTTCCTTTCTCGGTTAAATAAGCTTCTCAATAATGTTCTATTCGTTTTTTATCGTTGTGCTTTTTATCAATATACTTGCGACCTTTAGACTGAGTATTTGTCCCCAGGGGGTACAGCCCACAAAGAGTGGTTTCTTTAATGATAACTGTTGCGTAAACTACCTGGAACGCATTTTTTCCCGTAGTACACCACCATCCCCTCATCATATACGGAAATAGATAAGTGACCTAAAATTCAACTCCAAGTATTCCGTGTAAGACGTATGTCCCTCCATACTACATATTAAGGAGGTTGCAAGGCAGCAGAAGTTAACGGATCCATAATTCTATTTAAGTGCCAGGCGCATTGTAACCGTTGTTGGTAAGTACTTCTAACTAAATAATGCATACAGAAGTTGGAGCCCAGGATCTTGCATTACTTACACACTGCATACATGGATGCGCTTCAGGGCATTCAGAGCTTTCTGGAAGAGATCGATTTAATAGAGGAGCTGAAGTTTGCTACAGAAGGAAGTGACGTTTATTTCATACAAGTAATTTACAGGAACAAAGAATGTAGTCAAGCTTATTGGCTCACTATTTTTGGCCTATCATGTTACGATACCGTTTTTGCCTTTCAAGAAATTGTCGTGTAAAATATATGAGGACCCCTGGTAAATAAGTATCATCAACAACAACGATCCACGCCGAACGTTGCACTACTAAATTATAGCTTATCTAATGGTTACAGGTTACGTGAGATCAACCAATCAATCAAAATGTATTGGTATCCTGACAAGTCCTTGTCGTCACTAAGTTCAAATTTAATCCTTTCGAAGGAACTATAAATTAAATAGGCTATTGTTTTTCATGTCTTAATGATTGTTCTGCCGTCATACAGCACAATCTTCCAATCACCGATCTGGTAGTAATATATGGTATCAAATTTCATGACAACTAAGCCATTAGTTAATTATTAATTAATACGAACGTATAATCGTCGCTGAATATATATACTAATTAGTCCTCAAGTGTGTATTCAAAGGCAACATCTAGATAGAAAGTACAGAGTGTCATCAAAATCTTTTTGATTAATACATTAATACAAAAAAATGTCAACTCCCCGAAAAAAAAAAAAACTTGAAGATAATCGGAACACGCCTAAGAACGAAGTTTAGAACAGTTCTGAGGACTTTTTTTCTGTTATTGCTCTGCTGCCAATATACTAATTTTCAAAAATATCACAACATTATTTACTAAGATATATCATCATATCACAGTCCAAATTTTATCAAAATTGGTGTAGCTGAAATACACAGAAATAGCTTCATGAAACTGCCAAAACGCTTATTATTACGAAACCCAAGATTTTGGCGATTACAGTACACTTCTTACCTATAGCGTTAAAGGCAATATGATTGAATAGGTAATATGGAAACCCCCAAGAAGTATTGAATCCAAAACAGGAATCTTTCGAAGACGATACCAGATGCGTCTGACATACAGGGAATTGAAAATACAAATAAATGTAGTATTTTAAACGGTCCTTCTTCAATGCCAGTTTAAAGTGCCTTCTCGGCTGAAAATTCGAATTTTTATTCTGTACTGGTACCCTAAACGATTTTGAAATTTTTACTTGGCTAGTACAATCTGGGACGAAAAAGGATGAAAAATAAAGCTCCCAGAAGTCATATTCGAATCGAAAAAGTATCTGTAAACACGACACACATATATATGTGAGTCGAAGTACGTTCTGCTTGTTAGTCATAATGCATTATATTTCATGCAGCAGTAAAAAAATTGACATTTAAGGAAGAATTAATAAGAGTAATAAAGATGTCTAACTACCTTCGTCAAAAAATAATATAATTCTGAACTATCCTGAGGTTTTTAGTGTCAAGAGTAATCAAAATATCTAATTTACAAGAATATTAGAGACTGGACAGGAATAAGCAGTGCAGAACAGCTATTCAGAATAGCTTAAAGCCGTGAACAACTCGCCATTGTAATTGCCAACGTTAGGGGGACCTGATATCGCACCGAAAGAAGAAGAATTTACTATTAGATGTTCAAAGTGTAATTTTGGAATAGCTTCTTTTGGTATCATTTTAAAGCATTCTCACAGCTAAAAGACCTAGTTTGCAATCCAACTTAATATCCCGAATACTTTAGGTCTCAAAATCTGGATAAAGCAGGTCGTGAGAGTCTGTGAAAAAATCTCTTTCAAAAATCGTAATTAAATCCAAGGAAAGTCTCTGTAAACATCACATATGCATAACCGAGGCATGCTAGTGGGATCTGATTCATCAATTTTTTTTCACTCAATCCTTTAATATTTAGCTATAATTGATAACATCTTTTGCTGCAGTAAACACATTTGGCGTTTTTACATGAAATTAACCAGTTAAGGGGCCTGAGTATACACAGTAATACATATGTATTTGCCATGTTAAAGCACGGAATCCCATTTCCAACGCACCTCACTTGTTATTCGAACTACATACACAATATTTCAGAAGGTGATAGAAAGGGAACAGGTGGCCACGCCTCCTCGCTATCACGGAAATATGTCTTTTCTTGTATTCTCAATGTCGAGCGCTATACACTAGAGGCTTAATAAGAAAGCCTTACTCGCAATATCTGCTTCTATCGAACCCAAGAAAAGTATATAAACACGGTATACATATGTACATTCATATACATGTGCATCAAATCGTGGTATTATCTGCTTTACACGTTTTGCTCATTGGTATTACGTATTATATTCTGATTTATGTTCCAAGTTGGGTTAACTAAAGCTGCTTAAAGCTAACAACGTGCAACGCTATGCATGTATGGCAAACCGAAATGTTCAACCGCAAAACTTTTGCATTGCATACCAGCTTGATCCTGGAATTCGTTGGATCGAATTCGATTTCCTGATTATCCGTCATATCTGATGCTCATAATTATGTACGCCTCGATAGCAAAGGGCACATTCCCAAATCCCAGCATTATGCAAATACTTGTTTCCATCACATTCGGACAAAGGTGGATTGATGCCGATAAACCAGCTGTCGTTTTAGTGATTCGTTTATCTTTTTGAATGATTGTTTTTGGAAGAATCGTATAAAGGGAAATAAGAATGTAGCATCCAAGCTAGCATTTATCCAAAGTGATAATTCAAGAGAAATATTGATCATAGTTGAACTTGATCCTTACTTTTGTCAACCACGAATCAACCAAGAACCATATAAATATAACTGTGAGTGACGGACTTTGTTCAGCCGCAAAAAACTTGTGTGATTTTCGTTACTTGATTCGCGCATCATATTGAATAGTAAATATTTTTTAATATTTCTTGGAACTTAAAAAATCTATCCTTGTAACAATCACGTTAAGCACCCATCATTTCCGCCCATTTATCCGCGGCCGTATCTACTAACTTTTTGTCTTGCCTCTACTTTACCTAAAATAGATTCACAAATTACTACAATCCGTACATATACAATACGATTTGGCGAAATTCAAAGTGATTTTCCAAACTAAATAATGTAAATGTCCATTGAGGATCCACAGTTGACACATGATTGATGATTAGTTGTTATAATCAAATTAGGTTAGAATAATTCTAATAATAATTCTAGTTGATATACGATAAACTTGAACTACAACTACTTACTACTACTAACCTAAATATCACACTTCTCTAGTAAAGCTTCAGATAAGCTTAAATCAACCACATGATACTTCAATCGGTAGAATGTAACTGGCGCTACAATATAATTGAAAAAAATCATATACAGGACTGATTTAAGAATATTTTATATTTGAATCGATCATACTACAAAATACTTTAATTTAGTCTATACGAATATACGCTCTCCACCGATTCGATTCTCGATAATCTCAGTATGTGAATAACGTCGTGACAGATGACGAAACGATGTACTATTACCATGCGTCGACCAAGGCACATTCAAAATACACAAGATCAAACCGATAAAAGTATTGGACAAAAATTTAGTTTCACTATTATCTATTTAAGCGTAGCTATATTATTATTTAGATTCCTCAATGATGTCAACCACAGTGTATCTAATACATACACTGTGTTATCAACTGAACCAGATCCTTATTGTTGCAATAAAAGTCGCTAGTTTCACCTGGATAGCTGCTTTACTCACAATGATGTTTTTATAATTAATACAAATATACATATCTAAACTAGAGTATACTCATCGCGACTAGCGTTCTATAACTTATGTAGAACACTCCCGTAGAATCAAAATATTATTATAAGTTAGAAGTTGACACTATTTTTCTTTGTGTTCAATAAAACTTTTAGTGAATTTTGCAGTTTTCGGTTATTATACCAAAAAACGGCGATGTCACTAGGAATTAGGTATATCATAGATGGTTGGTGGAATAATAAATGCTTTTTCCTATAAGACCAAGATTGTTGAAATTCATTCAGTCTTTTAGGAGTTTCAGCTCTCTATTTAAAGGAACATTCAATTATCCCCTACCACTTTATCTTAATAGATAGATGAAAAAGTGTTGAACAGAGGTTGCTCCAGTGAATCCTATCATTGAAAACCTCATATTTTTTTGGTAACATTTACCAGGTGGATTTCAGCGAAAAATCACTTCAAATGTTCAAATGTTCAAAGACGACGCCTTCATGAAAATCTAAAAATATTTTTTGTTATCTTTTTTTAACAACCTTAGGCCGCTTTCTGATTTGTCGGTGCGGGAGCGGCGCGGATTCGGTTCGCTCGGTATACGCGGTACCGAAAGCTTGCCGAGCACCTATATTTCAATGTGCGTTTTCTGATTGACGCGGAACGAAACGGTCCATCTCCGCGCCCGCACTTTCCGCGTCAATCAGAAAACGCGAATTGAAATATAGGTGCTCGGCAAGCTTTCGGTACCGCGTATACCGAGCGAACCGAATCCGCGCCGCTCCCGCACCGACAAATCAGAAAGCGGCCTTAGTAATTATGCTTTTTACCGCAAGTCTTAATGACGAACAGTTTGCAAGATATAGCACCTTGCACTAACCACTGGATATAAATGAAGTCAAAAATATAAGTTTTGTTCACATTACATTCAGATTTCAGTTAGAGCCGACACTTCTATACTGAAGTATCGTTATTATGTAGAGCTGAGTAATGATAAAAATGTAATTATCTATACAAAATGTCTATTATAATAATGCAGAAGGTGGTAGGAGATCAAAATAATCGCACATATTGCAATAGATAAAAACCAAATGAATTAATCTATTTATATATTGACATCTGATTATACACAGGCAATATATATGTTTTGACTACACTAATGACCGCGCCAGCCACCGACCCAGCTCAGTAAAAAATGCCGAAAGGGATTACCGTTGTCGGATTCGTCGGGCGTCTTGTGAAGGCATAAGGCATACTTTGTAGTGTCGGCAGTCGGTAGGAGCACCAAAAATTTAAACAAATCTTATATTTCTGACTTCAATTATACCTTGATAGAATAATTTCATTATAATTATTATCAGTAAACAGTGACCATCAACTTATGATTGTTATGCATATTATTTATTGTTTTATGTTTACTGTTTGTGGATCAATGACAAGAAATTCCTTATCATAGATATAGCTATTATTGTTTAATAATTGCCAAGCGTAAATTAAATGAATACACTATACTTGTGAAGAAATCATTATAGCAATAATTGTTTAGTTCAATGCTCAAAAACGATTGACAGACTCTGTGTGCAAAACATATCTCTGTGAACACTTCATTTAAGCCTCCAAGAAAAATAGATACTATCGCTGATCAACTCTATCAGCAGATTGTATTAGGTAGGTCAGATTGCAGTGCATGCAAGCATGGTTCCGAAATGCATTCGATCAAATTAGATTTCCCGATTATCCATCGTATTTGATGCTCATAGTTATGTGCGCTCCGATACGTAGCATTCTGTAAATACATCTGTTTGCATCACCTAAATTCAGGGACAGTTTGATGCTGATAGATCGGATATTCATCTGATGTGGTCGGTGTTTTACTCAGTGATGCGCCTTCCTTTGTTTGTTTTGAAAATACGATTAGATCGCAGAAATTGATGGCACACAGTATACTGTTTTACGTAGCACGGTTGTGAAGGAATCCAGTGCGAAATAAACTGCCTTAACCCTTAACATACACACTTATTTTTTATGGCACAATTCTCACAATTGGGTCTGACTAACAACAAAGTTATTTTTCCAAATTTTTGAATTAAGTTTTATAACTAGAGAATTTCACTAATTCATTACTCAAATATATTTTGTTAACATAAGATTTCAAAAAAATAAAGAAAAAAGAAAATACATGATCAACTGTTTACATAAATGTAACAACACTTAAATTCTTAACCGAAAACTGAGACACATACTGAGAAATGAAAACAAAAAAATGAAGACAAGATAACAAAACTTTTGTGACTCGTACTTTTTGCACACTGTCGCTATTTGATACGCTAGTAAGCAGTATTTGCGCTAAAACTATTTGATACTGAATTTAATAATCCTTGTCGTTGGCTCAACCACTTTGTTCTCGGTTGTTGTTAGTGTCGTGTCGTCGGGGTAGCTTACGTATTGCATCAGCCATATTTTGAGGTTTATCGATGACTTACATGTGCAATTATTGTATAACCCATAATATAATTTTAAGTGTGGTGAAAACCATTTTAATAAGGCGATCATCATATTGCAATTTTCATAATTCTTAAACAATTATTCTTTATGTTAATTACAAATAACAAATTTACACGGTAATTTGTTTAGTCTGGTATCACAGAGTCGAAATTTTTGGGTCAATGATAATTTTTTCTTAGAATTTCAAAAGAATTCATTTATTTAAAAATATAAAAGTTAGCACAAACGTAACTCAAAATTAACAGTCTAACCTACGCTGACGCATTTCATGCTCAGTCGTCCGGCAAAGTCACTGCATGCTAAATTTTATAATCTCTGCGATATTCATTTTTTTTTCTGATATCGACTTATACAGAAAATTGTGATTATCCCCTAAACGGTTCACTTTAAGTTTCATGTGTGATACATAAAGTCACATTAGAATTCACCAAGGAATCTAAATATGCAATAATATATAGGGTGTTATATTTTAGAAAAATATAACTTTGATACGTTTCGTGTTTTGGTGATACCCTGTATAACATAAAAATATCTCCAAAATGTAGCGTTAATGGGTGACTATCCATCCGAAATTATTATTTTCTTTTTCATCAAATACTTTACCCATAATGCTCCGTGCGGAATAACGTGAATAACCCGGTATGTGCCCAAGAACTGCTTATTTTTTTAACTATCATGTGTAGTATTTTAGAATCAATTTAAAAACATGAGTTCGATTCAATGAAAGGTTGTAGTTGGAGAACTCATTGAAATTCAATACTTCCTTGTTGTTGGATCCACAACGTTACCACATGTATCTTTCCCATGGATAAAACATTGCTGTATTTGGGGAATACGGAATGTAGCAGTGAATCTCTACGCCAGTTCGATGTTCAGCAGTCTGATTTTGACGCATTTTGAAAACAAGTATACATAAATCTAGAGGAAGTATCGAGGTAATCTGACTTCAGTTTAATGGAAAGAAGCATCACACTCTCTTAACCAAGCACTGGAAAAAATAAGGACCTCTCACCTTGCAGAAGGGGAGTAAATTGAGCATCACTTGGTCTATTAGCGACCGCCTAGTCTGAAATATACTGAGGCATTCCTCCTGGGGCAGATAAAAGGCATAAATCAAACTTAACAACCTACGAGTAACTTACACCTCGTGAAATTGCCGAATCGTTGAATTTACATAAAATCCACCCCAAGCCACTGCTACTGCTGTTATTATTACTCTATCCTCCCTCCGTAGTCAGGTCTGCACCCTAGGGCTAGAGTTAATTGTCTTAACTGATCAAGATTGTTGATAACATTATTATTTTGTTAGGGAAATATTGTTTGTTTGTTACAGAATCATATTCCACACGTAATGCAAACGGATATAGACACCGGATAGTGAAAAGCCTAGATATAAAAACTTGAAACCAATATATACTTTCGATAATTATGTGATACTGGTGTATTATACAGGCGAGTGTTAAGTTAATACTTTTTTTTAACTGTGTATAGAAGTCCATAAAATAAACAACATTTTCAAATACATTTTTCCAGAAAACTGAAACTAATCTAAAAAAGTATCAACTTAGGACTCACCCTGCATATATCACAGTAATTGGTTCCCCTGAAAGTATCTGATTTATTCTTTATTGAATTTATGCAAGCTGATTCACAACTTAAAAACTGTGTACGTTTTAATCATTGCCATGGTGTAATTTGTTTTTAATAAATACACACAAAGTAAAGTAATGTCAATTTCAAACTTATTTTATTCAGATACTATGGTAGCGTTGTACAATTGTACAATTGTACATAATACGGTCGAATTATGATGAGTATACTCTAGTTTAAATATGTAAATTTGTATTAAGTATATAAGCATAGTTGTGAGTAAAGCGGTTATCAATGTTGAACTACCGAGTTTCATTGCAAGTATGAGGATATGATTAAATTGATGCTATTGATACATCTAAATAATAATATAGCTACGCATAAATAAATACCAAATCTGTGCCAAATAGTTCGGCAGGTTTGATTTTGGCTGCTTTGAATTCATTGTAATAATATAATAGGTACAAAAGTTTTGCAGTACAGCTTCATTTATTTCTTTTCTTCAAAGTACATTCACTAAATACACCTTTGATATCACTGTTCTTCGAAATTACTATTTAAACTGGTTCTACCAAGTGTCGCTTTTGTATGTATAATGCTACTAATAGCAGGAGAACTACTGTAATTCAATGCTGTTGTCAGCAATATTATTTGGTATATATTATTTTCATCAATTCATCAAATTTCTTTCTTTCACTGGAATCTACCATATCCGACCTTAGAAAAACTGCTAGACAGACATATTAGGGATAATGTTCTGGTTGACAGACCACTACATTTAGACCTGTATGCATACAGAAGGAAAATCAACAGAAACAGCGCTACATCAGCTAGTACAGGCGGCTGAATATGCACTGGAAAACAAAGAGGTGCTACTCTGCACCTTCTTAGATATACAAGGAGCCTTTGACAATACAGCCCTAAACTCGATGTACTATCGCCATTACTCTGGAACCTCGTTGTTGACGAGCTAATCAGTCTTCTAGACAAGGATGGACACAGAACTCTAGGATATGCGGACGATCTGGTAATTTTAGAGCAAGGAAAATTCAACAGCACGGTTAGAGACAAAATGCAAAGGGCTCTAAACGCTGTTACAAGCTGGACCCATAAGGAAGGACTGAACGTCAGCCCCTCCAAAACGTCCATAATTGCCTTCACCAGAAGGAAAAAAGTCGAGGGACTAGGACCTCTACAACTTCTGGGTAGCCAAATACAGGGGAGGTTAAATACTTAGGAGTAGTACTAGACTCTAAGCTAACCTGGAACCCTCAGCTCAAAAGAGCGAAAAGAAGAGACGAGATGGCATTAGTGCTATCGAGGCGCTCGCATAGTAAGACATGGGGTCTAAGTCCAGCCATGGTGCATTGGACATACACAATGGTGGTGAGACCCATGATTACATATGCGTCTTTGGTCTGGTGGCCAAAGATGAAACAGCGAGCTGCTATAGCAGAGCTAAGCAAGGTGCAAAGACTTGCTTGTCTGTCCATAACAGGGGCAATGAAAAGTGCACCCACTGCAGTCTTAGAGACCATCCTGGACCTCCCCCCGTTGCAAATTGTAATAATGGGCGAGGCGAGAATGGGCTACTCTAGACTACAAACCCTACCAAGAGGAATTTACAAGGATCTTGGACACAACCAAATCGCAGAATATGTGGGGCACACCATAATGGATGCTAGAAAGGACCACATAACTCCGAAATACATCTTCAACAAGAAATTCGAAACTATAATGAGAGATCGAGAACTCTGTGAAGTAAACAACCTGCATGGGGAAATAGTCTGGTACACAGATGGATCAAAGACCGAGCAAGGCACAGGAGCGGGGATCTTTGGAAGAGGAACTAGACAGAGCATTCCGCTAGGAAAATACGCCTCGGTATTTCAGTCAGAGGTGTACGCCATCCTGCAATGTGCAAGGATCAATAATGAACGATCCTACAAAAACAAGAGGATCGCAATACTTACAGACATTCAGGCTACACTTAGGGCACTAGAAGCGCGCAAAGTTACGTCTGCTCTAGTCTGGGAATGCTTACAGGAACTCGGAAGACTGGCAGAACACAACAAAGTAACTTTGGAGTGGGTGCCTGGACACTCAGGTATAAGAGGCAATAAAAGGGCGGACGAGCTAGCAAGACTAGGCTCGTCTGCCCTATACGTTGGAGCAGAACCCACCCTGGGGGTGCCTAAAAGCAAAATCAGACACCAGGTGGGAGAATGGGTGAAACATCAGCACAAGGAGCAGTGGAACTTGTTGCCAGGATGTGTTCATGGAAAAATATTCATTAAAGCTCCATGCAAGAAGATAGCTGAAACACTGCTCTCCTTGAGTAGGAATCAGCTCCGAATAACGACGGGTCTCCTCACAGGACATTGTGGCCTGAAGGAACACTCTACAATGGAGACCGCAACTGCAGATTATGTGGAAGAGGAACTGAGTCAGCCCTACATGTGCTCTGTGAGTGCGAAGCGCTAGATCACAAGAGACAACAGCTCTTTGAGAAGACCAAGCTAGAACCAATGGAGTACGGCTCAGCACCAGGACCAGTAGGTAAACTGCATAAACTTATGCAGGGATCCAGATTGCTGGAGTGGATACTGTAAAAGAGAGGAGCAATAATACAATAGGCCTTAAGGCTTAAGTATTGACGGGGACAGCAAGGTCGGACGGCTCCTGGAAAAAGAAATCTACCATATCACACACTTAAGTTTTTTACTTTCCAGATATACTGTCGTTATCCTATAGCCTCAACCTATACCGCACGGTTTGTGGCAATTGCTGGACAAATATAATTGAGCTATTTTTATATTTTTAGTCTTTTTACTATTGCTACTTCGCCACTAACGCGATTGCTAAAAACGATACGCGCTTCCCACGCTCGCTACGGTAGTGATACTGTGTCAAAATTTCAACAAAATCAATTCAACGATTTCCCCGTTACACAAAACAGAACGATTCAAAGCAATGCTCCCATAATATGTATACCTACCATAGAAAATTCGAAGTCCATTTTGGTTTGTGCAATAGGCAGGTATTACTCGGATAGGCCTAAAACAGTGGATTAAGCGCCTAGGTCTTTCTTTAACAGGTCAATAGACAGCCTATTATGAGTACAAAACATTTTTCAGTTTTACAACCCCCACCTCCAACCACCATAACTTAATCCCCAACCACCCTAACTCAACCCCCACCCAAAAAAAGTGGAAAATGATCAGTAACACCTAAAATGCATCAAAACGAAGATTGAAGGACATTTGGAATTTTTCGTTTTTTGCTAATCACTCCGCCGCCCATGTACTGATTTTCAAAGTTACAGCCGCATTACCTGCTATGGTCCCACAGCATATAGCTACCCAAATTTCATCACAATCCATGCAGCGGTTACTGAGACTACGAGGCTAGAAGGACGCCAACAGAAGACAGACCGAGAGACAGACCGACGGAAATGAGTGACGTGGATTTCCGGTATGTAGACATCATAAAACGCCCAAAAACCATATTATCTCAAAATCTAAAATTTTTGGGGTCATAATACCTACTTCCCTCACCTATCATCGGTGTGAGAAGAAGTTTGACTAGAAGCAATTATTGCTGTATTTTCTAGCAATTGATTGACCTTTATTCGTTAGATGGCGCGCCGTTTTTCTCCTCACAAGTCTAGCGCAAACTACACGTTTAGCATAGATAGGGAACTTAACCAATAAATAATGAAAGGAAATCATGCCACTAAAGAAGATTTAAGGGCAGCTAGAGACTGTTTATGTTCAAGTGTTACGCATGTTCGAAATTTGGATCAGATCCGGATCTGATCTGGATTGAAAAATGATCCGGATCTGCTAACAGCACTAGGCTAGGCACGTGTATACGCAGCTATTACGTAAGGGTATCAGTATCTTTCCCCGTATTGACCCTCGCGTCTCGCCATTACTTTATCTAGTGACCGCATACCGCAAATATTGACCTAAATGTATATCTGGCCCCGCGCACCTGATACCAGATCCCGTCGTCCGGAGTCTAAGTCAAACAGGCAAAGCCGAGCTGAACTGATAACAATTTCGGGGGCCCGACGTTGGCTTCGGCAGCTTACCGACAAATATTTGAATTCCGCACCAACTTTCGCAAGAAGCTTACGAGTTTATTAGTTTAGTTGCAGCACTGGCACAGGGGCAGCTTTATGAGCAACCACGAATGGTGCGTGGCAGCGATGGCACAGGACTGATGTTTCATGAGGCTGAAAGAACTGCTGTTTGAGGATCAGTGGTGCACTGGAGGGCCATATTTATAGTAGTCCCTCAGTAACGATGAATGAAAGAAGGAGGGGGAGCTTCTGGTGACCAGAACCAGCAGTGTACGTACAAACTTACAAGCGGGACCTTATGCACCTCCCAAGTCCAGCTCTCATCGCAAAGATGTATACATCAGAAAATTCTAACACTTTTCGTTTCTGTAATAAGCAAGGCAATGCTCGGATAGATCTAGAAAACTAAATTATGCCCCTAGGCCTTTTTTCACAGGTCAATGGGCAGTCCATTATGAGTAAAAAAAAATTCAGTTTTACAACCCCTCACACTCAAACCACCCCAAATTCACCTCCACCCAGAAAAAGTAGAAAAAGACTAGGCACCCTTAAAATGCCTAAAAACGAAATTTAAGCTGATTTTATATTTTCATTTTTTTTATTATTGCTGTGCCGCCACTGACACTATTTCTAACAACTATACGCGTTTTCCATACTCGCGACGGTAGTAATACTTTGTCAAAAGTTCATTAAAATCAATTCAATAATTTCCAAAATGCACAATACAGAAGTATGTATAATACATCAAAAAATTATAGGTTCCTTGGTTTCTATAATAAGCAAGGCTACGGTCGGATGAACCTAAAGAAGTGTATCATGCCGCTAAGTCTTTCTCTCACAGGTCAATGGATAGTTTGTTATGAATACAACAAATTTTTCAGTTTTACAACCCCCCCATCCCCCGACCGTTCCAATTTCACCCCTACCCAAAGAAAGTAGGCAATGATCAGGAACCTCCAAAACGCATAAAGACGAAGTTTCATCAGAAATCCATACAGCGGTTACTGAGATTACGATGTTAAAGAAACGCCAACAAACAGACAGACCGACAAACAGATCAACGGAAATGTGTGACTTAGATTTTCTTTATGTAGACATCAACGCCCAAAAGGTGTATTATCTCAAAATCGAAAATTTTCCCCTCCTCACCTATTGGTGTAGGAAGTAAAAAATTGTATTGAAGCCAGTAGGACATTGTCTGCAATTAATCCCGTTCAAAACATCTACAACAGTGCAGCAGAATATTCTAGAGAATAGCCTTTTATGCAGTGCCTGCGCTTGACAAGAATCTGCAGCTCTAACGACTGAAATTCAGGTTGAACTTTTACTATGATGGAATGTCTGGATAATAACCCTTATCTTTATTTACACTGTTAAACAGGCCATGAAATCGCATAGCACGTGGTGAAATGTTTAATGTTATTTCTGAAACAGAAAGCTTCTATGCAGAGTTGTAATAAGGGACAGAGCGGGAAAATAACTACGTAAAACAAACACATGCATGTATAATTTGTTTGACCTTCGAATGGATAATGAATTTCTTTCGCTTGCTCCTTGAATGTTATTTTTTATTCATTTTGATAGTATGTGGTGGAACTTCTATATCCTCAGGTCTGTAAAAATTGGTTTCCGATGCTCTGCCGGAACAAAGTCCTTTTAATTATCCAAACATTTTTTGTATTATCTCGTCTCTCTAATGGTCCCAAATCATGTATTTATCGCGCAAAGATTTTGTAGAGTGATTGCGCCAAAATAAATTCTAATTTTTATAGGGCTTTATTGTTTTTTATCGATTATTCTACCTTTTTAAGAATTTTGCGTAATTCCGCTGAAAACATTTTATGTACTGCTTTCTTCTTATGAAAAAACTGAAGGCAAGTTGTTTGACAGTACTTCTCACACTAGTCTGAGATCCTCTTGCAACCAAATCATCGCCCGTCCGCCGGCAAGAAAAAAATGTTCATGCCGCTAGGTCCTTCTTTCACGTAGGTCAATGGATAGCCCATCATGAATACAACGAATTTTTCAGTGTTAGCTCTTTCCAACCCACAGGCAACTACAATTTCACAGGCACCCCAAAACAAGAGAAGAAAATTACCAGGAACCTCGAAAACGCCTAAAAACGAAGTTTCAGCTGTTTTATATTATAAATCTTTTGATTATCGGCACGTCTCCACTGAAACATTCTGAAAACCATATGCGTTTGGCATGTTGTTATAATATCTTATAATAATGTGTCAAAATTTCATTACCGACAATTCAATAATTTTCACGATGCACAATACAGCCCGATGTAAAGCAATACTTTGTATGTATACCTACATCAGAAAATTCAATATAAGGATGGACCTAAAAAATTGCTGCTTGATCTTTCTTTCACAGCTAATGGATATTATAAATACAATTTTTTTTTCGGTTTTACAACCCCTTACCCCTAACTACCCCAAATTACACCCCACCCAAAAAAAGTGGAAAATGGTCAGCCCTGAAACGTCTAAAAATGATGTTTGAGAAATATTTGAATCTTTCTGTTTTTTGGTAATTACTCTGCCGCCCATACATCTATTTTAAAAATTATAACACCATTACCTACTACGACTCCACAGTAATCCACTACCCAAATTTCATCAGAATCCATGCAGAGGTTACTGAGATTACGAGAATAGAAAAACGTCAACAGACAGACCGACAGACCTACAGGCAGATTGATGGAAATGAGTGACGTAGATTTTTGTTATTTAGACACCAAACTCACTCAAATTGGAGGCATCCTGTAGAAGTGTAGAGTAATGTATCCATTTTGACAGTTTGACAGATTTGAAAGTCATCTAATTTTGAGATTGTTCCAAACAGCATGCACGTTCCTTGTCACATAAGCTTCAATTAAAACCAAATTCATATTTGAACCTGGAGTTAGAAAATACTAGTAAATTGTAAACTCTGGATAAATCGACACTAATCTAGGGACGTGCAGAGTATTTTGCTTGATCAACAAGATGTTTGTTAAAAAACGAAATAACAAGTTGCAAATATGTGAAAACTTACCGTTTCTTAATTTTAAATTATACGTGCCACCTTTGGTCCTTTTTGCTAACCCGATGACGTGTATAAATTTCATGCAGTTTTAGTATGTTACACCCCATCTTTCAACCCCATTTTGGGGTTATGAAACACTGACAAAAAAGTTTACAACCTGCTTCTAGAATTCAAATAGCAAGCGTCATCCGGTTTTTCTCTTGACACGCGTAATTGCTTTGAATAAATCCAGTAGTTACAAAAGACCGTGATGTGTCGCGTTACATCACACGCGCAATACGTGTCTAATAATTTAGAGTATTGCACTTGTGGTCGTAATTTTCCTGCTCTACATAGTGGACTCGGTCCTGTCCTCCTCTCCTGTGACCGCGGTCTAATTACCTCTATGAGATAAAACGACAGCAGCTGTCTCGCCGTACTAAATAACGAAATTAGACGAGACACAACGAGGGACGCTAATTGTTATTTCCCGGGAGCAAAAAATCCTAATAGTGCAATATTTTCCACAGTTTGTGCTGAAAGAACCCTGCAATGAATTTTATGGAGCGAACCAAAAATATTTCGCGCTGAATACCGGTTATTTTTCCCGGTAAATTGCTGCAATTACATATAATTACTTCTGTTTAATGAATTGCTGCAGTGTATCACGGAACGTGCGACCGTCGGGGAAAATTGCAGTGAATTTGATACCTCTTTCAGCTAACGAGCTCTACAGCTGGAAGTCTTAAAGCAGCGACTCCCAACCTGTGGGGCGCATCACTTTGGAAGGGGCACCAGTATATCCAGAAAAAAAAGCACAGCGATAAAGAATGTGGACGTTGAACGAGGTAAAGTGCGTTTTAGGAACTTCCCCGACTCAAGTGGTTGTGGTTCATCCCTTGTCCTTGTTTTACCGTAACCTTGTGATAATATTAACTAGTAGAATTCAGTACAATGTTTGAACCGTTACTGTGAATGATAGACGACATTATGTTTACAGTTTCGAACATGTTTGGTGTAGGTAATATAGTAGTAGGTATAAAAAGTGAGTTACATTATAAGAGCTCCTGATCTGACCCTATTCAATACCCATGGCCTGAATTTCTTCTTCTTCTTTGGTGCCATACGCTTTGCAGCGTGTAGGCGGTTATCTGCTCTCGTGACCAACGATGTGTAGAGTGCCATCTTCTGCTCGTCTCACTATTGTTGAGATGTCTTTGACGTCTTTTTATGATTTTCAGTAACTCTCTTTGAGTGGAGGCTCTATTCAATACATCCTAGATTGTAACATGGTCTCTCCACGGGACTCTCAAAAGCCGTCCACATTTCGAAGGCTTCTATTCTATTCATTGACTTGATTTTGAGGGACCAAGTTTCAGCGCCGTATATTAGTATTGGCCATATATAGCATTTTACTACTCGCAGTCTGAGATTTAGTGGCGTTTCTCGGCGTAAAAGAAAGCTGTTAAACTTTATAAAAGTAGTCCTGGCCATCGCAATGCGTATTTTGATTTTTTCGTCACAGTCCCATTTTGCATTTAGTGTTGAACCTAGATATTTGAATTTATCTACTCGTTCGATCAGTTGGTTGTCTATGAAAAGCTGTTCGTTGGTATGCTCTTTTCCTGAATTTACCTGAAATAATTATTAGATAGTTCTGATGAATTATTTTAAAGCTTGGTTTATCAAACACGCCGTCGCAGTCGCTGTAACGTTATTGCTGTTGTTACAACTGTTACCAACAATAATTGTATCCCCCCACCGATTAGGTTTTATTCCCGTATCAGCTATTCGAGTTTCGGACTCATCGTGTCAACACGTCCATTCAATTTTATTGTATGTGCCACTGCTGCAGTACACGGTAAGAAAGACGATTCGGTAAAATAGCCGAATCGGTGTCGTGTGAACGGGCTCTACAGCGACTGTGACAGCGTCTTTGATAAACTAATCTTAAAAATTACATTGAGATAGTCAGTACGAGTTTACAGCAGTTATTGACATTTGTGAATTTCACCCTATTTAATTTTCTTAGCCGCTATTTTGAGAAAAAAGCAACATGTGATTATCGTTTCTAGCATAAAAACATGTCTTTCTTTGACAGGTGGCATCAGATGTACCAACGTGTTATACGACAATTTTTTTGTGCAGCCCCTACTCCTTTTAACCCTCAAGAGTCCAATCGAATAGTACTATTATTCTGAGGTAGACATCTTTAAGTTATTTACGACTGCCTAATATCAAACAATTTAGTGCACAAATACAACAGTTAATGATATTTTAGCATTTCAATTTACTTCGTTTTTTTAGCCTCCGTTTCAGGAAAAATTAGCATGTGATATATCGTTTTAGACATAAAGACACGTTCTCTTTCAACAGATACTATCAAATTTATATGTTGTATTACATCTTTCTTGTGCACCCCCCACCCTTTTTTTGCACCCTCATTGTCCGATCGTCATCAAAACATTTTTAACTATGGTTACCTTTATTAATTCAGGTTGTCCACATTTGGGAGCAATCGCTTGAGGCGTTTTTGAGTAATCGTTGGAGAATGAAATCGCGGACGTACAAACAGACACACACGGACAAACAAAAATCTAGTTTTTGGTTCCAAAACGATGATAAAAAATGGGTGGGGGTGGAGGTAACTCGTAACGTGAAATTCTAATGCCATCAAAATGTTTTTTATGTCGAAAACGCTTCCGCGCATGCCGCAAAATTTTCAAAATGGCGGATAAAAAATTCCTAAAATGTAGCAAATTTTGGAATTATAAATGGCAGTAACTGTCACAAAGATGATCCAAATAATTTCAAACTTTACTGTCATCAAGAGGTTTCTGTTCTCTATCTTTTCGTCCACGTTCGGTGCTAATCTATGGTTCAATTGTGGGGGGAGGGATGGGGGTTACTCGGAAAAATAATATAACATAACAGAATACCGTGGCTTCTGTGAAAAGCTTATGTTAGGGGAAGTTTGTTTGGACACCCTGAGAATAAATGTGCGGTCGTACCGCTCGACTCTTGATATATGAAGAGCGACCTTAGGATGAGATGCAGCAGTCGCTCGGGTGCATCTGATAGTATCAGTAGGCGGCGGAACTATAGAGGAAAGCTCAGATGAGCAGACTCCGTTTGAAGAGTGAGATGTCATAAACCGTACGCTGGTGAGAAAATGGCTGGATGTGGCGCGTCAAGGCTGGGTCATTAAATAAGGCAGTAGGGGCACCAGCTCCTATTATCCGTCTAAGACTAGTACTGACATATGCAATCAAACCATTGTTTTGTCTTCAAAATTTAACCTATGTTTGATTTAACAAAAAAAATCAATTTATTTGACGTAAAAAATTATCCTTACAGCAGTTCATCTTATAAAAATTACGTTTGTTTCAAAAGGTAACTATTACACGAACAACAACCCAAGCTTTCAAACATTGTCTATGCTATATGAGAAATTGGTAAACAGTTTTTGTACCAACAACATCTTCTATTCAATTTATTGGTTCTTTTTGTCTGCTCATCTAATCAGAATTCGATGGGACTGATGTCCAGATGACCGCACGTGAAAAGAAAGACAGGGGGGCCGTTTTAGTGTATCATCGGTTCCGACGTAGACTACGTGGTTTCGTAGTTAAAATGCATTCAAACACGCAAAAAATGTGAAATATGATAAAACCCAAATTCAAAAAAGATACAATGAAGGAAGGTTTTCTAGGACAGAACTAGCAATCGTTATATTATGCACAATAATTACATCGTATAAGCGATAATAATATATCTTTAAAGGTATCCACGACAGTTGTAGCAGGACCAGTACTACACTAGCGTTTTCTATATTTCTAGACAATTCTTAATATGTAAATTACGAATTTATAAAAGGACTAATTTAATTGACTGTGACACGATTACAGTTTATGCATCCCTAATTTAAAAAGATATGATTAAAAAGACAAAAAATCACTGATTTAATAATGTTCTTATTTCAATTGCCCACTTTCCCATGCCATGCCCATGTGACCAGTTTCAAAAATATTTTGATTATCCAACTAGAAACAAACTTCAACAGTGCAATACACCCGTATTTTATTGAACAACATGAGGCATCCAAATGATCGTTATGCTATCCTGGCAATAAAATGTGTGTTGATCCAAGGAAAAGAAAGCTGCTTAGAATCAATTATAAAACACAGGGAAGTTGCGATAGAATCAATCATTAGAATCCAATGATATCTCTTAGTTGAATCGACAATACGGTTCATAATTCGTTACCAAATATACATTTTCCATTGGACAAAACATTGCTGTATTTGAATGAAAGCGTGGGTCCTTGATAAGACCAGAGACTTTTCTGTGTGTAGAGGTCTCAGCTCGGACCTTAAAAAAATTGGAGTAAGAGGAGGGCAACAATACTAAAAATGTTTGTAACTTGAAAACTCGTGGGAAGTCTATTTGCTAAATGCCATTTTACTTCTAGTCAACGAATTCGAATAGGTTAGAAAAAGCAACGCCGATGTTCTAACAGGCATGTGAGTGTGCCCAAAATCCCGTTGTTATTATTCACTGTGTTCACAAACACGATGTTATTTTTTACAGAGATCTTCGGAACTAACATTTTATGGAACTGTTTAAAATAGTCTTTTAACACTTATGCACTCTTAAAATCTAAAATTCATTCAAAACTATATCAATTAACCCGAAACGATCAAGCAAAACTAAGCAGCTATTTATATTATGCGTCTAAATGAGGGCTCTTATTTTTAGGATTCTACCTGCTATCTGTACAAAAGGTATATGGGTTTATCAGCGATTCAGCTGCCGCGTAAGGATTGGATTCTGGGCATAAACAAAAACCTTGTTTACTTCTTCTAACCTATTCGAATTCGTTGCTTCTAGTAGATTTGTGGTCCTGAAGAAATTCATATTTATCAAAATCTGTTATTATTGCACAAACTATACACATGTGTAGTAGTGTGGCGTAGAAACGGCATTATACTATTTACCTCCCAGTTCTCTCATACCACTCAAACAAAACACAAACAAGCTGTGTTGATATAAACTGAGAAGCACCAGAGGACGGAGCGCAAAATTCCCCTATTATCTGCAAATGCACTTGCGGGACAAAAGAGCCTTGGGTGTTCCTTGGAGTATTTAGGATATTCATTACTATAAACGTCGCGTATATATCGTATGAAGTTTACGTACTTGATCCTAAAACTTTACAACGCTCTGTCTCTTGATTAATTTTGTATGAAATGTCTAGCTCAACGTGAAACAGAGGCATCCCGCAGAAGCCGAATGCAAAGTGAAGTGCGGTGTACAGTTTTATTGTCTTTTTCATGGATACATTGGAAGCTTCTTTGTGTTCACTAGTGGCATTGGAAATTATACAGGGTGTTCCAGCATTAAGTACACAATAGAAACTGGGTAAAGCTACACCACCATTTATCGACAAAAAAATGTTTTATAAAAATCTCGATTTTTTGCCTTATATTTTGTGGTGATTCGGAACGCGGCTTCTGGGCTGTTGCGCGCATGCCCTGGACACTCTTTTAGTTCCTACCACAGTCACAGGTAGCGTCACAAAACAGGTACGGTTAAGTAGCGCTGGAGCTATTATAGTTTGTGAGACACCAGTGAATAACACTTGAGGCTTGACAGTCTTAGGGCCGGTTTCTCAATGTCCAGTTAAAAGTGTCAGATAGGTAGCTGCCAGTTAGCGTTTCTATGGATATAACTGTCAGCTAAGATTTACATGAATTCATTAGTTTAACCTTCAATTGTTTAAACAATTTATCTAACAGTTGCCCGCTAACTTCCAGATAAGTATTTAACCGGACATTGGGAAAGCGGATCTAAGTCACCTTATAACCTTTTAACTCGCGTTTTGTGTATTCAGCGTCCATTATGATTTTTTCGGTGTTATTTGGCTATTTCATTATCCGCGCTTTTCCTTAATAGTTCCCAATTATAATGGTATCGCAGTGCTGCGTGAAAAACTCTTCTTTTAAGAACAAAAAATTGCATAGGTTCCCTAAGGATCCTGAGGTGAGTACATCAAATATTTAACTTATCGTCTTTCAATATCCATAGTGTAAGCAATGGCCTATGGTTTGAGCTTGAGTATGTGAAAACTGTAATAAAAATCACCTTACTAATTCTTACTATTGATGTTAGCTGTGCAAAATGTGGGTGAAAGCTGCCGATCGTGTAGATCTTCAAGAGAAGAGCGTTACCACTTTGAGGAACAACTTTGTGATATGTGATGCCCATTTCGATGACAATTCCAAATTTGAAGCCTTTCGCAACAGAACAAACGTAAAATAATTGTAAAATAAAATACTGCAAACACTACAGAGGTTTTTTTTCATAAAAACAATGAAAAAATTGGAACAGCAGCCCTGCAAGTGATAAGTCTGAAATTTAAATTTTCCGCTAACGTAGCTGTCAAGATGATTTGCGACAGTGGCGACATTTGGTACTGCGGTAACAACTAATAGTGAACAGATGCTATTCTGAGTGTCCCATCTTCTTAACCCAACCTATTCTGATAATCGTTGGTTGCGCGTCGATTAAAAGATTGAGATTGGTGTATGATAGAAAAAAAAATGTGGACGTTGAACGACCTCGTTCTAAGATCTTCCTCGACTCAAGTTAAGAGGACGATCGAATAATACTATTATTTTGAGTAGACATCTTCGAGTTCTTTATGACTGCCTAATATCAAATAATTCAGTGCGCAAATACAGCAGTTAATGACATTTGGATATATCGTTTTATTTAATTTCTTTAGGCTCCATTTCAAAAAAACTAATATGTCGATGTATGTGACATTTTTTATGCACCCTCCACCGATTGGCATCAAAACCTTTCCAACTCGAAAGGACCTTTATTTATCAAGTTGGCCATCAAGTATATTTCAACATATAGATATCAATTCTCTACCAGTAACAAATATAGGATCCAAGACACTCATGATTGATAAATACAAAACCAATGTAATATTGAAGTAATAAAATGATACCATAACATCTATCTGTTTTGATTTCTTTCTCTCCTTTGAGTTGGTATACATGCAGGCTAAAAGAATGTGGTTATCATGGACATAAAACATGAATTTCGCCACTAGATACCTTGATCACTTCAAGTATTTCAAACTATGGCATTTAATTTGAACAGTGACCTTTTGCTCATTACAATGCACGGTTTAATTTTTTGTCCTTTTTATTTTAAATCGTTATATCTTTTGGAGCATTTCCAATTTTTAAGAAGATACCCCTTTACTACACTTTTCTATCTCAATTGATTCTCACTTCATCTTTCCGTACAAATCTTTATTCGGTTATTACGTATATATTGTTTCCAGTAAAGAGTTTTCTGACCACCTAATTTTGATCATTATTTAGAATGTTATCATATTATACATTAATGTTCTGCTTTGATTTTTGGACAAGGAACTAGTTAAGAAGAGAAAAAAGTCTTGGGTTTGTGGCCAGAAATTTTGAAGAAAAAACTAGGAAAACTACTTAAATGAGCCAAGCTTTCGGCAATGCTTATTGTTATCTTCAAGGCTTTCGACAATAATTTTGAAAAACACCAGTTTTAGTTAAGACAATACCAAAATCGAACTAATGTAGAAAAAATCTCAACGTTATGAATGTTTTTCTCCAAAAGATTGCTAAAGCCCCAGTATTGAGTTTAGTCAAGGCTATCTGTACCTCGGAGATAAAGGACATTATATCCAAGTCTCAAATCCAGACCAATAACTTTTGATACAACTAAAAGCATAACATAGGTTTTATATTGGTTCAACAGTCATGTTCAAATTCCAAATAATATGCAAATAATTACTAGTTAATCTGCTTACCTGATTATTGAGGAAAATATGACTTAGGCTTAGATATATGGTTTTGATGATACATTAGTATCATCATCATCGTAGTCACAATGTCTTAACAGACATGTTGTGAACTCGTAAGATGTACTCATTTTACGAGTTTCTCTTGGTATATCTTTAAGATCTTTAATGCAGTAGTTTCCCATTTGCTTTCTGCATCCTCATGCCGTTGACCAGATGTATCCATTGGTTCATCCGCCGTCAGGGGCAATTTCTCACCCCACGGACAAGAAGGTGTCCTGACTCTTCTCAACTCGTCCACTCAAACCTGTTGGTTGAGAAGAGGTTACTGCTTATACCGACAGTAGTTCGGTTCCTTTTAGTCGCCTTTTACGACACGCAGGATATACGATGGGAGATATTCTAACCCGCCCCCATACGAGCAATACATCAGTATAGTCCGATGAATACAAAGTTTGTGACGAGTTGAATTTGAGGTGCGAGGTTGTGGGTGGTACTGCCTATAGGAAGATCTATATTTTTACATAGTCGATAGAGTGTAATACGCGGTATTCATCTTTGTACGTATTTATTATATAAAGAAGAAGAAGAAGAAGAGGAAGAGGAAGAAGAAGAAGAAGAAGAAGAAGAAGAAGAAGAAGAAGAAGAAGAAGAAGAAGAAGAAGAAGAAGAAAAGGAAGAAAAAGAAGAAAAAGAAGAAAAAGAAGAAAAAGAAGAAAAAGAAGAAAAAGAAGAAAAAGTAAGGTCGGCGTCGTCTCCGAGCGATGTGGCTCTGCCTTAAAGAATGTCTTTTGCCATGCTCTTTCTATCTTTGTGTTTTAGTTTGATCAGATAGGCACTATTGTTAGGAGAATAAAATATGTCGGGCATGTTCTTCTTAGGCCAGAAACTGGATATCTATCCCCTGTATTTTATATAACCCGCCCTTACCGTGGCCTAATTGTTGTTTGTGTCTTGAAAATGTCTCAATGGGTCCTCAGGCGAGAAGACTGTGTGACCCTGTCTATCCTGTCCTATATCCTTCCCATTATAGTTTTGTCTCTATTATTTATCGGTAGGCTTCTACAGGTTCCATAGATTGTAGAATATTCAGTTTTAGGTTTATCTTTCTCTTTAAATTGTACATATTATCTAATATAGCTTTATGCATTATGCATTTACCATTAATTACTATAGTACATTACTATATGCGTACGTTTTACTAAGTTATATATCCATATTACTGGCTAATGGGACAAGCTCCTAGTGCCATTAAAAAAAGCTCTAAAATTGCTAGCGCTATATAAATACTTCTATAAATTCTTAAATGTTTTTGACCCCTCTGACAATTATTTTGTTTGACGGTTCTGTAGTCAGCAGGCGACGTCAATTAAAATGCCACGACGCGACGTAATAAGAAACCAACGCCCGAACTTAATAAATCAACTGCTATCAAAGGTATTCAAAACACAGATGTATGGCTTAATAAGCGAACGAATCACTGAAATCTATTTGTGAAAGGTCAATGTCGAATTCATTTCTATTGAGTTTGATTTGGAACTTAATTATAAGTTCACGATTCGATTCATCACGCTTTGCTTTTCAATGAACGAAACCACATTCATTGAAAATTGAAACGGGATACTAACGGTTAGAGTTAGGCTACCTCTGCAGCCTTTTTCAAAGCACATAGTTGGAATAAAATTAATATTTATAAGCGGATTAGTTATTCCAGGGTGGCAGTTTTTATTTTCTTCTTCGAGGATTTGACAGTATATGATTAAAGAGAGAATCTACATCCATAAATTCATAATTTGAAAAGCAGAAGTTGGAAAACTGTCGAATAGGAGATTTATAAACTGGTTAGATGTCCTAGGGTGACAGCGTTTGTTGTTTGAAGCTTGTAGACAAGGCACGTTTTTCAAACGGTATGTTTAGATTGATTTACTATCTTCAACCAGTTCACCTGAAGGTGATTGAAGATAGTAGATCAATCGAAACGTTGTACTTAAAAACTATGTAGACAATGGACGTCCAAAACAGACTTTTTGTGATAGTTTTTTCTATTCTTTGATGACTTCACCATAAAGGAACGAACATAGTACCTACGTTGTTAGTAAGTCAAAAATGGAAGCTAGTATGTAATAAATCTTAATATTTCCTGAGCAAAGAGCATATCCGTGGCTATAACTTTTATGTAAAACTTTTTTCGCTATCTTCTACAGTAGTGGAGTTATCGACCGAGCCGGTACTAAAAACTCACCCTGTATAGTGGTGTAACTCATATGAAATCTCAAAAAGAGTAGAAGATGTAGAAAAAATCTGGCCCACCCTTTTTCCAGAAAATCGTGGGTTTTCTTCCTCAAATAACATCCAATGAAATGAGTTACAGTCTAATGAGGAATAAGAAAATACTGTAATGATTCAAAATCTTACAGGAAGAATCTGTAATAGACACGCGATGCTCACTACGTCAGCGATTTTTGCTTACTGCGCACAAAAAGCATGTCATGACTTGAGTCATGGATGCTATTTTGAACATAAGACACAAAATATAGGTATTGTGATGGATTGCATTTTCTTTCTGGAATATCACTTAATCAAGGTACTTTGTATACAGAGACTGTTCTTTAAATATTTCCATGAATGTTGCTATTAAAAATGTTTCCAATTATAGTGGAATTGCATTGAATGAAGAGCTCATATATGGTACGGGAAGTTTGCATACCGTAACTGAAAGGATTTTCTAAAATGAGGTTATACATCCTTTGGACGATGTTCTGTCACCACAAACAACAACAAAAAAAATACTGCTTCTGAAAGTTCTCATATTTTTCGTGATTAGTTATTTCTCCAACACTACGGGATATATTTCCGTAATAGGTTATGACTTTTCAAGACTGCTATCAATAGTAACCTACCGTAAAAGTTTCACTGACCCCAAATCAATACCTTCCAGCTTATAGAGGAGCCAAGGAAGTGTCTGTATTTTCTAAATTTCTAAAGATTTTCGTTGTTGCTTTAGATGTAACGTTCTGTGAATGTTTCATCAACACTTCTTCAACACTTATAGAGATATACGTAGTACTATACAGACAGAGATAGATAGGTGGGCTCAATAAGTAACACGAATTTTCGTAACTGCCTTCCAAAACCCTAAAAACATATACCAAACCCTAATTTTTCCAATAATTCATCAAATTTCTTTGTATAAATAATAACCATATTTTTCATTTACAGGTGAGTACTTCGAGCCCAGGGGAATAATTCTTCAGTGAAAAAATGGGTGAGGACTTTACACACATAACAGTTACTTATAGTGAGAATACATTTACACATATCACTCAAGATCATTGAGACATGAAAAAGAATAAAAAGATCACCCAAAAGGTTAAACGATCCCACTGTTAAATATATTTCTGAAGATGATTGGAAAATTTTGAGGATTAATTTTGTCCAAGGTAATGTCACATTGTAAAAAATGGGGGAGTGAATTTAATATCTTTTGAAAAATGTACGTCGCTGATGAAGTCTGAAACCTCAGATGAAACGTCCAAATTTTTGTTTTTTTCCTCTGGTATAATATCTAAAAGAAGTAAATAGAGAAAAAGAACCTGTAAGTAATATATGATATATGTATATGTGTCCTATCTAACAGAGCGGTTTTTCTGAACTGCCCTGTGTAAGTTTTGAAGGAAAGAAGAAATAGGTAGTACTATCGCTTTGCAGAATACCCCATTACCAACTACTTCAGGTAGTGGGTTTAATAAGTAAAATAAACGGAAACTACTTTTTGTCTTGAAATTCTTGCAGGAGCTACCCACCGGAGTGGCTAGATCGTAAAATAAACTCAGCTCCAGACCCACCTGATATTTCGTTTATGAGATGTTCCGGAGCTCGGAAAGCTGTCCGATGCCTCTTTCCAGAGCTACCATCAATCTAACCAGAATATGCGTATAGACTTTAAATCAACGTCATTTACTTCAGGAGTATTACCGGCGCTTACTGTGAAAGTAATATATATATTGCCGGAATGATGGATAGATAGATAGATATGTACTAATCCTTTTGATCATAAATAAATGATAACAGGACAAGTCACAGAAAAGTTACATCAATCAAATTACAAGGCACACAACATATATACATATACTCATATACAAGAGGACACTAACCTAGAAACAAGTATTTATATACTTTATAATTATTTAAAACAATCACACATCAAAAATTCTGATATAGAATAGAAAACTTTTTCTAATAAAATTCTCTAAATGCTTTTTTTAAATTGTGCTAGTGGAACTTTCAAGTCATTGGGCAGCTTGTTGAAAAGTTTGACAGCCATATATTTAGGGCTCTTTTCCGTTCTCGCTAACCTATGCGATGGCACCTCGAGCAGTTCTTTACTTCTAGTATATGTGCCACAACTCAAGGTATTAAATTGACCACGATGAGCCTTAACGTGCATCAATGTATTCAATATACAGGGTTGGGATAAAGTATGGAACCAAGCAAATAACTTTGGAACAGAAAAAATGATATTGCTGAAAATTTGCACGCAAGTGTAGCGACGTATAGTGCATCCGAAGACATTATGTTAGCTATTAATGTACTTCCGGTTTAACCGGAAGTACCGTCAACTTTTTTGATTTAAATGGGACACCCTGTAGACTTTCATATTTCAGGAAGTAACACATCAAATAAGATGAACGTTTCAGTAAATAAAAAAGCTTTCTCTTTCCCATTTTTACAGTACTTACAAATACTAAACCTACTATGGACGTATTCGGAAAAAAAGATGTATTAAAATCTGCAAAAATATACAGGGTGTCCCATTTAAAGTAAAAAAGTTGGTTACACCGGAAGTACATTAATAGTTGTGTTGTTACAGTTAGCTGCAAATAAAATTAGCTTAATTCTATACTTGTACCTATTGTAGTGGGCATATTAGTGTACTCCACGTTCTTGCTCTTACAGTAAATAGCGCTGCATCTGCAATCAATGGGGTAAGCATCTATGTTCCCTATAATAGTTTATTGTTCAACGATACATAATAGTTACGAGTTATTGACAACTTAACCGCACATCTCTGTCACTTAAATAAATAACTGTCACCGTTCGAATTATCGTTTGACGTTTCGTAGCTTTTGCAGTTGCTACAGCGTCTATTTAATCCTATGCATTTCCAAGAGGTCAGTACTGTATCCAGTAGGCGGTCTTCATAAGCCACGGCTGGACCATGAGTTATGAAAAGTAATACACGATGTTTGTGTATAGGTAATATAACCTGTTCAGAGGTAGTTTGGTAAAGTCTGATTAACGTAATGGGAGTGGATAAAATATAATACCACAGCATAAAGGGTAAACCTTTTTGCTGTGAGAGTACCAGCATATGGTATGCGTTCAAGTGGAGCAGCAGAGAAACATAATTTTGGGGATCTGAATTAGAGCAAATGTTGTATCTTTCCTTATTATTGTGTTATCCAATTAGGTACTTATTTCTGGTCACGTGACGTCCGATTAAAAATTATTAATAGGACACCCTGTATATTAGTGCCTTTCTGTGTTCCTCCCGATCAAGCAATTCCAACAAACTAGCACACTTGGGGTTTAAAGTGATTCATTCAAGAGCTACAGGTACTTAAAGGATTGTACATTACGATTGATCATAACATGTACCCCTACAGTTAAATAATTTTGCTGGTGTTTCATAATGGTAGTGGTACAATCCTTTAAGTATCAATAGCGCTTGAATCAATCACTTTAGAGCCCAAGTGTGCTAGTTTGTTGGAATTGTTTTATCGCGAGAAACACAGAAAGGCACGAATATACAGGGTGTCCTATTAATAACTTTCTATCGGGCATCACGTGACAAAAAACAAATACCTCATTGGGTAACATAATAATGAGACAAGATGCAACATTTGCTCTAATTTATACTCCCAAAATTATAATTCTCTACTACTGCCCAGTTCCGATATATATCTCAATCGTCGTGGGAAACTGTATTTCGGTAACATAAATCTAGAAGCTGTCTAGAAGCACAAGTTGTAGCTATGGAAATTAGTTGCAGGTAGACAGCCAGTGGCGACGGAAGTCGAAAAGTGTTCTGAACAGAGCATATATATATGCTCTGACAGCCAATCAGCTCTGAAAGCGGTGGCAGCTTCGAGGGCCAGATCAGCTCTGGCACAAGAATGCTCTGTCGCCCTTCAGAAGTTGGCAAAACATAAGAAGGTGACCCTACTGTGGGTCCCCGGACATATTGGTATACCGGGTAACGAGAGAGCGGACCGATTAGCTAGGATAGGGGCCAACAGCCCCTGCATTGGCCCAGAACCTATGCTGGGAATTAGTAGACGCCAGGTCAATGTGGCCCTGGATAACTGGGCCTACAAGGAACTGGCGAAAGCCTGGTTAGAGAGAGACGACTGCAGGCAAGCCAAAAGATTCATAGCAGGCCCGGATAGGGGCCGAACGCAATGGCTTTTGAGTAAAGGCAGAGAGACGCTCAACCTTCTGGTGGGGGTCCTCACTGGCCATTGCCGGCTGAATAGACATCTGTCACTTATGAGAGTGGTAGGGGACCCCATTTGCTCCAGATGCTGGGAGGAGGACGAGACAGCGTTCCACTTCCTGGGCAGATGTGCAGTTTATCGCAACCTTAGGGTTCAGATATTCGGCACGACGGAGTTTGGGGAGGAACCACTATATTCAGCGAAATGGTCGGACATACTGACTTTCGTCAGGAGGTCTGGTAGGTTCGACAAGGAGCTTTCTAGGGTGTAGAATTTTAGTGTTTTCAGTGATTGGTTCAGTGGGGTTGGCAAAAAGGGCCAAAGGTGGCCTACTTGCCTGGCTTCGCCTCCCCATCACTACTACTACTACAAAACAATGAAGCCATTATAGCTATCCAAGACATCCCCCGTACTAGCATTACCCCTCCGGGAAACGATCTGCCACGTTAAGTTTGGTCCACTATAAACTATGGGCACAGATACTGTGCAAACTTCAGGTATAAGTGGAACCAAATTCAAGTCCTGAATACGATCGAGGAGCGAAGAAGTAATAATACATCACTACCGAGTGTCGTATAAGAAAATAAGATGGGGACCAAAGCCTGTGGCTAAATTTCGCCCTAATAAAAAGACGTTTATTATTATTATTATTATTATTAATTCCTTTAAGCGACTCCAGCGTCGATTCAATACATTCAAAATTCAGACACCAAACTGTAATTTAAGTAATGTACTGTGTATTTTTATGCCATAAGCTAAATAAGTAAATATCAGAGCTGGTCCAGAAAAATACGAAATCTCCTTGCAGTTCTTTTTCTATGGAACAATACCTATGGACCAACTGAACAAGAAGTCTCTAAGAGCAAACATCTTATGAATCGTTCTAACAAGCATTATCAAAATGTATCAGATATTAAATAGAAGAATCGAGTCTCCATGTAAATCATAAAAAGAGCACATGATACGCATTCCAATGCCGCTTGAATCCTAACAGAATATTAGATTTTTTGTAGAAAACAGAGTTACACTAATTTCAACATATTTTCTATTTTGAGCCATTCAAGCGCACCCACATGAGGTGTTGTGTACTTCTTTGTCTTGAAGCTACTTGTCAGTCTGCAGTAGCCGTTTTCTATGTATTGTAGTTTGTTTTTGTCTATTTGGGTTAAGCATAGATACTATATTCTGTTACAGTAAGACATTTTTGAAAAAACTAGTGACTCGCGAAATGATTTCTTCATATTATAGAAAATAATCCTGCCTATTTGCGTGCAGTAATTTTAATCTAAGGTAGCATGCTTTGGTGAGCTGGGACACATGTTCGCTGAAATGCGTATCTTGCTCTAGAAGCAAA
Organism: Callosobruchus maculatus; assembly: GCA_951848785.1. NCBI lineage: Eukaryota > Metazoa > Arthropoda > Insecta > Coleoptera > Chrysomelidae > Callosobruchus > Callosobruchus maculatus. The sequence continues at coordinate 7,577,044 of CATOUR010000100.1, forward strand.
CATAAACACTTAGTTTCTTAGTGAATGGTGTGCTTGTATTAATTATACCTACCTTTAGTGCATTTTGTAATTGAAACGTCTTGTTTCAAGCACAAAATAAGTCAGCATCGCATTTGGTAGGATTTAATCGGAGATTATGAGATTCTGCAAACTGATTGATTTTAGCAAGGTCACTGTTGACTTTTTTGGATCCATTTGTGGTATGATCGGGATGCGAGCTGTAATATATTTATGTGTCGTCTCACAACATTGAGCGTTGCAGTATTTAATGGCTTTTGTCATATCAGCAGGGTAGATGAGAAATAACAGTGATCCCAGCAACCTAATCTACTTTTCTTCCTTTCTCTACAATCTAATCCCGATACATCAATTGACGAACAAGTCTCTAAGAGCAGAAGACCCATTCGACGCTTTAGTAGGCATTGGCAAATAGAATGAACCGTGTCCGATATTAAATAGCTCAAGCGTCTATGAACTTTGATATTTGTTAGAATGAGCATACTGGTGCACTCCATCTGCTTGCTCTTTCAATTAATGGCGCTGCATCTGCAGTCAATGGGGCACGCTTGAACGCTCCCTATCAACTATAACACCAGTGCATGTTATGTATTTAAATGCAGCTTGAACAATGTTGTAAAATATATGAGAAAATATAGATTCTGATCAATATATCATAACTTGCACTTCTTTTTCTATGAGATAATCCTGATGAACCAACTGACCAAGAGGTCTCCAAGAGAAAACGTCTTATGAATCGTTCTAACGGACGTTGTCAAAATGACCGAAGTGTATTGGATATTAAATAGCTTAAAGACCTATGAGCTTGGATATTTACTGCAGCGATAATATTGGTGTATATAAATTAGCAGACATATGAAAGCCTAGTTAGCCTCTTAAAAGGCTTTCACATTTGTTAAACCTTCGTACTATGTTACTCATGAGAGAAGCGGAAGATGCTACATTGAAGATGTACAACGAACATACTATTGCGGATGCCAGTTGTAACAGATGTTTCATATATTTGGTGAAAATCCAGGAGCAAAAGCTGTATGAGAAGCATAGAACTAATGTAGGCCAATAATTAGTCCCAATAAAGGGACACCTGAACTGATCTACTTTCACTCCTTTCTCCCAATCTCGATGATCTTACTGATAAAAAAGTCTGTGAGAGCAAACATCCTATAGATTGCTCTAACAGGGATTGTTGAAACGATCAAAGTGTATCAGATATCAAATCACTTAAGGACTGCATTCAATGCACTGCATCTGCATACACATTATAATAAGAACATGAGTTCAAATGCAACTTGAATTATGACAGAGGCAACTCCCGGAGTGAGACAGGCGACAGAGTTTTTAGCAAAACTGTATAGCCAGATTTTACGTAGGGCCTATAACAGAGGCTGTAGCCTTTTTTAGATCATGAGCATCAGAGCTGGTTTAGGCCCATAGCTAATTCCAATAAAGAGATATTTAGGCCCGATTTTATCAACACGGGCATTTTAACAAAGGTTTTGCTTAATCAGAGCAGCCCATTCAAGAACTTGCATCTGTCAAAGTTCCCTGAAAATTATTGATTTCTCTTGAAATTTACTTCAAAAAGGTGAAAAAAAGACATGCTTTATATATAATCGACCATCGTGAACTCTGTAGTATCTTTCCAACTCTGATTTTCAATCCTAAATGGGTAAAAACTTGCATTTTCCTGTTTAACAAAGAGTTTAGCAATTGCTAATCTCAACCAATCAGATTCCACAAATCCGACACATTTGATCACTGGATAAAATGTACTGTTAATTTAGTGATGACGATGACAAGAAATTCAAATCACTGCATTATTTTGATAAATCAATAATTTACAATCGATAGTAATTATACATACCTCCAATATACCTTTGTATTATAGTGAAAAAGGGTAAAAATAACATTTTATTGCATTTCACAAAGCTATTCTAGACACACACGATGCAAGCGTGCATTACTGGTTGTCTATCCTGCTTAACAGCAAAGCCTTGCGATCTGGCAAAAGTATAACGTATAACCTTATTTTTTCTAAACTAGAAACCTTTCGTATAGTCAGAAAGTGAATGAGGTGCTTTAAATAAATGTGTTTCTGCGCTGCGGTGCCTTTTACGCAGTGCCTACAATCTTTACATCGTCTGTAAGTATTTTTATAAGAAGGTCTATTCTATAACAAACACGCATCCAGTCTATAATCAATCTGACTGTAATTGCAATTGGTAATTAGACAGTAATTATAAGATAAACATTAAGAATCTAGTATTCATTTGCAAATCAATCACTTTGTTCTGATTTTCTGCTATGATTTTGATACATGAATTCTAAAATATTTTTAATGAAAGTGTCATCCAGCTTTGACGTTTTGTTTCCAATATTGATAAAATACTATTGGATGATACTTATTAACCTAGCCCGCAATACCCAATAGAAAGCTTTTGCTAAACAACATCCAATAGAACAGCTTTGTCAAATTCTTTGTTAAATATGCACGTTGATAAAATCGGACCTTAGTCTAACCTGCTTTTATTTGTTTCTCTACGATCTAATTCCGACAAAATTCACCAATAAGTCTCTAAGAGCAAAAGTCTCACATGCTTCTCTAAAAGACATTTAATTGGTAAATTGACTGAACTGTGATACTAAACAACTCAAATTCTATGAACTTTGAAATCTGTTAGAATGAGCATATTGGTACACTCCATCTGGTTGCTCTTTCAATTAATGGCGCTGCATCTGCAGTCAATGGGGCACGCTTGAACGCTCCCTATCAACTATAACACCAGCGCATGATATGCGTTTAAATGCAGCTTGAACATGCTGTATTAATTTATCGATTTCTGGTAACGAACGCAGCATCCGACTGAAGAGAGTATATTCCAAGTGAAGCTGCGTTGGATGTGGTCAGCAGTAGCGCAGCGTACCGTCGCCGTCGACTGCACGAGCTGTGCATATTTCATGAAACAACCTGATCGATAAATTATATAAACACTGTCGTTGGAGTATTACGGAACTTTGGCAGCATACGCTAAGGGCGGGCGGTGTTTGTAGTGTTGGGGTAGAACGTTCACCATTAGAGGTTGTGCAAGGCTCAAGGCACAGTGGGGTAGCCCGATAGGGTATATCATATCAAATAACTTCTTGGGGTAGTAGTTCTGCGGGAACCAGAATCTTCATCGTACAAAAAGAATAATAATATCTGTGTTCAAACTGAAACCCAGAGAATCATGTACAGGTATTTTCAGAAGACATGATTTTCTGATAAACTCGGTGATAAATTATATAAACACTGTCGTTGGGGTACTTCGGAAGTTTGTAGTGTTGGGGTAAAACGTTCACCGTTAGAGGCTGTGCAAGGCTCAAGGCACAGTGGAGTAGCCCATTACGGATATGTCATATCAAATAACTTCTTGGGGTAGCAGTTCTGCTAGAACCAGAATGTTCATCGTACAAAAAGAATAATAAGATCTATGTTCAAACTGGAACCTAAATAATCGTGTACAGGAATTTTTAAAACATGATTTCATGACAAACTCGGTGATCTGTGTTCAAACTGAAACCCAGAGAATCATGTACAGGAATTTTCGAAAGACATGATTTTCTGTCAAACTCGGTGACAAATTATATAAACACTGTCGTTGGAATATTATGGAAGTTTGGCAGCATATACGCTAAGGGCACGCGGAGTTTGTAGTGTTGGGGTAGAACGTTCACGGTTAGAGGCTGTGCAAGGCTCAAGGCACAGTGGAGTAGTCCAATAGGGATATATCAAATCAAATAACTTTTTGGGATAGCAATTCTGCGGGAACCAGAATTTTCATCGTACAAAAAGAATAATAAGATCTGTGTTCAAAATGAAACCAAGAGAATCATGTACAGGAATTTTCAAAAGACATGATTTTCTGTCAGACTCGGTGATAAATTATATAAACGCAGTCGTTGGAGTATTATGAAGTTTGGCAGCATACCCTAACGGCAGGCGGTGTTTGTAGTGTTGGGGTAGAACGTTCACCGTTAGATGCTGTGCAAGGCTCAAGGCACAGTGGAGTAGCCCAATAGGGATATATCATATCAAATAACTTCTTGGGGTAATAGTTCTGCGGAAACCAGAATTCTCATCGTACAAAAAGAACGATGAGATCTGTGTTCAAAATGAAACCCAGATAATCATGTACAGGCTCATGGCACAGTGGAGTAGCTCAAACAACTTTTTGGTGTAACAACCAGAATTTTCATCATACAAAAATAATAATAAGAACTATTTCATGGAAGAAAGGTGCTTGCTTTCTCCGCAAGAGAGAAAGAATTCAAATCATTTGGTTCACAAAATAATCGGAAAAATGTTGGGCACCGGCTGGATTCGAACTAGCATCTCCGGCATTCTAGGCCACGATACCAACTACACTATGGGGCCCCGTGGTGAAATTGATACACACTAAGGAGTCGGACTTCAGTAACAAAGAGAACTGTCGTGCAAAATGGTGGATACACAGCCGATTAGATGTCTCTGGATGACTGAAACACATGGTTCTCAGAGAGATGCGGGGGAGTGGTGGGTATTGATGGAGTCGATACCTTGTCATCGGCGCTGTGTATCATTTCCACCACGGGGCTTCATGGTGTAATTGGTATCGCGTCGGCCTAGAATTCCGGAGACGGTGGTTCGAATCCAGCCGGTGCCCAACATTTTTCCGATTTTTCTGTGAACCAAACGATTTGAATAAGAACTATGTTCAAAATGAAACCTAGACAATCATGTAGAAATGTTTTCCAAAAACGTGATCTTCTGACATTGCCCGGTGTATATATTTATTCCACTCTACTTTTCATATTTAAGAATAAAGATAATTTTCTAGAAAAATATCTTCAGCCATCAGCAATGCCTACAATACTAAGCACTTAAGACATCCAATTGTTACCACAAAACATACAACCCATTCCATCATTTCATCCATTCAAGAAAACCATTCACGGGTCCATATGCTAACTAGAGCCTTACAATTTGAAGTCAATCAAAATTTTTCACCAAATGGTGGGTGAGGTGAGCAAGTACGCGTTGTTTCTTATTTTTTTAGTATATACCTATCATTAAATGAATAAAATGAGCAAATTATTGCTCACACTCGTAGGTAAGTGCTTTTTCTTGACTTGTTCTAAGAAAAATCACAGGTACATATTTAAAAACCTGTGAATAAAGCTGAGTAAATACTGACGGTGATTAGTAAGTACTCGTGAATTTACAAGGTTGATAAAACTTAAGGTTGTTTCAGTAATGACTTATTCAAAAAAACTAAAAGCTTTCAAGGAACCATCTTTGTCATACTCTTGAAGTCGCTCCTCCTGCTGCTCAGAGTTTTGGAACTGCTCAAGTTTACACATAAGTACCTCCGAGATGAATCAGTTGTAATTGTTCGAATAAAACTACTCGTTTGAATTGAGCTTTTGTTAAGTTTTCCATTTCTGCAGTTACTTGTTATAGTCTTTGCTTTCTTATTGATGACCTTAGGTGGCTTTGGAATATCCTGAAGATTCTTTTAGTGTAGTGTGTGTGACATGGTTTATATGCGCTCTTTGAACAAAATTTATAACTCAGTAATTACAATAAAATTGATGATTAGGTTACGTAATGATAACAAACTAGCATTCTCGACAGGTGTCGTTTGATTATAGCGCTACCTGTCGGATATGTAAACTTTAGGTGGCACTCAGCGTTCCGCACCGTGTGTTGTAGGTGGCTATGCATGAAGCCAAGTCGACACGTGACACGTTACAGTTTAAGACAACCGATGGCGCAGTGTTGCAGTTACTATCACATGCCTGACAAAATTCAACAACTATCTTTCTAGGAGTATGGGAGGGCATACTTATCTGATGTAGGCGGTTATGCCAAATTAATGGATTTATCGTTAGATGTAACAAATTGTTTTGTAAATAGCCAACTTGGCCTTGACCTTGATTCAAAAGAGTGTTACAAGCTCACAAATGCGTAAGCCTACATAAAAAATAAAAGCGTGTTAAGAAAGTCAGGGACGTTTAGAGCACAAGCCTATTAATAAAATATCTTTGAAATGGACAAATCTATACGCCCATGGAATTCGGCTATCCCTCTGCCAAACACTCTGTATGTATAACAAAAATTCGGTAAGTACTGATCTGACCAACTCACTTATTAGAGGTGGTACACTTTGGCAAGGCGGGATGGAAATTCAGTTAACTCCAAAAAGAATTATTAATATAGTACTTTCCGTTGCCTTGGTGATATGGAGTACTATCGATAGTTTTAAGCAGCTAAGGGCTTAGAGTTATTTGGTACACACCTTTATAACCTATCGTCACGACGGCCGCTTTTTGTGTACTCCAAGGAATCAAACTGCACGTAATTTTCACTGTTTTACTTCACAACACAATACAATATCTCTTAACCTTATCTCAGCTACAACTCAACTCAACTATTACTGCCACGCTACCCGTGACGCGTGACCTGCTCACTCTTCAAATCACTCTTCACACCTAGCATTGCTTAGTCTTGGTGATGGTTTAACTTCTTTTCAGGGTCCACGACAACGGTTGCATGCTTGTCTTGATGGTTCTTCGACTTTCTTTCAAGATTCATCACGACCTCTTGCATACATGCCCTTGTTTCGGCTGCAGTATTATCTAAGCTTGTTCTCACTTCTTGTATCATATTCATCAATGCACTCATTTCAGACTCCATAGCTCTGGTTACTGGCGTCGACTGATGATGTATACCTCTTGCTTCTTTTCCTAGCTTGATTCAATTGGTAATCCCACACTTCCGACACCAATTGTCACGACGGCCACCTCTTCTGTACTCCAAGGGATCAAATTGGACGTAACTTTTACTGTTTCACTTCACAACACAATACAATATCTCTTAACCTTATCTCAGCTACAACTCAATTCAACTACTACTGCCACGCTACCCGTGGCGCCTTATGTAAACTTCATCGAACCATCTAGAGAATTCGAGACATCCAGATGACATTCTAAAACGCCCCTCCGTCATTTCCAAAAACTAGGTGATTCGATGACGTTTAACCTAACACTATGGCCCAGTTTCACAATCGTTAGTTAACTAGTGGTCAAAAAGAAAAACTAGTGGTTAGCGAAAATAGTCCATTTCATAATCGACGGTATACGTCAAAAGCTCTGGTCAACCAGTAGTTATGTTAACCCAAAGATGTGGTATGGGTTATCTTGGCGTTTATTGTAGTCAATCGATGACAGCTTTGGAGGTTATAGAAACATGGATTTTGATACTGACGTCTAAGACGTCGATGTATTTTGATTATACTCTGTAATGACATAAATCAAAAATATGAAAAAAAAGGTTAGGTTTCTTTGTCAAAATGTTAGCTTTTGTTCACGGAACACCATTATGGCAGTGCTCTGAGATCAATCCGTAATGCCAACTTAAAAAAAAATAAGATCAACCATTGGTTTTCTTTGTGAAACAGAGCTCTCCGATAACTACTGGTTGACTTCCATCTGTCGGTGACTACTAGGCGTTACCAATGATTGTGAAACTGGGCCTATGACTTTACCTCATGCATGACAACTAATACACAATACACGAATACCATAATATAAAATATGTTACATTATGTTACTCCTCAAGTGTATATTATAGGTAACACGGAACATATTTATCAGTAGTCTCTTGTACTGTTTGTTTCATTTTGAACCCATGATTTTACTTACCACAGACTTTACTTCCAAAGCTAAAATAACATTCGAGCGTCCGCCTCACAAATATTACACCCTGTTGCCTCGCGCTACTTGAAACGGCGTTACTGGTAAGATATACAGCTCTGGAAATTTCATTTCCTTCCAACTGTATATATAAACCGATTGCGTTCCGACTATAAATTCGGTAGTTTCTGATATTCCCCTTCAACTCTCACGGACACCATCAAGTGAGCTGGCCTTTCAGGGATATGAACCCTCTTGTTGACTATTCGATTCAAACTTCCAAATTAATAGTCTGAGAGCCGAAATAAGCAGCAGAAGTTCGGACAACATATTTGCATACTGAGATACTCGAAATAGTTCGTTTACACGCCGTTTTTAGCTATGTATAGTGGCAATGACGACTTAGGGTCGTATTCATAGTCGTTACTTCATCATCATAGTCACAATGTCTTAATAGACATGTTGTGAACTCGTAAAATGCATTTACTCATTTTACGAGTTTCTCTTGGGATATTCTTAAGATCTTTAATGCAGTAGTTTCTCATTTGCTTTCTGCAACCCCATGCCGTTGACCAGATGGTATCTACTGGTTCATCCGCCTTTAGGGGCAATTTCTTACCCCAAGGACAAGAAGGTGTCCTGACTCTTCTCAACTCGTCCACCCAAAGCTGTTGGTTGAGAAGAGGTTACTGCTTATACCGACAGTAGTTCGGTTCCTTTTAGTCACCTTTTACGACACGCAGGATATACGATGGGAGATATTCTAACCCGCCCCCACACGGGGAAGTCGTTACTTAAGGATCCCTCAATACTTGAGGGTCCCTTAAGTGAGGTTTTCTGTTTCGAAACCTTACTTGAGGGTCTTTTACGTAAGCGACGAAATGTCAACATAACATGACAACAAGACATTTCGTTGCAGTCAAGGAGATTTTGTAGGTTAATTTCGGAGTACGGTGTTGTCAGTTTCTGTCACATCCAAAAAAAACGTCCGACACTAAACCTGAAATGCTGGCAAAAAAAACGAAAAGAGATAACAGAAAACACCAAAACGCGTAGGCATAGGCATAACAAATTGACTTATATTTGAAATATGAGGCCTTTACGGAAACTATGATCGGGTTAACCCGATCAGTTGGATCACTGGTCCTGATGTTCGGAAAGTGATCTGGATCAGTCATAAGTATGGTCAATTCTCTCTTGTACGGTAACCGATTGGGTTATACCATTGATTAAGGTATTAACGGGAAGATGGGCCACTAGATGCTAAGATCTCGCGCCTAATTTTTGTTTCTCCTGGACTGTCGCCACCTATATGAGCACAAATGTACCTCTACTGATACAACTTTGATAGTATACCAGAACCATCGACTTTTAAGTCTACAGTACCCTACTTGCTACTATTTAATCCACCATCTATAAACGCTAATTACTAAAATTCACTACAGGTGTCGCCATCGTTGGTGACCATTTCGTGTCTCGTGGTTTTGACAGATCGGCTGTTTAGCCGTACCTGTTTTGTGGCCTGATGGGCAAACAAGCTTTTGTTTATTACCTGTTTTGCATACGATTTCGTTGCACGTTGTACTTGTAAAGTGATTTTTGAGCTATTTTCTTTTAATTTCTGGTGATAATGTCTCGTAGTGAGTATTATTCATCGCTTAGGGGCGACATCAAACTTCGTTATGATGAAAAAATGAAATTAACGGTGGTGTTGATCCCTATGCTCTGAGGATGAACTTTCGGAAGATGTTGGCTTTTTACCAGCAGTGAAAATCGTGGATCTGATGAATTACTTGGTGCTAACGCATAGTTTTTATACTGGATAGCAGATGAAGGCATACAAATATTTGCAGGCTTTCAAATATTATGAAGCAGGGTATGTCCAACAAACGATGGCAAAAATGATGAACACAAACTGCTATGTTGTCATGGGCAAGGTAAGCTAGTTTGCATATTTAACTGTTTCTTTCACCTGTACTGCTGTAAAATTCACTGTAGATTCTAGTGTATGTGATGATTAGCATGTTGATGATTTTTTTATATACATACCTGCTGAAATACATGTTCACAAGACTTGGTTTCATCATCACTATGTTGAGGAGAGTTGAAAGCTATCATATACAGAATATTGCTTAAAATATTTTAATCTATCAAAAAAAATTGTTTTAGAGATTAGAAAGAACCATCCATCCTGTTTTCGCCCATAAAAGCAAACTATACCTACTAAAACAGCCCTTATTTTGTTACAGGTTGTGCACTCACAAAGAAGAAATGATAAACCACTACAGGTATGGATTATCATACTGTCAGATGGTGCTATATCATGTGCTCATTGCACTTGTATGGCAGGATTAAGTGAAGTTTGCAGCCACATAGCAGCAGTTCTTTTCTTCCTTAAAGCACGTCCTAAAAGTGTCGGCCAACAAGAAAGCTATATATACATATTCTAAAAAAAAAGTTGGCATACACAGAGTTGAAGTATCATATTGTTATACATAACAAAATGACAAGAATTTCTGTGACATTAAAAACATTGTTATAGTTTATAGCTACTTCTAATATAATTAGGGACGCTATTGTATGATTTAGCTACATTATATGAGAATCATCTATCAAAAACTGCATTTTTTGTTTAGGCATTGTTAGTATCACAGAATTCCTAGTAATTGTGAGGATATAATTTACATATATCTAGTATAAACTTATGTGAACAATATAAATGCATTTGGATATGATGTACAGTTGTGTAAAAAATATTGAGACTAATCAAGTGGAATTTGAGATGGACTAACTCTAGCAATACTACGAGTGGTTTCTATCTCTACTGGGTGAAGTTGCGTCTTACCTTTTGTAAATGCTGGAATATGTACGTGACCTCCTAGAACTTCAACTGAGTCTCTAATTAAAAAACCTCTATCTGCTAATATTATGTCACCAGCTATAATTAAATTTAAAAAGCCACAATTTTCTGTTAGATTCTTGTCACTTGTCCTTCCACCATAACCATCGAAAATGTAATTCCCCCACTTCTCCATGAAATACCTTACAATGGGCTAACATTCACTGTATGTCACTCAGGTACAAATATTATTTAAAGAAGATTCTACAACTTTTTCAAAATATTGTGGATGTCTTATTAAATATTAACTTATTTGTTTGTTAATTATAGTAGGATATTCCAATTTGCAATTTTTTAGTTTACCAATGTAACATGAAACACGTTTTTTAAGTAAATAAGTGTAAATTTTAATAAATAGCTCAAAATTGTACATGGTGAGTAAACAAATTTTTCGAATTTGAGTTTTTTTTCAGTTTTTTGCATTTTCTGAGAAGATTTTCTATAGTAATGTATATTTTTTTTACACCACCAGAAAATAGAGATTTCAACGAACGAAAGGCTCCCAAACTTTTTGAAAAAAGCTGATATTTTGACGCGAGAATTTTTGATTGAAAAATGGGGTGCAATTCAATGACGGTTATTCGATCAGATTTCCGAAATTTTTAGTTTTAATAGCACAATTACTTATAAAAACATTATTGGTATTATCCGCTACCAATCTTTGGTTGCCTCAAGTAAACCACTTCGTAGAAAGTCCAATGAAGCATACGGAAAGACAACTATCGCAAGATATCAATCGTCACGATCCAGTTCTGGTATGAAGCGATGAGATTGCTAATGCTGTTGGATAACCACTGGCTTTAGAAAATGGTACCGTAAAATTTTTTGTGATGTATTATAATTATCTTACTATGTATGCCTATACCCCGCCACAAGGCTCAGCCTTCTAGGGGTGGCATTATTTGTAGTATTGTATTGCAAATAAAATGAATGAAATGAAATAAGGCGAAAAAAACAAATATTTTAAATCAAATAAATTACAGTGTATTTGGGACATAATAGGTAAGTATTCACCAAATTTCGTAAAAAAAATATTTTTTTTGAAAAAGATAAAAATAAAGGACCAAAAACTTGGTTTTTTGAATTTTTCACCAAAATTTTGAGGCTATGTGAAAAAATTGATAATACAAGAGTTGTAGATCTTTTTATTACCTACATCTTTGCCATTCAACTTTTTTCCATAGGACTTGTAGTTTTGCCAGAAATCAAGATAAACCATTTTCTACCCTTAAAAGCTCACCCCCTCCCACTTCCCGATCTCAAATCGACCGTAATTTATTTTTCCTTTTATTCTTATCATATTCTCCTCCTTTTCTAATGAGTTTCATCCTACTGTAATTTTTTTTCACTTTTTATTATTTTTGAAGGCTTCGGCACTGGTCTAAGACAGCTTTTAAAGCAAATGTTGAACTCAGCATGTCAGTCCCGAGATGTATTATCTGCGGTTGTTAAAAATGAAACAAAAATTGTAAAGAAAGATTCAACTGTTTATCATTTAGAATAATAAAATTTTTGAAATGTATCCTGTTTCATTACCTCATCGATACGTTTATGGTTAATTATAATAATAACGTTTAAAATTATGAAGTAATGTGATTATTAAGAACATCATTTAAAATCAAATTTGTTAGCAACATCAGACATGAAATTTGTTTTGAATAAACATAACTATAATATGTGCACAGACAATTACTCTTATGTAAATTATATAGGGATTTTGACATCACTGAATGGTGTTTCACTCATTGCCCTTCGATACACTGAATTATATACTGTTCGGAACAAGCCTTAATACATTGAAGAAATATATATATAATAAATACATAGGAAAATATAACTAATAGTTTTTCATTCAATAATCCTTTAGCTTCTGGTGTGTGCAACAATCAATGGTGCAACTTAACAATCATCCAATGAGTGTTTTTGAGATAGTCACCCTGTTTGATAAGATACAAATTAATCACACTATGTTAAGCAAAGTGCCATTTGAAATACATATTTTCACCTCTCTGTAGCTAGACACCATTTCATGTTACATATTTGGAAAAAAAGTATGAATGTGGGTATAAGCTAATGATACGAAATATTTTCATTTTGATTATGTGAGAAGCATACCCTATAATAATAAGTAATTCATTTTAACTCCACCATTTACTAAAAAATATGGATAGATAACATGAGCATTTATTGGTGCTGTTAGTATACACAGTATGTGGAATAAAGTCAGCACACTCTTCGCCTCCTGGTATCGGTCTGCCTCTTCTGTCTCGAATGCTTGGGAAGCTGGAGAATTTTTTCCACACCTATAATGACAAAAAGGAAGCATTTTGAAATAGTGCGCAAATTATTCGAATAGAGAAGTGAATAGTCATAATGTACCTATTCCAGAAACTCAACTTTTAGGTTATGTCAAAAGATGAATGTATTAAATGATCCATTTTTTGAACTTGCCTATATGTACATAGGTATACAACTAGCAATTATTACCTACGGATGGATGTTTTTGCTACTTTAACATAATCCACCAAAGGTTGGCCACTACAACTTCATTACTTCTATATACAGATAAAACTTCAAGTAAGAAATGCATTATTTTGGAGTATCAAGTGACAAAAAAGCAGTATGACTATAACAACTATCGCTCTAGTGAATGTGATAACTCATGGGATAACTGTAATTGGCGAATAAACGTTTTTTTTTCTTTGCTGTTTTCAATATGCATTCAAGTTTTCATCATGCATTATCTCATGAATTACATCATTTTAATTGACAGATGTGCTTACCTGACAAAAAAGGTTCCTTAAAAATCACATCACAACAACAATTATGGTGAAAATGTCCAAGAAATTGTAAAAAACAAATAAAATACGGACAACAAGGTCAACAACCGCTGCCAGCTGATCGCTGATCGGCTGATCATTCCCAAATCCGAAGTCTTTGCCGAAGTTCCGAACACAAAACATATTTCGAATGTTAGGTCCACCGACGAACCGTATTTTTAGTCGGTGGATAGGTCATTGGCACTTCAAGGTCGTATTTTTATAGCTGGATGCTCCTTTGCTCCATCTATTGGGCATATTTATTATAAAGGATTCAGGAATTTTTGAAGCTTCTGAGATTGGCCCAGAGGGCGCCAGGTGACGGTGTCGGTAGTTTCTATGAGAGTGAGTGAGATAGACTAGATTGAGTGAGATAGACTGCGAGCGCGCGATTTTACTGTGTGGTTGTTCATCTTCCCCTAAATACCTTAATCAATGGTTATACAGATCAGTAGCTATATTCTTCACCATCTGTTTTTTATTCTTAAAACCAGTTTTTCGTTGTTCGATATTCATTAAATTCCATAAATCCCACTTGACAGCTGTTTGACAGATAACTGACCGATCCCGATCCAGACCACTGTTTCCGTAAAGGCCTATGATAACATCGCCAAATAACCCGGCCGTCGCGTAGATGTCGTCTAGGATACCGATACACAAGGAAAGCCACACTTGAGGGTCTCTTGAGTAACCCACGAGTAACCCTCAAGTATCCCTTGAGTATACTTGGAAAACGACTATGAATACGGCCTCTAGCTAACTCATTGAAATCATTCTGCGTTCAGAGCTAACCCATTTCAAATTCCTAGACTCTTCCAATTCAAGCAGTATGCCCTAATGTGAATGCTCTAGAACAAATCCACTAAAAGTGAAGACATTCGAAATCGTACGCCAATGATAAAATCTAATGGTACCCATACACTTACTGGCGGCCTGTCGGCCACGGACTGATCGGCCTTGCTTTAAGGTTAGGACTGCACTGTCGACAGTCAATTTGGGATCAACGCATTAGGTAGATAGATCATATCAATTATGTAAATAAGCGTGTGAGGGTTTTAATAAGTAAATTTTACAGTCTTAGATATATCGGTTTAAGAAAAGTTTTAATTATGATGTACAATGCACTAGTAGTTTCCGTTTTAGATACTGTATTACAATCTGGTGAGGAGCTTTTACAACAATTGCAAAAGCTACAAAGAGCCCAAAATATGTTACTAAAAAGTATATTTAAGGTGAAAGAGCAGAGTGTGCACTACCGAATACTGTCACCAGCAGTAGACGCAGGAACGAAACTTATACAGTGGCTTAGAAGTACTCAACTGTACTATAAAATATAATTTCTGTCACTCACCTTACACGTAACTAACCCAGTTGTGAGCTATCATTAGAACAGTGTTGATATGCGGCTAATAGCCATAGTAGTTGATGCCGCTTAACAAAGAAAAACAAACATAAGCTATTTTCTACAGGTTTACCTTACAAAGAAACTAATTTTTTCAGTATAAGTTTATCCATGCGTATCAGTGTCGCACAAAAATGTACCTCAAACAAAGAACCTTCAAGAAATTAAGCACACTATCTAGAGCACCAACTAATTTAAATGTGAGCATTGACATCTTTAAAAAACACTTACACAAAAAACTTTTTTCTATCATGGACCTAAGTTCTTCAACGTACTCCCAGCAGATCTAAAACATATAAATAAATTCAAGGAATTCAAATACAAAGTTGAGGAACTCATAACTGAGAATCAAGATAAGTTTAGTTCTTGAAATATTGTCTTAGTAACAACCGTCTCCAGCCTTGCTTTCCCCACTATATTTAGTTATACTGTACTATAAATCTAGATGTATGAACGCCGAATTTTAAAAGTTGAAAATCTCTTGTAAATGTTAAATGGAGTGTGATATTTATGCTATTGTATCGTTATTTGATTGTAATGTTTGGCATTGGCCTACCAATAAACATACAAACATACATATATTTATTTGTTTATGTAATATATGTGTTAAAATGATTTGGTTTATAAAACCTTATGGCTCTTATATTGTTGACTGAAAATATACCTGTAGGACGTTTTTGGGTCTTGACTGGTTTTTTAAAAAGATGGAATCTGTGCCATATGAATTTGGTTTGGATTTCAAAATATGCTTCTTATGACAATTTCAAATTATTTAAGAATAAACGACACATGTATCAAAATACGACTGGCTATTAGCTCTGAAGTAAGGTTGTGCTACTCTCTTTTAATTTTCGATCTTAGTACGATTTTGATTTGATTTTTCATGGAGCGGGATGTCAGCGATCTGTTTTAATAAAGCCTCGAATTAATTCTTCAGAATTTTGCCATATTTTTCTGCTCAAAATGCAGCAGGACTGTACCGTAAAATATACATTTTCAAATACTCGCCGTCGGTCAGCCAATGAACAGATTTCAGTCTTTTACTTCCCACACCGATAGGTGAGGGGAGTAATGTGATAGCAAAGATTTTCAATTTCGAGATAATACGTTTTTTGGGCGTTTTATTATATCTACATAACGAAAATCCAAGTCACTCATTTCCATCGGCATGTCTGTCTGTGCGCGCTTTTCTAGCAACTCCTGTTTAAAGTAGTACGCTATTAGTTTAGCTTTACATGCTCGTTACAAAGCGACAATAATATAATGTAACTACATAATCGCCGGCAAAATATTCATATATTATGACTTAGGGCCGGTTTCTCAATGTCCAGTTAAAAGTGTCAGATAGGTAGCTGCCGGTTTCTATGGATACAACTGTCAGATAAGATTTATGTGAATTCTTAAGTTTAACCTTCAGTTATTGTTCAAAGAATATATCTTACAGTTAGCCGTTAACTTCCAGATAAATATTTAACTGGACATTGAGAAACCAGCCCTTACTAGGGTATACAAATTAGCATAGTAAGTACTTATAACTCAATCACAATATACATTTCATAGTAATTCGAACGATCAAGTAATACATTACTGAAATTACTTGAGATGTCCACTGTGTTTTCGGGCTCTCATTCTCATTTTTGCTGTAGTTGCGTCACAAACAACGGGTGTTTTTTTAATTTGCCTCCATTTTGTTTTATGCGGCGTTGGACGATGCTTTAATTAAACCCCCACCTTCATTATAAGCTTTCCGCAATACATGCTCGATGTCCGCGGGAGAGAAAAAGGACGAAATCCCGACGCTCGTACACACTCCCTCTTGAATTTTTCACCGGCTAACGTTCCTTTTGATCCAGTTAAATTACACATTTTTGGGAACTAAATTCAAGCACGCTAAGATCTTACCTGAATGCTGGCTAATATAATAAAACAACCTTAAATCTGGCTGATTCTCATCCTCGACTTCTGATATGCTGCAAGGAAGCATCTGTTAGATCTTCTCCAAATTAAGGAATAGGTTGTGAGTCTTTCCAAGCTTTTTATTTCAATGGAGATAGTGTTTGTTTGTGTATCTTGGCTTAAAATGTGAAGGGGGGTTATAATAATGCAGTGGATCTTAACTATAGCTATTTCATTGGAAACTGTTATAACTGCAGTACAGGAGTTAGAAGTTGAAGAACGTGCTTCTCACTTTTCACAAGTTATATTTCAGTTGACATTGTTGACACTGATACGGACGTGAATGACAACTATGTCTAAAGCAATGTCATGATTCAGTGTTGTCAATATGTTTTGCTTTTGCCAACTCAACACATCCCCTCAATGACAAAACTTACTAGCTTCCTATATGTCTAACATACATTGAAGTTTCTCTTACATAACGAGATTTAAAGAGCTACAGGATTTAGTGAATTTTATTTTTCAGTTGTATAATCTGCCACTTCCAAAAAAAACTGCTGACCATAGCTGCCCCTCCGTGTTTTAACGATTTTATTGTAGAAAAGGTCCCTTATCGAGGATTTTTAAGATTCTTGATAAACTCTGATTCAGTTGTCGAAATTTACCTGCTAAATCATTGAAATCTATCTCAAATGAAGTTGTTGACATGCTTTTACCACCACAAGTACATGTTAATGAACATTTTTTACACGATCAAGATTCAAACCCTAAATGTTCGACATCAGAAAACCCAAATATTACTTTCTCACTTGTATTCAGAATGATTTTCTTTTGTAATTCTTGGGATAGAATAATAATTACTATTTAGCTTCATTTCTAACAAATGTTTATTTATTTTCCCGATGCACAATAACTGCTAGACTAATGAAAATGTTGAAAAAAATTTGACTTATTAACTTTGACAAAATTCGTTGTTTCACAGATATAAAAAGAATGCAAGCTATATTAAACAGTTTTTTACAATTCTGACCAAGGATTTGTAATTGGCAGCCCCTAATAATCCGAGCAAAATGTCGTAAGTATATATATACTGTAGTTTTTTACTCCTTGAAGAGGAAATCGCGATTCTGATCAGAGATTCTTAATCAGCGACACCGAAAATTTCGAAGATGATACGTGACTTGAGCGCGACGTGGAATATGGGGTATTACATGCAATGGGGTGGTGAATAAGGGGTGAAATGGGTGAAATTTAGTATGGCTGTCCGTAATCAGCGACCTCAAAGACCCCTAAGTAAGAAATGTTATATCAATTACTTGATTTTTCTATTTTTGGCCCACTTTTTTGGATTTATTATGTTTTTACCCTTGAGTTGCACTCTGTGTTTCTTGGGATTAAAACATAGTGGAGTAATTTATCAGGCTGCGCTGCTTGACGTCCACTTTGCCACGCACAACGCCTATACTCGTCATTATGGAATATATCGGAATAGTTCACATCGCCACTTCGTAGACCGATACCATTATTTCAACGTACCAATCACACAGCTAGTTTCAGGCAGATGGGTGTTAAAAAGCAATACATCGTGGCGAGATGAACTTACTATTTCTCTGCGATGAACTACACAATACACTACTTCTCTATGTCTTTACGCTTGAGATTCCCTAATTGTACGCTTATCTACGAAGCTCGTTTCCTAAATATAAGCTAATCACTTGGAAAGCTAATCAATCAGTAATTTAATATATCCTAAATTATGTTTTGAGAAACATTTCTTACTACGAAGAAGGCTAAGTATTTAGCCAAGACGAAAAGTTACTAAATAGGTTTAGCTACAAGATTCGGATTCATCGGGCGACTAATGAGAACAGTGGCACTATACGTATTCAGAAGTTAGAAGTTATACTCTGGTGATTATATCTGTATTCTTTTCTTCAAAATTTACATACTAAAGAAAAAATGGAGTCAAGTTGATTGACTCAGTACTTCCCACACATAACGATGATACAATTTTATTATTTCCCATTGCATGAAGGCCATGAAGCTATAGTCTGAAATCTCCTTGCAACTAAATCATCGCCCACCCGCCCGCAAAAAAAACATCCAACACAACAACGCCCGTAAATAGTTTCTTACGTCTCCCTCTCCAGGAAATATGCATTAAAAATCAATTGAACAATTTTCACGTTACGCAATCTAGAACGATCTAAAACAATACTTGTATGTATACATCACAAATACTCGTGGTCCCGTGGGTTCTATAATAAGCATGCAACGTTCGGATGGACCTAAAAAGTGTATCACGCAGCTAGGTTTTTCATTCGCATATCAATGAACAGCCCATTACGAATACAACAAAATTTCCAGTTTTACAACCCCCCAACCACCCTAAATTCACCCCCACCCAAAAAAGTATAAAGTGATCAGGACCCCTAAAACGTCTAAAAACGAAGTTTGAGCTGTTTTCATATTTTTAGTTTTTTTAATATTGTTGCGCCGCCACTGAGACGATTTCTAAAAATCATACGCGTTTTCCATCCTTGCCAAAGTAGTAATACTGTGACAAAATTTCATTAACATCAATTTAGTGGTTTCCACATTATAAAATACAGAACGATCTAAAGCAATACTTGTATGTATACATCACAAATACTAAGTCCCGTGGTTTCTATAATAAGCATGCAGCGTTCGGATAGACCTAAAAAGTGTATCATGCCGCTAGGTTTTCTATTCGCATATCAATGGACACCCCATTACGAATACAACAAATTTTCCAGTTTTACAACCCCCCACCCCCCAACCACCCTAAATTCACCCCCACCCAAAAAACAGTATAAAATGATCAGGAACCCCTAAAACGTCTAAAAATGAAGTTTGAGCTGTTTTCATATTTTTAGTCTTTTTAATATTGCTGCGCCGCCACTGAGACGATTTCTAAAAATCATACGCGTTTTCCATCCTTGCCAAAGCAGTAATACTGTACCGAAATTTCATTAACACCAATTCAGTAGTTTCTACATTATAAAATACAGAACGATCTAAAGCAATACTCGTATGTCATACATCGGAAAAAATTCTAAGTTCTTTGTTTTCTGTAATAGGCATAAGGCAATGTTCAGATATACCTAAAAAAGTTATTTATGTCGCTAGGTCTTCCTTCATAGGTCAGTGGGCAGTCTATTATTTATACAACAAATTTTTCAATTTTACAACCCCCCAACCCCCAACCACCCCATTTTCACCCCCACCCAAAAAAAGGTATAAAATGATCAGGAACCCCTAAAACGTCTAAAAACGAAGTTTGAGCTGTTTTCATATTTCTAGTTTTTTTAATATTGCTGCGCCGCCACTGAGACGATTTCCAAAAATCAGACGCGTTTTCCATACTCGCCAAACTAGTAATACTGTGCCGAAATTTCATTAAAATCAATTCAGTTATTTCAACATTATAAAATACAGAACGATCTAAAGCAATACTCGTATGTATACATCGGAAAATTCTCTAAGTCCCTTGGTTCCTGTAATACAAAAGTCAATGTTCGGATGGACCTAAAAAAGTGTATTATACTGCTAGGCCTTTCTCTCTCAGGTCAGTAGACAGCCCATTATAAGTACAACAATTTTTTTAGATTTACAACCCCCCACCCCCCCAACCACCCCAATTACACCCCCACCCAAAAAAAAGTAGAAAATGATCAGGAACCCCTAAAACACCTAAAAACGAAGTTTGAGGCATATTTGAAATTTTTCGTTTTTTGCTAATTACTCCGCCGCCTATGCACCGATTTTCAAAATTGTAGCAACATTACCTACTACGACCCTACACCATATCACTACCTAAATTTCATCAAAATCTATGCAGCGGTTACTGAGATTAGGAGGCTAGAAAAACGCCAACAGACAGACAGACCGACAGACCGACAGACCGACAGACAGACCGACAGACAGACCGACAGACAGACAGACCGACGGAAATGAGTGACGTGGATTTTCGTTATGTAGGCATCACAAAACGCCCAAAAAGTGTGTTATCTCAAAATCGAAAATTTTCGCGATCACAATACTCCCCTCACCTATCGGTGTGGGAAGTAAAAAGGGTAAGAAAAATATAAAAAAAGTCATATAATACGGCATATAAATGCATTTTTTCATTTTTTATGTTTCACGTAGGATCATTAGGTATTTGAAGTGGTTGTTTAATTTTGGAAGCCCAGTTACGTTTATGAAATTTGGTGTTATAGATTAGAACCTCGTTCAGCTAAGGCGCATGCCGTTGCATGTATATTGTACATCGAAAAACAAAGATGGAAAACGCAAAGAACGGTGAAAAGTTTTCGAAACAGTAAAAGGGGTGATACACGTACCAGCAAGTACGCGTACTTATGACTCGACGACCTTTTTCGCCTGTGTGTCACCGTAAGTACGCGTACTTTAAAACCGTCGCGCAAACCGCCGGCGAGCCAACTGGTTTGAAATCTTGCTCGTAGCTTGTCTCAGCTCGTACTACGAGCCGCGAGCACAACTTTGTTTCGGCAGGCCATCGATGCGCAACGCTTGTTGTGCTTGGCGTTTGTTAAAAGTTTTGTTTATTTAGGAAAATTATCAAAATGAGTGATTTCAGTTTCACGTGTCTCACCGCGTCGAGCCGAGTAAGTTCGCGAAATTAAAAACCGCGTACTTAAAGTTCGTACGTGTATCACCCCTTTAAAAAGCGCCAGATAAGTTTGTCCTATCTTTTTTTCCATATTTAGATGGCCCTAATCAAACTCCGAAATTTGTTTTATTTGAAAATACTCAGCAGCCCTTCAACCTGTCTAAGCTGAATCGCTTTTGAAACTTGGCCATGTGGGCTTTTTAAATACCATTCATCTTTGCAATAAAACTTTTCTGAACTTTTGAAAAGTTTTCTCATTTTTTTTCACAAATGGCAATCACAAATGACTACAAATGACTAAGCTTAATAATTTTCTGAATCCAGGCAAAGGACATTCGACGATTCTAGCAGAGTTGCATGAGGATAGTCCTATTTTGTTGGCGAGGAGCGTTATAGTTTCTCCTACGCATCGCTTCAATCGCAAATTTACGGTGGTGTTTCCGTCAAGGGAAGACTGGGAGTCTAGGGAAAGATAGCTCATCGAAGGAGGAGGACAGGTCTGGTACACAGACGGTTCACTCGCTAGAGAGGGCTCGGGAGTCTACGGACCCCATACAAGACTTTCATTCCCTCTTGGGGGGGACACCACAGTATTCCAGGCTGAGGTCTATGCGATACTTGCTTGTGTAAATCGTATTCGGGAAATTGACGGGTCTGGGAGGCGGATTACTATCTGCTCTGACAGTCAGGCAGCCATCAAAGCACTGAGTGCTTGGAAAATAACGTCGAGTGCAGGAGGGCTCTTGACGACAACACAAGGTATCACTGATGTGGGTACCTGGGCACGCTGGGGTAAAGGGTAACGAAATGGCGGATCATCTGGCTAGGATGGGATCCGGCAACAGTTTTGTGGGCCCGGAACCAGCCTTAGGACTATCTGCAAACTTGATTAGGAAAACAACTGGAGAGTGGATCCAGAATCAACATTCTCTGAGATGGAACAACATCTCTGGTCATCTCCGTCAGGCTCGGGAACTATTAGCAGGGCCTGCAGAGAGAATAGGACGAGTTTGTCTCTCTCTGGATAGGAGTAACTTGAGATTGCTAGTAGGCCTATTAACGGGTCACAACACCTTCAGGCGTCACTTGTTTGTGATGAGGGTGGTCAACGACCCAACGTGCACGTGGTGTGATGAAGAAGAAGAATCCTCGGCACACATCTTGTGTCGCTGTGAAACCCTGGGTTATCACAGGCAGACTATGCTGGGGTCAAGAACCTTGGAAACAATAGAGATAAAACGGATAGGACCTAAGAATGTACTTGCCTTTGCCAAAAGGGCAGGTCGTAGGAACTAGCGCGGATAGAGGCGCAAAAGAGCCCATCTTGTGGCCTATGCACCAGCCACATTCCGTGCTGGATAGCCTCTGGTCCTTATTCATTCATGCAAGCTTAATAATTTTAAGGATTCATTTGATTAGAATATAGAGCGCTAGATGCAAATTTTGTTTAGCTTTTGTTATTTACTTCATTTCTATGACTTGCCTAAAATACGAAGCTGAAGAGAAATGAGATTGGGAATTAGCAGATCAAAATATAATTTTATAAATATATGTGAAGGAAGGTATATCCAGAAAATCATCGTGTTCTGCCTCAGGAGGTCACTATGTCATAAGGAATAGTAGCAACCATACCAAGCTGATCTTTTATTTGCCGTAATACAGGTAAAAATCATCGCCTTCTTTGAACTGTTGGTTCGTGGTTTCTTCGATCGGCGTCAACACGCTCCACCACCTTTGTGTTGGCGCGCTTCGCTGACTGACGTTTCGCCAACATAAGTGGCTGACACCCTCAGAAGTATTACCTGTTCGGCGTGTTCCAAGAAATAGTCAGCCGATGCCAAGGCTGCGGAGCATGACGACTCCGACCGAACAGCCCAAGAACCAACAGTTCATCACACGGTGGCCACGAAAGCCTTAATACATTCATCTTTCTTTGTTACCTTATAAAATCAGTAATCGTCACTACGACCGACGTTACTTTAAATATAGTACAATTTAACCGTATCAATTCTCTGTTGAATTTTTTACCGGCCAGCGTTCCTTTGAAACATTGTACGGCGCGTCATGGCGCTGCTGCCAGCGTCGAATCCACGTAAATATTTAAAACCCAATCAGGCATTGGCGATTTCCTTGCACACCCCAACAACTTTACGGCATTTTCCAGAGCGACATTGCTGTAGGATAAGTAAGCCTTTCACCTTGGTGCGTGTGTTGCTGCTCATGTATATGTACCAGTTGCAGAAGATGAAAGCCAACTGAAATATGATTAGAGCAGTGTTTATCAACCTTTCGGAATATGCGCTGCCTCCTCCCTCTCTCAGGTATGTTTTTGATCGCAGCGTCTGGAGAGAAACATTGACGACTGGATGAAACTCTTCTCGACCTCAATGTACCATCCATCACTATGCCATGAGGTACTGATCGACTTTGCACAATTCTCTTGACACCACTCATAGTAACAGTAGTTCATAGTTCTTCAACATGCATCTTATTCAGTCGATCTTCAAGCAGTTTGACATTCCTAGCGAAAAGTTCATTACTGTCCCCTCAGATTAGTAAGGAATTATCGTAATCTTGCCTCGTTGCTCTAGTTCCTTTATATCTTTCAACTGGTAGTAGTAGCAGTGATGATGAGGAGGCGAAGCCAGGCAAGTAGGCCACCTTTGACCCTTTTTGCCAACCCCACATAACACATACACACACACATATACTCATTTTCCACTCTTGGCGATCAATAGCCTGGTGTATTTGTGTTCTGTGTAAGCTTTGTTACTGTTTCCTAGCACCACTTTAGGAACAGCACTGTTAATTAGAATCCAACAGTGAATGGTCAGGTGAGGAATCTCGCCGAGATTTATGGAAATTTACTTCTTATTGAGAAATCATAAAATAAATTTCTGCCTCTGGCAAGATTCGAACCCGAGACTAGTGTTCACTAAACATCGATGTGCAATCGATAGTCCTATAGGATAGGATAGTCCGATAAACTATCGATAGTCCGATAGGCCTATCGATGTTTTGTGCGGCGTCAAGATTGCACAGAGCTCCCTCGGATTCACGAATGAATCCAGCCGGTACCGTTATTTTTTATTTTTTTTTTCTCAAACTGTATATTTATTGATCGAGAACATGTGCACGAAAAAAACTAAAAGGTAATTTCATTGAACTCATGTGACACTGAGGAAAAAGAAACAGAAAGTGTGTGGACATATTTTTGTTTCTCGCTCGAAAAAAATTAAACAAATATATAATCGATTTTATTCGGCATCGACAAGAAAATAAAAGAAGAGCACCAAATAATAACTCTTATGCAGATGCCGAGGCTGTAGTGCACCAATATCTATCCGCCGATCTTCTAAGAACATCTACCGATCCGATTAAATTTTGGACTTCATATCCAAATCCACACATTCGAAACATTGCTTTCAAATACCTGTCCATTTCTGCAACGACAGTCCCTTCTGAACGCGTATGGTCCATGCAGGCAAAATCATGACATAGAAGAAACCGACCGAAACCCGAAAACTTGGCAATGCAACTTTTCCTTCATAAAAATAGATTTCTTTCGCACCCCGTTTCAAACGTTAAAATAATGTCTCTATAATTTCTATAAGTATTGTGTACAACTTATGTATAAAAATATTTATTTTAATAAATGTATATATTTTGTATGTTACTATAAAGGAGCCTTTTATCTCAAACTTTACCTCAAAATGCATTCATTATAAAGATATATAAATATATAACTTGCCGAAGCAATTACTAAACAAACGAAATGAATTTATAACCGACCAAAACAAACACAATCTGTGCAACTGCAACCTATCCGGAAACATCGATGTTTGCATATCGGCCCAGCCGATGTTTTCGGGTACTATGCATAGACTATCGATAGTCGATAGTCGATGTTTAGTGAACACTTCATCCTTCATCCAGCTCAGCAAAAAATAGTGGTGTTACCTCTCCAGCAAAAAATTACACTCCGCAAACAAGGTCGATCAATGAGTCATCTAGCATCCAACCAAAACAAAATAAGAAAAACACAACAAAAATAGTAGGAACAGCTGATCCTGTAAATGAGAAGTTTTCGGCAGTACAAATAGTGAGACGCGTATGGATACATGCCTCACATTTTCAGAAAGATGTCACTGCGGAAGAACTGCAAAACCATTTATGCAAAAGATACAAAAGAGATGATTTTATCTGCTATAAAATTAACCCTAAGCATCCTTCGCCCAATTTCAGTTCCTTTAAGATTGGCGCTCACTTATCTCTTAAAGAAGAATTATTAAACTCAAACTCCTGGAGCCGCGGCATAGCAGTCTCTGAGTTCGATTTTTTTCGAGCCAACCAGAACAAATTACAATTACAATTGCAAGCCCACCATTAAACCACAAGGACAAGAAGCAGTTACTTCTCTCAATCCTTGTCAGGATTTGCACGGCATCCACATCAATATACAGGGTCTCGGCAATAAAATAGCCCGCTTGGAGGTGATACTGGCAGAAAAGGCGCCGGACATTCTATTGGTCAGTGAACACTGGCTGCGTGCAGAGCAGGCCCCTGTAACAACGTTGGCAAACTATACGCTGGCAAACCATTTCTGCAGAACGGAGTTTGGACATGGAGGTGTAGCAATTTTTACGCGGAGAGACATTATTTACAAGCCCATCAAGAACATAGCACATCTTGTAACAGAACGTATTTGTGAATGTGTCGGGATAAGTGTCAAAGTGAATAAGGAAGCTTGTGCTTTCCTAGTGTTTTATCGTCCTCCCTGTGCGGAGATTAATTTATTTTTTGAAATTTTTAACAACATCTTGTCAGTAGTTGCACAGAATTTTAAATTTATGGTTATTAGTGGGGACATAAATATAGATTGGTTGTCTAGTAGTAAAGATAAACGCACACTGGTCGATATTTTTGACAGCTTTGATTTGAATTATGCTCTACCCCTTGAGCCAACACGTGAATTCAATAGTGCAGCATCTGCTTTAGATTATGTGGTTTCAAACCTCCCTAACATAAAGGCTACTAACCTTGATAGTCACATATCGGACCATAAAGCGCAAGCCTTTAACATACAAATGGGTCACAATCCACCAATTGAGGATAACCAACCAGTCTATATTTATAGAAGGTTCTTTTCTGACAGTAATATCGCCAATCTGAATTTGTTTCTTTCGGTTACCGACATGAGTGAGTTATATAAATCAGGGAATGTAAATGACTCATGGTCAATTTTTTGGAGGAATTTTCTTTACTGTTTGGACAAAGCTTGTCCCTTAACGAAGACAAAGGTAAACTATTGTAGTATAAAAAACAGTTGGGTGGATAGTGAAATTGTGGAAGAAAGCAACAGAATAAAAGAACTGTATTGGCTAAGCAAACATACCTCTAATGCTGCTGAAGCATATAAGGAAGCGAAAAAACGCTATTCTGAGTTCATTCAGGAAAAAAAACGTCAGTTCTATCAAAAAAGAATTAGCGATGCTCCAAACATCTCACAGGAGGCTTGGAGTGTCGTTAATACAATAATAGGGAAAACTCCTCAGAAAGCTCGAACTATGCCAAACATCGTATACAACGGAAGTCACCTCAATGACCCATCAGATATAGCTAAAGCGTTTTGTCATTATTTTTCTAATGTAGCTGAAAACACCTTGTTAACACATTTCAACAGTTTAGATGGCGAATGTACAAAGAGTTTAAATACATATAACTCACTATACTTCCAAGAGATAACAACTGATGAGATTTTATTGAAATTGAACGAACTAAGGAACGATGTTTCTAGTGGTCCCGACGGTATACCTCTAAAAGTTTTAAAAAAAGTGTTCAACCTCATAGCACAGCCGCTTTGTTTTATTTTTAATCTTTCGATCCTTGTAGGTCAATTCCCAGACGCCTTGAAGCTGGCCACCGTCATCCCGATACATAAAAAAGGAGAATGCTCCAAAATCGAAAACTACCGTCCTATATATCTGATATCGGGTTTTTCCAAACTTCTGGAAAAGATTGTTGCTGGTAGATTACATAGCTTTATAAAAGAAAACAACATTTTATCTCCATTTCAACATGGCTTTCGTCACAACTACTCAACTAGTACTGCTGTCTTCAGTTTGTTAAATTTCACTTATGACTCTTTAGACAAAGGGAAATACATTGTTATACTTTTCCTAGATTTAACTCGAGCATTTGAGGTTGTCATTGAGAAATTTTTAACTTCCAAGATCAGACAGTTAGGCATACGATCTCCTCTAGATGCATGGATTCAATCATTTGTTTCCCATCGAAAAATCCAGGTAAGAATAGCAAATTACTTGTCAAAAACAGAAGAAGTACAGTTTGGAGTACCTCAAGGAAGTGTTTTGTCTCCTTTACTGTTCCTACTTTTCATCAACGATATTGACAATTATATAGATTGCAGTGAGTTACTTTTAGTTTTATATGCTGATGATATGACCGTAGCTTTAAGTTCGGATTCGATTACAGAACTAGAATACAAAACCAATAATTTTCTGCAAAAGTTTCACACATGGGCCTCAAATAACAAACTCATAGTAAACACCAGCAAGACAAACTTTATGATGATTTCAAATCACCGGGAATCAGAAATTAAAATTTATAACAACTCAGTACAAATAGGAAAAGTAAAGGACACAAAATTCCTGGGCCTTTATATTGACGACAAACTGTTATGGCACAATCATGTCGACTTTGTCGCAAAAAAATTGAACTCAGCTTATTATGCCATCAGAAACCTAAAAAATGTAGTTGAGCGAAGCTATCTACTGCAAGTATATTATGCTCTAGCCTTCCCACATCTCAAGTACCTGACTCAGTATTGGGGTGTGGCATCAGACTGGCCGCGCATTTTTATACTTCAAAAACGGTTAATGAGATTAATTTTTGGACTAGGTCCACTAGAATCATGTCGCAGTCACTTTAAAAGAAACAAAATCCTCACCTTCCCATCTATTATTATATTGGAATCAGTCATGATCATCAAACAAAATATAGAGGGTATTACGTTGAATCGTAATATCCACCAGCACAACACCAGGAATTGCGGTGCTATTCATATTCCGCAATTTCACCTAAGTACGTATAAAAAAAGTCCTTTCTACTTATGCAGTACCATCTATAATAAATTACCTTCGTCAATAAAACAGATACAAAGTATTCCAAAGTTTAAAAACAAAGTGAAAGATCTGTTGATAGAGAATAGTTTTTATAGCCTAGCAGAGTTTTTATAAGAAGCCCCACTAATAACCCACAACATAATTTTGATTTTTAACTTGTTTTAATCCATATTTATATAGCTTAGCGCATTTTAATTGACCTTTCATATCCTTGTAAATAGGCATCATGAATAAAAGTTACTCTACTCTACTCTACTACCTGGGACCTTGCGGTCACGAGTCCTAGGCTCTACCCACTGAGCCACCCACGGTTTATCTTTCTACTAAGTTAGTTGGTTTCTTCCACCTTAACGGGTTTTTGTTTATTTTTTTTTATTTTTCATGGCTTGCTGGTTTGCCTATACGTAGTAACAGCAGTTTGACTGAAAATTTGAAATAAAATGAAAACTAAAAAGATTGATATTGACAGTCCTACATTGTTGGAAATCTTATCAAGTTTTATATTTGTTGGTATACAAAAAGTTGGGTATTTTCATTTGTAGTAATCAAGTTACCTGTGATTGAAATTTCTTTAATTAATCTACTGATTTCTCTTAATAAAATAAGGATTTGAATTTGACCGTTTCACCTAAGGTACCGCCTTTCATGCTTAGTCGTACCACAAAGCCATGGACTTCTACATTTTATAATCGCTGCGCTATTAGATTTTTTTCTGATACCTACTTAAACCAAAAATAGTGATTTGCTCCTAAACGGTTCGTTTAAAGTTCCATATATACAGTCACACTAGAATTTACCAAGGAATCCAAATATTCAATAGTATATAGGGAGTAAAATATGGATGTAAGTTTGGTATGAATCGCCCTATAAACGTAAAAATTGGAGTGAAAATATTTTGAGGTTATATCCCTGAAGGGTCCCTACCATCATCAGGGACAGGTTGTTGAAGTATGTTTTTGTAAGCCGACAAGCCTCCCTCCACTCACTATTGGCCCACACTGTATTCATTCTAGTGAACTTGAATAGTCCTTTGGTTATGATGGACATTGAATGGTGACTTTGACCATGGCATGCTGATTTTTAAAATTAGAATCTATAGCTTTACTACCAGAAATATGAACAAAAAATTTTGCTTACGTTTATCATAGCTCTCAAGGTGATTTGAGGTCAAATATAATTGTAAGGAGGAATTTTGACACCAGAAACAGAAATCTGATATATTATGTCCAAGCATGACCTTCAATGACATTTGATGGTGTACGTGCTCGTTTTAAAACCGAAAACTGCATCTTTCTATGTTATCTAGTTTCCGAGATATTAGCATTTTTTGTAAGTACTACAAACGTCAAATTTGCTGAATAGACTGCTGAATAACTTCTAAAATAGGCTTCGTAGATATAAACTATGGTTAACAAACAGGACCTAAAAATCGATGTTGTATTCAAAAATGTGACAATATATAGGGTATTTCATTTAAAATAAGGAAGTTGATACCTACTTACGGTATATCCAGATGTCCGCCATCTTTGAAATTATTTTCTGCAGGTAGACCATTTGAAAAGAAACATTTTTTATTTAAGTCATTTTCTTCTAATTTAAACGATAAGGCCGCTATAGAGCACCGCGCGCTTATTAGACCACCCTGTATAGGTCTATTTGGTTAAATAGACGAAGCTAACTTTAGCCTCGGAAATTTATGGAGCGGAAAATGTTCATATCTGATATTGAACATGAGTTTAACCGCTGATTTTATTCCAAAGTCAGATTTGTAATGGTAGTTTAACCATGGAAATCAATGCATTCTTGAATGACAAAAATGTAATGGACGTACAATTTTTCCGCCCTTTTCGATTCCGATTTCCAGTGGAGTCACACTCCAGAAGAAGCCAGTTTTTCACAAATTACATATGACAAACTATACTGTGATGAATGAATTTCAATTTTCAGTAAAAAATGACCTAGCATATAGGTACTTTTAAATGATAAAGGCAGCAGTTTTAGTCACCTTTCACCTTACTGTAACTTTGACTCAGAGAAAAGAAAGCAGCATGGCAATATGGAGTATAGACAAAGGTCAACATCAGAAAATTATGAAATAAGATGTTCATTCAAAAGTATTTGAAATATTCCTATAAATTTTCTGACGATAACTTTGCCAAAAATACCTCACGATTCAATGCCAGCTGGACGGATGACAAATTCAACATATACTAAATACACATTGGAAAAATCATATATTTGAGAAACATGATACAAACCGTCCATTATGCACACCTGCCTATTTATAAAATAGCCAACTCACTTTCCTCTGATTTTTATTATTATATCCTGACCCAATTGGCAAATGACTCTTTAAGTCATAAGCGTTCGCAGATAAATTTAGACAAATGTAATGAGGGCAACCATCATAAAATACTAATATACCTAAATCATTGTCTTTATAAAACAAACTTTAGCATAGAATAAATTGAAATAATATCAGGCAGAGTGACCTTTTATGTCTCTGGTCAATATATACTGTGTGACAGAGAAATTGCAACACCCAGTAAACGTTAATATATTTTATCAATATTTGGAGAATCTATGGAGATGGGTAGGAATAATAATCGATGGAATTATGAAACAAATTTATTGAAATGTATTCTCAAAAAATCAGTAGTGAGTTGCGCCTCCATCTAAGTTTTGACACTCTGCAACCCTTCGTGGCACGCTGCGAATGAGATGATCGATATCTGCCTGAGGTATGCTGTCCCAGGCTGGTCTAACCTCGACACGTAGTCGGACTACATCCAGTATAACAACTTGCAATCTACCCAGTCTTCTACCTATGATATCCCATACATGTTCAATGGGCGATAAGTCAGGTGACCTTGTGGGCCATGGAAGGGTGGTCACATTGGCTTGTCGGAGAAAGTCTCTGGTAACTGCAGCGGTATGTGGTCTGGCATTGGCCTGCTGAAATATTGGGTTTTGTAGTTGCTGAAGGTACGGCAACGGAGCAGGCTCTAATACGTTATTAATGTAGGACTGGGCGGTCATGTTTCTATCTAAAAATACTAGAGGTGATCTGCTTCCAATTGTTATAGCATCCCATACCATAACATCACTAGTAAACACAGTCTCGCGCTCCACACAAAATTGAAGTTAGCGCCTTTCTCCATGTCTTCGCCTGACACTTCTGCGACCGTCATGAGCCCACAAACAGAAACGTGACTCGTCACTGAAAACGACATGATCCCACTCCTGATTCCAATGAGCCCGTTTTTGACACCATGTCAGTCGTAGCTGTCTATGTCTATTGATCAATGGTAATACCAGCCGAGGACGGTATGACAGTAGCCCGTAAGCCCTAATTCTTCTATAAATTGTTCTCATGCTTAACTGTCGACCCGTAGGTACTCTCCACGCATGTCTGATTGCACTAGTTGAGCTGAAACAGTCTCTTAGGGCACTAAATCTTGAGAGGCGTTCTTCACGGTCAGTGGTTCTCCTTAAAGTCCAAGTGCCCCTGCGACGTGTATGTCGACGATTTATAGACCACTCCCACCAACACCGCATCACTGTTGTAGCATTCCGGCCAATTCTGTTTCCAATTTTCCGGAAGGACATCCTAGCCTCGCGTAGACCCACTATCCTACCTCGTTCAAATTCACTTAATTGACTATACACGGCACGTCTCCTTATGGGAGGCATTGCTAAACACTGTTTTACATACCACATAAGCAATAAAACTAAATTTGTCTTAGCAAATTCAACAATAAAAAAATAATACAAACTACTCTATTTTTTGTTAAATGCAAAAATGACCTTGTATTTGAAGATAAATTGGAACAAAAATGTTATCGTTTACTAAAGTTCATGTGAACAATAAGCTGACAAAAAATGATAAATGTATCTGGGCTTATACTGGGTGTTGCAATTTCTAAGTCACACAGTATATAAAACTATATATTTAAATGAATCAGGCTTACTAACATTTTATCTGTTGTCAAATGTAAGATATAGTGACATTGACCTATCTCTTAGGATGATCAATAAAGTGCACCACATACTAAGTACATATGTGCTATGTGCCCAATACGATGTTGGTTTAGAACTTCAAGAGAAAATATATTTTAGCTTAGTTTGGTGTCGAAATATTAACAACATGTGCCAGGTTTTCTTTATCAAAAATTGTTTTGTAGGACTAGATAGAAATCCGGAAAGAGCCTACTTGTCACCTTGGAAAACTTTGATAAACTGGGAGTAACTGAAGGATAGAAAATTTTACTTATTATTATAACTTGTATGAATGCTAGTGTTTTGCACCGCTCATAGTTAACTTTTATTTTAGCTAACTAATGACTACCCTTAAATAAGACAAGTTTTGTGTCTTTACGCTAGTCAGTTTTAAATCATGAGTTAGTAAATTACAAGTCAACTTTTTTGAGAACGTCGGTAATAGGTACTTGAAAAATGAATGAATTTCCTATATAAAGTTGGCCATAGTACCGTATTTAGATGTCCTATGCTCCATATCGTTTAACGATGGTCTGTTGATGAGAAAGGTTTGGATTTTTTTTACAGTTTTTAGTTTCATTTTCATTAATATGAACTATTTGAGTATAGAATTCAATAACTAATTGGGAATCAATTTCATCTATATGTCGTTGATATATAATACAATCAGTTTGTGGTCTTGTAATCGGTTTCCTTAAGTTCAGGTGCCTATAGGTCAAACTCCTAACAGCAACAAATGTTCTGGGTGTCTGGAACATACTTTGAACCTTAGTCTGCCTGATGTCTGTCAGAGTAAATGCGGTACGGAAGGTAAATTGAGGATGCGATCCAAAAGCCGGTAGGCATATGTTGACCTGATTAAGGTATATCAATCAGTCAATCAGCATATTAATTTGTTAAGTATACAAATAAACATTAGCCCTAGTTCTCAAAACTTGGCATTGTGAGCGAATACTGATCAGTAGATACAGACTAAAATATACCTTCCTTAGCTCCAAAGCTTGACCATCTTCTTCTGCGCCGTGCTTTTGTTACTTCTTGCTATCTCAAATACTAGTAGTAGTAGTAGTATTAGTAGTACTGAAGGGGAGGCAAAGCCAGGCAAGTAGGCCACCTTTGGCCCTTTTTGCCAACCCCACTGAACCAATTACTGAAAACAATAAAATTCTACACCCTAGGAAGCTCCTTGTCTAACCCACCAGACCTCCTGACGAAAGTCAGTATGTCCGACCATTTCGCTGAATATAGTGGCTCCTCCCCAAACTCCGTCGTGCCAAATATCTGAACCGTAAGGTTGCGATAAACTGCACATCTGCCCAGGAAGTGGAACGCTGTCTCGTCCTCCTCCCAGCATCTGGAGCAAATGGGGTCCCCTACCACTGTCATGCATGACAAATGTCTATTCAGCCGGCAATGGCCAGTGAGAACCCCCACCAGAAGGTTGAGCGTCTCTCTGCCTTTATCCAAAAGCCATAGCGTTCGGCCCGTATAAGGGCCTGCTATGAATCTTTTGGCTTGCCTGCAGTCGTCTCTCTCTAACCAGGCTTTCGCCAGTTCCTTGTAGGCCCAGTTATCTAGGGCCACATTGACCTGACGTCTACTAATTCCCAGCATAGGTTCTGGGCCAATGCAGGGGCTGTTGGCCCCTATCCTAGCTAATCGGTCCGCTCTCTCGTTACCCGGTATACCAATGTGTCTGGGAACCCACAGCAGGGTCACCTTCTTATGGCTTGCTAATTTCTGAAGGGCGGCCGAGCATTCTTGAGCCAGAGCTGATCTGGCCTTCGGAGCTGCCACCGCTTTTATAGCTGATTGGCTGTCAGAGCGTATATATATTTGCTCTTTTCAGAGCACTGTTCGACTTCCGTCGAGTATGCCGTCATTAATATCGCATACACTTCTTCAGTACTAAGTGGATGGGGTTTTCAGCTGGATTTTGGAGCTACCAGTACATATCATACCTAATAGTCAAGTTGCTTTCGACAACAAATCGTCAACCACAGTTATTCAAGAGCTCATACAAAAATTCGGTGACGAGATTGTTGGTTTGGAGGAATTAAAATAAAATTTGCCTAGAACGCCTATGTTCGCGATAAGAGATCCTACGTCGGCTGCCAAGAACACACCGAAATGTTGTACTGAGCAGGAAAATCGCCGTACAATTCCGCGTGTTTTTGCCAAATCACAAACACTTTCATTTTAATTTATCGTTGTGGATTTAGGAAGGAGTTGTTCACACATCTGAGTGTTATTTGAGCTTGATATATTTGTTTACATTCTACATTCGTGAGGTAGTAAGTTTGATGACTTCAGTGAGGCTTTATCATCGCTACAAATGCTCACTCTTCCTAGTAGGGCCGCTAGAACCTGGATCTCTCGATATCAATGAAATAGAGGGAGCACAGTCTTGTTTGAACAAGCCAACATCATCTTGTGCTTGAAGCCGTAGCAATAAGTGATTAGACCAACGATGAATAAATTTGTTTATACTAAGATTTTGAGAATGTTCACTTCCTTCTTCAAAGCCAATTACAATGAAATAATGTATTGTGGAAAGTGAATGTTAGAGTTGCAGGTCATTTTGTTTCATGCACCAGACGAAACAGTTTTTACATGTAGTGTCCCATACCCATCCCAAGATTATTTGATTTAAATTTTATTTTTTTTTCTCTTTTACTCCTTCTTAACGTTTTTCATTGTTTAAATACGTTTCTTACAATATACAGGGTTATTCACCTTATCCGACGCGGAGCATTATGGGGAAACTATTTGATAAAAAAGACAATAATAGCTTCGGATGGATAGAGACCCATAAAAACTACATTTTAAAAATATGTTCATGTTATACAGGGTGTCCCAAAAACATGAAATGTATCAAAGTTATGTTTCTTTAAATAGAACATCCGATATATTATTGCATATTCAGGTTCCTTGATGAATTCTAGTGTGACTTTATGAATCATGCATGGGACTTAAAGCAAACGGTTTAGGTGTAAATCACCATTTTCGGTATAAGTGGATATCAGGAAAAAATTGAATATCGCAGAGATTATAAAATTTGGATGGCTGTGACTTTGCCGTATTACTAAGCATAAAATGCGTCAGCTTTGGTAAGACTGCCAAATTTAAATTACGTTTACGCTTGGAGAAATCGGTCGATTAATTAGGGAAACTTCGATCAGCGATAACTTGATTTTTTTAAATAGGAATGCCTAATTTTTTTTATATCGATAAACGTGAAATTTGATAACCTTTCTAATGATATGAGGTTGTGAATATTAATCTCAGGTAGTTTCCATTTAATTTTCACTTTTCAAACAAATCGGCGTTTTTCAATTTTCTTACCTATAAGCAACGTAGCAGGCCATGAAATATAAACAAAAACCTGTTCAGAAAACAACTAACTTAGCTGAAAAATACACACGAACCAGACTAAAGGGATCGGATTATAAAAATTATTCACAACAAACCAAGTCTAACCAGATACAACGGCGGTAACATATCTTTGGTCAAAGAGAAGCTGGCATGGCAGAAATGGATTTTTTCACGGCCTATTACCTACTGCAATGTAATAGAGATTGGCAATTTCCAAAACCATTAAACATTTTGAAATGAAACGAAAACCACTGGACAATGTTGTAGGCAGTTTAATATTTTCATAATAAAATTTCACATTTAATGATATAAAAAAGTATGCAATTCTGTCAAAACTCAAGTCAAAAGTACCTCTGCCTGGAGTTCTAAAAATTCTTCAGTACCTATTAGCAAGATCACAGAAAATGAAGAATGAATTAAAATTTGTTCAAATTGTAAAACATAACTTAAATGGCAAAACATCTAAATCTGATTTATCAGTATTCCTTTTTTGCAGTATTGCTAATAGATATTGAAAAATAGAAGGGCTTCAGTTAGAGGTATCGACTTCGACGAAAATTACTACTTTTTTATACCATTACATATGATTGATAATTGCGTGCTGGCGCAGCAGTTGCTGGTTATTTTTGTTCCGTATCAGGGTTTTTAATGGTCTTGGACATTTTTAACCTCTAGTAAATCTCGGTAGCCTATAAACAATATCTATTATTGCCTTACACCAGCTTCTCTTTGACCTTAGAGATGTCATCGCAGTTGTTTCTGGGAGAGTTGATTTGTTGTAAGGAATTTTTATCATCTTGTCCCTATAGTCTAGTTCGTGTGTATTTTTCAGCTAAGTTAGTTGTTTTCTTCTACCTGAACAGGTTTTTGTTTATATTTCATGGCCTGCTACGTTACTTATAGGTAGGAAAATTGAAAAATGCCGATTTGTTTGAAAATTTAAAATTAAATGGAAACTATCAGATATTGATATTCACAGCCTTATATCATTAGAAATTCTACGTTTAACCGTATAAAAAAAATTAGGCACCCCCATTTGAAAAAATCAAGTTATCGCTGATCGAAGTTTCCTTAATTAATCGACCGATTTCTCCAAGCTTAAACGTAATTTAAATTTGACAGTCTCATCAAAGCTGGCGCATTTTAGGCTTAGTAATACGGCAAAGTCAAAGTCTTCCAAATTTTATAATCTCTGCGATATTCAATTTTTTCCTGAGATCTACTTATACCGAAAATGGTAATTTACACCTAAACGGTTCGTTTTAAGTCCCATGTATAATACATAAAGTCACACTAAAATTTATCAAGGAATCTGAATTTGCAATAATATATGGGGTGTTCTATTTAAAAAAAACGTAACTTTGATACATTTCGTGTTTCGTGTTCGGGTATCCTGTATAACATGAAAATATTTTTAAAATGTAGTCTTTATGGGTCTCTATCCATCCGAAGTTATTATTTTCTTTTTTATCAAATACTTTATCCATAATGCTCCATGTCGAATAACGTGAATAACCCTGTATAACTATATTTCAGGTTAATCTATGTTGTGCATACAGGGTGCGCATTGGAAAACTTTTCACAACGGATTTATCGTAAACCACTGATTAAAATAAAAAACGCGAGGCACATCAAAAGATCTGTCAAGGGAGACAACTTTTTAGCTAAAGACTAGTTTCCTCCCTTGTACCGCTGCCCCCCAGGGTCATCAGCTAAAAAATTTTAAACGACAAAGGGTAACGAGTAATATTTTTATTTCAGAGGTGTGTCAAATATCTTTATTTTATAAAAGCGGTCGATTCATTTGAAAATAGTTTATGTACCTTAATATGTCAGATAGGAAACAGAAACACACAAAAATGCCGCTTTTTATTATAATAAGCATTGAAAATGTTTCCCGTTATTGCCCAAACAATGATATTGGCAATGTTCAAATTCCTGACAGACATTTGCAGAAATAGTGGAAATGATTCCAATTTATGGTGGCCAAAATCAATGTGCTCGGCACTTCGTATAGGTGTATTTTGGACCTTTCTACGAAATTTACTCAAATTAGATCTGTTGCAAATAAAAAACGGAAGTTCTGGATGAAGCCGTTCAAGTTGAAGTTTTGGGTCATTTTGTCATTAATCCTAATGTTACTTCGCAAAATTGATTTGACATTTGACTGGGCTCAATACACACAATTACTAAACTCCACAACTTTATCCGTTCATCATCGGCGGCGAGTTTTCCGAACAAATAACTACAGGGACTAATGGTAATACAGTTCATGAAAGTAATGTCTGCCTTACTTATGAATGCATATTTTATCTAACTGGATTTGTTAATAGCACAACTCGAGTTTTTGGAGCAATGAAAATCTTTATGCTTTTGTAGAAGGGAATATCCAGTATCCTCAAAAAATTATTGTGTGGCCAGGCATTTTAAGGAACAAAGCGATTGGGTCATTGTGTATTAATGGATATTTAAATGGAGACATTTATTTGGGTATGTTTGGAAATACCATCAATCCACCCTTCACTGAAGACAATTGAAAACCAAATCGAAGAGGATGGAAACCCTATACCTGATGAGACTATTTTCTATTTTCACTCCTTTTCACAACGTTCATCCAGTTCGACAATGGCTAGACAACGCGTTTCCATTAAAATGGATAGGGCGAATAGGGCCTAAAGAATAATAATATAATAATAATAACAATGTTTATTTATAAAATTAACAATACGTTTTCCATGTATGTAATAAATTAAATAAACATCAATAGCCGCAGAGGGTGGAACACCTTGAACGCAGCAAACATGTAAATTCAGAATATTATGTAAGTTTACATTTACATTTTGAGGGATACTTAATCCGAATGCATTTTAGTATAAAACATAAGCTAAACTGTAATTTTGACGGATGATTATTTTTTATTAAGTTTAATAAATTATATTGCTTCTATATAAGCTCAATATATTTGTGTTTTTGAAAACAGGGTAGTTCATGAATCCAATTCTTTATTTGTTTCTTGAAATGACTTAGCCTTCGAATTTCTTTAATAATTGATGGTAATACATTGTATAGCTTTGAGAATAGGTAAACATATGACCTAAGCATTATACTTTTATGCGGTTTGAAAACAAGGTTGGAGGATAATTTATATCTTGTTTCATAGGTGTGTATAATTTTTGATTGATCATACTTATTCTTATAATAATGTAAATTGCAATGTAAGGAATATAGCTGTCGGATGTCATATATCTTGGTGTCCTCATAGAGAGCTGTTGTGGGATAAAGTCGTGGTTTATGAAATATCATCTTAATTATATGTTTATGGTTTTTACAAGCAGCCCCCCAAGCTAAAATCCCATATGTCATATGACTTTCTACTAAAGCAGAATATAAAGTACGTAAGTAATTTTCAGGAAGGATATTCGATATATATTTTAATTTGTGTAAAATGAATCTCAGTTTTTTTACTACGTATTTAATGTGTATATCCCATTTCATGTGTTCATCAACATATATTGTTAAATATTTGGTATTGGGTGATCTTTCAATTTCTATATGTTATCTACCGATATTAAATGAAAGCGAAGTAAAACTTGGTAAATATTTTGCATATGAATTGAATGCGACAAGGTGAGTTTTATTATAGTTCATAGTCAGTAATCTGCTTCTAAACCATTGTAATATTTGTATCAAGTCTTTTTCTATGTCACGTTTCAAATTTATCCAATTACTTGATTGATATAATATCACAGTGTCATCCGCAAAGCTAACTATTTTACCCTCACTTTTTAATTTAAATAAGTCATTCAAATATATCTTAAAAAATAACGGTCCAAGAATGGCCTGCTAGATCTCCTAGTTTAACGCCATTAGACTTTTTGATGGAGTGGTTTAAAGCACATTGTGCTTAGTCTCTAATCTGAATGTTTGAACTACCTTCGTTAAGGCATCATCGCAAGCAGCCATGATATCCCACAATATCTTTGTGGGACTGTTCGTCAGTAATTCAAACATCGCCTATATCATAGTTTGGGCTATAACGCGCAATATTTTGAACATTTATTGCAATAAAAACTGATATTTTCTTGTGTTTTTGTTTTAGATTTTAACATCATCATCATCATCATAGTCACAATGTCTTAACAGACATGTTGTGAACTCGTAAAATGCATTTACACATTTTACGGGTTTCTCTTTAAGATCTTTAATGCAGTAGTTTCCGATTTGCTTTCTGCATCCTCATGCCGTTGACCAGATGGTATCTACTGGTTCATCCGCCTTTAGGGGCAATTTCTCACCCCAAGGACAAGAAGGTGTCCTGACTCTTCTCAACTCGTCCACCCAAAGCTGTTGGTTGAGAAGAGGTTACTGTTTATACCGACAGTAGTTCGGGGTTCCTTTTAGTCGCCTTTTACGATACGCAGGATATATGATGGAAGATATTCTAACCCGGCCCCACACGGGCAAGATTTTAACATATTAAGACACATAAAGATTTTTCTAATTTTTCTGGAAAAGCGAATCGGCCGATTTTAAAAAAATCAAAAGTCAAAATAAAGTACCTCAAGATACCTGCCTACCTACCTTGAAACAAGCTATTACTCGATACCTCTTGTAATTCAAATTTTTCAAGGTGATGAGAAACGAGAAATACGGACTACTCCGACTTATCGTCGAAGGCAAAATCAATAGCAAGAGGGGACCAGGGAGAAGACGCAACTCCTGGCTCAAAAATCTGCGACAATGGTCAAATATGACCTCCATAGAATTATTCAGAGCCTCCACTGTTAATATTAAATGGGCAAATGTAATAGCCAATGTCCTCAAGGATGAGGGACGAAGGGAAGAAGGTGATGACCCTGGGGGCAGAGGGTCAAGGGAGTGAAGTAGTTTTTGGTTAGAAAGTTAATGAACACCCTGTATATTTTTGTACACTATAATACCTGCAGACGTTTTATTTGACCCCGCCAACCAAGAAATTCTAAAGATGTCAATAACCATTGCAGGAAGTTTGTCATGAACAGAATAGTCTTTATTTTTAGCTCTATTTAGCCACCGACAGCATGCTGATTTCTAAACTAGTGATAACGGTGTAGCCTACACTGACTTGAAAATTCACTCAGTTTGGCTCAAGATCAAGAAGAAACAAGTAGTATGAACCAACGCATTTTGGCTTTAGTTTAATACACCGCAGAGGTAAAAGCAGCAGACGTTACGATCTACTTAATTCCAGTAAATGAAGTTCAATTATTACCAACTAAAATAGAGTGAATGAGAATTCCAATCACACGACGAATTTGAAAAGTGTCTACCACGGTATATAGTCTCAAAGAAAAAGTTGCTCCCCTCAAATCTGTTATTTTCACATAAAAATTCTCCTGCTTCCGCGAAAACGTCAAATTTGACCTAATCTCCTTTAACTAAAAACATGTCAAGCTCAGTGTCTGGCAAACAGCCTCATC
The DNA here is from genome assembly GCA_951848785.1 of Callosobruchus maculatus. Classification (NCBI taxonomy): domain Eukaryota; kingdom Metazoa; phylum Arthropoda; class Insecta; order Coleoptera; family Chrysomelidae; genus Callosobruchus; species Callosobruchus maculatus. Next base: position 7,618,423 of record CATOUR010000100.1, read on the forward strand.
CTTCCCACACATCTCTCCAGTTTCTGCAAGTCATGCCAGTAGATCACGGTTTGGGTTAAGTATCCAGTTTTCATCCTTCCTTTCCGACCTTGTTTCCAAAAACCGCATCATCATGAGAGCCACCGTCTGAATTCCCAAGGTGTGCGTTAAGCACCCACGCGTTTATCAGAAGCTTTATCTCATTTTAAGATGTCCTAAACTGCTGAATTTATAGATGGTATCTGCGCCTGTTACAATCTCCATTACATATTAATAATAAAAATCAATCACTTCCTCTACGTGAATGATATAGAATTATACTACTTAGGTGCAACTGAGAGGATTATTTGAAGCAAAAGACACATATACTGAACAAACCAGAAAAATTTGAAAGTTACCGATTATTAATTCAAATATAGAATCTATAAAAAAGTTCAAAAAACTATTATACAGATTTTAGGTGCAAAGCAGTTAAACAAGGGGTGGTTGGACATAAAGTCACCTTTTTGGAAATGCAACACACTGAATATATAAATGCATAATTAATATCGTCATTGATTTAAAAGCCAAAACTACTTAGAACGATGTGTCTCTAGGTAGTAATCTTATCAGAAACGCAAAAACTAGCATCTAAATTCAGTTTGCAAACAGTTTAGCTTAGAATTCAAAGGACTGAATTATAAAATAATATACCTTTAAAAAAATGAAGTTTTGATGCGCCAACAATTTCAAACCAACCTACTATAAGTCCGAGTAAGACAGAAGGAATTCTGCCGGTGCGCCATCTAGTACCCGAAGGTGACGGCAACCAAAGAGAGAAACGCCACTAGTAGCAGTAACCTCTCCTTGGTGGAACGACAAGGCTCGTTCGCTTTTTGCCACTAGAGGCGCGGATTTTGAAGCTCGCAGCGTAAAACCGATATACGAGGGTTGCTCTATACCTCCGTCAATCCACCAGTACGCAGACAGCTGTTTCAACGCTTATTAGCGATCATCAGTGCGCCATAGGTCGATTGACGGAAGTAGAGAGCATCAATTTTTCCATGTTTAATAAACATGTGAAAGATGTACGAGTAAGACAGAAGGAATTCTGCCGGTGCGCCATCTTCCACCAAGGAGAGGTTACTGCTACTAGTGGCGTTTCTCTCTTTGGTTGCCCTCACCTTCGGGTACTAGATGGCGCACCGGCAGAATTCCTTCTGTCTTACTCGTACATCTTTCACATGTTTATTAAACATGGAAAAATTGATGCTCTCTACTTCCGTCAATCGACCTATGGCGCACTGATGATCGCTAGAAGCGTTGAAACAGCTGTCTGCGTACTGGTGGATTGACGGAGGTATAGAGCAACCCTCGCAACCTACTATAATTAGACCTCTGTCTGCTTAGTAGATTTGAGGACCTTAGATTTTTTTATAAATTGTATATTTTACGCAATAATCGATCGTCATCAAATTTTATCAATAAGGTTTATTTATAATCATTTACATAATGTTTTTGCTTGAATTTTAAGATTTGAAATGTTTATCTATTTAGAAAGTGGTTTGTTTATAAAAAGTCAACTATGGTGCGCCAGGGATTTATGGTCAACTTTGTATAGTTAAAATTTTCACTGCTTAGTAGAAACTTAAAACCTCTAAAACTGTACATGCAAGGTATGGTAGGTAGGTAGGTAGGTATGCTCACTTTTCCGCGAAAGTGAGCTAAATATAAATGTAAACGAATTATTAAATTTGATGGTTAAATATCTGGATCAAACAGAAGAGTCATGCTGCGAACTTGGATGTCTTTTCTTTTACTACTCGGTGGATCATCCATTTTATTTCATAATCAAAGGAATGCGAACTGTTTGGGAGAACTTGACATACAGAAGACAAAACTTCGCGATATATCAACCTATGTTATTTTTATTCATAGGCTCGGTCAATAAATTTTGCACGTACGTATATAGGCGAGGCCGACGTCCAAATCTTAGTTCTAAAACTTTTAACACTAAACACCTGCTACTTCATGAGATTAGCGTATCAGTATGATACTAGAAAGATGTATTAGTAGTATACGGAGCAAATATCTAAAATGGACTCTTTAACTCAGTGGCGCACCTGGAGTTCTGGAAGTGAGGGGATTTTATTCAATAAATTAACTAAAATGTACCTCAAATGACGTAGTAAAAGCCACGTTTCCTCCTGTCCTCAATAGAATGAGAATGAGTCCCTTCAAATCCTTACAAAATGCGTTTAGGTCAATTTCACATACAGGGTGCTTTCTAGTGTCATGAATATACTTTAGGGGGTGATAGTACTTGTAAAAATTGAGAGCCCGTATCCAGCATTTGGTTGTGGAGGGTCCAGGTTACGTCATCTTTTAATTTTGCTTGTTCGGGAGATCAGCAAGAAAATAAAGTATATTCGTCATCTTGTGGATTAGATGAGGGTTGCAATCATTCAAATTTGCTCTTGTCGGGGGGAGAGGGTTAATATTTGTGGACCCTGTACACCTGGACCCCCTCCAAACACGTTCCTGGCCAGGAGATTTCCTGTATGGGATATTTAGCTAGTTTTATATTACCAAGAGTGCACTATGTTCACGAAACTAAAACATCCACCACATTACAAAAGTGTGAGTCCTGAGGGCCTATGACGGACAACTTCCTGAACGACAACTCTGTGGCCACTTTTATATTTAGATACTTGTTTGTAATTTGTTCTATCTAAAATAAAAAATTAGAATAAAATTTAAAAAATGTTAGAGGATAACCTCGAAGTAAAAAATCATATACGATTAGTAAATCCTTGTCTGCGACGCACAATCTTCTTAATGTTGAGCTACATCAACCGCCACTGGCAAGACTATAAATCGCACATTATTTGCGTGAGTGAAAATACAAAAAATCCTTGAATATAAATAGAGATACCAGCAGAGGTAGCTGCTACATTATTATGCGCCGTTTTTCATTTTTATAGTGAAAACGCAGAGAAAAATAATGGCGTTAATGTGAGCTGGTTTATAAGGGATCTAGCGAAATGGTGAAAATCAGGGTCGTCCATTTTGTTTCCCCTTGTTCGAAAAACTAATAGAGATGAATGCGTTTACCAAGGGTCGAATGCTCCCTTTAATTTTCTTCCTGTCAAGAAGCATGGGACCGTTTCTGAACTCAACATTGTATTCTATATAGTGTCTGGGGCTGATAGGATTCTGTGTTTGCAAACTGCTTAATTGTGCAGAACTAATTTAATCTAGGTATTTGTCTTTTTTCCTTTATTCTGAAGTTTGACCACTCGAAATATAATTTGTATATAGCTGCAAGTAAATTATATATACAAACTATTACAGCTATCACAAACACAATTCATGAATAACATTACCATGTGTATTTAATTTATGACAAACTATTAATACTATCAATACCAAAGCGGTATTGTAGGCTCACAGTAATTAAAATTGTGTAATTTTAAAAAAAATTCACTGCCGTTTCGGTCATTTTTGTAACTTTTAACCAAGTATAAAATGATCTACAGGAAAATAATTTGACATTTCTTGAGAAGTATGCCAGTAAGCAACTTTTGCTTTCTTTGCTAAATTCCTAAGTCCGCTACTTAGAAATATCAAAAAATGAGGACCGGTAACATATCAGCATATTATAACGATATATCATTTGAACGAAGTATATATTTCCTTGGGGATATAAGAAAACCTCCAAAGACTCATGGACCACTCTTTGGCTTCCGGAATATTCTTCAGACCTTTCCATGACCTATATCGAATCCTACTAGTTCACAGTCCAGAAATGCAATCGCGATCAGCTTTTTAGGACACATAATTCTTTGTTATCTTATAAACAAAAGGTTTTCGCTAAGAGCGGATTTTTGCATTAACATCATGGGCCAGGAAAATATGATCAATCAGAAAGACCGCAGGATAATTTTGTAAATTACGTAAACCAGAGGTTACAATATACAGGGTGAGTTTTTAGTACCGGCTCGGTCGATAACTCCACTACTATAGAAGATAGCGAAAAAAGTTGTATACAAAAGTTGTAGCCACGGATATGCTCCTTGCTCAGAAAATATTTAGATTTATACAGGGTGATCCATAACTACGTGGTGATGCAAACATGCATTTTTTTAAATGAGACACCCTATATATTATTCCATATTCAGATTCTACTAATGATTTCCGTTCTTCCAATATAGGGCATTGTTACATTGTACAGGGTGTTTCAAAAGTTATGACCATTTTTATATCCAAATCGCGGACAAATGAACGTACTGTATATAAAAAGGTAATGAATCAAAAATTATTTTTTTTTACATGAGAAGATTAAACATATCATCTAGTTTTAAAATCGGCTATAAAAGAAGCCCGAGGCGCATATTAGTATACAGGGTGATGTAGAATGCAAAATCCAAATTTTCTCTTTTTTTTCAAATGTAACCCCCAATATTTTATTATCCCAAAGAATTGCTTTTAATATGCTCTTTCATCTTTGTATAGCACTTGTTGTACCTACGTCCATCAGTTTCCGAGATATTTCGATTTTTCGGTAAATTTAAAATATAGCCTCTATTTGTGTACTGAAGTTTATTTATTTTGAGAAAGTACTATCTGATTTGTTTTTTATTTAACGAACAACTAAATTATAACGTCTTGATAGTATTTCATGAAGCCAAAATCCTAAATCATCGAGATAATAAAGTCAAGTATGCTGAGGAAACAATTTTGTAGGCGTCATGCATAATTGTCAAGTAGTTTTATCAGGTAAGCTTTGAAAAATTGACAGTTTTCATAACCTACTCAATAATTCCGTACTGTGTGAAAAACTATCTTTGAAAATTAATTTTTCCATTGAGGCTATTTAGGAGAATCTGTGAGAGATTGTCTACTTGCCTCTAGAATATATCAACTATGAATAGCAATATCCAGAACGGAGGCACTCTAAAACTAATGCGTTTGAAAGATTGAAGAATCGTTTTATTTGGACTGTGTCGTTTCATATTTCATAGCCTACCTGATACATCTGCTTGATGATTATGCATGACGTCTATAAAATTGTTTCCTCAGCACACTTGACCTATATTATCTCGTTAGTTCAGTGTTTTGACTTGATCAAGTATTATTATCGCCTTATATTTTAGTTGTTTGTTAAGCAAAAACAAAGTTTGCTAGTATTTTCTCAAAATAAATAAATTTTATTAAAGAAATAGAAGGTATATTTAAAATTTGTAGAAAAATCGAAATATCTCAGAAACTAATGAATGCAGCCATAATAAGTGCTATACAAAGATGAAAGAGCATATTAAAAGCAATTCTTTGGTATAATAAAATATTGGGGGTTACATTTAAAAAAAGAGAGAAAATCTAGAATTTGCATTCTACACCACCCTGTATACGAATATGCGTCGCGGAATTTTTTTATAACGTATTTTAAAACTAAAGGATATTTCTAATCTTCTCATGTAAAAATGTTTTTTTTTGATTAATTACTTTTTGATATACGGTACGTTCATTTGACCGTGATTTGGATACAAAAATGGTCATAACTTTTGAAACACCCTGTATAATGTAACAATACCCTATATTGGAAGAACGGAAATCATTAGTAGAATTTGAATATGGAATAATATATAGGGTGTCTCATTTAAAAAAATGCATGTTTGCATCACCACGTAGTTATGGATCACCCTGTATAAATCAAAATATTTTCTGAGCAAGGAGCATATCCGCGGCTACAATTTTTATATACAATTTTTTCGCTATCTTCTACAGTAGTGGAGTTATCGACCGAGCCGGTACTAAAAACTCACCCTGTATATGGTGATATTACAGACATACTCAAAAACTAGTAGTAAATATTGAAGTAGGAAATACAGCCCAAAATAGAGATATTTATCAAAAATACAAATGCAACACTTGTGTTCTTTGAGGTTTCCGAATTATTTGTTAGATAAGCTCACTAATACCAACTTTTTTCCAAACATTATTTAGGCTTCGGCGCTAGCGGTGGCCAAACGTCAGTAAAGAGTTTACCTCTCAGCACATGTAATGGGCCAGTAGTTTTAGTGCTATATATCTGGCAATATGGAAAATTCTATTTTGTAGGATGCTAAGCTTCGGCAAAATCATGCTTACACTATCTGCTATTTCCTAGCTATTCTGATCATAAATCTAGAAGAATACCAGTAGCAAGCATATCGAATCGATTCTTCAATCAAGTCTGCCATGTCTCACTTGCTCTTGTAGGTAAAGCTTTTTTTTTACTTAGCCTAAGCTCCCTTAGGTTCTGGACTGCCTTATTATGATTTCCACCGCTAATCTCTGCCGGTTATGAGAGATTATTTCGTCCATCTTTGGCGGTTGTGTTCTTGATCGTATTATACAGGTATGCTCCTATTGCTGAAATTGTAGCATGAATGTCGTACTAGGTCCTTTTTTGCCAGAGGGCCAGAAAATGCACTTACATCCTAACCAACATGTGTTTAACCGTAACTTGACCATAGTCATGTGCCTCATTTCCCATCAATTCAGTAAACAATTCATGGCATACAGTTCCTAGTTCACAAGTTTTATGCTATTCAGTTTCTCATGGCTTAGCTTTGATCCAGGTTTCGGATCAAATACCTATATCAGTTTTGAATTAGTCCATGCATACTCATGCATGTGGGTACCCTACTCTTTTCTTTTTGTAAGTGCTCATCAGGATATTATCTCAGATGACGTTCTAAAATTGCTGCTGAATGCATTTCAAGAGTATTTCTATCTACCAACTGTTAGAGTATTCGCAAACCAAGATCCTTTAGAACAAGCAATGCAGCCCTTGAAGCACGTAAAAACAAAAATGTACTTGTCATGTCTGTCACGTCCCTATACACCCCCGTGTATCTTGCAAGCCGAGTTGCTAGTGCCGTATTCATTCAGAATAACGTCAGAACCATAGGCGTAGTTTCTTAAAGGACCTGGGTACAAACATTTTTTCATATTTATTATGTATTTGCCATGAAAATACGGATTCGTATGTAGAACAGAACTCACTTGTTTTTCAAACTACATACATAAAATTTCAGAAGGTGGTAGCTAAGACAAGAGTGAGGGGCAAAACTCGCAATGCAAAATCATACATTCTTCAAATATCTGTAATTTAACAACCAAACAATTGTGTTGCCTTAGCACAAGCTTTATTTTTTAATTTGCTTTTGGAATCATTACTGTAAGTTTAGAGGAAACGCCAAAAGATTCTACATGCGAAATGCATCTTTATAGCGACCCTTGGACCTTACCTTTGCACCTCTAGACCTTACTCTTGGAGCTTTGGACTTATCTACCCTCATTTTAGACACACATACTGTACAAAGGGAACAAGCAGCCACTCCTTCTAGCTAACACGGGAATGCGAACTTTCTTGGATTCCCAAGTTCGCGTGCTATACCCTAGAACCTTAGGTACCTCAAATAAGAAAAAAATTATACAATTTTTTTCTAACAATATCGCAAAATGTGAGGCAGGATTGTTAGTTCTCAATTTACGTGAACACAAAAATTCTTAGAAAATAGGCATTATACCCATTTTAATGTAGATGAGCCAAAACTAATTACGGTTCTGCTTCTGCACCAACTTTCATGTAATCCTATAATAATATTCATTTTGAGTTTGATACATCTTATGACAGAAGTAAAGATATGGAAGAAAATGTTAATAAATACTCGAATATTTGCGGAACTATCAGCAGGGCATTAAAAAATAAAACAAGGAAAGATACTCGAATGAAATTTTACAAGACGATAGCTGTCCAACCCTCTTATACGGTAGTAAAACATGGACAAAAACAAAAAAAAAACAGAAAATAAGATACAAATACAACAAATGAAATTTCTAAGAGTGAAAGGTTGCACAGAATTAGACAGATTTAAGAGAGAGAGAGAGATATACGAGCAGAATTAGACATCTTCGATACAAACGAAGAAATAAAATAAACTAAAACTAAATGGAAAGAACAAGAACATGCATGAAAATAAGATTCCAGCCAGAACCAGATTTTATCAATGCTCTAGAAGAAGAGATATCGGAAGGCCGAGAAAAAGATGGGTATCGTAACAGGCAAAGTGCCTAAAACCTGAAGTGAAGAAGAAGAAGAAGAAGAATAGGTTAGAAGAAGAATTTGAATAGGTTAAAAGAAGTAAGCAAAGATTTTGCTTTTTTGAACCATGGTGGATGGTGGCACATGATTATTTGATTATGTTGCCAGATCTTCTCCGGATAAGGCCATTGTATTTTCCCTATATACAGGTACGGTAGTGATCGAGATTCCATTGCGATATCCATGTGCAAGAGAGAGACAACAGTATGAAATGGAGATGCTAGAAAGAGTGCGCGAATGTCTGTATGCCTGGCAATGTGACATTTCAATCGTCAGTCTGTCTAGTGTGCTCTCGTAGACGTTTCCGCGCATTCAAATTTTCTTTGAAGAGCCTGATTTTCTGTTTTGAATCAGTTGTTTAAAAAGCTAGTTATTGCTCAGCCTAGATTTGCACTTGCCAAATAAATTTTCTGTTCTAGTTCGAGCGGAAATTCTTTTCCTGAACTTATGGAGCTTTATTACTAGAGCAAGGTTTTTTCTTAATTCCGTATACGAACAACGGCAAAAGATGGGAAGGATCGGATTCACATTTCATCATTTTACAGGATGTCCATTTAATTTTGTTTTCATGGGCAAGTGTAGGATGTATTGTAATTGTTCTAAAATGATTAAAATATTTAAAATCTAAATTGCCAGTTTTAGGAGAACGAATTTCACTAATGTCTATAGTTTTTGTCGCACATATGCTCAATAAAACACCTTGAAAGAAACTTAAATTGTCTCTTGCACAGATGCCTTCAGGTGGATACTGACCCTAGATATTTCATCCTAGTATGAACGAGCATGGGTTATTTTGTTATATTTGGTCTATCAGATTCGCATAAAATTTGCGATCGCGATTTGTGCTTTGACTGCGGTATATCAATTGCATAAAACGTATGGTACCTAAAAATACGCATTTGAAGTAGGATCGACGAAACACTGCCACATCCTATACAACAATAATAATTTTTATTTCACAATGACGAGTTTACGCGTTGAACTCTTTCTAGTTTTTTACAATACTGATTGAAAACTGAAAATCCTATGTTATAAAGAAAATTTTCAATGCGCGGAAACTTATACGAGAGCGTGATAGACAGATCGCAGACAGAGGACTCAAATGCCACATTGGCACGGGCACTCTTTCTAACATTAACGTTTCATATTGTTGTCTTTCACTTACACATGGACTTCTCAGTAGAACCTCAATCACTGCCAAACCTGTATACTAGTCCATAAACGACAACGGCTTTTCTATCATGAAAGGTTCTGTCAGCTGCTACAACATGCTTCACATGTCTGGTAGACATGAAAGAACTGATGCTCTCTATTTCCGTCAATCGGCCTATGGCGCACTGATGATCGCTAATAAGCGTGAAACAGCTGTCTGCGTACTGGTGGATTGACGGAGGTATAGAGCAACCCTCGTACATTGTCATTAACTTTCCTTTTTGTTCCTACATCTGGTTTTGGATCGCTGTTTTCTTTCTGCTCTTCTTCATTTTTCCGTTTTTCCACTATCTCCACTATGGCTCCTTCTCAAGTCTTCTGCCGTCAGAATTTTATTCTCTATATGTAATTTCTGTTTTTTCAGACTTGCTGGTATTTCAAAACTTCTTGCTTGCTTCAAGTGGGATACAAGTACTGTTTGATCTTCGTAGTCACTTTTTGTGTAATCCTGAGTAATGAATATTCCAGTGCCCAGCGTCGATTTTCATTGAAATTTCCAGTGCGACAATATTATCGGTACTTCCGCACCAATGAATATAGGGGTCATAATTTTAAATACCATTGACGAAGTATTCTTAAACTTCAACACCATCTACTTTAAAATTAGATATGTTTAAAACATGTCTTTTGAACTAGTATTATTCGCTAGAGAATAACGATTATCTCTTCGATCATATTTTAGAACTAATTGGGGTGCCCGGAAAATTTCAATAAAGGGGATAATTTTTTTAATATCAGTATTGATGCACCAAACCGGAAAAAGGTTTTGTTGATTTAAAAAAGTTCGATGTGCCATAGGTGGCCTCCTCTATTTATGGTAACAAAACCGTGGCTGAATTTGGACTCCTCGCCTTAAAAACCCCCAATAGGTGATTTTAGATCCTTGTGCCATTTTATTGCGGAATAATTGAGAAAAAACGGAAACAAAAGTAAAACTTTAGTTTTAGTAAAACTGTACCTTGATGAAAATTAAGCATTTTAGCGCTTCATGTGCCTATCTCGATATTCCATAAAATGCGAGGTCTATCACCTGTCAAGCGTTGTCGGTTGAATATCCGGACACCTTGTAACAGTTCATCGCAATGTGCTATATTGAAATTAGGGGGTTGGAAATTCAATAGGTCACGGATTTACCAAATCACCCCCGTAGCTTAAATCCTCCCATTTCCTGTAGATAGGATAACAGCTACGTGCATGGTGATAAAAAACTCTGGATACACACATAATGGGATAAATCTAATCAAGACCTACCTTCACTGTCCTTGAGAGTGGTGTCTAAGGGTCTGGCGCTTATCGTTCCGCTGGGAAAGGTGACTTTTCTACGCACTATGCGTTACGGAAAGTGCTTTCATCCTGCCGTTACCTTTAGGAGATTTTTCTCTTGAAATGCACATCAGGTCCAGGAAACTCTCAAAAGGTAGCGAACGTACTGGGTGCTTTCCCAGGGGAGAGAGTTTGCAGAAAGGTATTTCGTGTATGCAGCCTTGGATTCAGCCGAGAGGATAGGGTTGCCAAATGGTCGGGATTTCTTGGGATACTCCGATATTTCGCATAATCTCGTGATAATATATTAAATGTTCTAGTATAGATGACAAATTTCGGGGTTGTGGCCAAAATTTTGAAAAGAAACTGTGTGTCGCTGCACAAAGGAGACTCTGGTGTTAACTACCAAGCTTTTGGCAATGTTTATTGCCATGTTCAGAACTTTCTGCAATTCTCTGGTGGTAATTGCCAAGCTTGCGGCAATTGCAGAAATCCCTAAACATGGCAATAAACATTGCCAAAAGCTTGGTAGTTAACACCAGAGTCTCCTTTATGCAGTGACCCACAGTTTCTTTCCAAAATCTTGGCCACAACCCCAAGCTTTTGTCATCTATACTTATTTCTTGGCCATAAGCTCCCTTGGTAAGATGTTCTAACTAATAGCGTGTATTGAGGGTATGACCTCTTTTGTTCGTCATAAGTTTTCGTTCTAGAAAATTAAGTTTTACTGCTTCAAACCTCGTGAGAAGTCACACCTCATATTATACATCTTCATTCATCGTTGTCCGAGATACTCAATGTTTTTGCATGTACACAAGTGTTACATAATAATTTGCAGCTAGGCTGAAAATTTGTTATACACACAATAAAAAAATGGTTCCTCTGGTTTCTAGTGCACAGTCCTGTCACTTATTCTTTACGTAATCCAGCATGAACTCCTAGTTTCATCCTCCAGGTAAAAAAGTGTATAGTAACAATTTGGAAAAGCAAGTAATGCTTTTTCAAAATACTATGCATTTTTCAGTTATTTATTGTACTCATTTTTCTATATGCGACGTTTCGACTTATATTAGCGACGTTTCGACTTTTATTAAGTCATCTTCAGGCAACTAAAACAATTGATGGTGTAAGCTATACAAAAATTAACATAAACAACAGAAATACACAAAACCTAACACTGACTTTTAATTTTTTTCTAATCGAAAAATGATGGATGCCACTTGCTAAAACGCACGAGTGATTTTATTTGTGTTACAGATAGTATAAAATATACAAAAAACCTCAAAAACGATGAAAGTATTTTTCCCGATAAATTAACTTACCAGAAAAACGAAGTTTTCATCGTTGGTATGACAATAATCATCAGAGTTTAACTAGATAAAAATACTGGAATAATAAGACACTACCAACGGTTTTCAAATATAACGTCACAAAACACGCACAGTAATGTGACGTTATTATTTAAGACCGTCGGTAGTGTCTTATTATTCCAGTATTTTTATCTAGTTAAACTCTTATGATTATTGTCATACCAACGATGAAAGCTTCGTGTTTCTGATAAGTTAATTTAATGACACAAAACACGCACAGTAATGTGACGTTATTATTTAAGACCGTTGGTAGTGTCTTATTATTCCAGTATTTTTATATAGTTAAACTCTTATGATTACTGTCATACTAACGATGAAAGCTTCGTGTTTCTGGTAAGTTAATTTACTGGGAAAAATACTTTTATTGTTTTTGTAAATTTTATACTATCTGTAACACAAATCAAGTCACTCGTGCGTTTTAGTAAGTGACATCCATCATTTTTCAATTAAATAAAAAAGAAGTAAAAAATCAGTGTATTTCTGTTGTTTAAGTTAATTTTTTTATAGCTTCACTATCAATTGTTTTAGTTGTCTGAAGATGACTTAATAAAGGTCGAAACGTCGCTTATAGAAAAATAAGGAGTTTTTGTTTGAATGACATCCTACAAAAAATAACTGAAGTTCATCACAGTAGGTCAAAACCTTTTGCAAACTATGCAGTTTTGTTGTGGAACGTTGCCAATTCAGCAGAATTCTTATAAATTTATGGGAATTGTTTTTCCTATTGGACATAGCAGAACACTCAGTTTCAATTTAATATGTATTATTGTCGTCACCTTAAAAAGACCTTTTTTTCTTTTACTACAGCAGTCTTGATTTCGCGATCATCATAGTGAGTTCAACCAATAGGTTCGGTAACATTGAGGTTGACAGAGATATTTTATTTACGTACAAAAAAATGTTTTCCGATCAATTAGAGCTTCACTTAATTTACATTCTTTATATACGTTGATCTGTTTTTAATTGTAGGTAATTTCTGTTTACTCCAGTTTAACAGGGACTTATTTTGAAAGTTATAAGACACCTATTTACTCGCTCAAAAATAAATTTAATTGAAGCAAATCTATCAGACCATTCCAGCACAGTTAATTTTCCAAACTCTCACTCGAAAGCTGATACAAGACCCCTCTTGCATCATCCATTTATCCAAGTCCGCTGCTAATATGGTATTTTTATCATTTAGGGGTACCTGTTTACACTGAGCATCGGCAACAATTTTGGGCTGAAAACGTGAGGCGGTAATACAATGAAAGGGCGGACATCGGTTTTCGAGTAGATCAAGTTATGATAGCTGTACGTTAAGTCAGTGGCTACCGCGCATGGGATCCATGTTTGATGATGATCAACATGATTTATATTAATAAACAGTCACCGTGAATTTCTTTAATATTACAAATGTCAACCTTTTTGATTGAAATATTATTGCCAGCGGTGCTTACCACCATCAACTTTAGTGCGTTTTTTGAAAGTTGAGAACAGCACTCGTAAAGTCACTACATTAGGATTCAATGGAACAATGCTTATCATTTGATATTGTCTATATTAGCTCTGGATGGAGCAGTGACAATATAATTATTGTTATAAACAAAGAGGACGTCATTTAATAATCACAAGGCGTTATTTAATGAGCGTTTATATTACATAACTATATTTATGTAAAATATTGCATTTTCTTAATCTTTCCCATTAATCATTGTTTAGTTCTATCACTTTAACGTGCTGTGTCATGAATCTGTGACCACAAATCGTTGTAACAATTATTCATTTGAATAAATAATCTTCAAAAAATTCACAAGCACGATTCGTCGACTCTATGTATGATAATGAGTTCTGAGGTTTGGAATACGTAGAAAACAAGTTATGATATTGCAGGTAAAACTCAGATATATCTATATCTACTTAGCATGCTTCAGTAATAAATCTTAGTGATGCAGTACCAATAAAGTTATCCCCTTTCTCAGATGCCATATGCTGAAATGTCAGTACATATTCTGAATAGGCCGCGTCAGCTCCTTTGTGGGAATGATCAATTGTTGGCATGCCGATCAGACTAATACTCCTCCTACCTACGTCAGCGAAATGATTAATGACTGCATCGACTGCCAGGCTAATAAAGGGAAATGTCTAGAGTCAAGTGCGCCCTGCATGAAGCTTTAATATCGCTATGTCAATATTGCGTCCTATCGGCTTAATTGACTTCTTGGGCTATTAATGAACGAGACAGTTTTTTGTCGCTACTTTAACGACCCTGCGGTATTCTATATTTTATAACCGCATGAGATAAAAATAGAGAAATATTCCGGGTGTCCCAGAATTTCCTTGACCCGCGATATTCCCGTAACAAAAAAGTTCAAACGAAAAGAAGGTGATATTTTTGAAAGTAGTGTAGGGTGTATCTTCCAATAGCTTTTCTACACACGTCCTTACGCAATAATTTTTCGGTGGTCTCTTTTTTCACAATATGTCATGTACATATACAGGGGGAGTCCGAAGTTGATTCTTTTTTTTTAACTGTGTATAGAGGTCGATGAAATAAACACCTTTTTCAAATAACTTTTATGCAAAAATGCAAAAATAAACGAGATACAGAATCAAGCTAAGTAAGCCTGGATCCTGGTCTGGATTTGTGTTAAGACGTACCTAGTCTCTTTATGTTTGGCTTTTTGCTCGAATTTTTACATCTTATCATCAGGCATTGTACCCGATTGTACCTATCAGTCAGTGCACTAGTCACTTTCAGTTTACCGTAAGTAATTCTAAATTGGTAACCCTAAAAGTTACGCACAATAATGTGCCGTTTTAGGAATTACCAATTCAAAATTAACAAAGATAAACAGAAAATGACTACTGCACTATCTGATAGGTGCAATGCCTAATCGACAAGGCAAAAATCTAAGCAAAAAACGAAGCAATATACAAACTAGATACGTATGTCTTGATACACAAGCCTAGATTTACATTTTTTATTTTGGACCTCGCTTATTTTGTGTTTTGAAGAATTAGCTTATTTCAACGACTTATATACACAGTTGAAAAAAGTACCAACATAAGACTCACCCTGTGTATATAATAAAGAGAATGTCTTGGGGTTTGGCCAAAATTTTGAAAAGTAACACGAGTTACTGCATAAAGGAGACTACCAAGTTGCTGCCAAGCCTTCTTGTTGCACAAACGATGGCGCATGAGGACCCTGAGCCTCCAAGACTACGGGGCCCGCAAAACCGCGGGGCCCCACCGCAGCTGCGGGTCCTGCGGGCCCTTAGTTATGCCACTTACTTACTTACGCCTTATTTTATTTAAAATATAGTACCTTTGATTTTATCCACAAACCTGCTTTTTTCGTAAAGTTATAAGCATAAGATAAATAAAATAAGGAATTGTTTGAGGCATAATACTTTCGTAACAGAAATATAGAAAAAACTAAGTTGGCCTTTCAAGAGTACTGAATGACCAATGATACCATGGTTTCGAAAAATTTTGATTATTTTGTTTGAAATCTTGTGGCGCCTTTAATTTTATACACAAATCAATTTGTTTTGTAGTTGTGAGCTTAAGATAGAAATAAGGATTTGTTGAGGCGTAATATTTTCGTAATAATAAAGGAAAATGAAGATATTCTTTTTCAAAAGTATGGTATGATATTTTATTTTTTTTCTTAAGAACCCGCATAGTTTTCTTTGTTATCAGTTTTTTTTGCAAACATGTTAGGCGTCAAACAAATTCTTATTTTATTCATGTTATGATTATGATTTTACAAAAAAAAAAGAAATGTTTGCGTTTAATATCACAGGTACCAAAGATTATAAATAAAATAGGGATATCGTTTATAGGAAAACCTATAGATTGCTATTTGAAAACAAAAAAGTTGGGGGCGAGTTTTCGGGGATGACATATAGTTTTTTTTTACATAGTATGATAGACCCTACAGTACTTTCAGAAGTACAACTCAGTTCTTGCTTGAACCGATTTTCGTTACGTAAGTACCACGTGTCAAGGAAATTATAGGATACCCGGTACAGTACAGTTAATCCCGTAGCCACGCTTTTTTAATAATCATGTAATTTTCTGGAGCAAAATAGATATTAAGCTGAAAAGCAATACGGCAGTAGTCTACGTTTTTATTGCAGCATAGGTCAATTTCATATGTTCTTATACAACCTTGACCTTACGTCGTTAGACCTTCATATTTTATTCAAAATAAGAAAAGTTGCGCTACAAAATGCAAGTAGTGTAAAGTAAAGCCTAATTTAAATTAGTAGGATTTTTTCAAACAATTCATACGATTTTGTCTTTGACTATATCCACTCATTTCTGTTTGATTTGCTTTGTTGAAATATACTGCAAAAAATATACTATACTACACCGAAGCTCAACAGACTCCATAGTTTTATTAGGTTCATCACAATGCCACCGCTTGCCTAGGTCACAAATGGTTTATCACCATTTCTCCACAGTCACTACTTGTTGTGAACAAATTTTTAAAATACTCCGCTTTGCCCTGGACATCTGCAAACGCTGTGGCTGATGAAATTGAACTCAGGTACGAGGTTTACGCTGCGTTTCCACCAGAGATGCGCTAGGAAAATGTGCGCAGCGAGGATGTGTAGCGGAGCTGTGAAAATGTGTGGGTGTTTCCACCAGTGATGATGTGCTAGGAATACGAGCGGTGCGAAGATGTGTGGCGGAGCTGTGAAACGGTGTGCAGATGAGCGTGGCTAGAATGTGTAGCGGGCTCTTTTCAGTTTTCTTTTTGCTCGCCTACATCAACAGCACAGTCCCTCGCTCACATCCCTGGCAACGCATTTCTAGCGCACATCTCTCGAAACTCATTAGCGGCACACATTCCTCGCCAACATGCCTTGTTTTGTACATACAGAAACTTCGCTCCGCTAAGCCGTTGCCACCACAGTTGTCCTGAGCGAGGCGAAGTAGTTCAAGCGATTCTATTGGTTCGTTGAAAACACATTCTTCTTAACACATTCTCGCACATCTCTGGTGGAAACGCAACCTTAATGCAACGGATAGCACACATACTACTTCATCAAGGTTACATGGTTAAATGTTTGTTCTAGCTTTTGTATACATCTCTTGTGACTCCATACTTGAGGGTAGTTCAATTGAAATAACGCTTGAAACCTGGCCAGCCATTCAAAGTCAATTAAACTGGGAGCGCCTGTTCAAAATCGCTGCTTACAAAAAGTGATACATACATACGCACAACGCACATACTGCGTTCTATTTCTAGTCATTAATTCATGAAATTGCAACACACATTTTGTTTGTTGGTAGTCGTGCGAATTTTTGCATAGCTAATGAATATTTATGCAGTTAATTAGTAAATATATGCTTTTGCTGAATTATTTTTTAGTCAGAATATATAATATTGAACTGTTGTATTATTAGCCTGTTCAGTACTGAAGAAAAAATGAATACATTTATTCTAGAAATATATGTGCTTCCTAATTTTAGCATAGAAAGAAGTTGCCAGTTACCAATGGTCAAAAGCTATGTCAGTTGAACAATCAGCTTGTAAACGCCTGTGCTTTCGTATTTGTCATTATTTATCTAAAATTAAATAAAAACCAATAAATATCGTTCGGATCATTATGCTAGTTTGTATTGTTGCAGTTGCCATAGTCTTGGAATTTCCATAAACCTCTAAATTGTGGCTGGAAATTACGGCATAAGCCATTGTACAGAAAGGCGGAGGTCAAAATGAAAAAACGATACGAGTCGGACACTTAGCATGCGAGCTTCAGCAAGCGCAAGAGATCTTTGTGTAAATAGAATTTTCATTCTTACCGAGTGACAGACTGCTTCCCTTCTACGACTCTCAATTTTCATTATAATGGAGTGCGTTCATTGATAATTACAAATATTACCTCTAAATTACATGTACCTATAGTTTTAAATCAATACCAACATGTTTGTTGAATTTTTTTTAAAATGGTATTAGAATGAAAATAATGCAAGGCGCAAGCAAGGTCACACTATTTTGTTTACTTCCAATACCGTAGGATTTTAGTTATACAGGTCATAACATTACGAAGACGATCAGATCTATAAACACATGCTTCTGTAAACACAAAGAAAATGCTGGTCTTCATACCACTTCTGTTTGAAAGATTCTGCACACAGTGCTCTATTAGTCATCTCTCCTATCTATTATGGCAAATAATGCCGATTTATAATATAAGTGCTGCCTGTTTAGCTTTGAAAAACATTTTTCAGTGTCTTCGTTGAACTACATCAACGAGTATGTAGATTCGTTCTGTTGCATTAGATTATTGGACATACCAGGTTCGGCACAAAGGATCGACATTCAAGAAAAGGCTAGTACTCTTCTCCCGTTATGGCGAGAGAGGTAGGGGTGGTACCATTCGACTGGTAAGTTTCTACCATTTTGTAACCAGTTAACATTATGTTTGAAACACCATCCATCATTGAAGTGAAGCACTTCGCAACCGCGATGTGCTGATCAGCAGAAGACCACCAGAAGCTGCAGGAACGGTTCGAAACCTTGAAAATGTGGAACGCGTTCGAAAAACCCTTCATCGCAATTCGACCTGATCTTCTGAGCAGCATGCTGCTGAGATTAGCCTCAGTAAGCGTTAGGATTGCGCACAAGGAATGAACTAAGCACGTGAGATGGAGGCAATGATAACTGTGCAAAATGAGAACCTCATTTCTTTCATAAGTAATGAAGCTCATGTTCATCTTAATGGCATGCCGTCTACGGCTCCATAATGTCAGTGGTGACAAAATGCTATAAACACACGAGTCGAACCACCGAGTCGAACGGTACCACCCCCACCCCTCTCACCCTAATACGGGGAGGGTACTAGCCATTTCAAAAACGTTCGTCCTTTATGCCGAACACTGTAGATAGTATATGAAGATATGGAGGTAAAATTACGGCGATGGAGAAGGCAGTGAATATAAAAACTTCAAAATATTTATTATTAAAACTGGTTTCGGAAAAATGACGTTTCGTAACAGTTTTGGAAAAATATAATTATGGCATCTAAGGACAAAATAAAATCCTGAAAATCCTGACACATCAAAAGACCAAGTAAGCTACTACTACTACTAACTACTATCTTTCCACGGGCTTTCAAAGCGTTTTGAGTTTCGAACTATATCGTGGATACGTCAATTGGATGCATTTTCAAAACGTATCCTGTCCAGGGTCGATTCGCTAATTTCTGGGATCGTATCGAGATCCAAGTGTCGTGGAAATACCAGCTGTCATATTCAAAACGTTCTGAAATAGAAAGACAACAAAATAGGTTATAAAACTGGAAAATTACATTTTTCATAAGTGTCAGTTGATAATGTTTTGGAGGCGTCTCGAAAATCGCTTCGGAACCTACCGGGGAAACACCGGCGATCCAAAATCTCAAAACTTTTTGAAGAAAGTTCTGAAAGCCCGTGGAAACTTAGTGGTAATCTTGTAGTTCTGAGAAGGTAGGAGTTCCTTTGGCTGTGGTATTGGTAATTGGTAATTGATGAGAATAATCAGAGTAAATCAAATCTGCTTATCATGCACCGCCAGATCAGCTTGAAACTATTAACTTAAAAGTTTCGACTCCCTCCATCCGGGTCGCAGCGATCGATTCGAAGTCATCCTTATATATGCAGCGCGTTCTCTAATAACTATCAGCGCTTTGCATGGGACTATTAACCAACTCAACGGCTTTAGCATGGTACTGCAATTACCTAAATCGAATACGCTTTTAACTGCGTTGCTCTGAATACGATTGGGATACGGCAACGGGAGTTTACTTTGTAGCATCGAAACCTGGATTGCTGTATCAGCGGCCATTGACATTTTGCTTTCCGCACAAATAGGCGGGGGATTATGTTGATTGCGAAGAATTTGTGATTTGAAATATTATTCATCGCTCTCTTGATACGATTGACTAATAATTTTGCCTTTTCGATCAAAATAGTCAATATTTCTAAAGAGATTAATTGAAGCTAACATTAATTGATTAGGTATTTTATGAGGATGTATAAGGAAATAACGAGACTGATCCTATAGTATAAGAATGAATTATTCATAAAACATATTACAACTATCCTTCAAGGTAGTATTCACTCTTTTAAATACATTTTTTCTATTGCTTCATCCACGTATCATAAACTTCTGAGAAATCATTTTTGATAGTCTGTTTAGTATGTCCTTAAGTTGTAAGACCCACTAAAATCTTTGATCTATCTATATTTTTTGAGTTAAGGGACCAGGGTATACACTATGCATATGTATTTGCCACGTTAAAACACGGATTCCCATTTCAAACAGAACTCACTTGTTTTTCAAACTACATACAAAGTATTTCAGAAGGCGATAGTAAAGATCTTAATGAATGACAACTATTTGCGATTTTCTCAAAAAGGATTTTTTAGTATGCAAAAAAACTCTCAATGCAAAATCATACATTTTTCAAATGTTTGTAATTTGATAACAAAACACGATATCAAAAAAAGCCAAATAGGTTACAAAACGCAAGCTTTCTTCTTCAATTTGCTTTTTGGGTTATTACTGTAGGTTTAAAGATAACGTCAGGAGCTTGGAAATACGAAATTAATTTTTACGGTGACCTTTAGACCTTACCTTTGGACCTTTTGACCTTACTTTTGGATTTTTTGACTTATCTCCCCTCATTTCAGACACACACACTGGAGAAAGGGAACAGGCGACCACGCCTCCTCGCTAACATGGGAATAAGTCTTTTCTTGGATTCTCAATTTCGCGCGCTATCCCCTAGACCTGCCTGCCCTAATCTCATGCAATCCCTCTAAGCTGCCTGTTGCTATGAGCAGTACACTGATTGGTGGCTCAGTGGCCTTGGTGACTTAGGATTAGCAATCTGATTTACCAAACAATTATATGTGTTACAACTTGATTCGCTTTTTGTTCATTGATTACTACTTTTGGAATCCATCTTCCGCGACCTTCTGGTTATTTAAGACAGTGTGAATAATTTTTTATTTTATGCTTATGCTACTTAAACAATCTGACATTGATTTTCCAAAGAACCAAGGTTGTTTTTTGAGTAAAAATAAAACAGATTCAGAAGAAATATGTTTATCACTGTGACTATTATTCAACAGTCAGAAATCATTTATTTGACACATTGCTATTAAATAAGAATTTTTGTTACTGTATCTTATTATGTTTCACTGGCCTTCTAATAAAGGCCACAAATGCTCGAGATAGTTTTATTCACATTTCAGGCACCTCTGTGGCCATTAACGTAGTATTATACAGTTTGATGAAAAAATCAATTTTGAATTTAAGTGACATTGACAGCTGTTCCAGGATACAGCTTTTGTTTTTTGCGTTAACTGACTCCCCTGACTATTAGAAATTTTGATATCTTAAGGAATACAGAGTGTTACATTCACATTGTTAACTATTATCTTCCTTGTAAACCACATCTCATCTTACATTAGGTCTTGACACCTCAAACATATTCATTTAGGGTTTATTTTGATGTCATCCAGTTATGCATCTTTAATCTCTTAGGGTGCAGTTGCCGCTTTACCCAACTGAACACAAAATTTTATTGCATATCTTTGCTCAACTTCCTCCAAACATCAGTTTTGGAAGCGGAGGGGGTGGCAGGGAATGAGGCTTGTGTATGCTTTCACCATTTTCTGTAATACCTTCATGGAGGGCAATTCCTGTAGAAGAAAGGAATATGATGATATGAAATATTTTATTTTTTTTAATATTATGTTATTCGCTCTGACCTGAGATCAACTGGCCAGTGGTATAG
Organism: Callosobruchus maculatus; assembly: GCA_951848785.1. Classification (NCBI taxonomy): domain Eukaryota; kingdom Metazoa; phylum Arthropoda; class Insecta; order Coleoptera; family Chrysomelidae; genus Callosobruchus; species Callosobruchus maculatus. The sequence goes on from CATOUR010000100.1 coordinate 7,640,163, forward strand.
AATAGTATTATAATAGTGAAGAAAATACGCTGGAACAGTGAAGGGTTTGGCGTTTTAGACAGATGAAAGATAATAACGATTCATGTATTAATCTATATCAATTTGATGAAATGCAAAACCAAAATATACTATGTATTAGCGCAAACATTTTATTAGCACAGCACAAAAGAACTAAATGATCAAAAACACAGGTAGCCTGAGCATTTTGAGTTAAACATAAATAAATAAGGATGTTCTTGTAAGTAAAATAAGAAGATAATACGTCAGTCATTCCATTTAGTTCCAGTTACGTTTTGGAATACCGGGAATCGTACAATAAATATGCAGTTGATTTTAAGTTATAGCAAGGTTTGCAGGATTTTATTTTGAATCAATAAATTATACCTGACTCATACTATTTATATCGAAAATCAGAGTTGTTAAGAATTGTGAGGAAAGCGAAAATTGTTCCACAAAATATTCTAAAATAGAAATATATTATGCAATATGCATTGATCTGTTATTTTTATTTGAAATGCAAGGTATCAAATTTCCAGCAATACGTTTTTGTGAAGATTACGTAACTCAAATTTAGATATCAACTATTCATTCCTTGAGAAAAACAATGGAATAAATTTGTGGTAAACCTTTGGGGGAATCTTTTTATATACAGAACGTTAAGGCTGCAATGAAAAAAAGAACAAAAATTGTTTTAACACAGATCAGTAGGACTTAAAACTTATTTCAAGACACTGTTTTGAAATAATTTGTTTTACAACTTATTGCATAGTCTAAATGCGCCTTTAATCACGAATCGCTAGGCCTAAATTTAAACAAAAAAATTGTTTATAGCAAAAATGATAAAGTGTTATGTTTGGTCCACTCTGTTGTATGGCGTGGGGGCATGGATGCTGAAGGCAGCCATTGTAAGATTGAAGCGTTCGAAATGTGGATTCTGCAACGAATGCTAGGAGTATCCTGGGTCGACCATGTGAGAAATGACAATGTTCTCCAGAGAGCTGGGTTAGCAGAACGAGAACTTTTTGAGATTATAAGTAAGAGGAAAATAGCTCCTAGGCCACATAATGCGTGGGGAACGCTATCATCTCCTACGTCTCATTCTTCAAGGTAAGATCGAAGGTGGGAGAAGAGGAATTGGAAGAAAAAAGCAATCATGGCTGAGAAACATCCGTCACTGGACAGGAGTAAGCGACTTCCAGGAATTACAGAAGGCTGCGATGAATAGGATGATCTGATGAGAGAAAGGATGAACGCCTGCGCAGGAATCTGCATGGCACCCTAAGAAGAAGAAAAATGGTGGTTCTTGTAGAATGGCAGCAGCCGATGTATCAATGTATCGAAAATAGGGAAACACGCTTCGTGAAACTCTTTTTATCTGTATCATACGAATAACCGAGCTGCATAATATATGAGCTGCATACTGAATGCACAGCATGTGACTGCCAGACATATGAAAATTAAAAGAAATGCAATCAAAGACGTCGAAGCAGACGGGAAAATGACATTTTGATATCGACATCGTTATGCTCGAATGAGTTATTGAATTTTTGCAAGAAAAGCGAAACGGAATATTCGTAATAGATAATGCTGGAAACGGCGGGAAAAACGGACAAATGGAAGTATGTAGACAGCCATGACGGATTTTATTGAATTCTCCGCTTCGGAGATAGGAAACGTTTCAAAGCGCGTCTAAACAGGAAATTGCTTTAAAATGCGGAAATAGAAATGGATCGATACGGGTTATTTAATTTTTTCCATCGTTCTTCCTATAAAACAGCGAAAGAACATGCTATAGTGGAAAGTTTTTTCTATCTGTGCGTAACATTGCTTTATCGATCTTTTTAAATGGCTTCACATAGTTTCTTTCACATAGTTTCTTTCAAACTTGTTTATTAATCAACGCTTTTTCAACGTGAGGCTAGGTATTTTTTTTTTGTTTATAGGCTTAAAAGAAGTTAACACCTGACACAACATGCATGTTAGTCTCACCTTTGTTCCAGAAACTTACTCCAATTTAGCCTGCATCTAACCCTTTATTGTTTCGATATTGATGATTATTATGTAAAACTCTAAGGGCCGGTTCCTCAATGTCCAGTTAAAAGTGTCAGATAGGTAGCTGCCAGATAGTATTTCTATTGATACAACTATCCGATAACATTTACGTGAATTCGTAAGTTTAACTTTCAATCGTTTAAAAAATTTATCTGTCAGATAATCGTTAACTGCTAGATGAATTATTTAAAAAATTGAAGGTTAAACTTACGAGTTCACGTAAATCTTATCTGACAGTTGTATCCATAGAAACGCTAACTAGCAGCTACCTATCTGACACTTTCAACTGGACATTGAGAAACCGAGTGAACACCACACAATACGGCACAAATGAAGTGGACTGCAGTAGCCCCTACATAATCCATATAGAGCTTTCCAATATACCGTGTTCATTGAAATTCTCTCATAACTGCTAGGGGTACTAATACAGGATACTAAGCAGTTATCTGGGTTTATACATCTATCTATAAGTAATGTCTTTTAAAACTGTTATCAGTTCATTCCACTAGGACAGTGATACAAAAAAATGGCACAAGTGTTTTGATCAATACTTACAGTACAGTAAATTATTGAGTTCCTCTATCTCTACACCATCCTCATCAAGAAAGCAGACAACAATCAGGGTGGTTTGACCCATCTAAAAACAAAGTTTAAGCGATTTTGAAATGTTTAGCTTTTTGTTGATTTCTCCTCCACCAGTGGAAAAAGTTCCAAAAACGATACACCGTTAGCCATTTCCTCCAACGTAATATAGTGTCACAATTTCATCACAATCAAGTTCATGTTCTAAGTTACACGTTATAGGATCATAATATGTATGCATCAAATTATTCCAAATTCAAGAGCAACATTCAGATAGGTCTAAAGAGCACACGATGTCATCAAAGTCAGTTTTTTCAGCGCATGTAGAGAGTATTTTTGCATACAAAATTTTTTTGAGTTTTACAACCCATCACCTATCAACTCGCCTCAATTTCACCCCCATCAAAAAAAAAGGTGATGACCAGGAACCCCTAAAACGCCAGAAAGGAAATTTGAGGAGTTTTTATATTTTTAGTTTTTTGATTACTGTTGCGTCGCCACTGATACCGTAATGGTACTGTGTCAGCATTTCATTAAAACTAATTCAATAATTTCCAGGCTATAGAATACAGAACGATCTAGAGCAAACTCGTATGTATGTATATACATCAGAAAACTCTAGATCACTTGGTTTCTGTAATAGGCAAGGCAATATTCGGATGGACCTGAAAAGGTGAATTATGCCGCTAGGTCTTTTTTCACAGGTCAATGGATAGCCTATTGCGCATACAAGAAATGTTTCAGTTGTACAGCCCCCTACCACCCAACCAACCTCATCCAAAGAAAGTGGAAAATGATCAAGAACCCCTAAGACGCCTAAAAACGAAGTCTGAGGAGTATTTGATTTTTCTTATTTTTTTTTTATGATAGCAGCATTATCTACCATACACCATATCGCAAACCAAATGCACAATCCATGCAATGGTAACTGAGATTACGAGGCTAGACAAACGCTAACAGACATGCCGACAAAAATGAGTGACGTAGATTTTCGTTATGTAAACGCCCATAATAAAAAATTTTCACGTTCACCATACTTATCGGTGTTGAAACTAAATAAAAACAAATGTTTCAGCAAAGAACACCTGTTATTTGAACGATTTTGATGGATAATGGGCCAAGTCATGATTTTGGAATTGAAACAGCTTAGAAGTGACAGAAAATTTTGTTTGATCATCCTAACCTAAATATAGTATATTACATAACAAGTGGTATGAGGACTTTAATATTCTTACTTCAATATTGCAAAACTAAATGATGTCTCAAGAAGGAACAAAGTGCATTACTTAGCTTATTGTTTCTCCTAGCATATGAAAATGAGGTAACTTAAAGTTTCAAACAGCTGCCGTTGAACGCCAGACAGATAGTGAAGTTGACATAGCCTCTGGCTTAGATATTTCTCCGTGAATAGCGCCTCTAGATTCGTCTTCCCTTAGTCACTACAAATAAACCAACCACTCCAGTGAGGAGCTCTTAAAGTAACCCTCTCGAACATAATCAGGAAAACAGTTCTCAAGTTGAATATTCTGCTTTTAAACTCCATTACACGAAGGTAAACGGAGTTGTATAGTTTCAAGGAGCTGCGAGATGCATTCAACTCCCTGCGACTGCATTTTAATCAGTTTATAGAGAGAGCAGTTAGTGATATGTGTATGTAAACGGCTTCAGCTAATGTAGTGCAGATCTCTAAGGAGGCCTGCCTCAAAAGCCAAACATTGAAATAGACAATGAACTGGTATGATATGCTAATAGGGGTTATATTACGTACTCGCGTAATTGCGTGAATAGGTGACGATGACGGTACTTAATTATATAACATGTACTCTGAAGGATTGCTTTTGTAGTTGCATGGTGCACGGGTGGTCTGCCTGAATATATTATATACGCATTTAATTTCATCAAGCACTTTGAATTTTCCGAGTTTATCAGGATGGCTAGTTAAAAAAAATGGAGCCAAGTTGATTGACTGAGTACTTCCCACACATTCCGATGATACCAGTTTTATTATTTTCCGACAGCATGAAACTATAGTCTAGATGCCCTGCAATCAAATCATCGCTCGCCCGACCGCAAAAAAGTGTTTTATTCTACTAGGTGTTTCTTTCACAGGTCAATGGACAATATATCATGAATACAACAAATTTTTGAGTTTTACAAACCCCCACCCCCGAACCACCCCAATTTCACCCCCAACCAAAAAAATTTTTAAAATGATCAAGAACCCCTAAAACGTCTAAAACGAAGTTTGAAGTGTTTTTTATATTTTTAGTTTTTTTATTATTGCCGCGCCGCCACTGAAATTATTTCTAAAAACCATACGCGCTTTCCATACTCGTCGCTGTAATAAATCTGTGTCAAAATGTCACTAAAGTCAATTCAGAAGTTTCCACGTAACACAATACAAAACGATCCAAAGTAATACTCGTATGTATTTTGTATGCATCAGAAAGTTCAAGTCTCTTGGTTTCTGTAATCGGCAAGGCAATGTTCGGATGGACCAAAAAACGTGTATTATGCCGCTAAGTCTTTCTCTCTCAGGTCAGTAGACAGCTTATTATGAGTACAACAAATTTTTCAGATTTCCAACCCCCTACCCCCAACCACCCTAATTTCACTCCACCCCAAAAAAAAGTAAAAAATTATCAGGAACCCCTAAAATGCCTGAAAACGAAGTTTGAGGCATATTTAAAATTTTTCGTTTTTTGCTAATTACTCCGCCGCGCATGCACCGATTTTCAAAATTGTAGCAACATTACCTACTACGACCCTACACCATATCACTACCCAAATTTCATCAAAATATATACTGAGATTAGGAGGCTAGAAAAACGCCAACAGACAGACAGACAGACAGACCGATCGACAGACCGACGGAAATGAGTGATGTGGATTTTCGTTATGTAGGCATCATAAAACGCCCAAAAAGTATATTATCTCAGAATCGAAAATTTTCGCGATCACAATACTCCCCTCACCTATCGGTGTGGGAAGTAAAAAGAAAATATATTTTATATTATTATTAATATTACGCTTTTGAAAAGTATAATTTGATGACTTGGTAATACCAGATTAGTACTTCCCTTGCAGTTATAAAGTCTCCAGAAAAACAAGACATGACGAATAATACATTATCAGATATTGCAATAAAATGAGTATGGTATAATTTCAGGATTTTTACCTAATGCAATCGACATCTAATTTAATTGTATCTTCTGTATGTGTCTAAGAATGTAGGCTATCATCATGGCAATTCTTGGTTTAGATGCGGCAGCTCGGAATAATTCTATTGATGTTTAGTGATACTACTCTGGTAAATTTTTCATCCATGGGGTGCGTCTTCTCTACGTACTTCTTTGTCTTTGTATTTTCCCTTGTATTATTCGCTGTAGAATGTGGTACCTTTCTCCGTGCATAACGTGACCCAAATAAGAATGTTTTCCCGTTTTAACAGTTTCTATTATCTCTGTTTCTTTATTTATACATCTCAATATTTCAATATTTGTGACTCTTTTCGGCCAAAAAACTCTGAGTATGCGTACTCACATTTTGAGAGCTTCAAGTTTTTTCAGATCAACTTGACTTATTCTAGGCCTTATTTCTCGGTAGTGTAATCTAATTTTGTTCAAAACCAAGGTATTTGTACTTTCTCACTCTCTTGACTGCCTCATCGCTAACATACAATCTTCCTGGACATTTGTTTTGCTGATGATCATGAATTTTGCCTTCTTGATATTAAGTGAAAGACCTGCTTCTTCACTGCTATTCACTACTTTGTCCATCATTCCTTGCAGGTTCGCGCTACTCTGGGCCAAGGTATCATCGGCCTCGATGAATCTTCAGATATAGTCTCTTGCATAATTTTCTCTGAAGAGAGGTTGAAAAATACCAGACAGAGTACAGCGCATCCATGTCTTACTCCTCTTTCGATTCTTATCTCGTCTGACGTCTTCCTGTCCTCCCTAAAAACAGCTCTTTGATTATAATATAGGTGCTTTAATAATATAACCTTCTTAAATTCATGTATTGCATTTGGAAAGTTTGAAAAGGTATTTTGGCTAATTAAATTGCAAATATCTTCATGATGCTTACTCGTAGCTTTATTTACACATTGTGCCATAATTACGAAAAATACATGATCTTTTTTCTAGGGCATTGGCATTAGTCCAGTAGCCCTTTTGCCACAGAGTGTGGCAGTGAGTGCTACATGATCTTTAACTCAACATACTGTAAACATGTAGTATGAAGAAACCGATTCTATCAAGTGGAGTCCGATCTAAGGAAGCCGTCTGCCTTTCATATCCTATACATAACCAGTAGGTGATCAGTATCAAGTGGTCTAGCTGGCCATGGAATGGGCTTTACATTAGTTTCTAAGTCTTTAATGGCAGCAGCCTTGTGAGGTCCTTCATTATCTTGATGGATAACGGGGTGTTGCAGTTGTAGGAGGTACGGTAAGATGATTGGCTGTAAGACGTTACTGATATAGGCGTGAAGGATTATGTTCCTGTCTGAAAGAACAGGAAGATGTGTGCTGCCAATTGACATGACACCACATTACATGACATCTCTAGAAAATTCAGTCTTCGCTCCATAGAATAAAAGCATAAAAAAACTGAAGCTTTCGCTTTCCCTGCGTCTTCAACGAACCCTCCTATGGCCGCCATGAGCCCTTGAAGAATTTGTTGGAACATATAGTAGGAATCAAGTTACCCTCAAGGATAAGCTACGGTTTTGTTTGTTGGTCTCACGTCGTTGGTCTCACGAATACCACAGAGAGGAGCATGCAAAAAGATGGAGTATTGCAACTGCTGCAGTTTTAAATGTGATGCAAGACTAAGCTCAAAATATGTACGATTAAGAAGGCACCATTCCGTATGTATGTCCTGTCAGAGCATTAAATATTTTTCTGTAGCCTTTGCTCTGCAACTTGAGATTTTTCCAGTTTGGCTGGGTCTCTACTGTAAGAGTGAAATGACTGTCCCTTAGCGGAAAAATCGTACCATTTTCGAAAAACGGGCAACATTACTTGACGTGCGCGCGTATAGATGCAAAACAGCCTTGCATTGGGATAGCCTTTCAAATCTAAAAGAAATCAGCAGATTTTATTTGCTTTTTCTTTGTGATATGCACAAAATATTGAAACTTGTTTCAAATGACAACTGATTATAGTATATTATTCAGCTGACGAGGACCAGCACCAAGGCAGAGCCAAATATGACAGTAACAATATTAAAACTTTGTATGTACCTAATGAATGTTTTTTTTCTTCACATTTCAACCTCACAAGGACCTAAATTGTCTGAAGGTGAATATGTTTTGTTTCTAAATTGATACCGCTTTTACAAATCGCAACGTTGTCAAGACGACAAAGTTGTAGGTTCGTTTAGAGATCAACTTGTCAGTACGAAGGTGTATGTACCAACTTATAACCTGCATTTCTGAAATCACCAAGTTATCTGTGATTGAAGCTTCCTTGTGATTCTACTGATTTCTCCAACTACACACAAAACTCAAATTTGACCATCTGACTTAAGGTCTAAATTTCGCTGTGATATTGATTATTTCTGATGTCTACTTATACCAAACATGGTGGTTCAAGCCCAAACGATCCGTTTAAAGTCCCATGATTCATAAAGCCACACTGGAATTCATAAATGAATCCAAATATACGACAACATAAAGGGGGTACTGTTTAAACAATGTGCCTAAGTTTGCTATGAATCACCCTAAGGGCCGGTTTCTCAATGTCCAGTTAAAGTGTCAGATAGGTATCTGCCAGATAGCGTTGCTATGGATACAACTGTCAGATAAGGTTTACGTGACTTCGTAAGTTTAGCCTGCAATTGTTTAAACAATTTATCTAACAGTTGCTGTTATCTTGCAGATAAATATTTAATTGGACATTGAGAAACCGGTCCTAAATAAACTTAAAGGTTTAAGTGAAAATATTTTAAAGTCATAACCCTCAAGGCTCCTTACCATGATGGAACATATTTTTGAAATATGTTTTAGTAATCAAGAAGTAGATGGCTCGGGTTAGATCTAGAAAAAGAGGTAGGAGTCTCTTTTGGTGCTTCGCTGATGTTTCGGCCTTTATTGGGCCATCTTCAGGCACAACAATAATTTTTTTACAGCAAACAAAAAAAACAAAAAAATTATTGTTGTGCCCTGAAAATAGCCTAATAAAGGCCGAAACGTCGGCGAAGCGGTAAAGGAGACTCCTACCTCTTTTTCTTGACCTAACCCCAACTATCTGCTTCCTGAATAGTATTCCGTAGGTCATCAAACAATTGATATGTTTGAGTACGCCCAGAACCTTCCGTCCACTGACTATTGGCCCACTTTGTATAGTCGGTAGCTGCAACCCTAGTTCCTGTCCCTGTAAAAATTCCAGGTTCGATTTTGCGTGCCCGCAGCCTGTTCCATACAAACTCCGGTCCGCCGTTTTACGATATTAACCAAATGAAAAACGTTTATCCGTTCGTGTTCCGCATACTGCACCTGCTGATTTCGAAGGAAAATTGAATGGATTTACCGGTTACCGAATTTACCAAATTGAACCACATGCCGATCGTACTTCCTTATGTAAGCATAAAAAACCACCGGTTCGCATGTGAGGCAACTTTTTCTAAACGAGATACTTTTTCCGTTTCTCACCCTAACTTTAAATGTATGTATACATCGGAAAAAGCTTGTAAATCGGTATTTTCTTCTTATTTACTTCCCTTTCCTTATTCATTTTGCATTTTCTGGATCCCATAAGCCTGCAGCGTTCGTCTCTCCCTCGCTGGTTTGCGTGTAAGCGCAGATGTGCGTGATGCCGAAATTGCAGAGTTATGTTCCACTAAAAGACTTGTCACTATTGATATACACAAATTTCAACAATTTGAATGCAAATGGAGTACAAAGAAGGTGCAAAGCTGCAGTGTCTCCGTGGAATTCCTTGTATTCAATGAATTCAGAATTGTGTAATTTCACAACCTGTGATTTTGCAATAACTTCTGGTAACGACCTGCAGTGGAACTACGTGTCACATAGAATTCGACATATCGAAACTTCTGAAGTCGACAGTGAGCGTTGAGCCTACTCTGTGTCACTATGGACTACCTTCTTGGCAAGACTTTGTCATCCTATATAAGTTGATTGAGTTTTGGTGGAAAACTAGTGACTTTGGATTTGCGTTCTGATTGATTGTCAAATGAGCCTATACTGTTTTGGTATATTTTCAAGTTTTGTCAGCCATTTGTTTATTGCGTTTACTTGTATATGTATTAGTCGCTGAAGAGGAAACTAAATATAATAATAATTTTTAATGTCAGACCGTACAGCCAGCGCCAGACCGGGGGTGGGTTGGGGGGAGTGGGGATGGGGGGCATTTTTCCCTTTTCACCTCGCACTTGGGAAGTGGGAGGGATGAGGGGCTATCTTTTCCTGCTTCACCCTGCCCCCTCTCACAGGAGTAAACCTGTAAAAAAAAATCCGGAACCCAAGGTGTTATGCGGACCGTGCTGAGGGGTGGATGGCTACACGTTAGATAGTCAAGAACGGTGCTCTCCAGATACTTGGCGACCTCTGGTTATACGTAGCCCTTCTGCAGTAAGGGAGCACTGCTGCAGATGACTTATACTTCTTCCCGTACTCGTGGGACCTGAATGGATATACCTACAGCAAAACAAACGGAGGCGCCCGACCTCCAAAAAACGGGTACCAACATGGCAGGGCAAGAGACGGTGGCTTTTCAACCTCGGTTCTTGCTTGTCAAAAAAGCACCAGAAGATGGTGAAGAAAGTTGCAATTTTGATAAAGACAGTCCATTTGTAATAGCGAAAACACTATATGGTTTAATTGGCGAAAGTAAAGCAGTAAACAAAGTTAAGGATGGAATCTTAGTAGAAGTAAAAGGTAATAATCAAGCAACAAGATTGTTAGAAGTTAAGAGGTTTGCTGGTTATCCGGTAATTGTGATACCACATCCAAACCTAAATGTGTCTAAAGGTATAATTACCTGCAAAGATTTGTTGAACTGTACAGAAGAAGAAATACTGAAAGAATTGAGATCAGAAGGGGTTATTCAAGTTAAAAGGATGAAGACTAAGAAAGACGGCATTTTAACCGACAGCTCAAATCATCTCCTGACATTCAACCGTTCAAATCTGCCAGAATATATAAAAGTCGCGTTTTACAGATGTAAAGTAAAACCGTTTATTCCACAACCTAGGCGATGCTTTAACTGTCAACGATTCGGCCACGTAGCAGAAAGGTGTAGATTGAACAAACTGTGCATTTGCGGCAAACCTCCCCATGACCAAACCCCCTGCGAGGATCCAGTTAAATGTGTGAACTGTGATGGCAACCACTCAGCTCTTTATAAAGGATGCCCCAAATATAAGACCGAAGCAGCAATACAAAGAATTAAAACTTTAGAAAAAATACCATATATGAAAGCAAAGAGAAAAGTGGAGACCGCAACACCAACACCCAACGTATCTTACGCGAGAGCTGTAACTAGGCCCAATGATGAAATCCAAAAAATGCTACAAACTCTATCCAGAATAGAAAACATGATGAGAACCGACTTTAATACCTCTGACACTGCCTTCAAACAACCTCAGACATCAGAAAACCGCAGACGATCAGATTCAGTTTCAACGAATACATCCATGATATCAGATACAAAAAAAAGAGACCGTAATCAAATAGAATCCACCTCAGAGGAAGAAGATGTGACGACGAAGAAAGGGAAAGGAAAGAGAGGCTGGCCCAAAGGGCAGCCAAGGAAATAATTTCCTCCTCATGTGCGACATTCGTCGCTTTAGATAAATAAGTACTAAATCACCTGTGATATTTTAGAGCCTGTGATATTTTAGCACCTGTGATATTTTTAAGCCATTTACCATTTTATAATATTTTAATCTTAGTCTCATATAAAGCCATGAAGCTGCTGATCTTAGTTCAAATAACAACAAACAAGACACAACTCAGAAACACAAATGTCAAACAATCCATTAGAAAACCTTATACAGTGGAACTGTAATGGAATAAAAAACAAATATTGCGAACTAAGATCTCTCTTGAATGAGGAACAATCACTGGGAGTATGTATTCAAGAGACCCACCTGAAAGAAGATGAGCCTTTCTCCCTAAGAAATTATTCGATTTTCAGAAAGGACGCTCAGCACAGCCGAAGAGCTAGAGGTGGTGTAGCTATATTACTCAAAACTAATATTCATGCACACCAGGTACCATTGCAGACAGAGCTCCAAGCCGTAGCAACCCGTATTTTTTATCCCATCGAAATGACCATCCTAAACATCTACCTACCAGACGATAGTTGGACCTCTAGTGACATAAGAAGCATTCTGTCACAACTACCGACACCTTATCTAGTAGCAGGAGATTTCAACTCTCATAACCCAATCTGGGGCTCTCAAACATTAAACAATAGAGGTAGGATAATAGAAACGATCATCGACGAGTTCAACCTAATCCTTCTCAATACAGGAGAAGGCACATTTCTAAACTCCAGATCAAATAATTTCTCGATGATAGATTTAACTCTATGCTCACCTCAAATATCCCATCTACTTTCATGGGATACAATCAAAGATAGATTACCATCAGACCATGTACCGATTAAAATTCAATTCGCATCACCCAGGGTCATTATACAATCGCCAATAAGATGGAAGACTAATAGAGCAAACTGGGAACAGTACACAAATCTTATGTCACCAATGGAGCTAACTCAAAATACGATGGAGTCTGTTGACATTTTGACAGACTCAATTAATAACGCTGCCAGGCAGACAATCCCCATAACCAGACCTACGATTTCAAGACCTAAAGTCCCTTGGTGGAACGCAGAAATCCAAGCAGCCATTGAAGAAAAGAAAAGGGCTTTAAAGCAGTTTTATAGAAATTTAACCATAGAAAATATGATCGAATTTAAAAGGAAAAGATCTAGAGCACGCCAGTTAATCCTATCAAATAAAAAAAAGTCATGGGAAACGTATGTTAGTAGTATATCTCCACAGACACCAGTAAAACAAATTTGGAGTAAAATCCGAGCTATCTCTGGGAAAAGATTTCCTGCCGAAACACCCATTGTGAAAATCGGAGAGCAAATTGTATCTGATCCTACAACCACATCAGAAGCTTTTGCGGACTATTTCCAGTCCGTAAGCTCCAACAACAATTACGACCATCCTTTCCAAGTAGAAAAAGATTTGTACGAAACTAACTTAAATTTCGATGAAGAAAATACGTCTGTTTACAATCTATCCTTCACCATGAGAGAACTACAAGAAGTGTTGAATAAAACCAAAGAAACTGCTCCAGGACCTGACAGGATCACTTACATGATGATAGACAAGTTGCCTAACTATAGCAAACAAAAACTGCTAGACCTTTTCAATGGAATATGGACTTCTGGGGAATATCCAGCCCAGTGGAGGGAAGCATATATACTACCCCTTTTAAAAGAAGGAAAGAACCCGCATCTACTGTCCAGTTACCGGCCCATTTCATTGACAAGCTGCCTAAGTAAGCTCTTAGAATCAATGGTAAATCTCAGGCTGACGTGGCATTTGGACATAAACAATCTACTCTGTGATGCTCAGGTTGGCTTTAGAAAATTCAGGTCAACGTCTGATGCATTAGTACTATTGGAGAACGCTATACAAACAAGTTTCGCGCAAAGAGAACATCTAACGGCCATATTCTTTGATCTAGAGAAAGCATATGATATGACCTGGCGTTACGGGGTGTTGGACGTATTAAACACATGGGGCCTTAAAGGAAATCTCCCTAAATTCATTCAGTCTTTTCTACGACTAAGAAGAATTCGCGTGAGAGTTGGGAACACTCTTTCGAACTCGTACGTGATCCATAACGGCATCCCTCAGGGATCCACACTGAGTGTTACACTGTTTGCTATTGCAATAGACCCCATCGTTCGAAACCTTACACAGAATATAGGAAGAAGCATATATGTAGATGACCTTGTAATTTTTGTATCAGGCAAAGAGCACCAAAATATTCAAGAACAAGTGCAAGCTGCAGTGAATAATGTAGCAGATGAAGCGGGAAAGAGAGGGTTTCGCTTCTCACATGCGAAATCCAAGGCGATACATTTTTGTCGCTTGCGATCGTGCCCTAGAGAATGCCATATCAATTTGAGAGGAACGCCAATAGAACAGGTTTCCGAAATAAGATTCTTAGGCATTATCTATGACTCGAAACTCCTTTGGAAACACCACATTAAGGATTTAGTTGCAAGATGCAGAAAATCTCTGAACGTAATCAGATGCATGGGAAATATAAATTGGGGAGCTGACCGTAAAATCCTCTTAACACTCCACAGGTCTATAATTATGTCTAAACTGGAATATGGATGCCAAACTTTCGGAGGTGCGCGAAAAACTACCCTACATCCAATCAACTCAATTCATTACCAGGGAATCAGAACTGCTATAGGAGCCTTCCACACAAGCCCTATAAAAAGTGTACTAGCAGAAAGTGGGATACCAGCATTGTCCAACAGAATGAACGAGATCGTTGTCAGATACATAGCAAATATACAAACACAACCTCAACACCCAAACCACAAATTGTTGTTAAATGAACACATCCAAGATATCTTTGCCCATCGCCCTACAATATCAAGACCTGTTGTGATTCGATATAAGGAAATATGTGAAAATTCTAACATTAGCGTACCATCAATGTATTTAAGAAAACATTACGATACGGCACCTTGGACTATATCTCCTATACAGTTGCATGACGAATGTTCGATTTATTCAAAACAGAACACTCATCCAGACATATATCGGAAGCATTTCCTTGAAATCCTCAACATGTATCAAGGGGCCACAATTATATATACAGATGGATCGAAATCAGATGATAAGGTGGGCAGTGCGTTTATAACAAATGAACAGTCCCATTACTGGAAATTGGACAGAGCATCTTCAATCTTCACGGCAGAACTATATGCCATATGGCAGGCACTGAGGTATGTCGAATACTGTCAAACTGGCACTTTTCTCATATGCTGCGATTCTCTCACCGCTTTGCGAACAATTAAAACTACGTTCAGTTTTGATCCACTTATTCAGAACATCAACGAAACCTATCATTGGCTCACTACTACTGGCAAAAATGTGATATTTGTATGGTCACCAGGACATGTAGGTATAGTAGGAAATGAAAGAGCGGACGAAGCAGCAAAGCTTGGCGCCACATCTGAAAATGAGAGTAGTATTCCAGTAAGGCTAGAAGATGCAAAAATCGCTATCAGACAACAGATAAAGAATCTCTGGCAATCGGAATGGGACCATGAGCAATGTCATCTCCGTCTGATTAAGCCATCTGTGAACACATGGGAATATCCAAAAATGAATCGCAGGGAACAAACCGCTATAACGCGATTAAGAATAGGTCATAGCCGTATTACATCCTTACATCTTCTCGCTGGACAGCAGAGACCTCAGTGCGAACATTGCGGTTGCCCTCTGGACATAAAGCACATCATTTTGGACTGTACTAAATATACAATCATTAGAGTACAGGTTAACTTACCGGACAATGTTATGCAATGCTTAAATGAAGTAAACATCTCGAAGACTATACTCTACCTTAAGAGGACGAAGTTGCTATGGCAAATATAAAATCGGCTACATTTTACCAAAACATTAAAAATCATAAGACAAATAACTTAAAAAACATAATTTACAGCTACCTAAACTTAAACTTTTATTAAATTATAAATTAAAATTAAATTAAATATAACGTACAATATATAATAAAAGCGTAAGCAAAAAAACCTACGACGGTTGCTTTACTCCTTTTTTGTCTCTCATTTTTTGATAACGATCTTTTTTTCTCTATTTAAATACTGGCAAATCACCCCTTACCTACATGTTTTGACCTATGTTTTTTCCTACAAACTACCCGAGGGCCCCCCTGTGTTTTGTGTTTAAAAAGTCGCCCAGATAGTCCGCTGTGGCGTGAAGTGTGTCCCTGTGTTCGCATTATCCTTTAATATGACCTTTATGGGCGGTGGGAAGCGGCTAATAACCGTCGTAGTTGATGCCGCTGTGGGTTAAAAAAAAAAAAAAAATTTTAATGTCCCATTAGAGTACGCATAAAATGTGCAAAACAGACTTAATAGATACTGACTGTAAAACGCCAAAAGCGCCTCACTTATAGTACCCTTACATGTGCCTGGCTTACAGGGGGCTCGAAGTAAAAAATGAGACCTGGTAACTTAATAGGGTATGTTGGTTACAATTATAATTAAATGAAATAAGAATAGTTTTTTATTTCTCACCCATGATCTATTTCCGTAGGCCAAATATAAATCATACATAGTTATTTTGGATCACACGTAGTGTAAAAAAATAGTAAAGAACGTCACAGCAGCTGAACACAGAAGACTTTTTTCTATAGAATAGAAGGTACTCGCTTTAAGCAACTATGTAGGTTCAATACAATTAACAAATAATATAACAATTTTCCAAATATCCAAAGACGCATGTCATATAAATGCCCAAAGATGTACCAAATGCCAACAATGTCATTCTAAATAGAAGTCGATATACAAAGACGATATAAATGAAGCGATGGTTAAAATCGCGACTTGTCGAACTCAATGACACACAGAGTACCGATTACGTAGAATACAGTCGCAAAATATTGTAGGACATGGAGTCCCATTGCTGATTTGGAACCATATTCGGTCGCTATCACTTCGAGAGGCAAGATATTATTTTTTGAGAGTCTGTTATTGGTGAGGTTTGAACAGGCTAACGTTGGTAAGCTTGGTAAAGCTTTTACCACAGCTTTCACTTAGCCGGTCGTTCAAAGCTCTGGATGTCCTGGAACAAAGGTATGGTAAAATTATGGAAGAGAGCTTAAAGGAACTAGCTCAATTTGCTAGTGCCAGATCACGAATCCTGTATTCTTGTTTCCTAAAAGCTGATTGAGGGTGACTTCTTAACAGATCCTTAGTAGATGCTTATAAGAATCAAGAGCTCAGGCATATGTTGTAGTATTGGATTTCAGAAACTAGTCTAAAGTCTAAACTCAAAACCCAACATGTCACACATTTTTCAAAATCGAGCTTTATATACCATTTAGTTCATTACCTAATGCGCTACCATTTTTTATATTTATTGAATCACAAAACTCGGATTTAGATATAAGATATTTGGTGAAAAAGATTAGACTTAGGTGCAGACACCGACTACTCCAAGCGGTGCTTAATGTCAAACAGATATGTCCACAGAAGCCAATACGAATATCCGGAGCAAGTCACATATCAATCACAGGAGGTATTCTGGCCGTTGCGCGTTTTATCTTTTCGTTGAAAATACGTCGAGGTGCATTCACTTTTTTATGTTACGATTGATATATGCTATGTTAGTAAATTATTTATCAATATAAGAAACATGGGTGACCAAAATCTTATTCCATTACAAGGTAATATAGCCTTGTAAACCTGCAAAGTGTATCCTCTTCAATATCCAGCATTATGTTTATAGTTGAGCTCAGTGTTTGTTTATTCATATTCAGTACAAAAGCCCAAGGCTTTATTTTGATCCAATTCCACAAAAAAGGCACTCAAAACACATGTCACAATTAATAACATGCAAAACCCGATGTGTCCAAATTTAAAACCTAGATTTCAGAAAAACATAAAACATAAAACATTCATCATCATGCATCACCATTCTAGTATCATTTCCGCTTACAATATGATCTTATGATTGATTTTTACTGCAGAGCAGCTTTTTATACTTAAAGGGATCAGGAAAATCTTTGATAAAACAAAGACGTACAAGACGACATAGGATTGATCCCGCCGCAAAGCTACATAGTGTTATAATTATTATGATACATGTGGTTGGAGACTCTTAGATATGACGTTAGTAATGCTAGCTACTATCAACGTTTCACTGTAGCCTGCCTCCTTCAAATATTTGACAAGAACAACATAAGCATCCCGAATTCCTAGTAATGGATAATATCCAAGATAAACTGCGTCAATAACATTTGGTTATAATGGGCATTTCTTCCATAAAACCGTATAGATATACAAAGACTTGATTATGTGTGATACTGTAGTTCGATTTATTATTCTAAATGCTCGCGTTCAAAGTACTGCCATCAATGAATTTAGAAGACACATTAATGAGTGGTCTTGCAATCTTATACTACAAAGACAAGTAGACAACCTACGCATTTCTGCGTATTCATGAAGCAACTGTATCAATCCCAAAAATATCGATCACCAGCTCTTGTATGTAGTTTGGATATCAGGTAGTTTATTCTTTCCACAAGCCCCTGTTGATGTACAAAAGTTTCATTATTATGTGATGCGACAAATCTATTAAATACTGCTACTAGGATAAATAAACGTACACTACAAAAGTTAAGAAACCACCAACGTGTTACCACAGCATAGTAAACAACTAGCATAATATCTCTGAGGATTTCCTATATAAAGATGGTTCCCACAAAATTTGACCTTGGGAGGATTTATGGATGATTTTAAGACTGTGAAGTTTGAGTAGAAATGCGAAAATGAAAATATCGATACCGGTACCAATTCGATATTTTTTAGCCTCATAGGCGCGTTTGATACGTACAGAGAATTTTGTGCAAATGATTACACCCCTTAATAATTATATAATTATTTTCGATACCGATACACCTACAAAAGTATCGGTTAGCCTGGAATCGCTCAAAAAGTATCTAAGATAAAAATAGTCGATATTAGTGCGGAAGTACAAGTATCGAAGTACCGTTACGATCCCTACAAAAAATCATCCAAAAGTGGGGATGCGCGTGTAATTTCCGCCAACTTGAGTTGTTGTGCTGGTTGTTTACTACGCTGTGGTATTACTGCGTTTTGTTGATGCAGCTATGTAATTCGTTCAGTGCCAACAATATCGACCTCAAGGTTTTCTCTGCATGTTTGGATTACCAGGTAGTTTATTATTTCCGTAAGCCCGTGTTGATTTACAAAAATTTGATTATGTGTGATACTATAGATCGATTTATTATTCTAGATGCCCGTGCAAAGAATTTTTATCAATAATTTTTTAATAAGCATCAATAAGTAATCTTGTAATCCTATACTACAAAAATAAGGAGACCACCTACGTATTACAGCGTCTTCTTGAGGCAACTATGCCAATATTAACAATATCGACCTCAAGGTTTTCTCTGCAGCTATTTTTTGATTACCAGGTAGCTTATTCTTTCCACAGGTCCCGTGTTGACTTACAAAAATTGTATTATTATGTAATGCATTAAATAGATTGTATACTAGGTACTACTAGGATCAATAAACGTATACTACAAAAGTAGAGAGACCACCAACGTATTACTGTTCAGTGCCAACAATATTGACCTCAAGGTTTTCTCTGCAGCTATGTTTGTATTACCAGGCACTTTATTAAACAAGTTCCGTACTTTATTTGCTGGAAGTCGCATTAAACTAAACATCGCTGGGTGCGGCAAGTAGCAGTGTTAGAGCGCGCCATTCCATCAGATGCAGATATTCATTAAGGTGAGAGTCTTCCTAGCTGCATATCCATTTAATTAATTTCACAAAAGTTGCTAGGAAACTTTATCGGTTGCTTTATGGTTATGAGGGAAATCAGACGGGCCAAAGTTTCAGATTTATCCACCTCAGGCGCTAATTCGTTAATAAACGTATTATTAGAAGCTGAGTTATCTAAGTTCTATTTTTTTAATAGGCGTGGATCTAATGGTAGGAAATATGTGTAATTTCTCGCCTCAAATATATAATATTATTATTTATTAATATTCAAATCAAACTGTCCAGACTACCGGACTGTTTATTGTTTATGATCAATTAGTTTTTTGTGCCGTGCTAATTAAATGTTTGCTGTATTTTGTTGTTTTGTATTCCATCAAGGATTTCCAACAATCGTGAAAAAAGTAATGTCACAGCTCAACGGAGCTTCCTTTAACCTGTCTATCGAAGAACAGTGCTTCCAAAAAATTGATACGACATCTAGGCGATAGAAACCAGGTACCTTTCGTTCTTCCTGTTCACACCAACTGGATGAAGAATCTACATGATATTAATAAAAAAAAGTACATGGGATCAACTATCGGCAATAACAACTTTGCACCGAAGAAATGAGTCGCAGCGTTTTAAATCTAACGTGCATCGAAACCTATCCTCTCTCAGCGCTTTCACAGCGCAATAGGCTTTCAGCCTTTGCGGGAAGCTGATCATAAAACAAATAAAAAAATAGGAGATCGTCGTCAATTGTCGCATTCAATATTCACACATTCACAAAAATAACCGGTTCCTAGACATTTTAATCCCCCAAATCGACAAGTTATGGGATATCGAAGTACTAATAAAATGAAGCTAGGCACAAGCTGGATAGGTCGTTATTTACGGAGAAAATTCGAAAATTCAGAAAAACTTTAGTTCACCATTTCCAAGCTATAGGGCTGAACATATACACGAAATATCGAATTGCGTTTTCATGCAGCCTGCATGCATGGCTAATCCAATTTCAGCTATCCGAACAGATTCGAAATATGTACAGGTACAATAGCATTTATATTTCTGTTCTGCGCCATTATTTTTTTGATGAGTTAGGCCCCAGCCTCAAAATAATTGTAACCACCAATTAGTTCTCTCTACACCTATTTCTAGCTCCGACTTCATGCATTTTACGAGTTCACAACATGTCTGTTAAGACATTGTGACTATGATGATGATCACGACACCTATTTCTGTTTTAGTTAAGAGAAAGCTTTTGTAGCACTTATATATAGGGCTAAAACGCTTCCTTCACGCTTTTAGCGCCCGAAACGTGAAACTATAAAATTAGTATTGGCACTAAAGCCCTCGGTTAGCTGCCCATCCGCGGCAGTCGTATATTTTTGTTTATTATAGAAGGTTTAGGCAACCAGCTTGAAGTCTTTGATCACAATACATGTCCCACGGACGCAAACGCGTCCATCTGACATGCCACCACGGTCTGACCGCCTAAAACTCGTTCCCTCTTGCTCTCGCTCCTTCTTACCCCTCCTCTATCTCCATCTGCATTGGGCACCATCGTGAAAAATATTCCTCGCAGTGTGAGATGAGGTTATAATTATACCATTTAGGAATATCTTCTTATCTTCATCTAATCTTGAAATCGTTTCTCCTTCTCCTTTGCAGAGAGTATTTTGTTTACCATCCTATGTATAATGTTTGATGCCTCTACGCTGGACAATCTCAGCGGGACCTAGTTTCTGGAGTTAGCTCACCTTCCAGTGTTTGACTTACATCCTGACTGTAACATTATGTCTGTATGGCCCCCATCCCAAAACAGAACATGCTCGGCTGTGCCTTCGACCTCGCAGTAAGGCACCTCTCGTCCATCACCCGTCCTATCCGTTTCCTATACACTCGAAAAGGCTCATGGCCAGACAGTGCCAGCGTTAGGAAATAGGACATCTGTCGATGAGTCGATGAGTTTTATCGACGACATTAGTCGTTTCGTCCACTGTGCGACACCAGTGGTCTCGTTCCATAGACTTTGCCACTTACTTGCTATTAGTCTTTTAGCTTCTGGGCGGCATATCGCATTGGCTACTTGACCATGACGGATTCGTGTTGTCCCGTCAGCTAGCAAGTATAATGGTGGTATTGTCGTTATCACTTGCAAGGCTCTCGTAGATACCGTGCGATAAACACTGGCCACCCTCAACAGAGACTTTCTTTGCAAACTGTCCAAGAGCTTGTGATACCTTTTCCTTTTCGTGGCTTTACACCACACAGGGGTTCCGTATAGGACGAGCGACTGTACAACTTGGCAAAGTAGTGCGGTAGTCGTATCTTAAGTAATATGGATGATGTTTGTAATTTCCACTTTATTCCTCGTTTTACGTGCCGCTATTTGTTTATATTAAGGCCCCGGGTTTTAACAGCATTGGTAATATTGACTATTATTTGTCTCCGTTCAGATATATGAGAAAGTTTAGCACTGAGCGTTTTATCTGAGATCAATTCCAATTGTCACCAGTCATATGTCCATGTATTGTACTCAAAACACGTGTGTGTAATTTTTAAGAAAAAATCAAGTAAGTAAATAATTTCGTGCAATAAACATGTATCCATATTATTAACTATAAACTATATTATATGCATGTATTTGCATTTTTTTCCATTCATTACTGATAATATATTTCACGATGAAATTGTTTTGTCTTATTTATCCTAACCAAGATGACAGAAGCGTTCCTTTAATACATACTCGTAGTTACTCAAGTTATTCAGTCTGCCAATGTGTTGGTAATCCATAAAAATTGTGAACATACATTTCGCTTAACCCGTTTTCATGCACTAGATTCAACTTTTGCTCGATGACTCTAGGCTAGCTTGATGAAGTTGTGACTTTGTAAAAAACGTCATTTATATGTGATGGGGGAAGAGTCCTCGAAACACAGTCTACTAGGGTACTACAGGAGCCAAGGCCATCCTGGGAAGGGATTCCGTTTTAAAAATTATATCGAGTTTGATATCAAAAACGATAGTAGCGATTCCGTTTGCCACAATTCGACAATAAACCCGATATCTACACTCGACAGCTGCAGAGCAGCCGATTCGATGCTTAGATTCTCAAGAGTGAGGTTATACATCTGTTTACACATACATTGAAATTTTATAGTGATTTCTGTACTTCAGTTTTTTCAAACTTAAGGGAAATTGTGAGTATATCAGTGGCTGCAGTAACTAGAAAATAAACGTTTATTCCACTATGGATGTTTAACTCATTCCAGCTGTATATTCTTGTCCAATACCTACATCGTTGGTATGAACCTGTGGCGTAGAAACTAAGGCAGCAAAGAATTTTATGGTCTCCAGATTAATGCCCTTTCTTGAAAATCTCTCCTCAACCAAAGGTCGAATTTCCTCAATCATATGCCTACAGGACCTTTTGTTTGTTTATATGTACCTACTCTTTATTAAATCGAAGCAGTCCTATAAACCTAGTGTCGGGAAGCTCGAAAGGATTGCTTTTGCTTTAATTTCTATTCTTCTCCAAATATTAATCAAGTTTTGCTGTTCTCTCTGTTGCTGTAATAGATGCTCTCTCACAATTGGCAACAGTATTATGTCTATGAGTATTATTATTACAAAGATGGAAACAAAAAATAATGAGGCTAATGACCATAGATAATACCCCCCCCCCCTTCTTATGACCAGAGCAGTTGAAGCCGATGACACAAGTAAAAAAAAGTAAAAATAATTTTTCTGGGTATATTTGAGGTTAGGACCAAAAAAAAAGGATTGTCATAGGTATAAGTAGTTCATATGTGTCATTTCAACTATCGAATTCCCGAAGATTTCCGAAGCCAAAACAGATCGAGTAACAGAATCCGGGTTTAAAATTCTATCGAGTTGATCATCTATCGAGATCGAGTTTCTCGATTCAGAACGGAATCCCACCCCAGATCTTTGCCATGAGGGCTGAACTCGCGAACTAGGGTAAGGAGAGGTGCATAAGGGCCCATTTGTAGGCCTATGTGGTCACCAGAAAACCTCTGTTAGTAGCTGGAGGCTCTCTTAACGTCAATATTAGTGTTGCTAGCAACTAAACTGGTCATTGGTACTTCCAAACTCCGATTTATGATTCATATCTGACTTGTGCCATGAACGCAAGCATTCAAATATTTCAAAGGCAGCTCCGGATTTGTGCAGCAAGTTTTGCTGTTTTCAAACCTCGGTCGCTAGTATGCCACAGACAATAAAAGAACAGGCAAAGCGGACTGAAATATTACTTTTTAATATCATTAAGTGAAGTAGATACGAGTTGGAACTTCTCTCCCAAAACAGAAGTTCTGTGAAAGTTTTCGAGAACTCAAAGAGCAATAAGCAAAGAGTAAGCGGGTGCATCTGCAGCAATCTGGAACGAGTAGCCCCGCGCAATCGGCTACGGCAACAGTTACAAAGAGACCTGGCTGACAGTTATTGCCTCTTAATATCGACTCCACATTGAGCCAGGAAAAATCAGGTGGACTGCGCACTATATCTACTCCCAGAGTCGGGTGTACGTTCGTGCAATATCAGCCACAACTGCAGTCATTTGAATAAATACGATGTTTGATAGTTGTAGTCTATATTACTACTCTTGCATGTTACATGTTTGAGGCTTTCAACAGTATTATTATAGTTTCAATACATCACCCAGTGTCTAAATATATGTGTGTAACATTCGTTCACAGAGTAAAAGCATTCCGTAAGTAAGAACATTTTGACAACCTACTAAATTGGTAAACGTTCATAGTATGAATTTCATCATTTCTATAGAATCTCAAAAATATACTGTACATATCAACTATATAGCGGCTTGATAGTGTCGGGTCAGAACGTTAAACAAATCCACAGCACGGGGCATGGAGTAATAGATGAGTTTAGTGCTTGGCGTCAAAGAAATCGTCTTATACTTAACGGAAAACGTATTAAAGACCTTTTTGAGAAAGTTCTTTGTCTTAATCTACAAGGAAAGACCGATTTTAGTGAAAACCACAAACCAAACCCCCAACTTTGTAGCACTGCAGGACAGAAACTATTAGTCGCACACGAAAAATGTAATAACCCAGGTTGTGAAGAATTTGCTTCTCTCCATACGTCATTTGGACTTTTTCTAGATAGCACTTATCACCACGATGGTATTTGTGGATAAGCGTCACTAAGCAGTATTCACCCTCCTTCCCTCCACCCTCGAGCTGCAACTCCCAGAGGTCGCAAATCGAATCTTATTTTAATTAAACAACGCCCAGGTAGTATCATCTCGACTAAAAGCATGCAAAAATAACATATTTTTCGCAACAGCACATATAGGAGTAGCGACGTGCTCCTAAATGTCAGACTTTTTTATAAGACCAAATGCGTTGTGCTTAGGCAGCTACAGATAATACAGATATGAGAAAATATCATTCGTTCAGAAAAAAATGTTACTGAAGCTTTTGATGAGTTCTTCGTCTTAATCCGCGATGAACTTCTGATTTTAGTAAAAGGTGACGAATTGACCCCTAACTTTGAGGGATTGTAGAACGGAAACTATTGATTGCCCACAAAATTGTGAATTTTTTTTTTATCATACATTTGAGCCTTTTTTCAATAGCACTTAGCAAAACGACACTATCTTTCTAAAATTCTCCAACCCTCGGGCGGCAACCCACCAGGAGAGGTCGCAAACGTAAGTGTACGTGTAGATTCGCCAAATTTAACTTCTTTGCGTACAAAAACCTTTTTTTTGCCTAACGATTGGCCTATCAGCTCTTTATTATATTCTTTTAATAAGGTTAGTATATTCGAATTTGAAGACAAATTCACTAGACCTACATCTATACAACATTTTACCTGATAAAGTAAAAAAATTAACGGCGAATAGGTTTAAATCCATTATAAGGACATTTTTGTCTAAACATGCATTCTATTCATTTCCGGTGTACCTATATGGAAAAGCTTAGAAATAATAATTCAGAAAAGTTGTTTTTATAACCTTTCTATTAATTACTGTTTGTTGTACGTGTGTACTTGTTTGTGATTTATACATGAATACTTTTTCCCATTAATGACTTGACTCAAATCATTTTTGTGGATTTGGAATATTATTCCCCTGTCTGCCTCGTAAAAAACGTGCCCAAACAGGCTGCCTGTTTCTAGTTGTACAGGGGCTCTCCCCCAAATACCTGAGAAACCCCTCTAGAGAGAAGATGAAACTGATATTTTTTAAACGGTTATTTGTCGGCATACATTCATGGTGTAAGACTGTAAGAAGTACGAAAATGTTTAGTATGTAACTTGTTCTATTATTAAATAACGTATGTGCCTCGGAGTCATAGGTATGCCTTTGAATTCAGTGCTCGAATAGATACGAACAGTATAGGATCTCACCAATGTCTCAACTTTATTCAAGAAAATAGAAACTATTTTATGAATAGGTAGGTACAAAGAGGTTTTCGAAGTTAAAGCATTGCCCAAATTTCATCAGAATTAGTGAAATGGTTACTGATTTTAAGCGGTTGCGTGTATTTATGTGATCTAGTTAATAAAGTAGTAGCTCTATTAAACATCTTAGAACAACACAGTGCAGCGTATGGTCTTGGTATTAACTACAACAAGACCAAGGTTATGATCATAGATAGAGCGCATGATAATCATCGAGAAATAAAGTCAATAGGTCGTTGTGAAGTAGTTCAAAGTTTTGTGTACCTCGGTTCTTTGATCAGAAATTCGCGAAGCTCTGAAAATGAGATTCAACGGCGCATTCAACAGGACGTGTGGCCATGACAAAGCTTACTAAAATATGGCGTGATCATAACATCACTAAAGCTACCAAACTGTCGCTGGTTCAGTCTCTTGCGTTCTCCATATTTTTGTATGCCTCGGAAACTTGGACTGTTAGAAAGGCAGATCGAGCTCGCATAGATGTTTTTGAAATGTGGACGTGGAGGAGAATGCTGAAAGTTCCTTATACCGCCCATCGAACTAACGTTTCCATACTGGATGAGCTCGGTAATCCAAAGAGACTATACTCCATTGTGTCTACGAGAATGCTTATATTCTTCGGACGTATACACAAGAGCGATAATACAGAGAAACTTGTAATTCAGGATCATGCCCCGAGTGGGCGGCGCCGTGGCCATCCCCCTACACGCTGGGTGGATACGACGAAACAACTGCTGGATATGAGTATCAAGAGTGCCACTGAACTGACAGTAAATTGCGATCGATGGCGAGCTGCAGTTCTCAAAACTATTGATAGTATTCGTGTCGGTAATACTCTAGCTCCGACTTAATGCATTTTACGAGTTCACAACGTGTCTGTTAAGACACTGTGACTGTGATGATAATAAAGTTTTATTCTATTCTATTCTGTTCTACTGTTACCACACCTCCCACGTCAAACTCAACCCGAAGACCCTGTATGTGTAAACGTTTCAAACCACTCTCAAAGTTCATCCGGCGTATGATGCTATAAAAGCCAGCTGCGCATTTTTCCGTAAATGATACCGCATTTTTGCGTAGAAAACTTTCACTTCGGGGGAGAATTTCCCCCGTAACGAAATTAGGAAATGAGCTGTGCATCTGGGGCGCTTTCTATCAGATCCGTTTCACGGGAGGGCTGGTGACAGCAATTCGTTCACCTCGCTGACTGAAGGGGTGATAAATCGGCAAAAAATGGAGATTGTTGAGTTTTCACACTGAAACTTCGGCAGGCTTTCATACACTGAGGAAGAAAACATAAAGGATACAAGGGTAAAAAAGTAAAAGTCATCAATTTTCTTTCCACCGAAGTTATTATAACTTTGTTACGTATACCGCGGAGTAACGCTTGTTGAAAACATGCCAGCAGCAACAAGTTAGTCTTATATCTGTTTTTATAAAGTTGAACAATGTACGTTTGTACGTAAATCAATGCTTTCCATGCGGTAGGTGTGATTTCAAGATTATATTTTTTGGACGTTTTATGATGTTCACATCACGAAAGCTTGTTAATTAATCCGTCAATCTATCTGTCTGCCTGTCTGTTTGAGAATCGCTTCAAACTTCGTTTTTAGATTTTCAACATTTGAAGTTTTTTGGGGAGGGGGTGAAATTGGAGTGGAAATAGTGAAGGTTCAAGTTCTTTTTCTTCATAGTAAGGACTCCCAAATGTCATGAAAAATGCCTTTGATGATATTCTTCACTTTTCCTATTCTTTACATAGTTATCCAAACGTTGTCTTTGGTCTTAATCAAATTTTGACACCATAACACTATACTGGGATTGGCTATATACTCGAGGTTCTATGCTACCAGGCCTTCTGGACAATTATTTTTGAGAAAATGGTCTGTTTAGAAACAAGTGCCCTTAGTATATGTCAAAAGGTATTTGAGATATATATCTTTAAAACAACAGTAAATGGCTTTATTATCTGATGTCCTACTATTGGAAATTTTATATACTATTTTTTTACTCGTTGTGCAACACATACATACAAATCTTCCATACTACAATAAACAAAATGGTTTTTTTTAAAAACATGGTCCCATTAATAATAATAGTAATAATAAAAATTTATTGGTGCCTTACACAATAGTGTTTGCACAAGTCAAAATTTCAATGTATAAAAATTTTACAATGCGTATATAACAAAACTAATTTAAAAACACACATTACACAGGAAAAAAGGACACAAAAAGAAATACTTGACAATAAATAAAGCATATAAAATATTATAGGGTAACGCGTGTGAAGGGCAAAAAAGAAGGAAAAAAAGTCAGAGCTTAGCAATTGTCACAAAAATCATTTTTCAGGTACCCATTGAAGTTGTAAAAGGCATTGGCAATCAAGTATTGCAATCAATCAAGCATTCCTCACATTTGCACTTTGTCCTGGTGTAATATTGATATATTTCAGGTTATACTCCAAAAACATAGAATCTATAATTCAATATAATCCATATTTCAGGAATAATTGTGCTAAAAGAAACCGTTAGTTATTTATTACCTTTTTGACTCATACAGCTAAAGGTCTCTTGATAATTTCATAATTGCTATCAAATAACTGTTTGTTTTGTGTACTAAGCTTTTTGTTTCTATTCCAGGTACGTACAGACGCCACAACTTCAAATCATGAGTGAGCTTTCTGATACCCTTACTGTAAGTTTTTTTGAAGTATTCTGTTGTGCTCAGCTTAAGAAGATTGCACTTGTGAACTGTTGGTTCACAGGTGACACCTTCTGAGGATGCCGACCACTCGTGTTGGCGAAACGTCAAGCAGAGAAGCGTTTAGACGCCGGCCGAACAGCCCAAGAACCAACAGTTCATCAGATCATGGCCGCGAAATTCTTACAAAATAGAGTAGTTTAGCTAGTTTACCATAACATCTTAGTATCACAAGATACAATTTAGAAGCTTAGCTGACACCCTTAGGCCCAGTTTCAGAATCCATGGTAACCCCTGGTAGTCACTTAACCAACAGATGGAAGTTAACCAGTAGTTATCGGATCGCTCTGTTTCAGAAAGAAAACCAGTAGTTAATAATACTTATCTTCAAGTTGGTAGCACGGATGGGTCTCAGAGCACTGCCATAATTGTGTTCTGTAAATACAACCTAACCCTTTGACAAATAAACCTAACCTTTGTATTCATATTTTTGACTTGTGTCACAACAGACTAACCAAACTCCGTCGACGTCTTAGACGTCAATGTCAACATGCATGTTCTTATAACCTCCAAAGCAAGCTTATGTGTCATCGGTTGACCACAACAAGCATCAGAGATAACCCATACTTTTTCCTTGGGTTAACTTAACTACTGGATAATCAGCGCTTTTGACGTAAACCGCCGATACGAACTGCAAGTGTTCACTAACCACTAGATTTATAACACTAAGAGCCGTATTCACCAAACATAGTTAAATCTCTATCTGACTGTTAAACTAGCTATCAGTGTGTTAGACATATTTTTGGTATTCACCAATTAAGGTTAACGCTAGCCAGCTGATATCTGCTCCGTTAATTTTAGCATTCCGATTTCCGCCAGTAAATCAAATACAGGAGTCATAAAACACAAAATAATATCGAGATTTCTAGTCAAGCCACTTACTAAAAAGATTATACATATTTACATTGATCAATAAAAATGGTATGTTTGACTGAAATTCTATTCATTTGAGAGCAGGCGACAGAAAGTTATTACAAGTGCTAATATTTCTCGCAGTTCCTGAGATTACATTGGATGTGCGAACCTAGATGTACTTAGCGCAATCTAGACATGATAACACCTTGCGGTGCAAATTTTAAAATCTGAATCCTTCAGTTCCGAAGCCTGATATCTATTTTCTTCCAAAATCGAGTTTAATACGTCAATAAACTCTCTTATTTAAGATGCACCATCAACCAACATTGTTTCTCAAGCAAAACGCAGCAAATCCATAACACAGTTACGTACAAAAGTCTCCGTAAATTTCAATAGCCGACAATTCCATACAGGAAGCCAATCAGAATAGTCGTGCTACTGTAAATTGGATTACAATCTATATTTCCCTATTTTGACAGATTAAGCAGGTAAATAACATTTCCTGAATATCTGGATTGCGTTGCTCACAGTATCCGTGTAGCAGGAGATCAAAGAGTGCTGATTCCAGCCAATAAATAGAGACTAATGCATCACATTCACAGCCCCCGCTGCAGATAAGAGGCATCCAAAGAAATCACTTTCAATTCAAGCAAACTCGACAAGATAACTAATGGCTGCTGGGGATGTGGATGGTGTGACAGTAAGTAACAGTACGGGGGTTAGAGGGTAGCAGGGATAAAAAGCGGCGATATGTTGGAGAGGATGTTGTACACTGGGGGTTAAATCTTCTGTTAGGACCACATCGTTTGGTAAAACAGGGATCAGACGGTACACGAGGGTGGTTCCGTAAATGACCGGTCTTACTTTTTTTTTATGGTCAGCCTCCCGCAAAAGCTGAAAACCTATGGCGCTGTAGAAGCGCTGCGAGAGGATAAGTAGTCTCGGTTCACGTTAGATTTGAAACGCTGCAGTTTGTAACCGTTGGAAAACAAATACTCCGGCAGCTGATTCCACAGCGTCCAAGTTCTCCAAAAGAAGGAATGCTGGAGGACACTGGTTCGGGGAGTAAGGACCTCGACTTGGTAAGGATGAGCTCGCAGAGCTTCTCTAGTGTTCCTGGTTCGGACGGCCTTTGGTATTATTATCTGGAAGAGCTCACTCAAACATCTTCCATGATAGCATCTGTAAAACAGGGATAGGTCAGCTATCCTCCTTCGATGTTCCAGGCTGTGGAGGTCTTTTGTGAGGTCAGGCGTATTGATCAATCTAATTGCTCTTTTCTGGATAGTGTCCAGAAGCTTTAGAGACTGCTTCGGAGCGCATCCCCACACATGGGAGCAATACTCCAGCGATGGTCGGCCTTGTAGAGTAGCAGCAGTTGCTCTGGTGTATACAACTTCCTACAGCGGAACAAAACTCCAAGCTTCTGGGATGCGGTTTTAGCAATACTGACGACGTGGTCATGCCAGGACATGTTATTGTTGATGTTGATCCCTAAAAGCTTGACGGAAGGTGATTCGACTATGGGGTGACCCTCCATTTCCACGGTTGGTAAGCCATCGTGAGACTTCTTTGTAAGTGTTGTTGCCTGAGTTTTTTGTATGTTGAACTGTAGTTTATTTGCTAATCCCCAATCGACAATTGTTTTGATATCTGCGTTGATCTGTGAGGCATGCTGCTGTCGCCGACGTACGGTCTCTTGGGATAAATTTATAAATAAATTTTAGTATGCTGTGGGGTCGTAGTAGGCAATGCTGCTATAATTTTGAAAGTTGATGCATAGGTGACGGAGTAATTAGCAATTTTTTTTGCTTATTTTTTTAAATATTCCTCGAACTTCGTTTTTAGGCATTTCAGGGGTTCCTTCTCATATTGCACTTTTTTGGGTGGGGGTGAAATTGACATTGAAGGGATTTGTAACACTGAAAAGTTTGTTACTTTTATAATAGGCTGTACATTGACTTGTAAAAAAAAGACCTAGCGGCTTAATATACCTTCTAATGTCCCTAGAATTTTCTGATGTACACATACGAGTATTGCTTTCGATCGTTCTGTATTGTGTAACGTAGAAATTACTGATTTTAATGATTTTCAACACAGTATCATTACCATAGCGAGGTTATAAAGCGCGGACGGCATTAGAAATCGAGGCAGTGGCGGCAAAGAAATAGTAAAAAAAACTAAAAATATGAAAACAGTTCAAACTGGGAAGTATTGAGTCAATCAACGGAACTCCATTGTTCTATAATATTTTGTTTTGTTCCTTAAACCAGAGTAAAAACGCGACATAGTTTGATAGAGTGTTTTATTTGAATCTGCAGAGCACAATTAATTGAACACTTGGTGAGCATTGAAAGTAATGGCAACAAAAAATCAGTTTGACAAGCAAGTAGACTGCGTATTGTTCATATAGTTACTGCGCCAAAGGTTTCGAGTTCACGTTATAGTAGTTTGATGAATTTATGGTTCTTGGGTTTTTAGGCCGGCGTCGTTTAGCGTTAAAGCTTGACGTTTCGCCACCACGAGTGGATGGCATCTTCAGAAGCTATTTCACTTCGGCAACTTTCAAAATACTGACGGCTCGTGGATCTGCACCAGTATTTATACCTGCTAATGGTGACGTGGCCCAACCAGGTAGCGTTGGTAGCCCCGCCCCTTCGCGATATGGTAGTGTCTTCAGGTCCTTTAGGATGGGTATCCATGTCCGGTTAACTTTCTGTGTTTCTTCTTTCCTATTGAAATTATTATGATGTTTCTGTATTTCGATGGCTTCTCTTTGAAGTCTGGCATGGTATGAAGACGTTGCGGCAAGAACCTGTGTTCCTTCAAACTTGATCCTGTGACTTCCCTCCTTAATCGCATGTTCGGCTACCGCTGATTTGTCCGTATGGCCTAGTCGACAGCTAGCCTTATGTTCTGCAATTCTTGTGTTTACAGATCGCTTCGTTGTTCCTATGTATACACTCCCACATGTGCATGGTATGCGATATACCCCCGGTGTTGTGAGTGGGTCTCTTTTATCTTTCACCGTTCTCAAATATTCCTGTATCTTTCTTGTGGGCTTGTAGATGGTCTTGACGTTTTCCTTTCGTAACATTTTTCCTATTCTGTCTGTTATTCCAGGCACATAGGGTAGAAAAGCTTTTGCTATCGGTTTAAGTTCTGGTTTTGCCCTATTTCTTCTCATTGTCCTTGTTATTTCCTTTTCTGTGTAACCATTTGCCTTAAGAGCATTCTTTAGATGAACCAGTTCGGTGTCGAGTTCTTCTGGTTCGCACACTTTTCTAGCCCGTTCTGTCAAAGTTCTAATAATTCCGTACTTCTGAGATGGGTGGTGGTTTGATTCTTTATGCAAGTACCGGTCAGTATGAGTTGGCTTTCTATATTATACCTTGTGCCCTAATCTAGCTCCTTTTCTTGTTAGAAGAACATCAAGGAAGGCGAGATTTTTGTTTTCTTCTACCTCCATGGTGAACTTGATGTTTTTATGCACGCTGTTCAGGTGTTCTAGAAATTCTTCGAGCTTTTCTCTTCCTGAGCAGCGTGCATGAAAACATCAAGTTCACCATGGAGGTAGAAGAAAACAAAAATCTCGCCTTCCTTGATGTTCTTCTAACAAGAAAAGGAGCTAGATTAGGGCACAAGGTATATAGAAAGCCAACTCATACTGACCGGTACTTGCATAAAGAATCAAACCACCACCCATCTCAGAAGTACGGAATTATTAGAACTTTGACAGAACGGGCTAGAAAAGTGTGTGAACCAGAAGAACTCGACACCGAACTGGAACATCTAAAGAATGCTCTTAAGGCAAATGGTTACACAGAAAAGGAAATAACAAGGACAATGAGAAGAAATAGGGCAAAACCAGAACCTAAACCGATAGCAACAGCTTTTCTACCCTATGTGCCTGGAATAACAGACAGAATAGGAAAAATGTTACGAAAGGAAAACGTCAAGACCATCTACAAGCCCACAAGAAAGATACAGGAATATTTGAGAACGGTGAAAGATAAAAGAGACCCACTCACAACACCGGGGGTATATCGCATACCATGCACATGTGGGAGTGTATATGTTAAGAGCAAACACCGATTTCGGCCAATGGACGAAAAATATGGCCAAAACGCGTTTTGGCTACTACCATTTTACCAATGTCCGAATTATCGCTTTCCGACTGTTTAATGTAGCCCAGAACGTGTTTTGGCTCAACTACGATTGCCAAAACGCGTCCTGTTTTACTGCGATTGCCATAACGCGTTGTGGATTTTGTGAGTCTCAGCTTGTAAGCGATACCTCTGGAGCTAGTGTATTCATGTAGTATTTGATCTTTGTGCGGTTAGACAGTAGCTAGAGAGTGCCATGGAAGACCTAAGGTTATGTTTTAATGACGACCTGCAAAAAGTCATAAAGTGGTAGCAATGATCGTAGTAATATTAGTACAAGAGAAAGATACGACCAAACACTCGCAGAGGTAAAGGCGGCAAAAGCTTGTAAAAGTAACGGTGATACAATATCTTCGAAACAAAGACAACGATTGAAAAGGTATGACATTTTAAAAATTGGCTATATTGAAAAGCTAATTGAAAGAAAGACAGACAAAACAACCGAACTGCGTTATTTTTGCATGACCCACGAGTTATTTGACATTATTCATTCCGCTCATGTGGGAGCTGGACATGAGAGATTGAGGTATGTTTCTTTCAGTTTTTTTTTCACGGACCTAACATCTACAAGTGCTTTTTGTTCATTTTAGTTATGGATTCTAAGCTCACAGGAAATATTGTAACACAACACGGCAAATAATTGAGATTTATTTATTCTGAGTAGAATATAGAACGTGTTCTGGCAATCGTAGTTGACCCAAAACGCGTTCTGGGCTACATTGAACAGCCAGAAAGCGATCATTCGGACATTGGCAAAACGGTAGCAGCCAAAACGCGTTTTGACCATATTTTCCGTCCATTGGCCGAAATCGGTGTTTGCTCCTAACATATACATAGGAACAACGAAGCGATCTGTAAACACAAGAATTGCAGAACATAAGGCTAGCTGTCGACTAGGCCATACGGAAAAATCAGCGGTAGCCGAACATGCGATTAAGGAGGGAAGTCACAGGATCAAGTTTGAAGAAACACAGGTTCTTGCCGCAACGTCTTCATACCATGCCAGACTTCAAAGAGAAGCCATCGAAGTACAGAAACATCATAATAATTTCAATAGGAAAGAAGAAACACAGAAAGTCAACCGGACATGGTTACCCATCCTAAAGGACCTGAAGACACTACCATATCGCGAAGGGGCGGGGCTACCAACGCTACCTGGTTGGGCCACGTCACCAGGTATAAATACTGGTGCAGATCCACCAGCCGTCAGTATTTTGGAAGTCGCCGAAGTGAAATAGCTTCTGAAGATGCCATCCACTCGTGGTGGCGAAACGTCAAGCTCTAACGCTAAACGACGCCGGCCTAAAAACCCAAGAACCATAAATTCATTGGACGATGGCCGCGAAAGCCTTACACAGTTATAGTAGTTTTTCATAATTTTCTGACTCCTGCTAAAATTGAGGTACACTCACCCTGTATACAGACTGTTCTAATGATTAGTTATCCTGTTCGGTACGCTGCTTACATTCAAATCACGCTGCGACATTACCGGCACAGATGTAACAGTTCTTTATACATCATTAGCAGTCTGTTGCTGTTGACATCCACTAATCATAAATAACGTCATCCTTTGCGCTGGGGACCTGTGGATGCCATTAAGAGTAAACCGGATGAGCAAGGCCGGCTCGAGACAAACATTTGCATGCATTTGCAAATAGATTGAGACATTCGACGCTGAATGGCTCATTTTGCCAAGGAAAAAGAGCAGATGCACTTTGATGATACGGCTTTATGCGACAATATGTGGGTGGTCTGTTTTGCTTTTTAGATCTGGAACGCACACTGGCTTTTAACTTTATACATTCAGTTGCTCGGCATATGTAGATACTTAGCTTCTCTTCTGATATGCAGCGATTTGATATTTATTCATGTAACTCAGCAATCGCGAAGTCAGACCAGAGATAATGATTGTGATCACAATAAAGATATTATGTTAACAACGTTCGTTCGCTAGATAAAATTATGTTTTCTTAGCTTTGATAAGTTTAATCACATTACTAATCTCAAAAAAACAAAACTTCTTATCGATCATTTCAGAAATGTATTAACAATTGAATACAAGAATTTTTACGTGGGTCAGATTATTGTTTTTGTATTTAAAGACAGAATAAACATATTTTGAAAGTAGATACAAAAATAAGTGATGTTCAAAAACATTCTTTGGAATATGTTGTTTATATCAATATATTGAAAGAATGGAGTTGACGACCGTTTGAATAAGTTATTCGTTATTTTAGTCATAGTAGTTAAAACTGTTCCAGAAATTAAGAAACCATATTTAAAGTTGACGTCAGCGCGTTGCTTTAAAAACATACAAACACAAAATAAAAACAAAAACTCTTTGTACTTCACTCACAGCTTGTCTTATTTCATTTCAACGTCGACCCGTCCTCAATGAAAAAGCCTTTATTCCTAACTGTTACTTGACCAACTGTCTTGAGATTTGGTACAATTGTATGAAAGGAGTAAAGTCTTATTAAGCCTTAAGCTAAATTCAGATGCATACGACATCCGACGATACGACGGTACGAAACTGTTCCTATTGGTTGAAATATTTCGATTTGACGTCATTTCGCATATTTCAACCAATAGGAACAGTTTCGTACCGTCGTATCGCCGGATGTCGTATGCATCTGAATTTAGCTTTAAACAGATGAAAACTATCAAATCCAGTGGCGGCTGAGGGGCAACTTGGCCAATATTATCGAGACATGGTTGTAAGCATAGTCATTGCTTTTTGAGCTGTATCGTCAACTGATTGATGCCGAAACACCTCAAAACATTTGTCAACATTGACATTTGACAGTCTTTCAACCAAAAACTGCTTTCCAGTCCATAGATTCCAGTCCTTGTACCCTCTGCCCCCAGGGTCATCCCTCTAAAAATTTCAAATGACAAAGTCATCGAGTAATAGCTTACTTCAAAGATATGTCGAAGTCCTTTTTTCTGCTTTTCGATTTTTTTAAATCGGTCGATTCGTTTCCAAGAAAATTAGAAAAATATTTATGTATCTCAATTTGTTCAGATAGGAAACAAAAGCACAAGATAAAACCACCTTTTATTACAATAATAATAAGATAACTTCGCATAGGTATGTTTTGGACCTTATTTTGACCATTTTGGCATGAGTACTAATACTTCATTACGCAAAATTGTGGATCCGACTGACATTTCATTTGGATCTATACAAACAGTTACTAAGCTCTATAACTTTTATTTCATTCATAATGAAGGTAGTGCAAGTGTTAACCGAAAATGATTTCGATCGGCGGGTTGAGTTTCGTAAACAAATGGCTACAGAGATTTATGGTAATAACATTCATGTAATGAATATCTGCCTCACTGATGAATGCACATTTTATCAAACTGGATTTGTTAATAAGCATAACTGCAGGTGTTGGAGTGATGGAAATCCTCATGCCTTTGTAGGAGGGCATACCGAGTACCCCCAAAAAATTAATGTATGGGCAGGCGTTTTAAGAAACAAAGTGATTAGGTCACTTTTTATTAATGGAAATTTATATCGAGACATTTATTTTGGTAAGTTAATGACAAATGGCCTGCTAGATCTACTGATTTGGCGTCATTGGACTTTTTTCTATGGGGTCATTTAAAATCTATTGTGTTTGTCCCCAACCCGAAAGTTTGGATAACCTTCGTCAACGCATCATCTTTTGCAACTGTCAGAAATCCAAACACCGCCTATGTCATTGCTTGGGCAATGACGCACAACATTTTGAACACTTATTGCAATAAAAATTGATATTTTGTTGTGGTTTCATTTTCTACTTCAACAAAATAAGATACATAACTATTGTACTGTGTAAGGCTTTTGCGGCCATCGTCCAATGAATTTGTGGTTCTTGGGTTTTTAGTCCGGCGTCGTTTAGCGTTAAGGCTTGTCGTTTCGCCACCACAAGTGGATGGCATCTTGAGAAGCTATTCCACTTCGGCGACTTCCAAAATACTTAATACGTGTTTTGGAAGTCGCCCAAATGAGGTAGCTTAATATTTAAAACGTATTTTGGAAGTCGCCGAAGTTAAATAGCTTCTAAAGATGCCATGCACTCGTGCTGGCGAAACGTCAAGCCTTAACGCTAAAAGACGTCGGCCTAAAAACTCAAGAACCACAAATCCATTACATGAAGATTTTTCTAATTTTCTTGAAAACGAATCGACCGATTTAAAAAAATCAAACGTCAGAATAAAGGATTTTGATATACCTTTGAAACGAGACATTACTCGATGCTTCTTGCCATTTAAAACTCTTAAGGGTATGATCCTAAGGGGCAGAGGGTATTAGGGGGTGAAATAGTTTTTGATTAAAAAGTTGTGCTCCTTGACAAATCTCGGCGTTTTTTTCTTTTAATAAGTGGTTTTCGATAAATGCGTGTTGGGAAGTTTTCAAATTAACACCCTGCGCCAGTACTCTGTAACTAAAGAGATAGAAACGTGTTTCTATCACCATGACGACCATGACGATCGGGCTGTTTCGGGTGCCTACCACAAAGTGCCTACCACAGCATAGTAAACAACCAGCACAGTAACTCAAGTTGGCGGAAATTACATGCTCATCCCCACTTTTGGATGATTTTTTGTAGAGATGTTAACGGTACTTCGATACTTGTACTTCTGCACTAATATCGACTATTTTTATCTTAGATGCGTTTTGAGCGATTCCAGGCTGGTATCGATACTTTTGTAGGTGTGTCGGTATATAATAATTGAGGGGTGTAATCAATTGCACAAAATTCTCTGTACGAAACAAGCGCGCCTATGAGGCTAAAAATATCGAGTTGGTGCCGGTATCGATATTTTCGTTTTCGCATCTCTACCCAAACTTCACAGCCGTAAAGTCATCCATAAACCCTCCCAAGGTGAAATTTTGTGGGAACCATTTTTATATAGGAAATCCTCAGAGATATTATGCTGGTTGTTTACTGTGCTGTGGTGCCTACTACGCCGACATATCTACGAAGCTATCCCATCCTATAGTACATAGTGCATAGAAACATGTTTCTAAGTTTACAGAGTACCGGCGCTGTATTCTAAAGCTCTAAGTAAGGTATATACAGGGTTACTGGTAACTCGACCACTTTCCCGCAAGAGGTGATAGAGGGGCTCAAATGTAATAGATTTAACCCCCCATATGTAATCCCGGAAACCGACAGTTTTCGAGATAATTAACATTTAATGTTTTTCAACCAAATTTCTACACTAGATCCTAAACTAAGAAAAAAACCTGTTGTTGATTCTGATAATTTTTATATTAGTATTTAACTAACACATACACAAAGCTAACCTAGTATTAAAATGTTTCAAAATACTAAACAGTTCCAAACTAAATACAAATATAAAAATAATCAACAAAATTTTTACATTCACTGTGAAAGAAAATTATCTAGCTCAAAGAAAAAATATACAAACGGTTGAACAAATCGCTAAAAAAACTTTCCTACCTAATAGCCTTTTCAGAAAGATTATAAACAGCAATGAGAAGAACCACCTATTCAAAAAGAACAAATGACAGTACAATTATTACTGATAACTCAGTTACATACTAGAATGTTTGCAAATGCGGTAGATGATTTTATCCAAGTAAAACAAATTAAATCCACTCAAAGTTTCTAGAGATCTTGCTCAATATGTTGCCCTTGATTTCGCCTACAAGTACGGATCCGCTTCCTCACTTCGGTTTTTGTAACTAGTGTTGAAAGAGTTCGTTTCATCTCCTCCGCCGCACTGATAATTTTTTGCCTTAGTTCGTCAGCAGTATTAACTGGAGTCTCGTAAACCAATGCCTTCATGTGACCCCAGATATAAAAATCTAGAGGTGTCAGATCTGGGCTCCGCGCAGGCTATGGGATGTGTTCACCCCTTCCTATCCATTTGTTCGGATATGTGTTGTCCAACAACTGCCGAATTGTGATACGGTAATGTGCTGGATAACCATCATGCTAGAATATCATGTTGTTGATAATTCTGTATTATGTTGATAAATTTTGTTGAATAGGTACTTGTGGTTATACTGTCATTCTTGTCCTTGGAATAGGCCATCAGATAAGGAAGTTTTTAAAATAATTTGTGTGACTGGTTGTGTATCTTTTTTTGAGCTAGACAATTTTCTTTCACGGTGAATGTAAATATTTTGTTCTTTACTTTTTAAATAATTGTATGTAGTTTGAAACTGTTTAGTATTTTTACACATTTAAATACTAGATTAGATTTGCGTGTGTGTCAGTAAAAAACTAAATTGGAAATTACTAAAATCGACA
Organism: Callosobruchus maculatus; assembly: GCA_951848785.1. Lineage (NCBI taxonomy): Eukaryota > Metazoa > Arthropoda > Insecta > Coleoptera > Chrysomelidae > Callosobruchus > Callosobruchus maculatus. The sequence goes on from CATOUR010000100.1 coordinate 7,679,860, forward strand.
GCAGGGTTTTTTCTAAATTTGGGATGTAGAGTGGAAATTTGGACATAACGTTGAAAAACATTAAATGTTAATTATCTCGAAAACTATCGGTTTTCGGAATTACATATGGGGGGTTAAATCTATTGCATTTGAGTCCCTCTATCACTTCCTACAGGAAAGTGGTCGAGTTACCAGTAACCCTGTATTTTATGTAGATCGCTGTCTGGCGTCAAGTTAATTAATGAAAACAAAAGCAATACCCTTTTCCTGAACTGGCGTAACTTTGAAAAGTAAAGAACACTCCTGCAGGCTCACAGTCACCCTCCGTCGCTCGAAAATATAATTTATCCGTGTAACGAGGCTTCGTGTACGAAGCCGAAAAGTTATAACCGTTAATCGCGGAGAGGGGACACATAATTCAAGTGGTGGAAGGGCGAGGGGTGAGAGAGGGCGCGGGCGCGGGGGTGACCGGTCGCTTCGCTCCGGGTCGTACGTTCATTAGGGATATCTGTAGCGTAACGTGTTTGTTAAATTGCCGGTAAAACGCTGGAAATCGACCGCCTACAACCTACGACCACGCAAAGCGGAGAGATGTCATCGCTGGCTGAGCCATATTTTATTCTGTAATCTTTGGCCAAAGTATGTCTCTTCGCCAAAAGAGAGCTCGCACAATTATTCTTATTTAAATATTTCGTTTATAGATGATTCTTATTACCACGGAGTATTATGCGGCTCACCGAATTTTGTATATTTATTTAAATTGTATTGCTCTAATTGACCCTCAAAACTAAAGAATCAAGCTGTTCTTAGCCCTTAATTACCACAGCATTATTTTCCCGTTTTTATCTGCCTTGTGGACTATTCTAAGGCGTTTGATAACGTAAAGTGGCCTAAACTGTGGGAAATCCTTATCTACATGGGAGTCCCTTACCACTTAGTATTTCTCATACGGCAACTCTATGAGTCTAGCTCAGCTCGTGTAAGAATTGTGGGTAACCTGTCTGGTCAAACAGCAATCAGAAAGTGAGTTCGTTAGGGATGCGTATTATCTCCGATGTTATTTAACATTTACTCTGAATTTGTGATGAGACAGGTATTGGACAACTGGAATGGCGGTATAACTATTGGCGGAAGCAAAATATCTAACTTAAGATTTGCTGACGATACAACCCTTGTTGCTGTTTCTCAGGAAGAACTAGTAGCTCTATTGAACGTTTTAGAACAACACAGTGCAGCATATGGTCTTGGTATTAACTACAACAAGACTAAGGTTATTATCGTAGATAGAGGGTTCAAAGTTTTGTGGACCTCGGTTCTTTGATCGACAATTCAGGTCAGGCAGGATTCGACGGCGCATTCAACAGGCACGGGTGGCCATGTCAAAGCTTACTAAAATATGGCGTGACCATAACATCACTAAAGCTACCAAAATGTCACTGGTTCAGTCTCTTGTGTTCTCCATATTTTTGTATACCTCGGAAACTTGGACTGGTAAAAAGGCAGATCGAGCTCGCATAGATGCTTTTGAAATGGGGACGTGGAGAAGAATGCTGAGAATTCCTTATACCGCCCATCGAACTAATGTTTCCATACTGGATGAGCTCGGTAATCCAAAGAGACTATCCTCCATTGTGTCGATGAGAATGCTTACATTCTTCGGACATATTTACAGAAGCGATGATATGGAGAAACTTGCAGTTCAGGGTCACGCCCCGAGTGGGCGGCGCCGTGGCCGTTCCCCTACACGCTGGGTGGATACGACGAAACGGTTGCTAGATATGAGTATAAAGAGCGCCACTGAACTGACAGTAAATCGCTAACGATGGCGAGCTACAGTTCTCAAAACTATTGATAATATTCGTATCGGCAATACTCTAGCTCCGACTTAATGCATTTTACGAGTTCACAACATGTCTGTTAAGACATTGTGACTATAATGATGATGACCACACTGAAGTCTATGAGACCCTGGCATTATTTTAAATCTGCACTGCTTTTTTATTTTGGATACCATATATCTTGGCGGATCCACCTAAATTATTAGTTTACTTTGATATAGACCTGTGCATGCGGTGAGATATGTTAGTTTGTTCAAAGCTGTGGAGCCAGTAGCGTGTGAAGTTAGCTTTCTGTCTAATTGATCCCAGTGTGTTATATAAAGGTGGACATTTCAAGTGCGCAGTTTTTTTGTTTCACTGAATATTTTCAAAAATAAAGATATTCGATAACGATTTTCACCACGCTCTGATCTAGAGAGAACTAGAGTTGAGAATTCAAAATATTTGTGTTGAAAATGCAGACGAGGACCTTGTTGGAAACCCCATATGCCAAGCCCATTTATGACTAACATAAAAACTCAATTTGTTAGAAATGTAGTGCCGAAATGTAAAGATGAAGTTATTAATTTAAAAAAAGGAACTTTAGAGACATTTCGAGTTGGAAATTCAGAATATTTTAGTTGAAAATGCAAAATCGGACCTTGTTGTGTTAACTCAAGGCTCAATTTGTGAGAACGAAATATGAAGATGAAATTATTAATTTGGAAACCTTATTAATTGAGGATCTGCTACCATGCCGTTGCCATGGAGATTAAATCTTGCTATTAGCCGCCCTGCCACCAACTTTATGTTCCTGTCTCTCTCTCTGTCTGAAAATATAAAAACACCAGTGGCATTTTGTATGTCGTGTTTATAATCTTTCAACAGATTGTCCAAAATTATTTGAGTATGTGTTTTGTCGAGTTTATTGTCTTGTCAGCTTGTTAGGTATAATGTTTTTCGTCGTTATTATTGTTATTATCTTATTTAAAAGTACTTTATATAATGATGATGGTGCTGGAGAGGATTGGATCCAATTTATTTTGTGTCATCAGTGAGCACAAATTGGCTGCATAAAATATGTGATCCTACCTCATCCACATGTCCTGATTGCTTGCTGGACAAATAAGTTAGTTGGTCGTATAGTAAATTTTAGGTACCTTTTTTATTTACCTCAAGAATCGATACTTTCGGTGCCATTCCAAATCTGTTTAGAAAATTTGCTATTTTTTTACTTTTAATGTTAGGGTGAGACTAATTACTTTTTATACTTTTAAAGAGCTGCACCATAGTCTACCGATAGTGAGATTAATTTTCAGTTAGTAATCTAAATAACATTGTGACCATTGCATAGCAACATATCAATGGAGAACAAGTAACTATTTCATTCAAGTAATTATTCATATGACTTTCCAGAATATAGTGTACTTTTTATATTACATTTGTAATAATTGAGACAGATGACGATAAAAAAATCCTTTTGTTCGAATTCGTTTGCATAACTTCAGTCTCCTGCAATCTCATTTCTTTCAAATGCCTGAAAAAGCTGTGTACATCATTATTTTGACTGGCCCATTTCAGATCAGTTAAATAATGAAATAAGGTAGAATTAAGGCTAATTCCCCGACCTTGGATGTTTAAAAAAAATGCCTCAATTTTCGTAATTCCTGATAACAATCACCCTTACATCTGAGCGTTTCACATTTTTATTTAATAAGAATAAAATAAGTGCTCGGCATAGATCAGACACCGGTGCTGCCATATATGTCAGGGAATATAGAGGGTAGATAAACTCCACTATAGCTGAGAAATTTCAATTAACATTCCAATTAACGCTCAAAAAAATTGCGAAACAATTTTCAATCACTTTTCGCGAAATCCGTCTAAAAGACGCATGCCAAGCATAGCTATATACAAAATTGCGTGTGCTGCATTGTTCCACTTGCCCTTGTACTCTATCAGTATAAACCTCATATGCATTTTCCTCTATCACAACCACCAAACTATTGATTTCCTGTTCAGTTCAAAATATGTTACTTCATCAGTATGAACTTCATGTATATCTTCCATCATCAGAACCATTAATTTGTTGTTCAATTCAAAACTATTTTCACTCTATTCAGCATCAACACGAAATTATGTGAAATGTTTATCCACAATCAGACTGCCGGCTTTACCGCCTACGTCGTTAGTTAATTAATAATTTAAGCCCTTATCCCTCCCATTATTATACTTTGAACATTCCAAACGTTCAATCTCGTTTAAGCCTTATGATATATATGTATACCGTACGTACTACAGCATTAAATATATCGACAGAATGCATTTTCCAATTTAACGTTAACATGTTAAGCTCATTGTTATTCTCACATAGCTTTTTCAAATATTAGTGCTAGGGTAAGCCGACATATTTTATTGATGAACATTTTGTTTAGTTCAGACAGTTTCGTTTTCATATACAAATAAATTTATCTATGAGACGACTAAAATTAGTATATTACCTAACTAATCGTGCCTACTAACCAACAATAAAACCACATATGCTCAAATATAAACATTTTACTAACAGTTCGACTACCTCTGTAGCCTTTATGAAAGCACAAAATGTTTGACAGAAAATTAGTTTGGATTAAGTGACATTGTTTGTATGCTATGCCAGCAGCTTTTGTTAGCCAACATTCTACCTGAATCGGTGATACTGTAATCAAAGTATACAGAGTGTTGCCTTTGAGTTGGCCATAAATCCAAAATCAAGGCAGGGGTCTTATAGTCACTGTGACCAGTGGCTATTGAGATCAAAATATAACACACAACCTATGTAAACTTGAAATACCATTGTACTTTAATAATTAGTCAGTGGAATAGGCTCACTATGCTTGAAGGAAAATCTGATCAATGTACTCCAGACCGACAGGCTTTTCTTATGTTCTGTTGTTGTATCCTGGATCAGGTACGTTTTTGGTCTTGTCTAAAAATTCACTGGCTATAGCATTTGTTACCATTTAAGATTTATATCAATAATTGAAATGCAACACCGTGTTTTCTAAGAGTGTAGAATTCAATAAGATGATTCACAAAAAAAAGCTAAGACGCGCTTTCTGAGACAGCAATGTAACAATATCGTATGTTTTTTGGATTACAACAAAGCTTTAGATCGTGTAAGGCACGACAAACAATTTTTAGTGAGAATTGTACTGACTTCAACGACACGAAAATTATCAGCAGCCTAGGTATACTATAATCAGAGAGCTCTTTTTAGAGAGAGCGAGATAAGAATCGAAAGAGGATTCTCTTAGACAGGGGTGCGTAATATCTCATACTTTCCAACCTCGATTCGGAGGAAACTATGCAAGAGGCTATACCTGAAAATACTGTGAAAAACAGAGGGAACAAAGGTAAAATAATAAATAACATCCGTTTTGCCGATGATACCCTCGTAATAGCCCAGAGTAGCGCGGACCTATAAAGAATGGTGGACATAATCGTGACTAGCAGTGAAGAGGCAGGTCTTTCGCTTAACACGAGCAAAACAAATGTTCAGGGAAGATTATATGTTCGCAATGAGGCAGTCAAAAGAATGAGAGAGTACAAATACCTGCGACACTCTCGAGAAATAACGTCTAGAATAGGTCAAGCTAGAGATGCATTCACAAATACACGCATAGTATTCTGCTCTAGAGATCTGAACAAGAAACTTAGGATCAGATTGGCCAGATGTTACGTTTTCTCAATCCTTTTCTAAGGGATGGAGTCGTGAACAACGAACAAGGTTGATCTGAAAAGATTTGTGGATTTCATAACTTGGGTATGTAGACACATACTCAGAGTTTTTTGGACGGAAAGAGTAAGAAATATTGAAATATTAAGGCGTATGACTGAAGAAATAGAGATGGTAGGAACTGGAAAACTTTCCTACGTAGGTTACGTTATGGCTAGAGAAAGATACTACATTCTACAGCTGATAATATAGGGAAAAATACAAGGGAGAAAAAGTGTGGGAGGAAGGGCTGAAAAACTTAGAGCAGTAGACCTCTAGCGGAAGCTCGTGAGCCGTCTACTTGATTGCGCAGTGTGTATTTCACGGTTCATGAGATTCTGCCCGGCCTATAATATCACTGTATATAATTACTCCAAGCAGCCGCATCTAAAGCAAGTATCGCCATGATGATAGCCAACTTTTTTGGAAGAAACACCACATAACGAAGACGAAGAGCTGTAGCGATGTCATTGCAAACCATTGCTTTGTCAAATATTCTATACTTTGATGGAGGCTACATTAGAAGGCGAAGAGTCAGTAAAAAATGCATCTTTCAGCGAATGTGGTTTTATTGACAAGCCAATAAAGCACGACGGATCAATAAGGAGAGCTTGTATAACATAACTAGTTGTCAACCATTTGAAAAATTTATCCAATCGTTAAAGAACGAGGTGTCTGTTTGTAAGCCCTTGCATTGGGCCTACAGACCTAGCCAATTCGGGCCTGATCAAGCTATACAGGGTGTCCAGTTAGTGTGTAATTCTTCGATATCTCGCAAGGTACACCTGACAGGAGAAAATGTTGAATACAAAAGTTACTTGGTTACTTAAGATACATATTATAAAAATATCTTGAAATATACAGGGTGTTGCGGGAAAGTAGGATAGTTGTCAACTTAATTTTTTTATATAGAACTATACCTTTTTCTTGAATTTTTCTAGTGCTCATTATTGATCTCTATTTAACCCTGAAATATTTTTGGGATCGGTTGCGACGTTGCCACGTTATAATTTATTTTCTATTAATTTTCGGATTTACAAGGTTGCAAGTAATACGTCCAAATTGATATATTCCTTCAACTTTTCTTAATAATATTATACAGAGAGTTACTTGAATATCAAGTAGATATTATTTTGGATGTTACCAGCGATTGTATCTACGGGGTGGTTTTGGCAGAATTTTAAATTACGGCAACTTGAAGGTCATTTTACTTTGTTTTTTTAAATGTAACACCCTGTATTTTTTATTTCAGATCGAAATATCTTCTAAAACCCTATTTCGCCTTGTTATATTTTTTCGCGTTTGCGACGTTGCCAAGTTATAAATTTTTATACAAATTTCCCCGATTTTAATTTATTTTAAACAGAGTCCTCTACTTATACTTTTGTTTCTATTAATTACTGAGATACGGCAACATCGCTTTTTCGGTATCGGTACCGGAATGCTTAAATATTGTGTGTTGTGTTATGGAGAGGTGAAATTCAATACTTGGGGGTTTTTGAACATACAGAATTCAAAAACGCTAACATCAGTGTTATCAGATTTACCAATTTTACCTCATAATTTTTAATGGAATGCCCTATTCATGAAGTCTAACGTAAAAGTGGTAAATCTGACAACACTGATGTTAGCGTTTTTGAATTCTGTATGTTCAAAAACCCTAAATTATTGAATTTCACCTCTCCAGCTGTGGCAGTTTTGGAAATATTTAAGTGTTCCGGTACTGTTTACTGAAAAAGCGGCGTTGCCGTATCTCAGTAATTAATAGAAATCAAATTTTGAAATTGCGAGATCTTACTAAATTAGACATGTGCAATTCATTGCAATATAAATAGGTAGAGGATTCTATTTAAAATAAGTTAAAATCGGGGATATTTGTTTAAAAATTTGAAAAAATAATTTATAACTTGGCAACACCGCAAACGCGAAGAAAAGTATTACAAGGCGAGATAGGGTATTAGTAGATATTTCGATTTAAAATAAAAGATACAGGGTGTTACATTTAAAAAAACAAAGTAAAATGACCTTCAAGTTGCCGTAATTTAAAATCCTGCTAAAAACACCCTGTAAATACAAAATGCTGGTAACATCCAAAATAATATCTACTTAATATTCAAGTAACTTGCTGTATAATATTATTAAGAAAAGTTAAAGGAATATATCAATTTTAACGTATTACTTGCGACCTTGCAAATCCGGAAATTAATAGAAAATAAATTATAACTTGACAACGTCGCAACCGATCCAAAAAATATTTCAGGATTAAATAGAGATCAATGATAGAAACTAGAAGAATTTAAGAAAAAGTTATAGTTCCATATAAAAAAATCAACTTGATCACTATCCTACTTTCCCGCAACACCCTGTATATTTCAAAATATTTTTAGAATATGCGTCTTAAGTAACCAAATAACTTTTGTATTTGAGATTTCCTTCTATCAGGTATATCTTGTGAGATATCGAAGAATTACACTCTAACTGGACACCCTGTATAAATGCACCTTTACATCTACCTTGAACCCTCCTTGATCATCGTGTGTGCAATAATTCAACGGAACATCCAATTTATAACTTGCCCGCGTTAAACTACTCTTACGTCTGGGGATATACTGGTACCACATTTTTCCCGACAGCTATCTGTATAGGGAAATCTCTCAGGGATTCTTCCGCAGAACGTAAATAGACCAAATCAATCAATAAAGGCGACGGCAAAAACACCGAATAAAAGGTAAAAACGACGCCGTTATTTATCGCTGCAATTTGTTGGAAGACAAAGATATCGATGATGGCGCCGCTGCGAGTGCCACCGCCGACGAATCTACTCGGGGATTTCAATGGGGAATGGGGTAAAGGAAAACGGAAAACGGAAAAATCGCCGAGTCGCGTCGAATAAGACTCACGGATATAGAACGACATTACTAGGACACGACTACACTCCAGAAAATATACTCAGAGACATTAGAAATTGGTTGCATGCCCAGAAGAACACATTTTTTGGCAATGACATTTGGAAGAGATTTTATTATTTATTAAGAAGCCCTAACTGAGGGTCACATTCATAGTCGATACTTAAAGGTTCCTTAATACTTGAGGCACGGCTCAACAAACAATCAGCAGTCTCAGTCAAGGTCGGTTCCTTTGTACAAATATCTGACGTCAGCGACGCCATTTTGGGTTAGTTTCATTCAAAATGACCGGAGCGGCGTAGAAAAAAGTGTTATCAGTACAAGGCAGAATTAAAAAATAATCCTCAATACGTATGGTATGCAGAGGTAGGTAGATATTAGAATTAATATTTACCTCCCGTAAAGTATTAGTTTTGCGCTGAGATCTATACTATTTTTCTCTATACTCATATTCTCTGAAGTGGAGCTAAAAACAATAATTAACAGAAACAACAGTTGTTCTGATTACCTACATATTCATTGGGTTCTCCAAAATAATATTTTATTTTTATTATGTTTTTAAATTTTTATTTATATTTTTCAAGGTGTAATAAATTTTTACCCTTATATAATTACATACTGCATAGAAAATTGGCTGCAAGGATGGTGGTTATTAAGGTATTTTTGGGCACAAATCATAATAGTTCTCACAAATTTTGGGATGCAAATTCCTCAAAATGATTTTGCAAAATTACTTCGACGTTTGCAATAAAGTTCACAAAACTGTTATGACGGATTTTGAAATTGTCAAAAAAACATCCTTGAATCAATTTCCATAGACTCTAAAAAATATATAAAGAGACGAATCGTCCAACGTTCTGGTCCTAGGAACGTGGAAGAATTGTTACACTGCGTGGGCAAGCATATAATAAGAATACAATTTAAGCGCCTTTAAATCTAGACATTAATCTATTAAGCTTAACCTCCTTAAACTCCTACTAGAATTTCTTATCATAAAACTTCTAAAAAACAAAAGCTTTGAATAAAGATTCATTTCTTAGTCTTTGAATATATTGAATTGCAATGGGTAGTTACCATTACCTCATCTGAACCAATAAGTGTTAAGTCTTACTTTGAAGAATCTTAAGAGAATCTAAAAAACGTATATATTTATTAGAGTATCCTTTCAAAGAGCAGCTTTTTTCAGTATGAACATGTACAGCTCCTAATTTTCCTGTTTCTTATCCATATTTTGCATACTTATCCCTACACAAAATACTACAACTAAACAGCAAACAAAACAATGCTAAAAATTACGACAAACTATTCAAAAGTCAGTAGCAAAACGCAAAAAAGCCCGAATGACTGCTCTTTCATTAGTGAGGCTACCACTGTCACTACGCCTCGTTAAACATTAAACCTAGATAACCATGACGCTGTCGTGCCGCCGCTGTTGAAATCGGAACAAATCTAACCCAAAATGGCGATGCGCAAAAAGTTCAGCGCAAAGCATCCCCAAGCCTTGATAATGATAGCTGATTGTTGAGCCGTGCTTGAGGGTCCCTTGAGTAAGGTTTTGTATTTCGACAGCTACTTGAGGGCCGCTTACGTAAGGCTCCCTTGAGTAATAGCCAAGTAACGAAATGCCAACATGTCAACCTGACATTTCGTTGCAGTCAAGGCGATTTTGTAGGTTAATTTGGGAATACGGTGTTGCCAATTTCTGCACGTGCGGAAAAACATTCGGCACAAAACAACAATAGGTAACAGAAAACATCAAAATGCGTAGGCATAAGCATAACAAATTGACTTATATTTGAGATGTGACAACATGACATGATAAATTTCGCCGCCTCGCAGATGCCTCCGATATGCATTTAGACATTACCAGAATGATTTGATCTGGATCAAGGATCATTTTTCTCAAAGCCTGTGGATAATTTTATTAAGTAAAATGTGTAAATAAGATAAGGAAAACCACTTTTTCGGTAAAAAGTACGTTCCGGCACCTTTTACTGAAACAGCTGTGTTGCCGTATCTCAGAAATTAATAGAAACAAAAAATTCAAACTGTGACAACTTACTAAATTCAACATAATATGCAATTCATTACAACAAAAACAAATCGGACACGCCATTTGAAATAACAAAACGTAACGTAAAAGTGGTAAATCTGGCAATATTACTGTTAGGACTTTTGAATTTTGGAGATACTTAAGCGTGTAGGTACCTTTTACTAACCCGTTATACATCGTGTTCGAAAAGTACTGGACCAAGTGAATAACTAGGAAAGTAGGGGTCGCACAAAAGAAATAGTTAAGATAAATGTCGTAGGACATTTTCCTGGCTATACGATGGTACCTTTATGGTGACCTTGACATTGACAAAGGTCACATCAAGGTCAAACCGATTTTCTCAAAAGGAAACCCCTACTTTTGACACTGGAAATGAAAAGTACGGAAAATTCTACGTCCAGGGGCCTGTTTCACGAAAGTTACAAGTTACATATTCACTAGTAAAACTTGGCAAACTTGTAATTTATTTAAGTTACAAGTGTTTCTCGAAAACAGAGTCACAAGTTTAGTAGTAGCCAGTAAATTTTCACTTATTCACCAGTACAATTTTACATATCCACTCATATCAGTATCACAGTATTCATAAATTACAAGTTTACGCTTGTTAAAACTATTCAAAGATTTAACCCATAATAATAGCCGGGTGACTTTTGTGGGGTCATATTATTAATATTATTACTGCTATTTCTTTCGACTGTTGGCATGAAATTATTATAAGTTACAATGTGGAATTTGTCATCCGATGAAGATCTTCCTGTGGAACTGTATCAGGACCCAAGACATCGAAGATTTAGAGAAAGAAGACAGAGGATATTTAAGGTTACAACGAATGTGGATTTCATTAGTTTGTATGAATTTAATGAGAGACTCCGAATGAGCTCCATAAAAATGGAATCACTTCTTGAAGACATTGGGCACAGGCTAAGACGTGCAATCAAAAGAAGTGAGGCACTATCTGAAAGAGTTACGCCGTGTGCAGCGCTCCATCGGTTAGGTAATGGTGGTCAGTATCACGAAATTGCAGACATGCATGGGATCTCAAAAACCAGTGTATGTAGAGCATTACATGAAGTTGTAAATGCAGTAAACAATATTAAATTCGCACAAGTTGTTGACTGGCCAAATGATATTAATGACATAGTAGTAAAATTTTCAAGAATAGCTGGAATGCCTTTGGTCATAGGATGTGTGGATGGAACACTTATAAAAATAGATGCTCCCACACAGAGTGAACAACAGTTTGTGGACAGATATGGAAATCATTCAATAAATGTAATGGCTGTGTGCTGACCTGATTCAAGTTTCACTACGTAAGTGCACGATGGCCAGGAAGTGTACATGATGCGCGTGTATACAGAAACAGCACATTGAATCGTGAACAGCGTTTTGAAGATGGATGGAGACCCATTACTGATTGTGTGATATTAGGTGACTCGGGCTATCCATTGAGAGAATGGTTAATCCCTCCAACTGACCTGAATTTGAATGATCCAGCTGTGCAGCGGTTTAACCGTTCACATATGTCTACCAGACGAACTATAGAAAACTCATTTGGAATTCTGAAAGAGAAGTTTCCTTGTCTTAACGGTTTGAGAGTCGACTCAAATTTTGCCTGTGCAATTATCAAATGTTGCAATATTGCAAGATGCAGTGAAGATGAAGCACGTCTTTTGCAGCTCGACGGTCCTGGCGGAGCTGATGAAGCGCTCAACCAAACCCTGACGGTGAGAGAAGACTTCAGGCGCTTGTTGATTTTTCCGATGACCTCACAATACCGCCATTGGAATATTCTATTATGTGAAGTAAAGAAAATAGAATAAATGTATCTGGAATCTAATGACTTGAAATAAATATATCTTGTACTATGTATGTATGCTTGCTTGACATTGCTTTCTAACCTTTATTAACCACCGACCAGCACCAATTTTAAGCATTTATTAACCAACACTAGTTATTTTGTTTAGCAATAATGTAACGAAATATTTACACTTATAAAAGTTCTTTATTTTCAAGTTTGATACAGTTTCCATTTTTAGTATTACAAACTTGTCGTTTCTAAAACAAAATCTGTCGGGAATTGTCGTGTGTAGTCTGATGGGGATAATCCTAATTTCCTTTCCATTTCTAGGATTTGAAGACTCTTGAGGTAGGAGTCCTTTTCCATAATTTCTATCGAAAGCTTGAGGAGGAGAAAGCCTTGAGGTTTTGCGTTTTTCTACAACGACGTCTGATTGTTTAGGAGTAGCTATTATGGGTGGGTTAAATGTATTCTGTTCCATATTCTCTTCAACGTGCTGTTGAGCCGTCGTATTTGCTGATGAAGCTGGCACTGTTTGCCATGTTTCGGAAGAAGGAAGACCTTGCACTAAAGGGCTGTCACGTCCAAGTATATCTAAAACTAAGATGTCTGCTTTGGGAAGTTTGCAATCTGTTCCACCTGCACTGCCCGTTCGGTTTCTGTTATCAATTTTTTTCTGAAAAATACAAAAAAGTCAAACATTTGTGGGTATAATAAAATAATGTCCTGAGAGATTGATCTCATCGACCGAAATTTAAGAGAAATTAGCGATGCTGATAAGCTATTAAACAAGCCATATTTACCATAGTGTATTTCTTCAAATTTTGCCAGTAAGTGTCTCTAGTATAAATGTATTCTTTGTTGGCTGAAACCAACCCTAAGCTAACGCCTTCTCATGGATGCTTTTCCACTCTCTTTTTTTATCTTCTTTGGTCAATTTATCAGAGAATGCTCCAAATATAATTTCTTTAGCATCTCTGACATATTTCAGGAAACTTATTTTGCCTTCCTTCTTCACTGCCATATCGGAAAATCAGCGTGAAAGCAACCTACAGCTAATCTGTCACACAAAGGAATATTATTTATCAACTGTCGATATTACGTTTATAACGTCAAAACCGGTTTACTTGTGATTAAATGAATTACACCTGTAACTTCTTTTACAACTCTCAAAAATCTTGGTGAAACACCTATACTTGTACAATTGTAGTTACAAGTAGCTGATAAGGTGAACTTGTAAATATGTCACTTGTAACATTCGTGAAACAGGCCCCTGATATGGGTTTAATCCTTTGAACAAGTTGACGTTGATTGATTAAATCAAGGTCAACAAAGTTTCTTTTGTCTAACATAGTTTATTTAAAGTTCTCAAGCAACTGGGTTATTCAGTAAAAGAAATACAGAGCATGGAAAAATCGGACTGTTGAGTAAGTTTCACGGATATAAAACCACACGATGGAGACACTGCTCCTTGAATATTTATTCGTGGTATTTTTTGCGGTCGTCCCGGTTATTGATGTGCCCTTTAATGTAGGTCACGCGTTCTTTCTGTAGGACAAAAACGATTGGGCGATGGATGGATTTATCCCTAAAAGAGCAGCTACGAGCGTTTCATCCGTATCTCCTAAATTTAAGCTATCGAATTCACAATCATCTGTAATAGGATGGATTCGCTGCGGGCACTGTTTTTATGATACATAGTTTTTATAATCCTTTTTTTTTATTTGACTGTAAAACAGTATGGGAAATTCTCAACAGCAGCTGCTGCTTTACATCTCAAAAGAGTGCAGTAATGGTACGCGCACATAAATCGGCATCAGACGGACGCTACGGATAGGACAAAAATACTTTCTAAGAAATTTAGTGGACCAGCGCACATATGTGCGAACGGTAGGCATCGAATTTTCAAAATCCGGCGAGAATATAGCAACTAGGATTAAATGCCGGCCGACGCGTGCCATGCGTGCCGATACCGACGTATGTGCGATGCTGATCGGAGATTGCCGAGGCACCGTCGGCATTTTGCAAGTATCTACTAACCTTAAGCATATCATCAACCTTTCTTTTGCTCTAGAAGGCTGGCGAGATGGATATTTTCCTTCAGTAATGGCTTCTCTTATGGCTTACAATAGAGAATGGAAATTAAAACGCATCACTCTGAAGTAATTGAAGATCCTTTTTTCGTCACTCATTAAGTCCGAAAATTAATGTAAATATTCCCCAAAAACTGCCTTTCTCTGACATACTTCATGAACCCACACCCGTCTACGCTTTCTACATTTTTGGAAATTTTCTTCTTCCTGAACAATCGCCAACTCGTCACCGTTTGAAGACATATGTGCAGCTGCCTTCCAATTCTTCCGTCGATTCCGATCAGATATGTACGATACCTGCTGAAAAATCCGTAGCGTACCGGCCGTTCCATCCGTCCCGTCCGTCCGATGCCGATTTATGTGCGCGTACCATAAAACAAACAATAGCGGTATACGTAAGACTTTGGACACAACAGGGACCATTGAATCTTCGCCCTCGACCATCCACCCTTTACCCTCGATCATAGCATCCCTTGTGTCCACCCAGTAAGCTCGAACACACACTGGTACGATGGGCGCTCCGTTGTGACCACACAGATCTAAGGCTGCGTACACATCAGAGCGCACATGACTTGAGACCACACACATATCCGTGCGTCATCTGTTGGTTTTAGTTCTTACGTCGCATGCGTGTGTTCTCAACACGCTGCACAAGATTTGGCTCGACCCATGCGCGCTCAAAGTCGCGCACATTTACATATTCGTGTCTTCTCAAACCATGTGCGCTCAGATGTGTACGGTGGTACATACATATATCATTTTCATCCTTGCTAAAATAACGTAAGTTTTCATAAACCTTTCAACTTTTGGAATTTTATAAAACACGTTAGGCACCGGACTAGGTGTGTACCATTGGGTCATTGTAAAGGAAAAAAGTATACAGGGTGTCCCTGAATTTCCTTGACACGTGATATTCTTGTAACAAAAAAAAGTTCAAACCAAAACTGACTGGAATTTTTGAAAATACCAGAGTTTCCATCATACCTTCCTTCCAAGACATTTTTTTTGTACTTAAAACTCACCCTCAACTTCTGTTTTTCAAACAGCACCAAATATTTTTTTCTAAGCAAATTAAGTTCCTGTGCTATTTAAAATCTTGCAGTACCTTTGATCTTATACGTAAACTTATTTTTTTCGTAAAATCATAAGCATAACCTAAATAAAATAAGAAGTTGCTTGACGCAAAAAATGGATAAAAATAAAACTAATTGGATTTTTAAGTGTACTGAATGACCTATAATACATTCTTTCGAAAACAAATGTATTTTTTATGGGTTTTTATTACGGAAATGTTACGCCTCAGACAAATGCTCATTTTATTCACCTTATGTTAATGACTTTACGAAAAAGATTGGTTTGTGTATGAAGTCAAAGGCACTAAAGAATATTAAATGAAGTAATGACTTCATTAATGTAGGTAAAGCTGTGGGGTGCTATTCGGAAGTGAGAAGGGGTAAGTTTTAGGGGTTGAAGTAAAAAAAAATATTTCGAAAGCATGGTATGATAGGTCATTACGTACCCTTGGAAGGGCCATTTAGTTTTCTTTTTTATATTATTTTCTTTAAATATTATGCCTCAAAAAAATCCTTATTTTATTTATTTTATTGATTTTACGCTTATGACTTCAGGATAAAAACAGGTTTTTGTATAAAGCCAAAGGTACTACAAGATTTTATATAGAGTAAGGACTTTGTGTAGGAAAAAACTATTGGGTGCTATTTCAAAAGACAAAATTGAGAGTGAGATTTAAGAGTTGAAGTAAAAAAATGTTTTGAAAACATGATATGATATATCCTATAGTACTTTCAAACATTCCACTCAGTTTTCGTTTGAAGATTTTTTTTACGAAAATATTACGTGTCAAGGAAATTCAGGGACACCCTGTATACTACATTAGATTAAAACGGCGGACTTACCTAAAATAACGTTTTAGAACTCACTTGATTGCGCTTTTGGACTCCCGCCCGCATATACAGTAACAGCACCCCTGCTAGGCGAAGGTAGCGAGCCGAAGTTAGAAACAGTAACGCCACCTCTGCTAGGAGTAGTGCATAGTAATAGCATCTGTGCTAGCTCTATTTATGATTTTCTCCGATTTTCACTAAAGCTTTTCACAATACGGCACTGATGCCGGTTTTACTGCAGTAAATTAGTTACATTAATGGCTATATTATATAAAATAGTAAAAGAGTTTCAATAATGAGATAATTTTTAATGAACAAAGATAAAACTAAAAGGTCCAAATTGTGAATACTAAATAAAAACTGTTCCATATACACTGTAAATGAAACTGAAACATTTATCAGTAAGATATTTAATGAAAAAGTCATTGAAGAAATTAAAATTAACAATTATTTCTTGAACTTATTTGAGCCAAGACTCTTAAGTTTAGCAACGCATTTTCCAAGCTAATGAGGGTTTCTGCATTTCTTTGCTGAAAGACCCTTTTGAAGATATTTCTATCTTGCTTTTTCCCTGTCCATTCTAGTGTTCGTTTTATACTCCAAACTTCGTTCGTAATATTCTGCAACTCTCTCATCCAGACCTACATGAAAAGAAAAACCCGACATAAAATGGTTGTCAAAGTGAAAAGAATACTTAAATTTCTAACACGGTTGCACTGTAAACGTACATCGCATTCCATCGAGCGCAGGCGTCGTTACTGACATAAGATCGGGAGCACCAATTTGAACGAACTTTCTACTGTATATGTGAAGTTTGCTGAAATACCGTAAGTCTGCCCATCACTGGCTCTTAGACTATAATGTTTGTGGGATTTATTGTAGTAGTGACTATCCGTACTATCCAGCAGTCGTATTCTCCTTCAATACATACGGTTTGCGTTGGGCAACATCAGTATGTGACAGTGACATAGTCTTTTTAGAGAAATCTAATGAATCCAAGAGTTCATTTTCGTATCATCTTGGCTTTTTCGTATGTTCGATATATACTATCAATTGAAGCTGAAAGCACAAAACCTTGATGAAACGAACCTCTCTCATTTGCATCTCACCTCAAGTTTTTCCAGACGCGAAACTGTATTTTTATTCATCTCCATTCCCTAACCCAATTTGCTTTGTCTGCTCATTATTAGTCTACGAAAGAGCTTATTCTCTGGACAACAAAGGCAGTAGAAGACTAACAGAAAACAAGCTACTCTCTATATAGATTGTTACGCGGACATAGCTGAAAAGTAAAAAGAGTTAACGTGATATTTAAATAATTTTATTATTACCTTATATTTAGTTCGAATATTTGACGACTTACACCCGTATGCACCCTTTGGAAATTCTAGTCCTAGTTCCCTAATCGCGTTTTGCTAATCTTTGGCATCTAGCCATGCACCGTTAAGAGATTAACTAATCCAGATTGGAGATACGGCAAGGTTGTGTTCGCAAGATTATTTTGACAGTGACAGTGTCAAAATTGCCAGACTGCGGTGCATAGGAACAAGTAATCTAATCCAGGTTTACATAACTAATCGCGCAATTGACTTACGGTGCATACGGGTGTTAACTATTTTGGTCTGAATAAATGTCCTTTTTGTACATCACGGATTTTTTTGGAAACTAAAAAGAAATACATTTATGTACAGAAAGATCGAAAAAAAATCCGTGATGTAAGTGGTAGCTACTCAGATTGCAGAAATATTTCACATATACAGGGTGTCCCACAACGATTAAGACAAGCAATATATCGGAACTGGGCACTAGTACCGAATTATCATTTGGGGGGTGTAAATTAGAAAAAATATAGTATCTTTTCTTATTATTGTGTCACCCAATGAGGTATTTGTTCTTGATCACGTGGCGCCCAATTCAAAAATTTTAATGGGACACCCTGTATATTTGTCACTTTTTGTATTCCTTCCGATAAAACAATTCCAACAAAATAGCACAATTGGGATCTAAAGTGATTAATTCAAGAGCTACAGGTACCTAAAGGATGGTACCACTACCATTGATTATAACATGTACTCCTACAGTTAAATTACTTTGAGGTAGTGTTTCATAATGGTAGTGGTACAGTCCTTTAAGTTCTTGTAGCTCTTGAATTAATCACTTTAGATCCCAAGTGTGCTACTTCGTTGGGATTGTTTCATCGGAAGGAACACAAAAAGTCACAAATATACAGGGTGTCCTATTAAAAAAATTGAATCGGACGTCACGTGACCAAAAACAAATACCTCATTGGAAAACACAATAATAAGAAAAAATGCTATATTTGCCCTTATTTACACCCCCAAAATTATAATTCGCTACTACTGCTCAGTTCCTATATGTTGCTTGTCTTAATCGTCTTGGGACACCCTGTATGTTACAGATCTCTTTACTTTAAAAATAACTTTGCTACTGCAGAAGATAGCGAAAAAAGATGTATATAAAAGTTGTAGCCAAGGACATGCGCCTTGCGCAAATATTTTGATATATACAGGGTGATCCATAACTATACGTGGTGATACGAAGATGCATTTTTTAGATAAGATATCCTATATCCTATATCCTCCAGTTTTAACACATGCTGTTAAAAAAGTCGTCGACGCGTGTTCATCTACAGGGTGAGGTAGAATGCAACAACTGTCTCTTCTTTTTCTTCTTCTCTCTTTTTTTTTAATGTAGTCCCCATATTTTATGATACCAAAAAATTGCCTTCAATATCGTCTTTCATATTTCATATTTCATATACCTACATTCATCGGTTTCTAAGATATTTCCACCTTTCTGCAAATTTTAAATATACTTTCTATTTGTGTACTGAAATTTATTTATTTTGAGAAGGTACTATCAAATTTTATTTTTATTTAAGAAACAATTGAATTATAAGGCCATAATAGTATTTGCTGAAGTTAAAACCCTGAATTCTCGAGACAACATAAGTCAAGAATGCTGAGAAAACAATTTTATGGACGCGATCCATAATTATCAAGCAGATTTATCGGGTAGGCTTTGAAATATTGGCCATTCGTACAAATACAACATATGGAGTAAAACATTCTATAGCACCATTGAAGCCAAATAATGGGAAATGCAACTTATTAACCAGAAATGGTCAATCAATCACTAAAACCGATTTAATACATAATATATAAGTATATCTACTAGAATTTCAATTTGATGCATGGTTTGATACGTGGGCTATCAAGATGTATTTACAGATCCCACATCTGCACGCTATTAATAATTCGTTACATTCAACTTAATGTCAGATGAGATACATACGGAACTTTCGGAATACATTATCTCATGGCTACTATAACATAACCAGTCCAATATGCCGCTACTTATCCCATCCACTTTGGCGCCCTGTCATGTTATTCTTAACTGACATATCTTTAAAATAACATTTCAATCTATAATCAGGACCTTATATGTGAGAACCTGTACATATTACCAACGCTTTTGTGTTTAGTTTCGGTCTTATAGTAATCAGAGTGTCAAAACACCACAATATATATATATAATTGTATGAGTTAAAATTAGTACACGCGTATCCCACGCAACTTTTTAAGAAAACTGTTCTCTTTAGAACTAAACTAGTATAATGGGGACTATAAAACTGAGGATATTTGTTCCTTCTTCACCTCTTAGAGCTTGGTCTTGTGGTTGTGCTTCGACGAGTTTTTTGAGTTATTATAACCTTACTTTATATTGTGTATTCATGTATTATTTATTTTATCACAGCAAATTATATATTCTGACTTTTGTTTTACATGAAAATTATAATGTTAACTTTACATATAAAGTAATATAGCGACGACACATGAATGTGCAGCAATGGAAAACCATGAGCAGGTCCACAACAACACGTTATGTAGAGGAGCAGAAATATCAGTGTTCCTTGCAATGTGCTTGGAATTTGATTTGCCTAAATTTGAATTTAGATGCAAAATAAATATAAAAAATAATGATGTTAAACTTAATTGATACATAAAGTATTAATTTAGATCTGAAGTCTTAAGCAGCATTACATATTGTTCATATTACCATACCTTTTTGCTCATTTACCTTTGCTATTATTGCGGAGATATTTTTTGTCTTAAATGTATTGAAAACAGTGAAACATATATTTAAAACATTATTTATTTATGTTACACTTTATTTACAGCTATGACATTCAGAGCTTAGTACTTTGTGGTGAAAAATAAAATGTGAGCCAACTCCTTCCTTTCATGTAAATATGGCTTTTCGTCTCAAGAAATAAAGTGATATTTGACTTAGATACGTTAGGTTACGTTTGTTACTTTTAACAGAAGTCATTCTGACAGATATCAACTCCACTACACGTCTTCTTCGTACTTTTACGCGCAGTTTTGACATAAAATTTGCTAGTATTTGGACCAATTTCTAGATAATTCATTCACTCTCTGACCTGATTTGAATTAAAACAACTTCCGAATGAGAACAACTCATTTTAAAACCTCTACGGGTGATTTTTGCTAATGGCAAATGATTTCCTGCTTTTCAAATAGTAATGTTTATTTCGAGATATTGGGGTATTTTTGAACCATCAGTAATAACGAATTTGGTGGCTATCGTTATTTTAACTATACGCAGTAATAATAAATTGGTGAATGATGCCCAATAACCATAACGAAGGTCGACCAATTTTACTTGCTTGCCCTCCATATGCGTAGTGAGGTGGGGGCTTGGGGGGGCTGAGCCCCCCTAAGAATGAAATTAGCAATTTTAAAAATAATTAGAAAGCAACTAGAAAAATAATTCAAATCAGTAACGTTCTGCTCAATTTATTGCACCTAGAACGGGGGCTTAAGCCCCCCCAGATCCAAGGACTTAACTACGCTTATGTTGCCCTCAGTCCTTGAAGACGCACTATGATCAAAGAGTCAATTATAAAACAACTGACAATATTGCCGAAAACCAATGAAGTGGAAGTTAGAAAAAAATAGAGTATTAGGACAGTAAGTAAAGAGACAGAAGGCAGCCATGGGACCAATCTTACGACAAGCCTAAACCATTTACAAATTGCGACGAAGTCCTTTACTGCAAGTATAGGCCAGACACTTCGTATGTGACCATTTAAATGTTAATCTATCCTCATCCGGTATTGATTTATCTGTAGCGAATCAAAAATGATCCCCAATGATCGAAGTAATTATAGTATCTGACAGGTGATGCAGTTTGTGGATAATTTACGGTTTAGGAAGCATTGTTCACTAGCTGGAAGCAATTTCGTGTTCATCAAACTATGACGATCACTTCAGTATACATATATTGTACAAATTGATGGTTTATCTAGTACGCCAAAATAAATAGAGCTTTTAGAGCTAAATTGGCACTATGCAATTAATTGCAGAGATTTCAACAACAAACACGTTATTTACTGCTCTTTTGCGATTACCGGAAAAAAATACAAATTGAAATCCATTCTGTCAATTCAAATGTGCACGCTTTGAGTGGAAATACATTATTGTTCCGATATTTGATAGGCTGAATATGACATTTAATGTGAATGCTATTATTATAACTTACCCATCGCATCCATCAAAGGTACTGTGTAAGACTTTCGCGGCCATGATCCGATGAATTGTTGGTTCTTGGGCTGTTCGGCCGGTGAACGGACAAAACAGGTTAATGGAATTCATTCAACACCTAATTAGTGTACATGCGAACATCCAGTTCACGATGGTACTGGAGGAAAACAAAAAACTGGCTTTTGTCGATGTGCTAGTAACTAGAAAAGGATCAACCTTGGGACACATAGTGTACAGGAAACCAACGCGCACCCATCGCTATTTGCACAATAACTCGAACAACCAGCCATGCCAGAAGTTTGAAATCATCAAAACACTGACAGAATAGACAAGGAGAGTGTGTGAACCAGCCGAACTAGGTGCCGAGCTCGAACATCTGAAGAATGCGCTGAAGGCAAACTCTGAAAAGCAAATAACAAGATCTATGCGAGCTGGTAGAATAGAAAAGCAACCACAACCATCACCAGTAGCCAAAGCTTTCTTACCTTATGTTCCCCAAGTCACAGACAGAATTGGGAGGTTACTGCGGAAGGAGAATATTAGGACGATATACAAACCAACTAGGAAAATACAGCAACATTTAAGATCGGCAAAGGACAAAAGGCATCCGTGGACAGCACCAGGGATTTATCGGATACCATGTGCTCGTGGAACCACAAAGATATCGGTACAACCTAGGATTTCGGAACATAAATTAAATTGCGGATTAGGTCAGATGGAAAAATTTGCGGTAGCTAAGCATGCACTCCAAGAAAGCGATAACCACAAGACAAAGTTTAACGAGACTCAGGTTCTAGCTACGACCTCCTCTTATTACGCCAGATTGTACAGGGAGTCCATTGAGATGTATAGCCTCAAGAACAACTTCAACAACAAAGAAGAAGCATATAAGTTTAACAGAATATGGATATCCGCCTTAAGAGACGCAAAGATTCTGGGACGCCCAGGAGCTCCACAGGCATCGGTGGTCCTAATCCGTGGAATATAAGTGCCAACCCTGTGACGCGGTCTCAGTCTCTCGGAACACGCCGATCAGCTGACATCAGCTTCTGAGGATACCGACCACTCGTGTTGACGAAACGTCAAGCAGCGAAGCACGCTGGCGTCAAGGCGGCGGAGCGTGTTGATTCCGGCCGAACAGCCCAAGAACCAAATGGAGGTCGCATGGAATGAAAATGGTTAAGGAACTCCTTAGCTACAACTCTAGTAAGGAAGTTGTTAAATAGGATAAGAGGTACAGCTGTTGGTACTCTGACGGTAGTTGGCACATTTGTCATAAATATAATAATAGTAATCAAACTAAGACACTGCCCTGCAAAATGAATAATTTCCTAAAACATCTCTCCAGTTATAAGACTAGTGAAGCACGAAGTGCGGTGTGTCAGTGCATCCTCAAATATCACGGTAAGAATAATAAATTTGTTGAGGTTACAATATCACAAAACAATCTATAACTTCTAATTAAACTCCATTTGCGAAGTGTTTATATATTTGGTACTCCTTGCTCAAACGCAAACCGAAAGGAAGTGAGGGATGGTTTGACAAAGTTGGCTATCTGGATGAAAACGGCTGCATAGAAATTGCCACAGATCCAACGAAGATATTCAATAAGCGAC
This sequence comes from Callosobruchus maculatus, assembly GCA_951848785.1. Taxonomy (NCBI): domain Eukaryota; kingdom Metazoa; phylum Arthropoda; class Insecta; order Coleoptera; family Chrysomelidae; genus Callosobruchus; species Callosobruchus maculatus. The sequence continues at coordinate 7,703,371 of CATOUR010000100.1, forward strand.
GAAACGAATTTTATTGTACGGCAAAACAAAACCTCTACTAGGACTAAAAGGATCGTCTATGAGGTAGACAGAGAACAATCAAAGTCAAATATAGCTGTACTTATTACATTTTTGGCTGCAGACGAAATAGCACCTGTAATAATACTTCGCTAGAAGCCTCTTCCGCGTTGAGTTGCCATCTCAGTTTCCAAACAATGGATTGGATCCTAATAAATCGACATAACGTGAGATCTCTACAATCCAGAAAGCTACTGACTTCTATTTCGTTTTTATATAAGTTAAAGCAAAATAAAATGTAGAGCTCTGATCTCTTGGCTTACATTTACTTGTTATGTGTTCCCCAATATAGCTCACGATACAATTCTATATTTTATTGCAAAACTGCTAGAACTAATATGTTGTTAGAATCACCTAGTACTCTAATGTGCACTAATTTTAGTAGATTATCAAATCGTGTTGCTCATCTGCTCTTATAATGCGGTTAAGCTAATTGCTAGGACTACATTATGTTAAATATTACATTTTGTAAATTACTCTCTGTATGACTTGATTTGTTTTATGTAGTTAGTTATTTTGCCCTGTAGAGTGATTAATTTATATTGAGCTATAAACGTTGTTACTGTTATCAACTTTTTTCAGTATGCGTTCTTCGGCAAAAATTCCGAATAAAAATCCGCAACCACTGATTTTTGGAAGCCGGTAGTAATTTCGTCAATGCGTCAGTGATAAGGTTCTCTTTTACACTAGTTTATTCTAAGGAATTCTCTGTTTTAGTCTGTAATGATAAAAAAGATATCTAGCTACCTTAATTGAATCCTGCAGATGCATACGGACTTGCTAAAGTTCTGAACCCTTTTCCAGAAAGTACATTTTATAGAATAGATTCTTTCATAAGATCGATAAAAACAAAAATTGATTCTGAATGTAACCCCAAATTAAGCAAAATTGATCGTATTTTGCTGTTACCAATACAAGATCCCATATGATTTCAACAAGTAATAATAAGGTCCTGAAATCATGCATGACTAGATGTGTGAGAGCCAAATTTAACGCTGTCCTAGAACCTTTCATCTTAATTTGCAAACTTGATTTTTTAATCATCATGAAGTCAAAGCCTTAGAGTACAAATGCGGTATCCCCTACATAATCAATTCATCCCTACTGTATTGAGTGTATTTTTTTCTTAACTGACCTGACTGCAAGGGGTTTGCTGCTTAACTACTGACCTGTCGAATATCGCGCAAAGATAAATCCTCTATCAATATCACAAAATCTCCTTATTCATATTGGATTCACCATCTAGAATTTCACAAATTTACCCTGAACTTAATGACAAGCTGCAAAAAAGTGTATTCAATATTTTGTATCAATCAGCCATGACTGGGATTTCAAATTTTCTGCTGTCCCCTAATCCGCGAATCCCATTCGAAAGATTGATACTAGTCAGATGCATAGACATAATTATCGAACATTCGAAGAAAATTCTGAGGTATTTTTATTTAAGGCAACTCCAAAATGATACTTCGTCGATTTTCTGGAACTTGTAACGTAACTTTTATTGGTAATTTGAGTACGTTGATTATCACAAATGTTACTCAAGGTTATATATGTACTGTGTAAGAAGCTATTATATAAAATTTTCCTTAAAAGTAAAATGGGACTCTGTGTGCTAATTTCATATTTCCAATATTTGTCTTAGGTGGTCAACAATATTTGAAAGCTTACTGAGTCTTAAATCTATTTAAATGGACGATACTTCTCTAGCCAGTCCTAATCCCTAGTTAATGTTTTTAGGATATACCTGTATATATAAACTATAAGATGAATCGCCTTAAATAAATGTAAGCATATAATTAAGTGACACTCTGTATGTCGAGTTAAGCATGAACAACAATTCACGTCGGTTACACCTGCAACCCTCAAGGTTCATACCAAGAAACCAAAATAATTTTTAGAAGCTATCTGTGCCTCTCAATTACAAGTACTAGAAGCTGCATAAGCTCCACAAAGGTCAAAAGTGCTAAAATTTTAACTCACCTCAAAGGATGCGGGGCATTCCTTCACGACCAGCAATATCTGAAGACTATATATTTAAAAAAAAGATACATTTCTGGCCAGCCCTAGTACCAAAAGAGGTTGAAGAAATATTTCTATACAGGGTGGGCCAATAGTGCGTGGACGGAGCATTGTCGGCTTACTTGAAAATATTTCAAAAATCTGTCACTTGATCATGGTAGGGACCCTTGAGAGCTATAACGTAAAAATATTTTCACTTCAATTCTGACGTTTATACAGGGTGATTCATATCAAACTTACATTTTTTTGAATGGAACCCCCTATATATTATTACATATTTGGATTCCTTGGTCAATTCCAGTGTGACTTTATGTATCACACATGGAACTTTAAACGAACCGTTTAGGCGCAAATCACCATTTTTGGTATAAGTAGGTATCAGAAAAAAATTGAATATCTCAGCGATTATAAAACCTAGAAGGCCGTGAGTTTGCGGTACGAGTAAGCATGAAATGCGTCACCTAAGGTCAGACGGCTAAATTTGAATTCTGTTTGTACTTGGAGAAATCGTTAGATTAATTAAGGAAACTTAAATCACAGATAACTTGATTTTTTCAAATGGGAATGCCTATTTTGGTTTAAAGAATCAAATGTAAAATTTGATTACCTTTCTAACGATATAGCGTTCTTGATATCAATCTTTCTTGGTTTTCATTTTCTTTCAAATTTTTAGTCAAATCGGTGTTTTTCAATTTTCCTGCCTGCAAGCAACCTAGCAGGCCATGAAAAATAAACAAAAGCTCGTTAATATGGAAAAAACCAACTAACTTAGTAGAAAGATGCAAACTAACTAGAGCAACGAGGCAAGAGTATGAAAACTCCTTACAACATATTAGCTCTAACCGGATTCAGCAGCGGCAAGATATCTAATGTCAATGAGTAGCTGGAGTATGACAGAAGTGTTTGTTTTTCACAGCCTACTAGCTATTGAGGTCTACTAGAGCTTGGCAACTTTCCAAAACGATTAAAAATTGTGAAACAAAAGAAAACTACCACCGATTTTTGCTTACAGTCTAACATGTTTAGAATGAAATTTCACATTTGATGGGATAAAAAAATTAGTCACTTCCGTTAAGTCGAAAGTGAAGATATCTCCAACTGGAGTATTCTGAACATCTATTGAAATGATTGCTAGAAATTTTTAATTACGCTATGTTATAATTGTGATTATTTCATGTAGTTTTCTACAAACTCAATTATGTTTTACAATTGAAACAGACCGCAAATCAAATTTCATTTTCCGCGATTTTTCTAATAAGTAGAAGTACCTACTGAATAATTTGAAGGGTTCTAGTCAGAGGTACCATTACTTTTGACTTACGGAAATGGCTACCTTTTTATAGCATTAAATGTGAACATTTATTCAAAAGACATAGATATTTTACTGCCAGTAATAATCACTAGTAGTTTTCCTTTGATTAAATATTTTTTTACTGACCTTGGAAATTAGCTAATAGCTAGTAGGCTGTGATAAATGAGCGTTCTTGTTACCACTATTGTTTCTGGTTAGAGCTAATATGTTGTAAGGAATTTTGATAATTTTGCCTCGTTGCTCTAGTTAGCTTGCATATTTCTACTAAGTTAGTTACTTTCTTCCATATTAACGAGCTTTTGTTTATTTTTCATGAAAATTGAAAAACACCGATTTGACTGAAAATTGGAAATAAAATGAAAACAAAAAAACATTGGTATCAGGAATGCTATATCGTTAGAAAGGTGATCAAATTTTACATTTGATTCTTTAAACCAAAATAGGCATTCCCATTTGAAAAAATCAAGTTATCTGTGATTGAAGTTTCCCTAATTTACCCTCTGATTTCTTCAAGCACAAAAAGAATTCAAATTTAGCCGTCTGACTTAAGGTGACGCATTTCATGCTTAGTCGCACCGCAAATTCAAGGCATTCTAAGTTTTATAATCGCTGCGATATTCAATTTTTTTCTGACACCTACTTATACCAAAAATGGTGATTTACGCCTAAACGGTTCGTTTAAAGTTCCATGTGTGATACATAAAGTCACACTAGAATTGACCAAAGAATCCAAATATGCAATAATATATAGGGAGTACCATTCAAAAAAATGTAAGTTTGATATGAATCACCCTATATAAATGTCAAAATTTAAGTGAAAATATTTTTACGTTATAGTCCTCAAGGGAGCCTACCATGGTCAAGTGATAGATTTTTGAAATCTTATTTGGTAATCCCACAATCCTCCCTCCACCTTAAATCAATATGTGCACGGTAATTAAGAAACGCTCTGTATATCGTGTTTAGCGCAAGCAATTATCCACGCCGGTTACACATGCAACCTACTGATGTGTCGGTTAATTACACCGTTCCTAGTTCCGCTAATTACTATTGTCATTCACGAAACTAATTATACAGGGTGAGTCACATTCGCTGGACCAAATTTATGGTGATGTGTGTTGACGAATGATTGATTGTGTGGACTGTATTTTGATTTTTTATTGAATGAATGTTACAATGACCGATGCCGTGCGTAGTGGCGTGTGTAATGACGTGTACCACCGTCGATTCTCAGGTTTGAGACGTAGACTGAAACTAAAATTAAGTAACAAGTTCACTTAACATATGATATTAAATTGTACTACATTTTGAACTGCCATACATTGTTGGGTACTTGCTTTATTTATTAATGTAGCTTTTTAAATGAATAAATAAATAACAATATAACAAATAACATTAGCTTACTACTTTGTCTTCTCGGTTCTTCTGTATAGGAACTGAGTGAAGTTCATAGAAAATGGATCAAAAGCGAAAGATAACAGGCAACGTAATTCTATTATTTTCCTTTGACACTGAAGCTTATTAATTTGTAGTTAATTCTACATGTTTCGTAGTAAATTACTCATTCCTCTCAAATGAATCGGTTATTCACAAAAATATAGATTCATTATTGAATTTCAGACATAAAAACAAAGAACCTTATATCACTCATGCCTATTTAAGAAATCAAGTACAAAGGAGAAGAAATTACTCGTTACTAATATTGATAAATCATTCTATTTAGGTAAAACAAAAATCCCTTTGTGCCCGTACTCAAACGTAGGTATGCCTTGAAAATTTTAATTCAGATTATAAACTACCCGCAACAGGTCAGAGTTCTTGTTGCCTGTGTAAAACATGGATTTTGGAACTTTTCCCTTATACAAAAACCACAGCCGATATTATTATGCCTTCACTAGCGCATGACATATTGAAAGACTGCCGCACTTCTTTGTAAACACAAATGTACAACAGTTTCTAAACAAACGTTTTATAACACGTTTTGAAACAGCTATTGTTTTGCAGCATGTTTCGAAATATTATTTTTAATATTATTATTATTATAACAGATCCCTTTATGAGTTGAGCTAAAAAGAAAAGAAAATATACAATTGTAATGAGCACTATATTAACTACAGATGTCTTTGCCGCAATCAACTATCATACAGATCAACCGATGATTCGTTCATTATGTCCAAGGGAAGGTGATTCCATACTTCGAAAATCCTATTCGTTAGGAACGGCTGACGAGGCACAGTCCGGAACTTCTCTTTCAACGGCTTGAATTTATGTCCACGTAGGTGGTTTGAGTTTAGTAGAACAAGCTAAGAAATGTCAGTTCCAAATAAACCGTGCAGAAGTGCATCAGGTAGAACAGCTTCAATGTTTCTTCGTAGGTAGGACGATAAGTACTCTAAAGAATACGTGTAGCCGTTCTCTGCAGGTTTTCCAACAAATCACGGTCTCGTTGTAGGTTTGGATGCCAAACAGGCCCAGCGAAAATTCTCGTATCGGTCTTGCGTAGGTCTGGTACAGTAAACTAACTGTGGAAAAGTGACAGCCTTTGAATGAATGTTTCAATAAACTTGTTTTGAAAAGTTTATGAAACTCTTTCTAGTCTAAATTTGCAATTTGCAGGTTTTAAAATACGTTTGATGTTTACCGACTCAATTGGAGAATACTGCATCTTGTAAAACAAGAAAGTTGTTGAAACACGTCAGTTGTAAAACATCATTAGGATTTGCAACTTTCTGAACAACAATGTTTTAAAACACGTTATTTTACAACTTGTTTTATAGTCTAAATGTGCCTTCAGTGCTTTGGAATTCTTCGGCTCATGTTTCGTCGCAGTCAAGTAGTCAGGTTTCCATATCACCTCGTACATCCTTTGTCTAAACCGACTAAGGAGATAGTAGCTAACCAAGTTGTTTGATTAATATCAATTATCGATTAAATATTAACATGCCGGGGGAATTATTAACACGCCATTAGTCTGCGATTAGACAGTATCTCCAAATAGCATTTGCAATTAGCGGAATTGCAATAGTGGGAGGGAACATGTTACAGTCGAACTAGACGGTAGTCCAAAACTGGAACAGTTGGATCTGAGATAACCCTTTGTAATAATTATATTTAGATTTACATGCAATCAGCTGTTAGAAACGCACGTTTTGCTGCACATCCTGGTTAGAATGTTTTGATAACACTATATATCTGTTTTGAAAAATCAACTGGGACATGAGCAGCTAAGTTTAGCCTTGGCTACTCTTAAACCCCGGCCACACGTGCATGCTTTACCTCGTACTTAGCTCGCGCAAACCGAAAAGAGCGGCTTGTGTAAATTTCAGCTTGTTGGAAGTTTTGGTTTGCGCAAACTGGTCCGCACGGTAAAGTCTGTGTGTGTGTGGACAGAAGGATAGGGTTCAGTTTTGGATATCAAAACCTATCTGAAATGGTCAGCTTCAGAATCAATAAATAATGACAGCCGTACGAAGTTACCCCAAATAATTCCTCACATAGTATATATATTTGTATCGTTCATGACCATGTCTATGGAAATTTAAATCAAGGGAATATTTTGATCAGGTTAAGAGAAATAAGTCCACCAATCGTCTAGTTTTTCCCTTACTAAATTTATATGGAAGTGTATTTTACGTTTCCGGAACCACATTCTACTCCATTTTGATCTGAATTGTTTACTGATGTTTTCCCTAATAAACAATATAAGGACACATTCAGCAAGGATAATACATCACCTGTCCCGTTTACTTTTTCGATAAGCGAACCCTAATCTTATCAATGAATCTCACTGAAATGAGGTTTGCGCGAGCTTATTTGAATGATGCGGACACCCCTTGATTACCGTTCTGATTGCGCAAACTACACCATGCAGGCAAGTCGCTCTGTCGCTCAACTGCTCATGTCGGTTAGAAGAAGGATGCTCAATGCAATAAGTGTAACAAACATTACATAAAGTATTATTACGCTGACATATTCAGTTTTGCTAGGATGCACACCTAACGAAGAAAAAAATGTTTATGAATTTGATAAAAAGATGCTGAAAGGAAGCTATAGTAACAAGCTACATATTAAAAGTCTAGAGTTAATCAGTATCTAGCATATTTTTATCAGATGTAGGGAACCATTACAGTGTCTGTATTTTAGAATAATTGTTCAGTCGATTAACAAAAGCGGCTGCATTGTATGAAAAACTTCTGCGGAATAAAGTTGTAGTATGTGGAGTAGGTCTAACGCTGTAACAACTAACAACTCTTTTATGAACCTCATAACTAAAAATCAGTTTTTGTCCTAAATATATGTAAATCGGACACAATAATTATTTTGGTTGGTTTGAATTCTGTTTTTCATTAACTGATGGAGTTTCTTATATTTTCTGGGAAAACTGAACAATTATTGTTAATACATTATTGGACTAGAATGGGTTTGAAAACAATTAGTTACGTAAACCTGGATTAGATTACTTGTTTCCTATGCACCGTAAACTGAGAATTTTGACACTGTCACTGTCAAAACAATCTTGCGAACACAACCTTGCCGTATCTCCAATCTGAATTAGTTAATCTCTTGATGGTGCATGGCTAGATGCCAAAGATTAGCAAAACGCGATTAGGGAACTAGGATTAGAATCGCCAAACGGTGCATACGGGTGTAAACCATTTTCAATCTCTTAGTGTATATAAAGAATGGAGTCAAGTTGATTGACTCGGTATTTTCCACAAATAACGATGACATCATTTTATTATTTTTCCTTTGTATGAAGCTATAGTCTGAGATCCCTTGCAACTAAATAATCATTCGCACGTCCTCAAAAAACATCCAACACAAAAACTGGTAAATAGTTTCCTAAGTCTCTCCGTAGGAACTAAAATGACACAATTTTTATTCTGCAAGCTTCAACTGGAGGAAACGAAACAATCAGTAACCCCCAAATTGCTTAAGAACGAAGCTATTTTTATACTTTTAGTTTTTTTTATTATTTCTGCGCCGTCACTGACACAATTTTTGAAAACCATGCGCATTTTCCATCGTCGTCACGGTAGTGTCTAAATTTCATTAAAATCAATTCCATAATTTCCATGTTACTAAATTCAAAACGATCTAAAGCAATACTCGTATGTATACATCATACAATTCTAAGTCCCTTGATTTCTCTAATAGCCAAGGCAATTGCCGGATGGACCTAAAAAACGTCTATTATGCCGCTAGGTCTTTCTTTCACAGGTCGATGGACAGCCTACAATGAATAGAACAAATTTTTGAGTTGTACAACCCCCCACACCCTAACCATCCTAATTTCACCCTCACCCAAAAAAAAGTAAAAAATGATCAGGAACCCCTAAAACGCTTTAAAACTAAGTTCAAGGGATATTTAATTTTTTGTTTTTTGCTAATTACTCCGCCGCTCCTAAACCGATTTTCAAAGTTATAGCAGCATTACCTACTAGGACTTCACAGCATAGAGGTACCCAAATTTTATCACAATACATGCGGTTGCTGAGATTACGAGGGTAGAAGGACGCGAACAGGCAGATCAACAGACAGACAGACCGACAGACAGACAGACAGACAGACAGACAGATAGACAGTCCAACCGACGGAAATGAGTGACGTGGATTTTCGTTATGTAGACATCATAAAACGCCCAAAAGCATATTATCTCAAAATCGAAAATTTTCGCGATCACAATACTTCTATCACCTATCGGTGTGGGAAGTAAAAAGGTGTAGTGTTGCATTTCGTTACTTTCTGCATCATTTTGCTTACTTGCAATTTCATTTTAAAGTTAAAAAAAATGAATTGAAATTTAGCCAATCAGTGCGAAGCACGCCATACAATAGAGAGTTATTGCAAGCCGGATTTAAATAACGCCCTACCATATTTAGGCCAGTCTTAAGAGTACCTTAATAAGGACACAAACTGGAATTATGACTGCATAACTCTCTCAGTGACAGACGAAAGCATTACTTTGATATATGACATTCATTTTCGTAGTTCTATTTTCAAAACTCATCGTTTGAAATTTATTTTTGGACCCTGTTTTGGTTTTTTTGTTTCTAGCTGTACAAATTCATATCATTATAGATAACTAAATTTTGTTGCTGCTGTAAGATACAACGTGTTATTCTTGTTCACAAAAAACGCTCCCTTAAGAACATAAGTTCATCCTCATAGGTGAATCTAATTCTACTTTCTTCCATTTTGTACTAAAAGATAGCTACAAATCCCAAGTAAGCGATAAGTGAACTATAGCTAACTATTAAGTTCAACAGAAATTGTTTGCAAACCAGGGCTACGAAATACAAATCACGATACACAGTAACACGATGATAATACTTTTTAAATCCAGGTTAGGTAGAAAATAAAGCAATCACGAACATATCCGGTTGATGCCGATCAGCGGAAATCGTAAAATAGGGCGAAAATAAGGGAAGCTCTTAATGATAAGGCCGTGCCTTATCCTAATTAGAGCTTCCCTTATCGCAAATCGCGTCTGCGCTTGCGTAGATGTCAAAATAAGGTTGTCCTTGATAAGGCAAGGGCTTGCAATAGAGAGATATCGGTGATGCAAATACTGTAATGCGCTATTTGCGCCTATGGTGATTTGACAGTTGCGATATGCGCGAGTCGATTTTTAGCGCCATGCCCGTAAATAACGTTACCGCATTGCGTAATTTGCGAATGAGTAAGGCAAAGCGCTATTCGCTAAATAAAATGAGCATGCGCAGTACGTACAACTTTTTTTGAAAAGAAGGTATGTTCTGTGCTTTTGAGATGGGACCTGGTAAATTAATTATAAATGTAGGAGTATTTATATTATTATAGGCTTTCTTGAAATATCTCAAAATGTCAACATCAATGGCAGGTTTACATCCGATGACAGATTAGCAATGTGAACCACTTGGAGGATGGAAAAATTAAATCCGTTTGATTGCAAACTGAAATAAAGCATAGTACAAGTTACGTCCTCCTTATGTACATAGTCTAACCACTTATCTTAAAGATATTAACCGTAAATCTGTTCATATACAAGATGTGAAAATAGATGAGTCAGTTAATTAACAATTCTGGGTACACCAAACAAAATAAAAATAAGCTAACCAATAAATGAGTAAACCAAAACGATTGTCACTTGTTAAAAAATGAAATTTGTTTTAACGTAACGTTAAAATGTTTTTCGATAAGTGGCATTTAGTGGTAAGTTACTGCATTATGTTAGGGACTATAACACACAACGTTATTACCGCTAGTAGGCGCTATTTGGTGTGTCGATATCTCTCAATTATCTCTCTAATATACGTACATACTACCTTAAATCAGGTAAAATGGCACACATATTCGTATTCCGAATGGTAGTGTTCAAATATTTTACAGATTTTCCTCGGCTTTTTCGAGCCTAAAGAAAAGTGCGAGGAAATGTGAGTAGGTTCTTATACCATATTCTACCACATGCAATTTCAAAAAAATGCATGATTGTAGTTCATTGAATTGGGGCTGATGAATACAAACACAATTGTTTATACTTGACCTGAACTACCAACGCAATTTCAGCCTCTGCATGGGAGGGTAGTAGCGTGACAGAATCATCTCTTTAATTCATGTCGTCCACAAGAATTGATTTGCAATTTACCAGAGAACTGTGGACTTTGCGCCTATGTGGGGGTACTGCGCTGTATAGAGACCACGGGTAATAATGAGGTGCCGTCAAAATGCAATTTCGGGATAGAGTTGTTGTCTCGATTATATTTACATCCCGTCAACAATGCATACATAACCCGTAACAAGAAAATAACACTCTAGGTTGATGTAACAAAATGCATGCCTATAAAATGGTTTTATGGTTATACTGGCTACCATACCCAGTTTCGTGTTATATAATGATAAGCTTGGTAAAAAATAAATTTGATAACCATCAACACTGTAGCTTGAAATTTGTGACGCTGGAATTTCAAGTTAATAATTCCATGCTTATGGACTACTTTTTTGTATATCTGCTTACATTATACTGTTCAGGTTTATAGTGCATTATTATTATTATGATCGAAACTAACAGTATTTGGGTTTGTAGTCTTTTGCTTTACTGTCCTGTATAAATCAATACTTACTTATTTATTTAGCATATCGGTCACATAGTACCACAGGTAAGTTTTATGTGCAAACAAAAAATAACAAATAATCTTAACAAAAGTGATAACAAACAAATTAATAAGTTTTACAAATAACATCTAGATTACAAATATCAAGAATACAAATATCATTCACTTAACTTACACTGCAAATAAATCTGTTTATTATTATAACTATTGATTACTTTAATAGTCGATAAAGTTTTTGTGCTTCACAGTACGTGATGTATTGATGTGAAAAGGCCTTATGACAATTCGCATCTATCGTAGATCAGTTATCTTGAGGTACAAAAAGTTCATAAAAAAACAAATTAATTTGAAAACTAGATAATAAATACTAAAATTTTTCTTTACTGACCTATAATATCAAGAGCATATGTTCAATATTCCTTGACACGTGATATTCTCGTAACAAAAAAAATGTCTAACAAAAACTGAGTGGACTTTTTGAAGGTACTATAAGGTCTATCATACCCTTAAAACTCACTCCAAATTTTTTTTTCAAATAGCACCCCATGGGTTTTTCTACTTCCCATATTTTATCTATCCCTATTTTATTTAAAATTTTATATTATTAAAAATATTTAAAATCTCGTGGTCGTGGAACTTATACGAAAAAATAGGTTTATTTAAAATCTCGTGGTACTTTTGAATTTATACGAAAAACTAGGTTTTTGTAAAATTCAAATGTTTATTATTGTGTATTGTTTATTGATAATGATATAAAGATACATAAATAATATACAGGCTACATATAAGTTAAAAAAGATACCCTACCAAACAGGCCTGTCTTGTGAGCCGCAGTTCCAGCAGAGCATTTAACTGATATAACAAGAAACCTATTGGTGTAATAAGCAATAAGTAATTCTGGATGGAAGTAGGCAGCAGTTCGAGCATGTCTATGAGCCAATAGAAACAAAATAAATAAAATATGTAAAAAAATCGGTTTAATTAGAAAAGCACTTCGAATAGAATAATTAGAATTGATTTGGATGATCTTTTATATATTGTTTAACTTCCTTTTTGAAGCTGTTGTAGTTCGAAATTTCCTTCAATCTTTTTGGAACACTATTAAAAAATTTGGGGCCATAAAAAAGAAAAGAATTTTGAGTGGTAGATTTACTAAAAAAGTCAACTTTAATGTTGGTAATACAAGATTTTAAATAAAATAGGGACCTTATTTGTGTAGGAAAAACCATTGGGTGCTAACTGGAAAAAGAAAGTTGGGGTGAGTTTTAAGGGCTGAAGTACAAAAAATGTGTTTTGCAAGAATGGTATGATAGACCCTGTAGTACTTCCAAAAATTCCACTCAGTTTTCGTTTTAACTTTTTTTGTTACGAGAATATCACGTGTCAAGGAAATTCAGGGACACCCTGTATATTTTGAGGTCAAATAAGTTAAACAATGAAACTTTATTGAGAATCTCCAGATGCCGGGAGGAGGACGAGACCGCGTTCCACTTTCTGGGCAGATGTGCAGTGTATCGCAACATTTGGGTTCAGATATTGGGCACGACCAAGGACGTTAGGCACGACGGTCTCGAGGAGGAGTCAATATATTCAGCGAGATGATCAGATCTACTGACTTTTGTCAGGAGGTCTGGTAGGTTCGATAAGGAGCTTTCTAGGACGTAGAATTTTGGTGTTATCAGTGATTGGTTCAGTGGGGTTGGCAAAAAGTGCCAAAGGTGGCCTACTTGTCTGACTTCGCCTCCCCATCACCACTAGTGCTATTGAGAATCTAAATAGTCTTTGTCTGGCATTGTGGTTCTACTAGAAAGTGCAAATTGTTTGACATAAAGTTAAATTTGTATGACAGCATATTGTTCCTAGAACTGACTTACACAGCGAGTTGAAAAAAAGTGATACGTGTAGATATACAATATAGCCCTGAAGTTCAAGAACGTAACAAGTGATATAGCTACTGAAGGGTAACGATATAAAGCAGATTTTACATGTCAAACGACATAACAATCTAAAGCTTGAAAGATGTGCGGTCCACTTTTTATTTGGAAAAATATATCGAGCAAATTATTACTTATAATATGCCCAACCAGACTGGGACACAGTCTAATCTAAAATTGCTTTAAAGATTTGATTAGATCTCGGAATCGCTCCTCTGCTATTTATAAATTCCTATATCCTATACCGCAGAACATAACTAGTTTGATCACAGACAATGTGATATTGAATAGAATAAGCAGTATAATCTGCATCTGTCAGTGTTAATAAATGCAGCGTAACGTACTTGATGTGGTCAAATTGTCACATTCGTGGAAACTTGCCCAGTTCTCATGAATATATGTCAATACAAAAAAGACATTAACATGGACTAATGGATATAATTATTGTTTGAGTAAATGTCATAGATAAATCATGTTTGATACAGGATAATTGGACTTTATCACGAAAACTGCTAATCAAACACTACATGCCTAAAACTGTGAGCTTGAAAAGCACAATGAAGTTCTGTAGATACTAAATTGATTGACACAAATTGGTAGGTGGTATTTCTGTGTAGTTAATTTTTCAATTTTGGCATCTAGAATACAGCCTGAAACAAATTATTTGAAAAAATGTTCACGATGTTATATATTTAGCATATTTAGCACTGGAACGATTAATAAAGGTATACCTCATAGCTACCCTACTCTTGTATGTTACATCTTATTTGAAATGTTTCATAGATATCAGTCTCAGAATCAATCTATGTCCACGAATTCGGAATTCGTTGATTTGTGTTCATTTATGAATGGCTTTCTACTTTATTAGCTGGATTTTTATGCTATAATTTCAAAAACCTGAAGTACGTAAACACAGTCTTCAATTTCTCAATTTTCTGAATTTCCACATGCGGATGTCAGCATGATAGTAAAAACAGTCTTCGATATTCATCAATTTTTGAAGTGAAATTATAACCTTCCAGAAGCTGTCAACCTCTAATAACCTCTACATCCATTTAGGGCCGGTTTCACAATGACGCGTTAAATCGTTATGTGTTGACCGGAGGTTAACCCTAGATGTAATGTTTCACAAATGGTGGTTTTCGATTTTACTTGAGGTTGACTCTGAGTTAACTTGACCCCAAGAAATTCTTGAGTTAACCCCAGGTTTGCGATGACGCATGCGCATTAGGTTATGTCACTTTGGTTTTGCTAATTGCTGGGCGTTTGAAGTTTCATATTTTATTGTTTGCCTTGCCGCTTTCCATCGTTCTTTTTATTTGAAATGGATGGTTATGATGTAGATGCGTATAGCAGTGATGAACAAGCAATAAGGCCAAGAATATTTCGACCTAGAGTCAATTATTTTGAGGAATATGATGACCATGACTCCTTCGTCTTTTTTAAATTTTTGTATTTTTCTTTCAGCACCTTTACAGATCTGCGGCTATTATTTGCACATTTGCAATTAAATTCTTCTGCGGTATGGCAATACCGTATGAGTGCCTTAAATGATAGTAGAGCGCTCGTCGAGTCGCGTTGTGCCGATGGACGTAAGCCGTCCCAGCGTACTATCTTACACGCCGACAAGAAATTCATAAGCATGTGTATTATATTATTATTACTTTGGTGGTCTAAATCGGTACATGTGTTGCCAATTTGGTGTTCGAGATGATCCTGAGTTAGATTGCCTAGATATGGTAATGTATGGAGCTCACTCTGAATTTTCTCACTACTACATACTAAATGATCGACTTTTAAGAATTGCAACAAGCTCTACAAATCTTTCTTCTAAGCGTATTATCGTGTAGATTTTCTAGAACGAAACGATCTGACGCCTTCCCGCTCTCCCTTCTGTTTCATATTCTCCTTTATAGTTCCTTTATCGCCAGAGGCATTAATATTAATAAAGTTAAAAATGCCTTTTTCCCGCTGCTAAACTATATATTACGACCTCAGTCAGCAATATTTATGAGACGTACAAAACAATGTCGTATTTACCGTGATTTAGTGTAGCTTTTATATTTAGTTCATCGCTGTGATATGATTTACCGTGCCCATTGGAAGCTGATTTCTAGCTCTTGAAAAATGGGTCGAACGGCATGAATAGAAATAGTAAGGTATGGGCAATTGTCTTTCAATATTATTTAGAATGATCGTTGTCAGCAAAAAGACAAATATTGATACCACATTATATCTCGTGGAGATGTTTTAGTTACCGGACAATTAAAATGGGATAATTATGATAGCTTAAAAAATTCGACTTGGTTTGCCAACGTATCCCTTTTACTGTTAAAATATCTACACTGTAAGTGAGATCCAAAGATTATGCCGAAAAGATAAGAACTCTTATCTACAGCAATTGTGGAGGGAGATAGAGATACATGCCAATACCAACCATTCGCAAGAGATGTTTTTTAAGGTCAAATGCCTCAGTCGAGATTCTAAACCCAAATCTTGGGCTGTTAAAAATCCTGATGGATAGCTAATTACCAACTTGCATGAGGCTATGAAGGTATGGCGAAATTAGTGTGAAAATATGTACCATGAGGATGGCCTTCAGGCCCTCTCATTGGATTGTGAACATGAACCTCATATTCTTTTGTCTGAAGTGGAACGTGCCCTCAACAAGTTAAAAACTAATAGAGCTACAGGTATTAATGCTATTTCTGCCGAAACATTAAAATGATTGGGTGATAATGGCAACTCTCTTTTATATAATATTTGTAAGAGGGCCTGGTCGTCCGGTGTTTGGCCAGATGAATGGTTCACATCCATTTTTGTTCCACTTCATAAAAAAGGGTGTCCAACAAATCCAGACAATTATCGCCTACCTTCGTTAATCTCCCAAGCAAGCAAGGTTCTACTATATATTTCACAATCTCGTTTGGAGGGTTTTATTGGCTGGCAAATTTCTCAGGCACAGGCAGGTCTCGTAAAAGGACGCGGTACGCGTGAACAGATCTTAAACTTGAGACAGATTATTGAAAAAGCCATAGAGCATTATTTTCCAGTTTTTATCTGCTTTGTGGACTATTCTAAGGCATTATTTGATAACGTAAGGTGGCCTAAACTGAGGGAAATCCTTATCTCTATGGGAGTCCCTTATCACTTAGTATTTCTCATACAGCAACTTATGAGTCCAGCTCGGCTCGTGTAAGAATTGATGGTTTTAGCATTTACTCTGAATTTGTGATGAGACAGGTATTGGACAACTAGAATGGCGGTATAACTATTGACAGAAGCAAAATATTCAACTTCAGATTTGCTGACAATACAAACCTTATTGCCGCTCCTCAGGAAGAACTAGTAGCCCGATTAAACATCTTAGAATGACACAGTGCAGCATATGGTCATGGTATTGACTACAAGACCGAGGTTATGATCGTAGCTAGAGAGCATGATAATAATCGAGAAATAAAGTCAATCGGCCATTATGTAGTAGTTCAAAGTTTTGTGTACCTCGGTTCTTTGATCGACAATTCGAGTAGCTGTGGAAATGAGATTCGACGGCGCATTCAACAGGCATGTGTGGCCATGACAAAGCTTACTAAAATGTGGCGTGACCATAATATCACTAAAGCTACCAAAATGTCGCCGGTTCAGTCTCTTGTGTTCTCCATATTTTTGTATGCATCGGAAACTTGGACTGTTAAAAAGGCAGATCGAGCTTGCATGGATGCTTTCTAAATGTGGACGTGGAGGAGAATGCTGAGAGTTCCTTATACTGCCATCGAACTAATTTTTCCATACCGGATGAGCTCGGTAATCCAAAGAGACTATCCTCCATTGTGTCGACAAGAATGCTTGCATTCTTCGGACATATTCACAGAAGCGATAACATGGAGAAACTTGTAGTTCAGGGTCACGCCCCGAGTGGGCGGCGCCGTGGCCGTTCCCCTACACGCTGGGTGGATTCGACGAAACAGTTCCTGGGTATGCGTATCAAGGGCGCCACTGAACCGACAGTAAATCGCGAATGATGGCGAGCTACAGTTCTCAAAACTATTGATAGTATTCCTGTCGGCAATACTCTAGCTCCGACTTAATACATTTTACGAGTTCACCACATGTCTGTTAAGACATTGTGAAGTGGGCGGAGCATTACAATCACGAACATTTTCGATTTCATGGTAATACGCTTTTAGATAGTCTATTGCTCGTTTCATGTTTTTATCAGTTTAATGTTAGGATCCGTGCACTGATTTCGATAAAATTTAGTGTGAGTAGGTGATGTAGTGGGTAATGCTGTTAGATTTTTGAAAATCAGGTCAGAGAGATAGGGTGAGATTGGGGTGACGAAGAAGGTAGACGGTATTGATGGTGCCTAGTAGACATTGTTCATAACTGACGAGTGAAGTGTAAAAAAATATGGAGTACAGTTGAAATTCAGGAGTTCTTCAATATTGTAAAAACAAGTCTACTCAAAGAATTCCTTCAAGGTACGCTTGAGGCGGTTTATGTCCAACCACTTTGAAGAATCTGGTAGCTTGTTGTAAAAAGTAACAGGAAGTCATTTTATGTCTATGTCTTTGCTTCCTCAATAGATTAGCATATCTGCTGTTATAACTGTGATAGTCACATATATGGTGGTAAGCCTAGACAGAATGCGAGAGAATATGTCTATATAAAGAATACAGCACAAAGACTATCTATATGCGAAATGTACAAAGGAAGGCGCATAACTCCTTTTTATCGGACCATAATCAGCGTGTGGTATATTACAGAACATAGTAATACCAGATTAAGGATAAGTCTATATATACACCCCAAGCAACTTTAGTGATTCTGAACTTCTTATATTACTATTGCTGGATATAGCTAGTGTTTGGGTTTTATGTAACTTAATGGGAGAAGATAACATGCAGCTTTACTATAACACATATGCTTTCCCCTCCCCGGGATGGAGAAGCTTCATCAAGAGATGGCGCCTACAATCTACAAGGTAACTCTACCAAATTAGGACGTAATGGGCCGAATTAAAACTATTACCAAATCAAACATCCATCAGCCTGCTAATCGAAAACAGGAGAACGGCCGTAGTCATCAGGGTCCCCATTAGCGATGACGATCCACCCGAGGCTGCGCCAATGGGGCTTGCAGTAGTTAGACAGCCAATTTCGCACCTCACAGACTTTAATAACCTAATCCAACCGTTCTCCAAACTCACCATTTATTAGTGGCTGATATACTCGTTTTAAATCTCTAATTCAATTCTGGACCGTGTTTCGGGATTTACAGGACAGTGCCTGCGTAGATGCTCTTGGAAATCCTACGCCACGAATTCATGCACTGACGAATTCGGCAGGTTCGGACTTGAGTCGAATGAGATATCTCGAACGAATGACAGGAGTACTCCGACCCTGAGATATTTTTAGAATGAATTCAGTAAAAGGTCGCAGTCAATATGGAGAACAGGATTGGGAGGTCACTTAGTGGGCCATTGATGGCTACCATTGAATCACTTAATATCCAGGTTTTTAATCTAACATGATAAACAAATTTATTTGTGTAGCGATTTTGACCTGCTGTGGCGAACTTAGTTGTATTTTTTTTAATTCAATCCAAAAACTTCTTATTATTCTTTTTATCCATGCGGCGTTTCAACTAATATATAGTCATCATCAGGCATCCAGAAATAATTGATGGTATAGATTTCATAACGATTAAATTTTAAACAAATTCGCATTCGAATTAAAAAAAGTAAATCAAATATATTATGTTAGCAACGACTATTTGATAAATAATGTTAGGTTCCACTTGCCAAAATGCAGAGACAATAAATTTACTTTGATTGAGTGAATAAATTGTTGCCAAATACATATACATGGAGAACAAGAGTAGTCTAAACATTATTATTTACACTACACCTACCAGAATGTCGAAGTTTTCATCGTATTAAACAACATGGCAAGAGTATCTCTGGATATAGCTAAAAGGTACTGCCCACAGTAATAAAATTCAACGCAAATTTGTATACAACACAGACACCTACGATTAAAGTTCAATTAGATAGCGATAAAAAATTTGGAACAGCATACATCTGAACTCCACAGAGGAAGATTGACGAATGAACATTTGGAAATTATTTAGTGTTTTTTCGTATAAATGATAACAAAATCTTATGTTTTTCATCTGCAGAACATAGGCGGAGTACGGAAATATGTAAAATAGACTATAGATAATCCATTGTTTCATCTCTTGAATTGCTTAAGGCATTAACATCCTGTTTGTAATTTACTGAATTATTTTTTTTAATATGGATCATTTCGCTAGTCAATCTTTTGGGCAAAGTCTTCTGAGTGCTAAGAGTTTTTGTGTTATCAAGATGAAAATGATGATTTTCGTTTCTGACATGCTGCACTAGCGCGGTGGGGGCAAAAACGCTATAACTTCTACATTCTCTCTCCGAACATATTCGGCTATTTTGGTTTTGATATATCGACCGGTTTGTCCTATATAACATCTGTTACTCTCCTCACATGAAATTTTGTAAATAACGTCGGATTTCAAGTCAAAAGTTGTTCTTTTGAAGAAAAAAAATGTATTCCTAATATTGATAGTTCTGTTCTAGTCATGTACCAACGGATACTGAGGACGATATACAGTTTATTTTCGTGTATTGCCAACTGACATCGCAAAAAGCGAACTACATGTAAAATGGACAAATTTCCTCACTTACCACAGCACAAATGCTCAAACAAGGCATCGTTGATCACCATAATACCGCTTGTATCTGATCGTTCCATTTCTGCCAGCCAGCCGTTGGGTGTACAAGCTTCAAAGCAGGCTGGCAATCCCATGTCACTACCACCGACAACTCCATCGGCTCCATCGACAAGGAGGAGCTCGAACAGAAGGTTTATGCTCCTCACCACATAATTCGCCTGAAGCGCAATGGCAGCATGCCCGTGCCTTTGGTAGTAGTGATGCTGTCAAGGACTAAAAAATCTCAGCAAGTGTTTAATGAACATGAATTTCTGGGACTGTCTATCAGAATCGATATTTAAAAGAGCTCGGGTTGATAAGAAGTGCTCTAACAAGTATGGACACATTCAGTTGTATTATACTGCTTCATCAAAGTGGCTCAAGTGTGCCCAAGACCACATGACACATCTGTGCCCTCAAACAGGACAAGAGGTGATCAAATGTGCGAACTGTGGTGGGAATCACCCAGCACATAGTCTCACCTGTAGATTTACGCCTAGGTGGAATCTGTTAATCATCGCAAAAAGGCGAGATAAATCATACGCCGATGCAGCCAAGGATGCAACCTTGACTTCACCTGCTGCTTCGAGTTCACCTCCGATTGCTCCAAGCAAGAGCTTGGACCCAAGTCCTTGCAGTAGGTAATTAGTCCCCTAATAAGCGCCACAAAGGGCTTTCAGGTGACTTTTCAGGTAAATGTTCAGGCTTTAGTCAAGCGGAATCACACAGCAACCCTCTATTATGCGTGTTGCTTTTAGATATCGAGCCCCAAAATAAACCTTTTTGGTTAAACTCAAAAATTACCGAACTCAAATCTACTATGTCAAGTTATACCCTCCAACTAACAGCCTTCCTCTTCTTTGCACTTCCTCTTCTTTCTTCGTTCTTTTTTTCTCTCACTTTTTCCTGAGATCATTTGGTCTCTAGGTAACCAGACCTGACAGACCCATCAACCGTAACTAGAGCAAAGGTCCACCGGACCGCTCTGACAGAAACTGAAAGGTAGTACTCCTTGCTATCCTTGATTATTGTGATCTTAGTGACAATTTTAGGCAAGTATCTGACGTACTTTGAAAATTTGCCTAATACTTCTTCTATAGTGGAGTAGAATAGTTGTGGTAGTTTGCACACATTCAAGTTCCAAAAATAATTTTATTATTGAAAATTTTTTTTCAAATAGAGTCATTTCAATATCTTTCAGTTTAGTATTTGATGAACTGTAAAGCATAAAATCCAGTTAATACTTATCAACTTCAACACCGCTAGATGTGTGGAAAAAATCAAAAGATACTTTGAGATGTTAAAACAGCAATCCTTGTCACAAAAAATTGATACTTTAAATAAGCCACGTCGTTTCCTGGAATTTTGTATGAGACCAGTGATCCAGTCATTTTTATTTTATATTTTTGTTTTATTTACATATTTCAAGTTGAAAAATAAATGGTTTTTGTTTGAACAAATTTAATGTAAATTTTATTTGCCTTCTTCCAAGAGAAAGAGAAAAACGAGTTCCATTGAATTCTGTTTATATTAGGTACAGTTAACAAAAAAATTGGCACGTCGCTTGCACCTCCCCTATATCATTCAGTTAAAAATTTAAGTTGTCTCAGTCACACCGTTTTCTTGATGCAGAAGTAAACATCAGTAATTGAATTGAAAAATGCGTTCGCTATATCAGGCGGTGATTACTAATACCATAATATACAGGCTGCCCTAGCTGAAATTTGTCACCCACGTTATCTCTGGAATTATCAGAAAAACAAAATGAAAATCGCCGTGATATGTCGCTTCGTATTTCGAGAGGGAACTCTCCAGATGTATCGTTTACAAGCTGAGACACTCACAAAATCTACCACGCGTTATGGCAATCGCAGTAGAAGGGGACGCGTTTTGGCAATCGTAGTTGACCCAAAACGCGTTCTGGGCTACATTGAACAGCCGGAAAGCGATAATTCGGACATTGGCAAAACGGTAGCAGCCAAAACGCGTTTTGACCATATTTTCCGTCCATTGGCCGAAATCTGTGTTTGCTCCTGACAGATACATAAAACCGTTGGTTGGCGCAAATTTCATTAACAAGTTTGTTGTTTGTACAAACTTTTTTATTATAATTACGTACCAAGTTTTAAATACGACCTCGACTCCATAATTTCAACTGGTAACTAAATGCTAGAAACTCGCGAGTCGTACGGTCCTTACTACCTCTATCGCACTGACGAGCCATTTTGAAATCGTCCGTTCTTTATACCGGACCCTGTATTAATAATTCTCCTACCACTTTACGTTTTTTCCTAGCTTCGGCCCTGGTTCCAATTCTGCATGAATTACTCTTCTTTGGGACTGCTGTTTGTAGAGGACGGTTTATCCAAAGGACCTCATACAGGTTTTTTCAACAGCAATTATTTCCTGTACAGCGTCGGGTTATTGGCAGACACTTTCAGATGCAAATCACATATTTGATGGCATGATGAAAGTTTCCAATTACCATCAAAAATAGCAACGCAAAAGATAGAGCCCAAGAGACTCATTTATGCACCGATTTTTCTGACTTTGTGACACTTGAAATGCTCAGATTTACAAAAGTCCATGAATTTGTATTCAAAGGAGGGTGATTTACCAAGTTCACATTACTTAAGCCTCATTGTGTCCCTTGAATAACGTCCAAGGATCCCGAAAACTGTTCTGTTCAACCACCGAACCTAGTATAGAATGTGGTGGTGCAGCTCAGAGGAATTCTCCTTAATCTGACCAAGGAAGACCACGTTCCTCCAGATTCCATGATATTCTGTTCTGATACACACATAAAAATAAATGCTTACATGAAGAATGCATACTTTCATTTTAATATACCATATCTTCTCATTAAATGCGCTAGGCATTAATTATCTTAAACCAAGAATGCGATATTTTTGATCATATGGTTATATTAGGTGAATACTTTTAATTCAAAATGGGGAAAGTCTTGAAAGTCATAATACCGAAATCAAGTTAAGTTATTTCATGATCTTGGCGCAAACAACTCAAGACTTTGGTCTTCTTGGAAGAAGCATTCGGCAGTTTTATGCTATATAGTATTAATCAAAATTCATGACGATAAATACCGATTACGGAGGCGTATCTGTACTTTTGAACTAGAACTAAATGTTACACCACCCGGACCTCCTTTGTTTATATTATATTCACTACTATACTTACCTAAGTATATTGCATATCACATACTTGGTACTTACATACTAACATCTTAATGAGGTTCCCTCAACTCTAATTCCGCAACAATCCTTTCATAAGAGTACAACAATTTAACACACAGATCCAGGTTAAATTATGAATAATTAAAAAATTGCTATGAGGCGTGTGGCGATCTGTCTATGTGCATGAACCAAGAATATTCTTGTTCGAAGTAATAGAAGCTCATTTGAAAATATGAAATCCTTATTAAACGAGCATGTTTCTTTTTTTTCTTGGTTCAAATTAACCGTTATTCCCTCATCAAGAAGGTTTTCTCAGAGCGAGAAGATATGTTATTGTCGCTAGTATAATCTTTATAAGAGTGTCAGAATTATTGAATTGAGAACATCTTTTTATGTGTGTATGTTTCTCACAAACTTTCTGGAATCTTTTTGGAGCTCCTATTAATAATTAGCATTGCCAGAAATATTGGGCGAATAGCGAAATTGCTAGTGTATGAAAAACAGTAGCTAATTCTCCTGTAGCCGAAATGTTGTATTGAATTGGAGGGGCTTTAGGAAAAGTAGGAATAGAAATATAATAATAAAATAAGTAGATTGGCTTGGTAAAAATATCTATCTGTCTAAGGACTTCACACCGTTTTGTTTTTGATGAATAAGTTTATTTACTTTTACGTGATACAGGGAAAAATAAGTAAATAAAACATTTATTACACATATAATATAGACCTGTAAATAAACTACGAATGCGATACAAAATGATAATATCAGCTGTTAAACTTATCTTTTCTACACTCATTATTTAGATCATTAAATGTATTGTTGAGTTTTATCAAGGGCCATATACAGTAAGTTGTGGAAGGGCATAACGTTTATATTAGAAACAAAAGTTGCTTAAAAGTAGGACGTCTTGAATGAAAGTTTTGTATAGCATTTTCTTAGAACATAGGTATGGAGGGCAAAGACCATGGACATTCATGTGATTTAAAGTATTCAGTTTCTAGTTTCTATGAGCTGCCGTGATTCTTTTGCCGATTTGTTGACTCTCTTTTCGACCATGCTCTGCGAGTCTATGCGATTTAAATAAACGCGATACATAATATAAGACAAACAATTGTACATGTTCCGAGACAGGTGGGCATGGCCGGCATGGCATCGTAAACTTATACTTTTTTTGCAAAATCTGTGGGTTTTGATTTTCTCTGTGCCTTATACATATAGATTGCTAACCTTTGTCCCAGAGTCCAGCTTAAGGGTTAGCAAGCCCTCCAACAGTCCTTTTTGTACGACATTCCCCCCCATTACTTTGGAAAATCATAGGAGGCCTGGAGGATACCAAAAGGATACTTGAGTATGATTAAATTTTCCTTCCCACCTCTTTGACATATACTTGGCATTACTAGGGCGCTTCCACAAAAATATACAAACATTGTAGCGTTTACAATGTCCTTACACCCTGCAGGGTGGTTACATGAATTGAAGGGTTCTCAAGTTTACAGTCAGAAGAAATTGTTATATCACTAATTTCAGCATTAAATTTATATATGCTGAAGTAAGCTTTATAAAATATATACTGTCTTTTTTTAACTTACCGACTCTCTGCAGGGGTCATTGAATGCTCATCTTTTAGGTTAGATTTCTAAAAACCATAAGACTATTCAGTACCATCGCAGTGCTCACGCAGAAAATTCTAACAAATCAGTGTGCCTCGAGTGATAGAACATCGACATTACAGCTCTAAGACCTAAAACCCCGTCGCATGTCACTGCTAACATTATTTTGCAAAAATTTTGTTAAAAGCAGTTTATTAGAAATACTACAGTAATAAACTTAATTGACCTGGCTGTGTCGCTTATTAAATATGTCTCATGAAGGGAAACCTAAAGCACTATGCTCCAACGACATGAAGAGCATTACAAGAAAACAATACAATACAACAATACAATATTGCTGGTTTCACCAGTTAATTACGCTCTGGTGCTTAATTTGCATCTTTATTTCTGAATCACTTTACTAAGAAATTAAAATATTAGTATAAATTTTGTTTTCTGACACAGCTGCGTAATTAGTTCCTGAATGAGAATACTCTGAGATTTTGGAATCCAGTTCTGTCAGCTTGAGTGTCTGTCGCTCTGTTGCCGCTTTTCTAATAATCACAATTTCAGCAACCATTTCACTGATTTTGATGAAACTTAAAAAAAAATCGGGTTCTTCACCTTTTTTGAAGTTTATCTTAATAGGATAATGTTAATCGTTCGGTGTTCAAAAACAATTATTATAAACCGCAAATAAACTAAGCATTTATATCAAAACGCCACTGAAATGAAACACAGGTTATTTTATTAATTCAATTTAGGTACACAATAAACTAAAAATGAAAACGTCTCTATTTATTTAAAAGTACACAGAGTACGTAAATGGGAGGATTTTAGCTGTCATAGCTATTCTACAAGTCAAACTCACCTTATATAGACAGAAGTGAACTGAAATATATTCTCCGGCCTCCATAGGAAAAACTTCAACTTGTATAACTTTTCAGCGGCACGAAAAAGTTGTTAGTTACCTTCAGTCCTATCATAAAACTCCAAAAGCATCTTTTCTCTGAACTATTATATTCAGGCTCTTTCTGGAAATGCCGTTGTCGCTGACGAAAAGGAATAAGAAGTGATACATTTTCAATGCCTCTTATATTTTGGAAATTAAATGACTAATCCCGTTAAGTTATAACACATTGGACTGAATTAAAAAATAGGTCCAAATAATGGGATGGGTTTAGGTAAACATGTCTTGGTTTCGGATTTCGATAAATTTATGAAAGAAGCTATACTCGTCATTGAACAGTCTTATAGCGTATTAGGTGATCGTGAGTATATTTGAATATTTATCATGTATAATATTAAGTGAGCTCTTATTTTGCCTTTGAACTTGTATGAAATGGAGTCAATATATAAATAATCTGCAAGCCTCTCATAAAGAATTAATTTTCTTCCAGGAAAATATTTTCAGCATATTCGTATTCATTAAAGAAACATTCTTGCTGTTTTCCCTTTAATCCGCTTACGCTTTTACGATGACAAAATAAGAGGATTTGCTTTTCAGCCATATGCTTTCCTCATATATTTGTAAAAAATACATAAAAGTGGGTATATGGAAATTATTTATCAAAGAGGAAAGGCTAAATTTTTTTCAGCATCAATTTGAGACAAAAATATCTTAAAAATGTACTAATGTTCGCAATGGGTACTGTTGTAAGTAATGGATGGCGCAATGACTATATTGGTATCAACAAATATACAGGGTTACCGGATAGACCCACAACTCTACTGCTGTACGAGATAGCAAAAAAATTGTATACGACATTTAGATTTATACAGGATGATTCATAATTACGTGGTGGTACAAACATACATTTTTTAAATGAGACATCCCATGTATTATTCCTTACTTAGATATTACAAATGATCTCCGTTCTAAGAATATGAGGTGTTGTAATACTATACTCAAAAGTTATGACCATTTTTATATCCAAATCGCTGTCAAGTGAACGTACTGTATGTATATCAAAAAGTAATGGATAAAAAATTTTGTTTTGTACACAAGTACACTAATATTCTGTAATTTTGACGCCGGATATAAACAATTTGTTGACAGATGTTCATATACAGGGTGATCTAGAGTGCAAAATCTGAATTTTTATCTCTTTCCTTAATAGTTACCCTCATATTTCATTTCACCAAAAAATTGCTTTTATTATTCTCTTTCATCTTTGATAGTGTATTTATTCTAAATAAGTACTTGAAATTTTATTTTTATTTAACGAACAACTAAAATATGCGTATAAGGTGATAATAGTATTTGATGAAGCCAGAACCCTGAATTACTGAGATAATATAAGTCAAGTATGCTGAGGAAATCATTTTATAGACCTGATGCATAATTATCAAGCGACATATCAGGTATGCTTTGGAATATTGACTGTTTTCATAACCTTCTTAGTGATTTCGTACTGTGTGAAGACCCAGTTTTAAAAATTTTTCTATGAAAGATCAAATAGAAATGATTTGGGTATTACGAGAATCTTTGAGAAACTGCCTACTTGTCTATAGAAAATATCAACAGCGATATCCAGAACAGAGTCGCCCTGAAGCTGATGCATTTGGAAGATTGATGAATCGTTCGATTTGTACTGGGTCAGTCAGTCAGTCAGTTGTACTGGAGAAAATTTAGACTTTGCATTCTAGCTCAACCTGTACATAAGTATGCATCGTCGACATTTTTTACAGCCGATGCAAAAAAATAGAAAATATTTTTTATCTTGGCATGTAAAAAATATTTTTGAACCATTTCCTTTTCATATAAAGTACGTTCATTTGACAGCGATTTGGATATAGAAATAGTCATAACTTTTTATATACCTTGTATAATGTTGCAGTACCTGATATTGTTAGATTGGAAATATATGTATATATAGGGTGTCTCATTTAGAAAATACGCATGTTTGCATCACCACGGAGTTATGAACTACTCTGTATAAATCAAAATATCTTTTGAGCAAAGAGCATATGCTGGTTCCGTTTTCTGTTCATTACTACTAGTTTGCCTATTGACTTATTTTTTTGGTGCCAGGTGTTAGTCAGGCTGAACTCTTAATCTGTTTTTTTATAGAGGGTTTAGGAAATCGGCTTGATCGCAAGGATAGAAACACTCGCACACCCGGAAGTGTGAGAGAGAGACTGCCCGCCCGACGTTGATCCAGCTTGAGTCCTCTGATGTCATGTCCAACGGACGCAAATGCGTCCATCCGACATGTCACCACAGCCCGACTGGCTAAAACCCGTTCCCTCTTTTCTTACCTCTGCTCAATCTCCATCTGCACCGGGCATCATCGTGAACGACATTCTTCGCAGTGCAAGATGAGTTAAGTATGCTTTTCTTCTCCTTATTACTACATGTCCCTACGCTCATCTGCTTCTTTCGATTTTAGAATGCTTCGAACCATCTCATGTACGATCTTCCAGCGTTGCTCGCTTGATATCATTATAGGCACCCTGTTCTCTGGAGTCAGGTCTGCAGGCAGGTTGGCAGGTTCGCTGTCGCTTCCTGCTTGTAATAGGACCATCTGTCGCACTCAAATAGGGCGTGCTCAACTGTGTCGCTCTGGCCGCAATGTCGACAACGATCATTTGTCGCTCGCCCTATTTTGTTTTTATATACCCGAAAGGGCCTGTGGCCGACAACGCTTGCGTTAGGTAATAGCAGGTTGTCCTGTGCCTACACTCTGCCCATTCTCGTATATTTAGGCCCGATTTTATCAACATGCATATTCTGACGAAGGGTTAGACCAATCAGAGCAGCCCATTCAAAAACATGCATCTGTCAAAGTTCTCTGAAAATTATTGATTTCTCTTGAAATTTACCGCAAAAAGGTGAAAAAAAACGTGCTTTATATGCAATCGACCATTATGAACCATCTAGTATCTTTTCCAGTCTGATTTTCCATCCTAAATGGGTGAAAAATTGCATATTGGTGTTTGACAGTCTCTCTGACGACTCGTTTAGCACAGCGAATCAGAAGCCAGGAAACCAGAACTTTTGATCACTGGTTTGATGAACAATTAATAATGAAGAGAAGGCATTCAATTACTGCATTATTTTGAAAAAAAAATGTTACTAACTATAATAATTTATAAATGCTTACAATACACCCTTGTATTATAGTAATAAGGGTTAAAAATAACATTTTGTTGCACTTCACAAAGCTAAACACATGGTTTAACTATTTGCCGGCCCAGAAAAGTAGTACAATTTGATATAACTTTCATATGAACAATAATTACTGCACCATCCTGACAAAAACAAGACTGTTACTATCTATAAGAATTATAAAAATAATTATAAATACCTGTGAAAGACAATACCTTTGTATTATAATAAAAAAGGATATATGGAGGTAGTTCACCAATCCCCGTTTTTCGTATTATATCTAACAGCCTACTTTTGTATCATAAATGTAAAGATTTTTCTTGGTTTACCCTTATGTTAAGAGGGTGTTGACATCTCAATAGGCAATCAGTGGGTATGCAAAGCACTGCTGAAAACTTATACATATACGAGTAGCTGTAGCTGTTTTTAATTTGAAAAAATAACTACCTAAATAAAAAGAATATAGATCAATGTAAATTGTAAGTGTAAACAAATGAAGATGAAGACGTGAATGCCACCTTGACCTTGCCACCACAAAACACATCTTGAAACCACAAAATAGTTAGGAAGGTAGGGGTAGGCACCTATCTCAGACTCGGACCGCAAAACTAGAGATGGGATGTAGAATCAGAGCGACAAGAATTGAACTAAATATAATCATGTAGTTAAATCATGACGCTATAATATGTCATAAACAACAAATTCATATATCACAAAGTTGGTAATGAATATTCCAAAGAGAACCAAAGAATATACATACTGGTACTGAAGATCCCGTTACTTATTTACAGCTCCCACTTCGATAAAGAAATGTAACTAGTAGTTATGAGTGTATGAACTAAATAGCCCGATGTCGATGCTTTACAGATCAATTTTCCCTATCCGTAAAAAATAAGACTTGCTCAAGATACTACAGCTTATAACAAATATGATAGAAACTGGAAAAACAAAATATATGTGAGTCAAATAAAGCGATTTCGTATTTTAATCTTATATAACAATCCATAAAATTCAATTATATGAAAAAGTAGTTACAAAGTAGTATTATAGAGTAGGTGAGTAGGGCATAAATAGCTACTAATAAAAATAATATAATTATTCTGAAGCAAGTAAATAATGAAACCTGAAGAATAAAATTTAGAAAAACATCTCCATAATAATATTACTGAAGCAGCCATGCTTCCGCTATAGATATGGCATGACAAGTATATATTGGTTTCAAACACTTCACCTAACTAGATCGTTGCACAATAAAAAATACGAAAGAATAATCATGCTACCAATTAGGAACTTATTTCCCAAACCCATCACTACTGCCATCAGCTGTTTCTCGGTGGTCGTGTACCACCGCCACCACAGAACTACTAACACCGGCTCATAACGTTTTGTGGCGGCTCAGTGCAGTTGTGGCTCCCAGCGTTGCCTGATGTGCCATTTCAAGGGGTATCTGCTACTTTTAGCACCCAGCTTTTTGCACTGAAATTTTTTGTCGCAACTACCTACCTATTAAATATTGTTTTCACACCTTCCACCTTTTTGAAACCAGCAAGTCTCATATGATCCCAAATTTGTCTGATTTTTTATTACACACTTGCTTCATTCGTTTGCTAACATTGAATATTTTCTCAAATGAAGTTGCTGTAAACGCACCAGCGGTATTGCTTAACACGTTTTGCGGTACTGCACTGTTGCTTTGCTTCATAGTAAGGCTTTTGTTTGCGCCCGAAAGAAAAATTACGTAGGTATGCCATTGCTTGTATTCCACAAAGTTGTTGAAGCTACATAATTCAAAAATGTACTAGAAAAATTCAGACCTAACGGATTCAGAATCGAAATAATTAAGTTCGTATATAGCTCTATTACAACAGTTGATTTGATTTGTATATAGCCGCAAGCGCACCTGTTTTAATGGTAATATTTTATGTGATTATTGTTGTGTTATACTTTGTCTGCATCTTGAATAAACACATTCAATAAAAACTGCTGTTGAGATGGTTGAGATCAAAAAATCTCTTGTTTTTATCTGCTCTGCACTGCTGCCGTTTTAGTTCATTTGTACTATTTCCAATTTCTAGTACATATTCGACGTCAAAAGTACAGTACATGAAGGCCGAATTCTAGTTCATTTTCTTCATTTCATACGTTGTAGCTTCTCAAATGTATGTATAATGCAAGAATGCAGAGGTGAGAGTTTTTTTGTTTTTTTGCTCTTCACAAAATTATACAGCATCCATGTGGTGTCAATTGCCAGCTCATAATGAAATTCACGGGTCACAGGTTTTAGTAAAATAATTCAGTACAATCTTGTACATTCCATTACTTTCATCCAGTAAATTTCAGAAACTCACCAGGGCAGAACTACTCGTCTGTCCTACGAGTAAAATATTCATCTGGCAACACGGCAGTCAGGGTACCGCCCCAGTGCCCCACCACCAACTTGACAGTTGCTTTTAACTACCTATTCTGTGCTTATAACTAGACAAAAATAGTGATGGGGAAAACCAACCAATTTCTATAATCACTCGAGTTAAATTTCACTCAAAATGACCTGAATGAACTTGTCAGTAAATATTTATGCGTGCCAAGTACGTCGCCGTCGGTAGCATCGAAAAGAGTTTCTTCTGGAGCAGCTCAACTCTCTAATTTATGAAGTAAGCAGATTATCACAAAAAAATCTGGATATTATTATTTTTTCAAATTCTCTTCTGCGAGTTTCTATTATTGTCATTGTTCAATGTTACCTGGTGCCTTAGAATTAAAGTTTTAATTTTTCTTAAAAATGTAATTTTTTGAATCCCTCTTTCTGTGAGTTCCTCTATAATTCATATTTTATTCCAAGTTACCTAGTTCGTAGAATGAGTTTTAATTTTTTATCATTATAGTACTTTATTTTGTTCAATGCGAAAATATTATATCTCATTAATATCATTTTGAAATGTTCAGTTTGTGGTAAGTTTTCAATTATTATTCTATTTATGTTTACTGTTTTACCCTACCAATTATTTTTAATTTGAAGTTACTTGTTTGTGTGTGCAGTTTGTCGAAGAATTTATGTTAATTAAAAAATATGGTTACGTTATTTTTTCCTCAACCACTCACAACTAAATTAAAATATAATTACATATATATTTATATCTAATTTGTTTCTTTGTTAATCCATATTTGTTAACTACGATTCTTATATCACTGTCTCTGTCTAGCAGATTCTGTTTCATTCGCTTGTCGCTCGACTCGGCGCGACAGCGACGGAACGATACTTGCCGTTGGTACAGAATTTAGTTCAGAATGAATAAAAATGTTTCAGTTTCACGTTTTGGTTGCTGCTTGCACTCGTAAATAACATCGTTCGCTGATTATCGAGTGACGTCGGTTAATCGGTTATCTCAATAATCGACTACTCCAGCACATTTTCACTCGAGTTATCCCATCACTAGACAGAAACCAAAGGAGAAAAAAGGTGGAAAAAAGAAAACAACTGTTTTGTGTTTGTGCGTTTGTGGTTATGGTAAACAAAACAATATGCAATGTGAATTTACTATAAATAGTGGTATTAATACTAATTTCATTATTAATTTTTCTAGGCAAAAGTGTGGATAAAGCCAAATGTCGTTCCTGGTTTTGACGGGAACAGATGATTACAGAAAATACACAGGAAATTGACTTATTTATGAATAAATCTAGACCTTACATGGAGGAAGGAATAATTTCATATAAACCTGAAATATAGGATGAATGATATCAGCTGCACTCATACCTACTTTGTGAATATTTCTATAAGATGGTCTATAACAAACATATGCATCATAGTTAGAAGTTTCAAGTATGTATGTGTCTATAATCAATTTCTGACTGACTGAAGTAGTAACTAGTGAGGTGGTATTATTGATTATTAATCAAGGTGGCTGTGATGATACCACTTTTATGATTGTGTTACAAACCAGCGCAGTTCGCAATTAGTAATTATACAATAATTATAAAAGTAAAAATGGAAAATCTGGCATTAATTTGCAAATCAATCGCTTTGCTCTGATTTTGTGGTATGATTTTGATACATGAATTCTAAAATATTTTTGACAAAAGTGTCATCCAGCTTTGACGTTTTGTTTCCAATATTGATAAAATACTATTGGATGATACTTATTAACTATAGACCTCAATGTCCAATAGAAAGTCTTCGTTAAGCCTCAACCAATAGAGTGTTTTCGTTAGACTGTTCGTCAGAATATGCATATTGATAAAATCGGGCCTTAGAATCAGGCGCTTGAATGAATAAGAACCAGAGGCTATCCAGCACGGAATGTGGCTGGTGCATAGGCCACACGATGGGCCCTTTTGCGCCTCTATCCGCGCTAGTTCCTAAGACCTGCCCTTTTGGCAAAGGCAAGTACATTCTTAGGTCCTATCCGTTTTATCTCTATTGGTTCCAAGGTTCTTGAGCCCAGCATAGTCTGCCTGTGATAACCCAGGGTTTCACAGCGACACAGGATGTGTGCCGAGGATTCTTCCTCTTCCCCACACCACGTGCACGTTGGGTCGTTGACCACCCTCATCACAAACAAGTGACGCCTGAAGGTATTGTGACCCGTTAATAAGCCTGCTAACAATCTCAAGTTACTCCTATCCAGAGAGAGACAGAATCGTCCTATTCTCTCTTCAGGCCCTGCTAATAGCTCCCGAGCCTGACGGAGATGACCAGAGATGTTGTTCCATCTCAGAGAGTGTTGATTCTGGATCCACTCTCCAGTTGTTTTCCTAACCAAATTTGCAGACAGTCCTAAGGCTGGTTCCGGGCCCACAAAACTGTTTCCGGATCCCATCCTGGCTAGATGATCTGCCATTTCATTACCCTTTACCCCAGCATGCCCAGGTACCCACATCAGTGATACCTTGTGTTTAGCTGAGATGTCGTCAAGAGCCCTCCTGCACTCCAGGACCAGTCCCGACGTTATTTTCCAAGCACTCAGTGCTTTGATGGCTGCCTGACTGTCAGAGCAGATAGTAATCCGCCTCCTAGACCCGTCAATTTCCCGAATACGATTTACGCAGGCAAGTATCGCATAGACCTCAGCCTGGAATACTGTGGTGTGCCCCCCAAGAGGGAATGAAAGTCTTGTACGGGGCCCGTAGACTCCCGAGCCCGAGCCCTCTCTAGCGAGTGAACCGTCTGTGTACCAGACCTGTCCTCCTCCTTCGATGAGCTGTCTTTCCCTAGACTTCCATTCTTCCCTTGACGGAAACACCACCGTAAATTTGCGATTGAAGCGATGCGTAGGAGAAACTGTATCGCTCCTCGCCAACAAAATAGGACAATCCTCATGCAACTCTGCTAGAATCGTCGAATGTCCTTTGCCTGGATTCATAAAAGTCCAGCTACCCTGACTCCAGAGACGGAACCCAGTTTTTCTAGCTTCCCCTTGGATTACCAGATCCAAAGGAGGAAGATTCAATAGTGTTTCAATGGCACTCAAGGGTGTTGTGCGCACTGCACTGGTTATACTAAGACATGCCAAGCGTTGGACCTTATTAAGTTTGGCTCTTGTTGCCTCCGTCTTTATACAGGTCCACCACACTATGGAGCCATATATTAGTGACGGTCTGACTATTGTAGTGTAGAGCCAGTGCACCACTTTTGGGCTCAGGCCCCAGCTACTACCGACAACTCTTCTGCAGGCCCATAATGAGTTTCGAGCCTTGCTTACCTTATAATCCACGTGCAGCCTCCAAGTCAGCTTGTGATCCAGTATTACTCCTAGATACTTTACTGACTGAGACAATTCAAGTGTCGTTCTGAAAAAGGTAGGCCTCACGAGGCCTTCCATCTTCCTTTTCCTAGTGAACATAACGAGCTCCGTCTTTTCAGCGTTCACTGACAGATCCACCTCATTACACCACGTTTCCACAACACGCAGCGCGCCTTGCATTACCTCGGAGACTGTATTAATGAATCTACCCCTGACCACTATGCTCAAATCATCGGCATAGGCCTGTACGTAGACCCCTGTGTTGCTTAGTCTCACGAGTAGGTCATTCACCACTAAGCACCATAATAGAGGTGAAAGAACACCGCCTTGTGGGCAGCCTCGCGCCACTGCAACGCTATAGTTTATGTCATTAAGCGTTGCAGAAGCCACTCGGCCCTCTAGAGTAGTAAGAATCCACTCCACTAGGATTGGAGCAATTCCATGTCTCTCTAGGGCGCGTCTTATCGAATTGGTAGTGGTACAGTTGAACGCACCCTCGATATCAAGAAATGCTACCATAGCCACTTCCCGTTGATTCAACGTTTTCTCCAGCCTGCTGACCAAATGATGAAGTGCCAGCTCAGCTGATTTTCCCGCCTGATATGCGAACTGATAGGCATGGATTTCAACCCTTTGTAAGGGCCCATCCCTGATATATCTATCAACCAACCTCTCCAGTGTTTTTAGTAAAAACGACGAAAGGGTAATCGGTCTAAAGTCCTTCGGACGAGTATAGCTACCTCTGCCCGGCTTAGGAATAAAAACGACCCTTGAATGCAATCAGGCGCTTAGTCCACTGCGCCACCTCCGTTGTACTGGACCAGAATCCCTTCCACTCGTCCATTGTTTTCTGCCTGGCGGTCCTCCGCCGCTCTGGCAAAGCACCTTCCGCGATATACATATGTCTCCTCTCCTTGGCCAACAAATGCAGTGGCGGTATCGCCGTTATAACCTGCAGCGCTTTGGTGGAGACAGTACGATACGCACTGGCCACCCTCAGCAGCGACTTCCTTTGCACCCTGTCTACGGTTTGCTGATGCTTTTTCCTCTCCATCGCTTTATACCATACTGGAGCTCCATATAACATAACTGAGTGGATAACTCCGTTCAAGAGCTGTCTCTTCCTCGTACTTGGGCCGCTAATGTTTGGCATTACACGTGACAATAGTGCCACCTTTCTTTCTGCTTTCACCGCAGTTCTCTTTATATGTTCGTCGAAACATCGTTCGTTGTCTACGGTATTTCCCAAGTACATTATCGATTTGCTTAGTACTATTTGCACCCCTCTAAAACAGAATCTCGCTTGGTTTCTAGAGATCCTAGAACCCCGGGAATGACGCCTCAGTTTTGCTTTGCGCGAGCTGAAGTTGATGCTTGGACATCCACTCATCTATCCTGTTTAGCGCCTCGTTTGTCGTTTGCATCAAACTGTTTTCGTCTCTCGTGGATGCTACCAGAGCAAGGTCATCCGCGAACGCCACAGTCTTTGTATTTCGAGGAAGAGCTATCCTTATAACCCCATCATACAGGACATTCCAGAGAAGAGGACCTAACGACGATCCCCGTGGAACGCCTGTAGACATCTCCAGCTCTACGTTTGGTATTTTTATAGCTCTGTCACTGAAATAGCTGCCGATCAGGTTTCGTAAATACCTCGGTATGCCACGTTTATTCAGCTCCTCCATTATGATGCCCCACGACGCCGTGTTAAAGGCACTTTGCACATCAAGTGTCACTCAGTGCGCCCCATTTATTGGAGGCTCCTTCTACAGAGCATAGAGCTGAATCCAATGCGTTGTTTGTGGACTTGCCACTGCGAAAGCCAAACTGGTTTGGCGACAAGCCTCCCGCCTCTTCGAGTGCCGCCTCTAATCTTTGCCAGATGAGTATACTTCGTACAGCTTTCCCACTGTGTCAGAAGAACTCTTAATCTGTGGTAGCGGATGCTGCTTTGAGGGTCATTAACCGATTTCAAGCATGAGTGTCCAAGGATTTATTTTCCTTTTCAATGGGATATTTCTGACAGCCATAGAAAGGTTTCCAAACCAGCTGCAGCGACGCTTATCCTTGTCCTGAGATATTTATGAATTACTTCTTTGCTGAGCCTGTTCATTGGACTCATTTGGATACTTTCTATTTGATAAAGGACAGTGTTAGACATATTATCCCTAAGTGTGCTGCAGCTCAATATCACATATTGGTCTAATACTCTGACCACCTGTGTTAGAAGTTCTATCAACAGCGATACTGTAGAAAGGATATGTCAGAACATAGGCAGATCCTTCGGAACCCCGTGTTGGTATTGTGGCAGAAGGAATCTATTTACCACGATAGAGATTCTGTGATTGTCCTCTAACCATCTAGAAAGGTTTTGTACATTTTATGTTGCACCAATGGCGTGACAGTGATTTTTTTGCTGAAAGTGATTTTAGTGTCACTACAAGCACATCATTTAATTTTCTCGGCAATCGGAATCGAATAAAAAATCAGTGCACCAATACCAAATTGCATTTCCGTCGTATCTGCCAATTGGATTGCTGCAGATATCGTCCAGAGTAATTGAATAACAGTTGCCGACTATGCCACCTGGCGCGCAAATTTAAAATCGTTCGGCTGCCTTTAATTCGGAAAATCGACATTATTCGTTAGGTAATCCAGGTTTTTAGGCCAAATTGTATTGCCGTATTTTCTGTGCAAACTAAAAGCTGCTCCACAGCACCCGGACTCGATTAAAAATTTACATGAATATCAAATGAAGCCAGCTATAAATCGAAATACACCGCAATTCAAAAGTATGAACTGATGTAAATGAATTATTATTATTCTTGGTATTCCGGATCGACAATTCACCGCGATAGTACATGTTTAAGAGTTATACAAACAAACATAGCTCGAAGAAAATAAGCCATAAAAACATACAATGGTCTGCTGCGGAAAACAAAAAAAAATATTTAAAAGCGTAGTACAGAATATTGCCCTATATGGAGCAGAAGCAGGACTAAGGACAACAGCAATAAGAAACTTCGGTCGAATTAGACTATATGAGAGGATGCCTGCAAATCAAAAAACTGACAAAATATGAAGTATAGAAATACGGCAACGAATGGCAATAGAATGTCCAATAACAAGAACACTAAAAGACAGGGCACTGCAGTGGTATGGTGACGTCCAAAGAATGCCGGAACACAAATGGACAAAATGAATATTGGAATGGGAGCCTTCAGGGAGGACACGTAGAGGACGACAGGCATCAAGATAGGACATGCTATGATAGACTAGACACTAGAGGGCAGGGAATTGAAATTTAACTGAGCTGAAAAGGACAAAAACGGCTCGTTAGGAAAAATGTCGAAAAAAAACGAAGAGAAATGATGTATGAAAATTATCTGGAGAACCTCCAGTAAATATTGTTAGATTGAAAAGCATCAAGTGACTTACTCTCACATACTAACAAAGGTTTTGGAATTACTAAATACCCCACTCTCCCCACAACCAATTTTCGTACCTGGACAATACCTTTAATAGTAATACTTATAGGATGAAGCTGCAGATTATGGCCTGAGACATCTTAAAGCAAAGAACACTTACACATACGTTCTTAGTGGCACCGGGAAGTGAAAAAGCGAGATGTCGCGCTAGTGAGGAAAATAAGCGTTCAACTATAAGTTTTTATGCTGCACTCATTTAGCAAATTTAAATAGACCCATTTGCAACGATACACGGAAATGGAGTTCAGAAATCAAACAAAACTAGCTAGTAATTTCGATACTACAGGCTATAGGATCATGAACTGTAATATGTCTCGCAACAGAAGAATAAAGTGAATGTTACCATTCGTTCGCTGCGAAGTTTTAAGTTCGGTCCAGTCTTATAGTGATATGGTTCGAAGTTCGCGACGTGAGGCGGAAAAGTCAAGCATTTCTTCTTCAATTTGGACCAGTCAAGGTTGTCTAGGTCGTCCAGCGTGTCCCCTATGATGTGAATACAAATATCCTGTTTCTTGCTCGTTGCACGAGATAAGTAAATCGATGGGGTTAGGGTGAATACTGTCCTTCGAATATTAAAGGTTTCAATATTCGAAGACACAGTCAGGGAAACGATCAAACATACACTCGCGAAGTCCGAAATGCATTTTGACCACATTCACCTACACTAAAATCATATCCACCGATTCGTTATTAGTTATGCCGGTGGCACCATTTTTGTTGTTGTCCTTTTTTCTTAACAGGCGGCATCGACAGCTATGTTGTTGTTAAAGTGTGATGCAGTACGTCACATCTATGCTCCGCTCCATTGTAAACCGCGTTTTTTTCGTGTTTTGCCTCTGTTTTCATCTAATCGCACAGGCAGGGAATTAACAATGCAGATTTAATTGTACGATCAAACTAACTTACCCGTAAGTGAAGTTCGATCGTGATTATATGAAGCGTCCAATCCGAAGATATCACTGACCAGGTAGTACGCCACTGCCGTACGTCCGCACAACGTGTTTAAAGATTTCTGTGTCCCGCATTCCTCCAGTATCCGTGCGTTCCCCCGTTCCTACCTCATTTTTGTTTAAATATAGTGCTTATCGCAATTTTGCTTCAGGGATAAATGTGATTTGGGTGGGAAGGGAAGTGATATCTTCGGATTGGACGCTTCATATAATCACGATCGAACTTCACTTACGGGTAAGTTAGTTTGATCGTACAATTATATATCAGCGTCCAATCCTCGATATCACTCACCAGGTAGTTGTTCAAAGACTCCACTAAATTGCGATTTCCATATTAACTGGATGAAGAAAACGATTCTTCTCGAAAGACGGAATTAATGACACTAACCTTGCTAAATATCGTTTAATAAACATCAAATGAAACCATAATTCTATTCTATGTAAGAACTGAAATGCTAGCTCTATTTGGAGCCCTCCACTGATGTGATGTCCGCTCCTTGTAGGAGGGCGTTTGCAAACGCCGACTGGTCCACTGTGGGCCTGTTATAAAATCTGGCGAACGTATTCTCCTGTGTCCACCCTGCTGCTTTCAGAATCGTTTCGATCTGAACCCCTTTCTTTAAAGCTGCTGAAGTAGCAGCATGTCGCGTCGAGTGTGGCTTAAAGATTTCGGTGTTAATGCCCGCTTTCCTGAGTATGTCCTTTATCCATCTGCTGATGGAGTTCTTGGTTACCCTCCTATATGGCCTTTGGTGACTAATAAAAACAAAGTTTTCTCCATGCCTCAGGCTCTGTGTCATGGTTAAATAGCATTTCAGGTTTAATACTGGGCAAAGGCGATCATCATTTTTGTAATATGGTAACTGCAGACAGGGCTGAACCCTGTTTGTCCCTGAAGTTTTAATCTTTTCGGTGATTAGATTCTGGATACCCTCATTAGATTTCCTTATGTTGGCCACTTGCATGAGCGCGATTGTTTGAATTCTATTTCCGGTAAGGAGGGCCAGTAACGTGGCGAGCTTCCCTGACATTTCTTTCAGTGATAGCTCGGAATTCTCGCCCAAACCCCTGAGGTACTCCAGAACTTGTTGGGGGTTCCACGTATAGTTATATTTGGGAATCGATGGCCTCATGTTGGATACCCCCTTCATGAATCTGGATAGCGTGCGGTCTTTCCCTATGTCCTCGCCCAGTAGTAGAGAAAGCGCTGACCGATGTGAATTAAACGTCCCGAAAGAACAAGGCTCGGTATCCAGAATGTTTTGGAGGAAGTCCATGACACTGTTTGCTGTGGCTGTATACATCGGAAGACGTTTCAGACGGCAATAGTGCCACCACTTTCTCAAAGCTACGTCGTACTGTTTTTTGGTTGATTCGGATATAGAGCTCAGTAAGGTATTAATTGCCGTGACGGGCACACCTCTCTGCTGGAAAGCTTCCCTGAGACAAGAGCTGCCACCAATGTAAGTTTCTTCAACAGAAGATGCTCCTGTCTGAAAGGAGAAGACAATAGGTTATCATTGGGGCCTAGGTGAATGTACTTCGTAGTTATTTTTGCCAATAAAGGGTACCAGGGCTGGCTCGGCCACAGAGGTGCAACCAAAATTCCCTCTGCACCCTCAGATATAATTTTTTGGATCACCCTGAGAAGAAGTACAAATGGTGGGAAGGCATAAAAATTTAATTTTTCCCATCTTAACGTAAAGGCATCCAAGGCTACCGAACCAGGGTCCCTCATCCATGAAACATAACGCTCGCATTTTTTATTGGCGCTAGAAGCGAACAAGTCTATGTCTGGGCGCCCTAACTCTCGAGTTATGTGAAAATAAGCGTCATCTGACAAACACCATTCGGTTTCCGTGGATGTAGCCCGAGATTCCTGATCCGCTTGAGAGTTGTCTCTAGATTTAATGTATGATGCGAAGATCCATATGTTTCGGTCTTCGCACCACCTCCAGATGTCTTTTGCTAACGTCCCTAGGTATTCATGCTGCACGCTTCCCATTTTATTAATGTAGTGTTATCTGTTCTGATAAGTATGTTACAATTAGTTTTGTCCCTGGCAAAACATTGTAATCCAA
Source organism: Callosobruchus maculatus (assembly GCA_951848785.1). Taxonomy (NCBI): domain Eukaryota; kingdom Metazoa; phylum Arthropoda; class Insecta; order Coleoptera; family Chrysomelidae; genus Callosobruchus; species Callosobruchus maculatus. The sequence continues at coordinate 7,744,684 of CATOUR010000100.1, forward strand.
ATTGTATAGCTTTTAGCTCCAGCATGTTTATGTGCAGTTTTTGTTCTTCTTCAGCCCACCATCCATGTGTGGTGTCAGATCCCAGACATGCTCCCCAACCAGTCAGGGAGGCATCAGTGGATATTTCCAAATGATACGTGTCATTTTTCAGATCATTCCATGCAACGTCTATCTTTTGTTTCCACCAATTAAGGTCTTCACCAAGGTGATGTGCCAGTGGCATGATAGCATCGTAATTACCACTGTTCCTGGACAGATGTGTCATTTTTTCCCTCTCCAGCTGCTTCGTGTAAAGCCAGCCATATTTCACCGCTGGGCAGGCCGAAATTAGGCTGTCTATGAGCCTGGCCAAGTCCCGTATTTTACATGATGATTTTTTGAGGAATAGTGTTACCTGCGACCTTATGGTTTCTCGTTTTTCCTGTGGTAATGTAAGTGTCATAGATTCACTGTTGTATATGAATCCCAAGAACTTGCATTGTCTACTTGGTACCGTCGAACTTTTTTCGTAATTGATAAGGAAACCTAGGGACTGTAGCAAGACGATAGTATGCTGTGTGTTTGTACCACATTCCGCTAGTGTCTCCCCAATGATTAAGAAATCATCTAAGTAGTTGACGGTGACGGTTCCTCCCTGGCGTAACTGTTCAACTACTGGTTTTAGCAGCTTAGTGAAGCAAAACGGCGCAGTTGAAAGGCCGAAGGGGAGGCAGACAAACTGATAGTAATTCCCCTCGAAGAGGAATCTGAGGTATTTCCTATGGCGAATATGCACAGGTACTAGGAAATAGGCATCTTGCAGGTCAATGGTAGCGAGGTAAGAGTCTCGCCGAACTAACCTCATCGCTGTTCGGTGGTCTTCCATTTTGAAGTGTGAGGTACTGAGAAACGAATTCAACCCTTTTAGGTTCAGAATGAAGCGCATTTTCCCATTCTGCTTCTTCCTTAAGAAGAAGGGAGACAGGAACTGGTTGTCCGTTGGTTGGCATTGTGTTACTGCACCCAGATCTAGTAGTTCCTTTATTGCCCGATTAAAAGCGATAACTTCAGGTTGAGTGTAACTTTTTGTGGGAAAATGTCTTTGTTGAGGCTTTTGGGTGAATGGAAGCTTGTAGCCCCTTTTTACCCAGGATAGAACCACGGGGTTTGTGGTTATTTCCTCCCATTTGTTATAAAATCGACTTAGCCTGCCAGCCACTTCATCCGTACTTACCTTGATTACTGGCGTCGTGGTTTGCGATTGGCTGGGTTCTTGGAGTATTGCCCTTTTGATGACCTCGTCTCCCCTCGCTGATGGGCCGGGCGTCTCCGGTTTAACTGATATGGCTCATATCTACTTGTAGTGGTCCTCCGCCCCCCCCTCGCTGGCTTTTGGGTAAGAGCGCTGTTGCGGCTGAGTTGCCCAAGGTTTTGAACTGACACCTTGTTTATTGGGCTTCAAGGCCAAGCTGGTTTTTTCCAGCATCTTTGCCTCATTAACCTTCTCTTGTAGGTTGTCTCCAAACAGCAGGCCTAGTGGGGCGTTTTTGCTTGCCATGTCTTTGGCAGTTTTGCTTAGACTTGGCTCGATTAAAAATCTTCGAGTTTTGGAGATGTGGAAAGAAACGTCGCAAAGCATACGACCTGCGTCTCCCAAGTGTGTGAGGAGGTTTTCCTTATTTAAGGTATCCGTCTCGGCGAGGACAGTCTCTAGCCCTTTACCTAGTGCGACGATGCCTTTGTTTAGCTGAGATTGCAGATTCAGGTAGTTGTCATCACGCTTCTTATGCAAACTGCTCAAGATAGCGTTTATTTCAGGATTGACGACGGGAGGCGTCAAGGCTTCGCAATTAGAGGGAAGGGCATATTTCTCGAGCAGCTGGGTTTTTTCCGACACCTCCAGTCCTGTGGTCAAGACGTGTTCCCATCTTGGGACAAGGACCGGATGCAGTGTGCTGCCAATAGTTTGTTTGGTTTTGGGATTCTCCCCCAAACAGTTGAGATATTCCGTGGGAATAGCAGTTTCCCCTTCGCCCTCCGCCACTGGTTCGGGTACTATGTTTTGTAGTGACCTGATGTCACGTGTCGTTTCGCGCAGAGAACGATCACCAAGTGTCCCTTGGTTTCCGCTTGTGGTCGTTTCGCGCGGAGAACGATCCACAGCAGAGCAGTGGGGTGCGGAATTTGAAGCCGTTTCGTTCCGATAACGGTCTCCATTAGAAGCCTGACGGTCGCTGGACAGCGCCGTTTCGCGCAGAATACGGTCACTGTCAGCTTCAGACCGTGCCCGTTTACCATGCTCGTGAGCCTGTTTACTGCTGTCGCGGTCGCCGCCGCTGCCGCTAGAGTCAGCACCCGACGATGACGTGGAGCGGTATCGTCCGTACCGCTTGCGACCCTCCCCGCGCCGCGGCCGTCTGAGCGGTGACGCGGCGAGTGAGAGGGCATCGCTGCTGCTATTACGGCGCGCCGTGTTTATCGATCCCTCACGTCGAACTCTGGAACGGCTGCGATGTTGCCGCGACTGTTCCTTGCGTTTACGGCGTCTCAGCCTTTTCATTTTTCGCTCCACCTTCTTCAACCGTTTAATTAGGTCCTTGCGAGAAAGATCCCCACTATCACTACTCTCACTTTCACCATTAGAAGTCATTTTTGGATTGCGTACAATCTATCGCTTTTCTTTATCCGATTATGTTGCTGCCGGAAGCAAACACGTGTGACGCGGACGGCACAACAACGACGAATGAGGTAGGAACGGGGGAACGCACGGATACTGGAGGAATGCGGGACACAGAAATCTTTAAACACGTTGTGCGGACGTACGGCAGTGGCGTACTACCTGGTGAGTGATATCGAGGATTGGACGCTGATATATAATTATAGGTCAATATTTGATATCCCTAAACATCTCGGTAATATGCTACTAGGAAAAATCACTTCTTCTGGCCAGTACTATATGCCCTTTGAAGGAAAGACCTAGCTTACCCTGTCTATTCGGATAGGTTTGTAAAGTACATAATATTATCAAGGATTCTTTCAAGGTATTTCAGCGGTTCTGTAAGAATGCTAAAACGGAGTCCTTTCCTCCCCTCCAACCAACTTAATTCTATCACCTCCAGATGTCCTCTCCAGGAAAAAGAATAAAATGGCAAGGAACATCTAAAATGCATAATAAACGAAGTTTAGTGAAAGGCATTACATGAACGTCTATAAATATACAAAGTGAGTTTTTAGTACCGGCTCGGTCGATAACTCTACTACTGTAGAAGATATCGAAAAGAGTTGTATATATAGAAGTTGTAGCCACGGATATGCTCCTTGCTCAGAAAATATTTTGATTTATACAGGGTGATCCATAACTACGTGGTGATGCAAAGATGCATTTTTTTAAATGAGACACCCTATATATTATTCTACATTCAAATTCTACTAATGATTTCCGTTCTTCCAATATAGGGTATTGTTACATTATACAGGGTATTTCAAAAGTTATGGCCATTTTTATATCCACATCGCTGTCAATTGAACGTACTCAGTAGAAGAGGTTTCTTCGGATTTTGGGATAAACTAATGCAAGAGGTTTTTAACCCAAAGAGCCGACGTTTCGGCGTTTGAGTTAAAAACCTCTTGCATTAATTTATCCCAAAATCCGAAGAAACCTCTTCTACTGAAAAAAACTGGGATAAGAATTACTTTCAACTGAATTTAACGTACTGTATATCAAATAATGATGAATCAAAAATCTTTTTTTTACACGGATGGATAAAAAATATCATCTAGTTTTAAGATCGGCTATAAAAAAAGCCCGAGACGCATATTGGTATACAGGGTGATGTAGAATGCAAAATTTCGATTTTCTCTCTTTTTTTAAATCTAACCCCGAATATTTTATTATACCAAAGAATTGCCTTTAATATGCTCATTCATCTTTGTATAGCACTTGTTATGACTGAATTCATTAGTTTCTGAGATATTTCGATTTTTCTACAAATTTTAAATATACCTTCTATTTGTTTACTAAAATTTATTTATTTTGAGAAAATACTAACAAATTTTATTTTTGCTTAACAAACAACAAAAACATAAGGCCATAATAGTACCTGATCAAGTCAAAACACTGGATTAATGAGATAATATAGGTCAGGTGTGCTGAGGAAACAATTTTATAGACGTCATGCATAATTATCAAGCAGATCTATCAGGTAGGCTATGAAATATTAAACGACACGGTCCAAATAAAACGATTCTTCAATCTTTCAAACGCATTAGTTTTAGAGTGCCTCCGTTCTGGATATTGCTGTTCATAGTTGATATATTCTAGAGGCAACTAAGCTATTTCTCAAAGATTCTCCTGAATACCCTCAATGGAAAAATTATTTTCAAAGCTCGTTTTTCACACAGTACAAAATTAAAGAGCAGGTTATGAAAACCGTCAATTTTTCAAAGCATACCTGATAAATCTGCTTGATAATTATGCGTCACGCCTACAAAATTGTTTCCTCGGCATACTTGACTTTATTATCTCGATGATTCAGGGTTTTGAGTTCATCAAATATTATCATGACCTTATAATTTAGTTGTTCATTAAATAAAAAACAAATTCGATAGAACTTCCTCAAAATAAATAAACTTCAGTACCTACAAAAATGGATGCTATATTTTAAATTTACCGAGAAATCGAAATATGTCGGAAACTGATGGACGTAGGTACAACAAGTGCCATACAAAGGTGAAAGAGCATATTAAAAGCAATGGACTAGTATCATGGGTCTGAAAACAATGATTAAATCATTGTAACCCCTTAGTGTATACAAAAATAGGTGTATTGATGCATTTCGTTACCCCCTGCATCATTTTGTTCACTAGTAATTTCGTTTTAAAGTTTAAAAGAAAGAATTTAAATTTAGCCAATGACAGCGAAAGGCGCCATACGTTAGCAGTGCATTGTTGCCACGATAAATTACCAAATCGCGGTACTGACCCAATTTTCACGGAACAAACTACTGTTTTATGCTCTGTCTGGCGTCAGTTTCGTAAGGGGGTGCCCTATAGGTTTCATCCGTTTCACCTTTTGGCTGTGCCACGTGAAAGAAGGTTGTCAAATGAAATGAAACCTAACCCTATAATTTTATGAATTGCCTGTCATCGACGCGTCCACTTTTGTCTTTAGTTATTGTGCAGTGAATGTTTTTAAGAAGTTGTTACATTTCAGCATTAGTGTGCCTTACCTTTACCTGTGAAACACGAACCGATTATAAACAAAAAGCGAAAAAACAATACACACGACAAATAATACAGTCTACGACACATAACGCAGATGCACAACATAGATAGGATGACATGTCAGCTGTCAATAATGGATCACGAGCACACGAGCCTTAACCTAGATCATGGCCGACACTCCTACCTAGATCATGGCCGACTCTACTACCCAGGTCATGGCCCTTAGACAAGGAAAGAGAGAGGACGGAACCCGCGACTGACATTTCTGATACCAAATGGCACCAAAGCGCTATTCCCAGTGGCGTAACTAATGGGATTAACGTTCTGGTTGAGCTATTTGTAGAAATAATCTTTTTCAAATAAAATTTAATGAAATATTGTTATTCAGGGTTTCTATATGGCCAATTTCGCCATCCACAATTAAAACTTAAGTGACTAACATTACCGTAACCGTGATTTTCATTCGACTGCTGTTTTGTGGCCAATAATATATAAAAATTGATAATGTATATATTTTATTCAGTCATGAACATGTTATGTTCATTTGCAGTATATGACTGATGGAAGACACGATTATACTTCTACCCAGAAAGAAAAAAACTGCTTGTAGTTTGTAGTAAATCAATTTTTTATTATTAAAGAACACATAATACCTATAGTATATTTATATTTATTGACATTATGTTTATATATAAAATACTGTCTATTACATACTGTAAACAGAAGCAGCAATAAAACATTTTTGTTATTATAGATTAGCTTACGAGATTGAGGAATTTGATGCCTTCAATCTCGGAGTCCCCATATGCAGTAAAAAAATCTACTTGCTGTTACGCTGTTACTTGCTGTTTGTAGTGTGTAATGAAGAGCAGTATTTTTAATTACTCCAACGAGGCTTTTTTATACATAACTTCTTTTTGCGACGGTGGTAATAATTAATGAAAAAGCTGGGGGGTTAAACATAAAAATTATCTCAGACATGAAATAAAGTAAGTTTTGGGCTAGAAATACAAAGGTCCTTTAATCTTATCCAAAATCAAAACAATTTACAAAATTAGAAAATGACTCCTAGATTAGCTAGTAGTAAATAAAAACGAACAATTCATTCAATATAGGTGAGGTCCTATAACTTACATAGAAATTACAACTCTATTTTATCACTTAACCCCTTGCTTCCAGTAAGTTCTAATTTATTGCAGTTATGTATTTACTTATGGGGAAGTTTGGGTGAAACTCAGTATTGTGTGCTTCAACAAAAATAATTTTTTTGTAGGAACGTGGCATTTCGCTTGCTCCTACAATTGATGGCAGTCAATATTACAGTCACGAAGGTCAAAAACTACCAATATTTTACTGCCCTTTAAACAGAATCATTTTTGTTAATTGGCTCCGAACTGGATTGTCCTGTTGTGATCGAGATTTTACAATAAAATGGATTCTGATATTTAAGTATTTTGTGCATACAGCTTTTATTAAAAAATATATATGATTTACATCATTTTCTAATACGTGACGTTCTAAGCAGATGAAAATAGGGGTGCCTAGAAAACTTGATATTATTTTGCTTATCAGCAAAGGTACAAAATGTTTGGTGTGAATACAATTTTCATTAACTCTCAGAAAATGTTCCGATTTCAAACATATCTTGATAACATCATTTGATGGGTAAGTCAGACCGCCGTGGCTTTTAAATTCAATTAGGGAATTGAGAAACCGATCTCTAGTACCAATCAATGCTGTGACACATGTTTCACATTTTATTGTTTTTTGTAATTGGTGCGAAACATAACCAGCAATATATTGCACAATTTGGGATGAACATTCACTTATCACAGGTGCATTCATGATGTAGTCATGATCCTTCCAAATAGTTTCTAGATCATCAGAAGGCTCATTTATGTCTATTAAACTATGGTTAGATAAACTACTATTAATTACATCTTCAGACCTTACATTTTTTGTAGAACTACTTAGAATAGGGATTTGATCTAATGGAATACAGTTACCCATACCGCCCTCTCTAATTTCTGCTCGAACCAGAAGCCTTTTGTAAGCAGCTAGAAACTGTCGAGCGGTTGGGTTATTATTCCAGCCACCTCTTGATCTAATTGACGAAAAGAATAATTCTAAATGATCTTGACTAATCTTATACAACGGAAGGTACAGTAATGTTTTTCTCTCAGAAACAAGTTCTTTGTACAATCCTAAAGAACTTGATAATGAAATTATTAATCCAATAAACCCAGTTTTTCTGTTAGACATGATTACTTGCTCATTATTAGATAATTTCAACTTTGAAAGAAAAAAAATTGCACTATTGATAAATTCCGCAGATCGATCTATATTTTTTTGACATAATGCTTTTTTATAACCTGGTGCTACTAGGGTTCTGCTGTTTAAAATATCGAAAATGCTATTTACAATTCTAATAAATTTAACTGTTGCCTGACTTCCTTTAAAATCCTCAAGATTCAGCTTTTTTTCGCAATACTCAATAGCATCGGCTACTGATGCACTAAGTAACTGAACTGCAAGCCGAACCTTCATTTTTTGTTTGAAAAAAATAATATGAGCGCGACGTAACTTATTCCCTAAATGTAAGCCCTCGCTAGTTTGCAGCTTCTCTAGAAGCGCTATGTATTTCCATTGAATAAAATTGTTATCACAATCAATTAGGATTTTCTTTTCACCAAATGCATTGCGAACAAGTTTTATCATATGACATGGATCATAAAAAATATATACATTGTGATCTGTAACTCTGAAACTTGTCTGTATATTTGAAATGTTAAATAGGAATCCAAAGTTATGACACATAGCGGTATTAGATGGAGCACCATCGAATGTGATTGACATAACTTTGGCTCCCGTATCTTCAATCAGATGGATGCATTGAGATACAATTGAATGTTTTTGACTGCCATTCAAAGAATCTGTAAGAAAGTAACCGACAGGTAATTTCCAAGTTCCATTGATGCAAACCAACATTATAACAAAAGCTTCTTTGGCTAAAGCATTAGAGTCATCGTTTAAATTTGTACCACAGTTCACATAACCATGGAATTTTTTTCCATCCCATTCTAAATGTTTCCGTATGGCTATTTCATCGATAATTAATGAACAAATTATTGGTCTGTCAGATGATTGAACCTTATTTCTTAAGGTATTTATTGATTCCTTGGTAAAACCAGGCTCAGCATCCACATTCTGAAACCATTTAGCAATAGTTTTGCTGTGCGGGAGACAAGTGTCAAAAACATCTCTCACATAGTTGTATGCCTTTGGTGAAAAAAAATTTAATGTCAGGGCAAATTTCCTAAGTTCAGGTGAATATTGAACATTTCTCCCCATTTTTCTGTTCAATATTTCTATATTAACCTTGCTCATATTTTGAACTAAAACTAAATTTTCTTGAGATAGTAAATTTTGTCGCTCTAATTCCTCAGCAATTATTTTTAAAGAGGCTACTTTTTTGTGTGCTCTTTTCAGTGACTGACCAAGGGCACGGATTTTTTTCGTTTTTTCCTTATTCTTATCTTTTTGCAGCAGCAGTTCTCTTCTAAGTTTCTTCTTCCGGGGAGAGCCGTCCTGTGCAGCCAGAGCTGAGGTTGATGGCGATGGTTCTGGATGAACATCACGTTCACGGGGTCTTTTTCTTTCTTTTGCCTAAAATAACAGAGCTGTATATTAGACAATGTTTGAAACATTATTTCCGAAAGAAAGACAGAACAAATTAATTTATGATTTAAGTAGATGTGAATGAGTGACTGAATCTTATAGGAAAAGTGACAGTAACATTTTGTTTTGATTTCGTATCGAGTAAACACACCTAAATATAGTTGTTTAATAATGTAACTGTAACACAAGAAATTATTACATTTTTGAGGTTAGCTGCCTTTTGATTTTCATAGCTATCAATTTTTAAATGGTTATTCAGCCATTCGTAATCGTATTTCTCCTTACTTTATTGCACTGTTTATTTTGGAAACGTCATCACTAATACCATTGATTAAAGTATTTATACTCAAATATAAAACCAAATTTGAGACCATAAATATAGAATATAGGCATAAGGCATAAGAATGATTTTAAATTAATATCACACCCAAATCATAACTCATTAATAATCCAATTATATACAATGGAGTGAAGATTTATAACAAACTTCCTCCTCACAGGTTTTAGTGAATATCCCAAAAGTTTTGTTTGTTATTATATAGCTTTGTCAATAAGAATCTTGTAAATTCTTAGACTATAAAGTATATCGATCTATCTATCTATCCATCTATCCATCTATCCATCTATCCATCTATCCAACTATCCATCTATCCATCTATCCATCTATCCATCTATAATAATCCTAGAATGTTTATTATTTTAATATTGATTAAGCGTAGACAATGTAAGCTAGGAATTATAACTTACAATTTTTGGACGTAAGTATTCCGGAAGCTCGTCAAATATGGTGGGGACTGCTCCTTTCAGAAGATATACTTTTTGATTTGTTTGATGAAGGAAATTCTGTTCAAAATGCTTAGAACAAAGCCTATCGTTGCTTGTAGGCTTCCAACCTTCGATCCTCATATTTTTGATCCATAAATCATGTCTAGGAAGATCTTTAGGAAACCTGTCGAGGAAGAAAGAAAATTAATTTTATTATTCATACAACTACAAATAAAGGCCACCCTTGAAATGCACACCTTGTATAAGGGTATTGGTATATTATATATTACAATGCAAAGTCATAATATTTCTATTCAAAATGTAAGCTATAATAGATACGCCACTGGAAAACTGATTGTATTTGAACCAAAAAATCCCTTAAAAACATAATGTTTAGACTTTACGTGCTCAAAAACATTATGATTCGCATGTTAGTGGTACATTCCAAATTATATTTCGGATACACATATATCTTTGAACTAGATATCGAGATATTTGCATGAATTTCGGATACACCAAAAAAATAAGATCATAAATTTACCTGTGAAAAGTGATTCCTGGCTCCTTCCTGCTGCTGTGGCTTTTACAACGGTAAGCTGCACACCCCACCATTACGCTCACCACAATATTTCACAATTATTGGTCTTAAAAACGTTAAATATCGCAAAAAACACCACCTTGACACTACCGTCAGTTTTCCACCAGCATTTTGACAGCTATTCATTTTCGGTATCAGCTAATCCATATAGCATCAAATGGGCGTGCGGTATCCCCTCTCTTTCCTTATCTAAGTCATGGCCGCTGGATCACGGAACACAAGGCGATAAACGTCAGCCGTATGTTCGCTCAGATCAGGTAGATCGACAACACAGCACACGTATCCGTCTTCCGATTGGCTGTTTCCCTATAGGGCCGTGACGTCACGGCCCTAGCGAAATTCAAATATTTTCCTCATTTTCTCGATTTTCCCGTGCTCAAAAAAATCGCGGAAAAATTTGAGAAGGTTCTTATGCCATACTCTATCATATGCAATCATAAAAAAAATTCATGATACTAGCCCATTCTTTGGTATAACAAAATATTGGGGGTTTGATTTAAAAAAAGAGAGAAAATCGAGATTTTGCATTCTACATCACCCTGTATACCAATATGCGTCGCGGGCTTTTTTTATAGCCGATCCTAAAACAAGATGATATTTTTCATCCATCCGTGTAAAAAAATGATTTTTGATTCATTATTTTTTGATATACAGTACGTTCAATTGACAGCGATTTGGATATAAAAATGGCCATAACTTTTGAAATACCCTGTATAATGTCACAGTGTTATATTTTAGGAACGGAAATCATTATTAGAATTTGAATATGGAATAATATATAGGGTGTCTCATTTAAAAAAATGCATGTTTGCATCATCACGTAGTTATGGATCACCCTGTATAAAACAAAATATTTTCTAAGCAAGGAGCATATCCGTGGCTACAACTTTTATATACAGCTTTTTTCGCTATTTTCTACAGTAGTGGAGTTATTGACCGAGCCGGAACTAAAAACTCACCCTTTATATGGGATAATAGTTCAGAGTGCTCTTCACTAGATTCATACTTTTGAATTCCAGTTTATATTCTGGTTACAAATATCATACAACGCTGTGAAAAAACGTGTTTTCAAAATTTGTTTGATCCTATTGTGCATAGTATTCCCTCGACTCGAACTGTCATGAGCTTGTTGCAAATTTAAATAATAAATTCCCTGTCCGCTATTCAGCTGCTGTTGCAATGTACGTAATTGATATGAGTAATCGTTGGTTGTCAATTCGAGCTTATATGAAATGGATAAATATAGGAATTTCCCAAACTTCTGAAGGTTGGGCATTTTGTTTAAATTACAGCTTACTGTCGGATCTTTCTGCACGGCGTTGGGCTGTTATTAGCTGCATTTTTTGTTTTGGGTGTGAGGGGGTTAGGGTTCAGTTACTGTCCTATCCTCGCTTCTGGCTTACATTCTGCCTGCTCTTACCCAAGGCATGACAGTCGAGGATAACATTCTTAGCTGTTTCCTCTGCCTCATAACTCTTCCTGCATAATGGGTTTGCAAATTCAATCCCCAGCTTTTGCAGGTGTGCACTGAACGTCGAATTACCAGCTGCAAATCCAACCACCTAGGCTCTTGCTGCTCAGTCTGATAGCGTCTGCGGTATGAGAACGTGAGGGTCATCTCAGCATCCACTTAGACTGAACATTCCTCACCACACTGTCCCAGCGTTTCTGGTGCTCATTTGACACTCAACTGGTGACAGATGTCCGTACCATGTTATATGATATTCGACATGCTAGTTTTGACCCGATGAGGGGAAGTTCTGCGCCTACCTTGGCACACCTGTCGGCCCTCTCATCACCACACACTCCTATGTGACTAGGCACTCAAGATAATGTTACCTTGTTGGTCTTCGCCAGTATCGCTAGGGTATTATGGCAGTCCCACACTATTTTTGAAGTACGGTGGTTACTTTCCTAGGCGATCAGTGCCACACGGCTGTCTGTGTTTACATTGTTTATTGTTTATTGATAATGATATAAGGATATATAAATAATATACAGGCTACATATAAGTTAAAAAAAATACCCTACCAAACAGCAGCTGACGCTAGGCCACGAGGCCTGTCTTGTGAGCCGCAGTTCCAGCAGAGCATTTAACTGATATAACAAGAAACCTATTGGTGTAATAAGTAACAAGTAATTCTGGATGGAAGTAGGCAGCAGTTCGAGTATGTCTATGAGCCAATAGAAACAAAATAAATAAAATATATGAAAAAATCGGTTTAATTAGAAAAGCACTTCGAATAGAATAATTAGAATTGATTTGGATGATCTTTTATATGTCGGCGTCAATTACTGAAATCTGTCAATCCCTGAAATGCCTAGTCATTTCACGTATTGCCGGCAAACAGCGTAACTCTGCATTTGGTACACCGTTTGACTAAGAGTTTCAGGCACTCCCTGAATAGACGGAATTATTTCAGTCAAACGCTGTAATTAACCAACTGATTCCAGTTACTCTGTTTGCCGGTTTTAGTCAATCATTGTAACCGGAACAGTGTTGCCAGAAGTACATGGAAAGGTATTAAAAGTTTGGAATTCAAAACATAAACTCACATTTATTATCATTATGTGGACAAATACAAAAAATTAAATATGACTCTCTGATGAATAATAAATAAATAATAAATAAAATTCGTATACTTGAGTATACATACTATAAAAAAATCCATAGAACGAACAAATAGGAACAAAACAAAATAATAATAGCTAGGTACAGAAATATAAAAGGAAACAAAATGATAATAGCTAGGTATAAAAATATAAAAGGAAACAAAACAATAATAACTAGTTACAAAAATATATTAAGGAAATGACTGATAATCTAGTTTTATCATTTATTAGTGCAAGGAGCACTTTTATGACACCTTGAATTACAAAGAACTTTATTCTTTAGACAAACGCATCGGTTGGACAAACATTGTTTTTTCGCTGGTTTGCATGAACACTTAAAATATCCTTGACCTCCAAAAAGTGAGAGCGAGTGCACAGCTTCACGTACTGATATAAATATTTGAGGAACGTCATCTACTTGAAGAAATGCCTGTTTGGCTTCCATTAGATCAGGTCGATTGAACCATGATTTGATTCGACCAGCTACACATCCGATTTGATAGACCCCATTTTTGTAATCTGTTACAACACACACCAAATTTTGCATGTCAGAAGGACCTCTATCAATTTTATCAATAGGTAAAAGAACGCACGCACCTATTTTTATTGGTGGAAGTTTTTTTGTTGTATTTGCAAGCATTTTTTCTGCTGCTCGCTTCTGCCCCCGGCTTGCATCTTGTCTATTTTCTTCAATTATTGTAGAATTTTGACATAATATACATTTACCTCCACCTTTAGGGCATGTAATGCACAAATTAATTTCTTGGGTAGACATTTTTTCTGTGTTTTCATTGGTAAACACCACTGTTTCTATTTCTTCTTGGTTTTCTGCAATCGAATCAATAACACCCTCGACAACATCCTTGTGACCATCAACCACTTCCCCCATGCCATGTTGTTCTTCCATTTCTTCCATCAATATCATATTATTTAAATCACCAATTACGACATCAGACTGTAGCTCTTTTTGCAGGTTGTTATTTTCCATATGTTCTTCTTCTAACATACGCAGGTCATCTTCATTTTCTACTTCATCCAATAAATCTCTAGGAAGATTCATTGGAGAAAATCCAGCTTTAGGGTCAACTCCAAATAACGCTTTATATGGTGAACGTCCAATTACTTTGTGGTAGGAACTATTCTTCTGAAACTGTACAAAATAACAGCCCAATGACCAGTTTTTTGAACTATGGTCATGCATCCATGCTCGGAGCATATTTTCAACATCTTGATTGCTTCTCTCTATGCTTCCCTGTGATTGCGGATGCCGTGGTCGACCATGAAGGATTTTCAAAGATGGCCAGATTTTCACCATTTCTGATATCACAGATGCCGTGAATTCTCGACCATTGTCACTTTGGAGTATACTAGGTGCACCAATTTCCAAAAATATTTTAAGCAATTCATTTGCCACCTCATTCGCAGTTTTTGTTTTAAGAGGACGTAAAAATAGAAATTTCGTTAGGTGATCTTGGTAGTTAAGCAACCAACGGTACTCATTGTCTGGGCAGGATTGAAAGTCCATAAGGTCCACTTGTCCTCTGGAGTTAAAGTTTGTTGAAATGATAGGTTTTACGGTCAAATTTGCATGAGACTTGTTTTTTTTCTTTTGACAAACTTCACATGTTTCAAGAAATTTTTCTATTGCATATCTTCCAACGTCATATTTTGTTTTTAAGTTGTGTATCATTTTATCCCGACCACCATGACCAACATTAATGTGTGCTTCACAAACAACATTAAATATTTTTTCATAAGGAATCACAGAAACATACTTTCCTTCATCATGTTTGTCCTTTTTAATTACAATTTTTTCTTCTGCCACTTCCAACACGTCATATAAGGATAAAAGGTGATACTGTCTTCTCGTTTTTTTGCCAGAATTTTGTTTGGCCCGCAGAATTTCTGCTGCAACCTGAAAGAAAAAAATTTGGTTAAGTTCTTCACATCAATTCCCTGGCACGCCAATATGAAAAGACACTACTCGATTTAGAACTTAGATTTTACTTCATCTATACCCCCTTTTTTCTTTATCTATACCCTTTATCTTGCACCAAAATATAATACCAGCTTTATAATTAAAATCTAGATGATCGAAAACCAATAAACAAGCACACAAAAAAATCACTTCCTCAAGCAAATTGATTATAAAACCGTGTTAAACGTGGCAACAGGGTACGAATTTGAAGCGATTTTGTACGTTGCAATACTTTGAGGTTATGTTTAGAATCCTAAATAATTCACTTACCTCCGTTAATTCCGCAATATTCCAAGGTTTTTTCTTATTTCGATCGGAGTAGTAGTCATCTAACTTTTTGTAGAACAACTCTGAATGCTTAGACATTTCAGCTTTTGCAAAAAAATCACTACACAGATCTTAACGACCTTTACAGCGTTCGACTAAACCCGCTAAACAAAGTAACAGCTGACAACGGAAAATTACAGCGTTTGACTAACGTAAATCCCGCATTGCAGGGAATGACTGAAACTCTTAGTCAAACGGTGTACCAAATGCAGAGTTACGCTGTTTGCCGGCAATACGTGAAATGACTAGGCATTTCAGGGAATCACGGATTTCACTAATTGACGCCGACATATATATTGTTTAACTTCCTTTTTGAATTTGTTGTAGTTCGAAATTTCCTTCAATCTTTTTGGAATACTATTAAAAAATTTGGGGCCATAAAATAGAAAAGAATTTTGAGTGGTAGATTTACTAAAAAAGTTAACTTTAATGTTCATATTTTCATTGGCCCTTGTTCTTACGGTGTGTACTTGCGAAAAATTTATTTTCTCACTGTACATTCTTTTTAAGCAGCTAAAGATATATATTGAGCGAACGTTGAACAATTCGTTTTCCTCATATAATTGGCGAGTAGGGAATAGTCGACTTTTCTTGAATATTATCTTTAATATAGTATTCTGTGTAACTTGTAAAGGATGCATGGATGTTTTGAATGCAGCTCCCCACACAGGTATGCAATACCTAATTATTGATTCAGCAAGAGAGGTATACAGTATAATCAGATTTTTCCTAAATAGAATATCTCTTAATTCGAGGAATGTATGTGTTAGAACTCTTCATCGTTTCGCCACATAATTAATATGTTCAGACCACTTCAGGTGTTGGTCAACTAGTATACCCAGGTATTTTATACTCGACGTCTTTTCTATTAACCTGCAATCACAGTTATACATGTTTTTACAATGGTGCGTATGTAACTTGATACGCAGATCAGGCTGATCCCTGATTGTAGGGGAGAGAGCCATATATTTAGTTTTATTAACATTCAAAGAGAGCTTGTGATTATTTAACCAGATCAGATTTTTTTTCAGTTCAGTTTCCGCAGTATGCTTGACAGTATCCCATGATGGGCCAGTGAAAATCAGGGCTGTATCGTCTGCATAACTAACTATGTGACCTTTGAAATTACTTATTTTTGTTATGCTGTTTATGTATACAAGGAACAATATTGGCCCTTGTATGGTCCCTTGGGGAACACCGGACCGTACCACTAATTCGGAACTTAACTCTTGCCCGAATTTGACTCGTTGAATTCTATTTTCTAAGTAGTTTTCTAAAAGATTCAAAGCTATGCCTCTAACGCCGTAATTTTCCAGTTTTTGTATAAATATGTGATGGTTAACCGTGTCGAAAGCCTTGGTTAAGTAGAGAAAAGTCGCTATGCATTTAGAAGAATTTTCTAGATAATCTTTTTGCTGTATCTTTAATCTATGAATGGGGTACTTGCAGAGGTCCTGAAATCGTCTCGGGAGTATACATAGCGTAAAGAAAACCATATGAAGAAGCAGTAGGAAACAAAAAACATAACTTTACTGACGGCCAAAAAAAGATATTTGCAAAATAAAATAAGGATATATTTAAATTATTCCAACGTGACTTAAAACAAAGGCTGACGTCACAGGTATCTTATCGATATCGACCAACGATACTTCTACAGCGCAGGTCAGTGAGATTCAACTGCGCATTCGACTAGAGATGATCTGAATTCTTTAACAATGCGACTCAATTTATTGATACTTAAACATATTTGAAACAGGCAATTAACCCACTAGCATTTTCGTTGCAATACATTTTTATATCTGATAGGTATCACAGTTCATCCTGTTTGTGACCGAGATTCGCAACTAATCGAAGCCATTGTTTTATTTCGGCGCATCCCATTATGAATCAATCCAAAGATAGAATCTAATTCAAGCCCATCCCTACAAAGTGAATTAGTAATCTAGCGTAACTTTTATTCTTTTGACTTTTGTACTTTTGTGTGTGACTGTGTTTTGTGGTTATAATGATCAATGTCAAAATGTTAGATTAGCACTGGGTATCGATATCGAGTATCAGTAATTTTCATCCCATCACTATAGGATATCACTGACGTCAGAGGTTGTTTGCGCGGCATTTTCCGGCATTTGAAATAATTTTTGGAATATCTCTCACAGCCGATTCCAAAAGACCAAACAAGTGATTTTGTCATGCTTACCAGGCTTTAGAGAACGCGTAAACGACATAATATTTTTTTCTGCAAGTACCCTATTCTTTGATTCTGGTGTCTTCAATATTGCTTGCACGCGATGGCGTCTTGGTATTAATTTCGTTAGAGGATTTGTAATAAATTTTCAATCATTTTTTCCAATAATCAGGTACAAAAAATTGCATGTGCTTTACTACTTGATATCACATTGTTTTGTCACACTGTCCACAGTTACCTATACACACCTGTGTGATCTGCACTGCAGCACCATTCCTTCAAGTATACTTCTTTCTATAATATCATCTTTTACCCCATTACAGCAAACGGAGGGTTCTGTTGATTTTAGATTCTGCGGGATATCAATAACGCCTACTAAATTTATTGAACGCTACTTCCTCCACGGATACCATCCTCCGCAAAACGTGACGAACTTAAAGTTGAATATGCCGACCCTAAGCTCCACGTGCCATGTAAGGGGAACATCAAGCTTTACTTCCAAATTCAATAAAAACATATCCTTTTCAGCTTACCAGGGTAGTACGATAGATTGTTTCCGATATTAAATTTTCCAGGAGGATTCTCAACTTTTTTTATCATTTATTGAGGTAGCTTCATAGAAAACCAGAAATAAATTCAATTTTGGCAAAAATACGCCAAGTAAAACTGATCGCGATATAAAGCTTTTGGTTCTATTCATGAAGGCTAATGATTAAGTAAATAACCGGGCTTTATTTGAGAAGGTTGTTGGTTATAGATAATGGAATTTGAAACGCGGAAAGCATTGAATAATTACGTTAATAGATCTTGTTTCGCTATGCCTAAGAAGCAGATATAGTAAACAAAATTTGAGGATACCATATTAACAATTTCCCAAATATTTTCCATTCCTCCAAATTCTACATGGAGAACGGATGACCACTGCGGAAACGTGTAAAAAATAATTTGCTTCTTAAGTCTTCTTCCCTCATTACTTCAATTCTTGTACATATTGACGATTTGACCATTTCTGGAATTTTGGCTACAATCTCGCGAATTGCAATGATGTTTTGTTATGAATGACCTCTACCACCAGCCTCCTCGAATCTTTTTGATTATTCTTTTCACATCTGGGACCATTTTGTGAAGCAAATATTGGACGATCTACACGAATAGTGACCTTCAAGCACTCCCCACTTAGACAACAATGTTTTACAGTCAGGATGTGTTGCTGTTATCATACTCTATCGATGTTCACTGACTCCTATCAGGCAATCCAATGACCGCTCAAACTAATTCAGTAGGGCTAGATTTTTCTGATACCATTTGAGACTGTATCTGTTTATGTATATCTTCATTTTGGAGTGATTTCTTGTGAATATTTTTGGTTAAATAGTATGCCATACGCATGCCTTGTGGTTGATTGTGGATCTCAATCTAACCGCGAAAAGCTGTAATTTAAGGTGGTGATCTCAGACGAAAAACCCAAACATGAAAAAAGATTCCAACTAATTCGCAAAGTGAAGTCTAGCGATAATCGGGTTAGATTCATCTTAAAAAACCAAATTTGGAGGTGAAATACTGATGAAAACACACTAAAATAGTTGAAAATCAACAAAAAGCAAAATTCTGACATGACATTCTTATGGGCCGGAAGGCACTATTCAGTGGATCTATTGTCAGTGGGCACTATAGCCTCAAACTGACTGCCTCACACCGCCATGATGAAATGTCACGAGTTTTAATAGCCTAATATGTCAAATATCAATTTGTCACGTTAGAATTGCAAGTCATTGTGACTGACAAACATGACGGGCAAATCAAATCTTAAGGTGGCCATAGACCGGCGTACATGTGTGATATACAGGACTGTCAAACTAGTATGCGAAACACAAACTAAGCATGACGGTAAGTACGCTGTTGTCCACAAACAAGGCTGTTAAAGGGGTGATACACGTACGAGCAAGTACGCGTACTTATGGCTCGACGACCTTTTTCGCCTGTGTGTCACCGTAAAGCATGCCATTCATTGGCGGATCGGTTTGCCGGATCGGTCCGTCCTGACTGGTTCGCCGACTGATCCGTCAATGAATGGTAACGAAAAACAACGCACTCATCGGTCGGGTTCGGGTCGTGAGTTCGCCAGCCCGACAACCGAACCCACGACACGACCGCGACCGGTCCAGCAGTTTAGTCTGATGTATGGGCGTCTGTGGATTTGTCCAGGTTACACGTGGTGTTTTAAAAATGTCAAAAATTAAACAACAATAAAATCTTTTGGCAGGAATTTATCCTTTTATATCAGGAAAATCCATACATTTGGGATGTCAAGAGTAAAGATTACCGTAATAAACAGAAAAGAAATGCAGCGTATGAGATGTTAGTTGACCGTTGCAAAGAGGTGTTTCCAAATGCGAACAAAGGCTTCGTTATAAAAAAATATCATCGCTACGGGCACGTGTATATAGCACGACAAGTTTCTGGAATGATTCTTCCAAGCAGCTGAGGAGAAATTATACAAGAACACTTTAAGTCCTCGTAACTCCTCCCTGTTGCCAGAAACCTCAAGGTTGCAACTAACTGCTGCTTCTCTGAATAAAGTATTTTTCTTTTCTATTGCAGGTTTTATTAAAATCAATAGCTGTTGAAATTTCTCACAGTCCATTCGGAGATAATGGATAATATCAATCGGCCCGTAGGATTGGATATATTTCAATAAATGTAAATGTGTAAATTTTCCTCTTTTTTGTAACCATTTTTTCACCCACATCTTTTTCTTTCTTCCTATCTTCATTTATTCCCAGAAGGCCACCAACCACCAAAGCAATGTTTGCCTGTTTAGACAACATGGGAGCCACTACGCTGTTGGTCTAGGGCTCGCCACATTCAATGTACAAGTGAACTCCCTTGCAAGGTTCGTGTAATGTGTGCGCGGGCACGGATGGGTTGTAGGTCGGGTCGCGGTTCGGAGTCGGGTCCGGGTCCGGATAGTGAATGGCGGGCTTTAGTACGCGTACCTTAAAACCATCGCGCAAACCGCCGGCGATCCAACCGGTTTGAAATCTTGCTCGTAGCTTGTCTCGGCTCGTACTGCGAGCCGCGAGCCACCACTTAGTTTCGGGAGGCCATCGATGCGCAACGTTTGTTGTGTTTGGCGTTTGTTAAAAGTTTTGTTTATTCAGAAAAATTATTAAAACGAGTGATTTTAGCTTCACGTGTGTCACCACGTCGAGTTGAGCAAGTTCGCGAACTTAAAAACCGCGTACTTAAAGTTCGTACGTGTATCACCCCTTTTAGAGTGTCAAACATGTAGTTTGATTACGAACGATGAGCTGTGAAGACGAGTTAATTTTGATGTCAGTGGCGTACGCCTGCATTGTCAAAAAAAGAGAAACAAAGTCAAACAACGGCGGACTCGCACAAAGTGGGTGAAGGAATGGCTCTCAAAACGACAACTTTTCACACATGTAAATTTACTGGAAGAAAATCGATTCCAACAGGATGGTTGGAAAAACTATTTAAGGCTGGATGAAGCCAGTTATCGTATGCTGCTTGATATAGTAACTCCAGTAATTGAAAAGCAGGACACAATACTGAGGTCTGCTATATCACCTCACGAACGATTACCAGCCACGCTTCGCTATTTAGCGACTGGGAGGAATTACAAATCTCCGGTAGTTTATTCAATAATACATCATACGCTGCATTTCATTTTCCACGGACAATCAACATTTAAAAAGTTCAATGAATTCTGTCATGAAACCTCTTGGGAATGTTCTCAAATCAGACATTTTGAAAATAGTACGTTACATACATATAATCTATAATATTAACTACGCGAGACTGAACAGAATAATCACGTTAAGAAAGAGTGAGGTTAATCCACACACCGACAAACATGTATGTTCATTCATGTAGCATGAATTCAAGTTGAAACAGAAAATTTGTATGTCGCACATGCATGTCACTTTTTGCACATACACCAGAGAATATCAACGTAGAAACATGTATGACATACATGCATGTCACACATGTAGGCCGGTCTATGGCCGGTTTTACACGCTTATTGACTTGAGAAGGGATATGGCCCTACGAAACCCTCTCAAAGTACATGTTCTCTTATTTTGTTCATTTTATATGTACATGATGCTTCAACTTCTTGAGAGTCTGGAATGACACATTATTGCAATTGTATAAGATCAACACTAATTCAAAAATATACGCTATTAATGCACTTCAGAGTTCCAGCAGTTTTATTTAGCTTATATTATTATACTCTATACCTTTTCCAGCAGTAGTTACATAAGGATCAAATTAAATTTCTGAAGCGTTATATTCAAACTATAAGATATAATTTACACCTGAAAGTTTGAATTTACAATAATTGAGATCTTAGAAATGTGATTTGATCCATTCGAAAGTAGTGTTGGAAATGGTTCAGTGTGAATCCTAATTATTTTTGCGAACTTTAGAATTAGTATCTTTTTGATTTTCTTAAGAAGTCGCTCTTACAATAGAGAGCCTGGGGAATGCATTGGCCCAGTGATTAGGGTCGAGGGCTCGTGACTGGAAGGTCCCTAGTTCGATTCTCGTTAGAGGCAGAAATTTATTTCTGGTTTTTTTTAACCAAAAATAAATATCCATAAAAAAGCTCAGCGAAGAATCCCCACCTGAGCCTTCACTGTTGGCTTCTAATTAATAGTGCTGTTTCTAGAGTGGCACCGGGAAACAGTAACAAAGCCTACACAGAACACGAGGCTAATGACCAGAGGCATCTATACTGATGACACAGAAGTAAAAAAAAAACAGAGAGCCTAACAATGCGCAATATAATGACATCTATATATCTTGCATTATTTGATCTGTGAAATAAATTTTAATTTTCTATCGGAATTGGATTTATTTGATATCTGCAAGCTCCTCACTTACTAAGCATTACTACGTATATGTGCTAGATTCCTTTTGCAGAACACAAGGCTCTTTAAATTGAATGTGCTGACCCTAAACTCCTCGTGTCACGCAAGGAAAAATATTATCCAACTTAGGGTATCAGCCTTTTATTTTTAAGTGAAATAAAACCGTATCCTTTTCGACTTGACCAGGAGAATATAATAGATTGTTTTCGATTACATTTTCCACAAAGTTTTCCAACTTCTATTATAAGCGTACAACAATTGCAGTTCAAGTATTCGTGTACTGGGCAGCCGCATCCTGACTAAAGTTTTGCAACAGCTATAAATCATTCGGTTGTTGTAGAATGTATGCCGAAAAACCCCTTTTGTGAGCTGGGCCAATTTCCAGTAAATCAAACGTGGACAACTCGATAGCTTTCCTACGGAGTTCACTTACCGCAACGAAAATCTACGCCGGAACTCGAACTCACGACATGATCTATTCCTTACAACTACCACGAATATATTTTGCCAGAGAGAATAAGGCATGGTGTTACGTTGAGAATACATGCATGTACTAGCCATTTGTTCTTTCACTGATATGGGCTTTGCGACTCAGTTTTTATTTGTGATTAAGTTCCTAAAAGTTGGAAAATTATCTTCAAACTCGAGACAGACAGGGTCATTAATCGATGAGGATGCTGTGTAGAACAATGGATGCCTGGCTTCCCCATATTCATAGAACAATTATTATTTGTTCTATTTATGTGTAAGTTTCTCAGTATACCTGCTATAAACGATCAAAATGGGGCTTATGCTACTTAAGTGATGTGTGTACCCCTTCATATCTCTGATCATGACCAATTTTGGGTAAATTCAGAAAATATTGAAACCGTGATTTTTATGTTATATTACTTCACCGATGTTCATCACCTCTGATACCTTTATCTATCAAAACTCCAATAAACCTACATGGACTTTGCACTTTGCAACAGCAGATATCAACATCCAAAGAGGGGTCCGCCAGGGTTCTATTCTCTCCCCACTGTTGTTCAACCTTTACTCCGACTGTGTATTTAAAGAAGCCCTGGATGATCTCTCACACTATGGAGTTAAAGTAAATGGCATGCCTATAACAACTATTAGGTATGCTGACGATACAGTTATATTGTCGGATACAATGGATGGGCTTCAATCACTACTCAATGGAATCGACACAGTGGGAGAGAGATACGGCTTGAAGAGCAATGCCAACAAGACTAAATTCATGGTATTCAGCCGCACAGACCACAACAAGATTAAAATGGAACTTGAAGGTTCCACAATTGAAATGGTAAATAGATTTAAATACCTGGGAGGTATCATTACAGAATGCTTAGATCCTGACGTAGAAATAAAATGCCGAACAGAAATGGCACGTTCAGCATTCAATAGAATGATACAACTTCTGTGTGACGACAATCTGAACCTCAAAATACGGCAAAGAATCACACGGTGTTCTGTCTGGTCGGTACTCCTCTACGGACTGGAACTTTGGACATTGAAAGTTAGTACAATGAATCATCTTGAGGCTTTTGAGATGTGGTTGCATCGGAGAATGCGTCGCATACCTTGGGTGGATCACGTCACCAATACGGAAGTGCTTCGAAGAGCCAATACCAAACAGGCAGATACTAAACACAATTAAATGCCGCAAAATCGCCTATCTTGGTCATATATTGAGAGGAGAAAAATACCAACTACTCCAACTTATCATTAAAGGAAAAATAGAGGGGCGCAGAGGACCTGGGAGGAAACAACACTCGTGGCTACGTAATTTCCGTGATTGGACTGGAATAAGATCAATGGGAGAATTGATGGAGGTAGCACAAGACAGAGGTGCCCTCGCCATAATGATCGCAAACGTCAGGGAGTCCAGACAAGGCACATGAAAGAAGAAGAAGAACTTTGCGCAAGATAGCTTTGTGAAAGGGTGTTCCTGTCTGTCTGACTTAGGCTGTATCAAAACCCATAAAATAAACTCGGTAAAGCAGTTGCTTGTTTCCAACTAGAAAACATTGATATGGCAGTTAGTCGAATAAGTTCTATGGAGATTTCTTGTGCCTTGAAGGAATTCAAGTGAAATTTGTAAAAGTCATGATGAAATCACAATTGCGGAAAAAGCCCAAGAAAAGCAACTTACCTGAAAAAACTAATATTTACAACCAAATAATTATGTGAAATATATATATAACACAAACTTAAATAAAATAATATCAGAAAAGTAGAAAAATGTGTTATTTAGATCAGTCTTCATGATAATGAGGTTCCAAATCTATTGAGATGTATGTATGTTTATCTTGACAGCTCAAGTTGCTCATAACACAAAGGTACAATACAAATACGTTCTTGTTAGTAACTTTAAGGCGATAAACTAAATCTCTAATCATAGATTCCTGTAGGATGATGGACAGTGATCAAACGTCTTCCAAAATCTCTTCTATTGTTGACTACAGTACACACTATTATTGGAAGTATATTTTTCATGGCATGACTCATCTGATTTATTCTTAGCAAACATTCTAAAGCTCTTTTCCGAACTAGGGAAACAGACTGCAATCGATTGAAAGTAGCAATTCTTTATCTAAGTACACACTGTTTTAAAATCTATGTCGTTTCTCGACATATGCAGAGGTCGCAATGGTGTATAGGGCATAGGGTGGCATGTATAGTTATCTTTAAGACAAAAAAAAACGTTAAAGAGGTGTATGTATTTGCATGAAAAATACTTTCTGATTATTGATTAGTCGACAGTTCGAGATTAGGTTAGATTTCATTTGGTCTTTGCCTGAATCAAATGTGTTTTGCAGCTGACAAGAAGCTGCTCCTGAAAAAAGGTCGGCACAAAATATTCTTATGCGAAATCATTACAAGGTAGAACAATAAGCCAGAATATAAAAGAGAACTGTGGGAAGTATCCCTATTGACTCTCATATTGCCTCCATTATTATGTTACTTGTATTGCCTATGTGCCTTTTAAGATAATTAGTACAATATGATGCTAAAAGGGTATTTTCACCTCTTGCGAGCATCTTTTTTCTCAAACTACTTTGACAGGGGCTCAAATTCAAGAGATACTGTCAAATATGTTTACTATTTATTTATAATATTAATTTTGGGTAGTAGAGAGTAGTAGAATGTGTAAATTTACTCATAGTCCCTTTCGTCAACATTACCTCAGGCCTGAAATGTTTCAGCACATATTCACATATACATGACTAATGGTTTCCCAAAATACTAAGTACATTGTAAGACACTAGACAATATAGATGAGGTCCTAATAAAATCAACAGCATTATTGCATTTTCTAAAATATAGAAGCTTTTTGTAGGGTGCTCAAGAGTAGGAATACACCTAAGATTCTTAATTTCTCTTCCACAATAGCTTACTGGTGATGTTAGCAGTAACAGGTTCCTTTAAATCAGTGTTGCTATGATGTTGGTCTGCATTTATACCTACACTTGTTCCACTTCAATCTTTCCCTGTTTCAACGGTCGACATCGCACACATGGTGGAGTTCTACCAGTCGTTTGAAAATCGGGACCCCTTGATATGTACCTTTACCGATCTGTCAAAGGCTTTTGACTGTATCAACCGTAATATTCTGCTAATGAAACTTGAACGCTATGGCATAAGGAGTCAAGCCAATAAAGTAATACAGTCGTACCTAAGTAACAGAAAATAGCGGATTTGGGCAGATGGCAAAACTAGTGAAACGTTAACATCTAAGAGGGAAGTTCCGCAAGGTTCGATACTTGGTCCATTCCTTTTTATGATATATGTTAACGGCATATCTAGACATATGCTAACTTTCAATAATATCGCGGTGGAAACAATAAAGTATGCAGATGACACGACCTTCATTTAGCCTTAGGATAGATAAAGAGGAAATAATCAATAAAGATTTTTATATAGCAAAAATAATCGGGCATGCCAGCCTATGGTTTAGTTCGAATGAATTATTTTTAAACAGCGCAAAAACTGAGATATGTACATTCCGTTTAAGCAATAGAGAAGAAAGAACCGAAGCAAGATTTGCGGGCATTGATCTTGACAGCACAAATCGACAATCTGTGCAGTAAACTCTCGAAGGCAGTGTTTGCTATAAGAAAAACAGCATCTATGGTTGACAGTGAAGCTGCATTAATCGCTTACTATGGACCCTTCCAATCTGTTTTAAGCTACGATATTCTCATCCAGAAAATTTTTCTGGTACAGAAGGCTGCAGTACGCAGTATAATAAAAGCCAAAAATACAGAGCATTGTGAACCAATGCTCAAGAAATTCAAAATCATGACAGTCTATGGGCAAATTATTTATGAAAATGTAGTATATATTAAAAATAAAACTAACAAATATCAAACATTAGAGAGCATACATAGCCACAATACACGAGAGAAACATAAATTAATCCAGCCTCGTACACGAATATCCAAGTCCAGAGTTATGGGAATAGACTTTTTTTAACTTATTACCTCCAAGTATTACGTCCCTTCCAAGCGGCTTCAAACGAAAACTCAAACATCTTTGTATTGACATGGTCCCATACAGTTTTGATGAATGAGCAGCAGCTGCTAATACTCATATTTTAATTTACTTTTAATTAATTAATTACTTGTAATTATTTATCATTAATGTTTAATTTGTTCTCTGTTCGTTGCGTGTAATTATCAAATTGTTATACGTGTTTTACAGATGCATGTTTACTGTATCTATGTACTGGAACTGATGACTTGACACGCTAAAAATGTATTGGCATTCTCTAGCTTAATAAATATTCTATTCTATCCTACAAAAAGAGGCACTTTACTACCTTAATCTAGCATTTAAAAAAAATTATAGATAGCAGATTTCATCATCATCATCACATTCCTGTTTTGCATCATGAACCCTTGGCACTAGACTTTGCATTGGCAAGCGCGACGAAACACTGAATGAAATGACACACAGCCTACCAAAAATAAAAAACTCCATCAAAACTCATGACACAATAAGCGCATTGGCTGAAAGTCAGTAAAGCAGTTTCACGTTTCCGACCGACCAATAAAAACGTCGAGGAACAGGGCCGGCTCCGAATTTATGAAATGTACTTGGCGCATAAATTGTCGCTCTTGCCGCTCTCCACCAGATCGTACATTACGACAGCGCGACACGGCACGGCACGGCCAGCTCGGTTGTGTCCACCTAAAAACTTCCACCGATTTATCTGCGCGTCAGGTGCGGGTGTCCCGGTACCAAGTTCCGGCCTCTCCAGTGGTGCATCCGAAAAAAACTAGTACGAAGATAAATAGAATAGATATTCGCCTAACTAACAAAAGAGTTATGCCCGTATGCACTGTAAGTCAGTTGCGCGATTAGTTACGTAAACCTGGATTAGATTATTTGTTTACTATGCACCGCAAACTGACAATTTTGACACTGTCACCGTCAAAATAATCTTGCGAACACAACCTTGTCGTATCTCCAAAATGGATTAGTTAATCTCTTGACGGTGCATGGCTAGATGCCAAAGATTAGCGAAACGTGAATAGGGAACTAGGATTAGAATCGCCAAACGATGCATACAGGTGTTAGGTGCTTATATGGACATATCGATGACCTTTTCTGAACATATCTCACACATTGTAAAAAGAGGTTATAGCAGTCTGAAGTCTCTTTACAGCAGCAGTAAAATCCTATCGAAAAAGAACAAGATCATTCTCACAGAGGCTTTGGTATTGTCTCACGCAAACTATGCGGAAGCTGTGTATACACCGTCTCTTACACTGCGTTTCCGCCAGAGATGTGCTAGAAAAGTATGCGCAGCGAGGATGTGTAGCGGAGTTTAAAGCCGCGTGGGTGTTTCCACCAGAGATGTGCTAGGAAGATGAGCGATGCGAGGATGTGTAGCGGGCTCTTTTCAGATTTTTCTTTTTGCTCGCCTACATCGACCACAGCACGCATCTGTCGCCCACATCCCTAGCATACATTCCTCGTCGACGTGCTCTGTTTCGTACGTACAAAAACCTCGCTCCGCTAAGCCGTTTCCACCAGAGCAGTGCTGAGCGAGACGAGGTAAATCAAACGATTCTACTGGTCCGTTAAAAACACATTCCTCGTAACACATCATCGCACATTTCTGGTGGAAACGCAGCCTAAGGCGATCCGCACACGGATCGATCGGCGATGTGGTCGATGTGTTTATCTGCACAACAAGATGCCCGTTCTGTTCGATCCATGAGACGAACTGGCGCGTCTGTTAACTGTACTCGGGTCGATTGATTCTCATCAAATAACTGTGATCCGATGAATAAATTTTAGCTTGCCCCAGACTCTTGCCTGGTCAATGATTACACGTGCAATGCTTGGAGCTTAGAAGCTTGTAATGCCCGCAGGGTCTCCTGAGATAAAGTGCACAAACCAAACTGGGGAAACTAGACCACAATTTGTCAACAAAAACCATATTTAATAAATTAAAAGTTTCATTTCATTTCATTTATTTGTAAAACAGTATTACAAATATTGCCACCCTCGAAGGTTATCCCTTGTATGAGCGTATTGGCATAATAATGACAATTCACGTTAAATTTTGACAATATGCGTATTAGTGCAGCTTTTTGGTCATTCTTCCTGTGGCATTGGCTCCAGTCATCATTCGTTCGTGTTTATCTACCTTGATGCACAACGAGGCTCCAGTAGCTGATAATAGGTTTGTTTTCTCAATATTATCCGACTATTTGGCTGGTTGAAACTCTAAATTTTGACGTGGGATATTTGACACTTTTTTGTTGAGCTTTTATCCAAATGCTCTAAAAAGAAGAAAATAGAATTTTGCTTAAAAATTTCAACTGTCAACTTATAGCCTCATTATACACATTTTGTATGATAATAAAACTTGTTACTTGAGTACCTATAAGTATTTGATTAAACTGAAATTTTGAAAAAATAAACTTATAGCAGATTAAGTTGCTCAATTAAATATGTACCAGTTTATTTACACAAGTGAGCCGCGCGACAAGCTTTTATGATCATATAAATTATGTATAATGAGGCTATAAGTCAATTGTTGTTGTTACTTGTGTACATAAACTAGTACATATTTAAATTGAGCAACTTAATGTGCTAAGTTTAATTTTTTTTTAAATTTCAGTTCAATCAAATACTAAGGTACTTACACTAACCTCGTGACAAGCTTTTTATCATCACCTAAGATGCGTATAATGAGGCTATAAGTTGATAGTTAAAATTTTAAAGAAAAATTTTATTTTCAATTTAAAGGATTTAAAAAAAAGCTTTTTTGCTTTGAATTTATTATTTACTCTTTAGTTATCGCTTACTAGTCCATCTCATTCAACGCATCATTGTTGCAAGGTCGTTTGGCGGTTAATTTCGAACAGTCTAGCTCTTAAATAAGGAGATATTCTAATGATTTAACTCTACTTAAGGCCACGTACGCTTAACCCGCAGCAAAGGCCTTCGAGCCTAAGTAAACAACGGCTCAACAGTATTGCCCTACATTTTGTGTACTGTGCAAGCCCAGCATAATACAATTGGTAGCATTCTTCGTTTTGTGGTTCCGCGTGACTATACTTTGTTGGAAATTGCACAGACTTGGGCTGAATGAGGTGAATGGTTCGCCATATTGGATTTAGAATGACGTCAAATTGTTTTTCGAGTTACATTCAACAAGCCCTTTCGTTTGATACTCATATTGCAGAAGTGCATAAAGATAACTATTTCGCCATCTTGGATGTTCCGCCATATTTGATTTAGCATGATTTGATTTAGAGTGCGATTATGGCTTTGTGGCGTCCATTCGATGTTCCTGTGGATCAAAAAGCGATCATACAATATGGAGACCATTTGGTTATGTGCTACGTAACCAGAGTCTAAATGACTATGAATCTCATACAACATAAGATGATAGGCATAATAAAAAGAATATGTTCAGTGATTCAGCTACAACACTTATACGAGAGACTGAAAACCCGTATGGCTTTAACAAATCGTGTCAATGGCGGCGTAGCAATCTTTGTTTTTATGCGTTTTAGGGGTTTCTGATATTTGTTTACTTCTTTTTTGGCTGGGGCTCACTTTGGGGTAGTTGGGGGGTGGGAGTTTTAAAACTGAAAAATTGGTCGTATCTATAATAGTCTTTCCAGACCTAGCGGCATAACGGCATAACACACTTTTTTTATCTGGCTGTAAGGGGATCTCAGACTATAGCTTCTTGCTATCGGAAAATAATAAACTGGCATCACTGTAATGTGTTGGAAATACAGAGTCAATCAATTTGATATTATTTTTTATTTCGTTACAGTGATATAGGTAAATAAGTGAATGATTGATGTCCAGGACTCTAATCAGATAGTCACTGTTACTACGGTACAGTAGTAAGTACAGATATGGCACAACTTTAACATTTCAAAATATTTTGATACTTTATGCCGTAAATACTTACAAATTTCTCTACCATACATTAAGCGAAGACCAGGAGATACATTACCAGCCGTCAACGTCGTATCGGAAAATCGCCAGAGGATGTGTGGGAGATTGACTATGCATACCCGCCTAAGTCCTTCCAGCAAACTATGTTCTCTCTTGTAACCAAGATCGGTAAATATAATATCCTACGAGATTAATTCTGAGCAACATGTCAATTCATAAATCTGGGAATGGATACTTGGCTACCCTCCCTTGTAACGTCTATCCACGTACGCCACTGTATCACCGTATAGGAGTTTCGTTCCGCGCGAAGAATTTGGACGTCCGAGTTATCGCGTTGTTCCCTCTTTTGATTTAGTGAAAATTGACTCGGAATAGGTATATGGAGAGGCAAAACCCTACTTCCTTGCGTGTACATTAGTCTTGGATCATAAATACATGCTCCAGATTTAGCAAAGGGAAGCTATGCAATATTCATTTGATTTATTTGTATAATCTCAGTCAATCTGGATACCACCAAATGGATGAATGAGGTAAGGGTACAGGGAGTAGGAGAGCTCTTATCATTATCAGCAAAACACCAGGTATCATTGGTTTCGGTAACCTGGACAGGCTGTGGTGCGTAGTTTTTTATGGTCAGCCCCCCGCAAAGGCTGAAAGCCTATGGCACTGTGGAAGCGCTGCGAGAGGATAAATGTCGGCGAGTGTTAGATTTGAAACGCTGCAGGTTGTAGCCGTCGGGAAACAAATTCCACGGCAGCTCGTTCCACAGCGTCGAAGTTCTTCAAAATAAAGAATGCTGGAGGAGACTGGTTCGAGGAGTAGGGACCTCGACCTGGTAAGGATGAGCTCACAAAACCTCTCTAGTGTTCCTCATTCGGACAGCCTTTGGTGTTATTATCGGGGAGAGCTCACTTGAACATATTCCGTGATAGAATCTGTTAAACAGGGATAGGTCAGCCACCCTTTTTCGATGTTCCAGGCTGCGGAGGTCCTTTGTGAGGTTAGCCGTAGCGATTAATCTAATTGCTCTCTTCTGGATAGTGTCCAGAAGCTTTAGAGGTTAATTTGATTAAGGGGCGTATTCATAGTCATCCCTTGAGTACCTAATACTTAGGGTTCCCTTAAGTTGCACTCAAGAACGAGCTCGCAGAGGCTCTCTAGTGTTCCTCGTTCGGATGGCCTTTGTTTATCTGGGAGAGCTCACTCGAACATCTTTTGTGATAGAATCTGTAAAACAGGGACAAGTCCGCTATCCTTCTTTGATGTTCCAGGCTGTGGAGGTCCTTTGTGAGGTTAGACGTATCGGTTAGTCTAATTGCTCTCTTCTGGATAGTGTCCAGAAGCCTTAGATGGTACTTCGGAGCGCATCCTCACACATGGGAGCAATATTCCAGCGATGGTCGGATTTGTGCCTTTTAGAACAGCGGTAGTATACAACTTCCTAAGTGGAACAAAACTGGTTATTAAGTGGCGGATGTTTCCTTGAGAGAGTGTTCTAAAACAGAGGAGTCGCGAACTGGATTGAGCAATTAACTAAAGAATGGGTTCAAAATCAACACTTTCTCAGTTGGCACAGAATCTCAGGGCATCTCTACCAGGACCGGCAGCTGATGGTAGGCTCTACAGTCAAAGATACCTAGACGTTTACATATTGATAGGCTAGAGTAACTTCAGGTATTACTTGCACTTGTGTGGGTTATATTGGACCTGGTGTATTCACGGAGAAGTATAGAGGAAGAGGTGTGTGCTGTTGTGTAGCCTTAGTCTACAACAGGCCGATCATTTTGGGATACAATTCTGGAACTACAAGGCATAAGAGGGACAGGACCTAAGGCCGTACTGCCTTTAGTTAGGCAGGTGGACCTTGGGCACTAGCATGGCCAGAAGTAAAAAAGAGCCGACCGGGTGGCTTATGCACTGGTACCTCTTTCTTCCTTATTAATTCCTTCGAAGCAAAAGGGGAAGTATTCAAAGTATACGTATAATTAGAAAGATAAGCGCACCCAACAGGTCATAAGTGTAAAATATACCTATGTGTGTTTATGTTGTTTGTGCTGACCTGGTGTTGTGAAAGACACCGTAGATAAATCAAAAAATGTTTGATGCTTTTCTGTAAGAAGTTGCATTTTACGTCTGCGACTCAATGCAAAATACTGTTCTTTACTAGCAGACCTCAACGTTGTACATTTAGAAAGTCAATTATAGTATTTAAACTCAATTTTTTCCTTCTAACTATTGTAGAAAGCACTGAAGATTGCAATAAACGTTGTCGGAAGCTTGGCACAGTGTAGTGACCCGTAGTCTCTTTTAAAAATTTTGGCCACAACCCCAAGGTTTTCTCATCTTAACTATTTTCTTGGCCATAAGGCTTCTTTGGTATTTGTTTGTTTTACATATCTCTTCTCTCTGTATTTTGTATTTTTGTATTCTGTGATGAAACCTGTATATTTGTTGGAACGTTTGACGGACAATAAAGAATTTTAAATTTGATCGGTAAGGTGGTTTGTCGCATAACGTCATAACATATTATATGCGGGCTAGGCAACAGTTTTCGCTGATTATATTGGTGAGTAGATTTTGAAGTTTAAGTTGAATCCTAGTTCAAAGCTAATATGGTACATCATAGAATTAAACATGCCAGTTATCGTAGAAGTGAAAAAGTTACGGTATCGCTCACCCTTAGCCACTAATTACTATCATCAAAGATGCTATCGGTCCGTTATTGAAAATCTTATGTTGGTTTGCTATAGTCAATATCGTCTAATATCCATTCTTTAGGATAAAAGGACGCAAATAAGATGTTGCCTTCATAAAAACGGTATACTGGTCGTGAAGTTCATCTCAATGTCCGCCACCATGTTTATATGACACAAAAGCGCCGTTAATTCTGTAAATAAATCATGTCCATTAGGGTGCCACGTGTTTAAATTTAATTAAAAAGCTGAAAAAGGAGAAGGTATTTTTAATGATTTAAAAACATTTTAGCTTCTCAACTTGATTGAAATTTGAGCGACTCTGTTACAACGAATATAAATACATATGTAAATTTGCGAAAATGTTATCCAGAAATACATTTGTTATTTATTTTATTTTGTTTTTTTACAGGTGAGTACTCTGTCGAGAGAATATTTTCAGTGCAGCTACAAGTAAGTTTTTAGGTAAGTTCTCTACAGTTTTTAATATTCTCTTTTAAACATCTTGTCTTATATTTGGTTACTGATATCTTATGTCATAAAAAGAAAAAAATCTATAGCAAATGATCCTAATGGAAAGGTACATTGCTATTCAAATAAATCACTCATTTGTTTTCTGAAACTAAAGCAAGTGAATATTGCCATATTGATGGAAATACAATATTAAACAACTTTGATATAAACAAATTACACAATAATTATTTACTGGAATACAATACTACATTCCATATATATTGGGATATTATGGTGCTTCAGTTGTCAAGTAGTTTACAGTGTGTCAAGGCGAGAAATACAAATACAAAGCCGACTCAACAGATCAAATTATAAAAAATTAAATTACAATAAAAAGCTTAGCCTCGGGAGAATTTTATAAAAGAGGTCTTCCTGGCTCCAGAAGTGAGAAGAGCTATGGAAAGAGTACGATGTCCACTCAAAACATGTGGTTCGCACAGGAGTGCTCCGGAACGAGTAACCTCTGGCTTCACAAACAGTAGTCATAAGTAAAAGTATCCTCAGGAAAAGTTTTCTGCAGAAAAATAGCAGGAATAGTACCCATAGGACAGGTAATTCGACCAAAGGAGTCCTTAGGGAATGTAGCCTTACGATTCAGCAAATGTATCCACAGAAACTAACCTCCTGGAAAATGACTCTTGAGAATAATATTCTGAGGAAAAGTGCCGCAGAAAGTAGTAGTCAATCAGTTGACAATCATTGCAACTGATTCACGCACTTAATAAAATCGTGATGTCATTAAAGGCACGATCACAAAAAAGATGGCAGATTTATTATTAAAAATAGGTTTAATAGAATTAGTTTTCAAAATGTGAGAACCGTTACATAAGAACCTAACAAAATCTCGCAAAATAAATCATGTGAAAGTGAATAACAAAAAAGACCTCAAGATCTGTCAAACATAATCCGAAAGAATAAGATTTCATGAATTGTGCTTTTGTAATTAAACAACGTTTCCAAGGCTTCCCAAACAAATCATCACCCATTGTTCTTGTTGTGAATATAATAATTAGAAAGCTAGTTTTCACAAAAACAGTCAGCTCCGTATCTCTAATTTTCAGTGACAACCGAGTTACACACATGATTAGCTGCAAAGTTCGGCTCGTTTTAGAGGACATGATTTTAACATCACATAGGTTTTCTCTTCGCCTCAGGTTCTTCTATATATGATGACATGTACGAGTATATATTGAAGTTCCAATGGTAGTAGCAAAATTAACAAAATTTATTCAGGCAGAGTGAATATTAATTGAAAACTTTCCCTTTGCGCTGCTAGATGTATAGCGATGATGAATTATGTAAATCCCCTGTTAATCCGGATATATTCTTGGTAATGCTGTCGCAGCGAAATATCAAGCCGCTTTTAGAAACTCGCTCAACACGTACCAGCTTTGCTGATTAATAAAAGGCTAACGAGATTTTCTGACGATTTCAGTCCCGATTTCAGTCTACGCGCTTAGCGCTTTGCTGTATCTCAATTACTCCGTATCCTGGTAGACCAGGAAAATAGCATTTTTCAACAACCAATAATTGGGTTTTCAGAAAAAAGAAATATGTTGAAGTACGTGGAAACATCATATATAAGTTTTATAACAAAACTATTTTTTTCCTCTATTACTTCCCACACCGATTAGGCCTCTTAAGGGTTCCTTATCATTTTCTACTTTTTTTTCGGGTGAAGTTGAAAAACTGAAAAGTCGGTAGTATTGATAAGAGGCTGTCCATTGACCTGTGAAGGAAAGACCTAGCGGCGTAAGACAATTTTAAGGGGGGGGGGGGGGCTGGCGATTATTTGGTTGCAAGGGATCTCAGACTAAAATTTCATGCTATAGGAAAATAATAAACTGGTATCACCATAATGTGTGGGAAGGACTGAGTCAATTAAGCTGACTTAATTTTTTTCGCAATAATTCAAAAGTACTGTCAAAATAAAAATTGATTTCTGAATTCAGTGCCGAAGACATGCCGGCAGCTCTCGAACAATACCAAGCGCGTGTGACGTCAGAATGTTAGTTATTACTTCCCACAATACTTCCCACACCGACAGGTGAGGGGAGTATTGTGATCGCGAACATTTTCGATTTTGAGATAACACACTTTTGGGCGTTCTATGATGTCTACATAACGAAAATCCACGTCACTCATCTCCGTCGGTCTGTCTGTCTGTCGGTCCATCTGTCGGTCTGTCTGTCTGTCTGTCTGTCTGTCGGTCTGTCTGTACGCGTTCTTCTAGCCATGTAATCTCAGCAACCGCTGCATGGATTTTGATGACATTTGGGCAGCGATATGATGTGGGGTCGTAGTAGGTAATGTTCCTATAATTTTGAAAATCGGTGCATGGGCGACGGAGTAATTAGCAAAAAACAAAAAAAAAATTGTTCAAACTTCGTTTTTAGGCGTTTTAGGGGTTCCTGATCATTTTCTACTTGTTTTTGGGTGGGGGTGGAATTGGGGTGGTTGGGGGGTGGGCGGTTATAAAATTGAAAAATTTGTTGCTTTCATAATAGACTGTCCTCTGACCTGTGAAGGAAGACCTAGTGACATAAATAACCTTTTAGGTCCATCCGAACATTGCATTGCCTATTACAGAAACCAAAGGACTTAGAATTTCTTCTGGTGTAAACGTACGACTATTGCTTTAGATCGTTCTATTGTTGAAAAAATTGTTGAATTGATTTTAATGAAATTTTGACAGAGTATTACCACAGTGGCGGGGATGGAAAGTGCGTATGTTTTTTATAAATCGTGCCATTGGCGGCGCAGAAATAATAAAAAAACTAAAAATATGAAAACAGCTCAAACTTCGTATTTAAGCGTTTCAGAGGTTCCTGATCATTTTCTGCGTTTTTTGGGTGGGGGTGAAATAGGGGTGGTTGGGGGGTGGTGGGTTAAAAAACTTAAAGATTTGTTGGATTCATAATAGGCTGTCCAGTAACCGGTGAAGGAAGACCTAGCGGCATAAATCGCCGTTTTAGGTCCGTCCGAACATTGCCTAGCCTATTATCGAAACCAAGGGAGACGCGTATGGTTGTTGGAAGTCATGTTAGTGGCAGCGTAGCAATAATCAAAAAACTAAAAATATAAAAACATCTCAAACATAGTTTTTGGATGTTTTAGGGGTTCCTCATTATTTTCTACCTTTTTTTTGGGTGGGGATGAAATTGGGGTGGTTAGGGGGTAGGGGGTTGTAAAACCATAAAGTCTGTAGTATTGATAATAGGCTGTCCATTGACCTGTGAAGGAAAGACATTAGGCATAAGACAATTTTAGGGGGAGGGTTGCCGATGATTTGGTTGCAAGGGGATCTCAGAATAAAGCTTCATGCTATGGGAAAGTAATAAACTGGTATCACCGTAATGTGTGGGAAGTACTGAGTCAATCAATTTGACTCAATTTTTTTTCTAGATACCCAGCTAATCGTGAAAGTAGTTGCTTATGTAAATTTGTTGCACGATAGACGATGAATGATGTTTGTAACTCGGGACAAATTCTACGGTCGATATAATTTCATTTTTGAATGTTTGAACTTAGATCACCGATTCCAGTAACAAAGTACCCTATCCAATATGTTCTGTTGAAGCAACTTTTTCGGCGCCATGGTAGCTCAATGACTAAGCGCCAGCCTTCCAGCCCACAATATCCAACTTGTATATTAATATCGAGCGTAAGGTATCGCAGTGACGAAAGGATTCAAAAGTTTCCGAGTAATGATCTGTATCGATCGCCCTTTATCGCATAGAATCTGCATTCCTAGACACCCGTTAAAGTACATTCAAAGGATAAAAGTATCTGTTATTAGGGAGTTACTGAAGACGCGATGCAACAAGGCACTAATAACTCCTGGCCGTATTTGACAACTAAGCATGCGCACTAAGATAAAAATACTGCCTGGCAGTAATAATAATACCACTATTTATGGACGCTTTGTGTCGCAGTACTGTCAAGGCACTATTTTGACATATATGATTCTATTCGTTGAGACACGGTATTTAATATTTTATAGATGTGACTGGTGAACATAACAGTAATGGATAAGCTTTTTGAGAACTAGGACTAATATATACTTGTATACTTGACAATGACAATGATTGATGATGATAAGATTAAAAATATACCATCTAAATAGGTGAAAGCAGGTCAATAATAGTTTTTGAAAACCTTTATAATATAAATAACTCTATTTTAGAGACAATTCTGAGGTCAGGCAGTAGCTGTCACCATTAGTGTAGGGACGGCGCTCGGGACGGCGCTATTAGTGGATGGCACTATTTCAATAACTCCCTACTAAGTGATAAATATGAATCTGCCCGATAATCTTAAGAGATGATCCTAATGGTTTCTCGCATGTTGTACACAATATTATTAGCAATTACAACGGAAATATAAAAACCCTCCTATATTTACGTCTGGCATGTTAACTTCTATTCAAAATTATGGGATACCGACATCCAAGGAGCAATCAACAATCAGAAAAGAAATTACAAAACACCACTATAGCCAACTTATTTTTCAAAAAGAAAAGTAGTAATTAGTTGAAGGCACCACACATTAAACACGGATTAAAAATGATATAGGGCTAGGGAAAACAAATTTTCAAAATTATTTTTATTTGTATACGCAATATTATGTCTAATATGAAACTGGAAAAGAGCTTACCTCTCAATAGTTACTATAGCTAAATATTAAACGTGGAACGACAGCAAGTGTAATCGCGATTGTATGTTTAATCCATCCATGTACTGTGACTGAGTATGATTGGATATTCTGGAGGAAAAAATCTGACCAGAGGGTAAGATATAGTTTTTCTATGTTTTTTTTGTTTTGTTGTTGTAGTGTCTCACTATTTGCTCATAGGGCATCCGCAATCTTAGAAATAGTTTACTCCGAAAAGTAAACTTTGTCTAGGCCTATCCTAATTTTTTTTAATCAAAATTATGTTTACAAGAAAAGGCGCTGATGAAGGTATGGTTGAATGACTCTATATGGTACTAGATATCTACAAAATTTCAGTCAAATCCTCCAAGTTGCTTTAAAGTTGTAACAGAAATCTGCAACATATTCTTCAATTTTAGGGCTGCTTTATTCCACGAACAAAATTTGTTTAAATTTTTTTAACTGTATAAATTAGTTACCATACACCAAACTGTTGATCAATAGAAAAAGTGGTAAGAGATATCTTTGGGTAACAGAAAAACAAAAAGCACTGTGTAAAGCTTTCGTGACCATGGTTCGATGAACAACTGGATCTCCGTTCCTTGACGTTTCGCCACCACGAGTCGATGGCGTCCTTAGTAGTTGTTACTTGCTCGGCGACTTCCTAAAAACTCCGTAGCATCAGCATTTATAGAGCCCTAAACAAGGGTGGGGGTGTCAACTATAGACTGTGCCGCATTTTAGAATGTCTGTGTCTTTTACTGCCAGTATATTTTCCTGTTGAGCTTGGGAGCTCCTTCTTTGTGATATAAGCTTTTTATGGCTTTAGATCTCAATAAACTCTCTATGTAACTTGGAAAATCCAAAAATCTCTTTCAATTTTCTAGCAAAACATTATCAGAAACATTATATTCAAGTTCTAGTTCTAGTTTTAAAATGAATGTGCATACTCTTGTAGTTGTTGAGGAATAAAATTGCATCAGTCACAAAGACTAGTTTGAAGTAGAAGTCAGCAGCATAACTAACGCCGAGTTAACCTAAGCGGAGCAGTGCGACGTAGTAAGTAAATCAATAAATGAAATATTTTGACCAGATCTAGAAGTTCTACAATAACTATCACATTTTTTATAATAGGAAATTCTTACGCAATTTTTAAATAAGCACAACATACCTTTGACAATGTGCTGAGGACAAATACATGAGGGTGCGTCTATTATGGGTGCCACCTGTTCAGGGCTGCAAACCTGAATACAATTTGAGGCACTGAGTGCTTATTACATTCATAGCACTACCCATAACCATACAACTGTATTTTTAAGCTTTACCCAAAGTGAAGAAATAGACATAAGCTTGATTGTTGTTTTCATTGTTTCTTGGTGATGAAATTGCTTTTGTTAGCTACCTATGTAATAACAGCTTTTCCTAACCTTTTTTTATAAAAAATGGCATAAGTAGCTGAAGTTATGCAAACAACTTTGCACACCATAAAACTTTTCTGCTTAAAATGCTAACCATACAACTGTATCTTTAAGCAAAAATATACATACTTTCCTTTTGTTCAACTCTGTTGATCTATCCTACTTACAAATACTTACATAAATAATACACCAAACATAATATACAAAAGAAATTGAGAAATTACATAAATATGTTTTGATACGAGAACTAACTTGAATTAAGTACCTGTATGGCTACAACTTCCAACTGATTTATTGTAGGTACACGTGTGAATATCACATAGATAACAGATCTTGCTAAAATTAGTGCATATAGAATAAATTGGTGACTTCACAATGGCATTAGTTAGTTAGTCATCCTGTACGTGATATATTATGTGTGTTCGTGTTTGTTCAGTATTGCGCTAAAATCAGAAGCATTCAGTTAGAAGTTGATCCGTGCTATTTACCTTTTGGATATCAATCACATTGCCAGTGTTGTTTTAAAACCAGCCGGGACACGACAAACATATTTTGCGTACACACATGCATCCCTGTTTCCATTTCGGATCAGCATGATCTGACATATCTGCCGAATTATCGCTCTATATTCATATCTGGCATAACAAATTCCCACCATCACCGATAGAAATGTAAATTTTGCGGAACAGTGACGCTAGCATTAATGTGGTTAAATAATATTAGTATATATCAACATCTAATTTGTCGTTTTTTGCACTTTGCAAATATGCCAAGCTACCAATGAATCTCTGTAGCTATGTGTACACATAATATATAATAATAATAATAATAAGGTATTGACTTGGCACAGCCCGTCAATACTTGTTACTACCGCAACCATGCGAGAAAAAATAAGACATGCATAATAATATGACTTTATTAGGCGGGGCTCAGTCACTGACTGCTTTAACCCAACCTTAAAATAGCATACAATTTTCAACTAAATTATTTATGTTACATAAAAAAAAACTAAGATATTGATCTTATATATTCCAACAATACAAAAGGTAAACATAAAATGTAAACAAATGTTATCCTGGCAGCTGACGAAATTACTGGCTTTGACAAGAATAAAAAGATTTAATGTTAGACTTAAACGATGCTATATTTTTCAAACCTTTCATATGTATGGGCAGAGGATTATAACGAACTGCACAGAGGTAAGAAAAGGAGTTTTGGAAATAGCTAGTATTGTGCCTTGGAATTTGTAGCAGGAATGGGTCTCGTCTACTCCGGTCTTGTATATTTGCTGCAAAAACTAACTTTTCGTATAGATACTCCGGGACACCAGATACTATAATTTTATGAATGAAGCATGTGTAATGAATTTTCCTACGCATATCCAATTTATTCCAGGTATACTTTATATAAAGCGGTGTTATATGCTCCCTTTTTATAGTGTTTGTGGCGAATCTCATACAAACATTTTGTACCACTTGAAGGCGGTGAGTATTTTGTGAATTTAAAGAAGGACCGTATACAACGTCGCAGTAGTCAAAGGTAGAGACAATCAGAGAATCGGAAATTTTTAATTTTGTTTCAGTACTCAACACATATTTGAACCTATATAGGGATTTTATTTTCCCGTAAGCCTTCTTGATTAAGCCATTTACATGAGCAGTGAAAGATAGTCTTGTATCTAATGTAACTCCTAGACTTTTACATTCATCTACAGTTTCTATTGTAACGTTATTTAAGATTATTTTGTCTTTCAAATTTACCTTTGAACATTGTCTATCATTACCAATTAACATTGCTGTAGTCTTATTTGGATTAAGTTGTAGTGCATTTTTCGTTGACCAGTCATAAATGGATTGTAAATCTTCATTAAATTTGGCAATTGCAGTATCTTGCTCAATAGGGCTGAATGTAAAGTGTAACTGGCAGTCATCTGCATACATATGTAAGTTTGATTTTATATTTAATGGGAGATCAGCTGTATATAAAACATAAAGCAGAGGTCCCAATATTGACCCTTGCGGTACCCCACTACGTACTATAAGAGGTTCAGAAAAGATATAGTCCGAACCGCACTTGATTTTTACCTGTTGAACCCTATCAAGAAGGTACGTAGAAAACCAGTCCAAAGCTCTCCCACGGATTCCATAGTAATTTAGCTTAGCTATCAAAAGGTTGTGATTTATACTATCGAAAGCCTTAGAGTAGTCCAATAGCACTAAAGCAGTTACTTTTGACTTATCCATTGCATATAGGGCATCATCGATGATGTCGGTCAATACTGAAGCCGTGCTGTACCCGCTTCGGAATCCAGATTGCTTTTGATGCAAAAAATTGAATTTTTGTAAATATTCTTTCAGTTGTATATGAACAGCTTTTTCTAAAATCTTTGATAGACAGCAAAGTATACTAATAGGCCTCAGATCGCTAGCATGGCTTACGTTGTCTTTTTTGCCAATTGGTGTTATCACGGCATGCTTCCAATGAAGAGGAATCTGTCCAGATTGCAATGAGAAGTTAACAATATGTGTTATAACATTTAAACAGTATGGTAAACACAATCTCAGCATTTCCAAATTAATACCATCTACACCTGAGGCATTAGTCTTTATAGATTTTATGATATCCAAAATTTGGTGATCTGAAATATTCTGAAAGCTAAAACCAGTATTAACCTTCTCGTGTCTAGATACGTTGAAAAATGCTATTGTCAAGGGATCAGCAACAGTAGTATTGACTGAATTTATAAAGTGACTATTAATTTTGTCTGGATCCATTAAATGATCAGGAAGGTTGGACCTTTTTGATTTTTTGTGCACATCTAACTTTGTCAAGTTGTCCCAAAAAAGTTTTGAGTTTCTAATGTTATTTTTAAGATTATTTTCGATAAAAGCCTTTTTTTCACGTCGGATAGCCGCAGTCACATAGTTGCGTAGTTCCTTATAAGTATTCCATTTACATTGTGATTGCTCACTTGTTATATACAAACTTTTAAGAGACCTTCGATAGTCAGACAAAGCCAAGTCTCTCGCTTTCATCATCAGCTTTATGTTAGGTGTAACCCAAGGACAAAGTTTTTTAGTAATTTTAATTTTACGAATTGGAGCATGCACGTTAAATAAAGTATTTATTATATTTTCTAAATAACTTACCTTAAGTTCTATGTCAGGTAAACTTATCAAGTAATTCCAGTCAGCCCTAAGGGCATGGTTTTCGAAATTTGACATATTTATGCCTTTTAAGTTCCGGTTATAAATATATTTCGTTTGAGATTTTTCAACTTGTATGTCAAGGAAGCAATAAACCAAATGGTGGTCAGTACGTAGTTCCGGGATAAAGATTGCCTCACTGTGAGTAACTAAGCTAGAAGCATTTGTCCAAATATGGTCTAACAAGGTGCAACTCTCAGCTGTAACTCTGGTGGCCATTGAGATAATCTGTTCAAAATTAAGAATTGAGAAAAAATCTATTAACCATTTGTGCTCGGTACCCGCGACATTTAAATAGTTAACATTAAAATCTCCAAGACAAAATACGTAATCATTGTTAGATGTAATTTCACCAAAAAACTCATCCAACTGCTCAATCGATCTATAATTTGTGCACATGCAAAATGGTTTCTTACCTACAGTTACTTTCACTGATAAAAAATCTATATCACCGACACTACCAGCCGAGACAGGACTTACATGCTTAATATAATGACAGTTTTTTACATAAATCATAGCCCCTCCTCCTCTTCCTTCCTCCCTATCTTGCCTATATACTTTATATCCTTCTATATTGACCGCTAAATCTGAAACGTCTTTACATAGCCAACTTTCAGAAATGCAAAAAATATCAAAATCGTTATTATTCAAATATTCCTTAAGACTCTCAATCTTATTCAGAACTGATCTAATATTCAAATGGCCCAATACCAGCTTCCGACCTCCATTAACGTCGCTGTCAGGTATAACATCATAATTTACTAAGTTTACATTCATAAACGTTTTCTCCTTATACGGAAAAACAAAACAGAAATTATATTCTAAGGCGCCTCACAAACCGTAAAGTTAAATAGTAATGTACAAATTCCAAAAAATATGTACACAAAATGTACACGAGTAAATGTACATTAAGAAATAAAAAGAAACCGTTTCAGTAATGAACAAATGTGCGCTGTTAAAGCAAACAAATAAAAGTTATTTTAACCTAAGTATAGAGTATAAAAAAGGACTCGTTCAAATGAAGTACAAAAAATACTAAAATGCTAGGAACGTACAGCGATGCGAGAGTCGTCTACCGCGTCGATGAAGTCCTCGGTACCGGTAACTGCCAGCTTCCTACCATTTTTCACAGCATATATTCTTCCGTCCAGTGACCAAACATTAGTTAGTCCGAAATGACCAATAGCACTCTTCATCAATCTTATATTGTCGGCAGTTAA
Source organism: Callosobruchus maculatus (assembly GCA_951848785.1). Lineage (NCBI taxonomy): Eukaryota > Metazoa > Arthropoda > Insecta > Coleoptera > Chrysomelidae > Callosobruchus > Callosobruchus maculatus. The sequence continues at coordinate 7,789,070 of CATOUR010000100.1, forward strand.
ATCTTCTTTAATCACGTACGGGGTTTTCTTCAGGAGTTTCTTTTTATTATATAATAAGGATTTCATTTTATATGCAATCAATTGGACAAGTATAGGTCTGCATGTCCCTGGCTTGACTTTTCCTATCCTGTGACATCTGCCTATCTGATTGGCAGCTACGTCTATAGACAATTTATTTTTAAACAATAAAATAAGCTTATCTTCTGATTCAGCCGGTGTCTCATTTAGTCCTTCCTCGATTCCATAAACAATCAGGTTATTTTGTTTACACATGCGTTCAACATCATTCACTTGGAGACAAACCTTATCAATTTTCTTTGAATTTTCAGCAACCCTCGACAAGTACTCTTTCAGAGAATTTTCCATTTTATTAAGCCTATCATCCAGCTGCCTAACTATATAATCGGACTGCTGTTTACATACTTTCAGAATTAACTCTTCCATGGCCCCTGATGACAAATCATTATGTTGGGATTGCGAATTTGAACGCGTTTTTGTGGACATGACTTTATCGACGTGAACTAACCCAAAATTCGAGCGACGTAGTATTGATACAAATAGTAATTAGGTTTATATCACTTTTCTAGTGTAAACTAACACCGATCAAACTGCAATTTTCGTGACAGGAGACTCACCAGTTACAGGATTGATGTGTAAATTTTCAGAATTTTCAAACTGGTAACAGCGACACAGAGAACTGTTAAACGAGGAGCGCCACACAGCGTGTTACTCACGGCACATGTTGGAATCAATCAATATATATACTACTCCCAAGTGAAATCCGAACACTGGAAAAAAAAGGATTGCGGTTGATGGAATGTTGACGAATGCACTCCTTTAGCATTCGTCAACATAGAGACGAATGCTAGAGGAGTGCAGCATGCTTGTAATCTGGCTGTTGATAAACTCTAGAGGTACAGCCTCCCAAGCTGCCCTCACAGTATGTTCCAGTTTGTCCAGCGTGGTCGGAGGATTGGGTAAATCGCGTGTAATGACCAATTCAATCCCATATTTTTTCAAACAGCGATAAATCGGGTATTCTTGGAGCCAGGGGAGTACCCTGACTTCATCTTCCTGTAGGAACCTCATCGATACCCTTGTTATACTAGGCCGCGTATCATCTTGCTGGAAGAAACCTTCTTCGACGCCTCGGACATATGAAACGGCAATTGGTTCTAACACCTCATTTACATAACGCTGCGCAGTCATTGTGCCACGAATCACAAGTAAAGGTGATCTGCTGTTGAATGCAATGGCACCCCAAACCATCAAACCAATAATAGGACGGTGTGCATGGCGGTCAACAGCAAACTGGAGACCCCGTCGTTGCCCCGTCGTCGTCTTACGTGTTGGCGTCCATCATGTGCCCCTGGACGAAACCTGGCCTCGTCGGAGAAGGTCGTCGGATGCCTCTCAGCATGCCATTTTTGGTGATCTTGGCACCAGTCTAACCGCTGGCGAAGATGGGTTGCAGTGAGTGGAAGCACTAGATGCGAACGATATGGTCCTAAGCCCATTTCACTCAGTCTTTGGTAAGCCGTGCGGATTCGAATGGCCCTCCCTATAGCTGCATACCTAGGGTCAGCAGCAGCTCGAATGGATCGCATTCTGTCTCAAAGGGCCAGTAGTCTTAAATGGCGGTCGTGCTGGTCTTTGGTTCTTCTGCGTGCTCCAGAACTTCAAGCTCGCTACATTTGCCCTTCTGCGATCCATGCACGCCATGCTGTTACAACTGTAGCCACGCGACGCCCCATGGTTACAGCAATTGCTCTGAAAGAAGCACCACGTTCTCATGGCCTACTATCCGACCCCGTTCAAAGGGGCATAATTGTGTAAACTGGAGCTGTCGTCTTCTAGGGGCCATCTTAACACCGCCAACTAGTCCTTCGCCATAATTATCACAGATATCATCGTTTTTGAATCGACAAAAAGCCATGTCTTGTTTTTACACGTTTACAGCTTTTTAGCGGTGCCACGTAGGTAGATAGCGCCTGAATTAACAAAACGTGTTACATGTGCACTAGAGATGGTACTGCCAAGCTGTGTAAAAATTCTTCTTTTTTTCTAGATGTTCGGATTTCACTTGCAAGTAATATATTTACTAGATGAGTAGTCGCTCTACAAAAAATTCGGAATCCAGTAAGGCGGGCTTCTGATGGGAACGCAAAACATATTTTATTTTGTCCTCGAAAATAAAGTAGAATACCAAGGGACATCGAAAGGCAAAAAACTCTGTTTTTTCCTCATTAATCTGAAAAAAAAATACTTATTTTTTTAAGCTCAGTGGCTTATATCTTGCGGCAATGAACAATACTTCCAAATTACGAAAAAGTCCCTTCAAAACCCGTTTATTGAACAACAGACTATGAGTAGGTTTCAATTTTTTTCCTCAAAAACCAGGTGAGGTAATAAGAGACATCAAAAGACGAAAAATTAAGTTCTTATTTGTTTGATCCAAAAAACAACATCTAATGTTTTTAACGGTCAGTGGCATATGTTTTTTAGCTAACAGGGTCAGAGGTACAGCTGTAGTCAGCACATTTATCATGAATATAATAATATAGATTAAGCAAACTAAGAGGCTACCGTGTAAAAAGAATGATCTGACAATATTACCCCAACCTCCTGCAGTGGGCACTAGTCACCTTGACAGTTATAAGCAAAACAGTAAAGCATGAAGTGCGGCGTGTCAGTCTATCCTTAAATATCACGGTAAGAAAATTTTGAAAATCTTTAGAACCAACATCTGCACGTTAAAGTTACGTTACGAACTATTTTTCTCATAAATTTAATATAGACCTCATTAAAGTCAAGGCTCAACGGTTTCTGATATAAAATGTTTGGATCTAAAGTATTGAAAACCGTACCTAAATATCATTTAACAAACGCAGATAAGTATTACCTGTTTCTCGATTCTTTGTGTCAGTACGTTGATATCGTTCATTTGTTTGTATTGATCTTTAGTGAATTTTCTTTCAGCTTGTTTTAGCTCGTTCCTTAGCATTGCTATGATTTCGTCCTTTTGTTTTATCAGCAAGTCGCACTTTTCTTTCTGGTTTGCTATATCTTCGTGGATATGTAGAGTATCGTTGTACTTTTGGATTTTGGACCATTTCTCAGCAATTTCGTTGAACTTTTCGGTAGCAGCTTCAGCTTTTTCGACTAGGTGCTGTATTATTTTCTCTCTACCTTGAACGATGGAAGAGATGGGAGTTAGTTTTTTGGATAAAAAAGGCCGCATGGACATTGCCGACCATTCAACGAAGATATTCAACAAATGTTTCACATGGATTTTTTTTATAGAATTGCCACCTTCTTGCTTATCTATTGTATTATCTTATACCTCAAACGCTGGCGACAAAAGAAAGTTTAGCCCTAGTCAGGTTTCAGTTCACTTTGTGTATCCACCATTTCTATTTCTAAGCGAGGAATAAATAGCTATTTTAACGTTGGCAAGCGCTTGTTTCTCGCTTTCCGTTCTGAATGCTGCAACCGTTTTTGTTTCTGTCGGCAATTATGTACAGAGACCGCTGGTTTGTCTTCCTTTTTGGTCTACTAATTCCATTACCAGGGGCTGGTTCATAATTTACCTCATTATCGCTGTCCGAGCGCTTAAAGTACGGCCAAAGAGATAGCTCACCCGCTAGATGGCGCTGTTACCTTGTGCCTCAACCCACCATGGCGATAGCTGTGGCTGGACGTTATTTTAGAGAGATATTATATCAGGAGCACATATTCAACCAAGCAATAGGCGATGTCGAAGATGGAATAAAAATTAAATGCAGGACACTAAACAACATGCGTTACGCAGACGACACGGTTGTCATTGCAGACAATCCAGAAACTCTTCAACGCCTAATCAACAAAGTTGTAGAAGCAAAAGATCAATTCTGCATGAGATTAATGTAACAAAAGCTAACATAATGGCCACAACAAGGTCTCCAAAACCAAAGCTGAATATAAACATCTATTACACCGCAGTAGAGAAAATAAGAAATTTAAATATCTTGTAGACCCTGACGATAAAGCCAGATCACGTATAGAACAAGCCAGAGCCATATTCCTCAAGATGAAACACCCACTATGTAACGCAACCTTGAACTTAAACTTAAGATAACGTTTTCTGAAGGCATACCGTCACTCATTTCTCTTGTATGGAGCAGAAACCTGGACATTAAAAGTGGATGCAATGAACAGACCTAAGGCTTTTGAAATGTGGACCTTCTGTAGACCATTCAACATATGTATATCTAACTATGAAGTGCTTAAACGTATGAGAAGAAAAAGAGAATTACGACGAAGAAAGACCTCTTATCTGGGCCACATATATCGTAACAACAGATATACTGAAACTCATAATAGAAGAAAAAGTCGAAACAAAACGTGGTTCTGGTCGCGGACAACATTCATGATTGAGGGTCGTATTCATAGTCGATACTTAAGGGTTCCTTTATACTTGAGGGTTCCTTACGTAAGGGAAGAAATGTCAACATGACATGTCAGCATAACATTTCGTTGCAGTCAAGGCGATTTTGTTGGTTAATTTTGGGGTACGGTGTTGTCAGTTTCTGTCACATCCGGAAAAATGTCCGCCACAAAACACGAAATACTGGCACAAAACAAAAAGAGAAAACATCAAAATCCGTAGGCATAGGTATAACAAATTGACATATATTTTAAATATGACAACATCGCCAAATAATTTGGCCGTCTGGTAGATGTTGTCTAAAAGGGGTGATACACGTACGAGCAAGTACGCGTACTTATGGCTCGACGACCTTTTTCGCCTGTGTGTCACCGTAAGTACGTGTACTTTAAAACCGTCGCGCAAACCGCCTGCAAGCCATCTGGTTTGAAATCTTGCTTGTAGCTTGTCTCGGCTCGTACTGCGAGCCGCGAGCCACAACTTTGTTTCAGCAGGCCATCGATGCGCAACGCTTGTTGTACTTGGCGTTTGTTAAAAGTTTTGCGTATTTAGGAAAATTATCAAAATGATTTCAGCTTCACGTGTGTCACCGCGTCGAGCCGAGTAAGTTCGCAAACTTAAAAACCGCGTACTTAAAGTTCGTACGTGTATCACCCCTTTAAGAAACAGACACACAAGGAAAGCCACACCTGAGGGACCTTTGAGTAACCCTCAAGTATCCCTTGGGAAATACTCAAGGGATACTTGAAAAATGACTATGAATAGGGCCCTAAGAAATATACTCGATTGGACTGGTATGAATACATGATCTTTAATTCGTATCATCACATGTTTAAAAATATTCTTGCGAAGGGTTTTATAGCTTCGGAAAGATTTGACCTGGAAAAAAATGTGGTGCACGTACATTTTAGAGATTCATGGTGATATCTGAACCACCATCAAATACTTATTTAAAGAAGTGCAGGTGCCGAAAAAATGGACGATGATATGCATCCACAACACATGTGCGCGGACACCTGTCATTGATATACTCGTAGATAGACTCCTGAAGATGGGATAATATTAATAAGATTAGTTTACAAGACGGGTAAGCATAACGTTATTTTGACAAGTATTTGAAAAAATATTCCAACTCTGAGCTGTATCAGAAGATCAAGACTCGTTCTGCAATGTAGACGACACGTCGCCCAGACATTTGGTGTCACTTATGTGAGCTCCGGCCCATGCTGGAATTTGGGGTATTGAAACGTCGGACGCGCTTCCAAGACGAGGGTTGAGAAATAATTTCCTAGACCCTGAGCCGGTTGTGAGGCTGGCAACAGGCACCATTAGGAAGAAAACAGAGGTGTCGTTGCACAGTCAACATCTTATGAGATTTATGAGATGGAAAGAAATCTCTGGACATCTGCTAGAGATCTTATTTTAGGACTTCTGGCCAAGGTGGGGCGGTTATGCCTCTCAATGGGCAGAAGTCGGCTAAGGTTATAAGGTTACTTGTGAGCCTGCTACCTGGCCATGACACCTCCAGACGTCACTTGTATGTGATAAGGGTGACAACCGTCCTGAAATGTGCACGCTGTGGTTAGGAGGAGGAATTCTCGGCACACATTCCATGTCGCTGTGATGCCTTTGGGTATCACAGGCAGACCATAGTAGTTTCAAAGGTCCTCGACATAAGATGGATAGGATTTAAGGTCATCCTCACTTTTGTAATGAGAGCTGGACTTGGGAACTAAAGCAAGGAGAGGTGCAGAAGGGCCCGCTTGTATGCCTATGCACTGGTGGTTCTTTCCACTGGTAAGCCCCTCTCATTATTTCAAGGATTGTATAACTTTGTGGAACTACACACCTGATTTTCGACAAGGAGTAGAGATTCTTTCTAGACAAGATAAAATATTGACTTACCAACGACGGCAGTATTGATAGAGTATAGCAGAGTATTTATTGACTATTAATTGTACAATGTATATTATAGCAAGTCAGTTCCAAAAAAAATAAAACAATGAAAGAAGATTTATACATATCACCTACGTTAAATAGATAACAACAACAAAATAAAGAACAAAATAGCACAAGTGCGTGTGTTATAAGAAATTATACGAAATTGCTTTCGAGGTATTCCTGAGTTGCATAAAAGCATTGTGATAGTAAAAAAATTTTAATTGAGACTTCGAGTTTTTATTAGATAGTTTCTTTAATGACTCAGGTAAGTTGTTGTATAAATTGTAATTTAGTGAATTTGTACTTGATTTTTTTTTAATTTATGAATAGGGATCAGATCGGCAGTTCAATTTTTTTATGATCTTGACGTAAGGGTTTACAATGAGCACAATAATGAGCAAGCACCACATAAGATCCGAATCATCTTTCTTTGTAACCTAAAAATAGAAATACCTGTCGTACTTTGACCCCATAAGGGGATCGCATATGTAAGCCTAGAATTATACGAAAAGTTCTTGATATAACTCTTGTCACAAAACCTGCACACGGAGATAAATATGAACTCTACTTGTCTGAACGTTACTTTGCACTCTAACAAGGTACTTATTCAAATGCGAGTTCTTATCCTGCATCATTGTAACAGCAAATAGTTTACGCTTTACGTTGCTTACTAAAAATTCGCTCGTCTTGAGTTAACTGTACGCTAGCGTTCCCTCAGCGTAAAGTGTATACAACTTCCCTTCTCCATTTAAATGGAAGTCTGTAGAAGACCGGGAAGCGTCATGCAACTCGGAAGTTCAGGCCCATAAGGACAACTTACAGGCGGATATCTCCTTACCAACTAAATTGGCGGAAAACATTCTAGCTATACAGCCGAGCAGTGGCGGCGTTCTGTACAAAGTGTATTAATTTAACCTTAGAGGGTTAAGCATATTATTATATTAGAAATTACAACTAATCTTTAATCAAACTGACGACTAGAACAAAAGCAACCATAAATAATCAATTCTCAGTGATAGAATCTCCTACTACAGATCAACACGTTTTTATACGGGGTGAGTTTCTAGTACCGGTCGATAACTCCACTACTGTAGAAGATAGCGAAAAAAGTTGTATATAAAAGTTGTAGCCAAGGATATGATCCTTGCTCAGAAATTATTTAGATTTATACAGGGTGATCCATAACTACGTGGTGATGCAAACGTGCATTTTTTTTAATGAGACACCCTATATATTATTCCACATTCAAATGCTACTAATGATTTCCGTTCTTCCAATGTAGGGCATTGTTACATTATACAGGGTATTCCAAAAGTTATGACCATTTTTATATTCAAATCGCTGTCAAACGAACGTACACATAGAAAGATTAAAAATATCCTCTAGTTTTAAAATCGCCTATAAAAAAAGCCCCCGACGTATATTCGTATGGGTGGTGTAGAATGCAAAATCCAGATTTTCCCTTTTTCTTTAAGTGTAACCCCCAATATTTTATTATACCAAAGAACTGCTTTCAATATGCTCTTTCATCTTTGTATAGCATTTATTGTACCTACGTCCATCAGTTTCCGAGATATTATGATTTTTCGGTAAATATAAAATATAGCTTCTATTTGTGTACTGTAATTTATTTATTTTGAGAAAGTACCATCGAATTTACTTTTTATTTAACGAACAACTACATTATAAGGTCGTGATAGTATTCGATGAAGTCAAAACCATAAACCATCGAGATAATAAAGGCAAGTATGGTGAGTAACCAATTTTGTAGGCGCGATGCATAATTATCAAACAGATTTATCAGGTAGGCTTTGAAAAATTGACAGTTTTCATAACCTGCTCAGTGATTCCGTACTGTGTGAAAAACCAGCTTTAGAAATTAATTTTTCCATCCAGGGTATTTAGGAAAATCTTTGAGAAATTGCCTACTCGCCTCTAGAATATACCAAGTGTTTGAAAGATTGCAGAATCGTTTTATTTGGACTGTGTCGTTTAATATTCTATAGCCTACCTAATAGATCTGTTTGATAATTATGCATGACGTCTATAAAATGGTTTCCTCAGTACACTTGACCTACATTATCTCGTTAATTCAGTGTTTAGGCTTGATCATGGCCTTATGTTTTAGTTTTTTGCTAAGCAAAAATAAAATTTGGTAGTATTTTCTCAAAATGAATAAATTTTAGTAAATAAATAGAAGGTATATTTAAAATTTGTAAAAAATCGAAATATCTCAAAAACTAATGAATGTAGCTATCACTAGTGCTACACAAAGATGAAAGAGCATATTAAAAGCAATTCTTTAGTATAATAAGATATTGGGGGTTACATTTAAAAAAAAGAGAAAATCTAGATTTTGTATTCTACATCACCCTGTATACGAATATTCGTCGCGGGCTTTTTTTATAGCCGATTTTAAAACTAGAGGATATTTTTTATCCATCCGTGTTAAAAAAATGATTTTTTATTCACTTTTTGATATACGGTACGTTGATTTGACAGCGATTTGGATATAAAAATGATCATAACTTTTGAAATATCCTGTACAATGTAACAATAAACTATATTGGAAGAACGGAAATCATTGGTAGAATTTGAATAATATATAGGGTATCTCATTTAAAAAAATGCATGTTTGAATCACCACGTAGTTATGGATTGACCTGTATAAATCTAAATATTTTTTGAGTAAGATGCATATCCGCAGCTACAACTTTTATATACAACTTTTTTCGCTATCTTCTACAGTAGTGGAGTTATCGACCGAGCCGGTACTAAAAACTCACCCTGTATGTACAGAGAAGCGAAATACTTAGTGATCAAGTTAAAATACCAATGGTTCACTCTTCATGGTTCTTCAAAGTAGATTTCCTCTTCGTGTCATAACAGGCACGCTTTTCAGTGAACGGTATTTTTTGGCTCTTTTACCCTGATGTGATAGATAATTAACAAGTTATTGCAGGCAGCCATAAAATACAAAAAGGCACATTCCTTTGTTTTTGTTGAAATAGACATCATGGACTTCATTTGGAGGCCAAAATCGTTAACCAACTCTTCCAGCTGCTTACTTAGAAGCATAGTGGTAGTAATAACACTCCAGTCAAAATTATCAGTAAAAGAGGCTACAAAAAACAAAATGTTGGATAATATGGATTGCTACGTACTACGTACCCTTCTGCAGATAACCTGTCTGATATAAAATGAAGCAGCCAAGCACCAGCGGCAGATGGCATATGAGGCGTAGTGGAGCATGTGGGTTAGAGATACTGTACACAAGGCATAGCTTTCAGAGTGGCATTATTTATAACACTACACTATACGAATAAATTAATAAACATTTACACATACACACTACGGCTTGTTCATTTTCTCAGTGCTAATATCTCCCATGTTTTCCAGCAAACAAACACAAAATATTTTGCGCGCTAAGCCGATGACTTTCTGAATAACTTAAATTATCACTGTTACAATGAGGGACAACATTAAACAATAATCGCAAAAACATACTTGAACACTGTGTACCTTATATACTTAAGTTTGAACTTACCTTTTTAGAAACAACTGCCTTTAAGATGACAAAGCTAATGTATTGTAAATCAGCTGCAGAATAATAAAAAAAAAACACTTCCTGTTCTAAGTGCGGTCCTGTCTCCATGTGTCTTATAGATATGGCTCTAAGTTCGCGGCGCGAGACGGAAAAGCCAAGTATTTCTTCTTCAACTTGGACGCTTGGACCATTCGAAGCTAAGTTGCCCAGCGTGTCCACTATGATGCGAATACAAATTTACTAATATCCTTGTGTCTCTAGCTCTTTGCACGAGATGGACAAAATCGACGGCGATAGGGTGAATACGGCCAAGAAAACCATCAGGATACACTCGCGAAGTCCGAGAGGCATTCTGGCCACATTCACATACACTAAAATCACATTATCACATTTATGCTCTGCTCCGTTGTAAACTGGATTTTGTTGTTTTTTGCTGGTACGTACATGTATGTTCCGCTCCGTTGTAAACCGGAGCGTTTCGTGTTTTGCCTATACTTTCATGTTATCGCGCAGAGACAGAATTAGCAATAAGGATTCCATTATCGGTCAATATCTTGATATCCCTAAATATTTTGGTTATATGTAACTGGGAAAAATCACTCCTTTTGGCCAGTACTATATGCCCTTTGAAGCAAAGTTCCAACTGAGGAAGCATCCTGAATATATAATACTGTAGATCGTTGGAATTAACGTTTGGCGTTTCATAGTAGTTATTACAGGATGTATGAGGTGAGCCAAATTTAGGGTGTGACTCTATTTTTCTGATAGAACTCAAACTATTTCGAATCTTTTCCGATTCTTTATTGTATTGCAAACATTAGCCTTTCCATTTATAAGTTAAAGATAATATGAGCAAATGGCCTCCACGACTCTTCTTGCAGTACATAATTCTGCGACTAAAATTCCTTATAACATTTTGGCATACATGAGGTTGTATTTGACCAATTACACGCCGGATTTCGTCTTTCAACTCCGGACTCGTTTTGAGGTTGTTGGCATAGACTTTTCCTTTCACGTAGCCCCAAAGAAAGAAGTCCATTGGGGTTAGATCGCAAAATCTCGGCGGACAATCAACATCACCTTTCAATGAAATCAAGCGATTGGGAAATTTAAATTTCAAAAAATCGATGGTTTCTCCTGCAGTGTGACTCTTCGCTCCATCTTATTGAAACAACATGCTGTCAGTACCCATACAATCTAATATCGGCCACAAAAAGTTTTCCAACATCGCTCGGTAATTGACGCCACTCACGGTGGCCGCTTTTCCATCAGGTTTTTCGATGAAATACGCCCCATTCACTCCTTGCGCTGAGAATCCACACCAAACAGTGGCCCGTTGTGGATACATGGATACCTCTGCATACGCCCTTGGATTTTCATCGCCCCAGATGCGGCAGTTTTGTCTGTTGACGTAGCCATTCAATTGAAAATGAGAGTCGTCACTAAAAATGATTTTTTCGTAAAAACAATTGTCACAGCTGCTCTAAGATCCAGATAGCAAACGTTCGAGGTCTTCCGTGATCATTTGGCAATAGTTCCTACGTCAACTAAATTTTGTACGCATGGAAACCCAAATCGTCTTCCAAAATTCGCCGCAAAGAGCCATAAGGGATGTTGACTTTCAACATGTTGACTGTCGGCGACACTCTCACGAATTGCTTGAATGTTTTCGTTTGAATGCACTGAACGCCGATGCGGAACATGTCGTAGGTCACACAACGAACAGTTGATTCGAACTCCTGCACCATTTTTTGTATAGCCCTCTCAGATGGTCGATCAAATCGACCGTGTTCACTTCGGAGCTTGCAAAATGTGGTTCTCACAGAACTTGTGTCTTCGTAGTAAGTTTGAATAACTTTAACACGCTGTTGAACGCTAAACGACGACATGGTTACAAATGGTATTGACTGTAGGTGTCATGTGTGAGATCTGGAATGTCAAACGATTTGACGTTTAGAAAAAATACACGTTTGATTTTCTAACCCTAAAGTTGGCTCACCCTTTATTTAATCATAATTATATGTACTGCAGGAAGTCTGTATTGGTACCTAATAGGCGTTTAATAGTTTACGATGTTTGTAAGTACTATCTGTATTACCTATTCAAAAGTAGTTTGTTAAGCACTGTATAATTTAATGAAAGTAGACAAAATAATTAGCACAGGATTAAGGCTTCACCATTCTTTACTATTTTCTAAAATCTGTAGATCCTGTTGAAACACCCTCTAGTGAAAATCGAGACTCTTAAGAAGTGCACACTGAGTTGTAGTATCGCTTTCTCATGCGCCGAGTTTCTCGGAAGTGGGTCAGTGTAAACCCCCCAAAGCTACCCTAATACGAAACATAACATGACACCAATTTAGCGTCTTTGTGACGACGGTCCGGGTCCTCAGGGCAACTTTCAAGACGTAAGCAGATTTGCCGGCATCGTATCGCACTATTTGCTGGAGATTGCTCCCAGAGAGCCACCGTCCGCCGACAGGGATGCTCGAAAGATAGCGAGAACTCGTCTATCCAGTGGCAGTTTTGACCCGCATTTCGGCGGGTTGAAATTTATATAGAATAATAATACAACGAAACAGTTCTTTATTTGTGATATTTACAAAAAAATGGAGTCAAGTTGATTGACTCGGCACTTCCCACACATAACAGTAATACCCGTTTATTATTTTCTTATAGCATGAAGTTATAGTCTGAGATTCCCTTGCAACCAAAGCATCGCCCACCCGCCCGCAGAAAACAACTAACACAAAACTCTCGTAAATAATTATCTCTTTGTAAGAACTAGGACGACACAGTTTTTATTCAATCTTAAACTCTTATCTTAATCGCATGGCATGCCGATCTTTCGATATTTAAAAACAGATCATATTACCAGTATTAAACCTGGGGGGCAATGAAATGTGTTCCAGGGCTGACCCCCATCCTATCTCAGCCTATTTTGAATACTCCAAAAATAAAAACAGAAAACGATCAGAGATCCCTAAAGCCCTCAAAAACATAGTTTGACAACTCCTTACCAGTTTTTCAACCCCCAACCCCCCAACCACCCCAATTTCACCCCCACCCAAAAAAAGTAAAAAACGATCAGGAACCCCTAAAACGTCTAAAAACGAAGTTTGAGCTGTTTTTAGATTCTTAGTTTTTTCATTATTTCTGCGCCGCCACTCACACGATTTATAAAAACCATACGCATTTTTCATCCTCGCCACGGTAATAGTACTGTCTCAAAATTTCATTAAAATCAATTGAATAGTTTCCGCGTTACACAATATCGGACGATCTTAAGCGATACTCGTATGCAAACGTCAGAAAATTCGGTTGGTTTCTGTAATAGGCAAGCCACCTAAAAAAGTGATCTATGCCGCTACGTCTTCCTTCACAGGTCACTGGATAGCCTGTGGTAAACTCAACACTTGGGAATGAAGGTTCATTTTAATCAAACAATCTTATTGATGTTCTCATCGTGAATACCCCGTTTATTTCCTATTTTTACATCACTACCTATCCTAATTCCAATGTTTATTGTTTATTGCAATTAATGCTTACTTAACTTCTTACTTATACACTGCTCAACACTCACGAAGCACACGCACAAATGTATACTGCCTTACCTAGTTACATCATACATTACACTTCCCAGGGGATGTGAGAAAAAAATATTTGAGCTCATAAATATTTTTTTCTATTTGTTATATGGCTTAACTCTATTCTTACGAATGTCACTTAAACATCCATTACCTAAATCTACTAATATGTTTGGCGATATTTCGCTTTCTACTCTATATGGGCCCTTATAAATTGGTTCTAACTTATTGCCTACTTCTGACTTAATCAAAACTAAGTCGTTTTTGTTATAGCTTTGAGAATGTACTCTAGCATCGTATATGCGTTTACGAACTTCTTTTGATTCTAGTAAATTGTTTCTTGCATCGTTACATGCCCTTTGTAATCGATACTTCAATTCCAAGGGATATTGGTCAAAATTGTATATAGGCTCCAGTTGAGTAGCAAGGTTATTAGGGAGTCTTGCTTGCCTCCCAAATATGAGTTCAAATGGTGAATACTTTGTTTCTGTGTGGACTGTAGTGTTATAAGCAAAGCAAAACAAACTTCGAACCCATGACTATAACTACTACTGCTTCTGCAGCATTCGAAAAAATATTTTTAGACATTGTTGGACCACTAGAAGCAGATATAGACGAAAACCGTTACATTTTAACCCTTCAATGTGAACTAACGAAATACGTTGAAGCTTATCCTCTTAAAAATAAAGAAGCACCTACAATTGCTAGATCATTTGTTGACAATTTCATCTTGAGATATGGAGTCCCTAGTACAGTAGTTACAGATAAAGGCGCCGAATTTCTTTCTAAAGTATTCAAGGAGACATGTAATCTTCTTGATATCAAACAACTAAACTCAACACTTGGGAATGAAGGTTCATTTTAATCAAACAATCTTATTGATGTTCTCATCGTGAATACCCCGTTTATTTCCTATTTTTACATCACTACCTATCCTAATTCGAATGTTTATTGTTTATTGCAATTAATGCTTACTTAACTTCTTACTTATACACTGCTCAACACTCACGAAGCACACGCACAAATATATACTGCCTTACCTAGTTACATCATACATTACATTCTGGCAGGGTCGCCATGTGGTAAACTCAACACTTGGGAATGAAGGTTCATTTTAATCAAACAATCTTATTGATGTTCTCATCGTGAATACCCCGTTTATTTCCTATTTTTACATCACTACCTATCCTAATTCCAATGTTTATTGTTTATTGCAATTAATGCTTACTTAACTTCTTACTTATACACTGCTCAACACTCACGAAGCACACGCACAAATATATACTGCCTTACCTAGTTAAATCATACATTACAAGCCCATTATGATTTTTTTCACATTTACAGCCCCCACCCCCAGCCACCCCAATTTCACCCCCAGTCAAAAAAAAGTAGAAAATGATCAGGAACCCCTAAAATGCCTAAAAACGAAGTTTGAGGAATATTTGATTTTTTTTTTGTTTTTTGCTAATTACTCCGTCACCCATGGACCGATTTTCAAAATTATAGCAGCATTAGCTTCCACGTCGCACAATACAGAATGATCTTAAGCAATATTCGTAATGTATACAAAAAAGTCCCGTGGTTTCTGTAAAAGGCAAGGCAATGTCCGGATGACGGACCTAAAAAAAGTATGTCGCTAGGTAGGTATTTCCTCCGGAGCCTATTATGAGTACAACAATTTTTTCAGTTCTACAGCCCACCAGCCCGAGCCACCCCAATTTCAACCCTACCCAAAAAAAAAGTACAAAACGATCAGAAACCCCTAAAACGCCTAAAAACGAAGTTTGAGGAATATCTGAATTTCTTTGTTTTTTACTAATTACTGCGCCGCCATTGCACAGATTTCCAAAATTATATGGTCATTACCCACTACGACCCAACAGCACAGCGCTGCCCAAATTTACTGAGATTATTAGGCTATAAGAATGACAGACAGACAGACAGACATACCGACAGGCATACCGACAAACAAATCGACAGACAAAATCGACAGACAAATCGACAAAAAGACCGACAGACAGCGACAGCCAGACCGACAGACAGACAGACCGACAGAAATGAGTGACGTGAAATTTCGTTATGTAGATACCATAAAATGCCCAAAAAGTGTATTATCTCAAAATGCTATCAAGTTTTCAGAAATAATCTCTCCCAAATTATTGACAACCTCAAAGGTGCCAACATGGTTTTCACAGGCGGATCGAAGGTACCGCGGTATTGCGTATTCCTGGACACTGTTGCCGATGGCTTCAATCTTCTCCGCGTTTAATAGTCTACGGAAGGTCCACATTTCAAAAGCCTCGAGTCTGTTCATGATACACACTTTTAATGTCCATGTTTCTGCTCCATGCAAGCGAACTGAGTGCACCTATGCCTTTACAAAACGATATCTTAGGTTCAAGTTCAAGATTGCGTCAAATAGTAGATCCTTCATCTTTAGGGATGTGGCTCTGGCTTGTTCTATGCGCGAACTTACTTCAACGTCAGGGTCTATATTTTTTGTTATGCAGCTGCCAATATATTTAAATTTCTCAACTTTCTCTATTACGGTGTCATAGAGGTTTATGTTCAGTTGTGGGCTTGGAGATCTTGTTAAGGACATAACTTTAGCTTTTGTTACATCAATTTTCATGCCTATATGGTTAATTTCCTACATCTAAAATTGTTGATCAGGCGTTGAAGGGCTTCTGTAGGTAGTATAAGCTGTGCAAAAGTATAGTTGGGCAATACCTGTTTAACTTAATGAGAGAAGATGAAATATTATACATTATAAAATATTCTTATAACAAGCATCCTTTGTCACTGAACCAGACCGCCATCATACCAGCGACACTCTCATAACGTCAAACAACCTTATCTCAGACCGTTTTCACGAGCGCATCTTAGAATCAATATCGCAAAGTTTCTTATCCACAGTTTATCCATTATCCGTTACGAAAGCTCTGGTGGAGATAGCTTCGCCACATAGAACGGAATGGACCATCCTTTGGTGTTTTCTATACGTTGGCGTTGTGAATCGCGTTCTGTGCTGAGGTCGTTTACGTCCATTATGTCAGCGAGTTTATGTGCCCCCAGCGTTCGTTCGTAGCTCTAGCTCCCAGCGCCGATGGCGATGGCAGCATCCGGGCATCGTCTTGCCGGCCAGATTGTCGAGGAAACATTTCGACTATGCGCTCGCTATTTCCGGAGCTCCGGTTTCTACGTATCATGGTCCGCAAAGGAACCGTTTAGCTAAGTGTCAAATTACTTACTGGGTGGACTTCGACATCTACCATTCTCCCTTCCTTTTTTTAGAAGAGGTTCTTCGGATGTAGGGATAAAATACAGCAGTACTTCATCCGTACATCCGAAGCACCTCTTCGACTAAAAATAAAAAATGGAGTCAAGTTGATTGACTCAGTTCTTCCCACACATAATGATGATACCATTTTATTATTTCCCATTGTATGAAGCTATAGTCTAAAATCCCCTTGCAACTAAAATATCGCCCATCTGCCCCCAAAAACAACATTCAATACAAAAAACCCTCGTAAATAGTTTCTTGCGTCTCCCTCCTTTGGAACTAGGACACCACACTTTTTTCTGCATGCTTCAACTGGACGGTGCGAAACGATCAAGAGCCTCCAACCCGTCTAAAAACCAAATTTGAGCTAATTCTATGTTTCTGGTTTTTTTATTATTGCTGCGCCGCCACTGACACGGTTTTTCAAAAACCGAGTCGTTTTCCATTTTCGCAGCGGTAATAAATTCTGTGTCAAAGTTTTATTAAAATCAATTCAATAATTTTCGCTTTACACAATATGCATAGAACAAAGTAAAGCAAAACTCGTATGTACAGATTACAAAATTGATTTCTGTAATACGCAAGATAATTTTCGGATGGACATAAAAAAGTGTATTATGACGCTAGGTATTTCTTCTACAGGTCAATGGACAAACTATTATGAATACAACAAATTTTTCAGTATTACAATCCCCCACCCCCCCAACCGCCCCGATTTCACCCCACCCAAAAAAATTGAAAATGATGAGGAACCCGTAAGTTTGAGCTGTTTTCATATTTTTTGTTCGGATGTACGTGAAAGTGTATTATGCTGCTAAGTTTTTCATTTAAAGATCAATGGACAACCCATTATGAGTCGGTACAACAAATTTTTCAGTTTTACAACCCCCCACCCTCCAAGCACCCCAAATTCAACCTGATCAGAAACCCCTAAAACGACTAAAAACAAAGTTTGAGCTCTTTTTATATTTTTGGTTTTTTTATTTTTGCTGCGAGGCCACTGACCCGATTTTTCCAAAATATACGCGTTTTCCATCCTCGCCGCGGGAGTAATACTGTGTCAAAATTTCATTAAAATCAATTGAAAAATTTTTGCGTTACGCGATATCGAACGATCTAAAACAATACTCGTATGTATACATCACAAATTCTAAGTCCCGTGGTTTCTATAATAAGCATGCAACGTTCGGATGGACCTAAATGCCGCTAGGCTTTTCATTCACATATCAATGGACAGCCCATTACGAATACAACAAATTTTTCAGTATTACAACCTATCGGTGTGGGAAGTAAAAATGCAGTCAAGTTGATTGACTCAATACTTGCCACACATAACGGTGATGTAGTTTTATTATTTTCCCATTGCATGAAGCTATAGTCTGAGATTCTCGTGAAACCAAATCACCGTCCGCCTGCCCTCAATAAACTTGCAACACAAAAACTCTAGTAAAAAGTTTCTTGCATCTCCCTGCTTAGGAACTAGAACGACACAGTTTTTATTCTGCGAGCTTCATCTGAATGAAACGAAACGATCAGAAACCCCCAAATTGCCTAAAAATGAAGATTGAGCTATTTTTATATCTTTAGATTTTTTATTATTGCTGCGCCACCGCTGACACGATTTCTAAAAACCATACGCATTTTCGATCCTCGCCACGGCAATAATGTTGTGTCGAAAGTTATTAAAATCAATTCCAGGTTGCACAATACAGATCGATGTAAAGCAGTACTCGTATGTAACATACATCAGGGAAAAATCAAAGTCCCTTGATTTTTTAGGTCCGATGGACCTAAAAAAGTGTATTATGACGCGAAGTCCTTGTTTCGCAGGTCAATCGAGAGACTGTTTTAAATGCAAAAACTTTTTCAGTTTTGGCACCCTCTACCCCTCAACCACCCCAATTTCACCCCCACCAAAAAAAAAATAAAAAATGATCACGAACCTCTATGACGCCTAAAAAAACGAAGTTTGAGCTGTTTGATAATTTTTGTTGGTTTATTGTTGCTGTGCCGCCACTGATACGATGTCTAAAAACATCACGCGCTTTCCATTCTTGGCACGGTAGTAGTACCGTGGCAAAGTTTCACTAAAATCAATTTCATAATTTCCACGTTATTCAATACAGAACGATCAGAAGCAATATTCGTATGTCTACCTATATCAAAAAATTCTAAGTCGCTTGGTTTCTGCAGTAAGCAAGGCAATGTTTGGATGGACCTAAAAAAGGGTGTTATTCCGATAGGACTCTCTTTCACAGGTCAATGGGCAGCCTATTATGGATACAACAAATTTTTGTTTTATACAACCCCCCACTCCCCAATCACTTCACTTTTGCCACCACCCAAAAAAAAACGCAGAAAATCATCAGGAAATCCTAAAACGCCTAATAACGAAGTTTGAGGAATATTTACATTTGTTTGATTTTTGCTAATTACTCCGCCGCCAATGCAGCGATTTTCAAAATTATAGCAGCATTACCCACTGGGACTACATAGTATACCGGTACCCAAATTTCATCACAATCCATGCAACGGTGACTGAGATTACGAGGCTATAAAAACGCGCACAGACAAACAGACCGATAGACAGACAGACAGACCGACGGACATGAGTGACGTGGATTTTCGTTTTCGTTTAAACATCATAAAACGCCCAAAAAGCGTATTATCTCAAAATCACCGATCAGTGTGGGAAGTAAAGATCGGGATGATCGTGATTTTCTACTGTCGTCTCCCTCCCTACTCAGCAAACTCAAAAAGATGGTACTTTATTGAGACACTGTTGGCTTTTCAAGCATTAATTTATATCGATTGGTAGCCGACTATCTGCAACAAAAATAATAATGTGTAGATATTTTACCCGAAAGCCAGCAAGCATGCTGTCTACTCGTTAAGTCAAATTGTAGTAAAGAATTCCGGAAAAAATCTAATTCTAGTGGGATTCAAATCCATGTTTGTTCTATTATCTAGCTATATATCATTCAAAGGTACTCGACGAGAACGAGTACAACGACAGCAGTCGCAGCATCTGGAGATAGAAAATAAAGTGATGAAGTTAATTTTTAATGTTAAAGCTATCTGAGTTGCTGATGGGTGTAAAAATTCTATTTTTGAACGAATCAGATACATAAGAATCTGCACAAAGCAATCATAGTAAAACGCCAAATATGCGTAACAAGCAATTGCTTAGCCAGAAGGCCGTAACTGTGCACGGATCTGCAGTCACACCCTAGGTGGTTAGTTTTTGCTACGCAATCGTACCTAATAGGTGGTCTATTTTGACTGCTGAGTAGAAAACTAGCATTTGTTATTTTAATATATTTTTGATATCAAAAAATGAGGCAATAGGCATTCTAAATATAGTGAGGTTAGATGCATTGCATCGTTATAGTTGTTTCAAATTTTTTGTGCACGTAACTGTGTATTCGTATAAATACTAGAGCGAAATTAATACCTAGGTATGCTTAGATGCATCATAATTTGAAGTTGTTAACGTCCATTTTTATGAGTTGCTACAGACCTCTTTAATTCAGTTCTGTTTGAACTCTTTGCTAGTATAAACCGCTAGTTTGTTACTTACTATGAAGAATGCGCCAGTAGTACCAAAGCAGGAATCATAAATATGAAATACAATTATTTATACAACTGGGAAGATCGTACCTCTCAGTATAGATTGAAAAAAGTCTGACCCAGCTCTTATCTAATTAAAATGATGCATCTAAAGTTTGTACGCAGAAAATTCAGAATCCAGTTCCCAAAAACGGATATCCTTAATTTTTTGCCTTGACGAGCAGACAGATGCATTTTCGTAGTAATCATGCCTAGAAATAGGTTACGGGTTATATTTTTGGGAAACTACCTTTACCGTCAGAGTACTAAGAGGAGGTGAATTAGGGTTAAGATAACTAGTTATCTTTTATTAAGTTAATAAAGTGGACACTCAATTTTCTTCAAATGAAAGATATTTTATATTTAGTGTCTCTAATAAAAGTTATGCTACTTTGTCAATGCATAATTTACGATAACTTATTTCTCCAGAACTATTCTGAAAGTCAATTACAATTTCAACCTATCTATCATGAATCAAAATCTGAATCCAATAAACAAAATCTGAAGAAACTACTAAAATTTTGCGGAAAATTCACTACGAATGTTACCTTTCACCTATAGGTTTCGGAAACGATTGACATTTAACAAAATACAAAACTTCGATTTTCTCAAAGCAACAGTTTTGTAGATATGCTCATTTGCACGGCAGTATGGGGGTTGGGCCCTCTTAGGGAAAAACTGACATCGACTATTTTGAATCTTTTAAGCAAGAGGCCTTCCCAGGTAGAGCTGTCACCTTTTTGGTTTTTATTTTCATAGCGTCCCGGGGTAGGAATCAAAAAACGTTTCCTCAGTGTAGATTGCATCTAGTTCGAGTCAAGACGTCAAGTCGAGTCGACTAACACCCCTTTTGCCTCAACAACTCAACCGGTTTAATTAAGTTAGGTTAGGTAATGATATTTCAAAATGCTGTAGTTTTTCACCCTAAGGGCCCCACAGACATCGTTCTTTTTCATCAGGTTTGCACGACGTGCCAACCGATCACACTCATTTTGGTCTGTGAGTGCCGAAAAACCGTCGTGTTGACCATCGTTCCAAAAAATCTGTCCGATCTTGATTTTACTCGTCCGTTTCGAACGCCGTCGTGCAACTCTGTACATGTGTGGCCGTTCATCGTGCAATCACGATTTTGCAGTGTCGTTCTGGTTGCCTTCGAGTAAGCGTATCATGGGTTAGCGACACCTATCAAAAATGTGCGATACACGGCAAAATAGCAAAGAATTTATGATGGATAGCTGTCAGACGTTCTTGAGGGGAAATACTTTGTCTCATCCAAGTATCCTGTTTTTTTATTAGAGGTGCTACTCTGAATTAAGTAATTCTAAAAGTATGTTTCTTCAACCATCCTCAAATAATTGTACCAATTCCCTGGTCCCAGACGCAATTCTTCTAATAGATTTATATGAGAGAATTGGCCTCTTTTTAAATGCCACTGTTTCACCCATTAAGAACGTTTTTTTTTTGCTGTATTTCACTTTAATAGCTAAAGCCGCCGCCAATGCTAAAGTATTATCCATGTTAACGGACCAAAAATTTGCGAGAAACTGAAAGAAAACCGAACAGTGTGTGGAGGTATCGTTCCATCGGTTTAACCGACATCGGTTGGCACGTCGTGTAAACCTGATGAAAAAGAACGATGTCTGTGGAGCCCTTTAGTCTGTGAGAAGCGTCGTTCGACTCATAAGGATATCTGCCATCGATTAACACTCCTCTCGATTCCCGTCTTCAGTTTAGCTAAAATGAACCGTTACCAAAAATGTTTCTATCACCATGACGAATCCAGTTCTAATCTTTACACCTCTAAGAGCTTTTAAAACGCACCTTGAGCGCCAGCAACTTCACAATTTCTTGACCGCTACTGTACTGATTTTCAACAACTACGATTGCAATAGTGCCAAGAAATCTTCCCGTATTGTATAAGGCCTATGAATGCATACCTCTATACAATAAAAATGCAACTACTCGTAAGAGCGACTCTTCCTCCGAGGTGTAGAGAATCTTGGTATTACTGGACAGACAGATGACAGCAGATAGAAATAATTGCCATAATCTTCGTGCTGCATATCCTATGAAACATCTAGGATACATGTTATTTTAAATTAGAATATTTGCGCGATTACCATACCTCCTCCGCTTATTGGCGTCGAAAACAAAAAGAGTTGCAGGCGCCTTCCTCAGAAAGTTCTTTATTAGAATATGGAAATTTCAGCATTTCCACTTCCCTACCCTGTCGTTGAGGGGATTCGTAATGAGGACTGACGTTCCTTAAACAAATTGTTTGCTTGGCTACTTCCGCAGCTACACTGATGTTTACCTTTCACCCTTAATGGCTTTTTATATCTCCATAGCTTCCTGTATTTTTCCGACAGTTCAAACAGTCCACCACGATTAGGTCTGATGGTCGGCCATTTTTGATATGATCGCATTATTTTCCTGAAGTAGCTAACAACTAGACAACACAATCAATTTTAGCAAACAAATGGACTCTCTATTAGGTAGACTTGAAAGGTTACAGAAAATAATTTTTGAACTATCGATTTATTTGCAGTAATTTCTTAGGTAATTTAGTGTCCTTGATTGATTGGCGTTAATCAAAATGCAAACTTTATTCTTAATTTATTACACAGAGTTTTTCTGAGCTATTTTATATTTGTTATCGCCAATATAGGTATGATCGCTGTAATTTCGTTTTACGGTACTACGGATCTATGGTCATGTGTGACAAATATTGGACCCGCTGTCATGTATGCATCTTTAGTATGGTGGCCAAAGACAAAACAAAGCACAGTACAGATCGTGTTAAAAATATGGGAGTCGCCTGCTTAAGCAAAACAGGAGCGATGGCTACCTGTCCTACTGTTGCAATGGAAGCCTTGATTGGCCTAATGCCTTCACAGCTATAGGTGAAGAAGGAGGCAATTGCAAGTGCAGGTCACAAACTACTAAACCAGGAAACTTGGCAGGCTATACTAAACGATAAGAATATAGAACAAATTGCTTCCATCTTTTCGGATATTATGCCGACAAAATTCAACTTTGAACAGTCATACCTGAATCGCGAAACCTGGACCTCTTGAGTACCGTACTTTATGACAAATGGCTCCAAAGTGGAAAGTGAGGAAGTCGGAGTAGGTTTCTTTGGCTCAAAATGTCAAATTAGAGAACCACCAGTACAACCACTACATTTCTTCAAGCATATGTTTGCACCATCGACATCTGAACTGGAATAAACCTAAGAAAAGGTTTAAAGGGTGCAACAATAAATATTTTAACTGACGATCAGGCAGCTACACACCAGAGCAACTACTGCTGCTCTATAAGGCACATATCCAACCATCCTTAGAGTATTGCTCCCATGTGTGTAGCACTATTTAAAGCTTCTGGACACTATCCAGAAGAGAGCAATTAGACTAATCGATACGCCTAACCTCACAAAGGGCCTCGCGAGCTTAGAACATTGAAGAGGGGTGGCTAACCTGTCCCTGTATTACAGATTTTATCACGGAGGATGTTCAAGTGAGCTCTCCCAGATAATAACACTACCATATGAAACACTACCAAAGTAATTTAACTGTAGGGGTACATGTTATAATCAATGGTAGTGGTACCATCCTTTAAGTACCTGTAGCTCTTGAGTTAATCACTTTAGACCCCAAGTGTGCAGTTTGTTGGAATTGTTTTGTCGGGAGCAACACAAAAAGTCACAAATATACAGGGTGTCCCATTAAAATTTTTGAATCGGAGGTCACGTGATCAAAAACAAATACCTCATTGGGTAACACAGTGAAAAGAAAAGATATTATATTTGCTCTAATTTAAACCCCCAAAGTTATAGTTCGCTACTACTGTCCTGTTCCGATATATTGCTTGTCTTAATCGTCGTGGGACACCCTGTATGTGTAACTGTGGAATGTAATAATTTTTATTGAAAATTGTATGGGTATATGGGTATGTAAATAACAAAATAATAATAATAATTTTAATTTTATAATTTTATATTTGCCTAAATTGATTTCTTGTATGAGGGGTTGTAGCCCTATAGCCCTTATAGGCAAGCCGCCACTGCCGTTTCAAAATATTATCACTGACAACCTGCAGGAACGGTATTTTCATTCCTGCAGACTCTAGTCGTTAGGTGATGGAGAATAATATACGCAGAATAGTTATCTTCAACAACGGAGCCTAATTTCCATATAAAATCTTTTGAAGCAGCTCTAATGTGATATTTTTCATTTATATTTCATCAGCCGCATAAAAGCAGCGTCATCCGGTATAAAATTCAGCTCGCGTGCCTGTGTCCATCGAGCGCGGCACTGTCAACTAGATTTTCCGTAGTAATCCGCAATGAAATGTCCGTGGCATGCAAAAAAGGGGGCGACCATTCGCGCGTCCGGCATTCGCTGGGCCGCGCCGCAAAAAAGGCTAATGCATCGTCCATTGTGCGCCCCGCCGCCACGACGGACTTACGGTAAATGTAAATAAATTAGCGACAAAAACGGGGTTAACATGCGCCCAGTCATGAGATCCTATTTGCTCAAGCCAACCTCGCAATTTATAGGAATCTCGCCAATTTGGATGACTGAAAACCTAATTAGATCTCAGTCTAGCCTCTCACAGTTAGCTGGCTGATAAGTGATTTTGTGGTTGCTATTTCATCGTGGCCTTATCTTTCAACCACGGCCCGAACATTGAACGTTGTACTTTGCCGCGAGAAAGGTTTTGACAGCTTCAAATCCGTCGAACTAGCAGTCATATCTGCTGACCAGGAAATGGCGTTCCTTTAACTAAAATTGTTTGTTATCAGAACGACAAATAACGCTGTACGTGTTGTTATGTCCAGTCGCCACCAGACGGGCTACTACGGGTTCCTGCAATCGAAAGTTTCATTACAAAGTCAGCTATATTCGAACGATTATCGTGGAATCTGTATTCTCGGGACGCTGAAGTTAATTTTTCATACGAAAATCACATCGTGTGATGTGTCACACGTGAATCTAATGTTCGCATGCTACTATTCGCCAATGCTTGTCAGAGCGGTCCTGTGGACCTTTGCTCTTAGTTACAGTCGTATCGGTCGATCGATCTGTCAGGTCTGGGAGAAGTAAGGGAAGAAAAGGAAGATCGTCGGTTGGAGGGTATAGCTTGATATAGTCTATTTGAGTTAGATAATTTTTGGGTTTAGCCAAGGGGGTTAATTTTGGGTTTGATATCTAAATGGACAAACATTCAATTGTTTCCAAAATTGCTCGACTTGATTTTGATCACAGTGGGTTGCTGTGCGATTCCGCTTGATTATAGCGTCGTTTGCGCCTGTCGTTTAATATAAACCTTCAAGTAAGGGACAGGGCGTCAAGGTCCCTGTGAAGGGTATCGTTGGAAACATACCATGGGGCGTTAGTTATTGTAAGCAATGTTCGGCTCTGCAGAACCTGCAGGTTTCGCATGTGCGTTTTGGCGAGGAAACACCAAGCCGCACATGCGTATGGAATTGCTGGCCTAATAATCATCTTGTAAAGTCAAATTTTATTACCAAACTCAATTCTGAAGTTCTACATCACATAGGGTAGAGTTGACGAAACGTAATTTCGAATTTTGTTTTTAACGCTTCATTGTGTTTCTTTTAAGTCATGCCCTTGTCGAGGTTAATTTTGATTCTAAATCTCGTTCCTTCAAAAAAAGATTTTAAAAATTTTAGAAGCCAAAATTGTATCACCTTTGGATTAATTCGTAGAGAAAGGCCTTTGAAACATTCAGAAGCAAGATGCCAGTACTTTTTCTTTGGTGAATCCGCTGGTTATACGTTCCACCAGCCTGATTGCCTGCAACTCTGTGCTATGCTCAGACCGAAACCCAAATTGAACGTCAAGAATCATGCTGTGGTCTGGCCAGCAATTCTCGAGGTTACGTTTAATCACCTTTTCGGCAAGCTTAGAAGGTGAAGACCGCAGACTAATGGAATGATAATCGTGCGGAAAAATTTAACCCACTTTATTTAGAATCATGATGACATCAGCAACATTCCATGCCTTTGAAAAGTACTAGTTCTGGGAATTGCATTATTATCACCAGATAAGTCAAAGCCTTTGGCGAAAGCAGCTTCAATGGCTTATTCGTGAACTGGTCCTCTCCTGGTGCTTTACGCACCTTGAGGTCTTTAATATGACCCTGAACCTCTGCCGGTGTGCAGTGAGGTATCACAAATAGAATCATTATCGCCCCTGACGCCATTGGTTCCGGAATATCTCCTGACGGATCTTACAGTTTTTCACTCCTCGTCGAGGTCATTATCCAGATCATAGTTGGGACCGGCTGATCTTCTCAGGCATCAGCAGAAACCTCCACCTTTTCCTCTGTCATGAAGACAATACCCCCAGGACCATGGATATGTGGAAGTTGTTACCGTTTACCATTACTGAGCGATTTTGCTACTTTCCAGAGAGGAACCCGTGAACCAAGCACTCCCGCTAGAAAGTTGCACCATTGCTCGTTTCGGAATTCTTTAGTACGTGTTTAACTTCATGAACAAGATTTGTTACCCTATGGATGTCATTGGGATGACAAGATAGTTTTTAAGGTGATTCAATTCTCAATAGTTGAACCATACTACATGCTGCGGTGTATTTATCTTCGTTTGTTTCTTCTGTAGTACTGTTTATAATTCGCCGTACGGCGACCAGCGCGGTTCACAGCGCGGCGAGATGAACCCTAAAGGTAAAACCATATTGAGATACAATTTCTTTTATTAGAGATATATTAAATTTATTGCGCTCTGTCAGACACCTTCTAGAGCAGTGTTTCTCAACCAGATTTACTCCAAGAACCGGTAAAATATTTCGGCACGTTCTCGCGGACCGGTGATTTTCATAATGCATAATGCATAATTTTCCACAAATATAAATATTGAAGACAAACATAATTTTGAAAGCATTTTATTTGTTGTTTTACATTTGTATATTCAAACTTGAAACATTGCATCGAGAATAAAACTAGCAACACTTAACTAAAACTCCAATAAAATTCCAATATCAATGATGTATTTTTTTAGTTAATATACCTATTAGTAGAAACAAGAACAGCGTACCTAAGTAGATACAAAATAAGCAAGAAATTAAATCAAAGGATATCTGAAAACTAAAATGAATGAAATTGCTGCTGGTCCTTGTTGCTGACTAAAGTGTCAATCCTAGGCATAAAACCAGTTACAGCAATACGTAAAGCAGGCGCAAAAGCAAGTCGTTTTCTATGTTTCGTCTTTATAACAGTCATAGCCGAAAATGTAGTTTCACACAAATAAGTTGTAGAAAAAGGCAATAAAATCTTCAATGCTTTTGCACGAAGAGTGCGGTCTTCCGTTGCAGTCTTCATCCAGAATTGATATATATTTACTGAATTGAACTGTCCTAGATCTGAAGACAAGTCAATAAGTTGTTTCCTCTACTGTAGTGAGACCTTATTGGGATTTGATATAAATGGATTGATTATCCACAGATTACGTGATAACGCTCTTCTGAAACATAGCAAAAGTGTCCTCTTCCGCACGTTTTTACCAGAGTTTAAGTTTCTTCAATCCTATTGTAATGTTGAAAACGGTATTAGTTTTATCTTGAAGGCTTAAATTTAGTTCACTTATCAGTGAAAATATGTCTGATGGGTATGAAAGCAAGGCTACCCATTCTTTGTTCTAAAAATGTCTGCTCAATAATGGATCCGGTCTGATTTAAAAACCTCATTTCTCAATTCATACAACCGTTTAAGGTCTTTTCCTCTGGATAGCCAGCGTATTTCGGCGTGCAATAATTATAAACAATCTTGAATTAGGGGCGTTACTTTTGATAAAATTTACAATTTTTACCGATTCCTGAAGAATGTCATTCAGTCATAGCGGCAGCGCCATCAGTACACAAACTGATGCATTTTTTCCAGACAATTTATAAAAGGCGGTTAGGTACATAGTTGCTAGTTTGTTATATTTTTCGTCAGATCGTATTATTTTCTAAACTAATAAATTATTATTATTGTAATATAGGTACCGTAAACATGGGCTACTTTGGCCCTAACGTCCTTCTTTGGCCCAAATGAAAACAAAACAAAATTGTACTCTATAAACGTATTTGTGACTGTATTTAAAATACTTCCGGCTCATTCCGCTAGGTAGCCGCACTATACAGGCTGTCTGATAAGTCCAGTGGTTCCTTTGCTGTCCAGTAGAAAGCAGCACCTATAGTTGTTTGACTAGTGTAACCACGTGCAATCTTTACCTCCCAAACTTCCATTTACCAAAAACCTATTTCTTGTTGAACAAATTTGGTAAGTGCCCCCTATTAAACACTTTTCCTTTCTTTAAGCCATACTGTAGTTACAACACTGTTAAACTCAACAAGTTTTTTTATTTTCATGTTTTTTTAAATCAGACCCGATAATCTGTAAAAAACGTCCTACTTTGGCCCAACCTTTTTTTGGGCCAAAACCCATAATATTAAGCTATGAATTGCTATAAAATTTTATTTTCGTATTTATATTGCATATTCTCGTTATGAGCTTGTTCAGGATGCTGTCAAAGACTTCCTGGAGGCCCAATGTACACTGGCTATAGCAACGAACAATTTCTAACTTGTCTAGAAGCAATCAGATCTGGTGATATGATGCAAAGGCAGGCTGCTGATCATTTCAACATACCCCAATACAAAATAAGTTGAAAAATTTGTTTTGAAGTTCACCAGGCCATCCAACAGTTTTTTCGCAAAAAGAAGAACTACCATTCTCGATGAACTAGATTTAAGATCCATCATAAAATCTTATTTGACTAGACAATGGAAGACTGTGCAGTATTTTTGCAGCTATGTTTCAGGACGTAACTGGGTCAAATCGTTTCTAAAGAGACACCCTTAACTATGACTGTCAAGTTTTCGCCGAACATCAAAAGAAATCGTACTCAGATTCATGAACAAATCATCACAGACTACGTTGAAAATCTGAAAGGGGTGGTCAAAGGTGTTTTACCTGATAACATTCATAATTATGACGAAACTTGATAACATTTGATAATATAATCTTCGTTGAAGAACCGGTTCTAGTCAATATCCAAGTCCTTCTTTGCCCATACCATTTTTATCATGCTTTTAACGCCAAAAATTGACTTGGGCCAAAGTAACCCTAACCGCAGGATAACATTGGCCCAAAATTAAAAAAAATATATTAATTCAAAAAACGTTTTGTAAGTAAAAAAAGGATTACTAATTAAAATGTAAGATATTGTAGTTGTAAAAAAGATTACCAGAACTTCTGGGCAGTGAAAACAACAGTTTCTGGAGAAAAGTACATACAATAGTTACTGAAAAGTGAGCCAAAAGTAGCCCGCGTTTACGGTACTGTTGCAATATCGGTGGTCGGCCGATAACACTTTGGAGATAGCTGAATATTTCGCGGACCGGTAAATATTTCTTGCGGACCGGTGCCGGTCCGCGGACCGGCGGTTGAGAAACACTGTTCTAGAGCACATGCGCCAAATTTCAAGTTTAGCCTTGGAAGATACTTAATTAGGCAAAATCCTCCCGCAATCGCAATGACAGTTTCAAAATTGATCACAGCAGAGTGATTTAAGTTGAAACTGACGTTGGCAGTTCGCTACGTACGTGCGTGAGGACATGTTCCAGTGTATGGGGGATCATACCCATGCATAACCGGTTTATAAACCTATGGAATGGTACAGCGTAGATATGGTTGAATTTGAAACATGAGTCTTTTTTCTAAGCCGAAGTGTAACCAGGTACTAGCAATCACAATTCGTGTCCTATAACCACATCCAGCTCACGAGATACCCTACGGACCTCTCTTCAACCAAATACACTATGCCAATTATGTCGAACGGTTTTACAATGGCTTCGCTCCTCTACATGTGGACAAAATGAAAACTATACGCTTCGCTGATGCTGAATCGGAATGGCGGGCTTTAATTAAAATTTTTGTTAATTGTACGCTGGAGTGTGTGTTAATAAAAATGGAAACGACTCTATTCTGAACAGACGCATGCATGCATGTAAATAAATAAAAAAGTTATTATAGATGCAGTACGCTGAATAGCGAACAACTTTCCAATTCTATTGTACAACTTTAACATAGGGATTTTATTAATATGATTACAGCGACGTTGGCATAAAATACTTTCGTACGGTTGCCAGAGGGGTTTCACTTCAACTGGTCGAGCTTTGGTGTCCAGAAGTAAAACGGGTGACGCTTGGTATTTGTGTTTTAGAGGCAGTTTGAATACTTTTTTGCCATTGCACCATAACTCCAAAATGGGAGTGATCGGAGATAGAGTGGGAATGTTAGAACGTGAAAAAAATCGTTAAGTAACCGAATAAAAATGCGGTAGCATTTTAGTACACGTACCAGCTAATGTTCCAAAAATCGTCATCAGAAATCCACGGGCGAAGCCGGTCGGAACTTGATGGAAAATTCTTTTTTTTTTCGTAGATAAAATGTCATCCGTTTCTACTGGACGATTTGAGCTTAAAATTCGATTTTTCACGTCATTTTAGTTAGAAATCGTTCAGAAATTGTTAATATTGTTTAAGACGGGATGAAGTTTTTTATACATATTTTTGGGAGGTCCAACCATCAGTGTCATCCGTTTTAATTATGTTCAACCCCATTATTCAACTCCTATAGAGTGTGACTTTATTGAACGCCTTTCGTATCCTTTCAGTATTTTTAGTATTATAAAAAAACTAAAAATTTTCCATCAAGTTCCGACCGGTTTTGTCGCGATTCCTTTATTTTCATTTTAAAAAAATTGGTACACGCAAACCGCCTCTATATTTCGCATGACGATTTTTTGGAAAATTGGCTGGTAGGTGTACTAAACGGATACAGCACTTTGACTCGATTACTTAACGATTTCTTTTTTACGGTTGACACCCCCGCTCTATCTCCGATCCCTCCGATTCTGGAGTTATGGTGCAACGACAAAAAAGTTTCCAAACTGCCTCTAGAACTCAAATACCAAGCGTCATCCGCTTTCTTTCTCCTGACTAAAATTACTCCTCATTGCTCGGAATAATGCGGTTCTAGCATTGCCAACGATATTTTTGTGGTCAAGATTTTTGTAGGCTGTGAAGTTCAAAAGTGATCAGATTAGTTGTTGTATTTTTTAATTCACAATTTTGTGAACAGAATATAATGTCTTTAGTCAATTGTATCAATTGGGTTTTTGGAAAAAAAAATTTATTTAATTGTGTGACTATGTATATTTTTTGCATGTTGCTCATCAACCCAATTTCTTCTTTAAGTGGCTTTTCATAATTGCACAAGGAGGTTCAGGTCTTATGAAAGGGATTTCCCTTCGCTTCTTGACAAGTTCATCTGCCTTTTTATTGCCTGTGCTTCCCTGCATGCCCTGGAAACCACAACATCGTAATTTGGTTTTTCTTTGCCAGTTTTTAGGATAGCGTTTTAGGTTGTCCAAGCAAATTCAGACCAGTTTAGACTCCAGTGAGCTTCTAGAGCTCTCTGGTTGTGAGCTAAAATGTTTTCTTAGGTATAGGTTTATTCGGGTACAGAGTTAATGACTTGAGCGTCTGATTGAAAAACTGAAGTGTTTGTACCTAGTGGTTTTCGTATTTGACATCCTAGACATAGACACCCACTACGGTTTCTCCACTTTCTATTTATAAGCCATGTGTGAGCCACAGCAGAGAGCCTTCCTTAAAGTGCGGTCTTCCAGAGGTCGACGTTCACTTTACTTGTACATGAAATTGCATAAAACCCTTAATATAACATTGAAGGTAGAGTGGCCTTCCTTGTTACGTCTATGTGCGAATATATACAGTGTGTTCTAGCTATAATTTGTCAACCCCCCCTTATCTCTCAAATGACAAAAGAAAATGAAAATCGCCCTGATACCTCAATTTGTATTTCGAGGGGGAACTCTTCCAATGGATATGTCATCATTGTACCATCAACCCCTCCACCCCTAGCAACCCCTACTTCAAAATGTTAAATAAGACCACCGTACTTTTGGTTTATAGCTTTGAAGGGAATTTATTGACAAACACAACCGTGTAATCGGATTGAAAATTGATTCCATATTATGGAAGTTAATGAAAAATACGGTGATTATCAAAATGAAGTATTATTTTTATTACCTGAAATATTGTCGTGAGAATGGTTCCAAATGTGAGTAATTTCGTTTCATACAGACGTATAGGCAATATTGAAAATATCTTCGCACAATGTCCCCATAAAGACATTTAAACCGCATTTAGGTCATTTCGTAGGATAATATTCCAAGTAATGAAATAATACTTCATTCTGGTAACCACCAAATTTCTTATCTTTCATAATAGGAATCAATCTCCATCTGATTACACTGTTAGTATTTGCCAACGAATTACCTTCAAAATGATGTATCGTAAGCACGGTGATCTCACTTAAATTTTTGAAGTAGGGGTTGCTGGAGGTGAGGGTGTTGATGGCACAATAATGACGTACTCGGTGGAAGAGTTTCTCCTCAAAATAAAAATCGACGTATCAGGGCGATTTTTATTTTCTTTTTTCACTTCAGGGATAAGGGAGGTGGCAAATTTTAGCTGGGACACCCTGCAGGTCCAAGGGCATCGCTAATTTTTTTCTTATGTGTTAGTTTTTTCTTGAGTGGCCATTTTTTTTGGAGAGTACATTTTCTACTATATATCAGCAACAAAATATTATTTGTCTGGGGGGGAGGGGGGGGGGCATTTTTGTGGATTAAATGATTGTTTTTATTTTTGGGGTAGGGGGAAATTACTCCCAGTACCCCCCCCCTCCTGAATGCCCTGGTTGCCATATTTGTGGTAGAACATTACCAGTACTATTAATGCGTAATAATGCCACTATGGACACTATTGTCCAAAACCAAAAAATGCGGAATTTGAAAATACAATAGTTCTGTATTCAGGCACTGGAAACGCTCATGCCAAAAAGGCAATTTTGCGTACCGAAAATTCGTCAAAAACAAGCGGATCGATAGACTACCACAACGCGCTATACCCTTTTATTTTAAAGCAACTGTTTTTCCGCTACATTGGTCTGTGCTCTGCTGCTAAAATGTTCAATAGAACCGCAGCATTTTTCCAGACATCTGGCATGCCAAAATAAACAAAACCTGCTGGTTCTACGGCATCGACCCCGCTATTGTTATGGATATTCGATATACCATTTACAAACGCATCCGGAGCATTTGCTTCATGGCGTTCTCCATTACAATTCGAAAACTGTGTAAGCCCTATTTGTATACAAGAAAACATGTGTATGGCAAGTACAATATGGAACAAAATTGAGGATTAGCTTTGGTTGATTGTTGCCCCCAGAAGCATTAAAAAAGATGTATGAGATGATTATGTTAATGTAGTTTCAAAAACTTATCCTGTTGTTGTCCCTCTGAAACGTCGCACTTTGTGATACCAGATCTACAGGTAGTAGTAGCACCTTTGACCTTTTTTACCAACCCCACTGAACCAATCACTGAAATTCTACATCCTAGAAAGCTCCTTGGCACACCTACAAGACGCACCTGACGAAAGTCAGTATGTCCGACCATCTCGCTAAATACAGTGACTCCTCCCCTAACTACATCGTGACGAATACCTGTACAGCCTAGTATGAATACAACAAATTCTTCAGTTTCACAACCCCTCACCCCCCAACCACTCCAACATGGCCCCCACCAAAAAAAAAGTAGAAAACGGTCAGGAACCCCTAGAATGCCTAAAAACGAAGTCTAAGGCATATTTCAATTTTTTTGAAATAAGTGACGTGGTTTTTCGTTATGCCGACATCATAAAATGCCCAAAAAGCGTATTAACTCAAAATCTAAATTTTTCGCGATCACAATACTCCCCTCACCTATCGGTGTGGGAAGTAAAAAGGACCTTGTAGAGATACTTACAACTGCAAGATATGTTGATATGATTCTTTCAGATCATGTTATTCCTGCTGCAGCATATGGGATTGGTCCTGGATTTCTTTTTATGCGAGGTAACCATGGATTTTCTTCCTGAGTATAAAATTCGTACAACGAACTGGCCAGCGTTGAGCCCCGACCTCAATTCGATTGAACGTCCATAGGATATATCGGACAGGGGTACCCATAGCCGCTTAAATCCTCTTCAAATTCTTCAACAACTAACAGAAGCACTCGTAGAACAATGGGCCATTATGCCACAGCAAGATGTTCGACGACGGCTTTAGTAAGGCGTTAAACCCCATAAAAATCAAATAAACAGTAGCTATATAAATCTATCCGTTTTTCACCTTTTTGTACTTTTTTCAGTTTCTCCGTTTTTTCTTGGAAAGAAATGAATAATTAAACGTTATATTCTTCAACTAATTCTAAAAAAATGCTTTTCTGTTTGAATATGTATGCTCCATCTAAATTTAATTAATACTTTGAAAGTTACAAGTGCACAAATGGGTGTTCCGTTAATATTTTTCAGCAGTATATCCTTCAGTGACTTTGTGAGCTCATGAACCTTTATCTTCAAAATTCATCCAGCATAGCTACAATGTATTTTATGACTAATAACAACATAGGAAACGTAAAACCTAACAAAATTTCCCGAAGTTTTATTTATAACCGAATTTATGACGGTAGTTGATTGTTTCACACGGGCGCGGGCGGCATTCAGGCTGACTGGGTAAACATGTAGACCTCTGTATTTATGACCTCGGTAGTTCAAGTTTGTGCCCCCTACTTTGTTGAAAATATCAACAGTATTTCATAGTTCCCTAATATCCGTAGCACAAATAATGTATATGTAGCTTTCGAACCTTATTCTGTGGTTGTCTTCCTGTTCTACACAGAAAAAGATGTTGCTGTGTAATCAATCGATTGTTATTATTTGGATGCTTTTCCATTACTTTGAACATATTTGCAGTTCTTTCAAATTCGTACCATTCAAATAATTTGCTCCTCAGATTCGAAGCAATTGCAGGTAAGCTGATAAATTCAAAATAGGTTACATTCGCTCTAATTATATGTACTATCAATCCAATACAAGCTTTAGGGTATAATACAGTTAAAACTACAAGTCTTATGGAAAAAGGTCAAATGGCATAGTTGTAGGTAATATAAAGATCTAAAACTTTTGTGTTTACACTTTTTCCAAATAAACCCAAAATATGTATGAAAAATTTAAAAAAAAGTTTTTGGTTTTTTATTTATTTCTCTTACAAACCATTTTTTTATTTTCGCGAAATTTGGTGAAAACTTACCTTTTTATGTCCTTAATACACTCAAATTTATTTGATTTGAAATTTTGTATTTCGCCTTATTTTAACTTAATATTGAAAAAGCACCCTAATTTTCTATGGGAAATTCATCCGTCAAAGTATCAGCCTTTATCAAAAAGTTAGTGTGCTTTCTGTATGTCGAAACCTTGAATTTCCGATTGTGTGATAAATTTTATATATTAATATAGTAAATGCCCCGATAAAATGCAAAAATTGAAAAAGACTTGAATTTGAACGAATTGTTTTTGATCATTATCAGTGATTTTGGGCTGTTTATTAAAATTTACACTTTAATTTCTCAAAAAATGTAAGATTGGATGTTGCATTGTTAAAAAATTAAATTTCAAATCGAAATATACTACTACATTTAACAAACGAATAAGCTATGGGTGGGCGCTGTTTGCTCGTTTTGCTGGAAAAACGGATTTAGCCGGTTTTGGAAATATAGGACTCGAGTGAAGAAATTTAAAAGTTTAATGATATATCTACAATATTTTGAGAAACTTGTAGAATCTTCTTTAAATTATATGCTTAGATGCCTGTTAACTGCTATTTTAAGCTTGAGTGACCCACGGAAAATTTAGCCCAAAACGATATCATAGAGAAGTATATTGTTTTTAATGGGCACCCCAAAATTGAAAAATGGGGTCAACAAGAAAACCTCAGACAATCCGATCGATAGACCTATCAAAAAATGCATAGTATTTCTTTTTAAGAGACCATTAAACAACTGAAAATAAATTTATTATTCACCCTACTGTATCTATGGCATAGAAAGTTCGAAATATAAGGAACATAATTATATAATTCTGAGACACTAACAAGGCTATGCAATGCGGGAAAATAAAGGGAGAGCTGCTACATTCCCATTTCTCTATAATGTTCCTCACTGAGTGCATAAAATGTCTGGAAGCTTTCTAGGAAGCTCCTTTAAGTCTAAAATCACATAAATTGTTAGAAATGGGCCTTTTGAAACTCTGTACCTCACTGCTACTTCCGACTTTATTGGCCCTTTATTCTTTGACGCAATAATACTATTACAAACGGTCGGCAGTCATTCCTGACAGAAAGTTTACTGTTCCACATTTCGTTGGAAGAATTTTGCACTATCTTCAGAGCTAGGCGAGTGTATTATTATGTGCATTATTCTGTCTTTTACGTCACACGTTGGTAAGCAGACGAAGTACTGTGATCGTAAAAATTTTTGAATGGCAGAGATATTTTTATCGTGTTTTATGTGTATATGCTACTGAAATCCATCTCAGGTCGGCAAGAAGTATCGGTCTGTCTGTGGGGCTGGTATGTGCAGTGATTCATGCTAGATTACTCATTAAAATTGCTTCGTGGTGATGATAATAGGCAGATTCGTCATTTTTTTGTTTTAGCTGCAATCGAGAGATTTTGTTATTAAAACATTCAAAAAATTTAGGTCAAAATATTTATACTTACGCCCGCTGAAGGGATCTCAAGACCAAGGGTAGACGCAAGAACTTTGCAGTATTTGGTTCGTAGGGGTACGATCAATTATTGTTAAATATAGTACTATGAACTTTGACGATATCCTGCAAAAATCCGAACCATGACTTGGTGTCTTGTACCAAAGTGTACAAATACGTCCAGTACATAAGCACAAAGATTTTTGGTGAGTTTCAAGATCTGCAGCACTACATTAAAAGTGGCTTTTCCCAGTCATAACTTACAGAGCAGATGATTTTTAATTTGTCAAATAACTTTGGGTTTTATGTTGGAGTAATTGACGAGTCATTTCTCATATATCGAGAGACAGTTTAACCATTACGGAATACTGTAGACTTTAATGTAGCAGACTACCCCATTAATTTCCTCAAACAACTAGATAAGTTATGTGGAAACTTTGAGTTGATAATAATTCTTTATTTCATGAATTGTTTCATGAAAGAAGTTGTTGTGGATTAGTATCTCAATATTTATAATAATGTGTGCGTTTGACTGTACTAACGCACTTTTCGCCTTTTTTGAGATTTGTTTGCAGTGCCAAGTTTGGGAATTCTTTTAGAGCCAAATTGCAAGTCTGCGTGCGTACCGATTCCTGAATATCAGTAGTCGTAGTGATTCTCTCATTCATGCACATAATTTACAGAGCATAATCACTCTGAATAACTTTCAGTCACTATCGTCATCCTCTCAATACATTCAGAAATGAACCACGTCGACCATGTACTGCTGAGGGAATCATATTGATCTGGAAAAGGGTATAGGAAACTACCTAGAATACAAGATGAGTACCATTCGAATCCAGATTAATCCAAATATTGCACCACGTAATCTGTTTTTCAGACAATAAAGCATTTTATTTCTATTTTATTTATACATCTGCATAATGGATTAGCCACATCACTCCCCGGTTTTTACCAGGTGTGCACTGGTCCAATTGCCAGTTGAAAATTCAACCACATTCTTCTTCTTGCCCAGTCTGAGAGCGTTTGCTGTATTAGAATACAAGGGTTCCTCCGCATCCTCTAAAAGGGGTGATACACGTACGAGCAAGTACGCGTACTTATGGCTCGATAACCTTTTTCGCCTGTGTGTCACCGTAAGTACGCGTACTTTAAAACCGTCGCGCAAATCGCCGGCGATCCAACTGGTTTGAAATCTTGCTCGTAGCTTGTCTCGACTCGTACTGCGAGCCGCGAGCCTCCACTTTGTTTCGGCAGGCCGTCGATGCGCAACGCTTGTTGTGTTTGGCGTTTGTTAAAACTTTTGTTTATTTAGGAAAATTATCCAAATGGTTGATTCCAGCTTCACGTGTGTCACCGACGTCGAGCCGAGTAAGTTCGCGAACTTGAAAACCGCGTACTTAAAGTTCGTACGTGTGTCACCCACTTACTGAGAATTCCTATCCCAGCGCTTCTGGTGCTCATTTGACATCCGTATGGTGACAGCTGTCGGTACCATGTAGTATGATAAAGCACATGCTGGTTC
Source organism: Callosobruchus maculatus (assembly GCA_951848785.1). Taxonomy (NCBI): domain Eukaryota; kingdom Metazoa; phylum Arthropoda; class Insecta; order Coleoptera; family Chrysomelidae; genus Callosobruchus; species Callosobruchus maculatus. The sequence goes on from CATOUR010000100.1 coordinate 7,827,690, forward strand.
TGGTCCAATAAGAGGAGTGCTACACCTTTCTTGACCCGTCGGCCCTCTCTTTACCGCCCACTTCTATATGACTAGTCTTCGCTGGTGTTATTATGGCAGTCTCACACTATTTTTTTTAGTATAGTGGTTACTTGTCAAGGCCATCAGAGCCGAATGGATGTTTATGTTTACAGAGATAGCCTTTTTACTGTATCCTTTTTCTATGCATTACCCATGTGGGGGCGGGTTAGAACGTCTCCCATCGTATATCATGCGTGTCATAAAAGGCGACTAAAAGGAACCGAACTACTGTCGGTATAAGCAGTAACCTCTTCTCAACCAACAGCTTTGGATGGACGAGTTGACAATAGTCAGGAGACCTTCTTGCCCTTGGGATGAGAAATTGTCCCTAAAGGCGGATGAATCAGTAGATACACCTGGTCAACGGCATGAGGATGCAGAAGGCAAATGGGGAACTACTGCATTAAAGATCCTTAAGATATCCCAAGAGAAAACCGTAAAATCAGGAACGGGAGAATCAGCGAGGCTTCGGTTTGGCGAGCTACAGTTCTCAAAACAATTATTCGTGTCGGCAATACTCTAGCTCCGACTTAATGCATTTTACGGGTTTACAACATGTCTGTTAAGACATTGTGACTATGATGATTATCTTATGCATATTCTGCCGCATTCCAAAATTGCGGCTACTTGTGCTAGGAAAACGATAGCTAGTTTACCTAGGCGGATACTTACGTTACGCCCAGGTCTATAAGAATTTTGGGAGCCATCAGTATACCAGGTGATACCATTCGATATAATATATGCCGAGGTTCTCCTAGAGTCCATTCTGATCTGTCACTTGGGTTGACCATTTATAGGATCTTGGTGTCCAGAACCCTTGGCATTCTGTCGGGTGGCATCTCAAGTATTGCCCTGAGGATGTCCTATGCAATTCCGGACGAAAGATCGGCGTCTAAAGCAAATCAAACGCTGTTTCCATCCAAATGTACAGAACATTCTAATAACGGTTTTGTTCTACAGAATCCGAATGTCTTAATTTATATGGAGTATTTTATTTAAAAATCTAAATCTGATTACTCCTCCGGACATTTTGACCAGTTATGTAAAAAAAATGGAGTCAAGTTGATTGACTCAGTACTTCCCACACATAACAGTTCCAACCAAATCATCGCCCGCCTGTCGTCAAAAAACATCCAACACAAAAACTAGTAAATAGTTTCCTAAATCTCTCCGTAGGAACTAAAACGACACAAGTCAGCTTCAACTGGACGAAACGAAACAATCAGGAACCCCCAAATTGCTTAAAAACGAAGTTTGAGCTGTTTTTATATTTTTAGATTTTTATTATTGCTGCGCCGCCACTGACACGATTTTTGAAACCATACGCATTTTTCATCCTTGCCGCGGTAATAATACTGTGTCTAAATTTCATTAAAATTAATTCCATAATTTCCATGTTGCTAAATTCAGAACGACCTGAATCAATACCTACCCCTACCAATACCAAATCCCTTGATTTCTATAACAGCCAAGGCAATGTTCGGATGGACCTACCAAACGTCTACTATGCCGCTAGGTCTTTCTTTCACAGGTCAATGGACACTATTATAAATGGAATAAATTTTTAAGTTTTACAATCCCCCACCCCCTAACCACCCCAATTTCACCCCCACCCAAAAAAAAGTAAAAAATGATCAGAAACCCCTAAAACGCCGAAAAACAAAGTTTGAGCTATTTTTACATTTTTAGTTTTTCTATTATTGCCGCGACGCCACTGACACGATTTTTCCAAAACATGCGCGCTTTCCATCCTCGCCGTGGCAGTAATACTTTGTCAAAATTTCATTAAAATCCATTCGATAATTTTGGCGTTACGCAATAAAGAACGATCTAAAACTAAAACAACACTCGGATGTATACACAAATTATTCTAAGTCCCTTGGTTTCTATTATAAGCAAGGAAATGTTCGGATAGACCTAAAAAATTGTATTATGGCGCTGGGTTTTTCATTCACAGGTCATTAGAATTATGAATACAACAAATTTTTCAGTATTACAACCCCCCACCCCCTAACCACCCCAAATTCACCCCCACCCCAAAAAAAAGTAGAAAATGATCAGGAACCCCTCAAACTTCGTTTTTAGACGTATTTGAAATTTTTCGTTTTTTGCTAATTACTCCGCCCCCCGTATAACGATTTTCAAAATTATAGAAAAATTACCTACTACGACCCCACAGCATAACGCTGCCCAAATTTTATCACAATCTATGTAGTGGTTACTGAGATTACGAGGGTAGAAAAACGCGACAGACAGACAGACAGACAGACAGACAGACCGACAGACAGACCGACAGACAGACCGACAGACAGACAGACAGACAGACCGACAGACAGACAGACAGACAGACAGACAGACAGACCGACGGAAATGAGTGACGTGGATTTTCGTTATGTACACATCATAAAACGCCCAAAAAACGTATTATCTCAAAAGCGAAAATTTTCGCGATCACAATACTCCCCTCACCTATCGGTGTGGGAAGTAAAATCTGAATTCACGCGTGAATCAGAACTTTACTGAATTTCCATTTTTGCATCTCACCTGGTACATCAGCTTCAGGCTCCTACTAGTGCAACTGCACAGCCAACGTAAATGTTGTTAGAACGTAATAAATCAGTAGGTACGGTGGACGTTCCAGTTACCGATACGTTAAAGACCATTTGCATTGGATGTCACGGACTGATGAACTGCGAGTACACTAACTTACATTGTTTGTCATTGTGCAGAAGTGATATAACGCGGAGCGGTAACTTCTGTAGACACGGTGCATTATTGGAACTCCATGAATCATCCGTATGGAATTGATCTGCTTTTAGAACCATCGCGGCAAGACTTTGTATCCTAACTGCATAAACTTTTACCTTTCGCTACAGAAAATGATCTAATTCCAAGGAATCAACATGGTTTTGTACCTGGACGATCAATAATAACCAACATGTTACACTGCCTCAATGATTGGACCTGATCTCTAGACTCAGATACATCAGTTGATGTTATTTACCTTGACTTTTCCAGAGCATTTGATCGCGTTCCTCATAAAAGGCTGCTCTACAAACTTGAACATCGGGGGATTAGAGGGAACCTGTTAATGTGGATTGAAGCATTTCTTGCCGGAAGAACTTTTTCTGTACGTGTTGGTGACAGCTACTCACCTGTCCATGCAGTTACTAGTGGCGTTCCAAAGGGCTCCGTCTTGAGCCCTACACTTTTTCTTCTTTACACAAGTGATCTTTCCTTCCTGTCATCCACGTGCTCTGCATACACAGTCGACATCAAATTATATAACACCACAATAAACTTTACTATGCTTCAACGTGATCTTGATACTGTTGTCCGATGGTCGGAGTCCCGGCTGCTACCACTCAACCTTCTGAAATGCTGCGTTCTTCATCTGGGAAAAAACAATCCCAGACACGTGTACAATATTGCTGAATGTACTGTTGAAAAGGTATCTAGTCATACTGATCTTGGAGTAGTCGTAAATGATCGCCTTAACTGGTCTGCGCACATCCAGCAAGTTGCATCCAAAGCGAAATGGTTATTATACAGGGTGAGTCAAGCTCAACGCCTCGGACTCTTGTGACCAAACGATACCACCTTTCGAAAAATCGACTTTACAGGTGTATGTAGGTCGAGTTGGGCTACATTTTAAAAATAATGACTTTTATACAGGGTGTCTAATGAAAGCGTGACATATCAAAGTTGTGTTTTTATAAATGGAATACCCTGTATATTATTGCATATTTAGATTTCTGGGTGCATTTTAGTGTGACTTTATGTATTACTTATGGGACTTTAAGCGAACCGTTTAGGTGCAAATCACAATTTTGGGTATAGGTAGATGTCAGAAAAAAATTGACTATCGCAGCTATTATAAATCTTAAAGGGCTGCGACTTTTCCGTGTTACTGAGCATGACATGTGTCAGCTTACGTTAGACGGTTGGGTTCGAATTACATTTGTACTTGGAGAAATCGGTAGATCAATGAAGGAAATTTCAATCAAAGGTAACTTGATTTTTTCAAATGCGAATGCATAATTTTTTTTTATACGATCAAATGTGCAATTTGATAGGCTTTCTAGTAAAATTAGGCTGTCAATATCAATCTATGGTAGTTTTCATTAAATTTCGAGATTTCAATGAAATCAGTGTTTTTCAATTTCCCTACCTATAAACAAACTAGCAGGCCATGAAATATAAACAAAATCGTATTCAGATGGGAGATAACAACTAACTTAGCAAAAAGATCCAGCAGAACTAGAGTAAAATAACAAGATTATAAAAATTCCCTACAACAAATTAACTCTAACCAGAAACAACGGCGGTAACATGTCTAAGGTTAAAGAGAAGCTGAAGTACGACAGAAATGGATAATTTTTACAGCCTTCTAGCGACTGCAATGTACTAGAGATAAAAAATTTCCAAAATCACTAAACACTTTGAAATGAAAGCAAAACTTTCAGGGATCGTTGCCGTCAGTCTAATATCTTCAGAACACAATTTCACATTGAATGGTTTAAAACAGTAGTTGTTTCCGTCAAAGTCAAAAGTAATGATACCTCCCACTGTCATCCCTTAAATTTTTCAGTATCTATTAGCAAGATCGCAAAAAAAGAATACTGACAAATCATATTTTAATTTTCTGCTAGGTAAATTGTGTTTAATAATTTGAGCAGATTTTTAATTTATTCTTCATTTCCGGCGATCTTGCTTATGAGTATTGAAGAATTTGCTGAACTACAGTCAGAGGTATCGGTTACTATTCTTTTAAATCATGAAATGTGAAATTTTATTCTGAAGCTATTAAACTGCCAGCCACATTACGTGGTAGATTTCCTTTCATTTCAAAATTCACAATGGTTTTGTGAATCGTCAATCTTTGGAATATTGTAGTAGCCGGTATGCTGTGAAAAATACCCATTTCTGTCGTACTCCAGCTGCTTTTTGACCTTACATGTGTAATGTCTGCTATTTCTGGTTAGAATTGATTTGTTGTAAGATATTTTTATGAGTTTGTCCCTTTACTCTAGTTCGTCCGTAACTATCTGTTGTTTTGATCCATTTGAACAGTTTTTTGTTTATATTTCATGGCCTGCTAAGTTGCTTATAGGTAGAAACATTGGAAAACACCGGTTTTACAGAGAATTTGAAATTATATCAAAACTACCAGAGATTGGTATTTACAACCGCATATCATTAGAAAGCTTATCAAATTGCACATTTGATCGTATAAAAAAAATTATGCATTCGCATTTCAAAAAATCAAGTTACCTTTGATTGAAATTTCCTTCATTGATCTACCGATTTCTCCAAGTACAAATGTAATTCGAACCCAACCGTCTAACGTAAGCTGACACATGTCATGCTCAGTAACACGGAAAAGTCGCAGCCCTCTAAGATTTATAATAGCTGCGATAGTCAATTTTTTTCTGACATCTACCTATACCCAAAATTGTGATTTGCACCTAAACGGTTCGCTTCAAGTCCCATGTGTGATACATAAAGTCACACTAAAATGTACCTGGGAATCTAAATATGCAATAATATACAGGGTATTCCATTTAATAAAACATAACTTTGATATGTCACGCTTTTATTAGACACCCTGTATAAAAGTCATTATTTTTAAAATGTAGTCCAACTCGACCTACATACACTCGTAAAGTTGAGTTTTCGAAAATCGGTATCGTTTGGTCACAAGAGTCCGAGGCGTTGAGCTTGACTCACCCTGTATATGATGGAAAGATCATTTAACGGCTGTAGCATTCGCACTTGTTCATTCCTATTCACAACTTTCGTGAGACCAGTAATGGAGTTTGCTGGTCCGGTGTGGGTGGCAGCCCTCATTCGTGACAAGAACCTGTTGGAGCTAGTCCAGCGTCGTGCGACGCGCATTCCCTTTGGAGGCCGGAGGCCCATCTATGATGAACGCCTCAAGTTATTCGGGCTCCCAGCATTCGCTGACAGAAAACTTCGAGGTGATCTTATAATCACATTTCGGGCACTGCATGGCCTCTTTAGTGCTGATCTGAGGTACATGTTCCAGCTATCACACAGCAATCTCCGAGGACACAACCTTAAACTACAGAAGGAGCCGTTCAGAACATCAATCCGGCCGTGCTTTATTATCAATCGCGTGTTTGACTCTTGGAACAGACTTCCCATCGATGTGATAAACGCAAATTCCGTCACAAGCTTCAAGACCAAATATGACAGGTGGTGTTGTGACCAAAACTTGTAAATCTGGTTCGTGCAATTTCCAACACCTTGTGAACGTTTATGTCTGTGCATTTTGATTTTTTCCCCTTATTTTGTACATGAGTTTATAGTACCTTGTACTCTACTCATATTTATTGTATAATAACAATAATAATAAATAACGGCGATATTAATAATCAGAAATAATTTAAGCACATTTCGATCAGTAACGTCAATGGTAATAACTCCTCAAAATGTAACAACAATAACAAGAAACAAACATAAATAAATCAGCAGCATTAGCAAAGTGATGGAGATATGCATCAATCAAGAGCCCATAATATTGAAGATGTTTCCTAAGTTGGGACTTTTCTTCATAGCACATGCAATAGTCGTAAAAAGGGATGGAGGGGACCGAAATGTTTAGGGATATCGAGATATTGACCGATAACGAAATCCTCTTAATTTCATCCCTGTGCGATGAGATCAAAACAGAGGCAAAACACAAGTACACCCAGTTCATAAAGACGCATTTATGTAGGTAGCAGTGCACGTTTGACGTCTTTTGAGTTGCTGACGTGCTACATTGGACTTTAGAAACCAAAAAAAGAAGAAATACTTGGATTTTCAGCCTCGCGACGCGAATCGTATTTATAAGACTCATGTGACAGGAACGCACTTGAAACTTCGTAGCGAACGAATAGTAAATATTTTCTTAGATTTTTTTTCAATTCTTCTGCTGCTGATTCACCGTACATTAGCTTTGTCATTTCAACGGCAGTTGTTTCTGGTCTCAACGTTGAAAACACCTTCTAAAGATACTTGGAGCTCCATCACTCAATCATTGACGGAAAATATGGATTATGACATCAAAGATCAGTTGTAAGTCGTCCGGGTTACGTCACACATGTGTCAAACAAACTCATCCATTTGTTTAGTGATATTTCAAAGGCATTCGACCTAATGTAGCATGCGGCTCCCCTAAACAAGGTTCCGTTCTACGTTCTTCCCGTTAAACTGTGCAAGGTGTCCTCTTTCTTCCATAACATCAACGCTGAGGTCCCGCAGGGATCGGTATTAGCTGATCCACATCAATGATCTGCTCTCTAGCACTATAAATATTATAGCTTTGCGGATGTCAGTACTTTGCAAGTAGACATCATAGACCGGTCTCTTTGGTCGTATCTGAACGCAGAAGGCTGGCTCTTTGCTCCCAGTATTGTGCACTTTCAAACTAAAAGTGTTTAAGCCTGGTTGTAATGGACGAAAACGCACTGACAAGAAGTCACTCTTTCAAACTTTTAGGGGTCAGCGTTACAGGAAACGTGATCTGGCAGGAACACATTTCGTCTATTGCAACGACTGCCAGAAGAAAGTTCGGATGCATATTTAGAGCCAGATAGTACCACTCAACCTTCTTATGCTATACAAAACCCAGATTAGACCTGGCCTGGAGTATTTCTCTCATATCTGGGAGCTGCAGCCCCTACTACCCTGCCCATACTTGATGCAGTCCAGAGAAGGGCACTAATCGGTGACCCAACGTTAACGCGTCACTTTCCAGCTTCTATTCCACCGGAGAGCGGTTTATGACTCCTTACCGGTGTTCAAGTGGAATCTGCTCCTCGGAGCTATCTTCTATAATCCCGCCGCTCATCAAGCAGCAGGAATGCTGCATCTCATCCCAAGGCGGTCGTTCTTCGTACATCAAGAAACGAGCGGTACAACCGCACCTTTGTTTTCAGAACATCGGGGGTCCAAGGGTTGCAATAGACTACCGGGAGCTGTATTTATTGACCCTACGAGTTTTGGCGTATTCAAGGCCAGCGTCAAAAAAGTTCCCTTAAAATAACTTTTTCAGAGGAGACGCGGTACTCTGGTATTTAGGCTTTACCTAAGCGGTCTGCTCAGTCTTGAAGAGGATCATCACCACTGCAACAAACACTACAGCAAATACAGCAGAGAAGAAGAAGAAAACCGACATTCTAATAATGTGTTATTGCAGCTCCATGTATCTTCCACATGGAACTTATCGGCTTTTGGAATAATCGCTGCATAAATTTGTATTCCAACTATTACTAATCAGTATATATTATGCAGCATATGTCCATTTTTTACAAAATGAGATTATGTCAAAATAAACATCTACAAAAATAAATACATCTTACTTGTATGGACTACTACTGATAGTAATAATTAGGGACAATTTTTCAATGAATGAACAATAAATTATGGTTAAACAAAAAAATGTAAGGATGTAAGTAGAGATCTATTTGATTTTACCAAAAATTACATTTTAGGGCATGTTTTTTTTTTTTTTATTTTTTATGGACAGCCTCCCGCAAAGGCTAAAAGCCTATGTCGCTGTAGAAGCGCTGCGAGAGGATAAGTGTCGGTGCACGTTAGATTTGAAGCGCTGCAGGTTGTAGCCGGCGGGAAACAAACTCCCTGGCAGCCCGTTCCACAGCGTCGAAGTTCTCCAAAAGAAGGAATGCTGGAGGAGACTGGTTCGTGGAGTAGGGACCTCGACCTGGTAAGGGTGAGCTCGCAGAGCCTCTCTAGTGTTCCTCGTTCGGGCGGCCTTTGCTGTTATTACCTGGGAGAGCTCACTCGAACATCTTCCGTGATAGAATCTGTAGAACAGGGATAGGTCAGCCACCCTTCTTCGATGTTCCAGGCTATGGAGGTCTTTTGTGAGGTTAGGCGTATCGATTAGTCTAATTGCTCTCTTCTGGATGGTATCCAGAAGCTTTAGAGAGTGCTTGGGAGCGCATCCCCACACATGGGAGCAATACTCCAGCGGTGGTCGGATCTGTGCCTTGTAGAGCAGCAGCAGCTGCTCTGGTGTGTACAGCTTCCTACAGCGGAACAAAACTCCAAGCTTCTGAGATGCCGCTTTAGCAATACTGACGACGTGGTCGTGCCAAGACATGTTGTTGTTGATGTTGACCCCCAAAAGCTTGACGGAAGGTGACTCGTCTATGGGGTGACCCTCCATTTCCAATGTTGGTAAGCCAGTGTGAGACTTCTTTGTAAGTGTTGTTGCCTGGGTTTTCTGTACGTTGAACTGTACTTTATTTACTAATCCCCACTCGACAATTTTTTTGATATCTGCGTTGATCTGTGAGGCATGTTGCTGTCGTCGACGTACCGTCTCCTGGGATGATAGTGGCTTGCCTGGTTCCATGCTCGATATCAATGTACTGTCGTCTGCGAAGCTGTAGATTGGATTGGATGTTATTTCCAGCAGCTCGTTGATGTACAGCAGGAACAGTGTAGGGGATAAAACAGATCCCTGAGGAACACCGGCGTTTGTTGAAAATACGTCTGATGAACAGCCTTCGACTACAACGAACAGAGATCGGTCGTTCAAAAAGCTGTTCAGCCACTGGCGCAGACCAGGTGGTAGTCCATAAGCAGCAAGCTTGACTAGAAGTCCCTCATGCCACACTCTGTCGAAGGCTTTCGATATGTCAAGCGCAACAACACGGGATTCGCCATGGTTTTCAATGGCTCTATTCCACAAGTGAGTGACATAGGCCAGAAGGTCACCCGTAGACCTGTGCTTACGGAAGCCATACTGGCGATCATTTATGATGTTATTATTGTCCAGGTATTTCAGGATCTGTGTGTTAATGACAGTCTCCATAACCTTGGACATGATGCTGAGAAGAGCCACAGGTCTATAGTTTGTGGGATCGGTTTTTCTGCCTTTCTTAGGGATGGGTTGTACGCAGCCAATTTTCCATGAAGCGGGAAACACGCCTTGCTGATATGATAGTTTGAAGAGCTTGCAAAGAATAGGTGCAAGCTCAGCAGCACAGCGTTTAAGGACAATGGCTGGAATTTGGTCGGGACCAGTAGCTTTCTTCGTGTTTAGCTTCTGGAGGATGCTTTTTACATCCCGATGTTGAAATTTGACCTCTGCCATTCTCGAGTTTACGTTTATGTTGGTGGTCGGATTGCTTCCTTGGAAGTCTACAGTAGAATTGGCTGCGAAAAGCCTCCCTAAGATGTCTGCTTTTTCTTTAGGAGCAGTAGCGATGGACTTGTCCTCTCTGGTCAAGGGTGGTATTGAGGAATAGGAAAAGTTCTGACTAACAGCCTTAGCTACAGACCAGAATGTTCTGGACGAACTAGGACATGAGAGGAGCTTGTTCTTAATTTTTTGGTTGTGTTCCTCCTTGCAGTTGTCAATCACGCGTTTACAGTGGCTTCTAGCGTCGATAAAATTGCATTTTTTGATTTTATACAACAATAACAGCTCGTCAAAATGTAACAACAATATATGGGCTCAAACCACAATCGCCGCAACAAACAATAGGTGAAATGGAATACAGTTAAACAGAAACTATCAGAACTAGCAGCTGGACTCCGCATGTACAACAAACAAAATAATTCTACCACGAGCCTTTCGGAATATTGGGAATCATTTCTGTTTGAAAATAACATCAAATGAGAAAAAAACACACAATGAAAACGCACCATATGACAGAGAAGAAGAATAATTTTCAAGGGTTTCAAGGAGAAATAAATATACAGGGTAATACAGTTTAAATAACAATGTTTATTATATTTCTGAAAAAATGGTAGATATGACAACATTTCTAATACCAATGAATTTGTGGTTCTTGGGTTTTTAGGCCGGCGTCGTTTAGCGTTAAAGCTTGACGTTTCGCCACCACGAGTGGATGGCATCTTGAGAAGTTATTTCACTTCGGCGACTTCCAAAATACTGACGGCTGGTGGACCTGCACCTGTATTTATACCTGCTAATGGTGGCGTGGCCCAACCAGGTAGAGTTGGTAGCCCCGCCCCTTCGCGATATGGTAGTATCTTCAAGTCCTTTAGGATGGGTACCCATGTTCGGTTGACTTTCTGTGTTTCTTCTTTCCTATTGAAATTATTATGATGTTTTTGTATTTCGATGGCTTCTCACAGAGAAGTTAAATGTAAAATTTGATAACCCTTCTAACGATACAGGACTATCGATGTTGATCTCTATGGGTTTCCATTTTATTTCAAATTTTCAGACAAATCGGTTTTTTTTTATTTTTCTAACTGTAAGCAACCTAGCCATAAACATTAAACAAAAGTCTCCTCAGATGGAAGAAAATAGCTAACAGGAGACAAAAAATATGAAACGAAGTAAAGTAACGAGACAATCTAACAAATATTTCTTACAACATATCGACTCTAGCCATAAACAAGAGCGGTAAAATATCTAAGGTCAATGATCAATGAAAATATTGACGATGACAGAAAGGATTACCTTTCACAGCCCACTAACTATTAAGATTGAGGAATTTCAAAAATGATTGAAAATCTTAAAATAAAGTGGCTAATGGTAGAAGACAGTGGAGCATCCTGAACAGTGGAATAGTTGTTAGAATTGTTCATTAGTTCGTGTAAACAGACCTTAATTCAGTTTTCATTTTCTGCGATCTTGCTAATAAGTACCCAAGAACTTGGAAGGTTCCAGTCAGAGGTATCGTTACTTTTGACGTAATAGAAATGACTACGTTTTTATACCATTGTATGTGAAACTTTATTCTGAAGACACTAGACTGCCAGCAACAATACCTGGCTTTCATTTCAAAATTTTAAATAATACTTGAAACTCCTAAATCTCTAGTGCATCTTAAAAGCTTGCCTCTGAAAAATAGCCATTTCTGTCATACTACAGCTTCTCATTGACAGCATTAGATATGCTGCCACTGTTCTTTACAATTAGAATTGACATGTTGTAAATGTAAGGTATTTTTATCTTGTCTCACTAAATCTATTTCGTTCGCAACTCGCATCGCAAGTCAGTCATTTTCTTCTATCTGAATAGCCTTTTGTTTATTTTCCATGGCCTTCTGGGTTGCTCACAGGTTGAAACATTTAAAAAACCCGATTTGGCTGAAAATTTGAAATAATATGAGGACTACAAGGAAATAATATCATAAAGCCCATATCGTTACAAGGGCTGCCATATTTTACATTTAACCATACAAATAAATAGGCATTCCCATTTGAAAAATTAAGTTCAAATTTGACGGTACTACCTAAGTTGACCTCAGCTGACATATTTCGTGCTTAGTCACACCGCAAGGTCAATGCCTTCTAAGTTTTATAGACGTTGCAATATTCAATGTTTTTCTAACATCTACTTACATCGAAAATGGCGAATTGCGCCTAAACGGTTTGTTTTAAGTGTCATAAGTCATACTATCATAGAACCTTCTAGGATCAAGGAATTCGAATATGTAATAATATACAGGGGCTTCTATTTAAAAAAAATGTACCTTTGATGAATCATACATTATTTATTGAATAATGGTAAATATTTTTGGAACATAGATTTTATAGCCCTCTACATTTTCATTCGAGACATTTTTGTAATATCAAATACGGAACCAGCTATCGTTCACCCACAAATCGTTGATACACCTTGTATATGATGTGCAAAAGCACGTGTAATGATCACTTAAAAATTATACTCAAGTTCTGATATTTTATCACTTGAATTTCTCTACTGCAGCCAGTCAATCTACAAAAAAACTTTTCAGCATTCAATCGATACCAAATATGGACTATCTACTATTTCACCGATGCGTTATAAATATTATTTTATGGTACTGTATTTTTATATTCAGCACAATATAATTGTACAGCCTTTGTATTTATTTTGCATTTTAGTTTTTCACGTTATTTCATTTTTCAATGCGCATAAAACTTTTAACACGTAAAAACGGCAGGCACTAATGTGTCGGCAAATGGAAAATACATGGTATTGAAATCAGCGTTTTAATATTTTTCATGTGCAGTAACATAGGTCACAGTATATCGTGTCCTTTATTTCATTATTCACTATCCCTATACATAGCATACTGGCTGATATATTGTGATATGAGTGTTTATAATTAATTAGTAGATTCGCCATATACACTATTGGACAAAAGTAAAGCAACTTTTATGATAAAGAAAATTTTTAAATATTTAAAACAAAACGAGCAGCTGTGGAAATTAAAATTCGTTAAGCTTAAGGGTTCATAGTGACCTGCTAAACTAGATCAAAGTTTACGGAATACATATAAGTTGCATCACTCTCCGTCGGCACCTTGAAGATCTCACATCAAAGCGATGCCGCGGCCGCACGCGCCAGTTAATTTTTGCGTTGGTTTTTGCCCAAGTACGAGGGTCTTTTAGCGAGGACTTGCTAACGCCTGGGTTTTGCGTATATACGAGGGTCATTGAAAGTATTAGCGGCCGATTTAGACATACAACTACAAATACTTTTATTTTGCTAATAGACTAAGTTACATAAATGGATATAAAAAATAAAACCTAGTAAAACTATTAGCACAGGCAGAAAGTAACCGATTAGAACTACAGGACTGGTTTATTAGTAACAAACTGTCAATGAACCCGGATAAATCACAAAGTATTGTAATTAGCACTCGTCTCCATAACAACATTAGCCAAATTAGCCCAGTTAAATTTTTGGGTGTACTCATAGATAATAGCTTTAACTTCCAGCCACATATCAGGAGTCTATGCAAGAAGCTGTCTAAGATTACATATTTGATTCGAAATCTTAACAACATAGCATCGAGGCGGTCCATGTTGCTGGCTTATTTCGGGTATATTCAGTCAAACTCACAATATTGTATTTTGAACTGGGGTCATTCCCCACATGTTTCGATGATATTTGCAGTCCAGCGGCGATGCATTAGGATTATTGCAGGTTTAAATTACAGAGATTGTTGTAAAAATGCTTTTATCGACCTGAAAATCTTGACAATTCCATGTATCTATATACTGGAATGTATATTACATGTAAAACATAGATCAAACCAGTATACCACACACAATAATTTACATACTTACGATACACGTAATAAGAAAACTCTAGTGGTTCCATACAGCCGTCTGCAGAAAACAAGGAATGGGTCAAACTACTTTGGTATAGTTCTTTATAATGTGATTCCAGAGGCCATAAAGAACCTAGAGGCATCTAATTTTAAAAAAATAATGAAGTCGTTCTTGATCAAAAAAGCATTTTATAATTTTGATGAATATCTGAATAGTGACTTCACAGAACTGTCTAGCTGAATCATACTTTTATATAAGAGTAACCAATTCAGTTATTTCTGTACTTATACTGTTTGTCTTTTGTGTTACTGTACTATTGTTTTTTACTTTTTTTTGACTTGTGCAAGCATTTACATGTATTTAGCACCAATAAACTATACTATACTATTACTAATGAATCTCAAATGATTTCACATATTGTAGCTATTTCGTAGATAAGTAAAAACTGATGGTTCAAAGGTGCTGTAGTATTTTTACCTTAATGTTTTGTTTATTTGGCTTATTTTTGAGATCACAGTTTATAAAATTCATGGTATAGTATAATCATGTGGAAATCCTTTACTTGGATATGAATAAATTATTTTTGACATTTTGCTTTTCAGTGTCGTTCCAAATGCTACTGTAGAAACTAAATTGTTTAAGTTATAAATAAAGATATTTCCGAGCTCTAAAATATAATTTAGAATGTCCCTGGGTGGTGTGGTAAGACCACCGAATGGATATTTTGTCTCACTATAGGCTTTTAGCGTGATACAATCCTATAAGTACCTGTAGGTCTTGAATTAATCACTTGAGACCCCAAGTGCGCTAGTTTGTTGGAATTGTTTTATCGGGAGGAACACAGAAAGGCACAAATTTACAGGGTGTCCCATTAATAATTTTGAGTCGAATGTCACGTGATCAAAAACAAATACCTCGTTTTACTGTGTAAGGCTTTCGCGGCCATCGTCCAATGAATTTGTGGTTCTTGGGTTTTTAGGCCGGCGTCGTTTAGCGTTAAGGCTTGACGTTTCGCCACCACGAGTGGACGGCATCTTCAGAAGCTATTTCACTTCGGCGACTTCCAAAGTACTGACGGCTGGAAGATCTGCACCTGCATTTATACCTGTCAACGGTGACGTGGCCCAATCAGGTAACGTTGGTAGCCCCGCCCCCTTGTGATATGGCAGTGTCTTCAGGTCCTTTAGGATGGGTACCCATGTCCGGTTGACTTTTTGTATTTCTTCTTTTCTCAATGGCTTCTCTGTTAAGTCTGGCATAGTATGAAGATGTTGCGGCAAGAACCTGAGTTTCTTCAAACTTGATTTTATGGCCTCCTTCCTTCAGCGCATGTTCGGCTACCGCTGATTTTTCCGTATAACCTAGTCGACAGCTAGCCTTATGTTCCTTATGTTCCGCAACTCTCTATCTTCAAAAATAACCGAGATACCCCGTAAAAGTGCCCAAAATGGGACACCCTGTACATAATGTACAAATGTGTGTACCCAGGCCTTTTTTGCGAATAACACCATTCGTCGTATTCAATTTTGCTCTAGTCTACTATACGCGTTTTTTTTTTGTATAAAATAAAAATTAAAAGGAGGTTAATAGTTGGCGCTTGATGGAGTTTTTCCATCTGCCATGTTAAGGTGAGACTAAATCCCATGACTAATCCCGAAAACCTTAAGGAATGACTGCTAGTAGAAACGGTTTCTTCAGATTTTGCGATAAATTAGTGCAAGAGGTTTTAACTCAAAGAGCCGACGTTTCGGCGTTTGTTTTACGCCTTCTTCGGGGCTATCGTGCACGCCCCTATAGCAACAAGGAATAACATGTCCCTTTGTAATATATAATGTATTTAAATTATATTTTTATCCGTAATAGTTAAAAAATTATAATCCTCTTAATTAAATCGCGATATAGTAATGAACCTCTGGCAGTTGAGCTAAACAATCGACAAAAACATTAAACGAGCCTTTTTAGCGTAAAGGCCCGGTCAAACAGAGGACGGTCTAAAACGCGGCATTCCGGTGTTCTCTAACAATACAATGGAACGCTGTAACGCGGCGTTCTAGAACGCGGCGTTACGGCGTTCTAGTATGCCCTCTGTTTGACTGGGCCTTGAGTTGATCTATAATTGAATCGCTAGATATCTTGACAAAAAATGGCGTAACGCTTTCGCTCAATCCGTCCTGTTTGGTACAAATAAAGGAATGCGGTAACGCGGCGATAGAGAAGGCCGGACCGCCACGTTCTAGACCGCCATCTGTTTGACCGGGCCTTAACTCTACTAAATGATCTTTTCCATGCGTTGCCGCAAAATGAAAGTAAATTTAATTTTCTTTAAGGTAGGCCACGCAGATTTGAATTACCTTTACAACAGAACGTTGATTTCTCTGTAATAAATGCAAATTTGAGAATAATCCCTTTGCAACTTCACATTCAGAAACCTGGGTGCGATTGCTTTTTTCGGGATTTGTCCTGGGCACGATGTGTACATGCATGGTAAGTAGGGATAGATGAGAACGAGGGAAATTACGCTCTGCACATCCACGTCCAACTTTCAGCTTCCCCAATAATTAATTACATAGAAACAAACGTGATTTAGTGAGGAGTAGCAGCGGGCCAAGAGGTAAGTCAGTTAATACCGCAACTAGCGCAAAGCCGCAGTGCTTTCGGGCCTAATGGAGATACGGCAGCCTTCATTCAAACAATATAAGTGAGCTAATTCGGGAGCCCGACTCGAATCCAGTCGAACACTCGCACAATAGTTACAATTTAACAATATGGACGGGCTGTCATTAAGTTGGCAGCGCCCTTCTGTTCGAGGCTGAGTGCTTTTCGATTGGCAACGCGTTCATTTGTTGCCATTTGCATTCGAAAAAAACTACGGCCGAAGTTGCGCGTTAATTCCGAGAGGCAAGTTAGTGCTTGAGTTCGGCCATTGACGTACGGTGATTTGAGCATTCGATGGTACAGGTTACGTCAGGAAATGCTTCATTCGGGTTAATGTAACGGAAGAAACTAAGCATACGCAAACTGCATGCGATATGGACCTCCTACCCGTGAGTATTTTTAACTCGGCTTTAGTGACTATCTCACTTTACTGTCGTTCCACTGGCAATGTTTGGATCTTTCATCAATCCAGGCTAATAGCGGAGTGATAGGCTAGCCACAAGAATCAATGTACGAATTCTTCCTATCTTTACAGTAAAATATCCTTCAATTCAAGTGATATGTACATGTAAATACTAGAAATAAGAACTTAATATTAGCCCCTTGTCATAAAATGACATTATTTGAAAGGTGTTTTAGATTTAACATCTACCGATTTTATAATTCTATATCAGACATCTTTAAGTCATTTAACTGCTATAGGTTCGAAAAAACTGTCGTGAACCATTTTCTGCAAAAGTATTAATAAGTAGGTATAATAAGTAGAAGTATGTAGATATGAAAGACTTGTATGACCATATCGCTAAAGTAATGATTGTCTGTGTGTTTTGTTGTGGCTACTCGTTAAGGTTTTAGTTTTTAAATAAGCTATAGTATTTGATAACTTTAGTTATAGATGCGTTGGACATAGTTGAAGTTTACTTGTTTTGATTTACACCAAGGGTTGTGTGGACGACCACTTTGTGTGAACTCTGCCCTTGAGGTTTCCCCTAATTATTATTAGTATGGCAAGCATGCCAAGTAAGTATTAAGATGTTTGTGTTTTATCTGGGAAATAAAGTGATTATTATTATTAATTGTACTGTCCCTAGCTCTTGTGAAACCCAAATTCAGCAAGAGAAAATCAACCCATTAAAAATCTACATATGCAGTCACTATACCGGGTGTCCCACGACGATTAAGACGAGCAATATATCGGAACTGGGCAGTAGAAGCGAATTATGATTTTGGGGGTGTAAATTAGAGCAAATATAGTATCGTTTCTTATTATTGATGTGTCACCCAATGCGGTATTTGTTTTTGGTCACGTGACGTCCGATTCAAAATTTTTAATGGGACACCCTGTATATTTGTGACTTTTTGTGTTCCTTCCGATAAAACAATTCCATCAAACTAGCACACTTGGGGTCTAAAGGGATTAAACACTACCAAAGCAATTTAACTGTAGGGGTACATGTTATAATCAATGGTAGTGGTACCTTCCTTTAAGTACCTGTAGCTCTTGAATAAATAACTTTAGACCACAAGTGTGCTAGTTTGTTGGAATTGTTTTATCGGGAGGAACACAAAAAATCACAAATATATAGGGTGTCCCATTAAAATTTTTGAATCAGACGTCACGTGATCAAAAACAAAATACCTCATTGGGTGACACAGTAATAAGAAAAGATACTATATTTGGTCTAATTTAAACCCCCAAAATTATATTTCGCTACTACTGTCCAGTTCCGATGTATTGCTTGTCTTAGTCGTCGTGACACCCTGTATAACTGTCAAACTTGTACTGTAACGTGCAAGCGAAACATAGGAAGCGATGACAGTTGTTAGCTGTCAGTGTATAAAAACTGATTGGGAAGAAAAACTAATCGTATTGTCTTCAAAGGACGTTTAGGTACAGGTTTAAAGTGATTGACTCTTATTTCTCTCCACCGCAACTCTGATCTAATGTGGCTCATAAAACATCCAAACAACGTCCTCTCCAAACCAAAGAGTCGGTAATAAATGTTTGCAGGTTTCTTTGTAGTTTGTTATTGGATTCCACATTAATGCCCACAAGACAAAGAAAAACGCTTATTATTGGTTCTCAATTGGGAGTGATGAACCATGCATATACAACATTGTGCATTGCTTGAGTTTTTTTGATCAGTAACTTAGTTAATCAATCAGTTCACCTATTACAGATTAAATAATTGCTGAAATTTTGCACTGTATTGGGGCAACCAATGTAGCTGAAATGTCAGTAAAGAACTTCTGTTACATCATGATTAGTCATAAAAAATGATCGGTTAACTAAAACTTCGGTATAGGGTCTCAAAATTGTATAATCTTAGAAGAAGACCTCAAGTTGTAATTTAAAATGGATTTTTCTTAAAGAGTCGCTAGGTAGTCCCTTATAAGTTGCTAGGTAATCAAGCAGAACATGCAAGCCACGTTATAAAGTATCGTGTACCCATTGATTTCACTCGTGTATGAAGGAGAAGTTGTAAACGATCCAGAACGAAGTACGTCTAAAATTAGGCCTGATATCTTTAGTGATTATACGATGGTCATGAACGTACATACGCTAAAGCTGAAACTGTAGATTTTGTGCAGTGGATCGACAATAATGAACACACGCTTGCGCAAATTAAGATCCAGTGGGTTGTGACAGCCGCGTCTCTACTTTTAGAAAGGGAAACGGCGTTGGTGTTCACGCGTATACGGAAATCATCCTACAACTCCACCTTAAGGCAAATCGCCTTAATACGGTATTTCGCAATAGAAGGTGTGGTTCGCTGCGCAAACAACTGGTCTGTATCCATACCATTACACGTCAGTACACATTTCGAAGGAAGGTGATTCTGCCAGAAGAATGGATTTTTGTCGATTTATGCTTCATGTAGAGACCGAAGATGCAAGTTTTTTAAGTAGGATTCTTTGGACGGATGAGTCCGTGCATAACTGAAAATCTATGGATACAAGATACTTTACAACGTAGCCTGCATGCTCTGCTTGCTTTCCTAGCGACTTTTTAAGACGAATCCATTCTAAATTAAAACTTGAAGTTATCTTCTTAAGTTATCTTCTTAAATTATACAACTTTGAGGCCCTATACCGAAGTGGTTAACCGATCACCTTTTATGACTAGTCATGATGTGATAGCACCTTATTCAAGACCCAAAACAAAAATTAAAAATCCGATGACTAGTTTTTGTTAAACGGTCTGTTCAAATTTTGCGCTCTCGGATATCCAATATGGTTTTAGAGCTTGAATACAATCTTATTGCCTAGCTTTACTACATTTGCAATAATTTTGTGATACCAATGTATAACCAGAAAGATGGGCATGTGTTTATAATATGCATGGTTAATTATTACTTGCTGATTTTTTACATTTACGTGTAACGTTTTTGAAGTCACTTTTCAAAACATGGTGATTTTGACACTATCTCGCAAGGTGTTTGATAGATGATTACACTCTTTTAGCCGATAATGACAGCATATTTTCGAAGGACTAATACCAAAAATTGCAAAATCTGACAATCAAATTTTATTTTATTGGGGTTTTAGTCAGGAGGTCTGCATTTCAATGAAAATCTCAAAAAATCAATATTTATCTCTGAAACAGTTGAAAATCGGATCTTACTTTATATGACTTTTTTTGTTCTTCTCCTAAAGTGTTTTCCATTCGTCATAGAATGCCCTGTATGCAACACTTTGCATTGCTTAAGATTTTAACTAACTTGTCATCCAACTTGAGGTCTGTTAGAGCCCTACGTACCACCTCTGTTGACGCTCATGTCTAGATGGATTTATTTTAGAGCAGTGTTCCGTTATTATCTGGATCAACATGGATAAGAGGCGCAAAGGATAGAGTGAAAAGCGCACGCATTGCTGGATTTTAAAATAGAACGTGTACATGTATGTCGCTGTATACGTGATTCAGCGTCGATATGAGGAAAAGAGAGCAATGGAAACGTCCCGCTATCCAGGAAATATAGCCTATGGCTATTGGCTAGCACATCCAGCATCGATTTCTGTACACATTGTTGAGGATTTTTTCTCTGGCGATTGATATGACACATTGTATAACACATAATACGTGCTTGGTTAGGGAGAAAGAAGCGGCATGGGTAGCGTTGTAAAGGAACGGCACTCGGCAATTGTTTTTATATCGACCTAGATATCAAAACAATTGCCATTTGATATCAACGTAGATACCAAAAAAATTGCCGAGTGGGGATCAGTAGATAAAGTACAGTACAGTACAGAAAACTCAGGCAACAACACTGACAAAAAAGTCTCGAGTTGGCTTACCAACTGTTGAAATGGAGGGTCACCCATTAGTCGAGTTATTTTCCGTCAAGCTGTTGGGGATCATCATCAACAATAACATGTTCTGGCATGACCACGTCGTCATTATTACTAAAACGCTTAGAGTTTTGTTCCGCTGTACACCAGAGCAACTACTGCTGCTCCACAAAGCACAGATCCGACCATTGTTTGCAAATAACTCCCACTGGACACTATCCAGAGAGCAATGAGACTAATCGATATGCGTAATCTCTCAACACACAGCCTGATCGATGAAGGGTGGGCGACCTGTCCCTGTTTCACAGATTCTATCACGAAAGATGTTCCAGTGAGCTCTCCCAAATAATAACACCAAAGGCTGTCTGAACGAGGGACACTAGCGAGGCTCTGCGAGCTCATCCTCACCAGGTCGAGGTCCCTAGTCCCCAAACCCTACTCCTCCAGCATCCCCTCTTTTTGAGAACTTCGACACAATGAGCTGCTGAGAGATTTGTTTCTCGACGGCTACAACCGGCAGAGTTTCAAATCTAACGTGCACCGATACTTATTTTCTCGCAGCGCTTTTACATCGCCATAGGCTTTCAGCCTTTGGGGGAGGCTGACCATGAAAAAAATTGCTGGGAAGCCCGATATCTCCACATCCGGATTGCCGGCACTTTATTTGGCTTACGCAGAAAAAAATATCGTTGCGTTTTCCATTAATTGTTAATATTTGGATATTTTTCCATTATTTCGAATTACAATCCAATTAAAGCACTCTTTTGTCTTTAATATACAGGGTGGGAGGAACGGACCAAACTCTAAGGAGTGTATTACACTCATAAAAATAATGTAAAAAACTCATATGTTCTCATCCGATTCTCATTTGTTTTTGAGCTACAGCGTAATGCAAAATTTGTATTTATCTTACCACTTAGAATTTTGTCACAATGAAAGTATGCCATGTTCGAGGCACAAAACATTGGATAACTGATACTTTGATGAAGTGTCAATGTACAGTGAAAATAATTGAACGTTTATGTGATTATCTGTTGCAAAAATCCAGATAAATAGGATACACCAGTTCGACGAATTAAGAATACTGCAACCCATATAAAGTATAAATAGTATACACTCCTACAGTTTGGTGCGTCCTTCCTGACTCACCCTGTATACCTCAGGTTTTGTTTGAGCAAAGCGTATCATTTTTTTATTTTGGTAAACAAAATCATTCTTATAGCATTTCTTGATAATTAGTTCAATAAAAATTAAATTTTCTCCAGTAGCATCTTATACTAAATTCACTTATCCTTGTTGTTAGCTCAACTGCTCTGTACTGCGTTTGACTGATATCGGGATTGAACGAGTACAAAAAGGAGAACGGTCGTTGTTAGGGTCGCGTATTTGCATATTGCATCAGTTTATCCGTATTTCTATCGATCTATCTGTGATTTATGTGTGCGTTGTGACCTATTCCAGTGTTCTTTTGTATAGATTATCAAGAGAGTGGGACCTACCTATTTCATTAGGTATAGAAAAGTGCACACTTTTTTATTACCGAGAAAATGAAGCATCATGTAAATGTACCTGCATATAGGTATAATATTTTGATTACCTAATTATATGATACGAATATAATATAAATAATGCTAGTTCTGTTTAAAAAATAACTTCGTTCAAATATAATATATTTATGAAACAGTAAATACTACTAATGAGATTTTTCGGATTAAAAATTAGTTTCCATTGATTTCATCTCATTTATCTCTTGATTCATTTATAACTTGTAGTATAAACAAGTTTATATTGAAATTAGAGTATTTTATAATTAATGAAAAAAAAGTTCGGCTCATCATTTACGCATTCATTTTATGTAAATACATACATGAGCAATATTTTTAAAAATGATACTGTGTTGAAATAATTTGGATTATTAAATAATGCTGCCTTCAATAAAAAATGACAAAAAACAGAAACATCAAACATTTTGGTACTTCAAACTATATGGTCGGTTACAACATAAAGCATATATTAAAATTGATATAAATTTTTTATTCTCCATATGACGTATATCCATAAAATTATTCATATCGTAGTAATAATGTCGGTTTGTGCCTCTGATGAAATAATTGCATTTAACCCATTGTACATTCATGACAGTAACGTATTAATAATGCCATTATTTGAACCAATATTGATTATTAATACAATCGGACGCATCTATACCATACAACAATAGCATAATGAGACGCCAACCCATAACTGACCTCTCTACACTCTAATTAATGGAATCATATCGGCAAACGATGGCTTACGAATTTAATCTTTATGTTTATTTGAAAATGCTGCAGATGTTACTTTCCAATTTATTACAGTACTACCACAACATACATCACAGTCAGTACAGCCCTCGTCCATTGTATCTATACAATTTTGAAACGCATTCCAAGATATAATACGCTCCTACTTGAGAGTGCAGATGGCTAACAGGTTCGCGTTCTTTCAAAAGCTAGCATTCAGTGAACTTCTTCTTCCGATTAGGTCCCTCAAAAGAAGTAAAAAGAAGAGGAGCATGAAACGAGAACTCCTAAAACCATAGTTTAGGTGGTATTGACGTTCTCCGTTTTTTGGCTAGGGGTTCGCTACCTAGGTTCGGTATTTCAAGAACTGTAATTTTTTCCATGTCCGTTATAGTACTGGCCATTAGTTAACCAGTTACAGGTTACAGGAATATGATTTAGCACGAACTTCTAAGTCCACATATTATGTCTTAAAGAGCAATGATCTGTAAGTAAGAAATATCATAAGGTCATTTTGTATGTCAATGGATCTAATCCTTCTTCCGAGTAGATCTCCCAAAAGAAGTAAAAAGAAGAGGGACATGACATGGCAACTCCTAAAACCATAGTTTAGGTTGTATCAACATTTTTCGTTTTTCAATTATGAGTTCGCTACGTCTGGTTCGCTTTTCAAGAGCTATACATTTTTTCCATCTGCGTGGTAGCACTGCCTCTTGGTTAACAAGTTACATGAATATGATATTAAAGAATAAGCGGCTGTGTTTGTAGAATTACCACGTCTGAAACCATGTTGATTACTCGTTATAATGTTATGTTTATTTGCAAAACTGTACATTCTGTTATAGACGATTTTTTCAAAGAGTTTAGAAAATATGGATGGTAGCATTATCGGTCGGTAGTTTTCGACAGCTTCTGCGTCCCCTTTCTTATGTAAGGGAAATCTGCCGTGGATTAGGGAAAGGTTAAAAATATACGATAGCAGGTAAATAAGATATTTAGATAGATATTTGAGAAATTTAGCAGGCAGTTCATCAGTTCCACAAGCAGCTTTATTTTTTAGCTCATGGATAGCTTTTTGGACCTCTTCGGGGGACACCTCATAAACAGCTATTGAAGAGGTGCACCTTTTCTCAATCTGGATTCTAGAACCGGTGTTAGTGGAATATTTTGCTTTAATCAGGTCCTCTGCAGCCGTTGTTCAAAAGCAATAGATCTGTAGAATAAGGAATACCACTGGTCATTTTGTACAAATTTTGGTGTCGAAAGCAACAACACCGTAAATCAATTATGGATAGGGTACCACTTCAAGCTAGATTGGAATCACTGAAATAACTATCAACAACGAGAAACTCAAAATTCAAACATATTGTCAAAATACATACAAGGTATATCTTTCAAAGGTGACCACAGTTTGTATAACAGTTACAAATAAATAAATAATAGAGAGTTATTCATGTAGATAAGATCTATGGGGTGGGAAGTAAATATAGGATGAAGAACTGACAAGTACTATAGTAGGTCACTATTGACCTTCTTCTCGACCCCACAAAACCAACACGAAAACTGAATATCCTCTTGGAGAATAAATCAGACCTCCAATGAACGACAGTACGTCCGACCAGTTGTGTTTCTAGATCTTCTTGATTCAATACCTCGCCTTGCAAAATACAGGGTGTTTTACGACGATTAAGACAAGCAACATATTAGAACTGGGCAGTAGTAGAGAACTATAATTTCGGGGATGTAAATTAGAGCAAATGTTGTGTCTTTCCTTGTCATGAGGATTTGTTTTTGATCGCGTGACGTCCAATTCAAAATTATTAATGGGACACCCTGTATATTTGTGTCTTTCTGTGTTCCTCTCCATAAAACAATTTCAACAAACTAGCCCACTTGATGTCTAAAGTGATTAATTCAAGAGCTACAAGTAAACCTTACCTAAAGGATTGTACCACTACGATTGGATTATAACATGTACCCCTACAGTTGAATAATTACTTCGATAATTATTTTTATAGTGTTTCATAATGGTAATGATACAACCCTCTAAGTACCTGTAGCTCTTGAATTAATCACTTTAGACCCCAAGTGTGCTAGTTTGTTGGAATCGTTTCATCGGAGGGAATACAGAAAGACACAAATATATAGGGTCTCCAGTAAATAATTTTGCATCGGACTTCACGTGACCAAAAACAAATATCTCACTGGGTAGCACAATAACAGGAAAAGATACAACATTTGATCTAATTTACACCTCCAAAATTATAATTCTCTACTACTTCCCAGTTCCGATATATTGCTTGTCTTAGTCATCGTGGGACACCCTGTACGTCGTACTAACAGGACTTGCCATAACAGATAAGAAAATAAGGAGCATCTTGGCAATGTCATCTGACCCTCAAGGACACCAGACACTCTCATATTGAGCAGGAAGGAACTACGAAAGATGGTTGGATTTATCATTGGCCATAGGACATTCAGTGCGCACCTTCAAAGATTGTGGGCCGATGATGTGGCAAATCCTTTATGCAGGAAGCGCGGTAAGGCAGAGGAAACAGCTAAGCATGTTATCTCCGAATGTTCTGCCTTAACTGAAAGCAGGAACTCCTATCTCATAGTAGGCCAGAAGGGAAGACACAAGAGCGTAGCCCAATGCATTTCAAGATACGCAAAGGACTTAGAATGGGACTCTGTCTGATCCCTTAGACCGGGGATACACAATAAGCCTTAAGGCTGATGAGCGGCTACCATTTAGGGTAACTGAACTTGAACCTCTAACTACTTAAAAAAAGTGATTACAACGTCATTGCAGGCAGTCTCTTGTGAGACTGTGTTAAGTCTCAGAAATCGCGAAAGCTAAGAAACTTCGATTCATCTCGTGCTTCCCATAAGTTTCTCAAAGCGACTATTACTCATCTTCTGGTACATAGAGACATCTAAAATGGAGAGCATTCATAACAGAAGGAAAATTCGACTTGTATCTACCGCGCACGTCTCGTCGCAGGGAGTTTTCAACTTTAAATTTCCAGAGGGCAACTTTATCAACGGTAGTAACGATTGGTAGGAGTATTTCGACGATAAATCGAGCAAGTTATAAGTATTTTCAGTTAAAACTTTTCGTCTACCTGCGTTCAGGAGAATTTATTTGTAGGGTTTTCCCCGAGGGGCGGCCTGATTGATGGAGTTGAGTGCATTGCAGACAGCCCAGTTAATTTCTTTGATTGATCGTCGGCCCCCCAGCGATGAAGCTTTTCCTTTTATAAACGATATGTTTGCCAGACAAACAAAATTCTAAACAAACATAGGGTGAAAAAAAGTGTAAGACAATAGAAGGGATCTGGATGCAAAAAGGGAGTAGGCTTTTATTTACGGGAGAGGGAATTTTCTAAAGATCGCGTGCAAACTGTGAGAGAGGAGAGATTGATGAATCTCACTAAAACTGTTGGCATTCATGTAATTTATGCAGCTTTTAGTGCTCATCATAATGAGAAAAGTCCCCTAGGGTCATATGTATAGAAGCCTCTTGAGGAGCATATTTGTGTCGCTATAATATACCAGTAGACTCTTCGAGGAAGAAAAAGTTAACGTTGCGTTATCGTAATTCTGGACATATTGTGTGTTTTTGTTCTGTAGAATATTCTTTCTCACCTGATAATAATTAGTCACAAATATTGCCAAAAGAATTAGTTCTGATCTGACATGGCTATCAAATTCGTTAAAAAAAATAGGGAGGCTAATTTCAAGTTTTTGTTTATGGTCAGCCCCGTGCAAAGACTGAAAGCCTATGGCGCTGTAGAAGCACTGCGAGAGGATAAGTGTCGGTGCACGTTAGATTTGAAACGTTGTAGGTTGTAGCCGTCGGGAAACAAATTCCTCGGCAGCTCATCATCATCAGCGTCGAGGTTCACCAAAAGAAGGAGTGCTGGAGGAGTAGGAAACTCGACCTGGTAAAGATGAGCTTGCAGAGCCACTCTAGGGTTCCTTGTTCGGACGGCCTTTGGTGTTATCATCTGGGAGAGCCCACTCGAACATCTTCCGTGACAGAATGAATGAAACAAGGACACTTCACCCACCCTTCTTCGATGTTCCAGACTGTGGAGGTCATTTGTGAGGTTAGAGTACCTATTAGTCTACTGTGTGGCCATCTTAAACTGACAGGCGCGGAATTAGGAAGGGGACCGGGAGGTTCTCTCAGGTAGCGATCGTCGTTATCATTTCGAGTCTAAAAAGGGATAGAAAATATGTAAGTATAACAGAGAGATTGAATACCATCTACTGCGATTATCCAATCCCGATGCTGGTCCGGATTGGTGGGGAATAAAAGCTGCTGTTGCCGGTTGTAGTTAAGGGGTATTAAGTGATTATAAATTATTTCGTTTATATATAAAATAGGACACATCGTAAAAGAAGGGGGTAGGCTGAAATTATTAAGTTATGGTAACGTCCTTATTTCTTTCGTCGCATTCTTTTCGCTGGTCAGATTACGTTGGTCACACAGTAATTACTTTCTTCTGGATATCATCCGATAAAGTTTTTTATGTGCCTTAAAAAACTTCTCTGCCTACTCGCTACTGTCAGCAATAACTCATAAAGTTAAATGCAGTCAAGATAAGAATTCATTAAATTTTTGTAATTACAAAGTTATAAATGTTTTCAAAGTGCACACCTCTGCTTCTAATAAATGCTCTATATCGTCGTTGGATTTCGACCTTCGTTGTATGGAACCGTATCTGTTCTCACATTGTCACAAAAGCTGCGTCAGTTCATTAAACCAACTGCTCCATGTCATCAATATCTACTTCGTACACAGGTTCTTTTGCACGTTCCCATACATGGAACCGAGTGGGATCAAATCAGGAGATCGTGGAGGCCATGCGATGGAACCCAATCTTCAGATCCATAAGGGTGGTGAAAGCTTTTATACAGAGACTTACATAAACAGTTACATGACAAAATAGGGATGTGTATGGCATAGGTCTATTTATAAGAGTTATCTTCGAAATAGGCTTATTTATACTTCAGGGAAGTTTGACTAACCCTCGACGCAAATCTGCTAAAATGTGGATTCGCTTCTATAGGATAATCAAAATAACAGGCTTCAAAAAACCTGCAAACCTAGGTGCAGCCTTGATGGTGGCAGGCTGTTAAATAGATACACATTGATAATTCGTGCAACGAGATGGTGAATCATCTGGCTAAGATAGGGGCTGAAGCTCCTACATTAGCCCTGGACACATGCTAGGCACCAGTATGCGCCAGGTCAGTGTTGCTTTGGATTGTAGGCTTACAACGAACTGGTGAACGCTTAGTTAGAGAAAAATGACTACAGGCAAATGAGCCAAACAAAAGCTCTATAGTAGGGCAGATTGAGAATCGCTTATCTCTTAGTGGAACTTTTCACAAGCCACAGCCATATTATTTGGCATAACTAAGAAGCCTGATAGGTTAGAGTGGTTCACCAAGAGGGCATAAGGCCAATTGCATTATTTTGGGACTAGCGACCTGGCTTTGAGAGCACCAGATTGTCTAATCTTCATAATATGTATGACGCATATTTAGCAATTCTAACTATTACCTTAATGGTACATCAGCTGTATAAATCCATGAGATTAACTTCTCTACAGCCTAATGTATAATATTGTAATTTAAATATGTTCCGAGTGTTCCTCAAAATTGTGCAAATTATGATCGTTCAGCGATTATCATGTTATCCACGGTTAATCTATAATTGGCTTGAAACATTATTCACGTTGCATTACCATATTGTTTATGAAAGCGAGTTATCTCCATAGATTGTTACTCTTGAGAATAGTCAGGTCGATTACAGCATTCGATACTAGACATTCAAGAAACATCTATATGCGAAGTAGCATTATTGGTATTTTTACAATTGCTGATTACTATAACTGTTTTGTTAATATGGAGCCAGAATCTTTTATGTATCACCAATTGGAACGAGATAGATAGAGAGTTTTCTAGGTATTCTAAATAAGTCCAATAGTAGTAGTATCTGTAGATATGTTTGACCTGGAACTGAAGGAGAAAGGAGACATGTAGTAACACTCCTACTTAGATAACGTAACGTAACGCTTACGCTTCTTGTCAATATCGTCCATTTAAGAGCTGCAAAATAAGTAATTATCATGATCTAACTTCTGGTCAAAAAGTAGAACATTTATTGGAACTAAAGTGTTTGCTGCCTTTTCGATTGCCCCAGTATCTTTTCTCTTAAACGCATTTATTTTTATTATTTTCACACTACTGCTTTGTTTGTGGTTGAGATAAATTTGCTTTCATATCTAAACAGTTTTCAGCCAGCAGCTCATTTTTTGAATACCTAATGTTTTGTTAATACAATACCTGCAGAAGCGATACCTAAACCATATGCTTAAAACAGCGCATGAGTGACACAGGAATGCCACTATGACTATTTTCATCTCTTTTTTGACGACGAAGATGCGTCATCTGTATTGAACCACTTATTTTTCTGCTAACTTATGACCGGTTTCTCAACGTCCAGTTAGAAGTGTCAGATAAGTAGCTGCCAGTTAGCGTTTCTATGGATATTAACTGTAAGATAAGATTTACGTGAACTCGGGAGTTCAACCTTCAATTATTCAAGCTATCTAAGAGTGAACCGTTAACTTCCAGATGAATAAGTATTTACCTGGACATTGAGAAACCGGCCATTAAAGTTCTATTTTATTGTTTATAGTTATGACTTGACATAGCGCTATGATGAATTCGTTAATCTTTGATCGACATTTGAAGTGTCAGGCCTAACACAAAAATCTCAATCCGCAAGGTGTTCTGGTTAAATCGATCAAAGTACTTATTTAATTGAAGCATAATTAAAGATTTCTGAAGAGATGGAAGATATGAAAATAAGTAAGGAATAGGTGGCCAACTAGAAGCTACAGCTCAACAGGGCATTCAAGCATTCTCCACTTTTATTCAAACTTCCTTCAAAACATTTGTAAATTAAACTCAATATTTATTATTAAAGCTCATAATGTTCACACCATCAAAATATTCAAACAGCGGAATTGTTAGAAAAATCGGAAGCATTACGAAACATCACCCTGAATATATCTTTCCTCATAGTAATAATACATTTTAAATATTAACACCAGTAAAACTGAAGGCATTGCAATACGTACAGGAAGTTTGCTACCTCATAGGACTGAAATAAGAAGAAAATACATCAGCCCAGGAATCAAAACACCAGAAAGAAAAAGTTCTATCGACCAACAATAATCCAAGTACAGCGACTTGAAAGGAATTGATCATATTGATTTGGATAGGTAATGTTTCTGTCTAACCAGTTGGATAGAAATAGGTGAAGGTTACTTGTGGGCCAACTATCTGGCCATAACACCATCAAACAACACGTGATGGGGGTGGTAAGCGACCAATATGTGCACGCTGTGGTGACGAGACACACGTTTTATGTCGCCGTGAAGCTCTTAGATATCACAGGCAGCCTATACCAGGTTCGAGAGTCCTTGAACCTGAGGATATAAAATCCCCCGGATCCAAGGCCATTCTCGCCTTTGCAATGAGGGCTGGACTTTGGAACTAGAGTTAGATGAGATACATAGGGGCCCGCTTGTAGGCCTATACACCGATACTTCTGGTCACCAGAAATCAGAAAGCCTCTGTCCTCCTTTCATTCGTAGGCGGGTGATCCATTAGGGAGTAAGACAGATGATGATTTTACTCGTTGTTGGGGGCTCGCTACTTGCAGGTGTTGGATATTATTTATTTATCGTATGGCTCAAAAACATGACAACAGTAAATATAGATTAAAAGAAAAACTATTATAACCTATACTCAAATAAAATATATACAGCTACAAACTAAGATACATAGTCTTTGGTATTTACAGGTTGATGTCAAGTTCTTTCAGCCACTTCAGCGCCAATGGTGTGGCTGTGAAGAACTCTTCTCGCGATCCCTGAAACGCACGCAGTTCACATTCGCTCGTAATATGGTTTATAGTTTGGCGGGGCGCGCCACAGTCACATAAGGGAGATTGCACATAGCCCCACTTGTAAAGGGAGTCGGCACATCTGCCGTGGCCTGTTCGGACTCTATTAAGTTTTACCCACTCTTTTCGGGGTAGTTCTGATCCTGGAAGTAAGGCTGCCCCCATAAATGCGCATCGCGAGTGGTGTTCCGCAAAAGCTTCCCACTGAGAGCGCCATTGGTTTAAGGAGTCGAAGTTGTTGGTTTTAAGCCCTTCTGCATCCCTTCTGCAGGTGTTGGATAATGGCAACAATCAGTTTGCTGGTCCTATTCGCTGACGTTATTATGAGCTCCCAGATGAAACTATGGTGTTATTTGGGCGTCGTGTTAGAAGACGAACAAGCAGGATTAAACAAACCTGAATGATCTCAAAGAATATGTGTGAAAACATTGCTGGTGTTATAAAGGGAACGCCAAATTATTTTAGAAATTATTTAAGGATGATTGAGCAACTATTTATGGATTGATTAAAAAAAGTTCCCGTCAAATGTCAACATCTCTCCGCTACTGTAGAGGTCCAGTGTATCAACCAGTTGACATTACACTCTAGTGAAACATGGATAATGATAGTTTAAAGGGCCCCACAGACATCGTTCTTTTTCATCAGGTTTGCACGACGTGCCAACCGATGTCAGTTAAACCGATGGACGATACCTCCACACACTGTTCGGTTTTCTTTCAGTTTCTCACAAATTTTTGGTCCGTTAACATGGATAATACTTTAGCATTGGCGGCGGCTTTAGGTATTAAAGTGAAATAGTGGATGACATATATCATCAGCACTTGCGCCTGATTTCTTGGATGCATTTACTTTTTTTAACTCCTTCCTGAACGATCCGCGAATGAAGTCAATCTTCCTTTTCACCGAATCTGTATTTGCAGAGGGATCTATATCTCTCTATTTTTTCAACAGTTCTCCGTAGGCCATATTTTTCTTGTCTCTGTCTGCATACTCAGCGAATTTGACTTTCCAGAGACACGGAAAACTCCTATAAATGTGTATGAATTCCATCATAAATTGTTTCCTATTTTGCTGTCTATCGCACATTTTTGACAGGTGTCGCTAACCCTAGATACATACGCTTACTCGAAGGCAACCAGAACGACACTGCAAAATCCCGTCGTGATTGCACGATGACCGGCCACACATGTACCGTGTTGCACGATGGTGTTCGAAACCGACGAGTAAAATCAAGCTCGGTCAGATTTTTTGGAACGACAGTCAACACGACGATTTTTCGGCACACACGGACCGAAATGAGTGTGATCGGTTGGCACGTCGTGCAAACCTGATGAAAAAGAACGATGTCTGTGGGGCTCTTAAAGAAGGGGAAGTCAAGTCAAGGGTCAAGTAAGATGTGGCTGTTAACGGAACTAACTAATCAACAAACAAAATTACAAACAACCTAATCAGGAATATGTTAAGGTAAAACCGCATCATGTCCACCATAATGAAGTTGAATGGCGAATGTCAAGATAAAGTCCAAGATAATCATACATCGTACCACTAACTATAGAGGACAGCACTTGACAGATACCATCCTACAAGACATTCTTTTTAACAATGGTTGCATTCAGCAGAAAGATCGGGAGCCGCTACTTTTGTAGCCGTTACATCTCAACAGTTGGCGTTCTGCTGGAAAGCATTGTTTGTGCGCTCTGAAATATTACGATAAATAGTTTGTGTCGACTGTCAGTTGTCAATGAAATTTAATAAAAATAATAATAAAATAAAAATACTGCACTGATTTTAACCACGATTGCACTACAGTGCACATTGAAAACTCGTCTGGTGCCCAGAAGTGCAATAAATCTGAACTGGTAAGTCGAACATACACCAAATTTCAGTGCAATTCAAGTAACTGTTCTGTCAGCCAACTGATGACAGTTTGATGGCACTTTGCATCCCGAGAGCTCTTTTTCCGTCGGTTTATGAACAACATCTTCAACACATATTCGTATTGGGACACTCGCAGCCGTTGTCTGCAATTTAACTAGATATGCTTCAATTACCTCATCATCCGAAGATAACGATATTCGCAGTTCTTCCAACTACAGTTTCCGCACCTTTTATGCTAGTATGTATACTACCCCACTACCCAGTTCTTAATTCAAAAAGTTATTTTCTCTGACAAATAAAATAAGTTACAATTAATATTTTATAGACGTCAAAAATGCACTGAAATCGCCACGAGCTCAGAGGGTCCGGGGCGATAATTTGCACTCAAGTGCAATTGAGCGGATAAGTCGAAAACAAAAAATCACACTAGTTTTGCACTCAAATCTAAGACGAACATAATTTTGACACCCAGTTCCTATGAGTGCAGTGATAGGGCAGTAAGTCGGAAACGCTATTAGATTGTGTAAAGTAGTACGGACTTTTTCTTTTAAATATGACAGCATAACCTATAACATAAGTGTCATAACATGTGACACTCACAAGGTCAAAAGTAGCTTATTCCGCTCCGCTCCAAGTGAGCGTACTTTTCTATCGCTACAAAAAAATGGCGACCGCTGGAGCGGTAGCTGCTAGGTAGCGCACGTGTTCAGCAGAAAATTTGGTAGCTGCTCCGCAATTGCTGAGTCTGCTGAATGAACCCATTGTTAATAAATGCTAAATCATAACCCTTCATAGTACTGCCTATTTCCTGGAGTAACTGTGAGGATCAAATGACCCCAATTAGTAGCCACAGTTGATTCATATCATTCATTAAAAGTATGAGATCCATCACGTCCAATAATAAAGCAAGCAAGCAAGCAAGCAAATTAGTCCACCAACTGATCCAAATCTTCCATATGAAATTCTTCTTTGGAATAATAATAACTTGGCAGGATAATTTTTGAAACACGACTCTACGCCGCGCCTGAAGTTTTAATAAGTTGCAGTCGTGCCGGCATGAAGTTAGTTCATAATGTAGCGTCAGAAGTTTCAGTGTCGCCTTGGCATAAAGATTAGAATTTCTGTTACAGAATTTAATAGACCTACGTCTTGATCCGTGACGGAGGCGTTAATATTTCATTACGTCCGCCATGAAGAAAAGGATCTTTTATTTCCAATATTATTAGACATGAAATACGAATAATTTAAAGTGATGACATTCACGATTGTCCAGATTTACAGTAGCTTGTTAATTTTGACATGGATAGGAGGACTATGGTCTTTAACAAGAATGGCCCGCCTTGCTAACAAAAATGATCTTCCATATTTTGACTGCTCCTCAAGGTTTACTTTCAAATCAGCTGTTAAAAATAAACAGGGTGTCCCCTAATTAGTAGTGCACAGCAAAACTGCAGATTTTTTGGGTAAAAATGTTGATATTTAACCAAACTTACCTCAATGGAAAAGTGAATAATAATCAAAATATAGGTCAAGGTAGTAATTATTATTTCGTTTTGCCTTAACAATTCATCTACAGGATGACGTAGCTATATGAAATTAGGAACTCAGGGGTTTTTGTAAGGCCAGGAATTCAAATCCATTCTTAGTTCGAATGCCACTTGAAAAGCGCGCCACTTGCTATACATTAAGTCTTTTTAAAATGATATAGTAGTAGCACAGCATAATAAACAACCAGCATAATATCTCTGAGGATTTCTTATATAAAAATGGTTTCCACAAAATTTGACCTTGGGAGGGTTTTTGGATGATTTTACGGCTGTCTGTGTTTGGGTAGAGATGCGAAAATGAAAATATCGATACCGGTACCAACTCGATATTTTTTATCCAAAATGGGCGCGTTTGGTTCGTAGAGAGCATTTTGTGCAACTGATTACACCCCTCAATAATTATATTTATATAATTATTTCCGATACCTGATACAAAATTATCGATACCAGCTTGGAATGCCTCAAAAAGTATCGAAGACAGAAAAACTCGATATTAGTGCAGAAGTATCGAAGTACCGTTACCATCCCTACAAAAAACCCACCCAAAAGTGGGGATGCGCGTGTAATTTCCGCCAACTTGAGTTGTTGTGTTGGTTGTTTATTATGTTGTGGTGGTAGTACAAAACAACACTAGTGCAAGGACAAAAATATATAGCAGCAGCATAGAATAACATAACTTAATTAACGACATACATGTATAGGAATATTTCAAAATAGTAGCTTTTTCAATCAAATAAATGGCCCTGAATTATTATGGTTGAGTAGCTTAACAGGTAGCTAACTCACCGCTGCCTTTCAATGTGTTCTTATACTATTTCTTACAGGAAAGATAAGATAAAATGCCTTAACTGTCAACTAAAATAGTTCTAGAAGGGCTTTCGCGCCGTCCATAGTCAAGTAAACCATACTTAAGTTTATTTCTTACAGATATAACACTGATGAATCATTTTTCACCACATTTCATCACTAAGTACATACGATTTCTGTACAAAAGTAGAGTGAGCTCCGTCAAGCTACAACTAGCATCTTTAATATTTTGACTATTTTCGTGCCGGTGTTGCCGAATGTTTCAGGATGCTATTGAATTTTGGGAAATTCTGTTGGTTTTCTTTAGTTTTTGTGACCCGAGACGTTTAAAGTCAACATCGCAATACCTACCAGGGGGATTTGTACTGTTATAAAATAGCTATAACGTTATGACGTCACAACTATGGTGACCAATCGTGACACGTTCATTCACGTAATTTTGTTCTATCTAGTGTAATAGTATAGATTAGGTTGGGTTAGGTTAAAACTGAGCCGAACAATTATGCCTCCCTCCACTGCGACCGTATTGTGACTATTGTGGCTCACATCTATTCAAAGTTCACCTTATAACCCACACCTCTTCACGACGGAGATGATCGCGTTGGGTGAAACTTCTTTGGAAGTAAATAGGTTTTTATTATATGAATCCGAATGTTTGAAACCTAGATATTTCCAGTAATGGACAGGAGCACAATATATGTGCTCTGCTATTTCGTCCTCCACATATCAAAAACGACAGTATGTTATTTGTTCCAGATGTTTCTTCCACAAGTGGTTTCTCAGATGAGAATTCCCCGACCAACCAGAATGTGCAGATCATTCTTGCTACATTCTGTGATCCTCGGGAGGCCTGACTTGAGGAGTATGGTTTGTAGTTGTCCTGGTGTATCTCACCACTGGAGAAGTGCTTTGCTATCTCCAATCTAAGATAGTTTTCTTGACAGTGCTTTTTGCA
Organism: Callosobruchus maculatus; assembly: GCA_951848785.1. Taxonomy (NCBI): domain Eukaryota; kingdom Metazoa; phylum Arthropoda; class Insecta; order Coleoptera; family Chrysomelidae; genus Callosobruchus; species Callosobruchus maculatus. The sequence continues at coordinate 7,864,215 of CATOUR010000100.1, forward strand.
ATGCTCGCAAATGGTTCTTGTCCTATGAACACAGATTCGGCTCATCCTCTTGCGAGTGTGTCAGCCAATAGGTACATTTTTTCCACTCCGCTATGTCCTGGAACCCAAATCAAAGTTACTTTTTTCCTCGTTCCAAGTTCATTAAGGAGGTGTACGCAGTTCCATACAAGTCTTGAGTCAACCGGTTCGTAGCGCAGTGCTTTCAGGGCAGCCTGAATAACTGAAATGTTTTCATAGATTTGTTTGTCAGGGGTCTTTTGCGCAGCTCCCTGACTCCTAACCATGTGGCTATCATTTCTGCTTATAAGATTGTGGCTCCCCAACTAACAATTCTCAGTTCTTTTAGAGTTGTAAGAACGTTTACACAGCATTTCTTTCACAGCACCGTTTGCTGCAAGAACGTTTGCAAAACGTTCTCACAACAGTTATACATGCAAAATGGGCACAACATATAGAGCAGTTCAGTCATTTAAGATGTTGTATAAAGATTGCCTGCAGCTGTTAAGCAACAGTTGTATAAACGTTCTTGCAGCTGCTAAAGAAACCTTACATCACTACTACATGACAGCTCTCTAGGAGTTGTGTAGTGCTTGGATATATCAATAATGCGGCAACAAAACCTTTTTTTTACAACACCTACACGATTGTTTTGTTGCATGGATCAACTTTAATGTAATTAAATGATTCTCTAAAAATTGCATAAATGAAGTAGAAATATTTTATACAGTCAAATTATTCTAGCTCCTAATAGCATGTCATATCTTATGGATCCGTCTTGTTTGTGGATATATCGGCCATTAATAATCTTGAATAGTCTCCTTAACAAATCCGACAGCATGCATCCAGAGGGCTTGATTTAGTTGCACACGAAATTTTACTGGGCATTCTGCATAAAATAATGACGAATTTTTCACGCGCTCGGTATTTGATGGATTTTTCAACTCTGCTCTATATTAAATTTCAATTTTAAACTACAATATTATGTCTTTATTACATTGGAATCATCACAATTGCTACATTCGAGTGCATTTATATAGAAATATACAGGGTTACTGGTAACTCGACCACTTTCCTGCAGGAGTTGATAGAGGGACTCAAATGCAATAGATTTAACCCCACATATGTAATTACGAAAACCGATAGTTTTCGAGATAATTAACATTTAATGTTTTTCAACCAAATGTCCAAATTTCCACACTAGATCCTAAACTAAGAAAAAAACCTGTTGTTGATCCTGACAATTACATAGACAAAGCTAACTTAGTATTGAAATGTTCCAAAATACTAAACAGTTTCAAACTAAATACAAATATTTGAAAAATAATCAACAAAATTTTTACATTCAGCGCGAAAGAAAATTATCTAGCTCAAAAAAAGTTATACAGACGGTTGAACAAATCGCTAAAAAAACTTTCCTACCTAATAACCTTTTCAGAAAGATTATAAACAGCAATGAATAAAAATCACCTATTGAAAAAGAACGAATGGCAGTACAATCATTATTAATAACTCAGTTACATACTAGAATGTTTGCAAATGCGGTCGATGATTTTATCCAAGACGAACAAATTAAATCCACTCAAAGTTTCTAGAGATCTTGCTCAATGTATTGCCCTTGATTTCAGATACAAGTATGGATCCGCTTCCACACTTCGGTTTTTGTAACTCGTGTTGAAAAAGTTCATTTCATCTTCTCCGCCGCATAATTTTTTGCCTTAGTTCGTCAGCAGTATTAACTGGAGTCTCGTAAACCAATGCCTTCATGTGACCCCAGACGTAAAAATCAAGAGGTGTCAGATCTGGGCTCCGCGCAGGCCATGGGATGGATTCACCCCTCCCTATCCATTTGCTCGGATATGTGTTGTCCAACAACTGCCGAATTGTGATACAGTAATGTGTTGGACAACCATCATGCTGGAATATCATGTTGTTGATGATTCTGTATTATGTTGATAAATTTTGTTAAATAGTTACGTGTGGTTGTACTGTCATTCTCATCCTTGGAATAGGCCATCAGATAGGGAAGTTTTTAAAATAATTTGTTTGACTGGTTGTGTATTTTTTTTGAGCTAGACAATTTTCTTTCACGGTGAATGTAAAAATTTTGTTCTTTATTTTTTAAATAATTGTATGTAGTTTGAAACTGTTTAGTATTTTTACACATTTAGATACTAAATTGGATTTGCGTATGTGTCAGTTAAAAACTAAATTGGAAATTACTAAAATCGGCAGCAGGGTTTTTTATAAATTTGGGATGTAGTCTGGAAATTTGGACTTATCGTTGAAAAACATAAAATGTTAATTATCTCGAAAACTATCGGTTTTCGGAATTACATATGGGGGGCTAAATCTATTGCATTTGAGTCCCTCTATCACTTCCTGCAGGAAAGTGGTCGAGTTACCAGTAACCCTGTATAGCTTGCGATTATTGAAACAAAATTAAATAACCTCCTGATTCATTGACCAATGTGGCTGCTGGTTATGATATTCATGAGTGTCAAAGTATCATCCATATTGATTGTCGTCTTATATTATACGATAGAATGATGTGATCGGCAGTTATTATACAGCAATTTGGCGCAGCTCTGAATTCACAGCTGTCATTCGGCTGCCATGTACTAGGCTAGATCCATCACCGACGAGTCGAGTCGTATGTCACTGAGTTGAGATTTGACCCCGTTCGCAGTAGTTATAGAGTAGATAAACAACATTTACTCCTTTAACTTACTTAGGTAATGCTGTTATAGAGCAACATTGTTTTTATGGGTGTCTTACAGTCCTAATCTGTTAGGATATGCGGTTGAAGTGCTTTTATTAAATATAGCTTAGATGTATATAGTTGTTGTTCAATAGGTTCCAAATCTTAAAGCCAATCATTTGTTCGCGCTGTGTATTATTTGGAGTTATTGTTTTCTTGCCAGTGGCTGTGACCTCGACTGGAATTTCTACTAGCAGGTTTAGGCGTATTATTTTCTGAATTACGTTTTTATATGGAATGCGGCAATTCTTTTACTCTTTCCACTTCGTAAAATCAGCCCTTGTAACCATTAATCCACAAATGCGTATAACCTAAAATACTCATCAGAACTTAAAACGCTATAAAGCTGTTTCTAGACACCTACATTAAACAACAAAAATATACCAGGCTAAGATTTTCTGCTTGGTAATCGCTCCAATATAGCTGCCAAAAACAGCTTTTAACAGCTGTAAACCACAGTTGTATAAAGGCTACTGCTAAGAGCAATGTGCTGATTAGAAACCACATTTCGCATGCTAAAGCAATAAGATGAAGGTTTGTTGTATAATTACTACAGAAGGAGCCGAACAGCTCGAAACGTCATCCTTACAGAGCTCTTACGTAGCTATTTTATGCAGGCAGCTGATCTGTTGCATATAAATGCTCTAATAAGCTTTTATACAACAGTTCCAAATTTATCGCATAAGATGTTGTACAAAGTTGCTACAAGAACGTTCTAAACACTTCGTTAAAGAACAAATATGCTGCTGGGAGCAAAATGGCATTTTGGACAGCATTTAACCAGCAAATTAGTGTTTAGGAAACAACAGTACAACAACTTCACAACTGAACAGTCCTTTTAGTCGCGGCTTATAGTGCGTCTTTGCTGGTTGGGTCGGATTGTGGTATACCTTGCAAGGGTTACTGAGATTTCAACTCTTGGATTAGACCAGCTACTCCCGCTCATGTTCCCAGTTCTGACTTGGAGCCATCCGTGAATAGCGCAAGATCGGAGGGTGATATGAAACTGTCACTCCTCTTCCACCATTCATCTCTCTTCCTGATAAAAGGGCATTGTAGAATCGTGTGCGCTTAGAGAAACGTAGACCTCGAGGCCACTTCGAGACCACAGCATTAAGAGTAATAGGTGCGGTAATGTCGGTAATAACTCGTTGAAGTTTCAACAAGTGAGTTATTATCGTTACCGCGAGTTGAATACTATGCTTTATCTACGACCGAAGCAACTAATAGTACGATTTGAATACATAATGCTTTACTTTACCAATTACTGACAACTTAACCTCACTTTTGTAAAATAAAAACTGTACACGTCAAATTAGCGTTTGACGTCTCATGTGTAGTTCGCCAACGAACTATTTGAAAGAACTATTCTCCAGGAAGAACTAAACGGACTAGTTCGCTAACTAAAGAGGAACTAGTTCGTTTTTGATATCGTTCTCGAAAACGCCACAAGAGCGGTGGCAGTTGACCGAGTCGGGCCCAAGCATCGTCACCACTACTAATCGCTATGCGAATGCGTACATTGCGAACTAAGAACGATTGGACTGGATAGTTCAAGGAACGGTTTGACCCTTAGACCGATAGCATGTTGCGTTTTTAACTTATTATTATTCCGAGTATTTTCGCTTTTTCAGGCGCTCTGCAACTAACCAGAAACGAAACAAAGGATTGTGATAATGGTTTAATCATTGAGTAACGTATTAACTGGTGTATATTGTAATTATTAGGGACTTTGATTTGGATATAAGAATTTCTTTATCGGTCTTTTATTCTCGCAAATTTTCCTTGTGATAGAATGATACCTATTAGAAAATATGTGCGAAAAATCATTTAAAATAATATTATTTTTCTGGACCACGTGAGTTAGCGAAAATGACAGTCAATGTTTGCATGTTTAGCCTGATAAAGTATTGAGGTAAGTGTATGATCATTTTTGTGTGGTTTCATATTTATCTCAGATACAGTAATTTACAGCAGAAAACTCAAATTGTTTTTTTTTTAATCATTATACATAAAAGTAAGTAATCCGCCAAAAGCCCTATAAATAAAATAAGTATCCGTTGCCCGTTAGCCCGTTTGCTTAGCTTACAACTACAAACCTTACTAGTTCGTTCGCGAACTATTAAACGAACTAGTTCATCCAAAAGAACGACTAGGCACATCACTAGTCTCTTGGCATGCCCACCTTTGCAGTTATTATAGCGTGTATTTAATCATATGCGTTTCCAAGAGATCGGTACTAGTGTCTAGTAGGCATTGTTTATAACACACGGCTGGAGCGTGGACTATGAAAAATAACACGCGCTGTTGGTTTATAGGTAGTACAACCTGTTCAAAAGTAGTTTGGTAATCGCTGTATAACTTAGCGAGAGTAGATAAAAACGTTTATGTTATGCCGAGACCATTCCTAGAATATTTCACTCATAATACTTATTATATCTTGTCCTAGTTTCTTTTGGTCCTGTCTATCAATTGATAGCAGTCTGTAGGCGACCATTTTGACACCTTTCGGTGTAAGAGTAGCGCTAGATAAACTTCGCCAAAATGGTTTTGTATAGTTTTTGTTACGATGTAATAATTGTATCAAACTAAAGACGACTACTATTTAGTTATTTATAATTAATTTAAAAAAAATATTTATATTTTTTTTTCAAAATCCCAATTGTGGGATATGTGAACAAGATATAACTTTTCAGTGTTCCTTTTAACCTTCTGCCTTCTTTTATTCGGCTCCAGATGTTCCGCATTTTGCGTCTCTCCAGCCAATATATCATCAGGATATTATCGAATTTCAGACACCGCGGAACATTGAAATGCTTTACCCTTGTTTCTGCAAAGGAGTTACTTTTACCCCAGAAAGCGAGGCGTACTTACATTTCCTGATACTATCAAAAAGTTTCTGTATATGTGAGAGGAGAAAGCAGTAGCAAAGTTTTCTAATATAAAACTTGAGCTTTGGTGAACGAGAAAGGTAAGCTTTAGCTACAATGCGTCCCTTGTTATTGTTTCTTGAAATGCAAAGGCGGAGCTCTAGAAAAGTACGAATATGTTTCACACGTAACTGTTTCGCGCATCAAAATATTTATGTACATTGTTTCTCTTCGAAATAACGGTGGCGATTGTTTTCTCCCCTGAAATGGAAATGCGTTGTAGTAGCCTCACCTACGAACTATAAAGCACGTACTGTCTTGACCAAGGGTAGAGAAATAGTATTTCAACTACTGAAACTTGTACGTACATAAAAAGAATATATAAGATGGATAGTAAACATCTGCCCGTATGGGGGCGGGTTAGAATATCTCCCATCGTATATCCTGCGTGTCCTAAAAGGCGACTAAAAGTAACCGAACTGCTGTCGGTATAAGCAGTAACCTCTTCTCAACCAATAGCTTTGGGTGGACGAGTTGAGACGAGTCAGGACGCCTTCTTGTCCTTCTTCTTCTGCGTGTGCCCTGTGCAATTCCGCAAGTCGGCGATCCCTCGTATTCTTCTCACATCATATGTAGGGTGCCATTTTCTGCCTGTCTGAATATTGTGGCGGCATCTCTTATTCCGCACCAATCTCTTATATTTCGAAGCCAAGAATGCTGTTTCCTCCCCGGACCACGTCGGCCTTCTATCTTACCTTGCAGTATCAATTTGGGTATCGAGTATCTGGCACCTCTAAGGATATGACCAAGGTAAGATATTTTCCGATGTTTGACAACATCAAGAAGTTCTCTGTTTACGCCAGCGATTCTCAGTACTTCTTCGTTGGTTTTATGTGCAGTCCAGGGAATGCGGAGGAGTTTCCGGAGTGTCCACATTTCAAGTGCTTCTATTCGGTTCAATGTTCGTACTTTAAGAGACCACGTTTCTGCTCCGTAAAGTAACATGGGCCAAACATAGCACTTTACTACCCGAAGCCGCAGAGCCAACGGAAGACTTCGTGCTAGGAGAAAGTTCTTTAATTTAAGGAATGTAGTCTTCGCATATCCAATCCGTGCTCTTACTTCTTCATCGCACTCCCATTTACTGTTCAGTGTGGATCCTAAGTACTTAAAACGTGTTACCTGTTCTATCTGTTCTCCGTCGACGTTAATTGTGATATTGATGTTCTGCCGAACAATTGTCATAACCTTCGTTTTCTTGGTATTGATTTGTAGGCCAAAACGTTTACCCAGCAGATTGATTCTATCTACAATGTGTTGAAGTTCTTGTCCTTGGGGTGAGAAATTGCCCCTAAAGGTGGATGAACCAGTAAATACCAACTGGTCAACGGCATGAGGATACAGAAAGCAAATGGGAAACTACTGCATTAAAGATCTCTAAGATATCCCAAAAGAAACTCGTAAAATGAGAGTGCATTTTACGAGTTCACAACATGTCAGTTAAGATATTGTGACTATGATGATGATGAGTAGGCAAAAAGACATAATACTTATATCGTTTGCACTATATATATATTACTATATATATTATAGTGGCACCGATGACGACGAAATGTTTCAGCCACTGAAGCCTTCAGATCCACGAATAGTAACTAAAGTATATTAGAAGGTATACAGAATTCTCGAAGAGTCTCACACTTCAGGCGGAAGACGCTGACGGAGTTTAGAAAAACTTGACTGAAAGCAAGTGGAGCATAGAGTAGGGCTCATAATCTAAAAACCTTTTGATCGAAGCCAAGTTTCAATAACATGAGTAAGAAGAGGAGCTCTACATTTCTGTAAGACAGTCGAGGCTTGGAGAACATTTAACGCCGATTTTCTCTACGTCCAACTTTTTAACCAATGAGGTCAGCCCATTTCAGGAAAAGCTGTTCTCAATTTTTTCTAAGAAATATTGACTTCTCTTGAACATTACCTCAAAAAGGTGATAACTTACATCTTCTATAGACAAGGGCACATTATGAACAATCTATTATCTTTTCGAGTCTAATTTTCTACCCTAAATGGGAGAAAATAGCATTTTGTTGTTTGATGTATCATTTAATCATTCATTTAGCTCAGTCAATTAGATGACACAAAAACAGTAGATTTAATCAGCCGATTTTTGGTGTATCAAATAATAATAATGATAGAAAGGAGTTTAAATTATTCTATTATTTTCATAAGACAAATATGTTACTTAATGATTATAAATACTTGTGAGATACCTTTGTTATAGTGAAAAAGGGGTAAAATGGCATTTTGTTGTATTTCCCAAAGTGACAAGGGCCGTATGCTATGACCTTTGAATTAAGGCAGAGGGACACTCAAAGTTTTGGTCGGGGTTCTCATAGGCCAATGCCTAGTGAACAGAAATTGGTCACTCATGAGAGTGGTATAGCACCTTATCTGTTTCAGATGCTGGAGGAGGAAGAAACAGCGTTCTACTTCCTATCCTGGACACTCTTGCATCAAGAAGTCTGGTAGATTCGACAAGGAGCTTTCTAGGATGTAGGCTTATAGTATTGGTTTAGTGGGATGGGCAAAGGTTATTTGCCTGGCTTTTCCTCCCCATCACTATTACTAACTACTCCTACCACTACTACTATTTCTCAAACATCTTTATTTGCTTGGACATATCCAACCACGCTTGACCATAGTCTGTCGAACAGAATCTTATTTTCTTTCTATACTGGTTACGTAATAAAATTTAAAATGTCAATGTTGCTGCTCTGCTGATTTTCTGTATATCGCGGTTACACGAGAACTGTCGTCGTTTGTTGTGAACTCAATATTGTCAGGACCACGCAAGGGCAAGCGTGAAATTACAAAAGGAACAAAAATGACATTAAGTTAGAATGTAATGCGGTTGTTGTCTACAGTCATAAAATAATGCTATTGCATGTGCAGCAGACGTAAACAGCCACAAAAAGTGGTACAAGACACAGTGCTATTTTCACAAGGGGCCGTAATTGTGACAAATCGTTACCAGCATGCACTCTACTTTGTCTGTTTAGGGTTTGTTCTGCTGCCGGCAAACTCTGAGATGTCACGAACACCAAGATAGAAAACACGATTTAATACCAGGCACCAATCTTTAATCGCTTGTTTTTATGTTTTGAGTGTCTCAGGAACACGACACAATCACCTGCATAACAGGGTTAAAGCTAAGCGCGCACTGGGTCGGACGGAACGGTACGAACGGTACGCATCTTCGGCACTTTTTTTAGGTGACTGCGCTCACTCGGTCGGTCGGTACGGACGGAACGGACGGACGGAAGGTCGGACAATAGAGACAAGCAGTCTCATAATAGGTTTTGTGCTGTTGTGTATTGTGAAAACCAAAACGATATGTTGAGTGAAGAAGAAATAATTGTAAGTCTAATGTTGGTAGCAGAAGAAGAAGGAGAAGAAAGGTCAAGAACTCGCGGAAAACCCAGATTTTGGATTCATCAAATAAATCACAAGAGATCAGAGCACCACCGTGATCAATTTGGGAACAGCCATGCTCGCTTTGCAACCAGTATTGCTCAACTGAAGCGGCGGAACGTCTGTACCGAAGCACGTGCAGGCACGCGCCGAAGGGCTGATGAGTCATCGGTACGGCCGGTCGGGACGGTCGGGATGCCTAGAAATCTTTCTTTCGGGATTTTATCGGACGGCGGAAGGTGCGGATGGTCCTGTTCCGACAGTGATGACCCAGTGCGCATACCCCTAGGCAAATCAATGCTAAACATTTTTGAAAAATCCCGTGCGTACTGTTCGTATCGTACCGTCCGACCCAGTGCGTTCAAGGCTTTAGAGGCGCTCTATTTCGCAGCATTGAAGTAAACGGCAACTATTGTTCGACCAGGTAGAGAATGCGTGAGCCGTTGAGGTGGAAAGAGAGGGGGCGGGAGGGGCCCACAGTCAGTCGGAAGTAGCAGATTATCTCAAATACTTTTGAACCCTTTTCTTGTTCTGAAACATTTGTACTGTTGCTCTTTAATAACTACATATTTTAACTAAAAGATAGAGGTAATCTATATGTGTTTACACTCGTCACTCATACATTTAACGAAATAAACTAAGAGAACAGATATGACACATAGGGTATAATAAATAATGTACAAGAGCAATATTGCGTAAGAGATTCTAGTCAATACAAGTAGTCGTAGAAGCATTAAAAGCTACATTATTGAAACACATTTGAGTCATTCTACTTTTATTTATTTAGCGTATAGTTACAGTAGACGTGAAAAAGGTCACAAATAAAAGTAAAATAGTTAAGACAAGCACAAAATAAAGAAATAAATAGAATTGCTGTCTGAACAGAATCTAGGCTATAAATCAATATCGAGCCCGGAAATTCATTCTACGGCTGATAACCTGGCTTGGAGTAAGTCCTTGTTCGAAGGTTGCTCTATATCTCCGTCAATCCACCAGTACGCAGACAGCTGTTTCCCGCTTGTCAGCGATCATCAGTGCGGCCTAGGTCGACTGACGGAGATAGAGAGCTTCAGAATTTTCATGTCTATTAGACATGTAAAGCATATGAGAGTAGGCGGCAGAAAAGATCTACCTGTACGCCATCTGGTACCCGGAGGTAACGGCAAACCAGAGCACCTTTTTCGTTAATCGAAAATAAAATATTTAAAAAAATAGTTATATAGTAAATAACTCTTTAAATAGTAATGTATAATTCAAGAATTGCAATAAAATAAACGAATATAAAAAGTAGAATTTGAAATATTCGGGACTTAAATTGCACAAATTCATTGGAACGAGCCTTTTACAATTTTAAAATTCTGACTTTCTCAAATTCTGTTGCATGATATCCTTCACATATAAAAGAATATATCGGATGCTAAAAAATAGCTTGTTGCAGTCCTAAGCTATACAAGAGCGGGGTTTTTAATTTCAGGTGTGTCTATTATATAGTTTTGGACCACAATGAGAAAGTCCATCACGTGATTTTGAATGCCAGTTTCAAACTGTGCTTGCCGTTAGTGCTATACCGATGAGTATAAGTTTTGTACTTCTCCTGATATCCGTGAATACGCAATAAACATTCCAGCGCATACCGTGACAGAAAAGGTGGAATTTTTAATTTGGCAAGTGCTTTCCTGCACTCATCTCCGGTATGGTATGTTTGCTACTACGCTTACCTAGCGAGCGTAATCGTCACTAGATCATTATCTAATAATAGGTATTGAGTAGTGTAACGCTTTTGTATGAATGAATATTCTACCAGACTTGCATGTACTTTTTTATGTAACAATAAAGAAGAATGGGCATACCTCAACCATTTTTAATGAAAGAAAATGATATGATGCCCAATGAAAGCAAAAAACTTTGAAAAATTAAGAAAAAAGACTTATAAAATGCTATAGAGGCCCAATACGTGAATGCTATAATAAAATAGTGCAACTTAAATTAGTGTATCTTTCGGTAGTAGATAATCTTGATAGGAGTTCCCAATCCTGATACTTTGATACCCTGATGTATAGCCATGAGTATCTTAGTTCGAAAGCAAAATTGAAAATCTTATGTTATGACGATATTGCTATGTAAGCTGTATCTTAATTAAACTTTGATCATACTCCTATCAGCAGGTACTTATACGCTAGTTAAATGTGCAGTCTCCTTCTTCCCAATATGAAGTAGTTATAAAATGTAATTTTCATGTAAGCACAGATAAGATGGGAGGCACCGATGAGATAGGAGGCAAATTCCATGTAGGCTAAAGCTTGATGGAACAAGCTGTGACGTGATGTAACGAGATTTTCATAATTGGGCTTAAAAAGATATCTTGAAGCTTAGGAGCAATAAAAACTATACGATGAAAATTGACACTTTTAGGGCCGATTTTATCAACATGCATATTTAACAAAGAATTTAACAACGCTTTTCTATTGGATGTTATTTAGCAAAAGCTTTCTATTGGGTATTGCGGGCTAGGCTAATAAATATCATCCAATAGTATTTTATCAAGTATTTTATCAATATTGAAAACAAAACGTCAAAGCTGGATGACACTTTTCATCATATCTTATATAAGTTTTATAACAAAACTATTGTCGTAACAAGTGTATATTTGTTGCAACATAGGCGATGAATGAAGTTTGCAGTTCCAGAAAAAGTCTACGATCGAAATAAATATCTTTTTGGATGTTTGAAATTAGATCACAAATCCCAGTAATAAAGTACCTAAACAAATATGTTCTGAGGCGATTCTTTCTATAGCATGCTGGGTGGCCGAGTGGCATACTGGTCGATTTGGTATCGCCGTATTCGTGGGTGGTGTTGGTTCGAGACCCAGCCCGTGCAACTATTTCTTTTTTTATCCAGAATATTCATTGATATGCGTTTTACTCATATTACACACATTTTTTTGTATCATCGACATAAAAATGTTTTTGAATCGAATTTTATTAGACATTTTACTTGACATATTGCAAAAGCTAAGTACCGGAGGCGGTGGAGAATTCAGTCAGTGGAAGTGAAGTTTATCCGTCAATATCAATCGCCAATTACTCTGATAGCGGTATCGAAATGAAATAATTCCAAAAAAGTAAAATTATTCGTTATTTTTGTTGTACTAGTAAAACATCTAATAACATTTGATTCAAAAACACATTTATGTCGATGGTACAAAAAATGATATAACATGAGTAAAAAGCATACCAATGAATAAAAAAAAGTAGTTGCACGGGCTGGGTCTCGAACCAACACCACCCACGAATACAGCGATACCAAGCGATACGATGTCGACCACTATGCCACCCGGCCACCCAGCATGCTACAGAAATAATTGCGTCAGAACGTATTTGTTTAGGTACTTTATTAATGGGATTTGTGATCTAATTTCGAACATTCAAAAAGATATTTATTTCGATCGTTGACTTCGTCTCGAGCTGCAAACTTCATGCATCGTCTGTCTTGCAATGAATATACATTTTAGTTAACAACTGTTACAAGTATTTTCACGAAGTACGTCACACGGGTTCGGGAGCCGTCGGCGTGTTTTCGGTACTGGATTCAAAAACCCATTTTTATTTTGATATAACTTTTGAATTATTACGAAAAAAAAAGAAAACAAAAACAGTTTTGTTGTAAAACTTATATTTGATCTCTTCATTTATCACAAAAAAATTATTCAAAACCATAATTTTTTTGTGATCATTATCATTTGGTAGAAGAAAAAACTAGCAATCAAATGCACAGTTTTTGCGGAATCTGATTGGTTGAAATTAGCAATTGCTAAGATCTTTGTTAAACAAGAAAATGCAATTTTTCAAACATTTAGGATGGAAAATCAGACTGGAAAAGATACTAGATGGTTCATAATGGTCGATTGTATAGAAAGCATGTCATTTTTGACCTTTTTGAGGTAAACTTCAAGAGAAATCAATAGTTTTCAGAGAACTTTGACAGATACGTGTTCTTGAATGGGCTGCTCTGATTGGTTAAAGTCTTTGTTAAAATGCGCCTGTTGATAAAATCGGCCCTAAGTCTTAGAGCGAGAATAGAGGTTTTTTATATCTTTACAAGATTATCAGAACCCTTGAGTTGGAAATCTCTTTTAATGTGTGTATGAACTTTTCTACTTGAATTTGGTGAGAAATGCGCCCTTGGAACTATACAGCCTATCATTAAGTAAGACTAAAAATAAACTGCACAGACTACGTGTCGAGCAGTAGTGCCTCCGCTTAAAAACATCATGTAATGAACCTTAAAACTGCAGAACTTTGTCGCTTCGTTAAAGCTATGAAAAGCCTCTACACCGTGTAGCTCTCGAAATACCTTCCCTACTAAAATATTTGTTTTATTTCTAGGTAAGTTTCTCGCTCCTGCTCGGAAATGGAGCCGTATAGCAAGCTTCGCCTTCGCCAGAAGAATCTTTGCCGTAGTTTGGTACATAGTATCAGGTTTCGCGTCTGCCGGTGAGTATGAAGTTGCTGTATTAATGTTACAATCGGGACGGCGCGGCGTTACTTCGGTGCTGGCTCTAACTTGTAATGAATTCTATTGAACGGTGTTCGACTGGATAAAATGTGCTCGTTCAGCTGTGAATGACCCCCTGAAGTTGATTGCATGGGCACCGCTGTGAAGGGAGCAATAGAGCAGTTAGAGCTGTAGTCGCGTGAATTCCAGTGCATGCACTTATTATTATTATAACATTGTCGTCTTTATTTTGCTACATTTTGCTACTAAATGGTAACAAGAACTATATGTAGAAAACCGCATTGGCGAAGTTTAGCTAACGCTACTTTAACCAATGAGGTAAGCAACCAGTTTCAAACATTACAGATAATTTGGAGTTGAACATTTCAGTTATAAAAAACATGAATCAAGTACAAATCTTACAGTGTATCACAAGGGATAAAGTGACTAAAACAATTATAATACAGTTTGTATAATATGTCTATGATGCAGCTGTTAGGCAAATGATGAATTAAAAATATAAAACATTTTAACTTTTGTCAAAATACTGATAATGAGTATTGTTTAACGTTTTTGGTATAGAATTATAAATAATAACAACGTTATGAAAACGTGGTTTAAATAATTTCGCAGTATGTTGTGGTCTTATAATAATTTTGTTCCTGAAGGTTTTTTCTGAGATGAAGAGACTGTGACCTTAGCAATAACTTATGCACAAAAACCGAATAGTGGTGCTTCACCAAGTCATTAATTTTGAGCCATTTGAGTAAAGTGTATTTAGCTGGAAAGTAGTCAAATTTACGCAGCCTAAAGATAAATCGGATACAATTCTATATTTTGGATTATTTTTTTAGTGAGGTAGTCCAAACAAGGAAAGTACAAAATATTGCAGTGATTTAACACTGATATCACTAACGCCTCACACAGTTTCTTACGTAATTTATAATTTAAAAGAAATATGTTTGCAATCAAGGTACGAAGCCTTAGATAAGTCTTTTGAGAAAGACTTCTAACGTACTCGATAAACCTCAATTTGGTGTCAATAACTACTCCAATAATCTTTGTGTAATCAACAGATTGCAAATTTTGATTATTTGTATGAATTTTCAATTTTGAATTAACATAATTTTTCTTTCACTCGGTACAAAATAACATAATTTTGGACATTTTTGGATTTATTTATGCTGATGATCTTTCACTATTCGCTACAGTTGATGATTGTAACCTACTGCAACAGAATTAGACTGAGACCAAGTGTATGGCACACTTAACGGTATTTTAGCAAACTTCATATTGATGTTATGTATACATGTCGTAGGTGAAGTGGGGATTTACTATCCCCGGCGACGGTTCCTTTGGGCGTGAGCGGGTGTCCAAAAGCACAAAATTTGGGTTCTAGAACGTTATCTTAGCAAGCCAGCTGTTTCAGTATATTGTAAAATATACCTTTTCTTATACAAAAGCCTAATGACAGACACCTAGTCCGGTAAGTTTTATTTGGGTTTGTTAGGAAATGCCAATAATCCGTTTGTCACTGAAACTATTGAAAACCAAATCGAAAAGGATGGAAACCCTACACTAGATGGCGCTGAGATCTATTTTCAGCAAGACTATGTTCTTCTGGTTCGGCAATGCCTAGATGACGCGTTTTCAGATAAATAGATAGGGCGAAGAAGGCCTATTGTATTACCTGATGGTAGATCTCCTGTGACTGTCCAATGTATTTATTTGTTATTTGCTTATACTAAATAAATACATCTTTGTATTGTATTGTATTCAACGCCACTTAACCTTTTGTCTATGGGACAATTTAAAATTTATTGTGCTTCCCTTCCTGAAAGTTTGGATGACTTCCGCCAATGTATCGTCGAAAGTAACCATGATATCACATGTTTTTGCAACTATCCGTCGGGAATTTAAATCCTATATCATTATTTGGACAATAACAAGTAACATTTTGATACACTTATGGCAATAGAAAATGATATTTTCGTCTGTTTTCGTTTTCTATTTGAACAAATTAACCTACATAAAAATTTTTCTATTTTTCTCGAGAACGGTTGGACTGATTTAAAAAAACCATACGTCAGAATAAAGGACTTCAACATACCTTTGAAACGAGATAATACACATTTAAAATTTTTAAGGGGATGACCCTGGGAGGCATAAGATACAAAAGGGTGAAGTAGTTTTTGATTAAAAGGTTGTTCCCCATGAGAAACCTTTTGACTTACCTCAGTGTTTTTTCTTTTAATAAGTGCTTTCGATAAATTTGTGGTGGGAAGTTTTCAAATAACACCCTGTATAACTTTATAACTTACAAATAACTGATCTCATCTCAGTGAGTTTTTCATGGCAGATCTAGTAATGTCTTGATTTTTTTAACGAAATCTAATTCATTTTTCGCGAAAAGTGTAACCTACAGGGTAGACTTGAAACATTACACTAAGAAAGAGCATATTTTTGAGATTAATAAGAAATATTTCGAATTTTGACTGAAAAGTTTCGAATTTTCATAAGTTACCAAGGGTGTCCGAAAAAGTCAATTTTGCTGAAGTGCTACGTAAACATCAATATGACATATTTGCAACATTTTGCTTGGATTTCCTGTAATATAATAAATCATCAAAAGGTACTCTTGTTAGCGCATATAGGTGTTTCGATCATTTTTATTTTCTTGTCCTGCCTCCCTTTCATATCGCTGAGTTAATTTCAGTTGTTTGATATTTGTACATAGAAGTAGCGTTAAAACCTGTGACCTAATTATCGGTCAATCATACGTAGCATATGCTCTACGATTCATCTGTTAACGCAGCCTATTTGGAGCATGATCACACTTTGCAAAATGGAAACCCAGTTATTAATGTTCCGGAAAATAGGAAGGCGCCACTTAGTTTTTTGGCAAGCCACCAGTCGGTTATCAATGTTATTTGTGTAGTGTGGTTGCCGTATGTATGTTTTATAAACTCGGCATGTTTATATAATTGCTGCTTTTATGTGTTTTGGCTCAACATGGTCTATAGAGGCAAAAATAGTGACACCATTTTGTTGTACTCTGCCTCAAATTGGGCGTACAAATCGAGGGGCAAGCGGTACACTATATAGCTGAGCCACAGAATGCGTCATTTGACTCTTTGATTGAAAGAATGCGAGGCCGTCAGATTTTATTTTCACAATTTCACCTTCTGAATAATTAAAAAAATATAGGTACTTCATAAAGTCAAAACGGTAAATCTCCAAGAGCTATACCACTAGACAAGTGTATGTTGGTATTGTTGTCTCAGCAACTATAACATATAAGAACGTAACTGAAATGATACAGGATTGCCTATATTACAGATAGATTTTTAAGAAATATTAATTATATTAAATTAGTTTTATGAGTTATATATGTTAAGTGTGCTGTTTCTTATCAGTCATCAATTGTTCCATTCGTTGGGAAAGAAACAAGATAGTTTACTGCTTGAACTGTTTCCGTAAAGGAATGCTTCGCGAAGGATTTTCCTCCCTCTTTCTTTTAACTGCTGTCTATGAAACAGGTGCACAAGAACATACTTGAGTATCACTCAAGTGGACCCATCATTACATCAAGTATGAGTTCAGTGTTCACTGTCACTATTATTGCAATGTGTTTTATGGCTTTTCAGCGTTTTTTCGACGACTCGCAGACTCTCGTCTTTATATAATTTCGGACACCTGTCCCTTAGTTGTGAATCTGTTCATTAAAATCGGGTATGCTGGAAGACCAACTTTTACTGACCTTTTGGTTACGTCTGAAACCCTTATTCCGATTGGGGTTTTCATTTAAATAAAAATTAATTGTTTCTGTAATAAATGGAAAGACCATATATATGTAGGTTTTGTAACAAAACTATTCTTGTTTTCTTTTTTTGGAATAATTCAAAAGTTATATCAAAATAAAAATGAGTTTTAAAGCCAGTACCGAAGACATGCCTACAGCTTGAGAACCCGTTTCACCTCACGATTGTCGTCACGATGCATTCGTCTTATTAACGACGTGAAAATGGTTGTCTGTAATAGTTGTAACTAGTGCATATTTGTTGCAAGAAAGACGCTGAATGAAGTTTGTATATTTTTGAATGTTTTAAATTTGATTACAGATTCTAGTAATAAAGCACCTAGTCAAATATGTTCAGTTGAAGCAACCTGTTCCGCAACGCCGTGATGGCACAGCGTCTTAGAGTGTTAGCCGATCAATGTGTGTTCGAGCGGGCTGTTGGTTCAAAGCCTAGCCCTTGCAACTCTTTTTTTTATTTTTTTTTGTTCCAATAAAGTTATTGTTACACACATCTTTTTCTACGATTGATGTAAATATGCTTTCAAATCAAATTTTATGAGAGATTTTACAAGTACAACAAAAATTACGAATGATTTACTTTTTTGGAATGAGTTCAATTTTAATATCGCAATCAGCGCAATTGCCGACTGATATTGCCGTCAAACTTCATTACCACTGATTTTTTGTTTCCTCCACTGCCTCCGACAATTAGTTTTTGCACTATCTGACGCAAGTAAAATGTCTAATAAAAATTGATTCAAAAACATATTTATGTCGATCGTAGAAAATATGTGTGTGACATGTGCAAAAACCATATCAATAATTTTTTTGGAACAAAAAAATAGAACCATCACCCCGCTCGAATACAGATTGACCAGCTATAAGCTGAGACAGTAAGCCATCACGGTGCCGTGTTGCGGAAGAGGTTACTTCAACAAAACATATTTGATTAGATACCTTATTACTGCAATTTGTAATCTAACTTCAAAAATTCAAAAAGATATTTACTTCGATTATAGACTTCGTCTAGAGCTGCAAACTTCATTCATCGTCTATACTGCAACAAATTTACATACGTTACAAGTAACTATTTTGCCGATTGGCTGGGAACTTAGATTCTACTATCGGAATAGGACTTTGTTGATGAAAGGAATGCATCTTGACGACAATCGTGACGTCATATAAGTTCGGGAGTTGCCGGCTTGTCTTCGGTACTGGAATCAAAAGCCCATTTTTATTTTGATATACTTTGTGAATTATTGAAAAAAAATTAAACAGAAATAGTTTTGTTATAAAACTATATTATGATCTTTCCATTTATCACAAAAAATATTTATTCAATATCCTAATATTAACTTACAGAATTAGATAGAAACCCAATTTGAAATAAGCGCCGTATTCGTAGTCGATACTTAAGGGTCCGTTAATACTTGAGGATTCCTTAAATAAGGTTTTAGGTTTCGAAAGCTACTTGAGGGCCCCTTACGTAAAGCTCCCTTGAGTGATACTCAAGTAACAAAATTTCAACATGACATGGCGATTTTCTAGGTTAGTTTTGGAGCACGGTGTTCTCAGTTTCTGTCACATCCGGAAAAATGTGTGGCACAAAACACGAAACACTGGAACAAAACAAAAAGGGATAACAGAATACATCAAAATGCGGAGGCATAGGCATAACAAATTGACTTATATTGGAATATGACAACGCCGCCAAATGTTTTCCTGCCGTCTCGTAGAGTTGTCTAGGAAACAGATACTCAAGAAAGGACACACTTGAGGTTCCCTTAAGTATTACTTAAGAGACGACTATGAATACGACCCCAAGAGGCATTGTTTGACATCTATTCCAACTTTTGTTCTTGCGAACTGATTTCCTAAGTAATTCGGAAATTCTGAAATCTTAAAGAAAAACAAGTATTACATCATTCGCAAAGCAATTATTCTAAGGGCTCAGTAAAACGCGATTCACTTCTACATGTTTCATTGCCTTTACATTTATTTGATCGGTTGTACAGAAGTCTAGTACACAAATGGTATATTTCAATAGGTCGGTATGAAATAAATACGAATTGATTATCGACAAACTATATGAAACTGTTTGGAAGCTAAATAAAAGATTACGGTTCGGAACCATCCACTGCCTCACACAATGTTATTTTATCATGAAACATTCACATAATGTACGCTTTGCAGAGAGGTTTATCGTATTTATGAGCATACCAAAAAGTAATTCAACTACGTCGAACTGGTGCAACATGGCAATAAATCTTCATCCTTATTTTAACTGCAACACAAATGCAAATTTACGGTTTCATCGATTGACATATTCGATCTCACTACTAATGGCATTAGGCACGAACAGAAGCTGATATTTGGGGAAGACTCGGTCTAGATATTTCCTAACTAATAGGTAAGGGATTACGCAAGGGGTAAAAGAATCGCCAAAGAGGCATCCTAGATCCTACAAAAACCTACTAGGTCACGCATGAAAAAAATATCAATGTATCGTGAGAACTCAAGAAATACAGAAAAATAGGCATTCCCGATAAAAGAACAAGTTACCTGTGACTGATGTTTCCTTAATTAATCTATCGATTTCATTAAGTACAAGTCTTCTAGGTTTTATAGATGCTGAGATATTCAACTTTTTTCTAACATCTTCTTATAAGATAAATGGTGATCTGCGACTAAACGATTCGTTTCAATGTATGATACATAAAGTCACAGTAGAATCGACCAAGGAATACAAATATATGCAACAGTATATTATAGGGACTTCTATTTAAAAATATGTAACTTTGATAAGTCACACATTTATTGAAAACCCTGTATAATTGTAAATATTTGTGGAACATAGATTTTGTTACCCTCTACATTTCTTATTTAAGGGTCTAGGGTATAACGCGCGAAATTGAGTATCCAAGAAAAGACGTATTCACAGCGAGGAGGCGTGGCAGCCTGTTCCCTTTCTCCAGTGTGTGTGTCTAAGATAAGGGGAGATAAGTCCAAAAATACAAAGGTAAGGTCAAAAGGTCCAAAAGTAAATTTCCTAAAGTCAAAAATGGGTTTCGCATTTCCAAGCTCCTGACGTTCTTTAAACTTACAGTAATGGTTCGAAAAACAGATTGAAGAAGAAAGCTTACGCTTTGTCACCTATTTGGCCTTTATTTGAGATCGTGTTTGGTTGTTAAATTAGAGACATTTGACATTTGCATTGCGAGTTTTTTTACACACTAAAAACCTTTTTAGATGAAATCGCAAATAGTTGTCATTTATTAAGGTCTTAACTATCGCTATCTGAAATACTGTGTAAGTAGTTTGAAAAACAGGTGAGTTTTGTTCGAAATGGGAATCCCTGTTTTAACATGGCAAATAACTGTGTGTGTCCAGACCCCTTAAGACATTTTTTCTATCTCAAATAGGGAACCAACTGTCGTTGAAACATCCTGTAAGCCCTTTTCAACAGCTCATCATCATAGTCACAATGTCTTAACAGATATGTCGTGAACTCGTAAAATTTTAAAAAAATTTTACGAGTTTTTCTTGAGATATCTTTAAGATCTTTAATGCAGTAGTTTCCCCTTTTGCTATCTGCATCCTTGTGCCGCTGACCAGATGTATCTACTGGTTTATCCGCCTTTAGGGTCAATTTCTCACTCCAAGGACAAGAAGGTGTCCTGACTCTTCTCAACTCGTCCACCAAAGCTGTTGGTTGAGAAGAGGTTCCTGCTTGTACCGACAGTAGTTCGGTTCCTTTTATTCGCCTTTTACGACACGCAGGATATACGATGGGAGATATTCTAACCCGCCCCCACACGGGCTACTACCCAGTTTATTACTAACAACGTAAACGAAATATTGCAATGTTGCCATTTCAATAGCTAGTATCAACGACGATCAAAATATAGACGTTTCTGTTAACAGTATAACATATTGAAAATATATACAATGAACGCTGGCAATGAAAGTGGTGTTGTAAGTTACTCAGTGAAACAAACATATTTTGTATCATCATATTTCAGTGCTTACTATGTGTAAACATTAATTGTCGTTTTAGTGAAATCAACTGCCTTCCAATAGAATTTATCTATAGCCCGATAAAAGAATATTTTTCACGTGCAGCATCTGGCAACGTCGCACAGTACTTTGAATCAGAAGTATTGTCAATAAGTAATATCAACATCACTCCGATATACTTGACGAAAGTTCTACATTGTATTGTTTACTGCAACGGATTTCTGCATCTTTTGTGCTGTTGAGTGATTTTTGGGAGCCTTACAGAAATTCTAATTCGGTGTATCCTTAAATATTCAAAATAAAAGACTTTCAGACCATAATCGCCTATCACTCATGATTAGTCATCAGAATGTAAAAGAATATAAACCAGAAGTAGCCTTTAATGTAAAATTTGTTAACTATAAAAAAAATATGTTCCTGAGCACGAGAGGTGTCTATTATGGACCTGATTAACCTTAAAGACATTATTGGAGCAACAGTTGCAACACAAGTAAATCAGGCTCTAAGAACTGGTATTTTTCTTAACTTAAAACTAGTAAAGTGTGTCCTGTTTTCAAATCAGGTTAAGAAAAGGCAACTAGTAATTATAGGCTGATATGTGTATTTGTGATAGTGTATTTTCAAAAATTATTTAAAAAGTTATAAAAAAAGAGTGAAAAAATTTATGATGGATAACTCCTTATGTGATATGTTCCAGTATGGTTTCATAGAAGTAGTACATGGCCGGCAATATTTGACTTAAATAAATTTTGTAACAAATGCCTTAAACAAAAAGGAAATGGTAGTAATGCTTTCAATTGATTTATGTAAAGCATTTCATACGGTTAGTATTGATATACTCTTAAGAAAATTATATAAGATAGGCTTTAGAGGAACATTTTACACCATTCTCGACTCATACTTAAAGGACTGTAATCAGTATGTTAAGCTGAGCAATATTCATAGCGAAACATTAAAAAACATTAAGGTTACCACAGGGCAGGGCCCTAGAACCACTACTTTTTTCACTTTTTGTCCTAAATTTACAAGCTGCTGATCTTAAAGTCCAATATTATACTTTTGCAGATGATGCATTATTAGTATATACAGGGGAAAATAAGGAAGATTCAGAAAAATTAATTAATGGAAATAAGTATATAATTGACTAATAAAATAGAATTTAATAAATCAAAAATGGACGCTGACGAAACTAACTTAAATAAAGGAATAAATCAGTGAGCGAAATAAATTTTAAAAATGAATAGTGTTTCGTTGGAAAAAGTAATGTTTCTTGAATACGTGGGTGTTATTGTAGATGAGTTTTTAGATTGGAAGAGGCATATACACAAAGTTGCAAATAAAGTAAATCCCTAGATTCCCGTTGTTTATAAATGTAGAAACTACATCTCTTTAAGGACAAAAAAAACAAATATATACTGCCTTTTTCTTATCACATTTGCGATGTCTAATATCTATTTGGGGAAATTGTGGAAAAATAATAGTTAATCAAATTAGCATTATACAAAACAGATTTTGAAAAATTTCATACAACTATGAATATCTCACACAAACAGGTACTCTATATCATGAACTAAATGTACCTATACTAGAGAGACTATTGCAATTAGAACAGTGCAAACTGATATACAAAATACTCTTAATAACCTAAAAAGATCAAATACATTTTTTTTTATATATTAGTGAGATTCATAGGGCAGAACCAACGTAGGACTAAATAATCCAGGGCAGCGTGCATCAAAAAGTTATAACAATTTGAGCCATAACATTAGGTCTTATTCACTTTTTGTTAAAAAAGGCCAACTGAATATTCATTGAACCAAACTGTTACCTTGAAAGTTAGAATAAGGATATGACTTACCTATTACTCAACGTAATACTATTGTTTTAGTAATGAGTCCCGACGACAGGGCCGTTAAAGTACTGATTGGGGATTTGAAAATATTTTATTGTTAGCTATAATATTGAATTAATAAAGTTGCTGTTTCAAAAAAATATCTATATAAATCAATAGTGAGAACGTGTTAAGCCTGCAAAATTAGTAGTGGTGGTGGTAGTGGATTTGACATCGTGTCATTTGACGTTTGATTGAACTGTTGTAGAATAGCCGATCTGTGGTTGATTCTGCTAAGATAAAAATAAAGAAATTTGACTATTCTCACTAGTGTAAATGTTTAGAAAAAAGTTTCATGAATAAATAGAAAGATCTATGTTTTTGGATCGTCGTTGGCTGGTGTTTATGATGAAAGTTATTCCCAGGATGTTCTCTGAATATATAGGAGAATTTATGTCTGCTGGCATGTGTAAATAATTGAAGCTGTGCGCTTCATCGCTTTTCATCGGGTTTTTGATGAAATTTCAATAAACCAGGTAATTGAAAATCTGTATCAAACTTCATGTGTAGGTGAACTAATAAATTACTAATTAGCAGACCGCATAAATTTAATGATGCTTTAATGTAGTTAACACTAATTCGACTAATTACCGAAACACGACTACAGGAGGCTTTGCATATCCAATGACGTCACTGGCATGAGCGTAGGTGTAGGATTTGTTTGTAATATTGCTATCTGATTTATGTTGTGTTGTAAATCGCTTAATTTTTACAAGACAAGACAAATGCCCTTCGCCATTATTATACTAGGCATACCAAGTCAACCGGGCAAGGTTATGTTATAGAACAACTTGGGCCATTATTTTTTAGGATTAGTGCGGAATGGAAACAATATTTTCTTTCTTTATGCGACTAATATGTAGTCGTCATCAGGCAACTAGAAGTAATTGATGGTATGGGCTTTATATCAACTAAACTCGAAACTAAATTGCATACAAATTTAAAAAAGGGGAAGAAATAATCTAGGAGAAACCATTTGATTGAACATGTGAGATACCACTTGCCAGAACGCACAAAGAATGAATTTACTTTGGCTAAATAAATAGATTAGTGACAGACACATATACCTGAAGAACAAGAGTAATCTGGATTTTCCCCCTCCACAATCAAATGACTAGACACTACTAGCTCCAGAAAACTATCCATTTTCGCTTTGCTTTTCGTATTTTTTCAATTTGCATGCTTTTTTCTAAGAAAAAAATGAATAATTAAATATCATATTCTTCAATTTATTCTAAGAAAATGTATTTCTTTTCGGATAGGTGTGCTCCATCTGAATGTAAATAACAGTTTGAAAGTTACAAGTGCACAAAGAGGTGTGCCGTTAATTTTTTGAGCAGTGTATATGAATAAAAACAGTATTGGCACAGACATTTGGATGGCCTACCAAAATTTTGTTTAAACTCAAATACTTGTTACAAAATCTATGTTCCCAAGCTGCATTGTATTTAACTGCTGCAATTTTTTCGTTTACACATTCGTTCCAGCGGAATGAAATTGTATACGGCATCAAAATTAAAATATAATGTAGTGAACCAGGCAACGGCTATTTATGCACAACCCTAACAATAACACGTCCATTCCATTTTTACATATGTTGAACTAGCAAAAACATGCTTGCGTGCAGTTTAAAACATCTCTGGAGTGTTTGCGTATGGTTGCTTATGTAAATGGCTACCAAAGCTAAACAAATAAAACTGGACGTAATACTTTCCATGCTATTATATGAAATTTAGCAAAACAGACAGTTGAAAATCTCCATCGTACTTCGTTAGTGTGAATTAGTAAATTAGTAATTAGCGGGGTGAACATATTTAATGGTGTTATCGTATAATTAACGTGGTTAATTACTAAAACCTAGCTACAAGTGGGTTTGCATATCCAATGACATTAATGTAGCATGAGTTGGTATAGAGTTAGGTACACGGACGCTTATCCAATTTTGTACGGCATATTCATCATTTATATCATATTGTAATTGTTTTTGAACGACACACCCATATCAGACTGACAATTCTCATGTTATGAAGTCCAGTATATTTGTTTGAATCGAAGTTCTACAGAAAATAATGTTTCTTAAATAATAAGAAAACTGCATATTGGACGGATACCATTAAGTGAAATATATCTGTCAAATGTAACAATAAATTTACTAGTCCGTTGGTTGCTATAGATAACCTAGGAGTATAGCCTCTAGTTTAGCCATACAACGAGAGTATCTCTGTATCTGTACTGTGGGGAGGATGAGTAGTCCCATTACACTCAGACTACAACTGGCCCATTGTGCATCCTCCCAGGGATTTGGTTCCTCAGGTCGTTGTCCATCCTGCTAATTTGATGAAGATGGACAAGGTAGGGGACGTCTCCCTTATGTGGCAGGTGTAGGGTAAGACTCACTGAACGCACATTCTCTAACGCCCGGTTTTTGAAACTGTAATTAAGTATAAATTAAAGTTAATCTTAAAATTAGCACAAAATATGCATTTTTCAATTGGCGGTTAGTTCATAATTTGCTCGCCGGGGGTTAATTACAAATTAAGCTAATCAGAGGTTTGAGTTATGATTACCAGGAATAATCGAGAGAATAATTATTAAAATAGATTTGACAGTAACATGTCAGAAGCTACGATATTCTGATGCTACTGATCGCTGTTATCTTTCGATTTTAATATGGATTATGACATAAATACCCATTCAAGTGATGAAGAACAAACTTAATCTTGGCTTTTAGTTTCAAATTGTTATATTTGATTTTTATAACTTCTCCAATCTTTACATTCATTTTCAGTCACAATAAGTCTTTCTCAGTTTTTCTCCAACATACATTTTTTCCTTCCCTGTAGTGGTTCCTCTCTTTTTACATTCAATAGTTCATTTATATTTATCCACTAATTTTACAAGGGCTTCTTCTTGACTCGTGAAGTTTGGTAACTCTTTCGATGTACATTATTACCTCTGCAATTGTATTTAAAATTTACACAGCTATATTTTCTGAGGAATTATTGAAAAACAATACTATATGATTCAGAATATCATGCTTACCTAGTATCAGAGTTCATGATCAAGATATGTTTTCATCAAAATTTAATTTGCTTTTCCGGAAGCGTAAATCTCAAAATAGCCGTAAAACTAAACGTGATTTCAAGTGAAATTAGCGAAATAGTATTTCCAAAAGTGATGTTCATAGTGATGTTATGTAGACTAATTGTGACATGCATCACCATGACAAAGATCAAAATACCACTGAATAACAAAATTAGACAAATATCGCCCAACTTACAACACATAATTTAATAGAACGGCAATCTCCAGTGTAGCCAACATTACGTAATCAAAAATTAGCAAATTATCAATTTATATGTGCTCTGAAATACACTTCTGGAGTTAAATTGGTAATTAAGTCGTAATTCGTATTTTCATGATTCTAGATTAATCAATAGTTAATTACAGTTTGAAAAACCAGCCCTAATAGAAGATAACTCTGGGCACTCACACAATATGACGTGTTCCACAATTTCATCTTCGTTTGACACATTCTAAATATCGGCGAGTCACTTAACCCCATAATGTGGAGGTGTCTTCTGAGTTGACAATGGTTAGTCAGCAATACTACTATGAGTCGTAGGTTTGTCCTGGTCATCGCCAAGTACTTCATTGATACTGCTATGTCAAAACCTGCAAGGGTTTCCTTGGCAAACCGGCATCCTTGTAGTCCTCTCCATCGTTTTATTAATTGGGTAAGGGAGTGTTTTTTGGCTATTTCCGCAGTTGTGGTTATCGATATTCCAGAAAGGTCACATGGTCCTGAAATTATTTGGCCAGCAGCTTTTCTGACTAGACCTGTTGTTGTACCCTTAGACCACCTCAGGTCAATATTGGTTTTGTCAGAAGCATGGGCTAAAGATTGGTGGCATTCCCTGTTGTGATGCGGGGTCTTTCCAGGGTTAAAAGTGCTTGTCTGCTGTCGATGCAGATTATTACAGTCTTGCCAGACACATTTCTCCTGGTTAATTCATTTGCAGCTATCGGTATGCCAGCCAGTTCCGTTTGAACGACACTGGCATTTTTACCCATAGCCCACTTTGTTCTTAGATTTAGCCTGGAGTATACACCACGTCCAATGCCTCCATGCAACGAGAGTAAACAAAAATATGGAGAAACATTGTGCCGAAAGGCCTATTCTTATTCCAATAGTCGCAGCGTACTTTATTCTAATAAACACTGATCTAGAAGGGTGAAATATGATGCTTCACGAACCACAAAAATCTACTCAACTCTAAAGCCTGTGGTCCTTCATATTTCAGTTACATTTATTTTTTTTGTAAATTGTGCACGAAACACAAGGGGTGCTTTTTGTTAATCAAGTACAAGAACAAATACAATTTGGTGTTTTACTCGCTCTTAGCCCACCTTGTTAGGCATGAGCCTAAACTCTGCATGATAGTATCTGTACCTCAGAGTCGACTCACCATTTTTGTAACAAATTAACTAAGTCCTAGTAAGTTTTATCGAACAGTCCTTGAGATAATCAACAAAAACATTTAATAAATTTACGGACAGCTTTTGTGTATCAATACGTATAATATACGCGTCCCATTAATTTTTTCGGCAACATTTGGAGTCTCATATAAGGATCAAAACCCGTTTTAACTTGCAAAAAAGCTTAAAAATTGAGTGAGTAGATTTTCTTCATTCACAGCCTTCGAAAACTCCCGATCAACTTACCTTTAAAACCAGAACACTGCATATTCATCTGTTTGAAACTGGAATACTACAATGCTCTGCTTAGGAAATATAATGCTTGTGATACCATTCTTTCTGCATCGTTGCTAAAAAAATCAATCCAGCCTCATAGCAATCCAGGGGTGCTATTCACGAGCATGTTCGAAACTTCGAGTGATTTTTTTCGATCGTATACAAGGTCCACATGGATTCTTTTGACCGACGATCGGAAATTTTCATTCCATAGCATTTGGTGTTCATACGTAAGCAGAACTGCACCGCAAAAAAGCAATGTTTCGATTAGCATAAACTTGGCATTTTGACCACATTCACCATACATTAAAATCATATCCAACAGTTCATTATAGGTATACCGGTTGCACCATTTTTGTTGTTTTTAACGTCAAGAATTCGAGAGACGTCAAACGCGGGCTGTTACGTTCATTTTATGCTCCGCAGTAATCGGGTTTTTTTGATTTTTGTCTTTGTTTTAATCTAATCGCACAGGACAGAATTAGAAATGAGAATTTCATTATTGATCAATATCTTGATATCCCCAAATATTGCCGCTTTATGTTACTGGGAAACGTCACTCCTTTTGGCGAGTACTAAACGCCCTATGAAGAAGTCCCAATTTACGAAATACCCTGTACACAGAAAAAAACCTGTTACTTGACAACAGTTAGTTTAGAACAAGCAATACAAAGGAGTTAAACGTCATCTTACATCTTACAAATCAATCCTTGTCAATGGAGCCCACAGCCCTCTCGTTGCCCGAATGCATCATTTATTTCTACAACGCTAGCGGTAAAGCTGCCATATCCATATACTGCATAATAAAAAGTAAACTTCGAAGTAACGCTTCAGATTTTGTCGATAATTCAATACAAGTTGTAGAACTTCTATCGAAGTGAGCGATGGATAGTTGTGTGAGCAGTGAATAATTTTATTGCATCTCACGCGGTTCTAGTTTTAATCTATTCCCATACAACTGGAGCGACGTCTCCAAAACTTTCGGCGATTTCAAGCCATGATAGACCAGTCAACGTATGCCTAGTTGTTCTCCTATACAAGCACTGGGCACTGCTTTAGATGTAGCAGACAAGGCATCAGAGACGAAACCTGAATATTTACACTTACATTTCGTTATCTAAATGTTGGTGAGGCAGGTGGAAAAATAGGTACGTTTATCTGCTTATCTGTAAAGCCGCGTACAGATTTGAGCAAATGAACCTAATGAGCTCTTCGCGCCAAATGAGCATTCAGATGTGGACGTATGCTTGCACCGCACTGAACAGGCTCGTGCGGTGCGCCAGCCGATGCGAAAGTTGTCCGTCCATCAAAGGAAATTCGTGCTCAGTCTCGACGGGTTATCACGACGCGCGAACACAACACCGAAGCGCCCCATACAAATTGGATTTTTCGCGAGATTAAAGAATTTAAAGGAAGGCTTATATTGTGGAAAGCTAAACACAATAAAAAGTAGGAAAAAAGTTACTTGAGTCGGCAAACGGCGCTCTCACTGTATAGTCGGAAGCGATATCTACAAAAACCGAATTTTTAGCGGACTAGTTTTTTCATGCTGATTCCGAATTTGTATTTATTTTTCTCTATAATCTTGCAGTTTTGGCTATCTCTTGTATACGGACAGATGGACGGATAGACAGACACTCTGTATAAGGTCTCTTCAGTGCGAGCTAAAAATTGAAAAGGAGTATGCTTGGCGAGAAATGAGAAATCACTTTCCGACATTCTGGAAAAGTGTTTAAAGAACTGTTAAGGCTCCAGTCTCGACTTTTTTGAATAAATTATTCTGATTATCATCTAGTACGTCGCCGCCGTTGCCTCCTTTTGCTGGAACTCGCAAATAATTATAATCGCTGCACTATCTGTCTGTAGATTGTCTATTACATATCAATATAACAATTTGGTGACCTGATGGACCGCCTCCGAATGCATGCTCATGTGGTTCTGTGCAGGAAAATAAAGAATTGCCCGAACTAATGCTCTTCCGGCGCGAAGTGCTCATTCGAGTTGTTTGCTCAGATCTGTACGCGCCTTAAGGGTCTAGGGTATAGCGCGCAAAATTGAGAATCCAAGAAAAGACGTATGCCCGTGTTAGCAAGGGGGCGTGGCCGCCTGTTTCCTTTCTCCAGTGTGTGTGTCTAAGATGAGGGGAGATAAGTCCAAAAATCCAAAGATAAGGTCAAGAGGTCCAAAGGTAAGGTCTAAAGGTCACCATAAAAATGAATTTCGCATTTCCAAGCTCCTGGCGTTACCTTTAAACTTACAGTAATGACTCAAAGAGCAAATTGAAGAAAAAAGCTTGCGCTTGTGCAGCTATTTAGCCTTTTTTTGATGTCGTGTTCGGTTGTTAAATTACAGGCATTTATAGAATGTATGATTTTGCATTGCGAGTTTTTTTGCACATTAAAAAACTTTTTTGAGAAAATCGAACATAGTTGTCATTCATTGAGGTCTTAGCTATCGCCTTTTGAAATATTATATATGTAGTTTGGAAATAGAGTGAGTTATGCAAGAAATTGTGAGTCCGTGTTTTACATGGCAAATACGTATGTATAAATGTGTGTATCCAGGCCCCTTAATTTAAGTAGTTTGTATTCCATAATTATGATTTAGGTGTTTGTAACCAGAAAGAAAGAAATAAAATAAATGCAGAACAAGAAATACTTCCTCCAAAATGAAAACGATGCTTTGCAGCCGAGATTTAAGTTTGACTACTCGATAGATAGATATTAAAAGTACGGACAACGTCACGTTTGGATTCTCTGGAGATGTGGCTATACAGACGCACATTAAGGATATAACAAAATATAATTGAATAAACTAAAAGCAAAATGATTAACAATTGTTACAAATTCCTTTATTTTCAGGCCATTGACATTAAGAAAGAATGTGTAGAAATGTATGTATACTAAGATGCCTCCCAGCGTACCTGAAAACCACAAGAGGGAGTTTGCTCAAAGCACTGTTCCACTCAGCCCTTAAAACCCTTAAAGATTATTATTATAATGTAAAAAATGGGGTCAAGTATCTCGACTCAGTACTTCCCACACATTATAGGTGCTAACAAAAACTTCCTGGCATTCCTCTACCTTCTTCATCAAAAAAGTAGACAATGATTAGGGACCTTTGGAACATCAAAAGACAAAGACTGAGAGACTTAAACATTTTTCGTTTCTTGTTGATGTCTCCTCCGCCACTGGGAAGCGTTTCAACAACGATACATTGTTACTGTTTCCTCCGCGGTAGTAATTCGATGTCACAATTTCATCACAATCAAGTTTGAAGCTTGCAAGTTACACGTTGTTTGATTATAATACTCGTATGTTTGTACCAAATTATTCCACAGAATATAAAATTCAAAGGCAATATTTGGATAGGTCTAAAAAGCACACTATATCACCAAAGTAATTTTTTGCGCAATATAGAGTATTTAAGGAATACAACAATCTTTTGGGGTTTACAGCCTCCCACCCCAACCACCCCAATTTCACCGCCACCTCCCAAGCACTCCAATTTCACCCTCACTCAAAAAGGGAGTACAGAATGGTTAGGAATCCCTGAACTACCTAAACACAAAGTCCAAGCTGTTTTACGTCCCACACCGATAGGTGAGGGGAGTATTGTAATGACGAAAATTTTCGATTTTGAGATGAAAGTACGCTTTTTGGATGTTTTATGATTTCTACATAACGAAAATCCACGTCACTCAGTTCCATCGGTCTGTCCAGTCTGTCTGTCTGTTAGCGTTCTTTTAGCCTCGTAGTCTCCGTAACCGCTGCATGGATTGTGATGAAATTTGGGTGGCGATTTGCTGTGGGTTCGTTGTAGGCAATGATCCTATAGCTTTGAAAATGGGTGCATGATGGGCGGAGTAATTAGCAAAAACCCAATAAACAATATTCCTCAAACTTCGTCTTTTCGACGTTTGTAGATTTCTTCTATCTCTGCGAGTTTTAATGACTTTCCCTGGCTTGGTAAGTAGTGTAGTGACTGCGTAGACTCACGACTATGTATAGTACTGAGTAACGAGAGCCAAAGTAACAAAACTAAGGAGTCCTATTGAAATGAAGGAATCGTTACCTTAAGCTACACATTAGTAACGACTACTTTGTAATAGTTGCTTGATCATTCTGCATCACTAATTAGCAGCATTGTATTAGAGAATGTAAACTGTCCTATTTCCAACCGCTCTTGCTCTTACTATTCCTCGGCCTTCCAAATTTACGGACTTCGACAAATCGGCCTGTGGCGGCATCGGCATTTGATGTACAGCTTCTGCCGGGTTCCACGAGATTGCCAATAAAATCTGGGCGAGCTAAATTAAATCCTTATAAATCAGAGCCGAAGTGGCAAACGACGACAGCGGAGAAGGTCCATTGCCAGGCCACGTTGCGGCGTTATGCTTTCCCAGCAGCCAGTTCGCGAAAATTGGGGTCGTAAATTAATCTGTTCGGACGGCCATTAGAATCGGATCTTGTTGGACCCCTATACAGGGTAGTCGAGTTTCATTTGTAGCTCGTGTTTCACCATTACCGCCACGCCGTCGCCGTTGGTCGCTGTGAAACAGGTAACGTAGCCACACCGTCTGGTATGTAGTAACGGATGTTGACGAAGGTCACTTCTGATGACTTTAACTGGTCTACTAAAAGCTCCAGAGAGTATAATGAAGCTCTATCAAGCTACATTGAAAATATAGTAAATATAGTCATTTATCTTCTTTAATCCACAAAGTAACGAAAACCAGACTAACGAAGTACAGGTTTTCCCATAACAACTTATGGGTCAGAATCCTGGACTCTAAACGCCTCCTGTCGTAGAAGAATAGAGGCGTTTGAAATGACGTGTTATCGGAGGATGCTAAGAATACCCTGGACAGCACAAAGAACGAACATCTCCATCCTCAGGGAGCTCAAAATCAAAGATCATGACCGGCTTTTACCAACCATACAACGTGGGATGCTCAAATTTTTCGGACACGTTATGCGCAGGGACGGGATGGAGAAGCTCATGGTCCAAGTGAATATGGACGGCAAAAGAACAAGGGGCAGATCCCCTATAAGGTTCATGGACCAAGTAAGGGACCTTACGCACATGTCGGTCCCAGAAGTAATGACACACCATAACCATGTATGAGTCACGACGTTCGGGAGTGAACTACGACTGAAGAGAGAGAGAGAGATCTTTAATCAAGATAAGTAAAACTCATAGAGCAGCAGCCTCAAGTTAGTGAATTTGGATCCGGCTTCCTATCACGCTTCAAGGGTTTTGAGTACTTACTTAAGAATTTCATTTTAACAGCTATTCCTTCTATAAGTAGTGAGTAGTCCCACTGCACTTAGGCCACAACCGGCCCATTGTGTATCCTCCCAGGGAGTCGTTTTCTCAAGTCATCGCCTATCCTGCCAATTGTAGGAAAGTGGACAAGTCGCTAGGGGACGTCTCCCTTATGTGACCAGGTGTAGGCCAAGACTCTCCGAACGCCGAACGGACACTCTCTAATAGAAGATAACTCTGGGCACTCACGTATGACGTGTTCCACAGTTTCGTCTTCGCTTTCACACATTCCACATATCGGGGTGTCGCTTAACCTCATAATGTGGAGGTGTTTCATGAGTTCACAATGGCCAGTCAGGAATCCTATTATGAGATGCAGGTTTGACCTAATTATCGCCAAGTACTTTTTGTATATTGCCATGCCAAAACCTGCAAGGGTTTCCTTGACGAATCGGTATCCTTGTAGTTCCTCCAATCGTTTTACCATTTGGGCATGGTAGTATTTCTTGGCTATTTCGACAATTGGGGTTGCAGACATTCCAGAAAGGCCACAGGGTCCTTAAATACTTAGGCCAGCAGCCTTCCTGGCTAGACCGTCCGCTATACGGATGCCTTTGTTGTTGTTGTGTCCTTTAAACCATCTCAGGACAATACTGTTGTTGTCCGAGGCATGGGCTAAAGATTGGTGGCATTCCATTGCTGCCCTGATTTGATGCAAGCCCTTTTCAGGGCTATAGGAGTGCTTGTCTGCTGTCGGTGCAGATTATTACAGTCTTGCCAGATACATAATATCTCCTGGTTAGTTTATTTGCAGCCATCGATATGCCAGCCAGTTCCGTTTGGACGACACTGGCATTTTTACCCATAGCCCAATTTGTTGTTAGGTCTAGAGACCTGGAATTCACACCACATCCAATGCCTTCTCTTGTTTTGGAGTCATCTATGTACCTCCAAATTGCTTTTGTCACATTTGGCTCAGAATTCTGCTTAATTTATATTTTGTAGGGTTTATTAAAAAGCAAATGCTGGTTCAATTGAGTCGCTGGTGGCTTCTAGCGTGGGTAGCGCGATTAGTGCTTCCCGCCATACCAGGTGCCTCAGTCGTCCCATACCTACATCGGGATTTATACCAACCATGCGAAGTTGTAGCATTGACAGTAACGCAACCCCAGGTGAGTCCTTGCTGTGGTCATACCTAAGGATCTGGATTAGAGGAAAGAAAAACGTATTCAAATACTGTCTAGAATTAAACTTACAGACTAAAGCAGTGATACTACGAGGGTAGGTATAAGATAAAAGGGAAGGCGGATAACCTCCAGCTTAGAGGCAGGAGGATAGTAAATCCGTGAAGTACTTGGGACCACATCAGTAAGTCAACCCAGAAGGCAGAAGCTATAATTGCAATGCTCTATAGATTGATGCCGTGTATTGGAAGACTAGCAGTAGGAAAAGTGCACTCCTCAAAAGGAAAAATCATCAGCTGGAGCTGGACAGGTTGTAAAGGAAGTTAGTGCTGAGGGTAGCCATTACCTACCGCATAATATCTGGCAAAACCTAGCAAGTGGCGCCCTTGAGTCTGCTGACTCAAGAGAGAAGAGACATCCACGTCTCACTAGGGAACACAGGGACTAGGCGAAAGACTACAGACAATGGACCATAGAGAATTCGCATCAGATATGATTTCAAACAACGGAGATTGTGCAGTAGACAAAAAGACTGATACCAGCGGTAGGAGATTGGGTGAACTGCGAGCACGGACTACCTGATGTGTCTTGACACAGGCCCTAACGGCTATTGGCCCGTTCTGTATCTATCCAGAAAGGGTAGGAAGAGCTACAGCTAGAAGAACTGTGCCACCATTGCGGACAGCTAGAGATGGCGGAACATATGTTTCATCGCTTTCATTACAAAAGAGCTTATCTCATTTTTAGTGTTTTTTCAGGAGTTTCCTAGCAAGTGGCCTATCTTGAGATGGACCACATTGTGAAATTCTTTACATGTTAAAATTGAGAAAGACACGTCATACCTTCGACACTATCCATATTCTACTCTCTAGATACGCCATTAAGAGGGTTGCAGGTTACTGCTACCTAGTGGTCTAACTCATTTTAGCAATTTGAAGCCCTTTTGGAAGCAAGACGACGGTTTTTCTAGTGTGAGAGGTGACTGACATATAGACAAGGAGCCTATGCAAGCCTAGTGGAGGATCTGAATACAGATAACATTGTGAGACTAATGATCTCTTATAAAATTCATTGGAAGTCCACCCATGGTGAGGAAAATTCTGGGCGCCAAAGAAGAAGCGGCAACTACAACCACACCAACCACACTACGAGCTTGAAGTAGCCCTACACTCCACGTTCCGTGAGTGGTAAAAAGGCATGGAGGTAAGAAAAGGAACGAACGGGTCTTAGCCGGTCGGGCCGAGGTGACATGTTGGATGGCCGCGGTTTCGTCCGTTGGACATGACATTAGAGGACTCAAGCTGGTTCAAGGTCGGGCGGGCAGACTGTCTCTCACTTTTGGGGGTGCGAGTGCTTCTGACCTTGCAAACAACCCGATTTTTCTAAATCCTCTATAATAAAAATTGCTGCTGTTCATACGTAGAAATGTGTAGTCATAAGTTACGGTTAATCCAAATTTTTCTACGTGACTGGAAAGGATT
The DNA here is from genome assembly GCA_951848785.1 of Callosobruchus maculatus. Taxonomy (NCBI): domain Eukaryota; kingdom Metazoa; phylum Arthropoda; class Insecta; order Coleoptera; family Chrysomelidae; genus Callosobruchus; species Callosobruchus maculatus. The sequence continues at coordinate 7,900,203 of CATOUR010000100.1, forward strand.
GCTGACGTCATTGGTCAGGGGCTTAATGTCCCCTGATTGTACACTATCTTTCAGACTAACCTTTCTATGTTTCGCGAGCACTGAACTGATAACATCAACCATGCACTGATGATAATTCAGAATACAACAAACTGACTGCTTGCTACTTTTAGAACTTACTTCGAATTCTTTAGTGTATGTAATGTAACTTAAACACATTACGGAAATGGAAATCACCCTCTAGATCATAATTTATCGGTTGTCTGGGAGCAACGTCTGATGTTGGTGTTTAAGTGAGGGCGACGATACAGATTCGCAGGATCCGGTTCAAAGGAAACTCGCGATGATTTAGAGCGTCTCACCAGCACTCCGTTTTCGTTCGCAGTTGAATAACATCTGGCAAATTACTTGTTTTCAGCTGACGCTCATTATGCAAAACATTATACGGATACGAATAATGGGGCTAAACTCATCATCTGAGACAAGGTGGGACGCTATTCGGGAAATTTCAATTTGTAGTGTACTGCTCAATGTGTTTATCTTACTGTTCACAGAAATTGCATTTGGTCGATTATACAGTAGGTCTAAATACGATTGTGTTTGTTATTTGGACATGTCCTCATCTATTTGATTACGTAGCATAATAGTCAGTCTATGAAACCATGTGCCAAAATTGCCCCAAAGTTATTTTAAAATATAAACAAAAATACATACGTACTGATACCTAATGCTAGGCCGAAATTCCAAGGGCATATCATCATCATAGTCACAATGTCTTAACAGACATATTGTGAACTCGTAAAATGCATTTACACATTTTACGCGTTTCTCTTGGGATATCTTTAAAAGAAAATTCAAGTAGAAAGGTTTATATAAACACGTGTCCTAAGGGGTCTGTTTTTCAAGATAGTAGGGTGTCAAAGTTTGTAAAAAAATGAGTCTTTATTAATTTCTTAGATTATTATGCTGATTTTTTTTGCAATTTGGCAGTATTGTTTAACTGCAACAAAACGGTAACTCAGCACCAGGGTTGGGCGATGTCGACTTTATAGATAACGTTACAAGTGTCGACAATGTCGACAATGTCAGTACAAAAACTACAGCTACAGTTCTTTAGGTTGAACATGTTTTAAAAAAACAATGATGCAAGTGTTGAGTGAGACTATAAGATCATCATTTTTTTATTCCGACATAGTGAAATAGCTATTATGGGTCTACTGCTTCGTCTTCTACATCCCTATTATTCTCACCCATAGATGGACCAGGCTTTTCAAATGCTCAAAGGACAGTCTGTTTCTAGGAGGCGTGTGAACATGTCCCCAGTTTGAGAACTATCAACTCAACTCAAGTTGGGCAGAAGATGCTGGAACTTTATTTATAGCCTTACGTCACTGGTATATTTTTGACCGCACAAAACGCACATTTTGCGGCGTGATTACCATCCGCCTTCACTAATACGAATTTTAGTTTATTAAAGTTTGCGTTGCACTTCCTGCTACTCCAACGTTTCCAACGTTCACAATTTATAATCTAACACTTCAATCAAAACAAGTATCCGTAGCAATCAGATAAATAACAAACCAAACCTCAAACCTGCAACAATTGTTGACATTGTCGACGCATTGTCGACATTTTCGATGAGGTCGACAATGAAAGTCGACGTGTTGATGCCCAACTCTGCTTTGGACTTACTAAAAGATAATTGTAGTTTCCAGTGGAGCTTCGGGCGCAGTCCCACGAACAATATTATTAAAAAATGTACGCCACAGATATTACTTTTATATCTCATGAAATCCCTTGATATCCCACTTGGTTTTGGAGGTTAAAAATTAAACACCACTTTATAGCCCGTCGAAAAAGTGTTAGAACAAAACAAAGTTATACCGTTTCTAGGGAATAGAATTGTTGATGGATGTGATACCATACGTAACACCCATGGAATTTTTGAAAGAGTCTATCACTCAATGAGAAGGGAAACAGAAGCTTGCGTAGAAGTGGGTTCAACAATTATTAGTTTTCATTTATTAAATAAAAAACGGCTTATTAAGGAAGGTCAGTGGCGTACATTGTTTTGCTAATACGTACTGCCCTCAAGATGCCACTGGAAATAGTAATTATCTTTCAGTCAGTGCTGACTTGGCATCTTATGGTAGTGAACAACAAAATTGAAAAATATTGGCTATTATCTTCAAGAAATTAATAAAAAATCAATTTTTTCCTAACTTTAACACCCTCACCTATCTTGAAATCCATACTATTTTGGGTGACATATTTATATGAACTTTTCTACTGGAATTTGGGGAGAAATGCGCCCTTAGAATTACTGTCATTAAGTAAACGCCCTGTATAGTCTTTTACGTTTCAAACAGTTCGAAATTACGTATGAAGAATAATATCATACATGTTCACTTCTCCAAAGCCTGAGTTCTATTAATATTTCCGTGATATTTGGTATATTTCAAGAGGAGTATTCTTGAACCGCACTACGCAATCTCTTTTATTTTATACGAAAAGCAATATAATATTCATGGCCACCTTTCCAGAAACCCGAGCCCTATCGATTACGATTTCAATGGATATTTGGTCAATTTGAAGGGGAGAATTTTGTTTCAAATTCCGAATATTGTGCTTGTACTGCTTTGTAGCATTTACAGCGTTAGCGTAAACCTTGTTTTTCATAAATCCTCATGGATATCGATAAATCGTTTAACCTGGTGACCGAATGAGATGGCAGATCGAGAAACCATGCACTTCTGCAAGTTTCTTTCTTTCACTAGCTGTATGATACCTTACCCAATCTTTCTGAGTAGATATATCGATTTGCTGAGCCTGGTAAATCACAACATTTTGCATCATTTTGCGATTCAAAGTATTCGTCTATCATTAAAGAACTAATGGACAATTAATCAGGAGGGTTCCGGTCGCTTTCAGAGACGTCGCTTAATTTTTATTATTTTTCATAATATATAGTAGACTGTAAGAAACAAGTTGCATAAGATAGTTCGACTGGGTGCTTCCCATGCGTTATGGTTTATTATTGGATCCCGAATGAGGTGCTGTGTTGCCTCTTCTTGGGATTGCGGTATGTATCTTCACGCTATAATGTCTCTCTGGCAACTAATTCAACAGCGTCAAAAATGGCTTCTAAAATGTGATCTTAGCGAGTCTGCCATTTTAACATATTTTATGTAGTATATACCTTTTTTAATACAAAACCCCAATGACCGACACCTATTCCGGTTCCTGATGTGTTTTAAAAAACTTGTTACGGTACGGTACTTTAGCAAGATTGGAAATCATATATGTTATTCGGATTATCAATATAAAGGTAGTTTTTGAAGGGCAGGCACCTAGATGGGCACCAACATATTGGCAGACGCTATAATGTCTCTCTGCTAATTTAAACAGCATCAAAAGTGACTACTAAAACGTAAGACCGCCGTTTTAATATAATGAAGTATATACCTACATTTTTTATTCAAAAACTCAGTGGCAGACACTTATTGCGGCTCCTAATGTTTTAGAAACCACTTTTGACGCTGTTTAATCAGCATGACAGAGCCTAGGTGTCTGGGGTTCAAAAACTAGATTCATAATAATAATGTTTTTTTTTTTTTTTTTTATGGTCGGCCTCCCGCAAAGGCTGAAAGCCTATGGCGCTTTAGAAGCGCTGCGAGAGGATAAGTATCGGTTCACGTCAGATTTGAAACGCTGCAGGTTGTAGCCGTCGGGAAACAAATTTCCCGGCAGCTGATTCCACAGCGTCGAAGTTCTCCAAAAGAAGGAATGCTGGAGGAGACTGGTTCGGGGAGTAAGGACCTCGACCTGGTAAGGATGAGCTCGAAGAGCTTCTCTAGTGGTCCTGGTTCGGACGGCCTGTGGTGTTATTATAATGTGAATAACATGTATCATTTTCATACTTGCTAAAATATTTTAACTTTTTCATAGAATTTTCAATATTTGGAACTTTTTAAAACACATTAGGAACCGGAATAGGTGTCTGCCCTTGAGTTTTGTAGAAGAAAAGGTATACACTACAATACATTAGAACGCCTTACTTGCTCAGATCAGGTTTTAGGAGCAATTTTTGACGCTGTTTAATAAGCCGACAGAGACACGTTATAGCGTCTGCCGGGATGTTGGAGCCCACCTAGGTGTCTGCCATTCAAAAACTGCATTTATGCACCATAATAATGCCATTAACATATATCATTTCATCCTTGCTGAAATAACGTAACTTTTCATAAATTTTTTAACTTTTGAACTTTTCTAAAACACAGTAGGAACCAGAGTAGGTGTCTGCCATTGGGTTTTTGTATAAGAGAAGATTCAGGGTGTCCCACGACGATTAAGACAAGCAATAAATCGGACCTGGGTAGCAGTAGAGAATTATAGTTTTGGAGGTGTACATTAGAGCAAATTTAGTATATTTTCCTACTATTACGTTACCCAATGAGGTATTTGTTTTTGGTCACATGACGTTCAGTTCAAAATTATTAATAGGACACGCTATATATTTGTGAATTTTTGTATCCCTCCCTATAAAACAATTCCGACAAACTCGCATACTTGGGGTCTAAAGTGATTAATTCAAGAACTACAGGTACTTGAAGGATTGTACAACTACTATTAAGAAACACTAGCAAAATAATTTAACTGTAGGGGTACATGTTGTAATCAATGGTAGTGGTGCAATCCTTTAAGTACCTGTAGCTCTTGAATGAATCACTTCAGAACCCAAGTGTGCTTAGTTTGTTGGAATTTTTTTGTCGGAAGAAACACAAAAATTCACAAATATACAGGATATACCATTAACAATTTTGAATCGAACGTCACGTCACGTACCAAAAACAAATACCTCATTGGGTAACACAATTACAAGAAAAGACACAACATTTGCTCTAATTTATACCCCCAAAATGATAATTCCCTACTACTACCCAGTTCCGTTATATTGTTTGTCTTAATCGTCATGGGACACCCTGTATACACTGCAATATATTAAAACGACAAGCTTGCTAAGATCACGCTTTCGAAGCTATTTTTAATGCTATTTAATTAGCCGACAGAGATATTATAGCGTCTGCCAGTATGTTGGAACCCAATCAGGTGTCTGCGATTCAAAAACTACATTTATAATAGTTATGTGAATAACATATCTGATTTTCATCCTTGCTACAATACCGTATTCTTTCATAAATTTTTCTTGTTTTTGAATTTTTTAAAACACATTGTAAGAACCGAAGTAGGTGTCTGCCATTGGGTTCTTGTATAAGAAAAGATATATACTACAATATACAAACTCGCTGAAATGATGTAACCTTCGCCGGGGATAATATGTCCCCATTTCGCATTTGGCATGAGTAATAATATACCTGGCATCAATATAAAATTTGCTAAAATACCGTAACTCTGCCGATCACTGACTCTTAAAGGGGTGATACACGTACGAACTTTAGGTACGCGGTTTTTAAGTTCGAGAACTTACTCGACTCGACATCGGTGACACACGTGAAGCTGAAATCACTCATTTTGATAATTTTCCTGAATAAACAAAACTTTTAACAAACGTCAAACACAAGAACTGTTGCGCAACGATGACCTGCCGAAACAAAGTGGTGGCTCGCGGCTCGCAGTACCAGCCGAGACAAGCTACGAGCAAGATTTCAAACTAGTTGGATCGCCGGCAGTATGCGCGATGGTTTTAAAGTACGCGTACCTTTGGAGTCACACGGGCGAAAAAGGTCGTCGAGCCATAAGTACGCGTACTTGCTCGTACGTGTATCACCCCTTTTAGACTACTATTTAAACAAACTTAATTATTTATTACTGGGCCTGAAGATACGGCATTATCTGCATGAAAGCTCGACCCCGTCACTGGTCGAGCTTTCCTCCCGCAAGCCTCGCGTTGCACCGCCTGTCTCTGACACTTCCGGACAGCATTTTTCGGATTAGGGTAGAGCAGCAGGAGTGCAGGTCAGCGGTCGGCGGGAGCTTGCAGGAAAGTTTTGTTGGGCCGCAGGACCAGATTTATTATTTGGATGGTGAAGCACGTCCGTTGCGACTATTGCGGCCATTAACATTGCTGCCTCTCGCTGCTTAGTACGAGAAAATAACAATTCTGACGAAGCAAATAACAACTGGATAAACAGCTGTACACACTAGATAGATCAGACTGTTTGAATACCATTTTAAATCCCTTAACAACATTTTAGAAAACGACTTACCTACTTAAACAGTACGTGTGCTGCTGTTAAAGTTTTACAACGTCAACATTCAGCGTTCAGCGCCATCATGATTTTTTGTTTAATAGCAGTTAGTAATATTTCGCAGAATTTATTTCTTCGTACTAGATTATTAAGAAAATAACACTAGAAACAATTTTCCAGACAAAAACATGACTTTTTTTCAAAATTATTCAGTGGTTTGCTGAGGTTGCTCACAAAAATTATTGTCTATACAGGGTGAGTCAAGCTCAACGCATCGGACTCTTGTGACCAAACGATACCACTTTTCGAAAAATCGACTTTACAAGTGTATGTAGGTCGAGTTGGGCTACATTTTAAAAATAATGACTTTTATACGGGGTGTCTAATAAAAGCGTGACATATCAAATATGTCACGCTTTTTTTAAATAGAATACCCTGTATATTATTGCACATTTAGATTCCTGGGTGCATTTTAGTGTCACTTCATGTATCACACATGGGGCTTTAAGTGAACCGTTTAGGTGCAAATCACAATTTTGGGTATAAGTAGATGTCAGAAAAAAATGGAATATCTCACCTATTATAAATCTTAGAGGGCTGTGACCTTTCCGCGTTACTAAGCATGAAATGTGTCAGCTTATGTTAGACGGTCGAGTTCGAATTACATTTGTACTTGGAGAAATCGGTAGATCAATTAAGGAAATTTCAATCAAAGGTAACTTGATTTTTTCAAATGGGAATGCATAATTTTTTTATACGATCAAGTGTGCAATTTTATAGGCTTTCTAATTATATCAGGTTGTGAATTTCAATCTATGGTAGTTTTTATTAAATTTCGAGATTTCAATGAAATCAGTGTTTCTCAATTTCCCTACCTATAAACAAACTAGCAGGCCATGAAATATAAACAAAATCGTATTCAGATGGAAGAAAACAACTAACTTAGCAAAAATATCCAGCAGAACTAGAGTAAAAGAACAAGATCATAAAAAATCCCTACAACAAATCAACTCTAACCAGAAACAACGGCGGTAACATGACTAAGGTTAAAGAGAAGCTGGAGTACGACAGAAATGAATAATTTTTGCAGCCTATTAGCGACTGCAATGTACTAGAGATCAAAAATTTCCAAAATCACTAAACACTTTGAAATGAAAGCAAAACTTTCAGCGATCGTTGCCGCCAGTCAATTTCACATTTAATGGTATAAAACAGTAGTCATTTCCGTCAAAGTCAAAAGTAATGATACCTCTCACTGTCACTCACATTTTTCAGTATCTATTAGCAATATCGCAAAAAAGGAATACTGACAAATCATATTTTAATTTTCTGCCAGGTAAATTATGTTTAATAATTTGAGCAGATTTTTAACTTATTCTTCATTTTCGGCGATCTTGCTTATGAGTATTGAAGAATTTGCAGAAGTCAGAGGTATCGGTTACTATTTTTTTAAATCATGAAAAGTGACATTTTATTCTGAAGCTATTAAACTGCCAGCAGCATTACGTGGTAGATTTCCTTTAATTTCAAAATTCACAATGGTTTTGTGAATCGTCAATCTTTAGAATATTGTAGTAGCCGGTATGCTATGAAAAATACCCATTTCTGTCGTACTCCAGCTGCTTTTTGACCTTAGATGTGTTATGTCTGCTATTTCTGGTTAGAATTGATTTGTTGTAAGTCATTTTTATAACTTTGTCCCTTTACTCTAGTTCGTCCATAACTATCTGCTAAGTTAGTTGTTTTGTTCCATCTGAACAGTTTTTTGTTTATATTTCATGACCTGCTAAGTTGCTTATAGGTGGGAAAATTGAAAAACGCCGGTTTTACTGAAAATTTGAAATTAAATCAAAACTACCAGAGACTGATATTTATAACCGCATATCATTAGAAAGCTTATCAAATTGCACATTTGATCGTATAAAAAAATTATGCATTCCTATTTGAAAAAATCAAGTTACCTTTGATTGAAGTTTCCTTAATTGATCTACCGATTTCTCCAAATACAAATGTAATTCGAGCTCGACCGTCTAACGTAAGCTGACGCATTTCATGCTTAGTAATACAGCAAAGTCACAGCCCTCTAGGATTTATAATAGCTGCGATATTCAATTTTTCTCTAACATCTACCTATACCCAAAATTGTGATTTGCACCTAAACGGTTCGCTTAAAGTCCCATGTGTGATACACAAAGTCACACTAAAATGCACTCTGGAATCTAAATATGCAATAATATACAGTGTATTCTATTTAAAAAAAACATAACTTTGATATGTCACGCTTTTATTAGACATCCTGTATAAAAGTGATTATTTTTAAAATGTAGTCCAACTCGACCTACATACACTCGCAAAGTCAGTTTTTCGAAAAGTGGTATCGTTTGGCCACAAGAGTCCGAGGCGTTGAGCTTGACACACCCTGTATAACGCATTTTTTAACTTTTACATTCTACTTCTATTTATCTTTTGTAAAAGAAACATTTCCTTTATAATCAGTAACAAAAAAGTAAAAATGAGAGATAATTATTGGAAAATGTAAAGTATTTAGCAATCTTTCTAGATCCACACCTACGTTCGTATGTATATTCTGATTATAAGGTATAATAAACAGTCAGATTTATTTCGTATAAGATAAAACTCCTAACTTTCCGTTTCAAAATAGAAGTACCTCTACGCATTAGTTGAGACCCCTTATTTATGCTATATTAGCATGGGTGCTTAAATCCATATAAAAAAATATATCCTAGTGATGATTTGTTCAGAGAAGCACTGATATACAACGTTACACAGCTTTATTTCTTATATAATATCACTCGTTTGTTATGATAAAATTTCTGATGAACAAGATGACATTGAACATAATCATAATTTTGGATACATATTGTACGCAAAAGCCTGAGTCGAAAAAAATCTATATTATATAGCGATCATGTATTTATGTTTGGTGCTGAAGCTATATTGAACGTTACCTGCATTTCAATAAAAACTTCAGTAAATGTAATAAGGAATGGTTCCGAGTACATCGAAATGCAATACTTAAATTTAGTTGAAAATAATTATTATAGTTAACTCCATAGCCAATCTGATACTTTGCCAAGTAAATTTCATCTAGTTTATTTTAGAACATTCATCGATATGTACATACTTATATTACTTAAATACATATATATACTTGTATAACAACACTAATCGGTCTATGTACACCATGTACAGGATTAGGTCTTTTATGAACTTTGTTCAACGATGCCGTAATGACAGTAACCACTCACGCGTTGAAGTTACAAGCTGCAATAGGTAATTATCGTTAACTATTGAAAACTTAACCTCACTTCTGTAAAATAGTACTGTACACCACCAAATAAGCGTTTGACGTCTCATGGCATGGCTACCTTGTAGTTATTAGTGCGTGTATTTAATTCTATGCAATTCCAAGAGATCAGTACTGGTATCTAGTAGACGTTGTTCATAACCCACGGCTGAAGGGTGAGTAATGAAAAATAATTCCCGCTGCTTGTTTACAGGTAGTATTACCTGTTCAAAAGTTGTTTGGTTATCGCTGTATAACTTATTATTATTTACCCATTTTTTTCAATTCTTTAAATGATTGTACTTTGAGAGCAAATGGATATTATTATTATTATAGAATTTTTGATTTCATATTCAATAAACTACAAAAATTATAGCTACAATAATAGAAACATAATTTCCTTATAGCAAGTGCTCAAATTGTAAATCTCCTGCTTCCTTTCCAATATCTCTGTCTCTAATGTGTCGAATAGAATTTTTGAAAATTTGTGGAGGAATTTCCCTCATTTTCAAGATGAAGAATGCGAGCGTTTAAATCTTTTATGTAGGTCTGTTTATAGCATTACGTGTACCGGTTTTCTCTTAATATGATGATACCTGAAACATCCACATGAACATATTTGGTTTTCGTGACCCTAGACGATTTTTTACGTTAACGTTTTCATTGAATGTGTGTATTCAGTACTTTGGACACTAGGGATCTACGTATAAGCAAGTTTTCAGGATTCAAATGGTTAAACAAAAATAAGAAGCCTCAACATATGCAAATTCATTGCCATAACATTATAGTTTCTGTATTCTGTCGTTTTTGGATAGATACGTTATTCTCATTTTAAGGGGTTTTTTGCTCGTTTTCCATTACATACTAATGTTTTATTTTACCAAGAGGTGTACAACCTCGTTGGCGACATAGAAATAAGAGTAATATATTTTTAGGTTGAAAAATTGTGTATTATCAAACATTTTGTAAATTATTTTTCTACCTATCTGCGTCCACAATGAGAATGCAGACGCAAACATTTAGAAACAAATGTGATGGTTTACAAGACAAACACCCTTTTTTTCTCCAGATCTGACTAAAAAGTAAAACTTGCGCTTGCATTTTAAACGTCGGTCGGTTCATCACAGACTTTTGCAAAAATGCTAGTTCTGTTGTTTGGAGTTTCAAAACTTTGGGAGCTGATGAACTATTCAACTCTAATGACTAATCTACAAAATGTAGTTTGCTTGGGCTATATTCCGACCACCAACGCCAACTCTCGCGTATTGCACAAAATCACGGACAGCCGGGCCGTAATTCTTTGTTCTCTATGTGCGGAAACAAATGAGTGCCAGAGATTGCCAGAATGACAATAGAACACTTGATCGGGTCTAATTCTACCAACGTGGCCATTCTACTTAATTAGATTGTGCTGCGAGATTGAAGTTGCTTCTTACTAACTTGTGATGGAATTGTTCGAGTTTATTCAAGTTTGTGGTATCGAATACGTAATTATGAGCAAAATTCCTGAACTGAATTTATTTGGAATCCGCCCACTATCCAGCTTTGTTGGGAAACTAGTGGAGAGTGTTTTGGGAGGTAGGGAAGGTTGTAGAAAGATATTTCTTGTTCCTACATAAAGGATCAAGAAGGTAGTTGGACTAATTGATTTAAAAATAAAGCGCGTCAACTACACGCGATTATTGGCGGCACATAACACAATAATTACAATTATTGTTTTTATTTTCATGATTTCATCCGCATGTGGATTTCTCAGTTCAAAATTTAAAAGGGTGAGTAGGTGAGGCGACCGTAGCTCAACTGGCGAGAGTGCCGGAATTCCGATCTGGACGTCACGGGTTCGAGTCCCACTGGCCGCCAATTTTTTCAGACATTTTTGGTCGGAATATAAACTGCAAAATCCACTGATGAAAGCATGAAAATAAAAAGAATTCATTCCTATACACAGAGGATCTGAAGGTCGTGGGTTCAAGTCCTTCCGGCCAACAACTTTTTCACACTGTTCGTCAGAAGCTGTAGGTTTGCTGGAAGCTTCGGCATGATGATGTGTAGTTTGCTGTTAGACATGCTCTACTGATTTTATCTATACAAATGAGATCCATAGCAGAATGTATAGAAGTTGTATTTAAATTGATTATCATATTAACAGAGTTCAATTCCTACGGACGACTGGAAAGTTTCTTGAACTCGAAGTAGATATTTGTTGGCAAGTACGTTGCTACTGCATGGATTTTAAAAATCTATTAAAACTTGTTTGTCCTGTTTTTATTGAAACTTAAGAAATAATAAGAAAAAATGTGGTCTGCGCAAAAATAAGAAGAGGAAAGTCTTACTAACACAAACATAAAAAACCTACAAAATGAAGAATGAAAAGCGTTATAGGACAAATATTGGAAAAAATGAAGGTTTTACTTCCCACACCGGAAGTTGTAAGAATTTTTTTACGCTTTATGATGTCTGCATCTCGAAAATCGATGTAAATTTTCACTGTCTCCCTTCTGATGCTGGTGCATTGGCAGCGGATTCAGACTAAAAAAATAAAGAGATCATCTACAGACTTTGCTATAACTTTTTTTGGCTAGGTAAAATTAGGGTGTTGGGGTTTGATAAAGTTCAGAATGTTTTGTTTTTCTTGCTTCTCAGATCTACACGAATATTGCCATTGAAGACATACCATGACATTTTCAGTACATATTTGATGATCCTATAACCTGTAGCTTGAGAACTACTAACTTTATTTCAATCAAGTTGACAAATGTGTTAAAAGATGGCAAGTACAGTTTTTGAATGTCCAGTGGTGCAGGCCAATGATCGAAAAATGAAGTCAAGTTGATTGACTCAGTGCTTACCACACATTACAGTGACACCACTTTATTATTTTCACATAGCACGAATCTACAGTCTGAGATCTCTTTGCAACAAAATCATTGCCCGCCCGACCGCAAAGAAGGGTGTTAAGGGTCTAGCGCGCGAAATTGAGAATCGAAGAAAATAAGTATTTCCGTGCTAGCGAGGAGACGTAGCCGCCCGTTTTTTTTCTACAGTATGTATGTCTTAAGTGAGGGGAGGTAAGTCCAAAGATAAGGTGAAGAGGTTCAAAAGTAAGGTTCAAAGGTCGCCATAAAAATGCATTTCGCATTTAGAAGCTCCTGACGTTACCTTTAAACATACAGTAATGACAAATTGAAGCACACTAAAAAACTTTCTTGAAAAAATTGTTCTATTATGTCATTCACTAAGGCGTTAACTATCACCTTTTGAAATACTATGTATATAGTCTGAAAAACTAGTGAGCTTTGTGGTTACTTGAAAATCCGTGTTTTACATGGCAAATACATATGAATAAATGCTTTCACCCAGGCCCTTTAAGCCGCTAGGCGTTTATTTCACAGGTGAATGGACAGCCTATTGTAAAAAGAACAAATTGAACTTTCGTTTTGCTTTACACCCTCACTCCCAACCAAAAAATGTATAAAACGATCAGGAATCTTAAAACATGTAAAAAGTTTGAGGAATATCTGAGATTTTTTGTTTTTTGCTAATTACTCCGCGGCCGAAATTATAGGAGCGTTACCTACTACGACCCCACAGCATATTGCTACGCAAATTTCATCACAATACATCCAGCGGTTACTGAGATTACGAGGGTAGAAAAACGCCAACAGACAGACAGACCGGCACCGACAGACAGACCGCCCAAAATGTGTATTATCTCGAAATTGAAAATTTTCACGATCACAATACTTCCCTCACCTATCGGTCTGGGAAGTTAATACCCATATTATAAAAACGAACTAGATTGAGGTTGAATTGGGTTGGAATTTCTTACTTGGTAATATTGTAACGCGTTACTTCGATATTTCTAGCTTCAGTGTAATAAATTTTACTGTTTAGGTAGTGAGGATAAGAACTAAAATTATCATAATATTATGTAATGAACTGTGTTTAATATTTGGAGGTTAGTTCAGTTACTCCTCACGTTTTTGTATGTAAGTTATAAGTAAACCATAGGTCTGTTTTTACAGAGAATCACAAACCAGTCAGAGCCAATCAGTATTCGCCATTGCAGTTGTCAAACTATTTCTGACTAGTACTGGCCAATCAAATTGACGCTGACTAGTTTGTGATTGCTCTGCGAATAGCCCTCATATAGAAGAACTAATAAAGACTAAGAGCTGAGTAATTTAGTAAAGTTTCATACTACTCCAGAATTTAATCTTGTTAAAAGTTGACGGTCGACGATCTTATTCTAAAAGATGGTGCGACTCCATTTTCCAGGCGCTTACCCAGCCAGAACGTATAGTTCATACTTACATTCACTGGTTTACGGCGATACTCGGAACCGTCAAATTACTAAACATAATCCTTTTCCGATACCCCGATCGCCCCGAGAAACATAAATATTCCGACAAAGAAACCAGGGCGGAACCAGACGGGAAGAAATATTAGGCTAGGGATATAGGTAGTGCGATCTATGAGTTGTACTTTAAATTCAAATTCATTCATTGATCCAGTTAGAGCTACAGGTGTAGATAATGGGTACGTCACATTTAAAGTACAATTCATTGTATAATATGACAAACATATTCATGTAGATGTAAATAGTTAAAGGTGTTTATTCATAATGACTATACATCCTATCCTCAGCTATAAGGACACAAGGGAATAAAAATATGTCTAAAACTTTCTATTCTCTGTAATGATAATGGTTTTGAATATTATACAGTTTTTTATGATTTTTCCAATCTAATTGTGGTAAAGGGCTTTCACCATATGAACTGTTGGTTGTGGGGCTGTTCGATTGGCGACGACATGCTTCATCCACTTAGGAGGATACCTCTATAAATGCTCAACCCGATGATGGGGTCTCAGTTTCTTGGAAAACGTGGAACAGGTAACAGCTTTTGAAGATGTCAACCACTTGTGTTGGCGAAACGTTAAGCAGCGAATCGCGCCGACACCAAGCTAGCGGAGCGTGTCGACGCCGGCCGAACAGCCCAAAAACCGACACTCCATCGGGCCATGGGCGCGAAAGCGCTATACAATCCTTTCACTATATTTCGGTTTACGGAATCTAAACCATCATCAGGTGTCTCCACGTCTATAACGAAAAATCGAATAACTTGGCTGACACGTTATTAGAACCATATATGTTGAAAAATAAACTTTTTACTGTTGTTTTGGCCGCATTTGCAGCGACTATCACAAGCCATTTACCAAAACAGTAATTTGGGCTGTGAGAGTGATTGATGACTGACCCACGAAGCAGTTTTTCTTACAGAATTATTTCCTTATTAAGTCGCTGATTGTGAAAACTGATTTAACAGAGACTATTGCGTTTGCAATACAACGTGTCTCTGGGTCACGATAATGCTTGTACGTGTTATGAGCGAATGGTGACATAAATCACAGCAACCCTAAGATGAGACAAAACTGCTCATTCGTAATCTAACAGACCATAAGAAAATCTGGAAAAAACCTATGGGCCACTCTTTTGGCTTGGAATTGACGAAAAACAATCATTAAAGAATTATTATTGGTTAAATATGAAACAAAGTATTATAAGATATATCAATTCATGCGATATTTGTCAAAGAACTAAATATTCTAGACAAAATCCGTATGTTCCCTTAGTACTTACGGAAACCCTTCGAAGTAATACATATTGATACATTCTTTTGTAATTTTGTAATTTCTTTTGTAATTCTTTTGTAACAGTATATTACAATAGTAGATGCATTTTCTTAATTTGGACAAGCATTTTTCATTACTGGCAAAACAGGTATTAATGTATGCAGAACGCTCACAAAGTATTTTGGTTCTTTTGGAACACCTGATAAAATTATAGTAGACTCAGGTGAAGAATTCAATGATCAAACTGTTACGGAAATGTTAAAGTTACGTAAAATTAAAATTCATGTCTGTACCCCTTAGCGTCATGAATCAAACAGCATAGTTGAAAGATTTCATCCGAACCTTATTGATCATTTAAGGATTTTAAAAGAAGAATAGCCCAATGAGGATGATCCTGTTGATTACGCAATTATAGGTTATAACAGTTCAATTCACAGCGCAACAGGATTTACTCCTTTTGAATTGGTATTTGGTCTAATTCAAGACATGCCGATGAAGTTCTTACACCAAAAGGAATTTTTACAGACTATGTTCAAAATCATAAACAAAAAATTAGCCAAGTATATGATACGGTTCAAAATAAACTAATTAAGGATAAAGAAAAGGTTTTAGAAAAAAGGAACGTAACAGTTGATCAATGTATAGAGTATACTCTCGTTGCGACGTTTTTTCTATGAAGCATATCTGACCACTTTTGGACACAGGCGTTTGAGGAATGGACAAATATATTGATGACTTAACTTGATACAGGTATATTCCTTTGCTTTCCTGCATTTATCAGAATTGTCCTTTTGGTCACAATACAAAGTATTCTATGATTGATTGACTCGCTGTCCGTACTGAAAACTACAACATGTTAATAAAGATATATCTCAAATTAACACAAATTTTGCACTGACCACGAAAATCGTTTGAATGAAGAATAGTCATATATCAGTTCTCGCGTCAAACAGGTTATGATTGTTCTATACAGACTCATCACTACTGCGCATTGATTCATGATAGATATTGACATGGTTTATCGAAATAAATCAGCTTATTGGTGACGTGAATTATTTTAATAAACAGTGACTTTGAATCTATGATCAACGGTGATGGATACTACGAACGACAGTTATTCGTATACGTGAACTTATGGTTTTACACCATGAAAAGCGCGATTTTTGAAAATTGGTGACTGCTTTCACTGAAACAACGCATACTGTTAGCTATTCTTTATGTTTACTATTTGAAGATTGAAAACAACAAAATCATTTGTTACAGACATCGCGTTCATTGTTCACCAATCGTTAGATTATATTAACGGGGAAGTAGCAAGTTCATTATAATCATTTATTGAAATGGTGTTTCTTACATTAATTAATGTTCGGAAATCATTGTAACAGTCACCGGCTTAAAGAATTAATCTCCAAAAAGTAATTCACAGCGAAGCAAAGTATTGTCTACAAATTACAAGTGATTTTACTGGAATATACATTGTACCTATAATGAAAAATAGCCTTATTGTCTAATTGTTCAAATTATCCATCCGCTAAAGCAATAATTGCATTAGATGGAAAATGTCATTAAAAAAAATACAGCAACCCTCTCGTGCTGCGTAGGGCGCGGGTAGGACATGACCTGCTCACATATCTTGTTTATACTTGGTGGAGTCCAGAGAAGTGCAATTCGAGTAACCGGTGACCCGACCTTAGCGCGCCACCTCCAGCACATTTCTCACTGGCCGCGTACGGTTGGGAACCACTCACCCTTCTACCGATGTCCCAGAGAGTGTAGAGCTTAGAATGGACTGCCAGGAGGAGCATTTATTGAGGCTGCGAGTGTTGGCCAAGACCTGTGTCAACAAACTTTCGCTAACATTACGTTTTCATAGTAGCAACAGTAGGCTGGTTTTAAGCTTTGCCTTCGCGATTTGCTAAGTTATAAAGGAACGAATCGCAACTTAGTCTGTAAATCTACAGGGTGTCCCACGACGATCAAGACAAGCAATATATCGGAACTGGGCAGTAGTAGGGAATTATAATTTTGGGGGTGTAAATTAGAGCAAATATAGAATCTTTTCTTATTATTGTGTCACCCAATGAGGTATTTGTTTTTGGTCACGTGACGTCCGGTTCAAAATTTTTAATGGGACACCCTGTATATTTGTGGCTTTTTGTGTTCCTCTCGATAAAACAATTCGAACAAACGGCACACTTGGGGTCTAAAGTGATTAATTCAAGAGCTACAGGTACTTAAAGAACTCTACTACTACCATTGTGAAATACTACCAAAGTAATTTAACTGTAGGGGTACATGTTATACCTAATCAATGGTAGTGGTACCATCCTTTAGGTACCTGTAGCTCTTGTATCACTTTGGACCCCAAGTGTGCTAGTTTGTTGGAATTGTTGTTTCGGGAGGAATACAAAAAATCACAAATATACAGGGTGTTCCATTAAAAATTTTGAATCGGACGTCACGTGACCAAACACAAATACCTCATTGGGTGACTCAACGATAAGGAAAGATACTATATTTGCTCTAATTTACACCCCTAAAATTATAATTCGCTACTGCTGCCCAGTTCCGATATATTGCTTGTCATGGGACACCCTCTATATAGTAGGGTAATAATCACACAGCCTAACACCGCAGTCAGTCGTGCATAACACCCATCAACTGCTCTGTTCGAGATTCGGGCGAAGACGTCCGCATGGGAATATAATTTCCTCCCCAAAGGAAGCAGCCCAGTTCCGCCACTTGCAAGAAACGATGTTCTGCGTTCACCTCGAAACTCCTAAATCATCATAAAAATTTTAGCAAAAAGTCCAGCTGCCGGCAGAAAGCCAGACATGGCGCGATATGCAAGTCACGGCTGCAATCGAAGAGGAAGGAAGGAAAAACGGTGGTGCTTCTTGCAGAATCAGCGATAAGAGGTGGGATGTACTTATACAGGGTCGATCGTCGCTGAGGTTTGGCTTACTGAATAAATTTGATCGCAAATTTGTTATGAAATTTTTCAACAAATTTGGTATCAAACAACTGTTCAAAGACCTGACGCCACTGCAACGCATATTCTGGCTTTCCAAGCTTAATAATCTTGAAAGGAAGTCCTAGTCGTGACACCAAACTTGACATTGAATTCTAGATCTAATGATACGCCCTTCGATTTGAGGTCCCATTGTTAAACTTCAACAAAGAATTGACAGTATCACAAGATGTGTACGAGGCTTCTTCCACTACGTTCAGGAGATGCATATAATGATAGTAATAGTATATTGTTCAATGATTGTTAATTACTGTAGTAGCTCACGAAGTTGAAGTTATTGCGCGCTATTAGCATTACTGCGAGTTGATTACTTTACTTTATTTACCATATCATAGCGTCTATTTAATCCTATGCACTGGTAACCAGTAAGGCCCAGTTTCACAATCAGTGGTTACTCTGACGGTTTACTAACCTAGACCTGCGAGATAACTCGAACAATCGGACGCCCCTTGTTTCACAATCATAAAATGACGTAGGGTTAACTGACCGCGAGTTGTATTTAATTTTTTGCGGTTGGTGGTACTGTGTCCGCCATATTTAAAATTCTTCTTCTTCTTATTTCCTTCGTTAGGTGTTTCATGCTGGTGCTTTGTGTTTTTCTGACAAGACTGTCAAATAATAAATTCGTTAAGTTGTCAGTTCTATGCGATTTCCAACCTCATTTTGGTTTTTCCACTGACATTTTTTCATTTCATTCGCAGCTATTTGGTGTTTGGCATAGATAAAATGTTTTTAGGTTGGGTTGGTGTTTGGACTGCTTGGCGTTGTATTAGTTGTTTCTGGGGCCTTTTTCAAATAATAGCCGTGCATGTAGCCGTATGTCAGCATGGAAAAACTAAAAAGAGCGAACAAATTTTCAAAAGATTAAGAATATCTGTTCATTTCGTTAGTAGAAAAGTACAGGCATGTAATAGAATGCAAAACAAAAGGTGCAACAACATGGCGCGAAAAGGACAACGCCTGGGAAAAGATAGGAGAAGAATGTAATTGCAAATGTGCAAATAATAGCCGCAGATCTGTAAACGTGCTGAAAGAAAAATAGAAAAATGTAAAAAAGACCAAGGAGCCATGGTCATCATATTCCTCAAAATATTTGACTCTAGGTCGAAATATTCTTGGTCTCATTGCTTCTTCATCACTGCTATACGCATTTACATCATAGCCATCCATTTCAAATGAACGATGGAAAGCGTTGAGGTAAACGATAAAATATGAAACTTCAAACGCCTAGCAAGTAGCAAAACCAAAGTGACATAACCTAATGCGTATGCGTCATCGCAAACCTGGGGTTAACTCAAGAATTTCTTGGGTCAAGTTAACTCAGAGTTAACCTCAAGTGAAATCGAAAACTACCATTTGTGAAACATGACATCTAGGATTAACCTCCGATTAACACACAACCTTGAGTTAACCCATCATTGTAGAACCGGCCCAAAGCGGTGTTTATAACCCACGGCAGGACCATGAGTTATGAAAAATAATTCATGTTTATAGCTGGTATAACCAATCAGAAGTAGTTTGGTAATGGCTGTTTTACTTGAGGTAGATAATAGTTATTTACGTAACAAGTCCCAAAAGCGATATTTTGCGGGATGAGTAGGCAGTTTCCAGGGCGAGCCGTAGGCAAGTCCTGGAATCCTGCGAGTCCCTTAAAATCACTTTTGGGTTGCGTTAGGTATATTTTTTCTGCAGCCGTTTATTAGATGAAATATTAAAAAATAATAGGATAGATACTATAAATAGTACTTATGAACATTACAGCCGTCCCGAAATTAGAACTTTCGGTATAATTTATCATTTTTCGGTACGATTTGTGTAAATTTTCACTTTTAATAAACAATATTTATAGGACAACGTAAATTAAATAATATCACATGCACTTGTGCAGGGTTTAAAACTGAGGCTTACGGCAGGCTGTCAAAAATAAAGTTCTCTTGCCAAATAAAAAATTGAGACAAAATGAATTTTTATTTCCAATTTGCAGAAGTATAAGCCATTACCTTACGATAATAATGAACAGAAATGTTGTAGTTTGTAGCAAATAGGGACATGCTGCCTGCCAGTAATGAATCCATGATTTGCAAACCATTAGAGCGTGTTCAGTCCAAACTGTATCATCTGAAATCTTGAGTCCTATGAAATGTGTAAAAATACTAAATAGTCCAGATTATAGTAAGAAAATGGTCTCGAGGTCGGGGACACCACTGCGACGTATGCACAAATAAGCAGACCTGTTATAGCTTCCTGAGCTTATAGCTGCATAGACCACCGTATCCAGAGCGGTGCCAGCCTTGACACGACACTGCATATTTTATTCCGCTTTTGGTTTCGTACTACCAAAAACGCTTTTAAAGTTGACGTGAAACGGTTTCAGCTGTGACATCTATTTTATTCAATTATAAAGTATCTAAATTTCGTATTTAGTATTCCGTTCGTTTGAATCTACAGGGTTACTGGTAACTCGACCACTTTTCTGCAAGAGGTGATAGAGGGACTCAAAAGTAATAGATTTAACCCCCCATATGTAATTCCGAAAACCGATAGTTTTCGAAATAATTAACATTTAATGTTTTTCAACCAAATGTCCAAATTTCCACACTAGATCCTAAACTAAGAAAAAAACCTGTTGTTGATTCTGATCATTTTTATTTTAGTATTTAACTAACACATACACAAAGCTAACTTAGTATTAAAACGTTTCAAAATACTAAACAGTTCCAAACTAAATACAAATATAAAAAATAATCAACAAACTTTTTACATTCACCGTGAAAGAAAATTATCTAGCTCAAAAAAAAATATACAAACGGTTGAACAAATCGCTAAAAAATCTTTCCTACCTAATAACCTTTTAATTAAACCCACTCAAAGTTTCTAGAGATCTTACTCAATGCTTCGGTTTTTGTAACTCGTCTTGAAAAAGTTTGTTTCATCTGCTCCGCCGCATTGTTCATTTTTTGCCTTAGTTCGTCAGCAGTATTAACTGGAGTCTCGTAAACCAATGCCTTCATGTGACCCCAGACATAATAATCAAGAGGTTTCAGGTCTGGGCTCCGCGCAGGTCATGGGATGGGTTCACCCCTCCCTATCCATTTGTTCGGGTATGTGTTGTCCAACAACTGCCGAATTGTGATACGGTATTGTGCTGGAATATCATGTTGTTGATGATTCTGTATTATGTTGATCAATTTTGCTAAATAGTTACTTGTGGTTGTACTGTCATTCTTGTCCTTGGAATAGGCCATCAGATAAGGAAGTTTTTAAAATAATTTGTTTGACTGGTTGTGTATCTTTTTTTTTGAGCTAGACAATTTTCTTTCGCGGTGAATGTAAAAATGTTGTTCTTTTTTTTAAAATAATTTTATATGTAGTTTGAAACTGTTTAGTATTTTTACACGTTTAAATACTAAATTAGATTTGCGTATGTATCAGTAAAAAACTAAATTGGAAATTATTAAAATCGACAGCAGGGTTTTTTCTAAATTGGGATGTAGTGTGGAAATTTGGACATATCGTTGAAAAACATTAAATGTTAATTATCTCGAAAACTATCGGTTTTCGGAATTAGATATGGGTGGTTAAATCTACCGCATTTGAGCCCATCTATCACTTCCTGCGGGAAAGTGGTCGAGTTACCAGTAACCCTGTATATTAATTGCTGTCCAATTTTGACACTGATGTTTGACTTGGTTCAATGTTTATATTGTGTTGTATTTTCGTGTTTTTTTTCTGTACTACTATTGCCATTCTACTGACTGTATTTCTATACTTGTATAGACAAGTATAATGAAAGTAAGCATTATTATTATATTATTATTAAAATTACTACCTCTCGGTCTATAATAGATACCCCAAAGGAGCGTCGGCCAAATTCAAATCATCGTCAGCTGTTGCTTCCATACGTTCGAGGTTGATTTAGGGGAAGTAATCCACCCCCTCGGTACGTCGCGGTGGTTCGCACTACGTTGTATTCTCGTTAATCATTTTAAAGTTCCTCATGCGGAAATTACTGACGTAAAGTTGGGAATACCAGAGTTTTAACTTACACTTCAACCATTAACCTCTGTTCGGTTTTAAAGACCTTAGCGGCAAAAATGCATGTAAGGGATGAATTGGGGCTTCTAAATTAATTATTATTCACAACTTTAGTCTTGTCCTACATGATTTACGTTTTTGAAAAAAGTGTAACGGTGGTTAGAAGAAAGTTAGGTTATTAAGAAATATCAGCTTCTAGGCTTATGGCAGTTGCAAATTTTGAGACCAAATAGGGCAGTCTATTCCCTGTATTATGTAGGATGCATTCTAACTACCGTGACAGAATAACAAAGGTCATGGACACCGAGATCGTATACAAGGTCAACCTTCAAACCCCCAAACGTCTTATGTCTCTATATCTACTAAAGTCTTTTAAATGGAAGATAGAGGATAATATCCTGCTACCTTTAGAATAAGGCCCCGGGCACGATACGAGCGGTGAGCGTTGAGCGGCGAGCGTCAAGCGTCACTAGAGCGGCGAGGGCGGTCACGATAGAAGCGGCATTATAGCGGCTGTTTGAGCGACAACCTTGATTTGTATCCAGGAATCAGTGTGTCGCAATATGCCTTCGAGTGAGGACCTAGTACATCTTCTGATGTTATCTGAAAACTCAATATTGAAAAGGCATGTAGTTCGGAAATGCAAGCGTGGGATAAAGCGATGGGGGGTTCATCCTATTAACAGGAGAAGAAGGATTTATGGAGAGTACCACCATCTTCTTTGTCTGATCCCCTGGAAAAAAAACCTTTGTTTTATTGCAGCACATAAATATACATGCATTGGTTTTTATTGATTTTTGTATTGATTTGGTGTGTTTTTAAGTTGATCATAGTAATAATTAAACTTTTGAAACAAAAATTTTATTTTTTAGGTTTTTGGCGACTGGTGCAAGTTTTACACATTTGGCTTTTGAATTTCGACTAGGACGGTCGACTGTTGGCCAGATAGTGTACAGTACATGTAAGGCTATCGTCGAAGAATTCGGTAAATAATATATACCGGAACCCACTGAGGAAAGTCTGAAACTTGTCGCCGAAAGGTACATGGAGCTGTGGAAATTTCCTAATTGCATTGGGGCGATTGACGGTAGACATTGTGAGCTAAAGTGCCCTCCCCATGCGGGATCTACATGTTTTAACTATCTCAAATATCATTAAATTGTGTTTATGGGTGTGGCTGATGCAGACAAGAAATTTCTAGTAATTGACGTTGGTGCATTGGGAAAACAGAGTGATGGGGGAATCTTCACAGCCACTGAACTATACCGCAGATTGGAAGCCCATCAACTCAGTGTGCCGCCAAAAATGATACTTCCAGGCACAACCCTCAGTGTACCACCAGTTCTAATTGGGGATGAAGCATTTCCTCTCAAGCCTTATTTGATGAGACCCTATCCATCAAAAAGACTTACGCCAGAAAATGAACAATTTAATTCCGACTTATCGTGCGCACGTGGTTCTAGCTCCTCTGACATCTTGAACTAGACTGAAAACCGTGGGAAGAGCACGCTCATCTGAGCGTTGAGCGTCGTACACAAAGTAATCGGGCAGGGTTTGGCGGTGCCTTCGACGCTAGGCGGCGCCACTCATTGTCGCTCACCGCTCAGGTCTATCGTGACACCCCTCTTCAAATTTGCACGGCAACATTATGGAGCCCGATAGCAGAGCGGTGGCAGAGCGATGCCGCTCTGACGCTCGACGCTTGACGCTTGGCGCTCACCGCTCGTATCGTGTCCGGGGCCTAACGCTTACCCAAAATGTCATGCCAACTTGAACAATCAACATGACAAGGCAAGTGATCATGCAGGTAGTAAGTTTGTTAGTCTACACTGCATACTCATTGTGCAGGCTCAGTTCCAGGTGGGGACTCAGAAGAAGGAGCTTTTTCGACTACGTTAAGAAGTAACACAGCTCTTGTCGTTCCGACACTTTATAGACGAAAGCTTGTACTATTACGCAATATGAATTTCGACTCTATCTGAGGTCCAGCAAAAAAGTAACAGTATTGTAAACTTCGTGCTGAGTACTCGCGAGGCGTGTAAAGTGGCTATCCTCAGTCGAAAGAAAGGGGCTAGGCATCTAACATTTATCATATACCAGTTTCAGCCTATTTAGACAATTCACGGGGATTCCAATGGTGAGCAACCATAGGGGAGTCGTGGTGACGCGTGAAGTTCACCCACTTCGGTGATGGTGGTGAACATTATTCACATCGAAATGTAAAGTAGCAGTTGTGTGGGGCTTCATACCATCTGAGCATTACAAAATAATCATGAAAGTGGCTCCTAACTTATGAATTTAATGGTCAAACTCGGATGAAAAATCTTGCAGCTCCAGTTTTGGATATCTAGTGCCTCTACATGTTTTAGTAGAGAAACGTTTTACGCGATCGCGATGCAAATCACACTGTAGTTTAAAAAAAACTCAGGGTTATATTTGCCTTAGAACTGTAATTTCATCGAGAACATAAAGGTGGAGAAAAAAAAGTATCCAAATAAGCATTTCTTTAATTAAGTTTAGCAGTTTACATTTTTTTCAGTTATTCTGAAAGTATTCGTTTATATCACACAATCTTAAAAAATAGTTTACTCACCCATTGCTCACTACTTTCCACATATCCTCGTTTTCTATTTTTCAAAATTTCGGCAAATTTAATTTTCAGATTTTTGAAACGTTCAAACTTTATTTGAAGATTTTGAAAATAAATTTTGAAATTCCTCATCATAGAACATAAAACTGATTATCCCAAAACCTTAAGTTTTCGAGATTATACACCTAGAGTGTGAGAAATAAAACAGAAAATGATTAAACAGTTCAAATCTAGATATAAAATAAACTTGTACATCAGACTACCTAAATTAGGTACCTGAATTTAATGAATCTTTCATTCGAATAAGACCAGGACCAAGAATAGCTTCTTTGTTAGATCTATAATTGTAGCTGCTCACAGAAACTCTGCATCATATGTGGCTATCATATCAAAATATCCTGCAGACACATCCCTGGTACCATTTTTTCAACTTCACAGGTATGTCGTGCATTAATTACGCTGGCTTTCAGAATTCTATTGGATTTTCCTATTAGATTGGCTGTACAGTTTTTAACAAATGTGAATCAGTTATAGGTGTACGTCCATACAGAAACTGCACAGATACGCAATTCGGATAACCGAGGCTTTTTCGGCATTTCGGCATTCTGTGGAATTGTTTACATGCCGATAATAAATCGGACATGCATCCACACGTGTCCATAACTCATCCGGTTGTAGTGTCGGTTTTCCTGCGCTGCAGAGCCGGAGCTAGAGCAAAGCTCAACTCTAGCTAGATAAAACTCTTCCGCTCACAAAAAATTGAGCTTTCAATAAAAATACCCACTTCTTCGGAGGAATGGCCACAGTTTCAGGCAGCGCGTACCTTGAGCTAAGTAATTGCAAGTCTAGGATAGTAAAAAGGGCATTTAAAACAATTGGACTCTAAAAAAATTGTCAATTACATGTCAAATAACTGAATACCGACCACTTTAAAAGCATTGTGGACTAGTAAGAAATAAAAATATATTTGGAAATATTTTGAATGCTCCCTCCACTTCATCTAACTACTGTCATAACTTCAAGAGAAAATTAGATAACTAAATAAAAACTACGGCATTGTTGCCAAGAACTTAATATTGTCTCTAGTTTGTTAAAAACGATTCGACGGTGCATTCAACAGGCACGTGTGGCCATGACAAAACTTACTAAAATATGGCGTGACCATAACATCACTAAAGCTACAAAAATGTCGCTGGTTCAGTCTCTTGTGTTCTCCATATTTTTGAATGCCTCGGAAACTTGGACTGTTCCTTATACCGCCCATCGAACTAACGTCTCCATACTGGATGAGGTCGGTAATCCAGAGACTATCCTCCATTGTGTCGACGAGAATACTTACATTCTTCGGACATATACACAGAAGCGATGATATGGAGAAACTTGTAGTTCAGGGTCAGGCCCCGAGTGGGCGGCGCCTTGGCCGTCCCCCTACACGCTGGGTGGATACGACGAAACAGTTGCTGGATATGAGTGTCAAGAGCGCCACTAAACTGACAACAAATCGCGAACGATGGCGAGCTACAGTTCTCAAAACTATTGATAATATTCGTGTCGGCAGTACTTTAGCTCCGACTTAATGCATTTTACGAGTTCACAACATGTCTGTTAAGACATTGTGACTATGATGATGATGATGATGTTAAAAACGCAAATAAAAAAATGCGACAGGTAACCTCGCTTCACTATATGTACCTATACAGGGTGTTCCTAAGCTGGCACTTTTCTACAATGAAGTACCGCCAAAAGGAGTGATTTTTCTCAGTAACATATAACCGAAATGTCCAGGGTTATCAAGATATTGACCGATAGTGAAATCCTCAATTCTAATTCCGTCCCTGTGCGATTAGATCAGAACAGGCAAAAAATGAAAAACCTAATAACTATCAGCGGATCGAAGCCTAGATGTACGTAGCAGCGCGCGTTTGACTTCTCTCGAATGCTGGCGTGCTACATCCGACTTTAACAACAACAAAAATGGTGCAGCCGGCATATCTAATAATGAACTGGTGGATATGATTCTAGTGTAGCTGAGTGTGGTCAAAATGCTTCTCGGTCTTCGCGAGTGTATCTTGATCGTTTTCATGACAGTATTCACCCTGCCCCAGGTCGATTTTTCTATCTCTTGCGTGGTTAAACTATGGCAAAGAAAAAGCGTCGGGTGACGTTATCTGTGTTAGGCTTTTATTATAAATTCTTCGACAGATCTCACAAAATCGTCATCAAAAAAGCGTCAAGTACCTGTGAAGCGATTTGATGTAGTGATCACTCCTAAGGCGTTATGAACTAGGAAAATGTCCAAAGTTCTGAGGATGCTTTGAAATCTCTCCGAATTTCCCTTAACTACTGCCAGAAATAATAATACAGTAGTTATAACTGCTTAATATTAACACTTAGAATTTCTTAGTTTGTCTTTTCGTCAATGTTCCAAAAAGAGTAGTTATAACTGCTTAATATTAACACTTAGAATTTCTTAGTTTGTCTTTTCGTCAATGTTCCAAAAAGGGATGAAAAACTTTGAAGACCTACTTTCTGAAGAGCAGCGCAGCATTCCTGAGGCAAAATACGTATTTTCTATTCTCTGTTAACTATTATGCCATCGACATGGAGGTCCATGCTAGCATTTTATTATCATTCTTTTTGACAGGCCGACTATTATTCTCAATTTTCGACTTTTTCATGAAAAAAGTCCCCAAGTGTATCTCACGTATTTCGCCATGAAACAGCATAGTGACAAATCGTCTGAAGTTCCTAGAAGGCAAAAAAATATATGTGGCTTTGAATACTAAAATGATATAATTATTATCTAAACGAATCTAATGTTTGTTATGCTTCTTCATAGCAACCTCCTGGAAACAGCCCTGTAGCCTGCTAATAAATCGGATCAGTCTGAAGTTATGGTACGCCGAGCGTGAATTCCTGTTAAGCAACAAATAACGGAATGAATGACATGCAATGACATTTTGTGTGTCGGTGCGCGTTGTCATCTGAAACAATACTGAATTTGCCATGCAGAAAGGAGAATTATTTACCAATTCAGTGAAACTCCAAAAACACATCCCGATTCCCACCATAGTTTATTTATCACATAAAATACTTCATGCAAATTGGTTGAACATGAAGTGCGGCCGTGAGTAGCATTCTTGTAACCTCTTCCACAAATTGTATTTTTCAAGCAACCACCTTATTTGTTCAATAGGATAGTCTTTCATAATAATGTTTATAATCTGAATTTACCTTTCCGCGGATACATCTCACTTCCACCTTATCAAACTGCTTATTTCTGTAGATCGTTCTATTTATCGTTTACCTATACAGTGGAATCCGCAAAGATTTAAAATTAAGTACAAGTAATATATTTTACTTAGTTTGGTGATATTTAGAATAAGGTGCAAGTAGTCAATTTAATTTGATAAGGTTATGGGGAAGTTTCAAAAAATATTTTTTTGTTCACTAATGTAACAAATAGATTGCATAGTTTTTTTATAATTGTAGTTTAAAGGGCTGAACTTCATCATCTAAACATTATTGGTATTATCTGCTACCAATCTTTGGTTGCCTGAAGTAAACCAGTTCGCAGAAAGTCGAATGAAGCATACGCATGATGTCTAATAGCTTATGCAAGCTATTAGACATCATGATCCAGTTCTGGTATGAAACAGTGGATAATCATTGGCTTTAGAAAATGGTACCTTAAAATATTTTGTGACGTATTACAATTATCTTAATATGTATGCCTATACCCAGCCAAAAGGTTCAGTCTTCTAGGGGGGGCATTATTTGTAGTTTTCTTGCAAATAAATGAATGAATGAATGAATGAATAAAATGCCTTCAGTCCTGTTCACGACATGAATGATTGGCTTATGTTTTTTCAAATCGTGTATTTTTTTATACACACATTTCATATGCAAGCACGATTATATGAACTGAAACTTTATTATTTGAAAAACTGCCTTTTGCAAGCTCTGTTTGATCCTCAGTAAATGGGCGGTAAAAGGTTATCGTAATACTAAGGAAATTGATCATACGTCTTTTGGATGCTTTATGAGATCTATGTCGTTAAAATCCATGACATCCATTACCGTCTGTCTACCTATCAGTCTGCTTGCCGAAATTTTGATCATTACGTAATCTCAGTAACAGCTACGCTCAAACGAAAAGTGGACCGCAAAGACTATCGTAACATTAAGAAAATTGATCATACGTCTTTTGGATGCTGGATCTATGTCCTCAAAATCTGTGGTAGTCCTTACTGTCTCTCT
Organism: Callosobruchus maculatus; assembly: GCA_951848785.1. Lineage (NCBI taxonomy): Eukaryota > Metazoa > Arthropoda > Insecta > Coleoptera > Chrysomelidae > Callosobruchus > Callosobruchus maculatus. Next base: position 7,929,248 of record CATOUR010000100.1, read on the forward strand.
ATCTGTCAGTCTAACTGCCGAAATTTTCATCACCACGGAATCTCAGTAACAGCTACACTGACTTTCTGAAATTCTGAGCGCAGTGGCACCGGAACGACAAACAATAAAGGTTTTTTTTGGGTTTCTAACAGTTATTGGGTATTTGAAGAGTGAAACTAGTGTGATGTTGAGATGGGGAACTTCAGATATTTTTGTGTATTATACTTTTACGTTTGGTAGCACTATCGTTGAAAAACTAACTTAGCTCATTAGTTCAAAAAAATCACATACTAATATGTAACATCTATGTATATTGTAAATATATGCTCTACTGTGGGTGATGACCTTCAGCAAAACACTATGCTTTAAAAAAGAAAGAATGTGATAAGTATTTGGGAAGTACTGACTCCATCAACTTCATTCCATTTCTTCTCTCACTCAAAATCAAAAAAATTTTCTTTGAAAATTAAAAAGAGTGCCATAATAGTATCATTTTGATTCTAGCATACTATTTTTGAACATAAAAGCATAATATGTTATTTCAAGAGTACCTTGAAAGGGTTATATTGAATACCTAAAGAGATTCTTGATTAAACCGAACCACCATTTCGTAATATGCTTTGACCAAAAACAATGAAGGTATCGACCTAAGTTGCTAGTAAGAAGTATGGATTAGTTATGCCAAAGTTTTGTTTCGAAGTGGTTAACTAGATGAGTCAAAATGTACAGTTATTTTAACTGTTTGCGGGATGAAGCCTCGGACCACTGACAAGAAATAAGGCGCAGAATTTTAAAATCCAAAAGTACGTTTATCCAAACGCTGCTATTGTTGTTTTTCCAGGATCTGTGCCCGACTCTGAAAAAGCGCATAGCTAGCATTATATGCACTGTACTCTTTTATACGGCATTAAAGCTTGACCATTGTTTGTAGTTATAAAAAGAAAACTGCAAGCTATTGTAGAGAGGTGTAGTAATAGAGTCACTAATGAACAGATATTTCAGAGAATGAGCTGGTGACTGTAAGCTACATACTCGTACACTGTGTCCCAGCTAAAATTTGCCACCCTCCTGTTCCCTGAAAAAGAAATAAAAATCGCCGTGACACGTCGATTTGTATATCGAGGAAAGGTTCCAAATCAGATCTATTTCATTCCATATAGACGTAGATACGATATTTTCTTTAAATCTGAGCAGACCACGTAGGCAGAGCCTAAATACCAGAATACCGCGGCTGCTGTGAAAGGGTTATGTTAGGGGAAGTTTGTTAAAGCGGGATTTGAATGGGCCAATACCCGCAGGCCCAATAAATATGTACATCTCCTGGCAGCCCATTCCAAGCCTTGGATAACCTGGGAATGAATGTGTGGTTGTACCGCTCGGTTCTTGATGTATGAAGAACGACCGCCTTGGGATGAGATGCAGCGGTCGCGCGGGTGCATCTAATAAGAGCGGTGAGCGACGAAACGATAGAGCATAGCTCAGAGGAGCAGATTCTGTTTAAATATCGGTAGAAGAGCGAGAGGTCACCAACAACACGCGGGTGAGAAAGTGGCTGGAGGTGGCGCGTTAAGATCGGGTCGCTAATTAGTCGAATTGCCCCTCTCTGGACGGAATCAAGTATACACAGGGTAGTAGGGGCAGCAGCTCCCTAGACATGAGAGCAATACTCCAGGCCAGGTCTTATCTGGGTCTTATACAGGGTTATTCACGTTATTCGACACGGAGCATTATGGCTAAAGTATTTGGTAAAAAAGAAAATAATAATTTGGGATGGATAGAGAACCTAAAGGCTACATTTTAAAAATATTTTCATGTTATACAGGGTGTCCCAAAAACACGAAATGTATCAAAGTTATGTTTTTTTGAATGGAACACCCCGTATATTATTGCATATTCAGATTCCGTGGTGAATTCTAGTGTGACTTTATGTATCACACATGAGACCTCAAGTGAACCGTTTAGGTGTAAATCACCATTTTCGGTATAAGTAGATATCAGGAAAAAATTGAATATCGCAGAGATTATAAAATATGGAAGGCTGTGACTTTGCCGTATTACTAAGCATAAAATGCATCAGCTTTGATGAGACTGTCAAATTTAAATTACGTTTATGCTTGGAGAAATCGGTCGATGAATTAAGGAAACTTTGAGCAGCGATAACTTGATTTTTTCAAATGGGAATGGCTAATTTTTTTTATACGGTTAAACTTAGAATTTGATAGCCTTTCTAATGATATAAGGTTGTGAATATCAATCTCTGGTAGTTTTCATTTAATTTTAAATTCTCAAACAAATCGGCAATTTTAAATTTTCCTACCTATAAGCAACGTAGCAGGCCATGAAATATAAACAAAAACCTGTTCAAGTATAAGAAAACAACTAACTTAGCTGAAAAATACACACGAACTAGACTAAAGGGACAAGATTATAAAAATTCCTTACAACAAATCAACTCTCCCAGAAACAACTTCGATAACATCTCTAAGGTCAAAGAGAAGCTGGAGTATGGCGGTAATAGATATTTTTTACAGTCTACAGGCTACCGCAATTTACTAGAGGTTAAACATTTCCAGGACAATTAAAAACCCTGATATGAAACAGAAACAACCAGCGACTGTTGCTCCAGCACGCAACTATCAATCATATGTAATGGTGTAAAAAAGTACTAATTTGCGTCGAAGTCGATACCTCTGACTGGAGCCCTTCTATTTTTCAATATCTATTAGAAATATTGCAAAAAAAGGAATACTGACAAATCAGATTTAAATTTTCTGCTATTTAAGTTATGTTTTATAATTCGAACAAATTTTAATTCATTCTTCATTTTCTGCGACCTTGCTGATAGGTACTGAAGAATTTCCAGAACTCCAGTCAGAGGTACTTTTGACCTGAGTTTTGACAGAATTGCATACTTTTTTCATATCATTAAATGTGAATTTTTATTATGAAAATAATAAACTGCTTACAACATTCTCTAGTAGTTTTTATTTTATTTCAAAATTTTTAATGGTTTTGGAAATTGCCAATCTCTAGTACATTGCAGTAGCTAGTAGGCCGCAGAAATGGATGAAAAAATCCATTTCTGCCATACTTCAGCTTCTCTTTGACCAAAGATACGTTACCGTCATTGTTTCTGGTTAGACTTTGTTTGTTGTGAGTAATTTTTATAATCTTGTCCCTTGTCCCGTGTGTATTTTTTAGCTAAGTTAGTTGTTTTCTTCTACCTGGACAGGTTTTTGTTTATATTTCATGGCCTGCTTCGTTGCTTATAGGTAGGCAAATTGAAAAACGCCGATCTGTTTGAAAATTTAAAATTAAATGAAAACTACCAGAGATTGATATTCACAACCTAATATCATTAGAAAGGTTATCAAATTCTACGTTTACCGTATAAAAAAAATTAGGCATTCCCATTTGAAAAAATCAAGTTATCGCTGATCGAAGTTTCCTTAATTCATCGACCAATTTCTCCAAGCACAAATGTAACTTAAATGTGACAGTCTCATCAAAGCTGACGCATTTTATGCTAAGTGATACGGCAAAGTCACAGCCTTCCATATTTTATAATCTCTGCGATATTCAATTTTTTCCTGATATCTACTTATATCGAAAATGGTGATTTACACCTAAACGATTCGCTTTAGGTCCCATGTATGATACATAAAGTCACACTAGAATTCACCAAGGAATCTGAATATGCAACAATATGCGGGGTGTTCCATTTAAAAAAACATAACTTTGATACATTTCGTGTTTTTGGGACACTCTGTATAACATGAAAATATTTTTAAAATGTAGCCTTTGTGGATCTCTATCCATCCCAAATTATTATTTTCTTTTTTATGGAATACTTTAGCCATAATGCTCCGTGTCGAATAACGTGAATAACCCTGTATAGCGTGAGGAGGTTACATGGTGAGAAGTACCTTCTGGCTCTAAATAGGTACCAAAGCTTTTTACCAGCAGCTGTTGCAATTGACGGAACATGTTCGGGCCAGATCAGATTTTCTGTAATGTTAACTCCTAACAGCTTGAGGGAGTGACTCCTTGGCAGGGCCCGGTTGTTCATTAGAACCTGGTGTTGGCTTGAGTACTCCTTGTTTGATCGCGTACAATACTGGGTCTTGGAGGCATTGAATTTTACCATATTCTTAAGCCCCCAGGCGGTAATGGTATCGAAATCCTTTGAAAGTAAAGCTGCCACTGCCAGTCTTCTGCATTCCAGCTCGACCACAGAGATTGGTCTATTGCTCATGATATCTGCATGCAGCGTACTGTCATCTGCAAAACTGTGGACCGGATGCGTAGTGCTAGAGAGTAGATCGTTAATGTGAAGCAGAAACAATGTCGGAACCAATACCGATCCCTGGGGAACTCCAGCATTGATGCTATGGAAAGAAGAGGAAAAGCCGTTTACCACGACAGAAATTTTCCGACCTGAGAGGAAGTCTGCGAGCCAACCGCAGAGCTTAACAGGGAGCCCGTAAGAGGGGAGCTTGTTTAGGAGAGCTGCATACCACAGTTAATCAAATGCCTTTGAAAAATCAAGAGCAACTACATGAGCCTCGCCGAATGACTGGATGAGTTTACTCCACACATGTGTGACGTAAGCCAGAAGATCTCCAGTTGATCTTTGGTGTCGGAATCCATATTGTCTGTCGTTGATTAAGTGATGGAGCTCTAGGTACTTCATGAGCTCTTGGTTGACGCATTTCTCAATCACGTTACTCATTACAGAGAGCAGAGCTATAGGGCTGTAGTTGGTTGGATCAGTTTTGGATCCCTTTTTTGGCACCGGCTGGATGCTAGCTGTTTCGATGTTCAAAATATCGAAGACATTTTGAATATGGCTTGTACAACTTGTATGGAAAAAATTGGCTCCCTTATTTCTTAGGATAATATTTCATGTAATGAAAATAATACTTCATTTTGATAATCACCAGTCTTTTCATTAACATCCAGAATAGTGCATCTATTTTCAATCCGATTACACTATTGTTTTTCTCAATAAATTTCTTTCAAAGTAATATATCACAAATACGGTGGTGTCCTTCAAGAGTTTGAAGTAGGAGCTGCTAGCGGTGAGGGTTGATGTCACAATAATGACATACTCGCTGAAAGAGTACCCCTTTTTATTTTTGTCATTTCAGAGATAAGCTGGGTGGCAAATTTTAGCCGGGACATACTGTATCTTTGCACATTTGTCAAAATCTCCGGAGTCACTGTGGGGATCGTCTAAAGGACCGGGCTTCGTAATATAAAATTGGTATTTCAAATGTCCCAATAACAGTCGAAGACATTTTAAATATCACCTGTGCATCTGTATGGACCAAAATGGCTCCCAGTTGGTACCTTTTTTAAGATAATATTTCAGATAATGAGAACAACACTTCAATTTGATAATCACCATATCTTTTATCAACTTTTTATTAACTTCTATTTTAATTATACTGTTGTATTTGCCAACGAAATCCATTTAAAATGATCTATCACAAATATGGTAGTCTGGTTTAAGATTTTGAAGTAGGGATTGTTAGGGGTGAGGGGGTTGATGGCACAATAGTGACGTACTCTGTAAAAGGTTCCCCTTCGAAATAAAAAAGTAGGAAAGAATTTACTTGAATAAATTCAAACGGCGCTCTCACTGTAGAACCGGAAGCGATATTGACAAAACCGGATTTTTCCCGGACTAGTTTTTTCATGCTGATTCCGAATCTGTATTTATTTTTTCTCTGGCACCTGTAATTTTGGCTATTTTTTGTATATAGACAGACAGAAGCTCAGTATAAGCTCTCTTTAGTGAGAGATAAATTCGACCTGTCAGGGCAATTTTTATTTTTCTTTATAATTTCAGAGATAAGTTGGTGGCAAATTTTAGCTGGGGCACACTGTATAGTTTTTTCTTAGCGACTACTAATTCTATTTTTTTCAACCCTCAACCTATTGAAGTCCAGATTATCTACCCGCACAGATTATTTATTACCGCATAGGATTTCACTAGCCTTCAGCCTTAATTACACGGGATTCAAAGCCCTTTTCAACAGCGCAATAGCTATAATCAATTTTGTACCACAGGCCTTTGTGAACGATCATCTGAAGCATGCAACAAAAGTTTTCTAATAACGACCGGTCATCAGTCAACCTCAGAGTGTAAAAAATGTCCACTTTGCGATTCCGGCGTCCCCGTATGCAAGCAAATCACGGAATCAACCGTAATTCAGAGTTCAGACGAGGATTCAAGAGGCAGAGGGTCCCTAATAAATAAAATTAAAGACCCCACAGGGCGAGTTCAGGCAACGTGATCTGTCTTGACAGTTCAGAGGATTCACATTGGGGGAGGTTTGTTTGATTTTCACGTGTATGTAGATTATGCTCCTTGTTGCTGTTTATGCTTTTATACAGGGTGTGGGGGATGACTGGGAGCAACGGAAAAGAAAATCAAGCTCTCCATAAATACTACTGGCAATGAAGTCCAAGCACTGAAAGAAAAAGGATTTGCGGTTCATGAAATGCGGTAGTACTCAAGACGATAATAAACTATCCCATCTACCATAACTAATTTATAAAAAAAGTACAACACGACACGCTGACGAATGCACTCCTCTAACTTAACGCGTCATGCTCGTCATCTGACTTTTAATAAACTCTAGAGGTACAGCCTCCCAAGCTGTTCTCACAGCATGTTTCAGTTCGTCCAGCGTGGTCGAAGGATTGGGTAGATTGCGAATGTAGCAACCCATCCAATCCCATTCCTTGTTAAGTTCACGATACATTGGGTAATCGTGAAGGCCAAGTAGCTCAGATTCCTGTATGAGCTTCAGTGACAACGTTGCAATATGAGGACGCGCATTATCTTGCTGGAAGAACCCCTTTTTAAGGCCTCGGACATATTAAACGGGAACTGGTGCACAAGTAAATGTGTCTCACTGTTAAATGCAACGGCATCCGAAATCACTGAACAAATGGCACGGTGTACATGACGCTCAACAGCAAAGTGGAGTTCACGTCGTTCACCCGGTCATCTAACGCATTCACCTCCGTCGTGTGCCCATAGACTGATCTCATCAAAGAAGGCCGGTCGGTATTTTTGGTACTAATCTAGTCACTAGCGACGATGTTTTGCACTGAGTGGAAGCACTGGATGCGGTCGATAATATCTGAAGTCCGTGTCACGCAATCTGTGGTACACCGTGCGGATTCGAGGGGTCTCCCTATCTGCAAACGAAGCGTCAGCAACAGTTCAAGTGGATCGCATTCTATCTCAAAGGGCCGGTAATCGTAGATGAAGATCTTGCCAGTCTGTAGCTCCCCCAAAACGTCTAGCTTGCTACATTCCCTCTTCTTCGATCAAATTCTCGCCATCCTGCTACAACTGTCGCCACGCTAGGCTTCATGATTCCAGCAATTGCTCTGAAAGAAGCACCTCGTTTTTGTTGGCCTACATTCCGACCCCGTTCAAAGGGGTTAACTACGCAAACTAGATCTGTCGTCTTTTGAAGGGCATCTTTATAGAAGCAACTTGTCTCTGCCACATTTACAACAGATATCATAGTTTTTGGATCAACAAAAATCCATGCTTCGTTTTTACACGTATAGAGCTTTTTGGACGTGCCATTAACGTCATAGCAATAGTATGAAAGAGCAAGTATTGAATGTATAGTATAGACGGTACTGCCGACCTGTGAACACGTTTGTTATGCGTATATGAATTTTTTTAGGTGTTGGGATTTCACTTGCGAGTAGTATATTTTTGGGTAGAATATCCTTTGATCTTTATTGTTTCTTCTGGACTTAGATGAATAATTGATATCACTATATTCGCTTAATAAGTTGAAATTCCCACACATAACACTGATAGGTGATTTTTTTGAAATATTTGTACGGGCTGGATCACAGTAAAATGTTATCTGGTGTCTCAAAGTGCGTACAGGTGTATGAAAATTAATCTTACTCAGGATGAACTCACATACCACACCATTATGCAAAACATCATGGAGGAAACTTAAGCTACTTATAACTCTCCTACTATTCAATGATATATAACCAAATTCATTTAAAAGTATATATATCTATCTATTTTCTTAATAGTCACACATTTTATTCTACTAACTTCACAGAAATAATTGATATCTGTGTTCGCTATTTAAGATACGTTTACGATTTCAAACCCAGTTTAAGAAATAAAGTGACCAAGATAATATCCACGTTTAGATTTTATATTGAAGTAGGCTCTGACAACTCCACTAGGCAACGGCATGAAGGTTTTATATTATCGAGTTCATTGCGTCACAAAATGGAGATCTTAGCCAGATAGAAGTAGCTTGTAGTCTAGCTCTAATTGAAAATGGTGTTAAAATCCGACAAATTGCAAGAAATTTAAATCGCAGTCTTACAGTAATCAAGCATGTGAATGATCGCTTTAGGGTGACTGATGAATATAAAAGACTATCCGGACAAGCTCGGAAGAGGAAAACCACCCTGGAACAAGGGGAATACGAAATCAATTATGACAATAAGGACAGCAATATTTTAGCAGAGCACTGTTTAATGTTACAATCCTAAGAAATCTATTTCTTTAAGAAAGGAACTTGATACGTTTCATGAAGCTGCTTACGGTTCACATAGACAAAATGAGTTGTCCACTTCGGACTAAAGTAATATTTTGATCTTGCTGACAGCAGTTGAAAAACGAAATATCTTTCATAGTGACAGTCGTAGGGCCTGCTACGTGCTTGAGGGTGGCGAATACCGAGCAACATTTTGGAGAATTTAGAGTGTACTGTTTATATCTTTTATTAGGAAGATAATAGTATTGGTTGGTTACCCACCGCAGGATGCTAAAACGTACAAGAATTGTAGAAGGTGACTATTCTCTGGATTCAGTGGGTGAAGTTTCTTATAAAGGATTTCCTCTAACAATGAACATATAATTATAAATACTTGTCTCACATAATTATTTTATTCTCTGACTGTGCGAGTTTACATACTAATTACAATAAAGTTATGTCCATAAAGATTATTTCATCGAAACTGAAAAATACAAAACAAATCGAGATGAATACAATGTTAACATCAGTGTCACATTTCAACAAATCCAGGCGAATAAAATGTTAACATTATTGTCACATTTCTGTATAGAGGAATTAGTGTAAACGTTATATCTGTACGAAGGAATACACTAACTGTACTTTGTTTTATGTATTTGTATATTTATTGATCAGTATATATTAGCGACCCAGTAAGCTTTATAATTTTGTGTTACTACTATTTTCATAAGAAGTTTAGAGATTTTCAGGGTTAGAGAAAAAAATGTATTTTACCTACTTCTTCATATTAAAGCACAGGTGGTAATAAATCATATGGAATACCCCGCCTTTCGCCAGGCTGTTTCATACTTTTCTACTAAACTTTAGGTAATTTTTACTGTGATTTGCTCAAACATTTTTCTAGAAAACAGCGATAAAGCTTTACCCACTTTAGAGTATTTCCATTATATGCACCCAAAACATATTTTTTAACTAAAACAACGTGTTTTTAGTGGGATTTTTAATGTTTTTTATTCATCTATCTTTACGTTTTTGACGGATATATCCCTCGATGTTCCACCATTTTACGTTCATGTTTTTATAAATTTCTTTATAGTTTTTAGCTTCACGAACTACAGCTGACTTATGTATCGATCTTTGGTGTTTGATATTTTTTAACCAAAACCAAAATGCGCTGGTTGAGATTTGACAGTGGTTTGTGATAATTGTTCTTCATCATGTATCACAACACAATGATACAATCCTCATCTAGGTTAATGCATATGCCATGATTTTACGACTGATGTAGTCGATAAGTAGGAGTGCGTATTACTTGAATTACCGTCCTCCTTTTACTTTGCAACTCATCCACCCCTTCCTTCATTGTAGACTTCTCCCTAAATCTCTACTGTTTTAACCGATTTTTATGTTATTGTTACAGGTAAGTTCCGTAAGCAGAGTGGTGTCCGGAATTTCAGAAGTTTGGTCAAAGTAGGTGCAACACATCTGTAGATTTAGAAGATTTGCCTGAGTAAGTGTAACACATTTGTATACGTCTTACTTTTCTCCAGTCTTCGTAAAGAAATACCATCAAAAGTTTGAAAATCGGTGGGTTGAAATCATCGTATGTAGGAGAGGTTTTACGGATTTCAGGATAAAGTACTGCAAGAGGTTTTCACTCAAAGTTTATTTAATGCCTTCTTCAGGGCTATCAAGCACACTCTATAGCGCCAAGGAATATTATACTCCTTTGGGTCAAACAAAACACAAAAAGCATTTCAGAACGTGGTTATTAAAAAATTACCAATGCCGTTTGTCAATATACCTTGGTATCTGCTGCAGCAGAAGGCGTAAAATAAACGCCGAAATGTCGGGTCTTTGAGCAAAAACTCTTGCAGTACTTTATCCCAAAGTCTGAAGAACTTCTTCTACAAAAATAAACTGGGATAAACATTACTACCTACTGAAAATCATGGTATATTATCCAGATTGATTCCTACCATTTTTCGGCTTATCCCAAATAACTGATAAAAAGGTGTCTTAGACAGGAAATAATAAACCTATTGTTACAACTATTGGCGCTTTAGGGCCGGTTGTAGAAATGCCGGTTCAACTCAAGCATTACTAAGCCTAAGCTTAACCAAGCTTAGACTTAAAGTTGACATCCATTGTACAATCGCGGGCTTAGTTCATCCTGGTTGATAATAGAATTGACTCCAGTTATCACTAAAAATGTATTTCCCTCTAGACATCACTGACTATATCTTAGTAAAAAAACTGTTTCAACAACACCCTTACACTACAGCATATCGAAACAATATGACATAACCTCAAACTCATGTGTCATGCTGAGAACTGTAGAGAGAAACGTTACTCTTCACAATGGATAAAGGTGTCATGTTACCTTGACTCCTTTATCCACTGTTAAAAGTAAAAGGTATTGTGCATAACACCTTTATCACCTAAATATCGATGTTATTTATAAAAATAACATAACAAATGAAATGGAAGCATATTTTAAGCTTATTGAACGGAAAAGACACATTTTTGAAAAAATGTTACATGACATCTTTATCCACTTTTTGTCTTCACTTATCAATAGGTCTGTTTCTACAGCAATCACAAACTAGTCAGCGTCAATTTGATTGGCCAGTACTAGTCAGAAATAGTTTGACAACTGCAATGGGGAATACTGATTGGCTCTGACTGGTTTGTGATTCTCTGTAAAAACAGACCTATTATATGCGCACTGACATAACTATCTAAAAAATAACCTTTTCTGGTTTATCACATGTGACAATTTGTGTCAAATTTGGGCAACAGCCGTTTCTGTTTCTTTTCTTTTATTTGCTTTCTTTGTTAAATTAGACAGAAATCTTTACAAAAATATAACCTAACAAAGTGACAAGCGTTTTGATGGTGACTGCTTGACTCATCATATCCAGTTAAGCTGATTCATCGGTTTACGCTAAGATCGTGTTAAGCTTGGAGTCGGATGCTGAGCCAGCATTGTACAACGGATGTTTTTGCAACTTACGTGGTTTAACGGGGCTTACCTTAAACCGAAGCTTAAGCTTTCATTATACAACCGGCCCTTAATGCTTTATAGATGGGTAAGAGCAGTATAAGCTGCTGAATAAATGGTTTCTCTTAGAAACATTTCATTGATTGTCTGCGGATTCAAGTGATTAGAACTGACTCATTAGTTTTGTTTTAAACTTAAACCTACAGTTTATTTCAAAGGCTTCCAAATGCGTCGATATATATCTACAAACAGAACATCGATCTCTCATTTAAATTTTGGGCTCTCTATACGTCGGTATATCTATTAATCTGTTAGACAAAACTTCCACGTAATCACAAACCAAAGCTTTCTATAATACCGAAGTTATAGTTAAACGCTGCATAGCAATCTGCGGATAACCGCTACGCAAATTAGTAATACTCTTGAAAACCACGACGAATGTGAATCTCTCCGAATATGCTGGCAACTTCTATGTGTTCGGGCTTTGTTCTCCTAACACTACACCAGAGAATCGGGCGTCGTTCCCTGAGAGCAAACTTGGAAGCCCGAACTACAACAAACATAAAACGAAAGCCATCGGAACAGCGAGAGCAAAACTCGCACGAGACTAGTTCCGGAGATGTGTGTTGTTGCTTGAGAGGAATGCATTGTACCCTCTACCCCTTCCACTTGCTCGCGATCGACTGCCCTTGACTGGCAACTTTTGGGATGTTTGGTTTGGGGTATTTATTTATGATGAGTTGCGATACCATAAGGGACAGGTATGTCTTCAGTCTTCATGACCGATATTCGGCTTTAAAAAGTAGTGACAAGACAATTCGGTTTTAAAAAAAATGTGATAAATGGAAAGGTCATATATAAGTTTTTTCACAATAATTCAAAAGTTATATCAAATAAAAATACTTTGACGCAAGTTGTCAGTTGAGTTGTCCTGTATTTTCATAGTTGAAAATAATAAGCACAGCATAATAACCAGCATAATATCTCTGAGGATTTCCTATATAAATATGGTTCCCAAAAAATTTGACCTTGGCAGGGTTTATGGATGATTTTACGGCTGTGAAGTTTGGGTAGAGATGCGAAAATGAAAATATCGATACCGGTACCAACTCGATATTTTCTAGCCAAATAGGCGCGTTTGGTTCGTGCAGAGCATTTTGTGCAACTGATTACACCCTTCAATAATTATATAGTTATTTTCGATACCGATACAAAAGTGTCAATACCAGCTTGGAATGCCTCAAAAAGTATCGATGGCAAAAATACTCGATATTGTGCAGAAGTATCGAAGTATCGTTAGCATCCCTATAAAAAACCCTCCAAAAGTGGGGATGCGCGTGTAATTTCCGCCATCTTGAGTTATTGTGCTGGTTGTTTACTATGCTGTGATAATAAGTCTTATACATTATGTTACGCCCGAATTCGGGCAATGCCCGAAAAAAATACGCAGAACTAGTTTTGAGCAAGGAATATTTCCCAAACCCGAAATATGAATTTTATACGGCTATTGAGCATTACCAAATAGGCAGAACGAGTTTTGCACATTTTGAAATACACAGAACTAGTTTTGCGCAACTTGAAAAGCACAGGATTAGTTCTGTATATTTTCTGAATGACCAGCACAGATTCTGCTTCTTCCGTTCATTCAGCGTCAGCGACGGACTCAAATAAATATAAAGTTGGAGAAGTTAAATATTTTAATGAATACCAACAAATAATAAGTCGCCAACTGAGGCTGGTTTAAATTTTTTATTTGATTGTGGGAGCATCAAATTGGCTTGTGCTTCCATACCTCTTTTCGCGTTTTCATGATTGGTACTTATATTGCAGGAACGTTGGCAAAGAAACCTAACCTAACGTAAACGATAGGTTTTTGCTGTTTTTTTACACACAATGCATAACGAATGCTCACTTTGGTTGTCATTCCGTACCACAGAACTAGTTCTGTGCATTTCAAGTTGCGCAAAACTAGTTCTGTGCATTTCAAGATGCGCAAAACTAGTTCGGCATATTTGGTAATGCTCAATATCCGTATAAAATTCATATTTCGGGTTTGAGAAATATTCCTTGCTCAAAACTAGTTCTGCGTATTTTGTTCGGCATTGCCCGAATTCGGCTATTGAGTGTAACATATACAACGAATTGATATAAGCAGAAACATACTATAAATAGAAGCTATATTTCCATTTACCATCAGTGATTTGTTCTTGTTAGGTTTATAAGCTTGTTCATTATGCAGGTTTATAAGCTTGTTCATTGTGCAGCGATTGATCAGTAAGGAGTAAGGGTATGAGTGCGACCAATAGATTTTGAATCCAGCGCCAAAGACATGCCGACAGCTCCCGAAAAAATCCAAGCACGCGTGACGTCAGTTTTCAACAACGACGTCCTATTCCGATACCTATTATCATTATTTTTTCTAGATTCCCGGCTAGTCTTGAATATAGTTACTTGTGTATATTTCTTGTACGATTGACGTTGAGTAAAGTTTGCAGCTCAAGACAAAGTCTACGATCGAAATACATGTTTTTGAATCAAATTTTCTTAGGCGTTGTACTTGCGCTAGTGCAGAAAGTAAGTACAGGAGGTACAGTACACAGGCACCAGAATTCAAAAACGTAAAATTATTATTATTAACTTTTGTTGTACTAGAAAAATATCAAATAAAATAATAAACAAAAACATATTATTTTGCCCGCAGGAAAACATGTATAAACATAAGTAAAAATCATATTAATACAAGTAAACAAAAGTTAAGCCCTGAGATCAAACCCAGACGTTGTGGGATTGAAGCTCAGCTACCATGGCGCTATGGCAAAACACATTTGGTTAGGTAGGTACCTTAGTAATGGAATCTGTGATCCAATTTCAACCATTCAAATGAATATTGATCGTAGACTTCGTATCCAGCAAACTTCATTCATCGTCTATCGTGAAATAGATATACATTAGTTACACAGGTAACTATTTTCACGATTATTTGAGAATTTTAAAAAATAATGCTAATTGTTATAGAAGTAGGACGTCGTTGATGGAAGGCGGCGGTGGAAACTGACATTCTGATAAATGCAGCGAACAAAGTTTCCATAATCTCAAAATGGATTTTTCTTTTAAAGCATAGCCTTTATTTTCTCAAAATGTCTATGAATCACCGTGTATAAACTAATCTTAACGGTGCTAGTAGCAGACAGATGCCGTTTCCATCTACCGGTAATCGAATTATCGTTGAGCGGTATACCACGACACATCTGGAGTTGTGAGATGCACCATCGGGTCTGATCATGATGCGTTAATCACAGGCGCTGCCGTGACACGGAGTCTCGCCTGTCTTACTCCAGACTGATTCCTATATAATCACCAGAGTTAATAGTCCATGGACATAACTTGCACGGTTCCGTATTAGTTAGTAGACGAGAATCAGTTTGTAAAGGATTTTGACCTACTGTGATGAACTTACTTTTTGTAGAATAAGGTCACTCAAACAACAACACCTTATTTTTTATGTGCGACGTTTCGACTTATACTAAGTCATCCCTCGGGCAACTAAAACAATTGATGATGCAGGCTATAAACAAATTACCTTGAAGGACAGTTACATAAAAAAAGGATAACAATTACTTTACTTTTTTTTTTATTGAAGAAGGATGGACGCCACATGCTAAAACGCACGAGTGGTTTGATTTGTGTTAAAAATAATATTAAGCATACATGAATACTTCAAAAGCTAGAAACATCTTTTTCCCAATAAATTGACTTTCCAGAAAATAGAAGTTCTCGTCGTTTGGTACGAAAATAATCATAATAATTTGACTAGATAAAGCATAACGGGATTACTGAAATATTGCCAACGGTATTTAAATATAAAGTCACAAAACACATACAATAAAAACGAATTAAAAATAAGATAAACAGGAACAGAATGCATCACCGATGTGCCTACACACCAAGAACGGGTGGGTAGTGACTTTAGAACTAATGAAATATATCTTGAGCGGAGTTCAGATTACAGTTTGCTGCTTATTCGATTTCATATGAATTCGTTTAGAAATAATAGGCGCAGGTATACTCGTAATTCGGTAATACTGTGGTATAGGCATTTATGTGGAGAAATCGACGCATCCCAACTACTAGAATAATATATCCATATCATCGAAACTCTGTTATCAAGGTATCATACTAACACTCCAGTTAGATAACAGCTTGAAAGCTACACAACCGTGTGGTCGCCTTATCACACTTATATATGTGGACGCACTGGAACTTGTTCAAAAGGAATTCCTATAGTACGCAGCCTTTGAGCTTCATATACCTAAGGACTATATAAACTATAATACTTGTTAAATCTTTTGCATATAAACACATTTCAAAAACACATAATTTTGGTGTGATTTTTATATGTAAACTTGCAAATGGGGTAATTGTTTCACCTGCACTTTTACAGAGTTTACATTTTCATACTCCCAATTTCACTCTTAGTAGTAAGTCCTCTTTTTACCTCAATTCTCACTACACACTGCATGGTCAGCAATCTGCTATAAATAAAATTATGCGAAAAACTAACCAAGTCAAGATATTTTTAAGACACCTATTGGTGAGTTAAATTCTTCTTGCTAGAGTAGCTGTTTAAAATCTTACGCCTCTAATTTTTAAGTATATCACAGCTTTTTTACCAGACTGATTTTAATATCTTTAAATTATATTCTTCTTTTTTTTCTTAAGGTGCCTTACCCTTGAGGACGTTGGTTATTACATTTGCCCATTTATTCTTATCTCTGGCGGCTCTAAATAATTCTATGGAGGTCATATTTGACCGTTGTCGCAGGTTTTTGAGCAAAGGGTTGCGTCTACTTCCTGATCCCCTCTGAATATTGATTTTGCCTTCGGTGATAAGACAGCACACAAAATATTGTGTTTTGCTTTCTTTTATGAGGCTGACAAGCTCTGTTGTCTTGTTGATTCTCCGCAGGACTTCCTCGTTTGTCATATGACTTAGGTATTTGTAACTTTAACTTTTAATCTTACTTTGTGCACTATTCTTATAAAATTTTGGTAATTTTTTATTATTGTAGCATTCTGTTTGTAACTTCTTAATTGGGCACTAGCCCGTTAATTGAATAAATAAATGTTTAGTGCGATACATTCCAGCGTTGCATAAGAGTTAGGAGGAAGGTGTTGGTAAATTGAGTGGAGGAATGTAACAACATCTATATTAAAAAAAACAGCAATTTTCCTTCACTGATTTGTCCAAAACTCATTCTTTGCACTATTAATATTCGAAAGTTATTCCACAGGGAACAGGTACTGAAATCCAGCTTGCAAAGGTTTGAAAACAAAGTTTCTTTGAGAAGACATGTCATTAAGTTTGCTTCTAAGATATTTTTTATAGATCATCTTAAAGTCAAAACATGTCGAGGACAGTAGTACAAACTTATTACCGAGACTAGCTCTTTATTAGACACATTTCCGCATAAGCATCGCAGATGTATGGAGAACCGGCAATAAATTACGGAAACTGCTATCAGTAGCCGTAACGTCCAATCTCATATGGTTTTATAGATCCTAAAAGAAAACGATATAACCCTGTTCCGTCAGCTATTTCAAGGGCCTACCCGCTGAAGGCTCGACGGATGGCGCTCAGGGCGAAACACATCCGGCAGTCTATTTCGATAGGTCAGCAAGGGGTCGGCGCGAGACATTCGGTGATATCCAAGAATCATCGATGAAGGATGACTCGTATAATAAAAGAGGCGTCAAGGAGATTTACTCGGTACTTCCACGCATTTTTGAGTTTGTTACGTTATCAGTTCAAGAAAGACTTGCAGTAGTGGTGAATCCTTTGAAGGTGCACTTCCTCCTAGTTGACCACACACTGTGCGACTTGCCACATAAATTGCAAAAATTAACGACTTAACAAAATTATGGCGGGATTGGCTTACAGCAAATTTCTGAGAGTGTTAATCTGTCTTAGGGCCGGTTTCTCCAGGTCCAGTTAAATATTTATCTGGAAGTTAACGGGTATCTGTTAGATAAATTGTTTAAACAATTGAAGGTTAAGCTTACGAATTCACGAAAATCTTATCTGACAGTTGTATCCATAGAAACGCTATCTAGCAGCTACCTATCTGACACTTTTAACTGAATATTGAGAAACCGGCCCTTAGTGTTTTTAACCCTTAACCACTTACGCTGCATTTCTGTTAGAATATTACCAACGTGTCGTGTGAGAGATGTCATTGATATTTTCGCATTTTGATGAAGAAAAACTTAATTCTAAGCTTTTATTAAATACGAACCTATAAGAAGATCAGTTTTAAAGTGAACTGAATGGTTAGTGCAATAGTTTATAACTAAATTATTGTAATATCAACTTTACATGCCTATACCTCATACAAGGTGTAACCTTCGAGATAGTAATATTTACATTTTAACTAGTACAAATAAATGAAATGAAATAAGTCATAAAAGCTAATCTTAATTCATATAATAGCACGTATTTGCGAATACCTCTAGAGTCTATCCAATTAAGAGATAGACCAAAACATAAACAAATTCAATTGTGACCCTTACGTAAACGCCGCTGTGGAGATGGACAGAACAACTCCTATTGGCCGATTGGGGTGGGCGCCATTACACCCAACTGAAGGGGCCAATAGGAGCTATTCTGTCCACCTGCAACGCCGCGTTTTGGTCTATCTCTTATTTGAATAGACTTTAGACGAAATAGAAACAAACGCTAGAACCAAAACTTAACAGTTAATTTCAACTTTAATTCAATCAAATTCGGATACAACAAATTCGCTGCAACGTTTTAGCGCAATTTTCGTGAATTTTTTTGGGGCATTAAACACAAAAAAAGAGTTCTTAATTTCTTAATTGGGGGCATATGCGGCAATTCTTGTGTTTTTCTGATCGTTTTGGTTATCCTCTGAGATACCTAGATACTCTTTTATATTTCCTCAGTTTTCTCGTGGTTTTCAAGGGAGACGCGTGTTTTCCGCTTTTCTTCATATCACCTTCTGCAGCAAAATTTGGATATCATCATTTTCATAATCCCGCCATCTTCCTCGTACTATTTTGAAAGCTGTTCCTGAAACTTACTTTCACCAAAGCGAATCCTCTTTTGAAGTACTGGGACGAATAACCATGTTTATATATTTTTTTAAATATTACATTAACACTTACCGTCTCTGAGGCACCATCGGTACTTTATCGTAAAATAACTTTCTCATAAAAAGTGCTCAAATGTATCTACTCGCACAGCTGACTTACTACAAAATGGACAGAAGGTAGATAGACACGTAGAGCCGAAATTAGAGAGCAACAGCTAGTAATGCGTTGATGTTGATTTCTGAGCGTCTCACAGACCGCACGTTAGTAGTTAAGGGTTAGTGATACAAGTATGTTTTATGAAATTGTTGGTACGTAGGTATGTTTCCTAGGGTAATGTTTTATGTAAAAAATATAAAAAATATTAGTCTTCCTCTACCCCTGCCTTAATTTTACACAAAGAAATGAAACTATAAATAGTCCCACACCCCTAAAACGTCTAAAAACAAAGGCTTAAATGCTTTCGTTTTTTGCTGTTTACTCCTCCGTCTATGCATCGATTTTCAAAAAATGTATGTGATAACATATGGCATCCGAAAAATGGTGAAAGATCGACAAACTAAATAACATACCTCATAAGATATCTGAAATCGTAAATTTTCGCTTCTTTCTTATACGTATAATGTGGAAAGATCAACTTATGAAAGAAACTAAATTAACTATACTAATCTAGTATATCAAGTTTCTCTGTCCTCAACGCCATACCAGAACTCATCTCCGCTTGCCCTCAATTGCAAGTTTTCGGGTTGACTTTGGACGAGTTAATGTTGTGGAAGTGCCTTGCAGAAAAGACAGGTTTAATCTTGCGTTAAAACCCTCTCAAAAATTACCGGATCTCCTACATCAGGGCCGCCGCTCCTAATCCTCTATCTCAGAAAAGTTTTATTGGGGACTGGTTAATTAGGGATTTCCCCGATAGAGCTTCAGCGTAGCCGAAGAAAATGAATTTTAATACAGAGGCTGACGAATTGGAGATTTCCGCTGCCATCTTTGAGATGAACCTTTCTTGAGGGTGGCTGTTTTGATTGAGGACAAATTCCAAACGGCCTATCTTCTTAAGGATGTAATTTCTATACTTCCATTATATTCTGTCTTTTAATCAAGGAGACAGAAATGGCGGGCCATCAGTGCCACCCCTTATGAATAAAAAACATGTTCTACTATGTTAGGTGGTAATCAACCATTTTCTATAAGTATGTTAAGCAGACATCCGAAGGTTTTTATTTAGAAATTCGATGAAAATAGTACTTTTGAAGTCTAATTAGGCCTGTAGTAAGCAGATTGTGCTTTCTAGGATTCCATTTAGTATGTCTGCTTTGTCACACATGCACATGATGGAGAGCGGGTAAGAGTAAACAAGCTACTTCCACTTTCGCAGCTTCTTAACCCACAAGACAGATATTGGTACGTTTTTCATATACTTGACAGGGTTGAATTAAGATAATTTTGAAATACCCATATATCAGTACTGGAATGCATGGAGTGCAGAGACAAGTCACTATAAACTGTACAGGTTTCGAATTCGAAAAACTGTAAATACAGCTTTTATGAAGATCATATTCTAAGAAAGTTTAGGAAATTTACAAATGTTTTTTAATACCCTCAGACGTCTGAAATATATATTTTTTTGCATACATTTTAATATACTGCTGGATTATATTGTATATTTTTTCTGATTTGTAGAGAAAAAGAAGGTTGTAGTCGGACAAAGGGTCAGCGTAATTTCAAGTCGCGTTGATGGTACATGAATATGCTGTGCTACAGACAGACACATGGACACCTTAGCGTCGGAGATTGATAAAATGGAACTGAGACTATCTTTTCCGTACATCACCATTAATTTACTGAAAGTCGACTTGAAATCGTGGAGAAAAATCCTTTTGGATAATGAGCCTTTGTTCTCAAATCTGTCAGACACATTCGCACGGGTTTGCGCAACCGTTTATTACGTCAAACGAAAGGAAAGGATGTTCCCAATGTCAGTAGCAGATTCGACTAAGTTTTTTGTGAAGGAATATAGGGGGCCTATTTTATCTGCAAATACTCAACAGCCGTTTTTGATTTAAAAGGCTTCTTACAGCAGGTGCTATTGACTTGATGGCTGTACGAAACAAGACACAGCACGTAGCCAGTGACGTACCTTGTGGGTATTAAACCAATTTTATTTTCTGTACAATCAGTAATACTGAACGTGTTACATCAACAAGGAATAACTTTGAACTGAATATGGTGGTGTTATACGAAAAAATGACATCAATAAGCGCATGGAGTCAGTACCTACCACACATTATTGGTGCTAAAAAAAATTATTACAGTCCCTCTATCCGTAAAAACTAGACAATGACCTATCAGTATGGGAAGTAAAATGAAATGATAGCAGTTTCAGGAAATTTAAATGGCATGAAATATAAAAGACACTGATAATGTGCTCTTTTACTTTTTCTATTTTCTTTTTTTCTCTGTTACACAGCTACACAATTTTTGAACTGTGTATTTATCTTTTTGCATTGTTTGTTTGGATACTTGCGTTTTTTATCCATTAGTTTGTGATATTTAAATTTTCACTTTCATTGTTATGACTAGTCTTATCATACGAGTATGATCGAAAGATAATGAAGAAATACCATACCGTACCATACCATACCACTGCAGCTAAATACATAAAACGAGATGGTGTATGTTTCCTCCATGAGAGTTTGTGGAGGTCAACGAATTCGAGTAGGTTAGGAGATGCAAAGCCTATGCTCTAACAGACATGTGATTGTTTGCAAGATCATGTTGTTATTATTTACCATGTGTTTACATTCTTACCGATGATTACATTTGAACTCATCAAGCTCAAATCATCTCTTGCAAACGTACCACGCCTTACCGACTTGTGAAATTGTCTAAAATAGTCTATTTTTGACTTATGTACCGATAAAGTCCATAATTCACACGCCCAATAATCAAGAAACAATAAAACCAAAACAAAGCGGTGTCACTATCTGTTGTTCATCCCTGTTCGGCAAGCTCGGCGGTCAATCGTTGCGACGTTGTCACGTTTTGTGAAAAATATTTGTTTCTACGACATATTACTTAACCACCGCCTCAATATAATTATTCCTGCATTTTTTAAATGGCACATTCTATGGTACCATAGTCTTTATCGAATCAATAACAGCTTTACTTCATTTTCCTATAATACAATACCATACAAATACATTTTAACAGCATCTTCTTTTGAGGCAACAGGCTATTTTGGCATCCTTCTCATACGCTTCTTTAGCCATTTTACTATCAACCCAATGACTGCAATATATCGCTAAACCAGCTTTTATATCTACATTATCAACCATTATATAATGGAAATACAATGACTTTACCCAGATGAAATCTGGAAACATCCTGTGCCTCCATACACCATCATCAAGCAGGATGGTTCAAACATGATTCGAACAAACAAAATCTTTATTCACTTCTTACCTACTTGGAACCTTTGATGGAGGTTAGGGATGGATTTTAGATCTGAAAACTAGCCGGAAAGTTATTGTAACTTTATATTTGTTCAGGCTGTTTCAGTGAGAGCTAAATACTCTAATACTCAATATAACAAGATTTCTGTATCAAAGCATTGAAATATTTATTGATTTATAACGTTCAGAAGAACACTTTGTAAACATAAACATACATTATATACACGTATGTATAACGTATAATAAATTTTGACACATTTATCTATTTATATTTTTCAAATTTTCCAATAAAATTTAGGCTTTTCCTTGACAACATTTGAGACCATATTATTGTATATACGTATTGATGCAGCGTTTAATTTCTGAATGCAATGCTTTGTCGATCGCGAGCTTGTTGGTATAAAGCATATGGCTTCATATAACCACCACCCAGAAATTCAGTGATGTTTAATTACGAAAACGTGGCAGCTAATTTCCAAACTGGAAATTTTGACGACGAGAAGGAAACTCGTGCAAGGCAGTAAATGTTTTACAAGCGGTATGACATGTGACACAAGAGCAATTATGTTCCAAATGACGCACAGAAATAGTCGTTATCATAGCATAATAATATTCACCATTCACTGCTCGTTCCCCGTCTTCAAACAAAGACATCAGACAGTGACACGCATATTTTCTAAGCCATTGTTGTGAAAATAGACTTGATCACTGAAACCGATTCCGTTCGCAAAGTCGGAATTCACCTTGTTTGCTCAAGAATCCAATTAATGAGGCCTTTTCGCAAAGCAGGGCCTGTTGAGAAAAATTATTAAGTCAATTGGGCTTTGTAAGCATTCATATGCAAATCTTTATTGGAAATACACCGAAGAGTCGCTGAAAACCTGCATAAGTCTTGTGCAGTACTACAAATCGACGTTTCTGGACTTTCAGCCACATCCTCAAGAACTGCTGTGATGTTCTCTGGGAGCTCGTGTGTGCATTTCATATCACTAGCTGAACCAATACTTTCAAACTTTTTGATTGGCCTTTTCACGGTATATGAATTGGGAACCTTATATTTGACGCACTTTAAAATTGATCCACCAAACTCTCTTCATTTCAATAACAATGCTCAACAATGAGTACGTACTGTTCTATGTGTAATGTGTGTGTATGTTTACAAACTCTCATGTGTCAACTTTCAATCTGTTATGTTATAATCACATGTAGAAGTGAGTGAAAAATATGGCGGGAAATTCAAAACTTGCGCACTTATGCATTTAGAGCGTAGGAGTCAGCTACGAATAGAACTCATAAAAAGGAATGTGATAAAAAATAAAAATATTTCAGCTGGATTTGATGTAATAAATATATTTGTCATCAAATGTTCTACCTTTTCTCGTTAAGATGCGAGAAATATGCTCATATTATTCCTATTTCATATATCAATTAAATATCTATATCAAAGGTGATAATATACTTCCTTCAACTCAGTTGGGGTTTCGTGCAGGTTATAGTTGTTCAACTGCTTTGTTTAACATCACGGATGGCATAATTGGAACCTTAGACGACTGTGTACTATGTTCGTACTTCTCGATTTTAGGAAAGCTTTCGATACTATCGATCATGACATCTTATTAGCCATGCCGTATTAACTTGCGAACTATGTCTTGAGCCAGTGTCATTACTTAAATCATATCTATCAGGTCGAACTCGATCTGACAAACTATAGAGCTTGGAGTACCCCAATGCTCAGTAGTTTGTCCGTTAATGTTCACTGTTTATACCAGCCAACTTTTCAATTCTGTTAAACATTCTTCTATGCATATGTATGCTGATGATGATAACTAGATCGTTTCATTATAAGCCTCTGGAAACAAGCGAATTATGAAATCAATGATGATTTAACTCATCTCAGTCATACTGCAGAACACTGTTCAACGTTAAATCCCAAAAATACTATAGCTTTACTTTTTGCTAAGAAAAGCGATAAAGTGCAGACAAAGCTGAAAACTAAGGTTGAGAAAACACGTTTCGCGAAACATACAGAGAGCACACGCCTCTTTAAAGCTATTGTATCCTCTCAAACATCGCCTATCAGTTCACATAGAGAAGATGCTATGCGAATCACTAGACCTATCGCAATTTATATATTGGTCAACAGTGTATGATCCAAGCATAGATATAGACTGTGAGAATATGATACAGAAGCTACAAAATGCTTGCATTCATTTTGTTTTTAGAATCAGAAAATATGATCATACGTCATACATAAACTGATGTGCCTGCTTACAAGATTCAAAGTAGCTGCATTCTGTCAATATCACAAAACTTTAATCTTCAAGAACCCTTCGTATTTCTGCAATAAAATCTCATTTCGCACTCATGTTCATGGTGTAAATATAGACATTTAATCACAGTCCTACCCACCGATCAACTATTTTTGAAAGAGGTTTTAAATTCAATACCTATGTTTAATAGAATGCTGTGTGACCTATGACCTATGCTTGAAAGCTACTCTGAAACAGCTTTAATTGGGAATTTCTTAATGTACTCATTACCTGCCTATATGCCTCTAGATGACCTAACTTAGAGATTGTAGTTGTAGTTTATTTAACAAAAAATCTACATTTTGTGCTAGGGCTGAGTGGTAGTATTAACCTAAGTTGACCCATTTCATGGTGAGCAAAGTCACAGCCCTCTAGCATCTATCAAAAATGGTGATTTGCACGTAAAAGTTTTGTATTAAGTCCCATATGTGATAGATAAAATCACACTAGAGTTCACCCAGGAATCTGAATATGCAATCCTGTATGGAGTGTTCCATTCAAAATAACACATTTCTGATATGTTACGTTTTTACTAGACACCCGGTATAAAAGTCATTATTCATGAAATATAGTTCAACGAGACATATACACACATACACTCACATAGATATTTTTCTAAAACGAGATATCGGCTACAAAAGTTCGAGGCCTTGAGCTCGACTCACCCTATAATATACAGGGTGAGTTTTTAGTACCGGCTCGGTTGATAACTCCACTACTGTAGAAGATAGCGAAAAAAGTTGTATACAAAAGTTGTAGCCACGGATATGATCCTTGCTCAGAAAATATTTTGATTTATACAGGGTGATCCATAACTACGTGGTGATGCAAACATGCATTTTTTTAAATGAGACACCCTAAACATTATTCCATATTTAAATAGTAATAATGATTTCCGTTCTTCCAATATAGGGTATTGTTACATTATACAGGGTATTTCAAAAGTTATGACCATTTTAATCTCCAAATCGCTGTCAAATTAACGTACTGTATATCAAAAACTGATGAATCAAAAATCATATTTTTTACATGGTGGGATAAAAAATATTATCCAGTTTTAAAATCGGCTATAAAAAATGCCCGCGACGCATATTCGTATACATGGTGATGTAGAATGCAAAATCCATATTTTCTCTTTTTTTTTCAAATGTAACCCCCAATATTTTATTATACCAAAGAATGGCTTTGAATATGCTTTTTCATCTTTGTGAAGCACTTGTTGTACCTGCGTCCATCAGTTTCCGAGATATTTCGATTTTTCGGCAAATTTAAAGTATAGCTTCTATTTGTGTACTGAAATTTATTTATTTTGAACAAGTACTATCAAATTTGTTCTTTTATTTAACGAACAACTAAATTGTAAGGTCATGATAGTATTTGATGAAGCTAAAACCCTGAATTATCGAGATAATAAAGTCAAGTATGCCGAGGAAACAATTGTGTAGGCGTGATGCATAATTATCAAGCAGATTTATCAGGTATGCTTTGAAAAATTGACGGTTTTCATAACCTGCTCAATAATTCCGTACTGTGTCAAAAACTAATTTTAAATTAAATTAATTTTTCTATTGAGGGTATTTAGGAGAATCTTTGAGAAATTGCCTACTTGCCTCTAGAATATATCAACTACGAACAGCAATATCCAGAACGGAGGCACTCTAAAACTAATGCGTTTGAAATAATGAAGAATCGTTTTATTTGGACCGTGTCGTTTAATATTTCATAGCCTACCTGATAGATCTGCTTGATAATTATGCATGACGTCTATAAAATTGTTTCCTCAGCACACTTGACCTATATTATCTCGTTAATCCAATGTTTTGACTTGACCAAGTACTATTATGGCCTTGTGTTTTAGTTGTTTGTTAAGTAAGAATAAAATTTGATATTATTTTCTCAAAATAAATGAATTTTAGTAAACAAATAGGAGGTTATATTTAAAATTGGTAGAGAAATCGGAATATCTCAGAAACTAATGAATTCAGCCATAACAAGTGCTATACAAAGATGAAAGAGCATATTAAAAGCAATTCTGTGGTGTAATAAAATATTGGGGGTTTCATTTAAAAAAAGAGGGAAAATCTAGAGTTTGCATTCTGCATCACCCTGTATACGAATATGCGTCGCGGGCTTTTTTTATAGCCGTTCTTAAAACTGGATGATATTTAGTATCCATCCGTGTAAAAGAAATGATTTTTAATTCATCATTTTTTAATATACAGTACGTTCATTCGACAGCGATTTGGATATAAAAATGGTCATAACTTTTGAAATACTCTGTATAATGTAACCGTACCCTATATTGGAAGAATGGAAATCATTAGTAGAATTTGAATATAGAATAATATATAGGGTATCTAATTTAAAAAAATGCATGTTTGCATCACCACGTAGTTATGGATCACCCTGTATAAATCAAAATATTTTCTGAGCAAGGAGCATATCTGTGGCTACAGCTTTTATATAAAACTTTTTTTGATATCTTCTACAGTAGAGGTGTTATCAACCGAGCCGGTACTAAAAATTCACCCTGTATATTCAACGATCTATGTTAAAACATGGTGATATAAGTTACCAATGTAATTTTTAATACCCTTATATTGATCCATTTAATCCTAAAATCAGACATGTAAAGTCCCGCTGTTAACTATAGAATAGCGTAGAAGTTGTCTTGTTCCAAAGGATGTAGGCAACGACAGCCTCTTACATCCTATCAAAGCTTTATTATTTATCTGAAAAGATGTAGCGAACACGAGCTTACTTTTCCCGTTCTTTTATGCTGAAGTGTTGAAGTACTTAACAAGTCAACTTGAAATTTACGAAAACACTAAACAAAAGTTTTGCGTTCCAAAGAGCCTTTGCCATGAAGTTTTCCATCCACATCTCGACTTTTCGTCTAGATCGGCGCTAATAAGAGGGAAAAGTTCGAGGGAGACATCATTCTTCATCTTATAGAAAGCTGGGGTAAATCGACTTTCATACGATCCTTATATTTGTCACTACACCAACTGGTGCCCATCGAAAAGTTTTAAAGTGGTAAAGCGCACAGCGCCATTTAATCCTGCAAAACAACATAAATCAGGGTCGGCTGAGGCGAAAACATCCCCAATTCACTGTCACCTCTCCACACGATTCACAGTCGGATGAAAAATGGCCTGGGGTTGAACCTGTCCGGATAAAGCTGCAAGTTGAGCGTGGAACGTTTCTGTTCAGAAACATGGAATCAAGAAGATGGATTCAGTACCTTAAGTGGAGGTTATAGTAAACTGCTGGCGGCCAACACATTTGCGGGGTAAGGGGAGAGGTAGAAAGTCGAGCTCCAGTAGGCGTGGCCTATTATAGTTTCTACTACCTACAAGTCATAAAAAATATTTGCAGGCGCCGGTCCCCCTTTGCTTAAATGCGGCTGACCCTAGACCGGTTGCCGTTGCACAAAAAGTATTCAACCTTTTTTTGATCGTCCGTCGTTGAGAAATAGACATTGTATAATTTATACCTGGCATCACAGTTGATCCCTTTTCTGTGTATTTTAGGCACATACATAATAATAAATACAATATGAGTAGAAAGAGTTGTCGTCTGCCGTCTAAACACAAAAAATCGTGAAAGTGGAGAACTTGGCCAAGGAACATGACTTCTGGAATGAATAAATGTTAATTAAAATACAAGGTTTTTATCAGAATATGTTACAAAGTAAAAAATGTAATTTCTATTCGCGACGCAAAAAAGTGTGTTTAGACTTCTTGGCCTGGGCCTGCCAATGTAAATTCTAATTACTTACAAATCTGGTTGAAAATTGTAAGATTTCGTAGTAATCCTGAAAATGATAACTGCTCAAAACCAATTACCGCGATTTGTTTACATTTTAGTAGTTCCTAACTTTTGGCCTGCAGTGTATATGAATAAGTCACCCAAAACCACCGATTACAAATGATGCCCAAAACAATATCCATCTCTTTCTAGAAATGAATGAACTTCAGCTCATTCATAAACTGTAGTTTACATATTTTTGTATTGGTGGCGCCTTTATCAGTGCCCCAATCGGCGCGCGATCGTTCAATGCAAGGCTCTAGCTGTAACCACTTTTGACCCTGTACATTAATAGTTTTTGGCACAAAAACCTGATTTCCGTTTCCTTAAAACTTCAATCTAGGGAAATGTCAATCCGGATTTTAGAATAAGTTTATACAGATTAACGAGACCGCGAATTTAGTCAAAAAAACGTCAATTTCGGCAATTTTTTAATAACTGTCTATTAGGAGATTTTAAAAAATATTTCGACATTTCTCTAGAACCCTCCATTTTCTTCATGGTCATATTTTTTTTAGTTCAGAAATCTCAAAATTAATAGTCCAAAAATGGTTACAGCTGAACCATTGCAAACAGCTCTCATTTACGTACTATAACCTCCTCTTAAAGTCAATTTTATCAACATCAAAACGTAAAAGCTGGATGACATTTTTGTCTAAAATATTTTAGAATTCATGTATCAAAAACATAGCAGAAAATCAGCACAAAGCGATCGATTTGCAACGTGACAGATTTTTCATTTTTACCTTATAATTATTGTATAATTACTAATTGCGAACTGCGATAGTTTGTGACACAACCATCAAAGCAGTATCAATCACAGCCACCCTAATAAACAATCAATATTACCACCACTGTCGTGTCAGTCAGAAATTGATTATACATACATATACATACATACTTTTATGAAGCTACTTCAATCTACTGAATGCATGTCTGTTATACACCTTCATATCCTATATTTCTACTTTATATCCTCTGTTCGCGTCAAAACGAGAAGCAGTTTTTGGCTTTATCGACACTTGTGTCTAGAAAAAATAATAGTGAAATTAATAACATAAAAAAGTTTCTCCCAAATCTGTAAATTGGCATTGTTATTACTTAATTGTTTCTATTAATTACTCATTGCTTTCTGTCTAGTTAGCGGTGCTCAGTGATGCCAGATGGTGATGGATATTTTACTCTTCAGTAACATGCTGGCAGATAAGTACAAGAGATTTGTCGATCTCAGCAGTAGTGTTTTTTCCTAAAGCAGACAAAATATGACACAAAAAATATCACTGCATAAAATATTACCAAAAAAACAAGTGCGCTTGCGGCTATATATAAATAAAATCAACTGTGGTAATAAAACTATACGAACAATTCTGATTTTGGAACTGTTGAAGCTGAAGTTATTTTCTACACTTTTGAATTATGTAGCTACAACAATTCTGCAGAATCGAAAGAATGGCATACCCAATTTTTCTTTCGAGCGTAAACGGGCCTTTCTATAAAGCAAAACAACATTGCAATACTACAAAACAAGACGTAAATAATCTCCCGCTGGCGCGTTTTCAGCAACTTCAGACGTTCAAAGTTCACAAACGATTCAAGCAACCATAATCATCATAAAAATCAGGCAAAATTGGAATCATGGGAGACTTGTTTCAAATACACATTTTTACGGTAATCCTAAAGTATTTTTTCCTCCAGGAGTGATATGGGTGTAATGTGTATATTGTATGATAGAAACATTATGTAATAGGGGCAACAGAAAATTTCAGTGTAAAAAAACGGGGCTACAAATAGCAAATCCTCGTTTAAACATGATATCTGGTAACGCTGCGATTAGCTAGCAGGACAGTCAGAATATTAGTGATGGGCACTATCGAATGAAATACGGCATGAAATAACTACCGAATGAATGGTTGCAACTGTCGAATGAATTTATTCGATAGACTACCAGCTGAGTGACAAAACCTGCGACAATCAGTGTGGAAAAGATACTGGATGGTTCAAAATTGTAAATTTCATAATTTTCAGAGAACTTTGACACATGCATGTTCTTGAATGGGCTGTTCTGATTGGTCAAATATGATTTTGAGGCTTTTAATGAGAAGCAGCAAATCTACTCCAATACACTGTTTGCCAGCACTATGCCTCCATCACAGCTACGTGTTCTAAATGCTCTATCTAGTAAAGGAATATGAGAGAATTGCTGAAACTAAATTATTCATACACTGAATCAACCTGCAGACATAAACATCAATAGACTCTATTCCAAGCGCCCATCCTTTAGAAGCGTAGCATAGCAGCACTTGACTGGCTTTGACTTTGTAAACACCCAGAGATATCCCAGGAGCAGTTTCACTCAATGTCGGGTACTGGAATCAATTATTGCAACATTCACACTAACGCTAAACAAAACTATTTGTTAGCTAGTGAGTTCTAGTTAACATTGGATTATATTTTGCGCGGGTTTTATTCAACCATTTTAGACACATCTGTTTGTAAATGAACGGAAAGATGATGAAGATCTTGCGAGCAAAAATAATTATGTTATTGAATAAGTAACTACAACAGACACATTTCTTGACTTTGACATTGCAACCTTATACTTGGCAATATTATTTATTAAAATAATCCCTCCTTATACACTCCATGTATAAAAAATTTGCATGAATTCTTCTTCTTGTTAGGGTGCCATGCAGATTCCTGCATGGTTTTTGGTTAGTTGCCTCTGTTTTGAGCTAATCGCATAGGCACGAAGTTAGAAATGAGGATTTTATTGTCGGTCAATATCTCGATATCCTTAAACATTCCGGTTATATGCTACTGGGAAAAATGACTTTCTTTGGAGAGCATTATGAGCCCTTTGAAGAAAAGCCTCAACTTAGGAAACACCCTGTATGCAGGATATTCCATTTAAAACAATGCAACTTTGATATGTAACGCTTTTATTAGACACATTGTATAAAATTTATTATTTTTAAGATTTAGTCCAGCTCGACACACTTTTACTCATAATTATGTATGTTCTTTTCTAAAAAAAGACATCATTTAGTTACAAGGCTCCGAGACGTTAACGTTGGGTCACCCTTTACAATAACAGCTTTATTTGCAAGGATAGATGGTAAGGGTGTTCTAATGCTAAGCCACCAAGCTTCTAGTTTCCAATTTACAAGTTGCGGGACTATGGACTTTTGTATGTATCGATTTCCAAACATATCACTGCAATTGCAATCTCCTGATCGTCCTTTAACTATGGCTAGTCATTAGAATACAATTTTTTTTTGAATTTGCCAGTATACAATGAATTGCTTAGCAGATAATTTTACGCTATCAGAATGTCTGGCTACAAAACGGAACGTACTCAAAAGCGTGCACCAAATACTCCATACCTACATGTGCATAAGTTAATAAATCCTATTACTGACCTGTCATTGGAATTTCAGAAGGGATTATTCGATTAATACAGCCAATAACAAAAGCAGCTGTTTCCACTCCGATTTGGCTTGTTCCGTAATTCCCAGATTAACCTGTTTCCATTATGTGTTATATCAGAATTCTATTTACATGTATAAAGCACCCTTCGACAGCTTTCAGGTTTGCGATGTCAATCATTACGTATTCATTTCAAATCAGTTCAGCCATACAGGTCAGTGCTCAGAGTAATAGATTCACTTGAAGTTTTTAGCTGACTGATTTATTTTTTAGTTTATAAATACTGAATCATGGCAAGAAAAAGTTGTACAAGAGATAATGGGAAGACATGATGGAAACCAGCACAGAAAATCAATATCTCAAAAGAATCACCAGAGATCAATTTTGCTTTTGCAACTGTAACACGTAACACAACACAGCCCAACCACCGTTTTCTCCAGCTGCTGGTTTTAATAATGACCTTTTAGACATATAAAGATTCTGTAATAGTTATTGGTTTGCTTAATAATCATATTTGAGTTGAGTTATTTGCCAATAGGAACTAGGAGCTAAAATTAATATGAAAATCCTATTAGCCATAGAGAAGAGACAACAATAACGTTGTTGTGGCCCTATGTCAGGGCTAAATAATAGTTCTGTCCAGAAGGTTCTGCAAAGGTTTTACTGAGGCCATAATATGGCAATCAGAATTCAGAGATATTACCATTTTGACATAAAAATCTTTCACTCAGGGCGATATGGCCTTAAAACAACTTTATTGATGGTTCTTGTTGTTCTTGGCCTACCAGAATCCTTTTTTTTTTGTGTCACATTCAAAGTTTCTCGACAACGTCTTCAACAGCTCTAAATGTATTTTTACTTGGTAAGTTTGTTCTATGAAACTGTTCTGCATAACGCGTAACAGCTGTGCTAGAGTTTCTTGAACACTCGCCTAAGGTTAATAACATGTCGGTGTATTCAACATTTGAGTACATTTTGATTTACAATATCTAATTTTGCAAATAACGGTTTCAAAAGTCTAATTATTGTTGTCTTATTGTCATAACTATCAATAAATATCAGTTTTCCATGGCAAAAATTAGACAAAATCAAGATATACCGATCAGAATGGATTCTTGTGAAACGTTACAAGAAAGACAAGCCCTCAATCCATTTTTTTAAATGTATCCGTTTGATTGATGATGTCTCATCTACCTGGCAAAAAAATTTTATTCACATAACACTTAATGCATACTAATGAATAATAACAATAATTAATAACTTTAACATTACTTCGTACCAGCATCGGATATTACTCCATAATTTTCAAATCAAAATATTCTGAAAACGGTGCACAGTACCGCAGTACCGAGTTCTACCAAAAATACCTTTTTGGTGTAGAATTGAATGATGTTTAAGTTCGCCTAAAATTTTGGTTTATAGATCTAACCTCAAAAAAGTTATGTTCAATACTACCCTCGTATGAACCGTGTAACTAGCGCCCTCTATGAGAGTCATCAAACAGATTCATAGGATGTACTAGCATCCAAAACATATTCGTGTGAAACTTCATTAAAATGTTGCCGGTAGTTTCAAACCCCAACTATTTTTCCCTTCTCTACCTATCCAAGAGACGGGATCACTTTTTTTGGAGCACTCTGTAAATAACGCACATTATTAAAGGCACCCCGCTTATAACAAGACAGGACATTGAATGGCTCACCATTACTTGAAACCACCCGCTACGTGACAACATTTGAATTTCAGATGCAACATCTCTCGGCCATTGCCTTAATATTACAGGCAACATTTCCCATTATATATCCGAATTCACACCAAGATACACAGAAATATCGACTCAGCTCGAAGCAATCACCATATCCGGAAATGACCAAGATGATGCACCTCGTCGCATTATTGTGTACGTATTGAATTTTCAGAGTGCCTCACAGCATGTCTGGAGGATATAACTTCGCTCACTGAGACTTGGTTGCACGGCTTATCGGATATCGGGTTTTACATTACGGTCGCTTTGGATACACGATAGCAAATGGATGGAAAGGAGAAATTAGTGTTTATGCCGTTAGATACCTTGTTTGACAACAACATGCTGTAAATTTCCATTTGAGCATAGCGCAAGCAAATGGGTAAACGTGTTGAGGATAGAGGATAGTAATAGTACGGTCCTTGTGATTCTCATCCCCAATCCATGCTATTTGGCAGCATACTGCGAACAGATGAATGTACCGGGTGGCCTGCTAACAATATCTCGGTGACCGCTAAACGTATAACTTCGAGCAAAAAGTTATTAGGTAAATCGGCTAAGAAAAATTACTGGAAATGACAGTGGCGTGCCGAAAGGGCCCGCAGGGTCAACGTGGTCGAACGTAGACTCCAAAAAGACTAGAACAAGTGGCCACGTTACACTTGCTCGACGCATATTTGTGCCATTACTCGATGTATAATCATATTTTACGTAAGGTCTATGAATTCTTATTCTTCAAAAACTCGAAAGAAAAAAAATCAAAATATAAGTTGAGGTCACACCAAATTTTTTTCTATCTATAAACCGATTTGAAATATCACCGTAGCCATTACTAGTTTCGTTTTCACCCAATATAGGCAGTATATTTTTTATGTATAGGGGGCTCCATGAGAATAACAGCGGGGGGGCCTCCGATGACCTTGGCATGCCACTGTTGCTATTTATATTATTCCACTGTTCATGTCATTATTTTTAGTTCTCTACCTGCTATCTCGAAGAACCATCATTTTCAAAGCTAAA
Source organism: Callosobruchus maculatus (assembly GCA_951848785.1). Classification (NCBI taxonomy): domain Eukaryota; kingdom Metazoa; phylum Arthropoda; class Insecta; order Coleoptera; family Chrysomelidae; genus Callosobruchus; species Callosobruchus maculatus. The sequence goes on from CATOUR010000100.1 coordinate 7,963,648, forward strand.
ACTAATAAAAAGTTTTGCAAGATCTACAATGGGTGAATCGCACCTAAGTCCTTTGGCATTAGGTTCTATAGAAAATGAACCGGCAGAAGGTATAGACTTAGACCAAATAATTCATATATTTGTTGCTTTACATACAAAAAATAGTTTTTTTCTTTACATGAAATGCAAGTCAAATCATAATAATAAAACTTTTAGAGGTAAGGTGCTTTATTTGTTTATTTTTGTTACATTCTTGTGTTTATTTGTTTATTTTTGATTTTGTTATAGCTTTACTAAATACAGTTATATCTCAAATTCTGAAATTTTCTAAACCTAAAACTCATAGTGGCCATATAATATAGATAGAGTTTGTTACATTAATCGATGTAGCTAAGGTCTATCAATTCTTATTCTCCAAAAACTCTAAAGAAAAGAAATAAAAATATAAAGTTAAGGTCACACCAGATTTTTTTTTGTATCTATAAACCGATTTGAAATATTATTTTTTTATATGGATGGGGGCCCCGTGAAAAAAATTGCGGGGGGTCCCCGAAGACCTTGGCACGCCACTGGGAAATGATTTTCAAGTACCGCAACTAACCGTAGGGGGCGTAACTGTGACAATCAATCAGAATAGATGCTAAAGAGGAATATTTTAAATATTACCGTCCTACAAAGTGGAAAATTTTCCAAGTTGATATTTCCCTCGTAGCTAGAGGGCGGTAACTGACATCACAACAATTATTACGAATTATTACAGACATTTATTTTTAAACGGAATACTACATACCCGGCTATATCTTTATAAAAGCTTTTATTTAACTTGCAATGTATGTAACCATGTATGTATTTTTGTTCGGGTGGAGTCTTGCTACTCAATTTTCAACCGATTGAGCTGAATTTTTGTATATACGTTTACTTTGGATGACAATACACGATAAGCTATGTGATGTCATTCTAATTTCCAATATTGCGAACCATCCAAGGTGGCGGGTTAGTTATTTTTTATGCACTTCTGCAATATGGGTAACAAATGAAAGGATTTGTTGATAATAACTCGAAAAATAGTGTGTCATTCTAAATCCAATATGGCGGACGATCCAAGATGACGGAGTAGTTATTTTTTATGCACTTCTGCAATATAGGTATCAAATAAAAGAGCTTTCAATATATTACCATGGATGAATAGAGGATGAAATTCTTAGAGAGCCATCGCTAGATTCACCTTCTTAGGTTTTTCAAACCGAAGATATCAATAAAATAAGTATTATGACAAGTATGCTGTGAATTTCAGAAAGAATTGGTGTCCTACATCCGTATAGGGATATAGTTTCCATCACACCATTTTTGTAATCATTCTACAGATAATTCTCTAGTAAGGCCACTAGACATTACATTTTGAATTTCTGAAATTTAATCGACTTAATTTCGGCAGTAGATGCTGTATTAAATTTTTATAATAATGGAATTTTTAAAAGAAACATAATAATTGTATAAAATTGATTATAATTTTGATTTACATCGAACTTTAATTTAAGCTGAGCACAAAGTGCTATATAACCTCAGTAGCAAAGATATTTAAAGAAAAATTGGTGCGAATAGGAATTATCAGCAAAATAAGTTGGTATTAGAAAAAGGTGAACAAATAAAATGCATAAACCTAATTCACACGCCTATTTTGAGTGTTGCTCTAGATGTCAAACTGGCAGGTTCATCTACGCGTGAGAGGATGCATAAGTGCATTTAAAACGATTGACGCCATCGAACATCTAGGAAAACACTGACAATAGGTATAGTATGTATTTGCATGTGAGTTAGGTTTATGTATTTTTTTTGTTATCCTTGTTGTTATCCTCGTTAACTAGCTTTAGTTGTTAGTATCTGTTTACGTTGATTTTTTCTTACTATCTTCAGTTGTTGAATTTATATAGCGCTTTGTGATGATCTCAAATTGTCGTTTAATAATAAGGAAAACAATAATCGATTGTTTCCTGTTGTTTATATGTTTCTTTAAAAATTCCATTATCATGAAAATTGAGTACAGCACTTATTGGCGCCTACTGCGCCGCCACCTGGTGATTATTTCAGAAAGTCAAAGTATAATTTCTAGTGGTTTTACTTGAGTATTAACTATAGAATGATTACTAAAGGGTTGTGACGGAAGCTATATTAGTTTAAGGTGGCAACTGTTTCAGAATCTCACAACGCACTTGTCATAATATTTCTTTTATTGACATCTCCTGTTAAAAAAATTTAGGGAGTTGAGTCTTACATTGGCTTTTTAAGAATTTCGTGCTCCATCCATCTATGTTAAAACATATGTAGCATGCCATTTAACACTTTTTTAATAATGCATAATAGTAATAAACTGTTGTGAGGTCAAATACAGACCTCTAGCTTCTCAGTCAGAATGAAGTTGGATAATTTTTATATAGCGGGTTATTAGGTAAGACCGGCTCTTTCAAAAGGGACCTAGCTTATTTAATTCAGTTAATTTATTTCAAAGTTACTGCCACACAAATAAAAATTCCATTGACGTTCGCCCACCGCTAGATCTTACAAGATAGAACAAGGAACGCACAACAAAAGAAAATCAAAAATTGTCCACTCTACATGATGGTATATACCCTTATTTGCATATTTTTTGAGAAAAAACCTTTGTTGTGATTGACCGTAACAGTTACGCCCCCCAGCAGCTACTCGCGGAACTTGAAAATAATTTCTCTTATCATTTGTTTACGAAGTGAAAAGTTCAAAAAAGGCCTACAAGGGCTTACAATTTGTACAGCAGTTTCAAATTAATAGTTAAATAAACGAAATAAAGTTTAGTGTTTTTTTCGACAAGCCATGTTATGTTGTATGGTCCCTTTTATCCGCAACTTCTCACTCGGTAAACAAATGTTATATTGTTGGGAAGTACTATACAGACAGGATTGACCTTTGACAGACACAACTAGATTCAGTGGCCATAGAAGAGACTCTGATCGAGAAAAGTCTACTCGCATGGAAACATTATATCCACTTGAGCAAATTATCTGAGGTATCCAGTTGTTCCAGCTTCCTCACCAGGTGTTGGTGCGGTAATTTGTCGAATGCTTTGTCAAAAAGTTAAGGTATACGTGAATTATTTTATTTAGCGTAGATAGTACAGTTGAAAAAAGTAATACAAAAGTAAAAAAATGTTTCCTTGTTTTGTTTTTTTTTTGTTTTTTTTTGCGATCTTAGTAATAATTAGGCTAATAGGCTAGGTTAATATCGAGCCTGGAAATTCAATCTATGGCTGATGGTTTGGCTTGGAGGAGGTCCCTGTTATTGCTTGGATATGCTCTAAGGCCACATTCTTGCACTATATGCCAAACAGTTTGGCGTTCCGCTCCACAGTCGCATCGTGGGGATTCGCGCTTGTTCCGCATTTAAACAATGAATCAGCGCACACTCCAAGTGACCTGCGAATTCTATTTAGGGTTGACCATTGCTTTCGGTGGAGCTCAGAACCAGGGGTTTCGTGACCAACAGTTAGGTTACTCTTCACTTCCTCTAATGTTTGGGTCGCCCAAATTTCTGTCAATTAACTGCAAGGTTAAAACCATCAGTTGGAGTTGGAGAGCTATTGTAATTGGTGGTTTTCTGGACCGTAATCTGCACAAGGAGAGATCAGGGATATCTTCGTGGATTGGCAGTGAGAGATTTGTTTTGATTTTGTTATATTATTTCGGAAGGACATTTTCTCGACGGATGGGTGGACTATTTGGCTGAGTGTTGGTGGCGAGTAAGTTGGGGTCGATTTGATGTAATAGTGCTCATAGAAGTGTCTAACTAGGTCTCTATCAGTCTAATATCTGAGGTGTTTAGCCACGCTGGCAAGCAAAATTCAGCCGCAGAGAAACATAGGCTCAGAGCCGAAGTACGGAGCGTAGAAGTGGAGGCGCCCCAAGAGGTTCCGCATAATTTTTGCAGGATGTTATTTCTACTGTTTAATTTGGCTGCGATGGACTGAATATATTTCTTAAACGATAGACAGTGTGACACCTATGTAGGTATTTGGGGGTGGGATTATAGGGTGCCGTTAAGGTGAATTTTTACATTTTATTGTTAAGCTGAGAACACGATGTTATGGTTTTATTCATACCTGGCTTTATCTTCCACCTGTTGAAGTATGATCCCAGGATTGAAAGATCGGCAGTTAGTGTGGACTCTAGAATGTGAAAGCTGGTATTTCTGTACGCCAGAGCCAGGTCATCTACATATGCGACATATTATTATGTCCAATGTATATAGGGTGTTCCGGTGATCATGTTACAAACTTCTAGGGTAGATAGCGACTATTACTGAGAGTACCTTTTTTATGTGAAAGGCATTGGAGAATCTCTTATCAGATATAAAAATGACAAGAAATTGGCGCCTTAGAGGAGTAAGGTCAAATTTACCCAAATACCCCAATGATTTGTACGCCCCTGGTTAAAGGTGACAAAGTCCGGAAGGCTCAAATTGACGAACCTATCAACTACATTTCATGTTTCAAAATTGGTGGCGATAGCTGCAGTAGTACCGAAGCTATAAAACGAAGAGTAGTTTGTGAAGGTCATCTTCGAAGGGCCCTAGCTCCCTGAGAAAGCGTTTCCGGACCCATGTTCATATGAACTTTATTCTTATTTTCTTATATTTTATCTACCCTAGAAGTTTGTAATATGATCACCGGAACACCCTATATTGAACAAGACGGGCGATAGAAAGGAGTCCTGGGGTAATCCGTTATTTAAATGTCTCACTTGGCTGGTATGCTGGTATATGGGAAGAAACCATGGAAAGAAAAAATAAATGAAAGAGACCGAATACATCCATACACAACATCCAACTTTAATAGCAGACACCAACTATGGCGCTTGTTGTGGAAGAGCTGCTGTCACGGCTTCAAGCCATCCGTAGTTTTATTAATGGCGTCTGAAGTCTGAGGCAGGCGTCGCGTCGCGCCGCGTCATAGACGTCGGCTTGCAACACACTCAAGGAAGTTTCCTTACGTCGCATCGTTGCATTTCCAACCGCATCGCATTCATAAATCAACCGACAACACGCGGCGTCCCCCGTTCAAATGAATTTATCAATTTCCTCTGAATATCCTTGCAATATTTCACTTGTGCTTGGTTCCAGAATGTGACGAAGATATTATAGCGTGGAGATTTTAATGTTTAGGTGCATATATAAAATTTCGATTATTATGGCAAGTCGTCCAGTATAAATGAGTTACTAGTTTTTGAGTTTTAAGGCTGTATGCCACAATCCTAATTTCCATCCAGAATATTGGACAAAAATATTGAAAAGAAATAGGATGCCAGCGCATTATCTACTACGCACTTTTACATCCAATCTGTTTGAATATTTAGGACGTGTTTTAAATATTTGGAAGATTGGATGTAAAGCCCCGAATTAGAATATTTTGCTGGTGACAGTTAAAGATTGAGGTTATGATAATTGAATATTTTTAGTGTGCATAATATGGTTTGCATGCGTATATCTTTTGTCGACTTGTTAGTCGCAAAAAAATGAACTAAAACAAGCACAATTCCTCCATAAAAAACAACCACAAATATTAGGCTATAGATTATGTACAGGACGTTGAAACGAGAACCACGTTTTGGAGTGGCTTATTGGCAGCACGACAATGACACCGACAAATGACCCCGACAATGACTTTGACAGAAATGATAACTGTCAACAGACAAATAACATGACTCTGCTACTAATGCGCATGCATGTCGTATATTTATCACAAAAAACTTGATCGTTATGTACAAGGAGAATATCTTGTCATTCCCTTATTCACGAAAATTTTACTTTCCACGCCGATATGATATCTACTTGAAAAACGTCACTCATTTCCGTCGGTCTGCCTGTCTGTCGGTCTGTCTGTCTGTATGTTGACGTTTTTCTACTCTCGTAATCTCAGTAACCGTTGCATGGATTGTGATAAAACGTGGGTACCGATATTCTGTGGGGCCCTGGTAGGGGTAATATTGCTATAATCTTGAAAATCGGTGCTTTGGCGGCTCAGTAATTAGCAAAAAAACAAAAAAAAATTAATATTCCCCAAACTCCGTTTTTACCCGTTTAGGGGTTCCTGATAATTTTATAATTTTTTGGGTGGGGGTGAAATTGAGGTGCTTGGAGGGTGGGGGATTATACAACTCAAAAATTTGTTGTATTCATCGTAGGCTGTCCATTGACCCTTTTTAGCTTCATCCGAACATTGCCTTGCCTGATGTATACATATTATATACGAATATTGTGTAACCTGAAATTGGATTTTAATGATATTTCGACACAGTATTATTACCTTAACAATACTGCAAAATGCGTATGGTTCTTAGAAATCGTGTCAGTGGTGGCACAGCAATAATAAAAAAACCAAAAATATAAATAAAAATAGCTCAAACCTCGTTTTTAGGCGATTTGGGGGTTCCTGATCATTACGTTTCATCCAGTTGAAGATTGCATAATAACAACTGTCTCGACTTAGTTCCTACAGAGATCCAAGAAACTATTTACGAGGGTTTTTGTGTTGGATGTTTTTTGTTAAGGGCGAGCTGGCGATGATTTGGTTGCAAGGGGGGAAAATAATAAAAAAATGATATCATCGTTATGTGTGGGCAGTACTGAGTCAATCAAGATTACTTAACTTTTTAAGTAAATTTATTTATCCAGTATTAAGTATGGTAATTAGGATCGTGACGTACAGACTTTAGACACTGATCAGTATAGCCAAAATTTACGGAATACATATAAGTTAGATCACTCCGCAAAAATATCAAAACGGCCTGCCCCTTGCTCCGTCTCCGTACACCGATAGCAGTGTACCGACGTCAGCAGGGGATACGGGACGGCACAAAGTAGAGGTTGAACGTGTTTAACGCGAAGTCTATACAGCGTCCCAAAAATATCGGATTTTGCTATCCCGGATTTGTTCAATTTCGCGAGAAAAGATATTACCAATCAATTTAAATTTATTAACGGATGGAGAATGACAATCAGATCCATCCTTATTTTGTTGTAAAAGGATTGTATTCACGCTAAAAGTGTATAGTGAGACAAAATATTCTTTCGGTGGTCTTACCATACCACCCAGGGATATTGTAAATTATATTTTACAGCTCGAAAATATTTTTATTGATAACATTAACAATTTAGTTTCTACAGAAGCAATTGAAATGACAGTGCAACAGTGAAAAGCAAAATGTAAAAAATAATTTATTCACATCCATGTAAAGCATTTTCGAATGATTATCTTTTAAAATTGTACATACGAGTTCGTATATACTATACCATAAAATTTATAAACCGTGATCTCAAAAATAAGCCAAATAAACAAAACATTAAGGTAAAAATACTACAGTACCTTTGAACCATCAGTTTTTAGTCATCTACGAAATTGCTACAATATGTGAAATCATTTGAAATTCTTTAGTAATAGTCTTACTAGTCTTTATTTTTGATATCCATTTATGTAACTTAGGACCGATTTCTCAATGTCCAATTAAATATTTATCTGCAAGATAACAGCAACTGTTAGATAAATTGTTTAAACAATTGAAGGCTAAACTTACGAAGTCACGTAAATCTTATCTGACAGTTGTATCCATAGCAAAGCTATCTGGCAGATACCTATCTGACACTTTAACTGGACATTGAGAAACCGGCCCTTAGTGCATTAGCAAAATAAACGTCATATTTGTATTTGTATGTCTAAATCGGCCGTCAATACATAGTTTTTCAATGACCCTCGTATATACGTACAACCCAGGCGTTAGCAAGTCCTCACTAAAAGACCCTCGTACTTGAGCAAAAACCAACGCAAAAACTAATTGGCGCATGCGGCCGCGGCATCGCTTTCATGTGAGTTCTTCAAAGTGCCGACAGAGAGTGATCCAACTTATATGTATTCCATAAACTTTGGTATAGCTCGGTTGCCTAATACTGGAACGTAAAAGCACGGCTTCTTTAGTTGAGTCGCGCTAGTCCTGATCAGCATCTAGAGGATACATGCCGCTATATTGCTCATAAGATTTAAATTTCGCATTACAAATTTCGCTCCATTCGAAACGAGGTAGCGCGATGAAAAATGACACGTAATTTCGCCAGGATTAAAGGAAATTGCTTTTTGTGCTGCGGATACATTTTACTGTTTGGTGAGAGCGGTTCAAAATTTCGTGGAATTTAACTGGGATCATTGGATAAAGTAATTTGTAATTTCGTATAATCTATTAGGGAAAGGATCAGAACAGATGAATTCTATCACTTTTAAATGAATTAGTACGAGCTAGCTGTACAGGGTGTTCATTTGAAAACTTCTCACCCCCGATTTTTCGAAAACCGCTGTAAAAACGACGAGACACGTCAAAAGATTTGTTAAAGATGCCAAAGTTTTACCGTCGTCAGCGCATTATCGAAAGCTGTCATGATATCCTACAATATGTTTTTGTAACTGCCCGTCAGGATTTTGAAAATCGCCTTTACGATTCTTTGGCCAATAGCGGGCAATATTTGAACACTTATTTCAGTAAAAAGTGATATTTTTGTATATCTCTACTCTATTTTAGCAAGTTAAGATACATGAAGATTCTAATTTTCTCGAAAACGAATTCACCGATTTAAAAAAATCAAACGTCAAAATAACGTACTTCAACATGCTTTTAAAACAAGGTATTACTCGATACCCCTTGTCATTATAAATTATTCAGGGGTTGATCCTGGAGGGATAGAGTAGTTTTTGATTAAAAAGTTGTCTTCCTTGACAAATCTTTTGACGCGTCTCGGCGATTTTTCTTTAAGTAGGCTGTTTTCGAGAAATGCATGGTGGGAAGTTGAGGTAGCGAAAAGAAAAAATTGGTTACACATACAACTGCAAGCTTGGCAAGCATTTAAATGCAAACATTTGGTTTGAGCTTGCATTATTTTCCTTCACTACAGCACGATACAAGTACGCTTGAAAATGTCCAGCTTGGACGGCGATGCGCTTGTTTTGCATGCTTTCTTCCTTATCTAAAAAAATGCGAAGAAATGCAGTATTTAGCGTAAGGAGTGGTTAATGAAAAAAACCTACTCTCCAACCTACTCTCATTATTGTCGTAGCTATTTAAGGATGTATCCTAGAGATTGGCATATCTATCTTAGAAAGAATGAAAAACGTATCAACCTTTTGTCACCCATCACACCTTTAATTGAAAAGATGGTTACTATCATGAGAGATGCCACAACCTCTCACGAAAGATTAACAGCAGCATTACGGTTTCTCGGGACTGGAAGAAGTTATTAAGATCTAAAATACTCAACGATTGTTTCACCATAGTACTTCTACGGCAACAAAACGCTTGTCTGTACAAGCTTGAAAAATTAGATTGCAAATAAGGCATTTGAATATCAGTACGATTGCGACGTGATCGGAAATGTGAAAAATGTAAAAAACTTTTTTTTTCAGATTTTAGAGATTATTTCAGGAGATATAATATTGCTATCGCATAGGTGGAAGTTGGGTATATCTCGAGGAAAAACTTTGAGTTGCTCTGTATAATTTAGTTCTGGTAAAATATAAAATTTTCCAAACTGTACCTAATATGCTACTATTTGTCTTCTTATAAAGAAAGTAATGGAATGATATTCTGATGTTTTTTTCATATATAATAAATACAGTAATTGTAATAATTCACAACCCTGTTGCGTGGAAAGTACTCAACGGAAACGGGGATGATCTTTGTAAAAGTAAAAATAAGTTACTAATAAAATTAAAATACGCTTCGATGGGTATAGGAATACAGGGAAATGGGTGGTTCCCAAAATATTCTTATTTTTCGATATCCAGATTTTTGCCCTTCACGCAAATTTGCAGGTGTTACTGTTCACCACATTTAAAAGTTATTTGCGATATACTTTTTTAGAATGTCGTTTTCTCTTCATGCTTGTTCAATGTCTCCAGATAATTTGTCCTAATTTTTCTACAACATAATCTAACCAACTTCATATTATAGTTTTGTACTTACAGTACTGACAACTGGGTCTGAAAGACTCCATACTCATTCATCCAAAACTTTATTGGTACATTCTTTGGGATAGGGTACGATTGCTGATATTGAACCGTCTCCTAAACTGAACCTTTACCGTTTTTGTTACCTCCATTAAAACTTGTCAATGTTGCCACACCTTGAACCTTCTTAGGGCTCAGTTGATGTATGGATTAGGACAGCTTATTTCAGATCTGTAAAATATTGAACATTTCGACCACATGCAAAGTAATATTTTATGAACTTGACGAAGGCTTCCAATGTAACTGAAACGATGTAGGTTTGTTCTTTCAATTTTATAATTTGTCCATTTGATAGCGGTATTTTATAGCGCTACCTAACAACAGCGTGGTTAGAAACCTATTTAAATATGTGGTTCATCTTGGTCCTCAAGCAAGGTCTCATACTGAACGGACGGAAGGACATTTTAAATTTCTAACACTCCTGAACATAAACGTTCGCGGTTCTGTTATGTACTGAGCGCAAGACTATAGTCTGAGTTGCAAAGGTTCAGTGCATGTACTGCCACACCAAGTTTTATTGCAAGTGTATTGGTATTGAACCAAAAAGGAAAATATTCAAGTCTTCATCTCTTGCGGTGCAGAAATATAGAATTATGGCTTATTTCCTTACAAATTTTGTTAGTGATTATTAAAAAAAAATATGATTCGGTACCTATTTACCAACTTCTCTAAAATAGAAATTAGTTCCCTCTAATTTAGTTTGTTTTTCTGGAAGTATTATACCTACTTTATCGAAATAAGTTCACTTTAATTTAATTTGTCTTCCTGGAAGTATTATACCTACTTTATCGACATCTGAGATAGAGATAAGATAAATAAAACAAGGATTTGTTTGAGGCGTAATATTTTCGTAATCAAAATGACATTTGATTTCGAAGGCATGTATGCTAGATCATACAGTACCCTTAAAAACCCACTTAATTTCTGCGTTAAACGGATTCTTATTCTATTTATACTATGCTCATGATTTGACGAAAAAAACAAGTTTGGGTATAACATCAAAGATACCACAAGATCTTTAGGTAAAATAGGAATATCATCTATGTAGGAAAACCTATGAGGTACTATTTGAAAAAAATAATGGGGGCGAGCTTTAAAGATAGAAGTACAAAAAAATATTTTGAATGCATGGTATGATAGGCACTATAGTATCTTTAGAAGTACAAATCAGTTCTTGCATGAACCGTCCTTCATTACGAAAATATCACTTGTCAAGGAAATTCTGAGACACCCGGTATACCGTACAGTACTTTTTTACCACTTCGACTTAAACAGTCTGAAACCAAATTTGATTCATTAGCGATTAACGTGTTGCCTATCAAAGACTACTTCCGACTAGCGCTTTAAGAGTTATTGCAGTATACCGATTCTTGACTGACAGCAGCAACAGCTAGTTATACATTCCGTTTCAACATTCACTAATTTTCAATAGATACCATAAAAACGTGATATTACGTTACAGCTATCTTTGAGCACTTGTAGCCCTCGATCTGTGCATAATTTCCAAGATGTAGTCTCGTGAGCTTTCTATAGAAATCAAGATACTAATGGACAAGCATTCATCATTCATGTTTTTATGCCGCGCTCTACGCTGGATTATTGTATTGTCATTTAAATTGATTGATTTGAATAATTACATCGAATAAATTGTAGAGTAATTCATACAAATCGATTTCGGATATCGGTTATGACAGCGGAGCGTTGTGTTTGATTGCCACCCACGCAAAACAGCGATCACGTCTGGGAAAAATAAGTATCGACTCTACTAGTGCCTTTTTGTATAATCACGAAATGACGAGTATAGTCAGGGTGCTCCTTAATCATACGCTAACATTTAATGGGATCCTACCTGATTCCCTATAAGAAAAAAACTTTTATACAGGGTATCCGGACATTCGACCGACAACGCTTGACGGGTGATAGACCTCACTTTTCTATGAACATTGAGATACTAACATGAAGCCACCTATGGCACATTGAACTCATTTAAATCATAAAAACTTTTTTCTGTGTAGTGCAACAATGTGAGCATCAGAAAAGCCGTTTCCTCGATATATTTTACGTAATAAAGGTATACTTTGGAATACATTTTGTATCACAACTGTACCCGTAATATATATAGGTATACTTTGTTTCAGTCACTAGAGTTCTCGTTCGATTTCGAGGTAACCTTTAATGAAATTTCCCTGCTAAGGAAAAAACTTCATATGAAGGTATGTCTTGAACGTCTAAGCTTCTTTTGAAAAAGATTCTTAGAATAACATCTGCTACACCATTCTAAATATCTTTGTAAAACTTGGCATGTAGCCTATTATACACGAAAGAACATTATCTGGTGTACCTATACCATTTTAGCTCTCACTGACTCACTGAAAAGAGCTTATGCAGAGCCTCTGTCTGTCTGTCCGTCCGTCCGTCTATCTGTATACAAAAGAAAGCCAAAACTACAGATGCTAGAGAAAAACTATATACAGATGCGGAATCAGCATGAAAAAACTAGTCCGGGAAAAATCCGGTTTTGTCAATATCGCTTCCGGTTCAAAAAAAAAATTGAATTAAATTACGACAGGTAACTAACGACGTATTACGTACGGTGTATTGATATTCATGAAGCACAGGCGTGCCCGAGCGGTTAAGACGCTAGGCACCAGTCCGAAAGGGCGTTAGTTCGAATCTCACTGCGGTCAACAACTTTTTTTTAAGACTAAATATTAAATTTTTTAATTACTAATCCGGTTTTTACAATATTATAATAAAATTAATTCCACAGTGAGAGCGCCGCTTGAATTTAATCAAGTAAATTTTTTCCTACTTTTTTTTTAAACTCTCGCTATGAGATAATATGCTTTGCATGTTTTTAGAAAAAGAAATGGTACGGCACTATCACTTTCTCATGCTAATATATTCTATTTGGATAGCTTAGTCACTTCTACATTTATTCTACAGTTATCCCTTTTGATATCGCTGTCAAAAGAATAGCTTTTTGAGTTGAAGCAGATTTTTTATATTCAAAAACCATCTTAGCGTCAAATCAACTTGACGTTGTTGTTTTTCAGAGTGGTCATGGGACCTTAGCTCTTGTGCTATGGTATTTATTTGTAATTCTGTCAGATGTGGGAACCCAGGGACCACACATGGTCAAAGAAAGAAGGGAGAAGAAAGTAAGGAAGAAAGATTGACGACAACGATGGGGCAAAATAGTTTAGAACTGGATACATTTTTTAAAATGTTTTGACAAGTCTTTTGAAAGTATCCCCGAGGGCTTATAATGCTTATATATTTCGGAAATGGGTGCATGGCAGGCGCAGTAATTAGAAACGAACAAAATATTTTAAATAATTTTCAAACTTCGTTTTTTTCATTTTAGGCCGGGTAAAATTGAAAAGGATTGGGATTGGGGTGGTATTCATAATAGGCTCTCAGTTGCCCTGTAAAAGAAAGACCTAGCGGCATAATGCACGTTTTTAACTCCATCTGAACATTGCCTTGCTTATTGCAGAAATAAAGGGACATACGAGTATTGCTTTAGATCATTCTGTATTGTGTAAGCTGGTAATTATCAAATTGATTTTAATGAAATTTTGACGCAGCTTTATTACCACGGTGAGGATAAAAAACGGGTATGGCTTTTAGAAATCGTGTTAGTGGATGCCCAGCGATAATAAAAAGAGATGCAAATATAAAAACAGCTCACACTCTGTTTTTAGGCGCTTTCGAGGTTTCTGGTGGTTTTCCAAATTTGTTTAGATGGGATAAAATCGGGGTAATTTGGGCGTAAGAGGCTGTGAAAGTGAAAAATTTCTTAAGGAATGATTCCACTGGATACATTTGTTGCACAATATTGTTGCGCAACATATTCGCAACACGTGTTGCCTATGTACATAGTGATGAAACGTTCACGTGAAACATGAACACAGTGTTGCGCGGATACAAATTTGTTGCGATGCAAATTTCAGTCGGCGCAGGTTCCATCTTGTAGCACCACGTGTTTCACATGAAACAAGGTAGGTTGGTTTCGCGTTGCTTGTTGCATGAAAATTTTGAAATGGCGAAGTGGTCAAGGAGCGAGACATAGTCTTTAATAACAGAATACGAGGCAAGAGCCGAACTATGGGATGGAAAAAATCCATGTAAGTTAACCAAGTTAACCATATATTTATTAACAGAATATATCACATGAAAAAGATGTTAGTTACGTAGATTTCAAGAAAAAACAGTGTTCACAAAATATCATTGTTGTTTTGCAGTACATAAGGGTTCAAGAAAAAGGAATCAACATCTCCAAGTATTGGCCAAAATCTGCAGCCGTACCGTTGACGATGTAAAAAGAAAAATACATTCACTTCGTTCTGCGTTTTCCCGTGAAATGAAAAAAGTTTCCATTAAAAAAAGTGGCCAAGGAACAGATGAAAATTGATTGAGAATTATGTAATTGATTTCCTCATCCGGGTATCTTTTTTACTTATCTTTACAGAGATTAATTCTAATAAGTGATCAAAATCTGCAGCAGACATACGCAAGAAATTTTATAGAAATTAGGATCTCCAGTTCTGCCATCAATTGATTATATGCCCCTTGCTCATTTCTTTTTGCAATCCAGTCACGGACCCACATTCTTCTTTAAGTTTTTTTCTTAACACCCCTTCGCCTTAAATTTGTAAGGACAATAAAAGCGGCAGCAATTTGTGACATATTTAAAAAGCCAGTACACTGCTGACTATCCACCACAAAGGCACAACCACAACTGCTACCATCGACAGTGGACACGATTCATGAAACATTTGTAGCATGTATCCGCGATACCATGTTGCACGTACATATGTAGCGTGCAACAGACTGATAAGTGGACACATCAAGGAAACATATGTAGCACTGAACGAGATTTGTTGCGCTACAAAAGTATCCAGTGGACTCTTACCTTTAAATTCGTAATGGGATCTTCGTTGCCCTGTGAAGGAACGACATCATAATTATGATCATCAGCTTAATCCGAACGCTGCCGTACCCTAGACAAAACATAATTTATGAAATTATAGATAATTTTGTGCATCACTAAACTGATAGCAATGAAATTTCTAAGCCGTGCCGTGGGCCGTGGTAGAGGTCGTAAAGTCTTTTTGAAAATTGTGTGAGTGGTTGTCAATCTAAATGAAAGGACACGCAGTACAATACAAAAGCCATTCAAACCCTGTTTTTGGGTACCCTAGGGATCTCTGATAATTTTATACTTTTTAGTAGAATGGGCTAAATCAACTAAGGTGGGATGAGGTATCGGATAAGGTGGTTGGGCAACCCCGGAACATTTAATTGCCCTTTAAAGATTGGATCAGAAAACTAACCTGCCATGTGACTGACTAGAATACCAGTTAAAGATTGTTGAATAAAACTGTGTTGCCCTAGTTCCTCTGGAGAGAGATGCATGAAACTATTTACAAGAGTTTTTTTGTTGGATATTTTTACGGGTGGGCGGGTGATGATTTGGTTGCAAGGGGATGTCAGACTGTAACTTCATGCTATGGAAAATAATAAAACAGTAACATCATAATGTCTTGGAAGTACTGAGTCAATCAGCTTGACTTAATTTTTTTAATTGACCTGCCAAGTTTACATTTCTAACATTGACCTAGAAACTTAAAGCAATATTGTTCAGTGGAGGTCCACATAACGGATCACCCAATCGAGACCAAATTTAGCGCAACGAGGGTGGCTGTGTTAAGTATGCCGCCTTTAAATGTCACCCCGAGGCATAAAACATGGCCGACGCGGAAAATTACGTTGCTTTAGTATTAATAGCGTCATCTGGCCTATACGTCACGGGAGATTTTGTGCGGGACATTGGAGCGTTGAAACGTTGCAACATTACTGAGCAATATCCGGGCCAAGTGCCAATTTCAGGGCCGCCCTTGCTGCGGTATTATATTTTATGTCGCCGGTTTCATTGCCTCGGGTTGGCCTATTCAAGCCATGGAAATGCGTATGAAGTAAGCCGAGCTACTAATAAAGCACAATAAGGGTCGTCGTATAGTTTGCGGGCGGAAGTTGTTCAGTTATTTGTACTGAGAGGAAATGGAAAAGAATAAAAATTGAGAGAATTAGATTTGTGTCTTACTTTTTACTCTTCAATCAAAAACAGTTATGAAATTATGGACAATATACATGGTGTTCTATGATGAATGTAAAATAGTTTAGGAAAAGACTTTGCAGCTGATTTCCAACAAAAAGGTCATAAAGTAAGGTCCGGTTTTCAACTGTTTTACAGATTTTCATTAAAATGCAGACCTCCAAACGAAGGCCCTAATAAAACAAAATTTTATTGTCAGTTTTTGGAATTTTTGGTATTATTCTTTAGAAAAAAGATAAAGAATACCACCAACAATTCCAAAATCTGTTTTATTAGGGTTTTCGTTTGGAGGTCTGAATTTTAGTAAACATTTCTGAAACTTCATTTATTTCTGAAAACGTTATGAAAATCGGACTCGTATCCGACTTTTTTTGTTGGAAATGAGCTTACAGTCTCCTCCTAAACTACTTTCCATTCGTCATAGAACACCCTGTATAATATAAAGCATCACGATATGTAAAAAATATGTACACATAAGGCACACGGGTTAACCAGTTTACAATTTATGTGATGTTGACGTTTAGAAATGGATATGGATAGGATCAGCTCACTGTTGTACGGAAAGTGATGACGCTAGTCAGTTCAGTATCATATGTTTGGATCTGTTCAACCGAGATGAAATGCAGGATAAATAGCCGATTAGCTGTCAGCTGTTTTTCTTAACCTGCGTTTTGCGTTCTTTTTGGTTGTTCGTTATGAAACAAATTTTCCGTTTATGTGAAAAATACCAATAAACTAGCTTTATAATTACTCTACTACTGATATCAAAGAAATCATGAGCATCTTTTAAAAATAATTTGTCAGGCATAATTATTCAGACGGCTATAAGCCAAAAAATAATTTTGAGGATGTATAGGTTTGAGGAAAAAGTAAAAAAAATTAACCAGTACATCAAAACATGATTGTGTGGGTCGGTGTTGCCACATGACAGTGATCCATCGGTTCGGAAACAAGACTAGATCCAACTAGATAGTTTACTAGTCCTTGAACACCTGGTGCTAATCAAACTGGTCTTAGATCACTGTTTCCGTCAATGCCTAAAGTCATGCGTGCCTTTATCCTCTGAGAAAAAAATAATAGGTGTTATCAGGGTCAAACAGATATTGTACAAATATTATGCAGACCACCTAAATGCGCAACTGAATTTAGATGTTATGGACAAGTAAAGCTCCAAGAATCAAAAGTTTAACTATTACAACAAGAAAATAGTATATTGTTCAACGAGCGGTAATGAGGATAATAACTCGCTCAGTTGAAGTTTGCAGCAAACGAGTTATTACCATTACCACAAGTTGAACACGATACTTTATCTCATTCCGTTAAGTTAAACAGCCATTACCAAACCACTTCTGAACAGGTTATACTACCTATAAATAAACAGTGTGAATTATTTCTCATAACTCACGGTCCAGCCGTGGGTCATGATCACCGCCTGCTGGATACTGGATAGACTCATATGTTGGAAATTATTATATAGACGCTATAACACAACTGTAAATGTCGCTATGGAATGTCAAACACTAATTCGAACGGTGACAGTATTTATTTTAGTGACGAGATCTGAGGTTAAGTTCAAATCATTCGGTGAGGTTAAGTTGTCAATGTTGTGTAATTATTATGTATTTAAATCGTACCATTCATAGCTTCGGTCGTAGCTTAGGTATAGTATTCAACTGATGGTAACGGTAATAGCTCACTTGTTGATTTACAGCATGCGCCTACGACTCGTGCTGCAAATTTCAGCTGCGTAAGTTATTACCGCCATTACCGCATCGTTGAACAATATATTATTATCTAAGACCGTAGCAAAAATAGTACAATGTAAATGCATAACATCTACAAACTATTGCCACCAAAGTAAATACCATACACCGTTGGAATCAGGATTTGTCGTTTCATAGCCACTTTTTCAGTTTTTACAGTGTGTATTTAGTCATATAGTCCAAGAGGCCAGTACTGAAATCTAGTAAGCGTTGTTCATAACCCATGGCTAGAGCGTGATTAATGAAAAATTAGTCACGCTGTTCGCTTAAAGGCAGCATTTCCTGTTCAAAAGTAGTTTGGTAATCGCTGTATTATAACTGAATGGGATTAGATACAAAATTTAAACAGAAAATATGGACTACACTGACTATGACTCAAACATTGACAATGAAAAGCTGTCAAGGAAATTTGAAGTGATGAAAATGTGGCTGTGGAAGCGAATAACTCTGACAAACTCGATATAAAAAAGAATAAGGAAACTGTGGAAGGCAGTAAAGGAGTAGTAGCATTTTTAAGTCCGCTCTCATATAAATTTAAAAGGCTAATTTAATGAAACTGTTAAGTAATTACAAATAGTGTAGCATTGGGAATAGCAACAGCGGAAGTTTAAAGCTGTTTTTATATTCTAAAAAGGTGAATATTTTCTTATATGGCCATGGGTAAAAGTAAGTTATGCACAATGCCAATGTTGCCAGCAGAAGATGCATGCCTTCGTTCAAGAAAATCTAATTATGATGTAGTTGGGAAGTTTGACAATGCTAAATTTATATTGATTTTAAATACAAAAAGTGGATTGTGTCTCTTTTGTTTTGGATACTTACCTATACATATGAAATTGCACACTTTGTTTATTACTATTTCTAACATTGTTTATGAAGTCTCAGATACAGGACGATAAAATTCTATGCGTGGTCTACTCTATTTTACGGTGTCGAAGTATGGACGCCGTAGGCAACTATAGGCGTTGGAAATATGGACGCTGTAACAAATGCTGAGAGTGTCCTGGGTCGATCATGTGAGAAGTGAAAATGTTCTCTAGATTTAGCAGAACGAGAACTCTTTGAGGATAAGAAAAATAAAAATAGCTTACCTAGGACATATAATGCGTAAGTAACGCTATTACCTCCTGCGTCTCATTCTTCAAGAAAACATCAAATGAGAGAGAAGAAGAATTGGAAGGAAAAGCTACTCTGGCTGAGAAACATCCGACACTGGGCATGAGTAAGCAACATCAAGGAATAATTATAGAGGGCTGCATTTACTAGGACCTTTTGGTGGGAGAAAGGATGGGCACCTACGCACGGTACTGTAGGAAGAAGAATATGCTTTATTAGAAGGATTTGTATCAGAGTTTGATAGGAATACAGGTGTGACAAATAACGACGTTTTGCGTGCGTATCTTTTGACGTATTTCTAATTCAGAATCTTCGTCTTCTTTAAGTGCCGTCTCCTCTAAGAAGGTTGGCTATCATCATGGCGAGTTTTGTCTTAGATGCGGCTGCTCGGAGTAATTCTATCGATGTACAGTGATACCATTCTCGCAAGTTTTTCAGCCACGAAGTGCGTGTTCTCCCCGCACTTCTTTTTCCTTATATTTTCCTTGTATTATCAGTTGTAGAATATGGTATCTTTCTCCACGCATAACGTGACCCAGGTAAGAAAGTTTCCCCATTTTGATAGTTTATACTATTTCAGTTTCTTTATTCATACGAATTAAGATTTCAACATTTGTGACCCTTTCCGTCCAAGAAACTCTATGCATCTTTACACCCACATCTCGAAAGCCTCAAGTCTTCTCAGATCAACTTTGTTGGTTGTCCACGACTCCATCTTATAAAGGAGGATCGAGAAAACGTAACATCTGGCCAATCTGATCTTAAGTTTAATATTCAGATCTCCTGAGCAGAATACTCTATGCATATTTGTAAATGCAGCCCTAGCTTGACCTATTCTGGATCTCATTTCTCGAGAGTGTCCTCCAGTCTCGGTCAAAACGGTACCCAGGTATTTGTGCTCTCTTACTCTCTCCACTGCCTCATTGCGAACATACAATCTTCCTTTAACATTTGTTTGGCTGATTATCATGAATTTAGTCTTTTTGATGTTGAGTGAAAGACCTGTTTCTTCACTGTTGTTTACGATCTTGTCCATTATTCTTCGTAGGTCCGCGCTACTCTGAGCTATCACCAATGTATCATCGGCAAAACGGATATTGTTTATTATTTCATCGTTAACCTTTGTTCCCGCAGTTTCTTCAGATATAGCCTCTTGCGTAATTTTCTCTGAGTAGAGGTTGAAAAGTATCGGAGAGAGTACGCATCCCTGTCTTGCTCCTCTTTCGATTGTTATCTCGTCTGAGGATGAGTCTGTCACAAAAGTTGTGAACATGTTACTTGAATACTCATTTATATGCTTATTTTGAATTTAAAGTTCAATCACTAAACAATTAATTGAAATTAAAGTTTAATCAATAAACAGTTTCTTGGCATTTTCCACGCATATTCCAAGCTTTCTACGTTGCACATAATCTGGTCTCTACAGATAATTGTTATCTGATGCCTGATGCCAGGGTAGACTTAATGGCAATGCCCCTGGCTGACCTTAATGGCTGTGGGGGAAACTTTTAGGATCATTATAGATTTTACTGTTTTATTAGGTGCCCCACCATGGGGTCTGCTTTATATACACGAACAAGTTTCATTGCCTTTCGGGTTCTCTGCCTAACGGCAGACTTGGATGTGGGCCGGAGGGTAGCTTTCGGGACAGGTCTCATAAAAAATGCAGTAAAGTATATTAGCTCCGCTCTTCCCACTCACTGACACAGAGTTATCTTTGGAGTGCGCATAAGGTTCCTACTTATAGAAATTTTGGTGAATAAATAAGCAGAAATTTGGGCCTGTCGCCATTCGAACAAGCGGCTAGCCATAAACATATACAGAGTGTCCCACGACGAATAAGACATGCACTATATCGGAACTGGGCAGCACCCTGTATATGAATTTTGAATTTGTTCATGCTAGGCTTTTGGCAATGTGTATTGCCTACTTTGAAGCATGCTACAATCATGCATATTGTATAAAGAATGTCCGAGTATTCAACCGACAACGCTTGACAGGTGATAGACCTCACATTTTTATGAACATGAACACAAAGTTTTACTTTTGTTTAGTTCTTTCTTAATTATTCCATAATAAAATGATATAACGATCTAAAGTTACATATCAGGAGGTTTTTTAAGCCAAGCAATCCTAATTCTACCACGGTTTTGCTACCATGAATAGGGGGCGCCACCTATGGCACATCGACTCTTTTAAATTAACAAAACTTTTTTCCGGTTTGGTGTATCAATATAAATATTAAAAAAATCGTTTCCTGAATATCTTTTACATAAAAAAGGTATACTTTAAGCCGCTAGCAGCCTGTATCTTAAAAACTGAGCAATTTAAGGCTTCACGTTATATCTCAATGTTCATAAAGGTGTGACCCCAACCCCTCAAGCGTTGCCGGTCGAATTGTATACATTTTATCTCCTCTTGGTTGAGCTGATTCAAAGCGCTGCAGAAATATGTGATGCAACAAAAGAACGATGTGAATATATTGACAAATATTGATTAGCATTGCACTCTACAGTTAGAAAGTGTTGACTGGCTATTCAAACAGACAAAGTGTATTACTGCCACTTAAATGGGTCAGCATTTTGTGATCGTTTTGTTTCATTTGGTGCAAAATCTTCAAAATAATGTTTTAAAAATCTCCGTTGAAACTATTTGTTGTGTGTTATATTTTCAAGCCTCCTTGAGAACGCTGTTTTAGTTTATATGCATAAACTAACATTACGCCATTAAACTACCGACATTACATATTCAGGAATACTATAAGCCGTAATGTTTGTGAACTGCAGTAAAGGTCATATATAAGGTCTTGACAAAATGACCTTTTTGGAAGGAAACTGCATTTTGTTACCAATTTTTAGATAAACGCAACAAACAAATCGTTTCAAAACTTGATTTTGAGATTCTCCATATCTTTTAATATCAAATTCTGTAACACTGTATTACCTACAGTACTTTCTATATTTAATCTTATTTACCAAGATGTATGAATTATTATAATTAATAATATTACAAGTACACACCAATTGTCAAAAAAATAGACTGTATATTTCAAACTAACGTGAATTTTATTTTCAGGTGAGTGTTTAACCACAACGTTGTAACTCAGTATTGAACATTGGTAAGTTTTTCTATATTATGGTACAGATCTTTGCGATATATAAATATCAGCGTGCATTTCTGAATGTTATCAAAAATTATGTTTGATAAGAGAAAGTCTTAGACTTTATGACATTATGTTAGAATGGATGGATCTCACAAATGTAAGTATAGAATGTTAATAGTAACAGCTTAGTTTATGGTTTTTGAACCATGGTTTGGAGGTTATATCAGCGTACAGAAAATATTTTATCTCTCAGCTAAGTGTCTAAAAATCAAAGGTTACTCGGCTAAGATAAAAATTGTTGATATAGTGGCGATTTCTTTGTAGAATTGTGTTCATTTTACTACTTAAAAAATGCTTCCATCCAGTTGTTTATGCTTACCCCGAAATGAATTTAGCTTAAAAGTGATGCCACCTGAATAAAAATCTGAAATGATAGACATTTTTCGAAATAGCAGTGTATTGCAAGCAAGTGCAGGGAGATACATAGAAAAAGCTAAACTTAAACACATTAAAATTAATTCTTGGATGAATAGTATATACTACCATTCACGTATACCATGTCTTATTCTATGCACGAAGCTGTAATAATCTTAAACTAAGAATGTTATATCTTTGATCGTATAATAGATATTTCAATTAAAAACCGGGAAAGCTTTGGAAATAAGAATACCGAATATTTTAGATCAAGTATATGCTTATCCTGAAAACAGAACTCTAAATATATCACCGCATTCCACAATCTAGCGGCATCTTTTACGTTATATAACTTTGTATAAACACACAGATGCACATAAAATATCTACAAGGCTTGTGATGATCTGCCGATGTCCGTGAACCTATCAGATTATTATATTCTCAATGGCACTACATAATTATCAAGCTGTTCATATTCTTGGTTGAAGTAATAGGAGCTCACTTGGAAAATATGATATGCTTACTAAAAATTTAGGAAATACTTGGTTGAGGAGTACTGAAATTTTAGTTGTGAGGAAAATTATATTCTTGGTCAAAGCATATTTTTTTAGAACACGTATTGAAATCAAAAATACATTTTTCTTGGTTGAAATTAACCACAATTTAGCCAATAAGTACATTTCCTTAGACTTAGAAGCTATCTTCTTCGCAAGTATTTCACCACAAGGTTATCAGAATTCTTGAATTGAAAATTTATTTTTATGTGTGTATAACAGCAACTTTCATTGAGAAAGAAATGGAAATAATTTGTGATACGTTCAATATGATGGAACGTAAAATTCCTTCGCTTATTGCTCGTAGCAAAACACACTCCTTTCTCTTCTCTTTTGAACAATCTCTTTCGTAGAAGTAAAAAAAATGCCAGGCCTACTGTTTACCGGAAGGACGTAGGGTGACTCAACGTAGCATAAATACAAGATGAAGCTCTTAACATTCGCCGCTATGTTACTTGTTGTTTTCCTACACGCTGCCTGAAAATGACGCGCACGTAGACAACTCGTTAAAAGTTTGAAATGCTCTGGAGTGAGCTCCGGTATATTCCAGGTAACAATGTTGCCGTTCCGGTTACAGCAAAATTAATGGTTGAGGGTAGGGGGAGCACCTGGAAGTAGGTCAATCATGAAAAACGGCTCAATTTTGCCACCAAAGGTTGACGAACAGTTGCATTAGTTTTGTATAAAGCAATAAGCATAAGAATAAAAATGTGTTTCCTTTTCCAGTTTGCATAAGTTCCAAAAATCTTCTAAAACACCAAGCAGGATTTCAAAGGCTAAGGTGAACCAAAAAATTCACTTAATATCTCGTTATACACAGGATCTCCAATAAATGGAATCAGGCGATCGGACATACATATTTCAAAGTTATCCAGAAAGTTTCTTAAAGCGCGTTCTCACGAGGCAGCTTTAGTTAACCGACTATACTTGATCAACAAAAGTGGAATACGACTTGAATGAGTTTATAGTTCACACATTTCAACAGAAATTGACCGATTGTTTCAGTTGATTGGCAAACAAGTACATGTTCTTTTTTGTACATTGTTCTGATAATCTTAACATTGTTCTGATAATCTTAATTTTATTTTTCACATTAGTAATAATAAGGCCAGAGATATCCATTTCCTTGACAGTAGAGCTCAGAGAATTTTCTAGAGCATCTTTCTATTTTAATTATCCGTTCCATGATTCCAAAGGCAATCATTTGAAGCTCATTATTTTATTAAACTATTTGACTTTTTAATCTTCTACAGGAAAACACACACGAGTAGGTATAAGTGCCGCGGAATGTATTAAGCGCTCCACACTGGTAACAAACGAACGCCAGTTCACACGTTTCAAGCCAAGTTTCAACTTGAAAGCGATCGGTGATGATTCGTCAGTTTGACTGGGTCAAACTTTTGTTGATCAACAAAAAAGTTGATCAACTTTATTTAAAGGAAGGTTCTCACAACAGTTTTCATTCAAGTTTTGTTGATCAACTACAATCGGTCAACTAAAGTTGACTCGTGAAAATGCGCCTTTACTATACTGCATTCACTGAAGAAAAGGAGTAAAAAATTATTTCAAACCCATCTTTTGGGGCTTTACTCGGCTAAATCGAACTTAGTTTTTCTGTTTATAATAACATCACTGCTCTCAGTATACAGTTTTGTAGACGGTGTGCATATAACCCTTGACCATACAGTAAAAATTTACATATATTGTGCATGGTTACTCCGTTTGGTCGGTGGATAAGGTATAGCACTAAATCTGATACCTATATCACAGAGCACACCAAACAATCAGCAGATTATTGCCGGTTGGCGGCAACCATAAGCGCATCCCGCCATTTTGGTTTAGAATCTGTCAAAAGGGGGATATATGTCGGTAGCCACCTCGTTCGTATTTGCTGAGATAAAATGCATAGGCGTACGCTGTGAGATTTTGCATACGCGGTGTTGCTAGCATAATTATGATCTTTAAAGTGGATCACCAATGTGCTGGAAGTGTATCAGCTGTTAAACGTTGCAGAAGTATGTACTGAATAACCCCGTTAGATATATTTTTACGGATCGATTGAGACGACTTAACTGATTTGATAGGTAACAGCTGATCAGCCAGAACACTTTCAAGCTAAATTTTATACATGCCTATGTCTTTGCAGCGTTTAACGCATACGCATCAAGTCAGCTCAATCAAGCGAATGTACCCCTTATCCTTACTTTTTTACTACTGCCGCCATATACAGGGTGGGCCAATAGTGCGTGGAAGAAGGATTGTGGGCTTACTGAAAAATATATCAAAAATCTGTCACTTGATCACGGTAGAGACCCTTGAGGGCTATAACGGAAAATATTTTCACTTAAATTTTGACGTTTATACAGGGTGATTCATATCAAAGTTATATTTTTTTGAATGGAATCCCCTATATATTATTGCATATTTGAATTCCTTGGTCAATTCTAGTGTGACTTTATGTATCACACATGGAACTTTAAATGAACCGTTTAGACGCAAATCACCATTTTTGGTATAAGTAGGTATCAGAACAAAAAATTGAATATCGCAGCGATTATAAAACTTAGAAGGCCGTGACTTTGCGGTATGACTAAACATGCAATGCGTCACCTTAGGCCGGACGGCTAAAATTGAATTCTTTTTGTACTTGGAGAAATCAGTAGATTAATTAAGGAAACTTCAGTCACAAATAACTTGATTTTTTCAAATCAGAATGCCTATTTTGGTTTAAAGAATCAAATGTAAAATCTGATTACCTTTCCAATGATGTTCATTCTTGATATCAATCTTTTTTAGTTTTCATTTTATTTCAAATTTTCAGTCAAATCGGTGTTTTTCAATTTTGCTGCATGCAAGCAACCTAGCAGGCCATGAAAAATAAACAAAAGCTCGTTAATATGGAAGAAACCAGCTAACTTAGTAGAAAGATGCAAACTAACTAGTGCAACGAGGCAAGATTATGAAAATTCCTTACAACACAATAGCTCTAACCAGAAACAATAGCGGTAACAAGAACGCTCATTTTTCACAGCCTACTAGCTATTAGCCAATTTCCAAAGTCAGTAAAAAAATATTTAATCAAAGGAAAACTACTAGTGATTGTTGCTGGCAGTAGAATATCTATGTCTTCTGAATAAATTTTCACATTTACTGCCATTAAAAGGTAGCCATTTCCGTGAGTCAAAAGTTATGATACCTCTGACTGGAACCCTTCAAATGCTTCAGTAGGTACTTCTACTTATTAGCAAAATCGCGAAAAGTGAAACTTGATTTGCAGTCTGTTTGAATTGTAAAAGATAATTTAGTTTGCAGAAAACTACATGAAATAAACACAATTACAACATAGCGTAATTAAAAAAATTCTAGCATTATTTCAATAGATGTTCAGAATGCTCCAGTTGGAGATATCTTCACTTTTGACTTAACTAAACGGAAATAACTAATTTTTTTATCCCATTAAATGTGAAATTTCATTCTAAAGATTACTGTAAGCAACAATCGCTGGTAGTTTTCCTTTTGTTTCAAAATGTTTAATCACTTTGGAAGGTTGTCAAGCTCTAGTAGACATCAATAGCTAGTATGCTGTGAAAAAAAAACACTCTTGCCATACCCCAGCCACTCATTGGCATTAGATATTTTGCGGCTGTTGTATCCGGTTAGAGCTAATATGTTGGAAGGAATTTGCATAATCTTGCCTCGTTGCTCTAGTTAGTTTGCATTTTTCTACCCAGTTAGTTGGTTTCTTCCATATTAATGAGCTTTTGTTTATTTTTCATGGCCTGCTAGGTTGTTTGCACGCAGAAAAATTGAAAAACGCCGATTTGACAGAGAATTTGAAATAAAATGAAAACCAAAAGAGATTGATATCGAGAATGCATATCGTTAGAAAAGTAATTAAATTTTACATTTGATTCTTTAAACCAAAATAGGCATTCCCATTTGAAAAAATCAAGTTATGTGTGATTGAAGTTTCCTTAATTAATCCACATATTTCTCCAAGTGCAAAAAGAATTCAAATTTAGCCCTCTGACCTAAGGTAACGAATTTCATGCTTAGTCGTACCGCAAAGTCACGGCCTTCTAAGTTTTATAATCGCTGCGATATTCAATTTTTTTCTGATACCTACTTATACCAAAACTGGTGATTTGCGCCTAAACGGTTCATCTAAAGTTCCATGTGTGATACATAAAGTCACACTAGAATTAACCAAGGAATCCAAATATGCAATAATATATAGGGGGTTCCATTAAAAAAATGTAAGTTTGATATGAATCACCCTGTATAAACGTCAAAATTTGAGTGAAAATATTTTTACGTTATAGCCCTTAAGGGTCCCTACCATGATCAAGTGACAGATTTTTGAAATATTTTTTAGTAAGCATACAATCCTCCGTCCACGCACTATTGGCCCACCCTGTATTATCCGTTGGGTAAAGGTTTTTATTTACAAGAAAGGGAATCTTGAGCTCTTGAGGTCATTCCCTCTTAGTTTAATATCTTTGAGTAGTTTAAGCCGTGGTTTTCTATCTAATGACACTAAACTTCCTTCTCGGTTCCGGAACACTAATGATACTCGTTGATTGCGTCTAATTTATTGAAAATGAATATATATGAATTAAATTTACTGAGTCAACGAAAATAATACTAACAAACCTACTTACGTTAATTTCAGATGTCGGTTACGTTTCTGTAATTTTTTTTTTGTTTGTGAAGCACCCTCTACGGGTTGAGAGAGCTGAATGAAACGCCGTGCAGGTCATTCAGCTTGGTCGCGTGACGCCCGGTTCAAAACGATTAATGGGACACCCTGTATAAAATATAAATATATAAAGTGATTAATTCAAGAGCTACAGGTACTTAAAGGATTGATTATAATATTGTAACATACTGTATATTATGGTATTCTGTATTTGTATTAGTTGTCATTGGTTGTTATACATGATGTAAAGTCAAAGTGCTAGGTTAGATCTTTTGAAGTGTAAACGTCATCGAATCGTCTAGAGTTTTCGAGAATGACGGATGGATTCTAGAAATGTCATCGAATGCTCTAGAAGGTTCGATGAAGCATATATAAGGTGCTACGGGTAGCGTAGGAGGTCAGTTGAGTTGAGTTGTACTTAAGATAAGGTTAAGAGATACTGTATCGAGTTGTGAAGTAAAACGGTGAAAGTTACTTCAGTTACTTTTTGTAGGATAAGGTCATTAATACAAAAACTCCTTATTTTTCTACTTGCGACGTTTCGGCTTATATTAAGTCATCTTCAGGCAACTAAAAACAATTGATGGTGTAGGCTATTAATACACAATTACACAGATTTACTTAAACTTAAACACCAGTTATATACAGAAGGAACCTACCAATGACTTTTAATTTTTTTTGTTTTATAAAAAAATTTTTAAAATAAAAATTAGATGGATGCCACTTGCTGAAACGCTCGAGTGATTTGATTTATGTTAAAAATATTATAAGACATGCACAAATATGTCAGATACAAGAAAAGTTGACTTACCAGAAAATCGAAGTTTTTATAGTTATTAGGAAAAAAATCATAAGAGTTTGACTAGATAAACAACTGGATTAATAAACACTGCCAACGGTATTAAAATATAACGCCACAAGACACGTACAGTAAAAACGAATAAAATTATAACAAACAGGAACAGAATGAAAACAGCAATGTGCCTACACACCAAGGACGGGTAGGTGGATGATCTGGTATAAGATATTAAGCGTTTTTCCGTCTAAAACATAATATTTTCATGTGTTTTTTTTCCAGCCAAAACCCATAGGCGGAGTACGGAAAATAGATAATATGATGTAGAGTTAGGCTTTGGTTCATCTATTAGGCAATTTTTTGATCAAATTATGATACACATTGCTTAAGGCGTTGATATCCTGTCTGTAGTTTACTGATTTGTTTTTTTGAATGTGGATCATCTCGCTGATTAGTCTTTTAGATAACATCTGTTGATTGCTCAAAATTGATGTTTTTTCAAAGTCAAAGTGATGATTTTCATTTTTCACATGTTGTACTAGAGCGGTGGGAGCAGAAATACTATTCACCCTACATTCATCCCTTCTATGTTCAGCTATTCTAGTTTTTATGTATCGGCCTGTCTGTCCTATGTAGCAATTGTTGCAATCCTTACAAGGGATCTTGTATACAACGTTAGATGTTAAATCAAAAGGTGTTTTTTCTTTTTTTGTAGTGAAAAACATTTTCCCTATTGTATTTTCATTGCTGAAGGCAATTTTTATACTATCAGAACTCAAAATTTGTCTTATTTTCTCCGATAAGTGCCTTACATATGGAATTTTGTAGTATCTGGGACTGGTAGTGAATGGCTTATTTAAATTATCATTAGTTGTGTTCTGATTAAGGATCTTATTAATAAGCGACATAGCGAAACTGTTATGCCAAAGAAAAGACCTAATTTTGTTTAAGGCAATTGTATGCAGCATCTGCTATGGTCAGAGCCCTATGCTTAAGGTTTTTAATGATATTAACTTTTTGTCTGAAACTGTAAAATGAATGGAAACTTATAAATCTACCAGAAAAGGTTGGCTTCTGATACCAGTCTACTTTTAGGTAATTATCAGTCGAACGTATGATTTTAGTGTCTAGAAAAGAGATAGCATTATTCTGCTCCACCTCTATAGTAAACTGTAATTTAGTGTGAAAGGAATCAAATATATTTAAAATGTCATCCACTTTGTCACTTGGAATAGCTGTAACTATATCATCTACATATCGTTTAAAGAAAGGGATCTGAAAACTTATAAGGCTCAAACAGTGTGACTGAAGCTTGGACATAACTCGATCTGCACAAATTGGTGACATACAATCACCCATTCCAAGACCAAAGGTTTGTTTATAGAAGGAGCCATTGAAATTAAAATAATTGGACTCAATGCAAAAATTGAATACATCTAAAAAGGCATCCAAAGATAGATTAGTGAAAGCTGAGATGATGTCCCATTTTCACTAATCTATCTTTGGATGCCTTTTTAGATGTATTCAATTTTTGCATTGAGTCCAATTATTTTAATTTCAATGGCTCCTTCTATAAACAAACCTTTGGTCTTGGAATGGGTGATTGTATGTCACCAATTTGTGCAGATCTAGTTATGTCCAAGCTTCAGTCACACTGTTTGAGCCTTATAAGTTTTCAGATCCCTTTCTTTAAACGATATGTAGATGATATAGTTACAGCTATTCCAAGTGACAAAGTGGATGACATTTTAAATATATTTGATTCCTTTCACACTAAATTACAGTTTACTATAGAGGTGGAGCAGAATAATGCTATCTCTTTTCTAGACACTAAAATCATACGTTCGACTGATAATTACCTAAAAGTAGACTGGTATCAGAAGCCAACCTTTTCTGGTAGATTTATAAGTTTCCATTCATTTCGCAGTTTCAGACAAAAAGTTAATATCATTAAAAACCTTAAGCATAGGGCTCTGACCATAGCAGATGCTGAATTCCATACAATTGCCTTAAACAAAATTAGGTCTTTTCTTTGGCATAACAGTTTCGCTATGTCGCTTATTAATAAGATCCTTAATCAGAACACAACTAATGATAATTTAAATAAGCCATTCACTACCAGTCCCAGATACTACAAAATTCCATATTTAAGGCACTTATCGGAGAAAATAAGACAAATTTTGAGTTCTGATAGTATAAAAATTGCCTTCAGCAATGAAAATACAATAGGGAAAATGTTTTTCACTACAAAAAAAGAAAAAACACCTTTTGATTTAACATCTAACGTTGTATACAAGATCCCTTGTAAGGATTGCAATAATTGCTACATAGGACAGACAGGCCGATACATAAAAACTAGAATAGCTGAACATAGAAGGGATGAATGTAGGGTGAATAGTATTTCTGCTCCCACCGCTCTAGTACAACATGTGAAAAATGAAAATCATCACTTTGACTTTGAAAAAACATCAATTTTGAGCAATCAACAGATGTTATCTAAAAGACTAATCAGCGAGATGATCCACATTCAAAAAAACAAATCAGTAAACTACAGACAGGATATCAACGCCTTAAGCAATGTGTATCATAATTTGATCAAAAAATTGCCTAATAGATGAACCAAAGCCTAACTCTACATCATATTATCTATTTTCCGTACTCCGCCTATGGGTTTTGGCTGGAAAAAAACACATGAAAATATTATGTTTTAGACGGAAAAACGCTTAATATCTTATACCAGATCATCCACCTACCCGTCCTTGGTGTGTAGGCACATTGCTGTTTTCATTCTGTTCCTGTTTGTTATAATTTTATTCGTTTTTACTGTACGTGTCTTGTGGCGTTATATTTTAATACCGATGGCAGTGTTTATTAATCCAGTTGTTTATCTAGTCAAATTCTTATGATTTTTTTCCTAATAACTATAAAAACTTCGATTTTCTGGTAAGTCAACTTTTCTTGTATCTGACATATTTGTGCATGTCTTATAATATTTTTAACATAAATCAAATCACTCGAGCGTTTCAGCAAGTGGCATCCATCTAATTTTTATTTTAAAAATTTTTTTATAAAACAAAAAAAAATTAAAAGTCATTGGTAGGTTCCTTCTGTATATAACTGGTGTTTAAGTTTAAGTAAATCTGTGTAATTGTGTATTAATAGCCTACACCATCAATTGTTTTTAGTTGCCTGAAGATGACTTAATATAAGTCGAAACGTCGCAAATAGAAAAATAAGGAGTTTTTGTATGAATGACCTTATCCTACAAAAAGTAACTGAAGTTCATCACAGTAGGTCAAAATCCTTTACAAAGGTGAATGTTACGTCGAGTTTGATTCCCTGAGTGAAGAAAAAGAGGCCGTCGTGACAATATGTACCCCTGCAGTTATAAGTGGTACAGTCCTTTAAGTACCTGTAGCTCTTGAATTAATCACTTTAGACCCCAAGTGTGCTAGTTAATTGGAATTGTTTTATCGGGAGGAACACAGAGAGGCACAAATTAATAATTCTGAATCGGTCGTCACGTGACCAAAAACAAATATGCACCTCATTTGGTAACACAATGACACGAAAAGACACAACATTTGCTCTAATTTGCACCCCCAAAATTATAATTATCTACTATTGCTCAGTTCCAATATATTGCTTGTCTTAATCATCGTGGGACACCCTGTATAAATTTATCGAATTTCACTCAGATTTTGCTGCATCCCTGTGTAGATTTATTACAACGTATTCTGGCCGCATCGCAGCTTTCCGTTCATTGCAAACATTAGACAATACAACTAATCACCCACTTGGCAACGTTGACGTGGGTTCTTTCTCAAAAGGATCTAATTAAGTCTCGCTCAAAAGACCAACACAAGCTGCCTCACGTAAATCTTTCTGAGCGCCACCTTTGTATCACTTTGTTTGTCGGAGAGGAGACTTTCCTTTCGCCTTTCAGGATGGCTAATCTGCATACCAATAGGCTTTAGCTCTTACTTATTCCAAGGAACGCTTAATGAGGAGCATAACTTCGGTTTCGTTTTTCTGTTTTGGCTCAGGATGAGAAGTAGATGGCTTTTTTATAGGAGGTATGTTATGAAACCCGGATTTTCGTAGTCTGCAATACATGGGCAACCGTAAGGAACGCTGCGAAAGGGATATGCAGAATTTTATATAATAGTCGCAGTATTTTGCTGTTTTACATTGAAATTACAAATTATTTTGGAAAGTTACTCATCGGTGTACTAGTCGGTGGATTATTTATTTTCCGATAAATGGCTAGCGTGTAGAGCTGTTACCTGGCAGTTAGAGTCGATCAGATTGCATTTTCTCGAATTTTTATGAAATAACGAGAATTTGCAAATCCAATTTATTTAAATAAATGAACGGGTTACAATTGACACTAATTAAAAAAGCCTGTCAATTAATAGCGGGTATGCCTTCATCTTGCGTTAATGACTGTTTTTAGTCGACGAGACATGCTTTGAGTTACATTGTGATCGATGTCATTCCATTCCTCCATTAGCAAGCTCTCTCAGTTCTGGGACACTTCTTGGAGCTGTTGTATGCCCTCGAATACGTCGCCCCATCTCATCTGACACATGTTAGACGAGATTCATGTCTGGACTAAGTGCTAGTCAATCAAACCGCCTAATTCCCTCATCCGCACCTCATCCTGATGTTCAGATATTCGATGATATTTTTGGTTGTGTGGGGTACAGAATTATGATGCATAATGCACCTTTGCGCTGTCAGGTAGCCATTCTGTATAAAGACCAATTCTGTGGGTGATTTTGAACTGATTTCCGCCCAAACCATAATCGAACCACTAACATGTGGAAGCCTTTGATCAATTCAAACTGGGGCATATTTCTGGGTCTCCTTCATACCCTCTGACATCTGTGTGACCCAGACAAAGACGGGATTCATCCGAAAACAGTACCTTGATCCATTCCTTTCAAAGTGATTTCGGGCAAAAGCAAATCATGTAATTCGATACCCTCGATGCAATGAGATGGAGACCCTGTAGCCATTCTTCGACAAGATAAGCTATTGGCAAAGTTTACGGAATACATATAAGTTGGATCACTCCGCAAAAATATCAAAACGGCCTGCCCCTTGCTCCGTCTCCCCGGTACACCGGTAGCAGTGTACCGACGTCAGGCGGGAAATACGGAGCGACGCAAGGTAGAGGTTGAACGTGTTTAACGCGAAGTGTATACAGTGTCTCAAAAATATCGGATTTTGTTATCACGGATTTGTTTGGAGGAAATGGATAATCTTTTTGAAGTTTGATTTTATCAATTAAATTTATTAACGGATGGAAAATGACAATCCGATCCATCCTTATTTTATGGTAAACCTTGAAATGTAAAGGATATAAATACAGGGTGTTTCACGATGATTAAGACAAGCAATATGTCGGAGCTGGGCAGTAGTAGAGAATTATAATTTTGGGGATGTAAATTAGAGCAGATGTGTCTTTTCTTGTCATTGTATTACCCAATGAGGTATTTGTTTTTGGTCACGTGACATTCGATTCAAAACTATTAATGGGACAGCCTGTACATTTGTGCCTTTCTGTGTTTCTCCCGATAGAACAATTCCAACAAACTAGCACAGTTGGGGTCTAAAGTGATTAATTCAAGACCTACAGGTACTTAAAGGATTGTATCACGCTAAAAGCGTATAGTGGGACAAAATATTCATTCGGTGGCCTTACCATACCACCCAGGGACATTCTAAATTATGTTTTAGAGCTCGGAAATATTTCTATTGATAACTTTAACAATTTAGTTTCTACAGTAGCATTTGGAACGACACTGAAAAGCAAACTGTCAAAAATAATTTATTCACATCCAAGTAAAGCATTTCCAGATGATTATCTTTTAAAATTGTACATACGAGTTCGTATATACTATACCATACATTTTATAAGCTGTGGTCTCAAAAATAAGCCAAATAAACAAAACATTAAGGTAAAAATACTACAGCACCTTTGAACCAATTTTCACCTATCTACGAAATAGCTACAATATGTGAGATCATTTGAGATTCATTAGTAATAGTTTTACTAGGTTTTATTTTTGATATCCATTTATGTAACTTAGTGTACTAGCAAAATAAACGTATTTGTATTTGTATGTCTAAATCGGCCGTCAAACCTAGTCTTTCAATGACCCTCGTATGTACGTAAAACCCAGGCGTTAGCAAGTCCCCGCTAAAAGACCCTCGTACTTTGGCAAAAACCAACGCAAAAACTAACTGGCGCGTGCGGCCGCGGCATCGCTTTGATGTGAGCAATAGCAATCGTGAGTTAACTCATTTATAGCAAAGATAATATACAATAGCAAAAAACTATCAAATTCTTTATACCACACCAACATGAAAAAAAACGATACGTTTGCCTTGCCAAAATTATAGTAAACAGATTTAATCCTGGATCAAGCCAACCTGAGAGAGATAGAGTAATAATGCATAAGGCTATTGTCAAAAAAAGTCGGTATTCGTTGGTGCGTTACTGACAAGGGAGATGCGACAGCAAAGTTGTTAATAGTAGACTAGCAAGACTGATGTATTGCCAAATTAGGTGCAACTAAGTATCACTTTATCAACTTATAAAAATCAGTTTCAGCCTATAATCATCTGTTCAATGTTTTTTTATACTGAAAAATATCTAGTACTTCTCTCAGCCTTATTAGGCTTGGTGGACCCATAAATAATGCTATATCTACTAAAATAAGCAAATGAAGTGTAAATGTATAGGCGACTGAAGCGCAGTTAATGTATGTTTGTTTCTCAATAAACTATTTCTCCTGTCTCCGTCCTACTCTATCAAGTTCTTTACTCTGTTTCATAGGTACGAAAAGAGGTGGATAAATGTGTTCCTTACTTATGACATGCATAGAAATTGGGTTGAACAGCACGAGTAGCAGTACAGTTATACACAGAAATAGTCTTATTTGCAGCCAAATTTGACGCAAAATGTAATGGACAGGCAGCCAACACCTTATTGTTTAAAAATACTTACCAGTGTCTTGTAAATCGACTAATAATAATTGTACAATTGTAAAGTACAAATACATTTATTTTTCCTTAAAATCCTTAAAATCATCAGGTACTGATAAACTAAATTTTAATATTAGAGAGCTCTGAAAGCTTGCCGTGTTTAAACAGATAGATATTCATTGTACCCGTGAATGCATAAAACATTATTGGCGGGTCAGATTAACATATATTTTATAAACATGAGTATTTCATAGTCGATGTATACGTTGATCATGATAAATATCAGGATTAAAGTAAACACTCCTCCATTGTCACAAATGAAAAATAATTAAATAAACAGAAAACACGCAAAGACACTCATAAAACATAGTCGAACATTCATTCCTAACTACAAATAAAATGTTCATTTAAACTCAGTAAAATTGTAGGAAGCGATGTGTAATAAAAATTAGGAAAGTATTTACTTCAGTAAATTCAAACGGCGATCTCACTGTGGAATTTGTTGGTATAAAAATTTAATTTTTTTTCTTATATTGACAAAAATGGATTTTTCCCGGACTAGTAATGAACAAATTTAACATTCAGTCTTAAAAAAAAAGTTGTTGCCGCGGTGAGATTCGAACCCACGCCCTTTCGTACTGGTGCCTAGCGTCTTAACCGCTCGGTCACGCTGCCTGTGCTTCAGGAATATCCAAACACCGTACATAGTACGTCGTCAGTTACCTGTCGTAATTTAATTCAATTTTTTTTAAACCGGAAGCAATATTGACAAAACCGGATTTTTCCCGGATTAGTTTTTTCATGCTGGTTCAGAATCTGTATTTAGTTTTTCTCTAGCACCTGTAGTTTTGGCTATTTTTTGTATTCGGACAGACGGATGGACGGACGGACAGACGGAGGCTCTGCATAAGCTCTCTTCAGTGACTAGCAGTGAGTCAGTGCTAAAACTACACCGATGATACGCCAGTATTAAAATATGATATAAAGCTTAACTTAGTAATATTCGGTCATATTGCTGACATGCACATTATGTCGGTAATATATTAGAAATTGTCGGTATCAGAGAAGCTACACTACCGAGCAATTATAGACAGGTAATATCAATCACTTCAACATCCTGGACGCCTATGATGAAAGGCCGATATATTCAAATTAGGTCGCGAGGTATGGGATGCGTATGGGGTAAAAAAAAGTAATTCCACCCTGATCGCGTTCACGAAACGATGAGCGAGGATCAATTTAGTATTAGGGTGGAAAGAGTAGGGCTGTAATGCTACGGTGTAGCGTTTTAAATCAATGTTGTTAACGATAAGCCCAAATAAGCTATCAGAAGCAGGGAGAAACAGAGTGCAATATAAGAACTTACCGCTCTATGGAAGCCTTTGACAGACTGGCCTGCGCAAACCTAAATGTGACATTTGAAATATCTGACATTTTCACTTTCCGGGACCCCATCTCATATCATGACATACAAGCATGGTCTGTGTCACTAGGAGGATGTGCTCTTTACTCGCATAAACTGCAAAACCGTAACTAGCCTTATCTTATTTATTTCCAATGCAATGTTTTCTGGAGCACATTAACTGTATGGAGTCAACTGTCCATTTAATACGTGTGTTTTTGCCACGAAACAGATCCAATACAGACTAACCAAATTGAGTCACAAATCTCCAAACGTTCCTCAAATTTTATAGGATATCAGCATTTCGAAAATTTGGAGATTATAAAAATATTGAGAACATTTTGAAGATTTTGAATATTTTAAAAATATTGAAAATTTTTAAAATAGGTACTATAGATTTTGAAAATTTGGAATATTTGGAAAAATGAACAAAAACAGGGCCGAAGTATGGAGCGTAGAAGCGGAGGCACTTCAAAAGGTTCCACATAATTTTTGCAAGGATATTATTCATGCTGTTTATACTGTGGCTGCGATGGAATGAATATACCATTTGAATGACAGTATCCTATCTAGTGTGACACCTAGGTAGTTGGGTGTGGGATTATAGGGCAGCAAGGTGGCGTTAAGGCAGATCTTTATCTCTTCTCTTTGTCATTTTATTGTTAAGGTGAAAACACGATCTAATTATTTTGCTCATACTTGGCTTTAGCTTCCGCCTGCTGAAGTATGATCCCAGGGTTGATAGATCGGCAGTTAGTGTAGACTCTAGAACCTCAAAGTTGGTATTTCTGTCCAGGAAACAGATGGTTGGGTTTAGGTCAAGAAATGATTGCCAGTCCGGCGTACACATCGATTGTGAATAGACAATCTCCGTCTTACGGTCTTATTTATTTATTAAGTGTCGTTGTTTGCCCTAATATACCTTGTATATACTACATGTGCCTTTTCACTAGATTTGACTCAAGGAGTCCATCACTGGTGTAAGTACTACCCGTTTATTGTATATTGTATATTGGGTTTTTTTTTTAATAGCAATGATCACCCTCCTTTTTAATTCGTTATTGTATATTGTCATTTTATATATTCAATTTTTATAACTGTAATGTATATTTGTCTGTTTAAATTTAACCAAAAAAAAAAAATTTTTAGTGCCCTGAAGATGGCCTAATAAAGGCCGAAACGTCGGCAAAACAGTAAAAGAGACTCCCTCTTTTTCTTGACCTAAACCCAACCATCTGTTTTCTGGATCACTAAACAATTGAGTTGGTATTTCTGTACGCTAGGGCCAGGTCATCTGCATACGCGAATTTCCGCGAGGATAACTGAGAAAGGTCCTGGGTATATACAGGGTGTCCGGTTAGTGTGTAATCCTTCCATATGTCGCAAGATATACCTGATAGTAGAAAATGTCAAATACAAAAGTTATTTGGTTACTTAAGACGCATGTTCTAAAAATATTTTGAAATATACAGGGTATTGCGGGAAAGTGGGATAGTGATCAACTTGATTTTTTTATACGGAACTATAACTTTTCCTTACATTTTCCTAGTTTCCATCATTGATCTCTATTGAACCCTAAAATATTTTTGGGATCGGTTGCGACGTTGTCAAGTTATAATTTATTTTCTATTAATTTCCGGATTTGCAACGTCGCAAGTCATACGTCCAAATTGATAAATTCCTTTAACTTTTCCCAATAATATTATACAGCGAGTACTTGAATATTAAGTGGATATTATTTTGGATGTTACCAGAAATTTGTATCTACAGGGAGTTTTTGGCAGAATTTTAAATTACGGCAATTTGAAGGTCATTTTACTTTGTTTTTTTAAATGTAACACCCTGTATTTTTTATTTTAAATGGAAATATCTACCAATACCCTATCTCGCCTTGTAATATTTTTTTTCGCGTTTGCGGCGTTGCCAAGTCATAAATTATTTTTCCAAATTTTGTGAACAAATATCCTCGATTTTAATTTATTTTAAATAGAATCCTCACAGAATTCAAAAACGCTGATATCAGTGTTGTCAGATTTACCACTTTTACGATATACTTCATAAATAGGGTATTCAAAATTATGACGTAAAATTAGTAAATCTGACAACACTGATGTTAGCGTTTTTGAATTCTGTATGTTCAAAAACCCCCAATTATTGAATTTCATCTCTCCAGCTGTGGCAGTTTTAGAAATATTTAGGCGTTCCGGTACCGTTGACTGAAACAGCGGTGTTGCGGTGTGTGATTAACAGAAACAAAATTTTGAAATTGTGAGACCTTACTAAGTTCGATATGTGCAATTAATTGCAATAAAAATAAGTAGAGGATTCTATTTAAAATAAATTAAAATCGAGGATATTTATTTAAAAATTTGGAAAAGTAATTTATAACTTGGCGACGTCGCAACCGATCTTAAAAATATTTCAGGGTTAAATAGAGATCAATGATGGAAGCTAGAAAAGTGTAAGAAAAAGTTATAGTTTAATATAAAAAAATCAAGTT
Source organism: Callosobruchus maculatus (assembly GCA_951848785.1). Classification (NCBI taxonomy): domain Eukaryota; kingdom Metazoa; phylum Arthropoda; class Insecta; order Coleoptera; family Chrysomelidae; genus Callosobruchus; species Callosobruchus maculatus. Next base: position 8,003,163 of record CATOUR010000100.1, read on the forward strand.
GATCACTATCCTACTTTCCCGCAATACCCTGTATATTTCAGAGTATTTTTATAATATGCGTCTTAAGTAACCAAATAAGTTTTATATTTGACATTTTCTTCTACCAGGTGTACCTTGCGCGATATCGAAGAATTACACACTAACTGGACACACTGTATATTGAACAAGACGGGCGATAGGATATTCAGATGTCTCACTTTGCAGTATTGGAGCTCATAACAACCTGGAATGATCTGGCTGAAAGCATATTGTTTACTACGGTGCCTACTCTTTTGCAGAATATGAGCTTGTGTAAGAGCCCTTCTCTTCAGGCAGTGTCATAGGCTGCGGTCAGGTCTACGAACACTTTGCCGGTCTTAAGGCAACGTTTCAATAAAAGATGTGACGCTGAGTATCTGGTCACAGCAACTACGATTCGGCCTGAAGAAGACTAATCGCTCTAGGAGTTTGAGACAGACGCTGAGTAACTCGTAACACGGTAGGGTGATAGTTCTCCATAAGTTCGCTGTCTTCCTGACTTCAGTATGCCAATTATCTTAGATTTATTGAATTCTGGAGGTTGTTTACCAGTCATTATAATACCTGTAAAGAATGCTCCCAGCCACTCTCTTGCGCTTGGCCCACAGTCTACAGTGAATTATGAATTTTGGAAGAATTCCATCAAAACCTGGGGCTTTGCCCGCTATCGTGCATTCGATGGCGGTGCCTATTTCATTTGATGGGAAAGGCTTGGAGTATTCAGGAAGCGATGTGCTCGTACTCTTCATATATCTGAGAGTCTCAGTTCTTTCTTTATTCCCCTTGTGAATTCTTTATCTGTCTATTTATTCAGATAAAATCCTAATATCGAAATAAACTACATCGTCACATTAAACTAGATATCTAGAAATTCATAAAACGACCTTGAGCTTTTCCGTCGCATCCATCTTGCGTCTTTTGTGGAACGCTTAACGTGGCTCAGGCATAAAAAGAGGAGCTTTTTCGCTAAACCTGTACATATAGGAATATTTGTATTCTTTGTGCAGCGACATCACGAGCAGTTTTATTGAAATCCTCCCGATTCCGCAGCATTTTCGGCATTCCTTCGCGGCTCGAACGGCGGGCGTTTACAATTTTTCGGCCCCGGAGTTGCTCCGGTTAAAATCGAAATACGTGCCGCGTTAATCCGAGTCGTTTAATCTGCAGTTAGCATTCCGCCGGAGACCTGAGACGCTACAAGAGGAATTAATGTCTGCACTGAAAATAGATTGAATCCCTACTTCCCACGCATAAATATAGGAAAGTTTTTAAATCACGAACTAGAATTTTGGGACATACCACGCATAAAGCTGAGTAGAGTGGCTGTATTCTTAAGCAACTTTCAAGTGTTTTCTGTTATTTGATGCTGTGGTCTGTTGTTTTCTGGTGTTTTTGCCGTTGTTTTACTTTGTTTCCCGTGGTTTTTTTAGTTTAGTTGCCCTAATAGTTGCTGCTCAGCCTTGATTATTGTGCACCCCCTGTGAAACGGATCAAACCGAGTCCCATCCTAAATTCTTTGCAAACTGTAAGATGCATTGGGCTATGCTCTCCTGTCTTCACTTTTGGCCTATATTCATGTAATTCCTGCTTTTACTCAAGACAGGACAGACCGACAGACGCAGATAACATGCTCAGCTGTTTCCTCCGCCTGACTGCACTTCCTTCATAATGAGGTTGCCACTTCAATCCTCAGCTTTTGCAGGTGTGCACTGAATGTCCGATGGCCACTTATGTATCCAACCACCTTGCGTAGTTCCTTGCTGCTCAGTCTGAGAGCGTCTGCGGTATTGGAACAGGAGGGTCCCCTCATCATCCTCTTAGATTGGGCAATTCCCACCACTCTGTCCCAGATCCTCTGGTGTTCATTTGACACCCAACTGGTGGAAGCTGTCCGTACCATGATGTATGATATACAACATTTCGGTTTCTTGCTGTTGTTTTCTGTTTTCTTCTGCTTTTTCCGTGGTTTTCGATTGTTTTCTGTAATTCTCCATTGTTTTCAGTTGCTTTCTGTTGTTCTCCGTTGTTCTCCGTTATTTTCTCTTGTTTTCGGTTATTTTCTGTTGCGCTCCGTAGTTCTCCGTTGTTTTGCAAGTGACACCTTTTGGAAAATGCAGTGGCGGTGTCGAAGTTAAAAAAATATTTAAAATTCTCAAATGATCTCAATCACAAAGTTTTCGATTTTAAAGCATTTAAGTTTCAATTTTTAAAATTTCATAATTTTGAGATTTTTTTGAATTTCGAAAAAGTTTAGCATTCCACGAAATACGCGATCAATGCGACGGAAAACCTCAAGGTCATTTTATAAGTTGCATAGGTGTAGATTATTTTGAGAATTGTATGTAAAGAATATTTTTGACCGTTCTATGTAGGATGGTCAATGATCTATTGTCAAGCACTACAAACACAGAATCTTGCGGATGACAGTACTTGGCACGCAGGCATCATGAACAAGAGACCGATATTGGTGGTAAAGCGGAATGCAGAAGGCTGGCAGCAGCAGATCAGTACCGCTTGGGGACTCAAGAGTATGATAAATTTCAATACTTCCAAAATCCAGTACAAAAAGTACCCAAACGAGCACCCAATTGTAATGAGCAATTAGGCGCTGACAAGAAGTCACCCTTTCAAACCTTTAGGGGTCACATCACAGAAAACGTTGTATGGCATGAACACGTTTTGTCAACTGCAACGCTGGTACTGTATAAAACTCAGATAAAATCTGGCCTAGATTACTATTCGTATAATATCTGAGGAGCCGATTTCTACTACCCTGTCCATACTTGAGGCAGCTAAGAGACAGCAATTCGACCCCGCCTTAACGCGCCACCTCCAGTTGCTTTTTCACCGACGTGAGGTTGGTGACTTCTCGCGTTTCTACTGATACTTATTTTGCATCCGCCACTCTGAGTTATCCTCTATAAGGTTTGTTCCCAGGCTATCCAGGGCTTCAAACGGACTGCTAAAAGATGGAGCTTGCCGGTGTTGGCGTATTCAAGTCCCGCATCATCAAATTTTTCCTAACATAAGCTCTCCATTGCAGCTGCGGTAGTCCTTCGCAGTTTGCGCAGCTGTAAAAAGAAAGTTAAAAGTACATAGTACCTATCAAGAGAAGTTCACAGGATCAACATATTGTAGAATCAATGCTCCACAATTACTACTTACTTCACTGACTTGCGATTCGAGTCAGACTTATACGAACAGAAAAGCATCGTTCAGATAATAAAACAACCATTTTTGTATGTTTACGTCTGTAGGACTGCGTAGTTATGACATGCATTATCAATTTAATGTTGTCTATCAAAAATTCTACGACTGATAATAACAATAAGGTAATGTAAGGTATGTGACTGTATACGTAAGCAAAACCGGCCGTGTTGAACGAAATTTGAGCAATTTTAAATCTACAAAATTGTCAAAATTTCCTAAATTAATACATAACCTCATGTTTTCATTTTTCATATACTATTAAATAAAAACAAAACACGATCGTCATGTTTGCAAATTTAATTTCATGTTTTGCAAAAAAATGCAAACCTTGTTCCTAAATTCATCGTAGTTCTTCTTTGACACAGAACAGAATATAGCATGTGATGCAGCAATTCAGTGGCAAATTCATTTATTTAAAGAAATTGATTGGTTTTTGTCTGTATGCTCTTTATGTTTATTATTCGAAAAATGTACTTGAATTATATGCTGTGAAATATACGATTACAAGTAGTCGCGATGTAAATGTGTTTTTATTAAGTTGCGCATGTCTGATTCATATTAAAAATTTCAGGGATTTGGAATAGTTGATCATCACTCCGATTTGTTAGAAGTGCATATTTTGCTGAGTACATATCCATATGACAGTTCTCTAGATGATATACGCTGAAGCTGGAAGGTTTTTCATATACTTTGACCCAGATTCTATAATATATACGAGCAGTAGTGTAACGGTAGTGTATCTGGAATGTATACGGCCATCCACTTTGTCAAAACTGCGCAGGGTGGCACTTAAATCCGTACGAAGCCGGTTTACGTAATGAAACAGGATCGATATGAGTGGCATTATATCCTTCTCACTCGGCCCGAAGAAATACGGCATCCCGTGTAGTCGGTAAGTGACTCCCTGGGGAAGAGCAATCCCGGCGACGGATGAAATACGTCTACCAAGCGCACTCTACTGTTATGCACTACTAGTCCGGTAATTCTACGGAAAACTCACAAAATCGATTCTGCTCGGGTGCCAAGGAAAAAAGTACGTCAAGCGGCTTGACTCAGTATTTGCCTTATTATCGCTTTTAAGAAAGGATTACAATTTCAGTACAGGGTGTCCCATTTTGGGCACTTTTACGGAGTATCTGGGTTATTTTTGAAGATAGAGGGTTGCTGTTTTCGCAACAGTGTGCTATTTTTTTGTGAGACTTAAAATGCCGTCAAGAAAATTATCATGGCCCTCTTGGTTTTTGAGATACAGGGTGAACTCGAAAACTATCGATTTTGAGACTACCCTCGTGTCTCGGTTGTCTTTTATCTTATTGAAAAGTTTAGAAAAGGGTCTTATAGATTTTTTTCTGTAGAATCCAGTGGTGGAGTTTGATTTTTTCTTGCTCTAACCATTTTTCAGTTATGAAGCAAACATATATTTTTTAAATGGAACACCCTGTTTATTATTTTTTACATCAATCGGAAATAATTCAAGCTTTTCAAAAATATATATTAGTATGAATTTTTTCCGAAAACTAAGCTCAAAATTTCAGTTTTTACTTTATTTGTATCAGTAGGCCATGACAACAATTATTAAGATACAAGATGCTCAATACTTTTAAACTCAATTATTTAATTGTATTTTGTACGCTAGTAACTACTATTTGTGATAATGTTCAGTAAATATTACTTATTGTATTACATTTCCTACTTAAAGCCAAACATTATATCTGAAGAATATCAACACACTATTAAATTTCAATTTGAATCAAAATAAAAACTAAAAACATCGAAGAGCTTTTAGAGATGTTGGTTCAAGTTGGAGACTATTTTCTCAAATGCAAATCGGGCACAATTTATTATTCTTTTAATGACAATTAAAATAATTGTTGGTCTCCTTCGTGTTATGGCGATTAAAAATTCCCAAACTTGGATCCTGTGCAAATTTTGAAGTAACTTGTACGGATGGTAATTGTATTTTTTTAGAATTATTTCTGCAGTTGATTTTTGTACCCCTACAGCTTCTTCTTTGTGCTTACAAGCAGATGAATCTGTGCTTCTATGTATGTATGTATACGTTTGTTTTCCTTTGATCCCTATTCTCCTTGAAATAAGTTTTAGGACGTGGTTGAATAAAGGATCCGTACCTAACTATATTTATTTTTAGACGAGCAAATATATCTGAAAACGGTTGCTGTCTCACTGGGTATCTGAGCTGCCATTATTATAGAAAATTGACAATAATTAAAATGAAAACACAGAAAGACAAAGCTATATTTAATAACAATATAATTAAAGGCTGACAGTTTTTTACAGATTTATTTTTTTGTTTTTAATAGCCCACTATCTACTCAATATTATAATAACACAATATTTTTCATTTTAATGAGACTTTGTTATTCAAAAAGATGTATTTTTATTCTGTTTTTTAGAATTTGAGTAGGAAGTGTCTTGTAGAGTAATAACTGCTTAGATGCTTATTATTTATAGTTAATTAGCCATGGCCTACTGCTACAAATAAAGTAAAAATTATAAAATTCAAATTTTGAGCGAAATTTTCAAAATAACTTAATAAGAAAATATATGTTTGCTTCATAACTGAAAAATGGTTGGAGTAAGAAAAAATAAAACTACACCACTGGATTCTACAGAAAAAATTCTATAAGACCCTTTTTTAAACTTTTCAATAAAATAAAAGACAACCGAGATACGGGGGTGGTCCCAAAATCGATAATTTTCGATTTCACCCTGTATCTCAAAAACCAAGAGGGCCATGATAATTTTCATGACGGCATCTTTAGTTTCACAAAAAAGTAGCACACTGTCGTGAAAACCGCAACTGTCTATCTTCAAAAATAACCGAGATAGGTACCTCGTAAAAGTGCCCAAAATGGGACAACCTGTACAATCAAGTTAGACGTCTCCAGCGTACACATTTTGTGATGTTATAAAACCTACAGATGGGAGGTGGTGGAAGCCTTAATAAAGAGTTCATATATCAACAGATGTCGTTGTAATGATGAGTCAGTGATATGCAATGAATCAGGGAGAGAATTACAGGGTAAATCTTAAAAAATGGAGTCAATCTGATTGAGTCAGTACTTAACACACATCACGGCGGTGATACCATTTTATTAGTTTCCTATTGCATTAGGTCAGAAATCCTCTTGCAACCAAATCATCGCCCGCCCTTCCGTAAAAATACATCCAACACAAAAAGAATGTACATAGTTTCTTACATCTCTCTCGGTAAGAACTAGGACGACGAATTTTTTGTTTTGCAATCTTCGACAGATACCCTAATCACATGGCATGACGATTTTCCATTATACAAATTATATTATGAGTATCAATCTTTAAAGGGCAATGAAAAAAGAAGTAGATAATTATATTGTACAGTTTCTTTCTATTTAATTTCACGGCCACCCGGTTTTCAAAAACCATAGACTTTATCGATATTTACCACTGCATACAGTAAGGCTCAGAAATATCATTGTTATTAGTTCAGTGATGCACACTACAGAATTATCTTCATCAATATAATTTCGAAAATTACTTTTTGTTTAAAGTAGGGCAGCTTTCGGATAAAGCTGAAAAGTATATTGTGTCGTTCCTTTACACTGCAATGAAGATCCTACTAGAAATACAACAAATTTTTAGTTTCGCAACCAGCCACCCCTCAAGATACCCCAATTTTACTTCTTCCAAAACAATGTGGAAAGCGCTCTGGAAAGCCTAAATCGCCTCAAAAAATAAGTTTGAGCAATTTTTATATTTTTAGTTTTTTATTATTGCTGCGCCGCCACTGACACAATTTCTAAAAACCATACGCGTCTTATATCCATTCTATTCAAATTATTCAATAGTGTCCCCATTATACAATGAAAAACGTTCCAAAGCAGTACTCGTATCACTATACATCAAACAATTCTAAGCTCTTTGGTTTCTGTAGTAATGGAACAATAATAACAAATATCACATGACCGGTAGCGACGACTATGATTGGCTTATACGCCGGCTACGACGGTGGCTACGAACGGCGGACGGTAAAAGTTAAAAGATAGTTATGTCGAACGGCGCGCCCAACGGCATCGCCAACGGCGGACGTCGAATATGGATGGTCTTAGGCATTTCCATGTATTTATGTTGCAACGGCCAACGGCAACGGCAGCGCCAACGTCGAGTTTATGAATTGGCCTTTATTGGTGAAACCACAGCTAACACGCGCTGCGCCGGCGCCGCTTGTCTGAGCGCGCTCGTGCATGCTTTCACGTCCACACAGATTGCACTACAATGCGCAAAAACGTTTTGAGCGTTGCAGCGCGATGCGTTTGGTGTGGACGCACCTTTATAAACTTGTTTGGTTTTTTGACCGCCCAGACAGCTATAGTGCAGCAACGCATACTCAGGCAGCAATATGTCTGACCGCTTTTAGTTCTAACAGCAACATCAAGACCCGAAACACCGCCAAAATCTCTTATGTTCGAGCTTCATAAGCCTTTGCTCGCCTGACTGCCGTAGCTACCTCTCCATTTCAATGCCAACGATTTTTAAAAATTCTGCCAGCAGCACGCCTGTCGACCCGTTCTAATTCGAAGAAACTCCCATAGAATGCTAATGGCCTGTGAGCACTTCTTATTTTATGGCTTTCCACCCGAGCGACTCCTATTAGAATGCGGATACTCTAACGGAATTACTGGTTTGGGATCCCTTGTAAAAATGCTACTGATACCGAGAAATAAATATTCAGACTCCGAGGAACGCGGGCTCCCAAGACCAGCATGCATAAGATCTCGTTCGAGTTTAAATGCATCGGTTTTTTGTCGCAGTTGATGCGGTTTTAATCGAAAGCCAACCATCTGAATTGGCGTAAATCAGAGACTGCTGATGCAGACCTTTGAATTAGCATTGCAGGCGCTGCACAAAATTTACGATGAAGATATTGAGCCCATAAAAAGCAGTAATATTTCTTTTTTATTAGAATGAAGGTAAATAAAAGCCAGCCATACATTAGTACCAGATACGGCTAATCAATCATCAATATCATGCAAAGTGTGATGTGGTATTATATGCAGATATTATGTTTATAGCCAACAACCATAGAAACGCATAGCTACATCCAAACAAAACATATAGTACAACAATTTTTTTTTTTTTAGTAGCGGGAGGGTTTGGGTTCAGTGCCTCTAATGGTTGCCGCTTAGCCTTAAGGCCGGTTTCTCATTTGTCGGTACGGGAGCGGCGCGGATTCGGTTCGCTCGGTATACGCGGTACCGAAAGCTTGCCGAGCACCTATATTTCAATGCGCGTTTTCTGATTGACGCGGAAAGTGTGGGCGCGGAGAGGGATCGTTTCGTTTTACCGTCAGTCGGGACGCGCGTCCAGGAGCCGGTCGACATTTTGCTGCACGCAATCCTAGAATTTCGTATGGTGACGGTATTGGTTTTAAATGATTGTGATATATAAATAACTGTAGATAACTTCGAACTAAAAGGAGACCTTTTAATTACCATTTACCTTAAAGTAATAAGTAATCTTTCATCAGCAGTCACGCATTCTCTAAATCTTGTATGTTGCTTTGTTAACACTGGTGATAACCAATTCAAAAGCTCTTTTGGTCGTCTTGGGAAAGTTCTTGAGCCGCAAAAAAAAGTCGACAACTAATGTTCTCCAACATAGGTTGAAAGCAATGTCGACAAGAGCACTTCCAATAACTGAAATACAGCGTTTAATATTAATATTTTGATATCAAGTAGGTTACTTTTGGGTGTACGTATTTTTTTGTTCAAGCTTAGAAACATGAGAACGAATTGTGGGCATAGAAAAGCTCTAGGCGAGGCACTACGCTTATTATAAAATGATTATATGTATCCACAAAGAACGTGTTATAATTTTTTTGTACTCTAAGCTTGGTAATAGTAGAGGATTATTTAATTGCCTTGTTTTCAGAAGCATTAATTTAATTCACTTGATATATCAAATCTTAATTCTTTCGCATCTACTCCAGCGGAGGCTGAATGGAAAACTATACTGACATTCGAGGGCTGCTCTATACCTCCGTCAATCCACCAGTACGCAGACAGCTGTTTCACGCTTATTAGCGATCATCAGTGCGCCATAGGTCGATTGACGGAAATAGAGAGCATCAATTTTTCCATGTTTAATAAACATGTGAAACGGTGTGCAGCAGATGGCGCATCGGCAGAATTCTTTCTGTCTGCTTATACTGACATTGCTGAAATATCAACAGGAACCAAACTAAACTGATGATTTTCGGTAGGTCTTAAAGATTCCTTTTGTTATCATTACGTTATCTCATACATCCTTCCGTTTCATAGTTGTTTATAGATTTAGTATTTATGAATTTTTTATTAATACTTCTGAGTCACTGCGATAGAACAGATATTTTAATATTTTAAACGTAGAAAACGTAGAATTGCGTATATCTTCACCACAGCTGAGTAGTTGTCTGAGTCCCCTGAATATTAGAGTTGGAATCAATAAAATGCAGTAGTTTCATCGACAAGGATTAATTGTGAGAATCAAGTTTCATTTATAGAATCCTTTTGATACAAGCGTTTACAGTCTTGTTATATCTACAAAGAAGCGATATTTGTATTATGTATTACCTCTTGAATGCTAGCTACCTACGTATGTTTTCATGTGGTTGTCTTTTGATGCTTTATACGTAACATTTAAAGCAACAAAAATAAATAAAACTGAAAAAATAATTAAATGCAAAACAAACTACCTGCCTTTATCTACATACGGCCACATTTTCTTAAAATACCCAAGATGCTACAACAATAATCGCTTTTCAAGTAATTAGTGACAACAGGATGTCCCCTTACGCTCGTTGGGTGGATTTACATGTCCAAGGAATTCTTTTTTGTCATCAGCTACCAGATCCTCAGCACAAAATTTGTCACTCAACGGAATTGGGGAGTGATAAGTTATTCCTTTCTGCATTGACGTGAAAAACACAATACCCTGAATGATTGAGCGCATCCATTATGATTAGGGCCCCGCAGAACGCAACTGAAAGTTATCTGTTTGTTACGAATAATCAAACGGATCATTTGCGTGCTGTGGTATGTATACTCAGAGAATTTATTTACCCGTTTTTATACATTTAACGGCTTCGCACCACGTAACAAAAAGCGTTGGAGTCTAATATTGATTACACCAATTTTCTCAATAAAAACTAATACTACGCAATACTTTAGTGATAATGTCAAATGTCAAAAATACGCTAAAAGAGCTTTAGAGAACAAAAACCTTTTTATGACAGTGAAGTTTGAAATTATTTGCTACCCTTTATGAATTTTTATTTCGTTTTCGATATGTTATGACATTATTTTTTGTGCTACCGCCACTCCCCCCCCGTTTTTATCATCGCAACGGGACAAAAAATTAGATTTTTGTTCCTAATGATAACCTTTTTATTGTGATCAAGTTCGAAGAAAATCGGAAAATGTTGTTTTATTATGTTTGCCTGTGTGTGTCTGTCTGTACGTCTACGATTTCGTTGTCCAACGATTACTCAGAAAAGCCTCAAGCGATTGCTCCCAAACTTGGTCAACTTGAATTAATAAAGGTCCTTTCGGGTTGAAAAGGTTTTAGTACCGATTGGACTATGGAGGGTGGAAAAGGGTAGCGGCTGAACAAAAACAATGTAATACAATATATAAATTTGATAGGACCATTTGAAAGAAAATGTGTCTTTATGTCTAAAACGACATATCACATGTTATTTTTTTCTGAAATGGAGGCTAAAAAAATTAAATACATTGAAACACTCAAATGCCATTAACTGCTGCATTTGTGCACCGAATTGTTTGATATCAGGCGACAGTCGGGGAAGTTCCTAAAACGAGGTCTACCTCGTTCAACGTCCACATTTTTTTTTCTTATGAGTAGAATGTGAAAGTAAATGCTTCGATTTCTACAAGCAAAAGCAAATAAACTTATGAATACAGCCTAATCTCTGCTTCCTATTGGAAGGCACACATCATCATCATAGTCACAATATAAGACATTGTAAACATGTGATGATACGAATTAAAGATGATGTATTCATGCCAGTCCAATCGAGTTTTATTTCGATTTTTTCTTGTATTATTCATCATCATAGTCACAATATCTTAACAGATATGTTGTGAACTCGTAAGATGCATTAAGTCGGAGCTAGAGTATTGCCGATACGAATATTATCAATAGTTTTGAGTACTGTAGCTCGCCATCGTTCGCGATTTACTGTCAGTTCAGTGTCGCTCTTGATACTGATATCCAGCAACTGTTTCGTCGTATCCACCCAGCGTGTAGGGGAGTCGCCACGGCGCCGGCCACTCGGGGCATGACGCTGAACAACAAGTTTCTCCATATTATCGCTTCTGTGTATATGTCCGAAGAATGTAAGCATTCTCGTCGATACAATGGAGGATAGTTTCTTTGGATTACCGAGCTCATTCAGTATGGAAACGTTAGTTCGATGGGCGGTATAAGGTCTCTCAGCATTCTCCTCCACGTCTACATTTCAAAAGCATCTATTCGAGCTCGATCTGCCTTTTTAACAGTCCAAGTTTCCTAGGCATACAAAAATATGGAGAATACAAGAGGCTCAACCAGCGACATTTTGGTAGCTTTAGTGATATATTATATATATACGCCATATTTTAGTAAGCTTTGTCATGGCCACACGTGCCGTTGAATCCGCCGTGGAATCTCATTTTCATAGCTACTCGAATTGTCGATCAAAGAACCGAGGTACACAAAACTTTGAACTACTTCACAACGTCCTACTGGCTTTATTGCTGGATGATTATCGTGCTCTCTATCTACGATCATAACCTTGATCTTGTTGTAGTTAATACCAAGACCATATGCTGCACTGTTGTTCTAAGATGTTTAATAGAGCTACTATTTCTTCCTGAGAAGCAGCAATAAGGGTTGGCACACATAGAGATGTTTTAGTTGAACGCGGGTGCGGGTCTATGGATGTTATTGTGCATTCGCGACGGCTGGCTGACTGGCTTCAGCTTCAGCTTCACGTGACCGGCAACATCATCGACACGTTGCCCGGAACGTCGGCGTCGGCCGGCGGCACACGGCGGCGTCGGTTCACCGCCACATAATTCACGTTCGACGCGGATTTTCGGGCAATTTGTTGGCTGCACCGCAGGCGCCGCGACGCTGCCCTACCCCTGCCCCCTGCCCCCTGCCCTGCTGCCCGCCGATCGAACGTGTCTCTAGCCCGCCAATGCAAACATCCTGCTGTCCGGATTACTACAAATATTAGGTCCATATCCACTACAGTAGACATCATTTGTAAGTTTTATGCAACATTGCGAAAAAAAATGGCGTCAAATGTCTCGACGTCTTGTAACCATATACCATCCTCATCAAAATAGTAGACAATAATCAGAGACCTTTGAAATCATTACAATCTAGTTCGTAGTTTCCAAGTTATTATAATATGTATGTATCAAATTATTCCATGGATATAAAATTCAAAGACAACATTTGGATAGGTCTAAACAACACAAGATATCACCAGTCAATTTTTTCAGCGCAAGGAAATTTTATATCTTATGAATATAACAATGCGACTTCACCCTCTACAAAAAGAAAAAAAAAGAAAAGGATCAGGAACCCCTAAAACCAAGGAGAGGTTCTGATAGATTTTTGTTTTTTTACTAATTCATCATCCACAAGTACACGGATTTTTATTACCTACTACGACGCCACAGCATACGGCTACCCAAATTTCATCACAATCCAAGCAGCGATTACAGATATTATGTAGCTAGAAAGGCGTCGATTGATAGACAGACCGGCGGAAACGAGTGCCCAAAAAAGCATATTATCTCAAAGTCGAAAATTTTCGCGATCACAACACTATCGACGTTGAAAGTAAAAAGTCAGATGCTTCTCACTGCGACGCCAAACAAAGGCCCAGCTGTGCTAAGAATGTGTTTGAGAGTTATACTCACTCAAATGTTCCACAACTGAAACAGGAACTCCAGTAGGTGAAAGCAAAATCGCAAAATTAAAAAAATAATTTTAGGTAAGGATACGCATTTCTGAGATGCAACAGTAATTTATTATTTTTTAGTATTTTGTCGGCACACATAAAAAGATCTGGTTAGTATCCCACGAAGATTAAGACAAGCAATATGTCGGAACTGGGCAGTAGTCGAGAATTATAATTTTGGGGATGTAAATTAGAGCAAATGTTGTGTCTTTCTTGTTATTGTGTTACCCAATGAGGTATGTGTTTTTGGTCACGTGACGCCCGATTCAAAATTATTAATAGGACTGTATATTAATGACTTTCTGTGTTCCTTCCGATGAAGCAATTCCAACGAACCGGTACACTTGGAGTCTAAAGTGATTAATTCAAGAGCTACAGGTACTTAAGGACTGTACCATTACCATTGATTATAACATAAATATCCCTATGCTAGTGTTTGTTCCATTTTTGTCATAATGGTAATAGTACAGTCCTTTAAGTACCTGTAGCTCTTGAATTAATTACTTTAGACCCCAAGTGTGCAGTTCGTTGGAATTGTTTCATCGGGAGGAACACAGAAAGGCATTAATATACTCATTAAACATTTTGAATCGGACGTCACGCGACCAAAAACAAATACCTCATTGGATAACGCAATAATAAGAAAAGATGCAGCATTTGGTTCAATTTACATCGCCAAAATTATAATTCTCTACTACTGCCCAGTTCCAATTGCTTGTCTTGATCATCGTGTGACACCATGTATAGGTGGCACTTATATACTTATATTATTATATAAGAAAGGACGTATTTTGCCTTCTACACATAATTTATATAAACATCAGGTGTGTCGATGCAGTGGCGCACTAGGGAACTATTCTGGAATGAGTTTATCTACTTGGATCCCCCCCCTCCCCGAACAAAACTTGTAAATACGCTACCGTGTCGATGTATGGTGTAATTATATGGATTATTTACTCACCTAGCTACTACGACACTGACAAGAGATGAATTTTACTTCCGGCTAAAGCGGCCTACAGACATTGATGCATGCTGCGATGCAGGCATCGATTCCTACGTTTCATGATGCAAGTAGTAGCTTGTGTAGTACTGAATCACGTAGTTGTCATCAGTTGCGGCTTGCAGCGATGCAGAGTGGAATCCCATTTTGGTCGGTGAGGCATGACGCCGAGTCTGTGACGCTGATGCAGGTTTCAAGTGTTTCAACGTGTATAGTATTGTGTCGATGCAAAGAGATAACTCAACCCTAATATTCTTGTGTTACATGAAACGTGCATACAATATCAAGTCGATGCAGGCATCGCAACAGGTTTCGATGTGAGTAGGAACTTATGCAACTGACGCAAGTTTCATGAAACCTTGAGTCGATTTAGGAATCGCAGAATGCATCAACGCCTCTAAGCCGCTTAACGAACCAGCATTCGATTTTCTCGTCAACTACGTATTGGCTTTCGATCAGGTGCACTTTTTTCATATAAAAGACTTTTAGCGACAAAAAGTAGACATAGACCCAAAAGCTATATGGGAAAATTCACCACATTATCCCTGTATCTATGCTCCCAAAATTTATAAAAGTTATCCGCAGGAAGAGCATACGTCCTTTTGACACAAAAGGAAATGGCAAGTGAAATGCAATATGTATCTATTATACATAGTACTGGAAGAAATCTCATTTCTATAACTCGAATATTTTGGTGTGGTCTACAACTCAAAAAATTCTTCAACATTCTGTATCTTAGGAACAGTAAGTGTTCACCTCTCTAATTTTGTTCGTTGTTAAACATGCATTAACATATGTACGGAAATCTAAAGGATGATTACAGTCAGGCCAAAACCCAAATGAACGAAGTAACTACTTTCTAGATAATGGAGTTGTCAAGGACATCGTACATCAAACAAATCGAGACTTTCAGCAGTAAAGTATCTCGATGTTAATGGAAATTTATTTATACTTACAACAAATTTCAATATTTCATCAACATCAGAAGAAATAATACTAGTCAGGACATCCTAAGTACCTCAATACCCTAAAAACGTTATCGGAGGGCCCTGATACTTATTTGGTTGATAAGTATGTCCTCGATGATAATGTTGACGATATCACTAAGGTGAAATTTATTCAGGGTAATGGAAACTATTTTACGCAGACAAATAATTTTGGAGTTTCCCCAACTCCTATAATGCCTAAAAATGAAGTTAAGTACGGTTCTGAGAATTTATGTTTGGTGCAGCGGTTATTTGGATAACGCGGATAAAAATGGCGACAGACAGATCGACTGCGTGTTGTATGCTGAATTATTCTGATAATAATCTAGATTCACCTTATCATTGCTGGTCGCATGTCTCAGATTCTTCTAACTTATCTAATAACGAGACCCGTCCCTTCGAGGCAATTGACCGTACCAACATAAAAATGAAAGTGCACTTTGACTTTCGTTAATGAACAGATAAAAGGCAGCGCGTCATAGTTCTTGTGTCATTCGTATGCCCTTATAGGTGTTCTTCATAGGTATTTAGGAATCATTCCTCTTAATACCTCTGATGCTTACCGCGATGTCTTTACTTTCGCTATACCTTCTTGTACTAGACACAAACAACTGTTCTGCTTCGTATTATTTTCATACAGAAATAGATCGAGCAAGGTATCGCACCTTGCTGGTAAGCGTTTCATATGACGAAAGAGTCTTCAGGATAATTTTAGCTCTGCTTCGCTGGCAGGTAAAATTAGAAATGCTAACAATTTGGCGCCAGTAAGATGTTTACAAAATGATGCACTCTCATAGGATAGTTAAACATAGGTATGCTCTAAGATGAACTTGAGTGTAACATCTACACCTTCAACTTAGATTTCTTATCAGAAGAAGTAAAGTAAGTGAAGAAGTATACCACTGCTCTGACTCAATGTTTTTCATACAAATATTTTTGAACATACTATAAAACATGCATATAACTTTGCATATAAAAATAATGAAAATTGATTGCATATTATGACTGCAGTTTGGAAAATTGTTTTATTCATTTAGCGGGCTTTTGATATTTCATCTCAATGCTTTATTCTTTACATATGTTCTAAATGGTGTTTCAATAAAAGTGTAATATTCTATTTGTTTGACCTATCACTTTATAATTACTACTTATCACTATAACAACCAAACATGGTGGCTAATTTTAATTTTGCGCTCTGATTGCGTCATGCTTTATAAAATTTTAGGAGGTTGCTAATGTAGGTCCACAGTGCGATCCTTAAGTTCCTTGGAGTAAATACTCGAATTTCAAAAACATATGTATACAGTAACAGCCGGTATCTTCTTCAATATTCCAATTAAGATTTCAGTAAAATAAATTAAGGATTCCAAACAGAGCTAATCCATATGCATGATTCCTTACACCTCAGTATAACAGAAACCTCCCTTTTTAATTCGTTATTGATATCCCACCCTCACTTCAAGTATCTAAGAGTAGGGAAAATTCAGAGTAAATATTGCGTTCGTTAACAAATAATTTGTAAACAGCCTGTGTACATTTAAAGATGAAAAGGGTGCGGCGATGGAAACCGTCCTGAATAATTCAAAACTTAGTTTTTCCTCTGGTAGCGGCCGGGATTGGGAGCGCCCTTAATCGAGGGTGAAGTGAAGGGAAATTGCGATGATGCTTCAAAGGGACGGTCGAGATGATAGTCATTATGTTGTGGGTATCGCCGCGTAGGCGGTCTATCCTAAGAATTAAATCACATGGAAAAGCTGCTTTATCAACAAAGGTACACCCCACGTAACTCGATTAACTTCAGCTATATTTTCCAGTGTACCAAAGCGTGGAGGCGTTTCTTAGAAACTGCAGACTATTTTTTGTTTCTGACCTATTATTTCTAGAGATATTTGGTAATTGAATGACATTTTGGATTGGATGTGATTCCTGCAATATAAAGTTAATTTACCTTGTGTGCCTCTTTGCCTGTCGCACCCACATCGATAGGTGAGGGGAGTATTGTGATCGCGAAAATTTTCGATTTTGAGATAATACGCTTTTTGGGCGTTTCATGATGTCTACATAACGAAAATCCACGTCACTCATTTCCGTCGGTCTGTCTCTCGGTCTGTCTGTCTATCTGTCTGTCTGCCAGTAACCGCTGCATGGATTCTGATGAAATTTGGGCAGAGTTATGCTGTGGGGTTGTAGTAGGTAATGATCCTATAATTTTGAAAATCGTTGTACGGGGGCGGAGTAATTAGCAAAAAATAAAAAATTTCAGATATGCCTCAAACTTTTTTTTAGGCGTTTTAGGGGTTCCTGATCATTTTCTACTTTTTCTTGGGTGGGGGTGAATTTAAGGTGGTTGGGGGGTGGGGGGTTGTAAAACTTAAAAATATGTTGTATTCGTAATGGGCTGTCTATTGGTACGTGAATGAAAAACCTAGCGGCATGATTCACTTTTTCAGGTTCATCAGAACGTTGCATGCTTATTATAGAAACCACGGGACTGAATCTGTAATGTAGACATACGAGTATTGTTTTAGATTGTTCGATATCGCGTAACGCGAAAATTGTTCAATTGATTTTAATGAAATTTTGACACAGTATTACTACCGCGGGGAGGATAGAAAACGCTATGTTTTGGAAAAATCGGGTCAGTGGCGGCGCGGAAATAATAAAAAACTTAAAATATAAAAACAACTCAAACTTCGATTTTAGGCATTTTAGGGGTCTCTGATCATTTTCTACGTTTTTTTGGGTGGCGTGAAATCCAGGCGGTTGGGGGGTGGAGGGTTGTAAAACTGAAAAATGTGTTGTATTCATGATAGTCCGTCCATTGACCTGTAGATGAAATACCTAGTGGCATATTACACTTTTTTAGGTCCATCCGAACATTGGCTTGCCTATTACAGAAACCAATTTTGTGATCTGTAGATACGAATTTTGCTTTATTTCGTTCTATGTATATTGCGTAAAGCGGAAATTATTGAAGTGATTTTAATAGAATTTGGACACAGAATTTATTACCGCGGCAAAAATGGAAAACGACTCTGTTTTTGAAAAACCGTGTCAGTGGCGGCGCTGCAATAGTCAAAAAACCAAAAACATAAAATCAGCTCAAACTTCGCCTTTAGACGGGTTGGAGGCTCTTTATCATTTCGCATCGTCCAGTTGAAGCATGCAGAAAAAACTGTGGCCTTCTAGTTCCTAAGGAGGGAGACGCAAGAAACTATTTGCGAGGGTTTTTGTGTTGGATGTTTTTTTTGCGGGCGGGTGGGCGATGATTTAGTTGCAAGGGGATTTTAGACTATAGCTTGATGCAATGGGAAATAATAAAATGGTATAATCATTATGTGTGGGAAGTACTGAGACAATCAACTTGACTCCATTTTTTTCATAATGTTTCAATAGTACATTAAGTGAATCAATTATGAATGTTCAACCTCTGTTCATAATTAAGCGCCACAGAAAACTTGATGGTGGTAGACGATTAGACGGTATCGTTGATTACTCCGTCACACCAAGTAGTCCAGGCGGTAGTGTTTTTTTTACAGCAAAAGGTCAGAAAGTAATGAAATGTACACCTAAGTTTGCAGCCTCGGGGGGTTGCTGCTCGAGGGGTGGGGGAGTAAAGACTCTGCTTCGCGAAATGCAAAATCTCTCTCACTAAATTAGAGAACTATAGCGTCAGAGACTTGCCATTACATTGGTTCCATAATTACACAATAGAAGCAACTGCGTAGAAGTTAGTCGTATGAAATCTGTCATGACCACTGCTAGTAATGGTTCAGCATTGATAAAACTAGTGGTTGCCAGAACTAAAAAACTAACAGGATGATTTTGAACACCGCTAAGACGCAATTTATAAGGTTTTTTTAGCCAACGTAGTCAGGATCATAGCTTATCAATAAGACCCTAAGAAAAGTTGACCGAACAAGTAAGCTCTGCTAAGTTTTTAATAATCATATACAGAAAAATTGCCGCAAAGGTAGAAGGTATATTGTCTGAATCAATTACGTTTTGCAAAAGATGAATCAGTAATTTCAACAAACGGTTATGCCTATAACCATTCCATAGTACAATAATTATGGTACAATGGTATAATTTATCTGCTTATGTACTGTATCATTTATTATGTATTGTAAAATATTGTACACTCTGACGCGCTAATAATGTTTTCTAACATCTACTCGCTTAAATAAGTAAATAAAACAAGAATGGGGAGGGTCCAAGGACGCGACAAGGGTTTTCATTATGCAGAAAAGAGTAATAAGATCAATTTCAAATGTAAAAAGACGTACAAGATGCAGGAAGGAGTTCGGAAAACTGAACACTGGCCAGTATCTACATAACGGAAATTCTGACATACACAAAATCGGAAAAATCTGACTTTACAACATTAAATCACCATAAAAAGTATTCCACAAGGAACTCATCTATACCTCAAATTCCTTCACATAGATCAGCTAATATAGGACCCTAAACATTCGGCAATTAGGCTTTATAACAAACTCCCTGGTAACATAAAAACATATAAAAAGCGTGCAGGTGAACATGTTCAGCCACAAAATGAAAGCGATTCTGCTAAAAAAAGCTTATTACTCATTTGAAGACCTTTTAGACAACAGTATTTGTTAGCTATACGCATATGTTTACTTTGTGTGCTAGTTTTTTTTTAATCGACGACATTCTTTTGTGAATGGTTTTATTAATTTTTTTACTGTATTGTATTTTGCATTGTTTTTTTATTGGATATTTGTATTACTAATCTTGTTTTTATTGTTACGGCATATAAATGTATGTATATTACTATGATTTATTAAACGAAGTATCTCCTTCCTCCTCCTCCTTCTTCTTCTTCTCATGGCCAAGGTCTTTCTCGCATGTAGGACTTCCATTTCCGTGGTCAAAAGTATAAAATCCCATTCAAGAAAATTTACCTGAAGTGTTTCCAAATGCAGTGATCAAAATCACGAACAAGCGATTTTTACATGATATCACAGAATATCCTCGGAGTGTAATTATGCTTTTAGTATCACCTTTGAAAGGCCGCAGGACACTAGCGTGCCGCGGTCAGATTGGTCCTAATCCCACCGGCCAGAAGCGCGCAATAAAATCGGGCAATAGCTCCATTTTTATGCATCTCAATCAAATCGGCAACGTACTTCATGCGCTTAGATGACTCGCAATTGGTAAATTTACGTTGAATATTTACGCTGTTGATCTTGATATGTGTTCGCACTTGGACATCTTTTAACACAGAAATAAATTAGTACAATAACAACAGTTGGTCGTTTGCTTCCCCGTAGCCGTACAAGATGCCCCCAAATGTGGTGGAAATAACGCGTTCTTTTGTATATAATCCACGTATTTGTCTTCTACAAAGCATTCCGCAACCTGGTCATGATCTAGAATCAATAAATTGAAAGTACATCTCAACCAACGCCCAATTTCAGAAATAGCGTTTTTGTATGCTACAGTTAAACTTAAGTTTAGTGTATTTTTTGAACCAGGCTTGTGTTAGATGAAATCTACACCCTGCTATTATACAGTTAGGCCAAACTTGCTTTATTCCTAAATGGATGGCGATTTCAAAATCACAAACTATTTCTGAGGGGCTAAAAGATACGTTCTTTTCTCCACAATAATCGACTAACAATTTAAAACCTAAAAAATAGGTCGAGCTTAATTTGTTAGGTTTACATAAACACCACAGGTATGTAATGACCTTTCTTAAATGCGTGAATTGTAAATAATAATTGACAAAAAATGTTTGTACAATAGTTGAAATGAAGATTCGCAAGAAGAAAAGAGATGTTATCATTAGGAATATCCAAGATTAATTTTCTTCCTGCGCGCAAGTGACCGGAGCCGATCAAGGCACCCTTTTTGTAAACAGGTAAAAATCAAACCACGCGCGCTTGTGACCGATCACCCTTTGAAACATCATTGAAAGAATTGAACACTATACGTTTGCCCGATGTCCCAGCTCTTATTATACAGTGCAGTGACACATAAATCGTTGATCAGTTCGGTATTTAAACTCCAATTAAGACAATTTTTTGCGAGCTGCTGCGGTAAGCAAAAATCCTTAGATTATGCGGCTTTATTGAATGGAATTCACGTTACGAGGCGCTTCGGAATTAAAAACGCATCTGTCTTCATTGAGCGACATCCTGATGGCTTTCTAATCGGGTGTATAAGGAGCCCTAATGACCATCATCAGCGAAAAAATCTCCTCGACGCAATTTATAGCACACTTCATTTCGGGTCTATAAATAATAATGAACGTGATTGATGAACCGCTCGTTTGGTTATTCTAAGAAACACTGAAAATATTGATCAATCTGTGAAATATGGGAACACTCGTGAAATATTCAGACGTGGATTGATTTTTAGATAAAATATTTAGTTTAGCTTTGCATTCCTATCGTCACTGCTCGCGTACGTAATTCAAGTTCAAATCCTTTATCCATGTTTTCTGAATAAAACATAGAATACGTCACTCTACATCTAGATTATAAATATGGGCATATCATAGTAGATTGTTCAACCAGCGGTAATGATGGTAATAACTCATGGAGTTTGACTTTGCTGTGAGTCAACAAGTGACAGCCTCATAATAGGCTGTCCATTGAAAAATTTACAGCAAATGTTTGTGTTTTACAACCTTCCACGCTCCAACCACTTCAGTTTAACTTCCAAAAAAGGTAGAAAATGATCAGGAACTCCTAAAGCGTCAAAAAATGAAGTTTGAGGAATATTTAAAATTTTTCGTTTTTTGCTAATTACTCCGCCGCCGATGCACCGATTTTGAAATGTATAGCAGCATTACCTACGACGACCCCCCAGCATATCGATACCCAAATTTCAAGACAACCCTTGCAGCGGTTACTGTGATTACGAGGGTAGAAATACGCCAACAGACAGACGGACGGACCGACATGGGTGACGTGGATGTTTGTGGATGTGGATAATATCATAATAGTTAAGGCAATGATCCGTAATTTTAGTGTCGAGAAAGAAACCGGATGATGCTTGGTATTTGAGTTCTAGAGGTCCTTTTGCAATTATTTCGTCGTTGGACCATTACCTCAAAATGGGAGGGATCGGGATAGAGGGGGGTGTTAAACGTGGGAAAAATCGTTAAGTAACCGAATGAAAGTGCGGTAGCATTTTAGTTCACTCACCAACTAATGTTCCAAAAACTCCCTATCCGAAATCTATGGGTTTGCGCGTACTGACTTTTTTAAAATCGCGACGAAACCTATCGGAACTTGATGGAAAATTCTTCGTTTATTTTGTAGATAATACAAAAAAATACTATCATGCGTATCTGCTTTACAGTTCATGAGAAACTTGAGATGAAAGTTCGATTTTTCACCTAATTTTGTTCTTCTTTCAGTACCATCCCCTCAGCGGAGGTTGGCGACCATCATTTGGAACTCTTCTCTGTCTTGGGCTAAACGAATGACTGTGCAGGCCTCTCTTATATTAAACCACTGGCGTAAGTTCCGAAGCCAGGAGAACTTTTTTCGTCCGATTTCTCGTCGTCCTTCGATCTTTCCCTCAACAATCAGTTGTAACAACTCGTACTTACTATTTCTAAAAATATGGCCAAAAGACGCTGCTTTCCTTCGTTTTATTGTGGTTAAAAGTTCCTGTTCTTTATTCATTCTCTCTAGTACCCTAGTGGTTGTTACCCGCTCGGTCCATGATATCCTTAATATGCGTTTGTATAGCCACATCTCAAAAGAGTCCAAACGTGACACGGTCCAAGCTTTTAATGTCCATCCGTCAACTCCGTATAATAACGTGGACAGTACATAGCATTTTGTTGCTCGCCATCAAGTAATCAAACTTAAATCTCGGTTGTAGAGTATCGTCTTCATTTTGAAAAAAGTATTTCTGGCTATTTCGATTCTGCTTCTAATCTCTTCATCAGGATCCCATTTATCATTTAGCCAGCATCCCAAATATTTTAATCAGTTTACTCTTTCTACGTTCTGATTGTCTGTTTCTATTCTTACATTATTATTAATATTTAATCTAGTTATGACCATGAATTTTGTTTTCTTGTTGTTTATTTTGAGACCATAAGATTGACAAACATTGTTGACTCTGTTCCGAGCTCTGTTCACTATGTACTGTAATTCCTTCTCATCGCTAGGTAGGAGTACCGTATCGTCAGCATACCGGATGTTGTTATTAATGTATTTGCCATTCACTCTTATTCCCATTTCCACATCTTCCAAAGATTCTTGAAATATGGACTCAGAGTATAAGTTGAATAGCGATGGCGACAATATTATGCATCCCTGTCTGACGCCTTTGAGAATTTGTGTATCCGATGTTGACATATTTCCGATTTTATATGAGCTGACTGATTCCAATATAAGTTTTTGATAATTTATGTCCTTGTCTAATTTTGTTAAAAAAACGTAAAAAAATCGTTAATATTGTTTAAAACAGATGACATTTTTTATTCATATTCTTGGGAGCCCCGGCTATGACATGTATCCATGTCATCCGTTTTATTATGTTTAACCCCATTTTTGAACCCCTTAGGTGTTGTTGAACACCTTCCGTATCCTTTCAGAACCGCTTTTAGCCTCGATATTACGCTTAATATCACACAGAATATGTAAGAGTATAATTGTCAGATTGCATGTATTGGCAGATATTTGAAGCCATTTGCAATATTCAGTTTTATGTGTAGTCCTTTATTCATGAGGTTAATATTCAGAATGTTTCAATTGGCCTAAAATATCGACCAATACATGCAAACTGACAATTCTACTCCAAGTTACCTATTTTTGTGTGATATTAAGCGTAAAATCGAAGTTATAAGCAGTTCTGAAAGATATCTAAACTGCTCAATAATGTCACCCCCTACAGGGGTTTTAAAATGGGGTTAAACATAATAAAAACGGATGACATTGATACGTGTCATAGTTGGACCTCCCAAGAACATGTATAAAAAATGGAGTCAAGTTTATTGACTCAGTACTTCCCACACATTACTGTGATATGAGTTTATTATTTTCCCATAGCAATCATAGCATAAAGCTTTACTCTGAGATCCTCTTGCAACCAAATCATCGGCAGCCTCCCCCCCCCCTAAAATTGTCTTATGCCGCTAGGTCTTTCCATCAGAGGTCAACGGACATCTAAAAATGAAGTTTGAGTTGTTTTCATACTTTCAGTTTTTTGATTATTGTTGATTATTGCTATATACGCTGCCGCTGACACGATTTTTAACAAACATACGCGTTTTCCATCCTCACCACGGTAGTAATACTGTGTCAAAATTTAATTAGAATCAATTTAATAGTGTCCACGTTACAAAATACAAAAAGATCTAAAGCAATAAATACTCCTATGTATACAGAAAATTCGAAGTCCCTCAGTTTCCGTAATAGGCTAGGCAATGTCGTCGAATGGACCTGAAGAGTTGATTTATGTTGCTAGGTCTTCCTTCACAGGTTATTGTACAGCCTATTATGAATACAAGAAATTTCTCAGTTTTTAAACCCTACACCCACCAACCACCCCAATTTCACCCCCACCCAAAAAAACGCAGAAAATGATCGGGCACCTCTAAAACGCTTAAAAACGAAGTTTGAGCTGTCTTTATATTTTTAGTTTTTTTATTATTTCTGCGCCGCCACTGGCACGATTTATAAAAACCATACGCGTTTTCCATCCTCGCCATGGCAGTAAAACTGTGTCAAAACTTCATTAGAATCAATTTAGCAGTGTCCACGTTACAAAATACAAAATGATCTAAAGCAATACATACTCGTATGTATACAGAAAATTCTACGTCCCTTAGCTTCCCTAATAGACTAGGACAATGTTGGGATGGACCTAAAAAGTTGATTTATGTCGCTAGGTCTTCCTTCACAGGCTAGTGGACAGCCTATTATGAATATAAGAAATTTTTCAGTTTTTCAACCCCCCACCCCCTAACCGCCCCAATTTCACCCCACCCAAAAAAAACGCAGAAAATGATCAGGAACCTCTAAAACGCTTAAAAACGAAGTTTGAGCTGTTTTTGTATTTTTACTTTTTTTATTATTTCTGCGCCGCCACTGGCAGGATTTATAAAAACCATACGCGTTTTCCATCCTCGCCACGGTAGTAGTGCTGTGTCAAAATTTCATTAACATCAATTCAGCAGTTTCCTTGTAACACAATATAGAAGGATCTAAAGCAATACTCTCGTATGTTTACACCAGAAAAAATTCTAAGTCCTTTGGTTTCTGTAATAGGCAAGGCAATGTTCGGATAGACCTAAACAAGTTATTTATGTTGCTAAGTCTTCCTTCATGGGTCAGTGGACAGTCTATTATGAAAGCAACAAATTTTTCAATTTTACAACTCCCCACCCCCAACCACCCCAATTTCACCCCCACCCAAAAAAAAAGTAGAAAATGATCAGGAACCCCTAAAACGCCTAAAAACGAAGTTTAAGCAATATTTAATTTTTTTTGTTTTTTGCTAATTACTCCGCCGCCCCTGCACCGATTTTCAAAATTTTAGGAACATTACCTACTACGACCCCACAGCATATCGCTGCCCAAATTTCATCACAATCCATGCAGCGGTTGCTGAGATTACCAGGCTAGAAAAAAGCGACAGACAGACAGACAGACCGACAGACAGACAGACAGACAGACAGACAGACAGACAGACCGACGGAAATGAGTGACGTGGATTTTCGTTATGTAGACATCATAAAACGCCCAAAAAACGTATTATCTCAAAATCGAAAATTTTCGCAATCACAATACTCCCCTCACCTATCGGTGTGGGAAGTAAAAAGGCATCCGTTTTGAAAAATACGAACGATTCTTTAACGACTTCTAGTGAAAATGACGTGAAAAATCGAACTTTAAGCTCAAATTAAGTTGGTAGTTTACTAAAATGCTACCGCATTTTCATTCGTTTAACTATAACGACTTTTTTCCACGTTTCAACACTCCTCATCTATCTCCGATCCCTCCCATTTTTGGGTTATGGTGCAATGACAAAAAAGTTTCCAAAATGCCTCTAGAACTCAAATATCAAGTATGTTCCGGGTTCTTTCCCGACAATAAAATTACGCGTCATTGCTCTGAATATAAATCGCCCAAAAAGCGTATTATCTCGAAATCGAAAATGTTTGCGATCCTCCCCTAACCTATCTGTGTGGGAATAAAATTTTTAGAAGGAAACTCACCAGGAACCTGCGTACTGTGGTATTAAAAGTTGTGACGGATCCAAGACACTCCGTCGTTCTTACGCTTTTAGAGCTCTGCTAAATAATGCAGGTATAAAGAAGCCCAAAACAAAGCGCCTAACAAATTATCGTCAACAGGGTCGCGGTTTGCGACTTTGAATAATTTAAAACTTATTTTTTCGTAAACCCTAAAGGGACGTCCGAACGCTGACAGAAGTTATGAGGGTGCCGTGGGGGAAAAGTGGGATAACGACCGTAATATAAATTTTATACACAATCATATTTCACCTCTGGTACAATTTGAGTGGTTTTTTTGGACGGCCTCGGCTGAGCTGGATTCATTTGGCAAAGCGAATGCTTTTTTTGCTCGAAATGTGGATTATGCAGACGCTTAATAAGCTACGAAGCGCATCAACGTGGAATTAGGGAGCCTATTTACAGTATTTACTGTGTAAGCATTCGTTAAAAGGCTACGCAAAGCCGTCGCTGGCGCTTACAGCGCAGATACTGTGATTATAAAAAAATTGAATTTCAATTATAATCAACGCGTTGCTATGTTAGCCCTTTCTGATAATTATTTGGCCATGTTTATCCTAATTATGTTTTGTGTGGTATGATAAAAGTCAGAAGCTGTCTGTACCTCGGTACTTTCGCATATTTTTTGCATTTAAAGGATCATTTTCAAGTTTTTCGAGGACTAGTGAAACTAGGGTAGTGGGGTGGGCAGTGCTTGGCAAGTCTTGTAAATTTTAGATACCTACATTTTTTATACTTCATAATTTGTAACTTGGAAACAACTAGATGATTATAATGAAAGATAAAATTTGTAGAGCTTTGGAGAATCATGCCTGTGGTGACCAATCAGGCATTAAGTAGTGAACTGAATTAACACTAATTAAACTTTCTTTTTCTATTCTTTTTAAATGTCCCTGATTATTTTTGCTCTACTTTTTGGCGGGATCAAATTTGGATTGAGAAGGATAGGTAGTTGGAAAAATGGTAGGCGTGCCAGTAGCATCAAATAATCAGATAACATAGAACGGTAGAATTTTTTTCAGACATTTTACTTGTTCTACTATAACATTGTTATTAAGAGCTGTTGTATCATCGTGACAGGATAGTTAGGTTGCAGCGATCAAATTTAGAGTTTTAGGAACAAGGATGTAAGTGGAAAAAGTGCTTTACTCGCACCATTTTTTGTCTCGTAAGATATATTGAAGCATATTCCGGGATTTTCATATAAAAAGTGTTTAATAAATCCATGATGCTCTTTATGCTATTTACAAAGCGCTGGCCCAACTTTACAACTGGATCTAGAAAAAGTACATCAATTTCCTCTTGATTGTAATTTAACCATTAACTCCGATAAAATACAGGTCCTGTTGTCCTGTTCGGACAGCAAAAGAAAAATGTAGAGCACTTGTTACATTTAACATGGGATGTTGTTGAATGATACTCAAACAGAGAATATATTGGAAGCTGAAATTGATAACAAACTAAGATTTAAGAACCACATAGCTAATTTGATGAAGAGGACATACTTCTACATTGGAGTTCTCTGTTCTACTCCCTATTTATTAAGCTTCAAAGTGAAAAAATGTCTACAAATTCTTGGCGTTGTCTGTGTTTAGCTTCTGTGATGTTGTTTACTACCCATGTTTGGATCAGTTGATGAAAAACAGAAATCAAGTCATCCAAAATAACTGTATCCGCTCTATATTTGGCCTTAGAAAATATGGTCACGTCAGTGAGAAGAATAAAGTCTTGAGGAGGCGTAGCTTAGGCAATATTATAAAATATAATTATTTAATATCGATTCATAAAATGTCCTCTTAATTATAACCTGAATATCTAAGACACAAACTGAACTGTTGAACTGTTGGAAATCGAACGTACCACAACTCTATTCTGCAGGAGTTTTTCACACAATGCAGCTACCTTTACAATCGATCGAACAATTTTTTCAAAATACTTGACTCTATCATATTTCCGTACAACCGTTAAAAACATGCTACTTGCTAGGGATTGATTAACTAACGCTAAAGTTTCAATCTGCAGCTTGTTGTTGCAGCCTCCTTGTAGTTTCGTTTTATCAAATCAATATACATTTATCTTTCGCCTCGCTAGATAAACAAATCAAAACTTTATATGTCACAGTATTTTTCACATCTATTTTTGTTTATTGTAGCAGGTGACTGTTAGTTAGTTGTAAGAGCTGTAAAAGTAGCCAATTTCGCTGCCCGTGTCCCTCTTGTTTCTCTTTTTGTAATAATGACGATATTATTATATTCACAAATAAAAAGGTGCGGCTCAGGCTCTGGCACACCGAGCTGCTGTTTCATTACCCATGTGACTACTCCTCACACCTGAGATGAGCAATCACTGGGTCCGCGTATTGTGCGCCCTAAGTAGGCGAGGGGACCCAAGGATGACGGCCTTCTGCATTCTGGTGGCTAAGATGTGCGCCGCAGCACGGCACACCGACATTTTGCGTAGTGCAGAGAGCATCATATTCCTCATTTCACCTAGGGATTCAATGACCATAACCAGCAGACTTACAGTGTAGTCTGGCCAGAGCCTGCGAAGTTGTCCGAGCTACTCCTGATACTTAATCCAGTTTTCTTCCTCCTCTACTAAATTCTATAACGACATCTGTTTGTGGTCGAGGAGGAAGGACTATGTTGGGCTTGTTTGTCTGTTCAGGCTCGAGCGTGGGAAACGAGTACTTTCAGTAAGTCGGGCATCTCTCGTCCACAACGTACTCTATATCCCCTAGAGCGTATGGCAGCAGCGGTGTCTTATCGATATCGTATGACACCTCAAATGATAGTAGAGCCTGCACACCTAGAGCTGCGTTGCTATTATTAGCTTTTTGGAAAATTTGTTCTCTACCAAGAAACTACTGACCGGATCTTCATGTTTCTTCTACTCAAGCTACATAAGTCCTTAGTATTTGGATAGTCCTTCCATAACAATTTCATCGGCTCAATTGTTTAGTGACCTACTGTATACTATCTAGGAAGCAGATGGTTGGATTTAGGCCAAGAAACCGAGGGAGTCTCTTTTACTGCTACTAATAAAGGTCAAAATGTCGGCAAAACAGTAAAAGACTTGACTTGACCTAAACCCAACCGTCTGTTTCCTGGATGGTCCTTCCATATTATATCTTTGCAAAAATAATGGTGCTCTATAGAAATTTATAAAATCAGCGCTGCATAAACACGTATACTTATGAACTTAGTAGTAATGATGGGGAGGCCAGGCAAGAAGGCCACTTTTAGCCCTTTTGCCAACCTCATTGGACCAATCACTGAGAACACTAAAATTCTGCATCCCAGAACGCTTCTTGTCGAACCTATCAGACTTCCTGACGAAAGTTAGTATGTCTGACCATCTCGCTGAATATAGTGACTCTTCCCCGAACTCCGTCGTGCCGAATATCTGAACCCTAAGGTTGCGATAAACTGCACATCTGCCCGTGAAGTGGAACGCTATCTCGTCCTTCTCCCAGCATCTGGAGCAATTGGGTTTCCCTACCACTCTCATGAGTGACAAATGTCTATTCAGCCGGTAAGGGCCAGTGAGAACCCGCACCAGAAAGTTGAGGGTCTCTCTGCCTTTATTCAGAGGCTATAGCGTTCGGCCCTTATCAGGGCCTGCTATGAATCATTTGGCTGCAGTCATCTCTCTCTAGCTAGGCTTTTGCTAGTTTCTTGTAGGCCCAGTTGTCCAGGGCTACATTGACCTGGCGTCTGCTAGTTCCCAGCACAGGTCCTGGGCCGATGCAGGAGCTGCCTGCCCCTATCTTAGCTAATCGGTCTACTCTCTCGTTACCCGGTATATGTACTTGTGGACTTACCTTGTTTGTTGAGTGGTTGGTGTTCATTAAATTCAATCAATTGTACATAATTAAATTCAAGGTCAATTGTACGTAATTATTGTAAAGCAAATTTGACCACTAAAATTTGATTACCTATAACGGATAGCGCCCATAGGTATGCGGGTAAAATTGAGGCGATAGAGACATTCTTGTTATTATCGAGAATTTATCGGAAGCGGAGCCACTTCACGGTGTTTCTTTTTAAAATAAATATAAAGTTATTAACTGGTTATCTAGATGCTCCAGAAGTGGCTGCGTAAATGTAAATTGAGGCAATAATGGCCGTATTGGAAGAGCGGTGTATCAGCGTTGCTTCAATATTTAACTAAGGACCGCACCGGGATGTTTTTATTTAAGCAAATAGAACTGAATTGAATAAAGGGGTTTAATTTTAATAAGCGACAATTCTCGGGGAAATTTAATGTCTTCGCACTTAAATCTTCAGTTTAACTGAATTAAGCTTACAATAGATAACTCTCAGTTTGTGCTGGCTCCAGACCGAAAGCATTTTCTTTCATGGTTCCGTTTTGTTTTCATTTCATTTTAGAGGATTTACATCCGTACGTTCCGAAGCAAACTGACACATAATCGGATTGGGAGGGAAAAGTGTGCCCTGCAGAAATAATTTCAAAGAGGGACTCAGCCTTTGAAAGTATTTTGCAGGTCAGAAAATATTCAGTTCGGGCTGACATTGCGACGTACAATCATTCTACCACAAGTGTTAGCACTAAATTCTTTGGCGACTGCTGATGCGAGACTGATTAGAAGACAGATTAGAAACAGTACAATGAGGAAAGGGCGCATAACTAAATCTTGATTATAAATACAGTAGCCTCTCGATTTTCAGAGCTAACATGGAATCCTGATCTTTTTGTTTTATCTTCTGTATTATAATAAATAATACCTATTACTTCTAAAGTGGGTGATACACGTACGAACTTTAGGTACGCGGTTTTTAAGTTTGTGAACTTACTCGGCTCGACGTCGGTGACACACGTGAAGCTGAAATTACCCATTTTGATAATTTTCCTAAGTCAACAAAACTTTTAACAAACGCCAAACACAACAAGCGCTGCGTATCGATGGACTGCCGAAACAAAGTGGTAGCTTGCGGCTCGCAGTGCTGCCACACGTACGAGTCGAGACAAGCTACGAGCAAGATTTCAAACCAGCTGGATCGCCGGCGATTTGCGCGACGGTTTTAAAGTACGCGTACTTACGATGACACACAGGCGAAGAACGTCATCGAGCCATAAGTAAGCGTACTTGCTCGTACGTGTATCACCCCTTTAAGGCATTAAAAGTGTCTTGATTACAAACTCATTCACCGTCAAACTCATCATCTTCGTTTCATTCCTACTGAGTTTGTATAGAGACAGCTGTTTCTTCTATGAAAAATGGAGTCAAGTTGAATGACTCTGTACTTCGCACACATAACGGTGATATCATTTTATCATGCTCCCTTTGCATGAAGCTATAGTCTGAGATCCCTTTGCAACATCAACATGAAACACAAAAGCTCTCGCAAATAGTTTATTGCATCTCTGTAGGAAACAGGATGACACAGTTTTTATTTTGCAAGCTGGATGAAACGTAACAATAAGGAACCCCCAAATCGTCTAAAACGAAGTTTGAGCTATTTTTATATTAGTTTTTTATCATTCCTTCGCCGCCACTGACACGACTACTAAAAACCAGACGCATTCTCCATCCTCGCCACGGTAATAAGACTGTGTCGAATTTTCATCAAAATTAATTCCAGGTTACACAATACAGAACGATCTAAAGTTGTATGTATACAAGTCCCTTGGTTTCTGGAATAGGCAAGGTAATGTTCCGATGACCCTAAAAAGGGTCAATGGGCAGCCTAGTATGAATACAACAATTTTTTAAGTTTTTCAACCCCCCACCTCCCCCCAACTCACGCCAACCCAAAAAAAGTAGAAAATGATTAGGAACCCCTAAAACGCCTAAAAACGAAGTTTGAGTAATATTTAAAATTTTTTGTTTTTTGCTAATTACTCCGCCGCCAATGCACCGATTTTCAAAATTTTAACAGCATTACCTACAAGCACCACATAGCATATTAAGACCCAAATTTCATCACAATCCATGGTGCGGCTACTGAGATTACGAAGCTAGAAGAACGCGCACAAACAGAGAGCGAGACAGACCGATAGACCGACAAAAATGAGTGACGTGGATTTTCATTATGTAGACATGATAAAACGCCCAAAAAGCGTATTATCTCAAAATCTATCACGTATCTGTGTGAAAAGCAAAATATAATAACAAGGGTTTCATTTTAAAGACTAACGGAGGTGCTAGATAAGTAGGTAGATAGAAAAAGGACAGAAGCTGTTCACTTTGTCCTCAAGGATATACCAAAAGTCCATCTTTCGTGTACACAGCTTCAAATATCTCAAAATCCTTTGACAGGCCAATTTAGATATGCAATTTGAACTCAGACGGAAACACATCAACGTTATTTCTTTCGAACTTCAGTAATTTTTTGTAGGATAGGGTCATTTAAACGAAAACTCCTTATTTTCCTTATACTTATATTAAGTCGAAACGTTGCAGATAGGAAAATAAGGAGTTTTTATATCACACCTGACAACCAATAACATACAGGGTGAGTTTTTAGTACTGGCTCGGTCGATAACTGCACTACTGTAGAAGATAGCGGAAAAAGTTGTACATAAAAGTTGTAGCCACGGATATGCTCCTTGCTATGCTGAATATTGAAGATATCCTGTAGCTTTAAAATCAGCTATAAAAAAATCCCGCGGCGCATATTCGTATACAGGGTGATGTAGAATGCAAAATCCAGATTTTCTCTTTTATTTTAAATGTAACCCCCAGTATTTTATTATACCAAAAAATTGCTTTTAGTATGTTCTTTCATCTTTGTAGAGCACTTATTGTATCTAAGTCAATTAATTTCCGAGATATTTCGGTTTTTCGGTAAATTTAAAATATAGCTTCTATTTGTGTACTGAAATTTATTTATTATGAGAAAGTACTATTGAATTTGTTCTTTATTTATAGAACAACTAAGTTATAAGGTCATGATAGTATTTAATGTAGTCAAAACCCTAAATCATCGAGATAATAAAATCAAAAGTATGCTGAGGACACAATTTTGTAGGCGTGATATATAATTATCAAGCAGATTTATCACGTAGGCTTTGAAAAATTGACAGTTTCCATAACCTGCTCAATAATTCCGTACTGTGTGAAAAACCAGCTTCAAAAATTAATTTTTCCATTAAGGGTATTTAGGAGAAGTTGCCTACTTGCCTCTACAATATATCAGCTATAAATAGCCATATCCAGAACGGAGGCACTCTAAAACTAATGCGTTTGAAAGATTGAAGAATCGTTTTATTTGGGCAGTGTCGTTTAATATCTCATAGCCTTCGTGATAGATCTGCTTGACAATTATACATGACGTCTATAAAATTGTTTCCTCAGCACACTTAACCTAGATTATCTCATTAATTTAGTGTTTTGCGTGATCAAGTACTATTATGGCCTTATATTTTAGTTGTTTGTTAAGCAAAAATAAAATTTGATAGTATTTTCGGTATTTTCTGAAAATAAATGAATCTTAGTAAATAAATAGGAGGTATATTTAAAATTTGCAGAAAGATCTCAAAATCTCAAAATCTAATGAATGCAGCCATAACAAGTGCTATACAAAGATGAAAGAGCATATTAAAAGCAATTCTTTGGTATAATAAAATATTGGGGGGTTATATTAAAAAAAAGAGGAAAAATCTAGGTTCATTTGACAGCGATTTGGATATAAAAATGGTCATAACTTTTTAAATATCCTGTATAATGTAACAGTACCCTACATTGGAAGAACGGAAATCATTAGAAGAATTTGAATAGGGAATAATATCATCGTCATTTAAAAGAATGCATGTTTGCATCACCACGTAAATGTGGATCACCCTGTATAAATCTAAATATTTTCTGAGTAAGGAGCATATCCGTGGCTACAACTTTTATATACAACTTTTTTCGTTACCTTCTACAGTAGTGGAGTTATCGAACGAGCCGGTACTAAAAACTCACCCTGTATAAAACATCCACCCCATACAGTATATTACATTCTTCCCCCCTTAGTGTTTGGTGTTCTCGACGAACAGTTCAGTTCGATCTTTGTAGAGCCGACGACGATCACTATGGACGTCCTAAGATTTTCCACTTTCCATCATACGTATCCTGTAGACTACATCAGTGAGGTGCTTCATCACCCCGAACGATCTCTCCCAATGACATTGTAGCTTCGGACATTTACCCATTTTTCCATCCTGGATTGTAAGACCACGCCGTATGAACTGTGGCTTTGTTTCAACTGATTATTTTCATCCTTAGCCTCAACAGTGTTCTCTTTTCCTAACTCTGTTATCATCTGCTTCAATTTCGCGTTTTCGTCTTTGAGACACTCGCTTCTTCGCATCATCAATCATGGCGAATCCCGCATCGTTGCACCTGACATAACGAAAGCTTTCGACAGAGTATGGCATGAGGGACTTCTGGTCAAGCTTGCTTATGGGCTACCACCTGACCTGCGCCAGTGGCTGAATAGCCTTTTGAACGACCGATCTCTGTTTTTTGTAGTCGAGGGCTGTTCATCAGACGTATTTTCAATAAATGCCGGTGTACCTCAGAGATCTGTCCTATCCCCTACACTGTTTCTGCTGTACATCAACGAGCTGCTGGAAATAACATTCAATCCAATCTACAGCTTCGCAGATGACAGTACATTAGTGTCGTGCATGGAACCAGGCAAGCCACTATCATCCCAGGAGACGATACGTCGGCGACAGCAGCATGCCTCACAGATCAACGCAGATATCAAAACAATTGTCGAGTGGGGATTAGCAAATAAAGTACAGTTCAACGTACAAAAAACTCAGGCAACAACACTTACAAAGAAGTATCACGATGGCTTCCCAACCGTGGAAATGGAGGGCCAGCCCATAGTCGAATCACCTTCCGTCAAGCTTTTGAGGATTCAACATCAACAATAACATGTCCTGTCAGTCGTCAGTATTGCTAAAACGGCATCACAGAAGCTTTTTTGTTCCGATGTAGGAAGTTGTATACAACAGAGCAACTGCTGCTGCTCTACAAGGCACACATCCGACCATCGCTGGAGTATTGCTCCCATGTGTGGGGATTTGCTCCGAAACACTCTAAAGCTTCTGGATACTATCCAGAAAAGAGCAATTAGATTAATCGATACGCCTAACCTCACAAAGGACATCCACAGCCTGGAACATCGAAGGAGGGTGGCTGACCTATCCCTGTTTTACAGATTCTATCACGGAAGATGTTCGAGTGAGCTCTCCTAGATAATAACACCAAAGGCCGTCCGAACCAGGAACACTAGGGAAGCTCTGCGAGCTCATCCTTACCAGGTCGAGGTCCTTACACCCCCAACTAGTCCCCTCCAGCATTCCTTCTTTTGGAGAACTTCGACGCTGTGGAATCAGCTTCCGGGGGAGTTGTTTCCCGACGGCTACAACCTGCAGTGTTTCAAATCTAACGTGACCCGACATTTATTCTCTCGCAGCGCTTTTACAGCGCCATAGGCTTTTAGCCTTTGCGGGAGGCTGACCATAAAAAAAAACTCGGGCTGTTCTTCAGTTCCTTCCTCCTGACCTGATCGGAGTCCCGTGACGCATTTGTTCTTGAGCTCGGTTCAAGCTCTGGCATAATTTTCGCGTTTTTTTCCTCCAGTTGCATCTGTTTCAGATGTGTATTTTGGACACGCATCTCTGGAATCTCAATGACTTTATTCAGTTCTTTCTTCAGCCTATCGATCTCGCTTTCTAGCTCCACAATCTTCTGCTTCAGCTCATGGTTCCCATCGTTCTTCCAGAGCCACCAGGTTATGCTTCAGTCAATGTCGTGTCTTTGTTTAGACAAATGAACCACGCTTCTGCTTCAAGCTGTGCCAACATTTCTATTTTCTCGAATATCAATCACTTTTTTTGGTTCGGCGGCAATTTCTGCAGGAATTACTCACAATTTTCAGAGTATAAACATAACCCAATTATCTGTAGATCCGTGTTATTTTTATTGCAAGATTCATGAAGCAGCCAATGTATATTGTTCACAGTAATTTTCCGAACACTGTTGAGAGTTTTATCGTTTCCTTATTGGCAGCATTCCAAACAATCGAAAGCCCTGTCATACAAAAGGAGCTGAAGTGGGATCTATAATCCACATCATCTTCATTCCGGTCTCATCAGCATGCATGCCCTCCGAACATAAATCGAACCTGCCTTTTGCGCTACGAAGGCGGCCGAGGCCTTGAACATGAAGTTATTAAATTCTCGGAAGAGGAAATCGCGCAGTGCTCTGATTAAAGCCCCGGAATAAAATTTTTGAAGTTCCGTACGATCGCATAATTTAGAACCGAAGGCATGACGTTCACAAAGTCTCTTAAATCTCAGTTCCTAACCAGGGGCGTAATAGTTATACAACCACGCTGTTAAATGGGAAAATTACATTCACCCAGAGACACTGCATTCAATCATTTTGCAACCTTGGGGATTCTTCCAACAGCCAAGCTTAAATAATGCGTTCCAGTGATGTCATATCGTGCGTTGTATGCGTGCTCGATGAGAACTAGCGGATTAGAATTGCGTACTTCGACATATGTTTTAAAGTTTCAAGGCATAATTTAGAACAATTTATAGGCCATTCATTAAATTATATGACACTCTAACGTGTCAAAAGTTAATCTCCCAAAACCATAGTTGCATGTCATCAAATAATCCTTACTGCAGATCGTTCTCCAGGGTAGTAGTGAAATAATGTTTATATGAATAGTAAAAAATATAAGTGAGACTATCATTTCCGTACAATGTCGCACAGTACGGAATGTATTTTTTTTAAAACAATGGACTTCCTTTTCTTAGATTCAGGTAGATAACTATCATGACTAATTGGGATGCATGCGCTAGTAATCGGTGCTTTCATAATCATAGTCACAATGTCTTAACAGACATGTTGTGAACCCGTAAAATGCATTAAGTCGGAGCTAGAGTATTGCCGACACGAATATTATCAATAGTTTTGAGCACTGTAGCTCGCGATCGTTCGCGATTTACTATCAGTTCAGTGGCGCTCTTGATACTCATATCCAGCAACTGTTTCGTCGTATCCACCCAGCGTGTAGGGGAACGGCCACAGCGCCGCCCACTCGGGGCATGACCCTGAACTACAAGTGTTGGGTTTTTGTCGATTTTGGGCTTGGTGATTGTCTTACCCACTTCGCGTACCGCGAAAATGCACCCCGCCGTACTATCCACTAGCACGCCATTGTGGATAAATAGTTTCACTCCGGTATGTGGCGACATCTACTCCTCAACTCATCCATGGAAGAAAAGGAGAGAAGAAAGGAGAGAGCCGGCGCGCAACCATGAAATTGGTAACAACAGGTGTACGAGATCAGACGAGATAACCTAAGATCTTCCTCTGGCCTCTGGGGTGTCGCCGCATCTTACAACAAGTCCCGGGACGAACTGCGTCGCCAGCGAACACAAAGTAAGTGGGTAGATTCCTTTTGTTAAGCCCAAAACTAAATTGAACTATATTTTATAAACTAAAAGAGTGGGACTCGCCTTGTATCCGCCAACAAGTTTCTCCATGTTATCGCTTTTGTGTATATGTCTGAAGAAAGTAAGCATTCTCGTCACACAATGGAGGATAGTCTCTTTGGATTACCGAATCGGTGCTTTAAGGAATAGAAAAAATAGAAAAAATCGAGAAATATGAATAACATATTATTGGAAAAAATACCTAAACAAAATATCACAATTCCTCCAGAAATTAAAACAAAACATTAGTTATTGGAATAAGTAAAAAGTTACAGCTTTATTAAGGTTTTATCGTTGTAGGTGTGAAGTTTTAAGACCTTCACCCTATCTTTGTATTTTTAATCTGATTGAATTAATACAACAGTTTAAAAATAAATCTCAGAAAGTACAATAATCACCCTGAAACCTTATCAGCAGTTATGAATCTTATTAGAGATCGGGTACATTTAATTAACAACTCCCGTGCTGTTGCGCTTGACATATCAAAAGCCTTCCACAGAGTGTGGCGTAAGGGACTTCTGGTCAAGCTTGCTGCTTATGGACTACCACCTGGCCTACGCCAGTGGCTGAATAGCTTCTTGAACAACCGATCTCTGTTGTAGTCAAAGGCTGTTCATCTGACGTATTTTTAGTAAACGCCGGTGTTCCTCAGGGATTTGTCCTAACCACTGCACTGTTTCTGCTGTACATCAACGAGCTGCTGGAAACAACATTCAATCCAATCTACAGCTTCGCAGACGACAGTACATTAATATCGTGCACAAAACCAGGCAAGCCATTATCATCCCAGGAGAC
This sequence comes from Callosobruchus maculatus, assembly GCA_951848785.1. Lineage (NCBI taxonomy): Eukaryota > Metazoa > Arthropoda > Insecta > Coleoptera > Chrysomelidae > Callosobruchus > Callosobruchus maculatus. The sequence continues at coordinate 8,041,904 of CATOUR010000100.1, forward strand.
GGTACGTCGGCAACAGCAGCATGCCTCACAGATCAACGAAGATATCAAAACAATTGTCGAGTAAGGATTAGTAAATAGACAGTTCAACGTACAGAGAATTCGGGCAACAACACTTACAAATAAGTCTCACGTTGGCTTGCCAACTGTGGAAATGGAGGGTCATCTCTTCCCTTCCGTCAAGCTTTTGGGGATCAACTTCAACAATAACATGTCCTGGCACGACCACATCATCAGTATTGCTGAAACGGCATCCCAGAAGCTTGGAGTTTTGTTCCGCTATAGGAAGCAGGCTACACCAGAGCAACTACTGCTGCTCTACAAGGCACAGATCCCAGCATTGCTGGAGTATTGCTCTTGTGTGGGGATGCGCTCCGAAGCACTCTCTAAATCTTCTGCACACTATCCAGAATAGAGCAATTAGACTAATCGATCGGCCTAACCTCCTCCTAAGGTTCTCCACAGCCTGGAGCATCGAAGAAGGGTGGCTGACCTATCCCTGTTTTACAGATTCTATCACGGATGATGTTCGAGTGAGCTGTCCCAGATAATAACATCAAATGCCGTCCAAACGTGGAACACTATAAGAGGCTCTGGGAGCTCATCCTTACCTGGTGTGGTCGTTGCTCCCCGAACCAGTCTCCTGCAGCGCTCCTTCTTTTGGAGACGCTGTGAACTGAGCTGCCTTGGAATTTGTTTCTCGATGCCTACAACCTGCAGCGTTTCAAATATAACGTACACCGGTAGCTATTCTTTCGCAGCGCTTCTACAGCGCCATAGGCTTTCAGCCTTTGCGGGAGGCTGACCATAAAAAAACTCCAAAATGAATTGCTAAACTGCATTAAACAATTAATAAAAGTAGAGTAATCATTTTTAAATACACGACTGAATGAAACCATTATCAACCTGAATGATAGCGACTCATCTGAATCTGTAACTAATATTGCTGAATTGTATTTGTACATTTTTAATATACACGGCGAAATGAACTACTTCACTATGTCTTTACCCTTATACTATACGTCACTAGGGCATTTATGCTACAAAATTATGAGTTACGATACTGCTTGATATCTTTGGAAATAAATTGGATTCCCCCAAAGTATGAATATATCAATGCTCTGTATGAACCTATCAGCACGCCACTGTCCGTCCTTCAGGGGATTAATTCCGAACGATAAATCTATGGAAATGCTCACAATGCAGGCTTCAAAGGGATACCCGACTGGCATGGGGTGTGTGTTGTACAGCGCTCGCTAACTTGATTTGTATAATTAGGTTCTCTATGAATTTCTTATTAAGAACATGAACAGCAAACACATACCCTCGTGAGCTAACATGCCTGGGATCTCCATGTCGAAAATCTGTGGATATTGTATTGGGGGCTGGCGTATGTCTGGTGTGGAAACAATCAGGCTTCTATTGCTTGATCACTTTACGGTAAATTATGGTACAGGTCAGGAGGTGGTTTGATACCTTTCACACTCCATCGAGCAGTATGAAGCTGATGAGGTACACAACTTGTGTCGTATCTTCCTAGAGAATGGTGGCTTGTATGGTGTACAGTAGGTATGATGAATAAATCACGAACTGCTATTTCCACATTATCGTGTGGTATAATGGTGTGCGGCATAATATATGCATAGATAAAGTATACAGCAGAAATACTATCTATGTAAACCCAAACAGCCGGGCGGATCTGATGGCCTGCTACTACTATACCTTAAAAATATTTGGGGCTGCCATAATACCATAAAGACACTGGCGAAGACCAATAATGTAACAATTATCTTGGGTGCCTAGTCAAATAGTAGTGGGTGGTAATGAGAGCAGGGTCGGCAGTGTGTGTGCCAAGGAAGGCGCATCATTGGGTCAGAACCAGCATGAGTTCTAATACACCTTCTTCTGAATAACGTTTTAACACAAGTTTTAGTGCCTTTAGTATCTGGAAAAATAACTGTTAAAGAAGCAGTAGTACTTATTGCTTCTTCAAATGGTGGCAATATCTTAACTCTTTCAGCAATAGGCAATCACTGTGTGACATATTCAAAAATTTGAATACGAAACAACTAAAACATGTAAAATAAATAATTGGAAATGTAAACTATCTTATGTTAAACACCAATAAAATATCACCATCTCTTTTCAAGCAGTTGATCAAGCATTTGGTCAGTTGAATCTCAGAAAATGGGTTTGTGTTAAACTTCTTCTCAAATTTTTGGACAACTGCAATACAAGAAAAAATAGCATTTGAAATCAGATACACCTATGCCTGAAAATATAGTATCAGAAATTAAAGTATAGTCTATAATATGGGTTTTGGCACAGCCTTAGATTTTGGTATCAGTAAACATTTCCGATATTATGCTCAGACAATAGAGAGTTCTAAGAGACCTCTATGTTCATTATTTGTAATTTTTGTGGAAGACAGAAGAGCGTATTCCAGTGCGTCTCAAAGTTTGCAAAGAACTAATCTCGTTACTTTAGGGTGCACAATAAGGCTAAGCGGCAACTGTTAGGGCAACTGAACCCTAACCTCCTCACTACCATAGAAAATGACTCATTTTACAAAAGAGAATAGTTAGATCAATGTCAAATTTACAAAGAAGAACAACTTGCAAGAAGGGGTTGGTAACACTGATACTAATGACACTATTCAGTATCTACATATTGGAAGTTCTGACAGGCATAATGTCGGAAAAATCGGACTTCAACAAATCAAACAATCATAGAAAGTATTTTACAAGGACCTCCTCTATACTTCAAATTTCTTCATACAGATCATCCAATATAGAAAGGGGCCCTAAATATATGGCAATTAAGCTACAACCTTCCTGATACCGTAAAAAAACATGGAGATGTTTAGACAAAAAATGAAAGCGATTCTTCCAAAGACGCTTATTCCTGTATTGGAGAGTATCTTTTAGACAAAATTATTTACTAGTTGTTATATACAGCGTGTTCCAGGTAAAATTTGCCACCCACCTTGGATGGGATTCCGTTTTAAAAATGATATCGAGTTTGATAATTATCAAAAACGGTAGTAGCGATTCCGTTTGCCACAATTCGACAATAAACTCGATAGCTATACTCGACAGCTGCAGAGCAGTCGATTCGATGCTTAGATTCTCAAGAGTGAGGTTATAGATCTGTTTGCACAAACATTGAAATTTTATAGTGAACTTCAGTTTTTTCAAACTTAAGGGAAATTGTGAGTATATTAGTGGCTGCAGTAACTGGAAAATAAACTTTTATTTCACTATGGATGTTTGACTCATTTCAGATATATATTCTTGTCCAATACCTACATCATTGGTATGAACCTATGGCGTAGAAACTAAGGCAGCAAAGAACTTAGTCTCCAGAGTAATGCTCTTTCTTGAAAGTTTCTTCTGAACCGAAGGTCGAATTTCCTCAATCATATGCCTACAGGACCTTTTGCTTATGTTATTATATAATTTCGATAAATATACATGTATGTACTCTTTATTTAATCGAAACATTTCTATAAACCTATTGTCGGGAAGCTCGAAAGGATTGCTTTTTGCTTTAATTTCCATTCTTCTCCGAATATTAAACAAGTGTTGCTGTTCTCTCTGTTGCTGTAATAGATATATGCACTCTCACAATTGGCAACATTATTATGTCTATGAATATCATTATTACAAAGATAGAAACAAAAAAATAATGAGGCTAATGATCAGAGCAGTCGAAGCCGATGACACAAGTACAAAAAAAAGAAAAAATAACTTTTCTGGGTATTTGAGGTTAGGACCCAAAAAACAACGATTATGCCATAGGTAGTTTATATGTGTCATTTCAAATATCGAGTTCCCGAAGATTTCCGAAGTCAAAACAGATCGAGTAACAGAATCCGGGTTTATAATTCTATCGAGTTGATCATCTATCGAGATCGAGTTTCTCGATTCAGAACGGAATCCCACCCCTGATCTCTGAAATCGTTATGAAAATTAAAATCGCCGTGACACGTCGATCTGTATTTCGAGGGCGACTCTTCCACCGAATTGTACCATCAAACCCTTAAGTAAAAATCTTAAATGAGACCACCATACTTGTGATACAGCATTTTGAAGGGAATTCATTAACAAATACAACAGTGTAATCGGATTGATGATTGATTCACTGTTAGTGAAGTTAATAAAAATTATGGTGTTCATCAAAATCAAGTATTATTGTCGTTACCTGAAATATTATCATAAGAAGGGTTCAAAATGGGAAATTTAAATTATGGTCGTTTTCAGGTAGGTCAGTGATTGTGGGGTATATGGTTATTTCGAGATGATCAAGATACTTTTAAGGTTTGCACAGTTATTTACAAAAATCCTCAATCGATGACATTGTGAAAGCAATGTAGATATCCGTGAATAACAGAATAGCCTCAAGTGTCAATTCCACAGCATAGACAGAAACTTGGAAAACCAAAAGCGGTCAAGCTGACGATAATTGTACTGTAAAATGGAACATACGAAGTAAGTTCTATAACATTGTTGATCTTCTCATTATAATTCTTCTAATAATGTTGTCATTATATTATTGTTTTGTCTCCTTTCAATCCAACCCTTCTTCATTTATTACTACAGATTTTAACGACAGGTTAACGCGCTGCGCCTCTCTTTTAGCCCCTTTTGTTGACATATTGTTATAAAATCAGCACACAAATTTTCTTTCTCTACTCTGCGTTTGATATGGTACTGTGGAAGTAGCACATTCAGTGATAGAATTTGTCTCATGAAGTCATTTGATGAAAATTTCATAACTCAAGTGTTTCACAGAAATATATAACGCTTTGTGGGAGCATATCTCAAATAAATTTCTCACGAAACAATTACCCTCATGAGATTTGGTATCATTGTGGACACCCACCATTACAAATACAAAAGTAAAGAGTGTTATTTGTAAAACTTTGTTCACAATAGCTTGGATGGCAGGCCGGTGTCACCAATTGCAGCTTTTACGATATATACGAATATTATATCATATGCCATAATGCCAACAAATCGATTCCATACTATGTCGATCATCTATACGCCACTTTAACGTGCATGGCATAAAAACGTGCAAAAATGAATTTTATATAACCGAATACATCAAACAATATTGAAGTAGTGTCATCAAAAAGCTGCACAAATGCGTTTACGAACGCAATATGGTAATTTTGTACATGTTAAATTTTTTGTAACTGGAATTAAAAAAATTCTGCGACACGTTTTCACAGTTTTGTCCGTATAGAATATTCGCTGTCAAAATGGATGTACAAAAGTACTTAAATTACTTTGGAAAATGTTTTCCGTGGGTAATAAATATTTATCAGGGGCTGAATTAAAACGAAATTTATATATTTTATTAGAGGGAGATATGGCCGACCAGATGGTAATAACTGCAATTTATGGTTAATGGAAAAGCACAAACTGTTGTTGCAGCAATTTACTTCTGAATTCAATGAATATCCGGATTTAGATATCAATATAGGAGAGCGTACCGATAATACTCAACTATACACGCGATTTGTGTGTAGAATATATATTATCGAAATTACGCGTCGAAAACAATAAATCATTTAGAAGGACATTGAACCTTATGTTATTTTCCGTTTTAGCGTAGCGCTTTGGGGAATCCATTTTCTTGGAAACATAAATAAATGATATCAAACCGACTTTCTATCCCTCACGCAGGGCACATTACCAAACCTTGTTTTTTTGCCACGATACATAATGTAATTTAATTCCTTAAAAAAGAATGTTAGAGTATTAAGGTAGATACAAATTCGCGCGCCGCGAATACGCGCCGTGTGCGCGCCGCGCGTTCGTTGCGCGTTAGGTGCTCGTTGAAATTTTCCCTTTCGACGAACCTCTTGTGAACGCCATACAAAACTAGTGAATAGCGCGAGCGGATAGGCGCGCATATTTGTACGGACCTTAACGCGCAACGAACGCATGGCGTAAATTGTCATTATATGCTATGTAAAATTACATAATCAAGAGATAAAAAGTACATGATCAAGTATGTAATGTTTATGTGCATTGTAATATTACCTAGTACACTAAAAAACAAAAAAGGTGCAGCACACTAAGCTGCTGTTTCCATTACTCAGTGACTACTCATCACACCTTGAGGTGAGCAATCATTTGGTCCACGAATCGTGCGCCCTTACTAGACAAAGGGACCCTAGGATGACTGCCTTCTGCAATCTGGCGGCTAAGATTTACGCCGCCACACAGCAAACCCGGTATTTTGCGCAGTGCAGAGAGCAGCGTATTCCTCATTCCACCTAGGGATCCAATGACCATAACCAGCAGACTTACAGTATAGTCTAGACAGAGCCTGCGAATTTGTCCGAGCAATTTCTGGTATTTGGTCCGCTTTTCCTCCTCCTTAAAGACGATGTTCACCTCGACAGGTGCCGAAAATACTATAACGAATAACGTCTTATGTTGGTGGTCGAGAAGGACTACGGCTTGTTTGCCTGTACAAGCTCGAATTCTCAACCTCTTAGACAAACAACAACAAAGTTTCCCCATTTTAGACCAAAAAATTACTTAAAGTTCAAAGTCTATTTTAAGGCGAGACTAAGGTCCTGTTGTAGAGTCATATTCGTAGGTAACAATTAAGTGGTCATTCAGTAAAGGGTGCGTCTCAGACATACCCTAGATGGCCAACCTCTGGTTAGCGAGAAAGTGTAACATTTTATTTATTTTTGATTTATCCATTGAACAAAATGAAACTGTCTAAAGCAGTCTCAGCTTCACAATAATATTTATACAACACTCAAAAAGCACACACAAGTAATGGCGTTACGCATGTAACAGCTTGTAAGGGCAGAGCCTATTTTTTTATTACTCTATAATACTGAGGTGTACGCCTATGAACTTTAGGCCGTTTTAGCTTTTAATCTTTAGCTTTAGACATCTTCAGAATGATTTTATAACCTGAGCTGCACCAAATGTCTCAACAATGCTGTTGTGCAAGATGGGGTATAATGGGGAAAGTAGGTATTTATCATGAAAGCAAATTTTAGGCACTTCAACTTTGAGAGAGGATTTGCAAGTAATTTTGACTTCGATTAAGACATTTTTTCTTACAGGTCCATAGAAATAGAGTTTTTATCCACAAAGGTAGTGCCAAAGTTAAAATTAGGATAAACGCCTACTAAAAATATCCCCTGTAACCTCATGGTACTTAATAAGGCCTTTTAGTAAACAGTTCAACCTCTTTTTACATATTTATGTTGTAGACTACCAAGATATTTTTCCAGGAAATATATAAGGTAATTTTTGCATATTAAAATACCCAAAAAAATCCCTAGCTTTGAGGACACATTCGAGGTTAGTGTTAGGTAGCTTATTACCTCTGCATTGATGTTTGGTTAATATAATTAGTTATATTTCTTGTAATTCTAAACCAATTATTCGACCTTTTTGTCACCTGACTATTAGAACAATAATTAGGTACATTCTGACTAATTTTCGTCAATGAGTTCAATGCTCATGGACATTTTGAGTTTATGAACATTATTTAAGTATATCTACAATTACTAACATCTGACTAATAATATAGGTTAATTTTTCTTGGGAAGTAGACTACTTTAACAAAATGCTACGTGGGAAACCTTGATCAGGCACGAATATGTTTTGTCAATTGCAACAGCTGTTTTCTAGGACGTCAGGTTCTCATTATTTTCAGTGTTGATTCTGTGGTGTTGGTAAAAAAGGTCTAAGGTAGTCACTTGCCTCGCTCCGCCTCCCAGTCACTACTAGATACTAGTACTTCCCAAGCAGGGTCTTCTGACCACACAGTGGGTCGAAATTTGTATCCATATTTTCTTATGTCTCTCATCACAGTTTTATTATTCCAAATAATTTGACCTGTGATGTTGAAGATACCTAATAAGGTATTTTTTATGTTTTTATTTTTCTGTATGGTTCACTGGGTCACTGTACCGATTTTAGAAATCATTAAAGTTTTTTGTTTTCCTGCATTTGTATTTATCACAAAAATGTTATTGTAATCACCTCAATCCTTTCCAAGTTATCGAACGACCAAGGCTAAATACTGTTATCAACCATTCAGTTCTTTCCTAGTTATAGAGGACAAGATTTACTGGAATTACCATGAAACTTACCTTACCTTACATCAATTCTTTTCGCCATTACAGTAATTGCTCCGCTTACTCGCATAGGAAATAAAAGGGTTCCTGAATGGTCCTCTGATACAACAGGCGGATTCAATTAATTTTCCGCATTATCACCAGTCAGATTTATATTTTTTTATTACGCTCCCGGTGCGTAGCCTGTTTCATAAGTACTCCCCCTTTTCCAGACCGGTTTATAGAGGCAAAAAAAGCAGCCAGAAACTTTGAGAGAGCCAATAAAAATAAATGTAAAACCCAAATGGGCTATAATCATGCCGTCGGCATTAAAGCCCACCAAGTGTTATTACTAGAAGCTCACTACGTTTTCCGCTGTGCCAAGCTAGATCGAAACACTGAGTGCGCAGATAGTCATATGACTTAGAACTGTTGTAGCAGGTTTTAACTGCTATAATTTTGAATGTCCATATATTGGCCACAGTGATAAGCATAATTCCAATAAAACACTTAATTTAATTGGTTATTCAATTCAATTCAATTTATTTATATATCAATGAACCACATATAATATTTCAACCTCGAACGCAATGCAATGCCTATCCTATACCTCACGGTATAGGAAGATAAATACACTATAATTTATTTAAGCTATTGCTTGCATCCCATGAGTGAATTATCATGTCTCAGTTTTGTGGATGATTTTGTCCTTTCCCCTGACGTCCTGGACAAAAAATGATGCCTCTACAGCTTTCCATAAGTCTTCTTTCCATAATATAAATGCATTTATGCGATATTTCATACAATAGACTTTGGCCAGACGCCTCGACTAAGATATAACATCATTTTCCATGGGATAAAAACAGTAGATGCGCAGAAATTCATACAGTGTTAAGACTTGTAGCTGAAGCTGAGTTGGAAACAGCATGTAGAGCATAAAGTCAGTAAGCCATGTAGAAGGGTTGTAGGAGTTTGTGACGGCGTTCACGCTCAAAAGGCGAGGAGAGAAATAATTTCCTGGGTCGAACGATCAACATTTTATGACATAGAGAGGAACCTCTGGACATCTCCTTCAAGCTGGAGAACCTATTTTAAGACCTCTGGCCGAGGTAGGATAGTTCTGTCTCTCATTGGACAGGTCAAGGTTACTTGTGGGTCTTCTATTATATTGTTTATTGTTTATTAGGATACAATATATTATGTAAATACCGCCACCTCGAAGGCCAGGCCTGGTATAGGGATTTTACAGTATTCTACATGTTGAATGTATGCATTACAATTTAACTATCCCAACTTGGTGAAGTGCTGCATCTACCTGGACTGTTACGTTTCTCCCAACATTGGTGCACATCTTTCCCGACATTTAACTTATAAATTCACCACAACGTGCAAAATGCTTCCTTCTTCAATGTTATTGATGACTTAGTACTTATAATTTAGATGTGATACTACACCTTGAGACGCCAATTGTATGTGATGGAGGTGACAAGCGACCCGACGTGTGCATGCTGTGATGAGGAGAAAGAATCCTCGACACATTCTATGTCACTGCGACGCCCTTGTGTATCACATGCGGACTATACTAGGTTCAAAGGACCTTGCACCTAAAGATATAAGATAGGCGGGATCAAAGGCTATCCTCACTTTTGTGATGAGGTCTGGACTTGTGAACTTGAGTAAGGAGAGGTGCAGAGGCGCCCGCTTAAAGGCCTATGCACTTGACTCTTCTCGCCAGACAGCTTCTCTCCTTTTTTCTCATTCATTCGTTCCTACATCTTTAAGTTTTACAGCTCTGAAAGCCCACACATCTCAGCAGTGCAGATGACTATTTCAATAATCTCGGTGACACCGCTGACGTATTTACAATTCTGGATCAATGAGTGCTCCAACCTCCTAGCCTACACCACTCACTTGTTGAACAGAACAACTGAAAATTATGGCGAGTTGTTGCACTTAGCATATCGGAGGCCTCCGATATAGAGTGGCATGAGGGACTTCTAGTCAAGCTTTCTGCTTATAGTCTACCATCTGGCTGAATAGCTTTTTGATTGACCTATCTCTGTTTGTTGTAGTCCACGGCTGTTCATCAGACACATTTTTAATAAACGCCGGTGTTTCTCAGGGATCTATCCTATCCCCTTCGTCGTTTCTGCTGTACATACAGCTACAGCTTCGCAAACGACAGTACATTAATATCGTGCATAGAAACAGGCAAGCCACTTTCTCCTCAAGAGACGGTACATCGGCGACAGCAACATGCCTCGCAGATCAACGTAAATATCAAAACAATTTTCGAGTGGCGACTGGTCAATAAAGTTTAACGTACAGAAAGAAAACTCAGGCAACAATATTGACAAAAAAATTTCACGTTGCGCGTTGGCTTAACAGTTGTGCAAGTACAGGGTCAGCCAGTAGTCCAGTCACTTTCTGTCAAGCTTTAGGAGATCAACATCAACAATAACATGTCCTGGCATGACCACGTCGTCAATATTGCTAAAACGGCATCCCAGAAGCTTGAAGTTTTTTTCGCTGTAGGAAGCTGTATACACCAGAGCAACTACTGCAGTTCTACAAGGCACAAACCAAGATAGCAATTAGACTAATCGATACGCCTAACCTCACAAGTGACGTCCACAGCCTGGAACATCGAGGAAGGGTGGCTGACCTGTCCCTGTTTTACAGACCACCAAAACACCAAACAAGGCCGACCAAACAAGGAATACTAGAGAGGCTCTGCGAACTCATTCTTACCAGGTCGAGATCCCTGCGCCCCGAACCAGTTTCCACCAGCATTCATTCTGCTGTACAACTTCGACGCTGTGGAATGAGCTGCCGAGGAATTTGTTTCCCGACGGCTACAGCCTGCAGCGTTTCAAATCTAACGTGAACCGACACTTACCCTCTCGCAGCACTTCTACAGCACCATAGGCTTTTAGCCTTTAAGGGAAGCTAACCATAAAAAAATAGCACATATTTATCTAAAATTAGATATCAATATTTACAAAGAACAATATGAGAGCAGACAGAAAGAATTCTGCCGGTGCGCCATCTGGTACCCGAAGGTAACGGCAACCAAAGAAAGTCGCTGCTAAAAACAGCAGCATACTTCTTGGTGGAACGCCACGGCGCGTCCTCTTTGAGACACCAGAGAAGCGCGGGTTCTATATGCCGCTGCATATTAAAGCCGATATACGAGGGTTGCTCTCAATCTCCGTCAATCGCCCAGTACGCAGACGGCTGTTTCACGCTTATTAGCGATCATCAGTGCGCCATAGGTCGATTGACGGAAATAGAGAGCATCAGTTTTTCCATGTTTACTAAACATGTGAAACATGTGAGAGCAGACAGAAAGAATTGTGCCGGTGCGCCATCTGGTACCCGAAGGTAACGGCAACCAAAGAAAGTCGCTGCTAAAAATAGCAGCATACTTCTTGGTGGAACGCCACGGCGCGTCCTCTTTGAGCCACCAGAGAAGCGCGGGTTCTATATGCCGCTGCATATTAAAGCCGATATACGAGGGATGCTCTCTATCTCCGTCAATCCGCCAGTACGCAGACAGCTGTTTCACGCTTATTAGCGATCATCAGTGCGCCATAGGTCGATTGACGGAAATAGAGAGCATCAGTTTTTCCATGTTTACTAAACATGTAAAACATGTGAGAGCAGACAGAAAGAATTCTGCTGGTGCGCCATCTGGTACCCGAAGGTAACGGCAACCAAAGAAAGTCGCTGCTAAAAACAGCAGCACACTTCTTGGTTGAACGCCACGGCGCGTCCTCTTTGAGCCACCAGAGAAGCGCGGGTTCTATATGCCGCTACATATTAAAGCAGATATACGAGGGTTGCTCTCTATCTCCGTCAATCCACCAGTACGCAAAAACTGATGCTCTCTATTTCTGTCAATCGACCTATGGCGCACTGATGATCGCTAATAAGCGTGAAACAGCTGTACTGGTGGATTGACGGAGATAGAGAGCAACCCTCGTATAAAGAACAATATGTTGATAATAAAAATTGTTAAATAATCTTCGCTAGGTAATTTCCAGATGTGAGGAAGGGTAGTCTTGGCTGACTAGTTAATGAGCAGGCAACAATCTTGGGGTTGCAGCCGTAGCAAAAATGGTGAGGCCAGAAGAAAATGAAACTAATTGTTCATGCTAAGCTTTCGGAAATGTTTATTCCCATCTTCAGAGCTTGAACGGAAGATTTCGTCTTCAGGAGTCACAATCTCAAAAAACATGAGGACACGCCAAAAAACAGCAAGTTAACACACAAAACAGGTCATTAGGTTAAAAAGAAAGAAGAACAAGAATCCTGATGGCCAGAACAACATTCTCGAAGATGCGTAGTCTATTAAGTCTCAATGCCCAAATAAAATATAATTTTGTCAAATGCTATGTTTTTCCGGTGCTTTTGTATGGAGTAGAAGTGTGGACAATGGAGATCAATACAATATACAGAATGGAGGCTTTTGAGATGTGGGTAGGTACCCGCCGAATGTCAAGAATTCCTTGGACAAGTCCACCATAAAGAACAGAAAAACCGCCTATCTCGAACATACCACGAGGAACAATAAATATGACCCTGAAACTAATAGTTAAAGGCAAAATCGAAGACAAAACTCCTGATTGAAAAACATGAGAGACTGGACCGGTCTGGATTCTCATGCCCTACTCAGGAGAGCATAAAGATTTTATATTGTCGATCTTCATTGAATGGAGTTGGTACCCTGAGAAGAAGAAGGTAATTAAATCTCCACCAATATCATTTGAGTTGGAATAAAACACATGGGCCAATCAATGCCTTGCAGTGCATTTATTTCGGTGGCAGGATACCAGCAGTCATCACCCTAAATATGCCACTGGTTCAGTTAGATAAACATATGGTCGTTACCGGAATCTTTGTTTTATTTCATATTATTCTCTCACCAGATAGGATACATTGGTTTGCAGGAGTTTTTACTATTTTATAAAACACAGACGGATGGTTAATAAAGATTTTACTGGAATAAATGTAGTTAAAGTTATACCCCCAGTAAAGCATGGTGAGTTACTGATGAAACCCTCAAGATAAGCTTTAGAAGCACACATTAACCTAAATTAACCCATATCGTCTCTCCAAATAATTCCACAAAATTCTCATTCCCTACAAACAACCTTTTTTTCCAAAGCTTTTATATTTAATGTGGCTTCCTTTACATCTGGGATACATTAAATCCGTAGTGTCGGGGTGATTTCATAATTGTTATTTCACGACGCTTTCGTTTTTACGACAGTTCAGGAAAGTTTGAGAAAAAGTAAAAATAAAGGCGGAGGAAGGAAGAACCGCTGGTGTGTATTTTTGTCTGGATAATTTAATTAGCTCCTAAAGTTCGTCTATCTGATACGGAATAGGAAACAGAAAGCAAGGATTTAGAAGAAGTTTGAGCAGCAACCGCTTTTTATGTTCTGAGTTCTTAATGAGAATTGCGCAGGATAAAACTAGTTTGGGCGATATTTTCTTGATTTATTCATTTGGTTAGTATATTTAGTTTGAATACGGTAAACATAAATGCGTCCAAGACCTAGTATTGTACGCTATCAAATAAGACCACCAGTTGTGCTTATGAACCATGTTCTGCCAAGGAGTCACTCATTCAAGCTCTTAGGTGTCAACATTACAGAAAATCTGATCTGGCACGAACACCTTGCGTCAATTGCAACAACTGCTGGTAAAATCTTGGGTACCTATTCAGAGCCAGAAAGCACTTCTCACCGTCTAACCTCCTCACGCTATATAAAGCTCAGATAAGACCTGGCCTCGAGGATTGCTCTCACATCTGGGGAGCTGCTGGCCCTACTACCCTAGCTGTACTATAGATTCCGTCCAGCGAAAGACAATTTGACTAATTGGCGACTCGGCCTTAACGCACCATCTCCAGCCACTTTCTCACCGGCGTGCTGTTGATGATATCTCACTCTTCTACCGATATTCAAACAGAGTCTGCTCCTTTGAGCTATCCTCAATAGTTCCGCCGCTCACCGCTCCTATCAGATGCATCCGCGCGACCGCTGTATCTCATCTTACATCAAGAACCGACCGTTACGACCGCACAGTTACTCCTAGGGTGTCCAAGGCTTGGAATTGACTGCCAGGAGATGTCTTTCTTGGGTATGCGGGTTAGCCTATCCGTCCCGTGTTAACAAACTTCTCCTAACCTAAACTTTTCATAGCAGCCGCGGTCGAAGCATCACTTCAGCTCGCACCAAACAAAACTGAGGGGGTCATTCTCCGGGGTTCTGTGATCACTATAAACCAAGTGAGATTCTGTCTTAGAGGGGTGCAAATAGTACCCAGCAAGTCGATAGTGTACTTGGGGATTACCGTAGACAACGGACGATGTTTCAACGAACATATAAAGAGAACTGAGGTGAAAGCAGAAAGAAAGGTGGCATTACTGTCACGTACAATGCCAAACATTGGCGGCCCAAGTATGAGGAACAGACAGATCTTGAATGGAGTTATCCACTCAGTTATGTTATACGGAGCTCCAGTATGGTATAAAGCAATGGAGAGGAAAAAGCACCAGCAAACCGTAGACAGGGTACTGTCGCCACCAAAGCACTGCAGGTTATAACAGCGATACCGCCACTACATTTGTTGGCCAAGGAGAGGAGACATATGTATATCGCGAAAGGTGCTCTGCCAGAGCGGAGGAGGACCGCCAGGCAGAAAACAATGGACGAGTGGCAGGGAATCTGGTCCAGTACAACGGAGGTGGCGCAGTGGACTAAACGCCTGATTCCAAATATACGAGAATGGGCAGAGTGTAGACACAGGACAGCCTGCTACTACCTAACACAGGCGTTGTTGGGCCGTGGTCCCTTTCGGGTACATAGGAACATAATAGGGCGAGCGACGGACGATCGTCGTCGACATTGCGGCCAGGGCGACACAGTCGAGCACACCCTATTTGAGTGTGACAGATGGTCCTGTTACAAGCAGGAAGCGAGAGTGAACCTGCCTGGGACCTGACCCAGAGAACATGGTGCTTATAATGATATCAAGCGAGCAACGCTGGAAGATCGTACATAAGATGGTTCGAGACATTCTAAAATCGAAAGAGGCAGAGGAACGTAGGGACATGTAGTAAGAAGGAGAACTAAAATATACTTAAGTCATCTTGCACTGCGAATAATATCGTTCACGATGATGCCCGGTGCAGATGGAGATTGAGCGTAGGTAAGAAAAGTGGGAACGGGTTTTAGCCGTTCGGGCCGCGGTGACATGTCGAATGGATGCATTTGCGTCCGTTGGACATGACATCAGAGGACTCAAGCTGGTTCAACGTCGGGCGGGCACTCTCTCTCTCACACTTTCGGGTGTGCGAGTGCTTCTGTCCTTGCGATCAAGCCGATTTCCTAGACCTTCTATAATAAAAAAAACAGCAGCCGCGGTATCTGATATTCAGGCTCTGCCTACGCGGTCTGCTCAGTTGTAAAACAAAAAACATATGTAGTTTGTTCTTCCTAGTATCGTCAGATCATCAAAAAGGTGGGCTTATCGTATAAGCTTTTATTTAAGCTTATATTACTACTATTTCTTAAATCTTCTTGATTCTTCATTATGAATATGAATTCCTCCTCTCATTTAATCTTATTTTTAAATAATTAATTTAAATGCCCATAGGACGTTTTAAAAAAACAGTACATTTTTTAAAGAAAGTAATATCTGTGCAGTCTTCTATTAAGTCATATGTTCGTAAGGAAAGGTACCCAAAATCAACCAACAATTATATAAGCAGCAAAAATTGTATAAACTTGTCTTTCTCAAAGGCATAGTTCTTATATCTATGGCTAATTAAATTGCTTCCTTCATTTGAGTCAGTCCTTTTCATACGAGAAGAATCAAGATTTTCGATTTTTTATTTTTTTGATTGTTCCGATGCCATATCACGGATTTTACGGTTTTTGAAAAGTGAGATTTGCTAGCACCTATATCTGACAAAAATCAGTACCAATTGACTATACGGACTGAATCTTGAGTTAGTATGGAATGCCTCAATTATCTCGGAAATGATTTTCACGATTTTTGAATTTTGATATTTCTTGGGGTTTAGCGGTGCGGCGACCCTTATTATCATTGTCGTCATGTTCTGTTTTTCTGATAATAGGACAAACTTTCTTATTTCAAATGAATTCGCTTTATATTCTTTTATTTTTGAAATCCTCGAAAAGTACTCATTATTTTTTATTAAGTATTATCAATGTCAAATGCCATAATTTCTGAGTTACAGCTAAATTTACTCTATGCCACCCAAGTTAAAATAATGCATTAACTTCAAAAAACATAATGTGAAGGCGGTTGCAGGAGATGCTCAAAATGTTGTCCACTAGCTATGCGATCCTTGAAGCTTCGGAGTACATTTTGCAACATGCCTGACTCCTCAACTCTCCTTATTTCTCTTATAATAAATAAATTGAATTGAAAATTGAATTATAATACTTATAATTATTTTAACTTGCATGCATAGAGTTTAAATTTAGTTGTAACTCCGAAATTAAGGCTTTTAGGTATAGGAAATATTATACAAAAATTAATCAGTATTTTTCAAGTATATCAACAGTTAACAATTTCAGAAGTAATTGAGGCATTCCATACTCAAGACTCACTCTGTAGCATTCATTGCCTGCGCACAGAAACGTATTTTGTACATAGAGTTGGTGAATCATCGTTACAATTATTGCTGATCATAAATTAACGACTAAAAACATTGAAACTGTACAAAAATGAACATTATCTGAAAACACAAAACATGAAGAACTACTACCTATTAACAACGTTCTCTAGGTTTGTTTCAATGATTTTACTGTAACTGACCTAGGAACGGAATGAAAAAAATTAAATGATGGACATAACTTCGATGAACACGCATTGATTTTGCAAAACCGCTCAACAATTTCTCGAAAACAAGCTTGAGCTGTTGGTGGCAATCTTTAAGTCAATCATCGCAAACATTGCTATGATGAACATCTTTTTCCCTTTTTTTATGGTCAGCCTCCCGAAAAGGCTGGAAGCCTATGGCGCTGTAGAAGCGCTGCGAGAGGATAAGTGTCGGTGCACGTTAGATATGAAATGCTGCAGGTTGTAGCCGTCTGGAAACAAATTCCCCGGCAGCTCATTCCCCAGCGTCGAAGTTCTCCAAAAGAAGGAATGCTGGAGGAGACTGGTTCGGGAAGGAGAGGTCTCGACCTGATAAAGATGAGCTGGCAGAGCCTCTCTACTGTTCCACGTTCGGACGGCCTTTGGTATTATTATCTGGGAGAGCACACTCGAACATCTTCCGTGATAGAATCTGTAAAACAGGGACAGATCAGCCACCCTTCCTCGATGTTCCAGGCTGTGAAGCTCTTTTGTGAGGGTAGGCGTATCGATTAGTCTAGTAGCTCTCCTCTGGAAAGTGTCCAGTAGCTTTAGAGAGAACTTCCGAAAGTATTTCCACACATGGGAGCAATACTCCCGCGATAGTCGGATCTGTGCCTTGTAGAGCAGCAGTAGTTACTCTGGTGCATACAGCTTCCTATAGCGGAACAAAACTCCAAGCTTCTGGGATGCTGTATCAGCAATACTGATGACGTGGTCGTGCCAGGACATGTTATTGCTGATGTTGATCTCCGAAAGCTTGACGGAAGGTGCCTCGACTATGGGATGAGCTTCCATTTCCACAGTTGGTAAGCCAATGTGAGACTTCTTTGTAAGTGTTGTTGCCTGAGTTTTCTGTACGTTTAGCTGTACTTTATTTACTAATCCCCACGTGACAGATGTTTTGATATCTATAGTGACCTGCTTGGCTCCATGCGCGATATTAATGTACTGTCGTCCGCGAAGGTGTAGATTGGATTGGATGTTATTTTCAGCAGCTCGTTTATGTACAGCAGAAACAGTGATGGGATAGGTCAGATCCCTTAGAAACACCGACGTTGATTGACAATACGTCTGATGAACAGCCTTCGACTACAACAAACAGATATCGGTTGTTCAAAGGGCTATTCAGCCACTGGCGCAGGCCAGGTTGTGTTACCGTTCGTAATATTAATGACCGGCGATCGTAAATTAATGGTCACTGTTTATAGTCATAATGCACAGCAGCCCTAGTCTTATGCATTTAGATTAGTCGTGTCCAAAAAGAACATGGATCCATGAGCGGCAGTCATTGGCTCAATTTACAGCATTCGCAATTTGACAAACACGGAAACTAATGTAAGCCCTTTCATTGTATTAATGATCCCCGCCGTGGGGGTTGATTTGCTGACATCTTTTTGAGGCACATTTAAAATAACATCATCTCGTTGACTTCCGGTCACTGGTTTGCCTCTTACAAACCCCAAACTATTTTATCAACAGCCTCAAAGTCCGCACTATTTTCAGTATTATGAAAAGTATTTGAGTTTGCTTTGTGGATAAAGCAACCCTGTATAAGTAAAGGCAGAAGAAGAAAAATATAAAGTCAGGCCAGTTTATTTTTGTTCGGGAAATTTAATTAGCTCCAGAAGACTTGGTCACAAGAAAGGAAGAAACAGGACTGAAAAAAAATGTTTATAAGGCAGCCTTCGCTCGGATCGAATTACTTCTTTTGTTTGTCCTACGACTACGACTCTGATATGAGTTGAGTTTCGTTCATCAGATATTTCCTGACAATTCGTGACCACATCAGAGTAGAATAATTTCGATTGTGTATATATATTATTCACAGAATCGCAACAGAATATTATTGAAGTACGCGATTGCAAAGATTTACAGCTTTTGATTTAAAATCGAAAGCATTTTGGTTACTAAACCCTAGGAATAAAAGCGGTATTTAAGAGAGAGAAAAGAGAGCTTCGTGAGGCTCTTGCATATCCTACAAAGCAGCAACAGGAAGTTCTGAAATTGAAAGTGCATATTCTTACTTCTAGAGAAGTTGTGACATTACTGAGAAGGTTAGCACTGTAGGCACTTTTTATCCTATCCTATATTTCTAGAGAGATGGTATTTATACCCGCTTTAACGTGAAGCAAAATTTCGAATCTAAACGCACAATAAGGAAAATGGCTGAATGAAAAAAAACTTTAATGACTTTGCTGTTCAGTTAATGGTTCACCGCAGTAAAAACTGACACAGTGCAAGAATGTTATAATATGTGTGTGTGTGTGATAATGTGTTTTGGAATTCCTCAGGAGATTCCAAATATTTGTCAACTGGATTGACATGTTTTTGTTGAAGTTGCAAGGTCGCAGGTTCAAAGCCAGTACTTTCATTCACCGCATTGTTGAGACAAGATTTTAGAGAATCGAGGACATATCCACGCGATGGGCTTCTCGGAGCAATATGTTCTCAGCAACCGCCCCACTTCCCTTGTATAGCGTTTTGTGGAATACGCCCCAGGAAAGTATATGGATGTATATATGGATTTTATCTCCAATTTTTCCAACTTTCGACTCCATGGCTTACTAGTAAACTGTGATCGATCATCATTAGTAGTAGTAGTAGCTGTGAGGCGACCGCGCCTGGCAAGTAGGCCCCACTGGGCCCTTTTTGCCATCCACGAATATAACCCCTCAGCCACCATTACCTGCCTGCCCCTCCCTGCAAAACTTTCCCAACATTTTCAACAATGGCCAGTATGTCGGCTCAGCTTAAGGACGGCAATTCCTCTGGCTGGAGTCTATCAGCTCCTGAAATCCCATAGCTCGCAAGGAAGTGGTAGGCCGTTTCATCGGCCTCTCGACAGCTATACATAGGAAGTCGTCTTCAATTCCTAATAGTGATAGATGCCGCCTGAGCCTACAATGCCTCATCAAGACACGCACGAGGTTTCTGATGGCCCATTGGCCTTGGTTCCGTAGCCATGCTGACCTAGATGTGTTCAGCCCAGCTATAAAGTCCTTTGCTTGTTTGCATCCCTCACTTTACCTCCACTGTTCATCTATGGTATCGTTTACCCACTTTTTGGGTGCTGACGTTACCAGCTGCCTACTTAATCCTATAGCAGGCTCTGGGCCAACAAACGGTCTCCCGGTGCTGAGATCGATTATCATTAGGAATTTGCACTTTCTCACAATAGTCCTTCAGAAACCTGTTGTGGCTTTTCTTAAGGGAATTAGTCGAACATACTTGGTAAATGCATCGACAGATACCAGTACGTAATCCAGACCCCCTATAGATGATGGCAGTGGACCAGTTTAGTCCGTACAGACTAAATCCTTCGGAGATTCCGGCGGCAAAGCTGAATTAAGTGGACCACGGCACTTCTCGGCACACTTGACCTTTTGACAAGTGTCGCATGAGACTACTAGCTGTCTTATGTGTTTTTGCATCTTGGGCCAGGAAAACTTCTCCCTCTATGCAAGTACACTTTCGTTTTCCCAAATTATTCAAAATCCCCCTTCGCCTCACTTCTTGTGTCACGAACCTTGCATGCCTGACGCAGACTATATGCGAAACTTTGGATCATAGGGGCCAGGTAGATGTTGCTTACATGGATATGGAAAAAGCTTTTGATAGAATAGATTTAGGGATTTTGCTTAAAAAATTAAGTTTCTTTGGTTTTTCGGACGATCTTCTAACATTATTTAGCTCTTATTTATTTAACAGAAGTCAATACGTGGAATATGAAGGCTATCGTTCGCCGCTAATAACACCTACCTCAGGTATTCCACAAGGTTCGAATTTAGGACCATTATTATTCTTATTATACATTAATGATCTTATCTTTGACTTACGATGTTCAAAATTACTGTACGCGGATGACCTAAAAATCTATTTTAACATTAGCTCTATGAGCGACTGCATTGCTCTACAGCGAGACATTGAGGCAGTATCTACATGGTCCACTTCCAACCATCTCGAACTGAATGTGGACAAATGCTATATTGTGTCCTACACGCGAAAAAATAACATTATAATGTTCCCGTATAGTATAGGTAATCATGATTTAAAACGTCAGGAGCAAATGCGCGACTTAGGAATTCTCTTTGACCAAAAAATGACTTTTGCTGCTCATATTGAGAGTACTGTGTCCGCAGCCAACAGGATGTTGGGATTTATCCTACGAAATGGAAGGGAGTTCTCAATCTCAGTTATCACCACACTATATATATGCTATGTGCGTAGCAAGCTGGAGTATGCTGTCCTGATTTGGTACCCTTTCTGTGCTAATCAGATAGGACAGATAGAGCGTGTCCAAAGAAAATTTTTAAAATACTTGCACTTTAAAAGAACTGGTGCATACCCTGAGCGAGGATTTGATTATGCTTTATTGCTAGATGAGGCCAAATTTATTTCTTTAAATACACGAAGAATTTTCCTAACCATAACGTTCTTGTATAAGCTGTTACATGGTAATATAGTGTGTGAGTATCTGTTGGGTAAAGTTCCATTCACTGTTCCGCGACTTAACAATAGAAATATAAGGATATTTTATTCTGAATGCGCGCATACAAATATTATGAATAAGTCGCCCGTATCAATTATATGTAACAATTTTAATCGTATATGTAATAATTGTGACATCAACTTCTCCACATTGTCAGATATCTTCGAATGTATCCTACAGCTTAGTTCTAATATGTAGCTATCATATAATGTTTACTTTTTGATACATACCTTTTTCTTCTTTTTTATTTTTTATTTTATATTAGTTAATTTACTTTATTCATGTTTTTTTTGGCTTATCCTGTTATTGGGTGCGTGCACCTGTTGGATATTAATAAAGATCTATCTATCTATCTATCTATTCAGTGTGTATGTAGTTTATTGTGAAAAAAAAGTAATACAATGAGACATACAGAGAATCATCATAAAATAAACCTGGAAGTGCATTAAACCAACTAAAATGTAAATGCAAAAGTACAGTTAACGTACACTAAGATAAGAGACAAACAAGCAATTAACCCAATGAAAATTTTAAATAAGTCATCAAGACTGAAATGGTAGGTTAAGATCTAGTTACTAGAGAATGGATAATAACAGCAGATTACCGCTTTATCCAAATACTTAGATGTCTTTTAAACTGAAGCAGTGGTTTCTTTGATTATAACTGACTTGGTGAAGCATTATAAACTTTCGGGCAAAGACATGTATGACTGCGCTGACCAATAGATTTGAACATCCTTGGTGACTGAAACTTAGTTCCTAGTTTCCTTGCTGCCTTGTGTAATAATTATGTTGGACTAATTGACATAATCTATTTTGGTGTTGAAAAGTCGCTAGCTCGCGGAAAAATATCTGACGAACATCCATTAAATCACTTTCAATATATAGGTAGTTTATCTGTTGAATAAATGCAATATTAACCGTACATAATCTTTATAATCCAATTTTGGGTAACTTTCAACTTATGTGAATGCACATCGCCTACTCCTCCCTACGCTATGATTCCATAAACAAGGTGTGATTGGACTAGTGCATAATATAGTGTATTCGAGTTTTTTTCATTATATATACTTTTGAATGATTTAAATTTAGACATCAAGCACCTTAATTTATTGACAATAGCTGCGACCTACTCTTCCCATATAAAGTTACAATCAGTTATAACTCCTAGATATTTTGTTTTGCGTTGTGATTCTATTTTTGAGCTACCAACTGATAAATGGCAGTATTGCGGACCGTTCCTCTTATATGGGATGAAAGGTAAAAAGCAAGTTTTTGTCCAGTTAATGGTTAACTTTCTGGAGTCCAAAAATTTTGCTATTTTTTCGAAACTTTTTTCAGCAACCCCCTTCAGTTTGTTCCAATCGGTGCTTTCATGAAATATTGCCAAGTCGTCCGCCAAGCCTACACTATGTTGAGCCATGTAGTTCCAGCGAAACCTTTTCTAATAGCCACACGCCACTGCTATGTAGCAGACAAGCACCGAACTCAGTGCACAAAGGGTCGCTAGTTCCTTGCGGTTTGCCGCACACTTTTCTTGTAGCTACTGGCGTCGCGGCGCCGCGCGTCGTCGTGCAACGGCCGCCTCGGTACGTGCAACAATAATTGCGCATATCCGGAAACAAGATGAAGGCGCGAACGTGCCGCTATGAAAATGCGTTCCGCATTATTCCCTCTTTACGGGACGGCGACGATGCTGGCTGGCTTCGTTGGCCCGCTCTATTATTGGCCTTTTTAATTTTATTCGGCTCCGTGAATACCGCCGCTCCTTCTCCCAGCTGCGCTTTGCAGGAGACTCGCAGATGAGAAGTAATGAACTTCGTCTGCGTTCTGTACAATCCGGATGCGGTTCATTTATTTTTGTGATTGTTTTGGTATGTTTGGGTGGATGAAACTTGTGAAGTGCGTTAAACTTTCCCTCAGACCTGAATCGCGTTTACACCCTTCGTGAGTCGCGTGGGCTACACTGGTAGACCACGCACATTTATATATGCATAGCAACACTCCATCCCACAGGTGACTCTTGAGTCCGTTTCTGTACCTTTCGACAATGTTCCCAAGTAAACGTTCAGTTGATCTACTGTATTCATAGTGAGCTTATCGCAAGACTATTAGAGCCGAAATATGACTGGGCTACGATCGTAGACCGCGCGACTAAACGTGTTACAGTTCAGCGTGGATGCAGTGTTTCCCGTTTGTGAATTTTTTCCCAAAAAGATAGGTTTTAAAAGTTGTTTAGACACATTTTCATCATGATAAGTGTTACTGTAAGTACAAGGTGGCTTAGGTGATGCTTCCCCCAGAAATCAGAAATATATTATGCGACATCCAAAACTTCTTCTGTGATTATATTTGAAACACATTTCTTTCGTTTAGCCGGTAAATTAAACCACAGTTGCTTGAAATAATACTGTTTATAGACGTTTCGGCTGCTTCCGCAGCATTACTCAAGGTACAAAGTTTGGCAAAGAACATTTTTGAAATTGCATCATCTTTTATGGCCTAATCAATATCAGTGAAAAAAATGCACTTGCGTTTATAAGGCTAATCATATTTAAGAACAAGTAAATAAATGTAGCTTTTTAGAAAACATAGCATGGGAGCTCATTAAACCGCAAATTGAATATAGATCTTAATTGACACATTACCAGATCAACTAAGAAGACAAGCACAGGCTCTTCTGGCAACCCAAAAAAGGTATCCCAGACCTCCTCAAAATTGACCGAGAAATCTCGTTGGATGTTGCTCATATTGTCCTCGAGCGGGTCCTCGAGCCAGAGACAAATCAGCAAGCAAGTTTTGTAGAAAAATAAAAATCGATTTATTTATACCACTTTTTTTTAAGTACAGATCATAGTTGCGCTTTTCTCATTTTTTACTTGCATCTATATATTTCTAATGTAAGAAATGTGAAAATTATCGCTTGTACCTATAAGCACAAATAATAAGCTGTAACTAAATAACTACATGTAAATAAAGATATAAGAACTACGTTCTCTTCCCCTTAGTTTTATCATTTTGATTAAATATTTTAATTGTTTCTATAAAAAAACACCATAAACTGAATTAACGTGCAGAAATTGTTTTTCACTAAACTACTATGAGTAGAATATCGAAACTGAAAAATGGGCTACATATATAGGCCACGCGATAAAATCGTCACTCGAGTACACGCGACTAACGGAGGGTTAATCCTACTGAAAGATAAAATATTACAAGGGTCGTATTCATAATCAATGCTTAAGGGTCCCTTAATACTTGAGGATCCCTTAAGTGAGGTTTTGTGTTTCGACAGCTACTTCAGGGTCCCTTACGTAAGGCTCCCTTAAATAATACTTATGCCAACTACACACGATCTGGCAGGACTGTCAGTTCGAACTAAACAGTCCGCCTGATGACCGGTCGCCTGATGGACTGACGACCCTCCACACGTTCAAGCAAATCTGAAATATTAAGGTAGTTTGGTTCATCGGCACCTGATCCCGTCGTCAATGAATCGTTCACTTTTTTTGCTTCCTTTCGAAAACTACTCCTCACATTATAATTTTTTTTGAGAAGAGTCGACTTCGTACAAGAAGGATCAATTTCCTTCCAGTTTTCTATCAATTTCAAATACGCCGCCAAATACGCCTTTCTTGTCACGGTCGCGATAATCTTTCGATTTTACTTGCCATAGACACGGCTCATTGTGATAAATCGCGACAAATTCTTCTAGACACGTATTTTCTCTTTCGCGCGACATGGTAACGACTTCTGTACTAAACTGAACTGTTTGACCTCACGGCCTGATGTCCCGACAGGCGGCTGTGCCATACACACGTTCAGACTTGCCTTTGAGTACGTCAGGCCGGACGAATGAACGAACATTATATTTGATTTTTCTCCGGCCGCCTGAACAGTCTTAACTGACTGGTTCCGGTTAAACCGGAAGTACATTAATAGCTAACATAATGTCTTCGGATGCATTAGACGTCACTACACTTGCCTGCAAATTTTCAGCAATATCACTCTTTCCGTTCCAAAGTTATTTGCTTGGTTCCATACTTTATCCCAACCCTGTATACACGCTCAGATGACCGGACTCCAGGCGGATTGTTCATTTCGAACTGACAGGCCTGCCGGATCGTCTATAGCCGGCATTAGGAAACGAAATGTCAATATGATATGTCAACATGACGTTTCGTTGCAGTCAAACGATTTTGTAGGTTGATTTTTTTGAGGACGATGTTGTCAGTTTCTGTCACAACCGGAAAAATATCCGTCATAAAACAGGAGGTACTGGCACAAAACAAAACGAGATAACAGAAAACATCAAGATGCATAGATATAACAAATTGACTTGTATTTGAAATGTGACAACGTCGCCAAATAAATCCCGCCGTCTCGTAGATGTTGTCTCGGAAACAGATACAAAAGGAAAGCCACACTTGAAGGTCCCTTAAGTATCCCTTTGTGTCAAGTAAAATGTCGAGTCCAGATGTCACGTCGAAATTTTCAGTATAAAATATCACGTTAATACATTTATGTATATAAGTAATGAAGACTCGTGAACAGCTACAGCAGCTTTGTTTGCAGTCCAGAAAGAAGAAACGACAGATTGATCTCCAACTGTGAATACGAACCATGATGGGAGAAATGCAATATAGGTTAGCTAAATTATAGTCGGCATATTTATGTACCTATACCTCTCACAAGGCTTTGCCTTCGAGGTGAAAAGATTTGTAATTCTTTAATGCAAATAAATTGAAGTGTTACTTAAGGGAACCTTAAATATTACTCAAGAAACGACTATGAGTACGATCCTAAGACTATACAAGTCTGGTATTCTCGCTTAGAGATATTAGTGATATGGAGCAGCAGATCGGTGGTAAAGCCCTGGGTGTGCATTTAGACCCTAAACTTCAGTGGGACCTACATGTATGCCACAAACATAGCAAACATTCAGTTTTATTACGAAGTCTAAGGTATTATGTTTCACATGACATAGTGACTAGTTTCGTTCGCCCGCTCTATTCTATTCTATTATAGCACAATGTTGAACTTCTGTAACTCAAAAATTTAACATATTTCATTTGCATTCCCAAGATCACTTTTATAACATATTTTTTTCTTTGCAGGTAAGTGGCATCTACAAGTCTTTGGAGAGGTCAAAACTCCTATCGAGGTAAGGTTCATAACTTCGTTAACAGGAATATCATTCCAGCGGCATAGCTAGTTTCCTGTACCAAGCTGACATACACAGTTTTCGTGGTTTGTTTTCTTTGATATTGGATAGTTTTTACAGCAACCATGTCCAGAAGGTAATTGCCTATTACAATCTCTATCACGCACAACCAGTTAATATCAAATAATGCTAGCTGTATCCACAGTTTTGCTCGCATAGAGTCTTATAGGTGTTGTCGTAGATGATTTAAATAATAGCTTACGTCACTGTTTCACGAAAATAAAGTCAGAACTCAAATCATGACTGTTTATCATGGCATAATTAGTTAAGTTCTTGTTTCGTTCTATATTGTCTGTTTTTGTTGCTTATCCTAAGATTCCAATTTTTCATATCTGTGTTATGTTAATTGTTCTTCAGAATCGTTATATTGCTGATCTATTATTATTCAATTTCTTGTTTGTTTTATGTTTTTTAAAGAAGTTTCATTTTCGTTTCTACTGCTGGTTACCAACCTACGAAATAGATTTATTTGTAATAATATTTTGTTTCGTTAAAGCACATTTTAATAACATTTCAGTTGTATCATTCTCCAGAGGCAAAAATTTCAAACTACGCCTAATAGAACAATTATTTATAACATAAACAGCTCTAGAGGGTGTTTGGTAAGCATGCGGCAGATATTTATAGGCTGATTCTTTGAACTGTTTTTAAAAATATTTTGTTGTTTGGTCATTTTTGGAAAACTGCTCCATTTCAAGCATGAAAAAAATTGAGAGTACTATTTACGATATTTCTTAAAATTATTAATAGATATCGCAATTTTTGTATAACGTGTACATGGCGAGAAGAAGGTTTCTCAAAACTAGATTAAAAGGTTGTCAAGCACGCAAGAAGCCGTGGCTGTCTGAGCGCAACAAGAAACTAAGGCTGGAATGGGCCCGCAAACATAAAGATTGGACAGTGAAAGATTGGTCCAATGTACTGTGGTCAGATGAACCAAACTTTGAGGTATTGTTGTTCAATTTAGGCAAGCCTAAGTCGTTTGCCGACTTTGTTAGGAAACAAAATTAGCTATAGCTGAGAAGCGGCAGAAGATATATTAAAGCGAAGTGTACTCTTTAAACTGAATTCCAAGCTTTCGGAGAACTATGCCTCCATCGTCAGGGAAAGTTTGTTGAGATTGTTGCTTAGGTTAGAAAATACGTAACGGAACATATTGGTTAGACCCGCACAAAAATTCTTTAAAAATATTATGATATTTAATAATATCCTCGTCAATTAGTTCATCACACACGACATTTAGGTTAAAAAATCTATAGATTGATAAAATAGAATCAGATATCTGTTACGTTCGACGACTGGTACCACAATGTTATTCAATGTATGTTGTGCTTCAATATGTTGCATATCTTCGAAATCGCGTTCAGCAAATAAAATTGTTATAATCCAATCCAGTGCAATCCAATTTATTTGTATCAATGACTTACAAATATTGCCACCTCGAAAGCAAAGCTTGTATGAGGTATAGGCATATACACATACGATAATTTAGCTAACCTATTGCATTCATCCCATCCATTGATTTTTCCTGGCTTGTATTCAGTTTTTGAGTTGATCCGTCCTGTCCTGTCTTTCGGCTAGACTGAAAACAAAGCTTCTGCACCCTTCCACAAGTCTTCGTTTCTTGAATAAATGCATTAGTATGATGTCTGATATATGTATTTTGATTTTGACGTAACGATTCGACACTTTTGAAATATGATTGAAGATTAAACTTTCTGTATTCTCTTTTCATGTATTTGGAAAACCGGGAGTGACTTTGTCAGGCGAAGAGTGGGTTACGCATACAACCCGGATTGCGTGGTTCCTAGTATGAAACACGGTCGAGGCTCCATAATGATATAGAGTTGCATGGTTGTCGGTGGAGTCGGCGGAATGACAATAACAGAACAATGTGAAGAACGAATGAATAGTAAGGACTACACTCAAGTTTTTGACACAGCTCAAGCGTCGTCAATATCGCACTAGTGTGGCGATAGAAATACCAAAAATTTCAAACTTCAAGACAATGACTCGTGCCACAAATCAGCGCACGCCATGGCGTGGTTACTCAAAATCAAGTGGATCTGTAAGGGCTGGTTTTTCAATGTCCAGTTAAAGTGTCAGATAGGTATCTGCCAGATAGCGTTGGCCAGATAGCGTTGCTATGGATACAACTGTCAGATAAGATTTACGTGACTTCGTAAGTTTAGCCTTCAATTGTTTAAACAATTTATCATATAATAATATATAACAGTTGCTGTTATCTTGCAAATAAATATTTAACTGGACATTGAGAAAACGGTCCTTAGACTGGCCGCCACAGTCACCCGACCTCAATCTAATAGAACATATTTTTTTATGGTCAGCCTCCCGCAAAGTCTGAAAGCCTATAGCACTGCAGAAGCGCTGCGAGAGGATGTGTCGGTTCACGTTATATTTGAAACGCTGCAGGATATATCCGTCGGGAAACAAATTTCCCGGCAGTTGATTCCACAGCGTCAAAGTTCTCCAAAAGGAGGAATGCTGGAGGAGACTGGTTCGGGGAGTAAGGGCCTCGACCTGGTAAGGATGAGCTCGCAGAGTAGCCGCCATCATTAAATCAAAAGGTAGACCAACTAAATATTAGTTTGTTAATTAATATAAATCATTGTAATCTTATTTCAGTTTTCTATCATAAATCTTCCAAAAATTGGTATTTCTTCAAGTTGCCTAATACTTTTGCCCGTGGCTGTATGTTTGCTGCATGTTTACCAGCACCTTATATATCCATGACAATTAATCAGTAACCAATAGTTAGCACCGAATATCCCGAAGAAAAGTAACGAATTTATTGGGGTATTTTAGGTGTCGTTACCTTCACATCTCTAGACTATCTGTCCCTATACCTGACCAGGTTGCATCCCAGCGCTAACGCAGTCGATTTCGCTGGAAGCGCATGGTATGGATCCCGGAGTGTATGAGGTGAAAGGACCCGGGGGCGCCGTAGGGGCTGGGGTCTCGGGAATGCGCGAGAGCGTTGTCCGACCGTATAATCGGGGCCTGTCGCCCATCCCGTCTGTTCATAACTGAATGGCGCCGCCGCTCGCCGCGTCTGTGACGCTTCACTGAAAGGCGTCTATGATACGATGGCCGTCGGTCGTTGCCAAGCCAGTAGAAACAGGTTGCATTGCAATTGTCAGCATAACACTAATAATAATAAAATAGTAATAAGAGAGAGAGAGAAGAGATAAGAGAGAGAATTACTCATGATAACGGAAATTTGCACGTCAGACGTAAGGATGGAATTAGCAATGAGTAAGTGCAAACCGCACGGTGCTCCACATCAACAAAGGTCAGTGGAACAGCCATGAAGAACGGGAAATAGTAACTGTCAAGAACAACTAATACAAGAGTTTAGAGACCGCCTCATTAAGCTACTAAAAATAAAACTAAATTCCAGAAATCTTACAAAAGTCATTAACACATGCGCGATACCGGTCCTCACATACTCCTTCGGCATCATCAAGTGGTCGCACAGTGACATAGCAAACATCCAAATCCTAATACGGACAGAACTCACGAAACACAGAATGTCACATCCGAACGCATGCAAAAAAAGGCTTACCATAGATAGAGAACTAGGTGGTAGAGGAATTATTATAGATATACAGTCACTCCGCACAAAACAAATAAAATCACTGAGACATTTCTTTCAGAGAAAACAAACGAATTTGCATAGGGCAATAGTCAAAGCAGACAAGAACCATACACCACTCACCCTCTCTTGTCCAGACCACGGAGCAGACACACACAATCCCATAGAATCACAAGGAAAAATAAACACCTGGTCGCAGAAAGCACTTCACGGCAAACATAGTTACCGAATTACACAAGATCACATAAATGAAGAACAGTCATACACTTGGCTGCAGGATGGCGAGCTCTTTCCAAAAACGGAGGGTTTTGTGCTTGCTATTCAGGACCAAGTAATTGCGACGAGAAACTACAAAAAATACGTAATTAAAGATCCATCCGTAACAAACGATAATTGCAGAAAATGCCACCAACAGAAGGAAACAATATATCGCATAACAAGTTCATGCAAAACTCTCGCTGGAATCGAGTACACGGCCCGACATAGGTCTGCAGCCAAAATCATACACCAAGCCCTAACCACAACTATCAAACTAATCGAAAACACAGATCCATATTATAATTGTACAGCGACATCAGTACTCGACAACAATCACCGTTTCCGTCGAAATACACACAGACAAAACTATCCCAGCCCATAGAGCAGATATAGTTTTTCAGTCGAAGGCAGACAAAGTTACCTATTTTATAGATATTGCTTTCACTAATGATACGAATGTTCAAACCACCTACTACCTAACTATCACAAAGAATACTCAGATTTAACTGACCACAACTGCCAGGTGCTGACTGCTTTGTGTCGGGTATATGTGAATCGATGCTCAAATCGTGTCGATGCGGCCAAGACGTTGCGTCGTTTAACCGGCAGGTCAGATATGTGTGAGCCTCTTCGGAATACGCACGTCGTTGTCAGTATGATTTGAACGTTCAAAAACGTTTGAAATTTTTGAGCTAATTCGTCCGGATCTGCAGCGTTGGGTGTTTCTTTCATGTGGTTTGGAACTGAAGACTGTTGAAGGTTCACCATGGACGTGGATAAACTGATTGCTTACTACTACTACCACACAGCGATTCTGTGTTTTGGCGAAATATAGTCGCGAAAGTCGTCCAGACTTTTCGATCCTTTCCTCTATCCCCTTCCATATATATGTATACGAATGTTTTTGGTGTCATCCTGAAGTACTCGAAAAACTTTTCTGGTTGGTCCCATAATTCTTCAAACAGCATATGAAACTCGCCTTTGTCGTCTCTGCTACTAAATAACTGGCTCACGTGCTCCACTATTTAAATGAAATAGCTTCATTATAGGATTTTCAGGAAAATATAGCTCATCAAGTTTGTCCATCTTCCGCTGAGTGGCAGAAATGCGCTGACGATCAGAATACCCTGGAAACGCGTGCAGTAGTACCACCCTTGTTCTGACGAGGATTTCGTACGATCTCGTCAGAACACATTATCGTCGGAACTCGCATGCATGCAGTACATTAAATGCAAGTAACAATCTAACGACATTTAAAAAGAATAAGGATTTACTCTTAGGTACAACATTACGTATACCCAGTAGATATCCGCATCCATTAGTCCCGAGATATTCGCCTGCTGTGACCAGCTACTATAGCAGCAAACGAACTGGTCGAACACGTCCCTTTGATGTTCATTCCGGTGAACATTTCCAGCCCCGCAGACATGGGAATGATTCGTCGT
The DNA here is from genome assembly GCA_951848785.1 of Callosobruchus maculatus. Taxonomy (NCBI): domain Eukaryota; kingdom Metazoa; phylum Arthropoda; class Insecta; order Coleoptera; family Chrysomelidae; genus Callosobruchus; species Callosobruchus maculatus. The sequence continues at coordinate 8,073,940 of CATOUR010000100.1, forward strand.
TTGAACGAAAGGGGGCATAGCAACGCCGCGCTGGCGACGACATCAGCATCGGTATCTCAACCCGGCCGGCACTAACAGTTCTAGCGCCCTGCGTTATCGACGCACGCCTACTAATTATGTCCGATCCAACGGCCCTAAATTATGACCACTTATGGGGATCTATCATCGTAGCCGCCATGACTACTAGCATGGACAAGTGATGTCAGACTTAGACTAACTACTCAAAAGAGAAGTATAAGGGCCAGTTTCACCACCTTCTGGTAAGTGTCTGATAGCTTATCTACCTATTTTGTCTTTGTCATTTGACATCAGTAAGAAAGTGACAAAAACTTACGGTTAGGCTATCTGACATTTATTAGAAGGTAGTGAAACTGGCCTTAAATATTCTTGTGGTGAGCATTTTAATTAACAAACGATGACTTCTTCTTGATGTGCTCATCATGGCGATTCTTGCTTTAGGTGCGGCTGCTCGGAATAATTCTACCCAACTACAATGATACCACTGTCATAAGTTTTTCAGCCGTGAAGTGCGTCTTCTTTCCGGACTTCTTTTTCCTGGAATTTTCCCTTGTATTATTAGTTGAAGAATGTGATATCTCTCTTCACGCATAATATGATCACTGTAAGAAAATTTCTCCATTTTTATAGTTCCTACTATCTCTGTTTCTTTATTTGTTTGCCTTAATATGCATAATATGTATGTTACTCTTGCCATCCAACAAACTTTACGTATGCATCTATATGACCTTATTCCGAAAGACTCAAGTCTTTTCAGATCAACTTTGTTCGTTGTCTATACGATTCTATCCCATAGAGCATTGACAAAACGTAACATCTGACCAATCTGATCTTAAGTTTGATGTTCAGATCTTTAGAGCAGTTCTAGCTTGATCTATTCTAGATCTTATTTCTCGAGGCTATAATCCAGTTAAAAATTGTACCCAGGTATTTGTACTGACTCTCGACTGCACTACTAACATACAATCTTCTCTAGGTATTTTCTTTGGTAAAGATCATGAATTTTGTTTTTCTGATGTTATAATAGGTCTGTTTTTATAGAGAATCACAAACCAGTCAGAGCCAATCAGTATTCCCCATTGCAGTTGTCAAACTATTTCTGACTAGTACTGGCCATCAAATTGACGCTGACTAGTTTGTGATTGCTGTAAAAACAGACCTAGTGTAATACCTGTTTCGTCACTGTTGTTCATAATTTTGTCCATCATTCTTTGTAGGTCCGCGCTACTTTGAGGTATTACCAAAATATCATCGGCAAAACTGTTTAGAATTTCTCTGTTTAGCTTAGTTTCCGCCTTCCAGATTTGAATCAATGTTCAGTTCAATAAATTTGACACTGTCACTGACAAAGAGTCTCTATCCAATTTGATATATAGATCGGATAAGACTTGTTTTAGATACTTTCAAGTAGAGAAAGTGGCAGGAAAATCAGTTTTTAGTGTAACTAATGCGAAACTTACATTATGTTACAAGACCGTATCAGTTCCATCAGATATCATAACAGAAATATCACTAGCATATGCTGGGAAAAGGCATTAGGATCAATACTATTAAATTTGTTTATCTACAAAATTAAAGGGTATTGGATCCAAAACTGAACCATGGGGATTCCAAAATTCATATCCAAGAAACCTGAGGTAATGTCTTTGAAGCTATTTTTTATCTTCGTATGTTGGATATATACATATTGTCTTCTGTCACACAAGAATTATTTGCATCAATTAAGTGACTGCTTATCAAAGCCGTATTATTTGATTATACATATGAAGCTATTTGTAATCTAAATAGTCAAATGACGTGTTTAGGTCACAGAATATAGCAACAAGGCACGCGCCAACATAGGTCAACTCTAAACATCTGTTAGCTCTATATATTTTCATAAAGGAATGTACTGCTGTAATTGTCCTTTTACCAGTTCCAAAGTTTTGTTTTGTCTTTTTCTTTTAGTAACGATAATATTTCTTATAAGACCTTCATAGAGCCTAAGGCCATGGTAAATCGCATAAACATCTCAAATACTCATCTCTTTGCTTCCTATTCTCCTTGAAATAGGTTTTAGGACGTGATTAAATAAAGGATCCGTACCTAACTACATTTATTTTTAGACGAGCAAATATACCTGAAAGCAGTTGCTGCCTCTCTCGGTATCTAAGCTGCCATTATTATCGAAAATTTACAATAATTAAAATGAAAACACAGAAATACCAAAACTATATTTAATTAAAATATAATTAGAAGCTGACAGTTTCGCAAGTTTTTTACAGAACTGCTTTTTTGTTTTTAATAGATGAGTCATAGCCCACTATCTACTCAATACTATAATAACACAGTATTCGTCATTTTAATGAGACATTATTATTTAAAAAAATCTATTTTGATTCTTTTTTTTTTCGAATTTGAGTAGGAAGTCTTTTGTAGAGTAATAACTGCTTAGATGCTTATCATTATAGTTGATAAACCATGGCCTACTGCTACAAATAAAGTAAATATTGGAAAAATCAAATTTTGAGTGTAATTTTCAAAACAACTTAATACTAATATATATTTTTGAAAAGCCTGGGTTTTTTCCGATTGATTTCAAAAATAATATATAGGATGTTCCATTAAAAAAAATATATGTTTGCTTCATAACTGAAAAATGGTTAGAGCAAGAAAAAATCAGACTACACCACTGGATTCTACAGGAAAAATTATATAAGGCCCTCGTTCAAGCTTTCCAATAAAGTAAAAGACAACCGAGATACGAGGGTGGTCCCAAAATCGACAATTTTCGATTTCACCCTGTATCTCAAAAACCAAGAGGGCCATGATGATTTTGTTGACGGCATCTTAAGTTTCACAGAAAAGTAGCACACTGTCGCGAAAACCGCAACTCTCTATCTTCTAAAATAACCGAGATACCCCGTAAAAGTGCCCAAAATGAGACACACTCTACGTTATTATAGTTTATAATGTGCTATTGTCTTATATAAGTTTATTTGCACACCTTTGCTCGTTTTATCTACACGTATTACTATTGTCATGTTTTTGAGCCATACGTCAAAATCGACTATAAAAACCGCCGTGTTTTAACCTTCACCGGATAGCGAGTGCTAATCGTAACAAGGTTAGAACCCCAAAATGGCAGATGTACAAACTTCTTCTTCAAGTCAGGTAACATACCGTTTCCCAGGTGTAAATGTGGGGGCAACAACCAACAGTCGCATTTCTGTGCAGGTTACAGGATATCCAGAAACTTAACTCTGGGGAGAGATTTTCAGTTTTAGAGGAGCTGCTGAAATCACGTTCTTTTCCATTTGTGCCCGCCTTAATGTGCTGTGGCTGCTTAATTAAACCGAGAAGGCGAAAGAAAAGCGGCACTTTCCTCGTGAAATTCTCCGAAATTTCCATAATATGGAGCAACAAAATAAATCATAAAAAGTAGCTCTAAGCTTCGCTGAAACGGTTGGTCTTAATTACCTTTTTCGGTGAGAGAAAAAAATGCACCTTGAAGCGAGGGCAGAGGCGGATCCCTTGCATCTCAAATATTAAAATATTAGCATGGATATTATGATGCTTCAGTACTATGCTAGTTTCGATATTTTTGTGTTCATACATAATTTTGTCAGTCATTTGCAAATATCATTATTTTATGTGTTTAATTACCTATGTAATGATGGCCCACTAAGGAACTTACATAACAAATACCTCGTGACTTCATAGAAAGTTGGTTTAACTTTTGAAGTGATTGTTTCTTATTCAATATCAATTGCTCTCAAACAGTATACTCTAATAAAGGCTACATACATTCAGACGAGGACCTAGCAGAAAATAACAATGTAATATAACCAATTAACATTTATTTGAAAATATTCACCAATTATTGTTTAAGACTTTCGCGATCGTTATCCGTCGGTTCTCTGGCTGTTTGGTCAGAGTCTACTTGGCGGCGACGCGTTTCGTTCCTTGACGTTTCGCCAATACGAGTGGTTGCCATCCTCAGAAGCTGTTACCTGTTCGGAGTGTTCCGAGAGGCTAAGGCCGCGTTACCGGGGCGAGCACTAATATATACCCCTGATTAGGCATGGGAGCGGCTGCGCTATGCACCATCCCTGTGAATCTCCTGCACACCTTAGATCTTTTCGTCCCTTACAGCGGGTATCCATATTCTATTGAGATTGTATGTTTCTTCTTTGCTGTTGGAGTTGTTTTTATGTTTATAGATCTTGATGGACTCCCAGTACAATCTAGCGTGATAAGAGGAGGCCGTAGCAAGAACCCGTGTCTCCTCAACCTTCATCTTGTGGCAACCGTTTTCCTGGAGTGCATGCTTAGCTACTGCAGATTTTTCTATCTGACCTGATCGACAATTTGAATTTTCTTCCGAAATTCTAGTTTGTACCGATGTATCTGTTGTTCCGATATATCCACTTCACAAGTATGTACATGGTATCCAAAAAATCCCTGATGCTGTCCCTTTTGTCCTTTGCCGATCTTAAATGCTGTATTTTACCAGTTGGTTTGTATATCGCCCTGATATTTGCCTTCTGCGTAACTTCCCAATACTGTCTGTGACCCGGGGAACATAAGGTAAGAAAGCTTTTTTCACTGGTGGTGTGTGTGTGGAAGAGGGTTGGTTGGTGGAGGGGTTGGCTTCGGACGACGTCCAGGGGTAGATTTTATGGCTAAACTTTCCGCGGCAAAGACTGAACAGAACTCCGGGAGGCGATACTTATATATATTTCTATGTGAAGGATTAGGAACAAAAAAAGCATATCCTGTGTTGTTTAAGCATTTAGATCCATCTGTGTATATTTTAATGGAAAATGAAATACGCTCGATTGTAATGGAATGTGATTATTTAGCTGTGTATAATTAGGGTAAATAACCTCGACGCGCGACGGTAGATGTTACGACTTTGAGAAAATAATCAGGAATGGGCAGTATTCTTGATTCTTTAATATACTGCTGAAAATTACAGGTATCGATGAAGGCTGTTGCAAAAATTGGAGATTTCTTGTTACGCCAATATGGGTGGCAAAGGTCTTGTATACTAACAGAAGTAAATTTTTGTATTATATGTGGAGCAAATGATCTGTATTTGATGACTAACTTCTGAGCCAGGTATTGCCGCCTTATAGCCAGAGAAGGTTCAGTGCACTCTGCTAGAAGTGCAGGACATGGAGACGACCTCATTGCTCCGATGCACGTACGCAATGACTTGAACTGAATCCTGTCTATAATCTTTAGATTAGTGTTTGATGCTGATCCATAGAGCACACATCCATAATCCAAAATGGACCTAATCTAAGTTTTATAGAACTGGAGGGCCGTAAATGGATCTACTCCCCATTCAGATTTTGTAACGTATCAAAGCATTTGCATTCCTTTTTCACAACGGGTCTTTACGTAGTAGATGTATTTGTTCCATAGTAGTTTAGAATCAAGAACAACTCCCAAGTACTTGATATGGTCAACCACTCGAAAGCTGATATCTCGAATTTTTAACTCAGTGCCTACATTGTTTAACCTGCGTCGTGTGAAGAACACGATGGCAGATTTTTCTGCAGACATAGTGAGTCCCAATTCTCTTAGAAAGGTTTGAATACATACAACTGCGTATTTTAGTTTTTTAGTACATTGCTCCGTTGAGGTATAGATTGTGTATACACATATCTCATCTGCGTATTGAATCACATTGATGCCGTCGTCCATTAGGTCATGCAAATCAGCAGTGTATATGTTGAACAATGTAGGTGAGAGAACTGAGCCCTGAGGGATACCATCCCTAGCAATACGTCTTCCATGTAGTTCATTTTTATGATCACGAATAAAGATTCTCCGATTCATAAAAGAGCAGGGATAGAAGCAGCAGCTCCGTCACTGATACCTTGAGCTTTTTGTACAAAATATCTAGTTTGACGTCATTGTAGGTGTCTTTGATATCAATAAATAAACATACTACATACTCTTTGCCAGAAAAGCTTTTATGTATATCAGATACTAAATGTATAATAGCACCCATGGTGCATCTTTTCTAAAGCCATATTGGTGGTGGTGGCCATTACTGGTGGTGGTTGTGGTTGTTCTTCTACTCTACCAGCTCGCATAAACCTTCGAGTGTTGTAGCCCTGGTGTATCTCGCCAGTGAAGGAGTGCTTTTCGCAAAGCCCACGAATGGCTCTGTCCTATCAACACAGACCCATTTCCGCCTCTTGTGAGTGTCGGCCAATACATTATTGCCTTCCATTTCGGTAAAACTTGGAACCCAGACTGAAGTTACTTTGTTCCTTATTCCATGTTTATTGAGGAGATGTATTCAGTTCCATACGAGTCTTGAGTTAACGCATGCAAATGCAGCTCAATGCTTTCAGGGCAGCCTGGTTACCTGTAAAGATTTTAATGGGTTTATTTGTCAGGGATCCTTTGTTAAGGTAACTGACTCCCAACTCTATCTGCTTGAAAGACCATAGTATACCTCCCACGGTTTACTGAGATTTCAACTTCTGAATTAGTACCAGCTACTCCCGCTCCTGTCCCCAGTACTTGGAGTCATCCATGAATAGCGCATATTTGGGGCGATATGAAACTGCCAATTCTCTTCCATTAGCCTCTTCCTAGGAAAAGGACGTTGTAGGATCTTTACGGGTTCCATACTAGGTGGATTTTGCCTGTATTTGCAAGAGCAGAGAATAGATTCAAGTAATTTGAATGCGGCTTGACCGTCAAAAAAGATATTTGTAGCTTTGTGCTTCGGCTCTCGGTTTTGGAACCCTCTTTGTATGAATAGAGATATCTGCTTTTATTAGGTCATTATTTTGCTCTTACTCATCCCTTGCCAGGAAAGCAATAATAGTCATCTATTTATTGTCACTTGGAATATCAGGTTTTGGAAACCTCAGTGCCTAACGGAGGTATGCTGAAACCGGCGCAGAAACGTAGAATTGTATGAGTAGGGAAGAGGTGATGGAACCACATTTTTTTCATGAAAGAGGCTTGAAGTCAGAGGTTCAAAACCGAAAACCTACGCCACTGAACAACAGGAGGTAGTGGGGTTGGTGAATGGGGATGCTCGAGAGAGTTCCTGTCGTAAAAATTAACGGAAAAACTGCTGGTGACGCGAACCTGAAAATTTTTATCGAAAGGCGTTAATTACCCAGATAGGCAGTTACGTACTAAGTTAAGGGCACGTGGTGCTTTTATCTTTATACAAGAGTGCAATGCAGATTTTAGTACAGTACAATTAACCTATGTTTGATATAAAAATTTGTTCTAAGCGATGTTAGCAACTTGGTTATACCAATAGATACAATGAAGATACATAGTTTTATAGGATTATTGTATAAGATGAAATAAAAGTTGGGTGAAGTTGGGTGAAGCGGCTTGACTTACTACTTTAATGGAATCAGAACACCTTGAAAAGTGTCTACCTGTATGCCCAAGAATGATAAGTAATTGTATGAAACATAAAAATTTAATCTACACTTTTTTTTGGAATCACACAATGAAATGTGAGATGTGGAGATGTGAAGGCATTTTAGCCTAGAATTGCGGTTTTCTTTATTTTATAATCTGTTTTTTTACGAGCATATTACGCGTCAAACAAATCCTTATTTTATTTCATCTTATGCTTATGACTTATGAGGCAGGGAGACGCTCAACCTTCTGGTGGGGGTTCTCACTGGCCATTGCCGGCTGAATAGACATTTGTCTGTCTCATGAGAGTGGTAGGGGACCCCATTTGCTCCAGATGCTGGGAGGAGGACGAGACAGCGTTCCACTTCCTGGACAGATGTGCAGTTTATCGCAACCTTAGGGTTCCAGATATTCGGCACGACGGAGTTTGGAGAGGAGCCAGTACATTCAGCGAAATGGTCGGACATACCTTTCATCAGGAGGTCTGGTAGGTCCGACAAGGAGCAAGGAATTTTAGTGTTTTCAGTGATTGGTTCAATGGGGTTGGCAAAAAGGGCCAAAGGTGGCCTACTTGCCTGGCTTCGCCTCCCCATCACTACTACTACTACTACTATGACTTATGATGAATAAAATAGGTTTGTGTCAGAGGTACTAAAAGATTTTAAATAAAATAAGGACTTTGTGTGGGTAAATCCATTAGATGTTATTTGAAAAAGAAAGTTGGAGGTGAGTTTTAAGAGTTGAAGTACAAACAAACTGTTTTGAAAGCATGGTATAATAGCCCCTATAGTACTTTCAAAAATACCACTCAGTTTCCGTTTGATTTTTTTTTGTTATGAGAATATCACGTGTCAAGGAAATTCTGGTACACCCGGTGTATGTATATGAGTCTCGTAGGTATCCGAACAACGTGCGTCTCTTTGGAAGAGATGGATTTCTTCGAGACCTTTCTCTGCAATATCTCCGTGAACGCGACGAACTCAGGAGGGAATGGATCCGTATCTGACCCCATCCGTTTATGTTATTGTTCCGTATGAGCTCAGAAATTCCACCTAATATACCGAAGGAAATGCTAGGAATTTCATCTGGTAGGTAAGCGTGATGTACGTTTATGTGCCGCAGAATTGTATGCAACTCCGGGTCATAGGCTATTTGGGTGCAAAATACAAAGCTCGAATTCAGGACCGGAATAGTGGAGAAAGCTACGATATATTTGTTTCATATGTGGTGTCTTTTATGGAATCCTTATAGGGAATTTAGCTTCCGGACCAGAAAACTTTAATAAAAGTACTCCAAAGTAACATGAGTAGCTTGCTAGCTTCCGAAGCGAAAATCTTTGGGAGAGGGCAAATCTCCAAACATACCGTTTGGCTCGAAAATAAGATTACAATGCTGCAGTGTCCAAGAATATACCAATAAGCGAGCATATGTCATGAGAGGGAAGGAATATTATCTACTGCCAATTAATAATAGAAGGAAAAATCGTAAGAAAAAGAACCATAGGAAGGAGCTGAAAAATTTGAGGGACTCTAGAAAGGCGGTTTTTAAAGTTCAGATTGCCCTAATGATTTCCAACCTCCGTAATGGGGAGAGCACCTAAAGAAGAGGAGCATATATATATAACGAGTTTTTACAGTCGTGTGCTTGTAGTCCTCTATCCATCATTGCACAGTTTACTTCTTGCTTCCATGACTTTCTTGGTCTACCTCTTTTTCTGCGATTAGTGGGGGTCCATTGTAACAGTCGCTTTGGCCATCGTTGATCATTCATCCTTTCGACGTGGCCATACCATTTCAACCTTTTACATTCTATAGTTTCGAGGATGTCAATATCTATGCCCATTTGCTCTCTAATTTCCACATTTCTTACCATGTCCCTTCTAGTTAGCTGACAGCATCTGCGCCAACAATTCATGTCCATAGAAGAGGAGCATACAAGAATAAAAGTATTGCAAAATCCACAGATAGTCAATCCACTCTCAAAAAACTAAACAGCCACAAAGTGACGTCTGTACCAGTCTGGGAATGCCAACAAGAATAAGGTTGGTTGGAGAAACACACACACATACACACGTGCACATAAAAAAATTCTCAATTCAAGAATTCTGATAATGTTGTAAAGATATGAGTACTAGCGAACATCTGTCTTTGCTTCAAAAAAATTTACTTTATAAGGAAATTAAAGAGTAGCAATTTCATTCATTCATCGGAAACCAATCACAGACGACGTCGTTTCGCTTTTATTAAAGCTCGTCAGTGTGATCTAGGTCTCAGCCGAATGAATGAAATGGCATAGTAGTGCCTAGCTGGTAAAACTAGTACTAGTAGTAGCAACATATAGATATTGGGAAGCAGTATTTTGAAAAAGTATTGGTTCGCAATCTATCTGCCAAAGCCGGTACCTGAGCGTTTAATGTGAGTATCCGAGCACTGTTTATGTGACCCGTTTAAAAGCTTCAGGTATAGAAACCTGCGGGAACGACAACAAACAGACTCTTTTTTGTGGAACACTCATATAAAGAAATTATGGTCAACTTGAACCAAGACAAATGCATTTTTTACTTTAATACTCATACCTAAGAAATATGGTCTAACCAAAAATACAATTTTCTAAACTAAAACTTCACTACTCTTCGACCAAGTATTTCATAGGATATCATATTTTCCAAATGAGCTCCTATTACTGCGATCAAGAATACAAACAGCTTGAGAACTGTGGAGTACCTGCATTGAGAATATGATAATCTTGTTTCATGCACATTGACAGATCCTCATAGCAATTTGTTAAAAATTCATAATTTTACCTGTGTCTGTGTACTATATCGTTATCCAAGTACTCTCATGAAAGGATTGTTGCGCAATTGGGGTTACGGGGGCATCATACAGATGTTTGTTTTTCAGTACCAAGTACCTATGTGATTTATGTGGGTAGCTGTGAATGAACCGGAATGTCAGACCAGTGGGGCTCACTATTTTTCCAGTTAAAAGTACAGGAGTATATTTTTGTAGACTGTGGTAATCGGAATCGTACATGGAAAATCACTACATAATGTTAAATTGCCGAATGCTTGTACAGATGCCCCTAGATGCTTCTTCCATGAACACCAAAATCTTGAACTGTTTGCAACGAGATTTTTGAAATGCTTCAGTCAATATGCTTGATTTAAGATTTCAATATTCTTACTTTCAAAACTTTTCCTGTTTTGAAAATATTTACTTTATATAATCTATATGATAAGAAATATCACATTCTTTTCTATGTCTCTTTATCGTTGTTAATTTTGAACTGGTAAATCAGAAAATTGACACATTTTAATTTTAATAAATTTTTGGATTTTGCAATTTTAAATTAACTATGAAAGCTGAAAGTGACTACTAATTGACAGGTAAAACGGCCGATCGATAGGACAAAAATCTGAAAAAATCAAACATAAACAGACCAGTACGTCTTGATACACAAACCCAGATTGACTCTTTTTGATTCTTATTTCGCTTATTTTTCAGTTTTCAGAAAAAAGGTATTTTAAAAAGCTGTATGTTTTAACGACTTCTACACACAGTTTAAAAAAAAGTTGCAACTTAGGAATCACGTTGTATAGAAGTCAAGGATTACTGAGCAGCTAGACGATAGGCAGATACATAGACTGATGGACATGAGCGATACAGCTTTACTTGATGTGGATATCAGTGGATGTCCAAAGATCGAATAATTTTTTTTTGTTCGCCTCATGACGTAGGAATTTAATATATTCAAACCTTCGCTGTTCGTGCATTACTATTTCACTATTGTTACGTATCCGGCGCGAGAATAGAAGCATCAGAGCTGAGTGCCAGAGAAGAATCAATTCAGCCGTCTCTGTATCGTGGAGTGCGAACGACAACAGACACGATTTCCCTAATTAACAAAAACCGGCCTCAATTACCGGCTGTTTTGCCCCGATATTCCCCAGGAACAAGTGCGCCTGTTGATGGGACAAAAGAAGATGGAGAGCGCCCTCCATAAACTGCATCACGGTATAATAAACCGAATCCCGAACTCTCGAGTTCCAAGCAGACCGACGACGACGGCTTGGTCGTAAGTATACTCCTGTTCAAAAGTTTTGACCGAAAAATACTGTATATAAAAATTTATTAGGACACTTTTTGTCCAAGGTTTCCTACATTACAGAAACCGTAATAGTGTATGAATTAGTTAATTGTAAAGTCTCGGTAAAGTGGCATTGCCCTTGTTTATAATCCTTATAGGATCAAAGCTCCTAAAGTCTATTCTAGGCTCTTTGTAAATATAAATTCATAGAAATTTACTTTACTCTTAGGCTATATAGTCTAATAGTCTAAGAAGTTTGATGCTATCTTAGGGCATCCGTAATACTTGATGGTATGGATTGCCTGTTTTTTTTTTATAGTCAGTCTCCAACAGAGGCTGAAAGCTTATGGCGCTCTAGAAGCGCTGCGAGGGGATAAGTATCGGTGCGCGTTAGATTTGGAACGCTGCAGGTTGTAGCCGTCGGGAAACAAATTCCTCGCCAGCTCATTCTGCAGCGTCGAAGTTCTCCAAAAGATGGAATTCTGGATCAGACTATTTAGGGGAGTGAGGAGCTCCACCTAGTAAGGATGAGTTAGCATAGTCTCTCTAGTGTTCCTCGTTCAGACGGTCGTTGGTGTTATTATCTGGGTGAGCTCACTCAAACATCTTCCGTGGTAGAATCTGTAAAACAGGGACATGTCAGCTATCCTTTTTCGATGTTCCAGGCTGTGGAGGTCCTTTGTGAGGTCAGGCGTATCGATTAGTCTACTTGCTTTCTTCTGGATTATGTCCAGAAACTTTATAGAGTGCTTCGGGGCGCATTCCCACACATGGGAGCAATAGCGATGGTCAGACCTGTGCCTTGTAGAGCAGAAGTAGTTACTCTTCTGTATACAGTTTCCTACAGTGGAACAAAACTCTAAGCTTCTGGGATGCCGTTTTAGCAATACTAACGACGTGGTCGTGCCAGGACATATTGTTGTTGATGTTGATCCACAAAAGCTTGACGGAAGGTGACTCGACTATTAGGTAACGCTCCATTTCCACAGTTGGTAAGCCAACGAGAGACTTCTTCATAAGTGTTATTGCCTGAGTTTTTTGTACGTTGAACAGTACTTTATTTACTAATCTCCACTCGACAATTGTTTTGATATCTGCGCTGATCTGTGAGGCATGTTGCTGTCGCTAAAGCACCATCTTCTCGGATGTTAGTTATTATTGATTTGAACACAACCATACTTTTATGTAGTAAAATAACAAACATTTTGATATATGTTAACTTTACTATCCCGATTTTGTGCTATTTGCCGAGACACATAGCAATAATTATACTAGAATCACCTTATATGCAGACATTATACATATAACTGAACATTTTAGTCATATACATATTTGAAAAATAAGTACCTACCTAAGTCCTGTTCAATATCACTTTAAAAGACAGTGACAAGTAAGTGCCAAAATGAAGGTTAAAAATATTCGCAAGGTCTGTTATTACAGATATATGGGAAGTTTAATAGCTGAATACCTCGACTCCGACGGAGAGATATAAATTAATATAGTTGAGTATGCCATAATAGCATTTACAATAAATATGAGAACTCAGCTTTTTTGTCAAATATTTCACCACCAGTACAGTTGCTGAGGATAGACACTTTGACAATAAGGGCGAGGTGAGGAGAATTGCGTAAAGATCAATAGGCAGATCATAACATCATTCACTACTCCTATGGTACAGTTTCAATAGCCTTTATCCAGGAACGCCTTAGCTTTGTTTGAAGACCAATTCAGAAAAAGCGTAATGGTGGTTAGCATAACCCAAAATGTACAAAAAGATATTAAAATATATGATATGAATGTCCACCAGATACCTTGGATAACTGATAATCATGACCTAAACACAAGCATACGTAGGAAAAGTGAGCAGCCCATAATAGCACTTATTGTGACCGGAAGGTCCCGTATTCGATTCTCGTTAGAGGCGGAAGTTTATTTTTGGTTTTTTCAATCAAAAATAAATATCCATAAAAAAGCTCAGCGAGAATCTCCACCCATGACCAATCAACAACGAAAGTTCTAATTTAACTCATTATCATTTTGTGAAATGCTACATTTACTCAGAGACATGGGAAATGAAGGCTGGCTTCGTAACTGGCTTGGAGCCGTCAAAGTGTGGGTATTCAGGAGAATCTTTACATCTCCATGAACAGATCATACAAGCAACACTGGGATATTAAATCCGATGGTAAGGAAAATGAAACTACCTCAAATAGTGACACAAAGGAAACTAGCCATCATCAGGAGCTCTAGGTATGAATGGTTTCTAATTTTGGAGTTAATGTCGAAGTTAAGAGAGGGAAAAGCACATGTAGTTTTCAGAGCAGTGTAGGGTCAAAGTGAATAAACCAGAATTGTCACCAATATTCAGTAAATAAATAAGGCACCTTAGGAGGGAGTTGATCATAGAATCTTCTTCAAATGATTCAGTCCAATAAAACGTTTCATCAATGTTACAAGATATCCAGTATAGTAAGTTTAAAAGAAGTCCGGTTCTACTGTTTTTTTTTTCTTTTGTAGTTATAACAATGTTCCGCCTAATTTTAAAAAGCAACTTCTTGTTCACTCTTGGGCGCTCAAATATAGTTTAGAAAAGAAGATGTTCAAGATAGTGTTTATGAGGCTAATGCTAAGACTGAAAGCTTATAGCTAGCAGCCGCTAGAGATAGACAAGATGACAATTTTTTGGCAAATCCCAAAGAAAGACCGAAGGATAGCGATTCGAAGCTTTAAGAATATGGCGACCAGTCTCTGGGATTGAAAATGTATATCACAGTTTTTAGAAACCGATCACCTAAAGACCTATTCAAAGTTTTAATGAAATGTGCTATAGCGCTAAGAATTCAGTACACTCACCTAGCTGCACATCAATAAACAGAAATAGCTCAATCTGTGAGACAAACGTAGCTCACGTTATTGTTTAACATCGTTTATACAAAAAAAAATACTGGGGTCACATACGACTATGTTCGTGAAGTTTAGATATGTATTACCACTGGCCTCCGAAATTCTAGATATACTTCTGTAATTTATTTCTCACTTCTTGTCCATGTTTCAGATCATATCGTGGTAACTTAGATGCTACTATGACATTCTCTGGTATCAGTGACCTCTGATTATTTAGTCGATAACATTGCTCCAAGGAAGGTATTTTTCTAAATTACACCCAAAAATACCCTCACAAAGTCATCTGAGATGTTATCCTTTGTTTCTCTTTGTAAGACCTCTTGGCAGAGGCGACAATGAATGTTATCTCGCTCGCTTTGGAGTCTCCTAGACAATTGCCGATTACAAAAGTGCTATTATTTTCCCTCTGGCGATCCCCCAAGGACAACAGTTGTCGTCGGGCTGTCCTGCTTGTCAGCAAACACGGCCATTATCGCTCGCGTCTGATGCGCGAAGGCCTGAAATCCTGCGAAAACGCCGTGTTGCTGAAGCTTGGCTTGGCTACCCAAATAGAACTAGCTTGCTGTATAGACAGCAACAAAAATTTAACTCAGTCTGGGTTCCGTAATAGTTATAGTTCTACCGGGTGGCTCCCTAAGAATGGACGCCGGCAATATACAGGGCGTTTCCTTTTCTTTATAGATCATATAGTACTCGCGAAAAGGAGTGATTTTTCTCAATAACATAGACACGAAATGTTTGAGGATATCAATATATTATCCGATAATGAAATCCTCATTTCTAATACCGTCCTTGTGCGATTAGATATAAACAGATACAAAAAACGCAGATGGTTACGAAGCATAAGCATACGTAGCAGTGTGGGTTGCAGGTCTCTCGAGTTGTTGACGTGCTACGTCGGACTTTGAAAACAACAAAAATGGTGCAACCTTTATAACTATAATGAACTGGTGGACATGATTTTAGTGTACGGTGAATGTAGTGAAAATAGGTCACAGACTTCGAGAATATATGCTGCTAGTTTCCCTAACCATATTTATCTTGTATCCTATCGACTTGTCTATCTCGTGCAAAGATCTGGAGATACAGGATGTTTGCATCACATCATCATGGACATGCTGGAGCACCTAGACAGCTTCGAATCTATATCTATAAAACTCATGTGACAGAACCACACTTAAACCTTCGCAGCGAACGAATAGTAAGCATTTTCTTACATTTTTTTTTATTACTCTGCGTCGCACATTAGCTTTGTCATTTGAAATGCAGTTGCTTCTGAAAAGGAAAGTCCCAACTTTGTAAACACCCTATATTGGCAACCGTTAATCGTACAACTTCGCGCTAAAAAAATATCAGGTAATTGGCTAAGAGAAATCGCTGGCAATTAATTTCGAGTTCCTCATTTGGCGACTAGAGCGCGCAATTGTCATTCAGGAAAAGTCCTCTTTCTAGGTGTTCCGCTGCATAAAAATAATTATCCGAGTTGATTTTGCCGTGGTTGCTATAAGGCGCTTCTTGACATCATAACAGTTATTACGCATTATTAACAGTTGGTGTCTTCTAGGGATTTAGCTTCCGTCACAACGTTTTAGTAATAGTTAGTTCTACAGGTAATACTTAAGTAGAAGCACTAGAAATTATACTTTGGCTTTGTGAAACAACTACCAGGTGGCACAGTATGCGCCTATAAGTGCTTTAATCAATTTTCATAATGACGGAATTTTTTTAAGAAACAAGGATAGATTTGATTATTACTAAACATCAATTTTAGCTGATCACAACGTGCCATAGAAATAGTAATAAAAAATCAATGTGTCTAGATCTTAAGATTTAAGGCCAATTGACAGCAAAATACAGCAAAATAAGGTGCTATAACAAGATAGTTATCATAAGTCATAAGTAATTTTTACAATAGAAGTATTATTTAGATGACTCGTTAAAATTTAACTTGTTATTTCTGAGTATAGAACGCTAAAGTTAGGCATTCCTCAAGGATCAGTACTATTAGGGCTGTTATCTTCACTCTGTACACAGTCGTTTACCAACGCTTCTACTACTACTACCGACCGTATGTAATCTGGAAACTATCAATAGAGACGCAAATAAATGACGATTCGAGGCGTATTGTCGATATTTCAAGGAAACATTATTCTTTCCTAAATTTTAGAAAATTAGTAGCCATAATATTTACTAAGCAGGCTATTCGAAGTTTGGTGCACACAAATATAAAACTGAATATTGGAGTCAAAGCCAAACATGCATGAGTGCATAATTTCATGAATTCAAATAATCCGCGGTCATTCTTGACCTTAGAAAAAACTTTTTAATATTGCACAGTCGATATGGCCCTATTCTTTCCCATTGGGTTTTTGTAATTCACTACGTTTGATTTTCTGAATATATTAGCTTAGCAAATAAAATGAAAAGGCTAAAATTACTATAACTTATTAATTGCTCTTTACTGGACCTTAAATGAAACCGCATCCATCATAATAATCCGTGTACAATAAATGTAACCAAATTATCTTATTACATTTTGAACTTCTGCAAAAGGTGCAGTAGTGGCAGAAGCATTAGTAAACTGTTTTTTTACAAGAATTGCAATGGATATATGAGGGTTGCGCTATATCTCCGTCAATCCACCAGACAGACACACGCAGACACGCACTGTTTCACGCTTATTAGCGATCATCAGTGCGCCATAGGTCGACTGACGGAGATAGAGAGCATCAGAATTTTCATGACTACCAGACATGTGAGAGTAGGCGACAGCAAAGATCTGCCTGGTAGACATGAAAATTGTGATGCTCTCTATCTGCGTCAATCGACCTATGACGCACTGATGAGCGCTAATAAGCGTGAAACAGCTGTTTGCGCACTGATGGATTGACTGAGATATAGAGTAACCCTTGTATATCGACTCTCATATGCAGTTGGCATAGAAGCGCGCTCGTCTGGTCAGGCCAAGCGAACGCGCCGTGGCGTTCCACCAAGAAGTCTGCTGCTGTTTAGCAGTAACTTTCTTTGGTTTGCCGTTACCTTCGGGTACCAAATGGCGCACAGGCAGATCTTTTCTGTCGCCTACTCTCAATTGCAATGGATGTTTTATTCGTAGGCCACAGCGATGAACCAAAGCTAAAATTAGACTTCACAACTGGTCGCACATTGATTCAAAATAAGTTGCAAGGTTCAGCAACTAATTAACTGTAATGCCTTCTAACGAAAACGTCTGACGTTGAAATCTCCCAGGTACACTTTGAGTTAAGTCGATCGTTCAACATAAATTGTAGCAATTTGCTCGGCTAAAGTGAGCAACAAAATGACTAAAACGGCGGTTCTCTTTACCTAAGTAATCAGAACAAATCTATATTCGGCACACAAAGCCACCAAAATCACCGCGACGGGCTCAGAAGTTCCCGAATTTGCATATTAGATCAGTCGAGTACTTAGCAAATAACTCGCAGGTTATATAAGCAGCTTAAAACGTTCCCCGCTTCCTACACGGCAAGTTTGCGCGCTCAAATAGCCAGGAGCGAATCCAGGACAATTCGTCTGCAAATTAACATTTGAAAAGGTCTCTCTCCGATGAGGAATTACGTAAGCTGCCGAAATCGTAATTATGGCATAAAGGAGGCATTTGTGAAATTTGTATTTCTTGTATACCTCTCGCATACATCACACTATAAGCTTTATTGCATTCTACTGGATGGTTTGACATCTTGTTTATTGTATGGAATTCGCGCTTTTATTTATACAGGCTTAATAAACTTTTTTAACTTCCCTTCCAAAGCAGGGGTAGGTTATTAGAATCGGCCCGTGTTCGCAAATTTTACCGAAATCAAAGTGCGAGGTGTCATTTTCAAGGTAAAATCAGCTCCCGACCCATTTTTTGAAAATATAATGATATGAGTAGCCCCCGCCACCTCGCACCATTAAATCATAGATTTGTACTAAAAGTCGACCAAAAGATAGAGAACAAAGACCTTTTCAAAACAGTATATTTGACATTATTTTGGATCATTCTGGGGATATTAACTGCCATTTTAAAGCTCGAATATTTGCTACATTTATGAGTTTGTATTCCGCCATTTTGAAAATTTTGCGGCGTGCGCGATAGCGTTTTAGAATTTCGCGTTATGACATAATTTGGATTACCCCCACCTTCAGCCGTTTTTACTTCCCACACCGATAGGTGAGGAGAGTATTGTGATCGCGAAAATTTTCGATTTCGAGATGATATGCTTTTTGGACGTTTTATGATGTCTACATAACGAAAGTCCACGTCACTCATTTCCGTCGGTCTGTCTGTCTGTCTGTCGCTTTTTTCTAACCTCGTACTCTCAGCAACTGCTGGATGGATTGTGATGAAATTTGGGCAGCGATATGCTGTGGGGTCGTAGTAGGTAATATTCCTATAATTTTGAAAATCGGTGCATGGGCGGCGGAGTAATTAGCAAAAAACAAAAAAAAAATTAAATATTGCTCAAGCTTCGTTTTTAGACATTTTAGGGGTTCCTGATTATTTTCTACTTTTTTTGGGTGGGGGTGAAATTGGGGTGGTTGGGGGGTGGGGGTTGTAAAATTGAAAAATTTGTTGCTTTCATAATAGACTGCCCACTGACCTGTGAAGGAAGGCCTAGCAACATGAATAACTTTTCTAGGTCCATCCGAACATTGCCTTGCCTACAGAAACCAAAGGAATTTTTTCTGGTGTAAACATACGGGAGTATTGCTTTAGATCGTCCTATATTGTTTAACGAGGAAACTGTTGAATTGATTTTAATGAAATGTTGACACAGTATTACTACCGTGGCGAGGATAAAAACGTGTATGGTTTTTATAAATCGTGCCAGTGGCGGCGCAGAAGTAATAAGAAACTAAAAATTTGAAAACAGGTCGTGCTTTGTTCTTAAGCGTTTTGGAGGTTCCTGATCAATTTCTGCGTTTTTTGGGTGGAGGTGAAATTGGGGTGATTTGGGGTGGGGGGTTGAAAAACTAAAAAATGTCTTGTATTCATAATAGGCTGTCCACTGACCTGTGAAGGAAGACCTAGCGACATAAATCATCTTTTTAGGTCTATCCGGACATTGCCCAGCCTTTTCACCGAAACTAAGGGACTTAGAAGTTTCTGTATACATACGAGTATTTATTGCTTTATAGATCGTTTTGTATTTTGCAACGTGGAAACTATTAAATTGATTCTAATAAAATTCTGACACACCATTACTACCGTGGTGAGGATGCAAAAGGCGTATGGTTGCTAGAAATCGTGTCAGTGGCAGCGTAGCAATAATCAAAAAACTAAAAATATGAAAACAGCTCAATCTTCGTAAAACTGAAAAGTCTGTAGCATTGATAATAGACTGTTTATTGACCTGCGTAGGAAAGACATAAGGCATAAAACAATTTTAGGGGAAGGACTGCCGATGATTTGGTTACAAGGGGCTCTTAGACTAAAGCTTCATGCTATGGGAAAATAATAAACTGGTATCACAGTAATGTGTGGGATGTACTGAGTCAATCAACTTGACTTCATTTTTTATCATCGCAGCAGGACCAAAAACTAGATGTTTGAATAAAATCGGAAAACTTTGATTTTTCGATGTCTTTCTGTGTGTCTGTCTGTACGTCCGGGATTTCGTCATTTCGTTCTCCAACGATCACTCAAAAACACCTCAAATTTGTCCAACTTGAATTAATAGGGTCCTTTCGAGTTGGAAACGTTTCGGTGCTGATCGGACAATGGTGGGTAGAAAAGGGTAGAAAAATGTAATACAAGAGTTGGAAGAGAATGTGTCTTTATGTCTAAAACGAAATATCATATGAATTTTTTTCTGAAATGGAGGCTAAGAAAATCAAATAAATTGAAATAGTAAAATGTCATTAAGTACTGTATTTGTGCACTGAATTGTTTGATATTGGGAAGTCGTAAATAACTTGTCTGTTGTGTGTCTACCCCAAAATAATATTTATATTCGATTGGACACTTAAGGGCCAAAGGGAGTAGGGGTTATGGTAAAATAAGGACAGGGGATGAACAGCAACCACTTGTGTCGAGGAAGTTCCTAGAACGAGGGCTCCCTCGTTTAATGTTCACATTTTTTAGCACCTTTTCTACTTCTCACATCGTAAGTATATTGTAACCGCGATATTTTTGGGCTTTTTTGTGTCTATATCACGAAAATGTATGTCACTGGTCCTGTCCGTTTTCATTCCATATAAAAAAATTGCATTGCCATTGAAGCACTGTTAGGCGATTCAGGGATTTGCAATAATTTTTCGGTCTGTTTTTTCGGTAGGTAATGAAATTGGAGTGGTGGTGGTGGTAAAGTGAGAGAGGTTTTTGTATTTATAAAAGACTGTCTAAAAAAATAACCTTCATGATATTTTGCTTTGTCGACCTATTCAAACATTGCCTTTGTATACTTTTGGACTTTGCTTCCCAGACCATAGGTGATGGGAATATTTTATGTTTTTCCAGTACCAGTAATTACTGCATTGGTTTTGATGGAACGTAGGGTATAATGCGATGTGGTATTACGGTAGGTAGTGCTACAGTATTTTTGAAAATCGGTGCAATGAATACTGCACAGAATTTTTTGTTTTAGAAGTGATTGGTGTCTTTTGCTTTTACTTCCCACGTATCAGGTGAAGGGAGGAGTACTTTTCAGGATGTCAAAGTGGTGTGAGAGGCGTACTAGGTTACTACAACGGAAACTTCTTTTATTACTACCATGTAGGAAACACAAAAAGAGTATTATTTATACAAATCATCCCTGTCAAGGGATTCAAATTGGGTGGGGAGGTGCAGTTTTGTGAATTAATTTTTTTGTGGGACATTATATAATGCTTGTTTAGTTTCGGGGGGTATAGCTTCGGGTTCCACATTTTTTGCTGTTGCTGGGAGGGGGTGCATATTTGTGTTAGTATTTTTGAGTGGCATTATCTAACGTTTAGGGCCTCCTGGATGCTCAGTGAGTACTAGATAGCAGTACTGGTGCCGGTACTCTGTATCATAGAGATAGAAACGTATTTCTATCATCATGACGACCATGGCAATCGATTAGTTTCCGGTACCTAACATACAGTGCCTACTACGCTAACATATTCACGAAGCCACCAGATCCCATAGCACACAGTGCATAAAAAACGTTAAATAGTACCGGTGCTGGTCTCTTTGAATTCAAACGGTGTTCAATATGTATTTTAGTGACAGAAGTAAGGTTAAGTTGTCAATAGTTAGTAATTATTAGGTATTTGAATTGTACTGGTCGTAGATAAAGTATAGTATTGAACTCGTGGCAAACAGCACTCGCCTACGGCTGCAAACCTCAACTGCGTGAGATATTACAATCATTGCAGTTCGTTGAACAATGTACTGCAAAATTTGCACGATATGGCATGGCAAGTAAGACTTCCTTTTTTGCTCGAAGCAATACTAAAATCGAGTTAAAAATCACGTTTTGTGAGAAAGGTACCTTTGAACTGAAAAACTATAGATTTATTCTTAGAAGCTTTTTTTCCTTTCCAAGATACTTATGCTCCTGAACAAAGCTCCTAGATGCGCCAGCGGAAACCACATATTGCTAAATTAAGTAGTTTCTGCGCGGCACCCCTTATACGATGTGATGCACATATAAACTTTCCTAATAAATACAGCATAAACTTGCACAATATAAACGGCATAAACTTATTGATAGTGTGGAGGGCGTGTTCGAGGTTAGTTATTACGTCTTGTTCTTCTCCTCGTCCCAGATTTTCCTTTGTTCGCTTATCTGTCGGTCGGCCCGACATCCGTCCGGCAAAAAAAAATAATAAATCGGTGGCGGTGTGTTTACAAAGTGGAGCTCGATGCCGCTGCTGCAGAAAAAATACCAGCAGAACAATAGATCATGGCTTCGGTATCGGACGCGGACGGCGCGAATCAGACGCACGTTCTAAACCAAACGCCCAGTAGCGTACAATTACGGAATAATATATTGCTTCTGTTTGTAGTCATCAGGTGTTGATGTTGAATGTGATATAAATTTATTTATTTTGTATTCTTCATTTGTAATCATTGGCGTGCCGAGAGGGCCCGCAGGGCCCGCGGTGCGTGGGGGCCCCGGGCATCCGGGGGGCCCCCGCTTAGCCTCGACCTCAAATACCTCAAGCAAGCTTTGTACATAGTAATAACTATAATACATATACTTAATCATGGAATGGAATCATAATTTTCCAAAATCAAATTAAATATATTTTGCCATATTTTGCCCTTTCAGGACTTATTTTATGGCAAAATTTGACAACACAATTACTACGTTTCCACGGGCTTTGAAAACGTTTTCAAAACGTTTTGAGTTTTTAAATATATCGTGGAAACGTCAATTGGATGCGTTTCCAGAACGTTTCCTGTTCAAGGTCGATTCGCTAATTTTTGGGATCGTATCGAGATCGAAATGTCGTGGAAACACCAGCTGTCACTTCTAAAACGTTTTGAAATGAACTGTGCACAGTGCGTAGCTGTCTAATGTCGCTATCGTTAGTTTATGGAAGTTTATTTGAATTCGAAACTAAAGATCACCTAAAGATTCATGATAAACAAGAAAACAGGTTATAAAATTAAGAAATGACGTTTGTCAAGAGTGTCAGTTGAAAACGTTTTGAACGCGTTTCGAAAACCGTTTCGAAACCTGTCGTGGAAACACCAACAATCCGAAATCACAAAACGTTTTGAAAACAGTTTTGAAATCTCGTGGAAACGTAGTAAATAACGTAGTCGAACGTAGAATCCAAAACGGCAAGGGTAAGGGCAACGTTACACTGACGCGACACGTATCTGTGGCAATGAATTCGAATAGGCTATAGAAAAATGCTCTAACAGGCATGTGTGTGTTCCCAAGACCCCGTTATTATATTTACTGTGTTCACGAGCACGATGTTATTTTTCACAGAAATCCGCAATATTTAAATCTTGTGGAATTGTTTAAAATAGTCTTTTAACTTTTATACTGTTAGAACCCAAAGTTTACTGAAAACTATAACAATAAACCCGAAACCATTTACCAAAACAAGGTTGCTATTTATATTATTCTACTATTCATGCCATTATTTTTAGAGTTATTTACCTGCTATCTCGAAAAGGGTGTAGAAACTAAGGGTATACGGGTTTATCAGCGGTCAGTATGCTATAAATACCATCATCAAGCTGCCGCCGAATCACTACTATGGATTGTTTACTTCTTCTAACCTATTCGAACTCGTTGGTGTCGACAAGTTATTCCTGGGTATCGCAGACCGGCAGACAGTCGATGCCGATGCGTTGGCGCTCACTTACGGCTCAAGCAGAACGATCATTTTCAAAACAAACACTATTAAAAAGTTTTCCAAAATCGACACTGTGTGAATCGCGCTTAAGTTCTTTGGCATAGATTTAGACCAAATAGTTGATATATTTGTTGCTTTACATACAAAAAATAGTGTTTTTCTTTACATAAATGCAAGTCAAATCATAATAAAATTTTCGGAGTTAAGGTGTTTTATTTGTTTATTTTTGTTACATTCTTGTGTGTTATAAATGTTTTATTTGTTTATTTTTGGTTTTGTTATAGTTTTGTGTTGTACCTATTTTGTTAGTAATGTTTAACTAAGTATAGTTATATCTCAAATTCTGTAGTTTTCTAAATCTAAAACTCATAGTGTCCATCTCTGTGTCCATATACCTACCTAATAAAGACGGAGTTTATTACATTAATGTGATTAATCGATTTATATTATATTGGACCTAAGGTCTATGAATTTTTATTCTTCAAAAACTCGAAAGAAAAAAATAAAAATATAAAGGTGAGGTCACACCGATTTTTTTCTATCTATAAACCGATTTGAAATATTATTTTTTTATATAGAGGGGGGGCCCGTGAAAAAAAATTGCGGGGGGCCCCCGAAGACCTTGGCACGCTACTATTTGTCTTTTACAGCTTTGATCTTATGCCAATCACGGAAGTCAGAAATGGGGATAGGAGCGAGAGTAGCTGGTATCAATCCAAGAGTTGAAATCTCAATAGCAGAAATGATAGCCACAGAGTTGGGAGACAGGGAGCTGAACAAACAATTGAGGCGTTTATCGGAAAAACGTCATTAGTCCAAAACATATTTGGGAAAATGAAAAAACTTCCCAGCATGTAAAATTTTGATTAGATTGATTTATTGCCATATCTGGTAAAAGTATATAAGACACATCGTCCACAAGTAGTAATTATTTTATTGTGAAAGACATGAAAAAAACATAAAAAATACATGGACATATGAGGTTTTTGAGAGAGAGAGAAATTATTGTCCTCAATACAAATAGCATGAAAATAAAATTAATTTCGACACAAAAAACGAAGAAAGAGTGATATTGAACAACTATACCTAATACAAAAATCGACTAACTGATACAATCAGCTCAGGCTAACCAAAAAACCCGATATCTACCACTCATTCTTCGCAACCACTACACTACTATATTATCATCGTTGCCCAGCAGTGTCAGATGCTGTGTTGTACTATTTTGTTATCAAGTTTGCATGACAATTTACAGGCAACTAATCATGCACAATTCACAAGTGACTTTGTAAGGTGAAAGAATATGGACTTATGATGTTTTTAGAAGAACAAGTCAATTTTCCTCTGTAAATAGTATGGAGCCTATAACATTTTTTCGAGAAATAATTATTTTTGTCCCTGTATATGGATGTTAGAAATGCGATGATGCCATTATCTAAATTTTGGCAAAAATTGACTTATGAGGTTTTTCCGAGAAACGCCTCAATTAAAAAGACCCGACTTGCGCTCTGGACACTCAGAAGGATTTACGGCGTTAGTCCTAAACTGATTTACCGGATACATATATCAGACAGTAAAACCAATGGCAGTATATGGCGCTGATGTCTGGTGGTAGAAAAAAGTTTACAACCGACAGCTAGAACCAAACTTGCGGCTGTGCAACACACCGCCTGCTTGACTATTACTGAAGCCATGTCTACTGCACCAACACTGGCCTTCTAAACTTAACCCCTCTACACACTGAGGTGGAGAGATTTGCCAGAATAGTCGCCTACAGACCGCTATGAACTGGCAGACAGGATAAAACGGAACTAGGACCATACAAAACGGATATCATGGGTGAAATTACAAATGACCACATATTCGGAATGGTCTCGGACTCTATGGCTCCCCATGCGCACACGAAGAGATCCTACAACATCCTTTTCCCAGGAAGAGACGAATGGAAGAGGAGTGATGGTTTCATGTCACCGTCCGATCTTGCGCTATTCACTGATGGCTCCAAGTCGGAACTGGAGACAGGAGTGAGAGTAGTTGATACCAAGCCAAGAGTTGAAAATAGCTATAGGGCTGGGAGTCAAGGAACTAATTAAAAGACCCCTGACAAATAAATCTATAAAAATCTTTTCAGATAGCCAGGCTGCCCTAAAAACATTGAACTCCAAACGGCTTCAATCAAGACTCGCATGGAACTGTATATATCTCCTCAACGCACAAAAAACGAAGTAACTTTGGTTTGGGTTCCAGGTCATAGCGGTGTGGAAGGCAATGCATTGGCCAACGCGCTCACAAGAGGAGGAACCGAATCTGTGTTCACAGAGCGGAAAGCACTTCTGCACTGGCGAGATACGCCAAGGCTAATGCACTCGAACGCGTTCATACGATGCCCCTTTAGTCAGCCCGCCCATTACCCCCTAAGATCATAGAATGGAACAGGAATGACCTCCGCATTTTGGTTGGTCTGTTGACGGAACATTGTCGTCTGAGGAACCGAATGCGGAAGTTGGGTCTTGAAAAAACAACAGACTGTCGCTTCTGCTATGTGAAGGACGAAACAGCGGAGCATATTCTGTGCTCCTGTCCAGCCCTGGAAAGAGCTAGGTTCCAGACTTTTGGACTTGTCCAACTGGAACCTTTTGACTTCAGGGAAGTTTCATCCATCACGTCCACGTCAAGACGTGTGGATTGTACGGTGAACCTTAAATAGGTGTGAGCCACAATAGACTTCAACCTAACCTAACCTACAGCCGTGGGTTAAGAACACTGCCTGATGGATACCAATACTGATCTTTTCGAAATGTACAAAATTAAATAGACGCGATAATAACTGCAAATGTCGCTACTCCTTATAAATTAAATAGCCATTACCAAACTACTTCTAAACAAGTTATACTACTATGAAAAAACAGTATGAATTATTTTGCATAACTAATGGTTCAGCCGTAGGTCTTGAACACCGCCTACTGGATACCAGCACTGATATCTTGGAAATCCATAGGATTGAATAGACGCTATAATATATGTAGATATTGTTATTTGTAAGTCACTTTTAGTATTAGTGGTATTGAATATCCTGATGTAAAGTTATTTGAATGAAATATTTTCTGTTCACTAAATTTCCTACGATTGGGTGTAGAACCTGTTGGAAATAAATTATTATTATTATTAACCTGATTTTCCAAGTTTCTCTCGCATGACTGCGGTAGCAACAGGTGTTGACGGGCTGTGCCAAGTCAGCACCTGAACTATTACGGATCGGAATTTAGGAAAGATCGAACTATATTGCAGGTTTTCAGGATTACAGACTTCTGAAATATTTTGTGTAACCTTTCGTCCAGGCCTAACTGTTGTAGGTGTGGTGTAAATGTGTTTGGTGTGAGGCCTGAGACAGACATAATTAGGGGGACAATGGTAACTTTGTTTTGCTTCCAGAGTCGTTTTATTTCTATCGCAAGGTCCGTGTATTTAGATATCTTCCCTATTATTATTATGTTTTTTCAAGCTTCTCTCGCATGACTGCGGTGACGACAGATGTTGACGGGCTAGGCCAAGTCAACACCTGAACTATTACTGATCGGAATTTAGGAAAGATCGTACTATATTACAGGTCTTAAGGATTACAGACTTTTGGAATATTTTATGTAAACTTTCGTCCAGGCCTAACTGTTGTAGGTGTTGTGTAAATGTGTTCGGTGTGAGGCCTGAGACCGACATAATGAGGGGAACAATAATAACTTTATCTTGTTTCCAAATTCGCTTCATTTCTATGGCAAGGTCGGTGTATTTAGATATTTTCCCAGCGTAGGTGTTTTGAACATTCACATCATTGGGAATAGCAATATCTATTAAGTAGGTAACTTTGTCTGCCTTTATCTGAAATACTATATCTGGTCTGTTTGCATTGATGGTTTTATCTGTGTGTATTTCAACATCCCAGTATAGTTTGTAGTGATCGTTTTCGAGTACTGATGTTGGTGTATACTTGTAATATGGATCGGAGTTTTCGATTAGTTTGTTTTTTGTGGCTAATGCCTGATGTATGATTTTGGCTGCTGAGTTATGTCTAGCCGTGTACTCAGTTCCAGCGAGAGTTTTGCATGCGCTTGTTATGTGGTCTATTGTTTCCTTTTGTTGTTGACATTTTCTGCAGTTATCGTTTGTTATGGATGGATCTTTAATTACGTATTTCTTGTAGTTTCTCGTCGCAACAACTTGGTCCTGGATAGCAAGCATAAACCCCTCAGTTTCTGGAAAGAGCTGACCATCCTGCAGCCAGGTGTATGACTGTTTTTCATTTATGTGGTCTTGCGTAATACGGTATCTATGTTTGCCATGGAGTGGTTTCTGCGACCAGGTGCTTATTTTTTCTTGTTGTGATTGTGTGGGATTGTGTGTGTCTGCGACGTGGTCTGGACATGACAGGTTGAGTGGTGTATAGTTTTTGTCTGCTTTTACTATTGCGCGATGTAAATTTGTTTGTTTGTTTTGGAAGAAATGTCTGAGTGTCTTTATCTGTCTTGTGCGAAGCGACTGTATATCTGTAATCCCTCTGCCTCCTTGTTTCCTGTCTATGGTGAGCCTTTCTTTGCATGCGTTTGGATGTGACATTCGGTGTTTCGTGAGTTCCGTCCGTATGAGGATGTGGATGTTTTCTATATCAGTGTGTGACCACTTGATGATGCCGAAGGAGTATGTGAGGACTGGTATCGCAAATGTGTTAATGGCTTTTGTAAGGTTTCTGGAATTCAATTTGGTTTTTAGTAGCTTAATAAGGCGATCTCTGAACTCTTGGGTTAGTTGTGCCTTGACTTGTGTGTGGTCTATTTTAACGTTCTGATTGAAGCCCAGGTACTTGTAAGTTTCGTCCTTGTTCATGTTGTTTAGTGTTTGGCCAGCTACTGTTTCCTGCTGGGGGTGGTCCTTCCAATGGCCTCTGTTGATGTGGAGAACCTTGCATTTACTCATTCCGAATTCCATCCTGACGTCTGACGAGCAAGCTTCTGTTGTTCTGATTAACTCTTTCAGTTGTACTTCATTGGCGGCATATAGTTTTATATCATCCATGTAGAGGAGATGATTTATTTTGTGTTGGTTTAATCTGTCGTGTCTAATGTTGAAACCGCAGTTTGTGTTGTTAAGTGCGTTGGAGAGCGGATTCAGACAGAGACAGAACCACAGTGAACTGAGAGAGTCACCCTGGAAGATGCCGCGTCTTATGTGAAGCTCATCCGTCTTGATAAGGCCGTCCTGGGTTTTGAGATGTATGCTGGTTCGCCATGTCTCCATGGTTCTTGTAAGAAACTCACGTAGCCCCGGGTTGATTTTATATATTTGAAGAGTTTTCGCTAGCCAGCTATGGGGTACAGAGTCGAAGGCTTTTTTATAGTCGATGAAATAGGTATGAAGGTTCCTATGTTCTTTTCTGGTTTGCTCCATGATGACATTATCAATTATAAGTTGTTCCTTGCAACCTTGGCTTTGCTTTCGACATCCTTTCTGTTCTTCAGTCAGGATGTTATTTTGGGTGAGGTGTTGTTCAATTCTTCTGCCTATTGTTGCGGTTATGATCTTGTACAAGGTGGGAAGACAAGTGATTGGGCGATAGTTGGCAGGGTTCTTGGTGTCTGCGTTTTTGGGTTTTATATACGTTATTCCTTGCGTGAGGAATTTGGGAAGCCTATTCGGTTGGAGTATGGCTTTATTTATTTGGTCCGTAAGCATTTCGTATGTTGCACTGAATTGCTTGTACCAGAAATTTTGCACATTATCAACGCCTGGGCACTTCCAATTATGGGTATGCTTTATGGTTTCAGCTATTTCCTCTGGTGTAAGGGTAACGTCTCCCTGCTCCACTATATGTTGATGTTTTTCCTCTTCTTGTCTGATCCATGGAGCGTTTTTATTATGTGTTTTGGGTTCTGACCATAGGCTTCCCCAAAACTCAGTTAACTCTTGTTTACTAGGAGGTTCTATTGCGGTTATCTGGTTGTCGGCTGTTATCTTTTGGTAAAACTGTTTTTCACTTTTCTGAAAAAGATTATTAGCATCCTTTCTGGCATTGGACTCGTTGTATCTGCGGAGTCTAGCTGCATAGACTGCAAGCTTCTGCTTAAGGGTATCAGCTATTTCTGGTATTGTCTGTTGTGGTGACTTGGATTTGAGTATATTAATTGTTGTCTGTATGCGCTTTGAGCTGTTGTTATTGTTGGTGTATTGCGCGAGGTGTGCCAGATCCTTTCTGATTGTGCTAATTTTATTTTCAATTCGTATTTGCCATTTAGGTTCAGATCTTTCAGTTGTGCGGGCTATAGATCGTTTTGGGAGTTTTTGGCCGTTAAGTGTGAGTGTGGTTGCTGCGGCAGCATATATAACAGTTATTATGTGTTAAAAACAAAAAAGTGCAGCTCGGGCTCCGACACACCGAGCTGCTGTTCCATTACCCAATGACTACTCCTCACACCGTGAGGTGAGCAATCACTGGGTCCGCGAATCGTGCGCCCTAAGTAGACGAAGGGACCCAAGGATGACTGCCTTCTGCATTCTGGCGGCTAAGATGTGCGCCGCCGCACGGCACACCGGCATTTTGCGCAGTGCAGAGAGCAGCGTATTCCTCATTCCACCTAGGGATCCAATGACCATAACCAGCAGACTTACAGTGTAGTCTGGCCAGAGCCTGCGAAGTTGTCCGAGCAACTCCTGATATTTGGTCCGCTTTTCCTCCTCCTTAGAGACGATGTTCACTTCGGCAGGCGCCGAAAACTCAATAACGAACATCGTCTTCTGTTGGTGGTCGAGAAGGACTATGTCGGGCTTGTTTGCCTGTACAAGCTCGAGCGTGGGGAACGAGTAGTTCCAGTAAATCCGGCATCTCTCGTTCTCCACAACGGACTCTATATCCCCTGGAGCGTATGGCAGCACCGGTGTCTCATCGATACCGTATGAGTGCCTTAAATGATAGTAGAGCACTCGTAGAGCCGCGTTGTGCCGATGGACGTAAGCCGTCCCAGCGTACGTCTTACACGCCGACAAGAGATGCATAAGCGTCTCTGGCGCCTGTCGGCAAGCTCTACAATGGGTGTCGGTTACATGTACACCCATAACCCTTTTACGGTATACCAAGGTGTTGAAGACACCGTCTTGGCAAGCCATTATAAAGCCCTCAGTCTCCGACTTCAACCCACTAGACCTTAGGAAAGAGAAGGTCAACTGCTCAGACAAGCCATGCTCTTCTAGATGTTTGTAGAAGATTCCATGCATTGGCTTATCTTTATGAAGTCTTAAGAGGAAGTCGACTTCGGCAGTTTTAATGTGGGTTTTTAATTCTGCGGGAGCAAGTTCCGTAATGGACTGCTGACACCTCCGCTTGAAGTCGAGTGTGAGGCTGAGCTCCTCGGCTGCTCGCTTCGCTGCGCTGAAAAGAAATGCTCCTTTTCCCGCATTCTCGTGCTCTCGCACGAAGCGGATCAGGGGATCGGTGCTGTTCGTTACATAGCAGGCAGTGGCCAGTACTACTCTGTTGTGCAGACGCTCCAAACTCAATAGTCCACGCCCTCCCAGGTGTCGCGGGAGGTATATTCGCGGGACAGAGGACTTAGGATGCAGGCTTCTCTCCATATTCATCCTTTTGCGGGTCTTCGTGTCGATTTCCTTCAGCTCGTTCACTTTCCAGTGTATAGCACCAAAGGTGTATAATAACAATGGGACCGCAAGCATGTTTGTGGCAGCGACTTTGTTCTTGCCGGACAGTTCTGACGACCAGATCTGCCGGAGTCGGTGCAAATACTTGCGGCGGAGACACTCTTTAACCAATGTTGCCTCTTGGACATGACGCTGCGCCACTCCAAGGTAGGTATAAGTATCTCCGGCATGCAGTTGTCGCAAGATGCTCCCATCAACGAGCTGTTCCTCATCTCCACTACCTCCGCTTCGTCCTTTCTTGAGATGAACCAATGCACATTTGTCTGTCCCGAACTCCATTCCGATAGCATGACTGTACTCCTGCACCACCCTCAGCGATTGTTGTAGTTCGCGTTGGCCGGAGGCATACAGTTTTAGGTCATCCATATAAAACAGATGGGTGACCTTGTGCCTCCGGTTATTGGGCGTGCCACAGCTGTATCCTTTAGTATTTCTCAGCGCTATGGACAGAGGCAAAAGTGAGATGCAAAAGAGCAAGGGACTCAAGGAGTCTCCTTGGAAGACACCTCTTTTCAATGACACCAACTCTGTCTGAACCCGAGTTTCACCTGATGTTATGGTGAACCGGGTCTTCCAGAGTGGCATCAGTTGTTTGATGCACCCCACTATCTGATTATCCACCGAAAGACATTCCAACAGCCGCTCAATGAGCTCATGAGACGTGCTGTCGAATGCCTTGCGATAGTCAATCCAGGCCATAGAAAGGTTTCGCTTGTACTGCACAGAGTCCTGCGTGACACATCGGTCAATCAACAGGTTCTCCTTGCAGCCAGCTACGCCTTTCTTTGACCCTCTCTGTTCATACACGTCGAGAAATACAGGATTCACAGCTTGAAGGATACGCATGTACAAGATTCTGGTGAAGAGCTTGTAACACGCGTCCAGACATGTTATTGGCCTGTAGTTTTTGGGATCAGACAAATCTCCGGTCTTCGGGAGAAGCACGGTTCGACCCTCGACAAACCAAGCCGGAATTGGCTGCTCCTGATTTAGCCACGAGTTAAAAACTCTAGCTAAATGCCGGTGGCAACTGGGGAATTTTTTCCACCAGTAGGTGTTTATGCCATCCGGGCCAGGAGCTGCGAAATTCTTTGCGCCTCGTAAGGCGTCAAGAATTTCTTCCGTGTTTATCGGGTGACGCAGTACATTCAAGTTAGGAGTCCTCCTACAAACGGACTCGAACTGCGCCAAGGCCGGAGTGTCTGCTGAGAGAGGTTTGGGTTGTTCGTAAATGTCCCTCCAAAAGGTCTCCACGCGATCAGCAGTTGGCGGCTGCTCTATGGCTGGAGGCGGCTGTTGGAAAAGGCGAGAAGGTCTTTCGTAGAACATTCTGTTCTGCTCCAGACCTCTCGCCCGCGCCACCAACGATCGCTTAGCAGCGATTAGCATCCGTATCCTGTCAAGACAGTGTTGCTTGACAACAACCAGTACCGCTTGACTGAGTGTATGATGGTCGCGCCTCAACCCGTAGGCTATCTGGCGCACTCGGCGCGTAAAAGGCTTCCCAGCCGCTCTATATTCCATCACACATTGGATACGGGATGCTTCCTGGCGAGCCAACTGGATTTTCGCTTCCATTTGGCGCACCCGTCTCTGTGCTCTCTCAACAGGAGAGTCTCTCACTCTCCCCTGTCTAGCTAGCCTCAGAGCCGCAGCGTAAATTTCGCAATTGATGCTCCAAATGTCAGAGGCCTCCGATAGACGTTCACCCACAACCTCATCCTCTCTCTTCAAATCTGCCAGCTTCAAGGACCTTCCATTGTTATGCAAGGCCCTTCGGTCTCTGAAATCCCCAGGTGTGACGACTTGGTCGATTTCCCTCTCAGCGGGCCTTACCGGCGAACTTTCAGCCCGGTTAACAGGCCTTCCGTCCGCCGAAGGGGCAGGCTGAGCTGGAGCACGAACATATCCCTGCCTCCGGAGGTACGATACATAATCTCGCAAATTCTGAGAGGTAAGCGTGCTATGCTCTGGGTGCATTTCACACCACCTCTCATACATGCGGGACATGTATCCCCTACGGCGCGGGCTACTGCTCTCGTAGCAGTTCAGTAGGTCATCCTTGAGCTCCGTCGTCCACCTAATACGGTCCATGTCATTGCGGGGGTCGTCAACAGGGCAATTCGAAGCACCGCCACCTTGCCCAACGCCGGCTTCCGAAACCGGCTCGGTGTGGGTGCTTTTCTTCCGGGGTGGTCGAACCCGAAGATAGGGCCCGTCAGGTGGTTGGCCTTAGGGCCCCCAGACGACATTTCCGGAGGCAGCCGTCCAAATTGCCTCCTGAGGATGCACCTGCGAAGGTTGCCGGCTGGATTACATCCTTGGGCTTCGGTATACCCTGCGGTGTCGCCACGCACCGGATAGCCTACTGATGTTGGGTGGCTTCCTGCGGGTGTATTATCAGCCGCCCCTAACATGGAGTCAGACGCTGTCGGAGTACCGCTCCTCACATGGAGATCCGTCGTGTCCTAATTGTTGAGGAATAGCCGATCCTCTGGATGCAGACGCTATTCCACCGTGCTAGTTTTGGTCCGCCCCGGGTATTTGATTTCCCCGGTACCACCCATATCTGGGAGGCGTTCCCCTATCCGCCACCTTGGGGAGGCGCCACTGAGGGGATCTAGCAACCCCTCGCGGTTATTATTATTATTGTTCAAAACACAAAAAGTGCAGCCCGGGCTCCGACACACCGAGCTGCTGTTCCATTACCCAATGACTACTCCTCACACCGTGAGGTGAGCAATCACTGGGTCCGCGAATCGTGCGCCCTAAGTAGACGAAGGGACCCAAGGATGACTGCCTTCTGCATTCTGGCGGCTAAGATGTGCGCCGCCGCACGGCACACCGGTATTTTGCGCAGTGCAGAGAGCAGCGTATTCCTCATTCCACCTAGGGATCCAATGACCATAACCAGCAGACTTACAGTGTAGTCTGGCCAGAGCCTGCGAAGTTGTCCGAGCAACTCCTGATATTTGGTCCGCTTTTCCTCCTCCTTAGAGACGATGTTCACCTCGGCAGGCGCCGAAAACTCAATAACGAACATCGTCTTCTGTTGGTGGTCGAGAAGGACTATGTCGGGCTTGTTTGCCTGTACAAGCTCGAGCGTGGGGAACGAGTAGTTCCAGTAAAGGCGGCATCTCTCGTTCTCCACAACGGACTCTATATCCCCTGGAGCGTATGGCAGCACCGGTGTCTCATCGATACCGTATGAGTGCCTCAAATGATAGTAGAGCACTCGTAGAGCCGCGTTGTGCCGATGGACGTAAGCCGTCCCAGCGTACGTCTTACACGCCGACAAGAGATGCATAAGCGTCTCTGGCGCCTGTCGGCAAGCTCTACAAAGGGTGTCGGGTACATCTACACCCATAACCCTTTTACGGTACACCAAGGTGTTGAAGACACCGTCTTGGCAAGCCATTATAAAGCCCTCAGTCTCCGACTTCAACCCACTAGACCTTAGGAAAGAGAAGGTCAACTGCTCAGACAAGCCATGCTCTTCCAGATGTTTGTAGAAGATTCCATGCATTGGCTTATCTTTATGAAGTCTTAAAAGGAAGTCGACTTCGGCAGTTTTAAGGTGGGATTTTAATTCTGCGGGAGCAAGTTCCGTAATGGACTGCTGACACCTCCGCTTGAAGTCGAGTGTGAGGCTGAGCTCCTCGGCTGCTCGTTTCGCTGCGCTAAAAAGAAAGGCTCCTTTTCCCGCATTCTCGTGCTCTCGCACAAAGCGGATCAGGGGATCGGTGCTGTTCGTTACATAGCAGGCAGTGGCCAGCACTACTCTGTTGTGCAGACGCTCCAAACTCAATAGTCCACGCCCTCCCAGGTGTCGCGGGAGGTATATTCGCGGGACAGAGGACTTAGGATGCAGGCTTCTCTCCATATTCATCCTTTTGCGGGTCTTCGTGTCGATTTCCTTCAGCTCGTTCACTTTCCAGTGTATAGCACCAAAGGTGTATAATAACAATGGGACCGCAAGCATGTTCGTGGCAGCGACTTTGTTCTTGCCGGACAGTTCTGACGACCAGATCTGCCGGAGTCGGTGCAAATACTTGCGGCGGAGACACTCTTTAACCAATGCTGCCTCTTGGACATGACGCTGCGCCACTCCAAGGTAGGTATAAGTATCTCCGGCATGCAGTTGTCGCAAGATGCTCCCATCAACGAGCTGTTCCTCATCTCCACTATCTCCGCTTCGTCCTTTCTTGAGATGAACCAATGCACATTTGTCTGTCCCGAACTCCATTCCGATAGCATGACTGTACTCCTGCACCACCCTCAGCGATTGTTGTAGTTCGCGTTGGCCGGAGGCATAAAGTTTTAGGTCATCCATATAAAACAGATGGGTGACCTTGTGCCTCCGGTTACTGGGCGTGCCACAGCTGTATCCTTTAGTATTTCTCAGCGCTATGGACAGAGGCAAAAGTGAGATGCAAAAGAGCAAGGGACTCAAGGAGTCTCCTTGGAAGACACCTCTTTTCAATGACACCAACTCTGTCTGTACCCGAGTTTCACCTGATGTTATGGTAAACCGGGTCTTCCAGAGTGGCATCAGTTGTTTGATGCATCCCACTATCTGATTATCCACCGAAAGACATTCCAACAGCCGCACAATGAGGTCATGAGACGTGCTGTCGAATGCCTTGCGATAGTCAATCCAGGCCATAGAAAGGTTTCGCTTGTACTGCACAGAGTCCTGCGTGACACATCGGTCAATCAACAGGTTCTCCTTGCAGCCAGCTACTCCTTTCTTTGACCCTCTCTGTTCATACACGTCGAGAAATACAGGATTCACAGCTTGAAGGATACGCATGTACAAGATTCTGGTGAAGAGCTTGTAACACGCGTTCAGACATGTTATTGGCCTGTAGTTTTTGGGATCAGACAAATCTCCGGTCTTCGGGAGAAGCACGGTTCGACCCTCGACAAACCAAGCCGGAATTGGCTGCTCCTGATTTAGCCACGAGTTAAAAACTCTAGATAAATGCCGGTGGCAACTGGGGAATTTTTTCCACCAGTAGGTGTTTATGCCATCCGGGCCAGGAGCTGCGAAATTCTTTGCGCCTCGTAAGGCGTCAAGAATTTCTTCCGTGTTTATCGGGTGACGCAGTACATTCAAGTTAGGAGTCCTCCTACAAACGGACTCAAACTGCGCCAAGGCCGGAGTGTCTACTGAGAGGGGTTTGGGTTGTTCGTAAACGTCCCTCCAAAAGGCCTCCACGCGATCAGCAGTTGGCGGCTGCTCTATGGCTGGAGGCGGCTGTTGGAAAAGACGAGAAGGTCTTTCGTAGAACATTCTGTTCTGCTCCAGACCTCTCGCCCGCGCCACCAACGATCGCTTAGCAGCGATTAGCATCCGTATCCTGTCAAGACAGTGTTGCTTGACAACAACCAGTACCGCTTGACTGAGTGTATGATGGTCGCGCCTCAACCCGTAGGCTATCTGGCGCACTCGGCGCGTAAATGGCTTCCCAGCCGCTCTATATTCCATCACACACTGGATACGGGATGCTTCCTGGCGAGCCAACTGGATTTTCGCTTCCATTTGGCGCACCCGTCTCTGTGCTCTCTCAACAGGAGAGTCTCTCACTCTCCCCTGTCTAGCTAGCTTCAGAGCCGCAGCGTAAATTTCGCAATTGATGCTCCAAATGTCAGAGGCCTCCGATAGACGTTCACCAACAGCCTCATTCTCTCTCTTCAAATCTGCCAGCTTCAAGGACCTTCCGTTGTTATGCAAGGCCCTTCGGTCCCTGAAATCCCCAGGTGAGACGACTTGGTCGATTTCCCTCTCAGCGGGCCTTACCGGCGAACTTTCAGCCTGGTTAACAGGCCTTCCGTCCGCCGAAGGGGCAGGCTGAGCTGGAGCACGAACATATCCCTGCCTCCGGAGGTACGATACATAATCTCGCAAATTCTGAGAGGTAAGCGTGCTATGCTCTGGGTGCATTTCACACCACCTCTCATACATGCGGGACATGTATCCCCTACGGCGCGGGCTACTGCTCTCGTAGCAGCTCAGCAGGTCATCCCTGAGCTCCGTCGTCCACCTAAAACGGTCCATGTCACTGCGGGGGTCGTCATCAGGGCAATTCGAATTCGAATTGTTATTATTATTATTATTATTATCTGACTTTCTAAGTTCCTCTCGCATAGTTGCGGTAGCAACAAGTGTTGACGGGCTGTGCCAAGTCAACACCCGGACTATTATTGATCGGAATTTAGGAAGGATCGTACAATATTACAGGTCTTTAGGATTACAGACTTTTGGAATACTTTGTGTAACTTTTCGTCCAGGCCCAACTGTTGAAGGTGTTGTGTAAACGTGCTTGGTGTAAGGCCTGAGACAGACATAATGAGGGGGACAATTGTGACTTTGTTTTGTTTCCAAAGTCGTTTTATTTCCATGGCAAGGTCCGTGTATTTAGATATCTTCCCAGCGTAGGTGTTTTGGATATTCACATCATTGGGAATGGCAATATCTATCAAATAGGTAATTTTGTCGGCCTTTGACTGGAAAACTATATCTGGTCTATTGGCTGGGATAGTCTTGTCTGTATGTATTTCAACGTCCCAGTATAGTTTGTATTGATCGTTTTCGAGTACTGATGTCGGAGTGTAATTGTAATACGGATCTGTGTTTTCTATTAGCTTGTTTGTTGTGGCTAATGCTTGGTGTATGACCTTGGCCGCAGAGTTATGTCTGGCTGTGTATTCGGTACCGGCAAGAGTTTTGCACCCGCTTGTTATGTGATCTATTGTTTCTTTTTGTTGTTGACATTTTCTGCAATTATCGTCTGTTATGGATGGATCTTTAATTATATATTTTTTGTAGTTTCGTGTTGCAATCACTTGGTCCTGGATAGCAATTTTGTAGTTTCGTGTTGCAATCACTTGGTCCTGGATAGCAATTATTATTATTGGTTTAAAACAAAAAAGTGCAGCCCGGGCTCCGACACACCGGGCTGCTGTTCCATTACCCAATGACTACTCCTCACACCGTGAGGTGAGCAATCACTGGGTCCGCGAATCGTGCGCCCTAAGTAGACGAAGGGACCCAAGGATGACTGCCTTCTGCATTCTGGCGGCTAAGATGTGCGCCGCCGCACGGCACACCGGTATTTTGCGCAGTGCAGAGAGCAGCGTATTCCTAATTCCCCCTAGGGATCCAATGACCATAACCAGCAGACTTACAGTGTAGTCTGGCCAGAGCCTGCGAAGTTGTCCGAGCAACTCCTGATATTTGGTCCGCTTTTCCTCCTCCTTAGAGACGATGTTCACCTCGGCAGGCGCCGAAAACTCAATAACGAACATCGTCTTCTGTTGGTGGTCGAGAAGGACTATGTCGGGCTTGTTTGCCTGTACAAGCTCGAGCGTGGGGAACGAGTAGTTCCAGTAAATCCGGCATCTCTCGTTCTCCACAACGGACTCTATATCCCCTGGAGCGTATGGCAGCACCGGTGTCTCATCGATACCGTATGAGTGCCTCAAATGATAGTAGAGCACTCGTAGAGCCGCGTTGTGCCGATGGACGTAAGCCGTCCCAGCGTACGTCTTACACGCCGACAAGAGATGCATAAGCGTCTCTGGCGCCTGTCGGCAAGCTCTACAAAGGGTGTCGGGTACATCTACACCCATAACCCTTTTACGGTACACCAAGGTGTTGAAGACACCGTCTTGGCAAGCCATTATAAAGCCCTCAGTCTCCGACTTCAACCCACTAGACCTTAGGAAAGAGAAGGTCAACTGCTCAGACAAGCCATGCTCTTCCAGATGTTTGTAGAAGATTCCATGCATTGGCTTATCTTTATGAAGTCTTAAAAGGAAGTCGACTTCGGCAGTTTTAAGGTGGGATTTTAATTCTGCGGGAGCAAGTTCCGTAATGGACTGCTGACACCTCCGCTTGAAGTCGAGTGTGAGGCTGAGCTCCTCGGCTGCTCGTTTCGCTGCGCTAAAAAGAAAGGCTCCTTTTCCCGCATTCTCGTGCTCTCGCACGAAGCGGATCAGGGGATCGGTGCTGTTCGTTACATAGCAGGCAGTGGCCAGTACTACTCTGTTGTGCAGACGCTCCAAACTCAATAGTCCACGCCCTCCCAGGTGTCGCGGGAGGTATATTCGCGGGACAGAGGACTTAGGATGCAGGCTTCTCTCCATATTCATCCTTTTGCGGGTCTTCGTGTCGATTTCCTTCAGCTCGTTCACTTTCCAGTGTATAGCACCAAAGGTGTATAATAACAATGGGACCGCAAGCATGTTTGTGGCAGCGACTTTGTTCTTGCCGGACAGTTCTGACGACCAGATCTGCCGGAGTCGGTGCAAATACTTGCGGCGGAGACACTCTTTAACCAATGCTGCCTCTTGGACATGACGCTGCGCCACTCCAAGGTAGGTATAAGTATCTCCGGCATGCAGTTGTCGCAAGATGCTCCCATCAACGAGCTGTTCCTCATCTCCACTATCTCCGCTTCGTCCTTTCTTGAGATGAACCAATGCACATTTGTCTGTCCCGAACTCCATTCCGATAGCATGACTGTACTCCTGCACCACCCTCAGCGATTGTTGTAGTTCGCGTTGGCCGGAGGCATAAAGTTTTAGGTCATCCATATAAAACAGATGGGTGACCTTGTGCCTCCGGTTATTCGGCGTGCCACAGCTGTATCCTTTAGTATTTCTCAGCGCTATGGACAGAGGCAAAAGTGAGATGCAAAAGAGCAAGGGACTCAAGGAGTCTCCTTGGAAGACACCTCTTTTCAATGACACCAACTCTGTCTGAACCCGAGTTTCACCTGATGTTATGGTAAACCGGGTCTTCCAGAGTGGCATCAGTTGTTTGATGCATCCCACTATCTGATTATCCACCGAAAGACATTCCAACAGCCGCACAATGAGGTCATGAGACGTGCTGTCGAATGCCTTGCGATAGTCAATCCAGGCCATAGAAAGGTTTCGCTTGTACTGCACAGAGTCCTGCGTGACACATCGGTCAATCAACAGGTTCTCCTTGCAGCCAGCTACTCCTTTCTTTGACCCTCTCTGTTCATACACGTCGAGAAATACAGGATTCACAGCTTGAAGGATACGCATGTACAAGATTCTGGTGAAGAGCTTGTAACACGCGTTCAGACATGTTATTGGCCTGTAGTTTTTGGGATCAGACAAATCTCCGGTCTTCGGGAGAAGCACGGTTCGACCCTCGACAAACCAAGCCGGAATTGGCTGCTCCTGATTTAGCCACGAGTTAAAAACTCTAGCTAAATGCCGGTGGCAACTGGGGAATTTTTTCCACCAGTAGGTGTTTATGCCATCCGGGCCAGGAGCTGCGAAATTCTTTGCGCCTCGTAAGGCGTCAAGAATTTCTTCCGTGTTTATCGGGTGACGCAGTACATTCAAGTTAGGAGTCCTCCTACAAACGGACTCGAACTGCGCCAAGGCCGGAGTGTCTGCTGAGAGAGGTTTGGGTTGTTCGTAAATGTCCCTCCAAAAGGTCTCCACGCGATCAGCAGTTGGCGGCTGCTCTATGGCTGGAGGCGGCTGTTGGAAAAGGCGAGAAGGTCTTTCGTAGAACATTCTGTTCTGCTCCAGACCTCTCGCCCGCGCCACCAACGATCGCTTAGCAGCGATTAGCATCCGTATCCTGTCAAGACAGTGTTGCTTGACAACAACCAGTACCGCTTGACTGAGTGTATGATGGTCGCGCCTCAACCCGTAGGCTATCTGGCGCACTCGGCGCGTAAAAGGCTTCCCAGCCGCTCTATATTCCATCACACACTGGATACGGGATGCTTCCTGGCGAGCCAACTGGATTTTCGCTTCCATTTGGCGCACCCGTCTCTGTGCTCTCTCAACAGGAGAGTCTCTCACTCTCCCCTGTCTAGCTAGCCTCAGAGCCGCAGCGTAAATTTCGCAATTGATGCTCCAAATGTCAGAGGCCTCCGATAGACGTTCACCAACAACCTCATCCTCTCTCTTTAAATCTGCCAGCTTCAAGGACCTTCCGTTGTTATGTAAGGCCCTTCGGTCTCTGAAATCCCCAGGTGAGACGACTTGGTCGATTTCCCTCTCAGCGGGCCTTACCGGCGAACTTTCAGCCTGGTTAACAGGCATTCCGTCCGCCGAAGGGGCAGGCTGAGCTGGAGCACGAACATATCCCTGCCTCCGGAGGTACGATACATAATCTCGCAGATTCTGAGAGGTAAGCGTGCTATGCTCTGGGTGCATTTCACACCACCTCTCATACATGCGGGACATGTATCCCCTACGGCGCGGGCTACTGCTCTCGTAGCAGCTCAGCAGGTCATCCTTGAGCTCCGTCGTCCACCTAAAACGGTCCATGTCATTGCGGGGGTCGTCAACAGGGCGATCCGAAGCACCGCCACCTTGCCCAACGCCGGCTTTATTATTATTATTATGTGTTAAAAATAAAAAAGTGCAGCTCGGGCTCCGACACACCGAGCTGCTGTTCCATTACCCAATGACTACTCCTCACACCGTGAGGTGAGCAATCACTGGGTCCGCGAATCGTGCGCCCTAAGTAGACGAAGGGACCCAAGGATGACTGCCTTCTGCATTCTGGCGGCTAAGATGTGCGCCGCCGCACGGCACACCGGCATTTTGCGCAGTGCAGAGAGCAGCGTATTCCTCATTCCACCTAGGGATCCAATGACCATAACCAGCAGACTTACAGTGTAGTCTGGCCAGAGCCTGCGAAGTTGTCCGAGCAACTCCTGATATTTGGTCCGCTTTTCCTCCTCCTTAGAGACGATGTTCACTTCGGCAGGCGCCGAAAACTCAATAACGAACATCGTCTTCTGTTGGTGGTCGAGAAGGACTATGTCGGGCTTGTTTGCCTGTACAAGCTCGAGCGTGGGGAACGAGTAGTTCCAGTAAATCCGGCATCTCTCGTTCTCCACAACGGACTCTATATCCCCTGGAGCGTATGGCAGCACCGGTGTCTCATCGATACCGTATGAGTGCCTTAAATGATAGTAGAGCACTCGTAGAGCCGCGTTGTGCCGATGGACGTAAGCCGTCCCAGCGTACGTCTTACACGCCGACAAGAGATGCATAAGCGTCTCTGGCGCCTGTCGGCAAGCTCTACAATGGGTGTCGGGTACATGTACACCCATAACCCTTTTACGGTATACCAAGGTGTTGAAGACACCGTCTTGGCAAGCCATTATAAAGCCCTCAGTCTCCGACTTCAACCCACTAGACCTTAGGAAAGAGAAGGTCAACTGCTCAGACAAGCCATGCTCTTCTAGATGTTTGTAGAAGATTCCATGCATTGGCTTATCTTTATGAAGTCTTAAGAGGAAGTCGACTTCGGCAGTTTTAATGTGGGCTTTTAATTCTGCGGGAGCAAGTTCCGTAATGGACTGCTGACACCTCCGCTTGAAGTCGAGTGTGAGGCTGAGCTCCTCGGCTGCTCGCTTCGCTGCGCTAAAAAGAAATGCTCCTTTTCCCGCATTCTCGTGCTCTCGCACGAAGCGGATCAGGGGATCGGTGCTGTTCG
This sequence comes from Callosobruchus maculatus, assembly GCA_951848785.1. Taxonomy (NCBI): domain Eukaryota; kingdom Metazoa; phylum Arthropoda; class Insecta; order Coleoptera; family Chrysomelidae; genus Callosobruchus; species Callosobruchus maculatus. The sequence goes on from CATOUR010000100.1 coordinate 8,116,856, forward strand.
TTACATAGCAGGCAGTGGCCAGTACTACTCTGTTGTGCAGACGCTCCAAACTCAATAGTCCACGCCCTCCCAGATGTCGCGAGAGGTATATTCGCGGGACAGAGGACTTAGGATGCAGGCTTCTCTCCATATTCATCCTTTTGCGGGTCTTCGTGTCGATTTCCTTCAGCTCGTTCACTTTCCAGTGTATAGCACCAAAGGTGTATAATAACAATGGGACCGCAAGCATGTTTGTGGCAGCGACTTTGTTCTTGCCGGACAGTTCTGACGACCAGATCTGCCGGAGTCGGTGCAAATACTTGCGGCGGAGACACTCTTTAACCAATGTTGCCTCTTGGACATGACGCTGCGCCACTCCAAGGTAGGTATAAGTATCTCCGGCATGCAGTTGTCGCAAGATGCTCCCATCAACGAGCTGTTCCTCATCTCCACTACCTCCGCTTCGTCCTTTCTTGAGATGAACCAATGCACATTTGTCTGTCCCGAACTCCATTCCGATAGCATGACTGTACTCCTGCACCACCCTCAGCGATTGTTGTAGTTCGCGTTGGCCGGAGGCATACAGTTTTAGGTCATCCATATAAAACAGATGGGTGACCTTGTGCCTCCGGTTATTGGGCGTGCCACAGCTGTATCCTTTAGTATTTCTCAGCGCTATGGACAGAGGCAAAAGTGAGATGCAAAAGAGCAAGGGACTCAAGGAGTCTCCTTGGAAGACACCTCTTTTCAATGACACCAACTCTGTCTGAACCCGAGTTTCACCTGATGTTATGGTGAACCGGGTCTTCCAGAGTGGCATCAGTTGTTTGATGCACCCCACTATCTGATTATCCACCGAAAGACATTCCAACAGCCGCACAATGAGCTCATGAGACGTGCTGTCGAATGCCTTGCGATAGTCAATCCAGGCCATAGAAAGGTTTCGCTTGTACTGCACAGAGTCCTGCGTTATTATTATTATTATTATAATAACTGCAAATGCTATAAAACGATAAAAGCTGATTCGAATGGTGACTGTATTAATTTTAGTGACAGATGAGGTGAGGGCACAGGTGAGGAGTTGTCAACATTGTGTAATTATGATATATTTAAATCTTACTGCTCGCAGCTCCGATCGTACGAGGATGGCCTGAAAGGTTCTCGGCCTCAATAGGACGCAGGCACGCGCGAACGTGCACCACTTACGTGCATGTTCATACAGGTCTCTGCAAGTCTCACATGACATGCCAATCAGTTGCGATCAGCAGTTTGGCTGTGTCAGTCGATCATCGTGAGTGTAGTGTAAAGCACCGTAAGACATGGAGAAGTTTGAGTACCGTGCGATGATAAAGTTCCTTGTGAATGAAGGTTTATCTCCGCAGGAGATCCACCTAAGGTTTTTTAACGTGTTTAAGGAAGATTCACATTCATCCTCCTCGGTCAAGAAATGGGCTGCAGAGTTTAAGCGATGGAGGGAGAGCATTGACGATGACCCACGCGAAGGACGTCCAAAAAGTGCAACAGCTCCTGAATTGATTGACCGTGTGCACGATACGGCTTTGGAAGACAGGAAAGTGAAGTTGCGCGAAATTGCCGAGACTGTTGGCATCTCAAGGGAATGGGTTGGTCACATTTTGCATGAAGAGTTACACATGAAGAAGCTCAGTACAAGATGAATGCCGCGAATCCTCAGCCCTGACCAGAAACGCAACCGCATGCGGATGTCACAGCGGGCTTTGGAGCTATATAGAAAAAATAAAGTGGACTTTTTGCGCAGATTTGTAACAATGGATGAAACATGGATTCAACATATACCAGAATCCAAACAATAATCAAAGCAGTGGACTGAAGCCGGGTCCTCTGCACCAAAGTCAGTTCCCCCCGCAAGAAAGGCGATGGCTTCTGTTTTTTGGGACGCTAAAGGCATTCTGCTCGTGAATTATCTTGAAAATGGTAAAGCCATAACAGGGGAGTACTATTCTTGCCTTTTAACCCAGTTGGATCAGAAAATTCGTGAAAAGGGACCAGTTTTACAAAAGAAGAAAATCATCTTTTATCAAGACAATGCGCCAGTGCACAAAGGGCAACATGCAATGGCAAAATTGCATGATTTAAAGTACGAATTGTTGGAGCACCCACCCTATTCTCCTGACTTGGCCCAGTCGGACTTTCACCTGTTCCCAAAACTCAAAATCTTCCTTGGTGGGCAACGTTTTTCATCAAACGAAGAAGCGATTGCTGCCGTGGATAGTCATCCACGGCAGCAATCACTTTACAGGACTTCCCCAAGATCATTTTAAAGACGGCATCGTGGCTCTGGAACATCGATGGACCAAGTTAAGAGGCGACTATGTCGAAAAATAAAAATAATTTTGAAGGTCCAAACCACTTCTTTCTATATCAGGCCAAGAACTTCAGGCCATCCTCGTAGATAAAGTATAGCATTCAACTCGCTGTAATGTTAATAGCTCACTTGTCAAACAAACATCAACTGCGTGAGAATATTTGAAAGTGACATCACCAAAAGTATTATTTATGGAAGGCAAATAAAATTTCAGCGGTAACTCCAAGCAGAAGGAGTTGTCAATACTATTTTTGTTCTGAAATTCTTAAATTCTGAAAACAGTGCGAAAATATTATTAGTTTTTGATACGCTGTTAAGTGCTATTTATTTGAGCAATCTTGCAGACAGAATTCAAACTAACCGTTCAGAATACTCACATAAATATAGTGACTAAACAAATTAGGTCGGGGTTATTTCAATGGAATTAGGGCAAGGTAAATTAAAAATATATGGTCGTCCGCTTTCCGGTGGAGAATTGTAAGCTTTTTTATCAGAAATTGTTCTATTGAAATTGCGTAATGTAGAATGTGCATCACCAGGCTTCCGTCAGCTTGTATAGCTTAAAAGCCTAAGCAATTATAAAGTCGTACAGCATCGGTTTTAAGGTTGTAGTATTCATTCAGTCTTGTAGCTTCTTCAACGTATTTATTAGAGGAATACGCAGTGTAAATCCATAGGCGTAGGTAGAGAGGAAAGGTTCGCTAAAAATTAATACCGAACATACTCTAACTTTACAAAGTAATTTTGATTAGTCCCCATTTATTCATACTACATAAATTTAAAAAAATGCATCATATGCTGTATTAGCATTTTATAGAATCGCAAAGAGGCTGAACTGACCTGTGAAACAAAAGTGAGTTATGAGTCACCCTTTAGAAACTAGCTATAAGCTATAAAAAGGTGACCTTGCTGTGGGCCTCCGGACACATTAGTGTACCGGGTAACGAGGGAGCGGACCGTCTAGCTAGGAAAGGGGCTGACAGCACCTGCATCGGTTCAGAACCTATGCTTGGAATTATTAGGCGCCAGGTCAATGTTACCCTGGACGACTGGGCCTACAAGGAACTGGTGAAAGTCTGCTTAGAGAGAGAGATGACTGCAGGTAAGCTGAAAGCTTCTCAGCGGGTACTGATAAGAGCCAAATGCTATGGCCTCTGAATGAAGGCAGAAGACGCCCAATCTTTTGGTGGGGATTCTCACTGGCCATAGCTGTCTGAGTAGACGTTCGTCACTCATGAGAGTGGTAGGGGACCCCATCTATTCCAGATGCTGAGAGGAGGACGAAACAGCGTGCCACCTCTAGGGCAGATGTTCTGTGTATTGCAATCTCAAGGTTCAGATATTCGGCACGATAAAATTCGTGGAGGAGTCACATTGTTCAGTGGGATGGTCGGACATATTGACTTTCGTCAAGAGGTTTGGTAGGTCCGACAAGGAGCTTTGTAGCTTAGGCTTAGGCTAGCGTACTTGGTTCACTTAAGGAGGACAAATTAATTCCAAAGGAAAACTGCAAAGATGAGGGTTTTTATACATAATGACTTCTGGTTTACACGCATGTTACAATGCTCCTACGTAAATCATATGCAAAATTCAGAACTTTTTACATTCACAAAAATATTCTTACAACCTCAGTAGAGCTGAAATGGCGAAACTCTTTGACTCTCTCTTCATTAGCATATGCTGACATAGTTTATTGGCCATCACTATCGTCTAGGGACAAAAGGTTCCAAATGCTTAGGTTAAATTTTCTTACGACTTGAGAAAATACGATGACTTCAGTGCTGAATTCAAAAAATCTGATTAGTTAAATTTATATGAACACTTCCAGTTGCATATTGTAAGCCTCATTTTCAGAATCAACAATACCCAGATACCCATATTTCTTTATAAAACATGTGAAAGGGTCTGATGTGCATGGTGGCAATACTCGGCATTCCGAAAATTACTGTGTTCCTACACATTGAACTAACTGCACTATTCGAAAAATCATTCTCCTGCGCCGCGTCTACATTTTTTCAATTCTTTACCTGTGTATGTTACGTCACGTCTCACCTATTCCGAAGAAGGGTCAAAACCTAATTGCTTTCTTTGCGTTGAATTAATCTGCGTCCTGTATTTTAAGTTTATTTTGTTTGGAAGAGCAACCTAGTTGAATGCCACCCCCTCTTCTACAGTTTGTACACTAAATTTTGTTGAGAAAAGTATTTAAAAGAAACATAATAATACGATTGGCTTGATTTCATTCAGATACGCTCTGAGCAGCAAGTTAGGACCTTTTGCCATTTTGTTATGGAACAATAAAATAAGATCTCATGTTAGCTGTAATCAAACATAAAATCTACATTATCAATACAGCTCAAAAGAAGGCAGACAGGCAAGGTATCATAGTAATTGTGTGTGTATTTACATACACTCGTACAATATTCAGTCTAAATATCATCAAATCTGACTATACTCTTGAGGCAACAGTCAGTAATCAGCAAATAAGGTAATGTATACGCACTGCCTGTGACGATTTGTTTTACGAAAAACTCATATTGATAAAATGTGTGAGAGACATCTTTTAAGATCCCTCCCTATAGAGAAAATGATTTTAGTATTCAACTTATATGTATAAAGTATGGCGCACATTTCAACATGTCAAGAAAACATCCTGAACAAGTATATGGTTTAATTCAATCTGCATAGTTGCACTATGGAATGATGAGACGACATCCGGTCTCCGGTGTTGTAATACAAGTATCTGCAGGTCGACCACCTTCCCGTGCATGTCGACTAATATTATTTCAGATTATTAAATATACTGAATATACTTTAAGGACGAATATGTCGCTTCATTTCCTAACCCAATAAGCTTCAACTCAACGTATTACATGGCGATACTGCCATTTGACGGTTGATAATTAGTTAAAGCTAAGGCAGACCAGAAATGAACTAAGGATGGAAGAAGGAGCTTAAAAGTGTCTTCTTTCAGATCAGTTTTACTCTTTCAGTGCATAAATAGTTTATAAGATATGGTTATAGAAAGTTGTGAATATTGATGGTACTGGACATGAAAGTGAAAAAAATCAATTACGAAGACAAATATAATTAAAGCAGGTTTCCTTTTGATGTGAGAGCCGCTTAGGTTTCTATGCAGAATTAGAAAATAATACTATACTACTCTCATCTGGAATATGTCCGTGCTCCTTTTGAAAATACCAAAAGCGCGCCCTTGGTGTTAGTATGTGAATGACGTGCGGTAAAGCTCCTTGTGTCGGCTTTGCGCTCTCTACACCATTAGAGCCCTTCTAGTCCTTAACTAGGCATCTGCCTGCCGTTGCTTGGAAAGCATTCACGTTAAAGGCAAGACGGAGAAATCCTCCCCCAGTCTCAACGACGCTAACGTGCGTGAATATCACGGAGAGTGGATGACTACTCCTCAATTTAAAGTTCTTCGTTAGGTTCATTACTCCCTTTTCAACGACTGGCTTTTCAAGTCAGGCAGCTGCTGGGAAATTTGACATTAATTGAGATATATTCCCAGTTTTGTATTGCCATGATTTAAAAGAAACCACAAAGGTGTGTGACACGCAGACCTCAGCTTCCTCCTTGAGGAAGGTGATCTTAAAACCATATTTATACATACGGGGTGAGTCAAGCTCAACGCCTCGGTCACTTGTGGCCAAACGATACCACTTTTTGGAAAACCAACTTTACGAGTGTATGTAGGTCGAATTGGACTACATTTAAAAAATAATTACTTTTATACAGGGGTAAATTTTAGAGTGACTTTATGTATCATACTTAGGGCGTAAATCAAACCGTTTAGGTGAAAATCACAATTTTTTGTATAAGTAGGTATCAGAAAAAATTAATATCGCAGCTATTATTAAACATCAAAGGTTGTGACTTTGCCGTGTCACTAAGCATGAAATTCGAGAGCTTATGTTAGACGGTCGAGTTTGAAGTACACTTGTACTTGGAGAAATCGGTAGATCAATTAAGGAAACTGCAATCAGAGATAACTCGATTTTTTCAAATTGGAATGCCTAATTTTTTTACAAGTTTAGCGACAAGGCAAAGTCACAGCCCTCTATGTTTCACAATCTCTGCGATGTTCGAATTTATTTTTTCTGATATCTACTTTTACCAAAAATTGTGATTTGCACCTAAACGGTGCGCTTAAAGTTCTATATGTGATACATAAAGTCACACTAAAATTTACCCTGGAATCTAAGTATGGAATAATATATAGGGTGTTTCTTTAAAAAAACATAACTTTGCTATGTCACGCTTTTATCAGACACCCTGTATGAATGTCGTTATTTTTTAAATGTAGTTCAACCCGACCTATATACACTCGCAAAGTTGGTTTTTCGAAAAGTGGTACCGTTTGTCCACAACAGTCCGAGGTGTTGGTCTTGACTCGCCCTGTATATATTTTGTAATTTTGCTGATTATTTTTATGCATTTATGTTGTTTTACAATTTCCGGAAAGCACTAAGCACTGTGGTAAAGCAAATTTGGTGTCAGTGTCACATAAGAATTTTTTACCTCATGGGGAAAGAATATTAAAAAATTTCTCACAGCAGAAGCATTTTTATTATTTGCATTTTATCCTTTCATCAGAGCAACGGATTTCGTTTCCTACAATATAGCAGAATGTAATAATGAAGTAGTGGATGCAAAAAAGTATGATCTTTTCTTTCAAATTTTTTACGTCTCCTACATATTAATATCAGAATATTGCCTCCAATATACACCTGTATACTTGATTCATTCTACACCCGATAATTATAACTTTTTAGCTTGGAAAATACTAACTTGATTGTGATGAAATACACCGTCTCACTTCTATAGCGGATATGCTAAAACTAGTTATCCTTTGGCAGTGGAGAATTACAAGTATGATATAAAAACATTTCTTAGCACTAACCTTCACGTAAATTACCGTCATTTTCGAGTAGATGAATGATTGTGAGGTGTACGGCTATTTAGAGATGATCAAGATACTTTCGTCTTTGCGAAGATATTTTGAATATCATCTGTACATCTGTATGAAACAAAATGACTCCCATTGGGAACCTTTTTTACGATAATATTTCGGGTAATGAAAATGATACTTCATTTTGTTAATCACCATATTTTTTATTAAATTCCATAATAGTGAACCAATCTTCAATCTAATTATTTGTCAACAATTTTAAAAAAAATTATATATCACAAGTATGGTGATGTTATTTAAGATTTTGGGGTAGAGGTGTCTGCGGGTCAGGGGGGTGATGGCACAATGGTGTCGTATTCGGTGAAAGAGTTTCCCTTGAAATACAAATCGACGGGTCACGGCGATTTTTATTATTTTTTTATCATTTCAGGGATGAGGTGGGTGACAAATTTTAGCTGGGACGCACTGCAGAAACCTTCCTAAAATTTCTGCAATTGTAGCAATTTGCTTAGTGTTACCAATTTATACAAGGTGCTCATTTGAAAACTTTCCACCCCAGATTAATTTCTCGAAGACCGCTAATTAAAAGAAAAAACGCCGAGACATGTCAAAATATTTGTCAAGGAGGACAACGTTTTAACCAAAATCCACGTCACCCCCTTGTACCCTCTGCCCTCAGGATCATCCTTTTAGACATTTTAAATCACAAGGGGTATCGAGTAATATCTTCTTTCAAAGGTACGTCGAAGTCCTTTATTTTGACGTTTGATTTTTTAAAATCGGTCAATTCGTTTTAGAGAAAATTGGAATATTTGTGTATCTCAGCTTGTTCAAATATGTAAAATACAAAAACATACAAAAATATCATTTTTTATTGCAATATTACCCGTTATTGGCCAGACAATGATATAGGCAATTTCCAAATTCTTGCCGGGCAGTTTGGGATAGCCTTCGTCAACGCATTATCTAAAGCTGCCATGATATCCCACAACATGTTTTTGCAACTGCCCGTCAGGAATTTGAAAGTCACCTATATCATTGTTTGGCCAATAACAGGTAACATTTGGACACTTATTGCAATAAAAGTGATATTTTTATGTGTTTTTTTTAATATATTTCAACAAGTTATAATACATAAATATTCTGTTTTTCTCGAACACGAATCGACCGATTTCAAAAAAATCAAACTCCAAAATAGAGTACTTCGACATACCTTTAAAACAAGTTATTACTCCATACCCCTTGTCATTTAAAATTTTTAAGGGGATGAGCCTGGGATGGAGAGGGTGCAAGAGGATGAAGTAGTTTTTTGTTAAAATTTGTCTCCCTTGACAGACCTTGTGACGTATCTCGGCATTTTTTCTTTTAGTCGGCGGTTTTCGGGAAATTCCGGGTAAGGAGTTTTCAAATGAACACCATGTATGAAACTTGGAAGTATACACGGTCATGCCTTGTAAACTGTACACTTGTTACATACAGGCTCCAGGCACTACTTCGGCTACATAATAATTAACCAACACATAAAAATGTTTGACATTATGGTGCCTTGTCGTCTACCTCTTTTCAACAGTGATACATAGGGCGTGTAGTTACACTTATTTGGTTAGCACATTTTGTAACAGGCAAGACGCCAATTAAGGGGTAAAATAATATAGATATTTAGGAACTTGGCTAACCAAACCGCCGATCAATGTCAGGAAATAGGAGCTCCAATAGAGAGTGCAAGAACTTCATTTGCAGAACTAAAGAAAGTTCTTTGCAGCAGAGAAATACATTTAAAACTTAAAACTTTTAAACTTTCTAATTATTTCGTAGAATGCCAAAATTTTCTAAAACAACACCCTGAGATCGTTGTTGTAAATAGTGATAAGGGTAATGTCACCGTAGTCATGTATAAAAATGATTATTTAGAGAAAAGCCAACTATTAGTGGATGATGGTAAATATTATACAAAGCTCAACAATGATCCTAACATCACATTACAAAGAAAATCAAACACTTTAGTTCGCCAGCTTAAAGACAATGGTCTTATTTCCAGCCTTAAATCCAAGAGCTTTACATGCTATAATACACTTACACCTCGTTTATATACCTTGCTTAAAATTCACAAACCATAATTATCAATGAGACCTATAGTTTCTTATATCAATGGCCCTAATAGGAAACTAGCTAGATTTCTCACTGACATTTTAACATCTGCCTATAATAGTGAAAATGAATATTACATCAAAGATTCCTTTTATTTCAGCTCTTTTATAAATGATTACCAACTATCACCAGGTTATGTCATAGTTAGTTTTGATGTTGTATAACTATTCACGAATGTACCATTAGAAGTTATTTTAGATACACTGACTAGAAACTTTAACACAATTTCTCAACATTGTAACCTTGATTTAGAATCTTTCTTACAAGTACTCAAATTCATTTTTGATTCCAATTGTTTGGTGTTTGATGGTAAATTTTATAAACAAATTTTTGGTACCCCAATGGGTTCTGGTATAAGCCCTATATTGGTAAATTTTGTCCTTGATGACCTAGTAAGCAATGTTCGTAGTAACATCAATTTCAATATTCCATTTATAAAACGTTATGTGGATGATCTTCTGCTTGCTTTACCCGAGGATAAAATTGAGCATGTTTAAACAATTTTTAATTCTTTTAATCCTAATATCCAGTTCACTGTAGAAAAATTTAAAACTTAGAGTACGAATGATGAGGTGTTGTGTTTTTTCTACTGTGCTATATGGTTTGGAAAAATTGATAGACTGGAGGTTTTCGATAGATGGTGTTATCAAAGAATGCTGAGAATCCCTTGTACTGATGAGTTTCAAATGTAGAACTATGACAAAGAATACAAAAAACAGAAAGAATTACTTAACATCCTCAAAATAATAAAATCAGAGTACTTTGGTCATGTTAAAAGAGGATCCCAATACGTACTCGTAGAAAACATGGAAGGAAAAATAAAGTGCTAGAGAAGCCAAGGAAGGCGAAAAACCTCTTGGCTGAAAAATTTGAGGGATTGGTTACGTTGACGTCAAATCAGCTGTTTAGAACAAAAGGTAGGACTGCCATGATGATATCCAACCTCCGCCAGGAGATGGAACTTGAAGAAGAAGAAGAATAAGAAGGTCTTGTAATATCAGAATCAGCATACTCTTTCTTTGTGGACAATTGAGGTTTTGAACAAAAAATTTCTTTGTCATATATGGAAAGATCATACATAAGTTTTATAACAATACTGTTTTTGTTTTCTTTTTTTTCGCAATAATTCAAAAGTTATATCAAAATAAAAATGGGTTTTTGAATCGAGTACCGAAAACACGCTGACGGCTCCCGAACCCGTGTGACGTCACCATGGCGGTAAGGATGCTCCTTTGACGAACGACGTCCTACTCCGAAACTAGATTCTAGATTCCCAGCCAATCGCGAAAATACGTACTGCTAAACTGGTAACTAGTTTATATTTGTTGCAACATAGTCGATAAATAAAGCTTGCAGCTCGAGACGAAGTCTAAGATCGAAATAAATATGTTTTTGAATGTTTGAAGTTGAAGTCAGATTACAGATTCCAGTAAGTAAGAACCTAATCAAATATGTTTCGTTGAAAAGATCTCCTCAATCGAAGGATGGCCCTGTAGTTAGAGAGTCCGCTAGTGGATCTCAGGGTCTTTGGATCGAAACCCAGGCCTTCCAACTTTTTTTTATTGATCTTACCAAAAATTTTATTGATGTGCTTTTTGCACTGGTTACGCACATTTTTTCTACGATGATGATAAATATGTGTTTGAATCAAATTTTGTTAGAAACTTGCACTGCACAGTGCAAAAACTAAGTACAGGATGCGGTGGACAATTCAAAAAATCAGTGGAAATGAGGTTTGTCCGTCAATATCAATCTCCATTATTTTTTTTAAATGTAATAGTTGGTTAATAAAACAAAATCCCTTCATCCATTCAATTTATTCAGTTTTTTAATGTAAAAAAAGTAAATCAAACTCGTAATCACATTCTGTTTATCACTTGGCATTATTATTTATTTAACATTGGACAATAAAGCTTAACAATATTAAATTTTCATAAACATTTAACAAGCACTGTGCAGTGCAAGTAATATGTCTAACAAAATTTGATTCAAACACATATTCATGTTGATCGTAGAAAAAATGTGCGTAACAAGTGCAAAAAGCACATCAATAAAATTTTGATAGAAAAATAAAAAAAAGGAAGGCCTGGGGGGGTGGGTTGGCCCAGTGGTTAGGGTCGAGGGCTCGTGACTGGAAGGTCCCGGGTTCGATTCTCGTTAGAGGCGGAAATTTATTTCTGGTTTTTTCAACTAAAAATAAATATCCTTAAAAAAAAGCTCAGCGAGAATCCCAACCTGAGCATTCACTGTTGGCTTCTAATTAACAGTGCTGTTCCTAAGTGGCGCCAGGAAACAGTAACAAAGCCTACACAGAACACCAGGCTAATGACCAAAGTAGTTGATGCCGATGACACAGAAGTAAAAAAAAAAAAAAAAGGAAGGCCTGGGTTTCGATCCAAAGACCCTGAGATCCACTTGCGAACTCTCTAACCACTGGGCCATCCTTCGATTGAGGAGATCTTTTTAACGAAACATATTTGATTAGGTACTTACTTACTGAAATCTGTAATCTGACTTCAACTTCAAACATTCAAAAACATATTTATTTCGATCGTAGACTTCGTCTCGAGCTGTAAACTTCATTCGTCGACTGTGTTGCAACAAATATACACTAGTAATCAGTTTAGCAGTACGTATTTTCGCGATTGGCTGGGAATCTAGAATCTAGTATCGGAGGACGTCGTTGGTCAAAGGAGCATCCTTACCGCCATGATGACGTAAAACAGGTTCGGGAGCCGTCGGCGTGTTTTCGGTACTCTATTCAAAAACCCATTTTCATTTTGATATAACTTTTGAATTATTGTGAAAAAAAAGAAAACAAAAACAGTTTTATTATAAAACTTATATATGATCTTTCCATTTATCACAAAAAAGTACTTTTCTTCTTTATTCAGAACCTCAATTATTAGAATAGCAAGAGTCCAAATTGTGTCCCTTTCTTGGAGCTTTACATTTTCTGGAGTAACTCGTAAATTACTGACCACCCGACCTTGATGAATATGCGCCACTGGCCGTTCGTCATGTGCCGTCGATCAATATAAGACACAATAAACGCCACCGCATTCTTTGATAGATATTTCACGGCAGCAGATGCGCTGGAACTGTGGAAATTTCTCTCTTGAATCTGGGGCAAAGTTCTTTGTAACACCGTCCGTGTCGAACACCTGTAGTGACTAAAAATTGATACTCAATAACCGACAGAGGCTCCCACCTCCTACGTTATTTACGACCGGGACAGAAACAATTTTCGTCTCGCTCTGCAGGGAAACAATGCAGACGAAAATCACTACAACACCGAACAATCTGGTGGTTAATAGATGTTGGATGGGATAGAAAAGGTCTGGAAAGGTTCCAGATGATTCTCTTCTGACGCGACAAATTATTTAGTTTGAAATAATAATATTGTATCTGACGTTACTATGCTATCACTAGAACAAGTACCAAAAAAGTATAAAGCCTTTTAGTAGGGAAGGTAGGGTCAAGTTTTCATGGTGATTATACTGATAATTTAAAGTCCCTTTTCGATGATTTTGCCGTATAAAGACGAAGAAAATGTATGTTAGCTGGCGCGACTCCGTGATCCAAGATTTTTACAGCAGCGTAAGTCACAAAAAAAAATTTGGTATTTTAAAGAAGTTGAAAATTTGCAGAAATGTCCATCAATAAGGATATGTTAGCTACAAAATTTCTGTGACTTGACATGCTAGCACATGATCATGTGGAGGGTAAATCAACGATGTGTGGTTGGACAATAGCTACTTCCCTATTTGGGATAGGAAAAAAAGGAAAAAATGTGTCAAATAAAAAAGTAGAAGGCAAGAAATGCTATGTTACAAATATGTTTACCATTATACGGGGTAATGTCCAATAAATGTGTGACTTATCAACGATACATTTTTTTATAGAAATCCTTGTATATTATCGCATATTTGCATTTCTTCGTCGAATATAGTGTGACTTTGTGTATCACACATGTTACTTAAATCGGACTTAAATCGGCTTAGCGCATATCACCATATTTTATGTGTAGTAGATGTTTAAAAAAACATTGAACATCACAGCATGTACTAAACTTGAAGGCTGTGACTCTGCGGTGTGTCTAAGCATGAAATGTGTGAGCTGACGTAGTACTGTCAAACTTTAGTTCTTATTCTATTTGGTGAAATCGGTAGATTGACCAAGGAAACTTCAATCACAGGTAACTCGATTAGGTCAAATCTATATCTCACTGATTATATTTAGAAATGCCGGGCAATTTTTTTTGTTCTCTTTGTAGGTCACAAAATAATCATAATCAGTTTGTTACTGCTACTCTATTATACATGACCCTTGCTCTTTTGACACTAAGTTACCACTAAGGCAGTGATTGGTTCAGTGGGGTTGGCAAAAAGGGCCAAAGGTGGCCTACTTGCCTGCCTTCGCCTCCCCAACACTACTACTACTACCACTAAGGTAGGCAAAACTTTTTCAGTTTTGATCATGTAGCTGTCAGCACTCTCAGCAGAGTAGTCAGTGACAACAGTAATGCTTCACTTTGGTGTACCCTTTAGAGTTGGTTGAGGCTCCTTTCATTAAAATATAAGTAAACGGATATTCCTGAAGATGAGGAGAATTGATAAACCACCAAAATTGAGTATTTCAATAAAAACTTTTCACCCCTCTATATTTATTTGACCCTTGTGTTTTGTTTCAGGTGAGTGATTGGCAGGCTAAGCTTCAGTAGCAACAAATATCTCAGAACAAATAGGTAATAGGAGTACTTTGGTGAGTTCTTATTATTCAAGTAGATGACATCGAAAATGGTTTCTATCAACTCTTCATAGATGTTTTTACTTAATAAAACTCCATAGGTACTGTGATTAATGAATTAAAAAAAATATGGCACAAAGCGCTCACGCCTTTTTCACAATCATACTAGTATTTTTCGTTCTTTATCATTGTAAGCTTGTTTTAAAAATTATGTTTAATTGCTTAGTTTGATGTTTTTTATTGTTTAGTTTTTTTGAACAATATTTGCTTTTCATTTTTTAATTAACATCATATTAAAGCGTGTTTTTTTTTATTTTTTTTTTAACTGTATTTATTAATACTCTGATGTGTAAAGAAGATTAAAGTTGTCGACTTTTCTGAATAAATTTCACCAGAACATCAACTCCGAAACAGCTAGATGTCACGCCTTTCAAGCTCTCGTCGCTACGCCTCTGTGTAATATTAACAAACTTTAAGGTGTCTACGCCATCTCTTAGTCAGCGGACACGAACGATCGATTTCGCGGCATGGTTGGGGCGTTCAACGTTCGGTTCGACCTCTTAATCCAAAGGAGAGTTACAAGCTCACAAACAAACATGTGAAGCTAACAAAAACTTGTTGGAAGATGAATAAAACTGAAGTTGACTACGAAACTGTCATAGCCATACCTAAGATAGGTGTACAGTCAGACAACATAATTTGCTTTCCATTGTTAGTCCACAGAAAAAATACTGTTGCGTTTCCAATTAATTGTTAGTATTTGGATGTTTTTCCATCACTTTAAATATATTTACAGTTGTTTCAAATCCATGTCATTGAAAGAATTCAATCCTTATATTCGAAGTAATCACAGGTACGCCAATAAATTCAAAATAATTTTATATTCGTTCTAACGATATGTATAATCCTTCTAATACCAGTATTGATATATAATGCAATCAAAACATCCTTTTCTTTTCGAAATTTACCCTATGTTTCATTTTAGCAAAGCATACAATCTATTCAATGTACAAAAATTATTACTGCAACAGCAGTTCGTGATAATTCATCTGATAAAAATTAATTTTGTTTCAACGGCCCTTGTTGTTTGCTGAACTATAGTCAGTTATGTCCCGATTCAATCAACGTAAAGAGAAAGAAGACGAGGATTATCTCAGTGTTATCCGTTATCTGCGCCAACATGGACGAGGTTGTTCGATAACAGGCTGTTTCGTTGTGTTGATTCGTTGTTTGCTGTATTATGTCATCTTGTGGTTTCGCGTATTGCAGCAGCAATTGTGTGATTTAAATGTGTCCAGTTATATATTAAATAGAGGACCTACTGAGAAATTGGGGCTTAGAAGCGCTAACACCCACATTTGAATGTAGGTATTTAGATCAGTCAGACAGTTAGTTATATTTCAGGTAAAAATGCAACAACTGGTGCAGGCTTATGTCTAACTCTTATATCATGCTCCTTATAGCTTCATACAAAATCACACAATTAAACATCCAAACGAATCGATGAGCTGTCCTCGCAATAAAATCTGTTGATCCAAGGAAAAGAAAAGAAAAGAAAGTAGTTTAGAATCAATTACCAAACACAGATTCGATTCAACGATAGGCTGCGATTGAATTATGCATTGGAATCCAATGACATTTTGTAGTTGAATCGACAATACGATGTAATTCGTTACCAACTATACACTTCCCATTGGATAAAACATCGCTGTATTTGAGGAATGCTGAGTGCAACGTCCCATTGAATCCAAGCGTAAGTCTTTGACAGAGCGACAGATTGTTCTGTGTATCTCTGGACTAAACTGAAGAGACTAGGCCAAAGTCAAAACTTGCATAGGTGTAGCAGACTATTAGAGGTAGGTGTATTCAAAGTTTGGTAAATAAAAGATTAGTTTTGTACAAAATGTAGCGAAATGTCTTGTCCGTCATATTGATTTTGATTACATGTTTAAAAAGGTTGTCCTCTTAAATGAAATGTTCTGCTAGGTTTCATTATCCTTGAACAAATCATTCATTATCAAATTTCTTATACATTTTCTACTGAAGCACCACTCTTCCAAATAAGCTGCTACGTTGACTGGAACAAATTCAGCAGCGTGCTACTGTCAGGGAAGAGTTCTTTTACGGGTTTTGTTTCTCCCATTCTTCTTTTGTTCTTTGTTCGATGTTCTCGAATTAAAATGTATGATTCATTATCCTCCAGGACTGTGTATTTGTCATTTTGATTTAGGTCAAGCTGGCTTTGCAAATTAATTTGAAAGTCGAGACTGCATCACACAGTGAAGGAAAATTAGATTTGTACACGGCGAAGGATTTTACTCTTAACACTGAATGAGGCTTTTTGAGATTCATGAGCTGGTGCCCTCTTTTGAGATTAAACATCTGAATCAGTGTTTCATGAATTATGTATCTTTATATTTTGAGAGAAATACTAGAAGAGGAGAGAAAAATACTTTATAGATAACTATAGACCTTCTTCTTAGGGTGCCATGCAGATTCCTGCTTAGGCTTCCATCCTTTATCTCATCAGATGGCCTTATTAATTGCCGCCCTCTGTAATTCTTAGAAGTCCATTATTCCTGACCAATAAGGGATGTTTCTCAAACATGATAGATTTTCTTCCAATTCCTCTTTTCCCCCTTTAGATCTTTCCTTGAAGAATGAGACGCAAGAGGTATTCCCCACGCATAGTGTGTCCTAGGTAAGCTATTTTCATCTCCCTTATAACCCAAAAAAGTTCTCGTTCTGCTAAACCGAGTTTCTTCAATCTTATTCATAATTGCTGTCCTCAGCGTCCATGCTTCCACGCCGTACAATAGAGTAGACCAGAAATAATACTTAGTTCAAGGAAAATTGTCCTGATCTGGGTCTCTTCAACGTTTATCATATTATATCCCAAATACTTAAATTTGCTGACGCATTCGATGACCGGTTCAAGTGTATTTAGGTGTTTGAGATATGGTTTCTGCTAACAACCATGAACTCGGTTTTGTTGATATTTATCTTTACATACAGCTTTTGGTTTTCCTCATTAACGCGACTTAGCTGAGCTTGAAGGTCATTCGCATTATCTGCTAGTGTGACAGTGGCATCTGCATATCAAATATTGTTGACTGGAAAAACGTTTAAACCTAGGCAATTACAAACAAATTCGGAAAAAGGTAGTTTCTGAATTGTCGATCTAGCAGGCAGTGAATCACTTATTTTCATCTCCTTTAGATTATATGCTGGCGGGCATATTTGTTTTCTGTCAGTTGAAGTCGGCCAGTAAGTATTTTTTTTAATTTTTATGAAATATCGTGAATTTGGAAATTCTATTTGACTAAACGAAAATGTATATTCTCTCCCTTTCTTTAGTAATCATTTGTAGTCGACAAGACATGCTTGAATTAAATTCAGGACTTCAATTTGGTAAATGTTATTCCATTCTTCCGTTAACAGCTCTCTCAGTTCTTGTGCACTTCTGGCAGCTGGTGTATGTCTTCACACAATACCACAGGATTCATGTCTGGGTTAAGTACTAGCCAATCAAGCCGCCTAATTCCCACCTAATCCAGATATTCAGAGACAGTACTGGAAACAAACCAAAATACACCATAAAAATCGTAAGCACTATGGACAAAATCAACAATAAACTTGTAAATAGCCACCGAGCGAACTTTTAATTAGGCTAGATTCGCATTATTTCATCAAGTGCGATCAAACGTCAAAAATACGCTGACAACAATTGATAGTTAGCAAATATGCCCGATAGAATTTATTGGAAAATGAATGATCCACCGGCTACTACACCGATGATCCAGTAATTCAATTTTTTCTGTGGACCAAATAATTTGAATTGTTTCCCTCTTGCGGAGTAAGCAAGCACCTTTCATTCCATTGAATGTTTTACTTGCCAGTGTAAAAGCATAGTTTCTTTTCAAGATCTAATCTAACAACGATGCAGACTTCTGAACGTTGAAAGCTGTGCTTTTTTCAGAACTATATGGAAAATAAAAGATTGCGTTTATTAAAAGTGGGAAACAAGGGTCTCGCCGACATAAGGATATTAAACCAGCTTTCCAAAAATTTAATTTAGCTCCACGTACGCAAACTATAAAAATTCCTCATATTAATTTTTAATACCCTTCCTCGACGCCATAAACTGAATTTATTAGAATTTCTACGATAAAAGGACCTTTAGATCTTACGGAATATCGAATTTTTGCCACGCGAAGGCAGTGTTAGGTATGTAAAAAAACATAACAAAGGATGTTTTCAGAGAGAAAAATTTCTGATTTTTAATCATCGGCATGAGAATTGAGGATTTGAAAACAACACTTCGAAAAGGCTGTTAATTACTTGATGCTCCTTAACATGCTCTCCAAAGTATTGTTACTTCCTAAGTAAATCTGGTACATAAAAATGACGTCTCGACTGTATGTTCACTTGACCAATGCTCTGACTTATGCTCCTCAAAACATCACCGACTAATTCGAATATGTATTTATGCGTTTAAAAATGTGTGAAGCAATACCAGCCCCTCATCATACATTTATCACCTTAATTTGAACACCTCGAAAAATGAAGTAATACCAACCCCTCATCATACCTTTATCACCTTAATTTGAAAACCGCAAAAAATTAAAAATGAGTCTTGAATTCGCCTAAAAATTACATTTCATATTCCCAGCTCTGCCACGGTAGTAATATACCATTGACTAAAGGTGCACTGAGCGGCAACTATTAGGGCAACTGAACCCTAACTCCCTTACTACCAAAAGGGCACTCACAGTCCAAAACAATATTTTAGCGGACCGGTTGTCAAAAGGGGCTATCCGGACCAAATTCCTGGGGCCAGAGACTTCCTTGACGTCCGAAGCTATGACAACAAGACGGCAAACCCGAAAAGCTTTTAAGGTCGCATGGTATAATACTCTGGCTGCTAAACTGGTAAAGGACTCCTTAGCTAACCTAGTGAGAAAGTAGCTAAATACCACCTATTCATGTGCAAGCAAAATCTCCGCATTGCGACTGGTGCTGTTACTGAACATTTGTCAGCTATGGAAACGCGTCTATAATAGGTTAAGTGAGACACTCCTGTGAAGGGCACGTGAACAGGAAGATGAAACAGGCATCTGCTGCTCTCCATACCGATAATGCTCTCTCAGTATTTTGGAAGTCGCCGAAGTGAAATAGCTTCTGAAGATGCCATCCACTCGTGGTGGCGAAACGTCAGGCTTTAACGCTAAACGACGCCGGCCTAAAAACCCAAGAACCACAAATTCATAGTGATCTAATGTATGTTTGTATACGGGAAATTAAAAAAAGCTGTAGATAATCCGATTAAAACTACCAAGGTGGTGTATGAACGATTTAAGAATTATTATTATTGGGCTGTGGTCAAGAAATATGTCATATAAACAATTATTTTTTACAAAACAAGATAATGTTGCATCTACAGGCCTGCGATCTTCAGCGAACCAGCATAAACAACGGATAGTGGCAGCGCTATGTTCAGGTTTGATCGATTCCTGTTTATTATGGGTGAGTTTTTGTTTTTCTCAGCATAAGTATAGACTATTTTAGACAATTACACAAGATGGTGAAATGCTGTATGATTCACAAAAGACAATTTGAACGTCATGAGTGTAGATCTTATAATTGGTAAGAATGTAAACACATGGTAAATGATAACAACGAGATTTTGCAAACACACACATGCCTGCTAAAGCATGGGCTTTCCTTCTTCAAACCTCTTCGCATTTTTTGGTCATAATAGATCCCAAAAGTTGGATGTAGGCCACTCTGTTTTTCCATAATATAAGGCACAGAATGAAAGCTTCGATAGAACGTTCTTATTTATTCACCTAATTTAATTTAGCTACTGAGCATAATAATATATTATCGTACAGCAGATAAATGGAGATTGCCTCGGTTTGAAGTTTGAATAAGTGCTCTCTGTACTTCTCTTGGAGAAATTATGCTCGAATCGCCGAAAATTATTAGCACTCGCTCGTTCGGAATGCCAGTTATCCATAACTTTCAGTCTGGCTGTCTGAGTCTCAAGTAGGCCGTGAATAATGGATATCGACGCGTCGGATAACGATCGCGGCGTGCCGTGCCGCCGGTGCCCGGTGCCGTTCACTTGTTTATCGCCGATATCGGTGATAATAAACAGGTGGGTGAGATTTACAGAGTAAACGGACCGTTATTGTGATCTGCGGTCGAACGGCGCGACGGTCGCCGCACCACAGCCACAGCCCGCTCCTGGTGTCTCGTTATGGACTTGTGTCTTGTTATTTCACCAGCTATTTCACGTTATAAGTAACCTCGCCTAAGTTTGTTTGGATTAAGAGTTTCGAAGTCTCAACCCAACATTGAACGCTATTTTGGACTAACAGATCGGACTGAATATTGAACGCTCAAACTTTGCGGCGAAAACGATTTTGACGACTTAAAATCTGTCGGATCAGTGGTCGTATACGCTAACTAAGAGCCCGTTTACACGACACTGATTCGGTTATTTTACCGAATCATCTTTATTAACGTTGTATCGTTTTATCGCCAAAAGCAATTTCGTCGTTTAAGTCGCATGTTGTCACCAAAAACCGAATAGCTGATCTGAGAATAAAACCTAATTGGTGACTAGTGGCAATCTGTATGCATGCGAAGTGTTAAGACGATACAGCTTTCATATCGATAGATGAGTGGAAAAAAACTATTCAAAAATGAATCGAGAAACCTGAGATCGGCTAAAAATCTGTCTAAAACAGTTATCTGTGTGAACATATCGCTCGGTTTGCGCCGTTTCGTTAAAATTGCCGAAACGGTGATTTGACCGCATCGTGTGAACGGGCTGTAAGAGCCCGGATTGTAAGAGCCTGTTCACACGACACCGATTCGACAGATATACAAGGAGAGTATCAGACCACTTGTCCCATAAGTTCCGAGACTCTCATATTTGGAGTCTTTGCGGGGGCCGTAGGTGCTGTAGGGGGCTCCGCATGTGTCCGTGGCATGTTTATGGGGCCCTGTGTATAATGGGGCCGTAAGGGGGCCCCAGATACAATCAGAAATTCGATAGATATACAAAGAAAATACGGGGCCACTTTTCCTAAAAGTTCCGAGACTCTCTCATTTGGAGCCTTTGGGGGGCCGTGGCATTGTAGGGGGCTCTGCATGTGTCCATGGGGCCCTGTGTGTGTGTGTAATGGGACCGTATGGGGCCCAGATACAATGAGAAATTTGATTCTTAATACCTTTCATCGACGGCGCGCATTAGAAAAAATGGCGGACCTGTCTCAGCAAGTGGGATGGGTGCTTCGCATGTGTCTGGGGCCCCCTCTCAGGGCTTTGCGTCCGGATGGGGCACACATTGTGGCTTTGAATTGTGTACGATTTCTTGTTCGAACAAGTTTTCGATAGTAGTAAAAATAAATAATGATTAATCTATCGGATGCACGCGGACTGAGGTATCTCAAAGGTCAAGTACGTCGTAATTTGTAGCGCAACGTCACACATATTAACAAGGACGACGTCGTCGTTTCAATGTTGCCATATTTACAGAGACGACAGCCAAGTTAATACCTTTCATTAGGAATTAGGACGACGTCGTCGTTTCAATGTTGCCATATTTACAGAGACGACAGCCAAGTTAATACCTTTCATTAGAAATTAGAAAAAATGGCGGACCTGTCTCAGCAAGTGGGATGGGTGCTTCGCATGTGTCTGGGGCCCCCTCTCAGGGCTTTGCGTCCGGATGGGGCACACATTGTGGCTTTGAATTATGTACGATTTCTTGTTCGAACAAGTTTTCGATATTAGTAAAAATAGATAATGATTAATCTATCGGATGCACGCGCACTGAGGTATCTCAAAGGTCAAGTACGTTATAGGAAAAACAAGATTCTATACATTTACGTCATACCTTCATCGTAATTTGTAGCGCAACGTCACACATATTAACAAGGATGACGTCGTCGTGTCAATGTTGCCATATTTACAGAGACGACAGCCAAGTTAATACCTTTCATTAGAAATTAGAAAAAATGGCGGACCTGTCTCAGCAAGTGGGATGGGTGCTTCGCATGTATGTGGGGCCCCCTTTCAGCGCTTTGCGTCCAGGGGGACACACATTGTGGATTTGAATTGTTCTTATTCGAACAAGTTTTCGATAGTAGTAGAAATAAATGCAAGCGCACTGCGGTGATCTCAAAGGTCAAGTACGTTGTAGGAAAACAAGCTGATGCAATTACCGCACGCGATTGGAGCGAGGTTTCCATACATTTACGTCACACCTTGATTCGTCTGCGACGTGACGCGCGTGAGCCTGACCTAACCGAGAAAGAGAAAGCGGCAGCGTAAGGGATATTAATTGTTCTACAAATTATAAAATGGTGTTGGTATAAAAATTTTGATTCAGAAGCAAAAGTAAGTTCCATCATGTGTGGTGTATCTGTCGATTACACAGAGTTTGACTCATTTGATAAGCGTCTAAGAACGTTTGGAAAAAACTGGTCTGGTTTTGCTGACCCTACCGAATTGGCATTGGCTGGATTTTTCTATCTGGGTTCACATGACATTTGTAAGACATTTTGTTGTGGAGTTGAAGTACACAGATGGAAGGCAGACGATATGCCTATAATAGAACACATAAAATTTTCGGGAGAATGTGTTTATGCTAAACGCATGCAGACACTTTTAGATAGAATAATGAGATCGAAGGATAACAGATATGAGAAAAGAGATGTTGGACTTATGAAAAAATGTTTTGTTTTACTTATCTCATGTTTTTGTTATGTCAAGCAAAATTGGATACTTTTATTAGCTTTATTTGTATTTCTCATACACTTTGTATGATGATGTATATAAATAAATCAAATAATGTATATCTACAAAGCTCTTTATTTACTCTGCACATAATATAATACATAGATAGCTAAGTGTTTGTATAATACATAAAACATCTTCTACTTGGTTCCATGTGAGTCATCCAAAGTCAGTGCTGCTAAACGCTGCAGTAATAGCTTCTTCTCTTCATAAAGCCTGATTGCATGTTTTAGATGTTTGATTTTTTCGATGTGTGCCAGAATAGCCACAGTATGTGTGAGTGTGGAAGAACATTTTGTATTTACCCCTGCTTTATCTAACATTG
This sequence comes from Callosobruchus maculatus, assembly GCA_951848785.1. Lineage (NCBI taxonomy): Eukaryota > Metazoa > Arthropoda > Insecta > Coleoptera > Chrysomelidae > Callosobruchus > Callosobruchus maculatus. The sequence continues at coordinate 8,140,139 of CATOUR010000100.1, forward strand.
TCTTAATTTTACTATGGTATTACTGAGGTAGCAGTGACGATATGCTATCAGATAATTGCTTACAGTTTTTTAAAGCACACATATATATCCCAGGTGAATGATACAGACATTCAGGTATGCCAACCTTATATTTTATGTTCAGTCTCAGTGAATCATCAAAATTTTCCACGTTAATGATTTTCAACTTATAGTTGGTTATATAGCACTGTAACAAAGAAGTCAGTAATCGATGCTTTTGATGTCCACGAATGTAGATAAGGTCGATGTCGTTTATATGTAATTCTAACAGGTCACGTAAGTTGTCATATTCAATATTTCCACTGTTGTAAGTTAGACCATGATAGAAAGTATCTAACCACTTAACCTGTTTCTTTTCCTCCCCACTCAGAGCACCAAAAGAAGTTGGTGGCTTAAGCATATATTGAGCTATTTGTTTTCCATTAGATATTGCAACTTCTTTTGCAATGAAACGATCACCTAATTTGTATCCCTGAATGTCTACGAATAATACCTTCATTTTTACCTATTGCAGCTATGACTATGAATAGCACTACCTAAGCGTAGAGTAACAGAAAGTGGACTGACTGATGTATTAATCAACAAGCTCATAATAAACGTCGCACAATTTCGCTTAGCGGAAGGTATTCCATGACGCAATCATGAATGATAATGCAATATGCTCGAGTATTACTAGGGAACCCTTTGTTGGCCTCCATTTCTAGCTTTACATCCACAGTTGATGATTTTAAATGTTCACTTCTTCGAGAACAATCTATAACAAAAACTGCACGATCATGAAACGTTGAGTAATTAATGAGGGAATGATGATTGTTGGTATTTAAGAACGCATTAGCGAATTGTGAATAAGCAAAATGGGCCTCAACATATTTTTTGGTTTCAAAGTTAAGTTTCATGTCTTCATGCGGATAATAATCTGAATTTATCATTAACTTCAAATTTGAAATATTTGCATTATCTAAAACTTGTTTATTGGAAGTAGGGTTATCTTTTCGATTAGTCTGAAATGCAACTATGACATATCTAGGTGCTTCTACAGCACTGCTTGTTTTGACAGACCAAATTGACTTTGTAGCATTTTCGGGTAATGCAGGCAGTTCATGTAATTCCCATCGACGGTATGCCATGAGAATAGGTGTATCTTTTTTGAGTTTTGACAGCATATCTAACTTCAGCGAATCACTGAGGAAAATATGCTTCACTTTCAGTTCTAGACAATTAATCGTAATTTTAGCTGTGGTTGACGCACCTGAAACTTCATTTGAAGTTATTTTGATACAATTATTGTCATGCTTTGCTCGTACTAAACGTAAGGTTTGTCTACCGAACATTGGTTTTTGGTAATCTATGAAAAAACCAAATATATGCCAAAGAGGAATTCTCATTGAAAATGTAAAATCTTCATTTAAAATTGCTCCTGATGGGTAATTCCATCCGGCAATTGAAAGATGCTGAGATGTATGTGGTTCGTAACATAAATATCCCCTTATCATACTAACAATACCCGGATCACGTACTCTATCAATTTCTTTGCCATTCAATTCATAAGATATGGAATCGAATAGAAATAAGCCAGCATTATTAACTAACTCAACTGTCCCACTACCTGTTTTTGTTATCGTTCCCTCTATATAGATGGCGGCATCATGCATTGACAACCATGCATCTTGTTGATTTATGGTAATTTCCACCTGATCGCTGTATTCAAATGACTTAACGAATGGATAGTATGTTCTAATGTCTTCTCTGACAATAGAATCATCAAACTTGGGACTTTGGAAGATGTTGTGTATTAATGACATTATATCCTAATGATTTCAAAAATAAAATGTTGTCGGATGTAAGTTGATGTAACCTTTGCCGATGCTGCTTATACCGTGACTGACGATAGACTGAAGCTGCTTGATTAGATATATTTGTCTTATAGAAATAGTTATCGAAAACAAGAACCATCTTACAGCTTTTTTAGTTCTAATCGTATGATTATCTCTTCTCCTTGAAAATTTACCAAATTGCCGTCTTGATCCAAAACTGTGAGTGTTATATTATCAATGAAATTTCTGACAGTTACTGGTAAATATGTTAAATTTCTTGGCTGAATGTCGATTGCGTAACCCGCATCCACACCTATTGAAAACTCGAAGATGGTGTGTGATGGTTTTTGGTTATAGTAAGCACCTGACGTAAGATTACAATCAATATGTACTGTAACAACTTTGACTATTCGAACTGGCAAATCTGACGAGTGTACAACTTTTGGTTCCAATACCTTTCTCGAGAAACCAAGAATTCTTCCTATACTGTCTTCAGGACGGAAATCAACACTGAATTGATCACTAAATATTTCACACTTTAGTGTATTATTATTTGGTTTGAGAGAGAAAAGTGGTTTTGTGGGTTCTTTATGTACAAGGTTCCCGTATGACGATTTAGATTTACTTACTGCCTGATTAATATATTTTTCTATATCCGTAATTTCGTACAGACCAGTTGGTATTGTAATAACGTCTGATTCACCTTGTTGCTGATAATAAAATTTATTACCATCCCCTTCTTGGATGTTTGGAATGCTATTATAGGAATGAAAGCCAATCAGAGCAATACCATACAATGCGTCAGGATCTAATTCGATAGGATTATAAAAGTCTATGCTAAGCGTTGATGAGCGCCCTTTCAGAGTGAAAAGCTGAGACATAATGATACAGGAACTCAGTTTCACGGTATTTTATATAAAAACTGTAAGCATAAATGTCCACAATTTGTTTGATTGAAGTTTTGATACCGTTTGCTGTTATATAATATTTTTACATGTTTACCCAAATATTGAACAAGTTCTTGTGGAGGCTTTAGCTGTCCAAAACTATCGAAATATGTAACATTTTGCCCCTGTTTTGCGTAAGCTACCCAATGCGTACCGACTCCGGAATTTGTATCAAGATTGACTATAGCTCTTTCATTTTTATGAGGTGCTTTCGGTAATCCGTCTCGCATGAATACACCACGAAAATGTTTAATCTGTAGTACTTTAGCAAACTTTAACAGATCTCGATCGGTTAATGCTTTATTGGGCAGCTTTATTGGTAGTTTTTTGAAGATTGTTTTTTCAAATATAATCCATGTCCACGTTGTTGTGTCCCTTTATCCAAAAATAAGCCCATGCCGCCACGAGAATTTTTTCTCAAGTATAAGCCAGAACCTTTTTTACCTAGAGCAATAGCTTCTATTGTTTTATTATGTCGTTCAGCTTCCTCTAACTGCTTTCTAGCATTTTTCGCATCAATTGCTGTTCGTGCTACCGCAGCAGCACCTCCTGTCAAACTTCCGAGTGCACTAAGTGCTCCTAAAATTGGTAATAATGGTAAAACACCTCCTGTCTTTGGTACTGGTATGAGTCTAGGAACCTTAACTTTTTTTCTCCCACCTACATGCTTAATTGCTATACGTGCCGCGCGTAACGCTGCCAAAGCGGAGTGTTTCAAGTGACTTTTGGTATTATCAATACCTGCACCTTGTTTAGTTGGTACTTTGATTTTTTGTAAAATATCTCGATGAAAAGATATTAACCGTTGTTTACGTTTATTACTGACACCCATCCCTAATTTATGTTTTGCTTTCATCGTTTTGGCTACTAAATAAGCTGCTGCCTTTTCTACGTTTTTGTTCTTGACTGTTGAACATCAGACTAGAGACTGAGGTTTCATAATGTCACTGCTAATATATATAAGATGAAGAGCTAATATTATCTCCTATTTGGTAGCGAGATGCGCTTCGTACAACAACCAACTATGCTTTCCATAGAAAATTTGGATGATTTAGATACTAATATAACGATGTCACGAAGACAAAAACATGGTAAACTATTACCTAATTCCATCAGAGCCGCGATTTGCGGTTCAAGCGGGTCAGGAAAGACCAATATTATGTTAAGTTTAATATTTAGTCCTAACGGTCTGAAATTTAAAAACATATATGTCTACAGCAGGTCTTTATATCAACCAAAATATCAGTTATTACAAGAAGTGCTTAATAAGGTGAGGGAAATAAAATATTTTCCCTTTAATGACAATGAGGATGCCATCGTAGATCCATCGGAAGCTCTTAATGATTCAGTCTTCATATTTGATGATATAGCATGTGAGAAACAAAACAAAATAAGAGACTATTTTTCTAGAGGGAGACATCGTCAGATCGATAGTTTCTACTTATGTCAAACATACTCCAAAATCCCTAAGCAACTTGTGAGAGACAACTGTAACATTATTGTTCTATTTAAGCAAGACGATGTTAATTTACGTCACGTGTTTGAAGAACACGTAACGATTGATATGGATTACGATAAATTTAAAGAAATGTGTTCCGAGTGTTGGAAAGACAAGTATGGATGCATAGTTATAGTGAAGGATTTTAACCTTAAAGATGGTCGGTATCGTAAGGGTTTTGATCAGTATATAAGGATATAAACCATTCACATTCATATCATTACTATTGTTCCATTTAAGTGTTAAACATCTCATCCTTCATGGATACCATTAATCGTAAACGAAAAATTCAACAGCTCGCTAAGGATATTCGCAAAAAATATTTAGCCCTGAAGTTAGGTAGAACTGAGGAAGATGTTGCATTAGAGCGAATTTATAAACCAATTGTAGAACCTCTGAAACAGATCGTTTCTCGGCCCCCATCAAGTCAACCCATGCCACCGGAAACAAAAATCAAAATACAACCGAAATATTCACCCAAACGTGAAGAACAATCATCAGTCGTACCATTTCAGCCGATGGAAGAGATAGCATCAACAAAACATGACCTTAGTGATGATACTTTTGATGCAGACATCACTCCACCTTCGGCATCTTTTCTTTCCGAAAATATTTCTAGTGCAGCAATTGATGATTACGTTGACCAGTACCCAGAAATCTCACAAAAATATGTAACTGAATATTGGCAAGCAGATGATAAAATTGATAAAGTTTACGGACCTGTTTATGATATTTCCAATTCATCATGGCGATTAGGTAAACAACGCATTGATTTCGATCGTCGTACTGGTAATATTTTGATTAAAGGCAATCAGTACAAAGGAACACCGGGGGTCTATCAGCTAATATTTTACTCGGACCCGTCGTTTAATGATGAAGACTTAACTGCATACAAGCAAATTCTCGATGAAACAAATGTTCATAAAGATACCGTAGGTCGTTTAAAGCATTCCGGTACATACAAATACAAAGAAATAATTAAGCCCTTATTCAGACCAAGAAGTCGATCCTTATCAAATCCGCAACAATTAGGACGTGGACTTTCACCTCCTACTAACATGGTATATAACACAAATTCTATTGATTACGTATATTGGGATGATGCAAACGAGCTGATTCAAAGATTAAGATTACTGATGGCTTCCAAAAACGCTGGAAATACTTCAGTAGATAATGAAATTATAAGCATTTTGAATGAACTGCGTGAATGTGGCATCATTATTGATTAGGTTATGATAAAATAACTGGGTATATTACTAGCAATGGCAGTATCATTATGAGCGTTGATAAATTTGGTCGTGTTGCTGTAACACAGCGACAAATTCAAGAGCCAGTCTCTTTCCACTCCACACGACGGGGTTTCTTGTTAACTAATGATGGTGATATTGATATTGAAAATCTAACATTAACTAATGTGAAAGAGCCAAAAAACTTAGGAGATGCTGCTACCAAAAAGTATGTAGATAACCAAACAGACAACTTGAATGAAAAATTCACACAATTCGAAACTAGGTTTGCAAGCTTGGAATCTAATACAAAGAAACAAATAGGTCAGTACGCATTAAGGTTAGATGATTTTTTTTTCAAAATCGACAACCAGCTCAAGAAATTGACAACGAAAGACGGTAATATTGACAAAGGTATTGACGATCTGAAGACAAAAATAAGTGTGATCGAATCTCAGACGAAAATGTTTACAGATCATCTTCTTGATGTTGCAAAACATGTAGATGCAAAATTCAATGATATAGACCAAAAATCAAAGTTAACAGATGACCTGATGTCAAAAATTAGTGTTATCGAATCTCAGACGAAAATATTTAAGGATCATCTTATTGATGTTGCAACGCATGTAGATGCAAAATTCAATGACATAGAAAAGGCTCATCAAGATTTAAAGTTAAAATATGACACAATACATGCAAAACTCAATGAAACTGGTAACATTTAAAATATGTCTAACTTACTACATATTATATTGATAACTAGATTTTCCATCTACTCATTAATGCCTAGATCATCATGAGAGCAGTTCATTCCAAAGAAAAGCTTCAGCTAATAAAAGAGTTACATAAGCCGGCAAGAAAAAATTTTAACCGAAGACGCACCATTATAAAAGGTCTTGATGAAACATGGCAATCTGACTTAATTGAAATGCAAAACTATTCCAAAATTAATAAAAATTACCGCTATATATTGTTGGTAATCGATACATTTTCTAAATTCATATGGACAAGACCATTAAAGAGTAAAAAAGGGGATGATGTAACTAAGGCGTTCAAAGATATAATTGAGGATGGCAGGGTACCCAAAAACTTACAAACAGATCAAGGTAAAGAGTACTATAATAGTGAATTCAAAGGACTAATGAAAAAACTGAACATCAATCACTATAGTACTTATAGTATCAAAAAAGCAGCAATTGCAGAAAGAGCTATACGAACGATCAAGGAGAAACTTTATAAATATTTCAGTTTGAATGGTTCGTATAACTGGATTAATATATTACAAGATGTAGTTGATGAATATAATCACCAAAAACATCGAACAACAAAGATGCGTCCATGCGATATCAACAAAAATAACCAGAGTTCCGTACTAATCAAGTCCTATAATCGTATAAAAATGATTGGTATGCGTAAATTTGAAATTGGAGACATGGTAAGGATAAGTAAGGCAAAACAATTATTTTCGAAGGGATACACTCCAAATTGGAGCACGGAAATATTCAAAATTGTTAAAGTTCAATTAACAAATCCAACAACTTATATATTAGAGGATATGACGGGAGCACCAATACTCGGAAGTTTTTATGAGCATGAACTTCAAAAAACGGAAGTGCCAGACGTTTACTTGGTAGAAAAAGTATTACGTCGCAAAGGCGGAAAGGTCTACGTAAAATGGTATGGGCTAGATAAATCACATAATAGTTGGATAGATGGCAGTAATCGCTTATGAGTCAAAGTAGTATAAGCTGTTAAAATATACACGTTAACTCAGTATCGTCAAAGATGTCGTCTGAAGAAGAATCACCTCACTTCTCTGATGATGATGCGGTTGATACCTATTACTGGCAACAAATAGATAACTTTCTCGAACGTTATAAGGTGCAAATTCTCTGCGAAAAGCTTCCTTACCTGTTAGGAACAGATTATGATGTCGCTGACTCCAGTCCGTTGTACATTCATTGTGGGTTGAGTGTAGCCAGGGTTTTCACACCAGCAGTAAAATTAATCAACAAATCTAACAAGGACTTCAATATTTCGTTCAGTGCATACGAATGGAATCAGTTTATTCAAGAAATAGGACGTATGAAGATAGAGTATTTAGACAATCCTGAATCAACAACCATATCTACTTCTGGATGTTGTGAAAATTCTGTATCAATAACAAGTGCTGAAGACATAAAAGTTTGTAAGTCTTCATTTCTAGATTGTAAAGTATTGAAAGTGTTCAAGAATACATTAAACACTGTGACAAGTTTTTATTTGAATTCCTCTATAGTAAGTGATATAATTCAAACTGACGAACATGTAATCAATTTTAAAATCAACATGTTATGTAAACTTAATTTTTCGCATTTTTATAATAACTTTTTAGATCTAAGTGCAAAAGTTGTGTTACAAACCCAAAATCACATTGAAAATGCTGAGGAATGTACAATTACTTCTTTCTGCGATGTATTAGACGATAGTATAGAAAGCTATTGTATTAGAGAATATTTCTTTTATTATAAAGATCGTATGTTGGAAGACTTGCGTAAGAGAATAATGTTAGATATTAGATAATTCATTAAAAGAGTTAAGCCCATCTAATCGTTTTATTTCGGAATACATCAAAAACCCAGTTGTTACTCTCAATACATTTATTGATAAATATATCATCTGACATTACATTTCAAAAATATAATATACACAATTTTTATATCAGTTCAGTCTACTAAAACTACGATATGGATAATGTATATCATATAAATCGTTTACACATTTTTTTTGTCTTTTGATTATAAATAAAGTTTCCATAAATGTATTTTGATTCCACAAGTTTTTCGATTTCAACATTTTATTGTTCCTAAAAGTATATAATCTTAGATATCCATAATGCTATGATGTCCCCAAGGTAGAGTATCATATGAATTGGGTACTAAATATCTTTTATCATCAAAAGGACTTAACGCGACTTTTTCCTGATTTATGCTGAAAACCTTATGAGCGTAAGATCGAATGGAACATTGGGATTCTGACTTTTCAGTTTTATTTTGCAAGCAGTGTAAGTAATCTTCAAAACAGATTTTATTTTTTATAATGTTTGACTTTATACCCTTTGACTTTTTAACACATCTTTTTCTTTCACCTTCTACTAAAAAAGTGTACTGCTTTGATCGCAAACCTACAAAATAAGTCACTATTGCTCCGTTGTTTTCGTCCTTCATTAGTCCAGGAACTTTTTTGTTTAGTAATTGTATACCGTAAATATTATCAGGAGGATAACCGCTTGTATCAAACATATGACTATCTTTTTTAATTAAATCTATATAAACGTCCTTACAGTGGATCTCATACAGGAGGGAATCAGTGTCCATATAAAGGGCCTTACATGACCCTAAAGGGAATTTTTTCATCATATACTTATAATGGAAGTCATACAAACAAATCTTAGAAATATCAAGAATGGCCATACCTATGTACAGTGGTTTATTGAATACTATCTCTGTTTTGTTCATTTCTATAGCTACTAAATTTTCATCGAAAATCATTCTGCTGTGAAAGTTTGGGCTTGCTATTAAATTCCGAGCTCCGTATCGACCCCCCCACTTATTTACTAATTTTACGATGCGATGCTTACGAATGTTCTCCATTGTCTTACCGTAAATGGAATTAATCATTAATTTGGTCTGAGTTTCCTCAAATTTAGATTTTGCTCTTTGACGTAATTCAGTATTGAAATCAATGTATGGTTTAAGCCAAGCTGACTGTTTAAATTTTAGAACTCGATGAATTTTTGTGACAATTAGACCATTTTCCAAAGCCTGTTTCAAGAGTCTATAATGGATTATGTATTTAGATTTGTCATAAAGGGTTGTCATTAACTTTGGTAATTTTGAACCAGGAGGTACACGATGTTCTGGGCACAAAGGAAAGTCGCTGTGAGCATTATGCAATGATTTTGGATATAGAATGTCAACTGAAAGTATATATCCTATCTCACTATCGTCAGGTATAGTAGTTACATCAATGTCCGTATCTACCCATTCAAAGCCTCCATATGGAAGGTAATCTGACATAGAATGACCATACATGTTATTTATATCTGTGTAAAGAATGTATTTTGATAATTGACTTGGATCATAGTTAGTCATATAATGATTATTTGCCTTCGAAAATCTACCACAGCATTGACTTATCCCACCTCTTATTCCCGATTCAATAAATAATAATTGATCAACATCTTTCATAATATCCAATTTACATTGAGTATATTTTAACATACATGACCATGTATACCCTGGTAAAGTATAATACCATGCAGGATCTAGACCATACGTTTTATGAGCATTTGAGCGAAAATGCTCGAAAACATCGGCTAACAATAAAATATCAGTTTTCATATAGATGTCCGAATAATCGCCAATATTTTTACAATTAAACATTTGCCAAACTTTACTAGCTCGCTCATACTGCTCCACTGATACATTGCTATCATTTAGTTTATTATAAAAGGCTATGAGAGGTGGTAAACTAGTCTCTTCTAATTTACTTAGAGATGTAATATAATCATAAGGAAAAATACCTTTTTTGGTTAATAAATGGAATGTCTCATCATCTGCATGATGAAACTGTGTTTTCAAAATGCGTAAGTTTTCTGCACCGAGTAATTCTACTAATGTATCTAAAGATGTTCCAAGGAATCGGAAGGAATCTATGAATCTGAATTTAACATTTGACTTTGTATTTGTATAGACAGTGAAAGAGATATATTTTTCCTTATTTATTGGTAGCAACGTTATCCTATTGTTCCGGGCGATTTCTCGTAAAATGAAATGACTGTCGTAACCAGAAAAGTTATGGAAAACAACTGGAACCACGAATATATTTATATAATTCAAGTTACAAGTAGAATGTGCGAAGCCACGAAAGTCGCCAGTGAAGTGATTGTGATCACGAACTATTTCGTCAACCCCTGTACGCAACTTCTTTTCGCATATATGACAATAAGAATTATCACCAACGTCCTTCAAATCTATTTGAACATTTAGCGGTTCTACATGTTTTAGCATTGACTCAACCAAGTCTGCTATCTGTTCTATTTCTTCAACAAACCACTGCATACAGTCCAGACCTCTATAACTCTTAAAAAAAGAAAGTGAATCATCATAATCACATTTAAAGTAAAATCCACAACTATACACCTCATGCTTTTGATATTTGGTGGTTTTGGATGAATTTTGTTTATCACTGAATGGAACTAACAGTGACTCAAAATCAGAATAAATAACAAACGGGGTCTTTTCTTTGTATCGAAAATCCTTAAATTGAACGGATGGTTCTGATGGAAATGATACTTTACACTTGTTTTGTCGTTCACAATATTCTGCATGTTGATTTAATTTTTCCGTGCTTCGAAAATAATTTAAGCACCTGTCACAAATAAACAACTTTCCATTATGCTTATTTGTTCGTTTATGAACTAGCGCAGATAAATTTTTCACCCAAACATAATGAAAACTGAAATGAGCTTTATCCTCATAGTCACCACTTTCATTATCACTCTCAGGTGGTACTTCATAATCCTTCAGCTTGGGATAATATATATCTTGAATCAATAAGAGATTCACATGTTTATTCCTCTTACAAGTTGTTAATCTAACTGGTACGGTTTGATAAAAATATTTAGTTTTTTTCTTATTTTCAACTAATTCCAATCCAAATACGTTCACAGAGATGTCATTCAGCTTCTCAAATTTGTGAATGTTATTTAATTGCATGGGCATATCTAAATGTTCTAAATTCAAAACAGATTTTGGATTTGGATAAGAACTTGTACGATCAGCATGTTTACTAGTACAATATAAAGCTGATACAATAGCCCATGCAAAGCATAAATTATCGTTATTTTTTACATTAATACAAGCTCGTTTACGCTTTATCTCTATAGGAAGCTCAATGTATGACGAACCACCTGAAATAACATCAACTTTGTTGAAATTTACTTCCAACGATATAATTCTATCTAACCCCCACCCTGAATCACGTTCTTGAAATTCTGATAGTTTATTTAAAATTTTGTCAGTGACATACTCGTGAAACCAGTTCTCCAAGTCTGTACTAATATCTATCGTATGATTTTTGGTATTGAAATATTTGAAATCTGATATCTCAACACCCTTCGACTTTTTTACAAATTCACCACAAAAATTAGTATTTATTTTCAACAGTGGCATCACCTTCAACGCATTTTTAATACGTCTACGGATTAACAAAAACGCTTCATCCAAAAACTGAAAAATGTCTTTATGTTTAAGATTAAATACTACTCCAGACCTCACTCTACTTGCAAACGCTGAATTAATATCTTCCCACTTCACTTTATGAATTTTAACGCCTTTTGATATTCCAGTTCCTGAATGATTATTTTTTAATAAATGTATGAATCTCTTCAGATGGCATATGCTTGTATGTAATGACTTCAGAGCATTATGACTTATATTACTGTACTTTACAGCTTTATAGAAAATTTTTAAGTGACCATTTGCTAATCGTATCCAGTGCTCTCTATCTGAAATAGATGATGGACTTTTAACCAAATGATCACATGCTTGCTTAAATAAGCGAACAATATCTTTACTCGTGTCAGCAATGGGTTCTGAAAGATCCATTATACTCTACCTTGAAGATATATGTAATACAAGTACACTATATCCTAAATCTAGGTTTAACAAGTATACGCCAAAACTAACCAAATTATATTTTTTCAATCTTAAATTGTTGCATCTGGTGACCATTCGCTGTTCGAAGTTTACCCAAATACACTAGGGCGTAGTCACCTCCGGAAAACTTTTCCAAGTGGTCCCTGAATGTACTGGTTGTTCTGTTTGGTAGAAAGACAACGTTAGAGCCTAGATCAACCAAGGGACACTCGCCGTATCGACCTTCTATAATCTGAATGCCCAAGATTTTGTACTTGGTATTTAGTGATAGGTCTTGTAGGGGAATCCTTGGCTTTCCAACGGTAACTGCGTTAATTTTATCTAGGTCCATCTGAATCCAAAGAAAACGAAAATTATTTAATCATGCGTTATACGAAACGAAACAAACAAAATTCAAATTGATCTATTTTAAAAATATACATTCAATAAAGTTTTATGAAACTAGCATCAGATAAGTTTAAAGCAGACAATTTTTTATTCATTTAGTCAGATTCATTCTATAATAAACAGGATTAGAAGAACACGGTGTTTGTTGAACAAATCTAATTCATTTAAGAATCAAAATAAAATAGAATTTTTTATACATCAGGACTAGTGAAACTGAATGCCTTCTAGTTTATTCTACAAAAAGATTACTAAAAACGTCCATACCAAAAAACACTTCTCAACCAAATATTCTTATTATAACTGAATCGATAAAAAATAAATATTTTCATAAAACAAACATTTGAAATACAAAAAACACTTACACACTTACGTTTATCAATTTCCGGATCTCACGTTTGCGACATACACTTTCATAGACGACGGTACTACTCTTAGTACGAACGGCCAGTTGTTTACACAAACTGAGTTGAAGCAGAGCTCTTTTATAATCAAGGTGTGACGTAAATGTATGGAAACCTCGCTCCAATCGCGTGCGGTAATTGCATCAGCTTGTTTTCCTACAACGTACTTGACCTTTGAGATCACCGCAGTGCGCTTGCATTTATTTCTACTACTATCGAAAACTGGTTCGAATAAGAACAATTCAAATCCACAATGTGTGTCCCCCTGGACGCAAAGCGCTGAAAGGGGGCCCCACATACATGCGAAGCACCCATCCCACTTGCTGAGACAGGTCCGCCATTTTTTCTAATTTCTAATGAAAGGTATTAACTTGGCTGTCGTCTCTGTAAATATGGCAACATTGACACGACGACGTCGTCCTTGTTAATATGTGTGACGTTGCGCTACAAATTACGATGAAGGTATGACGTAAATGTATAGAATCTTGTTTTTCCTATAACGTACTTGACCTTTGAGATACCTCAGTGCGCGTGCATCCGATAGATTAATCATTATCTATTTTTACTAATATCGAAAACTTGTTCGAACAAGAAATCGTACATAATTCAAAGCCACAATGTGTGCCCCATCCGGACGCAAAGCCCTGAGAGGGGGCCCCAGACACATGCGAAGCACCCATCCCACTTGCTGAGACAGGTCCGCCATTTTTTCTAATTTCTAATGAAAGGTATTAACTTGGCTGTCGTCTCTGTAAATATGGCAACATTGAAACGACGACGTCGTCCTAATTCCTAATGAAAGGTATTAACTTGGCTGTCGTCTCTGTAAATATGGCAACATTGAAACGACGACGTCGTCCTTGTTAATATGTGTGACGTTGCGCTACAAATTACGACGTACTTGACCTTTGAGATACCTCAGTCCGCGTGCATCCGATAGATTAATCATTATTTATTTTTACTACTATCGAAAACTTGTTCGAACAAGAAATCGTACATAATTCAAAGCCACAATGTGTGCCCCATCCGGACGCAAAGCCCTGAGAGGGGGCCCCAGACACATGCGAAGCACCCATCCCACTTGCTGAGACAGGTCCGCCATTTTTTCTAATGCGCGCCGTCGATGAAAGGTATTAAGAATCAAATTTCTCATTGTATCTGGGCCCCATACGGTCCCATTACACACACACACAGGGCCCCATGGACACATGCAGAGCCCCCTACAATGCCACGGCCCCCCAAAGGCTCCAAATGAGAGAGTCTCGGAACTTTTAGGAAAAGTGGCCCCGTATTTTCTTTGTATATCTATCGAATTTCTGATTGTATCTGGGGCCCCCTTACGGCCCCATTATACACAGGGCCCCATAAACATGCCACGGACACATGCGGAGCCCCCTACAGCACCTACGGCCCCCGCAAAGACTCCAAATATGAGAGTCTCGGAACTTATGGGACAAGTGGTCTGATACTCTCCTTGTATATCTACTCTGAATCGTCCTTTTTACCGTGTATACTGCAGTGGCGCGTACATTTAAACGGATGTTTTCACACGGTGAGTCGCAAAAGGCCTACGGCAATTTCGTCGTTTCGGTCACGTGTTTTCGCCGAACACCGAATAGCTGACTCGGGAATAAAATCTAATCGACGGTAAGCACCCAAATGAGATCTTTGACCCACAATATTGTGAATCCAAAATTCTCTCTTAACTAATCTACGCCCGCTTCGACGATACCAATACAAAATTATAAATGGATTCACGTCAATCTGACCATAAAACGATTCAAAAATGAACCGAGAACCGGGACCAGCTGATAAATCTGCTTACAGTAATCTTCTGTGTGAACATATCGTTCGGTTTGCGCCGATTCGTTAAACTTATCGAAACGCTAATTTGACCGCATCATTCGAGTGAGCTGTAAGAGATGGCGCAGACGCTTTAATGCTTGTTACTATTACACAGAGGCGTAGCGACGAAAGCCTAAAAGGCGCGACTCCCAACTATTTGGGAGTTGGTGTTATTGTAATATTTATCCGGGAATGTCGACAGTTTTAATTATCGTTTACACAGTAATGGTAATGGCTATGCTATGATTATTAATCAAAAACAAAATTGTTCATGTTCATAAAGTTTTGATAAATACAGTAAAGAACCTAAAAAAACAAGATTTATTGATAACATTATTAAAAAAATTAAAAATCGATAGTTTTCATTATTTCCGATGTTCTTTAAAAGCGTGTTTTTAGTTTTCTTAAAGTATAATTACCCACCTACGGTATGGTTACTGTAAACGCAAACATTTCCGATTCAGAGATCAGTTTTTTTAAGCTTTACCTCGAAGCTCTCACTCACTTATTTCTGTCGGTCTGTCTGTCTATATGTTACCTTGTTTTTAACGTAAAATCAGCAACTACTTCACTGATTTTGTGAAACATAGATTGTCATAAATTGAGATACTTCGGATTTTTGGAGAACTCAGTATCGCACAAGAGGAACAACCTTAGTGCTGACTTCCACTATTCATTACTACAGAAGATGTGATTAATAGAGGTACAACTTTAAAAAGAGATATAAATCAGTTGACGCAATTCTCTTCCAGCCATAACCTGCCGTATATCCAGAAAAAAACCAAAATGTTGTTTTGTGCTGAGCGAAAGAAAAATTATGTTATCTGAGTATCAAAAATTGAAATCAATAACCAAAATTTGCAATTTGTTGACGATATAAAGAATCTTTGAGTAGTTACTGACACCAAACTAAGGTTTATTGGGCATATCAAAAGCATTTCTCAAAAAACTCATCTAAGGCTTCGTACCTTGGCTGCAAAGGGATTTTTTTCTGGATTATAAATTACGTAAGGAATTCTTTGAGGCATTGGTGATACCAGTCTTACTAGGAAAATAATCCTAATAATGCAAAGAATTGTGTTCGGTTTATGTTTCAAATGCGTAAATTTGACCATGTTTCAGCTAAATACGCTATACATAAATGGCTCAAAGTTCATGACTTCGGTTTTTGTACTAAACTATTGTTTACGTCACAGCCTCTTTATCTTAAAGTTCCATTCAATAATGATAAGCATAATATGACTCTCAGGAACAAAATTATTATAATAATTTTAAGAGCTCCATGTCATTTTTAATTTCTTTTTTTTAGAAGTAAAGTTGAGGGGGCAAGAAGGAGAGAAAATATTTATTTTTTACCTTATGAAATCAGTCCTAATGAAATTTGTCGATTGTATATTATTATAGCATAACATTTCTGAGTGTGGTGTCCATTTAGTTAGTTTAAAAACTAGACACGGTGTCTTGAAAGTTGGGAATTTCCCTTTCAGAAACAACTGCCTTTGAAATGTCAAAGCTTATGTACGGTGAATCAGCAAAATGTTAAAAAAATACTTACTATTCGTTCGCTGCGAAGTTTTAAGTGCGGTCCTGTCACATGAGTCTTAGGCTTAGTTCAGATGATGCGCGTACGACGCGCGTCGACGTGGCGCTCGTTTTGAAATTACACATAATTAATTCAAGCTGTTCACATGGACGCGCGCACGACAAATTGTATGCGCGTATGACTCCACTAGACGCAGAAAATCTCAATACGCGCGTCAGTCAGCGGCGACGCGCGTATTGAAATACTAGACGCCCCCATTGCCTGTTCAGTTGTCACGCGTCTTTTCTAGCGTTCAGTCGACATGCCTGGTATCTCTCTGCAAAAATTTATTTCTCACGTATACTATTGAAATGGAAACAGAAGAATTCAACACAGATGTTTTCATTGATGAAATTGAGAAGAGGCCTACGATTTGGGACATGCATTCCAAATTATATTCAAATAAGACGGCAAAAAAGAGCGCCTGGGAGGAACTGGTCCTAATGTTTTGCAAATTCGATGATAGCGAAGACAAAAAAGAAAATATTAGGTAGGTTTTTGGTACTGCTTTACTTATAATAGGTGTTTACAGTTAATACAGCAATTCAGATCATTCTATCCTGCCATTCTAGTTTTCCTTCATTCACAAAGTACTTTGTCAACTTTGCTTCTGAAGTAGTTAAAACATTTAGGTTCGTGATTTCGCAGCCTGGGATACAGCGTAACGTATAAACTTGTAGAAAGTCTATACCTTAAAATTGGGTGAACCCAGTGTGTCCTTTCCTCCTACGTCGTTTTCTTCTTCTATATGCTAACCAAACACAAATAGCTTCTCCTACATCCATTCTCGTTAATAACAACAAATACACTGACACTCGATTGCCTAGTTTCACTCTATATAAAAGTTGTACGAAGTCCTACGCGCGTCATCTGAACACAGACGCAACAAACGTGCGCCACGTCGACGCGGGTCGTACGCGCGTCATCTGAACCAAGCCTTATAGATATGGTTCAAAGTTCGCGACGCGAGAGGAAAAAGTCAGGTACTTTTTTTCTCAATTTGGACCATTTGACGTTGTTTAGGTCGTGTCGTGTCCACTATGATGTAAATACAAATATCCTGTATCTCTAGCTCTTTACACGAGATGGTCAAATCGAGGGGGGCAGGGTGAATACGGTCGGAAAAATGATCAGCATTCATCGCGAAGTCCGAGAGGCATCTTAACCGCATTCACCGTACACTAAAATCATATCCACCAGTTCAATATTAGTTACACCGGTTGCACCATTTTTGTTTGTCTGATGAAGCACGTCGCATTTACGATCCGCTCCGTTGTAAACTGTGTTTTTTCGTGTGTTGCTTCTATTTTCATCTAATCGCACAGGGACGGAGTTAGCAATGAGGATTTCGTTATCTGTCACTAATCTTGGTATCCCTAAACATTTCAGTTACATGTTATTGGGAAAATCACTTCCTTTGGCGAGTACTACTCGTATATGCACTTGGAATAAAAGTCCCAACTTAGAAAACACCCTGTATATGGCTTAATATATGCTGATTGGTTGGTTGATCAAACTTAAAGCCGAGTGACGCCGTAATAATGCAGGTAATCGAAAAATGTGATTGAAGCTTTCTTTTCTGATGATATAATATATAGTAATAAACGGGCGGTCAGTTTTAATGGAAAATCGACAGGACGCAGATCCGGTGGAACATCTGGCATCTTTTTTTCTGATCCTGACGCTAAAGAGTAACTCTTGGGATTCCTCGTTAACGGCGGTCGGCCGACTTTTTATCCGGCGTAATTGGTTTATTTTGCGATGGAGAGACGAGTCTTACGGAGAATTTTTAATTTAACCTTAATTGCTTCTTTACGGTCCGCTCTCCAGAATGTCCTGAGAAATTAAACGTGTTTGGCTGTGTCTTTGAGGAAATCTCGTTTCATGTAAATCTGCAATTACCTTAAGCTGACGTGCACTTTCTTCTTCTTCAACGGACATTGACATGTTTTTAATGAAACGCCTGCAGCGAGTCTTCAAGAAATGACGGTTGCAATTATACTCATAAAATATCTATATATCACTTATCAACAATCTTTTGTACCTGGGAAGCAGGGGGTATGTATTTCATGCACAGAAGGTAAATTCAACCTCAATGTATGTGCATACTATCAAGATGTTGAGATTATGAAGTTTTGAGAAGGAAAAATTGTATGTTTGCCATCTTTAAGGTCTTGCACCCGCTACACTTATTTTGAAGTATTTTGTCCTGTTAAAACACCTAGTATTATTGATTTAAAATTGTCGTTTTTATAATTCCGACCAACTATGTATTCTTAAGTTTATGTCAGACCTTTGTCTTTGAACTTTTGTACCGATTTCATTTCTTAAAACCACGTCTGGTATAATTATAAACTCGTTAATAACATTTCAGTCATTTCTTAATCAAAAGTACAACACAAAACTAAGTTCGAATAAGCGACAGGCTGTTGCACGTACTTTTGCTGATAAATTTAAAATAAGAGTAAGTAATGCATTAGTTTTTTTTGGTCTGAGGATTACATTATTGCTCGTCTACAAACCATGTTAATACATAAAAGAACGCACATCCGACCATTTTGTTTAGAGAGTATAGATCGGATTTTTCCCTATAGCATATTAAACCACGCTGGATCAGAGTCCACAGATAAGGAGTAATTCAACATGCGCAATTCATTGCAAAGAATTAAGTAGGGCATTTAAAATAACAAAACTATGACGTGCAACGTAAAAGTGCTAAATCCGGCAACATTTGCTGTTAGCATTTTTTAATTATGTATGTTCAAAAAACTTCCAGGTATTGAATTCTGTTATTCCAACTGTGGCATCAGTTTTGCAAATATTTAGGCGTTCTTGTACATTTTACCAACCCGTTACACGGAATGGATATTATACAATGTGTTCCACCATCATGTCGACAAACTTTGAGGTATGAAAATACAATTAAAGTTATCGAGAAAAAATGCGAGAATATCGAGAAATTAATTTTTTGTTACATTTTCAATTTCTGTATTACGACTCCATGGGTTTTTTGCCTTAGTTGATATACCCAGTCATTCCCCTATAAAATGAGTTCAAAAAGTCGTGAATCGCTCGATAAATAATCAAGATATGGCGTTACAACTGCGTGAACACATGGCGCTGTGATACAGTCATAATACAAAAAGGCATATTCTGTCGAAAATTTTTAGTGCTTTATACACAAATTGCAGGAAGCATCCTGCTAAACATTAAAATGTCTTAATAAATAGGCACTAATACGCTTTTTTCAAATTATTTGTAAGTAACCCAAATAAGTGCAATTCAAAAAATTTTTTTTTTCAGTTTGGTGAATTTTTTTAGCCTTAGAAATTATCAGGTATTATCTTTTTTTGCTTTAGTTGATGTGCCCGGTCATTCTCCTATAAAATGAGTCCAAAATGTCGTGAATCGGTCGATAAATAATCAAGCTATGGCGCTACAACTGCGCGAGCCCTTGGAGTCGTGATACAGAAATTGAAAATGCAATAAAAAATTAATTAAAAGGTTGACCCTTTTTTGCATTTTTTCTCGATAACTTTAATTGTATTTTCATACCTCAAATTTTGTCGACATGATGGTGGAACACATTGTATAAGCATGGAGAACGAATTTGTTGTTTTTGAGGCACTAGTTAAAACTTGTTCAGGATGTAAACCATTGCTAGATTGTATTTTAATGTTAAATAAAGCATACGGTGCGTTCTATCAATAATAATATAAATCAGGGATATGTTTGATATATTGGAAAAATGATTTATAACTTGGCAACGCCGTGAACTCGTCATATTTGGCACCCAAAATGAAATAAAATGGAGGCGATCATTATGAGATTTAATGCACACATTCTTCAGCAGAAATGCAGGCTCGATGTAGATATTACTTCGATTCTAGGAAATCGATTCTTCAACACGTCGCGTCGCTTGATGAAACAGAAAATATCGTTGAGAAATTGGAAATTAAATACACTCTTCGACGTTCGCTTCGATATAGCTTTTAAGGCCATATTAACAGACGCCTAGTGCGTTAGCTATTTTGCTGGAATACGTTGCAGTAGCGCCGAAATAGGGTGATTCCTTCTTTTTATGATAAGAAATATGATATTTAACAATTTATATGTAATATTAGAAACATCATCACCTACCTTAAGGGGCCTGGATATACACATTTATACATACGTATTTGCCATGTAAAACACGGACTCACAATTTCTCGCATAACTCACTCTATTTTCAAACTACATATATAATATTTCAGAAGACGATAGTTAAGACCTTAGTGGATGACAACTACTTTCGATTTTCACAAAAAAAATTTTTTAATGTGCAAAAAAAACTCGTAATGCAATATCATACATTCTATAAATGCTTGTAATTTAGCAACCAAACACGATATCAAAAAAATGCTAAATAGTTGCACAAGTGCAAGCTTTCTTCTTCAATTCGCTCTTTGAGCTATTACTGTAAGTTTAAATGTAACGTTAAGAGCTTGGAAATGCGAAATTCATTTTTATGGTGACCTTTGGACCTTACCTTTGGACCTTTTGACCTTACCTTTGGATTTTTGGACTTATCTCCACTCATCTTAGACACACACACTGGAGAAAGGGAACAGGCGACCACGCCTCCTCGCTAACACGGGAATACGTCTTTTTTTGGTTAATCAATTTCCCGCGCCCCTAAGGATAAATTGAACTTATGGTAATTAGTACAAAGTGAGTACCTACATCAAACTGCATTATTCAGTCGAAGCTTCACATACAGGATGAGGGAAGCTCAGCACCTCGGAGTATCGTGACCAAACGATATTTCTTTTCAGAAAAATTAATGACCGTACGTGTGGGTATGTACGTCAAGTTGGACACAACTACAAGTTATGTTGACTAGATACCAGCACCAATCCCTTGGAAATGCTTTTGATTAGATACACCCACGCAAATTCGACGGTGTATACAGTATTTATTTTACAGAAGTGAGGTTAAGTTCGTAATTATTATGTATTTAAGTCATACCATTAATTAGTTCGGTGGTAGACAAAGTATAATATTCAACTCGCGGTAATGGTAATAGCTCACTTGTTGATTTACAGCACTCGCCTACTGCTCGTGCTGCAAACTTTAACGCGTGGGTTATTATTGTTATATAACTGCATCGTTGACCAATATAGGTACTTATTAACCTATTGTATTTTGTTTGTCTCGATGGCCAAGTATTTACTAACGATGTTGCTTCGATCATGTGTCAAAAATAATCTATTTTAGTTTCAGCAGATGGTTTTCGTAGTTTCTTGGTTTATTTATGCCTTAATATTTCAGCATTACCAACGTAGTGTGCAGGTAGTAGTCATCATCGTAGTCACAATGTCTTAACAGACATGTTGTGAACTTGTAAAATGCATTACTCATTTTAAGAGTTTCTCTTGGGATATCTTTAAGATCTTTAATGCAGTAGTTTCCCTTTGCTTTCTGCATCCTCATGCCGTTGACCAGATGGTATCTACTGGTTCATCCCCCTTTAGGGGCAATTTCTCACCCCAAGGACAGAAGGTGTCCTGACTCTTCTCAACTCGTCCACCCAAAGCTGTTGGTTGAGAAGAGGTTACTGCTTATGCCGGCAGTAGTTTACGACACGCAGGATATACGATGGGAGATATTCTAACCCGCCCCACACGGGTAGCAGGTAGTAGTAGTGTTATCTAAATAGCTTTGAAGCATGAAAAAACTTATTTTGTTTTACAGTCATATGAAAATAGATATATAATTTTGGTGTCAAAAGTTCTTTTACCGTCCCCAGGGCCGATCCTGGCGACGGGCGAAAATGTGCCCCGCACGTGGGCGGCCAACCGCTGTGGTACAAGAACCCCTAAATTTTGGCCAAAAACTATTTCCAGTACATTTAAGTTCTGAGTTAATTTTGTGTACAATATATTGGCAATATCCCAAATTAACGGTAAACAGCAATAAATTTGAAATTTGTCAGCGTTGTTTCAGATCACGTTATCTCTCATCGAGTGCCTTTCTATGGTCAGTTTTTCTTATTCATCGTATTACAACAAATAGTATTGAAGATAAAGTGTAGATTTAGCGTATTGTTTGCATAAAAAATAGTAACTTTCAAGACGTTCAATAAAAATGATAAAAATAGGCAGTTAGTTAAAATTGAAGTGTATATATTTATACATTTTATAAAAACAGAAAATGGTCAGATATACAAAAAAATGCTAGCATTTGCTAGAAGTTATTTATACCTATATTGGTTCGATACAACCTACTAAATCACAATCTGTAATATTTACTTGCCCTTGTTTGCGACTTATATACGCTATATACGTACCTATATTGTTGGATTGTTGCAGAACTGTGTACTTCTTAAAATATGGATCTCTTCAATACATGACATGAGGAACTATGTCTGTACTTAGAAAGAAAATTTGTAGTAGATTTGGCAATGATAATCTTCCTTAGAATTTTATGCGACGAACACAGGAAAACCTTAAATTTTGTTCTAATATCTCACAAAGATGGAAAGATGATGACAGAACTCTTTCTTTTCCAAACAACACTATTCTAATTTATGATGGGCTTGGTAGCTTGGTAGCTTCTTTTAGCATTGCTGTGAGATCTGATTCACGTTTTTGATCAACAGCCATGCTTGCTGCTTCAATTAACAACATTGTTCCATGCTGCACCTCAAAAGGCCTATTTGAAGCATATCTTCTTTTCAAACGCAATGATATATTTCGATATGCTAAGCTCTGCCTTCCTGGTTGCTTTGAGATTTTATATACGTACTTTTGGAGGATTCTGTTGCCATATTTCCATCTTTGTGAGAGATTAGCACACGCTATTTTATCGTTTTCCTCTGATCGTCGCATAAAATTCCCAGAAAGATCATCGTAGTCAAACCTACTACAAATGTTGCTTAAAACTGCACTGTGATTGTGATCTGAAGCAACGCTGAAAGATTTCAAATTTATTTCTGTTTCCGGATCATTTGGGGTATTGGTCATATCCCGCACAAAATTTATTCAAAGCTAAAATATACCCGACATCGGTTTTGACTAAAATTAGGAGGTTCTTTTACCACACCACACCAACTAAAACCTCTCTGAAGTATTTTAACGTATAATAATATCAGTCATATTGGATAAATAAATTAATAATCAGGATCATCATATTATACATAGTAATGAAAAATAGAAAATGAATTTATACTTTTGGGGCTGCCAAAATCGGATTCACACAGGGGCGGCCAACCACCCAGGAGCGGCCCTGACCGTCCCTATGAAAATTTGCTTGACCCAGGGCCGTATATAAGGGAGGGGTTTGGGGGGTTCAAACCCCCCCCCCATGAGTATTCCCATGAATGAAATAACTACTAAAATACCACAAAATAACAATAATCAAGAATACTTTCTCCAAGCTTAGTGATTTATTCTACTACTAACCAATCCCTCGGCGCTCATGACACATTAGCAGCAATACGATCTATACAGATTTTAATCAAATTAGGACATTGCATATTCTTTTATACATGAACCCTCCCCTAAGGTCACCATGAACCTCCTCCGTCGTCAACGCCTAGCTACGGCCCTGGCTTGACCCCCCGCTGGATTTTTTTCTGGTAGCGATAATGGTCACTTCACAAATCTTCGACATTTGAACAAAACTTTAAAACTATCTAACAACGTCAAACCAGCAATACCCTGCGAAACATAAAACCATTATTGAAACTTACCCCAGCCAAGCTTAACCTAAACAACAGGTTATAGTTTTTAAACACAACATGCAAATACACCAAGTTTAACTTCTAAGTTTTCACAATTTTCGTTGAACTAACACTATACATAATGCGGAACTGCTGTTCAACTTTTTTTTTGATCAATAAATCCGACTATTATTGATATTTATGCAAGATATCACCGCAATATAACGCACTTCAACTCGACGCGAGACATAACCGAAAACATTACAAATTCGGCGCGAAATCAGCGTATCTGTGAAACAGATGAATATTACCTTCCTACAGCACATCGGCTGTCAAGCCAGGGTCGTGCGAAGAGGTATCTAAACTATCACTGATAAAGTTCTAAGAAACAAACGTATTTATTGTGATGTCAGAAGTCAGACACAGCCTGAGTTTTAGTTTAGCTTTGTTTATTAAAATGTTTGAATTACAGTGTTTCAGAATAGCTTTTTGCCGCTGGCACCTAGAAAATTAGGATAAAGAAACTCAGGAATTCTCTGTGATAATGAGGTTTTTATTTTATTGGATATAGTGGATCGCAAAATAAAAAAATTTGAGCTGTGCAATAAATGTATATTACATAACAATTACGGATAGTGAAATAAGAAGCGGAGTCCGGATTTGTATACTATTTTTACTAAGAACAGCAACTTAAAAAATATATATGTTACAGATCATATAGAAAACCAGACCTATACATAATATGGCCTAGGCCTTATACAGGGTTATTCACGTTATTCGACACGAAGCATTATGGTTAAAGTATCCGATGAAAAAGAAGCTTATCACTTCGGATGAAGGCTACATTTTAAAAATATTTTCATGTTATACAGGGTGTTCCAAAAACACGAAATGTATCAAAGTTATGTTTTTTTTTTAAATAGAATACCCTATATATTATTGCATATTCCGATTCCTTGGTGAATTCTAGTGTGACTTTATGTATCAGGCATGGGACTTAAAGCGAACCGTTTAGGTGTAAATCACCATTTTTGGTATAAGTAGATATCAGAAAAAAATTGAATATCACAGAGATTATAAAATTTAGAAGGCTGTGCCTTCGCCGTATTACTAAGCATGAAATGCGTCACCTTAGGTTAGACGGTCAAATTTGACTTACGTTTGTGCTTGGAGCAATCGGTCGATTAATTAAAGAAACTTCAATCAGAGATAACTGTGGTATTTCATATATGGACTAGATCGTTTACATACGGACCATTGCTATTCGGGCCGCATGTCTTTAGTGCTCTTACAAAGTGTTTTGACCAAGCCAAACTGTAAGAGAAATCCCTTCTTAGATCGGTGGCTACTTCTCAGTTGACAGGGCATGGGCAGGTTTCAAAAAGTGTAATTGTAAGTGTTAATGTCAATCGAAAAAGTTTGCTCGTTATTATGCAACTATAAATGCCATAATAGCTTAACTTGTACAAAACAAATAACAAAAAATATGTTTAATGTTCTAATTTGTATTATAGTATATAGACCGTATATAAATGGGCGAGCCATTTTACAAATGGACTAGACAGTTTGTTCTAAGACAAGCTTTTTACACGTATGGACTAATATCTACAGTCCTTATATATACGGACATTTTATATTATATATGGTATGTTTTCCATAAACGGTCTGTGACATATATAAATCAATCCTAAGTTACTCATTTTTCTTCCCACGCCAATAAGAAGCACTGTAACCGCGATAAATTACGACTTTTATATGATATTATTTTTTAACATTTTATGGATATCTGCGTCGCGTCGCGAAATATCAGATAAATCAGTTTTCCAAAACTGCCTGCCCTGATGCCCTGAACTACTTAGCCTTGTCAGTGAACAAATTTTGGTCTCGATACATTTGAATTCAAGTTATATAAGTTATCATAAGTTTATAATTTTGCAAATAGATGCTTAGTTTTAAGCTGTTAATAGTAAAAACCTTCCTTAGCTGTATCGAACTTAGCAAATATCCATTAATTATTCCCTCTAGCAATAAGAAAATTTATCAATTTATTCTGCTTTCTAATCAGTCTTTAGCGATGCCATTGTGTTAATGCCTCTTACAGTTAAAGTGTGAAACGCGAAATTACTTTTTAATTGGTGTTTTTACAACCAGTTGAGTTGGTGTCGTTTGCAATAAAACTTTTTGAGAGCCGGCAGACTGAGAGCCAAACTGGAAGGTGCTTCGAAGTGAAGCCTTATAAATTGTTCTTTATTCGGCTGTAAACTGAAGTTGGCGGATCATTAGTAAAGAAGGAGGTATAGTTTTCTTCACTATCACTTAAGTACTTACATCCAAAAATTCAATCCAAATCAAAATATACTTTTTTTAATAGCGATTCTTTATCGAAATGATTGAAAACGTGATTTAATACAAAGGTTTTATAATAAAACTTGAAGATTACTACAAAGCAAAAACACATTCACTTTACAAAATGTATGGCTTCCAAGATTTCGGAGAAGTTTATATGTTAACTTATTATTATATGAATAAAGCGGTTAAGACTGTAATATGATAGAAAGTGTGCATCAATATAAGAAAGGCTTTGCTGCACGTGATTGACAGAATATGGCAGGTTTTTCGACAAGTTCAAGTAACATGCACCTCAGTCCAAAGTTCAATAATTATATTTGGAAATTGCGAAATTTTGTGAAAAATGAGTTTCAACAGACATAATTATGTAAATTTGCTTCAATTCCACAAAATGCATAATCTTACTACTCACACCGTAAGGTAGGTAAGACGAGTATTGCAACATAGGACAGAATAGTATAAGCAATAAATATATTTGCACCATATATAAAAGCCCAGGTCTGGACGGGGGGATTTCAGCGATGTTACAACAAGGGCATGAACAAATTAATGGTTGCATGACCTGTTAAGATATTTCGATTGTTGGCCAAGATCGTTTTTATATGATACCAAAACCGGGCAGAAGTAGTTATACGCACCTGAAAGGCATTAGACCGATTACCCTTTCGTCATATTTGCTGAAGATTTTGAAAAGACTAATTGATAGGTATCTAAGCTATGGACCTCTGGAAGGGTGTGCCATTGATGCTTATCAGTTTGCTTATCAGACTGGTAAGTTAGTCGAACTTGACCTTCACCAGCTAGTTTGTAGACTGGAGTTGGAACAAAAGGAAGTGGCCTTGGTAGCTTTTCTAAACATTGATAGTGAATTTAATTGCTTCCGATTCGATTAGGTATGCCTAGAGAGGCTTGAGGTGAGGTTTTTCCTCGTAGGATAGATCTTCTCCACCTTAGAGGTACAATTGGCTACTGCTACGATAACTGACATTCCGTATAGCGTTGAAGTAATATAGGTATGTACGTGCAGGCCTTCGCGGATGATCTCAGCATACCAGCCAGGGGTCGACTCCTAGGTACTGTCTCTGAGATAATGCAAGGCGCTTTGCGGATTGCGGAATCTTAGTACAACGAGGTAGATATATCGGTTTTTGCCGAGAAGTCCGAGCTAGTTATGATGTATATAATGGGCCAATCTTCTTTGGAAGATCACTTGAACTTTCCCAATCAATAAAATATCTGGGCGCAATTCTAGGCTCGAAGCTGAATTGGAGACAACATGTAGAACATAAGGTCAATAATTCACGTAATTCGTTATGGCCATCTAGAAGGGTTGTAGGAATGAATTGGTGCCTGGCTCCCAAGGTGATGTTTTGGTTCTATACTACAATCGTAAGGCCGTAATTATTATATGGATCACTATGTTGTGGTGGCCATGTGTAAGAGTGGAAAGAACCAAAGCTAAGTAAAATTCAACGCTTGGCTTGTATTAGTAACAAGTATAATATGTACGACTACGTTCAGTGCGCTACAAGCACTTCTGATTCTCCCTCCACGCGACCTGGAAGTTCAAGGGGATGCAAGGGCGTCTGCGTTCCGATTGTGGAGTCAGGGCAGTTGGTCCTTCGTGAATCCTGGCAGGGGATGCTCTGCCATTCTCTCAAAACTGCGAACGGATGACTCTATCCTGCATATGAGGAGTGATATAATTTCCCTACATATTGTTTTGACTGCAAATTTACGGTGAAGTATTCTACCAAGGAAAGTGTAGGGGTCAAGCGGCAGGCGGCCTTTTGAGGAAGGTGGGCCAGTCCTGGATCCTGAGCCGGAGGTGGGGCTGGCAGCAGGTACCATTAGAAGGAAAACAGAAGTTTGGTTGCAAAGTCAGCATCTTATGAAATGGAAAGGAATCTCTGGGCATCTCCATCAAGCTAGAGAACTTATTTTAGGACCTCTGACCAAGGTGGGGCAATTCTGTCTCTCACTGAACAGAAGCCAGCTAAGGCTACTTGTCGGCCTGCTATCTGGACATAACACACAAACGTCACTTATATGTGATGGGGGTGGCAAGCGATCCGACGTGTACACGCTATGGCGGGGAGGAACAATCCTTGGCACGCAGTCTATTAGGGATCTTAAACCTCAGTAGGTATATAATATGGACATGACCTAAGCTCATCCTCACCTTTGCAATGAGGGCTGAACTTGGGAGCTAGAGTGAGGAGAGGTGCATAAGAACCCATTTTTAGGCGTATGCCCTGGTGGTTATAGTCACCAGAAAGCCTCTCTCCCTCTTTCATTCATTCGTTCATTGATTCGTTCATTCAATCGTTCATTCATTCGTTCATTCACTCCTTCATTCATTCGTTTATTCGTTCGTTCATACGTTCGTTCATTTATTCGTTTATGCACTCACCCATTCATTCTAATTACGAAGACTTTGTTTCATGATTTTTAGACTTTCTATGATGTCTGTAACATAACAATATATGCCACCCGCTTCTATCGGTATGCCGATAATTGCATTTTTAGCTTTTCTATAAATCAGTATTTTGTAATTTAACTTTTTTCACAGCTGTTATGAATGGTTTTCCATATTAGACCCAAAAACCCAAAACCAAAAAAAAAAATAGCGAAAACCTTTTTCCCAACGAATATCCGAATCCATGCATGTATGGCGGTATTCGGCCACTACCCTTCATTCCAAACATACCCAATTAGAACTTATGAACTTGAGAACAAACACGAAACTAACGTTCGTAGTTTGAAGCTTAATTTGCAGACCGTTGGGCGCTCAAAGTATTTCTGTTGCAAATGCAATTTTGCTGTTGATGGCTGCTACATCGAGCGAGGCGTCTAACCTTTTCTACCTTTCCAAGTTGCCAAACAAAGGCAGCGTATATTCAGAGCAGTAGCGTCCCAATTTATCCACGACAGGTATCTAAGTTGTTCCAAACTCATAAAATAGGCACTTCATCAGCAGATCGCATCCATGAAATGAACAATTTTTTTCGGTATTGATGCATACTCCATAAAAGGGTCACAAAAGGTAAATAGTATAACAGTTGTAGAAGCTAAATATGTTAACCCCAACTCTAAGGGATAGATATATGTACAGGGTGACCTAATAAGAATGAACGCCTGCAATATCTCGGTAACCGTTAATCGTATAGCTTCGAGCAAAAAATGTTATTAGGTAAATCGCTGAAAATTATTTCGAAGTTCCGCAAGTGGCCGCTAGGGGGCGCAATTGTTAGAAAAACGGCTTTTTCTCAAAAAATGACAGTGTGTCTTAAAATATCGTGAAGTGCGCTTGTCAATTCAGTAGTAGAAATCAACATTGTCTTACTTCCTTTTCTTACCTACCTGTTCTTTGCGCCTGTAACTTATCACATTAACAATAACAATTTATTAACAACTTGGTAGTAAGTAAGTAACAATTTATTTTATTCGAATCTAACTGAAACCGTGTAGCTTTATATTTAGCGACAATCGCGCCAGTCCTTTGGGATACTCCTAGAAATCATCTACTCTAGGAAATGAATAATGACAGAAGAGTATTATAATAATCTAATAATAATAGTATATGTATATTATTGGACCAAATGATGGAACAAACCAACCATAAGCAATGATCCTTCATGAAGACATGCCTAGTTTGATAAGCTTTCGAAATAATAATTTTTTGAGGAAATAACAGCAAAGTAAAATATTTTGCTCTTTTCTTCTAAGGATTTGTGCAATGACCCTAGCATATTTTGTCATCAGAAATAGTAGACAATTCAATGATGAAAACTCTAATTTAGCTATAGTTTTCTTTTGTTAGGTCTGTCCATGAGTATTGCTCTATTATTTGGTACCCGCTAATGATGTTCATGTCCAATATTGAGAGAAAGCAAAGCCGCTTTGATACAAAGAGGATAATATTGTCTACCCGGAAAGAGGTATACGTAATGATATACATTAGGTATAAATTGAACTTATCAAATGTAGAGAAACGTAGAAATTATGCTGCTACTACAGTTTTCTGTAAGTTGTTATATGGACGTATTGATTGTCCCTCAGTCTTAAAGAAAATTTGCTTAAATATCCATGATTTAGGTGCTCGTCATCGCGGCAACATTTTATTTTATTTACCTCTTCCGTGGACAAGTTTGTTGCCATTTTCTCCGCTTTATGTTATGTGCAATGTCTGTGAAAGTGCAAGTGAAGTTGACATTTTCTGTTGCAGCAATGAAACTCTTAAAAGCTGTTTTTTAACAGTTCGATGACTGCTACCATCTCAATTTATTTTGTATAACCCTTTACCCATTTCCTGTCTGTAAAATGGAGTAGTCCGTTAAGGCGGTGTATAGTTATAAAATGAATAAATAAAAATAGGTATTACTATACCTTATCCACCGAACAAACGGAGTAACCATGCACAATATATGTAAATTTTTACTGTATGGTCAAGGGTTATATGCACACCGTCTACAAAACTGCATACTGAGAGCAGTGATGTTATTATAAGCAGAAAAATTAAGTTCGATTTATCCGAGTAAAGCCCCAAAATATGGGTTTGAAATAATTTTTTACTCCTTTTCTTCAGTGAATGCAGTATAGATATATTTAAACTTGAAACGGTTGGTAGGTACACTGAGATGCATTCCACTAACATATGAATATAATTCTCAGATTTATAAAAGCTCAACCAAACTTTACCTCATTTTTTTCCAGACAGACATGTTTGCCCTTCAAAACGCAGCAATTCATTTGTCGTTAGTAGCTGTCTTGCGATACCTCAACCTCCGAGCGCCACTGATTTGAAGTCCAATTATAAAAACTCGCCGATGTCAAAGGCAATCACTGAAACTTTTGTGCTCGTAGCCCGGACAACTTTTTTAAATTAGATTCTATGGAAAAAACAGTAATGAATGTCGCCCTCTTAGACATTCAATAATAATAATAGCCAGGAATGTAATATTACGATGATCTTTGCCCCTTTGTTAGCAAGTTTACTAAGCTCTTAAAATCTAGCTTTAGGACTAGCTTTCAAGCAGCATATTATTTCACAAAGAATTTTCAGTTTTATAACGCCTATCTGGCCTCCAAGAATTTAAATAGGTAATCCCTAGGAACTTGGGGTCAGATTAATCGTATGAGCGGTGTTGAGCTAGTGGGACTTACAAGCCTCTTAAAAAAGCTATCGATTAAAAAATTACCGTATACTACGGTCGTATCAAGGAAATCATTTAAACATGCTTATGCTTATCGTATTAGAAAATTAAATCGACATATTTTTGTTTAGTCTACGTCAGATCACAAAATAGTAATGGAGAGATATGAGACTGTTATGGTATAACGTAAGTTTTCTGTGCATTTTATATTTTCTTTTTATATTGTACTGTGTTTTGTAAAATGTAGATATTAATGTTTTCAATGTGAACAATGTTGTATTCGTTCTATGAGGTATATTTTGATTCTTAGGATGTCAATTTTGATTTTAGCTATATACCATCTATAACCTTAAGGTGGCACACATTTAAGCATCGAAACGTAATGAAAATTTTAAATATTTTTTTGAAATACAACATTGACCGTATACCAGGATTTTATTACTAAATATTGGATAACAATGGTCAGGATACAAAAAGTAAATAAACAAAAGGAATGCACTTCTCTAAACGTGTATAATATTTTCATATCACACAACCTGTAACAATAGTTTTAATTTCAGGGAAGTAAAAAAGAATGTAATCATGAAATAACCGTGGCGCAGTCTAGCAGCAAATGCTCGTAATGAAGTTATCAACCGAATCATAAAAGTTTACTGACCTGATACAATTTTCGCATTTTTGTGAGCATTCTCGCTAGCAAAAACATACACACCAACATTATGACAATTACACTTTGCTAATTGGCCATCCAATCGAAAAACAACGAAATATCTGCCATCAGACGGTGGAATATTAAATAAAATGTCATTTACACATATTAACGAGAGTGGCACACAACAAAATGGAATAATGAAACTGAGCCATTCCGCCTGCAATCAAATTTTGAAAGACAATGCGTAATTCAATTTGGAGCTCTATATATGCATTTGAAGTTCGACATAAAGCGATAATGGATTGTCAAGCCGAAATGCATAGATAGGGGTATTGATTGTGAGGGATGTTATAATTGGAAAATGAACTAAAATAGGTGTGAAGCCTAGGGCTGCGTAATGATTTGGATGAACAAGTGATGTCTGAGCTATTCGGCCGGCGTCAATACGCTCCAGCACCTTGCCGTGAGAGTGTGAGAGTGCTATGAATAAGTAAGCATTGCAGCGCAGACTTATAAGTATTAAAAAACCTAAAATACGTACTTAAAAAAGCCCAAAATACTTCGGAAGTATGCACATAATTATGCACGTGAGTTCAAAAAAACATTAAAAGAACGAATAGTTTTTATTAATGTAATAACAAAAATAAATTAAGGATAATGATTATGGTTGTTTTTCATGGGTTTCGGTCAACGATTGAAACTATAACTTTCCTTTACTGTGTTTCGGTTTATTTTAATCTAAACCATCTTCAGGTGTCTATAAATGAATAGGAAATGATCTGTATATACAATAAAAATAAGAATAAAAATACAAAAAAAAACAACTAAAAACACAATCAAATAAAATAATTATAAATTGTATATGCAAAGTAGAAAAATAACTAACTGTAAATGTATATATAAAACTTTTAAATATAAACTTAGAGATTTTATTTCCGTCTATTGAAAATGAATATAAAAAAATTAATTTTATTGAGACAAAGAAAATAATACTAACAAACCTACTTACGTAATTTCAGATATCGGTTACATTTCTGTAAAATTTTTTTGTTTGCGAAACAGCCTCTACGAGTTGAGAGGGCTTAATGACCAGTACGGCGTTTTTAGGATATGGTAAAATACACAGATGTTCTTTTAAAGTGGTGGGAAAGTTTGAAGGAACAATAGGGGTGAAAGCTTTTGTATCTACAGAAATGTAACCGACATCTGAAATTTGCTAATTGACTTAAAAGTGTATACCCTGATTTTTATTTAAAACTTCAGTCGATTTATTAAAAAGTATAGTTCCTGAAGCACCACGGAATTTTGAGATATCTGTCACAAATTTCTCAACTATTTCCACTGCATCTATTAGGGCAAGATACTAGTTTTCCAATTTTATGATAGCTTCGCTCACAAAGCTATAGTTTGTTTTGATAAAGGCTAAAGCTTTGTTTTATCTCTTCATTTCTCACAATCCTTTGACACTTTTCTCCTGTTTGGGAAGCAGGTTGAAGAAATTGTAATATATTAAATTTCTTTAAATGAATCAAAATTATCAGCATAGGCAGCAAATCGAGAAATACATCAAATATTACCGAAGTTGAAACTGAAGTGGAAGATAATCACGCACTATCCCACCAATAAAGGGAATATGCGTAAAACTGACATTAAAAAATATATGCTTTAAAAGTGGAGAATGAGCAAAATAGCACAAAAAACTTAGCCACAGCATCATATTTGTGATTCATCTGTATACACATATAATTAAAATACATCTGCCATAAAATATTACACATGGCATAATTTCTAGAAATCCGCGCTCTAGTTCGTGGATAATCAATATTACAAACGACAACAGCTATTCGTAATATTAATGTCAGCGCTACTGATAATTATCTCTTGCATATTTTTTGAAATATGGTGTCTGTGTTCGTATAATAAATGTCTTAGTGTTAATTAAAGTGACATATAGCACACGTTTTTTTAAGTTTGCTGAACCATGGTCCAGTGACAAAAAAATCATTGTCATAAACCTAGAGGACATAGCTTTCATAATACTAAAGCGTTGATTCAATAAATGTAAACTATATCATATAGAAAGATTATATTCATACAAAAGTGATATCATGGACTAATAATTTAGTAATTTTGTAATTTTGTAGCTGACCGCGTGGCGTACTGGAAGTATGATATTATGTTAAGCTAGAAACTAATCAAAATGCAATAAAATAAATAACTGTATTTTAAGTACCCTGATCGTTTTCTCCTCCTTAATTTTCCACACCGATAGGTGAGGGGAATACCTATAGTGACCGCAAAAATGTTATATTTTGTCTTAAAACGCGTCACTCATTTTCGTCAATCTGTCTGTCTGTCTGTCTGTCGGTCTAGCTGTTTGTCTGTTTGCGTTTTTCTAGCCTCGTTATTTAACCGCTAGATAGATTGTGATGAAATTGGGGTATCGATATTCTGAGAGGGCGTAGTGGGTAATGCTGCTACAATTATGAAAACCAATGCGTTGGCGGTGGAGTAATTAGCAAAGACAAAGAATTTCAAGAATTCCTAAAACTGCTATTTTAGGCGTTTTAGGGTCTCCTGGTCATTTTTTACTTTTTTTTATGGTGGGGATAAAATTGGAGCGGCTGTGAGGTTTGAAAGCTCAAAAATTTTTCGTATTCATAAAATACTCTACATTGAGCTAAAAAAATACTTTTGTGATATCATGCGCTTTTTAGACCTATCTGAACGTTGTATGAATGAATTTTGTATGTGGAATAATTTGATACTACATATAATAATCCTATAACATGAAACTATGAACTTAATTGTGATGAAATTTTGATACAGTATTACTACCTTAGACGAAATAGTAGCAGTGTACCGTTTCTGGAACTGTTTCCAGTGGCGGAAGAAAAATTAAAAAAAATTAATCCTCTCCAGCTTTGTACTTATATCAAAGGTCCCTGATCATTGTCTACTTTTTTATTGAGGATGATGTTGGGATAGAGGAGCTCAAAGTTTTGGGTTAGCACCAATAATGGGACTACGAACTACTTTTTTCTGCTTTTTAATTATGTTGAACTGCTAAAGCCATGTTAACTGCTTTACTTTAGGCTCGTACGAATTTTAGATTATATGTCTCAATGCTGAGTTCTTCTCTAAAATTTTTCTTGTATATTTGTACCATTACAGTTTGAATTCTAGATGCTCTCGCCATATTTACAAAGTATATGGGATTTACTGGAAACATTAATCTATTCGATCAATTTAAGCGGATCAAGCTCAAAGATATAAGAAAAGATAAAGAAAAATGAACTGCTGGTCCTTGGGCTGTTCGGTCGGTATTGACACACTCCGTCGCCTCGGCGTCGCTAACATGAGTGGATGGCATCTTCAGAACCCGTTTTTGGTGAGTTCCGAGAAACTGAGAGCCATGGCCGCGAAAGCTTAAAGCTGCGTCCTCACCGAGTCAACAATGTCATTTTGAATTCTGTCTTTCGACGTTGTCGACTTGGTCATATGTACGTGCCAATGAACGGTGTCGATAAAAAAATTAATCGACATATCGGTCTCTTTTCCGTCGCCTATCGGTAAACATGAAAGAGCAGTCGACCGACTTGAGTATGTGGACGTATTTTCGACGTTCTACATCCGACAAAGTAAATAAATAAACAAACTTTAATTTGGACTTGGGTAACTACCCAAGTCTAACTAGACAAGAAAAAAATTACAACAAAATCAAATGGTTAAGTATATGAGTTAGTTCCATGAGTCTCGTAGGTAGTAATAGACTTTTGGTTTCAAGTTCTTTAAATTACTAGCCTCTTTAATACTATTAGGCAATTCATTGAAGTAGCGGATTCCATTATAAAACAAGGTTTTTTTAGAGAGCTGCAGTGTTTACACTTGAAATATTAAAACATATTCTTGGCCCGATGTAATAACTGTGGAGATTGTTTCGTTTTTCCAAGAAAACGTTCAGGTATACAGGGAGAAGGTTGTTTTCTATCTTTTATATTAAGGTGAGATTTGCTGGTTTAATACATTGCCATACATTCAGCCCATCTGAGGTTTGCAACATAAAGCCAATCGAGGTGTGTCTATCACAGCCTAACAGAATACGCATAACCTTATTCTGTAGGATCTGCAACCTATGTATATTTTTTTATTGCAAGAAATAAGAAGTGAGTATGCATAAGTGAAATGGGGAGAAATTGTTGTATTATAGACTATCATCATAGCCCACGAAGAAAAACTTTGCGATATCTCCTGAAAGAAGCCTACTTTTTTTCCGACAGTAGTGGTAGTGGTTAGTACTTAGTGACGCCTTGCTTTGTTGACATTGTCATGCATTTTGGTTAAAGAAATGGCAAGATAAGGACATAGCTTTTATTGAGGCATACAAACTGAAAAGAAATATATAGGATTCTACAGCCAAAAACTATGAGAACAGAAGCTGGAGGCACGATGCCGTTATCGAAATTCCTAATCAATTTAACGTCGATAAACAGGAGGAAGAAAAACATTAAAAATTTTCAGAGTCAATTTGCAAGGGAATTTCAAAAAATAAAGGACAGCATGAAACCACCTACTACCGAGCCTACTACTGGTACGGACGATGTAAAAGTAAACGGTTTGCCTTTGAAAGTTTAAAATTCTTGCTTGATGTCATCTTCTTCGTCAGACCTGTTGATTTCGACTGATCAACAAACATTTCTGTCAACACTGGTGTAGAAAAATGTGGTTTTGTCTCCTTGTTGATCAACAATGTCGACGGACAAAATCGATCGACAATGTCGGCTCTGTGAGGACGCAGCTTTTCACAATATATAAATGAGATAGTTATTACGAAAAGTGTGTACCTTATACAGAAACCCAAACCCAGAATCCTAAAGATCATAATAATATGGGTATCCAACATTTCGCGATTGAAGATTCAGCATAGGTCTGGCAGGTGTCTTGCCCACCGGATGAAGAACCAGATTCCGATTCGCCGGCCTTTGTGCGACTTGAATAACCAATGAGATGGAATTGTATCGACACATACATCAGCCTCACGATAATGATAGATACAATTTACGTCGTTTTGTGGTCGGCCCATTGGTATGCTGTACCTGAGTATAAAAATGTCCCGTACAAAAATATTACGTTTCCTACAGAGCTGTGACGCTGGATATAAAGAGTATGGAGCGATAATAACAAAATTCATTCATGAAAGCTAAGTATTTGCATCGATTCTGGCAGATCTTGTCATCACATCTATCTGGTAAAAACAGAATGGCTGCCACAAAGGTATTTGAGATTGATATTGTAACATACTGTATATTATGGTATTCGTGTATTGTGTATTAGTTGTCATGCATGATGTAAAGTCAAAGTGTTGGGTTAGATCTTTGAAGTGTAAACGTAATCGAATTGTCTAGAGTTTTCGGGAATGACGGATGGGCATTCTCGAATGTCATCGAATTCTCTAGATGGTTCGATGAAGTGTATATAGGCGGCACGGGTAGCGTGGAGTAGCTCCGTTCAGTTCTAGTTGAGATAAGGTTAAGAGATAGTGTATTGAGAAGTGAAGTAAAACGGTGAAAGTTACGTCCAGTTTGATTCTTTGCTGAAGAAAAAGAGGCCGTCGTGACAATATTATGTACGTGCATTGCCATTCTCTGGAATGTTGACGAGCTGCAACAAATCCACATTAGGGCTACAAAAAGATGAATACAGAAATTATTCTGCACTTTGTCCTATGAGTGTATTCTCTTTCTCTACGACACCTGCGAAGGCGAGAAGTATTGATTTTTGAGGGTCTGTATAACAGGGAGGTATAATAGGTCACTGCCTGGCATGTGACGAGGAGGTCCTGGGCCCACAAAAACATTCTCGTGGTTAAACGAGTGTTGCTCAAAGCACTTGAATCTATTCAGTGAACATACAAAGTTTTTTACGGCAATTCAAATTTAAATATTGAATGAACACAAGTAGAGTGGACAGCTTTGTCATCACTGTTTACTACATTGTTAAACTTTTTCTGGAGATCGATGGATGTTGCAAAAGCTTGTTTATTTAGGTCTATGCCTTTTTTTATATTGTCTCAATGCTGTCATCCTTTTTGTTCTGTTCCAGTTATTAAATCAAATTGATGTTCATCCACTTCTTCTTCTGTATTCGTAATAACCGTAAGGAAAAATATTAGTGCATTCTACGCGAAATAAGATTTCTTGTTTAGTAAGACAGGATAAAGCAAATAAATTTTCTTTGTATGTGTACATTTATTAGAAGGCTTTCACGAGCAGCAAATGCCTTTGCTTTATGCGAAAGATTGTCGGATTTCATAAAATGCAGAATAGCAGAATAGTGAATCATCTCGAAAATGCATTTTTCCTTTAGGCGTACGTTTACATGTAAAATCGATTCACATATCTGCGAGCTGTTTCATTTTGTCACCTTTTTATCAGTGGCAGCACATATCGGAGAATGCTCAGGGTTCTCTAATTATTAAATAACTAACAATCCAAAAATATTGAACAAATGAACTGAGAGCGCAGATTAATGAAAGTTTACTATACGCTGGAATTGGTGGCTTGATATGTCAGTATATACATACATATACATTTACTGCACTCAATACTACAGTTTGGCCACACACAGCGAATAAATAAAAAGAAATTGATATGCTCTAAGAGACAAAGTGACAATAGGTTTGTTCCAACAACAGTTCAGAGGGACCTTAATAAATATAAACTTGATGTCGTCTATGCAGAACCATTGTAACGTGCAAAATTTGTTAAGCTTTGGCCAGTCTGAATGGTTGTTGGAACACGCTTATTAATGTTGTACTGAAGCTCTTTGCTAAGAAGACACCATTTTTTATTTCATTATATTGCCTGCAACTCTGCAGAATCAAAAATTTACCAGGATGTTTGTTTCTGAATAAATGTCGCAGTTTAAAGAGGGGCAGCAAGATAGGTTAGCTAAATTTCATGTACCTATATTTTCAAAATGTCAGTGCCAATACCGCATACAAGGCG
Source organism: Callosobruchus maculatus (assembly GCA_951848785.1). Taxonomy (NCBI): domain Eukaryota; kingdom Metazoa; phylum Arthropoda; class Insecta; order Coleoptera; family Chrysomelidae; genus Callosobruchus; species Callosobruchus maculatus. The sequence continues at coordinate 8,179,424 of CATOUR010000100.1, forward strand.
TAGTCTTCGAGGTGGCAATATTTATATTCTCATAATACTACAAATAAATAAATAAAATATTCGCTCATCAACGCAAGTTGCTGCTTGCGTTTATTTGACGAGTTTTCCCAAAAAAAAATGCAAACAACTTTATCATTTAATGGACTACTTGTTGTTAGAGCTACTAGATCACATATTCCCTTTTGTCATTATAACCACCTTCTTTGTGCAGAAAACCTTAAATATCTTGGTGTCACACTGGATAGAATACTCACTTATAAAAAACACCAACTAACCTCGCCGCAAAAGTTAACAGTAGACACAATCTCCTTAAAAAATGATGTGGCAATGATATCGTCAGCGGATGATTGTATTGTTCGGTCCTGGGATTGGCATGTTCTACATACCTGCACTGTGCTCTCCGGTGTGGCTCAACAGTGTCCGTACCAAGCTGGTACGTCGACAACTTAACAACAATGCGACTCATATCTGGCACTACCAAGTCTACCCCAGTCAGCTGGCTTCGTGTTATTACTGTTCTTAGTCATACACCGCCCCTGGAAATCTGTTGACAGAAAGGGCTTCTAAGAGAATGTGGTGCTAGGAAGTAGGTCATTAATATAGCATATAACATATAATATTCTATATTTCGGTTGCAGCCAAATATGAATTCATATTTAACTTAAACTGTTATACTGATTTATTTTTTAGTAATGACTGGTATTTTAAGAAATAGATCACTACTAAATAACTCCTGAACTCATTTACCACTCAAACTATCCATCAAACGAGACTACAGGTTTGCTGCAAATTAGATAAGCTAATTATGTCATTGTATTGTTAACTAACTAAGAATATGTATAATTAATTCTATACAGGGTGCTCATTTGAAAACTTCCCGCTCCAAACTTCTCGAGAACCGCTGATTAAAAGAAAAACGCCGAGATACGTCAAAAGATCTGCAAGGGGGACTTTTTTTCCAGAAACTACTCCACCAGTATACTTCACCCCCTTGTACCCTCCTCCCCCCCCCCAGGATCATCCCCTCAAAAATTTTAAATGACAAGGAGTATCGTGTAGTATCTTGTTTCAAAGGTATGGTGAAGGCCTTTTTTCTGACGTTTGATTTTTTAAAATCGGTTAATTCGTTTTATATAAAACGACAATCTTTATGTATCTTGACTTTTTCAAATAGAATACAAAAACACACGAAAATATCACTTTTTATTGCAATAAGCATTCAAATGTTGCCCGTTATTGGCCAAACAATGATATTTGTATGTAGGTTAACTTTCAAATTCCGACAGTCTGGATGACGCTCGCCAACGCATTATCGAAAGCTGCCATGAGTTATCCCACAACATGATTTTGCAACCGCCCGTCAGAAATTTGAAAATCATCTATATCATTGTTTGGCCAACAACGAGCAACATTTGCAATAAAAAGTGATATTTTCATGTGTTTTTATATTCCATTTGAACAAGTTGAGATACACAAGGATTTTAATTTTCTCGAAAACGAATCGACCGATTTTGAAAAATCAAACTTCAAAATAATGTTATTCGATATACCTTTAAAACAAGGTATCACTCGATACCTCTTGTCATTTTTAAGGGGATGACCGTGGGGGGAGAGGGTACAAGGGGATGAATTAGTTGTTGGTTGAAAAGTTGTCCCCTTTGACAAATCTTTTGACGTGTTCGGCGTTTTTTCTTTAAGTCGGCGGTTTTTGATAGATGCGGGGTGGGAAGATTTCAGATGTATTCAGGGGCGAACCCAGAATTTTTTTTTGGGGGATGATACCATGATTGAATTGAATTTCATAAATTTTACAAATAGCTTATAATCATAACTGTTTATTATTTTTATTTAATGTGAAAAATATAATAGAGGAAGTATTTTAGTTTTATTTGTATGTTTAGCTTTAAAAAAGGTTAGGTGATAAAAAATTTGTAGAGAACCCAAACATTTCGGGGGGTGATCTATCCCCCATATCCCCCCGCTGGGTTCGCCCTTGGATGTATTACATACAGGATATGTGCTGTACATATGTTGTTTAAATGAACCCACTTATAATTAATCGACTTTTCCAATTCACTTGGAACTTTCCCTATATTTTCGAGCACGTTCCTGACCTATTACGCCTATAAAAAAAGTGGAAAGTTGCTTTCCACAGAATTGTAGAACAGTGGTTCAACTTTGTTTCCGTGGAATAAATGCAATACTTTTATCTTATGTTGCGCATAGCAGATTTTTCCATTAACTGAATGCAACGTTGAGTCTACCATGTACACGGAAGGGGGATTCGGGAATTTTAGTGCTCAAACTGGGGGTTTCCGTTTCATGACTCTCTTCGAACAGAGGACGACAATTTTGGTCATGGATTGGCCCGATTGTTAAATCGGAGCTCCATTTTATAATGAGTAAGATATCGTATAATCGATTTGCTCATCACTTAGAGATTGGTTTTCTATTATAGCTCAGCCATATTTTTATGGATACCATGTACAGTTATGGTATCCATGTATTAACTTTTTTTTTGTTTGTATACAAGTTCATAACAAATGCAGTCTTAACTGGACAGTGCAGAAGGTTATATAAATTGTTTCTTCCTTACTCATTTGGAATTTTCAAGGGGATGATCCTGAGGGGTAGAGGGTACAAGAGGATGAAGTAGTTTTTTGTTAAAATGTTGTCCCCTTGACAAATATTTCGACGTGTCTGGGCGTTTTCTTTTAATCAGTGGTTTCCGATAAATGCGTTATGGAAGGTTTTCAAATGAACACCCTGTATAGTGTATATACATCTTTAGGGATCATCAATTTATTTATCTTGATATTTACTTTTACGGGGACACATTACCGCAAGAACGGGCTGATCAGTGAACGCCCACTTTTTTACATATTAGAAGGGTTATCACTATACTAAAACGCATTGATTCAGTAAGTCTAAAATTGGACATCTAGGATTGCGCTCTCAGGTCTTCAATGGACGGCCAAATACCGTAAAACAAAGCAGACCTGAATAAATACAGTTCCCGTTAGCCATTCTGCGAGTCTGCGGAGAGCAGAGATGCACTTTCATTCTCAACTCGCGTTCATACGTTTGCCCATCGTCAATCCTCTCTTTTTGCTCCATTTAAGCATTCGTTTGTCTCAAGGACATCGACATGTTTCAACGAAGATTTGCAGCCAGATAAGTCTTTCGGTTACCGGGAATAAATTTGATATACAGCCGTAATATCTTTGTACATCATCCTCCAAAACTGCTAATTACAAAGATTGAAAAGATCAATGGTAATGCTATGAATACACGAAAGTAATTAGGACCCTCCCTGTTATCTGATATTTTGGACTGGCTTGACGTCCATTTTGATAGATATCAGCTGACTCAGACTTAATTTTTTAGTAGTGGCTTGAATTGGCAATCTTGCAAGTCAGGACCGTCAGAGCAATATTTTTATCTTCATTTTTACCTCATTTAAAGTGCAATCATCACCATTGAGTCTCTCCATACTGATATACTTCTTAGGATGCAACGCCGGATATTCTAGAAAAAGTGTCTACTACTCATCATTAGCAGTACTTGCACATAGTTGTACTCCTTCAAAGCTTAAAAATGTTATATGGTCAAGACTAATTCTGGGGTATTTTTAGTTATCACTAGCCGAATATCTGTTCGCTGTAGACACGGCTGGCAGTCCAAAGTATCGGGTAAAATAGTATAAGGTAAGAATAGTTCACGTCAAAACTTATGAAGCTTACTGTCAGGTTGATTACGCCTTCCCTGGTCAACTGCACTGCTAGAGTCAATCGAATGATGATTGCTGCTTGAGGTACCTGATCCCATGCTACTTGTAGCTCACGTCAAAGAGCCTCACGAGTTTGCGGCTGGCTCACTAAATTATTGAGTCTCTTTTCCATCATGTCCCAGACATGTTCGGTCGGCGATAGGTCTGGACTCCTAGGAGGCCAAGTTCAGAAAAAGTCGAGCGTATCTGTGACCGAGCATTACCTTGCTGAGACATGTGACCTGGACGATAGCTCATATTATATGGTACAAGATAGCGCTGTAACAATTTGTTGATGTAGTCATGAGCAATCGAAGCCTCGAATAGAAACTAGAGGTGACGTGATGCCATTACCAATTGCTCCTTAAGACATCATACCGAAACGCGGTGTACGTGACGTTCAACTGCGTACTGCAGATAGACTTTCGCCACGTGGTATTCTTACCATAAGGCGACTGTCATGCATACCCAACGTAAAGAGGGATGCATCTGGAAAAGACAACCCTTTGCCATTCCAGCCTTTCTGTACCCCAGATTAAGCGTTGACGACTGTATTCATCAGTAAGATGTAGAACTCATTGTGAACGCAGACCATTTACGTGCAGTTGTTCTGATTGTCAATAAATGATCTCGTAAAGCCAGATGTCGGAGGCAGCCTTCCTGAGTTCGTTGGTAAATCTGTGACATCCAAGTCTTACTTTCGAGGTCCAATGATTCAACTCGTTTCAAGTTAACTAAGTTTAGTCAATGTTGGACGTCTTTGTACTCATGGCCTGTGAACCAACAAATGAAGCACAAATGACAATAAATTGTATGAAAATATCAGTTCAAATAAAAAATTGTTGAAAACCCAGAAACAGTTTTTTTGTGTTCAGTTCTTTATTAGTTGTTTCCACGATACTTATCCGCACAGTTTCGTTAAAAAATTCGACAATCCAACAATGTTATATTTTAATCTGCAATTAGTCTATTAAAATATTTGGTGCTTACGTCAGCAATTCGCCAATATTAAACTCTTGATAGAAACTTTGCTTCGTCTTTGTTATTTGTATTTACAAAACAGCAATTTATGTGCAATCTAATAATATGCCTGGTATGCTACGGGTTTAAAGGAGACCCTACTAAATAGAAATAAAACAGAATGCTGAGGCAAAAAATTCACAGATGGCTCCAAAGCAACGGAAGGCGCTGGATATGCTGTGTACTGCAGGTTGCCGTGTGGGGGCGGGCTAGAATATCTCCCTTCGTATATCCTGCGTGTCGTAAAAGGTGACTAAAAGGAACCGAACTACTGAGGGTATAAACAGTAACCTCTTCTCAATCAACAGCTTTGGGTGGACGAGTTGAGAAGAGTCAGGACACCTTCTTGTCCTTGGGGTGAGAAATTATTATTATTATTATTATTATTATTATTATATAACAGATATGAGTTGAGCTAAAAAGCTATAAACTCAAAAAAAAAAATTACAATTGTAAAGACCACTAGCAACTAGACTAGAGCAACTATCGATGTCCTTGCCATAACCAACTATCGTACAGTTTCTTGAAGATTTTGACCAATGACGCGTTCACTATGTCCAGGGGAAGATGAAGAGTTGACGAGGCACGGTCCAGAACTTCTCTTTCAACAGCTTGGAATTATGTCCACGTAGGTGGTTCGAGTTTATGGAAAAAAGCGAAGAAATGTCAGTTCCAAATAAACCGTGCAGCGAACGGTAGGCGATAATAAGGTCCCCCCTCAGGCATCGATCACAGAAGTGCATCAGGTCGAACAGCTTTAATCTTTCTTCGTAGGTAGGGTGATGGGTGCCACAAGGAATACGTCTAGCCCTTCTCTGCAGGTTTTCCAACAAATCACGGTCTCTTTGTAGGTTTGGATACCAAATAGGCCAGGGAATTCTATGAACGGTCTTACGTAGGTTTGGTACAGTAAACTACCGGAGTTACGAGTTCTGGTCACAACACCACCTGTCATATTTGGTCTTGAAGCTTGTGACGGAATTTGCGTTCACCACATCGACGGGAAGTCTGTTCCAAGAGTCAAACACGCGATTGGTAATAAAGCACTGCCGGATTGATGTTCTGAACGGCTCCTTCTGTAGTTTCAGGTTGTGTCCCCGGAGATTGCTGTGTGATAGCTGGAACATGTACCTCAGGTCAGTGCTAAAGAGGCCATGCAGTGCCCTAAATGTGATTATAAGATCACCTCGAAGTTTTCTGTCAGCAAATGCTGGGAGCCTCAATAACTAAAGGCGGATGAACCAGTAGATACCATCTGGTCAACGGCATGAGGATGCAAAAAGCAAATGGAAAACTACTGCATTAAAAATCTTAAGGATATCTCAAGAGAAACTCGTAAAATGGGTAAATGCATTTTAGGAGTTCACAACATGTCTGTTAAGGCATTGTGACTATGATGATGATGATGCTCAGCAATTAACCAGGAGAGATGCATCTGGCAAGACTGTAATAATCTGCACTGACAGCATACAAGCACTTCTAATCCTGAAATGACCTCGCGTCACATACATAAGTGCTAGCAATGGGATTCCACCAATCGTTAGCCCATGCTTCAGACAAAAACAGTATTGCTGTGAAGAGGGTTAAAGGGCACCGCAACAACAAAAGCCGTGTAGCGGACGGTTTAGTCAGGAAGGCTACTGATCAAAGAATTTCAGGACCACGTGACCTTTCTGGAATGTCGATAAATACAATTGCTGAGATAGCTAAAAGAACACTCCCATGCTCGAATGGTAAAATGATGGAAAGGGCTAAAAAGGTGTCGATTTGCCAAGAAAGCCCTTGCAGGCATGGCAATATCCAAGAAGTACTTATTGTAGTATTCCTGACTGGCCATTCAGGCCACCAGGAAACACCTTCACATTATGGAGTTAAGTGACACACCGATATATAATGTGTGAAAGTGAAAACAAAACTGTGGAACACGTCATATGTGAGTGTCCGGAGTTATCTTCTATTAAAGAGTGTGCGTTCAGCTAGTCTTAGCCTACACTTGCTCACAAGGGAAATGTCCCCAAGTGACTTGTGACCCCAACGAATGACGTATTTTCTTGTGCACTTAGTATATTAGCATATTTGATGATTACTTCAGCAATTCTCCAATACTAAGCTACTGATGGAAATACTTTTTCGTGTTTGTTATTCATATTTACAAAACGTCAATTTATGCGCAATCCCAGTGATATGCCTGGCATGCTACCCCTTCAAAGGAAAGGAAGACTGGACCGGGGCGAAGCGTCACATCAAATATTTTAAAGTCCTTTGATGCAACACAAACACAACCCGCAGCAAACGAGACTGCATAACTTCCGGCAAACTCCGGACCGAGCGCTCGCGAATTTATATAATCTTCGCCTTTAGCTAATCGTATCAAAGTTAATTTTTAATTAATAAAGACGGGGCGAGAACATTCCAAAACCAGTTTCGTGCAGAAAGGGAGGACAGATGCGACAAAGTTGTTAGCAGTTATATTTAAGCCGACTGCTCATTGCTGTGTGTAGTGAACTTAGCTTCAAAGGTATACTATTGAAACTTCATTGCGCTGATTCATCGCGCGTTACTGATTCATAGTTAAAGTCTGGTGAAATAGAAACTCCTTTAGAACACTTCAGCCATCTGTGACCTTCCCAATTTTTTACAAACAGTAATTTTGAATAATTTTATAGATTGGTAGCTGTCTGAGGTAGCTTTATCCGTTTCTGGAAAACTAATATTCTACGACGACTTTGTGGGTGCAAAAAATACCAAGCTTCACATTTTTGACATATCCAGTAACAACTTTTTTAACGTCACTATGTCGCTTAACTATTGAACGAATCATTGTGACACACGGCAGTTCAAGGCGAGACAACGTTTCATCTGAATTCAACAAGTCATGAGAAACCTGGAGAAACCTTGATTTGATCGGATTTGTCCCTGAAACATACTCATCCATACTGAGTCACAATCTACTGACAAATTAGAGATACAATCAAACTTGATTTAGAAACTGCCACATCGTCCACTTCTTCACTTCCGGTTTGAACCTCAGAGTAACAACTGAAAAATATATAACATATGCATTTGTGGTAAGCATGGAAAATATCTGTATTTTACTTTTACCGTCCATCCTCACATTTGAAATCTGGATGTTAGAAAACTCATTCCAGCCAACCGGTGAGCTATGTCAGACACTATGCTCGCATGCGTGGGGTACTCAGAGTAACAACTGAACATAGAGGTAGTCAACAACTAATTCTAATAGGCCAACATCTTTTCTTACGTTATCATATTGACCACCAGATACGGCAATCATAATTGTTTACTATCGTCTTAATTGTATGATATCCAGAAATATTCCATTCTACGTTAAAAAAAGACGGTATTTTGATGGTTCAGGAATGACTATAGCAAAATCAATACATATGTTGACCTCCACTGCGTTACTGCATATTTCTTCATCATAAACGCAAATTCTGTCTGACATGAATTTTAAGGAGCTGGCAACGCCTATATAATTTTCCTGAGATTTGCTTACGGTAAACCCCGACTGTCAAACGTTTGTTTTGTTTGTGCGTCTTTTATTCCTGGTCAGTAAAATCGAATTCGCTATTTGTTGGTAACTGTAGTGAAGCTTTACGGACTTGTTGTGCTATATTCGAGTGTAGTCTAACAGTTTTTCGAGATGGGACAGTGCAGAGCAGTGTTTGTAACATGGGTTGCATTGGAAGAATTTTCAGGTTAATTGGCAATGTTTGAAGGCTGAAGTGTCAAAAGATGATGGCTTTGAGCACGCCATGCTGAAGTGGTTTGTTTACTACCTCTATGTCCAGTTGTTACTCTGAGGCTAGAACTGCGTTTGATATACGTTGAACACCGAGCTCTGGTCCACAGGAATATTACCTTTTGCACTTAACTAAGTAGGTACGTAGGTATTCAGTATTTTTAAGTTGTGCTTGTGCACCGAAGGGAGCTCCAAATCCTTTTGTAAAGAAATCCGTTTATATAAGGGTCGTCAATGTTCTCCAAAACAATAATAGTTAATTTACCATTTATTATGTGCTTTTATGGTTTGCTTTCAGATATCTGTTTGAATCATATACCTACACAGGGTGATCGAATATTTTCCGACCTCTCCCTTCATTTGGGAAAATAGCGGAGAAATAAAATGGCTCAAATAGCTTGGGCCTATACAGTGATCGCACACACATTTACTACAAAAAGGATGCAGAAAACTTGAACATAATGAGCACAATATTATAAAGAAGGTTCCGTAAGCATAGGTCTATGGATGACCTCCTGGCCTACGTTACTCACCTGTGGAACAAAGCAATTGGAAATCATGTCGAATCCCGTGTCGTTGCACTTGACATATCGAAACTAGCTGCTTATAGAGTATCACCGATCTCTGTTTGTTGTAGTGGAAGGCTGTTCATCATATGTATTTTCAATAAACGCCGGTGTTCCTCAGGGATCTGTCCTATCCCCTACAGTGTTTCTTCTACCATGTGGGGGGGATGCGCTTCGAAGCACTCTAAAGCTTCTGGACACTGTCTAGAAGGGAGCAATTAGACTAATCGATACGCCTAACCTCACAAAGGACCTCCACAGCCTGGAACATAGAAGAAGGCTGGCTGATCGGTCCCTGTTTTACAGATTCTATCACGGAAGATGTTCTAGTGATCTCTCCCAGACAATAACAACAAAGGCCATCCGAACGAAGAAAACTAGAGAGGCTCTGCGATCTCATTCCTATCCGGTCGAGGTACCTACCCTTCGAACCAGTCTCCTCCAGCATTCCTTCTTTTGTAGAACTTGGACGCTGTGGAATCATCTGCCAGAGAATTTGTTTCCCGACGTCTATAACCTGCAGCGTCCTAATCTAAACTGATACTCATCCTCTCGCAGCGCTTCTACAGCTTTTTCGGGAGGCTGACCATAAAAACAACCTGTTTTATCAAAGATAGGTTTCTCGTTTTATTTTAAAAATGTAGAGTTCCGTTCAAGAAAATCGATTTGACTGAGGTGTCAAAAATGTAAATATAGGGTCCCAAAGTTTGGCTTTGTAGTATCTCAAATCGGAGAAGATTTTGAAAAAACAAGATTAGGAGATTCAAAGTACTTGAAAAAATGTTTTCCTGCAAATTAATGCCAGAAATTTAATTTAATTTAAACTACTGCTTCTTTGTGAGTCTTACCAAACCTTTGATTATAAAAAACTACTTACGTATCTATTGCTTTCACATCTCCTGAACAGAAAAAACTCCAGTTAAGATACATTCATGCAGTGCTTTAAAGTTACAGATACACATACAGCAATGGTAATTGTAATGCCTATGAGTAAAAGATTATGGATGAGTGAAATTGATTACGGCAACATTAGTTGAAATTTGTACCCCAAAGACCAATTTCGAATGTTTTGCTTAACTGGATTATCACGAAACTCCGTCTTATCAACATCCTGCAACCTGATTTTTGAAGTTACATTGATTTCTACAGACACCCTGTAGGTTCTACGAAATCTTATTATACTTAAATTAAGGTACTCTATATACATGAAAGCGCAATGCCAGTTTGTTACCTCATATAATCCGGCGACCATAAATAAAATCCAAGCATTTTCCAGTTTCTGGAAGAAGTGGCATTACCACGCTCTCAAAGCCTTACTCAAACGGCTTTATTCGCGCACACCGCTATATACACAGGCGAGTTTAGGAACTTCGGTAATCAGCTTTAAGTGTTTCCACTGAAATTTATTCGAATGTCTAAAATAAATGGGCCGAATTCGAGCCGGAAGGATTTGAGTGCTTCGCAACTTCAAACTACGTTGGCCGTCACTTTTATAGAGCACCCGACTGAACTCGTCTGCGCATTTTGTCCTCTGCCGTTATGTATTGGGGAACTTCAGCACTAAAAAATATTTACATCGAGTTAGTCTAAATACCTGGATAGCATTGTTTTCATTTACCTCAGGCGAAAAAATTGGACTAGTCAAGCTCAGCATCCAAGAATAGAGTCATCCAACTGATGTTATATTGTGGAAACGATAATTTTAACTGAAGTGACGGAACTCTTGAGTCAAAACTGTACGTCTGTATGTGATTTATATCAGTTCTAAGACAACGGTCTGTCAACTGCGGTCTTCTACTCGTATTTTGCTATTATTAATAAGGGGGGTTACGAGAGATAGCAGATGTAGGTAGTTTTCTTCACTCATTCTGAGGTAGTTGTGCCGAACCTTTGGAAATATTTTAAATTTTGTTAGTAAGTTAACATGTGAATAAGCAGCCTTTTTTCTGAACCATTCTTTGCACCATTCCTTACGTTTATTTTTCATTATTTAAAATTAACAAACAAAGGACCACAAATAGCTAGGGCATTCGAATAATCTGACGACATGAAAAATGATTCATCGTCAGTTAAAAATGAACGTGTGAAGACAGAACGAAGGTCAGTTTTCTCTGACAGTTTACAGTGTTCAGTGAAAACTGTCAGTTAAAAGTGATCGTCTGTAGCCAGCATAAGATGTACCTATATATAATGAAGGTCGAGAGAACTACAATAGGTCCGGCAGTTTCGCAGTTGTATACGACAATACCCAATCCTAACAAACGCAAACTAATCTAATATCCAGAACATTCTACATCAGGTTGTTACTCCCATTCGGTAACCAGGGATTTTGTTTGATTAATCAATGCTATATCTGACTGACATAGCGCTTATTATTTCATTTTATAAAAAGCTTTGTGTTCGATCTTTACAATTAAACATTCTAAAACATGTAGAAGATATCAAATGGTTAAAAACTCTAGAATTTCAGTTTTCCGATAGATCACCTGGTAGTAATTTGGTTTTTTAGTTTTGAAGCCAAATCTATTGATAACTAGATTATATAAAACCGCTACGAGCAGAATAGTACAGCACCTTAAGCACCTTAAATGTAAACTGTCGACGAAGACTGATGTCAAGGTATGTATAGTATTTATTCATTTATTTATTTGCAAGAAAATTGCAAATAATGCCACCCCTAGAAGGCTACGACTTGTGGTGGGGTATAGGCGTACATTAGGTAATTACAATATCTCAGACACACTTTTATTTTAGATTTGTGTCAAATTTGATGGCGGTTGTGCGATCAGACAAAATTTTTAGTTAATGCACGAATATTTATAAAAGCACCACTTTTATTATAAGGTGCCCAGCTTTGATTGGCTCAAGCAAACATAGTGCAAAATGTCCAATAGGGCATATGGAAAAACCAGAAGCATAAGCCTAAGAAGCTGGCAGTAGTTCTGATATGAAAACGTGACATTTTAGAGCCGATTGGAATCACTGGGTCTAGAAATATACATATAATACAGGGTGTTTCATAAGTTGGGACTTTTCTTCATAGGGCATATAGCACTCGCCAAAAGGAGTCATTTTTCCTAGTAACATATATACGAAACTAGGGAGATTAAGATATTGACCGTTAATGAAATCCTCATTTGTAGTTCCGTCCCTGTGCGATTAGATCAAAACAGAGACAAAATCCGCAGATGTTTGTATCAGCGCGCGCTTGAGGTTTTTCGAATTGTTAGCAGGCACAACACTTGAAACTTCGCAGCGAACGAATAGTAATGCTGCTGCTTCACCGTACATTAGCTTTGTTATTTCAAAGGCAGTTGTTTCTAAAAAGGAAAGTGCCAACTTGTGTGAATACACTTCACATTACTTGTCACATAGACATTTACTAATTTCTAAGCTATGTATGACCTCCTTAGGACAATAACCATTTACAGAAGCACAACTATACAGTGTGGTCCTAAATATCATGTTCAAATGAAGGAAAAAATATTCTTTGGTGTATTTAAGGACTAAAATTTCAAATAAACGTAGGACCGCAAACGCTTCGCTACCGACTTATAGGGTCTTGATCTTTCAATATTTTTTCAGTTGTTTCTCAATAACGCCCTTAATTTTTAAGGTATTTATCTTGGAATATAAAATATGCAATAGGTGTTATAATTACACGTGTCAAATGGTTGCTAGAATCTACAGGGTGTTATTTTTCATAGGTCATGCCCCTTTTTTCTTAACCTTAACTTTTTTGCGTTGCAGGTAAATTCAAAAAAGCTAAATGATTTTTCCATCTTGTTTTATAAAGTTTTTGCCCTCTTACAACGTTTTTGTATCTCCAATCCTCATCGAGAAAAAAATATTAGATAGATGAAAATGTATTTAAAATATGGTCTAGTAGGCTATGGCTTCTTCATTTGTATAACTGTTCTATTTTTAAAGTTGACCAGTAGTATTCTAAATCGCATTTGTGTCGACAACTCTAGAGTTGCAACATGTAAAAGTATTCTAAGTAATAAGAAGTTCAGGGTATGCCCCCAAAAAAAATATCACCCTGTAGATTTTGCCAACCCCTTGATATGCGCAATTATGTAACTCGTATTGCGTTTCTTACATTCTAAATTTGAGCTAAATACCTCAACAAATGGGAGAGTTATCAAGAAAAATTAAAAAAAAAACATGAAAAATATTGAAACTTCAATACCCTGTAGATCGGTAAAAGAGCGTTTGCGGACCTATGGTAAGTTGAAATTTCAATTATAAAATTTCGTTTGTAAATGATATTCAGGAACACCCTGTGTATAAAATGGTATCTATGCAGTCAGGGAGGATCTTTTTAAAAAACTAAAACTAATTTAATTAAGCCAGATGATTTAAGGTTGATTCAATACAATTTAGCTTGGAAATTTAATCACTAGAGGACAGTTAAACTAAAGCACTTATTATATGTTTTTACAGTTTTTCTTCAAGAGCTGAAATATGTAATAAAATACTTAAAAAGGGAACTTTGGCACCCCACGGCTTTATGCATAACCATGTATATTTGAAATATCGACTGTTTGGCAGTAAACACCCTAAAATTCTTCTTATTACCTTTTTCATACTTTGAGTATTTTACCTGATAATAGGCTGTTTCACGACTTTTTTAAGGCTGAGGTAATTCTATCATGTACATGTAACATGTATCTGAAAAACATTTCGTAGTTCGCACAGCATTCGATTGGGGTTGTAAACAACTTTTGCCTCACAACCCTTTCCTTTGGGTTTCTGTAGACTAAAAATATTATCTCTCCTAACTCACCGGTATATTAGAAACTACCGGAAAAGCCATTTTGTAGATCTTTCGAAGAGAAAAGTATTATTTTAGTGACAGGAATACCAATATTTGCTTGTACCTCGAAATCTTTTTCTAGGTAGAAAATCAAATACAAGGACTCAGTCCACCGACAAAGTCGGTAAACAAACCTCCATCATTTCAATAAATGTTTACTTTGAGACGGGTGTACATAATTCATTGAAAAGGGGCAGAGACATACTTTACTTCTTGTTCTATAGATTACATTCACAGAAGCATTGTTGTCTTTCGCACTGTTTTATTTACTCAGTAATTCAGTACCCTTGTACAATATTGCTACGTGACTGAGCAATCGATTAGGGCTGTAAAGGAGTTTAAATAAATAATATCAATTCGCTTAATGAGTGAATTGGCATAGGGGTATAAATAAGATAACTTTGAACTGTGGAAATGATTACAGTGGAGCTCAAACTGAAAAATTAGAAATAAATGGTAGGCTCACTGAAGGATCACTTATACTCTAAGAGCCCGGTAAGTTTTTCTACCTTGAAGCGACCGACACTTTTGAAATCCAAATGTTGTCGGGGGGATGCTGCTTGAGGAGGAAGGGGTGAAAACTCCGCTTCGCAACGATTTTCGGAAAATAGCGTCGTTTTGGTAAGTGGCATCGACTGATTTGTGGAGAGAACAAATTCTGTATAATTTTATTTTTTTCATTTTTCGTTTGCGACCAAAAGTTTCCATTCTACAGTACCCAAAGTTAAGGGGTAGTTTGTGATTTTTACTAAAATCATAGTTTTATCGCGTGTTAGGTCGAAGAACGCTATCAAAAAGTTCTGTAACACTTTTTCTCCTAATAGGGTAACGTTTCTCATATTCCTGTTATCTGCAACTGACTAGATAACACGTTTCGGCTTGAAAAAAATGTACGAGAATTAGGAACACATAGCTGATACTGATACGACATGGTGGTGAGTTTTAAGCGTTGAAGTACAAAAAAACGTTTTGAAAGCATGTTATGATAGACCCTATAATACTTTCATAGATTCCACTTAGAAACTCTGAGACTCCCTGTATAGAGGTCCTATGAAGAGTGGAGGGCAAAGTTGCGAATAAAATAGGTTCGGACAGACACAGATTCTGCTCGGAATTGCAAAAGACAGAGAACGATTTTCTGAAGGTGTAGCCAACCTCCTGTAAGAGAACGGCGCCTTAAGAAGAAGAGTAAGGCTTAGTTCAGATGACGCGCGTTCGACGCGCGTTCGATTGACGCTTGTTTTGAAAATACGCATAATTAATTCAAGCTGTTCACATGGACGCGCGTACGACAAATTGTACGCGCGTATGACGCCACGCGCGTCAGTCAGCGGCGACGCGCGTATTGAAATACTAGACGTTCCCATTGCCTGTTCAGTTGGCACGCGTCTTTTCTAGCGTTCAGTCGACATACCTGGTGTTTCTTTGCAAAAATGTATTTCTCACGTATGCTATTGAAATGGAGACAGAAGGATTCAATACAGATGTTTTCATTGATGAAATTGAGAAGAGGCCTACGATTTGGCCTAGGAGAAACTGGTCCTAATGTTTTGCAAATGATAAAAACTTAGGATCGAGGTTTCGCAGGCTGGGATACAGTGTAAAGTATAAATTTGTAGAAAGTCTATTCCTTAAAATTGGGTGAACCCAGTGTGTCCTTTCCGTCCCGCGTCGTTTCTTCCTTCTATATGCTAACCAAACCCAAAGAGCTTCTCCTACATCCATTCTCATTAATAACAACAAATAAACTGACACTCGATTGCCTAGTCTCACTTTGTATAAAATTTGTACGAAGTCCTACGCATGTCATCTGAACACAGACGCAACAAACGTGCGCGACGCGCGTCGTACCCGCGTCATCTGAACTAAGCCTAAGTAGGGACAGTTAATCAGTCAGTAAGTATCGTATTTTATTCCAAACATTTTTTATATTTTAAGAAAGACTACAGCGCTAAAATCATAGCGCTATAAGCCAGAGAAAAATTTGCAGTATGAGCAGAAGTTTCATTAAACTCTGTTTCAGTCCTCAGGACCCCTAAAAATATCACCCCCACGCCTCTGATCGTATGACGTTAGCGCTATTTACTTAACCTGCTCCAGGGAAACAGTAATTTCAGGGGGAACTCGATCATTTATTAAAATCCGCGTGGGGAAATCGCTGATTGATTTCTGTTGTTACTGGCTGGCGCAACCGTGGATCGACAGAGCCCATGCCGGTTACGTAAACAGTTGCTTAATCCTTTTAAAGGGAAGTTTCAGCCAAACAGAGCATACCTAAACAGCATTTAGAGCGCTACGGTTTCAGAAACATGACGAAGAATTAGTTATGGTGCTTCGAAACACGTGAACTTCGTTACGAGTGCGTTGTTTACACAGGATGACTGGCAAGGTGCAATTAGACTATTACGCAGGAGTGCTCATCACGTATTTTGCAGCATTTTGAGTTAACTCTCAACTAACAGGTTACCGTTTTGTGGTCATAAATGTCTGAGAAATACCACACATGTTTTAATTAGGTTTCAAATAATATACAGGGTGTTCTATGACCAGTGGAAGGTAGCAGGCGACAGAAAGGGTCTGCCGGTGCGCCATCTGGTACCCGAAGGTAACGGCAAACCAAAGAAAATCGTTGCTAAACAGCAGCAGACTTCTTGGTGGAATGCCACGGCACGTCCGCTTGGCCACCAGAGAGCGCGGTTCTATATGCTGCTGTATATGAAAGCCGATATACGAGGGTTGCTCTATATCTCCGTCAATCCATCAGTACGCAGACAGCTGTTTCACGCTTACACTCACCTGCCCTTTTGATTTAACAGATGGCTCCTGCTAACAGATTTTGTCAACATCATAAGAAGCATTGTCCATTTTTGAAACAAGAAAATTAATAACAATAGTATAAATTTGCGAGTATACCTTAGTTCATCGGCTGATCCAGAGATGTTGTGTTAAGGGGCAGAAAAATTATCAAGAGAGTTTAGTTCTTTAGGATGTCTGAAAAAAAGTAAAATGTTTGTATCTGTACAATGTATGTGCGTATGTTGTTGCTATTTAGTGCTGTATTTCGTTGAGGATAATTATTGTCCTGCACGTATCCGTCCGAAGGAGCCCCCGCTTATGAGTAGTACTTCGACATAGCAAATGGTACCCAAAATATTGGAGATTCAGGAAAAATGAATTTTACAGGTCCAACCTTAAACAGCTACTAGTAGATACATTTGGCGATACGATTATACTAATCAAAATAATCAGTCATATAATCTGAAACCAATGGAGAGGTTAGGTACAGTTAAGATTATCAAAAAAATACCTATTTCTCTCTCCATTTTCTCCATTTTCAGTACACAAAATTAATGATAATTATCATAAGTATCCTCAGATCAACAGTTGCTTAGCCGTTATAATAATAATATATTCAACCACAAATCCTGATTTATTTAAAAAAAAATGAGTAAATGTGGGAGGCAGTTTCACTACCTGAAATTTAATCAGTATTGCAAAAAATGTAGTCAAGTTGATTGACTCAGTACTTCCCACACATTCCGATGATACCAGTTTTATTATTTTCCCACAGCATGAAACTATAGTCTATATGCCTCTGCAATCAAATCATCGCTCGCCCGACCGCAAAAAAGTGTTTTATTCTACTAGGTGCTTCTTTCACAGGTCAATGGACAATATATCATGAATACAACAAATTTTTGCGTTTTACAAACCCCCACCCCCGAACCACCCCAATGCTACCCCCAACCAAAAAAATGTAGCGATCATCAGTGCGAAGTCTGCTGCTGTTTAGCGGCGATTTTCTTTGGTTTGCCGTTACCTTCGGGTACCAGATGGCGCATTGGCAAAACCTTTCTTTCGCCTGCTCTCACATACTTCACATGTCTGGCAGACATGAAAAATCTAGGACTAAAACTTACCCATTTACAAGGGTTATTATTTCATGGGTCATGCCCCCTTTTCTTACCCTTAACCTTTTTGCGGTGCGCCGCAGGTAAATTCAAAAAATCTGAATGATTTTTCCATCTTGTTTTATAAAGTTTTTGCCATCTTACAAATCTTTATATCTCCAATCCTCATCGAGAAAAAAATAAAACCGCTCTGTTATTAGGTAGATGAAAATGTATTTGAAATATGGTCTAGTAGGATATGGCTTCATTTGTATAACTGTTTTGTTTTTAAAATTGACCAGTAGCATTTTAAATCGTATTTGTGTATGCCCCCTGCTGTTAAGCGGCGATTTTCTTTGGTTTGCCGTTACCTTCGGGTACCAGATGGCGCATCGGCAGAACCTTTCTGTCGCCTGCTCTCACATGCTTCACATGTCTCGTAGACATGAAAAATCTTATGCTCTCTATTTCCGTCAATCGACCTATGGCGCACTGATGATCGCTAATAAGCGTGAAACAGCTGTCTGCGTACTGGTGGATTGACGGAGATATAGTGCAACCCTCGTTCAGTGGAAGATACTTTGGGAGAAGACCATTTGTAACAAAAAAGATCATATAAAGTAGGCTTCGATTGTCAACTGTTTCAGAGATATTTTATCTTTCATTATTTGATTTTCAGCGATTTCGGCTTCTGGTTGGTTAATTTATGTCCGCCCGATTTTATGTAGCAAACTACTAAATACACAGTGTAGAAAAGCATACAATTTTTCGCCAAACGGTACTTTCATGGCACTGTAGCGTCATCTGAGAATCGTATTACAAGAGTTTGAAGTGACAAATAACTGCTCCTGGTAGTTTGTGTCTGATATAATTTTTGCGAATGTACGCCCGTAAGTTTAAAGCCAAAATTTCAGCAAAAGACAGAAAAAATATCTCCAAGTAAAGCCTGTGTTCAGTCCTAGAAAACAGCACTGTAAGATTTTGTTCGCAGATATTTTGTCTGTTATTTGTATTTAACCTTACGGGCATATATTTACTCAAATAATCAACAACAAATCATGTGAAAGATTTATTCGTCACTTTAAACTCTTGTGATATGATTCTTAGATGACGCTACAGTATTATAAAAGCACCTTCTGATAGAAAATTCCATGCCCTTCCACAATGTGTATTTGGTATTTCGCTGTATGAAATCTGTGGGCCGTTTAGCAAGTACGCGCCAAGGTGTGAAAATCAAAAAATAAATAAGAATTACATTTCTGAAACAGTTAGAAACCCCACCCTACTTTATATGACCTTTTTTGTTGGTAATGAGTCTTCTTTTAATTCAATCAATCAATTCTTAATGCAGATTTTTCGGAGATTTACAGTGCTGACACCGCCGAGCAAGCCTGTGGAATGTTTTATCGTATACTAGATGCGATATTTACTGCTACTGTTCCCTTAAAGATTAATAGATCAAGGAGATATCCCCAATGGTATACCAAAGAAATAATATTACTCATTAAAGCTAAAGAAGCAGCCTATAGGACATACAAAAAATGTAAGACTGACTATTATTATCAAAATTTTAGAAACGCTAGGGCTACGCTAAAAGACAAAATTAAAAACGAGTACCAAAATTTCTTAAATAGAACTGAAATGAACATACATTCTGATACATCTGAATTTTGGTCATTCATACAAACTAAAAAAGGACGCTCTCGGATACCAGGTATAATCAAGGACGGTGATACTTCTTATTCGACCCCAGCGACTGTTTTAGAGGCATTCTCAAACTATTTTCAAAGTGTTTATGCAACTCATAACGGGGTGCCAGATGACAGCCTCTACACTGTTGAGAATTTTGATGTTGATATTCATACTATACTGGAAAGTGATGTTGTCACTGCATCTAAAAAGCTTAAAAACAAATTAACTTCAGGTATAGACGGCATACCCAGTTTTCTCGTTAAAGACTGTATACACGTTCTTTCTAAACCTTTAACTTTTATCTTTAATAAGTCTATAGAAACTAAAACTTTTCCAGAAAGCTGGAAAATCGCTCGCGTAACTCCAGTATTTAAAAAGGGGGAACCTTCTGAGCTAAAGAATTACAGACCAATTTCCATCCTCTGTAATTTTTCAAAACTGTATGAGATTTGCATCTATAACCAAGTTTATTCCCAAGTAAAGGCTCGTATCAGTATCAATCAGCATGGTTTCATGAAAAACAGGTCATGTGATACTAATCTATGTTGTCTATCCCAATATGTCTGCCCTGCGCTCGATAATCTAGGGCAGGTCGACGTAGTTTACGTGGACTTCCAAAAAGCTTTTGACCAAATAGACCATGAAATTTTCCTACTCAAATTGAAAAAAATGGGATTCTCGACAAATTTAATACAGCTAATAACATCGTATCTAACAGGACGTCACCAATTTGTTGAGTATGAAGGCTTTCGGTCTGAAAAATACGTGGTGACCTCAGGTGTCCCACAAGGTTCAAATTTAGGCCCCCTATTCTTCTCACTGTTTATCGATGACCTTACGAAGTCAATAAAATGCCTAGGACTGAAATTCGCCGATGATTTCAAAATAGCAAATTTAATTGAGTCAGTTGAAGACTGCCATGTATTACAATCCCAGCTGGATATTGTGAACCTGTGGTGCGGCGTAAATGGGTTATCCCTTAACATATCCAAGTGTTTTATAGTTTCATACTGTCGCAAGAAAACTACCATACTGTTCGATTACCAAATAGATAACCGCATTTTAACTAGATGTGACGAAATTACGGATTTGGGTATCGTTTTTGATAAATGTTTTGAGTTTAAAACCCATATTAATAACATAGTTAATGCTGCTTCTAAAACTTTGGGCTTTATAATAAGAAACAGTAGGAAGTTCCAGAATCCAGAAACCATAAAGCTATTATATTTTAGCTTCGTCAGGTCCAAACTAGAGTATGGCTCTATAATTTGGCATCCGATCTACCAAGTAGACATATTAAGAATTGAGTCATTACAGAGAAGATTTCTCAAGTATCTTGCATTCAGAGTCGATGGTACCTATCCACCACAGGGTTATGACCACAATACTTTGTTAAGTAGATTCCAAGTTATATCTCTAGAAAATAGAAGGTTCAGGTTGGCCATTACCTTTTTATACAAACTTTTGCACAATCAAATAGACTGTATAGCTTTAGTCAATCAGATTCAATTTAGAGTACCTAGACTGAATGCTAGACACTCTGTAACCTTCCATTGCTTCAGACCGAGATCTAACTTACTAACCAGATGTCCGTTGTACTATTGTTGTAATTTATTTAATACACGTTGTGGAGGCTCGGATATTTTCCACGATGCCCTATCCTCTATAACAAATTGCTTAACCTAGTGATCCATAGAACAAATGACTCAACTTGTATACAATTGTATTTGTTGCATTTCTCGATTGAAATTTGGTATAAAAGTTATTTTTATATGTAGGAGTACGGTACTACTATTAATTAAGGTTAAACATACATATTTTCTTTACTATTAACTTAGTATTAGTTTATATTTAATATTTTCATACATATTTCTTACTAATTACTCTTTTTTTGTATTTCCTGTAAATGGGTGACTGTTGGAAATATAGAACTCTTTTTTTTTTAAAGTACCTTCCACTAGTCATAGGACGCCCTGTACAGTTATTATGTAAGTTACGTTAATTTGGGAGTCAAAAACAAATGTTGTAGGAAAATGTACCTTTGTTGTCCGAAATTTGATACATTTTTAGAGCTCCAGAATACAAATATCAATTGTGTCATACATTCTAACGGCTATGTTGCTATTTACATGGAACAAGTGACATTCTGTATTCTGGGTTTTGAATTTTTTCAATAGTTTCTATTCTTCTAGTCTCATCCTCTTCATTTATTAATCTATTATTAAGATTAGACAAAATCTATTCCATTACACTTTACTAGCCAGTAAATAAAACCTCGTTCATTGAAACTTGAAAAAAAAAAGAGTCAACTTTATCAATACTGTACCTCTCAAAAACACAAACTGTAAGCTTTTTAAATTATGGGATGGTCAGTGGCAATAATTGATCAGAAAATAGCCCCTGATAAGCCATTTCTATTTTCTCCTTCCAAAAGGACAGTTTGAATCAGGTTCCTCTAAAAGACCTGAATACAGATTACGCATTTCAGAGGTTTTTACATTTTTAGTTTTTCATCTTTACTTACTTTCTCGCACAATTTTTAAAGACCACACACAATTTCCAAACAAGAAATCCTTATTCTTAAAGGAATCCTTATTCATAAGGAATTTCTTATTTGTAAAAATATTCTTTAAAAACTATGAATTTCTTTCTTCTTAGCTGTGGTAATGACTTACCAAGTACAACCTGATACCACCAGGTTCTACATTTTGATGGTAATAGAGAGTATAGTGTGATTATGGTTTTTTTACTCCTTGAGCATTTTCCATTTTACTTATATGACATCCATCAAGTTTCTAATTTACGCACCGCCATAGAAATGTTGGATCCATCAACCGGTGATATGTCGCAATTATCCAGACCAAGAGCTCCTTCCAGAGCTATTTCTGCAAGAGTAACTGGCGAAGCGCGACCTGCGCCACTGCACTGCAGTTTACTGTTGCAGTTTGCTGCCAGGCAATCAATGCTTAATCTTTGGGTGGCACTAGGTACTTGGCCAGATTCGTTCTCGCCAATTACCTGGGGCTTCATCCTTCCTCTATTGCAAGTATGGAAGTGAATGGAGGAAAAATCCAAATGCTAAGGGCCACCTCAGTTTTATTGACGCCAGAAATCACTGTAAACGTAAAAAATTAAGAACAAGCTCCTCTCATGTCCTAGTTCGTCCAGAACATTCTGGTTTGTAGCTAAGGCTGTAAGTCAGAACTTTTCCTATTCGTCAATACCACCCTTGACGAGAGAAGACAAAACCATCGCTTCTGCTCTTAAAGAGAAATCAGACATCTTGGGGTAGCTCTTCGCAGCCAATTCTACTGTAGACTTTCAAGGAAGTACTCCGACCACCACCATAAGCGTGAACTCGAGAATGGCAGAGGTCAAATTTCAACATCGAGATGTAAAAAGCATCCTCCAAAAACTGAACACCAATAAAGCTACTGGTTCTGACCAAATTCCAGCCATTGTCCTTAAACGCTGTGCCGCTGAGCTTGCACCTATTCTTTGCAAGCTCTTCAAACTTTCGTACCAACGAGGCGAGTTTCCCGCTTCGTGGAAGATTGGCTGCGTACAACCCATCCCTAAGAAAGGCAAAAAACTGATCCCACCAATTATAGACCTGTGGCTCTTCTCAGAGCTCTCAGCATCATGTCTAAGCTTATGGAGACTGTCATTAACACACAGCTCCTGAAATACCTAAACAACAATAACATCATAAATGATCGCCAGTATGGCTTCCGTAACCACAGGTCTACAGGTGACCTCCTTGCCTACGTCACTCACTTGTGGAACGGAGCAATAGACAATCATGGCGAATCCCGTGTTGTTGCAGTTGATATATCGAAAGCTTTCGACAGACAGAGACATGACGGACTTCTGGTCAAGCTTGCTGCTTAAGGACTACCACATGGCCTGCGCCAGTGGCTGAATAGCTTTCTGAACGACCGATCTCTGATTGTTATAGTCGAGGGCTGTTCATCAGACGTATTTCCAATAAACGCCGGTGTTCCTCAGGGATATGTCCTATCCCCTACACTGTTTCTACTGTACATCAACGAGCTGCTGGAAATAACATCCAATCCAATCTACAGCTTCGCAGATGACAGCACATCAGTGTCGTGCATGGAACCAGGCAAGCCACTATCATCCCAGGAGACGGTACGTCGGCGACAGCAGCATGCCTTACAGGTCAACGCAGATATCAAAACAATTGTCGAGTGAGGATTAGCAAATAAAGTACAGTTCAACGTACAAAAAACTCAGGCAACAACACTTACAAAGAAGTCTCACGATGGCTTACCAACCGTGGAAATGGAGGGTCACCCCATAGTCGAATCACCTTCCGTCAAGCTTTTGGGAATCAACATCAACAATAACATGTCCTGGCACGACCACGTCGTCAGTATTGCTAAAACGGCATCCCAGAAGCTTGGAGTTTTGTTCCGCTGTAGGGAGTTGTATACACCAGAGCAACTGCTGCTGCTCTACAAGGCACAGATCCGACCAGGATGGGGATCCGCTCCGAAGCACTCTCTAAAGCTTCTGGACACTATCCAGAAAAGAGCGATTAGACTAATCGATACGCCTAACCTCACAAAGGACCTCCACAGCCTGGAACATCGAAGGGGGGTGGCTGACCTATCCCTGTTTTACAGATTCTATCACGGAAGATGTTCGAGTGAGCTCTCAGATAATAACTCCACAGGCCGTCCGAACTAGGAACACTAGAGAAGCTCTGCGAGCTCATCCTTACCAGGTCGAGGTCCTTACTCCCCGAACCACTCTCCTGGAGCATTCCTTCTTTTGGACAACTTCGACGCTGTGGAATCAGCTGCCGGGGAATTTGTTTCCCGACGGCTACAACCTGCAGCGTTTCAAATCTAACGTGAACTGATACTGGTCCTCTCGCAGCGCTTCTACAGCACCATAGGCTTTCAGCCTTTGCGGGAGGCCGACCATAAAAAAAATATATGCGCGTCTAACAAATGACAGTTTTCCTCATAAAGAATTCCATCAAATAATTCTGAGCAACATGAAAAGCCTATGCAAAGAACATCACTAATTACAGGAAAAATAGAAGTTTGTGGTTAAAATGTATGTGATCCATCACCACCATTCAGTAATTCAAGCCAAATGACCATTTTTGCTATACCCATAAGGATTAGTAGGCCTGAGCCCTAAATATCACTGATCTTTTTGTCACTGCTCTTGAAATAATTTCAAAAATTCACAAAAATTGACATTTTCACTTCTTATCATGTTCCTTAATTTAATTTTTTGTTTGTTTTTGAATAATAATAAATGTGATAAAGTTGTTTGTTCAAGTGCTTTTAAAAGCGCCTCTACCTATTACTGTTCAAAATAATATGCGACGTGCATCACCAAGGTCAAATAACTTGTCAATATTAAAGGCATTAAGGATAAATACAGTCAAAACTACATAACTTATTATTTTATTTTGGTTATTACAAAGTATTTTCAAAGTGCGCTCCTCTGCTTCTGATTGATGCAGATTCTAACCATAGCGATGCGAATCCGCATCTCTTCTCTCATTATCACAAAAGCATCAATCCCGTGAACCAAGTGCTCCATGTGAATAATTTCTAATTCACGTCCCCATCCATGGAAATCAAGTGGTGTGAATCTTCCGATTGACGATTGAGTAAGATGTTGTCCAGGTACTCTCTGAGTTTAAATGTATGCGGGACAGCCGTCATGCTGGAAGACGATTGGTCTATCGCCATTATAAAAAAAATTACAGGAGAGAAAATATCCATTTTTGTAAATGTTTCTACAAAAGTAATGATATAAAAAGGGCCGTTTTAGGCTCAGGTTTATTAATAAAATATCTTCGAAAGGGCCTTATCTATACGCCCACGAGGTTTGACTAATTGACCGGCACATTCACCAAATTTTGAACTTCTGCTCTAATTTAGGAGTTTTCTAATTATTGAACATAATCGTCAATAAATCCAGCTACCGATTTAAATAGGCATTAAAAACAAGGAATTCTATATATCTTCTGAGATCTTATATACTTTCAACCTAGGGGCTCCCTAAGGTTATCATACATTATTATTCCAGTTATCCCCGGTATGATGCACATCCACCATATTTCACAATTTCACGTTCATGTGGGATTATGAACAGTATAAATAATGCATACTGTGTATAATATTAGCTGGTTTACTATCGCATGTGGAGTCGGAAACCGTTCTATATATAGCGTTTAACAGTTGCCTGTTGCAAAATGTTATAAATGAATTAATGTACTCGCCTGAGATATGCGAAAATATATTTTGTACACCAGGATATAAAATCATTACTCTCTCAGATGGTGCAAGGCATCTCCACCATGTCCCATAGTAGGGGCAGGCCTCGCTACGTAAGGATACCTTTCTCTCTCTGGGCTGAGAGCGGCTGTGACGAAACCTATATAAAAGAATACTAGCATTTGCTGGGAGGCGGGTTTTTGTTACTAGCGCTGTGAGACGTGCAAAAGGTCCTCTTTCTTCCTCCTTCATTCATAGACTTTGCTTTCAACAAAATATATGGCAACTGTTCTAGCTTGTTCAGGAACGTCACTCATGAATTACCTGGTCTTGAGAGTGATAGCTTCGTAGTGGCGGGATAGATGTGATTCAAACATTCTTATATGCAATATAGTTCCATGGAATCCATATCCCAAATGGCTTTAAATTGCTGGCGGTCACATTTTATCAAGACCGACGCAGATAGTGAAATAATTGTTCTATGGCTATTCTCTTCCTCTTTCAAAAGAGTGATACACTACCCTGATGTGAAACTCACGTAAGATCTATGTATCGTCTCAATATATGCGTTTGTCGTATTTCTTAAAACGCTCGGCCACATTCATCAAATCTATTAACTGTCACATAATTCTCAACGTAAAAGTACGCATATTTGTTGCCTCAGGTCACCATACTGATTAGTGCTGCATACGCATTGTGTATGAGAAATGACAAAGTAGATATCTGAAATAAATAAGATGCTTGATATCAGCTAAAAAGTACTTATCTCCGATATTTACCCGTTAGATATTCCAAGCCCAATAACTCGAACAGATTATTATATTATCATCATCAAAATACATCGTTACTGAATACAGTCTAATATCATCAAACATCTGCTAGGAACTATATGTTTTGCAATGCATAACCTACTTAAAGCTTAGCAGTATTGTCCAATGCAGTTGCTACTAGATATTTACCAAATATTTATAGCACAGGTAACATGATAATTTTGGATACATAATATATGACACGTAAGGAGATCAATCGATAGTCTGCTAACTATGTAAATGAAGTACCAGAGCTGTCCCCCGCCAAGTGTCTAGATAAGCATTTATTGCCATGGCCATGTAGTACTTTCAGATTAGTGTCTCAGAGTCCCACCCTCCCATATTAACCAGAACAGTCAATATGCGACAAGCTCCAGATCAGACTGTGGTTGAGCCACTACTTGTACAATTGTGAATGTGACCGAAGTACATCCTAAAAACTTCTAGACTCGCTATCTGATAACAACCTCCACATTGAAACATGCAATAGGGGTTGCTGATCTGTCCATATTTTGCAGATTCTACAAGATACAATACCAAGAACGGACGTTGTTAGTAATTAAATGCTAGAAACGTACAAGTCGAACGGTACCACACCCAACTCTCTCACCCTGATAGAGAAAGGGTACTATCCCTTTCCGTCTTTTGTGCCTGTACTATGGAAGTTGTTCATTAGAGCTTTTTGAGACAGTAACGCTAAAAGCCTTCCAAAAGTTGATCACAAGAGTAATAAAGCAGTACTATACTCAGCAGGTCCAACTTCCAGTACCTTGAATATCTAAGATGTGTGTCCTCTATGTGTTGGGTGAGATTCAGCACCCGGCAAATGCAGCAGTTACCCGCAAGATACAAGTGGACTTTCACCAACTTCACACCTCTCTGACTCCCCCTTTATTAAATATGTGTTCTGTTGCCGACTTTGACTAGAACTTTGAGAATATAATAAGCTATTCTGATCTTTCCAGGACGCAGTCACGACAAGTCCTTCAAGCTGTTCCGGCTAGGTGAGCGGTCCTCGGCTGGGGTGAAACTGTTCGCAGAAACTGGCCGGGCCGACATCCTAGAAGAACAAAGCCAAGGAGAGGGGGGCGTATACGATGAGTTTAACGCCCCGCCCATATCGCAGGGGGTGGGACGGACCGAGGCGGAGTTCTTCGTTGACGGCAATCATTCCAGGGTGAGTATAGTGCTACATTAGACTGTAACTTTTCCCGAGGTTTTTTTCTCTCAGCTTTGAGCTGGAAATGCAACAGAGGGTTACGACCATAGCATATGCGGAAGACCTAGCCTTGGTGGTGGTCATCATCATAGTCACAATATCTTAATAGACATGTTGTGAACTCGCAAAATGCATTAAGTCGGAACTAGAGTATTGCCGACACAAATATTATCAATAGTTTTGAGAACTGTAGCTCGCCATAGTTCTCGATTTTCTGTCAGTTCAGTGGCGCTCTTGATACTCATATATAGCAACTGTTTCGTCGTATCCACCCAGCGTGTAGGGACCGGCCACGGCGCCGCCCACTCGGGGCGTGACCCTAAACTACAAGTTTCTCCAAATTATCGCTTGTGTGAATATGTCCGAAGAAATTAAGTATTCTCGTCGACACAATGGAGAATAAATAGCCTCTTTGGATTACCGAGCTCATCCAGAATGGAAACGTTAGTTCGATGCGCGGTATAAGAAACTCTCAGCATTCTCCTCCACATCCACATTTCAAAAGCATCTATGCGAGCTCGATCTGCCTTTTTAATAGTCCAAGTTTCCGAGGCATACAAAAATATGGAGAGCACAAGAGACTGTACCAGCGACATTTTGGTAGCTTTAGTGATGTTATGGTCACGCCATATTTTAGTAAGCTTTGTCATGGCCACCCATGCCGGTTGAATGCGCCGTCGAATCTCATTCTCACAGCTACCCGAATTGCCGATCAAAAAACCGAGGTACGCAAAACTTTAAACTACCTCACAACGGCCTATTGACTTTGTATCTCGATGATTGTCATGCTCTCTATCTACGATCACAATCTTGGTCTTGTTGTAGTTAATACCAAGACCATATGTTGCACTGTGTTGTTCTAAAATGTTTAATAGAGCTATTAGTTCTTCCTGAGAAGCAGCAATAAGGGTTGTATCGTCAGCAAATCTTAAGTTAGATATTTTGCTTCCGCCAATAGTTATACCACATTTCAGTTGTCCAGTACCTGTCTCATCACAAATTCAGAGTAAATGTTAAATGTGTTGGTGGTGGCAAGGAGCAAAAACGATCTTGAGGTAAAGGCTAACCGGGCAATTGAGAAAATCAGCTGTTGGATGAGGAGTAATGGGCTCGCGCTTGCCGCTGATAAAACAGAAGCGATTTTGCTGACAAAAAGGGGAGAAATTAACTCAATCTCATTTACCGTCGACGGGCAGGTCATACAACCAAAACCCGCCATAAAGTATCTGGGTGTATGGCTAGACCAAAAGCTAACGTTCGGTGAGCATGTCGGAAGAACGGTAGAAGAGGCAATGTCACTGGTATCAGCCCGATCTAGGATTATGCCGAATACAGGGGGATGCATAGCGAGTAGGAGAGCGGTTCTGAGCTCGGTGGCGTTCTCCACCATACTCTATGGAGTACCTGTGTGGAAGTCAGTTCTTTTAGTCAAAACGCACCACAAGAGATTGGACGTCGTCCACAGAAGCATAGCGATTCGAGTCGGCAGCGCATACAGTACCATCTCGGCATCCCCTCTATATAAAAAATCCTATAGCGTCAAGGGATAACATATCTGTTGTGCAAAGCACGCGTTCCCCATTTAAGGCTCTAAAGTCTCAACTGGCGAAAAGTTAACTCCAGAGGAGAGAT
Organism: Callosobruchus maculatus; assembly: GCA_951848785.1. Classification (NCBI taxonomy): domain Eukaryota; kingdom Metazoa; phylum Arthropoda; class Insecta; order Coleoptera; family Chrysomelidae; genus Callosobruchus; species Callosobruchus maculatus. The sequence goes on from CATOUR010000100.1 coordinate 8,208,869, forward strand.
GAATGGACTAATTTAAGATCCTTTCGACAGTGAATTGTCTAAGCGTTAAATAATAATAATTTAGAAAAAACGTAGCGATATGGTAATTGAAAGAACGAGAGTAGAAAGATAGGTCAAGGCACAGTAATTCCCTTACCTTGCTTTCGTAACGTGGTCTGGCGGCGTCTAGCAGGACAATCCTGGTTGCGGTCGGAGTTGGGGGGCCCCCTGATGCACTCCGTGGGTCTCCTAGGGCACTGGACCGTTGACTCCGATCTTAGCGGTGTGGCCGTAGTAAGGTTAGAGCGTTTAGCGGGGTAATATGTTATGCGGAACGGCGACTTGTGGCGACTGGTCAGCCATATTACACTCTTCATTTTTGACACGTATGGCTGCTTCCTTTTTAAGAAGAAAAAGGAGTGGCGTAGCTTGCGGGAGAAGGCAAAGGCAAAGGGAAAAAATGCCTTGACATCACGCCAGTAAGGTAATAATAAATTTATAACAAAAATAAATTTAACGCTTTGACTGAGAGCAGAAATAGTAAAAAAATATAAAAAAACGAAAATAAACGACATGGCCACAACAATATCCCTTTCGGTATTGCTGATGTACACTGAAGCCAATGTGAGAAAGATATGAATGGAATGAAGGTGCTTGCTAACTCCGCAAGAGGGAGATAAATTCAAACATTTGGGTCACAGAAAAATCGGAAAAATGAAGGGTACCGGCTGGATTCGAACCAGCGTCTCCGGCTTTCTAGGCCACTACACTACGGTCGCCCGTATTGCAGCCGATATACCGCGTCGACGACTTGATATCGAATCCGTCGACCCCCACCACTCCCCCGTATTTCTCTGCGAAGTCTCCAGAGTCTCCAGAGTCATCCAGAGAGATCTAGTCGGCTGTTGGGTGAGTGTGAATCTCTCACCGCTATTTGCTCGACAGCTCTCTTTCTTATTGAAACAACGACTACTCAGTCGGCGAGGATTTCGTGGAATGAAGGTGCTTGCTTACTCCGCAAGAGGGAGATAAATTCAAACATTCGGATTGGATATCAAGTCGTCGACGCGGTATATCGGCTGCCATACGGGCGACCGTAGTGTAGTTGGTAGAGCGTCAGCCTAGAAAGCCGGAGACGCTGGTTCGAATCCAGCCGGTACCCCTCATTTTTTCGATTTTTCTGTGAACCAAATGTTTGAAAGATATGAATGTTTATACCTAGATATTATTAGATGTAACGGGTACAGCCATAAAGGCGGGTAAATATTCGATTATGCTGTTTTATTATGGCTTTTTGAGTTAAAAAAAGCTCTGCAGTACTTTGTCCCAAAATCCGAAGAACCTTTTCTACTAAATAGTAATTCAAAGCAGATATCACCAAGGTTTCACACAGTTTTTTCATCATCCTGAAATTTAGCAGGAAGCTACTTGCATACAGGCTGCGTAAATGCAAATATGTTTTTTGTGCATCGGAGAACCACAGTTTGACATCGAGCTCTACACCAAATGTTTGTGCTCTAATTTTGCGATACAATTGCTTGTTGTTGATTTTAAAATCAACTGGTAACAAAATGCTAGGAGCTCACGAGTCGAATTACAACCCTCCTCACCTCTCTCTCGTCCTTTATGTCGGATCCTGTACAATACGCTTAAATTTGAATCGTCCTTGTATTTGGAACCGATGTGTCAATGCTGCCAATCGATAAGTCCATTTCTGGCTGGTGCCATGTACCGTGCAGCCGATCAGCTACAACCGCACCAGCTACAGAAATAGATTACTTTTTAATCGGTTTACTCGCTCCTAATTAAGGATCGTAATTGAGCCAGATTGCGCTGCAACGGCTACAAATTTTGAATCTGATGATATTTCGACTGATGAGGTACTTCAAGTTGCACCGTGCAGAATAGATAGAATGTAAGAAGGCAGAGCAGATAGAATGTAAGAAGGCAGAGCAGAGAAAGTAGAATGTTTTGTTACACATTCGGGTCTTCATTCAATTATACCATATCTTCCTATACAGGGTTTAATGACAAAACACGAACATAAATATGACATAAGATATGCATGTAATGTTGTACCAAAAGCAAGAAAAAATACTTTATTACGATGTCATACATTTCTTGCTCCAAGACTATACAATGAGATACCAGAAAGCATAAAATGTCTAGTGCCTTTGAATTTATTCAAGAATGGTTTAAAACAATGGATAGTAAATAAAAATCGCATTAAAATTCACCAACTTGTAGACATATGTAAACTCACTAAAGAATCTTCCCAATAAATTCACCACAGGAAGTGATATGATTCCTAGTTTTTTAGTAAGAGATGGGGCATTTGTGTTTGTGAAGCCTTTACTAAGTATATTCAATTGTGCAGTAAGGTCAGGTGTGTTCCCGGATAAATGGAAAATTGCAAAAATATGTCCAATCTTTAAATCTGGTGATACTGCTAATATTGCAAACTATAGGGGCATATCAATTCTAAATAACTTTTCTAAAGTATTTGAAATGACACTGTATCGTCTTATTTATTTCCAGACCAGTCACTTAATATCAGACTCTCAACATGGATTTATGAAGGGCCGTTCAACTATTACAAATTTAGTTGAAATATCTCAAACCCTAGCGGAAGCTTTGGATGATAGAGGTCAGGTAGATGTCATTTACACAGACTTTTCCAAAGCTTTCGATAAAATTGATCACTCAATATTATTATATAAGTTGGAGTTGTACGGCTTTGACAAAAATTTGGTGAAAATATTCATTTCATATCTAGATAACAGAACAAATTATGTTTGTTACAATGGTTTCAGAGCAGCACATTACATCGCAACATCCGGCGTACCTCAAGGGGCAAACCTAGAGCCATTACTCTTTCTGCTATTCATAAACGATCTCTCAAATGACTTAACCTCCCATCATCTTCTTTTTGCAGATGATTTAAAGCTCTTCACTCGTATTAATAGTTTGCAGGACTGTCTCGAATTACAAAACGATATAAACAAAATTGGGGAATGGTGTGAGGTTAATAAACTACTCATGAATGTTTCGAAATGTAAAATTTGCACATTTACGCGAAGATCATTGTACATAGATTTCCAATACAGCTTAAATTCTACCGCACTAGAGCGTGTTACTGAAGTGAAGGACCTGGGGGTATTATTTGATGCAAAGCTCACCTTCATCTATCATATCCAGAATGCACTGTCATCTGCTAGTAAATCTTTTGGCTTCCTGGTTAGAAACTGTAAATATTTCTCGAACACGGCAACACTAAAAACCCTCTATTTTTCAATGGTCCGCTCAAAACTTGAATATGCTTCGGTAATATGGTGCCCTTATTATCAGACTCATTCTCACCACATCGAAAATATTCAACGTAAATTTCTAAAGTACATGTCCTTTAAAGTAGATGGTGTTTATCCGGAGAGAGGCTGTGATCATATGGTGTTGTTATCTAGATTTGAAGTTGAACCGCTTGAACTAAGGAGACATATAAGTGCTCTGATCTTCCTTCACAAACTGGTTAATAATGAGATAAACTCCCCAAATCTTTTATCAAAATTAGATTTTCGTGTGCCAGCTCGACCTTCAAGGCAGAATTCTACTTTTTTCTTGAACACCGCGAAAACGAATATGCTGTTAAGTTCTCCTGTATATGGTATGTGTTCCAAGTTTAATTTGATCGCTGACAATTGTGATATTAATTTCACCAGTATTAAGGAATTGAGAAAATCATTTTCTATGTTGTACTTTATCAACTTTGCCATGTAGTTTTTTACTTATGTTTATTTTTTGTTATAATCAAGGCTGTAGCCTGTTTTTTTTCTATTTTTCTATTTTCTATTTTTTATGTTTGTTTAGTTTATATGTACAGTTCTCGTGTACAATGGAGATTCACTTGAATTGTCCTATTATTGGAATTTATATATTCTGTTGGGCAATAAAGATTATTATTATTATTATTATTATTATTATTAATACCTATTATTACTAATATATATAGAATACATAATATTTAAATATAAATATTCCTGAATTAACCCTTATTTGTTGTTTCTATTTTATAATAATTACCTTATTGTACCCAAGCACAAGTTTTTAACTTTTTTGGGGCACTTGTTGTTTATTGTATTTGATTTATTTTATATTTACAATAAACGCTATACTAATACTAATACTAATTCGACGTGATCCTGTCGGAATATGATAGAAGAGCTAAAATATAATATGCATGGACAAAAATCTTTTTTTTTGAGATTTCTCAATTTTAACGGAAATTGTTAGGTACCCAAAATTTGGCATGTTTGTCTAAAAAATGAAAAACCTACGTTCAAAAACAATAACATGTTCAGTTCACTTATTTTTGTTCAATACGCTTACATTAATTCAATCACATCGCAAATAGATGAAAAGGTACGATGCTTCAGATAAAAACAGATATTGAGGAAAATCAAATAATTCTCATTTTTCATTTTCGTTCCAACAGAATCATATCTAGCTCAAAATATTGCACGTCATCATCATCATAGTCACAATGTCTTAACAGACATGTTGTGAATTCGTAAAATGCAGTAGTTTCCCATTTGCTTTCTGCATCCTCATGTCGTTGACCAGATGTATTTACTAGTTCATCCGCCTTTAGGGACAATTTCTCACTCCAAGGACAAGAAGGTGTCCTGACTCTCCTCAACTCGTTCACCCAAAGCTGTTGGTTCAGAAGAGGTTACTGGTTATACCGTCAGTAGTTCGGTTCCCTTTAGTCGCCTTTTACGACACGCAGGATATACGATGGGAGATATTGTAACGCGCCCCCACACGGGGGACTCTGCACGTACAAACCACTAAAAAAACTTGCCTATAATATCAGCTTCTCAAAAAAGTATAAATGTCGAATTGAAAACTACATTCAGGAACATAGCCAGGACTTAAGTTCGGGGGACTGAGACTAGTGGCTGAGTCATCAACCACCTATTATCCTCATGGTGATAAAATTTTTTCTGGAGAGGGTGTAATACATCATTAAAACGGACAGTGTTCTCTTGATCCGCCGAATTTAAGTCCTGGCTACACTCCTGAATGTAGGTTTTCTCTTCGATATTTTTACCTTTTTGAGAAGCTGAGATTATGGGAAAATTTTTCTAGTGGTTTATATGTGCAGCGTCTTGGCAATATTTAGAGCTAGGTATGATTCTCTTGAAACGAAATCGGGAATTATTTTATTTTTCTCAATACCTATCTGTGTCGTACCTTTTCATGATTTAGACAAACATACCAGATTTTAGGTAATTATTAGAATTCCGTTAAAAGAAATATATGTTTATCACCACGTAGTTATGGATCACCCTGTTTAAATAAAAATATTTTCTTAGTAGCAGCATATCCTTAGATATAACTTTTATATACAACTTTTTTTGCTTTCTTTTACAGTAGTGGAGTTATCGAAGGATCCGGTACTAAAAACTCACCCTGTATGTTTACAAGATTAAAAGAATTATTTAATTGAGAATTTCTTTTTATGTGTGTATGTCTGCACCAATTTGTTGAAAGAATCAAATGCGATGCAATTGCTTTTGAGCTAAGTAAGTAAGTATCAAGAAGCTCCCTCGTGCCGGCATTTAATTCTGTCTTCGATAGGCGGCCATTTTGGGATGCCATGTTTATTCATAATTCAAGCGCTGTCTAATTCCTTAAATAACATTTACTTTACAAGCTTTTATACCGCATGTCACTTTTGCAATACGGAAGTTCAAAATTCAAATGTCGGCTTATTATAAATTTATGCGTGCCACCCACTTTTTTTCAGATTTTATCAGGGCACGTATGCCACATTTTCCTCTTTCTAATGATAGGTCATTTGAACATGTGACGGTAATTCGATTGAAAAAAGGTTTCAATTAATATTTCCTACAGGCTTTCATCACCGTAACAAGTCACGCAGGTTTCGAGAAAATTGATTTTTATTTTTAAACAATATTTTATACTAGTTTTAGTAGTGAGGGTGGTTAGGGTTCACGGTTCAGTTGCCCTAATAGTTGCCGCTAAACCTTAAGGCTTATTGTGCACCTCCAGTAAAGGGGATCAGACAGACTATGTTCTCCTGTCTTTCCTCTTGTCCTACATTCAGATAGGAGTTTCTGCTTTCGCTGAAGGCAGGACAGTCGAAGGTAACGATCTTAGCTGTTGCCCCTGGCTCACTGCACTACCTGCGTAAAGGCTTTGTCACATCGATCTCCAACTTTTGCGGGTATGCACTAAACGTCCAATGCACTTAACGTCCACAAGGGCCAGTTTGGATTACTTTTTGAATTCTGCACTTTAAAATGATGAAATAAAGTAAAAATCAGTAGGTTTAGAGATAGTATAACATGACATTCGTGTTTAGGACCTAACAAAATTATTGTAATACACACCAGTATACATTTTTTTTTATAGCAGGGGGTTGTGTCCCCTGGCACTACCCGGTTCCAACAATGTCCCTACAGTGGAAATATCTACTTGATAATTATTGGTGGTGGTGCCATATACAATAGGAAATCACTGAATTGTACACTGTACAGAGGTATGCGTATACAATTGTTTAGAGGCATTTATTTTCATTTGATACAGACTGCAATCAATCCTTTTAGTAAAATAAATATGAAATAATTTAAACAGCATCCATGTCGAATAAGGTGAATAACCCGGTATATACATAACGTAAATCACCGTCACCCATTTCCGTCGCTCTGTCTGTCCATTGGCGTTCCTAATAACCGCCTTATGGATTGTAATGGAATTGGGGTCGTAGTAATTAATGCTGAGCTATGATTTTGAAGAGACAGGTATTGAACAACTGGAATGGCGGTATAACTATTGGCGTTAGCAAACTATCTAACTTAAGATTTGCTGACGATACAACCCTTATTGCTGCTTTTCAGGAAGAACTAGTAGCCCTATTGAACGCTTTAGAACAACACAGTGCAGCATATGGTCTTGGTATTAACTACAACAAGACCAAGGTTATTATCGTAGATAGAGAGCATGACAATCATCGAGAAATAAAGTCGATGGGCCGTTTTTCAAAGTTTTGTGTACCTCGGTTCTTTGATCGACAATTCAGGTAGCTATGAGAATGAGATTCGACGGCGCATTCAACAGGCACGGGTGGCCATGACAAAGCTTACTGAAATATGGCGTGACCGTACACTAAAGCTTCCAAAATGTCACTGGTTCAGTCTCTTGTGTTCTCCATATTTTTGTATGCCTCGGAAACTTGGACTGTTAAAAGGCAGATCGAGCTCGCATAGATGCTTTTGAAATGTGGACGTGGAGGAGAATGCTGAGAATTCCTTATACCGCCCATCGAACTAATGTTTCCATACTGGATGAGCTCGGTAATCCAAAGAGACTATCCTCCATTGTGTCGATGAAAATGCTTACATTCTTCGAATATATTCACAGAAGCGATAGTATGGAGAAACTTGTAGTTCAAGGTCACGCCCCGAGTGGGTGGCGCCGTGGCCGTTCCCCTACACACTGGGTGGATACGACGAAACAGTTGCTAGATATGAGTATCAAGAGCGCCACTGAACTGACAGTAAATTGCGAACTATGGCGAGCTACAGTTCTCAAAACTATTGATAATATTCGTGTCAGCAATACTCTGGCTCCGACTTAATGCATTCTACGAGTTCACAACATGTCTGTTAAGACATTGTGACTATGACGATGATGATGATTTTGAATGTCGGTGCAACAGCGGCGGAGTAAAACTTCGTTTTCAAGCGTTTTAGGGGTCCCTCATCAATTTCTACTTTTTTCTAGGTGGGGATGAAATTGGAGTGGTGGGGGGGGGATAGGGCGTTGTAAAACTGAAAAATCCGTTGTATTTATAATTGGCTGTTCATTGGCCTGTGAAAGGAAGACTTAGCAGCATATAATACACTTTTTTAGGTCTATCCATCCGAACATTGCCTTGTCTATTACAGAAAAGAATGGACTTACTGATGTATACATAAATGTATTCAAAAGTTATCACCATGTTAATATCCAACTTTTCCTTATCCTAACTTATCCACTTTTTTAGGTCTATCCATCCGAACATTGCCTTGTCTATTACAGAAAAGAATGGACTTACTGATGTATACATAAATGTATTCAAAAGTTATCACCATGTTAATATCCAAATCGCTTTCGAATGAACGTACTGTATATCAAAAAGTAAAATGTAATGTATCAAAAGTTATGTTTTTTACATCGCTAGATAAAAAATATTCTCTAGTATGTATACGAGTTGTAACTCGGCCGTGAAAAATGTCGGCGACTTATGGGTTGGTATTGATCTCCGACCACGTTCGATTTAGATCGATCTAGGGAGTGTCTTAGGTGGTGGGTCCGTTCCCGCGCAGTTCTAGGCGGCACCAGTACTACCAGTACCAATCTGGAGGTCGTGGGTTCGAGTCCGCCGAATTTTTCCGACATTTCTTGGTACGAATTTAAATAGATAAAATTATGTTGCTACCTTATACGTCAACTCACGCAAAAGAAACGAATAACCTTTTTGAAAAAAAAATGTCAAAATAGTCTTAACGTCACTTCCTAATTTTAAGTTTAAAACGATGATATCACCCACCACATTGAAGAAGAATGCATCCTGCAAGCCGAGATAGATCCATTGAAGGTCATGAAGAGCAGTAGGAAGAGCTGGATAACCATAACAGTATAAGAGGGGCAGCAGTGAATAGGTTAGCCAAATTTCAATGTCTTCTTCTTCTTCTTCTTCTTCTTCCTCTTCTTCTTCTTCTTCTTCTTCTTCTTCTTCTTCTTCTTCTTCTTCGTATGACTAGGATTTCTCTTGTTTGTCTGCCTCTTATTTTGTCTCTGTTGTTGACGTTGTTGTTGGCATCAAATTATCTTCTCTTTGGCCGTCCTGTAGGTCTTCGATTGTATGATTTGTTATTTTTACATATGTGAGCCAATCTGTTGGGTCTCATTCTACTTACATGTTCGTCCCATTCTTTCTTCCGTGTTTTTATCCATTTATTCATGCTGTTAATGTTGCATTGTTCTCGTATGTTTTTATTTGTTTGTCTGTCTCTGAGAATTATTCCCATAATTGATCTTAGTGTCTTCATTCCTATGCTGTTGAACATTTGTTTTGTTCTCTTTGTGTCTGCTCGTGTTTCTGCCGCATATGTTAGAATTGGTCGCATCGTTATTTTATATACTTTAATCTTGCTTTCTGTAGACATATATTTGTTCTTCCATACAGTTTCTCCTTAAACATCCACTAACCCTACCTTTTCTTGTTTGTTCTGTTGGCCTTGTTCATATCATCGATTATACTAATTAGTTGCTTATTGACCCTTTGTGTTTCCAGTAATCTCAAGATATCACCTCTTTTGATTCGATCGAATGCACTCTTTAGGTCTACAAAACAAATATATGCCGGCTTATTATATTCTATCGACTTCACTATTTGTCTAACAATGAACGTTGCATCTATGGTACTGCGGTTTTTTCTACATCCTTGCTGTTCTTCGGCTATATCTATTTGTTCCTTTCCTTTATTGTTTCAGCGTACTGTTCATTAAGCTGATCCCTCGGTAGTTTCCGGGATTCGTTCTATCTCCTTTTTTTTAGTTTAGTTTTTAGCAATTTCAATGTATATTTCAAAATTCCAATGCCTCATACAAGGCGTAGCCTTCGAGGTGACAGTATTTGTACCGTATGACAATAGTACAAATAAAGAACGAATGAGAGAAAAAAATTACTAGATAAGAAGACTAGAAGAAGCAAAGGGCAGATCTTGGTAGAAAAACGAAAAAGGTTCAAGAAAAATTCGTAGGAGTCACATTATTGTAAGGAAGCTGTCTCACCACCACCCGAAGAGCATAGTATGAATTTGACAGCAATGTGACACCAAATAATTTCGTGATATCAGAAGCCATGAAAAAATACGTAGGCACGAATTTTGCGTCTACTTCTCCTACAGTTACAACCTAATTTCATAGTTTTTAATCATGTGTCATTTTTGTATAAAATACTACCATTATTTGTTACTTCGGTCATTACGCTGGTTGTTGCAGATAGCTTGATAATTAAACTAATTGCACGTATTTGATCATAGGACGGGATCTGATTTATTTCATTAATATATAATCGTAAACCTTTCAATACGATTCAGGTTCATTATAGTAAAAGGATTGATTACAGTCGTTATTAATTGAAAACGTGCATCTAATAATTGGATATACACGCCATTGTTTGTACTGAATTCAGTTAATTATTGTATATGTATTTTGCAATGCACAATTAATTTGGATCATGATTTAATCATTTCCAATGGACGCTGAGATAGAATCAGATAAAAAATACGAATCATTAATTCCTTAATATACGTTGCTCCTCCTCAATGTCCCTCTTCGCTTTTATTTTATGAACGGGTCAACTCAGAGAACTGAAACTTGAGACAATGGAAATGATGCATATATGCTATACCCTGGAGTAAAATTGACAGATGAATCTCTCAAGATAGAGACTTTATTCATCCGACTCTCCCAAATACATATTGGCGCCAAAATTTTAAAATCCCAAGGAAATATATATCTTGTATTACTCGCTTGAAACTTGGCCATGGTATCTTCCCAGCACATCTCGCGAGACTCAACTTGAACTCGTCTGGTCTTTGTAATGTCTGCAATGTCTATGGAGATCTCGATGATCTCTTTTTTGGTTGCTCTAAATTTTTACCCCATTCCAATGCACTTTATGCCGACTTGGTTAAGTGCGGTTTATCTGCCCCCTTGAACACCTCACATATACTTTTGCTTAGTAGAGGTGACGTGCTTCTCTGTATCATCAAATTTATAAAAAATTCTGGTATCACAATTTATTGTTTTTTTCCCAATTTCTGTTTTGCTAGTACTCCTCTGTTTTATCCCTTTTATGTGTATTAAAACCTTCCCCGTCCTGTCTAACCGAAGGCCTAATTGATGTGTGTGAAAGTTTGAAATGCCTTGCCGGGCCCCTAGGCCAGAAGAATGTGTGCCCCTGTCTAACCCACGTCCCCTTCCTTCCTAGATTTGTTCAAATAAATGTCGATATTGTTTTTAATTTCACCCCTTTCTTTTGTAACTGAGTGCTTGGTCTTTGAGTCTTCTTCCTATGGCTCATGAAAACTATATAAGCCACTCATCTGAACTTTTCAGAACTTCCGCAATATATCTTTCTCACTTAATCTTTTATACTTCTAGACACCAGAGTATTCTGTTTTTCACTAAATAGTCAATTAAATGCCTTACACAAGACACAGGGTATTCGCTTCGAAACCAACAGAGCAGGGTATTCGCTTCGAAAACCAATTAACTTATTTGCCACTTTTTACTTCCCACAGGGAAGTATTGTGATCGCAAAAATTTTCGATTTTGAGATAATACGCTTTTTGGGCGTTTCATAATGTCTACATAACGAAAATCCACGTCACTCATTTCCGTCTGTCGGTCTGTCCGTCTGTACGCGTTTTTCTAGCCTCGTAATCTCAGTAACCGCTGCATGGATGGTAATGAAATTTGGGCAGCGGTATGCTGTGGGGTCGTAGTAGGTAATGGTCCTGTAATTTTGAAAATCGGTGCATGGATGGTGGAGTAATTGGCAAACAACAAAAAAAATACATATTCCTCAAACTCCGTCTTTAGGTGTTTTAGAGGTTGCTGATCATTTTCTACTTTTTTGACTCGTGGTGAAATTGGGGTGGTTGGGGGGTGAGGGGTTGTAAAACTGAAAAAATTGTTGTATACATAATAGGCTATCCACTAACCTGTGAAATAAAGACCTAGCTTCATAATACACTTTTTAAAGTCCATCCGAACATTGCCTTGGCTATTACAGAAACCAAGGGACTTAGAATTGTCTGACGTATACATGCGAGTATTCCTTCTGATTGTTCTGTTTTGTGTAACGTGGAAAGCATTGGATTGATTTCAATGAAATTTTTACACAGTACTACCGTGGCGAGAATGGAAAATGTTTATGATTTTTAGAAATCGTATCAGTGGCGGTGCAGCAATAATAAAAAAAACTAAAAATATAAAAATCGTTCAAACTTAGCTTTTATGCGATTTGGGGGTTCCTGATCGTTTCGATTCGTCCAGTTGAAGCTTCGCGAGTAAAAACTGTGTCGTACTAGTTCCTGCGGAAAGATATGGAAGAATCTTTTTACGAGATTTTTTGCGTTGGATGTTTTTTGCGGGCGGGCAGGAGATGATTTGGTTGCAAAGGGATCACAGACTATAGTTTCATGCAATGGGAAAATAATAAATAGTATCACCGTTATGTGTGGGAAGTACTGAGTCAATCAACTTGACTCCATTTTAATAGGTATCATTGATCTTGCTGTAAATAGTAACAGCGTTATATGTGAGGGATTTCATAGATCAAAATCTTATTGATTGCATAGAAAGTATTACCAGAAAATGTGTCAAATTGTAAATGAAGATTCTGCACCGTACAGAACCTGCGAATAATTTGAGTTAAATGCCGAGCATTTGTCCACGATTGCACGGGACATCCTCAGGGCACTATGATGACTGAGACTATTCTTAGCACTTGCCTAACCTTTATGAATACCTAAGCTCGGGTGTGGTAAAGTTGTTAGCTGACCGGTATGGTCAACTGTCATTAGCTAGTATCGATTTAAATGATGGGTATGTATGTGTATGTATCAATATGATGCTACAGGACATAAAATAAATTTCCAACTTGCAAAGATAACTGCAAAAGCCCCACATTCTTCTTAAAGGGAGGTTCCAGGGGTCACTGAAGTGAAAAACTCAAATAAACAAAATCTGGATTGCTGCATCTACCTGCCTAAACCCTAGAAATTCCAGTTTAGCAATAATAATCTACGTCATCAACATCGATACCCAACTAGTATCCTCCTCGAGATTGGTTATATACAGGTTAGTAAAGTGCTACGGGTAGTCTAAGTTCTCATAGTGTACCTAGCTCCGTTTCATAAAAGTTCAGTCCGAGCTCTTTTATTTTAATACATCAGCCCTATAACATGTCAGCTAATTGCTCCTGCCTATCAATATACGGAGCTCAGTTATTCAAACTTCCAAAACCCTAAAATAAACGAGCTTCATCCGATTATCACCTAAAAACAACAACAACGCTTCAGCGGTTAAGTTTTCTCCAAGGGTACACTGTGGAGGTCCCTTATCTGTGATACACTCAGAAAAACCTCGATGACACTGATGAATGGATTTTTTCTGCAGCCCACCGCACGTCGATGGCTTTACCCCTTGCCTTTTCTCCCTTTTTTTTTGAATTATGCTTTAGAAGATAGAGTGCTTAAGTTGCGATTACGTCCCTTACAAGAACTACCACTTATCGCTGTCACACCAGATATTTCTGTTTTTCTGCTTCTTGGGGGTCTAGCATGACGATGCGGACGTGACTAGACAATATCGTTAATGCGTTGACTGAGGATCAGTGGAGAAATTGCGAAGAAATAGGTACAAGGCGAGCCAAGCCCAACGCCTCGGACTCTTGTGACTAAACTATTTCGCTTTGCAGGAAAAAGACTGCTTGAGTATATGCATGTCGAGTTGGAATACATTTTAAAAATAATGGCTTTCATACAGGATGTCTAAAAAAGCGTGATTTATTGGTCAATTCTACACCTTTACTAGCTGTAGTTTTAAAGGATCAAATTACATTTCTAAAGCGTCAATTATAAATTCAAATAGTTAAGTGAATTTTATGAAGCATCAAATGTAGTTTCAAACAATCAATCGTAAATTCTAATGCATCAGATTAATGTTCAAAAAAGTCAAATTAAAGTTTTAAGTCATCAATTGTAGTTTTTATGGTGTTAATTCGATATTATAGAATGCCTGAGGTCAGCATAGTCCAAAATAAAATGAAATAAGGTAAAACGTAACAAAGCTATTTCGCATTACTATATTGATTTCTTGAAAGTTATTGTGCAAGTCATTCATATCTACACACATGCATAATTCTAATGGCCCATAAAGACAGGGGGGAATTATTTGCGATCCCATTTACTCTATCTCGAATCTCAAATAGCTCTGTACAGGGTGACCTAATAAGAATGGACGCCGGCAATATCTCGGTAACCGCTAATCATATAACTTCGAGAAAAAAATATTATTAGGTAAATCGGCTAAGAGAAATCGCTGGAAATTATTTTCAACTTCCGCAAGTGGCTGCTAGGGGGCGCAACTGTTACGGTGAATCAGAAAAACGGCTTTTTCGCAAAAAATATGCAAGTAAAGGTATATTATAAATTCAAACATCATATAGGCAGGACAATTTTCGATTTTTTTTGTCAATAGTTTTTTACCCTATCTTGTAAGATATAGTAGTGGGGGAATGTCAAAAAAGTTTTTCTGTAAATGGCCATAACTTTGGAATAAGTTAACAGAATTAAACAAGCTCGGTCTCTTTTGAAAGAGCTTTTCTCACCTAATAATATGTTATATAAAAGTTATCCAAATTTACCTTGACTTAGTAGCTACAGGGCGGTATTTCACATTATAACAATTCTTACGCATTATTACAAACATTTCAAATAGTATGGAATATCTATTTTAACGCAAATATATAGAGGACAAAATTCTTAAAAAGTCAGTGCAAGTCTCAACCTCCTATCTATTTTAAAACCGGAGATATCAATAAAACAAGTATTATGACAAGTGTGCTGTGAGATTCAGTTAGTTGTTTTCTTCCTTCTGAACAAGTTTTTGTTATTTATTTCATGGCCTGCTAGGTTGCTCAAGTTAGGAGGATTGAAAAAACACTGATTTTATTGAAAACTTGAAACTAAATGAAAACTTCTAGAGATTGATATCCACAACCTTATACGTCTTTACAAATGCCATTAAATTTTACACTTCATTGTCCAAAAAAATTGGATATTTGCGTTTGAAAAGATCAAGTTATCTCTGATTGAAGTTTCCTTAACTAATCTACTGATAGGATGCCCCATATATAAGCCATTATTTTTAAAATGTAGTCCAACTTGACGTACATATACTCAACTGGTTATTTTCCTGAAAAGAGATATGGTTTGGTCACAAGAGTCCGAGGCGTTGAGCTTGACTCACCCTGTATTTTGGCTAGTGTGTGTAAAATTATATGCAGTTAGTGTTTGTAAAACAGTTTCGGGCAATTTAGTCACGGGTGCCTAAAAAAAATATTGGTGAAGCTATAAAAAGAGGACAACTTTTGGAAAAGTTAACTTTAAAAGAGATGAAAAAAGTTTTACAGACCCTAATTAAAAAGTGCAGCATTACTATTTTAAAAAATACTGCTATTTTAGGAGGTCCGCCAGATGATATTAAAGATGATGTAGTAATCGGAATAAAATATTCTATGTCAGAAAAAACAATTTCTTTTATGTGGTGCAATGTTATTCCGGGCTCAAACGGTACTCATCTTGTATTCCTTGTAATTTTCTATACCCTTTTCCAAGTCAATATGATCTTCATCTTTCATCGAGAAATAAATTCAATAGGCCGCCGTTGTGAAGTAGTTCAAAGTTTTGTGTACCTCGGTTCTTTGATCGACAATTCGGGTAGCTGTGGGAATGAGATTCGGCAGCGCATTCAACAGGCACGGGTGGCCATGAAAAGCTTACTAAAATATGGCAGGACCATAACGTCAAATCTATCAAAATGTCGCTGGTTCAGTCTCTTGTGTTCTCCATATTTTTGTGTGCCTCGGAAACTTGCACTGTTAAGAAGGCAGATCGAGCTCGCATAGATGCTTTTGAAATGTGGACGTGGAGGAGAATGCTGAGAATTCCTTATACCGCCCATCGAACTAATGTTTCCATACTGGATGGGCTCGGTAATCCAAAGAGACTATCCTCCATTGTGTCGACAAGAATGCTTACATTCTTCGGACCGAGTGGGCGGCGCCGTGGCCATTCCCCTACACGCTGGGTGGGTACGACGAAACAGTTGCTAGATATGAGTCTCAAGAGCGCCACTGAACTGACCGTAAATCGCGAACGATGGCGAGCTACAGTTCTCAAAACTATTAATAATATTCGTGTCGGCAATACTCTAGCTCCGACCTAGACTTAATGCATTTGACGAGTTCACAGCATGTCTGTTAAGACATTGTGACTATGATGATGATCGTCATAGGAATACCTACTCGCGAAGTTATCGATCGATCCGGTACTAAAAACTCACTCTGTTTATATGTGGTGTACAGAATACACCACGCGTGTACTTGAGTTTTGAAACAAAGCGCGCGTACCTAAAGGTTAATCGAGACTCTGCAATTCTCAAGCTGGTTGTATTCTTGATTGGAATAAAATATGCTCAGTTGGAAAATAATAAAAATTAAAACTTTATGTAACATTTGATCGAAGAGTATAGAAATTTTAGTTCTTACGTAAATTATATTTTTGGTCGGAGCACATTTCTTTAGAACGGTATTTAAATCAAAAATATAATTTTCTTGGTTATAATTAACCATAATTTCCTCATCAAGTAAATTTTCTCAGAGTGAGAAGTGATGTTCTTTTTTTTGTTTAGTTTAGCGGCATCAACTTCTAAGGTTATTAGCCGCGTGACTCAGATTTATAGAGATTTAAAAAGTCCTATGGACTTTATGAAGTGTAATAGTCTATTGCACATTTTCTGCTTGTTGAAGCATTCACGAAGAGTCAGCGGTATTTCGCAAAGTGTACGGGCATGAGAGTGGCGTGGACGTTCAAGGATGATGTGCGTCAAACGTACTTGACATATGTCACAACTGAGAGGATCTTGATTTGATAGCATAAATGATGATGTTAAACGAGTGTGCCCTATCCGAATTCGTGAGAGGCATATCTGCTCTCTGCGTGTCAATGTACTAGAATATGGGAACTTAGATATTGTGGGCTGCAAAATGCAAAGTTGTGTATCACTTTGTTCCCATTTTATTTGCCACAGGTGATTAATCCTTGCTTTCAGATAGGCTTTGAAGTCTTCCAGTTTTAAGGGACAGTTTTCTGCTGGAGTACTTAGTTGGGTGGCACCTGCACGAGCTGCAGTATCAGCATTTTCATTTCCAGCTATTCCTATATGACCTGGACACCATACAAATACGACAAACTTGCACTGCCTGTTAAGGGTCGAAAGAAGTTCTAGTATCTTCCTGATAATTGGATTTGGACTGAAAATATTTTTGATGGCGGTAATTGCACTTTGTGAATCACTACAGATTATGATTGTATCAGATTCAGCACTAGCGAGGAACTCCAGTGCTTTAAGGATGGCAAAAAGCTCCGCTGTGTATACTGAGCATTTTGGATCAAGTGAAGACTGAAAAGATTCATATGGTGTTACAAATGCGGCTCCAACCGCTGTTTCAGTTTTCGGACCATCAGTATATATGACCCATTTCGGATGATAGTCGTTTATTATAGTGCTGAGAATCTGTTTATATATCGTGCGATTTGTAGTGATCTTTATGTATTTTGCACAATGTTGTAAGACTATCTTTCCAAGATTATCAGAATTCTTAAATTGAGAATTTCTTTTTATCTGTGACTTCACGCGGTCTGGTATGTTTTCTAACCTCGCGTCTACTCGTAATTTTAAAATGCTTACAACGGCTGTAAATTTTTGGTAACAAAGCCTCTGCCTATTCAAATTATACACTCTTACTGAACACCCCCTAGTTAAGTTTCTCCTCCATGGCTGATAGGAAAAGGGCGTACAATACCGTCCCAGATCAATCTAGTAATTAAGGTAGATGCCATGGAGACCAGGTGAGAGGCAGCAGCGTCGATGCCCCGGACTAATAACCGTTCGTTGTGTTCCAGGTGTCTCTGATGTCCCGGATCGTGCCCTCCCCGGACTGGTTCATCGGCATCGACAGCTTCGACCTCTGCGTCAACGGGAATTGGCTCGACAGTATCACGGTCGAGGTAGGTACCCACTATCTCAATACTCAATCATTCAAATGGTATTAATTACATTTCGTGATCGGACGGAATGTTGCGTTTCCTTGTTTGGGGATCTCATGTTATTGAATTTCAGGAAAGGTGAATAATATAATAATAATTATAACATTAAGGTTCAACTAACCCAAGAGTTGAATTTCAGAAATCTTACAAAAGACCATCCATACATTTGCGATACCGGTCCCCAAATACTCCTTTGAAATCATCATGTGGTTACACACTGACATTAAAAACATCGACATACTCATACCAATGGAGATCACAAAATACAGAATATCGTATCTTTCAGGGAAGGGCTTACCATAGACAGAAAACAAGGAGACAGGGAGAGACATATTAAAACGCTCACAGATTTCTTACAAAACAAACAAACTTACATAGGTCAATAGTAAAAGCAAACAAAAACGATAAACCACTTACCCTATCCTACTGGGAAAATATCTAGAAATAAAACGACTCTGGAAACAAAACAAAGTTAATATTGTCCCCCTAATTACGTCGGTCTCAGGTCTTGCACCGAACACACTTACAGCAATTCTTCAACAGTTAGACCCGGACAAAGGGCTACATAAAATATTCCAAAATTCAGAAATCTTAAAGACCTGTAATATTGTACGATAGTACCTAAATTCAGATCAATAATAGCTCAGATGTTGACTTGGCACAACCCGTCAACATTTGTTGCTACCGCAATCATGCGAGAGAAACTTATATAATTAGGATAATAATAATATTTATTTTCTGAAGGACGATTTTCACAAAAAAATCCATTAGAGTAGTCATGAAATTTTAAAGTGGACAAAACAATAAAACAAACAATACAACAAAATCAGTAATATGGAGTATTAAATATTAGCGGTCCAAGAATTAAGGAAAATAATAATACAAGGTTTTTACAGATTTCATAAATAAATTTAGATTACGACTAGATTTACAGCTCACAGGTTATGCATTATATAATTTTATCCCTAGACAGTCAGATACATTACTTCCTATTTTGTATTTCCGATATTACGTGTATATTGCTTTTTTGTGGCGTATTTTTATTATAGATATCACTGATTGTGTTATACTTTCCTACATTTCTAACATTAGCAGACAAGGCAGTGGTAAAATAGGTTTCTTTTTAAATGCACTTCTGCACGACCGGCTTCGAGATAAACCTATCGTACATCAGTATCCTTTTCTTAGCCACAAATACATCATATGAAAACACACTCATACTCATAGGTATTAACAAGTGATCACGTCTCAATAGAGGCCTTAAATTATTGATAAGAAATGCTGTAGAATGCTACTGATTAGCGATTGACAGTGAAATTTCCAACTTAGGCATGGATCTAGGTACACCCCAAGGAATTTTAGACTTTCAGATGTGTTTGTTACAATTTTGGAATCTTCAACCTTCAATGTGAGATTATGCTTGCTTTCGGTTGTAGGCCATTCTCGTTAAATTAATCATGAGAACACTTTGTTTTGTAATGGCATTTTGGAACCACCATAGGCTGCTGTTTGTCTGAGATAAAAATACAGGTCTCTTGTGCATACATTGTATATGCAGCAGGTACTTACAGGTTATCTAAATCGTTAATATAAATTAAAAATAAAAAAGGGCCTAGTATCGACCCTTGAGCGACGCCCTACTTATAGTTTTATATTCTGAGAGACACTATTCATTGAAACAAACTGTTATCGACCTTCTATAAACGAGCTTATCCATCTTAGGGTGCTATCACGAATGTCATAATTAGTTAATTTATCAAACGCCTTGGTAAGATCACAAAAGATACCTACTGGAGATTCTCCATTCTGAATGTAATTGATAGTAGGCCATGAAACGAGTGCATGCAGTGTCAGTGGAACTATTTTCCTTAAAACCGTGCTAGTTTTGAGAAATATCATTATTTTTGTATATACCCAAACAGTCTGTGTACACATGCTAAGTCAAATATTAACTGTTGGCAAATCACGGCCAAAAAAGCAA
This sequence comes from Callosobruchus maculatus, assembly GCA_951848785.1. NCBI lineage: Eukaryota > Metazoa > Arthropoda > Insecta > Coleoptera > Chrysomelidae > Callosobruchus > Callosobruchus maculatus. Next base: position 8,228,803 of record CATOUR010000100.1, read on the forward strand.
TATAACTTGATCAGTGCACTTTCATATGAATACGCTCATAAGAAGAAAATCTGATTACTGCATCATCCTGATAAAACAAGACTGTTACTATCTATCTCTATCTACTAATAATTATAAATGGACGTACTTGACCAGATTCCTGTTTTTAAAAGCTTTTATTTAACTTGCAATGTATGTACGCTTGTTCGGGTGGAATCTTGCAACTCAATTTTGAAGCAGATATCTTCAACCGATTGAGCTGAAATTTCGTATACACGTATACACAATAGTGGAATAGTTATTTAATGCATTTCTACAATATGGGTATCCATATTGATATGAGAACGCCCAGTAGATGGTAAGGAGAATGACAATCTAATGAGAGGAATGTCATCACTGATAATAGATCCACTAATGTCATTTTTAGTCAAACCATGAATTTTGTTGTGAGAGTTTGGGGAAAATATACTGTTCAAAGCCGGCGAGTTGTTTTATCACTGCATGAACCTGACGACCTGAGAGAAGAGAGTTTTTGCATTTGGCGCTCAACTAGAGGCTTGCGGTGTGAGCAAGAATCTGCCAGCAGTCACAGGAGATTCTGGATCGAATTGAGTTCCTTTATACAACCTACGCAGTGGTTATCACAAAGTTGTATAGACGACGGTGACGATATCGACATTAGGTTAGGGGGTAGCTAACGAACCGCTGCGCTGGTGCACCGAGCAGCCACGAAGGGTAGACCGGACGCGACGTAAGTGGTAAAGAAGATCCGCGGTAACGATTTTCCAATAATAAGTTGTGAAGGAACATTTGGGGTGCTAGACTGACTTTAGGAAAGTAATAGGGATAAACTCGTGTTGTTAGTGGACTCTTATCACCAACACAATTTTAAGGTTATGTTTAAAATTAAAAAATGAGTGGATATCAGGATAGCGCAAATTCTGAATTAGAAACTGTCGTTCAAATGATGGCACATAATATGTATTTTTAGATATAATACGGTATGTTTTTTTGTAAGAGTTTGGGAAAAATGTACTATTCAAAATCGGTGAGTTGTTTTATCACTGCATGAATCTTGTTTACAACCTGAGAGAAGAGAGTATTTACACAGTCAATGACTTGTTGAGGGTGACTCGAAAAATAATGTGACGTCATTCTAAATGAAATATGGCAGACCATCCAAGATGGCGGAATAGCTATTTTTAATGCACTTCTACATTATGGGTATCCAATGAAAGGGCTTGTTGAGAGTGACTCGAAAAACAATGTGACGTCATTCTAAATCAACTATAATGGACTATTCAGGATAGCGAAATAGTTATTTTTAATGCACTTCTGCAATATGGGTATCAAATAAAAGGGCTTGCCGAGAATAAATAAAAATTTGTTTGATATAAATGCAAGTTGATAACTACTAAAAAGTAAAAAATAGGTTAAAACAAAAAACTTAAAAAAAAGCTTTTATTTAAATGGTCTAAAAAAAAGAAAATCAAATGTTCCTTTAAAGAGTTATCTATCAACTTATAGCCTCATTATACACAATTTATGTGATCATAAAAGCTTGTCGCGCGACTTGTGTAAATTAACTAGTACCTACGTAATTGACTAACTTGGTCTGCTAAGTTTAACTGTGTTAAAATTTCAGTTTAATTGAATTCTTATAGGTACTTACGTAAACTACGCAACAAGTTTTTAAGGTCATATAAATTGTGTATAATGAGGCTATAAGTTGATAGTTAGCAGTTTAAAGGAACATTTTATTTTCTTTTTTTTAGAACATTTAAATACAAGCTTTTTTAAAAAAGTTTTTCTGTTTTAATTTATTTTTGTATTATATCATCGTGGATTTATCCTAAAGGCACTAGTATTATTGTGATCCAATTATAGTGGGGCATTACTAATTGGATTCTACTGCTTTTACAGTATAGAATCCTTGGCCTAAAGAAAAAGCAGATTTTGGACATTCATGTTTTTTTTACTCCTGTACCTTCGGCTTAGCTTATGTTATTGCTTAGTTATAGGTGAATCAAAATTGGTATTGCTAATGATACCATTATCAAATAGCCCTCGCGAACAAATTAGTTCCAGGAACGGTCCCGCCCTGGCAATACTCTCCTTGTGATGTGCCCGAAGAGGTCCACTAACAAGCATTTGATATCTGTGGCAGATGACCTACAATGGTGTTCGAATTATGGCTGTAATAATGGAACCAGGATGGCAAACTGTAATTATGCCAGTTAATAGGTACGTTCGGTATACTCGAGAGTCTATGATGATGACGGTCCGGCCAATTTCCATTCAAGTCCGCATGTGGGAATGGGATATCCTTATGTGTGCCCAGAATATACTGCGCTACGCGCGGAATTGTGACGTTTATGGCTAAGAAATTATGTTTGAGGTCTACAGTGCGTGTTGTTATCGAATTTGGTCAACCAATTTGGACTGGGTTAGAAGTGGCAAGCAATCTATTTGTTCAAGGACGTTAAACAACAAATATGATAAAATAGTCCCCCTAGTTCACATTTGTTGTTGTCAGTGACACCAAATATACGGACACTGTACTGACTGTACTGTCATTGACAGATAATTTTACTTCCCACACCGATCGGTGAGAAGAGTATTGTTATCGCGAAAATTTTCGATTTTGAGGTAATACGGTTTTGGGACGTTTTATGATATCTACAGAACGAAAATCCACGTCACTCATTTTCGACGGTCTGTCTGTCTGTCGGTCTGTCTGTCTATCTGTTTCCGTTCTTCTACCCTCGTAATCTCAGTAACCGCTGAATGGATTGTGATGAAATTAGGGTACCGATATGCCTGTGGGGTCCTAGTAAGTAATTCTGCTATAATTTTGAAAATCCGTCTAGTAATGTGTAGTAAATCCGTGAGTAATTAGCAAAAACCAAAAACTAAGTATTCCTCGAACTTCGTTTTTTGGCGTTTTAAGGGTTCGTGATAATTTTCTAGTTTTTACTTCCCACACCGATAGGTGAGAAGAGTATTGTTATCGCGAAAATTTTCGATTTTGAGGTAATACGGTTTTGGGACGTTTTATGATATCTACAGAACGAAAAACCACGTCACTCATTTCCGTCGGTCTGTCTGTCTGTCTGTCTGTCTGTCTGTCTGTCTGTCTGTCTGTCTGTCTGTCGGTCTGTCTGTCTGTCGCTTTTTTCTAGCCTCGTAATCTCAGCAACCGCTGCATGGATTGTGATGAAATTTGGGCAGCGGTATGCTGTGGGGTCGTAGTAGGTAATGTTCCTATAATTTTGAAAATCGGTGCATAGGCGGCGGAGTAATTAGCAAAAAACAAAAAAAATTAAATATTGCTGAAACTTCGTTTTTAGGCGTTTTAGGGGTCCCTGATCATTTTCTACTTTTTTTTGGGTGGGGGTGAAATTGGGGTGGTTGGGGGGTGGGGGGTTGTAAAATTGAAAAATTTGTTGTATTCGTAATAGACTACCCACTCACCTGTGAAGGAAGATCTAGCGACATAAATAACTTTTTTAGGTCTATCCGAACATTGCCTTATGCCTATTACGGAAACTAAAGGACAGAATTTTTCCGATGTATACAGGCTATCCATTTAGTGAGTAATTCTTCGATATCTCGCAAGGTATAGCTGATAGAAGAAAATCTCAAATACAGAAGTTATTTGGTTACTTGAGACCCATATTCTAAAAATATTTTGAAATATACAGGGTGTTGCTGGAAAATAGGATAGAGATCAACTTTATTTTTTTATATGGAACTATAAGTTTCTCTCAAATTCTTCTAGTGTCTATCATTGATCTCTACTCAACCCTAAAATATTTTTGGAATCGGTTGTGACGTTGCCAAGTTATAATTTATTTTCTATTAATTTCCGCATTTGCAAGGTCGCAAGTAATACGTCCAAATTGATATGTTCCTTTAACTTTTCTCAATAATATTATACAGCGAGTTACTTGAATATTAAGCGGATATTACTCTGGATGCTACCAGCAATTTGTATCTACAGGGTGTTTTTGGTAGAATTTTAAATTCCGGCAACTTAAAGGTCGTTTTACTTTTACTTCCCACACCGATAGGTGAGGGGAGTATTGTGATCGCGAAAATTTTCGATTTTGAGATTTTTTGGGCGTTTTATGATGTGTACATAACGAAAATCCACGTCACTCATTTCCGTCGGTCTGTCTGTCGGTCTGTCGGTCTGTCGGTCTGTCGGTCTGTCGGTCTGTCGGTCTGTCGGTCTGTCGGTCTGTCGGTCTGTCGGTCTGTCGGTCTGTCGGTCTGTCGGTCTGTCGGTCTGTCGGTCTGTCGGTCTGTCGGTCTGTCGGTCTGTCGGTCTGTCGGTCTGTCGGTCTGTCGGTCTGTCGGTCTGTCGGTCTGTCGGTCTGTCGGTCTGTCTGTCTGTCTGTCTGTCGCGTTTTTCTACCCTCGTAATCTCAGTAACCGCTGCATGGATTGTGATGAAATTAGGGTACCGATATGCCTGTGGGGTCCTAGTAAGTAATTCTGCTATAATTTTGAAAATCCGTCTAGTAATGTGTAGTAAATCCGTGAGTAATTAGCAAAAACCAAAAACTAAGTATTCCTCGAACTTCGTTTTTAAGCGTTTTAGAGGTTCCTGATCATTTTCTGCGTTTTTTTGGGTGGGGGTGAAATTGGGGTGGTTGGGGGGTTGGGGGTTGAAAAATTAAAAAATTCTTGTACTCATAATAGGCTGTCCACTAACCTGTGAAGGAAGATCTAGCGACACAAATCACCTTTTTAGGTGCATCCGAACATTGCCTAGCCTATTACAGAAACTGAGGGACTTGGAATTTTCTGTATACTATACGAGAATTTATTGGTCTAAATCGTTTTGTATTTTGTAACGTGGACACTATTAAATTGATTCTAATGAAATTTTGACACAGTATATTGTTACCGTGGTGAGAATGGAAAACGCGTATGTTTGTTAAAAATCTTGTCAGTGGCAGCGTAGCAATAATCAAAGAACGCGACAAGTATGAAAGCAACTCAAATTCGGTTTTTAGATGTTTTAGGGGTTCCTGATCATTTCCTACCAGTTTTTTGGGTGGGGGTGAAAGTGAGGTGGTTGGAGGGGGTGGGGGTTGTAAAACTGAGAAGTTTGTAGTATCGATAATAGGCTCTCCATTGACCTGTGAAGGAAAGACCTAGCGGCATAAGACAATTTTGGGGGGGGGGGGGGGTTGGCAATTATTTGGTTGCAAGGGATCTTAGACTAAAGCTTCATGCTATGGGAAAATAATAAACTGGTATCAGCGTAATGTGTGGGAAGTACTGAGTCAATCAACTTGACTTCATTTTTTTACTTCCCACACCGATAGGTGAGGGGAGTATTGTGATCGCGAAAATTTTCGATTTTGAGATAATACGTTTTTTGGGCGTTTTATGATGTGTACATAACGAAAATCCACGTCACTCATTTCCGTCGGTCTGTCTGTCGGTCTGTCTGTCTGTCTGTCGGTCTGTCTGTCGGTCTGTCTGTCGGTCTGTCTGTCGGTCTGTCGGTCTGTCGGTCTGTCTGTCTGTCTGTCGCGTTTTTCTACCCTCGTAATCTCAGTAACCGCTGCATGGATTGTGATGAAATTTGGGCAGCGGTATGCTGTGGGGTCATAGTAGGTAATGTTCCTATAATTTTGAAAATCGGTGCATAGGCGGCGGAGTAATTAGCAAAAAACAAAAAAAATTAAATATTGCTGAAACTTCGTTTTTAGACGTTTTAGGGGTCCCTGATCATTTTCTACTTTTTTTTGGGTAGAGGTGAAATTGGGGTGGTTGGGGGTGGGGGGTTGTAAAATTGAAAAATTTGTTGCTTTCATAATAGACTGTCCACTGACCTGTGAAGGAAGACCTGGCGACATAAATAACTTTTTTAGGTCCATCCGAACATTGCCTTTGCCTATTACAGAAAGCAAAGGACTTAGAATTTGTTTTTTTTTTTGATGTAAACATACGAGAGTATTGTGTCAGATCGTTGTAACGAGGAAACTGTTGAATTGATTTTAATGAAATTTTGAAATGCCATTACTACCATGGCGAAGATGGAAAACGCGTATGGTTTTGATAAATCGTACCAGTGGCGGCGCAGAAATCATAAAAAAACTAAAAACATAAAAACAGCTCAAACTTCGTTTTTAAGCGTTTTAGAGGTTCCTGGTCATTTTCTGCGTTTTTTTTGGGTGGGGGTGAAATTGGGGTGGTTGGGGGGTTGGGGGTTGAAAAATTAAAGAAATTCTTGTACTCATAATAAGCTGTCCACTAACCTGTGAAGGAAGATCTAGCGACACAAATCACCTTTTTAGGTGGATCCGAACATTGCCTAGCCTATTACAGAAACGAAGGGACTTAGAATTTTCTGTATACGATACGAGAATTTATTGGTCTAAATCGTTTTGTATTTTGTAACGTGGACACTATTAAATTGATTCTAATGAGATTTTGACACAGTATATTGTTACCGTGGTGAGAATGGAAAACGCGTATGTTTGTTAAAAATCTTGTCAGTGGCAGCATAGCAATAATCAAAGAACGCGACAAGTATGAAAGCAACTCAAATTCGGTTTTTAGATGTTTTAAGGGTTCCTGATCATTTCCTACCAGTTTTTGGGTGGCGGTGAAAGTGAGGTGGTTGGGGGGGGGGGGAGTTTTAAAACTGAGAAGTTTGTAGTATCGATAATAGGCTGTCCATTGACTTGTGAAGGAAAGACCTAGCGGCATAAGACAATTTTAGGGGGGGGGGGGTTGGCAATTATTTGGTTGCAAGGGATCTTAGACTAAAGCTTCATGCTATGGGAAACTAATAAACTGGTATCAGCGTAATGTGTGGGAAGTACTAAGTCAATCAACTTGACTTCATTTTTTTTCTTGGTGAGCGTAAAACTGGGATGATTGGGGGGTAGGGGGTTGTAAAGCTCAAAAGTTTATTGTATTGATAGGCTGCCCATAAACCTCCGAACACTACCTTGCCAATTGCAGAAGCCAAGGGACTTAGAATGTTCTGATGTATACATAATACGAGGTATTGAGTAGTGTTTTAATTGTGGAATTGATTCGAGTGAGACTTTGACACAGTATTATTACCATGTCACGAATGGAAAATGGGTATGGTTTTTAGAAATTGTGTGTGGTGGCTCAAAAGCAATAAAGAAACTAAAAATATAAAATATAGAAATAGCCAATACTTCTTTTTTATGCGTTTTAGGGGTTCCTGATCATTTTCTGTTTCTTTGGGTGGTGGTGAAATGAGGTGGTTGAGGGGTGGAGGGTTATAAAACAGAAAAAGTTTTTGTATTCATAATAAGCTCTCCATCTACCTACGGCAGAAGAGCCTAGCGGCATAATACACTTTTTAGATCCATAGGAACATTGCCTTGTGTTTTGCAGAAACCAAAGAAATTTTCTTATCCTTACACACGAGTATTGCTGTAGATCGTCCTGTACTGTGTAACCTGGAATTGATTTTAATGAAATTTTGACACAGTATTATTATCGTAACGAGGATGGGAAATGCGTATTGTTTTTAGAAATCATGCAAGTGGTGGCGGCGCAATAATAAAAAACTAAAAATATAAAAATAGCGAAACCTTCGTTTTAGGCGATTTGGGAGTTTCCGACAATTTAATTTAATCCAATTGAAGCTTGCACAATAAAAGCTGTGTCGTCCTAGTTCCTGTAGAGAGATATTGATGCAAGAAATTTTCCACGAGAGTTTTTTGGTTGATTTTTTTGAGGGCGTACGGGCGATGATTTGATTGCAAGGGGATATCAGGCTATAGCTTCATGCAATGGAAAAATAATAAAATGATATCACCATTATGTGTGGGAATTACTGAGTCAATCAACTTGACTTCATTTTATGAAGTTGTGATGAGATTGTGATGCTTATCTAAGAAATTATATTTGGGACCTATAGCTATGGAATTTGGTCAACGAATTTGGACTATATCTTTTTCAGCAGTAGTTTCAAAATGATCAAATTACATTGGTTATTGTAAATTTACACAGTAAGTTGTAATTTACACCTGACAGTTAGAATTTTGCTAGAAATTGTGGCGATAGTCGAACCTATCTGTGTGGGAAGTAAAATAATATGTAATAAATATAATAAGTGGTCAACACACGATGACGAAGATTTATTGTGATATAATAAACATATAATTATTAACTTAATAATTACCTATTGTAAACTAGATGCACTTGCAAGGCTTGCAAGACCTGCAAAGCAGAACATTATGACCAATTGCGACACTCCATAGTAGGCTTCGAACGCGAGTCTACATAGGGACCTCAAAATCCCTTATTTAGGGAATCGCATTAAACAACGCACAGCAAAATTCAAATCATTGCTGCCGTTCCAAAAAAGTGTGTTCCCCATTTTTGCTTCCCACTTTTCTTCCTTACCCTCCTTTCCCCTTCTTTCTATGACGTTATCTGGTCCGAGATCTAACAGACTTACAAACTAGTACTATAACATAAACGCTAAAATTCCACAGTCTGCTATAACAATCGACAATTTGACTTGATCTATGGCCCTATTTTTGAAACCGATGGAAAGGAGCACTCCCAGGGACTGCCGCATCATGTACTCCCTCGCTATTCAACTGATAGTAAAGAATGGCGTCAAGTGTTCATTTTTCCCTACACCATCCTCATTAAAAAAAGACAATGATCAGTGACCTTTCAGGTATCTAGAAACGAAGTTTGAGCGATTTTGAAATTTCTTCATTTTCTGTTGCTATCTCTTGCGCCACTGGCAAGAGTTTCAATGGCGACGACCCCCCCAACCACCCCCACCTAAAACAAAAATGGATAAGGATGAGAAACCCCTTAAACGGTTGTAAACGAATTTTGAAGAGGTCTGATAATTTTTTGTCTTACCAATTTCTTCGGCACCATTTTACCGATGTTCAAAATTATACTACTATTACGACCCCACTGCATATCACTAACTGAATTTCATCACCATCCAAGCAGCGATTACGCGGCTAAAAAAACGTCACTAGACGGCGTATTATCTCAAACTCAAAAATATTTACGATCACAATACTCCACTATTCCCTCTCGGTGGGGGAAGTAAAATGTTGAAAACCATCAGGAACCTCCAAATCACTTAAAAACGAAGTTCTATTTTCATATTATCAGTTTTTTTATTATTGCAGCGCTACCACTAACACTGAAACGATTTCTAAAAACAATACGCATTTTCCATCCTCGCCATTGTAGTAACACTGTATCAAAATTTCGTTAAAATCAATTCAATAATTTCCAGGTTATTTAATACAGATCGATCCAAAGCATTACTCTATAATGCATCAGAAAATAAAGTCCCTTGATTTCTGTAATAGGCAAGGCAATGTGCGGATCGACCTAAAAAGCATATTATGGCGCTAGGTCTTTCTATGACAAGTCAATGGTCAGCCTATTATGAATACAAGAAGTTTTTCTGTTTTACAACCGCCCACTCCCCAACCACCCCAATTTCACTCCCTCCCGAAAAAAAGTCGAAAATGATCAGGAGCCCCTGAAAACGCGTTTTAGGAATATTTGATGTTTTTGTTTTTTGCTAATTACTCCTCTGCTCAGGCTCTCATTTTCAAAATGAATAGTACCGTTATCTACTATGACACCAGAGTATATCGCTGTCCAAATTTCATCACAATCGACGCAGCGCTTACTGAGATCACTAGGCTAGAAGAACGCAACAGACAGACAGCCGGCAAACAGACCTACCGACAGATAGACCGACACTCCTGGACCGACCTGTCGGTGTGGGAAGTAAAAATGCTGTTCTTGAATATCGAGGAGCAGAAACGAATTTGCGGGAGTAAGCCTGGTTGTCTTCACCAAACAGAGCGCTGACACTTTTGATTGACGCGCAGGTGACGTTATATGCACGGAATTATTTTTAAACGTTAGTCGGTTGGTTTATTTTTGTGACAGTAACGAAAGATAAACGTCCTCAAATCAAATCATTTCTTGTAAAAATGCTCTTTCTAGCTTAGTTTCCATGACAATTTGATTTTCTCCTACTCAAAGCTGAGTAATAATTCTCTTGTCCCTCGTTTTTTATAGAAATCTTTTCAGCGGCACACTTGTAAGAAGAACCACGCTACTTCTCTTGTTAGATCTACTCCCTCGAATTCAAGAATAGGGTCACTGACGCGAAAAATACATGAGAAGTATATGACACATAACTGGGAAAGTAAAGTAGTATGCAGAATACTACTGGAATAGAATACGTTTTAAAAAGTCTGCATATTTCCTCAAGCTATATAATTGAGGCGTCTAGGGCATAAACCTGGAAAATGTTTCTAGTTCAAAAGTTCCGACCAGTAGGCCACAAATCCTTGGCTTTTTCGTCTTGACTCTGGCGCTGATGTGATATATAACTTATTCCAACAATGCTTTTATGACTCTTGCAGACCGTAGATGAATCTCAACGGCGCGATTTGTCGAACTTTCCATTTAGCTAGTAGGGTAATAATGTGCTCCCATCAGCCACATTTGCCATCGTAACTAGAAGTTAGCGCCTCATTCGCACGACCTACCTTTTCAAATTTATGATCTGCAGCTGCGGAATTGGAGTGTCTACGCCTTTCACATCACAGATTGTGGAGAGGGCTTTTCAGCGAGTCGATGTTTATTTTGAATGCTGCAGAGAATAGGTTGGCTAGGATAAAAGCATAGTGAAGCTTCTACGTAGACTGCACATGCCTGCCCGTCCTTTGGAAAATACATATCATAGCTATTGAAAAATATGGAGCCCGGAAAAGTTCCAAGAGTTTATGTAAACGTAATATGTTGTCCATGAGAAACGCACTCCATAATTTTAAACGAGTTGTGGGGCGAATTTCTAGCACCTGGAAATGACAAACCGGAAAAACTTCCACATATCCATAACCTAGGGATATTGCCTTCACAGCAGAAGGATAGGTGGAGGTAGTTGCTGGTGTCACGAAGAGTTAAAGGTTGACTCAACTACTGGAGGAAGTACACAATTAAAGTCCATCAGAAGATACTTAACAATCAGGACAAAGGCATGAGTGGCAATAATGCTTCTTTTGGTGAATCTTCTTCTGAAGGTTCTACTAAAGAAGCATTCCCATCACAAAGAGACACAAGTCATTCCTCATCGCACAATAGTGGCGCAACTTGCTCAAGGTGCTTAAGGCGCCTGGAAAGGATTGAAGTGCCTCTCGCCAAAATGTTTGATGTGATATGCTGTTGTTATCACCATTATCCCAAAGAAAGTGTTTTTCTCCCAGGATTATAGTACCAATGTTACACTGTCTGCTCCATCTTACATTGTCAGTGGTTCCTGAAGTTCAATTTGGATTTCGGTCAAAGCGTAACACTCATTTTCAGGCAGTCAGTTTGGTGAATCATACAACTCACCCAAGATAAAAGCACTGACACTTTCTTCTTGATGTTTCAAAAGCAAAAGCTTTGATTGTTTTTTTATGGTCAGCCTCCCACAAAGGCTGTAGAAGCGGATAAGTGTCGGTGTACGTTAGATTTGAAACGCTGCAGGTTGTAGCCGCCAAGGATAAATTCTCCGTCAGCACATTTCGCAGCAGGAAGTCCTCCGAAAGAAGAAACGCTGGAAGAAACTGGTTCGGGGAGTAGGGACCTCGACCTGGTAAGAATGAGGTCACAGAACCTCTCTAGTGTTCCTCTTTCGGACGTCCTTTGGTGTTATCATATAAGAGAGCTCACTCGAACATTTTCCGTAATAGAATCTGTAAAGTAGCGACAGGTCAACCACCCTTCTTCGATGTTCCAGGATGTGGAGGTCCTTTGTAAGGTTAGTTAGTTAGGTTATCGATTAGTCTAATTGCTCTCTTCTGTCCAGAAGCTTTGGGGAGTGCTTCGGAGCACATCCCCGCACATGGGATCAATACTGCAGCGATGGTCGGTTGTAAGCCTTGTGTGCAGGAGTACTTTCTCTGGTGTATACAGCTTCCTAGAGCGAATCAAAACTCTAAGCTTCTGTAATGCCGTTTTCCAATACTGATGATGTGGTCGTGCCAGGACATGTTATTGTTGATGTTGATCCCCAAAATTATAACCTGCTCCTATATAAGTTAATCAGAAGGATGGAATTTTCTTTGTGGCTTCTATTTCTTTTAGAATCGTTTCCAAAACACTTAGAATAAAAAATGTATTTAGAATAAAAGATCAGCAGTTATGTCGATATATTTTGCATCAAAATGCTATCCTCTACCAACCACTTTCAAGTACGCTTTCATAATAAATTGTTTCATTGAGAGATGCCCTTACTTGGCGAAATCCTTTACATCAGTAAGGAAAGCGCTTTCGGTTTTCATGTCCTACGTTTTGTACGAAAATTCGAGTTGCTGGTTTCCATTGCATTGAACGGACCTGTATCTTTTTTAATAGTAGATCTACTCCGCTATTGGGGAATGTTATCTTGACCTCTCTGAAACAACCTTTATTCATTTCACATTATAACCATTCAATCATACCCGAATAATAGTATATTGTTGAACGATGCGGTAATAACTCACGCCTTAGGCGAGTCCTGTAGAAGTGAGTTATTACTATTACCGCGAGTTGAATACTATACTTTATCTACGAACGAAGCAATTACGACTTAAATACATAATAATTATAAATTATTGACAACTTAACCTCACTTCTGTAAAATAAATACGGTATACCGTCGAGTTAGCCTTTGACGTCTCATGGCATAGACAACATTGCTGTTATAGCATTTATTTAACCATATGCGTTTTCAAGAGATCAGTACTGGTATCTAGTAGACGTTGTTCATCACCCACGGCTGGAACGTGAGTTATGGGAAATTATTGACGCTATTTGTTTGTAGGTAGTATTAAATTTTCAAAAGTAGATTGGTAACCGCAGCTAAATCGAACTCTAACAAAAGTATCCCAACTTTTTATTGTCACAGGAAAGAGGTCATCCCTGGATATCCCACATTATACGGATTAATTTAGATCAATACTGCGAAACACAATAATCTTTCCAACTAATTTCGAGCGATATCCGATTATGATGTGTTGTAAGGCTCAGAGAAGGATAAAGAACTACAAAAGCCTACTCTGAATCGGCTGAAAAGACCTTCGTGACCGCCCGTATTGTATACAGTGGCATGGCAACGGTAAGAGAGGGAGAACAGCTGTGTAAGTCTTTTCTGCGGTCGCAGTATGGGCAAGTTGGTGGTTCTTCCCTCTTGAAGGGTATGGCCAACTCGTAGTCGTGTGAGAACGATCTGGTCTCTTCTTTTCAGTGGAAGTTCAATTCTCTCACTGAGCGTTGGTAATATGACCTGTAGTTCAGTGAGCTTTATGTAGAATAGTTTGCCATTGTTTAAAGACAAATTGTTTTATAAAAGTTTTCAGGTCGGTATATATTATAGCCCTGTGAGTTGTGATCCCTCGAACAGCAGCTTGGTCAGCTCGTTTGTTGCCTTTAATTCCTATGTGAGAGGACTTTAGCCAGTTTGCCCGAGATATTCACTGAATGCAGCTTTTCTTTAATTTCCTCTATCATCTGGTGGGTGGAGTATATACAGGTATATACAGGGTGTCCCACGACGATTAAGACAAGCAATGTATCGGAACTGGGTAGTAGTAGCGAATTATAGTTTTGGGGGTGTAAATTAGAGCAAATATTGTATCTTTTCTTATTATTCTGTCACTCAATGAGGTATTTTTTTGGTCACGTGACGTCCAATTCAAACATTTTAATGGGACACCCTATATATTTGTGATAAAATAATTTCAACAAACTAGCATACTTGGGGGTCTAAAGTGATTAATTCAAGAGCTACAGGTACTTAAGGGACTGTACCACTACCATTATGAAACACTACCTGTAGGGGTACATGCTATAATCAATGGTAGTGGTACCATCCTGTAAGAACCTGTAGCTCTTGTATTAATCACTTTAGATCCCAAGTGTGCTAGTTTGTTGGAATTGTTTTATCGGAGGAAAACAAGAGGTTACAAATATACAGGGTGTCCCATTAAAATTTTTGAATCGGACGTCACGTGATCAAAAATAAATACCTCATTGGGTAACGCAATAATAGAAACAGATATTACATTTGCTCTTATGTACACCCCCAAAATTATAATTCGCTGCTGCTGCCCAGTTCCGATATATTGCTTTTCTTAATCGTCGTGGGACACCCTGTATGTTTCAGCTCTAGCACCAATAGAATTTTAATTCTAGCGTATAACAGACTAATGTGTCCACGTCCACTCGTAAGTATAAATTCAGAATCACAGTTAAAACAGTTGCTGCCGCATTTGCTGCTAACATGTCAATTAGTAACAATAAACACAATTTGGTCGCCTCATTTGAATGTCATATTGATACTTTCTAAATAAATTTCATTGTATGGATGTTTGAAAACAATTGCAAAATGTTATATTTTAACAATTGTAAGGCTTACATGCAGTAGTATAGAAAACCGTCGATCTATCTCCTTCCTTTCAGCAACTTACAGACCTTCAATGAAGATTATGACAAATCAACTAACCCCCAAAGTTGAGTTTTGACACTCATAAATGTTTCGGTTTATCTAAATATCTGCTTATAATGAAAATAATTTTCAAAAAGAAAACTAATTCCATCTTTCGTTGTACCATACAGTTATTAACCAGCAAAACCTTGCATTGAGCTATGGGCAGTAGAACGAGCGATACACAGTTGTCGAGCTTATTCATTATATGGAAATCTAATGCACAGAAATACCGCTGAAAGAACGTACTCAAAACAACAAGTCAGACACGTATTATATCCAGAACTGTTTACGTCAGCAAAAGAAGATATCTTGAACGCGGTGGTCAGAATACGGTATCAATTTAAACAGAAAGAAAGTAAATTGCCTTGATGACACTATCCTAATAGCTTACGTATTTGATGCAGAAGGATTGACAATTAATATTCAGAAGACAAGCTTCATGGAAAATACCACAGAAGCTGCAATCAATGGCAACTGTTTACACTCCATTTCTAGATGCAACATTTCTTGGTCACCGGATATAGGCAGACTAGGTCTAATGATGCAGTGGTAACTTCAGTCACCAGGCTTAATTAACCCCGCGACCTTTTTATAGGGATATCTCAAAACCAACATCTATGCAATTCAACTAGGAACTGATTTACGTCACTGAGTTACTCATGAATGCCGTCCAGAAGTACGTAAGGTAGAAGCATCTAAAACCAGTTAGTACTATTGTACGAAAACAATAATTCAAGTAATGATATTTTAATCTAGGAGGTAAACGTTATCATGACCCTAAAGGGGGGAATACGTCAAGGAGACCCACTAAGCCCATTATTATTTAACATGATAATGAACAAAATAATATTAGAAATAAAAAAGCGAGAACGCTTTAGAATGGGACCACATAAGATCAACATAGTGTGTTACGCCGACGATGCGCTCCTAATAGCTAATAATGAAGACGATCTGCAAAGACAACTCCACACTTTCAACGTCACGGCCAAAAAATACAATATGGTAATTTCAGCGGAGAAAACAAAATGCATGGTCATCAGTAGAGAACCACGTAGATGTAAACTGGAAGTGGAAGGTAAAATTATTGAACAAGTGATGACATTTAACTACTTGGGCATTGACATAACCAGTGATAGGAACTTGATTACAGAAGTTAAAAGATAGGCGGCAAAAGCAGGTAGAGTTAGTGGATGTTTAAGATAAACTGTATGGAAGAACAAATATATGTCTACAGAAAGCAAGATTAAAGTATATAAAACAACGATGCGACCAATTCTAACGTGTGCGGCAGAAACACGAACAGACACAAAGAGAACAAAACAAATGTTCAACAGCATAGAAATGAAAACACTAAGATCAATTATGGGAATAACTCTCAGGGACAGACAAACAAATAAAAACATACGAGAACAATGCAACATTAACAGCATCAATAAATGGATACAAACACGGACAAAAGAATGGGACGAACATGTAAATAGAATGAGACCCAACAGATTGGCCTTACATATGTAAAAATAACAAACCATACAATCGCAGACCTGCAGGACGGCCAAAGAAAAGATGAGAAGATAATTTGATGTCAACAACAACGTCAACAACAGAAACAGAATAAGCGGCAGACAAACAGGAGAAATCCTAGTCATACGAAGAAGAAGAAGAAGAGGTGAACGTTACAAGTATAGATAGATAAATAACGTGAAAGCATAGTGTTTGCAATTATTGAGTTATTTAGATAGATTTAATTGACATGCGCTGTCTATCTGGGGCAAACTCTAAGACTGGGTAAGGATAGCTAGACTGCATGACACGATTTGGCACACTGTCCTGGATACTGAACAACTTGAAGATCCTGCTATATATAAAAACGAAGATATTTAATCAATACATCCAAGATATCATGATATACAGTTATCATATGAAACTTAGACAGAGATGTTAACCTACACAAATTATATAAGGTTCAAAGATCCACAAAAAGAATACCGATGGCGTCTACACTGAAAGAAGGTGAGAAGGCAACTAGGCGAGTGCAGAAGCCAAAAGTAAGATGTAAACAATTGAACAATTATTATTGATTAGACATATCGAAGTTATCGAAGGTGTCGCAGATACCAAAGCTATTGAAGACATCGGTGAAGATCAGATTTAAAAAATATATTCGATGTCCTAGGAAGATTAGCTCAAATTAAGTGGAAATTCAATTTCAATAAAGCTCATATACATAAAATTTATTTACAAAGTAAAAAATCCAAAAAAATGCCTACAAGGGTATAACAGTTACAAATGCATAAATAGGTAAATACAACTTATAATGGTTTTTCATCATAGGGATGTACTAGATCAAGAGAGTTGGCGCGGGTGAAAGGACCTTAGATCATTGTCTAAGGAAAGGACTATATCCAAACATGGACAAAAAATGGCTAGTAAAGGAGTTTATATTAAAATATTCCATTAATAGCAACACCAATTTTAAAATTCAAACGAATCATGAACTGTATAGAACCTAGGCTTTTTATGTCAGCTTTAGATGTATTTTGGTTCCCCTCTGTTACAGTTTCTGTTGCGCCTCTGTTCACACCTGAGCCGCTCTGGAGGATTATTCGGGATTCGAAGCTGTTCCAGCTATTAGAGAAAAGTGGCTTATTGATCTGAACACCGGGACGCACTTTCACAACATAGGGCTTTCTTTTAAATATCACCAAAGTTTCGAGTTTTTGCTTCAAGCGAACGTGCTCAGCTGGATAATCTCCTTTCATCTTACATAAAAGATTTATGTTAACAGCAGTCTTGCACTTTCTATGGATTTATTTTATACGCACCTTCTTCTAGTAGAAAAAAGACTTCATAAACAACATTGATAGATAGAAGAACTAAAGTCACTATTATCGCTATTTCGCACAAAAGTCTAGTCTCGCCATTTTGGCTGTTGTATGCAGTCTCCAAAATATTCGATATTGGTATCAAACATTTTTTGGAAGTTTTATGATGTCTACTCCAGGAAAATCTATGCCACTTATTTCCGTCGATTTGTCTGTCTGTCGGTCTGTTTCCATTTTTGTCCAATAAATCGGTTGGGTCACCGATATTGATTTTTGGGGTGTAGGAAAATTGCAAATTCTCATTACTGCTTCAAACTTCGTTTTTATGGTATTTAAGTGTTCCCAGTTATATTCCGTTCGTTCCAAGAGGAGGTAAAATTAGGTATGTAGGATGGGAGAGTGGGGCCAAAACTGTAAGTAACTTTGTATCCGTAAGAGTCTGTTTCTTACCCTAAAAAATTACTGCTTAAAATAATTTTCCCCATGCCGAAGATAAGGGGAATATTTTCTATTACTGCGGTCATGTAACCTTAGAAACTGCTGCATCAATGTTGATAAAATTCCGGCTGTGATCTTATGTGAGATCGCTGCAGGTAATGCTGCTAAATTTTGAAAATTAATTAGCAAAAGATGAACATCCTTCACCACTTTCTATTTTTTTTTTAATTCTTAAATTTTTCACAGATCTTTAAATTTTTATAGTTTCAAAACTGAATTTTGGTAATATTGAACATGAAAATTTTGAATGAAGTTTTGGGATACGTATTGTCTGTGCAGATATGGTGGAAGTATCTCCTACCGTTATGAGCCCTATTCTCTGATTGAGTTGGCATCGATCATTCTTCTGTGAGGACTGTTCACACAGGTTGCACCAGAGTATACCATCAGACCCAGAGCTAAAGATCGCTGATTGGCAGCCGAATCACCCCATGATGTACCACAATCCTCCCGAATTTTGATGTTTCTTGTTTTAAGTTTAACGGTAGCTTATGCTAAGAATAACGATTCTTTAACTTTAAACGTAAAGTAGGGTGTTCTATCCTATGTTGCTAGCATTTGAGATTTTTTATGATTGGAAGAGCAAGTTATCTGTAATACTGTATTAGAGATTACAAAAACTCTAAGATTTTTTTACTACTTAATGATAATTGTTACAGGTGGACCCAATAGACGCAGGTACTGACAACGGATTCACATTTACCGCCCCGAACTGGCCAACCGAACCCCAAGGAGAAGCTTACAGGATTACCGCACACTACCCCGCCCATCCAGCAGGCTCCTTCTTCTACCCTTATCTGAAGAGATTGCCGCCCATCGCTACCTTCCAGTTTCTTAAGGTATGTATGTTCCTGGTTATCTCGAATACTAATAATAATATTAACGATAACCGCAATAAAAAGCACACTTAGACGGTTGGGTCTGGACGAAAGGTTACGCAAGATATTCAAAAATCTGTAATCCTATAGACTTGTTCTTCAGATCAATAATAGTTCAGGTGTGGACTTGGTATTGCCCGTTAACATTTGTTATTACCGCAATCATGTCAGAGAAACTTGGAAAATCAAAATCACAATAATAAATATATTTGCTTCTACTTGACACAGGAATGAAGAAATAAAGCATGTTTTACACTATATGACACAAACCTGGAAATAAACTTTGAATGTGATACAAAATGGAAATGAGTTGCTATACTCATATTAGGGCCAATTGGAACTATACAATAGGCTCTGCGCTGGGTACTGGTGCTAGCAAAGTTTATTTATTTCATTTTTCCCTCTTCAAAAATCACTCTTTAAACCAGTTTTGCCAAGTGTCACTAGTAATTGTAGTACATGGTCCCAAGCTCGCAGAAGGTCCTCTTTACTACAGCTTTTCCAGCTGTAGTTTCTAAAGCGTCGAGTGGTAATTCAAAACGGTCAAGTTAATTTTCCAACTCGTCAATTTTAAATTCAAACTAACAGGTATAAATTACACCTGACAGTTTGAAATTACAAGTGACGAGTTGGAAAATTAACTTAACCGTTTTGAATTATCACTTGATGCTTTAGAAACTACAGCTGGAAAAAGTGTAGTTAGCCGTCTAGATTTTAGCTTCATTTTCACATGCGGAAACAGTGCAAAGTCACTGTGAGTAAGATCTGGACTATAAGAAGGCCGTCCGAGAAATTTCAGTCCTGTAGTGTGAAATATTCGGCGCAGTGAGCTGGAGCATTATCGTCATGATTGAACCAGATGTTCATTCTTGACTTCAGCCGTATCACAGGTCCTTAGATCTAATGACTTTAGGTAATCATTTTTTAGTACATTGTGACGGGCCAAGGTTGTGCTAGAAGAGCACCTCGGGTCCGCGAATCCAAGGGATTAAATGAGAAATAAAACGTGTCATATATTTGTTTCACCTTTTAATAAATTGGTTTAAAAACTAAATATGTACACACAAATGGAGTATGAAAATCAACAAAATATATATATTTCTTCACCTTTTAATAAATTACTTAAATTGTAAATATGTATGAATATGGAAATAGAGTACAAAAGCAGTAATAATACACCAAGTGAATTCTCAAACTATCTGTAGCAAAAACATAAAGGTTATTTAGAAAACCACTGGCAGTTAAATGATAAAGTAAACTTATCTTTTAAAAAAACAACAGATGAATACGGCAGCCTCCCTGGCTACAGTGGCTACCGCCCCCGTGGAATTGTGAACACAGCAGCGCCTCTGCGTCAGCTGCCTCCTTGCAGAGAGTTAATACAGCAGCCCCTTGCTACTGCCCCCGTAGGATTTCGGACAGCGCCTCAGCGACAGCTGTCCCCTGTGGCTATTGCAGTAGCCCCTTTTGCTACTGCCCCCGTAGGATTGTTATTTAGTCTCTGGAACGGGAAGGTGGACCTCGGCGGTCAAGATGGCCGACTGTTGCGTGGCGTCGTGAGTAGTAAAACCCCAAAAAACGGGAAACCAGGCTGCAAGCATTATAGCTCATTTAATATCGCCCGATTCAGAGCAAGGCCCCATCCCTTTGTTTGACTACCCCAAGAAAGGAAAAGTTACCTAGGTTCAGCAACTGCTATATGTTAAGCCAGGTCCCAGGGATGGTCACTAGTCACTACTAGGCAGCCAGCTCGGTGGTGGATGGTCGGTTGGTCAATCGGAAACTGACTCCCGCTCCGGTTTGTGAACTAAAGAAGACTCTGTGTCCCTACCGAAAACCGTTGAATTCAAAACGTCCAATCGACGCTCGCCAACGAGTGATTTATAGACCAGTCGATATGGTCTTCCAGCGTTGGGAAAAACCAGCCGCTGCTAGGCAAATTATAGGCTTGGGGACAAGTCTGCCGTTGCATAGCCCCACTAAATTATAAATAAATAAGGAGCGTCAGGGATATTATTTCTTTATAATTTGCTGAAAGGAAAAAATTGGTAGGATGTCATTGCAGCTCCACCACATAGCCCCACTAAAATGCAGACCACCAAGGATGCATTCGCTTTAACAAAAACCAGAAAAAAAAAGAGAAAAAATGTTGCTTTAAATATATAATCTAGTCTAACAACTACCCCTTAAAATCCTATTTCCTATGATTTATACGGTTTTAAGTTAACTATATTAAACACCCCCCTTACCACACCTGTCTGCGGATTTTCCAGGAGGTACGCATTATGCCCTGCGATTTCCTTGATTCGGTATGGCCCTTCATATAGAAGGAATAATTTTTTTATCTCATGATTGTCTGCTGATGACATATTGTTACTTTTTAGCCAGACCAATTGATCAAGCTCAAATTTTTTTAATTTTTGTTTATTGTCATGTTTGCTTTGTCTTTTTGCCGCCTTTGAGAGTAACTTTTGTCTTACTATCTGAAAATTTACCGCATTATCACCATCATCTGGTATTTTTAACAGCTTTCGAACCTCAAACTCGGGGTGGGTATTTTTTTCTAGAACTATTGGTTCGAGCTCCGTGCTTTCGCTTGTTGCGCAATTAATCAATAACTCTATCCTTTTGATAAATTTCGCCCATGTTGAATGTTTTGTGGAACAAAAAACTCTAAGTAATCTACCTAGTTCGCGCATGACTCGTTCGCTAGGATTACTGGCAGGGTGTCTAATGCTACAGTGTAGGTTTCTAATGTTATGATGTTGCAGGAATTTTGACCATAGTTTTGACATAAACTGTGTACCATTATCTGGCAATATACTAGCTGGTTTTCTTGTCCTGATATGCGCTATAAACGGTATCGCATGGTTTTTCAAGATAAGTTTTTTCTCTGTAAAATTTATCGTACCTCCAATTTGATATAAACCGTCTATGCCGAAAATTACATTGTGTATCAAATTTTGCACAACGAGACATACTAAGTGAAAGATATGATTATCGATATGAAATTTCAGATAAACTTGTTATATTTTTACTTTTACCTCCTGTCGCGCCTATGATTTTGACACCTGTAACTGGTAGTGACATAATGGCTGAGTTTTTAGTTTTTAAACTTTCAAAAAATTCGTGTGATATGCAAGATATCTGGCAACCTGTATCTATCAGAATTTTTGTTGGAATATCGTTGACTATAGCACTGATGAAGGGTACCGTCGTTTTATTTGTTTCTGCATCTTCCTCCGAGTCAACGAAGATAGTATGACATTGTGGTTCAGATCTTTTGATGGTAGGTTGATGCACGTCTGATGTAACTGTGATCTTATTTAGCTTGTACTGTTGTCGTACTGGTAGCGATGGCTTCTGGTTTGTGTCCTGTTGTTCCTCTTCTTGATGTCTCGGTTTAGAATAGGCTTCCAAATTGTCTTCCAGTGACTCGATGTTATATCTATAATCGCTCTCCTTTTGTATCGTGCTTACATTGTATGCTTGCCTTGGTTTACTGTACCTTTCTTGGTATCCATTTTCTCTCGTGTTTGTAGGTTTTGCAGGCGTGTAGCTGTCTTTTCTTTTGCTGGCGGCAGGTGTTGTTCTGTACTGTTCGTGACTTCTGTTTTCCTGATACTTATCCAGTCTGTGTGGTTGTTCTCTCCTTGGATAGGTCTCTTGGCTTCTGGGAGAATGTCGAGCTTCTTGCGGCGTTTTCCATTCTCTTTCTCTCTTTAAGTTGAAATTTCTTTGTTCTGGTAGCATGTCACTGGGTCTTCTATATCCCTGTGGTCTCTCTAACTTAGAACGATGACTGTCTTCTAGCATGTCAAAATCTTCCAGGACTTCAAATATCTTCTCTGGCGTTTTGGGGTACACTGTTGCTAGTAATCTTGATATATGTAGTGGAAAATGTTTGATGATCAAGTTGACTCCTTCTTCTAAAGTAAGTATTTCAATTTCTTTTATTTGCTTGAGCATCTTGAGAAAATATGCTGACATGTTCATGTTGGCTGATGCTAAAAATCTTCCATTATAAATTTTGAAGAATGCTTCTTGTTGTTTTTCGCGGCTCCAGTATTTTTGAAGAAATTTTGCCTTAAAATCACTGTACGTGTACACATTGCTGCATAATACTTCCATCCACAGTTTTGCCGATCCACTGAGGCTTCTTTTGGCATAGTTTAAATATTCGTGAGGTTGTATGTTCTGATCTTCCATCCAGATTTCCAGTCTTTTGACAAACTCCAAAGGATTGATGCTGCTTGTGCCATTAAATGTTGGCTGTGAATTCATATCCACAGGCAGTCTGTACAAGACAGGATATTGATGTTGTCCTGAACTTTCTTCGAATGTTTGCTGTTGAGTTCTATGTTCTATTTCCTGTGGTGCTGGGTGTGAATACAGACTTCTTCTACATCGCGGTGATGTTATAGATTTCCTTTGTTGTCTTCTTACTGTTGACTTGTCCTCTTCGTCGTGGCTTGATACCTCCCCAAGTGATCGGTGTTTGCTCATGACATTTTTGGGTGTAGTCAGCTTATTTGCATCTTCTTCGCTGTCTGTGCTGTTTTGTTCTGATAATTCTGTAACCTGAATATTTCTCATTTTGTCCAGTTCTGCATGTCTATGTTCTTTGTACCTAAGTTCATACCTCTTATCTTTAGGAATGGTACCTGTTTTGGATTGTAAAAGCGATCTTTGTTTTTCACCTATACTGGCTTTATCGCCGTGCTGAGCAGTTCCCTCGTTGTTCGACATAGTAATAAATTCGAAGCAAGAAAAAAAATTTCCACAGATTTCACCAGAAACTGAATAAAATTTATCTAAGTGCTAGCAGAGGCAATGAATGGTTAAACTAATTTACTGTGTATACCCAAAGAGAAATATATCCTTTTATGTGTTTATAAATGTATAGAAATAATGACCTCCTTTTTTTTGTCAATCGTAGTTTCCAGAGCAGGTAAATTTATGTGACCCCTTTTTTTTACTGACGGCTTTGTCCGAGAAATATATTTATATGAATTTATCCGAGAAATTTTGGAAAATTGAATATACTGAGGTATATGTTGAGAGCAAAAAAATGTGTCTATTTATATAACGTTTCTGAAATGAATGTTGTGGTAATAAATTATTAAATCTGCTATGATCTGATGTATACGTTAACTGACGCAAATTAGATATGTATAGGATACAAATTGGATAATTAATTTGTAAATTTTGTTTTTATATACCAGTGAACTTGGAAATTGTAGGTAAATACTAATTGAAATTTGTTATGTGTAAATTAATAATAGCTTGGTGGTGCAATTTAAGTGGGCCTTAAAATGAAATGGAGCTACAAAAAAATCAACCTCCTCACCAATATCTCCTCCGACAGCTGTTGACGGGTGGGAACGGGGCCAATGTCACCCAGAGCTCTTATGGGTTGAGTGGGCTGGGAAGAGTTGCACGCCAGGACCTGTACTGGCAGCA
Organism: Callosobruchus maculatus; assembly: GCA_951848785.1. Lineage (NCBI taxonomy): Eukaryota > Metazoa > Arthropoda > Insecta > Coleoptera > Chrysomelidae > Callosobruchus > Callosobruchus maculatus. The sequence continues at coordinate 8,252,970 of CATOUR010000100.1, forward strand.
GTTCGTAGATGTTTGCCGATTTTAGGAATGTGTTACCTGGAATGTTTTTTATATATTTAAGTCCTGTGCTGTGGTTTTCTTTACAGAATTTTTTTTTTTAACAAACGACGCTAATTAAACATACAAACAATAAATCTTAACACAAATCAAGTAAACAGAATTCAAAATTTTTTTTTATATATATATATAGATAGAGCTATAAGTCGCAGTGAATAATCAAATTACGCCTTACAGATTTTTTTTTATATAAACGTCACCAATTAACACAAACAATAAATGTTACACACAAATCTCATAAACGATATTCAATATTTTTTATATTTTTTTTAAATGTCCACTATTAATGTACGTGCGTATCAACGCACACACGCAATGATCTTAGAACAAGTTTTTTTTTATAAATATAAGTACCGAGACCAACCTTGCACAAAAGGAAACAACAATTACGTAAAGTTACATCCGCAACGGGCCCCACTAAATCCCTATTTATGCGAGTAAGAAAATTCAATAAATTGAAAAGGAAGAAAAAAGGATTAAAATGAGAAATAAAACGTGTCATCATTAGCTATGACTACCTTCTGTGAGTCCTAGGCGACACCTTCCACAATAATTGCTTTCGATTTGGAAAATCCAACTCCCATTTTCTTCTTTACAGATTGGAATTTTCTGATAGCTACGGATGTGTTCTCATCGTAAAAGACCCAAACTTTGTTTTAAACCTTCGTCTTCACATCGTAATAGAACAGTCAAGTCTTATCACCTGTCACGTTGTTACTCACATACGGAGATTGCCTCTTATCAAACTTATTTAACATCTCCCGGCACCAAGTCACACGTTGTGTCATCTGCTCTTCAATCAGTTGATGCGACATCCAGGGAGAACTATGTTCGTCCGCATAGGGTTTCAACGAATTGCTGATGTATTTAGGCCTGATGTACCGTCTAACTGTTGATAGGACAATCGCCTGTCCCTGTCAAGCGTTTTCCTCATAACAGTAACCATTTCCTCCGTAACTGATATTCGTGGACAAACAATTTTGAAGACCTATTTTCTCCCCACTGAGGCCTGGATACAGCCCTGTCTCAAGTAGAAGCAATTTTAAAAGCTCATCAACCGCAGAATGCGCTCAAGGTGACCTATAAACATGCAACATGGCTAACCCATCTAGAATCAGTAGCGCGCAGCGTACGTGAAGACTGCTCAATTTACAAAGCCTGAATGTGCAGCCATATAGCCGCGAAAGGAGGAGTTAACCCCATCGCAATTGATACAGTGGACCGGATCCTACGAAAAAAATATGGCTAACAATCTTTCCTGGAGGGGCGGTGGGTTGGCTCAGTGGTTAGCGCCAAGGGCTCGTGACCGGAAGGTACCGGGTTCGATTCCCGTCAGAAGCGGAAATTTATTTCTGGTTCTTTCAATCGGAAATAGATGTCCATAAAAAAGCTAAGAAAGAATCCCCACCTAAGCCTTCACTGTTGGCTTCAGTGCTGTTCCTAGAGTGGCGCCGGGAAACTGTAACAAAGCCTACACAGAACACGAGGCGAATGACCAGAACAGTCGATACCGTTGACACAGAAGTAAAAAAAAATAAAAAAAGCAATCTTTCCCACGCAACCCATTTGTGAGGTTAAAAATAATAATATACGATATTGCAAATAATACTTTGTGCTCTGTGAGCTATCAATATTCCCTCGATAGTATGACTGTTTTTAGATAAAACGTCAGGCACAACATCTGTGATAAAATATAATTATTCTATAGATTACTTGACTGTTTCTAGATTCAGATATAAACTATCTAAATTTGTTAGCGACGCGTTGTGACTGTATTCATTACTAATTCAGGTAGTGTTGCAGAAATATAGCATTAATTATAAAAAAGACTTTAAAGAGCGTAAACCATACAACACCCCAAGTGTATTTCCCCGAGATGAGCAATTTCAAAGGAAATGGATTGCCGCTTTACATAGAGTAGATTCTTTCGTACTTACTCAAAATGTACTAGCCTGTCTCAAACATTGTTTTGGGTCTAAGATGTAAATACACTTATTTTAAGTAATGTCTTCTAATATAATTATTTTAAAAAAGTTTGTGCTAGCGTACAATAATCAAACTGCTTACAATTCAATTCATTGAACTATACTTTTCCAAACAAATGCTATCTTTTCCTACACTTGATTGTTCATGTTAGTGGAACCGTTTCGGACCTGAAATAATTAGTAAAGATTTAGTTTATAATAATAACCTGAATATAAATGACAAAATTATTGGTGTAGTTATTAGTATTGAATTCAATGGTTCAAGATTATATAACAGTATTAGTTACGCGGATAACACTATAACAAAATATAATAATCACAAAAAAGGTCACTAAGTACATAAGCAAGAATTTCAACAGGCTGGATTCCTTTATTATTTGATTCCAGTATCAATCCTGCTATACGCACTACTAAATGACTGCCCTGGCTACATAACTGTCACCTTGTTATATTTTCAGGAAAAAAGATATGTTTTTTTTTGTTTCAACAAATATATTTACTCAACAATCACGATGTTTCCAAGTGATACTAACGCTACCAATAATTTACATCAACACACGCAAGCTTTTAGCTTAAGTCTTAATGTTTCCACGTTGTCAAAAGATATTTAAAGTTTTGTTTGTGTAAACTGTTTAAATTGTAGAGTATTATTTATTTTGTATAGATTCTAGTGTAGTATGTGTAATATGTGTTATCAATTAATATCATTATAATTTTCAATCCAGACGAAACAATTCCGACAATTCAATAAAGGCAATAGACCTATGTTGTAGTTAAAATTTTGTTGGTAGCTACAAATATACTCTTACTTTTTTACTATTTCAGCGAAGTATAGCTTTTAAATGGTTTTGACATGATGTAATTCATAAAACTTATCCTGAGACTGTCTCTTTGTTCCATCATGTTTCACTTCTAACAATAAAAACTATATAAAACCAAAAAGAATTCATGTAAAATACTCAACTAATACGTTAATAAAATTAAAATGCCTTTATAGAGACTAATAACTTAGTGGGTACTAGCATGAATAAAATGGATGGATTTAGTCTTATTTGGAATGCTTTTCTTATTTCAAACAGGTTTCACCTAATCCTCTAATTGATAACTGAATATTACAGATGCCCTAAAAGATCTGCAATAGCGCATTGTTCCTTATTCAGCTCCTGACGTCACAGCTGCTAGTATTGCTGACCCGTATCTTCTCGCACGCCACGAATGAAAATTTCACAACCATTGGCTGTTAACGATTTGATAATTTAAACTTATGAATACGTTTTGGTCTTAGATATTGTTAACCTATTTATATGTTACCATTTCAGGTAAAGGAGTACGAACTGAGCGAAGTATTTCATCATGCCGAAGATGATCACAACTACGAACTAATGAAAGCAGATCAACAGAACACAATCAACGTGATGCCAGGCAACAGCGATCTTGAAACGGCAATTCAAGAGGAAAGAGACGAACAAGAAAGACATCCTAGCAGACCTAGACCTAGACCAAGGGCCAATCTGAAGTCGTCCGCCGTATCTACGCCTTACAGTACCACTACGAGATCCAAATACATCACTGAATCTGAAAGACTAGAAAACACAATGTAAGTTTATTCTGAAACAAATGCTTTGATTCTCTATCTTTGGTCCTACAACTTTTTAATAGCGTTTCGGCTGCTTCTCCAGTCTTTTGCTTCCCACACTGACAGGTGAGGGGAGCATTATGATCGCGAAAATTTTAGATTTTGAGATAATATGCTTTTGGGCATTTAATGATATCTAGATAACAAAAATCCACGTCACTCATTTCTGTCGGTCTATCTGTCTGTCTATTGGCGTTTTTCTAGCCGCGTAATTCCAAACTTGTTCGTTTTACTTCCTACACCGATAGGTGAGGGGAGTATTGTGATCGCGAAAATTTTTGATTTTGAGGTAATACGCTTTTTGAACGTTTTACTCGTATGTCTACATAACGAAAATCCACGTCACTCATTTCTGTCGTCTGTTTGTCTGTCTGTCTGTCTGTCTGACGGTCTATTTGTCTGTCAGGTGGCGTTGTTCTAGCCTCGTAATCTCAGTAAACGATCCATCAATTGGAATAAAATTTGGGTAGTGATGCTGTGGGGTCGAAGTAGGTAAAGCTGCTACAATTTTGAAAATCGGTTCAAGGGCGGCGGAGCAGTCATCAAAAAACAAAAAATTTCAAATATTTATATAATATTTCTCAAACTTCGCATTTAGGCGTTTTGGGAAATCCTGATCATTTTCTACTTTTTTCGGGCGGGTAAAATTGGGCTGGTTGGGGGATGGAGAGCTGTAAAACTGGCAAATTTTTTGTATTCATATATGACCACGACCTGTGAGAGAAAAACATAGTGACATAATACTTTTTTTAAGTCCATCCGAACATTGCCTTGCTTATTACAGAAAACAAATGACTTTTCTGATGTATGCATACAAAGTCATTCTATATTTTGTAACCTGGAAACTTTTGAATTAATTTTAATGATATTTCGAAACAATAATAGTACCGTGGCGAGGAAAGCGCATACGGTTTTAAAAAATCCTGTCAGTGGCAGCACTCAAAAAAATAAAAATATAAAAACAGCTCAACTTCGTTTTTACGCAATTTGGGGGTTCCTGATTGTTTCGATTCTTCCAGTTACAGAATAAAAACTATTTCGTCCTAGTTTCTACGGAGAGACATGTGAGAAATTATTTACGATAGTTTTTGTGTTGGATGTTTTTTGCGGGCGGGTAAGCGATGGTTGGTTACAAAAGGAGGATATCGGACTATAGCTTCATGCAATGAAAAAATAATAAAGTGGTATCACCGTTATGTGTGGAAAGTACTGAGTCAGTCAGTTCGACTTCTTTATTTTAGAGTACAAAGCATAGTACATCCTTGAGATATAACATTTTTTCTTGTGATTATTTTGCAACTTTATTATTACAAAGTATTAAAGGTAGAGGTTAATATTGATACAATTTAAAAATTTACATGAGTCTATGTTGTATTGTTTCAATGGTATATAATATTAGTCCCTTTTTATAAATAACATCTTTTTGCGTAACTACAAAAAACGTAACTGAATTTTTTATTTAAATGTGAAACTTGTGCCAACGACATGTGTGGCTGAGTTATGCCTTTAGGTCATCTAGGTCAACTCGCACGCGGTAGTCTGTACTATAGTTTTAATACCGGCTGTTTTAGATGGTTTCTATTGTACAACTTTGAGAAATAGGTACCTGCCTCTTTCTGTTAAGCTTGTAAAAAGAGCCACTGCTCTATCAGTTCACCTCCCCCCCAGGAAAGGGTGGAACAAACTGGTAAAACCCTTCTGAAGCCTCTTCTAGTTTTAAAGATTTAGATGATATGTTGATCTGTAATGGGTTTTCACATATACAAATCTTCGTTGTAATTTTTTTAATACTTTGTACGCGTGTGCGGTGTTGGAGGGCATGAATAAGGGATTTTCTTATATTTAGTTAAAAAATATGCTCCTAATATAATACTGAGTAGCGTGTAGCCGCTAATAGAATGGGATATTGGAGTACAAAAAACAATACTTAGAATAAAGTAATACTAAAATAATAATGATAAAATAATTAATCCTCACTGTCAGTAGCAATGGAGGATTATTATTTCATTTGACGTATTTTTAGTTATAGCCAAGTCCACCGGCTCCGGGTCTTTGATATGTTCCTGCTCTGCCACCGGCTCTTTGTTGTTAAAAATTGGACAAACTTATTTTTTGCAAATTAAAAAGTAAAATCAAAAACAAATGTACATAGCCAGGCTGGAACTTGCAACATCTTGCACGGTAGACGTATTTCTTACCACTGCGCCAACCTACCTGTATTAACGTTTTGCCGAAACCCTCATATAAGCGAACATGGAGGGCTAACTTTAACGCTGCATAAATAGAATATTGCTGGTAATCTATCATATGCAGTCATAAAAAAGATGCATGATACCAGTCCATTGTAATTATTCATTGTATATGCAGTAAACTTATGTCATAATGTTAATATATTATTTATACCATTCTTATGTAATTTGCTCTTTCCAGAAATAAAAGCGATGCGTCATTGCCAGTGACATCACCAGCGATCCCTGCAGTAGTACCACGTGGCGACAAGGACGCCATCATGAATAGCATCGCGGACTCGTACTTAGCAAACAAAGAGCACATCAAGCACAAGAAATACAGGAAAACCAGGAGGCCCTATCCCAAAAAGATTCGTAAGTTTCACATTAAAAAACAATTTACTTTTTATGTTCAACGATGTTGATTATTAACTGATTATTGGACAAAATACACAAGGAATCAGAAGAGCGTGAAAATGTCTATTTACTGGTTCACTTTTAAAAATGGTGAAGGTGTTAGCCTTTCTAGACTATGAGTTAAAGACCGGCTCCACACATGGGAGCCCCAGCAAAGCCTGTCCAAGTCAGATATGTTTGATTGTGAAATGGATTGATATTGCGGCAGTTCCTCTCTAATGTGTGCAAGCCAAGAATGCAAATGTTGGCCCTATGTGTGGAGCCGGCTTAAAGCTGAGATGAGCTCTACCCCCTATGTATTATTGCATTTTTGGATTCCTTGTTGAATTCTAGTGGACCTCATGTATCACATATGTCACTCTAAACAAGCCGTTTGGACGCAAATCTCCATTCTTGGTATAAATAGATATTAGAAAGAATTTTAATATCGCAGCGATTATAAAACTTAGAAGGCTTCCACTTTGCGGTGCGACGGCATGATATGCTAGGTAATCTATGTTTTTCAAATGGGAATGCCTGTTGCCTAATTTTGTTATTCGATTAAATGTAAAATTTGATAAAACTTCTAACGATACTTAGTTTCTATTTTATTCCATTTTCAATTATATCGGTGTTTTTCAATCTTTCTACATATAAGTAACTTAGTAGATCATGAAAAATATACATACCTGTTCAGGTGGAATAAACTAACTAACTTAGCAGAAAGATGCAAACAAACTAGAGTAACAAAACAAGGTAATGAAAATGCCTTACAACACATTAGCTGTACCAGAAACAACAGCGGTAATAAGAATGGTTGCTTTCCACAGCCTATTGAGATACACTGCAAATTGGCAAATTTTCATAATCAATAAAAATTTTGAAATGTAAGTACAACTACCGGCGATTATTACTGATAGTCTCATATCTTTAGAATTAAATTTCACATTTGATGGTATAAAAAACAGTTATTTCCGTCAAGTCAAAAGCAATAATACCTTTAACTGGCGCCCTTCAAAATCTTCAGTACTTATCAGCAAGATCTCGGATAATGAAAACTGAATTAAAATCTGTTCAAATTATAAAACAGAATTTACTTGGCAGAAAAATACATGAAATACATATAATTACAATAAGAAATGATAAAAAAATTTAACAACTGTTTAAATAGTTGCCCAAAGTATACTATTTAATGTGAAATTTCATTCTAAAGATAATATTCTGACAACAACAATAGCTGGTAGTTTTCCTTTCAAGTCTAAATGTTCAGATGAAAATTCATCAGTCTCTAGCAGAACAGCTAGTAGGCTGTTAAAATTTTTCATTGACACTAGATATCTTATCGCTGTTGTCTCCTGTTAGAGCTGCTGTGCTGTAAGAAATTTTTATAATCATATATTCTTACCTAGTTCTTGTACATCTTTGTGCTGAGTTAGTTGATTTTTCCCAACTGATTATGTTTTTGTTTTTATTTTTCGTGATCTACTAGGTTGCTTATGTGTAGGAGACTTGAAAAAATTAGACATTCCCATTTAAAAAAATTAAGTTACCTATGGCTGAAATTTCTTTAATCGATCTACTGATTTCTCCAGGTGCAACTCCTGATTTGACCGTCTAGGGTAAGCTGACGTATTTCATGCTTAGTCACGTTGCAAGGTCATGATCTAAGTTTTATAATCTCTGCGATATTCAATTTTTCTCTCACACCTCTATGGTGATTTACACTCAAACAGTTCGCTTAAAGTCTCATGTGTGATACGTAAGGTTACACTAAACTCATCACGGATTTTAAATATGCAATAATATATAGGGGGTTCTTATTAAAAAAATAAGTTTTATTTAAGTGAAAGTATTTTAACGTTGTAACCCTCAAGGTTCTACCTACCATTACCAAGTGACAGATTTTTGAAACATGTTCTAGTAAGCGCACAATTTTTCGACCACTGATTGTTGTATTTTGCCTTATTTGTTCTTTTTTTTCCCACAGGCCCGCCTAGAGACTGCCGTGTGTCAGCGTGGTCGGAATGGTCGACGTGTAGCAAGTCGTGCGGCATCGGCGAGATGCAGAGGCGCCGGGAGGTGGTGAAACACGCCAGGAGAGGGGGCAGGCTTTGCCCCCCATTGGTCGAGACCAAGTGGTGTGGCTCGGCCAGATCTTGCAACAAAGAGTACTTCAACTGGTAGAGCCTGGGACCCATCCGTGTGAATGAGTGTCTGTGCTTGAAGTGAGGTGAAGTGTTCAAACTTATTTGCGATGACAGCAGCAAAGGATTGCGTTTTGAGTAAATGTGCAACACTCAATCAGATATTCCCCTTTTTCCATCTCTAGGTTGCTGTTATATCAAGGATCCGTCAATCTGGTGACAGTCGTGTACTCTTTCGACTTTTGGGCTTGGCTGATCTTGTTCATTGGAAGTTTGCAATGATACTGATCAAATTATCTGTTATGTTGTGAAGGGCTAATGGTCAAAACTTAACGTCTGTGACCATGACATTTACAGAATTTGTGACGAATTTATATTTAGTTAACTGAAACTCATCTAATGAGTATAACATACCAGCTTTTCCGAAAGTCCCAACAACAAACTACTTAGTACTTAACCATCTTCATTCATCCTTTGTCCTGAAGGTGTGAGTGCTACCTAAATTACCTTTCAAATCATACCAGATCATGCAAAATAGGGAATTTTACGATTTTTTTTTTGTATCAATAATATGACTCAGTTATACCTGAAATAATCATTCCCCGATTATTATTCCTTAAAAGTTAAAAATAACGTTGCTTTAAGGCTTCAAAGTTTCGCGCGCTGAAAGAGCGTTTAAAACGACCTATTCTGCGCTACACCCGCTGACGTCATGTTGTATAACAGCGCGTCGCTGACACAAGGTTCTCTCCTATCAGACTGATGCGCGATGCGAATATAGGCCGATTCGTAGACCATAGATTAACTTATTAGTTTCTTCTTCTTCTTGTAATGCCGACTTCTCATTGAAGGTTGGCGACCACGTTTCTAAATGCGTCTCTGTCTCTTGCAACATGAAACAGTTCTTCGACGTTGAGATTGGTCCATTCTCTTATGTTTCGAAGCCAGGATTTCTGCCAATACCTTTCTTCCCCTCCACTCTGCCTTGCATAATGTTTTGTAGCAATACCTATATATTTATCGTTGCGTAAGATGTGACCTATGTATGATGTTTTTCTTACCTTAATGATTGTCAACAGCTTTCTTTTGCGACCAATACGTCTCAGAACTCCTTTGTTGGTGATTCTGTCAGTCCAGGGTATCCTCAGGATGCGTCTATAGAGCCACATCTCAAATGTGTCATAAATCTTATTCTGAGGTGGAGGTTTAGATTTCTGTTTGTAAACATTGAGGAGTATTTGATAAATGCCTTTCTAGCCATTTCTATTCTGATCTTAATTTCTTCATCTGGATCCATTTGAGCATTTATGACTGAACCGAGATATCTGTATTTCTGCACCCGTTCTATTTGTTTTCCATTCAAAGTGATAGTAGGATTATTGTTTGGGTTTTTACTTATAACCACGAATTTAGTTTTTTCGGTATTAATAGTAAGACTCATGTCCTACTTCATTACTTTCTCGGTTGACTCTCTCTAATAGGGTCTGAAGATCCTCTGCACTCTCACCCATTATAACAGTATCATCGGCGAATCTTAGGTTGTTGATTAATATCCCTCCAATGTTTACTCCTTCACGTCTCTCTCCTAGCGCTTTCTGAAATACAAACTGAGAGTATAGATTAAACAGTTGTGGTGAAAGAACGCAGCCTTGGCGAACTTGCTTTTATAATAATAATAAGTTTATTCGCTTTTACCCAATACAAAATTAATACAGTCAGTTTCATACCGTATAGATGCAAACAAACTATGAATAATATGATAAATCTCTAATTAGTTACAAAATGTTAATTTCAGCCCGTTAAAACCATACAAGGTTGTGCACGGGCAACTACTTATATATTAAAAAGAGAGAAAAATAAGTTTTGCTTCTAGTAGGACGTACTAAAATTTTCAAAAGTGTTTTAAAAATGAAATATAGAACATTAGTATGGAGGGAAAAGAAGATACACATTTTTGTGATTCAATAATTAATTACTTAGTTCTATGAGCCTTCGCGACTCTTCTCTACCAATTCGGAAAATATATTTTTTGAAAATAGCTTTTATCATACTTAGTGAGTTTATTTGATTTAGATAAAGGCGATACATGTGAGGCAGACAATTGTAAATTTTTCGTGACAAGTGGGTATGGCATCGTAAGCTTACACTTTTTTGCAAAGTCTGTATCTGCAGGTCTTGATTTTCCTTTTGTCTCGTACTGTATGCACGGCAAACCTTATCAAAATTATGTTTGTTTTTATATATGTATAAAATCACCTGATGGGTGTATAATTGCCTTATGTCAAGCAAACCAGTTTCTAAAAACAATTCATTTGAGGAATATGTGATTGGTTTGTTGGACATCACTTTTAGGATTCTTTTCTGTAGAACATCCAGAGGCTTCATATGGCAAGATGCGGCGCTTCCCCAGCTCAATATAGCATAACGTAGTCATGACTCAACTAAAGAGTAATACAAAATTTTCAAATTTGGATAATCGATGAGATTTCTCAGATATTTGAAACGATATAAAAGTTGTCTCAGTGTATTAGTGATACTAGATATATGAGCATCCCATTTTAAATGACAGTCAATAATAACACCAAGGTATTTGTAATTGTCCACAGATTCCAAAAGTATGTTTGTTGACTTACTATTTATTGAAAGATGCTCAAATTGTGGAAGAGAACGAGTAGTATTTGCAAAAGGCATAAAGTATGTTTTCTCATAGTTTACCGTCAACAGATTATGAGCAAAATAATCAAAAATAATTCCTAGGTCTTGTTCTGCCTTTGATTTCAATTTTTCCCAAGTGTTATCATCATACAGCACTGCTGTATCATCTGCAAAGCTGAACACTTGACCACAAGAGGAGGAACTCAGGATGTTGTTGATGCAGATTGTGAATAAGATGGGCCCTAAAACGGTACCCTGTGGTAAACCGTAGTTGAGTGTTTTTTCATTACTTAATGTGTCACCAATTTTTGTAACTTGTTTTCTTTTTTCCAAATAGCTTGCAAACAAGTGCCTTGGTCCACCTCGTATTCCTGAGTCCTCCAAGGCCTCCAACATCTGTTGATGATTTACAGTGTCAAAGGCCTTAGCAAGATCCAGAAACACGCATAGGACCGGCCTGCTTGTTTCCAAGCTTTTCCTTACTTGTTCCGTCAGTTTCGCAATTGCATCATTTGTTGATAGCCCTTCACGAAATCCAAATTGCTTCTCTGAAATAACATTGCATTTATCCAAAAAATTTATTAATCTAGACTTTAACGTTTTCTCAAATATTTTGGCCAAAGTTGATATAACTGATATAGGTCTATAGTTATTTATGTTTTTTAGATCTCCTTTTTTATGAATTGGCGTTACTACTGCTATTTTGAACTGTGCAGGGACTTCATTTGATATATATATTCTATTTATTAAGTGACATAGTGGCAAAGAAATAATTTCAACAACATTCCTAAATATTTCAGATTTCAAATTATCAAGACCCGGCGATTTTTTATTCTTTAGTGTATTAATGATTGAAGTGATTTCTTTGATCTCTACTGGCTTCAAAAAAAATGTACTTCTGTTTATGTTTCTCTGTGGCCTATGGTTGCTAGGTTTTACGATCTTGCTTGCATATGATTCACCGATACTTACAAAAAAGTCATTAAACGCATTTGCGATGCTCAAAGGCGAATTGCATACGATGTTATCAGGAGCAACCACCTCTTTGGGTAATTGCTTACGTTCGGTCATACAAATTTTATTAACTACATTCCACAAATTTTTTGGAGTATTTCTATTTGTATGTATTTGCTTTTTATAGAAGTTGAATTTAGCATTTCGTATTAGTTTAACTAGTCTTTTTTTATACTCCAAATACATTTCTTTTTTTTGCTCGTTTTCTGGCTGTTGCATGTATTCAGAGTGTAATCGATTTTTTTCATTCACTGAGTTTACAATACCAGATGTGATCCAGGGCTTCCGTTTAATCTCAGCTCTTTTAAGCTTTCTTACTGTTGTATTTTTTTCAGTTGCTGTTTGAATTATATCTACTTGCTGTTTGAATTATATCTACATATCTATATCTATTTTGAATTTTGATTTCATCTGTCTCTATGTCTTCAACACGTACTACTGTTGTTTGGTTGTAATAGATGTTTTTTATTAGTCGTATATCGCTTGGGTCCAAATTGATGCTTTTTAAATTTTCTTTTAGTTTATCGTGTTGGACTTTATCAAAGGCCTTTTGGAAATCAATGAAACAGACGTATGTATTTTTGTTGTATTCCCTGCATTTCTTATTTGGTATGAATTTATTGCTTGCGGAGATAAGAACTAGACGTTTTTTTACGTATCTGCTGAATGCCATCCCTATTTGAAACTCAGCTGATACTTTTTTTATTTGATGAAAATTCCTGTCAAACATTCTCAATATATCAGAAATAAACTGATTGAGAGGCAAGGCCGATTATTATCCAGCAATCAGAAATGCCAAACTAGGTATGCAGTTAAATATAGACTCATCTTTAAACCACAGGTAGCATTACACCCTTAGAAATGTTTCGTGCTTTAATTCGGTAACTACTCCCTTGTAAGCGCTATGGTCGATTTGCCAGTCACCCTGTATATTACCTTGTCGCCTCTAACTTCTCAGAAAGAAAATTTTCCATTATTTTAAATGGAATTTGCCACGTTAGACATATCCATAAACGATAACTTAACAGACTGGCCTTTTACCGGCCTTCATCCGTCATCATCAACCTCAATATTGTATATCAAAATTTTAATATAATGAATCATATTATACAAGGAATAAACCACGAACGAACAAGAAAACTGCAGCCGTAACGATGATTCGGGTTCAAGTGATTCGCCTCGCTTCACGCCTAAACACCGGTGACGTATGGTACTACATGACGTCACGACAAATCACGACGACTTTTCGGCCGCTCGAGATAATCTGGTGTTCGCCCCATATTTAAACCTTTCTAGGGGGTGTTTGGAGTAAAGCAGGTAGTTTTTTGTTGGTGACATGTGTATGAGTACTATATAAACACACTTAATGATTTTAGGAACATTTTGTCGAATTTAAATTTTCGTCAAGTCCACTATTATTAACATCTGGCTTTGAAAGCATTTTTAAATGATGATGATGAGAAAGAGCATCATTTAATATTGAGATGTACCCAGTACCACTGATGCTATTTTGTTCAAATATTAAAACAGACTTTTTAAAATAGTGTCTTTTGAGCAAACGTGTTCCGTTTACTCGTCAGCCAGTTAAATTTTTTATAACATAATTACGTACACAGAAGGTGTTTAATTTTAAGCAAGTTATTTAAAGAATGATTTCAAAGCCCTTGAATTACAGCTGTATCTTTCTAATGAACAGGTTTGGCAAGCACCGTAAAACTAATATTTTAACATCATGTTAGTTGAGAGTGCATAATGGGGTGAAAGAGACTCTTCAACATTGCCGTTGATTGTCAAAACATAAACACGGTGTTTAAATGTATTATACACACTATCATGAGTATTTATAACGATAATAACTATACTATAAGGAGAGACAATCGAATTTGAATTTTCTAATACTCGAGAAAATTGAAAATACCTACTGCCTGAAAGATATTTTAGTACCATCGGTAGTGATATGTACGACAGTTTGAAAAAATTGTTAACTAACTGAACCGTAAATGTAGAAAAAATTCTTAAGTCATCATGCTAGTTTAACAACTATGGAAATGTTGCAGAACGTGAATCGTATTATAATATTTTGTAAGTGATACACCTTGTACAAGAAGTCTACCATACCATATGATCAAAATCGGTGGGTAACTGTTAAATCTGGAAAGGACGAATGAAGGCAGAAATTACGAAAAATGTAGGAATAATTGGCAGGCATCTGATGAAAATTGAACCTACGTATGTCTTAAGTCATCGTACTCAATATATCGAAGGCTTTTGATAGACCGTGACACGAGGGTCAAGTTTATTGCCACCAGGTTCTGGCCAGCTGTTTTATAGTTTTTTCAGAAACCGATCCTTTCGTGGTTTGCGTGATGGATGGAGATCATTCAAATACGGTTTCCTTCCAAACTCGAGTAGTCAGATACCTGGTTTTAAATCGTCCATTGTTAGAATGCCCTATTCGCATTTGAAACTGCAATAATTGATTTTTGACAGCATGTTTTGTGATTGGCAGTTTTTATTTTTGCATCGAATTTATTTTGTGCTGTTACTGTTAGGGGTCGTCCATTAATCATGTGATCTTTTATTTAGCATTTTTTAAACCCCCCTTCTCTTTGGCGTTGTGTGGTGAGATTGAAGACTACCTCCCCCCCCCCCCCCTCCGCCTTGGCGTCGTCGCGCTTCGCTGCTTGACGTTTCGCCAACTCGAGTGGTCAGCATCCTCAGAAGCTGATGTCACCTGTTAGGCGTGTTCCAAGAGACTCATTCTCATTCATTTGCCCCCCCCCCCTCCCCCCTCCAACGTGTATTTTTGGACCTACAAAGAATCTTGAATTTTTTCGAATATTGTCTTTAAATACAGGTATAAAGTATAATGTTATTTTATTCTGAAATTGATCATAAAAATGTCTACCGAAAGGTAGCAGGTTGCTTTTGATTGGCATACAAGTAATAATAATGAGTTTGATGAAAAAGGTAAATACACATGACGTCTTACTAGACCTCCCTCCTCCCTTGATATTTCGTGATTCTTGTCGAACCTTTTCCCCCCCCCCTTCAATCCTCACGTGACTAATAAACAGCCCTTTACCTAAACCTAACCTGTTGTTTGATTTTCGTAACAGGAGAAGGAAAACAAATAGTTCCAACCTTTAAGGCGTCTGGGTATACACAGTTATACATATGTTTTTGCCATGTTAAAACACGGATTCCCATTTCAAACACAACTCATTTGTTTTTCAAACTACATACACGGTATTTCAGAAGGTGATAGTTAAGGCCTTAACGAATGACAACTATTTGCGATTTTCTCAAAAAATTTTTTTAGTGTGCAAAAAAACTCGCAATGCAAAATCATACATTCTTCAAATGTCTATAATCTAACAACCAAACACGATATCAAAAGAACGTCAAATAGGTGACAAAGCGTGAGCTTTCTTCTTCAATTTGCTTTTTGAATCATTACTGTAGCTTTAAAGGTAACGTCAGGAGCTTGGAAATTCGAAATTCATTTTTATAGTGACCTTTGGACCTTACCTTTGGACCTTTTGACCTTACCTTTGGATTTTTGGACTTATCTCCTTTAATCTTAGACAAACACACTGGAGAAAGGGAAAAGGCGGCCACGCCTTCTCGCTAACACGGGATTACGTCTTTTCTTTGATTCTCAATTTCGCGCGCCATACCCTAGACCCTTAATTTAGCCTGCCTGAACTTAGTTTCGTCATTGCGCACACTCACTCATCATATTCTAAAGCGTTGAGAGTCTTTTTTTTATCTTTTTATATAATTCAATTTTGAAAAGGGTATGTTTGTTTTCTTTTATTGATACTAATAGCGATTGAGGTTCCTTTCCTTCCCTTTTGTATATGATTTAGGGTTAATCTGAGGAGATGCTTGTCTGTTTACAGTGTTTCTGGAGTGTGATATGTTTTTTGTTGCTGTATAAGGTTTGCTATGAAAAAATTGTTTAGAAAGTTTAGGTTTGAATGTGCTCTACATCACGTCAATAGTCGTTGGTCTAGCAGCTTAATTACTTGCAAAAATATAAATCCAAGGTTCAATTCTCGTTCGATTGCAACTCTTCCAGTGATTTTTGACGTTTTGCTTTTATGTTGTGCCTTCCTTCGTCCTTTGAATATATTATCCAAGAAAGGTGTTACTTCTGCAGTTGTGTTGTTCCACAACTGCGCTAAAAGCTTATCCTTACACCTAAGTCTAAGCTAAATGAGTTTTGACTTCCAAATACATTTACATGATGGTTTCACTGCTACAACATAAAGCTCTCTGGATTTTTCGTATGTTGTAGCGGTACATGTGTTTTGTAAATATTTTAAAATAGGTACAAAATGGTAGAGTTAGCACAAATTGTCAATGAAAATTTTTATGAAACCATTTATATATGTAGTTATTAAAGATGTTGTGTTCCATTAATCTTAATAAAAGTACTTCAGTTGCATGGTGGAGTATCTTCATTAATATAGAAATTCGGAAATGAATTTATAACAATTATAATAATTTTTTCATGGTTATGAAATCAGTGAAGGAATAGCTTCAGCAATTAGTTTGTTTAAAACAAGTGATTATTATTATTATCGATACAACGTGACTATTGTTAAAAAAACATACAACTAAACAATTAATCCCACATTTTGTAGTGCACTGATAAGTAGATGATAATAAATATTAAAGAAGATTTGAAATGAAAAAAATTGTACTACTCGTGAATCACATATCTCACGTTTCTGATTTTAATTTTTTTACATTACTTACTTCCTACTGTTCAGTACATTATAAGAATGTACAATAAATATTGTTTAATTACTTATTTTATATAATTCATAGGTAGTTTCTTTCCATTATTGCTTTGAAGACTTGACGACATTTTGTATCACCAAAGTGATCTCAAGTACATTGGCTCTGTACTTCCCACAGCTTTACCATTATTCCAAGCCCAACCAACATACATTTATTTCATTGACCATTGTTTTCAGAAAACATATAATGTTGAGAAATGAATACGTCATCATGTGACCTACGTAAGTCTTATCTGTTTCATGTGTTATTCAGGTGGAAAGACATTCTAATACATGAGAAATCAGAATTGTACAATTGTACAAGTTGTTATATCCAATATGCTGGTGTAACAGTTAGAATGTCTTCTTCAGTGTTACTCTCTGTAAACCAAAAATAACTTCTTGATATTTAAGATAATTTTATATTATCTGATGTAAGTTGTATATGTATGTATATGTATGTACTCACATGCAGGGTGGTTCAAAATAACTGTTAACCTTAAAAAATAGCGTTACCGTGGAATTAGGAAGAAAACGTGCATTAATTCTTATTCATATGAGACGGATAATTTATTTTAAGGTATAAGGTTCATTTTGAATGACCAGGTATACATTTTTTGTTTTTACATACAACTTCGACTCATGTGTACTATATGTAATATAATTTTTCTTTTAATTTTTCAACCATGTTTGGCTCATGTATTCAAATTGAAAAATCAGTAAACGTTATATTTAGATAAACTGTGTTTTTGTTTGCTTATTTACCTGCTGATATTTCTGGTTTTAATTTAGTGCAAAATAAGCACTCTGACTGTATTGAAAGAGCTTATATTGCCATAATTGTCACCGAACCGTAGAATCGAAATGACACTGAAATTATCTACTATACAGGGTTTATTGTAGTTCAACGTATTCCTGTCAGGTCATGATAGTAGAGCTGAAATACGACAAAATTGGCTTAATATACAGGATAAGTTTTTAGTACCGCCTCGGTACTCAACTCAACTACTGTAGAAGATAGCGAAAAAAGTTGTATGCTTATATATTGTGGCTGTAGCCACGGATATGCTCCTTTCTCAGAAAATATTTAGATGTATACAGGGTGATCCATAACTATGTGGTGATACAAACATGCATTTTTTAAATGAGATACCCTATATGTTATTCTTTCAATATAGGGTATTGTTACATTATACAGTGTATTTCAAAAAGTTATGACCATTTTTATATCCAAATAGCTGTCAAATGAACGTACCGTATATCAAAAAGTGACGAATAAAAAATAATTATTTTACACAGATGGATAACAAATCTCCTCTAATTTTAATATCGTCTATAAAAGAAGCCCGCGACGCATATTCGTATACAAAGTGATCTAGGATGCACAATCTAGATTTTCCCTGTTTTTTCAAATCCCCAATATTTTATTATAATAAAGAATTGCTTCTAATATGCTCTTTAATCTTTGTATAGCACTTGTCATGGCTCCGTTCTTTAGTTTCTGAGATATTTTGATTTTTCTACAAATTTTAAATATACCTTCTATTTGTTTACTAAAATTTATTTATTTTGAGAAAATAATATAAAATATTTATTTTGCTTAACAAACAACTAAAATATAAGGCCATAACACCCAGTACTTGGTCAAGTCAAAACACTGAATTAACGAGATAATATAGGTCAAGTGTGCTGAGGAAACAATTTTATACACGTCATGCATAATTATCAAGCAGATCTATCAGATAGGCTATGAGATATTAAACGTGACAGTCCAAATAAAACGATTCTACAGTCTTTCAAAAGCATTAGTTTTAGAGTGCCTCCGTTCTGGATATTGCTGTTCATAGTTGATATATTCTAGAGGCAAGTAGACAATTTCTCAAAGATTCTCCAAAATACCCTCAATGGAAAAATTAATTTTCAAAGCTGGTTTATCACATAGTACCGAATTATTGTTCAGGTTGTGAAAACTGTCAATTTTCCAAAGCCTACCTAATAAATCTGCTTGATAGTTATGCATCACGCCTATACAAAATTATTTCATCAGCATTCTTGACTCTATTATCTCGATGATGTAGGGTTTTGACTTCATCAAATACTAAATACTTCGTTAAACAAAAAACAAATTCGATAGTACTTTCTCAAAATAAATAAATTTCAGTGCACAAATAGCAGCTGTATTTTAAATTTACCGAAAAATCCAAATATCTCGGAAACTGATGGACGTAGGTACAACAAGTGCTATACAAAGATGAAAGAGCATATTAAAAGAAACTCTTTGGTATAATAAAATATTGACAGTTACTTAAAAAAAGAGAAAATCTGGATTTTGCATTCTACATCACCCTGTATACGAATATGTGTCGCGGTCTTTTTTTATAGCCGATTTTAGAACTAAAATATATTTTTAATCTTTTCGTGTAAAAAAAAATAATTTTTGATTTATTACCTTTTGGTTCAGTACGTCCATTTGACCGCGATTTGGATATAAAAATGGTCATAACTTTTTAAATACCCCGTATAATGTAACAATACGTTATATTGGAAGAATGGAAATCATTAATAGAATTTGAATAAATATATTATTTAAAAAAATGCATGTTTGCATCACCACGTAGTTATGAATCACCCTGTATAAATTAAAGTATTTTCTGAGCAAGGAGCAATTCCGTGGCTACACCTTTTATACATAACTTTTTTTCGCTATCTTCTACAGTAGTGGAGTTATCGACCGAGCCGGTACTAAAAACACACCCTGTATGTATATGGACAAAAATCAACAGTTTCTGAGATTTTTCAATTTCAAGGGAATTCTAATGATTACCCAAAATCTGGCATTTTTTCTGAATAATTGAAAATCTGCGCTGTAAATCAGTTACTGATTACTGCGTTTAACTTATATATAGGTGAAAAGGTAAGATACTTTTTAAAAAAACATATATTGAGAAAAATAAAATAATTCTCATTTTCCCTTTCATTTCAACAGAATCATATCCAGCTCAAAATATTGCCAAGACTCTGGACATACAAAAACCACTGGAGAAACTTGCCCATAATCTCAGCCTCTTAAAAAGGTACAAATGTCAAGTTGAAAACCTACATTCAGGGGCATAGCCAAGACATAAATTTGGGGGACTGAGTCTAGTGGTTGGGTCATCGACCACCTATTACCCTTATGGTGATTAATATTTTTCTGGAGGGGGTGTAGCACATCATAAAGATAGCAAAGATAATTCGAGAGGCTGAAGCACCTCAAGCACCTGATTATGCAGGGTGTTTGGTAAACATGAAGCAAAAATTAATAAGGTGATCCTTTGAGGCATTTTGAGAACAATTTATTCTTCGATGATTTTTTGAAAACTGCTCCATTTCAAAGATACAGGATGAAAAAGATTGCGGCAGCTACATTTTATTATCAAAAATCACATAGTAAGTGGCTCAATCCACAACAAGAAATGTTCAAAATGATTTCCACCAGCTTGGATACAAGCAGGCAATATTCTCATCATTGATTGCTTAACTATTTCAAACATACCAGGTCCATTTTGAATGAAGTTACATCCAGCATGCGATGTCGCAAGTCGTTCAAATTTTCTAATTGAGTAGCGTAAACTAGTGACTTTAGATAGGATAGGTAAATAATCTAGGGTCTTAAATTTGGCGATCTGGTGTGAGCAACATACGAAGATTACTTGATTGATGTGGTGGTCCACGCGCTTGGTCAACGCCTAGATTACTTTGTGGGGTTATCTAAAGTAATTAGCTTACGATACTCAATTGAAAATCGCATAATTACTGAATGCAACGGCATTCAAGATGGACCTGGTGTATTTGAAAGTGTTCGGCAATCACTGATGAGAGGATTGCATGCTTGTGTCCAAGCTGGTGGAAGTCATATTTAACGTTTGTTGTATAGATTGAGCAACTTGCCATATGATGCTTGATAATAACATGTAGTTATCGGAATATCTTCCTCCTGTATTTTTTAAATGGAGCGGTTTCTTAAAAATCATCAGAGCACAGTACATATTTTCAAAGTGGTTCAAATTATCACCCTTTAAGTTTTTGCCGCATGTTTACCAAACACCCTGTATAGCTAAAGGGCTTGAGGTACTTCAGCCACTCGAATTATTTTCTTTATCTTTATGATATATTACACCGCCTTCAGAAAGATATTTATCCCCATAAGGATAATAAGAGGTCGATGACCCAACTACTAAACTCAGTCTCCCGAATTTAAATCCTGGCTATGCTCCTGAATGTAGGCTTTCAATTCGACATTTTTACCTTTTTGAGAAGCTGATAATACGTGCAAGTTTTTCCAGTGGTTTGTATGCGCAGTTGTCTTGGCAATATTTTGAGCTAGATATGATTCTGTTGAAATGAAAAGGAAAATAAAAATTATTTTATCTTTCTCAAAATCCTTTTTTCTACAGTATCGTGCTAGTTCACCTATAAATTATGATGGTATGAACTATACCTTTTCCAGCTGTAGTTTCAAAAGTATCAAATTACATTTCTAAAGCGTCAATTGTAAATTCAAATTGTTAACTGTAATAATACAACTGATAGTTTGAATTTACAATTGACGGTTTGGAAATGTAATTTGACCCTTTTGAAACTACTGTTGGAAATGGTATAATGTAAGTGTATTGAACTAAAATAAGTGAACAAGTTTCTGACTTTAGCGTAGATTTTTCATTGTTTGAACAAAAATGCCAGATTTTGGGTAATTATTATTACAAATTTTAGCTCTCCTATCATGCCCCGACAGAAATATATTGAACTACACTGAATCCTGTATACTATAGATTAAAGGTCTCCTAAAACCAGTGCAAGACTGCGGAAACGGAGAGGAAGCAAAATTCGCACGGCATATAGTTACACTGCGAGAAATACAAGCATACATACCAACGACGGTCAAAAAAATATAGACATTTCTATTGACAGTGCAACATATTGAAAAGATATACAGGCAACGTTATCATTGAAAGTGGTGTTGTAAGCTATTCACCGGTGACCGCTGGTGACCATAAAAACAAACATATTTTGTATCATCTTTCTGAGATTTGAATGCTTTTAAATTTGGAGAAAAAAAATTGTTAATCATCTTAAAGCTATGCGTAAACATTAATTGTCGTTTTAGTGGAATCGACTGTTTTGCAGTAGAATGTATCCCGGTAGAAAAATAGTTTTCGCATGCAGCATCTGACAACGTCGGACAGTGCTTTGAACGAGAAATAGTACCAACTCAGAGATACCAACCTCACCCCAATACACTTGACGGTTATTCTAACGTTGTACTCTTTACGGCAACCGATTACTGAACTTTTACGTTTATATTTACGGATATACTACCATAGACAGTGGCGGATTTAGAGGAGGCGAGGGTTATATAAATACCAACAATCAAAAGCTTTCAGCCAATGCAGAATTTATAATATTTAGAATTTTTGTTTCTTCTAAATTTGTATTATTTTTAAGTGCGCTTGGCAACAAAGCAAACGCGAAGTCAGAGGCAAATGAGCGAACCTCGGAGATGAATCGTTTTCTGCACAAGCACAAGCTTCTGGTAGGTTATTAATTTTACGGCAAAATGATGAGAGAGGTGGATAGTTGACATGTTTGCCATGAGTGGGAGAGACAGATAGTGAAGCCACTTTTAGCAAAGTCAACAAAAAAATTAATAAAATAATGAAAAATCTTGACCTAGCTTAGTTTAGGTTTATTGGATTAGAAGTCAGATCGGGAAATCACATTTTTTATTATATAAAATAATAAATAATAAATAATAAATAAATAATAAAAGTTCAAATTGTGTACCATCAGCCTCAGTACACGCCCTACATTTTCTTAAAAAAAAGATCTACTTATTCGCCGGGCACATTTAATGCGAGAAGATGGATCCCAGTATCGCTTTAAAGTAAGCCTGTGGACCGGAATCTTCAACGGAAAAATTGTTGGGCCTTTTGAGCTGCCTGAGAATTGGAATGGCACAAATACCTATATTCTTTACGATAAAATTTACCAACTGTCTTAGAGGACGTACCACTAAAGTGGCCTACAGACGTGTAAGCTGCGATTCCTCAATCAACTCAAGGTTTCATGAAACTTGCATCAGTTGCATAAGTTCCTACTCAAATCGAAACCTGTTGCGATACCTGAATCGACTTGATATTTCATGCCCGTTTCATGCAACACAAGAATAGTGGGGTGGGCTTATTTCTTTGCATCGACGCAATACTATACAGATTAAAACCTGCACCACTGCATCAGCGTCACCGGCTCGGCGATATGGCTCACCGACCATAATAGGATTCCAGAATCTGCATCGCTGTAAGCCGCAACTGATACCAAATTCGTGATTCAGTAACACACACGCTGCTACTTGCGTTTGAAACGTCTGTAGACCGCTTAACAGATCGTCGCCACATGAGGTATCAACAAGATGGCTGCCCAGCGCATTACGCAGTGCAAGAGGTTTCCTTGACCAAAAATATCCGGGAGGTAGAGGTGGACGTTCAGGCACTATCTCGTGGCCAGCCCATTCCCCAGATTTAAATCCCCTAGAATTTTGTTGTTGGGGTGTTCTCAAAGAAAAATTTTAAGCCCATTGAGAGCATAGCCGAGCTGCGTAAACGAATTTCTCAAGCTGCTGATGACATCAACTCTCGAGGATATGCCTGGCTAATGAGTAGATCTTTTGTAAGAAGATGTAGGGCGTGTTTTGAGGATAATGGTAAGCAATTTGAACATTTATTGCCTGATTTTTATTCCATTAAACCTAAACTGAGCTGGGTCAAAATTTTTCATGATTTTATTAATTTTACTTATTTTTGTCGATTTTGCTAGAAGTGGCGTCACTATATCTGTCTCGCTCACTCATAGCAAATATGTTCATTATGCATCTCTCTCATCATATTGCCGTAAAATTAAGAATCTACCAAAAGATTGCGCGAATAAAGGACATCTGATCTGAGTGAAATGGGTTAGCAAAAATCAGGTTACTTGAGGTTTTTATTTTTTTACTCTTTTTTTTTTTAGTATGAAACTAACAAGTATTGTACCATTTTACCATCCTGGTGACAACTTTTAATGGAACTTGCCAAGACACTTTATTGCATTTTTTTAAAGAAGGGTCCTTCAAATTTGACAAACTTCAAAAATTCATATATACAAAAATACAAGGGCTCCATTCAGAGGTATCGACCTCGATGCAAATTACTACTTTTTCCACCATTACATATGATTGATAATTGCGCGCTGGAGCAACAGTCGCTGGTTATTTTTGTTCCATATCGGGGTTTTTAATCGTCTTGGGAATTTTTAACCTCTAGTAAATTGCGGTACCAAGTAGACTGTAAAAAGTATCTATTACTGCCATACTCCAGCTTCTCTTTGACCTTAGAGATGTTACCGCCGTTGTTTCTGGTTAGACTTTGTTTGTTGTGAGTAATTTTTATAATCTTGTCCGTTTAATCTAGTTCGTGTGTATTTTTCTGCTGAGTTTTTTGTTTTCTCCTACCTGAGCAGGTTTTTGTTGATATTTCATGGCCTGCTACGTTGCTTATGGGTAGGAAAATTGAAAAACGCCGATTTTTTTGAAAATTTAAAATTAAATGAAAACTACCAGAGATTGATATTCATAATCTTATATCACTAGAAAGGCTATCAAATTTTACGTTTAACCGTATAAAAAAATAGGCATTACCATTTGAAAAAATCAAGTTATCGCTGATCGAAATTTCCTTAATTAATCGACCGATTTCTCCAAGCATAAATGCAATTTAATCTTGGAAGTCTCGTCAAAGCTGACGCATTTTATGCTTAGTAATACGGCAAAGTTACAGCCTTCCAAATTTTATAATCTCTGCGATATTCGATTTTTTCCTGATATCTACTTATACCGAAAATGGTGATTTACATCTAAACGCTTCGCTTTAAGTCCCATGTATGATACATAGAGTCACACTTGAATTCACCAAGGAACTCGAATATGCAATAATATACGGGAGGTTCCATTTAAAAAAACACAACTTTGATACATTTAGTGTTTTTGGGACACCCTGTATAACATGAAAATATTTTTAAAATGTAGCCTTTATGAGTCTCTATCCATCCGAAATTATTATTTTCTTTTTTATCAAATACTTTAGCCATCATGCTCCGTGTCGGATAACGTGAATAATCCTCTATGGTGTACTATGTATCATTACCTAAGTGAACAGTTTGGGGCAAACTAAAGTTCATGAATTAATCGAATCATACTCAAGCGCAACCTGTCGAAATCGGCAGCTGCGTGGTTGTTATGTGTAAAAAAATTCTCTAGATCTTCAGATTTTTTACAGTCTAGGAAATGTTTAATGATGTAGGCATTCTTAGAAATGTTTCAGATATCATGGATGGAGCAGGAACTATATAATTTTTTTACTTTTTTCAAAATTCGTCTAATTATTGAATTTTAACCCTCCAAAAGGAGAGCAAGTTCCTGGGAAAATCCATTTCCTTCTGCCCTTTAAAATCTTAAACTCTCATGGCCAGAATAATTTCGCAGTAGTCTGATGGGGTTACAGCTACTACTGTTCTTTATGTGTTTCATCTTATATACAAAGTAAAGATTCGCGACAGTTATTTTCTCAGTTATTTCAAATGGAACACCTTGTATTTTATATTATCTTTAGAAACTACCTACAAAGGACATTCACTTTAGCCTATAGTTCTTTAATATTTCTTTCAAAAAGTTGGCAATCGAATCCTTCATAATTCTAGAGAAAAAGATGCAAACAAACTGGAGTAAGGAGACAGTATTATAAAAATTCCTTACCACACATCAGCTCTAACCAGAAACAACAATGGTAACAAGAATGATTATTTCTCACAGTCTACTAGCTATTGCGGTGTACTAGAGAATTGGCAAATTTCCAAAATTAGTGAAAATGTTGAAATGAAGAGATAAACTACCAGCGATTGTTCCTGGCAGTCCATCTTCATAATGAAATTTCACGTTTAATGGTATAAAAAGTGACCATTTACATCAAGTCAAAGCTTCTATATTTCCTTCTGGCTCGCCCTATACGGTGCCATTTCTTTTTCCATTATCCGCAATATACACTGAAGCTGAGACTTTTGTCGAACATAACCACGTGGCACATTGGCATGGCCGCCTACTTTGCCTTTGCTTTCCCCCAGAGTGGATAACCATGTCTGTTGAAATACGGTTATGTTACAATAAAAATAGGGTTGGAACGTAATGAAGGATTTTTTCAAGATGTGGGTTTCTTGCCACTTAGACTTTCTACGCCATCAAAGTATCACTCTGCAAAGTTATAGAGTTGTGGACTTTCCATGACAGAGTTTTTTTTATATAAAATACTCCAGAATTGTAGAATATGGTCATAAATTGGAACTTATTAAAGTTAATTTAGCCTGAAGCGCCGCTGAACAACATTTTTTAACTGAGAATTGTAACTCAATAGATACAATACACTGATTTTTCGGATTCTGGAATCATTTTTAATGAGTGCTATTTTTAGAAGGTTAAAAACGATAGTAAGTGAAAATTTTATGTAAAATTAAGCACGAAAATATCTTTAGAAGCTGAAAAATATTGATACACACCGCTTTTTATAAGCAATTATGGATTTTAACCGAGTACGAATTGTTTTTTCTTTGCTGCAGCCTACCATGAAAAATTCTCCCTCCAGAAGCAAATGGAAGGGAGTAGATTTTTCCCAAAAAAAAGGCTGAAATTAATTTCAGAAAAAAAATAACTCTTGTAAAGGTTGCTGGATTGTGAACATATTTTTCTGTTTAGTTTACTCTATCATATCATAATTTATTTGTCATAGCTCAATGAGCTAGT
The DNA here is from genome assembly GCA_951848785.1 of Callosobruchus maculatus. Lineage (NCBI taxonomy): Eukaryota > Metazoa > Arthropoda > Insecta > Coleoptera > Chrysomelidae > Callosobruchus > Callosobruchus maculatus. The sequence goes on from CATOUR010000100.1 coordinate 8,279,737, forward strand.
GAAACGTTTTTCTTAGAAAACACTTTTGTCAAACATTTTGTAGATACTTTGGTAAAGCAAGTAAAATGCCAGTGATAAATTTATTATTTAACATACAGGGTGGCCAATCGGGTGACGATAATAATTTTTTTTAGATAGCCCGTACCGAGACCTATCCAAAACACCCCCATGTATATGTACCGATTATTGATAGTTTTCGAGTTATGATTTTTTTTTTTGAAAACTTAGTTTTTTCAGTTTTTCCAAGAAATCGTCAAAAACAAAAACAAGAATGCTTTTTGGCTTTTATTTTTTCAGCAATTATACTCAGTATTAAGCCTATTTTAATATCCAATAAAGAGAACCTGTACATCCGAACAATAATTAAGTACATTTTGGGCCCAAAGTTTGAAATCTCTGTTTTTAGTCAGGAGACCAAAACCTTCAAAATAAAATTAAAAATACTTATGCCTGGTTCTGGAGCTCCAATCTGATCTTAAAAACTCTGCAAGACATTGCGCTTTCGAAATAATAATGAAAAAATAGCACTTATTAGGGCATTTTGCGCCGTACGTGACTGTTAAAGGTAAAAAAGTGATAATTCACGAATTTCCAAAATGATTTAAAAAATTATTATTTTACTTTATTATGACAAATTAAAGCAAAAAAAACTCATAACAACTAATAAACATGATAAAAATTGATGTTTTAATCACTTTTAATAAAAAAAATTAATACCTGTGCTTTTTGCTGTGTACTATTGAACTTCCGCTAAATTAAGTTGTATGGAAAGTTAACAAAGGAAAAGAGTAATAAATCAACAATCTGACTTTTAATTCCATGGCGGAATTACCTGGGAAGCGTTATCGTAGCATACGCCATCCCTTTTACTTCCCACACCAATAGGTAAGGGGAGGATTGTGATAGTGAAAATTTTCGATTTTGAGATAATAGGTTTTTTGGGCGTTTTACAATGTCTACATAATGGAAATCCGCGTCACTCATTTTCGTCGTTCTGTCTGTCGGTCTGTCTGTCGGTCTGTCTGTCTTTACGCGTTTTTCTAGCCTCGTAATCTCAGTAACCGCTGCATGGACTGTGATGAAATTTGGGCATCAATATGCTGTGGGGTCTTAGTAGGTAATGCTGCTATAATTTTGGAAATCGGTACATGGGTGGCGGAGTAATGAAAACAAAAATTTCAAATATTCCTCAAACTTCGTTTTTAGACGTTTTAGAGGTTCTTGATCATTTTCTGCGTTTTTTTGGGTGGGGGTGGAATTTGAGTCTTTGGGGGGTGGGGGGTTGAAAAACTGGAAAACTTGTTGTATTCATGATAGACTGTCTACTGACCTGTCAAGGAAGACCTAGCGATATAAATCACCTTTTTAGGTCCATCCGAACATTGCCTATTAGCGAAAATTAATTAACACAACTGCGATTCGCCGACTTGCGCTCGCAAAAAGCTACTCTAAAAGAAAGGGATGGGTATTCTACGTCTCGCTTGCCAGGTAACTCTGCAATGAAATTGGAAGTAAGAGTATTGTTTTATTATTACTTTCCTTTGTTAACTTTCCATACAACTTAATTTAGCAGAAGTTCAATAGTACATAGCAAAAACACTTCAAAAATCACAATTTGGGTATTAGTTTTTTTATTAAAAGTTATAAAAGTTATCAAAACATCAATGATTATCGGGTTTATTAGTTGTTACGAGTTTATCTTCTTTCATTTGCATAATAAAGCAAAATAATAGTTTTTTAAATCATTTAGGAAAAGGAAAAAAGGAAATATTTTTGCCTTTAACACTCACGTATGGCGCAAAATGTGCCCATAAGTATTTTTAATCTTATTTTGAAGGTTTTGGTCTCCTGACAAAAAACAGAGATTTCAAACTTTGGCCTCAAAATGTACTTAATTATTGTTCGGATGTACAGGTTCTCTTTATTGGATATTAAAATAGGCTTAATACTGAGTATAACTGCAGAAAAAAATAAAAGCTAAAAAGCATTCTTGTTTTTGTTTTTGACGATTTCTTGGAAAAACTGGAAAATCTCTAAGCTCTCAAAAAAAATCATAACTCGAAAACTATCAATAATCGGTACACATACATGGGGGTGTTTTGGATAGGTCCCGGTACGGGCTATCTAAAAAAAAATTATTATCGTCACCCGATTGGCCACCCTGTATGTGTACACAAAAATATGTGTACTGATGAATTTAGTTACTTTATGCATCATTTTGTGTATTAGTAGTTCCTTTTTAAAATTAAAAAAAGCGAATTCAAATTTAGCCAATCAGTACGAAGCGCGCCGTACGTCAGAAGTGCATTATTGACTCGTCAAGTTTCAAAACGCGGTATTGACATAATTTTCACAAAACAAACTACTTTTTGTGGTTTGTCTTTCGTCAAGGAAATGCTCCTGTGGGTTTCATCTTTTGGATGTGTTAGATGAAGGAAGGTTATGTGGGAGATAGCTTTTTTGTGAATTGTGCTATTGGTTGTCAAGTGAAGTTAAACATAAGCTTATAATTTTATAAATTTCCTGTCTCGATTCGAAACCTTTTGTTTCTTTAGTCATTGTGCGGCGAATGATTAATTCCGAGAATTTGAAAAGTACACATCATTTTCGCATTAGTGGACTAATTATCAACCAGGCTAGGTTAGTATAGTCTACTTTACTGGCTGCATATATCAAATTATGTATGTTTTCCATTTTTTCCAATGTGTAGACGATCACATAAAATGTATGCAGTGAATATTGGGTCCTCAAGTTAAAACGGCAACACGGCACACATACTTGTCCTCCCATTGGCTGTTCCCCTATAGGAGCGTGAGTCACGGTCCTATAGAAGGATTGAAATTATTCCCTCATTTTCTCGGCTTTTTAGTACCCAAAAAAATCGCGCAAAAATGTGAGAAGGTTCGTATGCGGAAGTCCATATGGTATGTAGCTATACAAAAGATTCATGATATCCACTATTCATTTTAATACAAGAGATTTTTTATTCTTCTTACTCTTTTATACTGTCATCTGGGAGACTAGAGGCGAAATTATTTGTCCAAGAGGTGTAATGGAATCGTAAGTGTGGAGTAGCTGACGGAAATTTGAATATAGAAGATCCCTAAGTGGCCTGTAATTTTTGCTACGTCTCACATATAAGTATGTGTACCAAAAAATCGAACAAAATTCGATTTTGCAGATTGGCCCATATGGGAAATTTCATTTGCACCAGAGATATGGAAATAGATGCCAGATAAAAAACGATTCTTTTTTACTCCGTAGCTGCGCAATCTTGCCAGCAGTTTCAGTCGAAAGTTAGTCATTTTACACTGCTTATATATCGGTGTTCAGTTCACTTGTTATCTTAATGATATTCCGAAGTTTCTACAGATTTTTAAGAATATTTCACCAATTATTAAATACCTTGCACTGTTCTTTTGGTGAAACTTAAATGGTTTTGATACTCTTCTGGGCGTCTGAGTTTAATTTTGTCTTATATTACAAACTTATTCACCGCATTAAAGAATATTGCCAACTTCGTCCAAATTTGTGAATAATATGCCTAAATATCATAATATTTTAAATTCAAAAAAGAATAATTTTGTGCTGGTGACAGTCTATATACAATTCATAAATATTTTCTATAGTTCAAAATATACGCATTTTATTATTTCACTTGGTGTACAAGTACAATTGTTGGCCATATTACAATTAATTACGCTGCAAGTAAACTGAGAATGAAAAATATTTTTTTCCGGACTTTTAATATAAATACCCCTGTGCGTCTGTGGTTCTAGGTAAGGAACTGTTACCATTTGCAGCCCCTGATAGGTACCCCCTAGATACGCACCTGTTGTACTCTAGTTCGTTATTATGTCGGTTTGCAGCAAACCATAATCGTAACCACGCCATACCACGCTGCAATAAGGGAGAATAATAATAACCATGATAATAAAACACGCGGGTCAAAATTCTGCATGATAAAATTTCAATTTTCCGCCTTCCTATTATTATAACCGTTCTAACGAGCCTTGATGCTACAGATGAGAATAACAGTTTCCTGGCAATGTTTCTTGTTCATACCATTAAACAGCATGGCCCAATTCCCTTTGCTGTTTGTATCTTCTCGTTTGAGTAATCCCAGTAGGCTGATAACCGCAATCTCATCTACCTATTCTGAATAGCTAGCAGACGTCATATTAAACTCATTTCACACTTACCCGGCTCTCGCATATCGAGTCCGGATAGAGTAATAGAGATTATAGACCTTTACGGAAACACTGATCTGGATCCGGATAGTTTAGTCATATGTCAAACAGCTGTCAAGTGGGACTTACGATTTCATAAGGGCTGTTCCAAATTACGGGACTATCACCGTCCCAGAACTGATTTCATCATGCCCCGCCCATTTTACAGTTCTAAAAACGGTGACTGGTTGGTCCGCCAGCCTACCAACCAATCATCGATTCTAGAATCACAAAATGGGCGGGGCATGATTAAATCAGTTCTGGGACGGTGATAGTACCGTCATTTGGAACAGCCCTCATGAAATCGTAAGTCCCACTTGACAGCTGTTTGACATATGACTAAACTATCCGGATCCAGATCAGTGTTTCCGTAAAGGCCTTATATGAAGCTTTTCATATTAGTCCGCCAGACGTCGCTATCGTCAGTAGATAGAAAAATTTACAGGGTCAGCTTTTAGTACCTGATTGGTCGATAACTCCACTACTGCAGAAGATAGTGGAAAAACTTATGTATAAAAGTTGTTGCTAAGGATATGCTCCTTGCTCAGAAAATATTTTTATTTATACAAGGTGATCCATAACTACGTGGTGATGCAGACGTACTTACATTTTTTAAATGAGACACCCTATGTATTATTCCATATTTAGATTCTACTAGTAATTCTCGTTCTTAAGGTTCATACCGCAATTTCACCCCCACCAAAAAAAAATAGGTAGAAAATTATCAGTAACCCCTAAAACACATGAAAACGAAGTTTGAGCTATTTTCATATTTTTAGTTTTTTTTTTTATTATTGCTGCGCCGTCACTGACACGATTTCTAAAAACCATACGCGTTTTAGATCCTCATTTCTCACCACGGCAATAATACCGTGTCAAAATTTCATTAGAATCAATTTAATCTTTTTCCACCTTACAAAATACAGAACGATATAAAGCAATAAATAGGTACTCGTCTATGCACATAAAAGTCCCTCAGTTTCTGTAATAGGCAAGGCAATCTTCACCTAAAAAGGTGATTTATGTCGCTAGGTCTTGCCTCACAGATTAGTGGACAGCCAATTATAAATACAACAAATTTTTCAGTTTTTTAACCCCCCACCCTCCAACCACCTCAACTTCATTCCTACCCAAAGAAGTAGAAAATAATTAGGAACCTCTAAACTGTTTAAAAACGAAGTTTGAGCCGTTTTTATATTTTTAGTTTTTTTATTATTTCTGCGTCGCCATTGAAACAATTTATAAAAACCATATGCATTTTCCATCGTCGCCTCGGTAGTAATACTGTCTCAAAATTTCATTAAAAGCAAATCCATAGTTTCCTCGTTACACAATACAGATCGATCTGAAGCAATAGTCGTATGTTTAGGTACATCAGTAAAAAATCCAAGTCCTCTTTGGTTTCTGTAATAGGCTAGGCAATGTTCGGATGCACCTAAAAAGTTATTTATGTCGCTATAGAGGTCTTCCTTCACAGGTCAGTAGACAGTCTATCATGATACAACAAAATTTTCTATTTTACAACCCCCCGCCCCCCAACCACCCAAAAAAAAGTAGAAAATGATCAGGAACACCTAAAACGCCTAAAAACGAAATTTCATGAATATTTGGATTTTTTCGTTTTTTAATAATTATTCTGCCGCCCATGCACCGATTTTCAAAATTAGCATTACCTATTATTCTACGACCCCACAGCATATTGCTGCCCAAATGTCGTCACAATCCATGCAGCGGTTACTGAGATTACGAGGCTAGTAAAACGCGACAAACACACAGAGAAGCCGATAGACATATAGACCGACGGAAATGAGTGATGGATTTTCGTTATATGTATATGTCGCAGGCTTATCATAATATCAGTCTTATTATAATACGCCTAGGCTTTTTCAATATGACCAGGCGTAATGTAAAACTAACAAAGTAAAGGGAAATCTGACGATATGACTGATTATCTAAGACGTGTTATAATACGCCTGACGCTTCTTAGTTTCATTGTTCAAAAGAATCTGTACGGGGTTGTTTTTAGAATTTGACTGTATAAAATACGTCTTATTATAATACGACTTGCAGTGTGCCAGGCAAATTATGAAAATCACATCATAAAGGAAAAAAATAAATAATTATAGATTTTGGTTATTTATTAGAACATGATCCACTCTTACGCCACCCAATTTGCCAGCACAGCTAAAACTCCCTATTAAAACTTTTAAAATTTTAAGATTATGGTATGGTATGGCTATTACAACTTCTCACCTTTGTAAAATTTTCAAGTTCTTCATAATACTTGTCCTTGTGGACAAATACACCTAGCGAGTCATCACTCATTTTCAATGCAATCATTTGCACTAATATTGCACAGAGAAACTGAACAGTAAGTCACAACCACAATAACATACAATTAGCCTGACAAGTCGTCAGTCGTATTATAACTATTATAATACGACGAGTATAACCAATTGGAATCCAGAGTAATCGCGCGCTATTGAAATTTGACAATAACCCTAATAAGCAACAGGCGTATTCTAATACGCCTTAAATTGTGAGTTCCTCGATTATTTCGGTGATATTGCAATACGCCTAGTCGTATTGAAAAAGTCTAGGCATATAATAATATGACTAATTCTGCAATAAGACTACGACATATACATCATAAGACGCCCAAAAAGCGTATTATCTCAAAATCGAAAATTTTCGCGATCACAATACTCCCCTCACGCCCTCACGTATCAGTGTGGGAAGTAAAAGTAGTTAACTATGTAGTTAACAAGTAAACTACTTTTGTAATCATAATTAATGCCCAGCTCTGGCCAGGGCCGCCACAAGGGGGGGGGGGGCAACTGGGTACTGTTGTCCCGGGCCCGGGCCCCGTAAGGGGCCCGGTCCGGGCTTGAATCTAAAGCCGGCGCCACATATGCGGTATTCGGCGAGCAACGAACCCCGATTATTTGCTATTCGGCTAATAAAGCCAGCGCCACATATGCGGTATTCGGCGAGGAACGAAGCCCGATTTAATGCTATTCGGCTAAAGAGCGATACGTGCTCGATATTCGGCGAGCAAGGTTGAAAAAACGGCGAATATTGACATTCGGCAAATACCCGGATATGTGGCGCCGGATTTAGTAAACGCTGTCGCGCAGGCAACTGTTTTTTAACAGTGCATGTTATGTTATTCAACAAAACGAAGATCATATTTTACTGATTGATTTATTTTTTTTAATAATCTAATTCTTTTCTGGGTAACTTTATTACAAACAACTATAATGAATTGTGAAGCAACTTTTTGTGGCAATTATTTTTTGTTCCGGTTTATCACTCAATACACATTCTATATTCTCTCAAGTGCTGTTTCAATGAAACCGTTCAGCCATGTTGTACACATAGACTCTCTTTTCCAATAAGTCCACAAACTTTCAATTTGAACATAACTGATTGAATGTGTTGATTATAAAATTTAGTCAATCATTATTTTCTGTCAGCTACTCTTAATAAATGAGTGATTATGAATTTCTCTGAATAAGGCTTGTATTTGCAATTGCTACTATTCCAAGACGAAAAAGTAACAAAATCCCAGAACTAATAACTACCTAATGTACGTGAATACTAGTGTGTCCAATTTTCAGTTACAGTTTCTTAAATTTATTTGAGAAAATGAAGGATAAAAAACATAGTTCAGTAAAAATTTAGACATTTCAATCACTGAAACTTGAAAGCAAGTACAAATGACGTTTTGTGTGGAGAGAGGAGATCAGGAGTTTTCCAACATGATATTGGCATAACCATCTCGTTGCCAGTTCGGAAGCCTCATCACTTGAGAGGGCTATGGTATTGGGGGCCCGTGGCCAGAATCTGGTCCTGGGCCCAACCTTGCGATGTGGCGGCCCTGGCTCTGGCCGTAGACCTATAGGCCGACGTCAATTTTTGATCGCTGAGCAGAGCATCTCGTAATATGTGGCCTTGAACGTATCTTGTACGTATAGAGCTAATTTTAGGCAGCTACCTGCTAAAAAAAATTATCTGTGTACAAATAAGAATAGGAATACTGAATCTCCACTATCACAACAATGCTAGCCGCAAGCGCCTAATGTACCGGCTGAACAAAAGTAACAACAAGCAGAGTGGCGCAGTGGAAGCGTGCTGGGCCCATAACCCAGAGGTCCGTGGATCGAAACCACGCTCTGCTACAAACGTTTTTTTTTATTTTTTTCTATTTCTCTATGGGTATATTAAATAATGTCAGCAAAGGTTTATGTTGATAAATTCTAATAATAATATATACGTCATAAACCTCTCAACTGTTACAGGATGTTAACGTTCCAAAAGACAAATTGCTTTTTATAAAATTTGGCACACCAACATTAAGCCATATGCTGTAGATTTTTTAATCCTATAATCAGTCCATACGAGATCTGGATGTGTTGTGTGATATCTATAAATATGTAAAATAAAATTGATTCCTATGTATTTTGAGACACATTTAATTTCTCGGCATTTATAACGCACAATTTGAGCATAGCAAACTGGTGTCTATATACAACAATATTAATTGTTGTCGTAGCGATAATTATATCGCTACGCTTATGAAAAAGTTGGTCCCAAATTATTAACTTCATTCTTGCAAAGGAAGAAAAGGAAAATAACGTCAGAGGTAGGGGCACTCCAAACTTTTTTTATCCAAGATCTAAGTATAAAATGTTTATTCACCCCCATTTGAGAGCAGTATTCTATAGATTTAACAAATCGTCGTTAAATAACACAAGATAATTGTGAAAAATAACCTAATATATCAAAATATACACATACTCCATTTATATGAAATCTAAAAGCATAAAGAAAATAAAAAAGTGTTTGTAGCAGAGCGTGGTTTCGATCCACGGACCTCTGGGTTATGGGCCCAGCACGCTTCCACTGCGCCACTCTGCTTGTGGTGCGATAGTTTCCACGAGCGCAATATACGCAAGCGGAGATAACGGTGTGGGAAGGACTGCCGATTTCATATTATATAATTTGTTAAAACCTGTATTCGTCTTTTCTAGATTAGAGTGTTGAGAAATTATATTTGATATTGTATATACTTTTTTATATTTATCTTCATAATTCGCTCATTTACCAAACAATTGACGCATATAATATTATTTCAATTAACTTGATTAAAAGTCTGGAGATCGAATCAACATGTCCTAACTCATATTCGATATTCGATAAGCTCAATAGTTGCGTGCAGACCTCCTAGCTGATAGCAACCGCTCCTATATGCGCTCAAAACCACCAAGGGCGTCGATAAGGGGGGTACTGGGGGAAATAGAACCCGCTCCCCTCCCCCCCCCCCCAGGAATAAGAAATAGTACCTGATAACCTGATCCACTATATATCTTCAAGTATACAGTGTAGTATAACGAGCGTTGCCCACAAAAATGCACTCCCTCCCCCCGACAAAGATAAAATGTGAATTCATCAATGAGGCAGATATTCTATACATGATGATAATAGATCTTTAATCGCTGTAGTCATTTGTTCCCAAAGCTCATCTCGCCCATCGAAGTCATCTTCGGTAAGGTAGACTGAAATTTTTCACTTTTGCCAAATGAGGCCGAAACTCAAATTTGTAATTAGCGCCCTCAAATTATCCACGACACAAGGTTTCATTTTGATAGAAAGCCCAATAGAAATTTTCGATTTTTTAAGGCGGGCCTGAAAATCAGGGTGGACTGAAATTTTTCACTTTCGCCAAATGGGGCAGAAAGTCAAATCAGTGGTCGGATTTGTAATTAGGGTCCTCAGATTATCCACGACACAAGGTTTATCTTGATAGAAAGCTCAATAGAAATTATCGATTTTTTAAGGCGGGCCTGAATTAACTTTCGCACTATGCTCATTTTTATTGTCAAAATTTATAGCATATTATATGGTAACTGTATCCTTAGAGCCGCATGAATTTTCACTCGCATCCACAATTTTGATTAATGAAGTATAAGGATTTATGCCTAAAAGAACCAAAACTTCAACTTGAGCGGCTTTATCCAAAACTCCTCGTTTTTTTTTATTTGCAATAGCTCCAGTTTGAGTAGATTTCGTAACAAAGTCCAGAACATACCTATGCAAAGTTGTCTTCCACGGATATCAGGCGTTAAAGGGAATGGCGGTTTGCAGAGCACATTGATTTTGGGCACCGTAAATTGGTATCATTTCCACAGTTTTTGCTACTGTCCGTCAAGAATTCAAACATTGCCTATACCATTGTTTGGTCAATAACGGGCAACTTTTTAAACACTTATTGCAATGAAACGTGATATTTTCGTGTGTTTTTGTTTTCTATCTGAACAAATCAAGGTACATAATTTTTCTAATTTTCTCGAAAGCGAATTGACAGAAATAAAATAATGGACTTCATCATACCTTTAAAACAAGCTATCACTTAATACCCGTTGTCACTTAAAATTTTGGAGGGCAGAGTGTAGAGGGAGGAGAAGTAGTTTTTGATAAAGAAGCTGTCCCCTTTGATAAACCTTTTGACGTTTCGCCGTTTCTCTTAAGAAGTGGTTTTCGATAAATCCGTGGTGGGAGGCTTTCAAATGAACACCCTGTATATTTTAAAAAAATGATCATGGAAACTTTAATCCTACTAGTGCCTCAACTATAATTTTTATATTAAGAAATGACAATATCTTTTCTTGGTGACTAACTCTTATTGTCTCCTTTTACCTTACAATGTATGATCAACTAGTAATCTTTTGTTGTATATGGTCTGCTTTCATTGGTTATGGTTTACGATACATTTTTAAATTTTTTCGTATGTTAGGAGTTGTAACAAAAATGATCTCACCAAAGTAGAAATTTTATGCTTATTTTTTTAGTGACCGCGACTATAGATTATGGTTGTTTTTCATCAGTTTTTCGGTTAACGATTGAAACTATAACTTTCCTTCACTACATTTCCGTTTATTTTAATCTAAACCATCTTCAGGTGTGTTAATTTCAGATGTCGTTTACATTTCTGTAAAATTGTTTTGTTTGTGAAACAGCCTCTACGGGTAGAGATGGTTTAGATTAAAATAAACCGAAATTTAGTCAAGGAAAGTTATAGTTTCAATCGTTGACCGAAACCCATGAAAAACAACCATAAACAAAATAGCAATTTGAACCCTTTTCGTAATTTGGACGGTGCGCTGTACAAATTATCAATTATTGTTTTGTATTTTCACAAACATACACACATGAATCATAGAAAATAGTCTTTGTCTCGCCATAGGAACGGTTTGAGCCTCCAAAATCCCTCTATATTCGTATATATGGCTGTGTATAAATCATATCGCGCATTACGCTAAGTTACTGTAAATCCGTAGCGCATTTCGGTTTCCCCATACGCATACGTTTATTGCCTGTCGAGAATGTTTACAATCAAGACGACATCGTCTGCATATTCCCCGAAAGCTCTTTATCGACTATAACCATCCAGTCATCCACCCTTTCAACTTGCAACCCTCTGGAATCTGTTACAACCCTATGCCGCCCCACTTGCGCTCTATAACCTATCCTAGCACGTGCGCTACACCCCCGCATCCCAACGTTTATCTAGATAAGTTTCTCAATTATTAAGAACTAGTCTTACAAAAATATCTCATTTATGGTTTTTTTGGCTATTGCTATTGCTCACCCCATACCGTGAGGTAAGCAAGCACTGGGTCTGTGAATCGTACGTCCGATGGATGACTGCTTTCTGAATTCTGACGGCTAAGATGTGGGCCGTCGCACGGCACACCGGCCTTTTGCGCAGTGCAGAGAGCAGCGTATCCGTTATACCACCTAGGGATCAAATTACCGGACGTGCAGACCCACAGTGTAGTTCTGTCAGAACCTGCGAAGTTGCCCGAGGAGCTACTGATAAGTGGTACGCTTTTCCTCCTCCTTAGAGACGATGTTCGCCTCGGCAGGTGCCAAAAACTCTACAACGAAATCGTCTTCTGTTGGTGGTCGAGAAGAACTATATTGGGCTTATTGGCTTGTATAAGCTCGCGTGGGTAGAACGAGCAGTTCCATCAAATCCGGAACCTCTCATTCTCCACCACGAATTCTATGTCTTCTGGAGCGAGTGGCAGCACCTGTGACTCATCTATACCGTATGAGTGCCTCAAATGGTAATATAGCACTAGTAGAGACGCGTTGTGCTGATGAATGTAGGCAGTGCTAGCATAAGCCTTACACCTTAAGGCGGCCTTCCACCAGAACAACCTTTCAACACGTAGAATGCAGCAAGTTCCTTTCAACGATGTGAATTGTGAGGCAATTTTGGAGGCAACTGAAACACGTTTCTTTCTACACGCAACATTGTTGAAAGCAACGAAATTATCTCGTTGAACGCAACCAAAAGCATTTCCACAGAGTCTACAATATTTAGTAGTCAGTCGGCAACGGGATGTCACTGCAAACAATAGCTGCTGCAGCCTATTTGATTTTAGTTAATAAGCGCAAAAGAAGAAGGCATTGGTGGTGGACCAGACAACTTTAAACTAGAAATTATATGGAACAGAACGCTTTTTTGAGAAACTGTTAGCAGACGACGAAACACTTTTCAAAAATTACTCGCGGATGGGTTTTCATGACTTCAATTACCTGTTGGAAAAAGTGTTTGCTATAATCTCCAAATGCGATACTAACGAGATGCTATACCGGCTATAGTCAGACTTCTGCTAACGTTACGCTTCCTGGTCAGTGGGGATAGTTACGAATCTCTTAAATTTCTGTTTGAAATTGCTCCGTGCACTATTTTGGAAATAATTCCTAAAGTATGTCAAGCAATGCAATTACCGAAGTGCTGAAGGGCGAAATAAACGTAAGTTTAATAGTAGGTAGTTTTAATTTAAATCAGATTGATATTCCTACGAAGACTTATCGATATAACAAAATGCAACTCATATGTCAATCACTTATTTTCTTTTCCTCCTGAAGACGCCGATTTTTTTTGGTCATTTGTTTATGTTCACGACGAAAAGAGATTCGCAAGTTTTTGATCTTTTTCTTTATGTTGGCGACATCACACTCAAAATTTAGGGCCACTTTTTGGTGAGCATCCAGTTTGGCCTTATTGTTTTTATATTCGGACAAGCGTATGTTCCACAAAACTTCCAGCACAATTCGAGAAAATTGCATATTTTATCCTGGCTCCACTCCATCGTTGCGTTCGACGTCGAATGTTTCCCAGCACTGTCGGATCCTAGGCAATGCTAAGCAACACGTAGAACGTCCCTCCGTTCAACCAATACGCATCGCCATTTCATCGTATGCAATGTGTCGCCGGCTACGCGTTGCTTTGGTGTAAAACCATTTTGTTCTTTCAGCGCCGTTGCTTTCAACATGTTGCCGAAATGTGCCTCGGTGGATGGCCACCTTATAGGTGCATTTAAATTGGAGCGAACGAACGAGTTCGTTCTTGTACTCTCGTTCGGCTGTTGTCTGTTGTTTGAATATGAACGAGCATTTGGCTACTAATCCTATAGAACAACTACTAATAATGTGTTAAAGACACCTTTTTGGAATACCATTTTAGAGTTCTCAGTCTCCAACTTCAACCCACTAGACCTTAGGAAGGAGAAGGTCAACTTCTCAGACAAATAAAGCTCTTCTAGATGTTCATATGGCATATGTCTTTTCGACTCTGCTATATGGTGCCGAGGCTTGGACGCTTAAGAAGGCAGAAAGGATAGACAAGAGGCTTTCGAAAGATGGTGTTGTACAAGGATGCTAAGGATTTCTTGGACTGATGGAGTCTCAAATGTGCAACTACGACAGAGAATCCAAAAAGAGGAAGAAATAATTAACACTCTCAAAACAAAAAAGCTACAGTACCTTGATCATGTTATAAGAGGACCCAAGTACATTCTACTACAAAACATTATGGAAGGGAAGGGCAAGAGAATCCAAGGAAAAAGAAGAATCTCTTGGCTGAAAAACTTGAGGGATTGGTTTGGTATGACATCAAATCAACTATTTAGAACAGCGGCAAACAAAACAAGAATTGCCATGATAATATCCAACCTCCGCTATGACATTGAACTTGAGGAGGAAGAAGATGTTCATAGAAGATTCCATGCAGTGGCTCATTTGTTAAGTTTGAAAAATAAGTTTGATTTCAACAGGTGCAATGCTTCTGCGGAAGCAAGTTCCTTAGGGACTGCTGACACCAACGCGTCTGAAGTCGAGCGTGAGGCTGAACTCCTCGGCTGCCCATGTTGCTGCTCTGGAAACGACTTAGGCACATTGTAGAGGGCAGTTATATTATATAATTAAGTATACTATAGTGTTCCACCATGTTTCACTAGTCCTCTAGTAAAAACCACATATACTTGAGACAAACTCAAGTTCAGTCCCCCTCTTTGACCTTCATCAAAGAATAAAATTCTACGCAAGTTATCTCAAATATATGTGTTTTTATACGTAGGGTAGTCGGTAAGGCATTGGACTTGAAGCTCCAGCTCTAAGCTGGTTGTATACGGCAGTAGTCAGGACGAGCATTCAGCATGGCTGCTCGGTCTGGTGACCGCGCGTAGAGAAGATGTTTATTATGGTCAAGCTCTCTAGGATTCAGAGGCTTGCAGCAATGAGGTACTCTTGGGCTTGCCGCCTCTGCACCTCTGGATAAAAAGAGAGGGCATGTCGGCCTTCCTGAGAATGCATGGTTGGGGAACGTGGACAGCACGAGAACCACTAGTTGCCCACACCAGAATAGAACGATTCGCGGAGAATAATATCCCGATATCGTCGTTCAGGTGAAAAGAGCCAAAGCTTCGCCTCATAGTCTGGTGTGCTTCACTAAGGGATCACACTCAAAATAGTCAGAATCGGGAAGAGTAGGGCTCTGTCTGGAGAGGAAGGAAGTGAAGCGACGATTGTAAGCTGGGAACCTGCAGGACTGTCTTTCTGGTGGAGGTGTATGCTATATTGATGGCGGTACACTCGACGAAAGTCAAACGGTGGTCTGAACAGAGCATATATATAATAATATACGCTCTGACAGCCAGGCAGCAAGCTATAAGTAGGTGACCCTGCTGTGCGTTCTTGGACACATTGAAGTACCGGGTAACGAGGGAGCGGATCGATTAGCTAGGATAGAACCTATGCTTGGAATTAGTAGTAGTAGTAGTAGTAGTAGTAGTAGTAGTAGTAGTGATGGGGAGGCGAAGCCAGGCAAGTAGGCCACCTTTGGCCCTTTTTGCCAACCCCACTGAACCAATCACTGGAAACACTAAAATTCTACACCCTAGAGAAAGCTCTTTGTGGAACCTACCAGACCTCCTGACGAAAGTCAGTATGTCCGACCATTTCGCTGAATATAGTGGCTCCTCCCCAAACTCCGTCGTGCCGAATATCTCAACCCTAAGGTTGCGATAAACTGCACATCTGCCCAGGAAGTGGAACGCGGTCTCGTCCTCCTCCCAGCATCTGGAGCAAATGGGGTCCCCTACCACTCTCATAAGTGACAAATGTCTATTCAGGCAATGGCCAGTAAGAACCACCACCAGAAGGTTGAGCGTCTTTCTGCCTTTATTCAAAAGCCATAGCGTTCGGCCCCTATCAGGGCCTGCTATGAATCTTTTGGCTTGCCTGCAGTCGTCTCTCTCTAACCAGGCTTTCGCCAGTTCCTTGTAGGCCCAGTTGTCCAGGGCCACATTGACCTGGCTTCTGCTAATTCCCAGCATAGGTTCTGGGCCGATGCAGGGGCTACTGGCCCCTATCCTAGCTAATCGGTCCGCTCTCTCGTTACCCGGTGTACCAATGTGTCCGGGGACCCACAGCAGGGTCACCTTCTTATGGCTTGCTAATTTCTGAAGGGCGGCCGAGCATTCTTGAGCCAGAGCTGATCTGACCCTCGGAGCTGCCACCGCTTTAGAGCTGATTGGCTGTCAGAGCATATATATATGCTCTGTTCAGAGCACTGTTCCACTTCCGTCGAGTATGCCGCCATCAATATTGCATACACTTCCGCCTGGAAGACAGTCGTGCAGGTTCCCAGCGCGAAGCTCCGCCGCACTTCTTTACCCTCCAGACAAAAGCCTGCTCCCCCATATCCTGACTCCTTTAAGAGCGATCCGTCCGTGAAGCATACCAGACTATTGGGCGGAAACTTGACTTTCCCTCTAATCCAGTCGTCTCTTTCCGGGATGACTAGTGAGAATCCCTTATCTAAATTTAAGATGTCTTTGGCTTTTTCCACCCTGAATGACGATATCGGGATATTACTCTCCGCGAATCGCTCTATTCTGGTGTGGCCAACTAATGGTTCTCTTGCTACCAACGTTCCCCCGTCACGCATTCTCAGGCAGGCCGACATCGCCTCTCTCTTTATCCAGAGGTGCAGAGGCGGCAAGCCCAAGAGTACCTCCAGGGCAGCAGTGGGTATGTTGTCCTCGTGGCACCTGTTATGCTCATTGCTGCCAGCCTCTGAATCTTTGCGAGCTTGAGCTTAACAGAGACCTTTTCTACGCTCGGCCACCAGACCGAGCAGCCATACTGGATCCTAGATCTTACTACTGCCATATATAGCCAGTTTAGGACCTTGGGTTTGAGGCCCCAGGTTCCGCCGACTACCCGACGCAACTGCCACATGGTAGCTATAGACTTTATGCTTGGAATTAGTAGGCGCCAGATTAATCCTACCCTAGTCGCCTAGGCCTACAAAGAACTGGCGAAAGCCTGCTTAGAGAGAGATGACTGCAAGCAAGCTAAAAGATTCATAGTGGGCCCTGATAAGGGTCAAATGCTATCGCTTCTGAATAAAGGCAGAGAGACGCTAAACCTTCTGGTGGGTGTTGTCACTGGCCATTGCCGGTTGAATAGACATAGTCACTCATCAAAGTGGAAGGAGACCCCATCTGCTCTAGATGGTGGGAGAGGACAACACAGCGTTCCACTTCCTGGGCACATGTGCATGTGTCGCAACCCTAGGGTTCAGATATTCGGCACGATGGAGTTCGAGGAGGAGTCAGTATATTCAACGGGATGGTCGGACATTGACTTTCGCCAGGAGGTCCGGTAGATTCGACAAGGAGCTTTCTAGGACGTAGAATGTTGGTGTTCTCAGTGTTGGTTCATTGGGGTTGGCAAAAAGGGCCAAAGGTGATATACTTGCCTGGCTTCACCTCCCCATCGCTGCAACTACTACGACTACATGATATATGTTTTCATTAGAGGGATAGTGGAACGCGATAGAACAAAGAGGGGCCCAAGTTTTAGAAATTTTATTTACCAGTAGTGTTGTTGCGTTTACTATGAAACAGTTACACGTTACTACTTATTTAATGTAGACTTTGAGACACAAACTACGATGGGACCATATTAATCATACGGCTCGCTGGGAAAATGATATAACTATTTCAATGGCGTTGTACAGATCCTTCATCGTGACTCAACTTTTCTTCGTCTGTACAACCCGTACTAAATTTATTTCAGGTCTGTACGTTATCTCGCTCATCCACTCTACTCCTTTATAAAATCGCTATTAGGGTATTTCGGTGAAATTTTCTTATTGGATTCCCCACCTAAATTCAATATCTTTATGACAAAAGGATCGGTCTCCTCAGCGGCTTCTATAGCAGATAGCAAAAACGAAATATGCGTGGAATGCAGACGAAAAACCTTAAGTCGCGACGGCGGTGATATTGGAGGCTAAGAATTTTGTTATGCTCCAAATTCTTTAGCTGAAAACGATCTGTGCCATAGAAGCCATCTTAGGTTGTCCTCTAAGAGTACGGAGGTATTTCCGAAAAAAATTCAATACCTTCGCAGTTTCTTATATTCACCAGTGACATTAAAGAAATAATTTCTTGAATCGTATGTACTTTAATCGCGAAAATTTTCAATTTTGGGATATGTAATAAGTTTGCGCGTTGACATCTCATTCTCATCTTTGCCCTATTATAACCTTTCTCCCCTTTGGCGTTGCGTTGCTTGGAAAATAAATACTTCGCCTCAATCATGTCCGAGACGATTTATACGACATTCACGAATTTCTGGGTATGGGTGGTATTTGCGATGTTGTCATATCTGCCGTTTTTCCGGAAATATAGTAAACCTTGCTGTTTGAAATAAACCTGTATATTTCTCTTTTTCGGAATCCTTGAAAAATACTGATAAATTTTTGTACAATATTTCCTATACTTTAACGTCATAAGTTTGTAGTTACAAATAAATTTATGTACATTGTATCTGCCCAAGTTAAAGTAATTATATATATTTGGCTATTTGGCATTTGAATGTCACAATGCAATGGATCGTTTGTCTGGAAAAATGTATGCTTTTTAAGTTTATTAGTGCAGGCGCTCGAGGTAGTTAAGTATGCAAAATCTGAGTACCGGCAACTATGACTGGATTCTTATACCTGAGACCCTAATTATGTTCCAAAAATTCCTCACTCGAAATCTACGGGAGGTTTGCCCGTACCGATTATTTTAAGGTGAAAATAAAAAAAATCACGACGAAACCGGTCGGAACTTGATGGATGATTCTTTGTTTCTCTGTAGATAACAACAAACAAAAAATACTCATTCGTTTCTGCTTAGCAGGTTATAAGAAATTTGAGCTTAATGTTCGGTTTTTCACGTCATTTTCGTTAAAAATCGTTAAAAAGTTGTTAAAATTGTTTATAGCGAATGACGTTTTTTACGCATATTTCTGGGAAGTCTAATAATGACATGTATATCAATTTTTTCCGTTTTTATTATGTTAAATCCCATCTTCCCACTGCTATAGGGGGTGACATTATTGAACGTCTTCTGAAAGGATACGGACGGCGCCGACGTATAATAATTTTACCCCCTCTAGGGGTTGAAAATTGTGGTTATAGGTAATAAAAATGGATAAAATTGATACATGTTATGGTTGGAACTCCCAAAAATAATATGTATAAAAAACGTCATTCGTTTTAAACAATTTTAACAATTTTTTAACGATTAAGCTCAAATTTATAACCTTGACCTAAATAATGAGCAATTGAAACGGTTGGAAATAGTTTGCACATATTTATTTTCAAAAAAAAAGTATCTGCTGATGAACTTAGATATAAACTAATATGTCAAAATATAGGTTTTGATTTCAATTTGATGAAAGTGATATGCACGTCAGATGCTTTGCATTTGCATTTATTAAGGGCTACAGTACAAACATTTATATGGAAAAATTCTCACCAAACACAGTTGCTACATTAATTATTGTTCATTTGGGTATGAAAAGATGGTGACTTACGTCCACGACAAACGACGAAGCCGGCTTTATCAGAGTCTGTAATTACACCCTGTAAATGTACTACAAATTGTTGCACAATGTCTTGTAGTTGTAAAAAAACAAATTTATATTGTATTTTATGATATAAATGTATCAATAACGAATGTCAAAATAAAAATGGGTAATTGTTTGAATTCGCTGGATTTTCATGTAGGTATAACTGATATATTTTTATTAATTAAAAGAATTGTTACTTTCATTTTCATTTTTTTTTCATTGTTTAAGAATCCATCCTGACCTTACCATTAGAATAAACCGAAGAATAAACTATGAATTATTACGATAATATTCATACAAAATATTTTCCCTTATGTTACTGTATATGTTACATACTTCTATGACCCCTTCGCATTGTTTTTGATCTTGGTTCAGTATAAATCAAAGCTGACCGAATCATCAAAGAGAAGACGCCAATGGACTAACTTTAGATATAACACTGAAGCTTTCTAGCTGATAGAACTCCAATCCACACGCATACGACTACACTCACTCTCTTCTCTACGGATTGTTCCAAGACAAATTATCTCAACATTACCTTTACGAATAAGTGTAGAGGAGATAAAAAGCTGGACCAAAAACTTGACCGGCAAAATCCACATTCTTAATCTTTAATCAGTTCTTTACCCAAATCCGTTGCCAAAATGCGGTACTCGGATTTTGCATACTCAACTATATCTAGCGCCCGCTCTATATATCTTATTTTAACTTAAGTGGTTGCAACTTAAATTTAGCTGTAACTCGGAAATTATGGCATTTGAGTATCGGGCATATTTGATAGATTCATCTTACGAATACGGCTCCACTCAAAAAAAATTCATAAAGATTTTGTACCGGAAAATCGCGGCAAGATGGATTGCAGAAGTAATGAAAGGCGAACAAAAAGCCAATCGAGTGTCAATTAGTTAGCAGTGGAGAAGATAACTGCAACATAATTCAAAATGTATGGAAAATATGCTGCACTACCTGCATAATGGGTTTGCCACTTCAATCCCTAGCTTTTGCAAGTGTGCATGGAACATCCAACTGCCAGCTATAAATCCAACCACCTTTGGTAGTTTCTTCCTGCTTAATCTGAGAGCGTCTACAGTATTAGAACACGAGAGTCCTCTCACGATCCTCTTAAACTTAGCATTGCCCACCACTCTGTCCCAGCGCTTCTGGTGCTCATTTAATACCCTTCTGGTGACAGTCCCGGAACTTACTAACCAAGTTGTAATGCAACTATCGGTGCCATGTTGCATGATATACCTCATACTGGTTCTGTACCCATTAGAGCAACTTCTGCGCCTTCCTTGGCACACCTGTCGACCCTCTCAGTAGAAGTGTTGACGATAGCTTATTAATAAGATAAACCATAGGGAGTATACAACAACATACAAAAGTTTTTAGAGGTATTTCTCCAGTATAACTACAATCTGCAAGCGGGACTTGTATGTAGACAACTTATGTCAAAAGATATCAAGGACCGCATATTGTGTAAGACGGCTATATTAATGTCCGGTAGCAATGAAACTTATAACATGAGCAATAATTTACTGCTATGTACAGGGTGTCCCATTTTGGGCACTTTTACGAGGTATCTCAGATATTTTTGAAGGTAGAGAGTTGCGGTTTTCGCGACAGTGCTACTTTTTTGTGAAAATAAAGATGCCGTCAACAGAATTATCATGGCCCTCTTGGTTTTTGAGATACAGGGTGAAATCGAAAACTATCGATTTTGAGACCACCCTCGTATCTCGGTTGTATTTTATCTTATTGAAAAGTTTAAAAAAGCTTTTCAAAATTATATATTAGAATGAATTTTTTCTGAAAACTAAGCTCAAAATTTCATTTTTTACTTTATTTGTAGCAGTAGGCCATGACTAATCTATTAAAACCAATATCCAAATAAATAATTATTAAGATACAAGATATTTAGTAAAAACAATCTTGGGATACGGTCACTTGTTATATTTCCAAATTATAAAATCTTACTACGTTTCGACGCTTCTATTAGGCGTCATCTTCAGGTACTAAAACTAAAATAAAATATCAGAATTGTCAAACAGATACAGAATGACTAACATTTACAATTAATTTTTTTTTAAACAATTAAATATCGAGGGAGGAAGGTAAATATTGATAAGATGGAAGAAAGTATAGGCTATGTTCCATTTATTAAACTTGTATATATGCATGAAAGATTGCTTGTATCTGTCCTGAAATTCATACTGTTAGAACTTTTTTTATATGTATCATCTCTAAGATGTTTCTTTTATACCAATCTTTCTCTTTGCATAAAGTTCTAACGTTGTTAAAATCGATGGTATGTTTATTTTCTATAGCATGTTTGCTGAGGGCGGTAGAATTCAGGTTTTTATTTTTAATATCATATTTGTGTTTATATATGCGTTTATTTAAATATTGTTTAGTTTGTCCTATGTATAAGTTGGGGCAATCTTTACAAGGTATTTCATAAACCAAATTGCTATGCATGTCTTTTTCTAATGCAGGTTTCAGGTTTGAAAATACTGCACGGGTTGTTGTCGTGGCAGTATGAGCAACGTTTACGTTAAACTTATTGAAAATTTTTTTAATGTTTTCGGAGAGTCCAGGAGTATAGAAAATAAACATACCATCGATTTTAACAACGTTAGAACTTTATGCAAAGAGAAAGATTGGTGTAAAAGAAACATCTTAGAGATGATACATATAAAAAAAAGTTCTAACACCATGAATTTCAGGACAGATACAAGCAATCTTTCATGCATATATACAAATTTAATAAATGGAACATAGCCTATACTTTCTTCCATCTTATCAATATTTACCTTCCTCCCTCGAGGAAGGTAAATATTGATTGTTTAAAAAAAAATAATTGTAAATGTTAGTCATTCTGTATCTGTTTGACAATTCTGATATTTTATTTTAGTTTTAGTACCTGAAGATGACGCCTAATAGAAGCGTCGAAACGTACTAAGATTTTATAATTTGGAAATATAACAAGTGACCGTATCCCAAGATTGTTTTTACTAAATATTTAGTACCGACGGTCAGGATTCAAAAAGCAAAAAAATTCTAAGATACAAGATGCTCAATACTTTTAAACTCAATTATTTAATTGTATTTTATACGCGATGATAATGTTCATTAAATATTACTTATTGTATCACATTACTTAAAACCAAACTACATTATATCTGAAAAATATCAACACACTATTAAATTTGAATTTGAATACAAATAAAACTAAATACATCGAGGAGCTTTTAAAGATGTTGGTTCAAGTTGGAAACTATTTTCTCGAATGCAAATCTGGCACAATTTCTTATTCTTTTAATGGCTTTTAATAGAATTATTGGTCTCCTTCGTGTTATGGCGATTAAAAATTCCCAAACTTGGATCCTGTGCAAATGTTGAAGTATCTTAAACTTGTATGGATAGTAATTGTATTTTTTAGAATCATTTCTGCAGTTGGTTTTTGTACCCCTACAGCTTCTTCTTTGTGGTTACAAGATGATGAATGCGTTTCTTCTCTGTAACCTAATATGTCTGTTTCCCTTGGCTCCCTATTCTCCTTGAAATAAGCTTTAGGACGTGGTTGAACAAAGGATCCGTACCTAACTATATTTATTTTTAGACAAGCAAAATATCTGAAAACGGTTGCTGTCTCACTGGGTATCTAAGCTGCCATTATAATAGAAAATTGACAATAATTAAAATGAAAACACAGAAAGATCCAAGCAATTGTTAATAAAAATATAATTAAAAGCTAGTCTCGCAAGCTTTTTACATATTTGGTTTTTTGTTTTTAGTAGATGAGTCATAGCCCACTTTCTACTCAATATTATAATAACACAATATTCCTCATTTTAATGAGACATTATTATTCAAAAAAAAGGTATTTTGATTCTGTTTTTTCGAATTTAAGTAGGAAGTCACTTGTAGAGTAATAACTGCTTAGATGCTTATTATTTATAGTTGATTAACCATGGCCTACTGCTACAATTAAAGTAAAAATTGAAAAAATCAGATGTTGATTGAAATTTTCAAAACAATTTAATACTAATATATATTTGCAAAAAGCTTGAATTATTTCCGATTGACTACAAAAATAATATACAGGGTATTCCATTTAAAAAAAATAAACGTTTGGTTCATAACTAAAAAATGGTTAGAGTAAGAAAAAATCTGACTACACTTCTGATTCTACAGAAAAAATTCTATAGGATCTATATTAAACTTTTCAATAGAATAAAAGACTACCGAGATACGAGGGTGGTCCCAAAATCGATAGTTTTCGATTTCACCCTGTATCTCAAAAACCAAGAGGGCCGTGATAATTTTGCTGACGGCATCTTTAGTTTCACGAAAAAGTAGCAAACAGTCGTGAAAACCGCAACTCTCTATTTTCTAAAATAACCGAGATACCCCGTAAAAGTGCCCAAAATGGGACACCTATACCTGTACATAAAAAGTCCACAACAAAAAATAGGCACTTTCTACTATCTCATGATAATCTCCACTCATTTTCTATGGTTGGTAAGGAATATACTGTTGTAGCTTACTGTTTCCACGACTGCTTTCAAAAGGGCTTGACTCTCTCTGTCACTAATCCTGATCCTTTGCCTCTGAACACGCAGATGGAATAACGTTGAATTGCTTGAATTGCTGTGCACATCGATTCTGTCGATATACAAGGACCCATCCATCATGTTGCTGGGCTGGTATTACGGCATCACGTTCCAAGAGACACGTGTACATTTCAATTTGGAGGAAAAGGAAGTGCCGAGAGTGCTGACTACTATCACGTAGCACTATGTCAGTCAACGGCTGCTGTCCATATTGTGGTATGTAGATTTATACAGAAACGCCCGAAAGAAATTTCGTCATGTGATCGACTTGGTACTTTCCTTCATAATTTCGATTTAGATAAAAGTAATCCTGAACGGCGGGGGACCCACGTGGCTGCGCGGTGAACAACGTCAAAGTTTACGGAATACATATAAGTTGGATCACTCCACAAAAATATCAAAACGACCTGCCCCTTGCCCCGTCTCCCCGGTACACCGGTAGCAGTGTACCGACGTCAGCCGGGAGATACGAGCCGGCACAAACTAGAGGTTGAACGTGTTTAACGCGAAGTCTAAACAGTGTCTCAAAAATGTCGGATTTTGTTCTCTCGGATTTGTTTGCAGGAAATAGATAATATTTTTAAAAGTTTGATTTTATCAATTAAATGTATTGACGGATGGAAAGTGACAATCAGATGCATGCTTATTTTTTGGTAAACCTTGAAATGTAAAGGATATAAATACAAGGTTTTTCACGACAATTGAGACAAGTCGGGACTGGCAGTAGTAGAGAATTATAACTTTGAGGATGTAAATTAGAACAGATATTGTGTCTTTTTTTGTCATTGTACTACCCAATCAGGTATTTGTTTTTGGTCACGTGACATTCGATTCAAAATATTAATGGGACATCCTGTACATTTGTGCCTTTCTGTGTTCCTCCCGATAAAACAATTCCAACAAACTAGCACACTTGGAGTCTTAAGTGTTTAATTCAAGACCTACAGGTACTTAAATGACTGTATCACGCTAAAAGCGTATAGTGAGACAACATATTCATTCGGTGGTCTTACCATATCACCCAGGGACATTCTAAATTATATTTTAGAGCTCGGAAATATTTTTATTGAAAACTTTAACAATTCAGTTTCTACAGTAGCAATTGGAACGACACTGAAAAGCAAAATATCAAAAATAATTTATTCACATCCAGGTAAAGCATTTCCACATGATTAGCTTTTAAAATTGTACATACGAGTTCGTATATACTATTTATAACATAAATTCTATGAGCTGTGGTCTCAAAAATAAGCCAAATAAACAAGGCATTAAGGTAAAAATACTACAGCACCTTTGAACCAATTTTTACTTATCTACGAAATTGCTACAATATGTGAAATCATTTAAGGCTATGTTTCATATAATGGGACAAATCGAACTCAAGAGAGGGTAAAAAATAAAAGTTATCCGATTTAAATTTTTAGAATATTTCCGGAAAGCTAAATTGTTCATCTTGCCTTACATTTAACTAGCAATGCAAAATTATTAGAATATTTGCGTGTATTAACTTTTTTTCACGATAGATAACAAAAAACTGTCACTTCGGTAACGTCGAATAACTGACAAAAAATCTTGAATACGAATACGTTTAACAGGTTAATACTTACAAAACGTATTTTAGAACCAGAGCTAATTTTTTTTTTGTCAAAACAGTGTAATTTTTCAGCTACTAATGAGATATTTAAAATGATATTAGATAACTTTGGCTGCAGCTCTTATTTTAAAACTTTAATTTTTCGCTAATAGTTGAATAAATGCTCAGCTCAATACCTTATGAAAATATTTTATTAGAGGAAAGTAATGTTTTAGCTAAAATGACAGTTAAAGTAAAATAAAAAATTAAATACTGAAGAAAATTCCACTCTTTTAGAATGTTACCGAAATGATAAAATGTTACCGAAATGATTTTTGAACCTCAAAATTGGGGTTTCGTAGCAAATAGAACCATGTTACCAAAAATATATTTTATTTCATTAATTTCAATTTAAAAATATATGAAATAACGGTGCATACGTCAGAAAGAAAAATAATCGAATGTTTCCTATAACAACTTGCTCTATCTTTTCTAACTTTTTTTCGTCCTGTACTTTTCTGATCAGATTTTTTTTCTTCGATTGTTGCAACATCTCTGGTTTCATTCACATTTTTAGGTAAGTTGTCATTTACGACAGCATCGTCTTGATTTGATTCTACCTCAATGTCGCTTATGGGCGGGGAATTTTCTCCAAGGAAGTTTTCTGTTTTTTGCTGTAACCGTTTTCTTTTTCGATAACTTGAACTAGCTTCTCTCCATTTCTTGCGTATTTGTTTCTCCTTTTTTGTAGACATTTTATTAATGTCTGGTGTTAGTCCTTTTTCTTTTTTAAGTTTATACCTTTCTCTATCCTTTCTTCTTTTTTCTATCAGCTGTTCTTCGGTCATCTTGGATCTGTATTTTGCAACCCTTTTTCTTAAGTCTTCCCTTCTTTGGTTAGTAGTTTGTTCAGAATTTGTTTTTTTCTTGCTAACAGATTTCTGTTGGACTTTGCTACGTCTCTGTTCTTTTTTATTCAATTTAATCTTGAAACTATTATCCACTTTATTATTATTTTGGAACGTAGCTTTAACAATTCCAGTCTTAGTTGTCCTTAGCTTTTGGTTTGATTTAGTCTCATTACTCTCTGGTTTTCTTATGATTATTTTGGTACAACATATCTCCTTTTGCTCTTCATATGAAGGAGCATTGTTATTAGTTGCTGTTTTTTTTTTCGATAATCGCCTTTCAAAACTTGTTCAAAATCTTCATTAGTTTTATTCTTGTGCTTTTGTTCTGCCTTTCTTTTTTCTTTTAGGGTTCGTTTTTTAACTAATTTGTTCTCGTATGCCTGTTCCCTGTACCTCTTCAGCTTCTTTTTTAGTTCGTTAAGCTTCTCGGCATCATCCATTCTGTCCTGTATTATTAAAGAAGTAATAATTTCTCATTAGTCATTTCGGTAACCAACGAATCATTTCGGTAACAATATAGTGCTACTGTATTTGTTACCGAAATGACGTTACCGAAATGACGAAATTAAGCTAAATTACACACAGCGCCGTCTCTATCGAAAACTAGAAATACAAAATTTGAGGTTAGAATAACTACCTATATACCTAAACAAATAATTAAAAATATACTCATTAAAACCGTATTATAATTTATTTATTGGTGTTACCGAACTGACTACTAATAAGTGTACGCATCCAAAATTCCAAACAAAAGTAGTAACTGGCAAAAAACTGTATGTTTCAAGCAAAAACTTACCACGCATCTAACGATAAACACTACCGCCCAACTGTTTGTGATAATGTGCACTCGGTTTTAGCTCAATAATGAGTAGACGGCGCTCTATACACTTAACGATACCGAAATGACGGATATCTTACCGGACACGCTTAATTCGAAAATAGATGAAACAATTAGGAACAAATATCCACAGAAACGTTTAAAATAAAAATTAGATGAGTGATACTCAACGCTTTGAGGGTTTGGTAAATAAACTTCGCAAATATTTCGTGATATTGAGCAATGAATTCGAAATTTCATAAAACGGACAGTTACCGAAATGACGTTTTTTCACTTTACAACTAATTAACTTATTATTCTACTCTATGTAAGGGTTATTGAAAAAAATGCGCGAAGAAGAATGTTTACCAATTGTTAAGGACAATCAAACAAAAAGGAATTCGAATTAGTTTTTGTAGCGCACCCTCGGACATGCAATTGTCCCATTATGTGAAACAGAGCCTTAAGATTCAGTATTTGTATGTCTAAATCGGCTGTCAATACCTAGTCTTTCAATGACCCTCGTATATGCGTAAAACCCAGGCGTTAGCAAGTCCCCGCTAAAAGACCCTCGTACTTGGGCAAAAACGAACGCAAAAACTAACTGGCGCGTGCGGCCGCGGCATCGCTTTGATGTGAGATCTTCAAAGTGCCGACGGAGAGTGATCCAACCTATATGTATTCCGTAAACTTTGACAGCGTTTGCCTTCGATAGTGGGGCAGCAGCAGCCTTGTGCGCGATTAGCGCTTGGGTGGTTGACTGAATTGCACCAGGGAGACAACAGTTTGGACTGGCTGTCGGTGTCGCCCACACGAGCGCTGAGCGGAGCATCTTACGCGGCCGGCATTTTGGATGATCGACCGGAAGGCCCGAACGGGGGACCCCCGTCGGACCGTCCGGGATGATGGTATCATTCCAACGGTGCTGCCCGTGCACCGTCCCACCTCTGGGAAGTTATAGCACAATAGGCCTTAAAGGCTTAAGTGCTGACGGCTCCCAGAGGAAAAAAATCCTGAACGGCACGAAAGTTGTTTGCTGATGTCCGAGAATGGACTCTGATTATAATAACCGTTTGCATTGCCTCGCTTAACTACCGCTTAAGGTGTATATTTATAATACAGGGTGTTATCAAAGTTGCGATTTTCCTTTTAGGAAACAACTGTCTTTGAAATGATAAAGCTAATATACGGTGAATCATCAGCAGAAGAGTAAAAAAATTAAAAAAATACTTACTATTGGTTCGCTGCGAAGTTTTTTGTGCGGTCCTGTCACATGAGTCTTATATGTATAATATGGTACTATTATTCGTAAACTCAGTAAATAACACATAGCGGTATAAGAAAAGAAGAAGAAAAGTGAATCAGATAAATCTGTTTTCATTTCATGACATGTGACATACTTGTTCAAATAAAAGAGCTGAGTATTATCGTAATTTGCAATAGTGTAATTTTTAAGTTTTTTCTGGAAAATATGGAAAGACCATTATAAAATATAGATTTTTGACACACAGTTTTGCTCACATATTGACATCTATATAGTTTTATAAGATTTTTTGTTTCATATTCATAATATATTTTTTGTAAATCTGTTTTCATAGAAACTACTACCAGAACTGTATGCATGTACAGAGCTTAAATTTCTAACACTCTGGCGATTTTGTATTTTAAATATTATTCCTATTTAAATTTTGGAATTTAAAATTTGGAATGCTAATGAAGTCCAAAACGCACTCACTAATTAAACACCTTTTTCCCAGCAAGACAGTGCTACAATTGAATCTTAAAACGATAGTTAACAATAATAAGACCTAATTAAATATTGTGCATTTACAAGACCATAGCCATACAAGGTGTTGTGTCAAAGTTGTGACTTTCCTTTTCAGAAGGAACTGCGTTTCAAATGACAAAGCTAATGTGCGGTGAATCAGCAGCAAAAGAATAAAAAAATCAAAAAATCTTAAGAAAATACTTACTATTTGTTCGCTGCTGAGTGCTGTCCTGTCACATGAGTTTTATAGACACAGTTAAAAGTTTGCTCAGCAAACCTGAAAGGCGCAAGTATTTCTTCTTCAATTTGGACCATTAGAAGCTGTCTAGGTCTTCCTGCATGTCCACCATGCTCGTTGCATGAGATAGACAAATCGACAGGGGCAGGGTAAATACGGTCAGGGAAATGATCAGCATACACTCAAGAAGTCTGAGAGGCATTTTCACCACAATCACCGTACACTAAAACCATGTCCACCGGTTATAATGGTTGCTCCATTTTTGTTATTTTTAAAGTCCGATATAGCACGTCATCAACTCGAAAGATCTCAAACGCGTAATGCTGCGTATGTTCCTTAACCACCTGCGTTTTTTGTGTTTGTTTTGATCTAATTACACAGGGACGGAATTAGAAACGGGGGTTCCACTATCGGTCAATATCTTGATATTCCTAAAAAGTTCTTTTTATATGTTGTTGGAAAGAGTCACTCCTTTCAGCGAGTACTATATGCCCTATGAAGAAAAGTGTCAACTTAGGAAACACCCTGTATAGAGGTGAATGACATTTAGTTTGAGGCTAGATGACATGAAGTTACAGTCGACGAGTTGTGTATAAGTTCGCCTGCCCTGAATGATATTTTCATATTTCATTATATGCAATAATTGCTGCTGACAATTGTTTGTCCTGATTTTGAGGTTAGTAGGCGCATGTTTGGCTGAACCCTTTGTATACGCTTGTACTACATAACAAGGATTCCATATTGTACAGCCCAACATGAGTTTGCTAAGATCTAAACATAAGACAAAATAAACTTATTTTAAAATCAAGTGGGAGAGCGTCTGGGGGTTTTTTAAAGTTGATCTATGAACATAATATGGAAATTAGCTACGACCGATTCTACTACAACATTACTCATTAATTTATTCTCCGCAGGATGTCTGAAATCTAGTTAGCGCAGAAGCCCTTTGAAATAGAGCTTTTTTATGCGACGACCATAATTAAAATGCAGCTTGCATCCTGGGCACAATACAACGTTTTAGCAAAAATGGATTCTCTTACAAGGGCTTTTGTGGTTTAATTGAAAAACCTAATTAAAGCAGACGTTAAATGGAACACTAGTTATCTAAGCTTTTGCTGAATGAGTTAGCTGTTCCTAAATTGGTTTAATTTAATCCAGGGCTTACGGATTCTAGCTTAAATCTTGCAGAGATGGCAGTTTATCAGAGTTAGTCGGAGGCTACCTTTGTAGTCGTCTGGCCGCTATTACACAATAAAAGTTCATTGCGCTTTACTACCCATCATTTAATATTTATCTGATACAAATTTAGGGTATAATGGAATAAATTGCAATGCTTATCCACTACTTATAGCAATGTACAATGTACCAGTATTAAGAACAGAAACTGAGCGTATACACTGTCCAAGATAAGGAGTGCCAGTACGGGTACTTTTTAAAGAAGGCTGTACTTAAACTGCCGTCAAACGGTGGCCCACTGAAATGCTGCTAATAGCATATTGGTTTTCTTGTGAAAATTGCTATTTTCCATTATCGGTTATATTGTTTTCAACTTGTTTACCTTAAAATTGTGATAATTCTTGCTGAATTATTGGCATTGACTGGGGCAAGCTTTCCGATTATTTGTTTGAGCAAGGACCTAATGTATTGAAAAATCTTAATCTCTTAGACCATGTGAAATAGGGTACTTGCAGAAAAAATATTATGTCGTTTACGCGTTCCTTAGAGCCTAGTAAACATGACAAAATCACTTGTTTGGTTTTTTGGAATCGGCTGTGAGAGATATTCCAAAAATTATTTCAAATGCCGGAAAATGCCGCGCAAACAACCTCTGGCGTCAGTGATATCCTATAGTGATAGGATGTAAAGTATTGATATTCGATATCGATAGCCAGTGCTAACCTAACATTTTGACATTGATCATTATAACCGCAAAACACAGTCACACACAAAAGTACAAAAGTCAAAAGAATAAAAGTTAGGCTAGATTACTAATTCACTTTGAGGGATGGGCTTGAATTAGATTCTATCTTTGGATTCATTCATAATGGGATGCGCCGAAATAAAATGATCGCTTCGATTAGTTGCGAATCTCTGTCACAAACAGGATGAACTGTGATACCTATCAGATATAAAAATGTATTGCAACGAAAATGCTAGTGCCTGTTTTAAATATGTTTAAGTATCAATAAATTGAGTCGCATTGTTAAAGAATTCAGATCATCTCTAGTTTGCAGTTGAATCTCACTGACCTGCGCTGTAGCAGTATCGATTGTCGATATCGATAAGATATCTGTGACGTCAGCCCTTGTTTTAAGTCACGTGGAAAAATTTGAATATATCCTTATCTTATTTTTCAAATCTATTTCTTTGGCCGTCAGTAAAATCATGTTTTTTGTTTCCTACTGCTTCTTGATATGGTTTTCTTTACGCTATGTATACTCCCGAGACGATTTCAAGACCTCTGCAAGTACCTTATTGTAGAGCAGGATATAGTATCTGATCCAGTTGAAGTTGAGGAAGCTTATATCCGTGAATCAGTTCCAAATGACGTCAGCAGTTCAACAATCATCTTAGTTGGAGTCAGTGATATCACATGGCCGACAATGAAGATGCCTATTCCAATGAAAAACGAGGTCGTCCAAAAGGACAAGACAAGAAGATTATCAAAAAAAAAGATAAGAAGTACTGTAACATTTATGAAAAGATCCCATAATGTTGCATGATATGTTTTTCTGGGTATAGTTTTCAATAAAAGTCTAGAACCGAACACCAAATTTTAAATTTTATTGACAATTAAAGGAGCAGACCTTCAAATTGCATTTTGTTAAATATTACAAATTTTCAGGAGAAGCAAAAAACCATTACAGAGAAACCAAATCATAGAGAAAAAAAGATTTGGGATAATATAATCATATGAAAGAAAGTTGAAAAATAACTTGTAAAAATTAAAAAAAAGGTGTTGGACATAATTCAGTTTGTTTGTCTAATTTGAGTTTCATTGTTAAGTAGAATGAAACAACAAAATATAATAGTAGTATAATGATAGCATGTGTAGACGACAAAATTTTTTAATAAAATCATTTTGATTAATCTCAGCGCATTCAAAAACACCTAGTTCTATTCCAGTTCCATACATTACTAGTTTGGCATAGTTTTCTCACGTATTTCTATTATTTCTGCTCCCGAACGAACAATATACGCAATCAAAATGCTTTTTATCCATGGATTTAAATCAGTTTGTTTATCAAAGTAAGATTTCCTACTGAATTGCACGGAGACTAAATGCATTTTGTCTGTCTTATTGTTTGATCATAGGAATACAGCGCCACCTCTATCTCAAATATTTAAAGTTTAGACAAAATGCATTTTGAAATTCTGCTCCTCATAGCAGAACCTTTAATTTAACGGGCAACATACTGATGAAGCTGTTGGAACGTCATGTCAGTGGGCTACAGTTTGACGGCAGTTTAACCACAGCGATTACAAAGCCGTCAAATACATCACTTCAGTGACGTCACATCTGTTAACGGCATTTTAGTAGGCTGCTGTTGAACGGCAGTTTAAGTACAGCGTTTAAAGAAACAGAAATACAAAGATGGTTGAATATGGAAAAAGTTTCCTATTTCAATGCTCACTGGAAAGCTGTTAACAAATAACTTCTCTGCACCTCTTTTTTCTTGACTTCACAGGTTACCGGTGAGCACCGTATTCGAGGGGGTTTTCAACCATTATCCTAAACGATTTGCTATTTGGCTATTTTCTTTCGTGATATTTATTCAAATGCATTTCTTCAGCTAGAAAAGCTTTTTGTTGGCATAGAATGTAGCACGACAACATGCCAATTTTTTTCTCGTTGGAGAAATTACTCATTTTCATGGAAAAGATAATTGCTTCTACTTTTAAATAGAAATGAAATAGTGACCGTATAACAGTATAACAGTATAACTGTTGTGCTCTAACTGCAGTAAGTGACACATCAGTGATAATTTTTAGAATTGTCTTGTTATTTACAGAGCAACCTATTTTATTTTGATAAAGTTACTGAATGAATGGTACAAATAGGGCTAAGCGATCAGTTTCACATCAAGTGTCATATATTGTTATGTTCAGGATGAAAATTGGGGTCAAATATCAGGTCCATTTTTTAAAAAAATAAAGTTGTTGATCGAAAAAACGTCGAATATAGATCCTGTTTACGGCATATAAAATTTTGTTAAAAGTATTCTTGGCTTGAATGTAGGCCGTAAAAGGAATCAAGTCGATAATATCAAATTTTCGTTTTTTCGGAATATCTCAAAATCAAAAAATGATTTTGGATATTTCTTCACAGCTTTTCAGTGAGCCTTGAAATAGGAAAATTTTTCACCATTCAACCATCTTTGTATTTCTCTTCCGTTAAAAGTTACCCATACTGACATTCATTATCTTCGACACAGTGTATAGCTACACCACAAGCGTTTGTAAATTCTGCCAAACATTTGACAGGATATTTGACAACAAGTAGCTAACCTAGATCAATACTATACTGTTCTGCATCATTATCAACAATTATCTGCGCAATTATGTATGCGCAACGTATTAATCCAAATCAGATCCAAAGAGTTGAGAAATTAAAATATTTGGGGGCCACTTTAAACGCGAAATGCGATTGTGATGAAGAAATAAAGATCCGGATTGCTGTGGCCAGAAATACTTTCATAAAATTTAACACATACCTATTTCGCCGAGAAGTGCCTCTGGACTTAAGATTGCGTGTACTTAAATGCTACATTTGGCCTATAGTAACGTATGGGTTAGAAAGCTGGTCAATGAAAGTAAGATCAATGAATCGTATAGAAGCATTCGAAATGTGGACTCTAAGAAAACTTCTAAGACTACCCTGGATGGACCATGTCACCAACGAAGAAGTTCTGCGAAGAGCAAATGAAGAAAGACAGCTGCTACACATTATCAAAAAGAGAAAAGTAGCTTACTTGGGACATATATTAAGAGGCTCCGAATATAAAATCCCGAAAGAAATCTTAATAGGCAAAATAGAAGGAAGAAGAGGGCCAGGACGAAAGCAACATTCAGATAGGCTCAGAGATATCAGAAACTGGTGCGGTATCAGAGACATCGGAACATTATTGAGAAAAGCAGGAGAACATACAAGATAAGAACAAAAATAATCTTCGGTACGTGGAGCATAGATATCCAACGCGCAGTTGCGGCAATGCCGCCGTGGTACCAAAACCCGAAAAGAACAGCTTTATTCGCTCCTACCTTTTCATGGCACCCTCGATATATAACGTCATTCCCCCCGAAATTAAATTAATAAATAATTATAAACTATTCAAGAAAAAAGTAAAAACATGGATGTCCAGCATCCCCAGAAGTGAAATACAGAAGTACGTATATTACAGGAGTTTCTAGAAACCTAAATTGTATTACCCGTAACTGAAAGATCTAACCATACTGATTTAAAAACAAAAAAATGAAGTAATCAGTGTGATGGAATACGCTTAGATGATGTAAAGTTAAGTATATGTGATTTTAAATTTGGAAATAATGTTTACTATTAATATTTTGCCATTTTATTTTTTTTATTCTATGTCGTCTTTTAATTAATTTAATTAAATTTTAGATTTAGGCCATCCCACGTACAAGGCTCTGCCTTTTGTGGGCGTTCCATATTTATTGACAGTGCATGCCCTTGTCTTTTGTATTATTATTTTGTCAATAAATATTATTCTATTCTATTCTATACCTTACACATTATCTAACATGATGAACAGTGACTCGCCTACACGCTGCATTGCGTACGGCACCTAAAGAAGAAGAATAATCGTATTAATGTGACAAAAGTCACTGTATGTGATTTGACCTCTCAGTAGAAGAAAATTGACTCTTGTTGGCCAAGATTAATCCCTTACTGAAGCTAAATGAATTGTGGTAATCAAAGCTGATCCCGAACGTGCGGCTGAAACAAAACAAGAAAATATTAGCCATCAGCCAAAAAAGGGCGCTCCTAAAGGTGAATGCTCTGCTTTTTTCTTCCGTTTACAAATAAACGTAGAAGACACGATGGCGTGATATTGCCCCAATTTTTCACGACTCATCCATCAGGAAAGGAAGTTTCTACGTGTCAAGAATGAAATATTTTTCCAGCGAACAGATCAACGCTTTTGTGTGTTTATAGAAATCAACGCAGGCATTTTGTTGATCTTGTTGTGGTGTTGTTGATCGAGATTCAAATATGGTGGATAGAATTTTGATTGCTATGGCCATTGATTAACTTATTTAGAAGTTAATTAATGCTATGACCAATAATTTTCATCAATTGTTGTTCTTCTACAGCACTTTTGCCAGTTGGGTAATAGCAGTTGAACTATTCCAGTGATTTGTTATTTTCTTGTCTTTTGCATTCAAGCCAACTGCCTCAACAGCAGATTTAGTCCCCCCATTAATAATATTTCTTTATAGCACCATTTGTCAGATTAATGTTTCTAGTGTCGATTTGGTTTTAAGAAAAGTCGTGGTGAGGTTATATTATCGCCTCGTTTTGATAACAGTTTAAGAAAAAGACGTACAGGGCAGCTTTGTAATCATTTTTCACTATTGGGAACCAACCATTTATACCATACAACTTTTAGAATCTACCTTGCCACGTTTTGCTAAACACCGAATTGTATTCAATGCGATTTGTTGGACAACCATCGTTATTTTTCTCGATTTGAAGGACAATAATTAACTGTCTCTCTTCCTCGCCATCCTAATTCTACAGTAATAATGAAATTTACGCATAAGACGAGTATTTTCATCCTACAAAAATATGATTTTGTTGAGCTCAGAGAAGTTCAACGAGACTTGATTGATCTATTGAGCATGGAAATAAAAACGATTCAACACCTTTATACACAGAGGTATCTGTGTTCATACGGATGAGTTTCATCTAGATCGAGGCGGTCGGAGATCAATACCGACCCATCAGATCACTCGATGTCACAGATGCGGAGAGCTGTCGGCGGGCGGGCCCGATCCCACGTAGTCCCAGACGACCCTTTTTAAGTTGAGTTGCCGTAGCTCAACTGGTGAGAGCGCCGAAGTACCAATCTGGAGGTTGTTTGTTCGACTCCCGCGGGCCGACGACATTTTCCGACATTTCCTGTTACGAATTTAAACCAACATATATGTTGTTTGCTATGGTTAAATAATTGTAAGTGATATAATTTATTGAAGTAAAAGAACGCTGTAACTGGTGATCAATAAGTAGCGCTTCTTGAAAATAAATAAATAAAAATAAAATATCTCCAAAACAAATCGAAATCGGACCCTACTTTATATGACTTCTTTTCTTGGAAAACAGCTCCTAAAGTATCTTCCACTTGTCATAGAACATCCTGTATACCATTGAAATTTTAAGTGCCTTTTCTGAAACATCAGAGAGCATTATTTTCCGATTTTTATCTGCTTTGTCGACTATTCTAAGCCATTTGATAACGTAAAGTGGCCTAGACTGTGGGAAATTATCATCTCTATGGGAGTTTCTTATCACCTAGTGTTTCTCATACAGCAACTTCATGAGTCTAATTCGGCTCGTGTAAGAATTGATGGTAACCTGCCTGGTCAAATTGCAACCAGAAAAGGAGTTCGTCAGGGATGTGTATTATCTCCGATGTTATTTAAAACATTTACTCTGAATTTGTGATAAGACAGGTATTGGACAACTGGAATGGCGGTGTAACTATTGGTGGAAGCAAAACATCCAACTTAAGATTTGCTGACGATACAACCCTTATTGCAGCTTCTCAGGAAGAACTAGTAGCTCTATTAAACATCTTAGAACAGCACAGTGCAGCGTATGTTCCTGGTATTAACTACAACAGGACCAAGGTTATGATCGTAGATCTATCTACGGAGCACGATAATCATCGAGCAATAAAGTCAGTCGGCCGTTGTGAAGTAGTTCAAAGTTTTGTATACCTCGGTTCTTTGATCGACAATTTGGGTAGCTGTGAAAATGATATTCGACGGCGCATTCAAGAGGCACGTGTGGCCATAACAAAGCTTACTAAAATATGGCGTGACCATAACATCACTAAAGCTACCAAAATGTCTCTGGTCCAGTCTCTTGAATTCTCCATATTTTTGTATGCCTCGGAAACTTGGACTGTTAAAAAGGCAGATCGAGCTCGCATAGATGCTTTTGAAATGTGGACGTGGAGGGGAATGCTGAGAGTTCCTTATACCGCCCATCGAACTAACGTTTCCATACTGGATGAGCTCGGTAATCCAAAGAGACTATCCTCCATTGTGTCGACGAGAATGCTTACATTCTTCAGACATATACACAGAAGCGACAATATGGAGAAACTTGTAGGTCAGGGTCATGCTCGAAGTGAGCGGCCGTGGCGGTTCCCCTACACG
This sequence comes from Callosobruchus maculatus, assembly GCA_951848785.1. NCBI lineage: Eukaryota > Metazoa > Arthropoda > Insecta > Coleoptera > Chrysomelidae > Callosobruchus > Callosobruchus maculatus. The sequence goes on from CATOUR010000100.1 coordinate 8,317,562, forward strand.
CTGGGTGGATACGACGAAACAGTTGCTGGATATGAGTATCAATAGCGCCACTGAACTGACAGTAAGTCGTGAAAGATGGCGAGCTACAGTTCTCAAAACTGTTGATAATATTGGTGTTGGTAATACTCTAGCTCCGATTTAATTCATTTTACGAGTTCACAACATGTCTGTTAAGACATTGTGACTATGATGATGGTTCTGAAACATGGTATTCGGTAATCAATTGCTAATATGATATTTTTGTCCTAAACAAATAAGTTTAGTCATTTTCAGACATCTGCTAAAAAATCTATTGGACTAGCAACCATGGCGCTAATCAGTTATCTCCAAGAGAGCGCTGAGATTGTTGCTTAAATGGTCAATATCAAATTACCACATTATTGTCATTACACTACACTTCCGGTAGATTTCCTGGTTGTATCTAATTTCCTCCTATTACAGATCAGCTAGGCCTAGTTAAACCAGCGCTGCGTCTGTTAGAAACCGGATTATTATGTATAGGTAAAGCCACGGATTGGACGCGTGCCCTTTAACGACCGATAATACTCGAACACACGCAGATGATTTTAATTTGCCTTGGTTACTATTTGTGAGGTATTATCATGCGCAGAACGCGGGTATTTGGGGCTTTTATCCCTCCAAATTAAGCAAAACATCCCTCGCTTTAATACCCTTTTGTATACAGTCGGCTCTTGGTGAAGCTTTATCGTTCTCATTGGCGTACTTATGCGACATACAGGTGAGTCTAAAGTACGGAAGGCCTCAATGATCTCGGGAACGATTTCCATGAATTTTGTGATACGGGGTTTTGCAATACGGCCAACCTTGAAATGGTACTTACAATGTTGTCAGATCTACTGCTTTTTCGGAAATATACTTCGTTATTTCAAATTGACCATCCTATATATTTCTACATTTTTTAAATCCTTGAAAAATACTGATTATTTGTTGTGTGACATTTCCTATACCTAGACTTTATAATTTCGGAGTTACAACTAAATTTACATTGCATCTGGCCAAGTTAGAATAACTGAATAAGATGGCTATGTTTACTGCTGAAAATTCAGACGTGTTGCAAAATTTACTGCGATGTTTCAAGAATCACATGGCTTGTTATATTTAAGTAAAAGGACAACATTTTGAACATTCGCTGTAACCGCTTTCATGTTTTTGTCTTACTTTAAATTGGACGGATGCAATGTAAATTTAGTTGTAACTCCGAAATCATGAGGTTTAGGTATAGGAAATGTTATACAAAAAAATCAGTATTTTTTAGGCATTTAAAAGATGTATAAATTTACAGGGTGATCTATTTGAAATAACAAAGTTTGTTATATTTTCGGAAAAATAGTAGATCTGACAACATTGTACATACCATCTCAAGATTGCTTGTATTCTACAACCCCCCAGTCCCAAAATGTATGAAAATCATGTAAACCGTTTCCGAGATAATTGAGGCGTTCCATACTTTAGACTCACTCCGTATATACAAACTCTACAGCTATTATATCCTATAAATTGTAAAAGATCTTGCTTCATGGTCACCCACCATGGACATAAGAGGGGTAAATACCCGGGTGTCGTTTCTTGGAAGTGGGTCCGATAGAAGCGAATCGTTCAATCCGAAATTAACTAGCTATCGAAACCGATCAAGTACTGTCGTGCCACCTGGTTTATTTACATGAGTATTCTGTTGAGCATCAATCACGTAATTTTTTATGAAGATGATTAATATAAATCTCCGTAATTCAATTTATTTAATGCAAGAAGTTCACACACAACGCTATATAACCGGTATTATTTTCCTTAAAAAAAATATTTCTTTGATCCTTTCAAAATAAATATTACGTAGCATTTTTTTGTTTGTGCCCTTATCAATGAATATTATACTTAAAGGTATTATAGATTGAAAAAATGCTATAGATAATAGCTATTTATGTAACAAGTACATAAATTAGGTCTTTATAGACGAGTCCAAAAGTCCAAAGTGAGCAAGGCCAATAATTTCGGCAAGTCCATAAAGCCTAATTATGTATGAGTTGCATACGAAGCTTCATGTTCGATTGCAACGCAGAAATTTTATTTTCTGAAATGACATATTCGTCGCCATATTACTAAAAACATTATGTGTGCTTTGGCTTTTCTCACCTTAGTAACCAGCAACCTTAGTAAGCAAAGCTATTTACCTGTTTACTTCGTTAATTTTAAGACAAGGGTCATAATAATTTAGCCGCAAGCGCCAAAGAATCTCTCTGACCCACTAAGTCAAAAAGTGCTTATGAAAGTTGCATTTTTCTACTTGTAATAAAGTGTTGTTTTCATCTAGTATGATATTTACTTGACAGTCCAATAAAGTAGTCAATTATGGACACGAAACGAATTCATAAATTAAGTGTCCAACATAAAAATATTTACGCATATTTAGTTTCATCAATTCTGCCTAGACATAGTATGCAACGCCTCTATTATCTCGAAAATGGTTTGCATGATTTTTATGAATTTTGAGTTATGGGGGTTTTGCAAGACGGCCGATCTTACCGAAAATACAATAAACTTTGTTATTTCAAATGGATTACACTATATATTTCTACTTTTTTGAAATCCTTGAAAAATACTGATTACTTTTGACCATCAGTTTCATTCTGTTTGTCCGTGATATGTCGTCCGAGCTTCGCGAAGCCTGTAAAGAAGTCGCCAGTTATCAAGAGAGAAAAAATAAAAATAAATGCGTTACAACGATTCTACCAAACGGAAAAGCCGTGTGTGGGTTAAAGTGTAGATGAGTCGTCGACCTACTTTTAGTGCTTCTGCACAACTTCTACAAGAGATCTCAGCAAAAGATCCTGCAAGCTACAATAACCATCTCATAATGACAAAACAACATTTTCATATACTTTTAGATTGTGTGTATTGAAAAAACTTGTACCCCCCATGGGAGACGCTTTTAAATCCCAATTAAAACTGAAAGTAATATAAGATATTTTGCAACTGGAGATTTCTTCGCTTCATTACAACATTATATCGTGTACCAAAAAGCTCAATTTCAGAGTTTTTCCCTAAAATTTGTGAAGCCATTTATGACGCGTTAAAAAGAAATTTATTATCTGCTCTACTTGCCGCTTTTTTAGAATCAGTCACAAGAGTTAGTGGCTTCACCAAAACGAAAATCAAACTAAAAAGTGGCGAGTCGACGTCCACAAACTTGTTCAGACATGCAAATTGCAGCAACTGATTTTGTTTCGTCAGAATTTTCAAGTTTACCAAAGTCAAACGGTCCTATTGTAGCACTTGCTGAGGCTCTGCAGTACCTTTAAAGGCCCGGTCAAACAGAGAACGCGGCGGTCCGGCGTTCTCTAACAATACAATGGAACGCTATAACGCGGCGGTCTAGAACGCGGCGTTCGGCGTTCCATTGTATTGTTAGAGAACGCCGGACCGCCGCGTTCTCTGTTTGACCAGGCCTTTAGGGTTACAAAGTGAACAGTTACCACCTAAAGAACTAACTATACGAACTATATGTGCTTAATGCTCTATGACCTTTGCATTTTGGTTGACAAACTGAATCCTCTTTTACCTGAACGTGAAGCTCTGTACTATCATCGTAGGTTTTTGATGTATCATTTGCTTAATTTGCCTTTGAACATTCATCAAGCACATCAAATAAGTGATAATGCAAACTCAGGTACAAAAAACTCTGTAGTTAGTATAAGTTGTGACATGAGAGCTAATAAATGGTCAAAACTATTTAAGGTTTCTTCAAACAGATATGAAGGATATACATTATGTGATTTGGTGCTTCACTGTGATAAAAAATTCTTAGCACAGAGTGGAGGTTCGCGTGAAGCTGAGAGGTATAGGAAATGGCTGTCAAATATGATGGGCTTGAAATGATAAGGGATATAAAACCTACCCAGCTATCATACCCATGAAGTATCACTTTGGTAACGTCTCTATAGTTATGAGCAATGATGTGAAAAGCAAGTTGAAAATATTCAAATAATAACATTAGAGGATGGAGTCACGTAGTCAATCAAGTTTTGCTGCAAGAGCAAGCATTACATAGTCCAACCCAGTGGCATGGATACTGTTTCATAAGGGGGTGGGGACATATAAAGAGTGGTAGTTATGTACGCCAGAATCATCCTGTAAGCAGATAATTGTCGTCTTGCCGATAACCTTCCACGAGTTCCACAATGCATAATAGGGAAATGCTGAGCCACGCAGAAGTTACTTGGATAAGTTAATTGCAGCGAACAGCCAGATTCGACATACACTTCATACACGTAACATCATTATATTGTCATTTTTTATAATTTTGAATTGTGCAGTTTAAAGTTGTAAAAAATAAATTTTTTAAAAAACCAAATTTCGAAACCCAAAATTTAAGTGGCGCAGTCATCGCGGATTAGAACCTACTTCACCCAAACGTGCCATCCATCGAGGACAACCCGTAGGGCAAGAGGCAATCCGAAGAGGAAGTACCGCTAGAGAGAAAGTACAGGCTGGATACGGTCTTTCCAGAGCGAAAGAGTCCGCTGTACTCGTTGTATCTCTCGGTCCAACGTTCCGAAAAATGAAGTTCTTCGCCAGCGTGGTGTAAGTTGCTTTCCTTTTTTCCAACTCCTTACTGCACTATATATTTTTATTTTTAATTTGTTGCGTGTCTATGTCAATCTCCTCGACTCCTAATTCCATTTTGGAAAGTAGCGAAGACGAGTCTAACTATAACATTACAAGGGGAAATTTTGATTCACTTTTAGAAGCTAGATTTTCTCAATTATCTTTAAGCGATAGAAATAACAGTAGCAATATGTCCGTTTCGCAAGCACCTCAAGTACCGCACTTCGAATCCAAATTATTAGATATAGTACCAAAATATGACGGAAACCCTTTAGAGTTAGCCGCATATTTGGAAACCGCCAATACATTAATCAGCACTTATTGGGACACAAACCCAAGTAACGCAAATTGTGTGCAGAACATAACAATAATCTATGGTATATATTCAAAATTAGTTGGTAACGCAAGGGAAGTGTATACTACATGCATTTCCAAAGACTGGCAAAGTGTGAAAAGCGCTTTGGTTGCTCATTTCGGTGACCAAAGGGACGAAAATGGATTATTATTTGATTTAGACCAATTGAGACAAAACAATGAAAGTGCCTTACAATTCTATACGAAAATTATGTCGAACTTAAGTGCTCTTCATAATTTTATAGACACCCATGAAATTGACCCGACTACAAAGTCTGTCAAGAAAAATTTCTATAATACACATGCTCTCAGAATATTTTTGGCTGGCTTACGCGAGCCTATGGGCTCTACCATTCGAGGTATGAGACCGCATTCACTCGCAGAAGCTAGACAATTTATTATCACTGAAAATAATATATTACATTTAAGCAAACCACAATTTGATAGTCACAAACATCGACCAAATCCACAAAATCACCACCCAAGACCTTTCTCAAACCCAAATTTCCAAAATCATCGCAGCTTCCAAAATCCTCAAAATTTTAATCACTTTCAAAGACCCAACTTTTCTCAATCTAATCAAAATCCACCATTTCCACGCGGCCCAATTCCGATTCAACCTAGGCCTGTACCCCCACAAAAATTTCCAACAAATAGGCAAGTATTTGGTCCTCCCAAAAATGTTTGGAAACCAGATCCATCTCGATTTCAACAGCAACCACGACCTACTCCAATGAGTGGAATTTCTCATGGTACCGCTGCTAGACCAAACCCTTCTCATACCTTCCAACGTCAAAATCAGAACTACTTCCAAAGAGCAGGTCCTTCTAACTTTATAGCCGAAGAGCTATACAATGTCCAAGAACACTATCCATCAGAAGAATATTATCCTTCTTATGATAGAAACTATCCAGACTACTCCGATTACTATTCTGAAATACAGGAAATACCATCAATCTCATACGAGCAAGAAGAACCTAATTCCGCCATTGACCAGACATTGAATCAACCAAGTCACATTTCTGAGCCTATTACTGAAAATTTTCAGCAGGTAGTCCCTCAAACCAAACCCACCTAGAAATCCATCATATTTACGAACGTAAAGATCTTCCTTACATTCAAATTAGTAATCCTCCCTTAAAACTTTTAATTGATACCGGCGCTACAAAATCATTCTTAAATCCTGAAATTGCCGAAAATATGTATTCCGAATATATTCGAAAGGAACCATTCACCATTTCTTCAATTTTTCAAACAGCAACTCGTGATCTTTGTGCAGATATCCCAGCTTTTCCTGAATTCAACTCACCTAAACCAATAAAGTTTTACTTATTCAAATTTCATCACTTCTTTGATGGTCTTATTGGATATGAAACTCTAAAAGATTTATGTGCCGAAATAAATTTGAAATCTTTTACCCTAAAAACACCCTCTTCTGAACTACCGTTATCTCATTACGAATCAAAAGGTAAACTTTTATTTTTCGCAAGAATTGAACCCTGTACCGTAGAATCTGTTAAAATTCCCGTATCTGTCCCCCAAGGAAATGTAATTATTCCTGCAACAAATCTTTCTGATTGTAAAATCAGAGAAGGCCTTAGTTTTTCCGAAAATGGTTATGCTCCTGTTGATATTAGAAATGAATGCAATCAAGTTAAAGATGTTTACTTATACGCCCCCATTAATGTTAACAATTGTGACGAAAATTCTTTTGAATTTTTCCAAGCTACAACTATACCTAGTAATGACTCAGACTATCTAGAAAAATCTGATATTTCAAATCTAATACGAACCGACCATTTGAACGAAGAAGAACGTTATCACATTGAAAAACTTTGCAAATCTTTTTCTGACATTTTTCATAAACCAAACTCTCAGCTAACGTTCACTAATCAGATTAAGGATAGAATAAAAACTACAGACGAAATTCCAGTTCACGCAAAATCTTATAGATATCCCTTTGTTCATAAACCAGAAGTCAAAAGTCAAATTAATGATATGCTTAATCAGGGCATTATCAGAGAAAGTGATTCTCCGTGGTCAAGTCCCATATGGATCGTAGATAAGAAACCCGATGCTTCAGGCAAGAAAAAATGGCGAATCGTAGTAGATTACAGAAAACTGAATGACAAAACAACGCATGACCCTTACCCTATTCCGAATATAACAGATATTTTAGACAATCTTGGCAGAAGTATGTATTTTTCTACCCTGGATTTAGCCAGTGGTTTCCATCAGATCGAAATGCATCCTGATGACATACCGAAAACCGCTTTTACTGTTGAGCACGGTAGGTATGAGTACCTTAGAATGCCCTTTGGCTTGAAAAATGCCCCTGCGACATTTCAAAGAGTCATGGCTTAGAGATCTATTAAATAAGACATGTCTTGTCTATATGGACGATATTGTCGTAATAGGATCTAGTTTGCAAGAACACCTCACTAACTTGAAAAAGGTTTTCCAAAAATTAAGAGAAAGTAATTTGAAAATCCAATTAGATAAGTCAGAATTTTTAAAAAAGGAAGTAGCTTTCCTTGGTCATTTAGTTACCCCCGACGGTATTAAACCAAACCCCGACAAAATCAAAGCTATTATTAATTATCCTATCCCAAAAACCACTAAGGAAATTAAAGCATTTTTAGGCTTACTGGGTTATTACCGAAAATTTATAAAAAATTTCGCACATATCACAAAACCTTTTACTAATTGTTTAAGAAAAGGTGCCACAATTAATATCAATGATCCCTTATATATTAAAACATTTGAAGATTGTAAAGCTTTGTTAACAAATGAACCTATTCTTGCTTATCCCGATTTTTCCAAAGAGTTCATATTGACAACAGATGCCAGTAACGTCGCTATTGGTTCCATATTATCCCAAGGTCCAATAGGACAAGATAAACCAATATCTTATGCATCTAGAACCCTTAGTGCTTCAGAACAAAATTATTCAACCATCGAAAAAGAATGTCTCGCCATAGTGTGGGCTACAAAAGTATTTAGACCTTATCTATTTGGTCGTAAGTTCAAAATTGTGTGTGATCACAAACCCCTTCAATACCTTTGCAATATTAAAGAACCAAATTCCAGATTAGTTAGATGGAGATTGAAGTTAGAAGATTTTGATTATGAAATTATTTATAAAAAAGGCAAGAAAAATACTAATGCTGACGCACTGTCTCGAATTGAGCTTCATCCTAACGAAACCCAATCCGACGTTCCCCCCATTTTACAATATATGGACGAATTTAATAGAAATCCTATACTAGATGAAAATGACCGACCTTCGACAAGTCAAGCTGATAGGAATGAACCCCCTAGATCTAGCGCAGAATCACAACCCGATTTCATGTCTGTATTAGCACAAGCTGATCCCGACGAACATGACGAAGACGAAACCGTTCACACTAGCTCAGAAAACCCTATTTTAACCATAAATATTACAGAAAAAGCTTTGAATACCTTTAAAAACCAAATTGTAATAATTAAAGCTGACAACAACCCTCGAACAGAAATAAAAAGACTATTTAGAAACCCCGTAGTTCGTACGCGTTGGATAATCTATACCACCAACGAAACTTTCGAAAATCAAATTATTACATTTTTAAAAGAATATGGCGTTCCTAATAAACAGTATGCTTTCTACTTTCAGAATGATGACGATCAGAATTTATATAAAAATATGTCTGTATTTGTTTCACGTATTTTCAAAAATTCAGCTTTCAAGTTACTTAAGTCTAATACTTTGCTGCTTGATGTAATCCAAGAAAATCGACAGCAAGCACTTTTAAAGAAACAACACGAAGGCATTACTAATCACAGAGGCATTATAGAAACGATTCAAGCGTTAAGACAAAAATATTATTGGCCCAAATTATCAGATGACGTTAAAAATTTTGTTAATAACTGTGCAATTTGCCAGCAGTCAAAATATGAACGTCACCCCCCTCTTATTAAATTACAATTAACACCTACCCCTAAAAAACCATTTGAGACAATTTTCATTGATACTTTCAAATTTGAGAATACAACAGCTTTAACGATTTGTGATAGTTTTTCCAAATTCGCGCAAGCTTACATTCTACCTAGTTTATCAGCCTTGCATGTTTATCAGAATCTATTACAATTTATTTCCGCCTACAAAATTCCAGAAAATATTGTATCTGATAATGGAACAGAATTTAAACAGAGTCTTTTGACAGATTTCGCTGAACTTTATAATATAAATTGGCATTATATATTACCTCTCAATCCAAATAGCAATTCAATCGTAGAAAGATTTCATTCTACCTTGATTGAACATCTTCGAGTTTTGAACATTACTAAACCTAAATTGAGCCCTCATGAAAAGTTACTATACGCTGTAATTGGTTACAATAATTCAATTCATTCTGCTACAAAGCATAAACCTATTGATCTCATATTAGGACATCATGAACTAAAAGAGCCTATTGAGATTAACGAGGAAGCCCAACCGATCAATTTCAAAGTGAGTGAACATAAAGAAATTATGACCGATCTTTACAAATCAATACATGACACATTAAGAACCGAAAAAGCCAAAGTCATTGAAAAAGCAAATGAAAAACGTAACGACCCTCCGGATATACAACCAGGAACCACCGGATTTAGAAAACAGCCCAATAGACAATCCAAGATAAAAGCTCTTTACAGACCTGAACATATTTTAAGAACAAATGACCTAACTGTGTCAACACCTCAAAACACATATCATAAACAAATATTTAAACCTCAACGAAAATTTACAGGTGACTTTTTACAGGTTACTGATGTTTCACACTGTACTGACGCAGAAAGTCCAAATCCTCAGCCTGAAAGACAGCCCCGGTGTTCTTCCGTTTAAACTAAGGACAGCAAAGGTTAAAATTGCATCTCACACCTTCCTACACTATGTTCCTAAATTACCTATTCGATCACAAATAGACATAATTACTGATCAATATTTACAATTGAATGACGTAATTAATGCTACTAGCAATTTTTATAGATTCACCTTACAAAGTACTTATAAGCACTTAGAGTATGAAATATCTATGGTCAATCAGAAGTTCTATTCTATGTTTCTTTCAAAAAGACAGAAAAGAGGATTAATCAACCCTCTAGGATCTTTGGTCAAATTTATATCTGGCAATATGGATAATGAAGACGCAAAAGAAATATATGGCAGCATCTCAAAGCTCGAATCAGGTCAAAATAAAATTATTCGAAAGATAAACAAACATTTTTCACTTAACAGGAAACTTATGAATTCTCTTAATGAAACACTCACTAGAGTAACTAATAATCAAAAATCAATAGCTGATAAAGTGGAACAACTGAGAATAGCACTTAGTGATACATCATTTTCGTTATCACATTATCTGGAATCGCACGAAATTTTGAATCAAGTTAAGATCAACTTGGATTCTATTCTAGCTTATCTAACTGACATTGAAAATGCTATTAGTTTTGCAAGTCTTGGAATTTTGCATCATAGTATAATTTCTCCTAAACAACTTAAAGAAACTGTCAATCAGTTATTGCAATCACATAATCATTTCCAGAGTTTTTACTCTAGGGAAAATTACTTGAAATACTATAAATTAGTTAAAACCGAAGTAATTTTGGCAAATGATAAAATCATTTTTTCGCTGGATTTTCCATTAGTGCATTCCGATACCTTCAATCACTACCACCTATTCTCTGTTCCTAATTCCAACAACTCCCTTATTATACCACCATCACCATACCTTACCCTAAGCAACAACCACTATCAGTACGACTACGATGAATGTCTAAACCTCCAAGGCGAATATCTTTGCTCCAAGAATCAATTGCTGCCCTTGCAAGATAATCCAGACTGTGTTGCTTCCCTTTTGTCAAGAAACACGGAAGCATAGAATTGTCAACATGTTCCTGTTCATGCTACCCAACAAATGGTAGAAGAAATTAACGATGCCCATTATATTGGCATTTTTCCTGATCCAGAGAAGATCCAGACCAACTGCAAAGAAGAAGAAGTAGCCATTCTGCAAGGTTCCTATCTAATTACCGTTCCACCGGAATGTTCCATTGTCACCCCCAAATTTATTTACAAGAATGAAAAAAGCATCATACCTGGTCATCCAATAACGTTAAAAGCATTCAAGAAATCAGCTGAGATACCGAAGCTAGCAGTTAAGAAGCTCCGGTTAGAAAAAATTTCATTAGACAAGTTACACCAAATTCAACTTGAAGATTCAGAAGAAGAAGAGTTACAAGAAATCCAGTTCCAGAAACTCTACTCCAGGTCATCCTTAGGGATAATTTCCATGCTTGCCCTTTTTGCCATTAGTTACCTAGCTTTTACTAAATGGCGCTGCATTAGGCAAGTTTTCAAGAAAGAAAATCAAGAAAGAAAACCAACCACCAGGGTGGACGAAACTCGAGTATCTCCGCCCTCGAGTTCCTTCTAAGGGATGGAGGAGTTATGTACGCCAGAATCATCCTGTAAGCAGATAATTGTCGTCTCGCCGATAACCTTCCACGAGTTCCACAATGCATAATAGGGAAATGCTGAGCCACGCAGAAGTTACTTGGATAAGTTAATTGCAGCGAACAGCCAGATTCGACATACACTTCATACACGTAACATCATTATATTGTCATTTTTTATAATTTTGAATTGTGCAGTTTAAAGTTGTAAAAAATAAATTTTTTAAAAAACCAAATTTCGAAACCCGAAATTTAAGTTGGTCCAATAGGCGCCTAGTGCTCTCTAGCAGCCTTACCGTTTAAATTAGAAGAAGAAAAAAGCATAATGCTTTTCCGTGGGTTTATGTCGCACTACAGGTGGCAATAATTTCAAAGCGATACAGACTTTTGTGGTCTATACATGCAAAATCCATGTTTCCACGTGCTAATTCAATCTTCAATTCAGTTCCAACTGGCGCCACTGAATCTTTGCATGTGTAAACCCCTTTAGGAACAAAAAATGGGCGGTTATGGTTCGCCGTCTCTATGTACGTACAAGATATTTTTCTCTTTAACTCGCGTCACCTGCTTAACAATTAATCATTGATATATTCAGGTCAATTCTGTTTGTATATAACAAGGTTGCTACTTGCTGTTATAAAGAGAACTTGCTATCCGATAGCAATGTTCACGAGTTCACTATTCTGATAAAAATATTTCGAATAGGAATAGATTACTTGCTAACTATGAAACAACGGTTTATCGTGGAAGAATGGCAGTGAATCGTGTTTTCATTAACCTGATGTTAACTTTCGTCAAATATTTGAAAATGCTTTGGCTGGGTAAGTGCGTTTTTGGATTTGTGTGTATGTAAGCTACATATTTAAAACCAAATTGCAGTCAAGGCTTGCGCCTACATTTTCGACACATCAGGAATTCCAGCAATCCATTTGAGCTCTCTGATGACAAATTCCGTAAAGAATATTTCGCCTAAATAAGGAAGCTGCAGCTCAACTGATTGTTTAATTGCAAGAATGTATAGAAGAACCTACAAGGAGAGATTTCAAAAATACTATTGTATACTATTTTTTTGTATGTGACCTTTTCCACAATGCTAGTGTGCATGTAGTCGGTAATAAAGATTACTATTATTATTATAGTGCCCTTTCCTTATATTTATGACTTTTATGGGGCACAGAAAATTGACAATTTACACAGAACTAAAGCCTATGGTCATAGAACATCAATACATAAACAAACCGCCGGCGTTGCCAAGAGTACCTTTAATTCAAATGCCCACGTAATCTCTCATTTATAGCAATATTTCCAACGCCTGAAACTTATAACAGTACTTACTAGAAAGTACTAAATCGAATAGAAAGCTTATAACCAGTCTTGTTAATAGTTACAGTATTAGCAATATGGTTCATATAGCCAAATTTTAAACAATATTCGATCAAGGCTATAATCTACAGAACTTGAAACTGGCAACTAAACAACAAAACTCCTGCTAAAGCTGGATTAACTTGATTTTGCACGAAATATTCTCGACTGATCGTAAGGCGGCCCTTGAACCATCCTATTTCTGCAGCTAATCATAATATGTGAAGCACTTTTATGAGCAGGGTACGTGAAGCCTTGCGAGGACTTATATGACCACACTACTGTATTCCCTGGGGATCTTCAAGGCTGGACTGTAGATACCTCCCGTCCAGTCGTCTACACCGCTCAATGATTTCCCCAGCGTACGCCCTACAGATATAATAATGATGCCTTTTCAATTTGAACCGGCCACCATGCGCTATTCGATCCCTGCGTCCCTCCTCACTTCGTCATATGTGAATACCTCGGAATTATTGGACTCCATCTGTTAATAAGGAAAACATAATATAAAAATGAGCAAAAAAGGACGTCAAATGGGTTGGCTGTGTGTCTTCCACATATTTTCGCTAATTAATATTTTAGAGTTACTAACTTGCCCACCATCCCAAATTCAGCCCCGTAATATAACTACGGACACACTGTTAGTGATAAATAATCCATGTTATTGGAACACTCAGCAAACGATTTCTTAACGTACGATGAGCTCCACCACTAAAATTGTAAATACGTTCAAGAACGTTATCAATCAGCAAAAAAGCTTCCGAAATACAGTATTTCGAAAGTCGCCGAAGTATTATAGCTCCAAAAGATGTCATTCTGTCGTGGTGGCGAAACATCAAACCTCAAAGTTCAACGATACCAGCCAGAAATCTCTTGATATGCTTTTTGCTCATGTTAACCATGTTCATGTTCTTTCTACGATCTAAATAAATATGATTTTGAATCAAATTTTATTAGACAACCAGAGTTACTAATAGTTTTACTTTTTTGAATTAAACTCAATTTTGATATCGCAATCAGAGCAATTGACGGGAAATTTCATTTCTACTGATTTTTTTGAATTCTGGTGCCTGTGTGCTGTGCCTCCGGTACTAACTTTTTACACTAATGCAAGTAAAATGTCTAATAAGCTTTGATTCAGAAACGTATTTATTTAGATCGTATAAAAAATGTGTATCATGTGTGCACATCACTAAATTATTTTGGTAATTTTTTTTTAAATTATCAAGCCCTAGAATTGAACCCAGACATTGTAAGGTGGAAGGCTGTGCGCTTAACCATTGAGCTACCATGGCGCCGAAAAAAAATGTTTCAATAATAAGGTACTTTATTATTGAAATTTGTGATCTAATTTCAGACATATTTATTTTGATTGTAGTTAAACAAGTAACTCTTTTCACGATTAGCGGAACCTTCCTGATAATGTTTTACTTTTTTGGGCGAGAGTGATATTGGGGTGGTTGGGGGGTGGGGGTTGTAAAACTGAAAAATTATTGAATTCATAATAGGCCGTCCACTAACCTGTGAAAGAAAGGCCTAGCGTAATAATACACTCTTTTAGGTGCATTACCTTGGCTACTGCTATTACGGAAACCAAGTGACTTAGAATTTTCTGATGTATACATGCGAGTATTGCTTCTGATCATTCTGTATTGTGTAACTAGGAAACTATTGGATTGATTTCAATCAGTGGCGTATATAGAAATTGATTTCGGGGGGGGGGCCCATCGGAAAAATTTACGTTACAATATGGGCGTACTATAATCCTAACTTCAGCCTCTTCCAGACGTCAAAACTGAATGCGTGGCTTATATACGCCACTGATTTCAATTAATATTTACACAGGATTACTACCGCTGTGAGGATGGAAAACCTTTATGATTTTTAGAAATCGTGTTAGCGACGGCGCAGCAATAATAAAAAAACTAAAAGTATAGAAACAGCTCAAACTTCGTTTTTACGGGTTTTAGGGGTTTCGTGACCATTCTCTACTTTTTTTGGGTGGGGGTGAAATTGGGGTAGCTGGGGGGTGGGGGTCATAAAACTCAATTTTTTTGTATTCATAATAGGCTATCCATTGAAATATTTGTTTGGTGTTTTTATGGTGGTGTTAGTACACCTGACTACAATGCAATATTTATAGTTTCTCCGGTCTGCTAGTCATATTCTAATAATACCTACTGCAGTGTATCGTTTTGTCACCGTCGGCGTCGCATACCCTACTGAAAAAAAGGAATAACGACATTACACTGGCTTGCGGGAGCAGCATCCTCGACAGGGCGCACACAGCCTTGCGTGGTGTCGCGTGACGTCACAGCGGCTTCGCGCGGAGGATACGGATATTCAAACTTTGAAGGACTATAACTTTTCTATTAATGAAGATAATTACAAAATTTTTTCGCTGTTGTTCTCTAACTCTTTAGGAATATCTGACTAACTAAAATTTGAAAAAATAGAAACTTCCTCATTAGTTGTAAAATGTGATCGGGAGAAATATCGGTATTCTCGCATAAATTGATTAGGCCAAAAGACATGTTTCTAACATCGAATTTTTAAAATAGGTGGTGTTGAAGTTCAAGAGCACTTCGTTAGTGGTATGTAGTATGTAATAAAAGTATGAGTCTAATATTCATTCATGCGGAAATACCGATAATTCTTTTCGATCATAATTTATACCTTTTTCATGTAAAATGTATTGAGGAAACGATTTTTTGGATACTAACATTGATGCGCTGAACTAGAAAAAAGTTATGATAATTTAAATGAATTCAATGTGACGTAGGTAGCGCCCTCTATTGATGATAGCAAAACAGTGGTCGAATTAGGAGGTGTCGCCTTGAACAAAACCGATACATTATTTTAGATCGTTGAGCCATATTACTGCGGAATACTTGAGAAAAAGGGAATATAAAGGTAAAACTTTTGACCCTCTGTATCTTGAAAATTAAGCACTCTCAGGCCGCATGTTCCTATTTCAATGTTTATAAAAATAAATAAAATGTGAGGTCTATCATCTCTCAAGCATTGTTGGTCGAATATCCGGGCATCCTGTATACGTTTTATAGCAAAACTATTCTTTTTCTTTTTTCGCAATAATTTAAATGTTACATAAAACAAAAATTGATTTTTGAATCCAGTACCGAAGACAAGCCGAAAGTATCCAAACAAAACCAAGCGCATGCGACGTCAAAGCGTTAGTTTACGCCAACAACGTCCTTCAATATTTTTTATAGATGATCAGCTAATCGTGAAAAGAGTTACTTGTTTAACTACAATCAAAATAAATATGTCTGAAATTAGATCACAAATTTCAATAATAAAGTACCTTATTATTGAAACATTTTTTTTCGGCGCCATGGTAGCTCAATGGTTAAGCGCACAGCCTTCCACCTTACAATGTCTGGGTTCAATTCTAGGGCTTGATAATTTAAAAAAAAATTACCAAAATAATTTAGTGATGTGCACACATGATACACATTTTTTATACGATCTAAATAAATACGTTTCTGAATCAAAGCTTATTAGACATTTTACTTGCATTAGTGTAAAAAGTTAGTACCGGAGGCACAGCACACAGGCACCAGAATTCAAAAAAATCAGTAGAAATGAAATTTCCCGTCAATTGCTCTGATTGCGATATCAAAATTGAGTTTAATTCAAAAAAGTAAAACTATTAGTAACTCTGGTTGTCTAATAAAATTTGATTCAAAATCATATTTATTTAGATCGTAGAAAGAACATGAACATGGTTAACATGAGCAAAAAGCATATCAAGAGATTTCTGGCTGGTATCGTTGAACTTTGAGGTTTGATGTTTCGCCACCACGACAGAATGACATCTTTTGGAGCTATAATACTTCGGCGACTTTCGAAATACTGTATTTCGGAAGCTTTTTTGCTGATTGATAACGTTCTTGAACGTATTTACAATTTTAGTGGTGGAGCTCATCGTACGTTAAGAAATCGTTTGCTGAGTGTTCCAATAACATGGATTATTTATCACTAACAGTGTGTCCGTAGTTATATTACGGGGCTGAATTTGGGATGGTGGGCAAGTTAGTAACTCTAAAATATTAATTAGCGAAAATATGTGGAAGACACACAGCCAACCCATTTGACGTCCTTTTTTGCTCATTTTTATATTATGTTTTCCTTATTAACAGATGGAGTCCAATAATTCCGAGGTATTCACATATGACGAAGTGAGGAGGGACGCAGGGATCGAATAGCGCATGGTGGCCGGTTCAAATTGAAAAGGCATCATTATTATATCTGTAGGGCGTACGCTGGGGAAATCATTGAGCGGTGTAGACGACTGGACGGGAGGTATCTGCAGTCCAGCCTTGAAGATCCCCAGGGAATACAGTAGTGTGGTCATATAAGTCCTCGCAAGGCTTCACGTACCCTGCTCATAAAAGTGCTTCACATATTATGATTAGCTGCAGAAATAGGATGGTTCAAGGGCCGCCTTACGATCAGTCGAGAATATTTCGTGCAAAATCAAGTTAATCCAGCTTTAGCAGGAGTTTTGTTGTTTAGTTGCCAGTTTCAAGTTCTGTAGATTATAGCCTTGATCGAATATTGTTTAAAATTTGGCTATATGAACCTTATTGCTAATACTGTAACTATTAACAAGACTGGTTATAAGCTTTCTATTCGATTTAGTACTTTCTAGTAAGTACTGTTATAAGTTTCAGGCGTTGGAAATATTGCTATAAATGAGAGATTACGTGGGCATTTGAATTAAAGGTACTCTTGGCAACGCCGGCGGTTTGTTTATGTATTGATGTTCTATGACCATAGGCTTTAGTTCTGTGTAAATTGTCAATTTTCTGTGCCCCATAAAAGTCATAAATATAAGGAAAGGGCACTATAATAATAATAGTAATCTTTATTACCGACTACATGCACACTAGCATTGTGGAAAAGGTCACATACAAAAAAATAGTATACAATAGTATTTTTGAAATCTCTCCTTGTAGGTTCTTCTATACATTCTTGCAATTAAACAATCAGTTGAGCTGCAGCTTCCTTATTTAGGCGAAATATTCTTTACGGAATTTGTCATCAGAGAGCTCAAATGGATTGCTGGAATTCCTGATGTGTCGAAAATGTAGGCGCAAGCCTTGACTGCAATTTGGTTTTAAATATGTAGCTTACATACACACAAATCCAAAAACGCACTTACCCAGCCAAAGCATTTTCAAATATTTGACGAAAGTTAACATCAGGTTAATGAAAACACGATTCACTGCCATTCTTCCACGATAAACCGTTGTTTCATAGTTAGCAAGTACTCTATTCCTATTCGAAATATTTTTATCAGAATAGTGAACTCGTGAACATTGCTATCGGATAGCAAGTTCTCTTTATAACAGCAAGTAGCAACCTTGTTATATACAAACAGAATTGACCTGAATATATCAATGATTAATTGTTAAGCAGGTGACGCGAGTTAAAGAGAAAAATATCTTGTACGTACATAGAGACGGCGAACCATAACCGCCCATTTTTTGTTCCTAAAGGGGTTTACACATGCAAAGATTCAGTGGCGCCAGTTGGAACTGAATTGAAGATTGAATTAGCACGTGGAAACATGGATTTTGCATGTATAGACCACAAAAGTCTGTATCGCTTTGAAATTATTGCCACCTGTAGTGCGACATAAACCCACGGAAAAGCATTATGCTTTTTTCTTCTTCTAATTTAAACGGTAAGGCTGCTAGAGAGCACTAGGCGCCTATTGGACCAACTTAAATTTCGGGTTTCGAAATTTGGTTTTTTAAAAAATTTATTTTTTACAACTTTAAACTGCACAATTCAAAATTATAAAAAATGACAATATAATGATGTTACGTGTATGAAGTGTATGTCGAATCTGGCTGTTCGCTGCAATTAACTTATCCAAGTAACTTCTGCGTGGCTCAGCATTTCCCTATTATGCATTGTGGAACTCGTGGAAGGTTATCGGCGAGACGACAATTATCTGCTTACAGGATGATTCTGGCGTACATAACTCCTCCATCCCTTAGAAGGAACTCGAGGGCGGAGATACTCGAGTTTCGTCCACCCTGGTGGTTGGTTTTCTTTCTTGATTTTCTTTCTTGAAAACTTGCCTAATGCAGCGCCATTTAGTAAAAGCTAGGTAACTAATGGCAAAAAGGGCAAGCATGGAAATTATCCCTAAGGATGACCTGGAGTAGAGTTTCTGGAACTGGATTTCTTGTAACTCTTCTTCTTCTGAATCTTCAAGTTGAATTTGGTGTAACTTGTCTAATGAAATTTTTTCTAACCGGAGCTTCTTAACTGCTAGCTTCGGTATCTCAGCTGATTTCTTGAATGCTTTTAACGTTATTGGATGACCAGGTATGATGCTTTTTTCATTCTTGTAAATAAATTTGGGGGTGACAATGGAACATTCCGGTGGAACGGTAATTAGATAGGAACCTTGCAGAATGGCTACTTCTTCTTCTTTGCAGTTGGTCTGGATCTTCTCTGGATCAGGAAAAATGCCAATATAATGGGCATCGTTAATTTCTTCTACCATTTGTTGGGTAGCATGAACAGGAACATGTTGACAATTCTATGCTTCCGTGTTTCTTGACAAAAGGGAAGCAACACAGTCTGGATTATCTTGCAAGGGCAGCAATTGATTCTTGGAGCAAAGATATTCGCCTTGGAGGTTTAGACATTCATCGTAGTCGTACTGATAGTGGTTGTTGCTTAGGGTAAGGTATGGTGATGGTGGTATAATAAGGGAGTTGTTGGAATTAGGAACAGAGAATAGGTGGTAGTGATTGAAGGTATCGGAATGCACTAATGGAAAATCCAGCGAAAAAATGATTTTATCATTTGCCAAAATTACTTCGGTTTTAACTAATTTATAGTATTTCAAGTAATTTTCCCTAGAGTAAAAACTCTGGAAATGATTATGTGATTGCAATAACTGATTGACAGTTTCTTTAAGTTGTTTAGGAGAAATTATACTATGATGCAAAATTCCAAGACTTGCAAAACTAATAGCATTTTCAATGTCAGTTAGATAAGCTAGAATAGAATCCAAGTTGATCTTAACTTGATTCAAAATTTCGTGCGATTCCAGATAATGTGATAACGAAAATGATGTATCACTAAGTGCTATTCTCAGTTGTTCCACTTTATCAGCTATTGATTTTTGATTATTAGTTACTCTAGTGAGTGTTTCATTAAGAGAATTCCTGTTAAGTGAAAAATGTTTGTTTATCTTTCGAATAATTTTATTTTGACCTGATTCGAGCTTTGAGATGCTGCCATATATTTCTTTTGCGTCTTCATTATCCATATTGCCAGATATAAATTTGACCAAAGATCCTAGAGGGTTGATTAATCCTCTTTTCTGTCTTTTTGAAAGAAACATAGAATAGAACTTCTGATTGACCATAGATATTTCATACTCTAAGTGCTTATAAGTACTTTGTAAGGTGAATCTATAAAAATTGCTAGTAGCATTAATTACGTCATTCAATTGTAAATATTGATCAGTAATTATGTCTATTTGTGATCGAATAGGTAATTTAGGAACATAGTGTAGGAAGGTGTGAGATGCAATTTTAACCTTTGCTGTCCCTAGTTTAAACGGAAGAACACCGGGGCTGTCTTTCAGGCTGAGGATTTGGACTTTCTGCGTCAGTACAGTGTGAAACATCAGTAACCTGTAAAAAGTCACCTGTAAATTTTCGTTGAGGTTTAAATATTTGTTTATGATATGTGTTTTGAGGTGTTGACACAGTTAGGTCATTTGTTCTTAAAATATGTTCAGGTCTGTAAAGAGCTTTTATCTTGGATTGTCTATTGGGCTGTTTTCTAAATCCGGTGGTTCCTGGTTGTATATCCGGAGGGTCGTTACGTTTTTCATTTGCTTTTTCAATGACTTTGGCTTTTTCGGTTCTTAATGTGTCATGTATTGATTTGTAAAGATCGGTCATAATTTCTTTATGTTCACTCACTTTGAAATTGATCGGTTGGGCTTCCTCGTTAATCTCAATAGGCTCTTTTAGTTCATGATGTCCTAATATGAGATCAATAGGTTTATGCTTTGTAGCAGAATGAATTGAATTATTGTAACCAATTACAGCGTATAGTAACTTTTCATGAGGGCTCAATTTAGGTTTAGTAATGTTCAAAACTCGAAGATGTTCAATCAAGGTAGAATGAAATCTTTCTACGATTGAATTGCTATTTGGATTGAGAGGTAATATATAATGCCAATTTATATTATAAAGTTCAGCGAAATCTGTCAAAAGACTCTGTTTAAATTCTGTTCCATTATCAGATACAATATTTTCTGGAATTTTGTAGGCGGAAATAAATTGTAATAGATTCTGATAAACATGCAAGGCTGATAAACTAGGTAGAATGTAAGCTTGCGCGAATTTGGAAAAACTATCACAAATCGTTAAAGCTGTTGTATTCTCAAATTTGAAAGTATCAATGAAAATTGTCTCAAATGGTTTTTTAGGGGTAGGTGTTAATTGTAATTTAATAAGAGGGGGGTGACGTTCATATTTTGACTGCTGGCAAATTGCACAGTTATTAACAAAATTTTTAACGTCATCTGATAATTTGGGCCAATAATATTTTTGTCTTAACGCTTGAATCGTTTCTATAATGCCTCTGTGATTAGTAATGCCTTCGTGTTGTTTCTTTAAAAGTGCTTGCTGTCGATTTTCTTGGATTACATCAAGCAGCAAAGTATTAGACTTAAGTAACTTGAAAGCTGAATTTTTGAAAATACGTGAAACAAATACAGACATATTTTTATATAAATTCTGATCGTCATCATTCTGAAAGTAGAAAGCATACTGTTTATTAGGAACGCCATATTCTTTTAAAAATGTAATAATTTGATTTTCGAAAGTTTCGTTGGTGGTATAGATTATCCAACGCGTACGAACTACGGGGTTTCTAAATAGTCTTTTTATTTCTGTTCGAGGGTTGTTGTCAGCTTTAATTATTACAATTTGGTTTTTAAAGGTATTCAAAGCTTTTTCTGTAATATTTATGGTTAAAATAGGGTTTTCTGAGCTAGTGTGAACGGTTTCGTCTTCGTCATGTTCGTCGGGATCAGCTTGTGCTAATACAGACATGAAATCGGGTTGTGATTCTGCGCTAGATCTAGGGGGTTCATTCCTATCAGCTTGACTTGTCGAAGGTCGGTCATTTTCATCTAGTATAGGATTTCTATTAAATTCGTCCATATATTGTAAAATGGGGGGAACGTCGGATTGGGTTTCGTTAGGATGAAGCTCAATTCGAGACAGTGCGTCAGCATTAGTATTTTTCTTGCCTTTTTTATAAATAATTTCATAATCAAAATCTTCTAACTTCAATCTCCATCTAACTAATCTGGAATTTGGTTCTTTAATATTGCAAAGGTATTGAAGGGGTTTGTGATCACACACAATTTTGAACTTACGACCAAATAGATAAGGTCTAAATACTTTTGTAGCCCACACTATGGCGAGACATTCTTTTTCGATGGTTGAATAATTTTGTTCTGAAGCACTAAGGGTTCTAGATGCATAAGATATTGGTTTATCTTGTCCTATTGGACCTTGGGATAATATGGAACCAATAGCGACGTTACTGGCATCTGTTGTCAATATGAACTCTTTGGAAAAATCGGGATAAGCAAGAATAGGTTCATTTGTTAACAAAGCTTTACAATCTTCAAATGTTTTAATATATAAGGGATCATTGATATTAATTGTGGCACCTTTTCTTAAACAATTAGTAAAAGGTTTTGTGATATGTGCGAAATTTTTTATAAATTTTCGGTAATAACCCAGTAAGCCTAAAAATGCTTTAATTTCCTTAGTGGTTTTTGGGATAGGATAATTAATAATAGCTTTGATTTTGTCGGGGTTTGGTTTAATACCGTCGGGGGTAACTAAATGACCAAGGAAAGCTACTTCCTTTTTTAAAAATTCTGACTTATCTAATTGGATTTTCAAATTACTTTCTCTTAATTTTTGGAAAACCTTTTTCAAGTTAGTGAGGTGTTCTTGCAAACTAGATCCTATTACGACAATATCGTCCATATAGACAAGACATGTCTTATTTAATAGATCTCTAAGCCATGACTCTTTGAAATGTCGCAGGGGCATTTTTCAAGCCAAAGGGCATTCTAAGGTACTCATACCTACCGTGCTCAACAGTAAAAGCGGTTTTCGGTATGTCATCAGGATGCATTTCGATCTGATGGAAACCACTGGCTAAATCCAGGGTAGAAAAATACATACTTCTGCCAAGATTGTCTAAAATATCTGTTATATTCGGAATAGGGTAAGGGTCATGCGTTGTTTTGTCATTCAGTTTTCTGTAATCTACTACGATTCGCCATTTTTTCTTGCCTGAAGCATCGGGTTTCTTATCTACGATCCATATGGGACTTGACCACGGAGAATCACTTTCTCTGATAATGCCCTGATTAAGCATATCATTAATTTGACTTTTGACTTCTGGTTTATGAACAAAGGGATATCTATAAGATTTTGCGTGAACTGGAATTTCGTCTGTAGTTTTTATTCTATCCTTAATCTGATTAGTGAACGTTAGCTGAGAGTTTGGTTTATGAAAAATGTCAGAAAAAGATTTGCAAAGTTTTTCAATGTGATAACGTTCTTCTTCGTTCAAATAGTCGGTTCGTATTAGATTTGAAATATCAGATTTTTCTAGATAGTCTGAGTCATTACTAGGTATAGTTGTAGCTTGGAAAAATTCAAAAGAATTTTCGTCACAATTGTTAACATTAATGGGGGCGTATAAGTAAACATCTTTAACTTGATTGCATTCATTTCTAATATCAACAGGAGCATAACCATTTTCGGAAAAACTAAGGCCTTCTCTGATTTTACAATCAGACAGATTTGTTGCAGGAATAATTACATTTCCTTGGGGGACAGATACGGGAATTTTAACAGATTCTACGGTACAGGGTTCAATTCTTGCGAAAAATAAAAGTTTACCTTTTGATTCGTAATGAGATAACGGTAGTTCAGAAGAGGGTGTTTTTAGGGTAAAAGATTTCAAATTTATTTCGGCACATAAACCTTTTAGAGTTTCATATCCAATAAGACCATCAAAGAAGTGATGAAATTTGAATAAGTAAAACTTTATTGGTTTAGGTGAGTTGAATTCAGGAAAAGCTGGGATATCTGCACAAAGATCACGAGTTGCTGTTTGAAAAATTGAAGAAATGGTGAATGGTTCCTTTCGAATATATTCGGAATACATATTTTCGGCAATTTCGGGATTTAAGAATGATTTTGTAGCGCCGGTATCAATTAAAAGTTTTAAGGGAGGATTACTAATTTGAATGTAAGGAAGGTCTTTACGTTCGTAAATATGATGGATTTCTAGGTGGGTTTGGTTTGAGGGACTACCTGCTGAAAATTTTCAGTAATAGGCTCAGAAATGTGACTTGGTTGATTCAATGTCTGGTCAATGGCGGAATTAGGTTCTTCTTGCTCGTATGAGATTGATGGTATTTCCTGTATTTCAGAATAGTAATCGGAGTAGTCTGGATAGTTTCTATCATAAGAAGGATAATATTCTTCTGATGGATAGTGTTCTTGGACATTGTATAGCTCTTCGGCTATAAAGTTAGAAGGACCTGCTCTTTGGAAGTAGTTCTGATTTTGACGTTGGAAGTTATGAGAAGGGTTTGGTCTAGCAGCGGTACCATGAGAAATTCCACTCATTGGAGTAGGTCGTGGTTGCTGTTGAAATCGAGATGGATCTGGTTTCCAAACATTTTTGGGAGGACCAAATACTTGCCTATTTGTTGGAAATTTTTGTGGGGGTACAGGCCTAGGTTGAATCGGAATTGGGCCGCGTGGAAATGGTGGATTTTGATTAGATTGAGAAAAGTTGGGTCTTTGAAAGTGATTAAAATTTTGAGGATTTTGGAAGCTGCGATGATTTTGGAAATTTGGGTTTGAGAAAGGTCTTGGGTGGTGATTTTGTGGATTTGGTCGATGTTTGTGACTATCAAATTGTGGTTTGCTTAAATGTAATATATTATTTTCAGTGATAATAAATTGTCTAGCTTCTGCGAGTGAATGCGGTCTCATACCTCGAATGGTAGAGCCCATAGGCTCGCGTAAGCCAGCCAAAAATATTCTGAGAGCATGTGTATTATAGAAATTTTTCTTGACAGACTTTGTAGTCGGGTCAATTTCATGGGTGTCTATAAAATTATGAAGAGCACTTAAGTTCGACATAATTTTCGTATAGAATTGTAAGGCACTTTCATTGTTTTGTCTCAATTGGTCTAAATCAAATAAGCCGGAATTGGCTGCTCCTGATTTAGCCACGAGTTAAAAACTCTAGCTAAATGCCGGTGGCAACTGGGGAATTTTTTCCACCAGTAGGTGTTTATGCCATCCGGGCCAGGAGCTGCGAAATTCTTTGCGCCTCGTAAGGCGTCAAGAATTTCTTCCGTGTTTATCGGGTGACGCAGTACATTCAAGTTAGGAGTCCTCCTACAAACGGACTCGAACTGCGCCAAGGCCGGAGTGTCTGCGGAGAGAGGTTTGGGTTGTTCGTAAATGTCCCTCCAAAAGGCCTCCACGCGATCAGCAGTTGGCGGCTGCTGTATGGCTGGAGGCGGCTGTTGGAAAAGGCGAGAAGGTCTTTCGTAGAACATTCTGTTCTGCTCCAGACCTCTCGCCCGCGCCACCAACGATCGCTTCGCAGCGATTAGCATCCGTATCCTGTCAAGACAGTGTTGCTTGACAACAACCAGTACCGCTTGACTGAGTGTATGATGGTCGCGCCTCAACCCGTAGGCTATCTGGCGCACTCGGCGCGTAAAAGGCTTCCCAGCCGCTCTATATTCCATCACACACTGGATACGGGATGCTTCCTGGCGAGCCAACTGGATTTTCGCTTCCATTTGGCGCACCCGTCTCTGTGCTCTCTCAACAGGAGAGTCTCTCACTCTCCCCTGTCTAGCTAGCCTCAGAGCCGCAGCGTAAATTTCGCAATTGATGCTCCAAATGTCAGAGGCCTCCGATAGACGTTCACCCACAACCTCATCCTCTCTCTTCAAATCTGCCAGCTTCAAGGACCTTCCGCTGTTATGCAAGGTCCTTCGGTCCCTGAAATCCCCAGGTGAGACGACTTGGTCGATTTCCCTCTCAGCGGGCCTTACCGGTGAACTTTCAGCCTGGTTAACAGGCCTTCCGTCCGCCGAAGGGGCAGGCTGAGCTGGAGCACGAACATATCCCTGCCTCCGGAGGTACGATACATAATCTCGCAAGTTCTGAGAGGTAAGCGTGCTATGCTCTGGGTGCATTTCACACCACCTCTCATACATGCGGGATATGTATCCCCTACGGTGCGGGCTACTGCTCTCGTAGCAGCTCAGTAGGTCATCCTTGAGCTCCGTCGTCCACCTAAAACGGTCCATGTCATTGCGGGGGTCGTCAACAGGGCGATCCGAAGCACCGCCGCCTTGCCCAACGCCGGCTTCCGAAACCGGCTCGGTGTGGGTGCTTTTCTTCCGGGGTGGTCGAACCCGAAGGTAGGGCCCGTCAGGTGGTTGGCCTTAGGGCCCCCAGACGACATTTCCGGAGGCAGCCGTCCAAATTGCCTCCTGAGGATGCACCTGCGAAGGTTGCCGGCTGGATTACATCCTTGGGCTTCGGTATACCCTGCGGTGTCGCCACGCACCGGATAGCCTACGGATGTTGGGTGGCTTCCTGCGGGTGTATTATCAGCCGCCCCTAACATGGAGTCAGACGCTGTCGGAGTACCGCTCCTCACATGGAGATCCGTCGTGTCCTAGTTGTTGAGGAATAGCCGATCCTCTGGATGCAGACGCTATTCCACCGTGCTAGTTTTGGTCCGCCCCGGGTATTTGATTTCCCCGGTACCACCCATATCTGGGAGGCGTTCCCCTATCCGCCACCTTGGGGAGGCGCCACTGAGGGGATCTAGCAACCCCTCGCGGTTATTATTATTGTTTAAAACAAAAAAGTGCAGCCCGGGCTCCGACACACCGGGCTCCTGTTCCATTACCCAATGACTACTCCTCACACCGTGAGGTGAGCAATCACTGGGTCCGCGAATCGTGCGCCCTAAGTAGACGAAGGGACCCAAGGATGACTGCCTTCTGCATTCTGGCGGCTAAGATTATTATTATTATTATTATTATTATCTGGCACTAGTTATTATGGCAAAAGAAGAGGCAGAGCTTGTCCATAAAGCTAACGCATCGCTGAGCAAGATTGACAGGTGGATGTGCGATCACCAGCTTGAGCTCTTTAGAAAACAGAGGCAACTATAATCCGCGGCCCAAGGAGCAAGAGAGCTAACGTGGTCTTCCAACTAAAGGTTGTGAAAGGCCCAACAAGCTAGTCCATAGTGTACCTTGAAGTCACTCTAGATAACGAGCGGTGTTACAGAGAACACCTTAAAAACGTAGTGGCAAAGGCTGAGAAGAAAGCGACAATACTGTCACGTCTGATCCCAAATTTAGGAGGGCCCAGTAGCAACAAATGGGCACTACTGTGCCAGGTTGTACAATTGGTCGTCCTATACGGAGCTCCTGTGTGGTATAAAGCCACGAAAAGGAAAGGTACTAGAGGGTCTTAGAGGAAGAGAAAGTATCTGCTAAGGCTGGCCAGTGCTTATCGCACGGTACCTACAAGAGCCTTGCAAGTTATAACAGCGATACCACCACTATACTTGCTGGCCGAAGAGAGGATACTGATCCGCCATGGTCAAACAAGCAATACGATATGCCGCTCTGAAGCTAAAAGACTGAAAGCAAGTAAGTGGCAAAACCTATGGAAGGAGACCACTGATGTCGCACAGTGAACGAAACGACTAATATCGTCGATAAAAGAATGGACAGAATACAGTCATCGACAGACGTTCTATTTCTTGTCTGGGCATGGGCCTTTTCGAGTGGATAGGAAACGGATATGACGGGTGATGGACGAGCGATGCCTGCACTGCGGGCGGAAGACACGGTTGAGCATGCTATGTTTCTGTGCGACAGATGGGTGATATACAGACAGGAGGCAAGTCGAAAACTGGAGGGTGAGTTAGCCCTAGAGACGATGGTCTCGCTGATGTTATCCAGCGGCACGGAACATTATACATGAGATGGTAAATAAAATACTCTCTGCAAAGGAGGAGGAGGAACGATTACAAAACTAGATGAAGATAAGAAGATATTCCTATTTGGTATAATCATTGCCTCATCTCGCACTGCGAAGAATATCGTTCACGATGATGCCCGCGCAGATAGAGATAGAGCAGAGGTAAGAGAGGAAATGGGTTTTAACCGCCGGTCAGGCCGTGGTGTCATGTCGGATCTCAGAGTAACAACTGAATGTCTGATGGACGCATTTTTGCGTCCGTGGGACATGTGATCAAAGGACTCAAGCTGGTTCAACGTCGGACAGGCAGACTTTTTCTCGCACCTTCGGGTGTGGGAGTGCTTCTGTCCTTGCGATCAAGCCGATTTCCTAAACCCACTATAAAAAAACTTGTCTAAAGTGCCGGTATTAACGAAGACACGACATTAAATGGAAATCAAAGCGGTAAACTTAGATTTTGGCTGTCCCTCCACCAACTGTCAAGAGCGCAAGACTGATAGACTATAGTTACTATACAATGAATGTAATTACCCTCAGTAAGGACATTTTCTGGTAATATTTTCGGTAGTTGGCAACGCCGGCCTGCCTCCTGGCACTGTTCTGCGGCACGACGAAGTGCGGGATCGTGTATCAGCGTTAGTTACGACGTTTAATTTGCTGTTTGGATGACCGTAATTCAAGACAATTTCAAATAAAAGCGGATATACGCTGCCCCATTTGGTAGCGTTTAGGGCAGAACGTGTCTTCAAAAGTGGAACCGGCAGCATGTAGGTCGGCAACGCGCCAAAACTTGCTGTACTTGGCGCATATGGCCATGCACTGACGCGAGCAACATACACATGAGAAGGGAAACAAACTAGGGCATTCAGAAAGTTTTGGCGAAAGTGTTACATTTTAACGTTTTTGAAACTGCTTTACTTCAAATTCTTTTCCTATTTTTCTTTAATACACCAATCAAAAATATAACATAGAGTGAGTCAAGCTCAACACTTCGGACTCTCGCAGCAAGACGACATTTTTTACAAGGAAAATAACTATGACAATGTACGTGGGTCAAGTTGGACTACATTTTCAAAATAATACATTTTATACAGATGGTTTAACTGCAAATCATCATTTTCGGTACAAGTAGATATCAGAAAAAAATGAATATCGCAGCAATTATAAAACTTAGAATGCTGTGCCTTTGCCATATGCCATAGGATAGACGGTCGAACTTGAATTATCTTTGAACTTGGAGGAATTGGTAGCTTAATTGAGCAATCTTCAGAGATAACTTAATTTTTTTCAAGGGACTGCTGACAGCGAGTTGTACACACTTATAGAATTTATAGAATCAAAAATAAAAGATATTTGAAATAGTGATGTTATATGCTGAGACATGGTCAGACGACTATCATATCGTAATTTCCTAGAATGAGCGTCTGTGAGGGATAAACTTTTCGACAAGTTCTGGAGGAACCACATTCCTTAACCTCATGGGATGTATGTTACAATTTTCTGATATTGTTAATTAACCTGCAACAACTATACCGTAATTTCTGTATACGATTTTTATCGGCTATAGTGTTAGACAAGGGCAATAGATGAAATCCGAATAGTTGAAGTGGCTCAAAACCAGCCATTCGCATAGAATTCCCTGCAGTTGATGGTTATA
This sequence comes from Callosobruchus maculatus, assembly GCA_951848785.1. Classification (NCBI taxonomy): domain Eukaryota; kingdom Metazoa; phylum Arthropoda; class Insecta; order Coleoptera; family Chrysomelidae; genus Callosobruchus; species Callosobruchus maculatus. Next base: position 8,347,181 of record CATOUR010000100.1, read on the forward strand.
TATACAATGTGTTCCACCATCAAGTCGACAAACTTTGAGGTATGAAAATATAACTAAAGTTATCGAGAAAAAATGCGAAAAACAAGGGGGCAACCTTTTAGTTAATTTTTTATTACATTTTCAATTTCTGTATCACGACTCCATGGGTTCGCGCAGTTGTAGCGCCATAGCTTCATTATTTATCGACCGATTCACAACATTTTGGACTCATTTTATAGGAGAATGACTGGGCATATCAACTAAAGCAACACTTACAAATAATTTGAAAAAAAGCCGGATTAGTGCCTATTTATTAAGACATTTTAGTATTTAGCAGGATGTTTCCTGTCTAACCACATGCAATTCGTGTATGTAGCACGAAAATTATCGACAGAATAGGCCATTTTGTATTATGACTTCTTTGTCACAGCGCCATGTGTTCACGCAGTTGTAACGCCATATCTTGATTATTTGTCGAGCGATTCAGAAGTTTTTGGGCCCATTTTATAGGGGAATGACTGAGCATATCAACTAAGGCAAAAAAATAATATCCGATAATTTCTAAGGCAAAAAAAAATCCACCAAACTTTTACTTACAAATAATTTGGAAAAAAAGCCACATTAGTGCCTATTTATAAACACAGTTTAATGTTTGTCAGGGTGTTTCCTGTCTAACACTGAAATCATCGACGAAATTGGCTTTTTTATTACGACCAATTTTGAAATAAGCATTATATGCACATTGTCTTTATTGGACTTCGGTACAGATTATTACTTAAATGTAATTTACATGAACAAATGTGATTATTTAGTATTTAAATTAATCAACGAAATTTTCAAAATGTCCGCCATTTTTATTTAGGCACGCTTGACTTCTGAAACTAACGCTCTGGGTTACTCGACGCTAAGCTATGCTCCAGTCTGTTTTCTTTGATTTCCAAGTGATTCCAACATATCTCATTTCAATTAGTTGCCTTTCAGTCATTTGGCTGAATAATAAATAAATAATACTAAAAATAAAAATAATAAAATTTGTTCATGTAAATTGCATTTAAGTAATAATCTGTACCGAAGTCCAATAAAGACAATGTGCATACCAAATTCTCGTTTATTTCAAAATTAGTCGTAATAAAGAAGCCTATTTCGTCGATGATTTTAGTGCTACATAAACAAATTGCGTGTCGTTAGACAGGAAACATCCTGATAAACATTACACTGTATTTATAAATAGGCACTAATATGGCTTTTTCCAAATTGTTTGCAAGTAACCGAAACAAGTGCATTACAATTTTTTTTTAAGTTTGGTGGATTTTTTAGCCTTATAAATTGTCGGATATTATTTTTCACCTTAGTTGATATGCCCAGTCATTCCCCTATGAAATGGTTCCAAAAACTTGTGAATCGCTCGATAAATAGTCAAGATATGGCGTTACAACTGCGTGAACACATGGCGCTGTGATACAGAAGTAATAATACAAAAAGGCCTATTCTGTCGAAAATTTTAGTGCTACATACACAAATTATATGTGGTGAGACAGGAAACATCCTGCTTAACATTAAAATGTCTTAATAAATAGGCACTAATACGGCTTTTTTTCAAATTATTTGTAAGTAACCCAAATAGGTGCATTTCAAAAAAATTTTTTTCGATATGAGAGGGGTGGCCTTCGTGCGGCCTCGTTTCTTACAGGGATTCCGACTGTGGGATATTGTCGACGTCAACGGTCGACGTTCACTTTACTTATACGGGGGTCAATAGAAATGAATTCTATAGTATAGATAGAATATAATTTATTATTCAATAAACCATTCAACACAAAAGATGTAGATGCAGCTACTGAGGTGGCGAATAGCTCAAGGAGTATGTTTTGTCAGATAGATGTAGTGTTTTGAAATGTACGATTCAAGTAGTAAAATAACAGTAACAGTCTGATCATTCATAATTTGTTGTCAATAACCTTAGGTGTAAACATAAAAGTACTTGCGACAAAATATAGAAAAGAAGTATACAGAATAGATCATAAAAAATCTCAAAATTTGAAAAGAATATTCAAACTACAGAAGATCAATCATTTCAGGAACTAATTGACTTAATCACTTCTTGTAAAAAAGATTCGGAATTCAAAAAGACGTATAGGATACGTGAAAGTAACGACTGGATAAATCAAGAAATTCTCGAAATGATTGAAAACCGAGTCAAAATTTATAAACAAAAAGTTAAAGAGGCGGGAACCACGAATTTGGAAAATGAATTTGAAAAACTTAAGAATCAAGTCAATAATAAAATTTAAGTATAAAAAACAGATATTTTAAAAATCAATGGGAATAAGTAGGCACAAATATAAAAAACAATGGGGCTATATACAGAGCATGTCACAGGCATTTTTTTGTGAAATACGCGCAAAACGCTCAATAACACACAAACACTACTTATTTAGGCACCCCGGTAGATCCGATCGATTGTATCCCGTGCACCGTGTCGCATGTTAGGTGGTGTTAGGCGGACTGACCCTGTAAACCACAGCTGTTAGCGTTCGGCTACTGCTCGAGATCGCCGAGCGCCAGAATCCGCCAGCTTGCGTAGTATTCGAGAGCACAGCTGGAAAGACCAAATTGGGGGCGGAGCTTAGGGTGACCCTACTTGTCTTTGTTAATGTATGGTGGCACTATGTACTATGGGATCGGGCGGATTCGTAAATATGTCAGCTTAGTACGCACTTTGTGATGGACATTCGAAACTGCTCGATCGTCATGGTTGTCTAGGTGATAGAAACACGTTTAGATCTCTAAGGTACAGAGTATCAATAAGTACTACAAAATACTCTTGCGTATGAAAGAAAACTAGCTAGCTAGCACAACGCTAATAAGAGTATTATCGGTGCCCATTTCACAGCCGTCCTCTCTGAATGTGCCGTAACTATCATGGCTTCCTAGCTCCTGGCAATTCGAACTCAATATTTGCACGCGCTTGTCGACATGCTGTCGTGGGGCTCAGCTTCGTGTTGCCACGTGTGTAATTTCCCAGCAGCGTATGCATAGTTTTTGGAGGTCCAAAAACACTTGAAAACAAAGTTTGAGGAATATTTAAAATTTTTGATCTTTTGCTAATTACTCCGCCGCCCATGCACCGATTTTCAAAATCACAGGAACATTACCTACTACGACCCCACACCATATAGCTGCCCAAATTTCATCACAATCCATGCAGCGGCTATTGAGATTACGTGGCTAGAAAAACGCGTACAGACAGACGGACAGACAGACGGACAGACAGACCGACGGAAATGAGTTGTGTGGATTTTCGTTATGTAGACATCATAAAACACCCAAAAAGCGTATTATCTCAAAATCGAAAATTTTCGCGATCACAATGCTTCCCTCACCTATCGGTGTGGGAAGTAAAAGTCCATAATCATGTCGAGATCCACTTTAGGAAGACTACTAGAATCACCACGAACGTAACCTTCCTCCATACTTCAAAAATATACTGGCGTCTGCCCGTTACAACAAACACTCCGCCGTTCCACACAAGTCTAAAAGTCGCACACTGTACAACGCAGCGTATGCATAGCGAAGTCCTGGCACCCGGCTGTGGCTGCCGCGAACAATTTATGACATGTGACATCATAAGGCATTCCACCACCGCGGTCGCTTTCTGAAAATATAAAATTGAATAACTCTGCCGCTTTTTGGAACATTCAGATGATTTTTTGACATTTTTCAAGTGAAGAAATAGACTATCAGATAGTAATGAATTTTCTAAATTTTGTTTTTTAGGAAACTTCTCCATTGGCGTGCCTTGGACATTTCAATAAAGGTTATCTCGAAAACGGTTACTTGTAGGAACTTAAACAAAGTATGTTTTTTTTCTACGTAAAACATATTGAGGACAAGATATTTTCAATATTCACATTGATGCACCAAACCGAAAAAAGATTTTTTTAATTTAAAGGAGTTCGATGTGCTGTAGGTAGCGACCTCTATTGATAACAGCAAAACAGTGGTTGAATTTGGATTTCTCGCCTTAAAAAATTGTTGTGCCACTATATTGCAGAATAATTGAGAAAAAACGAATGTAAAAGTAAAACTTTGACGCCCTGTATCTTGAAAATTAAGCATTTTAAGGGTTCATGTTCCTATCCCAATGTTCATAAAAATGTGAGGTCTATCACCTATGAAGCGTTGTCGGTCGAATATCCTGACACCCTGTATATAATCTTTCCATTTATGAGTTGAAAGCTAATCCTCCCTGTTGTAAAAACTGGTGTGTATCCAATTTTTTGTCAAACGTGGATTTATGGGCTTCCACACGAGTCCTCCTCAATTATGGCAATCCTAATTATAACCCGAGTCTCATCTAGAGGAGCGGAGGGCAGCTAAATTAGGTATTAATCCAAACAGAGCGATGGGTGGATGCGTGGCGGGGTTGTTATGACGACTGCGGCATGATATGACTGTTCTGGGAAATTACACACGTGGCAACACGAAGCTGAGCCCCACGACAGCATGTCGACAAGCGCGTGCAAATATTGAGTTCGAATTGCCAAGAGCTAGGAAGCCATGATAGTTACGGCACATTCAGAGAGGACGGCTGTGAAATGGGCACCGATAATGCTCTTATTAGCGCTGCGCTAGCTAGCTGGTTTTCTTTCATATGCAAGAGTATTATGTAGTACTTGTCGGTACCCTGTAACTTAGAGATCAAAACGTGTTTCTATCACCATGACAATCATGACGGTCGGGCAGTTTCGGATGCCCACCACAAAGTGCCTTCTAAGCTGATTTACGATTCTGCCCGATCCCATAGTACATAGTGCCACCATACATTAACAAAGACAAGTCGGGTCACTCTAAGCTTCGCCCCCAATGTGGCCTTTCCAGCTGTGCTCTCGAATACTACGCAAGCTGGCGGATTCTGGCGCCCGGCGATCTCGAGCAGTAGCCGAACGCTAACGGCTGTGGTTTACAGGGTCAGTCCGCCTAACACCACCTAACACGCGACACAGTGCACGGGATACAATCGGTCGGATCTACCGGGGTGCCTAAATAAGTAGTGTTTGTGTGTTATTGAGCGTTTTGCGCGTATTTCACAAAAAAAGCCGGTGACATGCCCTGTATATGGCCCCATTGTTTTTCTTATATTTGTGCCTACATATTCCCATTGATTTTTAAAATATCTGTTTTTAATACTTTAATTTTATTATTGACTTGATTCTTAAGTTTTTAAATTCATTTTCCAAATTCGTGTTTCCCGGTTCTTTAACTTTTTGTTTATAAATTTTGACTCGGTTCTTAATCATTTCGAGAATTTCTTGATTTATCCAGTCGTTATTTTCACGTATCTTATACGCCTTTTTGAATTCCGAATCTTTTTTACAAGAAGTGATTAAGTCAATTAGTTCCTGAAATGATTGAACTTCTGTAGTTTGAATATCCTTTTCCAATTTTGAGGTTAATTTTTTATGACCTGTTCTGTTTACTTCTTTTCTATATTTTGTCGCAAATACTTTTATGTTTACACCTAAGGTTATTGACAACAAATTATGAATAATCAGATCGTTACTGTTACTTTACTACTTGAATCGTACATTTCAAATTACTACATCTATCTGACAAAACATGATCTATAATACTCCTTGAGCTATTTGCCACCCCAGTAGCTGCATCTGCAGTTATTGTGTTGAACGGTTTATTGAATAATAAATTATATTCTATCTATACTATAGAATTCATTTCTATTCACCCCCGTATAAGTAAAGTGAACGTCGACCGTTGGCGTCGATAATATCACACAGTCGGATTCCCTGTAAGAAACGAGACCGCACGAAGGGAACCCCTCTCATATCGAGGCGGCTCGCATTTGTGAGAGTCACATCAAAGTCGGCACGGCGAGTAACCCTACTTGTCTTTGTTAATGTGCGGTGATAGTGCATAGATACACGTTTCTAAAGTTACGGAGTTCTGAAGGTGATAGTTGATACCTACCTCAATGAATGAAAATTCAGAACCATTCAGAGCTATTTTTTCAAACAAGTTTTTTAGTCTACAAAAAAACTCGCATTGCAAAATCATACGTTCATCAATTGTCTGTAATTTAACAACCAAATACGATAACAAAACAAGGCCACTGAGGTGACAGCGCTAGCTTTCTTTTTCAATTTACTTTTTGAATCATTACTGTTAGTTTAAAGGTAACGTCTTAATGCGAAACTCATTTTCATGGCGAACTTTAGACCATACCTTTGGACCCTTGGACCTTACCTTTAGACCTCTGGACTTATCTCTCCTCATTTTAAACAAACAGGGAACAGGCGGCCAAGCGTCCTCGCTAACATGGGCATACGTATTTTCATGACCCTTGTGGGCTGGTATTAGAGTTAAATTCGAATTTCCAGATTATATAAAGTGGGTCTAAAATAGGAAACGCCTCAATTATATCGGAAACAGTTTTCACGACTTTGATGAAGTTTGGGGCAGTGGGGTTTTACATTGCGATCAATATTGCAATGATATTTTCAATGTTGGCAGATCTACCATCTTCCCGGAATATAATAAACTTTCTTCCTTTTTGAAATCCTTGAAAAACGCTGATTATTTTTGTCATGGTTTCGGAGTTACAACTAAATCTAGTTCTGGGCTTAAATACCTAAAATTATTAATAAAATGAATGTCCACGTCACTGTTATACAAAGATTGAACTTTTCAAGCAATGCTTACCCAAAAGGTTGAAGAGGCGGCTGAAACATGTAAAAGTAAAGGTTTTGAGTTTAATGAATATTATTTTATTTACTGTTTAGCAAAACAGCATGCAGTCAATAAGCAACGACCGGGTGCGTTCTAGAAAAAATTGACGTCACGTTGTAGCGATTATAAACCTAGAAAAGCTGTGACTTTGCCATACTGACATACTTCAGGTTAGGCTATATAGTCAAACTTTATAACTGCCGCAAGGATCCATCCTAGGTCCCTTATTTTTCATAATTTATTCTGCTGATGTATTAAATAACATACAGCACTGCAAAATTTAGGCCTACACCGACGATGTTCAGTTGTATTATAGTTTCAGTTTCAATAATATAAACGATGCTAAATTTATTTTGAACAGGGAGTTACAGAAGATTAGTGATTTGTCCAAGCAACGTAACTTGAAATTGAATCCAAACAAATTCAAAGTCATATATTTTGGGAATAAAACCAATAAAACTCTTTTAAAAAGTAGAATGTCTTAAAAAATAGACAGCAGTGTAGTGGAAATAGTGGACTCTGCTCGTAACATGGGATTAATAATATATTGTGATATGCGATTTTCACAGCATGTGCAAAATTTAGTGAGTAAGGCGTATTCATCACTTAAATATATTTACAACAATAGGCATATATACAGGGTGTCCCACGACGATTAAGACAAGCAATATATCGGAACTGGGCAGTAGTCATCATCATAGTCACAATGTCTTAACAGACATGTTGTGACTCGTAAAATGCATTTACTCACTTTACGAGTTTCTCTTGAGATATCTTTAAGATCTTTAATGCAGTAGTTTCCCATTTGCTTTCTGCATCCTTATGCCGTTCTCCCGGTATCTACTGGTTCATCTGCCTTTAGGGGCAATTTCTCACCCCAAGGAGGTGTCCTGACTCTTCTCAACTCGTCCACCCAAAGCTGTTGGTTGAGAAGAGGTTACTGCTTATACCGACAGTAGTTCGGTTCCTTTTAGTCGCCTTTTACGACACGCAGGATATACAATGGGAGATATTCTAACCCGCCCCAACACGGATGGGGGCAGTAGTAGAGAATTATAATTTTGGGGATGTAAATTAGAGCGTTGTAATTTCTTGTTATTGTGTTACCCAATGAGGTATTTTGTTTTGATCACGTGACATTCGGTTCAAAATTATTAATGGGACATCCTGTATATTAATGCCGTTCTGTGTTCCTCCCGACAAAACAATAACAACAAACTAACACACTTTATTGAAGAGCTACAAGTACTTAAAGATTGTACCACTAGCATTGATCATAACATGTACCCCTATGCTTGTGTTCGTTTCACTTTTTGTCTTAATGGTAATGGTACGGTCCTTTAAGTACAGGTAGCTCTTTAATTAATCACTTTAGACCCCAAGTATACTAGTTTGTTGGAATTTTTTTATCGGGAGGAACACAGAAAGTCGCTGATATATAGGGTGTCTCATTAAAAATTTTAAATCGGACGTCACGTGACCAAAAACAAGTACCTCATTGGGTAACGAAATAATAGGAAGAGATGCAACATTTACTCTCATTTACACCCCCAAAATTATAATTGTCTACTAGTGCCCAGTTCCGATATATTGCTTGTCTTAATCGTTGTGGGACACCCTGTGTGATCATCAACTGAAGAGAACTCTATGCGAATCGCTGGTTTTGAGCCACTTCAACTATTGGAATTTCATCTATGGCCTTTGTCTAACACTAGCCGATAAAAATCGTGTACAGAAGTTGCGGAATAGTTGTTGCAGGTTAATTTACAATATCAGAAATTTTGATCATAAGGTTAAGGAATGTGGTTGGCTGAATATGGAAAATAGAAGAACACTTCACTCAGCTACATATACTCATAAAATTCTCCTAGAAGCCAATCCTCCAGACCTTGTCGAAAAGTTTATCCCTCACAGGGAGGCTCATTCCAGGAAATTACGATATGGTAGTCGTCTGACCATGTCTCAGCATAGAACGTCATTATTTCAAAGACCTTTTATTTTTAATTCTATAAATGTGTACAACTTGCTGTCAGAATAGTTTATTATTTATAACATAAACAAATTCAAATATAAGGTAAAACGGTTGTTATTGGAGAAGTAGTAGGCCCACTGGCGTTTCTTTTATATTATATTATATATATATTATAATATCTTTGTTTACTGTTTGATCATGTACCCATACTGTTTATGTAACTATGCGACCCTGTCTGAAGTAATAATAATTTGTAGGTAGTTTAAAATTCAATAGTCCTTACAGCATGAAGATAAAGTTGCCTTTGTGGTTCATCCACAATTTTCCTTCTAAGCTAAGAACATCCTCACGACCGTTAATTACTCTAGTACTCGGAGAAAGTGACAAAAATTGGTAGAATGATCAAGAAAACTTCAATCAGAGATAACTCGATTTTTTCAAAAGGGAATGGCTATCTTTTTTATGATCAAATGTAAAATTTGATAGTCTTACTACTGACATAAGGTCATGGTAGTTTTTATTTGATTTCAAACGTTCAATGAAAGCGGTATTTTTCACTTTTCCTACCTATAAGTAACCTAGCATGCCATAAAATATAAACAAAAACCTGTTCACATATAATAATATGAACAAGTGTTCTCATTTCCATCCATTAAAAAGTAACACTATTTCTACTGAGTGGGGTTTTTCAAATTCTTCAGTTTCTATTGGTATAAGCAGAAAATGAAGCATGAATAAAAGTCTGTTCAAACTATAAAATATACCTAATTTACCTGCAGAAAATTAAAATCCGAATTGTCAGTATTCTTTTTTTACGATCTTGCTGATAGGGTACTGTTGCAGGTTACTTTTGATATTGGCGAAAAGTATTGTCCTTTATACCAACTTTTTTAATATCTGATGCATTGCAATAGCTAGTATGCTGTGAAAAATTTCCATTTCTGTCATACTCCAACTTTTCTTTGACCTTAGATACGTTACCGTCGTTATTTCTGGCTAGAGTTGATTTGCTGTAAGGAATTTTTATAGTCTTGTCCCTTTACTGTAGTTCGTCTGTATCTTTCTGCTGAGTCAGTTGTTTTCATTTGATTGCAAATTTTATATTGAATGCAAACTGCCAGAAATTGATTTTCATAACCATATATCATTAGAAACGTTATCAAATTTTAAATTGTATTATATAAAGTAAATTGGTATTCTCATTTGAAGAAATCAAGTTATCTCTGATTGAAGATTCCTTAATTAGTCTACTAATTTCTTCAGGTTCAAAGTTAATTCAAGTTACACTGTCTATCCTAAGCTGGCGCATTTAATGCTCAGTCATATGGCAAAGACACAGCTTTCTAAGTTTTATAATCGCTGCGATATTCATTTTTTTCTGCTATTTACTTATACCAAAAATGATGATTTGTGGTGATATGATATATGTGGTACGTAAAGCTACACTATAGTTTACCAAGGAATCTAATATATAGGGCATTCTATCAAAAAAACAACTTTGATATGTCACGCTTTTATTAGACGCCCTGTATAAAATTTATTTTTGAAAATGTGTTCCAACTTGACCTACGTACATTCTCATAGTTATTTTCCTAAAAAAAATATCGTGTGGTTGCAAGAATCCGAGGCGTTGAGCTTGACTGACTCTATGTTACATTTTTTATTGGTGTATTAAAGAAAAATAAGAAAAGAACCTTAAAGTAAAGCAGTTTCAAAAACGTTAAAATGTAACACTTTCGCCAAAACTTTCTGAATGCCCTAGTTTGTTTCCTTCCTTATGTGTATGTTGCTCGCGTCAGTGCATGGCCATATGCGCCAAGTACAGCAAGTTTTGGCGCGTTGCCGACCTACATGCTGCCGGTTCCACTTTTGAAGACACGTTCTGCCCTAAACGCTACCAAATGGGGCAGCGTATATCCGCTTTTATTTGAAATTGTCTTGAATTACGGTCATCCAAACAGCAAATTAAACGTCGTAACTAACGCTGATACACGATCCCGCACTTCGTCGTGCCGCAGAACAGTGCCAGGAGGCAGGCCGGCGTTGCCAACTACCGAACATATTACCAGAAAATGTCCTTACTGAGGGTAATTACATTCATTGTATAGTAACTATAGTCTATCAATCCTGTGCTCTTGACAGTTGGTGGAGAGACAGCCAAAATCTAAGTTTACCGCTTTGGTTTCCATTTAATGTCGTGTCTTCGTTAATACTGGCACTTTAGACACGTTTTTTATAGAGGGTTTAGGAAATCGGCTTGATCGCAAGGACAGAAGCACTCGCACACCCAAAGATGTGAGAGAGAGAGTCAGCCCGTCCGACGTTGAACCAGCTTGAGTCCTCTGATCACATGTCCCAAGGACGCAAAAACACAAGCGTCTACTTACACCTAAACCAATATCGATTGGAGTGATTCAGGCCGTACATAACCTCAAACTTTTCTTCTGTTGTGTATATTTTTTTTTTAATAGACTGGTATATATGTTTTGACAGTTCGTTAGTTGGCAGATTATTTTGTGATAATATTAATTTATATTTTGTGATTTATGTGTATTTTGCGGTTTTATTATTTTGTTTTTCGTTGCAAGTTGTTTGTAACTTGTGCAGAAAGATAATGAGCTGTGAGGAATGCAAGACCGATTTCAGCAACAGATCGAACCTAAGGGCCCATGTGGAAAGGAAAACATCCAGGTTTGCAGTTTATCTCATTAGAATATACCTGTATTTTTTGTCTTATTTGAGATTCATTTGTAATTTAATAATAGACCAAATGACTCGCGCAATTTATATTTCGAAATAAATACCTGTTTACTATTCTGTGTTTTTACGTAGCGTATGGTATAGAACAACAATAATCCCTAAAGAAATAATAATAATAATAAAATATATTATAGGTGCTTCCGTTTTACACAAATCTCAGATAATCTCAGCTCACTTAGTTCGATACGAGTTCTTTTCCAATCCACTCAATTCAAATGATATTAGCAAAAACTGTCAATTTCAGGTTATAAACTGATATTTACACTTGCAAAACGAATGCGCCTAATAAAAAAATACCCAGAACAACATCATTTTTCGTTGACCTGCCAAAAAATAAAGCACTTATCATTATAATTTTCAATATTTTATTGAAGTGAATTGTTAGGAAGAAAGCTACACCGACACCCTGAAAATTTTTTTTCAAAAAACGAAATCTAACAATGTGTCATAATACCAGTAATAATTATTACAAACTAGAACCGTAGTAACATGCAAGATAGAGCTTAACATTTCAAATAGCCCGCGCGAATTGTTCCAATCGATATTATTGGTTTGGGTGTACGTAGACGCTTGTCACAAAAACGCGTCCATCCGACATTCACTTGTTACTCTAAGATCCGACATGACACCACGGCCTGACCGGCGGCTAAAACCCATTTCCTTTCTTACCTCTGTTCTATCTCCATCTGCGCCGGGCATCATCGTGAACGATATCCTTCGCAGTGCGAGATGAGGCAATGATTATACCAAATATCTTCATCTTATCTTCATCTAGTTTTGTAATCGTTCCTCCTTCTCCTTTGCAGAGAGTATTTTATTTACCATCTCGTGTATAATGTTCCATGCCGCTGGATTACATCAGCGAGACCACCGTCTCTAGGGTTAACTCACCTTTCAGTTTTTGACTTGCGTCCTGTCTGTATATCCCCCATCTATCGCACACAAACATAGCATGCTCAACCGTGTCTTCCGCCTCGCAGTGCAGGCATCTCTTGTCCATCACCCGTCATATCCTTTTCCTATTCACTCGAAAAGGCCCATGCCCAGACAGGAAATAGAGCATCTGTCGAAGACTGTATTTTCTGTCCATTCTTTTATCGACGATATTAGTCGTTTCGTTCACTGTGTGACATCAGTGGTCTCCTTCCTTAGGTTTTGCCACTTACTTGCTGTCAGTCTTTTGGCTTCAGAGCGGCATATCGTATTGCCTGTTTGACCATGGCGGATCAGTGTCCTCTCTTCGGCCAGCAAGTATAGTGGTGGTATCGCTGTTATAACTTGCAAGGCTCTTGTAGGTACCGTGGGATAAGCACAGTTTATCTTAGTAAAGCATAATATGATACACAACGCAACCACAAGAGGAGGGCCATGGAGGCCATTCCCAATACCCCTCCCCCAAAAATCAAATTTGAGATGTGCTTTCCCACCGCAAAAAATACATCATAATATAATGTATATTATACAACATATCTATTAAAGGTATGATATAAACTTCAATGGAGGTCAAACTGTGATCATAAATTAGTAGTACACACTTGGTGAATCTTCCATAGCCGTTCCCCCCAAGTAAGCTATGACCGCCAATATCATTATTTATCCAACAACAAACCATTGCAAAACCAGGAAAAACTTCGGGCTCAATCTTTGGTTTGAAGAATCATGATATGAGGAAAAAAGACACTTGACGTCAAGCTGTCATTTGTAGACATTCATTTGTTTCAGCAAAACATTAGCCCAAAGTTAGTAAATGGCGCTACCGCTAGCGATTTCATCGAAAATCTAAAGCAATAAAAAGTAATGAAACTATACAACTACAAAATAACAGGATTTAGACATTTTGGCAACACTGTAGTACGAAGGGTCTCCCTTGTACGCGTATGTAGGGCCAGCCTAAACTGTATGTTATAACGCCACAAACAAGGATAATCGCTTAGTGTCACACCCACATAGTGCTTCCCTACGTCTTTCTTATACGTACTAATAGTACAGGGAGGGCTGGGAGAGCTATAATTGGGGCATTTTATGGCTATATGCGTAGAGGTTAGGCTCACCCCTCATTATAATTGCTACTTAAGTGTTCGTTACACTGTTTTGTACTACTGCAAGGGAGTTTTGTTCGTTCATTTCCAGTGAGGCAGGCTTCTGCTTGAAAGGTAAGAGAGTGCAGAGACGCTTTGCACTCAAGATCTACCCGAGTGTCCTCCAGGCGTAAATATTCGCCATAGTAATGAAGAGAATTCCGCCTTGTTGAATTCTAGTGTGACTTTATATATCACATATGGAGCTTAAAGCGAATCGTTTAGGTGCAAATCACCATTTATGGTAATAAGTAAATATCAGAAAAAAATTCACAATGATCATAAAACTTATAGGGTTGTGACTTTGCCGTTCAGTTATTTCTCGATCGTGTAAACGAGTGGACGTGTGTACGGTAGAGAGGTCTCGTAACGCTAGTTTTTGCTTTTGTGATTCATATTTGGGATTAGTGTTGAGTGCTGAGTATAATATAAATACACGAACTACGCGTAGATCTACATTCCCAAATCAAAAATGCCTCCACCCACTAAAGTGGGTGGTGGACCTGCGAATATTACGGACTTGTCGAAAAAAAATGTTGCTATTTTTGACCTTACTCATGAGGAGGGGTTTGAGCCTCAAGAGCAGGTAGCAAAGTGCATGGATGCAAGTACCGGACAGACCAGCCACGCAGACAATGAACAACTTCAAAGAGTCCATAACAGTCGCCCAGAAAAGGAGACCGTTCGTCTTTTCAATCTACAAAAAGATAAGTGTTACTCTAACAACATCTTTGTTTATATAGAAAAAACTAACAGAGAAAATTTCGGTAAACTACACCCGATGTACGTCGGACATGTATTGCACAAAAAATTAAATCTCAGCGGAAAAATAACCGCAATTAGTAGAGTTGGGTTAAATCGCGTTAAAGTAGGTGTAACATCGATTCAAGAGGCAAATAATCTGGTTATGAATGAATCATTAAAACAAGAACACTTGAAAGCATTCATACCTAATAATTTGTTAATACGTAAAGGGCTGATTAAGGGAGTAGATACCTATTTTAGCGAAGAGTATCTAAAAGAAAACATAGAGTCAAAGGTAGAAATTTTAGAGGTAAGGAGAATGAAAAGAAAAGTAAGTGAGGGTGGCGAACAGAAGTTTGTTCCCAGACAAATGGTGGTAGCCACCTTTGATGGAAACACTCTTCCAAATGAAATTATCATAAACAGTGTCATATTTTCTGTAGAGCCATTTGTGCAAAGAGTTGTTCAATGCTATAAGTGCTTGAGATTCGGACATGTTTCAAACCAGTGTCGCAGTACTTATGTAAGGTGTTACGTATGCGGACAAGAAAAGAATGATGACCACTCTTGTATGGAAAATAACTCTTACTGTATTTTTTGCAAATCAAAAGATCATAGATCAACTTCCAAAAACTGCCCATCTTTCCAGGAGCAGCAAAAGATCAAAAAATTAATGGCGACTACAAATATGACATTCGTTGAAGCTAAAAATAGCGTCAAAAACTCATATGCCAATTGTGTTACGAGTAACAGATACCAATTGCTAGATTCAATCACAAATTCAAATTTTCCTTCACTTCCTGTAAGCTCCAAATCCTCAATCAACAGACCGTTTGCATCACAGCCAACCCCTCAGCGGAAATATACCCAAAACGAAAGTCAGTCGGCAAACAAAAAACGCAAGCTACAAACCCCACCCATCAGCTTTCCTGAGCCGATGTTTAAATTCTCTGCTGGTCCCTCTACCTCTATTCTAGAAAGTCCGTCATATCACCCATCTCTTACCAAAGACCAATGATATTATAAATCAGCTGACAACATTGATTCTTAGCATAATTGAAAATGTATCAAATATTGATGAGTTAAAACATATCAACAAGGAATCGCTAAAAAATCGTATGTTGCATGAAATGAGTAGTATACCTAATACCCATATCTCTTAGTGCATTCAACCGTTTGCCAAATATGAAAATCATGCAGTGGAACGCACGTTCCGCTGTAGCCAATAAAAATAGTATGACTGATTTTTTAATCAAAGAAAACATTGATCTAGCGCTTATCAGTGAGACCTGGTTCAGGCCAAGTCATCCTTTTAAACTGCAGGGCTATAGCGTTGTTAGAAAAGATAGATTTGACGGGAAGGCAGGTGTAGCTATCCTCGTGAGGAGAGGAATTCGCTTCAAAGAAATGACCTTTGATAATAACTTCAACCAAGATATCCTCGTATGTGGTGTTATTGTATTCAACGGTAGTCAACAGGTATCAATCCTTTCCATATACAAGCCTCCCAATGTAAACTCTTCATTATCTGACTGGCAAAACATATTTAATAAGTGTGCACCATCGACTATTATAGGAGGTGATTTCAATGCACACTCTCAGGTATGGGGATCGGGCAGCAACAACGCCACGAGCAATCAGATAATAGAAATTTGTGATGACTTCAACTACACTATTATGAATGATGGATCCATCACAAGATTTGTGGCACCAAATATACAAGCATCGGCTCCAGATTTAACAATTTGCTCACCTGAAATCGCACAAATGTCATCGTGGGAAACAACTGGAGATACCTTAGGTTCCGATCATTACGTTTTATTAGTCAAGGTTAACATATCTGCATCCCGTCATACACCCAAAGTATAAATGGAACCTCAAGAAGGCTGATTGGCCAACTTACTCCCTTTTTTTGGAGGATGCTTTTCGTAACTTTCCTGCTTATGAGTCAGCGGAAGAGAAATACAAGTTCCTTTTGGGAAAAATTAATGAAGCAGCCGAAACCTCTATACCAACTCTAAAACCTTTCAAAATTAAAGATCGTTGCCCTGCAGTATGGTGGGATAACGACTGTGAGCTTTTAGTTAGTCAGCGGAAAGAATGTTTATCTTTGTACAAACAAAATAGTACTTATGAAAATCTAATCGCTTGTAAAAGGATATTTGCTAGATGTAAGCTTGTTTTTAAACAAAAGGCTAAGAGGAGCTGGAGAGAGTGGATTTGTGGCCTAAATAAAAATACATCTGCTGTAAACCTATGGAAGCAAGCACGAAGAATTCAAAGGATTCCCGTGACGCCAACAAGATGTGATAACTTTGAGTGGATTGATGACTTCCATGTTAAACACTCACCTACAACAGTTATCAAAGAAATGGGCTCCCCCCCACCATTTACTTATGATGACCATTTTGGAATACCTTTCTCATTATCGGAGCTGACTTATGCTATTAAAAACTCCTCAAATTCTGCCCCAGGATATGATGAAGTTAGATACCCCATGCTGATGATTCTTCCAATCAACGCCAAAAAATATCTGCTAGAAATTTTTAATGATGTCTGGATTCGAGGTCATAATATTGACGAGTGGAAGAAAGTGGTCCTAGTTCCAATCTTAAAACCTAACAAAAATCCGGAATGTGCTGATTCGTATAGACCTATTTCTCTCCTTTCATGTATATTCAAAACCTTTGAACGAATGGTAAAAAACCGATTAGAGTGGTGGCTCTCACGTCACCCTTTACCGGAAAACCAGTATGCGTTCCGGCGTAGTCTAGGAGCTATGAATGCAGTACTCAATATTGCCACGGATATCCAATTGTGTTTCTCTCATAATAATTACTTAGGAGCCGTTTTTTTAGATATCACTGGTGCATATGACAGCATTGACTTAGATTTATTGCAAACTAAGCTAGCTCGATTTGGCATTCCGCCTCACGTAAGTCATATAATTGCAAAGTTATACTTCAACAGAGAAGTTTATGTTAGAGATTATGATAATAACAAAATCGGACCCCGCAAATCTTTCAGAGGACTACCGCAAGGCGCTGTGCTAAGCCCCATAATCTTCAATATCTTTACTTCAGATTTGCAACACCTAAACGTGATCAACCAAATCATTCAATGCGCAGATGATATATGCATTTATGTTGAGAAACGACGACTCGAAGAATGTATCAACGTACTTGATAATTCAATGACTCACTACAAGCGATGGTTCCTAGACAATGGCTTTGAAATTTCTGAAAACAAATCTACTGTATGCGTTTTTACACGTCACAATCTGCCACCTATGCTGAACGTACAGCTGGGAAACATGAATTTCACTGTTAGACATGAAGCCAAATACCTTGGAGTTACAATGGACAAAAAATTGACATGGAAATCTTTTATTGAAGAAATAATCACCAGATGCAGTAGAGGTATGAATTTTTTCCGGATGATATCCAAAGTGTGGTGGGGAAGTGATCAGAAAACAGCAATCCTCTTCTATCGATGCTACATCAGATCGATCTTGGACTACGGGTGCATTCTGTATGGATCTGCTAGTAAGTCAATGCTCCGAAGACTGGACATTATTCAAAATCAATTTTTAAGAATGTGCTTAGGTGCCATGAAGACATCTCCTGTCGAGACTCTAAGAGTTGAAGCCCTAGAACCCCCTTTACATCTCAGAAGGGAAATGCTAGCTAATAAATTCTTACCTAAGATTATGTCAAAAAAACCCCAGCTCTATAAAAAATTGTCAGATCTTAACGTTATGGACCTGACAAATAAGTACTGGCACAAAAAACCATCCCCTCTGATGTGCAGTGCAATAAGGGAATTTAGTGATGATATAGACGACCCCATAAGGCTCTCCGACAACACTGACTACGATTATCCCATACTCTTCTCCAAAACAAATGTAATTATCCCACCGTACAATAATATACAGGGCCACAACCAAAAACTATTTACATCTATTATATAAAAGCGAGGAGGTAATGAATAGTATTGCCATTTTTACTGACGCCTCAAAGTCGACATTGGGTATAGGTTGTGCTTTTTACATTCCTAGTACAAACACATCCCACATATATAAATTACCTTCCCATATAACCATATATTCAGCTGAAGCTTTTGCTATATCGAAGGCCCTTGATTTTGCACAAAGTCAAAATCTCTCTAATATTACTGTATTTTCGGACTCGCAGTCAGTTCTTTTAACTATCAAGAACTATGGTAGCAAATCCAAGATCAACAGTCATATATCCACCATTAAAAAACAAATCTACGACTTAGAACAACTGGGAACTGAGACGAGACTTGTTTGGATCAAAGGGCACAGTGGTATTTCGTATAACGAGGCAGTTGATAAATTAGCTAAGTCAAGCGTCTCGAATGGAGAAAACACCAAAGTTGGCTTAGATTTTCAAGACTATTGCTACATTGTTAAATAAAAGATGCATCAGAAATGGACCGACCATATTGGCATGATGATTTCAAAATATCAAGGAAATATATATCCTGTATCATAAGATCAAAAATTGGTCATGGAGTCTTTCCGGCACACCTAGCCAGGTTCGGCAGTGTTTCATCCAACTTGTGCCTCGACTGCGGGGAAGTTGGAAATTTAGACCATATCTACTTTGGATGCCACAATACGATAGTTCACTCCAATGTGCTTTATTCCGAACTCATCAGTTGCGGATTGCCCAGTCCTTTCAATACGTCATACCTGCTGTGTCTTAATAGAAAAGATGTTATTTGGAAAATGATCGAGTTCATCAAAAGATCTGGTATAAAAATTTGATTACGTAGTGTTAGGTATTCCTGTGTGCTTCTCCCATGTAAACTTATAACCTCCTATCCGTGGCCTACCTCCTTGTTATGTCTACAATAAATGCCTTGACGGGTCCCTAGGCGAGAAGAGTGTGTCCCTCGTCAATTAAAATATCCCATCCTTCCTATTAGATTAGGTTTTATGCAGAAGATATTAGCCCTCCAGTTAAGTCTCATTAGGGACTTGAGGTGAACCAGGTCCCACTGCGCGCAGCATCATAAAATAGTTAAAAAGAACAAAAGCTTCTGTTGAACTTTGGATTCGTAAACAGAAGGTTCACTAATACCCTCTGGTAATTATTGATCTCCCAACATAACTTCACCTTTGATGGAAAAATAAAACTATGAAAATTCTATGTGGCTATTATAAACGTGTCTGGCGAATGGGAACAAGCCCCAGTGCCACTTCCAAAAAAAAAAAAAAAAAAGACTTTGCCGTGTTACTAAGCATGAACAGAGTCAGTTTGGGTTAGACGGTCAAATTTGAATTACACTTGTACTTGGAAAAATCGGTAGATTAATTAAGGAAACTTCAATCAGAGATATCTTGATTTTTTCAAAAGGAAACGCCCAATCTTTTATATGGTTAAATGTAAAATTTGATAGCCTTTCTCGTAACACAAGTTTGTGAATATCAATTTCTGGTAGTTTTCATTCAATTTTAATTTGAATTTCAAATCAAATCGGTGTTTTTCAATGTTCCTACCTATAAGCAACTGAGCAGACCATGAAATATAAACAAAAACGTGTTCAGATGGAAGAAAACAACTAACTTAGCAGAATGACGAACTAGAGTAAAAATAGGCCTAAGAAGAACCATAGTCATCGTATTTTGTTCAAAAAGTACATCGATCACTGTATTCCCCAAAAGGACTGATAAATTTCAGGAATAAGTGAGGCGCCACAGTTCAGCTGCTAGCTATTAAAATAATGTATAATTATAAAATCTATTTTGGTTATTACTGTAGTCTCTATATATAGGGTGTTCCTAAATATTATATACAAACGAAGGGAGTACCTTGTCGTCTTTTCTCCATCTACAGACATAACCTCCACTTCGTATTGATATTGAGATGTTTGTTTACATCATTTCATGATCTATCTTGGTTAAATTAGATACCGTGATAGTCGTGACACCAGGGGAGGTTATGTATGCATGACACTAGTGACAGGTTGTTAAAGACGAGAGCCGAATGACGAGTAAAGTTGTAAAAAGTAACTATGAAACATTCTCAGAGTAAACTGCTAATTACATAACAATGCAAAAAATGGAATAGCTGTGCAATATAACGTTCATAGTATACAAAAAGGGGGAAGCTAAATAAACATAAAATAATAGAAAAACTATGCAAAATATTAGCAACGTGACAACCTTGAACCTACGCTCAACTCAAATTAGTAGTATTTTTAAGGACTAAAATTTCAATAATTGTTCAATTGTTCAATTATTGAACATAGGTCCGCAAACGCTTCGTCACCAATCTACAGGGTGTTGAAATTTCCATACGTTTTCAGGTTTTCCTTAATAACTTGGATATAAAATACGCAATAATAGTTACATGATTGCACGTGTCAAACGGTTGCCAGTATCTACAGGGTGTTATTTTTTCAGGGGTCCTGCCCCCTTTTCCCCACCCTGAACTTTTTTGCGATGTGCCGCAGGTAGATTCAAAACAAAATAATTTTTCCATCTTCTTTCGAAACTATTCTCTAACTCTGTTATTAGGTAGATGAAAATAATTTATTTGAAATATGGTCTAGTAGGCTTTATTTGCATAACTGTATTGTTTTATAAAAAAAGTTTCTGAACAAAATGGAAAATGATTTTGTTTTTTTTAATCTATAAGTGGTGCACCAAAAAGAAGTTCAGAGTAAAAAAAGGGGTATGATCACTAAAAAAATATCACCCTGTAGATTCTGCCAACCGTTTGACATGTGCAATTATGTAACTCGTATTGCGTTTCTTATATTTCAAATTTGAGCTAAATGAAAAAATATGAAACTTCAACTCCTTGTGTATCGGTAACGAAGTATTTGCGGACCTATGCTTATTTGAAATTTCAGCTATAAAAAAAACCAGAGAATCTCCTTTGTACATGATATTCTGGAACACCCTGTATATTGTACATTAAAACAAAAAACAAAAAAGTTTCGACCCGGGCTCCGACATACCGGGCAGCTGTTCAATTACCCAATGATTACCCATCACACCGAGAGGAGAGCAATCACTGGGTCCGCGAATCATGCGTCCTAAGTAGACGAAGAGACCCTTGGATGACTGCATTCTGGCGGCTGAGATGTGCGCCGCTGCATTGCATACCGGCATTATGCGCAGTGCAGAGAGCAGCACATTACTAGCAGACTCACAGCTTTTAGTTAAACCACACTTTCTGATTTTTTGAGTGCCATGGCGCAATCGGTAAAAAGCTTTAGAAAAATCGCTGTAGACTACATCATCCTTTCCACCATTGTTCAATACCGTGGATGAATATTACTTAAAGCATGTCCATTGACTATAAATATTCTCATAAAAACCATATTAATATGTAGATACCGACCTAAAGCAAAACAATAGCTATACCTTGGTGCTGAACGAAAGTGTTCGTAATAAAACTGCCTATTTTGAAGATGCGCTCTTCCCCACCCCCTATCCCACTACAAATCATTGTCAGTCTGGAATCATATAATGAGAGGGCTACCAAAGTAATTTATTGGGTCAAAGAGCAAATTTCATAAAATATATCACCCATCATGAAGTTACACCTCTGCCATCAAGAAAAATGACACGGAATAAAGTGCCCAATTTGTTTCGGAGAAAATTCAATATTGTAACAGAAAGGGAGAAATATTGAATGTCTACCCATAAAGCTAAGACGTGTTGATAATGATGCCAAGGGAAAACAAAAAAGCTGCGTAAGCACTAAAAAAGTTACAAAAGTCCCTGTTTCTTTTGCTGTTTCTTTTCAATAAGAACAAATAATTGAATCACAAAGATCTGGATAGTTTAAAACAGCGCATGGCAAAAAATACCTTTTATGATAAAAGTATACAGATGTCATATACAGGTGCAACCAAAGTTGATACTTTGATACTTTTTAAACTATGTATACAAGTCATGAAAATAAACAATTTTTTCAAATAACTTTTTTCATAAAACTGAAAAATAAGCGAAATACAGCATAGAAAAGTACATCTGGACCTGTGTATCAACACGTACCTAGTTTGTTTGTGTTTAGTTTTTTGCTGGGATTTTTATCAAATCGATTAGGCATTGTACCTGTCAAATAGTGCAATAGTCACTTTTTGTTAATTTTAAATTGGTGAATCCTAAAAGTGGCACATTATTATGAAACAAGGTTTAGAATTTACCAATTTTAAATTAACTATGGCAAACTGGAAGTGACTATACACAGGTAGAATACCTGATCAATATGCCAAAAATTCGAGCGAAAAGCTAAACTTAGGGCTACATAGGTACGACTTGCTACACCAACACAGATTTGCTTTTTTTGATTCTGTATCTCACTTCTTTATCAGTTTTCGGACAAAGTTATTTGAAGAAGTTGTTTATTTCAACGAACTCTATATACAATTTAAAAGAAAAGTTTCAACTTAGGACTCACTTCGTATGTATGATTCGTAGACTAACAATTCGTAACTAACTATAAAAAATTGACTTTTTGCATGATATGCCTGCATATGGAAAAATGGTACATGGTGTGATAAATAAAGTTTCAATAACAGGGTGTTCTAAAAGTTGGGACTTTCCTCTTTAGAAGTAACGGCCCCTGAAACGGCAAAGCTAATGCACGGTGAACGAGCAGCAAAACAGTAACAACAAATTTCAAGCAAGTACTCACTATTTGGTAGCTACGGAGTTGTAGGTAAGTACGGTCCTGCCGCAGGCGCCTTACAGGTAAAAGTACGATTTGTGATGTCTTCTTCAATTTGGACCACACGATGTTGTCGAGGTCTTCCAGCGTGACCACCAGGATGGGGATTCAGACATCCTGTGTCTCTAGCTCTTTGCACAAGCCAGACAAATCGACGAAGTGCAGGGTGAGTACGGTTAGGGAAACGATCGGCGTGCACTCACGAAGCCGCAGCGGTATTTTGACCACACTCACCGTATATTAAAATCATGTACACCAGTTCATTATTGTCATAAGCATGCACCATTGTTGTTGTTTTTAAAGTACGATCGGCAGATGTAGCAACAGCAACGCGACGATACGATCAACTGCCTGTTTTTCTCACCGACATCGGCAGTTCGGGCACCACTAGTGCTGCCTTGTTTGTTGTGATTTTGTGACATGGTGAGCCATTGCCCAGGGACGGACTTAGAATTGAGGATTTCTTTAATGGTCAATATCTTGGTTTGTCTAAATATTTCGTTTATATGTTACTGGGAAAAGACACTCATTTTGGCGAGTACTATCCGCTGTATGAAAAAAAGTCCCAACTTATGAAACACCCTGTATAGGTTTTTCTCGCACAGTTAACTAGATATTTCAAAGCGACCTACGTTGATGCATGCTGAGATATAGGCATCGACTCAAGGTTTTAAGAAACTGGCATCAAGGTTCACGTTTCATGCAACACAAGGATAGTAGGATGGACTTATTTCTTTGCATCGACGCAATACTATACACGTTGAATCACCTGAAACCTGCATCAGCGTCACCGGCACCGACTCGGCGTCATGGCTCACCGATCAAAATGGTGTTCCAGACTCTGCATCGCTGCAAGCCGCAACTGATGCAAAATACGTGATTCCGTACTACACACTGTGCTACTTGCATCATGAAACGTAGGAGTCGATGCCTGCATCGCAGCATGTATCAACGTCTGTAGGCCCCTTAAGGGCACGCTACTGAATCTTGCAGGAATCTGTTTTTTTTATAAAATTAGTTTCAGCTGAATGTTGAGAAACTATTGAATGGATTAGAGATACGTTGCCTTTGAAAAACTAGCCGCAATTACCTGTGATTAATTTTACTGTAATTAATTCGCAGATGTAACTTGCAACTTTTTTTTTTCAATTTACCGTCAGTTGAAAAAACATGATGTAAATGGAAAAAATGGTTGTCAGCTGTCAGTCAGCTGCAGCGTTAGGGTTGCCAGATTTGAACAGGTATATTACTCCACTCACCTTTTTTTTAATTTATAATTAAAATTCCATCCGCATTAATTACAAAAATCCATGGCTGCCAGTTGAAAAATGGCCGCAAACAGAGTTTGCCTAAATTTTTATGCCCCGTTATCGTTCCACGTAAGTAGAAACGCAAGGGAGAAGAAGCACGCATTGTTTGCAATAGAAATGGGGAAAGCATGACAACCGTGATACTTATACTATAGCGACAGTTTTTGGATAGTATGCGTATTTCCTTGCACTCTTCATTACAGCACGCAACAAGTCGTGCATCTTGCGCTTTCACTTACCTGGAGCTCATAAAAATCATGACAACCTCTAATTGCGGACATTTCCCAACTGGTACACATGGATTTTTTTAATTAATAATATGGATGAAACTTTAATTTTGCAATAATTTGAAAAAAAAACAGGTGAGTGCAGATAATTGTCATAACTGTAATATACCTGTTCACATCTGGCAACTCTAACGCGACGGCTCATTGAGAGCTGGCAACAATTTTTTTTCAATTCATTACATCTCTGGTGGAGATTCTCGCTGAGCTTTATTGGAAATATACTTCTGACAGTTCTGACTGAAACAAGCCCCCGGTTCTAACCACTGAGCCAACCCGCCCCTAAAAGGCCGTTTGTTGTTTCCCATTCCATAAATCTAAATCTTGCTGGTAATATCCAATTTGGAGGTCTTCACTTCTTCTTCTTTTCCTTCTTTTGTCCTTATGGTTTCTGGACTAAACTGTGGGAAATCCTCATCTCTATGGGAGTTATCCTTATCCTTATCACCTAGTGTTTCTCATACAGCAACTCTATGAGTCTAATTCGGCTTGTGTAAGAATTGATGGTAACCTGTCTGGTCAAACTGCAACCAGAAAAGTAGTTCGTCAGGGATGTGTATTTTCTCCGATGTTATTTAACATTTACTCTGAATTTGTGATGAGACAGGTATTGGTCAACTGCAATGGCGGTATAACTATTGGCGGAAGCAAAATATCCAACTTAAGATTTGCTGACGATACAGCCCTTATTGCTACTTCTCAGGAAGAACTCTATTAAATATCTTAGAACAACACAGTGCAGCATATGGTCTTGGTATTAACTACAACAAGACCAAGGTTATGATCGTAGATAGAGAGCACGATAATCATCAAGCAGTAAAGTCAGTAGGCCGTTGTGAAGTAATTCAAAGTTTTGTGTACCTCGGTTCTTTGATCGACAATTCGGGTAGCTGTGAAAATGAGATTCGACGGCGCATTTAACAGGCACGTGTGGCCATGACAAAGCTTACTAAAATATGACGTGACCATAACATCACTAAAGTTACCAAAATGTCGCTGGTTCAGTCTCTTGTGTTCTCCATATTTTTGTATGCCTCGGAAACTTGGACTGTTAAAAAAGCAGATCGAGCTCACATAGGTGCTTTTGAAATGTGGACGTGGAGGAGAATGCTGAGAGTTCCTTATACCGCCCATCGAACTAACGTTTCTATACTGGATGAGCTCGGTAATCCAAAGAGACTATCCTCCATTGTGTCGACAAGAATGCTTACATTCTTCGGACATATACACAGAAGCGATAGTATGGAGAAACTTCGAGTTCAGGGCCATGTCCCGAATGGGCGGCGCTGTGGCCACTGCCCTACACGCTGGGTGGATACGACGAAACAGTTACTGGATATGAGTATCAAGAGCGCCACTGAACTGACAGTAAATCGCGAAAAATGGCGAGCTACAGTTCTCAAAACTATCGATAATATTCGTGTCGACAATACTTTAGCTCCGACTTAATGCATTTACGAGTTCACAACATGTCTGTTAAGACATTGTGATTATGATGATGAATGGCCCTAACGTAAAATCCTGAAGTCCTGAAGCTTTTCACAACAATGGACAAGGTCTCTGGAACGTAAATCGGTGATATCTACCGTCGTTTCTGTAGCAAATCACATCTCACGGAACAGGCCAGCGCGACGTAATGCACGTCTGAATCAACTGTCAGACTGGCGTCAGATAACTCCACATCATCCTTACTCCCACCTTACCTGCGAAATGATATCGTTTTACAAATCCGCCGGTAACCCTAGCCATCTAGGAACGTCTTAAGGCCGCTTTGTCCCCGTGTTGGGAGAAATGGAGCGAACACACTGAAATGCGAGCAGATTGCTGCCTGCCTGCCAAGCCAGCAGTATGCCCGGATTTCTATTATCCGGTATAGATTTTGGCAGGACTTTCCTTTAAACAATGGAGACATCAAAAAGAAAAGTAGCGTGAAGGTAGTGGGTTATAGTACAAGATTCTTTGTTTAAAATGTATTAAATGTAAATCATAAGAGTACCTGCTTGTATACATACAAAACTTCCCACCCTTAAAAAAAAAATTCCGAGACACGTCAAAATACTTGTCAAGGGGGACAACTTTTTAACCAAAAACTACTTCACCCTCTGCCCCCCCAGGATCATCCCCTTAAAAATTTTAAATGACAAGGGGTGTCAAGTAATATGTTGTTTCAAAGGTATGTCGAAGTCCTTTATTTTCGCGTTTGATTTTTTAAAATCGGCCGAATCGTTTTCGAGAAAATTAGAATCTTTATGAATCTTGACTTGTTTAAATAGAATACAAAATCATACGAAAATATTACTTTTTATTGCAATAAATGTTCGAATGTTGCCCGTTATTGGCTAAACAATTCAGGCAATTCCAGAATTCCTGACGGGCAGTTTGGATGATCTTCGTCAACGCATTATCAAAAGCTGCCATGATATCCCAAAAAGTGATAGTTTTGTGTGTTTTTGTATTCTATTTGAACAAGCTAAGATACATGAAGATTCTAATAGGGTACCTGCAGTGGTCGTAATTTTGGATTAAGGATATGTTTATATGAAAGGAAAACGTATTCAAAGGCTGTCTATAACAAAACTTCCACTCTTGATGCTGTTCAGATGAAGAAATTTGTATTTATAATTTACGGATTTTTCAAATTTTTTCCACGTGACTGAAAACGGGTGCTGACGTCACAAGACAGTACAATAATCGACATTATTAAACCCATCTCTAACTATAAATGACAACTCCAAAAAGCACAAAACAATATGTTACAATATGTTGTTCTCTGACACAGGTAAGTTTTGTTTACGCCAATCGTGCGTCAATGTTCCATTCTGATTTGTGATTTGGACTTGTTGCTTGTTGACGCCAAAGTCGTCAAGTGTCGTAACCAAAATTATCGACCAACAAGTGTTTATGATACCTCAAATCCCATCACTATAATGTCTTGTGACGTCAGAGATCGTTTTCGCGCCATTTTCACTAGTTCAGATTTATATTTGGAATAAGTTTCACAAGCAACTTAAAAAATAAAAAACTTTTTCAACTATTTTACGATGTTTAATACATTATAATGAAGGCTTTAAAGCAATACCTTTTTTGGGTGCAAGGACCCTATTTTGTCAAAAACAAATCAAATGAGAGAACTCAATTTGCGACCTCTAGGGGTTGCCGCTCCAGGGTAAGGGGGTAGGGGGTGAATTTTGTTTTATCCATAAATTATTTGCCTGGAACGTGAGTTATAAAATATAAATAAGGTCACACTGTTTGTTTATAGGTAGTATTCACTTTTCAAAAGTTGTTTGGTAATCGCTGTGATGGAGGTATGTATTTATGTGTGTGTGTTGGTGCCATGCTTCTGTCGTAGTGCTAATATGTTTTTCATATTCTATATCTCATCTCAATCGATCTAATTGTAACTGACATTACACGGTTATAAATATGTCAACAGTCCAGTGGACAAGCTTCTGCTTCACTTTCGACGAAAATGAATGAGATGGATTATGGTCTAAGAACAATATCTAAAATGCAGGATCGTCAGACTGACTATCTAAGCAGATCTGAGGAGGCTACCACTGCTCAAAAACAATATTTCATTTACGTTTTTTTTTTCTAAATTGTACAGCTATGTGTGCTATTGACTGATTTGATGAATAACAGTTTTAAACACATGATTGTCTTAGGTGTCCTCAGTGTTGCAAAAAAGTTTTCAGTTGTGAACGTCTATAAATAAAGTGGTGAAATGAGTATTAGCTCCAAATGTATTTTGTTGCTTTTGCAACGCTTCGCTCAAGATATTAATTATTGTTTCCGAAAGGGGGTATTACAAATAATGGTGAAGGTACACAAACAGTCATCTATTTACCGCGCTTGCCTGTCTATAGATTCTATCCTACGGGCACTATTACGTATAACAAAGGAAAACAGATTTCCCCATTTCAACGTCAGTTTCCTGGTAAGCTAAGTTAAAGACCCGTCTTTGGCAGGCTGTGAAGTTTCAATAAAATATGCACATCGCAGTGTCCGTGCGATTTTCCGTAGCAGTCTCATCAATCTAACGCAAAGCCAACTTGACGGGTTGATGCGCCGATGAAAAATGGATTACCTGCTCCACTCTCCGAATCGACATGGCAGTCGCATTGTTACACTGTCCTATACTTTTTTGCCTTTCGGCCTTCTATGCACAACAGAGAATGACGTTGTCTGTGACTTGTGGACGTTACATCAATCCTGTTCTGTTACTGCGAGGTTTGTTGAAATTTCCGAATTCCTACACCGTAGGCGTTCTCCATATTTTTGTATGCCTCGGAAACTTGGACTGTTAAAAAGGCAGATCGAGCTCGCATAGATGCTTTTGAAATGTGGACGTGGAGGAAAATGCTGAGAGTTTCTTATACCGCCCATCGAAATAACGCTTTCCATACTGGATGAGCTCGATAATCCAAGGAGACTATCCTCCATTGTGTCGACGAGAATGCTTACATTCTTCGGACATATACACAGAAGCGATAATATGGAGAAACTTGTAGTTCAGGGTCACGCCCTGAATGGGAGGCGCCGTGGCCGTTCCCCTACACGTTGGGTGGATACGACGAAACAGTTGCTGAATATGAGTATTAAGAGCGCTACTAAACTGACAGTAAATCACGAAAGATGGCGAGCTACAGTTCTCAAAACTATTGATAATATTCGTGTCGGCAATACTCTAGCTCCAACTTAATGCATTTTACGAGTTCACAACATGTCTGTTAAGACATTGTGACTATGATGATGGTGACACCATAGGCAGTGGTGGATCATGCCTTTTTTGAGGCTCTATATGTTAACTCTCCTGGAGATACTCCATTTTTCGCATTTGCTTCAACGAATGCTTCTCTAAAACAAATAGTACAGGGAATAAAAAATAACTAATCATAAAATATTTAATATCGCCATCACTGTGATATTCCAATTATGATATATCCACACGCTCAATTCAATATTCCTCATTAATTCTATCAAAGAAAAAATTCCATTCTAAACATCCTTGTAGGTCGCGGACCTTCTTGGTATGTCAGTGTGAGTACATGACATATCACGTTATGATGTATACTAACTATAAAGCCGAATTTACATTACGAAACTAGTTGCATAAAACTAGTGTCATCCAAAATTCGCGTAATACGTAAAACTAATTCGGTTTCGTGAAACTGATGCATGCATGACGAAAACGCGTATTTACATGTGAAACTGAGAGTGAAACATTGCTGAAACGAATGTTAGCACACTAGTTTTAAGAAACTAGTTTCGTAATGTAAATTCGGCTTGAAGAATTGCCTACCATCTAAAACTGTGTGTTAGGTGAGCATACTTCATTGAATAAATTTCATGGAAAGTGAGGTGTTGCTTTCCTAAAAAACTCTCGGAAAGGCTGATTTATCATTTATACTTATTTTAATTTCATGCATATAAGATGACCTAACAATAAATTATAATCAAAGTTATAAGCTTCCTATGTTCAATTTAATTTACGAATTCTATATCAAATTTTGAACACGTACCTAAATTAAATTTTTCTTTCTGAAACAATCATGGTTTTTAATATGTAAAGGCCAGCGAAATGCATAGGATCGTTTTTTTTAAAATCTGTCGTCATTTGAGGTTCTGTCAAATTAAGAAGAGCCTTAATGAAAATATTGCTTTTAATATAATATTAATTTTAATAATAATAAATTGTGCTTACTCAGCACTTTTATCCAAATACCTGTGTAATTGGATTTAGACGAAGAACATTACACAATATAAGAAATATTGTTTTAACGGAGATCAAAAAGAAGAAATGTAGGTTTCTGCAATGAGGAAATCATATCCATAGAAATTCATAAGTTTATCATGCTAAGTGGACGAGAGTCAAGATAGAATCCGTATAGAAAAATTGGTTCTTAAAGTAAAAAGAATGGTCAAAAATGACCAACCTATTAACAATGTCAAACGTATCGACATAAGACAATGAGCTTTTGTCACATTTACTGGCCTACTAACAGACCTCAAATTTGTACCATTACCATTAAGACAAAAGATGAAACGAATACTAGCATAGGGGTATATGGTTATAATCAATGGTACTAGTACCATCCTTTAAGTACCTGTAGCTCTTGAATGAATCACTTTAGACCCCAAGTGTGCTAGTTTGTTGGAATTGTTTCATCGGGCGGAACATAAGAAGGCATTAATATACATTAATAATTTTGAATCGGACGTCACGTGACCAAAAACAGATACCTCATTGGGTAACACATTAACAAGAAAAGACATAACATTTGCTCTTACTTACATCCCCAAAATTATAATGCTCTACTACTGCCCAGTTCCGATATATTGCTTGTCTTAGTCCTCGTGGAACACCCTGTATATAGATAGATCAACAATTTTTTTATGATGTTACAAGCTATAAAAGTCTTTAATCGTATCATGCGGTATTAAACATGTATATTTTTTTTACCTCCGGGAGCCGTCAGGACGGAAGCCTCTAAGCCTATTGTTCTATAACACCCTGAGGGGAACCAGATATATTACCCTCTGTCGCATGGTACCCAGAAGTTTAAGGGTGTGTTATATACACAATGCACATGCAACCAGTATTGTTATAATGGTATTAATATATCATTGTAGCTTGTAGCTACAACTATTTCGATTTAAATGTCTGCAGTGGAGGAGAAAAAACAACTTCTAGGCTTTCCAATGACAACTAGATGCCTAGATGGACATGTCAGTACGTTTCATGTACAAATAAAACATGTCACGTACCATTCAAATTTATCCTATTTTCTGAAGATGAATTATTCTCCTAGTTGACATAATTGTTCAATATAGTTTCCTCATAGCGGTAACTGCTAGATAACCAAATTGCCGTCCTTATCTAATAATATATCGTACCACCACAAACTAATACAAGTCATCGTAAACTTGTCACAAGTTTAATCCACTTCGGTTTAATATGTGTTCCAAAACTAGTTATCACGTAATATATACTCTCATTATTATTATTATCAGATGCAATTTGGATATGCCATATTTGGAATCTTGAGGAGGACGTGATACATCCAAAACTATGTATCTCAATACATTTAATGTGTTATGTCAGGTGTGATTTCTTAGTCTGGTCAGCGTATTAACTGGGAAAGTGTGTACTTAAATTAAAATATCCATGATACAATTACGATTATTTTTCAATTTAATATTTTGTTTTATGAACGAGTGCCTGATGGCAGTTGGGTCCTGAGCATAAGATACAGGTTCAGTAGCGCTTATCTGCTTTCTGTGCTGATTTTGATATTTTTGCCCGCAATTTCTTTAGCTGCTATAGTTATGCCGCCCAGGTCAAGCTGATTTATGATGGCATGTTTGATGGTTTAGCTGACATCTCAGTTATCAGTTATCGGCGCTTTATGAGGTTCCTTACATTTGGATGCTCTTTTGAAAGGCTTCAACGTCCTACTGCCATAAAACAATATGAAATATGGAGTGGTGACCTATTTCAATGGAAATCGGTTTAAAATGAAATGTTTCAGTTATTGGCACTCTTGGCCAATTGTCAGCACTGGTTATTGATCCCTAGGTACCTACCTAGGTGCCATTACATTTGATGGTTGCTTTTTAACAAATGCTTATTTTAGTTCATATACCAGGATTTTTCAGTTCAGCTATGTAAATTAGTAGAGCTATAGGTGAATACTGAACAGTTTATTGAAAGAATAATAAAGTCATTTTCGTGGCTCTCTGACATGTACATTCTCTTAATTTTTTGATGATGATTCAAGTTGTTTTCTGGCGGTCACTCTTTTATTAGTTTCCCAGTTAGTACGATTTTATTTCTCATCCTTTTGTTTTTAGCTTTTTCGTGTTTTATTTTTTTATAACCCTATTTGTCTCTTTTTTATCTTTCACCACCATCATCTTCTTAAAGGAAGAAGAAGATATTGCAAAGGGTTTTCTTTGTATATCTACCTTTTGTTTTTTTTATAATTTATTGTTGTTCATGGGCCAAGCAATGGGAAACCGGAACTTTTGGGTTACCAGTAGTTAGCACTCAAATATTTTCTACATGTCCTAAAAAATGAAATTTTCAAGTTGAATAGAAGTAGGTAGCTGAAATTGTATTTAACGATTCCTGATTACTGATAGTGTTAACAAATATGTAAATTTTCTAAAACGAAAAGTAGTAGCAGCTAGTTTTAGTTCTGCCAATAAAAATCAACAAACTGGCATAGAACATGTGTATTGATTGCCTATGATAACTATATCCATCATTAGTACTTTCATTTCAATCGATTAATCCCGCTTAAACTGTATTTGTGAACTTAGTAGGAAAAATCAGAAATTATGAAGGACGCTCTTACTTCCACCAGATACCAGTAGTTGACACAGGGATGCCGCTAATTGGCATAATGCACATTTTACATTACTAGTGATTGGCACCTCATTTTTTTCAAACATACCTACATATATACACTTTATCAACGAGAAAATAGATTAATATTAAACCTACGATATTACTTCAAGAGTGTATGGTACTGGAAATAGATCTTTTCAGCAAATAGTTGTCTTAATCCAATGATGCTCCGATAGTACGTCTTGACAGGATGGTAATAACTTGCCTTGATTCGTTCTCCGCAAAAATACAACCGTTTAGTTCTGTACTCAAAGACATACTACATAACATAGGCACGATTAGGCTACTGGCAAATATTAAGCGATGCTGCTGACCAGCAACTGTATGACCATACGGAAAGAAGCATTGAAGCACGTTACTGTTATCTTAGTTTTTAAGAAAATAGAAGAGAGTACCAACGATAGGTATTATCTGGCCAACGGTTCTGAAGCTGCGGGGTATCGGTAAGAGGGGTATGAAGCGTCTTTCTTTTTGTATAAATGTTCATTTTTAAATAAGATAATAACAATAATAACGACGAAAAACAGTGCACCTAACAAGCTGACAAGACAATAAACTCGACAAAACAGATATTCAAATAGTTTGGGACAATCTGTTAAAAGATTATAAACACGACATACAAAGCGCCACTGGTATTTTGATATTTCCAGACAGAGAGAGAGATAGAGACAGGAACATAAAGTTGGTGGCAAGGCGGCCAATAGCAAGATTCAATCTCCATGGCAACGGCATGGTAGCAGATCCTCAACCAATAAGGTTCCCTGACAAGACGTTGGATTCGGATTCGTGAGTTGTTGCCGATTCACCTGAAGTTGATGATATCTTCAGAAAATATGTACATTTTATAACAGGCAGATTAAGAAATATCGGTTATTAAATAAAAATACATCAACAGATATATAAAAATATCAGTTATTAAATAAAAATACATTAACAACTATGTTAAAGTAGCTATAAAAATATCTTAAATTGCTGTTACCGTTCATTTTGCTTTTTCTATAAATAAACTTGGCAACATCGAACATTTTTGTCCGCATTCCTTTTGTAGCTTCAGATCCGCTGGTCAGATGATAGCGTGCCGGTAATACGCGAGTTTACCCTATACAGGGTGGGTCAATAGTGCGTGGACCAAATATTGTGGGCTTACTAAAATGAATTTTAGAATCTATCACTTGATCGTGGTAGGAAACCTTGAGGACTATAATATAAAAATAACTTCACTTAAATTTTGATGTTTATACAGGGTGATTCATATCAAACTTACATTTTTATAATGGAACCCCCTATATATTAATGCATATTTGGATTCCTTGGCGAATTCTAGTCTGACTTTATATATCACACATGAAAGTTTAAACGAACCGTTTAGGCGCAAATCACCATTTTTGGTATAAGTAGGTATCAGAAAAAAATTGACTATCGCAGCGGTTGTAAAACTTAGAAGGCCGTGACTTTGCGGTACGACTAACCATGAAATGTCTCACCTTAGGTCATGCGGCTAAATTTGAATTCTTTTTGTACTTGGAGAAACCAGTAGATTAATTAAGGAATCTTCAATCACAGATAACTTGATTTTTTCAAATAGGAATGCCTATTTTGGTTTAAAGAATCAAATGTAATCAGAAAACATAGATATAATACTGCCAACAATAATCACTAATAGTTTTCCTTTGATTAAATATTTTTTTACTGACTTTGCAAATTGGCTAATAGCTAGTAGGCTGTGAAAAATGAGCGTTCTTGTTACCGCTATTGTTTCTGGTTGGAGCTAGTATGTTTTAAGGAATTTTCATAATCTTGCCTCGTTTATCTACTTAGTTTGCATCTTTCTACTAAGTTAGTTGGTTTCTTCCATATTAACGGGCTTTTATTTATTTTTAATGGCCTGCTAGGTTGCTTGCACGCAGGAAAATTGAAAAACACCGATTTGACTGAAAATTTGAAATAAAATGAAAACCAAAAAAGATTGATATCGAGAATGCTATATCGTTAAGGTAATCAAATTTTACATTTGATTCTTTAAACCAAAATAGGCATTCCCATTTGAAAAAATCAAGTTATCTGTGATTGAAGTTTCCTTAATTAATCTAATGATTTCTCCAAGTACAAAAATGCTTAGTCGTACCCCAAAGTCACGGCCTTCTATGTTTTATAATCGCTGCGATATTCTTTTTTTTTCTGATACCTACGTATACCAAAAATGGTGATTTGCTCCTAGGAATCCAAATATGTAATAATATAGGGGGTTCCATTCAAAAAAATGTAGGTTTGATATGAATCACCCTGTATAAACGTCAAAATTTAAGTGAACATATTTTTACATTATAGCCCTCAAGGGTTCCTACCATGATCAAGTGACAGATTTTTGAAATATTTTTTAGTAAGCCCACAATCCTCCGGTCACGCACTATTGGCCCACCCTGTATAGCAGTTACAGTTATAATTTATCGAAATCGAGCTAAACGGTAACATTTTCACTTTGATCCGGAAGCTCCTAGACCATGATTTTGGAGCAATTCCCCATAAACTGCATGCGTGGCAGTGAAGTGGGCGTGTGTCCTTGTTTGCTTTCTGGGAGGACGTCGGTCGGTCCGGAGATCCCGTAAATCGGTCACCGGAGAGCAGAACCAGCACTGCAGAATTGATTTATCGCGTGTATCCTCATTGACCCCGACTTGTTAACAAAACCGTTCCACGAAGCCATAGATTATACATGGTCGGCGTTAATTACATTTATATTGTTTGGCCATGCGAGGGCGTGCGGGATAGCTCCGTTGATCATTTTCAATAGACTATGCGATACGCTGTCTGTTTATAGAGCCGAATGTTTGCGGTAATTGACAATTGTTAAATACACCCATAACGGAGCGCATACTCCAATGACATACTATACATTTTCCAGCAGTAGTTTCAAAAGGATCAAGTTACATTTATGAAGCGTCAGTTGCAAGTTAAAACTGTCAGTTGTAATTTACATCTATACCTTTTTCAGCAGTAGTTTGAAAAGCATCAAATTATATTTCTAAAGCGTCAATTGTAAATAGAGAAGTTTCCTAGAAAATAAAATTTGGAAAATTCATTATTGTCTGATAGTCTATTGCTTCACTTGAAGAATGTCGAAAAAAAACATCTGAATA
This sequence comes from Callosobruchus maculatus, assembly GCA_951848785.1. NCBI lineage: Eukaryota > Metazoa > Arthropoda > Insecta > Coleoptera > Chrysomelidae > Callosobruchus > Callosobruchus maculatus. Next base: position 8,383,319 of record CATOUR010000100.1, read on the forward strand.
TTCCAAAAAACGGAGTTATTCATTTTTATATTTGCGGAAAGCGACCGCGGTGGTGGAATGCCTTATGACGTCACATGTCATGAATCGTTCGCGGCAGCTACAGTCGGGAGATCGGGACTCCGCTATGCATACGCTGCGCTGTACAGTGTGCGACATTTAGACTTGAGTGGAATGGCGAAGGTGTTTGTTGTAACGGGCAGACGCCAGTATATTTTTGAAGTATAAAGGAAGGTTACGTTCGTGGTGATTCTAGTAATCTTGCTAAAGTAGATCTCGACATGTTTATGGACTTTCACTTCCCACACTGATAGGTGAGGGGAGTATTAATTGTGATCGTGAACATATTCGATTTTGAGATAATACGCTTTTTGGGTGTTTTATGATGCCTACATAACGAAAATCCACACAACTCATTTCCGTCGGTCTGTCTGTCGGTCCGTCTGTCTTTCGGTCTGTCTGTACGCGTTTTTCTAGCCACGTAATCTCAGTAACCGCTGCATGGATTGTGATGAATTTGGGTAGCGATATGCTGTGGGGTAGTAGTAGATAATGTTCCTATAATTTTGAAAATCGGTGCATGAGCGGCGGAGTAATTAGAAAAAAAACAGAAATTTTAGATATTCCCCAAACTTTGTTTTAGGCGTTTTAGAGGTTCCTGATCATTTTCTGCTTTTTTGGGTGGAGGTGATATTGGGGTGGTTGGGGGGTGGAGGATGTAAAACTGAAAAATTATTGTACTTATAATAGGCCGTCCACTAACCTGTGAAAGAAAGGCCTTGCGTCAAAATAAACTTTTTTACGTGCATCCGAACATTACCTTGGCTATTACGGAAACCAAGGGACTTTCTTTCTTTTCTGATGTATGCATGCGAGAGTATTGCTTCTGATCATTCTGTGTTGTGTGGCTAGGAAACTATTGGATTGATTTCAGTTAAATTTTTACACAGTATTACTACCGCTGCGAGGATGGGGAATCTCTATGATTTTTAGAAATCGTGTGAAAAAACCTAAAAATATAGAAACAGCTCAAACTTCGCTTTTAGGCGGTTTAGAGGTTTCGTGATCATTTTCTACTTTTTGGGTGGGGGTGAAATTGGGGTAGTTGGGGGGGTGGGAGGTCATAAAACTCAATTATTTGTATTCATAATAGATTATCCATTGAAATATTTGTTTGGTGTTTTTATGGTGGTGTTAGTACACTTGAGTAGAATGCAATATTTATAGTTTCTCGGTCTGCTAGACATATTCTAATAATGCGAGTACCAATAAGCTGCAGTGAGGGGGGTTGGCCCAGTGGTTAGGGTCGAGGGCTCGTGACCGGAAGGTCCCGGGTTCGATTCTCGTTAGAGGCGGAAATTTATTTCTGGTTTTTTCAACCAAAAATAAATATCCATTAAAAAGAAGCTCAGCGAGAATCCCCACCTGAGCATTCACTGTTGGCTTCTAATTAACAGTGCTGTTCCTAAGTGGCGCCGGGAAACAGTAACAAAGCCTACACAGAACACGAGGCTAATAACCAAAGTAGTCGATGCCGATGACACAGAAGTAAAAAAAAATAAGCTGCAGTGTATCTTTTGTTACCGTCGACGTCGTCTACCCTACTGAAAACAAGGAACAACAACATGAACGAGGATGCCGGCGGCGGCTTGCGGGAGCAGCATCCTCGACAGGCTTGCGTGGTGTCGCGTGACGTCACAGCGGCTTCGCTCGGAGGATACGGCTATTTAAACTTTGATGGACTATAACTTTTCTATTAATGAAGATAATTACAAAATGTTTTCGCTGTTGTTCTCTAACTCTTTAGGACTATCTGGTCAACTAAAGTTTGAAAAAACGGAAACTTCCTGATTGAAGAAGTCAGTTGTAATTTATATCTAATAGTTTGAATTTACAATAATTGACACTTTGGAAATGTAATTTGATCCTTTTGAAACTGCTACTGGAAAAGGTATAGATCTACGAGCATGATTTAATGGCCACATTGCTCAGGCTCAGGGAGGTCGTTTGATACGTTCGTAATAATGCGTGCATCTTCCTCCTTGAGCTTCCACTTACCTGGAGCGAGAATCGTACATAAAATTCATATCTACCTCTTGTAATTTATATGGATGAAACTATAATTTTGTATTATTTTTTTTAAACAGGTGAGTGCAGATAATTAACAGTAATATACCTGTTCATACCCGGCAACCCTAAAGCTGTGGCTGACTGAGAGCTGGCAACTATTTTGTTTCCAATTCCTTACACAATTTTCTTTCAAATGACGTAAAATTGTGTAAAAAACATATTGTTGTTGTTGTTGTTGTTGTTGTTATGTTAGGGAGGTTAATTACAGGTAATGCGGATAATTTTTAAACGGCAATCTATCGCTAATCCGTTCCCCTAGACGCTGGGTGGATACGACGAAACAGTTGCTGAATATGAGTATCAAGAGCGCCACTGAACTGACAGTAAATCGCGAACGATGGCGAGCTACAGTTCTCAAAACTATTGATAATATTTGTGTCGGCAATACTCTAGCTCCGAATTAATGCATTTTACGAGTTCATAATATGTCTGTTAAGATATTGTGACTACGATGATGATCGTTAATCCATTCTATACTTTCTCAAGATTCATTTAAAATTAAATTTATCAAAAAAACATATTCCTGCAGGATCGAGCAGGGGTTTCTTAGACTATAGCTACCCAGAGATAAAACGTGTATAACAACATTTTGAATCAACTCCATAGAACCAACAAACTAATTGTCGACGGCGCTAATTTTGTCTGAAAGAAAGTATCTTCGCTGTTCCGGCAAGCGTGCCAGGAGGCGTCGTCGTTTCATCTTCCGGAAGGCGGTTTTTCTTTTTCGTTGTCGTTTTCGGTCGGGTGCGTTCATTCACAAAGCGGTTGGTGGGTGAAAGCCTTAGCAGTTCGTCGGCTCTATATACACATCGGTCGGCCTCGGCTTGGCTGCCTTTGCAGCCCGGGCGTTGGGCTGTGTCCTAATGCAATTTTTCCCTTTATCGCCTCTTACAGAGGACGCCGCGCCGTCACACAGCAGTCGTATTTTTATTAAAGTATCGTCGATTGCTTTCCTTAGGTGGCCGCCTACGCACTGTTTATTGGTGGTTATAAACCACGCAGACAATGTACAGGGTGTTTCAAAAGTTAGGACTTTCCCCTTCACAAGCCTCTGAAATGACAATGCTAATTAATGTACAGGGTATCCCATTTTGAGCACTTTTAAGGGGTATTTCGGTTATTTTTGAAGATAGAGAGTTACGGTTTTCGCGACAGTGACGTAAAAAAATATATATAAGGTGAATTTGTGGTTCTTGAGTTCTTGGGGATGTGTCGTTTAGCGTTAAGGCTTGACGTTTCTCCACCACGACTGGATGGCATCTTCAGAAGTTATTTCACTTCGGCGACTTCCAAAATACTGATGGTTGGTGGATCTATATTTATATCTGTTAACCACCCATCTCTCAAAAGTGTGCGAACCAGAAGAACGCTCTTAATGCAAACGCTTATACAGAAAAAGAAATAATAAGAACAATGAGAAGAAATAGAGCCAAACAACAACCTGAACCGATAGCTAAAGCTTTTCTATCCTATGTGCCTGGAATAACAGGCAGAATAAGAAAAAATGTTACGAAAGGAAAACATCAAGACCATCTACAAGCCCACAAGGAAGATACAGGAGTATTTGAAAGCAGTGAAGGATAAAAGGGACACACTTACAACACCAGGAGTTTATCGCATATCATGCACATGTGAAAGTGTATATATAGGAACAGCGAAGCAATCGATAAACACAAGGATTGCAGGCTTGCAATAAGGCTAGCTTTCGACTAGGTTATATGGACATATCAGCGGTAGCGGAACATGCGACTAAAGAAGGAGACAATAGGATCAAGTTTAAAGAAACCCAGGTTCTTGCCGCAACGTCTTCATACTATGCCAGACACCACAGAGAAGCCATCGAAATACAAAAACACCACAATAAGTTCGATAGAAAAAAAGAAATACAGAAAGTCAACCGGACTTTGGTACCCATCCTAAACGACCTGAAGACACTGCCATATCGCAAGGGGGCGGGGCTACCAACGCTACCTAGTTGGGCCACATCACCATTAACAGGTATAAATAGTTTCTGAAGATGCCGTCGACTCGTGGTGGCGAAACGTCAAGCCTTAACGCTAAACGACGCCGGCCTAAAAACCCAAGGACCACAAATTAATTGCACGGTAGCCGCGGAAGCCTTACACAGTACGATATACAGGATGTTTCATTTAAAAAAATACATGGTTGCTTCATAGCTGAAAAATGGTTTCAGTGAGAAAAAATCAAACTACACCACTGGATTCTACAGAAAAAATCACATAAAACGTCCTTTAAACTTTATAATAAGATAAAAGTCAGCCGAGATACGAGGGTGGTCCCAAAATCGATAGTTTTCGATTTCACCCTGTATCTCAAAAACTAAGAGTGCCATGATAATTTTGTTGACGGAATCTTTAGTTTCACAAAAAAGTAGTCTATTGCGAAAACCGCAACTCTCTGTCTTCAAAAATAACCGAGATACCCCGTAAAAGTTCCCAAAATGGGATACCCTGTACGGTGAATCAGCAGCAGACGAATTAAAAAAATGGTAAGAAGATACTTACTATTCGTTCGCTGCGATGTTTCAAGTGCGACCCTGTCACATGAGTCTTATAGGTGGATACAAGCATCCTGTGTTTCTAACTGATTGCACGTGATATATAAATCGACGAAATGCAGGGTGAATACGGTCAGGGAAAAGATCAGCATACATTCGCGAAATCTGAGAGGCATTTTGGCCACATTCACCGTGCACTAAAATCATGTCATGTCATAGTATAACGGTTGCACCATTTTTGTTGTCTTTGTAGTCCGATGTAGCACGTCATCAAATCGAGAGGCGTCAAACGCGCGCTGCAAAATCGCCGAGACACGTCAAAAGATTTGTCAAGGACCCAACGTTCAATCAAAAACTACTTCATCCCTTTGTACCCTCTGCCCACCAGGAACATCCGCTTAAAAATTTTAAGTGACAAAGGGTGTCGAGTAGAAGCTTGTTTCAAAGCTATGTCGAAATTGTTTTAACGCCCTTGGTCGAAGTCCTTTATTTTGACGTGATTTCTCAAAATCGGTCCATTCGTTTTCAAGAAATTTAGAAAAACCTTTATGTATCCTAATTTTTTCATATATAAAAAAAATCACATGAAAATATCACTTTTTATTGTGTTAGTATAATAGTGTTCAAATCTTGTCCATTATTGGCCAAACAATGATATTATTGGCGATGCTCAAATTCCTAGCACACAGTTGCAAAAACGTGTTGAGGGATATCATGGCGACTTTCGGTTATGTGTTGATGAAAGTCATCCAAACTTTCAGGTTGGGGACTAAACACAATGTATTTTAAATAGTCTAAAAGTCTAATGGTGTCATATCAGGAGATCTGGCAGGGTATTCTATATGCCCTCTTCGCCTTATTCATTTATCTGAAAACGCATCGTCTAGCCATTGCCGTGCTCAAAGAACATAGTGGGAAGGAGCACAGTCCTGCTGGATACAGATTGCAGCCTCATCAAGCTTAGGGTCTGCATCTGCGATTTTCTTTTCAATGGTTTCGGTGACAAGCGGAATGACGGTATTTCCCAGCCCTTCCAAACTTCGTTTTTAGACGTTTCGGGGATTTCTGATCCTTTTCTATTAGTTTTTTTCAAGGGTTGAGCGGATGAGAGGTTGAATGAATGAATGAATGAATAAGGACCAGAGGCTATCCAGCACGGAATGTGGCTGGTGCATAGGCCTCACGATGGGCCCTTTTGCGCCTCTATCCGCGCTAGTTCCTAAGACCTGCCTTTTGACAAAGGCAAGTACATTCTTAGGTCCTATCCGTTTTATCTCTATTGGTTCCAAGGTTCTTGAGCCCAGCATAGTCTGCCTGTGATAACCCAGGGTTTCACAGCGATACAAGATGTGTGCCGAGGGTTCTTCCTCTTCACCACACCAGGTGCACGTTGGGTCGTTGACCACCCTCATCACGAACAAGTGACGCCTGAAGGTGTTGTGACCCGTTAATAGGCCTACTAGCAATCTCAAGTTACTCCTATCCAGAGAGAGACAAAATCGTTCTATTCTCTCTGCAGGCCCTGCTAATAGTTCCCGAGCTTGACGGAGATGACCAGAGATGTTGTTCCATCTCAGAGAGTGTTGATTCTGGATCCACTCTCCAGCTGTTTTCCTAATCAAGTTTGCAGGTAGTCCGAAGGCTGGTTCCGAGCCCACAAAACTGTTGGCGGATCCCATCCTAGCCAGATGATCCGCCATTTCGCTACCCTTTAGGACGAGAGGTTTAAAAACTCAAACCTTTGTTGTGTTCAGAAAATTCTCTAAATTGCGTTAAAAAAATGACTTTGGTGATATCTTGTGCTTTATATCTGATATTTGCATTTGAATCTTATATCTGTGGAATAATTTGATAGATACATATTATAATTCTAAGGTGTATCTTGGAAACTACTAACTTAATGGTGATGAAATTTTGACACCGTATCACTAGCGTGGCGGAGGATAAATCAACAAAGAACTAAAGATTTAAAAATTTCTCAAACTTCGTTTTTAGATGTTTTAAAGGTACCTGATCATTGCCTACTTTTTTGACGGGAATGCTGTAGGGATAAAGGAACAGTTGATGAAATACGTCTTTGAAATTGTAAATTCAAACATTTTTGAAGATAGGACGAAAACGCATCACATTCGGATTCCAAAATTATATCTTGAAACAACCTGAAAAAACGCATTCGTCAATATTCGCTCATAAGACAAACAATATCCTAACTCTAAGAGAGGAATACATTATTGGGTCTCATTTTGAATATATCAAAAATGCAACAGCAACTCTGAAACAGAAATTGACGACTTGTGGTAGAGACTGTTAGCAATCAAAAGGTGGATACGGCACTGCGCTCCAAAGATCAACTAAACTCCCCCGTGCTTGCAGGTATAAATGGCTCTTAATAAGCTGTTCATTGGAACTAGCTTGAATGCAAGCTACCTACGTGACGGAATGTGCCCCAGGATCCCGCTGAACGGATTACGAGGCCAGAGTGGACCGACCGCCTGCCTTAAATTGAGTCCTGGTATTGCAGGAGTTGACCTGACGCCGTGAGCACGGAGCGTTAATAGAGAAGACCTCGTAGTCACATTGTGATGCAGAGCTGCACCGCAGCGTTCTCATCGAAACGCAGTGCAAGTGCAGGTGTCATCGAGTGTTACACAATGGTCATTGTTCGGATATTACGTGCCGAGACCCTAGCGCCAATTCACAATTGCTCAGCACGGCTCAGCTGCTAATCTTGTGGATCTAAACCTTTAATTAGCTCAGCATTTGGAAGCTTCATAGATGGGAAGTTAAACAGGTGAGCAGAATATTAAGGGTCTGGGGCAGCGTTTCCCATCCGATGGGTCGCGACCCGGTACCGGGTAGCCAAAAAAAAATTACCAGGTCGCAGCATTGCTTCCATGTTTTAAATAGATACTAGGAGATGGTAGATTTTATTTCTTGACTAACGGGACAATAATGATCAACACTGGCAACACTGAATTGGCGCCCCAATTACAGAACTTGCAAACGAATATATGAAACCTTAAAAATTGATGCGGCATTTGGAACTGAAACATCCTGAGTACCAAGAAAAGCCAAAAGAGTCCTTTGTGAATAAGAAAAGATTGTTAAATTCTAGCAATTGGTTGGTAAAGGTTGCCTACATTTCCGACATTTTTGATTTTTTAAATAATCTCAACATGGCATTACACGGTAACGATATAACTGTTTTTAAAGTACAAGACAAGGTGGAAGCAGCGAGAAAAAAACTTAATCTGTGGTCACATCGCGCTGAAACAGGGAACTACACAACATTTACTAGGTTAACTGAATTACAAAAAGAGTATAATATGAGTTCTTTGCCACATGGTACTTCAGCTACAATCAAAGAACATACAGGGTGAGTTTTTAGTACCGGCTCGGTCGATAACTCCACTACTGTAGAAGATACTAGAAAAAGTTGTATATAAAAGCTGTAGCCACGGATATGCTGCTTGCTCAGAAAATATTTAGATTTATACAGGGTGATCCATAACTATGTGGTGATGCAAACATGCAATTTTTTAAATGAGACACCCTATATATTATTCCATACTCAAATTCCACTAATGATTTCCGTTCTTTCAATATAGGGTATTGTTACATTATACAGGGTATTTCAAAAGTTATGACCATTTTCATATACAAATCATGGTCAAATGAACGTACTGTATATCGAAAAGTAATGAATGAAAAATTATTATTTTTACATGAGAAGATTAAAAATATCCTCTAGTTTTAAAATCAGCTATAAAAAAAGCCCGTGACGCATATTCGTATACAGGGTGATGTAGAATGCAAAGTCCAGATATTCTCTTTTTTTTTAATGTAACCCCCAATATTTTATAATCCCAAAGATTTGCTTTTAATACGCTCTTTCATCTTTGTATAGCACTTGTTGTGTCTACGTCCATCAGTTTCCGAGATATTTCACTTTTTCGGTAAATTTAAAATATAGCTTCTATTTGTGTACTGAAATCTATTTATTTTGAGAAACTACCATCTAATTCGTTTTTTATTTAACGAACAACTAAATTGTAAGGTCATGATACTATTTGATGAAGTCAAAACCCTGAATCATCGAGATAATAAAGTCAATTATGCTGAGGAAACAATTTTGTAGGCCTGATGCATAATTATCAAGCAGATTTATCAGGTAGGCATTGAAAAATTGACAGTTTTCATAAGTTGCTCAATAATACCGTACTGTGTGAAAAACCAGCTTTAAAAACTATTTTTTTCGTTGAGGATATTCAGGAGAATCTTTGAGAAATTGTCTACTTGCCTCTAGAATATATCAACTATGAACAGCAATATCTAGACCAGAGACACTCTAAAACTAATGCGTTTGAAAGACTGAAGAATCATTTTATTTGGACTGTGTCGATTAATATTTCATGGCCTACCTGATACGTCTGCTTGATAATTATGCATGACGTCTATAAAGTTGTTTCCTCAGCACACTTGACCTATATTATCTCGTTAGTTCGATGTTTTTACTTGATCAAGTACTATTATGGCCTTATATTTTAGTTGTTTATCAAGCAAAAATAACACTTGATAGTACTTTCTCAAAATAAAATAAATTTTAGTAAACAAATAGAAGGTATATTTAAAACATGTAGAAAAATCGAAATATCTCAGAAACTAATGAATGCAGCCATAACAAGTGCTATACAAAGATGAAAGAGCATATTAAGAGCAATTCTTTGGTATAATAAAATATTGGGGGTTACATTTAAAAAAAGAGAGAAAATTTAGATTTTGCATTCTACATCACCCTGTATACGAATGTGCGTCATGGGCTTTTTTTATAGCCGATTTCAAAAGTAGAGGATATTTTAAATCTTTTTCTGTAAAAAAAATAATTTTGGATTCATTAGTTTTTGATATACATTACGTTCATTTGACCGCGATTTGGTTATAAAAATGGTCATAACTTTTGAAATACCCTGTATAATGTAACAGTACGCTATATTGGAAGAATAGAAATCATTAGTAGAATTTGAATATGGGATAATATATAGGGTATCTCATTTATAAAAATGCATGTTTGCATCACCACGTAGTTATGGATCACCCTGTATTATTCTAAATATTTTCTGAGCAAGGAGCATATAAGTGGCTACAACTTTTATATACAACTTTTTTCGCTATCTTCTACAGTAGTGGAATTATCGACCGAGCCGGTATTAAAAACTCACCCTGTATATTAGGGCTGGAGACCAATATTAAAGAATATTTTCCTCCAATTAACAGCAACAAAGCATGGATAAGAATAAGAAACCCATTCACATTAGACTCCGAAACTAATTTAACAGATTCAAATGTCGAATCGTTAATTGAACTGTCTTGTGACATAGCACTCAAGGACATGTTCGATCGAAAACCGTTGATAGATTTTTGGTTATCTTGTCGGCAGGAATATCCAGTTGCAGCTAATCAAGCAATACAATTTTTAGTGCCTTTTGTCACAACCTATAAATGTGAAGCAGGGTTTTCAACACTAGTTTACCTGAAAAATAAATATAGAAACCGACTTGAAGTCGAACCAGACCTCATGTTAAAACTGTTATTGGTTTTGGCGGACTTGGATGCCTTGGTCAAAAATAAACAACTTCATACTTCTCACTGATATTGTAATACATAGGTACATATTAGCAATAACTGTGTTTTATTTCACCTGATACCGATTTCAGAGGTTCCAAAAATTTGAGTGGGTCACGAAGGAGGAGTAAGAAAATTACCGGGTCACAGTAGAATAAAGTTTGGGAAACGCTGGTCTAGGGTATAGCGCGCGAAATTGAGAATCCAAGAAAATAGGTACGTATGTATAGTTTGTGTCCAAAAATTCAAAGGTAAGGTCAAAAGGTCCAAAAGTAGGGTCCAAAGGTCATCATAAAAATGAATTTCGCACTTCCAAGCTGCTGACGTTACCTTCAAACTTACAGTAATGATTCAAAAAGCAAATTGAAAACTTTTTTGAATAAATTGCTCTCAGATGTCATTCATTAAGGTCTTAACTATCACCTTCTGAAATGTGTATGTAGTTTAATTAGCGCATTTTGAAGTCTCCATACATGGGAAGTTAAGCAAGTGAGCAGAATCTTAAGGGTCAAGGGTATAGCGCGCGAAATTGAGGATCCAAGAAAATACGTATTCCCGTGTTAGCGAGGAGGCTTGGCCGCATGTTCCCATTCTCCAGTGCGTGTGTCTAAGATGAGGGGAGATAAGCCCAAAAATCCAAAGATAAGACCAAAGGTCCCAAGGTCATCATAAAAATGAATTTCGCTTTTCCAAGCTGCTGACGTTACCTTTAAACTTACAGTAATGATTCAAAACGCAAATTGAAGAAGTAAATCTTGCGCTTTGTCACTGTTTTGGCCTTGTTTTGATATCGTGTTTGGTTGTTAAATTACAGACATTTGAAAAATGTATGATTTTGCGTTGCGTGATGTTTGTTGGCGCACTTTTTTGAATAAATTGCTCTTAGGTGTCATTCATTAAGGTCTTAAGTATCACCTTCTGAAATCTGTGTATGTAGTTTGAAAAAAAGTGTTCTGTTCGAAATGGAAATCTGCGTTTTACATGGCAGATACATATGTATAACTGTGTGTGTACCCGTGCCCCTTAAGTGGATCATGACGCTGTAGCGGAAGCACATGAGAAGTGCAATATTTGGCGATAATGAAGAGTTCATTGAAAAACCATCTAAGACAGCGATTGAAGGGGTTATTTTAAAATTTAAAAACAATAAAGGTGGTGAAAAAATGGAATTAAAGAATAAATCTGGAAAAATAAAAGAACAAATCTGGTAGACGAAGAGAACGAATTTCTGGCTACATTAGTGATGCTAGATGGCTTACAATGCAGCAGAGATGGATTGTACATGTCTTGTCTCTTGTACACACAGTCCTACTAAGCAAATGTCCAGCCTATCTTAACCGAAAGCTGTCTTTCAGAAGCCAGCCTCATTCGGTTAACTTACGCTTTATACAGGGTGAGTTTTTAGTGCCGGCTTGGTCGATAACTCCACTACTGTTAAAAGATAGCAAAAAAAGTTGTATATGAAATTTGTGGCCACGGATATGCTTCTTGCTTAGAAAATATTTAGATTTATACAGGAAGATCCATAACTACGTGGAGATGCAAACATATATTTTTTAAAGGACGCACCCTATATATTATCCCATTTTTAGATTCTACTAATAATTTCTCTTCTCACAACAAAAGGTATTATAACGCTATACATGGTATGTATAGTATATTATGATCATTGTTATATCCAAATCGCTGTCAAACGAACCTACCGCATATCAAAAAGTAATGAATCAAAAATTATTTTTTTTTTACATAAAAAGATTGAAAATATCCTCTGGTTCTAGAATCGGTAATAAAAAAGCCCGCGACGCATATTCGTATACAGGGTGATGTAGAATGCAAAATCTAGATTTTCTTTTTTTTTTAATGCAGCTTCCAATATTTAATTATACCAAAGAATTGCTTTTAATATGGTCTTGCATCTTTATATGACACTTGTTGTACCTACATCCATCGGTTTCCGAGATATTTCGATTTTTCGGTAAATTAAAAATATAGCTTCTATTTGTGTACTGAAATTTATTTATTTTGAGAAAGTATTATCGAATTTGTTTTTTATTTAACGAGCTACTAAATTATAAAGTAATGATAGTATTTGATGAAGTCAAAACCCTGAACAATCGAGATAATAAAGTCAAGTATGCTGAGGAAATAGTTTTCAGGTAGGCTTTGAAAAATTGACAGTTTTCGTAACCTGCTCAATAATTCCGTACTGTGTGAAAAACGAGCTTTAAGAATTAATTTTTCTATTGAGGGTATTGAGGAGAACATTTGAGAAATTGCCTACTTGCCTCTAGAATATATTAACTATGAACAGCAATATCCAGAACAGAGGCAGTCTAAAACTAGTGTTTGAAAGATTGAAGAATCGTTTTATTTGGACTGTGTCGTTTAATATTTCATAGCCTACCTGATAGATCTGCTTGATAATTATCGTCGCTAATTCGTTTTGACTTGATCAAGTACCATTATGGCCTTATATTTTAGTTGTTTGTTAAGCAAATAAAATTTGATAGCATGTTCTCAAAATAAATAAATTTTAGTAAACAAATAGAAGGTAGGTATATTTAAAATTTGTAGAAAAATCGAAACTAATGAATGCAGCCATAACAAGTGCTATCCAAAATGAAAGAGCATATTGAAAGCAAATCTGTGGTGTAATAAAATATTGGGGGTTACATTTAAAAAAAGAGAGAAAATAATTCGTAAATAAATAAATACAGTTTTTTATTCTACCCCTCAGTCACGTATCAAGAATTTAGTTTTGGGGGTCCAGATTAGGATTGCCACCTTTTAATTTTTTTGACTACGAGATACGATCATCAACAAAATATTCGCAGGGGTCGGGAGGTGCATTTATGTGAATTTTTTGCGACCTTATATAATGGTTTAGGGGGGGTCCAGGCCCCCTGCATCCTCCCAAAGACGTGCCGCTACCCCTACGACTACGACTAAGACTCCTCAGCATTTTGTTCTACAAATTCCATTGAGATTGTGGAGCAGTTACTGAGATGCGAATGATAGACGGAGATTCTCGAAATGCACAATAATTTTCTCATTTATCCTTTGGGAAGTAAAAGTTCTAAACGAAATATTTAGGCAACTTTGAAAAAATGCTTTCAATATAAAAAAAGCGTTTTATGAATATCATGGAAATGAGTTAAGTCAATTGATTAACGTTAAAACTTGTTGCATATGTTTCCACATACAATTTCAAAAACGTTCTTACATAAAGGTAGTCAATTGATTCACCGCGCCTCACTATCCCCACAATTCAAGGCACATCTGTTGAATAAAATGCTTGCTAATTTTTTCACAATTACTGCAGAGGTCAAACTACAAAAAAAATGAATAATTAATATACATGTGTAACCTCTTTATTCTCAGGCTCAACATTGAAGAGGTCTCAGCGTATACGTTAAGGAGCACAGAGATACACTGAAAATAGGGATTAAGTCTTTATACTACACAAAGGGGATACTGGGAGAGAAAGGTAAAAGGGGTCTACCTATACAAAGTTAAAACGTGACTGTATTTCTAATTTGTCTGAAAAAGTCTAATCAAAGTTCTCCAAACTAAGGGGTAGTCCTTAAGTTTTTCAAGGTTTTCTTATGACTGGTTCGTTTATCCTGAATGAAATGCGATTCTGTCTTAGGATGTCAGTGTTGTGTAGTGATATTATTCGCTCATATCACAGGCATATCGTGTTTCTAAAATAGTCCAGTCTGTGTTCTGTAAAACCCTAAATGCGATTTTAGCTTGTGCCGCTCGTATTCACGAAATTCAGGGACCTAGGAGGCGGATTACTATCTCCTCTGACAGCCAGGCAGCATTAAAAGCATTAAGTGCTTGTAGGTTTACATCAGTGCTCGTTCTGCAATGTAGAAAGGTCTTGGATGGCATTTCGCCAAGATATCATGTATCACTTATGTGGGTGCCGAGACATGCTGGAGTTTGCGGTAATGAAATGGCGGACGCGCTCGCAAAGTGACGGTTGAGGAGTCATTTTCTGGATTCTGAGCCGGCTATGGGGCTGGCAGCAGGTACCATTAGAAGCAAAACAGAAGTGTGGTTGCAGAATCAACATCTTATTAGGTGGATAGGAATTTCTGGACATCTCTATCAAGCTAGAGAACTTATTTTAGAACCTCTGGCCAAGATGGGGAAGTTCTCTCACTGGACAGAAGCCGCCTAAATTTACTTGTGGGCCTGCTATCTGGCCATAAAGGGACAAGTACACATGCTCATATATGGCATTCTTGTTAAGCATGCGCTCGAAACTGGCACATTTGCTTTTGTTTAGCATGCTTTTTTAGAGAATGCTCTTATCGATCCTGCTAAAAGCAAACACTGCGGATACACATGCTTATTAATAGTGTGGTGGCCTTTGAGTAAGGTTCCTTATTGTTAACCCAAAGTGTGATTGAGTGTAGCGAATGGACTGTATGTGTAAGTGTATATCTTCCTGGCCCCCAGCTTCCCAGTAAAACACCTTTTCTGGAGGATTAATCTATTCTCTCGATTATACAAATTATATATAGAAACCTATAGAAACGTGATGTGTTCCCGAAATTGAAGTGCGAATATGCAAAAATGAATTAAACTTTAAACGTTAGTGACAAACAGCACATGTCGTCTGCATGTCATCTCTAAACATATAGCACAGCATAGTAAACAACCATCATAATATCTCTGAGGATTTCCTATATAAAAAAATGGTTCCCACAAAATTTGACCTTGGGAGGGTTTGTGGATGATTTTACGGCTGTGAAGTTTGGGTAGAGATGCGAAAATGAAAATATCGATACCGGTACCAAATCGATATTTTTTAGCCGCGTTTGGTTCACACAGAGATTTTGTGCAAATGATTACACCCCTCAATAATTATATACCGATACACCTACAAAAGTATCGATACCAGCTTGGAATCGCTCAAAAAGTATCTAAGATAAAAATAGTCGATATTAGTGCAGAAGTACAAGTATCGAAGTACCGTTACCATCCCTACAAAAAATCATCCAAAAGCGGGGAAGCGCGTGTAATTTCCGCCAACTTGAGTTATTGTGCTGGTTGTTTACTATGCTGTGCATATAGCGTGTGTTGCAACAATCATAACAAATAGTAAGACATCTACTAGCTAACAATGGAAAACCAAGAGGCTCTCACCAGCAGCGAACGACTGATCGATACAAGCATGCTCAATGAGCAGACCTGTCCAGACATGCTAAAAGCACGTCCTCTCTCAACCATGCTGCAGGTAGCATGCTCAAAAATAGCACGACCATCGAATATTGAGCATGCTCGAAATAAGCATGCTTATTTCTAGCAAGGTCCGTACACACATGCTACGAAGCAGCAGTTGCTCATTAGTGACATGCTTATGTGCTCGATTTGAGCATGTGTATCTGTACCTTAACACCATTAGACGTCACTTGTGTGTGATGAGGTGGTATGGCGTATGGCGCTAGGCGCTGTGAAGATCTTGGGTATCACACGCAGACTCTTCTAGGATCAAGGGTCCTCAAACCTGAGGACATAAGATGGGCAAGACCCGAGGCCATCCTCACCTTTGCGATGAGGGCTTGACTTGGGAGCTAGGGTGAGAAGAGGTGCATAAAGGCCGGCTTGTAGGCCTATTCAAGTATGCACTGATGGTTAGGGTCACCAAAAATAGCCTCTCCTTCTTTCATTTATTCAAAACCTTATAATCATCGGCTTATTAAGGAAAAAATAAAACCTCCTATCTGGGGTTATCATTGAATGAAGGTCATCTATTTGAAAAAAAAATAGAATTTTGTACTTCAAGAAAGACTTTGGATGTCGCTGTCGCCGAATCGTTAACAAATAGTTTCTATGGCCAAACGGGCTTATTTCAATTTTGATTTTGATTTTTCTGGAGAGCGGAAAATATGCAAATATTTGAGATGCTACTACAGCCAAAACATAGACAATTGTAGAATTTTAACACAGTGGAGGTATTAGGGAGTAATTGAATTAGACTTTGTTAAATATGTGTTTCTTATTTTTGCGCCACTTTTTCAGGTTCTTTACGTGTCAAATCTGAGATAGACATAATACTGAAAACGTTCTATCTTCGAGACTATCCATATTTGAGTTACGCCGTTAAGGTGGTACCTGCAGATTACCGTCCTGATGTCAC
The DNA here is from genome assembly GCA_951848785.1 of Callosobruchus maculatus. Classification (NCBI taxonomy): domain Eukaryota; kingdom Metazoa; phylum Arthropoda; class Insecta; order Coleoptera; family Chrysomelidae; genus Callosobruchus; species Callosobruchus maculatus. Next base: position 8,399,740 of record CATOUR010000100.1, read on the forward strand.
ACAAGGGTCTAACTCATTTCAGCCATTTTTTTGAGATAAGCCGTTTTGTAAGGAAGGCGACGAGGTAGACAACCGAATGATGAGTTTTAGAAATTACATTAGGTTAAGTGACTCGTCAATATGCAGCTGTGGAATAAAAGCTCAAAAGGAATTTTTCGGCATCACGTCGCTTTGTAACTAGGATTTTCCGACGGCAGATGAAAAATCGTCGCTTTCAAGGGCTTTAATCCGATATGCCTGACACTTCCCACCAGAAAGAAGAATATTGTATTAGCCGCACACTTGTGAGTAATATTGATGAGCCTGCTTTGTATAGGTTGTCGTATGCTGAATATTTTTTGCCGTCACCTCGAATACTTCGGCCAGCTTTTGGAGGGTAATAAATTGACTGAATTCAGAATGTCTCAGATACTTTGGACACTACACTTGAATAGCTTTTCATTGAGGAGAAACGTTTCATAACTTATTTTGGCTGATAAAGCTACAAATTCTTCTGCTGCAATTTTCAATCAATCAATAAATCATCGTTTATTTCAAAAAGACGTAGTATAGAAAAAAGTCATCACATTGTTTAGTTAAAAACAGTACAAAACAATACAAGTAATAGACAAACAACAAATAAGTGAACTTCAGCTTACAAACTCGTCAAGTGAGTAATACACCTTTTTAAGTAAAAAATGTTGAAGGCTTCGTTTAAAATGTAATAACATTATACCGGGATAACGGAACATGTAATATAATAGTCGAATCATCTTCCGTCAAGCTTTTGGGGATCAACATCAATAATAACATGTCCTGGCACGACCACGTCGTCAGTATTGCTAAAACGGCATCCCAGAAGCTTGGAGTTTTGTTCCGCTGTAGGAAGTTGTATACACCAGAGCAACTGCTACTGCTCTACAAGGCACGATCCGACCATCGCTAGAGTATTGCTCCCGTGTGTGGGGATGCGCTCCGAAGCACTCTCTTAAGCTTCTGGACACTATCCAGAAAAGAGCAATTAGATTAATCGATTCGCCTAACCTCACAAAGGACCTACACAGCCGGGAACATCGAAGGAGGGTGGCTGACCTATCCCTGTTTTACAGATTCTATCACGGAAGATGTTCGAGTGAGCTCTCCCAGATAATAACACCAAAGGCTGTCCGAACCAGGAACACTAGAGAAGCTCTGCGCGCTCATCCTTACTAGGTCGAGGTCCTTACTCCCCGAACCAGTCTCCTCCAGCATTCCTTCTTTTGGAGAACTTCGACGCTGTGGAATCAGCTGCCGGGGAATTTGTTTCCCGACGGCTACAACCTGCAGCGTTTCAAATCTAACGTGAACCGACACTTATCCTCTCGCAGCGCTTCTACAGCGCTATAGGCTTTCAGCCTTTGCGGGAGGCTGACCATAAAAAAAATCTTTTAGTCTGGTATTGATATTTGTTCGTTCTCCAGTTATCGAAATTAACCATTTGTTCATGTGTACTTACATAAACACTTCATAAATGTATAGACAAGGTACTGTCATTATACTAAGTTTTGGAAAGATTCGCGACTTGAGTCGATGCGAGATACACCAGCAATGACTCGTACAATTTGTCTTTGAGCGAGAAATACAGATTTTGCTGAGGCTGTATTTCCTCAGAGACAAACTCCGTACCTCAATCTCGAGTCAATTTGTGCATAGTACACAATTACAATGTATTGTAATCTGTGAACATGTATATGAAGGAACATAGTTTTGACACCAAATTATCGCAGTATGATCTAAATAAAAGGGTACGCCGTTATCTTTTTGATTTTTCCTTATACGTCCTGAGGTGCTACTAAAGAATAATAATGTTTGTTTTCTTTATTTTGCGTTATCTTTATCACACTATTAACATGATGCATCTGCAATGACAAAGTTTTTCTAATCCAAGTTACTAGAACATTAAGATAGACAATGGTCAACATTATTATTAATTAAAAATAACTCTCGCCTACTCTACACCTCTTCCAGCTGTAATTTCTAAAGCGTCAAGTGATAATTCAAAACGGTCAAGTTAATTTTCCAGCTGGTCAATTGTAAATTCAAACTGACAGGAATAACTTACACCTGACAGTTTGAAATTACAAATGACGAGTTGGAAAATTTACTTGACCGTTTTCAATTATCACTTGACACTTTAGAAACTACAGTCGTTAAGTCAAATTTAACAAAATAAATTCCCAGATTGCCTTTTTGCGTATTTTTTTAGTACGTAAAACTCAGCATTAGACTTTTGAGGTGTCCTCTTCAGTATCGTATTGTGAAAACCCAAGAAGTTTTTATATTCAATTTTTATCTGAAATGATAAGCTTCGCAAAACTAAACAGAAGCGGAATATATAGGGCACAGTTACTCTCAAGGGGATGTTATAGAGCAAATGCAAAATATAGGCAGTGCTAAAGTAACTAAAAAAATATTCGTGAATTCAGTTAGTGTTCAAAATTTACGAAGTGTAAAACAAAAATTTGACGTCAAATAAGTCCATGAATTTCTTCATGGATTTCTTTATGCATTTAGAACCTGCTCTAATTTGTCGTCAAGTTTGACGTCAAATTTAGTGGTGCCAACCATAAAATCATATGATGGATGTCATATGTTGCTTACCTACCTGTTTATATTATTAAACATTTTATAAATAAGAATTTGCATCAGATTGAGAGTTTTACTATCAAAAGGCTACAAAAAAAAATACGAATTAAATAGATCTTGTGAAAACTGCCAAACCATAAGACAGGAACAGTGTTGGCAGCACTGCATGCTGTCACAAAATCCATGGTTTTATTCACAGATGTAAAACACAATCAGTTTGAGCTTGAATACGACCATGCATTTAATCCGTGAATAAATTCGCGAAGAAAATGTCGATGTAAAACGGGTAATACAGTAAAAAAGCATAAAAACACATTTTTGCATACATTGATGTTGCCTACCTTTTGCATTTTTACCAAAAACGGTTACCCGTGAAACGATACACCAAGATCAACTCTCTAACAGCGCTATGAGGGAGTACCAAACGCTCTAGGTTTCGTATTCCTACATTTTCTTCAAACACTCACCATTTCCGATAACAATCAAATCAGTTTAAGAACCCTTGGAACGGAAGATCTCTTGAAAATAAGATTGCAATTATTACTTGCTCTCTTTGGACGAATTATGCAAAAAAATTATCATGTATTTTTTTGGTTCAATTTAATAAGTTTACTGTAAAAGTAATGTGAAATTATGGTGGGTGTGCATTTGATAATATGATGGATGTGCATTCTACTATAACTGAGTGTGAGTAAACCATTATCATAAAAGGCACAAAAGCAGATTATCAACTTATCACAATATATTTCATTTTTTAAATACGGCATTATACTAACGCGAAATTTGTGACAACTTGTCACCAAATTTTTCACTGGGGTCTAACTCACCTACCATTTCCTGCTATGTACTTACCTCGTACAATATCACTTCCGAAATTTATTTAAAATTGGTACAGGGATTACTGAGCTTAGGTAATGGGAAGAATGCCAACAGATCGATAGGCAGAACGACAGACCAATAAAAAAGGGGAATATGTATTTTCGGGATGTACACGTCAAAATTCTCAAATTGAAGATTCTGCTATACTTTCTTTGCCTATGGTCATGAGAATCAACATAGTAAAGACAAAAATTGTTGATTAGAATTTGTAGATAAGTCACATCATTTCGAAAGAATTATTAAGTATTTTCGCTTTGCAGAATTTTGCGCGATTAATCATGAATTTAAAACAAAACAACAAGATGAAGTAAAATTTCGTCCCAATTAATCCTCTGGAATTACTTCCCATTCGAAACGCTCTATAACCAGTGTAATTTAAGCCAAACACATTTTTTTTCCAGAGCCGAAAAACTTAATGATCTAAGCAGTAAAGCAACCCCAAGATGTTGCCTATCACATTGCGGCAGCAATTTGCTAGTCCCTTGGAGCATCAAAGTATCCCAAGCAGAACGAATGCATACCAGTGACCAGTGGCGTACGACTGTCAAAGGACACCTTCAAACTACAATAAAATATACAATCGTCTTCCAAGAGTTAAAATTTACAGTCTTGAGAACAAATCCGCAAAATTATATCTGAAGCAAACACCGACTATAACATTACACATTTTATTCTGTTCCTGTTTATTTTAATTCGTTTTTATTGTGCGTGTTATGTGAAGTTATATTTTAAACCGTTGGTAATGTCGTATCTGTCCAGTATTTTTATCTAGTTAAACTCTGATGATTATTACCATCCAAATGATGAAAACTTCGTTTTTCTGTCGCCTGAGGATGACTTAATATAAGTCGAAACGTTACAGATAGGAAAATAAGGAGTTTTTGTTTAAATGACCTTATCCTACAAAAAATAACTGAAGACCGACTATAAACCTAGTTTTGTAATAGGTTTGGATCACAGAAACCGCGAGAAGTAATTATTAACTCTATTGAAATAAAAGGTTGGTTTCCTACCATGTTTGTATCTAGAGCAGAATACTTTTTCATATCTTCTCGACTTTCTGTGATCCTGGTAGCAAATTCATATCTCTTCCAAATTAAGGATTTACAAACGTTGGGTTGTGTAATGTGACTGCCGATTTATAACAGTTCTGCATTCTCGCGCTTCTGCGATCTTTATTCTTCGAGTCGTCGATTTTGTGGAAGAAGCTTGGTGGTATCGCGACTGAGGATTTCTAAAAATTCTTCTCAGAAAAATAAAAGGTGATGTGGGTGCCGATTTCTAAAACTTCTCCATTAGGATCACAGAAACAGAGAGACAGAGGTAAACTGATCACTCTATTGAAAGAAAAGGTTAGTTTGCAACCATGTATCTGGAGCAGAGTATTTTTCATATCTTTTCGCTTTTCTGAGATCCTGGTAGCAAATGCATGCAAGTGTTCCCAAGATCCCGTTGTTATTATTTACTGTCTTCACAAACACAATGTTATTTTTTGCAGAAATCCGCACGATTTAAATCTTGTGGAATTGTTTAACACACTGCACGCGCTGGTGTACTGAGTATACCATCGGATTTAAGTACGTTGAATTTCCTGAAAGATGTAAGGTGTCGCTTCTGCTGTTCTACGTAATCCTCAAAAATGGCGTTTACTTAAAGCTTGCTTCGCCGTCAGTCGTCATTTGATTAGCAAACTTTGCCGAGCAAGTAAAGTTTGACAGCTAGTCCGTCTGGAGTCTAGAAGAGACCGCGCGTGCTGTTGTGAAAAAGGTATATTATAAAGTATATATTATTGTTATTTAAAAGTTGTTTTGGTTTTTTTTATTGATATACTTTTTAATACCTACAATCCCTTTGAATAAAATAGCTATATAAATGTAATGATGACAATAGTGCTTATGTTGCTTTCGTCTGGTGCATAGAATACAGCACGCGTGTACTTGTGAAACAGAAAGGAATTTAGTCCGATATATTATTCACTACGTTAAACCTTTTTGCCAGGGATAAGGTATGAGTGTTTTTTTTTTTTGTAATAAAATCGTTAATAGTGTAAAACTAATTTTGCAATTTGTTGGCATTTATTACCTAATATAGAGAATACACCACGTGCGTACTTAAGTTTAAAAACAAGGCGCGTGTAGCTAAAGGTTAAAATAGCCTTTGAACACTTATGCACTGTTAAAACCCAAAATTCACTCAAAACTATAACAATTAAACCGAAACGATCAGCCAAAACAAATTTGCTTTTTTTATTAGGAGACTATGATAGTGCTGTTATTTTTATGGTTCTTTACCACCTATCTCGTCGCAGGTATACAAAGGGTAGCTATATGGGTATATCAGCGATACAGCGATTCAGCATTGAGCGGTCCAGTGTGCCAGCATTACCAAGCTGCCGCTTTAGGATAGTGGTGACAAACAAAATCCTTGTTTACTTCTTATAACCTATTCGAATTCATTTATTGTTACGGTGTTCCGCCACTGCCATGCTACAACTCTGATTGAAAGCCGCCATCCTCAAGGGTGCAATCGTACTGGCGGTTTCCTTTGATAGGCGTAACAAAAGACCAACGCCAGGAAACTATTATCGTTCGCCAACACCGACTGCAAGCACTTTTTGTTTCTCTTCGAACTTCGGACCCGATGATAACCATCTCTTTCGAAAAGGGAGCATAAAAGATACATCTGGGATAGTAGGAGATAGCTGACTTATAAGGAACAACATACACGGAGTTAATCCCAGATAGAATCCTAACGAGAGACGGAAAAATCCGAACTTATTCAGTTCTTCTATCAGCCAAAATTCAACTCAAAAGACGGTCACAGGTTACAAGTGCTTTGAACAGTGACGTTATTTTATACAGATAGGTCATCATCATAGTCACAATGTCTGAACAGACATGTTGTGAGCTCGTAAAATGCATTAAGTCGAAGCTAGAGTATTGCCGACACGAATATTATCAATAGTTTTGAGAACTGTAGCTCGCCATCGTTCGCGATTTCTGTGGCGCTCTTGATACTCATATCCAGCAACTGTTTCGTCGTATCTACCCAGCATGTGGAGGGGACGGCCACGGCACCGCCCACTCGGGGCATGACCCTGAACTACAAGTTCCTCCGCTTCTGTGTATATGCCAATGCCAATGGAGGATAGTCTCTTTGGATTACCGAGCTCATCCAGTATGGGAACGTTAATTCGATGGGCGGTATAAGGAACTCTCAGCGTTCTCCACGTCCATATTTCAAAAGCATCTATGCGAGCTCGATCTGCCTTTTTAACAGTCCACGTTTCCGAGGCATACAAAAATATGGAAAACACAAGAGACTGAACCAGCGACATTTTTGTAGCTTTAGTGATGTTATGGTCACGCCATATTTTAGTAAGCCTTGTCATCAAAGCACCGAGGTACACAAAACTTTGAACTACTTCACAACGGCCTATTGACTTTATTTCTCGATGATTATCATGCTCTCTATCTACGATCATAACCTTGGTCTTATTGTAGTTAATACCAAGACCATACGCTGCACTATGTTGTTCTAACATATTTAATAGAGCTACTAGTTCTTCCTGAGAAGCAGCAATAAGGGTTGTATCGTCAGCAAATTTTAAGTTGGATATTTTGCTTCCGCCAATAGTTTTACCACCATTCCAGTTGTCTAATACCTGTCTCATCACAAATTCAGAGTAAATGTTAAATAACATCGGAGATAATTTGAGTATACATCCCTTTTCTGGTTGCAGTTTGACTAGACAGGTTACCATCAATTCTTACACGAGCCGAATTAGACTCGTAGAGTTGCTGTATGAGAAACACTAGGTGATAAGGAACTTCCATGGAGATGAGGATTTCCCACAGCTTAGGCCACTTTACATTATCAAATGCCTTAGAATAGTCCACAAAACAGATAAAAACTGGAAAATAATGCTCTCTGGCTTTTTCTATAATTTGTCTTAAGTTTAAGATCTGTTCACGCGTGCCGCGTCCTTTCACGAAACCTGCCTGCGCCTGAGAAATTTGTCAGCCAATAAAACCCTCCAAACGAGATTGTAAAATATATAGTAGAACCTTACTTGCATGACAGATTAACGAAAGTAGGCGATAATTGTCTGGATTTGTTGGAGATCCCTTTTTATGAAGTAGAACAAAAATTGATGATTGATTCATCTGGCCAAACACCGGAGGACCAGACACTCTTACAAATATTATATAAAAGAGAGATGCCGTCGTCACCCAAGCATTTTAACGTTTCGGCAGAAATAGCATCAATGCCTGTAGTTTTATTAGTTTTTAACTTGTTGAGGGCATGTTCCACTTCAGACAAAAGAATATCCGGTTCGCGTTCAAAATTTCACCATACCTCAATAACCTCATGCAAGTTGGTAATTAGCTCTCCCTCAGGATTTTTAACCCAAGACTTGGGTTTAAAATCCCGACTGAGGCATTTGACCTTAAAAAACATCTCTTTCGGATGGTTAATATTGGCATGCATCTCTATTTCCCTGCACAATTGCTGTAAATAAGAGTTCTTTTCTTTTCGGCATAATCTTTGAATCTTGAATACATATAGGTATACGTATATTAATTTTTCGGTTTAGTATTGGAACGATAAATTGAAATTGACGTGCTATATAAATTGATGAATTACTCCTATAATAATACAGTGACTAATCATGTTCCATGCTAGATTTTCGAAATTTTATTGCTTCTGATCACCTGTTCTGATTTACCTTCTTCCTGGTTTTACATACACTTATAGAGTCACTGTAGTTTTACATAGTTTTCTGTCAATATTTACAGTGACTCTATCCAGGATCAATATTTACTACATGAATTGTGTTATACTCCAATCTTACAACAAAATATGACAAATGGGTGATAAATATTACGACTCTAGTTGTCTGGTTGCCTAGTCGCTAGATGCTGCCACAGAGCCTTTTGTCTGATATATAGGGAGAGGTAGTTTAACCACAGCATACCAAACAGTCAGCACAATATCTCAGGTTGGCGGCAATCATTCGCACATCTCGCCATTTTGGGTGAGCATCTGTCAAAAGAGGCACATACGTCGGTGGACACCATTGACGCAAGGTCAACTATCGTATTTGCTCATTGCTGAGACAAAATGCATAGGCGTACGCTGCGAGATTTTGTATACTTAGTGCTAGTAGTGTATGATCGTTAAAATGGATAAACAATGTGCTGGAAATGTGTGTGCTGCTAAACATTGCAGAAATAAGTACTATAATTATTGAAAAAGCTTTTTTAGATTTCCGAATGATCCCGTAAGGTAAGTATACAGGGTGAGTTTTTAGTACCGACTCGGTCGATAACTCCACTACTGTAGAAGATACCGAAAAAAGTTGTATGTAAAAGTTGTAACCAGGGATGTGCTCCTTGCTCAGAAAATATTTTGATTTATACAGGGCAATCCATAACTACGTGGTGATGCAAATATATATTTTTTTAAATGAGACGCCCTATATATTATTCCATTTTTAGATTCTACTAATAATTTCTCTTCTCACAATATAAGGTATTATGACATTATACAGGGTATTTCAAAAGTTATGACCATTTTTATATCCAAATCGCTGTCAAACGAACGTACTGTATATCAGAAAGTAATGAATCAAAAATTGTTTTATTTTACATGGAAAGATTAAAAATATCCTCTAGTTTTAAAATCAGCTATAAAAAAAGTCCGCGACTCATATAAGTATACAGGGTGATGTACAATGCAAAATCCAGATTTTCTCTTTTTTTAAAATGTAACCCCCAATATTTTATTATACCAAAGAATTGCGTTCAATATGCTCTTTCACCTTTGTATAACACTTGTTGTACCTACGTCCATCAGTTTCCGAGATATTTCGATTTTTCGGTAAATTTAAAATATAGCTTCTATTTGTGTACTGAAATATATTTATTTTGAGAAAGTACTATCGAATTTGTTTTTTGTTTAACGAACAACTAAATTATGCTGAGGAAGCAATTTTGTAGGCGTGATGCATAATTATCAAGCAGATTTATCAGGTATGCTTTGAAAAATTGACAGTTTTCATAACCTGCTCAATAATTCCGTACTGTCTGAAAAACGAGCATTGAAAATTGATTTTTCCATTGAGGGTATTTAGGAGAATCTTTGAGAAATCGCCTACTTGCTCTAGAATATATCAACTATGAACAGCATATCCGGAACGGAGGCACTCTAAAACTAATGCGTTTGAAAGATTGAAGAATCGTTTTATTTGGACCGTGTCGTTTAATATTTCATAGCCTACCTGATAGATCTGCTTAATAATTATGCATGACGTCTATAAAATTGTTTCCTCAGCACACTAGACCCATATTATTTCGTTAATTCAGTGTTCTGACTTGATCAAGTACTATTATGGCCTTATATTTTAGTTGTTTGTTAAGCAAAAATAAAATTTGATAGCATTTTCTCAAAATAAATAAATTTTAGTAAACAAATAGCAGGTATATTTAAAATTTGTAGAAAAATCGAAATATCTCAGAAACTAATGAATGCAGCCATAACAAGTGTTATACAAAGATGAAAGCGCATATTAAAAGCAATTCTTTGGTATAATAAAATATTGGGGGTTACATTTAAAAAAAAGAGAGAAAATTTAGATTTTGCATTCTACATCACCCTGTATACGAATATGCGTCGCGAGCTTTTTTTATAGTCGATTTTATAACTAGATGATATTTTTATCCATCTGTGTGAAAAAAATGATCTTGATTCATCATTTTTTGATATACAGTACGTTCATTTGACAGCGATTTGGATATAAAAATGGTCATAAGTTTTGAAATACCCTGTATAATGTAACAATACCCTATATTGAAAGAACGAAAATCATTAGTATAATTTGAATATGTAATAATATATAGGGTGTCTCATTTAAAAAAATGCATGTTTACATCACCACGTAGTTATGGATCACCCTGTATAAATCTAAATATTTTCTGAGCAAGGAGCATATCCGTGGCTACAACTTTTGTATACAACTTTTTTCGCTATCTTCTACAGTAGAGGAATTATTGACCGAGCCGGTACTAAAAACTCACCCTGTATATAACCGTTGATTAACGTATTGTTAGGCACCAACAAATAAAAAAATATGTAGGTACTCAAAAATGTACGGACACTATTTTTACGGATCGATTGAGACGACATAACTGACTTTTGAGCTAAATCTTTTCAAAGGCTGTGTTTTTTTAGTAATCACTGAACAAAAATGGAAGCTCACTAAAAGGTGTAATCGTTCACTTAAATGTGTACACTTGTGCATGTACAGCGCTGCTGATTCGGTACAAATGTACTCATTCGCTATGCACATACAATAAATACGAAACTGTCAAAATCCAGAAAACGGATTTGATATCCTCTTAGCCTAATTCCGGTACATTTCAAAACACGATAGCGCTGTGCATGTACAAATCGTACCTACTGATATTCTTCCCTATATTTTTATGAATAAAGTTTCTTAATCACAGTTAAAAGAAGTTCTTCATTTTTATGCAAAATATCAAGGATATATATTTTCTATTTCATATTATTTGGATAACAACATAAAAAATAACAACCAAAATACTACTTAACAATGTGCATTACTGTATTGAGTATTTTTGTCATCGATACTTTTTTGAGCGAGCCCAAGCTGGTAACGATATCTTTGTAGGGGTATCGAAAATAATTAATAATTGAGGGGTGTAACCAACTGCACAACATATCGGTATCGATACTTTTTGTTTTCGCATCTCTACCCACACTTCTGACCTATTGTCAGTGCTTCTGACCCATAATGGCGCCGTCAAGGTCAAATTCTGTAGGAAACATTTTTATATAGGAAATCCTCAGAGATATTCTGTTGGTTATTTACTGTGGTTTTAACTATCCCTTTACCACACAGGTACCACATGCACTTTATCGGTGTTGCCTGGCTTGGAAAAATGTCTCTTATTTCCAGGAATTACAGATTTTTATAATGTAGTTTTAATACGTTGTGGCACCGAAAAATGTTACGAAGTAGCCAAATTTTTAGATTTCATAATCATCAAGTGCTAATGGATACATTAAATTAGTAAAGAGTGCCTTTCACGCATCTTTTTGAGGCAAATTTAGTCGCAAACCATCAAAAATGATTGCTATATTCACCGACGCTATACTGCTTTACAGCACCAAGATATGCAGTAAGTCTGTTTATTAACCATTGTGTCGTTAGTTGTTACTTTAGACTCCCAAAAAATAGTCATGATTTTTTAGAAATATGTCTTTAATTCTATACTAGGTACATATTTTTAATGCTTACATGTCTAAAAATTTATGGAAAGTCGAACTTACATATATATTAAATTATAGATCACATTTTTTGAGAAGATAATTAATTTCCTTAAAACGACTAACTAAAATGCATCAGTATAGCACTGCTCTCCATACCACTCTTTATGCTCACTCAAAAAGCTGAAAAAAATCGATTAATTAGTTTTCCTGATAATATTATGACAAAATAACCAAATAATAGCTAACAAGACTTTATGACAACAATCAAAATAGCTAGCTGAAGGACTATTATTACAAGACTACATAATATACAGGGTGTTAATTGAGTATGTTAACAAACTTTAACCACGAATAGTACTCCGAAAAATAGAAAGAAAATGTCGTATGAACATGGGTCGGGAAATGCTTCCTAAGGGAGCTAAGCCCCTTTGCATGGAGCACCCTGAAGACGGTTTTCCCTCGATATTCTCGAAACCATTCATAACAAAATTACGAAATTAGATACGATGGGTAAACTTTTGACGCTGAATCTGATTCTGAATTCAGAATTTCATAATTTTAAGGGTAAAAATAACCCCATTTTCTAAATGGTAATTTTTTGACATTTTGATTTTAGAATGTGGTATTTCAGAGATTTCTACGTAAAAATGGTCTCTTGATACATCTCGATAGGGCTAACCGTTTTCGAGAAAAATGCAAATTATTGAATACAATGGCCTGCATCGATTCAATAATTTGCATTTTTCTCCAAAAACGGTTAGCCCTATCGAGATGTACCAAGAGACCATTTTTACGTAGAAATCTCTAAGATACCCTATTCTAAAATCAAAATGCCAAAAAATTACCATTTAGAAAATGGGGTTATTTTTACCCTTAACTCCTCCCGTATGATACGCCTCTGATTAAAATTATGAAATTCTGAATTCAGAATCACATTCAGCGTCAAAAGTTTACCCGTCGTACCTAACTTCGTAATTTTTTATGAATGGTTTCGAGAATATCGAGGGAAAACCGTCTTCATGGTGCCCCATGCAAAGGGGCGTAGCTCCCTTAGGAAGCATTTCCGGACCCATGTTCATATGACATTTTCTTTCTATCTTTCGGAGTACTATTCGTGGTTAAAGTTTGTTAACATACTTAATTAACACCCTGTATATGGCCAACTAAGTAGTTTTCAATGTCGTTGTACCAATACGTTACTTTTAAGGCGGAAGAAATTATGAAAAGCAATCTTTGGCATTCCTTTTTGACAAGAGAGAGAATTCTCCCATACGAGCTACTTTGCGTTTGTGATATACTTACTCTATAAACAGATCAATGTGCCTAAGCAAAACTTTCAATTTCTCTTCTGTAATATTGGAAGCGGTCAGCAATTCTGGTAGCTTAACAAAGAGTCTTGCTAAATGTGTTGCACCATACACAAGGCAGGGGGGTGGTGGCTGTTGACTGTATATGTGATCAGGGAGCAGACGCCACGTTAGTGTTTTTGCCATTGGACCGGCAATATCAGAGCTACTACTGGCAATACTGAAAACAACAAGACCTCATCAATTACCAATTGCAAGAAAAATCGTCATTTTCATTTCAGTACTTTTTTCTTGCACTTTTTGAGCCATCGAGCAGTAATAGCTCTGTCACAATAAATGTAATTTCTAGATACCTACCATCGTGCATTGTTCAATGAAAATTCCATGAAAAATATTGATGTATTTATGATTACACTAAAATTGTAATATTCAATACACATAGCAGATACAGGGTGTGATATGAACATGATGTATTAAAATGCTTAATTTTCAAGATACAGAGCATCAAAGTTTTACTTATATTTTCGTTTTTTCTCAATTATTCCGCAATAAAACGGCACAACTATCTAAAATTACGTTTGGGGGGGGGGGGGTTAAGGCGGGAAATCCAAATTCTACCAGGGATCTTCTATGATGAATAGAGGGCATCACCTATGGCACATTGAACTTATTTAAATTATCAAAACTTTCATCCGGTTTGGTGCATCAATGTATCAAAAAAATGTTTTCCTCAATATGTTTCACGTGAAAAAGGTATACTTTGTAAAACTCTCTAGAGTTAACCATTTTCGTGATTGAATTTGGATTTCTCGCCTTAAAGAAACCCCTATACGTAATTTTAGATTGTTGTGTCGTTTTAAAACAAAATAATTGAGAAAAAACGAAAATAAAAGTACAACATTGACACCCTGTATCTTAAACATTGAGCATTTTAAGGCTTCATGTTCAATATCCATGAAAATGTGAGATCTATCACCTGTCAAGTGTTGTCAGTTAAATATCCGGAGACCCTGTTTACTCTTGTTGCACATCATTTTTGAATGACAATCAACAATATTACATGCTACTTCACTTGTCACTGTCTTTCAATTGAGCCTAATGATATGTCTGGTGTTTCAGTATGTTATACCATTGTCCAGGGTATGTATGTCTTGCAAGCTGACCAATGTTGTGCATTTATAACAACATATTTGCCAGAACATAGCAATTTTCATTATTCTCGGCTTATTACAAAAAATATTACCTTGATCCCGGTTTAGTATTGTTAGAGTTGTTGTTCTCAGAGGGAGATGCATTGCCATTAACTTGAGAATCACTCCTGTTTGACCTCAGGGTACGCCTCCTAGCAGTCACTCTACTTAATTCTGAATCATTCGCGCCAGCATAACTACCATTATTACTATTTGTGTAATCCTCATTTTTTACTCTGGAAAGGGAATATTTAATTATTAAACAAGTTTTAATTGTTATTTTACAAATAACTAACTCATTTTTGATGTCAGAACAAGGTGATTCAAAAACTGCTTGTTTTGTTTCTACTTGTTGCTTCTCAGGTCCATATAGTAGCAGATCATTCACTGTGTAATCAAAATATATTCTCAATCCATCTAATACTTCTCTGCAAACTGTCAAGCTAAAATGAGAAAATGATAGATTAGAATAATAGTAAAAGTCAACTAGTATAGTAACTCTTATTAGATAAAGCAAAAGATTGTAACAAGCAGTATTGAGTATGTAAGACCAGTGATTAACATATTTACGATGTTATTCAATGGTAAGTCAATCATTTTTTTAAATAGTGGTCCTTATGATCTATGTTATCTATATGAAAAGTTTTAAAATGCTTAGCTGCTCTATATGATTTGTAAATGGATTGTAACGAGTTATTCACATTATTCGACACAGAGCATTATGGCTAGAGCATTTGATGAAAAAGGAAATAATAATTTCGCATAGAGACCCATTAAGACTTCATTTAAAAAATATTTTCATATAAAGGGTGTCCCCAAAACACGAAACGTATCAAGGTTATATTTTTTTAAATAGAACACCCTATATATTATTGCATATTCAGATTCGTTGGTGAATAACTCTAATGTGACTTTATGTATTGCAGATGGGACATAAAGCTAACTGTTTAGGTTTAGGTGTAAATCACCAATTTCCAGTACAAGTTGATATCAGAAAAAAATTGAATATTGCAGAGATTATAAAATTTAGAAGGTAGTGACTTTGCCGGAATACTCAGCTTAGGTTAGACTGTAAAATTTGAATTACGTTTTGCTTGGAGAAATCGATCCATTGATTAAGGAAAATTCAATCAGAGATAGCTTGATTTTTTCAAATGGGAATGCCTAATTTTTTTATACGTCTGAATGTAAAATTTGATAGCCTTTCTAATGACTCAAGGTTGTGAATATCAATATCTGGTAGTTTTCATTTATTTTCAAATTCTCAATCAAATCAGTGAAATAAACAAAAATATGTTCATATGGGAGAAAATAAGTAACTTAGAAGAAATATACATACGAATTAGAGTATAGAGAATTGAGTATGAAAATTCCTTACAACAAATCACCTCTAACAGAACCAATGGCTGTAACATATCTAAGGTCAAAGAGAATCTGGAGCATGACAGAAATAGATATTTTTCACAGCCTACTGGCTACTGTGAACTGTGATGTACTAGAGGTTAAAAATTTCCAAAACAGTTAAAAACTCTGAAATGAAAAAAAAACTGCCAGGGATTGTTGCTCCATCAATAACATGTAGTGGCATAAAAAAGTAGTAATTTGCGTCAAAGTAAGGATACCTCTGACTGAAGTCCTTCTACTTTTTTAGTATCTATTAGCAAGATCGCAAAAAAGGAATACTTTCCATAATTAATCAACCGATTTCTCCAAGCACAAACGTAACTCAAATTTGTCTGTCTAACCTAAGCTGACACATTTCATGTTCAGTAATACAGCAAAGTCACTGCCTTCTAAATTTTATATTATCTGTGATATTATATTTTTTTCTGATATCTACTTATACTAAAAATGGTGATTTACACATAAATGGTTCCCTTTAAGTCCCATGTGTGATACATAAAGTCACTTTAGAATTCACCAAAGCACCTGAATATGTAATAATATATAGGGTGTTCAATTTCAAAAAAAAAATATAACTTTGATATGTTTGGTGCTTTGGGGAAACCCTGAAAAACATGAAAATATTTTTAAAATATAGCCTTAATGAGTCCCCTTTGATCCGAGACTATTATTTTCCTTTTCATCAAATACTTTAGCCATAATGCTCTGTGTCAAATAATGTGAATAACCTGGTATATTGACATACTTTTTTTGTATATCTTCAGGTTTAGGCTTTGTCTGATTCCCTGGAAGAGGCCTATACCTAGGTGTATATTTTTCTGTTAGTCCACAAATTTGATTTGTTGCATAGTGGCGATAATACATTTCCAAAATTGTTACAACATTCGGATCTGCTGGTAACTTCACTAACTAGAAACCAAAGAAAATAAGTTAACAAGGTTAAAAAAATGGAAATACAAATCAGAAGTATATCTGACTGGACAATTTTAAAAATGGACCTGTACAGGGTACTGTGATGCATTTAATTCCTGAATTTATGAAAGCATTCCTGATATTAAACTTTTGTAAATGCTACACATGGGGGGGGTGCCATGGCCCCCCCTGGAGCAGCGAAGTTATAAAAATTGTATCAGAAAAAACCAAATTCATCGTCCCTGCCTGATTTGAGCACTCAATTTAAGGTAGTAACCCCCCCCCCTGTACAATTTTCCGGCGGCGCCCTTATGCAGCAAACACACTTTTTTTATGACAATCCCAAAGGCTGGAAGCCTATGGCCCTGTAGAAATGCTGTATGTGCATGTTAGATTTGAAATGCTGCAGGTTGTAACCATCGGGAGACAAATTCCCGGCAGTGGTGACAAAGCCATCATTCAAGTGACGAAACTGTCACAATGATAGAAGTCACCTGTGCACACTGATACAAAGGATCTCAAGAACTTTATCTATAATTGCCTGCATCTCTTGAATTGAGTCAAGTTTTTTTTTATTTAGTTAAAAGGAAGGCTGACAAGAACCAAATCATAGAAACAAGTATGTTGCCAGAAACACACAATTACTTACTTCATGTAAAAGTTCCTGAATCAACAATGTGTAAGACAGGGGTGGATTTAGGATTTGTTCTAGGGGGGGGCCCCAGTTGCACTGAAATTTCATAATGAGCTGGACACATGCTATAATTTTCTGAAGAGCAAAAAAAAAACTTTCAAACCAACTTTTGCTATTTATATAAATAATTTGTCTTTCCAGTACAGGTCTAGGTGGGCATATTCTTATCTT
Organism: Callosobruchus maculatus; assembly: GCA_951848785.1. Classification (NCBI taxonomy): domain Eukaryota; kingdom Metazoa; phylum Arthropoda; class Insecta; order Coleoptera; family Chrysomelidae; genus Callosobruchus; species Callosobruchus maculatus. The sequence goes on from CATOUR010000100.1 coordinate 8,417,196, forward strand.
TCTAGAAAACATGTTTTTTATACAAGTCTCTTTGTAGCTAAAGCTCATTATCTTTCAATTATGCAAAACTGTTACTTATATACAACACAAATTACTATTGATGTAAACTAAACTTTTACCTTATTTTTATCTTTGATTAAGTAATAGTCATTCTCAAGCACTTCCCTCAAATCAGGAGTAATTTCTATATGTATAATTTCATCTTCAATTGAAGAATCTTCCTCAGAGCTAGTGGTCATACCATGACCATCATCAGTATCCATTCTTGCTGGACTGTCAGAACTACCATCCTCTGAAGCAGATGTTCTCTCACTATTTTTTTGACTTTTCTTGCGTTCTCTACGATATAAATAAGCTCCAAGTTGTAACTGAGATTTCTCTGCAAGGTCTTTTTGCAACTGCCTATTCTCAGGTGTATCTTTCAGCACAAATTCTTCATCAACACATCTATCCCAAGATGAATTCCAGCCCTGAAATAATTCTAATGCAGATAATCAATTAAATATTTATTAAAATACAAACCTGAAAATGGATCAAATACTGCACAGTTTTTCTTCCTCTTTGATCTTTATTAATAACTATATCCAGTACCTATTAAAATAGAGTTAAAAAAACATCTATAAGTTACAGAAATACACTAGAAATATTTCATATATTTCTACTAAAGATAAACCAAAATTACCAAACATTGAATCACAAAAATTATTCATTTTTGAAGAAACAATAATCTATTTATTTTATATGGAAACTCCATGATACCCAGTGTTTTGAAGAATTTTTATATGATAAAAACAAATTAAAAAACTCTGCTAAACCTACCTAATAAAAAGTCAACACTGGATACTACAGGTTATAACCAACATTTTTTTATGAAGTTGTTTTCTAGTTAAATATAGTTTAAAAGATAATTTGCTGCTAGTAAAGGTATTTTATACAATATTACAGAAAGTCTGCATTGTTAGCTCATTATAACAAGACAACCAAACCATATCTATAGTTGCAGTTAAATAATGCTTGTGCTAAGTGGTAAATTATTTTTATAGTTTGAGATAAATGTTATGTTGATTCAGTTGATAATAGCTGCTTAGTCAGTAACATTTTGTATCCAATGTCCATTTTGCAAGTCATTTTTTTTTCAATACCTAATTCATAATAATTGGTATCTTTATTTGTGTTATGAAGTACACATTGAAAAATAATAACATATCTGCAAAAAATAGCATATAGAACATGAAAAAGTGAAGTATTATCCTATGTATTTTACCTTATTGCTTAAAAATTCGGAGCTCACTGAGATTAACAGTATTTTTTGTAAAAAATAACATAGAAGCATCACGTGCTAAATAGTTAGCTGTTGGTACTTCCTTTTACAGCTTGACCCAAACTATTTGTGAAAATCTTAGGTGAAAATAGTTTATAATACAATACAAGACTTATTAGTTGGGTTATGTATTGTTGAAATAAACTTTGACAGACCCTGCTGACCAATTCGAATTCAGTTTGACATTTGCATGAGGTACCTAGTAATGTAGATAAAGATATAAATGTAGAATAGTTTAGGCTGTTGCAATTTGAAACTAGTTCATAGCTAACTGCTATCTGCTACATTCATAACTCTAATACTAAGTACTATATTGGATTACTTTTGTCACTGTTAACACTACTAAATTACTAGAAAAGGTTAAAATATTTGAAAAGATAGTGTGTGGAACTGTCTAATAATTGTTTCTACATTACAGCAGATTATCCTTTTGCATAAGGTTTAAAAAGAAACACAGTGGTATAATTATTAAGAGCTATGGCGGCACAAAGCTAGGCAGTATGTGATTGTCATGCAAATTAAATGCATCTCGAATGTTTGGAGTTTAGTATTTAAAAAAACAAGTCTTTGAACAGGTGTTTTTGGCAAGTTGTATATTCAAACTCGCAATATATTCAACTTTGGACTTGATTAGCACGTTAATTGCTCCTGTTAAATATATGTTGGAAATCGATTTAAATAAAATAGCAGTACTGAAATTCATACCTTGGAATCATACAAAACTTTGGCTTTAGTTGGGTCAGGTTCATAACACAAAACTCTTTCTCCTTCAGAAAATTTTCGATTTATGCCTCTAGTTGAAACCATCTTCTAACAAAAATATAAAGAAAAAAGTCACAGTTGGAACGAAATTCCTAATTTGAACATTTTTATAACCATCACAATCATAATAGCGGTTAGGGACCGCTTTGTTGTTTATGGAATCGTAATTCCGCCATTTTTATTGATTATGATTACGATGAGCGGATTCTGCGCATGTGCAAAATAGGAAGCTTGAGATTGGGAGTGTATACCAAACCGAATTTGTATGGAGTGCCGAACGGCCATTGCGAACGGCAAATGGGTTACATAAAAATTGTATTTCCGAATTATCCTACTTTTATTTTACTAACATATTGCAAGTGCGCCATTCAACTATAAAATAGCTTCTTCTTTTTCTTATATCTTTTTGGCTTCTGCGCGCGTGCACAATTAGTCAGCTCATTAAATAAAATAGTTTGAGTGATCTATCACGAGGACAGTGAGACAAGTATTTTACGATTTAAGTTTTAAATTTTAAACTATTAATAATTCTGAGATTCATGTTTCTTACCATGGCCGACTCTACACGGCGGGAGCCTTAGATGTGGCAACGTGGCTTAGCTGTCAAATAGGGGGCCTATAGTTTCAGAATAATTATTACATTTTATATGTATTAGAGTTCATCTCGGTTAATAAATTAAGAAAAATACTTTTTAGAACTACTACTACTACTAATACCACTTACATATGATGTCTGGTTCATCGTAGTCAAACACTACAAAATAACAATAAACGCAACCTGTTTCCTGCTGCCACTTCCACTGCCACTTAAATGAACACTCAATTTACTTTGTAAATTGTCACTTGAGCTAGAAAAATTCACTATTAGGTCACTGTGAAGCCATTCTTGTTGGTCTTGATTTCCCTTTCACTATCAAATAATTTCGTAGGTATGCCCCAGGTCATGCCTAGATGAGTTCTATTAACTGTATTTTTCTGTGATATTTGGGAGGTCCAGAAAACATTGAGGTACCACATTGTGCTTTAAAATAGGTCTTATCCTTTGAAATGTTTGTAAATTATTGTCTTTATCCTTATAAATATAACCAGCCCTTCCGAGGAATACCTTTCACCCACTTCTGTTTATGTCCCTTATTGGACGCACAATTGCTAGTGCAACCTGGTACTACACACTTTGCAGGCATCTTTTTATCTTTATAGTTTCATTTGTGCAGGTAGATAAGTAGAAACCCATTAAAAATCACCTTGCAATGTTCTTTTCAATCTGGAATAAGGTTATGTTGGGCCATGGTTTGGTAGTCCTCTACCCATGCCTCTACTGGGCTGCAACCTGGTACTACACGCTTTGCAGGCATCTTTTTATCTTTATAGTTTCGTTTGTGCAGGTAAATAAGTAGAAACCCATTAAAAATCACCTTGCAACGTTCTTTTTAATCTGGAATAAGGTGATGTTGGGCCATGGTTTGGTAGTCCTCGACTGGGCTGCAACCTAGTACTACACGCTTTGCAGGCATCTTGTTATCTTTATAGTTTCGTTTGTGCAGGTAAATAATTAGAAACACATTAATAATCACCTTCCAACCATATTTTCTGCACTTGGAAGAATACACATGACATAACAACTAACAACAAATGCAAACTCGGCCCCCAGATTCAGTGTTGCCATATTTCATGCTCCGGCCTAGTGAGTACAGTCGGCCATGAACCAGCCCTTATGAGAAATACCTTTCACCCACTTCTGTTTATGTCCTTCATTGGAAGCACTAATTGCTAGTGCAACCTGGTACTACACACTTTGCAGGCATCTTTTTATCTTTATAGTTTCGTTTGTGCAGGTAAATAATTAGGAACACATTAAAAATCATCTTCCACTCTTCGTTGTTACTCTGGAAGGTTATGTGGTATGTCCTTGTTTGGAAGCACAATTGCTATTGCAACCTGGTACTACACACTTTGCAGGCATCTTTTTATCTTTATAGTTTCGTTTGTGCAGGTAAATAATTAGAAACACATTAAAAATCACCTTCCACTCTTCGTTGTTACTCTGGAAGGTTATGTTGGTATGTCCTTGTTTAGAAGCAGAATTGCTATTGCAACCTGGTACTACACAACTTGCAGGCATCTTTTTATCTTTATAGTTTCGTTTGTGCAGGTAAATAATTAGAAACACATTAAAAATCACCTTCCAATCTTATTGTTTACTCTGGAAGAATTACACTAATGACACAAGCTCGGCTCCCGATTCAGTGTTGCCATATTTCAATGCTCCGGCCTAGTGAGTAAAGTCGGCCATGTTCTTACTCATTAAAGGTACGGTTTCCTAGGACTGTCGGCGGCGAACGACGGAACTGATAGCGGAGCGGAACCGAATGTCGGTCGACGGTCAAGTCAAGTCATTGTTGATTATCAGAGCGGTCCGTGGGACCTTAGCTCTTGTGTCATAGTATCAGTTCGTAGTCGGTCGACGGTATTCGGTCGCGGAGATGGAGCCTTAGAGCGTGCAGTTTCAAAAATTTGCGGTACAGTTTAGTCGAAGTTTGTTGGCCATGGAGGATACGTTAAAAAGAAACATATGTGTCTTACTGCTGCTCGAAGAAGAAGCAGAAGAAAATTATGTCCTATTGCCCTATATTATGCGAAATGTATTTGAAGAGAAGACAAGAAGGCACATTCAAATTGTTGATTGAGCCGCGGTTGTCTGACGATGATAACAAATTTGGATCTTTGGATTTGGAGCACTCATCTTTATTTACATACGATTCTCCGTTCCGCTGTCGGTTGAAATCAACCATCGACTGAATGGAACCGACGACCGAGACCGACAAACGGGCGCCGAAATTATCCGCGGAGGGCGACCGACTCTAGGAATCCACTGTCATTTAAAAACACACAACTAATTCCAGCGAACTTCGGTCGCGGTCGGTTTCGGCCGGCCGACACCTCTAGGAAACCGTACCTTTAACTATCATGGCGGCAATCTACCATTAAAAAAGTAGGTCTGGCAACTATGACACAAAATCACGTGACGTGTATAGACCTAGACATCTATTAGTAGTATAACAAACTATCTTATACATGAACAAACCTGCAGAAGAAAACTCTAGGGAATTTGAGTTGCATGACTGTTACTTGTCAAACTAAACACAAGACTGCACCACATACGAACGTTAGTAAAGTAAAAATGGATAAATTCGAATCATTGATATAGCCCGGTCCTTCCCAAAGTGATCGTTATGGACCCCCAGGGGTCTATGTCTATGACTATCTGCAAGGGGTCTACACAAGCGAAAAAAAAATTGGGGGTCCATGAAATGAAAATGGAGGTCCACGAAACTGGAACTCAACATACACTGATGGTACCTAACAAAGAAAAAGAAAGCCTGGACATCATTAGCCAAAGAGATTTAAGATTAAACCCCACAAACTTGACGCAAAACGTTGATAACTTATTATTAAAGCATCAGGTTCATCCTTCCCACTAAAAAAATTTACTTATTGTTTAGTTTATTTTATGTTTATCTTAGTTGCATATGTAACAAATACAACATTTTATTTTGAATAGTTTTAATTTAGATGCATTTAATAAATGTATGAAACTTAACATGTGTTTTTACTTAAAGTTTTCAACACTAAGCTTCACTACCGTTAGAAATTTACAAAAAATCAATATCTGGTAAGTAGGGATCTATCCAAAAACAAAAAACATAGACAGGGGTCTACGACACAAACATGTTTGGGAACCTCTGAATAGCCTATAAAGTTGCTGTTTGTATAGTTTGAAGTTTGCCAAAATAATGGATGTCTTGTGTCATCATAATAGCTGCATTCGTTTAGCAAGTTAACTTTTTTTACCAAGCTTTCTTTGGTGCGGCAGTTGAGGCACAATAATTTGGCTGTATTCAGCATATAGGAGTATCCAGTGGCTATAAAAGGAGGCTACAAACTTGATTTTTACAGATAAGGTTTCTTATTATTTTACTGTTTTTTTATTATTTCTTTGAACCCAATGCATAATGAATATATTCGTATAGGTATATGGTATATAAAATATGCTAGAGCGGCTACCCTTATGTATTAATGTGTTGATACTTGTTTACAGGTGATTCAGAATTAAAATTGCTCAAATCGTGAACAAGAAATTAACCAATTAGATGTTTGCAATAATAAACACATTCATACATTGATTTACCAAAGAACAGTTTTCAGAAAAGTGTTTATTTGTCATAAATAAAACATAAATAGTATTAACATTTTTGGTTTGTTAAAAACATAATTATACAAAATGAACTAGAGGAGTTGTACATTATTTTCCTACTTAGAAATATAAAATAAAGACACATTCTTTCAATACAAATACTGAACAGTTAATCTTACAAAACATAAGAAAATAAATTTTACAATATAGAAATCAACTTTTGGTAGATATACATAGCAGAATTGTACTACACTAAGAAACAATATTTGCAATGGAAAACCCGATGTCAGAAACAAAACTAAATAACTGAATAGTTTATTCTTAAAGCAAAACAAGAGCTGCCTACTTGCATTGTCTGTTTTTTATTTCAACTGGTATCAAATTAAAGCGTTTGTATTTGTAATACCGCATATTAAAATAATATATATCCATATAGTTATATGACTTTTTCATCCACGAGATCTTCATCGTATCGTCAGTATTCATAGAAAATATGTTCTTAGCGAACACACGTAATATAATGAAAACGAATTAGTATTTAAACTATTAGATCTTCATGAAGGGGTGCACTGTCAATAAAGGATAACCATTTCAACCAATTAAAAGATTCCTTGAAATACAAGTCATCTTATACCTACTAGTATTTATGCTTTCCAATTAGGTAAAAGCTGGACAACACATGCACCCACATAAAAAGTACAAAAACGGATAAAGCTGCACTCCCTTTGTCCTGAAATATGCCAGTCTGTATTTTCAAATGTTGAGTAACTTTAAGGCTTTGTAATTTTTCTTAGAATATGGGTTCTCGATCAACTAATAAATATTTCAGAACATAACATAGAACTTCGATTTATGAAAAACAGAAGATTTTTTCGTAAAAATAACGATATTAGATGGACTAATTTTGGGTTGGGACGAACTGAAAAAGAGCCACAATCAACAGGAAGATCAACAATTATTTTAATAAAAACTACGACGATTTTGGCATCAAGAATTATAATCAGCCGATCTTGCAGAATTAGGAATCTCAAGTCACGTATGAAAGAAAAAATGAATAAAAAACATTTTTTTTTTAAACAAAGCTAATGGAATCAGTACAACTTCTTTGTAAAATCTGACATTTATTTCTGGACGGGAAAAACACATCAAGAATTTTTCTAAATAGTGGGAGTAGTATATTGAGAAAAAATGCAACATTTGAGTAGGTAAAGATGGCAATAACGTCATTATTGTTTTCCTCTGTGCACTAAACAATGTTTGGGAAGTTGCATCGGTTACTGGTTCATTGGCATCGAGTTTTTTTTAAGGTGTATCTTCTAGAGTCGTGAAATCATACGCAGTGTTGTCCTATAAATATTTTGGAAAAATCAGTGGCCATGAAAATTTAAGTGGTTTCCCCTACATTCTTAAGGCCGCTGTGTTTGCTGTGCCTTAAATATGTAATGTAAGTGCCATCTACTCCTCTGCCTACAACTTTGTGGAGCCTGTTTTGACCTGTTGCTATCAGCTGTACATTTCTAATGCGAAAGTTTACCAACTGCACCTGTCTTCTGTCTTTCAGACATTATAAAAATTAAAATTAATTTCACTGAACTATCAACTTAACCTGAATATCTTAAAATATCTGACATTGGGTTTTCACGCGGATATATTGTTCAAATACTTTAGGCACGTTCATTCATTGTTATAGTTTAGTATGGATTGAGTATCCAACGTATCTCCCGTCAATAGCACATTATCAGTAGGGTCTGTTGAGATGTATCCAGAGTTATGGCTGAATGGGAAGAAACTGTTTACTTTTTTAATTAGATCCAAATACTCATCCTTGTTTTTACTCAATTTTCCATTGGTATCTCCGTTCCCTTGCTGCGTTTGAAGTATTTCAGCTACCAGATATCTTAAAAAATAAAAACTAAATCAGGAACCTAGAGAAGCACCTCCCAAATAACTTGTGAAATGGACAAACACTATGGCAGGCATGCAAAATAAAGGTCACTTAAAAAAAAGTATGACAGGCAAACATAAGGTGACAGAATTATAAGTTGCCTTATGTCTGGCTTTACCCTTTCTTGCTCTTCATATCACATATCACCTTTCATTTAGCAGAATTCAGGCTGAACACATTTATTTTGATTATAGGAAAAATAAATACTTCATAATACAGGGTGGGGCATAAAAACCAAGTGTTTTTGGTTTGAGTAGTACCTCGTAACTATGTTTATCAATGGTAGTAATCATACATTAGAAAAGGGAGGAGCGCGCGGTTTATTACAATCTATTCCTTGACTCAAACCATTTCACTATCTTACTTGCCACTTGCCATCATGGAGCGGTAGACGTTAGAACAACGCGTGGCATATAGCGTGGCATCATTGGCCCATATTTTTTTGGAGAAAATGGGGTCACCCATACCTGAATTGCAAAGAAGAGGTGTGGATATCAAAGATTTGTGGTTCCAGCAAGATGGGGCCACGGCACACACCGCCAGAGCATCCATGGCTGTTCTTCGCCACCTGTTTCCAAATCGTTCAATTTCAAGGTTTGGTGGCATTTCATGACCTCCTCGATCTCCCGACTTATCAATTTGTGATTTTTTCTATGGGGGTAAGTCAAGTCACGTGTTTAAAGGTCCAAGCCCCGTACGTTAGACGCAGAGAAGGAAGCGATTCGCCATGGAATCTCTCAAAAATCAACAGAGACATGCTGGAAACAGTGGAGTGCAATTTTCGTGAACGGCTGCATCATATGCCAGATGTAATTTTTGCACTTAGATATTTCAAAATGGTATATTATCAGCTATATTCTACTACCAATAATTTTTTTTAGAGTAAGAACTAATAATTTTATGATTGTGTCAAAAACACTTGGTTTTTATGCCCCGCCCTGTATAAAAGTAAAAAAAACGAACAAAAATTAAAGATCGATGATGCCTCTTTGATAAATTCATTTAAATATATAGCAAGTAATTTGAATGTTATTTCTAAAACATTCTTCCACTTTCCACTTCGTCTTGAACACACACATCTCAAAAAGTTCAATCTTTATAACAAGCTAGAAGAAATATCATAAAAAATATGTAATCTATAAAGTGACGGTCATGTCACGTACATCTAAAGCCGCAGTTACATATTCGCACGAACTGTGAGCCGAATCGCGAAGCGAGAATGCGTAATCACCTCGCTCGTCATTCGCCTCGCCTCTCGCCTTGTGGTTCGTGAGCTCGCGTCGGAAGCGGTCTTTTGGACACGAGTCAAAGGGACGTAGTGACGAACCGACGAGGCGAACTTATCGTTTACACATTCACTGGTAGGGCAATGACAGTTCCGTCTTCAATACGTGTATTCATAGTTGTTATCTAAAGAAAAAAAATGGAGTGGAATAACGCTGAAGTATTTCAATTTTTGGAACTCTATCACGGAGAGAGTGTTATTTGGAATCCCAAGAATCCATTACACAGAAACAAGAAAAAAGTTCACAATGCGTGGACTCGAATATCGTTGAGTTTGAATGTACCAGTTAATAAATTGAAGCATTGATTAACGTATTGTATAGGATACGTTAATCAATGATTGAAGGCAAAAAAGAATTCATTGATGGCAACGTGACGTCGTCTTTTTTCAACTTTTTTACGGAGAGCCTGTAGATACTTGTCAATACTCAGCAAATGCAGTGTGGATGCTACTACAACTTCCAGGTCAGCCATAGCAAGGAGAAGCGCGACTGCGAATGTGAAAATACGTTGTTCGTTTTCCAAGTACGATGTGCGAATGCATTCGCAAGTGACGAGGTGAAACGCGAGTGCGAATGTGTAAATGCAGTGTAACAGTAACGTTAAGAAGTTTTAAACATATAATACCCTAAAGACATTTATTATAATAATTAATTGGAACTTGAGAAGTGTACAAGAATAAAAATTACATAGTGTGGTGATTCGGAACGCGCTCCTGGCTGCCATACGTTAGAGCTCACCTTTAGCTGTCAGGCTGCCAACGTTTGACCTTAACGGCAGTGACAGATGATAGAAGGGAAATCGATTAAAACTTGTTATAATATAAGTGTATGAGTGTAGTCATTTGATGAAGTCCAGATAAGTAATTTATTTGATTATTACTACATTATATTTTGTTCAGATATTTTGCTATTTATCAGATCATGAGTGACTTTTCATAGATGAAATAATTCCATTTTAATTTTCATTCTGTGACTCAAAGCTACAGTTTTGTGATGCTATTTGTTTGTTTCGTCACTTGAATAAAGTAGTGGGTCGTGGTAATGGTTGCCAAAGTTTGTTTATTAATTACGAGAGGGGATTGTTTTTGAAAAACGCAATAAGCTGGAGACCAAATTTTACACAAGGCATTTTGGAGTCTTTTTCACGAATATTTGCAGGTATGTTGTTTTTTGAGTTTGTATTATTAACTAATGTAATCTGGCTACGATATCTAAGTGTTTGACAACGTATACTATACATCCGGGTTTTTAAGAGGACTTTATATGGTGTTGGGTCTCTGATTTACGTCTAGTCTAGGTATTATGTCCTGAGGGATTGCAGGCTGATGGTGAACAGAGACAACTCTGTCTTATTTAGGTGTATCTATTTCAACCTTTACTGATTCTCTTTATGTATATACGATATTTATTTTATGATTGTGGAAACCAAGGTGACTATCCCCGGGACGGCTTATCACTTACCGTAGGTGGAAGTGGGTTATGCTCACGCGTTCACGCGAACCATACGTTTCCTCTAACCAGCCCTTTTATATGTTGTTTATTGTTTATATTTATTTATTGATCTATTTATGCGCTTAGATACCATGCTTGCTATGCTGTTATGCTTGCTATGCTGCTATGCTTGCGATACTATACTTATATTCTATATACCCTATCCCATTTACGTCCTTTATTTACTCCTTTATGTGTTGTGTTTATAACCATTTCTTTATTATACAATATCAATAACAAGAGCTAGTTTACCACTATTATTAAGACATTTTTGAATCGTATATTTCAACATATCAATATAAATGCTTCAACAGTAAGATATATGAAATACAAAGCACTCATGATTTGATAAATAAAAGAATCAAATAATAAAACCATACCATAAACACTCAGCACTCATGATTAAAAAATACAAAACAAATGTTAAGAAACAAATAATAAAAAAACCATATCGTAACATTTCTGTGTTTTGATTTCATTCTCTCTGAGTTGGTACACATGCATGCTAAGAAAATCAGGTTACCATGGGCACACAAACAACATTGGGTTCTAAATTCCACCACTAGACGTCTTGATCACGTTGGCTATTTCTAAATTTGGTATCGGTTTTGACAGTGACCTATTGCTCACTACAACAGCTTAGGGCCGGTCGTACAAATGGCGGTTTAACACAAGCTATGTTAAACCTAAGCTTGACTTAGCTTAGGCTTAAAGTTGACATCAATTGCTACTGACTGTTATAATGGACTAGTATCATGAAGTTTAAAGTAGCATTTTAGTATGCAGGGGGTTGTATGGCATACAAAAATAGTCGCAAAGGAGCGATCAGTTACTTTTTTGAACATTAAATACCTTAATAAAATGGTTTTGAAATCCAGGAACTAAAATTTAAATGCAGCCAATAGTTACAAAGCGCGGTTTTGATCGAGCGGTCAGTGTTGCCAAACATATCCTGATTTCAAGGCTCCATGGTAGACAAAAGGTTAGGTGGCATCACTTTGCCTATTGTATGTAAGTGGTTTTCGTTGAAGATCATTTTGTGTTAAATTCTGATGGCGTCCTTATCAGTTAATTGCGATTTTCCCATATATACGAAAAGCATATCAATTTGCCAAAATAACGGCCTCACTAACACATAAAAATGAGCTCTCTTAATTTCATAAATGGGAGGTTTCAGACGTATTATTCCAACTAGATTTTACTACTGTGCAAAACGTAGAACAAACGCAGAACTATGTCAGACTGCCATTCGTCACGGTGATTAAGATTTGACGCTTAATGACCTATGAATCTGTTGTAAATCGTTAAATATACGACTTTCTCGTTCTACTGTTCCTAATCTGTGGTTCCTACCGCGTTTGAGTTTTATGTTTTCGTTTTTCGTTATGCTGTTCTTTTGTCGCTGGTGGTTGTGATCTTCGTTTCGTTTCATATAGGAAAAAAGGCGGACTGTTGATCATATATTGACAGCATAGAACAAATGGTGCTGTCATCACACAAGTGCACAATTGTGATGTTTTGTGGAGATGACAGAACATTTATTTGCATTGTGATTTGTGATTTCGATCAACTTCAGTTAACCTCATCTAGTTTCATGTAATAGCAACTTCTAAACTGTCTTTCCATTTACCGGTGGTCTAGCATGAACGGGTTCCTGTCAAATAGATCACGAACATTTTCACGAGAAGCAAAAAGGTATAGGCTATTTTTTTGTGATTATTGGTGAAAAGGACAGACCAAGTGGTTTGGTGATTAGTTTCAAAGTGCTTTGTATGATTATTCGTGGAGACTTTTTCCCTGCTTCCACTTAGTAGTCGGCATTACGTGGCAACGTAGCACATCTCTACATCTTCTGATTGGCTTAAGCTAAATTCAGATGCACACGACATCCGACAGTACGAAACTACTCCTGTTGGTTGAAATATTCAAGTGGATTGGCGCCAAACTAAATGTCAGATGATTTGTACTATTTTATACGACGGTCGGATAAGTTGAAAATATTTTAACTTTTTATCCGATGTCGTATGTAATTTGACAACTGACAATCTCCATGAATTTGTATTTGAAAAAGGTAATTCAGCGAGTGCAATACGTGCATTCAATAAATATTTTACTTTTGTCCCTTTTATGGATGAAAATGAAGAAAAGAGGAAGAAAGCGTAGATTTTGGGTTCGAGACATATTTATTCAAAAACAGGAAGAAGCAGGAGCGTACCATAATATGTTGCAGGAGATGAAGCTAACTGGCATAGAAAAATGTTTTCTCTATTTACAAATACCAAGTAGTGCCTTTAAATCGTTGCTTGAAATTATTGGTCCACAGCTGACTAAAACTTGAGTATTCGCGAATCTATTGCTTATGGGTAAAGACGTGCTTTAACTTTAAACATACTTGGATCATCAAATCATATTAATCATCAAATATATTCTCCATCGGTTAACTGTAGTCAACCGTGCACAGTGGTGAAATATTGGTAAGAAATCGAGGTATGTGGTGGATTGGATTTCATTTCTAACAACCATAAATCACATATTATTTAGAAATTTAAATGGTTTTGACAGAACCTCGGCAACTTTTTTTTTCCCCCAGGAGCCGTCCGACATTGCTGTCCCCGTCAATACTTAAGCCTTAAGGCCTATTGTATTATTGCTCCTCTCTTTTACAGTATCCACTCCAGCAATCTGGATCCCTGCATAAGTTTATGCAGTTTACCTACTGGTCCTGGTGCTGAGCCGTACTCCATTGGTTCTAGCTTGGTCTTCCCAAAGAGCTGTTGTCTCTTGTGATCTAGCGCTTCGCACTCACAGAGCACATGTAGGGCTGACTCGGTTCCTCTTCCACACAATCTACAGTTGAGGTCTCCATTGTAGAGTCCCATTTTATTCAGGTGTTCCTTCAGGCCACAATGTCCTGTGAGGAGACCCGTCGTTATTCGGAGCTGATTTCTACTCAAGGAGAGCAGTGTTTCAGCTATCTTCTTGCATGGAGCTTTAATGAATGTTTTTCCATGAACACATCCTGGCAACAAGTTCCACTGCTCCTTGTGCTGATGTTTCACCCATTCTCCCACCTGGTGTCTGATTGTGCTTTTAGGCACCCCCAGGGCGGGTTCTGCTCCAATGTATAGGGCAGACGAGCCTAGTCTTGCTAGCTCGTCCGCTCTTTCATTGCCTCATACCTGAGTGTCCAGGCACCCACTCCAAAGTTACTTTGTTGTGTTCTGCCAGTCTTCCCAGTTCCTGTAAGCATTCCCAGACTAGAGCAGACGTAACTTTGGGCGCTTCTAGTGCCCTAAGTGTAGCCTGACTGTCTGTAAGTATTGCGATCCTCTTGTTTCTGTAGGATCGTTCATTATTGATCCTTGCACATTGCAGGATGGCGTACACCTCTGACTGAAATACCGAAGCGTATTTTCCTAGCGGAATGCTCTGTCTAGTTCCTCTTCCAAAGATTCCCGCTCCTGTGCCTTGCTCGGTCTTTGATCCATCTGTGTACCAGACTATTTCCCGATGCAGGTTGTTTACTTCACAGAGTTCTCGATCTCTTATTATAGTTTCGAATTTCTTGTTGAAGATGTATTTCGGAGTTATGTGGTCCTTTCTAGTATCCATTATGGTGTACCCCACATATTCTGCGATTTGGTTGTGTCCAAGATCCTTGTAAATTCCTCTTGGTAGGGTTTGTAGTCTAGAGTAGCCCATTCTCGCCTCACCCATTATTACAATTTGCAACGGCAACTTACATAGGTACCTACTGTAATGCTTGGGTTTTGCTTGTATTTTAAAAGGTACTTGTCGGGACGTAATTTATCAACGCTATACCTCGTTACCACAATTTATGGCACCAACTTCATGCGGATATCTAAGTGGTTTGGGCACTAGATGGAGAATTAGAGCACTGATTAGAGAATTTCATTCACAGCTTAACCATACCCTGATCTTAGTACAATTTGCGAACCTGTAGTGGGTTTATTGAGAGGGGCGCCTAACAATAATAATTTTGCTCAGTTTGTACTCATTTGGTGCCATCAACTTTGGTAACAAGGTATAGGTTTGGTTCAACGCTGATCTTTACTATTCATATTTTTCATAAAACTTCTTAGGTAGGCAACTCAACATTCATACATATAGTTAATAGGTTGCATACCCTTAGAGGTTGGTAACCAACTATGAAGATACAAATATGAAGATACAAATTCCCCAAATTTGTAACAAAATTTCGTACAAAAATTTCGGACCCATGTGAATGGATACATTTTAGATTATACGACAGAATCAGTGCGTCGTGTGTCGGATGTCCTGTGCATTTGAATTTGGCTTTATTTGATTTTCGTCCCGTAACGTCACGCGACTAGAAAAATTCAAATGTTTTTCTTATTTTCTCGCTATCCCAGGCTCAAAAAAAAATCGGGGAAAAAATGGAAAACTTCTCATGACATGCTATACCAAAAACAATGATAAACGAAAATCAAGATACTAGTCCATTATCTAAAAAAATAACCTATTCTGTCAGTTGTGACAGTTTGTGACAAAATCGGGCAACGGCCGATTCTGTATCTGTTCTTTTAGTTGAATTGTTTGTTAAAATAGACACAAATCTCTCCAATGAGTCTGGTGGCGGCTGTGAGCCAGCCGAGTCGATTTTAGGTTAGGGCCATTATAACACGTGCATTTCAGTATTTCCAATCTTTTTTAATCGTGATATTTGATAAAATATATTATTACATTTTCGATACAGTATAAGATGCGACATTCATCTTATTATTTAATTATAATATAGTTTCGAGTTTTGATTAAGAAGAAGCATTTAAATTAGAGATCCGTGGAAATGGCTCTCCTGGTTCTTGGGCTAGCTGATTGTGTGAAAAACGCAGAAGCCATGAGATAGAAGAAGAACAAATCTCTCCAATGTGAAATATAACCTAATAAAATGACAAGCAATTTGAAGGTTACTGCTTGACACAACATGTCATTTGTATATAAACCAGAGTTAAGCTTGGATTAAGCTACATCATTCGTCCTTTACGCTAAGCTCGCGTTAAGCTTGGAGTGAGGTGCTAAGCCAGCATTATACAATGGACGCTCTGCAACTTCAGTGGCTTAGCGGCTGCTCACGTTAAACCGAACTTAGCTTACATTGTACAACCGGCCTTTTACTCAAGTCACAACATTTATTATCAACATCAAGCCCAGAAATAGTTGATACCTTCAATATCCATCGTGCTGCATACATCTAGTAACACCGCTCATTCTCAAGTGCAATGATTGGAAATAAACAAAAATATTCAACAAAAAACCTTAAAAACTCATGAGCTACTTACCTACAGTAGAGATCAACTTGGGGTCTTCCGCCGTTCCTTATCTCAAGATCAGGCAACCAACGGAAGTAGCACTGTGACCATATCTCCAAGTTCGCGACTCCAGGATTTGGCTTCAACGGCTCAAGAAAAGTATCGTCGTACAGCGGATTGCAAAATAAGCTAATGTCTCGCTCCGAAAATTGTTCTCTCCAATCCCACACACTTCGAAGGACTAGAGGGGGATGAGCATTACCCGAACCCTGAATAATATGATTTATTTTTAATGGATTAGCCACCAATCAGTTGAAGTTAAAAAGGACTTAAGCTACGCGTGATTTTCAATCCACAAGGTAGCAAAATGTCTCCCGAAATAATATTTCTTATGGGCTGTAGCACTCACACTTCTAGAGAAGCTGAGTATACATTTTGGTTAGGTTGTTTTTTATCGTTTGTGTCAATAATATGTAATATATACAGGGTGGGCCAATAGTGCGTGGACGGAACATTGTGGGCTTACTAAAACATATTTTAGAAATCATTCACTTGATTATGGTAAGGACCTTGAGGGCTACTACGTAAAAATATTTTCACTTAAATTTTGACGGTTATTCAGGGTGATTCATAACAAACTTACATTTTTTTTAATGGAACCCCTTATATATCATTGCATATTTGGATTTCTTGTTGAATTCTAGTGTGACTTTATGTATCGTACATGGAACTTTAAATGAACCGTTTAAGCGCAAATCACCAATTTTTGGTATAAGTAGGTATCAGAAAAAAATTAAATATCGCAGCAATTATAAAACTTAGAAGGCCGATACTTTTCGGTACAACTAAGCACGAAATACGTCATCTTAGGTCAGACGGCTAAATTTGAATTCTTTTTGTATTTGGAGAAATCGGTAGATTAATTAAGGCAACTTCAATCACAGATAATTTGATTTTTTCAAATGGGAATACCTATTTTGGTTTATAGAATCAAATGTAAAATTTGATTACCTTTCTAACGATATAGGATTCTCAAGATCAATCTTTTTTGCGTGTAAGAAACCTAGCGGGCCATGAGAAATAAACAAATTGCTTACAACACATCAGCTCTAACCGGATACAACAGCGGCAAGATATCTAACGTCAATGAAAAGCTGGGGTGTGACAGAAGTGTTTTTCACAGTCTACTAGCTGTTGAGGTCTACTAGAGCTTGACAACTTTCGAAGGTATTAAAAATTGTCAAACGAAAGGAAAACTACCAGCGATTTTTGCTCATAATCTAACATTTTTAGAATGAAATTTCACATTTAATAAGATACAAAAATTAGTCATTTCCGTTCCGTTATCAAAAGCAAATATATCTCTAACTGGAGTATTCTGAGCATCTATTGAAATGATTGCTAGAATTTTTTCATGTATTTTTCTACAAACTAAATTATATTTTGCAATTCAAACAGACTGCAATTCAGGTTTCATTTTCCGTGATTTTGCTAATACCTACTGAAGAAGTTGAAGGGTTCCAGTCAGAGGTATCATTACTTTGACATGTTGCTCTAGTTATTTTGCATCTTTCCACTAAGTTTGCTGGTTTCTTCCATCTTAACGGGCTTTTGTTCATTTTTCATGGCCTGCTAGGTTGCTTACACGTAGAAAAATTGAAATACACAGATTTGATTGAAAAATTGAAATAAAATGAAAACTGAAAAGGATTGATATTGAGAACACTATATCGTTAGAAAGGTAATCAAATTCTACATTTGATTCTATAAACATAGACATACCTATATGAATAAATCAAGTTATCTGTGATTGAAGTTTCCTTAATTAATCTACTGGTTTCTCAAAGTACAAAAAGAATTCAAATTTAGCCGTCCGATCTAAGGTGACGCATTCCATGTTTAGTCGTACTGCAAAGTCACGGCCTTCTAAGTTTTATAATCGCTGCGATATTCAATTTTTTCCTGATAAACGACAAAATTTAAGTGAAAATATTGTTACGTTATAGCCCTCAAGTATCCCTACCATGATCAAGTGACAGAGTTCTGAAATATTTTTTAGTAAGCCCACAATCTCCCGCCACTCTTCATAGATTATCATGAAAAAGCAAAAACTCATCGGCCAGTATTATGCGAAAATATTGCAAGATTTGAGCAAATAAGTCAAGCAAAAACGGTCGTATTTGGTTAAGAAGTGTTCTTTCATCAAGATAATATACCAGCTATTAAAGCTGTTATTCTGTTTACTTTGATGTCAATGGCATCGACTGCTGTAGTCATTAGCCTCGTGTAGGCTTTGTTTTGGTTCCTGACGCTATTCCCGACGAACTATTACCCGAAAAATACTGACCAGCGATACTGACTAGCGATTAAAACATTGCTATACCTATTTGTCTAATTAACCTGATCCAAATCGTCTTACCTGTGCTGCCATATAACGGTGATGATGGCAATTGAACAGAAACGTCTCAAAAATTGAGACATGCGCCGAATCCCACAAGGTAGTCAAGTAAGTCTCGCCTATTTGGAACGCTGTAGGGAACTGCTGTATCAACTGCCATACACAATCCAAAAATAGCAAAAATATAGGGGACTGTTCTATTTCCTAAAAAAAAAATACAAAACATTTCAGTATACTAAATTTGTTTGGCGAATATTTCTGTCAGTGTTTGCATAATTTGTTTATTGAATTGGGATAACATCAATACCTTTTTTTTTACTTCAAAATAATTATTCTTTTGACGTAACAACAAAGAACTACAAAAGTCTTTATTGAAATTAGTTAAATAGCTACCAGTGCACTACACCGCAAAGAGTATTATTTTAACTCACCTTGCACAAGATATGGCCTAGCCTATTTGCAAATGGGTGACCCAAAGCAATCCATTCCTTTTGAATTAGAGACTGAAAGCCAAACTTAGTTCGAAAGAACGGATCCAACATTAGCTGTATTAAGCTAGATACTACACAGTTCAAGTCCTGGCCATTGCCTGTAAAATTGAACCCATGTCATAGTTGAATCAAATTCAATGTTTATAAAAAATACCCACCTTCTTGTAGCACAACTGTAGATCCCTCATTTGTTAAATGATCTGCTGCTTCTGATGCTTTACTTAGGCATATTGAAACATAAGATAACCATTTTGTACTATCTAATAAACCATAAAATTTAAAATCTTGACTTTTAAACAGCCTGAAAAAATACAATATTTTAGATCAAGCTATTTCAAATCAATAAAATATAAGAAGCACTTTATCTGCTCCCATTAAGTTAGACAGCCATTACGAAACTACTTCTGAACAGGTTATACAACCTATAAACAAACTGCGTGAATTATTTTCGATACCTCACGGTCCAACCGCTGGTTATGAAAACCGTGTACTGGATACTAGTACGGATCTCTTATAGCTACTTTAGTCTGCCAAAAATCGATCAAATTTGTGACCTTGAAAAAATCCGTGTAGAAATTGACAGAAAGCATCCTACAATTTATTGTCATTTATAAATACTTGTAATCTGATCGTCAGTCAAGACCTGCCATTAAGGGCCCCACTCACCTCGTTCTTCTCCGCCGTTTTTAACCGACGGTTAAGAACGTTGACTGATACGTCCACACACAACAGTTTTTTTCCGCACCAGTTTATCACGATGGACCGTACGCGTACGTGCTTGTTTGCAGTGGCAGCGGCTTTGGCAGTCGAAAAAAATCGCGAAAAAAGAAAAACCCGAAGAAAGTGGACTGAAGACTGGCTACTTAAACGCAGTGCACTGCCACATACAAATTTACTGGAGGAGCTAAGATTGGAGCTTGGCGATTGGCACAATTACTTGAGGATGGACGAGGATACGTATCGGAAACTGCTAAAACTAGTGACACCATTATTTGAGAGACGTGATACCCATTTATGTGAATGCATCAGTTCTCACGAACGCCTAACAGCTATTCTGCGATTTCTGGCAACTGGCCGCAGCTACGAGGTTCTGAAGTTTTAGGTTATTACCTCACCGCACTAGGACGCATAATACCCGAAACCTGCTATGCTTTATATACTGTCATAGTAATAGAGGTGCGGTTTGTATGTATCCTCCGATCCAATACCTGATTTCAAAGAGTCTTTCACTTTTTTCAATTCCTTTCGGAATACAGGGAATCAATTTTTCGATTTATTGTTTTTTGTGATTCGCTCATGATACTCCACCGCGAGGAAATCATCTATAAAGTTCGATAAACACTAATAAGAAATCTGTGTTCCACTGCCTAATATTTGACATTTTTATTATCACCAGTTGCAATAATTAACAAAAAAAATGCTGAACGTCACTGCCACTGATAAATGCCGACCAGTCACACTGTTGAGAGCACACAGCTCATTTTTACTCGAAAGATTGGCACAATAACCGACGGAAATCAAACCTTGCCTGACATTTTGGAACGACACGGGCATAAACGACGTTCTTGCCCATACACCTCGTTTTTGTGACATTTTTACCCTGACGTTTTTAACCGTCGGTTAAAAACGGCGGAGAAGAACGAGGTGAGTGGGGCCCTTCACGAAGCTGGTATTGCCGGCAAACTCAAATATCCCTAGAATTCCCCAAAAATTTTCAATAAATGAGAACATGTTCTAATGTGTCAATTTCTTCACGAATTTCTTCGTCACAAATTTGATTGATTTCTTGACCGTGTAAACTGAATGTTAGAAACGCATAGGATTAAATAGACGCTATAATAACTGCATATGTCGCTATGAAACCTCAAATGCTAATTCGAACGGTAACAGCATTTACTTTAGTGACAGAAAGTGAGGTTAAGCTGTCAATATTGTGTAATTATTATGTATTTAAATCGTACTATTCATAGCTTCTGTCGTAGATAAAGTATAGTAGTCAACTCGCGGTAATAGTAGTAACTCACTTGTTGATTTCCAAACTCAAACTTCAACTGGACAACTGCATGAGTTATTACAGTCACTACCGCTCATTGAACAATATACTATTATTTTGTAGATAATCCAAATAGATGTCATAATCAATAGACCTAGTAAAGTTATTAGTCGTTGCAATTTGACTCCTAAATCTCACTTATTATTTATCTTTATTTCAAATTGATAAGTAAATTTAAATAGAAAAAAAAGATAATATGTGAAAGTATTATTGTTAGGATTATTGTCTAACAGTTCATTATTATGTGTAAACTTCTTTTAACTATATGTATTATCTTTTTGAATCATTTATTAGGATTTGAAAGCTTTCAACTACTTCATATATTAAATATGATCATTTCTTCACTTAGGTGGTTTATTGTGTATTATTTGTTATATTATTATATTAACCATGAACTTGAAATCACTTTTGTGATAAAAAAATGTAAAGCAGATGCAAAGTTCTATTTGCCAGTCACTTGCAATAAAAAATCTTTGAGATATTTACCTTTTACTATCAGGGGTACATAATTCTCTAAATTTATTGAAACTATTACTTATGTCTTTTGGAGATGGCAAAGATAAATCAATTATATGTGGAGGTTTCTTATCTGGATGGCTTTTCCTAATATGTTCAAGTAACTTATTCTCTTCAGTACGATCTGTTATAGTAGGTAGAAGATCTGCCATCCTGACTAGTGCAGCACCTTTGGATGTTCCCCACACCTAGGATAATAAGAATAATAATTTATTTATCATGGATTTGGTACGATTTACTCTCAAGTGAATAATGGAAACTCATAAAATTAGTTGGCCCTAACATTTTTTTTTAGTGACATAATTTCAAATGAAAATTTTGAGAACAGTTATTAATGTTCAATTTTCATAACTATATATACTGTTGATGTATGATGTCACTGACAATGCAAATAGTCAGGGAATCAACCAGTACCCCAAGTAGCACAATTTAGCTACAGCAAAGTATGTAGGTTCTC
Organism: Callosobruchus maculatus; assembly: GCA_951848785.1. NCBI lineage: Eukaryota > Metazoa > Arthropoda > Insecta > Coleoptera > Chrysomelidae > Callosobruchus > Callosobruchus maculatus. The sequence continues at coordinate 8,439,402 of CATOUR010000100.1, forward strand.
TATAGATAAACAGTTTTTGGTTTACACACCATTGAACATTATGATAATCACACACAACAAACCTTGAAAAGTAGTATGAATATTGAATAATTTAATTTTGCCAAATTCCATCATAGGACATTCCTTTACAAAATCCCTAGCATTAACAGAACAGTTAAAAAATAATGGTGCAGTAATATTGCCTAAAGCCTAAAGTCCTTCAAGGATTTGTTTAAAGATTAAATTAATAATATATGTACATATAACTTTTATTATCCAGAAAAGCCAGAAAAACAATATGTCAATGCAGTTTCACCTTTGAAACTGGAATTATACAGGGTGAGTCCTAAGTTGATCCTTTATTTCAACTGTGTATGTGTGATGCTAAAATAAACAACTTTTTCAAATAACATTTTTCCGAAAAGTTAACAATAAGCAAGATACAGAATCAAAAAAATTAAATCTGGGCTCATGCCCTAGTCTGTTTATGTTTAGTTTTTTGCTTGGATTTTTATCTTATCGATCAGGCATTGAACTTGTCAATTAGTGCACTAGTTACTTTCAGTTAATTTTAAATTGGTAGATCCTAAAAGTTGTTTCAAAATAATGCGCCACTTTTGGGATTTATCAACAAAAAGTGACTAGCGCTATAGGTACAATGCCTAATTGATTTGACAAAAATCCGAGCAATATACTAAATATAAGCAGACTAGATACGTCTTGGTACAGACGCCCAAACATACATTTTTTATGCTGTATCCCACTTGCTTTTCAGTTTTCTGAAAAACGTTGTTTAAAAAGTTGTTTATTTCAGTGTCTTCTATACACAATTATAATCATAATCATAGAACTTTATTGCCCAACAGATTTACATTCCTTAACAGGGCAATACTTACAAAATATTATATAATCACAATGGAACAAGTGTTAATCTACAGCAGTAATCTTTTAGCGGTCATCTTTCACTCAGAAATGGTACAATTGAAAATATCACAATGCTTAGAAATACTATTATAATTTGAACACATCACTGTTATTGGCGATTTTAGTAATAAGGTTGAAATAGTTGAAATAACAGTAAAAAAAAGTATCAACTTAAGACTTACCCTGTATACATAATTATAATAGGAACCTACCATCAATAATATTATATCATATTTAAGAACTAGTTTAAAGAACATCTTCTGCACACAAGTCGTTTTATTTTGTACATTACATATTAAAATATGATACTATTAATAACTTACCCAAATGGGAAAAAATCGATTTCTAAACTTTTCTATAGCTTCAGTTATCAGGCTGTCTGTAACAGACTGAGGTACTATTATAGTCTCAATTAATAATGGAGACGTCTGATAGTTAAAGTTTACTTGAGATATTCGCCAATTAAGGCATTTTGTTCGTTTCAGCTCCTTCTCCCAATCTGCCTTATTGAGAAAAAGGCGGGCCTCTTTTGATATTGAATTACTTACATAAGGTTCCCTAAAATATGGTGAGACATGTAATTAAAAAAAATTCATAATAATGTATTACAAATATCAGCATCAAAAGATTTGTTCATTCATTGGGCTGATGATCAAAAATACACAATTTTCACATTTTATAATATTTCTAACTCTTAAAAGATTTTTGAATTTCCTATTTTAGTACTTTTATGCTGTTACCTTACCTAGGTATTTGGAAATCTTAATCAGCAAAGAATACTGTGTAGCAAATAATGATCTAATTCTACTGAGCTAGAAAATAATGCATAACACTTAGACAGTGTATTATCAACATTGGGCGATTGTTTTGATCATAGGCATAGTTAAGTCCCTGAATCTAGGGGGGCTTAAGTCCCTGGATGATGTGGGGAGCTTAAGTCCTAGCCCTAGATATAATAAGCTTAATAGAATTAATTATTTTAGATTTTTTGGGGGGCTAATTTCATTCTTGGGGGGCTAAGCCCCCCCGAGCCCCCACCTAACTACGCCTATGGTTTTGATATTCTAGAATTTTAACTTTTCTACCAGGTTAGTAACTAAAACAAAAGTATTTTGAAAAAATTAATGTAATATGATTTTATTATTTTCCCAATTATTCCTTTCATTGGCCAAAATAGCTAACATTTTCATCAACAAAAGTATAAATATTTGTGCCATAATCTGAATATTATATTAATAACTTATTGGTATCTGGTTCAGGTAAGCCAGTAAGCAGCACTTCAGTTAAGAGGCATCTATTATCCCTCAATGACCCTCATTATTAAATAAATTGCAACAACACATTTTGATATAAAGTATGCATAAAAATATTAACTTATACTTACTTATAATCATAAGCAAACAGCAGAGTATGTCTTTTTGGATATGCATGATGCAGTAAAGCATTCACTATATTTTTACCACTATCTTTATCACTCATTTTAAAGCTAAACTCTAAGCACTTCATATTCTGAAAATTGAGATACAAAAAATAAACAAAATTTTATTTAAAAGATGATAATAATTATAGAAATGCAGAAGTAGTGAGTAATACAAAGAATAATGTGCAGTTAAACTTAATTTTAATAAAATAGTATAGAAATATGAAAGTAAAGTCTATCTGAAATATTAGTGATTTTTATTAGGGGCTTAGGGGAAATCAGTAGAAAAAACCCCATTCCTAGCCTATTACTTAGTTAATAGTGGTGTTTAGTCCCTGCTGCAAAAAAATATTGAGCACTGGATTACTAACATTGTATAAAAACTAGTTTTACAAGACAATGCAATTGTGTGTACTTAAAACTTACAAAGTTAATAAAAGTTCACCACCCTAAACTTATCTGATATACTATTGTTTCTCACTTTAGTTTTAAAATGTATGGCTAGGTATTGATACCTAATAAAAACAAAACAGACTACTATACTAACTATTAATTAGTCAAACATTGTTACACTAAGAAGTAGTACAATAATAAGGAAACTAGTTATGCATCTGACACTTTGAAATGCAAAATAGCTTATGCATTACCTTACATATAATAAGTATGTCTTTGATTTTGCCTGATACATTTTGCCCAGGATTAAGCCTCTTCTTAGTACGATCACCAGTCTGATATATGATATCAATGGAAGACAAGCATATGTCATGAACACCTAGCAATAAGTTCTGCTGATAACAATTTGATGCTTCAAGCTCTTCAGCAGTAGCAAAGGATAGCTTAAATGTGGTTACAGTAAGGACACCTGTTACATATCTTTTTCGATCACTCAATGGTAGATACATTATTACTTTGTGTGCTTCACATACTATAGTTTCTCCTACAACAAATAGTTTCAAATTAAACACTTAAAATATATAATTCAGATGTCTACTTACCTTCCAAAAACTTCGTTTTCTGGGAGTCATCAAGTGTAATTGACTGAAAATGTAATGATATTTATATGTGATAAAATCCAGAAATTATGTATTTGTTATGTAGAAGATGCATTGCTCTTTTAAACAGTGTTGGATACTAGTGGTAACTACAACTGGTTTTAGATTCTTGTTAATGTAGATATGTTATAATTAGTTTTATCTATAAAACCAAGTCTATTTCCACTACATGCGTACAAGTGTCAATCATAATTTACCTCCAAATCTGATTCTCCAATGTAACTTTTGAATCTTCCATCTTCTTTGATATCATTCATTTTAATTCAATTTTTTGTAAATGTTCAAAAATACTCCTCAGTGTCCAAGTATGTTTATGTATTTATTATACATTCTCTTCCCAAAGCATTCATCCCATATTACACACTTATCTTTAATCTCTGCAAATAAGATAATCAGCTGAAAATAGCTTCAAACACCTTCAAACTTCAAATTCCAAATCCCCAAAATGACATAAAAACACTTCTTCTTTTTAGGTTAAGAGTGGCAGTGGCGTTTGATTACAGTTTTTTTGTTTTTACAAGGTTGTGGGTCATGGTCTAATGATAATGATTTCATTATTTGAATGAATTTTGTCTGAAAAATTGTTTAGATAGCCGATTGCTTCTAAAAACACTTTAGCTATAATTTAGGTTTTTGTATAAGCTTTTTGTAAAAAGTAAGTGAATACCATGATGAAATTAATTATTCTTATGGGCCAAGTTTCACTGTATTTTTTTATTCCTTTATTGGCAGCGCTGGGATAGTTCGCTAGTTATCAGATGGATTAGATTGACAGTTTTGTCACCGTGTTTTAACTTGTCAAAAATCTAGGGAGAGTAAGTTTTTGAGGTTAACAATTTACAAAAATAAGAAAATGATAAGATTACTATTCTAGGAAGAATCAAGATTCATCAAGGAATAGAATGCATACTCTCTATTAAAAGACCTGGCCTGGATGTCTATATATAACCAAAAAGTGGGGAAAAATGAGAGTGAATAATCTTGTTGAAGAAATAAAAACTAGGTAAGTTTACTTACGATTAAAATTGTAACTTTATGAAAGTAACCCTCTTTAAACTTATAATTTTAGGCCTGGAGCAGGCAGTGGATTATGGGTTTTATTTCTACTACCTTTGGCTGTGATCATATCCACTGTAAAACACCCAATTATTACAACACCCACATACAAATTAGCAGCATTATTATGCACTGGCTTTATTTTGACATCCATCATAATTGCATACCAAAAATACAAAATTCAAAGACTGAAAATCGTAAATTTATGGACATTGTTAGCTGTAGGAATTACTTCAGCTTTATTTCAAATTTGTCTACAAAAAGGTAATTGTTACATTGAAGTAGCTTTTATACATGTATTGTTGTTTTTTAATACATAAGCATCCTATATAATACTAGAGATTGAAACTGCTATCTTGAACTAATCTGGCGCACCACTGACAGGTAGAGTTTTATTTACAATTTACATTTGGGGAAGAGGTCCAAATAAGTTAACCTATTTTAGAATAGCGTAATTGTAATATTTAAGATCAGGAGGAACATTTTTCCTTAAGGATAATCGTTATTCCAGTAATAAAAATAAAATGGTAAACTTTCTTTACTATTTCATCCAACACTTCATCAGGAGTGACCCCCCTAAATAGGCTACTGTCACTGGCATCTACAAAAAATCAAAAGTGGGATTGTTCCACCATTAGGTTTGAAATATTGTGGTTTCTAGACTTGTGGGTCAATTTTTAAAAAAATTATTTTGTTTATTTTGCTAGCATTCATAAATGTTCCATCATGTTTAATTGACATTCTAATAAAAGCCATGTATACTTCATATAAAGTTTACTTATGTATTGGCCACTTCTGTGGTATTGTTTGACAGCTGATCCAGGAAATAGCTTTTGTTTTTTGTGAACTAACTTCCTAACATCAGCAGTGGTTCAGAAATCCTAGATAAAATTAAGCAAACTTGCTTATTATACACAGTTGATTCACAATTGAAGGGTCCAATGCAAGAACCAGTTAGAGTAAATATTATGGAAGAAGAAGTACAGTATTGCATATAGTACAAGACAAAAATGATGTAGAATTCCAAACTATGCAGGAATAGCTGACTATTTCAATTTTGTTAAACATTTAGACTTGCAATGGAACCTTCAATTGCATTTCTGCTTTGACAGTTGACTGTAACTAAGTATGGTTGGATCAACAACGATCAAAAAATGTTGTTGGGTTAGATATACTTATGATAAATGTTGTCCATACCAAGAGTAGACTGTAGATGCAGTTGCCAGGTTCTATTATGGTTTGTTGTTAGAATCCAAATGAAATGTGGTATTGTCTCATTTTGGGAATGTAGTTTTTTTCTCACATTATTCACTTATATGGTAGTGTGCAGATCCTAAGATACTGATGTATTACTGGCTCTCATCTTGTATTTGTTAGCAATGTTAATAATAACAGTCTTTTATTGAAAAATATACTCAATAATAATATGCTACAGTCTAGCTCAGCTGCTACTCTACTTAACTACGAGGGAGTGACATAGCCAGAGTTATAAATACAAGAAAAATTAAGTAACTGTACATAAAAAAGATTTAGACATATAGGGAAGTTTCTCTATTTTTCTTCTAAGATTCCAAAGCCACTGTTAGTTAGTATGTTAACAAAAAACCAAAAGCCTACTTATGGAATTAATAATGTCACTTATTCTAAATTATTTTTTGTCAGATTTTATACTTTGGCATGAAGGCCTTAGATATAGCCAAAACATAAGTAATGTTGATCTCATCTAAATATGGTTTTTATTAAAAGCAATCATAGGATAAGTTTTGTCAATTAGAATGTACTATATATTTACACATTTTCAATACAATTATACAGTACAAACAACTATTTTCCAGTATTTGGAGATCTGATCTGTGAAAAAATACCCTGTCAATTCTACTAAATTGAAAAATAGCCTTCAAAAAGCTGACATATACAAAAAGTAGGCATTTTGATGACAGCTTTTGCTTAAATATCAAATTTGTAGTTATTACTATATATTATATAATTATTTATTATGTATGATATTTTTATTCATTATATATTATAAAATTACCTATGTTTCAGGATGGACATTTTCCATTGTCAGTGGGATAATATCTACTTTAGCATACTTCAAAATTTACACCTCTATCCTGACAAGATTTAGAGAATGCTTTACACTAGGAGAAGCAGGAGTAGTTAGCCAAAGTATAACAATGATATTATACTTCACTGCAATAAATTTAGTAAAATTTGGAACAAGTAATCAGGAAATTAGAAGTAATATGCAAATTGCAACAATCATTACACAGGTATGCATGGTATATAATTTGTAGCAACAAAGAATTTTGACATATTTATTTATTTTCAGTTTGAACTCCTAGCTGTTGGATTGATAGCTTGGCTGTCTTATGTGTTTGAGATAAGAACACCACGAAGATTTTATACAACATGCTTTTTGATAATCATTTTTGTTGTTTTACTGCCTCTGCAATTTATTCTAAATAAAAGTCCTATTTTGTGGATTATAGCTCTAATAGATGATATTCCTACAGTGAGTAATCAGTAGGTCATATGCTAGGATTTTTATTATAAAATAAAAAATTTTAGTTAAAACTGATGATGTACTGGAGTTTCTGCACTGGAGTAGCTATTTTGTCTGTGAGCAATCAGGTGTTTTATGCCAAAAAAGCTTCCACAGGAAAGAGGAAAATATTTCATATACTCTGTGTTGCAGTGTATATTCCAGGACTGCTTTATAAATGCTCTCTATTATATTTGGCTAGTGGCATGCTAACAGGAGTATTCTTTATATTGGAGGTTAGTATAATTTATCATCAGAAATAGTAAATCTTTTGCACTAGAAACAGTCATAAGGCTCTACCATACACTAGTGAGACCACACCTAGAGTATGCTGCAGAAATTTGGATGCCCTCAGCAGTTACTCAGACCATATTGAAAAAGTACAAAAGAAATTCCTTAGATATCTCTATGCTAGGAAAAATAACTGTTATCCCCATATGGTCTCATATAAAAGCCAACTTACTAGCTTTGGCTTCAAGAATCTATTAGCAAGAAGAGACAAACAGGCTGTGATATTTATTTTCCATCTGATTAATAGCACTAAGTATAAGGACTGTGATCTAGTTAAATTTATAAACATCAATGTTCCTAAAATAAGCCTTAGGAATTTAAATTATGAAATGTTTGATTTGATTTGATAAATCCAGCACCTCACCAATAAACAAAATGTTAAGAATATACAATCAAATTTCTTCAACCACATCAATAGATATCTTTAACACTACTCTAAAAGAATTAAAATCAGCTTGAAGTAAACATTTCGGCTCATTTTTCTTAGTGTTGGTTTAATTTAGTATTGCTGTCTTGTTCACGTTTGTGAGTTTTTTTTCTTTAACCATTACATGTAACTACCTTTTGGTGTTTGTAATGTAAACCATAAATAAATAAATAATTATGTAGTAGTATAGTATGTAAATTTTTATTCCTTAATGTTAATGTATGTATATTAGTAATTAGGGCTACAATTTACTTTAGGGTACAGCCGCTAGGTGGCGCCCTTATATGTCAGTCGAAAGGGCTCGAGGCGGGGAGCAATAATGTCCCCGGGCACAACACCCGGAAACGAAAGACAAAAAAGTTATGGAGAAAACAATTTCCGATGTTAAGTGTATGGGAATTTTTCGAAAACTTAGAGTACAGCCGCTAGGTGGCGCCCCTATATGTCAATCGAAAGGGCTCGAGGTGGGGAGCAATAATGTCCATGGGCACAACACCCGGAAACGAAAGACAAAAAAGTTATTGAGGAAACAATTTCCCATGTTAAGTCTATGGGAATTTTTCTTTCTTCCACGTAGGTTAGGTTAGGTTAGGCTGACTAGTCAGCTCTATGACTGTTTGTTGCATATGCTAATAGATGGCGCGACTGCTGACTCTGCCTCGCATTTGATTGGTTGAAGGAATCGAAACAAGAGACGTCATTTCGTGTTTTCCCTCAGTTTTCATCTAGACTTTGTGTGTGTTTGTTTTTAAATTGTATTTTAACTGTTTTTCCTTTCGTTTCCGGGTGTTATGCCCGGGGACATTATTGCTCCCCACCTCGAGCCCTTTGGATTGACATACAGGGGCGCCACCTAGCGGCTGTACCCTAATTTTTCGAAAAATTCCCATACACTTAACATGGGAAATCGTTTCCTCCATAACTTTTTTGTCTCTCGTTTCGTCAAAAGTTTAAAACATTTTGTTTTAAACATAACAACCTGAATATTTTTATCAGCAGTTTTGTTATGTACCAATAAATTACAGAGAGCCACTATACATACATTCAATTTTATTATTTTAGACAATTCGCCTATTGCGAATGCCACCTCTTGGGATACACTTGCATGATGGTTTTGTGGTCTTCAGCGACGAAAAAGACACATTAGTAGCGTTGACGCCAATCTACCTTTTGGTAGGATGTTCAATGCCAATTTGGATCCATCCTTCACCATGCGACGTCACAGACTCAGCCCTTTTCAACATGATCCCATTGCTAAGTGGCTTGCTAACGATCGGTTTGGGTGATACTGCAGCTAGTATAGTGGGCTCTCAATGGGGAAGATTTCATTGGCCAGGTAAACAACAACTGCAGCAAGTAGTTTCATTTGTTGTTGATTTTCTTAATCTTTGATGTTAAAAACACATTGGTCACCAAAAGTTGAACATTTTAGATACCTCAAATGCCATTTCTGTAACCAAACTAAAATTTGGTATCTACAATGTGTCGGATCATCAGTGCCGGAGCTTTTAGGGGGATGAAAATACAGCATTTCTTATCGACAAATCACCCCCCATAAGGAGTTTTTCTCCCACCATAATTAAATAGCAGCCATTTTGTTTTCTTTTTAATCGAAGCATGAGTGTTTTACTAATTTAGCCATAGTTACCTATGGGTGGGCCCCGTGTGGGGGCGGGTTAGAATATCTCCCATCGTATATCCTGCGTATCGAAGGAACCGAAACTACTGTCGGTATAAGCAGTAACCTCTTCTCAACCAACAGCTTTGAGTGGACGAGTTGAGAAGAGAGTCAGGACACCTTCTTGTCCTTGGGGTGAGAAATTGCCCCTAAAGGCGGATGAACCAGTAGATACCATCTGGTCAATGGCATGAGGATGCAGAAAGCAAACGGGAAACTACTGCATTAAAGATCTTAAAGATATCCCAAGAGAAACTCGTAAAATGAGTAAAAGCATTTTACGATCTCACAACATGTCTGTTAAGACATTGTGACTATGATGATGACCTATGAGTGGAGGTCCTATATAGAAACACAAAATAGGTTTCATTCAATAGCGAACCATGTAGAAGATAAACTAGTGGTAAATATTTTCCAAATCTTATCGACGACCGACGGCTACAACCTGCAGCGTTTCAAATCTAACGTGAACCGATACTTATCCTCTCGCAGCGCTTCTACAGCGCCATAGGCTTTCAGCCTTTGCGGGAGGCCGACCATAAAAAAATCTTATTTCATAAAGGGCAAAAAAATTGTTAAAAGAAAATGATTATGTAAATTTTTGCATTTTTTTACAACTTTAGCATTTAAAAAATCTGATCCGTTAACCTACAATTTTGTTTATTTCTGAGCGATAGTACATGATTTTCAAGTGAATCACTAAAATATTTGCAAGACGTTGAAGTTAGGCACTTATTTCCCAAAATAAGTGTCGTGACCACTAAGTATTTTGCTTTATTGCATTCAACTGCCGGATTAAATAATAAAGGGTCATATTCAAACCATCATAGCTTCTACACTAGTTTACATAGGGCTAAGATGTACATCTATTTTTTTTTTAGGAAACATTATGTACTATCGCTCAGAAATAAAAAAGATGTAGGTTAACGGCTTAGATTTTTTGAAAAAATAGTAAAAAACCCAAAAAATTACATAATTATTTTCCTTTAGAATTTTTTTGGCCCTAATATGAAATGAAATTTGGAAAAGGTTTACAATTAGTTTATGGTCTACATATTTTGCTATCGAATGAGACTTATTTTGTGTTTATAGAACCTCTACATAGGTAGCTATGGCTTAATCAGTACAACACTCGTGCAACAAATAAACAAAAAACAAAATGGCTGCCATTTCATTATGGTGGGAGAAATACTACTTTTGAGGGGTGATTTGTCGATAGAAATTAACGTATTTTGTCCCCCTAAAGGCTCCGACACAAATGACCGGACACATTGTATCAATGGTGGCGAAATTGAAAAATTTTGGTCAACTGTCAGTAGACAGACGTAGTCAGTAACCCTCTAACATCCTTCAGGAAAACCAAGATACTACAGATTTATACATAATAGTGGTATTTCGGAAGTCGCCGAAGTGAAATAGCTTCTGAAGATGGCATCTACTCGTGGTTGCGAAACGGCAAGTCTCAGCGCTCAACGACGCCACCCTAAAAACCCAAGAACCATAAATTCAATATACATAGAGTTTATCTACTCCCACTATGTTAAACAGCCATTACCAAACTACTTCTGAATAGGCTACCTACAGGGTGTCCCAAAAATAGTGTCAAGCGGAAGTCCAGAGATAGAACACACCTAGAAGTATCTGAATCACCCCCATATATGTTATGCAATTTTTTGTAGTTTCCGAGTTATGAATTTTTTTCTGAATTTTAGAGCATTGTCTTCCTCGACAAAATAAAACTGTTCCAAAAGAAAAATTAAAAGACTTTTCCAAATTATCATTTTTGGTAACTAATCTCCGAGAGTTTACTGTTTATACATAAAATAATCGGCTCCGTAACTTTGATGAAAGTCATAAAAATTTTAGTGTGAAGTGAAAAATTTACGATCTGATAATTATGACTTAAATCTTCGACTCGCAATTAAAAATCCAAAAAAGTGATTTCATGATTTCTAAGCAGGTCTAAAAACTTCTTCAGACTCTCAGCTATCACAGTCATTGAAAAAAAGTAGTACTTAATGGGGCTACTTTCGCTCCAATCGACCTTCAAAGACAAGAGGCGAAGATTTCTTAAAATTAGCGATGTGATTTTCAATTCATCAATAACTTATGTTAACGCGCTGATAGAATGATTGTCAGTACCGCAATAATGAACATTAAAAATATTCCATAAATTAAACATTTATTAAAAAACATCCTATTTCTTGCTTAAAAACAAGGAGCGCATTCTTCAAAACCGGTTTTTACCTGAGCGACAACAAAAAGGGCTAACGCTAACGCAGTAAACGATGGCGATGTTAGAAAGAGATAGATATGATGTTGTTGTGATGTCTTTTCAAAATGTGTCATTGCATAGGTTGTTTTCGTCGTTTTTATTCAGTCGTCTGTCTGTCTCTGCGGCTTTAAAACGATACGCTTTTGTTTGGATTGGTGTTTTTACTGTTTTTTCTGTTGTCTGATTACTTGGCTATTCCTACGGACCTTGAGTGCACGACAACTGAAGTTTTCTGCAAGAGACTATGCAACAAATGGATAGGTCGTGGTGGACCCACTGAATGGCCGCCACGGTCACCTGACTTAAATCCGATAGAGTTTTTTAGTTTGGGACTACTACAAAGAACTAGTTTATGCTAAAGAATGTCTAAACATCAGCGAATCACAACAAATCAACACAGGCTGAAGAAACAATAAAAAAACAATCGAAGAGCTTTTGTTAATTTAAAAAACAATTCTTTCAGAAGATGTAAATTATGCATTTTGAAAATTTCTTGTGAAATTTAGTAAACTTAGTGAAGAAATCTGATAATTTCGTTTCATTTAACAATTTCCCACTTACAAAAAAGAAGTCGTACATGTAAAAAACATCTTAGCAAAGTGACACAGGTGGTCACCTATCGATATTCTGGTCGCACTGAATGTTTTTTATTGTGGCAGTGACAATCATTCTGCTATTGGCGCCCTAAAATTAATTATCGTTTCATTTAAAATCCCATCGCTAATTTCAAGAAATCTCCATCTCTTGTCGTTGAAAGTCGATTGGAGCCAAAGTAGCCCTATTGAGTACTCGTTTTTTTTTAATGATTATGATAGCTGAGAGTCTGAAGAAGTTTTTAGACCTGCATAGAAATCATGATATCACCTCTTTAGATTTTTAATTGCGAGTCGATGATCTAAGTCGTAATTAACATAACGTAAATTTTTCACTTTACACTATAATTTTCATGACTTTCATCAGACTTACTAAGCCAATTCCTTTATGTGTGAACAGTAATCTCTTAAAGATTAATTAGCAAAAAAGAGAATTTGGAAAAGTCTATTAATTTTTCTTTTGGAACAGTTTTAAGTTGTCGAGAATTCTCTAAAATTCAGAAAAAAATTCTCGGAAACTACAAAAAATTGCATAACATATATGGGGCTGATTCAGATACTTCTAGGTGTGCTCTATCTCTGAACTTCCGCTTGACACTATTTTTTGGGACACCCTGTATAAACAAACAGCGTGAATTATATTTCACAATTCAGCCGTGGGTTACGAACACCGCCTACTGTATAAGAGTACCGATTTCTTGGAAATGCATAGGATTAAATAGACGATATAATAACTTCAAATGTTGCTATTAAACGTCAAATACTAATTTGAACGGTGAATATGAAAGTAGTTAACATATTCCTAAATCGAATCAAAATTAATTAATAATTAACTCTTGGATAATGTATATAGACCAGGGGTTCCCAACCTGTGCGCCGCGGCGCCCTGGTGCGCCGTAGAAAGTAAAGAGGGGCGCCGTGAGTCGATCCTCTAAGTCTAAAGCACAAATATTCGTGGGTGCCTAAAAGCAACAATACCTATTTTGACGCTTGCCACATTTTGAAACTAATGGAGAAGGTTACAACGTTCAGGAAGAAACTACAAGTTTGGATAAAAAAGACGAATGAAGGCGGCGGTCTAGATTGCTTTCCACAATTTTATCAATATGCGGGATCCAATGAACTAGTTGTCTGACAAAACCTGATGGCCCTTTTCACGGAACACTTATGCAAGCTCACTGAATGGTTTTCTAAATACTTTGCAGATGATGATGTCGAAAAATTTGCGTGGATCCAAGATCCCTTTCATAAGCAAGCTCCGCCAGAATTCTCCAAATCCGATTTGGTGGAGTTTTGGTTATCGATTCAAAATTAATATCCAAACCTAACTTCAAAAGCTTTAAGAATTTTTATTCCGCAATGGCATATTTATATGAAGCTGGATTTTCAGCCGTAGCTGTAATCAAGAACAAATATCGCACAAGGATCAATGAGGAGCAAGAAATGAGAGTCGCAGTGTCGAATTTTATTAACTAACTAAAAACTAGGCAGAGATCACCAATCGTCACATTCATTTGACTGTCGTATTTTATTTTTGTTTTTCTTGAGCCTTTCTTTTTGTTTTCTGTTTCAATTCTGAATTCTTATAAATATAATAAAATAAACTTCATTTCCTATTATTTTTGTGTCTACTATTATTGTAGATACCTATTCGTTTCGACAGTATCTATTTAAAATAGCTGTCTTAGGACCGGTTTCTCAATGTCCAGTTAAATATTTATCTGCAAGATAACAGCAACCGTTAGATAAATTGTTTAAACAATTGAAGGCTAAACTCACGAAGTCACATAAATCTTATCTGACAGTTGTAACCATAGAAACGCTATCTGGCAGATACCTATCTGACACTTTAACTGGATATTGAGAAACCGGCCCTAAGGTAGGGCGCCGTGACAAAATGCCAAACTTGAAAGTGCGCCGCGAGTTGAAGAAGATTGGGAACCCCTGGTATAGACATTTTATATGACCAGCAATAATTTTATGTTGACCCATTCAAAAGATAACCTTCACAGTATATTATATATTTTTATTACTTCTTATACTCCTTTTTGGTTTTCAGGATCCAAAAAAACTTTTGAAGGAACATTAGCATGTATGCTTGCTCAGGCTGGAATGGTATATTTGTTAACATACCTCAGTAAGTATAAATATAAATAATTATTGTCCTAAGCAGGATTTTTTTTCAATTAGGAGACCTTATAGTTAGGGATTATGATTAGAATAGACAAATTATAATGAATTATTTTGCATCAGAATTCAATAAATATCTAATAGCCCCATTGATTTATCTAAGTTACTCTTACTCCAGTATCTGTAAGTAAACATGCTTAATACAATCACCATTCTAGTAAACCTTTTTTTGTATTTATACAATGTACAACTTTTTTTTGTTTCAGATTTCATTTATATATTATCTCCCGTTGAAATAGTAAAGATTGGTCTTGCCATCATAGTAAGTTCTGTAGTTGAAGCTAAGACTTCACAGGTGGATAATTTAGTGCTTCCTTTGATTACATATATTATACTTATTATATAAGATAATTCTGAGGTTTTTCAATACGTAGTTTTGGAAAAATAAACTAGTCAACATACCAACCTCAATCCACAGCTGTGATCCTAAAATATTTCCGAAATTTTTATCGATAAAATATAAATGTGTTCATCTGTTAATTTGTATTATTGAGTAGTGCTTAGTCAATACATTTCATAAGAACTCATCTTCCCCTGAACAATCAATCATTCAAATAGTATAATTATTAATTATTATAGATCAAAGTTCACTTTTTTACAACTAAATTATTCAATGTCATTTACTTCCCACGCCCGGGGAAGCGAAATTTGAACTACATTTTGTGAAGAAAAACACATTTTCGTCGGCTGACCGGCAATCCTTGGCCCCTCTATAACTTGCAAAGTATAGAAGCAACGTTGTTGAAGTTTTCACCGTTACTACTACGGCGGAGCGGAAAAGACTGCTATCCAGGGGTGGCACAGTTATATTAAAAACAGGAGTTTATCTGCTCCTTCTATAACTTTGAAATGATTAATCTGGGATTAGTGAAATTTTCATTCTTTTTATGATCAGCCTCTCTCAAAGGCCGAAAGCCTATGACGCTGTAGGAGCGCTGCGAAAGGATAAGTGCCGGAACACGTTAGATTTGAAACGTTGCCGGTTGTAGCCGACGCGCATCGGGAACAAATTCCCCGGCAGCTCATTCCACAGCGTCGAAGTTCCCTAGAAAAAGGAATGCTGGAGGCGACTGGTTAGGGACCTCGACCTGGTAAGGATGAGCTCGCAGAACCTCTCTAGTGTTCCTCGTTCGGACCTTTGGTATTATTATCTGGAAGAGCTCACTCGAACATCTTCGGTGATAGAATCTGTAAAACAGGAACAGGTCAGCCACCCTTCTATGTACCAGGCTGTGGAGGTCCTTTGTGATGTTAGGCGTATCGATTAGTCTAATTGCTCTCTTGTGGATAGTGTCCAGAAGCTTTAGAGTGCTTCGGAACGCATCCCCACACATGGGAGCAATACTCAAACGATGGTCGGATCTGTGCTTTGTAGAGCAGCAGTAGTTGCTCTGGTGTATACAGCTTCCTACAGCAGAACAAAACTTCAAGCTTCTGGGATGCCATTTTAGCAATACTGACGACATGGTCTTGCCAGGACATGTTTTCGTTGATGTTGATCCCCAAACGCTTGACGGAAGGTGACTCGAGCTTTGGATGACCCTCCATTTCCACATTTGGTAAACTAACGTGAGACTTCTTTGACAGTGTTGTTGCCTGAGTTTTCTGTTCGTTAAACCATAAACTGTACGTTATTTACCTACTAAGTCCCATTCGACAATTGTTTTGATATCTACATTGATCAGTGAGGCATGTTGCTGTCGCCGATCTACCGTCTCCTGGTATAATAGTGGCTTGCCTGGTTCCATACATGATATTAATCTACTGTCATCGGCGAAGCCGTAGATTGGATAGGATGTTATTTCCAGCAGCTCGTTGATGTACATCAGAAAGTGTAGGGGATACGACAGATCACCAAAGTGCGCTATAGACGAAAAACTATTGATTTAAAAATTGATGCAGTCGCGGCGGAGAAGCATCGAAAACACGGAAAAAATGGGCATCGTCCAAATCTCCCGACCAGGTACCGTATTCATAGTAGGGTGTTCCTTAATACTTGAGTATCCCTCAAGTATCGTTTTGTGTTTCACAGTCGTTCGATACTCAAGTAATGTCAGTAGTATGACATTTCGTTGCAGTCAAGGCGATTTTGTAGGTTAATAAGGTGTTGTCAGTTTCTGTTACATCCGGCAAAAACACGAAAAACTGGCACAGAACAAAAACAAATGACAGGAAACATCAAAATGTGTAGGCAAAGCATAACAAATTGACTTATATTTGACATAGAACAACGTCGCCAAATGCTTTCCTCCCTCTCGTAAGTGTTGTCTCGGAAACAGATGCACAAGGATACACGTACTTGCGTACGGTACTCTCAAGTAGACACTTGAGAGATGAGAGACGATTATGAATACGGCCCTTCGACATTTTAAATATCTATGGTATTTTTTTGGAGGGTAAAAACTGAATTGGGCAAGACTAAAAAGAACGAGAGATGGAAATTAAACTCTACAATGAAACGCTGGTACTGGAAAAATACTCATTTAATTCTTAAATTTAAGACAGTACGTAAAATATTTAATAATTATAATAATATCTATGATTCAAAGACATATGGTATAAAATACATTTAATGAAGTGTGCAGAATTTGAAAACTCTTCATAAGATGAGGAGTGATAACACATTTGACTCTTTGATACAGCCAACATATTGTGCGGAAGTTAAGAATTCTTGACCGGGACAGAGGTGACAACACACTTAACTTCTTGATACTGTTGGAATCCGTATTCACACATTTCTCTGCCGAAGCCCGAATCTTTGTAGCCTCCAAAAGGTAAATGACAGCCTAACACATTGTAGCAGTTTACCCACACGGTACCAGCCCTAATTCCTTGTACCAGGTAGTTTACTTTGTCCAGATCTTTGGAGAAGACCGCAGAAGCCAAACCATAATTCGTATTGTTAGCTCTCTCGATAAGCTCGTCAAGATGTTTGAAACGCAAGATCTGCTGAACTGGCCCGAATATCTAGAAAACAAAGTAAAAAATATACAGATTGCAATAAGTCTCGCAACTTTATACAATTCAAAGGAATGCATTTCTATGGAATACGTTAGATAGAGAAATCTATGTAGTAACAGAACAACACAACCTAGGAGGATACATTTCAGGGAATATTAATATTTACATAAATCATGTTGTCCAATAAGACTGAGATAGGTATTCGTGGTTCAACTATATAGATTTTCAGACCTACTTTGTGTTCCAACGTCGAACTGACTTTAAATTATTATATTATGACGTGTGAGACAATCATGTTCACTGATTTTATCTCGCCTCTGATGTGTCTTCTCAATAAGAAATTTTCCACACACAATTCTATTTTCTCTATTAAATAACTAAACACAAAGATGTTTCTTAAAATAAGAAACACGAAGATGACCTCAAATCTGACACTGACTTGCGTGTTTGCAAATACTAATTGTATATCCAGAAAATACGTAAAATGTTACTCTATAAAATGTTACCATGTGTATCTCTTATGACGTTTTTGTATGAGAACAATCGGATTGACCTGAGTTTGCACTGGCGCTAAAAACGTTCGTGAAGAACTCACGGTGAGCGCAGAGTCGATAGATCACGGCTTTCCATAGCTGCACTCAAACCAGCAAGAGTTGTACGAAATCGTGTCAAAACACTGCATAACAGTGCACTGCGTGCAAGAGCTTTTCCAGTGCTTTACCCACCGAACACACAACACCGTACTTGTGCTCCCAATAAAACATCAAACAGCCACTAGTACTGCAACGAAAAGAAAATGCCAGAAAATGTCTGACATGCAGAACTAAGGAATCAATCAAACGTTGTCTGAGCGGTCTTCCAGAACATATTATAGAGAATGCGCGTAAGCTCTGTAAATTTCGTCCAAGACTTCAGCTGTTGTTTAATGCTGCGAGCAACAAACTGAGCAGCGCTGTATTTTGACAAAATTTTGTTTGAGATAACGCTCTTCTGACCATTTAGCTATTGATCACGCTATGAAAATGACTTCAAGCGCACGCCGCCATTAGCGTCAATTACAACCTTACCTCAAAGTTTATCTGTAACTTAATGCAACCAACTCTAGTCTGTTACTTTATTTCGAGTGAACTGATGTTTTCCATGTATATTCAATTTACCTCTTCTTTTGCCAAAACGTGATGATCCTCAACATCTTTGAAAACTGTGGGAGACACATAGTATCCGTCAGTTCCATGCCTTTCACCACCGTGCACCAGCTTAGCGCCTTGCTTTTTGCCTTCCTCTATGAGAGACAATATTTTCTTCATCTGTTCCTCGTCAACCTGAGGGCCCTGTTCTGTCTCCGGATGGAAGGGGTCGCCTAAATGCATTAAAAAAAATGTGGTCAAACGGATTCAGTCATTGTGCATGTAAAAACTTGCGATCTGATTTTTTTGTATGTCTAATAAATAACGTATTCAAAATATAGAAACGCAAAATTCGAGTTCTATAGAAGAATTAGCTGAAGACAGATTCAGATCTAGAACCAATAAATTGTAACTCGCAAAAAGTCTAGCGTATAATTTGACGCGTCAGGGCGGAAGGGATATAGAGTTGTCAAAAAATTGGAATGTTAATAAAACAGGATGCGTGACAAAAAAGACAATGAATAAATTATTGGTTCGATCTGCTCGATGCCAATGATTTAAACTACCAAAAACAACAATTCCAGCTTTACGCCTCAGCAGAGTATAGGAAGGACAAAAATGAGTTTCTTCCTCTATACATCCCGAAGGATACCTAGGCAAGATTTCTAAACAACTGAGAATAAAATATATGATATATCTTTGAGACTGATTGGAATATTGAGATCACCCATTAGAGCCTTTAATAATTTGTTTATGCACTAGTTTCTTTTTTTCATTAAGGACTGATGTATGTGTGAATGTGATAAATATGTATATTTTCATATCTTAATCTGCTACTGAACAACTTAATCTGATGCAGCAGTAGTTACGTGTAAGAGTAGCATGTTGCTAAAATTCGCCACCGTCTGCAACACTTCCTGTATACGTTAACACAACTTGAATAAAGACGATTATTATAATATTTTTTTTAGTTTAGATTAGTTCCAGAGTAAAACCAAATCCCTCATTATTTTAAGAAAGTACTAGAACTGCAAAATGTTTTTACTACGTGTATAGTGATCCAAATTACGAAATGATTCAATTTAAGATTTTTTTTTCGATGTTTCTGTCTTTTCATAATTTAGGGACAACATTCGAGATTTGCTAAATGCACAATAATTCTCAAAAAAGTAACAGTCATCTTTTCCATCCTGAAGTTTCTAACATTTTTGGGCGCAAAAAATTATAGGGGTTAGGAACTTTTTGAAAAGTTCAACCCTGCACCTACCTACAACCCTCTTCTTGGCTCTTTCAACGGATCTCTCGACGAACTCATCGTAAATCTTGTCCTCCACAAAGGTCCTAGATCCAGCACAGCACACTTGACCCTGATTGAAGAACACACCGAAATGCGCAGCTTCTACAGCTTGTTCTATGTCAACGTCTGCTAGGATGATGTTCGGGCTCTTGCCACCCAATTCGAGGGATGTGCGTTTCAAATTGTACATGCCGGAACCTTGTTGAATTTTTTTGCCCACCTCAGTGGAGCCGGTGAAGGCGATTTTGTCAACCTGAATAAAACGGAGTTACAAAATAACATCTAGTTCATACCAAGTCGCACAGTTTCTCTGCAGTAAAAAGTGAGGATAATTATGGATTATTTTATTGGCATCTGAATATTCAAGCCAACGAAGTCTAATGGCTCTGATATTGCGACGTAGGCGACATGATCTTCTTAAGTAATGACATAGCAAATATGTCGTCTGTTTGGAAAAAGGCTGTTATATCTCGAAAAATGTATATTTTCGGGAGACCTAATTAAAGTAAGTAATTAGTAAAACGTTTAATTATGAGTTAATGCGTATAGGGACACAATGTCTCTAAATGCCCAGAGCACGATTCAACAATCAGCTGCCTTACTCACGCTCGGTCCTTTGTGATGACGTGTTGCAAATATCTGACGCCAGCGACGCCATTTTGGGATAGTTTCATTCGCCCTGACAGAGGCTGAGCAGAAAAAAGTGTACAACAGGGCAGAATTAAGAAATAATACTCAACCCATGCGGTGTAAAAGGAAGGTAAACATTAAAGATAATAATGTTTACCTCCCATAAAGTACTAGATTTGCGCTGTGACTATATTATTTATCTCCATACTCATATTCTATGTAGATAGCCATGACCCTGCCGTGCCGCCGCTGTTGAAATCTATCTCTCTCTAACCCAAAATGTCGATGCGCAAAGGGATCGGCGCAAAGCATCCCCAGACCTTGAGTAAGACAGCTGATTGTTGAGCCGTGCCGAGTTTGAGTATTTTGTGTCTTTGGAATGAGTCCATATTGTAATTTTTATAATTTTTTTTGAGTTGTGACAGTCTTTATCATGTTTTGTTTCTAATCTTAACTGTACTATTCCAGAATATGACACTTTGGCACAAAAGAACTGCCATGTTATTTCATTTTGTGATGGTCTTTTCGCAAAAAAACGCGTGCCTTTCTATTCGGCGGTTGTAATACAACTAACATGTTGCTCTCTTGCTTTAACGCTGCGTCACGGAATATAGATATGACGTTTTTACATGGCGCCATCTATGGGTAAAGAAGCAAGGTAGGTTTATGATACTTTTACACAAGAAAACATGCATTATTTTAAGATGGTTAAACCGAAAACCTCAAAAAGTGGAAATTTTGGGATATGACAGTCTTTTTCCAAACAATGTCGGGGACCGACGCATAATGTACTCCCTACAGCCTCTTTCACCTTCTAGTCTATATTACGTGGAGCTTGGTATTTCCAAAGTATACTCTGTAGCACCACTGCTAACCTCTGAAAATGCTTAATCTCGTTCACGTAACTATTATATGACATATGATATAAAAGGGAAAGTCGTTAGCCTGAAGTTTAAACACAAAGTGTGGACGAGCATGTCGAACTTTGGGAAAGGGAGTGCTGAGGTCCTTAAGCCAATAGCTACTTTGTGTTCAAACGCCGCTAGCACGCGAATAGCGACATTTTTGGTGACAGACGCCATATGCACAAATTTTCTCTATGTTTTCAAGAACAGGGAAATTGAGCGCTTTATGGCATTTTATGACTTTTTTATGGTCAGCCTCCGCCTATGTCGCTGTAGAAGCGCTGCGAGAGGATAAGTGTCGGTGCACGTTAGATTTGAAACGCTGCAGGTTGTAGCCGGCGGGAAACAAATTTCCCGGCAGCTCGTTCCACAGCGTCGAAGTTCTCCAAAAGAAGGAATGCTGGAAGAGACTGGTTCGTGGAGTAGGGACCTCGACCTGGTAAGGATGAGCTCGCAGAGCCTCTCTGGTGTTCCTCGTTCGGACGGCCTTTGCTGTTATTACCTGGGAGAGCTCACTCGAACATCCTCCGTGATAGAATCTGTAGAACAGGGACAGGTCAGCCATCCTTCTTCGATGTTCCAGGCTATGGAGGTCCTTTGTGAGGTTAGGCGTATCGATTAGTCTAATTGCTCTCTTCTAGATGGTGTCCAGAAGCTTTAGAGAGTGCTTCGGAGCGCATCCTCACACATGGGAGCAATATTCCAGCGATGGTCGGATCTGTGCCTTGTAGAGCAGTAGTAGTTGCTCTGGTGTGTACAGCTTCCTACAGCGGAACAAAACTCCAAGCTTCTGGGATGCCGTTTTAGCAATACTGACGATGTGGTCGTGCCAGGACATGTTGTTGTTGATGTTGATCCCCAAAAGCTTGACGGAAAGTTACTCGTCTATGGGGTGATCCTCCATTTCCACTGTTGGTAAGCCAATGTGAGACTTCTTTGTAAGTGTTGTTGCCTGGGTTTTCTGTACGTTGAACTGTACTTTATTTACTAATCTCCACTCGACAATTTTTTTGATATCTGCGTTGATCTGAAAGACATGCTGCTGTCGCCGACGTACCGTCTCCTGGGATGATAGTGGCTTGCCTGGTTCCATGCACGATATTAATGTACTGTCGTCTGCGAAGCTGTGGATTGGATTGGATGTTATTTCCAACAGCTCTTTGATGTACAGCAGGAACAGTGTAGGGGATAAAACAGATCCCTGAGGAACACCGGCGTTTATTGATAATACGTCTGATGAACAGCCTTCGACTACAACAAACAGAGATCTGTCGTTCAAAAAGCTATTCAGCCACTGGCGCAGGCCAGGTGGTAGTGCATAAGCAGGAAGCTTGACTGGAAGTCCCTCATGCCACACTCTGTCGAAGGCCTTCGATATGTCAAGCGCAACAACACGGGATTCGCCATGGTTTTCACTTGCTCTGTTCCACAAGTGAGTGACATAGGCCAGAAGGTCACCCGTAGACCTGTGCTTACGGAAGCCATACTGGCGATCATTTATGATGTTATTATTGTCCAGGTATTTCAGGATCTGTGTGTTAATGACAGTCTCCATAACCTTAGACATGATGCTGAGAAGAGCCACAGGTCTATAGTTTGTGGGATCGGTTTTTCGCCTTTCTTAGTGATGGGTTGTACGCAGCCAATCTTCCATGAAGTGGGAAACACGCCTTGCTGATATGATAGTTTGAAGAGCTTGCAAAGAATATGTGTAAGCTCAGCGGCACAGCGTTTAAGGACAATGGCTGGAATTTGGTCAGGACCAGTAGCTTTCTTCGTCTTTAGCTTCTGGAGGATGCTTTTTACATCCCGATGTTGAAATTTGACCTCTGCCATTCTCGAGTTTACGCAATTTACGTTTATGTTGGTAGTCGGATTACTTCCTTGGAAGTCAACAGTAGAACTGGCTGCGAAAAGCCTCCCTAGGATGTCTGCTTTTTCTTTAGGAGCAGAAGCGATGGACTTGTCCTCTCTGGTCAAGGGTGATATTGAGGAATAGGAAAAGTTCTGACTAACAGCCTTAGCTACAGACCAGAATGTTCTGGACGAACTAGGACATGAGAGGAGCTTGTTCTTAATTTTTTTTTGTTGTGTTCCTCCTTGCTGTTGTCAATCACGCGTTTACAGTGGTTTCTGGCGTCGATAAAACTGCGGTGGCTCGTGGTATATGAGGGCTGATCGCGATAGCTCTCTAGTTTAAGTAGAACTCTCCGTTATTTTTCAATTGAAAGGTACATTCACATGTTTCAAAACTTTGGATTTGCAAGTCAGAGCTTGTATCAGTGAGTAACAGGGCTCACAAGCAGCACGTGAGGTGTGACTGACTCAGTGTTGAAATCAACGAATTCCAATTCGTTGGTTGAAATGGACGCGAAACGGCAAAGGTGTAAGAGTAAATATTCGTTGAAAAAGCAATTATCCCCAAAAGAAATCCATGCCGATTCAACGGTGTCATTAGGGTAGGTATCGTATAACATAGTGAAAGAGATAAGTGTAGAAGGGAAACTTGTGACGACGAATATGGCGGAGGCCCCTCAATCACCGTCACAACTGATGATGACTTGCGTCAAATTGTAGAGGAAGCAGGCTTCATTTCATGAAGTGTGAAACATTACGACAAATGTTTTAGCCATGAAAATATTGACTGCAACATGGGTTCCCCAAATGCTTTTTGGTGATCAAAAGCAATGTTAGGACATTTGTCAACGGCTTTTTGGTCACTATTCGCAGAAATAAGGAGAACTTTGTTGACCAATATGTAGCAATGGACGGAACAGATAAATCATTATGATCCTGAGACAAAAATTCAAAGGAAGCACCAGAAGCATGGGGGTTCACCACCAACGCGCAAGTTCAGAGCTGTAGCGTCAGCCAAAAGTATTATGGCTTCAGTTTTTTGAGATGCTTATTTGCTCAAGAAGTATTTTTGGTTGATTATTTGAAAGAAGGAGCTACAACAGGCTCTTACTATGCACAACTAATAGTGAGATTGCGTGAAGCCATGAAAAAAAAGGAGGGAAAAATTAAGGAAGGGTATACTCTTACATCAGGACAATGCATCAGCATATAAGTTCTTCATCGCAATGGCTGCCATTCGTGATGCAGGGTTCGATATCATTGAGAAACCACCGTATTCGCTAGATTTGGTCCCCAAGTGACTGTTCTCAAAACTCAACTTCTTCCAGGCCGCCATCGAGGTTCTCGAGGAGGAGACTATGCTAATATGAAATAATAGTTTCCTAAGCACTCTACAAATTCGAAACATCTATATACCTTTGTATTTGACACCAAAGCCGCTCCAGCATCCCCGAAACCAGGCACAACATTAACAACACCTGCTGGAAATCCAGCCTCTTTGGTCAGTTCTGCCAAATATAGTGCAGTTAAAGGAGTTTGTTCTGCAGGCTTCAGGACTAAGGTGTTACCTGGAAAAAAGGTAGCGATTAGTGATCTCCCTAGCCTTCAGACCAAATTATTTTTCTGTAAAACTAGAAAGAGAACATGAGCTGGATGTTAATCTGACAAGTTGTACACAAGGTGGCAATTTAGAAAAAAATTTAAAATGATAATTATGAAGCGCGTTAATCTTTTTTATTTTTCAAATTAGCGACCTAACCATTGAATAAAAACAGCAGAGAATACACTTTTAATTAAAACTCAGTCTTTGACTCTTAGTTAACTGTTATGAAATTTGGCGGTGGTATTAAGGATGAGCAGACATTCCTAATGCGTTCAGGTGTTATATAAATAAATGTATTAAAATTGCACCTGTTATTAAGCGATGTCAATGTTCATAAGGATTCATCAAATGGCAATAAGATATTTTTATTTAAAACGAATGATCGTATTTAAATTTCAAATTTTAGGACTATCAATGGAATAATTGTATTCTGCGTTTTTTAGAATAGCCGCCAAAGATATGCGACGTCAAGGTTCAGCGTACCGTCGCCATGTTGAATTTTCATAAATAGCAATGAGGCTCGAGTGATATATCGCCGAAAAAATATTTTCTTTTTATTTATGATTTGCAGCATCAACTACGGGGTTATTAGCTGCTTACGTATTTATATCCTCCAATATAATTTGCTTCTTTTTAAGAAAGTTAATAACCTGCGGGTTGCCGTATTGTCCACCATACATTGTTGAAGTGTCAGTGGGAGGTTGCATCTTGTCCGTATATGCTCATAATTTCAACATTTGAAGAGTATTGTTAAGGCTGAGGCTGAGTCACATGTGTCACAAGAGGGGGGTGGGTTACCCGATAGAAGGTAGAAGGAAGACTTATTAATCCTACAATATTGCAGTTCTATTAATTTATTTTTATTTTATAGTTCTGTTGGTGCGTCACCGGTAGACGATTTTAGTAAAACAAAACAGTAATAGCCAATGCAAAAAAATAAGCCAAATTAACAATGTGATACCAACAAATAGTGAGTTGAATTAGCCTTTATTGAATTGATATCTTAATGTTCTACAAGTGCAAATTATACGTGAAATACGCAATATATGTAGTAGAATTTTTGACCATTTATAAGAAAACTGCGAATTATTTGTTATTATTCTAGTTAATACCTTTTTTAATAATTCAATATGTGTTGGAAAATTACATCTTTTATACCTTTGACAATTGTTTTTCGAGGACGCTGACATCACATGACTTTTGACAGTTATCTAAAAACGCTGGAAATAATACCATTCATAACCCTCCCTGAAAATGGTATCTTTTTTCATTCTATAGAAAATGTTTTGTAACCAGACTGCTTCGCTAGCTGGCAAAGCGTATTCCTGCTGAGCGAAGGAGGTTCAACACAATTTAGCATGATTAAAAATAATAAGCGACAATGTCTCAAAAGTCATATGTAATATGTTTGTTTCAAAAACATAGAACATATTTGTACAGTGTTAATATTTTTCGCAAAGTAATCACACTTAGCACGTTATCATTTTTTTACACCTTTTTTCATTTTTTCCCACGCCTGGAATGCCTTGAGGAGGGCCTTGTTTAAAGTCGTTGTCACAGCTTTTTGGATATCATGTCAAAACGGTTTCGTTTGAGTTCATTCTGGAAAAAAAAATGGAGTCAAGTTGATTGACTCAGTACTTCCCACACATTACTGTGATATCAGTTTATTATTTTCCCGTAGCATGAAGTTAGCTAGTCTGAGATCCTCTTGCAACCAAATCATCGGCAGCCTTCCCTCCCCTAACATTGTCTTATGCCGCTAAGTCGTTCCTTCAGAGGTCAATGGACAGCCTAAAACATCTAAAAACGAAGTTTGAGTTGTTTTTATACATTTAGTTTTTTTATTATTGCTATATACCACGGTAATAATACTGTGTCAAAATTTAATTAGAATCAATTTAATAGTGTCCACGTTACAAAATACAAAAAGATCTAAAGCAATAAATACTCGTATGTATGTATACAGAAAATTCTAAGTCCCTTAGTTTCCGTAATACGCTAGGCAATGTTCGGATGGACCTAAAAAGTTGATTTATGTCGCTAGGTCTTCCTTCACGGGTTAGTGGACAGCCTATTATGAATACAAGAAATTTCTCAGTTTTTCAACCCCCCACCCCCTAATCACCCCAATTTCACCCCACCCAAAAAAAAATGCAGAAAATGATCAGGAACCTTAAAACGCTTAAAAACGAAGTTTGAGCTGTTTTTATATTTTTACTTTTTTTATTTCTGCGCCGCCACTGGCACGATTTATAAAAACCATACGCGTTTTCCATCCTCGTCACGGTAGTAATACTGTGTCAAAATTTCATTAACATCAATTCAACAGTTTCCTTGTAACACAATATACATAGAAGGATCTAAAGCAATACTCTCGTATGTTTACACCAGAAAAAATTCCAAGTCCTTTGGTTTCGGTAATAGGCAAGGCACTGTTCGGATGGACCTAAAAAAGTTATTTATGTTGCTAGGTCTTCCTTCATGGGACTGTGGACAGTCTATTATGAAAGCAACAAATTTTTCAATTTTACAACCCCCCACCCCCCAACCACCCCAATTTCACCCCCACCCAAAAAAAAAGTAAAAAATGATCCGGAACCTCTAAAACGCCTAAAAACGAAGTTTGAGGAATATTTAATTTTTTTGTTTTTTGCTAATTACTCCGCCGCCCCTGCACCGATTTTCAAAATTATAAGAACATTACCTACTACGACCCCCCAGCATATCGCTGCCCAAATTTCATCACAATCCATGCAGCGGTTACTGAGATTACGAGGACAGAAAAACGCGTACAGACAGACCGACAGACAGACAGACAGACCGACAGACAGACAGACAGATCGACAGACAGACCGACGGAAATGAGTGACGTGGATTTTCGTTATGTAGACATCATGAAACGCCCAAAAAGTGTATTATCTCAAAATCGAAAATTTTCGCGATCACAATACTCCCCTCACCTATCGGTGTGGGAAGTAAAAGAAGTCGGGAGGACCAAGACCAGGAATATGGGGCGGCTGCGGACGCGTTGACACGTTTTGTTTCACCAGGAAATCACGGACGCGCAGAGAAGTGTGGCTTGATACATTGTCGTAATGTAGCACCCAGGTAGCAGCGATGTCTTTTTGCGCACGGTGGACACTCTTTCTGAATCTTTCAAGAACTTCTACGTAGTGGTACTGTCAGTATTAAATAAACAATGAACACAATTTACATTTTCGTCGATTCTGCTTGTTGTCAGTCGTCCACGTCTCGGGACATCGTCCACCCTTCCTGGCCTTCCTTAAAGTACCTTCGGCCACCTCGAAACCTGTACGATGCTCAAAGCGGTATTTCTATAAGCTTCGTTAAGCAGTAAGTGCGTTTCGGTCGCAGTTTTGTTGAGTTTTGAACAAAATTGATCGCCCAGTTTTGTTCGATTGGATCAGCCATCGCCTGACGACGTTCCAAAACCAAGCGGATTCTGACGCTGAGAAAGTTTACAGTAGACCGAACTTGGGTGTGCTGCGAAGCTAAGGCTTCCCCCCCTAAACGCGACCGGTATGCTACGACTAGTAGCGGCACGACAAAAATATATATTTTTGATTTTTGGAACACTCTCTGTATACTATGCCAAAATGTAGTTGCTTAGTTGTTGTCATGGAATGTCAAGTCGAAATTCAGAGGTTGAATCGGTTAAATATTCGATACAGATTGAAAAAACGAACCTATTATCCACTGTAGGCAACAAGCAGAAAGTTCTGCCGGTGCGCCATCTAGTACCCGAAGGTAACGGCAACCAAAGAGAAACGCTACTAACAGCAGTAAACTCTTTGGTGGAACGACAAGGCTCGTTCGCTTTTGCCACCAGAGGCACGGATTTTGTACGCAAGCAGCGTATTAAAGCCGACATGATATAGAGCAACCTTCGTATATCGGCTTTAATACGCTGCTTGCGTACAAAATCCGTGCCTCTGGTGGCAAAAGCGAACGAGCCTTGTCGTTCCACCAAAGAGTTTACTGATTTTAGTAGCGTTTCTCTTTGGTTGTCGTTACCTTCGGGTACTAGATGGCGCACCGGCAGAACTTTCTGCTTGTTGCCTACACATGTTTCACATGTTTTGTTAACATGAAATCCTGATCCTCTCTATTTCCGTCAATCGACCTATGGCGCGCTGATGATCGCAAATAAGCGTGAAACAGCTGTCTGCGTACTGGTGGATTGACGGAGGTATAGAGCAACCCTCCTATTATGCACTGTTACCTTGTTGTGCATAAAAGCAAGAAAAGAAGAACGATTGATGACCGGACCCCAATGCCCATAATCAGCTTCGGTAAAAATGACAGAATAGGTGGAGCACTAAGTTGGAGTAATAGGTTATATTGTCAAATTAATGATAATGTGCATATCATAATTATGTCAATCCTATCATACAAGGTACTAATTGGAGGGTGGCAATATTTGTACTTATTACAAATAAATGAAATGTAAGGTATTGCATGCGTTCACTAACCAGTAGCCAAGGCGGGTCCAATTTTCCAAGCCGCCATCAGCAAAGGGAAGTTCCATGGTATGATCTGTCCACAAACTCCCACGGGCTCGTGTCTAGTGTAAGCCATATATCTGCCATCCACCGGAATCGTCTTGCCGTGCAGTTTGTCAGCCCAACCTGCGCAATACCGTAGGACGTTTATGCTGTGAGCTACGTCGATATGATAGGAGTCGCGGAATGGCTTGCCGTTGTCCAGAGTCTCCAAGCTCTATCCAATACATAAATTAGCATTATAAAATTGAATATGCAGAACATAATTCTAATGAAATGTCTTTATTTTCTCTTGGATATTAGGTGAAAACTTTACCCACATGCCTACTCTACTCTTAACAGAATGTATAGCAATACATATCACATACAATTATCACTAAACATTAAAATGCAATGTTTAATCCTAATGTAATATGTGTGTAGATTTAAAGTTTAAAATAAGTAACTGTAAAAGACCGTTCCTATATATATGTAAATCGATTTATACATGTCACGTGTAGAAACATTTCTGAAACGATAGTGAGGACAAGGTGGTTGTGTCTTAAAGTTTTAAAAATATGTCCATAAGGTGTAAGCTTATCTACAAAATATGTAGGTTTATTGGCTGCGTTATTACAGAGTTATGCCCAAAAACCAATAAAAGGTACTTATATTGAAGATTCGATGATAGCGATTCCGGTAGCTTCATTTTAGAGACATTATCATATTTACAAAAACCAAATGCGGAATTAAAGAATCTTTTTGCGTTCCGAAATTTCATCAGCAGTACATTTACTGACTGGTTCTTATAGATCTTCAAATCTAAAATATGACAGCTGAAGTATAATCAACAATAATCTTATTAATTATAAATATGTGTGTCGTTAATAACGCTTAAGTTTTTCGAGTACAGCCAGGAACAGGAAGGACTGCAGGCTGAAATTTGTCTCCTTTGTATCACACTACATTTGCCAAAACTTTGCTCTGAGCTATGCAATGTAATACAATAGTATTTTTGTGATTTTATCGTCTACGGTTTGGAAATCGCATACTGCAATAAACGTTCTGAAACATCTGGTATATCTAACAATGAATCTGTTGTGATTTTGAGTTGAGTGTCAAGCAAAATTTCTGACACTAAAAGAATGTTGGGGTAAAAAAATAACGCTTACAAAAGGCGATTTATTGTTTTTTAAAGAACAATTCATTTCAAATTATATGTATTTTCTCTTTCAGTTTGAATTTCATTTTGTTTGGTCACAGGAAACTTTTAAAATCTCAATTTCACTTAATTGGATTTTGTCAGTTCTATGTACAGAAACTTATAAAAAGGCTCGATTTGTGCGTTTCAACATCCAAGTAAATACCTACTTATAAATATGAAAAAGAAAATTAAATTGTCTCAAAAAAACTTCAAAGGCATTCGGTTTTTATAAATATATTCACTCTAATAAATTCCGAGTAAAAATCAGACTAAAACCCGTTGTTGGGGATAGAATCAATCAGTTCCATTTGCATTAAAGGTCCAAAAACTCTTGTGCAGCAGTAATTCAGGTATAGCGCATCAACCATGTGGTATCGTAAATAGAAAACTAAAAAAATTAATAAAATGTTTATAAATAAATTTAATGCATTTAGTGAACTTCAGTAAGGTCTATATCAGCCAAATTTCGTTTGATGTTTGAAAGTGCAATTTTTCAAGTAGTGTTTAACATTATTTGTAGCTTCCAGTTTTGCTGATTTCTCCTTAGACTATCTGAAAAAACATGAAAATAGATATTTTGCGCAAAGTTATTTAATTGATTTATATCGTCAAATCTATGCACTATACATAGCATTGAAAGGATTATAATATAATATAAATAATAAGAATTATTTATGTATATGATTTTATTTAAAAAAAAAATAGTAAGCGGTCTGTTACAATTACGACAAATAAGGTAAGAAAAATGGTATCCGCAATTTTCGAACACTCCTCGTATAACAAATATGCTTGGGCAGCACATTTCGCAATAATTAATTTAGATAATGATATTACATGTTTTTAAGGTTTCATAGTTTGAGATGTAAATTTTACTATCTTATCAGCATTTTATAATGAAACTTTCTTTCTGTAAACGCTTATAAATTTAACAAAAATATAATTATGGAACACGTGTCACATACAGGGTGAGTTTTTAGTACCGGCTCGGTCGATAACTCCACTACTATAGAAGATAGCGAAAAAAGTTGTATATAAAAGTTGTAGCCACGGATATGCTCCTTGCTCAGAAAATATTTAGATTTATACAGGGTGATCCATAACTACGTGGTGATGCAAACATGCACTTTTTTAAATGAGACACCCTATATATTATTCCATATTCAGATTCTACTAATGATTTCCGTTCTTCCAATATAGGGCACTGTTACATTATACAGGGTGTTTCAAAAGTTATGACCATTTTTATATCCAAATCGCGGACAAATGAACGTACTGTATATCAAAAAGTAATAAATCAAAAATTATTTTTTTTACTTGAGAAGATTAAAAATATCCTCTAGTTTTAAAATCGGCTATAAAAGAAGCCCGAGACGCATATTCGTATACAGGGTGATGTAGAATGCAAAATCCAAATTTTCTCTTTTTTTTCAAATGTAACCCCCAATATTTTATTATCCCAAAGAATTGCTTTTAATATGCTCTTTCATCCTTGTATAGCACTTATTGTACCTACGTCCATCAGTTTCCGAGATATTTCGATTTTTCGGTAAATTTAAAATATAGCCCCTATTCGTGTACTGAAATTTATTTATTTTGAGAAAGTACTATCTGATTTGTTTCTTATTTAACGAACAACTAAATTATAACGTCTTGATAGTATTTGATGAAGTCAAAACCCTAAATCATCGAGATAATAAAGTCAAGTATGCTGAGGAAACAATTTTGTAGGCGTCATGCATAATTATCAAGTAGTTTTATCAGGTAGGCTTTGAAAAATTGAGCGTTTTCATAACCTGCTCAATAATTCCGTACTGTGTGAAAAACTAGCTTTGAAAATTAATTTTTCCATTGAGGGTATTTAGGAGAATCTTTGAGAAATTGTCTACTTGCCTCTAGAATATATCAACTATGAATAGCAACATCCAGAACGGAGGCACTCTAAAAACTAATGCGTTTGAAAGATTGAAAAATCGTTTTATTTGGACTGTGTCGTTTCATATTTCATAGCCTACCTGATACATCTGCTTGATAATTATGCATGACGTCTATAAAATTGTTTCCTCAGCACACTTGACCTATATTATCTCGTTAGTTCAGTGTTTTGACTTGGTCAAGTATTATTATCGCCTTATATTTTAGTTGTTTGTTAATCAAAAACAAAATTTCGTAGTATTTTCTCAAAATAAATAAATTTTATTAAACAAATAGAAGGTATATTTAAAATTTGTAGAAAAATCGAAATATCTCAGAAACTAATGAATGCAGCCATAATAAGTGCTATACAAAGATGAAAGAGCATATTAAAAGCAATTCTTTGGTATAATAAAATATCGGGGGTTACATTTAAAAAAAGAGAGAAAATCTAGATTTTGCATTCTACATCACCCTGTATACGAATATGCGTCGCGGGATTTTTTTATAACGTATTTTAAAACTAGAGGATATTTCTAATCTTCTCATGTGAAAAAAATAATTTTTGATTAATTACTTTTTGATATACAGTACGTTCATTTGACCGTGATTTGGATACAAAAATGGTCATAACTTTTGGAACACTCTGTATAATGTAACAATACCCTACATTGGAAGAACGGAAATCATTAGTAGAATCTGAATATGGAATAATATATAGGGTGTCTCATTTGAAAAAATGCATGTTTGCATCACCACGTAGTTATGGATCACCCTGTATAAATCAAAATATTTTTTGAGCAAGGACCATGTCCGTGGCTACAACTTTTATATACAACTTTTTTCGCTATCTTCTACAGTAGTGGAGTTATCGACCGAGCCGGTACTAAAAACTCACCCTGTATATATTTTGAAGTTTTAGTATAGCTATTAGATTCTGGATGGTATTGATTACAAATATTGTACTTGTCTAGTGCTTCATCCAACAGTATATGGATATTTTCATTTATCTATACGACTGCAAAAGACTACTTTATTTCAGGCTGTAGGATAAGGTTACAAAAGATTAGTGTTCGGGCCAATTATACGATGCAAGCTTAAGCTTCGGTATAAGGTAAGCCGACGTTAAACCAAGGATGTTGGAAACATCCGTTGTACAATGCTGGCTTAGCCCCCCACTCCAAGCTTAACACGAGCTAACCGTAAACCGATGATTAACCTGAGCTTAGTTATAGTTTAAGTACAAATGGCATGATGTGTCAAGGAGGAACCTTCAAATTGCTTGTCACTTTATTAGGCTATATTTTTGGAAAAATTTGTGTCTAATTTAACAAAGAGAGCAAACAAAAGAATAGAGACAGAAACAGCCGTTGCCCAAATTTGACACAAACCGTCACACTAACAAACCAGAAGCGGTTATTTCTTAGATAATTACGCTTCAAATACGCTTTGCTTCAATAGTGCCAACCGTAGTGAATTTTATTATCATCCACGTTTAACTAAGCCCACGATTGTACAACGGATGTCAACGTTAAGCCAAAGCTTAGCTAGCCTTAGGCTTAAAACAGCTTGTGTTAAACCGGTATTTGTACAACCGGCTCTTAGAGGTAAATTATTATAAGCTTTATCGTGTAGTTTAGCAATAAACAGTATCCTGGGATTCATCGAGCATCCAAAAAGTTTAGCTATAAAAAATAACTTAAGTCATCAGTTACCCTCCCCGGTACGGATCTTCAGCTAAATCCAGTTAAGTCTAATAAAGCTTACATCTGTAGAGACAAAGTAAGCTTGTTACGACTAAGATACTGAGCCTTACAAATATCAGCATTTTACTATAATTGCGACCAGTATAATAGGACTAAAAATATACTAAGGACATGGCAAACAGCACACCCTGTATTAATGTATTTGTGAGAAATCATTTCTACACTAAGTTCAAATATAGAAATATATTTGTTTATGTTCGGATAAAAAACGATCTGTTTTTGAACCATATAGGTAGAGACGTCTGTTCTTACAAAAAAGCAAGTACGTCACAATTGTGTGTTG
This sequence comes from Callosobruchus maculatus, assembly GCA_951848785.1. NCBI lineage: Eukaryota > Metazoa > Arthropoda > Insecta > Coleoptera > Chrysomelidae > Callosobruchus > Callosobruchus maculatus. The sequence continues at coordinate 8,473,881 of CATOUR010000100.1, forward strand.
CATTTACTCGTCGTAAAATGGTTGTAAAGAGCTGCTTCAATCAATTGCCACTTCAAGAGTGAGAAGACCAGAAAATTTTCATCAGCTGAGCGAGTTTGACATGGCGATTAGAGGGGTTACGCGAAGCTGGATGGTCCTTCAGAGAAATCGCCATAAGGATACATTAAAGTGTAAATACGGTGGTGGTTTGTTGTCGGGTATGGAATCAAGAAGGCCCTACATGAAGAACTAGAGGTACAGGACATGTCTGGCCTTAGGCTTTTGGCTCTATCGGACCGCTTCACGGCCACAACGTCAAATGCGGACTAATGGTTTGCAGAGCATGGTAGGCAAATGACAATGCAAACTGTCTATCGCCAGATCAGAGGTTTTGAACTAATTTCATACCATATTCAATTGGGTCTACCAATCATTCCTGGGCACCTACAAAAGTGATCGACTGGCTTGCTGCAGAGAACGACCGAACGAGGACCTTGAATGGATATTATCTTTAGTGGAGAATCCAGATTCTGTTTCTGTTGTCTGTTGCCCTGAGCCCTAGGTCCCCTGATCTGTCACCCATAGAACATCTCTGGGGCATTATGGGAAGAATATTGCTGCGCTCACCCCACATACTCTAGCGGCGTCAAACAAAAACGTTTTTTTCCAAACTCTGACACCCTGTATCTTGAAAGCTAGACTCTGGATGGATTTTATGTTTTTCCTCGAAAACAAAGTGAGCCACGAAGAGACATACAAAGATCGAAAAGTTCTATTTTTATCTGTTCAATCTGAGTAACCACATTTAATTTTTTTAAGGTCAGTAGAGTACATTTTTTGCTAATATAGGACTGCCCCAGCAGCGCCACTGAAATGATAATTATCTTCTAGTCAGTGCTGACTTCGTCTTATTACAGTGATCAATACTGCCAAATAAAACAAGAAAAAATCAGCTAAATGATCGTTAAGAGATCAATGTTAAATCTATTTTTTGCAAACTTTTAACATCCCTTATCTTAAAAACAAAGCTGTTGCGCAGCTATGTTTATAGGAGAGGTCAACCTTAAAATCAGTTTTTCTATTGGGTGTTAATATCCTGCTACAAAAAAGTGGATTACCCTGTATATATTTAAAATATTAATTAACGGTTATCTTTATTTTATCGGTCGATGTGGGTTCGTTATTTATTATCGGTTTATCTCGGGATTGTCGCATTATAGTTAATTATATATCTGAAATAATTTCGTGGTCTCGTAACTCGTGGCATGCCTCATTATACAGAAAATAATGGAACCTTTGTATGAATTTTATATTATATCATACAATTATTATACATATATGTATGTTTTTGCTCCATGTATATAAACATTTTGCATTGACCATAGCAACAAAGCACTGCAATATTTTTAGGACATGTGAACTTGATACATATAAATATACGTGTACTGATTTAGGTGTCTACACGTTACTCTGCTACCACAGCAAGCTCCATATTAAACAAATACGAGGAGGGTGAAAATTTTCCGGATTTAAATACTGCTGGCATTTTGAAAATGTTTTATCAACCTGATTCAAATCCCTTGTTGTTACGTTGTTAGAATATGAGGTATCAATACTACCAATGCTTGTATGTATTCTAACTAAAAATCAACTAAATGATCTTTAAGTGATCAATGTTAAATCTATTTTTTCCAAACTTTTGACATACCTTATCTTAAAAACAAATCAGTTTCGCCGCTATGTTTATAGGAAAGGTCAACCTTAAAATCAGTTTTTCTATTGGGTGTTAATATCCTGCTACAAAAAAGTGGATTACCCTGTATATATTTAAAATATTAATTAATGATTATCTTTATTTTATCAGCCGATGTGGGTTCGTTATTTATTATCGGTTTATCTTGGGATTGTCGCATTATAGTTAATTATATATCTGAAACAATTTCGTGGTCTCGTAGCTCGTGGCATGCCTTATACAGAAAATAATGGAACCTTAGCATGATTTTTATATTATATCATACAATTATTATACATATATGTATGTTTTTGCTCCATGTATATAAACATTTTGCATTGACCATAGTAACAAAGTACTATAATATTTTTAGGACATGTGAACTTGATACATACGTGTACTGATTTAGGTGTCTACTCGTTACTCTGCTACCATAGCAAGCTCCATATTAAACAAATACGAGTAGAGTGAAAATTTCCCGGATTTAAATACTGCTGACATTTTGAAAATGTTTTATCAACCTGATTCAAATCCCTTGTTGTTACGTTGTTAGGGCCGGTTTTTCAAACTGTAATCAACTATTAATTAATCTCGAATCACGAAATTACGAATTACGTCTTAATTACCAATTGAACTCCAGAAGTGTTTTTCATAGCACGTATAAATTGATAATTTGCTAATTTTTGATTACGTAATGTTGGCTACACTGGGGATCACCATTCTATTAAATTGTGTGTTGTAAGTTGGGCGATATTTGTCTAATTTTGTTGTTCGGTGGTATTTTGGCCTTTGTAATGGTGATATATGTCAGAATTAGTCATCATAACGTCACTTTTGGAAATACTATTGCGCTAATTTCACTTGAAATCTCGTTTAGTTTTACGGCTAAATTTTGATGAAAACATAGCTTGGTCATGGACTCTGACAATAGGTAAGCATGATATTTTGAATCATATTTTCTTGTCTTTCAATAATTCCTCAGAGAATATAGCTGTGTAAATTTTAAATACAATTACAGAGGTAAGAATGTACATCGAAAGAGGTTACCAAACTTCACAAGTCAAGAAGAAGCCCTTGTAAAATTAGTGAATAAATATAAATGCACTATTGGACTATTGAATGTAAAAATAGCAGACGTGTATTGGAGAAAAATTGAGCAAGAGTTTCATGTGAATGAAAATGAATTTAAATATTGGAGAAGTTATAAAAATCAAATATAACAACTTGAAACGAAAAACCAAGCTTAAGTTTGTTCTTCATCACTTGAATGGGCATTTATGTCATAATCCATATTGAAATCGAAAGATAACAGCGATTATAGGTTATCAGAATATCGTAACTTCTGACATGTGTAACTGTCAAATCTATTTTAATTAATGATTATTCCTGGTAATCATAACTAAAGCCTCTGGCCCGGTTTTTCAAAGTGTAATTAAGTATAAATTAAAGTTAATCTTGAAATTAGCGCAAAATGCGCGTTTTTCAATTGACAGTTAATTCATAATTTGCTCGCAACTGGGGATTAATTACAAATTAAGCTAATCGGAGGTTTGGGTTATGATTACCAGGATAATCAGTAATTAACATAGATTTGACAGTTCGCATTTCTGAAGTTACGATATTCTAATAACCTATATTCGGTGTTATATTTTGAAAATAAGAGATATTGTAGCAAGGTGGCCAGGATCAACACATGATGCACATATTTTCAGAAATTCCACACTTTATCATCGCTTTGAAACTGGTCACTTTGGAAATGGTCTGCTAGTAGGTGATAGCGGATATCCATTGAAGCCATATCTTATCACACTACTCCTACAAACAAACACTGAAGGGGAAAGGTTATTCAATGAATCTTCAATAAGGACAAGAAATACTGTGGAACGAGCTTATGCTGTCTGGAAAAGACGATTCCCTGCATTAGCCATGGGCTTACGCCTAAACATAAATGTAACACTCTCTGCTATAGTTGCTTCGGCTATTCTACACAACATAGCTTGTGATGAGAGGGATGCTGTACCACTTGTGAGTGACATAGAGGAAGACGCAATTGTGCAAAGTAATAATGTTTATGATGGGGCATTACCAGCCATAGGAGCAACAAGCGAGTTGAATAGTTTAACTCTGTTGAACTTAATAAATAACTATTATTCTAGATTAAGAACCAGTAATAATTATTTATATTAACAATTATGTTGTATGATAAATATAAAGTATAAAAAACTTATCAGCTGAACTTGCAGTTTCCATTATTACTAAAGGAGGTATTGGATAACTGACATATTCCCAACTTGACTTGTGAGGCGAATGAATAAATTCCTCAATGTATAGTGGGCCATAGCAAATATAAATGCAATTTTGTCAGTATTTTAGAATAATTTATTCAAAAGACTCAAAATATGCTCAATTATACAATAAAAGCACAGTCACTTACATACATTAAAGTGTTTTACATAGAAAATATATTATATTTAGCATATAGGTATTTACACTAAATACATGCTGAGATGATCATTGTCATATATATTGCTAAAGCCATCTAGCTGTGGGCCAATGATATCTTTAATAGCAAGATCAACTGGGTCTATTTTAACCTCTCGATAAGGACCTCCTCCAGTGTGTGTGATGTTCAATTTATTTTCAGAAAATTTTAGCTTGGTTTTCCTTTTCAAATTATTATATTCTATTTTTAAGCTTCGCCAATCCTTAAAATCCTTGTCATGCTCATTAAACTCTTCCTCAACTTTTTTCCAACACATGTCTTTCTCTTTCCATGTCACGGTTCCGCTCTTTTTACATTCTATAGTGCCTCTGTATTTATTTACTAATTTTACCAGGGCCTCCTCTTCTTCATTTGTGAAGTTGGGTAGCCTCTTCCGCTGTATATTCTTACCTCTGCAATTGTATTTAAAATTGACACATAAAGCTATATTCTCTGAGGAATTATACAAAAGACAAGAATATGATTCAAAATATCATGCTTACCTAATGCCAGAATCCATGATCATATTACGTTTTCGGTGAAAATTTCACTTGTAATGGAACGGGGGAGGATCTATTATGTCGTTTTCAACTCAAAAATTTGCGGTCGAAGCACTTTTTTGGAAAAATACAATTGCTAAAACTCCCTGAAAGTGACGATATGATGACTTTTTGTGACATACTGTCATTTAGACAATTAGCGCCCAGCTTCACTCAACACACAATTTATTAGAACGGTGATCCTCAGTGCAGCCAACATAACGTAATCAAGAATTAGTAAATTATCAATTTATATGTGCTATGAAATACACTGCTGGGGTTCAATTGGTAATTAAGCAGTAATTCGTAATTTCGTGATTCGAGATTAATTAATAGTTAATTATAGTTTGAAAAACCGGCCCTAATTAGCTTAATTTGTAATTAATCCCCAGTTGCGAGCAAATTATGAATTAACTGCCAATTGAAAAACGCATATTTTGCGCTAATTTCAAGATTCACTTTAATTTATACTTAATTACACTTTGAAAAACCGGGCCTTAGGGCCGGTTTTTCAAACTGTAATTAACTATTAATTAATCTCGAATCATGAAATCACGAATTACGTCTTAATTACCAATTGAACTCCAGAAGTGTTTTTCATAGCACATATAAATTGATAATTTGCTAATATTTGATTACGTAATGTTGGCTACACTGGGGATCACCATTCTATTAAATTGTGTGTTGTAAGTTGGGCGATATTTGTCTAATTTTGTTGTTCGGTGGTATTTTGGCCTTTGTAATGGTGATATATGTCACAATTAGTCATCATAACGTCACTTTTGGAAATACTATTGCGCTAATTTCACTTGAAATCTCGTTTATTTTTACGGCTATTTTTTGATTTACGCTTCCGGAAAAACAAACTAAATTTTGATGAAAACATAACTTGGTCATTGACTCTGACAATAGGTAAGCATGATATTCCGAATCATATATTCTTATCTTTCAATAATTCCTCAGAGAATATAGCCGTGTAAATTTTAAATACAATTACAGAGGTAAGAATGTAGAGGTAAGAAACTTCACAAGTCAAGAAGAAGCCCTTGTAAAATTAGTGAATAAATATAAATGCACTATTGAATGTAAAAGAGCAGAACCACTACAAAAAGACGTGTGTTGGAGAAAAATTGAGCAAGAGTTTAATGTGAATGAAAATGAATTTAAATATTGGAGAAGTTATGAAAATCAAATATAACAATTTGAAACGAAAACCAAGCTTAAGTTTGTTCTTCATCACTTGAATGGGCATTTATGTCATAATCCATATTGAAATCGAAAGATAACAACGATTATAGGTTATCAGAATATCGTAACTTCTGACATGTGTAACTGTCAAATCTATTTTAATTACTAATTATTTCTGGTAATCATAACTAAAACCTCTGATTAGCTTAATTTGTAATTAATCCCCAGTTGCGAGCAAATTATGAATTAACTGCCAATTGAAAAACGCATATTTTGCGCTAATTTCAAGATTCACTTTAATGTATACTTAATTACGCTTTGAAAAACCGGGCCTTAGAATATGAGGTATCAATACTATCAATGCTTGTATGTATTCTAACTAAAAACAATAACTTGTTGAGCATTTCTTTAATAGAAATATTTTGAGTACATAAGCTCAACTAACCGAGATAGTATTGCAATTTATATCGTCAACGATCTCCAGTAGATTTAGTTGAGAAACATCATTTCGTAGGTTTATTACAAGCTACAGCTGATAGCGTTATTTATCACAATACTGTATTATAAATTATAACTACTGTAAGTATTCGGCATAGGTACCTTTACTTGTATCAGATATTGTCAACAGTATAGATAAATTCAAATGCTGATAAGTTGAATCAACAAATCTAAAATCTGGGATAACATTAGCTACATATTTACCTACCCAAATACTACAACATATATGTATATCAAATACTGCTAATGCTGAATATATTTCTAAAAAATAATGAATGGTTAGTACGGTTTTTAAATCGCTATGTTCGTACTTCATTACCGAAATGTATCATTATAGCACTTATTATGATGAATTAGGTATCTGAAAAAAATTATCGGGCTCGCAAATTGTGGCATGTTAACTATATCGAAGATAAAGATTTTGTTTAGGGTTAATTATTAAATAATATGCTTTTGCTCCATAGATAAAAGCTGCATGTTTGATATGATACTGGATTCCTTGGTACAGCACTCACTTTCTTTCTTCTTCTTTCTTTGAGACATAACTATGTTAACTTCGTCAGAGCAAGATTTAGGCTAAATCTTTCCCAGAAGATGCTGATATAGTCGGCGAAAAACGTGTCAAGTTTCAAAGAAATCGGTTCTGTATTTATAAATACTATTTACCATTTACAGACAGTATTTAAAATCATTAACTAGGTTGACCTTGTTGACCATAGAAATTACACAGTAAATAATCAAAAAGCATTATAGTGTGCCAAGCATATTTGCACTATTTGGAAGATATACAGGGTGTCCCACGACGATTAAGACAAGCAATATATCGGAACTGGGCAGTAGTAGCGTATTATAATTTTGGGGGTGTAAATTAGAGCAGATATAGTATCTTTCCTTATTATTGTGTCACCCAATGAGGTATTTGTTTTTGGTCACGTAACGTCCGATTCAAAAATTTTTAATGGGACGCCCTGTTATCTGTGACTTTTTGTATTCCTTCCGATAAAACAATTCCAACAAACTAAAGTGATTCATTCAAGAGCTACAGATACTCAAAGGATGGTACCACTACCATTAATTATAACATATACCCCTACAGTTTGTCGTTCCTTTACAAGGCATTAAAGAGCCCACTACGAATACAACAAATTTTTCAGTTTCACAATCCCTTACCCCCAAACTAACCCAATTTTACCCCCTCTAAAATAATGTGGAAAACGGTTACGAACATCCAAATCGCCAAAAAACAAAGTTTGAGCTGTTTTTATATTTTTAGTTTTTTGATTATTGCTGTACCACCACTGACATGATTTCTAAAAACCATAAGCGTTTTCGATCCTAGCCATGGAAATAATATTCATTAAAGTTAACTCTATAATTTCGAAGTTACAGACTACAGAACGATCTAAATCGATGCTTGTGTGTATACATCAAGAAATTCTAAATAACTTGGTTTCTGTGAAGGCAAGGCAATGTTCGGGTGCACCTAAAAAGTGTATTATGCTGCTAGGTCTTTCTTTCAGGCCAATGGTCAGCCCATTATAAATACAACAAATTTTTCCGTTCTACAAACCCCCGCCACCAACCACCCAAATCTCACCCCCACCCAAAAAGAGTATAAAACGATCAGGAACCCCTAAAACACCTAAAAACAAAATTTGAGGGTTATTTGAATTGTTTTTTTGCTGATTACTCCGCCGCCCATGCACCGATTTTCAAAATTATAGCTGCATTACCTACTAAGACCCAGCAGCATATCGCTACCCAAATTTCATCACAATCCATGCAGCGGTTACTAATATTACGAGGCTAGAAAAACGCCGACTGACTGACCGACAGAAATGAGTATCGTGGATTTTCGTTATGGAGATACAATAAAACGCCCAAAAGGCGAAGGATCATAATACTGCTCTCACCTATTAATTGGTGTGAGAAGTAAAGCCAGAAAATAGCAGAATTACTTACAGCCAAGTACACTGCATCCCTCTGCAATAAGTCGGCCAATTTGTAAAGCAGCCGACCCCTCTCTGATGCATCGGTTGTTCTCCATTTTGAGTTGAACTGGAAGGCCTTGCATGCAGCATCTACAGCTAGATCTATGTCTTCTTTGCTGCCCTTCTGTACTTCTGTGATGGGCAGACCAGAACTAGGATTGATGGTTGGAAAAGTTTGTCCTGAGCGTGATTTGTGCCACTCATTGTTGATAAAAATCTATGAAAAGAACAATTATTAGCCATCGGCGTAGTTGGATGGGGGCTTGGGGGGCTGAGCCCCCCCAAGAATGAAATTAGCCCCCCAAAATTCCAAAAAAATTCGTTTTGTTAAGTTTATTGTATCTTGGGCAGCCCCAGATCCAAGGACTTAACTACGCCTATGTTATTAGTGCAGCCAATAAAAATTCTACCTGACAAGATGTTTCGTACGACAGACAATTCTCAGCTAGACAAGTGAAAACATATTATAACATAAACCATGACCTTCGTCTGTTCAATGTGTTACAGTGTTTAATGTATAATTTCCAGCGTCATGTGCGACACAGTGCTCGAGCTTGTATTCACTTTAATGGCGACTAATTATAATTTAGTGAAAAGTCAGTAGAAGTATTAAGATTGCTTAAATTATTGTGATATATATAAGCAATACAAATTATATGAAATCTAAATAAAAAGATGACAACACGGTACTACTGGCTGAATGTTAAAAAAACTGGACTGAACACCCTTAAAAATTATAAGACAATAATGTTAAAAATCAATTTATCTTTGTTAAAAGGAACATATACAGTGAGTTGGAACATCTAAGCACTGAACCAACAAAAACAACTACTGCGATTGCTGATACCCCCACACTATTGGGTCGAATACTTTATTTGGAGAAACATCAAAAAATTTATTTTTAACCTACCTAAAGTAGGATTGTGATATCATTGAGCTCATTTTAGGTAGGGTGAAAATAATTTTGTTGATATTTCCTCAAAGGGAACACTCGAGTCAATAGTTTAATTCAATGCCAGAAGGGGTATCAGCCCTCGGAGTAGTTGTTTCTGTTGGTTCACTGCCTTCATATCGGCCTGATACTGGGCTTTTCCCAGGTTCGCCTGATGAGATTCCAAAGATCGAAACAGCGCTGTGGTGGAGAGAGACTAGAGAGTCTGATGCAATCCAGGACATGTTCCAAATCCAAACAAGGATTGTGATATCCCTGAACTCACTTTGGGTAGGGTGAAAATAATGTTCTTGGAATATTTTATTTTGAACCAAATGAACATTAAGGGCCGGTTGAACAAATGCCGGCTTAACTCAAGCTTTATTAAACCTGAACTTAGCTACGTTTAGGCTTAAAGTTGACATCCGTTGTACAATCGTCAGTTTCGTTAAACCTGGTTGATAATAAAATTCACTAATGGAGCCATCTAAAAAAATTACCTTTTCTGGTTTGTCACTTGTGACGGCAAAAATATAACTTAATGAAGTGACAGGCAATTTGAGAGTTACCGGTACTGCTTGAGACATCATGTCATTTGCATTTAAACCACAGTTTAAGCTCCAGTTAAGCTACATGATTCGTCGGTTTACGCTAAGCTTGTGTTAAGCTTGGACTGGAGTGCTAAGCCAGCATTGTACAATGGACACTTTGCAATTTCCGTGGTTTAAGGACGACTTACCTTAAACCGAAGCTTAAGCTTGCATTGTACAACCGGCCTTTATTGTTGAAGTAATATCTACCTAAATTAGTTCAATCGTTACGTCGTAAAAAGAGGCTTTTGACAGCAAAAAATCGGAAAGAAATGAAATTTGGTGGGATGGTAGACATTGGTCCCCTGAACCTACACCTAAGTTTGCGACCTCGCGGGGTTGCCGCTTGAGGGGTGGGGGGATGAAAACTCTGCTTCGCGACGATTTTTGAAAAATAACGTCGTTTTGGTAAGTGATATCGAAAAAAGCTTCAAATGATTTATGGAGAGAACAAAATTCTGCATAATTTTGGTCTGTACAATTGTCGTGTGCGACCAATAGTTTCCATCCTACACTGCGTCAAAATTAGGGGTTGGTTTGTGATTTTCACCAAAATCATAATTTAAGGGTGGATTAAGGCGAATGACTTTATCAAAAAGTCGTGTAACATTTTTGTTTCCCTAAAAGAATGGCATCTTCTCATTTTCTTATTATTTGGAGCTGCTTAAACTCACACATCTGGTTTAAAAAAAAATTACGGCATTTAGAAACGCACCCCTACCTACTACCGATATGTGCTGTTGAGAAACTTAATACCCATAAATAATATCACAGGTATGCCAGAAATCAGTTTAAATATAATATTTTTTCTATCTAAATCATTAGGAATACGGATTTTTTTTAATTCTTGGCCGGTCCCTAAACAGTTTTAAAGGCATTAAATGGCATCTATACTACAATTATCCCACAGTTTTTCTTATAAAAGTGGTGCTTGCTTTATTTCAAACTTTGCGGTAGAACTGCTTTAGTATCTCCAAAATTTCTTTTCCAAATTGATAAACGTATGTCTGTATATCTACTTATTATGATGTGACTACAAGTTTTCAAATCGCTGATAAGGCTCTCTTATTGCAAGCTGCGGCTACTTGTAGCCAATTTGGTTCTTAAAAGGTGAAACGAATATACAAAAGTTTGAGTCTATATATATAGCTCTAAAGCTGTTGCTGGCGTCAATATAATTTCATATATCAAATCATTTTTAAAATGCTGCCACAGATCAATTATAGGTTGGCTGCTATTCGGATACTCATGTGATCAAGCTCACATATTTCACGATCAAATTAGCTATATATGTAGTATGTATTGGGCGGGATAATCGTCCATTCAAATTGTTTTCAATGTATCCTTAGTAATTCATTTTTTTTCTTTAGTTTAGATGGTATTAAATAATTCACAGTCAATGCTTTGCTGTATTTAGTTTATACTTTTTTCACATGTTTCTTATGACTGGGTGTTAACCTGGTGGGAATAAACATATTATTATTAAAAAAAACAAAACAGTATAGCAAACTGCCAGTTGCAACCTTGTGGTTCTCCAAGTTATCTAGATGATTCTAATTAACAATTTCTTTGAGATAAGCCCATAATAAAATTCATAAACAAATGAATAAATCACTTAAATGGTGCGTGTCGATATGTACATTTTAAGGGGGAGTGGATCTTGCTACCATATAAATATGAGATTTACAAAAGGAGATCCCTTGAAATAACCTGAAAGTAAATTTAACATTGGTTTATTAAAGTATCTCTAGAGCAACTGCCTGGTAACTGAAACAACACACTACACATTTACAACCCACAAACATGCCCCTTGGTTCCTCTTTTAGTAGGTCTGTTAGTTATGAAGTTATGAAAGCTGCTTTCGTTCTCTTATAATCAAGAAGGAACGTATCTTTTTTCCCTGGTCATAGTCAATATGTCGCGCTGAATTTAAAAACGGTCGTGCCTGTGCAGGTTTAATTCTTTTTAAACAAATTACATTTAAAATAAATGTTTGGTCAGTCAACGATAAATTATAAATTATATTTTTCTCATTTATTAATGCTAAAACTGAAATAAGGGTACAAAATTAAGAGTAAAGATTTAGCAAATTATTATTCTTTCGTTAGGACTCCATCTGGATTCATTTCAAGTTTTTTGTTAACCCAATTAAAAAATGTAACACACTCACTTCTTCGAATATTATATTAAAGCGCTTTTGTTTATAAATGTTTCCTAGGTGATCCTCTTATATTATGCTTGAGAGGAATTGCACTGTTTCAAATTGGGTTAAGACAGTATTATACATCAGTTAAAAATTCATATTTTGTTGTTTACGGATTCGAGTTCCATGGTCATTAACAGTTTTGTTGTTTTTGGACATTATTACTTCTACTGTCTCAATACTCTGTATATTTTTTATCATTCTTCAATACAATGGAACTCATAGAATGGGAAGGAGACCCCTGCACAAAAACATTGAGTTAAGCCTTGAAAGCATGTAGAACACCATGTTGAAGTAGATACAACCAATTAAAAAAAAACTTTCGCAGTTACTACTGATAAAAAGATAAGATAAGAAGTGCACATTCAATTTATTTGATACTAAATATTTTTGGAATTATTCACAGAAGATTTTTCACGTTCGTGCCAAGCTTGCTAGTAATAATGGTTTTGTGAAAATTTCATGATTGAAAACTATCAACTACAATCTCGTAGCTTCCTGTGCATATACGTATAAAATAATTGTATATTTTGAATACAACTGCATTACCAACTTGCGTGTCTTACAGTCAAAAAAAAATCATGCAAAACAAAGTATTCCATAACATTATAAAAAATGTCTATTATTAGTGCTGCTATTTGTACTCGTGCATTGACCCAAATCGATATAATTTCAACTAATTATTTTAACTAATTGATGTAATAGCTAACTAATAACCACTGATATCATCAACATTTCGCTGCCTAATGTGTAAATCAATAAAAATTAATAGGTTGTTGGGTAAAATATCTGAAGATAGCATTTTTTACATTGTCAGAATTTTCCATTTTGTTGGCCTTTTAAACATTTTGTAGCGATCAGAGTAAATTTAAACTATTATAAAAAGTGTCAGGTACACGGTGGGTCCTCGATTGACAATGTGAACACAGCAATATTGTGAATAAGACGGTTATTTCTTATTTTCACAGTTATATCGAACAGTGATCTCCCGAAAACCGCAGCGTGGCAGTCAGATGGAGATGTGGTCAATAGCGTAGATATGCGGTAACAGTTATTCATCTTTAGGGCAGCGCGAACCTGCTACTTTTTATTGATCAATATAGAAGTTGCTGAACCAAAAAGGGGCTAATAATTTGGTGATCTGTGTACTATCTGCCCGTGAGTTGGGCAGAATTGTTTTTGGGTTCATCCAATTATCAAAGGAAGACTTTAAAATGGACAATTTCATAAGGTGTTCTTTACAATATAAAGACAGAATTTTAAAACTTAAGTTATAGTCAGAAATAGCAGCCCATTGGAAGTAGTATAGCTCATCCTGAAGTATTGACGAAACGTCTGAGGATGTTTATGTAAAACTCCAAACAGCTAACAAAATTTTCCAGTGGAAATACTCCAACTGACAATTGAATAAACCCAAAAACCTTTTTGCATATTTTTTCTTATAATTTTCAGAATTACAGCTGTTATCTAGACAAAGTCCATGTTAACAAAGCAACTTACTGGTGAATAGTGTGTGAAACACAAAATTATTAGCCATTTTTTGGTTGAGCAACTTTTATGTAAATAAAAAAAGTAATATGTGCATTAGAAAGTTGCTAATGTGTAGTAACCTATAACAAATGTTTTATTGTTGCAACTTCTCAGTTGGCCAAAATCTGTTGCTATTGTGTGGCTAGCCTTACCATATCAGCAAACTTAACCAAAAAAGACACTTCTCCTAGTTTTTATTAATTACCATGTATTTTATATTGTCTTATCTTGTTTGTTAGTTCTCACTGAAGAGAGCTTATGCAGAACCTCTGTCTGTCCATCCATTCATCTGTCTGTCCATACACAAAAGATAGCCAAAACTACAGGTGCTAGAGGAAAACTAAATACAGGTTCAGAATCAGCATGAAAAAACTAGTCTGGAAAAAATCCAGTTTTGTCAATATTGCTTCTGCTTAAGAAAAAATTCCACAGTGAGGGTATCATTTGAATTAACTCAAGTAAATTCTTTCCTCCTTTTTTTCTTGGAAAAGTTTTACTCATACAATATTTAATGCATGTTGTTACAAGAATCCCCTTGTTTTCTGATGTTACATTTTCTACAGGCACATATTTAGGGGGGGGCCCGAACCCCCCCCCCAAAAAAACGTTATATGATGCTACTAAAAAATAATAGTCCACAAAAATGCATATGTCTAACGATTTTTAAAGACCCTAAACTGTACCCTCCCTTCCGAATATTTTGATCAAGTCCCAGTGAAGGAAAACTGAAAGGTGCCAATGCCAACACTATCAACCCTAATATGGACTCTACTCAAAACTAAATCCTGGATTCGTGCCTATTTGTTTTTAATTAAAAAATCTCATTACTAAAATCACTACTAAAGATTTTTAAATAGCTGTCACTTCTGTACTGGTTCATAGAAAATCACTTATTCTCCAACACTACTGACCCTAAATTGCAAAAAGCATAGCTTCAATTCCTTCTGGGTAAAGAAGTGAGTCTAACCATAGAATGTTTTTAGCATTACTTTGAATTGGTTAATGAGCTGATGAATAATTACAAATGACTGTTAATATGAATAGGATGAAACATTAATTGGAGGTTCTCCTAATATTTTACTGACACATCTGTGTACAATAAATAATGCTCCTGGAACTATACAAGAGTAATCAAGTAGAGAGCTGACAAGTGCAAATGCTTTGAACAAATCTGCAGTCATTAAAGTGATTTCTAAAAATAGTGTCTACTGATAAACATTATCCCTGGTTATCTGTTTCTACTGTGTATACCTTGTTGATGGTTAAACAAACAGAACATAATGAAAATGCTGAGTGGTTGTTATTTTAACCATTCATGCATTACTAAACAAAATAAACCATCAAAACAAGATAGGTGATGCATGTCAATTGTCAAGTTAGATAAAGTGGAGGATAAAGTGCTCAGTGAAGCACTATGAAAGAAGAATCATTGATGAACTAGAGCAGAGACTTTAAAAACCTGTCTTCTTGCCAACTTGAGATGTTGCAGAGTCAGTATTTCTGAAGTCAAGAACTCAAAAACTTAGTAACTTAGTAGTCAAAAAACAGATAACAGTTTTTAGTTTTTGAGGGTGGCATCCACTTGGGAGGACAAGCAATGGGGCATGCCAATGCCAAGGTTATAGGGGGGCATGGAAAATTATTCATGACAAAGGAGACATGAAAAAATTTAAGGGGCATTACATGATCAGCAGGGGGGAGAGGAACATGTATGAAATATGGTGGAAAGTGGAGTTTATCAATTCTGGCCAAATAGCTCAAAAGCACTGCTAATCAGACCATACCTATCTATAAACTTATCCTAACCAACCTTGAAAAATATTTTGGTGTTATCTGAGGTCTGAGGTAGAAACCTTAAAAATGGAATAACATATACATCTAAATGAATAATTTGATGTAGGGGTAATCTATGGTATATGTATGTATATGAGCTGTTCTCCAACAGGTAAGATTTCATATGGTTTTGGAGCAAATAATTCTGTAGAGCAACAAAAAAGCTTTCAATACCTTAGATAGACAAGTTACTACCTACAAGGAAAGGAATGCTTAAAAAAAGTTGAGATATGGAAAATCTTAGAATTTATAGTTTAGGCAAAGCTGGGAAATATATATGCATAGATAACGTATACCTGATAATTCCGGTGGTTAAAAATTACACTTTTGATGAGCAAGCACATTCCTTTCTATACATTTCATAATTTATTCATGAAAATAAATATTTTAACTTACCCCAGAATAAAAAATCTCGGGATTAGAATGTGGCTTCGGCAGGGCACTTGAGAAATTACATTTTTGTACTGCATTTATCGTGTAACGAGCTACTTTCAACATTTTGATTTTGAATTAATATCTTTTATTTTCAGATTTCCACACCTATTCAGTAAATTTAGCCGGCTCAACGTCAACGTGCTTTGTTGTTGGATCAGCTGAATCAAAGAGGCAAAATCCTCTTTTATTCTGTCCTTCGTGTATCGTCGTGTGTCATCGTGGTATCGCTGCCTTGTGCGGTTACCCAGTGATGCCAAGTCGAAACAAGAAAAATACATGAATTTATGGGGTCACCAATAAAATATAATAATTATTAATAAATTTATTATTTATTAATATTATTATATTATTTATTAATATTATTATATGATAATATCCATGATATGGAAGGTTATCAAAAAGCTGTTAGCTTTTTACCATTCCACATTTTCACCAAGCCACCCACTAGGTAGGTATACTGATCATGTGAGAGAAGAATCGACGTGTCTCAATTTCCTTCTATTTCCATCTTATTAGACAGTTATGCAGCTTAAGACTGTAGCTCAAGTATTTATTACAAGATTTGCTAGAAAATCATGTAAGAGTCTGAGACCTGGCATGAGTGGCGAGAACTCTCGTCTATTAGGCTTTTCAAGAGGGTTTGTCATTCCTGTAATAGGTATAGTTCTTAAGTTCTGAACAAAATTCCATTCTGGAAATTAATGTACATTACGTTTCTAACGAGCTTCTCGTTTTATTGTAAGGGAGCTATTGCACTGTCACTGTTAATATACATAAATATGTATTTTACGCAGTATTTGCCAAATTTCATAGTGACCATCTGCAGACTCTGCAGAAGTTTATTAACATACAGTAAATGATAAATATTTTGGCAAAGAATAGATGCAGAATTTTTATGAATCATTTTGAAGCACACCCAAACTTTGTGGTGAAACGTGAGATGTGATCCATAAGGTTTGATGTTTGTTCTCAAAACTAAGGTTTGGAGTATATTCAGATCGGTACCACGGCTCAACAAACAATCAGCTGTCTTACTCACGGTCGGTTCCTTTGTGATGACGTGTTGCAAATATCTGATGTCAGCGACGCCATTTTGGGATAGTTTCATTCCCCTGACAGGGGAGGAGTAGAAAAAAGTCTACAACAGGCCAGAATTAAGAAATAATACTCAACCTATGCGGTGTAAAAGGAAGGTAAACATTAAAGATAACATAAAGTTTATGTTGTCCTTAATGTTTACCTCCCATAAAGTACTAGATTTGCGCTGTGATCTATATTATTTATATCTCTATACTCATATTCTATGTAGACAGCCATGACCCTGCCGTGCCTCCGCTGTTGAAATCTATCTCTCTCTAACCCAAAATATCGATGCACAAAGGGATCGGCGCAAATCATCCCCAGATCTTGAGTAAGACAGCTGATTGTTTGTTGAGCCGTGTCGGTACTATGGCGCTCTCGCCAGTTGAGCTGCAGTCGCCACGCAACTTCAAAAGCGCTGACTAGATAACTATGCGAGATCCTCCTGCCCCTGCCAGCCTACAACTCTCTCACTCTCATGTCATAAAAAATAACTATTGTCACTTTTTGCCTTCTGAACAGGTGTGAAAGTGGGGCAACATTACTTGAAGGAATAAAAATGTTAATTAAAATACAATATTTTTATCACCACTCAGTTTATGATGTTACAAGTGTATTGAGACGTTCTTGGGTGAGCCCGAGGCTCTAAAGTTCTCGGTCTTGACCTGCTAGCAATTTAAATTTTAATTACCTACATACAAATTAGGTTAAAAATCGTAAGATTTCGCAGTAATCCTGGGTATGGTATTTAAATTTGTGTAGTGCTTTAGTGCTTAACTTTTGGCCTGCAGTATATACATATATGAATAACTCGCCCAAAACCACCAAATGTAAATTTAGTAGGTAAGTGCCCAAAACAGTATCTATCTCATTCCAGAATGAATTAACCTCATCTCATTCATAAGCTGTAGTTTGCATATTACTGTTCCTTTTCATCATGGGTACCCAAAAAGTGGTTACAGCTAAACTATTGCAAACTGCTCTCACTCTCACGTACGTACTATAACCCGAGAATAGTCCTATAACCCCCCCCCCCCCCCGTTAAAGAGTAAACTAACGGGTAACGATGATGTCTAATATGTTAATTAAAAATAATGTAATACGTTTTCGTTTGTGTCGACTATGAATGAACCAAATACTATAAACCATAGTAGGGTCACAACTGTGGTGATTCGAAACGCGCTCCTGGCAGCCAGACGTTAGAACGCACCTTTAGCGGTCACGTGACCGAAGATTGATATCATCGACGGATGATTTATAAAAGTGTAAGGTCTGAGTATGAGTGTAATTAGTCGATGAAGTTAAGATAAGTAATGTATTTGATTATTACTACATCATATATTGTTCAGATATTTTATGTATCAGATCATGAGTGACTTTCTATATTAATTTTCCATCTGTGATTCTGTACTACTGTTCTGTAATGCTTCCTTCCTTTTCTTTCATTCTGTGACTAAGGCTACTGTTTTGTGATGCTTTTGGGCTTTGTCACTCGAAACTTGAATAAAGTAGGGGGCTGTGATATCGTTGCTATGGTTTTGTTGATAGTTTGTTTAATAATTACGACTGGGGATTGTTTTTGGAAAAACGTAACAAGCTGGTGACCAAAATTTCAACAACAGGGTTTTTGAGTCTTTTACACGAATATATGCAGGTATGTTGTCTTTTGAGTTTGTATTATTAACTAATGTGGTCTGGCTACTATTTTTGGAGTGTTTCACAATGTATACTATATATCCAAGCTTCTAAGACGACTTTAAATGGTGTTGGGTCTCTGATTTACGTCTACTCTAGGTAGGTCCTGAGGTATTGCAGGCTGGTGGTGAACAGAGATAACTCTGTCTTATTTAGATGTATCTATTTCAACCTTTACTGATACCCTTTATTTATATACGATATTTATTTTATGGTAGTGGAAACCGTGGTCTGGCCGGGACGGCCTAATCACTTACCGTAGGTGGAAGTGGGTTGATTCACGTGTTTCACGAACTATACGGTTTCCTCTAACCAGCCCTTTTATATGTTGTTTATTGTTTATATTTATTTATTGATCTATTTATGCGCTTAGATACCATACTTGCTATGCTGTTATGCTTGCTATGCTGCTATACTTGTGATGCTATGTTTATATTTTATATACCATATCCCATTTACCCCCTTTATTTACTCCTTTATATGTTTGATTATATTTATTTATTTATATATGCTGACATTTTACACTTTTCCACATTCTATCCATATTTCTCTCCCTGACGTTAAATAGAGATCTAGCCCACCATGTATTATTATTATTTATCATTTAGACTGTGTATGTTTATAACCATTTCTTTATTATACAATATCAATAACAAGAGCCAGTTTACCACTATTATTAAGACATTTTGGAATCGTATATTTCAACATATCAATATAAATGCTTACACCAGTAAAATATATGAAATACAAAGCACTCATGATTTGATAAATACAGAATCAAGTAATAAGATCATAACATAAACACTCAGCACTGATGATTAATAAATACAAAGCAAATGTTAAGAAACAAATAATAAAAAAACCATATCACAACATTTCTGTGTTTGATTTCATTCTCTCTGAGTTGGTACACATGCATGCTAAAAGAATCTGGTTACCATGGGCACACATACAACATTGGGTTCTAAATTCCACCACTAGACGTCTTGATCACTTTGGCTATTTCTAAATTTGGTATCGGTTTTGACAGTGACCAGTTGCTCACTACACAACGTTCGTTAAAGATCATACGTGGTTCGTGGTTTATAGTTTATATTATTTTTCTCTGCATACTGATTACTGATCAACTAATTTAAGGTTGACACCTTCTTCGCCATATCATAAAACCATCAGTATGTGATTTTTTTCTGAATCGTGCAATATGCCGCCTTAATGATAACCTCGATTTACGTCCTACCTATCTACTACACATATATAATCGCAAAATTCATGGAGCCAAAGTTATTGTATCCTAAAGTTGACTAACCATAACTACAGGCTGCAGGTGAAACTCTTGCACGTACCTTTTATTGCAATTTGAAAATTTTAAAGTAGTGTGTTGAATGGCTTTATAGTTATTGTTTGCGGTGGTACATTTTTTATGGCACA
Source organism: Callosobruchus maculatus (assembly GCA_951848785.1). NCBI lineage: Eukaryota > Metazoa > Arthropoda > Insecta > Coleoptera > Chrysomelidae > Callosobruchus > Callosobruchus maculatus. The sequence goes on from CATOUR010000100.1 coordinate 8,494,015, forward strand.
AAATACTGAAAAATTAAACCTGACATATATTGCACAATTTGAAAGTATCTGAAATACGTTTTTGTGGCAGTGACTTGACTGTTCGTTTCAAATTAATTAAGAGTAAACCTTGTAAAATGCGACAAGTGTGCATTTTCCCTCCACACCGTTATGTGTGCCACGTGGCGATAGCAGAATCCGTAGAACTATCGTCCTTATTAATATCAGTAACTTTACTAACAAACTATTATATTCGTAAATACATGCACATAGGAGCCAAGGAGTCAATCAAGGACTAGTCAATGAACCCCTGCCTTGTGCTCATCAAATAAATTTTTAGGTAAAGAACTTATATTTTCTAGAAAATTACGGGTGGTGGTGAAAATGAGTGATATTATGTATTTAAATATAACGATTTCCACGTTGCTTCCACAAATAAACGAGGGTCATGACTATTCCTCATATTCGGTAGAAACTGGTCATGCTTGGCACCGCCGCAAAGTCAGTTACAGCTGACTATGACGTCATTTTTGTGATGAGATGACAATCATCATAACATAACCTTTGATTCCTCATCCTCTGGGTTTTATAATATAAAATAATAGCTAACAGTTTACTTAATTCAAGAAGCAATGTATATGAAAAATATATCAAAGCTGCACTCAAGAGCCTGTAGAGTATTGTACGACAGACCATTTTTTATTTTGAACAAAAGAAAATATTGTACCCAACAGGAGTCTGTATCATTTGGAGAAATAGTAAAAGAAGTAAAGCCAGCTAAACGACCAGAATACGTTCCTATAAAGTATTGTAAGTTCATCTTTATATAAATAATATCTAAGGTTGACATGTAATAACTGTTTTTAGATAATGATAACATACCACAAAGTAACCTCCACCATTTACGTTGGATGATGCAAAAAGATATTCTAGGACAAGATATATTCCTGTTAGGACCTCCAGGCCCAAGAAAGAGAAATATAGTTATGCAATACTTGGAACTCACAAACAGAGAACATGAATATGTTGCTTTAAGTAGAGATACTACAGAATCTGATTTAAAGCAAAGAAGGGAAATTGTTCAGGGTTCAGCAAAATACTTTGATCAGGTAGATTTATATTCTAAAAATCATATGCTGTGTACAGTATTCTGAATTTTTAGTTATTATAATCTAGTCTAGGTGAATGAAGTAGAATCTACATTTTAGGCTCTATCCAGCCTGTTCTTTGATAGCTGGTAGTTGTAAGCTGAGAGAACATGACAGTATATATTGTGGTATAAACTTTAATGTGCATGGAAATCAAATACAGTAGAACCCCTCTAATCTGTCGCCTTTGGGTCTAGGGGTATGGTTGGAACACAAGAAAGGTTGGATTACCCAAATAGCCTTTATTTATTGTATGAACATGTTTTGCATTGCAATAAGTGATGTACGAAGTTTGTAAACATTGTTTAAAAGCAATAAATAAATTTAGTTTAGTAGTTTAGTAAAAAAAATACAAAAATCAGTCATAGATTTTTGTTTAACACAAAAAATTCTAGAGTAAGCTGCAGTGTCTCTCCATTCCTGGATCCACAAAATGTCACTAAAGCAAGGTCGGACTAACTAGAGTGTCAGACTAGCGGAGGGGGGATTAGAGGGGTTCTACTGTAGCACTGTTTTTTGTCAATAGTATCAATAATTTCAGAGTGCTGTACTAGCTGCTAAAGAAGGGAGGGTATTGGTTTTAGAGGGTATTGAAAAAGCTGAAAGGAATGTGTTACCAGTATTGAACAATTTACTTGAAAATAGAGAAATGCATTTGGAAGATGGAAGGCTACTAATTCCAGCATCAAGATATGACAAACTGTTGAAGGTATGTGATACAATAAGTATAAAATAAAATTACTTCACAAATCATGTACTCCGTCCACAGGGATACAGAATAGACCTTTGAGGACAATAATTAGATTGAAGGGTCAAAGTCAGTGGCGCTTCTAGGAAGTTTGTCTGGGGGGGGGTAGTTACTCTATGGATAATGTAGTGAGCGCCACCAAGTAGACGGGGGGGGGGGGGGGGGGGTACAATAAACATCTTGTCAAATGAAGATATAATAGGGTAAGAGATGAATATTTATGAAATTAAAATTTTTCAGCCGCAAAGATCAAATTAAACATTACACAGGTATTTTCCATTTTGTTATTATAAGGAAAATTAACAAAACACATATAATAAAACCAGACTTATTATAAATAATGTAAACAGAAAAATATATTTAAAGCAATAAACATAAACAGTTAAATTTCAATGCATCTTATTGCATCTTATTTTTAATTAGTCAGTTTTGTTCCGTGCTCTGGGGGGGGTAATTACCCCCTCTACCCCCCCTTGGAAGCGCCCTTGGTCAAAGTCCAGGCCTACATATTGCAGTTGTTCTATTATCAGGCACATATTTAGGGGGGGGGGGGTCCAGACACCCTGGAATCCACAAATTTGCCCCCCCACCCTCCCTTGCAAATTTAAGGATTTAAGGTGGCACCTCTAATCTGGACCCACCCCCCCCCCCCTCGAAAGCTCAACCAAGTGACACCCATAAGCTGGACCCCCCCCAAAACCAAATCCTGGATACGTGCCTGTCTATTATTGTGAATAATTACTAGTATAAACCAGAAAAAAAATACAAATTTATGTTTTACTTTATAATAGCTACTTATATTTAAAAGAAAATATGTATGTGTGTAAAAAAATTAAAAATTGCAATCAAGCTAAAAAAATGAGACTGATCTAGTAGTACGACAACTTTATTATCCTTTGTTGGAGTAACCCCACCCTCTGTTACTTATACAGAACAAATAAATTCTGCAATATAATAGTGTTCACCATATAAATAAATAAGTTTGTACTGTTTTCATAAATATCATTTCCATAATAAATATTACATTGATGAATTAGCAGTTTTACCAATCATTACATAACTTATGTATATAATATTTGTATAAGTGTTGGTGCTGATAATAAATCATTATCATTACTTAGATAAATTTTAATTATGTAGATTTTAAATTATACAGGGTTAATTCTAGGAGCATGGAAAAGAGGAACTAGAAAAGTGGAAACTAGTTAGAGTAGATGAAGACTTCAGGGTAATAGCATTGGGGCTGCCTGTGCCTAAGTAGGTATATATTCAAACTGGTGATCAACTGTATTTTATTTGAAAAAACTTACAGATACCGGGGGAACCCCTTGGATCCACCATTACGTTCAAGATTTCAAGCCAGAGATGTTTACATATGTAGCTATAAGGTAAGCAAATATAGATAAATCTAATATCACTAGTCATACATATTTATTCTGAATCATTGTTTGATAAGTAAAGTAACTCATAGTTAAACGAGAGTTTAAATCATATCGTGCTTGTATGCTCAAGTTTAAATGCTAAATGAACATATCTGTTTTATATAAATTTGTACCTATAGGTTAAATGCATATGCTTGTGAGTAATATTTGTATATGTTTCCATGTGTGTGTCAGGGGGCATATCACCAAATGAGAAAAACCTTTGTTTGGACAAGTTTCTACATTTTTTTTATTTATATTTTTGTATTACACTGTTTGACGCTATATAGCTATTCGTTGAGCAAAATGTCTACATACATGCAGGTTTCTTGGATGTGCAACAATTGTATATTGTTGTTAGGTATTATTTTTTCAATAACACATTTTGGAGCATACTGAAATAAACTTAGGGAACTCAAATCAAAAGTAAAGCTTAGCAGTATAGCCTGGTTGCTTTAGCTGTTACTTTGTGAACAGCTCTGGGACTAGAATAGTGTGCTGCTGGTTACTGTGCTGCAGCAAAGATTACAGAATAAAATATGCCGCAGCCACGCCGCAGCCTAGGTGAGCAGTGTGTATACAAAAATGATCAACAATGAATTAGTCCCATAACTAGGTCATCAAGTCTACTCTGCTCTGTTGACCAATTCATTTAATAAAGGAATATGATTAAATTGCTAAAACTACATACTACATTTCAGCAGCATCTGGCTTTCATCTAGTAAATATTTGGAAACAAAAATGGATAGAAATCCTCTCGGGAAAACATGGTCAAGTTTCAACAAGATCAAAACCCAAAATGGCAGATGACTCCATTTCAATTGGGGTAAATTACCATCTTCTTAAAATGTGAATACAGAACCAACAACTATGGTCCACCACACATCCTGCACGCGATCCTTGCGACCATTATTTATGCTCAGTTTAATGATGAGCGCTGCAAAAAGGACCATTCCTAGGGGATACAGGAAGGAATATATCCCTGGGTGGGATGAGCGGTGCGAACTCCTATACGGCGACTTTCAGGAAACCAACAATCCAGATATTGCCGACGAACTCATCTCTGCCCTGGACAGCTCACGAAGGCGTAAATGGGAGGAGACTACGTCGGAAATGAACTTCCAACACTGAAGTCGAAAGGCCTGGAGCCTTCTTAGAAAACTAGGCTCAAGCACGCCATCCACACGGGCACCGTCGGGAGTAACTCCAGACAAGATTGCTGCGCATATTGTAGAAACGTCAAGAGCACCTTCTGATAGAGAGCATACAAAACGCGTGAAGAAGGAATTGACTTTACTAAGGAGGAACGCTCCTACCCAAACAACGTTTTCCCGACCCTTCTCGATCGAAGACATTAATAATGCCATATCAGATGTTAGGCCTGGAAGGGCTCCTGGTTTCGACGGCGTCCTGCCGGAATTTCTCATTCACGCAGGTCAGCAAACAAGAGTGTGGCTATCTCTCTTCTTCACGAACCTCCTTAATACCAATATTAAAACCCGGTAAACCAAACGATCAACCCGCCAGCTACAGACCTATAGCCTTGCTCAGTTGCTCCTATAAATTACTAGAAAGAGCCGTCTACAACCGATTGAGCGCGACTATCTTAGACCGAGTCCCGATAACCCAGGCTGGTTTCAGACCGGGTCGCAGTTGTTGTGATCAAGTACTGTCCCTCACAACGCATATAGAGGTAGGCTACCAGCAAAACATGAAGACGGGAGTGGCGTTTGTTGAGCTCACTGCCGCATACGATACGGTCTGGAGGGAGGGTCTCCTATATAAGTTGCTGTCAGACCACTACAAGACTCATAAACAACATGTTATGCGACAGAAAGTTCCAAGTAATCCTAAACGAGAAAGCAAGCAGGCAGCGCAAATTGAACAACGGACTTCCACAAGGCTCAGTACTGCCCCCTTACTTTTCAATCTATATATATATCTGACATGCCAGAAACAGTCAGTTACAAGTTTTGCTATGCGGACGATATAGCCATAGCTTTTTCCGATAAGAGCTTCAAGAAGTTGAGCATACTCTTTCTAACGACTTGTTAGCTCTAAACAACTACTTCAAGAAATGGAGACTAGTACCGAGCCCCAACAAAACTGAAGTTTCCTGCTTCCACCTGAATAACAAACTAGCTAAATATGAACTGCAGGTACTTTTTGCAGGCGAACCCCTGAACCATAACCATTTCCCAAAATATCTTGGAGTAACGTTAGATCGCACCCTCTGCTATAAGAAACATCTCGCAAACACTGCAGGAAAACTCAGAACACGCAACAACATTATCCAAAAGCTGTATGGAACGACGTGGGGTGCCACTGTTCCAACTCTACAAACCAGTGCACTAGCTCTTGTCTATTCGTGTGCTGAGTACTGTGCGCCTGTCTGGATTAACAGCCATCATACCAGACTAATTAACGTCCAACTAAATCACACTATGAGGCTTATTACAGGCGCAGTAAAGACAACCCCAACTCAATGGCTGCCTGTACTCTCTGGAATAGCCCCACCGCAGCTGCGAAGGACTGACGCCCTTCTAAGGGAGTATAACAAGATTACGGCCAACAACAAACTGCCCATCCATCGAGCAATACCCCCGTTGCAGATAAAGACAACCACCAATAAGGGATGCAGAAGGGTTTAAAACCAATAACTTCGACTCCTCAAACCAATGGCGCTCCCAGTGGGAAGGTTTTGCGGAACACCACTCGAGATGCGCATTTATGGGGGCAGCCTTACTTCCAGGCTCAGAACTACCCCGGAAAGAGTGGGTAAAACTTAATAGAGTCCGAACAGGCCACGGCAGATGTGCCGACTCCCTTTACAAGTGGGGCTATGTGCAATCTCCCTTATGTGACTGTGGCGTGCCCCGCCAAACTATAAACCATATTACGAGCGAATGTGAACTGCGTGCGTTTCAGGGATCGCGAGAAGAGTTCTTCACAGCCACACCGTTGGCGCTGGAGTGGTTGAAAGAATTGGATATCAACCTGTAAATACCAAAGACTATGTATCTTAGTTTGTAGCTGTATCTGTTCAATTTTAGTATAGGCTATAATAGTTTTTTTTTGTCTATAATTTACTATTGTCATGTTTTTGAGCCATACGATAAATAAAGAGTTTGGATATCTGTTTATGATTAGTTGGTTTATTACGTACTTGCGTACTTTACGTACACGATGATATTGCGGATCTTAACGTTGACAGGCTCCATTTCAGATACACATTCCGTAGCAAGACACTTTGCATCTGACGATCTGACTGACATTGACTTTATTTATTTATTTAATGTCAACGGATCAATGAAAATTATCGAAGACCCTTTTTACACAATTATACAAAATGTTTGGTAATAACAAATTTGTTGATATAAGAAAAAAAGTTTATAAAGTAATCAAAAGATAAATATAATTTATAAATATAAAAATATATAATCTGTAGGCAAAATAGACTCTCATTAGAAACAACGATTAACAATCAATTTAAGTTCCTGTTTAAATATTTTCAAATTACCAATGCGCAGCACAGACCTGAGCATAACAATTTTGTTCCACTTTCTCCTTAACCTGTAAATGGCAGAATTGTAAATATAATCCCGATGAGTTCCACGCTCAAGTAGTGGTCTAATGCGTCTCAGCTCATATTAAACTACTGGAATAAGAACAAAATAGTCAAAGCGAGCCCAAGAATATTATCATCAAATGATGTACGTATACTTCATGTGCAAGCGACAACATGATCAAAAGATGGCTGATACATGGACTCCCCCTTTAAATGGTGAAATGGAGTTATAACACCATCTCATCAATGTGAACGTGAGGCCAAGAACCAAGCAGTCCACCACATCATAACCAAGTAACTTCTGGGGACCTATGATACAGACCCAGGCCACGTCTACGCAACTCCCGCGATAATGAGTTATGTACTGAGCTTTTAATCAGTTTGTTTATAGTTTATTAGATGCTAAGTAGAATTTGAAAAACAAGTTGAAAATTAAAGAAAAACAGACAAAACATATGGCGAATTTATGTTTAAGTACGATGTACAAAATTACAAACGATACATAAATAGAGTCAAAGCATGCGTGCATGTTTGTGAAAGCAGTGAATAGGATTGCCAACCGTCCCGTTTTTCGCGGGATGTCCCGTTTTCTGCACCTACTGTCCCGCGACCTGTCGGTAGCTCAAACGGGACATATTGCCTCACTTTTAATGAAAATGAGTAAAATGCACCGTGAAACGCAATTTAAAGAAATTTTGCTAGATTTTATTTTATTTTTTATATTTCTTATGCAATATGTAGTTTATATCCGAACGAATGTGCTGTGTTACTTTGTTTTTGTTTGTTTGTTTTTAGATGTTTTCGATTGATTTGTTAAGTGTCCGCTTTTTCTTCTTTTGTCCGGCTTTGCCTGGATCCCGCCAAATGCGAATTTAAAGTTGGCAACCCCAGCAGCGAAACAACAGAAACAACTACTCTGAGGGCAGATACCCTTATAAACACCGAATTTCACTATAGCCTCAAGTGCTTCCTTTGGGGAAATATGAAGAAAATGATTTCAAAATGAGCTCAAGGATATGACAATCCTTGTTTGGAAGATGTCCTGAATCGCATCAGGCACCATGTCCCTAGTTCATGATAGCGCTGTCTCGATTTTTCGCATCTTATCAGGTGAATCGGGGTGAAGCCCGGCATCAAGTTGATATGAAGGCAGTGAACCAACTGAAGAAAGAACTACTCCGAAGGCAAATACCCCTACCGGCATGGAATTAGACTATTGGCTCGAATACTTCCTTTGGGAAAACATGAAGAAAATGACTTCCATCCCACCCAAAATGAGATACGAAAGATCGCACGTGGGTTAGGGACATCACAGCATACTAAACAACCAGCAGAATATCTCTGAGGATTTCCTATATAAAAATGGTTCCTACAGAATTTGACCTTAGCGGCGCTATTATGAAGAAAATAAAAAGTATCGATATTGGAATCCCTCAAAAAGTATCGATGACAAAAATGCTCGATACAGTAATGTACATTTTTAAGTAATATTTTGTTCGTTATGTTTTATTCAAATAATATAAAATAAAAAATATATATACTTGATGTTTGCAAAAAAATGAAGAACCTCTTTTATAAGAAATAATGTGAATAAGAAATTTTATTCATAAAAATATAGGGAAGAATATTATCAGTAGATGCGTTTTTGTACAATATATCGGAACTGGGCAGTAGTAGCGAATTATAATTTTGGGGGTGTAAATTAGAGCAAATATAGTATGAAGTATTTGTTTTTGGTCACGTGACGTCCAATTCAAAATTTGTAATGGGACACCCTGTATATTTGTGACTTTTTGTATTCCTCCCGATAAAACAATTCCGATAAACTAGCACACTTAGGGTCTAAAGTGATTAATTCAAGAGCTACCGGTACTTAAAGGACTGTACCACTACCATTATGAAACACTACCAAAATAATTTAACTGTAGGGGTAAATGTTATACTTAATCAATGGTAGTGGTACCATCCTTTAAGTACCTGTAGCTCTTGAATTAATCACTTTAGACCCCAAGCGTGCTAGTTTGTTGGAATTGTTTTATCGGAAGGAACACGAAAAGTCACAAATTTAATATAAAATTAAAATTAAAAAATTAAATTAAACTAAATTTATTAAAATTAAAATTAATTGAAAATCTTGAATCGGACGTCACGTGATTAAAAACAAATACCTCATTGGGTAACACAATAATGAGAAAAGATACTATATTTGTTCTAATTTTCACCCCCAAAATTATAATTTGCTACTAGTGCCCAGTTCCGATATATTGCTTGTCTTAATCGTTGTGGGACACCCTGTATATCAAATCAGTTAAGTCGTCTCAATCGATCCGTAAAATTAGAGTCCGTACATTTTTGAGTACATACTTTATTTGTAGGTTATATGTACTTGCCTCACAGGATAATTCGACAATCCAAAAAAAACCTTCTGAAATTATAGTACCTACTTATTTCTGCGATTTTCAGCAGCGCACACATTTCCAGCACATTGTTTATCCATTTTAAAGATCATCCACTATCAACACCGCGTATACAAAATATCGGCGTACGCCCTTGCATTTTGTTTCAGCAATGAGCAAATACGAACGTTGACCTTGAGTCAATGGTGTCCACCGACGCATATGCCTCTTTTCACAGATAATCACCCAAAATGGCGGGATGCGTGTGTGATTGCCACCAACTTGAGATATTGTGCTGATTGTTTACTATGCTGTGGGGACATCGTGCATGATGCGATTCAGGACATGTTCCAAACAAGGATTGTGATATCCTTGAGCTCACTAGGGGTAGTATGGAAATCATTTTCATCATGCATGTTTGTAGCAAAACTGACTTTATATCTGCGATAACTATAGCATAACCCTCGTAATGATCCGCGACCCTCGTCAACCCCAAACAAACAAAAAAATCGAGATCCGGAAACCACGTATATTGTCGGCGCGCCACGCGAGTTGCAATTTTCTTCGGATTCCCCCTTTTATTTCCGGACCGGCTGTCTCCGCGAGTTCGGTCGTCGTTGTCCCAGTACCAGCGCCGATGCCGTAGCGACGTCATCGGCCTTATCTGCCTCTGCTATCTGCCAATCTCAGGTCGCGAACACACCACCTCTTCAGTCCTCAAACGTACGTTGCATCATGGTGACCCATTGGGAGTCGAGCACCAGGCCGCTCTTCCTCAAAACCGTCTGGAGGGATGGTTACCATCATGTGATGCTCCACAAGGACGAAAACTCCGCCAAGGACACTGCTAGAAAAAGAAGTTGTGCCGTCCAACCCCGTGCTGTGAAATCTGCTGTGGTGTCCACCGTGTCAAATTTAAACGTGGCTTCGGTGAAACTGAGGCTGGGCAGCAGTTTCGAGTGTGACAGCATAAAACCGAAGGCTAAAAGATACAAGACAAGCTCCAGACACTTGGAGAAAACTCTGAAAGCCACCTCCAGTAGTCCGGCGTCCTTTAGAAGTCCCTCCAATGAAGAAGTTACGGACAGAAGTGTTAACTTGACAGTGAAATCACATAGTTTGGGTGTTAGTGAAGGAAAATCACGCTTAAGTTACAGCTCTCCGACTTGTTTATCGTACCACAGCATCCTGGAATCATATAATTCTCTCAGTGATAGGGTACTTATGTGGCTAGATTTGGCGATCCAAAATGGAAACTATAAAAAGGATCTCATTGTAGAGTCGCATCGGGTTGCTACAGCACCGCCACCAAAACAGCAACAAATACTTCACAAAACTAAATGTCATCCTCGGATTAATAAGACAAATATGTTCTGCATTGAGGGAATTCAAACACATGTATTGCAGTGTTGTGATGAAACTTCTGAAAAGGAAAACACTTCTCAGTCAGAAGCTACAACAGATGTTCCACTAGTGTCTTCTGAAATCGAAGAGAATGTGATGATGGACGATATGGATAGCGATGGCTTTGAACAATCGGTCAATCGGACTAAACGGCAGTTGCACATTTTCATGCCTAACTTACCCAAAAGGCTAAGTGACTGTAACAGCAGTATTTTGAGTAGCCAGTTCAGTGGGTCATCTCTGCATAAATCTGTGGTTGTGTAAAATTGTTTGAGAAAAAATCTTGAAGCTTCTACTCATATATTCTAGTATAAGGAAGCTGTCTAATGAAAATCATTTAATAGTGTGGTAAGGTAATGCATCTTGTGAAATTGTGACCCACAGAGATACAAGCATCAAGCCTTCTAAAAGCTTGTGATGAATTGGAACCACCTTGTGACAAGGATGAGATGCCCACCGCGTACACAACTGGACAAAGTATACGATAGCAGCTCTGTGGTTTTCACTGAATCAGATGTGTTTTGAATGAAACTCAGGCTGAGAAAGTTTGAGAGTGGCAGGAAAAATCAAAAACCAAAAGATACAGACACATAGAGAAAACTCTGCAAATAACTTCCAGTAGACCAGTGGCCACCAGAAGTCATGCTGATGAAGAAGTGACGGATAGAAGTGTTAACTCCTCAGTGACACAGTTTGAGTGCTAGTAAAAGAAAATAGTCTTTAAGTTACGATCCACAGAAGTTTCCACAGAATCTGTGAATCAAATAATTATAATAATAATAATAATAATAAATGACTTTATTATAACAACTAGTTATAAAAGGCGAAGTCTAGGCAAAGCCTACTCAACTTAACCAATCTACTAACTAACTTACTAACTAATTACAATACGTGTGTATTTGGTATAAAGCATACAAATGAACATAAATGTAATACCTAAGTATATACTGAATGTGTCATATAAATATAGATGTAATAACAGTAGAGTGGAGAGAATTTTTTATCTGATTTGCTTATTATATATAATTTGTTTAAGCTTGGTTTTAGAAAAGGAAATCTTCAGCTCAGAATTGAGTTCATTAAATAGTTTAACTGCATTATAGGTGAACGATCTTTGGAAAACAGCTGATGTATGACGTGGCATAGTAAGGAGATCAGTATGTCTAATGTTCACATTATGAATTAAGTTTCTAAATATCAGTCTATCCCTCAGATAGACTGGTATGGATGTGTTGAGAATCTTCATGATGAATGAAATAAAATTGTATTCAAATAACTTATCAATTTTTAACCACTTCATGGAATAAAGAGCAGGGCTAGTGTGATCATACTTTCTGATATTATTTATAAGACGACAGCATGAATTTTGAATTTTTTGCAATCTGTATTTAGTCAAGTGGTCAAGGCAAGGATAGAAAATGATGCTGCAGTAAGTTATCTTTGACATTACCAACGATTCACATAAAGATTTTTTTATTTTTTTAGTTAATATCGATTTGTTAGCATATAACAGCTTCAGTTTCAAATAACAGGCTGTGCTTAAACGGCGAATATGTTCTTGGAACCTCAAGTCCTCATCTAGATACAAACCTAAATTTTTGACGCAAGGTGAAAAATTAACAGGCTCATTATGTATCTCGATGCGGATGACAGATTTCATATGCTCTCTCTTCTTTTTTGAACAGAAGATTATACAGTTAGATTTAGCGGCATTTAACTTCAGATTGTGATGATCGGCATAAGAGCATATTCGATTTAAATCTGCATTTATTAGAGCAGCAGCATTTTCATGCTCTTCTGGACAGAAGCTATGGTAAATCTGTGTATCGTCAGCATATTGTTGTACAGAGCAGGTTTCAATGGAATCAGTCAGATCAAATGTATATATTAGAAATAGGATGGGACCCAAAACTGAACCCTGTGGAACTCCAGAACATATCGGTTTTTTACTAGAAGTCTTACTACGTATTGTTACATATTGGTGACGCTCATTTAAATAACATTTCAACCATCTGAGCGCTATTTGGTCGAAGCCAATGTATTTACATTTAGCGATTAGGAGCTTATGATTCAAGGTGTCAAAGGCCTTGCTAAAATCGAGCAAAACTAGGATTGAAGCTTGTTTCCTATCCAGTGCACGCAAGAGATCATCAGAGACACGAGCTAATGCTGTAGTTGTGCTGTGTCCCTTTCTGAAACCTGATTGATTATGTGGAAGTACAGCTGATTTCTCAAGAAATTCATTTAATTGCGAAGATATGGCCCGTTCAAGTATTTTAGAAAATACGGACAATATACTAATGGGACGGAGATCACTTGGTGCTCTGGGATCTGAGGTTTTAGGCAAGGGCAGAATTAGTGCTTCCTTCCATGACTGTGGGAAAAAACCTAATTCTAAACAGCTATTTATTATATGCAGAATATAGGGTGCAATAGCAGGTAAACACAGTCTGATCATTTCAATCGTGATGCCGTCAGAACCGCTTGCGTTTGATTTAATACTACCTATGATTTTAATAAGGTTCGCCATATCAATTAGTTGGAACTGAAATTTAACATCTTCATTTAGCTTGCTGTTATTATAGAACTCAATTTTTTCAAGACAGGTTGCATCACTATTTTGGAACACGCTCGTGAAATAGTTGTTAATTTCCATGGGATCTGATAACCACTCAGGGATGTCAGTTGATTTAGTTTCTTGAACTTTAAGAGTTTTCAGTGTTTTGAAAAAGCAGGAAGAATTGGATTTTTGAGATAAATGTAGAAGGTATCCACGTTTCTCAGCAAGTGTAACAGTTGTGACAAAATTTCTCAATTCAGTATAGTGAGCTCTGTTCACTGGACTGGGATCTTTTCTAAATTTATGAAGTGCCTTATCACGTAATTTCATAAGATATTTCAAATTGGGAGTTAACCAAGGGGCACGAGGTTTAGTGATGCGAATTGTTTTGAGAGGAGCATGCTGATTGAAAAGCCTAACGATGTTATCAGTGAGGAATTTAACCTTGTCATCAATGTTTTGTATATAAACTACGTCTATCCACCTGATGCTGAACAAATCGACAGAAAATTGTTCCTGGTTAAAATGCTTGAAGTCCCTAATAGTAATGAACCTTGGCGATGGCTTGGGAAAGGTGAATAAGATATCACAATACACAGCTAAGTGATCACTAAACGTTTCGACACTAAAAGTACCAACGTCTCGACATTTATCAACCGACGTGTAGAAAATGGGATCCAGCAATGTAGCCGAATGTTCCGTGATCCTAGTAGGCCCTTTTACTAGTTGTTGTAAATTATAGCACAACATACAGTGACTTATTTTATTATCATTTAAAAAGTTGACATTGAAATCGCCCAGGATTAAAATGTCTTCGTGCAAAGGCGATAAAAATGAAAGAACATTGTCAAGAGCTTCTACGGCTTCATCTAAGTTACCCCGCGGTGGTCTATAAACGACTCCTAAGACAAGACTCGCTTTACCAAGGAATATTTTAAGCCACATCATTTCAATTGAAGTATGATCACGCTGCTCTACTGTTATAATTTGAGATTTAAACCTACTTCTGATGAAGACTCCAATTCCACCTCCACGCCCATTTCTATCATATCTGTGAAAAATGTAGCCTGGAATGTCAACCATACTAGAAGGAATATCGGGATTCAGCCATGTCTCAGTGACAGCTACAATGTCGAAATTTTTTGTCTGAACAATGGTTGAAAAATCTGCCAATGATGGAATAATAGATCTAGTATTGAAGTGTGCGCACTTCAGCACATTAGCCATAATTTATTCTATCCTTTAAGTTTTGAAGATAGTTGTGATAAGCAAAGCAGTTAAAGTCAGTTGAGGCATGATCGACTGGCAGACTTTTCTTGTAAGCTTTGTTATAATTACAACAATTTATGCACTGCAGGACATCTGATTTACAATCATTTAGTTTGTGATTTCTTGTACATTTTGGACATATGAGATCAGATTTACAATTTTTATCGGTATGGCCAAAACTACAGCACTTGCTACATTTTATAATCCTAATGTGATCACTTACTGGTGACATCTTCCAACGAATGAAAACAAAACCTTTTTGCAAAAATTTTGTTCTCAGTTCAGGAGAAACTTCAATGACAACATTTGTACTTTCAAAATGCTTCAATTTAGTGATGAATTTCAAATGCGATGACTGCTCTTCATCAATGTTGTTCAAAGTGATTATGTCATTAATTATTGATTCAGGTGAATCCAAACCAGTAAGCTTAACATTTTTTAACAGAAGTCTAGGATTCCACTTTTTAGGTTCTGAAACCGTATATTTAGAGCCAAGTTTTTTGTTTAATGAGTCTTTCAATTTATTTAAGGACTCTTGGTCCTCACACTGCACTACCATTCCGTTTTTTATTCTACGTGTATTGCTTATACGTACGTTCATCTGCGCTGGGTTAACCGATTCGGTGACCTCCTTGTAGACATCTGTGTTGGTAGAGCTCTCGTTGGACTTAATCGTTAGTAGAGGTGACTTGGAAGGCCTTTTTGCTATTTCACTGTAGGTGGTAGCTGTACCAGGTTTGTCAAATGGTAGAGCGGGTTTGAGCTGTGTACTGTGAGCGCCATCTTTCTCATAGGATTGGATTAAGGATTTTTGCAATTCATTTGTATATTCAAGGTTTTCCAATATTTTTGATGTAAGCTGCTTCTCCCTGTTAAGGCAGTCGATTTCCTTTTTTAAAATAGCGACTTCAGCCTTGAAAACTTCATCGCGTGTGGTCAGAGTGAATTTGCAGTTATCACAAAACCAGCACAAGTTATCGCACTCGCTTAAAATTCTCATCCAGGAATCCTTCATAGAAACACATACTAGGTGAAATTTTTGACGACACAAACTACATTTGATGTACTTGGAGCTGACAATAAAGTTATCCTTGCAGACAGCACATATTTCAGTATTAGAATCCATAATGTTGTTTATGGATCTAATTTTCCTGCACTATCTACATTCCTTGCCAAAAACTCGAACTGCTTATATACCGAGGCACGTGTGGCTCGATAAAAAATCATACACCTTGCGGCAGTTTTTGCGTTTATGAGGCAGATATTGGTGTAATAATTACAATTATTCTTCACAGCAGTTAATAAAACGGCATTTGATCTACTCCATATGATAGATCGTTTTTTTAACTTTCGATCGGTATAACTTCCACCGAGATTCAACTAACTCAACTCCATGTTATCACGATTTTAACAGCACGACTTTTACAACAACGTTCTTCGCTGGGCACTCGAACTGTTGTATCTCAGTAATAGCGTAATACTCTGTGAAGATTTGGCTATTCAAAATAGGGACTATAGAAATGATATTAATCAAACTTCTGAAAAAGAGATCACTACTGAGACAGACATTATAGTAAAGTCGAGGGAATTTACTATAATTTCTGACAGTGGACAGTTATCAAGTCAAATGTTATAATACCCAAAAAAGTTTTATGAAATGGCAAATGGATAATTCTACATAACGATAAGGTACTCACAAAGCTTAGTTCGAGAGTTGTATAGTTCATTTCACGTAAGAATATAACAGTCACGTTACACAATTGATGTCGTATCGGCGCAAACAACATGGCAGATGACATTACTTACACATACATATGTCTTCGGCGGCATTGGACGTAAATCGTAAAAGTACACAGAATCAAAAACAAACCGCGCAAGATAACTCGCACACAAACGATTACCAAACGATGTCCATCAAATCAATCTTAACTCACGCTACTATGACGTCACTGTTATCTTCTTACGTGAAATGCACTGTACTATGTATATACTGCATATTAAAATTGACTGAAGGAATTTCAAATGTTGACTTACTTCGACTAGCTAGTGGCTTTGAATCTTGTAGTAAATAATTTATATTAACATTCATTCATTCATTTATTTGTACTAGTCAAAATACTAATATTACCACCAGGTGTTGTTTGCGTGAGGTATAGGCTTATAAAGTTGACGTTACAATAATAATTTAGTTATAACCTATTACACTAATAATTCGTTTCTTCTTTCCGGACTTGATAATGGCCATTGTGTCTTCAATTCATTCTTACTTTGTTTTCTTGTATGAAAAAGCTCTAACATATTTCAACAGGTTAATTCCTTCAATTGTGCCGATCATGTGCGTTACAAAAACTCCAAATTTTGACGTGACGTTTCATGACATTTCAGATAAAAAAACAGTGATGAATTTAACCATATTAATCCATCAGTCAATCATATTTGTTAGAGCTTGAAGTATGTATTATATATTTGGAGATCCTGCTGTCAGTGGTTATAACAAACACAACTAGCGAATTAAAGGAATAAAAGGACGTGAGATTTTATACATTTCATATATATGTATTTGTTTTAGTAGCTTTCTAAGTACTGGCATTAGTTGATCTTTCTACCAGTTTGCGATTGTTTAAAAACATTTTCTGTTGTTTTCAAGGCCTCTCTGTTTCAAGGGTATCGTGATTATATACCTTATCTCTCTCTGCCATCTATCAACCCTACCCACAACAAAATATCGTGTCATTTTTTTGTGCACGTCACGAAAAATGTGCTGTCGTTAAGGCGACTGGTATAAACATATCGCAGAAATATCATATCAGAATAATTTAGAGGAACATAAGTATTATCGATGTTGGAATTTGATAAGTTGGAGACAGTTTTTTTTCAACGCCAAGGTATGTCACTCACTTTGAGTATAATTTACAGAAGTATGAACATATAACTACTGCATTTTTATGTATAAAAAATATAAGTAAGTTTGGTAGTGTTCTGTCTTGTATTGTGGAGCTGTAAATAAATATATATTTACTTTTTCTGAAAATTTATTTACAAAAAACATGTGATAACAACAGCTTCTCCCTTCGAGGATTTTTCGAACTTTTTTCAGTACACTCAAAACTTGCATGATCATGATTTATGGTTTATAAATGTTCTTCAGTGGATTGTCATCTGAGATAATCAATAAATTTCATATCCTGAACATTTTATATTCTTTCTTGTAAATCCATGTCAAAGAATTAGTAATTATTGAGCAATACTTTCAGGTGTCCCACGACGATTAAGACTAGCAATATATCTGAACTGGGCAGTAGTAGCGAATTATAATTTTAGGGGTGTAAAAAAAATTGTAAACTTTTGGTGTTCCTCTCGATAAGACTATTACAACAAACTAGCACACTTGGGGTCTAAAGTGAATAGTTCAAGAGCTACAGGGACTTAAAGGACTGTACCACTACCATTATGAAACACTACCAAGGAATTTAACTGTAGGGGTACATGTTATAATCAATGGTAGTTTTGCAATCCTTTAAGTACCTGTAGCTCTTGAACTAATCACTTTAGGCCTCGAGTGTGCTAGTTTGTTGGAATAGTCTTATCGAGAGGAACACAAAAAGTCACAAATATACAGGGTGTCCCATTAAAATTTTTGGATCGGACGTCACGTGATTAAAAACAAATACCTCATTGGGTGCCGCAGTAATAAGAAAAGATACTATATTTGCTCTAATTTCAACCCCCAAAATTATAATTCGCTACTACTGCTCAGTTCCGATATATTGCTTGTCTTAATCGTCATGGGACACCCTGTATGATATCTGTGCACTGTTTCGCCCTCGTTTCAGTAGCAATCTACTGTAATGATTTTACACAGGTGTCAATAATTATTGGTCGGACTATGGACAGACAAAAACAGAATGTGCATCTTGATTGTTTTGACTTCTTGAAATACTAAAATATAATATTTACATTTCGTTTCTCTATCTGTTGTCGGAGAAATAAATATAGAAACATAATGCTATTTTCCAGGCCAGGCCAACAAGTAAGCCGGTTTCTGTCCAGTGAGAGACAGAACCGCCCCACCTTGGGTAGAGGTCCTAGAATAAGTTCTCTATCTTGACGGAGATGTTCAGAGATTCCTCTCCATCTCATAAGATGTTGATCAAATTAATTCTCAACCCCCGCTTTGCAAGCGCGTCCGCTGTTTCATAACCGCAAATTTCGGCATGACTCTGCATCGTCACATACGTGAACCTGATGTCCGCCTCTTAGGCCCTCAACTTCGTGAGTAGGAGAAGAACAAGCTAAAATCGTGTATATTTCTGCTTGGAATACCATGGTGTATCCTCCAAGAGAGAGGTAGAGCTTTGTTTTTGGCCCTCAGACCCCAGCGCCGGAGCCTTCGTCCCTAAGTAAGCTGTCTGTCTACCAGACCGGCGCTCCTTCCTCAAAAGGCCGCCTGCCGCTTGACCCCCCACTCTTCCCTTGTAAGATACTTCACCGTAAATTTGCAGACGAAGCAATATGTAGGAGCACCCACGCCTATGTATACATCTACTTTTAAAAGCTCACGTATAGTAACCATATATAAGTTGTTTTAAGCATAGAGTAATAAAGCATTCCATATTAGCCCCATTTCGTGCTGTAGAAGGCCATTAGTCGATTCACTAATTTCATATTCTACTTCATGCCCTGTTTACCTTTGTCCTGAATACCTCAGCTGTTGCTTATATTTGCTTTACGACATACCATCCGTGTCATAATATGTAAAGGCGTGCGTGCCACTGTGTCATAACGTTCGGTATTCTATTTGCCCTTTCTGGATAGTATAGGGCCCTGCCACTACCTAAAATGTCGCAGAATACCTAAATAATAGCGTAGTTGATTCGACTAATGAGTTACTTATAATAAAGGTTTTTCTTCGCGTTCTCATTTTATATGCCTTTCTTTCATGGGTGCAGCCACGGGTTTTCGAACGAAAAGCAAAGTTTGTCGTGAAAGCAAAAGAGGCGCAGTTATTCAAAAAGTGTTCAAGATTGGAATTTTTAAGTTTAAGTACGATTGCATAACGTTTTGCCCGTTGGATTAAGGACCTGTAACTTTTTCTGATAAAAGCAATGTCACTTTTGCACATTTTCGGTGACTTCCACTGGGATACATTTACCATTTTTACTTCCCACACCGATAGGTGAGGGGAGTTTTGTGATCGCGAACATTTTCGATTTTGAGATAATACACTTTTTGGGCGTTTCATGATGTCTACATAACGAAAATCCACGTCACTCATTTCCGTCGGTCTGTCTGTCTGTCTGTCTGTCTGTCTGTCTGTCTGTCTGTCTGTCTGTCGGTCTGTCTGTCGGTCTGTCTGTACGCGTTTTTCTGTCCTCGTAATCTCAGTAACCGCTGCATCGATTGTGATGAAATTTGGGCAGCGATATGCTGGGGGGTCGTAGTAGGTAATGTTCTTATAATTTTGAAAATCGGTGCAGGGGCGGCGGAGTTATTAGCAAAGGGACTTAGAATTTTCTGTATACATACATACGAGTATTTATTGCTTTAGATCTTTTTGTATTTTGTAACGTGGACACTATTAAATTGATTCTAATTAAATTTTGACACAGTATTATTACCGTGGTGAGGATGGAAAACGCGTATGTTTGTTAAATATCGTGTCAGTGGCAGCGTATATAGCAATAATCAAAAAACTAAAAGTATGAAAACAACTCAAACTTCGTTTTTAGATGTTTTAGGCTGTCCATTGACCTCTGAAGGAAAGACTTAGCGGCATAAGACAATTTTAGGGGAGGGAAGGCTGCCGATGATTTGGTTGCAAGGGGATCTCAGACTAAAGCTTCATGCTATGGGAAAATAATAAACTGATATCACAGTAATGTGTGGGAAGTACTGAGTCAATCAACTTGACTCCATTTTTTTATTTGAAAATCAATAATGATTGCTGAATATACATTACATAATAGCCCTTTCTTGTAGCAGCAGATGCAGATGCACACTACTCTTCCTCTAAAGGTACCAACTCTATTCAATTCAGCAACAATTTTGGCAAATGCTTCTCTATCTTGTACTCTCCTTAGTAGAGTATAAGAATCCAGACCAGTCTAGTCTCAGCCGTGAGTTTTGTCTGCGTCCTGGCCCTCTTTTGCCTTCGCTTCTGCCTTCTATTATTAGTTTCAGAAGGGGGTATTTATTATGCCTCGTGATATGTCCAAGATAGGCTGATTTTCTCTTGTTTATGGTGGTTAAGAGATCACGTTCCTTGTTCATTCGCCGCAGAACTTCGATGTTTGTCTGTCCAAGGTCCAAGGTATTCTCAACATTCGGCGGTACACCACATCTCAAGTTCTGTTCATAGAATTAATCTACATCGTCCACGCCTTGACTCCATACAGCAGCACCGGGAAAACATAACATTTGACAAAAGTATATCTTATTTGATGCACACCATCACATACAATTCTTACAACAAGAAATGGGAATACCTATTTTTTTATACCATCAAATATAAAATCTGATAACCTTTCGAACAATGTAGGACTGTCAATATCAGTCTTTTTTCATTTTATTTCAAATTTTCAGTCAAATCGATGTATTTCATTTTTCCAACCTATAAGCAACCTAGCAGCCATGAAAAATAAATAAAAACCTGTTGTCATGGAAGAAACCATCTGACTTAGCAGAAAGATGCAAACAAACCAGAGTAATGAGGCAAAATTATAAAAATTCCTTACAACATATCAGCTCTAACCAGAAACAACAGCGGCATCAACAATGCTTATTTTTCACAGCCTACTAGCTGTTGGAAAATTTCAAAAATCAGTAAAAAATTTTAAATAAAAAGAAAACTACCAGCGATCGTTGCTGACAATAGAATATCTATATCTTCAAAATAAATTTTCACATTTAATGCCATAAAATGTAATCATTTCTGTAAGTCAAAAGTAACTATATCTCTGACTAGAGCCCTCAAATTCTTCAGCAGGTACTTGTACTTATTAGCAAAATTACAGAAAATGAAAAATGAATTGCAGTATGTTTAAATTATAAAACAATTTACTTGGCAGGAAAATACATGAAATGCAATATTAGAATATGGAGTAATAAAAAATTCTAACAATCATTTCAATAGATGCTCAAGAATGCTTCAGTTAGAGAAAACTTTTTTATCCCCTTTGAAATTCCTTTCTGAAGATGTCAGAGTGTCAGTAACAATCGCTGGTAGTTTTTCTTTTGTTTCAAAAATTTTAATCGTTTTTTGGAGAGTTGTCAAGCTCTAGTAGATCTCAATAGTAGGCTGTGAAAAAAACACTTCTGTCATACTCCAGCTTCTCATTGACATTAGATATGTTACCGTTGATCTCCGGTTAGAGATGATGTGTTGTAAACAATTTTCATAACCTTGCCTCGTTGATCTAGTTGGTTTGTATCTTTCTGCTAAGTTAGTTGGTTCCTTCCATGAGAACAGGTTTTTGTTTATTTTTCATGGCCTGCTAGGTTGCTTATAGGTTGGAAAAATGAAATACTCCGATTTGACTGCAAATTTGAAATAAAATGGAAACTAAAAAAGACTGATATTGACAATCCTATATTGTTGGAAAGGTTGTGAGATTTTACGTTTGATGGTATAAAAAAAATTAGGCATTCCAATTTGGAATAATAAAGTTACCTGTAACTGAGAAATTTCCTTAATTAATCTACTGATTTTTTCAAGTATAAAAACAATTCAAATTTAACCGTCTGATTTAAGGTCACGTATTTCAAGCAAATATGCAATCATATATAGGAGGTTCTGTTCAAAAAATGTAAGTTTGATATTACCTTAGATGTAAAAATTTAAGTGAAAATATTTCAAGGTTACCCTCAAGAGCATCTACCATGATGAGGTAACAGATTTTTTAAATTCGTTTTAGCAAGCCCACTCACTATTGGCCCACCCTGTAAAGCGTTACATTCAGGATTCTGTGCTCTATCTCATTGAATAAATTCACAGCATTATTAGAGAAATGTCTCTGAAATGTGGTGGTTCTTGCTTAGGCATGTCAAGCTTGTCATGGCGTATGAAGCGGGAATGGCAGGATGAGTGCCTTACTTAGACCTCAAGTAAGTTGGCAAGCCCCTGTCTAAAATCTTTGTTACTGAGCACAGGAGATTTAACTTATGTATTTTATGCTTTGACTTGACCCATACCTGGCCCTCTGTAACAGCGCCCATGGACATGGTGAATATTTAAGTTTATTAGTGTCACGTAAATCTCGTGGATGCATCGGTATCAGGTTCCAAAAAATAGGTTACACCGCCGACTGCCTGCACCGCCATACATTTATTCAAATGCCTGGTATATTGTGCCAGGAAAATCCTCCGGAAGTACGTTCAAAATGTCATTCATTTTGATATAGAAATATGTAGTTTTTGCTCTTTTTATATATTACTTACACAAAGCAACCGCTAAGGGAAAGGCTAAATGAATATCAATACAGGGTGGGCCAATACTGCGTGGACGGAGGATTGTGGGCTTACTAAAAAATATTTCAAAAATCTGTCACTTGATCATGGTAGGGACCCTTGAGGGCTATAACGTAAAAATATTTTCACTTAAATTTTAATGTTTATACAGGGTGATTCATATCAAACTTACATTTTTTTGAATGGAAACCCCTATATATTATCGCATATTTGGATTCCTTGGTTAATTCTAGTGTGGCTTTATGTATCACACATGGAACTTTAAACGAACCGTTTAGGCGCAAATCACCATTTTTGGTATAAGTAGGTATCAGAAAAAAATTGAATATCGCAGCGATTATAAAACTTAGAAAGCCGTGACTTTGCAGTACGACTAAGCATGAACTGCGTCACCTTAGGTTAGACGACTAAATTTGAATTCTTTTTGTACTTGGAGAAATCAGAGGATAAATTAAAGAAACTTCAATCACAGATAACTTGATTTTTTCAAATGAGAATGCCTATTTTGGTTTAAAGAATCAAATCTAAAATTTGATTACCTTTCTAACGATATAGCATTCTTGATATCAATCTTTTTTGGTTTTCATTTTATTTCAAATTTTCAGTAAAATCGGTGTTTTTCAATTTTCCTACGTGCAAGCAACCTAGCAGGCTATGAAAAATAAACAAATGCTCATTAATATGGAAGAAAGTAACTAACTTGGTAGAAAAATGCAAACAAACTAGAGCAGCGAGGCTGCGAGGCAAGATTACGGAAATTCCTTACAACATATTAGCTCTAACCAGAAAGAATAGCGGTAACAAGAACGCTCATTTTTCACAGCCTAGTAGCTACTAGCCAATTTCCAAAGTCAGTAAAAAAATACCTAATCAAAGGAAAACTACTAGTGATTGTTGCTGACAGTAGAATATCTATGTCTTCTGAATAAATTTGAATAAATTTTCACATTTAATGCTATAAAAAAGTAGCTATTTCCGTAAGTCAGAAGTAATGATACCTCTGACTGGAACCCTTCAAATTCTTCAGTAGGTACTTCTACTTATTAGCAAAAATCGCGGAAAATGAAACTTGAATTGGAGTCTGTTTGAATTTGAAAACATAAATTAGTTTACAGAAAACTACATGAAATAATCACAATTACAACATAGCGTAATTAAAAAATTCTAGCAATTATTTCAATAGATGTTCAGAATGCTCCAGTTGGAGATATCTTTACTTTTGACTTAACTAAACGGAAATGACTATTTTTCTTATCCCATTAAATGTGAAATTTCATTCTAAACATGTTAGACTGTAAGCAAAAAGCGCTGGTAGGTTTCCTTTTGTTTCAAAATTTTTAATCGTTTTGGAAAGTTGTCAAGGTCTAGTAGACCTCAATAGCTAGTAGGCTATGAAAAACAAACACTTCTGTTTACCCCAGCTACTCATTGACATTAGATATCTTGCCGCTGTTGTATCCGGTTAGAGCTGATGTGTTGTAAGGAATTTTCATAATCTTGCCTCGTTAATCTAGTTAGTTTGCATCTTTCTACTAAGTTAGTTGGTTTCTTCCATATTAACGGGCTTTTGTTTATTTTTCATGGCCTGCTAGGTTGCTTGCACGCAGAAAAATTGAAAAACACCAATCTATCTGAAAATTTGAAATAAAATGCAAACCAAAAAAGATTGATATCAAGAATGCTATATCGTTAGAAAGGTAATCAAATTTTACATTTGATTCTTCAAACCAAAATAGGCATTCCCATTTGAAAAAATCAAGTTATCTGTGACTGAAGTTTCCTTAATTAATCTACTGATTTCTCCAAGTACAAAAAGAATTCAAATTTAGCCGTCTGACCTTAGGTGAGGCATTTTATGCTTAGTCGTACCGCAAAGTCACGGCCTGCTAAGTTTTATAATCGCTGCGATAGTCAATTTTTTTCTGATACCTACTTATACCAAAAGTGGTGATTTGCGCCTAAACGGTTCGTTTAAAGTTCCATGTATGATACATAAAGTCACATTAGAATTGACTAAGGAATCCAAATATGCAATAATATATAGAGGGTTCCATTCAAAAAAATGTAAGTTTGATATGAATCACCCTGTATAAACGTCAAAATTTAAGTAAAAATATTTTTAGGTTATAGCCCTCAAGGGTCCCAACCATGATCAAGTGACAGATTTTTGAAATATTTCTTAGTAAGCCCACAATCCTCCGTCCACGCACTATTGGCCCACCCTGTATACCGTGAGTGCTGTAAAAGGACTATGAGTTTTGAATAGACTGGCGTTCACAGGATAAAGACAGACATCATCTAGTCCACTTTTTTTTTAATTTATTTGAAAGATACAACCAAAAATTTGCATATGGCAAGTCAATGTACACATTGATTTAATATCAAAGGAGGCTCATGGCCAAGAAACTATTTAAGACTAGAAGATCTTGGGGTTGTTGCCAAACAGGCTACGGGTCACAGCATAAAGGAGACTCTGGCATTAACTGCCACGCTTTAATTTGTGTTTACTGTCATCTTCAGGGCTTTAACGTTGAGGTTTGCTAGTAAAAAACAGCACCTTTCATTGAGTCGCAGGCTTAAAATGCAAGTTCTTAAACAGAAACGTCAAAAAATTTTTGGTTTATCTACGGTGTCTTCCACAACAACAGGTCAGCACAAACAACACACATAGGTGTAAAATATTTAAACAAAGACCTTTATATTTTTCTTCACCCAAAAATTACACAACTCGTGGTTTGAAAACACACATTTTTCGATTTAAAATTTTATGGGAAAAACCTTCTTGGTCAACAGGTGAGCACAATGGCTGTTGCGTCCATGTTTTTGATTGGTTCGGATGAAAAGTGCATCCGGAGTATGATTAAGGGCGTTCGCGGTATGTAAATCTTGTATATAAACTGATTCTGTTTACATCACAGAATTACCCTGTTAGTCTACATTTGCTTTCTTTTCGAGCTGCAAATATTTAAATGGAACTATGCTTTCTTCTTACTTGAAGCCAACTTTCAGCTGGAGCTTCCTGTGAAGCCACAAATGATTTGTACCGAGCTACAAATTTTCTTCGTGTCTTTCCCATCACAACGACACGGCTATGATGAATATGTGACCCACCATCCACCTTCCTATATTCTGCAGTGACAACGGTAGAATGGGAAAAGTTTCCTATTGTCAAGTTCAGCATTGTACGGAAAGAATAATTTTATTGTGCCATTTTTCCACGACCTATTAATCATACGCAGCCACGGCTTGTCATTCCCGACGACTCTAACCTACTTTTAATTTTTTAAGCTCGCCATTCTGGCGGAAACACGCATAGACACAATGGAACTGCGAGACAAACTTAGCGTATCTTAATTTTTTCGGAAATTGTTTAATGAATAACAATTGAAAGTTTTGTGTGGTGCTCGCGTGATGCTATATTTTTCAGAATCTTTAGAACATTTTCTTAGTACAACGACTACCTATTAGGGAACTAATAGCCCCGTCTGAACATGGGCTTCACGCGAAATCGTAATTTGTTCGACTTTTCGTACTGTTTTGCGAAGTTAAACTTAGCAGCTCCGGACTTTGATCAAAGATAACTATTAATAACAGCTGTATTTGGTGGTGAAGGTATATTGAAAGTGTTGTTCGTGTAGAGCACGACTTTCTGTAAATATGGAAAGTTAGTTATATGGAATGATGTTATGTAGTTTTTGGATTTTGTTTTGGATAAAAGGGCATCTTGATTTTATGTTTTGCCGATTATTACTGTTTTCAATTTTCGGGATCGGGATCCCGTTTCGAGATCCTGGGTTAAAAATCTAGATCCCGGCATCCCGGGATTACCTTCGGGATGAACTCCAATAATTTTTTTAAACTCTGACAGTTTAATGATAGAAATACAAAAATATAGTTAACAATTAGGAATAGGAACTAAGTACAAAAATAGAAAGACAGTTTAAATGCGCAATTAAAAAATTTAAACATGTACGATTTGGTTAGTAAAATATGACCTTAGAGAAACCAGAGTTCAGAGTCAAATATTATAAACGCGATCTAAGTTTGTTCGCAAATGAAACCACTGAAAAAAAGGGCTCTTTCAATTTCCACACTCGTAGGTGGCACCATCAAACAAATATTGGTAATATGTTACAAATGTAAGGCTCTTCTTAAGCCTTCATTTCCAAATAATAGTACTTGTAGTTGTAACGGAACCTATAACCTCTTGAAGTTTCTGCTTCAAGTTAAAATGTGTTTTAATTTTTTTGTGTGTTTCCAAAACCAAGATTATATCTGTCTAAAGTGACATGTTCTTCACAAGTTCAGCTATAGCATCCGTATTTGGTTGCTCAAATAAATATCATTGCTTTTTTGTTGGATTCTACATTCTAGGATTTTGAAGATATGAGATGACCCCATGACCTGCGACGTTCATTTGCCTTTTGAAAATCCACATTAAGTGGCATATTTAAAAAAAATTAAAAAAATAAAAACAATAATGTAAATAAAATATATAATAAAATTTAAAACCGAGATTACCGGGGTCCCATCCGGGATCTCGGAATTTCGGGTTCCAGGAATTCTGGACTGGAAATCCTACTTATTATAAAATGTATTAGAACAACAATATAATTGTGATGAGAGTTAATAAAAAAATATACGAAATTTGAAACGATCCGTAATCGTCTGGCGAGCTAAGCAAAAGGATAGCATAATATTCGCCCTTGAAACTTTTTTTTCGAAAATTCGAATCAAAGTGTGTTTTACTTCCCACACCAATAGGAGAGGGGAGTATTGTGATCGCGAAAATTTTCGATTTGGAAATAATTACTTTTTGGGCGTTTTAAGATATCTGCACAACGAAAATCTACATCACTCATTTCTGTCGGTCAGTCTGTCGTTCTTTTGGCGTTTTCTACCCTCGTAATCTCAATAACCGCTGCATGGATTGTGATTAAATTTGGGTAGCGATATATGGGGTCGTAGTGGGTAATATTGCTATAATTTTGAAAATCGGTGCATGGGTGGCGGAGTAATTAGCAAAAAACAAACAAATCTAATCTTCCGCAAACTTGTATATATATATATGAGTATTGATTTAGATCGTTCTGTATTGTGTAATGTGGACATTATCGAATTGATTTTGATCAAATTTTGACGCAGTATTATTACCGTGGCGATGATGGAAAACGCCTATGGTTTTTAGAAATCCTGTCAGTGGCGGCGCAGCAATATTTAAAAACTAAAAATATAAAAATAGCTCAAACTCCGTTTCTAGGTGATTTGGAAGTTCTTTATCGTTTTCGACATTTTACTTCCCACGCCAATAGGGGATAGGGGATCGCGAAAAGTTACTAGATACTACGCTTCTTGAGCGTTTTATGATATCTACATAACGAAAATCCATCTCGATCGGTCTGTCTATTAATCTTAGTAATTTTGGTAACCGCTGCTTGGATTGTGGTGAAATTTGGGTAGCGATATGCTGTGGGGTCGTGGTAGGTTTTGAAGGTTGGTGTGTTGGCGGCGGAGAAAGTGGTAAATAACAAAAAATTATCAGAGCTCTTCCAAATTTCGTTTTTGGGCGTCCTGATCCTGAAAAATTTCAAAATCGCTTAAACCTTCTTTTTGGATGTTTCAAAGATCCCTGATCATTATCTACTTTTTTGATGAGAACGGTGTCGGGATAGAGGAACTCCAATTTTATTTGTTAGCACCGATAATGTGTGGGAAGTACTGTGTCAAGACACTTGGCGCCATTTTTTAGGTTTTATCGCATCTAAGTATATCGCGGAAAACAACGGCACTCACTCCCGTCAGTCGGTCTATCTGACAGTCAGGTAATCCTTGACACCTCCATGACTCGAAAAATGCTGAAGCAATGTTTATGATATTTTTACTGTATCTGGGTTACTACCTTGGCAGCACGAAAACTCCTTATGGCTATCAAAAATCCATCTCGTGGAGGCGTATAAGTAATAAGAAACGGGTTTTCATTGCACCTCTATAACTTTGGTATTATGGCTCTGACATCATGCATAACAATTTTATGGTTGGTTGGAGGCCAAGAAATCTTTACTGAGTTGAAAATCGATCTATACCATTTCCAGCAATAGTTTCAGAAGGATAAAGTTAATTTCTGAAGCGTCAATTGTAAATTGAAACTGACAGGTATAAATTACACCAGACAGTTTGAATTTACGATTGACAGAAAAGAAGTAATAAAAACCCAATAGGTGCTATTAAAAATGCTCAAACTTCGTTTTATGTGTTATAGGGATGACTCATCCTTTTCCAAAAATTATTACATCCAGCACTATCTAGTGCCTTGATATCCGGTGTTTTGCAGGAAACAATAATTTTCAGAAACTGTGTCGATTTCTCGAATTTTTCCATACGAAGAAAAAGAGGAAAGTTGTAATAGATAGTCTAAAAATACTGTATAAACGCTGTCAAAACCATTATCCGATCGCATGTGTTCCGGCAATTTCGACTCGCTGAAAGATTCGCCGCTGTGTGAATTGCTTTTACGGCACGCGCATTCAATAGCGGTCTGCCAAATTGGAATGAAGTAAGGCATTAATCGTGATTAAAATCGACGCCAGCGATTTTTGCTCCGAACTGATTGTAGTTGCGACCTGCTGAGGGTGTAAACAGGGAGAAATTATAGCACAGTCTACGCAGTATAGCTTAGTCACTTCGCCCTGGTCCTTCCAAAATCAGTCTTCTATGCTTAGACCAGTGCCGAAGCCTTCAAAAATAATAAAAAGTGAAAAAAAATTACAGTAGGATGAAACCCATTAGAAAAAGAGGGGAATATGATAAGAATGAAAGGGAAAATAAATTACGGTCGATTCGAGATCGAGAAGTGGGAGGGGGTGAGTTTTTAAGGGTAGAAAATGGTTTATCTTGATTTCTGGCAAAACTGCACGTCCTATGGAAAAAAGTTAAATGGCAAAGTTGTAGGTAATAAAAAGGTCGACAACTTTTGTATTTTCAATTTTTTCACATAACCTCAAAATAATGGTGAAGAATTCAAAAAACCAAGTTTTTGGACTTTTATTTTTATCTTTTTCAAAAAAAATAATTTTTTAATGAAATTTGGTGAAAACTTACCTTATTATGTCTCAAATACACTGTCATTTATTTGTTTTAAAATATTCATTTTTTCGCCTTATTTGACCTTAAGATCAAAAATGCACCCCAATTTTCAATCGAAAATTCTCGCGTCAAAATATCAGCTTTTTTCAAAAAGTTTGGGAGTCTTTCGTTTGTTGAAATCTCTATTTTCTGATGGTGTAAAAAAAGATATACATTACTATAGAAAATCTTCTCAGAAAATGCAAAAAACTGAAAAAAACTCAAATTCGAAATTTTTTTTTTACTCAGTATGTACAATTTTGAGCTATTTATTAAAATTTACACTTATTTACTTAAAATACGTGAGATTTCATGTTACATTGATAAACGAAAAAATTGCAAATTGGAATATCCTACTATAATTAACAAACAAATAAGTTAATATTTAATAAGACATCTACAATATTTTGAAAAAGTTGTAGAATCTTCTTTAAATAATATTTGTAGATGCCTATTTATTACTGTTGTAAGATAATTTATATACCTGAGTGACATACGGTAAATGTTAGCCCATTGCAACGTATTTCATGGAGAAGTGGGGACGGACTTAGCCTTACTACATACCTGCTATTTCGTAGCAGCTGTAAAACCGTTAGTCAGTGGTCATGGGTAACGCAGACAAATTAAATACGCTGATACTATAAAACTGGCGCACTTCCTTGTATCAACGCAATGCGTTAACTCAAATGCGCTATGATACACGATACAGTTGAGAGCCAGACTGGAAATAATATTGGAGACGAAGATGATTGTCTTGAAGATTTCGACGATCAACTAGAGCTAGAAAGGTTTATCGAATCTAACGATGAAGAAATGCCTTCAAAGAGACAAAAACTAATGAATAACTAATGGGAATTTCAGATAAGATATTTATAAATGACAAGATTAACGTTTTCGAAAAAAAAAATATAATGAATAACGTAATCAGAATTAAGTATCTAAATTCAATAGTGCGATTTACATGTATATAATGAATAACGTAATCAGAATTAAGTATCTAAATTCAATAGTGCGATTTACATGTATATTTATATTATTTGAAATTTTCTATGACATGAATGTAATTCGAATTTAATTAATAAACCTTTCAACTAAAAAAAATTGCAGCAATCACATTTTTTTGATGAAATTGTACATAGTGAGTAAAAAAAATTACGAATTTGAGTTTCTTGCATTTTCTGAGAAGATTTTCCATAGTAATGTATATTTTTTTTACACCATCAGAAAATAGAGATTCCAACGAATAAGAAGCTTCCAAACTCTTTGAAAAAAGCTGATGTTTTGACGCGAGAATTTTCGATTGAAAATTGGGGTGCATTTTTGATATTAAGTTAAAATAAGGCGAAAAAATGAATATTTTAAAACAAATAAATTACAGTGTATCTGGGATATAGCAAGGTAAGTTTTCACCAAATTTCGTAGAAAACTTTTTTTGTTTGAAAAAGATAAAAATAAAAAACCAAAAACTTGGTTTTTTGAATTTTTTACCAAAATTTTGAGGTTATGTGAAAAAATTGAAAATACAAAAGTTGTAGACCTTTTTATTACCTACAACTTTGCAATTTAACTTTTTTCCATAGGACGTGTAGTTTTGCCAGAAATCAAGATAAACCATTTTCTACCCTTAAAAACTCACCCCCTCCCACTTCACGATCTCGAATCGACCGTAATTTATTTTTCCTTTCATTCTTATCATATTCCTCTCTTTTTCTAATGGGTTTCATCCTACTGTATTTTTTTTTCAAAAATTATCGACCCTGGTCTAGCTGTACAGTCTGCTAATATAGATTTTCTTAGTCTCATGAGTACTATGAGGTCTATTGCATCTAGACGAGGGAAGCTGGTTTACAATGACACCGCTTGTTTTCCATTGATTGGACCGCTATGAGGAATTCTACGTCATCAAATGACGATTGATGTAAAATATCCAGTTTCCACTATTATTCATTGTGAGTCGTGAAAAAATAATTTTTGAGAATAAAAGGCCTGAAATCTTTGGAGCGTCGGCGTCGGTAGTGTATTTCAGTTTCCAGACTTTTATCTAAATTTCATTTCATTATTTCAAGGCATACTGTGACATTGAATAATTATTAGTCATCAGATCTCCAAGTTTTTTTCCAGAATCATAAGCCTTAAATTCTTTTTTTTGAAGTGATCAATTCATCAATTTACTTTTTTCGCGATCAAAAAACCTTTTTCATCAAAGGTCTGGGAAGCAAAATATGTTATATGTTTTTCAAATCAAACTATCCGACGATTAGCTTGGGGGGCTGCTAATAAAAAACATGTACATGAATTTGACATCATACAAAGGCATATGAGGACACCAAGATATATGACGTCCATCAGCTGTATTACTTACATGCCACTTTACATTACTATAAAAATAAGTATGATCAGTTGAACATTGTACATGTCTGTGAAAACAGATATTAATTATCCCCCAAATTTGTTTTTAAACCGCGTAAAAGTATATTTTTACCTATCCCCAAAGCTACACAATGTATTACCATCAATTATCAAAGAAATTCAAAATTTGATCCAGCATAATAAACAAAACGGAAAAACGATAACTAAAACCACAATATATGTTTGAAGAAAAAGCTTTATCTTTAATATGTATCTGTAAGAGTGCAAAATATAGAAATGTAAATGTAGTTGTAATATATCATTACAGTTTCTTCCAGTTTTGGTCTAATTAACAATCCGTGACATTATAATTTCCTTTGTATCAAATTTCATCAAAATTTACTGGTCTAATGTTTCTGTATGGAAACCAGCCTCTTTCACCGTAATTATCAAATTGATTTCATGGTAAATTTGCGTGTGAAATTGATTAGATTGTAATCTATGTCTGATTTGATTTTGATTTGAATGTATAATTGATTTAAAAGAATAGTATTATTAGAACGCCTTTCGGTTTTATATTTGTCATAAGTTATTGATGAAATTTTCTATTTATTGATACGAGGAGGCTATAAGCTGGTACATCTCAGCCGATTAAAAAAATGATCGTAAAAGAGTATTAATTTTGTGAGAACTGATTTTTATATTTTACCTTTAATATAAATTGATTAAAAACTGCAATATACTATTATCCACCTATGAAGGATATAAAAAACCATGAAAGAAAATACAATTTGCTGTGAAGCATGATAACATTGATAACGATGGTGGATGGCAGAAGATACTGAATTGTAGGGTCTTGGAAGATAGTAATATGTGTGATGAACAGAAAAATCAAACTAGTTGGCCACCTGCTGAAGCCAGGACTTGATAACCACTTCATCACCAATATATTTTGAAGAAAATTAAAAGCAACAAGAACATCAATAGTTTCGATCCTTTGGATAGTGATGACACACATCCGACTTTGTATAATGTATTATTACCGTGACTAAAAATTTCTGTAAACTGTAAACCTGCTGGAGAGTTACATAATGCGCTGCCAATGTTGCACGACCTTAAAATTCTCATAGCGGTTCATACAATTTTGTTTTATTTCGTCTTGCTTTACTGTTGTAACACCCTTTATCCGAATATACTTTTTTCCAGGAACTATACCAAGAGCTATGCAGTTTGGCACCTACAGCGCCAAGGGATACCTTGGAGCAAATATTATCCTTAGCATTTACGCTTACTAGCAAAGAGAGCTCCTCTTTGGGGTATCCAGATTTTCCCCTAGACAACTTGCCTGTTGCAGCTTTAATTCTGGTAAGAAAGTATAGAAGTGTTTTGGTATTAGAACAGTTTGATGATAAAAGGGGAGGTTCTAGAATAGAATTATTTAGATTTTTTGTGTATGACCACACAACTATGTGACGATTCCTCCTTTATTAGATAAGGTGTGCCTCTATATTGGCGGTTTTAAATTCGATGAATAAAAACATCTACCAACATTGAGAGTTTTATGTAATCATCTTGTTTACTTGGAGGGAACAGAAGGTTAGTCGCATACGTTTTTAGGACCTTAGTTTGCCAGACTAAGGAGGCGTTTTCCCAAATATAAACAAGATGTTAATCTTTTCACCATTCATCGCGCTTGGAGCATTTCAGTCTTAATCGAAGTCATTTTTGAGAATATGAAAAACCTGGAAAAAACTGCACCCCACCAAAATGGTGGTCAGTTGAACATGGGATATGAGTACTGTTTCTGGTAAATAATGAATCCGTTAACACTTTGGTGTTTATAGACAAGAAAACTTAATTTTCAGTTAACTTAATGAAAATTTGACCAACAGAGTTAAAATTAAAAGCACGTTTTGGCTTTTGGCTAATTTTAAACTGCCGCATTTTGTCATTGGTGAGATTAAAATAACGTTAAGATATTATATAGACGAGGTCTGCTCAAGAACATACTGGTCCTTAAGGGCCGTATTCATAGTCGTATCGCAAGTGTTCACTTGAGTAATACTCATGTATGTCCTTGTGAATCTGTTTTCCAGATGTGACAAAAACTGGCAAACCTTACTCCAAAATTAACCTACAAAATCGCCTTGACTGCTGTTGCCTGCAACGAAATGTCATATTGGCATTTTGTTACTTAATTATCAAACGACTGCGAAACACAAAACAGTCCTTGAGGTATACACCAGTATTAAGGAACACTCAAGAGTCAATTTTGAATACGGCCCTAAATGTTTCACTGGGCACGCCCTTTCAGTTTGCTGATTTTGAACCAAAGGCTTTTCATTGCTATGCTTAAAACAATTTTAAGACATTAAACACCTTGTTTTTTGATGTCTCCTCTAAATGATGCCAGTCCCCAAATGCTTCCCTGGGTTCACCCTACCTTTGAGGGTCATGCGACGCTCATTTGTAATTTCCAATAATTATTTTGTGTTGGTTGATGATTTTGATAGTGCTTGTCTTTTTTAGGAACAAAATCCTCGTCTTACGGCATATGATATACTGTATCGCTTGTATCCCTATAAGACGTTTCTTAAAGATGGGCTTCCAAACTTAGAAGCCATGCTACAAAAATTTAATGTTCATCCTCCAGATAATGATAAGTATTCTATCACAGAGAAGATTAGTGAATTTTTGAAGTCTAGAACACAAGAACAAAGCAACACATCTTACGTGGAAACTAGTTACCAAAACCAGCTGCTTGAAGATATGCTTCAATCTGCAAAAGTGGCCGATTTTTGTGTTATAGGAACCAGTGGCTGTGGTATGCAAAAATTCTACTAAAGCATATATTTATTATGTAAATTTACGACAATATGAAATGAGCTGTACTGTAATGTACTGTAATTTTAAATGATCATTGGTTCAAATATTGAGCAGTATATGAGCAGGGTGTCCCTGAATTTTCTTGACATGTGATATTTTCGTAACGAAAAACGGTTCACGCAGGAACTGAGTTGTAATTCAGATGGTACCATACGATCTATCGTACCATGCATTAGAAAAATTTGTTTACGTCATCTCCGAAAACTCACCCCCAACTTTTTCAAATAGCATCCCATAGGTTTTCCTAATGATATCCCTATTTTATTTAAAATCCTGTGGTGCCTTTGATGTTATACGTAAACTCATTTCCTTCGTAAAATCATAAGTATACTATAAATAAAATAAGAATTTATTTGACGCAAAAACCTGATAAAGAAAAACTAAGTGGGTTTTAAGGGTCCTGAATGAATATCATACATGCTTTCGAAAAGAAATGTCATTTTTATTCTTTTTTATCAAGAAAATATTACGCCTCAAACAAATCCTTATTTTATTTATCTTTTGCTTATTTATGACATTTCGAAAAAAACAATGATTTATGTATGAAATCAAAGGCACTAAAAGATTTTAAATAAAACAACGACCTCATTTATGTAGAAAAAAGTTGGTGATCAGTTGTATTGGTTGAAATACAAAAAAATGTTTCAAAGCATGGTATCACAGGTCATTCAGTGCCTTTGAAAGGCCCGCTTTGTGTTCTTTTTTATCTGTCTTTCTTACGGAAATATTACACCTCCAACAACTCCTAATTTTATTTATGTTATGCTTATGACTTTTTTCTAAAAGCTATTTTTGTGTATAAAATCAAAAGAACTACAAGATTTTTTTTAAATAAAATAAAAACTTGTGTAGGAAAACCTATTGGGTGCTATTTGAAAAAAAAGTTGGGGGACAGTTTGAAGGGTTGTAGTGCAAAAAAAGGTTTTAGGTTTATAGTAATTTCTAAAATTTCACTCATTTTACATTTGAACTTTTTTTGTTACGAGAATATCACGTGTCAAGGAAATTCAGGGACACCCTGTATAACTTTCATGTTTTCGAAAACAGGTTCATAAATATATGACTGCTTTGTTCTTATAGGTAAAAGTATGTTAGTGAACAAAGTGGCTGAAGTATTAGGTCAAGAAACTGAGAATATAGTTTTGTATCAAGATATGACGTCAAGAGATTTATTGCAACAGAGAACAACATTGGATAATGGTGATACTGTGTGGCAGTATTCGTCTCTTGTAATTGCTGCTCTAGAAGGAAAAATTGCTGTACTTGATGGGATAAACAGAATTCATCCGAGCACATTGACAGTATTACACAGGTTTGTCACTTTATAAATAGTAAACATCTCTATTGAACGAATCAATATATTATATTCTGTAGAACATATACAGTAGAAATCAACTGAAATATATATCAGAAAACTTATCAATTTGGGGATTTTCTCTATATTATGCTACACTTTATTTAAACGTGCAATACTATTATTTTGGCTGTTGCATGCAGTCAGAAGTCAAACCTCGCTTATGTAAATTAAGTAGGAAATTATTAAAGAATGATATAGGAATAAAGGTTCGCCATTCGAATTGTAGTAGAACATTAAATACACCGGAAGATGTAGGAAATGTTGATGAAAAAGTATTCTTTACTGTTTTGGCATTATTTTATTTTAGTTGTTTATTTATTAAAGAAGTTTATTTCAGGTTAGTTCATAACAGAGAACTGCAATTATATGATGGCACCAGACTGATCAGTAGTGACAGATATAAGTTATTACAAGAAAACTATAATTTAACTAAAGAGCAATTGGATGATAGTGGGGTTTTTGAAATACATCCTGACTTTAGAATAATTGCTATAGGAGAACCGCCCAATCTACAATCATCAACTGGAAGCTGGATGTCTCCAGAAGTTTTGAGCCTCTTTGTCTTCCATGAAATGCGGACTTTGAGTAAACCAGAAGAAATGCATATCATATCGTCGAAGGTAACTTGAAACTGATGTCAGTACGTTCTTTGAAAATATAGTGGTGCCAGTAACAAGTATACAGAAAACATTTCAACGTAGCTTTACTCCCTTAATTGTAGTATGTTAATTGATTTTAACTCCATTCATCTTTTAGGTTGGCCCGATATCAAAACAGCTACACAAAATAATAGATCTAGCTCATATTCTCAGGACGAGTCCTGATCAGTCTTTGCAGAATCTAGCTGGACATTTATCTACAAGGCAACTGCTACGCATTGCCTCACGAATGAAGAACTACCATACTACTCCATTCGAGATGTTACAGGAAACTTTCATGATAAAGTTTTTACCCCCACTGACCAAACAAGCTCTGGAAAAGACCATCACTAACGTTGGCATATCACCCAGCTATATCAAGGAGGATGAACTGGTCGAATGCAGTGTTAAAAATGGCATTCTAACCATTGGTAGTTCATCTATACCAGTCTATCAAGGAGGGAATCTAACTAAAGTACCGGATATCTTATTCTACGACGTCCCGCAACATTTAAGGTTGATGGAGAAACTTCTACAAGATTTTCAGTTAGGTTATCATCTGCTTCTGGTAGGAAACCAAGGTGTGGGGAAGAACAAAATTGTAGACAGATTTCTCGAGCTTATGAACAGGTAGAGTTTTTTTATAGGCTCAATAATTTAAATTCAACAGTCCTATAAATCATACATGAATGAATGAATTTATCTTAAATATTTAAAGTTAAACTAACTAAAATAAAATTACCCAAAAAACCTTTTCAAGTCGTCCAAAATCGGCAGTCGCATAATATTATTACTAATAATACACGCAAGTCAAATATTTGCCTGTGTCTGTAAGTCACGTATTTATTAATAAGTAAATTCTTGATTTTTATACCTATATGATACCATGATACTCTTTGGATGAGTTGAATTATTGTCTCTAAGTCCCAACTTATGAGTTGAATTTGCTATTTTGAACAATGTATAGAATCTCTTGTGAGGCATATTCCGTAAATACAAGGTAGCAAGAAAGTCTGGCGACAGGACATTTTCTTTGAAACAAACAAACATATAATTATGAAATTTTAGGGTTATGAACGGAACTGTATACTGCGTTTTTTAGAGGACCTCGTTTGTGGAAATTTTTGATCTGCCAGACCTTCAACGGTCCTGTACGCTACCGGTTTCATTAAATCTACATAGTACTCTGGAAACCGTAGATCAACATATAGGGGCATGTTGTTGGTCATTCAAATCATTGAACAAATTACTTACTTCTTCATAAGTACGTTTTTTATCATCATAACCAATTAACATTAGTATCTGGATTCTTTCTTTCTCTGATAAATACGCCATTCTTCATTTATAGTCAACAATTAAACACTGTAAATATCAAATATAAATATTACACCACACAATACAATTGTACTTATAATAAGATTTTTTTATGGTCAACCTCCCGCAAAGATTGAAAGCCTACAGCGGCGTAGAAGCGCTACGAGAGGATAAGTCTCGGTGCACGTTAGATTTGAAACGTTGCAGGTTGTAGCCGTCGGGAAACAAATTCCCCGGCAGCTCATCATCATCATCATCAGCGTCGAGGTTCTCCAAAAGAAGGAATGCTGGAGGAGTCTGGGTTCGGGGAGTCCCTACTCGACCTGGTAAGAACGGCCTTTGGTTATATTATCTGGTAGAGCTCACTCGAACATCTTCCGTGATAGAATCTGTAAACCAGGGACAGGTCAGTCACCTTTCTTCGATGTTCCAGGCTGTAGAGGTCCTTTGTGAGGTTAGGCGTATCGATTAGCCTAATTGCTCTCTTCTGTATAGTGTCCAGAAGCTTTAGAGGCTGCTTCGGAGCGCATGCCCACACATGGGAGCAATCATTGACGTCTTACCCCCAGATAGACGTGGAACGTTTACAATAAAGCTTTGCGCAAAACACTTGGGCTCTGTTTACACTATATGCCATGTTGCCAAGAATCAACTAGTCCCCAGGTATACTGAGGCAGCCCCCGCTATAACCACTGTTATTACTTTGAAAGATATGCTTATTTTTTTGAGCAACTTGAATGATATTTCAGATTTTATCGATGTTTTGTACTCTGTATAAAACATATCTGTATTTTATCATAGATTACGGCAAACTATGTGTAATGAGATCTGTACGTAATATTTCTTCCATCTCGGAACAAGCGGCATCGCTGTTCATTGATTTTTATCGACTTTACAATACGTAGTACGTCCCTCCGTAGGGCATGCGTGCATGCGCACGGGCAATTGCTTCGACGGTTTCGTTTGTTTTCGTTTTGGCCGCCATTGTGTGTAGTTGAAAATCGAGTTATTTTGAGTGTTTCTGTGCAGTTTTTGTACAATTAATGGACAATTATTACAAACTATGGTACGACAAAGATGTTACGTTTGCAAATGTGAGGCAGGTAAAGCAGGAATCGGGAAGTTATCATATCACAGATAAGGCTATGTTTACCACAGGCATTGGCGTCGCTTTTCCATGTTTTCCTCTGATTTTTTCAATCCTGTTTTTCCCTAAAATATTGCAATTGCGATCACTTTTACTATGTCTTAGGAGATTAGGGAATCTCTTTGCGTAGAATGATAAATTGACTAAATGTATAACTTTTTGCAGCACAAAACTGGAACGTCAACATAAAGTGATGATTATTTGTTATTTAATCTTGTTAGAATTAATTCTATGAGTTTCTCTTCTGGATAAGGGTTTATGTACTGAAGTATGGTTTTTTGAGTTTATTTTGTCTACCATTCTGTTTCAGTGCTTGTATAAATTTCTGTGGCTCTGTATGTAACATCCTTGTCCTTGTCATGTGATATTTTCAAATTATCAGCGTTATTCCTGAAAAAAGTTGAAAATTCACAGTTGATATATTATTTATTTTGTAACCAATACTGATGATTGTATTGTATGAATTGTTACCAAATGAAGTCCCCATTATATTTCACAAAATGTTATTACAGTGAATTCAATCAATGTACAGAGTTTCGGAAAAATATATTGCAGGAACTTATATTTCGATATTAACTGTTTTTCAAAGTTCATAAAGAACATATTTTCTTTGTTGCAAATCCAATTTTTCCAAATTTCATAATATTTGTAGGCATTAATTACCTATATAATTTTGTATATTTGGAATTACATATATTTTGGACCAATAAAACTGATTTTTATTTCTAAACTGTGGGTGCCATACATGTTTTTAACAGTATGTACAGACCAGCTGGTTGTTTGCTATTAAAATAATCATTTATAAAATATATTCTAATCAATTAACTTTCTCATACTCTTGTTTATTCCGTGTTAAATTTTTGCCATATAGTTCATACTGATTTTTAAATTGTAGTCATCATATATATTTTTTGTACAAAAAACATGCCATTAGTGTCATTTTTCATTGCAAAGATTATGATTGCTCCTCATAAATTTTGTTTTGATTTACTCATATATGCAGGATTTGAATTTACTGTAACTGTAACCCTATGCGGCTCTCGTTATGATACGCCTATGGTCAAAATACGTTCAGTCGATGTTGCGCATTGTTGCCAGATCGAATTGGGGGCTCCGGTCGGCCATATTATCTAAAGCATGAATGAATATCTGATTTTCGCGCCACTGAGATGTGCGAAAACAACAAATCCATAATCCATGAATGACTTGCCAGGTCTATCTGGGGGTAAGACGTCAATGGGAGCAATACTCCAACGATGGTCGGATCTGTTCGTTATAGAGCAGCAGTCCAGCAGTAGTTGCTCTGGTGTATACAGCTCCCTACAGCGGAACAAAACTCCAAGCTTCTGGGATGCTTTTTTAGCAATACTGACAACGTAGTCGGGCTACGTGTTATTATTGATGTTGATCGCCGAAAGCTTGACGGAAGGTGACACGACTATTGGGTGACCTTCTACTTCCACAGTTGGTAAGCCAACGTGAGAGCTCGTTGATGTTCAGCAGAAACAGTCTAGGGGATAGGATAGATCACCGAGGAACTCCGGCGTTTATCAAAAATCATCTGACATTTTATATTTTTTGAGCACATTTTTTCATAGACTATTACTTTCTATGTTATATTAACCATCTACTAGTGGCGTACCAACAATAGTACAAAATACAAGTAAATTAACAAAACTGAAATTTTACAGGATCATTCCTTAGTAATGTTGTACTTATTCACTACTTTTGAAAAAAGGAAGAAATAAGCTTTGCTGTGATACATCATTTGACCTACGTTGCCATTTAAAAAAATCAAGATGGCTGATGCACTGAGTGATAACGTCGCAGTGAAATCCGAACACTGAGAACAAATGGGTGCGGTGCAGGACTGAAGAAAATAATAACGTTTCTCATTTGCCATAATTATTGTTTATAAAATGACAGCTTCTCGAAAAACGCAGTATACAATCCCGTTCCTAACCCGAAAACTGCTTAATAATATGTTTGTTCGTTTCAACGAAAATGCCTTGTTGCCAGACTTTTTCGCTACCCTGTATAAAATGCCTTAGCATAAAATGTGGAACGTTTCTAATGTTTCATCCCTACGAACAGGCCCAGGGAGTACATCCAGTTGCATCGCGATACGACAGTCCAGACGTTGACAACCCAACCGACTGTCAAAGATGGCGTCCTGGTGCACGAGGACTCGCCTTTGGTGAAAGCGATCAAACTGGGCCACGTATTGGTGATAGACGAGGCTGATAAAGCGCCTACCCACGTGACTTGCATTCTCAAGACGCTGGTGGAGTCAGGTCAGATGATACTCAGCGACGGACGAAGGATAGTACCGAAAGTACCGAAAGACAAAAATAAAGAAAACTACATAGAGACGCATCCAGATTTCCGAATTATAGTGTTGGCGAATCGACCAGGTTTCCCGTTTTTAGGAAACGATTTCTTTGGGGCTCTGGGGGATCTGTTCAGCAGTCACTCTGTGGATAACCCGACGAGAGAATCCGAGATATTGTTGCTGAAGCAATATGGGCCTCATGTACCTGTTGGGACGATCAAGAAGCTCGTTGATATATTTGGCGACCTCAGAAAAATGGCAGACCAGGGATTGGTCAACTATCCTTACTCGACCAGGGAGGTTGTGAATATTGTCAAACACTTAGAGGTACGTGATATTACTTATAATCGTGGCTCCGATTTGTCTCCCTTCCCAGAAATGATAAAATGTATCACTCACAAGTGAAATCCGAACACTGAGAACAAAACGGAGGCGGTTCATGAAATGCCGCAGGACCAAAAAAAATAATAAAGGTTTCCATTTTCCATAATTAGTTTATAAAAAATACAACAGGTTAATTATGAGTGGGCCCTACGTGTTGACGAATGCACTCCACTAGTCTAGGCGGCATGCTCGTATTCTGGTTGTTAATAGACTCTAGAGGTACTGTCTCCCAAGCTTCCAACACGGCATGTTCCAGTTCGTCCAGTCGGAAGATTGGGTAAATCGCGAATGTAGCGACCCATCCAATCCCATACTTTTTCCATTGGCGATAAATCGGATGAATGTGAAGGCAAGGGAAGCACCCTGACCTCAACTTTCCATACGAACCTCATTGACGTACTTGCAATATGAGGACACGCATTATCTCGATGGAAGAACCCTTTTTGAAGCCTTGAACGTATGGAACAGCAACTGGTTCTAAAACTTCACTCAAACAACGTTGGTCCCTCATTGTATCACGAATCTCAATTAAACGTGGCTTGCTGTTAAATGCAATGACAATTCAAATCATCGAACCAATAGGACGGTGTACATGGCGTTCAACAGCAATCTGGAGATTACGTCGTCCACCTCGTCGTCGTCTAACGCTCTAGAGTCAGTCGGGTGTCCCCTGGACTCGTCTAAGAAGGCCCCAAGGCCGTCTGATAGCACTCAGCATGCCATTGTCGGTGTCCCTGGCATCAATCTAAGCGCTAGCGACGATGATTTGCAGTGAATTGTCATCAAATGTTACGTCAAATTTTGGAGTCTTTATAAGGCACATAATCGACACATAATTGAAGAAAGAAACCTGTTGAAATCTGCTGGAGT
The DNA here is from genome assembly GCA_951848785.1 of Callosobruchus maculatus. Lineage (NCBI taxonomy): Eukaryota > Metazoa > Arthropoda > Insecta > Coleoptera > Chrysomelidae > Callosobruchus > Callosobruchus maculatus. The sequence continues at coordinate 8,537,373 of CATOUR010000100.1, forward strand.
TTTATTATATCAGAAAATACTAATTGTTAAAGTAAGAATGAATGATTTCCCAATGGCCATCATCAAGTACAGAAAGGAGAACCAAATGATTACTGGTTAGTGCAATAGGTTATAACCACATTATTGTAATGTCAACTTTATGTGCCTACACCTCACACGAGAGATTATTTTATTAAATAGATTTTTTATAGAAGTTTAAGAATTTTTTTTTGTTAATACTTGTATTTTAACTAGTACAAATAAATACTTAAAATGAAAAAAAACAACTAGACGTGAACGATCCTAAGCTCATTTCACCCAATCTATGATAAAGCGTGCAAATTCTTAGGGGCCTCGTTATAGCTGCATACTAAGCGTCAGCAACAACTCGAGTGGATCGCATTCGGTCTCGAAGGGCCAGCAGTCGTAGATGACGATTGTGCCAGTCTGTAGTTCTCCTACGTGCTCCAGAACCTCTAGCTTGCTGCATTCACCCTTCTTTGATTCATGCGCACCATTCTGCTACAACTGTTGCCAGGCTACGCCCCTTGGTTACAACAATTATTGCTCTGCAAGAAGTACCGCGCTCTCATTGGCCTACAATCCGACACCATCCAAAGGGGGTTAACTTGCGTAATCTGGGGCTGTCGTCTTTACATAACCAACTAGTATCACGTCAAATGTGCAACAGATCATAGTTTTTAGATCGATAAACAGTCGTGCTTTGTTTTTACACGTATAAAGCTTTTTAGTGGTGCCAGTTAGGTAAATAGCGTTTGGATGAACAACAAATGTTAGATCTATAGTAAAGAAGGTACTGCCAAGCTGTGCACCCACCTGCGAATATTCCTTTTATTTTAGGTGTTCGAATTTCACTTACGAGTTGTATAATTTATATTTTTATAGTTGTTAGTTTACCATAAGGTACTTGAGTACCTATATTTGAAATACTTTTTTATGAATATATCGTATTACCATACATTTTCAGACATTCCCAAACTCGGACATTGAAGATGTAATATTCAACGTATTTGACTTTGACAGATACAACCCTGAGATGATCGATACTTTGGGAGAAGTTTTGGTGCGTCACGGATTTTCCAGTAAAAATATAATTAGTGCTGAGTACATAGCAGCAAAACGGGCTAAAGAGGATGTACAAGTGACTGTTAACAGATACAGTGGGTAAGATTCGAAAAATTAATACAAATGAAATTCTAATGATACAGAGATGAGTTAATACGTACGGGCTACATACAGATATATTTGTTTAATGAGGCAAGATTAACACTTTTATATACAGAATCTATTCAATATCAAAGAAAGAATGGCAGCTCAAACTGGCGTCAGATTTAACGTTGTCTTCTCAGTTATTTCAAGGCCAAATTTGCAAATTAAGAGGGGAAATACCTATTTTTTTTTGTTGTTGCAAAAATCTTGAAATTGCACCGTGAAAGGCGAGATCAACGCCCAGGCCAGTCTCCCTCCACCCCAAACTGGCACCTCACGATCGCTCCATCTTATGCAGTATGAAATTATGTATGGGTGATTCTATCCGAATATTCAATCTTGACTTAGTTGCCAAGGTCAAGATCATGTAAGTTACCATTCAGCTTTTATTTTCAATTCAAAAAACTTTTGTAAGAGATTTGGTTCCAAAAGTCGATCCCTGGGAAGAAATTGAGCATTCTGTTGATTGACAGATAGACTGTCAAAAAGTTATAATAGTGTGCTTCTGCAAAATGTTCATATCATACATACAAATATCTATATCTGATATCGCTAACTAATAAATACGGCAAAATGGCCGAATTATCGGTTCTAAGTCTCATTATGAAGGTTATACTGAATACTCTTTTTATTTGCAGATTAGACGCCAAAGGTCCCAAACATGGAAAGGAGGACCCAAAAAATGAACCACATGTTGGAGGAAACACTTGGGCTGGGGGTACGGGAGGTCGAGATACGGCCGGATTAGGAGGAAAAGGAGGACCTTATAGATTGGATAAGGGACATAAAGTCCATCAGGTAATTTTCTAATTATTAAAAGTGTTTTGTATACTACTATTTTCTAGTTTCTACTAAGGGCGACATTTATTTTGTGGCATTTGCCTCAAGCACGTGCTGTAAATCAACAAGTCTTACAGTCAGTTTTTTTCCTGTTCCAGTTGTCGGATGAAGAAAAGGCGTCTGTCCCGGAGCACATCCAAAGAGCTGCACGTGAAATGGGCAGAAAGGCATTCCAGAAAAAGTTGAAGGAAATTGGAATGAGTGAGTATGATCACTCAATCTACTCCCAATTTTCAATTGCTGTCGCCAGACAAGTGCAATCTCTAAGAGTCATTTTGGGTAATTTGCAGGCTAAGAACAAAGAAAGACAATGGTCCCGGCACCAAACTTCTGGAGAACTAGATGATGTAAAGTTAATAGATGGTAAGTACGATTATGTAAAGCAATTTGTCACAAAAAGTTCTTCAGTGGCTGCGGATCAATGAACTTCCAGACATCCAGACATATTCCGTTGTACAACCGGTTAATTCAACCACATTCGATTAAGTAATAAAGGTTTACTAACTTTAACAACCTTAACTTAAATTTGGAAATTCAAACAACAGTTACATTAATCATTGACGATAAGAGTCATTTGCTTTCGAATGTTAATCTTATCGCTCAGAGTAACAACTAAACATAGAGGTAGTAAACAACTAATTCTAATAGGCCGACTTCTTTTCTTACGTTGTCATATTGACTACCAGATACGGCATCATAATTGTTTACTATCGTCTTAATTGTATAGTATTCAGAAATATTCCATTCTACGTCAAAAAAGACGGTATTTTGATGTTTCTGGAATGACTACAGCAAAATCAATAGATATGTGGACCTCTACTGCGTTACTGCATATTTCTTCATCATAAACGCAAATTCTGAAGTCTTGCATAATTTTGAGGAGCTGGCAACGCCGCATGCCCTCGACTGTCAAACGTTTACTTTGTTTATTGTTTGTGCGTCTTTTATGCTCGGTCAGTAGAATCGAATTTGCTATTTGTTGGTAACTGTAGTGAAGCTTTACGGACTTGCTGCGCTATATTCGAGTGTAGTTTAACAGTTTTTCGAGATGGAACCCAAAAAGTGCAGTGTTTGTAGCATGGGTTGCATTGGACGAATTTTCAGGTTACTTGGCGTTACCCAGCATTGTTTACAATTTGAACTGTCACTGCGAGGTCACAGCTGATCAATGTTTGGAGGCTGAAGTGTCAAAGATGATGGCTCTCTCTCTCTCTCTCACACACACACAAAACTCAATGAATGGATGTTTTTCTCAACGTTCATTTAAGTCCTAGTAAATCCACAATAAAGAAAGGTATTAAACTTATGAATAATGGTGTTTTTATCCACTCGCTGCGTGCGGCGTTTATTTTTTACATAAATTTATTTTTCACGTGAAACTTGCCTTACTAAAATTTTGGTGATTACCTTTTTTGGTTAGAGTATCCATAAAATGTGGTTTCATGTGAATATAAAAATGCTTGTCATGAGAACATATGAGGTGATTGTTGATCCACTCTATTTAGTACAAATTTGATTATTCTTTTTGCATTTTCTAATACCCAACAAATCCATAGTTTTAATTATGGATTCAGTTTATCCAGTATAAAACAGAAATTTGACGTCAAATAAGTCCATGGATTTCTTCATGCATTTAGAACCTGCTTTAGTTTGTGGTCAAGTTTAACGTCAAATTCCGTAGTGCCAACCATAAAATCATATGATGCATGTTACATACCCGTCTCTGTATATTACTAAAAGGTTTTCAAATAAAAATTCGCAGTCAAATCAAGAGTATCACTGTCAAGACCACAAAAGAATGCAAATAGAATGGATCTTGCGAAAACCGCCAATCGCTTTGACTTTGAAAAAGCGCCTGGATTAATCCACGATCAAATCCGCGAAGAAATTGTCTATGTAAAACGGATAATAGACAGAAAAACTACTGATAAGCGAATATAATTATAAAATACACCTTTCGCGTCTCCCTAATTAATTGTCCGTCCTGGAGCGTTCCGTCAAAGTATGGAAAGAATAAAAATAATGCAAATAAATGGACCAACGTCCATTAGCCCGGCACGTCACAGTTCACAGCACGGCGAGACCGGCGACGGAAAGGATTCCCGGTGTTCGATCCTCCCCGGCAAAAACGGTATAGTAGGGCGATTAATTTGTTTAGCAATATTTCAGCAGTTGTTCGATAGTGAAAGTAGACAGAAGATCTTAAAATGGATGACGAAAAATTGCGCTCTATTTTATTAATCGGGTGGACCGACCTGTTGCTACTTGCTACCTTCTCCTTCTGCCGACACTGTAGCCACTAATATTAATTCTTCGTCAGAACTGCTGCTTTCAAAAATGGTGCATCTGTGACTCTTACACGGCACTAAAAACACAACGGTATGTTGATTTCGTCAGCCGCAAAGTGGACGACGGGTAGCATCTGGTCGTGCCGTGACGGACAAATGAGCGACAGCTTTCACCTGTGTATTCTCATAAGACCGAGCATACCGAAGATGCCTTCACTCTGTCACCCTCGCGGTCTACAGTGATGTCGACTGGAGAACAAAATAGTTTGTTTATTCATCGAAGTCTATCCCCGCACCATGAGTCGAGGGGGACGCTTCTAGTCGCTCTGAGGCTTCTAAGCGGATAGGTTTGTCCCGTCGTTGAACGAACAAGATTATGTATTTAATACTCCTGCTAGTTGGGACAAGCGTAACAAGAAGCACAAACGCTACTTTCACTGCTGTCTCTCCTATTATTATTATTTATTTGTATTTTACATTACAAATGAGGGCTACACCTTGTCTGAGGTATTGGTTTTGACAACGCTGCCTCTCTTTGTACTGCTGCTGTTCGTACACCATTCCATGAGTTCGCCTTCAGTGGGTCTACCGTGAGCAGCAGTATGCATTCTTCTTTAATTTTATCGATGATCTAATCATTTGTAACTTAAAATTTGGATGTTTCAATGCCAAAAAGGTAAATTATAACAATGCTGCTCTTGAATTAACTTTTCTATAGAAATCCGTCTGTCTTTTAAATAAAACGTCGATGTGGACTGCCACCGTGAAGTAGACCGCTACCGCGCTCATTGATGTAATTCGGCAAATCCATGTCCTCACCCACAGATTTTTAGTTACTTACACCATTGATTAAATTATTTAGTGGCTTACACTAAAAAGGTGTATTTGATTTTTCACACTTCTTTCATTTTTGTCACTTCTTTTACTTCCCACACCGAAAGGTGAGGGTAGTATTGTGATCGCGAAAATTTTCGATTTTGAGATAACACACTTTTTGGGCGTTTCATGATGTCTACATAACGAAAATCCACGTCACTCATTTCCGTCGGTCTGTCTGTCTGTCTGTCGGTCTGTCTGTACGCGTTTTTCTGTCCTCGTAATCTCAGTAACCGCTGCATGGATTTTGATGAAATTTGGGCAGCGATATGCTGTGGGGTCGTAGTAAGTAATGCTGCTATAATTTTGAAAATCGGTGCTTTGGCGGCGGAGTAATTAGCAAAAAACGAAAAATTTCAAATATTCGCCAAACTTCGTTTTTAGGCGTTTTAGATGTTCCTGATCATTTTCTACTTTTTTTTGGGTGGTGGTGGAAATTTGGGTGGTTGGGGGTTGGGGGGTTGTAAAATTGAAAAATTTGTTGTATTCATAATAGACTACCCACTGACCTGTGAAGGAAGACCTAGCGACATAAATAACTTTTTTAGGTCTATCCGAACATTGCCTTACGCCTATTACAGAAACTAAAGGAATTTTTTCTGGTGTAAACATAAAGTATTGCTTTAGATCGTTCTACATATACTATGTATCGAAGAAACTGTTGAATTGATTTTAACGAAATTTTGACACAGTATTACTACCGTGGCGAGGATGGAAAATGCGTATGGTTTTTATAAATCGTGCCAGTGGCGGCGCAGAAATAATAAAAAAACTAAAAATACAAAAACAGCTCAAACTTCGTTTTTAAGTGTTTGTGAGGTTCCTGATCATTTTCTGAGTTTTTTTGGGGTGGGGGTGAAATTAGTGTGGTTGGGGGGTGGGGGGTTGAAAAACTGAAAAATTTGCTGTATTCATAATAGGCTGTCCACTGACCTGTGAAGGAAGACCTAGCGACATAAATAACTTTTTTAGGTCTATCCGAACATTGCCTTACGCCTATTACAGAAACTAAAGGAATTTTTTCTGGTGTAAACATAAAGTATTGCTTTAGATCGTTCTACATATACTATGTATCGAAGAAACTGTTGAATTGATTTTAACGAAATTTTGACACAGTATTACTACCGTGGCGAGGATGGAAAATGCGTATGGTTTCTATAAATCGTGCCAGTGGCGGCGCAGAAATAATAAAAAAACTAAAAATACAAAAACAGCTCAAACTTCGTTTTTAAGTGTTTGTGAGGTTGCTGATCATTTTCTGAGTTTTTTTGGGGTGGGAGTGAAATTAGTGTGGTTGGGGGGTGGGGGGTTGAAAAACTGAAAAATTTGCTGTATTCATAATAGGCTGTCCACTGACCTGTGAAGGAAGACCTAGCGACATAAATCACCTTTTTAGATCCATCTGAACATTGTCTTGCCTGTTACAGAAACCAAAGGACTTAGAATTTTTTCTGGTGTAAACATACGAGTATTGCTTTAGATCGTTCTGTATTATGTAACGAAGAAGCTGTTGAATTGATTTTAATGAAATTTTGACACAGTATTACTACCGTGGCGAGGATGGAAAATGGGTATGGTTTTATAAATCGTGCAAGTGGCGGCGCAGAAATAAAAAAAAACTAAAAATAAAAAAACAGCTCAAACTTCGTTTTTAAGTGTTTGTGAGGTTCCTGACCATTTTCTGAGTTTTTTTGGGTGGGGGTGAAATTGGGGTGGTTGGGGGGTGGGGGGTTGAAAAACTGAAAAATTTGCTGTATTAATAATAGGCTGTCCGCTGACCTGCGAAGGAATACCTAGCGACATAAATCACCTTTTTAGGTCCATCTGAACATTGCCTTGCCTATTACCGAAACTAAGGGACTTTTGTGTATACATACGAGTATTTATTGGTTTAGATCGTTTTGTATTTTGTAACGTGGAAACTATTAAATTGATTCTAATGAAATTTTGACACATTATTATTATTGTGGTGAGGATGGAAAACGCGTATGCTTGTTAGAAATCGCTTGGCAGCGTAGCAATAATCAAAAAACTAAAAATATGAAAACAGCTCACACTTCGTTTTTAGATGTTTTAGGGGTTCCTGACCGTTTTGTACCTTTTTTTTGGGTGGGGGTGAAATTGGGGTGGTTGGGAGGGGGGGGGGGGTTGTAAATCTGAAAAGTTTGTATTATTGATAATAGGTGACCTGTGACGGAAAGACCTAGTGGCAAAAGACAATTTGGGGGGGGGGGGGGGTACTGGCGATGATTTTGTTGCAAGGGGATCTCAGACTAAAGCTTCAATGCTATGAGAAAATAATAAACTGGTATCACCGTAATGTGTGGGAAGTACTGAGTCAATCAACTTGACTTCATTTTTTTATAACAGTCTTCATACGGGTAATTTAACTTAAATATCCTACCTAGCTCTGAACTAAAAATAGTTACACTGTTTAATGGCACCATTGTTTCAGGTCTGCTTGGTGAAAAGACAATCTTCCGTCGAAGAGCGGAGCAAGAACCCGAATTGGGCACCCCCCAAATAAAACCCAAGCTGTTTCGTGTCGTAGTGGACGTGTCTGGCAGCATGTACAGATTCAATTCGTACGACGGTAGGCTTGACAGGGAGCTCGAGGCCGCCGTGCTGGTTATGGAATCGTTTGAAGGATTCGAAGACAAAATCAAATATGACATTATCGGGCACTCGGGCGAAGACTATAACATAACTTTCGTCGGACGTGACAATCCGCCGAAGAACAATAAGGACAGGCTGGAAGTTATACGAGTAAGTAGCACAAAATCATGGGTTTCAATGAATTTCAATTACCAAGGCATTCTATTGCCTATGAGGTACTACCCCTCACGTGTTTCAATTGATTTAGCATTTTGCATGGTCGTCTTGTAAAAAGGTGCAACCCCACCCGTGATTCCCCGATGACCGGTACCACAATGTCTAGTTTTAAGTGTCAGATAGGTAGCTGCCAGTTAGCGTTTCTATGGATATTAACTGTCAGATAAGATTTACGTGACTTCGTAAGTAACAGTTAACCGTTAACTTCCAGCTAAAAATTTAACTAGACATTGAGGCACTGGCCTTGAGTTGTGTGATGATTCGCTCCACGCCAAATGACATCGCCGTCACCGGCTTGGGGTGATGACTCATGCCACCTTGATCCAGTCCGCTATTGGCTTGATAGATCCAACACAAAAATCAGGCCGGGACATAGATCGGTACTGCAAAGATATATTTCGAGGGGTAAAACTACCTTTCATTTTATCTCTCTGAGTCAATCACACCACCAAGATAGTTCAGTTGTCAAGGTGTTCAGTCTCTTTCCTCCCCGTCACTTCTTTGAAGGGAATTGTTTTCACTTTTCTATTAGTATCATAGTGTCCATAGACAACAAAACAGTAGATAGGACGCTAATTTCGAAATGTTTAATGTTTATAAGAAAGATAGGGACGAAATAAATAAACTAGGAGTAGCATGTAATTGTCCCAAAGCGCTGACGAAGAGCTGTCACAATTAGCATTATAGCATGTGTGTTTATTTATCTATATCTCTCCTACGCATTAGGTGGCCATGGTCACTCAGTTGCTGCTGGTTCTGTATATTAGGAATATTTGTTGCCAGAGTGTCCAGGGCTTGAAATAAACTGCCAGGAGATGCATTTATTGGGCTTACCAGTCAGGCACGTATTTAGAGTAGGGCTCCAGGGGGTCCGGACCCCCCCACCCCCGAAACGTTATACAGGGTTATTCACGTTATTCGACACGGAGTATTATGGCTAAAGTATTTGATAAAAAAGAAAATAATAATTTGGGATGGATAGAGACCCATAAAAGCTACATTTTAAAAATATTTTCATGTTATACAGGGTGTCCCAAATACACGAAATGTATCAAAGTTATGTTTTTTTAAATGGAACACCCCATATATTATTGCATATTCAGATTCCTTGGTAAATTCTAGTGTGACTTTATGTATCATACATGGTACCTAAAGCGAACCATTAAGGTGTATATCACCATTTTCGGTATAAGTAGATATCAGGAAAAAATTTAATATCGCAGAGATTATAAAATTTGGAAGGCTGTATTTTTCAGCTAAGTTAGTTGTTTTCTTCTACCTGAACAGGTTTTTGTTTATATTTCATGGCCTGCTACGTTGGTTATAGGTAGGCAAATTGAAAAACGCCGATTTGTTTGAAAGTTTAAAATTAAATGAAAACTACCAGAGATTGATATGCACAACCTTATATTGTTAGAAAGCTTATCAAATTCTACTTTTAACCGAATAAAAAAAATTAGGCATTCCCATTTGAAAAAATCAAGTTATCGCTGATCGAAGTTTCCTTAATTCATCGACCGATTTCTCCAAGCATAAACGTAATTTAAATTTGACAGTCTCATCAAAGCTGACGCATTTTATGCTTAGTAATACGGCAAAGTCACAGCCTTCCATATTTTGTAATCTCTGCGATATTCAATTTTTTCCTGATATCTGCTTATACCGAAAATGGAGATTTACACCTTAACAGTTCGCTTTAGGTACCATGTATGATACATAAAGTCACACTAGAATTCACCAAGGAATCTGAATATGCAATAATATATGGGGTGTTCCATTTAAAAAAACACAACTTTGATACATTTCGTGTATTTGGGACACCCTGTATAACATAAAAATATTTTTAAAATGTAGCCTTTATGGGTCTCTATCCATCCCAAATTATTATTTTCTTTCTTATCAAATACTTTAGCCATAATGCTCCGTGTCGAATAACGTGAATAACCCTGTATAATGCCGCCTAAAAAATTTAAGGTGGCAACTCTAATCTGGAACCAACGCCTCCCCCCCCACACCCATAATCTGGACCCCCAAAACCAAATCTTGGATACGTGCCTGTTACCAGTATTGGCGTGTTCAAGTTCTGCGTCAGCAAATTTTCTCTAACATAACCTTTTCATAGCAGCCGCGGTACTCTGGTATTTAGGCTTTGCCTTCGCTGTCTGCTCATTTATAAAAACTGTAAAAGGTTCATCTAATATTGATATGTGTAAGCAAAACTTACCCTAAATTTAAATGTACTTGAAATGGGTTTGGCCAAAGTTTTGAGATTCTTGTACTGCAGTGGATTTGCCATTTGATATGCACAGCCTGAACAATATCCTTTCTTTAGGGTGGCACGATTAGAATCTATGGCAGTATTTGGTATACTTACTTTACTCAAGCCCCGTGAGAGGGCGGGTTAGAATATCTCCCATCGTATATCCTGCGTGTCGTAAAAGGCGACTAAAATGAACCGAACTACTGTCGGTATAAGCAGTAACCTCTTCTCAAACAACAGCTTTGGAAGGACGAGCTGAGAAGAGTCAGGACACCTTCTTGTCCTTGGGGTGAGAAATTGTCCCTAAAGGCGGATGAACCAGTAGAATACATCTGGTCAACGGCATGAGGATGCAGAAAGCAAATGGGAAACTAATGCATTAAAGATGTTAAAGATATCCCAAGAGAAGCTCGTAAAATGAGTACATTTTGCGAGTTCACAACATGTCTGTAGAGACATTGTGACTATGATGATACTTTACTCAAATATTTAAGGGCACATTTGTTTTTTTTTGCAGACGATGCACGCACATTCTCAATACTGCTGGACCGGAGACCACACCTTAGAATCAACCGAATGGGCTGTTTCAAACTTGGCAGAAGAGGACTGTGATGAGGCTATTTGTGTGGTCCTTTCGGATGCCAATTTGCAAAGATATGGTATTCCACCGCAGAGACTCGCACAGGCGATGTCTTGCAAACCGAATGTCAGCGCGTACGTGATATTCATTGGCAGTTTAGGTGATCAAGCCGAACGGTAAGATTAAGAGGGGGTTATACTACGTACGTGAGAGCTGTTTGCAATGGTTCAGCTGTAACCATTTTATGACTATCAATTTTGAGATTTCAGAACTGAAAAAAATATGAGCATGGAGAAAAAGGATAGTTCTAGTGCATTGTCGACGTATTCTTTTAAGTTTTTTTAATAGACCATTATTAAAAATTTGCTAAACGTGGCGTTTTTTTTGACTAAATTCTTGGTCTTGTTAATCACCCTGTCCTGTATACAGTTGTTCCAAAATCTGGATCGAAATTTCTCTAGATTGAAGTTTTAAGAAAACATGAACCATGTTTTTGTGCGAAAATTATCAATATACAGGGACATAAATGGTTGCAGCCAGACCCTTGCAACAAAGAATCGATTGCCTATTGGGATAAACTGATAAAAGCGCCGCCAATACAAAAGTATGCAAACTTCCGTTTATGGATGAAATGAGGTGCTTTAATTTCTGGAATAAGATATATATTGTTTTGGGCATCGACTAAATCTAGACTCGGTGGTTTTGGGCGCGTTATTCATATAATGCAGGCCAAAAGTGTAGAAGGGGTTATAGTACGTACGTGAGAGCTGTTTGTAATGGTTCAGCTGTAACCATTTTTTGACTACTAGTATTGAAACTTCTGAACTGAATAAAGTATGAGCATGAGGAAAAAGAATAGTTTTAGAGAAATGTTGACGTATTTTCTAAAATTTCCTAATAGGCATCTGAATGTGACTAAATTCACGCTCTTGTTAATAACCGTGTATACAGTTATTCAAAAATATGGATCGATATTGATCTAGATTGAAGCTTTAAGAAAACGCAAACTATGTTTTTGTGCGAGAATCATTAATATACAGGGCCAGAAACGGTTACAACCAGAGTCTTACATCAAAGAATCGAGTGTCTCTTGGGACACTCGTAACGTAATGAGATAGATATTGTTTTGAGCACCGACTAAATTTATATTCGGTGGTTTTGGGAGTTATTCATATATACACTGCAGGCCAAAAGTTAAGAATACAAAAATTTAAATAAAACGCGTTAACCGGTTTTGAGGAGTTACCATACTCAGGATTACTGAGAAATCTTACGATTTTCAACCAAAATTGTATGTAATTAAAATTTTAATTTCTGACAGGTTCAAGCCGAGGAGTTTAGAGTCTTGGGCTCAAAATTTTTTGCGTCGCGAATAGAAATTACATTTTTCACTTTGTAACATAAGCTGATAAAAATTCTGTATTTCAATTATAACATTCATTCATTCCAGAAGTCATTATGTTTCTTTGCTAACTTCTCCACTTTCCTGATTTTTTGTGTTCAGATGGCAAAGTAGCAATAGTTATTTTTTGTGTCATGGAAACGGCGACTGAACTTGATAAAACCAATTGTGGTTTCTGTTTAACGCATCACTTTTTTTCCAAAAACTCATTTTTATGCTCTGAATGCCTTCATCAGGTGTCATAATATATCAGCACTTTACCTCGACAAATTTTGGATTTTATGGATTTTGCCCCAGATATTTTTATATTCCAGATAAGGCTGCTAATAATATATAAACCTTCATTCCAGATTAATACAAAAGTTGCCAGCAGGACGTGCTTTTATTTGTAAGGATACCAGTGAACTACCTCAAATAATGAAGCAAATTTTTTCATCATCAGTCTCAGTTACTTAAGCGTGTTTGTGCTGTGTTGTTATCTGTTTATAAAAATACGTTAGAAACAAATTGTTATATATTTTTATATAAATAAATATATTTTATATATTGTTTTAAAATTTTGAATGTGTTTAATGTTTTACAATAATTATACACGACTAGTCAGTGAAGCTAAAAAGTCTAGAAATTAGCCATAAAAAACTTTTCTCGAATGTACCAATGTTTCGTGCTATTCAAGTGGTAATTTGAACTCTCTTAAAATACTTTGTTCTCGCAAATTAACACTTTCCTTACTTGTTTAAAAAATGGGATGTAACTTGACGTCGAGTCACATCCTTTCGCCATTTCCTTTTCAACAAGCATGAATATGGAATGTGTAAACGATTTGTTTCTTCATTCTAAAAGCGTATTTTTTCTGCCCTAAATTATTTTGTGCTAAAAAAAAGTTTTTATTTTCTCCGAAAAAGCAATTTCCCTTTATATGTACAGAGTGTCGACCGACAACGGTTGACAAGTGATAGACCTCACGTTTTTAGAACTTTGAGAGGAACATGAGGCCTTGAAATGCTTAATTTTCAAGAGACAGTGCGCCAAAGTTTTACTTTTATTTTTCTTTTTTCTCGATTATTCAGCAATAAAATGGCACAACGATTTAGAATTACGTATAGGGGGCTCTTTTAAGGCGAGAAATCCAAATTCAATCACGGTTTTGCTATCATAAATAGAGGGCGCCAACTTCTAATTTTATTAAAATCAGATGAATGATTACTGCTGTACAATCCAGAATGCAATACTCGTATGTATACATCAGAAAATTTTAAGTCCCTTGGTTTCTGTAATAGGCAAGGCAATGTTGGACCTAAAAAAGCGTACTATGCCGCTAGTCATTTCTTTCACAGGTCAATGGAGAGTCTATTATGAATACAATACATTTTTCAGTTTTAAAACCCCCCACCCCTCAACCACCCCAATTTCACCCTACCCAAAAAAAGTAGAAAATGATCAGGAACCCCTAAAACGCATAAAAACGAAGTTTGAGAAATATCGGACATCTTCTTCTTTTAATCACTCTGCCGCCCAAGCACCGATTCTAGAAATTACAGCACCATTACCTACTACGACCCCACAGCATATCGCTATCTAAATTTCATCATAATCCATGTAGCGGTTACTGAGATTACGAGGGTAGAAAAATTCCAAATTCCAACAGACAGACTAACAGAAATGAGTGACGTGGATTTTCCTTATGCAGAATGTAGATATCATAAAACGCCCAAGAAGCGTATTATCTCAAAATCGAAAATTTTCGCGATCACAATACTCCGCTCATATATGGGTGTGGGAAGTAATAAGCTATGTCCAAGTGTCCAATTTGGAAAATCGAAATTCCTACGCATCATGCACCTCATTCGCAAAAGGTGGAGTTCATGCTATTTTAAGTCGAATACCGCAAAGGTTAGAAAGCAGTTATTGTACTAAAATATGTGTATAAATATTTATTACCCGGAAATGCAACACATAAAGGTTACAAATGAGGAAACGCATTTTTAGGTTTTGCCGCATTTTTATGATGTACTTATAGTAGAGACTTCAGCAGCAATGCAATATACAATACCTACATAAATCTAATTAACCTAACACTATGCTTAAAGGAGACTCACATACGTTACAAACTAGATGACGGTGGGTAATACAATAGATAAAACTAGCGATATTAACTGCTGATTCCAAACTTCAGAATTCACTAGTCCACACCATATATTGTGTTAGCAAAAAAATATCGGATCTAACATACGTTTTCTTCAACCCTATGTATATTCATTCTAGGCTGCTCATGGGGCCATTCCGGTATATTTTTTTTAAATAAATGACAACTCAATTGTTTTTATGCCCTCAGGTATTTCATGGTATTTGGGCGCAAGGTAGGTGTAACACCTTTGACCAATAGCTCTTTGTTTATTTGATATAACCAACTTGGTCTCGTTACTCCTTGTATTGTATCCGTGATTAATGTAATGCTTATGGTTTTTATGTTGGAATATGGCTAAACATCGGAATTACAGTTGCCTTATGTCAAAAACCTTACATTCCCTGTATAGTTCATATGTAGCACGTCACTACCAAAAAGTATCGAAACATTTCCAGATTTCGTTTTTTGGCGTATTAGGGATTCCTGGTGATCCTACACTTATCAGATAAATTCGGAGACATTCTTGCAGACTTTATGGGAAATTTTACACCTGATAATTCTATAATATATAATTAAACTAGTAACTTGATTGTAATTAAATTTTGGAATTGTGTTCTACTACTCGGTTTTGAAAAGCCGTGCATTGGCGCGAAGTTATTAGCAAAAAGTAAATGTGTATCAAAAGAAGGCATTTTGGGGTTTCCTTGCATTTTCTTAGTTTTTTTGGGGTCTCAAACTGGCATGGTGGGGGTTGCTGGAACATCAGCAACATTAACTTGGAAATATTTGAACTTGTTAATATCCAGAGATCAGTTGAAACGAGAGGTCATTGCCTTTATAAAACAAATAAACAAAAGGTTGGCATCTCTTTCTCACAAAATTGTTTCTTGGTAACTTGAATATTCGTATTTTCATACCTCATATGCTTTTGCGACGCAACTGCGGTACCTATTATACATACTATTTTTTCCATAATTTCGTTGACACGACGATTTCAAGAATTGTGTGCTTGAAAGGGTATATGTGATAATAACCCCAGAGTTTACAACTGATAAGTTTATTATATAGATTTCATATGATCTGACCACATATGGTTTGATAATTTCATGATAGTAAACAAAGTGACCTCTTCCTAATATAACTCTGAGGTGATTTTGCACGTGGATCTTATTACTGAGTATAAAAAACAAGTGTAAAAAAGACAAATAATTACATAATTAGCAAAAAATTGATCCATTGCGAAGCAATTGATCTTTTTCTATACTTGCATGCTTTCCTTCAAAGTAATGATCATCTAGTCCCGTGTCTACTTAGTTTTTTTGTATATACATATATTTGTACATATGTTTGCTTGTGTATAAGTCAGAATAAGTTTACTCTCTACAGCTCTATATTGGTATGAGGATACAATATATTAGTCATTATTTCAGATAATATTTTATCTACTCCCGTTAAGTTATACAACGATTACCCAACTGCAATTTTTGAACAGGTTATACTACAGCGTAAATTATTTTTCATAGCTCACGCTCCAACCGTGTGTTATGAACGTCTACTAGATACCAGTACCGCAGTGTTGCCAGATGAAGTGGAGAGAAATTCGTGCGCAACTCGACTCCCAAAAATCGTGTAAAGTCATAAAAATACTAAATATTATAAGTACATCGCACCTGCAGTATTAAAAATTGTGAGAATTTTCCCTCTATTCGTTTAATAGGGAGCAAAATCGTGTAATTACACGATTAATCGTGTAATCTGGCAGTACCGACCTCTTGGAAACGCAACACCTTTTTGGAACACCCTGTATAATTAAACTAGTAACTTGATTGTACTTAAGTTTGTACTTGGTGTTTTGAAACGGTGTGCATTGGCGGCGGAGTTATTAGCAAAAAATGTAAATGAGTAGCAAAAGAACCCTCGAATTTTCGTATGAGGCATTTTGGCGTTTCCTCGCATTTTTTTAGTTTTTTTTTTTTTTGAGGGCGTCAAATTGGAATGATAAGGGATGGTGAGGGTTGCTGGAACATCACCAACATTAGAGTAATATTCAGAGCAGTTCAAACAAGAAGTCACTGTCTTTAAAAAAAAATTAAACAAAAGGTTTTTTACAGTGTTGACACCTCTTTTTTGCAAAATTTCTTCTTGGTAACTTTAACCGTATCTTAATATCTCATATACTTTGTCGATCGACTGCATTACATATTATACATACCATTTTTTCATAATTTCGTTGACACGATGATTTCAAGAGTTGTGTGCTTGAAAGAGTATATGTCATAATAACCCCAGAGTAGTGTTGGGACGAGCGAACGTTTCCATAAATTCCGTAATTCACTGTAAAGTTCGCTATGGTTGAAGCGAGAAAGTTCCCATTTGGGAATGTTGAGAAGAATCTTTTTCCTATTATTTAGCGTGGCATTTGAGAAATCTGGCTTGCACGTGTTGCATACAATTCCTGTTGCATTTTTAGTGATAAGATAATAGGGCATAAATACTTAAAATATGCCGAATTATAAAGGTTTTGTTTGGTAATACTTTGGATAACAAAGTGTTAACAATAAAACTATGTACGTTGTACCATTGATTAACGTATTGTATAGCGTATTTATGTTTTGTTTTTGAATGTACAAGGTTTTGCTCATGTACTTGTTCTTTGGATAACAAAGTGTTAACAATAAAACTATGTACGTATCTATGTTTTGTTTTTAAATGTACAAGGTTTTGTTCATGCAGTTGTTCTTTTAATATTCTTATGATTTTTTAAAGAAGTGAAGTTCCTATTTTATTAACACGCTTTCATTATTCACCTGTATGTTTGTAAGTAACTCTGCTTTGGATTAAAAAGTCAGACCGAACATTGAACGCTTCAACTTTGCCGCGAAAATAATTTTGATAGCTTCAAATCCGTCGGACCAGCAGTCGTATCCGCTGACTACAGGCGTAGCGACGAGAGTTTGGAAGGCGTGACATCCAACTGTTTGGGAGTTGGCACTTTTGTGAAATTTATTCAGGATCAGGAAGGTCGACGGTTTTAATTATCGTTTATGCCGTAATGGTAATGATTATGCTATGAATATATCAAAAACAATTGTCCATATTCATTACACAATTACAGTTTAAAAAAACTAAAAAAACCGCTTACGTGATAAGGTTAACTAAAAAATTAAAAATTTAGTTTAAAAAAACTGAAAAACATGCTAAAGACCATTGGACTTGAAAGTTGAAAATAATTCTTAAAATAAGCTTAAAACAATAATGAAGAAAAATAGTAGTGTGATTGTGAAAAAAGAGTGGGCGCTTTGTGCCACATTATTCGTAAATCGAGCGCCTGATGTTTTTTCCACAATAATACTAGTATTTATCGTTAATTATTGTTTTAAGATTATTTTAAAAATCATTTTGACTTTTTAGCCCGTTGTTCTTTACAAGCGTGTTTTTTTAGCTTTTTTAAATTATATTCCTTTCATTAGCAAGTTCCGCTTAAAAAACTGCGTTTCAGTTCCTTTCTAGGTTGATTTTGGTAACATTTTTTATGATATATGTAATGTTTTTTATTATATTTTAATGTTTATAATGTTGAATTAATTCCGTTTGAGTTTCTATAAAGCTTTATGCTACCATCATACATCCTTATTACAGTCCAATTAAGCTAGTTCTTATTAATTAATTCAGGCGTAGGGATGTGGCGACCCCATCGCCCAGAGGTGATGGTACACCTTGCACCGACGACGGTGCATCGTGTACTATTAGCTCTGCAATCAGCCACAGGGGGGAGAAGTGCAGTCACTTAGCTTCGCCCGCGGTGCAATCACCCCCACATTGGAATATTTCCGGGAAACTATAAATAGGTTCCCGGAAATGGGCGGCGCCAAATGGCCTCACGGCTCATGTTCCGTCGCTGGGACGATGTTCCCGGTTTCTCATAAGTGACAAATTGGATTCATTAAAAGTAAAAAATGCTCAATGGCTCTTCTAGATTCCGGAAGTAAAATACCTGGCCGTTCGGATCTCCGGGTGCCAGGTGGTCCGGGGGGAATATTAAGCGAAGTTTGTTTAAGGAATTGTGCTGCCACTCCTCGTCAGTTGTCAGGCCAATAACAGAAGCCGTCCTTAGCAGCAACTTCGCACTGACGACAGGCCCGAAGGCCAGAAAAACTTGTTCAGAGCCGACTTTACAAATATACGAGGCCTTGCCTCCAACATAAACTCTGTCCATCAACACCTTCAGGCAGAGAAGCCACACATTCTGGCTCTTACGGAAACTAAAGTTGGCTCTTCAACAATGGATAACTGCTTCAGATATCCCGGATATGACTTATACACCCGATTTGGACGTAGGTTTGGCGTATGCGTGTACGTTAAAGCTGGGCTTTCTTGTCATCGAGAAGAAGAGCTCGAACTGGAAGGATTTGACATCATATGGCTTAAAATATCCTTCCAAAATCATTCCAAGTTTATATGCAGCATTTATAGGCCACCAAGCAGTAACATCTGCAAAGAGCTCTCCGAGCAGCTTTCAGCCACTGTGGACGCACTGCAATCAAATCACCCTCATTCAGAGATAGTTTTTCTGGGTGACTTCAACGTCCACAACTCATACTGGCTCAAACACTCAAACAAAACGGACGACAAGGGACGTGAAGCTGAAGCCTTCGCTATTAGCTGCGGCTTGGAGCAGATAGTCATAGAACCAACAAGGATCCCCAGCCGCCACGGCGATTTTGCTAGTCTGTTGGACCTATATCTCACAACTACTCCAACAGTCTACACAGTGAAAGTAACCGCCCCACTGGGATCGTCTGACCATACCTGACCATACCACCGTCTCAACGCTATGCAGAATGCATTCTCCAGATCTCCACCATACAAAACCTCGCCAGGTCTGGCATTACGGATCAACAAAGTGGGACGACCTAGGGGAATACTACCAGTCCTTTCCCTGGAACGACGTCTGCGTCAACTCACGAGACCCATCAGCTTGCGCCCAAGAAATAACAAAGGTATTAATATCCGGCATGAATGAATGAATAAGGACCAGAGGCTATCCAACACGGAATGTGGCTGGTGCATAGGCCACACGATGGGCCCTTTTGCGCCTCTATCGGTGCTATCCTAAGACATGCCCTTTTGGCAAAGGCAAGTACATTCTTAGGTCCTATCCGTTTTATATCTATTGGTTCCAAGGTTCTCGAGCCCAGCATAGTCTGCCTGTGATAACCCAGGGTTTCACAGCGACACAAGATGTGTGCCGAGGATTCTTCCTCTTCACCACACCAGGTGCACTCTGGGTCGTTGACCACCCTCATCACGAACAAGTGACGCCTGAAGGTGTTGTGATCCATTAGTAGGCCTACTAGCAATCTCAAGTTACTCCTATCCAGAGAGAGACAAAATCGTCCTATTCTCTCTGCAGGCCCTGCTAATAGTTCCCGAGCTTGACGGAGATGACCAGAGATGTTGTTCCATCTCAGAGAGTGTTGATTCTGGATCCACTCTCCAGTTGTTTTCCTAATCAAGTTTGCAGATCGTCCTAAGGCTGGTTCCGGGCCCACAAAACTGTTGCCGGATCCCATCCTGGCCAGATGATCCGCCATTTCGTTACCCTTTACCCCAGCGTGCCCAGGTACCCACATCAGTGATACCTTGTGTTTAACTGAGATGTCGTCAAGAGCCCTCCTGCACTCCAGGACCAGTCCTGACGTTATTTTCCAAGCACTCAGTCTTTGACGGCTGCCTGACTGCATGGAAGCCTATATTCCTCATGTCGTCCTCGTCAAGCTTCCCTCCAAAAACAAGCCATGGTTCAATCAGCGTTGTAGAGATGCGGTTGCCTCTAAAAACCAACATTACAAAAAATGGAGGAAAAATCCAAATGCTGAGAACCACCGCAGTTTTATCGACGCC
The DNA here is from genome assembly GCA_951848785.1 of Callosobruchus maculatus. NCBI lineage: Eukaryota > Metazoa > Arthropoda > Insecta > Coleoptera > Chrysomelidae > Callosobruchus > Callosobruchus maculatus. Next base: position 8,557,692 of record CATOUR010000100.1, read on the forward strand.
AGAAATCACTGTAAACGCGTGATTGATAGCAGCAAGGAGGAACACAACCAAAAAATTAAGAACAAGCTCCTCTCTTGTCCTAGTTCGTCCAGAACATTCTGGTCTGTAGCTAAGGCTGTTAGACAGAACTTTTCCTATTCGTCAATACCACCGTTGACAGAGAGGACAAGTCCATCGCCTCTGCTCCTAAAGAAAAGGCAGATCTTGGGGAAGCTCTTCGTAGCCAATTCTACTGTAGTACTCCAACCACCACCATAAGCGTGAACTCGAGAATGGCAGAGGTCAAATTTCAACACCGAGATGTAAAAAGCATTCTCCAAAAACTGAACATGAATAAAACTACTAAAACTACTGGTCGTGACCAAATTCCAGCCCTTGTCCTTAAACGCTGTGCCGCTGAGCTTGCACCTATTCTTTGCAAGCTCTTCAAACTTTCGTATCAACGAGGCGTGTTTCCCGCTTCGTGGAAGATTGGCTGCGTACAACCCATCCCTAAGAAAGGCAAGAAAACTGATCCCACCAATTATAGACCCGTGCTCTTCTCAGCATCATGTCTAAGGTTATGGAGACTGCCATCAACACACAACTCCTGAAATACCTGGACAACAATAACATCATAAATGATCGCCAGTATGGCTTCCGTAAGCACAGGTCTACAGGTGACCTCCTTGCCCACGTCACTCACGTGTGGAACAGAGCAATAGACAATCATGGCGAATTCCGTGTTGTTGCACTTGACATATTGAAAGCTTTCGACAGAGTATGGCATGAGGGACTTCTGGTCAAGCTTGCTGCTTATGGACTACCACCTGGCCTGCGCCAGTGGCTGAATAGCTTTTTGAACAACCGATCTCTGTTTGTTGTAGTGTAGTCGAGGGCTGTTCATCAGACGTATTTTCAATAAACGCCGGTGTTCCTCAGGGATCTGTCCTATCCCCTGCACTGTTTCTGCTGTACATCAACGAGCTGCTGGAAATAACATCCAATCCAGTCTACAGCTTCGCAGATGACAGTACATTAGTGTCGTGCATGGAACCAGGCAAGCCATTATCATCCCAGGAGACGGTAAGTCGGCGACAGCAGCATGCCTCACAGATCAACGCAGATATCAATAAAGTACAGTTCAACGTACAAAAAAATCAGGCAACAACACTTACAAAGAAGTCTCACGATGACTTACCAACCGTGGAAATGGAGGGTCACCCCAAAGTCGAATCACGATCCGTCAAACTTTTGGGGATCAACATCAACAATAACATGTCCTGGCACGACCACGTCGTCAGTATTGCTAAAACGGCATCCCAGAAGCTTGGAGTTTTGTTCCGCTGAGGAAGTTGTATACACCAGAGCAACGGCTGCTGCTCTACAAGGCACAGATCCGACCATCGCTGGAGTATTGCTCCCATGTGTGGGGATGCGCTCCGAAGCACCCTCTAAAGCTTCTGGACACTATCCAGAAAAGAGCAATTAGATTAATCGATACGCCTAGCCTCACAAAGGACCTCCACAGCCTGGAACATCGAAGGAGGGTGGCTGACCTATCCCTGTTTTACAGATTCTATCATGGAAGATGTTCGAGCGAGATCTCCCAGATAATAACACCAAATGCCGCCCAAACCAGGAACACCTTAGAAGCTCTGCAAGCTCATCCTTACCAGGTAGAGGTCCTTACTCCCCGAAAACCAGTCTCCTCCAGCATTCCTTCTTTTGGAGAACTTCGACGCTGTGGAATCATCTGCCGGGGAATCTGTTTCCCGACGGCTACAACCTGCAGCGTTTCAAATCTAACGTGAACCCACACTTATCCTCTCGCAGCGCTTCTACAGCGCTATAGGCTTTCAGCCTTTGCGGGAGGCTGACCATAAAAAAAATAATTATCCAACATTCTCCAAAATTCCCCAAAGTTCGCAATGAAAAATAAATTACGGTAACACTACGCCAGAGATTTACGATTGATGTTAAATAGAACTCATATGATCTGGCCACATATGGTTTGATAATTCCACGATACGTTAACAAATTGGCCTCTTCCTAAAATGACACTGCGGTGATGTTAAACGTGGAGCTGATTTGCTTATTACTGAGTTAGTATAAAAAACAAGTGTAAACAAGACAAATAATTACATAATTGACAAAAAAATTGATTAATTGCGAAGCAACTGGCTTTTTTTACACTTGCATGCTTTCCTACAAAGTAATGATCATATTATCTAGGCCCGTGTCTACCTAGTTTTTTGTATAGACATATATTTGTACATAATTATGTTCTCTCGTGTACAAGTCAGAAGTTTACTTTCTACAGTTCTATAGGGTATGAGAATACATATTAGTCACTATATTTCAGTTATTGTATTTCATCCAGCCATATATTGATAATTAATTTCAATTTGAACGTTAATAGTATTCAAATATTAAAGCCTAATAGTATTAGATAAAACTGGGTTACTTCTAAACAGCCTTTTATCAATACAACCTTTTTTAGTAGCAACCCGAACCACCACCACCGCCTTCCCCCCCCCCTCTCCACCGACCACTCATCCGTATTCCAAAATGTTTAATTGATATTATGATCAATTAACTATAAAACGCCTGACAAAAGTTTGAGAGATTATCGTATTTTCCATTTGTTATTTTAAAGAAATTTGGAAATCATTTGGGAGACTTCACCTCCCAATATATCTTTCGTGATCCAAAATCCACGCACACTATATCTTGAAAATGATCAAGGACTATGAAGGCCGTCAAAAACAAGGTTTGAGCTTATTCAGTTTTCGTTTCACTGCCACTGCTACTAATAGAAAGGGTTTCAAAAAACCATATACAACATACATCTTTTGTCTTAATTACGGTAGCAATAGTGTGTCACCATTCCGGCAACGTAATTAGTCAAACATTCAAAAGAGCCACAAAAAGCCTTTTATGCGTACAAAAAACTACTGAGAGCTATCTAAATTATTGCATGCGAAGTCAATCTACTTGTTTCCATTTTTTTAAGAAAGTGTCTAATAATCGTGTTAAGGAAAAGCACCATTGTGTTATTTGTGTTGTTCTAGTTCACGATAGATGAGACGATGTTCTAGAGAGGAATATTCCCAGAACAAACATTAAATTATAATTACGTATCCAAGCATGAACAATGCCGTAAACTGAATAATATTTTATTCCATATTCATAAGCCGCGTATAATCTATCTGTGTTCAATCACAAAACATACCGCGCAGTTTTATAGAAAGAAAAACTGCTAGATACCCATTTTACTGATGTTTCGTGTATTTATTAACCGCGCGATCATCTACACAAAACTAAACCTTTTGTCTATAATTCATTCTCGATGAGTCTTTATAACCACGTTGCTCGAAACAACATCAAATATTTAATTCTCTGATATTCTACAGCGCGACCGCTTTCCGCGACCCCAATTTACTGCTATGCGCGTACGTGTATGAATGAAGTTGAGTTGTGGTGCAGTGTAGTGGAATTTGTGAAACATGTTTTCCGTTTCCATTTCCACGCGAAAATTCTGACGTTTAGTTTAGGTTTAGAACAGAACGTTAGAAAACACGGTACCGGCCAACGGTTATATATCTAGAATTTATATCGCATTAACGGATTAACCGTTTCTGTTTGTATTACCGCATTTGTCGCGTTTACCTATTTTTGCTAGTTAACCGTTAATTCCTCTTCGGCCTACTGCGCCTAAAAATGTGCTTTACGTTTCTATGTACTTAAGAAGTATTCCTTATCGAATTTGTGATTGTTCATACTTATTAGCATTATTCAACAGGAGCTGTGATCTCTACGTTTTTTCTTATACAGGTGAGTGAATATTTCGTGTTGTTTTGGACGATTGTCAACTGCCTCGATTTTATAGGTTATGTAGGTCATGTTCCTGTGTGTTGATATTTAAAAATATAGATGTTCTACTACTATTGTAAAGGTTTAGATAACATAAGAATAATTTCACATAAATCCAGCTATCTAAATCGTTTCCATAATATTTGTTATAAGTAGTGCATGATTATTGATTAGTAGTTAAATGGACACTGCCAAGTAGGAATAGTAGGATTCATACTGTTGATAGCATAACAAATTATAAATTAATACTTATGGTAGTGGGTCATCTGCTTGTTTGTAGAAATTTTTATTATTATACTTTGCATATTTTATTTACTTTTTACGTCACATCACGCCACACATTTGGCTAATTAACGAGTCGATTGACGTTTGCCGCTCCTCTTTCCGGTCCTTTGGTGCCAGTGGCGGCTCATATGGGGGGTCCTTAGTTTTGGGGTTCACATTAATTTGATGTCAGACTTTGACGACATGCTACATACTTAGATAGTAGCAAAAAGATCATATTCTGAATTAGGGGAAGCAGACTGTAGTGGGGACCAAAACTTGAATAAAAAAATTCAAACTCTACAGAACATGCCTGGATTAATATTCTGGAATAAAAATGATGGGATAAAAAAAATCATAGACTATAGTGGCGACGAAAATTTGAATAAAAATATACAAATTGTATAGAACAAGAGATGTCTATCCTAATTTTGTATAATTTTCGTAGTGCTTTGGAACTTCATATTGTGAACCTGCTCCCTAACCTTCGCATTCTGATAATGATTATAAATACCAATAATACTCCTATATATTTTAACATGTCTGCTCCAAACAAGTCTCGCTTTCTGTTATTTGAAAAATATAGAGACCGATATACATATCAACAGAATCAAATTGCCATAGGTGCAAAATACTACATGAGCACATTTAAAAAATGGGTCATGCAATGAGGTTTTACCCACATATTATGAAAAACAGCTCATTTACAAAATGTTTATCAAAGACAAAATTATTTTCCCACAACCAATAGTTTATACCAGTTTGTTATATCTAGGTATATATAAGCACTCTATATGGCTGCGGTATTATCCACCTTTGTGTAACACTGTATATTTATAGTTTATTATAGATGTATGTAGGTATGGCAAACAAAATAGATACACTACAATTTATATTGATACCACTGTTATGAGATTCTGTGACATGTATTGCTATAAAAAATAGATGATCAAAAAATGTTAGGTTAAGTCTGTTGTGATTAAGAACACATTTTATGGCTATCATAGTACCATTAGCATGGTATTATGGAAAAAATTGATATTATGAGGCACATTTGCATTATTGTTGCCAGTATCCTGCATGTATCTGTGGTTCGTTGCACTTAACTGGCCCACATATAACACCATATTCATTACAGCAATCAGTTCACTAACATAGCAGCTTTTTATACAGCCTTTCTCAAAGGACAAGTTGTTTGACAAATACCTATTTCATAGTTTTGGTACTACTAGTGATATTTATTAATTTATTCAATGATTAGCTACCAAGGATAGCAGAATTTGCTTTGAAATCTAGAAAACAAGATCTTAAAAACACATAATCATGCATTTGCATTTCTGATTACAGCAATAATTTAATAATCATCCCTAAGACAAGATGAAAAACTCATGTTTCGTAGGCCATTAAAAAAATGTCGCATTTTGTATTTTGAGAAAGGTTACAGGAGTAGGCAAAATGTTAGTAAACTGTTTGTTTTAATGCATGTAGTTTTACTTGAGGACCCGTGAAAAACATTGAACAACTTCACCATATTCCAGCCAAAAAAAGAAGTGTGTTATGCCTCTAGGTTTTTTTTTCACAGTCAACGGATAGCATATTATGAATACAACAAATTTATCAGTTTTACAACCCTCCAACTCCCAACTACCCCAATTTCACTACCACAACAAAAAATCGAAAATGATCAGGCACTCTTAAAACATCTAAAAACAAAGTTTGAGATGTTTTTATATTTTTTAGTTTTTTAATTATTGCTGCGTCACCACTGACATGTTTCCTAAAAACCATAAACGTTTTCCATCCTTGTCACAATAATACTGTGTGAAAATTTAATCAAAATCATTTCAATATTTTCCACGATACACAACACAATCTAAAGTAATATGTACCTATTATGTATACCTACATCAGAAAATCCCTGTCCTTTGGTTTCTATAATAGGAAAGCCAATGTTCGGATAGACCTAAAAAAGTGTCTTCCTGTCATACATCAATGGACAGCCTATTATGACTATAACTTTTTTTTCAGTTTTACAGCCCCTCACCCGCCTAACCACCCCAATTTCACTCCCACACAAAAAAAGTAGAAAATGGCCAGGAACCCCCAAAACGCCCAAAAACGAAGTTGAGGAATATTTGAAATTCTTTGTATTTTGCTAATTACCCCGCCGCCCATGCACCGATTTTCAAGCATTCCCTATGACGACCCCACAGCATATTGCTACCCAAGATTTATCACAATCCATGCAGCAGTTACTGAGATTGCGATGCTAGAAAAACGGCAACAGACATACAGACGGACAGACAGACCGACAGACAGCCCGACAGACAGACAGACCGACCGACAGCCCGACAGACAGACAGACCGACAGACACTCCGACAGACAGTCCGACAGACAGTCCGACAGAAAGGCCGATACACAGACCGACAGACAGACCGACAGACAGACCGACAGACAGACCGTGTTATCACGCAATCGAAAATGTTCGCGATCACAATACTCCCCCCAAATTGGTGTAGGAAGTAAAAAACAAACCAAAATAAAATGTGTGATAATAGGTTTACTGGACATACATCACGGAAAAGCGTGTCACTGATTTGCGGCGGTTTGTCTATAGTCTGTTCGGTAATCATAATCAATGAACATGAACATCTCAGAGAAGTCTGTTTTCAGGGGTTTGGCCCATTTATTCTTTTGTATTTTTTGTGTTACTACAGGGTGTCCATTTGGTGTGTAATTCTTCGATATCTCGCAAGGTATATCTGATAGAAGAAAATGTCAAATACAAAAGTCATTTGGTTACTTAAGACGCATACCCTAAAAATATTTTGAAATATACAGGGTGTTGCACGAAAGTAGGATAGTGATCAACCTGATTTTTTTATATGGAGCTATAACTTTTTTTAAATTCTTCTAGTTTCCATAATCGATATCTATTTAACCCTAAAATATTTTTGGGATTGGTTGAGACGTTGCCAAGTTATAATTTATTTTCTATTAATTTCCGGATTTGCAAGGTCGCAAGTGATACGTCCAAAATGATATATTCCTTCAACTTTTCTCGACAATATTATACAGCGAGTTACTTGAATATTGAATGAATATTATTTTGGATGTTACCAGCAATGTGCATCTACAGGGTGTTTTTGGCAGAATTTTAAATTACGGCAATTTGAAGGTAATTTTACTTTGTTTTTTCAAATGTAACACCCTGTATGTTTTATTTTATATCGAAATATCTACTAATACCCTATCTCACCTTGTAATATTTTTTTTCGCGTTTACGACGTTGCCAAGTTATAAATTATTTTTCCAAATTTTCAAACAAATATCCCCGATTTTTAAATCAAGTTGATCACTATTCTACTTTCACGCAACACCCTGTATATTTCAAAATATTTTTAGGATATATATTTAGGATATCGCCTTAAGTAACGAAATAACTTTTGTATTTGACATTATCTTCTTTCAGGTATACCTTGCAAGATATCAAAGAATTACACACTAAATGGACACCCTGTATATCATGAATACAGCTTTGACCTTGAATATAGTTTTGTTATTGTTAGTTATTAATTGGAGTCTTCATCAACCCAGTGCACATAATATAGCTTCCAAATAGGTCCTGAAAACTATTGGTATTAATTACATTACATAGTAATGTTGTGTTTTCCTTCGTTCTGTCTTTTGATACATGCAACTGTGTAACAGATGTTTGACCACAGCGATTCCCCGCTTAAAGCACTACCACATTTTTATCTGAAATTTATCGCTACTTCAGTTGTTTGGTTAATTATTTAATATCGATTTTTTGTCAATATAGGGGTATCAAAACCCCTGCTGTAGCTTATAATTACAACACGCAACTAGAAAGCTATTGGGGATTGATTTTTATTGTCGAAAATAGGGAATATCATTAATATAATATAGAAATAGCAGGTTCAGTTTGGAGGATAGTGGATCTATATATTATAGGTATAGTCGGAGTTCAGGCAGTATACGCGATATTTTGACACTATTACAATTGATTGGGTATTTTTTGTCCTTATGACCGTAAAGTGGTCTAAACTGTGGGAAATCCTCATCTCTATGGGAGTTCCTTATCACCTAGAGTTCCTCATATAGCAACTCTATGAGTCTAATTCGGCCCGTGTAAGAATTGATGGTAGCCTGTCTGGTCAAACCGCAACCACAAAAGGAGTTCGTGAGGGATGTGTATTATCTCCGATGTTTTTTAACATTTACTCTGAATTTGTGATGAAACAGTTATTGGACAACTGGAATGGCGGTATAACTATTGGCGGAAGCAAAATGTCCAACATAAGATTGGCTGACGATACAACCCTTATTGCTGCTTCTCAGGAAGAACTAATAGCTCTATTAAACATCTTAGAACAACACAGTGCAGCATGTGGTTTTGGTATTAACTACAACAAGACCAAGGCTATGATCGTAGATAGAGAGCACGATAATCATCAAGCTATAAAGTCAGTAGGCCATTGTGAAGTAGTTCAAAGTTTTGTGTACCTCGGTTCTTTGATCGACAATTCGGATAGCTGTGAAAATGAGATTCGACGGCGCATTCAACAGGCACGTGTGGCCATGATAAAGCTTACTAAAATATGGCGTGACCATAACATCATTAAAGCTACCAAAATGTCGCTGGTTCAGTCTCTTGTGTTCTCCATATTTTTGTATGCCTCGGAAACTTGGACTGTTAAAAAGGCAGATCGAGCTCGCATAGATGCTTTTTAAATGTGGACGTGGAGGAGAATGCTGAGAGTTTCTTATGCCGCCCATCGACCTAACGTTTCCATACTGGATGAGTTCGGTAATCCAAAGAGATTATCCTCCATTGTGTCGACGAGAATGCTTACATTCTTCGGACATATACATACACAGAAGCGATAATATGGAGAAACTTGTAGTTCAGAGTCACGCCCCGAGTGGGCGGCGCCGTGGCCGTTCCCTTACACGCTGGGTGGATACGACGAAACAGTTGCTGGATTTGAGTATCAAGAGCGCCACTGAACTGACAGTAAATCGCGAAAGATGGCGAGCTATTGTTCTCAAAACTATTGATAATATTCGTGTCGGCAATACTCTAGCTCCGACTTAATGCATTTTACGAGTTCACAACATGTCTGTTAAGACATTGTGACTATGTTGATGAGTGACCACCAGTGTGATATCTATCAATATGAAAAATGCAGTGCCACTGTAATCTTATATCACTCACAATCACACCTCTCTTTTTGCGTCGGTGGTTAACAACACAACAAACTTCACGATAGGGGCGAAAAACATCAAAAGTATAAAAAATCCTTTTGACCTTTGACATCTCAGTTTTTAATGATTTTTGTTTATTTAAATAATTAAAATCTTATTTTTTTACTGATTATTTGTGTTATACATTTTTATCAAATCCTTAGCAGTTAACATACTTAATTGATATTTTTATTAAGCCGACACCGATATAGACCGATAATGCACTCTCCGTATCGGCTGATACCGATATCGATCGATCCCTAATTATATCATACCCAAAATTTAATCAGAATCGGTAGTAGCGGTCACCGAGATTACGGGTTTGCAGGACTACACGAGTATCGTGTACACCCTTACACAAATATTTTTTCGAAGGCCATGTTTGAACAGGTACATTTAGATAATTTTTTTAGGGTCATGGAAAGTCCAGAAATTTTGGATATTAATATTTTTCGGTCTTCTTCTCTGAACTTGAAACTTTGTGGAATTGCGACGGTTTACTTCTAACCAACTTCTCTACAATGTCTGTGTCATACCCAATGAGCCTGGCGACTTTTTTATGATATATGTGTTACCTTTCCCTACTACTACTACTACTAAAAAATTGACACTGGCCATTTTGTGTAGGCGACAGTGGTTTAAATCCATTGTGATCCTTTATTTTTCATACAAATTCTAAGCTGATATCGCTGTTTCATGTAACTAAAACTTCCTCAACATTGAATTTCTAGATTGAATTCAATTGAATCAAATGCATTACTCTATTGTTTAACAAAATCTTCGTTAGTGCTGAATTTTTTGTAAAAAGAACCGTGAATATAGCCCAAATCCTGGGGAGGTACTCAAAACCTCAATTTGCATTTTGTTCCAAACAATGCAAGAGATCGGTTAGAAAAAGAGCAAGCAGGTTCCTATAGCCGTATACCTTCATGTTGTTCGAAAAGACCTTCCTTATATTGGAAAAACATTTTGGCTCATACAAAACTGTGGCAGTGTGATTGATTCATTTATTATAGCGTTTCGTTCATAATTATTGTAAAGAGTTATTTTCTCAAATATTCCAAATTTTTTTGTATCAGTACACTACGAAATAATAAAGATACATCGAAAGAGACCATTTTTCTTCATCTTTAAATTTATTTGTGAATTAATAAAATTATAGAATTAAGTGTATCGCCTTTTAATTAGTTTTCATATGTCCTCAAAACTGTGAGCTAATTACATATCTGACTTTTTATACTTTTACCATAAATATGTTAATCAATGCTTTTACACTTCAGTTTACAATAGAAATTTTATTATAATTTGGATAAGATAGATAAAGTATTGTTTACGAGGCCATGCAGGAAATGGTTTGTCCACTTATCCTGATTTGAAATCGTTGATTGCCAAAGGAAATAACTATTTTTACTTAATTGCGGCCATTATTCTATGTATCTATCTATAAGTTGTTTGTTTATCCGACATTATTGAGAAAATCAAGATAACTTTGATAAGAAAAGAACATGCACTCGTTAATTCTTTCCAACCATTTCAATTGTGATTCATAATAATTGTGCAATGTTCGATTCCAACAACCTCCTTCATTGAGTGTGTGTCAGGTGTGGTGGCTAAACGTGGCTAAGTCTCAGAAATAGATTAAAGGTAGAAAACTTAGATTTGCTTAAAACTCATCATCATAGTCGCAATGTCTTAACAGACATGTTGTGAACTCGTAAAATGCATTAAGTCGGAGCTAGAGTATTGCCGACACGCATATTATCAATAGTTTTGATAACTGTAGCTCGCCATCGTTCACGATTTACTGTCAGTTCAGTGGCGCTCTTGATACTCATATCCAGCAACTGTTTCGTCGTATCCACCCAGCGTGTAGGGGAACGGCCACGGCGCCGCCCACTCGGGGCGTGACTCTGAACTACAAGTTTCTCCATATTATCGCTTCTGTAAATATGTCCAAAGAATGTAAGCATTCTCGTCGATACAATGGAGGATAGTCTCTTTGGATTACCGAGCTCATCCATTATGGAAACATTAGTTCGATGGGCGGTATAAGGAATTCTCAGCATTCTCCTCCACGTCCACGTTTCAAAAGCATCTATACGAGCTTGATGTGCCTTTTTAACAGTCCAAGTTTCCGAGGCATAAAACTCAAAGGCACTTATTGTGATGAAGGCATCTCATAATTTTTGATTATTCTTTCTCTTTGTGGAACGTTTCAATTTCATCTCGCTGTACTGGTCCTTCAATAAAACGTGAAACCACATATGCTGGAAGATAAACTGTGACTGACATTTCGGCCACCTCTGCAGCCCTTATCAAAGTACAAAATATTTGACAAAAAATTAATTTGGAATAAGTGACAGTGTTTGAGTAATACAAAACGAAAAAGTAGAAGAACGCCTTCAGACTTAGTTTTTACGATTATTTTGACAGGCATGAAAACATAAATAATATTCATACGTTAAGGAGCTAGTTTTTGCGAAAAATTGGAAAATACAAAAAATTAGACAGATTTTTTAATAAAATTCACATTCAACACTTTTTTTTTCTGGTCTAAAACTGTATGTTCTGTTTTATTATTAGAGGATAAGCAGTACTATTCCCCACTAATTACAATTTTTTGTATATCTGTACGCCCTCTGGATACAAAAACCCAAATTTTTCTTCAAGACATGTCATTTTTTTATGCCATAAAACAGAAATGGAGGCCATTCCAAGGGGAAAAGGGTAGGACCTCTCTTATGAGGGTAAATTAAACTATTGTACATGCCTTTCAAATATCGCTAGTTGGTAATCAAACACAATTTGATAAACACGAAAACTTCTTTTGAGTGCATTTGAGATATGTTACTTCACATGTATTTATGATACATGTACAGTTTGTTCTATGGCGAATGGAAAATACAGCTCATTTCCAACAAAAAAAGGTATATAAAGTAGGCTCCGATTTTCAACTGTTTCAGAGATAAATTGATTTTTAGAGATTTTCATTAAAATGTAGACCTCCAAACGAAAACCCTAATAAAACAAAATTTTATTGTCGGATTTTGGAATGTTTAGTATTAGTCCATATAAAATATGCTATCACGTCGAAAGTGATCATGTATCAAAAAATACAAAAAAGGAATTTATCTTAAAAAATCACCAAGTAATTAACCGTGCACTTTACGGTAAACATATGTCCATCTTTCTAGTTATCTATTGGTACCCCAAACTTGTTGTAAATGTGGTAAACATAGGCAATAAGATTGTATTTAAGCTCCAAATTCATATTGGATCTCCGAGAGCGCAAAATTTTAACAAACCGTTTGGCAAAAACTTGACACCGGATTTTTAATTTTTGTTATGGGTACTTGAGTAATGTGCCATTACATCGTGATTTTGCTAATTACTCCGCCGCCCATGCACCGATTTTTAAAATTATAGCAGCATTCCCTACTACGACCCCGCAGCATATCGCTACCCAAATTTCATCACAATCCATGTAGCGGTTACTGAGATTACAAGGCTAAAATCACGCCAACAGACAGACAGACCGACGGAAATGAGTGACGTGGATTTTCGTTATAAGGGTCACATACAACGCCCAAAAACCAAAAAGCGTATTATCTCAAAATCGAAAATTTTCGCGATCACAATACTCCCCTCACCTATCGGTGTGGGAAGTAGTAACGTATCAGACATTTTTTTGGTGACTGAATTTACCGAGAAGGCGAAATGGTTTTGTGAAATCAGGTTACCCATTTACCACAATGTATTTTGGTTCCGTAAACATTTTTAAATCTCTAGCAATTAGCACTGCCATGAAATTAAAATCTCCGTCATTTCTACCAAATTTAGTTCATGTGTTACATTTTATGACTAGTTCATCGAAATACGACCTGAATGGTTGTTTATATTTAATTAATGCACTTATGTAATGGTGCATAGAAAGTAGATAAAACTAAAACTGTGCAAATATCTTGTAAATGTTCTGAATGTTTAAGTACACAGCATCATAGGAAGCAAAATGAAATCTCGCGAATGTCTGACATACATAATCATCTTTTATTTGTTCTTTTGAAATATAATTGTTTATTTATCATATTCATATTTAATCAATTTCATATTGAAGCTTTCTTTCTATAATGATCTTCGCAAATGGTTTCTAAATTACTTTGTTATTTTGCAAATGTCTGACATACATATCTGGTGTTTACTTTTGGATTGAAATTGTTTTATCATAACCATGTTTTTTTTATCCTAACACCGAGTCATTTTCAATGGCAACATTGTCAATAGTAGTAGTAATAATAAAATAGGTTTTTTTTGTCTTGTTTAATAAAGATGTGATATAGTTGATAAGATTACCATTAAAAATATTAGTACAGGATCGGTCGATAACTCCACTACTGTAGAAGATAGCGAAAAATGTTGTGTACAAAAGTCGAAACGAAGGATATGCTCCTTGCTCAGAAAATACCTTGATTATAGAGGGTGATTCATAACTACGTGGTGATGCAAACATACATTTTTTTAAACGATTTCCCATATCCCATATTTAGATACTGCTAATGATCCTTGCTCTTACAATATGAGGTATTGGAACGTTATACAGGGTATTTCAAAAGTTATGACCATTTTTAAATCCAAATCGATGTCAAATGAACGTATCGTATATTGAAAATCAATGAATCAAAAATGATCACTTTACATGGTAACATAAAAAATATCCATAATTGTATAGCATTTCATATACCTACATTTATTAGTTTCCGAGATATTCCGATTTTTCTGCAAATTTTAAATATACCTTCAATTTGTGTAGGTACTGAAATTTATTTATGTGTTTTGGGACAGTACTATGGAATTTTATTTTATTTAACGAACAACTAAAATATAAACCTTTAATAGTATTTGATGAAGTCAACACCCAGAATTATCGAGATAATTTGAGTCAAGTATGCTGAGGAAATCATTTCACAGACGTGATTCATAATCATCAAGGAGATTTATCAGGTAGGCTTTGAAATATTGACAGTTTTCATAACCTGATCAATAATTTCGCCCTGTGCTCCTGTGTGTAAGAACAAATAAAGGGTATTTAGGAGAATCCTTGAGAAATTGCCTACTTGCCTCTAGAATATATTATCAGCTATCAAAAATGATATATTTTACAGTAGTGGAGTTATCAACCGATCCGGTGCTAAAAACTCGACCTATTTGAAACATCAAACATATTTTTGAGGCTACCTCACATATAATCTGGAAAATTGAGTCATTACTAACATGAGTGTTATTCTTTTCGATTATTTTCAATGTAAATGACTCAAAAATAACTATGCTGATATCGAGGCTGTTATAAATATCGCAATAACTGTTATAGTTTGATTCACGGATTGGTAATAAATGATTGATAATAATTGATTGACTAATGCATTTTCTTGATCGCACGAAGTTTATCGATAAAACGTTAGTTTACTCAAAAACGTTACTGGAAGTGTGCACTCAGACCAAGCTCTGTGTAAGGAGAGACGAGGTAAGGTGGGACTTAAAAAATAAATACCTATGTGTCAGAGGAATAATTTTTGAGTTTTTAGTAAGTTGTGTTTGGATTATATGTATAAAGAACAACCACTCCGAAAATTCGATATACACGTGACCGGAAAATTCGGGGAGGTATTGGAATAAATCTGGAAGATCTATTAGCAAGAATGTTTGTGGTCTACACTCTACAGTGTATGTCTACCAACATAAGAATGGACAGGTTCTGCATTTGATATTATCCTATAAAATTGGCCCACTATTAAGTTGGTTGCGTTACATGCTTATTTTTATACTAACAGTTGTTTGAGTATCAGTAACCATTATTCAATTTTTCGTAGAACGAAAGGATCTTAAATTCTATTCATTGCCTACTTTTACGTTTTTGGAGAATATAATACATAGAGTGATTCCTAAGTTGATACTTTTTTTTAACTATGTATAGAAGTCCTTAAAATTAACAACTTTATCACATAACTTTTTTCCGATATCTGGAAAATAAGCGAGATACAGAATCAAAAAAACTAAATCATGAAGTAACTACTGCTCTATCTGACAGGTAATCGATATCACAAGGATCCAAAAAAAAACCAAACATTAACAGTCTAGGTTCGTTTTTGATTCTGTATCTCGCTTATTTTTCATATTTCGAAAAAAGTTATTTGAAAAAGTTGTTATTTTAACGACTTCTACAGTGTGGTCCAAAGAGTCTGCAACAAATGGGATTTTTTTTTATTAGCTGCACAATCAAAAATCCAATATTGCCAAAAGTTGGTGCATGTCCGATAACTAATTTAGGTGCACTTAGAATGGTTCCAAGTTCATCAGTATACGGGGTGAATCAAAAAATATAAAAATTGTACAAGAGTAAAGTACCCTTATTTTCAAAAATTCAGCAAAATGTTATTAACAAAAGTTGTTTAGAATCAAGAGTTATGTCTAAATACCAAAACTTGGCCTCCTCTGAGAAAAAAATTTTTTTGAAAAAAGTGCAATAACTCTCCCAAATTTTTTTTTTTAGTAAAACGGTTTGATACACTACTGAAATTGAACTAATTTTGTAGAACTTTATTTAAATTCAAGCATTTTTGTGAAATTTACCTGAGATTTTTTTAGTAAGATTTCATGTTTGTGGATTAAGTTAAATACATGTTTAGAAATAAAAAATTAATAAAAGGTTTTCGGTTTTATTGAGAGTTATTCTGATATGCATGTAATTATAAGCAACCTCTTGCCTTAGTAAAAAGATTTTTTCCGAAATTATAAAGCCATATTTAATATCCTTGCAACAAACATTTAGCTTGTGATTCCCAAAAAAAATTTAACCTCAGGTAAATTTCACAAAAATGCTTGAATTTAAATAAAGTTATACAAATTTAATTCAATTTCAATTAGTGTATCAAACAGTTTTACTAAAAAAAAAAAAATTTTTTTGGAGAGTTTTTGCACTTTTTTCAAAAACTTTTTTTTTTCTCAGAGGAGGCCAAGTTTTTGTATTTAGGCATAACTCTTAATTCTAAACAACTTTTGTTAATAATATTTTGCTGAATTTTTGATAATAAGGGTACTTTACTCTTGTACAATTTTTATATTTTTTGATTCACCCCGTATACTGATGAACTTGGAACCATTCTAAGTGCACCTAAATTAGTTATCGGACATGCACCAACTTTTGGCAATATTGGATTTTTGATTGTGCAGCTAATAAAAAAAAAATCCCATTTGTTGCACACTCTTTGGACCACACTGTATACACAGGTGAAAAAAAAAGGTATCGACTTAGAGATCTACCCGAGGATCTATCTATATAAATTAACGTGTAATAGTGCCAAACTGCTAAAATGTTTAATTAGATGCAGCCCAGGTGGAATTCTTATTTTTTATTTTTCAAATCTGAGACTAATTTTCAATGATTGGGAGAAATCGTTTCAAATTACTGCCGTTTGCAGTAGAGCTTTTAACTTAGCTATCTTAAACGGTCATCATTTCATGTATTTGTGCGATAAAATTTAGTATCACATGTCAACAAAATATCGTTATAACGGTCAAAAACGTTTTTTTTATGCAAATTTCCTTAAAGCCTTACCACTCTCTTCTATTCTGACTGATAAGCAGGTATCCAGATTTTCGGAATCCGCTGTTCAGTGTGTAACTGTACCCACTGTTTTGTTTATCGTATGCTGCAACCAGGCATAAAACGTATTTAGTACCCATAATTCTTAACTTATGTAGTGGCCCATTACTTTGAGGTTTCTCCTTAAGTATGTTAATGTTTGCCGCTAAAGGAATAAAAAATGCGAACAAATATATGTAAATAAAGACCATATCAAACTTTTTCTTCATATGTAGATATGCAGTTGTGTGAAGTTATCGGTGAGCTTCTTGGTGAATGGATTGATTTACTTTTTCATCTTCTCCAGGTATCATCTCCATTTAATGAAGGTTATTATTTCGGTCTTGAGTGGTACGAATTAAAGATGATGTGTTCAACCAGTCCAATCGCGTATGTTTTTTAACCATGAATGTTGTCTGCGACCAGGACCACGTTTACCTTCGATTTTTCCTTCTATTATTAGTTTTAGTATATCATATTTGTTGTTCCGGTATATGTTGCCCAGATAAGCGGTCTTTCTTCGTTTTATTGTAGTAAGTAACTCTCTTTTCCTTCTCATACGTCTAAGCACTTCATAGTTATATATGTGTTGAATCCATGATATTTTTAATAACCTACGGAAGGTCCGCATTTCAAAAGCTTCAAGTCTGTTTATGGTATCCACTTTTAATGTCCATGTGTCTGCTCCATACAAGAGAACTGAGTGCATGTATGCCTTTACAAAACGGTATCTTAGGTTTAAGTTCAAGGTTGGGTTACATAACAGGTTTTTCATCTTTAGGAACGTGGCTCTGGCTTGGTCTATGCGTGATCTTACTTCAACGTCAGGGTCTACATTTGTCGTTATGCAGCTGCCAAGATATTTGAATTTCTCAACTTTCTCTATTGCGATGTCATATATGTTTATGTCCAGTTGTGGGTTTGGCGATATTGTTATCGCCATTATTTCAGTTTTTGTGACATTAATTTTCATGCCTAGTTGATCTCCTACCTCTACAACTTTGTTGATTAGGAGTTGAAGTGCCTCTGGACTGTCCGCAATGATAACCGTGTCGTCTGCATAACGTATGTTGTTCAATATCCTGCCGTTAATTTTTATGCCGTCTTCATCATCGCCTATTGCTTGGTTGAATATGTGCTCAGAGTACATATTAAATAGTACTGGCGACAAAACACAACCCTGTCGTACCCCCTTTTCTATACACTCCGGTTCTGATGTTTGTCCATATCTCACCGTCGCTTCTTGGTTCCAATAAAGCTTTCCAATGAACTCGATGTCTTGTTTGTCTAAACCTTCTTTCTATAGTCATAAGGACGGTGTGATCAACTCGATCGAAAGCTTTCTTGTAGTCTATGAAACAGGCATATACATCTTTCCTCATGTCTCGACATTTCTGGAAGAGGATTGATAAACTGGCTAGTGTTTCCCTTGTTCCTAATCCTTCGCGAAATCCAAATTGCGTATCGCTTTGATCGGCTTCACATTTGTGGTAGATTCTAGCTTGTATAATTTTAAGTATTATCTTAAGCACTTGGCTCATCAAGCTTATCAGTCGGAACTCATCACATTTCTTGGCTTTAGATTTTTTAGGGAGGGGAATAAATATGGAGGTAAGCCAGTCTTTTGGAATTTTACCTGTTGCATGAACTTTCTGTAGTAACTGGAACAGTGGCAGCAAATTTTCTTCTTCTAACAGTTTTAGCATTTCTATGTGGACTTCGTCCGTACTTTTTCATACAAATGATAGTCACCAAAGCAACCTAGCCTAACCGACGAACACTGCTCACTTACGTCACTGTCACTATGGCTTTTTGTGAAGAGAGAGAAGGCTGACGGTTTGCAAAACATCGCGCTGTTGCCAGTTTTCAATATGGTCTCTTAATTTCCAAAAGTTTTAATTACCATTACTCAAATAACTATTAACTAATTCAAACAGCCAACAACCCTATTTTTTATTGTAATAATATAAACTACATATTCCAAAGAATATTTTTAAACATTAATTATCTACTCTTGAAATATATTTATTCTACCTGATTTTTAATCGTTAGTAGCTTTCTGAAATGATCAATAAGAAGATTTGAGTTTTTGAGGGTAGATACCCATGTGATTAAACTTATCAAAACTAAAAAAAATCGAATTTCATCTACTAACAACTCGTGATGGAACGTCCCTCAGTAAATGCATAATACATTACAAACAGGTGAATAGTCGATCAGTTTCAAAATCATATTTCATAATGCTACTATTCATGCGTTTCATAACAAAATAATCGTCGGAATCAAACCTATGATTAGATTATCTAACGTCAATGTTTACTTTTGTTCGAATGATGAAATTTCCGTAGTTTACTTGATTGAACTGATAAGCCATATGCGTAGAAACGCACCTATGCATTGATTTGTTTCCAGGTTTTATACATTTGGCGAGGCGAAGTTTATACTGATTTAAATAAAATTCTTATAAATATTTATATCCGTGTCATTAGGTTGAGGTCAATGTGTCGTCTTGAGGTCTGGTGATGTAAGGTAATTAGAGCACAGTCATCTCTCCGATTACTAACTCTTATGGATTATGACGGTTTAGTAGGCCTTTGGTTGACTCAGTTTCACCTTTCCATATTTTTTCAAGAGAAAAAAGACATGACCACGCGCTGTCTCACGTTTGTTACCCATTGACAGGCATGGAGCGATGTTCTCCCTCATGGAATGGATCCTCTTCACCTGGCGGTGGCTATTGCTCCGCTGAATGACATTTCGTATAGCGTTGAACTAGCGCTGGGCTGCCCGCAAGGTGGTCTTAAAATCCTTGTGGTGTTTGGTGGTGAATCAACTTATCGGCAGGTTGAGAAATATAGGGTTTGTACGTACAGGCCTATGCACATGATCTCAGTATAGTAGTCAGAGGTCGATTAATGAGCACTGCCTCGAGAGATAATGAAAGGCGCTTTAGATCAGCCAACCTTCTGTAGGGCATTACTTGAACTTTTCCAATCAGTAAAATATCTAGCCGTAATTCTACTCGAAGCTGAACTGGAGATGACATGTAGAACATACAGTCAATAAGGCGCGTAATTTGTTATGGTTATGTAGAGGGGTTGTAGGAGTAAACTGGGGACTGAAATAGTGTGGTGTCCTTGTGTGAGGATGGAAACAATCAAAGCAAAGCAAAACAAAATTCAGCGCTTGGCTTGTATAAACCTAACAAGTGCAGTACGCACGACTTTGAGTAGTTCAAAGGGAGGCAAGGATGTCTACGTTCCGACTGTGGATTCAGTGCTGTTGGAACTGGAACTATGAGGAGTGATATATTTTCGGCAGACGGCATTTCGAGGAGGGCGGGCCAGTCTGGTATATAAAGCCTAGGAGGAGGATTACTATCTGCTCTGACAGCCAGGCAGCATTAAAAGCACTTCGTGCTTGTAGGCTTAAATCAAGGCTCGTTCTGCATTGTAGAAAGGTCTTGGATGACATTTCGGCAAGACATCACTTATGTGGATGCCGAGTCCCCCTGACCACGGTAGGGTTGTTCAGTCTGTCACTGCACAGAAGCCGGCTAAGGTTACTTGTGGGCCTGCTATCTGGCCATAACACCTCCAGACGTCGCGTCGCTTGTATGTGATGGGGTGGCAAGTTTTCGCGACGTGTGCATGCTGGGTATAGCAGGCCTACTAAACTTGGTTCAAGGATTCTTGAACCCGAAGACATGAGATGGACAGGCCCCAAGGCCATCCTCACGTTTGCGACGAGGGCAGAAGTGCAGAAGGACGCGCTTGTAGGCCTCTGCACTGGTGCATTCATTCCTCTATTGAAGCACAAGTTTCGTCATTTCCCTTCATTCCCCTCATTTTATTGGGTTGTCTTTGACAGCATAAGGCAACATTTTATAGTAGATATGTCCTAAAGTACTTATATTGTTTTGTATTTTCTTGACAATGAATGGTATATTGACCTATGATTATGAATCTAGTCGCTGGGGAAAAGAAATAAAACCATTTTTCTAACAGTATGACCACTCTAAGGATAATATCTTGCAAAATAAAAATGTTCTTGCGGTTTACATTTGTCAATGATACATTGGATGCAAAAAACGAAGAAATTTTAAATAATTCAACTTCCGTCTTCTGTCCTAATATCTCCATTTTATCTCAGTAAGATTTTCCAAATCCAAGCAATTATTATGTTACGTATGTATACGTACATTTACATTTATTTCTTTAAAACAATGTTTTACTTAATCTCATTGACCTTCTGTACTGATGGAAGATGCTGAACAAACATTTTGCTTTATAAACTATGTAGCATCTTTGGCCTATTAGAATATTGCCTGCAGCTTTATGCATAACTTTGAAGCTCATAATTTTATATTAATTAGCAGCGCTTAATATTTGTTCATCGTTAGACCGATGTTTAAAATCCGAGTAGATAAAAAAGATCACACCACATCGGGTCATAGTACAAAAATGTTACTTATTTGTTTATATACCAGAGGTAACAGAAAGATAATCTGTCAGTACCCACAAAATTTCCGACGATCTGCAAAACGTGTTTCATACCGTGTGCTCATTATTATAAGCCACGACTACAGCATTTTTGGAATGTATGAGGACAAAGTATTGTAATCACATTTTATTGTAATTCGCGAAAACAATGTCTGTTTGATAATCCTTGGTCTCTCCTCCATAATTTGGAAAGTTCTGTCAGTACAGAGTTAATCTGAGATAAGAACGAAAATTATTTATCGACAAATTGCTTTTGTAAATTAGTTCAGCGACGTTCGTAATCATAAAACTCCTCTTTATAAATTAGTAACTCTAATCTGATTTTCAAATTTTTTACTTTCCACACCGATTGGTGAGGGGAGTATTGTGATCGCGAATTGTCGATTTTGAGATAACACGCTTTTTGGGAGTTTTATGACACCTACATAACGAAAATCCACGTCACACATTTCCGTCTGTTGGTCTGTCTGTCGGTCTGTTGGTGTTTTTCTTGCCTCGTAATCTCAACAACCGCTGCATGGATTTTGATGAAATTTGGGCAGCAATAGGATCGTAGTAGGTAATGCTGCTATAATTTTGAAAATCCGTGCATGGGCGGCGGAGTGATTAGCAAAAAAACGAATAATTTCAAATATTCTCCAAACTTCGATTTTTGGCGTTTTAGGTGTTCCTGATCAATTTCTACTTTTTTTGTGTGGGGGTGAAATTTGTTGTATTCATAATTGATTGTCCACTGACCTGTGAAGGAAGACCTAGCTACATAAATAACTTTTTTAGGTTCATACAAACATTACTTTGCCTATTACAGAAATCAAAGGACTTGGAATTATTTCTGATGTAAACATACGAGTATTGCTTTAGATCGTTCTGTACTGTGTTACGAGTAAACTATTGAATTGATTGTAATGAAATTTTGACACAGTATTACTACCGTTGCGAGGATGCAAAACGCTATGGTTTTTATAAATCGTGTCAGTGGCGGCGCAGAAATAATAAAAAAACTAAAAACATAAAAATAGTTCAAACCTCGTTTTTAAATGTTTTTAGAAGTTCCTGATCATTTTCTGCTTTTTTTGGGTGGGGGTGAAATTGGGGTGGTTGGAGGGTGGGGGATTGAAAAACTGAAAATTTTGTTGTATTCATAATAGGCTGTCCACCGACCTGTGTGAAGGAAGACCTAGCGACATAAATCACTTTTTTAGGTCTATCCGAACATTGCCTTGCTTATTACCGAAACTATGGGACTTCGAATTTTCTGTGTACATACGAGTATTTATTGCTTTTGATCGTTGTGTATTTTTAACGTGGAACCTATTAAATTGATTCTAATGAAATTTTGACAGTATTATTACCATGGTGAGGATGGAAACCCCTATGGTTTTTAGAAATCGTGTCAGTGGCAGCGCAGCAATAATCAAAAAACTAAAAATATGAATACAGCTCAAACTTCGTTTTTAGATGTTTTCGGGGTTCCTGATCATTTTTTACCTTTTTTTGGTGGGGGTGCAATTGGGGTGGTTGGAGGGTGGGGGGTTGTAGAAGTGAAAAATGTGTTGTATGCATAATAAGCTGGCCATTGACCTGTGAGCTAGCGGCATAAGACAATTTTCAGTGGGGGGGAGGGGGGAGCTGACGATGATTCGGTTGTAAGCGAATCTCAGATTATAGCTTCATGCTATGGGAAAAATAATAAACTGGTATCACCGTAATGTGTGGGAAGTACGGAGTCAATCAACCTGACTTCATTTTTTCAGGACCATGGAGATTCCTTTAGGGATACAAAATTTTAGGAAAATTCACATTTCACTCTTTAAAGAGACAAGTGTTTAGTGTTTTTACGCAAAACAAACTTCACCCAAAAATATTGTCTGCGACACGATTTAATCTTCAAGGTCTACCGGTATCATTACATGTCGAATGTACATTGTACAACGTCTGGCGCTGTGATGAATGTTTCGATGATTTAGTTCGTTCTTTTCCAGGATCATGGAAGGCATCGCGTTCAACTTCGCGCTGAGCAGTTTGAAAGTGATTTCGTTTGTTTTGGATGTGATCACGTTCCCTATTTACTTCATACTAGACAATCCTTTGGAGGCTAGACGAAAGGCTAAGGAAGTTCGGGTAAGTTTATAGATTATTTATGAAAATAAGACATAAACTAGAGCGCTTATATGTTTGTCAGTGCTTTATAAGATAAATAAAGAAATATACACAGCAACCTAGCGCAGCTGCAGTTATCAATTGTTTAGATTAAATCGGTAATCAAAATAGTTTATCTCGAAAGATCAGAATTGAAAGATACAGTGAATAAGAGAGCTGTGATCTCAATGTATACGCCTGGAACATTAATATTTAATGTTTGTTGATAACAATATTCTTTTGTACTTTGCTTCTATGGTGACATAACTGACATGGATTTTTCCACCGTATTGTGTGGTACTGTTATATTGTTTGGAAACCATCCCGTTCATGAATTTCAAAATAGAGTTAGCACTTGGGGACTGGATTAAGAGAAGTATAAATTCCCCCAAACTTCGTTTATGCGAATTGGGTAAAACTCGATGCAAGGAGCTATGAAGGGTTGGTAAAAACTTTATTTATGATTTACAATTTGCATTTTGTACTTTCCATGTTTAGACAATTTTCATAAAAATATAATTCGAATAATTCAAAATAATTCCCTACGCTTTATCCGTAGACTTCGCAAGTTTGCCCACATATCAACACCGAATTGGAGTAAAATACATTTCTTATCTAGTGTTTCTACATAAACTATTGTTAACTTCAAAACCAACCTACCTCCTTAGAAAAAAATATATTCATCAGGGATGTGTAGAATAAATCATAAAACTCTTAAAAATGAGGTAGCTAGGATTCCTCAAGTAATGTTGCTATCAAAATTGTTATTCATACCAGAAGCGCCTATAAAGACTGCAAATAAATCTTACTCCTTTTTCCACTGTGCAATTGCGTATTTAATCTCAGATATTTTATATATAGTGTGTATTTGTATCATTTTTTATCGTAACAGAACATTTTTAACATATACTGACGTTTTGATAGATAACAGTATTTATATATGCCTCTAGTAAAATTCAATATAAAATATTTTAAGTCATCAGCAAAACGCAGATCCATAGATTCAGGAAGGCAGCCACAGGGAGACGATTAATGATATGTGATTAAAAGTGGACCTAACGTCCTACCTTGTGGTTCTACTCAGACTCAGGTGATTTTAGAAATGAAACTGTAGGGTTATATAAAGCAACCTACCCATGAGTAGCTTGCAATCGACCTTTATTTTATATTGCTTCAGGGTCATATTCAGACAATATAAACGTTAGGTAATTTTGTTTTCCCAGTAACGACAGCAGTGCTTAATACTATTTCAGATAATTTAAAAAAAATGTTTTGCTATTGTTTTAGTCAGGCTTATTGGACTGTATGGAATAGTGATATACAAAATTGTTAATAACTTCTACTTACTAAACTTTGCCTGTCGAGCGAGGGTTGAAAGTCTGTATGGTTTGTGTAGTGGCGGAAGAATTAGAAAACATTCAAACGTTCCTATAAACTAAAATGTGAAATAAGAATTTTTTAATGGGCTTTTCAACTGATTTAGATCAGACAGAAGCCCTTAAAGGGTTCAGACGCAGTGTTGTGGGCGTGGTAAGACGCGGCGTCATAAAACAACTATTTACCTCTGTACGATTACTTTAGGAAATACCAAGTATACATGAAGCTTTATGCATTTTTCCATTCTACTTTTGAATGTTTTAATGAGGTAATTATCGCATGGAAAAATATACGGTAAACCAGAATCCATTTAACTCTTCATTCAGGTGTTTTTCCTCATATTTTGGCAATCTTGATTCTTACCTTGGTCATTTATTAACATGATATACATGCCAGACGTTCCACGTGTGTTTATGTGATATTATTCATGAACTATTAATGACGTCGTCTGAAATATATTATATATTCTAGCGTATATTCTCAAGGGCAATGACAGTAGACCTACCTTAACGTTCATTGTATCTTTAATATTTGAATGATGATAGTAATGTTGAAAGCAGTAATAATCGAACCTATTAGACAACATTATTTAGATTTATTCAGAAAAATAATTTTAACGCTAAATTGTTCTAATAAATGAAATATAATTGATAATATGTGTTGGTAACTATTTTGGTTACGCTACCATTTATAGTAACCCATACAGCGCAATTTTTGTTAACTTTTCTTGTTTCGGCAATAGAATATCATATTTGTATGTAGCAAATAAACGATACTACTATCATCATCATAGTCACAATGTCTTAACAGACATGTTGTGAACTCGTAAAATGCATTAAGTCGGAGGTAGAGTATTGCCACACGAATATTATTAAAAGTTTTGAGAACTGAAGCTCGCCATCGTTCGCGATTTACTGTGGCGCTCTTGATACTCATACCCAGCAACTGTTTCGTGGTATCCACCCAGCGTGTAGGGGAACGGCTACGGCGCCGCCCACTCGGGGCATGACCCTGGACTACAAGTTTCTCCATATTATCGCTTCTGTGAATATGTCCGAAGAATGTAAGCATTCTCGTCGACACAATGGAGGGTAGTCTACGAGGGTTGCTCTATACCTCCGTCAATCCACCAGTACGCAGACAGCTGTTTCACGCTTATTAGCGATCATCAGTGCGCCATAGGTCGATTGACGGAGATAGAGAGCATCAATTTTTCCATGTTTAATAAACATGTGAAAGATGTGCGAGCAGACAGAAAGAATTCGGCCGGTGCGCCATCTAGTACCCGAAAGTAACGGCAAACCAAGGAAATCTTTGCTTAGCAGCAGCAGACCTCTTGGTGGGACGCCAAGGTGCATCCGCTTGACCACTAGAGAGCGCGGGTTCTATACGCCGCTGCGTATGAAAGCCGATATACGAGGGCTGCTCTATACCTCCGTCAATCCACCAGTACGTAGACAGCTGTTTCACGCTTATTAGCGATCATCAGTGCGCCATAGGTCGATTGTAGTAGTCTTTTTGGGTTACCGAGCTCATCCAGTATGGACACTTTAGTTCGATGGGCGATATAGGAAACTCTCAGCATTCTCCTCCACGTCCACATTTCAAAAGCATCTATGCGAGCTCGATCTGCTTTTTTAACAGTCCAAGTTTCCGAGGCATACAAAAATATGGAGAACACGAGACTGAATCAGACATTTTGGTAGCTTTAGTGATGTCATGGTCACGCCATATTTTGGTAAGCTTTGTCATGGCCACACGTGCCTGTTGAATGCGCCGTCGAATCTCATTTTCACAGCTACCCAAATTGTCGATCAAAGAACCGAGGTACACAAGACTTTAAACTACTTCACAACGGCCTACTGTACTGTGCACTATATGATAACAGTGTAATTTTTGTAATTTTTTTTTCACCACTTTGTGAATTATCACAAAATTGTTTTTGTGCGATTTAACAATTTTGCATAATCAACAGTGATGGAAGTTTCAGCTTGCCTCTCGAAATTCAGCTAGTTCCTGTAGTCGCCACCAGATTTAATACGTTTTTGATTACCAAGGTAGATTTGTATATGGTAATAGCGATTTCAATTAATTTGACTGTTTCAGTGAAAATTCGTTTTGCTTTTGGTTTATTCATGTGTATTTCGTCGCATTTTATTAGTCATCACAAAAATCGTACTAGACGTAACATGTGTCTTCATGTGATGATATTCGTAAACTATTAACGCATCTTCAGTAATATCTATTTTATGTATAGTTTAGTCGTTTAGTGTATTTGTTCTCAATGGTAATACTGGAGGACCTACCTTAATATCGGTTATATTTTTAATATTTTAGTCTTATCAGATAACAGATTTATTTTAAAGAAATAGTTTTAACACTACAAGTGTTATCTACCATAATGACTATGACATAATAGATAACTGTACCTACCGATTACAGTTGTACTAGTATCATTTTAAGTATTTGGATAGCATTCTTTTTTGTTTTAACTTTTCTTGTGCTAGATATAATTATGATGCAGCCTATGATATGATGGTAATGTTTTTAAATAAGTTCCATTTGTGCAGTAGACTAATATTAATTTTTTTATGAAAAATGTCTTGATAATAAAACATTTTACCTTGTAAAATATTGCAAAGCTATCTTTCTGTGCGATTTATCTATTTTGCGTAATTAGCAATTATGAAAATTGAAGCTTTACGCATGAAAATTAGCTAATTGTCTAATCATACTACACCTTTCCAATTGTAAATCAGAGTGCGTCAAATGTAAAGCAGAACAGTGAATTAAATATCACAATTCGTGAAATCTAAATCAGAACAATTAAATGAAATTATGTAGCTCGGTGTATTTGACGGATACGCATTTTAAAAATGGTTGAAAGTTTCTTGACACTACGTATACTCAAAGGATTTATGTAGTGTTATTTCTGATTTACACTTAACCCTTTCTTTCTGAATTATAATTGATGATTTCGCATATACAACTGATAACTTCTGACTTTCATCTTATACGTTCTTATTTTTATTTATTTATCCTGATCTACATATGGCGACACATTTCGCATTTGATATTTAATTGACCATTCTGATTTACATTTTACCCTTTCTGATATTTAATTGATTATTTTTATTTGCTGTTGCTATCTGATTTACAACTGAAGATTGTGTAGCTTTCAAAAGATTTCTGAATAGTAGTTATCTTTTGTATGAGATATTTAAATCGCTATCGCTTTCAGTCACGAAATTTTATTCGCATATTTCAGGCGACCGTGATTGATAGAGGGCCTAACTATATCACCTATAGGGGGAAGCAACAGCCTACGGAATTTCACATAGAACTTCTGAAAAATGGCATTGATACTATGGCAAAAATGTTGGACTACTGTAGTAAAAAACGGAAAAACGGAAAATGTCTGGGGACGAGGGAAGTGTTAGCCGAAGAAGATGAAATCCAGCCTAATGGAAAAGTTTATAAAAAGGTATATACATCATGTAAATTTCTTAAACTACGTAGAAGCTTGATAAGTGAACACAATATTTTTCTGAAACCACCCAGAGTTCGGGAAAAGTTGGATTGAGGTAGCCAAAAGAGTGAATTTTAAATAGAAGTTCAGGTTCAACGGACACTAGGTTGAAATTTTTTTTTTTGTTGTTTAGGTTTGTTGATGTGTTATAACATGCCAAATGCCTACAACAAGCCTTATCCATTAACCGATACTTTGGTCTATTTATTTACAAAATTACAATCTTTGCTTTTGCAAATCACGTTCCGAACTGGTTCGGGATTAATTCGAATTAAAAGCGCAAGCACAGTACGACTACGGGCGTGCGCTGTATGTAAATGTTTATGTAAACTGATTCTGTGAGGTAAACAGAATGAGTTTATATACAGTAGAATCCCCATCATCCGGATCAAATAAAATCAGGGGTATTCCGTGTAATCGAAAATTCGGATAATCGATTTCAAAGCAAATCATTCAATACATATTCAGATTTTAATGAATCTTTATTATGAAATGAGTTTTACAAGCGCCCGGACGTCGGGAGCACGAAAAGGCGGCGTGGCAGGCAAAGCTATTTCTCCATAACCTATAAATTCCCTGGCGGGAATAAACTTGTCGTAACATGTCTCGTTGCGCCGTCAAAACATTTCTAAATTAATAATCAGAGCCGAGACTTAAGTCTGAATAATCGAATGTTCTGATAATCATCGATGTTCGGATAATCGGGATTCTACTGTACAAGATTTACAGACCGCGCACGCCCCTAGTCATATCGCGGATGCGCTTTTCTTCCGAACCAGTCAGGGAGTGATCTGCGAAAACCTCTTATGTATCGTGATATTTAAATCGATGAAGGGTTGAGGAAAAACTCAATTTTCTCGTGATTACATCAATGATGCTCCTTAAAAAAATCAGAAATATGTATTTAACCTCTAACTACATGCGCTGGTGTACAATGTACACCATCGGATTTAAATACGTTGAATTTCCTAGATGTAAAGTGCAGCATCTGCCGCTCCACCTAACCCTCAAACATGGTATTTACTCAAAACTTATTTGGTCGCTCGCCGTCAGTTTGTTGTCTTGCAAACATTACCGAAGAAGTAAAATATTAAACCGGTGGTGCCTAAAATACACCGCGCTAGTAATAGTGAAAAAATGTAAGTATAATATTATTATTTAAATAGACTTACCTAGTTGTTTTGAGTAAGTTATAAATGTACTGATGTACCGATGACAATATTTTAGGCTCATGCTGCTTCGTCTGGTGCATAAAATGCACCACGAGTGTACTCATGAAACCAAAACACATTTTGTCTTTGGGATGAGCTTATATATAAATATATACTATTCAGTACATTGAACTGTTTTTCAAGAGATAAGGTATGACTAAAAACCCAAACCAACTTACTCAAGATGAACTCGAAGTGATGCCTCAAGTAGTATTTGATAAAAATTCTGAAGAATAAGTGGATGGAGATGCAGACACGTCAGTCAGAGGAAGAAGTTATAGAGATCAAGACAGGAAGAAAGTGAATCAACTTAGATACTTTAACAATATGTTGTGTTGTTCTTACTTTTTTATTTATTCTTTATATAATAATTACTGTATATTTATGCTTGTTCCTTCACTCGTTGGCATTATTTTGGTATTTTAGATGTTTTTGCAATTAATTTGTTGGCATTTAATACCTTAGATGTAATATGTAAGTAGGTGGTGAACAAAATACACCACGCGTGTACTTAAGTTTTAAAACAAGGCGCGTGTAGCTAAAGGTTAAATTTACGTAAATTTTTTATAACGTTGAACATACAACATATACAACAACAATTATATGATTTAATCATTAGTGAGAAAAAAGTATCCCATTAAATACATTACATGTTGTTTTAAATAATCGAATAATTAATCAGTTACACGTGTTTCAGGGACGCTATTTGCCTACCCAATTTTTTTGAAAAAATTACGAAAAAACAAAATAATGTCTTAGTCGATTTTTTTTCAAAGCCTGATGTGTTTTTCTCACTAGACCATAGACCTTAGAGGCCATTCATTCTGTTCTATGTATATACAGCCTAACATAAAACAACTAGAAAGCTGCAAAGTCTCAAGATAATGGAGCTTGAAAGAAATGGTTTCGGTACTATAATGTCGTAATATGTAGAATCATTATATTAGGAGTATCCGCTAAACCAGAAAAGCTTATCAACCTGTTGAATTTTCGAATGATTGATGTTTTCATTATTCTAACGAATAACTGTATAAAATATGTAACAAAAGATGGTTTATCTAACATGCCTATTGATAAGATTAGGCAAGTTGTTACATAACTGAAAAAAAAACGTATACAAGGTGTCCCACGACGATTAAGACAAGAAATATATCGGAACTAGACAGTAGTAGCGAATTATAATCTTAGGGGTTTGAACTAGAGCAAATATAGCATCTTTTCTTATTACTGTGTCACCCAATGAGGTACTTGTTTTTGATCACGTGACGTCCGATTCAAAATTTTTAATGGGACACCCGGTATATTTGTGAGTTTTTGTGTTCCTCCCGATAAAACATTCCAACAAACTAGCACACTTGGGGTCTGAAGTTATTTATTCAAGAGCTACAGGTACTTAAAGGATGATACCACTACCAATGATTATAACAATACACAAACATGTACCCTTATAGTTAAATAATTACTTTGGTAGTGTTTCATAATGGTAGTGGTACAGTGTAAGTACCTGTAGCTCTTGAATTAATCACTTTAGACCTCCAAGTGTGCTAGTTTGTTGGAATCGTTTTATCGGGAGGGACACAAAAAGTCACAAATATACAGGGTGTCCCATTAAAAATTTTGAATCGGACGTCACGAGACGAAAAACAAATACCTCAATGGGTGACACAATAATCAGGAAAGATACCACATTTGCTCTAATTTACACCCCCAAAATTATAATTCGCTACTACTGCACAGTTCCGATATGTTGCTTGTCTTAATCAACGTGGGACACCCTGTATATTTTTCTGGTTTAGTTTTTTAGATGTAGAATAGAAGAAAAGCCACCACAAATTTTTGGAAATTTTTTTATAATAATAACAAGTGTTAGCTGAATTAATAATATTCAAAAACAGTAGTCGACGCGAATCTTTGTGATTGCGTAAATTTTGAAAAAAACTCTAATGTTTCCTATCTTGTGTATTGTAGAGATTCACTGAATTTACAAACTTATACAATGATGCCATCCTTCACTTCAAATACATATGACTTTGAGCTCTCTCAAAGTTTGAATAATGTTATATAGGTATTATTTGTTGTCTGAAATTTCTAGACAAAACGGATGTTTGGAAAGAATTACTAAGGATTTCTATTGTCTATGAAGTGCATGCTTCAAGATTTCATATTTTTATTGCCAAACAGAAAAGTAAAAAAAAATTGTCGATTATTCGTTTTTGAGCCAAGAAGTTAGTGGGTATATCATTTTATTGCAAGATAAATGAAGATGTTATTGCATATTTTGATTCAAGGTGTTGACCAAACCAATACAATTTAAAAAGTCAATAGCGTAACATAGAAACTAAGAAAAATTGCAGACCAAGTAAGGTTTGTGTATATGATACCATCTTCCAAGTTTGTACAAAATAGTTCAAGGTGTTACGGACATTTATGTCAAATTCAATGACGTGCGTGCCATGAGGCTTCCAATCTTATTAATTTCTAAAAGCACTAACACTTATAAAAGCATAATTGGTATTATCATTGATTAACCCGACTAAATAAGTCAATCAATGGTATTATAAAGCACCCTTCTTTGGATGACTCAAGCGAAACACAGTGCAGAATGTCAAATGGGGCATACAGAAAAAAACAACAGAACCCGGGTTTAGAAGATGAAACTATAAAAAATTCTGTGACATATCATAATAATCTATAACGCCTATACCCCTCCACAAGGCTCAATCGGCTAGGGTTGCCATTATTTGTAATTTTCTTGCAAATGAATTAAATAAAATAAAAATAAATAAAATCGAGTTTTCGAATTTTGACACCTTGTTCTATTCTATTGTCTACGTACATGTGTAACTACTAACTATACAAATCAGAAACAAGCCATAATTTCGTTATACGTCAATTAACTTTCAATCATAGTTTCGATGAATGCAGTAATCAAATGTATTGGCAGTTGTGGAAAGGAATACGTAGTTGCTGTAAAACGATATCTAGATATGTTTTTCTGTGAAACCGAACGAAATCCAGTACTTTGATCCCATGTAACCATTTGTTTTTTTAATTACGTGTCTTTACAACTAATAATTAAAATGTATTATCCAAACAATGTATTATGTTTGCTGTGCTACATTCTGCATGACGTATGATTAAGGTTATTTGTCCACCTGATATTCGTTATGAAATTTAAAAAAAACAAAATCTTAATGTCAATTGTATTGGAGAATGTTTGAAAATGAACCTACAATGTTTCAATCCACATGGAAATATTACGTTTTTATATTCAGCTTCCGAAGCTGATTTATTCCTCAGAACTTTTGAATAAAAAAACAAATAGTAAGCAGAATATAATCTGCGATTTTTGTGAGTACTTTCAACAAGAAGGCCAAAACATATATTTTGAATTTAAGAGGAAAAGGTAATCCTGCAGTATAATTTCAGGAAAATTTCGTGCTTGTTATGCTGAACCATTATTTAAACAAGATTTTTTCGTTTATGCTGCTTTCCAGCCTTCATCGAAGTGATGGTATTGAGATTAGTTTGTGTTTTTATACGAGGCGTGTCCAAAAAGTAGGTTTCCCGATGTTTTCCCCTTTGAAGTAAACGTAATTAGCCGTGTATCTGGATGCCCCTCGTATCTTTACTGTAGTAAATATTGCACAGAATAGTGTGAAAAAATAATGGAAAACTCAGTCGTAATGAATACAGATTTATGATTATGGTCAATGGTATTGTAAGTGTCGTTACTGATGGTTTTTTGTCTAGTTTGTTTTAGGTGATTACAAGTGGCAAACTTACGAAGAAGTTAACACATTAGCAACGAATTTCGGAAGGGGCTTGAGGGAATTAGGCATTGAATCACGCAAAAATGTGGCTATTTTTTCTGAAACTAGAGCGGAATGGATGATTGCCGCCCATGGGCTGTTTAAACAGAATATCCCATTGGTTACTATTTATGCAACTCTTGGCGACGATGCTATTGCCCACGCGATCAACGAAACTGAGGTAAATAAATGAAGAAGTGTTTGTGTCTTTATAGTCGGGTCGAAACATTTTTAAATTTTAAAGTTCATTTTGTTTGGTAACTTACTGAATTATCTTCCAGGAAACAGATGGTTGGGGTTAGATCAAAAAATGGAGTCAAGTTGATTGACTCAGTACTTCCCACACATTACTGTGATATCAGTTTATTATTTTCCCATAGCATGAAGCTTTAGTCTGAGATCCCCTTGCAACCAAATCATCGGCAGCCTCCCCCCCCCTAAAATTGTCTTATGCCGCTAGGTCTTTCCTTCAGAGGTCAATGGACAGCCTAAAACATCTAAAAACGAAGTTTGAGTTGTTTTCATACTTTTAGTTTTATGATTATTGCTATTTACGCTGCCACTGACACGATTTTTAATAAACATACGCGTTTTCCATCCTCACCACGGTAATAATACTGTGTCAAAATTTAATTAGAATCAATTTAACAGTGTCCACGTTACAAAATACAAAAAAATCTAAAGCAATAAATACTAGTATGTATACAGAAAATTATAAGTCCCTTAGTTTCCGTAATAGGCTAGGCAATGTTCGGATGGACCTAAAAAGTTGATTTATGTCGCTAGGTCTTCCTTCATAGGTTAGTGGACAGCCTATTATGAATACAAGAAATTTCTCAGTTTTTCAACCCCCCACCACCCAACCACCCCAATTTCACCCCCACCCAAAAAAACGCAGAAAATGATCAGGCACCTCTAAAACGCTTAAAAACGAAGTTTGAGCTGTCTTTATATTTTTAGTTTTTTTATTATTTCTGCGCCGCCACTGGCACGATTTATAAAAACCATACGCGTTTTCCATCCTCGCCACGGCAGTAATACTGTGTCAGAATTTCATTAGAATCAATTTAGCAGTGCCACGTTACAAAATACAAAATGATCTAAAGCAATTAATACTCGTATGTATACAGAAAATTCTACGTCCCTTAGGTTCCGTAATAGACTAGGACAATGTTCGGATGGACCTAAAAAGTTGACTTATGTCGCTAGGTCTTCCTTCACAGGCTAGTGGACAGCCTATTATGAATACAAGAAATTTTTCAGTTTTTCAACCCCCCCACCCCCTAACCACCCCAATTTCACCCCTCTCAAAAAAAACGCAGAAAATGATCAGAAACCTCTAAAACGCTTAAAAACGAAGTTTGAGCTGTTTTTGTATTTTTACTTTTTTTATTATTTCTGCGCCGCCACTGGCACGATTTATAAAAACCATACGCGTTTTCCATCCTCGACATGGTAGTAATACTGTGTCAAAATTTCATTAACATCAATTTAACAGTTTCCTTGTAACACAATACAGAAAGATCTAAAGCAATACTCTCGTATGTTTACACCAGAAAAAATTCTCCTTTGGTTTCTGTAATAGGCAAGGCAATGTTCGGATGGACCTAAAAAAGTTATTTATGTTGCTAGGTCTTCCTTCATGGGTCAGTGGACAGTCTATTATGAAAGCAACAAATTTTTTAATTTTACAACCCCCCACCCCCAACCACCCCAATTTAACCCCAACCCAAAAAAGAGTAAAAAATGATCAGGAACCCCTAAAACGCCTAAAAACGAAGTTTAAGCAATATTAAATTTTGTTTGTTTTTTGCTAATTACTCCGCCGCCCATGCACCGATTTTCAAAATTATAGGAACGTTACCTACTACGACCCCACAGCATATCGCTGCCCAAATTTCATCACAATCCATGCAGCGGTTGCTGAGATTACGAGGCTAGAAAAAAGCGACAGACAGACCGACGGAAACGCCCAAAAAGCGTATTATCTCAAAATCGAAAATTTTCGCGATCACAATACTCCCCTCACCTATCGGTGTGGGAAGTAAAAAGAGGTAAGAATCTTTTTTACTGCATCGCCGATGTTTCGACCTTTATTAGGCCATCTTCGGGGCACTACAGTAATAAAAATTTCCAAACAGATATACATGTATACTACAAGAAACAGGTTGTACTTACATCAGTAGTGGATTCCTTGAGTCAAATAATCAGTAAAAAGGCACATGTAGTATGAAA
The DNA here is from genome assembly GCA_951848785.1 of Callosobruchus maculatus. NCBI lineage: Eukaryota > Metazoa > Arthropoda > Insecta > Coleoptera > Chrysomelidae > Callosobruchus > Callosobruchus maculatus. The sequence continues at coordinate 8,593,521 of CATOUR010000100.1, forward strand.
ATGTAGGGGCGAACGACACGTAATACACAAAGACAATAATGTTTCTACTTACAAATGATTGCATTTTTTTCTTTCTTACTGTTAACCTTTTTTGCGCTCCGAAGTCCCGTTTACCTACTTACGATTTTTTATGATTGCGGATAGACATATATCTTCGTTTTATTTGCTTTGTTTGTTTATTGTCGTTTGCCCATACATTTTTTTTATATTACATGTGCCTTTTTACTGACTATTTGACTCAAGCAGTCCACTACTGATGTAAGTACAACCTGTTTCGTGTAATATATTTTAAAAAATAATAATCTTTTTCTGTCAATAATTTTACTACAAGTGATGTATATCTGTTTGCAAATTTTGATTACTGCACTACCTTGAAGATGATCTAATAAAGGTCGAAATGTCGGCGAAGCAGTAAAAGAGACTTCTACCTCTTTTTCGACCTAAGCCCAACCATCTCGTTCCTGGAATTTTTAAATACATTGATAAATCGCTCCTTCATATGTACAGAATGTTCCAAAGAATGAATGTTGAATAAATTCAATAGAAATTGAAACGTTCTATGTTGATTTATTCTTAGCAAACCTTCGGTGCTTTTCGGATTTATATTTTGCCAAAGAAACGAGATTTGTCATGTCTGTGCACACTTATAACCGTGAAGATATTTATTAAACGTTTATTCTTGAGTAACATCACATTATGGAAAAAACTTTTTGTTGAACTTTGTCCACGTTTATATGTTAATCTACGAACAATGTCGACGAACAGTGGGACGCATTCAGGAAATGTCGCCACTGGATCTACGCAACAATCCACATCATATTTGAGCGCTCAGACTTATCTTCTATTAGAGAGTGTGCGTTCGGCTTTGCCTACACCTGCCCACATAAGGAAGATGTCCCCAAGCTACTTGTAGGCCTATGCTAACGTATGGAGCCATTGCCTGGATACCGAAAGTGCTGCAGGCAACAGCGATTAAAGAATTATATAAAGTATAAAGTATGCCCTGCATTAATGTAACAGGAGCCATGATAAAGAGCAACACCATTTGCTGTTATGGAAGTAATAATTGGCATTACCCCTCTATATACTTACATCAAAGAGGTTGCGTTACTGTCAAATGCTACGACTTCGCACGACTTGGCGATGACCAGACCAAACCTACGTCTCATACTAGAATTCCTGACTGGCCACTGACAACTCAGGAAGCACCTCCACATAGTTAAGTAACACACTGATATGTAGAATGTGTGAAAGCGAAGGCGAAACTGTGGACACATCATATTTGAGCGCTCAGACTTATCTTCTATTAGAGAGTGTGCGTTTGGCTTTGCCTACACCTGCCCACATAAGGAAGATGTCCCCAAGCTACTTGTCTACCTTCCTAAAATTGGCAGGATGTTCAGTCTCACCCTCCCCACACTACAGATATAGATACTGTTGTTTTAATACATTTTTCCACAAACCAAAACTTTCAAACCAGCTCTATTAAATGCTAATATAATAGGTGAGGTATTTAACTAAAATACTATCGTAACTAAAAACGCAGTTTTTCCAAAGTTTGTACGTAAATTCTGTATCAAATATACTAAAATGAACCTTGGGGTTCACATCCAGAAATCATGTTCTTCTGGATATATTTTTACTTGACGTATTGATTAATAATTTCAGGTAACTACTGTGATAACGAGCTTTGAGTTGTTACTCAAATTTAAACAAATTCTCAGTTTGACTCCACAAATAAAAACGATTATATACATCGAGGATCAATTGAAAAAGCTTGATGATACAAATGGATTTAGAAATGGAGTCAACATAATAAAATTTAAGGATGTTATAGAAAAAGGAAAAAATTCTAACGTGGGTAAGTTTTGGGTGCATTGAGATAGCCATACTCATGACAATTGCAATGGAGCACAGCCCATACCGTAAATGCATTCCCCTCCATATGAAAACCTTCTAAATATTATGTTTCATGATAAGAGTCGTGAATGAACTTTTTGTGCTAAATAAGTGTATTATTTTTATCTGTTATCATGCTAATTTAAAAGAGTTGGTAATTACAAGAGGCCATGTCTTGCAAGCAACAAAAGAAAAGAGGTGCAGAAAAATGAAGTTATAAACAATCAGAGTGCTCAAACTAGATTTTTCTACGTCTCTACCTTTTTGTTAGCAGGTCGTTCACATCTCTACACATACACTCTTTTGCTTATTTATAAATGCAAATTAAAACGATAATAATTTACTATACTGCTGAACTTTATGCAAATTTGTGGTATAATATGCTAGATATCCTGAGATCTCGTTCATGATCATGCAACAATTGAACACAAAGTACTTATCATTTTTGCAGATTAGCGTGTTTTTTATGTATTCTTATAGGTCGTTGTCATTGCAGGTGAACAAGCTCCAACTAAAGACGATATAGCTATTATAATGTATACTAGTGGATCCACAGGTATTCCTAAAGGTGTTATCCTCCAACACAAAAATTTAATAGCTACATTCAAATCTTTCTGTGATCTTACAAGAATGATTGATGGTGATGTAATGATGGGATATCTACCTTTGGCTCATGTTTTTGAATTACTGGTGAGTCACATTATTTCCAGAAATATTGTTGATGAGATTCTACTGTACATAACATCGAACTTTTTAGCGCGTAATCTTGGTATATTCTCGTAAGTTTTTCTCTACGCCTAGTCACCGAACACAGACATGACAAGAAGGGTAACCTCGAAGTGTATTCCGAAGAGGCGAACACAGTTAACAAGCCATCCCCATCGATCGGGTGCTCTCGTGCCACCTCGTTTATTTACAGGAGAATTGCATCATTCACAAGGCTCGGACTTCTTTGAATGAGAACTTTTCATGTAGAGCTGTTGAAATAAATGAATAACTATAATAACAATCAATAATATCTCTTTGCGTGCAAGGAAAGGCTTATCATAGATCAGCGGTCGGGGAACCGGGGTAAATTACCCCAAATGGGGTAAAAATGAAACTTTTGTGAGAAAAAAGTATGTACTCGTATTTTTAATTTGCTATTTTATAAACCTGTTAGTATTTTTTTCAACTTAAAGGATTTAGGGAGGGCACGCACGAGCAACTTTATTGTCTTCGTAACTGTGTGGCTATAATATGAAAGATGCTAAATAGAGGCGAATTCGTTTTTTTTGCTCTTCGCCATGGGGTAATATCAACTTAAACAAAACTATTTTGCGGTAATGATTAAAAAAGTTCCCCGATCGCTGCCATATATAGAAAACAAGGGCACAGAGGAAATACAGTCACTTCGCACAAAACAAATAAAAACACTCAGACATTTTTTCCGCAAACTTACATAAGGCAATAGTAAACGCAGATAAAACTATACACCACTCGCCCTTTCTTGTTTAGACCATGCAGCAGATGCACACAATCAGATACAATCACAACAAGAAAAAATAATGCCTCATCGCAGAAGGCAGTGTATGGCAAACATAGATACCGTGTTACACAAGACCATATTAATGAAAAGCAGTCATCATACACCTGGTTGCAGGATGGTCATCTCTTCCCAGAAACGGATGGTTTTATGCTTGCTAATTACGACCATGTGATTGTAACACGACACCGACAATAATTGCAGAAAATACCACCAACAGAGGGAAACAATAGAACACATATCAAGTGCATGTAAAACTATAGCTGGAACTGAGTATACAGCCAGACATAACTCTGCAGCCAAATTCATATTTGGCTAGTACTAACCACAACAAACTGAAAACAGATCCATATTATAATAAATTACACATCGGCCTCAGTACTCGAAAACAATCAATTTAACCTATACTGGGACATTGAAGTACATGACAAAACCATACCAGCCAATGTACCAGATATAGTTTTTCAGTCAAAGGCAGACAAAGTGACCTATTTGATAGATACTGTGATTCCCAATGATATGAATATCCAAAAGACCTACTCTGGGAAGATATCTCTGGAAACGAAACAAAGTTATTATTGTCCTCCTCATTATGTCGGTCTCAGGGCCAAACACATTTACACCACACCTGCTACAGTTGGGCCTGGACGAAAAGTTACACAAAACCTTATAAAAGTCTGTAATCATCAAGGCCTGTACCATTGAACGATCCTTTCTGGATTCAGAATAATAATAGGGCAGATGTTGACTTGGCACAGCCCGTCAATACTTGTTACTACCGCAACCATGCGAAAAAATACGAAATACAAGATAATAATAATTTAAGGCACTCATACGGTATCGGTGAGACATCGGTGCTGCCATACGCTCTAGGGGATATAGAGTCCGTTGTGGAGAACGAAAGATGCCGGATTTACTGGAACTACTTACTCGTTCTCCACACTGGAGCTTGACAGGCAAATCCCGACACAGTCCTCGACCACCAACAAAAGTCGATGTTCGTTATAGAATTTTCGGCAGCTGCAGAAGTGGACATCGTCTCTTAGGAAGAGGAAAAGCGGACCAAATATCAGGAGTTGCTCGGACAACTTCGCAGGCGCTGGCCAGACTACACTGACAGTCTGCTGGTTATGGTCATTGGATCCCTAGGTGGAATGAGGAGTACGCTGCTCTCTACACTGCGCAAAATGCCGGTATGCCGTGCACGATGCATATCTTGGCCGCCAGAATGCAGATGGCAGTCATTTTCTGGATCTCTTCGTCTACCTAGGGCGCACGATTCTCGGACCCAGTACTGGGTAATGGAACAGCAGCCCGGTGCGTTCGGAACCCGGGCTGCACCTTTCAGTTAATATAAAATAATCGTTTCAATTGTTTGGAGACCTATTGAATTCTATTCGAGGACACAAATGGTTGGGATTAGGGTCAAAAAATAGGTAGGAGACTCTTTTACTGCTCCGCCGACGTTTCGACCTTTATTAGGCCATCTTCAGCGCAATCAGGAGTTCACTACTGATTGCCTTGAAGATGGCCTAATAAACGTAGAAAAGTCTGGGAGGCAGTAAAAGAGACTCCCACCTTTTTTTGACCTAACTCCAACCATCTGTTTCCTGGGAAAAGAAAAAAAATAATCGGCGGCCGATGGTCTCCGCGATACATAAGCCTGCACATCAACCCTGTATATTGCTGTTGCATGGGAGTTGTAATTTAGCGAGGAAGTGACCCTTATTGCTATGGTTATGTTCGGTGGTGCCTAGTGTAATTTCAATTTTAAGGTTGGATGCATGGTGAAAATTATTGACTAATCAATCGGGCGACATTCGGGTGCCTAGAACAGAGAAAACTTTTAGCAAACGGGTTACATATCGATAACCAATGTAGATAACTCCTACAAATTTCGTAGCTGAAATAGTTAGCCATAATACCATATGATGCATTTTTTCTCATTCACCATGTTACAAAGATGTAGGTAACAAAAAACTCAAATTAAACATTTTTAATTTATTGTATTTTTGATTTGTTTTTTAATTTGAGGTCCGTGTGACCCGAACTTTTGTTCAAAATAAAACAAATTTTTCTAAAGTTTCATGAAAATTAGCGTTTTTATACGCTTCCGTGGTGGCCGATTATCTCCTAAATATTCAGTCCCGCAAATTTGGGAATTTATCTAAAAAAATTAATAAATGGGTTTATAATGTTACATTGCGTTACTATTATAATGCTTGTATAAAGATTAATTGTATTTAATAGGTGGAAAGTGTGTGTATGGCTTTGGGAGTGCCAGTGGGATATTCGGGACCACTTACCTTAATAGATTCTGCCAGCAAAATTAAAAAGGGTAGCAAAGGTGATGCAACAGTTCTACGACCTACATACATGTCAGCTGTCCCAGTAAGTAATATATAAATAATAGCTTTATTCTTAATCTCAAAAACAAATTCCTTTATCTATCTCCGGAACGAAGTTTTTTTCTTCTTCTTTCTTTTTTCTTTTTTTCTAACGAAAGCAAATCTAAAGGCTTTTTTTTCACGGATGCTGGTTAGATATTTTTGTATATGAAACAGCTTCTTCCAATAGTAATATAAGAACATATCCTTAAAGGGGTGGTGCTATAATACACAACAAATAGGGTTAAAGTAGTAGCGGTACTTGAGATGTTCAAAGGTAATTATTGAACATACTTGTGTCCCTATCAAGCTCTGGGCTCTGGCGCAAACATTGAGTACTTTTGATAAAGGAAATTAAAAGCACTAACATCAACAGTACGGAATAATATATCTTTGTTTAGCATTGTCATTTTTTAATGAAGACTTTTTCTATGGATATCGTAGAATATGCGGAATCTACTGTCACAGTATATCCATGTTATACAATAGCGTTACTCAATTTGTCTCCAAAAAAATTATCTCTCATAACCTCACGTCGGCTCCTCAGCACTAACTGCTAGTATTGCTGTTCACGTTTTGAGCACAGGGTCGGCTTAGCAATACTGATGAGTAATCGAATGAAGAAGCGTAATTGTGTTGCAATTACTTTAATGGAAGCGATATATCTCGCAAATAGAGTAAATTTTGAGAGCGGTGTAATAATGTTGTGATATTCTTCATCGAGGTTAGGCAGTTGTCCTTGGAATTCTGAATTACAATTTGTAAGTTATATCCAGTCATTCAATTTTATTGTATGTGAAAATGTTATGTACTGATTTTTCTAATTCATCACGGATTCTCTGCATATAACTGGGGTGCAAACAGTTTTTTAGAAGCAAAACAAGAAATAGTCGGTGTATAGAAGAAAATTATTATCTCCGAGAAAAGAAGTGGCTTTATTATTTGTAGTAAATTACAAAAGTGCGAGAATTATCCTAACATTATTTTATCCTGCCTTATATAACCTTAAACATTTAAATAAATATAAAAACTGTATAATATCTTATCTGATTCAAATATGGGTAATTGTAACAACGTAGCGCCGAAAAAAAAACATGTATGTGTAATTATTACACAATCTTTAAAAATTACCTTCACCAATCATCATAGAAAAACGTTAAGGTACGAAAACGTAACAAACAGCAAAACCGATGAAAATTTGTTAGGTATACATTAAAAATAATGATCAATATGTTTATAACAATGATAAAATATACTAAACTGGTCGTTATTCATAAAAAAGTGCAATACTGTTTTTTATCTATTTTACCAAGACTACCCTTCCTTCTGTATTTGTATATTACATATGTATAGGCATATTGAAGAAAAGAATCCATGTTCATAGAGGAAAATGATATATTTTTGAAACTGGCACGTTGATTCTTTTACTTTTGAACTCTCTATTAGAGCATCCATTAAAATTGACTTCACTTTCTGCTTAAAATTTCATAATGTTGGAATGCATAATCACATTAATTTTATTATATGCCGTGAAAGATCTTTATAACGATGTGGTGCTGTTAGTAAACAGTAAGAAAGTATTAGGAAAGCTATATATGTATGTCATGCTTAAAATTTAATTTATCTTTGAGTTAAGAAGGGGATGTGTGTAATAATTTCACATAAAAAACTCAAAGATTGTATTCGTATAAGTTGGATTATAGAAAGCCATCGCAATTCATTCATTTGTGATATTATATTATTATATAAAAGTTGCGCAACATTTGACTCCATACGTCCCGGTATCCATATCTGCGTATACAAAATTTCCTTAATCCGGTTCTGTCAAAGACACTAGCTTCACTCTCATAGCCTGAACGCGAATGAGGTGATCGCCACACACCACATCTCTCGAACGGTGCGCGGGATGTGATGCGCGAACCTCCATAATTTTGGAGAGTTGCGCTACTGTGTATAACATGGATATTTGTGCTATTGCGTAAAAATCTTCTTTGAACGACTCTCCTAAATTCTTAGATGAGAGCATTTAAAAATGCTACTGCTTGGCTATGACTAATTTTAACATTTATTTGTGGGTACCGAGTTCTTAAGTTTTAATATGCTTTATTACGTCAAAAAAACTATAATATTACAATTAACCTTAAAAAATAATACCCAACTGCACGCCAGATCAGCAAATCCCTACCAGAACCTTTGTTTTCAAAAATATTTAAAGTCTTATGTCGAAAAGAGTTTTTAATCATTGACCAACATCCATGAAAACAGCGCTTTTTGGTGAAAAACATCCTTATTTTGTTTATTAATATAGTTAGTTACCCGTTTACATGCATGCTTTTGAATACAAAGTTTTGTTCCTCACCCATATTCTCTCCCATTTTACACTATATACTCATTGTTATAATTGCTGCATACGGTGTCTTTATTTACTATATGAGTAACTTCATTGTTAATGAAAATACATATCTTTTGGTCAATATAAAGAAGTTACAGGCACAGACAAGCCGTCAGAATAACCTATTTCAAACGTTTTTCTGCTCCTTTGAAATATTCAAAGAGCCCTTTATTGTGCGGGAATCTAATATTCTTTTTTTCTCTGCTCTGCAGTTGATTTTGGACAGGATAGCGAAAGGCATACACGACAAGGTGGAAAACATGAACTTTATCACTAGGTTACTTTTCAGATTCGCATTCGAATACAAATTAAGATGGCAAAAAATGCATTTTTCAACGCCTTTAGTAGATAGGATAGTTTTCAGCAAAGTTCAGAAAATCATCGGCGGCCGATTAAGGATGATTATATCTGGCGGAGCACCGTTGACAGCCGAAACACAAGAACAAATCAAGACGTGTATGTGTATAACCCTTTTGCAAGGATATGGACTAACCGAGACCACTGCCGCAGCTGCATGTCAGGATGGTGAGTATCTTTTTTCATATGGTACACCTTAATAACATCTCCCGATATCTCCGTATCATGAGGCCTCCTCCAGGGTTTTCACCTGGGCCCCCTACTATTCAGTATCAATGAAATTATTTTCATCTTTCTTAAGCATATGTTTTTTCTTTTATTTGCCGACGACTTAAAGCTGTTTCTGGAACGCTGTACTTAAACTGCCGTTCAACGGCAGCCTATTAAAATGCCATTAACAGATGTGACGTCACTGAAGTGACGTATTTGACGGCTCTGTAATCTCTGTACTTAAACTGCCGCTGAAGGGCAGCCGTTCACCGTGAGGTGAGCAATCACTGGGTGCGCGAATCGTGCGCCCTAAGTACACGAAGGGACCCAAGGATTACTGGCTTGTGTATTCTGTCTGCTAAGATGTGCGCCGCCGCACGGCACACCAGCATTGCGCACAGTGCAGAGAGCCGGGAATTCCTCGTACCACATAGGGGGATTCAATAGCGATAACCAGCAGACTAACTGTAGTCTGGCCAGAGCCTGCGAAGTTGTCCGAGTAGCTCCCAGTATTTGGGACCGCTTTTCCTCGGCAGGTAGCAAAAACTCATAATGAACATCGTCTTATGTTGGTCATCTAGGAGGACTATGTCGGGATGGTTTGCTTGTATAAGCTTGAGCATGGGGAACGTGTAGTTCCAGTATATCCGGCATCTCTCGTTCTCCACAACGGACTGTATCCCCTGGAAGGTATGGCAGCACTAGTGTCTTGTCTATACCGTGTAAGTGTATGAAATGGTAGTATTGGTAGTATAGCACTTATAGAGCTGCGATGTGTTCATAGAAAACTTCATTTGTGATACTAAATAGTTCTGCCCTAAGGATTTTTGTTCTTCATTTTATACATTTGCTACATGCCAGGACTGCAGTACAGAACATTTGTATGATTGATATGTTCTTCAAATATGGGCTCATGCCTCTATCACCCAACATAGATAAGACAAGAGGTCATTCTAAGCTCCACTCTTAGTCCCAGTTTCACAATCGTTAGTTAACTAGTGGTCAAAAGAAAACTAGTGGTTAACGAAAATATTTCATTTCATATTCGACAGTTTACGTCAAAAGCTCTGGTCAACCAGTAGTTTTGTTAATCCAAGGACAAGGGTTATGGGTTATCTTTACGTTTGTTGTAGTCAACCGATGACAGCTTTGGGGGTTATAAAAGCTTGGATGTTGACACTGACGTCTAAGACGTCGATGGATTTTGATTATACTCTGTAATGACATAAATGAAAAATATGAAAAGAAAGGTTTCTTTGTGAAAGGGTTAGGTTTGTGAAACAGAGCTCCCCGATAACTACTGGTTAACTTCCATCTGTCGGTTAAGTGACTACCACAGATTACCAATGATTGTGAAACTGGGCCTTAATGTTGCTTTTTTGCTTTTGTCGTCGATTTCTGATGGTACTCTTCCTCTCCAAATCCTGGCAAATTTCAACTACCATGCAGTATACAGACTTTTGTATCGCCCGAGACTATCGTACGCTGAATAAATTGGGATTCTTGAAAAATAGCAAGTTATAATTACGTTATGTTATGTATAGATTTGTATTAACCTTTTATAAGAAGTGAATGTCGCCACCGTTATATTTTATATCTCAAAGTTGTCGACTTCGTAGCAAGTTGTATGAGCATTACTTGTTTCAGAATATGACAACACATTTGGAAGAATAGGAGCCCCACTGAATGGGATAGACATAAAATTAGTTAATTGGGAAGAAGGCAATTACTTAGTTACCGATAAACCAAATCCTAGAGGAGAAATTGTTGTGGGTGGAGATAACATCAGTATTGGATACTATAAATTGCCCGAAAAGACTAAGGAAGACTTCTACGAAGAAAATGGAAGAAGGTGGTTTAAAACTGGTGATATTGGAGAAGTAGATAGTGATGGATCGTTTAGGATTATTGGTAAGGCATATGCCTAAAACTATTTTTCAATATGTACCGAATATTACCTTTCACATAAAAACTCACTTCTACAGCTTGGTTTGGAAACTTCACAGGCATTGTCTCTAAAAAAAATGTTCAGTTCCGGATGTAACGTGCGTCTGATGTGCGTCAAACTCCGAGATTTCGTCTACTATTGTACGGCCATCTTTAGGGCTCTATGACGACTGAGAGTCGTCGTGCACGAAAACTCGAACGCAAATCAGATGCTGATTCCATCCAAAAGTGAATGAAGTACACTCTTTCGCTGAAAATAACTGTTAGTCGTTGCTTGCGTTACAACATTCGATATTTAAATCTTGCATATTTTCGGAGATATTTTAAATCAGAATAGCGAAGCATTAATTTTAATTTACCAACCAAAACCCAGTATTTTGGTTATTTGGAACTTGACAAAGCCTTTACAAGATATGAATCCGAGTTTAAGTAAAAAGAGTGAGAACCCCATATCTGCTACAGAAATGCAGTAAATTTTGGGGTATGGTATAACGAGCTTAATGTTTTTAAGAGAGAAATCGCAATTTTGAGAAATTTTCTCTTTCAGGACGGTTGACGTACTTGTATACTCTGTTACCTGCTACTTTAAACTGGCTTGACGTCTATTTGATAGGTATCAGCTGACGAAGAAGTGCATCTCAAATTTAATTTTTTACTAGCGGTGTTGATTGGCAATCCTGCGATCAGGACCGTATTAGTAATATTCTTATTGAATATTTGCCAAAAAGTAATGACTGCTATTGTTGTAAACAAGAAATTGCTTCAATATCCAGAAATTCGCAGCAAAAATGGTTAGTTAAAAGAAATAGATTATATTATTGATTTGTATATTATTAGAGACTATCACAATACTCCTATATTTAGCAATAAGGACGATTCAGTGGATAGCTTGCATCACTAGTGGGATATTTATTGGTTGAAACGTACAAGGTACAATTGGAGAAAAGTATAAAGTAAGTACATGGAGTAAGATTAATATAATCAGGTAGTTTAACTGAAGCTTAAGCTAAAAATGCTTTTATCTTCATTCTTACCTCATTTAAAGTGTAACTAATCATCATTCAGACCAGCCATACTGATATACTGAAAGACACGCCGAATTTTCCGAGAAAATGTAAAATAAGCATAGATCTCAGAGCATAGATGAAAACGTCACAAAGTGTCAATTACTTGTTATTAGTATTGCTTCCACTCAATACAGCCCTGCATTCCTTCAAAGCATAGATTGATACGTCATGACTCAATCTGGAGTATTTTTAGGTATCACTAGCCGAACAGCTGTTCGCTGTTGACACGGCTGACAGTTTAAAGTATCGGGTAACAGGGTATACGTGTGCAGTCGCTGCTTTACGAATTCACACATAGGCGGGCGCCGTAGACGTACATATGAAGTATCTGAAATACATAACTGCCGCCGTACAAGTACGGTAGTCGTAAAAATAACGTAGTGACAAAACCAAGCGCATAGAAAACTAATAAACATTTTAATTCTAAAAATTAAGAAAATTACGTAAACGTAAACTAGTTCACTCCGATAACTAACTTTCAAAAAAAAATTCTTAAAATTAATCTTTATTATAAAAAAACGAGGCGAATACGAAATTCAAGAAATATTTTAAAGAAAGAAATATTTTAATTTAAAAAGAATAAGAAAAGCCAGAAACGAGTGAAAATATAATAAAGCCTTAACATAGTACATATATTTTTGAAAAATTTGTGAAATGTGGAACATTTCAAGACATGAATGCACACATAATGCAACATCACTGTCCTTATACACATAAAGCGCGTATCTCTACGTTTCTATAATAATTCTATAATATCCAATCTATATTCTATATATCTAATTCTCGAAAAAGAGGGGGGAGATCTAAGGTCAGACACCGTACACGCACGGCAGCCGTACTGCGCCGTTGCATTCCTCATGCCATCTTATAAATACATCGCCCAAAAATTGCTCGCCCTGAAAAGGTTCGGAAAACTAACATGACTAATGAATTACGTTATATTTTCATGGCTGGAATTCTGTTAAAGCCATGATACAAGGTTATAAACTACTCAATTTTTTTAAATAAATGTTTTGCTGGTTGATAAATGATACGGTACTCATTCGCGTAGTGTGAGGTACGAGTGATCCTATAATGATCTATCTTTCCAGATCGTAAAAAGGACCTTGTTAAATTGCAAGCAGGCGAATACATCTCACTTGGTAAAGTAGAGTCGTCGTTGAAAACTCTACCTCTTGTTGAAAACCTGTGCGTATATGGAGACTCGACCAAGAACTTTTGCGTGGCACTTGTGGTTCCTAGGTTGGACGAGCTACCAAAGTTCGCCGAAAGACTGGGAATTACGGGCAAGAGCTTTGAAGAGCTCTGCGATGATGAACAAGTACGAAAGGCTGTGACAGAAGCACTTGCTGAACATGGACGCAAATGTAAGTGCAGTGTTTAAACCTTTTATCTATCCCCATTAAGTTTTACAGATATTACGAAACCTTTTGAGCTTCAGCCATGAGTTATGAACAACGTCTACTAGATACCAATACTGATCTCTTGGAAATGCATATGATTAAGTATGCGCTATAGTAACTGCAAAGGTGGCTTTGAAATGTCAAACGCTAATTCGAATGGTGTACAGTATATATTTTAATGACAGAAGTGTGGTTAGGTTGTCTATATTCTGTAATTATAATGCATTTAAATACTTTTCATTGCCATGATCGTATATAAATTTTAGTATTCAACTAGCAATAATGCTCACGGTAATGGTAATAAATCACTCATTTTTGCTGGTCTGTCTGACTGCCGTCTGTCGAATGATCTTTAGCTCGACCAAAAATCTGAAAGTACTGAACCGATATTGATAGAACTTCCATTGTGGGTTAAATGAATAGAGATTTCTAGTTACAAAAACCACCGGTGTACAAGCGGGCCCTTTTGCACATCAACTTCCTCTAGTTCGGAAGTCCAATTCTAATTGCAAAGGTGAGGGTGGCATTGGGTCCTGCCCATCTTATATCTTCGCATTCAATAATCCTTGAGCCTAGTACAGTCTGTCGTACCCAAGGGCGTCGCAGCGCGATAGAATGTGTGCCTAGGATTCCTTCTTTCTCGCTACAGCGTGCAAATGTGGGTTAGCTTGCCACCACCATAATACACAAGTGACGTCTGAAGGTGTTATGACCAGATAGCAGTCTCACAAGTAAAGGCGGGTTCTGACTGTTCAGTTTCACTGAATCAGTTTGACTGATTCAGCACTAATTAAAGCCACGTTTGTTCTCACTGTTCATGATGACGGAAAAGATTCTCGTACGTCAGTTTGACGTTTGTATTAATTTTTCAATACTGATTCAGTCAAAATGAATGAAAGTAGGACTGGCTCTCACTTTGACTGAAAGTATCAACCCACTGATCAGTTTTAATGAAAAGGTGTTCTCACGTTCATGATCTCTTCAGTATCACTGAATCAGTCAAACTGATTCAGCGAAACTGAAATCTTGAGAACCCGTCTTCACCTTAGCCGGCTTCTGTTCAATGAGAGACAGAACCGCCCCATCTTGGCCAGTCGAAGTTTCATCCAGTGGGCATTCGCTCCTTCGTAACTTAGAAAGGATTCATCTGATTTCACAGAAACATTTATTGTAGGTTTCTACTACAGTAGGAATGAAAAATCTACTGCTCTTGAAAACCAAATCGGAGGCGCGAGAATATAAAAAAAGAAAAATATAATTAGAATGTTATGATAATAATTATTAAAAATTTTGGGGAGTGGATAAAATGTGGGAAGCTGTTAAGGGGGTGGTTGGGTGATAATCATATCATGTGGAAACTTCTAATTAGATTTTTTTAATTACATGCGATAATGTTCTGTTTTCATGACTATGACTAGTCTTCTGTCCTGATAGCGAACCCTTATTAGAGAGAATGTCCTGCTCGTTGACATAAGTACATAGTTATTTTTATAGTTCGAAAAAGGAACCTTGATTTAATCAAGAAAGCTGTGGAGTGTTTTTGAAGTAAATTAAATTCTCGATTCATGAGCACCGCCACTTGCAACTGCCCCACCCCCCTCTTGCGGAATAATTTATTTTTTCTAACGTATTTCCGCCTGACGTATTGTTTGTATACCAGAAAATATGTTCATTGTTGAACAACTTAATACTATTTTTTAAATATAGTAGGTATGTATGCCCACTAAACTTATAGTTTGGTACCTACATAGCAGTTATTTAAAAAATGAAGTCTGACAAAGATTATGGTTTTCGTTATCGTAATAGTACTTAAAAAATGGAGTCAAGTTGATTGACTCGGTATTTCCCACGCAGAACGGTGATAACATCAATTTATTATTTACCCATTGCATGAAGCTATAGTTTGAGATCTCCTTGCAACCTAATCATCTCTTGCCCGCCTTCAAAAAACATCAACACAAAAACTGACACGATTTCTAAAAACCATACGAATTTTCCATCCTCGCCATAATAGTATGTCGAAATATCATTGAAATCAATTCCAGGCATAGGCGTAGTTAAGGGGGGCTCGGAGGGCTTAGCCCCCCAAGAATGAAATTAGCCCCCCCAAAAATACATAGTTGCAGAGCATATCGGTACCCAGATTTTATGGCAATCCAATCAGCGGTTGCTGAAATTACGAGGGTAGAAAAACGCGAACAGACAGACCGACACACAGACCGACAGAAATCAGTGACGTCATAAAAAGCCCAAAAAGCGTATCACCTCAAAATCGAAAATTTTCGCGATCACAATACTACCCTCACCTATCGGTGTGGGAAGTAAAAAGTGAATATCATCATGATAAAATTCTATATACAGGGTGGGCCAATAGTGCGTGCACGGAGGATTGTGGGCTTACTAAGAAATATTTCAAAAATCTGTCACTTGATCATGGTTAGGACCCTTGAAGGCTATAACGTAAAAATATTTTCACTTAAATTTTGACGTTTATACAGGGTGATTCATATCAAACTTACATTTTTTTGAATGGAACCCTATATATATTATTGCATATTTGGATTCCTTGGTCAATTCTAATGTGACTTTATGTATCATATATGGACCTTTAAACGAACCGTTTAGGCGCAAATGACCATTTTTGGTATAAGTAATAATAATAAATAATAATAATAATAAAGAGTCTTTATTCGATTTTTTACAAATTAATATGCAATTCGATATATAATAACAAAAAATCGAAAAGGTGGAGTATTACCAAGAGGTATTTTTCAACTCAACCTATAGGATAATAAAACTTAAATGTAAAAAATTCATAATAAGTATACATACATACATTCCCTAATTCTAACAAACTATATTTATTTACAAAAGGTGAAAATAACCACAGAAGTTATCCTAATAAGAAGATACAGGAAAATGATGCAATTATTTCTATTTTTTATCCACAGCGTTATTGGGGATATGGCAGGGTCGTGCATTGAATCAGTTCAAAGAGTTCAGAAGCCTCTGCTTTAATTTCTTTTTGAAGTTTATTAAAGAATAGTCGAGGAAAGTGTTCGGAAGGGAATTATACAGCTTGGCGGCATTATATGAAAAACTTCTTTTATACAACGCTGATTGGTGAGCAGGAATGATGAGAGTGGATTTGTTTCTGGTTCTAAAAGGATTAATATTTTGAAATGATTTTAATTTATTAAAAAGGTATTCAGGCTTTTTGGTGATTCGAATTTTATGGACTAAGGACAGTAAATGTAAATGTCTACAGCGGTCCAGTGTGAGGCGGTTATTTTCTTTAAATACATGACTGATATGGTCGAACTTCCTAATACCGAAACAAAAACGAAAACATGAATTCTGAATTCTTTGCAATTTCATTTGATCCTTTTTCAGTAAAGCTGGACCGTAGATACTATCGCAGTATGCTATACGTGAAAGTATTAATGTTTCACAAAGCATTAATTTTACTTTACTGTCCAGTACCTGTCTTTGTGGATATAACTTTTTAAGCTGACCATATGAAGATCCACACAGTTTGTTTACATGGTGTTCAAACCTCAGCTGCGAATCTAACCATAACCCCAAATTTTTACATGTTTGCACAAGTGGTATTTTTTCACCATTGATGTTAACGTCACAAAGTTCCTCGGCGTGAAGACGTTTATTTTTAGGGCCAAGAATCATCAATTTTGATTTGCTAGCATTTAGCTTTAGATTATGTGCAGCCGAAATGTCATGAATCATCTTTAAATCGTTGTTTATGTAATTTAAACAGTGAGCAATATCTTCAACAGGAAAACTTAAGTATAACTGTGTGTCATCTGCATAGTGATGTATCTTACAATGGCAGATGAATTCCCAGAAATCAGAAATATATAAAGAAAATAACAGAGGACCCATAACCGATCCCTGTGGTACACCCGTACGTATAGTGGAGACATCAGAAACTGTTTCCGCTATACTCACAAATTGTCCTCTGCCCTCTAAATAGCTAGTTATGAATGATACCGCATTATCACTAAAGCCAAAAAACCTGAGTTTCTTATACAATATTTTATGTTCGAGTGTATCGAAGGCCTTGCTGTAGTCGAGCAAAACCAAAAAAGTGACTTCACCACTATCAACTGCTTTCAATAAATCATCAACTATACATGCTAATGCTGTTGTTGTGTCATAGCATCTTCGGAAACCAGACTGTATAATAGGTATGATATTGTATTGATTCACATATTCAGAAATCTGTATGCTCATAATTATCTCTAAAACTTTTGAAAGAATTGGTATAATACTGATTGGCCTCAAATCTGACAAATTATTCACCGTGCTAGATTTTGGTATAGGTACTACCTTAGAAAGTTTCCAATTTTGTGGAAATGTACCTTTAGCTAAACAGGTGTTTAAATATATGTGATGTAGTCCAATACGTGAATTTCTAGCAAATCTAACATCTTTTTTGTAATACCATCATGACCAGCCACATCACTCTTGATCTTTGATATTGCTAATGAGACTGTTTTCACGTCAACAGTGTTGAAATTAAATGCACATTCTTTGGCGGACTCGTACTTATCAAGTAAATTTAACTGATAGTCTTTTTTATCAACTTGCGGCAAATTCAAAAAATTGTCATTAATTTCGTTCGGATCACATAGTTCAGGCGGGATTTCTGTAGTGCTTTTTTCAACAATTCCTGTTTGATGTAATCGACGCCAAGTCATTTTAGTGTTCTTTTGTCTCAGTGAAAAATCAATGTATGCTTTCTTTTCACGTTTAATTGCATCTTTTGTATAGTTTCTCATGTCCTTATAATGATTGAAATGTGCAGTACTCCTAGTTTTTTTGAATTTAGAAAATGCCTTGTCTCTCAATTTCATCATCAATTTTATGTTATCGGTGATCCAAGGACTGTAACTTCTATTTGTACGAAATTCATGAAATGGACAACAAGTATCAAAAATTTGCAGTATCTGGGTAGTGAAAAATTCAACCATTTCATCTATATTTTCTAATGTGTAAATGTGTTGCCAATGTACTGACCTTATAAGGACACAGAAAGTTTCATAATTAAAATGTTTCCAAGAGCGGCACTTGATAATACGAGGCGAATTTCTGGTCGTGTGCTCATTAGCAATATAACAAAGTACCAATGAATGATCAAAGTTTCCTTGAAGATTGACAACTTCTTTTTTTACGACATGAATCGTCCTGCTCACGATGATAAGGTCTAGAAGAGTTTGAGTCGATGAGGTGACTCTTGTTGGCGTATCAATCAACTGAATAAGGTTATATGAATCTATTGATTCAAGAAATCGCGCTGAACGATTGTCATATGAGAGTAAATCTAGATTTAAGTCACCAGTTATCATCAACTCATCACAGTCCATCATATTCGAAATTGACTCATCTAATGTGCTAAAAAAATCAATAATATTACCTCTTGGAGGACGGTAAATAACACCTAAAATGTATATTTTTCCTAATAGTTTAATCTGAATCCAGAGTTCTTCCAAACTCCGAGTAATATTTTTATGAACCGTTGAGAACCTGATACCATTCTTTATGTAAAACAATACGCCGCCGCCCCTGCCATTCCTGTCAGCTCTTTCTACCTGATACCCATTTATACTAATACCACTTGAATCAATGTCTTTATTTAACCAAGTTTCAGTTGCACCAAAGACATCTACATCTGAATTCAAAATAAATTCCTTTATATATTCAAATCCCGTAAAAAATAGATCTAACGTTTAAGTGAGCAAATAACATGTTACATAAATTCCATAATTCATATAATCAGTAAATCTATAGATAAAAAGAACAGTACAATATGTGTGAGAAAATCAGAAAAATCAAAGAAAATAACTAGCTCATGCAAAATTCGGACATAAGTAAATTCCCCCAATAAATAGCAAATCTGTTACCTCGATCAAATTTTTACACAAACAGAAAAGAGGTGTTATTTCTTGACTGCTGTTCTCAGACTTCTAGGTCTTGGGCTGTATTGAAGTTTGGCCCTTTTTCTCTTCTGGGTTTTATCCTGTTGTGTGTGGTGACAATCCTGAGCGCTACCGTCGTCGCCGTCCTCTTCATCGGCTGAATCTTCAAAGGTACCTTTTTCTATAGAGTTCAGTTCGTCGGTGGTGTAGAGACGATTCGCAACTTCTAGCCGCGTTCCTCTTATCCTAGCTGGCAAATTTTGTTGCTTGGCCTGCTTCAGATGGTGCACAAGTTCCTTTTGTAATTGTCTGTCTTCATGCGATTGGTCATTTGCAATGGCGACACCGGTTCCCTTAAGTTTCTGAACCTGCTTGAACACGAGTTGCTTTTTCAGGAATGATATAAATTCTAAGATGATAGGAGACTTTTCGGCGTTTTTGTCCACTTGGAAAATATTGTTTATATCTCCTGGTGTTAGGTCAATGCCCAATAGGTTCTTGAGCTCATTCAGTGTCTCCGGTAGTAAGTTATCTTTGTTTCTGATCTGCAATCCAAATATTATGATATTATTGCGACGCAATTTCCTTTCTATCAGTTCAACGGAAGTTTCAATTTTATTTATTCTCTCCTTGGATTCAGCAATGGTGTCCGTAATTGCCTGTATACTTATAGAGAGCTCTTTTTTAAGTTCCTGTGTTTGTGCATTATTCGCTTGCTGCATCAGTATCAACAACTCTGCTGCAGTTAGCTGGTTTATGGATTTTTCTGTATCAGTCATATTATATGTAGGCGGAAACAGCAAGTGTCCGCTAAATCCGAAAAACTGCAGAGTTTTTGTCCACCTCAAATGGGTAGAGAATAAAAAACGATGTGTTCCTCAAGCGATTTTCGTTCTTAAGATAGTAATGTTTAGCGTCGAAAATCTATTTATATCAAATGTTCAATAATGGAAATGCAGATCAAGATGCAGATTCGGCCTTCTTTTGCTAAGAGCGATACTTATCTGGATGAGCAGTTTCAGAATTTTTCGTTCACTTTTTACCACTATTTCGACGCACTTTTGGACTAGCTCGAGAACAACCTTGTAACACTTGTCAATATTTTTCATATATCAGAAAAAAATTGAATATCGCAGCGATTATAAAACCTAGAAGGCCTTGACTTTGCGGTACGACTAAGCATGAAATGCGTCACCTAAGGCCAGACGGCTAAATTTGGATTCTTTTTGTACTTGGAGAAATCAGTAGATTAATTAAGGAAACTTCAATCACAGATAACTTGATTTTTTCAAATGGGAATGCCTATTTTGGTTTAAAGAATCAAATGTAAAATTTTATTACCTTTCTAACGATATAGCATTCTTGATATCAATCTTCTTTGGTTTTCGCTTTATTTCAAATTTTAAGTCAAATCGGTGTTTTTCAATTTTCCTGCGTGCAAGCAACCTAGTAGGCCATGAAAAATAAACAAAAGCTCATTAATATGGAAGAAAACAACTAACTTAGTAGAAAGATGCAAACGAACTCGAGTAGCGAGGCAAGAACATGAAAATTCCTTACAACACATCAGCTCTAACCGGAAACAACAGCGGCAAGATATCTAATGTCAATGAGTAGCTGGGGTATGACAGAAGTGTTTGTTTTACACAGCCTACTAGCTATTGAGGTCTACTAGAGGTTGGCAACTTTCCAAAAGGATGAAAAATTTTGAAACAAAAAGAAACCTATCAGCGATTTTTGCTCACAGTCTAGCATCTTTAGAATGAAATTTCACATTTAATGGGATAAAAAAAATAGTCATTTCCGTTTAGTTAAGTCGAAAGTAAAGATATCTCCAACTGGAGCATTCTGAACATCTATTGAAATAATTGCTAGAATTTTTTTATTACGCTATGTTGTAATTGTGATTATTTCATGTAGTTTTCTGCAAACTAATTTATGTTTTACAATTCAAACAGACTGCAATTCAAGTTTCATTTTGCTAATAAGCAGAAGTACCTACCGAAGAATTTGAAGGGTTCCAGTCAGAGGTATCATTACTTTTGACTTACGGAAATGGCTACTTTTTTATAGCAATAAATGTGAAAATTTATTCAAATTTATTCAGAAGACATAGATATTCTACTGCCAGCAACAATCACTAGTAGTTTTCCTTTGATTAGATATTTTTTTACTAACTTTAGAAATTGCCTAATACCTAGTAGGCTGTGAAAAATGAGCGTTCTTGTTACTGCTATTGTTTCTGGTTAGAGCTAATATGTTGTAAGGAATTCTCGTAATCTTGCCTCGCTGCTCTAGTTAGTTTGCAGTTTTCTACTAAGTTAGTTGCTTTCTTCCATATTAACGAGCTTTTGTTTATTTTTCGTGGCCTGCTAGGTTGCTTGCATGCAGGAAAGTTGAAAAACACCGATTTGACTGAAAATTTGAAATAAAATGAAAACAAAAAAAGACTGATATCAAGAATGCTATATCGTTAGAAAGGTAATAATATTTTACATTTGATTCTTTAAACCAAAATAGGCATTATCTGTGACTGAAGTTTCCTTAATTTATCCTCTGATTTCTCCAAGTACAAAAAGAATTCAAACTTAGCCGTCTGACCTAAGGTGACGCATTTTATGCTTAGTCGTACCGCAAAGTCAAGGCCTTCTAAGTTTCATAATCGCTGCGATATTCAATTTTTTTCTGATACCTACTTATACCAAAAATGGTGATTTGCGCCTAAACGGTTCGTTTAAAGTTCCATGTGTGATACATAAAGTCACCCTAGAATTGACCAAGGAATCCAAATATGCAATAATATATAGGGGGTTCCATTCAAAAAAATGTAGGTTTGATATGAATCACCTTGTATAAATGTCAAAATTTAAGTGAAAATATTTTTACGTTATAGCCCTCAAGGGTCCCTACCAAGATCAAGTGACATATTTTTGAAATATTTTTTAGTAAGCCCACAATCCTCCGTCCACGCACTATTGGCCCACCCTGTATACATTTGAAATAGAAGAAAATGATTTCCACCTTACCCATACTGAGCTAAAGGATATCACAATCCATGTTGTCCTGAACTAGAGACTGATGCGATTCGGGACATGTTCTGAACTGTGATATACTCACTTTGGGTGAGATGCAGATCATTTTCTTCTTGTTTCCCCAAAAAGAGCACTCGATCCAATAGTGTAATTCAATGCTGGTAGTGGTAATTGCTCTCGCCATAAGCGTAGTTAAGTCCTTGGATCTGGGGGGGGGGGGGGAGCTTAAGCCCTCGTCCTAGGTACAATAAATTCAGCAGAACGTTACTGATTTGAATTATTTTTGAGGGGCTAATTTCATTCTTAGCCCCCCAAGCCCCCACCTAACTACGCCTATGGCTCTCGCAGTAGTTGTTTCTGTTGGTTCACTCCTTTCACAGTTCAAATAGTTTTAGTTCTCAAAGTATGTAATGTCTATACCTTTGTCATTTTCTACTTTTTAGGTAAGCTACATAGATTCGAAATTCCAACAGTGGTGAAATTGATCTCAGAAATTTGGGACCCAGAATCTGGTTTAGTTACGGCAGCTTTCAAGTTGAAGCGGAAAGACATACAGGAGAGATATAGGAATGAAATCAAAAGAATGTATTCATCTTAAGAGGCCTTATTGTGTAACTTAGGAAAGTATTTGTTGCAATACATTTGTGTTTTGTGATGTATTTTGTTGAACCAGATTCATTCAGAACTTGTATATAATTAGGCATGTTTTTTCCTGGTAAATTCTTTTTCCGGGAGATAAAACAATGCATTCAAATTTACGATCAAACCTAGCAGGTACATTATTATTTTGTAATATTTAGGTGTGAGTCGTCCAGTTGTATCATATAAGGTATATTCACCTGTTCACATTGGATTGATTAGCACTGACATGATCAATGTAAAACAAGAATTTTGTCGAACAATAATATTATTTACTATTGAACTTACGTTACAGGATCTGTTAATATAAGGTTTTTTCATTTACTTCCTAGTTGCTATCTTCTACTTTCAAGGTAAAGAATTCTTCAATTATAAGAAATACAGCCATTCAGAACTTTGGTGGTCGTGTAGTATCTACATGTTGCGACAGTTTTAGCTATATAAGTTTAAAATAAAAACATTCTGCAGACTATAGTCGCAAAACAAATGAAGGTGGCATAATTGTCACACAAAATTAATAAAATTTGATATACAGTAGCAATTGTTGCACCTGGATTTGAATGACATGTGAATGCAGAGAAGCTTTTATACAGGTTCTTTTTTGTGCCTGATAAAGAGTAAGCATTAAGAATCTGTTAAGGTGTTTATACTGCCCATTTTGTATATAATGCAATAATTATTTTTAAATTATGAGGTTATTTACTGTACTATATATAAATATTTAAATATCACAACTATTATGGTTTTCTATTGTTCAGAACAAATTAAACGAAAGTTCAAATAAAAACAGTCTCTCAAATGTCTTTTATTTAATGATCACATTCATCACTTCACCTAAGCAGGCACGTATTTAGGGGGGGGGTCAGGGGGGTCCGGACCCCCCCGAAACGTTATAAAATGCCGTCTAAAAAATGGATTCCACAAATTTGCACCCCCCCCCCCCCCCCCGCAAATTTAAGGATTTAAGGACCCCCCCAAAACCAAATCCTGGATACGTGCCTGCACCTAAGTAAGTATCCAGATGGTATGTATAGTGACTATCTTCATTTTTTTTCCAAACGAAAACATACTTTTTACACCTAAAACAGAAAGTGAAAAGCAACTAACTTTGTTGTGACCCTGAGCAACCTCTACAATTTGCTTTTGGAATTCTCTTCAACAATTCTGCTACTGCTGGATAGATAGCAATGATCTAAAAGATGTGTAGAGTTCAATTCTACAGGGTTGCCCACACATAGTGTCAATTTTAGTAGAAATATGTTCGACAAAAAGGGCAAAACAACTAACTTGTGACCCTGAGCAACCTCTACACTTTGCTTTTGGGACCCTCGTCAACAATTCTGCTATTGCTGGGTACTTGGGTAGCTAAAAGATGTGTAAAGAGGGGTTCAATTCTACAGGATTGTCTATACATATTTTCAATTTTAGTAGATATATTTACGACAAAAAGGGCAAAACAACTAACTTGTGACCCTGAGCAACCTCTACACTTTGCTTTTGGGACCCTCTTCAACAATTCTGCTACTGCTGGATGCATAGCAATGATCTAGAATATGTGTAGAGGAATTCAATTCTACAGGGTTGCCCATACATAGTGTCAATTTTAGTAGAAATATTTTCGACAAAAAGGGCAAAACAACTAACTTGTGACCCTGAGCAACCTCTACACTTTGCTCTTGGGATACTCGTCAACAATTCTGCTATTGCTGGGTACTTGGATAGCTAAAAGGAGTTCAATACGACAGGATTGCCTATACATATCATAGACAAAACTCGTCGACTTTCTCGTATAATAATACATATTGTCAATTTTAGTAGATATGTTTTTGATAAAAGATTTGTTCTACGAAAATGACTAGTTGCTGCTGTTTAATGAGGAAGGGGTTACCTGACATATGTTCCAAGAAATCATTTTTATCACATACATGATAATAACCAATCAATAATTTAATGTAAGAATGAAACCATGTTGACTGACTCAGTATTTCCCATACATTATGGTGACACTATTTTATTATTTTCCGATTAAATGAAGCTATAGTCTGAGATAACTTGCAACCAAATCAGAGCCGGCAAAAATACATCAAACACAAGAACTCTGGTGAATAGTTTCTTACATCGCTCTCTGTAGGAAGTAGGGCGGCAGTTTTATTCCACAAACTTCTACTGGATGAAACGAAATATTTTTAGTTTTTTGATTATTGCTGTGCCACTGACACAATTTCTGAAAACTATACCTACGTCTTCCATCCTCACCACGGTAATATTACTACGTCGAAATTGTATTAAAATCAATTGAAAAGTTTCCAGGTTACACAATATACAGAGCCATCTAAAAAGCAACACTCATATGTATGTATTCGTCGGAAAAGTCCCTTTTGGTTTTTGTAATAGGCAAAGGCAATGTCAGATCGATGGACCTAAAAAAGTATATATTATGCTGCTGTCTCTCCTTCACACGTCAATGGACAGCTATGAATACAAAAAAATTGTTTTACAACAACTTTCACCCCACCGAAAAAAAGTAGAAAACGATCAGGAAACCCTAAAACGCGTAAAAACGGAGTTTGAGGATTATTTTGTAATTTTTTGTTAATTACTCCGCCGCCCATGCATCGATTTTATAAATTATGGCACATTGCACAGTTACCCCACAGCATATCTCTACCCAAATTTAAATACAATCCATGTAGCGGTTACTGAAATTACAAGGCTAGAAAAACGCCAACAGTCAGACTGACCGGATGTAGATATCATATAGCGCCCAAAAAGCGCATTATTTCAAAATCTAAAATTTTCACGATCACAATACTTGCCTCAACTGTCGCTGAGGGAAGTAAAAGGGCTCACGGTTTTTAGAATATCACAGTATTTTGTTGAGTCTATCACTTGCAGAATCATTTACTTCCCTTTTTCCAATTTAAATCTTTCAGTGATAGTTTCATAGATAATAGGCAAACACATGGAACTAGGATTATCAAAAAATTATGAGGTCATAAATTCAAACAGGGAAATGATCTGACTAGTATGTGATTTTTTGTGTGAACACCTAACGGAACAACAACAAATCAAGAAAGAGGTTTCTAATTTATTTCTGCCACTTGAACCAGAAAAGATTTGCTGTTCACATCCCAGTCCCAATGAGTAAATAGTTCAATATGAAAGCTTTTTAATTCAAATTCCAGGCCAAATTTGTGTAATGCTTTACATCATCCATTTTTTTTATCAGCAAGTAAGTTATGTTTTACCATACTTATCTTTAAAAAAATATAGTCAACAATAGGATTGAAAAATAGTTTCCCTTACATTCTTCTCTCACAATAAAACACAGCTTATGTATATGAAAAACATTTATTAAACAGTATATATTTAAGATGTTTATGCTTATTATACAACCATAAACAATAAAAAATGCAGACTCTGCAAGACAAAAAGTTTATATCAAATATGACTTATGAGAATGGAAAACAGTCAAAGACCATACATAACAAAGATGAAATGAAAATGCTGTCAAATAAATATTTGGAATGTGGAGTCCTATGATCTGGTGTATTTCCCCCAAATGTGTAACATAAATACTGATGCTATGAAGAGTAGAGACATTACCAAAACTGGAACAGGCCCTCTGGAAAAGAAATAAGGTAAATTAGAATCAGAAAATGGTTAACTATCAAAACTTATTCAGTAGTTGTCTACATAGTATTATTTTATTATCCAAATTTTTGTTTTAAATATAGACAGGATCAGAAATCTAATGGGAGCTGCATATTTTAGAAGCTTAATTGCACACATGCCCTAGTTAAGAAGCCAAATCAATCAAACAAATGCTATTGGTATCTACTTCTGGCGAGAAAAACCCCATCATTTGAATTTATAACTGAAAGGTGTTTTTGAAGCATTTTTAGTTTAAAGGAAAGGAAAAATTATGCTGAAATAGTTTTCTGTGGAGTGAGATAATAACAAATGCATTGAAAAATACTTGTTACAGGGTCCCACTTTACGTGCACAAAAGCCCATCTTATGAGAACTCATAAATGTTATGAATTACAAGCATTCAATAATATGAAGTAATAGCTAAATGGAATTTTGGTACAGATGAATCAAACTCATGGCATAGTTAAACCTATTAAACCTATTTGGAGAAAACAGCATCAGCTAAAAGTCCCCTAAAGGGCTGTATATAAGGGGGGGGGTTGGCGGGTCCCTCCATGGTCAATGCCTGGGTACAACGCCCCTAACAACAGAGAAAATCATCCAAAAAAATCAAATCATGGAGTTTTTGAGGTAAAATCAGTCAGATATGAACCGCATTCTTGTATTTTCCGCATATACATCCTTTTTCCAGGATCTTGTAGTACTTGGAATGAAAATGGCTTAGTTGATTACTTGTCTCAGAATGATAGAGTTTGTATTGTGAATCAGCAACCTGGCTCAACAAGCTAAGAATTATTAGGTGTACTGAAGAAACAGTATTGCATTTAGATTATTAATAAATCCAAAATTATAATCAATAATAATGATTAATCAATACCTAAACAAATTTAGAATTTGTTGATACTTGATTTATATGTTCTTTTTAGAATTAGAATTTTCAAAAGTAAAATCTAAAAAACTAAAGGAAGTACCTCATAAAAAAGTATTTTCTGAAGACGATATAAAATCATCCACACCATGGTGTTACATTTGAAATAACCAAGAAACTCTTTGTCATGGGTCTTGGGTACTATATGCAAGACAAAAGATCAAAAATTTCAATAGTTACAACACAACTAGACTACTGTAAAATTAAGCTAGCCTTCAGAGATCTACCCAAAGTTATTGGTTTCAAATAACATAGGGTGATGATGATCCATTGAGATATTTACACAAAAGTAGCTGTATTGGGTTCTGTGTATTACCTTTATTTAAAACTTTTTTTGATCTCTTAAAACAAGAGAATCATCAAACTTTGAAGTATAAGTTAATCACCCCCTGTATATAATATTTATAATCATAATATAGGAACCACTCAACAGTTCCATAAAATGAATACAATATGGTCCTTCCAAGATTTTGTGAACCATTTAAATTATAAAGTGTATCACATGTTTTCTACCAGCTGGTGCATCAAAGCTTAAAAGAATGGTTATTATGGGAATACTTACACTTTGATTCCAGGAGAATCATCTGTGTAGAACCTCCACATACCGCCTGTGCCAGCCCCTGTGTTTCTTCTTACAGTTGTTGTAGTTGTGGTTTTCCTTTGCCTCACAGTGCCTCCTGTTGAAGACCGGGGGGCCACAGCCTTAGAAGGGGATCTACTCCCTGAGCCAACGCTTGTTGCACTTGGGGCAGCAGGCTGAAAAATATACGTATTTAGTTTAAATGATAAATTAGCAGATGTTCATTCTGAGATCCAGGGAATCTCTATATAAAAATAAAATAATTTGGAAATGAATTAAAATCATAAGGAGGTTTTCTATAGATTCAACTCACCATTATCTTAGACTGGAATAAACTCAAATAAACCTAAGTTTAATACGATACGACACAACTGTTGCAAAGTTATTAACGTATGAACGTGTGTTTCTAAACCCTGCTATCTAGCGAAAAAGCGGACACCGGACAGTTATTTGGACCACGTCGGCAAACGTCATCATATTCGATGTCAACGTGACAATTTTGTTACTTTTGCCATGTTGCCAAGCTATAAATATTTCAAATATGTTCGATAGGAATGTATAGGCCTTTACGGAAACAGTGATCTGGATCCGGATCGATCAGTTATCTGTCAAACACTGTCAAGTGAGATTTACGATTCCATGGATTTAACGGATATCGAACAATGAAAAACTTGGTTTAAGAATAAAAAACAGATCGTAAGGAAATAAGCTACAGATCTGTATAACCCAATCGGGATCACTGACCGCACAAGAGAGAACTGACCATATTTATGACTGATCCTAGATCACTTTCCGAACGTCAGAATCAGTGATCTAAGTGATCGGGTTAACCCGATCATAATTTCCGTAAGAGCCTTATCATAAACGGAAAGAAATAGAATACTTTCCAGTAGTAAGGTTGACTGAAATAACCAAGAAATGACCTTGCTTTCAGTGGACCGCAGTTAATTTTTTTATTTTGTTCTACAAAGTTCTGTATTTTACAAAATTGTTTAAAGCAGTATTATACATTTTAAAGGAGTTACATGAACTTGTTTAAATCTGAGGTCTGATAAATTTTAGAAATTTGCGAGAAGAATTCGTTGTGGCAAGTTTCTGGTATATACTAAGATGTTATCCACAAATGTTATAGAACTATCAGGGCTGGTTGCGCATCTGCTCATATGGTAACGTTGACGATAAACATTGTGCCCCCAAAATCTAGAAACACATCTATTGGAATGTTCGTTCGATACTCTTTAAAACATCGGAAAAATATATACCTACCTAGAAATTATTCGGCTTAGACATTTTTGTGTATGGGCTAATATATCGCTATCTCTTATACTGAAAATACCGCATTCAAACAAAGCAGATGACCAGATGAGGTAAATCTCCAGGTTGCCCTTTTATAACGTGAGTTGACCGGTGACCGCAGGACTATAGAATATAGATCATAAAAGAGCATCCCTGAACGCGGCTCAAGACATGCTTCAATATAGGCCTTTACAGAAACTATGATCGGGTTAACCCGATCAGTTGCATCACTGATCCTAACGTTCGGAAAGTGATCTGGGATCGGTCAGAAATAGGGTAGTTCACTCTTGTACAGTAAGTGACTGCGATCGGATATTCGGATGATTCAGATCAGTAGCTGCTTTTATTGTTAAACCAACCTTTTCGTTGTTCGATGTCCGTTAAATTCATGGAATCATAAATCCCACTTGACAGCTGTTTGACAGATAAGTGATCTATCCGGATCCAGATCAGTGTTTCCGTAAAGGCCTTAAGCCTCGTTCTCAGAGCAGCGTAGTGTCGCCAGCGACACTTCAGTAACCAATAGTATGTCGAGAATAGACTTCCCCTATTCCTTCACCACTGTGTCGCCAGCGACAGCTTGTGTAGTTGGCTATTTTCAACTTCACTATCCGTCAAAGGACAGAAGTGTCACCACGTTGTCATCTGTTGTTGCTGGCGGCACATGCCAAATTTCGCAACACGGATGTGAAAAGAGCGGCGAAGTGTAGCCGCGACACTTCGAAGCTCTGAGAACGCGGCTTTATACGGGAGTAAAGTCGGCCATGCCTTATATCATTTGAACAAGGGCAACACTGCACAGGACAACCAACATAATAAAAAGTTTTACATGTCCACATTTTGACAAGGTCACTACTCCCCGATCGTTTGTTTACAAAGGTGACAAGACTGACAGGTGACAATCCCTCACAACGAATGATTGACATCAAAATAATTTTAAATAATGTATTTTTTATCAAATTTCTGCCGAATATGCGTTCAAAGTGGGGTAAAATTATTAGATCTCAGTACTGTGGACTTAGACGATGTAAAATTAAGTGACAAACTCCAAGCCTGCACTTCAATGGTAGTTGTTTTTGATAATTTAAAATTATATCAACTGACCTTATTGATTTTTTTGGCCCTAGGTCCTGGGTGAAGATCAACTTCCTACGGAAATATGTATGCAATGCCTAGCAAAGCTTCGTGTGTCTTATCAATTTCAACTGATGTGCAAGAAATCTACAAAAATCCTACAGGGATATCTGACCTCCCTTTTATCAGGTCAAGATGAAAAAGTTACCATTGAGAACTTTGCCAATACAGAACTGAGTGTGGTGGTTGAGCCTTTAGAAGGTTATGATGATTGTCCAAAGAATGTAGACAGTGAGGATCTAAGTACTTCAAGCACATGTAGAACAAGAGATGCAAGAGAAAACTTTTATCATAGGGAAAGACGTAAAAGGATAACAAAAGAGCAGAGATGTTCTTTGCTTAAAAGACTGCTGACACCATCAGAGACATCCAGCAGTGGTATAGAAAACTTATTTTTCAATCACTATAACAGTATAGGAGGTTCAAGTGACACATTCAAAGGTTTGAAAAATATTATCAACTTCACCACAAATTATGAATTTGGTAGTGGCCTAGATAAAAATTTTAACTATGGTATTACTCCTTTAGATAAGTTGAAAGCTTTTTCATTGGAGTATTTTAGGAGAGACTTTACTGAATTTAAAAATACAATATTGTACATTATAGAAAACAGGGATAATTGTAGTGATAGTGGAAATAGTGACTGTGAAGATAACTGTTTTGAATCATCAACTGAGTTGTTCAAAGAAGATCCAGTAACATTTGAAGAAGTTATTGTTGAACCAGATGTAAAGATTAAAACTGAGCTAGATTTTGATGAAGATAGTGAGTGTTTAAATGAAAATACTTCAGAGTATTCATTTGATTACACTGATCTAGTACATGTGAAGGATGAAGTTAAAAAAGAGCCAGAAGAAGACTGCCATGAGCCAAGAATGGACTCTTTCTCTACAGACTGGGATTCTAATGTTCCATTGCCTCCCATAGATAATAGTGATAGCTTTGCTGGGAGCTCTATGGAATATTTGAATAATTTTGTGGGAAGTTTTGCAAATAGAAGGACGTTTTCACCAAGTAATGTTAGGTGTAGAACAAGAAATAATCCATACATAAATCCCATGTTAAAAGCTCAATTTCTTAATAGGAGTTTTAGATGTACAAAGTGCAGTAGATATTTCAAAAGCCCTGGATATTTAAAGGCACATTACTCAAAAGTTCATTAAGATAGACATTATTTTTTACTGTTTTAAAAATTATCTCAATGTGTTACTTTTTTTATTAAGAGCTTTACTAGATATTTTATTATACAAAGTGACTTTATATTGAGTGTTTTGTAATGTTCATGAAAATACATGTTTTTAGAAGTTATTATTATCTATTGTGAGATACATATGATATTTTTTGTGATTCTACTATTTGTGAGATACAACCATAAATGAACATCAACTGGTTATATATAAAGTACCTACCTAAATATTGACATTTAAACTCTCAATTGAATGTAATGCAGAATTTAAACAAAATGTTGTATGTAACATTTTATTTATATTTTCATAGAATACTAATTAAGTCCTGTTGGGATGTTTTTATTCCATAATGTCTTACTGTACAGATACAACAAACAATTTATAAATCAAATCAAATCGGCATTACAATGTAACATTTTTGATAAAATTAAATAAAACATGTTATTGTTAATTTAACCAAAGATCTTGTATGCATATTAGAATGACTGCAGAACATTTTATATTTTGACAATAAGCATTTGTCCACTAAAGAGCAAAAGTAATAGGGGTTTTTATTTTTCTATGATTGTAATGTTTGTGTTATCTCAGGGATTTTTGTATTAGCTACAAAAAAGATTTTATTATGATTTTCTTTATATTTTTAGATCTGGTATAAATTTGCAGTATGTGACTGTGGTTTACATAATATATAATACATATTTGTGTAAACCCTGCTGCTTTTTATTGTTTATTTTTTAAATATGCATCAAATTATTTGTAAATATGTTATTAGGAAAAACTTGAATATATATGATATGTGATCGTACATTTGAATATTTTAAATTAAACCCATAAATTATAGAAACACCCACTGGCCATAAACCATGAATATTCTCACAAAAAAACACATTATAACTAGTTTACTATGATGTTATATTGGTTGCCTAATGCAATATGTTTATAGAATTTCAAAACACCCCCACTCACTGACAGCATGCTGTCAACTGAAGTGCAGCGTTGCCACTATTAAAATTATTTTCGATATTCTGTGTAAAGATTTGATCAATAATTTGTCAGGCGCTTGAATATGGAAAAGAAGGGTTCCTTAGTGGTTACGATTGGTATTTACCATTTAAATAATTTAAAAATAACGGACGTGTGCGTGATATCCGTCACCCCGTGTGTAGCGGGTACCTCCAATAAGGGCGACCACAGCATTACATCGCTCAGCTAACTAGGAATCTGGATAGAGCAACGCAGTACCCAGCTGGGGAAGACATCCGACGCCAACCAACAAGGGGTGAGTCAACCGATGCATGATTAACCTTCAATTCTCGTGAGTCATCTGCGGTTATTTGCCAATTTAGTTGGTCCTTCACAATTAATCTCTTGGCTACAATTACTTTATTGATCGAATTGTAACCATTTTTTGGCCCTCCGAGCACGGATAAATAAATCGCGCTATAGTAAAATAGTCTACGTAAAATCTAAATTGGTACGTATCCTTGACAAAAAACGGAGTTTTTTTGTGACATCGGAATTTGTTAGTGTTGCGCGCTGTTTGTAAAAATTGGTTATATTCGAAAACAAGCAACTTTTGGTGTATTGTGTTGGTAATACATATCTGGGGAGTTTTCTGGGCATTTGAAATTGACATTTTGCGAATTGCGTGAGCGCAAAAGTTGTTTTGATTCAGTTGGTTACATTCGGTTGGGGGTTCGAAAACCGGCGTTTCGACAATTGGTGTAGTCGACGGAGATTTCGAAAAAGAATAACAACTGAAAATTTTGTGATTTGTGTGTGGTTGCCGTATTGTTTGTGTAAAGAAGTTGTGTTTACTAGCAGATTGATTCTAAATTTGATTATTTTGGTCTTGTGTTTACATTGAATCGTTACCTGATACCTGAACATGCCTAATGCAAATGTTGTGAAGTTGCAACGGCAACGCGCGCTAGTTTTAAAATCTATTAAAAATGTTCTTGAGGCGGCCAAGAAGGCTCGTGATAATGGCGAGTATCGGACGGAGTTTTTTCTCAGGTATGGAGAGC
The DNA here is from genome assembly GCA_951848785.1 of Callosobruchus maculatus. Taxonomy (NCBI): domain Eukaryota; kingdom Metazoa; phylum Arthropoda; class Insecta; order Coleoptera; family Chrysomelidae; genus Callosobruchus; species Callosobruchus maculatus. Next base: position 8,627,121 of record CATOUR010000100.1, read on the forward strand.
TGGATGGGTATGTAACGAGGTTTGAGAATTTGCAATATGAAATAATAGCCTTGGTAGATGAGTCTGCCTTAGAGGAGGAGGAAGCAGTTCATACAATGTTTGATGATATGAGATATTCAATAAGGGGCATTCATAAAGATCTCTCTGATGAGATGATGGCTCGTAGTGAGCATGAAACATCTGCAGTGGTCGTAAGAGAAAATTGTTTGAGGCTTCCCAAAATTGAAATACCGAAGTTTGATGGTGACCTTACAAGGTGGCCTACGTTCATCGACTTATTCAATACTCTTATTCATAGAAATAATTCGCTGTCAAAAATAGAAAAGTTTCAGTTCTTGATTTCTTATTTAGAAAAAGAGGCAGGTCTAATAGTAAGGAATGTGCCCATTACTGAGGATAATTATGAAATAGCCTATAATGCATTAATGAGTCGATATCAGAATGAACGTGTTTTATTGAGCAATTATTGGTTTTCAATTTATAATGCTTCTCCCTCTAGGCATGATTCTGCAGTTGAACTTCGAAAATTGTTGTCAATATTTTCTGAAAATTTGGTGGCTTTAGAGATGAGTAACTTGAACCTATGGGATTTTACCAAATTCAATTTATTGTTGCAGAAATTACCTTCTTCCCTTAAAACGCGATTTGAACTAGAACATAATGGGAATACTGTTCCGGGGTTTGACATGCTTTTTGGATTTGTTGAGAAAACCTGTCGAGCTCTGGAAAATACATCCCTTACTTCCGCATATCAAGGGAGTAATGTGTCTAATGCTAGTGGTGGGTTTAAAAAGAATAATAGTCCTGCTAATCCCAAGGGAAGGCAGACACTTAGTTTTTCGACTGGCACATTAACACAGGAAAAGTGTAATTTTTGCAAGGGTTCACCACATTCGTTGATCAAATGTGATAGATTCTTGCAGGCAGAATGTCGTAAGAGGCATGCCTTTGTCAAGCGGACTAGAATGTGTTTTAATTGTTTGGGAGCTACTCATCTAGTAAATAAATGTAAATCAAAAGAACTTTGTGGGGTTTGTGGTGGAAAACACCATGTACTATTGCATTTTCCGGACACTAAAGTGACAGATTGTGATGTCAGTGGTAGTACCTCTAATGAATCTGAGAGTCATGTTCAAGTCATGGCAAGTAAGTTGTCTGTGCAGCCTAGAATGTTGCTTGCTACTGCACTAGTCTCAATATTGGATTCTGAGGGTAGATCCACCAAATGTCGTGTTTTGTTAGATTCTGCTAGTCAAGCCAATTTTATTAGTGAATCTTGTGTGAGAAGGTTGAATCTTACTCGTAAGGAGTATTCAACCCCTGTTGTTGGCATTAATGGAATGTCATCGAATGTGAGTTCGGGAAAGGTCTCTTGTGTTATCTTTCCCTACAGCAAACCGTATCCTAGCTTCAATTTGGAAGCTATTGTGATACCTCAGATTTGTGAGAAGGTACCCCAAATTCCTGCTGTTGTTCAGAAGTGGAAGTATTTAGAAAATCTTTGCCTCGCAGAGCCTTTGGCTGCACATGATGAAATGGAAATTGATCTGCTTCTAGGGGTAGAAGTATTTGGTGAGATCTTACGTTCCGGTTATGTGAGAGGACAGAATGGTGGGCCACATGCTATTAACACCGTATTTGGGTGGGTGTTAATGGGCAAGTTGGGTGGTGTTTCCACTAATAGTGTGCTGAATTTTCTAACTTCTGTGGGGGAATTGGATTGTACATTGAAAAAGTTTTGGGAAATTGAAAGTATCCCTAAGTGTGTCGCATTGTCTGAAGAGGAACAGCAGGCTGAGGAATTCTTTACGTCATCTTGTTGGCGTATGGACTCAGGAAGATATGTGGTGAAGCTTCCCTTTTCTGAATTCCCCCCAGTTCTGGGTGATTCCTATTCACAGGCTTTACATAGATTTAAGCTGTTGGAAGGACGTTTTCGTCGTGATTCCGTCTTACATGAAGCATATTGTGATTTTATGGCTGACTATTTGGAGCAAGGCCACATGTCTGAAGTTGGGAACCAAGTGGGGTCTAATAGTGAGTATTACATTCCTCATCATGCGGTGGTGAAAAGGAATGCGAATGGTGAAATAAAGCTTCGGACTGTCTTTGATGCTTCAGCTAAAACTACCAATGGAAAGTCCTTGAATGATGTTCTTCTAGCAGGTCCCAAGTTACAAAATGATATCGTCTCAATATTGTTATCTTTCAGGTTGTATTTGTATGTGTTTACCGCGGATATACGGCAAATGTATCGACAGATTTTAGTTGAGGAGTCTCACACTAGTTATCAAACTATTTTGTGGAGACCTAACGGTGACGAGCCTATAAGGAAATATCAGTTGAAGACCGTTACCTATGGAGTAACGTCTAGTCCTTTTCTAGCGATTAGAACGTTGCTGCAACTGTGTAGGGATGAGGGTGAAAGGTTTCCGTTAGCTGTAAATATTTTGGAGAATTTCTGTTATGTTGATGACGCCATTGGAGTAGCAAACTCCAAGGAAATTGCCTTGGATACTCAAAACCAGTTGATTGAATTATTGGCGTTGGGAAAGTTTGAACTGAGGAAATGGGCAAGTAATTGTTCTGAAGTACTTGCTCAGGTACCTGAGGTTCATCAGCAGCCACTTGTATTTGATAAGGATTCTCTTGGAATAAAAGTGTTGGGTTTGCAGTGGTGTCCCACTACGGATTGTTTTTCTTATTCTGTACATCCTCAGATACGGTCCTGTACAAAGAGGAATATTTTGTCAGAAATAGCAAGACTGTATGATCCTCTAGGATTCTTAGCTCCAGTAATCATTGTTCCCAAGCAAATACTTCAGCAATTGTGGGCTTTAGGGATAGGTTGGGATGATGAGCCACCGCTGGAAGTTGCAAACCAGTGGAAAACTTTTGTGGCTGAGTTACCTGAGCTATCTTCGTTGAAAATTCCTAGACATATACTTCATATAGAGGCAAAGTTTACAGAAATTCATGCTTTTTGCGATGCTTCGGAGAAGTCGTATGCAGCTGTAGTTTATCTGAGACAGGTTTCCACGGAGAACAGTATTTCTGTACATTTGGTGTGTGCCAAAACTCGAGTGGCGCCTTTGAAAAGACTGTCGATTCCACGATTGGAATTGTGTGCAGCCTTATTAGCCGCAGAGCTGATTGATTGTGTATCCCATATAATGGTAACACAGAAAATAGATAATGTTTGTGCTTGGACGGATTCGAAGGTAGTTGTGACGTGGGTCAAATCTTCTCCGCATAGGTGGCGGAGCTTTGTAGCCAATCGTGTAGCTATAATCCAGGAGAAGGTAGCTCCTGATTCATGGTATCATGTGGTTGGGAAAGAGAATCCTAGTGACTGTGCTTCTAGGGGGACTTTTCCTCGGCAATTTCTAGAACAACCCTTGTGGTGGGAGGGGCCAACTTGGCTTAAGCTTCCTCGGGATGATTGGCCTGTAACTTGTGTAGGTGAGCCTTCCTGTACAGATGTACAAGAAGAAGCAAAGGTTGTTTGTATTACTATTCACGGCTCTAGTATTGTTTCAGAATTGTTGAATAGATATTCTTCCTTACGCAAAATTGAGCGTGTTGTTGCTTATTGTTTGAGATTTCGTAAAAATTGTTTGTGTCGAAAAAGGGGTTACCCGCGTGAGATAGGTAATTTATCCGAGGCTGAATTGTATGAGGCTATGGTGGTTCTGGTCAAAGACGTGCAAAGAGTTGAATTGGATAATGAACTGCGGAAAGTTCGTCGAGCGGAGGTCTGTCCCAAAGCTATACAGAAGTTAGCTCCTTTCATTGATTCCCAGGGTGTCCTGAGGGTGGGCGGTCGCTTGAGACAGTCTAGTCTAAGCTATGATCGGAAGCATCCAATTCTGCTCCCTAGGAAGCATCGATTGACTTATCTCATTATCCAAAGTGTGCACAATAGGAGTTGTCATCCTGGACCACAAACTTTGCATTATCTGTTAAGGCAGAGATATTGGATACTATCTGCCAAACGGGCTATAGCTTCAGTGTTATCTCGTTGCATAAAATGCTTTAGAGTTAAGCCTCCTCCAGTGGTCCCCATAATGAGTGATTTACCTTCCGTTAGAATTTCGGAAGTCAAACCTTTTTCCCATAGTGGCGTAGACCTTTTTGGTCCTTTGAGGATGTCTTTAGGTAAAAGACGAGGCATTAGTTCTCAAAAGGTGTATGTGTGTCTTTTCGTGTGTATGGCTACTAAAGCAATACATTTAGAAGTTGTGTCAGATCTAACTAGTGAAGCTGTTCTTGCAGCACTTAGGCGTTTTATAGGGCGGCGAGGACGTTGCAGTGATATTTATAGTGATCAAGGTACGAATTTTGTTGGTGCTTATAAAACTTTACAGTTATTGGGTGCTAAAGCTTCTGAAGCTTTGCAAATTAAGTGGCATTTTAATCCTCCAGCTAGTCCTTCCTTTGGAGGTATATGGGAGTCCGGAGTGAAATCTGTGAAAACTCACTTGCGGCGGGTGATAGGTGCGCAAGTGTTGACTTATGAGGAATTGAGCACCACTTTAATCCAAATTGAGGCAATGTTAAATTCGAGACCCTTGTGTAGTTTGAGTTCTGATCCTAACGATGTAGGCAGCTTGACTCCGGGTCATTTCTTGACATTAGAGCCCCTGAATGCTCCGCCTGACGAAGATTTGTTGTGTGTGAAACATAGTCGGTTGAACAGGTGGCAGTTAGTGCAACAGATGCAGCAACATTTTTGGCGGCGCTGGCATATGGAGTACCTCCACACCCTTCAGCAACGACATAAGTGGAATACACCACATAATCCTCCCTCGGTCGGCCAGTTGGTTCTTCTCAAGGATGAAAATACCCGTCCTTTACAGTGGCCATTAGGCAGGATTATTAAGTTATATCCCGGTACGGGAAACATTTCGAGAGTCGCCCAAGTTAAGACGAGTAAAGGGCTGTTAGACCGTCGTTTATTGAAACTGTGCCCTTTGCCGGCACAATAGGCCATGATTTGCTTGTATATGATAATTTTTTTTTTTTTTCGTGTTGTGTTATGGGTGGGATAATTCCACTAATTTTCTTTGTGGGTAATATAGGAATTACTATGATTGGAAAAAATATTTTTTTTTTATATTTTTTGGTGGGCGGAAAATGGTTACGATTGGTATTTACCATTTAAATAATTTTGTATATTCGAATCTCCCGCGTTTTGACTTGCGAGTTTGAAGTCTGACGGTTGACGCGGAAGAAAGAGAGAGTCGTACTTCAACTACCGAGGTGAACGGACGTGTGCGTGATATCCGTCACCCCGTGTGTAGCGGGTACCTCCAATAAGGGCGACCACAGCATTACATCGCTCAGCTAACTAGGAATCTGGATAGAGCAACGCAGTACCCAGCTGGGGAAGACATCCGACGCCAACCAACAAGGGGTGAGTCAACCGATGCATGATTAACCTTCAATTCTCGTGAGTCATCTGCGGTTATTTGCCAATTTAGTTGGTCCTTCACAATTAATCTCTTGGCTACAATTACTTTATTGATCGAATTGTAACCACTTAGCCTCGGAGCTTTGAAGTGGGTGGAGGTGAACCGCTTGAATTCTCAATTCGCTAGCGATCGGGTACTAGCATAATGTTTCGCCTCGTGTAAATACGGGACCAATCTGCTGTGCGACGCTGTTATTTTTTAACCATCCCGATATATATAGCCGCCGTTTATCTTGCTCTTGTACTGCATGTGGGCCAATTTTTTTAAGATTTGTCGAGATACCGTACTATCCGGGAGCAAGCGAGGAAAGTTATACTCAGGGTGGAGCAGCATAGTTCCCCTTCTCGTTTTGACTAAATTCGGTATCTTTTAGCGACGATTTTTCAACAGTCTTTGCGCCCAAGAATAGCGGCGAAACCGGTCGCAACTTAATTGAAAATTGTTTGTTTTTTTTTTTGTAGATAACACAAACAATACTGTCATCCGTGCTTCTGGGCAGTTTATGAGAAATTTGAGCTTATAAGTTCGATTTTTCACGTCATTTCCGTTAAAAAATTGTTAATAGGTTACGTTTAAAACGGATGCTGTTTTTTATACATGTTTTTGGGAGGCACAACTATGACATGTATCAGTGTTATCCGTTTTTATTTAAATTTAACCGCATTTTTCAACACCTGTAGGAGGTGACATTATTGAACGTTGTATCCTTTCAGAAGGCATTCAATAATGTAGGACGTAGAAACCGGGAGCAGTCAGGTATCAGCATCAACATGCTACTGAAGGGCGTCTTGGGTATCAAGAGTAGGACGGGAATCACCATTTTTGGCGAGTGGTTAGATTTCCGTTTCTCAAACATCTTAGAGGAGCAGTAAAGAAGCGTCATCATTAGAGCAAAAAAAAGGTTTTGTGGCTCCTACCCGCTATGAAAAAACCTATCTAGGGGGCACCTGCTGAATATTCGAAATATTCAAAACGTGTTTTTGTCTACATACTTCCCAAGCACCTGGGGGGCTTGAGCTCGATATATTTTTTCGATGGATATTATCCATCCTTTGATATCAAAAAATAAACTACATCAAATATAGAATAACCAAACGATATGAATATAATGTTGCATGTTTTAATTGTGTTTATTTTTTACATTATCAAAGAACTAAACTCAAAAAATATTCATTATACCCTGCTTGGGTGTAAACAGGGCCATTCTTAGCCCCTCAGCTGCCTTTGTGCAAATATAAAAATGCCGCCCGATCGCGAAAATTTTCGATTTCAAGATAATACCGCTTTTCGGGCATTTTCTGATATTCGTGGGTCTGTCTGTCTGTCGTTTTAGGGGTTCCTGATCATTTTCTACTATTTCTGGGTGGGGGTGAAATTGGGGTGGTTAGAGGATGGGAGTCTGAACTGAAAATTTTGTTGTATTCGTCCGCTATGTTATCTTTTGACCTGTAAAGGAACACACTTGATGCTATGGGAAAATAATAAACTGGTAATGTGTGTGTGTGTGAGGTTCTGAGTCAATCAACTTGACTTCATTTTTTACCGAAACGTTATCTATTGAACAAAATTAATATTTTAACCTTATATATAATTCAACAAGCCACATTGCAACTTGTAACAAAACGTAACATTTTAAACAAAACAATACCCAACATAAAATATGAACAAAACACAAAACACAAAAATTAATATTACACTCATCACTTACTGTAATAACAAATATAAATAGAAAACAAATGAAATGAAACAAAAGGAAACTGGTGCATTTTATATTTTATGTAATCATGAATCATGTATAGTCAGGTCACAATGGAAGACAAACCTATTTCTTTTTACCTGAGAACTATTTGTCCAGCTTTCATTCTTGCGTATTCGTCTATAAGTTGGTTGTGATCTAAATTTATCTAAATTTTCAGAGATTTCATTTTCAATTGATATTATACCCAGATTTTTAAGCCGCTATTTTATTTGCTCCCTATCGAAACAACAAATATTTTTGCCGGATACACTAAACAACCCGCCGCGTGGCGGGCGCCTTGAGACGGATTTTTCAAGAAACGGAAAATATATTCCTATATTTCTGTAAATTTAGCGAATCGCAAGACAAAAAACAAACGGTCGGCAAGAATTACTAAAGTATAGAGTATAGACACACCATGGAGGTTTTATGTTTGAAACCTAAGTTCGGTAGGCTTCTTACATTTTGAAATTTTTAAATAAAACTCAATTAGTTTTATTTTTATAATCAAAATTTTTCTATATCTGCAGACGGCTTGCGGCCGCCTCTTTGTTCGGCGGCCTTTGTGCTGGCACAACGTGCACACGTGGTGCACACCCCTAAGAATGGCCTGGGTGTAAAGGTGAAACATAAAAATTATTTCTTCTCTGAACTTTGAGCAAAAACTGTATGCAACATAATACTCGTATGTGTACATGAATTCAACTGTTCCAGAATTTTCTTATTTTCATCAACACCAAAACAAGGAAATTTGGCATAAACTGCAAATTGGTACGTCAAGCTTTTCAACGATGTATCACTAGTTAGTAGTACTATTAGTAGTAATTGTTAATATTGTTTATTTGTCAATTATTTTATGAGCAACACTTAGAACTTATATAGTGGATAACTAGAAACCCTAAAATTTTTGTTTAAATTTGCTTTGATCCCTTGAACATAATTTACCAAATAATTAACCATCTCCAAACTTTGTTGAGACGGTTTCTTTTAAGCTCGAAGCCTAGTACCTAATTGTAGCATAAAGAATTCAACAGTTTAGAAATATATAAATCACAAAGATATTTTGTAACTTTCGGAGACGGGGTCGGGCCCCCCTTCTGGCTACGTGCCTATCTCAAAGATAATTTTATATAATTTCGTATCTTCAAAATCTTTCTTGATTAAATCGTACCCTATAAAGCTATACAAGGAGATTAAATCAAACTCAAATAACATACGTATTTTCCACGGTTAACACTAGCTTCTTCTTCATTTTGACCTCTAAAACTAATTTCATGCTTCCTCCAAGAAGCATGTGTTACATCAACTAACCTCTTAACAATTCTCTGATTTTTTCGACCCAATCCGTTATGCTTCCTGTGATCTGCCCTTAGTTAGTGGTTCAAGGCACGCTCTGTCCACAATGTTCCAAAACGTTTTTTTTTAAAAACCGCTTCCATGTGACTCTTACCGTTACAATATGTCTTTTCGTCATTTTATGCAGGTTGTTTAAGTCGAAAAATCCTCAAGTATTTCACAAACTTTCTTCCAGGATCGAAAAAAAGCAGTAGAACAATTTTCCAAGTTTTCCACAAACTGTTAACCGCTCATGCGTGTTATACACATCGATGTTAAAATGCCTTTTATAGGTCTTTATGTCTTTAGTAATGTCAATAGTTGGAGTAGGTCGACAAGCTTTTAAAATCGACTGTTTTTCTCCAAATGATCACATGGAAAAAATTACTTTTAATATAACATAATATTAATATGTATTACAATTGCTCGCAAATAAAAACAAACTGATAATTACAACGCAGAAGAAAATTGCGATTTATTAACCACATCTGAGTGGAAGCAATGCCACCATCGCTTCCATGACCGCGTGCCCCTGATATAATACTACTTTAGAGTCAAGGGTGATGTGATGCTTTTATGTGGTTTTTGATTATAGTAACTGATACGCGAAATCAAATTTAATTGTGATTGTCATGGAAAAAACTAGTGCTTATTCTAAGTAGTAAAAATTGTTTTCAGGATTGCCGCCACATGCCGCTCACTTGTTATCAGCTCGTCCGTGTCCCAGGACGAATCCCGAAAACTTTGGGGGATGATTTCTGGCACCGACTTACGATATAATATGATTAAATTATAGGTTTATTCTTAATAGCAAAAAAGTTGAAATTCCCTTAATTAGATCGCGAATTGGTTAATATGTGGGTCTCTTTATCATCTTCGTACCGTACAAGCAATACATCATATGATATTTGCTGTAAACAATCGACAAAAACATTCAAAATACCCGTTAGCGTAATCCGACCTTCTCCGTTTTTGCAAGAAATTTCCGAAAGTGAAAGTGGACCACACAGGTTTCAGTTATCTTTACAACCAAACATCAAACGTTGATTTCTCTGAAACAAATGCGAATTTCAGAATAATTCCTTTTGATTTCGGCTTCACGTTCCGAAACCTAAGTGCGATTTCTTTTTTCGCGATTCGTCCTAGGACACGATGTATAATTAAAATTTTATAGCCAAATCCGCACTGCTAGTATTTTGTGCTGCCCTGTCACTAACAACTTGGCAACAGTGTCACGCGACCAAGGTAAATTGTAAATTCCTCCAATTTTTCAACACAACTTTGGAAAAGCAAAATTTATTTGTGTTGTTCCGGGTATATTAGGGGTTGTTTTTGTGATTTTCGAGAAAAATGGAAATCGCAAATGCAGTAGGTACAACCCCCGGTGTTGTAAGGAATCCAAGAATTATGGAAGGTGTAGGTGCAAGAGTTATTAGAGGGCCAGATTGGAAATGGGGTAAACAGGTGAGGTTAAGTTATCCATTTGTTTTTAAATTGTTTTTAACAAGCTTTCACATAATTGTTGATAAATTTTGATCATTCGTCGCATATCTAGAATCGAATGCCTGATGGTGCTTCTTGATATTGTTCATGCCATTATCAGGTAGAGCAGAAACAATTGTTTTTACACACAGGAAACTGTCTATACACATCTTGTGAGCTATAGATTAATATATTATTAATTTATGAAATGAATGATACCACCTGTGAACACTGTACTGAGATCTGTCAGATCTTCTTTATTACACCTCACAACAGTCCACCTCTATGTTGGCTATATGCGTTTGTTACGTATACTGATCTGTTACCAATTTTTTTTATTCTTTTGTCACTAGGAAAAGTGTAAACTATTTTGAATGCTCCTTATGATTAAGTATCTACCTGTTGCAGTAAAGAGTAATATTACAATTATATTGCTTGAAAGTAGAGCTATATGTATTCAAATGATCAAGTAGTCTGTAAGATAAATAACTATAAGAAAAGCAATTTTTTATTTGGGTTAAATAATTAAATAACCATTCAAATCTCTGGTAATAGTATGGGAACAGATATGAGAATATAAGAAACGGTCCTAGAGTTATTAATATGAGTTACAAATAGTTGTGCAAAGGCTTCTTGAGCAAGTAATGTTATAAACAGCAAAATTGACAACGAATTTGAATAGCTTGAATTCAAATTCGTTGAAAATCAACAAATGTTTTAATAATGTAACAATTATCTTTGAAACTTGTTTGAGAGAATCTAAAACAGTTCTGCTCAAAGGTCTTGTCTGTCCAATAATTACAAAAATAATTGAGCATCAATCAAGAAGAAATGTTCGATAAGTCTTTATTAATAAAAATTATGAGATTATTAAAAGACAAGTTCAAACTGTGAAATGTATACTTGACAGAAAGGAATGCCCAAAAAAAATAATCGTTATAACTTATTAGCAACTAGTTAGTTATTTGATTGGACAGAAGTTCCTTGCAGATTTCATATTAATGATACCTGATACTAATTGATGCATTCTTAGGATGGTGGTGAAGGCCATGTTGGTACTGTTCGTAACTTTGAATCACCAAATGAAGTAGTGGTAGTGTGGGATAATGGAACAGCTGCTAATTATCGCTGCTCTGGACAATATGATCTGAGAATCCTAGACAGTGCTCCAACTGGTGTGAAACATGAGGGCACAATGTGTGATACATGCAGGTAGGTATTAGAAAATGTGATTGAACGGTGCAAAGACTAGCTAGACCCAAAGGCCACATCGCTTGTAGTATGAAAATCTCTCATGCCATGGTTTACATTTTTAAATGAAAAATAAACTGAAAAATACTTGTTTCTCAAGAAAACTCATTCATGAAAGTGTTTAGTAGATGAAAGCTAGATTCCCTACCTGAGTGTTTACTATTGGCTTCTAATTAACAATGCTGTTCCTAGAGTGGCGCTAGAAACAGTAACAAAGCCAGAAGATAAGGGTAATGGCCACAGCTGTCCATGCAGTTAACACCAAAGAAAAAAATACTAGAATATTATGTCTTTGATCTGATGGGTAGAGGTTACATACATTTTTTGATGATAAGGAATATACCACATATTATTAAAAAACTGAGAATGTGTTTATTGACTGCCTAGGAATTCTATTTGTTACAATATTAATGTCCTGTAGGTGCTTAGATGCTTGGCAAATGACAGCTGTATGAACAAATGTTGATTTCCTGTCTTTATCTAGTCACTAAGTGATGGGTCCAAGGGGATGTCATCAATATAAGTAGGTGATTCAGACCAAATATCTCATGGGTCATACAAAATTCATGTTTTTGCATCTGTTGTTGATAGACAGCAGCCTTGTATTATATTGTTGGTGTACAAGAAGAGTGACACAACCCAAAAATCCATGCTTTTGAGTTAAATACACAGACCAGTCAACTTTTAACACAAGAAAAGTGACCCTTTATTTGGAATTGAGTAGCATTTAGCTACCTCCTTACTAGGGCATCTGAGAAGTTCTTTACCAAGTAATCAGCCAGAAGTATTGTATCAGTATCAACAATACTTCTGAAAGGCAAGACATGACTTGTCCCCAGGATTTTGGTCCTGGCAGACCATTCTACTAGCTGGCCTGATATCGCCTCTGTAAATGGTCTTACCTAACCATTATGTTATTGCTAGTAGATGCACTCACCAGTGTCTTGAGACATTCTAATACACAACCCGTTAGTTTTAAGCAGTTGATAATAAGCAGTGCCTATCTACTACTATGTAGATTTCTTTGTCTGCTAGACGTGTCGTCTCAATATCGTCATGTACGTGTCGTTCCGTCGACACTATTTTATACAGCAACCAAGGCTACATCAGAAAGTATCGTCAGATCATCACTGATTATTGGCGATGGTTACTTTGTCTTACTTTATGCCTCTCCAATAGTCAATGCTGATTTGACGATATCTTCGGGTGCAGTCGTAGTTACTAGATAAAATAGTTTGGACGTTAATTACCTTATAGGATAAATATTTATGAGATAATGTTGTGTAGCATTAATTTGAGTAAGGGTGATAAAAGATACTAATTCAAAATAAATTAATCATGTATTTCACAGTAAAGACAGGATACAAAAATAATGATCATAGCTTTGCTAGCCATATCCATATAATAAGAGGCTACAATCTAATAAATCCACAATACCTGAGAAAACACTGGACACTATACCTATACCTATTATTATTTATGGTGGAATCCTGTAATCCACACATACAGACACTGCACACACAGCACATAAGGTTAAAATCTCCGTCCCCATGTCACAGCTTCATCGTAGAAAACACAAGTAGAAAATGGCGAAATTGCCAATTTGTGTCTGGTGATGATCAGGATCGAGATCAGCGGTTCGGCTGTAATCGGATCGGGGCGGATTACATGCGATTCATTCATTGGTCTGTACCTTACATAAGTTGTGCAGTGATTCATCATTGAACTAAAGCGCGGTTAATACAAAATTACCTCATGCAAGTTTAAAATGTATCAAAAGCCAATCAACGGAATAATTAGCCACAATTTTGTCGTATCTGCTTTATTTGGGATATACCTACGTTACCTGAAGTCGACTATATTTTTGGATAATAATTTAGATATTCTATATCTATCTAATTAATTAATATTTTTTAGTACTTATGCGAGCATAGAGATTTTTTCATAAATATATAAGGAAGGAATAAGAAAAGAGAAATCATTAAGTTTTGAGATACATTTTCTCCCACCTTTATCCATTACATTTTGACGTGATAACGACGTCAAGAGACAAACGTTTGTGTGACGTCATTAAAAATGACGTTAGTGCGACGTCATTCATTCGGCATATGACGAACGTGACCAAAATTCACCACAATCCGACGTCATAATGACGTACGTCTCCTTGCTGGGTAGATAGTGAACCATATTCTCGAATGGAAAACAGCCAGTACTATACTGAAAAACATCTATGTCCGCAGGCAACAACCCATCTTCGGTATCCGCTGGAAGTGCGCTGAATGCGGCAACTACGACCTCTGTTCCGTTTGCTACCACGGCGACAAGCACCACTTGCGTCACCGCTTCTACCGCATCACCACTCCGGGGAGTGAGCGAGTTTACCTGGAGCCGCGCCGGAAGACGAAGAAGATCGCCATTCGCGGCATCTTTCCGGGCGCCAGGGTGGTCCGGGGCGTGGATTGGCAGTGGGAAGACCAGGATGGAGGAATCGGCAGAAGGGGGAAGGTCCAGGAGATTCAGGATTGGTCGGCGGCTAGCCCTAGGTATGGATGCTTTCCTCAATAAAGAACTGACAAAAAAGCAAAATGTGAAGGTTGTTCGAAATTGTTTGGCCTATTAGAACTTTTTCCTAATGTTGAAGAAGTACAAGTAGCTAGCATAGGTCAGTGCAAACTACGAGAGCTACCAGACAACTGATTCTCAGATGCTTGGTAGCTTAGGAAAAAATGCCAATAGACGACGTCCTAAGAACCCGAACAACACTCCAAAGCCACATATGGTGGAAGATAAACTTTACTGACGCTCGGCCACTTTCGTGACCTTTATCAAACTACAATGTTTTGTTTAGCATTTTTACAACTTTTACATCCACTCTGTATCCATATTTGACTTTATGGTTTCCAGATCTGCGGCCTATATCGTGTGGGACAATGGCTCAAAAAACTTGTATAGAGTTGGTTTCGAAGGTATGGCTGATTTGAAAGTAGTAAATGATGCCAAGGGTTTGAACGTCTATAGAGAACACTTACCCTGCTTGGGAGAGCAAGGACCAGGAAGGTCTGCACCTCCTGGCTTGAAAATAGGAGATCAGGTACAGTTGTTTTTTATTTGTAGCTTAACTATGTCCAACATCATTTGGTTGATCAAACATAAAGTGGTTAAATATTACTTGTGTCATTTGGACAACATTGTAATATTATTCTTCAAGTTCGAATATCAAAAAAAACCATGTACTATATTTACCTATTGATATTTGTTGGCAATATTGAGTAACCTTTATAGCCTTGCCTAACTATACACCGCATTTCAGTGAAATAGATGGATAGTTCCACCGTGAATTATTTTAAACAAGAGACGTATGGTTACGTACTTTACCGGTTGTAACATTCACTCCCTAGCCCCAACGGTCAGCCCTTCAGCATTTTTAAATGGAATGTCCTGTATATTTCTTCAAAATTGGATGCGCTTGTATTGCTAGATTTCAAAAATGTATAATACTTTAGGTGTAAGAGGAATCGTTTTGGAGCTATAATTAATAACAGAAACGATTGATCACAGTTAAAATGCCTGTACTTAGTGTGCTTTTTATTTGACGTTCATTAAATGCAGTGTCAAATGGCTGTTTAGATTGAAGCAGAGATCAAAATGTTCTTCAAGAATATCTTAGATAAAACTGGTATTGTAGAAGCCAGATATACATATATGAGTTGTTTACATTTTTTCAGGTCTCAATCAGTGTCGAAACTTCTATAGTGCAGTTACGTTATTATGTAGACCAATTTGCAAAAGATAAAAACAAAATAAATTGATCTATTTATTGTATATTAACATCTGATTATACACAGACATATACAATTTTGACTACACTAATGACCGTATAACAGCGCAGCAAAAAATGCCGAAAGGCAAAACGGTCATTTGACCCGTCGGGTGTCTTGTGAAGGATTGAGGGGTCCTTTGTAGTGTAGGCACTCGATAGGAGCACAAAAAATGTAAATAGCTCTTATATTTCTGACGTGTACGATAGCTGTATGCACATAGGTTTTATTAATATGTAAACTACATTGCATACAGACATACCAATTTAGAGAAGTGTTCTTCAAATTCTTCCATATCACCAACACCTTTGTGCAAAAGACATTTATTTGTACACCCCCTATCAGAAGACGCATTTAATTTTAAGAAGAGCAAACCAAGTTTTTCCATTTCGTATATTTCTCGTGCCTGCTCTTCAAATATTATTATTATTTATAATGAATTTGTTTATTAATTACCATTCGGTATGTGTGCTCGAAGAGTTTATTAATACAACTGTAAGAGATTTGTTATAATACATTTTTTAAAAATGCCTAAGGCCAGAAATTACCTGTTACCTGTTACCAACTATATAGCACTAGAGCCTGGACACATGGAGACTACAGACATTCAGCTTGAATAGTTACGAGAAGAACGACGATTGTGCATGATAGTTTGGTTTCGGCTGTCACGTTGATATAGCACACTGGTAGAAATTGGGATATCTTGGATTTGAATCCTATGAGACTTTTTTTTTCTTCAAGTGAATTTTTGTTTCTATAGGCTCATTGTAATTCGTTAACACAATTAAATTGAATTGAACAAAAATTATGCTCATGCGGACCACTACTCATCCGATACAATTCATCATTAATGTATTATTATTTACATATCTATAGATAGACTTATAAGGTATTCTTTTTAGGTGAATGTTGATTTGGAACTGGAAATTGTGCAGTCGTTACAACATGGTCACGGAGGTTGGACAGATGGCATGTTTGAATGTTTAAACAGCATTGGAACAGTCGTTGGCATCGATGAAGATCATGATATTGTTGTGGCGTACCACAGCGGAAACAGGTAATATTTTTTTATTTCAAACCAATAGTATTGGTGATTATTATGAATATATGAAGCGACAAATGAATTATTTGAAATTCTACCTTCTGGCTGAGAAAGATTTAAAAATGTTCTGCTGAATCAAATCGCTACTGATGTTATATTTAACTTTTAAGAATACGGTGTATATGCGCAAGTAATGCGAGATAAATCAGATAAACAATCACGGCATAGAAGTTATATTTTGAAATATTTTTAGAAATGGGCAATAAAACAAGCAATACTGAAGTTAATCTTTTTATCAGAATAACATACAGGGTTATTCACGTTATTCGACACGGAGCATTATGGCTAAAGTATTTGATAAAAAGAAAATAATAATTTCGGATAGATAGAGACCCATAAAGGCTACATTTTAAAAATACTTTCATGTTATACAGGGTGTCCCAAAAACACAAAATGTATCAAAGTTATGTTTTTTTAAATGGAACACCCCGTATATTATTGCATATTCAGATTCCTTGGTCAATTCTAGTGTGACTTTATGTATCATACATGGGACTTAAAGCGAACCGTTTAGGTGTAAATCACCATTTTCGGTATAAGTAGGTATCAGGAAAAAATTGAATATCGCAGAGATTATAAAATTTTGGAGGCTGTGACTTTGTCGTATTACTAAGCATAAAATGGGTCAGCTTTGATAAAACTGTCAAATTTAAATTACGTTTATGCTTGGAGTAATCGGTCGATTAATTAAGGAAACTTCGATCAGCGATAACCTGATTTTTTCAAATGGGAATGCCTAATTTTTTTTCTACGGTTAAACGTAGAATTTGATAACCTTTCTAATGATAGGTTGTGAATATCAATCTCTGGTAGTTTTCATTTAATTTTAAAATTTCAAACAAATCGGCGTTTTTCAATTTTCCTACCTATAAGCAACGTAGCAGGCCATGAAATATGAACAAAACCCTGTTCAGGTAGAAGAAAACAACTAATTTGGCAGAAAAATACACACGAACTAGACTAAAGGGAGAAGATTTAAAAATTACTCACAGCAAACAAAGTCTAACCAGAAACAACGGCGGTAACATCTCTAAGGTCAAAGAGAAGCTGGAGTATGGCAGTAATAGATATTTTTCACAGTCTACTGGCTACCGCAATTTAATAGAGGTTAAAAATTTCCAAGACAATTAAAAACCCTGATATGAAACAAAAACAACCAGCGACTGTTGCTCCAGCACGCAACTATCAATCATATGTAATGGAGTAAAAAAGTACTAATTTGCGTCGAAGTCGATACCTCTTACTGGAGCCCTTCTATTTTTCAGTATCTATTAGCAATATTGCAAAAAAGGAATACTGACAAATCAGATTTAAATTTTCTGCCATTTAAGTTATGTTTTATAATTTGAACAAATTTCAATTCATTCTTCGTTTTCAGTGATCTTGCTAATAGGTACTGAAGAATTTTCAGAACTCCAGTCAGAGGTACTTTTGACTTGAGTCTTGACAGAATTGCATACTTTTTTATATAATTAAATGTGAAATTTTATTATGAAAATAATAAACTGCTTACAACATTCTCTAGTAGTTTTTATTTTATTTCAAAATTTTTTATGGTTTTGGAAATTGCCAAAACATTGCAGTAGCTAGTAGGCCGTGAAAAAATCCATTTCTGCCATACCTCCAGCTTCCCTTTGACCAAAGATGTTACCGCTTTAAGTTCCATGTATGATACATAAAGTCACACTAGAATTCACCAAGGAATCTGAATATGCAATAACATACGGGGTGTTCCATTTAGAAAAACATAACTTTGATACATTTCGTGTTTTTGGGACACCCTGTATAACATGAAAATATTTTTAAAATGTAGCCTTTATGGGTCTCTATCTATCCGAAATTATTATTTTCTTTTTCATCAAATACTTTAGCCATAATGCTCCGTGTCGAATAACGTGAATAACCCTGTATAGTGTGAACAACAAACGCCTCATTCCTGCAAACTCATTACCCTGTTTTTAGATTCTTATTTCAAATTGCTTAATAGACGCACTGTTCTGGTGAATATTATGTAAGTAAGGGTAGGGGGCACGTGCCAAAAATAAAGCTCCCCTCTCCATTGGAGGGCGAGATATATTTTGGAAGCCTAGGGGGCGGATTACCATCTTCTCTGACAGCCACCCCACCCAGCATTGAAAGCATTGAGTGCTTGTAGGTTTACAACAAGGCTCGTTCTGCAGTGTAGAAATATCTTGAATGATATCTCCGCAAGACATCAGGTGTCACGTATGTGGGTGTTTCGTCATGATGGTAATGGTACGGCGGACGCGCTCGCAAGACGAGGGTGGAGAAATAATTTCATGAGTCCTGAGCCGGCTGAAGGGCTAAAAGCAGGTACCATTACAAAGAAAACGGAGGTGTGATTGCAAAATCAACATCCTATATAATGAAGAGGAATCTGGACATCTACGTCAAGCTAGATAACTTATATTAGGACCTTTGTCCAAGGTGGGGTGGTTCTGTCTGTCACTGGACAGAAGTCAGCTAAGGTTACTTGTGGGGCTGTTATCTGGTCATATAACCCCAAGTGTGCACACTCTGACGACGAGGAGACATTCTCGGCACACGTTCTATGTCGCTGTGACGCCCTTATGTATCACAGGCAGACTATACTAGGTTCAACGGTTTCAAACTTGATTGAACTCATTGATTATCGACCTCTACAAATCGAAAATTTCATGAATTCAGCTGCGTAGCGAGGGGTGTTTTACACTCATCAAAGCTTTTAGGGGGTCGGCAAATATTCAGCAGAGTTGCCACTTCAAGAAAGTTGGCAAATTAAGCAGCATAGCATGGGAAGGGAAAACTTTTGTTTCAGGTTTTCTGGAGAACTAGTCTGCAAATTTCCTTATACCATCTCCTTGATACACAGTTTCGCGGTAAACGAAGCGTTGAACATACTTTTTTTGGCCCTTCATAATTTTTTTAACAGGTAGTCAAACTCACCAGTAACATCAAAGTTCCTTTCATTCTTGACAGTATTTTATTGCTCCTAATTTGTGGTCAAGGAGCTGGTTGAAAAGGAGAACTTAAAGGCAAACAGAAAGTGTTCTAGAAAGGGACAATTTTGTTATAAAAAGTTCGGTTCCCTGCTTTCAACTCAAAAAGTAAGAGTTCAATACCTTTTTGCTCCTCCGAGCTCTAAAAAGTAAAAAAAGTTCATTGTTATGCTTCTCGCGGATGCACTAAAAAAGTCGTATATACTCCGCTGCCCCCTACAAAGGCCCTACGCCCTCCAGTGGAGAGAAAAACTAGCGAATGAAGGTACATCTCCTGATCAGATATTTCTTGTGTAGGTGGACCTTCAATCCTGCCGTACTAACAAAGGTGGCTACTCCAACAAACTCTGCTGGTTTCAACGAAACTCCTCAGCAGCAGTTTGCAGTCGGTGACGTCGTCCAGATCTGCTCTGACATGGAAAGAGTGAAGATGCTGCAAAGAGGTCACGGAGATTGGGCCGATGGAATGGCTGCGGTAGGCTATGCTAGATTTTACATAGAATATTCATTTTTATAACAATTTACACAGGTTCAGTCTCAGAACATTAGAATGTTTACTTTCTTAGCTTCTCCTTTCTGGAAAAATATTCATGGCATCCGGCGAAAATTAGTTTTTTTTCTGATTACAATGTTTCGACATATTTCAACGCCTTCTATTCATTTTGATTGCTATGTCTGTTCAATATGCTGCAGCCAGCTAGTATGTTGAAAAATGGCAAACATTGACCAAAAATACACAAAAATTGAAGTAGGTATAAAAACTCGTAGTTGAGTACAATATATGATGAATAAGTAAGGGTTGTATTCATAGTCGTCTCTCAAGTATGCGCTTGATCGGGACCATCGATAGCTACCGGGCCTTATGGTGCTGCGTGTGACGTCACACGTAGCGCCGCACCGGGCCGCACGTATCTACAGGGATTAATAGAGAAACTCCAGCGCTACGAGCATTTTCTTGATATACTGAGAAAACGGTAAAAAATACAAGAGTAATGTATAGGAATGAATTTACAGAAAATTGAATTTGTGATAAGAGGTGCTAGTTGATATTTATTTAACTAGAGTCGTTCAGAGTTGAGAAGGTCAAAAGTTGGCCCTATTTGCACACAAATTATATGAAATTATCTATTATCCACAAAATTATGTAGACAGTACATTATGTATGACTCGCCGTCACGTATTTTTCTATAAGCTCCTAGAAACAAAAAGTAAATCGAACAGGACCATATTAATGTGTCAGTAGTATAACTTCGTTGTTTTGAAAAAGTTAAATTTAGGTGATCTTTGGGGAAAGATAATTTTTTCAATATGGTATCCAAATTTCAGAGACAATTAAATGCGCCTTTTCTATTTGAGTACATGCCTGGTTAACAAGTGCATTATTAGCTTTATCAATACCACCCATTTCACAAACATTTGTACACATACTACTTACTAAAGAATTGCATTGTACCCAGCTATTACACAAATTACCTTTACCTAATATTTCTTTAATTTTTAAAATATTATTTATCACGAAATCTTACTATATACTATCGCAGACAGATCTTTTTCAATTGTCACAGATGAGATAACTTTGGGCATTTCAGTAATATCTATCTTATAAATAACAATCTTATTTGTACCTTCTATTATTGAAAAATTTTCTATTCCATTTATGTTCTGTTTAAGATTGCATTTTAAATATTCAAAATCCGTTATGACATCTTCTTCACTTCGTTTCTGGATCTTGGCATCTTTTCGTTGATCAATTTCTTGTGTTCGTTCTGCGGGATCTTTTCTTTTCGGAGGCAGGCGTACGTTAAAATATTGCGGCTGATTTTGAAATTTTGTCGGAATAGCATAGTCCGACAATTTAATCTTTGATCGAGGAACTGTTAAAGTCGTACCATCGGGCCTAGCAGTATCAATACGAATTATAGATCTATCTTTGAGTGTTTGATGCATATTACAGACGAATCCTTTATCGTGAAGTTATCTCGATGTATCGCGCGTAACCACTGATTACGTTTCATTACATCTTTTGGAAATTTGAACACAGATATGCGCTCTGTATCTTTATAATTACTACTGCAGAATGGCACACAGCAACTAGACAGCATTTTTGACTAGAGAAATAGAAAATCCATGGGCGTATGCGACGATTACAAACGCGACTGGATGATCGGCCGGCCGCCCGGCGCGGCGCCTCGTGTGACGTAGACGCCGTGGTGGGGATACACCAGCAGGCCCGGTAGCTATCGATGGTCCCGGCTTGATCGTACCTTAGAAGTAACCCTAAAATGCGTCCTTGTGCATCTGTTTCATGGTCAACACTTACGAGGGCAAAGGAAAAGAGTCGGCTACGTGGTCTTATGTCAAATATAAGCGAATTTGTTGCAATGCCTACGTATTTTA
Source organism: Callosobruchus maculatus (assembly GCA_951848785.1). Taxonomy (NCBI): domain Eukaryota; kingdom Metazoa; phylum Arthropoda; class Insecta; order Coleoptera; family Chrysomelidae; genus Callosobruchus; species Callosobruchus maculatus. Next base: position 8,648,717 of record CATOUR010000100.1, read on the forward strand.
ATGTTTTCTGTTTTTGTTTTGTTGTGTTTTTTGCCAATCATTTTTCTTGATGTGACAGAAGCAGTCGGAACTGACAACACGTTACTTCAACATTAACCAACCAAATTTTTCTTTGAGTGCAATGTCATGCCGACATTACGTTACCTGAGGGTCCCTCAAGTGAGCTGTTGAGCTTGAGGGACTCTCAACTGGAGTAATACTCAAGTGTCCACAAATACTAAAGTGTGTCCTTGTGCATCTGTTTCCTAGACAACACTTACCAGAGGAAGAGCGAATACTTTACTTCATAATTAACCTACAATATCAAGTAGCTGTCGAATGACCGTTGAACACAAAACTGTTGTTATTACTCGTTGCAGTGGTGGATTTCATGTATATCTCGGTATGCCACTCGATATTAAGAACAATAAAAGACGCGAAGATGTATTGTATTGTAGACTCATTCTTTACAACTGACAACTTAACAAGACAATTGATTTCAATGGTTGGCAACAACAATACGACTAGATTTAGCTAGGTATCAAAAGTAACTACATAATAAAGCGATGTTGGCACATAAATTCTCAAAACTTTTGTTATTCACAACAATAACCATACTTAAGAGTTACTCAAGTATTAAGGAACTCTCAAGTGTCATCTACGAATGCGGCCCATAGTTGCCACTTGAGTGTGGATAGCAGTGCAGCAACATATTTTTAGTCTACGAAAAAATGAGTTTTTATTCAATAAAAAAGTGGAAAACTAAATAAACACAAGATAAAGTTCACATTCCTTATAGAAAAAATTTAACAACGTGAGAACCTTGATTCTACGCTTAATACAAATTTACGCAGTCACATTCTATCTATACCCGGAATAAAACTCGCTTTTGTTTGATTTCTTAGATGGGAAGTTCAAGAGGTTTGAATGAGCCCTCTTCTAAGTGATTATTTTCAAATTTTGCTTTTACATGGACATAAAAAAACTTGAACATACACTGCTATTATTACAAATTAGATGCAAACAATCCATTTCAGTAATTAAATAGGAATAGTCTTGAGACGACTGTGGGGCTGGAAGCCAGTGGCGTATATAACCACCCGGGACACCCGGGCCCCCCCGAAACCAGCCACGCATTCAGTTTTGACGTCTGGGAAGAGGCTGAAGGAGTTGTCAAAAATATACTACTGAATAAAATTAGCAGCGCCATCAAAATGTAATCTAATAATAAAGCAAATAGGGCAACTTTAACGATAATAGATGTCTGATTAGGAAGTACACCATAGTTTCTTTGCTTCAATTTAGAATTATTATCTATAAAAATAGAAATTTACATTTTTTAATATGCATATGTGTTATATATAATTATTTTTGCTAATATTATTTTATATTTAGGTTAGGATTATAGTACACCAATATTATAACGTATGAGATAAACTTCAATTTTTCCGATGTCTGCCCCCCGAAATCGATTTCTATACACGCCACTGCTGGCAGCAGGTACCATTAGAAGGAAAATAGAAGTGTGGCTGCAAAATTAACACCTTATGAGATGGAGAGGAACCGTCAATCTAGAGGAACTTATTTTAGGACCTCTGTCGTCCGAGGTGGGGCGGTTCTGTCTCTCACTGGACAAACGCCGGCTAAGGTTACTTGTCGGCCTGCTATCTGGCCATAACACCGTCAAACGTCACTTGTAAGTGATGGAGTTGGCAAGCGACCCGACGTGTGCACGCTGTGGCGAAGAGGAAGAGTCCTTGGCACACATTCTTTGTCGCCGTGAAGCCTTTGGTATCACAGGCAGACTATACAGGGTGTTTACGATCTTAATGCCGTTATGTAAAGTACGAATATTACACATCATTGTAATGCTTGTAGCACAAATATAATACGAATATCTCAAATTTGAAGTTTCAAAAAAATCGCAACATTTTCTGATAACACAGAATATGCGGCAACAAGGCTAGAGACAATAACATTTGTTTACATAGTGAATATCTCCAAAAACACCTGACAGAAACTGGGGCGAATACTAGGCAATGTTGTCGGATTGTGATTTTTCAGTCATATTTTTTTAATTTTTTTCTGTTTAACTATGCGTTAACTAGTGAAATGGTACTGAGGTTCAGGTTCGAAACAGAGTTAACATCTCTAGAGGCAATGTAAACAACAAAATGCACAGGTCGCTGACAAGCCAACATGTAACGGAAATTTTGACAGCTTGAGGGCATTACCAGTGGTGTACGACTTTATATTAAAATTGGATGTTCATTAATAGAGTCAATTATTACTGTGATGTTACAAACTGATACAATAAGTTTTATTAGTATTTAGCTATACTTAGAGAGTTACTCTTATTATAATGCTCGGATGGACCTAAAAAAGTAAATTATGTCCCTAGGTCTTTCTTTCACAGGTCTATACACCGCCTATTATGAGTACAAAATAAAGTTCTGTTTTACAACCCCTACCCCCAACCACTCCAAATTCCCCCCACCCAAAAAAAAGTTGAAAATGATCAGGACCCCCTAAAACGCATAAAACCGAAGTTTGAGCTGTTTTTATATTTTTAGTTTTTTTATTATTGTTACGGCGCCCCTGAGACGATTTCTAAAAACCATACGTGTTTTCCACCCTTGCTACGGATTAATATTATGTCAAAATTTCAATAAAATCAATTTAACGATTTTCTCGTTAGACAATACAGAACGATGTAAAGCAATACTCGCATACATGTTATGTATACATCTAAGTCCCGTTTTTGTAAAACGCAAGGCAATGTTCCGATGGACCTAAAAAAAGAAATTATGCCGCTAGGTATTTATTTCACAGGTGAAGGCCAGCCTTTATGAATACAACACATTTTTGAGTTTCATAACCCCCCAACCACCGCACTTTCACCTTTCAGCTGTGATGCATCAAGCCACTTGTTTCGCATCACTATATTCGGGGGAAACATACATAGATGCACATAAACAACCATTATTATGCCTGAAACAGGAGTGAAGTTACTTTTGTTCCAAGTTATCTCCATATTTTATGCTACTGAAAACCAAAACAAATCCTATACTAACTTATGATAAGTGGTCTTCACCGATTCGTCGCTATTGCAGCAAACTGTGCACTTTTTATTTCGTCCCATCATGCAATTATGACAATATTGTTCATAAATAATTTAATTCACACCACAAATAGTCACAAAGTCACTCAAATATACACTAAAACTACAAAAATCTCAAAAATACGCAAGAAACACAACTTGACAACTACAATGACAGCTACATGACAGCTTAAGGGCGACGCCAATTGTAGGTTTCCAGATTTATGACATTAGAAGTTATTGCGACATTCCGCTATGAAATTTACCATTTTTGAGATTTCGTTAAATCAATACAAATTATCTTCACGTAAATCAGTTACATTGCAAGTATATTGGAATGTATAGTTAAATACCCAGTTAAATACTTTGAGGAACATGTGTTCATACTGCGGAAACTGCCAGATTTTGAAGAAACTGGAAGGTCCTTAAGCGGACGAAGAAGAGTGGCAATAGCGCTATAGATGTTGGCTGGCCAATATTCAAGTTAGGCTCCCTCTAGAGATGTTAACTCTGTGGTTCGAAATATCATGATCTATCGTTCCTCCAAATTAATGCACTAAGATCGTAAACATCCTGCATATTAGGTTCAAGAGTCCTTGAACGTGATGGTAGATGGGCAGGACCCAAGGCCATCCTCATCTTTGAGATTAGGGCAGGACTTGGGACCTAGGGCAAAAAGAGGTGCATAAGTGGCCGCTTAGAGTCCTATGCACTGGTGGTTCTGATCACCAAAAAGCCTCTCTCATTCTTTCATCATTCAATTCAATTCAATCATTCAATTAAATAGGCAATACTCGCGATTTGGAAAATATCCCATTCCTTGACTGATTTGTCGTTTCATGTGTACCTGTAGGGCAGTTTGAATAAACACTTTTTTCCGTTATTGTAACATAGACTCTGGGCAAGATCGGCCACGTCCAGCAAATCTACAACGACAACGACCTGAAGGTGGAGGTGTGCAACACCACCTGGACGTACAACCCGTTGGCCGTGACGAAGCTGGCGAGCAAAGAGGGCGCCGGCGGCAAAGCGGTGGCGGCAGCGGCGGCGGCCGCCGCGTCCGTCTCGTCTTCCGGGGAAAGGCTGAGCGCCCTCTTGAAGCGGCTGTTCGAAACGCACGTGTCGGGCGACGCCAACGAGGAATTGGTCAAATCGGCGGCCAACGGGGACGCGCAGCGGTGCGAGGAGGTGCTGAAGCAGGGCGCCACTGCGGCCGCCGCGGCAGCCAGTGGCGGGGCCAACGCTGCTGCTATAGGTTTGTACTTATTTTTTAAACACTCACACCCATATGCACCGTAAGTCAATGGGCCTATACCACATTTTTGGTTTATTGGCTTAAACGAACCCTGACACCACGTAGATGCCATAAATAATTTTACAAAATTTTTCTATCGTATTAATAACCGAAAAAAATGGCTCTAAATATTGAATTTTTTGAATCCATACACTTCCCGCCCAGGTCGTGACGTCACCTGTAGGGAACCAATAAGAGCTCACTGGTACAAAACAATAGCATCCGCTCGTAGTCATCGGACCACGAAAGGACGCTTCTCATTGGTTCCCTACAGGTGACGTCATCATCGGCTATTTCAAATTACAGTACAATTTTCTTTTTAGTGTTATTCTCATTTGGATCAAGTTTTCTGCTAACTTTTTACAGTAAACGGTCCTATGTACAATCCAAAATAATACCGCAGTAAATAAATTGATCAATTTGAGATCACGGTATAGGCCCATTGCGCGATTAATTACGTAAACCTGGATTAGATTACTTGTTTACTATGCACCGCAAACTGGCAATTTTGACACTGTCAATCTTGCGAACACAACCTTGCTATGTATCTACAATCTGGATTAGTTAATCTCTTGACGGTGCATGGCTAGATGCCAAAGATTAGCAAAACGCGATTAGGGAACTAGGATTAGAATCGGCAAACGGTGCATACGGGTGTTAGGGTCGGTTGTATAATGCAAGCTTAAGCTTCGGTTTAAGGTAAGCCGACGTTAAACCACGTCAGTTGCAAAACGTCCGTTGTACAATGCTGGATCAGCCGCCCACTCTAAGCTTAACACGAGCTTACGTAAGCCGAAGCTTACGCGAGCTTAGCTGAGGTTTAAACCTAACTTGATACAAGTGACATGATATGTCAAGGAGGAACCTTCAAATTGCTTGTCACTTTATTAGGTCATATTTTTTGAAAGATTTGTGTCTAATTTAACAAAGAGAGCAAATGAAAGAACAGAGACAGAAACGGTCGTTGCCGAAATTTGACACAAACTGTCATAAGTGCCTAACCAAAAAAGGTAATTTTTCAGATGATTACGTCAGTACGTGTTGCTTCATTGATGCCAACTGTAGTGAATTTCATTATCAACCAGGTTTAACTAAGCCGACGATTGTACAACGGATGTCGACTTTAAGCATGAGCTTAGCTAACTAAGCTTCGGTTTAACAAAGTTCGTGTTAAACCCGCATTTGTGGCAAATAACCATAGCAGTTGACGCCGCTATACAAAATAAAAAAAACCCGCATTTGTAGCGAGCTTCAGCTTCGGCTTAAGGTAAGCCGACGTTGAACCAGTCTGTTGCAAAACGTCCGTTGTACAATGCTGGCTTCGCCGCCCACTCTAAGCTTAACACGAGCTTACGTAAGCCGAAGCTTACGCGAGCTTAGCTGAGGTTTAAACCTAACCTGATACAAGTGACATGATATGTCAAGGACTAACCTTCAAATTGCTTGTCACTTTATTAGGTCATATTTTTTGAAAGATTTGTGTCTAATTTAACAAAGAGAGCAAATGAAAGAACAGACTGAAACGGTCGTTGCCGAAATTTGACACAAACTGTCATAAGTGCCTAACCAAAAAAGGTAATTTTTCAGATGATTACGTCAGTACGTGTTGCTCCATTGATGTCAGCTGTAGTGGATTTCATTATCAATTAGGTTTAACTAAGCCGACGATTGTACAACGGGTGTCGACCTTAAGCCTGAGCTTAGCTAAGCTTAGGTTTAACAAAGCTCGTGCTAAACCCGCATTTGTACAACCGGCCCTTAAGGACGTTCGTTCATGAGAGTTGTTGGTAGTTGACATTAATTTTCAGTTTTAATAAGTTTAATCACATAGGTATCTACCCTAAAAACTTCAACACTTATCGATCATTTCAGAAAGTTATTAACGATCAAAAATAAGAACTTTAAGATGTATATTATTGCATTAAAAAAATTGGGTTGACGTTCGTTTGAATTAGTTATTCATTATTTTAGTCATAATAGTCAAAAATTAAAACTGTTTCGGTAAATAAGAAATCATATTGGAGTCTGATAACAGCGCGGTCTTTTACAAACCCTCCCTCTCTTCACGAATAGCCACAGTGACAGTGACGTAAGTGTGCAGTCGGTTAGGTTAAGTCGCTTGTTTCTATTTTTCTCAGAACCATTGACGTCTAATACTGAGAAACGCGCTGTTGACAAATTGATTATGTAATTGGAGACACAAGTGGATAAAGGTGTCATGTCACAAAATAATTATTCTGAGAAAAATCGATTTAAAGACTTTCGATTGGAACTTTTTTTATGCATCACATTTGGGGCATATAGTTCAAGTATTTTTAAAGCATAGTTATGTATTTTCTTTGTCTGTTTTTTAATTTGGAGACACTTTTATATTTCGTTGGAAAATGGGCTTTGAATATACATGACACCTTTATACATGAAAAAATTGGCATAGCATGTATTAAAAGGATGCTTATTGCAAAAGTTACGCAAAACTTGAAACTAATATAATCACTAATTATTGTTTTTCTTTGGATGCCATTCGTTGGATTCAAAAATTTTTTCATAGAACCATTTATACTTTTTCTTACCTTGACACCTTTATCACCTAAATATCGATGTTATTTATGAAAATGACATAACAAAGGGAATGAAATGGAAGCATATTTCAAGCTTATTGAATGAAAAATACACATGTCTGAAAAAAATGATACATGACACCGTTATCCTCTTGCTTCTTCAAGTGTATTTTCCTCTAGACATCACTGGCTATATATTAGTAAAAAAACGGTTTCAACAACAACACCCTTACACTAAAGCATAACAAAACAGTCTGACATAACCTCAAACTCATGTGTCATGCTGCGAACTCTAGTGAGAAACTTTACTCTTAACAGTGGATAAAGGTGTCATGTTACCTTGACTCCTTTATTCACTGTGAAAAGTAAAAAGTATTGTACATAACACCTTTATCACCTAAATATCGATATTACTTTTGAAAATAACATAACAAAGGGACTTAAAAATACACATTTTTGAAAAAATGTTACATGACACCTTTATCCACTTGTGTCTTCAATTATAATGAAGTTCAAATAAATATTAATTTATATTGACTGATATTTTATATAGAGACCTTATAAATATCTAGTTTATATAAAAATTGATAAATAATTGCAAGATTATTATTATACTTCGCAACTTTTCTAAAGTCTAAGGTTAGAACTCATTTGACCCTAGCGTAGCTTGTTCTAAAGGTATGTTGAAGACCTTTATGTTGACGTTTGACTTTTTGGAATCGATCGAATTGTTTTCGAGAAATTCAGTAAAATCTTTTTGTACCTTCATTTGTTCAGATAGAAAACAAGAGCACACGAAAATCACTTTTTATCGCAATAAGTATTCAAAATTTTGCCCCTTCTTGGCTAAATAATTATATAGGCGATGTTCAAATTCCTGACGGACAGTTGCAAAAACATATTGTGGGATATCATACCAGCTTACCATGACGCGTTGGAAAGTAAACACAATATATTCTAAACCATCTCGTAGAAAAAGATCTGTTGAAGTCAAATCAGGAGATCTAGCAGGCCATTCTATAGGTTCTCTTCGTCCTATCCATTTATTTGTAAATAGCCTCATGAAGTGTAGGGTTTCCATCCTCTTCGATTTCAATTATGGACACCTGGTTTCTCCATGATGATAATGCACCAGCTTGTATTGTATTAGACTTTCGCAGCCATGATCCGATTAACTGCTGGTTCTTGGGCTGTTCGGCCGGCGTCCACACGCTCAGCCGCCTTGCTGTCGGCGCGTTTCGCTGCTTGACGTTTCGCCAACATGAGTGGTCGGCATCCTTAGAAGCTGATGTCAGCTGTTCGGCGTGTTCCGAGAGACCCAGACCGCGTCACAAGGTTGGCACTTATATTCCCCGGACTAGGCGTGGGGGCGGCTGCGCTGTGCACCTTGGATGCCTGTGGAACTCCTGCGCATCCCAGAATGTTAAGGCGGGTGTATACCCGCAGGAGTTCCACAGGAATCTGCGAATATAAGTGCCAACCCTGTGACGCTGACAGCTTCTTGAGGATGCCGACCACTCGTGTTGGCGAAACGTCAAGCAGCGAAGCGCGCCGACGCCGAGGCGACGGAGCGAGTCGACGTCGACCGAATAGCCCAAGAACCAGCAGTTCAATGCAACAGCTTACTGCGTTAAAGCCTGCACCGAATTCCGAACATTTGACCACCGCGGGAATTCTTGCGTACGCTCCCTACAGTTCAGATATCTTGCAACATTGCACTGGTTCCGCATGTGAAAAAGAAGCTAAAAGGGGGGCGGTTTTCTATTGATAAGGGTTCTTGCATGCTCCGATCCCTAGTGATACTTGGCAGAACTGGTTTCAAGAGTGATTTCGGAGCATAGAGAGGTTTATTTGGATTCGTTTGAGAAGTGGCTATACAGATGCATATTAAGGATATCATGGACCGAGCGGGTAACAATCACTAGGGTACTAGAGAGAATGAATACAGAACAGGAACTTTTAACCACAATAAAACGAAGAAAAGCAGCATATTTTGGCCATATTTTTAGAAATAGTAAGTACGAGTTGATACAATTGATCGTTGAGGGAAAGATCAAAGGACGACGAGGGATCGGGCGAAAAAGTTCTCCTGGCTTCGGAACTTACGCCAGTGGTTTAATATCAGAGAGGCCTGCACAATTATTCGTCTAGCCCAAGACAGAGAAGAGTTCCAAATGATGGTCGCCAGTACCATCTCCTCAGCGGAGGAAAGATTGAATACAGAAAAAAAAATGAAACAAATAAACCTGTATCACAAAACTTTCCGAGTATTCCTTGTATCTGATTGTCAGGGAGATTTTTTTGTAAACATGTTTTACTGAAATTTCAGGTCCGGACGTAAACGGGGTATTCGCCGGCCATACCGCCCTCCAGGCCGCCAGCCAAAACGGGCACCTGGAGGTGATCGCCACCCTGCTGCGCCACCACGCGGACGTGGAGATCGAGGACAAGGACGGCGACCGCGCCGCAAATGATGGTCGCCAGTACCATCTCCTCAGCGGAGGAAAGATTGAATACAGAAAAAAAAATGAAACAAATAAACCTGTATCACAAAACTTTCCGAGTATTCCTTGTATCTGATTGTCAGGGAGATTTTTTTGTAAACATGTTTTACTGAAATTTCAGGTCCGGACGTAAACGGGGTATTCGCCGGCCATACCGCCCTCCAGGCCGCCAGCCAAAACGGGCACCTGGAGGTGATCGCCACCCTGCTGCGCCACCACGCGGACGTGGAGATCGAGGACAAGGACGGCGACCGCGCCGTCCATCACGCGGCCTTCGGGGACGAACCGGCCGTCGTGAGGTTATTGGCCCACGCGGGGGCCGACCTCAACGCGCGCAACAAACGCCGCCAGACGGCGCTGCACATCGGCGTCAACAAGGGACACGTCGGCGTCGTCCGGATGCTGTTGGACCTCGGCTGTCATCCGAGCTTACAGGTAAGTGGATGACTTGGGGGTTCTTTGGTGGCGGGTCAACAAATGCTAGGTTCCGTTGGTTGGACGTTGCACGAAACGCTGCTAAACTCCGATTTGTGATATGTCCTAGTGTGCATGTCAATAAAGACTTTTATGTTTGTGACATTACGCGGTGACAACTCGCCCTGCTGCGAGGTAAGCAATGACTGGGTCCTCGAATAACGTATCCTACGTAGACGTAAGGAGCCAAGGATGAATACCTTCTACAAAATGTATCACTTCCGGATTAGCATTAAACGCTACACGACATAGAGGTCTATACTTTCCTTACTACAAATAGAAACAGACGAAAGTTAGGTTCGAACAGCAAAAGAACCTGACGTGCCACTCCACTCCAACAGAATTGCCTAAAAGTAGAAATTCGAGCCTTAGAAGCTCTGAAATCAAACTTGGTCGATAATGGGTCATAAGTAAACACTATTTTGAGCAGAGGCAACTTTAAACCATTGACCAGAAATTTAACCCTTTCGATAGAAAAATCTGTTACGACTTCTGGCGACGATTTTATTAGAAAATCTCTTCTAGCCCACGATTCACGTACCTATTCTACGGCCTTCTAAAGATTCCTAAACAGATTCCATTGCTCCTTATAGTAAGTACTGTCGGCACTACGACATCTTTTTTCTTGTTGTTAATTTCGTGTATATCAAGTGTTAAGTGTTTATGAATATATGACGTTTTTAATTATTTTAGATAATTAATATCATATTCTGTTTATTTAACATCGTGAGTGCAATTCTCGCTCTAATCCTAGCCGATATGTCTATGACACTTCCGTAATTTGGCGTCATGGAACATTTCTTACTTACTTAAACTCAGTTCACGTCAAGACAAAATTTATAGGCGAATTGGAATAGGATGGATGTCTTCCTTTTTTGCAAGTTTTGGTTTCTCGTCGATGCACGTTTGGAACATTCGGTTCACAGCAAGCCTACACATATGGATACCTATCCTAACGGTTTGTCACACCATCATACAGCACAGAAATAGTCAGTAATTGTCTCAGAGTAACAACTGAACATAGAGGTAGTAAACAACTAATTCTAATAGGCCGACATCTTTTCTTACGTTGTCATATTGACCACCAGATACGGCAATCATAATTATTTACTATCGTCTTAATTGTATAGTATTCAGAAATATTCCATTCTACGTTAAAAAAGACGGTATTTTGATGGTTCAGGAATGATTACAGCAAAATCAAGATATGGTGAAATCTACTGCGTTACTGCATATTTCTTCATCATAAACGGAAATTCTGAAGTCTTGCATAATTTTGAGGAGCGGGCAACGCCGCATGCAAATTGTTTACGGTAGATGCTCGACGTGTGCTCGACTGTCAAACGTTTGTTTTGTTTGTGCGTGTTTTATGCTTGGTCATGGCCGACTCTACACTAGGCCGGAGCCTTAGATGTGGCAACGTGGCTTAGCTGTCAAATAGTGGCCCTATAGTTTCAGAATAATTATTCGATTTTATATGTATTAGAGTTCATCTCGGTTAATAAATTAAGAAAAATACTTTTTAGAACTACTACTACTAATACCACTGAAATCTGATGTCTGTTTCATCACAGTCAGACACTACAAAATAAAAATAAACGCAACCTGTTTCCTGCTGCCACTTCCACTTCCACTTAAATGAACACTCAATTTACTTTGTAAATTGTCACTTGAGCTAGAAAAATTCACTATTAGGTCACTGTGAAGCCATTCTTGCTGGTCTTGAATTCCCTTTCACTATCAAATCCTTTCGTAGGTATGCCCCAGGCCATGCCCAGATGAGTTCTATTAACTGTATTTTTCTGTGATATTTGGGAGGTCCAGAAAACATTATAGGTACCACATTGTGCTTTAAAATAGGTCTTATCCTTTGAAATGTTTGTAAACTATTGTCTTTATCCTTATAAATATAACCAGCCCTTCCGAGGAATACCTTTCACCCACTTCTGTTTATGTCCCTTATTGGACGCACAATTGCTAGTGCAACGTGGTACTACACACTTTGCAGGCATCTTTTTATCTTTATAGTTTCATTTGTGCAGGTAAATCAGTAGAAACCCATTAAAAATCACCTTGCAACGTTCTTTTTAATCTGGAATAAGGTTATGTTGGGCCATGGTTTGGTAGTCCTCTACCCATGCCTCAACTGGGCTGCAACCTGGTACTACACGCTTTGCAGGCATCTTTTTATCTTTATAGTTTCGTTTGTGCAGGTAAATAAGTAGAAACCCATTCAAAATCACCTTGCAACGTTCTTTTTAAGCTGGAATAAGGTGATGTTGGGCCATGGTTTGGTAGTCCTCTACTGGGCTGCAACCTGGTACTACACGCTTTGCAGGCATCTTGTTATCTTTATAGTTTCATTTGTGCAGGTAAATCAGTAGAAACACATTAATAATCACCTTCCAACCATATTTTCTGCACCTGGAAGAATACACATGACATAACAACAAATGCAAACTCGGCCCCCAGATTCAGTGTTGCCATATTTCATGCTCCGGCCTAGTGAGTACAGTCGGCCATGGTTTGGTCAGTAAAATACGTTCGCTATTTGTTGGTAACTGTAGTGCAGCTTTACGGACTTGCTGTGCTATATTCCACTGTAGTTTATCAGTTTTTCGAGATGGAACACAAAAAGTGCAATGTTTGTAACATGGGTTACATTGGAAGAATATTCAGGTTAGTTGGCGTTCACATCATTGTTTACAATTTGAACTGTCACTGCGAGGTCACATCTGATCAATGTTTGGAGGCTGAAGTGTCAAAGATGATGGCTTTGAGCACGCCATGCTGAAGTGGTTTATTTACTACCTCTATGTTCAGTTGTTACTCTGAGGTAATTGTACATAGAACCGTCACGCGAAATAATATTCAAACAATTCTGTTATACTACAAATCTGTAGCACTAAACGTAGTAGTTCCTATTTATATAGAATACCTGGAAATAGTTAGGCTCTGTGTTCGTCCTGTATGTTTTATTGTTAATTAGTAATTCCACAATTTTTGAAACTTATGAACAGTTAACCGTGTCACACTAAGCTGCACAAGCATTTTTTTAACGGACTGTGACCTTGAAATATTATAGACCAATGGCAGTGAAATTTTTTTTACAGCTCTGTCTATTATTACGTTTATATGTAGAATTCAATTCTCTACAAAATTGGGATCGAAAGTGAATTTAATTTCAAGGTCGATACCTTTCTTTTCTGGGATCGAATGTGGATCGTATCGGACTGAAATCCATGTAAACGGGCAGCGGTATTGAAACCGAATCGGCGACTGCGCATCTGAATCTGTAATATAATTTCTAAACAAGAAAACTACAAAGAAAACAAGATCGTGAACACACTAAGTTTCCAAAGTTTGGGTGCTCAAAAGAAACTAGGCTAGGTTGTAGATTTTAGGTTATGTGAGATTTGTAGGTTAGGATAGTTTTGACAGCTTGCTCGCCACCCCACGAAACGGATTCAAATCGATCTGAAAACTAAACATGTAAACACATGAAACGCCGGATATGGTATCTTATTCAATTCAGATTGAATTTGCATGTAAACATAGTAAATTTCCTTTGGAACCAAGATATATTTTAGCCAGCATAGTGAAGAGTTTAAACATTGTGAAAATGTGAGATCTCTTATTCAATTTCCCAAGTCTATTTGGGTAAGACCTCAATAGATCCAACTATGAGCTATACAGAACTAGAACTTCAACACCGAGCAGGAAAAACCATCTAATTGCTTCTTCATCATGAGGCTGAGTGAAACGCCGTGACTATGTTCAGTCTACATGGAACCTTAATAAATATAATAAGCTTTGTGGGACAATTTATTCCCTCTGAGAATCAGCATCAACAATATGTCCTGACACGGCCACGTCGTCAGTATTACTAAAACGGCAGCAGAGAAGCTTGGAATTTTTTTCCGCTGTAGGAAGCTGTATACACCAGAGCAACTACTGCTGTTCTAAAAGGCACAGATCCTCCCATCGTTGGAGGATTGCTCCCATGTGTAGGAATGCGTTCCGAAGCACTCTCTAAAGCTTCTGGACACTATCCAGAAGAGAGCAATTAGACTAATCACTAATCAATACGCCGAACCTCACAAAGGACCTCCACAGCCTGGAACATCGAAGAATGGTGGCAGACATGTCTATGTTTTACAGATTCTATCAAGGAAAATGTTCAAGTGAGCTCTCCCAGATAATAACACCAAAAGCCGTCCAAACGAGGAACACTACTCTCCGAACCAGTATCCTCCATCATTCTTTCTTTTGGAGAACTTCGACACTGTGAAATGAGCTGCCGGGCAATTTGTTTCCCGACGGCTACAACCTGCAGCATTTCAAATTTAACGTGCACCGATACTTATCCTCTCGCAGCGTTTCTACAGCGCCATAGTCTTTCAGCCTTTGCGGGAGGCAGACCATAAAAAAAAGCTGGCATAACTTCCATAGTACTAATATAAACAAGTTAGCACTGTGTACTGGCCAGGGGTAGATTCGTGAATGCGGCGCATTGTAGTTTACTAGGAACGCTATGCCAACCTTCTTTCAGATGTCACCCGCACTCTCCCACACAGGGGGTTATCCTAGGATGTAGGTTTGGCAATGCTCTCAATTACTTATAAGATTGCAGGAGGATTATTGGTGTTAGATGGTGTCTGTGCTTAGAGTAGTACACTTGCTCTGTAGGACAGTAATTAGACAGTCCTTATTGTATAGCTTGGTCTCTGTACGATGACTGAATCAACAAGACCTAATCTTGACAAAATTCTGCGTTTGGCTTGTTTGGTATAACTAGCACACTGTGTACGACTCTTCTGTATGCACTTGAATCACTAATTCATACTTCAACACTGACCAGTGGAAACCATCCTAAATTGAATTTTCTGTCACACATCACCTGTTTACTCTTTCGAGATAACCTGTTTAGAACCATAATGAACATAATACGCTTTACGAAGCTATTTTATTTGAGTAAGCTGCCACAACTTCCAAAGTACTAATATAAACAAATTAGCAATATGTTGTGTAGTTTCTCGCGTGCCCCGAAAACTTTTAAAGTAATTTCAAATTAATCTGCTGTCCTAATTAATGACTCTACGGCACTAATTAAAAATTATTAAGCCGACGAAGTTCAACCAAGCAGTCGGCAATTTATACTTTGCAAGTGCAATATTTTAGTTGATGGTTCTCTTTCGTTAGTTTCCTTGAATTCTCAGAGTATTCCAGACACTAATTTACGGAATTTTCAATAACGATCTGACAGTACAACGTATGTACATCAGGAATTTTTAATCTCCCTATATTTAATAAGGCTGAATATGTGCTGATGTAAGGAATGTCGTTACTTTATATCCTCTTTCCAAAACTTTATTGCGAAGATCCATATGGTTAAAATGGATATATCCTTTCTTATAAGAACAACATTTTTCGAGTAACCTTAAGGTTGCAATAACCTTTCATAGGCATAAAAAGTTATGTTTACTTGCATAAATTGAAGGCAATAATTAGGGTTTCCAACCTTCGGGATCGGGATCCCGTTTAGAGGTCCCGGGAAAATCTATTAACCTCTAGATCCGGAATCCCGAGATAGGGAATTTTCTCGAGATTAACCACATTAGATTTTTAAAATTTTAAGATTAGTAACAGCAATAATAAAAATGTAAAAATAAAGTAAAAAAAGTACGTTTTTATTAAATAACATAAATAATAATATTTTTACTTTTGACACGTAAATATCAGAAAAAAATCAACTAGTTATAAAACATAAAATTGGGAACAGGAACTAAAAACAAAAATGTGTGACACAGCCAAGAGATGAAACCCAAGATACTTCAACATTTGCATTTAATCGCCATAACACGAAGGAGACCAATAATTCTTTTAAAAGCCATTAAAAGAATAAGAAATTGTGCCAAATTTGCATTCGAGAAAATAGTCTCCAACTTGAACCAACATCTCTAAAAGCTCCTCGATATTTTTAGTTTTTATTTTGATTCAAATCCAAATTTAATAGTGTGTTGATATTCTTCAGATACAATGTTGTTTGGTTTTAAGGAATGTAATACAATAAGCAATATTTACTGAATACTATCACAAATAGTAGTTCATAGCGCATAAAATACAATTAAATAATTGAGTTTAAAAGTATTGAGTATCCAGTATCTTAATAATTGTTTACCTGGATATTGTTTTTAATAGATTAGTCATGGCCTACTGCTACAAATAAAGTAAAAAATGAAATTTTGACCTTAGTTTTCAAAATAACTTAATACTAATATATATTTTTGAAAAGCTTGAATTATTTCTGATTGACCTCAAAAATAATATACAGGGTGTTCCGTTTAAAAAAATATATGTTTGCTTCATAACTGAAAAATGGTTAGTGCAAGAAAAGATCAAAGTAC
Source organism: Callosobruchus maculatus (assembly GCA_951848785.1). Taxonomy (NCBI): domain Eukaryota; kingdom Metazoa; phylum Arthropoda; class Insecta; order Coleoptera; family Chrysomelidae; genus Callosobruchus; species Callosobruchus maculatus. The sequence goes on from CATOUR010000100.1 coordinate 8,665,033, forward strand.
ACCACTGGATTCTACAGAAAAAATTCTATGAGACCCTTTTTTGAACTTTTCAATAAGATAAAAGACAACCGAGTTACGAGGGTGGTCCCAAAATCGATAATTTTCGATTTCACCCTGTATCTCAAAAACTAAGAGGGCCATGATAATTTTGTTAACGGCATCTTTACTTTCACAAAAAAGTAGCACAGTGTCGCGAAAACCGCAACTCTCTATCTTTAAAAATAACCTAGATACCCCGTACAAGTGCCCAAAATGGGACACCCTGTACATTCAGGCATCGTGCCAGATTTTCCTTAAAGGGTATCTAAGTAGCGAAATTCCACTAGGTAAAGGTTTGAAACAAGGCTGCGTCTTATCTCCCATTTTATGCAATATATGTCGTGGCTACACTTTGAAAAAAACAATTAAACCAGAAAATGGAATAATATGGAGCTATTTCTCAGGAAAGAAACTGGCAGATTTAGAATATGCAGATGATATCTGCGTTGTCTACCAACATAAAGGACATTTCTAACATGATCAGACCATTAGAGGCAGAAGCAAATAAGATAGGGCTGAAAACTAACACAGAAAATACCAAAGAAATTAGAATTGGAAATATACAGGCAACAGGAAAGGTCTATATAAATGGAAAGGAAATTCAGCAATCAGAAGAATTTTGCTATTTGACATGGACAACACGATCTTAAAAGCAGGTCAAGCGTATTGAGCGCTAAATAACATCTGGCGATCATAGAAAATCAGTAAAAGAACCAAAATAAAGATTTTTAACAGCGCTGTCAAATAGTACTGCTTTATGGCTGCGAAACATGGGCAGTATAACAATAAAAATAACACACAAGCAGCAAAGTTTAGCCTTGGCTACTCTTACACTTAACTGCTTGTGTCGGCTAGAATAGAGTTGTTCGATGTAATATACACAAAAGTAAATGTAAAAAAATTACAATAACAACAATAAGTGAGATAAAGCTTGTTAGGATGCTTACCTAACGAAGAAAAAGAAATTATACTAAGAGGAAATTGTAATAACAGGTTATAGATTAAAATTCCAGCTTCACTAATGGGTCTGTTATTACATTTTCCTTTCCTTTCATCAGTATATTTTCTTTTTCTTTGTTAGGTTAGCATCCTAACAAGCTTAATCTCACTGTATTATTGTTATCAATGTTTTATGTAATTTTTTTGCATTTACTGTTCTGTATATTACATCGAATATCGGAAAAGTTCTATAAAAAATTGCAAGCTTTTGTGAACAGATGCCTGCGCAAAATGTTGAAGATATTTTGGCCAAATGCAACCACTAATAAAGAACTCTGGGACCGTACAAACCAAAAACCCATCAGAACAGACATCAAAAAAAGAAAATGGAACTGGATAGGACATGCACTGAGAAGAGGAAACGACGACAATACTAAACCTCTGAAATGGTCACCAACTGGCAGAAGTAGGGGCGGACCCGTGGAAACATGGAAAAGGAGAGTGGAGGAAGAGCTGGAAACAATGGGAAAAACCTGGAAAGAGGTGGCAAGAATGGCAAACAACAAAGAGAATGGAAATGCTTCGTGGAGGCTCTATGCTCTGCAGGACTTATTTTTTATAATATTACGAGGTTATAATGATCTAATCATTGTTTTCAAAGCCATGGTAGTCCATTCCTTGCGTTGTCCCAATTTTACTTCCCACACGTACGAGTATAGGTGAGAGGAGTATTGTGATCGCGAAAATTTTCGATTTTGAGATAATACGCTTTTTGGACATTTTATGATGTCTACATAACGAAAATCCACGTCACTCATTTCCGTCGGTCTGTCTGTCTGTCTGTCGGTCTGTCTGTCTGTCGGTCTGTCTGTCTGTCGGTCTGTCTGTCTGTCGGTCTGTCTGTCTGTCGGTCTGTCTGTCTGTCTGTCGATCTGTTTGTCTGTCTGTCTGTCTGTCTGTCGGTCTGTCTGTCGCTTTTTTCTAGCCTCGTAATCTCAGCAACCGCTGCATGGATTGTGATGAAATTTGGGTAGCGATATGTTGTGGGGTCGTAGTAGGTAATGTTTCTACAATTTTGAGAATCGGCGGCGGAGTAATTAGCAAAAAACAAAAAAAATTAAATATTGCACAAACTTCGTTTTTAGACATTTTAGAGGCTAAAAGTGAACATTTTGTTGTATGCATAATAGACTGTCCATTGTCTGTGAAAGAAAGACCTAGCCGCATAATACATTTTTTAGGTCCTCCCTAACGTTTCCTTGCGAATTACAGAAACCAAGGGACTAGCTTCATGCTATGGGAAAATAATAAACTGCTATCACCTTAATGCGTGGGAAGTACTGAGCCAATCAACTTTACTTCATTTGTTACATAGAGTACAAGCAAAAGCATTTCATGGTGTTTAACTTCTTCTCTGTAGCTGGAACACGCCTGCGAAGTATCGAACCGAACTACTTGATCCATTTTTATCGCAACCCGGTGAATGACATGGCCGAGCATAGCTTCTTACGTACGGCAAGTGCCTTTTGCGTCTTTCCGCTGGAATTACAAGCAGCACTTTCTCATTCCACAGAACCGCCGGTTTTATTTCAAAACGCGGCGTATTTTAAACCTTCCGTACGTGACGTCGTCTCAGTTTTATTGCAGCGAAATTACGTGAGGATGTTTTATTAGCATAGAGCCGCCTAGAGAATTTTCGAGATATTTCTCGTCGAAATGTGCGCCGTAGCTGTTTCTCTTCCACTTCCGATAACACGTGTGGTACCCTATTCGCCCTACAATTCGTCGCATACGGAATTATACGATTGCTATTAAAATTTATTTAGATTAATGAAATTTAGTCATATGCAATGTGTCGTTGGTCCAAAGACTTATTAATTTGGAAAGCAGAACTCTGTTTTTATCTATTGCTCTTTTTACTTGCCACATCATAGGTGAGGGGAGCATTATAATTGCTAAGAGTTTTTTGAATTAATAAAAGACTACCTTTTGACTTAAGAATATGACATTGGCAATATTCTATACTTTACAGCCCTACCCGAACGTTGTCTTTCAAGACATATTTGTGAACCTTTGATACAAAGTCCTATAATTCGGAAATTACTAGTTTAGTTGCTTCTCGTGCATCTTGCAGATAATGCTGGTCTATCCAAAAGTATAAAATCAGTACCGCATAAAAACTTTTTTATCTTTTACCCTGAGAGCCGTCAGGACTACACCTTTAAGGCTTATTGTTCTCTGACTCCCAGCATCGTTGGAAAGTCTCTTTGGACGGTCCCCCTAAGGTCGCCCATCCAAGTGCTGACCACGCATAAAGCTGCTGCGCTCGATGTTCGAGCGTCGCGTCGGTGCTGTTTGCGGTGCTGTTTGCTTATGTGGATTCTGGGTTACGCACACATGCTGATCCTGCCTCCTGTGTTTGGGTACTCTGTTCTGGATAAGCTGTGTTACGGATTCCCGGCGCCACCTAAACATGCTTCTGCCCTACGGCCTCCCTGGTAAGCTTTGCGGTTGGCTCGCAGACTTCTTCTCAGGTCGAAAAATTTCTGTCGTGGTAGACGGCTCTTCCTCTTCCTTCTATAACATCAATGCTGGGATCGGTATCGACTCCGACATTGTTTCTGCCCCACATAAATGATATACTCTCTACCACTACAAACCCAATCCACAGTTTTGCGGATGACTGTGCTTTGCATACAGGCATCATGAGCAATAGACCGATCTCTGTGGTCGAGCTGGAACGTAGAAGACTGGCAGCAGCTGCTTCGCTTTCAAACGATCTGGAGACCATTACCGCTTGGGGGCTCAGGAGTATGGTAAAATTCAATACTTCCAAGACCCAGTACTGCACGCTTTCAAACAAGAAGCGGCAAAGCCAGCACTCGGTTCTTATGAACAATCAGGTTCTGCCAAGAAGTCACTCAATCAAGCTCTTAGGAGTCAACAGTACGGAACATCTGATCTGGCACGAATCCGTCAATTGATACAGCTGCTGATAAAAAGCTTGGGTACCTATTCAAAGCCAGTACTTTTCACCATCTAATCTACTCACACTGTATAAAGCCTAGTCAAGATCTGGCCTGGAGTATTGCTCTCATGTCTGGAGAGCTGCTGCCCCTACTACCCTGTCTATACTAGATGACATCCAGAGAAAGGCAATTCGATTAATTGGTGACCCGGCCTCAACGCGCCACCTCCAGCCACTTTCTCACCGGCGTGTGGTTGATGACCTCTCACTCTTCTGCCGATATTCAAACGGAGTTTGCTCTTCTGAGTACCTGTGCGACTGCTGCAGCTGCTGAGATGTGTTTATGGGGCTTGCGGGTGTTGGCCCATTCAAGTTTCGCGTTAACAAACTTCCCCTAATATAATTTTTTCACAGCAGGCGCGGTACTCTAGTATTTAGGCTCTGCTCAATTATATATGAAAAACTGTTAGGGCTGGCCCAGCGCTACTTCTTCCACAAAGTTTTGTCTGTGCAGTTTCAAAACTCAATGAAAAGATTGCAAAAATAGGACGTCCACAATACATGGTTAATTTTTGTACTATTTTTACGCAATTTAAATTTTTGCATGTCGCCTTCTAAAAAGAAAGAAACAAAGGCAACTTTTCCTACCGTGTTAGAACACTACGGGAATTACTTGATGAACCTAATGATTGGCAAAACTATTTAATCGTTTGAAAAGAAAAGCCAAATGAAATACAACAAATATGTATTGTAGATATTGTACTGTCCAATCCCAGATCGATGAGATTTATTTTTGCTCTTTTCGGTAAACATTATTTTAAGAATCAGTTTTCTTACACTTGTCTCATTATCTGCGGTCGTGAATTTCTTTCAGTTTTTCTACAGAAAACTAATATGCCTGCTTCTTTTTGACTCTGTCATTATATTTCTTTGATTTGATCCGCCAAATTCATTGGAAACTTTCATAAAACGCGATAAACTCAGTTAAAAGCTCCCAGTGAACAGAATGTATCGAAAGACGGAGTCAACGTCTCATCATCATAGTCACAATGTCTTAACAGACATGTTGTGAACTCGTAAAATGTACTCATTTTACGAGTTTCTCTTGGGATATCTTTAAGATCTTTAATGCAGTAGTTTCCCATTTGCTTTCTGCATCTTCATGCCGTTGATCAGATGTATTGACTGGTTCATCCGCCTTTAGGGACAATTTCTCACCCCAAGGACAAGAAGGTGTCCTGACTCTTCTCAACTCGTCCACCCAAAGCTGTTGGTTGAGAAGAGGTTCCTGCTTATACCGACAGTAGTTCGGTTCCTTTTAGTCGCCTTATACGACACGCAGGATATACGATGGGAGACATTCTAACCCGCCCCCACACGGGGTTTGATACGCCAAATATATTGGAAGCTTTCATAAAACGCGATAAACTCAGTTAAAAACTCCCGAAATTTTAATGAACAGAATGTATTGAAAGACGGAGTCAACGTCTACATGGATCGATTTATCCGCGCAGTTCCTGGATAACTAACTATATTACCAAAACAAGGAAAATGAATATAGAAAAACCATCTGGTCACTATTGCTACTCTTACCGAGGCAAAATAAATAACATGGTTTAGACAATGTTCTCGATCCGCAAACATTCCAGGCCGCGGCTCGCACTGTAACCAAAATTAAGTCGTGGAATTTTAGATCATATAAATTCCCTTTTTGGCAATATCCGATCCCAACAAAATTGCGTTTAGAGCATCAAAATTAATTATCCTATTTATTCTAACGATGCCTATTTTAACAGTTGCACTTCTCTCTTTGCTCTTCTTCTTTCTTCCTCTCTTTCTTCCTCCCTTTCTTTTTTTTTTCTCTATAACATTGTCTGGTTTCTGGGTGACCAGGCCGACAGGATGACAAACTGACTGACGAACTATGACATAAAGGCAAAGGTCCTCCGGACCGCCTTGACAGTTAACGACGAGTAGTACAATGTTCTCGAAAACACAGTGTCTTCTTTCTATATGTCCACTTCGAAAATATCTAGACAGTCGATAGAAGTTGGTTGTATATTATGTAGGCGGCCAAAGAAAATGATTTCATAAATTGGGCTGCTTTATGATAGGGTATCTCACAAAACAAAGATTTGGAGGAGTGAGGCTGACCTCTTAATGTAAGTTTAGTATTAAAATAAGTTGGTTTATTTATCAACAGAACCAAAACATCAATAAAAAGTTTATCTTTCGACTACAACACGACTACAAACGAAACTACATTATTCAGTTTCATATTCAAGGTAGGACTTGAATAAAAAGTTAATATGTAAAATAAAAACTCTTAAGAACCGAATTCATAGTTAATTAATACTTGAGTATCTACTCAAGTACTGTTTTGTGTTTAACAGTCGTTCGATACTCAAGTAACAAAATGCCTACATGACATTTCCTTGCAGTCAAGGCGATTTTGTACGTTAGCTTTGGAGTAAGGTGTTAGTAGTTTCTGTCACATCCGGAAAAATGTCATGCAAAAAACAGGAGACACTGGCTCAATACAAAAAACAGAAAACATGAAAGTGCGTAGCCATAAGCATAACAAATTGACTTATATTTGACATAGAACAACGTCGTCAAATATTTTCTCTCCCTCTCGTAAGTGTTGCCTAAGAAACAGATGCACAAGGACACTTGAGTGAGGTACTCTCAAGTAGATCATTTCGAAAGTTGTTTGACAGTATCCCGATCACCTTAAAAATTAAAAGATGAAACAATTCAAATCCATTTTTACTGTGGAACTTGTGTTAATAGAACAATTTATCAATATATACGCTGGCGGATTTTCGCAAGCAAGACCATTTACTAATTGAACTAGGGTAGCCTTAAGTTATTGTCCATTAGCATATTGGTAGTTAATATTCATAAATTTCTTGCTTCTTACCGAAAGGTTCTGGATTACTCGCTACATTTTCCTTCCTCCCAAGGCCTGAACATTTCGTAAGCACTTTATTAACGTGTAAATGCTACAACTCAAGCGAGGGCGCAACATCTCGAAATACCTATATCCAAGTAGATCTGCCAACGTCTACCGGGGTTCCACAAGGGTGGGCACTAGGACCAACCCTCTGAAACATCCTGTACGATGGAATATTGAAGCTACCCACACTGCATTAGAACGATAGGCTTCGCAGATGAGTTAGCTTCAGTCGCGACAGCCAAGGACGAGGTATCCCTCTCATACAATCTCCCAACAATGGCCTTGCAAAAGATTAACGACTGGATAGGTGATCCACCTAGATTTGGCTCCAGAAAAGACTGAGGCAGCGATACTACGTGGATATAGGATAAAGAGGAAGGACGTGAACTTCCAGCTTAGAGGCAAAATGACAATCTCCAGCAAGTCCGTGAGGTACTTGGGAGGCCATAATAAGAAGTCAACCCAGAGGGCAGAAGCTAGAACAGTAATGCTCTCTAGCCTGATTCCGAATATTGAGGGACCCAAAAAGAGTACTCCAGAACGGATTTAGTTTGGCACAGGACACTCAAAAGGAAAAAATATCAGCAGGAGCTGGACAGGCTGCAAACGAAGTCACTGCTGAGGGAAGCCAGTGCCTACCGCAAAATATCCAGTAAAGCCTTGCAAGTGGGGACAGGGACACCACCCTTGCATCTGCTAGCTGAAGAAAGAAGAGACATCAACGGCTCATAAGGAGACACAGAGACCAGGCGGAAAGACAGCAGACAACGGACCATAGAGAAATGGCAGCAGATAGGGCCTCAAACGACGGATGTTGTGCAGTGGACAAAAAGACTGATACCATCAGTAGGAAACTGGGTAAACTGCGAGTACAGACCTGCTATTTCCTCATGCAGGCGCTAACGGCACATGGCCCGTTCCTCCTATATCGGAAAACGGTAGGAAGAGCTACCGACGACCAGTGCCGCCAGTGTAAGAGTTGGCTCACATACAGACAAGAAGCCTGTGGAAACCTGCCTGAAGATCTGAAGGCAGATAAAGTGGTGAGACTGATGATCGCCCATAGATAGATAGATAGATAGATATATATTTCGTCTGTAAACAAGTACAATGTACAAAATAGACATGTCATAGTATACATACTAAGATGTATAAATGAAATAAATAGTTAAAATTAATACATTTAAAAACATTCAGTAACATTGACAATCTGTCAACTTCATCTGTTTTTTGAAAAGTCTGTACCAAAGTATTTACCTATAGAATAAAAGCAGTTGTCAAGCATATGTTTTTCACAGTTCTTTTAAACAAATGTGCGCTTAGCATTCTAACGCTTAGCGGTGATTATACAAATCTCTACGTGGAAAGTTCTTTTTTGATTTCAGTAGAGAAAATTTTGGAGCTCTTAAATCGTTAGATGATCTGGTCGGATAACTATGAAAATCCGAGTTAACAGCAAAATTATTTTGGTTTTTGTGGACATCTACCAAGGTGGCATAGATATACATAGTAGGTAGTGGCATTATTTTAAGGCTTTTAAAATGTGGTCTACATGAGTCGTAGTATCCCAGGCCAGCTACGACTCTGATAGCTTTCTTCTGGATAGCGGATAGCTTCAATAGCTTGCCGATGTTTGAGTTGCCCCGTAAAGTTACTCCGTAGTTTAAATGTGAATGAAACAATCCGAAGTAATAACTTTTCAATACCTGTATGTTAACTTCAGGTTTAAGTTTTCGTAGCAGAAAAAGGGATTTACTAAGTTTACCAGCAAGGAAATCGATGTGCTGAGTCCAACTTAACGAGTCATCTAAAATTATTCCAAGTAACTTAGCTGTCTTACCCGTTGATATAGAATTATTGGTAGATAATATAATATTCTCAGTTTTGTTTTGGTTCAACTTTAGGTTATTGGCTGAGAACCATTTATTAGCTTTCTCTAAACTAAGGGAAGCCATTATTTTAAGTTAGTCTATTGGAAGACCATCCATTGTATGGTGAAAATTCTGAGCGCAAAAAAAAGTGAAGAACGTAGAAGCGGTAATTAAATCACAAGATCAACGAGCTCAGACAACCCCTACACTCATGTTGTTATGTCGTTCGACGAAGGTTCCGTGAATGGTAGGAGGGATTGGTGGTAAGAAAAAAGGAAAGAGGTTTTAGCCAGTCAGATTATGGTAGTATGTCGGATAGACGTGTTTGCGTTCGTTGGACATGTGATCTTCTTCTGGTGCTGTATCAGGTCCCCCTATCGTTGGCAATTACATTGGCGAATTGATCACTGTCTTCGGCTAATCTAAATAGTTGTTTCCTTCCAATACCTCTGCGACCCTCGACATGTGATCAGAGGAGTCTAACTGGTTCAACGTTGGGTGGCAGTCGGTCACACCTCCGGGTGTGCCACTGCTTCTGTCCTTGCGATCAAGCCGATTTTCCTAAACGCTTTATAATAAAAAAAAACAACACAAGCTATATTTCTAGAATAGGTGGAATTAGGTACAAAAAGGCTATCTCTTCGCATATTCAGTTAGTTTGTACCTTCATTATTATGTAAATTGCCCACTCTATTCTTTTACCCACAAAGTCTGCTGAAACCAGGCCCTTTTAGCAACTGGTGCGGCACGGCGGTTTTGGAAAAACTGAAAATTCTCAGATTGCCGGCGTGGCAGTATGTGGGTGCGGCCAGTTATGAAAACTTTTTGCACCTCCCGCTTCGCAGAAACGACGTTAATTTGCTACAATTAATTTAACGGCGGTTGCAGTCCCTCGCATACCCGAGCGCTGCTTTTTCTCGTCGGCTTCAATTTGCCGAATTAAAAGTTTCACTGTCCGTCCTTCTAAGCTTTGTACGAGTATATCCAGTGCCGTTACTATAATACATAATACCCGTTTTACATGAACAACGAATCCATGGTTTCAATCACAGAATACTATACAAACAGCAGAATACTCGTATCTTTAACGATTTCCCCTACGGAAGTTAACCTTGACGGCGCTATTATGGATTAGAAGTGTGGGTAGTGATGCGAAAATAATGAAAAGTATCGATACCGATACCAATTCGATATTTTTGGCCAAGTATCGATGCCCCCCTGATACTTGAAGATAAAGTATCGATTCTCTTAAGTACCTATCGGTATCGACAAGGATTATCGAAAATTTGCATGTTAAAAATATTAAACCGCTTAAAATGCTTTTTAAGTTTGATGTAGTTCCACTAGTTTTTATACACTTAGGCCCAGTTTCACAATCAGTGGTCACTCTGACGGCTTACTAACCTCGACCTGCGAGATAACTCGAACAATGGAACGCCTCTTGTTTCACAATCATAAAATGACGTAGGGTTAACTGATCGCGAGTTGTATTTTATTTTTAGCGGTTGGTGGTACTGTGTCCGCAATATTTAAAATTCTTCTTATTATTTCCTTCGTTAGGTGTTTCGTGCTGGTGTTTTGCGTTTTTCTGTCAAGACTGTGAAAGGATGAGTTCGTTGAGTTGTCAGTTCCATGCGATTTCCAACCTCATTTTGGTTTTCTCCACTGACGTTTTTCCATTTCATTCGCAGTTATTTGGTGGTTGGCATAGATAAAATATTTTTAGGTTGGGTTGGTGTTTGGACTGCTTGGCGTTGTAATTGGTTCTGGGGCCTTTTTCAAATAATAGGCGTGCACTTGTTTGGAAAAACCAAAAAGAGCAAACAACTTTTCAAAAGATGAAGAATATCTGTTCATTTCGTTAGTAGAAAAGTACATACATGTAATAGAATGCAAAACAAAAGGTGCAACAATATGGCGCGAAAAAGACAACGCCTGAGATAGGAGAAGAATTTAATTGCAAATGTGCAAATAATAGCCGCAGATCTGTAAAGGTGCTTAAAGAAAAATACAAAAATTTAAAAAAGACCAAGGAGTCATGGTCATCATATTCCTCAAAATAATTGACTCTAGGTCGAAATTCGAAACTTCTTGGTCTCATTGCTTCTTCATCACTGCTATACGCATTTACATCATAACCATCCATTTCAAATAAAAAGAACGATGGAAAGCGTTAAGGCAAACGATAAAATATGAAACTTCAAACGCCTAGCAAGTAGCAAAACCAAAGTGACATAACCTAATGCGCATGCGTCATCGCAAACCTGGGGTTAACTCAAGAATTTCTTGGGGTCAAGTTAACTCAGAGTTAACCTCAAGTAAAATCGAAAACCACCATTTGTGAAACATGACATCTAGGGTTAACCTCCGATCAACACACAACCTTGAGTTAACCCATCATTGTGAAACCGGCCCTTGGGATATTTTTTTAAGTAGCTGTAGTTGAACTTTACTTTTTAAAGTAGAGCCAGTAATTGCTTTTTATCAGAGGCATTTTTAGACGCAATCAACGACGAGTATCATTGGGAGTACCGGAACAGGAAGTAAAACAAACAAAGAATGATTCAAGATTCATCTCTTTGTAAATAAAAAATGGGAATAAAACCTTTACCCAATGGATGGCGGTAGTAGTATAAAGCAAGTTAAAGGTGTGTATTCGCTTGATTGAGCCGATTTGATAGATGGTAGTGTCAAACGCTGATGTAACATTTCTAATAGCGTTTTCGACTTATTGCCCTATCACTGCACTCATAGGAACTGAGTGTCAAAATTATGTTCGTCTTAGATTTGAGTGCAAAACTAGTGTGGTTTTTTGTTTTCGACTTATCCGCTTAATTGCACTTGAGTGCAAATTATCGCCACGGACCAACACGGACTCTCTGAGCTCGCAGAGATTTCAGTGCATTTTTGACGTCTATAAATAATTAATTATAACCTATTTTATTTGTCAGAGAAAATAATTTTTTGAATTAAGAACTGGGTAGTGGGGTAGTATACATAGTAGGTAGTATACATATGTTACGAAAGGTGCGGAAAGTGTAGTTGGAAGAACTGCGAATATCGTCATCTTCGGATGATGAGGAAATTGAAGCATATCTAGTTAAATTATTGCAAACAGCGGCTGCGGGTGTCCCAAAAATACAAATATTTGTTGAAGATGTTATTCATAAACTGACAGAAGAAGAGATACAACAAGATATACATAAGTGTTTACCGATATAGATAGATATTCATTTTTAGTGCAAAAGCCATATTGCACAAAATGCTGTTAGTTTTTATGTCGATAAATAGAATAAATGATTGAATAAGGCCGATTCAAACTATTCAAATTCCAAAACCAGCACAGAATGAAATTGAGCTCTCGGGATACAAAATGACATCAAACTGTCATCATTTGGCTGACAGAACAGTTACTTGAATTGCACTGAAATTTGGTGTATGTTCGACTTACCAGTTCAGATTTATTGCACTTCTGGGCACCAGACGAGTTTTCAATGTGCACTGTAGTGCAATCGTGGTTAAAATCAGTGGAGTAAGTCGAAAACGCTATAAGTTAAGTTTGACTGAACATGAACATACTAATGTCGATGACAAACATTCAAGTGAACGGTTATACCTTTTAGTGAGCTCTCAATTTATTTCAGTAATTACTAAAAAAAAAACATAGGCTTGTATAAAATTAAGCACAAAAGCATGCTGGTTGATCAGCTATTATCTATCAAATCGATTAAGCCGCCACAATCGATCCGTGAAAATAGTGTCCGAACATTTTTTGTAGGTTATATGTACTTACCTTGCGGGATCATTCGGAAATCTAAAAAAACCTTTTCTGCAATTATACTACTTATTTCTGCAATGTTTATCAGCACACACACTTCCAGCACATTGTTTATCCATTTTTGAAAGACCATCAACTATCAACACCGCGTATACAAAATCTCACAGCGCCGTACGCCAATGCGTTTTAGTTCATAACATACCAGTGTCGACCTTGCGTCAATGGTGTCCTCCGAAGTATATGCTCCTTTTGACAGATTCTAATCCAAAATGGCGGGATGCGCGTATGCTTGCCGCCAACCAGAGATATTCTGATGATTGTTTGGTAGTTTAGAAACAAATATTATGAATGATTTTACTTTTTCCACTGATTTTTTGAATTCTCCACCGCCTTCGTTACTTAGTTTTTGCACTATGCAGTGCAAGTAAAATGTCTAATAAAATTTGATTCAAAGATATACTTATGTCGATTGGAGAAAAAAATGTGTGTAACATGTGTAAAAAGCATATCAAAGATCATTTGGTACAAAAAAATATAAAAAAAAGAGTTGCAAGGCCTGGGTTTCGAACCAACACCCGCTCGAACCAGATGGCCAGTCTGACACTCTAAAACACTGCGCCACTAGGGCATTGCGCGAGAGTTTGCTTCAACGAAACATATTTGAATAGGTGGTTTATTATTGCAATTTGTAATCTAATTTCAAACATTCAAAAAGATATTTATTTCGATCGTAGACTTCGTCTGCAAACTTCATTCATCATCTATGTTGCAACAAATATACACTAGTAACTATTTTCACGATTGGACTGAGAATACAGAATCTACATCTACTATCGGAGTAAGACGTCGTTGGTGAGGGGAACACGTTGACCACAATAATGACGTCACACCGGTTCGGGAGCTGTCTGCGTGCTTTCGGTACTGGATTCAAAAACTCATTTTTATTCTAATAACCTTTGATTTATTTCGAAAAAAAAAAAGAAAACAAAAATAGTTTTGTCATAAAACTTACATACATGTCTTTCCGTTTATCACAAAAAACATTTTTTCAAAGCCCCAATAATTCCACATGAAATGAGGATAATACTAAGCTCTGATAAAACAAGTTATCATGTGGAAACAGCACGGAACAGCAGTTTTAAAGCATCCTAAAAAAGCCTAAAACAAATGTTTTCTCCTAAAGATAATAGAGGCGGCTTTTTTTGGACACTTAATCATCAATTGATTTAGCCATGGGCTCGTATGAGTGATTATTAAGAATTGTACAAAATACGAATAAAATATGACTAATTTTGATAATTATCAATGCTAACCAATTAATTGATGATGCGAGCAAGTTTTTTGTTCTGATACGTAGGATCGACACCTTTATCACAGCATAATAAACAACCAGCACAATAAATAAGTTGGCGGACACGCGCATCCCCACTTTTGGATGATTTTTTGTAAGGATGCTAACGATACTTCGATACTTCTGCACTAATATCGAGTATTTTTGTCATCGATACTTTTTGAGGCATTCCAAGCTGGTATCGATACTTTTGTATCGGTATCGAAAATAATTATATAATATTATTGAGGGGTGTAATCAGCTGCACAAAATGCTTTGTACGAACCACAGACCATAAAACAGAGGTACGAACTAAATGCGCCTATGAGGCTAAAAAATATCGAGTTGGTACCGGTATCGATATTTTCATTTACGCATCTCTACCCAAACTTCACAGCCGTAAAATCATCCATAAATCCTCCCAAGGTCAAATTTTGTGGGAACCATTTTTATACAGGGTGAGTCAAGCTCAACGCCTCGGACTCTTGTGACCAAACGATACCATTTTTCGAAAAATCGACTTTGCAAGTGTATGTAGGTCGAGTTGGACTACGTTTCAAAAATAATGACTTTTATACAGGGTGTCTGATAAAAGCGTGACATATCAAAGTTATGTTTTTTTAAATGGAATACCCTGTATATTATTGCACATTTAGACTCCCGAGTGCATTTTAGTGTGACTTTATGTATCACACATGGGACTTTAAGCGAACCGTTTAGGTGCAAATCACAATTTTGGGTATAGGTAGATGTCAGAAAAAAATTGAATATCGCAGCTATTATAAATCTTAGAGGGCTGTGACTTTGCCGTGTTACTAAGCATGAAATGTGTCATCTTGTGTTAGACGGTCGAGTTCGAATTACATTTGTACTTGGAGAAATCGGTAGATCAATTAAGGAAACTTCAATCAAAGATAACTTGATTTCTTCAAATGGGAATGCATAATTTTTTTTATACGATCAAATGTGCAATTTGATAGGCTTTCTAATTATATCAGATTGTGAATATCAATCTATGGTAGTTTTTATTAAATTTCGAGATTTCAATCAAATCAGTGTTTTTCAATTTCCCTACCTATAAACAAACTAGTAGGCCATGAAATATAAACAAAATCGTATTCAGATAGAAAAAAACAACTAACTTAGCAAAAAGATCCAGCAGAACTAGAGTAAAAGAACAAGATTATAAAAGTTTCCTACAACAAATCAACGCTAACCGGAAACAACGCCGGTAACATGTCTAAGGTTAAAGAGAAGCTGGAATACGACAGAAATGGATAATTTTTACAGCCTACTAGCGCCTGCAATGTACTAGAGATTAAAAACTTCCAAAATCACTAAACACTTTGAAATGAAAGCAAAACTTTCAGCGATCGTTACCGTCAGTCTAATATCTTCAGAACGCAATTTCACATTTAATGGTATAAAACAGTAGTCATTTCCGTCAAAGTCAAAAGTAATGATACCTCTCGCTGTCGTCCTAAATTTTTCAGTATCTATTAGCAAGTTCGCAAAACAAAGGAATACTGACAAATCATATTTTAATTTTCTGCCAGGTAAATTATGTTTAATAATTTGAGCAGATTTTTAATTTATTCTTCATTTTCGGCGATCTTGCTTATGAGTATTGAAGAATGTGCAAAACTCCAGTCAGAGGTATCGGTTACCATTTTTTTAAATCATGAAATGTGAAATTTTATTCTGAAACTAATAAACTGCCAGCAACATTACGTGGTAGATTTCCTTTCATTTCAAAATTCACAATGGTTTTGTGAATCGACAATCTTTAGAATATTTTAGTAGCCGGTGTGCTGTGAAAAATACCCATTTCTGTCGTACTTGAGCTGCTTTTTGACCTTAGATGTGTTATGTCTGCTATTCCTGGTTAGAATTGATTTGTTGTAAGTCATTTTTATAACTTTGTCCCTTTACTCTAGTTCGTCCGTATCTATCTGCTAAGTTAGTTGTTTTGCTTCATCTGAACCGTTTTTTGTTTATATTTCATGGCCTGCTAAGTTGCTAGGAAAATTGAAAAACACCGGTTTTACTGAAAATTTCAAATTAAACCAAAACTACCAGAGATGGATATTTACAACCGCATATCATTAGAAAGCTTATCAAATTACACATTTGATCGTGTAAAAAAATTATGCATTCCCATTTGAAAAAATCAAGTTACCTTTGATTGAAGTTTCCTTAATTGATCTACCGATTTCTTCAAGTACAAATGTAATTCGAACTCGATCGTTTAACGTAAGCTGACACATTTCATGCTTAGTAACACGGCAAAGTCACAGCCCTCTAAGATTTATAATAGCTGCGATATTCAATTTCTCTCTGACATCTACCTATACCCAAAATTGTGATTTACACCTAAACGGTTCGCTTAAAGTCCCATGTGTGATACATAAAGTCCCACTAAAATGCACCCGGGAGTCTAAATATGCAATAATATACAGGGTATTCCATTTAAAAAAACATAACTTTGATATGTCACGCTTTTATTAGACACCCTGTAGAAAAATCATTATTTTTAAAATGTAGTCCAACCCGACCTACATACACCCGCAAAGTCGATTTTTCGAAAAGTGATATCGTTTGGTCACAAGAGTCCGAGGCGTTGAGCTTGACTCACCCTGTATAGTAAATCCTTAGAGATATTATGCTGGTTGTTTATTATGCTGTGCCCTTATTCCACCCCACTGGAGGTATGATAAATACACGGCAAGGGCGTGGTGATGACGATTTATCGTAGCTCCTTCCATAATGCGCGCCTTCATTTTCTAAATAGGCCCACGTAATAGCTGCGGCTTTGTGGATATTAAGAGCAGACCGCCGACCTCATATCAAGGTGGAGCGTTGCGTGGGACGATGATATTTTCACCTAGATTCCGGCATAAGGTTTCATCTGTTTGCTGTCAACAGTTCACTCAGTCATGTTTCTACAGGTCTACAGGGTGTTCGTAAATTAGTAGTACACAGCAAAACTGCTCGTTCTTTGAGTGAAACTATTGAAATTCAACCAACCGGCAACCTATTGTACTGAGACACAAACGTTGCAAGCTGTCAAACGGTTAGTGGCCGATAATCCCCCATTCAGACGTTAAAGAATAGCCTGATAGGTGAGGTCGCCTATACATAGAATAGAATAGAATTTATTCATCACAACAGTATAAAAAAGTACAAGTGATACGTCAATCATGCGAACAAAAAAAAAACAATACATAATTTAAAAATTAATACATATAAAAATAGTACACAAATGCTCACATAGCATTCGCAGGTACAACAGGATAATCACAGACAAACGGGGTATCTCTAAATTCCTCCAAATTATAAAAACAGTGATCTATAATAAATTTTTTCAGGCATTTTAAAGCGGTTTTCGTCAAGGGTCTTAACAGCAACAGGTAAAGAATTATATAAATCCACTCGCAACGAATTTTTCACTGACTTACGGCCGGTTTCTCAATGTCCAGTTAAAAGTGCCAGACAGGTAGCGTTTCTATGGATACAACTGTCAGATAAGATTTACGTGAATTCGTAAGTTTAACCTTTAATTCTTTGAACAATTTATCTGATAGATAACCGTTAACATCCAGATAAATATTTAACTGAACATTGAGAAACCGCCCCTTAGTAAGTTTATACCCAGGCTGTCTGGGTACGTTCAAAGATCTAGTATTGTGATGATGAATCTCAGCACCAGTTGTGAAAAGGTGCAAACTGTTATGCACCTCAATGAGTGTAGATTAGATAAAAATGCTAGGCAGAGGCATGATCCGTAAACGTTTGAATAGTGGCTGACAATTGGCTCTAAACCCTTCACCCATTATCAAGCGGATTGCTTTTTTCTGCAAAACAAAAATTTTGTGCGCATTGGACTAATTGCCCCATAAAATAGTTCCATACATCAAATGAGAGTGAAATAATGCAAAATAGGTAGAACGCAATGTATCTAAATCAAGCAACTTTTTTAACCTTCGAAGGACAAAGAAATATTTTGATAGTGTGATACACAGTTCGTCCACATGAGGTTTCCAATTGAGCCTGTCATCAAGATGAAAGCCTAGTAGCTTTGTTGAATTACCATTTGCTACTTTGTTGTTTGTAGAAACAATAAGATTTGTTGTTTTATTTTTATTTATCGCCAAAGAATTAGCTGTGAACCAATTTGTTGCTCGATCTAGTGCTTCTTGACATGAAACATTGAGGAAATTGATATCACTGCAGCTCGTTAGTATTGAAATATCATCTGCATATGCCACACAATCGGTAGGCGATAAATAATTCGATATACTTCTGCGACACAATAGCGACTCAATCATGGACACGTATAGCTGTGCGAATATTGCTAATATTGCATACTACATCATTTTGAGTATATTCAAAGTTGGGACTTACCTTTTGAGAAACACCTGCCTTTGAAGTGACAAAGCTAATGTACGGTGAATCAGCAGCAGAAGAATAAAAAAATTGGTAAAAAACACTTACTATTCGCTCGTTGCGAAGTTTTAAATGTGGTCCAGTCTTATAGATATGGTCCGAAGTTAGCGTCGTGAAACGGAAAAGCCAAGTATTTCTTCTTCAATTTGGACCATTCGAGGTTGTCTAGGTCGTCCAGCGTGTCCACTATGATGTGAATATAAATATCCTTGTGTCTCTAGCTCTTTGCACGAAATCAGACAAATCGACGGGGGGCAGGGTGAATACGGTGAGGGAAACCATCAGGATAGACTGGAGAAGTCTGAGAGGCATTTTGATCACATTCACCTACACTAAAATCATATCCACCAGTTCATTATTGGTTATGTCGGTTGCACCATTTTTTGGTGTTGTTAAAGTCCGATGAAGCATGTCAACATTCGAGAGAAGTCAAACGCACGCTGCTATGTACATTTATGCTCCGCTCCGTTGTAAACTGGGTTTTTTGTGTTCTGCCTCCCTTTTGATGTAATCGCACAGGGGCTGAATTAGGAATGAGCATTTCATTATCGGTCAATCTCTTGATATCCATAAACATTTCAGTTATACGTTACTGGGAAAAATAACTCCTTTTGGGGAATACTATATGTCTTTTTAAGCAAAGTCCCAACTTAGGAAATACCCTGTATAGTGTTCTTGAGGTTAGGCATGTTCTTGTCGAAATTCGCCTGGTGTACTTGCTCCATTTTTCATTAGACTGAAATTCGATAACAACCCAAATCATACGTGTCAAAAAACGAAATGACAATTAGAAATTCATATACATTCAATTTAATCACTGCCTACTTGAATACAAATTTTACATTTGAGAAATTGAAGAGGTCTCCTCTTAGAAGATTGGTTATCGTCATGGTGATTCAGGATTCTTACTTCAGATGCGGCTGCTCGAAATAATTCGATTTATGCACAGTGATATCACTCTTGTGAGTTTTTCAGCCATGAAAGCATCCTCTCCATGCACTTCTTTTTCCTTGTATTTCCCTTTTGATTATTAGTTGTAAAATGTGGAATCTTTTTCCATGCATAACGTGACCCAGTTAAAAAAGTTTCCCCTTTTCTTATGGTGTACAATCTTTGTTTTTTATTCATCCACCACATTTGTGACTCTTTCCGTCCAAGAAACTCTGTGTATGCGTCTATACACCCACATTTCGAAAGCCTAAAGTCTTTTCAGGTCAACTTTGTTCCTTGTCCACGACTCCATCCTATAGAGAAGGACTGAGAAAACTAATCTAATCTTAAATTCAGATCTCTAGAGCAGAATGCTCTCAGCACTCTAAGTAGGAATCTGAAAAACAGTGACTCTTAGCTATATTTACGGAATATACCTTATTTAAGTAAAAAAGGTGGAAAATGCATAATATTTAACGTTTATGCTAATACAGCGAGACACAAAAAGTTTGAGGTTTATATATAGGAAATATTATACAGAAAATAATCAGCATTTTTCAAGGATTTAAAAAATGTATAAATATACAAGTTGAGCCATTTGAAATAACAAAGTTTATTATATTTCCAGAAAAACGGTAGATCTGACAACATTGCAAATACCATCGCAAGATTGGCCTCCTATCGCAAAACGCATGAAAATTGTGCAATTGTGCAAACCGTTTCCGAGATAAGGGGGCTCCATACTTTAGACTCTGTATGATATGATATATCCTCATTAATTTTTTGTCAAATTTTGGTCTTTAGTAAAGGCCACCGAATGATATGAGGCTGAACGTCAGTAATGTCTTGGTTTTATTGATGAGCCTACTGGCTTTACTAAGCGCGATGGAACCGTTTAATCGTTTCTTCTTACATCTTCTGTTAGAGGTCAGAAATATATCACACGTTATTCAGTTCCGGGATAATCCATCATGTCCGATTTGATGAAGCTCCACTTGGTGGCGCTACTACATTTGTCAGTCATGAATTACGCTGAAGCTCGCAATTTGGATTAGATGACCTACAAGATTACGCTATCTAAAAATTTAACTTCCTGTTTCATTATTCTCCTTGATACTTTCTGCGGTCTTCGTGATTCGCATAATGGTGGTATTTTTATGGCAAAGGTAGCGATTAGCCGCAAATAGGTCGTCGGCTAAAAATAGATGACTTTTCCTCGCGAGATAGGAAGTTCTACGGGGTGAATAAGTGCACTCGACGGAAAAAATGCGGCTAATGGATGTTCTATGGTCTCTGCTTTACAATGGCCTGTGGCAGCGTCCGTGGGATGTAACTCAATTACCCTAATACTTCAACCATAGGGTTGATCACGCGCCTTCTTTTTCCACGATTATCGGGCGTTAACCGTCGAAAAAAATCGTCCCGTCGATTCTGAATCCTCCTACGGATTTTCGAGGAACTTCTTTGAAAAAATACTGTTTATAAAGGTGATCGGTCACGAGCGCGCGCGGTTTGATTTTTACCTGTTTACAAAAAGGGTGCCTTCATCGGCACCGGTCACTTACGCGCCGAAAGAAAATTAAGCTTGGTTATTCCCTCAGAGTAACAACTGAACATAGAGGTAGTAAACAACTAATTCTAATAGGCCAACATCTTTTCTTACGTTATCATATTGACCACCAGATACGGCAATCATAATTGTCTACTGTCGTCTTAATTGTATAGTAGGTATCCAGAAATATTCCATTCTACGTTAAAAAAGACGATATTCTGCTGCTTCAGGAATGATTACAGCAAAAGCAATAGATATGTTGACTTCTACTGCGTTACTGCATGTTTCTTCATCATAAACGCAAATTCTGTCTTACATAAATTTTGAGGAGCTGGCAACGCCTATGTAATTTTCCTGCGATTTGTTGACGGTAACCTCCGACTGTCAAACGTTTGTTTTGTTTGTGCGTCTTTTATGCTTGGTCAGTAAAATCGAATTCGCTATTTGTCAGTAACTGTAGTGAAGCTTTACGGACTTGCTGTGCTATATTCGAGTGTAGTTTAACAGTTTTTTGAGATGGGACAGTGCAGAGCAGTGTTTGTAACATGGGTTGCATTAGAAGAATTTTTAGGTTAGTTGGCAATGTTTGGAGGCTGAAGTGTCAAAAGGTGATGGCTTTGAGCATGCCATGCTGAAGTAGTTTGTTTACTACCTCTATGTTCAGTTGTTACTCTGAGGTTATTCCTAATGACCACATCCCTTTTATTCTTGCGAACTTTCATCTGTCTTTTTACGACTTGCGGTCACGTACATTTACTTCTTAGATTATTTAAATGACTATTCGGCTTCTCTAGGTATATAAAACTACCCTTAATGAAACTATTTCAGTAGTTTGTAATCCTTAGTTGCTGTTTGTATGTTTGTGTTCTACTTTTTCATCATGGAGACTATGTTAAGTGTGAAAGGGAAGAAATTAATAGTCCTTGAAGAGTATACGTTCCGAAGAGATAAAGAATCTACACGTGGCGTAGCCTTCAGATGCTCTAGAAGAGGATGCATAACATCTTTGCTGATGGATCAATCGGAAGAGATTGTTCTTAAAAGAAATAATGAGCACAACCATGATGCTCCCACAAAACAAGCTGTGAAGGTAAATTTCTTGGACTTTTTTTTACATCGTCTAGAAATCGATCAAATTTGTGACAAATTAGAACACGTTCTGATTAATTAAAATGTTTTGGGGTATTACAAAGACATTTCGGTCTGCTGACAATACCAACTTCTTTGTTTGCATCTATTATAGTCATCAGATTAACTTATTATGTTCAGAACGAAATTTCACATTTAATAATATAAAAAAGTGATTCATTTCTGTCAAGTCTAAAGTAACGATACCTCTGACTGGAGTTCTTCAAATTTTTCAGTAACTATTAACAAGTTCGGAGAATAAATGACGAATGAATTAAAGTCGGTTAAAATTATAACATAAGTTTACCTCGCCGCCCCGCGCGCAGGTGTCCACATACCTGTCTATTATCCAAAATATTTTGGGGGCTTTTGATCGGTGGCATTAGGACAAATCTGACCGCGGCGCGCTAGTGTCCTATGGCCCATCTGGTGATCGAAATATTTTGCGCGCTTCTGACCGGCGGGATTAGGACCAATCTGACCGCGGCGCGCTAGTGTCCTTTGGTCTTTATAAATATGTATACTTTCTACAGGGCTTTAAGCCTTGTACTCACTAGTAGACATGTTGCGCGATTTGTCTATAGTCCGTCTATAGACAGTCTAGAGACACGGTCTATAGACCGTCTAGAGACACCATTTTTTGTCTCGTCTAGCGTCTACACTACAATGTGCAGATTTAGACGAGACAAAGAATTTCTCATCAGCCTCGTGTCCGCTGTCCACTCTGGAGGACATTGCACTGTGCGGAATAAGCTCCTATTTAGTACATTAATAAATAAATTAAGACTGGAAGACGCCATGGGTTTCAGGAATTTCACCCGGCTGACGCCTACTGATTTTGAAGAGTTGCTTCTGATGGTCGGGGGCTGATAATGAGGCAATAAACAAAATTTAGAGAAACAATTCCAGCTTCTCTTTGACTCGCAGTCACAATGCGTTTCCTACCAAGTGAAGACTCATTCACGAGCCTAATGTATACTTCACTTCCACTCTATAAAATCATCCAAGTCTGTGTTCCGGTTGCCCTTTGATTCGTTTGCTGGTTGCAGGAATTGCAAATACTCGTACGAAAACCATGTGGACCTTTTCGGAGAAGATCCAGTTGTCGAAGTATTTTTCCCTGTTGAACGATGCTTTTAAATTATGAATTTTCTTTTCAACTTCCGCCACTGTCAGAGATTCCAGGGCCAATTTTCTTTTTACCCGGTTTTTGTAGTCAGGACTTTTACCATTCTGAATGAATGAATAAGAACCAGAGGCTATCCAGCACGGAATGTGGCTGGTGCATAGGCCACACGATGGGCCCTTTTGCGCCTCTATCCGCGCTAGTTCCTAAGACCTGCCCTTTTGGCAAAGGCAAGTACATTCTTAGGTCCTATTCGTTTTATCTCTATTGGTTCCAAGGTTCTTGAGCCCAGCATAGTCTGCCTGTGATAACCCAGGGTTTCACAGCGACACAGGATGTGTGCCGAGGATTCTTCCTCTTCACCACACCACGTGCACGTTGGGTCGTTGACCACCCTCATCACAAACAAGTGACGCCTGAAGGTATTGTGACCCGTTAATAAGCCTACTAACAATCTCA
This sequence comes from Callosobruchus maculatus, assembly GCA_951848785.1. Lineage (NCBI taxonomy): Eukaryota > Metazoa > Arthropoda > Insecta > Coleoptera > Chrysomelidae > Callosobruchus > Callosobruchus maculatus. The sequence continues at coordinate 8,688,558 of CATOUR010000100.1, forward strand.
AGTTACTCCTATCCAGAGAGAGACAAAATCGTCCTATTCTCTCTGCAGGCCCTGCTAATAGCTCCCGAGCCTGACGGAGTTGACCAGAGATGTTGTTCCATCTCAGAGAGTGTCGATTCTGGATCCACTCTCCAGTTGTTTTCCTAACCAAGTTTGCAGACAGTCCTAAGGCTGGTTCCGGGCCCACAAAACTGTTTCCGGACCCCATCCTGGCTAGATGATCCGCCATTTCATTACCCTTTACCCCAGCGTGCCCAGGTACCCACATCAGTGATACCTTGTGTTTAGCTGAGATGTCGTCAAGAGCCCTCCTGCACCCCAGGACCAGTCCCGACGTTATTTTCCAAGCACTCAGTGCTTTGATGGCTGCCTGACTGTCAGAGCAGATAGTAATCCGCCTCCTAGACCCGTCAATTTCCCGAATACGATTTACACAGGCAAGTATCGCATAGACCTCAGCCTGGAATACTGTGGTGTGCCCCCCAAGAGGGAATGAAAGTCTTGTACGGGGTCCGTAGACCCCCGAGCCCGAGCCCTCTCTAGCGAGTGAACCGTCTGTGTACCAGACCTGTCCTCCTCCTTCGATGAGCTGTCTTTCCCTAGACTCCCACTCTTCCCTTGACGGAAACACCACCGTAAATTTGCGATTGAAGCGCTCCGTAGGAGAAACTGTATCGCTCCTCGCCAACAAAATAGGACAATCCTCATGCAGCTCTGCTAGAATCGTCGAATGTCCTTTGCCTGGATTCATAAAAGTCCAGCTACCCTGACTCCAGAGACGGAACCCAGTTTTTCTAGCTTCCCCTTGGATTACCAGATCCAAAGGAGGAAGATTCAATAGTGCCATTCTACAAACAATGTGCTTGGAAATCTTCAGTTTTAAAACCTCCTCGTTCGACCACATCTTCACGAAGCACTGTATAAAAAGAAAAACTGACGAACCACAGCAAGAGCACACATAAACATCGAACGATGCCACTCGGTAGTAGGACTCAGACTGGGATGTCTCGCCTCCAGACTCTGATTGACGTCCACACTATCAAAATAATACGCAATATGTCTAATGTTGCATGAAGTCTCCCATTCATGCCGGAAGACCATAGACTTGCGATTTTTGGTCTCGCAACAGGCCGTAGACGGCGATCGGGCTATAGACATGTCTACGTAGACAACCTTAGACACGTCTCTGACAACAAAATCGCGCAATATGTCTACTAGTGAGTAAAAGGCTTAAGCATTTGAAAAATGATCTTGGACATTTTACAGCTGTTGTTTCTGGTTTGAGCGAGATATGTTGTAAGGCATTTTATAATCTTGTTTTTTTACTCTAGTTTTTCTGTAAGTTTCTTCTTCTTAGTTGTTTTCTTCCAACTGAACAAGTTTTTGTTTATTTATCATGGCTAAATTGCTTATAATTATGTTTGGGTTGACGTTTGCTTACAAATTGTGCAAATGGAGGGTCACCCAATAGTTAAGTCACCTTCCGTCAAGCTTTTGGGAATCAACGTCAACAATAACATATCCTGGCACGACCACGTCGTCAGCATTGCTAAAACGGCATCTTAGAAGCCTGGAGTTTTGTTCCGCTGTAGGAAGCTGTATACACCAGAGCAACTACTGCTGCTCCACAAGGCCCTAGTGTTCACTAAACATCGACTATCGGCTATCGATAGTACCCGAAAACATCGGCTGGGCCGTTGTGCAAACATCGATGTTTCCGGATATGTTGCAGTTGCACAGATTGAGTTTGTTTTGGTCGGTTATAAATTCATTTCGTTTGTTTCGCAATTGCTTCGGCAAGTTATATTTATATATCTTTATAATGAATGCATTTTGGGGTAAAGTTTGAGATAAAAAACTCCTTTATAGTAACACACAAAACATATACATTTATTGAAATAATTGTTTTTATACAGAAGTTGTACATAATAGTTATAAAAAATTATAGTGACATTATTTTAACGAACGTTTGAACTGGAATGTGAAAGAAATCTTGTTCGCAAACTTCCATTGAATTTACATATTTTTATGAAGGAAACGTTGCATTGCCAAAATATGTCCACACACTTTCTGTTTCCTTTTCCGCAGTGTCATATGAGTTCAATGAAATTACCTTTAGTTGTTTTCGTGTACATCATGTTCTCGATCATCAAATACGCAGTTTGAGAGAAAAACGTAAACAAATAACGGTACCGGCTGGATTCATTCATGAACCCGAAGGAATTCTGTGTAATCTTACGCCGCAGAAAACATCGATAGGCCTATCGGACTATCGATAGTCCGATAGCCTATCCGATAGCCTATCGGACTATCGATTGCACATCGATGTTGATATTGATATCAAGTCAAGTATTTATTTTCGAAATTCAAATCAAGTCAAGTAGTTACACATCAAGCAACTTGAAAATCAAGCTTTTCAAGCTACCTACTTGATTTTTCTTGAAAAAATAGTTCTTTTTTGATATTAATCTGATTAGCTGCTAAAATGCAATAACAATAAAAATCTATGTATATCAAAATGTAATCTTTTATTAAAAAAAACATCCAAAAACGGAAATTCCAACAAACTTAGTTAAATAATGAATGTAATAATATGAAATAAAAATACAAAATATTCTGAATTCTGACAATAATACATAGAAAAACAACAAACTCAAATAAGGGCTCGTGACCGGAAGGTCTCGGGTTCGATTCTCGTTACAGGTGGAAATTTATTTCTGGTTTTTTCAATCAAAAATAAATATCCATAAAAAAAGCTCAGCGAAGAATCCCCACCTGAGCCTTCACTGTTGGTTTCTAATTAACAGTGCTGTTCCTAGAGTGGCGCCGGGAAACAGTAACAAAGCCCTAAGAACACGAGGCTAATGACCAGAGCAGTCAATGCCGATGACACAGAAGTAAGAAAAAAATTAACATTCTCATTTGCCATCCATGATTTGAGACACATAAGACTTCTAACAGAGTTACCACCTATTGGATTTCTTGCTTTGGTAAGAGTTAAGGCAGCTCTAGAAAACTTCCTTTCAACTGAAGCTGAAGAAGCTGGCGTTGTCAAAAAGTCTTTGGCCATTGCGGCAAGGTTTGGAAAAATATATTTGTGCCTTTTCCACCATACTAAAATATCTTCAGTACTGTCCCTTGCCGCTTGAATATTATTTATAATCTGTTCATCGGTTTCATCGCGATCAGGTTTATTGTCAAGTTCCATAGCCCACGAATCCAGTCTATCTATCTAGCAGCATATTAATGCAAAAATGATGGAAAAAATATTAAGGTACTGGCAAATTTGTTCAATTAACGACCATTCTGTGTCGGTTGGCTTTAAAGTTTTAAAGTCATCGGGTGCCTGCTTGCTGTCGTAACCTCGGTGATTCCCCTATTTTAACGCTTCGATTCGCATTTTACAGATCGATATCAAGTAATATCAAGTAGTTTGATGTTACTTGATATCAAGTCAAGTAGTTCCGATCGAAAATCAAGTCAAGTCAAATATCAATTTTTTAAAAGCTCGAGCTTTCAAGTCAAATATTTAAGAAAAAACTCAAGCTACTTGGCTTGATGAATCTCTAGATAAACGATAGGTTATCTTTTAAAAATTAGCCGCAATTACCTGTATTGATGTTATTGTAATTAATGCGCTAATATAACTTGCAACTATATGTTTTTTAGCCAATTTTATGTCATTGGACAGAAAATGATGTAAAAAATAAAAAAATACTATCCAGCTCTCAGTCAGCCGCAGCGTTTCATCCATATCACTTACAAAGGTCTATGGTTGCCAGCTGGAAAATGGCCGCAGAAGTTGCCATGCTTTTAATGAGCGATTCTCGCTCCATGTAAGTGGAAGCGCAAGGGAGAAGATGCACGCATTATTATGTGCCACAAATAAAGAACAAAGCATGGCAGCTGTGACACATACTATAGCGACAGTTTATGAATAGTATGCGTATGTCCTTGCTTACAAAACGTGAACACCCCACTATGTTTAGTAATAAGTAAAAAAATTACTAAAACTACAGTTTCACGATATCTCTTCTGTACAGCACGTAAAAATGCGTATATCTTCTCTCTTGCACTTCCACTTACCTCAGAGAATTGCTCATAAAAATCATGGAAACACCAGTTCGCGGCCATTTTTCGGCTGGCACCCATACATTTTTGTAATTAATACGGATGATACTTTGTATTAAAATTGGAAAAAAACAGGTATGTGCAGATAATTAACAGTAATGTACCTGTAATATACAGTAATATACCTGACAAAACCCTAACGCTGTGGTTGATTGAGAGCAGACAACTATTTTTTCCAAATCTTTACATTATTTTCTTGGAATGACGTAAAACTGACTAAAAAAACATATAGTTGCAAGTTATATCACCAAATGAATTACATTAAAATTAATTACAGGTAATTGCGGCTAATTTTTAAAAGGCAACCTATCGTTAATTCATTATAATCTTCCTCAAGATTTATTTAAAAATAATTTTTTCAAAAAAACACATACCTGCAGGATCCAGCAGTGAGATCCTGAACCTTGTACTATCTAAAGGTATGGCAGAAACGTTAGCAGAAAGTCCTTACAGATGAATGAAGAATATAAGAGTCCCTCTTCATAAAAACCTCATACATCAGAGACAACTTCGTACGAAAAAATTAAAATTATTAGAGAGCTCTACAATGTTGAACATCTTAGAGAAAAATGAACCGGTTCCCACGGGTGCAAAAACAAAGACACCGACGGACCGTTTCGTCTCCGGGAAAACCGTAATAGCGGCATAAAAATGAAATATCGTATCATTTCCGTTTCGTTAGCTTAGAAAAATTACGGAAACCCCTCTTAAAGTATTAACTCCCAACTTTTTATCGTTGAAACTTCTTTCATATATTTTTTCGGTGGGAGAATTTGCATTGCCAGTGTCCTTAATGTTAAAACTTGTGGAAAGTAGTCGCTCTCCCTGAAATGGCAGTTTTTATTCTACCACGCTACTGGAGCAACGTTGCCAGCTTGTACATATAATTATTACTTGATGTTTCATAATTAAGCTGTCATGAAGAGGAAGCCTTTTTTCCATAGAAAACCTCGAAGACAAAGCCTAACTACCAAAGTTTCGCGACTGCCATGAAAACGTTATGTTAGTGGGAATTTGTTGACCCGGGTCTTGAATAGGCCAAAACTCATAGGCTCAGTAAATGTGTCTTCTGGTAGTCTACTCCAAGTCCTGGACAGTCTGGAAACAAAGCTGCGGTTGTACCGCTCGGTTCTTGACGATAGAAAAGTGAGAGGTCACCAACTGCACGTCGGTGGGATAGAGGCTAGAGAAAGCGCGTTAAGGTTGGTCACCGATTAGTCGAATTACCCTTCTCGGGACTGTATTCGTATTTCTTAAGCCGATAAACAAAACGACAACAGTTCTGTATACGTTGCAAACGAACTTGACTGTTTTTATCGATACAGGGGAAAATACATCATTGCAGTAAGTGAGGATTGGAAACCATAGAGTCACTGATTTTCTTCCTTATTTTAAAATAATTGTTGTATAATGGTCTTCGAGCTGAGTATGCCCTCTTTATTAAATTGTCCAAAAAGTGGCTTCAGAATCAAAAGTTATACCAGCCTTTTTTAATGCTTTCAACCAAAGGTAAACTAGTATCGTGAATTCGAATGTCCAAACTTTCTGTAACTATATTCTTTTTTGATGTTATTTTGTTTTGCATAGCTACTGATACTATTCAGGTCCGAATGGGCACGACTGATGGCTACAGCCATGCCTGAATGTGAGAATGAGTAGAATAACTCAATATCGTCTGCATGAATTTGACTTGAGTGCCCAAATATTTGGGCAAATCCGCTGTACAAATAAGGAATAGAGTTGGGCCAACCACTATGCCCTGTGGATCACCAGATATTATAGACCTAAGCGATGAAGTGCAATGGTCAACTAAAACTTTTTGATAACTATTGGAAAGATAAACATCAAATAATTTCGCAGCAGTAGTGTCAAAACCATAATATTTCGATTTAGCACACAACAGATCATGATCCAAGGTGTTGAAGGCTTTGGAAAAGTCAAGCAAAGTATGTGCGGTTGCTTTACCAGCATCCACAGCCAAAATTATACTGTCAGTTACATTCAATAGCGCAGTAGCCGTGCTATGTTGCTTCCTGAATCCTGATTGTATAGAAGGAATAGTATTGTTAGTGACATCGTAATAATAAATCGGGGTTGAATAATTTTTTCCAAAACCTCTGCCAAAGTCGGAATAATAGAAATGGGTCTCAAATCTGAAAGCGAGAAATGTTTGGAAATTTTGGGTAAGGGTCTAATCAAAGACACTTTCGGAATATTTGGAAAATAGCCTTTAACAATACAACAGATTACAGGGGGGACATAATTTTACTATAAGTGCACTTATACCATCGGAGCCATAATCATTTGACCTTAATTTGCCAATAATGCTACAAATATCGTCTACAGTGGCCAACTCTAGAGAAAAAGATAAATCGTTGTATTTGCTGTTCAACTAATACTCTTCAAAATCTTGGCAATTGTTCGACTGCGAAAACAGGAACAAAAATATTCATTAATTGCGTCCGCATCACTCAGATCTTCAGGAAAAAAAAACAAGTTTCATTGATCTTATGGCATTCCATAATAATTTACTATTGGTAGATCTTTGAGTAGTTTTCTTCACTCTTTTTAATCATATTAACCGACTTATTTCTAAGGTTTGAACAACTACTCCAGTCCTGACGTCGGTATCCTCGAACGTGTTAAGAAGAACATGTCCTGGTGAAATGAATTTTTCATACTTATCTCTATACAGATATCGTCCTATGTGCTACACCTAGTGAGTAGTGCATCATGTAAGTTTTTAGCTACCTTTAAGAGTGATAGTGCGGGAGATAGTTCTCTGACTATTTGCTTAATCCTCCCTGTGAAGAAAGCTGCGCCCCTCCAAGATAGGTATAAGAAAATCTGACATGTAGTTATCGCATGTTTTTTTGGGCCGTGTGTGAAATATTGGTCTACAAGCAGATTCTTCTTACAGCTATCTATTCCTTTTTGACACTCTCTCTTCATGTACGCTGAAAAATGCCAGGTTCATAACTTGTAGGGTGAGCTGTACAAAAACATGTCATATGCGCCCAGAGATGTTATTGGCCTATACTTTTTGGGATCAGACAAACCTCCGATCTTCCGGGCAATCACCCTTGATTGTCGTCATCGACAAGCCAAGTCGGAGGTGGCTGCTCTTGATTCTGGTAAGCATTTCTCCATTGCCGCCATGGTATAAATATAGTGTCAAAAAATACACTACAGTCAACTTAATGGTTTCGAAGTTACAGGATTATCAAGAGTTCCGTGATTTGTTTCAAAAAAATTCTACAAATATACCTTCAAAGGTGATCTTCGAATCAGTATCACAGTATAGAATATCATTAGGCTCATGTTTTTCATGACTGTAAAAAGCTTCTTACAAATACATAAGATTTTACAGTTCCAGCATACCAACATATAAAATTCCAAAAACTAATTTTGTGTTTTGATGGCTTGAGATGTTTTGCTAATTATTTTCTCAACGATATAGGTACCTCTCGCCAAATTACATCAAAATCGAAATATCAATTATTGAGATTACGTGACCAGAAAGATGGTCACAGCCAGACCAACGACGGAAATGTGTGACAAGGATTTCCTTGGTGTATTAGCACAAAACGTTCAAAAACTGTATTTACAGGGTGTCCCTGAATTTCTTTGACACGTGATATTCTAGTAACAAACAATAGTTTAAACGAAAACTGAGTGAAATTTTGTAAATACCACAGGGTCTATCATACCATGCTTTTCAAATATTTTTTTTGTATTTCAACCCTTAAAACTCACCCTCAACTTTTGTTTTTCAAATAGCACCAAATAGTTTTGGCTATACTTAAACTGCCGTTCAACGGCAGCCTACTAAAATGCCGTTAATAGATGTGACGTCACTGAAGTGACGTATTTGACGGCTTTGTAATCGCTGTACTTAAACTACCGTCAAACGGTACCCGTGCGGTACCCCACCGACAAGACGTTCCAACAGCTTCATCACTATGTTGCCCGTTAAATTAAAGGTTCTGCTATGAGGAGCAGAATTTCAAAATGCATTTTGTCTAAACTTTAAATATTTGAGATAGAGGCGGCGCTGTATTCCTATGACCAAATAATAAGACAGACAAAATGCATTTAGTCTCCCTGTTATTCGGTAGGAAATCATACTTGGACAAACAAACTGATTTAAGTCTATGGATAAAAAGCTTTATTCGTACTGCTTTGGCCTGGAAGATGCACCTGGTCAATACTCCAGATTATTCAACAGAAACTTGATTTTCACTTTCGAATACAACTTCATCATTGCTTACAATAAAAAACTGAGTCTGATTCTCGCCGCTATTGTTTACATTTACAACATTACAGCATTTTAGTGGGCTACCGTTTGACGGCAGTTTAAGTACAGCGATTACAGAGCCGTCAAATACGTCACTTCAGTGACGTCACATCTGTTAACGGCATTTTAGTAGGCTGCCGTCGAACGGCAGTTTAAGTACAGCGAATAGTTTTTCCTACACAAATTAAGCCCTTATTTTATTTTTCCTAACTGGACAATAATTCAGATTTCCGTCTCCAAAGTTATGCGGGGGTGTCAAAAAATTATGTTCCCTTAGTAATTATTGGCAACGCCGGATATCAGAACGTTACGCCTTTCCCGATCTAGCCGGATGCGGTTGCGAAGACGAAAAAATGAACGTCGTTACTCAGCGCGAACTTTGCGTCCATGGCTAATGCGTCTCGAAGGGTTTTAAGATCTTTTAAAGGGAATTGACAGAATAATTGATCGGGTCCCATCGGTCTTGGTGCGGAACTCTGCCAAAACTACCACGCCTACTGCCGTTATCCACAAAGGCTGGTCTTTATTATACCGATTATGGTAGATTAACTTCGGAAATATATAAACCAAGAAGCAGCTTATTAGTTCGAGCATTCATAATCAATCGAGGATTTAGGTTTTTGAGACACTCGGCGAAAATTAGCTCGGAAGAATGATATTTTTCATTGTCCAATAGAAAAATTCACTTACAATGTAAGTTTAGTAACAACATTTGAGATATGCCCGGCAGTAAATTTTAGGGCAGTTCCCTCTCAAACAGTTAATCTCTCAAAACTACAATTGTAGGTGGTTATTATACATTAAACACTCCTTATTGCAGACCGCTCCCTGTCCAGGGTAGTACTGAAATAATTTTTTATAATAATAGTAAAAGTTACAAGTGACACTATCATTTCCGTACAACGTCTAATTGTAAATGTTTACTTGTACTGTTTTGCACTGTAGGAAATTTCATTTTCTTGAAACAGTGGACCTTATCTTCCATACAGGTAGAAAATTATCATGGTTAATCCGGAAACGTGCTCTGCTAATCGTGCTTTAAGAAATAGAAGGCTTATGTCTTTTGTGTTAGTGACCTGTAGGAAACAAGACTGAACAATCAATAACAGTCTCATAACGTATTTGACACTGGTTGTCGAGTGTAGTGTGATGAGCAAATTATGATGGTAGTCTGGAGACCAGTTGACATATCTAACATTTAGTTTCTTGAGGAAGATCAACAGCAGCGAAGTAGTGGGTGTGAAGTTTTAAGACCATCCTATTTTTGTATTTTTAGTCGGATTGAATTAATGTGGAGTGATTTAAAAAGGAATATCAGAAAGTACAATAATCACCTCGAAATGGGGTGTTAGTAGATACTTCAATATTGAATAAAACATAAAAACAGGGTATTACATTCAAGAAAACAAAGTACAATGATTTTCAAATTATAATAATTAGTAGATTCATATAGTTAGTATTAGTAACATTTAAAATAATATTCACTTAATATTCAAGTTTAACAATATTGACACATTTTGAAGGAATTCATCAATTTGGATGTGTTACTTGGCAACGTTGCAACTGAGCACAGAAATATGTTCGGATTAAATCATTATCCTGCATTCCCGCAATACCCTGTATATTTCAAAATATTTTCAGGATATGCGCCTTAAACAACCAAATAACTTTTGTATTTGACATACATATTCTTGTATCAGATATATCTTGCCAGATATCGAAGAATTACACACTAAATGGACTCCAGGGAGACAGGCCAATGAAACCAAGGGATCGTCGCAAACGAATGATAGGAACAGGCAGAGGAGCAATACAGATGCTGTAATAGTCTCTGCGAAAGACATGAGTTACTTCAAGCTTGAAGCATTATTAGCACTAGACCTTATTAAAGAGACCGGGTACATTTAATAACTCACGAAAAATGGTGAAAATGCATTAAATAAATGTAATAAAAGTAGAGTCGTAATTTTTAAATACACGACCGAATGACATTCTTATCAACTGAAAAGATAGCTCATCATCTGAATCTGATTTTGACTTGCGTTAAATAATTTGTAGTCAACCGAAACATATAACTTACGTTTACATGTGGAATTCAATTCGAACTGAAATCGATTTTGGTATTGAATACTGCATGTAAGCACTGCAAAATTTGGATCGAAAGTGAATTGAGTTTCAAGGTCGATACCGCTCGTTTCTGGGATCGAATGTGGATCGTATCGGATTGAAATCCATGTAAACAGGCAGCGGTATTGAAACCGAATCGGCGACTGCGCGTACGGTCTCTCTGAATCTGTAGTATCTTTTCTAAACACGAAAACCACAAAAAAAAAACAAAATCGTGAACACACAATGGTTCTAAAGTTCGGGTATGTCGGTTTTGTTATTCTTAGTCGGGTACTCAACGAAAATTAGGCTAGGTTGTAGGTTATGTGAGATTTATAGGTCAGGATAGTTTTGACATCTTGATCGCCACTTCACGAAATGGATCCAAATTGATCTGAAAACTAAACATGTAAACACAGGAAACGCCGGATATGGCATCGTATTCAATTCGAATTGAATCTCCATGTAAACGTAGTAATAATCTACCCGAGGGTGCCTATTGTTACTACAATAATTGATGGCGCCAACGCCATATGGATATGTGAGTGGTTTGGGCACTATTCCATTACCAACAGTAGTTTGAAAAAGGATCAAATTGCATTTCTAAATTATAAATTCAAACTGCCAGCTGTAATTTACACCTGACAGTTTCAACTTACAATTGACGCTTTAGAAATGTAATTTGATCCTTTTGAAACTACTGATGGAAATTGTATAGATGGAGTAGCCTGACAACATTGCTTTTGCTTAGCTTGCATTCCTTTTATTGCAGTTGAATATGAATTTTTCTTACTTTCATTATGTGAAACGGCGTATACCGTATGTCTAAAAATAACGTTTCAAATTTCGCGGTCTGATTCTGCACCTCAAAATACTTACAGATATTCAAATCGACATTAATCTAGAAATTTTTCCTAATCAGGTAGAGCCTTCTGAAGTATGGTACTGATCACAATTTTGATCGATATCTCCATGCCTTAACAAAACATTGTTAGTTTAGTAACTTGAATATACTGAACCGGATAGTGGTGGAAACATAGCTAAATACCGGCCAGCAACAGTAGGTAAAGGAAACCATAAAATAAAAATACACTAATTAATTTCTGTCTTATCAACTGATTATGTGGACAACAGATGCATGATCTCAGTTCCAAGTGAGAAAGATGTAGAAGCAGTTCCTAACAATCTGCAAGTTCCTTTACAGCAAGTAATACATCTAACGAAAAATGACTATACCATCCTCATCAAAAAAGTGGACAATGATCAGGCACCTTTGAAACATCTAAAAACGAAGTTAGAGCGATTTTTAAATTTTTTGATTATCGTTGATTTCTCCTCCGTCACTGGCAAGAGTGCCAACAACGATACACTGTCACCATATTCTCCACGGTAGTAATACGGTGTCATAATTTCATCACACTCAAGTTCGTGGTTTCCAAGTTACATGTTATACAGGGTGGGCCAATAGTGCGTGGACGGAGGATTGTGGGCTTACTAAAAAATATTTCAAAAATCTGTCACTTGATCATGGTAGGGACCCTTGAGGGCTAGAACGTAAAAATATTTTCACTCAAATTTTGACATTTATACAGGGTGATTCATATCAAACTTACATTTTTTTGAATGGAACTCCCTATATATTGTTGCAGATTTGGATTGCTTGGTCAATTCTAGTGTGACCTTATGTATCACACATGGAACTTTAAACGAACCGTTTAGGCGCAAATCACCATTTTTGGTATAAGTAGGTATCAGAAAAAAATTGAATATCGCAATGATTATAAAACCTAGAAGGCCGTGACTTTGCGGTACGACTAAGCATGAAATGCGTCACCTTAGCTCAGACGGCTATAATTGAGTTCTTTTTGCACTTGGAGAAATCAGTAGATTAATTAAGGAAACTTCAATCAAAGATAACTTGATTTTTTCAAATAGGAATGCCTATTTTGGTTTACAGAATCAAATGTAAAATTTGATGGCCTTTCTAACGATATAGCATTATCGATATCAATCTTTCTTAGTTTTCATTTTATTTCAAATTTTCAGTCAAATCGGTGTTTTTCAATTTTCCTGCATGCAAGCAACCTAGCAGGCCATGAAAAATAAACAAAAGCTCGTTAATATGGAAGAAACCAACTAACTTAGTAGAAAGATGCAAACTAACTAGAGCAACGAGGCAAGATTATGAAAATTCCTTACAACATATTAGCTCTAAGCAGAAACAATAGCAGTAACAAGAACGCTCATTTTTCGTAGCCTACTAGATATTAGCCAATTTCCAAAGTCAGTAAAAAAATATTTAACCAATGGAAAACTACTAGTGATTGTTGCTGGCAGTATAATATCTATGTCTTCTGAATAAACTTCCACATTTAATGCTATAAAAAGTAGCCATTTCCGTAAGTCAAAAGTAATGATATCTCTGACTGGAACCCTTCAAATTCTTCAGTAGGTACTTCTACTCACTAGCAAAATCGCGGAAAATGAAACCTAAATTGCAGTCTGTTTGAATTGTAAAACATAATTTAGTTTGCAGAAAACTACATGAAATAAACACAATTACAACATAGCGTAATTAAAAAATTCTAGCAATTATTTCAATAGATGCAGAGAATGCTCCAGTTGGAGATATCTTCACTTTCAACTTGACTAAACGGAAATGACTAATTTTTTATCCCATTAAATGTGAAATTGCATTCTAAACATGTTACACTGTAAGCAAAAATCGCTGGTAGTTTTTCTTTTGTTTCAAAATTTTTAATCGTTTTGGAAATCTGTCAAGCTCTAGTAGACCTCAATAGCTAGTAGGCTGTGAAAAACCGACACTTCTGTCATAGCCCAGCTACTTATTGACAATAGATATCTTGCGGCTTTTGTATCCGGTCAGACCTAATATGTTGTAAGGAATTTTTATAATCTTGCCTCGTTGCTCTAGTTAGTTTGCATCTTTCTACTAAGTTAGTCGGTTTCTTCCATATTAGCGAGCTTTTGTTCATTTTTCATGGCCTGCTAGGTTGCTTGCACGCAGGAAAATTGAATAACACCGATTTGACTAAAAATTTGATATACAATGAAAACCAAAAACCACTGATATCGAGAATGCTATATCGTTAGAAAGGTAATCAAATTTTAAATTTGATTTTTCAAACCAAAATAGGCATTCCCATTTGAAAAAATCAAGTTATCTGTGATTGAAGTTTCCTTAATTAATCTACTGATTTCTCCAAGTGCAAAAAGAATTCAAATTTAGCCGTCTGACCTGAGGTGACGCATTTCATGCTTAGTCGTAGCGCAAAGTCACGGCCTTCTAAGTTTTATAATCACTGCGATATTCAATTTTTTTCTGATACCTACTTATACCAAAAATGATGATTTGCGCCTGAACGGTTCGTTTAAAGTTCCATGTGTGATACATAAAGTCACACTAGAATTAACCAAGGAATCTAAATATGCAATAATATATAGGGGGTTCCATTATAAAAAATGTATGTTTGATATGAATCACCCTGTATAAACGTTAAAATTTGAGTGAAAATATTTTTACGTTATAGCGCTCAAGGGTCCCTATCATGATCAAGTGACAGATTTTTAAAATATATTTTAGTAAACCCACAATCCTCCGTCCACGCACTATTGGCCCACCCTGTATATATGTAACAACTTATCCCACAGATATAAAATTCAAAGGCAATACTCGGATATGTCTAAAAAGCATACGATATGACCAAAGTCAAATTTTTCAGCGCAATGTAAAGTATTTTATGAATACAAACCTTCCACCACCCCAATTCCACCCCCTCCCAAAAACAAATGGAAAATGATCAGGTAGTCCTGAAACGCTTGAAAATGAAGTTCCGATAATTTTTTACCAATTTCTCCGCTGCCAATTCAACGATTTTGAAAATATAGCAGCATTACCTACTACGACCAAATTTCATCAAAATCCGAGCAGCGGTTGCTGAGATTACGTGGCTAGAATAACGCCAATAGACATACAGACCGACAGACAGACACCGAGATAGGTCGACGGAAATGAGTGACGTGGATTTTTGTTATGTAGATATCATAAAACGACCAAACAGTGTTATTATCTCAAAATCGAAAATTTTCGCGATCGCAATACTCACCTTACCTATCGGTGTGGGAAGTAAAAATACGACATTTTCTGTATGTATTTCGGTCTTATTCCTCTGCATACATATTGTAATCAGTGGCGTAGATATAAGACGCCTTTCCAGGTTAATGTGGATATGAACTTTTTTCTATTTGAAGTGCAGTAACTTATCTCCCGTCACTCTGTATATGCAGAAAGAACTGAAATTTATGTTTAATTAGCAGTTGTTGTTGGCCCGAACGTACGAGCGAGCAACCGTTCATTCTTCTGACCTCGGCACCGCAACGCTGCGCTGCCTTTATACCAGACGCGAGAATACAGCGCGGCCATATATCACAAAGATAAAAACTTTGCGCCCAATATAAATGATAATGAATATGGTTTAATTGCAGTCCGCTGGTTTGAAACGTGGGGTGGCACCGAATGGCGTGCCTTCAAGTTTCAAGTAGAATCAGGCCATGATATTACGGTCCGTCAGGACCTTTACTTTCTTTGGACTACATATACTGCGTTTCCACGGACTTTCAAAACCTTCTGAAAACGTTTTGTATTTTGAAATATATCGTGGAAACGTCAATTGGATACGTTTTCAAAACGTTTCCTGTTCAAGATCGATATGAATGTACCATGCGTAGTGTGTTGCTGTCCAATAACACTATGATTGTCGATTTATTGAAGTTTATTCGTAATATTTTAGTCGACATTCGTAACTAGAGATTTACAATAAACAACAAAATCTCTATATATAAAAATGAGTCCCTTTTTCCCTTGGTCACGGCATCACGTGAGAACGGCTTTACCAATTTCATCCATCTTTTTTTTATAAGTTTGCTATTACTTCGTAGAAGGTTCTTACGGGAAGAAATCTAAGAAAAATTATTCAGAACATTAGAAAATTTGAAAAAATGTGAGAAAACTTGACAACTACGAAGAGTGTGTAGTGTTAGTGATTTGTTTGTTATTGTTGTCATGTATGACGTTGCTGTCAAAAATACCGGTTAGGTGTTAGATGTTTAAACGTCAATTGTGCGTCGTATAAATAATGACAAATGCGTATACAGAGTGTTAATTATTAACAGACCGTAATTTCAAAGGCATATTTATGACTCAAATCCAAATAAAAAAGCTCATACAGGGTGTCCGTATAATCGATCGACAACGCTTGACAGGTGATAGACCCCACATTTCTATGAACGTTGAGATAGGAACATGAAGCCTTACAATGCTTTATTTTCAAGATACAGGGTGTCAAAATGTTTTCTTTTATTTTCGTTTTTTCTCAATTCTTTCGCAATAAAATGGCACAACGATATAAAATTACGTATCGGGGGTTCATTAAGGTGAAACCATCGTTTTGCTATCATGAATAGAGGACGCCGCCCAAGGAACATTGGACGGATTTAAATTATCAAACCTTTTGTTCCGGTTTGATGCATCAATGTATCAAAAAAATCCTCAATATGTTTTACATGGAAAAGGTATGATTTGTTTGAGTCTCTAGAAATAACTGTTTTCGAGATAATCTTCATTGAAATTTTCAATGCGACTGAATTGTAAATTGCGATCAAAAGAATTATTGGTATTTCCGCACGAATGAATATCAGGCTTAGGCTCAAAGTTTTAAATACCGTTTACGAAGTATTCTCAAATTTCAACACCACCTATTTTAAAAACTAGATATATTTGAAACATGTTTTTTGATCTACCTAATATTAATTCGTGCCACAAAACCGATCATTCTTTGATCACATTTTACAAGTAATTGGGCTGCCTTGCATATTATAGTAAAGGTTATCTCGAAAACTGTTACCTCTAGGGACTTAAACAAAATATACCTTTTTTTTCATAACACATATTGGGGAAACGATGTTTTTAATATTCAGGTTGATGCTCCAAAACGGTAAAAAGTTTCCTTAATTTCAAAGAGTTCGATGTGCCGTAGGTGACGCCTCTATTCATGTTAGCAAAACCGTGGTTGAATTCCCGATACATAATTTTAGATACGTTGTGGCATTTTATTGCGGGATAATTGAGATAAAACCAAAATAAAAGGAAACATTGACACCCTGTATCTTGAAAATTGTGCATATTGAGGCTTCATGTCCCTATCTGAATGTCCATGATAATGTAATGTCACCCTGAATAAACAATGGATCGACATGTAGCTTGAAGATTCTAGATTTCAAGATATAGGGTGTGAAAGATTGGAAATGAAATTGTTTTTTTATCAATGACTTAAACATTAATGAGCCGTTTTTTTAATCTGTAGTCTTTTATTGCATTAAGAATCTAAGTCACCACTGACTAGAAGATAATTATCCTTTCCAGTGGCGTGTCGGGGGTCGGGGGGCAGTCCCACGAGAATATTAGCAAAAAGATGTACGCCTCTAACTTTGAAAAAATTAAATGCTGTTTTTCAGATTAAACATATAAAAATACCATTTCTTTTCTTTTAATTTCACTTCGTATCTCACTTTATTTTGGAACAAATAAATAAAAACCACTTCATTTCATAGCTCCACTTTTTCGACGGGCTATGAAGTGGTTTTTATTTTTTTCCTCCAAAACAAAGTGGGATACGAAGAGACATCAAAAGACAGAAAAGTTGGATTTTCATCTGTTTCGTCTGAAAAATAATATTTATTTTTTCAAGGTCACTGGCATACATCCTATATTTTCCAAAATTTGGAGACCAGACTTTAGGTACATGTTTAAGTGAACTTTTCTACTTGAATTTGGGTCGGAAATACGTTCAGAGAAAAAACGTAAAATTGATTAAAAATACAGGGGAATACAAAAGCGAAGACGTCTTGATTCCACGCATCCCTATGATTTTAGACAACATGCCATTCGACTTTAAGCGGTTGCAATTTTCAGTGCTGCTTGCATTTGCATGACGATAACTAAATAGCAAGGACTGTCGTTGAACATTTGTGGGATCAATCTTGATAATGCATGTTTTTCACATGGTCATTGTAGCCTGTTCCGTGTTAAAATCATCGTTATTTATTTATGGGCCCGAAAACGAAACAAAACATGTTGGATATCAAAAAGTATTTCAATGATCGCTATGCTCTTCAGACAGGTAATTATTATTTATTGCAGATTTAAGTTCAATTTCAATATTCATATCTAAGACAGGACAGCGTCTGTCGGGTCAGCTAGTAGGTTATAAAACCAGAAGATGACATTTGTGAAGTGTCACTTGAAACGTTTTGAGTGCGTTTATAAAATCGTTTCGAAACCTATCGGGGAAGCACCGACAATCCAAAATCGCAAAACGTTTTGAAAACTGTTTTGAAAGCCCGTGGAAACGTAGTAATTATTTTCTTGAGGCTGATTACTAGGACTATCAGGTTCACTTCGATCTACTGGCTACATCTCAATTCTTAACAGTTGGTGGAAGGCCGTAAGTCTTTAACAGGCTGATATGTTAGTCTGCCAGACACACCTACTCGTAAACAAACACCGCACAGTCAAACCAACTGACAAACCGATCTCTTCAAAACCAATGCGTTTCGCTAACTCTGGTAGCATCTCCAGGGGAAGATTTAGATTAAAGTCGATCTCCCAGTTATTGTGTATACCCAACATAATACACATAAATTTGCAATCAACCGCACCATGGTCTGTTATCTGCCTAATGACCTTGTAATATTTACAAAAACCAAGGCGAATATCAAGATTTTGCAATCGGGCCTCTATCGTTTCTGTATATAACTGGGCAGATCGCGTAGGCAGAGCCTAAATACCAGGGTACCGCGGTTGCGGTGAAAGGGTTATGTTTATGTTATTTTAACGTTACAATACTACGAACTAATGTTAAATTAGTTAGGTGAGGTTAGGTTGATTGTGGGTGGAGTGATTATACCTCCTCTCACTGCGACGATATTGTGTTTGTTGTGGCTCAAACCTGTTTAACGTTCACTGTACAATCCACAGCTCTTGACGAAGGCGATGGTTGTGTTGGGTGAAACTTGCTTGAAGTCAGTAGGTTTCAAATTCACGTCTGAATCCTAGTTCTTTTCGGTACTGGGCAGGAGCACAATATATGCTCCGCTGTTTCGTCCTCCACATAGAATCAGAAATCAGAAAGAAAGAGTTAATTTAAATATTTCAAATGCCTGCCCTAACAACAAAATCGCGTGCCATTGAGGGAAAAATATTGACCAACGAAAATGATATGTCTACAACTTGATGCGTTACCATAATGATATCAGAATTTGTAAATTAGTATTTACTAGTATGAGACCACAATTTGGATGGAGACAGATGGAGTTTCTTAACAGGTATAATGGTCGCCATTGCTTCAACTTGAAACCAGAGGTACGACGTACCGAGGGCAGGGCAGGGCAAGCCAAAGGCCAAGAAACCATATAGCGGCATTGCCATTGAACCGGAAACTCAATTGCGCAAGCGCAAAATTGAGTGACATACGACGAAATAGTTAGAAATAACACATAACTAATTAGGGACCTTTTGCACGGCTCTTTCCGTCAGTAATAAAACGTTAACGGTTATTTACGTCATCAAACGATTCTAACGTAACGCTGTAGATGTAGAGTATACAATTTTGACTTTTTGCATGCACTTTACACCTTTGTTTATCATAGCGTAGAATAAGCGAGGTTCGTGCTTTAGGCTTCTGTGTTTTTTTATTGTTTTTATAGTCTTAGTATTCCAAACGCTCAGAGTGGAGCAAGCTCTGGACATCGTATTGAGGCATCGCGCATCGGCGGTATATTGGACTTGATGATAAACAAATAAACAGCTAATAATATAGGTTTTGCAGGACCACCGAGACATGACATTTCACTCTCATAGTTCAGTTCCGTGATGGTAACACGTTGTTGCCGGAGACGCCTAATTTTGTAGCTTTTATTGGAAAATACTGTCAAATAAAGCTGATGGAAGAAAACCTGATCATTTTCTACAATGATAAACCAAATAATAACTATTGTTAATATGAATATCATCACGGTTCTGTTCTCATTGCGGAATAGCGTTTTAGACCTGGCAATACCGCCCGTAATCATGCGTAATGTAAACTTCCGTAGATAACGTGGCTAGCGTACAACTTTATCGGTTATTAGACGATTTGGTTATTTCGGGAGAAGTGCGCATGTCACAAATAGCTGATAACGTGAAATAACGTCAGACAACGGACTTTCAAAAGCTCCCCATTATCGACAGGTTCCAATCCAATAATTAAGCATATTTGAACAAATAATGCCACTATCATTGCACTTAGATGAATAGAATGACAATTTTATTTAACAAGGGCATAATATATCGGACAGTATAGTGGTTATGAGAACTGAAAGATGGATCCTGATTCTAACAGCGCACATATGAATTCTGTACCCTCTGGATGCGCCGTTCTCTATCCCCATGTATACAGCTCAAGTAAAGTGGAACACCTAAGAAACCTGAGACAAAACTAAAGTTTCACAAATCATTCTTTTGCTGTGCAAATCTAGCTATTTCCTGTGGGGATACAGCAGCAGTTTAAGCGCTAAATATCCTCTTTGTATACAAAACGCTATGCGATCACGAAACCCGAGCCTATAATTAAGGATAAATCCTAAATTTTTTACAGAATCTGAGAACGAGATGCGTGCCTTATTAATTTTTAATTTCAATCTCGTACATCTGCTGAGACGGCTCTGACTTTTATCAAACAAAATAAATCACAGCCAACTTATTGGGATTCAGTATTAGTATTAGAATACAGAATGCTGATTAGCGCCTCGCATAAGGGGTTCCGTGCGTACCGCGACGGCCTAATGGGCGGGTACCTTTAGGAAACTACATTCGTCACAATACCGGTTCACATATATCCCTCTACTACAGCTGTAACGAATTTTGTTGGTAGAATGGAGAAACTTTCGGTATAGCCGGGAATGTAGTTAAAGTTGCACGTTCTATTACCTTGTGTCTCCTGGAGAAGTTTAGAATATATGTTCGAGTGTACAGCGAGTTGTTATCGTTGCGGTGCAAGGTTAAAGTTTTAGGGTCGTCTGTTTGCTGTTGGAAGAAGGCTGACACGGAAGATAATTTAACCTTTTAACTTCCCTTAGTGAGTACGAATGTTGCGAGGCTTTTCATTTGGTTCGCCGACCGTAGCAACGTTCTGCAGGGGGAAAAACGGAAAACTTTAACAGACGGTATTAGTGGTAAAAAGAAAAATAGGTGTAGCAACATGGAAGAACCAGAAAATGTACTATGTAATTGCCAAAACCAGCGGAAGATACCCGTACGATATCTTTGCAAGTAAGACGATAACGGCTACGCGTTTTGTGTAAATATCCTCAAGTAGGGCCTCTCAGCATGATGTTGTAGCTTCGGATATTACCAGTTTCTCCGTCGTGGATTATAGAACCACACCAGATCTCCTTCTAACTGCAATATCCTTCGCATCAACTTGTTATTCTCATCTTTTCATCTTTAGCTCCAGCAGTGTTCACTTTTTCTAACTCTGCTATCCTCTGTTTCAATTATGCATTTTCGTCTTGGACATTGTCCGCTTCTGACACTCCCTACTTCGCAACACTGTGGCTGTTCCCCAGTTCCTTCCTGAGCCTGCTGAGTTCGTTCTCCAGTTGCACAATCCTGTTCTTCAGACTTAGCATTTTCACTAACGAGTTGTGCGGCCTGATCAGAGCCCCCTCCACTGATGCACCTGTCGATCTCGTTTTCCACCTGCACAATTTGGTATATTATTTTTAACATCCTTCAACTGCTTCGTTCCGGAGCTCACGTTGACTTACCAACTGTGGAAGTGGAGGGTCATCCAATAGTCGAGTCACCTTCCGTCAAGCTTTTGGGGATCAAAATCAACATTAACATGTCCTGGCATGACCACGTCGTCAGTATTGCTAAAACGGCATCCCAGAAGCTTGGATTTTGTTCCGCTGTAGGAAGCTGTATACACCAGAGCAACTACTGCTGCTTACAAGGCACAGATTCGACCGTCGTTGGAGCATTGCTACCATGTGTCACTCTCTAAAGCTACTGAACACTATCCAGAAGAGAGACTAATCGATATTACCTCACAAAAGGACCTCCACAGCCTGGAAAATCGAAGAAGGCTGACCTGTCGCTGTTTTACGGATTCTATCACGGAAGATCTTCAAGTGAGCTCTCCCAGATAATAATACCAAAGGCCGTCCCAACGAGGAACACTAGAGAGGCTCTGCGAGCTCATCCTTACAAGGTCGAGGTCCCTACTCCCCAAACCAGTCCCCTCCAGCATTTCTTCTTTTGGAGAACTTTGACGCTGTGGAATGAGCTGTCGGATAATTTGTTTCCCGACGGCTACAACCTGCAGCATTTCAAATCTAACGTGCACCGATATTTACCCTCTCGCAGTGCTTCTACAGCGTCATAGGCTTTTAGCCTTTGCGGGATGCTGACGCAGTGCTTCTACAGCGTCATAGGCTTTTAGCCTTTGCGGGATGCTGACCATAAAAAAGCTGCCAACCTGTGCTTCAGCCAATGCCTTCGTCTGCTCCTCTTTTAGTCGAGCGTTCTCATGTTTTGCACAAAAAAATTCTCTCAAGATCACGAACTTATTAAATAACTCTCGTTTCAATACATTGAGGAAGGCTGCAGTCTCTTACTATACAGGGTGGGCCAACAGTACTCACTCCACTCGGACGGAAGATTGTGGGTTTACTCAAACACATTTCAAAAATCTGTCTCTTGGTTATTGTAGGGAGCCTTGAGGTATATAACGTTAAAATATTTTCACTTAAATCTTGACTTTTATATAGGGTGATTCATATCAAATTTACATTTTTTTAAATAGAACCTCCTGTGTATTATTGTATATTTGTTTTGATTGGTGAATTATAGTGTGACTTTATGCATTTGAAAAAATCAGGTTACGTGTGATTGAAGTTTCCTTAATTGCTCTATTGGTGTCCCATCAAAATTACAAGTATGCTTTATACTATAAAGCATTCAAATGATCAAAAATATTGCATTTTAGCCGTTGTCTGTGGCTTCACACACAGACATTAACCCGGCCTAAGGGACACTAGAGACATCTTCTCTAAATCCACTTAGGTAAATCTCGGCACGCGCGTCCACGTCGCGGGGGTGGGCCCGATTCGTTGAATGCTGAATCGGTGGCTAAGCTCTGCTGAGGACCCAGCGGTGCGGGGTATAGCGCACTCCCCTGTCCAGGGATACGGACGAAGCCCACATCGATATGGAAGGCGGAGAGGAAGATCCTCGGTACGGCAGACATAGCGTAGGTGGCAACCCTCCCTTTAGGGGTCGTATAAACGGGAAGGGAAGATTGGTCTCTTAAGTCTTGAAAGACAACCATCTAAGGGAAGAAAACCCCTACAGAAAAATCACCTGGTCCTCCAAGTATGGGGGTTGGATCGATGGACCTGCACTCCACCATCTGTAAAAAACTGTATCGCAAAATTCCTCGATAAAGTAGAGCCGGACGGTAATAGACGACGACAATTGGCGAGAAAACGGATTTTGAGTATAGGAACATGGAATGTACAAAGTCTATCGAATAAAGTTTCAGAAGTATTTAACGAAATAGAAAAATCAAACCTGGACATAATAGCTCTCACAGAAACGAAAAAAAAAGGGCCAAGGATCAGAAGAAATAAATGGGTACATACATATTTATAGTGGAGTGCCAAAAGAAGAAAGGGCAAGCAGTGGAGTGAGCATAGCCATAAGGAAAAAATTCAAATCCAACATAAAATCTTGGTCTCAAGTAAGTGATAGGATTTTACTGCTTGAACTTGGAATAAAAGGTCATGCTCTGGTTGTAGTAGCCGTATATGGGCCAAATGACGATGCGGATATAACAAAAAAATCCCAGTTTTTTGACAATCTGGCGAGCTTGCTGGATGGTATCGGCCAACGGAAGGAGATCCTTTTATTAGGCGACTTAAATGGTAGAACTGGCTGCCAAATTAACAATCCTGTAGTAGGTCGATACGGGGAAAATATCTTAAATAACAATGGGCAAAGACTGATCGAACTGTGCCATCAGTTCGAGCTAAGAATCACAAACGGTTACTATAAACACAAAGAAATCCACAAGTATACCTGGACGCGCCCGTCTCAAAACCAGAAGTCCATAATAGATTATGTTATCGTAAAGCAAAAAACAAGATTAAGAGTATCTGACACTAGGGTAATGAGAGGAGCAGAATGTGGTTCTGATCACTTCCTCCTAATGTCAAAAATCCATCTTACATACAGAGCGAGCAGTACCCCAAAAGACAGTAGGAGATACCAAACGGAAAAACCGGTTCAGTATAATATCAACAGTTTAAAGGATGACTCAACGAAATTCCTTTACCAAATGCGCCTTGCAACTAAATTGGCTAGTGTTCAAGATGGAACCCCAGAACAAATGTATATGGAAATAATATCTAAAATTCATCAAGCAGCATTTGAGGCACTAGGCGATAAAACAATCGCAAACAAAAGAAGCCGTAGAAACTGTCCATGGTGGAATGACCGACTCCAGGTACACGTCGATCAGAAAAAGCTGGCGTACCAAAAGTGGCTGCAAACTAAAACTATAGAAGACCGAACGGAATATCAATCCAAAAGGCGTACCGTGACTCAAGAACTGAAGAAAGCACAGAATGAATATTGGTGTGAAGTATGTGAAAATATAGATCGGAGCATGGGAAACACAAGAGCGAATAAAGCTTGGAAGGCTCTTAAATCAATTAGATCTAATAATAACGACAAAGGAGGGATAAATATAATTAGCATGCCACAATGGATCCAGCACTACGAGCAGCTCCTCACTGAAGATAGACCACAGTTCTCAGAGACAAATGGTGAATGCACCATTGATAACATATATGGTACGGAAGAACCCTATATAACGATGGAAGAAGTATCAGATGCTATAGAACAAATGAAAAATGGCAAGGCTCCTGGACCTGGAGGAATTAACATCGAACTAATAAAAGCAGCGCCTTTAATCCTTATTGAGCTACTCACAATTATCTTTAATAAGTGCCTCCAGGGTGCTGAACCCCCTTCAGACTGGAAAAAGGCCATAATTTCACCTATATTTAAAAAGGGGGACAGGAGAGACTGCAACAACTATAGAGGCATAAGCGTTTTGAGCACAGTAGCTAGAATATACGGGCGAGTGTTAAAGATGAAAATTGAAAAACAGTTTGACGAAGCGGAGGAGTAAAATGGATTTAGAGCTGGCAGATCCTGCACGGACGGAATTTTCACTCTCAAAAATTTGATTGAGAAAAGAGTCGAGCGTGGGCGAGAAGTGCATTTAGTATTCATTGATCTGCAAAAGGCCTACGATACTGTGCCATTGAATAAGCTATGGCCAGCTATGGAGAGAAATTGTATCAGCAGGCCCTATATAAATGCAGTCAAAAAGCTTTATTGTGGATGTGAAAGTTACGTCAAAGTATGTGGACAAATTTCTGAAGGATTTAAAGTGACCAAAGGATTAAGACAAGGATGCTCCTTAGCCCCACTACTCTTCAAAGTATATATTGAAGAAGCTTTGAGGAAATGGAAAAGGAAATGCAGTGGAATGGGTTTGCCAATCGGAGATTTCATGCTCTATACTCCGCTCTTCGCAGATGATCAAGTTGTGATAACAGGAGACCGAGATGATGCTAGTTATATGCTAAGGGCGCTTAAGAAAGAGTTTGAAGAATTTGGCTTGACGATTAACATGAAAAAGACCGAATACATGTCTGTTGGAAGCGACGACCAAAGTGATCTGGATATCGGTATGGGTGCAACAATAAAACACTGCACCAAATTTAAATATCTCGGAGTCACTCTTTCTTCAAATGGCAGAAGCACTAATGATATCTCCAACAAAATTGGACAGGGAAAAAGGATAATCAGGCAACTGAATTCTATCCTTTGGAGTGACAAAATAACAAAAACCACAAAGCACAAGATATACAGCGCCATTTTTGAATCTGTATGTACATATGGCTCAGAAACGGGGGAGTTGACAGCCAGAAGTAAGGATCGGTTACTTGCACTCGAAATGGACTATTGGAGGCGTAGCAATAGAACATCCTGCCTAGAACACGTGAGAAATGTCCGTGTAAGAGAAGAGATGCAAGTAAACGGTACCATTCTTGACACTATAGAATCTAAGCGATTGCTATGGTTTGGTCATCTTCAAAGAATGGAAGATGCGAGAATCCCCAAGAAGATATGGGACTGGATCCCATCTGAAAGGAAAAAGAGAGGAAGACCACCAAGAGCATGGCGCGGCGATGTGCAAGACGCCATGCGTGAAAGGAACCTAAGAGAGGGAGACTGGTGGGACCGGCAGATGTGGAAATCGAGGAGCGGGAAACGACACTAGTCGTAAAAGCACCCGCCTATATATATATATATATATATATATATATATATATATATATATATATATATAAGTTATGGAACGCCTATGATCAGAGAAGACAACGAGTCAGCGTCTTTTGATGGCGCCTTGCATATTTCTAGGATGTAACATAATCTTTTTCTTTGTTCCCATCATATCAACCTAGCTTTGTATTTTACATATTTTATTCAGTCTTTATCCAACTTCTGTACAATTCACTACATTTTTGGAAATAAAATAATTTTTTAAAAACGGACTTACGGCTTTCCGAAATATATCTGGCGCAGCCGAGTGACGGATATTGGGGGTGCTTACGGCTTATAGACCACCCTTTTTCGTCGAATTAACAATATCCGAACGAACCTACAGAAGTCTCGCGAATCGGAATTTCGGCGGTCGCGTGGACTCAGCCATCTAGAAGGAAGAATTCCAGCTTGGTGGATCGAGTAGCTAAGCGAGAAGACGTCACTCCAAGGGAATATTGGACCACGACGGATCTCTGGACCTGCGGCATACAGGGCATGGAACTTCTAGTGGTATTGCTGTAAGTACCTTATGTCTTTTAGAGGGCTTAACGAAAATATTAATTCCGAAAGTAGTGATAGTGTGGAATCGGATTCTGACTCACCAACACCCAATAATTCAGTTCAACTACCAAGACCAATTATTAGAGCACCTATTTTAAATTTAACTCCTATTAGTGAGAACCAATCAATAAATTTCACAATGGCTACTTCCAATAATAATGTACCTGTCTTAAAATCTGAATACTTGAGCATGATTCCTGATTTCTATGGTGGACCTGAACTACTTCCTAGATTTTTGGACATTTCTGAGAAACTAGTCACAAAATTTTATAACGTGAATAATGTTGATGATTTTCAAAATGAATATTTAATGTCTAGTTTACTTGCAAAAGTGAAAGGAGATGCTGCTCTCAGTATTTCGTCCTGTCATATAAAAACTTGGCAAGATCTTAAGAATGCTCTTCTCAATGCTTATGCAGATAAGCGTGATCTCTTTACTTTAAACATAGAAATGGCTGAACTACGGCAAAATCAAAATGAAAATCCTTTTGAATTTTATAATAGGGTACAGCAGTTACTGAATTTGCAGATTTCATATGCTATATCACATTTACCTGAACAAGAGGCTATAATTATTAACAATTATTGTAGAAATCTAGCGTTAAGAGTATTACTACGAGGGTTGAAGGAACCGATCGGATCTTTGATGCGTACAAAGAATCCTTCAGATTTGAATGTAGCTTTACATATGCTTACAAATGATTTTCAGTTAGAGGGTGTACAACAAAATCAGTTTAAGAATAAGTTTGGTCAGAAACAACACGGAAAACCAAATCATTTTAAGAGAAATCCTCAAAACTTCCAACCACATCAGTTTAAACCACCTCTACCTATCACCAATTATCCTCATAATCAAAACCAACATTACCAAAATAATCCCAGACCAATCCAACAACCCAATGTATTTAAACCTAAACCAAATCAATCATTTCCTAAGCCTACACCTATGTCTACGTCTACACGAAATACGTTTAGGCCTCCACAAAACCAACCCTTCCAAAGAAATTCAAGTAATAATAGTTATTTTAGAAATCAAGGTAATTCTAGACCAAATTACGTAGTTGAGGAATTATTTAATATAGATCAGGAACCACAGGTCGAACATCCTGACGAACATGACAATAATTGTGATCAGTCCAATAATAACAATGATCAATTTTTTCGACAACCAGCCTCGGACGAATAATGCCTCATTATGAGCTGATGAATACGGGTAGTGATAGTGAATTGCCATACATAAATTTTCCTAAAATAAATTTGAAAGTATTGATAGATACAGGTAGTACGAAATCTTTCATACGTCCCGAGATTGCGGACAAATATTTTAAAAATGCGATTAAGAAAGATCCATTTCAAATTTCCACGGTTCATGGAAGTTCTATTGAAAATTTCAGTACTACAATATCTTCTGTTCGTATGTTTAATACAAAAGAAAACAAGGGGTTGAAGTTTTACTTATTCAATTTTCACAAATACTTCGATTGTTTATTAGGAATAGATAATTTGAAACTACTTAAAGCTTTTATTGACTTAGATAAAGAAGTACTGATTTTTCCAGATAGCAATGCTAAAATACATTTTCATAAGACATTACCTAGTTCAAATTTTATTATTGTAGAGCCTAGAACAGAACAAGTAATTCAAGTTCAGGTCTCAGACATAGAAAATGGTGATGTAATTATTCCTTATACAAGAATAAATAATTTAGAAATACCTCAGTGTATTGCTACTGTCAAAAATGGTAAAGCTATTTGCACCATTTTGAATCCAAATGAATCAAGAATAAAAATTAGTAATTTGGAACCATTGAAGGTAGATCAGTTCGCGGATTACGAGTTGGCTACTGCAATCAATGATACTAATTTTCATAATTATAGTACAGGTCAAGTAAGGTTTGATTTTTCGAAACTTCGTACAGAGCACATGAACTCTGAAGAGAAGAATACAATCTTTAAACTAATTAAGGAATATTCAGATATTTTTTATTTTGAGGGTGACAAATTGACTTTCACCAGCAAAATTAAACATAGAATTCGAACTTCAGATGAATTACCAGTATATACAAAATCTTATCGGTATCCTGAAATACATAGGCAAGAAGTTCAACGTCAAATTCAGAGCATGTTAGATCAAAATATTATTAGGGCTAGTAATAGCGCATATTCATCCCCAATTTGGGTAGTTCCTAAGAAACTCGATGCTTCCGGTAAGCAGAAGTGGCGTGTAGTGGTCGATTTTCGAAAACTCAATGAAAAAACGATAGGCGATCGATACCCCTTGCCAAATATTAGTGATTTGTTAGATAAATTGGGTAAGTGTCAATATTTTACAACTCTCGATCTTGCTTCCGGGTTTCATCAGATTGAAATGGCCGAAGAAGATATTGAGAAAACAGCTTTCAATACGGAAAGTGGGCACTGGGAATTTTTGAGAATGCCATTTGGGTTAAAAAACGCACCGGCCACGTTTCAAAGAGTTATGGATA
Source organism: Callosobruchus maculatus (assembly GCA_951848785.1). Taxonomy (NCBI): domain Eukaryota; kingdom Metazoa; phylum Arthropoda; class Insecta; order Coleoptera; family Chrysomelidae; genus Callosobruchus; species Callosobruchus maculatus. The sequence continues at coordinate 8,717,658 of CATOUR010000100.1, forward strand.
ATATTTTGCGGGGAATTCAAAACGAATCATGTTTAGTATATCTTGACGACCTTTTAGTTTATAGCACCAGCCTTCAAGAACATGAGCAAAGATTAAGGGAAGTTTTTGAACGTCTAAGACAAGCAAATTTCAAAATTCAGTTAGACAAGTCAGAATTTTTAAGGAAAGAAGTCGCGTATTTAGGACATGTTGTAACGAAAGATGGCGTAAAGCCAAACCCAGACAAAATTGCAGCTATCCAAAAATATCCATTACCAAAAACCACGAAACAGATTAAGGGATTTTTAGGGCTATTGGGATATTACAGGAAATTTATCAAAGACTTTGCAAAATTAACAAAGCCTTTAACTCAGTGTTTGAAAAAGGGCGCTACAATTAATTTTAATGATCCTGGATATATAAAATGTTTTGATATGTGTAGAAATTTATTAATTAATGAGCCTATTTTACAATATCCAAATTTCAAGGAACCATTTATTTTAACCACAGATGCTAGTCAATATGCTCTTGGTGCGATTCTTTCGCAGGGTAAAATTGGGTCTGATTTACCAATTGCATATGCCAGTAGAACTTTGACCTCATCTGAAATTAATTACAGCACTACAGAAAAAGAATTACTAGCTATTATTTACGGTTGCAAAACCTTCCGTCCTTACTTATTTGGGAGAAAATTTACGATCCACTGTGATCATAAACCATTACAGTGGCTATTCAATCATCGGGAGCCAAATTCAAAATTGATTAGATGGAGATTAGCTCTTGAACAATATGATTATGAAATAGTCTATAAAAAAGGGAAATTAAACAAAAATGCGGACGCTTTATCTAGAATTGAACTAAATGCTAACGAGACAAAAGACGTATCAGATAAACCACCAATTTTTGATTATATGGAACAGTTTAATGATAACTTTGCATCTACTTCTCGAATTCAAACACGCTCACAAACACGTAGTCTAAGTTCAAATCAATCAGATAATCAATCAATGATTGCAGAAGCTAATGATTGTCAAAATCATGTAGAGATTGATGATTCTGATCATACTGTCCATTCTAGCCATCAACATCCAATTTTAGGTATTCCAATAATTGATACTCCAGTTAATTATGGTAAAAATCAAATTATTATTTCACAAGTAAACTTTTCACCTGCTAAGCCTTCCATTATAAAGTTATTTAGTAATAAGCAAAGAATACTAATTCAGTTTTCTAAAGAAAATTATGAACAAGAGGTAGTTAATTTTATTAAAGAGTATATTGCACCTAAGGTAAAATACCATCTTTACTTTGAAGATCCTGTTTATGAACAATTCTGCACAGTTTTACAAAAATATTTCAAAAACTCAGAAATCAATATGGTAAAGTGCACTAAAAAACTTATTGATGTAACAGATAATGCCGAAGTTGAATCTATTATTAGAAATCACCATGAAGGAAAAACCAACCACAGGGGGATTGAAGAAACTGAAAAGCGTATTAAAGCAAATTATTATTTCCCAAAATTATATAATACTATACGAAATTTTATTAATCAATGTGAGACGTGTCTAGTCACTAAATATGACAGACATCCCCTTAAATTACAATACAATATAACTCCCACAGGTACAAGGCCTTTTCAAATCTTGCATATAGATAGTATAACGTTAGAAAATAATAAATTTTTAACTATAGTTGATTCGTTTTCGAAATATGCTCAAGCGTATAGGTTAGATTCAGCACAGGCTATAGAAATAGCGAACAAATTGATCAAGTATTTCGCACACCACTGTATACCTGACCAAATTATATCAGACAACGGATTAGAATTTAGAAATTCAGTTATTAAAGAGCTCTTAACAACTCATAAAATAGATATTCACTTTATTAGTTCTCAACATCCCGAATCTAATGGAATAGTAGAAAGATTCCATTCTACTCTAATCGAGCACATAAGATTGTTGAATAATCAAGGTACTTTTAAAGGAGAGCCAATAGAAAATAAAGTTAATTATGCAATTTTGGCATATAATAATACAATTCATTCTGTCACTAATTTGAAGCCTTATGAGATTATTACAGGACATTTAGGCACAGAATCACCATTTAACATTGACATCGAAAATCAGTTAGTGAATAATTATGTTCAAAATCATAAGGAGAAAATGAAAATATTATATGGAAAGCTAAATTCTGATTTACAGAAAAATAAAGAAAAAGTAATTAGTAAGCGCAACGAAGATAGAGAATCATTACCACCTATTTCAGAAAAGGTTTATGTTAAAAATAAGCAGAAACAGAGTAAAACAAATAACAAGTATAAACCAGAAAACATTTCCAAGGTTGACAGTAATCTAAAAACTGCCAAAATTAAGCCAACTCATGGAAATACCATTGACAAAATTCATTTATCGAATATTAAAAGACCACGTAAAGTTTCTAAGACTAAGAAATCATTTACAGATTCTTCACCAGCGCACAAGCCATCCAAATAAAGGATATCAGCCAAAATTTGGGAATACTTCCAATAAATTTAGGCCCAGCTAAACTCCAAATTTCCGAACATACTCTAGTACATTATTATAGGTTAGGAGAATTGTATAAGGCATACAATAATTTGATTAATCAATATGATGCTTTTAAGCTTAAGTACTATAATAATAGTTCGTATTATAAGGAATTAAGGTATTATGACAATATGCTAGTATTTACACAGAAGTTAATCTTAGAAAAAATAGATAATATTCATATTCACAGTACTGCTAATAACAGATCACGTAGAGGTTTATTTAACGGCATTGGTAGTGTAGTAAAATTTATTACAGGAAACTTAGATGCACATGATGGAGAAAAGATATACAAAATTATTAATCACATGCAAGGTAATGAGAAAAGCATCGAAAATCAATTGAAAATGCAATATTCAATCAGTCATAAGTTAATTGAAAATTTTAACCTCACTATTCAAAATATTCAACACAATGAGGTTTTGCTAAAGTCAAAAATATTGCAATTGAACGAAATTACACGAACAAGTGCTGCATATGAAAACATTCTTTATGCAAAGGACATATGCCAATCGCTCTTGCTACTTCATAATTTCATTCTCAATACATTACAAGATATCGAAAATTCTGTTACATTTTGCAAATTAGGAGTTATGCATCCAAGTATTATCAGACCAGCAGATTTATATAAAGAACTTTCGAAATTATCTTCATATTATAAAAATATGTTTCCTTACGAAGTGAAATTTGAAAATATATTGGAATTTGAATCACTCATTAAAGTACACTGTAAGATTGATTTCGATCAAATTGTTTATTTTTTGTCTATTCCAATTGATTTAGAGGACACATTTGATTTATATTATATGCACCCAATTCCTACAAAATACGGGTCAGCATTCGTTTCAATTTTTTCAAATTTTAAGTACTTTTTGAAATCGATTGAAAATGAATCAATCAAACCTCTAACTGGCATTTGTACGAAAAGCAATATATACCACTGTCCTCGCCAAGCCCAAGCAAGCACGAATATATCTTGCGTGTCAAGCATATTAAAAATGAAAACACAAGAAATTGCCATATGACCAGAGTCGTTATAAAAGAAAACCACATTGATATTATACCAGAAATAAATCAATATCTAGCAGTCTTTCCAAAACAAGAGAAGCTAGAATTCCAGTGTCAAAATCAAATAGAAACAAAGCTCTTATCAGGCATATTCTTGATATCACAAGGTGACTGTAAAGTCCTGTTTAGAAATGAACCACTCACATTTTTGAGTAAAAGTTTTGGCCAGCCTCTAGTCATGGAGACACCAAATTACACTCTAATTTCTGAGAAGCAGAAGCCAAAATTTGAAATTGAGTTGAAAAATTTGAAGATGAAAGATATTCCTGTCCAGTCATTTAGCCCAATTATCAATGATGAAGCTGATTTCACCACACCCAGTGCTTGGACAATTATTTTGTACATTTTTATGACAATTTTGGGCATATTTGTCATTTATCGAAAGTTCAAGAAAATTAAGAATGCAGAGACGAATCCTGCTCCTGCTCCAAGAAGGTCAACAGGCAAGAATCCAGAAGAAGGGATCGAGCTACCTTCCAGGAAACCGAACCTTCCAGGGGAAGCTTCATTCTAGGGGTGGAGGAGTTATGGAACGCCTATGATCAGAGAAGACAACGAGTCAGCGTCTTTTGATGGCGCCTTGCATATTTCTAGGATGTAACATAATCTTTTTCTTTGTTCCCATCATATCAACCTAGCTTTGTATTTTACATATTTTATTCAGTCTTTATCCAACTTCTGTACAATTCACTACATTTTTGGAAATAAAATAATTTTTTAAAAACGGACTTACGGCTTTCCGAAATATATCTTATATATATATATATATATATATATATATCTACACGGTACAACTGTGCGTCTCCAATGCAAAATCTTAGGTTCAGTCGGCGTCCGAGGTCACTACATCCGGACGCCCAGTAACCACCCCCTTACAACCTTGTTTTCGATACTTATAACATGTGTAGATTCCAAAACCGTTAAAATCGGCTGGACGCCCGCTGACACCTAATACTGATTTGCGTACAAAATCGAAGTTCAAGCTTCTACCACCTGCTGCGCTGGGGGTCCTCATTTATATACTTACCGTATACAGAATCCAGTGCAAGGGCTTACCCGGCGCCGTATACAGAAACCAGTGCACGGGTTTACCCGGCGCCAATTTTTTATATTAATCTATTTTTAGAATAACTATACTACGTACACTGCAGCGGTTTACTCGGCGACTGCCGTCGTTTGTTGTCATTGAATATTGTCTCTCCTAATACATTGGAGGATTGTTTTGGATTCAATTCAGTAGCTACCGTTGGAGCTAAACTCTAGGTTTACTCTAAAGTCGGAATAATAACGAACAAATGTGCATAGATAACAGTTTTATGTTTTACTTCTTTGAAGTTTAAAAGAGAAATGTAGTTCGATTCATTGATTTATGCAACTACAGTGCCTGTAACTAATATTGTTATTCTTGTGCTCGGATATGAGATTTTTGAAAATTGGTTACTACGATTATCAGTAGCTTTCAAATATTTCATCTAGTCGAAATAATTCTCTATAGGCGAGACGCAATCTTCCAAAAATTTTATTCCAAAATCTAATGTTTTGAAGTCTGAATTTTTCAAAAATTTCATAATTTTTCACGAAACGTCCCATTGTTTACACAAAATGTTTCTTAACATCGGTTATTTCCGAGAGTATCAAAGACTAGTAAAATTTCAAAATGTTTATTGCATCTTGAAGTTTCTTAAATTTCCAAAATTGGTCGAAAAGTTCATTCATTCAAAAAACCTCATTTTTCGAATAAATCCTGCTTCTTTGGTTGTTTTCGTTATAAATATCTCGGAATTTTCCAAAAAGTTTTGAATTTTATCGCAAGGGTCATTGCTTTGAAAAAGTAAAAATCTTTAAAATACAAAAAATAATCAATATGCGAGTAATTTTCGACAATATCATAATTTGGTGTAATTTAAAATGTTTATTTTTCAAAATTTCGAAAAGTTGCAAAATTGGTCGAAAATTTCACTTGTTTTGGAATCATCTCGTTTACCAAAATCATAATTTTCTTAAGGTTTCTGTTTTCTTTTCTTTCTCTTCTTTCTTCCCAGGAAACTAAAATTTCACGTGATTATCTTGAAGTCGGATATCTCAAAATTTTTATATTTTTCTGAAAATTTTATAGTTTTTTAGGAAGGCAAATCGTTTTCGAAAATTTCATAATTATTCCACAAAGTTTCTCAAAACTTTGCGTTTTTTCAGAAGTTCTCAGTTTTTGTCAAAAGGAAACTATTTTAAAAGTTTGAATTTTTCTTAGAGACTTTCATATGATATGGGAGCGAAATAGACCAAACTCCAGTTTTCATGTTTTACATGAAAATCAGAAATATGCAGTAATATGTTTATTTTTCAAAATTTCGAAAAGTTGCAAAATTGGTGGAAAATTTCACTTGTTTTGGAATCATCTCGTTTATGAAGATTATAATTTTCTTAAGGTTTCTGTTTTGAATATCCAACTCTTTCCAAAAAACTCAAATTTCACGTGATTATCTTGAAGTCGTATGTCTCAAAATTTTTATATTTTTTCTTGAAAATTTTATAGTTCTTTAGAAAGTCAAATTTTTTTCGAAAATTTCATAATAATTATTTAACAAAGTTTCTAAACTTTACGTTTTTTTCAGAAGTTCTCAGTTTTTGTCAAAAAGAAACTATTTTAAAAGTTTGAATTTTTCTTAGAGATTTTCATATGATCTGGGAGCGAAATAGACAAACTCCAGTCTTCATGTTTTACGTGAAAATCAGTAATATGCAGCTTGATTCATGTAACAAATACAACTTTGGTTTGCCGAATTTATGGAGTCACTGTGTATAATTAAAAATGAGACTGCTGATGACTGCTCCTACAAACCCCTGTTAAACTTTTTTCGATACCTTTCTAGTTTACCCAACTATCGACCACCTCTAAAAAATTTGATAACGCCACATATTAAGATTATACTGTAAATATAAAATAATATAATGTTATGAAATTATCCAGGGCAGCGCACCTAAAGAATCTGTTTTAATTGCGCCCCACTTTCCTGTACATGCTGTAATTTTGTTTTGTTCACCCTCGACATCCATATAAATAATCATTCAACTCTCATAAGCCTTTTTGTGAACATAAAATAATTTGTGAGATAAATGGGGGGGTGTCCAGGAGGGAAGACCATATAAAATGTTAAAGGTCATTGTTTATTTCATAAAAAATCCAGTGTACAGGTTTACTATGCTCCCCTATTGTAAAGTAAATCTATGTTTAGTATCATCATATTCTTTGTGTTTTGCAGCGGTTTACCCAGCGTCTGTCGCCGAATCTTGCCCTTGAAATGTGCATAGTACCGAAATTCCTTGAGATAACAGCGTCTTTCCCAGCTATCAAATATTCTCTGCTCACGACGTACTTGCAGATTTGTGTTTCTTGCATGGGTACAGTACTTAATAGCATGCTAAGAACAGAACAGGAGTTGAGCGTTTAGGCTATACCAAAAAGCCTACGAACACATTTCCTCCATAATATGCTAATGCAATTCTTCAGTATATTCCATTTCCGTGTAAGCGTAGTGTACCCACAATATAATACACTCAAAGGCAATTTTTGGGCTATAGTGACTTTATTTTAAGTTGCAGTACGCGATGAGAAGTTCTATACATATTCTGTGCTCAAATCTCCGTAACCATATACAGGGTGTCTCAAAGGACCCGACTATTTGAGGTATGGAAAAACCAAATGGAGAGATAAAGGAAGAAATTTTACTTTTTTTACTTTTTCAAAATAACATTCTTTAAATGACGCCCATTTTGTTGATGGTATCCTTCAAAGCGTTTATGCACATTATCAAAACGGTCCAACTACTTAGAGTGCACGAGACGCAAATAAAGCGTGGTGGAGGGAGTAAGCCTGCACCGCTCGCTCGGTAAGGACACTGGTTAGATATTGCACTTTTAGTTGCCAGGATGCATGTTTAGTTGCCACAATATTGAAGAAAGCATCAGATCGATAGCAACTCAGCAACTCCTTGGAACAGTTTTTGATGAAATGTGCACACACGGTTTGAAAAACGTCTTCAACGAAATGGGCGTCATTTAAAAAATGTTATTTTGAAAAAGTAAAATTTCTTCCTTCATCTCTCCATTGGCACTAATCAATGGTATTTACAATAAGCCGGTTTTGGTTTTTCCCTACCTCAAATAGTCGGGTTGTTTTGAGACACCCTGTAGTATTGTACCACTATAAATGCATAGCTGTATCATAGTTCTTGGGCAGCGACTCTTCTCTCATTAGCCATTACGCTTCTAATCAACACGCTCAAAGTTCCACTCATTCTAACGGCTATCTCAGAACCCTTGCCTCGTGGCAATAAGCCATTTAAGGGTGGACGCCTAGTAACATCAACGCTGAATTTACAAAAAGTCTGTATATAAATTCTATTAATAGACAGGCATAAAAAATATGGACGCCCAGTGGAGCTAACGGTGAACTATGACGCCAAGCGACCTGTTTCTGAAACTTACTTATATACAGTTATATACGCCAGACGCTGGGTAAAACGCTTTTGGTCCGGACGCTGGGCGATCCGCTGTAAAATAAATATATATATATATAGACAAAACAAAAACAAAAAAGGTGCAACCCGGGCTCCGACACACCGGGCCGCTGTTCCATTCCCCAGCGACTGCTCCTCACACCGTGAGGTGAGCAATCACTGGGTCCGCGTATCGTGCGTCCTAAGCAGACGAAGGGACCCATGGATGACTGCCTTCTGCATTCTGGCGGCTAAGATGTGCGCCGCCGCACGGCACACCGGCATTTTGCGCAGTGCAGAGAGCAGCGTATCCCTCATACCACCTAGGGATCCAATGACCATTACTAGCAGACTCACAGTGTAGTCCGGCCAGAGCCTGCGAAGTTGTCCGAGGAGCTCCTGATACTTGGTCCGCTTTTCCTCCTCCTTAGAGACGATGTTCCCCTCGGCAGGTGCCGAGAACTCGATAACGAACATCGTCTTTTGTTGGTAGTCGAGGAGGACTATGTCGGGCTTATTTGCATGTATAAGCTCGAGCGTGGAGAATGAGTAGTTCCAGTAAATTCGGCACCTCTCGTTCTCCACAACGGACTCAATGTCCCCTGGAGCGTATGGCAGCACCGGTGTCTCATCTATACCGTATGAATGCCTTAAATGGTAGTATAGCACTCGTAGAGCCGCGTTGTGCCGATAGACGTAGGCTGTGCCAGCGTACACCTTACACGCCGACAAGAGGTGCGTAAGGGTCTCTGGCGCCTGCAGGCAGGCTCTACAGCGGATATCGGGCACATCCATACCCATAATCCGGCTACGGTATACTAAGGTGTTGAAGACACCGTCTTGGCAAGCCATTATAGAGCTCTCAGTCTCCGACTTCAACCCATTAGACCTTAGGAAGGAGAAGGTCAACTGCTCAGATAAACCATGCTCTTCTAGATGTTTGTAGAAGATTCCGTGCATTGGTTTATCTTTGTGAAGTCTTAAAAGCAATTGGACTTCAGCAGTTTTAATCCGGGTTTTTAATTGTGCGGGAGCAAGTTCCGTAACGGACTGCTGACACCTCCGCGTGAAGTCGAGCGTGAGACTAAGTTCTTCGGCTGCCCGTGTTGCTGCTTTAAAAAGGAAGGCTCCTTTACCCGCAATCTCGTGCTCTCGCACAAAGCGGATCAGGGGATCGGTGCTCGTCGTAACATAGCAGGCAGTGGCCAGTACTACTCTGTTGTGCAGATGCTCCAAACTCAATAGTCCACGCCCTCCCAGGTGTCGCGGGAGGTATATTCGCGGGACAGAGGATCTAGGATGTAGACTTCCCTCCATATTCATCCTTTTGCGGGTCTTTATGTCGATTTGTCGCAGCTCTTCCACGTTCCAGTGGATAGCACCAAAGCTGTATAGCAACAATGGGACCGCAAGCATGTTTGTGGCAGCGACTTTGTTTTTGCCGGACAGTTCTGACGACCAGATCTGCCGGAGTCGGTGCAAATACTTGCGGCGGAGACACTCTTTGACCAATTCTGCCTCTTGGATGTGACGCTGCGCCACTCCAAGGTAGGTATAGGTATCTCCGGCATGCAGTTGTCGCAAGATGCTCCCATCAACGAGCTGCTCCTCATCTTCACTATCTCCGCAACGTCCTCTTTTGAGATGAACCATGGCACATTTGTCTATCCCGAACTCCATACCAATAGCTTGACTGTAATCCTGCACTACCCTAAGCGACTGCTCTAAATCGCGTTGTCCGGAGGCATAGAGTTTCAGGTCATCCATGTAAAATAAGTGGGTGACCTTGTGCCTCCGGTAATTGGGCTTGCCACAGCTGTATCCCTTAGTATTTTTCAGCGCTATGGACAAAGGCAGTAGCGAGATGCAAAAGAGCAAGGGACTCAAGGAGTCTCCTTGGAAGACCCCTCTTTTAAATGATACCAACTCTGTTCGAACCCTGGTTTCACCCGATGTTATAGTGAACTGAGTCTTCCAGAGCGGCATCAGTTGTTTGATGCATCCCACTATTTGATCATCTACCGAAAGACATTCCAACAGCCGCACAATCAGTTCATGAGACGTAGTGTCGAATGCCTTCCGATAGTCGATCCAGGCCATAGAAAGGTTTCGCAGGTAATGCACGGAGTCCTGTGTGACACAGCGGTCAATCAACAGGTTATCCCTGCAGCCAGCTACTCCTTTCTTAGACCCTCTTTGTTCATATACGCTGAGAAATACGGGATTTACAGCTTGAAGGATACGCATGTACAAGATTCTGGTGAAGAGCTTGTAACATGCGTTCAGACATGTTATTGGCCTGTAGTTTTTAGGATCAGACAAATCTCCGGTCTTCGGGAGAAGCACGGTTCGACCCTCGACAAACCAAGCCGGAATTGGCTGCTCCTGATTTAGCCACGAGTTAAAAACTCTAGCTAAATGCCGGTGGCAACTGGGAAACTTTTTCAACCAGTAGGTGTTTATGCCATCCGGGCCAGGAGCTGCGAAATTCTTTGCGCCTCGTAAGGCACCAAGAATTTCTTCCGTGTTTATCGGGTGACGCAGTACATTCAGGTTTGGAGTCCTCCTACAAACGGACTCGAACTGCGCCAAGGCCGGAGTGTCTGCTTGGAGAGGTTTGGGGTGTTCGTAAATGCCCCTCCAGAAAGTCTCCACGCGATCAGCAGTTGGCGGCTGCTCTATGACTGGTGGTCGCTGTTGGAAGAGACGAGCAGGCTTTTCGGAAAATAATCTGTTTTCCTCCAAACCTCTCGCCCGCGTCACCAGTGATCGTTTAGCAGCGATTAGCGTCCGTATCCTGTCAAGACAATGCTGCTTGACAACAACCAGTACCGCTTGACTGAGCGTGTGATGGTCGCGCCTTAGCTCTCGGGCTATCTGGCGCACGCGGCGCGTAAAAGGCCTACCGGCCGCTCTATATTCCATCACACACTGGATACGGGATGCTTCTTGGCGAGCCAACTGGATTTTCGCTTCCATCTGGCGCACCCGCCTCTGTGCTCTCTCGACAGGAGAGTCTCTCACTCTCCCCTGTCCAGCCAGCCTCAGAGCCGCAGCGTAAATTTCGCAGTTGATGCTCCAAATGTCAGAGACCTCCGATAGACGTTCACTCAACGCCTCATCCTCTCTCTTTAAATCTGCCAGCTTGAAGGACCTCTTGTTGTTATGCAAGGCCCTTCGGTCACTGAAATCTCCAGGTGAGACGGCTTCGTCGATTTCCCTCTCAGCGGGCCTCATCGGCGACCTTCCAGCCTGGTTAACAGGCCTTTCAGTCGCCGGAGGGGCAGGCTGAGCTGGAGCACGAACGTATCCCTGCCCCCGAAGGTAAAATACCTGGTTCCGCAAGCTCTGGGAGGTAATTGTGCTATGCTCTGGATGCATTTCACACCACCTCCCATGCATGCGGGACATGTATCCCCTACGGCGCGGGCTACTGCTCTCGTAGCAGCTCAGCAGGTCATCCTTCAGTTCCGTCGTCCACCTAAAACGGTCCATGTCGATGCGTGTGTCGTCGTCAGGGCGATCCGAGGCACCGCCACCTTGCCCAGAGCCGGCTTCCGATACCGGCCTGGTGTGGGTGCTCTTCTTCTGGGGCGGTCGAACCAGAAGGTAGGGCCCGTCCGGTGGTTAGCCTTAGGGCCCCCAGCCGACATTTCGGAGGCAGCCGACCACATTGCCTCCTAGGGATGACCTGTACAGGTTGCCGGCCGGCTTTCATCCCTGGCTTGGGTTATCCCCACAGTGTCGCCACGCACCGAATAGCCGTTTGATGTTGGTCGGCTTCCTGGGGGCGCATTTTATACCTACTGCCAGGTGCTATCAGCCGCCCCTAACCTGGGGTCAGACGCTGTCGGGAAGCCGTCCTTAACATAGGTGCAGCCGCTTCCTCACTATGGTGGTTCATACGCCTGCTTTCACAGCCGGTGACCACCATAGGCCCTTTTAAGGCAAGGACTACCAATCTTTTAGTCGCCTTTTACGACAGGCAGATTAAACCCTGGGAACATTCTAAACCCGGACCCAGACGGGTCCGGGTTTAGAATGTTCCCAGGGATATATATATATATATATATATATATATATATATATATATTGGTCGCCACCGAACCGACGCGTAGCAAAGCGGACGAGAAGATACAGAGTAATTTCAATATTGCATGGTCAGGCACCAAACAGGCCGCTTTACACTCATCTTTCGGTTTGATATCGTAACGCGGTGAATCCAGTATTTCGTTTCGGGGAGGGGGGTTCTATAATAAGACACATGATGTAGTTTATATATATATATATATATATATATTGCGGGTAAAGGAGCCTTCCTTTTTAAAGCAGCAACACGGGCAGCCGAAGAACTTAGTCTCACGCTCGACTTCACGCGGAGGTGTCAGCAGTCCGTTACGGAACTTGCTCCCGCACAATTAAAAACCCGGATTAAAACTGCTGAAGTCCAATTGCTTTTAAGACTTCACAAAGATAAACCAATGCACGGAATCTTCTACAAACATCTAGAAGAGCATGGTTTATCTGAGCAGTTGACCTTCTCCTTCCTAAGGTCTAATGGGTTGAAGTCGGAGACTGAGAGCTCTATAATGGCTTGCCAAGACGGTGTCTTCAACACCTTAGTATACCGTAGCCGGATTATGGGTATGGATGTGCCCGATATCCGCTGTAGAGCCTGCCTGCAGGCGCCAGAGACCCTTACGCACCTCTTGTCGGCGTGTAAGGTGTACGCTGGCACAGCCTACGTCTATCGGCACAACGCGGCTCTACGAGTGCTATACTACCATTTAAGGCACTCATACGGTATAGATGAGACACCGGTGCTGCCATACGCTCCAGGGGACATTGAGTCCGTTGTGGAGAACGAGAGGTGCCGAATTTACTGGAACTACTCATTCTCCACGCTCGAGCTTATACATGCAAATAAGCCCGACATAGTCCTCCTCGACTACCAACAAAAGACGATGTTCGTTATCGAGTTCTCGGCACCCGCCGAGGGGAACATCGTCTCTAAGGAGGAGGAAAAGCGGACCAAGTATCAGGAGCTCCTCGGACAACTTCGCAGGCTCTGGCCGGACTACACTGTGAGTCTGCTAGTAATGGTCATTGGATCCCTAGGTGGTATGAGGGATACGCTGCTCTCTGCACTGCGCAAAATGCCGGTGTGCCGTGCGGCGGCGCACATCTTAGCCGCCAGAATGCAGAAGGCAGTCATCCATGGGTCCCTTCGTCTGCTTAGGACGCACGATACGCGGACCCAGTGATTGCTCACCTCACGGTGTGAGGAGTAGTCGCTGGGGAATGGAACAGCAGCCCGGTGTGTCGGAGCCCGGGTTGCACCTTTTTTGTTTTTGTTTTGTTTATATATATATATATATATATTTATATGTAGGTTCACTGGGCGTCTGAACCAGAAACAGGCTACCCAGCGCATGGTGTATACTTTGCTGTATAGAACCAATGTTTGTGGACAGGCTCACTTGGCGTCTTTACTTGTATAGGTTTACTCAGCGTCTGGTCAATGACCCTGAGAGGGGGCAGGTATGAATAACAGAAATTCAAATTGGTCGCCACCGAACCGACGCGTAGCAAAGCGGACGAGAAGATACAGAGTAATTTCAATATTGCATGGTCAGGCACCAAACAGGCCGCTTTACACTCATCTTTCGGTTTGATATCGTAACGCGGTGAATCCAGTATTTCGTTTCGGGGAGGGGGGTTCTATAATAAGACACATGATGTAGTTTATTTTTATGCTTAGCTCCAAGGGGGACATGTCCCCTCATCCCCCCTTATCTACGCCACTAAAAACCCATAGCCGTGCTTGCATATAGGTATAGACCTGTACGTTATATTTTTCAGTAAAATCGCCTCTAAAGTAGATCAACCTGGAGTTTTTTAGTTGACGTGATATAAAAACAAATTTATTTTATTGCTGCCAGTTTTCAGTTGCCGAAAAAATGTATCAAACTAGACAGAGTTGCATGATAGTTGAATGTGGTCCAATTGAAATGAAAAGAAAATCAAATACACCGCCCTGGTTGTCGCTTCTTTGGGAGTTTTGTTATTCTCGGGGGCTGAACTAACAAGCTGACTTACTTTTTGTATTCCATTACTTTTACTTCCCACACCGATAGGTGAGGGGAGTATTGTAATCGCGAAAATTTTCGATTTTGAGATAATACACTTTTTGGGCGTTTCATGATGTCTACATAACGAAAATCCACGTCACTCATTTCCGTCGGTCGGTCTGTCTGTCTGTCGGTCTGTCTGTACGCGTTTTTCTGTCCTCGTGATCTCAGTAACCGCTGCATGGATTGTGATGAAATTTGGGCAGTGATATGCTGTGGGGTCGTAGTAGGTAATGCTGCTATAATTTTGAAAATCGGTGCATTGGCGGCGGAGTAATTAGCAAAAAACGAAAAATTTCAAATATTCCCCAAACTTCGTTTTTAGGCGTTTCAGGTGTTCCTGATCATTTTCTACTTTTTTTTTGGGTGGGGGTGGAAATTGGGGTGGTTGGGGGTTGGGGGGTTGTAAAATTGAAAAATTCGTTGTATTCGTAATAGACTACCCACTGACCTGTGAAGGAAGACCTAGCGACATAAATAACTTTTTTAGGTCTATCCGAACATTGCCTTATGCCTATTACAGAAACTAAAGGACTTTTCAGATGTACATATGAGCATTGCTTTAGATCGTTCTATATTATGTAACGAAGAAACTATTGAATTGATTTTAATGAAATTTTGACACAGTATTACTACCGTGGCAAGGATGGAAAATGCGTATGGATTTTATAAATCGTGCCAGTGGCGGCGCAGAAACAATAAAAAAAACTAAAAATATAAAAGCAGCTCATACTTCGTTTTTAAGTGTTTTAGAGGTTCCTGATTATTTACTGAGTTTTTTTGGCTGGGGATGAAATTCGGGTGGTAGGAGGGTGGGGGGTTGAAAAACTGAAAAATTTACTGTATTCATAATAAGCTGTCCGCTGACCTGTGAAGGAAGACCTAGCGACATAAAGCACCTTTTTAGGTCAATCATTACCTACACCTACATTACCTTGCCTATTACCGAAACTAAGGGAATTTTCTGTATACATACGAGTATTTATTGCTTTAGATCGTTTTGTATTTTGTAACGTGGAACATATTAAAGTGATTGTAATTAAATTTTGACACATTATTATTACTGTGGTGAAGATGCAAAACGCGTATGCTTGTTAGAAATCATGTCAGTGGCAGCGTAGCAATAATCAAAAAACTGAAAATATGAAAACAGCTCAAATTTCGTTTTTAACTGTTTTAGGGGATGCTGACCGTTTTGTACCTTTTCTGGGTGGGGGTGAAATTGGGCTGGAGGGGGGGTGGGGGGTTGTAAAACTGAAAAGTTTGTATTATTGATAATAGTCTGTTCATTGACCTGTGCAGGAAAGACCTAGCGGCATATGACAATCTGGGGGGGGGGGGGGGGGGGGGGGGGTACTGGCGATGATTTTGTTGCAAGGGGATCTCAGACTAAATCTTTATGCTATGGGAAAATAATAAACTGGTATCACCCTAATGTGTGGGAAGTACTAAGTCAATCAACTTGACTCCATTTTTATTTATTAATTCTACAGCTACGATGACTTACACTAGATGGCAAAAGACTCGTTACCACTTTAGGTAATGTTACTGTATCCTAGTAACTATGTTTTATTAACGAATATTTATTGATCGTTTTAATTTCTTTTCTAACAGAAAGGATCTAGTCAACAGATATTCAAAGGTGTGGGTACAACAATCACGTCCAAATTATTTAAAAAGGTAATTTGTTATATGCTATATGTTTATGAGCGTGACTATTCAAAGTAGACCACTGCTAATTGATAAGGATTTTGGAGATAGTATATCGATTATTTAGTGATCTTAAGCAATTTTGTAGGTTATAATAGATTTTTTTAATTCATCGGAGGTGTTGCCAAAATCGAAGTGACGGTATTTACAGAAATTTTGTTTAGCTATTGTAAGAAGTTAGAAAGACTAGAATATAGATATTTATATATTGTCACTATTTATTTAGTTTTATACGAACAAAAATGTTCCCGGTAATGTACTGATGAGAAACGGCTGCTGTTATCTGCCTCTTTTTTTTGAGAACCAATATTCAAAATGATACGAATGAGAGATAAAAGATACATAGCTAGACTAAACATATTGATCAAATCTTTGTTATGTCAATTTTGTATTTAAGCAAAACAATCAATTTGGATTAAACAAAATTAAGAAATTTTTGTGCGCTAAAAAAAGTTGCCCATATCTTTTTGAATTATGGAGGCAGGATAGAAATTGTTAGTTATAATAGTAAATTCTTGCTTATGGGAAAACATTTATAGACGTGAAATGTCTCTAAAATAGTTTTTATGTAAGATATGTTGGTACTGCTTGCGTTTAGAATGGAACGGAGAATTAAAATATAAAAACATACAGGGCGCTCCATCCAACAAAATGTCGTTTCGTATCGCTCTTCACAAGCACATTATACTTAACTAACTGAATATCCTATGTGCCATTTGTTCTAAATAAATACGAATTAAAATATGTTAGAAAAGTGAAAGTTGTCTTGGAAATAATTAATGCAAAGTTAATAAAGTGTATCGTTGCTTTCAGGAAAGAACATTAAGAAAATAAAATATCTCGGAAACAGCTGAGTTTTTATATATGTAGTTGTTAGACAACTATATTGATTTTCAGATATAAGCTATCTCTTTGTTCTCCCAATAATACAAAATAAGGGATGGGCATGCTCTATATTTCCCAAATGTACGATTTTGGATTTTGGTGTAGTAAATGTTACGACTAAGTGTCTCATCTAGTAAGAAAATCGCTAGCGCTAATACTAATTTGATATTAAACAAAGTTTGAAGAATATTTGAATAGTTATGTTTTTTTGCGAACTACTCCGCTGCCCATGCAGGCGTTTTAGGGGTTACCAAATACCAAAGCAACTGGACGCTCAGCAGACCGCTCATTAACAAATACATACGTGTACTGATTGAAATCAAATTTTGCACGTTTAGTTTTCAGTTCAGTTTCAGTCAAGGTCTCGTTTCATGCGACCACGAGGGACTCAGGCACGCTGAGTAAACCGCTCGTTTGAACTTCGTACGATAAAGGATATTCCGAAAATAGATACGCTTAAAAAAGGTGGACGCCGGGTAAACCCTTTCTGGTAAATGTGGAGTTATTCACGATCACATTGTACCTTGTAACTTCGAGCAGCCTTAAAGGCAGAATCGAAGCAAAAACGGCCGCTTTATAAGACTCGGTTGCTACTGCTACATAATCGATTTGTCAACGAACAATTGAATAATTATTTAGCGGTGGTGGTTTACCTACATACTTTGTTTCCTGAAGTCAAAAAATTAAGTCAAGTTGATTGACTCAGTACTTCCCATAGCATGGAGCTATAACCTGAAATCACTTTGCAATCAAATCATCGCGCCAGACCTCCCCCACCCCAAATTGTCTTATGCCGCTAGCTGTCTCGTTCACAGGTCAATGGCCGGCCTATTATCAATACAATGCATTTCTTACAACTCCCCACCCACAATGTGAAATCATTCAAGAATTGTTATTTTGTGCAATTGCTAAGCTTAGAAGCTGAAACTGTTAACAGTAGCTCAAATATACCTATAGGTATTCGTTATTGTAAGCGATCATAACTTGTTAAGAAATTTTCTATAAGAAAGCACAAAATCGTACTACCTAATGTGTTTCGTATATTTATGATAAAATTCGACATAATAACAAATACAAAAATATATCAGTTACGCTAACAACAAACTGATATGTCGGGTGTCCCTGAATTTCCTTGACACGTACTATAGGATCATGCCATGTTTTCAAAACATTATTTTGTACATCAACTCTTAAAACTCACCGCCAACCTTTTTTTTCAAATAGCACCCCATAAGTTTTCCTTCTGTACCTAAATGCTCCGGTATTCTGCGATTTGATGGGGCAACGTGGCAATGCTCTGCTAGACAAGTGTCTGAGGATTCGAGGACCCTCATTGGTGCGTTGGCCATAAATATTCTATTTTTAGATTTGTAAGAGGGAACAGATAGTTTTTAGTCTGGCGACTCGGCCAGCTTGGCCCGACCACTGCTGCCAGGTCTAGTGAAATGTCACTAGATCTAGTGATTTTCTGCAATTCTGCAAAATATCATATTTTGACACAGTATTACTACCGTGGCGAGGATACAAAACGGGTATATTTTGGAAAAATCGTGTCAGTGGCGGTGCAGCAATAATAAAAATTAAAAATATAAAAACAGCTCAAACCTTGTTTTTAGGCGTTTTAGGGGTTCATCATCATCATTTTCTACGTTTTTTTTTGGTGGGGGTGAAATTGGGGTGGTTGGGGGGTGGGAGGTTGTAAAACTGAAAGATTTGTTGTATTCATAATACTTTGTCCATTGACCTATGGATTTACGAGTATTGCTTAATTTCGTTCTATGTATGTAGCAAAAATTATTAAATTGATGTTAATGAAATTTCGACACAGAAGTGACTATTGCGGCGAGAGTGGAAAACGCGCCAGTGTCTGAAAAATCGTGTCAGTGGTTGCGCAGCAGTAATTAAAAAACTTAAAAAAACAGTTCACACTTCGCTTTTAGATGGTTTAGAGGCTCCCGATCGTTTTGCATC
This sequence comes from Callosobruchus maculatus, assembly GCA_951848785.1. NCBI lineage: Eukaryota > Metazoa > Arthropoda > Insecta > Coleoptera > Chrysomelidae > Callosobruchus > Callosobruchus maculatus. Next base: position 8,736,465 of record CATOUR010000100.1, read on the forward strand.
GTTCAGCTGAAGCATGCAGAATGAAAACTGTGGCGTTCTAGTTTCTAAGGAGGGAGACGCAAGAAACTATTCACGAGAGTTTTTGTGTTGGACGTTTTTTTTGCGGGAGGGTGGGCGATGATTTGGTTGCAAGGAGATTTTGGACTACAGCTTCATGCAATGGGAAAACAATAAAACGAAATCATTATTATGCGTGGGAAGTACTGAGTCAATCAACTTGACTCCATTTTTTACTTCTCACACCGATAGGTGAGGGGAGTATTGTGATCGCGAAAATTTTCGATTTTGAGATAATACGCGTTTCTACATAACGAAAATCCACGTCACTCATTTCCGTCGGTCTGCCTGTCTGTCTGTCGCTTTTTTCTAGCCGCGTAATCTCAGCATCCGCTCAATGAATTGTGATGAAATTTGGGCAGCAATATGCTGTGGGGTCATAGTAGGTAATGTTCCTATAATTTTGAAGATCGGTACATGGGCGGCGAAGTAATTAACAAAAAACAAAAAAAATAAATATTGCTCAAACTTAGTTTTTAGGTGTTTTAGGGGTTCCTGATCATGTTCTACTTTTTTTGGGTGGGGGTGAAATTGGGGTGGTTGGGAGGGTGGAGAGTTGTGAAATTGAAAAATTTGTTGCTTTCATAATGGACTGTCCACTGACCTGTAAAGGAAGACCTAGCGAAATAAATAACTTTTTTAGGTCCATTCGAACGTAGCCTTGCCTGTTACAGAAACCAAAAGAGAGTTTTTCTCTGGTGTAAACGTACGAGAGTATTGCTTTAGATCATTCTATATTGTGTAACGAGGAAACTGTTGAATCGATTTTAATGAAATTTTGACACAGTATTACTACCGTGGCGAGGATGGAAGACGCGTATCGTTTTTATAAATCGTGCCAGTGGAGGCGCAGAAATAATAAAAAAACTAAAAATATAAAAACAGCTCAAACTTCGTTTTTAAGTGTTCTAGAGGTTCCTGATCATTTTCTGAGTTTTTTTGGGTGGCGTGAAATTGAGGCGGTTACGTGGACACTATTAAATTGATTCTAATGAAATTTTGAGTCAGTATTATTACCGTGGTGAGGGTGGAAAACGCGTATGTTTGTTAAAAGGCGTGTCACTGGCAGCGTAGCAATAATAAAAAAAGTAAAAGTATGAAAACAACTAAATCTTCGTTTCTAGATGTTTTAGGGGTTCCTGATCATTGCCTAACTCTTTTTTGGGTGCGGTGAAATTGGCGCGGTTGGGGGGTGGGGCGTTGTGAAACTGAAAAGTTTGTAATATTGATAATAGGCTGTCCATTGACCTGTTGAGGAAATATCTAGAGGCATAAAACAATTTTAGGGGGGCTTATAGGAGGAAAATTGAAAAACAGTGATTTGATGGAAAATTTGAAATTAATCGAAAACTGCCAGAGACTAATACTCACAACCTTATATCGTTTGGAAGGCTATAAAATTTTACTAATCGTATAAAAAAAGTTAGGAATTCCCATTTGAAAAAAACAAGTTATCCCTGATTGAAGTTTCCCTAATTAAACGACCGACTTTTCCAAGCACAAATTCAAATTTGACCGTCTAACCAAGCTGACGCATTTTATGCATAGTAATACGGCAAAGTCACCGATTTCAAAATTTTATAATCTCTGTGATATTTATTTTTTTCTCTGGCATCTACTTATACCGAACATGGTGATATACACCAAAACAGTTTGCTTTAAGTCCCATGTGTCCCATAAAGTCACACTAGAATTAACCAAGGAATCTGAATATGAGGTAATATATAGGGTGTTCCATTAAAAAATATAACTTTGATACATTTTGCGTACTGGGGACACCCTGTATATCATGAACATATTTTTGAAATGTAGCCTTAATGGGTCCCTATCCATTAGTAATTATTATATTCTTTTTAATCAAATACTTTACCCGTAACGTTCCATGTCGGATAACATAAACAACCCGGTATATAAAAGAGATAATTAACACTAACAATTAAACATTATTAGGTCAAACAAAAAATACCTCACTATAATCTGCTTGATCACCGAAAACAGAACATAACCCTAGCACAGTTATCGATGAAAATCATTGTGATAAAGACGCGAAGCATGCTTGGTGTATGAGACTAAATGTTTGCTAGGTGTACAAATTTATACGCTGAAGTGATAGATTTGAACATAAAATTTAAAAACAAGCTACAAATAAGATCAACAATCAATGGAGCCACCACGCTTACAATAATTGCTTTCGACAATGTATAAAAGGTTGTGTGGGAAATAAAAGAGTCTGAATTCCTGTTTAACTAGCAACATACAACAACAAATACTTTCTCAGAATGTGACTATCCGAAGAACACACCCTAAATAACTATGACATTTTCACCAGTGAACGGTCACTGTAAAAAGCCTTTCATCTGAATTTAAAGACGAGTAGTCGACAATCCAGATCGATTACTTTTGGCGGGACGCTGCTGATGGCCATACTATATTATCACCCAAATTGTCGGACTCTGGGCAAACAAGAATTATGTTGGTTTAATATTTGCCACTGAAAGAGGTCAACGTACTTTTCCCATATGGCTATACAAAGGACGCTAGGTAAACCGCTCGATGGTTATAACGGATATTCGAAAATAGACACGCCCAAAAAAAAGTGGACGCCGAGTAAACCTATGGTATGACCTATTCTATACACGAGCTGTATACTTTCGGCTCGCCACCAGCGCTGCGGGTGCGAAACGTCCGAACTACAAAATATCCACCGATCGATTTATGGTGTCAGATAACGTCCAGCTACTTTTGTGTTTTTTGGGATACCTGTGATAGAAGCAACCTATAGGCGAAGTTTCAGCCAGATGTCACTCGGCGTCCGTATATCTGGACGCCAAGTGACGCTGGACGCCGACTGAACCTAAGATTTAACATGGGGTTGCGCCCAGTGGTACCGCATATAATATATATATATATATATATATATATATATATATATGTTGCTATACAGCTTTGGTGCTATCCACTGGAACGTGGAAGAGCTGCGACAAATCGACATAAAGACTCGCAAAAGGATGAATATGGAGGGAAGTCTACATCCTAGATCCTCTGTCCCGCGAATATACCTCCCGCGACACCTGGGAGGGCGTGGTCTATTGAGTTTGGAGCATCTGCACAACAGAGTAGTACTGGCCACTGCCTGCTATGTTACGACGAGCACCGATCCCCTGATCCGCTTTGTGCGAGAGCACGAGATTGCGGGTAAAGGAGCCTTCCTTTTTAGAGCAGCAACACGGGCAGCCGAAGAACTTAGTCTCACGCTCGACTTCACGCGGAGGTGTCAGCAGTCCGTTACGGAACTTGCTCCCGCACAATTAAAAGCCCGGATTAAAACTGCTGAAGTCCAATTGCTTTTAAGACTTCACAAAGATAAACCAATGCACGGAATCTTCTACAAACATCTAGAAGAGCATGGTTTATCTGAGCAGTTGACCTTCTCCTTCCTAAGGTCTAATGGGTTGAAGTCGGAGACTGAGAGCTCTATAATGGCTTGCCAAGACGGTGTCTTCAACACCTTAGTATACCGTAGCCGGATTATGGGTATGGATGTGCCCGATATCCGCTGTAGAGCCTGCCTGCAGGCGCCAGAGACCCTTACGCACCTCTTGTCGGCGTGTAAGGTGTACGCTGGCACAGCCTACATCTATCGGCACAATGCGGCTCTACGAGTGCTATACTACCATTTAAGGCACTCATACGGTATAGATGAGACACCGGTGCTGCCATACGCTCCAGGGGACATTGAGTCCGTTGTGGAGAACGAGAGGTGCCGAATTTACTGGAACTACTCATTCTCCACGCTCGAGCTTATACATGCAAATAAGCCCGACATAGTCCTCCTCGACTACCAACAAAAGACGATGTTCGTTATCGAGTTCTCGGCACCTGCCGAGGGGAACATCGTCTCTAAGGAGGAGGAAAAGCGGACCAAGTATCAGGAGCTCCTCGGACAACTTCGCAGGCTCTGGCCGGACTACACTGTGAGTCTGCTAGTAATGGTCATTGGATCCCTAGGTGGTATGAGGGATACGCTGCTCTCTGCACTGCGCAAAATGCCGGTGTGCCGTGCGGCGGCGCACATCTTAGCCGCCAGAATGCAGAAGGCAGTCATCCATGGGTCCCTTCGTCTGCTTAGGACGCACGATACGCGGACCCAGTGATTGCTCACCTCACGGTGTGAGGAGTAGTCGCTGGGGAATGGAACAGCAGCCCGGTGTGTCGGAGCCCGGGCTGCACCTTTTTTGTTTTTGTTTTGTCTATATATATATATATATATATATATATAAACGAAACAAAAACAAACAAGGCGCAACCCGGGCTCCGACACACCGGGCTGCTGTTCCATTTCCCAGCGACTACTCCTCACACCGTGAGGTGAGCAATCACTGGGTCCGCGAATCGTGCGTCCTAAGCAGACGAAGGGACCCATGGATGACTGCCTTCTGCATTCTGGCGGCTAAGATATGCGCCGCCGCACGGCACACCGGCATTTTGCGCAGTGCAGAGAGCAGCGTGTCCCTCATACCACCTAGGGATCCAATGACCATTACTAGCAGACTCACAGTGTAATCCGGCCAGAGCCTGCGAAGTTGTCCGAGGAGCTCCTGATACTTGGTCCGCTTTTCCTCCTCCTTAGAGACGATGTTCCCCTCGGCAGGCGCCGAGAACTCGATAACGAACATCGTCTTTTGTTGGTAGTCGAGGAGGACTATGTCGGGCTTATTTGCATGTATAAGCTCGAGCGTGGAGAATGAGTAGTTCCAGTAAATTCGGCACCTCTCGTTCTCCACAACGGACTCAATGTCCCCTGGAGCATACGGCAGCACCGGTGTCTCATCTATACCGTATGAGTGCCTTAAATGATAGTATAGCACTCGTAGAGCCGCGTTGTGCCGATAGACGTAGGCTGTGCCAGCGTACACCTTACACGCCGACAAGAGGTGCATAAGGGTCTCTGGCGCCTGCAGGCAGGCTCTACAGCGGATATCGGGCACATCCATACCCATAATCCGGCTACGGTATACTAAGGTGTTGAAGACACCGTCTTGGCAAGCCATTATAGAGCTCTCAGTCTCCGACTTCAACCCATTAGACCTTAGGAAGGAGAAGGTCAACTGCTCAGATAAACCATGCTCTTCTAGATGTTTGTAGAAGATTCCGTGCATTGGTTTATCTTTGTGAAGTCTTAAAAGCAATTGGACTTCAGCAGTTTTAATCCGGGTTTTTAATTGCGCGGGAGCAAGTTCCGTAACGGACTGCTGACACCTCCGCGTGAAGTCGAGCGTGAGACTAAGTTCTTCGGCTGCCCGTGTTGCTGCTTTAAAAAGGAAGGCTCCTTTACCCGCAATCTCGTGCTCTCGCACAAAGCGGATCAGGGGATCGGTGCTCGTCGTAACATAGCAGGCAGTGGCCAGTACTACTCTGTTGTGCAGACGCTCCAAACTCAATAGTCCGCGCCCTCCCAGGTGTCGCGGGAGGTATATTCGCGGGACAGAGGATCTAGGATGTAGACTTCCCTCCATATTCATCCTTTTGCGGGTCTTTATGTCGATTTGTCGCAGCTCTTCCACTTTCCAGTGGATAGCACCAAAGCTGTATAACAACAATGGGACCGCAAGCATGTTTGTGGCAGCGACTTTGTTTTTGCCGGACAGTTCTGATGACCAGATCTGCCGGAGTCGGTGCAAATACTTGCGGCGGAGACACTCTTTGACCAATTCTGCCTCTTGGATGTGACGCTGCGCCACTCCAAGGTAGGTATAAGTATCTCCGGCATGCAGTTGTCGCAAGATGCTCCCATCAACGAGCTGCTCCTCATCTTCACTATCTCCGCAACGTCCTCTTTTGAGATGAACCATGGCACATTTGTCTATCCCGAACTCCATACCAATAGCTTGACTGTAATCCTGTACTACCCTCAGCGACTGCTCTAAATCGCGTTGTCCGGAGGCATAGAGCTTCAGGTCATCCATGTAAAATAAGTGGGTGACCTTGTGCCTCCGGTAATTGGGCTTGCCACAGCTGTATCCCTTAGTATTTTTCAGCGCTATGGACAAAGGCAGTAGCGAGATGCAAAAGAGCAAGGGACTCAAAGAGTCTCCTTGGAAGACCCCTCTTTTAAATGATACCAACTCTGTTCGAACCCTGGTTTCACCCGATGTTATAGTGAACCGAGTCTTCCAGAGCGGCATCAGTTGTTTGATGCATCCCACTATTTGATCATCTACCGAAAGACATTCCAACAGCCGCACAATCAGTTCATGAGACGTAGTGTCGAATGCCTTCCGATAGTCGATCCAGGCCATAGAAAGGTTTCGCAGGTACTGCACGGAGTCCTGTGTGACACAGCGGTCAATCAACAGGTTATCCCTGCAGCCAGCTACTCCTTTCTTAGACCCTCTTTGTTCATATACGCTGAGAAATACGGGATTTACAGCTTGAAGGATACGCATGTACAAGATTCTGGTGAAGAGCTTGTAACATGCGTTCAGACATGTTATTGGCCTGTAGTTTTTAGGATCAGACAAATCTCCGGTCTTCGGGAGAAGCACGGTTCGACCCTCGACAAACCAAGCCGGAATTGGCTGCTCCTGATTTAGCCACGAGTTAAAAACTCTAGCTAAATGCCGATGGCAACTGGGAAACTTTTTCAACCAGTAGGTGTTTATGCCATCCGGGCCAGGAGCTGCGAAATTCTTTGCGCCTCGTAAGGCACCAAGAATTTCTTCCGTGTTTATCGGGTGACGCAGTACATTCAAGTTTGGAGTCCTCCTACAAACGGACTCGAACTGCGCCAAGGCCGGAGTGTCTGCTTGGAGAGGTTTGGGCTGTTCGTAAATGCCCCTCCAGAAAGTCTCCACGCGATCAGCAGTTGGTGGCTGCTCTATGACTGGTGGTCGCTGTTGGAAGAGACGAGCAGGCTTTTCGGAAAACATTCTGTTTTCCTCCAAACCTCTCGCCCGCGTCACCAGTGATCGTTTAGCAGCGATTAGCATCCGTATCCTGTCAAGACAATGCTGCTTGACAACAACCAGTACCGCTTGACTGAGCGTGTGATGGTCGCGCCTTAGCTCTCGGGCTATCTGGCGCACGCGGCGCGTAAAAGGCCTACCGGCCGCTCTATATTCCATCACACACTGGATACGGGATGCTTCTTGGCGAGCCAACTGGATTTTCGCTTCCATCTGGCGCACCCGCCTCTGTGCTCTCTCGACAGGAGAGTCTCTCACTCTCCCCTGTCCAGCCAGCCTCAGAGCCGCAGCGTAAATTTCGCAATTGATGCTCCAAATGTCAGAGACCTCCGATAGACGTTCACTCAACGCCTCATCCTCTCTCTTTAAATCTGCCAGCTTGAAGGACCTTTTGTTGTTATGCAAGGCCCTTCGGTCACTGAAATCTCCAGGTGAGACGGCTTCGTCGATTTCCCTCTCAGCGGGCCTCATCGGCGACCTTTCAGCCTGGTTAACAGGCCTTTGAGTCGCCGGAGGGGCAGGCTGAGCTGGAGCACGAACGTATCCCTGCCCCCGAAGGTAAAATACCTGGTTCCGCAAGCTCTGGGAGGTAATTGTGCTATGCTCTGGATGCATTTCACACCACCTCCCATGCATGCGGGCCATGTATCCCCTACGGCGCGGGCTACTGCTCTCGTAGCAGCTCAGCAGGTCATCCTTCAGTTCCGTCGTCCACCTAAAACAGTCCATGTCATTGCGTGTGTCGTCGTCAGGGCGATCCGAGGCACCGCCACCTTGCCCAGAGCCGGCTTCCGATACCGGCCTGGTGTGGGTGCTCTTCTTCTGGGGCGGTCGAACCAGAAGGTAGGGCCCGTCCGGTGGTTAGCCTTAGGGCCCCCAGCCGACATTTCGGAGGCAGCCGACCACATTGCCTCCTAGGGATGACCTGTACAGGTTGCCGGCCGGCTTCCATCCCTGGCTTGGGTTATCCCCGCAGTGTCGCCACGCACCGAATAGCCGTTTGATATATATATATATATATATATATATATATATATATATATATATATATATATATATATATATATATATATGGTATGATATGGTATGGTATGAGGGATACGCTGCTCTCTGCACTGCGCAAAATGCCGGTGTGCCGTGCGGCGGCGCACATCTTAGCCGCCAGAATGCAGAAGGCAGTCATCCATGGGTCCCTTCGTCTGCTTAGGACGCACGATACGCGGACCCAGTGATTGCTCACCTCACGGTGTGAGGAGTAGTCGCTGGGGAATGGAACAGCAGCCCGGTGTGTCGGAGCCCGGGTTGCACCTTTTTTGTTTTTGTTTTGTCTATATATATATATATATATATATATATATATATATACCCGTCTGGGTCCGGGTTTAGAATGTTCCCAGGGTTTAATCTGCCTGTCGTAAGAGGCGACTAAAAGATTGGTAGTCCTTGCCTTAAAAGGGCCTATGGTGGTCACCGGCTGTGAGAGCAGGCGTATGAACCACCATAGTGAGGAAGCGGCTGCACCTATGTTAAGGACGGCTTCCCGACAGCGTCTGACCCCAGGTTAGGGGCGGCTGATAGCAAACCTGGCAGTAGGTATAAAATGCGCCCCCAGGAAGCCGACCAACATCAAACGGCTATTCGGTGCGTGGCGACACTGTGGGGATAACCCAAGCCAGGGATGAAAGCCGGCCGGCAACCTGTACAGGTCATCCCTAGGAGGCAATGTGGTCGGCTGCCTCCGAAATGTCGGCTGGGGGCCCTAAGGCTAACCACCGGACGGGCCCTACCTTCTGGTTCGACCGCCCCAGAAGAGGAGCACCCACACCAGGCCGGTATCGGAAGCCGGCTCTGGGCAAGGTGGCGGTGCCTCGGATCGCCCTGACGACGACACACGCAACGACATGGACCGTTTTAGGTGGACGACGGAACTGAAGGATGACCTGCTGAGCTGCTACGAGAGCAGTAGCCCGCGCCGTAGGGGATACATGTCCCGCATGCATGGGAGGTGGTGTGAAATGCATCCAGAGCATAGCACAATTACCTCCCAGAGCTTGCGGAACCAGGTATTTTACCTTCGGGGGCAGGGATACGTTCGTGCTCCAGCTCAGCCTGCCCCTCCGGCGACTGAAAGGCCTGTTAACCAGGCTGAAAGGTCGCCGATGAGGCCCGCTGAGAGGGAAATCGACGAAGCCGTCTCACCTGGAGATTTCAGTGACCGAAGGGCCTTGCATAACAACAAGAGGTCCTTCAAGCTGGCAGATTTAAAGAGAGAGGATGAGGCGTTGAGTGAACGTCTATCGGAGGTCTCTGACATTTGGAGCATCAATTGCGAAATTTACGCTGCGGGTCTGAGGCTGGCTGGACAGGGGAGAGTGAGAGACTCTCCTGTCGAGAGAGCACAGAAGCGGGTGCGCCAGATGGAAGCGAAAATCCAGTTGGCTCGCCAAGAAGCATCCCGTATCCAGTGTGTGATGGAATATAGAGCGGCCGGTAGGCCTTTTACGCGCCGCGTGCGCCAGATAGCCCGAGAGCTAAGGCGCGACCATCACACGCTCAGTCAAGCGGTACTGGTTGTTGTCAAGCAGCATTGTCTTGACAGGATACGGACGCTAATCGCTGCTAAACGATCACTGGTGACGCGGGCGAGAGGTTTGGAGGAAAACAGATTGTTTTCCGAAAGGCCTGCTCGTCTCTTCCAACAGCGACCACCAGTCATAGAGCAGCCGCCAACTGCTGATCGCGTGGAGACTTTCTGGAGGGGCATTTACGAACACCCCAAACCTCTCCAAGCAGACACTCCGGCCTTGGCGCAGTTCGAGTCCGTTTGTAGGAGGACTCCAAACCTGAATGTACTGCGTCACCCGATAAACACGGAAGAAATTCTTGGTGCCTTACGAGGCGCAAAGAATTTCGCAGCTCCTGGCCCGGATGGCATAAACACCTACTGGTTGAAAAAGTTTCCCAGTTGCCACCGGCATTTAGCTAGAGTTTTTAACTCGTGGCTAAATCAGGAGCAGCCAATTCCGGCTTGGTTTGTCGAGGGTCGAACCGTGCTTCTCCCGAAGACCGGAGATTTGTCTGATCCTAAAAACTACAGGCCAATAACATGTCTGAACGCATGTTACAAGCTCTTCACCAGAATCTTGTACATGCGTATCCTTCAAGCTGTAAATCCCGTATTTCTCAGCGTATATGAACAAAGAGGGTCTAAGAAAGGAGTAGCTGGCTGCAGGGATAACCTGTTGATTGACCGCTGTGTCACACAGGACTCCGTGCATTACCTGCGAAACCTTTCTATGGCCTGGATCGACTATCGGAAGGCATTCGACACTACGTCTCATGAACTGATTGTGCGGCTGTTGGAATGTCTTTCGGTAGATGATCAAATAGTGGGATGCATCAAACAACTGATGCCGCTCTGGAAGACTCGGTTCACTATAACATCGGGTGAAACCAGGGTTCGAACAGAGTTGGTATCATTTAAAAGAGGGGTCTTCCAAGGAGACTCCTTGAGTCCCTTGCTCTTTTGCATCTCGCTACTGCCTTTGTCCATAGCGCTGAAAAATACTAAGGGATACAGCTGTGGCAAGCCCAATTACCGGAGGCACAAGGTCACCCACTTATTTTACATGGATGACCTGAAACTCTATGCCTCCGGACAACGCGATTTAGAGCAGTCGCTGAGGGTAGTGCAGGATTACAGTCAAGCTATTGGTATGGAGTTCGGGATAGACAAATGTGCCATGGTTCATCTCAAAAGAGGACGTTGCGGAGATAGTGAAGATGAGGAGCAGCTCGTTGATGGGAGCATCTTGCGACAACTGCATGCCGGAGATACCTATACCTACCTTGGAGTGGCGCAGCGTCACATCCAAGAGGCAGAATTGGTCAAAGAGTGTCTCCGCCGCAAGTATTTGCACCGACTCCGGCAGATCTGGTCGTCAGAACTGTCCGGCAAAAACAAAGTCGCTGCCACAAACATGCTTGCGGTCCCATTGTTGCTATACAGCTTTGGTGCTGTCCACTGGAACGTGGAAGAGCTGCGACAAATCGACATAAAGACCCGCAAAAGGATGAATATGGAGGGAAGTCTACATCCTAGATCCTCTGTCCCGCGAATATACCTCCCGCGACACCTGGGAGGGCGTGGACTATTGAGTTTGGAGCATCTGCACAACAGAGTAGTACTGGCCACTGCCTGCTATGTTACGACGAGCACCGATCCCCTGATCCGCTTTGTGCGAGAGCACGAGATTGCGGGTAAAGGAGCCTTCCTTTTTAAAGCAGCAACACGGGCAGCCGAAGAACTTAGTCTCACGCTCGACTTCACGCGGAGGTGTCAGCAGTCCGTTACGGAACTTGCTCCCGCACAATTAAAAACCCGGATTAAAACTGCTGAAGTCCAATTGCTTTTAAGACTTCACAAAGATAAACCAATGCACGGAATCTTCTACAAACATCTAGAAGAGCATGGTTTATCTGAGCAGTTGACCTTCTCCTTCCTAAGGTCTAATGGGTTGAAGTCGGAGACTGAGAGCTCTATAATGGCTTGCCAAGACGGTGTCTTCAACACCTTAGTATACCGTAGCCGGATTATGGGTATGGATGTGCCCGATATCCGCTGTAGAGCCTGCCTGCAGGCGCCAGAGACCCTTACGCACCTCTTGTCGGCGTGTAAGGTGTACGCTGGCACAGCCTACGTCTATCGGCACAACGCGGCTCTACGAGTGCTATACTACCATTTAAGGCACTCATACGGTATAGATGAGACACCGGTGCTGCCATACGCTCCAGGGGACATTGAGTCCGTTGTGGAGAACGAGAGGTGCCGAATTTACTGGAACTACTCATTCTCCACGCTCGAGCTTATACATGCAAATAAGCCCGACATAGTCCTCCTCGACTACCAACAAAAGACGATGTTCGTTATCGAGTTCTCGGCACCCGCCGAGGGGAACATCGTCTCTAAGGAGGAGGAAAAGCGGACCAAGTATCAGGAGCTCCTCGGACAACTTCGCAGGCTCTGGCCGGACTACACTGTGAGTCTGCTAGTAATGGTCATTGGATCCCTAGGTGGTATGAGGGATACGCTGCTCTCTGCACTGCGCAAAATGCCGGTGTGCCGTGCGGCGGCGCACATCTTAGCCGCCAGAATGCAGAAGGCAGTCATCCATGGGTCCCTTCGTCTGCTTAGGACGCACGATACGCGGACCCAGTGATTGCTCACCTCACGGTGTGAGGAGTAGTCGCTGGGGAATGGAACAGCAGCCCGGTGTGTCGGAGCCCGGGTTGCACCTTTTTTGTTTTTGTTTTGTTTATATATATATATATATATATATATATATATATATATATACCCGTCTGGGTCCGGGTTTAGAATGTTCCCAGGGTTTAATCTGCCTGTCGTAAGAGGCGACTAAAAGATTGGTAGTCCTTGCCTTAAAAGGGCCTATGGTGGTCACCGGCTGTGAAAGCAGGCGTATGAACCACCATAGTGAGGAAGCGGCTGCACCTATGTTAAGGACGGCTTCCCGACAGCGTCTGACCCCAGGTTAGGGGCGGCTGATAGCAAACCTGGCAGTAGGTATAAAATGCGCCCCCAGGAAGCCGACCAACATCAAACGGCTATTCGGTGCATGGCGACACTGTGGGGATAACCCAAGCCAGGGATGAAAGCCGGCCGGCAACCTGTACAGGTCATCCCTAGGAGGCAATGTGGTCGGCTGCCTCCGAAATGTCGGCTGGGGGCCCTAAGGCTAACCACCGGACGGGCCCTACCTTCTGGTTCGACCGCCCCAGAAGAGGAGCACCCACACCAGGCCGGTATCGGAAGCCGGCTCTGGGCAAGGTGGCGGTGCCTCGGATCGCCCTGACGACGACACACGCAACGACATGGACCGTTTTAGGTGGACGACGGAACTGAAGGATGACCTGCTGAGCTGCTACGAGAGCAGTAGCCCGCGCCGTAGGGGATACATGTCCCGCATGCATGGGGGGTGGTGTGAAATGCATCCAGAGCATAGCACAATTACCTCCCAGAGCTTGCGGAACCAGGTATTTTACCTTCGGGGGCAGGGATACGTTCGTGCTCCAGCTCAGCCTGCCCCTCCGGCGACTGAAAGGCCTGTTAACCAGGCTGAAAGGTCGCCGATGAGGCCCGCTGAGAGGGAAATCGACGAAGCCGTCTCACCTGGAGATTTCAGTGACCGAAGGGCCTTGCATAACAACAAGAGGTCCTTCAAGCTGGCAGATTTAAAGAGAGAGGATGAGGCGTTGAGTGAACGTCTATCGGAGGTCTCTGACATTTGGAGCATCAATTGCGAAATTTACGCTGCGGGTCTGAGGCTGGCTGGACAGGGGAGAGTGAGAGACTCTCCTGTCGAGAGAGCACAGAAGCGGGTGCGCCAGATGGAAGCGAAAATCCAGTTGGCTCGCCAAGAAGCATCCCGTATCCAGTGTGTGATGGAATATAGAGCGGCCGGTAGGCCTTTTACGCGCCGCGTGCGCCAGATAGCCCGAGAGCTAAGGCGCGACCATCACACGCTCAGTCAAGCGGTACTGGTTGTTGTCAAGCAGCATTGTCTTGACAGGATACGGACGCTAATCGCTGCTAAACGATCACTGGTGACGCGGGCGAGAGGTTTGGAGGAAAACAGATTGTTTTCCGAAAGGCCTGCTCGTCTCTTCCAACAGCGACCACCAGTCATAGAGCAGCCGCCAACTGCTGATCGCGTGGAGACTTTCTGGAGGGGCATTTACGAACACCCCAAACCTCTCCAAGCAGACACTCCGGCCTTGGCGCAGTTCGAGTCCGTTTGTAGGAGGACTCCAAACCTGAATGTACTGCGTCACCCGATAAACACGGAAGAAATTCTTGGTGCCTTACGAGGCGCAAAGAATTTCGCAGCTCCTGGCCCGGATGGCATAAACACCTACTGGTTGAAAAAGTTTCCCAGTTGCCACCGGCATTTAGCTAGAGTTTTTAACTCGTGGCTAAATCAGGAGCAGCCAATTCCGGCTTGGTTTGTCGAGGGTCGAACCGTGCTTCTCCCGAAGACCGGAGATTTGTCTGATCCTAAAAACTACAGGCCAATAACATGTCTGAACGCATGTTACAAGCTCTTCACCAGAATCTTGTACATGCGTATCCTTCAAGCTGTAAATCCCGTATTTCTCAGCGTATATGAACAAAGAGGGTCTAAGAAAGGAGTAGCTGGCTGCAGGGATAACCTGTTGATTGACCGCTGTGTCACACAGGACTCCGTGCATTACCTGCGAAACCTTTCTATGGCCTGGATCGACTATCGGAAGGCATTCGACACTACGTCTCATGAACTGATTGTGCGGCTGTTGGAATGTCTTTCGGTAGATGATCAAATAGTGGGATGCATCAAACAACTGATGCCGCTCTGGAAGACTCGGTTCACTATAACATCGGGTGAAACCAGGGTTCGAACAGAGTTGGTATCATTTAAAAGAGGGGTCTTCCAAGGAGACTCCTTGAGTCCCTTGCTCTTTTGCATCTCGCTACTGCCTTTGTCCATAGCGCTGAAAAATACTAAGGGATACAGCTGTGGCAAGCCCAATTACCGGAGGCACAAGGTCACCCACTTATTTTACATGGATGACCTGAAACTCTATGCCTCCGGACAACGCGATTTAGAGCAGTCGCTGAGGGTAGTGCAGGATTACAGTCAAGCTATTGGTATGGAGTTCGGGATAGACAAATGTGCCATGGTTCATCTCAAAAGAGGACGTTGCGGAGATAGTGAAGATGAGGAGCAGCTCGTTGATGGGAGCATCTTGCGACAACTGCATGCCGGAGATACCTATACCTACCTTGGAGTGGCGCAGCGTCACATCCAAGAGGCAGAATTGGTCAAAGAGTGTCTCCGCCGCAAGTATTTGCACCGACTCCGGCAGATCTGGTCGTCAGAACTGTCCGGCAAAAACAAAGTCGCTGCCACAAACATGCTTGCGGTCCCATTGTTGCTATACAGCTTTGGTGCTGTCCACTGGAACGTGGAAGAGCTGCGACAAATCGACATAAAGACCCGCAAAAGGATGAATATGGAGGGAAGTCTACATCCTAGATCCTCTGTCCCGCGAATATACCTCCCGCGACACCTGGGAGGGCGTGGACTATTGAGTTTGGAGCATCTGCACAACAGAGTAGTACTGGCCACTGCCTGCTATGTTACGACGAGCACCGATCCCCTGATCCGCTTTGTGCGAGAGCACGAGATTGCGGGTAAAGGAGCCTTCCTTTTTAAAGCAGCAACACGGGCAGCCGAAGAACTTAGTCTCACGCTCGACTTCACGCGGAGGTGTCAGCAGTCCGTTACGGAACTTGCTCCCGCACAATTAAAAACCCGGATTAAAACTGCTGAAGTCCAATTGCTTTTAAGACTTCACAAAGATAAACCAATGCACGGAATCTTCTACAAACATCTAGAAGAGCATGGTTTATCTGAGCAGTTGACCTTCTCCTTCCTAAGGTCTAATGGGTTGAAGTCGGAGACTGAGAGCTCTATAATGGCTTGCCAAGACGGTGTCTTCAACACCTTAGTATACCGTAGCCGGATTATGGGTATGGATGTGCCCGATATCCGCTGTAGAGCCTGCCTGCAGGCGCCAGAGACCCTTACGCACCTCTTGTCGGCGTGTAAGGTGTACGCTGGCACAGCCTACGTCTATCGGCACAACGCGGCTCTACGAGTGCTATACTACCATTTAAGGCACTCATACGGTATAGATGAGACACCGGTGCTGCCATACGCTCCAGGGGACATTGAGTCCGTTGTGGAGAACGAGAGGTGCCGAATTTACTGGAACTACTCATTCTCCACGCTCGAGCTTATACATGCAAATAAGCCCGACATAGTCCTCCTCGACTACCAACAAAAGACGATGTTCGTTATCGAGTTCTCGGCACCCGCCGAGGGGAACATCGTCTCTAAGGAGGAGGAAAAGCGGACCAAGTATCAGGAGCTCCTCGGACAACTTCGCAGGCTCTGGCCGGACTACACTGTGAGTCTGCTAGTAATGGTCATTGGATCCCTAGGTGGTATGAGGGATACGCTGCTCTCTGCACTGCGCAAAATGCCGGTGTGCCGTGCGGCGGCGCACATCTTAGCCGCCAGAATGCAGAAGGCAGTCATCCATGGGTCCCTTCGTCTGCTTAGGACGCACGATACGCGGACCCAGTGATTGCTCACCTCACGGTGTGAGGAGTAGTCGCTGGGGAATGGAACAGCAGCCCGGTGTGTCGGAGCCCGGGTTGCACCTTTTTTGTTTTTGTTTTGTTTATATATATATATATATATATATATATATATATATATATATATATATATAGACAAAACAAAAACAAAAAAGGTGCAACCCGGGCTCCGACACACCGGGCCGCTGTTCCATTCCCCAGCGACTGCTCCTCACACCGTGAGGTGAGCAATCACTGGGTCCGCGTATCGTGCGTCCTAAGCAGACGAAGGGACCCATGGATGACTGCCTTCTGCATTCTGGCGGCTAAGATGTGCGCCGCCGCACGGCACACCGGCATTTTGCGCAGTGCAGAGAGCAGCGTATCCCTCATACCACCTAGGGATCCAATGACCATTACTAGCAGACTCACAGTGTAGTCCGGCCAGAGCCTGCGAAGTTGTCCGAGGAGCTCCTGATACTTGGTCCGCTTTTCCTCCTCCTTAGAGACGATGTTCCCCTCGGCAGGTGCCGAGAACTCGATAACGAACATCGTCTTTTGTTGGTAGTCGAGGAGGACTATGTCGGGCTTATTTGCATGTATAAGCTCGAGCGTGGAGAATGAGTAGTTCCAGTAAATTCGGCACCTCTCGTTCTCCACAACGGACTCAATGTCCCCTGGAGCGTATGGCAGCACCGGTGTCTCATCTATACCGTACGAGTGCCTTAAATGGTAGTATAGCACTCGTAGAGCCGCGTTGTGCCGATAGACGTAGGCTGTGCCAGCGTACACCTTACACGCCGACAAGAGGTGCGTAAGGGTCTCTGGCGCCTGCAGGCAGGCTCTACAGCGGATATCGGGCACATCCATACCCATAATCCGGCTACGGTATACTAAGGTGTTGAAGACACCGTCTTGGCAAGCCATTATAGAGCTCTCAGTCTCCGACTTCAACCCATTAGACCTTAGGAAGGAGAAGGTCAACTGCTCAGATAAACCATGCTCTTCTAGATGTTTGTAGAAGATTCCGTGCATTGGTTTATCTTTGTGAAGTCTTAAAAGCAATTGGACTTCAGCAGTTTTAATCCGGGCTTTTAATTGTGCGGGAGCAAGTTCCGTAACGGACTGCTGACACCTCCGCGTGAAGTCGAGCGTGAGACTAAGTTCTTCGGCTGCCCGTGTTGCTGCTCTAAAAAGGAAGGCTCCTTTACCCGCAATCTCGTGCTCTCGCACAAAGCGGATCAGGGGATCGGTGCTCGTCGTAACATAGCAGGCAGTGGCCAGTACTACTCTGTTGTGCAGATGCTCCAAACTCAATAGTCCACGCCCTCCCAGGTGTCGCGGGAGGTATATTCGCGGGACAGAGGATCTAGGATGTAGACTTCCCTCCATATTCATCCTTTTGCGAGTCTTTATGTCGATTTGTCGCAGCTCTTCCACGTTCCAGTGGATAGCACCAAAGCTGTATAGCAACAATGGGACCGCAAGCATGTTTGTGGCAGCGACTTTGTTTTTGCCGGACAGTTCTGACGACCAGATCTGCCGGAGTCGGTGCAAATACTTGCGGCGGAGACACTCTTTGACCAATTCTGCCTCTTGGATGTGACGCTGCGCCACTCCAAGGTAGGTATAAGTATCTCCGGCATGCAGTTGTCGCAAGATGCTCCCATCAACGAGCTGCTCCTCATCTTCACTATCTCCGCAACGTCCTCTTTTGAGATGAACCATGGCACATTTGTCTATCCCGAACTCCATACCAATAGCTTGACTGTAATCCTGCACTACCCTCAGCGACTGCTCTAAATCGCGTTGTCCGGAGGCATAGAGTTTCAGGTCATCCATGTAAAATAAGTGGGTGACCTTGTGCCTCCGGTAATTGGGCTTGCCACAGCTGTATCCCTTAGTATTTTTCAGCGCTATGGACAAAGGCAGTAGCGAGATGCAAAAGAGCAAGGGACTCAAGGAGTCTCCTTGGAAGACCCCTCTTTTAAATGATACCAACTCTGTTCGAACCCTGGTTTCACCCGATGTTATGGTGAACCGAGTCTTCCAGAGCGGCATCAGTTGTTTGATGCATCCCACTATTTGATCATCTACCGAAAGACATTCCAACAGCCGCACAATCAGTTCATGAGACGTAGTGTCGAATGCCTTCCGATAGTCGATCCAGGCCATAGAAAGGTTTCGCAGGTAATGCACGGAGTCCTGTGTGACACAGCGGTCAATCAACAGGTTATCCCTGCAGCCAGCTACTCCTTTCTTAGACCCTCTTTGTTCATATACGCTGAGAAATACGGGATTTACAGCTTGAAGGATACGCATGTACAAGATTCTGGTGAAGAGCTTGTAACATGCGTTCAGACATGTTATTGGCCTGTAGTTTTTAGGATCAGACAAATCTCCGGTCTTCGGGAGAAGCACGGTTCGACCCTCGACAAACCAAGCCGGAATTGGCTGCTCCTGATTTAGCCACGAGTTAAAAACTCTAGCTAAATGCCGGTGGCAACTGGGAAACTTTTTCAACCAGTAGGTGTTTATGCCATCCGGGCCAGGAGCTGCGAAATTCTTTGCGCCTCGTAAGGCACCAAGAATTTCTTCCGTGTTTATCGGGTGACGCAGTACATTCAGGTTTGGAGTCCTCCTACAAACGGACTCGAACTGCGCCAAGGCCGGAGTGTCTGCTTGGAGAGGTTTGGGGTGTTCGTAAATGCCCCTCCAGAAAGTCTCCACGCGATCAGCAGTTGGCGGCTGCTCTATGACTGGTGGTCGCTGTTGGAAGAGACGAGCAGGCTTTTCGGAAAACAATCTGTTTTCCTCCAAACCTCTCGCCCGCGTCACCAGTGATCGTTTAGCAGCGATTAGCGTCCGTATCCTGTCAAGACAATGCTGCTTGACAACAACCAGTACCGCTTGACTGAGCGTGTGATGGTCGCGCCTTAGCTCTCGGGCTATCTGGCGCACGCGGCGCGTAAAAGGCCTACCGGCCGCTCTATATTCCATCACACACTGGATACGGGATGCTTCTTGGCGAGCCAACTGGATTTTCGCTTCCATTTGGCGCACCCGCCTCTGTGCTCTCTCGACAGGAGAGTCTCTCACTCTCCCCTGTCCAGCCAGCCTCAGAGCCGCAGCGTAAATTTCGCAATTGATGCTCCAAATGTCAGAGACCTCCGATAGACGTTCACTCAGCGCCTCATCCTCTCTCTTTAAATCTGCCAGCTTGAAGGACCTCCTGTTGTTATGCAAGGCCCTTCGGTCACTGAAATCTCCAGGTGAGACGGCTTCGTCGATTTCCCTCTCAGCGGGCCTCATCGGCGACCTTTCAGCCTGGTTAACAGGCCTTTCAGTCGCCGGAGGGGCAGGCTGAGCTGGAGCACGAACGTATCCCTGCCCCCGAAGGTAAAATACCTGGTTCCGCAAGCTCTGGGAGGTAATTGTGCTATGCTCTGGATGCATTTCACACCACCTCCCATGCATGCGGGCCATGTATCCCCTACGGCGCGGGCTACTGCTCTCGTAGCAGCTCAGCAGGTCATCCTTCAGTTCCGTCGTCCACCTAAAACAGTCCATGTCGTTGCGTGTGTCGTCGTCAGGGCGATCCGAGGCACCGCCACCTTGCCCAGAGCCGGCTTCCGATACCGGCCTGGTGTGGGTGCTCTTCTTCTGGGGCGGTCGAACCAGAAGGTAGGGCCCGTCCGGTGGTTAGCCTTAGGGCCCCCGGCCGACATTTCAGAGGCAGCCGACCACATTGCCTCCTAGGGATGACCTGTACAGGTTGCCGGCCGGCTTTCATCCCTGGCTTGGGTTATCCCCGCAGTGTCGCCACGCACCGAATAGCCGTTTGATGTTGGTCGGCTTCCTGGGGGCGCATTTTATACCTACTGCCAGGTTTGCTATCAGCCGCCCCTAACCTGGGGTCAGACGCTGTCGGGAAGCCGTCCTTAACATAGGTGCAGCCGCTTCCTCACTATGGTGGTTCATACGCCTGCTTTCACAGCCGGTGACCACCATAGGCCCTTTTAAGGCAAGGACTACCAATCTTTTAGTCGCCTCTTACGACAGGCAGATTAAACCCTGGGAACATTCTAAACCCGGACCCAGACGGGTATATATATATATATATATATATATATATATATATATATATATATATATATATATATATATATCTACACGGTACAACTGTGCGTCTCCAATGCAAAATCTTAGGTTCACTCGGCGTCCGAGGTCACTGGGCGTCCGGATATACGGACGCCCAGTAACCACCCCCTTAAAACCTTGTTTTCGATACTTATAACATGTGTAGATTCCAAAACCGTTAAAATCGGCTGGACGCCCACTGGCACCTAATACTGATTTGCGTACAAAATCGAAGTTCAAGCTTCTACCACCTGCTGCGCTGGGGGTCCTCATTTATATACTTACCGTATACAGAATCCAGTGCAGGGGTTTACCCGGCGCCGTATACAGAATCCAGTGCACGGGTTTACCCGGCGCCAATTTTTTATATTAATCTATTTTTAGAATAACTATACTACGTACACTGCAGCGGTTTACTCGGCGACTGCCGTCGTTTGTTGTCATTGAATATTGTCTCTTCTAATACATTGGAGGATTGTTTTGGATTTAATTCAGTAGCTACCGTTGGAGCTAAACTCTAGGTTTACTCTAAAGTCGGAATAATAACGAACAAATGTGCATAGATGTGTTTTATGTTTTACTTCTATGAAGTTTAAAAGAGAAATGTAGTTCGATTCATTGACTTATGCAACTACAGTGCCTGCAACTAATATTGCTATTCTTGTGCTCGGATATGAGATTTTTGAAAATTGGTTACTACGATTATCAGTAGCTTTCAAATATTTCATCTAGTCGAAATAATTCTCTAAGGGCGAGACGCAATCTTCCAAAAATTTTATTTCAAAATCTAATGTTTTGAAGTCTGAATTTTTCAAAAATTTCATAATTTTTCAAAAAACGTCCCATTGTCTACACAAAATGTTTCTTAACATCGGTTATTTCCGAGAGTATCACAGACTAGTAAAATTTCAAAATGTTTATTGCATCTTGAAGTTTCCCAAATTTCCAAAATTTGTCGAAAAGTTCATTCATTCAAAAAACCTCATTTTTCGAATAAATCCTGCTTCTTTGGTTGTTTTCGTTATAAATATCTCGGAATTTTCCAAAAAGCTTTGAATTTTATCGCAAGTGTCATTGCTTTGAACAAGTAAAAATTTCTAAAATACAAAAAATAATCAATAGGTGAGTAATTTTCGACAATATCATAATTTGGTGTAATTTAAAATGTTTATTTTTCAAAATTTCGAAAAGTTGCAAAATTGGTCGAAAATTTCACTTGTTTTGGAATCATCTCGGTTACCAAAATCATAATTTTCTTAAGGTTTCTGTTGAAGATCCAAATCTTTCCAGGAAACTAAAATTTCACGTGATTATCTTGAAGTCGGATATCTCAAAATTTTTATATTTTTTTGAAAATTTTATAGTTTTTTAGGAAGGCAAATCTTTTTCGAAAATTTCATAATTATTCCACAAAGTTTCAAAACTTTACGTTTTTTCAGAAGTTCTCAGTTTTTGTCAAAAGGAAACTATTTTAAAAGTTTGAATTTTTCTTAGAGACTTCCATATGATATGGGAGCGAAATAGACCAAACTCCAGTTTTCATGTTTTACGTGGAAATCAGTAATGATCGATAGCTGTTTATCCAACCCAATTGAAATATCCTCAGGTGTTCCTCAAGGGTCAGTCCTGGGACCACTCTTGTATTTAATTTAAACAATTGATATGTCCAACTCCGTAGAAAACTCGTCAGTAATGTGTTATGCTGACGATACACAAATTTACAAAAGCTTCAGCACCAACTCCATGGATAGTGCACTCCTTCAGATTAATAATGATCTAAATGCCATTGCAAACTACTCTCAAAATAAGAATTTGAAACTTAATAAAGACAAGTGTTCTGTAATGTTATTTTGCCCAGGCCCTAAACATCATTTTATAACCAATCACTTTGATGTCAAAATTAACAACGACTCTTTGAATATGGTAAATACTGCCAAAAATTTGGGATTGACTATTGATACTGATACTCTGCGTTTCAAAGAACATGTGTCAAATGTTTTGAAAAAATGTTATATTAATTTGAAGTCCTTATATGTGAATCGTTCAATTTTGAATTTTAAAATAAGAAAAAACTATGTGAGTCTCTCATATTTCCTAGCATATTTTATTGTAGCAGTGTATACTATTTTTGTTTAGATTCGGTTACTAAGAACATATTACAAAAACTGCAAAACATGTGTTGTATTTTCTTTGAAAAAATACGATCATATCTCTTTGAAGAGAAATCAGCATGGTTGGTTAGGCATATAAAATGGGTGTAAATATTACTTAGCAACATTTACACATAAAATTGTTTCTTCTCGCTCCCCCCCTTTACGAAAAATTTGTATTTAGACGTAGTAATTTAGACATCAATTTTAGAGATCCCATGTATAAAACTGTACTATATCGCAGATCATACACCTACAATGCCATCAAGATTTACAATGATTTAGATGATACATACAGGGTGGGCCAATAGTGCGTGGACGGAGAATTGCGGGCTTACTAAAAAATATTTCAAAAATCTGTCACTTGATCATGGTAGGGATCCTTAAGGGCTATAACGTAAAAATATTTTCACTTGAATTTTGACGTTTATACAGGGTGATTCATATCAAACCTACATTTTTTTGAATGGAACCCCCTATATATTATTGCATATTTGGATTCCTTGGTCAATTCTAATGTGACTTTATGTATCACACATGGAACTTTAAACCGTTTAGGCGCAAATCACCATTTTTGGTATAAGTAGGTATCAGAAAAGAATTGAATATCGCAGCGATTATAATACCTAGAAGGCCCTGACCTCGCGGTACGATTAAGCATGAAATGCGTCACCTTAGGTTAGACGGCTAAATTTGAATTCTTTTTGTACTTTGAGAAATCAGAGGATAAATTAAGGAAACTTCAATCACAGATAACTTGATTTTTTCAAATGGGAATGCCTATTTTAGTTTAAATAATCAAATCTAAAATTTGATTACCTTTCTAATGATATAGCATTCTTGACATCAATCTTTTTTCGTTTTCATTTTATTTCAAATTTTCAGTCAAATCGGCGTTTTTCAATTTTCCTGCGTGCAAGCAACCCAGCAGGCCATGAAAAATAAACAAAAGCTCGTTAATATGGAAGAAAGCAACTAACTTAGTAAAAAGATGCAGACTAGTAAAATTTCAAAATATTTATTGCATCTTGAAGTTTCTCAAATTTCCAAAATTGGTCTAAAAATTAATTCATCCTAAAAACCTCATTTTTCGAATAAATCCTGCTTCTTTGTTTGTTTTTGTTATAAATATCTCGGAATTTTCCAAAAAGTTTTGAATTTTATCGAAAGGGTCATTGGTTTGAAAAAGTAAACATTTTTAAAATACAAAAAATAATCAAAATGTGAGTAATTTTTGACAATATCGTTAGGGTACTTACAGAGGTCGTGAAATCGCCTCGGGAGTATACATAGCGTAAAGAAAACCATATCAAGAAGCAGTAGGAAACAAAAGACATGATTTTATGGACGGCCAAAAAAAGATATTTGCAAAATAAAATAAGGATATATTAAAATTTTTCCACGTGACTTAAAACAAGGGCTGACGTCACAGGTATCTTATCGATATCGACAATCGATACTGCTACAGCGCAGGTCAGTGAGATTCAACTGCAAACTATTTCTGATGTTGCCAAATTTTTTTTTTAAATATTTACGTTGGCCATATATCAATAATTTAATTTACGAGCGAGTTTTGTTATATGGGTATACATATTCCCAAATGAAATAAGACTTCTCTTTTATCCTACCACAGCCGTAGTTCCTCATTGAGTAATACTGCGAGATGCAAAATGCAAAACGAAATCATATCAGCTGTTCGAACGCAACCATATTTTCTTTGTGGTTTGCCAACTGCGCATTCGGCTAGAGATGAAACAATGCGACTCAATTTATTGATACTTAAACATATTTGAAACAGGCTATTAACCCACTAGCATTTTTGTTGCAATACATTTTTATATCTGATAGGTATCACAGTTCATCCTGTTTGTGACCGAGATTCGCAACTAATCGAAGCCATCATCTTATTTCGACGCATCCCATTATGAATGAATTCAAAGATAGAATCTAATTCAAGCCCATCCCTACAAGGTGAATTAGTAATCTAGCCAAACTTTTATTCTTTTGACTTTTGTACTTTTGTGTGTGCCTGTTTTGTGATTATAATGATCAATGTCAAAATGTTAGGTTAGCATTGGCTATCGATATCGAATATCAATACTTTACATCCCATCACTATAGGATATCACTGACGTCAGAGGTTGTTTGCGCGGTATTTTCCGGCATTTGAAATAATTTTTGGAATATCTCTCACAGCCGACACCAAAAAACCAAACAAGTGATTTTGTCATGTTTACTAGGCTCTAAGGAACGCGTAAATGACATAACATTTTTTCTGCAAGTACCCTAGTAATTTAAAATGTTTATTTTTCAAAATTTCGAAAAGTTGCAAAATTGGTCGAAAATTTCACTTGTTTTGGAATCATCTCGTTTATTAAGATCATAATTTTCTTAAGGTTTCTGTTTTGAATATCCAACTCTTTCCAAAAAACTCAAATTTCACGTGATTATCCTGAAGTCTGATATCTCAAAATTTTTATATTTTTTTTTTGAAAATTTTATAGTTTTTTAGGAAGGCAAATCTTTTTCGAAAATTTCATAATTATTTCACAAAGTTTCTAAACTTTACGTTTTTTCAGAAGTTCTCAGTTTTTGTCAAAAAGAAACTGAAAAGTTTGAATTTTTCTTAGAGATTTTCATATGATCTGGGAGCGAAATAGGCAAAATCCAGTCTTCATGTTTTACGTGAAAATCAGTAATATGCAGCTTGATTCATGTAACAAATACAACTTTGGTTTGCCGAATTTATGGAGTCACTGTGTATAATTAAAAATGAGACTGCTGGTGACTGCTCCTACAAACCCTTGTTAAACTTTTTTCGATACCTTTCTAGTTTACCCAACTATCGACCACCTCTGAAAAATTTGATAACGCCACATATTAAGATTATACTGTAAATATAAAATAATATAATGGTATGAAATTATCCAGGGCAGCGCACCTAAAGAATCTGTTTTAGTTGCGCCCCACTTTCCTGTACATGCTGTAATTTTGTTTTGTTCACCCTCGACATCCATATAAATAATCATTCAACTCTCATAAGCCTTTTTGTGAACATAAAATAATTTGTGAGATAAATGGGGGGTGTCCAGAAGGGAAATCCATATAAAATGTTAAAGGTCATTGTTTATTTCATAAAAAATCCAGTGTACAGGTTTACTGTGCTCCCCTATTGTAAAGTAAATCTATTTTTAGTATCATCATATTCTTTGTGTTTTGCAGCGGTTTACCCAGCGTCTGTCGCTGAATCTTGCCTTTAAAATGTGCAAAGTACCGAAATTCCTTGAGATAATAGCGTCTTTTCCAGCTATCAAATATTCTCTGCTCACGACGTACTTGCAGATTTGTGTTTCTTGCATGGGTACAGTACTTAATAGCATGCTAAGAACTTAGGTGTTGAGCGTTTAGGCTATACCGAAAAGCCTATGAACACATTTCCTCCATAATATGCTAATGCAATTCTTCAGTATATTCCATTTCCGTGTAAGCGTAGTGTACCAACAATATAATACACTCAAAGGCAATTTTTGGGCTATAGTGACTTTATTTTAAGTTGCAGTACGCGATGAAAAGTTCTATACATATTCTGTGCTCAAATCTCCGTAACCATATACAGGGTGTCTCAAAAGGACCCGACTATTTGAGGTAGGGAAAAACCAAATGGAGAGATAAAGGAAGAAATTTTACTTTTTTTACTTTTTCAAAATAACATTCTTAAAATGACGCCCATTTTGTTGACGGTATTCTTCAAAGCGTTTATGCACATTATCAAAACGGTCCAACTACTTAGAGTGCACGAGACGCAAATAAAGCGTGGTGGAGGGAGTAAGCCCGCACCGCTCGCTCGGTAAGAACACTGGTTAGATATTGCACTTTTAGTTGCCAGGATGCATGTTTAGTTGCCACAATATTGAAGAAAGCATCAGATCGATAGCAGCTCAGCAACTCCTTGGAACAGTTTTTGATAAAATGTGCACAAACGGTTTGAAAAACGCCTTCAACAAAATGGGCGTCATTTAAAGAATGTTATTTTGAAAAATTAAAATTTCTTCCTTCATCTCTCCATTGGCACTAATCAATGGTACTTACAATAAGCCGGTTTTGGTTTTTCCCTACCTCAAACTGTCGGGTCGTTTTGAGACACCCTGCAGTATTGTACCACTATAACTGCATAGCTGTATCATAGTTCTGGGGCAGTGACTCTTCTCTCATTAGCCATTACGCTCCTAATCAACACGCTCAAAGTTCCACTCATTCTAACGGCTCTCAGAACCCTTGCCTCGTGGCAATAAGCCATTCAAGGGTGGACGCCTAGTAACATCAACGCTGAATTTACAAAAAGTCTGTATATAAATTCTATTAATAGACAGGCATAAAAAATATGGACGCCCAGTGGAGCTAACGGTGAACTATGACGCCAAGCGACCTGTTTCTGAAACTTACTTATATACAGTTATATACGCCAGACGCTGGGTAAAACGCTTTTGGTCCGGACGCTGGGTGATCCGCTGTAAATAAATATATATATATATATATATATATATATATTTATTTACAGCGGATCACCCAGCGTCCGGACCAAAAGCGTTTTACCCAGCGTCCGAACCCGTCTGGGTCCGGGTTTAGAATGTTCCCAGGGTTTAATCTGCCTGTCGTAAGAGGCGACTAAAAGATTGGTAGTCCTTGCCTTAAAAGGGCCTATGGTGGTCACCGGCTGTGAAAGCAGGCGTATGAACCACCATAGTGAGGAAGCGGCTGCACCTATGTTAAGGACGGCTTCCCGACAGCGTCTGACCCCAGGTTAGGGGCGGCTGATAGCAAACCTGGCAGTAGGTATAAAATGCGCCCCCAGGAAGCCGACCAACATCAAACGGCTATTCGGTGCGTGGCGACACTGTGGGGATAACCCAAGCCAGGGATGAAAGCCGGCCGGCAACCTGTACAGGTCATCCCTAGGAGGCAATGTGGTCGGCTGCCTCCGAAATGTCGGCTGGGGGCCCTAAGGCTAACCACCGGACGGGCCCTACCTTCTGGTTCGACCGCCCCAGAAGAAGAGCACCCACACCAGGCCGGTATCGGAAGCCGGCTCTGGGCAAGGTGGCGGTGCCTCGGATCGCCCTGACGACGACACACGCAACGACATGGATCGTTTTAGGTGGACGACGGAACTGAAGGATGACCTGCTGAGCTGCTACGAGAGCAGTAGCCCGCGCCGTAGGGGATACATGTCCCGCATGCATGGGAGGTGGTGTGAAATGCATCCAGAGCATAGCACAATTACCTCCCAGAGCTTGCGGAACCAGGTATTTTACCTTCGGGGTCAGGGATACGTTCGTGCTCCAGCTCAGTCTGCCCCTCCGGCGACTGAAAGGCCTGTTAACCAGGCTGAAAGGTCGCCGATGAGGCCCGCTGAGAGGGAAATCGACGAAGCCGTCTCACCTGGAGATTTCAGTGACCGAAGGGCCTTGCATAACAACAAGAGGTCCTTCAAGCTGGCAGATTTAAAGAGAGAGGATGAGGCGTTGAGTGAACGTCTATCGGAGGTCTCTGGCATTTGGAGCATCAATTGCGAAATTTACGCTGCGGCTCTGAGGCTGGCTGGACAGGGGAGAGTGAGAGACTCTCCTGTCGAGAGAGCACAGAGGCGGGTGCGCCAGATGGAAGCGAAAATCCAGTTGGCTCGCCAAGAAGCATCCCGTATCCAGTGTGTGATGGAATATAGAGCGGCCGGTAGGCCTTTTACGCGCCGCGTGCGCCAGATAGCCCGAGAGCTAAGGCGCGACCATCACACGCTCAGTCAAGCGGTACTGGTTGTTGTCAAGCAGCATTGTCTTGACAGGATACGGACGCTAATCGCTGCTAAACGATCACTGGTGACGCGGGCGAGAGGTTTGGAGGAAAACAGATTGTTTTCCGAAAAGCCTGCTCGTCTCTTCCAACACCGACCACCAGTCATAGAGCAGCCGCCAACTGCTGATCGCGTGGAGACTTTCTGGAGGGGCATTTACGAACACCCCAAACCTCTCCAAGCAGACACTCCGGCCTTGGCGCAGTTCGAGTCCGTTTGTAGGAGGACTCCAAACCTGAATGTACTGCGTCACCCGATAAACACGGAAGAAATTCTTGGTGCCTTACGAGGCGCAAAGAATTTCGCAGCTCCTGGCCCGGATGGCATAAACACCTACTGGTTGAAAAAGTTTCCCAGTTGCCACCGGCATTTAGCTAGAGTTTTTAACTCGTGGCTAAATCAGGAGCAGCCAATTCCGGCTTGGTTTGTCGAGGGTCGAACCGTGCTTCTCCCGAAGACCGGAGATTTGTCTGATCCTAAAAACTACAGGCCAATAACATGTCTGAACGCATGTTACAAGCTCTTCACCAGAATCTTGTACATGCGTATCCTTCAAGCTGTAAATCCCGTATTTCTCAGCGTATATGAACAAAGAGGGTCTAAGAAAGGAGTAGCTGGCTGCAGGGATAACCTGTTGATTGACCGCTGTGTCACACAGGACTCCGTGCATTACCTGCGAAACCTTTCTATGGCCTGGATCGACTATCGGAAGGCATTCGACACTACGTCTCATGAACTGATTGTGCGGCTGTTGGAATGTCTTTCGGTAGATGATCAAATAGTGGGATGCATCAAACAACTGATGCCGCTCTGGAAGACTCGGTTCACTATAACATCGGGTGAAACCAGGGTTCGAACAGAGTTGGTATCATTTAAAAGAGGGGTCTTCCAAGGAGACTCCTTGAGTCCCTTGCTCTTCTGCATCTCGCTACTGCCTTTGTCCATAGCGCTGAAAAATACTAAGGGATACAGCTGTGGCAAGCCCAATTACCGGAGGCACAAGGTCACCCACTTATTTTACATGGATGACCTGAAACTCTATGCCTCCGGACAACGCGATTTAGAGCAGTCGCTGAGGGTAGTGCAGGATTACAGTCAAGCTATTGGTATGGAGTTCGGGATAGACAAATGTGCCATGGTTCATCTCAAAAGAGGACGTTGCGGAGATAGTGAAGATGAGGAGCAGCTCGTTGATGGGAGCATCTTGCGACAACTGCATGCCGGAGATACCTATACCTACCTTGGAGTGGCGCAGCGTCACATCCAAGAGGCAGAATTGGTCAAAGAGTGTCTCCGCCGCAAGTATTTGCACCGACTCCGGCAGATCTGGTCGTCAGAACTGTCCGGCAAAAACAAAGTCGCTGCCACAAACATGCTTGCGGTCCCATTGTTGCTATACAGCTTTGGTGCTATCCACTGGAACGTGGAAGAGCTGCGACAAATCGACATAAAGACCCGCAAAAGGATGAATATGGAGGGAAGTCTACATCCTAGATCCTCTGTCCCGCGAATATACCTCCCGCGACACCTGGGAGGGCGTGGACTATTGAGTTTGGAGCATCTGCACAACAGAGTAGTACTGGCCACTGCCTGCTATGTTACGACGAGCACCGATCCCCTGATCCGCTTTGTGCGAGAGCACGAGATTGCGGGTAAAGGAGCCTTCCTTTTTAAAGCAGCAACACGGGCAGCCGAAGAACTTAGTCTCACGCTCGACTTCACGCGGAGGTGTCAGCAGTCCGTTACGGAACTTGCTCCCGCACAATTAAAAACCCGGATTAAAACTGCTGAAGTCCAATTGCTTTTAAGACTTCACAAAGATAAACCAATGCACGGAATCTTCTACAAACATCTAGAAGAGCATGGTTTATCTGAGCAGTTGACCTTCTCCTTCCTAAGGTCTAATGGGTTGAAGTCGGAGACTGAGAGCTCTATAATGGCTTGCCAAGACGGTGTCTTCAACACCTTAGTATACCGTAGCCGGATTATGGGTATGGATGTGCCCGATATCCGCTGTAGAGCCTGCCTGCAGGCGCCAGAGACCCTTACGCACCTCTTGTCGGCGTGTAAGGTGTACGCTGGCACAGCCTACGTCTATCGGCACAACGCGGCTCTACGAGTGCTATACTACCATTTAAGGCACTCATACGGTATAGATGAGACACCGGTGCTGCCATACGCTCCAGGGGACATTGAGTCCATTGTGGAGAACGAGAGGTGCCGAATTTACTGGAACTACTCATTCTCCACGCTCGAGCTTATACATGCAAATAAGCCCGACATAGTCCTCCTCGACTACCAACAAAAGGCGATGTTCGTTATCGAGTTCTCGGCACCTGCCGAGGGGAACATCGTCTCTAAGGAGGAGGAAAAGCGGACCAAGTATCAGGAGCTCCTCGGACAACTTCGCAGGCTCTGGCCGGACTACACTGTGAGTCTGCTAGTAATGGTCATTGGATCCCTAGGTGGTATGAGGGATGCGCTGCTCTCTGCGCTGCGCAAAATGCCGGTGTGCCGTGCGGCGGCGCACATCTTAGCCGCCAGAATGCAGAAGGCAGTCATCCATGGGTCCCTTCGTCTGCTTAGGACGCACGATTCGCGGACCCAGTGATTGCTCACCTCACGGTGTGAGGAGTAGTCGCTGGGAAATGGAACAGCGGCCCGGTGTGTCGGAGCCCGGGTTGCACCTTTTTTGTTTTTGTTTTGTCTTTATATATATATATATATATATATATATATATATATATATATATATATATATATATATATATATATATATATATATACCCGTCTGGGTCCGGGTTTAGAATGTTCCCAGGGTTTAATCTGCCTGTCGTAAGAGGCGACTAAAAGATTGGTAGTCCTTGCCTTAAAAGGGCCTATGGTGGTCACCGGCTGTGAAAGCAGGCGTATGAACCACCATATTTACAGCGGATCACCCAGCGTCCGGACCAAAAGCGTTTTACCCAGCGTCTGGCGTATATAACTGTATATAAGTAAGTTTCAGAAACAGGTCGCTTGGCGTCATAGTTCACCGTTAGCTCCACTGGGCGTCCATATTTTTTATGCCTGTCTATTAATAGAATTTATATACAGACTTTTTGTAAATTCAGCGCTGATGTTACTAGGCGTCCACCCTTGAATGGCTTATTGCCACGAGGCAAGGGTTCTGAGAGCCGTTAGAATGAGTGGAACTTTGAGCGTGTTGATTAGAAGCGTAATGGCTAATGAGAGAAGAGTCACTGCCCAAGAACTATGATACAGCTATGCAGTTATAGTGGTACAATACTACAGGGTGTCTCAAAACGACCCGACTGTTTGAGGTAGGGAAAAACCAAAACCGGCTTATTGTAAATACCATTGATTAGTGCCAATGGAGAGATGAAGGAAGAAATTTTACTTTTTCAAAATAACATCCTTTAAATGACGCCCATTTTTTTGAAGGCGTCTTTCAAACCGTTTGTGCACATTTTATCAAAAACTGTTCCAGGGAGTTGCTGAGTTGCTATCGATCTGATGCTTTCTTCAATATTGTGGCAACTAAACATGCATCCTGGCAACTAAAAGTGCAATATCTAACTAGTGTTCTTACCGAGCGAGCGGTGCGGGCTTACTCCCTCCACCACGCTTTATTTGCGTCTCGTGCACTCTAAGTAGTTGGACCGTTTTGATAATGTGCATAAACGCTTTGAAGAATACTGTCAACAAAATGGGCGTCATTTTAAGAATGTTATTTTGAAAAAGTAAAAAACGTAAAATTTCTTCCTTTATCTCTCCATTTGGTTTTCCCCTACCTCAAATAGTCGGGTCCTTTTGAGACACCCTGTATATGGTTACGGAGATTTGAGCACAGAATATGTATAGAACTTTTCATCGCGTACTGCAACTTAAAATAAAGTCACTACAGCCCAAAAATTGCCTTTGAGTGTATTATATTGTTGGTACACTACGCTTACACGGAAATGGAATATACTGAAGAATTGCATTAGCATATTATGGAGGAAATGTGTTCATAGGCTTTTCGGTATGGCCTAAACGCTCAACTCCTAAGTTCTTAGCATGCTATTAAGTACTGAACCCAAGCAAGAGACACAAATCTGCAAGTACGTCGTGAGCAGAGGATATTTGATAGCTGGGAAAGACGCTATTATCTCAAGGAATTTCGGTACTTTGCACATTTCAAGGGCAAGATTCAGCGACAGACGCTGGGTAAACCGCTGCAAAACACAAAGAATATGATGATACTAAAAATAGATTTACTTTACAATAGGGGAGCATAGTAAACCTGTACACTGGATTTTTTATGAAATAAACAATGACCTTTAACATTTTATATGGATTTCCCTTCTGGACACCCCCCATTTATCTCACAAATTATTTTATGTTCACAAAAAGGCTTATGAGAGCTGAATGATTATTTATATGGATGTCGAGGGTGAACAAAACAAAATTACAGCATGTATAGGAAAGTGGGGCGCAACTAAAACAGATTCTTTAGGTGCGCTGCCCTGGATAATTTCATACCATTATATTATTT
Source organism: Callosobruchus maculatus (assembly GCA_951848785.1). Lineage (NCBI taxonomy): Eukaryota > Metazoa > Arthropoda > Insecta > Coleoptera > Chrysomelidae > Callosobruchus > Callosobruchus maculatus. The sequence goes on from CATOUR010000100.1 coordinate 8,769,364, forward strand.
TATGTTTACAGTATAATCTTAATATGTGGCGTTATCAAATTTTTCAGAGGTGGTCGATAGTTGGGTAAACTAGAAAGGTCTCGAAAAAAGTTTAACAAGGGTTTGTAGGAGCAGTCATCAGCAGTCTCATTTTTAATTATACACAGTGACTCCATAAATTCGGCAAACCAAAGTTGTATTTGTTACATGAATCATGCTGCATATTACTGATTTTCACGTAAGAGATGAAGACTGGATTTTGCCTATTTCGCTCCCAGATCATATGAAAATCTCTAAGAAAAATTCAAACCTTTAAAATAGTTTCTTTTTGACAAAAACTGAGAACTTCTGAAAAAAACGTAAAGTTTAGAAACTTTGTGAAATAATTATGAAATTTTCGAAAAAAATTTGACTTCCTAAACAACTATAAAATTTTCAAAAAAAAAATATAAGAATTTTGAGATGTCCGACTTCAAGATAATCACGTGAAATTTGAGTTTTTTGGAAAGAAAATTATGATCTTAATAAACGAGATGATTCCAAAACAAGTGAAATTTTCGACCAATTTTGCAACTTTTCGAAATTTTGAAAAATAAACATTTTAAATTACTAGGGTACTTGCAGAAAAAAATATTATGTCATTTACGCGAGTTACGCCACTGCATCCACGAGAGGAAGCAGCCGAGACAGCAGATTCAGCATATTCCTTGTTTATTGTATTGCTTATCTGAAATGTATTATATATTCATTGTTTCAATTATAATTTTTCAGATTCACTTTGCACGGCTAACAATCAACATTGTACTTCTTAAAAATAAATTTTATTAGTTCGGTCAATCGAATTGTAGTTTTTTAAAAACTCCGGTTCGTAAGCTCCCGAGTTAATTGGCGCAGCAAGCAGTAGGATTCGGTCGAGAAGTTTCGCCGCCGCCGTGATAACTTCTCTGAGTGAAACTCTTAACGGCCAGACGATCCTGCAGAAGAAGAAGCTACGTGGAAGCAGACAAGGGTTGAAGAAGAAGCTTGGACCTCGTCAAGTGCATATTGGTGAGCCATCCTTTTATCCAAAATCCTTGTTTTCCGTGTTGGTGTTAGGGCAAAGTGGTCTCACTAGGATTTCAGCGTATATGATATCCCTAGTTTAGTTTTAAGAGGGTCAATGCATATGATCACGTCTGGAAATTAGTGAATATAATCTTTCAGACATAGAAAGTAAGGCAAACACAAAGAAAAGCAAAAAGCAAGCAAACAAAGCACCAAGATTGAGGATTTACTAGAAATTTTCAACAACTTAAGCTTAGATAGTGATAGTACTAGTAATAATATTAGCACGATGAGTACCGAAACCCAAGTGAATTATCAGCTTTTACGATTGTATATTGATACTATTCCAAATTTTAATGGAGACAGCAATACTTTAGAAATTTTTATTGAACACTGTGATCATTTAATCAGAACTTATACAAATTCGAATAATCAAAATGATCCCCTTAACAGTTTTTTGATTAGAGCTGTAGTAGGTAAACTAACAGGAAATGCTTTAGCTTTAGTTGGTAGTAGACCAGAAATTAGAAATTGGAATGATTTAAAAATACTTTTAAGACTTAGTTTTAGCGATCAAAGGAATTTAGATTGCTTAGTGCAAGAACTAATCGTAATGAAACCTCAGAAATCTGAATCATTTTTCAATTTTGGACAAAGAATTCAAAAAGCGAGAAGTGCAATAGCTTCAAAGTTAATTTCGATGAATTTATCAATAGCAGAGAGAACTTTTGAAACAAAAAATTATGATGAGCTATGTTTAAAAACATTCATTCGTGGATTGACAGGTAGAATACAAGATATGGTTAGATTAAGAAATCCCGATAGTCTTGAACTAGCTATTTCGTATGTATTAGAAGAAGAAAATTTTATTCTTCACCAGAGACAATCAGGACAAAATCAAAATACTAATTTATCCCAGAATTTCCAAAATCGTGCACAGCCTCAGTTACCTCTTCAATTTTCTCATAATTCTAATAATTTCCCAAGATATCTAAATACGTTGCCACAACCTCGGAATACTTTTCCATCGCAACCCATTAATATTCAACCTAGACAAAATATGCCACCTCCTAGATATTTTACAAACCAACAAGTGTTTGGAAAACAAAATTTTCCTTCTAAAAATGTTAATGTATTTAAACCTACTGGGCAAGTTCCCCAAACAAAACCTGAACCCATGTCTACGAGTACAAGAAATGCAAATTTTCCAAAAGGAAATCAAAATAGGAATTTCTTCCAAAATTCAGGCCCTAGGAATTTTACTAGCCAAGAACTGCATAATTTACAAGACAATTATGATTTTAATTACGAACAAAATGAAAATTATGAACAGTGTAGTGATAGTGCTTATTCCTATGACGAAAGTTTTGAACAAGCGCAAGAAAGCCTTGACCTAGATCAAGAAACTCAACAATATAATTCAGAACAAAATTTTACTCAAGCCCAGCCTCCGAAGAAGCAACCTTGATAGAAATTAATTTTTCACAAAATAATTTACCTTGTATTTATATACCAGAGTTAGATGCAAAATTTTTAGTAGATACAGGGAGCACAAGAAGTTTAATTTCCCCGAATCTAGCATACACTTATTTTCAAAACTATATTCAAAATGAACGATTTAATATTCAAACTTCTCATGATGTAAGTTATCATAATGAAGTAGCAGTGATACCAATTTTCGAAATTTTTGAATGTGAACAATGGCATAAATTTTATATTTTTAATTTTAATCCAAAATATGACGGACTTATTGGCATAGATTTATTACAAAACTTACAAGCTACTATAAATATTCAAAATAAAATTTTGGTTACACCTTCTAGCCAAATTCCTTTAATATTGGATGAAGAAAACAAGTTAAAAAAGAACTTTCAGCCTTGCAATTATAATATTATTGTTAACCCAGAATCAGAACAAGTCATAAGAATTCCTGTGTGTTACGAAAAAGGTTTAGGAATCTTAAAAGAAATAGATTTTGGTAATAATTTGATTTCGCCAGAAGCCCTAGTGAACATAGAAAATTATTTTGCAATTACCACAGTATATAATCCGAATTCCAAAGCATTTAGTCTTAGAATCACAAAACCTTTTGACATTGGACTTATTAATCCTTTAGAAACAAACTTTATGTCTGACATTCATGAAAATGCTGACATCACAAAAAAGTATGATAATATTCTGAAAGCCAATTTAAAAAATATTAACTTATCACATTGTAATGAAGAAGAAAATAGAGCAATTAGGAAATTGATTTTTGAATATCGAGATATTTTCTATAATGAACAAATTCCTTTAAGTTTTACAAACGAAATTAAACATAAAATCAGATTAACTGATGAAACCCCAATTTATACAAAGTCTTATAGATTTCCTGAAGTTCATAAACCAGAAGTAAAAAATCAAATTGAAAAGATGTTACAACAAGGTATAATAAAACCTTCGAATAGTCCCTTCAACAGCCCTATATGGATTGTTTCAAAGAAAATGGACCAGTCAGGTAAACAGAAATGGAGAATTGTTATTGACTACCGAAAATTAAATTTGCGAACAGTTGATGACCGCTATCCTATTCCTTGTATTACAGATATTCTAGATAAATTAGGAAGATCAAACTATTTCACAACTTTAGATTTAGCCTCTGGATATCATCAAATTGAAATGGATGAAAATGATATTCCAAAAACTGCCTTTTCTGCATTAAACGGTAAATGGGAATTCACTAGAATGCCATTTGGTTTAAAAAATAGTCCATCTACCTTCCAAAGAGTTATGGATAATGTGCTAAGAGGATTAATCAATGAAGTTTGTTTTTGTTATCTTGATGATATTATCATCTTTAGTACAAGCCTCCAAGACCATATTGTAAAATTGAAAAAAGTCTTTGACAGATTGAGGAAAGCCAATTTCAAAGTTCAATTAGATAAGTCAAACTTCTTACAAAAATCTGTAGAGTATTTAGGTCACATAGTCACACCAGAAGGTATAAAGCCAAACCCTTCAAAAGTGAAAGCCGTAAAGAATTTTCCTATTCCAAGAACACAAAAAGAAATTAAATCATTTTTAGGATTAGTTGGATATTACCGAAAGTTTATACCAGATTTTGCTAAAATCACGAAACCGCTGACGTCTTGTTTAAAAAAGAATGCTAAAGTTGTCCACACTTCAAGTTTTATTGAAAGTTTTAATACTTGCAAAGAAATGCTATGTAATGATCCAATTCTGATCTATCCTGATTTCACAAAAGAGTTTATATTAACTACTGATGCAAGTGCAGTAGCAATTAGTGCAATTTTAAGTCAAGGACCGATAGGTCAAGATAAACCCATAGCATATGCCTCTCGTACATTAAATGAAACCGAGCAAAAATATCATACAGCCGAAAGAGAAATGTTAGCTATATTATTTGGTTGTCAATACTTTAGACCTTATCTTTTTGGTCGCAAATTCACAATTGTTACGGATTGCCGTGCTCTTACCTGGTTATTCAACGTGAAAGAACCAAGTTCAAAATTAGTAAGATGGAGACTCAAATTAGAAGAGTTTGATTATAAAGTAGTATACAAAAAGGGAAAGTTAAATTCAAATGCAGACGCCTTGTCTCGTATACAACTCAATATTCATGTTCAGAATCATAAACAAAAAATTAGTCAAGTATATGATACGGTTCAAAACAAACTAATTAAGGATAAAGAAAAGGTTTTAGAAAAAAGGAACGTAAAAGGTGATCAATGTGTAGAGTTTACAGTGAATCAAACAGTTTATAAAAAGAGTCCAAAAATCAGGAACAAAAAACATAATAAATTTATAGGACCTTATACTATCGTAAAGATCTTAGAACATAATAAAGCTGAAATAAGAAATAGTAAAGGAAAAATAGAAATTGTTCATATGAAGGAATTAAGGAAGCCTCATTTGTTACAGGACGAAAATGAAAGCCACGAAAATCTTCCTGGTCCTTCTCGTAGTAACCAAACTGATAGCGAGTGAAGTTAAGGTTACAGAGTTATCCAATACCCCCGGTATTTTACCCTTTAAATTAGGTAAAGCGAATATAATTGATAGAAAACATATATTTTTACATGATATTAATTCAAAGTACTTAGATAAGCATATATATAACTTAGTAAAAACGTATACAAAGCTGAACTCCTCTTTAGAGAAAATTACTCCTATGTATTATACAGTACTGAAGAATAAATACGATCAATTATTACCCATGATAACTGAAATGGAAAGTAAATTTCAAAATATGTTTTTCAAGAAAAACAAACAAAAGCGAGGATTAATAAACCTAGGTGGATCCATAAGCAAGTGGTTATTTGGAACTTTAGACGATTCAGATGGCCAACGTTATGATAATGCTATACAAAAACTGAATTCTAATCAGGAAAAAATTGTTAAGGAAGTAAATTGTCAAATCTCAATTGCAAAAAGCCTTGTTGAAAAATATTCAAAAACAATTGATTCAATTAGTGAAAATCAACAGAAAATTTCTAAATATATTGCTGATTATAAAAAATATATTGATAATGTCACTGATCAAATGCATATTTATACCATTTATGTAAGTACATTAGACCAGATTTTTATCAGTGCTAATGTTATTATTTCATTTTTGGATAACCTAGAAAATGCAATTACATTTGCTCAGCTGAACATAGTACATCCAGACATTTTAATAAATAAAGATTTAATACAAATTTTGGCAGATATCAAAAGATATTATACACCTAATGAGATTTTAAATATTAGTTTGCAATCTTGGTATTCGATAATTAGTGTTAAATGTTATTATCGTGAGGAGAGAATCATTTTTGCCATCGAAATACCAATTGCCTATCCACAAACCTTGGAATATTTCCAATTATTCCCAGTTCCTACCAACCAAAGTACCATAATTATACCCCAAAAACCTTATCTGGCTCTTGAAGAAGAAGTTTACCAATATATGGAGCAACCCTGTATCCAAGTAGAAAATTCGTATATTTGCCGACAAGAAGAAATCAAGTTCCACCCTGAGGAAGATTGTGTATCAAGTCTAATCCTAAATAAGAAGCCACTGTGCCAGCCGATACCAGTTCAACCTCCAAAGCTGATATTCAACCGGATCAATGAAGTGTATCTAATTATAGTTACAGAAGAAAGAATTAATTTGAAAGCCAGATGTCCAGACCTTGAATACCTCGCCATAAAGGGAAGTGCCCTAATCCAAGTCCCGATGAATTGCAGCTTAGAGTACCAAGAATACCACTTTGGGAGTTCGAAACAAGAAGTATTTGGAAAGCCCTTAATACTACCTGGAGTAATCAGTAACATATCAGTGGACTTAGCAGTCAAATTAAGACCACTGAAATTAGGGAAGATTCCGTTAAAAGAACTTCACAAAATTCAAGAAAACGTTGAAACTATGAATCAGTTGGTGATAGAAGAATCAAGCTCGAATCCAGTAAATTGGTTCCTATGGTCAATCATTATTTTAACAATGGTTGCCATTGCTACCTATATGTCAATCAAGTTTTTGAAAAAGAAATCAAGAAATCAAGAAAGTCCGAGAGAAGTCAAGGGAGTTCAAGAAAATTCGCCTTCAGTGCTTTTCCAGCCCGAAGTCTCTGTTTAAGAAGGGGAGAGTTACGCCACTGCATCCACGAGAGGAAGCAGCCGAGACAGCAGATTCAGCATATTCCTTGTTTATTGTATTGCTTATCTGAAATGTATTATATATTCATTGTTTCAATTATAATTTTTCAGATTCACTTTGCACGGCTAACAATCAACATTGTACTTCTTAAAAATAAATTTTATTAGTTCGGTCAATCGAATTGTAGTTTTTTAAAAACTCCGGTTCGTAAGCTCCCGAGTTAATTCGCGTTCCTTAGAGCCTAGTAAACATGACAAAATCACTTGTTTGGTTTTTTGGTGTCGGCTGTGAGAGATATTCCAAAAATTATTTCAAATGCCGGAAAATGCCGCGCAAACAACCTCTGACGTCAGTGATATCCTATAGTGATGGGATGTAAAGTATTGATATTCGATATCGATAGCCAATGCTAACCTAACATTTTGACATTGATCATTATAATCACAAAACAGGCACACACAAAAGTACAAAAGTCAAAAGAATAAAAGTTAGGCTAGATTACTAATTCACCTTGTAGGGATGGGCTTGAATTAGATTCTATCTTTGAATTCATTCATAATGGGATGCGTCGAAATAAGATGATGGCTTCGATTAGTTGCGAATCTCGGTCACAAACAGGATGAACTGTGATACCTATCAGATATAAAAATGTATTGCAACAAAAATGCTAGTGGGTTAATTGCCTGTTTCAAATATGTTTAAGTATCAATAAATTGAGTCGCATTGTTTCATCTCTAGTCGAATGCGCAGTTGGCAAACCACAAAGAAAATAAGGTTGCATTCGAACAGCTGATATGATTTCGTTTTGCATTTTGCATCTCGCAGTATGACTCAATGAGGAACTACGGCTGTAGTAGGATGAAAGAGAAGTCTTATTTCATTTGGGAATATGTATACCCATATAACAAAACTCGCTCGTAAATTAAATTATTGATATATGGCCAACGTAAATATTTAAAAAGAAATTTGGCAACATCAGAAATAGTTTGCAGTTGAATCTCACTGACCTGCGCTGTAGCAGTATCGATTGTCGATATCGATAAGATACCTGTGACGATAGCCCTTGTTTTAAGTAACGTGGAAAAATTTGAATATATCCTTATTTTATTTTGCAAATATCTTTTTTTGGCCGTACGTAAAATCATGTTTTTTGTTTCCTACTGCTTCTTGATATGGTTTTCTTTACGCTATGTATACTCCCGAGGCGATTTCACGACCTCTGCAAGTACCCTAACGATATTGTCAAAAATTACTCACATTTTGATTATTTTTTCTATTTTAAAAATGTTTACTTTTTCAAACCAATGACCCTTTCGATAAAATTCAAAACTTTTTGGAAAATTCCGAGACATTTATAACAAAAACAAACAAGGAAGCAGGATTTATTCGAAAGATGAGGTTTTTAGAATGAATTAATTTTTAGACCAATTTTGGAAATTTGAGAAACTTCAAGATGCAATAAATATTTTGAAATTTTACTAGTCTGCATCTTTTTACTAAGTTAGTTGCTTTCTTCCATATTAACGAGCTTTTGTTTATTTTTCATGGCCTGCTAGGTTGCTTGCACGCAGGAAAATTGAAAAACGCCGATTTGACTGAAAATTTGAAATAAAATGAAAACGAAAAAAGATTGATGTCAAGAATGCTATATCATTAGAAAGGTAGTCAAATTTTAGATTTGATTATTTAAACCAAAACAGGCATTCCCATTTGAAAAAATCAAGTTATCTGTGATTGAAGTTTCCTTAATTTATCCTCTGATTTCTCAAAGTACCAAAAAAAAATTCAAATTTAGCCGTCTAACTTAAGGTGACGCATTTCATGCTTAATCGTACCGCGAGGTCAGGGCCTTCTAGGTATTATAATCGCAGCGATATTCAGTTTTTTTCAGATACCTACTTATACCAAAAATGGTGATTTGCGCCTAAACGGTTTAAAGGTCCATGTGTGATAGATAAAGTCCCATTAGAATTGACCAAGGAATCCAAATATGCAATAATATATAGGGGGTTCCATTCAAAAAAATGTAGGTTTGATATGAATCACCCTGTATAAACGTCAAAATTCAAGTGAAAATATTTTTACGTTATAGCCCTTAAGGATCCCTACCATGATCAAGTGACAGATTTTTGAAATATTTTTTAGTAAGCCCGTAATTCTCCGTCCACGCACTATTGGCCCACCCTGTATGTATCATCTAAATCATTGTAAATCTTGATGGCATTGTAGGTGTATGATCTGCGATATAGTACAGTTTTATACACGGGATCTCTAAAATTGATGTCTAAATTACTACGTCTAAATACAAATTTTTCGTAAAGGGGGGGAGCGAGAAGAAACAATTTTATGTGTAAATGTTGCTAAGTAATATTTACACGCATTTTATATGCCTAACCAACCATGCTGATTTCTCTTCAAAGAGATATGATCGTATTTTTTCAAAGAAAATACAACACATGTTTTGCAGTTTTTGTAATATGTTCTTAGTAACCGAATCTAAACAAAAATAGTATACAGTGCTACAATAAAATATGCTAGGAAATATGAGAGACTCACGTAGTTTTTTCTTATTTTAAAATTCAAAATTGAACGATTCACATATAAAGACTTCAAATTAATATAACATTTTTTCAAAACATTTGACACATGTTCTTTGAAACGCAGAGTATCAGTATCAATGGTCAATCCCAAATTTTTGGCAGTATTTACCATATTCAAAGAGTCGTTGTTAATTTTGGCATCAAAGTGATTGGTTATAAAATGATGTTTAGGGCCTGGGCAAAATAACATTACAGAACACTTGTCTTTATTAAGTTTCAAATTATTATTTTGAGAGTAGTTTGCAATGGCATTTAGATCATTATTAATCTGAAGGAGTGCACTATCCATGGAGTTGGTGCTGAAGCTTTTGTAAATTTGTGTATCGTCAGCATAACACATTACTGACGAGTTTTCTATGGAGTTGGACATATCAATTGTGTAAATTAAATACAAGAGTGGTCCCAGGACTGACCCTTGAGGAACACCAGTGTATATATATATATATATATTTACCGCTTCATACCAAAGTGAGGACAGACCGTGGAGATCGCAAAGTGAGGACCGGCAGATAAACCACTATTTTGGCCTCAGGGGTAAAGAAAAACATTGTTTTAGTATGATGTAATATGAGATTTGCAGATATACACAAGGAAATTGATGCTATAGAAGATTTATTTTTTCACTGTATATCGTTGACAAGTGAGGACCGTACCGCCCTAATGACAAAGTGAGGTCCGTATCTTTTCGAACAACTGTAATTGCAAAGTGAGGACCTCCGCTATGTATACAACTGATTAAGTGAGGTCCGCAACGTTGCCGTGGTTGCATATGCTGATGTAGTTTGTAGATTTTTGAAATATTTGATGATTTAGAGTTTGAATTGGTCAAATAGTAATACATATTGAAAAACACGCCTATTATGGTCTGCTGGAGCCCTGTTATGGATAAAGGCAAGAAAAGAAGAACGAAAGATGACCGGACCCAATGCCCATAATCAGCTTCAGTAAGAACGACGAAATAGTTGGAGTAATAGATTATTGCTGTTAAATTAATATGCATGTCATAATTATGCCAATCCCTCATATATGGTGTATCCTTCGAGGGTGGCAATATTTGTACTTTCAAATAAATGAAAAAAATCAACATATAGAGAGCAAGGAATATAGTCCTGTGAAATAGTTTTTCGTACGAATTGATCGCAAATGCTAATAAATATGTTTGCGGGATGCAACTGAAGAATGTTTTACATTTGGTTAAATTTAAAATTAGAGAAGTTTAGATGATAACAAAATGAAGTTTCTACTATACTCGAAGTAAATTGCATAGTTGGAACAAAAGTGAGGCTTGCATCATACGAAAGAGAAATTGTAATAGCGTTTATTTTGGCTAGTGCCGCTTTGGATTTTTTATTTCAATTTTATTATTTTGTTATTTTTGCCAAGGGCATTTAAGATACTATCGTATTTTTGAATTTATGTACCCTACGACTGAAAAGCATCGAAAGTTGAATTACGTAATGTTGAAAAAATGTCGGAAAAAATAAGTGTATTTTTTTCCGACATTTTTTCACCAGTGGGTGGGATTCGAACCCGCACTCTTGGTAGGACGACGCCTTAACCAATTCCAGCCACAAAAACCTTGCGAGCAGATTTCCTAATAGCCGATTGAGTGCAAACGTCGGAGAGGATAGGGTCGAATCCATCATCTGTAATTCCTCCAATTCCTCAGACCGACGTAGGATTATGAAAAAATTGATAGATATAATTTCTTGTTTTGTCCTAATATACAATTTCTATATCAATTTGATGTCTCAATTAGTGTCGTGTGTTGTCCAATTTTTTCAGCGCTCGCTTCATTGCTGTTCACTGGCCTACAATTAAAGTAGTCTTTCTCAAACTACAAAATATTTGATAAAAATAATACTTATTCCAAACAAATAATTTTACATCAAATATTTTGTACTTTGGAAGGGTAAGAGAGGTAGTCAAAGCGTCAGAAAGATGTTATATTTCAACGTAAGTAGCTTTCCCCATGGGTTAAGAAATCGTAATGAATCAGAGAGGAAAGCAAAGGATTCGTTTCAAGAGTTATAGGTTGATGCCACCTTGTTACAAGAACGTAAACACTGGCTAGCTCATAAAGAACGTCAGTTAAATATAGTTAGTTTGGAAGATTTCGGTACCAAAGGCGAAGTGTTACCAAGTTTCTGTTTTTCTTCAGTGCTATTGGACACATTTTATTAATAGTTAGCCAAATATCATTTTATTTTGTTGCTTTAGGTCGTATGGCATCGTACAACCTTATAGGCTTATATGATATGGATATGGTACGTAGTTACAAACCTGGAGTACTTCCTCCCTCTGATTTAGGAAATGAGGAAAATTAGCGTACATTTTGGATGTAGTATTCGTAATACTAAGCTTTTGTCAGCATAGGTTATTTAAGCGCTATGCTCATTCATAATGCAACGTTTTCAGGATAGTAGCGGCAAATAACTCAAAGTACATATTTTCGTGTTTGCAGCACTTTGTCAACCTTTATGAAATAAATCATTTAAATTGGAAAGCCTTATTTACAAACCAAGTGTTTCATAAGTACTCAATGCTCGTAGTACGCGGCTACTCGAATCAACGACAAAAACGGAATACCTATTACACCGAAATCCAGGAATTATTTCATCTCAATTTATACACGGTCACGGTTAAGTCATTATCCTGATCATGATCGATAAAACTGAAAAGTTTCCTGAGAGCAAGTGAGAAATGGTTCATAATGTAAGTAGACAGCTGTAGTTGTTTTGCTTGAGTGAGTGATTGAGGAAATTTTTTGATTTAAATTAATTTCCAATGTGGTAAAATTTGCAACGCCCGGATAAGAAGACATGGTTAAATTAATGCTTTTTTATATGCTCTTCTTTTCTAAGGGCGGAAACCGGTATTATGTCCAAATAGACAGATGTCTAGTGACATCCGTAAATAAAAAAATCGAAGTCCACTTACCGCCTGTGCTTGGAGAAGTTCATGTTTTGGTTAAGACAGATGGTTTCTGTGCTTAACTGTACCACAAACATCATAAGTAGAATAAAACTAAGAACAGTTAGAACTGATATGTATTATTAATAATGTTAATGATCTCAAAGATATTACCTAACGGTAATGAAAATAATACACAAGATACAAAAAATATATTTAATTTTAAATAAAACCAGAAAAATAACATCTCACTGCACATAAAAATATCTCTATACACACGTCGCTGTGTAGAGATCTATATGACGGCCTAAATAATAAAATGTGACTGATATCAGTGATATCACAGAAATAAAGTAAAACAAAAACAGAAATGAACACATCTCATTGCACATAAAAATAAACCCTATCTTTATACACACGACGCTGTGTAGAGATCTATATAAAGACCTAAATAATAAAATGTGACTGATATCAGTTATATCACAGAAATAAATTAAATTAAAACAAAAACAGAAATGAACACATCTCATTGCACATAAAAATAAACTCTATCTTTATACACACGACGCTGTGTAGAGATCTATATAAAGACCTAAATAATAAAATGTGACTGATATCAGTGATATCACAGAAAAAAGTAAAACAAAAACAAAAATGAACACAATAATTGGTAACATAAGCATAGCATAAACAACACACCTAGTTACATGTAGCTTATTTTTGCTTATTATAAGTATTGACTACAAATATTTTAATTTTCACCCATGCTTTAATCCCTAATAAGTCTGGGTGCTGCTCTTGAAGCTGAAGGCATTCGTGCTTTTTAGGAGGTATTTTTTTGTCTAAATTATATTTGAAAAACTTTAGGGTAACTCTCTTCTGCTCTTCTGTCCAAGGCTGGTTTTCACGCTTTTTCTTTATCATCGAAGGAACGATGGGCGCAGTGTTCTGGTCCTCCTGTTAAATATAAAGAAATTCAAAAAATATTACTAAACGATACTTGCCAATAAAATCTGATAAATTCTGAGCGCCAAGGATATCAAGAAAAATTAATTTTTCTTTATATAACAAAAAATCCCAAAGTATGATAGAGTATTATAACCTGCAAAAAATTATACCACTTTCTATTATATTTATTGCATTTAGATTAAAAAAAGTTGTTCAAATATTAAATGCTAAGCTTGCACCTTATAGTTTGTGAAAATAATAAATTTGATTTTTAAGTGGGCGATTCAGGCAATCATACTCATGTAAAACTGATTGTAAGTCGATGCATACACTTGAAAAGAAAAAATCTATGCTTGTACATAGTACCCACTATGTAAATAATGATTGTTACAGTTTTTTATATAATAGATGTTTCATATCGTGTTTGCTATAATACGGCAATATTCAGTTCCAGAAAAGGAATGTCTAACAAAAAACAACGGTTTTTTTTTTAAATAGCAAGGTACCCTTGCATTAGCCTCATTTGATAGATATTTTTCTTCTCTTTTCAATCACATAACATATCAGTACCCACACACAAGACACGTTTTTACATTAGTCTATAAATTTTCCAGCAGTAGTTTCAAAAGGATCAAATTACTAAAGCGTCAATGGGCCTATACCACATATTTGGTTTATTGGCTTAAAGGAACCCTGACACCACGTAGATGCCATAAATAATTTTACAAAATTTTTCTATCGTATTTATAACCGACAAAAAATGCTCTAAATATTGAATTTTTTGAATCCATACACTTCCCGCCCAGGTCGTGACGTCACCTGTAGGGAACCAATAAGAGCTCACTGGTACAAAACAATAGCATCCGCTCGTAGTCATCAGACCACGAAAGGACGCTTCTCATTGGTTCCCTACAAAAAGGACGCTTCTCATTGGTTCCATAGAGGTGACGTCATCATCGGCTATTTCAAATTACAGTACAGTTTTCTTTTTAGTGTTATTCTCATTTGGATCAAGTTTTCTGCTGACTTTTTACAGTAAACGGTCCTATGTATCATCAAAAATAATACCGCAGTAAATAAATTGATCAATTTGAGATCACGGTATAGGCCCATTGTGTTTCAAATTGTCAAGTGTAAATTACAAGTGTTGGTTGGAAAGTATGGCTGACGCTTTAGAAATGTAAATTTATGGTATACTACGCATATTACATTGAAATAAAAAATGAGCCTTGAAGACAAAACGAAATTAGCAAGGAAACTGTTTTCATCAGGATACGTATTAAAAATGTTCACCACAATTGCAAGACTTAACCTATCACGAAAAGCTTGAAGAGCTGAATTTCTGAGTATCTAGGAGAAATTTCTTCAGCTTCAACTATTATTCGTTGGGCTAATGCATCCAGATTCTGATATTTCAATAAGTTTATGTCATGTCTACTGGCTTACTAATTGATTTCGGATATCTAGATTAATGTTATTGATGTAATAATTTTTTTGTATGAAAAAATTTCTCGTATTTGAGCACTGCCAAGTTATGTCCTGGAAAAGATAAAAAATCTGTGTCAAATAAGCCCAATGAAAATTTACATTGCCATTTAAAAAAATCAAATGTGCTTTATTACATATTTATTTTCTGAAACCAAAACAACCGAACACTGCCGTGTTATATTTGCTTTTTAGGTGAATTACGTTACTTGGAAAAATGATCATACTTACCGAAACACAGGTCGCTGTGCTTGGAGCTGAAGCTATAAGCTCTTTATTGTTTCCGAGAGTTCCATCCTCTTCATCTGAACTTTCACCGTCTTCAATTACATCCAAGTCGATGTCAATATCATCAAGGCTTTTGCCTTTATATTTGGATGCTTCACCTTTTTCATTGAGGAGAAGCAATTTCGACACTTTTGCCATTTGATATACATCGCTAGGGAGCCTGTAATGGGTTTTATGTATATCGGATGTGTGGCCCATAAAAATGGCCAATTGTTCTAAATCCTGTTCAGATAGGTTGATTACCTGTGACATTGTCGCAAGGTGTTTGCGCAATTTTGTAGACGTCAAAGCTGCTGGATTTTTGACCCCTGCAAGTCTTACATGCTTATAGATAGCTTTACTACCATCTATGCTTTGTGTCGTAGTTATATTCGGAAATAAAAATATGTTTTCATGAATAAGCAAGTTTTCTCGCAGTTTTATCATAAGGTTTACGTTCGACTCCATAGCTTGGGTGAATAATACGGGAACGCCACGACCACGTTTACCTTTGATAACTACAAGTTTGAAAGCTCTCATTAGACGTTTTTCGCTTTCACTTATACAGTTCAAGAATTCATCAGAAGGTTTGTTGTTAATATTAGAAACATAGGATGACAAAGTCATCCTCTGCAGCTCACCAACCCTTCTTCTATTCAGTAGAAGCAGCTGCACAAAAGTTAGCTCTGTGAGTGTTCTAAATGCCTTCTCGTCTGTTGGATGGTTTAGTAGTATTTTTTTACAGTCTTCACTCTGGTCAAGTAGATACTTTTTCAACAAGGTTAGGTCCTCTGCTAGAGGAATAAGTGATGGTTTATTCCACTTCTTCTGTTTTAAATCATTATTCGCAGTTGTTGAAATCTCATACCGCCATTCACTCACAATCAATTCTTTGAGCGTTTTTAATTTGATCGTCTTTTCGCATTCTTTCTGGCTATTCTTCAGTGTCATATTGTAGGCTACATCAATGCAATCTTTTAGTTCAGTCCCCATTTGTGAAGCTAACGATGGAGCACCAAAGCTATCAGTTGAGGGATCATATCTACTGATTATTTTAGTGCATTCTACAATACAATCGAAGTTGTTAGGATCTAAGGCATCAAATAGATTTTTTATTTTTATTTTCTTTTTTAATTCGATGGTAAGTGAAGCCAATTGTCTCATTTTTCGTGAAACCACTATACGATATTGCCTACCGCGATGGCTTTTTAAATACCTAGACGCTACAGCACAGATCAAATAATCAGTTTTTGCTGTAAAAGATATCGCATCAGGTCTAAGAGTAGGAAATATATCTTTTCTTAAGATTTCATTGCCTCTATATGTGGCAAACAATGATTGGCCTTCACTCTGTGCATTCATTCTTGTAACATGCTCTTCATCATTAAACGGACATACAGCGACATGTCTAAAGAGCCATTTTTTTTTATAAAAACCTTTGCAATATTTACACGGCAGGTAAGTTGATACCGAAGGTCCATCTGCACTGCCACATATAGGTTTTCGAACTGGAACAATATTGTCAGTAGCAGTGCTCTTTATAAAATTGCCATTATTCCTCAATTTATTAAAAAGAAATTTTCTTTGTTTATGCTTCGCGGGAAGAGCCAATATTCTTTGTACTTCTATTTCAGCAGAATGATGTCTTAGGATGTGGCGCGAAAATTTTAATACTTCTGTTTCGCAGTAAAAACAAAAGTCTTTTTTATCCCAGGTGCGTGTTTTCGTTTTGTTGGTAGCTGCTCTCACCTGTTAAAACAATATGGAATCAAGATTTTTGTAAACAATTCATAACAACCATCATAATTCGTGCACTTTGATAGTCCTTCTAGAAAATTTATATTAGAGATGACAAGGTTCCTTCTAACAATAAGCGGTCAATGGCTGGTTTTATTTTTTACTAGCAAATCATACAACTTTCATTTCTTGAAGTTTTGACAATTTCTAATTGTTATAGAAATATTTAGCAATTATGACTAATGGGGTAACCCCCCCCTCCCCGACACGAATATTATGATTCCTCTAATTATATGAATAGTGCAGAAACGTTTACCCCCACCAAGAAAAAAATTATCGACGACATTGTCTCTACCCCCCTGTCTCTCTCTCTCTCTATCCCCCGTCCCAACCCTCTCTCTATCTCCTCCTCTCAACCCCCCTCTCTACGTTCTCTCACTGTCCACTCTCTCCTGCTCTCTCACTTTGAGGTTTCTCTTGCTTTAATTCCCTCTCCCTCTCTTGATCTTTCTCATTATCTCCTCTTACAACTACAAAATACTACAAAGGTGCCCTTTCCGATTTTATAATTAAGGATGACGGTGTTGAATTGCTACGAGGGAACCCCATGTAACTTTTACGTTTTTTCTGTTACTTATAGCAGATTCTATCACTACCAAAGTTCGGAAGTTCTTGCACTTTGTCAAGGTATTAGCGAGTCAGATATAAAACCTCGAGTGAGTTAATTCATATAGGTACCCAGTCATCATGCCTTGCATCTCCTACTACGAAATATACCATTATGCCGTAGTTTTTGAATAAGTGAACAATTATTACCCTTTGCTGGACCTCATTATTGTACTTCAGTGTATTCTTGAAAACGTTTTGTTTAAGATAAGATAATTAAAATAGGTATGCAGATCCTGCAGTAATAAATTACATTGTTGTACTTAGCGTGTTGTTAATAATAACTAAGCTAACTTCTTGCAATAACATAATAAAAGTTACAGTAACTGTTACAGCTTGTACCAATTTTGGCATAGATATCTTGGTATAGAAGGGGGGTAGTCATTACCGAAACAAAAACCAGTTAGGTAATAATAATAATAATTGGGAATGCGGCAAATAAACGCAAAAGTGGACTCTTTTAACTTTATTCCATGCTTTTGGAAACTTATGATTCCATCATCAGGGAAAAGTTAGCGAGATTGAGGCGTAATGATGTTAAAAGGGAGAGACTTCACAAATGTAGCACAATTTCTGTGGAAACACAAATTCATTGTCACGAAACATTGGAGTGATAATAAAAAGACTTTAAACATTTCAATGAAATTTCTATGAGATACGACATATCCACGTGGTTTAATTAAGATATTAATCACCGATTTTATAACAGATATCTGGTTTTTAATGTGTTTGAAATGTTTAGTAAAATGTAAGTCCTTTTTATTATCACTCCAATGTTTCGTGACAATGGATTTGTGTTTCCACACAAATTGTGCTATATTTGTTAAGTCTCTCCCTTTTAACATCATTACGCATCAATCTCGCTAACTTTTCTCTGATGATGGAATCATAAGTTTCCGAAGCTTGGAATAAAGTTGAAAGGGTCCACTTTTGCGTTTATTTGCCGCACTCCCAATTATTAACCGTTTATCTTGGTATATCTATACAATAGGATGTAGGCACACATGACATGTCGCCCATAATTTACAAGAAAACTGAAATAAGAGTCTAACAAAAAGGGTTCATTGTACTACATGGACATTGAAAAGCGAATAGGCACATTTAACACCAAAATTCTCCCAATTACTCAACCAGGTCAATTAAGCTAAAATGTATTATTGAAGAATATCTATCATTCTCACCTCAGTTTGATTTACATCACATTCAGGAATGGGTATGCAGTTACCACTATCAAAGGCATCTTCTGATTCTTCTTTCTCATCATCTTCGCTCTCACAGTGTTCATCACTATCATGTGGAATATAGTCTTCATCATCCTCGTTATCCTCCGGTTCATCTTCGCTATGGGATTCTAAACTTAATTGTCGGATCTGGCGCTTTCGGTTGGTAGAGTCATATGATTTCTCGGTTGAAGAAATCTCCTGTATTTGTATTTTTTTATTTCTATCTGGGGAGCATTGAGGGCCTAATTCTCCTACAAACAACTTCTCAGAATCTGAAACACAATTGTTGTTGTTGTTGTATCAATCAATATTCAATATTGTTGAGAAAATATACAGATTATCCAAATCGAGGCTGTAATTTTCATGATGCTGTTACAGTCTCACAAACTTTGGAAAGTTTTATTTTTTTCACAATTATTGTTCCGTTTTGCTAAGCCATGAGATATTCAAACAAAAACACAGTGATTGTTATTGCTATTTTCTTGATTTAATTACTCTCCAGTTTATGCCATGAACTAGAATACTCTATATGCACATTGGAGAAATGCTTCCTCAGGTTTGGTTGGTATCAGACCTGTTAATTGTTGCTAAACCGCCAGAGATATTTAGGTGATATTTTGCGAGTGTTAACTGCCGTTGGGGTAGCGTAGAACTATAGCAATAGTGTTTAATGAATTTGGTAACTTTTTAACTTAGTCAACCTAAACTTATTTTTGCAGCCTTAAGCTTAAATCACACGTCCTAACTTCGGTAGCCACTCAGCAAAACAAATATCGATTTTATAATAGAATAAAAAATACCTACTTGAAAGCAAAATGTCTATTTCACTTCTTTCAATCCCCAAGGTGCTCTCGTATGGTGGTATGTTCCATAAAATGTCATCTCCTTGTGGTGCGTATTGACGTACGGTAGCTGGCTTTTCAGGTACATCTGCAATGATTAGTCCATTTTATTTAATCGTGCCTGAGCTACACTTGAATTAATTGGTTGGTTTTGTACATTTTTTAAATTTTTAACTTTTTTTAGCTTTTTTTGTTTTTATTTTTTATATTAAAAATATGGACATGCACAATCTAAGTCAACTCACTTGATTTGTTCGGTAAAATGTTACAAATCGCTTCATTTTCATTCAGGTTATCCGTTTCGCCTCTGGCCATCATCAGTATTCTCTTTTTTCTATCCATCTAAAAAAAAATATGTACAACTGATTCTGATCAAGTAAATAGACTGAGTATAATTCAATATTGGGGGAGGAATGGGGGGATGAAAACCCTGCTTCGAGACGATTTTTGACAAATAACGCCGTTCTGGTAAGTGATATCGAAAAAAGCTTCGATTGATTTATGGAGAGAACAAAATTCTACATAATTGTGTGCGACCAATAGTTTCCGTCCTACAGTGCGCTAAAGTTAGGGGTTGGTTTGTGATTTTCACTAAAATCAGAATTTCATCGCGGAAAAACTTTATCAAAAAGTCGTGTAACATTTTTGGTTCCCTAAAAGAATGATAACTTCTCATTTTTTTATTATCTGCAGCTGCCTAAACTCACGCATTTGGTTTTAAAAAAAATTACAGCATTCAGAAACGCACCCTTACCTACTACCTATATGTGCTGTTGCGCAAAATATCGTATTTGTGCATATTTTTAACGGAAATGATACTACCCGGCATTGTTTAATTAAGACAAGATTCAATTTACGACTATTGCTGGCTGCCGTTCGAGGGTGGTAGGTGGGGGGGGAGGGGGGAGGGGGTGAAAACTGTTTTGTGACGCTTTCTGACAAATAGCGCCGTTGTGGTAGGTGCTATAAAAAAAAGGTCAAACGATATATGGCCTAAGTTTCCGTTCTACAGTACAAAACTGAAGCCAACAGTGATATGAGAAATGTTATTCTCTTAGGAGAAAAAGTGTTACAGAACTCTTTAGTAGTAAGGTTTTTCGATTTCGATTTTTTTAATACACGATAAAATGCTGATCTTAGTAACAATCACAAACCACCCCCTAACATTGGGGCACTGTAGAATGGAAACTATTGGTCGCACATAAAAAAGACCAAAATTGTGAAGAATTTTGTTGTCTCCATATATTGTTTGAACTTTTTTTCGATAGAACTTACCACAACGGCGCTATTTATCAAAAAGCGTCACAAAACACCGAGCTGCAACCACCAAATGTGGCAAATTGAGCCTTATTAAACAATGCCGGGGTAGTATCATTTCCACTATAAGTATACACAAATACGATAGTTTTCGCAACAGCGCATATCGGTAGTCGGTAGGGGTGCGTTTATAAATGCCGCATTTTTTTTTTTAAACCATATTCGCGAATTTAGGCAGCTGCAGATAATAAAAAAATGAGAAGATATCATTCTTTTAAGGAGACAAAAATGTTACACGACTTTCTGATAAAGTTCGACGCCTTAATTCACCCCTAAATTCTGATTTTAGTGAAAATCACAAACCAACTCCTAACTTTGACGCAGTGTAGGACGGAAACTACTGGTCGCACACGAAAAATCTGAAGACCAAAATTATGCAGAATTTTGTTCTCTCCATAAATCATTTGAAGCTTCGTTCAATATCACTTACCAAAACGGCGTTATTTTTCAAAAACCGTCGCGAAGCAGAGTTTTCATCCCCTCACCCCTCGAGCAGAAACCCCTCGAGGTCGCAAACTTAGGTGTACATTCAGGGGACCAGTGTCTATCATCCCACCAAATTTCATTTCTTACTACATGCTTTAAATTGTACAGCTTTTGACACAGATAAAATTAGTATTTTACGATAGATACATCCAAGTGCGGCCTGTGAAAAATTTCGTAGCAATTATTAGAAATCAAATGTAACTTTTGCAAAAGCTATGCATTTTTGAGTACAAACTAAATTCTTACATACATAAATATTCATTATTTGATGAAATATTTTATATCGTTTGAAAACCACAACAGGTAATAGGTAATTATTATAAACGCACCTTTAAAAAATTTTCGTTCACACTACCTTCATTAAAAAAATGGAGTCAAGTTGATTGACTCAATACGTCCCACACATAACAGTTGCAACCAAATCGTCGCCCGCCTGTCGTCAAAAAAACATCCAATACAAAAACTAGTAAATAGTTTCCTAAGTCTCTTCATAGAAACTAAAATGACTCAATTCAACTTCAACTGGACGAAACGAATCAATCAGGAACCTCCAAACTGCTTAAAAACGAAGTTTGAGCTATTTTTATATTTTTAATTTTTTTATTATTGCTGCGCCGCCACTGACACGATCTTTGAAAACCATACGCACTTTTCATCCTTGCCGCGGTGATAATATTGTGTCTAAATTTCATTGAAATCAATTCCATAATTTCCATGTTACTAAATTCAGAACGATCTAAAGCAATACTCGTATGTATACATCAGACAAGTCTCTTGATTTCTGTAATAGCCAAAGCAATGTTCGGATGGACCTAACAAACGTCTATTATGCCGCTAGGTCGTTCTTTCACAGGTCATGGACAGCCTATTATGAATGGAATGGATTTTTGAGTTTCACAACCCCCACCCCCTAACCACCCCACTTTCACCACCACCCAAAAAAAAGTAAAAGATGATCAGGAACTCCTAAAACGCCTAAAAACTAAGTTTGAGCTACTTTTATATTTTTAGTTTTTTATCATTGCTGCGCCGCCACTGACACGATTTTTCCAAAACATGCGCATTTTCCATCCTCGCTGCGGCAGTAATACTGTGTTAAAATTTCATTAAAATAAATTCGATAATTTTTGCGTTATGCAATACAGAACGATCTAAAACAACACTCGTATGAATACATCACAAATTCTAAGTCCCTCGGTTTCTATTATAAGCAAGGCAATGTTCGGATGGACCTAAAAAAGTGTATTATGCCGCTAGCTCTTTCATTCACAGGTCATTAGACAGCCCATTATGAATACAACAAATCTTTCAGTTTTACAACCCCCCACCCTCCAACCACCCCAAATTCACCCCCACCCAAAAAAAAGTAGAAAATGATCAGAAACCCCTAAAACGCCTTAAAACGAAGTTTGAGGAATATTTGAAATTTTTCGTTTTTTGTTAATTACTCCACCCCCCGTACAATGATTTCCAAAATTATGGGAACATTACCTACTACGACACCACAACATATTGCTGTCCAAATTTCATCACAATCCATGCAGCGGTTACTGACATTACGACGTTAGAAAAACGCCAACAGACAGACCGACAGACAGACAGACAGACAGACCGACGGAAATGAGTGACGTGGATTTTCGTTATGTAGACATCATAACATGCCCAAAAAGCGTATTATCTCGAAATCGAAAATTTTCGCGATCACAATACTCCCCTCACCTATCGGTGTGGGAAGTAAAAATGAAGTCAAGTTGATTAACTCAGTACTTCCCACACATTACGCTGATACCAGTTGATTATTTTCCCATAGCATGAAGCTTTAGTCTAAGATCCCTTGCAACCAAATAATTGTCAACCCCTCCCCCCCCCCTATAATTGTCTTATGCCGCTAGGTCTTTCCTTCACAGGTTAATGGACAGCCTATTATCGATACTACAAACTTCTCAGTTTTACAACCCCAGGAACCCCTAAAACATCTAAAAACAGAATTTGAGTTGCTTTCATACATGTCGCGTTCTTTGATTATTGCTACGCTGCCACTGACAAGATTTTTTAACAAACATATGCGTTTTCCATTCTCACCACGGTAACAATATACTGTGTCAAAATTTCATTAGAATCAATTTAATAGTGTCCACGTTACAAAATACAAAACGATTTAGACCAACAAATTCTCGTATAGTATACCGAAAATTCCTCGGAAAATTCTTAGTCCCTTAGTTTCTGTAATAGGCTAGGCAATGTTCGGATGCACCTAAACAGGTGATTTGTGTCGCTAGATCTTCCTTCACAGGTTAGTGGACAACCTATCATGAATACAAGAATTTTTTTAATTTTTCAACCCCCAACCCCCCAACCACCCCAATTTCACCCCCACCCAAAAAAAAACGCAGAAAATGATCAGATACCTCTAAAACGCTTAAAAACGAAGTTTGAGCTGTTTTTATATTTTTAGTTTTTTTTATTATTTCTGCGCCGCCACTGGCACGATTTATCAAAACCATACGCGTTTTCCATCTTCGCCATGGTAGTAATGCCGTTTCAAAATTTCATTAAAATCACTTCAACAGTTTCCTCGTTACAAGGATCTGACGCAATACTCTCGTATGTTTACATCAAAAAAAATTCTAAGTCCTTTGCTTTCTGTAACAGGCAAAGGCAATGTTCGGATGGACCTAAAAAAGTTATTTATGTCGCCAGGTCTTCCTTCACAGGTCAGTGGACAGTCTATTATGAAGGCAACAAATTTTTCAATTTTACAACCCCCCACCCCCCAACCACCCCAATTTCACCCCCACCCAAAAAAAAGTAGAAAATGATCAGGGACCCCTAAAACGCCTAAAAACGAAGTTTCAGCAATATTTAATTTTTTTGTTTTTTGCTAACTACTCCGCCGCCAATGCACCGATTTTCAAAATTATAGGAACATTACCTACTACGACCCCACAGCATACCGCTGCCCAAATTTCATCACAATCCATGTAGCGGTTACTGAGATGACGAGGGTAGAAAAACGCGACAGACAGACAGACAGACCGACAGACAGACCGACGGAAATGAGTGACGTGGATTTTCGTTATGTACACATGATAAAACGCCCAAAAAACGTATTATCTCAAAATCGAAAATTTTCGCGATCACAATACTCCCCTCACCTATCGGTGTGGGAAGTAAAACCTATTTTTGCCTATATTTTGAATTAGGTATTATGCATCACTTGTTTCACCAAATTAATTAAAATGTTGGGCAGTACAGTTCACACTTCCTTAATTATAAAAACCAGTTTTGTCAATATGCATTATTATGTATCAATTGGTTCACCAAATTAACTTAAAAGTTGGACAGTACCTACAAGTCCCGCGTTAACAAACTTCCCCTAACATAACCCTTTAACAGCAGCCGCGGTACTCTGATATTTAGGTTCTGCCTACGCGGTCTGCTTAGTTATAAAAAAATTGTTAGCACTTATTGTCACGTAAAAAATTAGCTTAAAATCATGATTCCTACTCTGTGGTCTTACTAAACGAGTAAACGCGTACTCTCATATAATTATTATAAGCTTACAAGTGAAATGCAATGAAATGCTCGTAAAGTCTGCCTTCACATGTACTTGTAACAATTGTAACTGTTAAGAACATAAGAAAAAAAGGTAATAAATAGCTGACTTACCTCCACTTCCACAAAGCAGAACCAGCACCAAACATACACGTGGCGATCAAACACTTTAACTTTTTAACTAACTGAACTGACCACTGTTGCCACTGTATTAGAAGAAAAAATCCGCTCCCCCTGTGTGTTCCTAAAATCCGCTAAAATGGAGATTTTTCGCTATACTGCTACATTTTTATTTCGTTGAAAAAAATTGTTAGTGTTTATTTTAAAGTCAATTTGGTAGGATCTCTTTTTTTCATATAACTATGCTTTGAATAATAATTGCTTGTCATTGAAATGTAATGAAACGTTTATTTTGATTAATAGCAGCAATTGGATAAAAATATGGTTTTACCTCCAAGTGAGCTTGAAGTGTTCGCAAAAATATCTCCGACCGCTATTTACGTTTTTTCTTGTACCAAGCAAAATTAAAATCCGCTGATCTACAGTGAATTCCACTAATTTGGCAACACGTCACACGTCACACCGGCGACCGTTACGATAATTGATCTACCTGTTATGTGAAGGGTGGGAGATGGCACTTTTCTGGTGGACCTCAGTTTGCGATTTTCATGATACTGTAAACTGTAAAGTATATAACAGCTGCCAGCTGTTTGTAGGCCGTGATAACGAGGGTATGATCGTTGAGGAAGTTAAAATTTTCTAGGGATTTCCTGTTGTTTTATGTCTCTTATTTTCAGCGGACGAATGCGCGCAGGCAGGCACGTTTCTGGATTTGATTTTGGGGGTCCAGATTACAGTTGTTACCTTTTAATGTTGCTTGACCTTTTGGGTGGGGGGGGGGGGGGGTGTTACATTTTTAGACGGTATTATATAACATTTCGAGGGCGGATGGTCTAGAGGGTCCGGAAGTAAATACATTATACAGGGTGTCCCACGACGATTAAAACAAGCAAATACCGGAACTGGGCAGTAGTAGAGAATTGTAATTTTGGGGATGTAAATTTGTGAAAATTTTGTGTGTTTCCTTGTCATTGTGTTACCCAATGAGGTATTTGTTTTTGGTGACGTGACGTTCGGTTCAAAATTATTAATGGGCACCCTGTATATTTGTGCCTTTCTGGTTTCCTCCCGATAAAACAATTCCTACAAACTAGCACGGATTGTACCACTACTATTGATTATAGCATTTTATACCCCTACATTTAAATTATTTTGCTACTGTTTCATAATGGTAGTGATACAGTCCTTTAAGTACCTGTAGCTCTTGAATTAATCACTTTAGAGCTCAAGTGTGCTAGTTGGTTGGAATTGTTTTATCGGGAGGAACACAGAAAGGCACAAATATACAGGGTGTCCCATTAATAATTTTGAATCGGACGTTACGTCACCAAAAACAAATACCTCATTGTCCAGCCGCAATTTTGAGTCTCAGTCTCTTTTGACGAAAATAAAAAATTTTAGATCTTTCGGGCTGGCGGGTGACCTAAGAAAATCGAAAATCTTTATTTGGCTTTCTATAGAGATGAAACCTCACATTTCGGATAATTCAAAGGTGCTGATTACAAATCTAGTCGCAGTTTTGAGTCTCAGTCTCGTCTGACGAAAATAAAAAATTTCAGATCTCTCGCGTTGGCGGGTGTACCTAAGAAAATCGAAAATCTTTATTTGGCTTTCTATTGAGATGAAACCTCGCATTTCGGATAATTCAAAGGTGCTGATTACAAATCCAGTCGCAGTTTTGAGTCTCAGTCTCGTCTGACGAAAATAAAAAATTTCAGATCTCTCGCGTTGGCGGGTGTACCTAAGAAAATCGAAAATCTTTATTTGGCTTTCTATTGAGATGAAACCTCGCATTTCGGATAACTCAAAGGTGCTGATTACAAATCCAGTCGCAGTTTTGAGTCTCAGTCTCGTCTGACGAAAATAAAAAATTTCAGATCTCTCGCGTTGGCGGGTGTACCTACGAAAATCGAAAATCTTTATTTGGCTTTCTATTGAGATGAAACCTCGCATTTCGGATAATTCAAAGGTGCTGATTACAAATCCAGTCGCAGTTTTGAGTCTCAGTCTCGTCTGACGAAAATAAAAAATTTCAGATCTCTCGCGTTAGCGGGTGTACCTAAGAAAATCGAAAATCTTTATTTGGCTTTCTATTGAGATGAAACCTCGCATTTCGGATAATTCAAAGGTGCTGATTACAAATCCAGTCGCAGTTTTGAGTCTCAGTCTCGTCTGACGAAAATAAAAAATTTCAGATCTCTCGCGTTGGCGGGTGTACCTAAGAAAATCGAAAATCTTTATTTGGCTTTCTATTGAGATAAAACCTCGCATTTCGGATAATTCAAAGGTGCTGATTACAAATCCGGTCGCAGTTTTTAGTCTCAGTCTCGTTTGACGAAAATAAAAAATTTCAGATCTCTCGCGTTGGCGGGTGTACCTAAGAAAAAGGAAAACCTTTATTTGGCTTTCTATTGAGACGAAACCTCGCATTTCGGATAATTCAAAGGTGCTGATTACAAATCCAGTCGCAGTTTTGAGTCTCAGTCTCGTTTGACGAAAATAAAAAATTTCAGATCTCTCGCGTTGGTGGGTGTACCTAAGAAAATCGAAAATCTTTATTTGGCTTTCTATTGAGATGAAACCTCGCATTTCGGGTAATTCAAAGGTGCTGATTACAAATCCAGTCGCAGTTTTGAGTCTCAGTCTCGTCTGACGAAAATAAAAAATTTCAGATCTCTCGCGTTGGCGGGTGTACCTAAGAAAATCGAAAGCCTTTATTTGGCTTTCTATTGAGATGAAACCTCGCATTTCGGATACTTTCAAGGTGCTGATTACAAATCCAGTCCCAGTTTTGAGTCTTAGTCTCGTTTGAAGAAAATAAAAAATTTCAGATCTCTCGCGCTGGCGGGTGTACCTAAGAAAATCGAAAATCTTTATTTGGCTTTATATTGAGATAAAACCTCGCATTTCGGATAATCCAAAGGTGCTGATTACAAATTCAGTCGCAGTTTTGAGTCGTAGTCTCGTTTGAAGAAAATAAAAAATTTCAGATCTCTCGCGCTGGCGGGTGTACCTAAGAAAATCGAAAATCTTTATTTGGCTTTCTATTGAGATAAAACCTCGCATTTCGGATAATCCAAAGGTGCTGATTACAAATTCAGTCGCAGTTTTGAGTCCTAGTCTCGTTTGAAGAAAATAAAAAATTTCAGATCTCTCGCGCTGGCGGGTGTACCTAAGAAAATCGAAAATCTTTATTTGGCTTTGTATTAAGATGAAAACTCGTGCTTTGGATAATTTGTGGATGATGATTACAAATCCGGTCGTAGTTTTGAGTTTCAGTCTCGTGTGACGAAGATCTCACCGATTAAAAAAACGTGAACAACAAATTGATACTATAGATATCTGCTTTTTATATAGTTTATTCTACGAAGCAGATCATGATCTACTAAAACTGCGTTGATTTGAGTTTGCCCAAAAGCTCCTGAAGAGCTTTTCAGCACTCTAGCGGTTTTCTTCCTACATGCTTCATTGTTCAGACATCTTTCCTCTGTAGTTATGAATTATTTTAAATTACATGTTTGTTTAATAGGGGTGGACCTCGTTATTTGAATAATAATTTAAAATAATAGCAATAATATTTGGAAACAGAGAATTTCTTTACCAGTTAATATGTAATGTAGTTCTCTTGATAGGGTCTGTTAAATAAATATTGTTCTACCTAAAAACAGTTTATTCACAATAAAAAGCAATTTTTACCAACCCATTGAAAATACCTAGACAACCACAGTAGAATGACAAAATGCAAAAAGATAGTTTCCGTACATATGTACAAAATTATATGAATTTTTCAAAAAACAATTAATTTCGCAGCGGCCAGTGGCGGAGATATAATGGTTTAGTCGGATAATGCTGCGGAAAAAGTGGTAGGCAACTGGATTTCCTGAAAATAAATACCTACTATTTCTGAAATTCCATTAACTTGAAGCCAATTTTGTGTCATTCTTTTTTGCCGCCAGATGCACAGCTTTTATTTGATGCAATAAAGATAATTTTTCTGACTGTCAAATTCCAATGCAGTTAAACGATTTTATTTCTTTGAACAGAGTAATATGCGTTCGGTGAAAAGAAGTCAAGAGACAAAATTCACTCAGGATGAAATTGATTTTTACTTTGGAAAATATCACTGGCATATAATTTTTCCCTCAGAATTATTTGGGTCAAGCCCCGCATCTCCGCCACTGGTTTTTAGTGGACTTGATATCATCACACATTATAGTAGCTCACAATCTAGAGGCATACAGCAAATTTGAACCAATTGTCAGCTTGCTGCGATACTGTATAAAAAAACTTTTTTTTTCGCCAACTTCAACTGTCAAAAACGAAGCCGTTGCGGATCTATGTCTATACGAAACTTACACTATAAAATACGGCTTTCTATTGAATGTTAAAGTCTTGCTACTAAAAAGTGGTCCACCCTGTATATGATCTTTCTATTTATCACAAAAAAATATTCAAAACCCGAGTTATAGAACTATCATAAATGTCAAAAGAATAAACACATTACAGTAGCACATCTTTTTTTTTTTCATCCTGTACTCACATCCCATGAAAATTTAGATAAAACATACAGGCGCCGCCAATATCGTCTAAAGTCCAAAAGCTCGTGCCAGCGCCAGCGATCAAATAGTAAACGTCTCAGTCGCGCGGCACAGTGTACACGTTAGGATTGGAATTCATATTATTTCGCAAGGCAGACGAGCGGCGCATGACTAATACCTTTGGCATGCAGAAACGCTATTGCCAAACTGACGGTCCTCACTGTGCGATTTCCATGACTCTATATATACACTACGGTCAGCCTCGATCAGCGCCTCGAACCGGTCAAGTTAAAAACTAAAAGATACAGCTGTTACCGGGTTGGCTGCAAAGTGAGGTCCAAACAAAAATTTTGGCATTGGGCCCAGGGGGTGGGGTACACCCACAGGAATCGATATTTTTGGCGATTGCAAAGTGAGGTCCGTATACGGTCCTCACTTTGTGCCGGACCTCACTTCTTAAGTAAATTTCCCATGGACGTGGCTCACTTTGCGCGCTGGGAGAAAATATATATATATATATATATATATATATATATATACATCATTATAACAAACCTGAGCCAATTGGAAATTGACCATATACTGAGCCACCTACTTAGAGATGTGCTAGATAAATAATAGTTTTATTTTCATCTCCAGATATACTGTGTTGTATCTAAAAACCGTAATATACATAAGAAATTATTTAAAATAAATATTTTTGAAAATGCCTATATATTCATATTTATAGTACATACATGAGCCATGCATACATTTAATACCATTGTGAGCCTTTGATATACAAGTTTATGTAAATTATCGAATCTTCCTGAGCCAAGCAATGTTGCCAAGATTACAGCTGGGTTTAGGCTCAGAATAGTTAGCAATCAAATATATACAAATAACACGCCCACTTGACCTTGACTGGGTGGAATTATTACTCCTGATGTACTGTGTGAGGCTTTCCCGGCCACCGTCGAGTGAATTTGTGGTTCTTGGGTTGTTAAGCCGGCGTCGTTTAGCGTTAAGGCTTGACGTTTCGCCACCACGAGTGGATGGCATATTCAGAATCTATTTCACTTTGGCGACTTCCAAAATACTGTAATTTGGATTTTGGATACTGTAATTTGTATTGGTCAATATGGTCAAGTCATTCTCACGTGATGGCGTGACCAAGGGAAAAGGGATTCATTTTTATTCAGGGTGTTAATTAAGTATGTTAACAAACTTTAACCACGAATAGTACTCTGAAAAATAGAAAGAAAATGTCATATGAACATGGGTCCGGAAATGCTTCCTAAGGGAGCTACGCTCCTTTGCATGGGGCACCCTGAAGATGGTTTTCCCTTGATATTCTCGAAACCATTCATAACAAAATTACGAAATTAGGTACGATGGGTAAACTTTTGACGCTGAATCTGATTCTGAATTCAGAATTTCATAATTTTAATCAGAGGCGTATCATACGGGAGGAGTTAGGGGTAAAAATGACCCCATTTTCTAAATGGTAATTTTTTGACATTTTGATTTTAGAATATGGTGTTTCAGAGTTTGTTGTCAAGTAGAAGTGTACTGATATTCAGCTGGTGGCGGTCACTTCCACTTTAAGAAAACATTCTCTATTTGTCTTAGTATTTTATTTCTTATTTGTTCAAACTCTTATTAAATAATGTTACTTTAAAAATAATACCTAAATGTTTTGTAATAACTCTAAACTGAATAAACTGACAGTTCTTAAGTTGTTTATCAATTATTTCAATTGTTTTTCACAGCACACTTATTAAATAAATGAACATTTATTTATTTACAATAGCCTGCATCGATTCAATGCTTTGTATTTTTCTCGAAACTGGTTAGCACTATCGAGATGTACCAAAAAACCATTTGTACGTAGAAATCTCTGAAATGTCTGTCTGTTGGCGTTTTTCTAGCCTCCCAATCTCAGTAACCGCTACATGGATTGTGATGAAATTTGGGCAGCGTTATGCTGTGGGGTCGTAGTAGGTAATGTTTCTATAATTTTGAAAATCGTTATACGGGGGGCGGAGTAATTAGCAAAAAACGAAAAATTTCAAATATGCCTCAAACTTCGTTTTTAGGCGTTTTAGGGGTTCCTGATCATTTTCTACTTTTTTTTGGGTGGGGGTGAATTTGGGGTGATTGGGGGGTGGGGGGTTGTAATACTGAAAAATTTGTTGTATTCACAATGGGCTCTCTAATGACCTGTAAATGAAAGACCTAGCGCCATAATACAATTTTTTAGGTCCATCCAAACATTGCCTTCCTTATAATAGAAACCAAGGGAATAATTTGTGATGTATATATCCGAGTGTTGTTTTAGTTTTAGATCGTTCTTTATTGCATAACGCCAAAATTATCGAATGGATTTTAATTAAATTTTGATACAGTATTACTGCCACGGCGCGGATGGAAAACGCGCATGTTTTGGAAAAATCGTGTCAGTGGCGGCGCAGCAACAATAAAAAAACTAAAAATGTAAAAATAGCTCAAACTTTGTTTTTCGGCGTTTTAGGGGTTTCTGATCATTTTTTACTTTTTTTGGGTGGGGGTGAAATTGGGGTGGTTAGTGGGTGGGGGGTTGTAAAACTCAAAAATTTATTCCATTTATAACAGTGTCCATTGACCTGTGAAAGAAATACCTAGCGGCATAATAGACGTTTGTTAGGTCCATCCGAACATTGCCTTGGCTATTACAGAAATCAAGGGATTTGGTATTGGTAGGGGTAGGTATTGATTTAGGTCGTTCTGAATTTAGTAACATGGAAATTATGGAATTAATTTTAATGAAATTTAGACACAGTATTATTACCGCGGCAAGGATGAAAAATGCGTATGGTTTTCAAAAATCGTGTCAGTGGCGGCGCAGCAACAATAAAAAAACTAAAAATATAAAAATAGCTCAAACTTCGTTTTTAAGCAATTTGGGGGTTCCTGATTGTTTCGTTTCGTCCAGTTGGGGCTGAATTGTGTCGCCTACGGAGAGATTTAGGAAACTATTTACTAGTTTTTGTGTTGGATGTTTTTTGACGACAGGCGGGCGATGATTTGGTTGCAACTGTTATGTGTGGGAAGTACTGAGTCAATCAACTTGACTCCATTTTTTTTGTTTAACAAAGAGTTTAACAATTGCTAATCTCAACCAATCAGATTCCACAGAAGCGGAACATTTGATCACTGGATTATTTGATAATGATATAATGATGACAAGAAATTAGGGTTTTGAATTGAATACATTTTTTATTGATACATGGAAATAACATTTAAGTTTTATAACAAAACTATTTTTGTTTTTTTCACAATAATTCAAAAGTTATTTCAAAATAAAAATGTGCTTTTGTATCCAGTACCGAAAACACGCCCAAAGCTCCCGAACCCACGTGTCGTCAAGTATGGTTCGTTGAAGCGATCCGTTCTGCAGAGGGTCACATGACGTAGTGGTAAAATTTGATACAAAAACATATTCATGTCGATGGTACAAAACAAAATGTGTGTAACATGAGTGAAAAGCATATCAGTATATTTTTTGGTTAAAAAAAAAATAAAAAAAAGTTGCAAGCGTGTATTTCAGGCCAATACCCGCTTGAACACAGCAATTTGCTGCATAACACTATACCACTACGCCACCCGACCCACCACTGCTGAGCGGATCGCTTCAACGAAACATATTGACTTCACATGGGTTCGGGAGCCATCGGAGTGTTTTCGGTACTGGACTGAAAAGCCCATTTTTGTTTTGTTACAACTTTTTAATTATTGCGAAAAAAAGAAAACGAAAATAGTTTTGATACAAAACTTATATATGATATGATCAAAAGTGACATCCAGCTTTGACGTTTGTTCCCAATATTAATAAAATGCTATTGGATAATATTTATTAACTTATCTCTCGATACCCAATAGAAAGCTAAATGTGAAAATAAGCGCGGTAAAAAGAAAATAACTATAATACCCATATATCCCTAATGAGAATCACTCGGAGGTGACGTCATGCGCACAGCAGGCGAAAAACCGGACAGCGGAGCATCTAGCCCTGATAAAATAGCATGGACCTGATGATCGGTGTTGCCAAATCCTCTGGCTCATGTTTATAACAATTTCCGGTATATACTTGTATATAAATTATGAAATCGCAGCGCCATTTGTGGAGATTCTGTGAACTATATTTCCTAGCAATGGTATTAACCTGAGCCACCACATTATGACGTTTATTACCTTTCTGACATTAGAGCACGGAACATGTTTTCGTTATTTACAATCTGTGACATTTGATCTACCAAAGCTTTGTCTGAAATTGACTGTAGTAGGCCAAATGTACCGAGAAACAAAGGCAAACGGACCTGAGCCGTCTATATGGCTCACATCCGTCCAAGTGGCTCAGGTTAATACGCTCAAGTTCCTATTAGTGGATCAGGTTAGTATCAAAGAGGAAAATATATATATATATATATATATATATATATATATATATATATATATATATATATATATATATATATATATATATATATATATATATATATGGTAGTCCTTGCCTTAAAAGGGCCTATGGTGGTCACCGGTTGTGAAAGCAGGCGTATGAACCACCATAGTGAGGAAGCGGCTGCACCTATGTTAAGGACGGCTTCCCGACAGCGTCTGACCCCAGGTTAGGGGCGGCTGATAGCAAACCTGGCAGTAGGTATAAAATGCGCCCCCAGGAAGCCGACCAACATCAAACGGCTATTCGGTGCGTGGCGACACTGCGGGGATAACCCAAGCCAGGGATGAAAGCCGGCCGGCAACCTGTACAGGTCATCCCTAGGAGGCAATGTGGTCGGCTGCCTCTGAAATGTCGGCTGGGGGCCCTAAGGCTAACCACCGGACGGGCCCTACCTTCTGGTTCGACCGCCCCAGAAGAAGAGCACCCACACCAGGCCGGTATCGGAAGCCGGCTCTGGGCAAGGTGGCGGTGCCTCGGATCGCCCTGACGACGACACACGCAACGACATGGACTGTTTTAGGTGGACGACGGAACTGAAGGATGACCTGCTGAGCTGCTACGAGAGCAGTAGCCCGCGCCGTAGGGGATACATGGCCCGCATGCATGGGAGGTGGTGTGAAATGCATCCAGAGCATAGCACAATTACCTCCCAGAGCTTGCGGAACCAGGTATTTTACCTTCGGGGGCAGGGATACGTTCGTGCTCCAGCTCAGCCTGCCCCTCCGGCGACTGAAAGGCCTGTTAACCAGGCTGAAAGGTCGCCGATGAGGCCCGCTGAGAGGGAAATCGACGAAGCCGTCTCACATGGAGATTTCAGTGACCGAAGGGCCTTGCATAACAACAAGAGGTCCTTCAAGCTGGCAGATTTAAAGAGAGAGGATGAGGCGCTGAGTGAACGTCTATCGGAGGTCTCTGACATTTGGAGCATCAATTGCGAAATTTACGCTGCGGCTCTGAGGCTGGCTGGACAGGGGAGAGTGAGAGACTCTCCTGTCGAGAGAGCACAGAGGCGGGTGCGCCAGATGGAAGCGAAAATCCAGTTGGCTCGCCAAGAAGCATCCCGTATCCAGTGTGTGATGGAATATAGAGCGGCCGGTAGGCCTTTTACGCGCCGCGTGCGCCAGATAGCCCGAGAGCTAAGGCGCGACCATCACACGCTCAGTCAAGCGGTACTGGTTGTTGTCAAGCAGCATTGTCTTGACAGGATACGGACGCTAATCGCTGCTAAACGATCACTGGTGACGCGGGCGAGAGGTTTGGAGGAAAACAGAATGTTTTCCGAAAAGCCTGCTCGTCTCTTCCAACAGCGACCACCAGTTATAGGGCAGCCGCCAACTGCTGATCGCGTGGAGACTTTCTGGAGGGGCATTTACGAACAGCCCAAACCTCTCCAAGCAGACACTCCGGCCTTGGCGCAGTTCGAGTCCGTTTGTAGGAGGACTCCAAACTTGAATGTACTGCGTCACCCGATAAACACGGAAGAAATTCTTGGTGCCTTACGAGGCGCAAAGAATTTCGCAGCTCCTGGCCCGGATGGCATAAACACCTACTGGTTGAAAAAGTTTCCCAGTTGCCACCGGCATTTAGCTAGAGTTTTTAACTCGTGGCTAAATCAGGAGCAGCCAATTCCGGCTTGGTTTGTCGAGGGTCGAACCGTGCTTCTCCCGAAGACCGGAGATTTGTCTGATCCTAAAAACTACAGGCCAATAACATGTCTGAACGCATGTTACAAGCTCTTCACCAGAATCTTGTACATGCGTATCCTTCAAGCTGTAAATCCCGTATTTCTCAGCGTATATGAACAAAGAGGGTCTAAGAAAGGAGTAGCTGGCTGCAGGGATAACCTGTTGATTGACCGCTGTGTCACACAGGACTCCGTGCAGTACCTGCGAAACCTTTCTATGGCCTGGATCGACTATCGGAAGGCATTCGACACTACGTCTCATGAACTGATTGTGCGGCTGTTGGAATGTCTTTCGGTAGATGATCAAATAGTGGGATGCATCAAACAACTGATGCCGCTCTGGAAGACTCGGTTCACTATAACATCGGGTGAAACCAGGGTTCGGACAGAGTTGGTATCATTTAAAAGAGGGGTCTTCCAAGGAGACTCCTTGAGTCCCTTGCTCTTCTGCATCTCGCTACTGCCTTTGTCCATAGCGCTGAAAAATACTAAGGGATACAGCTGTGGCAAGCCCAATTACCGGAGGCACAAGGTCACCCACTTATTTTACATGGATGACCTGAAACTCTATGCCTCCGGACAACGCGATTTAGAGCAGTCGCTGAGGGTAGTGCAGGATTACAGTCAAGCTATTGGTATGGAGTTCGGGATAGACAAATGTGCCATGGTTCATCTCAAAAGAGGACGTTGCGGAGATAGTGAAGATGAGGAGCAGCTCGTTGATGGGAGCATCTTGCGACAACTGCATGCCGGAGATACTTATACCTACCTTGGAGTGGCGCAGCGTCACATCCAAGAGGCAGAATTGGTCAAAGAGTGTCTCCGCCGCAAGTATTTGCACCGACTCCGGCAGATCTGGTCGTCAGAACTGTCCGGCAAAAACAAAGTCGCTGCCACAAACATGCTTGCGGTCCCATTGTTGTTATACAGCTTTGGTGCTATCCACTGGAAAGTGGAAGAGCTGCGACAAATCGACATAAAGACCCGCAAAAGGATGAATATGGAGGGAAGTCTACATCCTAGATCCTCTGTCCCGCGAATATACCTCCCGCGACACCTGGGAGGGCGTGGACTATTGAGTTTGGAGCGTCTGCACAACAGAGTAGTACTGGCCACTGCCTGCTATGTTACGACGAGCACCGATCCCCTGATCCGCTTTGTGCGAGAGCACGAGATTGCGGGTAAAGGAGCCTTCCTTTTTAGAGCAGCAACACGGGCAGCCGAAGAACTTAGTCTCACGCTCGACTTCACGCGGAGGTGTCAGCAGTCCGTTACGGAACTTGCTCCCGCACAATTAAAAACCCGGATTAAAACTGCTGAAGTCCAATTGCTTTTAAGACTTCACAAAGATAAACCAATGCACGGAATCTTCTACAAACATCTAGAAGAGCATGGTTTATCTGAGCAGTTGACCTTCTCCTTCCTAAGGTCTAATGGGTTGAAGTCGGAGACTGAGAGCTCTATAATGGCTTGCCAAGACGGTGTCTTCAACACCTTAGTATACCGTAGCCGGATTATGGGTATGGATGTGCCCGATATCCGCTGTAGAGCCTGCCTGCAGGCGCCAGAGACCCTTACGCACCTCTTGTCGGCGTGTAAGGTGTACGCTGGCACAGCCTACGTCTATCGGCACAACGCGGCTCTACGAGTGCTATACTACCATTTAAGGCACTCATACGGTATAGATGAG
Source organism: Callosobruchus maculatus (assembly GCA_951848785.1). NCBI lineage: Eukaryota > Metazoa > Arthropoda > Insecta > Coleoptera > Chrysomelidae > Callosobruchus > Callosobruchus maculatus. The sequence continues at coordinate 8,806,576 of CATOUR010000100.1, forward strand.
ACACCGGTGCTGCCGTATGCTCCAGGGGACATTGAGTCCGTTGTGGAGAACGAGAGGTGCCGAATTTACTGGAACTACTCATTCTCCACGCTCGAGCTTATACATGCAAATAAGCCCGACATAGTCCTCCTCGACTACCAACAAAAGACGATGTTCGTTATCGAGTTCTCGGCGCCTGCCGAGGGGAACATCGTCTCTAAGGAGGAGGAAAAGCGGACCAAGTATCAGGAGCTCCTCGGACAACTTCGCAGGCTCTGGCCGGACTACACTGTGAGTCTGCTAGTAATGGTCATTGGATCCCTAGGTGGTATGAGGGATACGCTGCTCTCTGCACTGCGCAAAATGCCGGTGTGCCGTGCGGCGGCGCACATCTTAGCCGCCAGAATGCAGAAGGCAGTCATCCATGGGTCCCTTCGTCTGCTTAGGACGCACGATTCGCGGACCCAGTGATTGCTCACCTCACGGTGTGAGGAGTAGTCGCTGGGAAATGGAACAGCAGCCCGGTGTGTCGGAGCCCGGGTTGCACCCTTTTTGTTTTTGTTTTGTCTTATATATATATATATATATATATATATATATATATATATATATATATATAGACAAAACAAAAACAAAAAAGGTGCAACCCGGGCTCCGACACACCGGGCTGCTGTTCCATTTCCCAGCGACTACTCCTCACACCGTGAGGTGAGCAATCACTGGGTCCGCGAATCGTGCGTCCTAAGCAGACGAAGGGACCCATGGATGACTGCCTTCTGCATTCTGGCGGCTAAGATGTGCGCCGCCGCACGGCACACCGGCATTTTGCGCAGTGCAGAGAGCAGCGTATCCCTCATACCACCTAGGGATCCAATGACCATTACTAGCAGACTCACAGTGTAGTCCGGCCAGAGCCTGCGAAGTTGTCCGAGGAGCTCCTGATACTTGGTCCGCTTTTCCTCCTCCTTAGAGACGATGTTCCCCTAGGCGGGCGCCGAGAACTCGATAACGAACATCGTCTTTTGTTGGTAGTCGAGGAGTACTATGTCGGGCTTATTTGCATGTATAAGCTCGAGCGTGGAGAATGAGTAGTTCCAGTAAATTCGGCACCTCTCGTTCTCCACACAACGGACTCCCCTGGAGCATACGGCAGCACCGGTGTCTCATCTATACCGTATGAGTGCCTTAAATGGTAGTATAGCACTCGTAGAGCCGCGTTGTGCCGATAGACGTAGGCTGTGCCAGCGTACACCTTACACGCCGACAAGAGGTGCGTAAGGGTCTCTGGCGCCTGCAGGCAGGCTCTACAGCGGATATCGGGCACATCCATACCCATAATCCGGCTACGGTATACTAAGGTGTTGAAGACACCGTCTTGGCAAGCCATTATAGAGCTCTCAGTCTCCGACTTCAACCCATTAGACCTTAGGAAGGAGAAGGTCAACTGCTCAGATAAACCATGCTCTTCTAGATGTTTGTAGAAGATTCCGTGCATTGGTTTACCTTTGTGAAGTCTTAAAAGCAATTGGACTTCAGCAGTTTTAATCCGGGTTTTTAATTGTGCGGGAGCAAGTTCCGTAACGGACTGCTGACACCTCCGCGTGAAGTCGAGCGTGAGACTAAGTTCTTCGGCTGCCCGTGTTGCTGCTCTAAAAAGGAAGGCTCCTTTACCCGCAATCTCGTGCTCTCGCACAAAGCGGATCAGGGGATCGGTGCTCGTCGTAACATAGCAGGCAGTGGCCAGTACTACTCTGTTGTGCAGACGCTCCAAACTCAATAGTCCACGCCCTCCCAGGTGTCGCGGGAGGTATATTCGCGGGACAGAGGATCTAGGATGTAGACTTCCCTCCATATTCATCCTTTTGCGGGTCTTTATGTCGATTTGTCGCAGCTCTTCCACTTTCCAGTGGATAGCACCAAAGCTGTATAACAACAATGGGACCGCAAGCATGTTTGTGGCAGCGACTTTGTTTTTGCCGGACAGTTCTGACGACCAGATCTGCCGGAGTCGGTGCAAATACTTGCGGCGGAGACACTCTTTGACCAATTCTGCCTCTTGGATGTGACGCTGCGCCACTCCAAGGTAGGTATAAGTATCTCCGGCATGCAGTTGTCGCAAGATGCTCCCATCAACGAGCTGCTCCTCATCTTCACTATCTCCGCAACGTCCTCTTTTGAGATGAACCATGGCACATTTGTCTATCCCGAACTCCATACCAATAGCTTGACTGTAATCCTGCACTACCCTCAGCGACTGCTCTAAATCGCGTTGTCCGGAGGCATAGAGTTTCAGGTCATCCATGTAAAATAAGTGGGTGACCTTGTGCCTCCGGTAATTGGGCTTGCCACAGCTGTATCCCTTAGTATTTTTCAGCGCTATGGACAAAGGCAGTAGCGAGATGCAAAAGAGCAAGGGACTCAAGGAGTCTCCTTGGAAGACCCCTCTTTTAAATGATACCAACTCTGTCCGAACCCTGGTTTCACCCGATGTTATAGTGAACCGAGTCTTCCAGAGCGGCATCAGTTGTTTGATGCATCCCACTATTTGATCATGATATATATATATATATATATATATATATATATATCTATTTACAGCGGATCACCCAGCGTCCGGACCAAAAGCGTTTTACCCAGCGTCTGGCGTATATAACTGTATATAAGTAAGTTTCAGAAACAGGTCGCTTGGCGTCATAGTTCACCGTTAGCTCCACTGGGCGTCCATATTTTTTATGCTTGTCTATTAATAGAATTTATATACAGACTTTTTGTAAATTCAGCGTTGATGTTACTAGGCGTCCACCCTTAAATGGCGTCATAGTTCACGGTTAGCTCCACTGGGCGTCCATATTTTTTATGCTTGTCTATTAATAGAATTTATATACAGACTTTTTGTAAATTAAGCGTTGATGTTACTAGGCGTCCACCCTTAAATGGCTTATTTTAATGTTTGTTCCACGAGGTAAGGGTTCTGAGATAGCCGTTAGAATGAGTGGAACTTTGAGCGTGTTGATTAGAAGCGTAATGGCTAATGAGAGAAGAGTCACTGCCCAAGAACTATGATACAGCTATGCAGTTATAGTGGTACAATACTACAGGGTGTCTCAAAACGACCCGACTATTTGAGGTCGGGAAAAACCAAAACCGGCTTATTGTAAATACCATTGATTAGTGCCAATGGAGAGATGAAGGAAGAAATTTTACTTTTTAAAAATAACATTCTTTAAATGACGCCCATTTTGTTGAAGGCATTTTTCAAACCGTGTGTGCACATTTTATCAAAAACTGTTCCAAGGAGTTGCTGAGATATCGATCTGATGCTTTCTTCAATATTGTGGCAACTAAGCATGCATCCTGGCAACTAAGCGGCAGACTTTGGGTAAACCGCTGCAAAACAGAAAGAATATGATGATACTAAAAATAGATTTACTTTACAATAGGGGAGCATGGTAAACCTGTACACTGGATTTTTTATGAAGTAAACAATGACCTTTAACATTTTATATGGACATCCCTTCTGGACACCCCCCATTTATCTCACATATTATTTTATGTTCACAAAAAGGCTTATAAGAGTTGAATGATTATTTATATGGATGTCGAGGGTGAACAAAACAAAATTACAGTATGTACAGGAAAGTGGGGCGCAATTAAAACGGATTCTTTACGTGCGCTGCCCTGGATAATTTCATACCATTATTACAGGGTGTTTCAGAACTATGGGATCAAACTTCTAGGGGTTATTCAGTGCAATAGTAAAAAACTTTTTAGTATAGGGACCCATGTCCGGAAAAGTGTCCGTACGGTACTACGGCCCTAAGAAGCGTTAAAATGTAGAAAGACGATGAGTTGCCTAAATAGCCTTTATTTAATGCATTCACTTTTTGCCTTTTATACATGATATCATCACAACTGTTCAAAATGTCTTCTTCCAACCTGAATACACCGATTTAAACGTCGCACATGATTTCGGCGGGCTTGACTAAAAATTTGATACTCGTTTTGAGTGATTTCAGATGCTGCTGTAATTCGTCCGATTAAGTCTTGCTCTGTTTCTACTGGAGTTTCGTAGACCAAAGACTTTACATGTCCCCACAGGAAAAAATCTAGCGGCGTTAAATCAGGTGATCTAGGAGGCCAAGAAACGGCTCCACCTCTAGCAATCCAACGGTGCCCAAATCGCTGAGCCAAATCCTCACGTACTGGTACTGCAAAGTGAGCCGGCGCTCCATCGTGCTGAAATCACATTTGCTGTCGAACGTTTATTGGAACATTTTCAAGAAGTTCTGGAAGAACTTTCTCCAAGAAACGCCGGTAAATAGGTCGTGTTAACCGTTCCGGTAGAAGGTATGGCCCAATCAAATAATCGTCAACAATGCCTGCCCATACATTGACAGACCAACGTTGCTGATGTTTTCTGGGAAAAATAGCATGGGGATTTTCTTCGTCCCAAACATGGCTACTCCTACTATTAAAAATACCGTCTCTTGTGAATGAGGCTTCATCGGTCTATAAAACATAACGTAAAAAAAATTGGTTGTGCAGCGATTTGTTGAAGAAGCCATTGTCTAGATTGAGCTCTAGGCTGATAATCGGCTGCAGTCAATCCTTGAACTTTTTGGAAGTGGTAAGGATAAAGTTGTTGCTCGTGCAGCACCCGCCAGACGCAAGCGTTACTCGTATTCATATCCTTAGCAACGTGACGTGTGCTACTTGATGCTTCGTCGGCAACTCGCTGAAGGACCTTTTCTTCAAATTCGACCGTTCTTACGGTTTGATCAACACCAGTATCATACATGTTGGTTTTAAACATGCCTGTCACGGAGAGCCGCCGATGAATAGCAATAAACTTTTTGTATCCCGGATGCTGTCGTTCGGGATAACGTTCTTGATACAACCGCGCTGCCGCTCGTGCATTGCAGCCTGTCGCTTCATATGCCAAATGCATATCCGCCAATTCTTTATTGGTGAAGTTTTCCATTAGCAACAATTAATTTTTGTTAAATTCTTCCAAACTTTCCAAATACGACTAAGCGCTAGTTTCACAGTCAGCGGTCACTCTGACAGTTTACACAATCACAAAATGACGCAACTATGAAACTTTAAACGCCTAGCAAGTAGCAAAACCAAAGTGACAACCTAATGCGCATGCGTCATCGCAAACCTGGAGTTAACTCAAGAATTTCTTGGGGTCCAGTTCTTTGTTCCGGCAGGCCATCGATGCGCAACGCTTGTTGTGTTTGGCGTTTGTTACAAGTTTTGTTTATTTAGGAAAATTATCAAAATGAGTGATTTCAGCTTCACGTGTGTCACCGACGTCGAGCCGAGTAAGTTTGCGAACTTAAAAACAGCGTACTTAAAGTTCGTACGTGTGTCACCCCTTTAAAGATAACAACACATAAGCGCCGGTAAATTCTCCAATAAATGTTCGACAGCAAATGTGGTTTCAACACGATGGAGCGCCGGCTCACTTTGGTGTACCAGTACGTGAAAATTTGGCTCAGCGGTTTGGGCACCGTTGGATTGCTAGAGGTGGAGCCGTTTCTTGGCCTCCTAGATCACCTGATTTAATGCCGCTAGAATGTTTCCTGTGGGGACACTTTGGTCTACGAATCTCCAGTACAAACAGAGCAAGACTTAATCGGACGAATTACAGCAGCATTTGAAATCATTCAAAACAAGTATCAAATTTTTAGTCAAACCCGCCGAAGTCATGTGCGACGTTTAAATCGGTGTATTCAGGTTGGAGGAAGATATTTTGAAGAATTGTTGTGATGATATCATGTTGGACAAAAGGCAAGAACTGAATGCGTTAAAGGCTATTTAGGCAATTCATCATATTTATACATTTTAACGCTTCTCAGGGCCATAGTACCGTAGGGACACTTTTCCGGACATGGGTCCCTATACTAAAAAGTTTTCTACTGTTTCACTGAATAACCCTTAGAAGTTTGATCCCATAGTTCTGAAACACCCATTATTTTATATTTACAGTATAATCTTAATGTGTGGGGTTATAAAATTTTTTAGAGGTGGTCGAGTTGTGTAAACGAGAAAGGTATTGAAAAAAGTTTAACAAGGGTTTGTAGAAGCAGTCATCAGCAGTCTCATTTTTAATTATACACAGTGACTCAACAAATTCGTCAAACCAAAGTTGTATTTGTTACATGAATCAAGCTGCATATTACTGATTTTCACGTAAAACATGAAAACTGGAGTTTGGTCTATTTCGCTCCTAGATCATATGAAAATCTCTAAGAAAAATTCAAACCTTTAAAATACCTCCTTTTTAACAAAAACTGAGAACTTCTGGAAAAACGTAAAGTTTTGAAACTTTGTGAAATAATTATGAAATTTTCGGAAAAAAATTGACTTCTTAAAGAACTATAAAATTTTCAAAAAAAATATAAAAATTTTGAGATATCCAACTTCAAGATAATCACGTGTAATTTGAGTTTTTTGGAAAGTGGTGGATCTTCAAAACAAAGATCTTAAGAAAATTATGATCTTGGTAAACAAGATGATTCCAAAACAAGGAAATTTTCGACCAATTTTGCAACTTTTCGAAACTTTAAAAAATAAACATTTTAAATTACACCAAATTATGATATTGTCGAAAATTACTCACATTTTGATTGTTTTTTGTATTTTAATCATTTTTGCTTTTTCAAACCAATGACCCTTTCGATAAAATTCAAAACTTTTTGGAAAATTCCGAGATATTTATAACAAAAACAACCAAAGAAGCAGGATTTATTCGAAAAATGAGGTTTTTTGAATAAATCAATTTTTCGACCAATTTTGGAAATTTGTGAAACTTCAAGACGCAATAAACATTTTGAAATTTTACCAGTCTGTGATACTCTCGGAAATAACCAATGTTAAGAAACATTTTGTGTGACCGGGACGTTTCGTGAAGAATTATGAAATTTTTGAAAAATTCAGACTTCAAAAAATTAGATTTTGGAATAAAATTTTTGGAAGATTGCCTCTCGCCTTTAGAGAATTATTTCGACTAGATGAAATATATGAAAGCTGCTGATAATCGTAGTAACCAATTTTCAAAATTCTCATATCTGAGTACAAGAATAGCAATATTAGTTACAGGCACTGTAGTTGCATAAATCAATGCATCGAACTACATTTCTCTTTTAAGCTTCATAGAAGTAAAACATAAAACTGTTATCTATGCACATGTGTTCGTTGTTATTCCGACTTTAGAGTAAACCTAGAGTTTAGCTCCAACGGTAGCTACTGAATTAAATCCAAAACAATCCTCCAATGTATTAGGAGAGACAATATTCAATGACAACAAACGACGGCAGTCGCCGAGCAAACCGCTGCAGTGTACGTAGTATAATTATTCTAAAAGTAGATTAATATAAAAAATTGGCGCCGGGTAAACCCGTGCACTGGATTCTGTATACGGCGCCGGGTAAACCCGTGCACTGGATTCTGTATACGGTAAGTATATAAATGAGGACCCCTAGCGCAGCAGGTGGTAGAAGCTTGAACTTCGATTTTGTACGCGAATCAGCATTAGGTGCCAGTGAGCGTCCAGCCGATTTTAACGGTTTTGGAATCTACACATGTTATAAGTATCAAAAACAAGGTTGTAAGGGGGTGGTCACTGGGCGTCCGTATATCCGGACGCCCAGTGACCTCGGACGCCGACTGAACCTAAGATTTTGCATTGGAGACGCACAGTTGTACCGTGTACATATATATATATATATATATATCTATATATATATATATATAGACAAAACAACAACAAAAAGGGTGCAACCCGGGCTCCGACACACCGGGCTGCTGTTCCATTTCCCAGCGACTACTCCTCACACCGTGAGGTGAGCAATCACTGGGTCCGCGAATCGTGCGTCCTAAGCAGACGAAGGGACCCATGGATGACTGCCTTCTGCATTCTGGCGGCCAAGATGTGCGCCGCCGCACGGCAAACCGGCATTTTGCGCAGTGCAGGGAGCAGCGTATCCCTCATACCACCTAGGGATCCAATGACCATTACTAGCAGACTCACAGTGTAGTCCGGCCAGAGCCTGCGAAGTTGTCCGAGGAGCTCCTCATACTTGGTCCGCTTTTCCTCCTCCTTAGAGACGATGTTCCCCTCGGCAGGCGCCGAGAACTCGATAACGAACATCGTCTTTTGTTGGTAGTCGAGGAGGACTATGTCGGGCTTATTTGCATGTATAAGCTCGAGCGTGGAGAATGAGTAGTTCCAGTAAATTCGGCACCTCTCGTTCTCCACAACGGACTCAATGTCAATATATATATATATATATATAAACGAAACAAAAACAAATAAGGTGCAACCCGGGCTCCGACACACCGGGCTGCTCTTCCATTTCCCAGCGACTACTCCTCACACCGTGAGGTGAGCAATCACTGGGTCCGCGAATCGTGCGTCCTAAGCAGACGAAGGGACCCATGGATGACTGCCTTCTGCATTCTGGCGGCTAAGATGTGCGCCGCCGCACGGCACACCGGCATTTTGCGCAGTGCAGAGAGCAGCGTATCCCTCATACCACCTAGGGATCCAATGACCATTACTAGCAGACTCACAGTGTAGTCCGGCCAGAGCCTGCGAAGTTGTCCGAGGAGCTCCTGATACTTGGTCCGCTTTTCCTCCTCCTTAGAGACGATGTTCCCCTCGGCAGGCGCCGAGAACTCGATAACGAACATCGTCTTTTGTTGGTAGTCGAGGAGGACTATGTCGGGCTTATTTGCATGTATAAGCTCGAGCGTGGAGAATGAGTAGTTCCAGTAAATTCGGCACCTCTCGTTCTCCACAACGGACTCAATGTCCCCTGGAGCATACGGCAGCACCGGTGTCTCATCTATACCGTATGAGTGCCTTAAATGGTTGTATAGCACTCGTAGAGCCGCGTTGTGCCGAGAGACGTAGGCTGTGCCAGCGTACACCTTACACGCCGACAAGAGGTGCGTAAGGGTCTCTGGCGCCTGCAGGCAGGCTCTACAGCGGATATCGGGCACATCCATACCCATAATCCGGCTACGGTATACTAAGGTGTTGAAGACACCGTCTTGGCAAGCCATTATAGAGCTCTCAGTCTCCGACTTCAACCCATTAGACCTTAGGAAGGAGAAGGTCAACTGCTCAGATAAACCATGCTCTTCTAGATGTTTGTAGAAGATTCCGTGCATTGGTTTATCTTTGTGAAGTCTTAAAAGCAATTGGACTTCAGCAGATTTAATCCGGGTTTTTAATTGTGCGGGAGCAAGTTCCGTAACGGACTGCTGACACCTCCGCGTGAAGTCGAGCGTGAGACTAAGTTCTTCGGCTGCCCGTGTTGCTGCTCTAAAAAGGAAGGCTCCTTTACCCGCAATCTCGTGCTCTCGCACAAAGCGGATCAGGGGATCGGTGCTCGTCGTAACATAGCAGGCAGTGGCCAGTACTACTCTGTTGTGCAGACGCTCCAAACTCAATAGTCCACGCCCTCCCAGGTGTCGCGGGAGGTATATTCGCGGGACAGAGGATCTAGGATGTAGACTTCCCTCCATATTCATCCTTTTGCGGGTCTTTATGTCGATTTGTCGCAGCTCTTCCACTTTCCAGTGGATAGCACCAAAGCTGTATAACAACAATGGGACCGCAAGCATGTTTGTGGCAGCGACTTTGTTTTTGCCGGACAGTTCTGACGACCAGATCTGCCGGAGTCGGTGCAAATACTTGCGGCGGAGACACTCTTTGACCAATTCTGCCTCTTGGATGTGACGCTGCGCCACTCCAAGGTAGGTATAAGTATCTCCGGCATGCAGTTGTCGCAAGATGCTCCCATCAACGAGCTGCTCCTCATCTTCACTATCTCCGCAACGTCCTCTTTTGAGATGAACCATGGCACATTTGTCTATCCCGAACTCCATACCAATAGCTTGACTGTAATCCTGCACTACCCTCAGCGACTGTTCTAAATCGCGTTGTCCGGAGGCATAGAGTTTCAGGTCATCCATGTAAAATAAGTGGGTGACCTTGTGCCTCCGGTAATTGGGCTTGCCACAGCTGTATCCCTTAGTATTTTTCAGCGCTATGGACAAAGGCAGTAGCGAGATGCAGAAGAGCAAGGGACTCAAGGAGTCTCCTTGGAAGACCCCTCTTTTAAATGATACCAACTCTGTCCGAACCCTGGTTTCACCCGATGTTATAGTGAACCGAGTCTTCCAGAGCGGCATCAGTTGTTTGATGCATCCCACTATTTGATCATCTACCGAAAGACATTCCAACAGCCGCACAATCAGTTCATGAGACGTAGTGTCGAATGCCTTCCGATAGTCGATCCAGGCCATAGAAAGGTTTCGCAGGTACTGCACGGAGTCCTGTGTGACACAGCGGTCAATCAACAGGTTATCCCTGCAGCCAGCTACTCCTTTCTTAGACCCTCTTTGTTCATATACGCTGAGAAATACGGGATTTACAGCTTGAAGGATACGCAGGTACAAGATTCTGGTGAAGAGCTTGTAACATGCGTTCAGACATGTTATTGGCCTGTAGTTTTTAGGATCAGACAAATCTCCGGTCTTCGGGAGAAGCACGGTTCGACCCTCGACAAACTATATATATATATATATATATATATATATATATATATATATATATATATACACTGTGAGTCTGCTAGTAATGGTCATTGGATCCCTAGGTGGTATGAGGGATACGCTGCTCTCTGCACTGCGCAAAATGCCGGTGTGCCGTGCGGCGGCGCACATCTTAGCCGCCAGAATGCAGAAGGCAGTCATCCATGGGTCCCTTCGTCTGCTTAGGACGCACGATACGCGGACCCAGTGATTGCTCACCTCACGGTGTGAGGAGTAGTCGCTGGGGAATGGAACAGCAGCCCGGTGTGTCGGAGCCCGGGTTGCACCTTTTTTGTTTTTGTTTTGTCTATATATATAAGCGTATCCCTCATACCACCTAGGGATCCAATGACCATTACTAGCAGACTCACAGTGTAGTCCGGCCAGAGCCTGCGAAGTTGTCCGAGGAGCTCCTGATACTTGGTCCTATATATATATATATATATATATATATATATATATATATATATATATATATATACTACTGGCCACTGCCTGCTATGTTACGACGAGCACCGATCCCCTGATCCGCTTTGTGCGAGAGCACGAGATTGCGGGTAAAGGAGCCTTCCTTTTTAGAGCAGCAACACGGGCAGCCGGAGAACTTAGTCTCACGCTCGACTTCACGCGGAGGTGTCAGCAGTCCGTTACGGAACTTGCTCCCGCACAATTAAAAACCCGGATTAAAACTGCTGAAGTCCAATTGCTTTTAAGACTTCACAAAGATAAACCAATGCACGGAATCTTCTACAAACATCTAGAAGAGCATGGTTTATCTGAGCAGTTGACCTTCTCCTTCCTAAGGTCTAATGGGTTGAAGTCGGAGACTGAGAGCTCTATAATGGCTTGCCAAGACGGTGTCTTCAACACCTTAGTATACCGTAGCCGGATTATGGGTATGGATGTGCCCGATATCCGCTGTAGAGCCTGCCTGCAGGCGCCAGAGACCCTTACGCACCTCTTGTCGGCGTGTAAGGTGTACGCTGGCACAGCCTACGTCTATCGGCACAACGCGGCTCTACGAGTGCTATACTACCATTTAAGGCACTCATACGGTATAGATGAGACACCGGTGCTGCCGTATGCTCCAGGGGAGTCCGTTGTGTGGAGAACGAGAGGTGCCGAATTTACTGGAACTACTCATTCTCCACGCTCGAGCTTATACATGCAAATAAGCCCGACATAGTACTCCTCGACTACCAACAAAAGACGATGTTCGTTATCGAGTTCTCGGCGCCCGCCTAGGGGAACATCGTCTCTAAGGAGGAGGAAAAGCGGACCAAGTATCAGGAGCTCCTCGGACAACTTCGCAGGCTCTGGCCGGACTACACTGTGAGTCTGCTAGTAATGGTCATTGGATCCCTAGGTGGTATGAGGGATACGCTGCTCTCTGCACTGCGCAAAATGCCGGTGTGCCGTGCGGCGGCGCACATCTTAGCCGCCAGAATGCAGAAGGCAGTCATCCATGGGTCCCTTCGTCTGCTTAGGACGCACGATTCGCGGACCCAGTGATTGCTCACCTCACGGTGTGAGGAGTAGTCGCTGGGAAATGGAACAGCAGCCCGGTGTGTCGGAGCTCGGGTTGCACCTTTTTTGTTTTTGTTTTGTCTATATATATATATATATATATATATATATATATATATATATATATAAACCCAATTACCGGAGGCACAAGGTCACCCACTTATTTTACATGGATGACCTGAAACTCTATGCCTCCGGACAACGCGATTTAGAGCAGTCGCTGAGGGTAGTGCAGGATTACAGTCAAGCTATTGGTATGGAGTTCGGGATAGACAAATGTGCCATGGTTCATCTCAAAAGAGGACGTTGCGGAGATAGTGAAGATGAGGAGCAGCTCGTTGATGGGAGCATCTTGCGACAACTGCATGCCGGAGATACCTATACCTACCTTGGAGTGGCGCAGCGTCACATCCAAGAGGCAGAATTGGTCAAAGAGTGTCTCCGCCGCAAGTATTTGCACCGACTCCGGCAGATCTGGTCGTCAGAACTGTCCGGCAAAAACAAAGTCGCTGCCACAAACATGCTTGCGATCCCACTGTTGCTATACAGCTTTGGTGCTGTCCACTGGAACGTGGAAGAGCTGCGACAAATCGACATAAAGACCCGCAAAAGGATGAATATGGAGGGAAGTCTACATCCTAGATCCTCTGTCCCGCGAATATACCTCCCGCGACACCTGGGAGGGCGTGGACTATTGAGTTTGGAGCATCTGCACAACAGAGTAGTACTGGCCACTGCCTGCTATGTTACGACGAGCACCGATCCCCTGATCCGCTTTGTGCGAGAGCACGAGATTGCGGGTAAAGGAGCCTTCCTTTTTAAAGCAGCAACACGGGCAGCCGAAGAACTTAGTCTCACGCTCGACTTCACGCGGAGGTGTCAGCAGTCCGTTACGGAACTTGCTCCCGCACAATTAAAAACCCGGATTAAAACTGCTGAAGTCCAATTGCTTTTAAGACTTCACAAAGATAAACCAATGCACGGAATCTTCTACAAACATCTAGAAGAGCATGGTTTATCTGAGCAGTTGACCTTCTCCTTCCTAAGGTCTAATGGGTTGAAGTCGGAGACTGAGAGCTCTATAATGGCTTGCCAAGACGGTGTCTTCAACACCTTAGTATACCGTAGCCGGATTATGGGTATGGATGTGCCCGATATCCGCTGTAGAGCCTGCCTGCAGGCGCCAGAGACCCTTACGCACCTCTTGTCGGCGTGTAAGGTGTACGCTGGCACAGCCTACGTCTATCGGCACAACGCGGCTCTACGAGTGCTATACTACCATTTAAGGCACTCATACGGTATAGATGAGACACCGGTGCTGCCATACGCTCCAGGGGACATTGAGTCCGTTGTGGAGAACGAGAGGTGCCGAATTTACTGGAACTACTCATTCTCCACGCTCGAGCTTATACATGCAAATAAGCCCGACATAGTCCTCCTCGACTACCAACAAAAGACGATGTTCGTTATCGAGTTCTCGGCACCCGCCGAGGGGAACATCGTCTCTAAGGAGGAGGAAAAGCGGACCAAGTATCAGGAGCTCCTCGGACAACTTCGCAGGCTCTGGCCGGACTACACTGTGAGTCTGCTAGTAATGGTCATTGGATCCCTAGGTGGTATGAGGGATACGCTGCTCTCTGCACTGCGCAAAATGCCGGTGTGCCGTGCGGCGGCGCACATCTTAGCCGCCAGAATGCAGAAGGCAGTCATCCATGGGTCCCTTCGTCTGCTTAGGACGCACGATACGCGGACCCAGTGATTGCTCACCTCACGGTGTGAGGAGTAGTCGCTGGGGAATGGAACAGCAGCCCGGTGTGTCGGAGCCCGGGTTGCACCTTTTTTGTTTTTGTTTTGTTTATATATATATATATATACATCATTATAACAAACCTGAGCCAATTGGAAATTGACCATATACTGAGCCACCTACTTAGAGATGTGCTAGATAAATAATAGTTTTATTTTCATCTCCAGATATATTGTGTTGTATCTAAAAACCGTAATATACATAAGAAATTATTTAAAATAAATATTTTTGAAAATGCTTATATATTCATATTTATAGTACATACATGAGCCATGCATACATTTAATACCATTGTGAGCCTTTGATATACAAGTTTATGTAAATTATCGAATCTTCCTGAGCCAAGCAATGTTGCCAAGATTACAGCTGGGTTTAGGCTCAGAATAGTTAGCAATCAAATATATACAAATAACACGCCCACTTGACCTTGACTGGGTGGAATTATTACTCCTGATGTACTGTGTGAGGCTTTCTCGGCCACCGTCGAGTGAATTTGTGGTTCTTGGGTTGTTGAGCCGGCGTCGTTTAGCGTTAAGTCTTGACGTTTCGCCACCACGAGTGGATGGCATATTCAGAATCTATTTCACTTTGGCGACTTCCAAAATACTGTAATTTGGATTTTGGATACCTACTGTAATTTGTATTGGTCAATATGGTCAAGTCATTCTCACGTGATGCCGTGACCAAGGGAAAAGGGATTCATTTTTATTCAGGGTGTTAATTAAGTATGTTAACAAACTTTAACCACGAATAGTACTCTGAAAAATAGAAAGAAAATGTCATATGAACATGGGTCCGGAAATGCTTCCTAAGGGAGCTACGCTCCTTTGCATGGGGCACCCTGAAGACGGTTTTCCCTCGATATTCTCGAAATCTCGAAACCATTCATAACAAAAATTACGAAATTAGGTACGATGGGTAAACTTTTGACGCTGAATCTGATTCTGAATTCAGAATTTCATAATTTTAATCAGAGGCGTATCATACGGGAGGAGTTAGGGGTAAAAATAACCCCATTTTCTAAATGGTAATTTTTTGACATTTTGATTTTAGAATATGGTGTTTCAGAGTTTGTTGTCAAGTAGAAGTGTACTGATATTCAGCTGGTGGCGGTCACTTCCACTTTAAGAAAACATTCTCTATTTGTCTTAGTATTTTATTTCTTATTTATTCAAACTCTTATTAAATAATGTTACTAAAAATAATACCTAAATGTTTTGTAATAACTCTAAACTGAATAAACTGACAGTTCTTAAGTTGTTTATCAATTATTTCAATTGTTTTTCACAGCACACTTATTAAATAAATGAACATTTATTTATTTACAATAGCCTGCATCGATTCAATGCTTTGCATTTTTCTCGAAAATGGTTAGCCCTTTCGAGATGTACCAAAAAACCATTTGTACGTAGAAATCTCTGAAATGTCTGTCTGTTGGCGTTTTTCTAGCCTCCCAATCTCAGTAACCGCTACATGGATTGTGATGAAATTTGGGCAGCGTTATGCTGTGGGGTCGTAGTAGGTAATGTTTCTATAATTTTGAAAATCGTTATACGGGGGGCGGAGTAATTAGCAAAAAACGAAAAATTTCAAATACGCCTTTAGGCGTTTTAGGGGTTCCTGATCATTTTCTACTTTTTTTTGGGTGGGGGTGAATTTGGGGTGATTGGGGGGTGGGGGGTTGTAATACTGAAAAATTTGTTGTATTCACAATGGGCTCTCTAATGACCTGTAAATGAAAGACCTAGCGCCATAATACAATTTTTTAGGTCCATCCAAACATTGCCTTCCTTATAATAGAAACCAAGGGACTTGGAATAATTTGTGATGTATACAGGGTGGCCAATCGGGTGACGATAATAATTTTTTTTTAGATAGCCCGTACCGAGACCTATCCAAAACACCTCTATGTATGTGTACCGATTATTGATAGTTATTGATAGAGAAATTTAGAGATTTTCCAGTTTTTCCAAGAAATTATCAAAGACAAAAACAAAAATGCTTTTTGGCTTTTATTTTTTTCCGCAATTATACTCAGTATTAAGCCTATTTTAATATCCAATAAAGAGAACCTGTACATCCGAACAATAATTAAGTACATTTTGGGCCCAAAGTTTGAAATCTCTGTTTTTTGTCAGGAGACCAAAACCTTCTAAATAAAATTAAAAATACTTATGCCTGGTTCTGGAGCTCCAATCTAATCTTAAAAACTCTGCAAGACATTGCACTTTCGAAATAATAACGAAAAAATAGCACTTATGGGGGCATTTTGCGCCGTACGTGACTATTAAAGGTAAAAAGGTGATAACTCACGAATTTCCAAAATGATTTAAAAAACTATTATTATACTTTATTATGACAAATTAAAGAAAAAAACTCATAACAACTAATAAACATGATAATCATTGATGTTTTAATCACTTTTAATAAAAAAAATTAATACCTGTGCTTTTTGCTGTGTGCTATTGAATTTCTGCTAAATTAAGTTGTATGGAAAGTTAACAAAGGAAAAGAATAATAAAACAACAATCTGACTTTTAATTCCATGGCTAAATTACCTGGGAAGCGTTATCGTAGCATACGCCATCCCTTTTACTTCCCTCACCGATAGGTGAGGGGAGGATTGTGATCGTGAAAATTTTCGATTTTGAGATAATAGGTTTTTTGGGCGTTTTATAATGTCTACATAACGAAAATCCGCGTCACTCATTTCTGTCGTTCTGTCTGTCGGTCTGTCTGTCTGTACGCGTTTTTCTAGCCTCGTAATCTCAGTAACCGCTGCATGGACTGTGATGAAATTTGGGCAGCAATATGCTGTGGGGTCTTGGTAGGTATATTCCTCAAACTTCGTTTTTAGGCGTTTTACAGGTTCTTGATCATTTTCTGTGTTTTTTGGGTGGGGGTGGAATTTTGGTGTTTGGGGGTGGGGGGTTGAAAAACTGAAAAACTTGTTGTATTCATGATAGGCTGTCTACTGACCTGTCAAGGAAGACCTAGCGATACAAATTACCTTTTTAGGTTCATCCGATCATTGCCTTACCTATTACCGAAAATTAACACAACTGCGCCGACATGAGCTCGCAAAAAGCTACTCTGAAAGAAAATGATGGCGTATGCTACGACATCGCTTCCTAGGTAATTCTGCCATGAAATTAGAAGTCAGATTATTGTTTATTATTCCTTTCCTTTGTTAACCTTCCATACAACTTAATTTAGCAGAAGTTTAATAGTACATAGTAAAGACACTTCAAAAATCACAATTTGGGTATTAGTTTTTTTATTAAAACTCATCAAAACATCAATGATTATCGGATTTATTAGTTGTTACGAGTTTATTTTCGTTAATTTGTCATAACAAAGCAAAATAATAGTTTTCTAAATCATTTTGGAAATTCGTGAATTATCACCTTTTTACCTTTAACACTCACGTACGCCGCAAAATGTCCCCATAAGTGCTACTTTTTCATCATTATTTCGAAAGTGCAATGTCCTGTAAAGTTTTTAAGATTAGTTTGAAGCTCCAGAACCAGACATAAGTATTTTTAATCTTATTCTGGTTTTGGTCTCCTGACTAAAAACAGAAATTTCAAACTTTGGCCCCAAAATGTACTTAATTATTGTTCGGATGTACAGGTTCTCTTTATTGAATATTAAAATAGGCTTAATACTGAGTATAACTGCAGAAAAAAATAAAAGCCAAAAAGCATTCTTGTTTTTGTTTTTGACGACTTCTTGGAAAAACTGGAAAATCTCTAAGTTTTCAAAAAAAAATCATAACTCGAAAACTATCAATAATCGGTACACATACCTGGGGCTGTTTTGGATAGGTCTCGGTACGGGCTATCTAAAAAAAAATTATTATCGTCACCCGATTGGCCACCCTGTATATCCGAGTGTAGTTTTAGTTTTAGATCGTTCTTTATTGCATAACGCCAAAATTATCGAATGGATTTTAATTAAATTTTGACACAGTATTACTGCCACGGCGAGGATGGAAAACGCGCATGTTTTGGAAAAATCGTGTCAGTGGGGGCGCAGCAACAATAAAAAAACTAAAAATGTAAAAATAGCTCAAACTTTGTTTTTCGGCGTTTTAGGGGTTTCTGATCATTTTTTACTTTTTGTGGGTGGGGGTGAAATTGGGGTGGTTAGTGGGTGGGGGGTTGTAAAACTCAAAAATTTATTCCATTTATAACAGTGTCCATTGACCTGTGAAAGAAATACCTAGCGGCATAATAGACGTTTGTTAGGTCCATCCGAACATTGCCTTGGCTATTACAGAAATCAAGGGATTTGGTATTGGTAGGGGTAGGTATTGATTTAGGTCGTTCTGAATTTAGTAACATGGAAATTATGGAATTAATTTTAATGAAATTTAGACACAGTATTATTACCGCGGCAAGGATGAAAAATGCGTATGGTTTTCAAAAATCGTGTCAGTGGCGGCGCAGCAATAATAAAAAAACTAAAAATATAAAAATAGCTCAAACTTCGTTTTTAAGCAATTTGGGGGTTCCTGATTGTTTCGTTTCGTCCAGTTGGGGCTGAATTGTGTCGCCTACGGAGAGATTTAGGAAACTATTTACTAGTTTTTGTGTTGGATGTTTTTTGACGACAGGTGGGCGATGATTTGGTTGCAACTGTTATGTGTGGGAAGTACTGAGTCAATCAACTTGACTCCATTTTTTTTGTTTAACAAAGAGTTTAACAATTGCTAATCTCAACCAATCAGATTCCACAGAAGTGGAACATTTAATCACTGGATTATTTGATAATGATATAATGATGACAAGAAATTAGGGTTTTGAATTGAATACATTTTTTAGTGATACATGGAAATAACATTTAAGTTTTATAACAAAACTATTTTTGTTTTTTTCACAATAATTCAAAAGTTATTTCAAAATAAAAATGGGCTTTTGTATCCAGTACCGAAAACACGCCCAAAGCTCCCGAACCCACGTGTCGTCAAGTATGGTTCGTTGAAGCGATCCGTTCTGCAGAGGGTCACATGACGTAGTGGTAAAATTCGATTCAAAAACATATTCATGTCGATGGTACAAAACAAAATGTGTGTAACATGAGTGAAAAGCATATCAATATATTTTTTGGTTAAAAAAAAATAAAAAAAAGTTGCAAGCGTGTGTTTCGAGCCAACACCCGCTTGAACACAGCAATTTGCTGCGTAACACTATACCACTACGCCACCCGACCCACCACTGCTGAGCGGATCGCTTCAACGAAACATCTTGACTTCACATGGGTTCGGGAGCCATCGGAGTGTTTTCGGTACTGGACTGAAAAGCCCATTTTTGTTTTGTTACAACTTTTTAATTATTGCGAAAAAAAGAAAACGAAAATAGTTTTGATACAAAACTTATATATGATATGATCAAAAGTGACATCCAGCTTTGACGTTTGTTCCCAATATTAATAAAATGCTATTGGATGATATTTATTAACTTATCTCTCGATACCCAATAGAAAGCTAAATGTGAAAATAAGCGCGGTAAAAAGAAAATAACTATAATACCCATATATCCCTAATGAGAATCACTCGGAGGTGACGTCATGCGCACAGCAGGCGAAAAACCGGACAGCGGAGCATCTAGCCCTGATAAAATAGCATGCACCTGATGATCGGTGTTGCCAAATCCTCTGGCTCATGTTTATAACAATTTCCGGTATATACTTGTATATAAATTATGAAATCGCAGCGCCATTTGTGGAAATTCTGTGAACTATATTTCCTAGCAATGGTATTAACCTGAGCCACCACATTATGACGTTTTTTACCTTTCTGACATTAGAGCACGGAACATGTTTTCGTTATTTACAATCTGTGACATTTGATCTACCAAAGCTTTGTCTGAAATTGACTGTAGTAGGCCAAATGTACCGAGAAACAAAGGCAAACGGACCTGAGCCGTCTATATGGCTCACATCCGTCGAAGTGGCTCAGGTTAATACGCTCAAGTTCCTATTAGTGGATCAGGTTAGTATCAAAGAGGAAAATATATATATATATATATATAGCAGGCGCCGAGAACTCGATAACGAACATCGTCTTTTGTTGGTAGTCGAGGAGGACTATGTCGGGCTTATTTGCATGTATAAGCTCGAGCGTGGAGAATGAGTAGTTCCAGTAAATTCGGCACCTCTCGTTCTCCACAACGGACTCAATGTCAATATATATATATATATATATATATATATATATATACATCATTATAACAAACCTGAGCCAATTGGAAATTGACCATATACTGAGCCACCTACTTAGAGATGTGCTAGATAAATAATAGTTTTATTTTCATCTCCAGATATATTGTGTTGTATCTAAAAACCGTAATATACATAAGAAATTATTTAAAATAAATATTTTTGAAAATGCCTATATATTCATATTTATAGTACATACATGAGCCATGCATACATTTAATACCATTGTGAGCCTTTGATATACAAGTTTATGTAAATTATCGAATCTTCCTGAGCCAAGCAATGTTGCCAAGATTACAGCTGGATTTAGGCTCAGAATAGTTAGCAATCAAATATATACAAATAACACGCCCACTTGACCTTGACTGGGTGGAATTATTACTCCTGATGTACTGTGTGAGGCTTTCCCGGCCACCGTCGAGTGAATTTGTGGTTCTTGGGTTGTTAAGCCGGCGTCGTTTAGCGTTAAGGCTTGACGTTTCGCCACCACGAGTGGATGGCATATTCAGAATCTATTTCACTTTGGCGACTTCCAAAATACTGTAATTTGGATTTTGGATACTGTAATTTGTATTGGTCAATATGGTCAAGTCATTCTCACGTGATGCCGTGACCAAGGGAAAAGGGATTCATTTTTATTCAGGGTGTTAATTAAGTATGTTAACAAACTTTAACCACGAATAGTACTCTGAAAAATAGAAAGAAAATGTCATATGAACATGGGTCCGGAAATGCTTCCTAAGGGAGCTACGCTCCTTTGCATGGGGCACCCTGAAGACGGTTTTCCCTCTATATTCTCGAAACCATTCATAACAAAATTACGAAATTAGGTACGATGGGTAAACTTTTGACGCTGAATCTGATTCTGAATTCAGAATTTCATAATTTTAATCAGAGGCGTATCATACGGGAGGAGTTAGGGGTAAAAATAACCCCATTTTCTAAATGGTAATTTTTTGACATTTTGATTTTAGAATATGGTGTTTCAGAGTTTGTTGTCAAGTAGAAGTGACTGATATTCAGCTGGTGGCGGTCACTTCCACTTTAAGAAAACATTCTCTATTTGTCTTAGTATTTTATTTCTTATTTGTTCAGACTCTTATTAAATAATGTTACTTTAAAAATAATACCTAAATGTTTTGTAATAACTCTAAACTGAATAAACTGACAGTTCTTAAGTTGTTTATCAATTATTTCAATTGTTTTTCACAGCACACTTATTAAATAAATGAACATTTATTTATTTACAATAGCCTGCATCGATTCAATGCTTTGCATTTTTCTCGAAAATGGTTAGCCCTATCGAGATGTACCAAAAAAACCATTTGTACGTAGAAATCTCTGAAATGTCTGTCTGTTGGCGTTTTTCTAGCCTCCCAATGTCAGTAACCGCTACATGGATTGTGATGAAATTTGGGCAGCGTTATGCTGTGGGGTCGTAGTAGGTAATGATTCTATAATTTTGAAAATCGTTATACGGGGGGCGGAGTAATTAGCAAAAAACGAAAAATTTCAAATACGCCTCAAACTTCGTTTTTAGGCGTTTTAGGGGTTCCCGATCATTTTCTACTTTTTTTTGGGTGGGGGTGAATTTGGGGTGATTGGGGGGTGGGGGGTTGTAATACTGAAAAATTTGTTGTATTCACAATGGGCTCTCTAATGACCTGTAAATGAAAGACCTAGCGCCATAATACAATTTTTTAGGTCCATCCAAACATTGCCTTCCTTATAATAGAAACCAAGGGACTGAATAATTTGTGATGTATACAGGGTGGCCAATCGGTTGACGATAATAGATTTTTTTTAGATAGCCCGTACCGAGACCTATCCAAAACACCCCCATGTATATGTACCGATTATTGATAATTTTCGAGTTATGATTTTTTTTTTGAAAACTTAGAGATTTTCCAGTTTTTCCAAGAAATCGTCAAAAACAAATACAAGAATGTTTTTTGGCTTATATTTCTTTCTGCAGTTATACTCAGTATTAAGCCTATTTTAATATCTAATAAAGATAACCTGTACATCCGAACAATAATTAAGTACATTTTGGGCCCAAAGTTTGAAATCTCTGTTTTTAGTCAGGAGACCAAAACCTTCAAAATGAAATTAAAAATACTTATGCCCGGTTCTGGAGCTCCAATATAATCTTAAAAACTCTGCAAGACATTGCACTTTCGAAACAATAATGAAAAAATAGCATTTATGGGGGCATTTCGCGTCGTACGTGACTGTTAAAGGTAAAAAGGTGATAATTCACGAATTTCCAAAATGATTTAAAAAACTATTATTTTACTTTATTATGACAAATTAAAGAAAAAATAACTCATAACAACTAATAAACACGATAATCATTGATGTTCTAATCACTTTTAATAAAAAAATTAATACCTGTGCTTTTTGCTGTGTACTATTGAACTATAATAATAATAAAACAACAATCTGACATTTAATTCCATTGCGGAATTACCTGGGAAGCATTATTGTAGCATACGCCATTCCTTTTACTTCCCACACCGGTAGGTGAGGGGAGAATTGTGATCGTGAAAATTTTCGATTTTGAGATAATAGATTTTTTTGGGCGTTTTATAATGTCTACATAACGAAAATCCGCGTTACTCATTTCCGTCGTTCTGTCTGCCGGTCTGCCTGTCGGTCTGTCTGTACGCGTTTTTCTAGCCTCTTTATCTCAGTAAACGCTGCATGGACTGTGATGAAATTTGGACAGCAATATTCTGTAGGTAATGCTGCTATAATTTTGGAAATCGGTACATGGGCGGCGGAGTAATTAAAACAAAAATTTCAAATATTCCTCAAACTTCGTTTTTAGGCGTTTTAGAGGTTCTTGATCTGCGTTTTTTTTTGTGGGGGTGGAATTTGGGTGTTTGGGGGATGCGGGGTTGGAAAACTGAAAAACTTGTTGTATTCATGATAGGCTGTCTACTGACCTGTCATGGAAGACCTAGCGATATAAATCACCTTTTTAGGTCCATCCGAACATTGCCTTACCTATTACCGAAAATTAATTAACACAACTGCGCTTCGCCGACATGAGTTCGCAAAAAGCTACTCTGAAAGAAAGGAATGGCGTATGCTACGACATCGCTTCCCAGGTAATTCTGCCATTAAATTGAAAGTCAGATTATTGTTTTATTATCCCTTTCCTTCGTTAACTTTCCATACAACTTAATTTAGCAGAAGTTCAATAGTACATAGCAAAAACACTCCAAAAATCACAATTTGGGTATTAGTTATTTTATTAAAAGTCATCAAAACATCAATGATTATCGGGTTTGTTAGTCGTTACGAGTTTATTTTCTTTAATTTGTCATAATAAAGCAAAATAATAGTTTTTTAAATCATTTTGGAAATTCGTAAATTATCACCTTTTTACCTTTAACACTCACGTACGGCGCAAAATGTCCCCATAAGTGCTACTTTTTCATTATTATTTCGAAAATGCAATGTCTTGCAAAGTTTTCAAGATTAGTTTGAAGCTCCAGAACCAGGCATAAGTATTTTTAATTTTATTTTAAAGGTTTTGGTCTCCTGACTAAAAACAGAGATTTCAAACTTTGGGCCCAAAATGTACTTAATTATTGTTCGGATGTACAGGTTCTCTTTATTGGATATTAAAATAGGCTTAATACTTAGTATAATTGCAGAAAAAAATAAAAGGCAAAAAGCATTCTTGTTTTTGTTTTTGACGATTACTTGAAAAAAGTGGAAAATCTCTTAATTTTTCAAAAAAAAAAATCATAACTCGAAAACTACCAATAATCGGTACACATACATGGGGGTATTTTGGATAGGTCTTGGTACGGGCTATCTAAAAAAAAATTATTATCGTCACCCGATTGGCCACCCTGTATATCCGAGTGTTGCTTTAGTTTTAGATCGTTCTTTATTGCATAACGCCAAAATTATCGAATGGATTTTAATTAAATTTTGACACAGTATTACTGCCACGGCGAGGATGGAAAACGCGCATGTTTTGGAAAAATCGTGTCAGTGGCGGCGCAGCAACAATAAAAAAACTAAAAATGTAAAAATAGCTCAAACTTTGTTTTTCGGCGTTTTAGGGGTTTCTGATCATTTTTTACTTTTTTTGGGTGGGGGTGAAATTGGGGTGGTTAGTGGGTGGGGGGTTGTAAAACTCAAAAATTTATTCCATTTATAACAGTGTCCATTGACCTGTGAAAGAAATACCTAGCGGCATAATAGACGTTTGTTAGGTCCATCCGAACATTGCCTTGGCTATTACAGAAATCAAGGGATTTGGTATTGGTAGGGGTAGGTATTGATTTAGGTCGTTCTGAATTTAGTAACATGGAAATTATGGAATTAATTTTAATGAAATTTAGACACAGTATTATTACCGCGGCAAGGATGAAAAATGCGTATGGTTTTCAAAAATCGTGTCAGTGGCGGCGCAGCAATAATAAAAAAACTAAAAATATAAAAATAGCTCAAACTTCGTTTTTAAGCAATTTGGGGGTTCCTGATTGTTTCGTTTCGTCCAGTTGGGGCTGAATTGTGTCGCCTGCGGAGAGATTTAGGAAACTATTTACTAGTTTTTGTGTTGGATGTTTTTTGACGACAGGCGGGCGATGATTTGGTTGCAACTGTTATGTGTGGGAAGTACTGAGTCAATCAACTTGACTCCATTTTTTTTGTTTAACAAAGAGTTTAACAATTGCTAATCTCAACCAATCAGATTCCACAGAAGCGGAACATTTGATCACTGAATTATTTGATAATGATATAATGATGACAAGAAATTAGCGTTTTGAATTGAATACATTTTTTAGTGATACATGGAAATAACATTTAAGTTTTATAACAAAACTATGTTTGTTTTTTTCATAATAATTCAGAAGTTATTTCAAAATAAAAATGGGCTTTTGTATCCAGTACCGAAAACACGCCTAAAGCTCCCGAACCCACGTGTCGTCAAGTATGGTTCGTTGAAGCGATCCGTTCTGCAGAGGGTCACATGACGTAGTGGTAAAATTTGATTCAAAAACATATTCATGTCGATGGTACAAAACAAAATGTGTGTAACATGAGTGAAAAGCATATCAATATATTTTTTGGTTAAAAAAAAATAAAAAAAAGTTGCAAGCGTGTGTTTCGAGCCAACACCCGCTTGAACACAGCAATTTGCTGCATAACACTATACCACTACGCCACCCGACCCACCACTGCTGAGCGGATCGCTTCAACGAAACATATTGACTTCACATGGGTTCGGGAGCCATCGGAGTGTTTTCGGTACTGGACTGAAAAGCCCATTTTTGTTTTGTTACAACTTTTTAATTATTGCGAAAAAAAGAAAACGAAAATAGTTTTGATACAAAACTTATATATGATATGATCAAAAGTGACATCCAGCTTTGACGTTTGTTCCCAATATTAATAAAATGCTATTGGATGATATTTATTAACTTATCTCTCGATACCCAATAGAAAGCTAAATGTGAAAATAAGCGCGGTAAAAAGAAAATAACTATAATACCCATATATCCCTAATGAGAATCACTCGGAGGTGACGTCATGCGCACAGCAGGCGAAAAACCGGACAGCGGAGCATCTAGCCCTGATAAAATAGCATGGACCTGATGATCGGTGTTGCCAAATCCTCTGGCTCATGTTTATAACAATTTCCGGTATATACTTGTATATAAATTATGAAATCGCAGCGCCATTTGTGGAAATTCTGTGAACTATATTTCCTAGCAATGGTATTAACCTGAGCCACCACATTATGACGTTTATTACCTTTCTGACGTTAGAGCACGGAACATGTTTTCGTTATTTACAATCTGTGACATTTGATCTACCAAAGCTTTGTCTGAAATTGACTGTAGTAGGCCAAATGTACCGAGAAACAAAGGCAAACGGACCTGAGCCGTCTATATGGCTCACATCCGTCAAAGTGGCTCAGGTTAATACGCTCAAGTTCCTATTAGTGGATCAGGTTAGTATCAAAGAGGAAAATATATATATATATATATATATATATATATAGACAAAACAAAAACAAAAAAGGTGCAACCCGGGCTCCGACACACCGGGCCGCTGTTCCATTCCCCAGCGACTGCTCCTCACACCGTGAGGTGAGCAATCACTGGGTCCGCGTATCGTGCGTCCTAAGCAGACGAAGGGACCCATGGATGACTGCCTTCTGCATTCTGGCGGCTAAGATGTGCGCCGCCGCACGGCACACCGGCATTTTGCGCAGTGCAGAGAGCAGCGTATCCCTCATACCACCTAGGGATCCAATGACCATTACTAGCAGACTCACAGTGTAGTCCGGCCAGAGCCTGCGAAGTTGTCCGAGGAGCTCCTGATACTTGGTCCGCTTTTCCTCCTCCTTAGAGACGATGTTCCCCTCGGCAGGTGCCGAGAACTCGATAACGAACATCGTCTTTTGTTGGTAGTCGAGGAGGACTATGTCGGGCTTATTTGCATGTATAAGCTCGAGCGTGGAGAATGAGTAGTTCCAGTAAATTCGGCACCTCTCGTTCTCCACAACGGACTCAATGTCCCCTGGAGCGTATGGCAGCACCGGTGTCTCATCTATACCGTATGAGTGCCTTAAATGGTAGTATAGCACTCGTAGAGCCGCGTTGTGCCGATAGACGTAGGCTGTGCCAGCGTACACCTTACACGCCGACAAGAGGTGCGTAAGGGTCTCTGGCGCCTGTAGGCAGGCTCTACAGCGGATATCGGGCACATCCATACCCATAATCCGGCTACGGTATACTAAGGTGTTGAAGACACCGTCTTGGCAAGCCATTATAGAGCTCTCAGTCTCCGACTTCAACCCATTAGACCTTCGGAAGGAGAAGGTCAACTGCTCAGATAAACCATGCTCTTCTAGATGTTTGTAGAAGATTCCGTGCATTGGTTTATCTTTGTGAAGTCTTAAAAGCAATTGGACTTCAGCAGTTTTAATCCGGGTTTTTAATTGTGCGGGAGCAAGTTCCGTAACGGACTGCTGACACCTCCGCGTGAAGTCGAGCGTGAGACTAAGTTCTTCGGCTGCCCGTGTTGCTGCTTTAAAAAGGAAGGCTCCTTTACCCGCAATCTCGTGCTCTCGCACAAAGCGGATCAGGGGATCGGTGCTCGTCGTAACATAGCAGGCAGTGGCCAGTACTACTCTGTTGTGCAGATGCTCCAAACTCAATAGTCCACGCCCTCCCAGGTGTCGCGGGAGGTATATTCGCGGGACAGAGGATCTAGGATGTAGACTTCCCTCCATATTCATCCTTTTGCGGGTCTTTATGTCGATTTGTCGCAGCTCTTCCACGTTCCAGTGGATAGCACCAAAGCTGTATAGCAACAATGGGACCGCAAGCATGTTTGTGGCAGCGACTTTGTTTTTGCCGGACAGTTCTGACGACCAGATCTGCCGGAGTCGGTGCAAATACTTGCGGCGGAGACACTCTTTGACCAATTCTGCCTCTTGGATGTGACGCTGCGCCACTCCAAGGTAGGTATAGGTATCTCCGGCATGCAGTTGTCGCAAGATGCTCCCATCAACGAGCTGCTCCTCATCTTCACTATCTCCGCAACGTCCTCTTTTGAGATGAACCATGGCACATTTGTCTATCCCGAACTCCATACCAATAGCTTGACTGTAATCCTGCACTACCCTAAGCGACTGCTCTAAATCGCGTTGTCCGGAGGCATAGAGTTTCAGGTCATCCATGTAAAATAAGTGGGTGACCTTGTGCCTCCGGTAATTGGGCTTGCCACAGCTGTATCCCTTAGTATTTTTCAGCGCTATGGACAAAGGCAGTAGCGAGATGCAAAAGAGCAAGGGACTCAAGGAGTCTCCTTGGAAGACCCCTCTTTTAAATGATACCAACTCTGTTCGAACCCTGGTTTCACCCGATGTTATAGTGAACTGAGTCTTCCAGAGCGGCATCAGTTGTTTGATGCATCCCACTATTTGATCATCTACCGAAAGACATTCCAACAGCCGCACAATCAGTTCATGAGACGTAGTGTCGAATGCCTTCCGATAGTCGATCCAGGCCATAGAAAGGTTTCGCAGGTAATGCACGGAGTCCTGTGTGACACAGCGGTCAATCAACAGGTTATCCCTGCAGCCAGCTACTCCTTTCTTAGACCCTCTTTGTTCATATACGCTGAGAAATACGGGATTTACAGCTTGAAGGATACGCATGTACAAGATTCTGGTGAAGAGCTTGTAACATGCGTTCAGACATGTTATTGGCCTGTAGTTTTTAGGATCAGACAAATCTCCGGTCTTCGGGAGAAGCACGGTTCGACCCTCGACAAACCAAGCCGGAATTGGCTGCTCCTGATTTAGCCACGAGTTAAAAACTCTAGCTAAATGCCGGTGGCAACTGGGAAACTTTTTCAACCAGTAGGAGTTTATGCCATCCGGGCCAGGAGCTGCGAAATTCTTTGCGCCTCGTAAGGCACCAAGAATTTCTTCCGTGTTTATCGGGTGACGCAGTACATTCAGGTTTGGAGTCCTCCTACAAACGGACTCGAACTGCGCCAAGGCCGGAGTGTCTGCTTGGAGAGGTTTGGGGTGTTCGTAAATGCCCCTCCAGAAAGTCTCCACGCGATCAGCAGTTGGCGGCTGCTCTATGACTGGTGGTCGCTGTTGGAAGAGACGAGCAGGCTTTTCGGAAAATAATCTGTTTTCCTCCAAACCTCTCGCCCGCGTCACCAGTGATCGTTTAGCAGCGATTAGCGTCCGTATCCTGTCAAGACAATGCTGCTTGACAACAACCAGTACCGCTTGACTGAGCGTGTGATGGTCGCGCCTTAGCTCTCGGGCTATCTGGCGCACGCGGCGCGTAAAAGGCCTACCGGCCGCTCTATATTCCATCACACACTGGATACGGGATGCTTCTTGGCGAGCCAACTGGATTTTCGCTTCCATCTGGCGCACCCGCCTCTGTGCTCTCTCGACAGGAGAGTCTCTCACTCTCCCCTGTCCAGCCAGCCTCAGAGCCGCAGCGTAAATTTCGCAGTTGATGCTCCAAATGTCAGAGACCTCCGATAGACGTTCACTCAACGCCTCATCCTCTCTCTTTAAATCTGCCAGCTTGAAGGACCTCTTGTTGTTATGCAAGGCCCTTCGGTCACTGAAATCTCCAGGTGAGACGGCTTCGTCGATTTCCCTCTCAGCGGGCCTCATCGGCGACCTTCCAGCCTGGTTAACAGGCCTTTCAGTCGCCGGAGGGGCAGGCTGAGCTGGAGCACGAACGTATCCCTGCCCCCGAAGGTAAAATACCTGGTTCCGCAAGCTCTGGGAGGTAATTGTGCTATGCTCTGGATGCATTTCACACCACCTCCCATGCATGCGGGACATGTATCCCCTACGGCGCGGGCTACTGCTCTCGTAGCAGCTCAGCAGGTCATCCTTCAGTTCCGTCGTCCACCTAAAACGGTCCATGTCGATGCGTGTGTCGTCGTCAGGGCGATCCGAGGCACCGCCACCTTGCCCAGAGCCGGCTTCCGATACCGGCCTGGTGTGGGTGCTCTTCTTCTGGGGCGGTCGAACCAGAAGGTAGGGCCCGTCCGGTGGTTAGCCTTAGGGCCCCCAGCCGACATTTCGGAGGCAGCCGACCACATTGCCTCCTAGGGATGACCTGTACAGGTTGCCGGCCGGCTTTCATCCCTGGCTTGGGTTATCCCCACAGTGTCGCCACGCACCGAATAGCCGTTTGATGTTGGTCGGCTTCCTGGGGGCGCATTTTATACCTACTGCCAGGTGCTATCAGCCGCCCCTAACCTGGGGTCAGACGCTGTCGGGAAGCCGTCCTTAACATAGGTGCAGCCGCTTCCTCACTATGGTGGTTCATACGCCTGCTTTCACAGCCGGTGACCACCATAGGCCCTTTTAAGGCAAGGACTACCAATCTTTTAGTCGCCTTTTACGACAGGCAGATTAAACCCTGGGAACATTCTAAACCCGGACCCAGACGGGATATATATATATATATATATAAGACAAAACAAAAACAAAAAGGGTGCAACCCGGGCTCCGACACACCGGGCTGCTGTTCCATTTCCCAGCGACTACTCCTCACACCGTGAGGTGAGCAATCACTGGGTCCGCGAATCGTGCGTCCTAAGCAGACGAAGGGACCCATGGATGACTGCCTTCTGCATTCTGGCGGCTAAGATGTGCGCCGCCGCACGGCACACCGGCATTTTGCGCAGTGCAGAGAGCAGCGTATCCCTCATACCACCTAGGGATCCAATGACCATTACTAGCAGACTCACAGTGTAGTCCGGCCAGAGCCTGCGAAGTTGTCCGAGGAGCTCCTGATACTTGGTCCGCTTTTCCTCCTCCTTAGAGACGATGTTCCCCTCGGCAGGCGCCGAGAACTCGATAACGAACATCGTCTTTTGTTGGTAGTCGAGGAGGACTATGTCGGGCTTATTTGCATGTATAAGCTCGAGCGTGGAGAATGAGTAGTTCCAGTAAATTCGGCACCTCTCGTTCTCCACAACGGACTCAATGTCCCCTGGAGCATACGGCAGCACCGGTGTCTCATCTATACCGTATGAGTGCCTTAAATGGTAGTATAGCACTCGTAGAGCCGCGTTGTGCCGATAGACGTAGGCTGTGCCAGCGTACACCTTACACGCCGACAAGAGGTGCGTAAGGGTCTCTGGCGCCTGCAGGCAGGCTCTACAGCGGATATCGGGCACATCCATACCCATAATCCGGCTACGGTATACTAAGGTGTTGAAGACGCCGTCTTGGCAAGCCATTATAGAGCTCTCAGTCTCCGACTTCAACCCATTAGACCTTAGGAAGGAGAAGGTCAACTGCTCAGATAAACCATGCTCTTCTAGATGTTTGTAGAAGATTCCGTGCATTGGTTTATCTTTGTGAAGTCTTAAAAGCAATTGGACTTCAGCAGTTTTAATCCGGGTTTTTAATTGTGCGGGAGCAAGTTCCGTAACGGACTGCTGACACCTCCGCGTGAAGTCGAGCGTGAGACTAAGTTCTTCGGCTGCCCGTGTTGCTGCTCTAAAAAGGAAGGCTCCTTTACCCGCAATCTCGTGCTCTCGCACAAAGCGGATCAGGGGATCGGTGCTCGTCGTAACATAGCAGGCAGTGGCCAGTACTACTCTGTTGTGCAGACGCTCCAAACTCAATAGTCCACGCCCTCCCAGGTGTCGCGGGAGGTATATTCGCGGGACAGAGGATCTAGGATGTAGACTTCCCTCCATATTCATCCTTTTGCGGGTCTTTATGTCGATTTGTCGCAGCTCTTCCACTTTCCAGTGGATAGCACCAAAGCTGTATAACAACAATGGGACCGCAAGCATGTTTGTGGCAGCGACTTTGTTTTTGCCGGACAGTTCTGACGACCAGATCTGCCGGAGTCGGTGCAAATACTTGCGGCGGAGACACTCTTTGACCAATTCTGCCTCTTGGATGTGACGCTGCGCCACTCCAAGGTAGGTATAAGTATCTCCGGCATGCAGTTGTCGCAAGATGCTCCCATCAACGAGCTGCTCCTCATCTTCACTATCTCCGCAACGTCCTCTTTTGAGATGAACCATGGCACATTTGTCTATCCCGAACTCCATACCAATAGCTTGACTGTAATCCTGCACTACCCTCAGCGACTGCTCTAAATCGCGTTGTCCGGAGGCATAGAGTTTCAGGTCATCCATGTAAAATAAGTGGGTGACCTTGTGCCTCCGGTAATTGGGCTTGCCACAGCTGTATCCCTTAGTATTTTTCAGCGCTATGGACAAAGGCAGTAGCGAGATGCAGAAGAGCAAGGGACTCAAGGAGTCTCCTTGGAAGACCCCTCTTTTAAATGATACCAACTCTGTCCGAACCCTGGTTTCACCCGATGTTATAGTGAACCGAGTCTTCCAGAGCGGCATCAGTTGTTTGATGCATCCCACTATTTGATCATCTACCGAAAGACATTCCAACAGCCGCACAATCAGTTCATGAGACGTAGTGTCGAATGCCTTCCGATAGTCGATCCAGGCCATAGAAAGGTTTCGCAGGTACTGCACGGAGTCCTGTGTGACACAGCGGTCAATCAACAGGTTATCCCTGCAGCCAGCTACTCCTTTCTTAGACCCTCTTTGTTCATATACGCTGAGAAATACGGGATTTACAGCTTGAAGGATACGCATGTACAAGATTCTGGTGAAGAGCTTGTAACATGCGTTCAGACATGTTATTGGCCTGTAGTTTTTAGGATCAGACAAATCTCCGGTCTTCGGGAGAAGCACGGTTCGACCCTCGACAAACCAAGCCGGAATTGGCTGCTCCTGATTTAGCCACGAGTTAAAAACTCTAGCTAAATGCCGGTGGCAACTGGGAAACTTTTTCAACCAGTAGGTGTTTATGCCATCCGGGCCAGGAGCTGCGAAATTCTTTGCGCCTCGTAAGGCACCAAGAATTTCTTCCGTGTTTATCGGGTGACGCAGTACATTCAAGTTTGGAGTCCTCCTACAAACGGACTCGAACTGCGCCAAGGCCGGAGTGTCTGCTTGGAGAGGTTTGGGCTGTTCGTAAATGCCCCTCCAGAAAGTCTCCACGCGAACAGCAGTTGGCGGCTGCTCTATAACTGGTGGTCGCTGTTGGAAGAGACGAGCAGGCTTTTCGGAAAACATTCTGTTTTCCTCCAAACCTCTCGCCCGCGTCACCAGTGATCGTTTAGCAGCGATTAGCGTCCGTATCCTGTCAAGACAATGCTGCTTGACAACAACCAGTACCGCTTGACTGAGCGTGTGATGGTCGCGCCTTAGCTCTCGGGCTATCTGGCGCACGCGGCGCGTAAAAGGCCTACCGGCCGCTCTATATTCCATCACACACTGGATACGGGATGCTTCTTGGCGAGCCAACTGGATTTTCGCTTCCATCTGGCGCACCCGCCTCTGTGCTCTCTCGACAGGAGAGTCTCTCACTCTCCCCTGTCCAGCCAGCCTCAGAGCCGCAGCGTAAATTTCGCAATTGATGCTCCAAATGTCAGAGACCTCCGATAGACGTTCACTCAGCGCCTCATCCTCTCTCTTTAAATCTGCCAGCTTGAAGGACCTCTTGTTGTTATGCAAGGCCCTTCGGTCACTGAAATCTCCATGTGAGACGGCTTCGTCGATTTCCCTCTCAGCGGGCCTCATCGGCGACCTTTCAGCCTGGTTAACAGGCCTTTCAGTCGCCGGAGGGGCAGGCTGAGCTGGAGCACGAACGTATCCCTGCCCCCGAAGGTAAAATACCTGGTTCCGCAAGCTCTGGGAGGTAATTGTGCTATGCTCTGGATGCATTTCACACCACCTCCCATGCATGCGGGCCATGTATCCCCTACGGCGCGGGCTACTGCTCTCGTAGCAGCTCAGCAGGTCATCCTTCAGTTCCGTCGTCCACCTAAAACAGTCCATGTCGTTGCGTGTGTCGTCGTCAGGGCGATCCGAGGCACCGCCACCTTGCCCAGAGCCGGCTTCCGATACCGGCCTGGTGTGGGTGCTCTTCTTCTGGGGCGGTCGAACCAGAAGGTAGGGCCCGTCCGGTGGTTAGCCTTAGGGCCCCCAGCCGACATTTCAGAGGCAGCCGACCACATTGCCTCCTAGGGATGACCTGTACAGGTTGCCGGCCGGCTTTCATCCCTGGCTTGGGTTATCCCCGCAGTGTCGCCACGCACCGAATAGCCGTTTGATGTTGGTCGGCTTCCTGGGGGCGCATTTTATACCTACTGCCAGGTTTGCTATCAGCCGCCCCTAACCTGGGGTCAGACGCTGTCGGGAAGCCGTCCTTAACATAGGTGCAGCCGCTTCCTCACTATGGTGGTTCATACGCCTGCTTTCACAACCGGTGACCACCATAGGCCCTTTTAAGGCAAGGACTACCAATCTTTTAGTCGCCTCTTACGACAGGCAGATTAAACCCTGGGAACATTCTAAACCCGGACCCAGACGGGTAATATATATATATATATATATATATATATATATATAAACAAAACAAAAACAAAAAAGGTGCAACCCGGGCTCCGACACACCGGGCTGCTGTTCCATTCCCCAGCGACTACTCCTCACACCGTGAGGTGAGCAATCACTGGGTCCGCGTATCGTGCGTCCTAAGCAGACGAAGGGACCCATGGATGACTGCCTTCTGCATTCTGGCGGCTAAGATGTGCGCCGCCGCACGGCACACCGGCATTTTGCGCAGTGCAGAGAGCAGCGTATCCCTCATACCACCTAGGGATCCAATGACCATTACTAGCAGACTCACAGTGTAGTCCGGCCAGAGCCTGCGAAGTTGTCCGAGGAGCTCCTGATACTTGGTCCGCTTTTCCTCCTCCTTAGAGACGATGTTCCCCTCGGCGGGTGCCGAGAACTCGATAACGAACATCGTCTTTTGTTGGTAGTCGAGGAGGACTATGTCGGGCTTATTTGCATGTATAAGCTCGAGCGTGGAGAATGAGTAGTTCCAGTAAATTCGGCACCTCTCGTTCTCCACAACGGACTCAATGTCCCCTGGAGCGTATGGCAGCACCGGTGTCTCATCTATACCGTATGAGTGCCTTAAATGGTAGTATAGCACTCGTAGAGCCGCGTTGTGCCGATAGACGTAGGCTGTGCCAGCGTACACCTTACACGCCGACAAGAGGTGCGTAAGGGTCTCTGGCGCCTGCAGGCAGGCTCTACAGCGGATATCGGGCACATCCATACCCATAATCCGGCTACGGTATACTAAGGTGTTGAAGACACCGTCTTGGCAAGCCATTATAGAGCTCTCAGTCTCCGACTTCAACCCATTAGACCTTAGGAAGGAGAAGGTCAACTGCTCAGATAAACCATGCTCTTCTAGATGTTTGTAGAAGATTCCGTGCATTGGTTTATCTTTGTGAAGTCTTAAAAGCAATTGGACTTCAGCAGTTTTAATCCGGGTTTTTAATTGTGCGGGAGCAAGTTCCGTAACGGACTGCTGACACCTCCGCGTGAAGTCGAGCGTGAGACTAAGTTCTTCGGCTGCCCGTGTTGCTGCTTTAAAAAGGAAGGCTCCTTTACCCGCAATCTCGTGCTCTCGCACAAAGCGGATCAGGGGATCGGTGCTCGTCGTAACATAGCAGGCAGTGGCCAGTACTACTCTGTTGTGCAGATGCTCCAAACTCAATAGTCCACGCCCTCCCAGGTGTCGCGGGAGGTATATTCGCGGGACAGAGGATCTAGGATGTAGACTTCCCTCCATATTCATCCTTTTGCGGGTCTTTATGTCGATTTGTCGCAGCTCTTCCACGTTCCAGTGGACAGCACCAAAGCTGTATAGCAACAGTGGGATCGCAAGCATGTTTGTGGCAGCGACTTTGTTTTTGCCGGACAGTTCTGACGACCAGATCTGCCGGAGTCGGTGCAAATACTTGCGGCGGAGACACTCTTTGACCAATTCTGCCTCTTGGATGTGACGCTGCGCCACTCCAAGGTAGGTATAGGTATCTCCGGCATGCAGTTGTCGCAAGATGCTCCCATCAACGAGCTGCTCCTCATCTTCACTATCTCCGCAACGTCCTCTTTTGAGATGAACCATGGCACATTTGTCTATCCCGAACTCCATACCAATAGCTTGACTGTAATCCTGCACTACCCTCAGCGACTGCTCTAAATCGCGTTGTCCGGAGGCATAGAGTTTCAGGTCATCCATGTAAAATAAGTGGGTGACCTTGTGCCTCCGGTAATTGGGTTTGCCACAGCTGTATCCCTTAGTATTTTTCAGCGCTATGGACAAAGGCAGTAGCGAGATGCAAAAGAGCAAGGGACTCAAGGAGTCTCCTTGGAAGACCCCTCTTTTAAATGATACCAACTCTGTTCGAACCCTGGTTTCACCCGATGTTATAGTGAACCGAGTCTTCCAGAGCGGCATCAGTTGTTTGATGCATCCCACTATTTGATCATCTACCGAAAGACATTCCAACAGCCGCACAATCAGTTCATGAGACGTAGTGTCGAATGCCTTCCGATAGTCGATCCAGGCCATAGAAAGGTTTCGCAGGTAATGCACGGAGTCCTGTGTGACACAGCGGTCAATCAACAGGTTATCCCTGCAGCCAGCTACTCCTTTCTTAGACCCTCTTTGTTCATATACGCTGAGAAATACGGGATTTACAGCTTGAAGGATACGCATGTACAAGATTCTGGTGAAGAGCTTGTAACATGCGTTCAGACATGTTATTGGCCTGTAGTTTTTAGGATCAGACAAATCTCCGGTCTTCGGGAGAAGCACGGTTCGACCCTCGACAAACCAAGCCGGAATTGGCTGCTCCTGATTTAGCCACGAGTTAAAAACTCTAGCTAAATGCCGGTGGCAACTGGGAAACTTTTTCAACCAGTAGGTGTTTATGCCATCCGGGCCAGGAGCTGCGAAATTCTTTGCGCCTCGTAAGGCACCAAGAATTTCTTCCGTGTTTATCGGGTGACGCAGTACATTCAGGTTTGGAGTCCTCCTACAAACGGACTCGAACTGCGCCAAGGCCGGAGTGTCTGCTTGGAGAGGTTTGGGGTGTTCGTAAATGCCCCTCCAGAAAGTCTCCACGCGATCAGCAGTTGGCGGCTGCTCTATGACTGGTGGTCGCTGTTGGAAGAGACGAGCAGGCTTTTCGGAAAACAATCTGTTTTCCTCCAAACCTCTCGCCCGCGTCACCAGTGATCGTTTAGCAGCGATTAGCGTCCGTATCCTGTCAAGACAATGCTGCTTGACAACAACCAGTACCGCTTGACTGAGCGTGTGATGGTCGCGCCTTAGCTCTCGGGCTATCTGGCGCACGCGGCGCGTAAAAGGCCTACCGGCCGCTCTATATTCCATCACACACTGGATACGGGATGCTTCTTGGCGAGCCAACTGGATTTTCGCTTCCATCTGGCGCACCCGCCTCTGTGCTCTCTCGACAGGAGAGTCTCTCACTCTCCCCTGTCCAGCCAGCCTCAGAGCCGCAGCGTAAATTTCGCAATTGATGCTCCAAATGTCAGAGACCTCCGATAGACGTTCACTCAGCGCCTCATCCTCTCTCTTTAAATCTGCCAGCTTGAAGGACCTCTTGTTGTTATGCAAGGCCCTTCGGTCACTGAAATCTCCATGTGAGACGGCTTCGTCGATTTCCCTCTCAGCGGGCCTCATCGGCGACCTTTCAGCCTGGTTAACAGGCCTTTCAGTCGCCGGAGGGGCAGGCTGAGCTGGAGCACGAACGTATCCCTGCCCCCGAAGGTAAAATACCTGGTTCCGCAAGCTCTGGGAGGTAATTGTGCTATGCTCTGGATGCATTTCACACCACCTCCCATGCATGCGGGCCATGTATCCCCTACGGCGCGGGCTACTGCTCTCGTAGCAGCTCAGCAGGTCATCCTTCAGTTCCGTCGTCCACCTAAAACAGTCCATGTCGTTGCGTGTGTCGTCGTCAGGGCGATCCGAGGCACCGCCACCTTGCCCAGAGCCGGCTTCCGATACCGGCCTGGTGTGGGTGCTCTTCTTCTGGGGCGGTCGAACCAGAAGGTAGGGCCCGTCCGGTGGTTAGCCTTAGGGCCCCCAGCCGACATTTCAGAGGCAGCCGACCACATTGCCTCCTAGGGATGACCTGTACAGGTTGCCGGCCGGCTTTCATCCCTGGCTTGGGTTATCCCCGCAGTGTCGCCACGCACCGAATAGCCGTTTGATGTTGGTCGGCTTCCTGGGGGCGCATTTTATACCTACTGCCAGGTTTGCTATCAGCCGCCCCTAACCTGGGGTCAGACGCTGTCGGGAAGCCGTCCTTAACATAGGTGCAGCCGCTTCCTCACTATGGTGGTTCATACGCCTGCTTTCACAACCGGTGACCACCATAGGCCCTTTTAAGGCAAGGACTACCAATCTTTTAGTCGCCTCTTACGACAGGCAGATTAAACCCTGGGAACATTCTAAACCCGGACCCAGACGGGTAATATATATATATATATATATATATATATATAAACAAAACAAAAACAAAAAAGGTGCAACCCGGGCTCCGACACACCGGGCTGCTGTTCCATTCCCCAGCGACTACTCCTCACACCGTGAGGTGAGCAATCACTGGGTCCGCGTATCGTGCGTCCTAAGCAGACGAAGGGACCCATGGATGACTGCCTTCTGCATTCTGGCGGCTAAGATGTGCGCCGCCGCACGGCACACCGGCATTTTGCGCAGTGCAGAGAGCAGCGTATCCCTCATACCACCTAGGGATCCAATGACCATTACTAGCAGACTCACAGTGTAGTCCGGCCAGAGCCTGCGAAGTTGTCCGAGGAGCTCCTGATACTTGGTCCTATATATATATATTACCCGTCTGGGTCCGGGTTTAGAATGTTCCCAGGGTTTAATCTGCCTGTCGTAAGAGGCGACTAAAAGATTGGTAGTCCTTGCCTTAAAAGGGCCTATGGTGGTCACCGGTTGTGAAAGCAGGCGTATGAACCACCATAGTGAGGAAGCGGCTGCACCTATGTTAAGGACGGCTTCCCGACAGCGTCTGACCCCAGGTTAGGGGCGGCTGATAGCAAACCTGGCAGTAGGTATAAAATGCGCCCCCAGGAAGCCGACCAACATCAAACGGCTATTCGGTGCGTGGCGACACTGCGGGGATAACCCAAGCCAGGGATGAAAGCCGGCCGGCAACCTGTACAGGTCATCCCTAGGAGGCAATGTGGTCGGCTGCCTCTGAAATGTCGGCTGGGGGCCCTAAGGCTAACCACCGGACGGGCCCTACCTTCTGGTTCGACCGCCCCAGAAGAAGAGCACCCACACCAGGCCGGTATCGGAAGCCGGCTCTGGGCAAGGTGGCGGTGCCTCGGATCGCCCTGACGACGACACACGCAACGACATGGACTGTTTTAGGTGGACGACGGAACTGAAGGATGACCTGCTGAGCTGCTACGAGAGCAGTAGCCCGCGCCGTAGGGGATACATGGCCCGCATGCATGGGAGGTGGTGTGAAATGCATCCAGAGCATAGCACAATTACCTCCCAGAGCTTGCGGAACCAGGTATTTTACCTTCGGGGGCAGGGATACGTTCGTGCTCCAGCTCAGCCTGCCCCTCCGGCGACTGAAAGGCCTGTTAACCAGGCTGAAAGGTCGCCGATGAGGCCCGCTGAGAGGGAAATCGACGAAGCCGTCTCACATGGAGATTTCAGTGACCGAAGGGCCTTGCATAACAACAAGAGGTCCTTCAAGCTGGCAGATTTAAAGAGAGAGGATGAGGCGCTGAGTGAACGTCTATCGGAGGTCTCTGACATTTGGAGCATCAATTGCGAAATTTACGCTGCGGCTCTGAGGCTGGCTGGACAGGGGAGAGTGAGAGACTCTCCTGTCGAGAGAGCACAGAGGCGGGTGCGCCAGATGGAAGCGAAAATCCAGTTGGCTCGCCAAGAAGCATCCCGTATCCAGTGTGTGATGGAATATAGAGCGGCCGGTAGGCCTTTTACGCGCCGCGTGCGCCAGATAGCCCGAGAGCTAAGGCGCGACCATCACACGCTCAGTCAAGCGGTACTGGTTGTTGTCAAGCAGCATTGTCTTGACAGGATACGGACGCTAATCGCTGCTAAACGATCACTGGTGACGCGGGCGAGAGGTTTGGAGGAAAACAGAATGTTTTCCGAAAAGCCTGCTCGTCTCTTCCAACAGCGACCACCAGTTATAGGGCAGCCGCCAACTGCTGATCGCGTGGAGACTTTCTGGAGGGGCATTTACGAACAGCCCAAACCTCTCCAAGCAGACACTCCGGCCTTGGCGCAGTTCGAGTCCGTTTGTAGGAGGACTCCAAACTTGAATGTACTGCGTCACCCGATAAACACGGAAGAAATTCTTGGTGCCTTACGAGGCGCAAAGAATTTCGCAGCTCCTGGCCCGGATGGCATAAACACCTACTGGTTGAAAAAGTTTCCCAGTTGCCACCGGCATTTAGCTAGAGTTTTTAACTCGTGGCTAAATCAGGAGCAGCCAATTCCGGCTTGGTTTGTCGAGGGTCGAACCGTGCTTCTCCCGAAGACCGGAGATTTGTCTGATCCTAAAAACTACAGGCCAATAACATGTCTGAACGCATGTTACAAGCTCTTCACCAGAATCTTGTACATGCGTATCCTTCAAGCTGTAAATCCCGTATTTCTCAGCGTATATGAACAAAGAGGGTCTAAGAAAGGAGTAGCTGGCTGCAGGGATAACCTGTTGATTGACCGCTGTGTCACACAGGACTCCGTGCAGTACCTGCGAAACCTTTCTATGGCCTGGATCGACTATCGGAAGGCATTCGACACTACGTCTCATGAACTGATTGTGCGGCTGTTGGAATGTCTTTCGGTAGATGATCAAATAGTGGGATGCATCAAACAACTGATGCCGCTCTGGAAGACTCGGTTCACTATAACATCGGGTGAAACCAGGGTTCGGACAGAGTTGGTATCATTTAAAAGAGGGGTCTTCCAAGGAGACTCCTTGAGTCCCTTGCTCTTCTGCATCTCGCTACTGCCTTTGTCCATAGCGCTGAAAAATACTAAGGGATACAGCTGTGGCAAGCCCAATTACCGGAGGCACAAGGTCACCCACTTATTTTACATGGATGACCTGAAACTCTATGCCTCCGGACAACGCGATTTAGAGCAGTCGCTGAGGGTAGTGCAGGATTACAGTCAAGCTATTGGTATGGAGTTCGGGATAGACAAATGTGCCATGGTTCATCTCAAAAGAGGACGTTGCGGAGATAGTGAAGATGAGGAGCAGCTCGTTGATGGGAGCATCTTGCGACAACTGCATGCCGGAGATACCTATACCTACCTTGGAGTGGCGCAGCGTCACATCCAAGAGGCAGAATTGGTCAAAGAGTGTCTCCGCCGCAAGTATTTGCACCGACTCCGGCAGATCTGGTCGTCAGAACTGTCCGGCAAAAACAAAGTCGCTGCCACAAACATGCTTGCGGTCCCATTGTTGTTATACAGCTTTGGTGCTATCCACTGGAAAGTGGAAGAGCTGCGACAAATCGACATAAAGACCCGCAAAAGGATGAATATGGAGGGAAGTCTACATCCTAGATCCTCTGTCCCGCGAATATACCTCCCGCGACACCTGGGAGGGCGTGGACTATTGAGTTTGGAGCGTCTGCACAACAGAGTAGTACTGGCCACTGCCTGCTATGTTACGACGAGCACCGATCCCCTGATCCGCTTTGTGCGAGAGCACGAGATTGCGGGTAAAGGAGCCTTCCTTTTTAGAGCAGCAACACGGGCAGCCGAAGAACTTAGTCTCACGCTCGACTTCACGCGG
This sequence comes from Callosobruchus maculatus, assembly GCA_951848785.1. Lineage (NCBI taxonomy): Eukaryota > Metazoa > Arthropoda > Insecta > Coleoptera > Chrysomelidae > Callosobruchus > Callosobruchus maculatus. Next base: position 8,848,012 of record CATOUR010000100.1, read on the forward strand.
AGGTGTCAGCAGTCCGTTACGGAACTTGCTCCCGCACAATTAAAAACCCGGATTAAAACTGCTGAAGTCCAATTGCTTTTAAGACTTCACAAAGATAAACCAATGCACGGAATCTTCTACAAACATCTAGAAGAGCATGGTTTATCTGAGCAGTTGACCTTCTCCTTCCTAAGGTCTAATGGGTTGAAGTCGGAGACTGAGAGCTCTATAATGGCTTGCCAAGACGGTGTCTTCAACACCTTAGTATACCGTAGCCGGATTATGGGTATGGATGTGCCCGATATCCGCTGTAGAGCCTGCCTGCAGGCGCCAGAGACCCTTACGCACCTCTTGTCGGCGTGTAAGGTGTACGCTGGCACAGCCTACGTCTATCGGCACAACGCGGCTCTACGAGTGCTATACTACCACTTAAGGCACTCATACGGTATAGATGAGACACCGGTGCTGCCGTATGCTCCAGGGGACATTGAGTCCGTTGTGGAGAACGAGAGGTGCCGAATTTACTGGAACTACTCATTCTCCACGCTCGAGCTTATACATGCAAATAAGCCCGACATAGTCCTCCTCGACTACCAACAAAAGACGATGTTCGTTATCGAGTTCTCGGCGCCTGCCGAGGGGAACATCGTCTCTAAGGAGGAGGAAAAGCGGACCAAGTATCAGGAGCTCCTCGGACAACTTCGCAGGCTCTGGCCGGACTACACTGTGAGTCTGCTAGTAATGGTCATTGGATCCCTAGGTGGTATGAGGGATACGCTGCTCTCTGCACTGCGCAAAATGCCGGTGTGCCGTGCGGCGGCGCACATCTTAGCCGCCAGAATGCAGAAGGCAGTCATCCAGGGGTCCCTTCGTCTGCTTAGGACGCACGATTCGCGGACCCAGTGATTGCTCACCTCACGGTGTGAGGAGTAGTCGCTGGGAAATGGAACAGCAGCCCGGTGTGTCGGAGCCCGGGTTGCACCCTTTTTGTTTTTGTTTTGTCTTATATATATATATTGCATTTTATCGCTTCGGAGACTTCATATATGGTGAAGAAGAACGGAAATCAAACTTAGTGCCAACATTAACCCATGACCATATGAAAAGATGATCAATCAGTGCTGTGATCAACGGTGGTCCAAAAAGAGAGAGGAAGCAGAAAGCAATACAAATGGCAGCGACAAAAATATTGTAAATAACTTAAACTCTAATGTAACATTTCAACTTTAATGACGATACCTCATACAAGGTATTCATTACCTTCGAGGAGGCTATATTTGTGTCGATAAGGTACAAACAAATAAATAAATAAAAAGATGTTAAGTACAAAAAGAACTCACATGTGAACGCTTGACATAAGATGACACAAATGATGCTGAGTCGCACCGCACTGTCACAGCCTTCTAAGTTTTATAATCGCTGCGATATTCAATTTTTTGCTGATATCTACTGATACCAAAAATGATGATTTGCGCCTTAATGGTTCGCTTAAAGTCCTACATGATACTAGAATTCAGCAAGGAACCCAAATATGCAATAATATACAGGAGATACCTATTTAAAAAAAATGTAAGTTTGATATATGAATCACTCTATTATGTATAAACTCAAAAATTTAAGTGAAAATATTCTAACGCTATAGCCCTCCAGGATCCCTACCATAACAAAGTGACATATTTTTGAAATATGTTTTAGTAAGCCCACAATCTTCTTTCCATTCACTGTTGGCCCACTCTGTATGGTCGAATTGAGGACGCCGCCATTGCAGTAGAAATGCAAATCGGAATGAACGATTTTTTTACTCAGATTCACCTCAGAACGGTCGCACAAATAATAGTATACACCTCATGGGAAAGCCATCGTTGCCGCTAATATAGTTTGGATTAGTAGAATTAATTGAAAACGGATGGTTAAATGAAGTGAATATTGCAGCTATAATTCCTGTTAATGTTGGATCAGCCTGGTCCAGCAACATCCATGCTTTGTTGGCAAATATATATTTCCTGCATGCCAGATGCGAGTCTATATATCTAGGATAGCTTCCTAAAATCCATTCTAGTAGAGCTGAGTTAATGGTATTACCGTGCGAATGCAATCTGCAGTAAAACAATGCGAACTCCGCCCACCCAACCTCTCTTCAGCGATTTAATTTATACACTATCACCGTCTTACTTTCTGGATTGTATAAGGACCAAATTCCATGATCAAATTCCTTAATCAAAATCTAAAAACCAATATAAACGACCAAATCCATTATGGTATTTAAATCCACTGGCCACAAATATACGGAGGTCTACGTTAATACTGCAGGCTTATTGTATTATAACTTCTATTTTCTAGAGTATTCATTCCAGTATTGTAGATCTAGATATCTAGATGTACGGAGCTGAACGAATACCACTGGACTGTCCTGCTAAATTTGATAAATTAATGATTCGTGAAATCAGCTGTATTATACGAGGGTTGCTCTATACGCAGTAGCGTATAAAAAACCCGCGCTCTCTAGTGGCCAAGCGGATGCACCGTGGCGACCCGCCAAGGAAATCTATGCTGTGGTTCAGCGGTTTCCTTGGTTTGCCTTTACCTTCGGGTACTAGATGGCGCACCGGCAGAACCTTCTCTCACTTGCTACAATCAGCTGTATTATATTATTTATAATGCTTCTTTATGATGGCCTTCACGCCCTCTCATTGCATTGCATTACAGGCATTGATGCTATTTCTGCTGAAACGTTAAAATGCTTGGGTGACGACGGCATCTCTCTTTTACATAATATTTGTAAGAGTGTCTGGTCGTCCGGTGTTTGGCCAGATGAATGGTGCACATCAGTTTTTGTTCCACTTCATAAAAAGGGATCTCCAACAAATCCAGACAATTATCGCCTACTTTCGTTAATCTCTCATGCAAGTAAGGTTCTACTATATATATTTTACAATCTCGTTTGGAGGGTTTTATTGGCTGGCAAATTTCTCAGGCGCAGGCAGATTTCGTGAAAGGACGCGATACGCGTGAACAGATCTTAAACTTAAGACAAATAATTCAAAAGGCCAGAGAGCATTATTTTCCAGTTTTTATCTGCTTTGTGGATTACTCTAAGGCGTTTGATAACGTAAAGTGGCCTAAACTGTGGGAAATTCTCATCTCTATGGGAGTTCCTTATCACCTAGTGTTTCTCATACAGCAACTCTACGAGTCTAATTCGGCTCCTGTAAGAATTGACGGTAACCTGTCTAGTCAAACTGCAACCAGAAAAGGAGTTCTTCAGGGATGTGTATTATCTCCGACGTTGTTTAACATTTACTCTGAATTTGTGATGGGACAGGTATTAGAGAACTGGAACGGCGGTGTAACTATTGGCGGAAGCAAAATATCCAACTTAAGATTTGCTGACGATACAACCCTTATTGCAGCTTCTCAGGAAGAACTAGTAGCTCTACTAAACATCTTAGAACAACATAGTGCAGCGTATGGTCTTGGTATTAACTACAATAAGACCAAGGTTATTATCGTAGATAGAGAGCATGATCATCATCGATCATCGATCCTCGAGAAATAAAGTCAATAGGCCGTTGTGAAGTAGTTCAAAGTTTTGTATACATCGGTTCTTTGATCGACAATTCAGGTAGCTGTGAAAATGAGATTCAACGGCGCATTCAACAGGCACGTGTGGCCATGACAGAGCTTACTAAAATATGGCGTGACCATAACATCACTAAAGCTACAACAATGTCGCTGGTTCAGTCTCTTGTGTTCTCCAAATTTTTGTATGCCTCGGAAACTTGGACTGTTAAAAAGGCAGATCGAGCTCGCATAGATGCTTTTGAAATGTGGACATGGAGGAGAATGCTGAGAGTCCATCGAACTAACGTTTCCATGAGCTCGGTAATCCAAAGAGACTATCCTCCATTGTGTCGACGAGAATGCTTACATTCTTCGGACATACACACAGAAGCGATAATATCGAGAAACATGTAGTTCAGGGTCATGCCCCGAGTGGGCGGCGCCGTGGCCGTTCCCCTACACGCTGGGTGGATACGACGAAACAGTTGCTGGATATGAGTATCAAGAGCGCCACTAAGTCTGACAGTAAAACGCGAACGATGACGAGGTACAGTTCTCAAAACTATTGATAATATTCGCGTCGGCAATACTCTAGCTCCGACTTAATGCATTTTACGAGTTCACAACATGTCTGTTAAGACATTGTGACTATGATGATGAGTCTAACACAGTATATAGGTGTCAAAGATAAAAAAAATATTTCAGCAATAACCGGTCTTTGTGGTCGTGCTGGAATGCAGAATGCTAGCATGACAGCTCGTGCTCGTCTTTCAAGGGAGCAGAAGACTTTCCTTAGTAGTCAAACAGTACATAGTCTAAATAAGCCCATTTTTTTGAAGCACGCACGTGGTTTGCATCTTCAGTGGAAGATCGGAATGGGTTCTAGAAAAATCTCGATATATAATAATAATAATAATAATAATAATAATAATAATAAGCCGCGAGGGGTTGCTAGATCCCCTCAGTGGCGCCTCCCCAAGGTGGCGGATAGGGGAACGCCTCCCAGATATGGGTGGTACCGGGGAAATCAAATACCCGGGGCGGACCAAAACTAGCTCAGTGGAATAGCGTCTGCATCCAGAGGATCGGCTATTCCACAATTAATAGGACACGACGGATCTCCATGTGAGGAGCGGTACTCCGACAGCGTCTGTTCTTCATGTTAGAAGCGGCTGTTTTCATAAACCCCCAGGAAGCCGCCAACATCAACAGGCTATTCGGTGCGTGGCGACACCGAGGGGTATACCGAAGCCAAAGGATGCAAGTCGGTCGGCAACCTTCACAGGTCCATCCTCTGGAGGCAATTTGGACGGCTGCCTCCGGAAATGTCGGCTGCGGGCCCTAAGGCTAACCACCTGACGGGCCCTATCTTCGGGTTCGACCACCTCGAAGGAAAAGCACCCACACCGAGCCGGTTTCGGAAGCCGGCGTTGGGCAAGGTGGCGGTGCTTCGATTTGCCCTGATGACGACCCCCGCAATGACATGGACCGTTTTAGGTGGACGACGGAGCTCAAGGATGACCTGCTGAGCTGCTACGAGAGCAGTAGCCCGCGCCGTAGGGGATACATGTCCCGCATGTATGAGAGGTGGTGTGAAATGCACCCAGAGTATAGCACGCTTACCTCTCAGAATTTGCGAGATTATGTATCGTACCTCCGGAGGCAGGGATATGTTCGTGCTCCAGCTCAGCCTGCCCCTTCGGCGGACGGAAGGCCTGTTAACCAGGCTGAAAGTTCGCCGGTAAGGCCCGCTGAGAGGGAAATCGACCAAGTCGTCTCACCTGGGGATTTCAGAGACCGAAGGGCCTTGCATAACAACGGAAGGTCCTTGAAGCTGGCAGATTTAAAAAGAGAGGATGAGGTTGTTGGTGAACGTCTATCGGAAGCCTCTGACATTTGGAGCATCAATTGCGAAATTTACGCTGCGGCTCTGAGGCTAGCTAGACAGGGGAGAGTGAGAGACTCTCCTGTTGAGAGAGCACAGAGACGGGTGCGCCAAATGGAAGCGAAAATCCAGTTGGCTCGCCAGGAAGCATCCCGTATCGAGTGTGTGATGGAATATAGAGCGGCTGGGAAGCCATTTACGCGCCGAGTGCGTCAGATAGCCTACGGGTTGAGGCGCGACCATCATACACTCAGTCAAGCGGTACTGGTTGTTGTCAAGCAACACTGTCTTGACAGGATACGGATGCTAATCGCTGCTAAGCGATCGTTGGTGGCGCGGGCGAGAGGTCTGGAACAGAACAGAATGTTCTACGAAAGACCTTCTCGCCTTTTCCAACAGCCGCCTCCAGCCATAGAGCAGCCGCCAACTGCTGATCGCGTGGAGGCCTTTTGGAGGGACATTTACGAACAGCCCAAACCTCTCTCAGCAGACACTCCGGCCTTGGCGCAGTTCGAGTCCGTTTGTAGGAGGACTCCTAACTTGAATGTACTGCGTCACCCGATAAACACGGAAGAAATTCTTGACGCCTTACGAGGCGCAAAGAATTTCGCAGCTCCTGGCCCGGATGGCATAAACACCTACTGGTGGAAAAAATTCCCCAGTTGCCACCGGCATTTAGCTAGAGTTTTTAACTCGTGGCTAAATCAGGAGCAGCCAATTCCGGCTTGGTTTGTCGAGGGTCGAACCGTGCTTCTCCCGAAGACCGGAGATTTGTCTGATCCCAAAAACTACAGGCCAATAACATGTCTGAACGCATGTTACAAGCTCTTCACCAGAATCTTGTACATGCGTCTCCTTCAAGCTGTGAATCCTGTATTTCTCGACGTGTATGAACAGAGAGGGTCAAAGAAAGGAGTAGCTGGCTGCAAGGAGAACTTGTTGATTGACCGATGTGTCACGCAGGACTCCGTGCAGTACAAGCGAAACCTTTCTATGGCCTGGATTGACTATCGCAAGGCATTCGACAGCACGTCTCATGAGCTCATTGTGCGGCTGTTGGAATGCCTTTCGGTGGATAATCAGATAGTGGGATGCATCAAACAACTGATGCCACTCTGGAAGACCCGGTTCACTATAACATCAGGTGAAACTCGGGTTCAGACAGAGTTGGTGTCATTGAAAAGAGGTGTCTTCCAAGGAGACTCCTTGAGTCCCTTGCTCTTTTGCATCTCCCTTTTGCCTCTGTCCATAGCGCTGAGAAATACTAAAGGATACAGCTGTGGCACGCCCAATAACCGGAGGCACAAGGTTACCCATCTGTTTTATATGGATGACCTAAAACTTTATGCCTCCGGCCAACGCGAACTACAACAATCGCTGAGGGTGGTGCAGGAGTACAGTCATGCTATCGGAATGGAGTTCGGGACAGACAAATGTGCATTGGTTCATCTCAAGAAAGGACGAAGCGGAGATAGTGGAGATGAGGAACAGCTCGTTGATGGGAGCATCTTGCGACAACTGCATGCCGGAGATACTTATACCTACCTTGGAGTGGCGCAGCGTCATGTCCAAGAGGCAACATTGGTTAAAGAGTGTCTCCGCCGCAAGTATTTGCACCGACTCCGGCAGATCTGGTCGTCAGAACTGTCCGGCAAGAACAAAGTCGCTGCCACAAACATGCTTGCGGTCCCATTGTTATTATACACCTTTGGTGCTATACACTGGAAAGTGAACGAGCTGAAGGAAATCGACACGAAGACCCGCAAAAGGATGAATATGGAGAGAAGCCTGCATCCTAAGTCCTCTGTCCCGCGAATATACCTCCCGCGACACCTGGGAGGGCGTGGACTATTGAGTTTGGAGCGTCTGCACAACAGAGTAGTACTGGCCACTGCCTGCTATGTAACGAACAGCACCGATCCCCTGATCCGCTTCGTGCGAGAACACGAGAATGCGGGAAAAGGAGCCTTTCTTTTTAGCGCAGCGAAACGAGCAGCCGAGGAGCTCAGCCTCACACTCGACTTCAAGCGGAGGTGTCAGCAGTCCATTACGGAACTTGCTCCCGCAGAATTAAAAGCCCACATTAAAACTGCCGAAGTCGACTTCCTCTTAAGACTTCATAAAGATAAGCCAATGCATGGAATCTTCTACAAACATCTAGAAGAGCATAGCTTGTCTGAGCAGTTGACCTTCTCTTTCCTAAGGTCTAGTGGGTTGAAGTCGGAGACTGAGGGCTTTATAATGGCTTGCCAAGACGGTGTCTTCAACACCTTGGTATACCGTAGAAGGGTTATGGGTGTAGATGTACCCGACACCCATTGTAGAGCTTGCCGACAGGCGCCAGAGACGCTTATGCATCTCTTGTCGGCGTGTAAGACGTACGCTGGGACGGCTTACGTCCATCGGCACAACGCGGCTCTACGAGTGCTCTACTATCATTTAAGGCACTCATACGGTATCGATGAGACACCGGTGCTGCCATACGCTCCAGGGGATATAGAGTCCGTTGTGGAGAACGAGAGATGCCGGATTTACTGGAACTACTCGTTCCCCACGCTCGAGCTTGTACAGGCAAACAAGCCCGACATAGTCCTTCTCGACCACCAACAGAAGACGATGTTCGTTATTGAGTTTTCGGCGCCTGCCGAAGTGAACATCGTCTCTAAGGAGGAGGAAAAGCGGACCAAATATCAGGAGTTGCTCGGACAACTTCGCAGGCTCTGGCCAGACTACACTGTAAATCTGCTGGTTATGGTCATTGGATCCCTAGGTGGAATGAGGAATACGCTGCTCTCTGCACTGCGCAAAATACCGGTGTGCCGTGCGGCGGCGCACATCTTAGCCGCCAGAATGCAGAAGGCAGTCATCCTTGGGTCCCTTCGTCTACTTAGGGCGCACGATTCGCGGACCCAATGATTGCTCACCTCACGGTGTGAGGAGTAGTCGTTGGGTAATGGAACAACAGCTCGGTGTGTCGGAGCCCGGGCTGCACTTTTTTGTTTTAAACACATAATAATATTTATTTACTCGCAAAGTACATAAAAAACAAAATTGTAGTTGTTGTATATAAAATCAACCCGGGGCTACGTGAGTTTCTTACAAGTACCATGGAGACATGGCGAACCAGCATACATCTCAAAACCCAGGACGGCCTTATCAAGACGGATGAGCTTCACATAAGACGCGGCATCTTTCAGGGTGACTCTCTCAGTTCACTGTGGTTCTGTCTCTGTCTGAATCCGCTCTCCAACGCACTTAACAACACAAACTGCGGTTTCAACATTAGACACGACAGATTAAACCAACACAAAATCAATCATCTCCTCTACATGGATGATATAAAACTATATGCCGCCAATGAAGTACAACTGAAAGAGTTAATCAGAACAACAGAAGCTTGCTCGTCAGACGTCAGGATGGAATTCGGAATGAGTAAATGCAAGGTTCTCCACATCAACAAAGGCCAATGGAAGGACCACCCCCAGCAGGAAACAGTAGCTGGCCAAACACTAAACAACATGAACAAGGACGAAACTTACAAGTACCTGGGCTTCAATCAAAACGTTAAAATAGACCACACACAAGTCAAGGCACAACTAACCCAAGAGTTCAGAGATCGCCTTATTAAGCTACTAAAAACCAAATTGAATTCCAGAAACCTTACAAAAGCCATTAACACATTTGCGATACCAGTCCTCACATACTCCTTCGGCATCATCAAGTGGTCACACACTGATATAGAAAACATCCACATCCTCATACGGACGGAACTCACGAAACACCGAATGTCACATCCAAACGCATGCAAAGAAAGGCTCACCATAGACAGGAAACAAGGAGGCAGAGGGATTACAGATATACAGTCGCTTCGCACAAGACAGATAAAGACACTCAGACATTTCTTCCAAAACAAACAAACAAATTTACATCGAGCAATAGTAAAAGCAGACAAAAACTATACACCACTCAACCTATCATGTCCAGACCACGTCGCAGACACACACAATCCCACACAATCACAACAAGAAAAAATAAGCACCTGGTCGCAGAAACCACTCCATGGCAAACATAGATACCGTATTACGCAAGACCACATAAATGAAAAACAGTCATACACCTGGCTGCAGGATGGCCAGCTCTTTCCAGAAACTGAGGGGTTTATGCTTGCTATCCAGGACCAAGTTATTGCGACGAGAAACTACAAGAAATACGTAATTAAAGATCCATCCATAACAAACGATAACTGCAGAAAATGTCAACAACAAAAGGAAACAGTAGACCACATAACAAGCGCATGCAAAACTCTCGCTGGAACTGAGTACACGGCTAGACATAACTCAGCAGCCAAAATCATACATCAAGCATTAGCCACAAAAAACAAACTAATCGAAAACTCCGATCCATATTACAAGTATACACCAACATCAGTACTCGAAAACGATCACTACAAACTATACTGGGATGTTGAAATACACACAGATAAAACCATCAATGCAAACAGACCAGATATAGTATTTCAGATAAAGGCAGACAAAGTTACCTACTTAATAGATATTGCTATTCCCAATGATGTGAATGTTCAAAACACCTACGCTGGGAAAATATCTAAATACACTGACCTTGCCATAGAAGTGAAGCGAATTTGGAAACAAGATAAAGTTATTATTGTCCCCTTCATTATGTCGGTCTCAGGCCTCACACCGAACACATTTACACAACACCTACAGCAGTTAGGCCTGGACGAAAGTTTACATAAAATATTCCAAAAGTCTGTAATCCTTAAGACCTGTAATATAGTACGATCTTTCCTAAATTCAGATCAGTAATAGTTCAGGTGTTGACTTGGCCTAGCCCGTCAACATTTGTCGTCACCGCAGTCATGCGAGAGAAGCTTGAAAAAACACAATAATAATAATATTTATTTACTCGCAAAGTACATAAAAAACAAAATTGTTGAAAAAAATGAGTAAATAAATATGTTAACATCCATAGAAGGACTAAGCCTGTGCATGGACAAATTAGTGTTACAATGTACATATTATACACACATAAATATTACAAATACTTACGTATGTATAAGATATAAATGTTACATATAAGATAAATAGGGTTATGAGTAATTTGAATGAAATTGTTTATAATATTATAAGATTACTTATGGATTTAGTTATAATATGACTTATTTATTAATTCATGTATTTCTTTTCTGTCTACTGAACTTAGCCATTCTTTAAGAGATTTTTTGAATCGTTTATTGGATAATTCCTTTATATCATTAGGTACTCTTTGATATAGTTTTGGCGCCAAATAAATGTTTGATCTCTGCATAATCGATTTTCTCGTTTTAGGTATGCTTTTTGCGTGTAATTTGTATCTTGTGTTATGACCGTGTTTGATGTTGTCTTGCTCATTTGAATTTTTGTGATAACGAGTGATAGTATGTAAGAAATAAAGTTGCCTGACATCGTATATCAGAGCTTCCATGAACAAATCATCACTAGGATACAGGTTTGGTTTGCTAAACATAGATTTTAGAATTGCTTTTTGGAGGATATCTAAATCATTGATATATGTTGTGCATGCAGCACCCCATGCCAATATACCATAAATGAGATGGGTTTCAATTAATGCATAGTATACTGTACGTAGATGCTTTTCAGTTAAAATTTTTGTTAGTAATTTTATCCTATATGAAGTGAATCTAATTTTTTTCAATAAACTATTAATATGTACATCCCAACGTAAGTGTGAGTCTAAATATATTCCTAGATACTTTATACTGTTCAATTTGTCAATTTTAATTTTTTTATTATTTATGTTTAATGTAATATTGTCGAAAGTAGGTAAATGCCTAGAATAAGATGTGAACGGTAAAAAATGTGTTTTTGAAAAGTTGATTGTCAATTTTCTTTGAGTAAGCCACTGAATAATTTTGATAAAATCATTTTCAATAATAATTTTTAGTTTATTCCATTCTTTTTCCTTATATAGTACGGCCGTATCGTCTGCGAAACTGATTATTTTACCAACACAATCAATTTTGAAAAGATCATTTAAGTATATATTAAATAAAAGTGGTCCCAAAACTGTTCCCTGTGGAACACCACACTTAACAAACATTTCTTTACTTATTGATTTTGCTATCCTCACGGATTGTGGCCTGTTAGATAGATAATTTTCAAGCAAATTATACATTGTCCCACGAAATCCAAGTCTTTCTAATGTGTTTAGAAGTAATTTATGATTCACTGTATCAAATGCTTTTTGCAAATCAACAAAGATGCAAATGGAGGGTGTTTTCTCATCCATATTTTTATAAATTTCATTTACTACCGTCAAAATTGCATCTGATGTAGATCTACCATTTGTAAATCCAAATTGATTTGTATGTAATAGATTATATTTAGTAAGATATTCCTGTATCCTAGTAGAGAGTAGTTTTTCAATTACTTTTGTATGTCGAATGGTATCATCTGGTACACTGATGGCTCCAAAAATTCATCAGATAGAGGAGGAGGCATCTACGGTGCTAGGCCTGGGTGGAACGTAACTATCCGCATAGTTAAACTGGCTACCGTTTTCCAGGCAGGAATAGCCGCAATTTTGGACTTCGGCTTAATATGAATATGAATAAAGAATACAGCAAAAAGACTATCTATGTGAACACAGATAGTCGGGCGGCTCTGATGGCCTTGGCTAGTAATCACTATACTTCAAAAATAGTATGGGACTGCCATAATACCTTAAAGACACTGGCGAAGACCAACAAGGTAAGGGTGCCTACGCCTAGTCACGTTGGAGTGTAATGAGAGGGCCAAGGTGTGCCAAGGAAACCTAGCCTCCTGCCTACAAAAAAAATATTGTACAGGGTAAAATTTATAGGAAATTCGACTTCTAATTGTTGTCTTATAGATATACCCAATAGTTATTTAATAAAGTAAAGCAAATATCAAGATATTTGCCATAGGCCTTTTATCCATATTCGTTATATTCTTTGACTTGTTTGCTGTTTCTAAGCTTTCATAGCGTCCAGATTCTTAAAGTTAGCTGAAGTCATTTTAAATGTGGCATATAAGTTATTTACACCTAGTCCTAGTAGAACTCCTTATTTGCCCTGTGTAACATTTGTTAAGTCACTAGAATTAATTTTATATATTCGGCATCTTCTAAATTTGTGAAGCTTGTCCTTTGGGTTGCTAAATTAATGACTTTTTAAGTTTCGGATCAGACCGATATCTTGCTCTTAATCTTCACTTCACTTTTTGGCTTTTGGATTCAACGGCATTGATAAGTTTTTCAGTTGAAGGTTTGTTCAATCGCGAATTTAAAGCTATGTTTTCTAACCAACTTTTCAAGAATGTCTGTGTCATACCCATTTACCATGGTCATTTTTTCAACGCGCTTTTATTAGCTTCATCTGTATGATTTAACACCCATGCCATGGTGGGATCTCAGATTTTGCGCCCAATCGGCATCTGTTCTTCGCTTTCGCTCTAGATTTCCAACACCGATGGTACTGCACTGATAATTTAGGACTCAAGGACCGAAATCAACTGGTAAATCAAAGAATAAAACATAAATTTTTTACAGAGACACTGTGCAATTTGCATTATCCTCTTCATATTTTTCGAAGGCATTTTACCTTTGACATACAGGTCCTGAAAAGGTAAAAGACTCGTGTGGAAAGCCACCCTTGTTTCTTTCTTTCCTGTTTATCCCAATGATCCTGTTAGTTTTATCGAATGTCATTGCTTCATTGACAAAGTCGAAATTTGATTTCACAAACAACGCTCTCTAACGCAAATAACAGACAGAAGTGCGCTGTTTTGCGTAACAATATGCAAACAGAAAAGTATCTGCCGCACGTACTATCCGCACAAATCTATTCGATTAAAATAGATATCGAAATTGTGCGGTGGTTGGGGATTATTTGGCAAAATAGAAGTTTGAAAATAATTCGAGTGACTATCACGTTATACCGTTATTTCAGGATTTCAATATATACGGAGATGAATCGGAAAACAATGAGACTGATGATATGGTACGTCGTTGGGTAGACATTATAACAATAGTAATACAGTAGAAAGTAATTCTCATCCCAGTTTTTTATTTTTATTAGAAGAGGTTCTTCGGATGCAGGGATAAAATACTGTAGAGATTTTTCTCAAAGAGCCGACATTCCGGCGATTATTTTTCGCCTTCTTCAAGGCTAAAAACATCATCTGAAGATATAAGTAAAAATATAAATTGAAAACGTTGAGCATTAACTTTAACAATTTCAGTCTTACAAATTCAAAATTTTTTACACAAAAGATCACAATTAACATTTAAATGTTTTAAACGATTTCCTGCAAAATGCAACTTAGTAAAACATTAAAAATTGGAAAGACGGTACACTGAACTATTGAACAGTTGCACAAACATATAAAAAAGATAACATCATTTTTCATTACTTATCATTAAATTGCTAAAATAACAATAAAAAATATAGCATACATTCTTACCTACAGAGCGCACTCCTGTAGAATTAAGGGATAACATCAAAAAACAAAAAACATTCCTGAAGATGGTTAAAAAGAATAAAAAATGCCGCTTTTCATCACACCTGATTTTTGGCATCTGATGTTGTACATTGAAGCCAGTGTGAGAAAGATATGAATATGTATACTTAGATCTTATTTACTAAATATAAAGGGCTCAGTCATAAATACAACCTGACAAGTGTAACAAGAGCCGTGAGAAATATGAAATAGACAAGGATAGCCAGAGATGAGAGGATATGAAATAACGTGTGCGCGCGAGACAGCGGCGAAATTCCCAAGTCTCTTGCTACACTTGTCAGGCTGTACAGACAAATATTAGATTATGTTGTTTTATTATGGTTTAAATTACATTAAACTTTTCGGTATAAAAACGATCTTGGCCAGTAGCCAGCTTCCAGGTGTGAAGCCGGCAGCCAGACAAGCTCAAAATATCTTCACAAGTCGTGGAACGATTTGTTTCTGCCCTTGTTGTAACAGGCCGAAATCATACCACTAAGACTTGGGCTTTTATATGATGCAAATGTATTTATTGCCCTTACTATTCTGCCGTATGTTACGATCTCTCGTGATCTCTCTAGAGGGGCAACGTATTGGCACTTGCCTTCCCTGCGGTCGTGCTGATTGAGAGAAATGTGTTTCCGTAAGTAGCTTAACGTCTCTTCCTTATTGGTCGTAATATGACCCAAGGAGTAAGTCAAGGACCCTACCTTTGACTTATTATCCTTGCATAGGATCTTATGCATCCTCGCAGTTGCTGGAATGTCATTAACAGATCTACAGAAATTCCTTCATGACTCCCTCGAGGCCTTTCTGATCTCCTTCTTGTACTCCTGCAGTACCTTCTTGTGCCTCTCCCATTCCAGAGAGCCTTTCCTATGCCTAACCTTTCTGATTAGCTTATGCACCGCTTTCCTTTTGTCTCTCAATTTTTGGCCCAAAAGTTAGCATTGCCTCCTGTGCTAACATTGCGCAGGGGACAGCTAGTTTCAAACGACTCTGTGAGGTTCCCACAAAAGATATCCACCGCTGCCTCGATTTCACCCCCACTACTGAGGTTCTAGTCTATAGATCCCGACCTGTTGGCCAAGTTCTGTTTGAATAAGATCAAATTAGTATGCCTTGGATATCTAATAAGAATCTCTGTTTTCTCTCCAGATAACTTGAATAGGATGTGTCTATGATCAGACACGGATGGTTCCAAGGAAACCCTCCAGTCTCTCACCTCTTCGCAAACACCGAATGTACTCAGTGTTACATCCAAGACCTCATCTCTCACGTTATTACAAAAAGTCGGAGTATCACCGATATTTAGAATTTCTAAGTGACTGGAACTTATGAATTCCATGAGCTCTTCACCCCGTCGATACGGCGGTTACGCTTCCTCAAAATCATACCGAAACGTTTAAAAAATTCCTTCCTTTATTGGATAAACTAAAAGATATAAAATACTTGTGCACAACCGAAGGCAGACCCGTAATCATAAAAATAGAATCTGTTTCTTTACCTTCCCCGTCAAGATTTATAGGACACCGTACGTAAAATCTTGAGAAGCATTTAAATGCATTGTGGATCTTGTAGAAAATATTGAGGTGTGAAGATGGTCAGTAAAACTGAAAGTTATGTGTTTATACCAAGAGTATAAAACAGGTGCAAATGCAGCAATGCCTGCACTGCGGATGCAGTAGTGCTAAGATGACAAGGCAAAAAATATGTCGACAGGCCAGTCCGAATTGGATTTGGACTTCAAATACTTCAAAACGTCAACGATATTGTTGATTTTAAAGGGCTTTATTAAACTAATTTGAACCATTTTAATCACATTTTGTCAAAAAAAACCAAAACTATATGTAAGGGTCCTTGAATCTGAAGGCATAAGATGACAGGACCTAAGGTCGCCTTCAACTTTCCGATGAGGTGTAGAAGGGCCCGCTTGCAGGCATATGCACTGGTGGTTCTTGCCACCAGAAAGCCTCACTCCTTCTTTCGTTAATTCAAATCCATAGTATTAAGTGTCTAGGGTATAGCGCGTGAAATTGAGAATCCAAGAAAAGACGTATTCCCGTGTTAGCGAGGAGGCGTGGCCGCCTGTTCCCTTTCTCCAGTGTGTGTGTCTAAGATAAGGGGAGATAAGTCCAAAAATCCAAAGGTAAGGTCAAAAGGTCCAAAGGTCATCATAAAAATGAATTTTGCATTTCCAAGCTCCTGACGTTACCCTTAAACTTACAGTAATGGCTCAAAGAGCAAATTGAAGAAGAAAACTTGCGCTTGTGCAACTATTTAGCCTTTTTCTGATATCGTGTTTGGTTGTTAAATTACAGGCATTTATAGAATGTATGATTTTGCATTGCGGGTTTTTTTGTACATTAAAAAACTTGTTTGAGAAAATCGAAAATAATTGTCATTCATTAAGCTAAACTATCGCCTTCTGAAATATTATATATGTAGTTTGAAAATAGAGTGAGTTATGCGAGAAATTGTGAATCCGCGTTTTACATGGCAAATACGTATGTATAAATGTGTGTATCCAGGCCCCTTAAGCTATACTTTTATTATACTATACTGTACTATAAAAAATCTAAATGGTTTTGTAGACAATTTCATTTGCACTTGATATTACAAAGAATGTCTAAGCACAAAATACGCTCAGAACAGTTCGTGGCAAACTCTTGTCCATATTTTTGGCTAAGAACAAACACAGTTTGGTGCTAGGGCCTGTACAAGCTATTAGAGATATGAATCATTACGTTCTTTTTCTGGAAATTAGTCGGCTGGAAGTAGCACGACCTCCGTTCGGCCGGAATGGAACGTAAAACTTGCGAGAAATGCGGAATGGTAGTTTCGAAAGTTTTTATTATTCAGCCCAAAGTTATTGCACTTTCCGATTTTTCGCCCGCTTTTACGAAAGCCTTGCAAAGGAGGAAGTATGTTCAAGAACGTGAAGATAAGATATATTCGTCTCACGTATACTATTGCTGTTACCAGTTTTGGTAAGTTTGCTATTCCATAGTGTTGGAAAATATAGTTATTTTTAAAGAATTCGAGAAGTAGTGACAATCACTTTCTTTTTAGATGGTGATTTTGACCAGTGACGTATAAAAATATATAATAATATATAATAATATATGATAATATCGATAATAATTATTTCACTACACTGTTCAAGTTCAACAAGACCTGCTTTGCGTATGAAATATATTTCCCTCGAAAGGCACAACAATACAGCCAAGTAGCAATGTAAATATGCAATTGTTTTAAAAGTCGTTCTAGTTCTGAGAAAGCAAAAGTTACATTGTATAACATCATGTTTTTCTTATTATAGAGGGTTTAGGAAATCGGCTTGATCGCAAGGACAGAATCACTCGCACACCCGGAAGTGTAAGAGAGAGACTGCCTGCCTGACGTTGAACCAGCTTGAGTCCTCTGATGTCATGTCCAAGGGACGCAAATGCGTCCATCCAACATGTCACCACGGCCCGACTGACTAAAACCCGTTCCCACTTTTCTTACCTCTGCTCAATCTCCATCTGCACCGGGCATCATCGTGAACGATATTCTTCTCAGTATGCCTTTCTTCTCCTTATTCTTCTTCTTGCTACATGTTCCTTCGTTCCTCTGCCTCTTTCGATTTTAAAATGCATCGAACCATTTCATGTACGATCTTCCAGCGTTGCTCGCTCGCTCGATATCATTATAGGCACCATGTGCTCTGGGGTCAGGTCCCAGGCAGGTTCACTCTCGCTTCCTGCTTGTAACAGGACCATCTGTCTCACTCAAATAGGGTGTGCTCGACTGTGTCGCTCTGGCCACAATGTCGACAACGATCGTCCGTCGCTCGCCCTATTTTGTTCCTATTTACTCGAAAGGGACCGTGGCCCGACAACGCCTGTGTTAGGTAATAGGAGGTTGTCCTGTGTCTACACTCTGCTCATTCTCGTATGGAATCAGGCGCTTAGTCCACTGCGCCACGTCCGTTGTACTGAACCAGATCCCCTGCCACTCGTCCATTGTTTTCTGCCTGGCGGTCCTCCGCCGCTCTGGCAGAGCACCTTCCGCGATATACATATATCTCCTCTCTTTGGCCAACAGATGCAGTGGCGGTATCGCTTTTATAACTTCCTTTGCACCCTGTCTTCTGTTTGCTGGTGCTTTTTCTTCTCCATCGCTTTATACCATGCTGGAGCTCCGTATAACATAACTGAGTGGATAACTCCGTTCACGATCTGCCTTTTCCTCATACTTGGGCCGCTAACGTTTGGCATTATACGTGACAGTAATGCCACCTTTCTTTCTATTTTCACCGCTGTTCTGTTATGTTATGTTTTTTGAAACATCATTCGTTGTTTACGGTAATCCCCAAGTACACTATCGATTTGCTGGGTACTATTTGCATCCCTCTAAGACAAAAGATCACTTGGTTTCTAGTGATACTGGAACCCCGTAGAACGATTGCCTCAGTTTTGCTTGGTGCGAGCTGAAGTTGATGCTTGGACATCCACTCATCTATCCTTCTCAGCGCTTCGTTTGTCGTTTGCATAAAAGTTTTTTCATCTTTCGTCGTTGCTACCAGGGCATGGTCATCCGCGAACGTCAAATAACATCAGTGGCGTTACAGTGATACTATGATCTTACGAATATGTTGAGACGCTACGTTGTTCATCCAGATGCACGTTTGGTCTAAACTTTGTATAGAAATTTGAGAAGTGATAAAGTGTGAAACAAGAAAGTTCTTTGACATCATTATTGTAACTTTACAACAATTTCTAACATTTCTTGGGCATATTGAAAGGCTTTTTATAATCATTAGAGCTAATGAATCCCTCAAATTGCCGGCACTACCGTCTTTATCATTATCGGACAAATCCTACTATTTCCTGTTTATAATGCAACTATCACGATGAAATGTTTAAGGTGTGTTCTAAGCTTCCGGAAGCTACTCTGAAAAAATCGGTAATTTTTTAAGCTGAAAAATATTCATCTTGAAAGTTATCACTTACAAAGTTTTTGTTGGCGTAACTCCAAACAATTATTGTAAATATGTTTGGTCATCACAACAGCTTCGTATACAATGAAAATCTACATTAATAAAAATCCTATCGGTGCTAAATTGTCCTCGTGTATTACATATTTAATGCACGAGGTACTTCCACCATAAATTAAAAGTGAGAAGACCCTAAGCGCATCCACCATATTTTATGAAATGACAGACAGGCAGATTCAGGAACTTTCACCATATTTCACAAATGCAGATTGAGGCTGATACAGGTACTCTCACCATATTTTATAGAACTAACACGGACAGTACAATCCACAGTTTAACTTACAACAGACATTCTATATTATACCAGAGAATGGCATAAAGAAGAGTAAGCTGCTTTCAAAAGACTGACGTTTAATTCTGATACCAGACTTATTGAGGGATACATATTTTTTTAAAGCTCTTTTGAGGTCTTTTCGGTATGTGTATTTTATTTTAAATTATTGTCTTATAATTATTGTCTTATATTGTATATTGTATATAGGGTGAGTTTATAGTACGGGCTCGGTCGATAACTTCACTACTGTAGAAGATAGTATATAGTATATAAAAGTTGTACACACGGATATGCTCCTTGTTGAGAAAATATTTTGGTATATACAGGGTGATCCATAACTACGTGGTGATGCAAACATGCATTTTTTTAAATGAGATACCCTATATATTATAACATATTCAAATTCTACTAATGATTTGCCGTCTTCTAATATAGGGTATTGTCACATTATACAGGGTATTTCAAAAGTTATGACCATTTTTATATCCAAATCGCTGTCAAATGAACGTACTGTATGTCAAAAAGTTATGAATCAACAATAACTTTTTTACACGAATGGATAAAACATATCATTTAGTTTTAACATCGGCTATAAAAGAAGCCTGCGACGCATGTTCGTGTGTTGTAGAATGCAAAATCCAGATTTTTCTCTATTTTTTTAAATGTAACCCCAATATTTTATTATACCAAAGAATTGCCTAAATATGCTCTTTCATCTATGTATAAGCCTTGTTATGGCTGCATTCATTAGTTTCTGAGATATTTCGATTTTACTTCAAATTTTAAAAATACCGTCTATTTGTTTACTAAAATTTATTTATTTTGAGAAAATACTATCAAATTTAATTTTTGCTTAACAAACAACTAAAATATAAGGCCATAATAGTACTTGATCAAGTCAAAACACTGGATTAACGAGATAATATAGGTCAAGTGTGCTGAGGAAACCATGTTATAGACGTCATGCATAATTATCAAGCAGATCTATCAGGTAGGCTATGAAATATTAAACGACATGGTTCAAACAAAACGATTCTTTCGAAGGAATTAGTTTTAGAGTGTCTCCGATCTGGATATTGCCGTTCATAGTTGATATATTCTAGAGGCAATTAGGCAATTTCATTTCACACATTATGGAATTATTGAGCAGGTTATGAAAACTGTCAGTTTTTCAAAGCATACCTGATAAATCTTCTTGATAATTATGCATCACGCCTATAAAATTGTTTCCTCAGCATACTTGACTTCATTATCTCGATGATTTAAGGTTTTGACTTCATCAAATACTATCATGACCTTATAATTTAGTTGTTTGTTAAATAAAAAACAAATTCGATAGTACTTTCTCAAAATGAATAAATTTCAGTAGGTACACAAATAGAAGCTATATTTTAAATTTACCGAAAAATCGAAATATTTCGGAAACTGATGGACGCAGGTACAACAAGTGGTATACAAAGATGAAAGATCAAATTAAAAGCAATTCTTTGGTATATTAAAATATTGGGGGTTACATCTACAAAAAAATAGAGAAAATTTGGATTTTGCATTGTACATCACCCTGTATATGAATAAGCGTCGCGGGCTTTTTTATAGTCGATTTTAAAACTAAAGGATATTTCCATCTTTCCATGTAAAAAAACAACTTTTGATTAATTACTTTTTGATATATAGTACGTTCGTTTGACAGCGATTTGGATATAAAAAAATGGAGTCAAGTTGATTGACTCAGTACTTCCCACACATAACGGTGATATTATTCTATCTTATCCCCCCTGCAACCAAATTATCGCCGGCCCGCCCTAAAAAAACATGCAACACAGCAACTCTCGTGAATAGTTTCTTGCATCTCTATACGAACTAGGACAACATAGTACATTATGCTGCTGGATCCTTCTTCCACAGGCCACTAGCCCATGGTGAATACAACAAATTTTTCAGTTTTACAACCCCACCCCCCAATCACCCCAATTTCACCCTTCATCCAAAAAAACATAGAAAATGATCAGAAACCCCTAAAACGCCTAAAAACAAAGTTTGAGCTGTTTTCATATTTTTAGTTTTTCTATTATTGCCGCGCCGCCACTGATCCGATTTTTCCAAAACATACGCGTTTTCCATCCTCACCTTGGGAGTAATACTATGTCAAAATTTCATTGAAATCAATTGAACAATTTTCGCGTTACGCGATATCGAATGATCTAAAAGAATACTCGTATGTATACATCACAAATTCTAAGTCCCGTGGTCTTTATAATAAGCATGCAACGTTCGGATGGACCTAAAAAGTGTATCATGCCGCTAGGTTTTTCATTCACATATCAATGGACAGCCCATTACGAATACAACAAATTTTTCAGTATTACAACCCCCCACCCCCCAACCACCCAAATTCACCCTCACCCAAAAAAAGTAGGAAATGATCAGGAACTCTTAAAACGCCTAAAAACGAAGTTTGAGACATATTTGAAATTTTTCATTTTTGGCTAAGTACTCCGCCCCCTGTATAACGATTTTCAAAATTATAGGAACATTACCTACTACGACCCCACAGCATAACGCTGCCCAAATTTCATCACAATCCATGCAGCGGTTACTGAGATTACGAGGGTAGAAAAACGCGACAGACAGACAGACCGACAGACAGACCGACAGACAGACCGACAGACCGACAGACCGACAGACCGACAGACCGACAGACCGACAGACCGACAGACCGACAGACAGACAGACCGACGGAAATGAGTGACGTGGATTTTCGTTATGTAGACATCATGAAACGCCCAAAAAGTGGATTATCTCAAAATCGAAAATTTTCGCGATGACAATACTCCCCTCACCTATCGGTGTGGGAAGTAAAAGGTCATAACTTTTTAAATACCCTGTATAATGTTATGATACCTTATATTGTGAGAAGAGGGATTATTAGTAGAATCTAAAAATGGGATAATACGTAGGGCGTCTCATTTAAAAAAAGATGTGTTTGCATCACCACGTAGTTATGGATTACCCTGTATAAATCAAAATATTTTCTGAGCAAGGAGTATATCCGTGGCTACAACTTTTATGTACAACTTTTTTCGCTATTTTTTACAGTAGTCGAGTTATCGACCGAGCCGGTACTAAAAACTCACCTTGTATGTACCCCAAGATTTTTGGAATATGGCATGTATATCCAGGCTCACGTGTGACTCACTTGTTTGTATGTAGTCTGTTAATTACATGCAATGAAATGTAGAGATATTTAGCTGGGTTTTGTTACGGATGCGACGAAGGTAGGATAGTTTTGCTTCACCCTGTCTTTATTCCGAGGTATCTTTAGGAAACGTGTGGAATATCTGACACAATTTTCGCTTGCAATCGTCGCGCGGCGTTCCAGGATGCACCGAAAACCCGCCCCGCCATATATAGGTCCGTCTCTTTCTCTCTTTCCTCTCCGGGTCTGAGAATGTCACCGTAATGGTGATTTACAAAGACGTTAACAGGAATTAACGGCGACGTTAGCGCCGCACCGCTTTAGGAACGAGTTACGGCCCAACCGCTCAGCTTTTGTTATATTCCGACGACAGAAGTAGGTATGCACGGATATACGCCAAGAGGTATGTGAGCTCAGCGGGATAAAGATAAAATAAGGCCAGATTCAAATGATTAAGTGTTTCTAATACTTGGTATTTTGTCAAATAAGCATTGGGGTAGGTAGGAGTGCCTTGAGTACCTTTGCTTCTCTCTGGCTCCACCTTCTTCTTCTGAGGGCCTGTCCACATCTCCACGTCACGGCGTCGTCAACGTGGAACGGTGCGGTATCGTCTCACGGTGCGTTGTCATAACGTACCAATTTACGTTACCGTATCCTAAATATGCAGTTCACGACACCTTATTGTTCACGTCACGGTGCCTTGTAAAATTTCGGTACATTCTTCACTCACGTACGTGAAAAATAGCAGTCTCGTTCTAGATATGGACCGCACAATACGTAGTCTGCTTCTGCTATTGTTAAAAAGACGGAGAGAGAGGTTGAAGAAAAAATATGTGAAAATACAATATTGGGTGTATCCTTATCTTTCAATGATGAATAGTGATGTGAATCATTTCACTACAAAATACGAAACATTGAAAACATGTGACCACAACTTCTACAGTTATTTTCGAATGTCTACATTAACTTTTGAAGAATTATTAACAAAAATTACACTGCCAATAAAACATTAACTGAGCCAGTGCATCCTAACCAATAGAACTAGCCACAAGTCGGCGACGACGTTAGACGTGGCGTTCCACGGTAACGTTGCCGTACCGTCACTAGTACGTTGTGGCAACGGTACCCTGCTGCGACACCTCACTGTTCCACGTTGACGACGTCGTGACGTAGAGATGTGGACAGGCCCTTAGAGCATCATGCAGATTCCTGTGTATGCGTCCATCCTTTCTCCTACCAAATGGTCGCTTGGTGTCGCTTATTTCTGTCCAGTGACGGATGTTTCTTAGCCAGGATAGATTTTTTCTTCCAATTCCGCTTCTCCCTCCTTCGATCTTTCCAGAAGAGTGAGACGTATGAGGTGATAATGTTACTTACGCAATATATGTCATAGCTAAGCTAAATTTCTCTTCTTTATAACCTCAAAACGTTCACGTTCTGCTAAACCGGCTCTCTATCTCTAGGGATCATTCTCATTTCTCCCATGATCGACCCCAGGACACTCAGCTTTCGTCGCAGTGTCGACATTTCGAACGCTTCGATCTTATTTATAATTGCTGCCTTCAGCATCCATGCTTCCACGCCATACAATAGAGTAGAACAGACATAACTTTTCATCATCCTGTATCTAAGACTGAAATTCAAGCTTTTGTTGGTAAGAATATTCAGAAAAATTGTCCTAGCTTGTTCAATTCTGCATCTTGACGCCTGTCTGGGTTTCATCCTTCGTTTATCATGTATTCCAAATATTCAAAATTTGCTGACCCGATCGATGCTCTCTACATTCAGCTGTATTCGAGTGTTTGGGATATGGTTTCTGCTACAGCGACTGACTACCATGTTAATGCAAATCGTTTTGTTGCTTGCATTTGAGTTATATGGCGTGCTTGGATTTTATATTGTTTTAAGGAATGTTCAGTGGACTTTTGAAACTTTTTTTTCATGAAATGGTAATGCCTATGAATTGTTATCTAGCTCCTAAGTAATGGCTTTTCTGGTGCTCTCAAAAAGCATTAGTCCTCTTTTGAGGATGAATGGGTTTTGTGAATACACTCTTTACATTTTTAAGTACCAAGGGAACATTGGAAGTTCAATTTAAATTCTAGAAACTCAATTTTTGAAGAAATTATTTCCAAGTAAGTAAACTTAATACCATTATATCTCTTTTAGGATTCTATAATTCTAGCAACAACATGACGTGTGGGCGGAGTTAACTCTCTGTCTTGTATACAACTACTGTAGTTTCTGCTAACAACCATGAACTCGGTTTTGTTGATGTTTATCTTTAGACTCAGCCTTTGACTGTCTTTATTAACGCGACCTTAAACGCGACAATCGACAATCGCGAGTTTGGAGGTCATTCACATTATCTGCTAGTATGACAGTGTCATTCTTCTGCATATCGGATATCGTTGATTGGAAATCCGTTTAGGGCTCTCCGAGGTTGCCTCAGCAAATGCTCTCTCCACATATAGGTTAAATCGGCGACAAAATATTCCCTTATCTAACTCCATTTTTTATTTAAACATTTCAACCTGATCATTTCCAATAGAAGCACAAGTAGCTTAAAGTAGAACATTTTTCACTTTCTGATGGAATCTGCGTTAAACGCAAGCAAAAACAGTCCTAGGGAATAACTATTCACTCCGTGATATTCAATGAACAATAAATAAGTTTTTCTTTCCGAGGTGCACCGCCCATGATGGCACTAACCCCATCGAGGTAGAATCCCAAGGAGACGCTATAAGGTTCAATTTCGCATAACAAAAACGGTAGAAGGAGGCGTGGCTAAGTGCGGTACCAATATGGACGCCTCGCCAGAGCCGGATTACTTTCCTATGTAAATAATTTTAATTTTGAAAATTCATTACAATGATGATTTAAATATGAAGTATTGGGTTGATTTTTCAATCTAATGCGAAATTCATAGTTAAGTATATGAAAAAAACAGGCTTTGTAGAGACGACATTCATCATCAATTGAATAATACAACTGTATTATTGCTGCGATAGATTAGACTTTATTGAGATAAAGATTACAAATGCGGTCCTGTACATTGTTATTTTTTTGCATACATACCTATGAAATGTAATTCCTGTCGATTTCTTCTTATCCATGCCATCTCTGCTAGAGCAACTACGATAAGCACATTGAACCATTATTTCCTTTAGGAATTCACTAGAACATCACTTAAAAATAACTAAAAATCTCGGTAAAAACACTCGAAAAAAGCAAAGACGAAATTGTCAAAGAAACGTCAGCTGTTTGACATAAGTGTCGAATCAATATGGCCAACCTGCACCTGCTTTCAGCCACGTTATAACGCCTCCATGGCATGATACTACGACTTTAGAAGGTATGCTCACGCGCATGATGTCTTCCGTCTCGCTTCCACCTGTGACGTCAGCGTGTGACAAACTGGGTTTGTTTACTCGTTTAGTTACAGGTTATAGCCGAACATTTTCAGTTTATTTTCTTGAGTTTACTCGTTTACCGTAGTAAAGTTTGATAAAACATTAATTATTTGCGATTCTAGAGTTTAACACATATTTGAACAATGGTTTATGGTTGTGGGATGTAATAATAAAAAAGTAAAAACTATTCGTCACATTACCGCTACTTGGGATGGTTTGGAAAATTTGGCAGGTTTCATTGCATTTAAGTTGAAAAATGAGGAGAAACTGGGTTATATCCCAGATTGCATAGATATTTCTCTCAGTTGGGTCAACCATTTAACAGAAGGTGGACTACAAAAACATACAGATGAGTTCTTGGCAAAATGTAATGAGCTCGGCCATATATTTTCCAACTATAATGGAAACGCTTTGAAAATTGAAAAAAAGCTATCTTGCGAATTTAAACAAATTATCAGAGAATGTAGGTATATGTGACTGATGAAGCAAAGATGAGCTTGTTTTCTAGATGCACAATGTATTTCAGAATACGAATTCTTGATAGGGGAATTAGAGAGACCTCGAATATTAGAAAACTGAAATTCACTAACATTGTAAAATAGTATAAAGTAATAAGTATACAGGGTCCTGCGACAGTGTATCCAGCTTTCCTAGCGCCTTTCCTATTTGGATAAAAAAAAGCTACATAAAATAAAAATGCGCTAAAAGATGGTTCGAGATTTACAGGTTGCAGAACGTATTTTGATATTTCATTTTCAGTTCATATAGAGAAAGGCTAGTTCTATATGCTCTTATTCACCACTTTTTCAGTTCTTATTGTCTGTCCAAAATATATTTCCCCATAGACTCATATATACAGAATCAATACCTAACTACAACACAAGAGAGCAACAAATAACGTGCCCTATACCCAGGCCATCAGAAACCCTCACTACAAGTGGATCAAACTTTTTAATTCAAACATATTATTAAACAGATAAATCGTGTGAAAAAAATTTGAAAAAAATTGAGGAAAAACCTGTTGCTACTAGGAATCCTTAGTATACGAGAATTAACCTGTACTAGCTAAATACAATGCCCAGAAAGATATTGTATTGTTGTATTGTGATATGTTTTTATTTTATGTTTAACATATACGCGGTTGTGACATATATTTGAATAAATAAAAAATAAGAAAATTTGGTAATGTACTTTTCCATCGATCACTATCAGAAAAAAGTCAATATTCATTCACCATAAACATAATGCGATTATGCTTGTTCATGATTTTTAAAAACCTCTAATGACAAAATCATGTTATTTGTTTCTTGTCTACCGTTTATTAAGAGAATTATACAGTAAATACATATGCAAATTGGCTTGAAGAGCTGGTGACGCAACATCATAATCTATATATAAAAAATAAGAACGGTAATTAAAGGCTCCTGAATGAAGTATATGAAAATTCCACCCCCTACCAGAGAAATTTTCCCACAAAAAGATGGTTTCACTAGGCACTCCAATCAACCTCTTATATGAGATTTCAGAAAAATACGTCCAGACCGCTCTGGCTCTGTTCTTTTTCCACAATGTAAATTTTTTTGAGTACATGGATTCAAATTTTTGTATCTGAAATTCAGAACGCTCGGAACTACTGCAAACGGGTCAGTCGTCGATTAATATCAATTCTCTGTATAACTATTTCACCAATTTTTTATTCAGATACAGAGCAATATGTATCATTTATATTATACTGTGCATGAGCTATTTTCATTTTGTATGAATATTAAATATCTAAGACAGATATAACAGGAAACGAAATAAAACATTCAAAAATCAATGCTTTGGCGCCATGTGCTTGTACACTTTTGTCACACGGTGACGTCATGCGCAGACCGGTTCGAAATCTGTCCGCCAAATGATCATATCTGTCAGTGTCGTAGTATCATGCCTCCATGGGATTCTACCTCGATGCACTAACCCACTTTTTACCTGTCAACCTGTCACACAAAATATCAGGATAAAACTGCTTTAAAAGTCGTATTTTTATCACCAAATCGTGTACTAGCCCATAAGAATAGTAACAATTTTTTATTCTTCTGCTGCTGATTCACCGCACATTTTAGCTTTGCCATTTCAAAGGCAGTTGCTTCTGGAAAGGAAAGTCCTAACTTTGAAAACACAGGCACAGGTAAAATTATATTAGTTACAAATGACTGTGGCGATATCTCAATGTGCATAAACGAGATTATTATATTCTCAAATTGAGAATCTCAATGGAGCTCCACAATTCATAAGCTGATTGTATTCTTGTTGGAAGTAATAGGAGCTCTGTTGGAAAATATGATATTGTCACGACGGCCGCTTTTTCTTCACCCAGGGAATCAAACTCGACGTAACTTTCACCGTTTTACTTCACAACTGGATATAATATCTCTTAACCTTACCTCAAGTACAACTCAACTCAACTGACTATTACCACGCTACTCGTGGTGCCTTATATAGTTCATCGAACCATCTAGAAGATTCGAGACACCCAGATGACATTCGAGAATGCCGATCTGTCAGTCTAGAAAATTCCAGATGATTCGATGACGTTTACACATCAAAAAAATCTAACCTAATCATTGTGAAAGAAACATTAACAAATATAAATAAGCAATGCTATATACAGGATGTTACACTCTTCCCCCCTTAGCGTTCGGCGTCCTCGACGAACAATTCGCTTCGATCCTTGTATGGCCACAGGCGATCACTATGGACGACCTTCGGTTTTCCACTACCCATACGTATCCTGTAGACTACGTCGTTGAGGCGCTTCATCACCACGTAGGGTCCCTCCCAATGGCGTTGTAGCTTCGGACATCTACCCCTTCTCCGTCGTGGATTGTAGAACCATACCAGATCACGTTCGACGAACTTTGGGCTATTTGCTTTCAGATCGTATCTGGCTTTCATTCTGTCGCTGGCAGACTGGATGTTTCCTCTAGCAGACTCATGGATATCCCAGAGCGTTTCCTGAAGCTCGCTCACCCATTCGCATGGAAGACGGCGTTCCGTTTCTGGGGGTGGACCAAGAGCTAAGTCCAGAGGCAGCCGCAGTTCTCGACCAAAAATTATCTTCGCTGGGCTCAACCGAGTTGACTCGTTCACCGCTGATCTGTAGGCCAACATTCCCAGAGGAATCTTCGTATCCCAATCAGACTGATGTTCGTTAACGAATTTTGACAGGTAATCCAGGATTGTCTTGTTGAAGCGTTCCACCATACCGTCGGACTGAGGATGAAGAGCAGTTGTTCTAGTCTTTCGAATTCCTAGTTTTCTCATCAGCTGTATGAAGACTTCCGATTCAAAGCTTCGTCCCTGGTCTGAATGTAGTTCATTAGGAACTCCGAATCTGGACACCACGTGTTCTAAACGAGCCTGTGCCACTGTGCCTGCTTCTTGATTGGGCACAGGAATTGCTTCTGGCCATTTAGAGAAATAATCCATTACAACAAGCAGATACTTGTTCCCAAGGCTGGTTTCCGGCAAAGGACCCAAAATGTTTATGGCGATTCTCTCAAACGGCGATCCCACGTTGTACTGCTGCATGTGTGATCGTTGACGAATACTTGGACCTTTTCTTGAGTTGCAGACATCGCACGTGGAATCAGTAATTTTGAACATCTTCGCGACAGCCAACCCAGTAAAATCTCTCCTTGATTCTTTCCAGGGTCTTCCTGATGCCAAAGTGACCCCCACTGCTACTATCATGTAGTTGTTCCATAATTGCTTTCCGTAATTTCCTTGGTACTACAAGTTTTTCTTTAGCATGTCTGCCATCAGTATCCTCCCAGATTCGATACAAGAGGTTACCTCTTACCTTCAGTGAGTCCCATTGTTGTAGGTAGGCTTTAGTGATGGGACTCATAGCACTTATTTCCTGTTGATTAGGCTTATTTCCATTTAATAGCGAATGAATAACTAACCCTAACTCGGCGTCTTGTGACTGAGCTTGCTTGAAGGTTTGTAGTGAAATCTTGGTTCCTTCTAATTCAAATTCTTCTATTCTTAATGTGTTTATGTCGAATTCTCGTTGTTGTTCTTCTTTCGAGCACTGTTTGCAGTCTTCATCACAGGGCCTGCGTGACATAGAATCGGCATTTCCGTGTTGCTTTCCTGGACGATGACGAATTTCAAAGTCATAGCTTTGGAGGTATTCAATCCATCGAGCAAGCTGGCCTTCTGGATTCTTGAACTTCATTAACCACTGCAAAGCTGAATGATCGGTTCTCACGACAAATCTTCTTCCGTACAGTAAGTGGTGGAAATTTCCGATCCCTTTCACCACACTGTACAACTCTTTTCGTGTCACACACCAGTTTTTCTGCGCTTTGTGCAAAGTTTACTGTAGTATCCAATTACCTTTCCGATGCCATCTTGTTCTTGAGATAAGACAGCTCCAACAGCATAATGGCTAGCATCTGTGTCCAAGTAGAAAGTTCCTTCCCTTGTAGGATGAGCTAGTATCGGTGAGGAGGTCAAAGCTGTTTTCAATGCGTCGAAGGCTTCTTGGCAGATGGAGTCCCAATAAAACTTATTACCATTTTCAGTTAAGGCAAATAATGGTTTGGCGATGGTAGAGAAATCTTTCACAAATCTGCGATAATAACTTCACAGTCCCAAAAAGCTTCGCACCTCATGAGTGTTGGACGGTACTTTCCATTCCTTCACAGCCTGCACCTTCTCTGGATCCGTCCGGATTCCGTCTTTGGTTAACAGATGTCCGAGGTATTTTACTTCCTTTTTGAAAAGATGGCATTTGTTAGGGTTTAGCTTCAAGTTCGCTTCCTTAAGTCGCTAGAAAACTTGTCTTAGTCGGAGTAGCTCTTCTTCAAAATCCTTTCCAAACACAATGACGTCATCTAGATATATCAGTGCTGTTTTCCAAGATAAACCTTGTAGTGCAACATCCATTAGTCTTTCGAAGATACTGGGTGCATTGCATAGACCGAAAGGCATTACTGTAAACTGCCATAGCCCAGCACACGATGTAAATGCCGTTTTCTCTTTATCTTTTTCATCCATTTCAACCTGCCAGTACCCACTTTGCAGGTCCAAGGTGGAGAACCATGAAGAATTTTCAACTGCGTCCAAAGTGTCGTCAATTCTTGGTAAAGGGTATGAATCCTTTTTGGTCAAATCGTTGAGCCGCCTGTAATCCACACAAAACCTCGTTGATCCGTCCTTCTTCCTTACAAGGACTATCGGGGAGGTCCAATGGCTAGATGATGGCTCGATCACTCCTCGTTTCTGCATATCGTTTACCATATTCTGTACTTCATCAATCCTAGATAATGGAGTTCTTCTTGGGGGCTGCTTGACTGGCTGGGCATCTCCTACATTAATTTTATGACGTACCAGATGGGTTCGCCCTAGGTCATCATTATTTTTAGCGAAAATCGAATTAAATTCTCTTAGTAGCTTCAGGACCTTCTGCCGCTGCTCGGGTCGC
The DNA here is from genome assembly GCA_951848785.1 of Callosobruchus maculatus. NCBI lineage: Eukaryota > Metazoa > Arthropoda > Insecta > Coleoptera > Chrysomelidae > Callosobruchus > Callosobruchus maculatus. The sequence goes on from CATOUR010000100.1 coordinate 8,879,377, forward strand.
AAATTCTCACAGCTTCTATCATACAAATCTCGAAGACTATCTGAGATCTCAGTGAAGTCATCGTCATTCTCTTCTTCCATGCCATCCAACCTACGGATCCATGCTACTGGTTCTAGCCTACCCAGTGGCGTACCTTTCTTGATTTGTATTGAATTCCTGGATACATTTACGGCCCTTATTAACAAATTTGAAGAATCCGTTATTGTTCTGGCTAATAAAATAGGTTTATTCCAACCTAGCGTAGGCTCTGGTTCAAAAATGCATGGGGTAAGGTTGTGTTCAAGTGCCTTATGTGCATATATAGGTATAACAATCTCTTTTTGTGGTGGTATTGTAAAATTCCTTGGTGACACAACGTTCATTTTCTCTAGCTGAACAGTTCGGCAGAAAAATGAAATCTCTTCTGAATCCCCAATGCTTAAGGTATTACCAGTGAAGTTTATTACGCAGCCAGAACTCTGCAGAAACTCAGCACCAAGGATGCAATCATTTGTGACTGAAGCTACTAAAATGGGATGCTTCTTACCAAAACTGCCAATGCAAATCTCTAATCCTTCAACACCCAGTACTGGTATACGGTCTCCATTAGCGGTCCTCAACAACATTTTATCCGTTTGCGTGGTTCTGCTTGGCGACTTCCTTCGAATTTCTTGGTATATGTTAGGACTTATTATAGTCACATTTGCTCCGGTATCAACTAACATCTTGCATGGTATATTTTCTATGTAACCTTCAACTACTGGACTCGTCTCAATTTTATTAACCTCAATTTCGATGACCACGGGGCTTTCGTCATGATGGCCAGCCAGTTTTTGCCCCCTAAAACTGGCCGGCTTTAGTTTTCCGACTCATTCTCCGTATTAGTACTAGCCTCTCTTGAATTTCTGACACCTGCATGCGACAGCCCACTCTAAGGTGCCCCTTCTGCCCACATCTCCAGCACGTAAACTTCTCAGGTCCTTCTAAATTTGTGCGAGCTGGGTTTCGTTGGAAGGTACCACCTCTTCTTCTTGGAATGAACGTTGTCGCCCTGACCTCTGCTTCATCATCTTGTTCTACAGATCGCACCCTCCGTGTCATTCGCGTGGCTTTCGTGGCAGCTTCAATTTCTAGAACCTTGACCAAAGCGTCTTGTAAAGTTCTGGGACTGGACAGTCTTACGATTCGCTGAACGCCTAGGTCCGCAATGCCTTCGACAAACTGACGAGTAGCAACGTATTCCTGTGTTTCGACGGGGCTGTTGACGAATGCCCGTTTCGCTAAGCTTTGGACTTCATATGCAAACGTGGTCAGATCCTCCTTGGCTTGCTGTGTCCGGTTGTGCAGTTGACCATGTAGCAGCTCTGTTAAGTGCGCATCTCCAAATCGTAATCTTAGTGCAGATGTTATCTTATCATAGTCACGTAGATCTGATGAGCAGATATTTTCCAAAATAGCTGCGGCAGAGTCTCTTAGCATGGATGTAAGCACACAAGCTTTTTCTTCATTTGACCAGTTATTCATACGAGCGATATTTTCAAATTGCATATAATAAATGTCCCAGGACGTTTTGCCGTTGTACGGATAAGGCTTTGCTACTACGCCACTGTGTCTATCAGGAAAAGCGGGTGGTACAGCTGTTAAACAATGCTCACCTGCACCAAGTTCTCGCAGCTCCTCTCTGACGATTTCTTTGACACGATCTTCCACTTGCTGTAGTTGTTCACGCTCACATCTACTAAGTTCTCGCACTTCGTCTCTCACGATTTCCTTGACTTGGTCTTTCACTTGCTGCAGCTCCGTCTCTATTGCACTAATACGTTGGTCTTGATCCTCTAATGCCTGGCTTACCACTTGCTTCTGTTCCTCCAGCCTAGCCTTCACAAGTTCCTGTCCACTCTTCAAATCTGCGACTGCCTCGTCTTGATGTTGCTTCAACTTCTGTTCGAGGTTCACGACTGCCTCGTCCTGGTGGTTCTTTAGCTTTTCTTCCAGGTTCACGACGGTTGCTTGCATAACGGCTGTTTGTTCTACGCTGTTTCTCATATCTGTCTTCATTTCTTGTATCATAGCCATCAATGCACTCATTTCGGACGCCATAGCTCTGGTTACAGGCATTGACTGACGCTGTACTCACTTCTTGACTCCTTTTCCTGGTTTGATTCGATGGATAATCCCACACTTCCGACACCAATTGTCACGACGGCCTCTTTTTCTTCACCCAGGGAATCAAACTCGACGTAACTTTCACCGTTTTACTTCACAACTGGATATAATATCTCTTAACCTTATCTCAAGTACAACTCAACTCAACTGACTATTGCCACGCTACTCGTGGTGCCTTATATACTTCATCGAACCATCTAGAAGATTCGAGACACCCAGATGACATTCGAGAATGCCGATCTGTCAGTCTAGAAAATTCCAGATGATTCGATGACGTTTACACATCAAAAAAATCTAACCTAATCATTGTGAAAGAAACATTAACAAATATAAATAAGCAATGCTATATACAGGATGTTACAATATCCTTACTAAAACTTGGTCGAAGAATATTGAAATGTTTGTTATGAAGAAAATTAATTTTCAGGTCATAGAGTATTTCGGTAAAATGATCATTGAAATCAAAGATATATTTTTTTGATCAAATTAAGCATAATTGGGGTTTTGATTAAACATTTTTTGTGATAACCGAAGACCCGTCGACAGCTTCCAAATCAAACCAAGCGCGAGTGACGTCAAAATGTTATATTTTTGCCAACGACGTCCTACTTCGATACCTATTATCATTATTTTTTCTAGGTATCCAGTTAATCGTGAAAATAGTTTCTGTGTAAATAGTGTATAGTTGTTGCACGATAGACGATGAATGAAATTTGCAGCTCGAGACGAAGTTTGCGATCGAAATGAATATCTTTTTGAATGTTTGAAATTAGATCACTTATTCCAGTAATAAAGTACCTGAAGAAGCAAATCTTTCGGCAGCGCCCATCATAGCTCAATAGTTTAGCATCAGGTTTCCGACCCGGCTGTGAACCCGAGGCTAAGACTTGACAACTTTTATCATTTTTATTTGCAATGATTGATATGCTTTTTGCATATGATACACATTTTTTTCTACGATCCAAATGAATATGTTTTTGAATCAAATTTTCTTAGACATTTTACTTGCACAAGTGCAAAAAGTAAGTACCGGAGGCACAGTACACGAGTTACTAGAATTTGATAAATCAGTGGAAATGAGGTTTGTCCATCAATATTAATCGCCAGTTCTGCTGATTGCGATATAAACATTGAACTTAATCCAGAAAAAGTGAAATTCTTACCAATTTTCAGTTTACCTAATTAAGTAGATTTTGTACAGCGAGAACAGATATTCTTGTCGCAAGTAAGTAAATATGAGTAGGCCATTCCATATTTTGGGACAAATACTTACGGTATTGCGAAAATCGCGAAATAGTGAATAAATGAGGTAATACTATAAATATAAAGTAAGCCTTTCTTCGTTCCGGACACTATCACGGAGTTGAATAAAACCGACAAGCCCAAAACAAATTCACTGAACTTCTATTAACACTAATGGCTGCGTTGGCGTCAAATGGACAAACTTTGCCTTTATCTGTCTATGGAAAAACTTTCATAATTACAAAACTTTCTAAGTACCGTCGTATAACGCAGCTCAGTAGATGACTAAAATAGATGACCATTTTCTTTATGAACAACAAGCATCACTTATCTTGGAGCCTAATTGGAATCACTATGGAATGACCAAACTGCCTGGATATTTCCATACATATTACGCTTACTAGGATAACGCGATTAGTAATTTAATTTCATAGAAGTTATAACATAGTTACCAGGTTACCAAATGTGTCTTCTTCAAATTAAGGAATAAGATTTTTTAAAGTACGAAGTTAGCGTGTATTAACTGCACTACACTATACAAAATAAAAAAATAAGTTTTAAAAATAAAAAATGACGATTCTTCAAAGTGTGAAGTTAACATGTACTCACGGTGCAAAACTGCCTCATAACTAAAACCGCATCAGTTGAAACATAACTCTTTACTAACGCACCTCTGTAGGCTTTATGGTAATACAAATTGTTTAACAAAAACTCAATTGGAATAAGGTATTGAAGTCTTGGCAACGATGACTACAATATTTAAGTGATGAAAATAATTACGAAATATAGCTTAAATCTTTTACAAGCTACGCTGTAACCTTCACTAAACGACAATTTATTCAAAAACTAACATTCTAAGGGCCTATGCTCCAATTTTTTGTTTTTAGTTTTAATCAGTCAGGCAATAAACATGATTAATCAAAACAGAACGTACCACTAAGCTCCAGAAATCAAATGGGTTTAAAAACTTCTAAGGTTTTTTAGCTTTTCAAAAAGGTGTAACATTTCCCAGAGAGGTCATAAAATCTCAAAATAATGTTCTTTGAATAGGCGGAAGTGGTAGTACGACATAATGTAACTTTGATACAGTTCGATACAAAAGAGGCCGGTTTACTACCGGGCACTTTTGAAACAATGAAATAAATGTCAGGTAGCCCTTTTTTGTTCTCGGGAAATAGCGGTGAGTTATTGTGAATCGTGACGTATTAATCTGTTCTCTTGGTAAATGTTATACGTGCTCTTCGGTAATTTTCTGTACCTGGCTTGGATTTTTGGACTGTTTCTTCTTACTGTGAATTGAGTTTAATTTCATTGTGAACATGACAACCTTTACCAACGAGCAATATGCTGATATCTTGATGTGTTATGGAATTTGTGAAGGCTACGGCTACCTAATCGCCGAGTTCCTGATATTAGCGTATTTGACAGAGTCTATCGAAGACTACGAGAAACCGGTTCTGTCAAGTACGACGGACCTGTTATTATTGATAACGACGACGTCAAGAGAAATGAAATACGACATCTCTTTGAAGCCGACCCTACCTAGTCAACAAATGTTGTCCCTCGACAGCTTGGTATTTCCTAGTAGAAAGTTTGCTTTGTGATGCACATGGGCAATACCTGTATCATTATACGCCAGTGCACGTCATTGAAGAAGAAGATCCATTGAGTCAACTAGACTTCTGCAGATTCATGCTCAATGCAAATATCGAAGATGAATTGTTTTTAATAAAATTTTATGGACAGACAGTTAAAGGTTGACAAAGACGCAAACAGAAACTACCATAACGCTCACTATTGGGCTCCCAAAGCACAAGGTAACCTCAACAAAAAAAGAATCTAAGGGGCACAAAGAAGGTTCAGCCTTAATGTTTGGATGGGCATCATTTCCAGTTATTTTATCGGGCCATTCTTCTTGCCCGATCATTTGAATGGCGAGACTTATGAAGTCTTTTGGAGAGAGGAGTTATCCTCTTTAATGAAAAACTTGCCAAAATTACACAAACCAATGCTTCGGAAGAGGCGGACCCACAGAACGGCCGGGAAGGAACCCCGATTTAACGCCGATGGATTATTATGTGTGGGGTCATATGAAAACTCTAGTATATGACCAAATGCGGCCGACCAAAAATATTGACATATGAAAACATTAGATATTTGATGCGGCTGAGAAAATAGGCGAACTTCAATAGTCATAACAAATTTAAGAAAGCGACTGAGAATGTGTGTTAGAAACCAAGACACACGGCTATGTAGAAAATGAGTTAAAGTGATGTTATGTACTCTTTTATGTTTATTTACGTATTCTAATTTCTTTTACCTCGATATAAAAATCTACCCTCTGCTGCCTTAGTTGTTATTTGGTCAATGTTTTACTATTTAATTGCAAGTATTAGACCTTTTTGAAAAGCTAAAAAAACTTAGAAGCTTTTAAACCCATTTGCCGAATGACTTCCATACAACTTTTTTTTTGCGTAAATCGCTTCAGTTGAAAACATACAATGATAATTCTTTGATTCTAATATTTATCGAGCAGATTTCTGGAGCTGTTAGTGGTAGGTTCTGTTTTGATTGATCATTTTTATTGACTAACATGCCTTCCAACTAGATACACCTAAAAAACAGACCATAAGAGCATTAATCCCAAAATATTGGATAGAAAGCCAACAAATAAAGGATTTTTAGTAAAAATCTCTAAAATCCCATATCTTTATAACGGTTACAGTCCGGACACCATATTATATAATCAAATCAATCAGAAATGAGCTAAATAATAACGCCCTTCAATATTCCGCACCACTTACCCAGTAACCCTGTATATTCATTGTATTGTTTCCAAGATTATCATATGCTTTCGTTGGGTTCTACTACTGTCTTTAACCAATTTCTAGCCGTACTCTTGCCATACTTTTTAATAGAATGAAAACTTCGACTTTCTGGTTTCTGATATGACTACATATTTGTCTCACAATCGCATGCAGAAAGATAAGAAGTTTTTGTTTCAATTTTGACCTAATCCTGAAAAATAACAACCAACTTTGTCATAGCAGGTTCAATAACTGCAATGTTAAGGTGGTTGCTGAATCGTGGTTTGCTATGAATCACCTAAGGCTGAATGATTCCAAAACTGTAGAGATGCTCCTAACCACCAAAAATATTGCACAGTATGATAGCGCCAGCTCTGCAAAGTGCTTAGGCATCCATTTAGATATATGTTGGAATGCCCATGGTGATTCATTAGCAAAATCACTATCACAAACAGTATTTGCCTGACGGCAGTTATCACTCCGAGCCTCTTCTGATGTGCTGCGTGTGGCGTATTTTGCAATGGTACACTCAAAACTGAGTTATGGTTCACTCGCTTGGGGTCATTCATCTAGATTTTCTAGAATATTTAGACTGCAATAAGAAGTTTTTTAATATCTGTTGCATTTTTTTCTATGAACGACTTCATGCACCATATCAGAAATTTAAAAATGTAAATGTTTTTCAATAATGTTGCTTTTAACATTTCTATTGCTACTTGCTTTTACATGTACCTTTCGCAATATTGCTCTTCTATACAGGGTGAGTCAAGCTCAACGCCTCGGACTATAGTGACCAAACGATACCACTTTTCGAAAAATCGACTTTGCAAGTGTATGTAGGTCGAGTTGGGCTACATTTTAAAAATAATGACTTTTATACAGGGTGTCTAATAAAAGCGTGACATATCAAAGTTATGTTTTTTTAAATGGAACACCCTGTGTATTATTGCATATTTAGATTCCTGGGTTCATTTTAGCGTGACTTTATGTATCACACATGGGACTTCAAGCGGACCGTGTAGGTGCAAATCACAATTTTGGGTATAGGTAGATGTCAGAAAAAAATTGAATATCGCAGCTATTATAAATCATAGAGGGCTGTGACTCTGCCGTGTTACTAAGCATGAAATGTGTCAGCTTACATTAGATGGTCGAGTACGAATTACATTTGTACTTGGAGAAATCGGTAGATCAATTAAGGAAACTTCAATCAAAGGTAACTTGATTTTTTCGAATGGGAATGCATAATTTTTTTTATACGATCGAATGTGCAATTTGATAGGCTTTCTAATTATATCAGATTGTGAATATCAATCTATGGTAGTTTTTATTAAATTTCGAGATTTCAATCAAATCAGTGTTTTTCAATTTCCCTACCTATAAACAAGCTAGCAGGCCATGAAATATAAACAAATTTGTATTCAGATGGCAGAAAACAACTAACTTAGCAAAAATATCCAGCAGAACTAGAGTAAAAGAACAAGATTATAAAAATTCCTTACAACAAATCAACTCTAACCAGAAACAGCGGCAGTAATATGTCTAAGGTTAAAGAGAAGCCGGACTACGACAGAAATGGATAACTTTTACAGCCTACTAGCGACTGCAAAGTACTAGAGATTAAAAATTTACAAAATCACCAAACACTTTGAAATGAAAGCAAAACTTTCAGCGATCGTTGCCGTCAGTCTAATATCTTCAGAACGCAATTTCACATTTAATGGTATAAAACAGTAGTCATTTCCATCAAAGTCAAAAGTAATGATACCTCTCACTGTCGTCCTTTAAATTTTTCAGTATCTATTAGCAAGATCGCAAAAAAAGGAATACTGACAAATAATATTTTAATTTTCTGCCAGGTAAATTATGTCTAATAATTTGAGCAGATTTGTAATTTATTCTTCATTTTCGGCGATCTTGCTTATGAGTATTGAAGAATTTGCAGAACTCCAGTCATAGGTATCGGTTACTATTTTTTTTAAATCATGAAATGTGAAATTTTATTCTGAAGCTATTAAACTGCCAGCAACATTACGTGGTAGATTTCCTTTCATTTCAAGATTCACAATGATTTTGTGAATCACCAATCTTTAGAATATTGTAGTAGCCGGTATGTTGTGAAAAATACCCATTTCTGTCGTACTCCAGCTGCTTTTTGACCTTAGATTTGTTATGTCCTCTATTTCTGGTTAGAATTGATTTGTAGTAAGTCATTTTTATAACTTTGTCCGTTTTCTCTAGTTCGTCCGTAACTATCTGCTAAGTTAGTTGTTTTGTTGCATCTGAACAGTTTTTTGTTTATACTTCATGGCCTGCTAAGTTGCTTATAGGTAGGAAAATTGAAAAACACCGGTTTTACTGAAAATTTGAAATTAAAATGAAAACTACCAGAGATTGATATTTACAATCGCATATCGTTAGAAAGCTTATCAAATTGCACATTTGATCGTATAAAAAAATTATGCATTCCCATTTGAAAAAATCAAGTTACCTTTGATTGAAGTTTCCTTAATTGATCTACCGATTCATCCAAGTACAAATGTAATTCGAACTCGACCGTATAAAGTAAGCTGACACATTTCATGCTTAGTAACGCGGCAAAGTCACAGCCCTCTAAGATTAATAATAGCTGCGATATTCAATTTTTTTTTTGACATCTACCTGTACCCAAAATTGTGATTTGCACCTGAACGGTTCGCCTAAAGTCCCATGTGTGGTACATAAAGTTACACTAAAATCCACCCGGGAATCTAAATATGCAATAATATACAGGGTATTCCATTTAAAAAAACATAACTTTGATATGTCATTATTTTTAAAATGTAGTCCAACTCGACCTACATACACTCGCAAAGTCGATTTTTCGAAAAGTGGTATCTTTTGGTCACAAGAGTCCGAGGCGTTGAGCTTGACACCCTGTATTATTATGTGTTATGCGTTACATTTGTTTTTCTAGTTTATTTTATTTATTGTACATTTCGCTGTAAACTGTATTTTATGTCTGTCAACCAAAACACTGTTTTATTTGTCATTTTATTTTCTTTTTTTGACTTGTGAAAGTACAGTAGGTACATAATATCATCAATAAATTGTCTATCTATCTATCAAAATCGTTAACACAAAGCAATAATTTATGAACAACATCATATGCTGTATCGTCTGCGTACGCCATGCGATAATTGACATCCAGTAGCTGAAGCAGCTCACCGTAATCGACAGGCCGACACCTCTAAGCACCTCCGGGAGTTAAAAGCATTCGCACAGCGCCAGCACGCCTCCATAATTCAGATTAACAATATTGCTGCAGGAAGAACAGAAGGCGCATTATATCCAGATGAAACAATCAGAGCGTGGTGTCCGCGAGACAAAAGCCGATTTGAAGCGGCCGACAATGGACTTTGAGGGGAGGTGCCATCTTGCCGGGCGGTCTAATTAATAGCCCTCTATCCCCGTGCAGATTTTAAGGGAATGCCGATGCCAATACGGACGCCGAACGCAATCAAGGCGAAATGCCGAGGCCGCAATAGACAGTAGAACCACACTGTTAAAGCATATAAACCTATTTCTATCCTGTTCGAGTACACACAAAGAATAGTAGTGTCAATTTTAGATTAATAATTACTATTTTGATACCTTGGTAGCATTGTGTATAACCTATAATAGGGTAGAGTGGCGATGAGTATACTCTATTATCCATTCAAATTTCACTTGCGCCGCGTCAAAACAAACCCGGGGTCCCGGATGTTCAAATCGCAGCTCTGCTATTGGTTTATTGGCTATAACTCACTCGAGGCTGGCATGCAATGATATGAACAGGGACGCATCGACACAAATTGTAAATAGTTTATAATTTTCGGAGGCATTGCAAAGGCAGCTAATTTTTATAATCATTTGTCGTTTTTTAATTCCGAATACGCATTGCTATTCACATTTTATCTGCACCACATCAAAACAAAATCGGGTTGTCGGTAACAGAAGGATGACTTACGAATCGCCGTGTTTCTATTGGCCTACGACCAGGTCAGGGCATTAATCAGCCGACAGGGGTGTCATTAAATAAATAGGGTCCCATCAACTTGAAGAGCACTTCCTCACTTTTCGGTGATATATTTTTCCACTATCACGGACTATAATTACCCCTATGTCTTCAAGTGACACGGCCTTTGACGGTGCGAACTTTCCCGGTACCAGCACTACAGTGTCTCCTCCAAGAATGCGGCAGAAAAAAGGACACTTGAATCTTCAAGCTAAAGAGATCGTGTTGAATGTCTTAAAAAGTGAATTTTTGGAAAATCCTGTTGTCTCTATCCATGAAATAGAGAAAATAGTTGCGAAGAAGACAAGTGTTTCCGCCAGGACCGTGTTTAGTATAAGAAAAAAGTACAATCTCATACATCGTCTGAACCTCGAAAACCGACAGAGTATAAAAAAATTCCCCACACCGTAAACGAATTTGACAGGCATGCAATAAGACGCAATGAATGAGTTACCACCAATCGACAAGTTATTGAAAGAAGTGAACGATGATCCCGATTTGCCAGGTTTTAAGTGAAGTACATTTTATAAATTACTGAAGCTACTCAATTTTGAATTTAAAACCCGCGAAAGAAATAGTGTATCGATAGAAGAAGAGGAAATCATGGAGCAGAAATTACCTGAAAATGATAAAAAATACAGGAGTGAAGGCAGGAAAATCTACTATCTAGACGAAATGTTGATTGATTAATGCAGGTCACAAGAAATCAAAGGTGTGGATTGATATGTCGATTGCATCCTCAAGACAAGCTTTTTTGCACGGACTGCGGTAGAACAAAAAATCCGTCAGGTATGTACAACCTCGTTTATTAAAAAAATGTGTTTCGTTTGAAAAAAGTATGGCCAGGATTCACATAAATGACGTCAAATTAATTGGTTGAATATGTCTCATCTCCATATAATCATTCTGTTTTCATCCAAAAAATAATTAATATGTCAGCAACACCGTATTCCAAAAACAAACTTATTTTCGGATAAAATTTACATCAAGTCAATGCCGGATCAATCCATTTTTTATCTATGCCTAAAGGCAAAACCTTACTTTTCCAGGGCATATTTCTTTCCATAATAAATCAAGTATCAATCTTTGAAAAGCGCATTGAACCTTTGTTTATTGATATCGCAGGATAGGTACAAAGACAATCAGGAAGTGATTATTAGAACTAAGGGAATTTCACAACAATTAGGAAAGGAAATATCCGATCCAAAATGTACCTGTAGTTCACAGTATTTATTCCCAATTTTGATTTAATACCTGAATGCACGATATATTATACACTAGTAATAACCATATTGATTTAAATCAAGCCCTTATTCAATGTACACAGGTAGTTCGCAGCCAAAATTTTTCGGCATTCCCTTCCTTCTCCTAATAACTTACCTTCGTTGGACCTACCGCGATTTCTGCATATATTATACAGGGTGTTCAAAAAGTCCCGGACCGGATGAATAACTTGGGAAGTAGGGGTCATACAAAAAAATGGTCAAGGGTAAAGTCGTAGGAACTCTTCCGGGCTATCGGCTGTTGACCTTGATGGTGACCTTGAACGTGAGCTTCAAGGTCATCTCAAGGTCAAGTTGATTTCTCAAATAGAAACTCCTATTTTTGACACCGGAAATGAAAAGTGCGGAAATTTTTACGACCAGATTATTACTTTGACCACTTGAAAAATTTGACCTTGGACGGTAAGGTCAAGGTCAAATCTTGACGTGCAGGGTATCTTAGGAAGTAGGGGTCATACAAAAAAATGGTCAAGGGTAAAGTCGTAGGAAATTTTTCGGATCATCCGATGGTGACCTTGATGGTGACCTTGAGATTGACCTTCAAGGTCATTTCAAGGTCAAGTTGATTTTTTCAAATGGAAACCTCTATTTTTGACACCGGAAATGGAAAGTACGGAAAATTTTAGGACCAGATTATGACTTAGACCTCTTGAAAAATTTGACCTTGGATGATTAGGTCAAGGTCAAATTGTGACGTGCAGGGTATCTTGGGACGTAGGGATAACACAAAAAAATGGTCAATAGTGTGTGTAAAGTCGTAGGAGAATTTCTGGGCTATCTGATAGTGACCCTGACGGTGACCTTGACTTTGACCTTCAAGATCATTTTAAGGTCAGGTCGATTTTCTCAAATGGAAACCCCTACTTTGACACCGGAAATGGAAAGTACGGTTAGGTCAAGGTCAACATGTGACGTGCGGGATATTTTAAGAAAAGGGGTCATTCTAAAAAATTGTTAAGATAGTAGTAGTAATACAAATATTCCGAGTTAGATGTCTCTACGTTTATGAGTTTCACCTTAACTCAAATTTTCAACTTTTCTATTTACTGACCGGGAAGAACGCTTGCCTTGCCTTAATTGGCCGGGACAAGACTTGTCTTGCCTTAATTGGCCGGGACAAACGCTTTCCTTGCCTTAACTGGCCGAGAAGACCGCTTGTCTTGCCTTAATTGGCCGGAACAATACTTGCCTTGCCTTAACTGGCTGGGAGAAATAGGAAATTGAAAATCGGCTTGACCTTGAAATGACCTTGAAGGTCAAAGTCAAGGTGACTATCAAGGACATCATCGGATATCCCGGAAAATCTCCTACGACTTTACCCTTGACAATTTTTTTGTGTGACCCCAACTTCTCCAGATACATTGCACATCACAATTTGACCTTGCCCTAACCGTTCAAGGTCAAATGTTTCAAGAGGTCAAAGTCATAATCTGGTCGTAAAATTTTTCGTACTTTTGCCTTCCGGTGTCAAAAATAGGGATTTCCATTTAAGAAAATCAACTTGACCTTGAAATGACCTCGAAGGTCAAAGGCAAGGTCACTATCAAGGTCATCATCGGATAGTGCGGAAAATCTCCTACGACTTTACCCTTGAACATTTTTTTGGGTGACGCCTACTTCTCAAGATACCCTGTGCATCACAATTTCACCTTGACCTTGACCTAACCGTTCAAGGTCAATTTTTTCAAGAGGTCAAGGTCATAATACGGACGTAAAATTTTCCGTACTTTTCATTTCCGGTGTCAAAAATAGGAGTTTCCATTTAAAAGAATCGACTTGATCTTGAAATGACCTTGAAGGTCAAGTTCAATGTTACCATCAAGGTCACCATCGGATAGCTCGGAAAATTTTCTACGACTTTACCCTTGACCATTTTTTTGTGTGACCCCTACTTCCCAAGTTATTCATCCGGTCCGGGACTTTTTGAACACCCTGTATATTACTCATTTCAAGCATAAATTGTATACATCTGTAACTGCCAACTCCATCAAATAAGTACATTCAATCTTTCAGGGAACGGCAAACGGCTTATCATATGCCATATTGGAAGCGAAGGTGGTTTTGTACCAGATGCTTTGTGGGCCTCCAATTCGAATTGTTAACACTTCAAAATCATAAAGGGCAGTGCGGCCCAGGACAATTTGAGCGTTCGGAATCCTGTGTTTTGACGCGGCGCAAGTAAAATCTGAATGGACTTTAGTTTAAATATGTATATTTGTATTAACCCAGATGTGCCCAATGACCTATATGTGGTACTGTGTAAACATGTCGATTCTATAAAAATGGATTTGTTCGTTTGTTTTGTTTATCGTAGCGTACGGGTATTTCTATCAGTTCCATTGTTAAATTATTTTGTGATAAAAGTGTGAATACTGCTTTTCGGGAAGATGGCTGAATATGGCATCACGTTTCCAAGGTTATCTGTATTTAGGTCATTTATGTAGGAATAAATTACATATAATGCAAAAATTACAATATATAAAGTCGAAAGTCACAGTTTTGGTAGAAATGTATATGTCATATATAAGTACATTGGGCAAATATGCTACTGTCACTTTTCATCTCGTCTTCAGTATCTAGCTATATAAGCATCTCTAAAATTACGTGATTTGGCTACATATTTTGAACTATGGTTGCTTTGTTATAGAGGGTTTTCATTACGCCCTGTCGACGTACTCACCAAACCACCCTTGGTTGTCAGTCTCAACGCTGCGCTGTTTCTGAATAGTGAGATATGCACACATCGGCAAGGGGATGGTTCATCATACGATGATGCAGCGTGGATGCTCCGGTTTTGTTATCCGCTCGAGTGCAACAAGCTGGGAGTAAATTATGATTGTTCGGTGTAACTTTCATAATGACTGTTGTTTTGGAGGTGGAGGAGTAATGGTGCTGCAGCGGCAGCGGCTGCATATACATTTCTATGGTTCTTCGGGCGTTGCGAATGACGCATGGTCCCGGACCCCGGTGAGTTACGGCTTCCACGACCTACTTAGACAATTTGGGAGCTGCAGACTGCTAAAACAGTGGCAGGGCCGTGCCAGCGGCGGTTCCTGCATTTTTGAAAGAGGGGAACACAAAATTTGAAATAAAAAACTGCGCGAAAATCATACCACAGATTGTCGAGGCTGCACCCTGCAAATAGTAAAGAGTTTTCAGTTCCCACAAACTGTTTTTTCTTAAGAGTTTTTTATGACTGGTATCACAAAAGTTTACTTCTTAAGAGTGTTTTACTTATCATTCATCACAAAATGTTATTTTTTAAAAGTTTTTTACTTATCTTCCCACCTAATCAAAAACAAGTTGAGAGTAGGCGGCAGAAAAGATCTGCCTGTGCGCCATCTGGTACCCGGAGGTAACGGCAAACCAAAGGAAGTCACCGCTAAAAAGTAGCAAACTTGTCAAGTTGTCTAGCTTAGGAATCGAACTCCCATCCCTGTAGTGAAACGCCTCAGCGCAACGTATTGAACCTGCTCTGCTTCATTTTGTCAAAACATTTTACATTATTAGTACCTACTCATTTTCATGTTTGTAATGTCATATATAATTTGATATTTTTTTATTTTGTCCGATAAGGATTGTTGGCCAAAGCAATGCGTTCGCCCGATTATCAATTTTGAATGATGAGTTAGTAGGTTAGAATCGCCGATTTAAACGACGCGTAGCAACTAGAACAAAATAAGATGACTGGCGGCTTCTGTTCATATATCACCTGTAACCCTTTGGTTTTCATTGGCCATTTTCAAAGTCGATTGACGAATAGGAGCGGTCTCGCTCTGCTAATAGTCCCTTATTTCGATTGTAGACTTCGTCTCGAGCTGCAAACTTCATTCACCGTCTATCGTGCACCAGATATACACTAGTTACACAAGTCACTATTTCACGATTAGCTGGGAATCTAGAAAACATAATGGTATTAGGTATTGGAGTAGGATTTCTTTGGTGGAAACTAAAATTCTGACGTCACACGCGCTAGGTTGTGTTCGGGAGCTGTCGGCTTGTCTGAATTCAAAAATCAATTCTTATTTTACTATAACTTTTGAAGTATTGCCAAAAAAAAAAGTAGTCAAGTTGGTTGACTCAGTACTTCCCACACATTCCGATGATACTAGTTTCATTATTTTCCCATAGCATGAAGCTATAGTCTAGATCCCGACCGCAAAAAAGTGTGTTACTCTACTGTGTACTTCTTTGCAGGTCAATGGACAATCTATCAAGATTACAACAAATTTTTGAGTTTTACAACCATCCAACCCCCGAACTACCCCAATTTCACCCCCACCTAAAAAAATTGAACATGATCAGGAACCCCTAAAACGTCTAAAAACGAAGTTTGAGGTGTTTTTATATTTTCATTTTTTTTTATTAATGCCGCGCGACCACTGAAACGATTTCCAAAAACAATACGCGTCTTCCATCCTCGTCACGGTAATTAATCTGTGTCAAAATGTCATTAAAATCAATTCAAAAGTTGCCACGTTACACAATACAGTACGATCTAAAGTAACACTCGTATGTATTTTGTATATGTTAAACTCAATACCCGAATTCGGGCAATGCCCGAAAAAAATGCGCAGAACTAGTTTTGAGCAAGGAATATTTCCCAAACCCGAAATATTAATTTTATACGGCTATTGAGCATTACCAAATAGGCAGAACTAGTTCTGCGCATCTTGAAATGCACAGAACTAGTTTTGCGCAACTGGAAATGCACAGGACTGGTTCTGTATATTTTGGCATGGTGGTATTTAGAATTGTAGATGAGATTTTTTTTCGATACATTGTTGATACATTTTTTATTGCAGAGACATGAAGGTTAGGTTAGGTTAGGTTCATTCAATATAGTGAGGATATGATCTTTTGTCATGAGATTATGTTTTTATGTACTTGAAGCTTCAGATAGCCGAACTAATTCGGATTCGAAATTAGCTTGCATTTTTTCTACAAGCTGAAATAAAAAATATTCAAAGCAACAACATAAACATAACTTTACTTTTTTAATATAACTACTGCTGGCCATTCAGTACCACAGAACTAGGTTTGGGCATTTCAACGAATATTTGAAATTTTTCGTTTTTTGCTAATTAGTCCGCCGCCCATGCACCGATTTCCAAAATTGTAGCGACATCACCTACTACGACCCCACATCATATCCCTACCCATATTTTTAAACTTTCCACCACCTATTTTAAAAATTAGATATGTTTGAAAAAGGTTTCTCATCCAATATTAATTCGTGCGAGAATACCGATAATTATTTTCATCACATTTTACAATCGGGGTGCCTTGGAAATTTCAATAAAGGTTACCTCGAAAGCGGTTACCACTAGGGGCTTGAAGAGCATATCTTTCTTACGTAAAATATATCGAGGAAACGATTTTTATAATATTCACATTGACGCATCAAACCGGAAACAGTTTTGTTAATTCAAAAGAGTTCGATGCGCCGTAGGTGACGCTCTCTATTCACGAGAGCAAAACTGTGGTTAAATTTGGCTATCTCGCCTTAAAAAAACCCCTGTACTAATTTTAGATTGTTGTGCCATTTTATTGCCGAATAACTAATAAGAAAACACGAAAATAAAAGCAAAACTTTGACGCCCTGTATCTTGCAAATTGAGCATTTTAAGACTTCATGTTCCTATCTCAATGTTCATAGAAATGTGAGGCATATCACCAGTCAATTGTTGTAGGTCGAAATTCCGGACACCCTGTGTGATTTTTCCATTTACAAAATTTTTTTTCAAAAATACAATTGGGGGTAGACATTTTGATTCATTCCCCTACTCTCCCGAACTAGCTTCATGTGAATTCTAATCATTTCCTGAAGGGATTTAGAGCTCAACAACGCTATCTATGATAGGTATATGAAAAAGTCGATCAAAAAATAGTTTCTCAGAAGCTTGTGCCAAGTGAATAAAGTGATGGGATAAGTGTATGAAACAGAACGGGCGGTACTTTGAAGGAGAGTTGTTGAAGATTTTTATCTATGTTATACTATAGCACCAGTCTGGTTATACTCTGATACATCGTCCTATGTTACTATAACGAATTTAGAAAAATGCTACTTCAATAGTAAAACTCGAAAAAAACGAATAAAATAAACTGTCAACCCACCTAACGTCTCGACAGCGATTTAAATCGGTTGGCGAATACGGGCCATAGATACAAAGAAATGTGTGGAAAGGGGGAAGAAAATCGCTTGACGAGCATGAGCTGTCGCAGATAACCTTAATGCAATTACTCTGGGTGCAGATTGCCAGAGATACCGAAAGGAATCGATATTCTATTTGAATCATTCATCTCTAATCAGCAGGTCGTGTGTACACAAAGTGTTTTGGCTGTACACTGTCGGATGAATCTCCGGGGCTCAGCCGTCGTTGGAGACATTCGCAGTTGGCACGGAGTTTCAGGAAACTTGTTTCTTCGCGTTTGTTTTGCGGAAAGCGGGGTAAATATACCAGGATGTGGATGTGCGTTCGCTGTAGCTGCCAACTAGGACTAAACTGGATGACTGTGGCTGCGGGTACTGAATGTACAATGTTCATATCCAAGTTCGGCTCTTTTGATTAAAGTTTGTATGAAACTCCGCCAAAGAGTTAGATGCGAATTCGTGGATTTTTGAATATTTGCTTCTTCAAACTAAAAAATGAAGTCAAATTGATTGACTCAGTACTCTCCACACATTATGGGAATACGAGTTCATTATTTTTGCACAGCATGAAGCTACAGTCTGAGATTCGCTTGAATTCAAATCATCACCTGCCCGCAAAAAAGTGTGTTAGACCGCTGGGTCTTTCTTTCACTTCACAGGTAAATAGACAGCCAATTATGAATACGACACATTTCTCAGTCTTAAAACCCACTAGGGGGGAGGTGGGCAGTGGAAGGGTTGTAAAACTCAAAAGTTGTCGTGTTCATAAGGGTGTTCATTAACTTGTGAAAAAAATACTTAGCGGCATAACATACTTTTTACTTCCCACACCGATAGGTGAGGGGAGTATTGTGATCGCGAAAATTTTTGATTTTGAGCTGATACGTTTTTTGGGCGTTTTATGGTGTCTACATAACGAAAATCCGTCGGTTGTCTGTCTGTCTGTCTGTCTGTCTGTCAGTCTGTCTGTCTGTCTGTTGGTCTGTCTATCTGCCTCTCGGTCTGTCTGTCTGTCCGTCTGTTGGCGTTTTTCTAACGTCGTAATCTCAGTAACCGCTGCATGGATTGGGATGAAATTTGGGTAGCGATATGTTGTGGAGTCGTAGTAGAGAATGTTCCTAAAACAAACAAAATTCCAAATATTCCTCAAACTTTATTTTTAGGCGTTTTAGGGGTTCCTTATCATTTTCTACTTTTTTTTGGGAGGGGGTGAATTTGAGGTCGTCGGAGAGTGGGGGGTTGTAAAACTGAAAAATTTGTTGTATTCATAAGCGGCTGTCCATTGACCTGTGAATGAAAGACCTAGCGGCATAATACACTTTTTTAGGTCCATTCGAACATTGCCTGGCTTATTATATAAACCAGGGGACTTCTTCATGTATACATACGAGTATTGCTTTAGATCGTTCTATATTGCGTAACGCGAAAATTATTGAATTGATTTTAATGAAATTTTGACACAGTATTACTACCGCGGCGAGGATGGAAAAATCGTGTCGTGCGGCGCAGCAATAATAAAAAAAACTAAAAATATAAAAATAGCCCAGGCTTTGTTTTTAGGCGTTTTTGGTAATTCCTGGCCATTTTCTACTTTTTTTTTTGGGTGAGGTGAAATTGGGTCATTTGGGGGGTGGGGTAAAACTGAAACATTTGTTGTATTCGTAATAGTTTGTCCATTGACCTGTGGAAGCAATACCTAGCGGCATATTACACTTTTTTAAGTCCATCTGAACATTGGCTTGCCTATTACAGAGACCAATTTTGTGATGTATACATATGAGTTTCGCTTCATTTCGTTATATGTATATTGCGTAAAGTGAAAATTATTGAATTGATTCTAATGAAATTTTGACTCAGAATTTACTACCGCGGCGAGAATGGAAAACGCCTCTATTTTTGAAAAATCGTGTCAGTGGCGGCGCAACAATAATAAAAAAATCTGAATATGTAAACAGCTCAAACTGCGTTTTTAGACGGTTTAGGGGTTCCTGATCGTTTTCCATCGTCCAGTTGAAGCATGCAGAAAAAAACTCTGGCGCCCCAGTTCTCAAGGTGGGAGACCCAAGAAAGTATATACGAGAGTTTTTGTGAGTTGAATGTCTTTTTTTGCGGGCGGGTGGGCGATGATTTGGTTGCAAGGGAATTTCAAACTATAGCTTCATGCAATGGGAAAATAATAAAATGGTATCCTCATTATGTGTGGGAAGTACTGAGTCAATCAACTTGACTCCTTTTTTTGCAGGCTGGCGGGCAATGATTTATGGGAAAATAATAAACTGGTATCACCGTAATGTATGGGAAGTACTGAGTACTTAGTAGCTGTTGAATTATCGGTTAAACGTGTTCTTGCCGGAAAACTTTTCTGTTATCTTAACTGCTACATCTTTGAGCCTTTCCTTGTACCTGCTGGATAAAAGCGGCCTTATAGCCTCTTGTGAAATACATAGGAGTAGTGTTGGAGTTCATATAAAGACATTTATTATTATATATTATCATATTGTCTCATCTTCGAAACATCCTGTATGAGGTGTTCAGCGAGTCGCGTTTATGTTAATAAGCAGCGTCTCGCGTGGCTCGTGAAGAACGTGAGAAATGAAAAATAGAAGAGATCAACATCGGCCCAGGTAGTACAGTGGAAGTAGATATTGAGCAACCAGAAATTAAATTAACAGAATAAAACTTACATATTAGTAAATTGGAAACTAAAAATACAGTCCGATGGTGTAAGCCACAGACGCAAAATCCGATGAACGTGAGCCCAGAATGAAGAATGAGCGATGATGATGATGATGAGCTTTTGGCAGTCGCCGCTGCAATTATAATTGATGCGATGATTTCAAAACGTAGAAAAAATTTTGGGTTCGTTCAAGCCTCCGAAGTCGAAGTAGATATTGCGGCAGCTTTGATGCTTACTCCAAATGAAATTGCAATGTCCAATAGAGCATCATGACGCTTATTGATATTTTTATAGTCCTTTAGTTTGCAGTTCCACAATACTTCAGGTTCACGATAGAGTTCAGTTAATTTTAAAAGAGCAGTATCATTCCACTGCATTTTTAATAACATACATACAGTTAGCACTACTACCGTCTACGTACAAATGCCGATCGGCTTCCTTTGATCGAGACCGCCAAGAATCGGATTCGCAATCCCTTGTTGATCGGCTTTGGGATCATGCCGAACCACACGTACACACTTAGAGCCAGTCCAGATAAAGCGATTTACGCGCGAGTCCACTCCAGTCCAGTCATTCGCGCGTTCCCGAGATACTAGAGTTACATACATCCCGTCCAGATGCTCTCGCGCGTTGTTTTACTCGCGCGTAAAACGCTTGTAACGCGCGGGACTCTCGACTCGCCCGTTGTACGCGCGAGCGCTGTGCGAGTCGAGATACTTGGGCGACATTGTTGCGTCCAGTGGTCCAGTACAACGCGCGAGTCCGTGGCGTGTGGACGTATTTGTTTTTGAAAATGGAGCGTGATAACTTTGATACAGAACTTTTCATTGACGCAGTCGAAAAAAGAGTAGCCATATGGGCTATGAAATCATCCGATTATTCCAATAGACTCATAAAACGTAGGAACTGGGAACATATACTTGAATCAATTTTCACGGTATTCTCTCAGCTTTGGGTATAATGTTATAAACATACTGTGCGTAATTCTGTCATTTAGAATTGGATGCATGTTGAATCGTCGCCTTTCTCTTTGTTTACGAAGATTCCATCGCTGGTATGCACGCCACAACACAACTGCTGTATCCAACTCCATGTTTTTAATTGGAAGAAAATTTCTCCCAGCGTAGAAACGCAAGTGAAACGCGAAATCTGGACGCAATATACATCGACTACGTGCGAGTCCACTCGCGCGTAAATCGCTTTATCTGGACGGGCTCTTACCCGACAAAGCGGATCCGCAAGGCCGATGGGCATAGTGCGGATGCGCCTATATATCCCTTTCTCATCCACTGCGATGACAGTGTATGCTGTCGCACGCACTCGACCGCAACGCTTGCGAAAAAGAGCCCTTAGAGTCCGTCCATGAATCGCAAAAACATGGATTCTTCACCATGAAATCATGACATTGAGCTATGTTATCGTGCCTTCAGTGTAACACAGATTCTGAACTCAAACAACATTCCAGTGTTGCCGCACCACCCCCATACTCGCCGGATATATTGCCATGTGAATTTTTTTTGTTGCCAAGAATCAACAAGTGGTGAAAGGAAGGGATTCCGAGTCAGTCGTAGGCATCCAACAATCCGTAACGAGGGTACTCCACGTACTTCGAGTTGAAGCGTTCCAGGAATGTTACGAAAACTGGAAAACACGCTGGAAACATGTGTAGCTGCCCAAGGGGATTGTTTTGACGATCACATTGTTGTGTCTTAATATTTAAATATACACTTGTTTTATACAATCAGTCTGGATCATTTTTTGTCATACCTCGTATCTAGAGGTGATGTCTGATTAATTTAATAAGCATGCTACGATTGTCGATATCTTCATATATCAATGACTTCAGTCAGTTTGTTCAGTTACGTGGAAAACTGCAACTTATGATTATAAATTTGTTCGTTTGACCATCAGAAGCAAGATTGTAAGTTTTGTTCTAGTCACAGATTATCAGAATAGGTTGGGTTAAGAAGATGGGACACTCAGTACAACATCTATTCACTATTAGTTCTTACCGCAGTCACAAATGTCGCCACTGCCGCAGATCGTCTTGACCTCTGAAGTGTTTCCAGTATTTTATTTTACAATCATTTTGCCACATGCATACCAGTCATAAAGTAATACACAACTAGAAAGCCTAGAATAGTAATTGACACAGATGCTAGGTTAAAAATATATGGCTTGTAAAGCTAACCAATTTAACATTATCTATCCTACAAATATTAAAATAATTATGATGGCTAACAGAGAATACGAGAAATTTTTGCTGCAAAATATGGGTTTAGACAAATCGTTTTGGAAACGAAAAATATGGTTTTGAGGTAATAGCTTTCATTGGTCATTATGTTGTTTCATTCTTCTTATAGCAATACTTTTTTCTGAGTGTTTTAAATAATATTCGTGAGGTTTGTTCTGTTGCGGAGGGCTTCAAATTTGGAATCATCATCGAAATGGGCATCACATATCACAAAGTTGTTCCTCAAAGTGGTAACGCTCTTCTCTCGAAGATCCACACGACTCGTAGCTTTCACCCACATTTTACACAGCTAACATCAATAGTAAGAATTATTAAGGTGATTTTTATTACAGTTTTCACATACTCAAGCTCAAACCATAGGCCATTGCTTACATTATGGATATTGCAAAACGATAAGTTAAATATTTGATGTAGGTACTCACCTCACGATCCTTAGGGAACCTATGCACTTTTTTGTTCTTAAAAGAACAGTTTTTCACGCAGCACTGCGATACCATTATAATTGGAAACTATGAATCACAATGGACATTAAATACACAAAACGCCAAGTTGACATTTCATTACAAAACGCTAGTTAAAAGGTTATAAGGTTACTTATAGGCTGTCAAGAGTCGAAGAGTCTCAAGTGTCATTTACAAACTAGCTCCGGCGATACCCGTGACTGCGGTAGGAACTAAAAGAGTATCCAGGGCATGGTTCTAGTCAACGACGACAGAACTCTGATAGACAGATAGACAGATAGGCAGTTTACAAAAAAATTCGCCAGACATTGATACGTAGTTGCCACAATTCACCAAAGGTCTACAATGACTTTTTTTTGTACACAGCTATTTCACAAAATCTAATGAATTCGCTCTACACCGAATTTCTCAGCCATTATGTAGAAAGAAAAGTTAAACAATGTTAATCGCACCTCACATACCAGCTGGCAACATGGCTTTATAGTAAATGATTACCGGTACTAGGCACTACGTATCATTTTTCATTTATTATTTGCAAGTTTGAACGTTTGTCGTTGATGATGTGGACCGAAAAACCGTCAACTGTGCAGTCAACAGTGAAACCGTTGTGAATTTTGACGTGATTTTGACGTGGGCGGGGACGTTGTTTACAACAGAAATTACGGTCCCAAGGTCCCCATCAAGCGGTCATCTTGTCACTTTTCCCTCACTCTGCTAGCCCCCTCGCCCAAAGTAATGTTTGACTGTGAATTTATGAATGAGATGCGAGGTCTTCAGTTGTTCTGTTGTCGTTGGTTCTAGTTGTTTTTCTTTCTTCTAAACATACTCTTAATCCGACTTTATGTCCATTGCAAGGACCCCAATTAGCACGGACACATCAATGCTGCATGTTTTGCACCTTCTTATGTGTGCTTTTTGTCTAATGCTACCGCAATAAGGGATAAGGCGGCGGCTGTAACGGCCCTTATCTAGCATTCAGCCCTAGAACGTCGACGCAGTAGCCGGCTGGGTGGTGGCATCTCCTTTTGAATAATTCAGCTTGTCACGGACGGACGCGAGATTTCGAAACGACGAGACCGGGTCGCTCCTTGGACCGCCGCCCGATTCCCTCTGCCCCCTCCCTGCTCCCCTCCCTGCCTTTTCCCCCCCCTCTCGCTCTCACGAGGAACTTTTTGCCCAACGTCGACAACTTTGCTCGTGTATGCGGCTTTTCAAGTTTATTTCCTGGAACATTCAGATAATTAAGTTGGGCTGCCAAAAAAGCAGTCTGGAGGGATATACAAAAAGGTCTCATTTTCAGGATCGTTTCTTAAGCTCTTGAATGTCGTCTTGTGGGAAAAGAAGGCAACTTTAGATGTGTATAGTAGGTACTATTGCACTGTCAGGTTTCTCATCTTCCCTTAGCATTCCTTAGCTCACATGAGGAAGGTTTTGTCCATGGCGACAACTTTTCAAGTTTATTTTCAGGAACATTCAGATAATTAACCTCCATATCGCCACTTCAAATTGCCCAAAAATAAGAAATAAAAATAATGATGTTCAGAAATAGAAAATACCCAAGGGAACTACTCTTCCAGGAAAGTAAATTGTTAACTGTTGAACAACTATACATTAAAACTGTAATAAGATTTTTGTTAACTAACACACATTATAGGAATAACTTGCCCCATAGTCATAACATCCGCAATCTTTCAAATCAAAACTTAAAATTATCCTTTTTAGCTTATTGCCTATTTCTATTAGGACCGTTTAAAAAGGTCAAAAATCTAATTAATAATTGGATCCTTTAATGCAACTTTCCTTCAAAATATTCAGTATAAAGTGGCGAATAAGCCTAACACAAAACAATAATACCAAGTAATTGTCTAGACATAAATGTAAGATTAAACAAGTAAATAACCAATACACACAGATTTTTAAAATCCATCGTGTTGGTGAAGTATTGATGGTATGTAAGTAAGATAACTAGTAATACTAGACGATTGGTATGCACCGGAAAAGATTGTAACATCTCCCTTTTCTGTAATGTATTTTTTTATTTTTTTTGTGTCACGTTATATGTATTTGTAAAGTACAACAGGCTCGATTTTTGCCGCCATTGATACCAAAATGATTATCACACACATTCAAATGGCTTCACTACTCACCAATTTATAATATTTGATTTCTGCAAAGAATTATCAATAGGATTATTAACCTGGATTCAATGGTGCAAGACATTTTTTTGAGGGCCGAGAACCGTGCACCAAGTTATAATATTAGGATATCATACTTTGTATCTTGAGATGTACCTTGTGTATAGTTTATTTTTGAAATAAATAAAATAATAAAAAAACCACCTTGGGCTGCCAAAAAAATCAGTCTGGAGGGGAACACAGAAATGTCTCATTTCAGGATCGTTTCTTAAGTTTTTGAATGCCGTCTTGTGGGAAAAGAAGACAACTTCAGATCTGTAGAGTAGGTGCTGTCAGGTTTAATTTTTTTCGATGAGCTTTTCGCTTTAGGCTTCCCTATGCATCCCTGCCCTCATACCTCAATGCTTAGAGCTTTAGCCTTAGCTCACATGAGGAAGTTTCTGTCCAACGTCGAAAACTTTTCCTGTTTATTTTATGGAGTATTCATATAATTAGCTTGAGCTACCAAAAAGCAGTCTGGAGAGGTACACAAAAAGGTCTCATTTTAAGTTCCATTTCTCAAGTTTTTGAATGTTGTTTTGTTGGAAAAAATACACTACTTCAGTTTTCTGTACAGCGGATTTTGTTTAAAAATATTATATTTTGCTCTTGTTAGGAAAACTACAACTACAATATTGTTAGCCTATTTAGGCCCGGTTCCACTGGTTCCTGGTAAGTGTCAAATAGCCTATCTATGTCCTATGTGTCAGATAATGCCTTATAAATAATATAGGTTATCTGACACATAGGCTATTCGGAACTTATCAGGGACCGCTGAAACTGCCCTAAGTGTCCTTATTATAAGTGTGCTTACAAATTATAGACGCAGTTTTTAATTTATAGACATTTAAAATAGATGGCTAGATAGATTTTTCCAGAAGTATAGTTGGTACGAATTTGAGCTGATGAGAGTTTTAGTACCTACATTCCATACTAATTTCACTTGAAACATTGAGTTTATTCAAAACTCTAAGCGAGAGTTCGGCATTTGCTTATCTTTATCGTAATCTTGTAATAGCCACTCAACTGCCTACTGTTTGGAAAAAGCGGATACAGCGCTCAACGTCCAATAGAAAACAGGATGGAAATGCCAAGGCAAGTTGACGAGGTCAGGGCCGCAGTGAGCTTTCCATTCATCAGCCTGTATTGTTTGTTTCGTGCGATTATGGCTTTGTGGCGTCCATTCGAACCAGAACCAGAGTCGAAATGATTTTGAATCTCCCGAAAAAGACGATCTGAGTGGAAAGCAGCAACGAAGGCCCGTGGTTTGTACTATCACTTGCCTACTGAAACACAGCAGAATGTATTAAACATGTTTGAAAAGTTATTCGAGGAGAGCCAACATAAGAAGATAGGCGTAATCCAAAGAATATGTTCAGCGATCCAGTTATAACACTACGCGAAGTGAAGCTTTTATAAATAAACACTGGCCAAAATGTGTACCACATGTTGAAAAGGTTGAAGATAGATACAGACAATCGTGGGTAACTGCACACAGAAAAATCTGTCGTTCTGTCAAAGATGTACACTTGGATTCAATGGGACGTTACAGCGACGTTTTATCCAATGGGAAGTTTATAGTTGGTAACGAATTATATTGGATTGTCGATTCAACTACAGGAAGTCATTGGATTCCAATGAATAATTCAATCTCAGCCTGTCGTTGAATCGAATCTGTGTTTGGTAATTGATTCTAAACTACTTTATTTTCCTTGGACCAACAGATTTTATTGCGAGGACAGCTGACTGATTCGTTTGGATGTTTTAATTGTGTGATTTTTCATGAAGTTATAAGGAGCATGATATAAGAATAAGACATAAGCCTGCACCAGTTGTTGCATTATTACCTGAAATATAACTGTCTGACTAATCTAAATGCTTACATTCAAATGTGGGTGTTAGCTCTCCTAAGTTCCAATTTCTCAGTAGGTCCTCCATTTAATATATAACTGGACACATTTAAATCACACAATTGCTGATGCAATACGCAAAACCACGAGATGACACAACACGGCTAACACCGAAACAAGACAACGGAACAACCTCGTCCATGTTGGCGGGTTCGCGGCGATAGTAGCACTGAGAAGAACCCCCTTTCTTTTATTCTTACGTTCATCGATTCGGGACATCAGTCCCGCCGAATACTGATTATTATAGTTCAGCGAACGACAAGGGCCATTGAAACAAAATTAATTTTTATCAGATGAATTATCACGAACTGCTGTTGCAGTGATCATTTTTGTACATTGAATGGATTGTATGCTTTGCTTAAATGAAACATAGGGTAAATTTCGAAAACAAAAGGATGTTTTGATTGCATTATATGTCAATATTGGTATTAGAGGGATTATACATATCGTTAGAACGAATCTAAAATTATTTTGAATTTATTGGCGTACTTCGAATATAAGGATTGAATTCTTTCAATGACATGGATTTGAAACAACTGTAAATATATTTAAAGCGATGGAAAAACATCCAAATACTAACAATTAATTGGAAACGCAACAGTATTTTTTTCTATGTGTCGAACCTGTGATCATCAACACTGACAGTGACAAAAATTAGGACAAATTCAATATCGCAGATATAATTTAACTGGTAGGTACTGGTTTTTCCGAGCAGTTGACCCGAAAACACACACTACACTATGTGGTTGCATTCTGCTAATTGCAGTTCTAACCAAAACATACGTAAATATATGTAACCTGCGGTCTCAAATTTATAGTACCACTTAAACATTCATCTGCGTTCACCAGTTCTTTGTAGAAGTGCAGATTTATGAGAGTGTACCTCGCCATTTCTACTGAAGAGACAAATCGCTTTCCGGCCGTGCCAGCTTTTGTTTTCCCGGAGCTTTTCGGAAATGACCCGGCCAACTGGAAGTTACACTTCCACACTGGGAATATCTATGATAAAAATCTCACGGCTCTAGAGCTTTATTCATGAATTTGCTATATTGCATAGTTTTACACTAAGATGAATGAATTATTCAGACACCGTTGCTCCGTTACAGTGTTTTTTTATTTCTCTGTCAACGGCATCGACTGCTATGATCATTAGCCTCGTGTTCTGTGTACAGCGTTGCCAGGTCGAATTTTAAAAAAGAAGTAGGTTATAGATAAAAAAGCAGTAGATTTTTTTGTAAATAAACAGTGTAACATCGAACCACAAACAAAAAAACTTTGCACATTTTTTATTGAAAAACCACAAAAAAAAACGTAACTGCTCGAGTAAAACATAATCCTAATAAAACTATAAAAAAAGATTTTACAGCACGGAAACTCTTAATATGGCTTAACTAATAAAACTAAAAAAATAATAAACATCAATACACGCCTTCATTGATCTAGTATCTGAATCTGACAAGTCTGCATTTCTTTGGTATACGGTACATGGTACATATTATATTGTTATGTAGTTTAATACAACTATTTAAATCCACATCAAAGCAACTTCTCGTTCTGTATGCAAAATGCCACATCACATACACTTGACGTGGATAGACGATAGCGTCTATGCGTATATTTTTTTTAAAAATTAGCATCTGAGAAAATTCTTTCCACGTTTGCGGATGAATGTGACAAAACTTGCGTATTCAACATAGATTCGGATAATATGAAAAACATGGCACTATCTTTCCAGAAGGGACGTGTTTTTTACTTTTATCCAGTCGCACTTTCGCTTTCATCCCACGTGAGGCCACTATTTCGTAGAAATCGCCACTCACTCATTATCGAGCTATTGAAGTTGATTAGGATGGACTGAATTTGGAAAATGTGACCCAAAAGCAGTAGATCTACTGAAAAATCAGTAGACCTGGCAATGCTGTCTGTGTAGGCTGTGTTACTGTATCCAGGCGCCACCAACGACGTCATACTGATAGACTACGCATCCAAGGCAAATTGTTTGTCGGCATTCCAAACATTGGGAATGTCAACGGAATATTTACAAGCAACGACGTCATTGTTTACAAGTTACATCGCAGCATGCCAAGTTGACAATCATTTGGAATGAATTTTCAGAAAAATGTATGGAACGTATGTTGTAAAAAAGTAAAAATATGATTGTGGCTTGCTTATCTGTAATAGAAAAAGTACTCTGAAGATACTCTTTTGTAAAACACGTTTAATTTTGCAATTCTGTCAAGAATTAACGCCATTTTTATATTTTACAAACATTGCTGCATGCACCAAGCATGCCCTAATGCACAACTGGCAACGTCGGGTGTGTCTATGTCAATACAGCTGATGTTCCCCCCTTCCGTCGCACCGCCAGAAACGCTTACAAACATTCGGTATACAAAGCGTAGTCTATCAGTATGACGTCGTTGGGCGCCACTCTAGGAGCAGCACTGTTAATTAAAAGCCAACAGTGAAGGCTCAGGTGGGGATTCTCGCCGAGCTTTTTTTATAGAAATTTATTTCTGATTGAAAATACCAGAAATAAATTTCCACCTCTGACGGGAATCCAACCCGGGACCTTCCGGTCACGTGCCCTCGGCTCTACCCACTGAGCCAACCTACCCCCCTTACAGTATTATTTTTAAGATTATATATGATCTATTTAACTCTGGAATCCTGGATGCATCAAGAAACGTTTGAATATACTTTAGAATCAAGCCGAATTCCAAAAACAAAAAATACAAATTAAAAAAGTAGCAGTAGTGGAAGTGGTAGTGGGCAAGCCAGGTGAGTAGTCCACCTTTTACCCTGTTTGTCGACCTCTGGCACCAGTTCGAAAACCTACATTGCCTCTGGGAAAACTCTATTTTGTCGAACCTACCAGTAGGGGCACTCTCTAACATAGAAACGTATTTCTATCTACTATCTACTATCAGATCGGGATTGTTCGGGATTTTATCCTGACCTGAAAACATTGACTCTTTACAGGAAATTTATAAGGGCTATTCCAATTTACGGCTCTATTACCGACCTAGAACTGTTTTT
The DNA here is from genome assembly GCA_951848785.1 of Callosobruchus maculatus. Lineage (NCBI taxonomy): Eukaryota > Metazoa > Arthropoda > Insecta > Coleoptera > Chrysomelidae > Callosobruchus > Callosobruchus maculatus. Next base: position 8,909,559 of record CATOUR010000100.1, read on the forward strand.
ATCATGCCCCGCCCATTTTACAGTTCTAAAAACGGTGATTGGTTGGTCTGCCAGCGTACCAGCTAATCATCAATTCTATAATCACAAAATGGGCGGGGCATGACGAAAACAGTTCTAGGACGGTAATACAACCGTAGATTGGAATTGCCCTAAAGGCGGGCGATCGTCCGATCTGTCAAAGTGTCAAAATAATCCAAAATGGCTTGTTGTCATGTGAGGCGTGTAATTAAAAGTTGTTTGTGTATTTATTTTTTGAGAATTTCTTTATGTGGAGGGTATTTTGAGCATTATTTTGATTAAAACATAATTATACTATAGTATACGTGTCTGGTGGTTGGGTGTGGATCTTGATCTAACCGAGAAAAACTTAGCTTTGACTCGCAAAAATGAATTATCCCAACAACGCAGGAGTTTTGTTTATAGCTGCAATTAAACGAGATGATCTCATAGAATCAAAACTGAAACATCAAAAATTCATTAGCAAGCATTTTATCACAGGTAAGGCCCTCATCGCCTTACAAAGGCAGTCATTTTACTGTTTCGTTTATATATAGTAAATGTGGTTTGTGTTATGCTTATCCTTCAATTTAATTCAGGTAGACCTACAGATTTCGAGATGATTTAGAGGATAAAAACCATCCTGATTGGGTACCATCACAGAACATGGGACACACTACTCTAAAGGTTTTAAAATGACATGGAGACGTTGAAAGAAAGGAGAGGCTAGAGAAAAGAAGAAAACTGCAAGCTTCTAAGGTCAGTCTTAGTAATAAAATTAGCAGAAAATATTGTCTCATATTGTTCAAACCAAGCTAGGGATTATTTCGTACTGGTATATTAAGATATTCATTTCATCGATTTATGGGAATGCTTATGCTTTGGGGTCTGAGCCCTGTGAGGTCTCTCTCTGCAGGCCCATAGCCAGGATTTCACTTCGGGGGGCTCACTAGCTTAATTTTCTGATCTGCGTCAGGGGGGGAGGGGTTAAAAACTGGGAGCAGTCAGGTATCACCATTTTTCACAAGCAAAAAAGGGGGCCAGATAGTTAGGTTTCTATTTCTCAAACTTTGTGGAGGAGCAGTAGAGAAGCATCATCATTACAGCAAAACAAAAGCTTGTATGGCTCCTACCTGCTGTGAAATAATTGTTCAGGTGGTGGCCCTTCCTAAGGGCAACCTATTGTGTATTCGAAATATTCAAAGCCTGTTTTTATCTACATACCTCCCAAGCCCCTGGGAGGACTTGAGCTCAATATATTTTTACTGGCTATTATCTATTCTTTGAAATCAAAAAATAAACTATATCAAATATAGAATTATCAAAGGATATGAAAATAATGCATGTTTTAAGGGTGTTTATATATTATATTATCAAGGAACTAAACTCATCAAATATTCTTTATAGCCTACTTGGGTGTAAAGGTGAAACGTAAAAATGATTTCTGCTCTAAATTCTGAGCGAAAACTTTATGCATCATAATACATAAATAGTAGTACATAAATTCAACTGTTTTAGAATTTTCTTATTTTTATCAACACCAAAAGATGCAAATTAGTACATCTAGCTTTTCATTGATGTATCACTAGTTAATAATATCATTAGACGTAGTTGTTATTATTGTTTATTTGTCAATTATTTTAATGAGCACCACTTATTATAACTTAGATAGGTGATACCTAGAAACCCCAAAATTTTTGTTTAAATTTGTTTCGTTCCCTTGAATATTTTACCCAGTAAATAATATTGAGATGGTTTTTTCTAAGCTTGTAGCCCAGTAATTTTAGCATAAAAGTTTCAACAGCTTAGAAATATATAAATCACTAAGATAATTTGTAACCTTCGCCCCCCCCCCCCCCTGACTACGTGCTTGGCTCTCTGTCTCGTTTTCTTGTATAGAAGGCTATTATTTATAAATGTAAAAGACTATTAAATGGTTTTATATTTGTATTAGTTACTGGAAAATGGTGAGAAAAAGGGAAGGGGTCTAAAAGTTACTAATTATATTTCTAGAAAAACTCAAAGCTGTGACAGTGTGGCGGACAGTGTTGAACCAACTGAAGAGTAGGGTGAGCAAGCAAAGTGGAGTTTCTTCACAGACTGACATGGCAATGAAGGAATTGATAAAACGATTTGAAAGACTTGGTAAAGCAAAAAAATGCAGACCTAGAAGAGAAAGTGGAAAATTTATTACTTGGCCTTATTGGTGCAGATGAAGTGAAATGGAAATATTATACAGGTTTTTCATATTATATAATATAGTGAATTGTATAATTTTCCAAAATGTTAAAGATTTTGTTATTTCTAGCAGTACAACTACCATCTTCATTTGCCTTTACTAATACTAATGCTTATTAAATTGAAACTGGATGTGGATTTTAAGGATCTTGAAAATATTATTCACTTATTATATAACAAATTTGTTATTTTAATAAGGTGGCCAGGCCATTCTACTTTAAAATTAATATCCTCAAATGCTTCAGGGAAGTTTTTCATGATAAAACAACTGTCATTATAAATTTTTATAGGTATTTACTGAAAAACTGAACAGACTTGTTGGTCAAATTATAAACATCACCAGACAATAAATTAAATTTAGATAGCATCAAGCCAGGTTCTGGCAGATAGGGGATTTTTAATCAGCAATATTTTGAGCATGTACAGGGCAAAACTTGTCATTCCAGAATTCACAAAGGGAAAAAATCAACTGCATCCAATAGAAATCAAGGAGACTAGGCAAACTGATCATGTACGAATACATGTTCAAAGGGTTATCAGTCTTCAAAAAATAAGTTTAGAATATTTAGGGGTACTATTCCAATCAGTATGTCGAAAAAAGGTAGTAGGTCTGAAATTGAAGATCATGAAGTGAACACCGTTGAAATGCGTACAAAGCTAGCAGTCCAAGGAGAGAGAGCAGCTAAAGATAGGTTAGCTAAATTACAATGTACAATTTCAGTATCTCAAGCCAATACCTCATACAAGGCTTTCACGGGCTTTCGAGGTGGCCATATTTGTTAGTACAAATAAATAAATAAAAAAAAAATGCCAGACCAGAAAAACATTGATTTAACATCACTGCTTTTAATATGTTAGAAATAAAAAATAACAAATTGTTTAATTTTTCCTTCATTTCTTCTAGCTCCCTCCTTAAAAAATAATTTTAAGCTTCTGTACCTCCATGGTATTTAAAGGCAGCGCATGTTGGGATATGCTATAGCTTTTGGAAGGGTTGATTGCTAGCCATTATACTTCCATACTTCTTAAGTTATGAGTCTTTCATGAAGCTGTCTCCTATAAATAATGAGATTTAAGAAACAGTTTATACAGAGTCTGAATCGCTACAGTATACACATAATTTGTAACCAGTACCTTGTATTTTTAAATTTTTTATTCATACAACATACAAAATATTTCCTCATGTCTGCCTCTTAGGCTTAGATAACATCAAAAAAGATTAATTAGCAGATGCTTTCTACTAACTTGCAAATAAAATAGTTCAATTTCCTAGGCGTTTTTGTGCCCCTACTTCATAGATTTATGTTCAAAATGGTTGGTCCATTTTTTTATATCCCTGTCCTTGAAATAGCAAGAACAAGAGAATAAATCGAATGTTCTATTTGTTTCCCTGAAAAAATATTATTTTATTAAATCATCAGCGACAAAAGTCAAGGAAGTAGATTCATGAATCAACCCAAACAATTAAATAACCTATTTTTATCTCTTAATTAGAACCGACGTGAGGAATAACAGACAGGGCAATACAACCAAGGTTCAACAATATATAATAATAATTAATATTCGATTACTTACCGAAGTAAGGAAATATCCATTTTTCCTTTCCGTTTCATCTTTGGACAAAACAAAGAATCTACACCATTATTTTTCACAGTAATGCTTGCAATTGAGAGCATAAGGCATCACCGTATTGTAAAATATGATTTTCTCTTCTTGAATATTTTTAAACAAATCAATTAATGCGCTTATTTCAAAGTATCTCAATTTTCAAAAACCTCTGTATTGACATGACCCATTGGCTTACATCTGCCGAACAGATGTTTGTCAGCTCACAAGTCACAGAGACACAGTAGATGACGTTAGGGACAGCAGTCCTAATTTCAAAAATTTATTCCACCAACCCAAAACTAATTAAAAAACTATGAAAATCCCCACCGTCGGAATTTGGTGAGGCCGAAATAAGTTGAGCCGTCGAAATGAATTAAAGTAGACCCTCATTATTCATTTTAATAATTTTAAATAACAATAAACAAACAAAATCTAACTAATCAAACATCAATCAGAAATATCAAGTTGAAAACATTGACACATGTGCATCCACTTTATTTTCGATCCATGCACAAAACAGAATTCGCCGGCAGACATAAAACAACATATGCTTCTAACAATTATTTTCCATCCATGCTCACAGGCTGGGCTGAGTCAAATGTTTTCAGTAGGGTAGTACACGTAACCCGAAACTGCCCGATCGTCATGGTTGCCATGGTAATAGAAACACGTTTCTATTTCTTATCTTAGAGAGTACCAATACAGGTCTCCTAGTGAATATCGGCTTGCAGAGAGTCCAGGACTCCTAATGAATATCGGTTGCAGAGTAGCCCAGTTCAAACGTCCATCGTACCAAATATCTGAACCCTAAGGTTACACAGCACATCTGCCTAGGAGGTGGAACAAAGCTTCAACTTCTACCCGGTATCTGGAGCGGATGGGGTCTTTCAACACTTTCATCTGTGATAAATGTTTTCTTCGCTTTCTAGGGATCCTAAGAAGTTTTCACCTTCCCACCATTACTACTAACTGCATATCAAAATACCGCACTGGAACAGGAAGGAAATTTATTAATGATTCAACAACTCTGCTGACTTACTGGACCCATTTTGCGATAATGTAGTTCGGGTATTTCTTTGGAACCCGAAAAGTTTTTTACAGACACCAAGTATGAGTGAATCAATTGATTTGCACTTTTTCTGAATCTGAGTTATTTGGCACATAGAAAACGTGAATCAAACCAAGTCTACTTGTACGACTAATGATTTAAAAAAAATACAAATTTTATGGTTGGTGCCTATTTTATTTAAGTCACTTAGTTTTGAAAATATCAAATTCTGTTAAGGTCGTTATGTTTAGGGAAAGAGATCTTATTGTGCGTCTGGCTTCTCTATACTGTATGTAGATTTTTTTAGAGTCAAAACTCTAAGCAACAGTACGACTTCTTTTTTATTATACTTTACGACCTCCTATATGGGATTTCTATGTGTACTGGGTGAGGTATTAAAAATCTCACTGACGCTTAGCTCAACCATAAGAGTGCAATCGTCGTGGTGCAATCACTACATTATTCTACATGACAATCATTGGTACAGTACATATCTGTGGGTGCAGTTGTTTCTAATGTTTGTATATGCTGAAATGAAACAAACATTTCGATCATAGATTTTTTTGAGCCTTTCGAATATGCTCTCTGCACAATAAGGCACAGCCTGCGATTCCGTAATCATTTCAACAGATTCTTAGTACTGCAGCCCCTAAGAAAACAGGAGCTTGTAGTTTTCTTTGGAAACTCAACCAGTCATATTTAATGGTACAGACACAAAACAGTTTTGGTAAAGTAAATAGTAAGGTTGTTTAAGGCAATAATTCAGTTAATAAGTTTGATTTTTGTGCCCACTAGATTTGCTGCTTATCTTTTGAGGTACTTTTTGGATACAATTTCATATGAAGGTGTCTCCCAAACCTATTAACTTTTAAGATAGAAGATAATTTTTTTTCATAAATCAGTTAACCACAAGGTTATTTTCGGAGCTAAATTACTTGAATCGCCTGACCTACCGTACATTTCCGCAGTTATGAGGTTATTTCGTTTCTAACATATTTAATTAAATGACAAGCATTGTTGATTTAATTACAATTTAGAATATATATTTATTTCTGAAACAACCTTAGCTTTGGAGTTGCTTTTGCTGTGTGTGTGCTGTGGTTGTGCCTGTACAGTGACATTTAACACAATCTATATAAATTGTATAACAACAATAAATTATCGAAACATTAAAAATTAAGAAGTGCAAGAAACTCCTAAAATAATGTTGGATTTGTTTAAAACAGTTTGATGATAAATAGATTTATTCGGAAACTTGAGTTTCATTTCAGAAAACATCTGTGTCCATTTTTCGCTTATATTTTAAAACGTTTTGTTAGCATTAACAACCTTTGCGTAGTGGCAAGCTCTTGACTTTAGACATGCATATCATTCAAAACATTCAGATAAACTTCTGAAAGTAGCGATTCACTCAAATATAGAAACGAAAGGCAGGTACTCCTGTTCCCAAAAACAACACTAACATTGATTTGACCTTCAATGGAGAGCAACGAATCCAGGCTCCAGGCGAGAACTCAAATTTCGACCTCTGGGGGTTTCCGCTCGACTGTGAGGGGGTAGGTGGTGAATTTTGTTCTCCCCATAAATTATTCATTCATACGTGTAATAAAGTGTGTACTTTCTAGAACAGTAATCTGTTTCAAATAACTACCGCCGTCTCTAAGCCAGTCCGGGTACTCATGGCACCACCTTCTTAGATAAAGAGTATAAAGAATAATGTAAAGGAATTTCCACTACTTGCTCGTAAGATAGACACCATCATTCTGAGCACCGATGCATTGTGTTCTTCTTCTTGTTCTTCAATACGTCCTACTCGTTGTTCCATCTAGGAAGTTAGCTCTAAATAGTCAATAAATTATTCAATTCAACAAATTGTTCCAAATTAATGTTCGATAAACATTTTTCGTTTTTGGGGAAGCTGCAGCGGCAACCGAAGTTTGATAAAATAGTTTTCAAAACGACTGGGTTTATTTTTGGCCTAGCGAAACGCGATGGAACTGTCGTTATTCCTGAATTACATCATTTTGGCACAGCAACTGCAACGAATGCCGTTTCGTAGATGGAGACGGAAAGTGGATGTGAGTACGAAATGCTCTTTCAAGAGATACTGTGCTCGTTGCGGTTGGTGAGTAATATATTAGATATTCGCAAGACGGTCTCAAAGCGAAAGGATTCGTAGGTCGAAAATAAAACACACAACTTGCACCTCGTCACGTCAGTGATCAGAAGCGTTCGAAAAATACATCAAGCTGTGCAGTTCCATCTTTTGGATTAAAAAGCAAATAACATTTCTAGAAACGTTTCCTTGGTATAATATCTACTGAGGTGTTCGCTTTATTTCCGTGACTGGTGCAAAAGGTGTGTAAGTTAAGCTGTGAGCGTACTAGTTGCAACAGATATACTTTTTCCTTCATACGTTGTAAACAGAAAATATGGAAACTTCGAAATAACTCGTGAAATTTGTATTTGCAGAATTGCAAAATTTGCCGTAGTTTCATGTTTTTGTCTTGCTAAGTGCTATCGAAAAGAGGTCAAAGAGAGAACTCAAGTTTCGACCTCTGGGCACTGTAGAATGAAAACTATTGGTCACACAGCAAAAGTGTAAAGACCAAAGTTGTGGAGAATTTTGTTGTCTCCATATATTATTTGAACTTTTTTCGATAGTACTTACCACAAAGGCGCTATTTGTCGAAAAGCGTCACGAAACAGTTTTCACCCCTCTCCCCCCACTCTGGAGCAGCAACCCCCAGAGGTCACAAATGGGATCTTATCTTAATTAAATAACGGTAGTATCATTTCCACTAAAAGTATGCACACATTAGATATTTTTCGCTACAGCACATATCGGTAGTAGGTAGCAGTGTGTTCCTAAATGTCGTAATTTTTTTTAACCAAATACGCGAGTTTAGGTAGCTGCAGATAATAAGGAAGTGAGAATATATCATTCTTTTGGGGAAAGAAAAATGTTACACGACATTTTGATGAAGTTCTTCGTCTTAATCCACGATCAGATTATGATTTTAGTGGAAATCACAAACCAACCCCTAATTTTGGCGCTTTGTAGGACGAAAACTGTTGGTCTCACACGAAAAATGGAACGACCAAAATTATGCAGAGCAGATTTTTGTTTTCTACATAAATCATTTGAAGCTTTTTTCGATGTCACTCACCAAAACGACGCAATTTTTGTGAAAATCCTCGCGAAGCATAGTTTTCACACCCCCCTCCCGAGGCAACCTCTCGAGGTCGCAAATTTAGGTATAAGTTCAGAGGTACCAATGTCTACCATGTCACCAGATTTCATTTCTTTCCGACCTTTTGCTGTCAAAAACCTTTTTTTACGACGCGACGTAGTGATTGGACTTGAATTTGGGTCAGAAATACGCGCTTGGAATTACGGTCTATTATGAAGTAACATTCTATATATTTTGCGAGCTTAGAAAAATCTGTTCAACGAGTGATGAAACTGAGTGTTTTTGGTTCGAAATACATAAAAGGCTCTTCTGGTATGTGAGCTTCCGAGCATCTTATCAAAATCCACGTCGCAACGGTCGACGGCAGAGAAAGGCGTAGCTTTCCGGCTGACATATAGTGGTTTTCCAAAATTTGAAACCCTTGTATCTTGAAAGCTCCTTAGGACACACGTTTATATGAACTTTTCTGCTTGAATTTGGGTCAGAAATGCGCCCTTAGAATTACCCCTATCATCAAGTAATATCCTGTATATTTGGCGGGTTTTTGGCTCGAAATAATGATCACCATCAGCGACTATTTAAGCGAATGTCCAGCATGATACATCAAGGGCTGTTCTCGTACAAGACGTGAACTTCCGAGCATCTTATCAAAATCCACGTCGCAACGGTGCGGCGGCAAAGAAAGGCGTAGCTTTCCGGCTGACATATAGCGGTTTTCCAAACTTTGACACCCATGTATCTTGAAAACTCTTTAGGACTTACGTTTATATGAACTTTTCTGTTTGAATGTGGGTCAGAAATGCGCCCTTGGAATTACGCCCTATCATCAAGTAATATCCTGTATATTTGGCGGGTTTTTGGCTCGAAATAATGATCACCATCAGCGACCATTTAAGCGAATGTCCAGCATGATACGTCAAGGGCTCTTCTCGTACAAGACGTGAACTTCCGAGCATCTTATCAAAATCCACGTCGCAACGGCGCGGCGGCAAAGAAAGGCGTAGCTTTCCGGCTGACATATAGTGGTTTTCCAAAATTTGAAACCCTTGTATCTTGAAAGCTCCTTAGGACACACGTTTATATGAACTTTTCTGCTTGAATTTGGGTCAGAAATGCGCCCTTTGGATTACGCCCTATCATCAAGTAATATCCTGTATATTTGGCGGGTTTTTGGCTCGAAATAATGATCACCATCAGCGACCATTTAAGTGAATGTCCAGCATGATACATACCAAAGCCGGTACCTGAGCGTTTAATCTGAGGAACCGAGCACTGTTTATGTGACCCGTTTAAAAGCATCAGGTATAGAAACCTGCGGGTACAACAAACAGACTCTTTTTTGTGGAATACTTATTTAACACTCCCGACATTCGGTTTATGCTAAAAAGCAGTTTAACTCATTTAACAGAGTAGCAGTTTCATTCATTCATCCAAAACCAATCAGATTAGCGCCCAGGTACCGGCTTTGGTAGATAGATGGCGAACCAATACTTTTTTAAAGTACTGCTTCTCAATATCTATATGTTGCTACTACTGGTACAAGTTTTGCCAGCTAGGCACTAACAGACAATTTCATTTATTCGTCTAAGACCTAAATCACTGAGGAGCTTTAATAAAAGCGAAACGACGTCGTCTGTGATTGGTTTCGGATGAATGAAAGAAATTGCTACTCTGATTGAGTTAAGTTGCATTTTAGCATAAACCGAATGTCGGGAGTGTTAAATGAGTGTTCCACTAAAAAGAGTCTGTTTGTTGTCGTATCCGCAGGTTCCTATACCTGATGCTTTTGAACGGGTCACATAAAAAGTGCTCGGTTCCTCAGATTAAACACTCAGGTACCGGTTTTGGTAGATAGATGGCGAACCAATACTTTTTTAAAGTACTGCTTCCCAATATCTATATGTTGCTACTACTATCATCAAGTAATATCCTGTATATCTGGCGGGTTTTTGGCTCGAAATAATGACCACCATTAGACCGTTTAAGCGACAGTCCAGCATGATACATGAAAGGCTCTTCTAGTACAAGACGTGAACTTCCGAGAATCTTATCAAAATCCACGTCGCAACGGCGGCAGGGAAAGGCGTAGCTTTCCGGCTGACGTATAGCGGGTCGCGGATCCAGCACCGGGACTGTCGGACCTCCGCCGTTCCGCTCTTCTCAGACGTAATCCGTTGAATAATGTGCTTGCAGATAAGTCGAAAATATACGGCCACTTAAATATTCATCTATGTGTCGTTGGTTCTTTTTAAACTTGCCGATTTATTACCGGCACTGGTGCTGCTGTTGGTGAGGCTGCTGGTGCAGGTCGCCGCCGTCTCTGCAGCGGCAAAGACAAATCGCCTCTTTCCGGCTCTCTCCGTGTGACGCCCTTTTGTTTTTCCGGCGCGATTCCGAAACGGCCCGCTAGATAGAACAATGCGCCTTCGCTGTTTCCCCGCTGTTTTTATCCACGTTTGTTTATCTACGAACTAGCTACAATTTGGACTGCGTTTACACTAAGCTCAATTTAGTTCGTTGAGTAGGTCACACTATGAATGTAGCTTTGTAACTGCCGCCCACTATACAGGGTGGGCCAATCGTGGGTGGACGGAGAATTGTGGGCTTACTAAAACGAATTTCAAAAATCTGTCACCTCATCATGGAAGGGGGCCGTTTCACTTGAATTTTGACGTTTATACAGGGCGATTCATATCAAACTTACATTTTTTTTAACAGAACCCCGTATATACAGGGTGTCCCACGACGATTAAGACAAGCAATATACCGGAACTGGGCAGAAGTAGCGAATTATAATTTTGGGGGTGTGAGTTAGAGCAAATACAGTATCTTTCCTTATTATTGTGTCATCCAATGAGGTATTTGTTTTTGGTCACGTGACATCCGATTCAAAATTTTTATATTCGTGAATTTTTGTGTTCCTCCCGATAAAACAATTCCAACAAACAAGCACACTTGGGGTCTAAAGTGATTAGTTCAAGAGCTACAGGTACTTAAAGGACTGTACCACTAACCACTACCATTATGAAACTACCAGTAATTTAACTGTAGGGGTACATGTTCTAATCAATGCTAGTGGTACCATACTTTAAGTTCCTGTAGCTCTTGAATAAATGACTTTAGGCCCCAAGTGTGCGAGTTTGTTGGAATTGTTTTATCGGGAGGAACACAAAAAGTCGAAAATATACAGGGTGTCCCATTAAAAATTTTGAATCGGACGTCACGTGATCAAAAACAAATACCTCATTGGGTGACACAGTAATAAGAAAAGATACAATATTTGCTATAATTTAAACCCACAAAATTATAATTCGCTACTACTGTCCAGTTCCGATATATTGCTTGTCTTAATCGTCGTGGGACACCATGTATATTATTGCATATTTGAATTCCTTGCCGTATGACTTTATTTATCATAAATATGGAACCTTAAACGAATTGTTTATGCGCAAATCACTACTTTTAGTATAAGTAGGTATGAGAAAAAAATTGAATATCGCAGCGATTATGAAACTTAGAAGGCCGTTACTTTGCGGTGCGACTAAGCATGAAATGCGTCACCTTAGGTCAGACGGTCAAATTTGAATTCTTTTTGTACTTTGAAAATAAGAAGATTAATCAAGGAAATCTCAATCACATGTAACTGGATAGAATGCCTAATTTTTTTCTACTATCAAATGTAAAATCTGATAGCCTTTCCAACAATGTAAAATTGTCAATATTAATCTTTTTTACTTTTCATTTTTATTTATTTTCCTACCTATAATCAACCTAGCAGGCCATGAAAAATAAACAAACAACTGTAAGATGGAAGAAACCAACTAACTTAGTAGAAAGATATAAATGAACTAGAGCAAGGAGGCAAGATTATGAAAATTACTTACAACACATGATCTCTAACCGGAGACAACAGCGGTAAGATATCTAATGTCAATGAGAAGTTGGGTATGGCAAGTGTTTTTTTTTCACACCCTACTAGCTATTGATATCTACTAGAGCTTGACAACTCTCAAAAAAAATGTAGTCAAGTTGATTGACTCAGTACTTCCCACACATTCCGATAATACCAGTTTTATTATTTTCCCACAGCATGAAACTATAGTCTAGATGCCCCTGCAATCAAATCATCGCTCGTCCGACCGCAAAAAAGTGTTTTATTCTACTAGGTGCTTCTTTCACAGGTCAATGGACAATACATCATAAATACAACAAATTTTTGAGTTTTACAAACCCCTACCCCGAAACCACCCTAATTTCACTCCAACCAAAAATTTTTTTAAAATGATCAGGAACCCCTAAAACGTCTAAAACGTTTGAGGTGTTTTTTTATATTTTTAGTTTTTTTTATTATTGCCGCGCCGCCACTGTAATGATTTCTAAAAACCATACGCGCTTTCCATATTCGTCGCGGTAATAAATCTGTGTCAAAATGTCATTAAAATCAATTCAGAAGTTTCCACGTAACACTATACAAAACGATCCAAAGTAATACTCGTATGTATTTTGTATGCATCAGGAAGTTCAAGTCCCTTGGTTTCTGTAATCGGCAAGGCAATGTTCGGATGAACCTAAAAAAGTATATTATGCCGCTAGGTCTTTCTCTCTCAGGTCAGTAGACAGTCCATTATGAGTACAACAAATTTTTCAGATTTACAACCCCCCACCCCCACAACCACCCTAATTTCACCCCCACCCCAAAAAAAAGTAGAAAATGATCAGGAACCCCTAAAACGCCTAAAAACGAAGTTTGAGCTATTTTCATATTTTTAGTTTTTTTAATATTGCTGCGCCGCCACTGAGACGATTTCTAAAAATCAGACGCGTTTTCCATCTTCGCGAAAGCAGTAATACTGTGCCGAAATTTCATTAACATCAATTCAGTAATTCCAACATTATAAAGTACAGAACGATCTAAAGCAATACTCGTATGTATACATCGGAAAATTCTCTAAGTCCCTTGGTTCCTGTAATATACAAGGCAATGTTCGGATGGACCTAAAAAAGTGTACTATACCGCTAGGTCTTTCTCCGTTAGGCTAGTAGACAGCCTATTATGAGTACAACAAATTTTTCAGCTTTACAACCCCCCACCCCCCAACCACCCCAATTTCACCCCCACCCAAAAAAAAAGTAGAAAATGATCAGGAACCTCTAAAACACCTAAAAACGAAGTTTGAGGCATATTTGAAATTTTTTGTTTTTTGCTAATTACTCCGCCGCCCATGCACCGATTTTCAAAATTGTAGTAACATTACCTCCTACGACCCTACAACATATCACTACCCAAATTTCATGAAAATCTATGCAGCGGTTACTGAGATTAGGAGGCTAGAAAAATGCCAACAGACAGACAGACCGACAGACAGACAGACCGACAGACAGACAGACCGACAGACAGACCGACAGACAGACCGACAGACAGACCGACAGACAGACCGACGGAAACGAGTGACGTGGATTTTCGTTATGTAGACATCATAAAACGCCCAAAAAGCGTATTATCTCAAAATCGAAAATTTTCGCGATCACAATACTCCCCTCACCTATCGGTGTGGGAAGTAAAACAACTAAAACCTCTGAAATAAAAGGAAAACTATCATGCGATTGTTGCTAATAGTCTAATATCTTCAGAATTAAATTTTACATTTAATGGGATAAAAAGGTAGTCATTTCCGTTAAGTTAAAAGTAAAGATATCTCTAACTGAAGCATTCTGAGCATCTATTAAAATTAAATTTTTTCTTACTCCATGTTGTGATTGTGTTTATATTTCATGTATTTTTCTGCCAAGTAAATTATGTTTTACTCGTATAATTTAAACATACTGCGATTCAGTTTTCATTTTCTGCGATTTTGCTAACAAGTAGAAGAGCCTGCTGAAGAATTTGAAGGGCTCCAGTCAGAGGTATCTTTACTTTTGACTTACGAAAATGACTACTTTTTTATGGCGTGAATTGTGAAAATTTATTCTTAAGTTATGGATATGCGACTGCCAGCAACAATCGCTGGCAGGTTTCCTTTCATTTAAATATGTTTATCAATTTTGGAAATTTGCCAATAATTAATAGGTTGTGAAAAATAAGCATTCTTGTTGTCGCTGTTGTTTCTGGTTAGAGCTGATATGTTATTAGGAATTTTTATAATCTTGCCTCATTACTCTATTTTGTTAGCATCTTTCTGCTAAGTTAGTTGGTTTCTTATACCTGAAAAGGTTTTCGTTTATTGTTCATGGCCTGCTGGGTTGCTTATAAGCTGGAAAATAAAAAAAACACCCATTTGACTGAAAATTTAAAATAAAATGAAAACTAAAAATGATTGATATTGTCAATCCTACATTTTTGGAAAGGTTATCTGATTCTACATTTGAACGGTTATCAGATTCTACAAATGAGCAGACCGCGAAGGCAAAGCCAAATACCAAGGCACCTACCGCTGTTGCTATGTCAGGGAAACTTTTTTGACGCGGGATTTGAACAGGCCGACACTCGTAGGCTCAATAAATGCATATCCTGGACACTCTGGAACAAAGGTGCGATCGCCTTGAAATGAGACGCAGGGTGCTGAAGATGCTGCGTGTTGAGTTTGGTTGGAATTGCCCTTGTCTGGACTGCTTTAAGAATAGATGAGTTAATAGCAGCAGCTCCCTAGATATGAGAAGGTTGGATGGTGAGAAGTACTTTCTGGCTCTAAATGGGTATCCAAGCATTTTCCCAGCAGTTGTTGCAATTAAGGAAACGTATTCGTGCCAAATCATGTTTTCTGTAATGTTGACACCTAAAAGCTTGGATGAATAGTTGTGTCAGTATATGGTTTATCACGAATGCTTGGACGGCTCGGCCCGCTGGCGCTGCTAAAGTTTTGTTGGAGTCCAACCCGGGTTCATTGTGAACGTTGAAATCACCCAAAAGAGCTACTGTTACTGTTTAGGAATTCGATCTTCTTGGACCGGTATTTCAAGAGACCAGTCCAGTTGTTGTCCGAGGGTAAGTGGTAGAGGCAGCAGATGATCTTCAGAAATGGGTCGAGGTTTAGATTCAAGGGTGAAAGGGGAATACCTGATTGTTTCCAGTAAAGTGGTCGGACGTACTGATACTCAAAGGAGGTGAGGTCTGGTAGGTTGGACAAAAAATGAGTTTTCCAAAAGGCTGCGAGCGTTTTTGAGATTGGTTACGAGAGGTCGGTAAAATATGTGTAAGGTCGCCTAGTGGCCTGGCTTCATTTATACCAGTTATACCTATTACTACTAAACTACAATTGAGGTTTTGAATTAAGAAAACAAGTAATTTTTTTGCGACAAATGGAAAGATCATATATAAGTTTTATAACAAAACTTTTTTTGTTTTCTTTTTTTTTCGCAATAATTCAAAAGTTATATCAAAATAAAAATGGGTTTTTGAATCGAGTACCGAAAACACGCCGACGGCTTCCGAACCCGTGTGACGTCACCATGGCGGTAAGGATGCTCCTTTGGCCAACGACGTCCTACTCCGATACTAGATTCTATATTCCCAGCCAATCGCGAAAATATGTACTGCTAAACTGGTAACTAGTGTATATTTGTTACAACACAGTCGATGAATGAAGCTTGCAGCTCGAGACGAAGTCTACGATCGAAATAAATATGTTTTTGAATGTTTGAAGTTGCAGTCAGATTACAGATTTCAGTAAGTACCTAATCAAATATGTTTTGTTGAAAAGATCTCCTCAATCGAAGGATGGCCCAGTGGTTAGAGAGTCCGCTAGTGAATCTCAGGGTCTTTGGATCGAAACCCATTTTTTTTTATCAAAAATTTTATTGATGTGCTTTTTGCACTTGTTACGCAAATTTTTTCTACGATCAACATAAATATGTGTTTGAGTCAAATTTTATTAGACATATTACTTGCACTGCACTAAAATTTTTGATAAAAAAAAATAAAAAAAAGTTGGAAGGCCTGGGTTTCGATCCAAAGACCCAGAGATCACTAGCGGACTCTCTAACCACTGGACCATCCTTCGATTGACGAGATCTTTTCAACGAAACATATTTGATTAGGTACTTACGTACTTACGCGATTGGCTGGAAATCTAGAATCTAGTATCGGAGTAGGACGTCGTTGGTTAAAGGAGCATCCGTACCGCCATGGTGACGTCACACGGGTTTGGGAGCCGTCGGCGTGTTTTCGGTACTGGATTCAGAAACCAACCCATTTTTATTTTGATATAACTTTTGAATTATTGCGAAAAAAAAGAAAACAAAAACAGTTTTGTTATAAAACTTATGTATGATCTTTCCATTTATGACAAAAAAAAATTATTCAAAACCTCAATTATAACACTAGACCTTTTGTCAATCCTTGTTGTGTTGTATCTCACTACGGTCTTTAATTTGTGGTGTTGCGGTAACCTGTCTTGCTTCTTTTAGGTAGGTGCGTATATAACGGGAGCGGCGCGGCGTTGCGCGACGTGGCGTCTTTGGCGTGGCGTCGCTGCGAAATTGATAGTGCCTTAAGTGTATAATATTGTAGCGTGTCTTTGCCGCACCACCGCCAGCGTCTGGAATATATTGCAATTAGCGGTATCAACGCCGGCTTCTGACTATGCAATTTAACAAGATTTATACGCGTTGAATACAGTGACGTTACATGGGGATGGGTATGGATAACTACTTGAACGCTGACGTGACGATCTATTGTAGGTCAGCCAGTATCAGAGGCACGTACACATCTCCTGAATAGGTAGAAACCACATGGTGTCTGGTCGGGAGAATGCGATCGCCATGTCCAACAAGCTCTGCCAAACGGTATCTTGCGAACCACCGAGGGGTCTGGTATAATATCACATTCACCCGATCTGAAGCTTTGTGGTTTTCTACCTGGAGGGTTTATAAAGGATCAGGAGTATGAGTGCGTTGCTCTTTCGTCTTGTTGGTCATTATTTGTGATAATTGCAAAATAAATATGATGTCACTTCTAACAAAAAAATCCCTATTATTTATTTTTTTAAAATTTGTTCGTAAAGTAATAACTGAATGAATAAGGACCAGAGGCTATCCAGCACGGAATGTGGCTGGTGCATAGGCCACACGGTAAGGATGCTCCGGTATCATAAAACGTCCAAAAAGCGTGTTATCTCAAAATCCAAAATTTTTCACGATTACAATACTCCCCTCGCCTATCGGTGTGGGAAGTAAAAGATGATTAGAATCTTATGTGGTGCTCACTATCCTGCTCATTGTAATACCCTATTTCAAGATTACAAAATAATGCCTCTACCTTGCTTACATATTTACTATGCTCTCCGAGAAATACATCATAAAAAAATTGTTGAACTGCCTTCAACTAGCAAAAATCATTCTCATAATCTCAGATCCGATCTGATTGCCATTCCTCTCCATAAACTTAAAATAAAATAAATGAAGTCAAGTTGATTGACCTAGTTCTTCCCACACATTACAGTGATACCAGTTTATTATTTACCCATAGCATGAAGCTATAGTTTGAGATCCCCTTACAACCAAATCATCGCTCACCTACCCACAAAAAAGTATGTTAGGTCTTCCTTTCGCAGGTCAATGAACAGCCTATTAAAAATTCAACAACTATTCGGCTTTTATAACCCCTAACCCCAACCAACCCCAATCCCCCATCAAAAAAGTAGTATAAACCAATTCCTAAAACGCCTTGAAACGAAGTTTGAGCTTTTTTTATATTTTTAGTTTTTTGATTATTGCTGTGACCACAACTTCTGAGAACCATAAGCGGTTTTGATCCTCGCCAAAGTAACATTACTGATGTGTCGAAATTTCATTAAAATCAATTTAATAGTTTCCACGTTACACTATCCAGAAGCAATAAACGTATGTATACATCAGAAAATTCTAAGTCCCTTGGTTTCGTAATAGACAAGGCAATGATCGGATGGACCTAAAAAAGTGCATTGTGACGCTAGGTCTTTCTTTCACAGGTTGGTGGGCAACCTATTGTGAATACATTTTTTTTTCAATTTTACAACCCCCCACTCCCCAACCACCCCAATTTCATCCCCACCAAAAAAAAAGTAGAAAATGATCAGGAACCTTTAAAACGCCTAAAAACGAAGTTTGAGGCATATTTGAAATTTTTTGTTTTTTGCTAATTACTCCGCCGTCCATGCATCGATTTTCAAAATTATAGGAACATTACCTACTACGATCGCACAACACGACGGACAGACCGACGGAAATGAGTGACGTAGATTTTCGTTATGTGGGCATCATAAAACATCCAAAAAGCGTATTATCTCAAAATCGAAAATATTCGCGATCACAATACTCCCCTTACCTATCGGGTGTGGGAAGTAAAATCAAATATAAGTTCATTGAAATACAATTTGTACAATAAATTACTTGAGTCATTAAAGAAACTATCTGATAAATCTCTATAAAAAGTTTTTTTCTATCACAATGTCTTTATTCAACTCAAGAATACCTCGAAAGCAATTTCATATAACACACGCCCTTGTGCTATTCTGTTTTTTTGAGCTATGCTGTTTCTTATTTTGTTGTTGTTATATGTTTAATGTATGTCCTATATGTATGAACCTTCTTTTATTGTTTTTTTGTAACTCCTTGCTATAATGTCATTGTAAAATTAATAGTCAATAAATACTCTACACGATAGTCTTTAATACCTCTTGATCACAAGCTTCCACGGAAATATCTGCTACTACTTACAGCACACAGAGGTCAGCCCATTTCAGAAATAGTTTCTTGTAAGCCTAGGATGTGATCCGAGGGCAAAACTGCATTAAACTATTTCTAAAAGGTTTTTGCAAGTATGGAATGGATACGTTAGTGAAGGCGACTGAACATCAATTACAATAAATCAATTCATCTATCATTATGGCACGCAGCCATAAAAATGCTCTCCACAAATGCTCCCCATTTCAGCCATAAATTACTATAAACGTCCCAATTATTCTTGCATTTCAGATTATTTACGAGCACCATTCGGTTTCTTTTTTACCGGGAACAATACTTATTATTTTTCGGAGCATTTCACATCCAGCGCAAACATAGTCGTTTTCTTAATAAAACGAAAATACGATGTGAAGTACTGCGCTATCTTCTCCCTTCTGATTAACTTCCCGGTTTCGTAATGGAAAAAGTATAAAATAAATCTTCATTAAAAACTAATTTCAACGTTGCGTTGTGTGCACTGTAAAACCTGACGACTGCTTAAACCGTTTCATGTTTGAGCTGGTTTTTGTAAAATTGGGTTCGACTTTACTTTTTCTTGTTGCTGTAGAATTCAACAGTAATGATTTTGCTTCTCACGTGTATATACAGGGAAGGATTTGAGGCAAGCAGTATTTTTGAACTTCGAATGTTAGGTATTTATGTGATATATCACTCATTTCCATCAGCATGGGCATGGCAACTACATTATCTAACGGGTAAAATGGCTACTCGATAAGACAACCAACGAGTAGGACGTCGTTGAACACAACAATCCAAGAAAAAATTAAACATAAAAAGACTAGGTACTTTTTGGTACACAAAACCAGATTTAGTTGTATTGATTCCGTATCTTGCTTATTTATCAGATTTCGGAAAAAAAGTTATATGAAAAAGTTGTTTATTTTAACGACTTCTTTACACAGTTAAAAAATAGTATCATCTTAGGAATTAGGATGATCTTAAAGTAATCATCAACCTATTTATTTGCCTGTTTCTACCATGTAACAGGCGTTTCCTCATACTTCGCCCCTCTTATGTTTTTTATTTGTATAGATAGAAAAAAGTCTTTGTATGAAAGTTTTATAGTTTTCTCTTGTCAGTTAGAATTTGATACGACCAAAAAGAAAAAATATTAAAGAATCCTGTTTTTCGTATAAAGTTATATTTTTTAAATGGGACACCCTGTATTATATAACAGAAAGAAATATATTTTTCTCTTGTTTTCAAAAATATAGGTTTCTGAACGAAAGTTTGGAAAGTTTTTAAAATATTTAGCTTCAAAGTTTCTAAAATGTGGAAGTAAACCTTAATCCACTATAACCATGGCGGCCCAAAAACAATTGAATGCTGTAATGTTTTGTGTCATTTTGACATTTTACCGAGGTAAAAAGCATGGCTTTGTTCAGAAGTGCAAATAACTTCCAGTTTTATTGTAAAAGAGCTGTTATATTATTGTAATGAAAATAAAACTTGAAATTTTACGTTTATTTTATAAAAATAATCAAAGCATATCTCAAGCAAGAAGAGAAAAGGACACATTCAAATATATAGAAACCAATTTCAGAGAAACAATTTCTAAAATTATAATTACTAGAATATGGCACACAAAGATAACCTTAAAAATGTTTAATGTGCCCGCCATTATTTTCAATAGTTACCATTTTGATAATAGGCGGGAAGTTTATTAAAGGTACTTACTAAAAATTAAGGGTTTAGAAAGTGTATTTATTGATTGTAAATTTTTTCGCACTAAATCATCCAAATTTCGATTGTCCACTGCGTAGACTTGTTTTTTGAGATGTCCCCATAAGAAGGTATTTGGTGGCCCTAAAGCTGGTCTGTGCTGTCCAATCCATCTTTGTGATGATGGTATTAAATTGCTTTAAGGAGAAAATTTCCAGAAAATTCTCAATTTCATTTTGAAAAAAAATTATCTTTCCCCTGTTAGTTCGCCTCGAAAAATAATTGGCTCAATCAATCGGCTATTAAGGATTCCACACCAAACATGGATCGCTTGTCGTCCCTGTTTTTTTATTTCTGCTAGACCTTGAGGATTTTGGGTGCCCCAAAGATGACTACTGAGGCTGTTAAATATCCGAGCAGTTGTAAAAGCGGCCTCAGAAGTCCACAAAATCATTTTAAAAATATCAGGATTTTCTTCAAATTGTCAAAATTTATATCATTTATATTGTCACATTACGTCTTTGCAAAACCGTAATGTTCTAATCGTATGTTCGTCAGTCAATTCTTGAACAGGTTAAATTTTAAAGGGTGGTATCCCTATTTCTTTAGAGTTAAATGCATTTTTTTCGACTCTCCAAAATATTTTTCTGCATTTAAAAGTGGAGGTTCCAAGATTTTCTACAAATTAATACAAAACCTAAAATTTTCAAAACAAATAATTATAATAATTGTTCATACCTTCAAATAAAAGTAAAATACCCAACTCTTCATTTTCATCGACTGGAATTATTCGTAGTTTTCTTTTTAAAGATTTTTCCCCTAAAGTTTTTTTTGTATATATGAACGTGCTTCCTGACGGCACAGGTTGGACAAATAATGCCCTGTATTCTCTTCTTGCTTGAGATATATTGTTATTACTTTATATAAAATAAAGCTATAATTTTAAATTTTCTATTTTCATTATAATAATTTAATGCCATATTTTACAATAAAACTGGAAGTTGCCTCGACAAAATGTCAGAATGACATAAAACATTACGGCATTCAACTGTTTTTCGGTTGCCACTTCCACATTTTAAAAACTTTGAGGCTATTGTATACTTCGAGGCTATTATATTTTAGAAACCTTCCAAAATAAGGTCAACGAGTGCTATATTTTTGAAAACAAGAGAAAAATATATTTCTTTTCGTGATATAACATGCAGGGCGTCCCATTAAAAAAATATACCTTTATACGAAAAGTACCATTTTTAATTTTTTTTCCGGTTTTTTCTTGTCAAATTCTGAATGTCAAGAAAAACATTATATATCATTCACATAAAATTTTTTTTCTATCTCCTCAAATAAAAAAAGATAAGAGGGGTGGCGAAGTATGAGGAAACACCAGGTACATGAATTTGTTCTGTATTTTTTCAGGCGGAAAAAGTTATTTCATACGAATAGTTATTGACCTATCATACTTCAGAATTTTTGTTTTTAAATTTCATGTTTACTTGAGTGAACAATAAGTTTTCAGATTCTTGTGAAACTAGTCACAGTGTAGCGTAGTTAGAATAGAGCTCTGCCGAAGATTCAATGATAACTTCGTGTCAGTTGTTATTTTGGAGGGTTTTTGTTTGTCACTAATGATTCAACTCTTTTCTGGTAATGTTTCCGTAAAAATTGTGTGCATTTATTGCTTTTTAGCTTGCCAATCTACCTCAAATTGCACCGTTATTATGTTGTAATACCCTGTAATTGGTCGGATTTTTTTAACAATACTAATCTTTAGCGTTGGATGGCGGCATTAATATTCGCTCTGTCACACTATTTCCACTATTAGTGATGCGTACACGAAAGTTAGAGAAATCGGTTTATGAATAACATGTTTTCCATTACTCCAGAATATTACAATGAGTATACAACAGACACTAAACTTTAATGAATAATTCAATTAAATGAAATTAGTACTATCAAACTTTGGTCTTTCACTTTGGCAACCGCTAAGAGAAAAAGCTTTCCAGTGCCTTCAGCTTAATGGTCGAGGAATTAGATTCATTAAATACGCCGTAAACTGAAAAGACCCGCTGATGTTTGCAAGGCCTTAAAAAGTAAAGCTAGATTCTGTTTGTGAAAAAAGAAGTACAAGTTGCTCTCTTAGGTGTGCTGGAGTCACGGTTTCTGTCGCAACGAACGCTGATTAGCTTTACATGACGATACTCTGGGGAAAATGTGATTACCTGCAGGAAGAGTTATTCATGCTTAGAAGCGCAGTTTGCCAAATAATGAAAAATCCAATGCGTTGATTGCAAGCTAGCTTATCAGGTAGTTGAAGGAAAGATCATTTCTGGATTAGGTTAAATTTTTTACTTTGTAACGTTTTAATACGCTTTTTGGAACTACCAATTGATGAAGCCAATACGTTTATTGCCCACGTTGCTACATAATAGAAGTTGCTTTCTGATATAGATACACCTCTTACCTTTATTCCACGCAATGCGTCTTCGTACATTTTTTAAACTCAGATGATCAGTTTGTGATGTGGAACTAAATAACCAGCTATAGACCAATATCGATACTGTAAAGCTTTGCGAAATTCGACATTCTACATAGTGTATGATCACATCTACCCACTTATTGAAATCCAGCTTCCCATAACGCAACACGTCTTCCGAGTCTAACGATTTTCACGCAGTATGCTTCCAACTATTTGGATCAGCAGTCAGGTGGATGTGATCTACACCGATTTCTCTAAGGCGTTCGAAAAAATAGATCATACTATCCTTTGAAGCAAACTATCCAGCTTTGGCTTCACTGACAACAGCATTTTTTTAAGACTTATTTAGATAGTAGATTGCAGTACATCTGTTATACTGTCAATACAGTTGACATATCTATACATCAAATCTTTTTTAAATTTCCTTATGATTTCAATTTCATTACACTTCAAGTAATCTTAACTTGCCCAAGAATGAAAATACAGAAAAGAACACCCTACAATATGATGGTATAATAAGCTTGAATAGACATTTGTCACTTATGAGAGTGATAGGGGACCCCGTCTGCTCCAGGTGCTTCGAATATTGATTTTACAAAAGTTATTGCTCAAGTCATTCATATCTACATACGCATATTATTCTCAGTGGCCCGTAAAAACAAGGGGATTTCGCTATCTCGAATTACTCTCTCTTGTCTTGTCTCTTACACAAAAAAATTGACGCAGATCAGACACACATAAGTATAATTGGGGTTTTGAATTAAAAAAATGTTTTTGGTGGTAAATGGAAAGATCATAAATATAAGTTTTATAACAAAACTATTTATGTTTTTTTTTTCGGAATAATTCAAAAGTTATATCAAAATACAATGTGTTTTTGAATCCAGAACCGAAGAGACACCGACAACTCCCGAACCCGTCTGACTTCACGATTGTGCCAATCGTAAATTAGCTACTTGTAACTTTGTAACTTGTGTATATTTGTTGCAACATAGACGATGAATGAAGGTTGCAGCGCCGGACGAAGTCTACGATCGAAATAAATACCTTTTTGAATGTTTGGAATTAGATTACAAATTCCAGTAATAATCAAATATGTTTCGTAACGCCGTGATGGCGCAGTCTCTTAGAATGTTATCTGCCGTCTGTGTTTGAGTGGGCTGTTGGTTCGAAACCCAGGCCTTGCAGCTCTTTTTTTATTTTATTTTCTTAGTTACAAAAAATGTATTAATATGCTTTTTGCACACAAAACCCATTTTCGTTTTTATATAACTTTTGAATTATTGCGAGAAATAAACAAAAATAGTTTTGTTACATATGTGATCTTTCCAGTTATTTCGAATACATTTTTTATTCAACACCCCAATAATTACTTTCTTTTTCATGTTACACGGTAAAATTATATTTTCTGGGATTGCGCAAAAAGTGACCATTTTTTGTACTATGTTCTGTGCCAAAAGCTTCACTTTTTTTGCAGTACATAGCGCAAAATGTGAACTTACATGAAAAAGCCGCAGGAACCCACTTGATAATTGGTATGCATCAAGTTGCCTTTGACTATCTATCGGGCAAAAGCGAAATTAACAATTATAATCGATGGACAAAGGTAACTTCATACATATTAAGTCTTAGTTAATAAAAGTGCAAGACCTGTAGAATAGTCCAACTATCGTAGAAAAAAAACTTAGTCAAATCAAAAAAAGATGTTATGACCCGGGGGCTCGAACCAACCCCAAATTCGAACATTTTTCGCAGGAGGCTAGCGCTTTTAACCGTTGAGCTATCATGACATCAATTTTATTACTGTTGCTGGAATTTGTGTTCTATGTAATTTCGAAAATTCAAAAACATATTTATTTCGAATGTCGATCGTAGTAAAAATGTTGTGTGCAACATAATGCAAAAAGCTTTGATGTGTTCAGGATTGACACACACAAATAACTACATATTTCGCGCAGGCGCGGGAGTGCTATAGTACTAATAGCATATCAATAAAAAAAATGTGTTTTCGATTTTTGACAATGTTGCGGTTGGCGCTTGAAGTAGCAAACTTGGATTGAGATGGCACTATTTATGTAGGTAATAGCTACAATATCTGACACAACAAAAATGTACGTTTACTGGATTACGGAGATAATATTCTAAAAACGATACCTAGTAATTTACAATTGACGCTTTTGAATATTCAAATGAAACTTATGAATTTCCAACTGAC
The DNA here is from genome assembly GCA_951848785.1 of Callosobruchus maculatus. Lineage (NCBI taxonomy): Eukaryota > Metazoa > Arthropoda > Insecta > Coleoptera > Chrysomelidae > Callosobruchus > Callosobruchus maculatus. The sequence goes on from CATOUR010000100.1 coordinate 8,934,716, forward strand.
CTTTTGGAATTTACAACTGACTATTATAAATTACATTTGACGCTTTTAAATATTCAATTGACGTATTGGAATTTACCACTGACTATTTGAATTTACATTTGATGCTTTGGAATATTCATCTGAAGATTTGAAACGAGTAGGAAAATTAACCTGACCGTTTTGAATTATCTTATGTCTTCATAATTGGCCTGGTGTAAACGTATCCGTATATCCGTATGCAATTAAAGATGGTTTATTATGATTTAATATATAACAGTCCAATGCTCAACCTCTGATAAGAGAGATCTTGACGAACCATTCAGAGTCCAAAGAGTCTTTATACATTATGGTCCCCAGGACATACCGGCATTACGGGAAATGAGCAAGCCAATTTTGCAGCTCGACAGGCGATACAGGATGGATTATGTGATGATAAAGTGTACCCAGACGATCTTAAATCATACATAAAAATCAAAAACTATCAACAATGGCAACGTGCATGGCATAACAGCAATGGCTAAGGCGCATAAAACAATTAATAAATGGCCTTACCCCAAAAATCTCAAAAGAAGGGAACATGTTTGTCTGACGCGCGTAAGAATTGGCCACACTCACCTTAGTTCCTCCTACCCTTTGTTAAGACAACCACCAGTCTCTGTGATACGTGCCAAACATATCTGACTCTAGACCACGTACTTTTTGTGTGTAGGACATTTGCAAATATTCGAAGAGGCATAACCTCCCCACGAACTTAGAGCAGTCTATGACCAAAAGCGCCACAATCAAAGTGCTTCTGACCTATCTTAAAGTAAGTAAGTTATATTTCAAACTATGAAGTAAAATCATGACATGGATCACGAAGAACTACGCAGTTGAAACTGTATACATAGTTAAACAATAACAGTAATAATACCCACGAATGTAATGTTTTCTTCCTTTAGATATCTATTTCCGTAGTTAGAATAGGTTTTCCTGAAATAATTTAAATTAATCGTGAACCTTTACCTAAATGTGTTAACCTCTGTTATCTCCTCAAACTGTCCGTGTACCACCTTGTGTATCGTATCAATAAAGTCGTCCAGACAGTTCGCTGTGACGTGAAAGGTGTCCCAGTGTTCTTCTCTCATTTAGAATGAGACCTAAACCAGACGGTGGTAGTGTCTGACCGAACATTCGGTTTCTGTTTCGGTTTCGGCCTAGTTTCGGCAAAAAACGGGTTTCGGTTTAGTTTCGGTTTCGGTAGTCATGCAGCCGAAACTACGGCCAAAAGCGAAACTGAATTCGATTGGTTTCGCGCTGCGATCGGACGGTCTCGGCGCACTGATCTGCAAGCGACGAAGTGTCATTTGGCAGTGTAGATGATTGCAATACCTTATCACAAGTTAAGAAGCCTACTTATCGGAGACAAGGGTGCAAATAAATGCAGATATTTATTCTTACTGGAATTCTAGTCCATTTCTGTCTTTGAGAAAGGTTACCCTAAAATTCATGTCGGCCTTACCGATGACTGTTTCCACTGAACAACTATTCAGTGTAGCTCGTCAAACTTATTCAGACCGAAGAAGCAATTTACTGAGCGAGAAGGTTGATAAATTATTATTTCTCGCTTACAATATTAGATTGTTTAATAATGAATACTGATAATCAACAATAGTTGTAGATCAATGAAGCTCATAACACCATAACAGTAACTTAAATTCAGAGAAAACTGCTTATTTTCAAAAATATTTAGTTGTTGTACTCAGTACGTAGGTACTTCTGAAATTTAAATTGAAGGCAGCTAATTGATAGAGTGTCATAAGGAATGACCAAAGTTTAGAAAGTTATTTAGTTCTTTAGTTGATATTTGGTTCAGATTAACTTCTTATTTCAAAAAGTACAAATAATTTATTTGAAATAAGGTATGATAATACTGATGACATATTAGTTATTTTTATTCTCACGAAAAAATAACTGACGTTATATTGATGATGATGCTGATTCGGCCGAAACTGAGACGGAATCCGAAACTAGTTTTCGGTTTCGACCTTAAAAAGTAGTTTCGGTCGGACACTAGACAGTGGGAAATGGCTAATAACCGTCGTAGTTGATGCCGCAGAATAAAATAAAAAAAAACACCCCGCGTATTGATATAAACTTCTGTTGGGCTACCGGCAGCGGCTACCCTGTTTGCATAAATAGTGGCAAAAGGGCGACCGCCTGCTGATCTGATCGCTCCTCTTTTTCGGTCATGGAGGACCGCCCGTGTTGATCGAACGTCAGTGGAAAAATTGCCGTGGAATTGCGAAAAATTGCAATTCGCCCGCACACCCCGCGCCCCGCACGTTCTGCACTGTGCCAAGCGATATCGGCAGAACGTGAACTGGGTTGCAAGTGACAGCCTGCGGAGTTCGGTAATAAGACAATTTTTTACATCGGACGAATACGCCGAGGACGAGCGAAGTTTTCGGCTTGGCATTCCTCGGATTGTCTGATAGAGAAAAATATGCACTTACTTGCGGCCGATAAAATTTGGTCCAAGAAGTGTTTATAAATAGTCATACAATACAAACATGTATTTGTTGAATACTACACACAGAAAAATCTGTCGTTCTGTCAAAGACTTACGCTTGGATTCAATGGGACGTTACACTCAGCATTCCTACCGCGATGTTTTATCCAGTGGGAAGTGTATAGTTGGTAACGAATTATATCGTATTGTCGATTCAACTACAAGATATCATTGGATTCCAATGAATAATTCAATCGCAGTCTTTCGTTGAATCGAAGCTGTGTTTGGTAATTGATTATAAACTACCTTCTTTTCCTTGGAACAACAGATTTTATTGCGAGGACAGCTGATCGATTCGTTTGGATGTTTAATTGTGTGATTTTGTATGAAGTTATAAGGAGCATGATATAAGAATTAGACATACGCCTGCACCAGTTGTTGCATTTTTACCTGAAATATAACTGTCTGACTAATCTAAATACCTACATTCAAATGTGGCTGTTAGCTCTTCTAAGCCCCAATTTCTCAGTAGGTCCTCCATTTAATATAACTGGACACATTTAAATCACATAATTGCTGATGCAATACGCAAAACCACGAGATGACACAACACGGCTAACACCGAAACAACAGAACGAAACAATCTCGTCCATGTTGGCGGGTTGGCGCCGATAATAACACTGAGATGATCCCCCTGTTCTTTCTTTTTACGTTCATTGAATCGGGACATCAGTCCGGCCGAATACTGATTATAGTTCAGCGAACAACAAGAGCCATTGAAACAAAATTAGTTTTTATCAGATGAATTATCACGAACTGCTGTTGCAGTAATAATTTTTGTACATTGAATAGATTGTATGCTTTGCTTAAATGAAACATTGGGTATACTTCGAAAACAAAAGGATGTTTTGATTGCATTATATGTCAATACTGGTATTAGAAGGATTATACATATCGCTAGAACGAATATAAAATTATTTAGAATTTATTGGCGTACCTGTGATTATTGCGAATATAAGGATTGAATTTTTTCAATGACATGGATTTGAAACAACTGTAAATATATTTAAAGCGATGGAAACACATTCAAATACTAACAATTAATTGGAAACGCAACAGTATTTTTTTCTGTGTAGCTGACCCCATAGACGCCGTCCTGTCTTAGCTATCAATATTGAATTTGAACTTAAATCTGCAATAAATAATAATTATCTGAAAAGCATAGTGCTCATTGAAATACTTTTTGATATACAAAATGTTTTGTTTCGTGTTCTGGCGCTTAAATAAATAATGATGATTTTGTCAACACGGAACTGTCTACATGGCCATGTGGAAGACATGGATTATCAAGATAAACATTCAACGACTGCCCTTGCGATTTTGTTATCGTCATTGCAAATGCAAGTAGCACTGAAAATTGCAATCGTTTAAAGTCGAATGGCATGTTGTTTGGAATCATATAGGGATGCGTGGAATCAAGACGGCTACGCTTTTGCCACTGACCTTAAAAACATTAAATATTGTTTTTCAGACGAAACAGATGAATATATCTTTTGATATCTCTTCATATCTCACTTTGTTTTGGAGGAAAAAAATAAGAACCACTTCATAGTCCGTTAAAAAAGCGGAATATTATGAAATGTAGTGGTTTTTATTTATTATTTTTCCACAACAAAGTGCGATACGAAGAGACATTGAAAGAAAAAATTGTGTTTTTATCTGTTTAATCTGAAAAGTAGTAATTTTTCAAGATCAGTGGCGTACCTACATCTCGTTTGCTAATATTTTCGTGGAACTGCCTCCGACCGTCGACACTCCACTGGAAAAGATAATTATCTCCTAGTCAGTGGTGACTTAGATCCTTAATGCAGTGAAAAACAGTGACAAATTAAAAAAAAAACGGCTCAGTAATGTTTAAGACATTGATAAAAACCAATTTTATTTCCAATCTTTGACACCCTGTATCTTGAAATTCAGAATCTCTAAAATACATGTTTATTGATTGTTTATTCAGATTGTCGAGATATTCGACCAAAAGCGCTTGACAGGTGATAGACCTCACATTATTATGGACACGAGATAGGAACATGAAGCCTTAATATGCTTAATTTTCAAGATACGGTGTGTCACAGTTTCACTTTTATTTTGGGTTTTTAGCAATTATTCCGCAATAAAATGGCACAACGATAAAATTACGTATATGGGGTTTTTAAGACGAGAAATCCAAATTAAACCACGGTTGAAGCTTTGAATTCGAATCATAAATATCCCTTTGAAATTACGGTGTATCATTAATTAAAACCCTGTGTACGTATTCGTTATTATTTCCACGACGACACACAATTGACAGGCTCGAAATTTGCAGATGATTCCTTGACGTTTAAACCTCTAACCTGTATCTTTGACAGCAACGTCATACATGACAACAATAACAAACAAATCACTAACACTATACAGTATGTTACACCCTTCATAGTGGTTAAGTTTTCTCATATTTTTCTAAATTTTCTAATATTCTGTATAATTGTCCTTAAATTTCTTCCCCTAAGAACCTTCTATGAAGTAACAGAAAACTTTTAAAAAAGGACGGATGAAATTAGTAAAGCTGTTCTCACGTGATGCCATGACCAGTGGAAAAATTGATTCATTTTTTATATAGATTTATATATGTATAATATATATACAGGGTTATTCACGGTATCCGACACGGAGCATTATGGCTAAAGTATTTGATAGAAAAGAAAATAATAATTTGAGATGGATAGAGACCCATACAGGCTACATTCTAAAAATATCTTCATGTTATACAGGGTGTCCCAAAAGAACGAAATGTATCAAAGTTATGTTTTTTTAAATGGAACACCCCGTATATTATTGCATATTCAGATTCCTTGATGAATTTTATTGTGACTTTATGTATCATATATGGGACTTAAAGCGAACCGTTTAGGTGTAAATCACCATTTTCGGTATAAGTAGATATAAGGAAAAAATTGAATATCGCAGAGATTATAAAATTTGGAAGGGTGTTACTTTGCCGTATTACTAAGCATAAAATGCGCCAGCTTTGATGAGACTGTCAAGTTTAAATTACGTTTATGCTTGGAGAAATCGGTCGATGAATTAAGGAAACTTCGATCAGCGCTAACTTGATTTTTTCAAATGGGAATGCCTAGTTTTTTTTATACGGTTAGAAGTAAAATTTGATAGCCTTTCTAATGATATGAGGTTGAACATATCAATCTCTGGTAGTTTTCATTTAATTTTGAATTTTCAGACAAATCGCCGCTTTTCAATTTGCCTACCTATAACCAACGTAGCAGGCCATGAAATATAAACAAAAACCTGTTCAGGTAGAAGAAAACAACTAACATAGCTCAAAAATACACACAAACTAGACTAAAGGGACAAAATTATAAAAATTACTCACAACAAACAAAGTCTAACCAGAAATAACGGCGGTAACATATCTTTGGTCAAAGAGAAGCTGGAGTATGGCAGAAATGGATTTTTTCACGGCCTACTAGCTACTGCAATGTACTAGAAATTGGCAATTTTCAAAACCATTAAAAATTTTGAAATAAAGTAAAAACTACTAGAGAATGTTGTAAACAGTTTATTATTTTCATAATAAAATTTCACATTTAATGATATAAAAAAGTATGCAATTCTGTCAAAACTCAAGTCAAAAGTACCTCTGACAGGAGTTCTGAAAATTCTTCAGTACCTATTAGCAAGGTCGCAGAAAATGAAGAATGAATTAAATTTTGTTCAAATTATAAAACATAAATGGCAGAAAATTTAAATCTGATTTGTCAGTATTCCTTTTTGCAATATTGCTAATAGACATTGAAAAATATAAGGGTAGTAGGGTAGGGGTAGTCAGAGGTATCGACTTCGACGCAAATTAGTACTTTTTTACACCATTACATTTGATTGATAGTTGCGTGCTGGAGCAACAGTTACTGGTTGTTTCTGATTCATATGAGGGTTTTCGATTGCCTTGGAAATTTTTAACTTCTAGTAAATTGCGGTAGCCAGTAGACAGTAAAAATATCTATTACTGCCATACTCCAGATTCTCTTTGACCTTAGAGATGTTATCGCAGTTGTTTCTGGGAGAGTTGATTTATTTGTTGTAAGGAATTTTTATAATCTTGTCCCTTTAGTCTAGTTAGTGTGTATTTTTCAGCTAAGTTAGTTGTTTTCTTCTAGCTGAACAGGTTTTTGTTTATATTTCATGGCCTACTACGTTGCTTATAGGTAGGAAAACTGAAAAACGCCGACTTGTTTGAAAATTTAAAATTAAATGAAAACTACCAGAGATTGATATTAATAACCTTATATCATTTGAAAGGTTATCAAATTCTACGTTTAACCGTATAAAAAAAATTAGGCATTCCCATTTGAAAAAATCAGGTTATCGCTGATCGAAGTTTCCTTAATTAATCGACCGATTTCTCCAAGCATAAACGTAATTTAAATGTGATAGTCTCATCAAAGCTGACGCATTTTATTCTTAGTGATACGGCAAAGTCACAGCCTTCCATATTTTGTAATCTCTGCGATATTCAATTTTTTCCTGATATCTACTTATACCGAAAATGGTGATTTACACCTTAACGGTTCGCTTTAGGTACCATGTATGATACATAAAGTCACACTACAATTCACCAAGGAATCTGAATATGCAATAATATATGGGGTGTTCCATTTAAAAAAACATAACTTTGATACATTTCGTGTTTTTGGGACACCCTGTATAACATGAAATTTTTTTTAAATGTAGCCCTTATGGGTCTCTATTCATCCTAAATTATTATTTTCTTTTTTATCAAGTACTTTAGCCATAATGCTCCGTGTCGAATAACGTGAATAACCCTGTATATGTATATAGAAAGATATGCAAATAACAAATAATTGAGCCCTTGTTTGTGGGAAAACAGAACTGTAACAGATAAAAAATGAATCAGAAAAAAGTTTTATATACAGCTCCATCGAACCTATATTCACTAAGATATATACGTGATTGAACCACGTTAATTGTATGGGATTGTAGCTTGGAGGGGGGGGGGGACTACAAATCATCATATACTGCAGCTAACGGGGATATCAAAAATCATGCATTGCAAAGATTCCACGTAAGATGCCTTATATGAGGAGTGTAAAGTATTGGATGTATTCTGCCACTCATTATTAATGAGACAGCATTGTATTTTATAGACAGGAGCTCATCAGCATCGACCGCTAGTATGCCACTCGTAATCCTTTAAAATAAAGACACCTGTAGTAGAGTTATTACTTTCTAAGAGCTTATGATAGGGGCAGGCGGCCCTTGAATCGGCCCTGAACCGATGCTTAGAATTAGCAAACGCCAGGTCCATGTGGCCATGAATGACGAGGGCTACAAGGAACTGGCGAAAGGAGTTAGCTGCAGGCAAGCTAAAAGATTCTTAGTGGGCCTTGATAAGAGCCGAGCACTATGGCTTCTGAGTAAAAGCAAACCATACAAACATACTATGAAAAAACGTTTTCTCCTTTCTCCTACTTGAAGGTGAAGTTATTTTTTATGATTATTATCCTTACACAATAAATGTCGTTTGTTGTTTCATTGCTCAAACTAATTTTAAACAAATTAGTATAAGTAGAGGAGCCGCAACTAGTAAAAGAAGTCAATTCATAGATAATTTAGTTAATTGCTAAAATATGACAATGGATTCAAGTGAATATGCTGATCAGGACTGAGTTCATTCCATATATTGTCTGCGAACATGGATGTAATAGCGCATTTGGTAGAGTATGGAATGGGTATTCACTTTTTTTGTCTAAAACCCACCTCTATCCGCTCCTGCATTTTTAAAAGAAAAAAATGTTTCTTCTCATACTTATATAACTTCCGTTGTTCCAGGTAAGCAAATAGCTCTAGCGGGGAAACCGTAAAACTAACACAGTTGGAAGTAGCAGGTAAGTTTACCATACAAACAAGGCATTTTTATCTAGCGGCTCAGAGAACAAACTTAACGGTAGCCGTCCGTTCTCTGTATTTTTGCAGCTTTTCTCGGGTATTATTGGACGCTGTTATATAAAAAAGTAATCTACTCATAGTTTATGTTCTTGGGTAGCTTTTGTTGGCAAAACAAATGAACTATTTTGACTTTTTGGAGATCTACAAAAAGAGTATAGTGTCGTAGATACATAGTGTGTAGACTAGAACGTGGTGTTTTCATATTAGAAAGAGATTTTCGTTGACCAATGAAAATCCATTGAGACACGTATGTTTGGCTACTATTATAACAAGAACGAAAAGACTTTCTAAAATTTGAATTAGTCCCAGTAGCCGAGTATTGACGAGATAAAACGAAAATATATATTTTTGGTGTTTTTTTTTTCGTTAAGGAGCATCAACTACATGGTTATTAGCCGCATACCTGATTTTCAGTTGACAAATTATTCATTTGCAGTGACTGCTCAATTCTATACCATTTCCAGCAGTAGTTTCAAAAGGATGAAATTAAATTTCTAAAGCGTCAATTGTAAGTTCAAACTGACAGGTATAAATTATACCTGACAGTTTGAATTTACAATTATTGACGCTTTGGAAATGCAATTTGATGCTTTTGAAACTACTGCTGGAAATGGTATAGTCGGTTTCAATCCCATAATATTAGATTTTGGTGAACATGATAGTCAGTTGCGTGAATTTCAGAACATTTTTGATGGAATCTACAGAATTGAGACAACAACGGATGTTGTTTGGAAAATTGAGCTGCATTCGGTAATGCTCATATTGAGGACAGTCTAACAGAATATGCTTGGCTGCTATGGTTTCTTGGTATGTCGGTCACAAGGGTGGCGATTCACCCCTTAAAAGGTGCATTGAGGTGATGTTGATATGACCCATTCTAAGTCGAGTTATTTATAACTAATGAATTTGTGGTTCTTGGGTTTTTAGGCCGGCGTCGTTTAGCGTTAAAGCTTGACGTTTCGCCACCACGAGTGGATGGCATCTTCAGAAGCTATTTCACTTCGGCGACTTCCAAGATACTGACGGCTGGTGGATCTGCACCTGTATTTATACCTGCTAATGGTGACGTGGCCCAACTAGGTAGCGTTGGTAGCCCCGCCCCTTCGCGATATGGTAGTGTCTTCAAGTCCTTTAGGATGGGTATCCACTACCCATGTCCGGTTGACTTTCTGTGTTTCTTCTTTCTTATTGAAATTATTATGATGTTTTTGTATTTCGATGGGTTCTCTGTGAAGTCTGGCATGGTACGAAGACGTTGCGGCAAGAACCTGAGTTTCTTCAAACTTGATCCTGTGACTTCCCTACTTAATCGCATATTCGGCTACCGCTGATTTGTCCGTATGGCCTAGTCGACAGCTAGCCTTATGTTCTGCAATTCTCGTGTTTATAGATCGCTTCGTTGTTCCTATGTATACACTCCCACATGTGCAGGATATGCGATAAACCCCCGGTGTTGTGAGTGGGTCTCTTTTATCCTTCACCGTTCTCAGATATTTCTGTATCTTTCTTGTGGGCTTGTAGATGGTCTTGACGTTTTCCTTTCGTAACATTTTTCCTATTTTATCTGTTATTCCAGGCACATAGGGTAGAAAAGCTTTTGCTATCGGTTTAGGTTCTGGTTTTGCCCTATTTCTTCTCACTGTTCTTGTTATTTTCTTTTCTGTGTAACCATTTGCCTTAAGAGCATTCTTTAGATGTTCCAGTTCGCTGTCGAGTTCGTCTGGTTCGCACACTTTTTTAGCCCGTTCTGTCAAAGTTCTAATAATTCCGTACTTCTGAGATGGGTGGTGGTTTGATTCTTTATGTAAGTACCGGTCAGTATGAGTTGGCTTTCTATATACCTTGTGTCCTAATGTAACTCCTTTTTTTGTTAGAAGAACATCAAGGAAGGCGAGTGTTTTGTCTTCTTCTACCTCCATGGTGAACTTGATGTTTTCATGCACGCTGTTCAGGTGTTCTAGAAATTCCTCTAGCTTTTCTCTTCCGTGATTCCAAATGACGAACGTATCGTCCACGTATCTGAGCCATATCTTGGGCTTGTATTGAGCGCTCTTCAAGGCTGCCTGTTCGACCTTCTCCATTACAAAGTTCGCTACTACCGGGCTTAGAGGGCTTCCCATGGCTACACTTTCAATTTGTTCGTACATGTTTGCGTCCCAGACACAATAGGTTGTCGTTAACACGTGCTTGAAAAGGTTTGTAATGTCTTCTGGAAATATCTTCTCGATGTGTTCGATTGCATCGTTTAATGGCACCTTTGTGAATAATGTCACCACGTCGAAGCTGGCCAGCATGTCGGATTTTTCCAACTGTATGTCTTTGATTTTCGAAATGAAATGGGCTGAGTCCTTGATGTACGAGTCGGTTTTTCCAACGTATAGCTGTATAAAAACCGAGCCAACACTGAATGCTCAGGAGGATTATCACTGAACTTTTTTTTACTTCCTATTGAAAAAACGAGAAAGAAATTTCCGCCTCTGACGAATCGAACCTGAGACCCTTACGGTCACGAGCCCTCGGCTCTATCCACTGGGCCGACCCACCCTGTATACAAAGAAGGAATTTTTATCTAGCGATTCCGAGAACAAACTTAAGGTATAGCGCGCGAAATTGGGAATCCAAGAAAAGACGTATACCCGTGTTAGCGAGGAGGCGTTGCCGCCTGTTCCATTTCTCCGGTGTGTGGGTCTAAGATAACGGGAGATAAGTCAAAAAATCCAAGGGTAAGGTCAAAGGGTCCAAAGATAAGGTCCAAAGGTCACCATAAAAATGAATTTCGCATTTCCAAGCTCCTCACGTTACTTTAAACTTATAGTAATGATTCAAAAAGCAAATTGAAGAATAAAGCTTGCGTTTGGTCACCTATTTGGCCTTTTTTTGATATCGTGTTTGGTTGTTACATTACAGACACTTGAAGAATGTATCATTTTGCATTGCGAGTTTTATTGCACACTATGAAACTTTTTTGAGAAAATCGCAAATAGTTGTCACTCATTAACGTCTTAACTATCACCTTCTGAAATACTGTGTATGTAGTTTGAAAAACAAGTGAGTTCTGTTCGAAATGAGAATCGGTGTTTTAACATGGCAAATACATATGTATAACTATGTATACTCAGGCCCCTTAACGGTAGCCGTCCATTCTCTGTATTTTTGCAGCTTTTCTCGAGTATAATTATTGAACAGTGTTATATGAAAACGTAATCTACTCATATTTTAAGTTCTTGGCTACCTTTTCCATTTTGTTGACAAAACAGATTAAGAGCCTAGATCACCCCTCGAAAACGGAATTACATTTTACAGACAAACGATGACAAAAATCAGGAAATTCACAAGTATACTTGTCTCTTAGAACGAAATTGGGAAGAGGGGACAAGAATTAGTTTTTCAAAATTTTTCAAAAAAGTGTTTCAGAACCTTTATTACTCAATTTAACTAGATTCTAAATCTTGTCCCCCCTCCCTAATCATTTTCTAAGCAACATTTATTCTCTAGGTTTTTTTAATATCTATGTCACTTTGGGCGTAAAATGTAATGTCCAAAAAAATCGTTAATTCCGGTTAATTCCTTACGACCTGCAGTGCGCGTGATGAAAAAGCTACGGTCGCTTCGGTATCACGTAATGTGCGTGTGCTGTGGGCAGCGCGGTAGTTGGAGCTCAAATGCCCGAATGAGCCGGTTTTGCAGTCGCAGTTGATCAGCTGATGATCCGGCCTCTTAACTATTTTGACCTTTTGGAGATCTATAATAGAGACTTAATTAGATACTATGTTGACTAGAACGTGGTGTTTTTACCTTAGAAAGTTATTAATTTCTTTTTTGTTTACCTAACACTCCTGTATCCTAAGATTTCTGAATTCCTGTATTGTGATCTAGACGAAAAAGCGTTTGCTTTGAAGATTAAAAAAACCTGAACCTCATTTCACACTTATTCAGCATTTTGGAAGCTTATTTACCTGTAGTCTGAAAGCAGGTCTATGCTAATGCGTGGGCAGTACTTGAACAATTATTACTTGGTATTTTTTTAATGCCGTATATTTCTTCTAGATGCGCAAATCAAAAATTAATTTCTGATAATATCTAAGGAGCAAGTAGTCAATGTTTTATGATCCAGTGTTGTATATCAAGCCCATGGTTGGGTCAAGCTGACATTATATGAGACGTAAATAAAATACAATGGTTTACACCAGTTAAATCCCTTCTAAGTAGTTTTCTTATCTGATATACTTCTGACTGCGAAAATGAAGAAATTACCATAATTACCAAGCAGACCTTATTTAAAATTTAGAGATCTTAATGTTGCTTTTTCATTCTCTGCTCCGGTTGCGCCTTTTTATTTTTCTTGATGGAGGCCCTGTGTTTGATATATTTACCCGCTTAAGGCGAGGTATGCCATTACGCTCTTTTTTAATGAAACTCTTGGAAGATAGAACACATAGTTGCTCGGCTATTTCAAGCCGCAAATACTTTTTTCGCGGTTATTCGGGAGTGTCTGATTACATTTGATAATGGTTTGTTTAAACTTGTTCTTGACATCGACTTTTTTTTCATATATCAATACGAATGTTCTTCTGACTCCTAAGTTAATACTGTGTATAGAAGTCGTTAAAATGAACAATTTTTTCAATTATCTCTTTTCAGAAAACTGAAAAATAATCGAGATACAAAAAAAGATTGTAAATCTGGGCTTGTTTACTGATCAGGTATTGCACCTGTCAGATTGTGCAGTAGTCACTTTCTGTTTCTCGTTGTTAATTTTAAATTGATAAATTCTAAAGATGGCACATTATTATAAACGCAAATTTTAGGTTTTACCAATTTATCATTAACTACGATAAACTGATAGTGACAGGTACAATGCCTAATCGATAAGATACAAATCTCAGCAAAAAACTGAACATAAACTGACTAGAGACGTCATGATACACAAACACAACTATTGTTGATTCTGTATCTCGCTTATTTTTCAGTTTTCGAAAAAAAGTTATTTGGAAAAGTTGTTTATCTTAACGACTTCTAATCGCTTGGGGGTTATTGCCTGTGGTTGCCGATCACCGCTTTTGTTTGTTCATCCAAGGTAGAATGACAGCTGCGCGTTATGTTGACGATGTCCTACTAACCACTTTACCGATTTATACAGGGTGTCCCTGAATTTCATTGACACGTGATATTCTCGTAATAAAAAAAGTTCAAACGAAAACTGGGTAGAATTTTTGAAAGTACTATAGAGTCTACCATACCATGTTTTCAAAATAAAAATAAAATTTTCGTTTTGTAGGAATCATAAAACGACCAAAAAAGGTGTTATATCAAAATCGAAAATTTTCACGATCACAATACTCCCCTCACTTATCGGTGCGGGAAGTAAAAGGATAAAAAGACATTTGTTTTCGAAAGCATGTATTGAGCAACCTTAAAATCACACTTAGTTTTCTTTTTCATCCATTTTTTGCTTCAAATTCTTATTTTATTTATATTATGCTTCATTTCACGAAAAAAATAGTTTGCGTATAACATCAAAGGTACCAAAAGATTTTAAATAAAACAGGGATATCAGTTTTGTAGGAAAAACTATGGAGTGCTATTTGAAAAAAAAGTTGGGATGAGTTTTAGGGGTTGAAGAACAAAAAAATGTTTCGAAAGCATGGTAGGGTACTGAAGGCCTTAATAGAAGCCCAGTTAGTTTTGTTTTTATCTGTTTTTGTTATGAAAATATTACGCCTCAAACATATCCTTATTTCATTTATCTTAGGCTTATGACTATGATAAAATAGGTTTTGGTATAAAATCAAACGTACCACAAGATTTTAAATAAAATAGTGACTTAATTTGTGTAGGAAAAACTATTGGATGCCATGTGAAAGAAAAAAGTTGGGGGTGAGTTTTAAGGGTTGTAGTATAAAAAAATATTTTGAAAGCATGGTATATGATAGGCTCTGTAGTATTTTAGAAAATTCCACTCAGCTTTCGTTTGAACTGGTTTTTGTTACGAGAATATCACGTAAGGAAGGAAATTCAGGAACACCCTGTATATTGTTTGCCGAACTGGGAAACTAGCGTTAATGTTTTACCGTGGCCAGCCATGTGTGCTATACTATGGAGAAGGTGTTCACTTTGCACCATCCTCTACATTGCATGCGCTGACGACGTGGTACTACTTATAAGATCAAAAAAGCAGTTAGAAATAGTATTAGGAAGATTTGAAAGTGAAGCAAGAAAATTTGGACCACTAATAAATGAAAAGAAAACCAAGTATATGGAAATGCGAGCTGACGTATTAGAACAAAATAAAAGTATCAAATTTCAAACACAAAGAATACAATTTTGAAAAAGTGGAAAAAGTTTGAATATCTCGAGGTGACTGTAACCAACCGATGCCACGAAGGATATGTAGACAAACAAATTTTTACAAGGTCGTAGGTTTGCTGGGTCGTTAGGAGAAATCCTGAAAGCGAAAGATGTCTCAAGAAAAGCGCAAATTAGAATTTATGAGAAGTTAATAGGACCAGTAGCCCATGTACGTATATGAAACATTGTTGATTACAGTGAAAGAAAAGAAAAGGCTTGAACTTTGGGAGAGAAAAATGTTAAGATATATTTTTGGAGGTACTAGAACAGAAGAAGGGCAATGGAGGAGACGCACAAATGAGGAAACCATGATCTTATATGAGAAACCAAAAGCAACGAGGAAAATACGAGCTGAAAGAGTCCGATGAGTGGGACGCACATATAATTCGGATGCCAGAGCAAAGATGCACCAGAAAGGTGCTGTTAATGGTGGAAGGGGGTATATAAATAGAAACGGGGACGTCCAAAGAAAAAATGGAGTCAAGTTGATTGACTCAGTACTTCCCACACATCATGATTTCGTTTTATTGCTTTCCCATTGCATGAAACTATAGTCTGAAATCCCCTTGCAGCTAAATCACGCCCACCCTCCCGCAAAAAAACGTCCAACACAAAAACTCTCGTAAATAGTTTCTTGCGTCTCCCTCCTTAGAAACTAGCACGCCACAGTTTTCATTCTGCATGCTTCAACTGAACGATGCAAAACGATCAGGAGCCTCTAAACTGTCTAAAAGCGAAGTGTGAGCTGTCTTTATATTCTTAGTTTTTTATTATTGCTGCACCAGCACTGACACGATTTTTCCAAATATACACGTTTTCCATCCTCGCCGCGTTACGCAATATAGGACGATCTAAAACAATACTCGTATGTCTGTATACATCACAAATTCAAAGTCCCTTGGTTTCTATACTGAGCAAGGCAATGTTCAAATGGACCTAAAAAAGTGTAATATGCCGCTAGGTTTTTCATTCACAGGTCAATGAACAGCCCATTATGAATACAACGAATTTTTCAGTTTTCCAACCCCCCACCCTCCAACCACCCCAAATTCACCCCTACCAAAAAAAAAAGTAGAAAATGATCAGGAACCCCTAAAACGCCTAAAAACAAAGTGAGACGTTTTTATTTTTTTTATTTTTTATTATTGCTGCGCCGCCACTGACACGATTTTTTCAGAAAATACGCGTTTTCCATCCTCGCCGTGGTAATAATACTGTGACAAAGTTTCATTAAAATCCATTCCTATTACGTTACTCAATAAAGAACGATCTGAAGCAATATTCCTATGTATTTATCAGAAAATTCCAAGTCCCTTGGTTTCTGGAGTAGGCAAGGCAATGTTCGGATGGGCCTAAAATAGGGTATTATGCCGCTAGGTCTTTCTTTTGCAGGTCAATGGATAGCCTACTATGAGTACAACACATTTTTGAGATTTACAACCCCCCACCCCCCAACCACCCCAATTTCACCCCCACCAAAAAAAAAGTAAAAAATGATCAGGAACCCCTAAAACACCTAAAAACGAAGTTTTAGGAATATTTAATTTTTTTTGTTTTTTGCTAATTACTCCGCCGCCCCTGTACCGATTTTCAAAATTATAGGAACATTACCTACTACGACCCCCCAGCATATCGCTGCCCAAATTTCATCACAGTCCATGCAGCGGTTACTGAGATTACGAGGCTAGAAAAACGCGCACAGACCGACAGACAGACAGACAGACAGACAGACAGACAGACAGACAGACAGACAGACAGACCGACAGACAGACAGACAGACAGACAGACAGACAGACCGACGGAAATGAGTGACATGGATTTTCGTTATGTAGACATTATAAAACGCCCAAAAAGCGTGTTATCTCAAAATCGAAAATTTTCGCGATCACAATACTCCCCTCACCTATCGGTGTGGGAAGTAAAAATGGATGCATGAGGAAGGAAAAGACACAGAGGAGGTCATTTCTGGCGATCGAAAAGACATACAGATAGAAGATGGTGACATAGTAGACAAGATAGAAGCCAAGGGCCAATAAGGCCTGTAGCGCTGGTTTATATAAACATACAAATCAGCAATTCCATGTTAAGAGACATTCAAAGGAGTGCTCGTCTCGTACCGCAAAGAAATTTTAAGTGTTAACAGATGCACCGTTAAACTGAATCTTCTCCTTTAATCAGTCGCTCTTTTCAGGATTTGCCGTATCCAGCGAATCTACTCCGAAGATTCCAATAACGAAAATTGCTTTATATACGGCAAGAGCGAGGAGACACAATCGGCGTATGGAACCGAAATTAAGAAATAAGATCGATAAGGGGAGATAGAAAAGGACGAGCTAGTTTTTCTTTTTTGGTCTTGCTACTCCGCTTTATGAGATAGACGGGGAATTGGTCGAAAGATGTAATAAGTCTGGCGAGGACTTAATCTGTTGGACTATTTTTCATTGGCGCCGTCGACGAGTAGTTTTCTCCCAAACTTCGAATCAATCGGTATAGGGTTTTTATTTTTCTTCATTTCGTATCGCCATAGTATACAGGGTGTTCCAAAAAGGTGGTGCCAAACTTAAGGAGTTTATAGGGGACGATTCGGAGAACATTTCTTACCTCTAGTCCAACATGAGCCGTTCTGGGTGTAGATCCATTTAAACTATTTAAAGTTTAAAACAAAAACGTACTGTTTACCTTTCTCGCTAAAACACGTCAATATCTTAGGACTTGTTATTACAGAGAACGAAAGATGTTATCTCGGATGTTATAATGTTCAAAATGCCGACCACCCACGTTGTTACATAATTTGGTCCTTCGGGTCATGATTCGCGTACCCGTTGGAAGATCTGCGGAACTTGCTGTATATGAACAGAAAAGCTGCCATCACTCTTCCTAATGATTCCTCTTGAGTTGCTACAGGGGATGGCATACACCAACGAATTGATGTAACCCCAGAGGGAACAATTCCAACGGGGCCAAGTCGGGACTTTGCGCTGTCCACCTGATAGGTCCTTTCTACCTATCCATCGCCCTTGAAATTATGGATTGAATGACCCTGAATACTTCGGGCAATATGTGGAGGGGTACCGTCAGGTTCCAATTCTAGAGTTTTCAATTTTCGGAATCGGGATAAAAATCTTGGTTCGGGATTCACCTCGGGATTAACCCCAAAAATTTTTTTAAACACTAACATTAGCAACAGCAATGATAAATTTGCAAAAATATAGTAAACAATTGTACTTTTTTATTAGAAAAAAAACGTATCTTTCTGAAAAGTAAATATCAGACCTAATGAACTTTAGTTGTAAAACATACAATTAAGAACAGGAACAGGAACTAAAAACAAAAATAGTTTTATTTCTTATCGAGCCAATATAAAGGGTGTTCCAAAAGGTGGTGCCAAAATGAAGGAGTTTATAGGAGACAATTCGGAGAACATTTTTTACTTAAAGACCCCTAGTCCGACAAGACCCGTTTTGGGTACAGAGTCATTTAAAGTGTAAAACAAAAATGTATTGTTTACCTTCCTCATAAAAACACGTTAACATTTTAGTACTTGTTATTACAGAGAATGAAAGATGTTATAATAAAGGTTCAAAATACTGGCCACCCACATCGTTACATACATAAATTGGTCCTTCGAGTCATTGATTCGCGCATCCGATTTGCTCTGTCTTGTTAGATGTAATGGTAGGGGAACGTCAAAAAAGTTTTTATTTAAATGGCAATAACATTGGTATAAGTTAACTGAATTAAACAAAGTTTCGTTTGAAAGAGCTGTTCTGACCTAATAATCTGCTACATAGAGCTATCAAAGTTGATCTTGACCTAGTAGCTGCAGGGCGGAATTTGGCATCATAATAATTATTACGCATTTTTTAACATATTATGTAGATGGATAGAGAGGTCAAAATTCCTAAAAAGTCATCGCAAGATTCAACTTCTTAACTTTTTTAAACCGGAGATATCAGTAAAACAAGTATTACGACACGTGTGCTGTGAGTTTCAGATACAATTCGTGCTTTATAGGGATATAGGTTCCGTCACAGTGTTTTAGTAATCATTTTACAGCTAATGCTCACGTAGTATCACTAGAAGTTATATTTTGAGTTTCTGAAATAAAATGAGTTGGTACAACAACAAGGATAACAAAAGACAATACATAAGCCTAATTCACATGCACATACTATACCTATCGTTAGTGTTGGCCCAGATGTTAAATGACGTCCATCGTTCTCGATCCTTTCACGCGAAGATAAACCTGCCAGTATGAACGTCTAGGGAAACACTGAAAATAGTGATACCTAATGGTATACGCATGTCAATTAGGTTTATGTATTTTATTTGTCAACCTTGTTGTCATACTACCTTATTCTGCTGTTAATTGGCCTTAGGTTTTAAGATCTATTCGCTTTGATATTTTTCTTTAATTTGACGTTTAATATTAATAAAAATCTTAATCTAACTTATGCTGTTTTGTTTGTTTCTTTTAAAAATTCCATTATTATAAAATTTGAATACAGTATTTACTGGCGACTACTGCGGCATCTGGTGGTTACTTGAGAAAGTCAACATAATATTTTTCAGTGGTTTTATGTGAGCACTAAAACCTTGCGACAGAGGCTATATCCCTATAGGACATCAATTGTTTCTGAAACTCACAGCATACTACTTGTCATAATACTTGTTTTATTGATATCTCCGGTTTGAAAAAAGCTAGGTGGTTGAATATGGCCATGGATGGCTTCTCAAGAATTTCATCCTCTAACCGTTATGATGTCAAATATCACCCTCTATCTGTCAAGATCAACTTATATCATATAGATCATCAGGTAAAAACAGCTCTTGTAAACTACCTAGCTTGTTTAATTCCGTTAACTTATAACCATTTGAATAAACACTTTTTGAACGTTCCCCCACCACTACATTTTACAAGATAGAGCAAAAAACGCTTAACAAAACGAATAAAAATTGTTCATTCTATATGATGGTAATATTAATTTATAATATACGTTTATTTGCATATTTTTTGAGAAAAAACCTTTTTTCTGATTGATGGTATAATTTCCAGCGATTTCTCCTAGCCGATTTACCTAATAACATTTATTTGCTAGAAGTTATATGATTCACGGATACCGAGATATTGCCGGCGTCCATTCTTAGTAGACCACCCTGTACACATATATTAAGAAATCCTAAATATCGATGCAATAAATACCGAGAACAATAATAATAGTCAGAACCTGACCGCTAGTGATTAAAACATAAAAGCTGCCATTAGATTGGAATTCGTATTGCTGGGCCACATACGTTCTCCATAGAATTAAAGAATAAATTCGAGGATAAAACGTCAGTTCTAAGTTCTAAGGGTACACAATTCCATTTGGACTAACAACTGCAAACGGAGCTAGTTTTACAGTAAATAATCCTTTTAAGTTAATTACATCTCTCCTGCGCTCCAACAGCAAAAGCAAACGACGAGAAACGCTGGGTGTATGGAGTACATGTCTACAGGAGGGCCCACATCATTTCAGAGATATCTTAAGGATCATGCTACTGAAAATTTGACAAGTGTCTTTGATCCACCATATGCATTTGTTTACATGAGTGAATGTTGATTGCCTCAATTAAATTTGTGCAGAACATTCTGTAATTCCTAAGAATTAGTCAGGTTTGGGACCTTTACAGACCAATTATGGTTTAGGAATCTTTTTGCTCTATTTTTAAAAGCAGTAGAGCTTTTTGGTCCTTGCTGTAGTAGCTCTTTATTTTTTTATTTCATTTCATTTATTTGTACAAATATTGCCACCCTCGAAGGATATACCTTGTATGAGGGTATTGGCATAATTATAACTAATCATGTCATGTACGTTACATTAATTTGACATAACCTATTACTCCAACCATACTCCAAATTTTCCGTCTTTCTTTCTGAAGCTGCAAGCTGCATCTTGGTGCGGTCATCCTTCGTTCTCCTTTCATGCGTAACAAGGCTTCAGCAGCTGATCATAGGTTTACGTTTCCAATGTTATAGACTCTTTGACCCACAAGCTCCAAATTTCGACTTGACATTTCATATCGAAATGGGAATAATATCTGATAAATCCCTTTGAATGTATAGGACAGTTAAGTGCACCCGTTTTTTGATTATCGCTTCCCCGCCACTGGTGGGATATTCGAAAACGATATGGCTTCTTTGTCCTTCTTTGACTCAGTAAAGACACATTCAAAGTTAAACTTTTAGTAAAGGTAGTGAGGATTTTCAGTGGCAGTAAATAAAATTAATGCAGAATGCGTCAAGTGGTTTGACTCAGACTTTCCACTCCATTTTCACCCATCAGCATGTTGCGGACGTTATCTGCATTTAATAATAAAATGTTATTGCACCTTGAATAATACCACCGGCTATGAACCTAGGTAGACACATCTATTTACAAAAATCTCTCGTCGAAGCATTGAAGCACTGTTGCCCGAATGCAATGTAGTGGAGGTAAATTCATGAAGTGGATTTCGAGAGTTTTTAGTATCATTAGATCTATTGAAGATACGGCCTGGAGTACAAGTTAGAAATAATATATTACATAAAATAGAATACTTGAGCAGTGAGCGATGTAGACAAATCCTCATCGCTGAAGAAGTTAATTAAAATTAAGAATGTGGTACATACGTCGAGAGTCGAGAGTAGTTATGCTATGTCACTTCTGGACCACTTTCAAATTTTTACCACGAAATTTCCTGATTCTAGGGAAATTGCGGCGTTTTCACGTCAATTTTACTCTTGTAGATGCTGTAATTTTTGCCCAGATCTGGGGAAATTCGTGATAAATTCCAAGGTCCGACCTGGTAAATTTTCATACCATTTTGCACTGTCGTCAAATTATAATATAATGTGACACATGTCAATAACTTCGACTTCATCGTAATTTGTGACGTAATTTCACACATGTCAATAATGACGACGTCGACATTACTGACATGTGTCACATTATATCATATTCGTTCACATATATGTTGTACGACACAAATTACGACGACGTCGTCATTATTCTCATGTGTGACGTTACATCACAATTTACGATGACGTCGATAGTATGACGACGATGTCGTCATTATTGACATGTGTCACATTATATCATAATTTGACGACATTGCAAAATGGTATGAAAATTTACCAGGTCGGACCTTGGAATTTATCAAGGATTTCCCCAGATCTGGGGAAAATTACAGCATCTACAAGAATAAAATTGACGTGAAAGATAAATCAGTATTTTGTACATGTTTAGCTAGCTTTGAAGGACACAAGATTTCTTGTGAATAAAAAAAAGGGAATTCTCCTTCTCATACTATCCTCTCAACCACCGGAATTTCAGCCACTCCTAGACATAATGGAATACTATCAGGAACCCTTAAAATGCATATAAACGGAGCTAGGATGAGCTAAGAGAATTTTAGTTTTTTTGCTAATTAATCGGACGCCACTGCGCCGAATTTCAAAAATACAGAGACAGAGAGACGAAAACGAGGGACATGTTTCTTTCGTGATATTTTCTGCCGAAAACCTATTATCTCCAGTTCGAAATTTTGTGAGACTACAGCTTCTCCACCTATTCGCTATTCTATAACTCGGAAAGCATAAATATATACGTATCACGATGAATTAACTTGGCTTGCTAATGTGGCAAGAACAAAAACCCTTTTTAAAATGAGTACATGAAACCAAAAAATATTGAAAGATTCTCAGATTCCGTTATATAGACATTTTATTTACTAGTTGGCCGTTTATTGGGATGAGGTAAATTTTTTCATAAAGTAGTTTCTGTTGCACCATCAAAGTTTGACGTTTGACCAAACGTAGTGACGCTGTTAAAGCGTTCCTAGGCTTATTCTTTTTTTACGCTTATCGATTTCCCAATTTTTTTTGGTGTTTTCCAATTGGGCGAGAAATAAAGTGCCAACATTCATTGTTGAATATTTTCCGTATTTTAAGTTTTATCACGCATGGGCATCACCTTTTTTCACGGTGTCCAGATTTTTTTCTTACGTAATCTGAAAGTGCGAAGCGCACTTAGCAATTACCCCCATATGTTTTATGTCGACAAACCGGAAAAGTCCAGTGACGTCATACAATTGATGACGTGCCGGCGCAGACAACATGGCATTTATTACATTCGAACTTGAATAATAGTATAATGCAACAAATAAGTGTGTTACTTCATGACAACTCTCCGGAGATATTGTATTGAGGTAAAACGTAGAACCACACAAAATCAAAAACAAAACGGAAACAAACGATCACCAAACGATATTGTGCAAATCAATATAACCGGCGCTACTGATGACAATTTGGATGACCGATCAGCTGATTAAGCGAACACTGCGCACGTACGTCACTATGACGTCACTGTCCTGTTTCCAGGTGAAATTACAGGTATATTTTTAACAATTCTATGATTCTTTTATAATCAATATTTGGAGCAGTGCCACCCTGTGTAGTATATACACATAGTATATACACACAGGCAGAGAATAACCTCAAAATTTAAGGAACGTGCGCTGGTATTTTCTCTCGATATTAACATAATTGAGAGGGTGATGTGCTGCCATCTGGCTAGTATCATTCGCAGTCGGGGTAAATGTAGCAAAGATAAGAGGTTTTTCTTTCACTCTGTGTTCTGCAGAGAATAGATGCGTATCTTGAATACTCATTCGGTTTCCTCTATGTACATGGAAGTAAGTTTGTAGCCATTTCGTTTTTTATACAGCGAAATGGGGAACTCCATTGTAAGCTAACGCCGACTAAAAGTACTAGCAAACAAAAAGTTACAGTAATTTCCTCTACGCTGAATTCTAGGGTTTCCAATTTTCGGGGTCGGGATGAAAATCCAGATTCACGATTCACCTCGGTCTTAACCTCAATAATTTTTTTAAACTCTAACACTAGCAACAGCAATGATAAAGATGCAAAAATATAGTAATCAACTAACAGTACGTTTTAGTTCCCACACCGATAGTGTGGAGTATTTTGATAGCGAAAATTTTCGATTTTGCGTTAATACGCTTTTTGGGCGTTTTATGATGCCTACAGAAAGAAAAACCACGTCACTCATTTCCGTCGGTCTGTCTGTCCGCGTTGTTCTAGCCTTGTAATCTCAGTAACCGCTGCATGGATTGTGGTCAAATTTGGATAGCGATATGCTGTGGGGTCGTAGTAGATAATGCTGCTCTAATTTTGAAAATCGTTGTAAGGGCGGCGGAGCAAAAAACAAAAAAATTCAATATCTCTCAAACTTCGTTTTTAGGCGTTTTACAGGTTCCTGATCATTTCCTATTTCTTGAATAGGAGTGTAATTCGGTTGGGAGGTGGGGGGTTGTACAACTTGAAATTTTGTTGCAATCATAATAAGCAGTCCATTGCCCTGTGAAAACAGATCTAGCGGCATAATACACTTTTTTAGGCCCATCCGGACATTGCCTTGCCTATTATAGAAACCAAGGGACTTTACGCGTGCATTTTTTGCATTTGCACATGCATTCTTTTCCATTTGCACAAGCATTTTTTATTTGCAATGCATTTGTTTTCATTTGCACGTGCATTTTTTCCATTTGCACGTGCATTTTTTTCATTTGCAGGTTCGTTTTTTTCCATTTGCACGTGCATTTTTTCCATTTGTACGTGCATTTTTTTTCATTTGCACGTGCGTGTTTTCCATTTAAACGTGCATTTTGTTGATTTACACGTGCATTTTTCTCATTTGCAGGTGCATCTTTCCCATTTGCACGTGCATTTTTCCATTTGTATTTGCATTTTTTCTATTCGAACGTGCATTTTTGTGATCTGCACGTGCATGTTTTTAATTTGCACGTGCATTTTTCCAAGAATTTTCAGATGTAAACATTCGAGTAATGCTTTAGATTGTTCTTTATTGTGTAAAGTGGAAACTATTGAATTGGTTTTAATGGAATTTCGACACAGTATTATTCTCGGGGCGAGTACAGAAAACGCATATGGTTTTTAGAAATCTTGTCAGTGGCGGCGCAGGAATAATAAAAAAACTAAAAGTATAAAAACAGCTTGAACTTCGTTGTTAGTCATTTTAGGTGTTCCCGATCATTTTAAATTTTTTGTGTGGGGGTGAAATTGGAGTCGTTGAAGAGTTGAGAGTTGTAAAACTGAAGAATTTGTTGTATTCATAATAAGCTGTCCACCTAGCCTGTAAAATAAAGCGATAGCGGTATAATACACTTTTTTTAGGTCCATCCGAACATTTCCTTGCCTTTTATAGAAACCAAAGGACTTAAAATTTTCAGACGTAAACATTCGAGTATTCTTTTAGATCGTTTTGTGGTGTGGAAACTATTGTCTATAGTCGTGTCAGTGGCAGCGCCTTCGGTTATGAAACATACAATTAGAAACAGGAACTCATAAAAATAAATTTAAGGAAAAGTTCCATTAGATTTCATTTTAATATTTTTCAAACATCTGCGATTTGCTCAGCAATAATAAAATATGACCTTAGAAAACCAAAACAGTCTAAAATGGAGTCTTTTAAGGGCGATCTAATTGGTTCGCAAACGAAATCACTGAAAGAAGGCTCTTTTAGCTTCCATACTCGTAGGTAGATGTGTAGGAGTTTTTTTTTGCTTGCGGGAGGGGCCCGAATTTGAAGTTACGCCACTGCCGGAGCAAAGCAAACACAATACGTGGATAAAAAAGGAGTAAAGCATACTTAAATTTCTTAATTATAAATGAACTTAGCCAAGTCAAGCTGTTCCATAATCATTCCATATGATTTTGCGGCCTGATTCAGAATAAGATTATGTCAGGAATGACTATTCCAATTTCAATTTATTCAATACTAAAAGCACATTAACTGTTTATTTGAGATCGTCCTTATCTAATATAACATATTAGTATAGTAGTATATTATGCTACTCGCATGTGAAATCCGAACACTGAGAAAAAAAGGGTTGCGGTTGACAAAATGCGGTAGGACTAAATACAGTAATAAACGAACTCATTTGCCACATTATAAAAATAACAACGGATCAATAATGGGTGGGCCCTCCATGTTGATGAATGCACTCCTCTAGCCTACACGGCATGGTCTTAATCTGGTTGTTGATAAGTTCTATAGGTACAGCCTTCCAAGCTGCCCTCACAGCATGTTCTAGTTCGTCCAGCGTGGTCGGAGGATTGGATAAATCGCTTATGTATCGATCCATCCAATCCCATGCTTTTTTAATTGGCGATAAATCGCGTCATCGTGGAGGCCAGGGGAGTACCCGGACCTCAGCTTCCTGTAGGAACCTCATCGATACTCTTGCAATATGAGGACGTGGATTATCTTGCTGGAAGAAACCTTCTTCGAGGTCTCAGACAAATGGAACGGCAATTGGTTCTAACACCTCATTCACATAACTCTGCGCAGTCATTGTGCAAGGTGACTTGCTGTTGAATGCAACGGCACCTCAAACCATCAAACCAATAGGGTGATATACATGGCGCTCAACAGCTAACTGGAGATCACGTCGTTCATCCCGTCGCTGTCGACGTCTTACGCGTTGGTGTCCATCATGTGCCCCTAGATAAAACTTGGACTCGTCATAGAAGGCCGTCCGATGTCACTCAGCATGCCATTGTCGGTGTTCAATCTAACCATTGGCGACGATGATTTGCAGTGAGTGGAAGCACTAGTTGGGGACGATATGATCCTAAGCTCATTTCACTCAATATGTGGTCCACCGTACGAATTAGAATGGGCCTCCCGATAGCTGCATACCAGCAACAGCTCGAGTGGATCGCATTCTGCCTCGAAGGGCCAGTAGTCGTAGATGACGATCTTGCCTTCTTCTTCGTGCTCCAGAACCTCTAGCTTGGTGCATTCGCCCTTCTGCGATTCATGCGCGTCATGCTGCTACAACTGTAGCCACGGTACGCCCATGGATAAAGCAATTGCTCTGAAAGAAGCAGCACGTTCTCGTTGGCCTACAATCCAACCCAGTTCAAAGGGGCTTAACTGCGTAAACGGGGCTGTTGTTTTCTAGGGGGCATCTTTACACAACCAACTCACCTCTTTGACACAACCAACTGATCTCTCGCCACATTTGCAACCGATATCATCGTTTTTGAATCGACAAAACGCGATCCTTTGTTTCTACACGTCTCGGGTTTTTAGAGGTGCCATGTAGGTAAATTCCTTCTAAACGAACACGTGTACTAGAGAAGGTACTGCCAAGCTGTGTATAAAGTTTCAATGCAAATATCCCATTTTTCTAGGTGTTCGGATTTCTCTTGCGAGTAGTATATCTACCTACTATTAGTTTCTTTGTGTCCTTGCGTTTTCGTGTTTTCGTTTTGAACATTCTTCCAATCTACCGTTCGTGCAATTTGGCCGAAATTGAAAGTTTAGCACATACGCCGAATGGAAACGAGAAGGTGTGGGGTGGTTGAACGCTGCCTGCCATCTGGTTAATACTGTCCGGCGCGCGGTTTGGAGTTGGAATGAACAGAAGTTAAGAGTTAAACGGTCAATTTTCTGCTTAATAAAATCGGCTGCGAACTCTCCGTTCAACTGTAATTAAAACCGCGTTGCAGTTGTGCCAGGCTGTGGCTCGACGCGTCCAAACTTTCCCACAAGACGCAGCCTGCCAATGGAATATTAGTTGGTTTTAGAGACGACTTTTTAGGGAGAGTTCATCCTAGTTGTGGAGCGCGGGGGATCCTTGCCGCTGAATAA
Organism: Callosobruchus maculatus; assembly: GCA_951848785.1. Classification (NCBI taxonomy): domain Eukaryota; kingdom Metazoa; phylum Arthropoda; class Insecta; order Coleoptera; family Chrysomelidae; genus Callosobruchus; species Callosobruchus maculatus. The sequence continues at coordinate 8,962,280 of CATOUR010000100.1, forward strand.
CTCAGGCGACTTTTAAAGGAAAACTTATTTTTTCGCCAAAAAACTGTATTTTAGTTCGACACACTTAGTACGTGTTTCTATTTTTTATTTTCATTTATACAGTGTATTCTATGACGAGTGGAAGATACTTTAGGAAAAGACTGTACAGGCTCATTTCCAAAAAAAAAGTCATTTAAAGTAGGGTCCGGTTTTCAAGTATTGTATATTATTTTTATTTATTTATTTTCAAGAAGCGCTTCGTATTGATTGGTTGCGTTGTTATTTTACTTCAATAATTTATATATATTTTCAAAAAGTCTCTTACGCAGAGGGCTTTCTTCTAATATGACCCTATGTACTTTAATAAACTTCCACGCACCGTGAAACAAATAAAACAAGCTACACCATTCAAAAAAGAAATAACAAGGTTGCTATTGACTAATTCGCATGTATTCGAAAAAAATTAAGTAGTTACTCAAATCCCACTAGTATAAAATGTCCAGCTCTAACCTTCTACCTGCCTCAAAAATCTAAATTTTAAATCCTATAAATTACAAGTTGTCTGCCTGTACCTGTCATCCAGCATTGTACTTGTCCACTAAGTTAATTCTAAGAATCTTAATAGTTGTTTATTCTGTTCATATGTTGTACATGTCTTATTTAAGTAACCTGCTTTGTTAGGGGTCGCTCGACAGAACAGGCATCAGTGCTTGGGTGCGCAACCTTGTGAAGTAGGTTATATTTATTCAATAATTATTATGTATACAGGCGTGGAAAGGAATTTGATTTGATTTGAAAAAAATACCACTCAGAACTATTCAGCTGAACCACCGCAAACGGCATATGTATATGTTATTACAATTAATCATAACCATGCCATACATGGCACAGCCAACTATGCTTTTGCTGAACACGATTCAGCAAACGAGAAATCATTTTCTTCTATTTCAAGTATCCATATAATTAAAAGTAGCTTCTTTAGCTACAAACATAATTTTGCGGTGCCGTTTTTAGGACTGGTTAAGCTTTACTTAGATATTTTTTCTGTATTTTATTGAAGTTTTGGCTTTAAACTTAAGGCCATTCATTCACAAAAATTATCGGGCACAAACTACCAGAAACTTTTGTAATACGGTTCTCAGATGACGCTACAGTGCTATGAAAGTACCGTGTTATGGAAAATTGTATGAATTTCCACACTTTGTTTTTTAGTATTTTGTTAAACAACATCGGGCGGCTGTAAATTTACCAACCATGCGCCGAAGTCGCTGAAAATTAAATAATGAAAGATAAATATCTCTGAAACAGTTGACAATCGGACCCTACTGTATATTACTTTTTTGTTGGAAATGCGCTGTAAAGTCTTTTCCTACAGTATCTTCCAATCGTCATAAGAATTTTCAAGACCTTCAATATAAGCATTTGTTTCAACGATGCTCTCTTCATGCGATCGGAGTGTCCCCATTTCTTGTGGTTTGGATACAGAAAATTGTTGGAGGGTACTAAATCTGGAGGATATGTTGATTGAGGCAGCTGTTTGTAGTCCAATTGATGCATTTTTGCCATGGTAACTGCTAGTGAGACAAGAGAGGTGACACCAGGTGACACCTCACCAGGCAAACCTATGCAAAATACAGGGTGGGCCAATAGTGCGTGGACGGAGGATTGTGGGCTTAATAAAAAATATTTCAAAAATCTGTCACTTGGTCATGGTAGGGACCCTTGAGGGCTATGACGTAAAAATACTTCCACTCAAATTTTGACGTTTATACAGGGTGATTCATATCAAACCTACATTTTTTTAAATGGAACCCCCTATATATTATTGCATATTTGGATTCCTTGGTCAATTTTAGTGTGACTTTATGTATCACATATGGAACTTTAAACGAACCGTTTAGGCGCAAATCACCATTTTTGGTATAAGTAGGTATCAGAAAAAAATTGAATATCGCAGCGATTATGAAACTTAGAAGGCCATGACTTTGCGGTACAACTAAGCATGAAATGCGTCTCCTTAGGTCAGACGGGTAAAATTGAATTCTTTTTGTACTTGGAGAAATCAGTTAATTAATTAAGGAAACTTCAATCGCAGATAACTTGATTTTTTCAAATGGCAATGCCTATTTTGGTTTAAAAAATCGAATGTAAAATTTGATCACCTTTCTAACGATACAGCATTCTCGATATCAATCTTTTTTGGTTTTCATTTTATTTCAAATTTTCAGTCAAATCGATGTTTTTCAATTTTCCTGTGTGCAAGCAACCTAGCAGGCCATGAAAAATACAGAAGCTCGTTAATATGGAAGAAACCAACTAACTTAGTAGAAAGATGCAAACTAACTGGAGCAACGAGGCAAGATTATGAAAATTCCTTGCAACATATTAGCTCTAACCGGATACAACAGCCCCAAGATATCTAATGTAAATGAGTAGCTGGGCTATGGCAGAAGTATTTGTTTTTCACAGCCTACTAGCTATCGAGGTCTACTCGAGCTTTCCAAACGATTAAAAATTTTGAAACAAAAGGAAAACTACCAGCGATTTTTGCTTACAGTCTAACATGTTTAGAATTTCATATCTAATGGGATGAAAACATTAGTCACTTCCGTTTAGTTAATTCAAAGGTGAAATCTCCAACTGGAGCATTTTGAACATCTATTGAAATAATTGCTAGAATTTTTTAATTACGCTATGTTGTAATTGTGTTTATTTCATGTAGTTTTCCGCAAACCAAATTATGTTTTACAATTCAAACAGACTGCAATTCAAGTTTCATTTTCCGCGATTTTGCTAATAAGTAGAAGTACCTACTGAAGAATTTGAAGGGTTCCAGTCAGAGGTATCATTACTTTTGACTTACGGAAATGGCTACTTTTTTATAGCATTAAATGTGGAAATTTATTCAGAAGACATAGATATCATACTGCCAGCAACAATCACTAGTAGTTTCCCTTTGATTACATATTTTTTTACTGTCGTTGGAAATTGACTAATAGCTAGTAGGCTGTGAAAAATGAGCGTTCTTGTTACCGCTATTGTTTCTGGTTAGAGCTAATATGTTGTAAGAAATTTTCATAATCTTGCCCCGTTGCTCTAGTTAGTTTGCATCGTTCTACTAAGTTAGTTGGCTTCTTCCATATTAATGAGCTTTTGTTTATTTTTCATGGCCTGCTAGGTTGCTTGCATGCAGGAAAATTGAAAAACACCGATTTGACTGAAAATTTGAAATAAAATGAAAACTAAAAAAGATTGGTATCGAGTGTGCTATATCGTTAGAAAGGTAATGGAATATTACATTCGATTTTTTAAACTAAAATAGGCATTGCCATTTGAAAAAATCAAGTTATCTGTGATTGAAGTTTCCTTAATTAATCTACAGATTTCTCGAAGTACAAAAAGAATTCGATTTTAGCCGTCTGACCTAAGGTGACGCATTTCATGCTTAGTTGTACCGCGAAGTCACAGCCTTCTAAGTTTTATAATCGCTGCGATATTCAATTTTTTTCTGATACCTACTTATACCAAAAATGGTGATTTGCGCCTAAACGGTTCGTTCAAAGTGCCATGTGTGATACATAAAGTCACATTAAAATTGACCAAGGAATCCAAATATGCAATAATATATAGGGGGTTCGATTTAAAAAAATGTAAGTTTGATATGAATCACCCTGTAAAAACGTCAAAATTTAAGTGAAAATATTTTTACGTTATAGCACTCAAGGGTCCCTACCATGGTCAAGTAACAGATTTTCGAAATATTTTTTAGTAAGCCCACAATTCTCCGCCCACGCACTATTGGCCCACCCTGTATAATAGAAAATTTGATAAAAAATAGGTTTTTTGTTTCTGATACCTACGTAAGATTACAAATGTCTTATTCATTTCTAAGCGAGTAATGTCAGCTTCCAATATTCAGAGATGCAACGGCAACATCGGCGATCAATCTTTGTGTTTCGAGATTAGGAATACATCAAGTGCGATGTCGTCACATTAGCCGCTTTTCATAAATTAGATATTAAATCTAAGATTAAAAAGATTTAAAGGTATGTTATGTGTGTAGTGTGTACTGTTGTATAATTAGAAGTAAGAAATATAAGGTTTGTTTGCATTTTTTGTGCTCCTACCGAGTGCCGAGCCTACAAAGTATGCCTTATGCCTTCACACGCCCGACGAGTCCGACAAGGGTAGCCACTTTCGGCATTTTTGCTGAGCTGGGTCGGTGGCTAGTGCGGTCATTATTGTAGTCGAAATATGTATATTGCCTGTGTATAATCAGATGTCAGTATATAAATAAATAGATCGATTTATTTTGTTTTTATCTATTGCAAATAGGTATTTACGATTATTTTTGTCATCCTACCACCTTCTGCATTATTATTGTATTATTAGTATTAGTTTAGGTCGCTGGTGAAATATCTCTCGGCAGTAGAAGTAGAAAACATAATATATTTCGTTTTAGATAAAAAACTTTACAAACATCATAACCTTGTCGCCTCGCGTGTTGTATCTTTCTTCGAGGTTAGTTTTCGAATGGGATGTCTTCTTGGTGGTTTCCGGTGACGTCACCGACTGTCTAACGGTCATCGCGACACGCCCACCTTTGGTGTGATCTGGTGCCGCACTGTTGCCACGTTTACGCACAAGGTTTTACATGTACAGACATAGAAAATAAAAATGTCCAATTTTGTACATTAATAAAGTCACAGATTGTTTACAATGGGCAAACTACTCCGTAACAATTATAATATGTATTTTGTATAGATAATTACTTTTTTATCATTACTCAGATCTACATAATAATGTTACTGCACTATAGAAGTGTCGGCACTGATTGAAACCGGAAAGAAATGTAAACAAATCTTACATTTCTGACTTCAATTATACTGTGAAATATTTTGGAGTTATTTATGATCAAAATAAATATCATTTTGAGATTCCTAACATATTGTGGTATTTTGGCGTTTTAAATAAAATTTTAGCACTAAGGTTTCATGCAACTTTTTAATAAAAAATGCCATTTTGACAACTTTGACATGTTGTCAAATTTTACTGCTTGAAGAGGGTTTCAGCCGAGAATAACAAAATTGACGTTTTAGTGATTAGGTCTGAGGCAGCTAAATTAGACTTTGTTTCTTTAATATGATTATTAAAATAAGAGCAATAATTTTATGCTTAATATTTTGTAGTAATTTTAGGCCAAAGTTGGCCGTGGCTTTCCAGATAAATATTCGTCTTCGGTGCCGCCTTTGCTTACATCTTCTTTCATCCATGCATCAAATTTTTTGCCTCACCTAAAGAAAGCTGCCGATTCGCCGCTGGTAACTACACACTTATACATCCGTGCATTGTTCTGATGAGACATTACTTTTTTCTTCGCTGAATGCAGCGTGGTTTCTACTTCAAAGCAGCGTTAAATCTGTCCAACAGCTGTGAATAATATTCGTCGGTAATTGTTTTACTCTTTTCAAGGTAATCGATATGGATTCTAAAAACTTGCGCCATGACTTTATGACCGACAAAACCACCCCTACCTTCTTTGGTGCACGTTCACCCATGGAAATCCACTCTTTGGATTTTTACTTGGTCTCTGATGTGGTGTGAAGGTTCCATGTCCCATCTGCTTTAACAAAACACTGCAAAAAATTGATTGCATTGACTCAAAGACTTCCTTTAAGTGGTATTACGGTGGTTTTTATGGTTGATCGAGCAATTGTGGCACCGATAGCGTAGACAGGCTTTTTTATATCTAAATAAATTTTCATGCAATTTCCGCACTTTGAATCTTTGATAGTCCAATATCATTCCAAGTGTTACGTTCTTACACGTAAAGACCTTCGCTGGACACAAATAACACTTCTTGGAAAGTTGGGCCCTCAACATCGGCGCTTTATTTTACTTTTCTTACACCCAATAACTTTGAAAATTGGTAGCTACCGCGCAATTGTTTAATAAACTCAATCAATAAGTGAAGTTGGCCACAGAATACAAAACAAAAAATCAATTGTAGCACAGGTCTGACAGGTCCGTAATAGACGTAACACAAGATTGTTATCAATCACCCTTTCGGGTGACCAGGAGGTCCAGCGTCACTAGTACTAGTGCGGTCACAACGGAAATTAGTAAATCATTTTTTATCCATTGAAATGGATGGTACAGTCTCCAATACTTTTCTTCTTGTAGTATGCCATAATGTTTTCAAAAACAGACAGACTAGTAGATGCTACAAAGTGTCCGAAAGACAATCTCTTAGATCCAAATTTTATTGCAGATACTTCTCCCACCTATTGCTGTAGGAAGAGAAACAGTGAATTAAAGTGAAATGGGAAGCCGAAAATTAAAAAAAAATGTTCCGATAAATAATGGGTTGTTTCTGGTTTGAAAAACTGGGTGCTGCCAATAAGACTGAGGAAAATCACCTTGAAATAAATAAATGTTAGACTGCCAATTCCTTCAGCGAAGAACTGATTGAAAACTACATATTCTTCAGTTTTATGTTGATGTAGCCTCGATGGAATACTTTAATTCTGATTGTTCTAAATCGCGATATATGTTTTATTTGCGATAATCCTATAAGTATATTTCAGATATACTTATACAGTGGTATATATAATATACATACAGTGGAGAAGATTGGGATTCCCATAACTAGGAAATAAGCTTATTTATCTTGGATTAAGCAATTTGCATTTACATCGTTGCGGCATGGTAAGGATGGCTCGTACTGTATTAGGCCTAATTTATGTAAACGCCATCACTGTACGACTGGGGATGCAATGGCGAGTCATTCGTTCTCGATTGCTCAGTGATTAGCAATAATGGTAATGGCAGTGAATGCAAATTGTCGCTCCGACGAGCGCACAGGACCGTAACGGCACGATTCAACGATAATCAAGTTATTGTTGATGGTCCGAGCGGTCCGCGGGACCTTAGCTCTTGTGTCATAGTATCAGTTTAAAAGCCTGACAGGTCTAGAAACCCAGGAATCAGATAACGTCAAAGAAATAAAGAAAGTCATGAAGAAAAGTTGGAGAGCAATAGTTGCTGTGTCTCAATTTTTGCAATATTCCTACAAGTTTTTTGAAATATCCTCGAGACTTTAATTTTTATATAGTTTCTGTAGAATGGTTTATTTTTTACTTTTTTTTGGTTCGCGGTAGGACGCCTCGGCCTTGTGTACTCGCGAACTTGCTCGAGTATGTAGTCTACTGATTCGCGCAACAAAGGGTTGTTGTTGTTTAACGAAGTCCCATAAATAAGGGATCTCGAGGTCTCAGAAGGGGAGTCTCGTTTGAGATGAACCATGGGGTGTTCGTGAATTTGCCTAAGGTTCTGCTGTGCCGCACCTGCAAACCTGGCAAGTGCGTTTGGGTGAGAAAACACCAAGCCGCACATGCGTAGGTAATTGCTGGTCTTATTGCCATTTTATAAAGCCGAATCTTGTTAGCCAAACTTAATTTTGATTGTCTGCACAACAGTGTGCGTTCATTTTGAAGAAAGTATTTCTTGCTATTTCAATTCTGCTTTTAATCTCTTCATCAGAATTCCATTTGTCATTTAGCCAGCACCCCAAATATTTAAATCTCCTTACTCTTTTTTTGTTTCTGATTTTCTGTTTCTATTCTAATATTATTAATGTTCAATCTAGTTATGACCATACATTTTCTTTTCTTTATGTTAATTATGAGACTATAACTTTGACCGACATTGTTCAGTCTGTCTAGCATGTACTGAGATCCTTTCTCATCGCTAGCTAAGAGCACCATATGGCCATTGATCAGCATACCGATGTTACTGATGTATTTACCATTCACCTTTATTCCCATTTCCACATCTTCCAGACCTTCCTGGAATATGGACTCAGAACATAAGTTAAGCAGTAGTGGAGATAGCATGCATCCTTGACTGATGCCTCTATACATTTTTGTGTCCGATTTTGCCTTGCCATCTAACTCGATAAGTTTGAGCAAATATATTAATTTATCGTGTCTCACGTTATCAAATGCCTTGTCATAATCCATAAAACATTCGAAGATTGCTTTGCTGATCGAGACATTTCTTTTATAGTACCTATATTTAGAACAATACATCTCTAGTTCCCAAACAATTTCTAAAGCCGAACTGGGCCTCACCTATGCTTTCCTCAATATTTTTTCCATAGTCTGGAGTGCGGGGCACGTGGAAAAGCTTTTAGAGAATGACAATAAGGCTTATAAGTATGTACGTACTCATTGCATTTTGGAGTTGAATTTGGAAAGTGCAACAAATTTGGATTGCAGCCATTGCCTGAGTATCTTTCCGGTATTGCAAATTCGATTAAACAATTTAAATAGAAGATTGATATTTTCACCATTTAGCAGTTTTATAACTTAAACATTTAAATCATCGGATCTTGTAGCTTTCTCATTTTTAGTTTGTTTCTTTAATATGTCCAATGGTAGAATATACAGAGTATACTGCAGTATACTGCAGATCCCGAACTAATTATTGCAAAACGTATCCTTGATTCTACTACAGCGTAGTACAAAGTTTTCAAAGTCCAAAATATGTTTTATTGTTTATATGGATACGCCTTCTTAAGTGTGGATCAAGAGTAACATCCAAATATTTGATGCTATCAGTTGTACTCAGAGTACTATATTTTGTGTGGGTTTATAATGATATTCTGGCAAACTCTTTCAGGTAAAAAATGCCATAAAACAGGTTTTTTCATAGTTAATAGTCAACAGTTCGTAATTAAAATATGCAAAGACTGTTCCATGTGGTAGATCATATTTAACCTTTTTCTTTTTTTTTGTCCCTGAAATCATCGTTTTTAGTAGCTGCTGTCTTTCAATTGAATTTAATAGTTTGAAAGTAGTGTCTTCGGAGCTCCGCGTAACGCCACATCCTCCAAGCACCGCTGTGCTCCAAGGCATCCAACATCTGTGAATGATACACAGTGTCAAAAGCCCTGACAAGATCAAGAAAAACCCAAAGCCTATTTATTTATAGACATTTAATTTTCTCTGTGAAATTGGAAATAGCGTCGTTTGTTGATTAATTTTCTCTAAAGCCAAATTGTTTTCTGAGATAAACGCTGTTTTTCAAAAAAATTAGCAATCCTAATTTATGAGCTTTTTCGAAAAATTTTGCTAATACAGGTATAACAGAAATTGATCTAAAATCATTGTTTATAATTTTTGTATTTCCCTTTTTATGTATAGGTTTTATGAGTGCTATTTTGTATTGTTCCGGAACATTTTCCCAAAGAACGTTATAAGTGGATAAAAGGATGAGAAATGACACAACAAATTTCTTTAAATATGTCTGTCCTCGAATTATCAATTCTTGGTGACTTTTTGTTCTTTAACGATTTTATATTTGAGATTTCTTGAGTTGGTGTACATTTACATACAGTAAACGTGATATTAACTGTGAGATACAATATGCTTGAGCTATTTTCAACCACCAATGCTACGCAGCTAATAACCAGAGTAGTCGATGCTGCTAAGTTACAAAAAAAAATAACCATTAGATTGATGCAGAAAGTGAAACAAAAAAAATGTGGTCGAATTCGCAAATAATTCACCAAGCCAGTTCCCAACAGTCTACATTTCCAAAACAGGTACGCCTCTGCGTACCTTAGGGAGGCCATCAAGAGACCATTCTGGCCATCACGGGAGTCTGTAAGAAAACGGCCGGGATATCGAACGAACTGGCCCGAGTTTATGGGGCCCGTGGGATGGGCCAGGGCAACACCTTTCACTCACCAGCTGCACTAAGAGCACTCTAACATAGTAAAAATCATGTAGGGATTACGCTCCGGCTGCCGTGGCTCGCCGTCAGGTGCTCGAGCTGACGTTGCCGAGGCTCGGACGTGCCATTAGTGGATGGGATTAGCTTTTTTGCTGCAAGGATTCTGATATGCGATTTTTGAAATCACTAGTGTTGGAAATTCGTTTCTAGAATATTAGCGATTGGAATATAAAAAATGTAGTCAAGTTGATTGACTCAGCACTTCCCACACATTCCGATGATACCAGCTTTATTTTCCCATAGCATGAAACTACAGTGTAGATGCCCTTGCAACCAAATCGTCGCTCGCCCGACCGCAAAAAAGTGTTTTATTCTACTAGATGCTTTTTTCACATGTCAGTGGACAATCTACCATGAATACAACAAATTTTTGAGTTTTATAAACCCTCACCCACCCCTCACTTCTGAACCACCCCAATTTCACCCCCACCCAAAAAAAATTGCAAATGACCAGGAACCCCTAAAACGTCTTAAACGAAGTTTAAGGTGTTTTTTATACTTTTAGTTTTTTTTATTATTGCCGGCCGCCGCTGAAACGATTTCTAAAAACCATACGCGTTTTCCATATTCGTCGCGGTAATAAATCTGTGTCAAAATGTCATTAAAGTCAACTCAAAAGTGTCCATGTACACAATACAGAACGATCCAAAGTAATATGTATTTTGTATGCATCAGAAAGTTCCTTCGTTTCTGTAATCGGCAAGGCAGTGTTCGGATGGACCTCAAAAAGTTATGCCGCTAGATCTTTCTTTCACAGATCAATGGGCAGCCTATTATGAATACAAAAAAATTTCAGGCTTACAACGCGCACCCCTCAACCATCCCAATTTCACCCTCACCACAAAAAAAGTAGAAAATGATCAGGAATGCCTAAAACGCCTAAAAACGAAGTTTGAGGTGTTTTCATATTTTTTAGTTTTTTTAATATTACTGCGCCGCCACTGAGACGATTTCTGAAAATCAGACGCCTTTTCCATCCTCGCCAAAGTAGTAATACTGTGCCGAAATTTCATTAACATCAATTTAGTAGTTTCCACATTATAAAATACCGAACGATCTAAAGCAATACTCGAATGACATCGGAAAATTCTCAGTCCCTTGGGTCCTGTAATACACAAGGCAATGTAAAATGTATTATACCGCTAGGTCTTTCTCTCTCAGGTCAGTAGACAGCCTATTATGTATGAGTACGACAAATTCTTCAACTTTACAACCCCCCACCCCCCCCCCCTCCAACAACCCTAAAAACGAAGTTGAGGAATATTTGAAATTTTTCGTTTTTTGCTAATTACTCTGCCGCCCATGCACCGATTTTCAAAACTGTAGCAACATCACCTATCGCTAATATAACTTGCAACTATATGTTTTTTAGTCATTTTTACGTTATTTGAAAGAAAATGATGTAAAGAATTGAAAAAATGATTGCCAACTGTCAGTCAGTCTCAGCGTTAGGGTTGCCAGGTGTGAACAGGTGTTAATTATCTGCACTCATACAAAATTAAAGTTTCATCCATATTAATAACAAAAGTCCATGGGTGTCATTTGGAAAATTGCCGGAAGTTGCCATGATTTTTAGGAGCGATTCTCGCTCGCGGAAATACGCTTACTGTCCATAAACTTCTCTGTAGTATAAGTGTCATAGCTGCCATGCTTTGTCGCACATAATAATGCGTATAATTATATCTTCTTCCTTAAGCTTCCGCTTACCTGGAGCGAGGATTGCTCATAACAGTGACGGCAACCTCTGTTTGCGGCAGTTTTTCAGCTGGCAACCATGGATTTTTGTAATTAATATCGATGAAACTTTAATTTTGTATTAAAATAAAAAAAAACAGGTCATCAGTGCACATAATTAAAAGTTATGTACCTGTTGACATCTGGCAACCCTAACGCTGCGGGTGAATGAGAGCTGGCAGCATTTTTTTCAATCCTTTACCGCATTTTCTTCCAAATGACGTAAAATTGACTAAAATTGCGGCTAATTTTTAAAAGGCAGCCTATCGTTGATCTATTTTATATTTTCTCAAGATTCATTTAAAATTAGTTTATATAAAAAAACAGATACCTGCAAGTTCGAACAGTGGGATTCTGTACTATATAGCATTTCTCAAAAATTAGAATTGGCTTTCTATCTAATTAGCTGATTCAACGTTATTAAACAACATAAGAGTGTCGCATATGTATACCGTATAATAATGAAATATTTATTTGAAAGTGTTGCACAACAATCCTTCGCAGTATATAAATCTTGTTTGTATGTATACCGGTTCTGTTCACATCACAGAATTAGCTTAGATAAGGATCTACATACCGCAAATACCCGTAATCATTCTGTGCATCATGCGCTTTTCATCCAAAAATCTTCATGTATAATTTTTGATAGGAACCTAAAAATAAATTAACATTGTCAGGAATACATTCCTTCCCAAAGTCGTGGTGACTATGACATGTAGGATCCTATCTCTAGTAAATATTTACTTAAATAAAGAACAATTATATCAATCATCAGCATGAAGCTCTCAGGTCTAATAATCAAAAGCTGAATTTTATAGATAACAATAACATTGATAATTTGATTAATGAATTAGCTAAAGTGTCCTATATACTCAAAACTCTTGGAAACAACACCACCAAAGGTTGCTATTTTACACTGTTACAAAATAGGTTACGGCATCCCATTTTGGCGTGTTTGTTCTCATACCTGTTGAAATAGGTCTTGCTACAGAAGCGAGCCATTAGACAGATTTCCTAGAGTAAACCTGGAATTTCATGCAAGCCATTATTTTTAGAATACAAAATTATGACCGTCATAAGAAATGACATCATTAATGTTCAAAAATAAAGCAACATTTGAAACCATGAATATATCAGATATATCAGAATAATATCAGGCAAAAGAATGAGTTTAAATTAATCACCTCAAAATCATCACTCGATTATGTATAATGGAAGAAGATTAATAACAAGCATCCACACCCTTTTGAAATTAAACAAGTTTTACGTAAAAAAATGAAATTAAGTTGATTGACTCAGTACTTCCCACACATTACAGTGATATGCCAGTTTATTATTTTCACATAGCATGAAGCTATAGTCTGAGATCCCCTGGCAATCAAATCATTGCCAGCCCCTCCCCCCACCCTTATTGTCAATACAACAATTCTTTCAGTTTTGAAACTTCCCACCTCACAATTTCACCCTCACCCAAAAAAGGTAGAACATGACCAGGAACCCCTAAAATATCTACAAACGAATATTGAGCTGTTTTCATATTTTTAGTTTTTTGATTATTGCTACGCTGCCACTGACACGATTTCTAACAGCCATACGCGTTTTATCATCACCACGGTAATAATATACTGTGGCAAAATTTCATTAGAATCAATTTAATAGTTTCCACGTTATAAAATACAAACTGATCTAAAGCAATAAATACTCGTAAATACACAGAAAATTCCCTTAGTTTCGGTAGTAGGTAAAGCAATGTTCGGATGGGCCTAAAAAGGTGATTCATGTCGCTAGGTCTTCCCGTGGTGCGGTCTTCCTGCACATGTCAGTGGACAGCCTATTATGAGTACCACAAATTTTTCAGCTTTTCAACCCCCTACCCCCAAACCACCCCAATTTCACCCCCACCCGAAAAAACGTAGAAAATGATCACCCTCTAAAACGCTTAAAAACGAAGTATGAGCTGCTTTGATATTTTTATTTTTTTTATTATTTCTGCACCGCCACTGGCATGATTTATAAAAACCATACGCATTTTCTATCCTCGCCACGGTAGTCACGGTACTGTGTCAAAATTTCATTGTAATCAATTCAACAGTTTCCTCGCTACACAATACAGAAAGAAGAAATACTCGTATGTTTACAGGAGAAAAAACTTCAAGTCCTTTGGTTTCTGCAATAGGCAAATGTTCGGGTGTACCTAAAAAAGTTATTCATGTCGCTAGGTCCTCCTTCACAGGTCAATGGATAGTATATTATGAATGCAACAATTTTTCAATTTCACAACCCTCCACCCCCAACCACCCCAAATTTCACCCCACCCAAAAAAAAGTAGAAAATGATCAGGAACACCTAAAACACCTAAAAACGAAGTTTGCGAAGTATTTGAAATTTTTTGTTCTTTGCTAATTACTCCGCCGCCCATGCACCGATTTTCAAAATTATAGCAGCATTACCTACTACGACCACATATCATATTGATGCACAAATTTCATCACAATCCATGCAGCGGTTACTAAAGACAGACAGACGGAAATGAGTGACGTGGATTTTCGTTATGTAGACATCATAAAACGCCCAAAAAACGCATTATCTCAAAATCGAAAATTTTCGCGATCACAATACTCCCCTCACCTATCGGTGTGGGAAGTAAAACTTTTTCACAAAAGCCTATTTATGGCCTAGATTTGTCCTCTGAGGAATTTAAGTAAACATTCAACCACAAATTTTGTTTTATTTACAGCTTTGTCAATAAGAATCTTATAATTCTTGGACAACAAAGTCCATCTATCCATCCATCTATAAAATAGAAATTAAAATCATAATATATCTAATATTATACTGAAATAAGATTTTTCATATAGTACTTTGTATTAGAGTTTTTAGTGCGGCATTGTCTTCAGTCCTGCTCATGACGAAGCGACCAGACAGCTAGTCGTTTCAATACTCTAATAAGCCTTGTCAGCCCATACCAAAATAAGGAAGTGCAGTGGTATATATCAGCGGCTGCTTCGAACAACTATAAAACTTTGTCTTTCAATCCATTTTACTGTGTGAGGGTGCTGTGCACCATCAACTGGCGTATATAAACCGCATACTATATAGCCGGCCATTTTGTTTTCTCCCTGCTTCCCGCTGGATGAAATGTTTGTTGACGAGAACGATTCCCGGTCGTCTCTGCTTTTATTGATATTAAAATGTCTAGATAGATTTACACAGTGTCTGCAGTATTGTAACTGCGATCCGTCTAAAGTATCGTACGTTAGTTTGCCTTAATACATCAATGTGCATTCACGTACGTTTTGCATGTATTATACGCACGTTCATTGGGGCACATACCGGAGGAAGTGTCTCAAGGTATGATTGTAGTCTTACAGTATTTTTACTTAAAAAAAATTAAAAAATCGTATCTCGACAGACCTTGAGGTATAATAATCATCAGTAGTAGTGCCGATTATAATAGTTTACCTTTATGTATGGAACCCCCTATATATTATTGCGTATTTGGATTCCTTGGTCAATTGTAGTGTGACTTTATGTATCGATGAACGAACCGTTTAGGCGCAAATCACCATTTTTGGTATAAGTAGGTATCAGAAAAAAGTTGAATAACGCAGCGATTATAGAACTTAGAAGGCCGCGACTTTACGGTACGACTAAGCATGAAATGTATCACCTTAGGTCAGACGGCTAAATTTGAATTCTTTTTGTGCTTGGAATCAGATTAATTAAAGAAACTTAATATACCTCGATTTTCTCAAATGGGAATGGCTATTTTTGTTTAAAGAATCAAATGTAAAATTTGATTACCTTTCTAACGATATAGCATTCTCGATATCAATCAATATCGATTAAATATTTTTTTACTGACTTTGGAAATTGACTAATAGCTAGTAGGCTGTGAAAAATGAGCGTTCTTGTTACCGCTATTGTTTCTGGTTAGAGCTAATACGTAGTAAGAAAGTTTCATAATCTTGCCCCGTTACTCTAGTTAGTTTGCATCTTTCTACTAAGTTAGTTGGTTTATTCATATTAACGGGCTTTTGTTTATTTTTAATGGCCTGCTAGGTTGCTTGCACGCAGGAAAATTGAAAAACACCGATTTGACTGAAAATTTGAAATAAAATGAAAACCAAAAAAGATCAATACCGAGAATTCTATATCGTTAGAAAGGTAATCAAATTTTATATTTGATTCTTTAAACGAAACTAGGCATTCCCATTTGAAAAAATCAAGTTATCTATGATTGAAGTTTCCATAATTAATCTAGTGATTTCTCCAAGTACAAAAAGAATTCAAATTTAGCCGTCTGACCTAAGGTGACACATTTCATGCTTAGTCGTACCGCAAAGTCACGGCCTTCTAAGTTTTATAATCGCTGCGATATTCAATTTTTTTCTGATACCTACTTTTACCAAAAATGGTGATTTTCGCCTAAACGGTTCGTTTAAAGTTCCATGTGTGATACACAAAGTCACATAAATATGCAATAATATATAGGGGTTCCATTCTAAAAAATGTAAGTTTGATATGAATCACCCTGTATAAACGTCAAAATTTAAGTGAAATTATTTTTAGGTTATAGCCCTCAAGTTTCCTTACCATGATCAAGTGTACACCCTGTACAGTAGTGAAACTTTCCATTAAATTATGCAACTTTTTTAATTAAATTTGATTGCCCATCTCCCGATGTCGCAAAAACCCACTACGCAGTACGCAGAACATAGCTCGCCCCGCACAGAAACTTGAGGATACAATTATTATTCAATACTACTTTTTATTGTGTATCCGTGACCTTAATAGGGAAATGAACAATTAGTATGCCAGAAATTCGGTTGTAATGGTTCATCCGTTTTTCGTATGACGCCTGAAGTTTACTCTTAAGGCAAAGCCTTCACTGAAACCGCATTTTTTTATTATTACCGCACATCATTTTCCTTGCAGCCACCTCCCTTGGAGCTGTTTTTCCTTCTTTTCGAGGATCTTTTTACATGAATTATAATGGTATATTCTTCAACGATGCAGTTGAAGTTAAATCAACAAATGAGTTACTACCATTACCGCGAGTTGAATACGATACTGTATCTACGACCGAAGCAATTAATAGTAAGACTTAAATACATAATAATTACAAATTATTGACAATCTCACTTCTGTAAAATAAATACTGTATACCGTCGAATTAGCATTTGACGTCTCATGGCATGGCCACCTTTGCAGTTATATCGTGTATTCAATCACACATGCGTTTCCAAGAGATCGGCAGCCTAATCACGGATGGAATCGCACAGCGGCTGCTAGGCGGTAGCGGATAAACATCCACAAAACATCCTCAAAACATCCACAAATCAGCGATTGCGGCAGCAGCAGCGTTTGTATCTCCTAATTCTGCGGCGTGCTGTCACATGACAGTTCTGGCCACAAAACGTTCTGGCCAACTACTGACTTCATTCAGCCTACATTGTAGGTTATGTCCGTGATATTATTATATTTTGAGTGCGTCGTTTTAGAATTTAGAAGTAAATAGGGAACACTGAGTGTTAAATGGTCAAATAAACAAGGTTTTGGACATTTTGATGGAAAATATATCGTTGGTGCAAGGCGTGGGTCTGGATCTTAGCCTGCATGTGGCAGGAAATTGCAGGCAGGCTCAATGCCCCTGGAGGCCTGGATTTGGGTATTCAAATATTCAATCGACAGTGAGCCGACATCGGAGTGATCATATTTATATTGCATCTGCTTATGGTGAGTAAAAATGTTATAGAACATTAAATATTTTCAAAAGTGTAGAGGTCAACTAAACACATCTTTATTAAACCTTTACTCCATGTTAAAGTAGAAAAAACGTTTATTCGGTATTTAATAATTGTTAATTTTAGATGTATATAAATGTTCAAGGAATGGATCAATTAAAACATTAATCTTTTGATATCCAATATCCAGGTCCCTGCAGATATGTGCAATAAAAAAAAATATGTTTATTATGACTTTAAACACATTGTATATTCACTACTTCAAAAATGCTTGTTTTTGGCATTATAGGTTTGAAGAAAAAATTCATCAGCATCCCAAGTATTCAAGACACAAAAGGCAGACTGATACCAGAAGGCGAAGAGCACAGATGGTTACGAGTTGAGAGCCTCCATCATGATGACTTTCTAAAAATGTAGATACAGACGTGTTCCGCATACTGTGTATACTAACAGCACTAATAAATGCTTATGTTATCTGTCAATAAAAGGTATAGAAACATTTATTGTTTGTAATCAAATAAAAAGTATTTCATATTATAAATAGTTTCATACCCATATTCATAATTTTTTCCAAATATATAACCTTGAATAGTATCTAGTTAAAGCATGCCTAGAAAAAACATGTATTTTTAGTAGAAGGTTGCTAAACATGAACATAGAGGGTGATTAATTTCTTAATGTTAGTGGTTATCTAAAAAACACTTATTGGGTGATTGTAAAATTGCACACACTAGAAGCTGAGGATTATTACTTGAACAAAACTATTGTTGAATTTTGCTATATTTTTATTATACATATTTTCCTTTGATATCCAAGAAGGGCTGATTCTGAACAGTAGGAAATTCATTGTATCGGAATCGTGATTGTCGAAGTGGAATGGTGGAGTGCCCAGGCAATTTGATCTCCGACTCTGAATACTTTGAATGTATTAATGTAAATCCTTCTGAATTATGTTAAATACATGGAATATTAAAATGTTCACCCATCTTTTTCTGCCACATTTGGTTATTTATTATTTTTTATAATGATTTTAATAATGTTTAATTTTTTACCCTAGATGAACATATACTTTAATATTTTCCATAGTATATCCATAATAAAGTGAAAATTGATATTGAGCATCGTCTTCTACAAATGCACAAATCCACAAATAGCTTAATTTATTTATTGCTTAGAAAATTTCAAAAAACGGACTAAAATTAATAATACGTAATTTTACAATAACATTGACAAAAATGTATCTAGGGACCCTAATATGACATTAACAATGTGGGCTTTTGGTACAAAATATGAGATAAAAATTTCAGTACGATTCATTAAATAGTTTGACAAACATGTTCTTTCCAATGCTATATTGCAGAAAATCTTAAAGATCCAGATCCTACGGGCAGAATATCAAAGAAGAAGGCACAAACTTTATACCTAATTGAATGGCAAAAAATAATTTTACAACATTGCAAAATAATGTAATGCTCTATATAATTTTGTACTTATAAACAAATAGAATAACAGTTTACATAATTTTTTTCATATGCAAAAAGTTGGCATTACTATACATACTTTAAATTGAAAAAAATATATATCATAATTCATAGGTCAATTTGGGCCAAAGTTATCATTTTTCTTTTAAAATTTACAGCTCCTTTGTTTATGACAATTAAGGAACCTAATTTGCGCCATTCAAAAGATATATATCAAAAGCTTTCATGTATTTTGTTAAGACATTGCATGTTTCCAGATGAACCAGCAAAGCTTCAAAAATGCAGCTCAAATGAAATTTGCTTAGAAATGTGTGCGCTCAAAAAATTAAATATAAAATAATTAAAGTTCGATCAGTTTATTATATCTCTGCATAATTATATTGACAGATTTTAACCATTATTTTTTTTAATGCATATGAATATGCATGCACATATATGTTCCCTTCGCGTACATTACAAATATGAAATTTGTTTACAAATTTAATATCTATTTACTCGTGTAAATTATTTAAATAGTTTTTTGCAGAAAAATCATTTATTTGCATGTTCCAGTTGATCAATGTTGAAATAAGTGAACAAAGATATATTTGTTATAAATAATCCATTAGGGTAACAAAATAAATGCAACAAAACTTATCATTTTTTTATCATGCAATTTTCATTAAAAAAAAAACATTTTATGTTTATTAAATTTATTTCATATCAAACCATTGTTAAATAGTATATATTATATAATTCAGGATAATATACATATATTAATGGTAATATATAATAGTATCTCAATCCTAGATTTTATTGAAATATCTTCATAATACAGAACTTAATTCATCTAATCAGTAACAAAATAAACATAGGTACATAGTAATGAGATTGGAGACTTCAGTAATATCAATATTAGGTTTGGCTCTAGGTGACTTGAGTGCAACATTATCTTGAGTGGTATAAGGAGGCACAACAAAATGAACTTTTTCAAGAATTTAGGAACAATCTGTAATAATTCTTATAAAAATAATCCTGCCTCAAAATGTCTTCTATGTTCTAGACTTGACACTTCAAATCATAATAATGCTGTGTGTGTGTGTGTGTATGTGTTGTTGTTATATGCATCTCGTTTTTAGTTTAGTGTAAATCAGTTTTGTATAATTTTGCATTATAATTGATGAACTTATATAACTGAACTCTAATCTTTAAAGGAATAAATTGTTGTTTTGATTGCTATTTGTGTAAACTAATCTTGTTATTAACATAATACAGCATTCAAATATGAAATAGAGTTTACCTTAATAATCTTATTCCTATATTTATATTTTTCAGAAATAATTTTGTACATTGGACAAAATTATGTCTCATGAAAAAAATCCAGTAACACCATTCTATTCCAAATAATTCAATGTACATTATCAAGCAACCTGTTTAACAACAAGCTTAAAAAAATACTGATATTACTGTTCTAAGTGATAAAGACAAGTTATACATTTAAAGTATTTAAATCCTACATACAAAAGTAATAAAGACTGTAGTACAACAAACAGAAAATCCGTTATCAAATTATTATTATGTATTCCATATATTACAAAATCAAAGTCACTTAGGTATATTATATAAGAGCATAATCATTGCTATAAAATTTCAGAGCAAAAACATACATATTTGATATTTATAAACTAACAGGCTTAACAAATATAAAACATCTCATTACCTGAAAGGATTTAAAACCAATGTGTCATGTAACTGAAACATTACTATATATTATATTATTATTACTATTGCTGAACAGGCAAGCTGCATAGCCGATGATGCTGTTCACTCTTATGCTGTTTATGAAAAAATTGGTAATTAAATATGATGGAAGATGGAGCTTATAAAATAGCATATAAAACAAAATAGAATATAACTCAAAAATAGATTAAAAACATCACAAGTGCTATCACAGCATTATCAAAGATGTGTACGAATTAATTAGGTGGTCTAAGACATAAAGCTTATTCCACATGTACACTGCTCAGAGACACATTTTTTGTGTCGTTATGGCTTGATATATAGAGGGTGAGTCCTAAGTTGATCCTTTTTCTAAACTGTGTAAAAAAATCGTTAAAACAAGCAATTTTTTCTAAAAACTTTTTACCGAAAACTGATAAATACACGAGGTACAGAATCAAAAAAAGTAAATCGGGGCTTGTGCACCAAGACGTACCTAGCTGTTTGTAATAATGCGCCACTTTTAAGATCTACCAGTTTAAAAGTAACAATTATAAACAAAAAGTGGGTACTGCAATATCTAAGAGGTACAATGCCTAATCGATTTGACAAATCCGAGCAAAAAACTAAACATAAACAGACTAGGTAGTCTTGATACACAAGCCCGGATATACTTTTTTTTATTCTGTATCTCACTTATTTTTTTTCTGAAAATTTGTTTATTTTATCGACTTTTATACACAGCAAAAAAATATCAACTTGGTACTCACCCTGTATACGCAACCAATATAATTATGTAATCTAAACTTCTGCCAATCAATATAAAACTGTGATACTTCTCTAATCAATGGATATTGTAAATTTGTTAGAGCACATACTGTCCTGAATATCATTGAACTATAATCTGGTTCTAGTTCTGGTATAAAAGATAAAATTTAAAAACCTTGGATTCTACATATTGCCCTTTCTACATGAAGTCTTGCTCCTGCAATACTTTTTGTCTATTGTATCTGCTCTGATGTTAATTCTGGAGTACTGAGAAATGGTGGAATATTTAAACTTACTGCATTAGGTACAATATCACTTATAAGAAAACCTTGATCTGCTAATATTAGATCTCCACTTTCTGTGTCAAAATGCTGCTGAACAATATTTTTGTCGATATTAGATCCTGGGTGGAGCATACTAGCATAAATCAGTACGCCATTAGGACCACACCAACTAAGCTTTTGAAACTGTTTCTATGCTTATAACTACTATAAGTAAGACTTTAGTTCTTCATTGATTATCATGATTCTTGGTACAACACAAAATACAAGTACAATCTATTATTATTCTACAATTAGTGAATTTGGTAAACAAGAATGGTTTTTTGATCTTTTAGAAATGTCTTTCATAAACCTCAAGAACAAGACTTCATATAGAGTTTGTACAAAGTAACGACAATATTTGTAACAGGAACTTCAGATATTTTGAATCTGAACGCTAAATCTGTACAAGTAAAATTATGGTGCAGTTTCAAAGTTTCATTAATGTCAAGAGTAGCTGACCAAATCACTTAATTTTTTGAACATTCCATTTCAATTAATAATTTATCTTAATATCTTTGATCAATTCATACACTTTCAAATATTGTGTGACTTGGCAATCCAGTGTAGTAAAAAATATACTTATCACTGTCACGAATTTATACATCGCTCATACTTATACCTAGAGATTTGATTATCTTATCCTTTCGCTCTAGTCGTAATCCTTGCCAATAATTTTCTTCGTCCAATAACACATTCGAAACTTAACATGAGGGAGTAGCAGTGCCTGCATCAATAACATCTCGGCCACACCTAGGCCTATCTGAGGCTAAAGAAGAACTTGGTTGGTCTAAAGAGGATATTCTTGAGTTTCTGTAAACAGAAATCATAAAAAATCATATAGTATGTCATATATTATTTATAATTATAATAATAAAATAACAAATCTTTATTGCAAAATAACTCTGCAAAATACATAATGTACTCACAGAATTAGGTGAAATAGAGTCAAAATAACAAATGGGAACAACAAAATTTAAATAGTCTTCAAGAGAATAGGGTTCCAAATTGACTAACATTTTGTGTATCTTTTTTTTTTGAAAGTTGTCAAATTGTTCACAAGACCAGATGGTAGATAATTGAAGATTTTCATTCAACTATACTCTACATTCTTCTCAGTTAAGGTGAGGTGATGAACTGGATACCTATAATTAAAGTTCCTTGCAGGGTACAATACGATTTTTTTTTAGTGGCCTCCACATGAGATGTCCACCTAAGCGTCTCATCTATACAGGGTGGGCCAATAGTGCGTGGACGGAGGATTGTGGGCTTACTAAAAGATATTTCAAAAATCTGTTACTTGATCATGGTAGTGATCCTTGAAGACTATAACGTAAAAATATTTTCACTTAAATTTTGACGTTTATACAGGGTGATTCATATCAAACTTACATTTTTTTGAATGGAATCCTCTATATATTATTGCATATTTGGATTCCTTGGTCAATTCTAATGTGACATTATGTATCACACATGGAACTTTAAACGCACCGTTTAGGCGCAAATCACCATTTTTGGTATAAGTGGGTATCAGAAGAAAATTGAATATCGCAGCGATTATAAAACTTAGAAGGCCGTGACATTGCGGTACGACTAAGCATGAAATATGTCACCTGAGGACAAATGGCTAAATTTGAATTCTTTTTGTACTTGGAGAAATCAGTAGGTTAATTAAGGAAACTTCAATCACAGATAACTTGATTTTTTCAAATGGGAATGCCTATTTTGGTTTAAGGAATCAAATGTAAAATTTGATTACTTTTCTAACGATATAACATTCTTGATATCAATCTTTTTTGGTTTTCATTTTATTTCAAATTTTCAGTCAAATCGGCGTTTTTCAATTTTCCTGCGTGCAAGCAACCTAGCAGGCCATGAAAAATAAACAAAAGCTCGTTAGTATGGAAGAAACCAACTAACTTAGTAGAAATATGCAAACTAACTAGAGCAACGAGGCAAGATTATGAAAATTCCTTAGAACATATTAGCTCTAACCGTATACAACAGCGGCAAGATATCTAATGTCAATGAGTCGTTGGAGTATGACAGAAGTGTTTGTTTTTCACAGCCTACTAGCTATTGAGGTCTACTAGAGCTTGACAACTTTCCAAAACTATTAAAAATTTTGAAACAGAAGGAACACTACTAGCGATTTTTGCTTACAGTCTAACATGTTTAGAATGAAATTTCACATTTAATGGGATAAAAAAATTAGTCATTTCCATTTAGTTAAGTCAAAAGTGAAGTCTCCAACTGGAGTATTCTGAACATCTATTGAAATAATTGCTAGAATTTTTTAACTACGCTATGTTGTAATTGTGATTATTTAATGTAGTTTGCTTCTAACTAAATTTTGTTTTACAATTCAAACAGACCGCAATTCAAGATTCATTTTCCGCGACGTTGCTAATTAGTAGAAGTACCTTGTGAAGAATTTGAATTGTTCCAGTCAGAGGTATCATTACTTTTGACTTACGGAAGTGGCTGCTTTTTCATAGCATGAAGTGTAAACATTTATTCAGAAGACAAAGGTATTCTACTGCCAGCAACAATCACTAGTAGTTTTCCTTTCATTAAATATTTTTTTACTGACTTTGGAAGTTGGCTAATAACTAGTAGGCTGTGAAAAATGAGCGTTCTTGTTACCGCTGTTGTTTCTGGTTAGAGCTAATATGTTGTAAGGAATTTTCATAATCTTACCTCGTTGCTCTAGTTAGTTTGCTTCTTTCTACTAGGTTAGTTAGTTTCTTCAATATTGACGAGCTTTTGTTTTTTGTTCATGGCCTGCTATGTTGCTTGCACGCAGGAAAGTTAAAAAACACCGAAAATTTGAAATAAAATGGAAATCAAAAAAGTTTTGTATCGAGAATGCTATATCATTAGAAAGGTAATCAAATTTTACATTTGATTCTTTAAACCAAAATAGGCATTCCCATTTGAAAAAATCTAGTTATCTGTGATTGAAGTTTCCCTAATTTGTCCTCTGATTTCTCCAAGTAAAAAAATAATTCAAATTTAGCCGTCCGACCTAAGGCGGCGAATTCCATGCTTAGTCGTACCGCAAAGTCAAGGCCTTCTAAGTTTTATAATCGCTGCGATATTCAATTTTTTTCTGGTACCTACTTATACCAAAAATGGTTATTTGCGCCTAAAAGGTTCGTTTAAAGTTCTATGTGTGGTACATAAGGTCACATTTGAATTGACCAAGGAATCCAAATATGCAATAATATATAGGGTGTTCCATTCAAAAAAATGCAAGTTTGATATGAATCACCCTGTATAAACGTCAAAATTCAAGTGAAAATATTTTTACGTTATAGCCCTTAAGGGTCCCTACCATAATCAAGTGACAGATTTTTGAAATATTTTTTAGTAAGCCCGCAATCCTCCGTCCACGCACTATTGGCCCACCCTGTATATTATATATACTCCAAGGAATTTGGTGTTGTCTACTACTGTCTACTAAATGAATTTGAACATCTTTTCCCAAGCTCATTTTAACTGGTGGACCCTGGCATCTAGGATTTTTTGATTTGAATAATAACAAGTTGTTTATGTAGCATTTAAAACTAAGGTGGCCTTTTGTTCCAACTAGCTTATAAATTATTGGAGCAGTAACAAGCACACTAGTGTCATCTGCATATTGGGTAACTATCATCTCAACTGAACTATCAATATCTAGGAACAAATCATTAACTTAACATATATTGTGAGTAAAAGTGGACCTAGGATGCTATCTTGTGCGATTCCTAATGATGTTTGTTGATTGCTTGGTATTATAATTTTTTGTAATCATAATTTTTTGTTTTCAACACGTGAGGTACGATGTATTGCACTGCAAAAACGTTCCACCTATTCCATACTTTTCCAGTTTAAATAGTAAAAGGTCTACATAGTCAAAAAGCATACCAAGGGGCATATTTCCTTTATTTAAAATAGCAATAATTTGGCGATTAAAATGATAAATATCTGTAGTAGTCGACTTGCCTTTTATAAAACCATGCTATTTTCAGTTATTAGGTTGCAGTTGCTCAAATGCTTCAATACCTTTGTTGGAAGTACAAGTTTCACAAATGCAGAGAGTAAGCCTCGGAGTAAGCTTATTGGCCTATAGTTTAACATGTCTGCTACATATCCTCTTTTGTAAACTGATATTAATACTTACTTCTGTGTCATCGGCATAGACTGCTCTGGTCATCAGGCCCATGTTCTGTATAGGCTTTTTTACTGTTTCCTGGCGTCATTCTAGGAACAGCACAGTATTGCTGATTTTAGTTTCTCTGGAAATTTACCAAATTTTAAACAATTATTGATAATGAAAACCAATGGACTAGCAATATGGTAAATACAGGATATCAGCAAGGTTTTAGGAAAATTATCCTCACCACTGCTGAATTTATTTGTGGGTTTATTTTTCAAATTTGGCTCAACTCCTGCAGTTTTTCAGTTGTTATTAACTCTGTAGGTATTTATATATTAGGTTAGACTATATTGTATGAAAAGGGTATAAAAGGGAGTCCTTAGTTACATTTGAAATATATATATGCCTTTGCAACACTTTCTGAATTTCCAGGAATAAGTACATCTGAATCAATTGCATACCCCTTAATTTCACTGACTATGTTCCACACACACACACTTTATCTTGTTATCAGAGGTAACAATTCTATTAAAAATATTTTTTCTATCACCTAATAGTTTGTTGTAAACATTTCACACATCATTGTAAGCTTCTTTAGACTTTTTATCAGCAAAACTTGAAACATAGAGTATATCCAACTTTTGTTTACATTCTTCGATATCTAGCCAGTTTAAAAAATTTTTCACTGCACACCAACATCACTTTCCGATACCTCCCACTTTATACTATGTAAGTCCTCTATAAAATTATCTTTGTATTTTTGCTGAAATTTCTACATAATTTTTCAATTTTTGATAAATGTGTATTATAATTGTTATCTTTTTGGTGGTATGGTCAGACATAATCAAATATATATATTTAAAACAAAACTGTAGGTATTGCTGGGAAGCAACAAATTAAACAACAATATCAGCTACTTCTTTCTAGCTTTTAGGATTGTATACCACTTTCTCAAGGCTACCAAACATAAAATTATATATCAACAACAAAAAGTTACATGCGCTTGTTACTGAAAGATATTTGGTAGAAATCCAAGGCGCATGGAGACTCATCATTTTGTAAGACAACTTAGACAACCTTGAGTGCAATATATAATATATAAGCATTGATATAAGTATTTACCTAGGTATCTGTGAAGATGTTTTGCCCCATTTCTGGTCTCTGTGGAGAAAGATGATGTAGGTTGAACACTCCTCTACATTATGTGTTTACAATTCGGGCCAATTAGTCTTCTCTGCTTCACAGAAATAGCAATCACAACCTCTTGCTTCTGATCCACTAAAAATTGGATAGGTTAGATAACAGCTAGTGAGTAGCCACAATAAGGCAAACAATCACTTCAGAATGTATAAGAAATTTCTGTAACTTAGAAAACTCAACTACTTCTGCAAGTGTCTTATTTTTGGGAAACCTGTAAAAACTTCAGAAATCTCTCTGATTATTGTGGGCCCAACTCGGCAATAAAATAAACTAATACACATATTCACATAACCTCAAAATGAGCGAGTATATAATATTCCTGTTTTTACAAAGATTCCACTGTTAAATCGTGATTCGGCATTAGCAAGCGGTTAAAATATTAGTCCACTTACCTGTTTTTCTACTTTAGGTGGTCACATTAAGTTTAAAAACTTCTTACGGAGGATCGAGGATGAATCACTGTTACATTACAAATCACATGCTATGGCGTATTTATTAAATAGGGCATGGGCGTAGGTAATAGGTATTATATGGTCTCTGACCGTTCTACGCAAAAAGCACTTCGACGTCTTGTCCGCTCTCATATTTTCATAATTGTACTTTGTAGCTCTGAAATTTAAAAATTTTCGAATACAATATGTCCGCTGTAATGTCGCTTCCTGCCGCATATTGTGCTGCTGCGGCTGCGGCTGCGGACATGCTGCTGCATCTGCTGACATTACATGATGCGAATTTGACTTTGACAGAACCAATCGCCAAACATGCGGCTGCCGCATAGCGTCTACCTCCTTAGATGATACCCCCGCGGTACTGTTGTTTATAGCCCACGGCTGGAGCGTAAGTTATGAAGAATAATTAATGCTGTTTGTTTATAGGTAGTATTATCTATTCAAAAGTGGTTTGCTAATCGCTGTACAACTTAATGGGAGCAGTTAAAAACAGTTTTTTTTTAATAATCAAAGCTGTCAAATAAACTTTCTTGCGTTTGTATTCTTCATCTTGCCACGCCGCATACAACTAGCTAATTGGCAAACTAACCATCTTCTCAGTTTCTTCCAACATTCGACTTTCTTATGAAATGTATATTAGATGGTCTTTTTAGCTCTCACTGATGCACTAAAGTCACTGAAGAGAGCTTATGCAGAGCCTCTGTCTGTCCGTCCGTCTGTCCCTCTGTCCGTATACAAAAGATAGCCAAAACTACAGCTGCTAGGGAAAAACTAAATACAGATTCGGAATCAGCATGAAGAAACTAGTCCGGGAAAAATCCGGTTTTGTTAATATCGCTTCAGGTTTAAAAAAATTGAATTAAACTACGACAGGTAACTGACGACGTATCATGTACGGTGTATTGATATTCCTGAGGCACAGGCAGCGTGGCCAAGCGGTTGAGACGCTAAGCACCAGTCCGAAAGGGCGTGGAATCGAATCTCACCGCGGTCAACAACTTTTTTTTCTTTTTTTTTTTAAGATTAAATGTTAAATTTGTTGATTACTAGTCCGGGAAAAATCCGATTTTGTCGATAAAATAAAAAAATTAAATTTTTATACCAACAAATGTCACAGTGGGAGCGCCGTTTGAATTTACCCAAGCAAATTCTTTCATACTTTTTTAAATTGAGTCGGACTTCCATAACTCTACTTACACACCAAAAGTGGCATGGTGGTTGACTAATAGTAATAATAAGAAACAATCAATCCTGTTTTTTTTTTTGGAAGATAATTTGATGTCAACAATATTGTCAACAACAGAGAAAGAATAAGAGGCAGACAAACAGGAGAAATCCTAGTCATACGAAGAAGAAGAAGGAGACAATCCGTTTTTATGCCTTTTAGATGATCTGATTAATTTCCTCTTTGTCAAATGGGAGTGGGGGTAGAGAGGAGGGTTACAAGATTGTCAGCCTCTTTCATATTTTTGAATGATTTTTATTAATATGTAACTTCAACGAAGGCCTTTCATTCGACTCTAACTTGGAACAGGAGGAGCGCAGAACTAAATTCTAAACTTCATCACTAACTACTGCAAGATTAAGATGTCTTATTACATATTCGAAACGTGAATCCTCGGCGAAAGAAAAACGAAAGGAAAAAGCACCGTGAGCTATACTTCCGAATACAAATTTTCCAAAGTAGAAGGTGGTGTTAAGCAATAAAGCCAACGAGAGAACCCCATAAATTCTTTAGTCGTCGACAAATTTACAGATAATTTAGTTAAAACGAGAATAAATTCGAGAGGATGCATCCAGCCTTCCTTTATTCGACGTAAAGCTAATGCATGTAAGCCGAGACGTACTACGCCTTCTTCTTTCATTATCGTTCATCAGGCACGCTTTTCTGAAGTAGATCTTCGCTCGCCAGGCCCGTATCCATAAAATTGTTAGTTGAAATTGGCGGCTGTTAGCTGGAAAAAAATATATAACGTGACACTGGATCCTTTGGATCACCAACAGCAAACACCTCAGTTTATCAAACCCGACACATGTTTCGCTTACCATGTTAGAACCCTCAACTCCTAATTATTGACTGATACCGGGCTATTCACGTATTCAAGTATCTAATGAAAAAAAAAATTCAAATGGATAGGGACATATTCAGGCTAAATTTTAAAAATATGTTTATGTTAAACAGGGTGTCCCCAAAAAGCGAAACGTATCAGAGTTGTATTTTTTAAATAGAACACCCCATATATTTATTGCATATTCAGATTTCTTGGTGAGTTTTAGTGTGGTTTTATGTATCACACATGGGACTTAAGGCGAACAATTTAGGTGCACATCACAATTTTTGGTATAAGTAGATCCCAGACAAAAATTGAATACCACAGCGACTATAAAACGTAGAAGGCTGTGAGTTTGTTGTGCTACTAGTCAAGGTCAAACGTTAAAGAGAAGCGGGAGTACGACAGCAATAGATACTTTTCACAGTTTACTAGCTACTGCAATGTAATTGAAATCAAAAATTTCCAGAACAATAAAAGTTAAGTGGAAGACCAGCCTAAAGCTGAACTTCGCCTTTTCAACAACACAAAAATAAGTTCAACTGTAACTAAAAATTAATAAAGTCTATTAGTATTATTAAAAATCCCGAAAAGCAAAGAAAACTACCAGCGATTGCTGCTGGTAGTGTAATATAGTCCGGACGCAATTTCACATGTAATGGTATGAAAAAGTAGTAATTTATATCAAAGTCAAAAATCACGATACCTCTGACTGGAGCTTTTCATATTTTGCAGTATCGATTAGCAAGATCGTAAAAAAGGAATACAGACAAATCAGATTTTAATTTTCTGCCGAGTAAATTATGTTTTATAATTTCAACAAATTTTAATTCATTCTTCATTTTCTGCAATCTTGTTAATAAGTACTGAAGAATTTGCAGAACTCCAGCCAGAGATATCGTTACTTTTGACTTGACAGAAATGAATACTTTATATTATTAAATGTGAAATTTTATTCTAAAAATATGAAACTGCCAGCAACATTCGCTAGTAGTTTTCCTTTCATCTCAAAATTTTCAATTATTTTGGAAATTGTCAATCTCTAGTACATTGCAGTAGCTAGTAGGCTGTGACCTAAGATATGTTACCGCTGATGTTTCTGGTTAGTGTTGATTTGTAGTAAGTCATTTTTATAATCTTGCTCTAGTTGTTCTAGTACTGTCTGTCTTCTTTTGTTTATATTTCACGGTCTGCTAGGTTGCCTATAGATATGAAAATAGAAAAACACCGATTTGATCGAAAAGAAAAATGTTTTGGTGGAGAGTCCCCAAGAACGAAAATTTTTCGAACCCCAACTTTTTTATTTTCCAATTCTAGGATACGCAATGGACTTACTACTCTGAGCAACGTGTTTCTAAAAGCAACAATGAAAATCCCACATACGTAGAGTAAATTATTTTTACGTGATTTTAATTCTGGGATATGGTGCACCTATAAATCAGCTTTAAGATAAACCTTTATTAATATTTAGTGGTGGAGAATTTCATCCAGCAATCTAAGGACGCTGCTTCGGGACACCCTGTACTATTACACCGTGCGTCATCATTTGGACGTTTTCTGGCTTGGTGTTTCAGCCCCGTAGCAATTCTTCTGCAAGTAAGGGCGCATAAATAACGGTGTGAGGTCTGAGTTGGCATGCCGAGTGCAGTTTCTGGGCAATGCATCATTTTCGCCGTGCGAGATCTCTCCCCGTATCTGCCCGCCTCCAGCAGCGCAGTTACTGCCGCTGCAATTTCCTTCCTTACCTACCGGTGCAAAGTGCGACAGAGGCGTGCCAGGCATCCCTAGACGATGCTCCAGTGTAAAGCTCAATTCACATGCAAACGATTTTCGGCGAGGCTTTCCAATTTTCGGGAGCGGGATCCCGTTTAGAAATCGTGGCAAAAATTCCGAGATTTCGGGATTAACACCAATATTTTTTTAACTCTAACACTAATAATAGGAATCATAAAAATGCAAAAATTTAGTAAGCAAAAGTACATTTTATTAATAAAAAAACATATTTTTACTTCCGAAAAGTAAATATGGTTATAAAACGTAAAATCAGGAACAGAAACTAAAAACAGAAATAGAAAGAGTAGTTTCATTTAAATGTAGAATTAAAATAATCTTTAAATATATGAACTTAAATTCTAGTTATTCTATACCGGGGGATGTTCACGCACAGGGCAGTGCCTTCTGTGAATGACCTCTGAACAGGTCTATTGAACTACAATGGAACCAGTGGAAGATTCTTCAACCATGATATGCGTCGTCTCCCAACCGATCTTTTTCCCTCAATTTTTCCCTGCATTATCAGTCTCAAAATTTCATACCTACTTCCCCTCATCACGTGTCCCAAATATTCAGGTTTTCTTTTTTGATATTAAAGACCAATTCTGGATCTGTTCCTACTCGCAGCAGCACGTCATGTTTGGTAATTTTGTCCGTCCACGGAATACGGAGCATGCGTCTATATATCTGTTGTACTCAATAGCCGAATTCGTCCACTGCCCGAATTGTATACCCAGAACGCGTTGTGGGTAAATTACAAATGCCCACAATGCAAAATTCCGAATACCATCGGAAGCACACCATCATTTTCGCATTATGGACAATACAAATATAGCCACAAAGCGAAATTTTACAATAAAAAAAAAATGTAAAACAATGTGTTATACCAAATACCTGCTCACGATTTAGGAAAAAAAATAATTTCCTCTTCATTCCTATACCTTTGAGCTATCAATTATTCATTTTGTCCAAATTTCAATAATTCGTATCGATTCAGCTTTCAATACTGTTTAGATGACAGGCGTAATTTCCACAGTTTTGGTACTTCTTCTTTAACCTTACTTGTGATTTTTTCATAGTCACCTTCTAAAAGTGTAAACCTATGAGATGACGCTATATAGAGTTTATTCAAACCATTCTCGAGTCATTTTCGAAGTGTTTTTAACTTTTTTTGGGTCACTTGTTGTTTATTGTATTTTATTTATTTTATATTTACAATAAACGCTATTATTATGCATGTCTTATTTTTTCTCGCATGGTTGCGGTAGTAACAAGTATTGACGGGCTGTGCCAAGTCAATACCTGACTATTATTATTCTGAATTCAGGAAGGACCGTACAATGCTACAGGTCTTGACGATTACAGACTTTTGGAAGGTTTTATGTAACTTTTCATCCAGGCCCAATTATTGCAGGTGTGGTGTAAATGTATTTGGAGTAAGGCCTGAGACCGACATAATGAGGGGGACAATGACAACTTTGTTTTGTTTCCATAGTCGTTTTATTTCTATGGCGAGATTGGTGTATTTCGATATCTTCCCAGCGTAGGTGTTTTGGATGTTCATATCATTGGGAATCGCAATATCTATTAAGTAGGTCACTTTGTCTGTCTTTGACTGGAAAACTATATCTGGCCTGTTTGCTGGGATGGTTTTATCTGTATGTATTTCAATGTCCCAGTATAGTTTGAATTGATTGTTCTCTAGTACTGAGGTCGGTGTGTAGTTATAATATGGATCTGTGTTTTCAATTAGCTTGTTTGTTGTGGCTAGTGCTTGGTGGATGACTTTGGCTGCAGAGTTATGTCTGGCTGTATACTCAGTTCCAGCGAGAGTTTTGCATCCACTAGTTATGTGTTCTATTGTTTCCTTCTGTTGGTGGCATTTTCTGCAATTGTCATCAGAGATGGATGGATCTTTCATTATGTACTTCCTGTAATTTCGTGTCGCAATCACTTGGTCCTGGATAGCAAGCATAAAACCTTCCGTTTCCGGAAAGAGCTGGCCATCCTGCAGCCAGGTGTATGACTGCTTTTCATTAATGTGGTCTTGTGTAACACGGTATCTATGTTTGCCGTGGAGTGCCTTCTGCGACCAGGTGTTTATTTTTTCTTGTTGTGCTTTTATGTGGTTGTGTGCGTCTGCTGCGTGGTCTGGACAAGAAAGGGCGAGTGGTCTGTAGTTTTTGTCTGCTTTTACTATCGCTTTATGCAAGTTTGTTTGTTTACTGTGGAAAAAATGTCTGAGTGATTTTATTTGTTTTGCATGAAGTGACTGTATATCTATAATTCCTCTGCCCCCTTGTTTTCTGTCTATCGTGAGCCTTTCCTTGCATGCTTTGGGATGTGACATTCTGTGTTTTGTGAGTTCTGTTCGGATGAGTATATGGATGTTTTCTATGTCAGTGTGCGACCACTTGATAATGCCAAATGAATATGTTAGGATTGGTATAGCAAATGTGTTAATAGCTTTTGTAAGATTTCTAGAATTTAGTTTCGTTTTTAACAGTCTAATAAGGCGGTCTTTAAACTCTTGTGTTAGTTGTGATTTGATTTTTGAGTGGTCTATCTTAGCGTTTTGATTGATACCCAGGTACTTGTACGTTTCATTCTTGTCCATGTTGTCTAGCGCCTGGCCAGTTACTACTTCCTGTTCGGGATGGTTTTTCCATTGGCCTTTATTGATGTGAAGCACCTTGCATTTACTCATGCCAAACTCCATCTTGATATCGGACGTACAAACTTCTGTTATCCTGAGTAATTCTCTCAGTTGCACTTCTGTGGCGGCATATAGTTTTAGATCATCCATGTAAAGAAGATGATTGATTTTGTGTTGATTTGCTTTCTGGTGCCTGATGGTGAAACCACAGTTTGTGCTGTTAAGTGTGTTGGAGAGCGGATTGAGACAGAGGCAGAACCATAGTGAACTGAGAGAGTCACCCTGAAAGATACCACGACGTATATGTAGCTCATCCGTTTGAATATGACCGTCCTCAGTTTGAAGGTGTATATTTGTTCGCCATGTCTCCATCGTTCTTGTAAGAAACTGACGAAGCCCTGGGTTGATCTTGTATATTTGGAGAGTTTTTGTTAGCCAGCTATGGGGTACAGAGTCGAAAGCTTTTTTATAGTCGATGAAACAGGTATGAAGATTCCTGTGTTCTTTTCTGGTTTGCTCCATGATCACACTATCAATTATAAGTTGTTCCTTGCATCCTTGGCTTTGTTTTCTACATCCTTTTTGTTCTTCAGTCAGGATGCTGTTTTCCGTGAGGTGTTTTTCAATTCTTCTGCATATCGTTGCGGTGATGATCTTGTACAAGGTGGGAAGACAAGTGATTGGGCGATAGTTGGCAGGGTTTTTGGTGTCTGCGTTTTTGGGTTTTATATACGTTATTCCTTGCGTGAGGAATTTGGGAAGCCTATTGGGTTGGAGTATGGCTTTATTAATTTGGTCTGTGAGCACTTCGTATACTGAGCTGAACTGCTTGTACCAAAAATTTTGTATATTATCCACGCCTGGACACTTCCAGTTGTGAGTATGTTTTATTGTTTCAGCTATTTCCTCTGGCGTAAGGATAACGTCTCCCTGTTCCGCTATATGTTGATGTTTTTCCTCTTCCTGTCTGATCCATGGAGCGTTTTCATTATGTGTTTTGGGTTCTGACCATAGGCTTCCCCAAAACTCAGTTAACTCTTGTTTATTAGGAAGTTCTATTGCTGTTATCTGGTTGTCGGTTGTTATCTTTTTGTAGAATTGTTTTTCGCTTTTCTGAAAAAGGTTATTAGCGTCCTTTCTGTCGTTTGATTCATTGTATCTGCGTAGTCGAGCTGCGTAGACTGCAAGTTTTTGTTTGACTGTATCAGTTATTTCTGGTATTGATTTTTGGGGCGACTTGGATTTGAGGATATCTATTGTTGTCTGTATGCGTTTTGAACGGTTGTTGTTGTTGGTGTATTGTGCGAGGTGTGCCAGTTCCTTTCTGATTGTGGTAATTTTGTTTTCGATTCGCATTTGCCATTTAGGTTTCGACCTTTTGCTTCTGTGATTATTGGACCGTTTCGGAAGTTTTTGGCCGTTAACTATAAGTGTGGCTGCTGCGGCAGCATATATGACGGTGTGGATGTCCTCTAGGTTACTGTCCTCTGTCAAGAATTGTGGTATTACGTTGGTATTTATTGTATGTAATATTTTTTGGGTGTTGCTGTTGAAAATTAGTCTGGGCAGGGGATCTCGCAGTGCAGGGTTAGTGCCACATCATTTGTTAAATTGTGCGTTCATCACTTGTTCGGCAGATTGTGTGAAGGAAGGTGTTTGAGTAACGTTTTGGTTTCGTGTGGTTGTGGGAGGCCGGTTAGTGCATACTGTGTCTGGGGCATCTGGTATAAACTCATGTTCTGGGTTTTCTTCTAAGTGTGTGCCTGTGGTGTTGGTTGTGTTTGTGTTTGGGGTCTTGTCGTTTAGGGTATGATCGTGTTGTGTTTCCATGATTGATTCATTGACTAGAGAATCATTCGTTTCAACTGTACCTATTTCGTCCGCTACAAGATTCTTTATAGCTTGTAGTTGTTGAGGTGTAAGTCGGTTATTTTTGATAATGACACGTTTTTGGTCAATAAGTCTTTGTTCAGTTACCCGTGCTGAGAGGCGTGGGTACTGTGCTGTAAATAGCCTGTGTAGTTCATGCCTGTAGCCTGTGGAGATTGTTTCTAGTTTTGTGGCGGTATAGTAACAGTGCATTACAGATGTGTTCATCTCAGTAGTCCACTGTAAGCGCTGTCTTGGCTTGCCAGCTTTGGTGGTTGCCGGCTCTACCGGCAAAACATCCGCAACTGGGTTATCTCCTATTGGTTGTTCTTTTTCGGTTTGGGGTTCAGGTGAGTTTAATCGACGTACCCTAGGCCGTCGTTGGTTATTTGTAGAAGTAACTTTATGCATCGTGTTCCCACGAGTAGGGACGATCTAAATGTCGCTCTCCCGGGTGACGCCCATTCCAGGAGAGAAGGGACTTATATTTACTCCGAAGTTGGCCCAAGGTGCTCCGGAGGATTTGCGACTTTACTGTCGGGTTTTGTTGAGGCTTTCTCCTCGCAGGCCGGCCGGTTAAGGCAAGCCCCCCGGTTGCGTACCCCCCACAACGTTCCACAGCCACGCCCTGCTGAGGTCGTTGAAGTGTGGGGCGCAATAACGGTATATGACAGAAGGACCGGCGCTCAGCCTTCTGTGGCATTTCTCCCCGGATTTGCCAAATCCCTATCTGACTGAGGTCAGGATAGCTTGGGGCATAGTCACCTTCTAAAAGTGTAAACCTATGAGATGACGCTATATAGAGTTTATTCAAACCATTCTCGAGTCATTTTCGAAGTGTTTTTAACTTTTTTTGGGTCACTTGTTGTTTATTGTATTTTATTTATTTTATATTTACAATAAACGCTATTATTATTATTATTATTATTATTCACTGATTTTACTAAACGTTGTTCTGAATAAATAAAAGAAAACACTTGTTGCGGTATGCTTAGTTATTCGATTTCCGCTTTGAGGCTATTTGTATTTGTATTACCCACAACGCGAAATGGTCGTGCGTTTCCGACGTCACTCGGAGTTTCGCATTGTGGGTATTTGTAATTTACCCACAACGCGTTCTGCGCATACCAAATTACCTGGAACGTGACGTGAGAGATTAGATTAATCCACAACGCGTTGTGAGTATAAATTTCGGTTAGTGGCCGAATTCGGTTACTGAGTACAACATATCCACATCTCAAAGGCATGCAGCTTTCTTATATCTTTTTTTTGAGGGTTCAGGCTTCAACTCCATACAATAATAAAGTGTTATTTACGATCAACGTTTGTCGCTCTGCGAGTTGATTAGTAATAATAAAGTATGACCTTATAAAAACCAGACTTTAAAGTCGAGTCTTTTATGCGTCATATAAGTTTGTTTTTAAATGAAACCGCTGAAGAAAAGGCTCTTTCACCTTCCATACTCGTAGGTAGTTGTGCGGGAGCATTTTTTGCTCGCAAAAATTTACGCCACTGTCGGTGGCCCCAGGTAATTTCTTGCGTGGGGGTGCCGAGTTTGAAGGTACGCCATTGCCGGAGCAAGGTTAAAATAATACGCGGATAGAAAAGGAATAAAGCAGACTGAAATTTCATCATTTAAAAAATCGAGATTATCGGGATCCCGTTTTATTGATCCCGGAATTTTAGAGACGAAATGATCTCCGGGATTTCGGGATCCTGAATTGAAAACGCTATTGGTTGAAATATTGAAAATAAACTGACGCCATCAGACGTATGTCCGATAATTTTACCTTTTATACGGCGACAGACGAGCTGAAGATATTTTAACTTCTTATCCGACAATGAACAATTTTGATAAACATTTTACTTTTATCCCTCTAATGGATGAAAATGAAGAGAACAGGAATAAAGCGAAGATTTTGTGTTCGAGATATTTTTTAAAACAGGAAAAATCAAGGCATAATCTGCTTCAGGAGATGAAGCTAACTTACAGAAGAATATTTTTATTATTTACTACATTATTTAAATCGATGTTTGACATTATTAGTCCACGGCTGAGTAGAAATTGTTGTATTCGCGAACCTATTTCTTCTGGGAAAATAACTTACGCTCTACCTTTGAGGTATTTAAATGCAGTGGAACATATTTGAATCATCAAATCATTGTCATTCACCAAATATATCTTTCATCGGTTAATGTTTCACCTAACAGATATTCCTAAATATTGGAACGAAAGCTAGGTACTTGGTGGATCGGATTTGATCTCAAATAACCTCAAATCATATATCTACAAATTTAAATTGACTTGACAGCACCTAGAACCAACTATGAAGATACAAACTCCCCAAACTAGTAACTAGATTTCGTAAGAGAAAATAGGATTAATGTGAATATATATTTAGATTCTTCGATAGAATCAGTACAAATACGAATCGTATATCGGAAATCGTGTGTATCATATGAATTGAGCTTTAGTCTCGATAGCGAATATGTGGTCGTTTTGCTTCCTTGTAGTATAGGCAAACTATTCAAAAACTTTAGAATTTGAGCTCTTATGTTTTATAGACAGCTATCGTATCTACACAACGAAAAAGAGTCAGTCCGTGTCGGTTTGGCTTTCATTTGATAGGCGCGACGTAGCGAATTCCGAACTTTAGGAGTAATAAACTTAACGCTGGTCTTGGATCGAACTTCTTAGTAATCTTTTTCTAATTTAGGCAATATTACGATATTATCTAAATAGGAAAATTCTATGGACTTCATTAAAAACATTGCGAAACTTTGGAAAGTAATGAAGCGTATGATCATTTTAAGAGCCTCTCTCGATATTATCCAATCCTATCCAAATTCCTGCACACGCATCTTGAAAAGGGATCAGGGACTTGGAAAATGCCTAAAACGAGGTTTTTTCGTCTTCCAATTTTTATCTGTGAATACTGTAAAAATTCGACGACTATTGAAAATTTGTCTATCGCTCCCTTTTTTCTTATTTACGTTAACCGACCACCCTAAGCTCGATTTTTCCAAATCAAATAGTTTCGGAAATGATAAGTGACGTCAAAATCATTTAAAAACATTTGACATTAAAGCTTTTTGACCTCATCAAAGTAGTAATTTGCTTGACCAAAACCAAACCAGTGTTTCTCACTGGACTAATTGCAAACATGGGTTTTTGCCTTCAGTACTGTAGTAATTCATTTTAAATGTTTGATTCAGATCAAGTAAATACTTTTGGAGTTACTGAGAACCCAAAAGATCATATAGACTGGAAAATATGTAGAATAAAACTAAGGCCAAAGTCGGACGTCTGGTATGAAGGATGCTAGCTTTATTTATTTTTCAATGTAGTTTCTTCTGTATTCAAAACACCTCTCCAAAATCCGAAACCACTCTTTAAACCAGTTCTGCCAAGTGTAACTAGTCACTAGTGCTTGAAGAACACTCGTGGTTCCAAGCCTGCATAGATGGAGCATAACCATCATCGATAACACTAAAAAACCGCCTCCCTTTTGGCTTCATTTTTGCATTCGGAAACAGTGCAAAGTCAAAGGGAGCAAGGTCTGGAGTATAAGGAGGGTGCGTGGGAAGTTTCAGTCCTGTCACGGTCAAATAGTCGTAGCAGGCTTTAACGCGGTGAGCTGGATTAAATAATGGAGGAGCCGCCGGTTCTTCATAGATCCAATAACTTCAGACAGGCACTGTTCGGCACAACACTCTATTTGGGAAATGCAGATATCTGTTTCTTATTTATAAATTGGGCTTTTCTGACAGCTGCGGGTATGGCCTCAACATTAAAGAACCAAAATTTGTTTTGAATCTTGGTTGGCACATCGTAAGAGTACAGCCAACTCTTGTCATCTGTCATGATGTTGTTTGCATATCGCGATTGTGCTTTATCCAACGAATTCGAATAGGTTAGAAAAAGCAACGCTCATACTCTAACAGGCATATGAGTGTGCCCAAGATCTTGTTGTTATTATTTACTGTGCTCACAGACACGATGTTATTTTTTACAGAAATCTGCGGGATTTAAATTTTATGGAATTGTCTAAAATAGGTAGTCTTTTATGCACTGTTAAAACCCAAAATTCATTCAAAACTAAAACAATTAACCCGAAACGATCAACCAAAACAAAGTAGCTATTTATATTATGCTTCTACATGCGTGCTGTAATTTTTAGGACTATTTACCTGCTATTCATACAAAGGGTATGGGTTTATCAGCGATTCAGCAGTCAGCGTGCCAGCTGGCGGGTTAGGATTGTGGGCATAAACAAAAATCTTGTTTACTTCTTCTAACCTATCCGAATTCGTTGGTCTTATCAAACTTGTTTAGCATCTGCCGGCACCAATTAATAAGTCACACGTTGAGTCATGTGCTCAGTCAGTTGATGCGGCAGTCAGAGGGAACGATGTTTCTTCACTTGCAAATGATTCTGCAGAATCTAAGGAACTGCTGATGGATTTAGACGTAAAGTACCCTCTATTCTGTTGGTAGACCACTCGCCTGTTTTCGTCACGTATTTTCCTGCGTAACTGACATTAGTGGCCTTCCCGACATCTCAGCACCCCCCAGATTCTCTAGAGTGAAATTTATGGTTTGGAATTCTTTATATAACACCTGGATATCGTTGTACGATCTGATTGGCGTCACTCAGTCATTTCTTCTAAACCCTGGTGTACAGGGTGTCCCATTTTGGGCATTTTTACGGGGTATCTCGGTTATTTTCGAAAATAGAGAGTTGCGGTTTTGCTCTACAGTGAAACTAAAGATGCCGTCAACAAAATTATCATGGCTTTCTTGGTTTTTGAGATACCGAAAAGTTAAAAAAGGGCTCTATAGAATCCAGTGGTGTAGTTTGATTTTTTCTTACTCTAACCATTTTGCAGTTATGAAGCAAACATATATTTTTTTAAATGGAACACCCTGTATATTATTAAATAACTCAAGCTTTTCAAAAATATATATTAGTATTAAGTTATTTTGAAGATTACGCTCAAAATTTGATTTTTCCAATTTTTACTTTATTTGTAGTAGGCCATGGTTAATCAACTATGAATAATAAGCATCTAAGCAGTTATTACTCTACAAGAGACTTCCTACTCAAATTCGGAAAAAAAGAATCAAAATACATTTTTTTAAATAATGATGTCTCATCAAAAATTATGAATATTGTGTTATTATAATATTGAGTAGATAGTGGGCTATGACTCATCTATTAAAAACAAAAAAGCAAATCTGTAAAAAACTTGCGAGACTGTCAGCTTTTAATTATATTTTTATTAAAAATAGCTTTCTTCTTTCTGTGTTTTCATTTTAATTGTTGTCAATTTCCTATAATAATGGCAGCTTAGATACCCAGAGAGACAGCAACCGTTTTCAGATAATATTTGCTCGTCTAAAAATGAATATAGTTAGGTACGGATCCTTTATTCAACCACGTCCTAAAACTTCAAGAAGAATAGGGAGCAAAGGGAAACAAACGTATTAGGTTACTTAGGAGCAACGCATTTATGCTCTTGTAGCCACAAAGAAGAAGTTGCAGGGGTACAAAAATCAACTGCAGAAATAATTCTAAAAAAATACAATTACCATCCATACAAGTCTAAGATACTTCAACATTTGCACAGGATCCAAGTTTGAGAATTTTTAATCGCCATAACACTAAGGAGACCAATAATTCTTTTAAATGCCATTAAAAGAATAAGAAATTGTGCCAAATATGCATTCGAGAAAATAGTCTTCAACTTGAACCAACATCTCTAAAAGCTCCTCGATGTTTTTAGTTTTTTTTTATTCAAATTCAAATTTAATAGTGTGTTGATATTCCTCAGATATAATGTTTGGTTTTAAGTAATGTAATACAATAAGTAATATTTACTGAACATTATCAGAAATAGTAGTTAATAGCGTATAAAATACAATTAAAATTGAGTTTAAAAGTATTGCTTATCTTGTATCTTAATAACTGTTTACTTGGATATTGTTTTTAATAGATTAGAAAAGGCCTACTGCTCAAATAAAGTAAAAAATGGAATTTTGAGCTTAGTTTTCAGAAAAAATTCATACTAATATATATTTTTGAAAAGCTTGAATTATTTCCGATTGACTTTCAGTCCGACTTCAAAAATAATATACAGGGTGTTCCATTTAAGAAAATACATGTTTGCTTCATAACTGAAAAATAGCTAGAGTAAGAAAAAATCAAACTACACCACTAGATGCTACAGGAAAAATTCTATAAGACCCTTTTTTAAACCGTTCAATAAAATAAAAGACAACCGAGGTACGAGGCTGGTCCCAAAATTGATAATTATCGATTTTACCCTGTATCTCAAAAACCAAGAGGTCCATGATAATTTTGTTGACGGCATCTTTAGTTTCACAAAAAAGTAGCACACTGCCGCGAAAACCGCAACTCTCTATTTTAAAAAAATAACCGAGATACCCCGTAAAAGTGCCTACAATGGGACACCCTGTACGTTTAAACCACGCACGATATTATAACGCAAAACTGTCCTTATCTCATTTCGTGGCCACGATGTCATCGCAAGAACTTCATACTCTGACTGCTAATGAATAGCTTTGCAGGTTCGGCTTCTTGATATTGACATCTACAGGTCTCAGATTCGTAATTTAAATCTCGCAGATTGTATTTGGCAAAAGTACCAATTATAACAGACACTAGAAAAACTGACTGCGCGGCAATATCCGAGCTGAACCTGAAAAAGTTTTTGGAAGACCAAAACTGTTTTGATTTCTTCCTATGGTTGTGGGAATTGCTCCAATGAAGCTGTATTTCCGCTTAGAAACTACCTTTAGGGAGGCAGACCAGGGTGTGTTTGAGCCCTTCCGCCTTCCGCCACATCCCTCTTAATTCCTTTCCTGGCTGGTGAGCAAGGACGCAGCGCGACTGCTACATCCTCAGCAGGCGCGGGAAACCCGGAATTGATGGCGGCGTTTAAGTCCGATCCGGAGTGAATTAAGCCGGCCGGATCTCCATAGAGTCTGGCCATAACTCAAGTCGCCGACGCCGACGGCGCTGCTGCAGCGTCGAGACGCCTCGCCTCCTATCCCACCGGATGTAGTCCGAGCAAACGACACTTCGAATCGAAAAATGTAAACCCGTACACACAGAAAAATCTGTCAAAGACTTACGCTTGGATTCAATGGGACGTTAAGGCCGCCACTTACGGCAGAGCCATTTGGACAGGAGCTTTTGGTCCAAGTCCATTTAGCTTCGGTCCAAATTTCAGGTATCACACACGGCCGAACCATTATCGTCGAGCCATTATTAAGTGTGAGTTCCAGAAGTGAAGAGTAGTTTCCATACCATTGTGTCTTTCATTACGATGGCTATGACTATCGATGAATTTTATAACTTATCTGCCATTGCCGTCTGCATTTACATCAAGAAGAAAAAGCCAAAACGCAAATGGCAAAAAGCTAGCTAGAAACCAGTTAACACATGTCCGGTTGATGGAACATCTTACACTCGAACCGAACCTGCTGATTGGCGTAACTTCCTACGAATGGATGAAGAAACATAAAAAGTTTTACTTAAAATGGTCACTCCAACTATCAAGAGACGGGACACGACTATGAGACAAGCCATAGCTCCTCACGAAAGGTTGAGTGCAACACTTCGGTATTTAGCAACCGGATGTAGCTACGAAATCAAATTTGCTACAGCTATTTCACCCCATTGCTTAGGGCAGATAATTCCCTGTTTTTTTGACAGCTTCTCTATTTGCGTTATTGTCCACCGATTTAACCCTTAACTGGTAACGTGCCGTCTGTGAGACTGCAAGCAATCTTAAATTCGACCCTACAACAAAACCTTACCGCATTTCTGGTAAATGACCTCATCTAATCTACCAGCCATTGGTATCCCTTTTATATCCTGTTTATCAATAAGTTTGCATAAACAACATTCCAGATGTGCTTAGTTGTTAGTTTGGTTCAGTCTGCGAGACGGCACGTTACGGTTTGCGTTATAATTTTTCTCCACTGGTGGTCATGGCAGGTCCGTCATTTTTTACCAAAATATTTTTATAGGTGTATTGCTTTACTTCTTTACTTGTTATCAATCACAAAATATATTATAGATTTGAGTGTGGTCAAATTTTTTTTTAATATCTTGGTCCCACAAATTTGTGCGTGTGTTCTAGTTAATAATTATCTAAATTTTTTTTATATCACATGTTCTGCTACTTTATACAAAATTATTATTAAAGGATATATATCCAACAAATCTTCATGCATTTTTTCCAAAAAATAAATAGGAGAATTTTAAAGCTTCAAAGAGGTTACAGTCTCACAGACTGCACGTTACCAACTATGCCCCGAACTTGCACGTTACCGGTTAAGGGTTAAAAAGAGGCAAAAAATCATCCAAAGCATTATTCCTTTCAATTTTATCGTGGTAATCCGGATGTACCACCTGCCATAAGCATGGGCGATCCCGGTATATATCTATTACCTCCAGAATCCCAACCTGACACTTGCCGTCTTCACTGCTGGGCATCTGTATGAATACTGACACATTTTTGGACACGGGATTCACCACACACGGCAGAGTCAGAAATGGCGCCGATCTATTCGGCGCCGCGATCCGCCACACACGGCAAGTCCATTTTGTGGCTCGGTGGCTGGGCTCGGTTGGTTATGGATCGTCCGAAAATCCAGCTGGGCCGCCGAGCCGCTAGAATTCGTCAGACAATTCCCCACACACGTCCAAGTTTGGCGTAGCGCCGGGCCGTTCGGCCCGTTGACTCTGCCGTGAGTGGCGGCCTTTACGCTCAAGACGGGTTCTCACGACTGATTCAGTGATGATGATACTGAAAGCGATGTTCGTTCACACTGTTCAGTTTCAATGAATAATTTTAACCTATTTAGCATTGATAAAAGTAACGTTTGTATTCATTTTTCAATACTGATTCAGTCAAACTGAATGAAAAGTAGGACTGGCTTTCAGTTTGACTGAAAGCACAAACCCACTGATCAGTTCCACTGAAAAGGTGTTCACACGTTCATTATCTGTTCAGTATCACTGAATCAGTCAAACTGATTCAACGAAACTGAATCAGTCAAACTGATTCAGCGAAACTGAATCGTGAGAACCCGCCTTCAGCATTCCTCAAATACAGCGATGTTTTATCCAATGGGAAGTGAATAGTTGGTAACTCATCGCAGCCTGTCGTTGAATCGAATCTGTGTTTGGTAATTGATTCTAAACTACTTTCTTTTCT
The DNA here is from genome assembly GCA_951848785.1 of Callosobruchus maculatus. Taxonomy (NCBI): domain Eukaryota; kingdom Metazoa; phylum Arthropoda; class Insecta; order Coleoptera; family Chrysomelidae; genus Callosobruchus; species Callosobruchus maculatus. The sequence continues at coordinate 9,007,196 of CATOUR010000100.1, forward strand.
TTGGACCAACAGATTTTATTGCGAGGACAGCTGATTGATTCGTTTGGATGTTTAATTGTGTGATTTTGTATGAAGTTATAAGGAGCATGATATAAGAATTGGACATAAGCCTGCACCAGTTGTTGCATTTTTACTTGAAATATAACTGTCTGACTAATCTAAATACCTACATTTAAATGTGGGTGTTAGCTCTTCTAAGTCCCAATTTCTCAGTAGGTCCTCCAAATAATATATAACTGGACACATTTAAATCACACAATTGCTGATGCAATACGCACAACCACGAAATGACACAACACGGCTAACATCGAAACAACACAACGACACAACCTGGGTTCGCAGCGATAGTAACACTGATATGATCTCCCTGTTCCTTATTTTCACGTAAATTGAATCGGTAATATATCCTTCTTTATTAGACGCATAATTGCTAGTGCAACCTGGTACTACGCACTTTGGAGACATCTTTTCACAATTTCGTTTATGTAGGAGTGCAGGTAATAGGTAAATGATCTATTAATAAACTATATAATGTCGGCCATGCTATAATAAAACACGGCCCGATCTCCAATGTTGCCATATTTCAATGCTCCGGCCTAGTGAGTAGAGTCGGCCATGTTCCACCTAAACCTAACGACCTAACCGTACCTGTTTTGTGGCTTCCACAAGGGGGGGGTATTATCTCTGGCTTCCACCCTTCCACCCACCGACTATTAATAGGCGCTTTCCTTTTACCTGATTTATCTGATAAATCTCACTTGTGACGTCGACTCATTTCGATGTACGTTCCTTTTGTCTTCTGAATCTGAGTCTAAAGTGAGATATTTTTACCCCCACTTAAGCCCATCTGCACAAGATCGAAAGGTAGATCAGTTGTCTCAGATCATTTAGGCCCGTTTGCACCGGTTACACTTAGGTGAACCTTAACTTTAAGTAGCGCTTAAACTGTCAAATTCGTTTGCACGGTCTACAAAATCTGTTTTAAGCCTTACTTAGAGTGACATCAAACTAAGCCGAAGATTTCTTTGGCTTAAGGTGATACTTAGTGATATAACCTGAAAAGCTGACAGCTTCCACCTTATTTCTTTTCGATATACGCAAGGCAAAGTTCAAAAATGGATTTATTCAGAAATCATTTAATAATATATGATGATGACAAGCGGGCGGAAGTGAAATTAATTATTTCAGGGATACCTAGGCAAATTAAAGAACGACTGAATCATTTCAATATGCTGGATGAATTAATTTTTCAGGTTCAGAGCGACGAAGCTCACTGCCACTCGAGCTGCCACTGCACATTTTGGAGTTGATTTCTCTTTTTCTGTGTAATTTGGCTGCCTTTTCTTATCTTTGTCCTCCATTTTTTGTTCAAATACTTAATGCAATAATTTTTGGGGAGACAGTCAATACAGTTATTCAGCGGAGCCCTGCAATCAACGACTTTGCGTCTTGCAAATTGCGAACACAAAACATATAGATATAGATTGCGAGACTGTATGGTGGACGGGATCACAAACCATAGCTGGACCTGCGGCATAGGACCAACGGACAAATCATAAAAGTCAAATTTCAGAAGTACAAATTAAAATTCCCTAGAATTCCGGCGATGCCAAATTGTAAGCTCGCTTAGCTAAGACTATGTTAAAAGGAACCCCAGCAAACCGCTTTAATCTAAGGTTCAGATTAACTCTAAGGTGCACCATAGCTAAACTGCAGATTTAAGAGTGAGCGGTGCAAATGGTCCTTAGATGTGAATCAGTCCCGCCGAATACTGATTACAGTTCAGCGGACGACAAGGGCAATTGAAACAAAATTAATTTTTATCAGATGAATTATCACGAACTGCTGTTGCAGTAATAATTTTTGTACATTGAATAGATTGTATGCTTTGCTTAAGTGAAACATAGGGTAAATTTCGAAAACAAAAGGATGTTCTGATTGCATTATATGTCAATACTGGGATTAGAGGGATTATACATATCGTTAGAACGAATGTAAAATTATTTTGAATTTATTGGCGTACCTGTGATTATTTCGAATATAAGGATTGAATTCTTTCAATGACATGGATTTGAAACAACTGTAAATATATTTAAAGCGATGGAAAACATCCAAATACTAACAATTAATTGGAAACGCAACAGTATTTTTTTCTATGTACAAGTACCAGTTCTAGCATATCCACGTAACTGATGGACTTCAATTTAAATTCGTACCACAAAATGTCCGAAAAAGTCGGTGGCCGGCGGAACTCGAACCCACCACCTCCAGATTGGTACTCCGGCGCTCTGACCAGTTGAGCTACGGTCGCCCTGTCAACTTAACTTCTAAAGCGCCATCTAGAACTACGCGGGAGCTGGCCGCCCGCCGAGGAGTTTCTTGCGCCATCTTCTGGTACCACCAGCGGCCCAAAGATGAACTCCACAAAAACAACACGCGTCATCGTCGAGAGTTTTAATATTCGGCAGAGCCATTTTTAGATTCACACAGCACATCCTTTATCTATATTAAAGCAAAACAGTTATCATTACGCAATTACTGCTCTTTACACTGTGACGTGAGCAATCCTAAGTAGAGAATGGACCCATGGATGACTGCGTTCTGCATTCTGGCGGCTGAGATGTGCGCCGCCGCACGGTACACCGGTATTTTTCGTAATGCAGAGACCAGCGTATTTCTCATTCCACCTAGTGATCCAATGACCATTACTAGCAGACTCACAGTGTAGTCCGGCCAGAGCTTGCGAAGTTGTCTGAGGAACTGATATTTGGTCCGCTTTTCCTCCTCCGAGGAGACGATGTTCCCCTCGGCAGTCCCCGAGAACTCGATATCGAACGTCGCCTTCTGATCGAGGAGGACTATGTCGTATTTGCTTGTATACGCTCATGCGTGGAGAATGAGTAGTTCCAGTAAATTCAGCACCACTCGTTCTCCACCATGGACTTTTGATGCATCATTTATATTCTATCTACAGCCTCGTCTTCTGCAATGAACGTCGTTCTATACCAAACTCAACATATATAAATAAAAATGCTGCATAGATTCTGTACACTTATTAACGGAGTGAGGGTTCTTCTGAATATGTATCATCTCTAAAAAAGCCCATTTACATAAATTTGTCTGTGTTTTAACACCTTAACCTCCCCATGGCACATCGAATGTGCCTTGTCAATGACGTTCAGCTAGTGTATGATTTTTTATTAGTTCGACAATCACTGCGATAGAGTGACTTAGATGTCTTCTGGTTTGTGTTTGTCCAAGAAATAGCTTCACAGTTCACAATCAATTTGACAAACTACGTTTGACTTTTTCACAATTTTTACCGATCTTTTCAACTTAGTATGTAACATTACAAGTTACGTACTAAATTTCAAATGTCAGTATATTCCCGATATCCCACTAAAGCTCAATTATACCGGGTGAGTCGGGAGGAACACACCAAACTCTGGGAGTGTATAAAACCCGTGAAAATAATGTAAAAAAACATATGTTCTTATCCGATTCTCATTTGTTTTCAAATTATAGTTAATAACAATTGAAGAAATTTTACACATTACAATTTTTTTAATCATAGCGTTATTTCAGTAAATGTTCAAAAATACTGCCACAGACCTGTAAACATTTTTTGCTTCGTCTATGAAGATCGCTTGTTGCTCTCTCAATTGATTCGTTTCTTTCTTTTTTATATGAGCTGCAGTATTCTTAATTCGTCGAATAAGTGCATTCCGTGTATCTGGCTTTTTGCAACACATAAACATTCAATTCAATTCACTGTGCACTGACACTTCATCAAAATATCAGAATTAGCAAATGCGTTGAGCCTCGAATATGGCATACTTTGATTATGACAAAATTCAGATACAAGTAGATGCTGTACAACGACGTGCGACACTGATTCCCTTTGGTATCCAAAGGACAAGCTATGATGAACGTCTTGTGTTATTTGACCTATCAACCTTTGAATTCATATTGGTTCGTATCTGTGTAATTTTTTCTTGCTTTTTGAGGAGACAAGTTCTTTTTCGTAAGCCTTCTTTGCGTTCTTTAGTGTTACAGAGAGAGCGTTGGAAAATGATCCTTGAAGAGATAAGCATTTTCAATTACCTTATAACTTGAAAACCAATGAGAATCGGATAAGAACATATGAGTCTTTTTACATTATTTTCATGCGTATAATACACTCCTAGAGCGTAGTGCGTTCCTACCGACTCACCCTGTATATCTTATAAATTAACAGCTCCAGGAACAGCTGAGGAAAGCTCAGCCGTTAATTTTCAGTTAGAACGTAAAAAATGAACCTGTTAAAGAACGTACATGTCACGTTCGATAACGGGCTTGGAATTGTGGAACAAATTAATATCACTTACGAGGCTATTAAAATATTAGAATTTTGAACACGCAATTGCAGCAAGTCATTTATGAATATTAGTTAAAACTTTATTATGCTCGTGTTCGGCAAAACTCGGATATGCATCTATTGGAGCCGTAACCATTCTAGCCATACGTAAATGCTAGACAATGCTCATAGGAAATTTTGAAAATACCTTTTAACATCGATGGCGCGTACCCAGAGAGCAATTATAGTCAAGGGTGTTGCCAAGGGGGATGAAATATTTCACTTTTTTAAAGAAAGAGTTTAAAGTAAGTGGTAGCTTGATATTATTATTATTAAGTAGCGTAACCCCCTCCCACTATGGTTGCCATCTGTCCGGTTTTCGCACTGGAACAGCAGTCAGGTTTCTATGTTGGGCCCAGAAACGTTATTTTTATTGAAAAATCTTTTTTCTCTTCAAAACTGTTGCGGGTCCAGTCCAAGGGTTGCAAGTTGTAACCCAACCCCGCCCAATAATTTCTGGCTACTCCTATAATTGTAGCCTTGAAAAAAAAGAGATGAGAAAATTCACCACTACTAAGTTCACTGTACAGTATATATGTGAGAAGGTGAAGCCTTATAGGGATTGTACTGCACCACCACATTAGCAATGTTCTGTCTAATAGCAGAGTGCTCTTTCCTTTAAGAACATCTGTTTCAACGAACTTATCGACTTCTTTAGAGAGGCGGAGCTATTTTAAAAATCGTGCATAAGTGTGGGCCGCATTAATTTAAGGGCCGAATTGGATGATAGGTGCAACGATTCACTCACTTCAAGGATTTGTATTCACACAGTATTTTTAGCCCCTTGAAGTGTGTGTTTTCTTGGACTATTTGACATGTTCGCTGCTGGATACCACCAAAAGCAAATCCATTCGCAAACACACGCCTACGCCAGAGAGGACGAAGGAACGTCTTTTGTTTTTCTTAGGACCAGGTAGGATTCAGGGGCGTTCTAGCGGATGCCATCAGAAGAAGGCACATTAAGTACAGGTTCCTTATTCTTTGTAACGTTTGGTTGTTCTTTAATTCCATCGAAGTATTGTGGTAAGCAGAACTACTTCAATCAATTGAAATCTTTTGCAATAAAACTGTTAGCTAAAGTTTTAGCCGAATAATTTGAAATGAATTACATCGATATCTCTCAATATCAAATTAATTTGTTCAAACTATCTGTACTTTGATCAAGGCTAAACACAGGTGACCAAAGTGGTAGTAAAAAGCTATGAATCCAAGAGGCAACTACAGAATAAGTTTCAGACATTACACGAAGCAGAGCTACGTATAAGTTGAGCAACTGAGCTGTTATTGTTTTTTATTCCCTACATCTTTCTTCATTTTATTGTTACTGTACAGTAGTAACCTACCACAAAATTTATTAAAATCAGATGACTACTCCCAGACAGAAACAAGATATGCCTATAGAGACAAACAAACAGACAGATACGTGCTAGTTGATTACTACTTTTTTTTGTAATGTAATATGCACAAAAATACTTCATACTTGAAATGTTGCGCTGCTGTTGCTTCTGTACCTAAAAAACACTCCTTTGTAAAAAGTTATTTTTTTAAATAAGAGTAGTCATATGTAAACAAAATATAAGAAAAATCGCGTGGTCCTTTTTACTGTATTACTATATTTAATTATTAATGAATCATATAACAATCTATTTAAAAATCATTATTTGCCTTTTCCATCTGATGCCGTGATCACTTGCTTTATAACTTTTAAACTATATTCAATTTTACCCTTTTTAGTGCGTTGCATTTGAAGATTCAATTTAATGGTGAATGTGACAGCTAAAATATCTGCCTTACTTTATACGCATGGTACTGCCGAAGATAGCACCAGGTTTCTGATAGTTTCAGATTGGCAAATCGGAAGTGATAATTATTGTTCCGAAAGACAGCAGGAGTGCAACTACGTGACTAAAGCATTTAAGAATATCACCGACTTTCAGCCAGTCATCTCGGACACAATTGACTTGATTAACGGACACAGCAATTTGGACAAAAATGCAAAAATCGTATGGACTAAAGGACATGTAGGTATACCTTAAAACAACATAGTCGACAGACGAGCAAATACAGCGAGTATAGATGCAATACTGCTGATAAATTCAAAACTTCCTACAGTAACTTGAACAATATGTTAAACAAGAACATGAAAAAATGGAGCGAACACTACCATATAAATCCATCCGAAGCGACATACAAACAAATCTAGCAGAACATAAGAACAGAACCCTGGTTTAAGAAAGAAACGAATAGACCACTTGTGAGAGCCCTTTGCAGATTGAGTTGTGGATACTGCTTAAGCCCTCAACACAAAGGTAGAAACTATTATATAACTTTTCTACACAAAAACTAAAAATAATACTGTAACCTTCAACTATAACGAATGTAAAACAATATGATTTTGTTCACAGTTATTAAAAAAAAATCAGATTACATCCAAGATTTAACTGGTCAGTTAACCTCAGATGAGAGCCAATAACATAATAAAAAATGGTTCCGAAAATATCTCGTCACAACAGAGTTGGACCTCCACAGCTATACCCTGGTACTCAACTGTGATTTTATGCGTCCCACTCACATTAATTTGCTCGAATCAAACGAAAGTTTTTTGGAAGGTAGTAAGCTCCATAATATCTGTACGTTAAACTTCAGGTCTGTTCTCTCTATCGTACACGTGTATCTAATTATTTTAAGAAATGTTCACCCAATTACGCTTCCCTTTCGTCAGCGAGGCGTTTAAACCCATTTTACGCATTACCTGCCTTGCTTTTGACGATATATTATGGCGCTATAGTAGTCTTGGATTTCTAGCAATTTTAGACGAACAAATCGAAATCATGGTTCTGAAACACTCTCGTGTGATAACGAAGCTTCGTACTCAATTCATGCCTTCCACTCACATTTGGTCGAATCAAACGACAGCTCTTTTGCAAGGTAGTAAGAAGCTCCATTATACGTTAACCTGACTTTTGTCTCTACCGTACATGGGATCTATTTGTTTAAAAAAAAATTCTGCGACAAAGAATACACAGTTACATTCAAATATACCATATCTTTCTATATAAGCAAAGCTGTAATAATTTTAAATCAAGAATGTAATATTCTTGATCATATAGGGTTGGTTATATTAAGTAAATATTTTCATTTGAGTAGACTGATTACGGGTTACCAGAGAATATAATTAATATATACCTGTACTTTTGCACTATAAAAATATGCTACGCCGACTGGTCTGCCACTGTTTACAGATATACTACATTCTCAAGTATATTTACATGAATATATTGCATATCACTTACCTTGTACCTATACATACGAACATCTGAATGAGGCCCCACAACGACAACTGCGCAACATTCCTTTTATGAAGTTGTTTTATTCTTGATCGAAGTAAGAGGCGCCCACCTCACTAAAACTGTATGAAATACAGTACTGACATTTCAGTTGTGAAGAGAATTATGTACTTGGTCAAACCATGTTTCTTTAGAAAGAGTATAGACATCAAAAATGTATTTTTCTTGTTTCAAATTAACCATAACTTTCTCATCAAGTCAATTTTCTTGGAGCGAGAACAGATGTTCTTGCCGCAAGTACAGTAATGTCCGCCTATAACGAACCCGCTTTTTGCGAACTTTCGTTTCTAACGAACCAAATCTAGAGGCACGAAATTTCGGTATTACTAAACTTGTGTTAATTTTTTCGCAAATAATGAACCCTTTTATAACGAACTTTCGGATAAAACGAACCTTAAACTTTGATATTGTCGTAAAATCTGTCTTTTATAACGAACCTAAAATGGGATTTTATCGCTGGGGAAATTTAACTGCATCAAGTTAGAGTTCATGCCACCAAATACCAGTTTCAAACTACAGCCTATGTATCAGAGTGTCATCCATATCTTAAAAACCATTACCGTCGACTTCTTCTTTCGAAAATGGTACATTTTATTGATAGTAGGGGCGAACATTTTTCTATCAACCTCTTAGATGGAATAAGCTCCCCTCATATGACATGGCAGAGGGTATCAAAACAAACAATTTTTAATTGCTTTCAACACGGTGGTTTCCTGAAAGTGGAAAATAATTTGGATTCAGACAATGACCTGGCATTAGCCTAATGGCTGAAAAAAGTTGGACAAGAGGATGATAACAATATTCTAGACAATCTTCCTTGTTCTGAAAATGAGTTCAATGAATTTGTCCGTTTGATGATAATCTTTAAGTGTTGAATACTTGGATGATGATGCTATTGTCGCTTCTGTGTTTTCTTCAGTTTATATTGATAACGATGAGGAGGCAAAAGATGAAGAACCTGTGAGTACAGAATTGAGACCAGTTCCAACCACATCAGAGGCACTTGAACATATGGATAACGTTTGTTATTTTCTTCAGTCACGAAATACTCCCGTGTTTTCTATTAATTAGCCGAAGTAGAATTACATATTAATGATATTCATTTCGCAAAAATAAAACACACTAAAATAAAAGATTTAATCTACTATATTACAGAATATATTTTACCCTCATTTCTATGTATTAATAAATGTATTAATAAAAATACCACATCTTTTTTATTTATCGTTTATAGCGAACTTCGCTTATAACGAACCGTTTTCGCCGGTCCCATGAAGTTCGTTATAACCGAACATTACTGTATATCATTACAAGATTATCAGAATTCTTGACTTGAGAATTTATTTTTATGTATGTACGCTTCTCTTTCCTCAGCGAGGTGTTCAAACCCATTTTCCGCATTATCTGCATTGTCTTTTACGACACATTCTGCTAAAAATAGTCGTTCTTCCCCACTGATATGGCATTTGGGGACTCACCTTCGCAATCAAGTCTCATTTCAAGCTTCCCACTCTCATTTACTCGAATCCAATGACAGTTTTTTTTGCTAGATAGCTAGGTCAGCTCGACAAACCGTTAACCTTCACGTCTGTTCTATCTACCGCGCACATGTATCTAATTGTTTTAAGAAATTACCACCCAATTACACTTCTCCTTCGTCAGCAAGGTGTTCAACCCCATTTCCCGCATTATGAGATAACCTTTTTTCTTCCCGGCTTCCGTAGAGCATCACCCGTCATCCGGCTCTTCCCCTCGTTCGCACGTCAAAATTTCATCGTACGGCCGCCCTGACTGATGATTCAGTTAATTGTTTGAGGGGAAGACGTACAATCCCTCGGACGGTTAATATGAAGTATACAACGTACGTGCACGTGCCTCGTAGCGATTTCTCAGAAATAACACGGTCCAAATAGATCTTTCCCACCAGCCACCACGTTATCATGGGAACACTCTTTTGATAGCCATTAGAAAAAAGTAACATCTCTATATAGTTTCAAGTCTGTCTCCTCCGGTACCCTCAAGGTTCCGATTTAGGAGCTTTGCTTTTTCTCCCGATTTTTTTGAGCCTGGTGTAGCGAGAAAATAAGGAAAATATTTGAATTTTCCTAGTTGCGTGACGTCACGGGACTAAAATCGAATTAGCCAATCAAAAGATGTAGAGGCGTGCTACGCTGCCACACAATGCCGACTTACTCTCGCTACTAAGTGAAAGCAGGGCAAAAGTTTTAACGAATAATAATACAAAGCTCTTTTAAACTAGTCACTAAACTATTTTCTCTGTCGTTTTTACCAACTTTCACAAAAAAATAACCTATATCTTTTTTCTTCATCGTGAAAATCTCCGCGATCCATTTGGCAGGAACTCGTTTATGACAGACCATCGGTAAATGGAAAGACAGCGTAGAATCCTAGAAGTTACATGCCAATATTGCCAATACTGAATTTACGATTAATTTCCGCCGGTTTTTGAGCGTCGAGTTGAAATGGCAAGGTTAACAAACTAGAGCACGGAACATAGATAATGTTAACTATAGTTGATGAAAATCACAATGTAAATGAAACGCAGTGTTCTGTCATTTCCACAAAACAACATAATTATTCACATTCACGATGACTCGATGACAGTACCAATCGTTCTATGCTGTCAACGTATTGTCAAAGGTCCGCTTTTTTACCTGAATGAAATGAATAGGATAGGTTTGGCAACACTGACCGCGCGATCAAAACCGCACTTTGCAACTGTTGGCTGCATTTAAATTTCAGTTGCTGGATTCCAAAACCATTTTATTCAGATACTAAGAGTTAAACAAAGTAACTGAACGCTCCTTTGCGACTATTTTTGTACGTCATACAACGTCCTGCATGCGAAAATGCTAGTTTCAACTTGACGTGATACTAGTCCATTGTCCATTGGCACACCTGTTTTATGGTCATGTAGAATCAAACAACGTTTTGTTCAGTCGACTAGAAAGACATCAAGGGCTTCCACTTCCACTGCGAATAAAATTTGAATCGCGAATTGAATATAACAGATTTTATATTATATAGGTATTTATGTAGTTTTTATATTTGATCTTGTGATAATAAACTAATCAAAAGCGAATGTTCAAACTGCATATAGGAGTCGTCCTGGGGTACATTATAGGTGGACCTTCAGCCAGGCCCGTAGCCAGGATTTCACTTCGATGGGGGCTCACTAGCTTCTTAATCATCTAACCTGCTGGCGGATGAGGAGGGGGGGGGGGGGGTAGAAACCGGGAGCAGTGAGGTATCACCAACAACGTCCTACTGAAGGGCGTCTTGGGTATTAGGAGTAGAACGTCGTTGGTTATCACCTTTTTTGGCGAGCAAACAAGGAGGCTGTTAGGTTTCCGTTTCTCAAACTTCCTGAGGGAACAGTAAAAGGAACGTCACATTAGAGAAAAAAAAGTTTTGTGGCTCTTACCCGCTAGGAAAAAAACGAACAGGTGACGGCTCTACATAGGGGGGGATCTGTTGAGTGTTAGAAATATTCAGTCTATTTTTACTTACATACCTCCCAAGCACCTGGGCGGGGGCTGAGATTGATATATTTTTTCCATTTTTTCATATCAAAAAATAAACTATATCAAATATAGAATAACCAAACGATATGAATATAATGTTGCATGTTTTAATGGTGTTTATATTTTACATTATCAAGGAACTAAACTCAAAAAATATTCACTATACCCTACTTGGGTGTAAAGGTGAAACATAAAAATGATTTTTTCTATGAATTCTGAGCAAAAACTTTATGCAACATGATACTCGTATGTGTACATAAATTCAACTGTGTCAGAATGTTCATATGTTCATCAACACCGAACCAAGCGAGTTTGGCATATCTAGCTTTTCAATGTGTATCACTAGTTAGTAGTACTATTAAAAATAATTGTTAATATTGTCTATCCGTCAATTTCTTTTATGAGCAACACTTTGAACTTAGATAGTGGCTACCTAGAAACCCTAAAGTTCTTGTTTAAATTTGTTTCGATCCCTTGACTATTTTACCCAATAATTGACCATCTTCAAACTTAACTGAGACGGTTTCTTCTAGGTTTATAGCCTAGTAATTGTAGCACAAAAGTTTCAATAGTTTAGAAAAATATATCACACTTTATCAAATTAGGTCGTAACATTTTACATCGTTTTAAATTGACTTTTTAGCAACATATTGTCCCAAGAAAATTGGGTTTAGAGCGTCAGAATTACCCTAGTTATTTTAACGATGCTTATTTTAACAGGTACACTGCTCTCTATGCTCTTCTTCTTCGTTCCACTCTTTCTCTTCTTTTTCTTTATAACACTGTCTGGTTTCTGGGTGACCAGGCCGATAGAATGAGAAACTGATTGACAAACTATGACATAAAGGCAAAGTTCCTTCGGAATGCCTTGACATTAGTAGGTAGACCTTCAGGACACACTCTTGTGATTATAATCTGAAGGTTTTTGGCGCTCCTTAAAAAGGGAATCGGTGCAGTTGCCCTGTTGGCAACTGCATCTACTTTTTCTCGAAAATCGTTTCTGAAACAATATGTAGAAGCAAGGAGTGTAGAGGATGTTATTCGTTTATTATTATTTTTCTCGTTCAGTGGATGTTTTTGGTGGAAGAATGTAAAAAGATTGTGATGCTGAACTGACCAAAGTAATATGTTTTATGCTTTCTGACTAAGATAAAATAGAACTTGCTTCGTATAGCTTATATATGTATAGGCTGCAGCGGGAAAATTTAGGCGTAGTAAAATGCATTTTATTTTCGGTTACAGTCGGGGAAACGCTGTACATTCTGGTGGAGCGCGCAGTCGAATAACAATTGAATCAACATTAAAAGCACGTTCGACTCTGTAAAAAAGAGTAGGAGCGCAATTTGCATCCAACATCTGCAATGAAATAATAAAATTTTAACGGCGTAACTTTTTAATCCAATTCCCCAACAATAATTAAATGGAATGCTGGCGTTTTACGTTCCACATGCAGCTTCCTCCCTATTTTTTACACGATATATAAACGATTTCGTCCTTTTTCCACCCATTAGTGACTAGTGAAGTGGGTTATTTGCATTCCTCGTTTCCGCATCGGGGATGCGACAGTCCTGACAGGAAAGGACAATTTCATGGCGTGTAGCCAGCATCGGACCCAGTGGAGTATACCGAAAGATATATCACAACCAAGTTGAGTGTCTCGGTACGTCCGATGCATTGATATATTATCTGTTTATTCTAAAAAAATTGGCAACAGAGAAACACTGACACTTCATCGGTACCGGTAGTCCCAACAATAAACAAGCAGCAACAACAGCAAGTAATAAAAATTCCTTCGTAATTTTATTTTGTATTTGCAAACAAATACAGCCGTAATTCCCAATTTTCTGTAAAAATACCCATTGTGGTAATTTTATCAAAGTAAAATGTCTGGATAGTGAAAATTCCCCATTAGTCTTTTTGAGGAGAATTTAAAAATAATATTATAATAATAATAACTCCTTTTACCACACCAATAGGCGAGGGAAGTAGGTATTTTGATCGTGAATATTTTCGATTTCGAGATAATACGCTTTTTGGGCGTTTTATGATGTCTACGTAACGAAAATCTACATCACGTCATCTCCGTCGGTCTGTCGATCTGATTATCTATTGGCGCTGCATAGCGTGTGGTTAAATTTGGGTCTGTTATGGGGTCGTAGTAGGTAATGTTGCTATAATTTTGAAAATGATTCATGGGCGGCTGCATGGACAAAAAACAAATAATATTCCTCAAGCTTCGTTGTTTGGCGTTTTAATGGTACCTAATCATATTTCACTTTATTTTTCGGTGGAGGGGGGGGGGGTGGGTGTTGAAATTGGGGTGATTGGAGGGTTGTGAAACTGAAAAATGTGTTGTATTCATAACAGGCTGTCCATTGATCTGTGAAAGAAAGAGCTAGCGGCATAATACATTTTTTAGTTCCATCCGATAATTGCCTTGCTCATTACAGAAACCAATATGAGTATTGTTTTAGATCGTCCTGTATTGTGTAACATGGAAACTATTGAATTTATTAGTTTTATTGAAATTTTGAGACAGTATTACTAGCGTGGAGAGGATGGGAAACGTGATGGTTTTTGATAAATCGAGTTACTGGCGGCGCAGCAATAATCAAAAAACTAAGAATACAAAAACAACTTAAACTTCGTTTTTAGGCGTTTTGATCAATGATCTATGAAAGAAAGACTTATCCATGTCTTTTGGGGAAGATCAAAATTAGACGATATTTTCAAGTATAGACGGCATTAGATGATACTGTTCCTGAGCTAAGTCTGTCTCTTGCCGTATACAGGAATTGCACTTTTGAAGAGTGGTAGTAAACTTTATTTATTGTTCCTTTAGGAGTTTTATTATGAATGAGCAGGCTGTTGCCGACGTGGATTCACAGCTCTATATTTGACAGTCTCTCATTGAGGTGGTGCTTTGTTCACATAAACCTGAAGCCTACGCCTTCGAAAGTAACAAAACGTTTCATCAAGAAGGATGTTAGCATATCCTCTATAACCAGTAATATTTAGAGCTATAGTTCTGGCATGTCTGGACAGCAAACGAGCTGTTCAGTTTGTATACGTAGTACCTAATAGTAGTGATGGAGAGGCAAAACCAGGCAAGGTTTTTGATCGTCCCCACCGAACAGACATTCCGATACAAAAACCTTCATGGTCTCTTGAAGGGATCTTCCTTTCAAAGCTACCTTCTGGTGAAGGAGACCAAGTATGCCCGATCAGTTTACTGGATATAAGTGTTCTTGTTCAAACTCCGTCGTATCAAATACGTGGACTCTAACGGTCCGATATCTACATCTGCCCAGTAAATGAAACGAAGTTTCGCTTTTCTCCCAGCATCTGGAGCAGATGGGGATGGCAATCTACATCCTTGGTCTCGCGAATATACCTCCCGCGAGACCTGGGAGGATGTGGACTGTTGAGTTGGGAGCGTCTGCACAACAAGGTAGTATTGGCCACTGCCTGCTATGTGACGAGGAGCCCCGATCCTCTGATCCTCTTTGTGCAAGAATATGAAAATGCGGGTAAAGGAGCCTTTCTTTTTAGCGAAGCAAAACGAGCAACCGAAGAGCTCAGCCTCACACTCGATTTCACACGAAGGTGTCAGCAGTCCATTACGGAACTTGCTTCCGCACAATTAAAGTCCCACATTAAAGCTGCCAAAGTCGACTTCGTTTAAAGACTTCATAAAAATAAGCAAATGCATGGAATCTTCTACAAACATCTAGAAGAGCATGGGTTGTCTGAGCAGTTGACCTTCTCTTTCCTAAGATCTAGTGGGTTGAAGTTGGAGACTGAGGGCTTTATAATGCCTTGCCAAGGCGGTGTCTTTAACACCTCGGTATAACGTAATAGGGTTATGGGTGTAGATGTACCTGACACCCGTTGTAGAGCCTACCGACAGGCGCCAGAGATGCTTATGCATTTCTTGTCGGCGTGTAAGACGTACGCTGGTTGCCACAGCTCACGTCCATCAGCACAACGCGGCTCTTCGAGTATTCTACTATCATTTAAGGCACTCAGGGAATATAGAGTCCGTTGTGTTGTAGAGAACGAGTGATACCGGATTTACTGGAACTACTCGTCTCCACGCTCGCAGGCAGGCAAACAAGCCCTGCATAGTTTTTGGCACCTGCCGGTTCTAAGGAGGAGGGAAAGCGGACCAAATATCAGGAGTTGCTCGGACAACTTCGCAGACTCTGGCCAGGCTGCGGCGCACTTCTTAACCGCCAGAATCCAGAATGCAGAAGGCAGTCATCCTTGGGTGTGTAATAACTTCGTATCAATATGGTTCGAGGACCTTCAAATTAAAACCAACCCACCATTTAGAAGTACAACTTTATTCTCTTCCTTATTTTCTTTATAGAAATATAGTACATCAATACATAGGTCGTTCACTCGTATGCTCAATCAGCACACGTGTATCGATGAAGACATAACTTCCGCATGGAAAAGTAAGCATATTTATCTCTTACTTGTAAAGGTCATACAAGTATTTTCGTCTTATCTCAGATCTCTTCTTAGGTCGCAGGATTCGCGATCCAGTGATTGCTCACCTCATGCACGGTGTGAGGAGTAGGCACTGGGTAATGGAACAGCAGCTTGGTGTGTCGGTGTTTCGGTGTTGGCCTTCCATGGCCAAGTTAAGGGCAATTCGGCTGAGCTGCATCACCACCTTTCTCTCTAGGTTGGGATGGCTGATCACTCAGTTTTGAAGGAACCTTGAGAGGATGTACAAGGCGCCCAATGAGGCCCAAGCGTTGGCATGAATGAATGAATAAGGACCAGAGGCTATCCAGCACGGAATGTGGCTGGTGCATAGGCCACACGATGGGCCCTTTGCCAAACGTTGAACCTTATTAAGTTTGGCTCTTATTGCCACCGTCTTTATACAGGTCCACCACACTATGGAGCCATATATTAATGACGGTCTGACTATTGTAGTATGGAGCCAGTGCACCACTTTTGGGCTCAGGCCCCCACTACTACCGACAACTTTTCTGCAGGCCCATAATGAGTTTCGAGCCTTGCTTACCTTATAATCCACGTGCTGCCTCCAAGTCAGCTTGAGATCCAGTATGACACCTAGATACTTTACTGACTGAGACAATTCAAGTGTCGTTCTGAAAAAGGTAGGTCTCACGAGGCCTTCCATCTTCCTTCTCCTAGTGAACATAACGAGCTCCGTCTTTTCAGCGTTCACTGACAGATCTGCCTCATTACACCACGTTTCCACAACGCGCAGCGCGCCTTGCATTACCTCGGAGACTGTATTAATGAATCTACCCCTGACCACTATGCTCAAATCATCGGCATAGGCCATAAGCGTTGGCATATCAATCATCTTCCAATACAGAATACAGACAGACATCATCCAACCCACTCCACACCGAAAAGCAACTGCAGTACACCTAAAAAGCAACATCTCGGAGTTTCGCTCCATATACCACTCGCACTCTTGCATATTTTTATCCACAGTGGAAATCGTAAAACGTCACCGAACCGTGCAACCAACCGCCAACACAACAAACAAAAACTGATCTACGATATTCCGAAGTCATTTTCAGGATAACAAAAGTAGCGTGAATTATGCGCGGAGTTCCTTCAAGTTTTTATTTACGACGGTGGCGGCTCGAATAAAAATGCCAGATGAATGCTGAAACTAATGGTCCATTTAACAGAGTTACTGCAACAATATTACAGCAGGTAAAAATGCCCGATTTACGCTGAAAAATCGTCGTCGTGTGCATGTGCATGCTCTGCATCCTTGCCGGCGACGTTCCAGAACGACAGATAAATTCTAATTTTAAAGTTGGCAAAGTTGCTTTGGACGCAGTTCTTCTCTGCCATGCGAATTACGTACACTCTTGTTCACAATGGAGGGTTAGGCGGAAGAGTTGCACTTAGGACCGGTTTCTCAATGTCCAGTTAAATATTTATCTGCAAGATAACAGCAACTGTTAGATAAATTGTTTAAACAATTGAAGGCTAAACTTACGAAGTCACGTAAATCTTATCTGACAGTTGTATCCATAGCAACGCTATCTGGCAGATACCTATCTGACACTTTAACTAGACATTGAGAAACCGGCCCTTAGTCGGCCTACGGTGCATGAGCGCAAGAGTGTAAGGTTCAATAAATATGTTTTTTTGTTGCAAAATATTGAAATATTTATTGATTTTTAAATATCTATCTATGAAACTAATTTTTTTCTCATTGGCATGGATTTACTGGCACGTACGCACTCTTCTAGTAACATTTTCAATAACTTTATTGTACAGGGTGACCTAATAAGAATGGACGCCGGCAATATCTCGGTAACCGTTAATCATATAACTTCGAAAAAAAAATATTATTAGGTAAGTCGGCTAAGAGAAATCGCTGGAAGTTATTTTCAAATTCCACAAGTGGCCGCTAGGGGGCGCAACTATTACGATCAATCAGAGAAACGGCTTTTTCTCAAAAAATTTGCAAGTAAAGGTATATTATAAATTCTACCATCATGTAGACAGGACAATTTCTGATTTTTTTTTGTTAATCGTTAATCTTGTAAGATGTAGTAGTGCGGGAATGTAAAAAAAGTTTTTATTCAAATGGCCATAACTTTGGTATAAGTTGACAGATTTGAGCAAGCTAGGTATTTTTTGAAAGAGCTATTCCTACCTAATAATCTGTAGTATAAAAATTATACAAGTTCATCTTGACTTAGTAGCTACAGGGCGGTATTTGACATCATAACAATTATTATGCATTATTACGAAAATTTTAAATAGTATGCTATATATATTTTAACACAAATATATAGAGGATGAAATTCTCAAAAAGTTAGTGCAAGATTCAACTTCCTATCTGTTTTCAAACTGGAGATATCAATAAAACAAGTACTATGACAAGTGTGCTGTGAGATTCAGAAACAATTGCTCAAATACCGCCCTGTAGATACTAAGTCAAGATGAACATGGAACATTTTTATACAGGTAATTAGGTAAGAGGAGCTCTTCCAAACGAGACCTAGCTTGTCCAATTCCGTTAACCTATACCAAAGTTATGGCTATTAGAATAAAAACTTTTTTGACATTCCCCCACCACTACATCTTACAAGATAGAGCAA
Source organism: Callosobruchus maculatus (assembly GCA_951848785.1). Taxonomy (NCBI): domain Eukaryota; kingdom Metazoa; phylum Arthropoda; class Insecta; order Coleoptera; family Chrysomelidae; genus Callosobruchus; species Callosobruchus maculatus. The sequence continues at coordinate 9,025,602 of CATOUR010000100.1, forward strand.
AAAACTATTAACAAAAAAAATCTGAAATTGTTCTGTCTACATGATGGTAGAATTTATTATATACCTTTAGTTGCATATTTTTCGAGAAAAAGCCGTTTTTTTGATTGATCGTAACAGTTGCGCCCCCTAGCGGCTACTTGCGGAATTTGAAAATAATTTTCAGCGATTTCTCTTAGCCGATTTACCTAATAATATTTTTTGCTCGAAGTTATATGATTAACGGTTACCGAGATATTGCTGGCGTCCATTCTTATTAGGTCACCCTGTACGTATACATGTGGCGATATTTAATGGAGGTCGCAGACTTGTTTTCATAAAACTGAAATTTCATATAACACCCCAGCCATTCGAGTCGATGTGCCTGAAGGTGTTAGATCGAAAGAACGTTGTGGTTAAATCTGGTTGCCAAACCAGGAAATGTCACTACACCAGGAGCTAACTCATCATAACACGTGGCACCGTTGTGCTGAAACCACATTTCGTCAAGAGCATAACCTCATCATAGCTCGATAAAGCTCTCCAATGCTCGTTAATGCATTAATTTTCAAAGAAATACGGTATAATTATTATAGACGCCAGAGACATATTTTAGATACGTTGTTTTTTTGTTGAATCTCCTGGATATTCTAAGCAGCAGTTGTATCTAACAGTGAAGAGATCAAAACTTTATTCTTATTTCCTCTCATCACATGTTCTAAGTATTCGAGTTTTCTTTTTTGTATGTTAAAGACCCATTCTGGATCTTTTCCTACTTCTCCTACTAATCTGACAACACTGATGTTGGCGTTTTTTAATTCTGTATGTTCAAAAACCCCCAAGTATTGAATTTCACCGTTCCAGCTGTGGCAGTTTTGGAAATATTTAAGCGTTCCGGTACTGTTTACTGAAAAAGCGGTGTTGCAAAAAAATTAAGTTGATCACTATCCTACTTTCCCGTATATCCACATTTCAAAGGCATGCAACTTTTTTATGTTTTATTTTCTTTTGCAGGCGTTTCGATGCAAATCTGTAGTGAGAATATGATGAAGATTAGCTGTTGTAATGTTAATTTCTTGTCTACGATGATGAATCGATGCCTCTGAACTTTGGGGGTCACGTTCTAGGGAACCGCTCTGGTAGTTTCATGCGAACGACATCTAGAACTCGTGACGCGAGTTGCAGTGACTGAACCAGCACTATCGAGTTTTTCGAATATTCTTTTCATTTTGAATAAATCGTGAGCATTCTGTCGATCGATTCAAGGCAAGCGGACTTTCACTGGTTAAGAATAGTAATCAAGAAAATGATTTCCGCCTTACCCAAAGTGAGGTCAAGGATATAACAGTCCTTGTTCAGAACATGTCCTGAATTCCATCGGGCACGATGTCTCTAGCCTATGGACTAGCGCTATTTTGAGCTTTCGGATCTCATCAGATGGACTGGTGTCAGGCTTATATGATAGCAGTGAACCAACAGAACCAAATACTCTGAGGGCTAATAATAATAAACCCTCTTTATTTTATACATAAGTACAAAAAAGGCGAAGTGTCGCCCCTACCGACATTGAATTACACTATTGGCTCGAGAGCTTCCTTTGGGGAAACATCAAAAAATTTAATTTCACCCACAGGGTTAACATCTCTAAGGGAGCCTAATTTGAATATTGGCCAGCCAACATCTATAGCGCTATTGCTACTCTTCTTAGCAGTTTGAACACATGTTCCTCAAAGTATTTAACTGGGTATTTAACTATACATTAAAATATACTTGCAATGTAACTGATTTACGTGAAGATAATTTGTATTGATTTAACGAAATCTCAAAAATGGTAAATTTCATAGCGGAATGTCGCAATAACTTCTAATATGTCGTAAATCTGGCAACCTACAATCGGCGTCCCCTAAAGTTGTCATGTGGCTGTCATTGTAGTTGTGGTTATTGCGTATGTTGAGATTTTTGTTGTTTTAGTGTATATTTGAGTGACTTTGTGACTATTTGTGGTGTGAATTAAATTATTTATGAACAATATTGTCATAATTGCATGATGGGATGAAATAAAAAGTGCATAGTTTGCTTCAATAGCGACGAATCGGTGAACACCACTTATCATAGGTTAGTATAGGTTTTGTTTTGCTTTTTAGTAGCGTAAAATATGGGGAAACACTTCATGGTTATAATAAATTATCAACTGTTACAATCAAGTTATAATAAGAGTAGCTAACACCCGTATGCACCGTTTGGCGATTCTAATCCTAGTTCCCTAATCGCGTTTTAGCTTTGGCATCTAGCCACGCACCGTCAAGAGATTAACTAATCCAGATTGGAGATACGGCAAGGTTGTGTTCGAAAGGTTGTTTTGACAATGACAGTATCAAAATTGTCAGTTTGCGGTGCATAGTAAACTAGTAACCTAATCCAGGTTTACGTAACTAATCGCGCAATTGACTTACGGTGCAAACGGGTGTTAGTATAGCTAAATACTAATACAACTTATTGCATCAGTTTGTAACATCACAGTAATAATTGAATCTATTAATGAGCATCCAATTTTAATATGCCCTCAAGCTGTCAAAATTTCCGTTACATGTTGGCTGGTCAGAGACCTGTGCATTTTGTTGTTTACATTCCCTCTAGAGATGTTAACTCTGTGATTTCACCTTACCCATGTGACCTCAAGAGTATAACAATCCTTGTTTGGATCCTTGAACTGACTTTGGGCAAGGTGGAAATCTTTTTCTTAATGTTTCCTCAAAGTAACTACTCGACGCAATAGTGTAATTCAATTCCGGTAGAGGCATTAACCCTCGAAGTAGTGGTTTCTATTAGTTCACTGTTTTCAATGATGATTATGTTTGTCAGAGCGTGTTACTGTTTAGTGTCATACTACATGCTTACTAACTCCCATTTGTCAACTTTTGATCTGTCACATGTCACCTTGACTGTCAAACAAGGCGGGCAGTGCAAAGCTTGCGCTTCTCTTGAAACATAATTCATTATTTTTAAACGAATTAGTAGAAGAAGGATGCTATACGGTGCCATACACTAGGCCCTTTGACGAATTTGCATGTGACAAATGGCAATATGTCCATCTTACATGCTATCGTTTCAGACGTACGATCTGTTTATATTGATGTAAAGCTTTAGCAGCAGCATTCACAAGTTGAGTCATTTGTGGGTCATTTACTACCATTATCTAGTGTAGGTCACGTCTAAAGGTGTTATATTCTGGCAACAGTGCACTAATAGACTAAGGGTCGGTTTCTCAATGTTAACGGCAACTGTCAGTTAAATTTGTTTGTAGCGTTTCTGAACCGTATATTAACTGTCAGTTGAGATTTACGTGAAATGTTTTATGAAAAGATAAGTGTGTTTTGGGGTGTGCTAAGTTTTATGAAAAAATAAAAATGTGTTTTGTGGTATGGATAGTAGTTTGAAGTTTCATGTTTTATAAATGATACTTATTTTAACTTTAGGTTGGTAATGTTGGTATTAGTGTCCGTCAAAACATACCCTAGTAAAAAGGGTTTAACTATAACATTCAATTGCTTAAAAATTTATCCAACAGTTAACTGTTAACTTCCAGATAAGGTATTTCATTGAACATTGAGAAAACGGTCCTTAGGCAACTCTCCTATAGGTACATAATAAATCACTGGTCACATCTGGGAGACGGGTTCTCACGATTCAGTTTCGCTGACTCAGTTTGACTGGATCAGTATTGAAAATTGAATTGAATACAAACGTCAAACTGACGTGCGAGAATATTTTTCGTCATCATGAGAGCCATCAGTTTTAGCACTTCAAGGTTATGAAAACGTCGTTTTCGTGAATGCTGAATCCGTAAAAATTATTCATTAAAACTGAACAGTGAGAATGAACGCCGGTTTCATTAATACCGAATCAGTCAAACTGATTCAGTGAAACTGAACAGTCAGAACCCGCTTTTACACTCTTATTTTTTTTCCTCGTATTTTTTGTAACAAGGGTATATACGATCTACATCAAAAGATTATGAGAACACGACGACATCGCCCTTCGTTTAAAAAATCATTTCTATTTCCGGAATCATGCAACCGTATGTAATAGGATAAAATGCGGACATGATGAAGTTATCCTGGCATATTAAGGACAACGGATCCTTAGGGGTGGAGATTTCCTCTCCGGAACGTTACAAAGCATTCTCGCCATCCATCGCTGTTATGCATCAGCTCTTGCGCTGGACGCTGCTGTTGTGCTGATACGAAGGGTGCTTAAAAAGTTGTCACATACATTTCTTTTTCTAAATGACTTGCGTTACATACCGTAAACATGGGCTACTTTGGCCCTAACGTCCTTCTTTGGCCCAAATGAAAACAAAACAAAATCGTACTCTATAAAGATATTTTTTTGTGACTGTATTTAAAATACTTCCGGCTCATTCCGCTAGGTAGTCGCACTATACAGGCTGTCTGATGCGTCCAGTGGTTCCTTTGCTGTCCACTAGAAAGCAGCACCTATAGTTGTTTGACTAGTGAAACCACGTGCAATCTTTACCTCCCAAACTTCCATTTAAAAAAAACGTATTTCTTGTTAACAAGTCTGTTAAGTACCCCCTATTAAACACTTTTCCTTTCTAGAAGCCGTACTGTAGTTATACCACTGTTGAACTCAACAAGTTTTTTATTTTCATGTTTTTTTTAAATCAGACCCTATAAGCTATAAAAAAACGTCCTACCTTGGCCCTACTTTTTTTGGGCCAAAACTCATAATATTAAGTTATGAATTGCTATAAAAACCTTGAAAAATCCTATTTTCGTATTAATATCGCGTATTCTCGTTATCAGCTTGTTCAGGATGCCGTAAAAGACTTCCTGGACGCCCAATATACACTGGCTATAGCAACGAACAACTTCTAACTTGTCTAGAAGCAATTAGATCTGGTTACATGACGCAAAGACAGGCTGCTGATCATTTCAAGATACCCCTATAAAAAACAAGTTGAAAAATTTGTTTTCAAGTTCACCAGGCCATCCAACAGTTTTTTCGCAAGGAGAAGAACTAGCATTCTCGATGAACTAGATTTAAGATTCATCATAAAATCATATATTTCACTAGACAAAGGAAGACTGTGCAGTGTTTTTGCAACTATGTTCCAGGACGTGACTGGGCCAAATCGTTTCTAAAGAGACACCCTCAACTGACTGTCAAGTTTCCGTCGAACATAAAAAGAAATCGTACTCAGATTCATAAACAAATCATCACAGACTATATTGAAAATCCGAAAGAAGTGGTCAAAGATGTTTCACCTGATAACATTCATAATTATGAAGAAACTTGATAATAGTTGATAATATAATCTTCGTTAAAGAACCTGTTCTAGTCAATATCCATGTCCTTCTTCCATTCCATTTGTATCATGCTTTTAACGCTAAGAATTGATTTGGGCCAAAGTTACCCTAACCGCAGGATAACATTGGCCCAAAATTTAAAAAAATGTATTAATTCAAAAAACGTTTCGTAAGTAAAAACAAGACTACTAATTAAAATTTAAGATATTGTAGTTGTAAAGAAGATTATCAGGACTTCTGGGCAGTGAAAACAACAGTTTCTAGATAAGAGTACATACAATAATTACTGAAAAGTCGGCCAAAGTAGCCCGCGTTTACGGTACACTATATTTTACCATATGCTCAAACCGCTCATATATCTTGTCTTCTCACTTCTCTTCAAAAATGTATTGATGTCCGCAACAGTTGATCTAAATTACATTTCTGTATAAAACTTGTGGACCTCCAAGCAAATGGTTGATTAACCTAATAAAATTCCTAGAAATTTAGGAGTTTTTTTGTAGTGAGGGGGTTCAGTTGCCCTAATAGTTGCCGCGCAGCCTTAAGGCTTATTGTGCACCTGCCGTCAAAGTGTTCAAACAAATTCCCAGTTCTTTGCGACCTTTGAGATGCATTGGACTATGCTTATACTGTTTACTCTGCCTCACCGCACTCCCTGCATAATGGGTTTGCCATTCCAATTCCCAGCTTTTGCAGGTGTGCACTGAACGTCCAATGGCCACTTATGAATCCAACCACCGTTCGTAGTTCCTTCCTGCTCAGTCTGAGAGCGCCTGCGGTATTAGAACATGAAGGTCCCCTCAGCATCCTCGTTGACTGAACGATCCCTACCACTCTGTCCCAGCGCTTCTGGTGCTCTTTTGACACCCAACTGGTGACAGCTGTCCGAACCATGTTGTATGATATACCACATGCTGGTTCTGGCCCGATGAGAGGGAGTTCTGCGCCCTCCTTGGCACACCTGCCGGCCATCTCATTGCCATCTAAGCCTATGTGACTAGGTACCTAAGATAATGTTACCTTGTTGGTCTTCGCCAGTGTCTTTAGGGTATTATGACAGTCCCACACTATTTTTGAAGTATATTGGTTATCCACCAAGGTCTCAGAGCCGCCCGGCTGTCTGTGTTTACATAGTCTTTTTGCAGTATCCGTTATCTATGCATATTTTGCCGCATTCAAAAATTGCTGCTATCTCTGCCTGGAAACCGGAGCCAGTATATGCTTCCTCCTGTACCTGATGAATTTTTGGAGCCATCGGTGCACCATTCGACATGTATCGAGGTTCTCCTAGAGCCCATTCCGATCTGTCAAAGGCTTTGCAAGTAAACTTTGCGACCTTCTGCTCTGAGACGATATGCATGGCTGATGGATACTGTGCTGCAGCTTAAATAAACAGTCGTCACAATCGCTGCTCGACTAATGGGGCTACTTAGAGCCAGGTTTAAACCACTCCTGTGCAGATCAAATGCCTTAATAATGGGATAAGTGAAAAATATTAAAAGTCACAGTATCCACATCCACGATGCTCTTGAAGACATATATGTACATCCATAGGGTACGTTTCGTTTCTCGGATATCCAACACAGTTTCCGCCTGGTTTGATATTGTAAACACCTGGAAACAGGAATGGATGTATTTCAAGAACAGTATCTTGCAGTATATTCTACCAAAAAAACTGTATACTCTGGATATCTTGGGCTAGTTTTAACACAATTAGATTACAAAATTACAGAAGTACTAGCTTTCTATTTATTTGGGGCTAAAATACCTTGTCATGGGGTCAGAGGGCCTACGAAGGAGGTCAGAATGACTTTCTATAAACGACCTCTGTGGCCAGTTTGAAAATTACTTTCAGACTCGTTATTTTATTATTAAAAGAAACTAAAAGTTAAAAAAAATCAAAAATGCAATACGAAAAAATAAAAATCATATACTCGTAGTAGCGTTTGAGTGAAATTATGTTCATTGTCAAGCCATTATACAGCCGTTTAAGCATTTTAGCTCAAGTTCTCCTTTGCTTCTTCTTCCCTTTTAGTACCTTGTCCTCGGCAGAGGTTGGCGACCGTCATTTGGAACTTTTCCCCTTGTGCTAAACGGATGATTCTATTATGTGCAACCACTGACGTATGTTCCAAAGCCTAGATAACCTTTTAGACCCGATTTCTCGTCGTCCTTCAATCTTTCCTTTAACGATCGATTGCAAAACATCGTACTACTACTGTTTCTAAAAATATGACCAAAATAGGCTGCTTTTTTTCGTTTTATGGTGGGTAAAAGTCCTTTATTCCCCTTTTCTAGTAATCTACTAGCAGTTTCTTACTGGCTCGGTCCATGATATCCTTAATATGTGGCTGACTTAACTCTTGGTTGCAAAGTTTTCTATTTTTTTTTAATCTCTTCATCAGGATCCCATTTGTCATTTAGCCCAAATATTTAAATCTCCTTACTCTTTCTATTTCCTTATTATCTATTTTTATTCTAACGTTATCAATATTTAATCTAGCGATGATCATATATTTTGTTTTCTTTGTTTATTTTGAGACCACAACTTTGACTAACATTGTTGACCGCCATGTGTAATTCTTTCTCATCGCTAGCTCCGAGCGATGCCCCTGCATCGTATCGTCAGTGTACAAAGACAATTTAGATATATTGGGAGTTTTAAACACGATATACAGGGTGAGTTTTTAGTACCGGCTCGGTCGATAACTCCACTACTATAGAAGATAGCGAAAAAAGTTGTATATAAAAGTTGTAGCCACGGATATGCTCCTTGCTCAGAAAATATTTAGATTTATACAGGGTGATCCATAACTACGTGGTGATGCAAACATGCATTTTTTTAAATGAGACACCCTATATATTATTCCATAATCAGATTCTACTAATGATTTCCGTTCTTCCAATATAGGGCATTGTTACATTATACAGGGTGTTTCAAAAGTTATGACCATTTTTATATCCAAATCGTGGACAAATGAACGTACTGTATAACAAAAAGTAATGTATCAAAAATTATTTTTTTTACACGATAATATTAAAAATATCCTCTAGTTTTAAAATCGGCTATAAAAGAAGCCCGAGGCGCATATTCGTATACAGGGTGATGTAGAATGCAAAATCCAAATTTTCTCTTTTTTTTCAAATGTAACCCCCAATATTTTATTATCCCAAAGAATTGCTTTCAATATGCTCTTTCATCTTTGTATAGCACTTGTTGTACCTACGTCCATCAGTTTCCGAGATATTTCGATTGTTCGGTAAATTTAAAATATAGCCTCTATTTGTGTACTGAAATTTATTTATTTTAAGAAAGTACTATCTGATTTGCTTTTAATTTAACGAACAACTAAATTATAACGTCTTGATAGTATTTGATGAAGTCAAAACCCTAAATCATCGAGATAATAAAGTCAAGTATGCTGAGGAAACAATTTTGTATGCGTCACGCTTAATTATCAAGTAGTTTTATCAGGTAGGCTTTGAAAAATTGACAGTTTTCATAACCTACTCAATAATTCCGTCCTGTGTGAAAAACTAGCTTTGAAAATTAATTTTTCCATTGAGGGTATTTAGGAGAATGTTTGGCAAATTGTCTACTTGCCTCTAGAATATATCAACTATGAATAGCAATATCCAGAACGGAGGTACTCTAAAACTAATGCATTTGAAAGATTGAAGAATCGTTTTATTTGGACTGTGTCGTTTCATATTTCATAGCCTACCTGATACATCTGCTTGATAATTATGCATGACGTCTATAAAATTGTTTCCTCAGCACACTTGACCTATATTATCTCGTTAGTTCAGTGTTTTGACTTGATCAAGTATTATTATCGCCTTACATTTTAGTTGTTTGTTAAGCAAAAACAAAATTTGGTAGTATTTTCTCAAAATAAATAAATTTTATTAAACAAATAGAAGGTATATTTAAAATTTGTAGAAAAATCGAAATATCTCAGAAACTAATGAATGCAGCCATAATAAGTGCTATACAAAGATGAAAGAGCATATTAAAAGCAATTCTTTGGTATAATAAAATATTGGGGGTTACATTTAAAAAAAGAGAGAAAATCTAGATTTTGCATTCTACATTACCCTGTATACGAATATGCGTCGCATGATTTTTTTATAACGTATTTTAAAACTAGAGGATATTTCTAATCTTCTCATGTAAAAAAAATAATTTTTGATACATTATTTTTTGATATACAGTACGTTCAATTGTCCGCGATTTGGATATAAAAATGGTCATAACTTTTGAAACACCCTGTATAATGTAACAATGCCCTATATTGGAAGAACGGAAATCATTCGTAGAATCTGATTATGGAATAATATATAGGGTGTCTCATTTAAAAAAATGCATGTTTGCATCACCACGTAGTTATGGATCACCCTGTATAAATCTAAATATTTTCTTAGCAAGGAGCATATCCGTGGCTACAACTTTTATATACAACTTTTTTCGCTATCTTCTACAGTAGTGGAGTTATCGACCGAGCCGGTACTAAAAACTCACCCTGTATAATTTGGTAGATCTCCTCTGATAGCTTTTCCACAAGAGCTACGTCGACGTCATCTGTCACTCTGACCTGGCTATGATTCGTTATTTGCTTCTCAGCGCTTGAACTGCAATAAAATTGCCGTCATTCTATAATACTTACAGAAGGCCCTCTTTGTCCAGTACGAAACACAACGCATCAAAGCATTCTTGCTTTGCCAAACTGCCAGTGCCGTGGCTAGGCATTTGTTTCGTGTGGGAAGTGAAAAGTATGTTCACTACTGCTATTAAATTTGGTCATACATTTTCGGGGGATGAATTAGTTCCAGGCTAGTACTTTACTCTTATTTGCTCAACGATCTTATAATCTGAAATAATTTATTTTACTGTGATGCTACGAGGAAGAACGTGAACTTCCAACTCAGAGGCAGGTTAGTAGTCCCTAGTAAGTCTGTGAGGTACTTGGGAGTCTATATAGACAACAAGAGGTCCTTCTCATACTACATTAAGAAGTCAACCGAGAAGCTAGAAGAGCAATGCTCTCTATACCGATGCCGAATATTGGGGGATCTAGCAGTACAAAAAGAGCGCACTCCTTAAGGGTCTAGGGTATAGTGCGCGAAATTGAGAATCCAAGAAAAGACTTATTCCCGTGTTAGCGAGAAGGCGTGGCCGCTTGTTCCCTTTTTCTCGTTTGTGTGTCTGAGATGAGGGGAGGTAAGTCCAAAAATCCAAAGGTAAGGTCAAAACTTCCGAAGATAAAGTCCAAAGCTCACTATAAAAATGAATTTCGCATTTCCAAGCTCCTGACGTTACCTTTAAACTTACAGTAATGATTCAAAAAGCAAATTTTGCAATGCGAGTTTTTTGCACACTGAAAAACTTTTTTGACAAAATCGCAAATAGTTGTCATTCACTAAGGTATTAACTATCACCTTCTGAAATACTGTGTATGTAGTTTGAAAAACAAGTGAGTTCTGTTCGAAATTGGAATCTGTGTTTTAACATGGCAAATAACTGTGTATACCCAGGCCCCTTAACGGAATAGTCCAGTCGATTGTCTTTTACGGAACACCAGTATGGCACAGGGCACTCAAAATAAAAAAACCATCAGCAGGAGCTCGACAGGTTTGCAAAGAAAGTCACTGCTGAAGGTGGCCAGTTGATACCGCATAGTATCCAGTAAAGCTCAACAAGTGGTGATAGAGACTCCACCCTTACATCTACTGGATGATGAGGGAAGAGACATCTACGTCTCACAAGGGGACCCAGAGACGAGTTGGTATGACTGGAATATGGTCTCAAACGACGCAGGTTGCGCAGTGAATAAAAATATTGATACCTTCAGATGGAGAATAGGTAAACTGCGATGACAAGACGCCATGCGCCACTCTTCGAATGTGAGAGGTGGCTCATATACAGACAGGAAGCTTGTACAAACCTATCTCAAAATCTGCAGGCTGATAGTATGGTGATAAAGTTTATTGGAAGACCAGCCACTGCATGGTGAGGAAAATCCTGAGCGCCAAAGAAAGCGAAGAACATAGAAGCGGTAATTAAACGACAAGACCAACGAATTTGGACGAGCCCTACATTCATGTTGCTATGTCGTCTGACGAAGGTTCCGTGAGTGGTAGGAGGGCCTGGAGGTAAGAAAAGAGTTTCGACCAGTCGGGTTGTGGTGGCATATCGGGTGGACGCAATTGCATCCGTTGGACATGACATTTTTCTAAACCCTCTATAATTGAAAAAAACCATTTGCTGATATGTCAAGGCTTATCGAACACCCCACGTATAAAGCAGCGTACGCTATGTTGACGCGTCGTTACAGATTGAACGAATAAGCTTGCCTTGCTTCTCGTTTTTTGTTTTTTGAAGGGATAATTGAAAAATGTGCGAGGCTGCTTTTAGCCAGGGACAGCGACTGCTTTTTCGTGTTAATATCTGCAGGAAAAAGCATATTATTCTGTTACCAAGTTCTTCCTCTCTCATATCTGCTACATAGCGTCTGCTCCACATCAATTATGTCTATTCTAGCCCAACTCTTGAACTTGGAGAGCTATCTTATTATATTCGGAACCTCAAGTTGATCATCAAAGTAAGCTAGGCAGGTTGTGTGATGTTACTAAAAATGTGAATGAAATACTGTCGAGTCATATCTAATCTAATGAAATCAAATGCTTATTAGCTTGTCATAAATGAAATAAAAGCCTGTGCATCATTTGCACATCGTCACTATATTGATTTGTATAACAAAGATAGAGAAGTGCTGCACTCCAGCTATCAAAGCATCCTACATAAAAAGTACATCAATACACCAATAGCAATGTATTTGGCCTACACAGATGTTCTTTGAACAAGCACATCCAAAACTCTAAAATTTAAAAGCTGGAATCGAAATATCAACATAAAAACACATAAAAAAGTGAAAATTATTGACTTAATAACATACGCATATGGTACATATTTACGTGCATTTAATGAGCTGGTTTCTAGTTGCAAAAATTCAGTGTTTTAGACCAACAAAAAACGTTCTGTGAGTACTAGAGTAGTTACATAGTATCTATCGTTGTGAGTATTTGCCTGTCGAAGAGTTTGCAGTTAGGATTGAATTTGTAACCGAACATAACCGTATTCATTCCAAATCAGTGGGTTCTTCGTGAATTCATATAAAATTGTCAGTGGCGTATCATGTTACGGTGTGGCACAGCCGACCTACTTTAATAATGCCTACCCGAACATCCTGCAAATGTTGCAACGAGGCTTGTGAAAGCCATCAATTGGTCACCTGTTCTGTATGTAAGGACACATTTATCATACCTGCGTTAATATTACTTCGATTGAAGTACGAATACTAAATACAAACAAGGGGTATGATTGGACGTGTGTTAGCTGTAGGGCAATTGGCAAAGATCTGAAAGAGTCTCTCATTATGCAACTCCAAAATGATATCAAAAACCTAAAGGCTGAAAATGCAAGAAACGGTAACCTCAATATTACAGAAGCAGAGATAAAACCACGGTAGAGAATATCTTGAACAACATTGTGCCTGAACTGGAGATAAATAATGTGAAGCCGATTAGACTTGGATATTTCGTAGAAGCAAGGAAACGTCCTATTAAAGTCACTGTTGGCAATGCGGAGATAGTTCGTAAAATTATAGCTAGCGCGAAATATTAAGCCAGCGATACTTTTTCTCATCCCTTTTCTCGAAGCTTTGCAAATTTCATCGAATTTAGCAATTTGAGTCAAATCAACAATGTTTGCAATGATTCTGGTAGACTGTTGGATTTGGTGGCTACGGATATGAATTGCCAGGTTGTAAGACGTTTTTTACCTTTGGTGAAAGAGGATGCGTATCACCCATCCTTACCTATAACTTTTAATACCTTTAGAACTGAAAGTGTAATGTTTAAGCCAAATACATCTAATACATCTTATAATTTTAGAAAAGCCAATTTTGTAGGTCTCTATAATGCGCTAACATACATAGACTGGTCATTCCTGGAAAAAGCCAAAGATGTTAATATTATGAGTGGCTTATTTTATGAAAAACTATACACAATTTTAGATTTATATGTTCCCAAATATTTCAGTTCAACCCGTAAATATCCTGCGTGGTACAGTAGAGAAATAATTCGAAATATTAAGCTGAAACACAAGCTACATCGTAAATTCAAATGTACTGGGCAACTAGAAGTCTATCAGGAATTTTCAAACTTACGTAGATTAATAAAACAGCAGATTTCCAACTCATATCAACAATACTTGGGAAAGATTCAGTGTGTCATAACAACAAATTCTAATAGTTTCTGGTCTTTTGTTAACTCAAGAAAAAATGTTTCAAGGATACCAGGGAAAATGACTTTTCAGGGTCGGAGCCTTACTGAGCCTAATAAAATTATAGATGGCGTCGCTTATTACTTTAAAAGTGTTTATACCTATGACACCCCGAGTCAGATGACTTATAATGATTCTGCATCCTATACAAGAATTTCATGATGATGTCATACTAGAGTGTTTAATGAAGCTTTGTAACAAGCTGACCGCTGGTGAAGATGCTATCCCAAGTTTTTTAGTCAAAGGTGGTGCGCATGTTTTCGTAAAACATCTAAAGACAATATTTAACGGAGCTTTGCGATCGGGAGTTTTTCCAGAAAGACGGAAAATTGCTATTGTTTGTGATTATTATGTCAATTTCTTCTTGCAAAAATTCATCTTGCCATATTAAAAGTGCCAAAGCTTACTTTATTTCTTTTACTTATCGTGACGGTCAGGACGCAACTGAAAATCCTAGAAAAACACTTCTTACGCAGCGTATTGGATGTTGCGTTGCTAGGAAAGCCCTGCTTAAACAACTTATCGATAATCGTCCAATGCGTTTGGTACCACTAATTCCATCTGAAAACACGCCAGTGACGCCATAGTTACGGAATAATAGGTATGTAAACATTTGTATATACTTACAATTTGCATTTAATAGTTTCACTTGCCACCAATAGGCGGATGAAGTATTATAATCGAGAAAAACTTTGGTTTGTACAAACTAGAATAGACGGTGGATGTACTGTGAGTAAAATTTTGATTTAGAGATATTATTGGACGTTTTATGACATCTACTTTACAAAAAACCATTTCATGGTTTTTATTTGGACTACCTGCCGTCAAAGATGATGGAATATTAACAGCAGATTTCTATTATAAGGACGATAAAGCTTTATAGTTTTTAAACATTTTCTATACTGAACGCGAAGTGATGCAAGAGCGGGTATTGCTTGACCTCCTAAAAATGAAGAATTAATCTGGTGTCAATGAAAAAGCTTTACTGCTTTTGAAAATGTGTTCAGTAGCTTATATAAAGACGAAAAAAATGAAAAATACTCTAACTTCATTTTTTTGGGCATCTTGCACATCATCGATCTTTTTCACATATTTTTGGGTGTAAATTTGTGGTAAGAGAGACTGGGAGTAAGGGGTAAATTAGTAGAAAAAAAGTGATTTATGAAAGAATTTTAAATGCCATGGTGGTTCACAGATTTTTCCAAAATCAGTCAGAAACTGACTAAGGTCATGCTGCCTGAAATCTCTTAATCTGACCGCAACATGAGTGAATAACAACACTAAGGTTTTCTGCATGTCATCTCCAACCTTCAATAGAAGAAGAAATATGTGGCATCAATACTGCGCAAACGTTTTAAAACCAACTTACAAGAATCATACGATGTCCTAGGATACACATTTTTTTCACATAAATGTAACGAAACCATGAACTATGAATTCTGAGAACGTATGTTTCTTCTTCTATGTTTTGAATGAACGAGAATATTTCGAATGATTGATCTTTGTTGTTATCTCTCAAACCGGGAAACAATTTTTCTCCCAAACTAAGCAATTACCAATACAGCGGAAGCCGGAAAAAGGATCTGGATTTGGCGAAGTTTTCTGGAACAAGTATCAATTAGATTCTGGCGCAGGCTGTGCGCACTGTGCATTTATCTTCCGACGAAATTTTATTAAGTTCTCTGCTGCTGAAACTCAAAACCGTTATATTTCTTAACCCGCCTCGCTCGACGGATTTATCCTCTTATATACAGTATACGCTTAGAAAAGTTACGCTTGAAGGTGCATTCTAGGGATTCGTTTTTTTATTCATAAACGGAGTAGGTGCCTGTACCTGAGTTGCATTAGGTTAAATCTAAGTTTCAACCTATTCCCAGCAGGTGGAGTGCAACGGTTCACCCCTTTTTGGAAATTTGTCTTACATTGTGTCGAATTTTTATACAGGGTGGGGCATAAAAACCAAGTGTTTTTGGTTTGCGTGGTGCTCATATATTAGAAAAATGAGGAGCGCGCGGTTTATTACAATTCATTCCTTGACTCAAAGCATTTCACTTTCTTACTTCCCACTTGCTATCATGGAGCAGTAGACGCTAGAACAACGCGTGGCATCATTGGCCCATATTTTTTTTGAAGAAAATGGGGTCACCGCTACAGTAACATCTGAAAGTTACATTCATATGGTGAATACCTTTTTCATACCTGAGTTGCAAAGAAGAGGTGTGGATATCAAATATTTGTGGTTCCAGCAAGATGGGGCCACGGCACCCACCGCCAGAGCATCCATGGCTGTTCTTCCCCACCTGTTTCCAAATCGTTTAATTTCGAGGTTTGGTGGCATTTCATGACCTCCTCGGTCTCCCGACTTATCAATTTGTGATTTTTTTCTATGGGGGTAACTCAAGTGACGTGTTTAAAAGGCCTGTACGATAGACGCAGGTAAGGAAGCCATTCGCCATGAAATCTCTCAAAAATCAACAGAGACATGCTGGAAACAGTGGAGTGCAATTTTCGTGAACGGCTGCATCATACACTATGCCAGATGTAATTTTTGCACTTAGATATTTCAGAATGGTTTATTATCAACTAAGTTCTACTACCAATAATTTTTTTAGAGTAAAAACTAATAATTTTATGATTATTTTAAAAACACTTGATTCCTATGCCCCACCCTGTATAATGTAGTTGCTGGAACTTATTCTGCATTTTTTCTCTGATCCATCGCGCTTAACTGGTCTATCAATAAAAAATATATATAAAACAAAAAAAAAACACAAAGATGCAACCCGGGCTCCTACACACCGAACTGCTGTTCCATTTCCCAATGACTACTCTTCATACCGTGAGGTGAGTAATCACTGGGTCCGCGAATCGTGCGTCCTAAGTAGATGAAGGGACCCATGGATGACTGGTATCTGCATTCTTGCTGCTAAGATATGCATCGCAGCACGGCACACCGGCATTTTGCGCAATGCAGAGAGCAGCGTATCCCTCTACTACCTAGGGATCCAATAACCATTACTAGCAAACTCACAGTGTAGTTCGGCCAGAGCCTGCGAGGCTGTCCGATGAGCTCCTGATATGTGGTCCGCTTTTCCTCCTTGTTAGAGACGATGTTCTCCTCGGCAGACGCCGAGAACTCGATAACGAACATCGCCTTCTGTTGGTGGTCCAGGAGCACTATGTCGGACGTATTTGTTTGTATAAGCTGGAGGGTGGAGAATGAGTAGTTCTAGTCAATTCGGCACCTCTCGTTCTCTACCACGAAATCAATGTCCTCTGGAGCACCGGTGTCTCATCTGTACCGTATGAGTGCCTTAAATGGTGGTATAGCACTCGTAGATTTGCGTTGTGCCGATGGACGTAGGCAATGCCAGCGTACACCTTACATGCTGACTAGAGGTGCGTAAGGGTCTCTGAGGAGCTGTTTCATTCTAAGGTGTTTTCTCATAAAACTAAATTTTTTCTAGGCCATAGCATGCCCTATAAATGTTTATGTTAGGCGATTCCCATCACAGGAGGAAATTTATTTTCGGTTTTTCAATCAGAATTAAATTTCCATAAAAAAAGTTCAGCGGGAATCCCCACTTGAGCCTTCACTGTTGGTTTCTAATTAACAGTGCTGTTGCTAGAGTGGCGCCGGGAAACAGTAACAAAGCCTACACGAGGCTAATAACTGAAGCAGTCGATGCAATGGCACACAGAAGTATAAAAAACATAACAGGGAGAGCTTTAATAAAATAAGACACAAAACAGTACAAATATTTACATTTTCTCAGGGATAACGCCTTCGGGAAAAAGTGGTTATTTTTGTTAAAGCATTTTCATTTTGACATTTTTGACCCAATAAGTGATAGGTTGGCAGCACGATTAGTATTTTCAATCAGCTGATTTAAATCGGTTCCCAAAATTGACGTGTAAACCCTCTTAAGTAACGCGGCTTTAGTTGAACCGCTTCGAAATAAAAACGGTTTAAGGAGCCGAGTAAACGTAGGGTATGTTAGACATGTTTTTGGGATTTCTCAAGTAAGTACCTGCTACATGCTTCACTGCGTTTCAACTAAGTTTTTGTTTAAGAGAGGGTGGAGGGGTTTTCAGGTTCACCGCCACTGGTTTAGCGGCCATTCTTACGCAGTCGGTACACGGATTCCCTTAATAGTCGAGCTGGAAGTTTCCGCCCTTTCTGTTGGTAATTCGACGAGGCAACTCCGCCAAGTAGCATGTCGCGCGGAATACTTCTAAACTAAAAGTTGCCAGCAGTTGCCTAGCGAACGATGCACCCGGTGTGCTTGTAATTCCTTAGACATACACGCCATGTGCGGACACCAGTTCCGTGTAAACAAATACAGTCAACCTAAGCGAAAAAGGTTTATCTAATTTTTTCTCTTTTCAACACCTTAGTACCTTAAAATTGCTAATAGCGTAAAGGTGCGCCGAAAAATTAAAATTCTAAACCAAAGTAGCGAGAAACTCCAGCCATACATCGAATCACCCTTTACTGGCTGATAAAAATACTTTATTTACTCCTATTAAGGTAAACAGCCATTACCAAACACTTGCGTCTAGCCGGACCGTGCAACTTTCCAACCCGCAGTTCCGCATGCGCATTTGTCAAGACTACCGAGATTGACATTGACAGTGACAGTTCTGTGTGCCGTTTGCAGAATTCAAAAATATGTGTCGTTTTGGAAGAATTTCTCTGTTTTCATTTTCTGTATCTACCATCCAGATCCAGCAATGTATAATAAAGTATTTTGAAAAATATTTTCTACATTTATGCTATGTGTAGAAAAGCCTAGAAAGTCATTTACCCAAAATTTCCTTCTTATTGGCACTACTTGACCAGTATTGAACCCAGAAAATTTAGCTAGTTAGGGTATATTTCTGTCGCATATGTTTAGCTAAAATTGAGAATTTTTTTGAGGCATTCCATTTTTTTACATTATTATATCTAATATAAGGGAAAGTTGGTGCAAAAGGTAACGAGGAAAGCTATTTCTTCAGAACTGTGTCCAACTTTCTTATTATATACATATTACTGTATACTTCTTCACTGACAATCCTTTACAACTAATTAATTTAGAACACAATGGTATGTATAATAATGTACCACATTTGCTCTTTATACAGTTATCCAAAGAGATCAAATTTTTTTTTTACTTTTAAGGTTAAGGAAGACAAATTTTACTATTTATTGGACTCAGACTTTTCTTACAAAAATTGTCCACGAAATATATTATTTTTTAGCCACAAATAATCTTCCACATATATTCCCAATATATATGTTACAGAAAGATAGAAAACTTCTGCACTATTTACTAAAGTGCCCTACTTTAATTTTTTACATTTTGAACTGTCAATAAAGCCAACTTTTATCGTTTCCTCCTCGTTGAAGCGTCTTTTTAGAATAAATAATATCCATTATCCAATAATTGACATCAGCTCTTACACGAAACAAAGCCTCATTCATGTAGAAGACAAACAATAACGTTACGTTAGATTTAAATTTGGCGCCGTTGCGGCATCATCGGATAATAGTCGGAAACCTTCGGCGGTCTTCGGGACTGCGGGTTGGAAAGTTGCACGGTCCGGCTAGACGCAAGTATTACCAAACTACTTATGAACAGGTTATACAATCTATAAAACAACAGCCCGAATTACTTTTCATAACTCACGCTCCAGCCGTGGGTTTTGAAAAACACCTTCTAGATACCGATCACATTTGTCAGAACACCGATTGACGTGTCATATGCTCAAAAGGTAAGTTTGTAAGTCAGTTTGACTGATTCAATGATACTGAACAGATAATGAACGTGAGAACACCTTTTCATAGAAATTGATCAGTGGGTTTGTACTACTTTTCATTCATTCCGACTGAATCAGTACTGAAAAATGAATACAAACCTCAAACTGACGTGCGGAATCTTTTCCGTCATCATGAGAGTCATCAGTTTTAGCACTTCAAGGTTAAGGCAGGTTTTCACGATTCAGTTTCGCTGAATCAGTTTGACTGATTCAGTGATACTGAACAGATAATGAACGTGAGAACACCTTTTCATTAAAACTGATCAGTGGGGTTGTACTTTCAGTCAGAGTCAAAGCCTGTCCTACTTTTTATTCTTTTGACTGAATCAGTATTGAAACATGAATACAAAAGTTAAACTGAACTCCTCGTAAAGGCGGGTTCTGACTGTTCAGTTTCACTGAATCAGTTTGGCTGATTCAGCATTAATGAAAGCGACGTTTGTTCTCACGGTTCAGTTTTAATGAATCATTTTAACTGATTCAGCATTCATGAAGACGACGTTTTCATAACCTTGAAGTGCTAAAACTGATGACTCATGATGACGGAAAAGATTCTCGCACGTCAGTTTGACATTTGTATTCATTCACAATAGTGATTCAGTCAAAATGAATGAAATGTAGGACTGGCTTTCACTTTGACTGAAAGTACAAACCCACTGATCAGTTTTAATGAAAAGGTGTTCTCACGTCCATTATCTGTTCAGTATCACTGAATCATTCAAACTGATTCAGCGAATCTGAATCGTGAGAACCCGCCTTAAGACTGTCTTAGTACGGAATCTCTGCCTACGCCTATGTTGATGTCTTAACCACTGCGCCTCTATTATTATTGCAATGTGTTAGGTTCACATAATGGCCCTGTCTAACAAACAAGGTTCAAGCCATGCGTATGCATATTGCTACTCACACTATAATATAAAAGTTTATCAAACAATATATTAAGTTATGATCAGCTGCAAGATAGCAGTTTTTTTGAGAACTATTTTCCCAGCTAAGTCGATGATTATACATTATTAAGGAATACAAAGGATATCTACTTTCCAGGGGACTGACGTGACAAGCGGCATTGATACGTTAACACCTACAGAGTCACCACTGATAATAAAAAAAAAGAAAACAATCTACCTAGACCTGCATTAAAACAAATTTGCTGCGTGCCAAACTATCTTCTTTCTAAATGTTCTTGCTAAATACATTCAAATTCATATTATCTATTGGAATTTCTGAACAGGGCACTATTCTGAAATTCTGAGTACAGTTTTTAGGTTCGTATACTCCTATAATAAGTATTTTCAATTCTCACAGCATTCTAGTGTTATAATTATTCATTTCAATATCAGTCAAAAAGGAGGTAGCACTTCACCTCCTACGTGGCATGCTTTCGTCATTTCATACGTTTGAAATCGGAATTAGTAGCATATCATTTTCCAATTAATTTATATACCAAACTATGGCTGATGTGGGTCATAATTCATTAATTGAATATCCGGTAACATCGTCACACAGCAGTATAGCACTGCACCAATAAGTCCATTGTGGACTAGGATTTTATCAACATGCATATTTAACAAAGATTTTGACAAAGCTTTTCTATTGGATGTTATTTAGCAAAAGCTTTCTATTGGCTATTGAGAGATAGGTTAATAAATATCATCGAATAGTATTTACTGATTCAAAAACACATTTATGTGGATGGTACAAAAAAAAATTGTAACATAAGTAAAAAGCATATTAATGAATATTTTGGTTAAAAAAAATAAAAAAGTAGTTGCAAGGGCTGGGTCTCGAACCAGCAGTACCAATACCATCCTCGAACACAGTGATTCGCTGTCAAAAACTGTACCGCTCGGCCACCCAGCATCTTGCTGAGCGGATCGCCTCAACGAAACATATTTGGTTGGGTACTTTATTACTGGGATTTGTGATCTAATTTCAACCATTCAAAAAGACATTTATTTCGATCGTTGACTTCGTCTCCTCGCCTATATTGCAACAAATATACATTTTAGTTACAGCTGTTACAAGTATTTTCACGAAGTACGTCACACGGGTTCGGTAGCCGGCGGTGTGTTTTCGGTACTGGATTCAAAAATCTATTTTTATTTTGACATAGCTTTTGAATTATTGCGAAAAAAAAGAAAACAAAAACAGTTTTGTCGCAAAACTTATATATGATCTTTCCATTTATCACAAAAAAAAAATATTCAAACCCCTATTTTTTTTGTCATCATTATCATTTACAGAAGAATAAACTTGCGATCAAATGTACAGTTTTTGCGCAATCTGATTGGTTGAAATTAGCAATTGCTAAACTCTTTGTTAAACAAGAAAATGCAATTTTTCACTCATTTAGGATGGAAAGGATACTAGATGGTTCTTAATGGTCGATTGTATATAAAGGATGTCATTTTTAACCTTTTTGAGGTAAACTTCAAGAGAAATCAATAGTTTTCAGAGAACTTTGACAGATGCATGTTCTTGAACGGGCTGCTCTTATTGGTCAAAGCCTTTGTTAAAATGCGCCTGTTGATAAAATCGGCCCTAAGATTTTTAATTTCGAAATTGAATACATACAAGGAATTCGAATAGGTTAGAAGAAGTAAACAAGCTTTTTGTTTGTGCCCACAATCGTAACGCGGCAGCTGGCACACTGATCGCTGAATTGCTGATAAACCCATACCCTTTGTATGAATAGCAGGTAAATACTCCTAAAAATAGCAGTATTCATGTAGAAGCATAATATAAATAGCTACTTTGTTTTGGTTGATCGTTTCGGGTTAATTCTTATAGTTTTGAATGAATTTTGGGTTTTAACAGTGCATAAGTGTTAAAAGACTATTTTAAACAATTCCATAAAATTTAAATCCCGTAGATTTCTGTAAAAAATAACATCGTATTTGTGAACCCAGTAAATAATAACAACAAGATCTTGGGCACACTCACATGCCCGTTAGAGCATGGGCGTTGCTTTTTCTAACCTAATCGAATTTGTTGAATACATACGTCCTGGATTTGGACCATTTTTGAGAAATGGGTCATTACAAGGATTGCCATTAATTTGATGTTTCCAATCGGAGTAATGAAATCATATCTATTAATTATTAATTAATATAGCTAGCCAATGTAACCTGGTATAATAGTAGCATTTTAGGGATGCGGTTGATTAATATTCCAAACTGTAGCTGAGAAGGGTTATTTTTTATTTGAATATCAGGTAACATCATCACAGTCATAAACAGAAATATCACATCACCTCCTACTCAAAGTGCTTGCCAAAGGATAGTCGCCAAAAAGTGTGCAGCGACATTCCCAATCCCAAAAACAGCAAGCCCAATGTTGTCTGGTACAGAAGTACGTCGGCCCTGGATTTTCTCCATATAACTTGTCCATCGTCGACCTGGTACGCTTTTTGCTTCTTCTTTAATGCCCCTAAGTTTCTCGGAATGTCTTTGATGGGTCCTTTGGATGAGTTTTGGATGAGTAAATCTTGTCCGTGTAACCGTGTCAATAAACTGGGTACTCGCGACACGTTCATCTTCACTTAAAAATTGCAATGAGTAAAACGGCCGATAAAAATGACAAACGTCAATGTATGTATATCTGTTGAAGATACAGGATGTTGAGGGAGAATGATAATAACTATTATTGTGTCTGGACAAAGGTCAGTTTACCGAATCTTCAATAAATTTATGACCACCAGCTTGCACCAGATATTTATTTATGTATTGGTAGAACTTACATGCTCCACATTCGCGGGAATTACAAGTAATAGCGAGAGAATTACAAGTAAGAGCTTATCACAATATATTCTACTGGCAAGTGAAATTCGAATACCAAGAAAGAAAGGGATATTGACACTAAAAATGTGTGCACAGCTTGGCAGTACTCTCTCTATACTTTGTTACCACAATTGATGGTACCAACGGCATGCAGATCTCTAAGTGGATTGGGCACTAGATGGAAGATTAAAGACACTCATTCGCAGCTGATGCCACTGATCTGAGTACAGTTTGCGAACCTGTAGTAGGTTGGTTCGAAGGGCGCGTTACAACATACTTTGACTTTGCTCAGCTTGCATTCCTTTGGTGCCATCAATGGTTGTTATTTAGAGGCTATTTACCTACATTGCGTCTCCAAAAGACAAAGCATGGCTTTTTGTCGATCCAAAAACTATGACATCTGTTGGAAATGTGCCGAGAGACTAGATAGTCGTGTAGAGATGCCCTGTAGAAGACGAAAGCTGCATTTTAGGCAGTCAACCCCATTTGAACGGAGTCGGATTGTAGGCCAACCAGAATGTGATCAGCATGGTGCGCATGGATCGAAGAAGGGCGAATGTAGCGAGCTAGAAGTTCTCGGGTAGGAGAACTACAGATCGGCAAGATCGTCATCTACGACTACTGACTTTTCGAGACAGAATGCGATCCACTCGAGCTATTGCTGACGTTTGATATGCAGCTATAGGGAGGCCCATTCGAATTCGCATGGTGTACCACAGATTGAGTGAAATAGGCTCAGGGTCGTGTCGTCCGCATCTAGTGCTTCCACTCACTGCAAGTCATGGTCGCCTATGGTTAGATTGGTGTTAAGAACACCGACAATGGCATGCAGAGTGGCTTCAGACGGCCTTCTCCGACGAGTCCAGGTTTTGTCTGGAGCACATGACGGACGCCAACGCGTAAGACGACGACGCGACGGGGTGAACGACGTGATCTCCAATTTGCTGTTGAGCGCCTTGTACACCGTCCCATTGGTTTGATGGTTTGGGGTGCCATCTCATTTAACAACAAGCCACCTTTACTTGTCATTCGAGGTATATTGACAGCCCAACGTTACACGAATGAAGTTTTGGAACCAGTTGCCGTTCCACATAATAATAATAGATTTATTAATCAACAGCATAGCCATTTGCAGGGCAATTTTCATGAGACCAGTGGGGAAAAATACAGTAGTATAGTAAGTATGTTTGTTCGAGCTCTGTTACACCTGAACAGCAAACAGCTCCTACATAATTGATGCTCATTGAAGTTTAGTTGAGCTATGATATCATTACAATCAATACAATTATGCAAGAGCTGGAACAAAAACTTTATTGAGACAATATCTCGTCTAGATTTTAGACTAACAAAACAAAACCTACTACATGAAATGTCATAGTTTATAGCGTGCTCAGGATAGATACCATCTGTTTTATAGGCCAGATATTTCAAAAATTTCCATTGAATTTTTTTCAATTTTTAGGTACAGTTGTAAATTAGGTACCAGATGATAGAGGCATATTCAAGCTTGGGTCTAACAAAAAATTGTACAGTGCTATGAGCGGTTCTATATTGTGAAAATTTCAACAGTTTCTGATTATAAAGCCATATGATTTCAATGCAATGATTCCTACATGTTCAGCAAAAGTGAGTTAGCATCAAGAGAGACCCCTAAATCTATAATAGAATCGCAACGTTCTAGAGTCGTATCACCAAAGGCATAACTATGTATAATTGTACCTTTCTTCCTTGAGTACGTTAGAACTTTGCATTTCTTAACGTTCAAATATAAATGTTGCCTCGAAAAGGGCTTCTGCTAGCAATATAATGCGTGTCCTCATATTACAAGGGTGTGGATGAAGTTCCTACAGGAAGCTGAGGTCAGGGTCTCCACAATGTATCTCAAGTGAAAAAGTAAGGGATTGCATGGGTCGCTACACTCACGATTTACTCAATCCTCCGACCACGCTGGACGAACTGGAGCGTGCTATGAGGGCAGCTTGGGATTTTTTTGTTTAGCCATTTTGAAGTCCTCTTTACCTTATAGACCTAGTCATACCCTTTAAAACAGCTGACCGATACTGATACTATTGGAAACGTTAGATTTATGTGCTATTGATGTGGTTTTATACAAGAAAAATTTTGTGCTTCAATGAAATTTTAAGTTTTATAAATTATAAGACCAGCGGAAGACTAAAAGGTGGACTTGGAAAAATGGTGAATGCTACACGAATTATAATGGCTGAATATCCACCAATAATAATAATTTGTGTTTGTTCCAATAATTATAACTTCTATTTATTTGACAATAATAGTTCAGCTCACGTCTTTGTTATTTCGTCCATCAGTCTGTTTATTCGTGATCTAATTGTAAAGACTATAGGTATTTCAATAAAATATCGTTGCGCGAAGCGTGTGTAATGCATGCCACATCCACCATTTTACACACAGCTGTTTTGTTGCTTAAAAATCTGATGAAAGAGATTATTTCATTTCAGGCCTTCATTGCTAGGCTGGCGTTCGATAGACTTCGATGTTCCCCTAGAAAATGTTATTAAAAGAATTGTCAATATGGAGTAATATCAAAGTTGAGGTACCCGAGACGCTCTTCGGAAAAAAACAAATTATAATTTTCATTGAAAGTATATACAACTAGTACTAAGTAATAATAGTAATGGTAACTATTAAGTTCTACAACATAGGAAAGCCAAAACAGGTTAAGGAACCCAATACAGTAAGATAAAAATGGTGAATGAAAACTCATAAAAACCTCAGTATAATGATTCTCTAATTTCCAATGGGTGTTTTAACTTTTTTTATTTTTAATATCTCGTTTACTTAAAGCATTTTCTTTAGATGAGAAAAAACATTTTCTATTGCTCTGGTTATTTAGAGAGGAGTAATTTTCAGTAACTGTCGACTGAAAATGTCTTATTTAAACAAAACTAAATTTGTGTCAATGATGTCGCAGAGTAAATCAAGAAGTCGTAGTTCCTACCATTGCCGTGAGTTGAATACTTTACTTCATCTAGGACCGTAGCAATAAATAGTAATAGTACTGACAACGTACCCACACTTCTGTCACTAAAATGAATATTGCGCCTTGTGTCCATTAGTATTTGAGGTTGCATAGCCACTTTCGCAGTTGTTATAGCGTGTAATTAATCATTTGCATTTCCAAGAGATCCGTAGATATTGGTATCTAGTAGGCGTAACAACGCCTAATTCACGCTTTGTTTATGGGTAGTACTACTTGTTCAGAAGTAGTTTAGTCATCGCGGTATAACTAACTAATGGTAATAGGCAATCATCATTTTGCCATTAACTAACATTCCGGACATAGAAACTTTTAAGCTGTTCAAAATGTTTTATGTAGGTAAATCGAAAATCCTTCGGAAGTACTGAGATTTGGCGCATTTTCTGTGATGCGTATTATGTAAACTCGAATAATAACATTGAAATTTGGAGTTTTGTCTTGTTTCTGTTTGGACTATATCCCTGTTATGATTACAGCTACGTCAGTTCATGGTTAATGTAAATAGACATATCTTCTCCAGAAGTCCGACGGTGCGATAAGCTTCATGGCTTTGTGAGAAATTATCAATAAAAAATGAAGACGCGAATTGAAAAAGCATCACTCCAAGTGCCCTATTTTTGTGCGGCTGCTAATGCAAATCTCCTAAACTTCTCAAAGTCGTACATAACTGTCCACAGTTGGAGCCGGGAGTGCTAATTAAAATATTCTAGAAACTCTACTCGTCGTGACGGACGGAAACGAAATTATTCTTTCTCAGTGGGGGCATTGTCTGTCTGACAAGGATATATTAACAACTTTGTACTTTGAGAAAACAAAGGGAAAGAACGGGCGAGGAGTTGTCTCGGTCCGAACAGCCCTTTTTGTTCTTAATGGCTGCTACGTATTTCGCTGGATTAAGGACAGTTAGTTAAAAGCGTTAAGATGCGGTTCTAGTAAAACGACTATACTGAAAAATAGTTCTTATGGAAGTAGACCATCGGCAGTCTGTTGTCTGAGTCTTCTAGGCAACTCATGTTTCAGAAGGACGACTAAAAAATAATGCTTTGCCCAATACGATGTTTTGAATGATGTAATATTCCCAATCATCATAAGGGGAAAAAGCATTGCTTCTTATCACACTCTTAGGCCCGATTTTATCAACATGCGCATTTCAACAAAGACTTTGACCAATCAGAGCAGCCCTTTCAAGAACATGCATCTGTCAAAGTACTCTGAAAATTATTGATTTCTCTTGAAGTTGACCTCAAAAAGCTCAAAAATGACATATTTTATATATAATCGACCATTGTGAACCATCTAGTATCTTTTCCAGTCTGAATTTTCTAAATGGGTGAAAAATTGCATTTTTTTGTTTAAAAAAGTTTAGCAATTGCTAATCTCAACCAATCAGATTCCAGAGAAGCGGTACATTTGATCACTGGTTTCATGCTGTATCAAATGATATGATGACAAGAAATCCACTCACTGCATTATTTGGCTAAAACAATAATTTACTATCGAAAATAATTATAAATACATGCAATATATCTTTGTTTTATAGTAAAAAGGGGTAAAAATAGCATTTTGTTACATTTCAAACGTTAAACAAACGATCTAACTGTTAGGCAAGCTATTTTCGTGCATGTGCATTATCCAGAACAGCAAAGCTCACTATTAAGATACGTATAATCTCATTTTATGTACGCTGCACCTTTAGATTCTCTGTGAATATTTCTATAAGAAGGTCTATAACAAACATGCATCCAGTAAATGAAAGATTGACTCTTCATAAAGGTATGTAGTTTTTTTTCTAAAGTCCATCTGACTGACGGAGGTGGGATTGGTGGGATTTGTAATTATTAAATAAGGTAGTTGCTGTGATTGATACTTTTACGATTCTGTCACAAATTATCGCAGTTTGCAATTAGTAATTATACATTAATTATAATGTAAGCATGAAAAATGTGGCATTAATTTGCAAATCAATCGCTTTGTTCTGACATTCTGCAATTCTGCTATGATTTTGATCCATGAATTGTAAAATATTTTTCACAAAAAAGTCATCCAGCTTTGACATTTTGTTTTCAATACTGATAAAATACTAACATAGGATTCAATACCCAATAGAAAGCTTTTGCTAAATAACATCCAATAGAAAAGCGTCAAAGTCTTTGTTAAATATGCGTGTTGATAAAATCGGGCCTTAGTCTCCTCCTTCTTCCTCCTTGTATGAGGCCCACTGATTAGTAGTAGTAGATGACATGGCCCAGTCGCGGCTGTTCATTCTTGGGTTTTGTCTTCATTGGTAGATTTCGGAGAATGGTGCTTCTTGAGAACTGTGTTTGAATTTTATATTCTCGCCCTATTCTCTTGACTGCATCGGATAATCCCTTTATATATGGTTTACCGAGGAAATGCCTGTGTTCTTCAGGACTTATATTTCTGCAATAGCAATTCAGTTAAACTATTGCTTTTACTAGCTCTATATGCGTTATTTAACAGATCTTCTTTAATGTGACGTAGTTCTTCTCTGCTCAAAATTGTATAGACAATGGACGTCCGAAACAGACCATTTGAAACAAAAAAAAACCATGTCATTTACTTCCGTCTGTCTGTCGTATCTCCAGTAATCTTCTATAACTCGGAAAATACTGGAGTAATTTTGACAAAATGTTTACAGTGGGTTACTATTTACTATAGCGGCAAGGACTCGAGAATCCATTCAGTGGCCCCTCTACAACTTTGAAAGAATTGATCTGGTATCCATGAAATGTTACTGGTAGGTTACTGCTCAAATAAAGAAAAAACCCTTATTGCTTTGGCAAATCAACCCAGCAGCGACATGGGCTGATTTACTCATAAAGTATTTATCCAAAAAAGTCTTTCTGCTGTATTTGAGTGATTTCCAAAACTAGCTGGACATACTCTGAAATATCTTTAGAAGAAAGATAATAATTAGAATAGTTTTCAGTAGCTATGGACTGTATTATACATGTTCCATTCTTCGATAATTATAAAACCTGAAAAGTTTCAAGAATGGAAAAAGTCTTTGAGAGTAGCTCCATCGGTAAAGAATAACGAAAAGCCATAACATTTTCAAACAATTTTTCAATGTTGTGGTGATTTCTCATCATTTCTTGAGACATATAGCAGAAGGAAAATTATCTGGGAAGCGCTGTTTCACTTTTCATGGTATTTTTTGTGTAGGAACGCGGTTCGGAAAGCATCCAGTCAGCCGTATGCCGTATATTTTGTATAAAAGTATTGCCTTTTTCATACGTGTAGTATCTACAATGATTGCACTTTGGGTGATTGCAAGTAGCAACCTGCGTAGAAATTGCTTCAAATCAAATCCAATGAAAAAGTAATCTGTGATTAAATCTGGGCAAGCTCCCGTTTTTTACGAGGACGCACGGCCGCCGACGGTGGCGCAAACCACCAGTCACGATACACATTTTTGCATGTCTAATTACGGCGGGAAGACGGGGGTGAGAAGGGGGCTTAGGGTTGAGATAGAGTTGGGAGATAGCGAATACCTTGTGAGTTACGCGTATTCGTTTTTGAACCGAGAAAAAATAGGGTACTTGCAGAGGTCGTGATATCGTCTCGGGAGTATACATAGCGTAAAGAAAACCATATCAAGAAGCAGTAGGAAACAAAAAATACGATTTTACTGACGGCCAAAAAAAGATATTTGCAAAATAAAATAAGGATATATTCAAATTTTTCCACGTGACTCAAAACAAGGGCTGACGTCACAGATATATTATCGATATCGACAATCGATACTGCTACAGCGCAGGTCAGTGAGATTCAACTGCAAACTAGAGATGATCTGAATTCTTTAACAATGCGACTCAATTTATTGATACTTAAACATATTTGAAACAGGCAATTAACCCACTAGCATTTTCGTTGCAATAGATTTTTATATCTGATAGGTATCACAGTTCATCCTGTTTGTGACCGAGATCCGCAACTAATCGAAGCCGTCATTTTATTTCGGCGCATCCCATTATGAATGAATCCAAAGATAGAATCTAATTCGAGCCCATCCCTACAAAGTGAATTAGTAATCTTGCCTAACTTTTATTTTTTGACTTTTGTACTTTTGTGTGTGACTGTGTTTTGTGGTTATAACGATCAATGTCAAAATGTTAGGTTAGCACTGGCTATCGATATCGAATATCAATACTTTACATCCCATCACTATAGGATATTACTGACGTCAGAGGTTGTTTGCGCGGCATTTTTCGGCATTTGAAATAATTTTTGGAATATCACTCACAGCCGATTCCAAAAAACCAAACAAGTGATTTTATCATGTTTACTACGCTCTAAGGAACGCGTAAACGACATAATATTTTTTCTGCAAGTACCCTATTATCTAAGGATGGGCTCTCACTATTCATTTAGCTTGAAAATTGTCACTGCCATATGCTATCCAAAGGAGACATTGTGCTTTCGTCAGTAACAAAGCAGATTGTGGAAAAGGTGGAAGCTTGTTCGTATGATCATTTTTTTTTCATTGAAGGGTTGGCATCAGAGATTAGTTTTTTGCCACAAATAATATAAAATTTCATTCAAATGTAGATCCATTTTTACAAAAGTCTATAGCACTATTAAACATGTCTCCTCTCTCAGACGCCATCAAGGTATTAATATTAAGGGTAAGTGATAGCTTAAACGACTTGACGATGCTATAAACTTATTCTTCGCAGATTGGTATACCTGCCACATGTAAACAGGTGATTGGAATCTGCTGTTTTATTATCTTCCTCACACAATGAAGATTCTTTCAGACGATGGAAAGTTACCGTGAGTCATTCTTATATACAGGGTGTCCGGATATTCGACCTACAACGCTTGACAGGTGAGAGACCTCACATTTTTATGAACATTGAGTTAGGAACACGAAGTCTTTAAATCCTTAATTTTTAATATACAGGGTGTCAAAGTTTTACTTCTATTTTCGTTTTTTCTCAATTATTCCGCAATAATGAACTGTTGGTTCTTGGGCTGTTCGACCGGCGCGACGTCGACACGCTCTGCCGCCTTGGCGTCGGCATGCTTCCCTGCTTCCTCCTTTTGACAAAACACTAATTCAATCCGCAGACAGATAACGATTACTGATGTTCACCACAGTCCTGTTTGTGTCTAGTCCTGGTGTTGCACCACAGTTCTTGGTATATAAGCTGCTGAAACTTCTTCTGTGTATTTGTATGTCTTTCTCGTTCATTTTTCATGACTCTGAATGCATGGGGTCTATTTTGTCCCAGTCGGTGCTGTGTAGTCTTGCGCTTAGTTCGTAGTGAATCTTCATCAAATTCTTATCAATCACGTCCACATCAATAAAGGTAATCTGAAAAACGGTTACCTCTAGCGATTTATACAAAGTATACCTATTTTACGTTAAACATATTGCAAAAACGGTTTTTCTAATACATTGATGTACCAAACCGTAAAAAAAATTTTTTAATCTACAAGAATTTTTTTGCTTTTTGAATCCTGACCGTCGGTACCAAATATTTAATAAAACATAGAGATGATACATATAAAAAGAAGTTCTAACAGCATGAATTTCAGGACAGATACAAGCAATCTTTCATGCATATATACAAATTTAATAAATGGAACATAGCCTATATTTTCTTCCATCTTATCAATATTTACCTTCCTCCCTCGATATTTAATTGTTTAAAAAAAATTAATTGTAAATGTTAGTCATTTTGTATCTGTTTGACAATTCTGATATTTTATTTTAGTTTTAATACCTGAAGATGACGCCTAATAGAAGCGTCGAAACGTCGTAAAATTTTATATTTTGGAAATATAATAAGTGACCGTATCCCAAGACCCACCAATATGTAATTTTAGATCGTTGTGCTATTTTATTGCGGAATAATTGAGGGAAAAAGAAAATAAAAGTAAAACTTTGACACCCCGTATCTTGAAAATTAAGCATTTCAGCCCATCATGTTCGTATCTCAATGTTCATAAAAATGTGAGGTCTATCACCTGACAAGGGTTGTCGGTGGAATATCCCCTGTATGTACTAATAATATAAATTATGTTTTTTTCAAAATCACCAGAAGTAATGGCTACTTTTGCAGCCATATCATCATCATTACCACTTATATCCACGTATGTCCTTTAACCCAAACAAAGATGACTTGACCATTTTTTGAACGTAATCCGGATAAGATTTTGAGTTTCACATAAAATGTGCTCTTTACAATAGCCCTTATCAGAACTAGATATACTTTCTATAGCAGATTTGGAACCTGACATAGTGGCTACGTTTTTTGACTCGCACCATCTAAAATCTTTCGCAATAGCCACTGCTTTCCGTAGTATAGATATATCAGAAAACCGGTATTTCCATTATACTAAGTGACCACTTGACCATCCTTTAAGGGGCCTGGATACACACATTTATACATACGTATTTGCCATGTAAAACACGTACTACATAATTATATAATATTTCAGAAGGCGATAGTTAAGACCTTAGTGAATGACAACTATTCTCGATTTTCTCAAAAAAGTTTTTTAATGTGCAAAAAAACTCTCAATGCAAAATCATACATTCTATATATAAATGCCTGTAATTTAACAACCAAACACGATATCAAAAAAAGTTCGTTATCTCAAAATCGAAAATTTTCACGATCACAATACTCCCCTCATCTATCGGTGTGGGAAGTAAAAAAGGCTAAATAGTTGCACAAGCGCAAGCCTTCTTCTCCAATCTGCTCTTTGAGTCATTACTGTAAGTTTAAAGGTAACTTCAGGAGCTTGTAAATGCGAAATTCATAGTTATAGTGACCTTTGGACCTTTTGACCTTACCTTTGGATTTTTGGACTTATCTCCCCTCGTCTTAGACACACACACTGGAGAAAGGGAACAGGTGGCCACGCCTCCTCGCTAATACGGAATACGTCTTTTCTTGGATTCTCAATTTCGCGCGCTATACCCTAGACCCTTAAAAACTGGAAATAGTGCTATCTTATGATCTTTGGAAAACTGATATCACCGATATCAACCGTCACCTTGCGATATCATATCACATGGATGTGTTTGATTATCATACATAACCTCTATATCTACGTTCAGAATGTCAAAGATGGGAAAAATGGTATTAGAAATGTTTTGAAATCCGTTACTTTCATCCGTGTGAAATGATATCGCATGATTCATCTGGTTTAAAGGTAACAGCTGTTTTTGATATCATAAGAAAAAATAAATAACTTGGTAGCTGGAAAAATTCAAGGTTTGCTCGATTCGTAGACCAATTTCATGTGGTTGAAAATTTTCGAGGCAGACTTTGAAAATCGATTAATCTAAACAGCGCCATTTTTTTAAACCGAATATTTTGATTCTTGGCGAGCAGACTTCCCCGACACTAGCAAGTATCGATCGGTGACGGTTCCAGAGGAATTCATAACGGAGAGTGGCCGTATTTAGGTCAAAAATGTGCCGGTAATCGAGGGTTGCCGTGACTTTTGCAGCTTCGTCTATTTATCATGTAAATCAAAACGGCTCTGTGTGCGGTCCTATCTTTGAACAACGATTGCTAGCTTCAATTTGTATAACTTTGCACAAGATGAATTCTAACGGTGTTTGGACGATATTGCCGGTTCCGTTCCTGAATATATTACAGTTTCAGCCTGCTTTAATGTGCTTCAGCTTTTAACAGAAGCAGCATTAAACGCGACGCACCAGTTAGTTTGTTTCTGAAATTTCGGAAGGCGGTGTATGATTACATCTTTAGTTAGATCGTTGTCGAGAATACTTGTATGTATATGTATTATATGTATATAAAGGGTGCGGTTGTTCATATTGAACACTCCTAAATTGACCCTTTGCCGTTTTTGTTACTTCTCGTAAAACTTGGCAATGTTGCCATCGGGTATTCGACACCACACCTCTGAACCTTTTTGCGACTCTGTTGATATTTAGATTAGGACAACTTAATACAGATCTGTGTTTGAAGATTTCGACCACGCGCAATGTAATATTTTATGAACTTGGCGAAGGCTTCAAATCTAACTAACACAATGTAGGTCTGTTCTTTGAACTATATAATTTGTTTGTTAGATAGCAGTGTTTTATAGTGCTACCTAACAACTGCGTTATCAAAAACTTATTTAAGTATTAGGCTAATCTTGATTTTGGAGCTAGGTGCTCATATTGGGACACTTAAGAAACCTCTAATTGAACCCCGGTTCAATTAAGATCATTCTAAATTTATAACGCTCCTGAACCTAAACTTTCGTGGTTCTGTACTGAAGGCAAGATTGAAGACCAAGTTGAAATGATTCAGTGCCTGCACTGCCACACTTGGTTTCATTGGAAATGTGTTGGTGTTAGACCAAAAAAGAAAATATTCAAGTGTTCATCTCTTGGAGTACAGAATTTACTTACATATTTTGTTAGCAATTTATAGAAAAAAAGTTATGTTTCGGCACTTATAGCTTAGCTTGGCTTACCCACTTTTCTTAAAGAGATTAGTTCAGTTTAATTTGTTTTCCTGGAAGTCCCTACTATGGTTATTATATATATTTTTTTATTTTTCGCCTATTTTATATTTTTTGTATTTCTATTGTTTGTGTCTTTTATCTATATCTCGCGTCTGCTTTTAATATAATTTTTAAAATGCTGTAATTGGTATAAAAAATATAAGAATAGGAATTATTCTTTTTCATGCAATATTTAGAAATAAAATGTTAGGTTGCATGATCAATTAAAATTTGGTTAATGAAGCGATGCTTAATTCGGAAAGGGACATCACATGCATAAAGTTGGCCTAGGTCTTTAGTTATTTGCCTTACCATTAAAAAATCGGTCAGTATTGCGGTATAAAACTTGGCCAATAGGAGTTATCTCAAATGAAATACAAATTACTATTACTAATTACTAATTTGATGGGATCTTTGTTTGCAATTATCCTAAGGCACGTAGTCTCAGCTAGGGCCAGGTATTTAAAAAGGTAGCCCGCTACACTACTCCAAACCGGAGCTGCATAGAGTAATATGCCTTATTACAATTATTATACAATTTATTGTAGTTTTAATTTCAGGTCTAGCGGTGAATTAGGAATCTGTCAACTTTAGGCATAGAACATGTAATTTCGATATGCACAAAAACCAGACGAAATTTGAAAAACCTTGACCGCAGAAATATTTGGAATTAAGAGCGGTATCTGAAAATCGAAAAATATATAGGGTGTTCCATTTGTAATTTAAAGTTGGCACTGATTGAGGCACAACGCACCAGGCTGTATATACAAAATTATAATAAAACTAAAGAAGTCTAACGCACATCAAACAACTTTTGTATTCAACTTTTTGTCCTATCAAATACAGCTTCTAAGGTAAGGTAATGGGTTATATGGCCCCACCCTGTACTAGTATAAGAAGCAGATAAGTGCACTTTGAACAAAATTTAAAATTTTGTAATTGAAAAAATAAAATAATAAATTCCTGTCTTGACTGCATTTATCCTTAATTTAACAAGTTACTTGAGCTTGGTGATACACGTAAACACAATTAGAGACAGAAATAAGTAGAGAAATTTGTTAAAGCACTTGAACGACGTTATCGCATTAATAATTTTTTTCACATAAAGTTGAAATTAACCTCTCTAATTTTTTTAACGTATTTGATGGAATATCAGCTCCCAACTACTTATTTCGGTAGTATTTGTGACTAATTATTACTTCAGTTGAAAAAGGGTACTGTACAGATCAAAAACGCCCAAAAAATAAGTTTAAGAAACATTTTAAAAAAGAAACAGGTGAAAATGTCCATTTTTATAAATTTTTGAAAATATTGGAACAACCATGATATAAAAAATTAGGGATGTTTAGGGCTTATGTCTATCAATAAAATATATTTGAACCCTCTGCCAAACACCTTGTATATATATTAGTTAGTTGTAAAGTTCAGTCTAAAAATTTTTGGATCTCACTATGTATACAGTGCAATTTGGAAACCGGCGCGTCGTGGCTGTAATAAAATAATAACAGCAGCATACTCCTCTCAACTGTGTCGGAAAATAACGCGGAGTTTTTTCCAATTTAGCTGGTGCAGTGAAGTACACGGCTGCTGATCAGCTTCGCAATTTAAAATAGTTTAATCCGCGAGGATTTTCGAGCTGAGAGGAAGATTGATCTCCTTACAATGGAACAGACGTGCGTTCTCCTTCGGAACAGAAAAAACTCATTAGGCAGGAGATGAAACCAGGACCGGAATTGGTACTTCACCATTGTATAAGGGTTGGCGTTATAAATTCATAATGTTATATTGGTAATCTGAAGCATTACAATATGTAACATGGTATGTAACATGTGTTTCAGGATTTTAATAGCCAAACCGTAGAAGGCCATTCCCCCGATTAGGTTAACATACATTTTTGTTTTTTCAAACTATCAAATTTTCAACGTCAGTCTCAGATTGTGTTGCTGGCGTTAAGTGTCATTACGTACATTTTAAAACTTCGTCAAATTGTAAGCATTCTAGAGATGTTTTTTGCTATATTTGTGGATATTATATAGGAAAAAAGTCAAATTTGAGATTGTCCAAGATGCGAAGTTATGAAACGGCTATAAGTCATACTTCTGCATGCTCATTTCCAATCAAGATAAAAATTGGACACCGAGTGTTATTTGTGGCAACTGCAGTAGACTCTAGAGGCATGGTATATAGGGTGAGTCCTAAGTTGATACTTTTTTGTACTGTGCATGGAAGTTAAAATAAATGACTTTTTCAAATAACATTTTTCCGAAGTCTGAAAAATAAGTGAGATACAGAATCTAAAATTTAAATCTGGGCTTGCTTATCAAGATAAATCTAGTCTGTTTATGTTTCGTTTTTTGCTCGGATTTTTGTCATCAATTAGATATTGTACTGGTCACATAGTGTAGTAGTCACTTTCTGTTTATCATTGTTAATTTAAAATTGGTAAATCCTAAAAGTGACACATTATTATGATACAAATTTTAAGATTTACCAAGTTAAAGTTAACTATGATAAACTAAAAGTGACTAGTGCACTAATTGACAGGTGCAATGCCTGATCGATAAGACAAAAGTCCGAGGAAAAAAAGTAAACAAAATCTAGGTACGTCTTGATTAACAAACTCAGATTTATTTTTTGTGTTTCTGTATCTCGCTTATTTTTCAGTTTTTGGAGAAAAGTTATTTGAAAAAGATGTATATTTTAACGACTTCTATGCATACTTGTAAAAGAAGTATCAACTTAGGACTCCTGTGGAGGTGAAGCAAGAAAAATGCGCTATGATATTCCTAGAATACGGTGGGAGCCTAAAAATCACATTTGGGATTGCTATTTCTGTGTTATCGACCTAAAATTTACCAAAAGTCTAATCGAAAAAATATTGCTTATCCTGATTTACCATTTACCAGTGCACCAGTTTTACATAGCTGCTTCCTGTACCATTTCTCAATGCCACATCAAAAGGTTTCCTTGTTAACCACAAAAGTGAAAATTATACTGAGTTTATAAAACATTTGTTAGAAAGTTTTCAATAAAACAAATGGGATGCAGTGTGTTGTTGAAACTACATAATTTGTATTCACATATTAACTGTCCCTTAAGATATTAGAGCAATGGAAAAGCAATATAACGGCAGCTAAGTTGCGACAATGATGGGGATGTTTGGAATCTACTTTGGGAAGAAAAGTCACCGTAGTTGACAAAGTTGAATTTCTTGATATTAATTTTTTTTGTTTTTGATAAACTGTTTGATTCTGTATGAGCCTAATATATAAATAGCCCTTAAAAATTAAAAAAAGTATCACACATCACAATTTTCAAATTAAGTTAGAATAGTATTTTGGTGCACAAATAATGATAATATAACAAAAAAATCAATAAACAGGACAAAAATCAAATTTTGTTACATAGTGTTATCAGACACCCAAAATTGACTTTGTCATCAAGCGATATAAGTCTTTAGTGTTATACTATTTTACCGATCTATTTATATACAATATTTATCATCCCCAAAAGTTATAACACTGACCCAGAAAGTTCGTCTGGGCTTTGGAGGAATTTTTGCATACAAACTAAATCGTAATTAGATCATCACATTAGGATGTGTACGATGGCTGTTTTTGAGGTTTCATACGGTATGCTATTTTTTGTACCAGACATCCATCTGCTACCACTTCTTCCTTTTTAAAATATAACTTTCAGCGGTTCCATGCTCTGTTTCTTTAGAAAGTCTTAAGTCAGATGAAAATCATGTGCTTTATTTATTATTGTGTATTTGAATTTTTAAACCTTGTCAGACATATAGTTACTAATGTTCAGATCTCAAAAATTCAATATGGCGGCAGTCTAAATTTCATCGATTCATGCCTATTTTTATATATAGGAATTTTCGAACTCATTAATCATGAATCTGGATTCACACTAGCTACCTTTCTCAATGGTTCTCTTATCCATCAACGGGTAGCGTCCGTGGGACTAAAAACCCCGCATCACATGATCTTAAAACTGTCATAACTTTTGAAAAAATATCGTTCATTAGTAATCGAGATCTCAATTTAAGGATGATGCAGTTAGTAGAAAAATAGGGTGTACTGTAGTAAAATAAGGTGTGCTGACGAGACTCAAGCCTGGGGACGACTAAATTCATTTGACATAAAATTTTGGAGCAGTAAACTGAATGATTCAGAATCTTATACAGAAACAACAACCCTGCCACATCCTTTCCGAGTTGCATGATTTAGGGCCGGATTTATAGTGGTCTAGTGGTATCTATTTGCTAGACAAGATCTACGAGATGGTGGGATTCACTTGGCGACGTTGTCATATTTCAGATATAAATCAGTTTGTTATGCCTATGCCTACACATTTTCATGTTTTCTGTTATCTCTTTTTGTTTTGTGTCAGTATTTCGTGTTTTGTGCCTGAAATTTTTCCAGGTATGTCAGAAACTGACAACACCATACTCCAAAATTAACCTACAAAATCGCATTGACTGCAAAGAAATAACATGATGACATGTTATGTTGACATTTCGTTACTTTAGTATTACTCAGGGGAGCCTTACGTAAGGGACCCTTAAGTATCGACTATGAATACGACCCTTAAATATATAACAAATACACAATATGGACAACTTAACCTCACTTCTGCCATTCAACTAAATACTGTCACCGATCGAATTAGCGTTCGACGAAACATAGGGACATTTGCAGTTATTATAGCGTCTCTGGAATCCTAAGCATTTCCAAGAGATCAGTACTGAACTGTGAGTTGTGAAAAATAATTCACGCTGTTTGTTTGTAAGTAGTGTAACCTGTTCAGAAGTACTTTGATATTTGCTGTTTAACTTCTGGGAATAGATAAAGCTCATGATGCTTACAAGCAATCTTTATCATCCCCTTAAAAACGAACGGTTCTAGTAATTTTTGTTATTTTGCAAATTTTCCTAGACTATCTAGCCTCTGAAACCTCAATAGAATTGAGAGTATGTGTGTAGATAAATGGCGTCATACAAACAACAGTTCAACAAAATCACAGAAGGACGAAAACGAGATGGTTAGATGTCTAAAAATGTAGTGTCTTAACATCTAAAACTATGTCATTACAGTTCTCCCCTCACCCGTTGTGGGAGGAATAAAAAAACTTGATGACCGCCATCTATCACTGTAGATCATTGCATTTCGTATAGGGCAAGTGAGAATACTTCCCAATTCTTTCAAGCTACCTTGATGCAATTTTTCCAAACTTTCCTTAACACGCGTAATTTTTTTAGATACAAACTGCTATACGTACTGTTTAGCACCACTTAGCACTTAGCACTTAGTATTCTCATACAGCAACTGTATGAGTCTAGCTCGGCTCGTGTAAGAATTGATGGTAACCTGTCTGGTCAAACAGCAACCATCAGAAAAGGAGTTCGTCAGGGATGTGTATTATCTCCGATGTTATTTAACATTTACTCTGAATTAGTGATGAGACAGGTATTGGACAACTGGAATAGCGGTATAACTATTGGCGGAAACAACATATCCAACTTAAGACTTGCTGACCATACAACCCTTATTGCTGCTTCTCAGGAAGAACTAGTAGCTCTATTAAACATCTTAGAACAACACAG
Organism: Callosobruchus maculatus; assembly: GCA_951848785.1. Lineage (NCBI taxonomy): Eukaryota > Metazoa > Arthropoda > Insecta > Coleoptera > Chrysomelidae > Callosobruchus > Callosobruchus maculatus. Next base: position 9,065,965 of record CATOUR010000100.1, read on the forward strand.
TGCAGCATATGGTCTTGGTATTAACTACAACAAGACTAATGTTATGGTAGATGGAGAGCACGATAATCATGGAGAAATAAAGTCAGTAGGCCGTTGTGAGGTAGTTCAAAGTTTTGTGTACCTCGCTTTGATTGACAATTCGGGTAACTGTGAAAATGAGATTCGACGGCGCATTCAAAAGGCACGTGTGGCCATGACAAAGCTTACTAAAATATGGCGTGACCATACATCACAAGCTACCAAAATGTCGCTGGTCCAGTCTCTTGTGTTCTCCATATTTTTGTATGCCTCGGAAACTTGGACTGTTATCGAACTCGCATAGATGCTTTTGAAATGTAGACTTGGAGGAGATTGCTGAGAGTCCCGTATACCGTCCATCGAACTAACATGTCCATACTGGATGAGCTCGGTAATCCAAAGAGGCTATCCTCCATTGTGTCGACGAGAATGCTTACATTCTTCGGACATATTCACAGAAGCGATAATATGGAGAAACTTGTAGTACAGGGTCATGCCCCAAGTGGTCGGCGCCGCGGCCGTTCCTCTACACGCTGGGTGGATACGACGAAACAGTTGCTGGCTGTGAGTATCAAGAGCGCCACTGAACTGACAGTAAATCGCGAACTATGACGAGCTACAGTTCTCAAAACTATTGATAATATTCGTGTCGGCAATACTCTAGCTCCGACTTATGCGTTTTACGAGTTCAGAACATGGCTGTTAGGACATTGTGACTATGATGATGACGTACTGTTTTATATCCGACAGTGAGGTAGATGAACCTAACGCTGAGTATCTACATGAACTTTACCTAAGAATGAAAAGAATGAAAAACACGGACTGTAGCTGACAGCGCACCTTGCCGTCTGCATTGCATCGCTGTTTTCTTAGAACCGGAGGGCAAAGGAAAATTACATCATTGTGATGCTTGATTAAATTGTTTTTGTTTTCCCAGGAAGATTACGGTCATATCGAGGCAATTATTACGTTCTTTGTAAGGCCGTGTTTACGACGAAGAGACCACCGCTTCGAGGCTTTTTGTTTTCTTCTGCTTTTCTTTAATTCTGTACTTTGGTTCATCGTTATTCTTTGGCCTCCAGTACAGTGGGTGCGAAGTTGAGTTAGACCAGGAGAATTGCATATTTTCTCAGGCACTTTTTGAACTGCGGGTAATATATACAGTGTTTTTCTTTGATGCCCACTTTTATTTTTTGAACTCAAAAAATTGAAACTTGGTATAAAGAAATTGATGCATGACTACTATGTTTTGAAGTAAAATTCACAGGTGTAGCATTCAAGATGGCGGCACGGCGTAGTCTTGAAAAAGAAATCAAATTGAAAGGAGGGTCTTGTGAGAGATCTTTTTGATGCCCCTGACGAATCCTTCATAACCCTAAAATATGAAGTCAATATCTTCGTCCACTACAAAATGGCGGAACATTTAATAATTACCTGAGACAAACACGTAAATATCGATACCTACCTTGTATTTGTTGAACGAGTCAACTCAAAAAATTGAAACTTCGGATAATGAAATTGATGCATGAATGAATACTATATTTTGAAGTGTAAAATCAACAGCTAGAACCTTCAAACTGGCGGCTCCGGGGGTCACAACCCTAAAATATGAGGTCGATATCTTCGTCTCCTACAAAGTGGCGGAACGGGTTGGTCTCAGGTAATTATTGAATATTCCGCTGTTTTAGGGGATGAACATATTGAGTTCATATTCCAGGGTTGTGTAGGACTTGTCAGGAGCTTCAAAAAGATGTCTCACAAGGCTCCTCTTTAATTTTAATTTTTTTTCCAAGATGTTATTCATCCGTCATCTTGCAAGTTTCATCTGACAATTTTACTCCAAAATATAGGATTTATGTATCAATTTCATTATCCCAAGATTCAATTTTTTCAAAAAATGAAAGGTAAGTATCCATACTATCCATACGTTTGTCTCAGGTAATTACTAAATGTTCTGCCATTTAGTAGGAGATAAAGGTATTGACTTCATATTCTAGGGTTGTGTAGCATTCGTCAGGAGCTTCAAAAAGATGTGTCACAAAACCCCCCTTCAATTTGATTTTTTTCAAGAAGTCGCCGAGCCGTCATATTGCAAGTTTTATTTGTTAATTTTACTTCAAAATATAGCATCACTGCATCAATTTTATTATCCCAAGTTTTCATTCTTAGAGTTGACCCGTTCAAAAAATAAAAGGGGGGACATTAAAGAAAAGCACTGTATGTTAGGAGTGCAAAAAACGTATTTCGGATCACCAAAATGGCAGCCGCATATTTTTTATCAAAGATTGAAGCCAAGTTGACAAACTCAGTACTCCTCATCCATGCAAGTCTCCTATAACTCATGTCGATCCCTTTTCCTATTCGCTTTTACTTAAAATAGACCGATTTCCAATTTTCGCCTGACAAAAAACAAAAATATTTCCTTTCCGCATTCAGAGAGTTTTAAAATTGACTGCAGGTGTCTGTTGTTGCGCGACACACACAAAAAAGGTAGCATCAAACTTGATGATAAGTTATCATAAGCAAGTTAGGTTAGAATTGACCTTACGATATGCTTCCGCTACAAGTACTTGAATTCCACTTGAAAATCCTTTATCAAGATAGCATTTTTTTACAGATTGCAGATGAGGCTAATTTTCATTTAATTGTATACCTTAAACAAAATCGGAATTACTGGATTGTAGAAATTCGACAAAACAGCTTTTCAAAAAAATCATTTCTCGTGCTTAGATACACCTTGTGATGAGGTTTTCCCGCGTTGTATTCGGCTGTGTTTAGTCGTTTTCTGTTGTTTCCCGCTGTTATCTGCTTATTTTCTGCTTTGTGAGCTAGTTTTGATTCTATTCGGTTGTATTTGGTCGTTATCGATCGTTTACAGTTGTTATCTGCTTGCTTTCTGTTGTTTTGAGCTGTTTTTTGTTCTTTTGTGTTGTATTCGGCTGTGTTTAGTCGTGTTTTGTTGTTTTTCGCTTTTATTTGCTTGCTTTCTATTGTTTTGAGCTATTTTTGATTCTATTCTGTTGTATTTGGTCGTTTTCTGTCGTTTACAGTTGTTATCTGCTTGATTTCTGAAAAACCATATGAGGGTTATATTTGGCGTTGAATGTTAGAATTATATGTTTGCAGATGTTTTTCTGGCCAGAATGTCACTGTTTCAACAAGATGGTGAAATGGCGTTTTGATGTGAAAACTTGACCGCAGAACGTCTACGTCTACTATAACGTTTGAAGAGGTTGTATAGACGCTTACGAGTAAAGAGGTCACCTAACAGATGTGATATTTCAGATATATAAAGGCACTTACGCCCTTAGTTAGTTATGCCAAATCTCTTCTAGCTTAGTATAATTTATTCTTTAGAAATATCTTTGAAGTAGGCGCTACCAGTTGCATGTCACTATACATACGTTCTAAGCTTTGAATATTTTCCCAACAGTTTTCATACTCACTCCTGAAATCAGACAGCTTAGATTGTACAAATTCCGTATGGAAGTGCTGCTGAGGGCTTTCCATCGGATAAAAAATATTCTTCCGTTCCCCTTCCTAATCCGAGGTCGCAAACGTCAAAAAGTGCTCGAGGTTAATTGTTCCAACGAGGATGCTTAATTAAACGAGCAGTTCAGTATTTATATACCAAAGGGAGCGTAATGGGCCAGTCAAAAAGGAGTCTGTGGACTTTTTTGGCATTCTCCTTTGGAAATGAACCTTGAGGTCAAAGGGGGCTGAAAAATAATTTACACGGAAATAACGTCCTCAAATTTTCACATCAGACTATAAAGAAAACTTCATATGAATATTGGTACAGACATGCTTCCTAAGCAGCAGACAATTCAACAATTTCTAAACGTGTCATGTGATGCTCGCTCTGATTAGCCCATAAGTAAAAACTGCATCCGTTGGAATATAGACATAAACATAATACATTTATTTTCCTCTTTTCGTCATTTAACAGAATGGATTGGATATGTGATATGTGTATAAATATAAATAGATAAATTATACTCAGTTTATAGAAATTAGCAGTTAAAGAGACATATTAAAAAATATATAGTTAAAAGAAAACATACGTCGACCAAACTGTCTAAAAAACTTACTACGATTTTTGTTACACCTGCGTTAGATATTATGGTCATGTATCAAACTACAAAATATATTTTAAACTTCGGGCATCTTTGACTCTCTCTCACTTCTACCGGTCTGTCATATCTGTTGGTCTGTCTGTAGCCATACTCCTTACTGCTTAATCTCAACAGATGTTGCGTTGTACCGATTTTAATGAATTTTGTATGTGTTATTGAATTTTGGGAATCGTACTTTGGTGGTGGAGAATTTTTTTTACTTCTGTGTCATCGGCATCGATATTTTGGTCATTAGCCTCGTGTTCTGTGCAGGCTTTGTTACTGTTTCTCGGCGCCACTCTAGGAACAGCACTTTAATTAGGAGCCAACAGTGAAGGCTCAGGTGGGGATTCTCGCTGAGCTTTTTTTATGGATATTTATTTTCAATTGAAAAAAAAACAGAAATAAATTTCCGCCTTTAACGAGAATCAAACCCGGGACCCTCGACCACTGAGCCAACCCCGGTGGAGTAATTAGCAAAAAATAATTAAATATCAAGACTTCTAGAAACCTCGTTGTAAAGGTTTTCGAGGCATCTAATTGAAGTATATGGTGGCTTAGGGGTGATGGTAGAATATCAATATTTTTCGTATGTATGCTTTACTTTTTATTGGTCTAGAAATATCTGATCGACAGCAGTCTCAACAAACCCACGTCACCTTTATAGAAAACAGTGGGCCTAGAGTTTTTGATACTTACATTCTTATTTTCATACATAATACTTGTGTTATTGATAAAACTATTATTCAGAAACCTAGAGTTCACTTAGGTTGTAGGCTGTATAATTGGTGTATAGTTTATTTTGCTAAAAGGTTTATATGAAGGAAATAAAACAGGCTGCCGTCCGTGAGAAGTATCACTTTGTGTACGACCATCAACCAAGCGACATAAATTATGGTTGGTACGAAATTCATCCATTATTTACTTTCCTTCATTGCCCGTATCTATTGCCTTCAATTCCACTGGTAGATAAGATCTCTGTATATTATAAAGATGATGGTACTTAGTGAGTTGCCAGGATCTGTTCTTAGATTCTGAGACCCTATATACGGGGTTTAATGTAATTCGACGTATTCCTGTTGAGGCATGACGGAGGAGCTAAAATGCAACACATTTTGCTAAATATGTGTTAATATACAGGGTGTCCCAAGGCGATTAAGACAAGCTATGTATCGGATTTGGACAGTAGTAGCGAATTATAATTTTGGGGGTTTAAATTAGAGCAAATATAGTATCTTTTCTTATTACTGTGTCACCCAATGAGGTATTTGAGTCTAAAGTTATTTCTTCAAGAGCTACAGGTACTTAAAGGATGGTACCACTACCATTAATTAAACATGTACCGCTACAGTTAAATTATTTGGAAGTGTTTCATAATGGTAGTGGTACAGTCCTTTAAGTACCTGTAGCTCTTGAATGAATCACTTCAGACCCCAAGTGTGCTAAATTGTTGGAATTTTTTAATCGGGAGAAACACAAAAAGTCACAAATATACAGGGTGTCTCATTGAAATTTTTGAAGCGGACGTCACGTGACGAAAACCAAATACCTCATTGGGTCACACAATAATAAGAAAATATACTATATTTGCTCTAATTTAAACCCCCAAAATTATAATTCGCTACTACTGCCCAGTTCCAATATATTGCTTGTCTTAATCGTCGTGGGACACCCTGTAAGTATAGACAAAAATCATTAAGTTTCAAAATTTTATTGTATTTATAATAGGTTATCCATTGACCTGTGAAAGAAAGACCAGCAGCATAACACAGTTTTTTTTCGTCGGGTGGGCGACGATTTGGTTGCAAGGGGATCTCAGATTATAGCTTCATGGGAAAATAGGAAAATAACCTGTTATCACCGTAATGTGTAGGAAGTACTGAGTGCAGTAAAAGTATTTTCCAACGAGTCTGCTGAAAGGTAGAATTAAAAGACAACTCGTTATGTTCCATGCAAATGAACTTAGCCGTGCGAATGTATTCCTGAAAGTTGCAGACAAAGTAGCGTCATCCCTTCTCAGAGCTACGCTCGGGCTTAATGCACGTTTCAAGTAGCATATTATATTTAAGAACTATCATGACTTACCACTCACCATATCTCGGCTCATATTTATGTATTAAAGCCTTTGTGCAATTGTTGTGCGCCAACTTTCCTAATAACATGCACGCTTCGAAGAGAAATTCGTCACAAAGTTTATTAACCCTACAGCAGCAGTTTCGGTGGTAAAAGAGATAATAGTGGCTGTTTGCTGGGATTCTTACACGAAGATATAATAACTTCGCTTTTTTTTTGGAATTTTTGCCAAATAACAATTCTGATTATTGTATAAAACGTTTTATGTATCTATATTTCAAGCAAATTCACTTTTTCGTAGCATTCCTCTTAAGGGTCTCGGGTATAGCGCGCGAAATTGAGAATCCAAGAAAAGACGTATTCCCATGTTAGCAAGGAGGCAAGGCCGCCTGTTCCCTTTCTCCAGTGTATGTCTCAGATGAGGGGAGATAAGTCCAAAAATCCAAAGGAAGGTCCAAATGTCACCATAAAAATGAATTTCGTATTTCCAAGCTCCTGATGTTACCTTCAAATCTATAGTAATGATTCAAAAAGCAAATTGAAGAAGAAAGCTTGCAGTTTGTCACCTATTTGGTCTGTTTTGATATCGTGTTTGGTTGTTAAATTACAGACATTTGAATATTGTATATGATTTTGCATTGCGAGTTTTTTTGCATACTAAGAAGCTTTTTTGAGAAAATCACAAATAGTTGTCATTCACTAAGGTCTTAGCTAACAGATTCTGAAATACTGTGTATGTAGTTTGAAAAACAAGCGAGTTCTGTTCGAAATGGGAACCCCGTGTTTTAGCGTGACAAATACATATGTATAACTGTGTATACCTAGACCCCTTAATGAGCCAGGCAACATTTCTTAATTCATTTCTTACCTTAGATTCCAAAGCTTTCCTATTACACTTTGTTATGTGTAATTTCGTATTTGTTACGCCGTATTTGCGGAATTGCCGAATACAGGTAATTGGCTAAATTTTGTCGACTTCATGGAAAATTGATTACATGAAATGAGCAATTTTTGTGAATCTTGCTCCATATTCTACGGAATGAGCAAACTAGCTATCACTAACTAGTGGGTAACAAATGCCAGACTATATTTTTTGGTTGGAAACTCAGTAATAATAAAATACATATTTCTAACCCTTATATCATTCCTACAAAGTTTAATAATTAATTTTCACTCTTTGTATGATCAAATTTGCAGTCTCTGTTGACGTTAGGTTTCTGGCTATTTATGACTATTATAATTTTCATTACTTTGTTTTCTCGCTTTTGTGTATACAATGGCTCTTATTCACCCCATACTACTCACGCACAATTTTTTATGCACTTTTGATGAACTAGAATAACGGAATGACATTTTGACTAAAACAACGCACAATATTAACAAGTTACATCATATTCAGTTTGCCGCATCCAGGTAAAAGGCAACAACTTACATGTCTAATACATTAATCGACAAGGCATTGCACATTTCCACGGAATAAGCAGCGACGTTGCGGAATTCACGTGTTAGGCAATATTTTGACTAATACATGTATTCACCAATTCCTCCGATTCAACATAACATACGTATACCCTGTATGCCCTGTATGCTTCACAGGTGATAGACCTCATTGAGATAGGAACATGAAGCCTTAAAATGCTTAATTTTTTAGAACAGGGTGTCAAAGTTTTACTTTTATTTTCTTTTTTTTTTCAATTATTCCGCAATGTTCAAAAAATGTGAGGTCATCACCCGTCAAACGTTGTCGGTCGAATATCCGGACACCCTGTATATGGTATACAACAACCAAACACCTTCACCATAATTATTATAGCATTTTAGGCCAGCACATTCACCAAAACTTCAAATGTACATAGCACCACCTATCTATATGTACACTCCCGCCAAAATATCAAATACTTCTTGAGGCAAAATCTTATATAACACGAAATTATAGGAAGCATTGCGAATTTTTTAGCAGACGCTGGTAATACAGGGTGGGGCATAAAAACCAAGTGTTTTTGATTTGAGTAGCACTCATATATTAGAAAAGGGAGGAGCGCGCGGTTTATTACATCCATTCCTTGACTCAAACCATTTCACTTTCTTACTTGCCACTTATCATCATGGAGCGGTAGACGCTAGAACAACGCGTGGCATATGGCGTGGCATCATTGGCCCATATTTTTTTGGAGAAAATGAGGTCACCGCTACAGTAACATCTGAACGTTACATTCATATGGTGAATACCTTTTTCATACCTGATTTGCAAAGAAGAGGTGTGGATATCAAAGATTTGCGGTTCCAGCAAGATGGGGCCACGGCACACACCGCCAGAGCATCCATGGCTCTTCGTCGCCACCTGTTCCCAAATCGTTCAATTTCGAGGTTTGGTGGCATTTCATGACCTCCTCGGTTTCCCGACTTATCAATTTGTGATTTTTTTCTATAGGGGTAACTCAAGTCACGTGTTTAAAGAGCCAAGCCCCGTACGTTAAATGCAGAGAAGGAAGCGATTCGCCATGTAATCTCTTAAAAATCAACAGAGACATGTTGGAAACAGTGGAGTGCAATTTTCGTGAACGGCTGCATCATATGCCAGATGTAATTTTTGCACTTAGATATTCCAAAATGGTTTATCATAAGCTATGCTCTACTTCCAATAATTTTTTTTAGAGTAAAAACTGATAATTTTATGATTATTTCAAAAACACTTGATTAATATGCCCCACCCTGTAGATAAAAAAACTCCATAGTTAATGCAAACATGTTATATGGTAAAAAAGGTTAGGACTGTTCAAACAAGTATTTGGAAAAGCATCAAAATTGTAAGTATAAAAACTAGAAAGAAATTATTCATCAAAAATCTACATCATGGAGCTTACTGTTATATGGAGAGGATACGCATCCATCAACGTTAGAGCGTCGTGAATAAAGCTCCGCAAAAATTACGAAGAGGCGTGGAACGGAGTGTTCGAATTAGCAAGGGTAGGTGTTAAGTACTGCCTAGATACCAACACTGATCTTTTGGAAATAATTAAATACACGCAAGAATAACTGGTCGCTATGAAACGTCATCGCTAATGCCAACGGTTTACAGTATTTATTTTAGTGACAGGAACAGACAGAAATTGTCAATAATTTGTAAAAAATGATGTATTTGAATCGTTCGCGTACGGCTCGTGTGAAACTTCAACTGCGTGAGTTATTACCGTCATTACCGCTCGTTGAACAATATACTATAGTGTGTTTGTGGTGTTGTGTATTGTGTGTTGAGTGTTTAGTTTTGAGGATGAATGGGGCCAATGATTTGAAGGTAAATTGGCGTGAAATAGTTAACATAAAAGTCGTATAATTACTCCATAATTAGGGTTAGACGTTTTGGGACTTCCTGATCATTTACAATTTTTTTCGGAGGCGGTAATAGGGGCGGTGAGGGATGAGGAACCCCCATAAAATACTTTCTATAACCCTAAAAAAATAACGTTGGCAATATTCTTCACTTTATAGCTATATCTGAATATAGCCTTTTAAGGCACACTTGTGTATTTCAATATTTTCCCTATACCATTTTCTGTTTTGAACATTTTAGTTTTTTTTTGGGTGTTGTATCATATCTATACATCAAGAAAATGTGTGCTTCCATTTTTGTCGGTCTACCAGTCTGTCTGCCTATCTGTATGTCGCCATTTTGGTCACCGAGTCATCTCAGTAACCGCTGCACTAATTTTAATAAAATTTGGGATGCGACATGCTGTGTGCTAATGCCGCTATATTTATACTTGAGAGCCTGTGCATAGGCAGGAGAGTAACTAGCAAAAGACGAAACATTAACAGTCTCATTCAGACTTTTTAGGCTGATTAGGGGTTGCTGTTTCCGTTTTTTTTTTGAGGCACGTGAAGTTGCAATGGTTTGGAGCGGATGGAGGAACTCCAAAATGTTTTGTTTCCATAAAAAAGTTTCCATCGCTTGAATAAGATTGACTTTGCATATATCCTGTATTTTTCAAATCTATCCGAATATTGCCTTTGAAAGGCATAGCGGTGAAGCTTTTTTCTACATACACATCACAATCGTACTATTTGTAATTTGGAAACTAAAAATTTGACTGTAATGAAATTTTGATACTTACCATGTTACTGTTGTGGCACAGAAGGAAAAAAAATGTATTGTTTTTGAGAATAGATGCTATAACGGCGGAGTAATTAGCATAAAATAAAGGCATTTTAGGAGTTTCTGGACATATTCGTTTTCTCCTTGAGAAGAATAAAGTGAGGTGTTAAGAAGAATGACGGCTCTATGTATACGCGACTTTTCACTCATCTAGAAATATTACATCCCGGTAATAGTCAGAACAGTTTGAACATACGTTTATTGTCTTCCGTGATAGTTGATGGATTTTTTTATACATCTTTGATAATGATATTTTAATACATGGTACTACATTGTTGATAACACTATTATCAAGAAACTACTGAGTCATTTAGGTTGTGGGCTATTTTAGAATGAAATTACAAATATTACAAAGCAATCTGTAACAGACATAAATCCTGATTCCAGTGCCTAGTCAGCTTGCCAGGTATTTGTTTTTAGGATACCAGTTAAATGTTATACAAAAAAGCTATTTTTTAATGAAATTTAGGATGCATTATGATCGTTCCAAATATGTATTTTTCAGTAGCTTATGCTCAGTGACTGCTACAGATGCAGTGATTTTGATGAAATTTGGGATGTGGGACCATAGTTTATAGTGATTCTACATTTTTTGAAGATCAGTGCATTATAGGCTGTCTAATTAGCAAAACAAAAATTCTCAAAACCACCTCAAATTTAGTTTAATTTAATTTATATTTGGAGTGAAAGTGTTTGTTGTTGCTTGTTTTTGTAGGTACTGAGTCAAGCCTCTTGACGTTATATTTTATAAAATTATTATTTATTTGAAAAAAGGAATGTCTTATTACCCAAATTTACCACATTGCAATATGCATTATGAGTTTATCGGGGTAATTTTTGTATAAGGCAACTTTTATAAATAAGGAAAGCTTATCAAACAAGATAGGCTAAATATTTATTTTTGACTGCATATGTGGTAGGTACTGTAATTTTATTTTATTCCAGGTTTTCGGCATGGATTGATGTCGGTTTAGTTGAATGTTCTGCTGAAATTATGTTGATGATGTATAAATTTCCACCATGAGAAATATTATTTTATATGTGTGATTTGCTACTTAATAACACATTTTCTGTATTATTATATAGCTCCATTTTACGGGGTAGTAGTAATATATCAAGCCGAACATTGTAACTCGATACATGAGAATGTGCGTACTAAGTCAGTCATTTAGGTTCCATTTTTTCTTAGTTATGTGACCTATAATTTAGCTATGCATTTTTGCCGTCAAGATTTGAGTGCCCCAAAAATGTAAAAATAACGTTTCCCTTAAAAATACCTCTTCCCATACTGTGTAGATTATATCGAAACAGAAAAAGTCACGGATGATTATTGGTGTGATTTAATTTCAGGATCTGGAAGGCGATACGCCATTGCACGATGCAATAACGAAGAAACGTGACGACATGCTGACTCTTCTGTTGGACCATAACGCGGACAGTACGCTGACGAACAACAACGGCTTCAATGCGCTGCATCATGCCGCTCTTCGTGGAAATCCAAGGTAAGGCACTTCCTGTCCTCTTCTTCTAGGTAGAATTTACATTACCATAATTAATTTGAAACTATACTTCGAAACACAGAAGTTAAATAGTGAACTACGAAAGACCTCGAAATTGTATGCAACCTAGATAGCACATTTTGCAAAGCTTTTTTGGTACAAAAAAGTATTTCCGATGAATGATCACCACTTTTATTTAAAAAACTTAAGACAATTGTTTCGACACAGTGTCTTTATCAAACAATGATTTGAAACTTAAAGTACTACACTATTTATACAAGATATACACATTAATGGGGTAACTATTATGGCTAACTGTTTGTTCTCCGAAAACCATCGGACAGATTTAGTAATGGCGAATTACTTAAATCTGTTTGGTCATTAAGGAGGTTACCTATATTCGTTGAAATGATGGTTTCCGGAGATCAAATGATTGGTGTAATTAGAATTATAGAGTTCGTTTATAAATGAATTTTTATGTTCATTAATGCGTTTTTTGAATGCTCTTCCACTTTGTCCAATATAAAATTTAGGGCAATCCACACATTCTAATTTGTAGACACCAGACTTTTCGTTTTTAGTTGATTTCATTTTATTTGTTCAAAAGTTTAAAATCATTGTTTGATAAAGACACTGTATGTCGAAACGATCGTCACAAGTTTTTTAAATAAAAGTGGTGATCATTCATCGGAAATACTTTTTTGTATTAGTATGGATCTCCATCAAGTAACGGCCAACTCCATCGACTAAAGTTTTTTGAGTTTCAAATCGTTATAAAAAAACTGCCCTTCGTTGAATGATACTGACATTATCTTAATAAATACAAAAATACGGTGTAACCAGGGGCAGCTTCTCCTCGAGATGCAATGCCCCGCGCCCCTCCTCAGCGAAAGACAAAAAAAAAAGATTTTTAGTAGGTCTATGTCCAGTGCAAGTACCTATTTCTAGCAAACTAAACGTTTTTGTCTCCAATGCAGCCGGCTACCTGATCTGTTTGCAGCAAAATTTGCACCTGGCCGCAAAATTTTAGGGCCGAAAATTGACTTGTTGTCAATCGACTGTAGAGAAAGAAAGAAAACGAATGAATTGGTAGGGGTTCGGTCACAGATTCTCGTGAGTCGTCGGCCCAGTAATCCGGTGTTAACACCTATGGAATAACCTTGCCCAGTAATTTTTTATACCCATGCAAATCGTAAAATATCAATGTAATGCCGGCTACACACGATCCTACAGGACTGTCACTTCGAACTGGACAGTCCGCCTGATAGACTGACCACCCTACACACGTTCAGGCGAATCTGAAATATATCGGTCCTCATTGAATCCTTCACTTTTTTTACTTCCTGTCGAAAGCTACTCTTCAAATTATTAATTTTTTTGAGAGCAGTCGACTTCGTACAAGAAGGATCAACTTCCTTCCATTTTTCTATCAATTTCAGATACGCCACGGTTGTGACAAGCCTTCGATTTTACTTGCCATAGACATTATGTCTCATTGTGATAAGTGTCTCTCACTGAAAACCAAAATTGCCAACACCACCCGGCATAATACATATGACTGTTGTGGTATAATTTTTAATACCTGAAGATGGCGCCTAATAGAAGCGTCGAAACGTCGTAAATTTTATATTTTGGAAATATAATAAGTGACCGTATCCAAAGATTGTTTTACTAAATATTTGGTACCGACAGTCAGGATTCAAAAAGTAAAAAATTCATTATTTTGTTCTCAAGCTTCTATACTCGATTGAAAATTTATTTATTCTATCTTTCAAGACTTTCCCAGTTTCCCTATATGATCAAAAATACCACATTTTTTATGGTCAGCCTCCCGCAAAGGCTGAAAGCCTATGGCGCTGTAGAAGCGCTGCGAGAGGATAAGTGTCGGTGCATGTTAGATTTGAAACGCTGCAGGTTGTAGCCGTCAGGAAACAAATTCCCCGGCAGCTCATTCCACAGCGTCGAAGCTCTCCAAAAGAAGGAATGCTGGAGGAGACTGGTTCGGGGAGTAGGGACCTCGACCTGGTAAGGATGATCTCACAGACGCTCTCTAGTGTTCCTCGTTTGAACGGCCTTTGGTGTTATTATCTGGGTGAGCTCACTGGAACATCTTCCGTCCTTTGCTAGGTTAGGCGTATCGATTAATCTAATTGCTTTTTCTTCTGGATAGTATCCAGAAGTTTTAGAGAGTGCTTTGGAGCGCATCGCCACATATGGAAGCAATACTCCAGCGATGGTCGGATCTGAGCCTCGTAGAGCAGCAGTAGTTGCTTTGGTGTATACAGCTTCCTATAGAGGAAGAAAACTTCAAGCTTCTGGGATGTCGTTTTAGCAATACTGACGACGTGGTCGTGCCAGGACATGTTATTGTTGACGTTGATTCCCAAAAGCTTGATAAGCGGCTAGCCGTACCAAGTGTACTTTGGTTGCGCCTTATATTTTTAATCTTGAAAATGAAAATGTAACGTAAATTATATTATTTTATTATGTGCCTATGTATTATACACCGTGGTCATTTGAGTGTGCAACATATGGGCAACTTTTTTATTATCGATATCTCAGAACATTTTATTCGTCATAAAAGATGGTGCATAAAGAAAAACTATCTGTGAATTGATCAAATCTGCCATTGTGTATACAGGGAATGTAAAGATTCGGAACATCTGACAGGTTTTTTCCTATTTATTTCGGATTTTTTGCATCTTCAATGACAATTTTCGCGGTAACCACAGCTGATACGCAAAAACTTTATATTGCTTTTCTGCTCACAGTTTTAGGATCTATAGTTTGGTTATCTCAAAAATTCAATTTTGAAGGTTAGTTTCATCAGATTTTCCGAATTTTTACATATCTTGTATACACAATGGTATGGCAGATTTGATCAACTCACTGCTAGTTTTTCTCTATGCAGTATCTTTTATCATGAATAGAATTTTCTGAGATATCGATGATAAAAAAGTTTCCCGTATGTTGATCACCCCATCTTTTATTTCTTTATAGTTGTAAAATTGATTAATTTAATATACTTAGGGTTTCGAAAAGGAGTCTTAAAATTATAAATGATCAAACTGAAAAATAATAAACAATTCATTTATATTGAAATTCATTTAGTTTTATTCTGGTGGATATTAAAGGTTTAGCGCGATCCTATTTTGCTTTTTTGGCGTCTGGTTTGGCAAGTATTTTAAATCTTTTGATGGCTTTTTTTTTGTTTTGTACAGACGTCTCTGTTGTGAACTTACGAGGGTGAAATTTTTTCACATGCAGCCTTACATTGCAATGCTTTGAAAATAATGCAATGCATATAGTACATCTTAAAGCCATTTTACTTCCCACACCGATAGGTGAGGGGAGTGTTGTAGTCGCGAAAATTTTCGATTTTGAGATAACATGCTTTTTGGGCGTTTTGTGATGTCTACATAACGAAAAGTCACTCATTTCCGTCGATCTGTCTGTCTGTCGGTCTGTCTGTTTGTGCGCGTTTTTCTAGCCTCGTAATCTCAGTAACCGCTGCATGGATTTTTATGAAATTTGGGCAGCAATATGCTGTGAGGTCCTAGTAGGTAATGCTGCTACAATTTTGAAAATCGGTACATTGGCGGCGGAGCAATTAGCAAAAAACGAAAAATTTCAAATATTCCCCAAACTTCGTTTTTAGGCGTTTTAGGTGTTCCTGATCATTTTCTACTTTTTTGTGGTAGGGTGAAAATAGGCGTGGCTGGGGGTTGGGGGGTTGTAAAATTGAAAAATTTGTTGTATTCATAATAGACTGCCTACTGACCTGTGAAGGAAGACCTAGCGACATAAATAACTTTTAGGTCTATCTGAACATTGCCTTATGCATATTACCGAAAACAAAGAACTTAGAATTTTTCCGATGTATGACATACGAGTATTGCTTTAGATCGTTCTGTATTTTATAATGTGGAAACTACTGAATTGGTGTTACTGAAATTTCGGCACAGTATTACTACTTTGGCAAGGATGGAAAAAGCGTATGATTTTTAGAAATCGTTTCAGTGGCGGCGCAGCAATATTAAAAAAACTAAAAATATGAAAACAGCTCAAACTTCGTTTTTGGACATTTTAGGGGTTCCTGATCATTTTATACTTTTTTTTTGGGTGGGGGTGAATTTAGGGTGGCTGGGGAGTGGGGGGTTGTAAAACTGGAAAATTTGTTGTATTCGTAATGGGCTGTCCATTGATATGCGAATGAAAAACCTAGCGGCATGATACACTTTTTAGGTCCATCCGAACGTTGCATGCTTATTATAGAACCCACGGGACTTAGAATTTGTGATGTATACATACAAGTATTGTTTTAGATCGTTCTAGATTTCGTAACGTGAAAATTGTTCAATTGATTGTTAGTGCATATTTCCTGAAGAGGGAGACGCAAGAAACTATTTACGAGGGTTGTTTTGTTGGATGTTTTTTTTTGCGGGCGGGTGGGCGATGATTTAGTTGCAAGGGGATTTCAGACTATAGCTTCATGAAATGGGAAATAATAAAATGATATCATCGTTATGTGTGGGAAGAACTGAGCCAATCAACTTGACTCCGTTTTTTTAATTAATTCACAGTAAATAATAGACGTTAGTTCAATTCCAATATTATTAAAATCCTGAGACTCGAAAAATATCAGCGATACATAAACTGCGAAAGTGGCGAAAATCCCAAAACAAAGCGGGCCTTTTAGTTTTTGGTTATGTTCCATGTCAACGTCAACTGTCAAAGTCAGGGAGCCAAAGTACACTTGGTACGACTAGCTGCTTGTAAAACCTTGACGGAAGGTGACTCGACTATAGAGACTTCCTTGTAAATGTTCTTGGTTTAAGATTATTACAGCGTTGCGCATATAAGATGTCGTATACTTGATTGAAAGTATATATTTTCCGCCCAAGAATTTATTTTTATGTGTGTATGTGCCACACCATGAGCGCATAGTTAGAAATGGGCCCCTGCTGCGAGGCAAGAGAGGAGTGACAATAGATTTCTGAGAGGAGTTCGGCGGCAGATTTCCGTGGCGTCGTCGGCGTCGCGACGGTGGATTCGAAGCCGAGCGGAAAAACGGAAGCGGCTGCCGTCGGCACCAATTTCCGGAGAACGGCAAAAAGCAACACGTCGCCTCGGCTCTGTTGCACTTGACAGTATGCTCACGAACAACTAAAAAAAAAGAAATGTGTGAGGTAGTTTTACTCGGTACTTCCTAAACATTTTCAAGATATACAGGGTGTTTATTTGAAAATATCCCACAATGATGGATTTATAGAAAACCACTGATTGCGGAGGAAAAATCAACAAATAATTTCAAAACCGCAAATGTATCAAAGCTGCCTGATCATTGGCTAGTTTTTTGATGAGGGTGGTTTTGGGATACAGGAACTACAATGTTTTTATTAGCACCGATAATATATAGGAAGTATTGAGTCAAGGCACTTGACGCCTTTTACTTCCCACACCGATAGGTGAGCGGAGTATTGTGGAGGCGAAACGAACATCCACGTCACTCATTTCCGTCGGTCTGTCTGTCTGTCTGTCTGTCTGTCTGTCTGTCTGTCTGTCTGTAATAGGTTTTAGGTTCCTGATCATTTTCTACTTTTGTTGCGTGGGGGTGAAATTTAGGGTGGTTGGGGGTAGGGGTTGTAAAAGTGAAAAATTTGTTGTAATCATAATAGACTGCGATAGCGATAGCGACATAAATAACTTTTTTAGGTCCATCCGAACATTGCCTTGCCTATTACAGAAACCAACGGAAACTATTGAATTGTTTTTGATGAAATCTTGACACAGTATTACTACCGGGGCGAGGATGAAAAACGCGTATGGTTTTAATAAATCGTGTCAGTGGCGGCGCAGGAATAATAAAAAAAAAACTAAAAATATAAAAATAGCTCAAACTTCGTTTTTAAATGTTTTAGAAGTTCCTGATCATTTTCTACTTTTTTTGGGTGGGGGTGAAATTGGGGTGGTTGGGGAGTGCGGGTTGAAAAACTGAAAATTTTGTTGTACTCGATATAGCCTGTCCACCGACCTGTATTAAGGATGACCTAGCGACATATTAAACAACCTTTTTAGGTCCATCCGAACACTGCATTGCCCATTACCGAAACTATGGGACTTAAAATGTTCTGTGGACATACGAGTATTTATTGCTTTTGATCGTTCTGTATTTTTTTAACGTGGAAACTATCAAATTGATTCTAATAAAATTTTGACACAGTATCACTATCGTGGTGAGGATTAGAAACGCGTATGTTTCGTGTCAGTGGCAGCGCAGCAATATTCAAAAAACTAAAAATACGAAAACAGCTCAAACTCTATTTTTATTAGTGAAATTGGGGTGGTTGGGAGTGGGGCGTTGAAAAGTGAAAAATGTGTTGTATGCATAATAGGCTGTCCAATAACCTGTGAAGGAAAGACCTGGCGGCATAACACAATTTTGGGGAGGGGGAGTTGGCTGCTATAGGAAAATAATAAACTGGTATCACGTAATTAGAGATGTGTAGAACGGTTCTGATCCGGTCCATTGATCCGGATCTTTAAGGTGATCTAACTGAACCGAATCCTAAATTTAAACTCAACGGGCCAACGAGTCATTCGGGTCACAAATCCGGTGGCTTGATCATTCAGAATCACAAAGCAGGATGGTGTCTGCCACGGCGATATATGTCGGTCAGTCGATCTGACGATTGGGATGTTCAGTTTTCGGTTCAGTGTTCTGCTGAAGCTAAATGATAGCCATAATGCTTAATGTTCTGGGATCTGAATTTAAATGAATATTTTCCGTGTATGATGAGTTGTGGCTGTTTATAGTAGAGACAAAAAATTACTTTTATGTGCCATGAGTGTATTAACAAATACGAGAAACTCAAACAAAACTGAATAATTACTTATTAAACGATATCAAATCGAAATTTATAAAGAATAGTTTTAATACATTTCATCTTCTAGGTACATATTTATAAAAAAATAAATATCATCTGATATAAAACTAAAACAAATTCATAAATTATACATGAAGTGTACGTACTGTACTGGCTCATTTCTGTCTGCACCGAGTACCCAGATTGGGTGGTTCCCTCGTGCTTCGGTCAAGAATGATTGCATTCGCTAGTCGGGTAGTCGGGATCCGACTGACCCGTGAACCGGACCACTGTTCCGGATCTTTGACGTGTTCTAGATCCGGTGATCCGCATCTTAAAAATGACCTGATATGCCCGTCTCTAACCGTAATGTGTGGGAAGTACTGAGTCAATCAACTTGACTTCATTTTTTTCGATCAACCTCAGACCTGCAGGTTCTTTATTAGACTGCCTTGTAATACCAGATTGTTGATGCCTTGCCCTTCCTTGGTCATGTTAGGGAAAGCATCGCTAATATGACATGTTTATTCACTGAGTTGGGATAGTTATGAGAAATGAGGACTTTCATATGGTCCAACAGGGTTTAAGTGGCAGATGCCCTTACATCCCCTCAATGGAAGGGTCCCTGATGGTCGCTCACATCATTGATCTCAGACTTGAGAACTTTTTATTCGGCTGCTCCGTAATTCAAGATGGTTAATAGTTTCACGTCGGTAAAGGCTGAAATATCTAGCTTCATCCATCCTGGTAGCTGTAAACAAACGGATGTTTATGAAGGCAATCAGCGAGAAGCGTTCAATTTGTCGGAATGTAATCCTACCCTTCCCCAGAGCTAATCCTTACAGAGTACCGGCTCTCCAGCGCCCGAACTAGACGAATTTTCAGCGATTCGCTCATTATCCTGTTAAATGGCACTCGACATGGAAAGTATTAAGGTATTAGGGAACACTGATGGCGAGCTTCGTTCGGTGACGTACTGCGAGCGAATCCCAACCGAGCACTCCCTCTGCTACTAACTGGATTATGGTTTAGGAACTTACCAAAACTCTCACTGACCAGGATAACTGACCGCCGGTATCACTGGAAGAGTTCGGAAAAATGTTACATTTATTAATGGACAAAAGTATATGTATTTCGCAATAATAAAAAAAATATTCTCGTAAAACAAGAAAATGCCCACTAACCTCGAAGGAGAGTCCACAGCAAGGCGCTCTTCCACCCTTGCTTGTAATAATATCTATTCTATTTCATCTATCAACTTACTACTACTACTAATTACTAGTTCAAATGGAAATAACTCCATAACTGTTACATTTAGCTATAGGGAATGCTTCATGAAAGTGGAAGTATTCTGTAAGAGCTTTCTGGCAATGCTATAAAATCTAGGATGTTTCATTAAAATAACAAAGAAAACCATGGTCGTCAGTTTTGGTTCACCCTGTATGCAAAATCAAGGATACTAGAAAATTGATAATTTTAGAGAAAGCTAGACAACCACGAAATTATTCTAGCATTGAGAATCAAGCTTCTAGTTATTAAAATTTTAAGATACAGGATGATGGGTGCAACATGATAAAAACCTATATTTACGGAATAGGGAGAAAGGCGCAATGTAAATTCGAGATAATATATAGGATGTTTCATTTGGAAAAACACAACTTTGGTATGCCGTGACTGTATCAATAACCTTGTATATTATAAATTAATTGTAAAATGTAGATAGACCCTTATAGCTTTACCTAACTTTTATATGAAAGTTTTTCTTCTCATATAAATAGCTGGGAAGTTTTCCAATCAGAATTTGTGATACAAACAGCAATAAAAGTTCGCGGACATTTTTCAAACAAAGCCATCTTAAATCCTTTAATTTATTAGTTACGCTACCATGCTTTCGTATTCCAACTAGAGAACGAACACATTAATTATATCATCTGGATATGCATTTCTGTATCCGCATCTATTACAGGTCAAGTAAACTGTAACACCGTAAGAAAACTGTGACAAAACGGAATTCTTTCATTCTTTCTTTTTTGTGTTCAAATTTACATATTTCCTATGGGGGCCTAAGCACTAGATAACCTCTTTTTATGCAGAACGCGACGTGGTTACGACACCTAGGCCTGTAGTTAAAGGTAAATCCCAAATCTTTGATACAATCTGAAATGAGATGCTTACCTTATTAGTTTTTAACTTCAACATTTCTGCTTACCTTGTAACAATTCGAAAAGGCATCTGTGACTAGGTAAGATCTGATTTGAGTGTAATGCGAGCATTCGCCGATTATAATCATGAATAAATCCAATTTGCATCCTAAAGTCATAACAGGCCATGTTTTGTTTGATAAATTTTCATTCTAATCGAGTGATGGAGTTTATTTTTCCTACGTTTATCAGTAGATATAACTTCAAATCTACAGCTAGGATGCCCCCACTCTTACCTGATAGTGTTTTAAAGCTATGACAGTGGTTTTCTTCATTTAAAACAATGACGGATTAATCATTCCGCCACTTGGTGTAGAATTAAATACGTATACAAGCCATACAAGAGACACATTTATATTAATACATATTCTAGGTCAATTGATGAATAGTTTATTGACTATTCTCTTATTAATTCATATTTACAGACACAATTCTATAGATCAGGTACGTACAACATCTAGAAATGTAATGTATTTCTGTACTGTGTAAAAACAATTCATAGACTGAAATGAAGTGTAATCGAAATAATTAATTGTAGGTATATGTTGAGATCCAATTTATTGACTTGGCTCATTCAAAGTTGAGCAACATTATCAGAACATATAAAACATATGCGTTGCATTGAATGTGTGTCTCTCCATAACCCGCCAAGGGTTGTATTCCTACATGGTTAAAGTGCTTTCTGCACCTATCTCCCTAAGGATCATTAATTAAGGTTGCATTGCAAATACTTTATTGTTCGAAGGTGGGTTGACCGTAGGATTCTGTAGGGCATGTTTATGATATAAGTTAAAGTAAAGGGTAGACAGTTTTCAGCAAGATAATGTCAACACAAAGTTGTAAAGATTTTGAATAATAGGCTATCCCAAAGGTAACCTACATACGAGAATGAACTATTTAAAACAATTCTCAGCAGCTTAAAAGGTTGGTATTTAAGTGCTCGTTTATTTAAATTTAATTTGATTTTTAAGTCTCACTCCAGTTTCGTTTAAGATTATTTGCATTTAAATCTTTTTTCGCTTCTGCTAAGCTATTGACATCAATCATATTTGCTCTAGATAGAACTCCTACGTCTTGGCTATACACTTGGTTTCCTTTTTAACTGTTTTTCTAACGAAAATGTTACGCCGCAAAAAAATTTTATTTATCTTATGCTTATGACTACGAAAACAATAGGTTTGTGTATACAATCTAAGATACTACAAGATTAACATAAGGAGCTAATTTGTGCTGGAAAAACTATAGGGTGCTATTTGAAAAAAAAATGGGTGAGTTATAAGGGCTGAAGTACAAAAATAATGTTTAGTAAGCATGGTGTGATAGACCCTATAGTACTTTCAAAAGTTCCAGTCAGTTTTCATTTGTTTTTTTTGTTACGAGAATAACACGCGTCAAGGAAATTCAGGTACACCCTGTATAGAAGATATTTATCTGAAATTGCCAATGGAAGATCATTTACATAGATTAATAATAAAAGTGGTCCCAGCAACCACCCTTGTGGTACGCTACGGGTTACTGGCAAAAATTATGTTTATTGATCATTGCAACATAGGTATTCTTTACTGTCTGTCAAGTACAATTACTATAACTTCAACTTGTTGCCTGAGCTACCTCCTCTCAGTGTAGCTGGCTTATTTTTCAGACAGTTTTGTAGACTTCGGTGAACATTTTCTTTATTAATAGAGCCACGGCTGCCTCAGCCCTGTTTTAAGTGAAATCACCCTGTATAGTTACGAGAGCAAGATGTATGCGCGAATGCACTTGACGAAATGAGCGTTTCGATGTTCCTTGGAGCGATAACCTATTTCTAGAACTAATATTCGCCCGGAGGATGATATCGATATGCCGCCGCGCCGATGCGGGAACGGCCGCCATGGAAAATGGGAATGGGAACGGAGGAATTAATTCGGGAAGTAGACGCATAACGATCCCGAAAGATGGAAATCATTTGTAATTGTAATTTTACTTCGCGCACACGAGCCGAGCGGTACTGTACTCCTGCGAAGATCGAACAAACGGCTTTTTACTGATCTGTTCGTCATTTCCGTACAGAGTTTGTAGACCAGGGCAGAAGCCTTTCCAAACAATAAAAAGTGATAGTAAATAATAGTAGAATGAAACCCATTGTAAAAGGAGAATACAATAAAAATGAAAAAAAAATGTATGGCCGATGTGAGGTCGGGAAAGGTAAGGGGGTATATCTCGATTTTTGGCAAAACTACACGCCCTATGGAAATAAGCATAATAACCTCAAAATGTATGTAAAAAATTCAAAAAACCAAATTTTTGGTTTTTTTCTTTACCCAACATTCTTTTCTTTTCACGAAATTTGGTGAAAACTTACCTCTTGATGTCCTCAATACACTGCAATTTACTTGACTACTTAAAATATCTATTGAGTAACTAAAGTGTAAATTTTAATAAATACTTCAAAATTTCAGATAATGATTAAAAAAAAAATCGATTTCGATTTTATTCGATTTTTGCATTTAATGAGAACATTTACTATAGCAATATATATTTTTTACACCATCGAAAATAAGTGCTTTCGGAAACCAGAAAGCACACCAACTTTTTGAAAAAACTTAATATTTTGACGGTCGAATTTTCGATTGAGAATGAGGGTGTTTTACGATATTGAATTCAAACAAGGTGAACAAATAGATATTTCAAGTCAAGTAAATTGCAGTGTATTGAGGACATAAAAAGGTAAGTTTTCACCAAATTTCGTGAAAAGAAAAAAAAATAGGTTAAAGAAAAGAATAAAAAAACAAAAATTTGGTTTTTTAAATTTTTCACATAAAGTTTGAGGTCATGTGCGTTACAAAAGCTGCAGATCTTTTTATTACCTACAACATTGCCGTTTGACTTTTTTCCAGATGGCATGAAGTTTTGCCGAAAATCGAGGTATACAGTTTTTTTACCATTAAAAAGTGACCCCCTTACCCTTTCCTACCTCAGATCGGCCGTAAATTATTTTCTTTACATTTTTGTTGTATTCTCCTCCTTTTATAATGGGTTTCATCCTACTATAATTTTTTCCGCTTCAAAAATTATCTACCCTGGGGTATTGGTATTAGGTATCGTGGTATGTCCGGTTCAGCCTCTTGTAAGGTTCATAATATTATAATAGTTAATTTTACGGTATAGTTAATTTCTGTTATAAGGATCATAAAGGCGATTATTATGGTACAACTCGTGAATGTTATTGGGCGAGGCGTAGTCGAGTCCGATAACACGACGGCGACGTGTCAAAATTTTATCTGATGGCATTTATAATAATACATTTTGGAAAACTTGAAAGCTACATTTTTGGCATGTCACAATGGCAACTTTTTTTAAAGTCATAATTAAGTGTAGTTTGAAATATAAGTAGGTTAGTGAACTGTACTTTATCATTTCCTTGACAACTTCAGGTTGTAACAGCAATAGTCATTATTTATCTCTTGTCATACGCAATTGTCACATAGAACTGAATATAATTATAAGAACTGGTAGGTCGTGGACTCCTTTTTGCTAGAAAAATCACGGAGTTGTTATACGGTTTTTTCATTATAGTACTTAGTAATAGAGGATAGTTCAGAGGAGCAGGTTTCGTTAGAATGCCGTTAAAGTTAGATGCCACCAACTGCACGCCGGTGAGATAGAGACTGGAAGTGGCGTGTTAAGGTTAGGTCGCTGATTAGTCGAATTGCTCTTATCTGGACTGCATCAAGTATAGCCAATGTAGTAGGGGCAGGGGCTTCCCAAATATAAGAACAATTGACGATACGTGATCATGACAGATCATGTTTTCTGCAATGTTAACTCAAAAGGTTGAATTAATGACTTCTTGTCTTGTCTTGATTGTTCATTACAACTTTTTGTTTAAAAGCATACAGTACTGGGTATTGGAAGCATTGCATTTTTTCCATATTCTTAAGTGGTAATGGTCTCCATGTCCTCTGACAGCCTTCCACGTTCGAGTCGACAACAGGCATCGGTCTATTGCTTCTTATGCCGGTGTTCAAAGTACTGTCATATGCAAAACTGTGGGTTGGGCTTACAGTAATAGAGAGCAGATCATTAATGTGGAGCAGAAGCAATGTCAGAGTCAATACCGATCCCTGCGGGACCCAGTGTTGATGTTAGGGAAAAAGGAAGAGAAGCCGTCTACCAGGACTGAGATTTTGCGATCATAGAGGAAGTCTGCTAACCAACCGCACAATTTGATGGGAAGACTGTAGGATAGGAGCTTGTTTAGGAGAGTCGCATGTCACAGTTGATCGAATGCCTTGGAAATGTTGATAGCAACGACTTGAGCCTTGCCAAACGAATGGAACAGTTAGCTCCTCCACACATGTGTTACGTAAGCCAGGAGATCTCCAATTAATTGATCTTTGATTTCGGAATCCATGTCTGTCGTTGATTAAGTTATGAAACGCAAGGTATTTCATTACCTTTTGGTTGCCGCATTTTGCCATCACTTTGCTGGTCACAGAAAGCAGAGCTATAGGTCTGTAGTTAGCTGCCACCCGTATGCACCGTTTGGGGATTCTAATCCTAGTTCCGTAATCGCGTTTTGCTAATCTTTGAAATTGCATGCACCGACAAGAGATTAACTAATCCAGATTGGAGATACGACAAGGTTGTGTTCGCAAGATTATTTTGACAGTGACAGTGTCGAAATTGTCAGTTTGCGCCGTTTGCGGTGCATAGTAAACAAGTAATCTAATCCAGGTTTACGTAACTAATCGCGCAATTGACTTACGGTGCATACGGGTGACTCAGCTTTTGATACCTTTTCTGGCACCGGCGGGATACAAGCTAACTTCCAGTCCTTTGGGAGGATTGTAAAACATCTGTAAGAGGTGGGTTAGCATGGGAGCGGGCTCCGGTGCACACTTCTTCAAACAACAGCGAGGATCATGTCGGGTCCTGTCGCCTTATTGATGTCAAGTGACTGTAGCACCTTCTGAACTGTTTTGGTTTTGAACGTTATGGTAGACCATTTATGTGGAGTGACGTACGCGACACTGGAGTTATCACCTATCTTTACTTTTTCTGCTTCTTCTATTCCTATATAGCGGTCGTGTTCATGATTTTTCACTTATTTATACACTAAACATCACTATTTTCCCTTAAAGTAAAAAATGGCAGCTCTACGAGGATATGTTCCAAAAATGTATGAAAACTTTTCATAACGAAGATTTGGAAGAAACTTAGGCGCTCGGATATTCCGGAGATATCTTGTATTAGAGATGCAGATTTTTGTTCAATCGTAACCACATGCAAAATGATGCCCTGATCTTAGCTTCAGCAAACATACATCCCTTAGAAAGCGACAGCGAAAAAATGTATGAGCAACGTACTCCCTCGAACTTCGTGCGGTGTTTGTGATTGCCTTTCAGTTCCACATACAAAGGTATCCAATTTTCGCTATGCAAAATAATCCTCGGACAAGAACCTCTTGGCTCCAGCATGCACTCTGACCCCGGTGCTCGTCCGCATTCCAATTTGACGGCAATCTGTGCGGCTAGCGCCCGCATAAAAATGCGATTGCTCACAGAAGAGGAGTCGCGCCACTTTTGGCCGCCGGCAGGCTTGCCCTTGCCTCTTTCCCATTACATGCATGCCTGCCGTAATATTCGACACTCCACTGAGCATCGAAAATGCTAACCGGCGACCTCTTCTGCTGATGCTGCTGTATATGCTAATAACGCACGGTTGCACAGTTCAGAAACCAGGTCCAAAAGGACAACATAAACTTCGTTCGCTTCACGCGAACGAGAACTTCACAATGTACGACACCGCTCTAGCTATTGCCCATACACCCCACCTGAAGCCACATTTAAAAATCACGTACTAAATCAGTGGCAAAGCTTAGGGAACGACAGCTGTAAACTGTACTAAAGTCAACCGGACATCCGCACTACACATTTTCCAGGTATAAATCAGAAAGGATCATTTGTAGATCAGAATAGTCAAATGAAAATCAGAACGTATCGCATGCAAATCAGATCAGTCAAGTGAAAATCAGAACGCGTCATATGTAAATCAGAATAATCAAATGAAAATCAGAACATATCAAATGTAAATCAGAAATAGTCAACTGAAAATCAGAAAGGATCATATGAGTTTCAGACGGTATCAATTGTATATGGGAAACTATCAATTGTAATTCAGAAGGGGTCAAATGTAAATCAGAAGGAAAACTACATACATGTACTGAGTGATAATATATATGAGAACAACTTGAATAATTGATTTTGACATCATATATACCCTAACCTGAACCCATGTTTATCTGTTCACAAGAAGCATCAATATGTTCAACCACATTATAGTAAACAACCAGCACAATAACTCAAGTTGGCGGAAATTACACGCGCATCCCCACTTTTGGATGATTTTTTGTAGGGATGGCAACGGTACTTCGATACTTGTACTTCTGCACTAATATCGACTATTTTTATCTTAGATACTTTTTAAGCGATTTCAGGCTGGTATCGATACTTTTGTAGGTGTATCGGTATATAATTATTGAGGGGTGTAATCAATTGCACAAAATTCTTTGTACGAAACAAAGGCGCCTATGAGGCTAAAAAATATCGAGTTGGTACCGGTATCGATATTTTCATTTTCGCATCTCTACCCAAACTTCACAGCCGTAAAATCATCCATAAACCCTCCCAAGGTCAAATTTTGTGGGAACCATTTTTATATAGGAAATCCTCAGAGATACTGTGCTGGTTTTTTACTATGCTGTGTGTTCAACATGCAACTGTACCTAAAGCGTGAAACATCTGTTGATCGAGTATCCAACTTATGTCAACTACGGGCAGCTGTACCAGATACCATAGGAGTTACGAGAAGCACTAACCACGAACTATGAAAGTGTATCCAGGGGTCGACATAAGTCAGTTCGCGCTATATTTGGAATTTGGAACTGCTGGCTGATCTACGCAGGCAAATGGATAACAACCCAACGTTACCAACCATTTGGAATTTTATTCAAGATGGTGCCCCGCTGCACTGTGCACTCATTGTGCCTGAGTTTCTGGAGGCTCGGTACGGGGACTGGATTGGCAGACAAAGAGTAGTGGAGTGGCTAGCCAAATCGTGCAATCTTCCACCCTGTGATTTGTTTCTTTGGGGCCTACTAAAAGGTCGCATCTTTGCTAGAGGGCCACGCACCATTCTACAATTACGAACAATTATCGAGGAGGAATTTGAAAACCTCCGCAAACAGCCTTAACTGCTTCACAGGACATGCTTTACAGTTGCGAGCCGCTGCCATCTTTGTATTGACCAAGATGGCCACCAATTTGAGCTCCTATATTAACCTTTTGTCAGATACCTAAAATACAAAACCTTCCGGTTTTAACGTCACAAAAATAGACGTTCGTTAGTCGTTTGCCTTTTTAATTTCTTTTCATTCGAACAAATCTGGGAACTAACTTATGCCGACCCCTGTATATTTTCGAATTTAAAATATGTATTCGTCCACCGCTAATAACCCTTCGCGGTTGACGCGGTTTATTATTTTTCACTTTGACCATTTTCCTGAATTTTCAATTTAATGGCAGATGTATATCAAGCTTTTGTCAGAAAATTCTTCACTTGCCGAAGGAATCCGCATTTGATTTGGGTTAAACGCCGTCCACGATTAACGAGAATCCACCTCATTCATTTACGCCGGTTTGTCTTTTGGTCCGTCTGTCTGTCTGTTGACGTTTTTATAGCCTCATAACATTAGTAACCACTGCATGCAGTGTGATAAAATTTGGGTAGCGATATGCTGTGGGGTCGTAGTAGGTAATGCTGCTATACATTTCAAAATCGGTGCATGGACGGCGGAGTAGTAACCAAAAAACGAAACAATTTTATTGTAGTAGCAAAAAGAAAAAAATTAAATATTCCTCAGACTTAGTTTTTAGGCGTTTTAGGGGTTCATCGTTTTCTATTTTTTTTTTGGGTGGAGATGATATATCAGGTAATGCAAATAATACTTTTGATAATCAACATATTTTTTATTCACTTCCACAATAATGAATCAATCTTCAATCCGATAATTTGTTGTATTTATCAATGAATATCCTTCAAAATGACACTAGTATGGTGTTTGTAATAGTTGGGAGTAGGGATTGTTAGGGGTGAGGGAGTTGATGGCACAGTGGTGACGTGACGTATTCGGTAGAAGAGCTCCCCTTCAAAATTAAAATCGGCGTGTAACTTGGAAACTACGAACTTGATTGTGATGAAATTGTGACACCATATTACTACTGTGGAGGAAATGGTTATGGTGTATCGCTGTTGGAACTCTTGCCAGTGGCGGAGGAGAAATCAAGAAAAAAACAAAAATTTCAAACCTGCTAAAACTTTTTTCTCAGATCAAAGGTCCCTGATTATTGTCTACTTTTTTGATAAGGATGGAGTAGTCATAGATGACTACAGCCTTAAGACATCTGACACAATTTTTTTGTAGTATGTATCGATACCTGCCCGCCATCCCAAAGATTTCGCCAATGTTTTATATATATGGTCAATAACTGTTTAGTAGAAAGAAGGTCTCTAAAAAACTTGAATTTTGTTATTACGCATTTTCCGATAAGCTTTCTATCTGTTTAGGTTATCTGTGATGTGAAATCTCCGCTGACATTAATTCAACTGCTACAGTACTAGTACTGTACTGGTAGTTTTATATGCGAGAGAGCTCCTCATTACAATAAAAAGTCAAATATAAAGTTTTTCCAAGTTAATTGTCAAAATTTTGTTATTTAGAAAAAACAAGATATGTTTAAAGTCAATTATTGTCACTTATTCCAAATGACTTTTTTAAACCATTTTTTACTTCTATAAAGTCTAAAATATTGTGCATTGCTTTAATACATAATATACAGAATATATGAACATCCCACTGCTGTTTTCTTGACGTCGATCGATCCCTGTTGATCACAAAATATCGTTGCGGAAGAACCACTTCCGTGTGCAAACATGTATGCTTCCGTTGAACAAGCAAACGCGACGACATTAGCATCTTATCAGTATCTGGATGAATAGCTTCGGTGATGTATCGTCACCGGTGACTGGAAACTAATTCGAGCGGACTTGATAACCTTTGCCCGTGTTCTCTATGGGACTTATGTGGCATTCCCCAAAAAATCCTATATCCGAGTTACGACGTCGATTTCGGGATGTCTCAGTTCAACGAAATGTAGTAACGGAAAAGAGTACGTATTGGATTTACAGGCATATACGCCAAAATAGTGGCAATGCCAAATAATAATAGCATTTATTGTAAATATGAAATAAATAAATGACTACAATAAACAACAAGTACCCAAAAAGAGTTTAAAACATTGTTTGGGTATAGGGTAATTATTATTATAAAATAGAAGCAACAAATAAGGTCAAATGCAGGATTATTTATATTTAAATATTTATGTGTTCCATAGGTATTAGTAATAATAGGTATTACATAATATCAAAATGCGATTATTATTTACTATTCATTTTTTTAAACTATACTTGAATGAATTTAAAGGCACTAGTCACTGTATGCAATCTGGCATTTCATTTTATAGTCTTGGGGCAAGAAATGTATGACTCTGTAATAAGGTATTTTTTTCTTGCTTTGGGTATATCAGATTTCTGTCTTGAGTCATATTAATGTTTGTGATCCTTCCATTTAATATGGCAATCTAAATATATTCCTACACACATAAAAAGAAATTCTTAATTCAAGAATTGTGATATTCTTGTAAATACATACTCACAACAAGAATATCTGTTCTCATTCTAAGAAAGAATATTTGATGAGAAAATTATAGAAAATTTGTATCAAGAATAACATATTTTTGATTTATATACTTTTTTTAAACAAATATGCTCCGAAAGAAAATATAATTTTCTTTGCAACCAAAACTATAATACTTAATAACAAATATTTCATAATTTTATATCAAGATTATCACTTTTTCCAGCGGCGTCCAGTTTACTTTTATCAAGGACATAGACAGCTTGCAAATGCGAACCTTCATTCACAGTATGATAATCTTGGTTTGATAATGAACGCTGTTTTACAAGCACACCCTATACGAGTACTTATATCAAGTAAATCATTTATTTGACGTCTACCAACGTCGAGTGCGCAGGCGCGCAGCGTGTCACGGGTCAACTCTAACCTCTCCACCCTCTCTACTCAATAGCCTGTTGCCCGTCCGCGTCTGTGCCGCCATTGTCGGTTTTCGGATTGTCGCATTCGCCGCCGTCTTTAGCACCGTAGCGTAATACCTGCATCCTGGTACCTGCATAACAGCACATAATAGTATCTAGTCAAACTGTTAAATAGATTGCCATTGCCACGTGGTACCCGTGATACCACCGTCAACCATCAGTCATCGAATCCGCCGGTAGTGCTGCTCCACCGCCATTTGAGTCGCGTCCCAGTTCCCATCAGCTTCCTTATCACTGGATCTATCCAACCATGAATGAGCTATTAAAAAAATTGGGATGCGAAGACCTGACTCAGGTGTTTCTAGATAAGTACTAATTATATTAAATGTGATTTAAGATATTTTGCAGAACTATTTCTCTAGGAAAATTTCTACATGCTCATAGAAGAGTTTGAATGCTCAAATTAATACTACTCAATTCTCTCACTCACAATTTTAGAATAAAGTTGAGCTACTTGCATCAAGTTTATGAAATAGCCCCAGTTAAGATTATGAAATGCTTCAATCAAGATTATGAAATACTTCGGCCAAGATTACCATATGCCTGATTTAAGATTTTGGTATTCTTACCATCAAGAATTTCCCAGTTTTGCATTGAAGATATTTAAGATTAGCTTAACTTTGCGCGTATAGGAAGTTATGGTATACTTGAATTAAAGCATCTGTGCTCCATCTAAGAAATTATTTTTATGTGTGTAATTACATGATCTTGGATGTAAAATGTTTTTATCGTGAATAGTATTGCAGAATACTGCAAACAGCAAGCTGTGATGAATCATTTCAAAGACGACAAAGACAAAAAGTATGATATGCAAATAACGAAAATCCACATCTCTCACATCCATTGGTCTGTCTGTTTGGAGTTTTTATAACCTTGTAATCTCAGTAACGGCTGCATGGATTATGGTGAAATTTGGGTAGCGATATGCTGTGGGGCCGAAGTAGATAATGCTAGCTTCGTTTTTAGGCATTTAGGGGTTCCTAATAATTTTCCACTTTTTTTTTTGTGGTGGCGGCGAAATTGGGTTGCGTGAAGGGTGAGAGGTTGTAAAACTAAAAAAATTGTTATAATCATAATAGGCTGCCCACTGACCTGTGAAAGAAAGACCTAATGGCATAATACACTTTTTAGGTCCATCCGAATATTGCCTTGCCTATTACAGAAAGAACTTAGGATTTTCTGATGCATTAAATTTATTGCTTTAGATCATTCTGTATTGTGTAATGTGGAAGCTATTGAATTGATTTTAATCATATGTTGACACAATATTATTACCGTGGCGGAGATAGAAAACGCGGATGGGTTTTAGAAATCGCGTTAGTGGCGGCGCACCAACAATTAAAAAACTAAAAACATAAAAACAGCTCAAACTTCGTTTTAAGGCGTTTTAGGGGTTCCTGACCGTTTTCTACTTTCTTTCTGGGGGTGGAATTGGGAGGTTGTGGGGTGGGTAGTTGTAAAACTATTACTACATTTGTTGCATTCATAATGGGCTGACCACTGACCTGTGAAAGAAAGACCTAACGGCATAACACATTTTCTTGCGGGCTTTCTCTTTCCTCCAAGGGTATTGTGGGCTTGATATAGCAAATCCCCCCTCAAACAGAGGAGATCTGGTAACGCTGTGAACGGAACGTCAATCGTCAATCCAACACAGAATTTAGTGATGGGCACTTTGATATGAATTAGGGCATCAAATAACCACTGAACGAATGGTTGCAACTACCGATTGAATTAATTCGAATAAAATTTTTATAGAAAATTGGCCCAAAGTGACACTTGACACTTAGACAAGTTCTTTTTTTAGTCTTACTGTTCTTACATGCTGGAGCCAAGAACCGCAAACTCATAAGCAAAATAACATACCAAAACAGCTGATTTATCAGTCACATGTCTTAACTGTTTGATTCAGTATGATATGGAGGCAAGCTTCTTGCAAACATAATCTACATATAGATCCCAGTTACAGTTTTGTGTTACATGAATACGAAGGAATTTCACTGCTCCCATCTGTCTAAGAGTACTACTAAGGCTCCTGATCATGTGACTATTATCATAGATGCTACGAGAGAATGAAAATCGTCCAAATACCAATTTTGTCTCATTTAGTACAAGATCATTATTTGTCAGCCATTGATGTGCATTTCTTAATTTCTTGGAAGCTGTTTTTACTAGATCCTCAGCATGATGAGCTGCAGGTAATAGAGATGTGTCATCTGTATACATAACATATTTAACACTATGGTAGTCATTAACAAATATTCACATTCTGTGGCGCATTGTTCGCCATTCATTTTTACTAAATTGAAACGTGCCTTCTGCGTAGACAGAACTCATTTGCATACTAAGTCATGATAGGGCAAAATTCTTTAGTAATATTGTGGTTTTTTGTAGTAGGACGGAAATGAATGCATGAAAAAAGTTATTTTTGATGTAGTTAGGTCATTTTTGGGGTAGAAAAATAGTTTGAGTTGTATGTCTGGACCACAGATAAGCCTTTAACACGAAATGTGAAATTTTGTCAGACAGAACGTTTGGTAGCTTTGCAGGGCAGCATAGCGACAGACAAAATAGAGCTTGAAGTTTGGGTCTACCTAATTTCATTGCAAATGAAGTACCGTTTTAGTTCTAATTATTTTACGAGAACTTCTAGATACCTTTATGGATATTTTGCGTTTAAACTTTTTATTTTGTGCTTTATAAATTTTTGTCAGCATTCGAAGGTGTTCAAAAAGCATATTTCTACATAGTTTCATGAAGACTAGACTACCAGCTAAATCAACCAACCTGCGCTGTGGGCGTGACTGAATCGACGAATACCCGATTGCCAGACGTTATTGAACAACTATTCAAAAGTATCGAATAGCGTATTTGAGAGGGTGATTAAGGATTTTGAAAACTTTTATTTTTGAAAAAACATCAATATCAGTTCAACTTGAAGTATAAAGTGCAGCGCTTTTCGCATAGATGGAATACGACACATACGCAGATAACAGAATATTTTATTATTCGACCAAAGCTTACTCTGATCCTTCCAAGCATCAAATAGGTATATTGAAATAATGTAAATTTGTATATGCTGTCATAGTTATAAATGCATAAATATAAGTATAGAGTCCTAATCAAAGGTGTTAATCAACTAATATCCAACATTGTGTATGTAATCGGGGGCACACAAATCGATAGCTTATGACTTCATTCTCTATTGTGTAGATTTCAAAGCCAGTTTGCAAAAGAACCTGAATTGTTATTAATTTTTATTCGATTGTCTGAAACGAATAAATACTCCAGGACATGGTCCAGGAAAATCGAATAATTCGAATGAATAGTAACTGTCGAAGCCTTCGATAGTTTTTATTCGATAGTTCCCGTTGTGCTAATAAATATCATACTAATCACAGATTGTAAGAGGAAGCTGAATGATTCATTTTTATTCGGTTCTCCAATGGATAAATACTCCAGAAATATCGAATAATGCGATTCAATAGTAACCATATCGAATTGATATGATGATATGTTGTGTAGGTAACAAATACCGACTAATAACCACCCACGAAATGATGAATGTCCATAACAATTAATGCTGAACACCTCACGCTTTTTGTATAATAAAATCATATACATATATTTACCACCTCATTATTATTTAAAAGAAGGCGAATACTTCTGGTTTTGCAGCTAGTTTTATTAATCACAAACTTCAGCAGGCTGCAGAACTTCAATATAGTGACTGACTGATTATTATACAGAATTTCGGTCACGACCATCTATTAATTTGTCGTCGGTGGCAGCATTGGCGCCACTCGCTACTGGTAGCGGTTACGAAGAGTTCTGTTGTCACATTCCTAGCCTAGACACTAACCTCACTAACGACTAAACAGACATAAACAAAAAACATATGATTTCAAATTTCAAGGCTATCCTATGTGCTCTGGTATTTTACAAAATAGTGAAATTGTTGTCTTTTCCAATTGAAAACAGCTATATTATGTACCTGCGTTTCCAGTAGAGCAAAATGCAAATGTTTACCTTGGAATATCAACAGGTCAACACCCTCTCAAAATATTTGGTAGGACTAATGTTATGTTATTAAAAAGAGAACCTGGCAAGGTGGTATAATAGGAAAAACATGAAGTTGGAAGTTGGTGAATGGTGAAGTAGCTCCATATATCCTTTTTTACTATGATACAAAGGTGTCTCGCAGGTATTTATAATTATTGTAGATAGTAACATTCTAGTTTTATCAGAATTAGGCAGTAGGTAATAATATTAGATTTTCTTCACATCAGCATATTCATATAAAAGTGCACTGCATAAATTTTATCTACTACTTGTGTGAGGTGTGATTGGCCAACAGTTAAAATAGTGTGTTTAGCTTTGGAAAATGCAACAAAATGTTCTTTAGCCATTTTTACTATAATACAAAGGTATATTGCAGGTATTCATAATAATTGTTATAGTTAGTAACATTTTATTTATTAAAATAATGCAGCTTCTCTTCATTATCATTTTTTAATACATCAACAATCCAGTGATCAGATGGAGGACAAGAAAATGCAAGTTTTCACCCATTTAAGATGGAAAATCAGAGTTGAGAAGATACTAGAGGGTTCATAATGTCGATTATATATAAAGCATGTGTTTTTTCACCTTTTTGAGGGAAATTTCAAGAGAAATCAATAATTTTCAGAGAACTTTGACAGATGCCATTTCTTGAATGGGCTGCTCTGATTGGTCAAAGCCCTTGTTAAAATGCATGTGTTGATAAAATCGGGCCTTAGGAAAACCCTGCATCGTATTCATTTCCACTACGCGAAGCCGGAAGTAATCTAGAATACCTGAAATTAAACTTGTATACCCCGCTACTGCTCTCTGAACTAGATCTCCGGACGTGTACAGTCCAAGCCGTTTGTAAGGATGATTCATTACAATTTTAAAGGGGTGATACACGTACGAGCAAGTACGCGTGATTATGGCTCGACGACCTTTTTCGCCTGTGTGTCACCGTAGGTACGAGTACTTTAAAACCGTCGCGCAAACCGCCGGCGCGGCGATCCAACTAGTTTGAAATCTTGCTCGTAGCTTGTCTCGGCTCGTACTGCGAGCCGCGAGCCATCACTTTGTTTCGGCAGGCCATCGATGCGCAACGCTTGTTGAATTTGGCGTTTGTTAAAAGTTTTGTTTGTTTAGGAAAATTATCAAAATCAGTGATTTCAGCTCCACGTGTGTCACCGACGCCGACGTCGAGCCGAGTAAAATCGCGAAATTAAAAATCGCGTACTTAAAGTTTGTACGTGTATTTTTACAGATTCACAGAATAACTGTAGTTTATCAGTAATATCGTCATAACCCCGAATCAACTTTTTCTAAGGAATTTCGATAAGATAAACGACTAGGAAAGCAGAATTTTCAGGTTAATACCTGGTAAGACTGCTGATAGAGACTCCATAGGGTAACTGTATTTTACCTGTAATATCGGTTTGTGGTCGTTCCAGAAACATCAACTTCGCAACAAAGTGAGAATCCACAGATCTACAATTACGTTCCTCAACCATAAGATTTTCAATTTTTGCTGAGGAATTATAGGAGAATAGGATGTTAATGTTTTCCGACCAATGATACTGTAACACAGTTTACCGGAAATGTTGGTTTTGTATCATTCTTCTTCCCTCTAGAGCTGAAGCAACCACAGTACTACCACGATGTAAAGGATGACTCTCCAACCATATTTTTTGCTGATGCTCAGTTGCGACAAAGCAACCAAGAGAACATACATTTATTGTTAGTTAGTTTATCAGTTATGGTCCCTCTTCCCTCTAGAGCTGAAGCAACCACAGTACTGCCACGATGTAAAGGATGACTCTCCAACCATATTTTTTGCTGATGCTCTGTTGCGACAAAGCAACCAAGAGAACATAGAGAACATACATTTATTGTTAGTTTGTAACAATAAAAATGTTGTTTGGTCATGAACGACCAGCCAACACTTTTATTACACATAGCAACCAGCAGCTCAGTCGGTTTGCAAGAGACTAGGGTATGTAGGTGCGTGCGTGTGTGCGTGAATGTGTGAGTCTCGTTAGCCGCCAAGAATTGAAAACTAGGACAACAATGGTTTAACAAAGATTTATTTTAGTATATATATATGAATGCAGTACATTTTATTATTATTTTTTTAAAGAACACTTAGCTTCAGAAGGAAGTCCTCATGGTGGTGCCCTTCCGAAAGGAAGGTGGTGCTCCAGAGAAGGCTGGCTTTTTCAGGAGTTCAGGTGGTGCCCCAAAGGTGTGGAGTCTTCATTTTGGCAACTCGAGAAAAAAAAGGTGGCTTTGGTGGTGGCACCCGGAGAAAAAGGTTAGGTGGTTTTCATGGTGGCACCCCGACAAAAAGGTGGCCTTCATGGTGGCACCCCGACAAAAAGGTGGCTTCATTGTGGCACCCCGACAAAAAAGAAGTTAGGTCTTCATGGTGGCACCCCGACCAAGAAGGGTGGTTCTCCTTGATTAAGACATAATGGCACAGACACAAAAGATTGTCTTAGAGAGACATAATTACATTAGCTGTTAACTGTTTGAGTTCAAAACGCAAAAGGAAGGAGATATGTGTTTCGACATAAAAGGTAACCTTGGTGGAGAGCAAGAGCATATCCCCACTCATTAGATATGCGCAGGCGGTGTAATATAAAAATCGTTCCATCTGAAAGAAAGTAGAGATGGGAAAAAGGTAGGGGTGAGAAGCAAAATAGTTATAAAAATGTACTAGTATAATGAGGAAGTAGTAGCTAAAAATGGAAGTTGTAAACTATTTGTATATGGTGGCCAAGTAAATAATATAAAAATAATTTTGAAAACGGGTGAACCGTTACACTCGGCCCCACTTAACGAAAAAAAAATTTGAGAAGCATTCGAGAATTTTTTTTTTTAAAAGAGAGTAAAGTTAAAGTTATCACTGAGGGATCAAAATCAACCATTTGTCCTGATAACAAAGTCAGATTATGTTTCCGTGCTTCCCCATGCAAATCTCAAGAATTTGTAGTAATCTACAACCTACAAAGTCTATCAAGGTGCATGAAAGAGCAAGAAGACGCAGGTAGAAAACAAAAATGTTGGAAGAGAAATGGGAAGAAAAAGAGATAGCCTCAAGTCTACCAAACAAGAGGGATGGTTATAGCACCAACTCGCTTAAAAGTACAGTGAAGCTGCACTGAATATGTACTACACAATGAAGGTAATAAGTTGTGAAGTAAAAAAAACAAATGTACGCAACCTATCAAACCCTAATATACTTAAGACCTAAAAAAAACTCGTCAAAACTTTGACAAAAGACAAAGAGTTTCAGGACTCGGCTACACGAGGTGTAAAGGATGCAGCAGCATCCAGAGTACCCAACTGGCTAGGAAGATTCGTTTCGCTGATAGATCTTAAAACTGCGCCGTAGAATCTTCCTACATCCACCAGTCGTCTGTCAGCTGAGGACTGCAGAAGCTACCACGCCCCCACAACAAGTGAACCAAGTCATGAAGACTCTAGGGCAGGAAAAAAAAAGAAAAAAAACGGTTTTACTTGCAGCCTGCAACAGCAAGAGTGAACTTATAGTAGTCACTAGACTGAAAAGAGGACAAGTGAAGCTTGCCTCCAGGCGACTCAATGAATGGGTTAGCATTTCAATAATGCTGCTGGCGCTCTGCCGCATACGACCTGAAGAAGGAGCTCAGATATATTGCAGTAGTGACATCAGGTGTGTGTCAAGTCTCCTCAGAGAATTTTGACTACCCTTTGTCACCCCCCACAACTATCCTTCCAGGTCCAGTATCAATAAAGATTGTCGTATTGACACTCGCCAACACGTACCATTGAAACGGCCTCTAAAATAACTAAAAGGTTGTTGCCTATAAAAAAATCTAAATACCCTAATATACTCGAAACCTAGAGAGAGAAAAAAGAGTTGTCAAAACGTTGACAAGGGACAAAGAGTTTCAAGACTCACTAAAATAACTATAAGTTCGATACATATAAAAAAAACTAAATACCCTAAATAACTATGAGTAATTTTCAAACAAAATAGAGATAACCTTAATATTCTCAACAAAAGATTGTAAAATATTCCACTGAACAGACTTAAGAGAAAATTCAGATCTCTAAAGCATAAGTATAAGACCAAACTATTTCCATTTATGAAATATTAAATGAAAAAAAAAATTGTAACACCATAAGTGTTTCTATGAAAACCCAAAATAAAATTTAAATTTTAATCAAAATATTTTCTAAGTACTAACTATAATTCAGTAATATTCTGATTCAATAAAAAAAATTTGCAATCCAGTGATGTTCTGATTCGATAAAAGATCTTGCTAAAATCCAGTAATGTTCTGATTTGATAAAGAGCATTATGATTCAGTGATCAACAAAAAAAAAAGTTGGGCGCCAGCAGTCTAAAATAAGACTACAAAGAAAAAAGCAATCAAACAGCGTAAGCGCTTGAGTGATATCATTTCAAAGACAAATACCTACATGAAAGTTTTCAAATAATAAGCAACAAAGTAAATTCAGAGAAGTGATGTGTCATATTAAATTCAAAAGAATAAATTCACAAAGGCTAAATAACATTAAATTCCGAAATCATTTCAGGGAAGGTTTACACAATATATTAAACTTGAAAAGAAACTTCAGGGAAAGTATATGCCTCAAATTGGATTCAAAAATAAATTTATGGAAAATTATACATCATATTGAGTTCAGAAAAGTACATCCAAGGAAAAATTCATACATCATGTGACAATTTAAAATAGGCAAAATTATTTAAGTGAAATAAGTATCACAGATCTAATGTTCATTAATAAATTGATTCCAAAAAAAAAATTCAAACATCAGTGTAAGTTTAAGATCTAATCAGGAAAAATCTTTTAAAGATTGCATGAGCCTATACAACAGAAATCAAAAGCTTGAACTATTTGTGAGCATGTAAGCACAAGGATCTTAGTCGATTAAAAATTATAAAGTTCAAGTAAGCTAACAAACGAAGATTAAATGCAAAATTTCAAGAAATGTTACCAAGATTTTAATCCATCAAATATCAGATTAATAAAACTGCAACAAACTCATATCAAGTTATGAGTGCAAAGCGAAAATCGTAAAGTTATAAATTCAAAGTGATTTAAAAAAACTAAACTGTGATAAACAGATCATATGAAAGAAACTAAACATGAAAATCTCAGGCCTACAAAAGTCATTCCAAGTACGCTGCAGATTTATAGAAACGCATACCAGGATAACTAAAGAGGATAGAGATAATCAGGGGTAATTTCGTTCATGAGAGCTAAGTGAATTTTTTTTTTAAAGCCGTAAATCTTAAAGTGATTTTAAAGTCATAAGAAATCTACTATAATGAACATTGAACAAGTACCATGAAAACAAATCACACATGAAAATCGCAAACCTACAAAAGCTATTTCAAGTACGCTGCAGATTTATAGAAACGCATACCAGGATAACTAAAGAGGACAGCAACAATCAGGGATGATCTTATTCATAAGTAAAAATTTAAAAATTTACATAAAGTTGAAATGACATGACATGGCATAAATGAACATAGGATTTCAGAAATCTACCAACAAACAAAGTACATTACAATGTACCATATCAAAAGTGTTTCTTCTACGCCAGAGGTTTCAAGAGCTGCCCGAAATACGCCAAATTTATAGGTATGCACATTACGACAGACAAGTGAACAGAAAATGCATACAAGAAAAGCGCTTTCGATCCAAGAAACGTCATAGGACTTACATCAGTCTCTATAACACAAAATTTGGAAAAAAAAATTCCATAACAAATAATATTTCTGAAAACATGTTATAGTATACTACGGAATGCAATAAATTTATACTACAAATTAAATTGATTAATCAAAGTTTTAAGAACTATCAAAAATATCAGTAAAAATTTAAGAATGTGCTCACAAATGTTCAGTACGGTTAAATTTAAATTTGCTCAGATTTTGGAAATCAATGTTAAAGTATAATTGTCACAATAGTATGTATATCAAAAATTTTGGACTATAATTTTTCAGAAGGTTGCGAA
Organism: Callosobruchus maculatus; assembly: GCA_951848785.1. NCBI lineage: Eukaryota > Metazoa > Arthropoda > Insecta > Coleoptera > Chrysomelidae > Callosobruchus > Callosobruchus maculatus. The sequence continues at coordinate 9,107,185 of CATOUR010000100.1, forward strand.
CAACGGTCTTAAATGTCCTAAGGGGATCTATTGGCAGACTCTTACTGCCGCCTAGAATTTCAAGTGGCGCTGGCTAATTCTTTCTTTGACACTGACGCTTGGAGGGAGAATAACAGCGCATTTTCCTTTCAGACGTCTCGCATCTTCGCCCAGTACAGCAGGGCGCTTGAATTTTTGGGACTACGATAACGCATAAGATTGGTTAACAACGATATTAAATGTCCTAAGAGATCTATTAGCAGACTCTTACTGCTGCCTAGAATTTTTGAGGGGCGCTGGCTAATTCTTTTTGGACACTAATGCTTGAGGAGAGAATTAAATTTTCCCTTCAAACATTAAGCATCCGCGCCCAGTACAGCAGGGCGTATGAAAATTTGTAACAGGGACTTATAAGCAAAAACTATACATGAAACAAACAAAAGGACTGATCACTATCTGAATCTGAACTCGCTTAGTGATAGGCATAGTTACCTTTAAATAAGACCTCAACTAGAAAATGGAGAGACAAAAGCTAACAAGAAGTGCAATACCAAAAATATTAAACACTTCATCAAAAGATAACAAAAACACTCGAGCATGTATGTACTTGAAAACATTAGAAACTAGTATTCTGGAGCGATACTCAAAACCTTAAAATTATTTATCTGGCCTCAACAAATGCGACTGCCCTTATCAGTCCTTCAATTAAAACAAAACAGAGACTAAAATGCTCTAACTAATATCAAAAATATTTGCCATATAAAACAACCACATATCAATAAAACTCCAGAATGAAAACAATCGTAACATAAAAAAAACAAAGTACCTACAAGCATTTACTTAATAAAAGATAAAAAATTTTTTTGCGACATATCAATATATTGTTTATGTGTGTATGTGCATCAATTTATGTGTTAACCAAGGAAATTAAATATATGTGCAAGTATATAATTGCACATATATAACCACCCTTCTATAAACAACAAAAAAACTAAAGTCAGCTTATGAAAATTTCAACGTATAAATGAGTTACTAAATAACAAATTACCAAAGAAAAATGTAGTGAATTGTTGTCCAAATACCACACAAAATGTATAGCTACAAAAAAGGAGCAAACCATACAAAAACTGTAGGTATATGTTTATGACCTGTGAATAATATCCAAACGCCAGATATCTTAGAGAAGCATTTACAACATACGCTCAGATTTATAAATTAACGCATACGCGAAATGTCTCAAGACAGCACAAAAAATAATGCATTAGGAAATAAAATCTCAGTCATAAATGAAATACACTAATAGACAAAAATCAATAGAAAAATTTAAAGAACTTCAAATATACCTCAATAAAAAAATTTTGAAAATAGAAAATTTGGTACAACAATTACCCTGAAAACTACAAAAAAAAAAATATAAGCTGATAATAGTTAATGAAAATTAAATAATAAAATATATTTGCCAAATGAAAGTACTGCATCAAAAAAAATTATTAAATGGAATTTTGAGTCAATGAGCCGAAATGGAATTTTGAAAATGTTGTCCAGTTTTCACCTCAAGACAGCTCCAAGACTCACAACGCACACCACCAGACATACCCATGTCTGGCCACACGTTGGCAGCGCCAATTTGTAACAATAAAAATGTTGTTTGGTCATGAACGACCAGCCAACACTTTTATTACACATAGCAACCAGCAGCTCAGTCGGTTTGCAAGAGACTAGGGTATGTAGGTGCGTGCGTGTGTGCGTGAATGTGTGAGTCTCGTTAGCCGCCAAGAAATGAAAACTAGGACAACAATGGTTTAACAAAGATTTATTTTAGTATAATATATGAATGCAGTACATTTTATTATTTTTTTTTTTTAAAGAACACTTAGCTTCAGAAGGAAGTCCTCATGGTAGTGCCCTTCCGAAAGGAAGGTGGTGCTCCAGAGAAGGCTGGCTTTTTCAGGAGTTCAGGTGGTGCCCCAAAGGTGTGGTGTCTTCATTTTGGCAACTCGAGAAAAAAAAGGTGGCTTTGGTGGTGGCACCCCGAGAAAAAGGTTAGGTGGTTTTCATGGTGGCACCCCGACAAAAAGGTGGCCTTCATGGTGGCACCCCGACAAAAAGGTGGCTTCATTGTGGCACCCCGACAAAAAAGAAGTTAGGTCTTCATGGTGGCACCCCGACCAAGAAGGGTGGTTCTCCTTGATTAAGACATAATGGCACAGACACAAAAGATTGTCTTAGAGAGACATAATTACATTAGCTGTTAACTGTTTGAGTTCAAAACGCAAAAGGAAGGAGATATGTGTTTTGACATAAAAGGTAACCTTGGTGGAGAGCAAGAGCATATCCCCACTCATTAGATATGCGCAGGCGGTGTAATATAAAAATCGTTCCATCTGAAAGAAAGTAGAGATGGGAAAAAGGTAGGGGTGAGAAGCAAAATAGTTATAAAAATGTACTAGTATAATGAGGAAGTAGTAGCTAAAAATGGAAGTTGTAAACTATTTGTATATGGTGGCCAAGTAAATAATATAAAAATAATTTTGAAAACGGGTGAACCGTTACAAGTTAGTTTATCAGTTATGGTCCCAATTCAAAATCATCAGCTTGTGGCACCCCTGTTGCTAAAAAGCTACTCTTACACCTAACCATTTGCCGCTGTCGATGGAAAACGAAAGGGAGAATGAAAAAAAAATATATAGTTATAGATTCCAGAAACTATCGCTTATACATATATACAAACAGACACAATTATAGGAAAATAAAAATAAAGACAAAGACAAAGATCGGAAGTACGAGTGAGAGCGAGAGAGAGAGAGAGGAGTTTACTGCAGAAACATGATATGTTTAATATAATTCCTAAAATTAAAAAGTGACATATCTTTTGAAAAACAATCAATGCTATTATACAAAGAAACAGCATTATAGCTAAAGCTTCTTGTAAAGAGCGACGTTGTGTGTCGAGGCATTGTAAGGGTTGAAGCTTTACGAATTGCCCTATCATGCACATTAAACCGGAAAATCAATTTTTCTCTGAGGTATATGGGTATTCCAGATTTTATCAGTTTATGAATGAAAATTAGATAGTGGGATTTAACCAAGTATGGCATCCGAAGCCAGCGGATAATTTTATAGTAGTTTGATACATGGCCAAACTTCCTTAAATTGAAAATGAACCGGATACAGTGATTTTGAACTACTGATATTCTCTGTCTTGTAGCATAGTTCAAACAAGGGTAGTACACTATGTTGCAATATGCAAAGACTGATATGACAAGGGATTCGCACAGCTTCTTCCTTACCTTGAAGTTCAACAATGATTTATTCGCATACAGCAACCTTAACCGTACATAGCTTTTCTGTATATTTTACTTTATATTCTCAGAATAAGGTGATTGTTCGTTATTCACTTTAAGTGTCAATTTTTTTGTGATGGCCTGCCTATTGTTATCACTGCAGAACAACATTGCCGTAGATTTTTTGCTGTTTATGAGCAGGTTATGTCGCTTAGAATATGAGCATAAGCTTTCAATATCATCATTTATCTCTAGCGTAGCCTCATTTACGTTATCATGGTCAAAAAAGTAAAGAAGCTGCGTATCGTCAGCATAAGACTGAATCACTGAGAATTTGACAGTAGAGTTCATGTCGGCAACCAAAAATAATAGTGGGCCCAAAATAGACCCCTGAGGTACCCCTGAAATAATAGATCGTTTATTCGATGTCTTGTTCTCAATCGAAACACACTGGTATCTAACAAAAACATAAGACTGAAAAAAGCTAACAGCAGCCATGAAAAGAACGCTGGATAAGGATACCTCCCGACCCACATTTTTCTGAGGCTTTGTAATAATCGAGGAACAGAACGTTAATGTTAATATACCCCTGTAGCACCCCTGTTAGACCTGATAAAATAACTGTAGTTTACCGGTAATGTCGTCGGTTTGTGGCTATTCCAAAATCATCAACTTCCCTCCGAAACGGGGACTCACACAACAGCCATTCAACCGGGGCGGCGCGGCGGGCGATGCGACGATACGACGTCGTATCCCCTAAGGTCGAAACCGGATCACTCGGCAAAGTCAAACTGCCGTTTGAAGCGGCGAGATGAGCCGTTCCGAAGCTGCTACGGCTACAACTTTGTTCCCTTCTGAAACCGCACCAGAACGCAATGACACATACACTTCTATGGCTGGAAGCGTGTTTGCAGCTTACGAGTTACCGAGACCCAATGCAAAGGGTAGCTGGCGCTACTTGTACGATCTTGTATTTGGAATTAATTCCATCGGTTGGGATTAATAGTTTCTCGATCGGTACATACTGGTGACTGAATCATGTTTCTGAAATACAGGGTGTTACTTTATAATAGGGCGCATTTATGATCCAAATTAAAGTACAAAAGCTCATATAAAATTAACAGTGCTGGCTGCACCTTGAGTGGCGCCGGGAGACAGTAACAAAGCCTAGACAAAACACCAGACCAAAGCAGTCGATGTCGTTGACACAGAACTAAGAAAAAAAACATGTTTCCTAACGAGTCTGGTTTTCAAGATACAGAGTATCAAAGATTTTGAACAATAGGGTCAAGTTTCTTCACGATGTACTTCCCACACATTATTGGTGCTAATAGAAAAAATGAAGTTCCTCTGTCCCTACACCATCCTCATGGCTTAGTGTAGCTACATTAACATTTTGTCTTCCGGGTTTCTTGACTTGTTGAAAATTCTCAGAACAAATGATGACTGGAGGCTCTATACCTAACAAGAATTTAATAGCTTTCGAGAAAAATTAGGGATTTTAGAATGATCGCAAACAACAGTCGGGTCTTGTTGGACTACGAATTCGAGGTCGTACATGTGTATTGTTTGTTTTCCTAGTCACTAAAGCCTCAGAAAACAAGATTCCTCGGTACATATACTTTGTCATTATGAGGCATTTGGATATGACCGGCAGACCACACAGTGGTGGAGGGGGCAATCAGTAGAAGGATGGAACCATTGCCGTACTTTTCGTTTTTTTTCTCTCTTATTGGACTTGACCCAACTTGATTTTTGTTTGTGGATACAATGAAACAGAAAGTTTATGTTTACGTGCCAAATACACGCGAGGAGCTTACTAGCAAATGTATTTAAGTCGGAAATGAATTACGGAATGACAAAGCGATGATTAGTCGCTCTACGCAATATGTGTCACTACAACAGCATGTCTGCAACACCAAGGAGGACATTTCGGACAATGGTTGTAACATTTGTCTCTTTTTTCCCAAAATAAATGTCGTGACCACTAAGTATTTTGTTTAATTGCCTTCTCTAGTACCGAATTGGGCAATAAAGGATCATATTGAAACCATCATAGCTTCTAAACTACTTTACTTAGGGCTAATGTGTGTAGCAATATTTTTTAGACGACGGTTGCTCTATACCTCCGTTAGTCCACCAGTACGCAGACAGCTGTTTCACGCTTATTAGCGATCACCAGTGCGCCATAAGTCGATTGACGGAAATAGAGAGCATCAATTCTTTCATGTCACCCAGACATGTGAAGCATGTTGTAGCAAGTGACAGAATATTTTTTAGGAAAGACCATGTACTATCGCTTAGAAATAAAAAATGTAGATAAATAGTTCGATTTTTTGAAAAAACAAAAATTGTAAAAAACGCCAAAAACTACGTAATTATTTTCTTTCTAAAATTTTTTTCCCTGATATGAAATGAAATTTGGAAAATGTTTATCATTAGTTATTAGTCTATAAGTTTCGCTATCATATCAGACTTATTTTGTATGTGTAGAACCTCTACTTAGGTAGATATGGCTAAATCAGTACAACACTAATGCATTAATTAAAAAAATGGCTGCCATTTTATTATGATGGGAGAAAGGCTACTTTTGAGGGGTGATTTGTATTTTACCCCCTAGAGGCTCCGATACCGATGACGGAACATATTGTATAAATACATAAGCGCACAACTAGTATTTCTAGTAAAAACGAAATGAAATCGTTAAAGTTGTTACCGCAAAGTTGATACATTAAAACAGTTATGAATAATAAAATTAACAAACCCTCGACCTATTTAGTGACTTAACAAATTTACAACACAAAAGTCTCACATTACTCTTAAGTACAACCAAAATAGCTCCTAAACTCATTCACACAGTAGAATGCTTTGTCGCTTATTTTTTTTACCTTAATTTCAAATTGATTTGCATCTTTTAAATTTCTTATTTCGGCAGGAAGCATAATTATTGAACATGGATGATTCTGCGTGGACTGGTGATTTTCTATGGAATGATAAAATTGAATGTTTTCCCAAACTCTGGTGTTGTAATGAATATTTCTGACTCCTTTTCGACAACTTTTGATGATGGAAACTTTCTCCAATTTATGAAAGACTTTGCGGCTTTTGATTTGATACGATAGCTTAGTCGTGACTTCGGTTTATGTCAACAGATTTACAGCAGAGACAAATGCACATAACATGTGTTTCATTCGGGCGACGTGGAATTCGACAGTAATTCTGGTGGCATTTCAGATTAGTTTGCTAACCGAAGATTAGCTTTTCCAGTCGAAAAATTGTAGTTACACAAGAAATTTCCCAGCGGGTTGATGCGAAATACACACGGGAATAAGTGTTGATGCCGCCGGCCGGAGACTTTTCCTTCCCTCTTTTCATTTTTGACCGGGTAACGCTCGTGTATGGAATCTCTCTGGCTTTAGTTCTAAAATTAAAGAAGTAACTTTCCAGGTTTTACATGAATATTTCATTACTTTTACACATTACATGCGCTGCCGTTACTGCTCCCACAAAGGATTTCTACTGCGTATATTATGGTGCTCCTGTGCACGGAACGTGACAGTGACTAAAATTCTAATTGCGTCTTGGGTGATGAGTGTTTTGAAACTGAATGATCTTTTCGAGACTATAGAGAACTTTTTAGAAATTCTGGGTGAAATTTAAAGCCTTCGAATGTAGGCAGAGAAGGTAAATATAATTCTCAGTGTGAAATGGGACCCAGTTTGTATGCTACACAAGCATGAGGATAGATTGTGTTTCATTATGGTGTTGGATATGGGTGGGAAAATAATCTGCTCGCTGTTCTCCAAACTAAAAATCAGATCTTACGGTTTATTGTTAGATCCCGTCTTGGGCTTGTAGTCTGTGCTGCAACGATATGTTCTTTGTCCTATACTAGATCAGATTTCAAAATCACCAACTTATGAAGTTATTTCGCAAGAAAAACCAAAAACGGTTTCCTGGCATAGCTAAGGGCCGGTTGTACAATGCAAGGTTAAGGGTATAGGCTAGGGTATAGCGCGCGAAATTGAGAATCCAAGAAAAGACGTATTCCCGTGTTAGCCAGGAGGCGTGGCCACCTGTTCCCTTTCTCCAGTGTGTCTGTCTTAAAGGGCTGATACACGTACGAGCAAGTACGCGTACTTATGGCTCGACGACCTTTTTCGCCTGTGTGTCACCGTAAGTACGCGTACTTTAAAACCGTCGCGCAAACCGCCGGCGAGCCAACTGGTTTGAAATCTTGCTCGTAGCTTGTCTCGGCTCGTACTGCGAGCCGCGAGCCACCACTCTGCTTCGGCAGGCCATCGATCCGCAACGCTTGTTGTGTATGGAGTTTGTTAAAAGTTTTGTTTATTTAGGAAAATCATCAAAATGCGTGATTTCAGCTTCACGTGTGTCACCGCGTCGAGCCGAGTAAGTTCGCGAACTTAAAAACCGCGTACTTAAAGTTCGTACGTGTATCACCCCCTTAAGATGAGGGCAGATAAGTCCAAAAATCCAAAGGTAAGGTCAAAAAGTCCAAAGGTCACTGTAAAAATGAATTTCGCATTTCCAAGCTCCTGAAGTTACCTTTAAACTTACAGTAATGACTCAAAGAGCAAATTGAAGAAGAAAGCTTGCGCTGTGCAACTAACAGGTATTTATAGAATGTATGATTTTGCATTGCACATTAAAAAACTGTTTTGAGAAAATCGAAAATAGTTGTCATTCATTAAGGTCTTAACTATCGCCTTCTGGAATATTATATATGTAGTTTGAAAATAGAGTGCGTTATGCGAGAAATTGTGAGTCCGTGTTTTACATGGCAAATACGTATGTATAAATGTGTGTATCTAGGCCCCTTAAGCTTCGGCTTAAGGTAAGCCGACGTTAAACCTCGTCAGTTGCAAAACGTCCGTTGTACAATGCTGGCTTAGCCCCCCACTCCAAGCTTAACACGAGCTTCCATAAGCCGAAGCTTAACGCGAGCTTAGCTGAGGTTTAAACCTAACCGGATACAAGTGACATGGTATGTCAAGGATGAACCTTCAAATTGCTTGTCACTTTATTAGGTCATATTTTTTGAAAGATTTGTGTCCAGTGTAACAAAGAGAGCAAATGAAAGAACAGAGACAGAAACGGTCGTTGCCGAAATTTGACACAAACTGTCATAAGTGCCTAACCAAAAAGGTAATTTTTCAGATCATTACGTCAGTACGTATTGCTTCATTGATGCCAACTGTAGTGAATTTCATTATAAACCATGTTTAACTAAGCCGACGATTGTACAACGGGTGTCGACCTTAAGCCTGAGCTTAGCTAAGCTTAGGTTTAACAAAGCTCGTGTTAAACCCGCATTTGTACAATAGTGCCACTTATTCCATATTCATGTTTTCGCAAAAATCTTGTACCTTGGTGATAACATCTGCAGAGATGACTGAACGGTATAAGAAGTTCAGCCGTTATCTAGTTCTATTGAGGGGCCAGTAGATCATGAGGAAACCGGGGTTTTTGGTTAAAAAAATAAACTGACACGGAAGGAAGTTTCTTAATGCTTTTAATCCAGCGATTAAGAAGTTAAGCACTTCTATAGTGCAGTTATGTTATCATGTAGACCTGAGTAATGATAAAAAACGTAATTATCTATACAACATATATATGATAATGCAGAAAGTGGTAGGAGATCAAATAATCTCAAATACTTAATTTCAATAGATAAACATAAAATAAATTGATCTATTTATATATTGACAACTGACTATACACAGACAATATACATATTTTAACTACACTAAGGACCCCACCAGCCCAGCAAAAAATGCCGAAAGGGATTACCGTCATCGGACTTGTCGGGCATCCAGTGAAGGCATAAGGCATACTTTGTAGTGTCGGCACTCGGTAGGAGCACAAAAAATGTAACCAAATCTTATATTTCTGATTTCAATTATACCACTGCAGTTCCCCTGCACTGGTTAAACTTTTGTTATTATTGAGAATATTCACTTCCTCAAACTTGACTAAATCACAATATCAAAGTCAAAGTGAAGACCATTGCTGGTCAGCAAAAATAATAAAGCTTTTCGCAACATTTTTCCCAAAAATACCAGGTTACAAAATACAGAATGATTCAAAACAATACTCGTATGTATATACATCAGAAAATTCTACGCCCCTTGGTTTCTGGCAATGTTCGGATGGAAATAAAAAAGTCTATTATGCCGTTAAGTCTTTTTTTCACAGGTCAATGGATAGCTTATTATGAATACAATAAATGTTCCACAACACCTCACCCTCTAACCACCCCAATTTTAACCCCACAAAAAAAGTAGAAAACGGTTAGGAATCACCAACAGTAGAAGATTCGTTTGGTACCAACGAGGAGACAAGTATTTGAAGGTTATGAATCAGACGAATAAATAGTTCTTTTTCTTTTAGTTTCCAACGCTTTTAACATTTCCGACCCTTACTAACCACAACAAATCTGTGGCCAGGGCCGTTCCTGGGGTCATACGCGCCCTGGTGCAAGCTAAAAATTGCCGCCCTTTGCATAGCGGGGGTGTAGATGGGTTTAGATCTAAAATCATTAAAATCGATATACTTGTATATTCCAGGTTATTCACGTTATTCGACACATTATGGCTAAAGAATTTGATGAAAAAGAAAATAATAATTTCACATGGATAGGGGCCCATTAAGGCTACATTTTAAAAATAGTTTCATGTTTTACAGGGTGTCCCCAAACACACGAAACGTATCAAAGTTACATTTTTTTAAATAAAACACCACAAATATTATTACATATTCGAATTCCTTGGTGAATTCTAGTGTGACTTTGAGTATCACACCTGGGACTTAAAGCGAACCGTTTAGGTGTAAATCACCATTTTCGGTACAAGTAGAAGTCTGAAAAAATTAAACATTGCAGAAGTTATAAAATTTAGAAAAGCTATAACTTTGCGGGTTACTAAGCATGATATGCGTTAGCTTAGGTTAGAGAGTCAAATTTGTATTGTGTTTGTGCTTGGAGAAATCAGTCGATTAGTTAAGCAGACTTCAATCAGATATAACTTGATTTTTTCAAATGGGAATACCTATACGATTGAATGTAAAATTTCATAACAATTCTAATGATATAAGGAAGTGAATATCAGTCTCTAGTAGTTTTCATTTATTTTCAAATTTTCAATCAAATGGTGTTTTTCATTGTTCTTACCTATCACGAACCTAGCAAACCATGAAATATAAACAAAAACATGTTCACATGAGAGAAAATAATTAACTTAGAAGAAATATACAGACGAATTAGAGTAAAGAGACAAGATTATAAAAATTCTTTACAACTAATCACCATTAACAGAAACCACGGCGGTAACATATTTAAGGTCAAAGAGAATCTAGAGTATGACAGAAATAGATATTATTCACAGACTACTGGCTGCTCTAATATACTAGAGGTTAAAAATTTTCAAAACACTTAAAAATCCTGAAATAAAAGAAAAACCGCAGGCGATTGTTGCTCCAGCATGCAATTATCAGTAACATGTAATGGTGGAAAAAAGTAGTAATTTGCGTTAAAGTAAAGATACCTCTGACTGCAAAAATCAGCAAGATCGCAAAAAGGAATACTGAACAATCAGATTTCAATTTTCTCTGTTCTAAAAAATGTTGCGCCCCATAACGTCCAGCGCTCTGGTGCCTTGCACCACTTGCACAACCGGGTAGGCACGGCCCTGTCTGTGGAATAGGGCTACTGGGGAAAACCACGTTAAGAAATACACTAAGGCCCGATTTTATCAACATGCAGATTTTAACAAAGACTTTGACCAATCAGAGCAGCCCTTTCAAGAACATGCATCTGTCAAAGTACCCTGAAAATTATTGATTTCTCTTGAAGTTGACCTCAAAAAGCTCAAAAATGACATACTTTATATATAATCGAGCATTGTAAATCATCTAGCATCTTTTCCAGTCTGATTTTCCATCCCAAATCGGTGAAAAATTGCATTTTCTTGTTTAATCAAAAGTTTAGCAATTGCTAATCTCAACCAATCAGATTCCATTTCCATGTGATCGCTGGTTTCATGCTGTATTAGATGATATGATGACAAGAAATTCACTCATTGCATTATTTGGATAAAACAATAATTTACTATCGATAACAATTATGAATACCTGCAATATATCTTTGTTTTATAGTAAAAAGAGGTACAAATAGCATTTTGTTACATTTCAAAGGTTACAGCTACTTCCCAAACGTATGTGCATTACTGGTTGCCTATCCAGAACCCCAGAACGCCAAAGCAAAGCTTTGTTAAATTCTTTGTTAAATATGCATGTTGATAAAATCGGCCCTAAGAGCACCACCTCATAAGTCCTAGGTGATAATATACTTTATCTACTAACACTACAGATAAATGGCAACGCGGCAGCGCAGAACTCTTGAAATATCTCAGTGTGGAAGTTAAATATGAGACTATCACCGTAATTCGGCAGAGCATCCCGAATCCGGTCGTATATCCCGGAGGATAACAAACAAAGCGGGCGTTTCTATATTCGGCGTCGTTATCTGAACAGAGAGGCGATTCATCAGGAACATTACTGCAGCAAACTTTCCGCTCTAAAAAGGACTAGAACCATCTTCTTACTGCATCCGATTAATACTGTAATGCGCTGGGAGTTTCAGGTATTCCGGGAGTTAGCCCCAAATTGGTATTACTTACGACTTAAGCGGATCTCTCAGCCGCATGTTTATGACGCGGTGATTTGTATGGGCTTTGTACGCCAGAGAGAGGTTAGTTTTCAAGACCCATATGTCGGCATTAAATTCACTGTGGTAATTGTGTTATTGGTATCATATTATAGTAGTGGAGGTTTAGTGTTGCGAGATTCAGAGTTTTCTCGCAAATCTGAGTTTGTTTTTACTTTGTTAAGAGACGCAAATTGTTTGATTTTACTTCCCACACCGATAGGTGAGGAGTAACTACTATAAAATATTTCTCAAACCTCGTTTTTAGGCATTTTTGGGGTTCCCGATCATTTTCTACTTTTTTTTGGGTGCGCGTGAAATTGGGGTGGTTGGAGGGTGCACAGGAAAAAATAATTAAACAACTTAACGTTGGTCATTTGTAACTAACGTTAAGTTATGTAATTTCACAGTCGTTCTGTAAAGACATTTTACATAATCTGTAATGTATTTTTTTACATAATGTATTTTGGGATTCTCCAACACTTGTTCTGTGTTGGAATAAGTAACAAGTTATGGAAAAACTATGCATTCTTTGTCGTTTTCCATAATATATTATGGTTGTTGTTACATAATATGTTGTGTTTCGTGCATAATTTTTATTGCTATTGTACATAGTTTATTATGGAATATATTATACAGAATGTGCCACTTATACGTATGAATGCGGGTTCATATTTTGGGCATTGCTGAAGGGATTTTTCAATATTTTTGTTCTAAATGTTTTTCCACAAAAATACAGAATCTTGTGTTGCCATTTGTTTCTGTTAAATCTGTAAAATAAAGCACACTGTAAGTGTAATGTGAATAAACATGTAAAAGAAGTGCGATAATATATAACAGAATCGCACTATTATACAACATAATTATAAAATGGGACAGATTACTTTTTGCGCTATTAAGAATAAGGATTTGGACTGTAGATATATTAGTATGCAGTCAAAACATTTCTGTAAATTCTTTAGATTTAAACGTTTACGTAGGACATTTTATCCCAACTTATCCTAATCTTAGTGCCAATAGCAAGCAGCATTATGTTGCGTTCGTTTTACAAGTGACACATTCCAAACCGAGGTGCCAGTTCCTATGGCTATACTAGTGGCTGTTATATTTCGTCAGTGTATGGCATTTGAACTGGCAAGTACAGCAAATAAACATGATGCGGAACACAACCTTCGTCCTTCACAAAATACGTTAAATTCACAATTACGCTCCTATAAATCACCAAAACAGGTTACAAAAGGTGGGTGGCGTCTGTTGTACGTTCTTTACGCGAAACATGAGATTTTAGGTTATGTGTTCATAGCCTATGAATAGATGGCGTGCTTAGACGGCACGAAGGCGCTTCCTTAACATGTTATGTGATTTCACATAATATATGGAGATTCACAGTGTTTGTGTGAATTTAAAGTGGACAGTTAATAATACTTTGTAACTTTATTTTTATTACATATTTTCTAATGTAAAAATACTTGTTTACATATTAAAAGTACATGATACCTGTGATAACACAGTATTATGTAAACGCACATGATAAATAGTGTAATATCATGAAAAACATGTTTACAGAATGTGATTTTACCCCCATTTTTTGCAGTGTGTGGATTTCTAAAACTGAAAAATTTGTATTCATAATAGGCTGTGAAAGTAAGAACTACTACAGAAACCAAGGGACTCCGAATTTTCTGATGTATACTCACGAGCATTGCTGTAGATCGTTCTGTATTGTGTAACGTGGAAACTATTAAAATATAACACCTGTGCCGAAATTACAAAGGCAGGCTGGAAGATATTTACAAAAAGTTCGTGGTTTGGTATGGGTTCTTAGAGGCGGTAAAAAAATCGGATCACCATCGTAGGCCTTTATGTATTTTTTGCATGCCTTTATTAGATTCACCTATATGTTTGTTTGTGAGCCTGTACCTCTCCTTTAGATTAAGAGGTGGGACCGTACATTGACCGCTCCAACTTTGCCGCGAAAACGATTTTGACGGCTTCAAATCCATCGGACCACCGCCAGCATTCGTATCCACTGACTAACAGATGGCGCAGACATCTTACAGTTTGTTAATGTTGTTAGCGGCATGTTCACCAAACACCCTGTGTACCACTTTAGATCGATAGATAGTATATTAGGGCAGAGCAATCACAAACTAGTCAGCGTCAATCTGATTGGCCAGTACTAGTCAGAAATAGTTTGGCAACTGCAGTGGCGAATATTGATTGGCTCTGACTGGTTTGTGATTCTCTCTGCGAACAGACCTATATTGTCTGGTTTCAATTAAAATTATGAATTCTATACAACCGGCATGAATGTGGAAAGTGAGGCATAGAAGTCAAAGAACGAGGGGGAGAGTCGGTGAGCAAGGAAAATGAATCCGAAAGCACTTCAATTTGAACTTTTTGCATATAATTTATTCATGATGCTACTAATCGCCAATAATCCAAGCGAAAATTCTAATTAGCCGGTATAAAAAGGATTTGATTTTTTTTCTTGTTGGTGGCGGCGCGGCGCGTCGAGATGACTTATTGCCTCGAGAGGCACAAGCGGCGGCGGCGGCGGCGATAACTGAAAGCGCTTTGAGCCCGCCGCCTGCCGCACTGCGCCTTTGATATTTTAATATGCTACCTATATATCTATCGGTGATAGGAAGACCGAGATGGAGCTATACGCCCGGATCGCGAAAAAGGCTGTTTTTCGGTACGGTGCCGATGAATAAAAACCGAATGCATCTACCGATGGCTTTCGATGGATCAGTCTAGGAAAGTTAGCTACAAGAAATTAACGGGAAATCGCCGGCCATACACATACTCTCCTTAGTTTCACACCCAAATATCCGAAATATCTATGTGTCACACTGGATATAGGACACTATTATTTAAAAAACATATCCAGACCATTAGAGTCAAAGTAAACAGCAGAAATTACGTCCTGCAAAAATTATGTGGAATCTCTTGGGGCGCCTCCGCTTCTACGCTCTGTACTTCGGCCCTGAGTCTCGGCTCCTCTGCGCCTGAATTTTGCTCGCCAGTGTGGCTAAACAGCTCACATGCCGGACTGATAGACGCCCAGTTAAACACTTCTATGAGAAGTATTACGGGATGCGTCAAATCAACCCCAACTTACTGGCTACCAAGACTCAGTCAAATTGCTCCACCACCCATTCGTCGAGAAACTGCCCTTATGAAAGAATATAACAAAATCAAAACAAATCCCTCACCGCCAATCCGCGAAGATATACCTGATCTCTCCTTGCGCAGATTACGGTCCAGAAAACCACCAATTACAATAGCTCTTCAACTTGGGTCTGATGATTTTAACCCTGTAGTTAGGGGCAAAAATTTGGGTGACCCAAACAACAGGAGAAGTGAAGAATAATCTAACTGTTAGTCAAGAACCCCCTGGTTTTGAATTCGACCGAAAGGAATGGTCAACCCTAAACAGAATTCGCACGTCGCATGGAGTGTGCGCTGATTCGTTGTTTATATAGAACAGCCGCGAATACCCACGATGCCACTGTAGAGCAAAACGTCAAACTGTCAAGCATATAGGGCAAGAATGTGGCCCTAGGGCATATCCAGGCGACAACAAGGACTTCCTCCAAGCCAAACCATCAGCCGTAGAATGGATTTCCAGGCTTGATATTAACCTATAGCCTAGTTACTATTTAGATTGAAAAAAAAAACAAAAAAACTGTTTTACTTTTTTATGCCTTTTTTTTCATGAGTACGCATACGCTAAATAAAAATCGTTGCGCATTGGTATGTCGTGACTGGACGCACGAAAGGACGGTGGCGGCGTGGAAAAAAGGCATCATCCACCACACACTCAGTCAAGTGTCAAAATAATTCAACACGAGATTTCGTGTGGCACATTCAAGCAAAAAAAATAGCGTTAAATCTCTTGACTCAGTACTTCCAACACAATATCGGCGTTAAAAAAAAAGTTAGAGTTCCTCTATCCCTACAACATCCTCATCAAAAAAGTAGACAATGATCGGGGACCTTAGAAACATCTAAAAACGCAATTTGAGCGATTTTGAAATTTGTTGCTTTTTGTTGATTACCCCTCCGCCACTAGCAAGAGTTCCAACAACGATACACTGTTACCATTTGCTCCACGGTAGTAATACGGTGTCGCAATTTCATCACAATCAATTTAGTAGTTTCCAAGTTACCCTTTATAGGATCATGTATAATATATGTATGCATGAAATAACCATTCCCTTGGTCTCTGTAATAGACAAGGCATGGATTAAAAAAGACCCGCCCAAAATTCACCTTCACCAAAAAATAAGTAGAAAATGACCAGGAGCCCCTAAAACGCTTAGAAACGAAGTTTGCGGAATATATTTTTTGGTTTTCGCTAATTACTTCGCCGCTCATGCACCGATTTTACTTCCCACACCGATAGGTGAGGGGAGTATTGTGATCGCGAAAATCTTCGATGTTGAGATAATACGTTTTTTGGGCGTTTTATGATGTGTACATAACGAAAATCCACGTCACTCATTTCCGTCGGTCTGTCTGTCGGTCTGTCTGTCGGTCTGTCTGTCGGTCTGTCTGTCGGTCTGTCTGTCGGTCTGTCTGTCGGTCTGTCTGTCTGTCTGTCTGTCGCGTTTTTCTACCCTCGTAATCTCAGTAACCGCTACATGGATTGTGATGAAATTTGGGCAGCGTTATGCTGTGGGGTCGTAGTAGGTAATGTTCCTATAATTTTGAAAATCGTTATACGGGGGGCGGAGTAATTAGCAAAAAACGAAAAATTTCAA
Organism: Callosobruchus maculatus; assembly: GCA_951848785.1. Classification (NCBI taxonomy): domain Eukaryota; kingdom Metazoa; phylum Arthropoda; class Insecta; order Coleoptera; family Chrysomelidae; genus Callosobruchus; species Callosobruchus maculatus. Next base: position 9,123,939 of record CATOUR010000100.1, read on the forward strand.
ATACGCCTCAAACTTCGTTTTTAGGCGTTTTAGGGGTTCCTGATCATTTTCTACTTTTTTTTTGGGTGGGGGTGAATTTGGGGTGGTTGGGGGGTGGGGAGTTGTAATACTGAAAAATTTGTTGTATTCATAATGGGCTCTCTAATGACCTGTGAATGAAAAACCTAGCGCCATAATACAATTTTTTGGGTCCATCCGAACATTTCCTTGCTTATAATAGAAACCAAGGGACTTAGAATAATTTGTGATGTATACATCCGAGTGTTGTTTTAGTTTTAGATCGTTCTTTATTGCGTAACGCCAAAATTATCGAATGGATTTTTATGAAATTTTGACACAGTATTACTGCCACGGCGAGGATGAAAAGCGCGCATGTTTTGGAAAAATCGTGTCAGTGGCGGCGCGACAATAATAAAAAAACTAAAAATGTAAAAATAGCTCAAACTTTGTTTTCCGGCGTTTTAGGGGTTTCTGATCATTTTTAACTTTTTTTTGGGTGGGGGTGAAATTGGGGTGGTTAGGGGGTGGGGGGTTGAAAAACTGAAAAATTTGTTGCAAGTACTGAGTCAATCGACTTGACTCCATTTTTTCATGACAACTCAAAAATTTATTCCATTTATAATAGTGTCCATTGACCTGTGAAAGAAAGACCTAGCGGCAATGTTAGGTCCATCCGAACATTGCCTTGGCTATTACAGAAATCAAGGGATTTGGTATTGGTAGGGGTAGGTATTGATTCAGGTCGTTCTGAATTTAGCAACATGGAAATTATGGAATTAATTTTAATGAAATTTAGACACAGTATTATTACCGCGGCAAGGATGAAAAATGCGTATGGTTTCAAAAATCGTGTCAGTGGCGGCGCAGCAATAATAAAAATCTAAAAATATAAAAACAGCTCAAACTTCGTTTTTAAGCAATTTGGGGGTCCCTGATTGTTTCGTTTCGTCCAGTTGAAGCTGAATTGTGTCGTTTTAGTTCCTACGGAGAGATTTAGGAAACTACTTACTAGTTTTTGTGTTGGATGTTTTTTGACGACAGGCGGGCGATGATTTGGTTGGAACTGTTATGTGTGGGAAGTACTGAGTCAATCAACTTGACTCCATTTTTTAAAATTGTAACAGCATTACCTACTACGACCCGACAGCATATTGCTACCCAAATTTCCTCGCAGTTCAAGCAGCGGTTACTGAGATTACGAGGTTAGAAAAACGCTAACTGACTGACAGACCGACAGATCGATAGACAGACCAATAGAAACAAGTGACATGTATATTTGTTATATAGAAAAATAAATAATAAAAATAAAATGCCCAAAAAGCACATTATCTCAGAATCGAAAATTTTCGCGATCACAATACTTCTCTGACCTATCGATGTGGGAAGTAAAAGCGTATGAGTATGAATAAAAATTTTCATTTATCCTGTCATTTGAAATTGCATGTTTTCATGTATGAATTTTCAATTCTTTTATGCTTTGAAGTGTTTTGTTGACATTTATATGAAAATGGACAAAAAGAAATTGGTATTCCAGCAGGTGCGGTCATGCATATGTCCAAGAACAAAGAGAAAAAGCGAAGCGTATAGTAAAATAGCTGGCTAGCTAACAGAAAAAAATATTGCCACGTTTCGCTTTTGCGAGAATTAAGAGACAAGACTTAAAACATTATTTTTAAGAAGACGCTGCAATGTGGCGATTGCCAATGTTCGTTTTTTACTACTATAAAATTAGTTACGAAAACCTGAAATATAGGTTCTTTCCTAACAGTGCATTTTGGATCTATGTTGCGGTAAAATTCTGTTAATTTTTTTAAATTTTGATTGGGCCCTTTGGGCTTAACCCTCTACATAGCTGGATGCCATTACCTATTTTGAAAGGTTCTACAAAAGTATAATACTATATAATATCGTGACGCGTGAAAGGCGTTAATACGTGTGTGTCCAACTATGTCACGTTCCAACCGATTGCACGACAAAAGGACATTCAAAACAGTTAATTTTAAGATCAAAGAAAAGCGTTCTCATCTGACGAGGATTAGATTTCATCAAAAAATGTTATTTTCTGTATTATTTTGATACAATTTTGGATTGCTCGACCTAATAAAAATTTGGTTCCTTTTCCTATGATAACGTGGATACTAGCTGATCAGAAACAGGATTGAAAAATATTTGATCTAGTGGTTTCCTTCTTCTACGCATGTATACAAAATTCTGTATGTCATGCCACAATTTCAGTTAGAACGATGAAATAGTTCCACCAAGATATCTAAAGATAACGTATTAACATCCTTTTTCTTTTGTTTTAGGTAAGCACCGCTTCTATGATGAACATGATGAGTGAGTAACTAGGTATCTTGATGTACTGTCCCCAGTGAAGGATTTAATGAATGATCCAAAGAATAATAATCACAAAGTCGTCGAGCTCAGCTCTTTTTCGATGTATCTTCAATATTTCCTAGCACCAAAAACTTCAAATATTTCAGGGAATTACTAAATTACAAAAACTATGAACATAAAGCAGTAAACGAATTAATCACACTATGCTCTGTATGACCCAATATGTGTTTCGATATTAGATAAGTTTTCGAACCATATCATCTATGGGAAACTAGAGCTTTCATGAAATATTTCAAGCAAAATGCAAATCAAAGTTGTCAGCACTTCTCCATAGAAGGTTGACGACATATTCGCTGTTTTTGAAAAAACATTAGGCAATATAAAACAGAACTTACAGAATTCAAACTAATGAGCAGTTCTTTCCGAAGAAAGAGCAAATGTTTAAATTCGTACCAGAAAATGTCGGAAAATGCCGGTAGTCAGCGGGACTCGAACCCGCGACTCAGATCGGCGCTCTCGTCAGTTGAGCTACAGAGTCGCTCACCATCAAATGATCTGATGAGTCGGTATGAATCTGCGACCTCTGCCTAGGGGGGTTGAGTTGTTTGTATTTTCATTCTTTCATCCGCACGTGGATTTCTCAATTCGTATGGTAGCTATTGATTTTTTGTAAATATGGTCAACATGCTGTATCGTGAATCCTGAGGCTACTATCAAGAACTACCCCCAGGTATTTGAGTGGATTTTTAATTGGTTAGTTGGACCCCCCGATATATACATGACATGAACTGTTACTATACGTAACAAATATGCTGATTGGTAATTCAGATCCCTAATCCCCAGGTCACTGAGCCACCAACCAACATACTATCCATAGCAACCAGTCACTCAAAGTTGCGCATTAAACTAGGTCATGTGGGTGCGTACATGAGCCCAGTAGTTGAGCTGTCAAGAATTTAGAACACAGGATAACACCGAAGGAGCCTTCATGCTGAGGATCCTTGGTTGTGAGGTTGGAGTGAGGATGAACGGTGGCCTTAGCCTTGGAGTAATGGTGTACATAAGAAGAATGATCTTGCCCAGAAGTATGGTATGGCCAAGAAGGATGTTCTCACCCGAGAAGAATTATGCTAAGAAGATCTGTGTGAGGAAGAATGGTGGTAGCCCTTACCCAGAAAAAGTGTGGTTCTTACCCAAGACGAAAGGGTGGTCTCCTTAATTAGGATATAATTGCATACACAGGTTAATTTAGTTAGTCATTGTTTACGAACAGCTCAAATTGCAGATACGAGCAGGGGAGAACTATATGTTGTTACTTTACAAGTAAAGTTCACTGATAGAGATAGCATGCTCCCCACGTTCCAGGAAGGCACAAAACTGTCCTGGTAGACGGCTTTTTCTCTTCCTTTTATAGCATCAGTGCTGGGGTCCGCAGGGATCGGTATTGGCGCCGTCATTGTTTCTGCTTCACATCAATGATCTACTCCCTAGCACTACAAACCCAATCCACAGTTTTGCGGATGACAGTACTTTGCATGCAGGTATCATGAGCAATAGACCGATCCCTGTTGTCGAGCTGGAACGCAGAAGACTGGAAGCGGCTGCTTCGCTTTCAAAGGGTGTGGAGACCATTACCGCTTGGGGACTCAAGAATATGGTAAATTTTAATGCTTCCTAGACCCAGTATTGTACGCTATCAAACAAGAAGTTCCCGAGTCAGCACCCGGTTCTAATGAAAATCAGGTGCTGCCAAGGAGTCACTCATTCAAGCTCTGATCTGGCACGAACATGTTGCTTCAATTGCTGCTGGTAAAAAGCTTGAATACCTATTCAGAGCTACAAAAGTACTTCTCACTATCTAACCTCCTCACGCTATACAGGGTTGGGCTAAAGTATGGAACCAAGCAAATATCTTTGAAACGGAAAGGGCGATATTGCTGAAAATTTGCAGGTGAATGTAGTGACATATAATGCATCCGAATACAGTATGTTAGCTATTAATGTACTTCCGGTCTAACCGGAAGTGCCGTCAACTTTTTTAATTTAAATGGGACACCCTGTATATTTTTGCAGATTTTAATTCATCTTTTTTTTCTGAATACGTCCATAGTGGGTTTAGTATTTGTTTCTTAAAAAATTTGTCTCACAAATACGTCCGTGGCGGTCTGCGGTCTTCCCGTTTGAGGTAATTTTTTTTGTACTTTTTTTTTTGGTCACCGTCAAACGTGTAATAGGACCCCTTCGGGACGTAAATCATTAAAAGTTGACACACTTCTTTGTGAATTCTCACGCGATCGCCAAAACCGACTTTGAATGACCGGCATTTTAAACACCTGAAATGATAAAGAAGCTTTATCTTTCCCGTTTTTACAGAAACTAATGCTAAACCCACTATGGACGTATTCGGAAAAAAAAGATGAATTGAAATCTGCAAAAATATACAGGGTGTCCCATTTAAATTAAAAAAGTTGACGGCACTTCCGGTTAGACCGGAAGTACATTAATAGCTAACATACTGTATTCGGATGCACTATATGTCACTACATCTACCTGCAAATTTTCAGCAATATCGCCCTTTCCGTTTCAAAGATATTTGCTTGGTTCCATACTTTAGCCCAACCCTGTATAAAGCCCAGATAAGACCTGGCCTGGAGTATTGCTTTCATGTCTGGAGAGCTATTGCGCCTACTACCTTGGCTATACGCCGTCCAGAGAAGGGCAGTTCGACTAATTGGCCACTCGGCCTTAACGCCTCAGCTCCAGCCACTTTCTCATCAGCGGGCTGTTCGTGACCTCTCGCTCTTCTACCGATATTCAAACGGAGTCTGCTCCTTTGAGCTATCCTCTATATTTCCGCCACTCACCGCTCACCCGCGCGACCGCTGCATCCCATCCTACGGCGGTCGTTCTTCAAACATCAAGAACCGAGCGATTTGACCGCAGATTTATTCCTAGAGTGCCCAAGGCTTTGAATGGACAGCCAGAATATGTGTTTATTGGGCCTGCGGGTGTTGGCCTATTCCAAGTCCCGCGTTAATAAACTTCCCCTAACCTAACCTTTTCAGCAGCCGCGGTACTCTGGTATTAAGGCCTCGCCTGTGCGTTCTGCTCAGTTATAAAAAAAAGACCTGAGAGTTGTTATTTCCTTGTTACGTGTCGTGTATGAGGTATGCTCTGTGTTTATCGATGATTATATTGAGCAATAAATGTCCGAGCTGCGAGGAATTAATAGAGATGGGAAAACGAAGAAATAAAAAGTGATACGATCAAACAAGTATGGATAATGAAGAAATAATTGCTGAAAATGGAGCATATAAGCTATTTATGCATGCCTGTCAACTAAATAATATAAGAAGAATTTACAAAACGGGTGAACCGCAACATACTCGCTTGATAATTGACTGGACTATGGGGATGATGATCCGGGGCATGATAGAGTGCATCGGCTCCGTTGCAAATATTAGAATGGTAGAGATCGGAGCGGGCCGAGGCGCGGCATTTGGCGCGCACTTTGAATTGCTCATTTCGCTGAGTGCATCTCTTCGCATACCATTAAAATATTTTTGCGGCCGCCCCACTCGCTCATCATTTGAAAGAATTTCATTGATGTTCCGGGCATGACGGCTGCAAATGAAGCGCTACGCCGCGCCGCGCCGCTTGATCGGTGCCTATGCTGCGGCGGCGGTTACTTTGATCTGGAATTTTATTACGAGGCTATCGATATCCCCACTCTGTCTGATTGGATTTGTTACCTTTTTGGTGATTTTTCGATTTTCTAATTTATAGACCAAGCATTACCATTATTGTATATAAGTTGGTGGATACGATCTTTTGGCTACGGGTATAAAATGTTCTAAGGAATATCATAGGTGACGCTACCTGCAAAAAAAGTTTCGTATTCATTAGGTTGGGTTAGGTTACGTTGCAGGTAAGCGGAGTTATACCTTCTTCCACTGCGACCCTATCGTGTGCATTTTGGCTCACACCTATTTAGAGTTCATCGTACACAGAAAAAAATACTGCTGCGTTTCCAATTAATTGTTAGTATTTGGATGTTTTTCCATCGTTCTAAAGATATTTGCAGTTGTTTCAAATCCATGTCGTTGAAAGAATTCAATCCTTATATTCGAAGTAATCACAGGTAATACCAGTATTGACATATAATGCAATCAAAACATTCTTTTGTTTTCGAAATTTACTCTGTGTTTAATTTAAGCAAAGCATACAATCTATTCAATGTACAAAAAATATTACTGCAACAGCAGTTCGTGATAATTCATCTGATAAACATTAATTTTGTTTCAACGGTCCTTGTCGTTCGCTGAACTATAATCAGTATTCGGCGGGAGTGATGTCCCGATTCAATGAACGTAAAATAAAGAACAGGGGGATTATCTCAGTGTTACTATCGCGGCGAACCTGCCAACATGGACGAGGTTGTTCCGTTGTGTTGTTTCGGTGTTAGCCGTGTTGTGTGATCTCGTGGTTTTGCGTATTGCATCAGCATTTGTGTAATTTAAATGTGTCCAGTTATATATTAAATGGAGGACCTACTGGGAAGTTGGGACTTAAAAGCGTTAACACCCACATTTGAATGTAGGTATTTAGATTAGTCAGACAGTTATATTTCACGTAGTAATGCAACGACTGGTGCAGGCTTATGTCTAATTTTTATATCATGCTCCTTATAACTTCATACAAAATCACACAATTAAACATCCAAACGAATCAATCAGCTGTCCTCGCAATAAAATCTGTTAGTCCAAGGAAAAGTAAGTACGACAGGCTGCGATTGAATTATTCATTGGAATCCAATGGCATCTTGTAGTTGAATCGACAATACGATATAATTCGTTACCAACTATACACTTCCCATTGGATAAAACATCGCTGTATTTGTGGAACGCTGAGTGTAACGTCCCATTGAATCCAAGCGTAAGTCTTTGACAGAACGATAGATTTTTCTATGTATACAATCCGCACCTCTTGACGAAGGTGATGGTCGTGTTGGGTGAATCTTCCTTGAAGTCAGTAGGTTTCAGTTGAGTGAATCGGAAAGTCTGGACATTAGCACAATATGTGCTCCATCAGTCGTCAGACAGTCCGTTGTTTGTTCTATACCTAATTTCCGCAAGTGGTTCCTCAGACGACAATGTCCCGTCAACAAACCAACTAGAATGCGCAGATCATTTCTGTTCCATTCTATGATCCTCGCTGGGGGACTGGAGGGGTATGGTTTGAACATCTTCGAGTGTAGTAGCCCTGCTGTATCTCGCTAGTGTTCTCTGCCCAATATGAGATGGTTTTCTTGGCAGTGCTTTTTGCAGTGCCCGCGAATGGTTTTGGTCCTGAACACAAGATTCAGTTTGTCTTCTTGCGAGTGTGTCGGCCAATACATCGCCTTCCATTCCGATATGATTTGGAACCCAAACCTAAGTTACTTTGTCCCTTGTTCCAGGTTCGTTGAAGAGATGTATGCAGCTCTATACGAGTTCTTATTCAACTCGTTTGGAGCTCAGTGCTTTCAGGTCAGCCTGGCTATATGAAGATTTTGATAGATTTCTTTGTCGTGTGTCTTTTATTCAGCTCCCTCACTCCCATTTTTATGGCTGTCATTTCTGCTTGGAAGACTGTGGTATACCTCCCAAGATTTACTGAGATTTCAACTCTTGAATTAGTTTCAACTACTCCTGCTCCTGTCCCCTGTTCTGACTTCCATCTGTGAATAGCACAGGAACGGAGGGTGATGTGAAACCTTCATTTCTCTTCCATTCGTCTCTTCCTGGGAAAAGGACGTTGTGGGATCTCTCTGTGTGCGCTTATGAAACCATAGAGTCCGAGACCATTCCAAGTATATTTGGTGATTTATAATTTCACTCAATACTCGTTGTTCTAGTCCTAGTTCCTTTTTGTCCTGTCTGCCAGTTGATAGCAGTATGTAGGCAACCAATCTGGGACTTAGGGAAATCTCACGGACGAACTGCTGTTATATTCGAGTTCCGAATCAGAATCAAATGATGCTGAAAATGAAATTTAAGTCCTACTGTTCAGTTTTGTTTTCATATCAACTGTATTTTTGTGTACCCTTCTCTTTTGCCATTTTGTTTGAAATAAAAGAAAAGCACTTATTGCAGTGACCATAAGTGGCACGAGAAACTGTGTCTGATCTACTGCGTCGCGCGACTATTCGTCGCCGCGAGTCGTGTCACGCCGCGTCCTGTGGCCAATTTGCGATCCATTTCATTCTAGTATTACAAACCAACACACTATGCTGTATAACGTTACGCGCACTATACAGGGTTGGGATAAAGTATGGAACCAAGCAAATAACTTTGGAACGGAAAGAATGATATTGCTGAAAATTTGCCGGTTAAACCGGAAGCACCGTCAACTTTTTTAATTTAAATGGGACACCCTGTATATTTTTGCAGATTTTAATACATCTCTTTTTTCTGAATACGTCCATAGTGGGTTTAGTATTAGTTTCTGTAAAAACGGGAAAGATAAAGCTTCTTTATCATTTCAGGTGTTTAAAATGCCGGTCATTCAAAGTCGGTTTTGGCGATCGCGTGAGAACTCACAAAGCAGTGTGTCAACTTTTAATGATTTACGTCCCGACAGGGGTCCTATAACACGTTTGACGGTGACTAAAATACAAAAAAATTACCTCAAACGAGAAGGCCGCAGACCGCCACGGACAAATTTGTGAGACAAATAAAATTTTTTTCCAGAAACAAATACTAAACCCACTATGGACGTATTCGGAAAAAAAGATGTATTAAAATCTGCAAAAATATACAGGGTGTCCCATTTAAATTTAAAAAGTTGACAGTACTTCCGGTTAGGCCGGAAGTACATTGATAGCTAGCATAATGTCTTCGGATGCATTATGCGTCACTACATTTACCTATAATTTTTCAGCAACATCACCCTTTCCGTTTCAAAGATATTTGCTTGGTTCCATACTTTATCCCAACCCTGTATGTGTCTCAATTTATTCCTTGCCTTACCCATAAACATCGCAAAAAACTTCGGGCCGTGAAAGTGTACTATTATAACAGTATACACCCAAGTGGGCGGCGCCGTGGCTGTTTCCCTACATGCTGGATAGATACGGCAAAACAGTTGCTGGATATGAGTATCAAGAGCGCCACTGAACTGACAGTAAATCGCGAACGATGGCGGGCTACAGTAAAATCTAAAACTGTTGATAATATTCGTGTCGGCAATACTCTAGCTCCGACTTAATGCATTTTACCAGTTCACAACCTATCTGTTGAGACATTGTGACTATGATGATGATGATGATGATACACCAAAACATTTGACATAAAGAAATAATACTTTCAATACTAATAGTTTTTAAAAATTTCAGGACGTTAGACACAGTACTAAAATGAGGTATTTATTTGCCCTTAGAATCTATACGAGACGAGACTAATTAAAAAAGAATGTTTATTGCATATTTGAACTTGCAAAGTTTTTTATAAGGAAAATGTATGCCTGGTTGAAAGGTTCAAATTCAGATTTCAAAACCTGAAATTTCATTAAAATAATTATTATGAAAGTCGTAGTCAAGGAATATGTTACTGTAACATTCAACTGAAAAATAAAATTAACACCCTGTATCTAAATTCTACATTACAAAGGGTACTATAGACATATTTTCCAATATGACGCAACATTGAATCGCAGGAAGCTGCGGGTTACTGCATGTTGGGACATGTTTATACAGGCACTTAGCCACCGCGCCAAGTCGATGAGCTTAGTTATTCATTAGCAGTAGGAGTGAAAAGTACCTGCGAAGGCATCTTTGCTATGAAATGGGATAAGTGCAGTTTTGCGTTATAATTTCGAGCGTGGTTGGTACATAGACCACTGCTTAAAAGAAATCATTCGTGCACTTTTCATAAACAATTTGTTCCCAAATTTTATATGAAATTTCAGCGAATATCTCGTATCGTATCATGCGGAAGTCAATTAGCTTTTTGCTACAAACTAAATTATTCAGAATTATATAAACTTCAGAAAAATCGCGTTACTCATAATTATGTAAAAGTGCTTTGTTTTCTCTATTATTTTTAAAATCATATAAAACTTTAAAAACATACCTACATATTTCATTATAAAGATATTATGAAAAAATGCTTTGTTGTCCGACTGACGACTAATTGGTCAGTACAATGCTGTGTAGCTATAGAAAAAGACGGTTGAGTACAGAGATGTCGTAAGGTATAGTAAATTAAAAGACCTTTTCAGGGCAGATGATTATGATTGATTGTCTTTTTGTCGTAGAAAATGCGGCGACATTTGTTATGGATTAATGAGTACTTGGCCTTGTTAGCTATGGTAGCTGTGATTTATTGTCATTTCGTCGAAATAGTGCATGCTGGAGAAATAATCGAGACTAACAACGAACAAATTCAGGGGCAATACGAGTAGACCACGGGTCTACCGCTGTTCATTTTTCGGATAAATCGAACTAAAGGATTAACAAAAGGATAATCGTAACCAAAAACTTTTACTTGGAGATATGGTGGTAGTAGTAGTAATGGGGACGGGAAGTCAGGCAAGTAGGCCACCTTTGACCCATTTTGCCAACCCCACTGAAAACACTGAAATCCGACGTCCTAGAAAGCTCATTGTCGAACCTACCAGACCGCCTGATGAAAGGTATGCCCGACCATCTCGTTGGATATAGTGACTCCTCCCCGAACGCCGTCGTGCCGAATATCTGAACCCTAAGGTTGCAATGCACTGCACATCTGCCCAGGAAGAGGAACGCTGTTTCCTCCCTCCCAGCACCTGGAGCAGATGGGGTCCCCTACCACTCTCATGAGTGACAAATGTCTATTCAGCCGGTCATGGCCAGTGAGGAAACCCCCACCAGAAGGTTGAGCGTCTCTGAGCCTTTATTCAGAAGCTATAGCGTTCGGCCCTTACCTTTTAGCTTGCCTGTAATCATCTCTCTCTAACCAGGCCTTCGACCTTCGCCGGTCCTTGTAGGTCCAGTCGTCCAGGGCTACATTGACCTGGCGCCTGCTGTTTCCAAGGCATACACACAGAAAAATTTGTCGTTTTGTCAAAGACTTACGCTTGGATTCAATGGGCCGTTACACTCAGTATTCTTCAAATACAGCGATGTTTTATCCAATGGGGGGTGTATAGTTGGTGACGAATTATATCGTATTGTCGATTCAACTACAAGATGTCATTCCATTCCAATGAATGATTCAATCGCAGCCTGTCGTTGAATCGAATCTGTGTTTGGTAATTGATTCTAAACTACTTTCTTTTTCTTGGACTAACAGAACCACAAGATGTCATTGCATTCCAATGAATGATTCAATCGCAGCCTGTCGTTGAATCGAATCTGTGTTTGGTAATTGATTCTAAACTACTTTCTTTTTCTTGGACTAACAGATTTCATTGCGAGGACAGCTGATCGATTCGTTTGAATGTTTAATGGTGTGATTTTGTATGAAGTTATTAGGAGCATGATATAAGAATTAGACATGAGCCTGCACCAGTTGTTGCATGTTTACCTGAAGTATAACTGTCTGACTAATCTAAATACCTACATTCAAATGTGGGTGTTAGCTCTTCTAAGCCCCAATTTCTCAGTATGCCCTCCATTTAATATATAACTGGACACATTTAAATCACACAATTGCTGATGCAAAAAGCAAAACCACGAGATGACACAACACGGCTAACACCGAAACAACACAACGAAACAACGAAACAACCTCGTCCATGTTGGCGGGTTAGTGCTGATAAGAACACTAAGATGATCCCCCTGTTTATGTTCATTGAATCGGGACATTAGTCCCGCCGAACATTGATTATAGTTCAGCGAACAACAAGGGCCATTGAATTCGATATATGATGTTGTTGTTACGAATGCTACTTACCAATTTCTTTAACAGCATAGACAATAAAAGTATGGGTTATTGTTCGCGTAATAGTTACCTTTTGAAACAAAATTAATCTTTATCAGATGCATTATCACGAACTGCTGTTGCAGTAATAATTTTTGTACATCGAATAGATTGTATGCTTTGCTTCAATGAAACATAGGTAAATTTCGAAAACAAAAGGATGTTTTGATTGCATTATATGTCAATACTGGTATTAGAAGGCTTATACATATCGTTAGAACGAATATAAAATTATTTTGAATTTATTGGCGTACCTGTGATTACTTCGAATATAAGGGTTGAATTCTTTCATTGACATGGATTTGAAACAACTATAAATAATATATTAGAAGCGACGGAAAAACATCCAAATACTAACAGTTAATTGGAAACGCAACAGTATTTTTTTCTGTGTAGGTTCTGGGCCGATTCAGGGGCTGCCGGCCCCTATCCTAGCTAATCGGTCCGCTGTCTCGTCACCCGGTGTGCAATGTGCAATGTGTCCGGGGACCCACAGCTGGGTCACCCTCTGATTGCTTGCTGATTTCTAAAAGGCGACAAGTTGGAGATATGAGGAAAACGATAATCCCTGTTGAAGAAAAAGGCGTCGGGTGATCAGTCACCCTGTGCATTCCACATTTCTTTTCCTAGTCGTGAGCATAAAATCTGTCATTTTTTATCTTTTCGCTCAATGTTTGTCTTTGGCGGTGCCCGCGTTCGAAAAAATATGTGTTATTTCACCGAATTTCATCTGATATAGGGGAATGTGACAGCAAAAAGGGGAAGAAAAATGCTCTTTCCGTATATATCGCCGACATAAATCTGGCAATACTTCAAAGCTAGTCGTTCGTCTTTTGTTTATTCCCATCCTTGCCGAGCTTCCCAGATCGGATAAGATATATATTCCTCGATAACCCATTCGATTCCTCTAGGAATGTTTCGGGGTTGAGATTGAAAACATTTAATTTACTTAGGAGTTGATTCGACGGATAGGGAACTGAAATAAATCGCAGTGTATACAGTTCGAGGCAGGAATTTTAAAAAATAATTCCCTTGCACGGCGTTTCTTGGATTCGATCTTGGACGAACGGCAAGATTTTTCACTCGGAAAATTGCTACGGAGCATCCTCAGAAGGGCAAAGGCATAGCAGAAATAGTTAGGTAATATCAAGACCTGGTGGGAAAAAAGGTGTTCGATAGATTGGCCATAATATTATCATAGGATATGATGTACAGGGTGTTTGGTAAACATGCGGCAAACATTTGAAGGGCGATTCTTTGAACTATTTTAAGAATACTTTGGTCTTTGAAACTGCTTCATTTCAAAGATACAGAATGAAAAAAATGCGAGTACTATGTACGATATTTATACAGATCAGTGCTGGTATCCAGTAGGCGATGTTCATAACCCACGGCAGAACCGTGAGTTATGATGTTATGTTATGATTCACGATGTTCGTTTATAGTTAGTATAACCTAGTATAGTTAGTATAACTGGTTCAGAATTAATTTGGTAAACTGTAATAATTCACGTAGATGATATTTGCAGTACGTGCCGTAGGCGAGTGCTGTGAAACAACAAGTGAGTTATTAACATTACCTCAAGTTGAATCCTATACTTTATCTACGAGCGAAGCTATGGATAGTGCGATTTAAATACATAATAATTTTTTTATAACTGAGCAGAAGGCGTAGGCAGAGCCTAAATACCAGAGTACCGCGTCTGCTGTGAAAGGGTTGTATTAGGGGGAGTTTGTTAACGTGGGATTTGAATGGGCCCAATAAATACATCTCCTGGCAGTCCATTCCAGGCCTTGGACACCCTGGTAATAAATGTGCGGTTGTACCAGTCGGTTCTTGATGTATGAAGAACGACCGCCTTAGGATGAGATGCAGCTGTCGCGCGGGTGCAGCTGATAGGAGCGGTGATCGGCGGAACGATAGAAGATAGCAGATTGCGTTTGAATATCGGTAGAAGAGTGAGAGGTCACCAACAACACGCCGATGAGAAAGGGGCTGAAGGTGGCGCGGTGAGGCCGGGTCGCCAATTAGTCGAATTGCCCTTCTCCGGACGGCATCTAATATAGACACGGTAGTAGGGGCAGCAGCTCACCAGACATGAGAGCAATACTCCAGGCCAGATCTTATCTGGGCTTTATAGCGCGTGAGGAGGTTACATGGTGAGAAGTACTTTCTGGCTCTGAATAGGTACCCAAAATTTTACCAGCAGCTGCTTCCAGATAAGATTTTCTGTAATGTTGACTCCTAACACCTTGAATGAGTGACTCCTTGACAGAGCCTGGTTGTTCATTAGAACCGGGTGTTGGGTTGGGCATTTCTTGTTTGATAGCGTACAATACTGTGTATTGGAAGCATTAAATTTTACCATATTCTTGAGCCCTCGAGCGGTAATGGTATCGAGATCCTTTGAAAGTGAAGCTGTCATTGCAAGTCTTCTGCTTGACCACAGAGATCGCTCTATGGCTCATGATGCCTGCATGCAGCATACTGTCATCCGAAAAATTGTGGATTAGGTTTGTAGTGCTAGAGAGTGAAGCAGAAACAGTGTCTGAGCCAATACTGATCCCTGCGGAACCCCAGCATTGATGCTTGCTATGAAAAGAAAAGAAACAGCCGTGTACCACGACAGAGATTTTGCGACCTGAGAGGAAATCTGCGAGTCAACTGCAAAGCTTAACAGGGAGCCCGTAAGACGGGAACTTCTTTAGGAGAGCTGCATGTCACAGTTGATCGAATGCCTTTGAAATATCGAGAGCAACACATGTGTGACGTAAGCCAGGAGATCTCCAGTTGTTGTTTGGTGTCGGAAACCATAATGTTTGTCGTTGATTAAATGATGGAGCTGTAGGTATTTCATGAGCTCTTGATTGACGCATTTCTCCATCACTTTACTGATCACAGAGAGCACTATATTGACAACTTAAACCTCACTTTGTTACTAAAATAAATACTGTCACCGTTCCAATGGGTTTTTGAGGTTTCATAGCGTCATTTGAAGTTACTATAGCGTCTATTTAATCATATATTCATTTCCAGGAGATCAGTACTGTTTGTTTTTAGATAGTATAGCCTGTTCATAAGTAGTTTGATAATGACTTAATCGGAGTAGATAAAATATATAATATCATAACCATCTTTACAACACAAACGCTAATACCAATTCTTTGCCGCAGCAAACCAAGGAATGAAAACATTAATCAAGATCCTCCAGATCATGTTTAATATGGGAATTTGTCTATACAGCATGAGATAGTTCAAAGAGAAAAGGAGTCTATATATATAAACCACGATAGCAGTTTTAATTCAATAATTACCTATGGCTAGCTATGGTTGGATATGCTCCAAATCAAAGGGTGGGCTTTTAGTCTAGATAGACTTTACTAATTTTTCGGTTCTTCCATGGATCAGCCAGTGCAGGACAGTCGAACAGGGTAACCACCGGAGGATAAGTTTCACAAATAGATAATAGGAACATCGTGAAGCGAAAATTTTATAGACAAACTCCTATTAATCCCGCTTAGTGAAACGTATCATTTTCCGTCCTTCTAATTTTGCTCTTCCGGCACAGATAGTTACCTGTCATTATAAACACACCTTCCATAACCGTATTTCAACCCGTCCTCTTACGTCTGATAATTTAATTTGAAGATGAGCTCTCCGGCAATATAACGCCTCGCCCCAGGCAGGGACACTCATTTGTTTCCATTACTCATAGCCTCCTAGATGCTTTGCAGCTCTTATTAGATTCCCTCTTGTTTGTTTTAAGTTGCTACGGTGTTTTCATAATTAAGAAATAAACTGGTATGGTTCGAGCGTTAAAGTTCCTCCTCTCATTTCTCCGGTATATATATTTTTTATTTTTAATTAGAAGTTCTCGCGTCGAATGAAGTTTTCCTATCCGTAAAGTTTCCAGCTTGTTGAAGTGTTGTCACTTTTTATGGAGTTATGGTAAACAGCTGACGGTTAATGGCAATATAACGTTTCAATGGCTTTATTAAAACCTTGCATAATGCGGTTACAGGTGCTGCGTCAATTTCAAGCTTATACGGGGGTGATGGGAGAACTACTTTTGATAACGGTTTAAACACGCGATTTGTTTTTTAAGCTCGGCAAATTCCAGGAAGCGAAGCGATAAATCTGCGATGAAGAAAAAATAAAATGCCTCCCTGGTATTTGCTAATAATACTACAAATAAGGGATATTTTTTAACCAATGCCTTAACATTCTGTTATCCAGGATGCGTCAGAAAGACAGTTAAATAAAATTATCTGAAATATACAGGGTGGACAAACAATGCGTGTACGGAAGATAGTGGGCTTAATAGAACATATTTTAAAAATATGCCACTTCTTCATGGTCTTGAAGACTACAACGACAAAATACTTTGACGGTTATACAGCGTGATTTATATCGAACTTACATTTTTTTAAATAGGTTAGTTGTTGAAGATGTACATTATCGACTATGTCGATGTGTCTTCCTCTTTACAGGTTAGATCTATGTACATTGGATCATGAAGTTCTTCAACCTCATTCAGTTGTAAAATATGTCAGTGTTAGATCAAGACTAGAAGTCCTCCGCTTTACACGTTTGATCTATTTACGATCATAAAGTCCTTTAAACTTATTCGGTTTTATTCTACTACGGCAGATTCTCCAACTGGTGTTAAAGGATATTTATGTGAATCCCACAAATTCAAATTTGTGATGTACGAGTATTCCGAACGAAATTTTATGGGAGATGAAATTTTAAAAGCGTGTATCCAATTCGAATTCTAGTGCGCGGGACTATAGTTAATGTAGCACATAAAACACTCGAAATGGTGTCACATAGTGTCCATTATATCTCGGCGTCTGTGGATGAACGCTCCAATGTAGGTACAGATCCGTACTGGTAGCGAAACGACCGAAAGTGCCACAAAAATGATGGTTTATATCAAGTTTATTTAACTATATTTTCTTAAACGTGGAGAACTATTTCATTTAATATTTTGTTTTGGTAATTATTTGTAATAAGTACAAATATTGCCACCCTCGAAGGATGTACCTTGTATGAGGGAATTGACATAATAACTATGACATGCACAATACATTTTTTGGTAATATAACCTATTACCCCAACTATTCCGTCTTTTTTACTGAAGCTGATGGTGGGCATTGGGTCTGGTCATCATTCGTTCTTCTTTTTTTGCTTTTATGCATTACAAGGCTCCAGCAGCTCATAATGAGTTTGTTTTTTCAATATATATTGACTATTTGATTCAAACTATTAGAGATTGTCTGTTTGTTTCGATTTTTGTATATTTCTAATAATTATACAAACATAATGTGGCGTACAATTCGGGGAGTAGTTATTGCTGTTTTTTTTAATTGACGAGTATGAACTTTTGGATCTGGTAATTTATTAAGAGCACTCATTGCAATAAAAAGTGATATTTGCAAGAGTAGTGAACTTGAACAAGTTAAGATACATAAGGATTCTAATTTTCTCGAAAACGAAACGACCGATTTTAAAAAATCACACATCAAAATAAAGTACTTCGACGTACCTTTAAAACAAGGTATTACTCGATGCCCCTTGTCATTTAAAATTTTTAAGGGGACGATCCTGGGAGGGAAGAGGGTACAAGACGATGAAGTAGATTTTGGTTAAAAAGTTGCCCCTTTAACAAATATTTTTAAGTGTCACGGAGTTTTTTCTTTTATTCGGCGGTTTTCGAAAAATCCGGGGTGGGAACTTTTCAAATGAACATACACACACATATTATATAAATCAGACTATCTGATATATTAACAAATGAGGACAGTATCTCGTTCATAGGAGTCATAGGGTTGTGCATGAACGAAAATATGTCTTCAAGTTTTAGTAAATAAACTTTATTTTTTTTTTTTTTGATTGCATATCGGCGTCGACTGCTTGGGTCATTGGCCGCTTATACTTGTCAGCAATTTGCACTATATTCAAGCTTACTCATTTGTAATTGTGATTATAACAATATTTATCCTTAATTTTATAAACTTTTACAATTTGTAAAAGATTCCCGTGGTCTTCAGGTAGTTGAGCATTTTTTTAATGTTATCAGCATTTCTGAAACATGACTCAAGAGTTTGGGGGAGGCCTAGCGCTTGTCTCTGGTTAGTATATAGTCTACACTCAGTAATCACGTGATTTACAGTTAAAGGTGTACCACATTCATCACACATTGGATGGTTATTTCCAAGGAGAAGATATGACGTCGTCAAGTGCGTATGTCCAATACGTACACGGGTAAGGCAGACTTGGTCTCTTCGATTTAATTTGATGGGACACTTCCAATTGCTGGTATGAAAGCTTAAGCCTCTTGTACGGTTTATATTTTGCTCACATTCTCTTTCCCAAAAGCGTTGACATTGCATTTTAATAAATGTCTTAAAATCGTCCGTTAAAAGCTTATCATCATAGGTTCCAAGAGATATGGCTTCACGAGCAGCATGATCTGCCAGTTCGTTACCAGGTATCTTAACGTGACCTGGGCACCATACAAAAATTACCTGTTTGTGGATCAGTGTAATCCTATGATAAACGATAAAGACTTGCTGTAATAGTGGGTTCATAGTGGAAAGGTCGTTCAAGGATTTTAAGACACTGAGTGAGTCAGAACACACTAAACAGGTAGGAGCGGTTTCATTGGAGTGTATGAATTCTAAAGCTTTCAAGATAGCATATAGTTCAGCCATATATATTGATGCGTTGGCATTTAGCCGATAACGGTATGTTACTGAGGATGTTGTGAAGGCTGCTCCTACACCTTCTTGGGTCTTGGATCCATCCGTATAAAAGGCTGTTGCATTATCGTATGAGTGAACAATATCGAGAAAGGTTTGTTTCAGAATGAGAGCACTTGAATCCGTTTTACTATATATTGAACAGTCCAACCTGATTTTAACCGGACTAATTATCCATGGCGGAATCTCCGAGAATGTTTTGTTGAAAACACTAGGAAGGTCTGCATCTATGTCTCTCAAGATTTGTATTATTCTAGCTCCCGTGGGTCTTGTTATTGTAGGTCTACTGAAGTATGTGTCGTGATCTTCGTTATTAAATGTTATATTGTGATTCGGATGGGTAGGCTGTGAAAGAATGTTTATCGCATAGTTAAGCGTTAAAATTTTAATTCTGATATGCATTGGTGGGACTCCGGCCTCGCAGTAAATAGACATAGAAGGGCTTGTGCGAAAGGCTCCAATACATAGTCTAAGACCTTCTCGGTGTATTCTCTCTAAAACATTAATGTGAGATTTCCTTGCAGAAGAGAAAACCACCATTGCATATTCCATCTTCGCCATTATAAGCGATTTATACAGCTGGAGTAGCGTTTCTTTATCTGCACCCCATCTAATGCTAGAGATACATCTGATAATATTGAGAGACTTTTTGCACTGGGTAGCTAGAGTATTTATGTGAGTCCTCCAGTAGAGCTTACGGTCGAATGTGATACCAAGCAGTTTGTGACTTTCCTTCACCTGAATTGGATTACCTCTAAGCGTCAGAACAGGGTCTCTGTGTTCAGCTCTTAGTCTACAGAAGTGGATTATAGTCGTCTTAAGCTGAGAGAAACGAAGCCCGCACTTATCTGCAACTTCTGTAATCTTGTCGATATTGGACTGAAGTACTTGTTCAGCATATTCAATGGTTTCTGATGCGAAGAAAATGGTAAGGTCGTCTACGTACAGACATTTCCCAACATTTTCATCGATCGGTTCCATTAAACTGTTTACAGCTATGTTGAAAAGAGTCACACTGAGTGTAGAACCCTGTGGGATGCCATTGTCTAATGTGTAAGAATCGGATAGTGCGTTGCCCACAAGCACTTTGAATGAGCGGCTGATTAAAAAGCTGGAAATTATTTTAGGTAGTAATCCCCTAATACCCCAGTGATGAAGAGTGACAAGTATGCATTTTCTCCATACTGTATCATATGCCTTTTCCAGGTCAAAAGAGACTGCAATTAAATGTTTTCTCTTAGCAAAGCTATTTTGGACGGCTGTTTCTAAATGTACCAGGTGGTCAATAGTAGATCTATGTTTCCTAAACCCTGTCTGATGATCGGATATAAGTTTTTTGGTTTCTAAGATCCATGTAAGCCTTCTGCTAATCATTTTTTCAAACAATTTGCTAAGACAGCAAGTTAGTGAGATTGGCCTGTAGTTGGTAGGGTCCATAGGGTTTTTTCCTTGCTTTGGTACTGGGATGATGATAGCCTCCCGCCAGCAGTCCGGATAAACGCCTTCTAGAAAAATTTTATTGAAAAGTCTAAGGATAGCTTCCTTACCAGTTCCAGGTAAATTACAAATCATTTCGTAATGAACGGAATCAGGGCCAGGGGCTGAATTGTTAGATTCCCCCAATGCTTGTTCCAGTTCGGATGATGTGAATGGGAGATTATATTCGGAGGTAGAGTTTTCCACAAAATCTAGGGACTGACTTTCAATTTCTTCTTTGAAACGGAGGCACGACTGATCAACATTATCATTTGAGCTTACCCCCTTGAAATGCTCGCCCAAGGTGTTTGAAATTTCGTTTGTGTCAGTTATTTCTCGGTTGGCTACCA
Organism: Callosobruchus maculatus; assembly: GCA_951848785.1. Lineage (NCBI taxonomy): Eukaryota > Metazoa > Arthropoda > Insecta > Coleoptera > Chrysomelidae > Callosobruchus > Callosobruchus maculatus. The sequence continues at coordinate 9,144,807 of CATOUR010000100.1, forward strand.
TTAATACCGGAGAGGGCCTAGTGAACGACTTTCCTACAATAGCTCTCATTTTTCTCCACACTTGAGTTGGAGATGTGTCGGTATTGATACTGGAGACATACTCTTCCCACGACTTTCTTTTTCCCGCTAACACAAGTCTTCGTGCTTTGGCTCGAGCTCGTTTAAATTCAATGAGGTTTTGGGTAGTAGGGTGTCTCTTAAATATATTAAATAGATGTTTCTTTTCAGCAATAGCATCTGCAATTTCCTGGTTCCACCATGGGACTATTCTTCCTCCGGAGCGTTTTTGGTATGCTTTCGGAAGCCGCTGTGATAATATTTTGCGTGAGAGAGTGGACAAATGAGTCGATGGACTGCTCCGTAAAATTCGGTCGAAATTTGTCACGAAAACTATTCCAGTGTGCTCTTTTCATGTTCCACCTCTCTGGCGACTGAACTGATCCATTTGCGGCAGAACATTGAATTACTATAGGAATATGATCATTCGCGTAGACACCTAGTGTACTCCATTCAAAAAGGTGAGCAATATTTGCGCTACACAATGATAAATCTATTGCACTTAGACTAGACGCTCTGGAGTTTATATAAGTACCTTCCCCTGTATTAAGAAGACCTAAGTTGGATTCTGATATTAACTCTTCAACTAGTCTACCTCTGTTATCTAGCCTTTCGGATCCCCAAATGGGATTGTGTGCATTAAAATCTCCCAACAAAAGAAAAGGAGTTGGGAGTTGCTCACAAACAGATTTTAACTCATTATACGTCCAGTGCGAATCAGGAAGGTATATGTTGCATAAGGTAACTTTGATAGGCGAATAAATCTGTATAGCGACTACTTGCAATTCTGAATCTATTTCAACTACCGAATATGGAAAGAAATCTTTGATAAAAATTGCTACACCACCTCTAGCTCTTTGGCGTGGAATTGTGTCTTTTCTGACACAGTTGAAGCCACGGAGATTGAATTCTGTGGAAGGTGTAAAGTGTGTCTCCTGGAGGCAGACACAGAAGGGATTTATATCTAGTAACATGGTTTTCAATTCCGGGTAATGTAGTGCGCAACCATTGATGTTCCATTGTATAATCTTATCCATATTATGAGTAGACATTTAAAAGACAGATATAAATAAATAAAATGAATAAATAATATAAATAAATATAGATGTGAATAAATAAAATAAATAAATATGTAAATATGGGTATAAATATAAATATATAAATATAAATAAAATAAGATAGTAAATATAAATAAATATCACAGATTATCATTTACTAGTACTAGGGCTTTTTCTTGGTTGGCCTTTTGGCCACCCCTTTTTCTTTTTTTGTTGGCACCCTGCCTGCTGGGTGCTGTCCTCGCCGGAGGTTGTTTCATTGTTGTCCCTGTACCTTTTACGTTGGTCTGACGTAAATGATACATTTGTTGACATTGAGTCAGATCTTTCTCTAGGTATACCAGTCATGTAGTGCTTTTCGGGTACTTTGAAAGATCCTTGAGTATTGGCCAGGGACTTTTGTATAGATGCTTCTACAGCCAACATTATTTTAGGGAGGAAGTCATCAATTAGCTTTTGTGCCATACTCGGTTCTGCAGCTACGGACCTATATGAGACATCTGGCCGAGGGGTATTGATCTGAACTTTCTTCTTGGCTTCACTATAAGGAATTCTTTCAATTACTTTGATTCGTTGGATAGCTGCCTCTTCTTTATATGCTTCACAACCCTTGTAGCCCGCAGAATGAGGGCCATTGCAATTAACACACTTTATTGGTTGTTCACACTCTACTTCACCATGTGGAGGCTTTCCACAAGCACATATGCCAGCATCTTTACAACTTTGTGCTGAATGACCAAATTTTTGGCATTTGAAGCACCGTAATGGTGGCGGAATATAAGGTCTGACCTTCACTTTTTGATAAAAAGCGATGTCTATTTCCTTGGGGAGTTCGTGACTATTAAAGGTTAGAACATGGTTAGGTGTTTCAATTACAGTCCCATTTTTTCTGGTAGCTAAACGTCTAACATCGATTACTCCTTGATTTTCTAGCTCTTCTTTTATTTCATCTATTGAGCAGTTCAACAGATCTCTGCAATAAATAACGCCTTTACTGATGTTGAGGGTGGGGTGAGGTGTGACTTCCACTGCCATATCAAGGAATCTATTGACCTGTAGTAATCTTTTCGCTTGACTATTGCTTCGCATTTCTGTAAGTAATCCATCTTTGACCTTCTTTACTAATTTAACTTCTCCTATTAGTCCATATAATGTTTTGGAGATGGCAAACGGACTGACTTTGCTAAAGCCCTCCTCGTTGTCATCACCTATCCTCTTAACAAGAAGGAACCGGGGGAGGTTACCCGCCGTCACCTTGCTTGCATTAATTGTGCCCGTTTTATTGAGGACGGGCGCCTCAGTTTGTTTTATATTCGGGGTATTCATCTATGTCCCACGAGTACGGGAAGAACTAAACGTCAACTGCAGCAGTGCTCCCTTACTGCAGCAAGGCTGGTATAACTCTAGAGGTCGCCAGGTATCTAGAGCACACCGTTTGTGACTCACTGTCGTGGAGCCATTCACCTGTCGGCACGGTCCGACTGACACCTTAGGTTCCGGATTTTTGTACAGGTTTACTCCTGGGGAGGCTAGGGGGAACCCCATGTGCCGCCTCAACACATGGAGGGGGGTATGGACTTAGGCTGAGAAAAAATAGGAAAAGGTAAACCAAGGTAAGTAATGGGTACGGGTTGGAGTAGACGGGATACGGTAAAAGGACAGCGGTCAGCTGGTCGGGCGCTGGCTGTACGGTCTGCGACATTACCGTAGCATCGGAATACCATCTAATGAAGCAAGGCTTCTGAAGATGGTACTCCTAATGGCCAGACGGCCAAATAAACTTTATTGTTTATTGTAATAAGTAGGGACAGAAATAATGGATACATTCGGATGTCTTAAATTTTGTTATTATACTGATAGAAGGACATCAGCACTCTGATACTGTGTACACGACTAGAAGAACTTAGAACTACAAAAAAAATGGCTCTGGTACTGTCGTCACTTATTATATTTGGAAAAAAATATGTTTACTGATTCAGTTGATAAGTTAATTTTCTTTTTTCTTTAATTAATTAGTAATTCAATTATAGATCTATCAGACGGTTAACTTCGTTTCTCTCAAGGAGGACTATATACAATACTAATACACGATAATATGTTTTAGATGTATTTTATGCTGCCGATTCTAAAACCTCCACTCCAAGGCGAGCGAATTACTTGCACTTTCACCAAAATTTCAATTAACCTACACTGCTAAAATTTCCTGTCCTCAAGATTTGTTGGAATTTTAGTAAGCCCTGGTTTGAAATAAACATTGTTATGTTCTTCTTCCGTTTCAGCACTGAACAAATGTTCAATCGCTTGCCACAATGTAAAACGGAAAAGGACGAGTAATCGGTATATCGATTTAGATGAAATTTGGTGGAAGCTGCGGAGTAATTATTATAAAAAAATGGAGTCAAGTTGATTGACTCAGTACTTCTCACACATAACAGTGATATCATTATTATTTTCCCTTTGTATGAAGCTATAGTCTGAGATCCCTTGCAACGAAATCATCGCCCGCCTGTCCTCAAAAAACATCCAACACAAAAACTAGTAAATAGTTTCCTAAATCTCTCTGTAGGAACTAAAATCCAACTTTTATTCTGCGAGCTTCAACTGGACGAAACGAAACAATCAGGAACCCTCAAATTGCTTAAAAACGAAGTTTGAGCTGTTTTTATATTTTTAGTTTTTTTATTATTGCTGCGCCGCCATTGACACGATTTTGTAAAACCATACGCATTTTTCGTCCTTGCCACGGTAAGAATACTGAGTATAAATTTAATTAAAATCAATTCATAATTTCTATGTTACTCAATTCAGAACGATCTAAAGCAATACTCGTATGTATATTATTGTATACATCAGAAAAATGATCTCTGTAATAGCCAAGGCAATGTTAGGATGGACCTAAAAGAGGGTATTATGCCGCTAGGTCTTTCTTTTACAAGTCAATGAACAGCCTATTATGATTAGAACAAATTCTTGAGTTTTACAACCTCCCACCCCCTAACCACCCCAATTTCACCCCCACCCAAAAAAAAGTAAAAAATGATCAGAAACTCCTAAAACGTCTAAAAACGAAATTTGAGCGATATTTATTTTTTTTTTGTTTTTTGCTAATTACCCCGCCGCCCCTGCACCGATATTCAAAATTATAGCAGCATTACCTACTAAGACCTCACAACATGTCGGTACGCAAGTTTCATCACAAACCATGCAGCGGTTGCTGAGATTACGAGGATAGAAAAACGCGAACAGACAGACCGACAGACAAACAGACAGACAGACCGAAGGAAATGAGTGAAGTGGATTTTCATTATGTAGACGTCATAAAACGCCCAAAAAGCGTATTAACTCAAAATTTGAAATTTTAGTGATCACCTATCGGTGTGGGAAGTAAAACACTATCATTAATTCTTTTTCGGAAGGCTCTACATATTTTTCAATTTATATAGGCATTGTCCACTAGGATTTAAAAATTTTTCGATTTATAAATAGACTTTCCAATGTAAAAATGGCACTTATGTACCTTTTAGGCCTATCTGGAAATAAATAATAAGACTTTCTAACGAACAGCTGCACATTGCTAGCAAGACCAGAATAGAAAAAGTGATTGATTTTTTAAAAACAGAAATATAAACATGCGCAAATCTTATTATGTTTCAAATATTTTTGTATGAAGAGAGAAAAGTTTTTTTTATTGGCAGATGTTATTCAAACCTTCCTGCAATTTTTCAACCTATATCTGACATTGGGCTTATTTACCTTAACAACCCGATAAAGAGTCAGTTGAGCATCTTTGATCAGCCAGTAACTTAAAACCTTCAAATGCGATTTTAATAATTTTAATCTTGATACATTATTTTTAGCGTAGCGACACACAGCGATACTTTGGTGTACAGAATATGGTTTCGGCGTACGGTATGAAAAACTGTCAAGCTTTACGCTTGACCAAGCTCGCTACTTGCGAAGACGTCTTCTGCTTGCTGTCCGTCCCTGTACGAGCACCTCCTTCAGGCCGTGAATTATTTTTAAACCGCGTGGAATTGATTTTATCGGCCATTAGGAGGGAGCGGGGGAGAGAGGAGGTCGGGACGGGACGGAACGGGACTTAAGGGCCGGTAAAAAATGATCGCGTTCCGGGGAGGAAAGCGACGTCGTTTATTCTGCTGCCCCGAGGGGATAAATTCAAAAGCTAGCTCAACCTCCGATAAAACTATTTTATTTTTGAATGAAGACTCCGGGAACGAGCCACACAAACGAAGAGGAAGGATACAGGCGACACAGTATACTTGGCATATCACAGCCCTAAACATTACACTGCGCTATGGGACCAAATAGGCCAAATATATTTTTTTATTTCCTTTATGGGTGGTAAACAAAAACGTTAGCTACATCCGATAACCTCTATGAGATATTAAGGCCTGATTTTATCAACACGCGCATTTTTTTGGTTTTGACCAATCAGCGCAGCCCATTTAAGAACATGCATCTCTCAAAGTTTTCTGACAGTTATTGATTTCTCTTGAAGTTTACCTCGACCATTATGACCATCTCTTATCTTTTGCAGTCTGATTTTCCATCCTCAATGGATGCAAAATTTAATTTTCTTGTTTAATAAAGGGTATACCAACTGCTAATCTGGACTAACCAGATTCCACAAAAGCAGGACATCTGATCACTGGATTGTTGGTCTATCAAATGATAAAGTTTACCTCGACCATTATGAACCATCTCGTATCTCTTGCAGTCTGATTTTTCATCCTAAATGGGCGCAAAATTGCATTTTCTTGTTTAATAAAGGGTATACCAACTGCTAATATGGACCAATCAGATTCCACAAAAGCAGGACATCTGATCACTGGATTGTTGGTCTATCAAATGATAATGATGGCAAGAAATTCAATCTATTGCAGTATTCTGATAAGACAATAATTTACTATCGATAATAATAATTATAAATACCTGCAATATACCTTTGTATCATAGTAAAAAGGGGTAAAAATAACAGTTCGTTGCATTTGTCGCATAAAGCGAAACACACGATTTAAACAACCATGTTGGCCAATCTGTGTCACACTTGTGCATTACTGGTTGCAAACAGCAAAGCTCGCAGGCTGGCAAAAGTATAAATTTATTTTTTGTTTTCCAGAAACCTGTCGTATAGTCAGAAGGTGAAGCAGGTGCTTTATATATTTTTCAGAGAAAGGAAGGAACTAGCAGGGAGATTTTCGTTCATATGCATGTCTTACAATGTGTTTTTCATAGTATTTGCGCTACGGTGCCTTTTACCAAAGTTTACGGAATACATATAAGTTGGATCACTCCGCAAAAATATCAAAACAGCCTGCCCCTTGCCCCGTCTCCCCGGTCCACCGGTAGCACTGTACCGACGTCAGCCGGGAGATACGGGGCGGCGCAAAGTAGTGGTTGAACGTGTGTAACATGAAGTGTATACAGTGTCTCAAAAATATCGGATTTTGTTATTTCGGATTTGTTTGCAGGTAATGGATAATATTTTCAGAAGTTTGATTTTATCAATTAAATTTATTAACGGATGGAAAATGACAATCATATCCATCCTTATTTTGTGGTAAACCTTGAAATATAAAGGATATAAATACATGTTTCACGACGATTAGGACACGCAATAGGTCGGAACAGGGCAGTAGTAGAGAATTATATATCCAATGAGGTATTTGTTTTTGGTCACGTGACGTCCGATTCAAAATTATTAATGGGACACCCTGTACATTTGTGGCTTTCTGTGTTCCACCCGATAAAACAATTCCAACAAACTAGCACACGTCTAAAGTGATTAATTCGAGGCCTACAGGCCTACAGGTACTTAAAGGATTGTATCACGCTAAAAGCGTATAGTGAGACAAAATATTCATTCGGTGGTCTTACCATACCACCTAGAGACATTCTGAATTATATTTTAGAGCTCGGAAATATTTGTATTGATAACTTTAACAAGTTAGTTTCTACAGTAGCAATTGGAATGACACTGAAAAGCAAAAGGTCAATAATATTTATTCACATCTATGTAAAGCATTTCCACATCATTATCTTTTAAAATTGTACATACTAGTTCCTATATATTATACCATAAATTTTATAAGCTGTGGTCTCAAAAATATGCCAAATAAACAAAACATTAAGGTAAAAATGCTTCAGCACCTTTGGACCAATTTTTACGTATCTATGAAACAGCTACAATATGTGAAATCATTTGAGATTTATTAGTAATAGTTTTACTTTACTTTAGTTACCTAGTGTATTAGCAAAATGAACGTATATTTGTATTTGTACGTCTAAATCGGCTGTCAATACATAGTCTTTCAATGACCCTCGTATACACGTAAAACCCTGGCATTAGCAAGTCCCCGCTAAAAGACCCTCGTACTAGGGCAAAAACCAACGCAAAAACTAACTGGCGTGTGCGGCCGCGGCATCGCTTTGATGTGAGATCTTCAAAGTGCCGACGGAGAGTGATCCAACTTATATTTAATCCGTAAACTTTGCTTTTACCCAGTCCCACTCCGCTACAGCTTTACATCCTCTGTGAATATTTCTATAAGAATGTCTATAACAAGTAGATGGAAGTGCTGACTGCGGTGAGAGTATTAATTATTAATTAAGGTGGCTGCGATTGATAGTACTTTTATGATTCTGTTACAAGCTATCGCAGTTTGTAGTTAGTAATTATACAATAATTATAATGTAAACATGAAAAATCTAGCACTAATTTGCAAATCAATTGCTTTGTTCTGATTTTCGGCTATGATTTTGGTCCATGAATTCTAAAATATTTTTGTCAAAAGTGTCATTCAGCTTTGACGTTTTGTTTTCAATATTGATAAAATACTGTAACATCCTGTATATAGTAGCATTGCTTATTGATGTTTATTGATGTTAGGTTAGATTTTTTTGATGTGTAAACGTCATCGAATCATCTGGAATTTTCTGGACTGTCAGATCGGCATTCTCGAATGTCATCTGAGTGTCTCGAATCTTCTAGATGGTTCGATGAAGTATATATAAGGCCACGGGTAGCGTGGTAGTTGAGTCAGTTGAGTTGAGTTGTACTTGAGATAAGGTTAAGAGATATTATATCGAGTTGTGAAGTAAAACGGTGAAAGTTACGTCGAGTTTGATTCCCTGGGTGAAGAAAACGAGGCCGTCGTGACAATTGGTGTCAGAAGTGGGATTATCCATCGAATCAAGCCAAGAAAAGGAAAGAAGAAGTGAGTACAGCATTAGTCCATGCCAATAACCAGAGCTATGTCGTCCGAAATGAGTGCAATGATGAATATGCTACAAGAAATGAAAGCCAGCTTCGAACAAAGTTTAGAAAAAAACTGCAGCCAATCTTCAGAGTAGTCAAGAACAAGCTGTATCAAGTCTTCGAAGTAGCCAAGATAACCAGGCAGCTGTTATGCAAGCAACAGTCGTGAACCTAGAAGAGAAGCTAAAGCAACATCAAGATAACCTCGAACAGAAGTTGAAGCAACATCAAGACGAGGCAGTCGTGAACCTAGAAGAGAAGCTGAAGTACCACCAAGATGAGGTAGTCGCAGGTTTGAAGAGTGACTTGAAAAGTGGACAGGAGCTGGTAATGACTAGATTGGAGGAACAGAGGCAAGCCGTAAGTCAGGCGTTAGAAAATCAAGATCATCGTATTAGTGCTATAGAGACATCGCAAAAGATCGTTGAGGAACAGCTGCAGCAAGTGAAGGATCAAGTCAAGGAAATCGTGAGAGACGAAGTGCGAGAACTTAGTGGAGTTGAGCGTGAACAACTACAGCAAGTGGAAGATCGTGTCAAAGAAATCGTCAGAGAGGAGCTGCGAGAACTTGGTGCAGGTGAGCGTTGTTTAACAGCTGTACCACCCGCTTTTCCTGATAGACACAGTGGCGTAGTAGCAAAGCCCTATCCGTACAACGGCAAAACGTCCTGGGACATTTATTATATGCAATTTGAAAATATCGCTCGTATGAATAACTGGTCAAATGAAGAAAAAGCTTGTGTGCTTACATCCATGCTAAGAGACTCTGCCGCAGCTATTTTGGAAAATCTCTGCTCATCAGATCTACGTGACTATGATAAGATAACATCTGCACTAAGGTTACGCTTTGGAGATGCGCACTTAACAGAGCTGCTACATGGTCAACTGCACAACCGGACACAGCAAGCCAAGGAGGATCTGACCACGTTTGCATATGAAGTCCAAAGCTTAGCGAAACGGGCATTCGTCAACAGCCCCGTCGAAACACAGGAATACGTTGCTGCTCGTCAGCTGGTCGAAGGCATTGCGGACCTAGACGTTCAGCGAATCGTAAGACTGTCCAGTCCCAGAACTTTACAAGACGCTTTGGTCAAGGCTCTAGAAATTGAAGCTGCCACGAAAGCCACGCGAATGACACGGAGGGTGCGATCTGTAGAACAAGATGATGAAGCGGAGGTCAGGGCGACAGCGTTCGTTCCAAGAAGAAGAGGTGGTACCTTCCAACGAAACACAGCTCGCACAAATTTAGAAGGACCTGAAAAGTTTACGTGCTGGAGATGTGGGCAGAAGGGGCACCTTAGAGTGGGCTGTCGCATGCAGGTGTCAGAAAAGTCAAGAAAGGCTAGTACTAATACGGAGAATGAGTCGGAAAACTAAAGCCGGCCAGTTTTAGGGGGCAAAAACTGGCTGGCCATCATGACGAAAGCCCCGTGGTCATCGAAATTGAGGTTAATAAAATTGAGAAGAGTCCAGTAGTTGAAGGTTACATAGAAAATATACCATGCAAGATGTTAGTTGATACCGGAGCAAATGTGACTATAATAAGTCCTAACATATACCAAGAAATTCGAAGGAAGTCGCCAAGCAGAACCACGCAAACGGATAGAATGTTGTTGAGGACCGCTAATGGAGACCGTATACCAGTACTGGGTGTTGAAGAATTAGAGAGTCGCATTGGCAGTTTTAGTAAGAAGCATCCTCTTTTAGTAGCTTCAGTCACAAATGATTGCATCCTTGGTGCTGAGTTTCTGCAGAGTTCTGGCTGCGTAATAAACTTCACTGGTAATACCTTAAGCATTGGGGATTCGGAAGAGATTTCATTTTTCTGCCGAACTGTTCAGCTAGAGAAAATGAACGTTGTGTCACCAAGGAATTTTACAATACCACCACAAAAAGAGATTGTTATACCTATATATGCACATAAGGCACTTGAACACAACCTTACCCCATGCATTTTTGAACCAGAGCCTACGCTAGGTTGGAATAAACCTATTTTATTAGCCAGAACAATAACAGATTCTTCAAATTTGTTTATAAGGGCCGTAAATGTATCCAGGACTTCAATACAAATCAAGAAAGGTACGCCACTGGGTAGGCTAGAACCAGTAGCATGGATCCGAATGTTGGATGGCATGGAAGAAGAGAATGACGATGACTTCACTGAGATCTCAGATAGTCTTCGAGATTTGTATGATAGAAGCTGTGAGAATTTGCGACCCGAGCAGCGGCAGAAGGTCCTGAAGCTACTAAGAGAATTTAATTCGATTTTCGCTAAAAATAATGATGACCTAGGGCGAACCCATCTGGTACGTCATAAAATTAATGTAGGAGATGCCCAGCCAGTCAAACAGCCCCCAAGAAGAACTCCATTATCTCGGATTGATGAAGTACAGAATATGGTAAAAGATATGCAGAAACGAGGAGTAATCGAGCCATCATCTAGCCCTTGGGCCTCTCCGATAGTCCTTGTTAGGAAAAAGGACGGATCAACGAGGTTTTGTGTGGATTACAGGCGGCTCAACGATTTGACCAAAAAGGATTCATACCCTTTACCAAAAATCGACGACACTTTGGATGCAGTTGGAAGTTCTTCATGGTTCTCCACCTTGGACCTGCAAAGTGGGTACTGGCAGGTTGAAATGGATGAAAAAGATAAAGAGAAAACGGCATTTACATCGTGTGCTGGGCTATGGCAGTTTACAGTAATGCCTTTCGGTCTGTGCAATGCACCCAGTACCTTCGAAAGACTAATGGATGTTGTACTACAAGGTTCATCTTGGAAGACAGCACTGATATATCTCGATGACGTCATTGTGTTTGGAAAGGATTTTGAAGAAGAGCTACTCCGACTAAGACAAGTTTTCCAACGGCTTAAGGAAGCGAACTTGAAGCTAAACCCTAAGAAATGCCATCTTTTCAAAAGGGAAGTAAAATATCTCGGCCATCTGTTAACCAAAGACGGAATCCGGACGGATCCAGAGAATGTGCAGGCTGTGAAGGAATGGAAAGTACCGTCCAACACTCATGAGGTACGAAGCTTTTTGGGACTGTGCAGTTATTATCGCAGATTTGTGAAAGATTTCTCTACCATCGCCAAACCATTATTTGCCTTAACTGAAAATGGTAATAAGTTTTATTGGGATTCCATCTGCCAAGAAGCCTTCGACGCATTGAAAACAGCTTTGACCTCCTCACCGATACTAGCTCATCCTACAAGGGAAGGAACTTTCTACTTGGACACAGATGCTAGCCATTATGCTGTTGGAGCTGTCTTATCTCAAGAACAAGATGGCATCGAAAAAGTAATTGGATACTACAGTAAAACTTTGCACAAAGCGCAGAAAAACTGGTGTGTGACACGAAAAGAGTTGTACAGTGTGGTGAAAGGGATCGGAAATTTCCACCACTTATTGTACGGAAGAAGATTTGTCGTGAGAACCGATCATTCTGCTTTGCAGTGGTTAATGAAGTTCAAGAATCCAGAAGGCCAGCTTGCTCGATGGATTGAATACCTCCAAAGCTATGACTTTGAAATTCGTCATCGTCCAGGAAAGCAACACGGGAATGCCGATTCTATGTCACGCAGGCCCTGTGATGAAGACTGTAAGCACTGCTTGAAAGAAGAAAAACAACGAGAATTCGACATAAACACATTAAGAATAGAAGAATTTGAATTGGAAGGAACCAAGATTTCACTAGAAACCTTCAAGCAAGCTCAGTCACAAGACGCCGAGTTAGGGTTAGTTATTCATTCACTATTAAATGGAAACAAGCCTAATCAACAGAAAATAAGTGCTATGAGTCCCATCACTAAAGCCTACCTAGCACAATGGGACTCACTAAAGGTAAGAGGTAACCTCTTGTATCGAATCTGGGAGGATACTGATGGCAGACATGCTAAAGAAAAACTTGTAGTACCAAGGAAATTACGGAAAGCAATTATGGAACAACTACATGATAGTAGCAGTGGGGGTCACTTTGGCATCAGGAAGACCCTGGAAAGAATCAAGGAGAGGTTTTACTGGGTTGGCTGTCGCGAAGATGTTGAAAATTACTGCTCCACGTGCGATGTCTGTAACTCAAGAAAAGGTCCAAGTATTCGTCAACGATCACACATGCAGCAGTACAACGTGGGATCGCCGTTTGAGAGAATCGCCATAGACATTTTGGGTCCTTTGCCGGAAACCAGCCTTGGGAACAAGTATCTGCTTGTTGTAATGGATTATTTCTCTAAATGGCCAGAAGCAATTCCTGTGCCCAATCAAGAAGCAGGCACAGTGGCACAGGCTCTTTTAGAACACGTGGTGTCCAGATTCGGAGTTCCTAATGAACTACATTCAGACCAGGGACGCAGCTTTGAATCGGAAGTCTTCATACAGCTGATGAGAAAGCTCGGAATTCGGAAGACTAGAACAACTGCTCTTCATCCTCAGTCCGACGGTATGGTGGAACGCTTCAACAAGACAATCCTGGATTACCTGTCAAAATTCGTTAACGAACATCAGTCTGATTGGGACACGAAGATTCCTCTGGGAATGTTGGCCTACAGATCAGCGGTGAACGAGTCAACTCGGTTGAGCCCAGCGAAGATAATTTTTGGTCGAGAACTGCGGCTGCCTCTGGACTTAGCTCTTGGTCCACCCCCAGAAACGGAACGCCGTCTTCCATGCGAATGGGTAAGCGAGCTTCAGGAAACGCTCTGGGATATCCATGAGTCTGCTAGAGGAAACATCCAGTCTGCCAGCGACAGAATGAAAGCCAGATATGATCTGAAAGCAAATAGCCCAAAGTTCGTCGAAGGTGATCTGGTATGGTTCTACAATCCACGACGGAGAAGGGGTAGATGTCCGAAGCTACAACGCCATTGGGAGGGACCCTACGTGGTGATGAAGCGTCTCAACGACGTAGTCTACAGGATACGTATGGGTAGTGCAAAACCGAAGGTCGTCCATAGCGATCGTCTGTGGCCATACAGGATCGAAGCGAACTGTTCGTCGAGGACGCCGAACGCTAAGGGGGGAAGAGTGTAACATCCTGTATATAGTAGCATTGCTTATTGATGTTTATTGATGTTAGGTTAGATTTTTTTGATGTGTAAACGTCATCGAATCATCTGGAATTTTCTGGACTGTCAGATCGGCATTCTCGAATGTCATCTGAGTGTCTCGAATCTTCTAGATGGTTCGATGAAGTATATATAAGGCCACGGGTAGCGTGGTAGTTGAGTCAGTTGAGTTGAGTTGTACTTGAGATAAGGTTAAGAGATATTATATCGAGTTGTGAAGTAAAACGGTGAAAGTTACGTCGAGTTTGATTCCCTGGGTGAAGAAAAAGAGGCCGTCGTGACAATACTATTGGATGATACTTATTAACATAGCCCTCAATAACCAATAGAAAGCTTTTGCTAAATAACATCTAATAGAAAAGCTTTGTCATAGCCTTTGTTAGAATATCCAAGTTGATGAAATCGGGCCTAAGTAAATTAAAATTATCTGCGCTCTGAGGGCAGAAATCATTCTCTTTTTGCTTCCAGAACATAGTTAAGTAAATCAGGATATCCAGATACAGATAACATAAAGGATGAATAGAAGGGACGAAGCTCGAAGTGCAACCCGATTACAGCATTAACAAACAAAAAGAAATCAGATTATTTTTAAGCACCACATGAAAATTAGTTCATTAGACCGGCTTACGTGTTTTATTGTTTCATATGAAGAAATGCTTTTCTGTGATAAATAAATATTCATATAAAAATCAACATGACAGTTGTGAGTGATGACTATAGTTATGATGGCACAGTCACTTTTCTGGAAGCATTCTATGTCTCAAAACATAATCATTCGTCTGGAATTTGGTCCTAAGGAACTATAGCTCCTTGAAGTGAGGTTTCGAAAATTGTAAAAAACATCATCGGAATGCTATGAATGGACTCACATAAAATACAAAGCTGTGCGCAACAACTGGGGCCAAGAGAAAATAGAGAAAAATATCTCGATTGAGTTGAGTTTTATTGTCGATACACAAAAAGATGGTCTTAGTGGAAATCTAAAGTTTACATACATAGGTAGGTAGGTAGGTTTCTTTTTGCTTTTGTCGTTTAAAATTGGAATCAAGATCAAGCTATGAAAATTATTTTTTCCAGAAACTGCATTTCCGACGAAGATCATTATTGTGTTTTTAACCTATCTATTCATGATAAATTAGGCAACAAATCACTGAACATTCGTAATTTATTCAAAACTCTATGCTGAAACATCCCTCTGTGGTGAGAAGTACCTACCGAGCCATTCCTCTTGGGTTCATTTTTCATATTGGAGGAAGTAAGTTTAGACTACTATTGAGTTGCTGATTTGGAGTGGTTTAAAACAACACCACTAATACATTGACATCTTTATCTTTTGCGTTAGCGCAACGGAAACTGTATATTTCTCTGGGAAGGCGTATATGTAAATATGAAGTCATCAATGTAATTTTTTAGGGTAATGGATAGTCATTTATGGATACAAAAAATATTTTTCCCTTTCCGGAAATAATGTAAAATGGTCAGGAACTTCTAAAATACATGGGATAGAAATTTGTAGCGTTTCTGAGAATTTTGTTTTACTCTAATAACACTGCCGCCAGTGAGATTTACAAAAACATAGCCTGCCTATACTGCAGCCCCTCGGCTGGACACCGTTCAATCTTCAACAAAATGGGTGCTGCGGTCAGTAAGATTACGTGAGCAGAAAAATAAAAGACACACATACCGACGTAATGAGTGACAGATCTTTTTGTGACGTTCAAAAAGCATGTTTTCTCAAATTCAAAATTTTCGCTATCACTTTTTCTCACGTATGGCATGGGAATTACATAACTTCATCTGTTACTCATACATTGAAAAAGAAGTAAGTATGTAAACGTTTGTAAATTCTATTTTACCTTGCCTGAGGCGTATCCCGCTTGTGAAGTTAATATTTCGTTCCCGCTGATGCAAAAAAAAAATTTGTGTCACATTTGTCGTTCATGCTGCAACGGAATTCCCAATCCACTTTACGTGCCCGTTTGGCACATACGAATACCGAAACCTAGTGCTCTGCCAAAATTAAATACACCACACTGGATCCCTTACAAACACGATTCGCTAGAATAACTTATCCTCAAATTTGAGGAAGTACGTCCGTCCATTTACAGAAGTAATGTTTGATATTCAGCATGATTGAGCGTTTTAAAAACTCTCAAGATGCTTAACCAGGCAACTTTAAGGACCCTTTATAGAAGTGCCTTATCGTCAGATTGGAGTTAAATGAATGAAAGGAGAGAGACTTTCTGGTGGCAGGAGCCGCCAGTCCTACTGGGGAGCCCATATATCATGTACATACCCGTAGTTCCCAAATCGAACCCTAATTTCAAAGGTGGGGATGCTCTTATGTCCTCACATTTTTACAAGAAACCTTTACCCTAGTATAGTCTGCCTATGATACGCAAGGACATCACAGCTTCATAGAATGTGTACTGAGGATTCCTACTCTTCCTTACCACAACGTATACCAAGCCGGGTCGCTTGCTATCCTCATTACATACAAGTGACGTCTGAAGGTGTTAAGGCCAGATAGCATGCCCAAAAGTTTCCGTAGCTGGCTTCAATCCAATGAGAGACAGAACCGCGTCACCTTGGCTAGAGGTCCTAGACTAAATTCTCTAACTTAACTGAGGTATCCAAAGGTTTCTCCTTTGCAACTACACCTCTATTTTCTTTCTAGTGATTCTTGTTGCTTTATTTCGACCCTCGCCTTGCGAGTGCATCCCCCGTTTCATTACCGCTAACTCCAGCATGACTCGGCGACCACATAAGTTGATGTCTCCTAAATTGCGGAACGAGGCTTGATGTAAACCTACAAGCACTCAATGCTTTCAGTCCTGCCTCGCTATGAGAGCATATGGTAATCCGCCTCCTAGGCCTCTGAGTTTCATGAAGAGAGATACAAGCTAAAATCTCGTTTATTTCTACTTGGAATATCATGGTGTCTCCTCCAAGAGCGAGGAAGAGCTTTGTTTTTGGCCCACAGACTTCAGCGCCGCAACCTTCGTCGGTAAGTGAGCCGTCAGTATACTAGACTGGCCCTACGCCCTCCCCTGCCGCTTGACCCCCACCATTCGCTTGTAGGATACTTCAGCGTAAATTTGAAGTCGAAGCAATATGTAGGAAAAATTATATCACTTCTAATATAGTGATCCCTTTGTTGTTGTTGTTGTTGTGTTAGAATTGAAGTTTCATAAAAACTAGTTACTTCACAAAGTTGCGGTCTTCACCCTTCCTTGTAGAAGAACCTTGTTGGGAGAGGAAACTCTTATTGTGTATGCAAGGAAAAAAATGGAGTCAAGTTGATTGACTCGATACTTCCCACATATTACGGCGATACCAGACTATAATTTTCCCATAGCATGGACACTGGACAGCCTATTATGAATACAACAAATTTTTCAGTTATACCACCTCCCACCACCCAACCATAATGATTTTACCTCCACCTAGAAAAATTACAGAATGATGAGAAACCCTTACAATGCCGAAAAACAAAATTTGAGCTGTCTTTATATTTTTTATTTTTTTTTCATTATACTGCGTCGCCACTGAGACGATTTCTAAAAACCAGACGCGTTTTTCATCTTCGCCACGGTAATTAAAATTTGATTAAAATCAATTCAATAGTTTCGCCGTTACACAATACAGAACGATGTGAAGCAATATTTGTTATGTATACATGAGAAAATTCCCTTGATTTCTGTAATAAGCAAGGCAATGTTCGGATGGACCTAAAAAAGTGTATGCCTATTACGAATGCAACAAATTTTTCAGTTTTACAACCCCCACCCCCGCACCATCTCAAATTTCACCCCCACAAAAAAAATGTAGAAAATGATCAGGAGTCCCTAAAACGCCTAAAAACGAAGTTTGAGGAATATTAGATTTTTTTTGTTTTTAGCTAATTACTCTGCCGCTCATGCACTGATTTCCAAAATTATAGCAGCATTACCTACTAAGGTCCCATAGCATATAGCTACCCAAATTTCATCACAACCCTTGCAGCGATTACTGAGATTGCAAAGGTAGAAAAACGCTAACAGACAGACTGACCGACAGACAGACAGACCGACCGACCGACAGACAGACAGACCGACGGAAATGAGTGACGTTGATTTTCGTTATGTAGATATAAAACGCCCAAAAAGTGTATTACTTTGAAATCGAAAATTTTTGCGATCAAAATACTCCTCTCACCTATCGGTGTGGGAAGTAAAAATAAGACGTCGGAACAATTCCAGTAGCTTGATTGCTTAGAATGCAGATATCCGAATGTGTACAAATTTGGAAAACCATGTTCAGTTCATCGAGTCATCGAGAAGAAGAGCTCGAACTGGAAGGATTTGACATCATATGGCTAAAAATATCCTTCCTAAATCAATCCAAATTTATATGCTGCATTTATAGGCCACCAAGCAGCAACAACTACAAAGAGCTCTTCGAGAAGCTTTCAGCCACTGTGGACGCGCTGCAATCAGATCACCCTCATTCAGAGATAGTCTTTCTGGGTGACTTCAACGTTCACAACTCATACTGGCTCAAACACTCAAACAAAACGGACGACGAGGGACGTGAAGCTGAAGCCTTCGCTATTAGCTGCGGCTTGGAGCAGATAGTCAAAGAACCAACAAGGATCCCCAGCCGCCACGGAGATTTTGCTAGTCTGTTGGACCTGTATCTCACAACTACTCCAACAATCTACACAGTGAAAGTAACTGCCCCACTGGGAACGTCTGACCATAACACCGTCTCAACGCTATGCAGTATGCATTCTCCAGATATCTCCACCATACACAGCCTCACCGGATCTGGCATTACGGATCAGCAAAGTGGGACCACCTAAGGGAATACTACCAGTCCTTTCCCTGGAACGACGTCTGCTTCAAGTCACGAGACCCATCAGCTTGCGCCCAAGAAATAACCGAGGTATTAATATCCGGCATGGAAGCCTATATTCCTCATGTCGTCAAGCATCCCTCCAAAAACAAGCCATGGTTCAATCAGCGTTGTAGAGATGCAGTTACCACTAAAAACCAACATTACAAAGAATGGAGGAAAAATCCAAATGCCGAGAACCACCGCAGTTTTATCGACGCCAGAAATCATTGTAAACGCGTGATTGACAGCAGCAAGGAGGAACACAACCAAAAAATTAAGGACAAGCTCCTCTCATGTCCTAGTTCATCCAGAACATTCTGGTCTGTAGCTAAGGCTGTTAGTCAGAACTTTTCCTATTCGTCAATACCACCCTTGACCAGAGAGGACAAGTCCATCGCTTCTGCTCCTAAAGAAAAAGCAGACATCTTGGGGAAACTCTTCGCAGCCAATTCTACTGTAGACTTTCAAGGTAGTACACCGACCACCACCATAAGCGTGAACTCGAGAATGGCAGAGGTCAAATTTCAACATCGAGATGTTAAAAACATCCTCCAAAAACTGAACACGAATAAAGCTACTGGTCCTGACCAAATTCCAGCCATTGTCCTTAAACGCTGTGCCGCTGAGCTTGCACCTATTCTTTGCAAGCTCTTCAAACTTTCGTATCAACGAGGCATGTTTCCCGCTTCATGGAAGATTGGCTGCGTACAACCCATCCCTAAGAAAGGCAAAAAAACTGATCCCACCAATTATAGACCTGTGGCTCTTCTCAGCATCATGTCTAAGGTTATGGAGACTGTCATTAACATACAGCTCCTGAAATACCTGGACAACAATAACATCATAAATGATCGCCAGTATGGCTTCCGTAAGCACAGGTCTACAGGTGACCTCCTTGCCTACGTCACTCACTTGTGGAACAAAGCAATAGAAAATCATGGCGAATCTCGTGTTGTTGCACTTGACATATCAAAAGCTTTCGACAGAGTGTGGCATGAGGGACTTCTGGTCAAGCTTGCTGCTTATGGACTACTACCTGGCCTGCGCCAGTGGCTGAATAGCTTTTTGAACGACCGATCTCTGTTTGTTGTAGTCGAGGGCTGTTCATCAGACGTATTTTCAATAAACGCCGGTGTTCCTCAGGGATCTGTCCTATCCCCTACACTGTTTCTGCTGTACATCAACGAGCTGTTGGAAATAACATCCAATCCAATCTACAGCTTCGCAGATGACAGTAGATTAGTGTCGTGCATAGAACCAGGCAAGCCACTATCATCCCAGGAGACGGTACGTCGGCGCCAGCAGCATGCCTCACAAGATCAACGCAGATATCAAAACAATTGTCGAGTGGGAATTAGCAAATAAAGTACAGTTCAACGTACAAAAAACTCAGGCATCAACACTTACAAAGAAGTCTCACGATGGCTTACCAACCGTGGAAATGGAGGGCCACCCCATAGTCGAGTCACCTTCCGTCAAGCTTTTGGGGATCAACATCAACAGTAACATGTCCTGGCACGACCACGTCGTCAGTATTGCTAAAACGGCATCCCAGAAGCTTGGAGTTTTGTTCCGCTGTAGGAAGTTGTATACACCAGAGCAACTGCTGCTGCTCTACAAAGCACAGATCCGACCATCGCTGGAGTATTGCTCCCATGTGTGGGGATGCGCTCCGAAACACTCTCTAAAGCTTCTGGACACTATCCAGAAAAGAGCAATTAGATTAATCGATACGCCTAACCTCACAAAGGACCTCCACAGCCTGGGACATCGAAGGAGGGTGGCTGACCTATCCCTCTTTTACAGATTCTATCACGGAAGATGGTCGTGTGAGCCCTTCCAGATAGTAACACCAAGGGCCGTCCGAACCAGGAACACTAGAGAAGCTCTGCGAGCTCATCCTTACCAGGTCGAGGTCCTTACTCCCCGAACCAGTCTCCTCCAGCATTCCTTCTTTTGGAGAACTTCGACGCTGTGGAATCAGCTACCGGGGAATTTGTTTCCCGACGGCTACAATCTGCAGCGTTTCAAATCTAACGTGAACCGACACTTGTCCTCTCGCAGCGCTTCTATAGCGCCATAGGCTTTCGGCCTTTGCGGGAGGCTGACCATAAAAAAAAAAAAGTTGTGTTCCTTGAATTAGATATGAATTACAGATAAAATCCGCAGACATGGGGGTGAAGTTGAGATGGCGCGGGACTTACTTCCTTCAAAAGAAGCCACTTTAGGCCATTTTTAAGCATGCAAATTTAGAATGGAACAGCTGATTTGAAGGCTTGATTTGGGCACATCTCATTTCAACTGCAATTAAATCTGCATCTGGTTTGCCTTAAGCTCAGTATTTAACACATACACAGTTGCCAACCAGAAATGGAGATTTTTTATTTAATTCGAATAACAAAATAAAAAGTTACAATCTGCAAAGTATTCTACCCGCTTCCAAGCGAAAAAGCAGCCTGACCCTGGCACTGGTCCGGGATTATGAGAACGGATGTCGTAAATAATCCGATCGTAAATTGGTGGAGGTGGCAAAGGAAGAGACGTCATAACCTCAACCTACTGCGATTTATTGTAATAAAGAATTCTCCATTTTTGCCATACCGCCGCCTCAGGTATGCTAGCTCTGGAAATACCGGAGCTTTTAAATGGGGCTGCAAAAAATATTTCCGCTGAATAGACGTTTGCCGAGTATCTTCGCTATGTTCGTATTTACTTCCAGGTTTTGAAAGCAAAATAAATTGTATAAACGAAATAATGGCTCTAATAATTGTAGCTTTATCCTGTACGTATTCAGTTCTTTAAGTAAGATGTGGAAAAAGACAGTTTAAATTGTAAACGCAAAGATACATAATATTTACAGATATTCTTTGGAATGTTTAGTTTATATTGTTGCATTAATAAGTATAAGTAGGGTTGACGACGGTTTGAATTAATTATTTTAGCCATGGTAGCTGAAACTGTCGGAAATTAAGAGATTATAATAAACACTGGCAACAGCGTGATTTTTTACAAACCCATAGCCTTCCCTCTGTTCATGAAAAGCCATAGTGGCAGTGACGCAAGCGCGCAGTGCTCGGTGGTTAGTTTAGGTTGCTTTATTAGCTATTATCGTTTGTATGTTTGATCGTTTGATTTATCTGAGAGCCATTGATGTGTAAGGTGAGAAACGCGCTGTTGACAAATTGATTAAGTAATTAAAATAGAGTCAAAATAACAACAATTTACTTCAACTAATATTTGAACAGAATCCTTATACATATTTAGTTTATATAAAAAGAATTTATAAATAATTGCAAGATTATCATTATACCTTGTTACTTTGATAATGTGTCGAACAAATATTATTGAAACTGCATTTGACTGTAGAGCGTAGCGAATCAGCGTCCTAGTTACATGTCTCCTAGCTACTAGTCCAGTGTACTCGATGCACTCGCTCCATTAGATGCTTGTAAAAACGCTCTGGAAATAGTTGAATTGTCGGCGAGTTTACTCGCCACTCGCCGGCTTTTAGGCGAGCAAGCTTGTAAACTAAAGGGTTTTTCAATAAGGACGGGTTGATGTTAAAATGAAATAAAACAAGCTGTGTATGAGATATCAAATACTTTTTGTTTTTATTTGGAAGGCCCATGTATGCCATTAGGTGTGGAATATCACATCGTTCAAATGTCCTCCGCGGCTTCTCACGGTGGCACGGATCCGAGTGGTCCAATTCTCAATCACTCTACTGCATAAATCCGGCTGAATTCGAGCCATGGACTGGATTATGTTCACCTTAAGGGCAGCGGTAGAGTCCGGCTTATTGGCATAGACCTGTGACTTCAGAAAACCCCACAAGAAAAAGTCTAGTGGGGTTAAATCGCACGATCTTGGTGCCCAATTCACGTCACCTCTGCGAGAGATAACCATACCCCCAAATCGTTCGTGCAGAACGGCCAACGTGGCGTCCACTGTGTGGCAGGTAGCGCCATCCTGCTGGAACCACATGTCGTTCACCTCCATGTTGTTTAACTTGGGATAAAAGAAATCCATTAGCATTCTTCTGTAGCCCTCGCCGGTAATGGTAATGGCTTCACCAACGCCGTTTTCAAAAAAGTACGGACCAATAACGCCGCCGGCCCAGAATCCGCACCAAACAGTAACTTTCTGTGGATGCATTTTTGCCTGGTGAATCTCGTGAGGTTTAGCGTTGTCCCTTATACGGCAATTCTGCTTGTTAACATAGCCGTTCATCCAAAAATGCGCCTCGTCACTAAAGATAATTTTTCGGCCGAAATTGGGGTCTTCTTTCAAACGCTCCGAAGCCCAGTCAGCGAACACACGACGTTGTCTATAGTCATAATGTTTGAGCTCCTGGGTAAGTTGGATCTTGTATGGATGTAGGCCCAAGTCCCGGCGCAAAATTCTGCAGGTTGAAGTCTGCGAAAGGCCGAGTTCTTGTGAACGGCGAGGAATTGACTTCCTTGGGTTCTCTTGGACACTTTCACGGACGGCGGCAATGTTCTCGGCTGATCTGGAACTTCTTTGACGTAAGGGTGTTGGCTGATTGTTAACTGAACCAGTCGACTCGAATTTCCATTCCAAACGTTACAAAGTCGACTTTGTTTTCGACGGCGTTTTTCGTAAAATGGGCGTAACGCGTGCATGGTCTGCACTAGTGAACACTCATTTTGATAATAAAGTTTTATCATTTGTACTCGCTGCTCAATTGTGTAACCTGTCATGGTGATTTGGCATAAGTCACTAATCATAAATCACTAGATTAGACACACGCTGTCAAAACAACATGGCCGCCACAGCCTACCAAGATCGACCCGTCCTAATTGAAAAACCCTTTAGCTACGTGTACTCGCACTAGCTTGTACACAAGTGGCTAGTAGCATTGGTTTTGAAGGTGTCGGACGTGGTATTCGCATGCCAACTAGCTGGCTACTATGTGTACTCGAATACTAGCGCACTCGCCCACTCGCCGGCTTTCTTATTGCAATAATCTCCTAGTGCCGTATATGTGTCAATAGTGATGCAACTACGGCCCATAAATTAACCCAAAGTTTTGTTCTGGCCAACAAAATTTAGTACACTAGAAATTTAGAAAAATTTACTTTTTACTTACTACTACTTGTAATGCTTTCGACTACTGCCTTGGGTAGTGTAGGGCGTTTAGTCCTGCTATGTTTTATGACTTTAGAGTCGCCATAGGATAAACGCTCTGTATTTTTTTATAAAACCGAGAACACCTGCTATACGCGACAGTACCGCTTAATCGATACAGACCTTTAATAGAAAACAACAAAAAGTCATATCAAAAGCCATACGATTGCACATGTGGGTGAATGCCGCAGTGATAAATGTATACGAAGAAAAAATCGAATGCTATCAGAGATAAAAAAATCTCTGGCGGACTCCTGCCATTTTGCGCCGGCGGCTGTCCCGCAAAAACAACGACTGTTAATGATGTTGCCGCAACGAGTTATGAAAAACCCATTTAGTAAATTGTGTATCGCGCTGAAAACCAAACTCGCTTCTGTATTCCGGGCCATAGGCGGAAAATTACATTGCGCTTGTGTATATTTTGGCGTAATTATTCGCGGTACGTATCGACATTAGGCTTATTGATAGCCGAATACTCTGAAACAATATCGTCCGCCCGAAATAACATTAAGATCATCCGAGTGGAAATATTAATATGTAATAATCGTCCGCATATGCCAATCAGCCGATTGTGTGGATGCGGCCGGATAGTAGCGGCCAAATTGATGCAATCTCGATATACAGAGACGTACTTAACATGACATCAAAAGTATGATCTCACATCAGAAGCGATCATGATGAAAAGAGGTGTATGACAGGGCTTCGTGTTATCGCCGCACTTATTCAATATGTATTTAGAGGCTATTTTCAAAGAAGCTCTGGAAGGAATGGGATATGAAATTAAGATAAACGGGAAAATAATCAATATCATCAGGTTTACGCATGAAGAAGTACCAACTCTATTCATAGAGACATGGTTTTTTTTTCCAGGAGCCGTCCGACATTGCTGTCCCCGTCAATACTTAAGCCTTAAAGCCTATTGTATTATTGCTCCTCTCTTTTACAGTATCCACTCCAGCAATCTGGATCCCTGCATAAGTTTATGCAGTTTACCTACTCGTCCTGGTGCTGAGCCGTACTCCATTGGTTCTAGCTTGGTCTTCCCAAAGAGCTGTTGTCTCTTGTCATCTAGCGCTTCGCACTCACAGAGCACATGTAGGGCTGACTCGGTTCCTCTTCCACACAGTCTGCAGTTGAGGTCTCCATTGTAAAGTCCCATTTTATTCAGGTGTTCCTTCAGGCCACAATGTCCTGTGAGGAGACCCGTCGTTATTCGGAGCTGATTTCTACTCAAGGAGAGCAGTGTTTCAGCTATCTTCTTGCATGGAGCTAATGAATGTTTTTCCATGAACACATCCTGGCAACAAGTTCCACTGCTCCTTGTGCTGATGTTTCACCCATTCTCCCACCTGGTGTCTAATTGTGCTTTTAGGCACCCCCAGGGCAGGTTCTGCTCCAATGTATAGGGCAGACGAGCCTAGTCTTGCTAGCTCGTCCGCTCTTTCATTGCCTCGTATACCTGAGTGTCCAGGCACCCACTCCAAAGTTACTTTGTTGTGTTCTGCCAGTCTTCCCAGTTCCTGTAAGCATTCCCAGACTAGAGCAGACGTAACTTTGGGCGCTTCTAGTGCCCTAAGTGTAGCCTGACTGTCTGTAAGTATTGCGATCCTCTTGTTTCTGTAGGATCGTTCATTATTGATCCTTGCACATTGCAGGATGGCGTACACCTCTGACTGAAATACCGAGGCGTATTTTCCTAGCGGAATGCTCTGTCTAGTTCCTCTTCCAAAGATTCCCGCTCCTGTGCCTTGCTCGGTCTTTGATCCATCTGTATACCAGACTATTTCCCGTTGCAGGTTGTTTACTTCACAAAGTTCTCGATCTCTTATTATAGTTTCGAATTTCTAGTTGAAGATGTATTTCGGAGTTATGTGGTCCTTTCTAGCATCCATTATGGTGCGCCCCACATATTCTGCGATTTGGTTGTGTCCAAGATCCTTGTAAATTCCTCTTGGTAGGGTTTGTAGTCTAGAGTAGCCCATTCTCGCCTCGCCCATTATTACAATTTGCAACGGAGGGAGGTCCAGGATGGTCTCTAAGACTGCGGTGGGTGCGCTTTTCATTGCCCCTGTTATGGAAAGACAAGCAAGTCTTTGCACCTTGCTTAGTTCTGCTATAGCAGCTCGCTGTTTCATCTTTGGCCACCAGACCAAAGACGCATATGTAATCATGGGTCTCACCACCATTGTGTATGTCCAATGCACCATGGCTGGACTCAGACCCCATGTCTTACTATGCGAGCGCCTCGATAGCACTAATGCCATCTCGGCTCTTCTTTTAACTCTTTTGAGCTGAGGGTTCCAGGTTAGCTTAGAGTCTAGTACTACTCCTAAGTATTTACCCTCCCCTGACAGCTGTATTTGGCTACCCAGAAGCTGTAGAGGTCCTAGTCCCTCGACTTTTTTCCTTCTGGTGAAGGCAATTATGGATGTTTTGGAGGGGCTGACGTTCAGTCCCTACTTATGGGTCCAGCTTGTAACAGCATTTAGAGCCCTTTGCATTTTGTCTCTAACCGTGCTGTTGAATTTTCCTTGCTCTAGAATTACCAGATCGTCCGCATATCCTAGAGTCCTGTGTCCATCCTTGTCTAGAAGACTGATTAGCTCGTCAACAACGAGGTTCCAGAGTAATGGCGATAGTACGCCGCCTTGAGGGCATCCCCTCGTGACTCGAGCTATCATAGTCTCTTCCATGATAGTTGTGTATACCAGCCTCCCTTTTAGCATGCAGTCAATCCACCTGCATATAGTGTCTTCGAGGCCTATTCTCCTCGAGGCTCTGGAGATGGAGTTTAGGGCCGTATTATCAAAGGCTCCTTGTATATCTAAGAAGGTGCAGAGTAGCACCTCTTTGTTTTTCAGTGCATATTCAGCCGCCTGTACTAGCTGATGTAGCGCTGTTTCTGTTGATTTTCCTGCTATGTATGCATACTGGTCTAAATGTAGTGGTCTGTCAACCAGAACATTATCCCTAATATGTCTGTCTAGCAGTTTTTCTAAGGTCTTCGGTACGAAGGACATCAGACTTATTGGTCGAAGTGACTTTGCATCTCCCTGTCCAATTCTTCCAGGTTTGGGTACAAATATCACCTTTATGAGTCTCCATGGCTTCGGCACATGTCCTAGCGCTAAGCTGGCTCTTAAAATTGTGCTGAGTCTTCTTACAAGGAGGTCTGAGGCCTCCTGCAGAAGAGCCGGATATATGCCGTCTGGTCCTGGAGATTTGTATGGGTCAAAAGAATTTATGGCCCATTTTGTTTTCTCCAGATCAACCACGACATGGTTACTTACATCGAGACTAGGGTATTCCAATAATGGCAAGATGAGTGGGACTAATACAGCGGCCAAATGAGGTATACAGGGTGGGCCAATAGTGCGTGGACGGAGGATTGTGGGCTTACTGAATAATATTTCAAAAATCTGTCACTTGATCATGGTAGAGACCCTTGAGAACTATAACGTAAAAATATTTTCACTTAAATTTTGACGTTTATACAGGGTGATTCATATCAAAGTTACATTTTTTTGAATGGAACCCCCTATATATTATTGCATATTTGGATTCCTTGGTCAATTCTAGTGTGATCTCATGTATCACACATGGAACTTTAGACGAACCGTTTAGGCGCAAATCACCATTTTTGGTATAAGTAGGTATCAGAAAAAAATTGAATATCGCAGCGGTTATAACACTTAGAAGGCCGTGACTTTGCGGTACGACTAAGCATGAAATGCATCACCTTAGGTCAGAGGGGTAAATTTGGATCCTTTTTGCACTTGGAGAAATCAGTAGATTAATTAAGGAAACTTCAATCACAGATAACTTGATTTTTTCAAATGGGAATGCCTATTTTGGTTTAAAGAATCAAATGTAAAATTTGATTACCTTTCTAATGATATAACATTGTCGATATCAATCTTTTTTAGTTTTCATTTTATTTCAAATTTTCAGTCAAATCGGTGTTTTTCAATTTTGCTGCATGCAAGCAACTTAGCAGGCCTTGAAAAATAAACAAAAGCTCGTTAATATGGAAGAAACCAACTAACTTAGGAGAAAGATGCAAACTAACTAGAGCAACGGGGCAAGATTATGAAAATTCCTTACAACATATTAGCTCTAACCAGAAACAATAGCGGTAACAAGAACGCTCATTTTTCACAGCCTACTAGCTATTAGCCAGTTTCCAAAGTCAGTAAAAAAATATTTAATCAAAGGAAAACTACTACTGATTGTTGCTGGCAGTAGAATATCTACGTCTTTTGAATAAATTTTCACATTTAATGCTATAAAAAAGTAGCCATTTCCGTAAGTCAAAAGCAATGATACCTCTGAGTGGAACCCTTCAAATTTTTTAGTAGGTACTTCTACTTATTAGCAAAATCGCGGAAAGTAAAACTTGATTTGTAGTCTGTTTGAATTATAAAATATAATTTAGTTTGCAGAAAACTACATGAAATAAACACAATTACAACATAGCGTAATTAAAAAATTCTAGCATTATTTCAATAGATGTTCAGAATGCTCCAGTTGCAGATATCTTCACTTTTGACTTAACTAAATGGAAATGACCAATTTTTTTATCCCATTAAATGCGAAATTTCATTCTAAAGATGTTAGACACTGTAAGCAAAAATCGCTGGTAGTTTTCCTTTTGTTTCAAAATTTTTAATCATTTTGGAAGGTTGTCAAGCTCTAGTAGACATCAGTAGCTAGTATGCTGTGAAAAACAAACACTTCGGCCATACCCCAGCTACCCATTGGCATTAGATATCTTGCGGCTGTTATATCCGGTTAGAGCTAATATGTCGTAAGGAATTTGCGTAATCTTGCCTCGTCGCTCTAGTTAGTTTGCATCTTTCTACTAAGTTAGTTGGTGTCTTCCATATTAACGAGCTTTTGTTTATTTTTCATGGCCTGCTAGGTTGCTTGCACGCAGGAAAATTGAAAAACGCCGATTTGACAGAAAATTTGAAATAAAATGAAAACCAAAAAAGATTGATATCGTTAGAAAGGTAATCAAATTTTACATTTGATTCTTTAAACCAAAACAGGCATTTCCATTTGAAAAAATCAAGTTATCTATGATTGAAGTTTCCTTAATTAATCTACTGATTTCTCCAAGTGCAAAAAGAATTCAAATTTAGCCCTCTGACCTAAGGTGACGCATTCCATGCTTAGTCGTACCGCAAAGTCACGGCCTTCTAAGTTTTACAATCGCTGCGATATTCAATTTTTTTCTGATACCTACTTATACCAAAAATGGTGATTTGCGCCTAAACGGTTCGTCTAAAGTTCCATGTGTGATACATAAAGTCACACTAGAATTAACCGTGGAATCCAAATATGCAATAATATGTAGGGGGTTCCATTAAAAAAAATGTAAGTTTGATATGAATCACCCTGTATAAACGTCAAAATTTGAGTGAAAATATTTTTACATTATAGCTCTTAAAGGACCCCACCATGCTCAAGTGACAGATTTTTGAAATATTTTTTAGTAAGCCCACAATCCTCCGTCCACGCACTATTGGCCCACCCTGTATAAAACCTACACTTGGAAGTCCAATCTATACAAAAATATTAACTCCGAGAGAACAGGTTATCCTATGTAGACTTCGCATATGTCA
Organism: Callosobruchus maculatus; assembly: GCA_951848785.1. Taxonomy (NCBI): domain Eukaryota; kingdom Metazoa; phylum Arthropoda; class Insecta; order Coleoptera; family Chrysomelidae; genus Callosobruchus; species Callosobruchus maculatus. The sequence goes on from CATOUR010000100.1 coordinate 9,173,919, forward strand.
TACCAACCTTACCACTCCCACTTACTTACAAGACGCGCCACTCCGATATGTGACGAAGTATGTACTCTCCGTAAAACACTTACTCTCAGACTGTCCATTATATAGCTCCCTTAAAGTAAGACTACGAATGAATTCAGAACTGAACCAGATATTATCAACTTCTGTTCTAAATGTTAGCTTCCTAAAACAGATTAACATATACTACAAAATATAATTGGAAAAAGGAAAAAGCTGTCTACGCTGCTCAAATAAAGTAAAAAAAAATATCATCAGGTCTGCCGACAATATCGTAGTATTAGCTGACAATGCGGATTTGCAAGGACTGATTGATAGATCATATTGTTCGGATATAGTGAAAACTTCGGTCTCCTCAAAAATACGGCAGAAAGTCATTTCATTTGCAAAGACACATGTACAGGCTCATCTGATTATCAACGGTGGTAGGGTGGAATAAGCTTCGTCAGACATATATCTTGAAAGTATTGTAAATGAGATATGCAACCCGAAGAAAGAAGTTAGATGTCGCATTGAAGAGGCCAGAAAGGCATTTATGAGTATGAGAAGATTTTTCATAAGGTCAGATCTGAGCCTAAAACTTCGGATACGCATGGTCATATGCTACATTTTCTCGATTCTCCTGCGTTGAACTCTAGATGCATTTATAGAAAAGAAAACAGACGCATTTGGAATGTATATTTACTACCGTTTATTCAGAATTTCATGGGTTCAAAGAATAACGTACGATGACTCATGCTTACCTTACCATCAAGGAACGAAGAACAACTTATGATATCATGCGAGCAAAAAAATGCGAACTTTTGCGATGATTGTTGTTTTTGTTTTTTCCCAGTTACTCCGCTGCCAATATCTACAATTTTGAATCATCATTATATCACACCAAAAATTCCATCACATTCAGTGCAGCAGTTAGTGAGAGTATGGGATCGCATATATTTTATGTACGGAAAAATAAGCTCGGGCATAGTCTTGTCTTCCAAGGCAGTGTTTTTATAGGCCTGTAAAGTACCTAGGTAAAACGCATTCATAGCATATTAATCCTTAATTCAATCAAAATTGATGCAGCAGCCACTTAAGTTACACGGGTAGGACAATAGTCATATAGACTGGCAGGTACTGAGACAGGCAGACAAATCGATACCCATACAAACTGACAGAGATAATATCATGATGAAACGTCCAAGAACTTTATCTCAAAGTCGGATATTTTTGTCATTACACAATGCTGTTCTCACGCACGGTGGGAAGTGGACGATCTTTACAGTAGGAAAGCTGTAACCTTGGTATCTGGCATTGAAATTGGGATGCCAAACATCATGATTTGCATAACGCCGTAACTCACGCGCATCTTGACATGATGAACGGCGCCGGCTATCATAAAAACACCGAAAGTTAACAGCATCAGGCGGGTCAGTATTTGGGCGGGTTGTCGTATGCCGTGAAGCCGTTTCCTTGCTATTGACATACATACCAGATAGCGTAAAAATGATGTCACCCATCTCATGTAAGAGGACCTGTCAGAAAATTTTGATGGTGGTGCTATAGTATAACAATGAAGTATTGCGAGGGTTGCTCTATACCTCCGTCAATCCACCAGTACGCAGACAGCTGTTTCACGCTTATTAGCGATCATTAGTGCACCATAGGTCGATTGACGAAAGTAGAGAGCATCAATTTTTCCATGTTTAACAAACATGTGAAAGATGTGCGAGTAAGACAGAAGGAATTCTGCCGGTGCGCCATCTAGTACCCGAAGGTGACGGCAACCAAAGAGAGAGACGCCACTGGCAGCAGTAAACTCTCCTTGGTGTAACGACAAGGCTCGTTCGCTTTTTGCCACTAGAGGCGCGGATTTTGACGCAGCAGCGTAAAGCCGATATACGAGGGTTGCTCTATACCTCCGTCAATCCACCAGTACGCAGACAGCTGTTTCACGCTTATTAGCGATCATTAGTGCACCATAGGTCGATTGACGAAAGTAGAGAGCATCAATTTTTCCATGTTTAATAAACATGTGAAAGATGTGCGAGTAAGACAGAAGGAATTCTGCCGGTGCGCCATCTAGTACCCGAAGGTGACGGCAACCAAAGAGAGAGACGCCACTGGCAGCAGTAAACTCTCCTTGGTGTAGCGACAAGGCTCGTTCGCTTTTTGCCACTAGAGGCGCGGATTTTGACGCAGCAGCGTAAAGCCGATATACGAGGGTTGCTCTATACCTCCGTCAACCCACCAGTACGCAGACAGCTGTTTCACGCTTATTAGCGATCATCAGTGCACCATAGGTCGATTGACGAAAGTAGAGAGCATCAATTTTTCCATGTTTAATAAACATGTGAAAGATGTGCGAGTAAGACAGAAGGAATTCTGCCGGTGCGCCATCTAGTACCCGAAGGTGACGGCAACCAAAGAGAGAGACGCCACTGGCAGCAGTAAACTCTCCTTGGTGTAACGACAAGGCTCGTTCGCTTTTTGCCACTAGAGGCGCGGATTTTGACGCAGCAGCGTAAAGCCGATATACGAGGGTTGCTCTATACTGCTGCTGCTGCGTCAAAATCCGCGCCTCTAGTGGCAAAAAGCGAACGAGCCTTGTCGTTACACCAAGGAGAGTTTACTGCTGCCAGTGGCATCTCTCTCTTTGGTTGCCGTCACCTTCGGGTACTAGATGGCGCACCGGCAGAATTCCTTCTGTCTTACTCGCAAATGAAGTATTGATTTGAAAATATCCAACAACTATCCTTCAAAGTACTCTCTATTCTGCTCAGTACACTCATCGCATCGTATTATCCACTTGTCATAAACTTCTGACAACCCATATTTTATAGACCGTTTAGGATACCCATGACACCGTTATTAAACTCTAAGGACCGGTTGTATAAATGCCGGTTTAACTTAAGATTTATTAAACCTAAGCTCAGGATTAAAGTTAACATAAAGTTAACATCCGTTGTACAATCACCGGTGTAGTTAATTGCTAATAAAATTAACTACAGTTTGCACCAATGAAAGAATGTGCATTGTCAGAATTATCTGAAAAAACTTTTTCTGATTTGTCACCTGTCAAATTCGGGCAACGGAGGTTTCTGTCTCTGTTCTTTTATTTGCTTTCTTTCTTAAATTAGACACATTTTTCCAAAAGTATACTCTAATAAAAGGCCTTTACGGAAACAGTGATGTGGATCCGGATCGATCAGTTATCTGTCAAACAGCTGTCAAGTGGGATTTATGATTTCATGGATTTAACGGATATAGAACAACGAAAAACTTGGTTTAACAATAAAAAACAGATGGCTAAGAAAAAAGCTACTGGTCTGTATAACTCAATCGAGATCACTTACCGTACAAGAGAGAACTGACCATGACCATATTTACGACTGATCCTAGATCACTTTCCGAACGTCGGGATCAGTGATCCAAGTGATCGGGTTAACCCGATCATAGTTCCCGTAAAGGCCTAAAGTGACAAGCAATTTGAAGACTTATGCTTGACACATCATGTCATTTGTATTTAAACCACAGTTAACCTCGGGTTAAGCTACATGATCCATATGACCACATTATTTGGATGTGGATTTGGATTACGTCAGTATAGTTTTCTTCCCACTGCTATCAACTCAGTCACAAGCACTTCTAACCCTGGAAACATCTTGCATCACATCCGGACTAGCAATGGAATGCCACCAATATTTAGCCCATGTTCCAGACAAAAGCAGTATTGGCCTGAGGTGGGTTAAAGGGCACAACAGCAACAACAACAACAACAACAAAGGCAACCGCATAGCGGGCGGTCTAGCCAGGAAGGCCCAAAGAATTTTAGGTTCATGTGACCTTACTGGAATGTCAACAATCATAATTGCGGAAATTGCCAAAAAACAGTCCCACGCCCAAATGGTAAAACGATGGGAAGAACTACAAGGATGTCGATTTGCTAAGGAAACCCTTGCAGGTTTTGGAATGACAATATCCAAGAAGTACTTGGGGATGACCAGACCAGACGTACGTCTCATTGTAGAATTCACACATTATGGGGTTAACACCCGTATGCACCGTAAGCCAGTTGCACGATTAGTTACGTAAACCTGGATTAGATTATTTGTTTACTATGCACCGCAAACTGAAATTTTGACACTGTCAGTGTCAAAACAATCTTGAGAACACAACCTTGCCGTATTTGCATGGCTAGATGCCAAAGATTAACATAACGTGGTTAAGGAACTAGGACTAGGATCGCCAAACGGTGCATACGGGTGTAAGTGACACACCAATATGTAGAATGTGTAAAAGTGAAAACGAAACTGTGGAACGCGTCATAATATGTGAATGCCCAGAGTTATCTTCTATTCGAGAGTGTGCGTTCGACAAGTTTTGGCCTTCACCTGTCCACATAAGGGAGATGTTCCCTAAAGACTTGTCCGCCTTCCTAAAATTGGCAAGATGAACGATGATCTAAGGAAACAACTCCCTGGGAGGATGCACAATGGGCCAGTTGTGGCCTAAGTCACCGTAAATTAACAAAGACAAGTAGGGTCACTCTAAGCTCCGCTTCCAATGTTGTCTTTCCTGCTCTGCTCTCGGGTACTACGCAAGCTGGCGAATTCTGGCGCCCGGTGATCTCGAGCAGTAGCCGAACGCTAACAGCTGTGGTTTACGGGGTCATTTCACCTAAAACGCGACACAATCGGTCGGATCTACCGGGGTTCCTAAATAAGAGGTGTTTGTGTGTACATTAAGTGTATTGCGCGTATCCGCGCATTTCACAAAAAATGCCGGCGACATGTTCTGTATATAGCTGCAACAGCAAACAAGGATTGGGAAAATCGTTTTTTCGATGTCCGAAAGAGGAAACTGGGTAAGACATTTTATTAACTTATACTGGCAGATTTGTCTGAATAAAATTTAAAAAATAAATATTGTTTCTAGATGTGAAAGTTGCAAACGGGCATAAGGGTTCGTGGTACCCATAAATATGACAACCTTACCTTAAAATACATATACGTATATTATAAGGTCAGACATCTTTTCTGTTCTGAAGACGTTATAAAAAATATGGAAGCATGTTGTACAAATAGGACATAGCAAAGTTACAGCAATCACACGATATAACTTATCAGTATTCAAAAAAACCAGACACACATATTTTTAGGGTTTATAACCCCATGGTATTGAAGTCATTCATAAATTAATAATGGCGATGGCCAGTAACAATATCTTCTGTACTTCAATGAACGGGATGAAAATAACGGTCGAAATCATTAAAGAACACCCACATTTTTCATTTTCCATTCAGAGCGCATACCTAGCTTAGCTTAGGTGACTCTATGAACATTTGGTATTCATATATTATAGAGTGCGAACATATTTAGCGACCAAATTTACTATTGTTGACATTAAAAGATAATCAAGACAGAAAATAAAACCAAATATAAAATGTATAAAAACGTGTCTGTTATGTATCTTCCAGTATTCGTATTCTTTTTTGCCTTATTGCCGTTTTCTTTGTTTTTTAAGGAGGTTGTTAAGTTTTGTATATACTTTGTTCGATATAGACAAAATAAGTTATGGTTGTTTTTCATGAGTTTCGGTCAACGATTGAAACTCTAACTTTCCTTCACTACGTTTTGGTATATTTTAATCTAAACCATCTTCAGGTGTGCTAATTTCAGATGTTGGTTACATGTCTGTAAAATTGTTTTGTTTGTGAAACAGCCTCTACGGGTTGAGAGAGCTGAATCAATTCAGCCCACAGAGGCTGTTTCACAAACAAAACAATTTTACAGAAATGTAACTGACATCTGAAATTAACACACCTGAAGATGGTGTGGTGAAAGAAAGTTATAGTTTCAATCGTTGACCGAAACCCATGAAAAACCACCATAATCTATAGTCGCAGTCACTAGAAAAATAAGACAAAATATGTCGTTAGGGTACTATTCCCTTTCGTTATCTTTTCATTTATATTTCAAGGAACTAATGGTATGTATTGTCAATTCAGTTGAAGGGTTTATTGAATAATAAATTATATTCTATCTATACTATAGAATTCATTTCTATTGACGCCCGTATAAGAAGTTAAGCGAACAGACCAACGCATAGCCTCGGATTCTCTGGAAGTAAACGAGACCGCACGAACGGCACCCCTCTAAAATCGAGGCGGCTCGCGTTTGTGAGACGCACATCACAGTTGGCACGCCGAGTGACCCTACTGGTCTTTGTTAATGTATGGTGCCTAAGAGCAGTGGGCCTACTCGCCCTCCCCATCCTACAGATATAGAGATTGACTCGGTACTTCCCATATATTACGATGACACCAGTTTATTATTTTCCCATAGCACGAAGCTATAGTCTGAGATCGCCCCTCCCTTGCAACAAAATCATCAGTCGTCCGCCCGCAAAAAAGTATGTTATGCTGCTGCTAAGTCTGAAATTTCATAAGTCTGTCACAGCCTATTATGATCACAACAAATTTTTCAATTTTACAACCCTTTTCAAAAGTTATAGCAGCATTACCTACTACGACCCCACAGCACATCGCTAATCAAATTTCATCACAATCCATGTATTATTGATATTACGAGGCTAGAAAAACTCCAACACACCGACAGACAGACATATCGACGGAAATGAGTGACGTGGATTTTAGGTATGTAGATATCATATAATGCCCAAGAAGCATATTATCTCAAAATCGAAAATTTTCGCGATCACTCCCCTCACCTATCGGTGTGGGACGTAAAAATGAAGCTTCGTCCATCTGAGAGAGATAGTGGATTATCTATGGATGCAGTAGGTTATTATATGACAGTATCGATCTGTTTCCGGTCCGAATATGCCATTACCCGGATCTGTGGCCGCGAAACTGCCACGTCTCTGGCAGGAACGGCTGTCACTGTCAGATCTGCCCCGGCACAGCGCACACAAGTATCAAAAGTGCAGGTCAGAACGGATGTCCTTTGCCGTGAATGTTATCGGCACCCTGGAAGTTTACGGTTAGCGATAAACATGCTGCCTCCTCCTCGTCCTCTATACGGAGGATACTCCGTGAACGAACGAACGGGTTACTTAATCGTAACGAATTGCCACTGACGGGGAGGAGTTTTATTGTGGTGGAGGAGCGAGCAAGGATATGCTTCGAAGTCTCGTACAAGGAGGTGCTATTGTGCGGTTCGGCATGCGGTTTTTACGTCACCGTAGGACTTGATTATGGTACCATTGTTGTATTTGAGGCCGATTTCCATTGAAGCATCCATCAAGCATTTCCATTACTATCGACTTTAACCTTTTTATTTCCCACACCGATAGGTGAGGGGAGTATTGTGATCGCGAAAATTTTCGATTTTGAGATAAAACGTTTTTTGGGCATGTTATGGTCTATATAACGAAAATCCACGTCACTAATGTCCGTCGGTCTGTCTTGTCTGTCTGTCTGTCTGTCTGTTTGTCTGTCTGTCTGTCTGTCTGTCTGTCTATCTGTCTGTCCGTTGGCGTTTTTCTAACCTCGTAATCTCAGTAACCGCTACATGGATGGTGATGAAATTTGGGCAGGGTTATGCTGTGGGGTCGTAGTAGATAATGTTTCTATAATTTTGAAAATCGTTATACGGGGGGTGGAGGGGGGTGGAGTAATTAGCAAAAAACGAAAAATTTCAAATAAGCCTTAAACTTCGTTTTTAGGCGTTTTAGCCGCATGATACACTTTTTTAGGTCCATCCTAACGTTGCATGCTTATTATAGAAACCACGGGACTTAAAATTTGTGATGTATGCATACGAGTATTGTTTTACATCGTTCTATGTATATTGCGTAATGCGAAAATTATTGAATTGATTTTAAAATTTTGACACAGTATTACTATCGCGGCGAGGATGGAAAACGCGTATGCTTTGGAAAAATCGGGTCAGTGGCGGCGCAGCAATAATAAAAAAACCAAAAAAAATAAAATGAGATCAAACTTCGTTTTTAGACGGGTTGGAGGCTCTTTAGACCAGTGCCAAAGCCTTCAAGAATAATAAAAAGTGAAAAAAAATTACAGTAGGATGAAACTCATTAGAAAAGGAGGGGAATATGATAAGAATAAAAGGAAAAATAAATTACGGTCGATTCGAGATCGGGAAGTGGGAGGGGGTGGGTTTTTAAGCGTAGAAAATTGTTTATCTTGATTTCTGGCAAAACTGCTAGTCCTATGGGCAAAAGTTGAATAGCAAAGATGTAGGTAATAAAAAGATCTACAACTTTTGTATTCTCAATTTTTTCATATAACCTCAAAATTTTGGTGAAAAATTCAAAAAACGAAGTTTTTGGTCTTTTATTTTTACCTTTTTCAAAAAAAATAATTTTTTTACGAAATTTGGTGAAAACTTACCTTATTATGTCCCAAATACAGTGTGATTTATTTGATTTAAAATATTTATTTTTTCGCCTTATTTGACCTTAAGATCAAAAATGCACCCCAATTTTCAATCGAAAATTCTCGCGTCAAAATATCAGCTTTTTTCAAAAAGTTTGGGAGCCTTCCGTTCGCTGAAATCTCTATTTTCTGATGGTGTAAAAAAATATACATTACTATAGAAAATCTGCTCAGAAAATGCAAAAAACTGAAAAAAAACTCAAATTCGAAATTTTTTTACTCACTATGTACAATTTTGAGCTATTTATTAAAATTTACACTTATTTACTTAAAAAATCTGAGATTCCATGTTACATTGGTAAACGAAAAAATTGCAAATTGGAATATCCTACTATAATTAACAAACAAATAAGTTAATATTTAATAAGACATCTACAATATTTTGAAAAAGTTGTAGAATCTTCTTTAAATAATATTTGTAGATGCTTATTTATTGCTGTTGTAAGATAATTTATATACCTGAGTGACATACGGTAAATGTTAGCCCATTGTAAGGTATTTCATGGAGAAGTGGGGACGGACTTAGCAGGGTCTGGGCCTTACTACATACCTGCTATTTCGTAGCAGCTGTAAAACCGTTAGTCAGTGGTCATGGGTAACGCAGACAAATTAAACACGCTGATACTATAACGCTGGCGCACTTCCTTGTATCAACGCAATGCGTTAACTCAAATGCGCTATGATACACGATACAGTTGAGAGCCAGAAGTAGATCCCTTACAAAATAATCACTTACTCCGCACAGCCGACGCGGCGCATCGCGCAACTAATGCGTCATGTACCACGTATTGTGAGGTTTGAGATAATTAATTAATTCATTATTAGACGCGAAAAATTTGTCAAATTTGGCCGATGTTTTTTACAAGAAAGATGCAAGTAAAGAAAATATTAAAAAAAATGGATTACAATTAATCAAGTCTATTTATAAATATAAAAAAGAAAAAATAACACTGAATCAACTAAGGTTTCAAAAATGTCAATTGGCAAAAATTAAATCATCCTTCATTTTGGCAAACCTCCCACCGACAGAAGGAGCAGCAGAACAACATTGTTACAGAGCATATTATCAGCTTCAAACTTGGTTGGGTAACGAATTGACAGTAACAGATTGGGGTTGGAAGCAACATCAACGTGGCATTATGCCCAAATTTACAGAAAAAGATTTAATTCCGGAAGTATTGCTCAAAACTATCTGCTGCAGCTGTGAAACTGGATGTAACGGTTTAAAATGTGGCTGCCGAAAACATGGTTTAAAATGCACAAATTTATGCACTAATTGCCATGGTTCTGAAAATTGTTCCAATATGAAAGAAGAAATCTACGAGACAATAAATGATTCAGATGAAATTGTAAATAAAGAACCAATGCAGACTGGAAATAATATTGGAGACGAAGATGATTGTCTTGAAGATTTCGACGATCAACTAGAGATAGAAAGGTTTATCGAATCTGACGATGAAGAAATGCCTTCAAAGAGACAAAAACTAATGAATAACTAATAGGAATTTCAGATAAGATATTTATAAATGACAAGATTAAGGTTTTCGAAAAAAAAAAAAAATATAATGAATAACGTAATCAGAATTAAGTATCTAAATTCCATAGTACGATTTACATGTATATTTATATTTTTTGAAATTATCTATGACATGAATGTAATTCGAATTTAATTAATAAACCTTTCAGCTAAAAAAAAATGCAGCAATCACATTTTTTTGATGAAATTGTACATAGTGAGTAAAAAAATTACGAATTTGAGTTTTTTTCAGTTTTTTGCATTTTCTGAGAATATGTTCCATAGTAATGTATATTTTTTTGCACCATCAGAAAATAGAGATTCCAACGAATAAAAAGCTCCCAAACTTTTTGAAAAAAGCTGATGTTTTGACGCGAGAATTTTCGATTGAAAATTGGGGTGCATTTTTGATATTAAGTAAAAATAAGGCGAAAAAATGAATATTTTAAAACATATAAATTACAGTGTATCTGGGACATAAATAAGCTAAGTTTTCACCAAATTTCGTAGAAATTTTTTTTTGTTGGAAAAAGATAAAAATAAAAAACCAAAAACTTGGTTTTTTGATTTTTTTACCAAAATTTTGAGGTTATGTGAAAAAATTGAAAATACAAAAGTTGTTGACCTTTTTATTACCTACAACTTTTCCATTTAACTTTTTTCCATAGAACTTGTAGTTTTACCAGAAATCAAGATAAACCATTTTCTACCCTTAAAAACTCACCCCCTCCCACTTCCCGATCTCGAATCGACCGTAATTTATTTTTCCTTTCATTCTTATCATATTCCCCTCTTTTTCTAATGGGTTTCATCCTACTGTAATTTTTTTTGGTTTCAAAAATTATCGACCCTGGTCTACTTGATCGTTTCGCATCGTCCAATTGAAGCATGGAGAAAAAAAACTGAGGCATCCTAGTTCCTAAGGAGGGAGGCGCAAGAAAGTATTTACCAGTCTTTTTGTGTATGATGTTGTTGCGGGCGGGTGGGCGATAATTTAGTTGCAAGGGGATTTCAGAGTATAGCTTCATGCAATGGGAAATAATAAAATGGTATCATCATTATGAGTGGGAAGTACTGAGTCAATCAGCTTGACTCCATTTTTCTGAAAGTTGATGAATGTGAATAATGAGTGTCCATTGAAACAAGGAATAAAAATTGTTATTACAATGATTGCTTTTCGCCAAATATTAATGATAATATGCTTTATATCCCTGTAAGCGTCACATTAATAGTTTAACAAAAAAAAAAAATAACTGGACATGACAACGGTTTACAGTGTAGAAGGGTGAAGTTCGGCATGTAGGGAGGCTTATAGCTGTTCTTCCATGTCCACAGTAACAGTGGTAATAAATATCCACGATAGATAGACTTATATACAGGATGAGTTGATATTTTTTAACTGTGTATGGGAGTCGCTAAACCAAGCAACTTTTTCAAATAACTTTTTTCAGAAAACTGAAGAGTAAGCGAGATACAGAATAACAATGGTCTATCTGGACGTGTGTATCAAGTAGTGTTCACTAAACATCGATGTGCAATCGATAGTCCGATAGTGTATCGGACGATAGTCTATCGACTATCGGACGATAGTCTATCGACTATCGGACGATAGTCTATCGGACTATCGTTAGTCCGATATGCCTATCGATGTTTTCTGCGGCGTATACACAGAGTTCCCTCGGATTCATGAACGAATCCAGCCGGTACCATTATTTGTTTACGTTTTTTAACTTAAACTGTGTATTTGTTGATGGAGAACATGTACAAGAAAACAACTGAAACGTAATTTCATTGAACTCATGTGACACTGCGGAAGAGGAAACAGAAAGTGTGTGGACATATTTTGGCAATGCAACTTTTCCTTCATAAAAATATGTAAATTCAATGAAAATTTGCGAACAAGATTTCTTTGAGATTCCAGTTCAAACTTTCGTTAAAATAATGTCTCTATAATTTTTTATAAGTATTATGTACAGCTTCTGTATAAAAACAATTATTATTTCAATAAATGTATATGTTTTGTGTGTTACTATAAAGGAGTTTTTTATCTCAAACTTTACCCCGAAATGCATTCATTATAAAGATATATAAATATAACTTGCCGAAGCAATTGCTAAACAAACGGAATGAATATATAACCGTCCAAAACAAACACAATTTGTGCAACTGCAACCTATTCGGAAACATCGATGTTCGCCCAGCCGATGTTTTCGGGTACTATCGATAGACTATCGATAGCCGATAGTCGATGTTTAGTGAACACTAGTATCAAGAGTCAAGACGTACCTAGTCTATTTGTGTTTAGTTTTTTGCCCGGATTTTTATTATATCGATTAGGCATTGACCCTGTCATATAGTGCAGTAGTATTCGAGTGTTTCCCTTTCAATAACATATTTCTGTTTCCTATCGTAACATGTTATTTTATGAATGGGACAGCAGTTTCATCCAAACCGATATACTGAATTTTCAATAAAGTTACATGACAAAACGATTTTGAGTAATCCAATTGATTCCATAAATTTTTCTAACTATGCTGTATCTGTTTCAGGTAACGCTTGTTATACATAAAAGGCAGTTAAGACATAGGTAAGTCTGATGATTCAACACGAGTACAACATATATAGTGCTCAAAAGAACAATTACAAACCAAATTAGCGAATGGGTGCTAAGAATATTGGATAGATAGACAAATAAAACAACTCTGCAAACTTGGGCAGAGCTTTAAACTCCCAATCCCGTTCTGCAAATAATAGGACTAAAGTTCAATAAGCCAAAAGGCTGCAGTACTACTGTGTTTACCGGCTTCTAGATCAGAATATAACCAAATATATCCAAACTGATTTAACGTCATTTATCTGTTATTTACAGCCTACGGTAGTTTAGTCTGAGAGCACCTTTACTATCAGTTGTTAGCGTATCGTGTATTCTTTCACACCCTCTTCAGTCATTTTGATGAACTCGGTGTGGGATAATTGGGCATTTGCCGGCAAAATGTGCAGGCTACGACCACGTATGACGGCGTGTCCAATTACACTCCACGACCACCTCAAGCATCTGATGTAGGTATAGGTTGATTATATGAACACATTCTCGAGAGGTGGAGGTCAAAATGGGCGGGTATCCTCCGTGTGGACGAATTGACGGTTCAGGATGAAAACAGTGGAGATATTGCTAATTGTGGCGTAGGAGTGATTCTATAGATATAGGCCGAACGAGGTGTTTGAACTTAAGGCGATTTATATTGATATAATTTCCAAACAGGGCATCTAACAAAGACACCTCCAGGAGAAAGAAGTAAAAGTTCCTGTGTCTATACTGCATACTGATTGTGCAGTCTGAGACCCAGAGGAAGAAGACTTTTGATTGTGTTGTGACGTACCAAGTTCTTGTCGTTTCCGAGACTTGGTAGACGAAAGTTTGTGCTATGTGCACTATGCATTTTGGCTTTGACTGAGCGCCAGAAGAAAGTTACAGCATTGCTAACTTGGTGCTGGAAGTTCCAGCGCATTGCTGAAACGGACGCCTCAATGTTCAAAACTCGCAAAGCTTGCCAAGTGGTTTTTAACAGAGAAAATGTAAAATGTAACAATGAGGTGAAGAGGAAATTTTGAAAGTCGAGGGATGCGGTGCTTTAATTATCAAATTGTGCTATGTGACGGTCCCTGCGACCTCACATTAGCAATTGTGTACCGCAGATAGATACGGAAGTTTTTTTTATTTAAAATGAGCAGTTACTATGAATAGGTTTCTGGACCATAATATGCATCCTAGTGACCCAAGGTTTGAAGAATATGTCTCTTATGGGCCAAGATGACGAAAGCATGGGATTTACTAAAAGTGATAATGAGTGATCACCTATAATAGAGGAAATTAATGAAGAAGACTCAAAACACACACTATAATCCATATGAAGATGAAACGGAAGAACTACGGGGGCAAGACAGCAAATGAGAGGTTTTACATCGGAAAAAACAAGTTTAAGTAGTGTGAAAGTTCAGGGTCTATCACATTACATTACCTGGGCAAAAATTTGTATAGGAGGTCTGTTAGATAGAGAGTAGCTGCAAAATTCTCGAAAAAGAATTTTTGTGTTATGTTACTGTATATTTATAATATAAAGTTGCTTTACTCATAAATATAAAAAAATGATAGCGGTATCTTAGTCGCTATGTACATTGTCGCACGTTAGCGGTTAAGGAGCCTGGGTACACACATCTATACATACAGTCTAAAGTTAGCAAGTTTTTGCTATCTTTGATTTTGTATACAGGGTGAACCAAAACTCGCGACCATAATTTTCTTTGTTATTTTAAATGGAACACCCTGTATTTTATAACATCATCAGAAAGGTATTGCAAGAACTTTTTGACGATGCTATAAAATACAGGGTGTTAAATAACAAAGAAAATTATGGTCGTAAGTTTTGGTTCACCCTGTATACAAAATCAAAGACAGCAGAAAATTGATGATTTTAGACAAAACAAGTCAATCAGGAAATTATTTTAGCATTGAGAATCAAGCCTGCAGTTATTGATTCTGTAAGGTACAGGGTGATGAATTCATCAAGATTTTCACAGAAAAGTGGCCATATCTCTAAAAATACCCTGTATAACCCGATAAAACCCTATATTTGCGGAATAGGGAAATTGAGCACAATTCCAATTCGAAATAATATATGGAGTGTTCCATTTGAAAAAAAAAACAACTTTGGTATGCTGTGACTATCAATAACCCTGTATATTATTAAGTTATTTTAAAATGTAGATCTTACCTTTGCCTACAACTTTTATTGGAAAGTTTTGTTGTATCTCTCATAATAACGGAGGTATCAAACATCGTAGTATAAGTTGTTCACCCTGTATATATATTTGCCATATGAAACACGGATTCCCATTTCGAACAGAACTCACTTGTTTTTAAAATTACATGCACAGTATTTCGGAAGGTGATAGTTTAAGCAATTTTCTCACAAAAGTTTTTTAGTGTGCAAAAAAACTCGCAATACAAAATCATACATTCTTCAAATGTCTGTAACTTAACAGCCAAACACGATATCAAAACAAGGCCACCGAAGTGACACAGCGCAAGCTTTTTTCTTCAATTTGCCTTTTAAATAATTATTGTAAGTTTAAAGCTAACGTCAGGAACTTCTAAATGCAAAATTCATTTTATGGCGACCTTTGGACCTTTTGACATCACCTTTGGACTTTTGGACTTACTTCCCTTCATTTTAGACACACATACTATAGAAAGGAACAGGCGGCCACGCCTCCTCGATAACACGAGAATACGTATTTTCTTAGATTCTCAATTTCGCGCGCTATACCCTAGATAGACCCTTAAAGGTTAAAAATATCATATCATGTGATGATATCTTTACTGAATACACCACTACACACGACTGATCATTTTTGCTGCTTGTTAGCTCTCTTTTTGGTGCCAAATGCTGCTCAAGTGGGAATACTATCTCAAAAAACGCTGCCGGTACTGCGTAGCGCTGCTTGATGCTGCTTCAATGAGAATCGGCCTTAATTCGAATCCCCAACGAAGAAAAAGAAAAGTATCCGATGCTACGGAGGGATCCTCAGGGAAGAGATATGTAAATTTATATAATGCATTTTTAATTGCAGTCTCTTTTGGCGATGTCCGTTCGGAAATAATGAGAACGTCGCGTCGGTTCTTTTTATCCGGGTTAGCGTTTAAAAGTGTATGTTCCCGTTTAATATTTCAAGCGGAAATTGGAGTGAAGAGAAATCTCTACAAAATACGCTCACAGCCATCAATCCCTTTGTTATTAGAGAGCAAAAACGTTGCAAAAAAAAGGTACACGATTTAGATCAAGGCCCGCATACGAATAGATCGTGTGCAGGGATAAATCAGTGCCATCAAATATGAAATGCGGATAAGGGTAGCAATTAGATGTCGCAGGTCGCAAACAGTCTTATACTATACCTCCGTTATTGTGGCAGATACAAAATAAACTTTCAAAAAAAAAGTTGTAGATAAAGCTAAGGTCTACATTTCAAAATTATTTTATAATATCCAGGGTTATTGATAAAGTCACGGCATAACAAAGTTGTGTTTTTTCAAATGGAACATCCTATTTATTATCCTAAATTTGAATTTTGCTCGCTCTCCCTATTCCGGAAATATAGGATTTTATCAGGTTATAAAGGGTAATTTCACTATTACGTGAAAATCTTAATGAATTTGTCACCCTATATCTTAAAAAATATCAATAACTGGAAGCTTGATTCTCAATGCTAGAATAATTTCGTGGTTGTTTAGTTTTGTCTAAGGTTATCAAGTTTTTACTATCTTCGATTTTGTATATCCAAAACTCCCGACCATAATTTCCTTTGTTGTTTTAAATGGCATCGAAGGTTCTTAGAAAATACTTTTTTTTTTTTTACTTCTGTGTCATCGGCATCGACTACTTTGGTCATTAGCCTCGTGTTCTGTGTAGGCTTTGTTACTGTTTCCCGGCGCCACTTAGGAACAGCACTGTTAATTAGAAGCTAACAGTGAATGCTCAGGTGGGGATACTTCCACTTTTATTAATCATTCCCTATGCCTAAACGTACCAGTTGTTGAGCTATTTCGATTTGAATTAGTAAAACGATTCCTAATAATCTACATTTTTGCCAAATACTGAAAGTTTCTCAGTGTTGGCGATGGCTACCATGTTTTTTATACTGTTTGACCTTTCTTAGAAAAGAAACTTAAGTTAAGCATGCACGGACAAGGACGGGAAGTAAAGAACTAATAGAAATTCGTAACAGGAAATCAGTTAAACATTTGTAGCTTCCGCTAGAAAAATCTTCAGTTCATAAGACAAGAGTAATCACTTTTGCATGCTTAGCCAAAATATATTTTCTCGTTTTTGATACGTTCACACATAAACCTTCTTGTAGTAACTAATATAATCTTGTTAAAGATTTTGTAGTTTTATTTTCCGATAATTTTTGTATTTGACATGTGCTTTTCAGTTTGTTAATTACCAACTGTAATAGCCAGTTGAAACAGAATCAAAACTAAAATATTAATTTCAGTTATTTAACAAATAAAACAAGCACAGCATCTATGGCCAACTCTAACAAAAACAAGAATTTGACAAAAACAATGTTTTACTATTTCAAATCAAAATGACTCCATAACTGTTACATTTAGGTATAGGGAATGCTTGTAAAACTGGAAGTACCTATATTGTTATAACTTTCTGACAATGCTATAAAATACAGGGTGTTCCAATTTAAAATAAAAAAAATATGGTCGTGTGTTTTGGTTCACCCTGTCTACAAAATCAAAGATAGCAGAAAAATGATAATTTTAGACAAAACTAGACAACCAGGAAATTGTTCCAGTATTGAGAACCAAGCCTCTAGTTATTGATTTTTATACAGTGAGATGAATTCATTAAGATTTTCACATAAAGGTGGCCATATCTCTGAAAATAGCCAGTATAACCCATAATATTTTATATATTTGCAGAATAGGGAGGACTATGGGAAATTACATTTGGCGCTTTTGGATATTCAATTGACAGTTTGAAGCTACAATTGACGTATTTGAATTTACAACTAATAGTCCGAGAGATCACCGCTCATTTCTATGTTGCATGTTGTACTGGAACGAAACAAGTAAAAGTCAGTAACTGGTGTATGGGGCAATCCCGAACCGCTGACTTGCCAGGTCCAAAGTTGGTAGGATCATAGTAATTGATTAACAAAAAGTAATAAAAATATTAGAATATCGCAGTACGCGATGCAACATGCAGTATTCGAAATGTTTTAGGCCCGATTTTATCAACACATGCATTCTAACAAGGGCTTTGACCAATCAGAGCAGCCCATTCAAGAAATGGCATCTGTCAAAGTTCTCTGATAATTATTGATTTCTCTTGAAGTTTCCCTCAAAAAGGTGAAAAAAGACATGCTTTATATATAATCGACCATTAGGAACCCTCTAGTGTCTTCTCAACTCTGATTTTCCATCCTAAATGGGTGAAAACTTGCATTTTCTTGTCGAACGAACAGTCTAACGATTAATTGATCTAGACCAATCAGATTCCACCATCTAATCACTGGATTGTTGATGTATTAAAAAATGATAATGAAGAGAAGCTGCATTATTTTGACGAATAAAATGTTACTAACTATAACAATTATTATGAATACCTGCAATATACCTTTGTATTATAGTAAAAATGGCTAAAGAACATTTTGTTGCATTTTCCAAAGCTAAACACACTATTTTAACTGTTGGCCAATCACACCTCACACAAGTAGTAGATAAAATTTATGCAGTGCACTTTTATATGAATATGCTGATGTGAAGAAAATCTAATATTATTACCTACTGCCTAATTCTGATAAAACTAGAATGTTACTATCTACAATAATTATAAATACCTGCGAGATACCTTTGTATCATAGTAAAAAAGGATATATGGAGGTACTTCACTATTCACCAACTTCCAACTTCATGTTTTTCCTATTATACCACCTTGCCAGGTTCTCTTTTTAACAACATTTATCATTAGTCCTACCAAATATCTTGAGAGGGTGTTGACCTGTTGATATTCCAAGGTAAACATTTGCATTTTGCCCTACTGGAAACGCAGGTACATAATATAGCTGTTTTCAATTGGAAAAGACAACAATTTCACTATTTTATAAAATACCAGAGCAGATAGGATAGCCTTGAAATTTGAAATCATATGTTTTTTGTTTCTGTCTGTTAGTGAGGTTAGTGTCTACTGTCTAGGCTAGGGATGTGACAATAGAACTCTTCGTAACCGCTACCAGTGGCGTGTGGCGCCAATGCTGCCACCGACGACAAATTAATAGATGGCCGTGACCGAAATTCTGTATAATAATCAGTCAGTCACTATATTGAAGTTCTGCAGCCTGCTGAAGTTTGTGATTAATAAAACTAGCTGCAAAACCAGAAGTATTCGCCTTCTAAATAATAATGAGGTGGTAAATATATGTATATGATTTTATTATACAAAAAGCGTGAGGTGTTCAGCATTAATTTTAAAGACATTCATCATTTCGTGGGTGGTTATTAGTCGGTATTTGTTATACCTACACAACATAACATTGCCAATTGGTATATCATATCAATTCGATATGGTTACTACTGAATCGCATGATTCGATATTTCTGGAGTATTTATTCGTTGGAGAACCCAATAAAAATGAATCATTCAGCTTCCTCTTACAATCTGTGATTAGTATGATATTTATTAGTACAACGGGAACGAAGGCTTCGATAGTTACTATTCATTCGAATTATTCGATTTTCCTGGAGTATTTATTCGTTTTAGACAATCGAAAAAAAATTAATAACAATTCAGTTTCTTTTGCAAATTGGCTTTGAAATCTACACAATAAAGAATGAAGTTAGGCATATGCTATCGATTTGTGTGCCCCCGATTACATACACAATGGTGGATATTAGTTGATTAACACCTTTGATTAGGACTCTATACTTATATTTATGCATTTATAACTATGACAGCATATCCAAATTTACATTATTTCAATATACCTATTTGATGCTTGGAAGGATCAGAGTAAGCTTTGGTCGAATAATAAAATAATTCTGTTATCTGCGTATGTGTCGTATTCCATCTATGCATGGCCGACTTTACTCACTAGGCCGGAGCATGAAATATGGCAACACTGAATCAGCAGGCCGAGTTCAACGAGCAGAAAATAAGGTTGGAAGGTGATTTTTAATGTGTTTCTAATTATTTACCTGCACAAACGAAACTATAAAGGTAAAAAGATGCCTGCAAAGTGTGTAGTACCAGGTTGCACTAGCCAATCAAGAACATACCAACATAACCTTCCAGAGTAACAACGAAGAGTGGAAGGTGATTTTTAATGTGTTTCTAATTATTTACCTGCACAAACGAAACTATAAAGATAAAAAGATGCCTGCAAAGTGTGTAGTACCAGGTTGCACTAGCAATTAGTGCTTCCAATGGAGGACATAAACAGAAGTGGGTGAAAGGTATTCCTCATAAGGGCTGGTTATATTTATAAGAATAAAGACAATAATTACAAACATTTTAAAGGATAAGACCTATTTTAAACCACAATGTGGTACCTACAATGTTTTCTGGACCTCCCAAATATCACAGAAAAATACAGTTAATAGAACTCATCTGGGCAAGCCAACGAGGGCATCCATCTGGGCATACCTACGAAAAGATTTTATAGTGAGAGGGAATCAACACCAGCAAGAATGGCTTCACAGTGACCTAATAGTGAATTTTTCTAGCTCAAGTGACAATTTACAAAGTAAATTGAGTGTTCATTTAAGGGGAAGTGGAAGTGGCAGCAGGAAACAGGTTGCTTTATTTTTATTTTGTAGTGTCTGACTATGATGAACCAGACATCAGATATAAGTGGTATTAGTAGTAGTAGTTCTAAAAAGCATTTTTTTCTTAATTTATTAACCCAGATGAACTCTAATACATATAAAATGTAATAATTATTCTGAAACTATAGGCCCACTATTTGACAGCTAAGCCACGTTGCCACATCTAAGGCTCCGGCCTAGTGTAGAGTCGGCCATGATCTATGCGAAAAGCGCTGCACTTTATATATACCTACTTCAAGTTGAACTGATATTGATGTTTTTTCAAAAATAAAAGTTTTCAAAATCCTTAATTACCCTCTCAAATACGCTATTCGATACTTTTGAATAGTTGTTCAATAACGTCTGGCAATCGGGTATTCGTCGATTCAGTCACGCCCACAGCGCAGGTTGGTTGATTTAGCTGGTAGTCTAGTTAATGTTTTTATTCGAGTTAATTCAATCGGTAGTTGCAACCATTCATTGAGTGGTTACTCGATTCCCTAGTTCATATCAAAGTGCCCATCACTAAATTCTGTGTTGGATTGACGATTCCGTTCACAGCGTTACCAGATCTCCTCCGTTTGAGGGGGATTTGCTATATCAAGCCCCGAACATTTTACACTGAAATTTGCTGTTGCAACTAGCTATTACATAATGTTTCTATTATACGATCTTACACATTACACCCACAATACCCTTGGAGGAAAAATACTTTAGGATTACCTCAAAAAAAGTGTTCTGTAGACAAATGTCCCGTATTTTGATTTTGCCTGTTTTTCATTATACCTAATTCAGTCTTTGCAAACTTTGAATATTCTCTCAAATGAATTTGCTGAAAAAGAGCCATTGCAGTTTTGCGCTGTTTCTTTGTTTCACATCAACCTCTTTTATTAGTTAGAACTAGAAAGAAGAATTAGATTAGGTACGCCTTTTGATTCCACAGAATTGTTGAAGCTACATAGGAGATTCGAAAATGTACAAAAAAAATTTCAGAGCTAACAGAATCAGAAACCCAATAAAATTTTTAAAATAAATAAAAGTTTTTTACCACAGTTGATTTTTATTCGTATATACCATCAAGCTCACATGTTTGATTGGTCCTATTTTCTGTGTTTATTTTTTGCGTTATATTTTGTCGCTTTAGGAAAAAACACATTCAAGAAAAACTACTGTTGAGATCAACGACGTCATACTGATAGACTACGCATCCAAGGCAAATTGTTTGTCGGCATTCCAAACATTGGGAATGTCAACGGAATATTTACAAGCAACGACGTCATTGTTTACAAGGTACATCGCAGCATGCCAAGCTGACAATCATTTGGAATGAATTTTCAGAAAAATGTATGGAACGTATGTTGTAAAAAAGTAAAAATATGATTGTGGCTTGCTTATCTGTAATAGAAAAAGTACTCTGAAGATACTCTTTTGTAAAACACGTTTAATTTTGCAATTCTGTCAAGAATTAACACCATTTTTATATTTTACAAACATTGCTGCATGCACCAAGCATGCCCTAATGCACAACTGGCAACGTCGGGTGTGTCTATGTCAATACAGCTGATGTTCCCCCCTTCCGTCGCACCGCCAGAAACGCTTACAAACATTCGGTATACAAAGCGTAGTCTATCAGTATGACGTCGTTGGTTGAGATTGACAAAGCTCCATCTGCCTTATCCTACTAGAGTAAAAAGTAAAATTTACATCTGGCAACGCAGGGCCCACGCATCCCAACGTCCGCCTCCCAAAGATTTTGACTTGACAAGAAAACAGATGTGAAAATACAAAATATACAATAATAATAATTGTGAAGATTGTGAATTTACCAACGTATAAGAAGTTTCTTTACGCTTTGTTATTAGTTTTTCTAGAAACAAGTCTGGATAAAGCCAAAAACCGTTCCTTGTTTTGACGGGAACAGATAGTTACAAAGAATACACAGGGTATTGAATTATTTAAAAACTATTATACCATAGATGGAGGAAGGAATCATTTGATATAAATTGGAAATATAGTATAAAGAACATCAGCTGCACCTACATCTCTGTGAATATTTATGTATGAAGATCTATAACAAACATGCATCCAGTAGACATAAAAGTATGTATGTGTTTATAATCAATTATTTCTCACTGAGGATGACATGAGGTGATATTATTATTAATTAAGGTGGCTGTGATTGATAGTACTTTTATCATTGTGTCACAAACTATCGTACAGTTCGCAATTAGTAATTATACAATAATTATAAGGTAAACATGGAAAATCTGGCATTAATTTGCAAATCAATCGCTTTGTTCTGATTTTGTGCTATGATTTTGATACATGAATTTTAAAATATTTTTGACAAAAGTGTCATCCAGCTTTGACGTTTTGTTTCCAATATTGATAAAATACTATTGGATGATACTTATTAACTACAGACCCCAATACCCAATAGAAAGAGTTCGTTAAACAACAACCAATAGAATTTGTTCGTTGGAGTGTTCGTCAGAATATGCATATTGATAAAATCGGGCCTAAATCTACTTATTCTAAAAATATGGACTTGCCACACCTCATCCTGGAAAAAACTCGTGGCAAGTCAGTTCGAAAGTGATGATTTTGGGGGGAAAATATGTCACATCGCGTACCGCCATGAATCTTTAACGATATTTCAGACTTCAGAATTCTGAAATTAATGGCGTGAACTTGCCTACGCTAATCTTGGCAGAATCGAAACTTGCCAGCTTAGAGAGTTGCGTTTTCGACGCACGCGAGTGGGAGACAAAGCGATGTTTTCGCTTGTCAACTTTTCGATTTGTTGTATGTATTTGAGAGTGGAATGTAGGTCGAGAACTCTGATGAAGCTAACGAATAAACTAGTTTTCGTACAAATTTTATTATCAAACATTACACATATTATTTATTCACAAAATTAGTCACATTCGTCCGCAGGTACCGCATATTTCTTAACGTTGATTATACATATATACTGATTAATGAATTTTTGGCAAGATAGTATTACTTTGAACTCTTACATTAAAGAATACTTGTTTCATATTATTAAACACATTCACGTTGCCCAAATGTGGACCGTGATAGTCATCAAAACTCCAATGAAAGTGACCCGATTATGTGTATTTTGCGAATGCGAATGAAGCAAAGTCGCTTATCCATCATAATGGGTCACTCGATTCGTCACTAGAGGAGAGCTGAAAGTCAGAGTCATCGTCCTCTACGTTTTCTCCTGAAGGGATATCGGAAATACGCAAAACATCTTCAACATCGAGGGGTACTGAGTCACCGTCAAACCAGCGTGGCTTCAAAACTCCGTTATCTTTTAATCAACCGCAATCGTCCGCAGAAAACTGTATACAACATACTTCAGTAGCATTCGACCACATAGAATTGACGTACGATGTTCTTAAAACTTTTTGTTTTAGAGACTCCCAACATGGCGGAATCGTACTAGAATCAAAAGCTTTGATTTTTCTCATGAATTTCTTATTGTTTGATGTTCCATACATTTTCTGGAAAATTTGAAATCGTGCATTGTTGACACTGTTACAATTTTGAACGTTATACGTCTTGCAAGTGAATTGTTGGACAGCGTCAATTTTGTGCTCATCGAAAATATCACCCGGATCTGTGAGAGAAGCAAACACTTGTTGCAAACGGATATTACTCTCCAAAATTTTGAAAGGTTTCACTTTTCCTTGATTGAAAAAAGACGCCGTATAATCACACCCCGTGAAAGCATGATAGGCTGGCAAAACTGAACACAACGTAGGGCCAAGAATGGACGCTAATGCAGAACAATTTATCCAGTCTTGATCGTGATTGCGACTCATTTTCCGTGATTTTGGGCTAGCCAGCCAAACTTCCATTCCAGGAACCTTCTGTAAATTACCTAGTAAAGTCAGTGTCGGAAGCTTTGACAAGAACTTTTGAATTGAAAGCTAATTTGGATATGTGAAACATGATCCTTGTGTCCGCTTCTTCATGCTGGCAATCGTAGTTATCTTCTACTATTTTCACAACGCGGCCATTCGATACGGAAAATGAGAAGCACTGATTCTCAACTGTCGTGAAAACTTTCTTGTCACATAAAATAGGAGCCATTTCGTCTTCCGCCCAATGAGTTGCTAAAAATTGTGCGAAAGCCTCTTTGAAACGAAAATTTTTCAAACAACCTACGAAATCGTTAAGACGAGGTTGTAGGGGACCATGGATGGCAAATGGTACGTCAAATTCATTGCGACTTTGCCTTTCAAGATCTTTTATAGATGGCTGAAAGTACCTATCGAAAATGAGATTAATTTCTTTCGAAGAAGTGGTGCATACTTTCTGCAAAATGGATTCAGCCAATTTCCCTAGCGTCTGAGGTAGTGAAGTCCCAAGGTGATGCAAAAAGAAGAAACCGTCAATAACATCTACATCAACGGGAGGTGGGCACGCCGTTTCGATGCAAGATCGCAAAAGTTTTGCAATGGGGCTTTTTCGGTATGACGCATTTCTCCGGAATACTGAAATAAGCTTTTGAAAGATCTCATCACGAAATTCAAGCACTGCTGCACCAGTGCTAGAATTGCACAAAAAACACGTTTTCATTGTCGATACAACTGTTTATAATTAGCGTTCACAATTTGTGTAGCACAAGACGAGTAAAAACGAATACAAATGTCAAAATATGAGTGTCTCTCTTCCGCGCGTACGCGCGCGAGCCACCACGGATGTGCGCGCGCCACCGCGCGCGTCGAAAACGAAACTTTCTAAGCTGGCAAGTTTCGATTCTGCCAAGATTAGCGTGGGCAAGTTCACGCCATTAATTTCAGAATTCTGAAGTCTGAAATATCGTTAAAGATTCATGGCGGTACGCGATGTGACATATTTTCCCCCCAAAATCACCACTTTGGAACTGACTTGCCACGGGTTTTTTCCAGGATGAGGAGTGGCAAGTCCATATTTTTAGAATAAGTAGATTAAAACCTTTCGAATACTGCATGTTGCATCGCAGTACGCGATGCAACATATTCTAATATTTTTATTACTTTTTGTTAATCAATTACCATGATCCTACCAACTTTGGACCTGGCAAGTCGGCGGTTCGGGATTGCCCCATACACCAATTACTGACTTTTACTTGTTTCGTTCCAGGACAACATGCAACATAAAAATGAGCGGTGGGCTCTCCTACTATAACTGTTTGGATTCACATTTGATGCTTTGGTATATTCAACTGATTATTTGAAATTACAATTGACGAGATGGAAAATTAACTTGACTATTTTGAATTGTCACTTGACGCTTCAGAAACTACAGCTGGAAAAGGTGTAGTAGCATTAGTGATACTCGTTTGGGTGACCGCTTGTAAACACTACGTTGTAATGTTATTAATTTTTAATAGAGTTTTTCACTAGTTTATAACTACAAAATTAATGAAATAAAACTAGTTTTAAAAAATTAAAAAAAGACTCAGTGATACAGTTAACTAAAAGGTTAAAATTAAATATAGTAAAAAACCTAAAAAAAACATGTTTTTCAAGATCATCGAACTAAAAAGTAAAAAATAATTTTTAAAATAAGCTGGAAACAGCAATGAACAAAAAATTAGTAGTATGCTTGTGGAAAAAGCGTTGAGCACTCTATTTACGAATAATATGGCACAAAGCGCCTACGCTTTTTTCAAAATCATACTAGTATTTTTCGTTCATTGTTGTTTTCAGCTTATTTAAAAAAATATTTTCAACTTTTTGTTCCATGTTTTTTAGAAGCGTGTTTATTTCATTTTCTTAAACTATATTTATTATTAATTATTAATTCTGCTTATTCTTGTAATTTATTGTATATATTGCGACCTGATTTTATTACCTTTTCTTATTGTTAGAACAGACCTGTGTAAGTATATGAGTGCACTACCACTAATAAACTATTATTATTATTATTATGAAATAAATTGCTATAAAGTAATGGAAACGAACGATGAAGGATAGTGACATATTTTTTTATATTAATTATTTCGCGAAACTGAAATCATCATCCATATTATTTTAATGCACATAATAATTAATTAATATACATAATATAAAATATTACAGAATTTAAATGTTCATCACGTGGCCTCTGTCGATAAACATATTCCAGACACACATATGATTCTGTAAATGTAAATATAAAATGTACGTGACTACGAAAATTGGTAAATTTAATATACCTATAAAATGCGATGATAATCTGATGTATACAATTAAAATAGCCTGTGTCTGCATGAAGGTTCAAACTAAACGAACTTAAATAATTATAACAAACTGAGCTAATTTATATTATCGTAACAAGTAGGTACATGTTTGTGTACATTTTCTGGGCATGTATGTACACCGTCACTTGTGTAAACAGCAGCGTTCCAGGTTGTTATTTCGAAAACATGCTAAAGAGAGGTACTTTGCTTGATGTATCAGTTCATTGCAGTGGTGGCTCGTGGTTTGTTCATTGAGAGGACAAATCAGATTTCTAACCTCCACCAGGCGCGTGGACTACCATTGTAGTCCACATATGTTTGCAGTATCGTTATTTGTGCAAGGATTTGTTTTTTCTTGCTAATATAGGTTTCCAGACGGTCATGTTAAATACAATTAGGCCCGATTTTATCAACATGCATATTTAACAAAGACTTTGACAAACCTTTTCTATTGGATGCGATGTTAGTAAGTATCACCCAATAGTATTTTATCAGTATTGAAAACAAAACGTCAAAGCTGGATGACTCTTTCATCAAAAATATTTTAGAATTCATGGATCCAAATCATAGCAGAAAATCAGAACAAAGTGGTTGATTTGCAAATTAATGCTAGATTTTTAATGTTTACCTTATAATTATTGTATAATTACCAATTGCAATTGCAGTCCAATTGATTATAGACTGGATACATGTTTGTTATAGAATAGACCTTCTTATAGAAATATTCATAGAGGATGTAAAGATTGTAGGCACTGCGTAAAAGGCACCGTAGCGCAGAAACATATTTATATGAAGCACCTTATTCGCTTTCTGACTATACGAAAGGTTTCTAGTTTAGGAAAAATAAGGTTATACTTGGTTATACATTATACTTTTGCCATATCGCAAGGCTTTGCTGTTAAGCAGGATAGGCAACCAGTAATGCACACTTGCATCGTGTGTGTCTATAATAGATTTGTGGTATGCAATAAAATATTATTTTTACCCTTTTTTACTATAATACAAAAGTATTTTGGAGGTATTTATAATTATTATCGATTGCAAATTATTGTTTTATCAAAATAATGCAGTAATTTGAATTTCTTGTCATCATTATCATTAAATTAATAGTACATTTGATCCAGTGATCAAATGTATCGGTTTTGTGGAATCTGAAATGCAACTTTCCACCCATTTAGGGTGTTAAAAAGATACTAGAGAGTTCACAATGGTCGATTACATAATATAAAGCACGTCTTTTTTCACCTTTTTGAAGTAAATTTCAAGAGAAGTCAATAATTTTCAGAGAACTTTGACAGATGCAAGTTTTTGAATGGGCTGTTCTGATTGGTCAAAACCTTTGTTAAAATGCCTGTGTTGATAAAATCGGGCCTTAGTATCGTAACAACGTTCGAGATATACTCAGCAGTAAATTTTAAGACACTAATATCTCAAAAAGTCATTATCCCAAAACCACAGTTACACGTGGTTATAGGGCAACTATTCTTATTGCAGACCGTTATCTGTCCAGGGTAGTACTGAAATAACTTTTACATTACTAGTACTAGTAGCATGTCGAATTATCTAGATGTTTACTTGTACTGTTGTCGAACTATACGGAATGTATTGAAACGGGCGCTAGTAATCCGTGTTTTAAGAAATAACATGTCTATGTACTTTCGTGTTAGTGACTTTTCTTCCAGCAAGACTTCCTAAACTTATTAATCACATCTCATAGCGTATTTGAGCCTGGTTTTAAATCTATCAGAAGATGATGCGTGAGAGATACGCATGCAAAGAGAGCACATAAGAGTGTGCACATGCACCCATTTCTAAAATTATAGCAGCATTATCTACTACGAGCCCACAACATATCGCTACCCAAATTTCGTCACGATCCATGGAGCGGTTATTGAGATTACGAGAGTAGAAAAATGCCAACAGACCGACGGAAATGAGTGACGTTCATAAAACGCCCAAAAAGTGTATAATAAACAAAATAATCCTGACCTCTTGCAGCCACTGCTATGCTATTGGCAATTCTATTAATAATGTTTTGCTTCTTCCTGAAGTTTCATTTTTCTGATGCCCACACCTTTATTTGCGTCTACTTGCTTGAATTGTGTAAAGTTCTGTTTTGTTAATAAATTTAGTATTATGAATTCTTATTTAGTTGTATGTATGTACATATGTAGTACTTGTATCTTTATGTCTGAGCCAAACCTCAAATATCTAAGAGACATCAGCTTTTTTCATGGTCAGCCTCCTGCAAAGGCAGAAACCCTATGGCGCTGTTGAAGCTCTGCGAGAGGATAAAGGAAGGAATGCTGGAGGATATTGTTTCGGGAAGTAAGGACCTCGACCTGGTAACGATGAGTTCCCAGAGCCACTCTGATGCTCACTCGAACACCTTCCGTGATAGAATCTGTAAAACAGGGACAGGTCAGGCACCCTGCTTCGATGTTTCAAGCTGTGGAGGTTAGGCGAACCGATTAGTCTAATTGCTCTCTTATGGATGGTGTTCAGAAGCTTTAGACTGTGCTTCGGAGCGCATCCCCATACATGGGAGCAATACTCCAACGATGGTCGGATCTGTGCCAGCTTCCTATAGCGTAACAAAACTCCAAGCTTCTGGGATGTCGTTTTAGCAATACTGATGACGTGGTCGTGTTAACACATGTTATTGTTGATGCTGATTCCCAAAAGCTTGGCAGAAGGTGACTCGACTATTGAGAGACCCTCCATTTCCACAGTTGGTAAGCCAACGTGAGACTTCTTTGTCAGTGTTGTTGCCTGAGCTTTCTGTACGTTATTTACTAATCCCCACTCGACATTTGGTTTGATATCTACGTTGATCTGTGAGGCATGTTGCTGTCGGCGACGTACCGTCTCCTGGGATGATAGTGCCTTGCCTGGTTTCATGCACGATAATATAAAAGCAAGAATTAAACTAAAATATGAGAACAAAGAACGGTAAAGCACAAATAAATTTGGATTGCGACCGTACTCCACGCGACCGAATGCGTGTACAGTGAATTAACGCGCCTGGTCCAGGGTTGAAGAACTGAATATAAATGATCAGAAAACTATACATACAAGTAACATGTACATTTTAATGTTTTAGTAGTTGAGTTTGGGATAAAACAAGATATCTTTTAAACGACCACCACTTTGCTGGCGCATGGGCACTCTTTCTACAAAATTTGAGATAACATTATTACATTTCATTGATACAGCATTTAATGTTGTCTTAATAGCCAGAAACAATCCTTCCTTGAGCTCTCATCCTGTGGGATTTACACTGCATAATAATCGGTATACGGTACAGACGAACAAACTTATGGCCTGCGGCCATACTTACAACTTGCGTTGGAATAACGGCTTACAACGTCTTACTCTAGACACTCTGGAGCTAGAGAGCTTTTCGCCATCCTCCTTTCAGCCACAGCGCTCACACATCGATTTTAGTCGATCTAGAAAAGCTGTATCCGCTAGGTGAGAGGAGGATTGTAACCATTAAAATGTTCGACTTTGAGATAACACGCTTTTTGGGCGTTTTATGATACGTCACGCATTTTCGTCGGTCTGTCTGTTGGCGTTCTTCTAGCTTCGTAATCTCAGTAATCGCTGGGTTGTAATGAAATTTGTGTAGCAATATGCTGTTTGGTCGTAGTAATGGTACTATAATTTTGTAAATTTCTGCATGGGCGGCGGAGTAATTAGCAAAAAACTGGCATCACTGTAATGTGTGGGGAGTACTGAGTCAATCAACTTCACTTCATTTTTTTACAAAAATATCACTCAATACGCTTTTATCAGCTTGATTTGTATGGTTCGCTTATCTCTCATCATTTATTTCTTGACTCTATGGCTGTCGGAAAGCAAGTTTATTAAATATAATCTGAAATACAGACTTTCGCACGTGTGCCTCTTCGGATCTTAATTACTGGCAGTTTTCCTAGAGAACTGCAGTGCATAACCATTAAGTCAGACGTAAGCTGCATAAGCTGTATTTTATTCAATGCCAGTAAGAAAAGAAATAATTTACAGATTCATTAGCTTTCTTAATGCATTCGACTGAAGCGGGTTAAATCATAGCTAAGAGGCAAGAAAAGAGATTCACTGCGACATGACGTGGGCGTCGTAATAAACAAATCATTATAAAATATTTTATGGTGAATGACCAGAATGAGAGGTACCACAAGGTGTTCCCATGGAATTAAAATTTATTACTTGACATTATCATCGAAATTGCAACACTCAGGAAATATGAATATATTTTTTGATATTTTGAAATACATTTAGGAGTTGTATACTAATGCTTAGAAATAGTATCACCAAATGTCAGTACCTGAGTGTCTTTACACTATGCTACCCTTTTATAGAAACGGGATAATAAATGTGCCTATGTCAGCTTTATTATTAACCTGTTCAATAAAATCGGAACCTTGACATCTACGACTAGGGACCTTTACATCCCTTACTTGAGAGATTATATTAAACAACAGGCGCAACGGCGTTATAGTCAGGCGGAATCGCACAGTAGGTCTGGCGCTGACCTGCAATTTTCGATTGCGCAATTGTTTGGTCGTGAATGCATGCAAACCCCGCACACAGACTCAACTGAATTGATTGTTTATTGACACCGAACTCAAATTGACTATGTCAAGAAATACCGTCCAACCGACGAACTTCCTCTTCTTTGCTCTGCTCCTTCCTTCCTTCCTTCTTTCCTTTATTTTTCTTCCCTTACTTCTCCATAATTTTGGTCTCGGGGTAACCAGACCTGACAGACCGATCGATCGACACGACCGCAACTAAGAGCAAAGGTCCACCGGACCGCTCTGACAAGCAATGCCGAATTGATCTGCGTCTAGTGTAGGGAGAATAATTCCAACTTTTTTGAATATAACATATTATATATTTTTGTTTTATCAGGATTCCAACTGTGGATTGCTCTCTTGAATTGGGCCGCTGTAATACCGTACAGCTAGTATTGTGTTTATTATTACAAATAGTTTAGGATGAATACATAGAATTGCAACTTTTTTGCAGTAATAAGCGGTAAGAAATGATCAATTATCAAATTTATTGGACTGATTAGTGTGTTGCACGTCCGTGTAAAATTTAATACCGATCAACTATTTGCAGCATGTTGAAAATGAGATTGCCGATATCTGCTTATGGTAGATTCTTCCAGGATAATCTAACTCTGGGATAATCAGCCTTCATATGCAGTAAATGATCAATAAGCAATAGATCAGGTATAACTGCTGATCATGTATGAAACCTCACATTTGTTTTTTGGCGTAAGTCTTTAGTAACAGCAGCTGCACGAGGTCGAGCATTATAATAATAATAAGCCGACTTTATTCACATAAAAGTATAAAAGTGTGAACGACAATTTTTATAACTAGGGGTGAAGTCTAGCTCAAGCTACTCTACTTAACCATTAGTGGGCTGAGCTCAAAAAATAGATCAAATCATTACATATATTTTCTAGAAAACAGATTTTGTAATGAGCAACTGGTCACTGTCAAAACCGATACCAAATTTAGAAACAGCCAAAGTGATCAAGTCGTCTAGTGGTGGAATTTAGAACCCAATGTTGTATGTATGTGTGCCCATGGTAACCAGATTCTTTTAGCATGTATGTGTACCAACTCAGAGGGAATGAAATCAAGACACAGAAATGTTATGATATGGTTTTTTTATTATTTGTTTCTTGTATTTATCAAATCATGAATGCTTTGTATTTCATATATTTTACTGGTGAAGTATTTATATTGATATGTTAAAATATACGATTCAAAATGTCTTAATAATAGTGGTAAACTGGCTCTTGTTATTGATATGGCATAATAAAGAAATGGTTATAAACATTCACAGTCTAAATGATAAACAATAATAATAATACATCGTGGGCTAGGTCTCTGTTCGACGGCAAATAGAGACCAACAGATTGTAGTTACAGAACCTTGTAATATTTAGCTTGTAGGAATTCATTCACCAATTTAAACCAATTCAAAGTGAAAAAAAATGAAAGCAAACAGCCAATTGAAAATGGGATATTGCTGTTTTCGAATTATAGTAATGTAACAAGCTCTAAGGCATTACTCATGTAGTATCGAGCGTTCAAAGTTGTGCCTCATTTTGGAATAAAAAAACAAACCATAACGAATATCGACTAAAACCTTATACCGTATCCTAGGTTTGAAGAGTAGAGCAAAACAGACCTGTCACATTTTTATCACGTGTCAAGTAAATATCAGCTGATATGGCACGGTATATACAGGGTTATTCACGTTACTCGACACGGAGCATTATAGCTAAAGTATTTAATAAAAAAGAAAACAATAATTTGGGATGGATAGAGACCCATAAAGGCTACATTTTAAAAATATTTTCATGTTATACAGGTTGTCCAAAAAACACGAAATGTATCAAAGTTATGTTTTTTTGAATGGAACACCCCGTATATTATTGCAAATTCAGATTCCTTGGTGAATTCTAGTGTGACTTTATGTATCATACATGGGACCTAAAGTGAACCGTTTAGGTGTAAATCACCATTTTCGGTATAAGTAGATATCAGGAAAAAAATTGAATATCGCAGAGATTATAAAATATAGAAGGCTGTGACTTTGCCGTATTACTAAGCATAAAATGCGTCAGCTTTGGTGAGACTGTCAAATTAAAATTACGTTTATGCTTGGAGAAATCGGTCGATGAATTAAGGAAACTTCGATCAGCGATAACTTTGATTTTTTCAAATGGGAATGCCTAATTTCTTTTATACGGTTAAACGTAGAATTTGATAGCCTTTCTAACGATATAAGGTTGTGAATATCAATCTCTGGTAGTTTTCATTTAATTTTAAATTTCCAAACAAATCGGCGATTTTCAATTTTCCTACCTATAAGCAACGTAGCAGGCCATGAAATATAAACAAAAACCTGTTCAGGTAGAAGAAAACAACTAACTTAGCTGAAAAATACACACTAAATAGACTAAAGGGACAAGATTATAAAAGTTCCTTACAACAAATCAACTCTCCCAGAAACAACTGCGATAACATCTCTAAGGTCAAAGAGAAGCTGGAGTATGACAGTAATAGATATTCTTTACAGTCTACAGGCTACCGCAATTTACTAGAGTTAAAAAATTTCCAAGACAATTAAAAACCCTGATATGAAACAGAAACAACCAGCGACTGTTGCTCCAGCACGCAATTACCAATCATATTATGTAATGGTGTACAAAAGTACTAATTTGCGTCGAAGTCGATACCTCTGACTAGAGCCCTTCTATTTTTCAATATCTATTAGCAATATTGTAAAAAAGGAATACTGACAAATCAGATTCAAATTTTCTGCCATTTAAGTTATGTTTTATAATTTGAACAAATTTTAACTCATTCTTCATTTTCTGCGACCTTTATAATAGGTACTGAAAAATTGAGTTTTGACAGAATTGCATGCTTTTTTATATCATTAAATGTGAAATTTTATTATGGAAATAATAAACTGCTTACAACACTCTCTAGTAGTTTCTATTTTATTTCAAAATTTTTCATAGTTTTGGAAATTGCCAATCTCTAATACATTGCACTAGCTAGTAGGCCGTGAAAAAATCCATTTCTGCCATACTTCAGCTTCTCCGAGGGGTAAACCGCTGACCCAAAATTTGTACACCAATGCCCATTTTGGGCATTACTCGGTAATTTTCGCGCCTAATGCGGCAATGTACCTGCAATGCACCCGCAATGCCCGCAGTGTACCTGCAATGTACTTGCAATGCCCGCAATGCACCACCACTTTCGCAAATGCCCAACAATTTCGGCCGCAATGGCTGCAAACACGTCTTATAGGAGAAGTGTAGTTGGGGTGTTAAGAGTATATACATATTTTTGTGATAAATGGGAATACCACTTATAAGTTTTATAACAAAACTATTTTTTTCTTATTTTTTCGCAATAATTGTTAGTTATATCAAAATAAAAATGTATTTGAGAATCCAGTCCAAAATGTTATCTTTTCACCAACGACGTCCTACTTCGATACCTCTTACCATTATTTTTTCTAGATTCCCAGCTAGTCGTGAAAATAGTTACTTAACTAGTGTATACTTTGGCACCATTGCATTTTGCACATCGAACGAAGTTTGCAGCTCGAGACGAGATGTACGATCGAAATAAATATCTTTTTGAATGTTTGAAATTAGATTACAAATTCCAGTAATAAGGGACTTAATCAAATATGTTTCGATGAGGCAACTTTTTCGGCAGGGCCGTGGTGGCGTAACGTCTAAGCTTCAAGCGTGTCAACATTCCGACCTGACAATATCCGAGTTCGAGCTATGTTGGTTCGAGCCCAGGCCTTGACCACTTTTTTTAATTTTCTTTTACCAAAAAATCTATTGATATGCTTTTTTTTGTAGACGTTAATTTTTTTTCTACGATCAGCATAAATATGTTTATGAATCAAATTGTATTAGACATTTTACTTGCACCAG
Source organism: Callosobruchus maculatus (assembly GCA_951848785.1). Lineage (NCBI taxonomy): Eukaryota > Metazoa > Arthropoda > Insecta > Coleoptera > Chrysomelidae > Callosobruchus > Callosobruchus maculatus. Next base: position 9,208,941 of record CATOUR010000100.1, read on the forward strand.
TGCAAAAAGTAATTACTCGAGGCAGAGTAGAATTCAAAAAATCAGTAAAAACGAAGTTTGTCTGTCAGTATCAGTCGCTAATTACTCTAATTGCGATATCAAAATTGAACTTAATCCAAAAAAGTAAAATTGAGGTTTTGAATAAAGAAAAAAATATATTTTTTTTGTGATAAATCGAAAGATCATATATAAGTTTTATAACAAAACCGTTTTTGTTTTATTTTTTTTCGCAATAATTCAAAAGTTATATCAAAATAAAAATGGGTTTTTGAATCGAGTACCGAAAACACGCCGACGGCTCCCGAACCCGTGTGACGTAATGATGGCGGTTAAGATGCTCCTTTGACCAACGACATCCTACATCGATACTAGATTTTAGATTCCCAGCCAAACGTGAAAATACTTGCTAGTAACTAGTGTATATTTGTTGCAATATAGCCGATGAATGAAGTTTGCAGCTCAGGACGACCTCTACGATCGAAATAAATATCTTTTTGAATGTTTGAAATCAGATTACAGATTCCAGTAAGTAAGTAAGTACCTAATCAAATATGTCTTATTGAAACTATCTGGTGCATGTTCGGCTGGCCTAGTGGCTAGAGTATTGGCTAATGGATCCGTTGGTCTGGGTTCAAAGCTCAGCCTGTCCAATTTTTTTTTTATTTTTTTTATCAAATAATTCATTCATCTGCTTTTTGCACTTGTTATGTACATTTTTTTCTACGATCAACATAAATATGTTTTTGAAACAAATTCTATCAGACATATTACTTGCACTGCATAGTGCAAAAACTAAGTACAGGACGCGGTGGACAATTCAAAAAATCAGTGCAAATGGTGTTTGTCCGTCAATATCAATCGCCAATATTTTTTTTAAATGTAATAGTTGGTTAATAAAACAAAATCCATTCATTTTTTAAGTTTTTAATATAAACATAAAGTAACTCAAACTCGTAATCACAACAGTCTTCTGTTTATCACTTGGTATTTTTATTTATTTAACTTTGAGCAACGAAGCTTAATAATTAAATTTTCATAAAAATTTAACAAACAAAAATATATAAACGCAATGCAAACAAACAAAACTTATTCTTCTATGAGTTTCAATGTTATAATTATCTTTACTGTACGTAGATGCTTTTCTGTTAAAATATTTGTTAGTAATTTCATCTTATATGAAATGAATCCAATTTTTTTTTAATAAATTATTAATATGTACATCCCAACGTAAGTGTGAGTCTAAATATATTCCTAGATACTTTATACTTTTTTCTATGTTCGGGACTAAAAAATATAGTTTTATTTTTGTTTACTTGAAGTGCTAGCTCTTATGTAAAATAATTATACTTATAGTTTATTTATCGTATAAGTATTTATTATCAATAATAATATTAAATAATAAAATAATAATTATTAATTAAGTTTTGGTCAAGAAGATAATTATAACATTGAAACTCATAGAAAAATAAGTTTTGTTTGTTTGCATTGCATTTTTATATTTTTATTTGTTAAATTTTTATGAAAATTTAATTATTAAGCTTCATTGCTCAAAGTTAAATAAATAAAGATACCAAGTGATAAACAGAAGACTGTTGTGATTACGAGTTTGACTTACTTTATGTTTATATTAAAAACTTGAAAAATGAATGGATTTTGTTTTATTAACCAACTATTACATTTAAAAAAAATATTGGCGGTTGATATTGACGGACAAACACCATCTGAACTGATTTTTTGAATTGTCCACCGCGTCCTGTACTTAGTTTTTGCACTATGCAGTGCAAGTAATATGTCTGATAGAATTTGTTCCAAAAACATATTTATGTTGATCGTAGAAAAAAATGTACATAACAAGTGCAAAAAGCACATGAATGAATTATTTGATAAAAAAAAAAAATAAAAAAAAAATTGGACAGGCTGAGCTTTGAACCCAGACCAACGGATCCATTAGCCAATACTCTAACCACTAGGCCAGCCGAACATGCACCAGATAGTTTCAATAAGACATATTTGATTAGGTACTTACTTACTGGAATCTGTAATCTGATTTCAAACATTCAAAAAGATATTTATTTCGATCGTAGAGGTCGTCTTGAGCTGCAAACTTCATTCATCGGCTATGTTGCAACAAATATACACTAGTTACTAGCAAGTATTTTCACGTTTGGCTGGGAATCTAGAATCTAGTATCGATGTAGGATGTCGTTGGTCAAAGGAGCATCTTAACCGCCATCATTACGTCACACGGGTTCGGGAGCCGTCGGCGTATTTTCGGTACTCGATTGAAAAACTTATTTTTATTTTGATATAACTTTTGAATTATTGCGAAAAAAAAGAAAACAAAAACAGTTTTATTATAAAACTTATATATGATCTCTCGATTTATGACAAAAAAAAATTGATTCAAAACCTCAATTATTACTAATTTCTGTTGTACTTGTATTATGTTTCAAAAAATTTGATTCAAAGGCATATTTATTTCGATCGTATAAAGAAATATGTGTAATATGTGCAAAAAGCATGTCAATCATCTTTTTTTGGCAAAAGCCTCAGAGTAACGACAGAACATAGAAGTTGTAAACAAACCACTTCAGCATGGCGTGCTCAATGCCATCATCTTTGACACTTCAGCCTCCAAACATTGATCAGCTGTGACCCCGCAGTGACAGTTCAAATGTAGACAATGCTGTGTAACGCCAACTGACCTGAACATTCTTCCAATGGAACCAGTGTTACAAACAAACACTGCACTTTTTGAGTTACATCTCGAAAAACTGTTAAACTACACTCGAATATATCACAGTAAGTCCGTAAGCTTCACTACAGTTACCAACAAATAGCGAATTCGATTTTACTGGCCAATCATAAAAGACGCACAAACAAAACAAACGTCTGACAGTCGAGGTTCTGCCGTAAATAAGTTGCATGAAAATTATATCGGCGTTGCCAGCTCCTCAAAATGTATGTAAGACTTCAGAATTTGCGTTTATGATGGATGCAGTAACGCAGTAGAGGTCAACATATCTATTGATTTTGCTGTATTCATTCCTGAACCATCAAAATACCGTCTTTTTTCACGTAGAATGGAATATTTCTGGCTACTATACAATTAAGACGATAGTAAATAATTATGATTGTCGTATCTGGTGGTCAATATGATAACGTAAGAACAGATGTCGGCCTATTAGAATTACATAGTTGTTTACTACCTCAATGTTCAGTTGTTACTCTGAGGTAAAAACAATTAAAAGAAAGAGTTATGGCCTGGGATTTAACCAGACCGCTCGAATACGGACATTGTCGGGCAAGGCTGAAGCTCGCCTGACAGAATTGACAAGTTTTTCTCCCGATTTTTCCTGACCATCTTGATCACTGTATTTGCAATAAAGTTATGTTCATTTGATATAAATTTCTTTGAGTATTTACTTCAAATCTGGTCCGTAATTTATATCTTACCGATAAACCACAGTAAGTAAACCATGAAGTTAAGAGATATTACAAATGTTAAAAATTTACTGATATTGTTACAATGACTAAATATTTTGCTAATAACTGTTAGCACCTACTTGTTACGTATGGGAATCAAACGTTGGTATACAGGGCGTTCATTTGAAAACCTTCCAAAACGCATTTATCGAAAACCACTGATTAATAGAATAAACGCTGAGACACATCAAATGATCTGTCAAAGGGGACAACTTTTTAACGAAAAACTGCTTCCTCCTCTGCCCCTCTACCCTCTGCCCCCCAGAATCATCCCCTTAGAAATTTTAAATGACCAGGGGTATTGGGTAGCACCTCGTTTCAAAGCTATGCAGAAGTCCTTTATTCTAACTTTCGATTTTTTAAAAGTGGTCGATCGGTCGATTCATTTTGAAGAAAATTAGAAAAATCTGTATGTATTGATTTTTTTCTGATAGCAAACAGAAACACACGATAATACCACCTTTTATTGCACTAAGTGTTCAAAATGTTGTTTGTTATTGGCCAACTAATGATATAGGCGATGTCCAAATTCCTAACGGACAGTTGCAAAACCAGTGGAAATGGTTCCAACGGGGATTCCAATTTATGGTGCCCAAAACCAATGTGCTCGCCAAATGCCGTTCCGTCTAACGCCAGACTCCAGGGAAGATAAATTCGCACAGGTATGTTTGGTCAAACTGGATCTGTTGCAATAAAAAAAAACACGGAGAGTTCTAGATGAAGCCGCTCAAGTTGAAGTTTTGGGTCATTTTGGCATAAATCCCAATACTTTATTAAGCAAAATTATGGACAAGGGGGAAAGTAGGTTTTGGTTACTCTTGACAAATGTTTTGACGTGTCTCTGCATTTTTTGTTTTAGTCAATAGTTTTCGATAAATCCATGATGGGAAGTTTTCAAATGAACACCACTCTGTATATACTTACTGTTTCCTCTAAAATCTTCGTTATATTACACACAAATACAAGCACGTACACTGTCATCGCATCTGACTACCTAGTGACCACATGCCACAGGGCAGTAGGGTACAGACAACTAAAAAACATACATAATAACCAATTTTTTGTTTGCGTACGATCGGTTCAGGGTCAACCGGCGCGGGTCACGAGTAAAATCTGGAGAGGCGGAAGCAGCTGAACAGCTGTTCGGTTTAAGCGACATATACTTTTAAGGTTTAAATTCTTGCAATGCCCACATAAATGAACGCAATGCCCGCTTAAATGTCTGCATTTTTCAGTAATGCCCAAAAATCTTACATAATCCACCGTAATGTCCCGCAATGCCCGGATTTTGTACACCACTTTGCCCCAGCAGTTTACTCCTCGAGCTTCTCTTTGACCAAAGATATGTTACCGCCGTTGTTTCTGGTCAGACTTTGCTTGTTGTGAGTAATTTTTATAATTTTGTCCCTTTAGTCTAGTTCGTGTGTATTTTTCAGCTAAGTTAGTTGTTTTTTTCTATCTGAACAGGTTTTTGTTTATATTGCATGGCCTGCTTATAGGTAGGCATATGGAAAAACGCCGATTTTTATGGAAATTTAAAATTAAATGAAAACTACCATAGATTGATAGTCACAACCTTATATCATTAGAAAGGTTATGAAATTCTAAGTTTAACCTTATAAAAAAATTAGGCATTCCCATTTAAAAAAATCAAGTTATCGCTGATCGAAGTTTCCTTAATTCATCGACCGATTTCTCCAAGCATAAACGTAATTTAAATTTGGCAGTCTCACCAAAGCTGACGCATTTTATGCTTAGTAATACGGCAAAGTCACAGCCTTCCATATTTTATAATCTCTGCGATATTCAATTTTTTCCTGATATCTACTTATACCGAAAATGGTGATTTACACCTAAACGGTTCACTTTAGGTCCCATGTATGATACATAAAGTCACACTAGAATTCACCAAGGAATCTGAATATGCAATAATATACGGGGTGTTCTATTTAAAAAAACATAACTTTGATACATTTCGTGTTTTTGGGACACCCTGTATAACATGAAAATATTTTTAAAATGTAGACTTTATGGGTCTCTATCCATCCGAAATTATTATTTTCTTTTTAATCAAATACTCTAGCCATAATGCTCCGTATCGAATAACGTGAATAACCCTGTATAGAGTGAGTCTTAAGTATGGAACGCCTCAATTATCTCGGAAACGGTTTGCACGATTTTCATGAATTATGGGATATGGGGGTCTTGCAGTACGACCGATCTTACGATGGTATTTACAATGTTGTCATGTCTACCATTTTTCCGAAAATATAATAAACTTTGTTATTTCAAATGGATCACCTACCTTTTTGAAATGCTGGAAAAATACTCATTATTTTTTGTAATATTTTATATACCTACCTAAACATCATAATTTTGGAATTACAACTAAATTTACATTGCATCCGCCCATGTTAAAATAACTAAACAAGACAGATGCCTATGATTATTGTTGAAAATTCAGACACCTTCATAATTTTTGAAGTTAATGTTTCAAGTCGTTGGGCGGATGCAATGTAAATTTAGTAGTAACTCCGAAATTGTGACGGTTAGTTATGAGAAATATTATACAAAAAATATTGAAAATTGATCAAGAATTAGAAAACGTAAAATATATAGGGTGATCCATTTAAAAAAAACAAAGTTTATTATATTTCCAGAAAAATGGTACATCTGACAACATTGTAAATACCATGAAAGTCGTGCAAACCCAAGATAATTAAGGCGTTCCATACTTTAGACTTACTGTGTATTATAGTAGTTTAAGAGTCTATGAATAAAAAACGTGCTTTTATCATCGACTGCATTTCGTATTCACAGGCCGCTTTCTGATTTGTCGGTGCGGGAGCGGCGCGGATTCGGTTCGCTCGGTACACGCGGTACCGAAAGCTTGCCGAGCACCTATATTTCAATGTGCGTTTTCTGATTGACGCGGAAAGTGCGGGCGCGGAAAGGGATCGTTTCGTTTTACCGTCAGTCGGGACGCGTGTCCAGGAGCCGGTCGGCATTTTGCATAGTAAACATAATGCCGTCACTATACGCAAAATATAAACTCCTAGAATTTCGTATGGTGATGGTATTGGTTTTAAATGATTGCGATATATAAATAACTGTGACTAACTTCGAAATAAAATGAGACCTTTTAATTACCACTTACTTTAAAATAATTAGTAATCTTTCATCAGGCTAAGGCTAAGACTGCTATAGGAAGACACCCACAACAACGACGCAATGCTAACGTAGTCCCGTTGTTGTGCGGAGAAGGAGCAGCAAGCAGAGGTTTTTTACTGGGGATAGGATCCCCCAGTCGTCGCAAAGAGCGATGCGTGCGACGAAACAACTAGAGAACATAGACCTACCATCTCGTTTTTCCTCTGCTGAAGAAAAAGAAAAAATCTTCCATCAGCAATCACGCATTGTCTGAATCTTGTATGTTGCTTTGTTAGCACTGGTGATAACAAATTCAAAAGCTCTTCGTACGTTTTTTTGACGTTCTATACATCGATAAAAATTTTTGGTCGTCTTGGGACAGTTCTTGAGCCGCAACAAAAAATCGACAATTAATGTTCTTCTTGATGTAAGGATGACGCCAATAACGTTTTCTTTTTTTTTACGTAGATGATATAAATAACACACTAAAATATCTTCATAGCTTGAAGACGACATTTTCGTAGGACGCTCAAAGCGATACTGCAGGATTTTTTACCGAGAATATACAGATAGGTGAGTAACTGAAGGCAGTGCGGAATCGTTTTGGTGCCGAGCTAACAGATCCCGCGCCGTTCCCGCACCGACAAATCAGAAAGCGGCCTAAGAGAAATAAATTTCTACCAAATTCTCGTTAACTACGTTCGACACGTTTTCCAACAGTAGTTTCGAGTGAATCAATAGTGGTTCCAAACTGTCATCTCAGTTGTAAGTTACAACTTACTCAATATACGGAAAATATGGCATGTCCCATGCTTTTTTCATAATAATACTTTTATTTTTCGTTCATTATTGTTTCCAGCTTATAATAATGGCGATAAATTGATGTATCTCATTCTCCATTTCCCAAAAAAGCGATGCTGGTTGTTTAACTGGCACCTTCACAATTATATGAAATCTTCAAATAAAGTTCGGTTCTTGATAAGTTTACAATAACTCTGTTCTTTTAAAGGAGGTAAAAATCGAATCCAAAGTAATGGGATACAAGCGAACAAATATACAGACATACATGTGAAGCTAATAAAAGCTTGTTAACAAGGCAAAAAAACGTAGCGTCCATACGTTTTTCCAATGATTTCATGTTTCCGAATCGTACTCGCTTTGGAACGCCGCCGCGCCGGATCTAAAATTTAACAGTCTGACCCAGAATCGGAATAGTTACGGACTGTCGACCCCGTCCAGTGACCAGGGGCGACATCTGGACAGCGACGGACCGATGTGGTCGAATGTACAAGTTTGTGCATGGGCCGTTTTTGTCTGCCATTCTCTCGCCGTCCACATGCTTTGACGTCTAATAACTGCAGCACAGCAGAGATTTTAGCCCGTGACCTGGAAACCAGCTTTAATAGAAATAGAAATGGTAGTAGTTTATTACCTTTAACCCTTAACTACTAACGTGGCATTTCTGTTACGTAATTACTAACGTCTGAGAGACACCATTGGCATTTTTGCTTTTGTTTTGCTTCTGTTTTTATGAAATACGTACATATAACAAAATCAGTTTTAAGGTTAAGACAAGGTACAAACGTATTTTGAATTTAATAAGTCATGCAAGTTAATTTTAATTCATATACAGGGTTATTCACGTTATTCGACACGGAGCATTATGGCTACAGTATTTGATAAAAAAGAAAATAGTAATATCGGATGGATAGATACCCATAAAGGCTACATTGTAAAAATATTTTCATGTTATACAGGGTGTCCCAAATGCACGTGACGTATCAAAGTTATGTTTTTTTAAATGGAACATCCCGTATATTATTGCATATTCAGATTCCGTGGTGAATTCTAGTGTGACTTTATGTATCACACATGGGACCTAAAGCAAACCGTTTAGGTGTAAATCACCATTTTCGGTATAAGTAGATATCAGGAAAAAATTGAATATCGCGGAGATTATAAAATATGGAAGGCTGCGACTTTGCCATATTACGAAGCATGAAATGCGTCAGCTTTGGTGAGACTGTCAAATTTAAATTACGTTTATGCTTGGAGAAATCGGTCGATTAATTAAGGAAACTTCGATCAGCAATAACTTGATTTTTTCAAATGGGAATGCCTAATTTTTTTTATACGGTTAATCGTAGCATTTGATAACCTTTCTAATGATATAAGGTTGTGAATATCAATCTCTGGTAGTTTTCATTTAATTTTAAATTTTCGAACAAATCGGCGATTTCCGACTTTCCTACCTATAAGCAACGTAGCAGGCCATGAAATATAAACAAAAACCTGTTCAGGTAGAAGAAAACAACTAACTTAGCTGAAAAATACACACGAACTAGACTAAAGTGACAAGATTATAAAAATTACTCACAACAAACAAAGTCTAACCAGAAAAAACAGCGGTAACATATCTTTGGTCAAAGAGAAGCTGGAGTATGGCAGAAATGGATTTTTTCACGGCCTACTAGCTACTGCAATGTACTAGAGATTGGCAATTTCCAAAACCATTAAAAATTTGGAAATAAAATAAAAACTACTAGAGAATGTTGAAAGCAGTTTATTATTTTCATAATAAAATTTTACATTTATGATATAAAAAAGTATGCAATTCTGTCAAAACTCAAGTCAATAGTACCTCTGACTGGAGTTCTGAAAATTCTTCAGTACCTATTAGCAAGATCGCAGAAAATGAAGAATGAATTAAAATTTTTTCAAATTATAAAACATAACTTAAATGGCAGAAAATTCAAATTTGATTTGTCAGTATTCCTTTTTTGCAATATTGCTTATAGATATTGAAAAATAGAAGGGCTGCAGTCAGAGGTATCGACTTCGACGCAAATTAGTACTTTTTTACACCATTACATATGGTTGATAGTTGCGCAACAGTCGCTAGTTGTTTTTGTTTCATATCAGGGTTTTTAATTGTCTTGGCAACTTTCAACCTCTAGTAAATTGCGGTAGCCAGTAGACTGTAAAAAAATATCTATTACGACCATACTCCAGCTTCTCTTTGACCTTAGAGATGTTATCGCAGTTGTTTCTGGGAGACTTGATTTGTTGTAAGGAATTTTTACAATCTTGTCCCTTTAGTCTAGTCAGTGTGTATTTTTCAAGTTTTCAAGTTAGTTGTTTTCTTCTACCTGAACAGGTTTTTGTTTATATTTCATGACCTGCTACGTTGCTTATAGGTAGAAAAATTGAAAATCGCCGATTTGCTTGAAAATTTAAAATTAAATGAAAACTACCAGAGACTGATATTCATAACGTTACATCTTTAGAAAGGTTATGAAATTCTACGTCTAACCGTATAAAAAAAATTAGGCATTCCCATTAGAAGAAATCAAGTTATCGCTGATTGAAGTTTCCTTAATTGATCGACCAATTTCTCCAAGCATAAACGTAATTTAAATTTGATAGTCTCATCAAAGCTGACGCATTTTATGCTTAGTAATACGGCAAAGTCACAGCCTTCCATATTTTACAATCTCTGCGATATTCAATTTTTTCCTGATATCTACTCATACCGAAAATGGCGATTTACACCTAAACGGTTCGCTTTAGGTCCCATGTATGATACATAATGTCACACTAGAATTCACCAAGGAATCTGAATTTGCAATAATATATGGGGTGTTCCATTTAAAAAAACATAACTTTGATACATTTCGTGTTTTTGGGACACCCTGTATAACATTAAAATAATTTTAAAATGTAGCCTTTATGGGTCTCTATCCATCCGAAACTATTGTTTTCTTTTCTATCAAATACTTTAGCCATAATGCTCCGTGTCGAATAACGTGAATAACCCTGTATATATTAACACGAAATGTTGCATTTGCGAAAATCGCTTGAGAAAATAGAAACAATTACTAAAAACCTAACAATTAATTTTCACTTTCCTGCAATCAAATTCGCATGCACCAAATTCACATGCTTTTTTTCTGCGCAATTTTTATACATTTTTTTGGTACTTTCTAAACCAATGTTTCAGGAACATATAACACAAAAATCCAGTTATTTTCTCGAGTGAGGGGAATATGTAGTAATTCTTACGTTTTTCTAACAATTTTGATTTTATTTTAGCAGTATCTTCTGAGATACCTAGAAACTCTTTTATATATTCTCGTAGCTTCCGAGGTACACGCGTATTTTCCGCTTTTCTTTGTAAGTGTCACTTTCTATCGCAAAATTTTGATATTATCCTTTTCATCATCCTGCCAACTTCTTCGTACCATTTTAAAAGCTGCTCGTCAAAAATACTATCCCCAAAACGAACCTTATTTGAAGTACTGGGAGGAATACCTATGTTTATATTTTTTCAAAAAGTTACATTAACACTAACGTGCCGTCTCTGAGAGGCTGTCGATGCTTTATAACAGAATAACTTTTTTACAAAAATAGATTAAATGTTACTACTCGCACATCTGACTTACTACTAAATTGAATGAAGGTAGATAGACGCGTAGAGGGCACGTTAGTAGAAGCGCTAACATAACGTTGAGTAACATAGGCGTCATATTATACAGGGTGAGTTTTTAGTACCGGCTCGGTCGATAACTCCACTACTGTAGAAAAAATCTATATATAAAAGTTGTAGCCACAGATATGCTCCTTGCTCAGAAAATATTTAGATTTATACAGGGTGATCCATAACTATGTGGTGGTTGCAACATGCATTTTTTTAAATGAGACACCCTATATATTATTCCACATTCAAATTCTACTAATGATTTCCGTTTTTCCAATATAAGGTAGGTATTGTTACCTTATACAGGGTATTTCAAAAGTTATGACCATTTTTATATCCAAATCGCGGTGAAATGAACGTACTGCATATGAGAAAGTAATAAATCAAAAATTATTTTTTTACATGAAAAGATTAAAAATATCCTCTAGTTTTAAAATCGGCTATAAAAGAAGCCCGTGACACATATTCGTATACAGGGTGATGTAGAATGCAAAATCTAGATTTTATCTTTTTTTTAAACGTAACCCCCACTATTTTATTATACCAAAGTATTGCTTTTAATATGCTCTTTTATCCTTGTATAGCACTTGTTATGGCTGCATTCATTTGTTTCTGAGATATTTTGATTTTTCCACAAATTCTAAATATACCTTCTATTTGTTTACGAAAATTTATTTATTTTGAGAAAATACTATAAAATTTAATTTTTGCTTAACAAACAACTAAGATATAAGGCCATAATAGTGCTTGATCAAGTCAAAACACTGAATTAATGAGATAATATAGGTCAAGTATGGTGAGAAAACAATTTTATAGACGTCATGCATAATTATCAAGCAGATGTATCAGGTAGGCTATGAAATATTAATCGACACAATCCAAATAAAACGATTCTTCAATCTTTCAAACGCATTAGTTTTAGAGTGCCTCCGTTCTGGATATTGTTGTTCATAGTTGTTATATTCTAGAGGCAAGTAGACAATTTCTCAAAGATTTTCCTAAATACCCTCAATGGAAAAATTAATTTTTAAAGCTGGTTTTTCACAAAGTCTGGAATTATTGGGCAGGTTATGAAAACTGTCGATTTTTCAAAGCCTACCTGATAAATCTGCTTGATAATTATGCATCACGCCTACAAAATTGTTTCCTCATCATACTTGACTCTATTATCTCGATGATTTAGGGTTTTGACTTCATCAAATAATATCATGACCTTATAATTTAGTTATTTGTTAAATAGAAAACAAGCTAGATAGTACTTTCTCAAAATAAATGAATTTCAGTACACAAACAGAAGCTATATTTTAAATTTATCGAAAAATCGAAATATCTCGGAAACTGCTAAGGTGACCCTGTATATAATCTTAAGAAGAGAAAAACTATTGTGTAATCTACTATAAAATGTTAGTAGTGTACAAATGAAATTACTAAATTGAATTTAGACAGGCACAAGATACAACAATAAGACACATTTCACTTTTGTTTAAATAATTATATCTTGATCTATTTTAGAGGCTGTTGTTCGAAAAATGTAACGCACAGGTTTATACTTGTCCACAGGCACTTGGGATAAATAAGTTGCCCCAGTTGCGGGTTTTTATATTATTATTATGGTTCATTTGAAAATTTTAAATTCGAAGAGTATTGTTTCAAAGGTATATCGAAAATCTTGATTTTGACGTTTTATTTTTGAAATCGATCGAGAAAATTAGAATAATATTTATGTATCTTAGTTTGGTCAGATCATCATCATAGTCACAGTGCCTTAACAGACATGTTGTGAACTCGTAAAATGCATTTACACATTTTACGAGTTTCTCTTGGGATATCTTTAAGATCTTTAATGCAGTAGTTTCCCATTTGCTTTCTGCATCCTCATGCCGTTGACCAGATGGTATCTACTGGTTCATCCGCCTTTAGGGGCAATTTCTCACCCCAAGGACAAGAAGGTGTCTCTTCTCAACTCGCCCACCCGAAGCTCTTGGTTGAGAAGAGGTTACAGCTTATACCGACAGTAGTTCGGTGTTCCTTTTAGTCGTCTTTTACGACACGCAGGATATACGATGGAAGATATTCTAACCCGCCCCCACACGGGCTAATTTAATTTAAAGCTAAATTAATTTGGTCAGATGGGAAACAAAAAAACACGAAAATACCACTTTTTATCACAAAAGTGTTCAAAATGTCGCCCTTATCGGTCAAAAAATGAATAGACTGTGTTCAAATTCCTGATGGACAGTTGCAAAAACTGGAAATTATTCCAATTTATGGTGCCTAAAATCAATGTGTTCGTAACCTTCAGTCAAAATAGACCTTCCATACTACCCACACTAAAAACGTTTTCCTAGTGATGCTGATCCGTTGTGAATTACTACCCTTTTGTCACCATTCGATGAATATTGAATGGTTTTTGCTTTTCAGTGCATACATCCTCATATATATACTCGTATTTGAATGTTTGACTATGCACTGCATTTTCTGTCAGATCCGCTATAAACCCTTGTATATGTAGGATATATACGTTAATTCTGTACACACCGATAACTCGATTTTATTTGATTTTTTTGCATATCGAGTGTATATTGGTAGAATTTACTGGAAAACATTTCTATCGGAATTGTCATGTGATTCAAGGTGCTGATCCAGCAAATTAACACCCACCAACCTTTTTATTTATATATTTACGAGGTATGTTCCTGAAATAACGGGTATTTTTGTTGCCGAGAAAATAAGGAAAATACTTGAGTCCCAATATTCAATGCGTAGCTTTATGTGATCCTCTGCACATTCGCAAACATACATAATTTCATATTTGCGGCCGTGCAGCAGACTTTACTATAACCTGGTTGATACTTGGTTGAATGGTTTTTGTTTAGCAGGTAGAGATATCCCCGGAAGATTTATAGTTCCTGGGGCCCAAACTAAGGGAATTTATAAAATTGTAATGTTAGGTTTAACTTTATAACCAACAGCACAATTCACGAAACAAGGCTTTCTCTCACAGAACCTTCCTTTATGTGACACAGCCTAGAGATGAAATCCCTTGACGGAAGACACGTCACAAAAATTAGTTTGTTTCGTAAAAATTACGTCAATAAAGCGATTTGTAAGTTTTTGAGGCAACAACGCACTGCTGATTTATGGCACGTTTCGCACTGATTGGGTAAATTTGATTCCTTTTTTTAAACTTGGAATTACTAGTAAAAAAATCGGCGTGGCAAGTAAAACATGAACTTTGGATTGTAGTCAAACAATTTTGATGCAAATCAGATATTCCAAACCGGAGACTATTTCGATAACTACGCTTGTATCTCCAGGAAGTTCTAGACTGAATTCTGACTCGCAGTCACTGCCTTACATACACAAAATATTCAAGCAACTGTAAGATCATCAACCTAACAATCTCTCGGAGAGACATCTCTGATATTCTCATCATCTTTAAGAACACAAAGTGAATAGCAAGCTGTTTGTGGTCGGGCTTTTATCCCTATTTATTACATTGTTTAGCCCTTTGCTTTCTTATGGTTCCAGCTTAGCTTAGCTTATGCTAGGAAGTCAGTTTAAATCGATTATGACTACCTTATGTTCAGATTGAAACACGTGTTCAGTTACGCTAGTCTACCATACCTTAAATGTTCTATATGTCATGCTCTTTAAACCTAGTCGTAGCCATAATAAATCTCCTAGTTTGCGCGATTTATTACAATCTCTACAGCTAATTTCATCATTCCTCACCTACAAAGTTTTGACTTGTCCTTGGGGTTGCCTAGCAACCGTTTTAAGTTGTATGTTTGATGACGATAATAAGGAACAACTTGGTTGACTTGCACTATGAAAACCGGAAATTCTGTTAAGAGAAGAACAGGCACGACAAGAAAGTCATGGACAAACGGATCACCCAGCATTATGGTGTGTAAATACGAGAAAATGTTTGGAGAGAAATGAGGCTAGCAAGATACGTACAACGGGTGGGTAAGCTCGTGTCAATCACTTGGACGTAAACAGAACTAAATTCCAGGGTAGGGTGTACGAGAAATGTACAAACCCTATCTGCTACTTCTTTGGACAACCAAATTCTGTTACTGGCGTGACCGATTTCATATAAGCCAATTTAAACATGATGACCGCATATCTGATTTTCAAGGGAACATGTCACGTTCTTAAGGGGCTTGGGTACACACATTTATACATTATATTATACATTCCTTGGCATTTATACATATGTACATGTCATTTGAAACACAGATTCCCATTACGAACAGAATTCACTTGTTTTTCTACTAGACAACTACATACACAGTATTTCAGAAGGTGAATGACACCTCAGCGCATTTTTTCAAAGTAGTTTTTTTAGTGTGCAAAGAAACTCGCAATGCAAAATCATACATTCTTCAACTGTCTGTAAATTAAACAACCAAACACGATACTAAAACAAGGCCACCGGAGTGATATAGCGCAAGCTTTCTTCTTAAATTTGCTTTTTGAATCATTACTGTAAGCTTAAAAGTAACGTCAGCAGCTTCGAAATGCTAAATCAATTTTTATGGCGACCTTTGTACCTTAGCTTCGGACCTTTTGACCCCATTTTAGACACACATACTAGAGAAAGGAAAAAGGCGGCCATGCCTCCTCGCTAACATGAGAATACGTATTTTCTTAGATTTTCAATTTCGCGCACTATACCCTAGACCCTTAAGGTCAATCGCTGTCTAAAAGGATTTCGCGCCGCGCCGACCAGTAGTTTACATTCGATCACTGATTAATGTCAATCAAATAATCAAAAATGTCAAAATTTCGATGTGCTAATAAGGTCTAATTTCATGTGGTCTACGTTCGAACCAAAATTCTACGTGTATTTTTTTGTAAATATGAAAGGGTCCTGAAGAAATGGGAGACGCTCCACCACCGGCGCAGCCGCGGGGCAAGATTGACCTGGACTTCTACATCAGGTTTGCTAGGCCGCTCATCTTCGACCTGCCAGATGCTCAAGGTACATCCAGGTGATGCCAAGTTCGATGTCGTGCGAAGGTAGTCCTAGAAGTAGGTACCCAATCTAACAAAGAAGATGGTTGAGTGGAAGAGCACTATTTTAGTGAACTCCGCCATTTGAAGTGTATCTATACTTCAATAAAGTCTATATTATTATTTATTATGTTTTAAACAAAAAAGTGCAGCCCGGGCTCCGACACACCGGGCCGCTGTTCCGTTACCCAATGACTACTCCTCACACCGTGAGGTGAGCAATCACTGGGTCCGCGAATCGTGCGCCCTAAGTAGACGAAGGGACCCAAGGATGACTGCCTTCTGCATTCTGGCGGCTAAGATGTGCGCCGCCGCACGGCACACCGGTATTTTGCGCAGTGCAGAGAGCAGCGTATTCCTCATTCCACCTAGGGATCCAATGACCATAACCAGCAGACTTACAGTGTAGTCTGGCCAGAGCCTGCGAAGTTGTCCGAGCAACTCCTGATATTTGGTCCGCTTTTCCTCCTCCTTAGAGACGATGTTCACCTCGGCAGGCGCCGAAAACTCAATAACGAACATCGTCTTCTGTTGGTGGTCGAGAAGGACTATGTCGGGCTTGTTTGCCTGTACAAGCTCGAGCGTGGGGAACGAGTAGTTCCAGTAAATCCGACATCTCTCGTTCTCCACAACGGACTCTATATCCCCTGGAGCGTATGGCAGCACCGGTGTCTCATCGATACCGTATGAGTGCCTCAAATGATAGTAGAGCACTCGTAGAGCCGCGCTGTGCCGATGGACGTAAGCCGTCCCAGCGTACGTCTTACACGCCGACAAGAGATGCATAAGCGTCTCTGGCGCCTGTCGGCAAGCTCTACAATGGGTGTCGGGTACATCTACACCCATAACCCTTTTACGGTAAACCAAGGTGTTGAAGACACCGTCTGGGCAAGCCATTATAAAGCCCTCAGTCTCCGACTTCAACCCACTAGACCTTAGGAAAGAGAAGGTCAACTGCTCAGACAAGCCATGCTCTTCCAGATGTTTGTAGAAGATTCCATGCATTGGCTTATCTTTATGAAGCTTTAAAAGGAAGTCGACTTCGGAAGTTTTAAGGTGGGATTTTAATTCTGCGGGAGCAAGTTCCGTAATGGACTGCTGACACCTCCGCTTGAAGTCGAGTGTGAGGCTGAGCTCCTCGGCTGCTCGTTTCGCTGCGCTAAAAAGAAAGGCTCCTTTTCCGGCATTCTCGCGCTCTCGCACAAAGCGGATCAGGGGATCGGTGCTGTTCGTAACATAGCAGGCAGTGGCCAGTACTACTCTGTTGTGCAGACGCTCCAAACTCAATAGTCCACGCCCTCCCAGGTGTCGCGGGAGGTATATTCGCGGGACAGAGGACTTAGGATGCAGGCTTCTCTCCATATTCATCCTTTTGCGGGTCTTCGTGTCGATTTCCTTCAGCTCGTTCACTTTCCAGCGTATAGCACCAAAGGTATATAATAACAATGGGACCGCAAGCATGTTTGTGGCAGCGACTTTGTTCTTGCCGGACAGTTCTGACGACCAGATCTGCCGGAGTCGGTGCAAATACTTGCGGCGGAGACACTCTTTAACCAATGCTGCCTCTTGGACATGACGCTGCGCCACTCCAAGGTAGGTATAAGTATCTCCGGCATGCAGTTGTCGCAAGATGCTCCCATCAACGAGCTGTTCCTCATCTCCACTATCTCCGCTTCGTCCTTTCTTGAGATGAACCAATGCACATTTGTCTGTCCCGAACTCCATTCCGATAGCATGACTGTACTCCTGCACCACCCTCAGCGATTGTTGTAGTTCGCGTTGGCCGGAGGCATAAAGTTTTAGGTCATCCATATAAAACAGATGGGTGACCTTGTGCCTCCGGTTATTGGGCGTGCCACAGCTGTATCCTTTAGTATTTCTCAGCGCTATGGACAGAGGCAAAAGTGAGATGCAAAAGAGCAAGGGGCTCAAGGAGTCTCCTTGGAAGACACCTCTTTTCAATGACACCAACTCTGTCTGAACCCGAGTTTCACCTGATGTTATAGTGAACCGGGTCTTCCAGAGTGGCATCAGTTGTTTGATGCATCCCACTATCTGATTATCCACCGAAAGGCATTCCAACAGCCGCACAATGAGCTCATGAGACGTGCTGTCGAATGCCTTGCGATAGTCAATCCAGGCCATAGAAAGGTTCCGCTTGTACTGCACGGAGTCCTGCGTGACACATCGGTCAATCAACAAGTTCTCCTTGCAGCCAGCTACTCCTTTCTTTGACCCTCTCTGTTCATACACGTCGAGAAATACAGGATTCACAGCTTGAAGGAGACGCATGTACAAGATTCTGGTGAAGAGCTTGTAACATGCGTTCAGACATGTTATTGGCCTGTAGTTTTTGGGATCAGACAAATCTCCGGTCTTCGGGAGAAGCACGGTTCGACCCTCGACAAACCAAGCCGGAATTGGCTGCTCCTGATTTAGCCACGAGTTAAAAACTCTAGCTAAATGCCGGTGGCAACTGGGGAATTTTTTCCACCAGTAGGTGTTTATGCCATCCGGGCCAGGAGCTGCGAAATTCTTTGCGCCTCGTAAGGCGTCAAGAATTTCTTCCGTGTTTATCGGGTGACGCAGTACATTCAAGTTAGGGGTCCTCCTACAAACGGACTCGAACTGCGCCAAGGCCGGAGTGTCTGCTGAGAGAGGTTTGGGCTGTTCGTAAATGTCCCTCCAAAAGGCCTCCACGCGATCAGCAGTTGGCGGCTGCTCTATGGCTGGAGGCGGCTGTTGGAAAAGGCGAGAAGGTCTTTCGTAGAACATTCTGTTCTGTTCCAGACCTCTCGCCCGCGCCACCAACGATCGCTTAGCAGCGATTAGCATCCGTATCCTGTCAAGACAGTGTTGCTTGACAACAACCAGTACCGCTTGACTGAGTGTATGATGGTCGCGCCTCAACCCGTAGGCTATCTGGCGCACTCGGCGCGTAAATGGCTTCCCAGCCGCTCTATATTCCATCACACACTGGATACGGGATGCTTCCTGGCGAGCCAACTGGATTTTCGCTTCCATTTGGCGCACCCGTCTCTGTGCTCTCTCAACAGGAGAGTCTCTCACTCTCCCCTGTCTAGCTAGCCTCAGAGCCGCAGCGTAAATTTCGCAGTTGATGCTCCAAATGTCAGAGGCCTCCGATAGACGTTCACCAACAACCTCATCCTCTCTCTATAAATCTGCCAGCTTCAAGGACCTTCCGTTGTTATGCAAGGCCCTTCGGTCTCTGAAATCCCCAGGTGAGACGACTTGGTCGATTTCCCTCTCAGCGGGCCTTACCGGCGAACTTTCAGCCTGGTTAACAGGCCTTCCGTCCGCCGAAGGGGCAGGCTGAGCTGGAGCACGAACATATCCCTGCCTCCGGAGGTACGATACATAATCTCGCAAATTCTGAGAGGTAAGCGTGCTATGCTCTGGGTGCATTTCACACCACCTCTCATACATGCGGGACATGTATCCCCTACGGCGCGGGCTACTGCTCTCGTAGCAGCTCAGCAGGTCATCCTTGAGCTCCGTCGTCCACCTAAAACGGTCCATGTCATTGCGGGGGTCGTCATCAGGGCAAATCGAAGCACCGCCACCTTGCCCAACGCCGGCTTCCGAAACCGGCTCGGTGTGGGTGCTTTTCCTTCGAGGTGGTCGAACCCGAAGATAGGGCCCGTCAGGTGGTTAGCCTTAGGGCCCGCAGCCGACATTTCCGGAGGCAGCCGTCCAAATTGCCTCTAGAGGATGGACCTGTGAAGGTTGCCGACCGACTTACATCCTTTGGCTTCGGTATACCCCTCGGTGTCGCCACGCACCGAATAGCCTGTTGATGTTGGGCGGCTTCCTGGGGGTTTATGAAAACAGCCGCTTCTAACATGAAGAACAGACGCTGTCGGAGTACCGCTCCTCACATGGAGATCCGTCGTGTCCTATTAATTGTGGAATAGCCGATCCTCTGGATGCAGACGCTATTCCACTGTGCTAGTTTTGGTCCGCCCCGGGTATTTCATTTCCCCGGTACCACCCATATCTGGGAGGCATTCCCCTATCCGCCACCTTGGGGAGGCGCCACTGAGAGGATCTAGCAACCCCCTTATTATTATTATTATTATTATATTTGTTATTCGGCAAGTAAATCATTCATCGTCTTCACATAAACAAAATGGTACGTCACTGTGTCAGTTTCCCGATGGCGTGAGTGCACTAAACACTTACCGGTCGTCAGGGTACGAGTCTAAACAAACTACCGCGTATCCGGAGGTGGAGTCAATGGCGTCATATCGTTGGTTCCTTCTGATCTAATAATAAAAGACTTATATTACTACAGTAGTTAATCCAGAAGACAAAAATACAAGTTTTTGATATGTTTGATATGGTTTTTTATTCTTTTGTGTGTAAAACGAAAACGAGTGACGGATTATAGAAAATCAAAAAAACAAAGCGTGACTATTTTTCAAGCCATACGATAGACCTTTAATACAAAAATATTGAATTCTATACCTTATATGCGCCCAAAACACATAATGCCGAATCACCGGTTTTAGCATAATAGCAGTACATAAAAATAGTAGTTATAAAGTTTTGAATGGCTTGTTTTACGTCGGCAAGGTCAGTACTTAAACTATAACGCCGCAATACGGATATAATAAAAATGTTTTATTGCTACCTCGGTCTTAAAAAATTAAATTATAAATAGAAATCAACACATTTCATGGTGGTGCACGGCGTGATTTTGTTTTTTTTTTTCATTTTTTTTGTATTCTATGCATAAGATTATTTCAACCTGTTAACGATAGTAAAATTAAAAATATGGATTCATCTCAATTTTTAAGCTATTATGGCCGTCTTCTGTGAATCTTCTCAATGTGTTCGGGCTGCTTGACGTTTGTCCAAATATCTTCTTCCTGACTTCCTCCTCAAAATGAGTACACAACTACACAAGGTTGGTTCCGCAATTAAACTGAAAATGTATTGACGCTTATTACGTTATATAGAATTCCTTCAAATAATTACCTCATATTAATTAAAAAATATTTCAGTACTTTACCACTTGGTCATGGTAGGGAGCCTTGAAGGTTAAGGTGACTTCAATATCAAATTGACGGATTGAATACAGAAACTGTGACAGCAAAACAGAAGAGATAGTTATTATCCCGTGAAAAAGCTTATAGAGCAAAATAACAGAATTACGTTTTCTTCTTTCAGCCAGTGAGCCATTTTAAATCTGCTTAGTAGTAATAATTATTGACCATCTAATCCTCTTTCAGGATAGTCCCTGCCGCTAATGAAGACCTAATACTTTAGGTTAGATTTTTTGTGCGTGATCACTAACTTTTATAACGCATTTATAATGAGGGTTCCATAATATGATGTTTTCTACAGCATTCTTATAAGGTTGGTATCGTGCTCATGAACCTTAGCAACTTGTTTCGTAGTAATCTTACTTTGAATTCTTACCTGACCTATTTGTTGATGACCAACTGATATTGGCGACTTTAAATTTTTTAACACATTTTCGTTATTCCTTCAGCTTTCAGACAAACCCACCAACTGGGAGTGATTTGAAATCCGTTTGAAGACGTAGGACTCCAGAATTTCATAATTGCTGCGTATTTTACACCTACATAATTTCTTATTTGATCTAGTTGACTGACGCTATCAAATATTGGAGTACAAAACACGCCCTTCGGTTTTAGGGACAGTAAGATTAGTTGACAATCATTTGTTTGACAAAGGCATCTTGTTACTATTAATTTTCATATTGTAGACTGGACTGTTGTTTATTTTTGTTTTACGTAAAAAAATGTAAAAGGATATGTTAATCTTTGTTGCTATAAAGGTGAGTTCGATAGCCCTGCAGAAGCCATAAAACGAATTCTAAAACTTCCAATAGGTGAGGGGAGTATTGTGATCGCGAAGATTTTTGATTTTGAGATAATACGCTTTTTGCTCGTTTTATGATGTCTACATAACGAAAATCCACGTCACTGATTTCCGTCTGTCTGTCGGTCTGGCGGTTTGTCTGTCTGTTGGCGTTTTTCTAGCCTCGTAATCTTAGTAACCGCTGTATGGATTGTGATGAAATTTGGGCAGCGATATGTTGTGGGTTGGTAGTAGGTAATGTTTCTATAATTTTGAAAATCGATGTATGGGTGGCGGAGTAATTAGCATAAAACAAAAAAAAATTAAATACACCTCAAACTTTGTTTTTAGGCGTTTTAGGGGTTCTTGATCGTTTTCTACTTTTTTGGGTGGGGGTAAAATTGGGGTGGTGGGGTGCGGGGGGTTGTAAAACTGAAAAATTTGTTGTATTCATAATAGGCTATCCACTGACGTATGAAAGAAAGACCTAGTATCATAATACACTTCTTATAGGTCCATCCGAACATTGTCTTGCCTATTACAGAAACCAAGAAACAGAATTTTCTGGTATTTACATGCGAGTATTCTTTAAATCGTTCTGTATTGTGTAACGTGGAAACTGTTGGATTGATTTAAATGACATTTTTATACAGTATTATTGCCGTGGCGGGCATGGAAAACGTTTATGGTTTTTAGAAATCGTGTCAGTGGTGGCGCAGCAATAATAAAAAAAAACTAAAAATATAAAAACAGTTCAAACTTCGTTTTTAGGCGTTTTAGGGGTTCCCGATCATTTTCTACTTTTTTGGGTGGGGGTGAAATTGGGGCAGTTCGGGGTGGGGGGCACGCCAAATTATGCAAGCTGTTCAAAAATCATATTTTCTGAAAAAAAGTGAAGGACTTTTTTTGTTTTAGGCTTGTTTAAAAACCTAGATCAACCCGATTGACAAAATTTTTAATCAATGTTTTCATAGTTATGATTGAATTGACAATCATAACAGCAACATAACTCTGGAAAGTGATTCACCAAAAATAAATCTAGGAGTAGAGTTTTGTTGAGCATACAGCTTTCACCACGTCAGAACAACACAAAAGCAACTATTATTATTAATTAATTTTTTTTATAGGTACAAGTAATTGTTATTTGCAACAATTGTCTTCATATATCGTTCACTAAATAAACATTGTGTAAATAAATTTGTATTTAATTACAATTTTCATGTACCTAATTATAACCTAATACCTAATAGTAACAATGTGGGGAATTTGAACTGCGCATCACTGGCCCACCGATAAAAATCACATCTGCTGAAAGATAAATTTTACTGCCATTTCAGCCACCTCTGATCAATGTCACCATTGAGATGTGGCCGATATGTGGGTACTGTTTCTCTGAAAACAAAAAATATAATATGTGGTTTTTATTAATGGGTCAATGAGTCTCTGTATGCATGTGTTTGGGTGATTGAAAAAGTACCTGTTACCACTGATGGCACCGATGAATCACATTCCTCGCAAGCATAGTCTGGTAGCCTCATTTTATCCTCCACCACTCCACTGAAATCTTCGTGAAACAGCTCATCATATTTCACCAATATGGTGACCCGAGTTTTTATTGTTTTGAGACATCCATTTTTACACTGTGTCACCTCTGTGCAACAAAAATTTTGTATTCATATTGGGCTATCCGTTCTGAAAGAAGGACTTTTTTGGTCGGACGGGCGATGATTTGGTTACAAGGGGATCTCAGACGAAAGCTTCATGCCATGGAAAATAATAAACTGGTATCACCGTGTATAGGAAGTACTAAGTCAATCAAGTTGAATTCATTCTGTCATTTTTAATGTTCCTAAATCTGAAGAGCGTCTCTTGTACTTGATAAAAATAACTAAAATAAGAGTTATTCTATGTTACATAAAATATTTGAATCAAAATTTGCTATAAAATTTTTAAATCGTTATTAAACACTAACATAAAAGCGTACTTTGGGCTTATAAGCGCTGCTTCTCCCACTCTATAGTCAGGCGGCTAAATTGTTGTGACGTTTTTCCGATACCAATTGCCGAAACGGTTTTCGGAAAAAAGGAAAAAATCGGACAATGGAAAAAGGTCCATCCTCATATATGGGGGTGTACCTATGGAACGATAATTTATTTAAATTAGATTTTCCGGACGACCTGGAAAATTCGCTTTGCAGCACGTAGTTGAAAATAATTCTAGCCGCGAATAATAGCGCAATTTCGAGGTGCTATGGAAATTTATTTTACAATATAATGTCATGGAAACGTACGAAGTACTTTTAGTCCAGGAAGGTTAGTTGAACGATTGTAAGACTGTTTAATGTAGCTTCTGAAACTTATACTAGGATTGTCTTTCTGGCTCATCAATACTGGCGGTAACTATTTGATATGATTTTTATTATTACTTGGACAAGTCCTTAATAGCCTATCCGAAACTAGAACATGAAGTAAAACGTTGTTTGAAATTGGCTAATCTAGAAGAAGGACCTTCATTGTCTTGTAGGGTGTACTGTAGATCGGGAGGTTTATAAAAAATATAACCCTGCTTTGAATCCATAGGTAAGGGGTAAATACAATTTTACTAACCAAGTTCACTTAAATTATTAAAGCTTTTTCCAAAAAAATGAAGTCAAGTTGATTGATTCAGTACTCCCCACACATTACGGTGATACTAGTTTATTATTTTCCCATAGCGTGAAGCCTTAGTCTGAGATCCCCTTGCAACAAAAATCATCGCCCCTACCCCTCCCCCCCCCAAATTGTCATATTTCAATTCAATTCAATTCAATTTATTTCTATTAGGTACAAACTTTGTATATTAATCTACATTATCATTAGAAGAAGATGGTTAGAAGAAGCTCTGCCTAGGCAAGTGTTGCCTGCCTTGCTGTGAGCTCCTTTTGCCATCTTCGTTATATTGTACATAAGCTTATTTAACATGGCTTGTACCGACATCGACAATAGTAATAATAATAAACTAAAATAAACATAGGCGGAAAAGAAAAACAGTCACTCGATAGATTAATAAAATAATAGATAAATGTTATTCACAGAAGGAGATCGTAGATGGTATACGGAAGTGGCTATTGATTATACCTATATATTTTTTTAAAACTATACTAGGATTATAAATTTTATTATTCAAGTATTTTTTGCTATATTTAGTATTTTAATAAATTTATTAGCGTTACACATTATATATGTTTTTATTGAATTCTTAAATCTTTTGTAACTGGGAATCTGTTTAATATTTAAAGGAATAGAACTATATAAGTACGGGGCAAAAAAGAAAAATGATCTTTGTGTTACTGTTTTTTTATAAAATGGAACTGTTACATTCATGTTTGCTACTGACCTTGTTGTTGTTGATAAATGGCTTTTGTGTGAGAGGCTCATGCTGTTTCTATACGACCAGATTATACATTGATAGACATACAATAAATTAATATTTAAAATCTGCAGTTCATGGTAAAGCTGTGAGGTTGGGTAGAGTCTATTTTTCTTAAACATTATTTTTAAAAGAGAATTTTGAGTAATTTGAAGTAGGCTGATAGTTGAAGCAAAGGCACCTCCCCACAAAGTGATTCAGTATTTCAAAATAGATTCAGCAAGTGCAGAATATAACATGTATAAATTTTTCCGTGAAATAATATCTCTCAGCGTATAGAATTTATGGAATAGTATTCTCAGGCGTTTATTTACGTGAACTATGTGATCATTCCACCGTAAATGTTGATCTAACATTACAACATCTTACATATGCCGTTAGGTCTTTCCTGCACAGTTCAATGAACAGCCTATTATCAATAATACAAACTTTTCAGTTTTACAACCTGCCCCCCCCCCCGCCCCCCCAAACATCCCAATTTCACCCCCACCCAAAAAAGGTACAAAACGGTCAGGAACCCCTAAAACATCTAAAAACGAAGTTTGAGCTGTTTTCATATGTTTAGTTTTTTGATTATTGCTACGCTGCCACTGACACGATTTCTAACAAGCATACGCGTTTTCCATCCTCACCACAATAATAATAATAATGTGTCAAAATTTCATTAGAATCAATTTAATAGTTTCCACGTCACAAAATACAAAACGATCTAAAGCAATAAATACTCGTATGTATACAGAAAATTCTAAGTCCCTCAGATTCGGTAATAGGCAAGGCAATGTTCAGATGGACCTAAAAAGGTGATTTATGTCGCTAAATCTTCCTTCACAGGCCAGTGGACAGCCTATTATGAATACAGCAAATTTTTCAGTTTTTCAACCCCCCAGCCTAAAAACGAAGTTTGGGGAATATTTGAAATTTTTCGTTTTTTGCTAATTACTCCGCCGTCAATGCACCGCTTTTTAAATTTATAGCAGCATTACCTACTACGACCCCACAGCATATCGCTGCCCAAATTTCATCACAATCCATGCAGCAGTTACTGAGATCACGAGGACAGAAAAACACGTACAGACAGACCGACAGACAGACAGACCGACGGAAATGAGTGACGTGGATTTCGTTATGTAGACATCATGAAACGCCCAAAAATTGTATTATCTCAAAATCTAAAATTTTCGCGATCACAATACTCCCCTCACCTATCGGTGTGGGAAGTAAAAAGACTATTACAACTACTCGTCATTATTGTCCATCAAGTTATCATTATGTCATTCTTGTCATCTAGAAACTAGACAAAGTTAGAATCACGAGAAAAAAGTAAAGGATTGAAGAGGAAAGAGTGGAACTGTTAGGATGGGCATTGTTAAAATGGCGTCGATAATTTAGGTGCTGACTAGAGAGTCATATTTTTGTTGAAATTTGTTAAACTCGTCACTTAATTATGTTCACAGTGTGTGCGCAGCCTCGGTTAAAGCTAATTTGGCGTATCAGCCTTATCATTAATTTAGAAATGTATTTGTGCAACACTTATGAACCTTTCAAGAATCTGTTGTTCTGTACTATCATTTTGCAATTTTTCATAAAACAAATAACCACTTTAAACCTACTTTATATGGGTCGAATTGCTTGCACTGGCTTGGTTAGCTGAGACTTAATCTTAGGTGGACCTTATTCCAAAACTTTGAATTGTGCCGCTGTCATTCATAACTTTAACGGTTATAGGCTAAAAATCTAAGCCGAAGATTTCTTTGACTTAAGTAGCACTTAAATTCTAGCTCCCAAATCTCATTATATATGTTGAAAAGAATCTACCAAAGAATGGATTACGTTTACAGTTTTGACAATGGGATATGTTTTCAAATAGAAACAAATCTTGAATATCCATACAAATAGTAAGTATTACGATAGCCATGGCATAGAACATAGCTATTCAGTTTTGAAATCAATCTATATTTAATTTTAGGAACATTGCGGTATCACCAATCAACCAACTATTGGCCTTTCTGAGGTTATGTGCAGCTGGGAGCCATTTGATGTGCAAAGTAGATTTTATTGGAGTTCATGACTCAACTGCCTCTCGTGTTGTTGATAGAGTAGCTAGAGTAGAAGAATAGTTGTATGGAGATTATTATTATATAAATGCCTATAACGGCAGATGAAATATTTTAGAATCAATTACATTTTTATCAAAAAGCAAGATTTTTTTTTCGTTAAACCTTCATTTCAACTTCAATTCTTTGCTCGTTTGCGCTGCTTTTCTGCTTCCATATTTTCTAGACTTTTGATCACTTAATTTGACATGAAATCTCCGCTTTTGCAAACTTAATCTGATACGTGCTCTAAAAGTGCATTCACATACAGTATTCTACTTCAAATTGAAGCACCTAGATGCACCTTATCACAAATTTTCACTAGTAAAGGGTACACTAGAGATATAAAACTTCAAAGATTTTATAATCTCGTGGTGCATCAACTGTGTGATCAGTATACCTGGGCTATAGAAGAACTGCGAACATGTCGGAAATATATATTTCTGAAGGATTTTGGTTGAATATTGTATGGTGTTTGAATATATTCACGCAGGATTTTCACGTAAAAGTGCCGAACATATTGCAGTAGTTCGATAGTGCTTCCCGTGCACCAATACGTATAATAATAATTTGCACCCCTCTTATGCTTTAATTTCTGTAGATCATTTTACATTTTCACAATCTATTCGGCACTTATTCGCAAATAGTAAATATCTGTTTAACTACTGTTTAAATCCATTTTCAGTCATTTGTATCTCAGATTTGGAGGTGATGAATGTATTGTCATTATTTTACAGGTATATTTAACACAAGCCACAATAGGCACGATAAGGTCGCAGTGGAAGGAGGCACAATAATTGTCCCCAAGAATGCTATATCGTTAGAAAGGTAATCAAATTTTACATTTGATTCTTTAAACCAAAAATAGGCATTCCCATTTGAAAAATTCAAGTTATCTGTGATTGAAGTTTCCTTAATTTATCCTCTGATTTCTCCAAGTACAAAAAGAATTCAAATTTAGCCGTCTGACCTAAGGTGACGCATTTCATGCTTAATCGTACCGCAAAGTCAGGGCCTTCTAGGTATTATAATCGCTGCGATATTCATTTTTTTTCTGATACCTACTTATACCAAAAATGGTGATTTGCGCCTAAACGGTTCGTTTAAAGTTCAATGTGTGATACATAAAGTCACATTAGAATTGACCAAGGAATCCAAATATGCAATAATATATAGGGGGTTCCATTCAAAAAAATGTAGGTTTGATATGAATCACCCTGTATAAACGTCAAAATTCAAGTGAAAATATTTTTAAGTTATAGCCCTTAAGGGTCCCTACCATGATCAAGTGACAGATTTTTGAAATATTTCTTAATAAGCCCGCAATCCTACGTCCACGCACTATTGGCCCATCATGTATTTTGACGACAGAGAAACTGTGTTTCGTTCAGCGAATTTGATTACAAGAATCGGTGTCCAGAAGGTTTTGCAAATAAAGGTGTCTACAAGTCGACAAATATAGGAAGAGACTTAAAAATGTTCCCGGTTGCGCACACGAAAAAGTGAGAACGCATTCGGCGGAAAAGTAATAGAAACACAGTGTACGCGTAAACTCTAAGTAAACAGTTAAACTTGGGAAAATATTTGCTTTGTTAAGGAAGGTCCTCAATGTTAATGACAAATAATAAATGATTATTAGGTCCAATTCTGAACTTAGGTTTTCTATAAATTCTGCATCATCACCGTCACTGTCTTTCTGCAAGTTTTTATTATTAGATTTTCCACAATCACATCCAGAAATGGTTCTTTTTTAGTAAAATGATAAATCTGGGAAAAAACTCATCACAATACATTTCTAAGTTTTTAAATTTGAAACCTACGTTTTTTCTGTCACATTTTGCTTTAGGAATGCTCATACTAATTCAGTTGGATTTAAGTCGGGGTGATACAGTGGAAGTCGTAGAGCAGGATGCCCTGCTTCAGCAGTCATAATTTTAACTATTTCGTAGGTTTTGTATCTTGGTTTATGCATTTTTATTAAACCTTATTATTCAGCTTTTAAAATGTCTTCTGAAAATGAAATATTGCGCTGTCTCAACCCCTCTATCATATTATTTTTCTTGGTTGCCATAGTAGGACATTTGTACACTTAAATATTATGATAAGGCGCGTTATCTATAATCAATCCACTTGTTTGCTGGTATATGTGGAATAGTTTTTCTTGAAGCCATTTTTTACAATTGTTATAATTCGCTGTGATCCCCTGACTTAGTACCAGAATTAAATTTTAAACATTCATTTTCTATAAAACCGTATCACCCATTCACCATATTATGTGATTTTGCTCTGAGTGTACCGCTCCGTACTCTACGAAATATCTGATGCAAATACCAAATTTGTTCTCTGTCCACTGCGCATCGAGGGGCGTTCCTTATTTCATATGTCTCACATGTCTAGCTATTCTTGTCGAGCTGTACCTGCTTTTATCGTAGGTGGTGATTCCTTACCACTTTAACGAATATTAGGACATCTCTACAAACCAAACAGAGAAAAATAGACATATACGTCATTCCGTTTTGTTAAGCGCTTCTTTGTCCCGGAATCGTTCAATAAAACTAACAGTAGCAGTAAAAGTTCAAACAACATCGGACATCGGACACAATCTATTCGGCGCATTAAACGATCCGTGTACCTCTGGGGTGCACTACGTATTGAACGATGTGATGCGCCGCTCTCTACGGCCATCCGCTTTTTTGCGTTAATCCAGCTAGCATTGCAACGGGAATCACCTTTAGAATTTATACTGCACTTTTAGAGCATTAGCTCCGGCAAAGCGTGACGTTACAACCCTTCTGGGACTGCTCCACGGCACACCTATCTGATAGCGGACATCTCCCGACATCGGCACAGATTAGTTTGAATTTTGGCTTGAGTAAGTTTTGTGATACTAAAAATCACAATAACGATGCTTTGTTTGTCCTCTATAACAGTTTGGCAAAAGTTTATTAGACTGTTTGTTCAAAAATACATCATTGGTTTGTTGGATTTTTTTTAACCAGATTGTGCTGACAAGTAGGTAACTATTAAGGAAGAAAAACTGTTTCTCTGTTTGTAGATTTTTTAACCCAAATTTTTGCTTTGATACGTGTGAACTTAAAATACTATTATTTTATAGTTATTCAAAACACGACTTGAAAAAGGACGTCATTACGTCAACAGAGTAGAAACACACTAAATGCGTACGCGTGCTTTGCTTACTGTATATTCGAAGAGGGGCGTGGGAAGGGAGCGGGAAGGGACCATAACATCTGGCGGCAAGATGTGTTTTATTCAGGGTTTCAGGAGTAAGAATCCAGTCACAGTTGTCGTCACTCACTCGGATGTCATGCCCACTAAGTATTTTGTTTTATTGCCTTCTCAACTCAACAATAAAGGGTCATATTCCAACCATCATACCTTCTAAACTACTTTACTTAGGGCTAAGGTGTACAACTATTTTTTTAGGAAACGTCATAATACTATCGCTTAGAAATAAAAACATTGTAGCTTAACAGCTCAGATTTTTTGAAAAAGCTGGAATTGTAAAAACACGGAAAAGTTACATAGTCATTTTCTTTTAACAATGTTTTTGCCCTTTTATGAAATAAAATTTGTAAAATATTTACCACTAGTTTACGGTCTACATTCTTTGCTATCGAATGAGATTTTTTGTATTTTTAGGACCTCTACATGACTAACTATGGCTAAATTAGTACCGCTCAAGCTTGGATTAAAAAAAAACAAAATGGCTGCCATTTTATTACGGTGGGAGAATAACTACTTATTGGGGGTGATTTGTCGATAAAAAATTCTATATTTCATTTCCCTAAAGGTTCCGACACCGATGACCGGACACATTGTATAACATATTTTTTATTAATAAAAAATTAAAAATGATTACTTTAATTTTGGTTTTTTTATTAAATGAGAATTCATCCTGATTTTTACCATTAGAATAAACTGTAAATTATTACGAAAATATTTATTAAAATTATTTTGCCTGATGTACTCAATAGACCGAATAAGAGTAGAGGAGTAGAGGGGGTTAAGAAAAAATGAACCAAAAACTTGACCGGCAAGATCCACATTCTTAATCTTTGATTAGTTCTGTAATCAAATCCGTTTGATTAGTTCTGTAATCAAATTCAGTACTCACATTTTGCATACTCAACTACCTCTAGCGCCTGCGCGCCTGCACTAATAGGCTTGTATAAAATTTAGCTCAAAAGGGTGCTTGCTGATCAGCTGTTATCTATCAAATCAGTTATGTCGTCTCAATCGATCCGAAAAATAGGGTCCGTAACTTTTCCCATAGGTACATATTTTATTTGTAGGTTGTATGTACATACCTCTCAACTAGCAAAATATTTTTCTGTTAGGACAGAAACACTGTATAGGTATCTGTTAGTGCCGTTATAAGAACAAATTAGTTCCATAATGTCTGAAATTGGAGACATTTTGGTGAACGAGTTAAATTGCCCTCTAGTTTTGTTCTAGAAACTACTATACAACAAACGTTAACCAACAAGTGTTAGTCAGATGTACGCAGGTTCTTAGAGTCGTATAAACATTTTTATAACGTTTTCCTAAACTTTTTTATAACATCATAAAAGATCCGTATAAGAGCTGTATAGAGTATCTAGTAATTGCTTATACAACTGCTAAAAAATACTTTTTTACATATTTAGTGGAACGTTGTATAACATACTATGGAACGACGAAATAGAAGTGGCACATACACCCGAAGCATTCAATGTTTTGAAGAACACCTTATTACAACTTTCTTTTTCCAACTGACGCCATTGAACATAATAATGAACATTATTTAACAAAATACTACGAGTATCTTTTTTAATTAAGCTTGGTTACGTGTATCTATTCTATAATGTATTCAGTAAATGATCGCAGAAGTACGAAAAATAAAATTATTATAACAACTAAAAATATACCTATTAGATTATATTGACGGCGCTCAATTTGTTTGCCGCAAAACTATATGTATTGCATCAGAAAAACTTGCAGCGCATATAAAATCATCGCCTAGTATGCCGATCTTTATGATAATATGATCAACACATTCGCTGTATAATTATATGATATGACATCGCCATTTTAAATTTTCGCGTCCGCACATATTGTACTTTCATACAGAACGTCGAACTCTATAAACATGATTCTTGCAATCATATTGTTTAACTCGACATTATAGAACTAATATATCAAGCAAATGATTTCCATCATCTTAGTTGATTTCATGTAGTCCTTTATAAGAGATAAGATGTTATAGTAATTTTTTAATGTCTTCTGAAACAACTACCATATTGGTTAATTTGTTGTATAAGGCAGTTCAAGAGGGCATTTATACATTAGTTCTATAAGTATTGTTAGTGTGTCAATACATATTGTATAAGGATCATATAGCTTCACTTTGCAGGCCTTATACTGTAAAAACGTTGTATAAAAATGGGCCCTTTTTGGTTGTATAGGTATCGTATTAGGGTTTAAAAACCGCTTATAGAATGAGTTCGTTTTCTCAGTTTTTATTATATAGATACTCATACAATGCTTATAAACATGACTTTGCTTGCTGGATCATTCGAAAATCTAAAAAAAACTTTTTCTGTAATTATAGTATATTTATTTCTGCAATGCTTAGCAGCACACATATTTCCAGCACATCGTATATCTAGTCTAAAGGTCATATACTATCTCACAGCTTACGCCTTTGCATTTTATATAAGCACATATGAGCGTCGACCTTCTACAATGGTGTCCACTGACGTATATGCCCATTTTTACAGATTTGAATCCAAAATGGCGCGATGCGCTTATGGTTGCCGCCAACCTGAGATATTCTGCTGACTGTTTGGTGTGCTGTGATGGAGAGGTGTATTGTGTCTGTATTGCAAAACTTTCCTAGTATGTTTTGTATGTAGTAGGTACACCCGGCACCAGATTTGAGGTAATACTTGGGAATGCTATTAAATTCTGAAAACGAAATCCTCCGCATAATGTGCGACATGAGAACGTTCTCGTCGTGTAGTTTGCTGCGAGACGTACGAGTTTTCGCCCGCGGCGGCCGAACTTCCAGCGCACGCTGAGACACGTCGAACTGCCGTATATCAACGCCAACCGCCTTATCGTTAATTTTTAATGTTTTCAACTTCTCCAAACATACATTTATCATTAGAAGTGGAGACGGATAAATCTCCGGGTTGGCGTCGCCTCCGCGCCGTGCGGAGCGGCCGTGATATACTGGAGAGTCGCAAGGTATACGGGGAAGTTTTCGTTCCAAGCCAAGACCGATAGCTTGCTGCTGCGTATTCCCGGATCTTGATGTACGGACGCTTATTTCCCTCGAAAGTTTCGTCCTGCTCGTTGCTCGGTACGTTGAGTGTTCTGGTAAACATTGCTATAGCTGCACTGTTTGGAATAACAGCTAGTACAATTGGGTTTTTGAAAAAAAAAAATTTTGTAATGATTGTAACACTATCCAGAAGAGAGTTAGACTAACGATACGCCTAACCTCTCAAAGGACCTCCACAGCCTGGAACATCAAAGAAGGGTGGCCGACCTGTCCCTGTTCTACAGATTCTGTCACGGAAAATGTCTTCCCAGGTAATAACAGCAAAGGACGTCCGAACGAGGAACACTAGAAAGGCTCTGAGAGCTCATCTTTACCAGGTCGAGGTCCCTACTCCACGAACCAGTCTCCTCCAGCATTCTTTCTTTTGGAGAACTTCGACGCTGTGAAATGAGCTGCCAGGGAGTTTATTTCCCGCCGGCTACAACTTTAAGCGTTTCAAATCTGACGTGCACCGACACTTATCCTCTCGCAGCGATTCTACAGCGCCATAGGCTTGTAGCTTTTGCGGGAGGCTGACCATAAAAAAATCATAGATGCAGTGCTTTTCTTTAATGTCCCCCCCCCCTCCCTTTTATTTTTTGAAGGGGTCAGCTCAACAAACTGGAACTTGGGATAATGAAATTGGTGCATGAATACTTTATATTTTGGAGTAAGCTTGACAGATAAAACTTTCAAGATGCCGATGCACGCCATATTAAAAAAAATAAAAATGAAAGGGTCCTGTGACACTTTTTTTAAAGCTCCTGATGAATGATTTATAACCCTGGAATATAAAGTCAATATCTTAATCTACTACAAAATGGCGGAATATGTAATAATAGCCTGAATACATAGTTACAGAAACATCATTGTATGATAAATATCTTGTTTCATTTAAATTAAAATAAAAACGAATCCTTAACAGACACTTTAATTTTTCTTTTAAATTTCTAACTATCTTGTATGTGATAATTATTAAACGAGCGCCGCCCCGCACGCTTGTGTCCACACATACCTGCCTCTTATCAGAAATATTTTGCCGGCTTTTGACCGGTGGGATTAGGATCAATCTGTCCTACGGCCACAGAAATATTGACAGATTGATCAAGGCAGATATAGTCGTTGTTATATTATGTTTTCAAAGGCAGTATTCGCTTAGGTTTATAAATTACAAAATATCTTCAACGATATTTTTTTAAGGTAACAGAAAATTCTTTATGAAAATAAAACATTTTTTAGTTTCCCCATTTCCGCCCCTCCCCACTCTAATTTCACCGCTCCCAGGAAAACGAGAGATATAATTTTTTTTTTGTTGCGATATCAGCCGTGCATGTTTTTTTATTTTTCCCAATCGTAGTTCTCCCACTTCTCTCCTTAGCGGGATATAAAGCTAAATCATAAGCCAGATATAGATATTCATAGTAGAAGGCCTTCATATCCGGTACAATAAAGTCAAGTTGATTGCTCAGTACTTCTCACACGGTGATACCAGTTTATTATTTTTCATATACATATCTGGAAGCAATAGTCTGAGATCCCATTGCAAACAAATCATCGCCCGGCCGCCAAAAAAAGTGTGTTGTGCCGCTAGGACTTTCTTTCAGAGGTCAGTGGATAGCCTATGATGAATATAACAAATTTTTGAGTTTTACCACCCATCACTCCCCAACCAACCCAATTTCACCTTCACCCAAAGGAAAGTATTAGAAAATGATTAGGAACTCCTAAAAAGCGGAGAAAGTTTAAGTTGTTTTTATATTTTCAGTTTTATGATTATTGCTGCGTCGCCACTGACACGAATTTCAAAAATCATAAACGTTTTCCATCCTCGCCAAGTTGACAATACTGTATCGAAATTTCACTAAAATCAATTTATTAGTTACCACGTTACACAATACAGAACGATATTAAGTAATACTCTTATGTATATATCAGAAAATCTCTTGGTCTCTATAATATTCAAGGCAATGTTCGGATTAACTTAAAAAAGTGTATTACGCCGTTAGGTCTTCTTTCTTTCATAGGTCAATAGACAGCCTATTATGAATACAATATATTTGTCAGTTTTGCACGCCCCAACCACCACCACCCCAATTTCACCCCCACCTAAAAAACGAGAAAATGATCAGGAACCCCCAAAGAGCCTAAAATCGAATTTTGAGGAATATTTGATTTTTTTGTTCGGTGCTAATAACTCCGCCGCCCATGCTCCGATTCAAAATTCGTTCATTAAAAACGATACCAGCAGTACCTACTACGACCCCACAGCATATCGCTACCAAAGTCTCATCACAATCTGTGCAGCGGTTACTATGATTGCGAGGCTAGAAAACGCCAACAGATAGGTAAACAGAGCGACAGAAAGACAGGCCCACGGATTTTTGTTATGTAGATATCATAAAACGCTCAAAAAACATGTCATCTCGTAATCGAACATCTTATCGATTACAATACTCCCCTCACCTGTCGGTATGGGAAGAAAAAGTCATCAATATACCTGTATTTAGATAATAGTGAAGCCTGGATAATATCTATTTTACATGTTAATTACCTTTTACCACAGTCGAGTGGCGTTCAAGAAACCAAAAATCCGTTGCTGATTCCCGCATTTCGAGAAAAATCAAGGCACGATTCAAAGTTTAAAGTTTTAAAAGTTTCTTGGTAACTTTTCTGGGAGAAGGAGGTTATCCAATTGCACGTACTCTCTTTCAGTTGATTTTATCCTATCGAACAAGAAACTTAGACGCTTTAGAAATACCTAATTCTTTCCAACAATAGGGGAACAAAAGGTATGTATAGTTAACACAGACATTATTGTAATATAATTAATCCGATAGATGTAACAATTTGGCCGTTTGTCTTTTAAATTTTTCCATAATTGTAAGTTCTATATATCTGTCGCTAGTAGCAGGGCACACGTTTGGAGTTGTTCCATGAAAGAAAAATGTTTGTTATCAGTATTAATCTTTACTGTTACTACTGCATTATGCAAAACTAGGGGACGTTTCATGATATGGTAGTTTTTGAGTTTCACGTAAAATACATAATGTCTTATTATTATCAGTTGAGTAAAATATATGGTGGTAGATATAACCTCCTAGCGGTGAGTTTCATTTCTAATTAATTACCTTTTTATACGCCCTTAATCA
The DNA here is from genome assembly GCA_951848785.1 of Callosobruchus maculatus. Classification (NCBI taxonomy): domain Eukaryota; kingdom Metazoa; phylum Arthropoda; class Insecta; order Coleoptera; family Chrysomelidae; genus Callosobruchus; species Callosobruchus maculatus. Next base: position 9,245,901 of record CATOUR010000100.1, read on the forward strand.
TTTTTGAGTTTAGGGAATAGGACCTTTGGAGGAGCCAGTCATCTGGAAAAAGCCAATTTTCGATTGAAAAATACCCAGAATTTGGATTGAATGGATGAGTCTCATGCATCATAGCAAATAGCAAACATGAATACCTTGACATACTGTTAAGACTTTCATCCAAAGAACACAAAACTCTATAAATTCTATTCAAGATGTAAACATGACAACGTCGCATGTGCGACAAGTGACATTCGGTGACAACGCTTCAAACGATTCGGACGTTGTTTACATGTATCCGCTAAAATCTCAGTTTAGTCAATAAACCACGATAGCAGTTATAAATGCGTCGTTTTATTACAAACGCAACATGGTCCTTCGAGCTACGGATGTGGAAACTCCAGTGAAATCAGTAAGAAAAGCCATTTAAACGTATTCCAAAAGCTGGGTCCCGGCCGGTCAGCCATTTTATTCGGCACGGCTATACACGGCGCATCAGCAGTTGGGCACATCAGCTGATTCACAGACACGGCGACAGCACAGAGCACAGACGGAGAAGACAGACAGATCGGCGTAGCAACGTTCCAGGTACGGCGGACGGACTGCAAGCGTGCCTGATTTCCATATACGAGGGGAGTAAAATAGTAAGTGAGCTTCCTTTGATTCGTTTATCTCCTTGCTTTTGTTTGCAGTGTTGTTCATTCTGTGCTAGTTAGCGTCAAATATAATCACTTATTTCTTCATTTTGAATAAAAATGACTGAATCGTCTGAAAATTACGTACGCCTTCGCGGCACTCTCAAAGCTCGTTTAACATTTTTGAAAAACTATATCAATTCTCATTGCTCTAACGACAAAATAGAGAGTGATCAGGTCTATCATCAACTCAAACTTCGTTCAGAAACGATACGCCCAATTTTGAATGAATTTGAATCTATTCAAGAGAAAATCGAAGATAGCTCAGAAAATCTAGAACAAGAATATGTCAATAGGCAAAACTTTGAAGATGACTACTATAACCTTATTTCTAAAGCGGATCTGTTACTATATAAATTTGAAAGTGAACAAATAGAGACGAAAAGCCGCGATTCTCCTTCTGGCTCACACGTTTCGGCTAATTCAACTAGTGTTTACGTTCATGATTCAGACCCCTCAATACGATTGCCTGTAATAGATCTACCTAAGTTTTCAGGGGAATACCATGCTTGGATAGAGTTTCGGGATAGCTTTAATTCCATGGTGCACAGCAATACAAAACTTTCAAATGTGCAACGTTTTCACTACCTACGTTCTTCGAAATGCTAAACGCGTTTTCTCAAGTTTGTCACTGTCTGACTCTAACTATGGTATAGCTTGGGACAGGTTATGCAAAAGGTATAATAATAAACGATTGCTTGTATACAACCATATTAAGGCCATCCATGAAATTTCGCATATAAACCGCGAATCTTCAGAAGAACTTCGTAAAATAATAGACACTACTAAAATTCATCTAGAGTCATTAAAGGCACTCGGCGTTGATATCTCAAATTGGGATATTTTAATGATATTTTACTTAGCAAATAAGTTAGACAAGTATACATTCAAGGAATGGGAAAGATTTAAAATTCAATCTGAACTACCAACACTTGAAGACTTTGAAAAGTTTATTGAAGACAAAGCGGATCTGCTTGAACAGATCGAACAAAAACAAAACAAAGAAAACATTAAACCTAATAAATCTCATAATACACAAAGGTATACAGAAAATAAAACTACAACACTAACTACTGCATTTCAGCATAAATGTGTTATATGCAATGGTGCACATAGAATCCACAACTGTCACAAATTTCTAGAATTAACAGTTAGTTCCAGTAACTTAAAAATTGCAGAATTAAAACATTGTGTAAATTGCCTCAAACCCAATCATACTGCCACAGAATGTAAAGCTGGCACATGCAGGCACTGCAATGCAAAGCACCACAGCTTGCTTCACGTAGAGGCAACAACAGAACTAACGCCCAGACTGACACAGACTAATGCCAATAACAGACAAAGTCAGAATACTGATGCTACACAAAGTCAAAATCAAAATAATTCTAATCAACAGCATCATACAACTGTGTCTATGTCGAATCAGTATAGTTACACTGAAAATACAGGTGAAGTTTTGCTGTCAACAGCAAGTGTTCTTGTAAAGGATGTGGACGGAAACTATCAAGTGTGTAGAGCACTTCTAGATTCCGCCTCAATGTCCAGCTTTATAACATCTGCATGCTGTAATAAGCTTGGATTAAAAAAGACAAAAATAAATATGTCGGTAGTGGGAATAGGTAAGGCTGCTTCCAACATACATTATAAATGTAGTGTAAACATAAAATCTAGGAACACCTCATTCAACTGCGACATCTCATGCTTGGTTATACCTGTTATCAATGATAGTATACCAATGAACTATGTCGATCAAGTGAAACTCAAAATACCGACAGACGTTCACCTGGCAGATCCAGAATTCAACGAACCAGGACACATTGACCTCCTGCTAGGTGCCAATATTTTCTGGAACCTCATTTATGCAGGTCAAATACATTTAGGTGTAAATATGCCACTATTACAAAATTCTGCTTTAGGTTGGCTCGTATCTGGATGGACACCGGTAAACGTAACGGCCGTCCAAAAGACGATTTGCAATTTGTCAACCAAAGGCATTCAAGAACAACTTGCCAAGTTTTGGTTAATCGAGGAACCTCCTTCTTGTCTAAAGGCTGAATCAGATGACGATACAGAATGCGAGGACATTTTCGTAAAAAATGTCTATCGTGATTCAGATAATCGCTTCGTTGTCTCGATCCCATTCAAGGAACCATTGACAAAGCTAGGTGATTCTAAGCTACCAGCTTTGAAACGTTTGTACTCTATGGAAAATAAACTAGCAAAAAATACAAAACTAAAACAAGCCTACTGCCAATTCATGGCGGACTATGAAAAGGCAGGCTATATGACCAAACTTCAAAACCCTGACAACAGCCATGTCTGCTATTATCTACCACATCATGGCGTTGTTAAAGAGACAAGTTCTAGTACCCCTTTGAGGGTGGTATTTGACGGTTCATCCCCCTCTGATACCAACGTATCATTAAATTAACTTCAATATGTGGGTTCTCAAAATCTACAAGATGACTTGTATTCTATACTGCTTAGATTTCGGACACATAACATAATTATTTCAGGAGACATATCAAAAATGTTCCTCCAAATAAAGATAAAACCTGAACAACGCGATTTGCTCCGTGTTCTATGGAGAACAGATCCTTCGCAGGAAGTGAGTACTTATACACTCAACACAGTTCCTTTTGGATTGAAATCTAGCCCATTTCTGGCAGTGCGGTGCTTGAAGCAGCTGTCTGTCGAACATGCAGAAACCCATAAGGAAGCCTCACAAGTAATATCTCATGACTTTTACATGGACGATATGCTGTCAGGTGCTCACTCAGAAGCTGAGGCTATACAAATATGCAAAGACGTGTTTTCCGTTTTAAAGTCTGCAGGATTTGAGTTGAGTAAGTGGAACTCTAACTCAAAGCAAGTGTTCAACTATATGCAAACTCTCAATAAATCCCAAACCGCTAGTGCACCAATCTCCAAACAGTTTGGAGAGCAGAACCAAATCAAAACTTTAGGGTTATACTGGAATTCCCATGCGGATATTTTAAAATTCAAGGTTGGAGATGTAGATAGTGGAGTGCCGATAACAAAACGCACTATACTTTCTTGCATCGCTCAAATATTCGATCCTCTAGGTCTAATAAGCCCATGTATTATTATCGCAAAAACCTCACTTCAAAGCCTTTGGCAAATTGATTTGTCATGGGATGATGATCTCCCTAACGAAATAAAGTCTAAATGGCAGAAATTTAAGCACGACATTCAAACTCTGAATTCCTTAGATATACCCAGACAAGTAATTTGTAAAAATCCTGTAAATGTCGAACTACATGGGTTCGCTGATGCCAGCTGCACAGCATTCGGAGCAGTAATATACATTCGCAGTGTCGATAGCTCTGGTGATATCTACGTTAATTTATTATGCTCAAAAAGTAAGGTAGCACCTTTGAAGTCTCTAACAATTCCTAAACTAGAATTGTCTGGAGCACTGTTATTAGCTCAGTTGATGAAAAAGGTTCAGGACAGCCTTGGCCTCAAAATAAATAAAGTCTTTCTCTGGTTAGACTCTACAATTGCGTTGAGTTGGATTAGATCACCAGCCAACCACTATCAAGTATTTGTTTCTAACAGAATAGCACAAATTCAAGGTCTAACATCGCCAGAAGATTGGCATTATGTTAACACAAAACAAAACCCGGCCGATTTAGTCTCTCGAGGAATTTGGCCTGGTAGTTTATTAAACAATGAACTTTGCTTCCATGGACCGGGTTGGCTTAGCCAAGACTACGAACAATGGCCCAAGAATGAATTCACATTGCACAAAGATTTGCCAGAAAGGAAAAAACAAATCGTTTCCCTGGTGGTCAATAACTCACAGGAAATCATTCCATTTAACAAATTTTCTAGTTATACCAAATTGAAACGAGTCGGTGCTTACGTTCTAAGATTTATTTATAACGCAAAAAAACACAACGTGGATAAACTTCGAGGCCCGTTAACTGCCAGTGAGCTCTTTCAATCAACAGAACTCCTTCTTCGCTTATCACAGCGTGATAGTTTTTATGACGATATAAACATACTTAAAAAATCCAAAAACTTACCTAAAGAGTCAAAGTTGCTAAGACTTGATCCTTTTCTCGATTCGAAAAATATTCTTCGAGTTGGCGGACGATTACATCTATCGGATCTTACCTTTAACCAAAGGCATCCAGCATTACTAAGTCCAAAGCATCATTTCACGCAATTGCTTGTACGCTATGAGCACTTACGATTATATCATGCTGGTCCACGACTGTTAAACTCATCTCTGAGGGAAAATTACTGGATTGTTTCCGGTCATAATACTATAAAAAAGATCGTACACCAATGCGTAACCTGTTTTAGGGCTAAACCCAAGGGAATACATCAAATCATGGGTATCTTGCCAGAAGACCGTGTCAAACCTCAACCACCCTTTTACATTACCGGCTGTGATTTTGCTGGCCTGATTCTGATAAAACAGCGACAAGGTCGCGGAGCATCACATATTAAGGCTTATATAGCAGTATTTGTTTGTTTTGTAACACGTGCTGTGCATCTGGAAGTCCTAACAAGTCTGTCAACTGCCGCATTTATTTCGATGTTCAGACGTTTTGTATCACGGCGTGGTAAGCCTCAGAAAATATATTCTGATAACGGTAAAACCTTTATAGGCGCTCGGTCTGAATTAACTGAACTAGGTCGGTTTTTAAAGCAAGATCATAAAATTATTTCTACCGAACTTGTCAACGATGGCGTGGAATGGAAATTCATCCCACCATATGCACCTCACCATGGCGGAATTTGGGAGGCTGCTGTAAAATCAGCGAAATTCCATATGAAGCGTTCGATCGGTAACTCTAAATTTACGTATGAGGAAATGGCGACGTTGCTAGCGCAGATTGAAGCGATACTCAACTCCCGTCCTCTAACTCCCTTGTCTTCCGAACCTACCGATACTGATGCCCTAACCCCAGCTCATTTTCTCATCGGAAGACGCTTGACGATGCTACCAGACCCAAATCTACAAGACATACCAGACACAAGGCTATCTAGATTTCAACGCATCCAACAAATAAATCAGACTTTCTGGAAACGTTGGGCTTCCGAATATATGAATGAACTCCAGCAACGAGTCAAGTGGAAGACAACCCAGCAGCAATTACAAATAGGCACGCTTGTCCTGATCAAAGAAGACTCGACACCTCCACTTTCATGGAAACTCGGACGCGTTGAGAAGCTGCATCCAGGTCCTGATGGTATGGTTCGCGTGGTAACGTACGTACGTACGTACTGCCACGTCCACTTTCAAGAGAGCGCTGTCAAAACTGTGCCCTCTTCCAGTCGACGAAGATGCTGATCAGTTAGTGAGTGAAAAGGGGCTTTCCCAGTCTGTGTAAAGTGTTCAGTGTTATTACTCCCTATTGTTAGCCACCTTCATTTTGTATTTTTATTAAAAGGAAACCTTTCAAGGCGGGGAGTATATGTTAAGACTTTCATCCAAAGAACACAAAACTCTATAAATTCTATTCAAGATGTAAACATGACAACGTCGCATGTGCGACAAGTGACATTCGGTGACAACGCTTCAAACGATTCGGACGTTGTTTACATGTATCCGCTAAAATCTCAGTTTAGTCAATAAACCACGATAGCAGTTATAAATGCGTCGTTTTATTACAAACGCAACACATACAAATGCAGAAAAATGCCTATAAGTTGCTTAAATTTACAGTATATAAAAAATAACGTACTCCTAAAAATAATGCCACGTTCCATTAAATTTTGGCGAATCATTTTTTGAGCAGATTAAATGTCCACCAAAATTACTTTGGGTTTAAATTAAAATGAACTATCTATCAACTTAAATATCATGTCTGGCTGAAACTATATTCAGATAAATTGTTTACTTATTCATGCATTTTATATATTTTATGTAGAACAGACAGTATAGTATAGTTTATTTGCTATTATATTTTCTATACAAAGAAAATCGACAGGCTTTTGTCACTGGAAGGTATCATATTGTATCGTACAATATTATTTAGGGAGAAAAAGAGGTACCTCGATAAATATCGACGATATTTTCAAATGAATTGCTTTTCTGAAATGGTTTTATCAATAGGCGAAATTTAGTAATCGTGTACAATTGCGATTTTGAGGTAATAGGCTTTTCGAACATAATATACTCTGTGTATCCAAATATCATTTGCGTCGCTCTGTGTGCACTCTGTCCAGTAATCATTAATACATTTGTAATTTGAAAAGTAGATGTCTGTCCTTACTGAAATTCATATTTTAGTTTTTTGTTGGAGAAAGGCTCCATTTTGATGTTTGAGTGAGACTACAGTTGTAGTAGTAGCTTAGTATTATAGTACATAGTAGTATTTGATACAACTTCCCTAAATTTGGGTGGAACTCATTCTTAGCTAAGCTCTATAAAAGTATATTTTAGCAAATTAATGATGAGGAAATCACTGCATTGATTGGAATGACTACCAACTTTCCTTAGAGAACAAAATAAAAATTAAGAAAATTATAGCATCACAAAAGATGGAAATAAGTAGATGCTAATAATGTAAAATGTATTCACAAAATGGATCTGAAAGCTGCTTGGTTCAATAGGTTGCGCTGCGGAGTTTGAACACAAAGGTTTTCTGATTACACGGGATGATAATAAACGCTTAAGAAATAACTTTTTGTGATGAGTAAATACGTACAAAATTTTATGAAATTATTTTTTGTAATATTAGCTAGAACTTTTTTTAAGAAATTACTGTTTGTGAAAACTGAAAATCAATTACGTGCAACAAAGTCCTACGATACACTCAATTTTACTACTAATTGAACCTATTTCCTTCTTTTATGTCTTGTTTTATTTTATAAAAGAAACGGCAAATAAATTATATCACTTAACATCCTATCTATCTAGTTCATAAAACTTATAATTACAACCGACAACAGCAGATTTTCTTCCCAACCGTAAAAAGGGTGCAGCATCGTGATTCGATAACCGTTGCAGACAATATGTAATGTCCTTGTTTTACTTATTTTTTCTATCCCCTTTTAAAATTGACATGATAATGACGATCGCTCCCTTTATCTCATGCCGCGCTGATTAATCTACGATTACCACACACCAGTTCTTTTATTTTAAATTTTGTGGGGCCCCCCTCTTTTAAACAGGATGCCGCCTCTGGGAAGTATGCTTGATAAAACCCCGAATTTTACCGCAAGCTTCCCCATATTTTTCCACTCGTATAATTGAGGGATGTTTATTTGGCGCATATAAAATCCATTTAAATGTACTCGACATATTTATGCATTGGGTCGGTGCTGTTTGCATTTATCCTTGCTGGAATACGTGGAAGGGCTTTACGGCAGTCTATTTTTTGCCCTTGCGGAATTTTTTTTGCTCTGCTGGTATTATCCGTTTATTGTACCGAGATTCAGCCAAAAAACGACCTGACAGGTACGATGGCCGTCTACCTACCAAGTGCTACCAATAAGCAAATAGCTGGGCAATAAAAAGAGAAGTATGGCTGCCGTAGTACACGCCCTTGTCAAAATCAGTGGCGTGTCTACCAGTTTTATGCTATAAGCTATAAACTAATAGGTATTTGTACAAGTCAGAAACACACGAGTATGTTTACATTTTTTGCGAGCAAGGTAAAAAAGCCACAAAAACTGAACACCTGCAAGCGGCAAAGCAGACAATAGTCAAAATGAGATCAATAGTTTTTTATTTTACGCCTATAAAATACCGAGGAATCTATCGCCACTACTGGTTTGGGAACCACGCCCGGTGACTCACGTTCCAGGACTAAGGCAGGTAGCAGGCAGGCGGTCCCAGACGACCCAAAGGGAAATGATTTATGGCTTTTAAATCTTGGTAGAGTAACACGTCTGTATTTATCGCTGTCGGCAACTGGGTTAGCGCTGGAAGGAAGTATTTACTATCATTGCAAAAGGACACTAGAGTGAAAATAGTAGCTAGTGCCAGGTAATTAAATTAATAACATAATTAGAACCATGTCCATTTGGTTATTAATGTTGGAACAGAACATGACAAGTAAGGTCACTCTAAGCTCCGCCCTTAATGCTGCCCTTCCCCGCTCCCTCTCGTATGGTACTCTTCCTCAGCTAATCTTGGCAAATTTCAGCTACCATTTAGTCTACTAGGTAGTACATGCTTCCATATATACAGGTTGAGTTTTCAGCACTAGATCGGCCGATAATTCGACTACTGTGAAAACTAGAGAAAATCGTTGTACATAAAAGTTGTAGCTAAAGACGGGTTCTCACGATTCAGTTTCGCTGAATCAGTTTGACTGATTCAGTGATACTGAACAGATAATGAACGTGAGAACACCTTTTCAGTAAGACTGAAAGCACAAACCCACTGATAATTTTTACTGAAAAGGTGTTCTCACGTTCATTACATGTTCAGTTTCACTGAATCAGTCAAACTGATTCAGCGAAACTGAATCGTGAGAACCCATCTTAAGGATATACTCCTTGCTAAGAAGACATTTTCATTAATACAGGGTGATCCTTAACTATTTAGATTCTATTAACGATCGCCGCTCTTATAGTATAAGGTATTGTAACACTATACGGGGTATTTCAAAAGTTATGACCATCTTTATAACCAAATCGCTGTCAAATAAAGGTACTGTATATCAAAAATTGATGAGTCAAACATTATTTTTTTACACGGTAAGATAAAAAATATTCGCAAGTTTTAACGCCAGCTCTAAAAAAAAGTCGACGACGCATATCCATATACAGGGTGAGGTATATTGCAAAATCTAGATTTTATTTTTCAATATAACCCCCGGTATTTTGTTACAATAAAAAAATGCTGTTATTATACTTCTTCATATTTATATATAGCATGTGTTATACCTGCATGCATCAGTTTCTGAGATATTTAGATTTTTCTGCAAATTTTAAATATACTTTCTATTTCTGTACTGAAATTTATTTACTCGTTTATTTATTTTGGGAAAGTATAACTAAACAACTAAAATATAATAGTATTTGATGAAGTCAAAACCATTACTTAGCGAGATAATATGAGTCAAGTATGCCGAGGAAATTATTCTGTAGACGTGATGCATAATTTACAAAATCGTAAGTATCTTGAAGATTGTCAAAGATAGAATCACATATGGCTAGTTAAAAGTGAAAGTTAACTTAATTTTACATCCACTGACGTGAAACTTATTATCCCTTCCTTTTCAAAAAGGAGTTTTTCACGTTTTAAACTCTTCAAATTAAAAAATTGCTAGTGTATTGATTTACTGTGCTTTTGAAACAGTGATCTAACTGAAACAAGTACGTTCGTCGCTGTTTTTAAAACCGACAACGGCATCTGTCTGTCGTGGTTATTTTCTGAGGTATTAACATTTTTTGTAAAGTGCTGCAAACGTCAAGTTTTCTATAGATTGTTGAATAACTCCAAAAATAGGCCTCGAAGATATAAACTATGGTTAATAAACTTGACTTAAAAATGCTGAATTCAAAAATGCAATAATATACTATTTAAAATAATTAATTTTTGCCTACTTCCGGTATATCCGCATGTCCGCCATCTTTGAAATTATTTCCTTCAAGTAGGTCATGTGAAAAGAAACAAAAGAAACGTTTTACATATTTTCTTCCAGTTTAAACGGTAAGACCACTAGAGAGCACCGCGCGCTTATTGGACCACCCTGTATATACAAATTTTGGCCTCCTATATCTTGAAAACCAGGCTCTAGAACTTTTCTGCTTGAATTTGTGTCAGAAATATGCCTTTGGAATAACGGCCTATCAATATGAAGGACAAAGTCAACTTTTTTTGTTTTACTTTTTTTCGACATGCTGTGAAGTGGTTTTTTTACCTATAAAAAAAAGTGCGATGCAGAGAAACATTAAGAGACAAAAAAGTTATGTTTGTGTCTGATCAATCTGAGAAACAGCGTTCATTTTTCACGCCAGGGGCTTTAATTTTTTAACGGTCTTAGGGTCTTATTGTAGTGAACAGCATTGCCAAATTACAAAAAAGTGGGTCAGTGCTCGTTAGGAAATTATTGAAAAATAATTTTTTCCAAACTTTAAACTCTGTATTTTGAAAACCAGACTATTTAGGTTACATGTTGACACGAACTTTTCTACTTGAATTTGGGTCAGCCTATCATTAAGTAACACCCTGTATAGATTTTGTAGCTAAAATCACGAGATGTAGTAGTTCGTAAATATTATTTTATCAACATGTTTAAAGACTAACAAAAAAATTAACAAATTAGAAACAAAACCCAAAACTTTTTCATTATGGTGGAAAAAATAATTAAAGAGTGACAATTTCAATCATCCAACCGAAACCAATCACAGACGACGCCGTCGTTTCGCTTTTATTAAAGCTCGTCAGTGTGATTTGGGTCTCAGACGAATAAATGAGATTGCAGGGTAGTGCCTAGTTGGTAAAATTCGTACTAGTGGTAGCAACATATAGATATTGGGAAGCAGTACCTTGCTTTTTAGCAAAAACGGAATGTCGGGAGCGCTAAATAAGTGCTCACAAAAAAAAATCTGTCTCGTGTAGCATCTGCAAGTTGCTATACCGGATGTTTATTGAAAAACTGGTCATATAAATACAGTGCCCGGATCACTCAAAGTCAACGCTCAGATACCGACTGTGGTAGAGGTGAAAAATTCTTTTCCAAAGTACTGCTTCCCAATATCTTTTTAAATATTTTGAACTTTATCTTTGGCTGTTCTATTTACGGAGCTAAATGATTTTCATTGTTTTGGTAAACCATATTTGTACGACTTTGAATTTTACATAATTTCGACGTATACCTGTAGACTCCATTATTTGTTCCGTCAGCAGGCTCAACATCACCTTTGTAATGCGGATTATATAAAATTAGGTCAATCAGATAATTGGGTAAAGTTCAAGGTTTGCGTCCGACCACCACTACTAACGAACCTTTACCTTCGGCTCTGTTTGTGTGCTGTGCGTTTCCCGGAAAGCCGTTGGCATAGATACATTCCCCAAATTAATTCCCCACGTCACTGGCTGGGAAGGCGCTACCCAGTATCCGGCCAGAGACGTCGCTAATTAAAATTGGCGGGGCAACATGGCTTGTTACAGGTAGAGTACATGGTAAGGTACGGTGTAGTCATCCTTTACGGTGTAATCATCCTTTACACGTTCCTATTTGTAAGGTCAAAATCAATATCAAATTGGAAATCTAGAATATGTGTGTTTTTTCTATTCTCCACACTTTGGGTGCGAAAAAATTCTAGAATAGTTAAAAAAATCTATATACTTTTGCCTTCCCTATGACTCAGTGTCTATCTCATTTAAAGTAAAATTACAGAAGTATGAACTGTGGAAACTTTCGCGGCCATCATCCAATGAATTTGTGGTTCTTGGGTTTTTAGGCCGGCGTCGTTCAGCGTTAAGGCTTGACGTTTCGCCACCACGAGTGGATGGCATCTTTAGAAGCTATTTCACTTCTGCGACTTCCAAAATACTGACGGCTGGTGGATGTGCATCTGTACTTATACCTGTTAACGGTGACGTGACCTGGTTAGGTAGCGTTGGTAGCCCCGCCCCCTCGCAATATGGCAGTGTCTTCAGGTCCTTCAGGATGTGTACCCATCTCCAGTTGACTTTCTGTATTTCTTCTTTCTTATTGAGTCTGGCATAGTATGAAGACGTGGCGGCAAGAACCTGAGATGAAACTCAGAACCTTTGAAAGCGAAGTAATCGCTGCCATCCTACTGCGTTTCAGCTTGACCACAGATATCGGTATATTGCTCATGACGCCTGCATGCAAAGTACTGTCATCCGCAAAAGAGGATTGGGTTTGTAGAGTTATGTGCCTTACTTTCAGTATGTATACATATTTTATAATTATTGCTGAATTTTATATTTGACTGATAAAATACTCATAGAACCTTTACTACCCTTACTCGATTTAACGCCCTACCAGATTTAAAGAGCGCTCAATACAATACATTTGGAACTACGAAAGAAAAAAAGTTAGAAGAATTTCTAGAACACCTGAACATCGTGCATAAAAACATCCAGTTCACCATGGAGGTGGAAGAAAACAAAAAACTGGCCTTCCTTGATGTTGTTATAACAAGAAATGGAGCTACATTATGACACAAGGTATATAGAAAACCAACTCACACTGACCGGTACTTACATGAAGAATCAAACCACCACCCATCTCAGGAGTACGAAATTATTAGAACCTTGACAGGGCGGGCTAGAAAAGTGGTTACGGTTATACAGAAAAAGAAATAACAACAACAACGAGAATAAGGCAAAACAACAACCTCAACCGATAGCAAAAGCTTTTCTACCCCTGTGCCTCGAATAACAGACAGAATAGGAAAAATGTTACGGAAGGAAAACGTCAAGACCATCTACAAGCCCACAAGAAAAATACAGAAATATTTGAGAACGGTGAACGATAAAAGAGACCCACTCTCAACACCGGGGGTTCATCGCATACCATGCACATATGGGAATGTATACATAGGAACAACGAAACGATCGATAAACATAAGGATTGCAGAATATACGATTAGCTGTAGACTAGGTTATAGGGACAAATCAGCGGTAGCCGAACATGCGATTAAGGGAGAAGGCCATAGGATTAAGTTTAAAGAAACTTAGGTTTCTGCCGCGACATCCTCATACTATGCCAGACTCCACAGAGAAGCCATCAAAATACAAAAACACCACAATAATTTGAACAGGAAAAAAGAAATACAGAAAGTCAACCGGACGACATGGATACTCATCCTAAAGGACCAGAAGACACTGCTATGTCTCAAAAAGGCGAAGCAACCAACGTTACTGGGTTGGGACTAAGTCACCGTTGACAAATAAAATACAGGTGTAGATCCACTAGCCGTCAGTATTCTGGAAGTCACCGAAATGGAACAGCTTTTGAAGATGTCATCCACTCGTGGTAGTGAAACGAAACGACGCCTAAAAACCCAAGAACCACAAATTCATTACAGAAATATGATTTTTTGATCAATGAAATGTAAAACAACCGAGAAAAGTTTGGCCAAGGCTGGGCCCTTGTGGTCTCCCCTTGTCCGCAGGCAAAACTAGGATGCTTTTATCCTTATTGATATCTCTGAAGACCTTCATTTCCATTGATTACAGATTGCACTTAGGTGGTTTGGCTTTTTTGATGATCCTAGCTGATTCTGTGCACATCTCTTGAGCCCTGTCTTCCGGTAAAGCTCGTATGGCCGATTCGAGGTTTGCTATGATGTCTTCAGTAGGTATTTCCTTCGGTGTTATAGAAAATTTTTGACAAAACGCTAATTTCATCCGAAGATAGTGGATGTTTACTGATGTTCACCACAGTCCTGTTAGTGTCTGTTCCTGGTGTTGTACCACTGTTCTTGGTAAGCCTTTGAAACTTCTTCTTCTGTGTATTTGTTTGTTTTTCGCGCTCATTTTTCTTGACCCTGAATGTGATGGAGTCTATTTTGTCCCAGGTCGGTGTTGTGTAGCCTTGCGCTTAGTTGGTAGTGTATCTTCAGCAACTTTTTATCAATCACCTCCAAAGACGATCTGGTATTATGAATCCTTTCCCTGAGTAGTGTTTTTTCCGTGCGTGCGAAGATTCGTCTGGTTGGGTCAGATTTTATGGTGGGTCTCACGTCTAAGAACTTAGGCATAACCCCTTCATCCCTATATCTTGAAAGGAGAGCTAGAGAAACTAAGGAATGTGCTTTCTACTTTCGCAGGTATTCCAGTTGTCGGTATAGAGAAGTGATCTCCCCCCATCGAGGGGACTAATGTATTGTGTAAGACTTCCGCGGCCATGTTGATGATGACAGATTTAGGCCCGATTTTATCAACATGCGCAATTTAACAAAGACTTTGACCAATCAGAGCAGCCCTTTCAAGAACATGCATCTGTCAAAGTACTCTGAAAATTAGTGATTTCTCTTGAAGTTTACCTCAAAAAGCTCATAAATGACATACTTTATATCCAATCGAGCATTGTAAATCATCTAGCATCTTTTCCAGTCTGATTTTCCACCCTAAATGGGTGAAAAATTGCATTTTCTTGTTTAATCAAAAGTTTAGCAATTGCTAATCTCAACCAATCAGATTCCAGATTCCATTTCCATTTGATCGCTGGTTTCATGCTGTATTAAGTGATATGATGACAAGAAATTCACTCATTGCATTATTTGGATAAAACAATTTACTATCGACAATAGTTATAAATACATGCAATATATCTTTGTTTTATAGTAAAAAGGGGTAAACATAGCACTTTGTTACATTTCAAAAGTTAAACAAACGATTTAACTGTTAGGCAAGCTATTTTCCAAGCGTACATATGCATTACTGGTTGCCTATCCAGAACGCTGCATCTTTAGATCCTCTGTGAATATTTCTATAAGATGGTCTATAACAAACATGCATCCAGTAAATGAAAGATTGATTCTTCATAAAAGTATGTATATTTTTTTCTATAATCCATCTGACTGACGGAGGTGGGATTTGTAATTATTAAATAAGGTAGTTGCTGTGATTGATACTAGGTACTTTTATGATTCTGTCACAAATTATCGCAGTTTGCAATTAGTAATTATAGAATAATTATAATGTAAACATGAAAAATGTGGCATTAATTTGCAAATTAATCGCTTTGTTCTGATATTCTGCTATGATTTTGATCCATGAATTCTAAAATATTTTTGACAAAAGTGTCATCCAGCTTTGACCTTTTGTTTTCAATATTGAGAAAATACTATTGGATGATACTTATTAACATAGCCCTCAATACCCAATAGAAAGCTTTTGCTAAATAACACCCAATAGAAAAGCTCTGTCAAAGTCTTTGTTAAATATGCGTGTTGATAAAATCGGGCCTAAATCATTGTTTTCAAACACACGATGCTAGTCCATTCCAGTGACGCTAAGGCAGCCATTGAATATCTCCTCTTTCCGACGCAGTCTCTGATGCCGGCATGCCGGTATACAGCGTTCCGAATAATGTTATCGATTCATTTGCAGTATCTATTTGGATAATATAAGGCAAATTGCATATACAATCGCGTTTCACAGTCTGAGAACCCTATCTCCGGAGCGCGCTACACTGCGGAGTCGACACTAGCGCTGCGCTGCGCTGTCTAGATGTTATCATTCGGATCAGCCAAGCTTGGCCGGGCCAGCTCAGGCGGCTTTCTGTGGATACGGATCTACGGGCATTAATGTTGATTGTAGTACTAGTTCTCTGCATAAACATGTGAAACAAGGGATGCCTTCAATGATTTTATATTTCTTAATATGGATACGATAAAATCAATTATAGTTATCAGTAGATATATCATAATAGCTGGAATTTCTGTCATTCACTAGCTATGGAACGTTTCGCGTTTGTTAGACAGTAGGGCATGGCATCATCGAGACCAAAAAATAACTGGAAGACCGAACAGGCTAGGATTAAGTGCATTTATTTCATTTGAAAATGAACTGTAAATAAAAAATAAATGCCGGTGATCCTGGGGGATCTGTCCTATCCCCTACACTGTTTCTGCTGTACATCAACGAGCGGCTGGAAATAACATCCAGTCCAATTTACAGCTTCGCAGACGACAGTATTAATACCGTGCATGGAACCAGGCAAGCCACTGTCATCCCAGGAGACGCTACATCGGCGACAGCAACATGTCTCACAGATCAACGTAGATATCAAAATAATTGTCGAGTGGCGATCAGTAAATAAAGTACAGTTTAACACACAGAAAGCTCAGGCAACAACACTGACAAAGAAGTCTCACGTTCGCTTAGCAACTGCCGAAATGGAGGGTCACCCAATAGTCGAGTCACCTTCCGTCAAGTTTTTGGGGATCTATCAACAATAGCTTGCTCTGGCACGACCACGTCATGAGTATTGCTAAAACGGCATCCCAGAAGCTCGGAATTTTTTCCGCTGTAGGACGAGGTATACCCGAGAGCAACAACTACTGCTCTACAAAGCCTACCTAACACAGGCGTTGTCGGGCCACGGTCCCTTTCGGGTGTATAGAAACAAAATAGGACGAGCGACGGACGATCGTTGTCGACATTGTGGCCAAAGCGGCACAGTCGAGCACGTCCTATTTGAGTGCGACAGATGGTCCTATTACAAGCAGGAAACGAGAGCGAACCTGCCTGAGGACCTGACCCCAGAGAACATGGTGCCCGTCATGATATCGAGCGAGAAACGCTGGAAGATAGTACACAAGATGTGATGAACGTCGGGATATGTAACAAGAAGATGCAGGAGGAGAAGAAAAAACATATTTAACTCATCTTGTACTGTGAAGAATATCATTCACGATTATGCCCAGTGCAGATGTTGATCGAGCAGAGGTAAGGAGAGAGGGAATGGGTGTTAGCCGGTCGGGCCGTGGTGACATGTCGGATGGACGCGTTTTCGTGCGTTGGACATGACATCAGAGGACTCAAGCTCTCACACCTCCAGGTGTGTCAGTGTTTTTGTCCTTGCGATCAAGCCGATTTCCTTAACCCTCTATAATAAAAAAAACTGCTTTACAAGGCACAGATCCGACCATCATTAGAGTATTGCCCCCATGTGTGGGGAGGCACTCCGAAGCACTCTCTAAAGCTTCTGGATACTATCCAGAAGAGAGCAAATAGACTCATCTCGGTGGTGTCTGAAACCGAAGAACTTCTGGAAGCTGAATTTTAAGACCACGAAAAGTATGGGTTTGAAAATGGATTAATAGGAGGCCCATTCATGGTGCAAGTTACCCTTGTTCTATGGAATTGGCTGCTGAAGATACGACAGCATATTACTTTGCTCTCAGGTTGAGTGAAGAGTCGTTTAATATACTACTAAACCTAGTTGCACCCGTCATATAGAAATGCGATACATATATGTATAATGTGTGTTAGGAAACTTCGACCTGTAGCACCGTATGTAGGTACAAAGGAGGTCTGTCAGGAAGATTTGAAAACCTTTGGGTAATAAAAATACTTCCGCAAGGATATATGAGATCTTTTGTTACATTGAAGTACTTCTAGCCCTTATCCTCAAATCATGTCAAACTAACAAAAACTCCCGACTGTGAGCTTCTGTGTATTTTCTATCCTAGTGTAATAGAAGCAGCAGCAGAAGGAGCAGCACAGTAACGCAAGTTTTTGCCGCCGACGCTTCTATAGGACGGCGGCAAGGCGGCATTTCACCGCAATATTTCTTGCCCAAAGAACGTGCAGCTTCCAGTCAAAAACACCGCCCCTAAATCATCGCATCGCTGCCATGCTACAGCGATACGAGTTTCTCTTAACACCCCTCCTTGCTCGCTACCAGAGGCAGAGACGTATTTGGTTATGTATAACCAGCGACACTAACGACGAATAATTTCTTGAACGTTGAACGTTTTCTTTTGGCGTTTTTTTTATTATTATAGAGGGTTTAGGAAATCGGCTTGTTCGCTATGACAGAAGCACTCGCACACCCGAAGGTGGAAGAGCGAGTGCCCGCCCGACGTTGAACCACCTTGAGTCCTCTGCTCACATGTCCAACGGACGCAAAGCGCGTCCATCTGACATGCCACCATGGCCCAACTGGCTAAAACCCATTCCCTCTTTCTTACCTCTGCTCTATCTCCATCTACACCGGGCATCATCGTGAATGATATTCTTCGCAGTGCGAGAGGTAATGATTATACCATTGAGGAGTATACTCTTATCTTCATCTAGTCTTGCTCCTTTGCAGAGAGTATTTTTTTATCATCCCATATATGATGTTCCATGCCTCTATATTGGACAACATCAGCGGTGCCATAATCTCTGGGGTTAGCACACTCTTCAATTTTTGACTTGCTTCCTGTCTGTATGGCGCCCATCTGCAGCACAGAAACAGGGCATGCTCGACCGTGTCTTCTGCCTCGCAGTGCAGGCATCTCTTGGCCATCACCCATCCTACCCTTTTGCCATACACTCGAAAAGGCCCAACCAGGAGTTAGGAAATAGGACGTCTGTCGATGACTGAATTCCGCTCATTCTTTGATCGACGGTATGCTGTTTCCTCCAGTGTGAGGCATCAGTGGTCTCGTTAGGCTTTGCCACGTACTTGCTGTCAGTCTTTTAGCTTCAGGGCGGCATATGAGAGTGCCTGCTTGGCCATGGCAGATCGGCTAACAAGTATAATGGTGGTATCGCCGTTATAACTTGCAAGGCCCTTGTAGATACCGTGCTATAAGCACTGTTGGCCACCCTTAGCAGATACTTTCTCTGCAATCTAAGACAGCTTTTCCTTTTCGTGGCTTTTTTGGCGAAGTGGTAGACATAAATGAAGAATGAGATGATTACATTTGCAATAGTTTTATAGATATATGATATAAGAACAAATAATAATGCGTTTCATGACCCCGTAGATGAAAACATTCCTATACTCATCTAGGGTTCAATAAAATGAGATAATAATGTGCTTTCTAGTGACATCCTTTTCTACCAGCTTGAATCTCGCTGCTAAAAAATTTGTTGATAATTGTCTAAAGTATACAAAATCCTCCCTATTGTACCCAAAATATGTTCGATGGGTGTTAAATCCACTGAACTTGTGGCGGCCACTGCAGCATACTCGTAATAACCCCTCCTTCTTGTCTTCTCTTTTTAGTAATTACTCTGCCTGATTGTTTTAATCGGTCTATGGACCTGCTATTTTTAGAGGATTTTTAATTCCTCAAAGTAGTATCTACAACTGAAGATTGTATGCAGTTGCAAGATGATATAAAAATATTAGTGAATGGTTTAAAAAACACAAAATGTACCTCAATTTAAGAAAATGTTCCGTCAATTAGCAGAAACTCTTCTTATATTAAACTTGATTATAATGTTGGGGGTAAGTTGTTGAATCGAGGAACTCGAGGAAATGAAGTAAATGACCTATGAGTATTTGATCAGTCAAATCTAAAGTTCAACAATCATTATACATGTATTTTTTAGATAAGGAATAGAGCACTACAAACCCAATCCACAGTTTTGCGGATGACAGTACGCTACATGCAGGCAACATGAGCAATAGACCGTTCTCTGTGGTCGAGCTTGAACGCTTCGCTTTCAAAGGATCTCGAGACTATTACCGCTTGGGGACTCAAGAATATGGTAAAATTTACTGTATCCAAGACCCAGTACTGTACGCTATCAAATAGGAGGTGCCCAAGGCAGCACCCGCGTCTAATGAACAATCAGGATGTGCCAAAACGTCACTTATTTAAGCTCTTAGGAGTCAGCATTAGAAGATCTGGCACAAACAGGCTGCGTTGCGTCAATTGCAACAGCTGTTGGGAAAAAGCTTGGGTACCTATTCAGAGCGAGAAAGTACTTCTCACCATCTAACCTCCCCACGCTATACAAAGCCCAAATATCTCATATCTCTGTGGAGCTGCTGTCCCTGAGGAGGGCAATTCGAATAATTGGTGACCTGGCCTCAGCGCGTCACTTTCAGACACTTTTTCTCCCCGGCGTGCAGTTGGTGACCTCTCACTTTTCTACTGATATACAAACGGTGTCTGTCTGCTACTCTAAGCCATCCTCTATAGTTCCGCCCCTTACCAATTCTATCAGATGCTCTCGCGCGACCGCTGCGTCTCATCCAATCGTTCTTCATACCTCAAGAACAGAGTGGGACGACCGCACATTCATTCTCAGGGTGTCCAAGGTTTTGACTGCTAAGAGATGTGTTTATTAGGCCTGAGGGTGTTGGCCTATTCAAATTCCGCGTTACCAAACTTACTCTAACATAACCTTTCCATAGCAGCCGCGATACTTTGGTATTTAAGCTCTGCGGATGCATGGGAATTCTAAAGGTTACATAAAACTAGCCAAAGGCAACGTCCTCATTAAATATTTGCAGACGATACTGGGCGAATACATTCATTTTTGATTCAGTGATCTCATACTCAAAATATATTTATGAGCACTGAATACGCTCCTGTCCAAAAATGTAATCTCGTCTCTAGCACTGAGTTACAAAGTTCAGGAGATTTCTATCCCTGTCTACCCGTCTACCCTTTTGTTTCACATTTGGCACACACTCTTATGTATTTTGTATATACGTAATAGATATCACGTTTATCGTATACGTCTTTGAGCTGTAATCTGTGGCTTTTGTCATGCAATATCCAATTCGAATCGGAAGTCGGATTTTGCGAACGAAAATAAAAGGCGACCGCTAGTTCCGTGTCTAGAAAAATTGAAGACTCGAACGATATCAATCATCTCTACAAATGGAATGTATATTTCAATATTTAAATGAAAGACATGATTGTTTCGATATATGTACATAGCTGGGTAGGATACAACTTAATCGGTAAAAAATGGGAAAATCGTTTCTTGACATGACTCGACTTGGGTTGGATATAAATTCGCCCACTTGAATGCTGAAGGATATTGATGATGATTTGCTGACGTTACGATTTTATGTTTTTATCATAAACCAGAAACAGGCCTGCCAGTTCTGCCTTTAAGAACCATTTATTATAAGCACTATATCGATGCCGCATGAGACAATCCACGGTCTATGGTTTTCACTGGTACTACGAGTATATAAAGTTTTTATTGAGATACTTCAGGCGGTAGGGGTTTTTTGACAGTGTTGTGTTCCTAAATGTCGACTTTTTTAAGCCCAAATGTGCTATTTAGGCAGCAGAGATATGAGAGATGTTATTGTCTTAGGAGAGAAAGGGTTACAGAACTTTTTGATAGCGTCCTTCGACTTAATACGCGATAGAATTATGATTTTTATTAAAAATCACAAACCACCCCCTAATTTTGGGGCAGTATAGAATGGAAACTATTGGTCGCACACGAGAAATGTGAGGACCAAAATGGACTAGTATCATGAATTTTATTTCCGGTTGCAAGTACGTCATAAAAAGCATCTCATTTTTTTCTCCGATTTTTTTGGGCACAGGAAAGCCGTGAAAATAAGGAAAATATTTGAATTCTCCTAGGGCGGTGACGTCACTGCCCTATAGGCGAACATCCAATCAAAAGAGAGATATGTGTGCTATGTTGCCGCATTCTGATGGCGCGCGAAATGCCGGAGCTGTACGCGGGC
The DNA here is from genome assembly GCA_951848785.1 of Callosobruchus maculatus. Taxonomy (NCBI): domain Eukaryota; kingdom Metazoa; phylum Arthropoda; class Insecta; order Coleoptera; family Chrysomelidae; genus Callosobruchus; species Callosobruchus maculatus. Next base: position 9,267,664 of record CATOUR010000100.1, read on the forward strand.
TGGCTCATCTATCTTGTCTTCTGTTCCCGTCTGATATGTTTTTTGGTTTTAATGTCCCGTGATCCGAAATTCCAGGGCTGTTCCAAATTACGGTTCTATCACCGTCCTAGAACTGTTTTCATCATGCCCCGCCCATTTTGTGATTCTAGAATCGATTATTGGTTGGTACTCTGGTGGACCAACCAATCACCGTTTTTAGAACTGTAAAATGGGTAGGGCTTGATGAAAACAGTTCTATGACGGTGATAGAACCATAATTTGGAACAGCCCTTCCAAAAGCTAAGTTAAGGTTCAATCCGTCAATCCTGTCAATCAATCGTCGTTCGGTCATTGTCACTTCCAAATTCCATTGGGCTTTGGCTGTAATTTTCAACAATCTTAAAGTTATTATTATTTGTTTGCGTTTATTTGTATAGGATATCCTTTTATTCCATTTTACTAGGTTTCAAGTTATTTTATCAGAACATGACCAACAAGTATGAGTAAAATCGATAGTGAATTCACAAAAGCCGATTCAGATAACCTGCCTAAAGTTGATATGGCTATGGTGAACGACTTTTATGTGGATAATATGCAGTTCTTCAATACGGAGATGAGAAATGTGAAAGCTAAGAAGTGAGTTTCAAAATATTTATAACACTTGGGATAGCAAATAACATGCTTATGTGAAATGTAAATGTTTTGCTAGTCGGAGCTGCTCTTGGCAACAATGCACTGCTAATAATTCGCGCGGTTGGCATTGATTGGCTGAATTTGAATTCCGTTCTTTAAACTTTAGAATGGAATTACTAAAAAACAAAATGATGTAGAAAGTAACGAAATGCAGCAGAACGTTTATTTTTGTATGCACTAAGCGGTCATAATAATTAAATCATTGTTCTTAACCTCGTGATACTAGTCCATTGTGAGGAATTTCGATGTCTCCATATTGTTTGAACTTTTTTTCGATTGCACTCACCACAACGGTACTATTTGTCGACAAGTGTCACGAAACAGTTTTCTACCTGCCTCCCCCCCCCCCACACACACACTCGAGCGGCAACCCCCAGAGGTCGCAAAGTTTCCACTAAAAGTATGCACAAATAGATATTTTTTCAACAGCACATATCGGTAGTAGGTAGCTAAATGTCTTTTTTTAACCAAATGTATGAGGTTAGGCAGCTGTGCAGATAATGAAGAAATGAGAAGATATCATTCTTTTATGGAAACAAAAATGTTACATGACTTTTTGATAAATTTCTTCGGCTTAATCCGTAATGAAATTCTGATTTTTGTGAAAATTACAAACCAACCCCTGACTTTGACGGAAACTATTGGTCGCACAAGACAAATGTGAACACCAAAATTATAGTATCACCTGGTGGCTCCTAAGATTCCTAATACCCGTTTTACATCAACAATTAATCCATGTTTTAATTCGTGGACTCCAGTTCGTGGTCAAAATTGACAAGCGTAAAACAGGAATTTGACGTCAAACAAGTCAATGGATTTCTTTTTGGATTTCTTCACTGATTTAGCACCTATTCTACTCTGTGGTCAAGTTTGACGTAAAATTCGGTAGTACCAACCTTAAAAATCATACGATGCATGTCATGCATGTTGCATACCCGTCTCTGTATATTATTAAACATTTTCTAAATAAAAACTCAGAGTTTTACTATCAAAAGGCCACAAACAGATACGAATTAAATAGATCTTGCGAAAACCGCTAATCGTATCACAGCAACAGTGTTAGCAGCACTGCATGCTTTCACAAAATCCATGGTTTTATTCACAGATGTAAAACAGAATCAGTTTGACTTGAAGACGACCATGGATTGACCAATGAATAAATTCGCGGAGAAAATGTCCATGTAAAACGGGTATAAGGTATAGGTGGAGTCATATGTATACGGTAGTATAGACCGGAACGTAATTATGTGCCTAGGTAAACTGACAGAATATGCATGGATACAGGATACGGCAAAAAGGCTATCTATGTAAACGCAGGCAGCCGGGCGGCTCTGATGGCTTTGGCAAGTAACCACTATACTTCAGAAATAGTGTGTGGCAGTGTGACTGTCATAATACCCTATAGACACCGGCGAAGACCAACAAGGTAACATTATTTTGGGTGGCTAGTGCCTAGTCACATAAGAGTGGGTGGTAATGAGAGGGTCGATTGATATGCCAAGGAAGGCGCAAAACTCCCTCTTATCCCGCCAGATCCAGCATGTAGTATATCATACAACAAAATACAGACAGCTTGGGGGCTTAAGAATATGGTTAAATTTAATGCCTCCAAGACCCAGTATTGTACGCTATCAAACAAGAAGTGCCCAAGCCAACATCAGGTTCTAATGAACAACTAGGCTCTGCCAAGGAGTCACTCATTTAAGCTGTTAGGAGTCAACATTACAGAAAATCTGATCTGGCACGAACACGTCGCGTCAGTTGCAACAGCTGCTGGTAAAAAGCTTGGGTACCTATTTAGAGCCAGCAAGTATTTCTCACCATGTAATGTCCTCACGCTATATAAAGCCCAGATGAGACCTTGCCTGGAGTATTGCTCTCATGTCTGGGGAGCTGCTGTCCCTACTACCCTGTCTATGTTAGATGCCGTCCAGAGAAGGGCAATTCGACTAATTGGCAACCCGGCCTTAACGCGCCACCTCCAGCCACTTTCTCACCGGCGTGTTGTTGGCGACCTCTCACTCTTCTACCGATATTCTAACGGAATCTGCTCCTTTGAGCTATCCGCTATCGTTCCGCCGCTCATTGCTCCTATCAGACGTACCCGTGCGACCGCTGCATCTCATCCTAAGACGGTCGTTCTTCATACATCAAGAACTATGCGATACAACCGCACATCTATTCCCAGGGTGTCCAAGGCTTGGAATGGACTGCCAGAAGATGTATTTATTGAGCCTGCGGGTATTGGCCCATTCAAATCTCGCGTTAAAAAACTTCCCCTAACATAACCCTTTCACAGCAGCCGCGGTACTCTGGTATTTAGGCTCTGCCTGCGCGGTCTGCTCAGTTATAAAAAAAAGCTGTCACAAGATTGGTGTCAAATGAGCACCAGAAGCGCTGGGACAGAGTGATGGGGAATGTTCAGTCCCAGAGAATGCTCAGGGAACCCTCGTGTTCTAATACCGCAGACGCTCTCAGATTGAGGATTGGCCATTGGATGTTCAGTCCATACCTGCACAAGTTGGGGATTAAAGCGCCAAACCCATTAAGCAGAAAGTGCGGTGAGGCAGAGGAAACAGCTAAACATGTTATCTTCGACTGTCCCGCCTTGAATTAGAGCAGGAACTATCTGGATGTAGGCCAAAAAAGAAGACAGGAGAGCATAGCCCAATGAATCTTAAAGTTCGCAAAGAACTTAGGATGGGACTCTGTGTGATCTCTCTGATTGGGGGTGCACAATAAGCCTTAAGGCTCAGTGGAAACTTAGGGCAACTGAACCCTCAGCACCAAAAAAAAAAAAAAATGTAATAGTAGCAATAAAATAGGTACCTCATTTCTAAAAAAATTAATATTTAAAGTGATCTTTAAATACTGTAATATCTTTAATTCTCGCAGAGCCGAAAGATTTAACTGGGAATCCTTAATCGTGCTATATGATAAAAACATGACCCCCGCTATTTCATTTATTCATAAGGTTGTTGATAAAAGCCTGGCGTGGGTTAGATGAGGTTGCCTTGCGACGAAGCTTTTTTTGCGTTGCTGTTATTCCACTCCACACATATTCAACAGGTGTTTCTGTGAATTAAAATCAAAAGAGTTTTTGCAGATCTGAGTATGCCCTCTTTTCACTACATGAAAACTCTCCACTCACAGTGCTACTGGTGACAGCTTAAATAGATAGATTGATAAATATGCTTTATTGTCTAAGAAATTACAAATTTCTTATTGACAAAGCTGTGACAACAAAATGTGGAATATTCACTGAAAAAAAAAGAATTAGGAAGTTTATTATACATCTTCAATCCATTGTAAATAATTGAATCTTTAACCAGTGCTGATTTGGGGGTGATTAATTTAAAATCATTCTTTTGTCTTATATTATATTCTATATTTATGGCCTCAAATTTTGTTGAATATTAATGTAGTCGTCTCCAAAATAAATAGTGCAATTACGGTCATAATTTTGTATTCCAAAAAATAGTGGCTTGCATGAAGTTCTAGGTCTACTCTTGGCGATGCATCTAACTGCTCGCTTCTGTAAGACTAACAATTTATTTAAGTAGGTATGAGAACAGACACCCCAAAATGGGATGCCGTAACTCAACCTACTTTGGAAGAATGCAAAATAACAATTTTTGGTGGTGTTTCTTCCAAGAGTTTCTCTAACTGTTCTTAGTATGTAAGTTACGTTAGCTAACTCATTAATTAAATTATCCATATGAGATATAAAATTCAATTTTTGATCAATAGTTAGACCTAAGAACTTCATGCTGTATGTTTGATGTAATTGTTCGTTGTCTAAGTAAATCACGTCAAGTAAGCAGAAGTGGTAAATATACTTAGTAATGAAGATATTTTGTTGTTAGAAAAGTATAAGACATTAAGTGGGAGTTTATTGCTATTCTCAGATATTTAGATGTTTTTAAAATACAAAAAAGTGTATATGTGTATATTAATACTAAACAACATCTGCACCAGCAACTCTTATGCTAAACATTTATAATAAATTACCTCCCAATATAGCATCTAAAGCGACTGTAGAGGCATTTAGGAGAGATCTCAAACTTTTTATCTATGACAGGTATTTCTATACCTTGAACGATTTATTTTAATTCTAGCAAAAATGAAGTGTTTGTGTATTTTTTGTGTTATGTCCATTATACATTTGACGTATCCTATCGCCTTTTAGCGCAACACTATCTCGAGAAAATCGCAGGATCACGAAAACCTTCATAGGAGAAAGAACTTGTTATTGACAGGGCAATAGAATTTATTTTTACAGTAATTTACCTCGCCTATCACTTACTATAGCACCCAACTTTTACCTTTTAGAAACTATTAAAAACTAAGTTCTTTCTGGAATGGCCAGAAACGAAGTAGTAGCATTTCTCATATTTTTCGTGTTATTTATAATTTATGGGGATCTACGTTTAACAGCATTAAATCCTTTTCGTCCTTACGACGATAGTAGCTCACCTTAAAAATTCATGTATTTCAATCCTTTAAAAATTATAGCATGGCCAAGAGATACCCGTTTCTTGCGTATAACTTCGGTGCCACTACACATATTTTGAAAATCTTCTTCGCCCTTCGTGCTATATTGGTAACCTACTGTGAACAAGATTACCTCAGGACCTTCCAAGTTACAGAGGTGCCATTGTTGGACAGATAGACCGGACCGATACGACGAAACAAAATGTATAAAGAACTTAAGGGTCTAGGGTATAGCGCGCGAACTTGAGAATCCAAGAAAATAATAGCGTTTTCGACTTACTGCACTGATTTTAACCACGATTGCACTACAGTGCACATTGAAAACTCGTCTGGTGCCCAGAAGTGCAATAAATCTGAACAGGTAAGTCGAACATAAACCAAATTTCAGTGCAATTCAAGTAACTGTTCTGTCAGCCAACTGATGACAGTTTGATGGCATTTTGCATCCCGAGAGCTCAATTTCATTCTGTGGTGGTTTTGGGATTTAGTATATAGTTTGAATCCGCCTTATTCAAACATTTGTTCTATTTATCGACATAAAAACTAACAGCATTTTGTGCAATATGGCTTTTGAACTAAAAATGAATATCTATCTATATCGGTAAATACTTTTGTATATCTTTTTGTATCTCTTCTTCCGTCAGTTTAAAAACAACATATTCAATAAATAATATTCGTATTTTTGGGACACCTGCAGCCATTGTCAGCAATTTAACTAGATATGCTTTAATTTCCTCACCATCCGAAGATAACAATATTCGCAGTTCTTCCAACTACACTTTCCGCACCTTTCATGCTACTACGTATACTACCCCACTACCCAGTTCTTAATTCAAAAAGTTATTTTCTCTGACAAATAAAATAGGTTACAATTAACATTTTATTGACGTCAAAAATGCACTGAAATCGCCACGAGCTCAAAAAGTCCGTGGCGATAATTTGCACTCAAGTGCAATTAAGCGGATAAGTCGAAAACAAAAAACCATACCAGTTTTGCACTCAAATCTAAGACGAACATAATTTTGACACTCAGTTCCTATGAGTGCAGTGATAGGGCAGTAAGTCGAAAACGCTATAAGTATTCCCGTGTTAGCGAGGAGGCGTCGCCAGTATGTGTGTCAAAAATGATGGGAGGTAAGTCCAAAGGTCCAAAGGTCGCCATACAAACGCATTTCGCATGTAAAAGTTCCTGACGTTACCTTTAAACGTACAGTAATGATTCAAAAAGCATATTGAAGAATAAAGCTTGCGCGGGGGCAACACAGTGGCCTTGTTTTGATATCGTGTTTGATTGTTCAATTACAAACATTTGAAGAATGTATGATTTTGCATTGCACACTAAAAAACTTTTTTGAAAAAATTGCTGTTTCACTAAGGTCTTAAATATCACCTTCTAACATTTTATGTATGTATGTAGTTTGAAAAACAAGTGAGTTCGGTTCTACATACGAATCCGTGTTTTACATGGTAAACACTACGTATAAATGTGTGTACCCAGGCCCCTTTACATCTTGTATTTGACATTTTTAGCAATTTAGCGATTACTGATTTTTTACTTCCTCCATCTATTGAAACATCTCTATTTTTATTCAGGACTGAGGCTGTAAATAAGAAAGGACAATCTCGGAAATAACAATAGGCACAATACCACCACTGGGTTCAGTCCGATAATATAAGCAATAAGTAATAACTTTTTTGCGTGCAGTCGGGCCGGAAAAGATTTGTACAAAACCTGCCGCTAGCCTGGCGGGTGGAGTTTCGCAGAATTCGAAATGAGTTCTGGCTGCACGGACCTGCCCCCTTCTATAAATAAATCCGGTTCGACTTCCGATATCGTTACGTCAACTCACAAAAGACGGCCAAAGGAGTGCGCTAGACCGAAGCTGATCCGGTAGTTTCTTATATAGAGGGAAACGCTGGGCTATGAAAAAAGTACTCAGGTGAGATTCTTTTATTCTTACACATCAGTTGTTTCACTGAACGAAAACTTACCCTGAATACAATGAAAAAGTTCATTAAATGAATGAACAGATTCATTATTTATGAGCCAAAGAATGAGTTCATTAATATAATGAAAAGTAATTCATTATCTCTATAGCCACTAAATTCATTAGATAGATGAACGCTATTCATTAACATAATGGACAATAACATTAGTTTGAGGCATGCAATTTCATTATTGTGATGAACACAGTCATTGTTTTAATAAAGAGATATATTTAATTCAGTGTATAAAATCTTGTAGTTAGTCACATCGTTCATTAACCTGATGCAAGAAATCTTAATTTTAATGTACCGAATTCATCAGACGAATGCAATTTTTCATTAAGTTAATGTAACAAACCCTTATATTAATGTAATATTTCCATATGATTGATAAAATTCATTGATATTTAATTATATTCATTAATAAGCTGTTAAACTAATATTCAGCGCCATTTCTACAATGAAATTGAAATTTTAAAATGTTTAATCAAGCTTAATAACAAACAAATAGACCGTTAGATATATAGATAGATACATTTTATTTCACTACTCTAAGTAAAAATTTACATTTGCTGTCAAAATAAAACAGTATAAACATACACTTAAAAATAGGAAATAATACATATTTAGAAGTAGAAAGCTACTTTACTAAATTTAAATTATGTGTCTTTCGAAAGTCCATCTCACAGATTGTACAAAATGCAATTTCATCTAGAAATGCTTTGATGGAAACGTTGAATTTCATAGGTTTAAAATTTTTTAAAGGAGCTTGTACATATTATTCTATTTTAATTGTATGAGTTCTTAGAATAGAAGGTTTCTCTAGCCGCTCTAGCTGCTCCCATTTTTTCAGCAATCTTTCCTTGCCGCTGCAGGTTCTGTGAAATCCATCTGTAAAAGAGTTATATTTGTTACAAATTGTGACAAAAATATATTCATCTAATGTTTGTCTACCCAAGAAAGTAGTAAAGTTTTCAAACTTGAACTTGTAAGTCGAAAGTAAAATTGTATAAATAGAAAAGTATTTTTCAGTAAAGAATAATAGGATATAGGATTCTTAACTTACCACTGGATAACCTGAAAAATGTCTATAAAAAAATCACTTCTTTATTATATTAGCTGTATCGTTAGAATTGATGAGCACACCAAATTGTATCTGCTCGCACTGTATATGATATATGATAAGTGCCAAAATAATCGATAGCATCAGTGTGGCGATCATGTGGAATTATTTCGTTCCTGGTATTTATGACCACATTCATAAATATAAAGAACAATATCCATTGAACTAATGAAATTTTTCTTTATTACAATACAATGCATGCAATGCATTATGGATGCCGATCCGGTTCATTGGTATAATGAACAGTTCTTAAATATAATGAACATTTATTCTTCACAATTTTAACATTATACCAATGAATGAGTTCTTTTCGTGAATGGAAATATGACATTAATTTAATAAGATATTCATTGTATTCATGAACGTAGATTCATATTGTTAATGAATAAGAGTATTAATCGATGATTGACAAGCATTGAAATAATAAACAGTTCATTGCCCCAATGAAACAATAGTTAAGAAGTGCCGTTCTTCAGTACAATGAACAATATTTTTTCTGTGTTGGTATAACAAAATCCTGTCTGTCACCAAGATTGCTAGCAACGTCTCTTATTTGGGGACTGATCTTCTGTGATCATAGCCTCACTTATCCGTATTAGTTTTTAGCGCAAGGATTTACAACTATCTCCATAGTTTTCCACTGCCTTGCAAGTACACTTATTAGCACTGGTTTATTTTTTGTAGCTAAGCAGCCGTGAACACACAATATAAACACTGGATTACCGTGGCTGCTATGAGAGGTTAGGTTATGGGAAGTTTATTGATGCCAAAGGTTAGACCTTTCTAGGCTCAGTATCTGGCATACTGTTATAAGCCCTGGATGCTCAGGGAACAAAGTTGCACTCATACCGCTCGGTTAACAGAATCCGTGGCAAGAATGGTCGAATACTACAAGTTAAACCAGCTACACCCATATCCAGATAAAACTCAAACCTGCATATTTCATTTTTGTAACCGGCCAGCTAACAGGAAACTCCTAATAGAATTGAATTAGATCAGGCTACAGCACTTCCCAAATCCAGTTTATCTGGGTGTTACCTTACACAGAACTATGTCCTGTAAAAACACGTAGAAAAGACTAGAGCAAAACTGAATACCAGGAACAGTGTTATCCGCAAGCTGGCCACCTTCCAATGGGGGGCCCACCCTGGTGTTTGGCGGACATCCATTGCCGTGTGCTTTGCCCCAACCGAATATCCATGCCCTGTATCATCCAGATCGACTTATGCTAACAAACTGGATCCTGCCCTGAACGACACCTGTAGGATAATCATGGGCTAAAACCTATCAACCTGAACCACCTATACATGTTAGCGGGAATAGTCTCCCTAAAAATCAAGCGAGAAGTCTCACGTTAGAACGAAGTAGAAGGTCGTTAGATCCCCTATCCTCTATATGTACACACGCCTCTTGCATCCAAAATTAAATCCAGGAAGTATTATATTATGTCAACAAACCCACTCCAAATCAGTAACTAAAGAGGTACTGTGGAAGCGACGGCTAACAGAGAACCACATACCAACTTGGAACCCAAGTGAGAGCCTCCCTGCCGGGTCACAACTGGAATGGAGAACCTGGAAAAGTCTAAACAGAATTAGCTGCCAAATGGGTAGGTCTGGGAATAACCTAGTGAGATGGGGATACGCTGAGGACGATTTATGTGCCTGCGGGGAGAATCAGGCAATGGAAAATTTCCGATCTTTCCCTTTGCACAATCCAGGACCTATGTGAAGCGAACGACACGGCAGTCCAGTGTGCCAGACACTGGAAAGAGATTTGAGCAAATATAGATAATCATTTCTGACTTGTGGCGTCTGTGATCGTCACATATATGTTTTTTGTAAATACTATTTGATTGATTTATTTGCTTGTTATGCTATAGTCCGGTTATGTCTTTGACTTTTTTGTGGAGATGGAGACTATCTGCAAGGCGACTGACACTTTCATCACTTTATAGATACTTTATGCTTCGTTACCTGCACATTGTCGACAAGAATGCTTACATTCTTCGGGCATATTCACAGAAGCGATAATACGGAGAAACTTGTAGTTCAGGGCCATGCCCCGAGTGGGCGGCGCCGTGGCCGTTCCCCTATGCGCTGGTCGGATACGACGAAACAGTTGCTGGATATGAGTATCGAGAGCGCCACTGAACTGACAGTAAATCGCGTACGATGGCGATCTACAGATTTCAAAACTATTGATAATATTCTTGTCGGCAATATTCTAGTTCCGAGTTCATGCATTTTACGAGTTCTCAACATGTCTGGTAAGACATTGTGACTATAATGATGACTTGTCTATTATCCTACCAAAAATTTTTTGAGCTGTGTAATGAATTTTATCAGAAAACAATATATTTTCTTTGTTCAATTTAATTTGTAAAATTTTTCACTGGACACCCTATAATTCCTCAGTTTTACAGCTGCACGTTGAAGAAGGAATCCCTTGGGCGCGGCATTTCCGACGTCAGAATAGTAAAGATTCCAATTACGGTGATTAATCGAATTCGGGTAAATTAGAGAAAAGGAAGATGACATCCTGCTGTGCTGACTGAATTGAGTGGATTAAAAAGAGTGTCACCGGATTATTTGTCACGTTTTCAAATGGTAACGAGGGATATTTTAATTGAGTACTCTATAATGCAGTTACAGTTGTTGAAGGGAAACTGTAGTTGGAGATAGTTCTTGTTAAGGTGGTCGGGTTTTGCCAGAACTTTATAATTGACGTCTGTCAACTGAACATTTAGTTAATATACCTCCCAAGAAGATTTATGTATAAATAAATTGCTGAATAAGTTATTTCTATAATGTCCAAAATTGATGCTGTTGTTCCTTAGTTTGACTCGCTTTTTAGTACTTGTACTTTTACTTCTCACACCGATAGGTGTTTGGGTAGCGATATGCTGTGGGACCGTAGTAGGTAATGCTGCTATAATTTTGGAAATCGGTGCATGGTCGGTGGAGTAATAAACAAAAAAAATCAAATAGTCTTCAAACTTCTTTTTTAGGCGTTTTAGAGGTTCCCGATAGTTTTATACTTTGTTTTGGGTGGGGGTGAAATTGGGGTAGTTCTAAAACTGAAAAATGTGTTGTATGCATAATAGACCAAACCCTTGATCTGTGAAATAAAGACCTAGCGGCATCATAACACTCGTTTAGGTCCTTCCGAACATTGCTTTACAGAAACCAAGGGATATGATTTTTCTGATGTATACATACGGGGATTGCTTCAGATCGTTCTGTATTGTGTAACCTGGAAATAATCCAATAGATTTTAATGACATTTCGACACGGTATTATTACCTTGGCGAGGATGGAAAACACGTATGGTTTTTAGAAATCGTGTCAGTGCCGGCGCAGAAATAATAAAAAAACTAAAAATATGAAAATAGCTCAAACTTCGTTTGTAGGCGTTTTATGGGTTCCGGATTATTTTCCACTTTTTTTGGGTGAGTGTGAAATTGTGGGGTTGGAGGTGAGAGTTTTCAAACTGAAAAAATTTTTGTATGCATAATATGATGCCCATTGTCCTGTGAAGAAAATACTTAGCGGCATCACACTTTTTTGAGGGGGGCTGGCGATGATTTGGTTGCAAGGGGATCCCCGTAAGGTGTGGACGTGTGGGAAGTGTTGAGTCAATCAACTTGACTTCATTTTTCAATGGCTCATACACATTTGAAGGATTAGATGTCTAGATTTATTGAAAATCAATTGTGCTGTAATATAATGTAGAGATCGGGTAATTGGATTTACTATCATGCATAGTAGCTAAACCTTCTTTCGCGGCTCACTTTTAAATGCCCAACTTTACCCTCTGCGAAAAGTAGTAGTAGTAGACTAAAAAATGGACGATGGAGCCATCCCCTATTCCAAACATTTCAAAATAACGGGGTTAAATAGTAATTCATTGATATCCAACTGCTTTTTTCACGGTTGCTATTTGATATTTTGGAACACTTGCATCGTGGATAAAATAATGGAGTTGAGTTGAGTCATTAATTGCGAAAAAATAAGGGACTCATACCTATAAGTTAAACTACTTTTTGGAATCCTGTGAGAATACATTAAAAATGTAAATGATTCACCCGTTGCCAAAAACCTTAAAGTTGCAGCCGACTGATCAGCTGGGGATAATAGATTTTCAGCAGTTTGTATCTTTTTCCAATGTGTCTGAGGCAACTTTTTGCAACAAAAGTACAAAATCATCAAGTCCCATTCGGACATAGTTTTTGACGCAAGCTCCATCCTCCAACGTTAATTCAGCAGTAACATATCATACGCCCCTTTATCGTCTTTGACGCTTATGTTTCAATTTATAAATAACATAACACGCACTTAAATAAGGAAAGACGCACACCATTTCGTCAAAGATGTTTCAATACAATGTGAACACTGCACAACCTCACATGCTCATACTCGGAACAAGGTAAACCCAGCATAATACAGTGCGATTTTCCGTGCTACATACCCAAAACTTACATTTTTTTATTAGTATCTCTGTGCAGATGATTACACATGATTGCTTAGCTTACTTACTTTCAAAATAACTAATTTTACCACAAAAAACTGATAAGCATCCCATAGTCCGATAAAAAAAAGTTAATATTGGATTCCTTAAATTTTGAAATTGATTTGAATTGATACATCCAGGATCCTATTGCACATTCATTAAGGACATGTGTACTGTTGCCAATTTTACAGTTATGAACAGTTTATATATAAATATGTTTTCCAATAGTTAAAAAAGTTAATGTGAGGAAATATGAACCACTTTGTTATAAGGTACGTAACGTCTAAATCTACTGATACTCGTTTTGTTGGTATTGAGGTCAACATCCTTTTTTAAATAATATGGAGATTCAAGAATAAATCAAGAATCTGAAGTTTTTTTGTAGTATCGTATAGTAAGGTGGTTTTTCACCGATGGACAAACACTTAGATGATATTATTAAAATTTTACCCAGCCACCGACAATTTTCGAGATAGAATCGTAGAAACCTACTGCATAGTCTGTAATGCAGTACAGCGACTGAATTTTCGAGATGCCTAATAAGCCAGGGTGAAAAAAGTCTGATGTAGATCTAATTTTTTGACTTCCTTACTTTGACAGATTCTCTATAGTGGATGACTCCAACCCACTATGCATTTTGTAGGCCAAACGTTTTTTCCAGTTCTGTATCAAACAATCTATAGATAGTATTGAACAATTTGAACTGTAGACATAATCTCCATAGATAAAAAAGTTGGCCGTCACATCAAAAGCAAGATATCCAAAAAGTTTCTGTTGACGTTAATCAATAAAAAAGTGGATCACGTATCCCAGACGACTAGTGGTTAAGTGCAGGGCGAGGTGTAGAGGCACGGCATGACCCAAATTACAGCGAAAGCATAGTAACTCAGTCGTTAGAGATGCAGCCCTGTTTTATACGCTTCACTAATCTCCATTAAAAAACATCCCTGGTATAAAATGCGCATTTTGTGGACATAAAAGCCTACAATTTACGTGAAAATCTCTTTAATGGCGTAGTTCCCAACCGCCAAATGGGAATAGAGGTATCCTAGAAGAAATGAAAAATGCAGCTTGCCTGAGAAATTGGATGTTCATCTCTTGTATTTTAGAATACAGAGTAACGACACAACTTCAGCCTCTCTTCGTCTGACCAATAAATAGATAAGTGACAGCCAGACAATGTCCTTGGATTATTTATGATGAATGGGGAAGCACCTTATTAGGAAGGTCTTTAAATTCCAAAATAATCCGTTAAACAATAACAGACTGGGAAAGAATATTATAGTACTCGACTGCAGAACTCCTAATCCTGATGTATATTTTTCCAGACGTACAATGCGTCCATTTTACATACCTTTTATGATGATTATCAAATGCGATAATAATGTTTTTCAATGGCATATTAACCATTTAGTTATCAAGTGAATTAGGTAGCCATTTATAAATTATTTACAGGGATTTATCTGTCAAATGTAACTGCAAATATAAACTTAGAAGGTCAAACACTCGAACAAGTCAAAAAGTATAAATATCTGGGAAGCTGGATAACTCGACCAGACCTTAGAAATAAGATCAAGAATCGAAATAACACGAGCAGGATTTGTAAAGCTAAAGCAAATACTATGTAATAAAGACATCTCTGTGGAATTAAGAATTAGAACCCCTAGAGGTTACGTATTCGCAACATTGTTGTATGGATTGGAGAACTGGACGCTAAAACAAGAACATATAAATAAATTCGAGATATCGTGTTATAGAAGAATTCTAAAAATATCTTGGACGCAGTGAAAAACTAATACAAAAGTTCTTAGACTAATGGTAAAAGTTTCGAAATTGTTAAAAATAGAAAAATTAAAAAACTGCTGTATTTAGGACATATAATGAGGGAGGAACGATATCGTTTGTTACCCTGCATTATAATTATTGTAATGCAGGGTAAAATAAAAGGAAAAGGAGCGTCGGCAGAAGGAGAATATCATGGCTGCGAAATTTAAGCGAGTGGTATCAATGCAGTTCCATAGAACTATTTCGAGCAGCGGCAAATAAAGTAAAAATAGCATTGACGATTTCCAACCTCCGATAGGAGACGGCACTTAAATAAGAAGATATGTCAATTGATCACCGCGAAACTTAGAAGTCCGGAGGTTCAATTCTGAACACCAAATCGGAAAACGACATACCCAGGCCCAAATCCTTCAGTGAATAATAGTTCTTGGTCCCAGACCTTGACACTGAACGCCTCGGACTCTTGTGACCAAACAATATCTTTATTCAGGAAAATGATGTAAGTGAGTGCATGTATCTCAATAAAGGCATGACATGATAAAGTTATTTTTTTTAAACGGAACACTGTATATTGTATATTTGAATCCCTTGGTCAGTGCAACTATAACTCTGTAGTCCTGACGCGTCGAAGATCCTAAAAAAATCCCTCATAAAATTCATGACTTTTTGATAGCTTGAGAGACAAACGCCCCACTACCATCCTTCGATAAGCTCAAAATGTGTCGACAGTGTGGTAATATATTTTTTTATCCATCCTCAAAAAAATTCTGATTAATCCTCTAGATCTAGACCATAATGTACACCAAACAGTAGAGATTTTCGCGGATACGTCCCGAATTGCTTCGGTCTCTTTCTCGAGCCTCTCTCTTGTCAGGATTTCGTACAGCTTTTCCATGGTATCGAACAGGCAGATCGGCCTGTATGAAGAGGAAAGCTCTTGCGGTTTTCCGTTCTTGCTTAGCAATACCACGCTAGCCCTTTTCCACGCCATTGGTACGGTTTGCGTACTCAGAAAATGGTTGAATAGACCTAATAGCAGCTGAGGTGCTGTAGATGCAATCGTCTTGTTGCCTTCCGGAGGGACCCAGAAGCTTTACCATTTGTCATCTTCCCACAGCTTCGTTAATGTCTTTCTCCGTAAAGATTTCCAGATTCTTCTCGGTGTCGTCCGTCTCCCAAGCTTCTGAACTACTTGGGAAAAGGTCTCTCACTATCTCTATCTTTCTGTCGTTACTTAGCAGACACGTCGGTGATCATCCTTTTGGAGACCAACTTGTACCCTTCACCCCAGATGTCCTGGTCTAAGTCTCCGCACAGCTGTTTCCAGTGTTTGGATTTTGAGGTACAGATCAGACCTTTTAATAGCTTCTTCTTGGCTGCATGTTCCTTCTGCAGTGCATTTATGGTTGCTTGTGGCTGGTACTATTTTCTGAAGATATCATCAACTTCAGTTGAATCGGCAACAATTCACGAATCCTGTCATCCAACGTCTTGTGAGGAAACCTTATTGGTTGAGGATCTGCTACCATGCCGTTGCCGTGGAGCTTAAATCATGCTATTGGCCGCCCTGCCACCAACTTTATATTCCTGTCTCTGTCTCTCTGTCCGGAAATATCGAAATACCAGTGGCGTTTTGTATGTCGTGTTTATAATCTTTCTACAGATTGTCCCAAACTATTTGAATATCTGTTTTGCCGAGTTTGTTGTCTTGTCAGCTTGTTAGGTACACTGTTTTCGTCGTTATTATTGCTATTATTTTATTTAAAAACGAACATTTATACAAAAGGAAAGACGCTTCATAGCCCTGAAGTATTCACGTAAAATCCGCACGCCCATGGTTATTTTATGAATGAAATCGGCCACGCTTTTTCATAACTATACCCCTCTTACCGATACCCTGTAGCTTCAGAACCATTAGCCAGATAACAGTACCGTTTGTACTTTATGTTACGTCCAACATAATGCCTATGGTAGACTTTTCACTGAATGGGGGATACATTGACATTCGCAAAAACAGCTTTGTTTTGTTGATTTTTCAAAGACTCTATCTTCTAAATAAATGAATGTTAGACCAGGAATATATTTCCACATGTTTAAGGTGGGATTCATTGATTACGTGTAGGTTAGCTCAATCACGTAGGGGAAATATATATTCACTAAACTATTTTGAAGTGAGACGTATTTCTCAGAAAGTTCGTGCAGGTGCTGAGAAAAATCTAACTTCTCTGCTTCAGATACTTTATTGACGGTAAACTTAACGCCTGTTTCACTACCGCCTTACCGACGATTTATTTCACTTCGGCATCGGAGAACTTTTAAATTTACCGACATAACGCCCAAAGTGCTGGAGATGAACGTACACCGTGTTAATAGGATGGACGAAGACATGGGTGGAATTTTGATTGAATATAGACAAAGGTAGATGTGCGAAATAGCCTCAAATTCTTCTTCACGTGCCATCTCCGCTTCGGAAGTTGGGAGTCATCATCGCAGTTTGGACCTTTGACACCGCAATCCGGAACAATCAATAGATTATTGTTCTCCAATAGGAGCTGCATCAAAACCCTCCCTTAAATTTCTCACCCAGGACATCCTTCCTCTTCCGTTTTCTTCGTATTTTACCTTGCATGACCAATTGTAACGGTCGCCGCATAATATACTACTGCCAAGTGAAGTCTGAACACCTAGAAAAAAAGGGATATTTGCATTGAAAATTTGTACACAGCTTGGCATTACCATCTCTAGTAAACATGTACACTTTTTGTTCATTCAGACGCTATCTACCTACTTGGCACCTCTAAAGAACTAAAGAACTCTAGACGAGTAAAAGCAAAGCATGGCTTTTTGTCGATCCAAAAGCGATGATATTTGTCGCAAATGTGGCGAGAGACCAGTTGGTTGTGTAAAGATGCCCTCTAGGAGACGACAGCTCCAGTTTACGCGGTTAAGCCCCTTTGAACAGGGTCGGGTTGTAGGCCAACGAGAAAGTGGTGCTTCTTTCAGAACAATTGCTGTAACCATGGGGCGTAGCGTGACCTCAGTTGTAGCAGCATGGTACGCATGGATCGCAGAAGGGCGAGTGCAGCGAGCTAGAGGTTCTGAAGCATGTAGAAGAACTACAGACCGGCAAGATCGTCATCATCTACGACTACTGGCCTTTGGAGACAGAAGGCGATCCACTTGAGCTGTTGCTAACGCTTGTTATGCAGCTGTAGAGGGAGGCCCATTCGAATCCGCCCGGTGTACCACAGATTGAGTGAAATGGGCTTAGGATCATATCGTCCACATATAGTGCTTCCACTCACTGCAATTCATCGTCGCCAATGGTTAGATAAGTCCCCAAAGACATCGACAATGGCATGCTGAGTCGCATCAAACGGCCTTCTCCGACGAGCCAAGTTTTGTCTGGAGGCACATGACGGACGCCAAGGCGTAGGACGACGGCGACAGGGTGAACGACGTGATGTCCAGTTTGCTGTTGAGCGCCATGTAGACCGTCCTATTGGTTTGATGGTATGGGGTGCCATTGCATTCAACAGCAAGTTACCTTTACTTGTGATTCGTGGCACAATAACTGCGCAACGTTATGTGAATGAGGTGTTAGAACCAATTGCCGTTCCATATGCCCGAGGCCTCAAAGAGGGTTTCTTCCAGCAAGATAATGCAAGTCCCACGATCACCCGATTTATCGCCAATTGAAAAAGTATGGTATTAGATGGGTCGATAGATACATAGGCGATTTATCCGATCCTCCGACCACGCTGGACGAAATGGAACATGCTGTGAGGGCAGCTTGGGAGGCAGTACCTCTAGACTTTATCAACAACCAGATTATGAGCATGCCGCGTAGGCTAGATGAGTGCATTTGTCAACATGGAGGGCCCACCCATTATTAATCTGTTGCATTTTTTTATAAACGAATTATGGCAAATGAGTTCGTTTATTATTGTCTTTAGTCCTACCGCATTTCATCACCAACCAACCATTTTTGTCTCAGTGTTCGGATTTCACTTGCGAGTGGAATAGGTATATCCTAGATAGTGTAACCTACTCATCTTTAAAGTATTTATTATTTCTCTTTCTTTGCCTTTTTTACATTTTTTTACATCGTTTTAAGTACCTGTTCGTTTAAGACCTTCTCAGCCCAAGAGATTTTCAAGATTTTTTGATAAGCCCTCATTTGGAAGGCTTCTAGCTTATTCTGACATTGTTTATCGCAAATAAACTATACTATACTACTATGGAAGCTATACTATAGTTAAGGCAATGACGCGTAATTTTAGCGTCCAGATAGAAACCGGATGACGCTTGGTATTTGAGTTCTACAGGCAGTCGTTGCACCATAACTCCAAAATAGAAGGGATCGGAGATAAAGTAATCGCGACGAAACCGGTCGGGACTTGATGGGAAATTCTTTGTTTTTTTTTTGTAGATACCTCAAAAAATACTGTCATCCGTTTCTACTGGGCAGTTTATGGTCTTTAAAACTACTATAATTTTATGTACTGTATATGTTATATAGGTTAAAACATTTTTAAGGATTTAGCGTATCACATTTTTCATTTCTTCTTTCTCTTTGCGCAACTAGCCTTTCTGTTGGATGGTTCTTTGGTTTAAGGTTTAGGTAATTTAGGTTGACCGGTTGAGTATGAGTAGCCATTGTGGCTAAACTTCGTCGTTTGTACTATTATATCTATATATGTAATAGGACAATAAAGACATTATTATTATATTTCAAAAAACAAAAAGTGCAGCCCGGGCTCCGACACACCGAGCTGCTGTTCCACACCGTGAGGTGAGCAATCACTGGGTCCGCGAATTGTGCGCCCTAAGTAGACGAAGGGACCCAAGGATGAAGGCTAAGATGTGCGCCGCCGCACGGCACACCAGTATTTTGCGCAGTGCAGAGAGCAGCGTATTCCTCATTCCACCTAGGGATCCAATGATCATAACCAGCAGACTTACAGTGTAGTCTGGCCAGAGCCTGCTAAGTTGTCCGAGCAACTCCTGATATTTGGTCCGCTTTTCCTCCTCCTTAGAGACGATGTTCACCTCGGCAGGCCCCGAAAACTCAATAACGAACATCGTCTTCTGCTAGTGGGCGAGAAGGACTAAGTTGGGCTTGTTTGCCTGTACAAGCTCGAGCGTGGGGAACGAGTAGTTCCAGTAAATCCGGCATCTCTCGTTCTCCACAACGGACTCTATATCCCCTGGAGCGTATGGCAGCACCGGTGTCTCGTCAATACCGTATGAGTGCCTTAAATGATAGTAGAGCACTCGTAGAGCCGCGTTGTGCCGATGGACGTAAGCCGTCCCAGCGTACGTCTTACACGCCGACAAGAGATGCATAAGCGTCTCTGGCGCCTGTCGGCAAGCTCTACAACGGGTGTCGGGTACATCTACACCCATAACCCTTTTACGGCACACCAAGGTGTTGAAGACACCGTCCTGGCAAGCCATTATGAAACCCTCAGTCTCCGACTTCAACCCACTAGACCTTAGGAAAGAGAAGGTCAACTGCTCAGACAAGCCATGCTCTTCTAGATGTTTGTAGAAGATTCCATGCATTGGCTTATCTTTATGAAGTCTTAAGAGGAAGTCGACTTCGGCAGTTTTAATGTGGGATTTTAATTCTGCGGGAGCAAGTTCCGTAATGGACTGCTGACACCTCCGCTTGAAGTCGAGTGTGAGGCTGAGCTCCTCGGCTGCTCGTTTCGGTGCGCTAAAAAGAAAGGCTCCTTTTCTCGCATTCTCGTGCTCTCGCGCAAAGCGGGTCAGGGGATCGGCGCTGTTCGTTACATAGCAGGCAGTGGCCAATACTATCCTGTTGTGCAGACGCTCCAAACTCAATGGTCCACGCCCTCCCAGGTGCCGCGGGAGGTATATTCGCGGGACAGAGGACTTAGGATGCAGACTTCTCTCCATATTCATCCTTTTGCGGGTCTTCGTGTCGATTTCCTTCAGCTCGTTCACTTTCCAGTGTATAGCATCAAAGGTGTATAATAACAATGGGACCGCAAGCATGTTTGTGGCAGCGACTTTGTTCTTGTCGGACAGTTCTGATGACCAGATCTGCCGGAGTCGGTGCAAATACTTGCGGCGGAGACACTCTTTAACCAATGCTGCCTCTTGGACATGACGCTGCGCCACTCCAAGGTAGGTATAAATATATCCGGCATGCAGTTGTCGCAAAATGCTCCCATCAACGAGCTGTTCCTCATCTCCACTATATCCGCTTCGTCCTTTCTTGAGATAAACCAGTGCACATTTGTCTGTTCCGAACTCCATTCCGATAGCATGCCTGTACTCCTGCATCACCCTCAGCGATTGTTGTAGTTCGCGTTGGCCGGAGGCATAAAGTTTTAGGTCATCCATATAAAACAGATGGGTGACCTTGTGCCTCCGGTTATTGGGCGTGCCACAGCTGTATCCTTTAGTATTTCTCAGCGCTATGGACAGAGGCATTATTATTATTATTATATGAGCTTAAACTTCGATTTTTCACATCATTTTCGTTGAAAATCGTAAAAAATTGTTCGTATTGTTTAAAACGAATGACGTTTTTTATACATATTCTTGGGAGGTCCAATTACGAGACCTCCATTTTACAACCCCTATAGGGTGTGACATTGAACGCCTTCCGTATCAAATATCAAGCCTCCAGTGTGTATTTAATATTGGATCTTTGAAATAGTTTGTCTATCGTGAATCTTTTTTCTTGTGTTGCGTTCCTTATTATTTATTTACTTTGAGTTCAATGCACATCTAGTCCAAATCTAATTACACTCCGCTCTTTGCTCCAAACAGCTCCTCTGTAAACCATTTAGACAGATACAATGGTGCACTCGTAACATCGTAAAACTTACAAAACGGAGTAAATTTTTCAACAGCAGTTCTCCGTCGAGGCGCATCAGCAACAGCGTATTTTAGATGGAATTCTTCTTATGGCAGGAAGCTGGAACAACCTAAATTGAATTGGATTTACGACCAAAACATCGTAAAGAAAACACCGTTAAACCCAGAGCATCACACGACCATCACTCGGAACGTTTGCGGTGTTTTGTGAATTTTGTTGTGCAATGAGGGAGAAAATCGCTGCCGGTGCTCACTTATCATGATTTTGGAACTTTGTTTTGAATACGATGCTTTTTAAGAATAATACTGGTAGTCAAATATTTTGTGTGTAAATCCATAATAAAAATGACTACAGTCTATGGGGCTACTTTTTTTTAAATATAGCGGTATTAACTACTTGATTATAGCCTCTTAAACAGTAAATGTACAGATACACATGCTCAAATTGAGCACACAAGCATGCTATTAATGAGCAACTGCTACTTCGTAGCATGTAGCATAAGCATGCCATTTATGAGCATGTTTATATGTACCGTAAGGGTATTCGGTCCTACGATAATATTAATGTTGAATTTTTTGTTCAATAAACCAATACTTTTTAAATAATCTATTATTTTTTTAATATTCAAAGTAGTGAGGAGGTCAGACATACTACTTGGCAAGCTCAACTGATGTGTTTGACTGTTAAAGGTATTCCACAGGTTTCACACAAGATATGGTCTTCGCCTCTTAGGAGAAAGGATGACGTTATAAAGGTATGTCCAACTTTCAGTCGCGTAATAACCGTTTGTTCTCGTCTTCGAAGTGGAGTTGGAGACGGCCGTAGCTGCAATGATGGAATCACTATTCTCAATTTGATGATCAGATACTTCATAGTGAGACTACCATCGTTCTGTGTATCGACAAATGTCGATATATTTTTGTCTGGTTCCAAACTTGGCGCCAATTTTGCAGCCGCATCTGCTCTCTCGTTTCCCTCTATGGCAATATACTTGAGTCCAA
Organism: Callosobruchus maculatus; assembly: GCA_951848785.1. NCBI lineage: Eukaryota > Metazoa > Arthropoda > Insecta > Coleoptera > Chrysomelidae > Callosobruchus > Callosobruchus maculatus. Next base: position 9,290,093 of record CATOUR010000100.1, read on the forward strand.
ACCAGTATGATTCCCTTCTGTGAGTTTTTATCATGAAGAGTTTGTATTAACCTTACCAAAGGATATTTAGTGATTACAGTGTTAATGGCATATATGGAGCTAACAGAGTCAGTACAGAGGAGACATGTGGGAAGTTTGGCACCCGTGGCACACTCGAATGCCTTGATTATTGCAAAAATTTTAGCTGTGTGTGTCTATAATTTTCTAGGCAAAGGCCATGAATGACTTTCAGTTCCTGAACAAAAGGTTTATCCTACACCTGTCTCAAATTTCGAGCTATCAGTATACAGGGTGGTCCAATAAACGCGCGGTGCTCCCTAGCGGCCATACCGTTTAAATAAGAGGAAAATGCTTTAAACAAAAAACGTTTCTTTTCAAATGCTCTACATTTAGAAAATAATTTCAAAGATGGCCGACTTCCGGATATACCGGAAATAGGCATCAACTTCCTTATTTTAAATGGAACGCCCTGTATATTATTACGTTTTTGAATTCAGCATCGATTTTTAGGTCCAGTTTGTTAACCATTGTTTATGTCTACGAAGCGTATTTTCGGAGTTATTCAGCAATTTTTACAAAATTTGACGTTTGTAGTACTTTACAAGAAACGTTAATATCTCGGAAACTAAACGAGATAGAAAGATGCGGTTTTCGGTTTTGAGAGATGCAAGGAACGTATTTGTGTCTCAGTGAGATCGTTGTTTCAAAAGAATATTAAATCAATAGAGTAGAAATTTTCAAGTTTGAAAAGATAGAAACGATAAAAAATTTTTTTTTTCAAATGGGATGGTATCATAAGTTTCACATCGGTGAATGCGAAATTAAATTCTCTTTCACTTTTGTCTAGGCGCATATGGTCCTATCTTTGATGGTTCTTAAGATATTTACGGTTTCGTAATTATTGCGTAGGAATTGGAAAAATCGTGGGTGGCGTGGCTCGCAGACGAAACAATTGGCAGGAAACCTTTCATCCGAAGTGTTTCGACCTCTAATACTAAAATGTGCTTTTGCTCCATCTAACTGTAACCACATTATTCTTAAAAACTCCAGTGGTGAATTTTTCAACAACAGGTTTTCCAAATTTTCATGTAGAAAATTTTGGAAAACATTAGTTTATTATGCGGTTTCCAGTAATACCACCCCAAATGCTTAGACTTCATGCTGGGTGACAACAAACTTTTCAAAATTTGGATTTACGTGGGCGTAAAATATGAGAGAAGGAAACATGTAGTAGTAATACATGAAGATAGTGAGTTCGACATTCTCGCAATTGTAGTTAAAGATCCGCATAGCAGTGCAAAAGCAGAAATTAGTCGCTACTTGGGCATTGGTCAAACATCTGTGAACGTGATCTTAACGGAGTACATACCTATACCATCCTTATCACGTGCAGCTAAATCAAGCAGTTGAAAGACAAGACTTTGAAATCTGGATGAATTTCTGTAACTGGAGTCATGCTCGAATCCAAGAAGATGCACTCCTTTCCAAAAGTGTGTTGTTTACGAATGAAGCTACATTTCTTATGAAATTCTTTCATTTTCCTTTTTATGAAATGTAGCTACAGCGTTATCATTAACGGCCATGTAAACTGGCATAATTTACATTTCTATACCGACGTAGATCCAAATTTTGAGAGGTTTGTTGACAACCAGCATTGAGTCTAAGCATTTGGGGTGGTATTATTGGAAACTGCATATTAAACTAAGGTTTTCTAAAATTTTCTGAATGAAAATCAGGAAAACCTGTTGGAAAATTTACCACTGGAGTTTTTAAGAATAATGTGGTTATAGGTAGATGGAGCAAAAGCACATTTTAGTATTAGAGACCGAAACACTTTGGATGAAAGGTTTGCTGCCAATTGTTTCGTCTGCGAGTCACGCCACCTACGATTTTTCCAATTCCTACGCCATAATTACAAAACCGCAAATATCTTGCAAACCATGAAAGATAGAACCACATGTGCCTAGATAAACGTGAAAGAGAATTTAATTTCGCATCCACCGATGTGAAACTTATGATACCATCCCATTTGAAAAATAAAAGTTTTTAACGTTTTTAATTTTTCAAATTTGAAAATTGCTAGTCTATTGAATTAATGTTCTTTTGAAACAACGATATTAATGGAACACAAATACGTTCCTCGCTTGTTTCAAAACCGAAATCCGCATCCTTATATCGCGTTTAGTTTCCGAGATATTAACGTTTCTTGTAAAGTACTACAAACGTCAAATTTTGTAAAAATTGCTGAATAACTTCGAAAATAGGCTTCGTAGACATAAATAATGGTTAACAAACTGGACCTAAAAATCGATGCTGAATTCAAAAACGTAATAATATACAGGGTGTTCCATTTAAAATAAGGAAGTTGATGCCTACTTCCGGTATAACCGGAAATCCGCCATCTTTGAAATTATTTTCTAAATGTAGAGCATTTGAAAAGAAACGTTTTTTATTTGAAACATTTTCGTCTAATTTAAACGGTATCGCCGCTAGGGAGCACCGCGCGCTTAGTGGACCACCCTGTATATCTGGATAGAATCTGGATAATTTTGAATTATATAAGAAGAAGGGGATGGGTATTGTTCGTGAGGCACTCAAGGTGTTTATCAGCTGATACTTTTTTCCAGGGGCATCATCTAAACTGTACACACTTGTATTTATTTCTCCAATGTCGTTTTGAAGCTCACTAAATCTTACACCTAACGGTCGGTTTTATGTGATTCTATTATTGTAACTACCGCGATCCTGATTCGCAAAAAACCAGATTTTCAGACAGTAGTTAGAAATAAGCTCTTGTCGCCTTATCTCTAGAGGAGGAATACCAGCCTTGCTGCAAAAGAAAATCACAGGACTAGTGCTAAAACACCTAATGTTAATCTTAGACCACATGAATGGATAACATCGAGAGCCCTCAGTCTTGACTTGCGGGCGGAAGAGTACATAACTGAACCATAATCGGTTTTTTGAGTACCAAAGCTTTTTAAAGATTTAACAAAGTTTCTCTGTCACTTCCCGTTGGCCATTCTGCGAATAACTATCAATCTTTTTCTACACCTAATAACCAAATCGTCGGTGGTCGTTCCATCTGAGGGTTTTATCCCAAATTAGTCCCAAAAATTTTATTGTATCTTTATACTGTATCTGTGTTTGTTGGACAAACAACCTAGGTTGTGCGTGGATGCAAGAACTTCTTCTATGATGTGGTTGATACCTTCTGGCAGTCGATGTTCTACACCATCTATAGAGGGAGCGGAGTAAAAGATTGCCAAGTCGTAAACATTATAAGGATCTTCCTATTTCAGGCGCCAAGTTGTCCGTTGAATTATTGACAGCTATTGCAAACAATATCACGCTGAGTGGGGATCCCTGTGCTACTCCATTCTCCAATGAGTGCAACTCCATCCTCACCTTGAATTGCCTATGATTAAAGAATGAAATGATGAAGTTAGAAGATTACCACGCAAATTCCAGTTATACAAAGTTCTAAGGATGTTGAAGTGCCCAGTGATATCTAAAGCTATTTCCAGGTCAAACAGCACAGCTACTAGGTGTTGTTTTTTTGGGAAGCTATTTTAAATGGCATCTTCGAATTGGACTAGTTGGTCCACGGTTGATCTGTTTTGCCTCAAACCAGCTTGGTGATTTGTTATGAGCCTTTTGACTCGAAGAACGACATAAAGGCACTTACTAACAACCTTTTCAGGTATTTTGTATAAACAGGATGTAAGAGAGATTGGTCTATAGCTTGAGGATAATCTGATGTCTCTGCCTTCTTTTGGGATGGGGATAATAACAGCAATGCTCCATTTTTCTGAGAACATTCCAGTGCTCCGTATAAGAGGGGAAGTTGTTGAATAGACTCATATGGAAGTAGAGTTATTCAGTTCACTGATAATGATTCCCTCCCTCATAGTGGTTGTTAGTTTGTACTCAGCTGCAGGATTTTGTTAGGAATCTACCCCGCATTCTGTGCGATTTTTTTTTTGTCCTAGGAATGTTGTGGCAAAATTATTGTTACTACTTGTATTTTCAGAATAGGAAGCATACGCATTAGCCTTATTCGCTGTATCCGTTCAGTCCGTGGTTTAATCGTTTAGGAGTTATACCTAGCTGTTCGTTTAAAAAAACATTGACTTACCCCCCCCCCCCCCCCCCCCCACCACTTTATCTTAATAGATACGTCAAAAAGTGTTAAACAGTATAATAGCTTTAAAAAGCTTATATTTTTTGGTAACATTTACTAGGTGGATTTCAGTGAAAAATCACTTTACTTAAGACGGAGATAACACCCGCTCCCTGTGACCATTTTGGAAATCTGAAAATATTTTTCGTGGTCTTCTTTCAGACACTTCTGTGATACTTTTTTCCACCGCAAGCCTCTATGGCGAAATAGTTTCCAAGATGCAGCACTTTGAACTCTTATCTGACAAGCCGGTATTTACGGTCAAAAGATTGCCACTACACGGAATACCGGTACTATTCATCATCGTAGTCACAATGTCTTAACAGACACGTTGTGAACTCGTAAAATGCATTAAGTTGAAGCTAGAGTATTGCCGACACGAATATTATCAGTAGTTTTGAGAACTTTAGCTCGCCATCGTTCGCGATTTACTGTCAGTTCAGTGGCGCTCTTGATATTCATATCTAGCAACTGTTTCGTCGTATCCACCCAGCGTGTAGGGGAACGGCCACGGCGCCGCCCACTCAGGCCATGATCCTGAACTACAAGTTTCTCCATATTATAGCTTCTGTGTATATGTTTCGTCGACACAATGGAGGATAGTCTCTTTGGATTACCGAGCTCATCCAGTGTGGAAACGTTAGTTCGATGGGCGGTATAAGGAACTCTCAACATTCTCCTCCACGTCTACATTTCAAAAGCATATATACGAGCTCGATCTGCCCTTTTAACAGTCCAAGTTTTCGCGGCATACAAAGATATGGAGAATACAAGAGACTGAACCAGCGACATTTTGGTAGCTTTAGTGATGTTATGGCCATATTTTAGTAAGCATTTTCATGGCCATACGTCCTGTTGAATGCGCAGTCGAATCTCATTTTCACGTCAATCAAAGAACCGCGGTACATAAAACTTTGAACTACTTCACAATGGCCTATATATTTCTCGATGATTATCATGCTCTCTATCTACGATCATAACCTTGGTCTTGTTGTAGTTAATACCAAGACCATACGCTGCACTGTGTTGTTCTAAGATATTTAATAGAGCTACTAGTTCTTCCTGAGAAGCAGCAATAAGGGTTGTATCGTCAGTAAATCTTAAGTTGGATATTTTGCTTCCGCCAATAGTTATACTGCCGCTCCAGTGGTCCAATACCTGTCTCATCACAAATTCAGAGTAAATGTTAAATAACATCGGAGATAATAGACATCCCTAACGAACTCCTTTTCTGGTTGCAGTTTGACCAGAAAGGTTACCACCACTGAGTTGCTGTATGAGAAACACTAGGTGATAAGGAACTCCCATAGAGATGAGGATTTCCCACAGTTTAGGCCACTATAAGTTATCAAACGCCTTAGAATATTTCACAAAGCAGATAAAAACTAGAAAATAATGCTCTATGGCTTTTTCAGTAATTTGTCTTAAGTTTAAGATCTGTTCACGCGTACCGCGTCCTTTCACGAAACCTGGCTGCGCCTGAGAAATTTGCCAGCCAATAGAACCCTCCAAACGAGATTGTAAAATATAAAGTAGAACCTTACTTGCATGAGATATTAACGAAAGTAGGCAATAATTGTCTGGATTTGTTGGAGATCCTTTTTCATGAAGTGGAAGAAAAATTGATGTGCACCATTCATCTCGCCAAACACCGGAGGACCAGACACTCTTACAAATATTATGTAAAAAAGAGATGCCGTCATCACCCAAGCATTTTAACGTTTCGGCACAAATAGCATCAATGCATGTAGCTTTATTAGTTTTTAACTTGTTAAGTGCATGTTCCACTTCAGACAAAAGAATATCCGGTTCATGTTCAAAATCCAATGAGAGGGCCTGAAGGCCATCCTCATGGTACGGATCTTAGCAACAATTTTGCCATACCTCAATAACCTCATGCAAGTTGGTAATTAGCTATCCCTCAGGATTTTTAAGAGCCCAAGATTTGGGTTTAAAATCACGACTGAGGCATTTGACCTTAAAAAACATCTCTTTCGGATGTTTAGTATTGGCATGCATCTCTATTTCCCTGCACAATTACTATTATTATGCAGAAAATATACAAGTTATGTGTATGGCACCCCGAAAATATTTGCTGTTGACCGATCGGACCGAGGCGGGCAGGAAAGGGAGAATCCTGTTTACATTTTTTCCAACACAATAGGAAATTGTCGAATACGGGATATGAAGGAAAGGAGGAAAAAAGGCGGATGATTTGTGACTTTCACATAGAACCGGGGCTCGTCCAATAGGGAGTGATGGACGCAGTCGATATTGAATACGGAGGGAAAATATACGTGACACACATCTCAGGCTATTGTCAGTTTCGGTAGCCTTTTTGCCCATCATATGTGATGGTTTTTGGGGGCAATTGTGAGTTATCAAAGAAGACAACATCCCTCAACGTTTAGTTTACTTTATTCACAAATATGTTTACATATATACGGATACAGACACAGCGCACCAAATAAATATAAAGTGAAATGATTGTTCTTCTTGGTTTTCTTAGGAAGTGAGATTATTACTTAGGGGTTGTTTCTTGGTTATTCCTTCCTCTAGTTGAAATTGTGAAGTAAAACAAATTTGCTTTTCCTAGGACGTTTCGTCTATGTATCTAGACTTCGTCAGCAACTATATTTGTAACAAAAAAACCTTTTTTTCAAATCCACCCCCCCTCCAAATCTCTATAGGTTATTTTTGGCCTAGTTTTTTCAACTACAAGAGATACATAAAAACTTAATTATAGTTAAATTCCACATTGCATGATAGCTGCGTCACGCCGGGGAGCAGTGGCGCGCTCGATTTCTTTGAAGGTCTAGATAGGGATTCAGAGCCAAAATACACTTTAAAGCTATCATAAAATTTGTATTCATTTTTTACAAATAAGTGTACCAGATTTTATTTTGAATTGTAAAGATGCTCGGTTATATGTACATATAAGTTGTGACAGTTGTGCTTTGAGCATAGTCTTATCGCATTCTATATTTTTTGACAAGAGCCAGTCGTAGACATCCGCTATTTTCCAATTAGAAGTCGGAAGAGCTTTTATACGCCGACTATGGTAGGACGCGTTATATAATACAATAACCGAACCGGGTTCTAATTTTATCAATATGGATTTAAACCAAGATTCAAAAACTATAGCGTCCATATCCTCATGGTAATCACCAGCTTTCCAAGATTCAAAGACGTTCAATCCCTCATCCACAAACCCAGATTCGCTGCCAATATGCGTTATTATTAGCCGACGACCTTTGCCTGAAGGCCATTTTAATCCCTCACTTAGGCCTTCAAGATGGGCGTGTCTACGACTCGTTATATTCAAATCCTGCCAACACTTAGTAACAGTGTGCCCTTCATTCAACAAAGTTTCGTCGAAGTAATAGATTTTTATTCTCCCGGCGTTACGGATCCTACGTATTTTTCTTAAATATTCTCTACGCCATAATACTATATCCTCTCTTTCAATCAATGCGTTGTTCCGCTTTCTTTTTAAAATGTCTGATATTTAAATTTCGCGTAATGTTCTCAATAAAACCCGACGGGATATCTTTGGCAGACTTTCATCATTTTGTAATTCCTGTTGGAGTTTTTTTATTGTTGGGAGTCCATTAAGGAGATAAAATGAATGGACTTTTCGACGAATCGCATTTTTCACGTCACCATCCAAAACAATCTTTTTAACTCATCTTTTTTGTTGATGTAATTTTACCACAAATACTACGTTGCGCTTTTTTCCTTCAAAATTCTGAAAATTGTTGCAACTGAGACCTTAGTCACATCGCTGCAAAGTTTAACGATTTCCTTCACCGGCCTTTCAGGAAATCGTGTACGTACACCATCGTAAACATTCTTCACTATATTGCGTTCACCGGTTGATAAAACATGTCGTTTGGATGCTGTATTGCTCGCTTAGCGATGTGCCTTGCTGCATTGTTATTAATTGTATCGTCTAATCTCCCGCGCACCTTCTATAACGTTACGCACCTGGCCGAGACTGGAGCGTCAAACCCAACCCTCGGTTGATCTTGCTGCGTTGTCAAGCCGTCTGTAATTGGTGCGAAACTGCTGTGATTTCATGGCCCCTCTCACAATGCGTCACAGCGTCACATCGCGCAAAATACATATGCGACATGGCGTGAGCCTAAAACTGGTGTCGGTTTTTTGATGAACATCAAAGAAACATACGTGTGCGTTGGTGCTCTAATTGACGGTTTTTTTGCTCCTCAGAAATTTTTATCACGATACCGAATAGATCAAGCGAGTTGAGTTCGCACAGATATGCGATAGTACAAGTCTGCGATGAAAGTTCCGAGTGCGAATATATTGAGTACACTCGCACATCTATAGCTTCCCACAGTATGCGTGTTCATGCCTGTGCCGATCTTTAGGCTATGACTAAAGGACCTGCACAAAGGGGCAACGCCGAGAGCTCGCATGCCGGTCTTTCAAGCTTTGTTGCCAAGTGTACGTATGTTTCAGCAGTTGTGCTACCGTTGGAATACCAACCAATTATAATTGGACGTGGATTAAGCATATTAGAAATTAAGGATTGCAATTAATGTTTGACTTCACATGGAAAATTGAGAAACATTGTTGAATATTTGCTCACAGATTATGCATACAATAATACCTATTCGTTATCTGAGCATCTAAGGGATTTTACGATTTTGTTATCTAAGCGCGTGACAACATTGCTTGCGCTGATTTAACGCTAGCGGAGGTATCATCCAATGTGAAATTTAACTATAGTAGGTATATTATAATAATATTTAGACATTTTGTATAAAATATTTCTGCGAGGCAGCCCACTGATTTATTTGTAATGCAAGAGATACATAAAAACTTAATCAGATAGTATATTATAATAAATATTTAGACATTTTTATTGGTTATCTTAGGCAAAAGTTTGATAGTAATTTATTCATAACGATTTCGTATAAAATATTGCTGCGAGGCAGTCCATTGGCTATTTGCAATGATTTTTCCTCTTTTTCTTCATTTTGAGGAATTATGATTTACTGGATAATTTGAGAAACGGGGATTTGAAATTTAGAAACTAAGATGTAGGATCAACTGTTTAGGTGGCAGATGACAAGTTAGTGACATAACGTTGACATGACAGAAGTAGGGTGTCTCATAGCGTTTTTCACTGGGCACATTTTAGTACACTCCGTGCGAGTGCAGAATACTGAAAAAGTTCACCTAGGATAACGCTTTTGCACTGGATTCTTCCAGTGGAATACACATCAAGAAACATCAACTTGTGTTGGCAACAATCTTTGCATATATTACTACTACTATACTATACTACTTACTCGTTTGTCTGAAAACTGGTCAATAGTTTCCATGTAATTACTAATTCTGGGAATTTTTTCTCCCGAATTTGTTCCTAAATACATATCTGTTCTTCCTCAAAAGATGAGCTGGACTCTGCCAATTCAAACAAGGAAATTAAAAGTTTGATTTTTTCGTTCACTCTACTCATTCTGACTGAAAATAGTGAAAATCAACTAGGTATTACTGTACTACAAGATCGAAAATTTAAACAGATGAAACACAATTCTATGATTTGAAGTTTCCCGCTCAAACCTACTGTCATTTTCTTGGTTCACTTCCACGACACTCACTTTGAAATCGGTGCGAAATTGTTGCACTCAGTTCGACCGCTCCGAGTGCAGAAATGCCAGTGAAATGCGTGCTGAAACTGCCAGTGAAATGCAAAACAGAAATCCAGTGCAGCCCGAGTGCAACCAGTGAAAAACGCTATAAATTTAGGTATATCTGGACCTATGGACATTTGGAGGAGGGGGTGGATTTAAAAAAAAATTGTTACAAATATAATTGCTGATAAAGTCTAGGAAGGTACCTAGACAGAACGTCCTAGGAAAAGCAAATTTTTGTTTTATTTCACAATTTCAACCAGAGGAAAGAATAACCAAAAAACAAGCCGTAAGTACAATTATTGTACATAGAGAGTTATAAAGTATTTTATAGATTATCGTCCGAGCATTTCTATGGGTTGTAGTATTCTTTACCTGGCTAGTGAGTTTTCAGTTTTTGGTCACAATGAGCTATCACTTTGTGTACATATTATATAATAATTTTGCATCTATCAAGAAAACCATGTTTTTGTCATTGTCTAGCTTAGATATTAGATTTTTGTATGTATGTATGGACTAGTATCACGAGGTTAAGAACAATGATTTAATTGTTATAACCGCTTAGTGCATACAAAAATAAACGTACTGCCGCATTTCGTTACTTTCTACATCAGTTTGTTTTTTAGTAATTCCATTCTAAAGTTTAAAGAAAGGAATTCAAACTCAGCCAATGAGTGCCAACCGCGCGAATCATCAGCAGTGCATTGTTGCCAAGAACAGCTCCGACTCGCAGACGGGAACAGAAGACAAGATAGATGAGCCAGCCCGCGTACAGCTCCGGCATTTCGCTCGCATCAGAATGCGGCAACACAGCATACATATCTGTCTTTTGATTGGTTGCTCGCCTTTAGGGCAGTGATGTTACTGCCCTAGGAGAATTCAAATATTTTCCTTGTTTTCACGGCTTTCCTGTGCCCAAAAGATCGGAGAAAAAAAGGAGATTCTTTTTATGACGTACTCTATCATATGCAACCAAAAAAAATTCATGATACTAGTCCATTGTATCAGTTTTTTATTATTTTAGGTATTTTATTCTCTCTAAAACTAAAAACAACTATTTAAAAATATTTCAGAGCATATCATTTTTATGAATGTCCGCAAATATTTGCAAAAACTCATCATTTATCGGGGATCTCTAAAGGACCCTGCAAAGCATGTAGGTTGATTTGTAGGACATATGCATTTAAAGGTTAAAGTGTGTCTTCGCTGGCGTCACCACGTCTAGCCGCAGCGGCCGAACAGAAGTAGAAGCGTTGGAAACTCTGACATTTGTCAGTTTTGGTTCCAATAAATGTCATTCTATCTATTGGGCAGTGAAACGTAATACGTGGAAGACAAAAGGCATTCGAGACCGATGGCGTTTGCGGCCGGACCGCGTCAGCAAAAACACACTTCTAAGGTCGCTTTCTGATTTGTCGGTCCGGGAGCGGCGCGGTTTCGGTTCGCTCGGTATACGCGGTACCGAAAGCTTGCCGAGCACCTATATTTCAATGTGCGTTTTCTGATTGACGCGGAATGTGCGGGCGCGGAGGGGGATCGTTTCGTTTTACCGTCAGTCGGGACGCGTGTCCAGGATCCGGTCGGCATTTTGCTGCAATAATACTCTTGATATGTCATATAAAGAACTGTAATCAACTGTTTTACATTTGTTATAATAAAAATACTCTTGATAAGAACTTTAATGAACTGTTTTTTTTTCTTTTATGATATGTAAATCTAAAAATTGTGATACCTGTTTGATCTGTTTTAATGTTTTCTATATTTCTGTAATTCTGTTCTTTTAAATTATCATTGTATACCCTATTTTTTATATACTTCTATTTTATCTAGTTTATTATCCTTTCTCTTTGTACACTGACGTGCCATATACACCCATCTGTGTCCTTTTGGTCAATAAAGCTTACTTACTTACTTATAGTAAACACAATGCCGTCACTATACGCAAAATATAAAATTCTAGAATTTCGCATGGTGACAGTATTGGTTTTAAATGATTGTAATATATCAATAACTGTAAATAACTTCGAACTAAAATGAGACCTTTTAATTACCACTTACCTTAAAGTAATAAGTAATCTTTTATCAGCAGTCTCGCATTCTCTAAATCTGGTATGTTGCTTTGTTAACACTGGTGATAACAAATTCAAAAGCTCTTCGTACGTTTTTTTGACATTCTATATATTGATAACAAATCAGAAAGCGGCCTAAACCGACACCATCAGCCTTACATTGTATCATATCGACGTAATCAGGGCAGGCATCTCGTACGTTCATTTCGTATCCTAGGCGGATCGGCTAGTTTGCCAAACTAATAAAAACTCTCAACGACCAGCTATACAGAGCGCCATAAAAGCCCTCCCAGTGCAGGCGGTACTGTATACAACAGCAAAAAACAAGCTGACATTAAAAGAAACAACCTTAGCGTATCGATTATAGATTTGGCTTGAGTTTGCTCAGCGATGGACGCGGTTCAATACAAAAGTTCTCCTCGTAACCCTCTCCTCATTCTGGCACCGCGTCACTAACTGCAGGGTAAGATATGTCTACCTAATAGAATGCTTTCTACACCTTTTCCAGCTGTAGTTTTAAAAGCGTCAAGTGATAATTCAAAACGGTCAAGTAAATTTTCCAACTCGTCACTTGTAATTTCAAACTGTCAGGTGTAATTTATACCTGTCAGTTTGAATTTACAATTGACGAGTTGGAAAATTAACTTGACCGTTTTGAATTAAAGGTGTAGTATTAGTTCAGCCAACCTAACTTTCTTCGAAAATAGGCCGAGTATTGAAAAAAAGTAGTTATAGAAGCTCATTTGACTCAATTATGCCATTTTTGACAGCTTCTGTAATTACTAGGTCTGTTTGGGACTTATCTATACAATGGACTAGTATCATGAAGTTGAAGGTAGCATTTTTGCATGCAGGACATTGTATGGCATCAAAAATAGTCGCAAGGGAGCGTTCATTTGCTTTTTTTTAATCGTTAGTATCTTAATAAAATGAATTTGAAATCCAGGAACTGAAATTTAAATGCAGCGAGCAGTTGCAAACCACTGTTTTGATCGCGCGGCCAGTGTTGCCAAACCTATCCTGATTTCAAGGACTCCATGCTAGACAAAAGGTTAGGTCATATGATAAGTGGATAAATTTTAAAATGCTAAATAGACTAACGTTCTCACTAACACACAAAAATGAGCCCCAAACTGCAAATTGATCATTCCAACGTCACCTTAATTTCAGAAATAGGAGGTTTCAGACTTATTAATACCAACTAGATATTATTACCGTGCGGAACACAGTGTGGCCATTGTAAATTGAAAATTGCGGAATGAGGAAGGGCCGGAAGGGGACCGGGAGGATCCCACAGGTAGCGATCATCATTCTCATATCGAGCTTAAAAAGGGACAGAAAACACAAAAGTATGACATTGGATTGGATAACCCCAGCAGACATTAAATATCGTCTGCTGCGGTTATCCAATCCCGATGCTGGGGGGGAATAAAATCCGCGATTGCCGATTGTAATTAAGGGGTATTCAATGAATATAAATTATTTGCCATTTCCTTTATATATAAAATAAAACAAGTCATAAAAGAAGGAAATAGGCTGAAACTATTTTTTTTTTATGGTCGGCCTCCCGCAAAGGCTGAAAGCCTATGGCGCTGTAGAAGCGCTGCGAGAGGATAAGTATCGGTTCACGTTAGATTTGAAACGCTGCAGGTTGTAGCCGTCGGGAAACAAATTCCCCGGCAGCTGATTCCACAGCGTCGAAGTTCTCCAAAAGAAGGAATGCTGGAGGAGACTAGTTCGGGGAGTAAGGACCTCGACCTGGTAAGGATGAGCTCGCAGAGCTTCTCTAGTTTTCCTGGTTCGGACGGCCTATGGTGTTATTATCTGAGAGAGCTCACTCGAACATCTTCCGTGATGGAATCTGTAAAACAGGGATAGGTCAGCCACCCTCCTCCGATGTTCTAGGCTGTGGAGGTCCTTTGTGAGGGTAGGCGTATCGATAAGTCTAATCGCTCTTTTCTGGATAGTGTCCAGAAGCTTTAGAGAGTGCTTCGGAGCGCATCCCCACACATGGGAGCAATACTCCAGCGATGGTCGGATCTGTGCCTTGTACAGCAGCAGCAGTTGCTCTGGTGTATACAACAGCAGAACAAAACTCCAAGCTTCTGGGATGCTGTTTTAGCAATACTGACGACGTGGTCGTGCCAGGACATTTTATTGTTGATGTTGATTCCCAAAAGCTTAAGAGTTATGGCAACGTCCTTACTTCTCTTACCGCATTCTTTGCATTCTTTTGACTGTTCAATTTACGTTAGTCTAGTACGGAACTATGTCACTCGTCATGGTGATTTTAAGATTGGACGCTTGTGTCCTATGAATCTGTTGTAAATTGTCAAATATATGTCGTTCTCGTTCTGCCCTCCTACTTTGTGGTTCCTACTGCGTTTGAGCTTTATGTTTTCCTTTTTTCTCGTGCTTTTCTTTTGTCGCTAATTATTGTTATTTTCGTTTCGTATAGGTAAAAAAGGCGGAATGTTGACAATACGACGATAGCATAGAACGAATGGTACCGTCATCATACATGTGAATAATTGTGATGTTTTTTGGAAATGACAGGTCATTGCGTTTCATTCATATTGTGAAGCGGCGAAAATTAATCGTAAAATCAAATTGGCAATATTGACATGTAGTAGCAACTTCTAAGCTGTCTTTCCCTTTACCGGTGGCCTGTCATAAACGAGTTCCTGCCAAATGGATCACGAACACTTTCACGACGAAGCAAAAAGGTATAGGTTTTTATAGGTCTGTTTTTACAGAGAATCACAAACCAGTCAGAGCCAATCAGTATTCCCCATTGCAGTTGTCAAACTATTTCTGACTAGTACTGGCCAATCAAATTGACGCTGACTAGTTTGTGATTGCTGTAAAAACAGACCTATTATAAGGTGAGAATGACAGAAAGTGGTTTGGTGCTTAGTTTGAAAGTGAATGATTATTCGTGGAAACTTTTTCCCCGCTTCCACTTAGTAGCGAGGGTAAGTCGGCATTGTGTGGCAACGTAGCACACCTCTGAGTCTTCTGATTGGCTAATTCGGTCTTAGTCCCGTGACGCCAAGCGACTAGAAAAATTCATAATTTTTCTTATTCTCCCGCTATCCCAGGCTCAAAAAAATCGGGAAAAAATGGCAAGCTTCTCATGGCATGCTCAATCAGAAACAATAATAATAATAACGTTTATTATATAATAAGCATTAAGAAGCCGCAGAAGGGAACGCACTCATATAGTGACCTGTAGGAGGAGCCTGTACACAAGGATCATCAACATAAGTAAAATCTACATTCTCTCACTACTTTTGACAAACTTAACATTTGAAGGGATACTACTTAACACAATACAATTTTGTATAAAACATAAGGTAAACTGTAATTTTGCTACTATATACGTTCTATATATTTATGTAATCTGAAGCGAGGTAGTTAATTAATCCAGTTTTTTAATTGTTTTTTGAAATGGCTTATTCTTCGCATTTCTTTAATAAACAAACATCATGATACTAGTCCATTTTTAGTAAGACGCTTAGATTAATCTACTGTTTTCAATCTTCTTCAGGTGAACTGTCCAACATTTTCGATTCGTTGCTGGTCGTCGTGCTGTTCTGGTTTAGTCGCGTAGGTTCTCACTAATGTGGCCGTTCGTTGGTCACTGCGTTCCACGTTTGTGTCCAAATTTGTTCTGACCAAGTTTTTCTATATTTCTTACGAGGGGCTACCGTATTGGTTTAAATTCCATAGTTGGCTTTCAATACACGTTCTTATTGCTGGCGATATATGTAAGCTGCTTGTTTGAATTTCCGTTGATACCACTGAGATTCTTTGTCGATAACCTTAGCCAATCCAATCCAAATCATTTTGTACTGTTCGGTGTCAACAACGTGTATAGCAAACCTCTAAGAAATATATAAGAACTAAAATTCGACAGAATGAACTTGCACACAAACGTGGAACGCAGTGACCAATGAACAGCCACGATAGTGAGAACGACACGTCATCAAGAACTGACACGCTCAGCCTAACACGGCGCCGACCAATCAAAACAAGCCACGAAAGAACGACAGTTCACCTGAAGACGGTTGAAGATAGAACGTTGTACTCTTAATTCTATAGGCAGTGGAAGTCCGAAACAGACCTTTTGAACATTTACCTTGTCTCCAAACTTCATACTCAATCGGAATTTGTGAACCAAATTTCTTCAGGACTATCATCAACTCTTTGGTTGGTTTTAGTACAGACTAGCAAATATAAAGCTAAAAGACACGAGGCTGTAGCTGTCACTCTGAGATCTTCAGCTCTAGGACTACTATTGTCTGTGGCTGAATATTGTGCTTCAGCAAGGATAAACACTCTTAATACACAAAAATCATCATAGCAACTACGACACCTATCTCTTAGAAGTGCACGAAATTTATAACTTTTAAATTCCTGTGATAAATCAAAGGAACAGTATAGATTTAGCAGAAAAAGAACCAATCATGGCAAATGTGTGGAATCCTTGTTAAGGTGCGTGTCCATTACCACATGTTGCAATGTCATGATGCGCGGTACGTTACACCAACATGTAATGCGTCTTTTCACCTTATCCTGCGCACTGTTTCTATCCCGGCACATGTTGCAACATGCGCCGCAACATGTTTTAAGCCGTTTCCATTCCTACACGTTCCAGGCATATGAGCCCGGATTGTAATAGCACATGTCGGGGTGGAAACGCACCATTACAGTGAAATAAGGTGCCATCTTCCCATTGTGAATGTGAGTCCAACAAGCAAACCATTTACCACTTCATAAAAACATAAACAGAAAATTAAAATAAAGATGAAAAAAATGCAAATGCAAATGTTGCACGATAAAGAAACAATGCCTATACATTACACAGCCTATAGAGATGGTTTCAGAATAGGTAGGCGTTTTATCCATTGGCCATTTAACGATGATTATGATGACTATGAATTTGTGATAGCCGCAGACGAGTGTTGCAATAACTAGCTGATATGAATGTTGAAATGACAGTGCTATCAACAAACTGACCGCTTATGATTAGGGCGATACGTCTCATGTGAGATCAGTGAGGGGTACGACTAATATGCTCTTACAATATTACCTTGTATTGCGTTTTTAAAACACTAGGATGCCTGGATTTCACCTTTTCAGCCTCCATAACTGTTTCCGTGTGACCGAATTCCTTGATCTTCTGTTATGGTTTATTAACGCAGCTCGTAAATTCTAAATATGAAAATATTTTCTCATTCTATCTCTAGAATTAAAATTATGTAAATTAAATCGCTCCAACGACGTATATACAGAGAAAGTAAATTCCGCATAAATTTTCGCTGGTTTTTCTGCATAGCATTCCAGACGATTTGCATAATAACGTGAATACTACCATTATTCTGGCTTATTTTTAACTAGGAAAATATTTAATTTAGGAATATTACTTGTTGCATTCCGTCCCTAAGAAGTTGTTCGGTCACGTTTCAAGTACAGTAGCATCCAGTTTCGAAAGTACTCGAGATTCCATGATCTACTGCTAAACTTTGAAATTTGAATCTAGTTCCAAAATCCTACGTATCCAAGTTTCGATTGTTATCAACTATGAAGGTGAGAATAATAAGGGTAATTTTGGAGCCGATTCAGCGTTCAATCCTAGTGACGTAGAAGAAGAGGATGATCGACAATAGCTATTTCACCATGTCAGAATAAAAAAAGAATGATCTTATAGATAGTCTCATTAAACATTTGTCTAATTTTTCCGTCAAAACATGTTCAAACGAAAGGACTGTAGCTATAGTTTTTGTAGTGAACTAATTGTCGACATAGTCGACGCTTGTAACGTCATCGATGAAGTCGACGTCAACACCATAGTTCACGGGTAGACAACTGAATTATCGACATGACATTGTCGACGTCGCCCAACCTTGAAAAAAATCCAGAAATAATGTTTTCGCTTAGGCGAGATTTGAACCTGGTACCACAAGCCCAGAGCTCTACCCATCGAGACTATCTAACCCCCTTCAATCGTTACAGCTTATATTGATGGGATATAAAATTTTTCATATTTTTCACAAAATTTGGTATCTAAGAACTGCAGTAAAAATAAAATTAGAAAACTGTGAAGAATTCGTTGTGACGAGTTTCTGCAGTACACCAATATCTTACCTACCAGAAACTGGACAGATAGAGAGGATCAAGGAATGAGACCAACGGATCTAATACCAGCAAAGTTCATCCTTTACGTAACTTGATTAATGGGATATACAAGGTGATACCTTCCATGGTCAAAATATAACATCAAATAAACTATAGATATATCTAACTATATGTGTACGAGTAACGTCAAATTTGAGGCGTTTGCAAAAATAAAGTACCATATCTTTCAAAAGATTTTTGACTAAACTAAAAAGAAATGTGTAATATGTGTAGCTTGCACCCGAAGATCTGTAATCATTTTCCTAAACGTTTTGCAATGGTCAGTGACTCTATAAAACAAAAAATGGGCTTAAGTATTTTTTTATAGTTTTAGTTTTTTTTTTGCTTCAACGGCACTGGATTGATTAATGTAGGTCGTAATTTATGAATTTTTAGATGTTCAAAAATTGAATGCAGGGTTGAAGAAAGTATGGACGGAGATCAGACAGAGAAAGTGGAATTGTATAGGATACATTCTGCAAAGAGGATCAGGAGAATCGGTAGCTAAAACGGCGTTAGACTGGAACCCCCAAGGAACATATTCATAAGAAGACCCAAAGTAACCTGGAAAAGAACGGTTACAGATGATGCATGAAGAATAGACAAGATATGGAGAGAGACAAAGGTGGCTGCGAAGAATAGATCAGACTGGCGTCAGTTTGTAGAGGCCCCTCCTTAATGGAATGATAGACTATATACAGGGTGAGTTTTTAGTACCGGCTCGGTCGATAACTCCTCTACTCTAGGAGATAGCGAAAAAAGTTTTGTATAAAAGTTGTAGCCACGGATGTGCTCCTTGCTCAGAAAATACTTAGATTTATACAGGGTGATCCATAACTACGTGCTGATGCAAACATGCATTTTTTTAAATGAGACACCCTATATATTATTCCATACTCAAATTCTACTAATAAATTCCGTTCTTCCAATATAGGGTTTTGTTACATTATACAGGGTATTTCAAAAGTTATGTCCATTTTTATATCCAAATCGCGGTCAAATGAACGTACTGTATATCAAAAAGTAATGAATCAAAAATTATTTTTTTTTACATGAAAAGATTAGAAATATCCTCTAGTTTTAAAATCGGCTGTAAAAAAAGCCCGTGGCACATATTTGTATACAGGGTGATGTAGAATGCAAAATCTAGATTTTCTCTCTTTTTTTAAATGTAACCCCTAATATTTTATTATACCAAAGAATTGCTTTAAATATGCTCTTTCATCTTTGTATAACACTTGTTGTACCTGCGTCCATCAGTTTCCGAGATATTTCGACTTTTCGGTAAATTTAAAATATAGCTGCTATTTGTGTATTGAAATTTATTTATTTTGAGAAGGTACTATCTAATTTGTTTTTTATTTAACGAACAACTCAGTTATAAGGTCATTATGCTATTTGACAAATTAAAAACCCTAAATCATCGAGATAATAAAGTCAAGTATGTTGAGGAAACAATTTTGTAGGCGTGATGCATAATTATCAAGCAGATTTATCAGGTAGGCTTTGAAAAATTGACAGTTTTCATAACCAGCTCAATAATTCCGTACAGTGTGAAAAACCAGCTTTAAAAATTAATTTTTCCATTGGGTGTATTTAGGAGAATCTTTGAGAAATTGTCTACTTGCCTCTAGAATATATCAACTATGAACAGCAATATCCAGAACGGAGGCACTCTAAAACTAATGCGTTTGAAAGATTGAAGAATCGTTTTATTTGGACCGTGTCGTTCAATATTTCATAGCCTACCTGATAGATCTGCTTGATAATTATGCATGACGTCTATAAAATTGTTTCCTCAGCACACTTGACCTATATTATCTCGTTAATTCAGTGTTTTGACTTGATCAAGTACTATTATTGCCTTATATTTTAGTTGTTTGTTAAGCAGAAATACAGTTTGATAGTATTTTCTCAAAATTAATAAATTTCAGTGAACAAATAGAAGGTATATTTTGAATTTGTAGAAAAATCGAAATATCTCAGAAACTAATGAATGCAGACATAACAAGTGCTAATTAGATAGTACCTTCTCAAAATAAATAAATTTCAATACACAAATAGCAGCTATATTTTAAATTTACCGAAAAGTCGAAATATCTCGGAAACTGATGGACGCAGGTACAACAAGTGTTATACAAAGATGAAAGAGCATATTAAAAGCAATTATTTGGCTTAATAAAATATTGGGGGTTACATTTAAAAAAAAAGAGAAAATCTAGATTTTGCAATCTACATACATTACCCTGTATACGAATATGCGTCAAGGGCTTTTTTTATAGCCGATTTTAAAACTAGAGGATATTTTTATTCTTTTCGAGTGAAAAAATAATTTTTGATTCATTACTTTTTGATATACAGTACGTTCATTTAACCGCGATTTTGATATAAAAATGGTCATAACTTTTGAAATACCCTGTATAATGTAACAATACCCTATATTGGAACAACGAAAGTCATTAATAGAATTTGAATATGGAATAATATATAGGGTGTCTCATTTAAAAAAAATGCATGTTTGCATCATCACGTAATTATGGATCACCCTGTATAAATCTAAATATTTTCTGAGCAAGGAGCATATCCGTGACTACAACTTTTATATACAACTTTTTTTGCTATCTTCTATAGTACTGGACTTATCGACCGAGCCGGTACTAAAAACTCACCCTGTATATGCTAGGGAAGTAAAAGCAGCATGTGATAACCTACCAATGAAAAAATAAAAAATGCTCAATTGGTTTCGATTTGTCTCTATAACATTAACTTATATAGTTTAAGGTGTCATTCCCGATTTTATTCTCACCGAGCTGCAATTCTGCCGTTCCAGCAAACTATATGGTTTGGAACGATACCACTAAGGAAGTGTTATTTCCGTCACTAGTCAAACACCTAGTATACCTTCATTCGCTTTGTAGTTGAGAAACATTTCGCAGAGAGAGTTTCTTATCACAGCAGCCGTATCCATGAAAGCCGACAGCGCCAGCGATCCAATCACTTCTTATAAAAAATATTGGATCCTGAAGTCCGTCTGTCCCGAAATATTTTGCCGTGAAAGCAGACATGATAATCTTGTAGATAGAAAGAGACTCCCAATAGAAGGCGACGCGACGGCCAGGGTTACTGCATTACTTATACCAAGCCCCACGACCGTACATATCAAGTTACCACCTGTTTTCTTATCAGAATGCACGTGTAAAGTTTTCAAGTCCTACAAAGCAAATTCTTAACACCGATTACCAGTGCTCCATGGTATGTTTGTTCCTCTATTTTGAGGATTTTATTAATCAATTACTGTGGCATTGCTATCGTCAAGTAGATTCTCATAGCAATACTTTGTTGCGTCAATCAGTGGACTATACAATTTCGCAAGCAGACAAACCCGCGACTCACATTGTAATCAAAAATGGGTATTCCGTGTTAAGGATAATATAATAAGAATAATAAGAAACATTTTACCAAAACCTGTTCAAAATTCAAAGCGTTTAGAATAAATATGAAAGTTTGTTAAAAAATGATTTTCTTCATTATGCTTGCACTGCATCGTCCTTCCTAATTTCTCTCTATATTTCTTTCTTTGACACTTTCTGGTTCCTAGACTTGACAGACTTACGTACTATGACACTATGACGCCTGATCTAAGGCCTCACTCACAGCTCTGACAATTAACATAAACGCGACATCACATAATCTGGACAAAAATGTCTCAAAATTTTTGCATAACTTGGTACAACGAATAAGTAATACAAAACTAATATAACGCCGAAATATCTGAAATTCTTAAAATACAAAGCACAAAGTAATTCCCGAAACTTATTCTATGCTTGCCTTTAATAGGCATCGGGCTTTACTGACACCACACTGTGAAAATGATCGAATATGCAAAAGCAAGTTCTGGCAAGTATCTCGTTGTGATTCCTGATAAGGGTTTGAGTTTTTCTACACTCAGGGCGTGTAACATTTATAGTTTTGGTGTCTTTCCATAAAAAGCAGTTTCTATTGGTTGAAGTATTCAAAATGAATTGACGCCAAACTTATGACCGATAATTTTAACTTTTAGACGGCGGTTGGACGAGTTGAAAATATTTTTACTTATCCGATATCGTATGTAAATTGACAGCTGACAATACAGTCAGCGTACTATGTGAATTCAATAAATATTTAATTTTTATCCCTCTAAAGCGTCGATGACACGGGGCTAGTTTACGAGCTGCAAGCCAGCGAGTTTGCTAGCAGCTTATAAACTACATAGCCTTCGTGTCATCGGCTGAGCCAGTGGATAGTTCTTTGTGTCATCGACACTCGCTCCTCGCTAGCTTTTAAACTCGCCGACTAGCAGCTCGTAAACTAGCCCCGTGTCATCGACGCTTTATGGATGAAAATGAAGAAAAGACGAAAAACGTGAAGATTTTGAGTTCGAGAGATTCAAAAAAATAGGAATTACCAAGGAGCGTACCATAACCTGTTGTAGGAGACAAGGATAACTGATACAGAAAAATATTTTAATTATTTACGAATGTCAAGTAATGCATTTAAATCGGTGCTCGAAATTATTGGTCCACGGCTGAATAGAACTTATTGTGTTTGCTAACCTATTTCTTCTGGGGAAAGACTTGCTTTAACTTTGAAGTATTTGAATACAGTAAAAAATACTTGGATCATCAAATCATCATCAATCATCAACGATATTCTCCATCGGTTATCTATATTCAACGGCGCACCTAATTGGCATTCCTTAGTAGTAAATAGTGGAAACAAATCAAGGTATTGGGTAAATTGGATGTCACGGGTTCAAATATTTCTCCTCATTTTCTTGGCTTCCCCGTGCCAAATAAAACGCGAAAAAATATAAGGAAGCTCTTATGCTATACTGTATTATAATTACGCAATCATAAAAAAAATCATGATACTAGTCCATTATAGGTTTTCTAAGATATACCTTCTACTCTCTACTGTATATTAAGTTATGCTCATTATGTCCAAGTAATCAATATAGACTAACAGTCACTGTGATTTTTTATTTTATCTTTTGTCATTTCATCTTATAAATAAACTACAAGACTTGAAAGTATACGACTACTTATATTGAGTGACGTTTGTGTCTCTAGCTTAAAACGCGTAATACTTCTGGGAATCATCTTTGCAAAGAGAGTTTATTATCACATGGATCGTTTCCTAGAAAGCCGACAGCTATCCAATCACTTCTTATAAAAACATTGGGTGCTGTAGTCCGTCTGTGCTGGAATACTTTGCCGTAAAGGAAGACATGATAATCTTGTAGATAGGAAGAGGAAACCCCGGAGGAGGAGCAGGATGGCCCGGATTAATGCATTATTTACACAGCAAAGTTTCAGCGTACGGTCGTATACGGAGTTGTTACCAACTGTTCGGTGCTCTTTTTTCGTTTCCTTTATTGGTTTCAACTCTGCGTACCTCTGAGAGGAAAATGAAGTTTGATGGTGGAACGAGAAGCAGCTTCTCGTTTTGCTTTCTATTACGAGCTACCGTTTAGACTTCATAGAGCGATTAATTTAAGGTCGTTAATTTATCTGGCTGATGTATATCAAATAATTGAATCTAGATTAATGCCTCTGTTAAAATTTATAGTGTTCCGGGATTCATCCTGGTTTGACTTTAAAACCCCATATAGCGGGCTAGTAAAAAGTACCGGATTGCTTAAATATCTGCAAAACTGCACCAAGCTGGAACGATAAAATTGGATACCGTCAATTTTGTTTACGGGGCCCCCCTTTATATAAAAAATGATGTACTGCCAATACTGGGTGATAAAAAAACTACGGTCTACGGTGATATTTCAAATCGGCTTATAGATAGAAAAAAAAACCTTAACATTATATGTGTATTTTTGTTGTTTTTGGAGAATAGACCTTAGGTAGAATATGATTTTTTAGGTTTAGAAAACCACAGACCAATTGTGAGGTATACACATATTCCACCGCTATATAATTAAGTACCTATAAGTATTGTATTTAGTTATTACTGTGTAAAAATCTTGCTCGAGGTAGTCGAGATCAAGGCTGTGCGGGGGGCCCCGGCATTGCAAGCCCTGCGGGCCCTTTTGGCACGCCACTGTTTTTGAACATACAAAACACAGCATAGTAAACAACCATCACAATAACTCGGGTTGGCGGTAATTACACGCGCATCTCCCCTTTTGGATGATTTTTTGTAGGGATGCTAACGATACTTCGATACTCCTGCACCAATATCGAGTATTTTTGTCATCGATACTTTTTGAGGCATTCCAAGCTGGTATCGATACTTTTGTATCGGTATTGAAAATAATTATATAATTAGTGAGGGGTGTAGTCAGTTGCACAAAATGCTCTGTATGAACCAAACGCGCATATTTGGCTAAACAATATCGAGTTGGTACCGGTATCGATATTTCCATTTTCGCATCTCTACCCAAACTTCACATCCGTAAAATCAACCCAAGGTCAAATTCTGTGGGACCATTTTTATATGGGAAATCCTCAGAGATATTATGCTGGTTTTTTACTATGCTGTGATACAAGATTTAAAAAAGCTAACAGATTTTCCACTTTTACGTTACACGTCAGAATTTTAAGTGGAATGCCCTATTTATTTTTACATCAATGTCGAATTTAGTAAGGTCTCATAATTTCAAAATTTTGTTTCTAACTTCTCTTACTACTGAGATAGGGCAACACTGCTATTTCAGTAAATACCAGAACGCTGAAATATCTCCAAAACTGCTACAGCTGGAATGATAAAATTCCTGGGGGTTTTTGAACATGCAGAATTTAGAAATGCAAGAACCAAGAGACTTTATTTTTATTTTATTTTTATTTATTGAACTTTCAATCTGATGTATACATACGAGTATTGCTTTAGAACGTTCTATATTATGTAACCTGGCAATTATTGAATCGATTTTAAAGAAATTACCGTGGCGGCGTAGCAGTAGTAAAAAAACTAACAATGTAAAACTAGCTCAAACTTCGTTTTTAGACGATTTGAAGTTTCCTGAGGTTCCTGAGCTTTTTCCACATTTTACTCCCCACGCCGATCGGGGATAGCGGAGCTCCTTATATCTCTACCTTTTCTCCTGAAGCCCGGCACTAACGCTCCTTTTTTTACACTCCAAGATTCCTTCCAATAATTTTGTCCTGTAAAAATATGATACCGGTAGCACTGACATTGAAGCTGTCAGCTCACTCGACGCTGAGAATCACCAGAACAATTCGTCGTTGCTAGTCGGAGCGGTCCGGTGGACTCTTACTCTTAGTTACGGTCATGTCGGTCGATCGTTCTGTCAGGTCTGGTTACCCAGAGACCAGACAAAGTCATGGAGAAGTAAGGGAAGGAAAAGTGAGGGAGGAAGGAGAAGAGCAAAGAGGAGGAGGTTCGTCGGTTGGAAGGTATAGCTTGCCATAATCAATTTGAGTTCGGTAAAAGGATTAATTTTGAGGTTTGATATCTGTAAGGACAAACATTTAGTTGTTTCTAAAATGCACGGTTTGATTTTATCACAGTGCGAGCCGCGCCCTTGTGTTCTGGCGAACTTGCTCGACTGTGTAGTCCACTGACTCGCGCAACAGAGGGTTGCTGTGCGATTCCACTTGACTATAGCGTCATTGCGCCTGTTGTTTAATTAAATATACCATGAGGCATTAGTAATTGCTAGTAATTCTGCTCTGCAGAACCAGCAGGTTTCACATGTGCGTTTTGGCGAGGAAACACCGAGCCGCACATGCGTAGGTACTTCCTAGTCTGATAATTATCTTGTAAAGTCGAGTTTGATTCACCAAACTCAATTTTGAAGTTCTACATAAGGTAGAGTTAACGAAACGTAATTTCGAATTTTGTTTTTAAAGCCAAGTCTAAAGTTTCTGCCAAGTCATGCCCTCGTGGAGGGGTACTTGGCAGAATTTTCTCATGGAATCCTAGCAACCGTTCACTGAGGCCTCTAACGGGACACCACGACATTTTTTGGTACAATATAAGCCTACGTTTTCGAATGATTAATTTTGATGAGCCTCCGATGCGACCACTCATGGCCGACTCTACTCACTAGGCTGGAGCATTGAAATATGGCAACACTGAATAGTCGGCCGAGCTTTTGTCATTAGTGTAATTCTTCCAGAGTAAAAAATAAGATTGGAAGGTGATTTTTAATGTGTTTCTAATTATTTACCTGCACAAATGAAAACATAAAGATAAAAAGATACCTGCAAAGTGTGTAGTACCAGGTTGCACTAGCAATTGTGCTTCCAATAAATGACATACCAAACATAACCTTCCAGAGTAAAAAAGAACATTACAAGGTGATTTTTAATGTGTTTCTAATTATTTACCTGCACAAACGAAACTATAAAGATAAAAAGATGCCTGCAAAGTGTGTAGTACCAGGTTGCACTAGCAATTGTGCTTCCAATAAAGGACATAAACAGAAGTGGGTGAAAGGTATTCCTCCTAAGGGCTGGTTATATTTATAAGAATAAAGACAATAATTTACAAACATTTCCAAGGATAAGACCTATTTTAAAGCACAATGTGGTACCTACAATGTTTTCTGGACCTCCGAAATATCACAGAAAAATACAGTTCTAATAGAACACATCTAGGCACACCTATGAAAAGATTTGATAGTGAAAGGGAATCAAGACCAGCAAGAATGGCTTCAAAGTGACCTAATAGTGAATTTTTCTAGCTCAAGTGAAAATTTACAAAGTAAATTGAGTGTTCATTTAAGTGGAAGTGGAAGTGGCAGCAGGAAACAGGTTGCGTTTATTTTTATTTTGTAGTGTTTGACTACGATGAACCAGACATCAGATGTAAGTGGTATTAGTAGTAGTAGTTCTAAAAAAGTATTTTTCTTAATTTATCAACCGAGATGAACTCTTAATACATATAAAATGTAATAATTATTATTCTGAAACTATAAAACAATTTACGGTAACCGGACCACTATTTGACAGCTAAGCCACGTTGCCACATCTAAGGCTCCGACCTAGTGTAGAGTCGGCCATGGCCCACTCTAAAACTTTCATCCACCGCAAGCTGCAACATTTCCAGTCCCCGACTGAGCTACAACTTCAGTGTCGTCAGCGTAGAGATAGACTTCATAGTTGCGGGGGCAAGGGACGTCGTGTATAAGAAGTAAATAAAGGATTGGCCGAAGGACAGAACCCTGACGGCCTTCATGGGCCATAATGTATCGCCATTACTTGAACGTGTACTCTACACAGTATTGGGCTCCACGGTGTAATTGAACGAGTCGTCCTGAGCAACTGAGTCGTGCAATTTGAACGCGTCATTCTCGACCGACGCATCTCTAGCATACTAGATTGAACCTATGAGAATTGTAGCAGCGCTGGGGCCTCTTTCAGTGACGAAAACAGTTAGGAAATTTATCTCAAAAGCTTTGTTACGCTCCAGATTGAAGTTTACGCCACTGGCAATATCCTGACATCGACGTGTCGAACGGAGGAACTCGCAAGTGTTCAGTCGCAGCTGCGCATAATGAAACTGTTCGTAAAGTTTCGATCAACCGGATACGAGGAGGCCGCAAACTGCCTCGTTGCCAGATGATGAAGGGAGTCATTTTCCCTGTATGTTTCGCATGAATCGCCCATGAAGCCGGTTGCGGTAATGGACGGCATCCTGTACTCTGGGCCTTGATTGCATGGCAAACACGGCGCTATTCCCGGCAGACTGCTGCACCTACGAGTACATGGCGGTTTGATTTTGATAGAGCAGATTGTTGCTGTGCTTTACACGTACTTTGAAGCCACGCAGGCTAAAAATTGAAACGTGGTCCTTTAATGAATTGTTTCGCATGACCACATCCAAGGTTCAGTGTTATTTGACCTATTTTGAACGGCGGTTCCCGATACGACACACACGACATCATGGACAATGTATTTTCACATCTATTAACATTATTGTTAGTTGACATTCTGGTATGAAATTGAGACCCTCGAGTAATATTAACAAGATTGTTAATACACCTCCGACTTTTTGTCAACGACTATCCAACAATCGTTGTTTGATACGTATCAGTTTTTTATCCCCACAGTAGTGTGTAACTCTTCGATATCTCGCAAGGTATACCTGATAGAAGAAAGTGTCAAATACAAAAGTTATTTAGCGACTTAAGACGCATATTCTAAAATCTTTTGAAATATACGGGGTGTTGCGGGAAAGTAAGATAGTGATCAACTTAATTTTTTTATACGGAACTATACCTTTTTTAAAATTCTTCTAGTTTCCGTATTTTGATCTCTATTTAACCCTAAAATATTTTTGGAATCGGTTGCGACGTTGCCAAGTTATAATTTATTTTCTATTAATTTCCGGATTTGCAAGGTCGCAAGTGATACGTCCAAATTGATATATTCCTTTAACTCTTCTTAATAATATTATGCAGCGAGTTATCTGAATATCAAGTGGATATTGTCTTGGATGTTACCAGCAATTTTTATCGATAGGGTGTTTTAGGCAGAATTTTAATTTATGGCAACTTGAAGGTCCTTTTACTTTGTATTTTTAAATGTAACACTCTGTTTTTTTTTATTTTAAATCGAAATACCTACTAATACCCTATCTCGCCTAGTAATATTTATTTTCGCGTTTGCGACGTTGCCAAGTTATAAATTATTTTTCCAAATTTTTAAACAAATATCCCCGATTTTAATTTATTTTAAATAGAGTCCTCTACTTATTTTTATCGTAATGAATTGCGCATGTCGAATTTAGTAAGATGTCACAATTTCAAAATTTTGTTTCTATTAATTACTGAGATACGGCAACATCGCTTTTTCAGTAAACGGTACCGGAACGCTTAAATATTTCCAAAAATGCCACAGCTGGAGAGGTGTAATTCGATACTTGGAGGTTTTTGAACATACAGAATTCAAAAACGCTAACATCAGTGTTGTCAGATTTACCTATCTTACGTCATAATTTTGAATGGAATGCCCTATTTATGAAGTCTAACGTAAAAGTGGACTGGACTGGACCCTGCATAAAATGTTCATTTGAAAACTTTCCACAACGGATTTATCGATAAGCACGGATTAAAAGAAAAAACGCCGAGGCTCCCAGGGTTGTCCTCTTAAAAATTTTAAATTACAAAGGGTGTCGAGTAATAGTTTGTTTTTAAGGTATGTTGAAGTCCTTTATTTTGACGTGTGATTTTTTTAAATCGGTTGATTCCTTTACGAGAAAATTAGAAAAAATTTTATGTAGCTTGATTTGTGAACCAAGTAATATCATGCGTGGCTGGGGCATCTTCGAATGCTCTGGCGAGGCTAAACTGTATGTCTGCTGGTTATGATCATTGGATCACTGGGTGGAACGAGGAATATTCTGCTTTCTGCAATACCGGCATTGCCGGGATGCCGTGCGGCGGCGCACATCTTATCCGGCAGAATCCAGAAGGTAGTCATCCTTGGATGCCTTCGTCTACTTACGGCACATGATTTGCGGTGTCAGTGATTGCTCACCTCCCGGTGTGAGGAGTAGTCACTGGGTAATGGAACAATAGCTCGGTGTGTTGGAGCCCTTTGCAAGGGGGCACAAAATTTGAATTAAAAAAAACTAGTTATATGAAACTCCTTTCTGAGATTGTTGAGACTCATCCTAAAAAGTTATTTTTTAAGAGTTAATTTCATCCGGTGTAATCAGCTTAAGAATCGATCTCCGACCCTTTGTGTTGAAACGTCGCAGAGCAACCTATTTACCAAGCAGCTTTCGGCTTCATTTTTCATTTTTCGTGATATTATTTATGATTTTCTTAATTTTTATTTTGTCGTCTAGGAAAAGTTGGCCAAAGTTTTTTTAGATTATTAGCAAACTGTTAGATAATTATTAGTAGGTAGATATTAGATTACTGTAAATGTAAGATTTACTTTTGTTTGCTTATTTTCCTCTGTATATATTATATTAAGGTTTGGTAAGAATTATTTCTGATACGATTTATTTGCTTTGTACAATAGTTCCAAATGATTCTAAGTATACCATGGGTTGAGTGCGAACTCCCCCTTGAGATTTCTTTGTACTATACATATAGTTCAATGGTGCAGAATGTAATAAATAATAGATTTTTTTATACCTTGAAATAAAGACATTTATTATTATTATTAAATACGCGAATGGCGCGACGAACGGCTGCACCCCCCACCGAGACAAGGTGAGGGGCGGGGCATCGCGCCTTAAGGACTTGCATCTTAATTGTGGTTAAGGACACGTCGGGAACTTGGATTGTGGGAAAATTCAGAGGAATGCATAAATGTAATAATAATGTTTATTCCTTTAGGTAAAATTAATTAACTACATGTACATTCACAAATAGAGGAAATAAACATGTATCATCGACAAAAGTAAAACTTATACGTAGATGCACAAAAACTATATCTGCACGTACAGTTATAGTGACATATTAGGTAAGAGAGTCCATATCGGTAAAATTTATTACAGTCTGTTAAATTTGTCTAAATCGATACTCACTACTACTCACTCAATATTGCTTTTAAAATTAGTAAAATGTCCCAGTAGGTATATATTCTCCGTTAAGTTTAACTCACCACAAAAACGTAAGACACACACACATACAAATACACAGACGCGGACATATTTTATTTTAGACAGGTATTTTTCACACTTTTGTTATATCTACTCTTGATGGATTCTGAATTTGCCAGTTGAGAGCCCCATATTTCCGGAATGTAGGTAAAAAATTCATTAATAAACTTACTAAAAATAAGCTTTCAATTGAATACTATAAAAACAGGAAAATAAACTTAATAGGCAGCATTCATAAAGAAGAGTACTTGCTTTTTACTTGTAGAAGTCGAAGCATTTACTTTACATTCTATTCATAAATGAAAAAAGGAAAAGATTCGAACTGGGTTCGAAAAGGTGTTGCTCCGAAGGAAAAGGTTTCACTTTTTTGGTATTTATTAGCAAGAGCATTAAATTTGTTTCAGTATTGAAGGATTTGCTTCAGAAAATATGCATAGCCCATAGCAGCTTTTAAACATTTATTTCATTCATGGTATGTACTTGAAGGATTAAGGTGTTTTTAATTGCAGTACGCGCACGAAAATTTTACAAAGAGATGAGAGATCCACGTAGGTGCGATTTTCGAATTCTCGTTTGGTTTGAGGGATTAAATGTGCAGTGATTAGCCAACCGCTTCATTAGCGAAAATCTCGAATCCAACCTTCATGAAAATTTGAAGCTATTCAAAATTATGTCAATTATAGGATACATGGATCCATTAAGACCAAGTTTCAAAATATATAAAAATGTTTAGATATAAAAGCTTTGGATTTATACACCCTTGATGTATCTTGTATTTGGCAATTTGAAATCCAAGATTGTAGGTGAAAATGTAATAGAAAAAAACGTTGTTAATATAAACTTTATACCCTAAAAGAGGAAAATAAACTTTAAATAACGTGGCGTTAAACAAATTATATATAATACAGAGGCTAGTCGCGTGATTTAACTGTGTATTTATCTCGCTCGCAGCAGTATTTTCACGAAAATTTCTTAAACAATTTAAAAAAAAGCACTTAGTCTTCCTACGATATTTCCTTACTTTAAATGCACATCATACATCCTATCGGTTAATTTTAAACCTCCAGCGATTCTAAAGAAACCCTTGCAGATATGTGTCTATAGATATCAACACATCAGCTTCAGTGCATCTGTCTCTGGTGTCTGGCACAGAGATAGCGTACAATTTCTGGAATTAACCGCCTCTTAACAATAATTGACTTAATCCGGTGTGTGTGTACACGCGTGTGTGGGCATGTGCTAATTGAAGCGGGCGATTGTCCCAAGTTTAACTTGGATTTAACTCAGTAGGTTGCGGTGTTCTCTGTTATTTCACTCTGAAACTATTATTGCCCTCAGTAGGCTAGATAAATTACATTGCTTAGATTAACTGACATCGACCCTGTTCAAGTTATCACTGGAGCAGAATTCCACAGCTGGGGTTCGAAATGGAATTCTCTGTATTTTTGACAGAATCGTTGTCATTATCCATTTTATTTATCAAATTTTTATACTTTTCCAAGTTGCACAGAGGTAGTCGAAACGTAGTCAAGTTGTAACGTTCGTAACTTCAAAATCACATCCCCATCCAGCTAAACTCAGTCGGAGAGGAAGAGTTAACTCAAGATTACTGAACTGGGGATAGCTGGGGAACAATTCTAATTTTGTCTGACACTATCAACAGGCATCAGCTAACTGAATATTCATGATAGCTGAAACTGTGCATACTGAAAAAAAAAAATTATCTGTATTTTTACATTTAGAACTAAAAAGGAAAATTGGTGCCCCTATGTGTTATAAAATTATATAAAATGATAAAATTTTGGTGTTGAGGCTTTCGCGGCCGTCGTCAACTGAAAAATCCATAGATCTTCTCGGGTTTTTAGTCCGTCGTCTGTTGGAACCTCTTCCTAACGTTTCGCCAGCATGAGTGGCTAGCATCTTCAGAGGTCGGTGTTTTCGGATCGAAATCTACCTGACAACTGACAGCACCCTCAAGCACAGGTCATATTTATATTGAGCGTTGTTTGTTAATGGCTTCGGGGAACCTGCCTGGACACGTGGTTGTTTGTCATTAATTCTGTTTTTCAAGACAGGATGCCATATTTTGTTCAGGTTCAGTGACTCTTCTTTTCTGTTGAAATTATATGAATGGGTGTTTATGAATTTCTATTGCCTCCCTGACTAAGCCTGAGTGGCAACCTTTCGTGGCAACTAATAATCTTGTATCCTTGAATTGAATTTTATTCCCGTCCTGATGCGTGTTCTGCTACCGCTGATTTTTCTTTCTGTCCTAGACTCCAGGCCCTCTCAGACGACGGCCTAAAGACCCGAGAAGATCTAGGGATTTTTCAGTATTCTATATCTGTGTTACAAAATTTAATACAAATACTACTACTATTACAAAAAATGTGTGAATACAAAGGTTAAAGTTAAAATTAACTAAACAGAAAAAATTATCGAAAGGAAAACTACCATGTATTATCCATGGTTGTTCACACCTTCTGATGGGGCACAAAGGTAGATAATGCTATAGGCTGCCCTACCCATTTCTGCGGACATATATCGGGTAGTAGAAATTAGATAGGTATGCAGTCAAATTCGGAAATTAGGCCGGGTCGAACTTGCATACTTATTAGTAGCAACTCCTACTTCAAAATCTTCCATACTTGTGGTACATCATTTTGAAGACAAATACAACCGTGTAATCGGATTGAAGATTGATTCACTATTATGGAAGTTCATAAAAAATATGGTGATTATCAAAGTGAAGTATTGTTTTCATTACCTGAAAATATATTATCGTAAGAAAGGTTCCAAATGGGAGCCATTTTGTTCAATCAAAATGCCTTTTACCTTTTTTATGAGGACATTTGAAATCCAAAGTTTATATTACACAGCGGGAGCCTATAGACGATCCCCACAGTAACTCTGGAGATATTGAGAAATATGCGAAGATATTTTGAATATGGCCTGTACGTCTGAGTGAATGAAAATAATACTTAATTTTGATAATCTCCATACTTCCATAATGGCTAATCAATTTTCAATCTGATTACACAAATGACAAATAGTCAATGACCCTACCCTACCCCTTCAAAATGGTAGTCTCATTTACGATTTTGAAGTAGCGGTTGCTGGGGGTGAGAGGGTTGATGACACAATGATAACGTATTCGGTGAAAGAGTTCCCACTCGAAATAAAAATCGACGTGTCATTTTTTTATCATTTCAGGTTAAGGTGAGTGGCAAATTTCAGCTGTAAAAAGATATGTACTTTCACAAATTTAACTTTTCCTGCGGTTTTCCATTGTTTCTCTGGGCTGGACGGACATACACGGACATAAACTTTACTTTGATAAAGGCCACAGAGGTGGGCGAAACATCAAGCTGTACGCATAATTAATTTTTTTTTAGAGCCCTTTTTTATTTTTTTAAAACCATGTGATAGTGAGCAAAATACAACAAACAGCTATCCGTAATTTTTTGCAAATCAAAAAAGTGGCTCTGGGTGCAAAGATTCTATCTGGCCTGAAGGGCAACAGCTGCATAAGAAGCTCGAAAAGTGCTATGAGGTTAAATCTTATTACTTCATCTTATCTCAACAAATTTGCTTCAATCCTTTGATCAACCTCCTTCAATACTGAAACCTCGCTTTATCTTCTATACACCGTGCTTGCAGCTGGCGCAGCACTTTTTAAACAGCGTAAAAACAAATAAAAGCGGACTTTAGCCCAAAGACCGAAAAAAGAACTTTCTAGCTAACGTAAACACGAAGCAATTAAGAAGTTCTCGAGAGCACAACACCAGATATCGCAGCGGATCAGTTATCAGAGAAGTTTTTTCCTAACAGGGATTTTCCTCTTCCGTTGGAAACTTGATGAATTTGGTGTGTGATGAACGGTGAAACGGGCAAGATAGCCAGGATAGTTGCAAAGCCGATGTGATTATTCGAAAACTTTCAACCCGAATTTTCTTGTGCAAGCTTCGGTGGGATTTGGGCCGTTCAAATTAGATTTTGCAGACAGGGGACTGTTTGCAACTTCTCGGAACTCTTTCGGAGTTGTACTAGTGAAAAGTGGTTTTTGTAGTAAATGCGGCTAACGATTGTCAACACGGCGTGGCGCTTGCAGAATTTCAACTGAAATGCTTAGATGCTTTATTTGCTTAATACGGCCAGAAGCTTCAATCATACCAGAACGTACTGTATAAGTTTGATAATATAGACTTGTTATATAAGGTGGAGCAGAATCAAGAACTTTATGGAATGTTGTCATGGTTTCATTTGTAGTTGACATCTGTTCGAGTTTTTCTGTCAGTTGCAAAGTAGGTACTTATATACTACTAGCCTCAAGAACGTGCCGAAATCGTAAACATTTTTCAACAACAGATTTCATCCATTATCCTAGCTCAACGAAAATACCGTAGAAAGTAAGGAAGACGTGGTGTTCCAACTGCAGACATTTCGGCGATTAGAGGCAAATTTTCAACAAACTGGTTCGACATCTGATAAACCGCATATTGGCAGATCTTGGTTAGCTCGCTCAAGAAAAAACATGCTTCCAAGGCCCAGTGTGGGAGAGAACATTACAGAAAATCTGACCTGGCACGAACACGTTGCGTCAATTGCAACAACTGCTTGTAGAAGCTTGGGTATTTAGAGCCAGAAAGTACTTCTCACCATGTAACCTTCTCACGCTATATAAAGCCCAGATAAGACCTAGCCTGGAATATTGTTCGCATATCTGGGAAGCTGCTGCTCCTACTACCTTGTCTATACTACATGCCGTCCAGAGAAGGGCAATCCGACTAATTGGCGACCCGGCATTAACGCACCACCTCCAGCCACTTTCTCACCGGCGTGTTGTTGGTGACCTCCCACTCTTCTACCGATATTCAAACGGAATCTGCTCCTCTGAACCATCCTCTATCGCTCCGCCGCTCTTCGCTCCTGTCAGATGCACCCGCGCGATCGCTGCATCTCATCCTAAGGCGATCGTTCTTCATACATGAAGAACCGAGCGGTATAACCGCACATTTATTCCCAAGCTGTTCAAGGCTTGGAATCGACTGCCAGGAGATGAATTTATTGGCCCTGCAGGTGTTGGCCCATTCAAATCCCACGTTAACAAACTCCCCCTTTCACAGCAGCCGCGGTACTCTGGTATTTAGGCTCTGCCTACGCGGTCTGCTCAGTTTTTTAAAAAAATGGGATAATATAGACCGTGTATGTAGTAATGTGATGGAAAGGCTGAGCACATCAAAAGAAAACGATGTTCACAATAAATTAAACATTACCCGACGTTCATTGCAACGAATTTTGGTGAAAGATTTGCACTTGTTCCTCTACAAAGTAAAAGGGAACCATAAAATTCTGCCTTTAGACTCTGAAGAACGACTTCAGTATCGTAATGCTATCGTGAACATAAAATTTAGGATTTTTGGATCAAAATCATAATGAGCGACGAAGCTAATTTTTGTTTCAATGGAGCTGTGAGTATCAGAACCATCGCTTCCAGGAGTTTTTCTCTTCTTTATTATGGTAAAGAGATTACATTCCCTGTTCATTCACTACAGGACCTTCGATATTTGTAACGCGGTCTGTCCAATGTATTCTTAACATTGATATATGGTCACCAATAATAGAGTGCGCACGCATAGATGAACCTGAACCTGAGCCCTAAAGTTACAATATTGTAGTCTGAAGGACAAAATCGATTTATAACCCATTAAATATTATACAATTTTTTCATAATACCATTCTCAGATTTTAAGCTGAGACTAAAATTAATACTTTAGACTCATCCCCAAATTATAAAATACGCCCTTGTTTCAGTTAACGGAAAAATATGGTAAATAAGCTAGACAAGATAAACCACATTAGAACAAAATAGCATGATGTTCAAAATCTAACCCCCATCTATAGTTCAAAAAGCTCCAACTAGCGGTGTTGACGAAAGACAAGACGAGACTATAGTGGGTTTATGAAAAACTAGAAAAATACCCCTACGCTATTATAAGTCTCCCTTAATTTGAAATGATGCGACATCACT
This sequence comes from Callosobruchus maculatus, assembly GCA_951848785.1. Classification (NCBI taxonomy): domain Eukaryota; kingdom Metazoa; phylum Arthropoda; class Insecta; order Coleoptera; family Chrysomelidae; genus Callosobruchus; species Callosobruchus maculatus. Next base: position 9,326,792 of record CATOUR010000100.1, read on the forward strand.
CAGTATGAGGTATAGGAACATTTTGTTGAAATAATTGTTCTTATCTAAAAGTTTGTTTTGAGTCTGCTATTACGGATTTCATCTTTCAAAGCTGCCTTCATTCCATAACTATTTTTGTCACTTTTGCTGTGTCATGTGATTTTAAATATATGCTGTGAAACACATCTATATTTTCCTTAAAATATTTACTGTTCTCATTACTATTAACCTTATATTTTTTTACAGGTGAGCAAATCAGTTCTAAGGTGGGGTTGTTTGGTAAGTGTCTTGCTAAATGATTATGTATTTTATCTACTCCCATACAGTTATACAGTGATTACCATATTTGAACATGAACAAATAGCGTGCAATACTTTTCATGAACAATGCCTACCAGAAGATACCAGTACTAATCTATTGGAAATGTAAGTCAAATACACGCTGTAATAACTCCAAAGGTGGCTCTGAGATGCATAGTTTTGATCATAGATAAAGTATAGTATTCAACTTGCGCTAATGGTAGTAACTCACTTGTTCATTTACAACACTCGTCTACGGCTTGTGCTGCAGATTTCAACTGCGTGAGTTACTACAGTTATTACCGCTCATTGAACAAAATACGTATCTTAAAGCTCAGTTTCACAGTCACTGGTAACGTCTGGTAGTCAGTTAACCGACAGATGCAAGTTAACTACTAGTTGCTGGGGAGCTACATTTCACAACGAAAACCACTGGTTAAGCTTACTTATCTTTAAGTTGGCACCACGGATGGGTATCAGAGCACGAGTTCCGTGAATTCAACCTAACCCTTTGGCAAAGAAACCTAACCTTTTCATTGATATTTCATACTGATATCACCACAGACTAATCAAAATACATCGACGTCAATGTCAAAGTGCATGGTTTCATAATCTCCAAAGCAAACTTATCTATCATCGATGAGTAATAGTAGTAGTAGTAGATCTTAATTATTAGCATAATGCTACATGTAAGTTTAGAATTAAATATACCCAATGCTTAAATCTCAGGCCTCATCATGACACTGTTTAAAACAAAAAACTATTTACGTATGTAAGCAGTACCGCTACTTATACATATAATATAAATTATATCTGGACATTGAAAAAAACGATACCTATAATCACAAGAAGAAAGTACCCCGATTTATACCAATTAGTTTTGAATAAATAACTCAAATAATCGCTCCTTGAATACCCTTAAACTTGGTGCTGTTGCCACATAGTCTGATAATTTATTATATTCATTGATTCCATGATCAAATAGAGCTTTTACTAATCATGAGGTTGCTGGGATGTATGTGTACATATCCTTTTTGCCGCGTGTTGTGGTCATGTACATTATAACGATACTGTAAGTTGGTGGTTAAATGTTGTGGTAACATGTTGTGTAAAATTTTATTTGTTGACCACAGCAAACGTCAAGATAACCTATACTTTATCCTTGAGCTTAACTTTACTACTGGTTAACCAAAGCTTTTGACTTAAGCCGCCGACTATGAAATGTATTATTTGCTCTAACCGCTAGTTTGCCTTCAACCACTGGTTAACTACCGATTGTGTAGCTGGGCCTTAAAAGCTTTTTATGCGCGCTCTCTTAACAGTCATAGTTCCAGAGTCACAGAGAGGCTCGGGCCCCAAGATTTTGGTCTCGGCCACCTTCTTGCTAACCAGTCGGCTAAAATTCGTAGATACGTCAGAAATCAATAATTTTGATGTGATACCGTGCTATAAAAACATGTGTTTTTAATGAATGTTATGTGACGCTCTTACTAGTAGTGTGGTGCGTTACTTTTGAAACACCCTATATGTGTAGTGCATGTGCCTTCGAGGGAATCACACCTCTTAATCACGACCTCGTGTACGTACGTGCTCCAAGTAGTCTCAGATGAATGCGAATGTATATATGTATAGCAGTAGGAACGGCATTCATCGATTATACTCGGTAAAGTTAGGGCCACGCCGGCAACGGCTTTATATGCAAACATGCTATTTTGCTGTCCAAATTTATTATACTCCAGGGCTGTTTGTAGAATAGTTTTAGATTTCCGTGTTCCTTTTTTGGTCGGTCTTCGGCTGCCATATATACGTATATATAGTCCGGTTACAGGGTACGTATAGTTTCCGGGGAAAATCTGTTGTGGGATTTTGGGGTAGAATGAACTCGGTGTTACACGTAGCATGATAAAAGGGCTAGTCAGCCGTGTATTGGAGCAGTTGTTATAGACTTAGTCCAGGCGGGAGGGATTTTTTACAGCAAAAGGTCGGAAAGAAAGAAAATTTGGTGAGATGATAGACATTGGTCCCCTGAACCAACGCCAAAGTTTGCGACCTCGGAAGATTGCCGCCGAGGGGTGGGGAGAAACTTTGCTTCTCGACAATTTTCAATAAATAACGCTGTTTCGGTAAGTAATATCGAAAACAGCTCCATATGAGAGACAATACAATTCTGTATAATTTTTATCTGTACATTTTTCATGTGTGACCAATAGTTTCCATCCTACAGTGCGCCAAAATTAGGGGTTGGTTTGTGGTTTTCACTCATCGCGGATTAAGACGAAGAACTTTATCAAAAAGTCGTGTAACAATTTGATTCAAAGATCTGTTTATGTCGATGGTAGAAAAAAATGTGTGTAATTGGGCTTCTAAACGGGCAACACTTTTACTGCAGTGTGTGGCTGCAATAGTGTAGCCGGCAACATTTTCGGCAACTGAGCAATATTTCTTGTATGGCATGGCCATATAGCCACATATATTCGGCATTGCTGATATCTTTTTGTGTTGCCGGCACATGGCCGCTTGGCTACCGAAAACATCGGCAATATTGCTCTATTTTGGTGTTTGTTTATTGGTGATATTGAACATTTTGTTAGGAAAATGGCTAATACTTGGACCAGCGAGAGGATGATTGATTTCATCAATGAAATATACTTACATCCTGAGTTATGGAAAGTGAAAGTTCCCAGAAGTTCCTTGGCACTTCATATTGTAACAAAAAAAGTTCAAAAAAAAAACTGAGTGGTATTTTTGAAAGTAGTATAGGGTCTATCATACCATGCTTTCAAAACTTTTTTGTGTACTTCAACCCTTAACAATTACCCTCAACTTCTTTTTTAAAATAGCATCCCACAGCTTTTCCTGCATAAATGAAGTCATTATTTTATGTAACATCTTATACTGTCCTTGATTTCATACACAAACCATGTTTTTTCGTGAAGTCATAAGAATAAAATACATAAAATAAGAATTTGTTTGAGGCATAATATTTTCGTAAAAAAAAGGATAGAAGAGATATTTTTTTCGAAAGCTTGGCATGATAGATCATTCAGTACTACTAAAAACCCACTTGGTTTTTGTTTTTTCGTTTTTTGCAACAATATTAGCTGTCAAATAAATTCCTATTTTATTTATATGATTTTACGGGGTAGAGATTTTTGTAATTCATTGATACAAATAAATTGGATTGAATAAGTTTGCGTATAACATCAAAGGTTCCATAAGATTTTAAATCGGTGCTATATTTGAAATCAAAAAGTTAAGGGCGAGTTTTCGGGGATACGTACAAAAAAGATTTTGAATGCATGATAGAGTCCCTATAGTATCTTCAGAATTACAACTCAGTTCTTGCTTGGACCGATTATATATACATCTCCAGTTGCTAAAAACCGCCAGTCTTGTCCTAGCAGGTATTGATTTTTTCATGTTTCTATCATCTCTTTTCATTTATGGTTCAATTTCCTTTGAAAGATTATCTTTGACATTGCTGAAAAGTTTTTAAATAGTATATTATCAAGACTTATTTCTAACCTCAAGTTATCTCAAGTTTCAAGTCTATTGATATAGAGTCGAATCCACTGTCTTCTCTCTTTTTTATTTAACGTTTTGTTTAAAACAATATAAGCCACTGCATCAGCCATTGCTGCCCGACTATATAGCCCGTCTATGAACAAATTTTTGGGCTATACTATTGCAGAAAATATTGCCGGGATATATATTGCCGAGCCATATGCTGCAATAAAATGTTGTCGTCATGGCCGGGCTATAGTTACCAGGAATATAGCCAAATATTGCAGTAAAAGTATTGCCCGTTTAGAAGCCCCTTTACACGAATAAAAACCATATCAATAAATCTTTTGGAAAAAAAATAAAAAAGAAGTTGCAAGGCCTGGGTTTCGAACCAACACCCGCTCGAACACATATTTACCGTCTAAAACTCCTAACCACTGCGCCAACCAGAGTTGCGGAGGAGGACGCTTCAACAAAACATATTTGATCGGGTACTTTATTACTGGAATTTGTAATCTAATTTCAAACGTTCAAGAAGATATTTATTTCTATCGTAGACTTCCTCTCGAGCCGCAAACTTCATTCATTTTCTAAGTTGCAACAAATATACACTAGTTACAAGATTGTCTGGGAGTCTAGAATCTACTATCGGAGTAGAACGTCGTTGGTCGAAAGAACATCGTGACCACCCGTGTGACGTCACACGGGTTCGGGAACCATCGGCATGTTTTCAGTACTGGATTCAAAAACCCATTTTCATTTTGATATAACTTTTCAATTATTGCGAAAAAAAATTAAACAAATAGTTTTGTTATAAAATTTATATATGATATTTCCATTTGTCACAAAAAAAATTGATACCCCCCAATTACACCAAATATTACATTTTTAAGTTACTTTACATGAAGACTATTAGTTGAAGGACATAGGAACGTTTCATCTTATTTTCGTGAAATAAAACTAGCAAACTATTTTCATAAATTGAAGCAAATTGTTGTATATTTATTTACAGGAAAAGGTATGAGTTAAAAAAATTACAGCCAAACTAAAAGGCGTAGTATGAACATGTATTTTATCTGTCAATATAATAAGGGAAACACTACAACGGACTATATCAAATGAAGCTACACAAATTCTAACTTAACTCCAAAGTGATTGGAAATGGACGATATTACATAATGGTACACATTACTGAAAACGACTGATGTGGGAATCATATAACGACATTTTTAAACAGATAACTCCTTTCCAAAGCGTGTTTACAGAATAGTTAATATAAGTTGTTGCTGAGTATTTCAGGGAACCTGCAAAAGGCTGAAGTTGTAGTTTTATTTGGTGAAACACGTATTTCAGCAAATTAGCTTCGTTGGAAGCTTATTACAGAAAAGTGGTGCTAGTCAGAAGTTCGTATTTAATTAGTGTTCATTTAGAGGAAGTTTCAATGAAACTCATTGCATGTTGTATGTATGTTTTATTTGGAATGGACGAGCGACGCATCACTACCAGTTTCAATTTAGCCTGGCTGGGTAGTTGGAGAGGGAGCTTATCCTCTGTAATTTTTATATTAAATAGTTGCGTTTTATATGTCTTATTGTTTAAACTAATAATCATAATCGATATATAACTCCGCAAAATCCTTTCGTACTCCAAACTGATTTTGTATAGATAGTGAGATATACTCCGGTAAAGTAAAATGTTTTTTCATGGCCATGTTTTTTAGTCATTTGGCAGATGCAGAGCGATTTCTCATTTATTGTTTGTAACGTCTTCATTCTCAGTAAGCAGTTTTGTACGTAGTTTGTATTTGAACTTTGACTATATGACAGGAAGTCGTCATATTTCGAAGTGTTGCTGGTTTCTGTTCAATTTGTAAGGTACATATTTTAGAAGTCTAATACTAATTTCGCCAAATAGTAATGTGTGTTTTGATCTATGCATTCCGTTTTACGGTACGTACTAACTGAAAAATTGAGTGTGAAATACTACACTCAGTTAGCGGTGTATTTAGATCCAGCGATTTTAGGGTAGAAAACACATGTAATTCTGAGTGTAAAATGTGGTATTTTTAAGATACTTAAAACTGGTAATAGTTATTTACGTAACAAGTCCCGAAAGTGATATTTTACGTAGGCGAGTCCTGGAAGCCTGCGAGTCCCGTGAAATCACTTTCGGGTAGCGTTGCGTACAATATTTATTCTGCAGCCGTTTATTGAATAAAATATTAAAAAATAATAGCAATAGTTACCATAAATATTACTTATGCAGCCGTCCCGAAAATAGCACTTCCGGTATGATTTATTACTGTCGGTAGGATTTGTGTAAAGTTTCACTTTCGATTCAATAAATCATACCGAAAGCTCTATTTTAGGGACGGCTGCAGAAAAAAGTTATTCCAGAGCGTGTACACTCATTTATCTTTTAAACACGTTTACAAGTAAACCAAGTCCAATGTCGTAAAAAATACCACTAAAATGAGTGTAAAACTAAACAAATTGGGTGCAAAATAACCTTAATGGAATGTAGAAGTACACTATTGAAAATTGTTAATTATACAGTATGAGTCAAAAAATGAATTGCTAGAGTATATGAATAAGAACATATCGTAAAACTCGGTATAAATACAGAACACACCACAGCATCGACAAAAAAAAGAAAGCAATTTGAATAGGTTTTCCACCTTTTTGTGTTTGGCGGATGTATGATAGAATATCCTTTGCTTCGTTTAAACGGGGTTTCAAAACGGTTTTCTATTACTGTCTCCTATATTTTTTGCCTTAATAACAAGATGTAGTGTGTTGTGTTGCCATTAATTTTGAAATATTTGCACTTGTTTTTGAATTGTAAATTAAAAATCCACATTTTAATTGACAACCGTTAGCGAGGCTGGAACAAGCCCACCTCATGTGGAATTGGGGGGGGGGGGGGGCAGAACTACAACAAGACCAAGGTTATTATCGTAGATAGAGAGCATGACAGTCATCGAGAAATAAAGTAAATAGGCCGTTGTGAGGTAGTTCAAAGTTTTGTGTACCTCGGTTCTTTGATCGACACTTCAGGTAGCTGTGAGAATGAGATTCGACGGCGCATTCAACAGGCACGGGTGGCCATGATAAATCTTACTAAAATATGGCGTGACGATAAGATCATAAAGCTACCAAAATGTCACTGGTTCAGTCTCTTGTGTTTTCCATTTTTTTGTATGCCTCGGAAACTTGGACTGTTAGAAAGGCAGATCGAGCTCGCATAGATGCTTTTGAAATGTGGACGTGGAGGAGAATGCTGAGAATTCCTTATACCGCCCATCGAACTAATGTTTCCATACTGGATGAGCTTGGTAATCCAAATAGACTATCTTCCATTGTGTCGATGAGAATGCTTACATTCTTCGGACATATTCACAGAAGCGATAATATGGAGAAACTTGTAGTTCAGGGCCGCGCCCCGAGTGGGCGGCGCCGTGGCCGTTCCCCTACACGCTGGGTGGATACGACGAAACAGCTGCTAGACATGAGTATCAAGAGCGCCACTGAACTGACAGTAAATCGCGAGGGATGGCGAGCTACACTTCTCAAAACTATTGATAATATTCGTGTCGGCAATACTCTAGCTCTGACTTAATGCATTTTACGAGTTCACAATATGTCTGTTAAGACATTGTGACTATGATGATGAGTATAAATATTATCACTTCGAGAAATATTTGACACAAGTGCGATAAATATTAAAATTAAAACTCAGTCGCAAAAATCCTATTTACACTAATTATACAATTTTGAATGTCTGAAAATATACATTTACATACACCAATTTATGTATTTTCACACTGAGTTAATAATAAATATTCTCTTAAACTTAACCGCTACTAAAGGCAAGTTGGAGTGTACAATTATGGTAATTGTCATTTGCAAGGGTGTACAAATGTACACATCTTTAGATTCTACCACAAAACAAACACTTTTTACCGGCAGCTTATTTTTTACTGTGTACGAACTATGAGTACATGATTGTTCATCTTAACGGCGCCATAACTGCCGATAGTTACTACGCTAGAAAGCAAAATATCTTGCACTTTAAGAATAATTACAGAGGTGACCGAGCTGTTGGTAAAAATTCATTCGGATTTGATTTCATTTATGGGCCAATGAAACGCAGTGAATCGAAAAAATGTTTACCAAAGGTTTTTAATTCTATTTTCTACTATCCAGCAGTAAATGAAACCGGGATTCGGATATTATTTACCACTACTAAGTCCAGTTTCATCACCTCCTGATAAGTGTCATGTAAGTTTTTGTTACTTTCTAACTTATGCCAAGTTACAAAGTCAAAATATGTAAATAAGCTATCTGGCACCTATCAGGAGGTGGTGAAACTGGCACTTAATGTTGGGTATAAAACTACGGGTTTTCCAAAAAGTTACTGGCCTGCAATTTCAATTATTCATCTGAGACGTTCATTGTACTGATTACTGATGAGGTTAAACGAAAGAATGTTGCTCTTTTAAGCTGCTACGGATAGATGACTACATTTGCCACATTTAGGCCCGATTTTATCAACATGCATATTTTAACAAAGGCCTTGACAAAGCTTTTCTATTGGGTGTTGTTTAGCAAAAGCTTTGTATTGCGTATTGAGGGCTATGTCAATAAGTATCACCCAATAGTATTTTATCAATATTGAATACAAAACGTCAAAGCTGGATGACACTTTTGTCAAAAATATTTTAGAAATTCATGGTGATTCATAGATCAAAATCATAGCAGGATATCGAACAAAGCGATTGATTTGCAAATTAATGCCAGATTTTTCATGTTTACATTATAATTATTGTATAATTACTAATTGCAGACTGCGATAATTTGTGACAGAATCTTAAAAGTAGTATCAATCACAGCAACTACCTTATTTAATAATTACAAATCCCACCTCCGTCAGTTAGATGGATTATAGACAAATACTTGCTTATAGAAATATCCACAGAAGATGTAAATGGGCAGCGTACACATTGTAAGGCATACATAGGAATAAAAATCCCTCCCGCTAGTTGCTTCCAGCTTGTGAACTTTGCCGTTCAGGCTAGGCCACGGATAGGCAACCAGTAATGCACATGGACACTTTGGGGAAACAACTTGGCTAACAGTTAAACCGTGTGTTTAGCTTTTTAAACGTAACAAGATGCTATTTTTACCCCTTTTTACTATAAAACATACATTGCATGTATTTATAATTATAATCAATAATAAGTTATAGTTTTAACCAAATAATGCAGTGAGTGAATTTCTTATTATCATATCATTTGATACACCAAGAAACCAGTGATCAAATGTACCTCTTCTCTGGAATCTGATTGATATCAGCAATTGCTAAACTTTTTGTTAAACAAAAAAATGCAATTCTTCACCCATTCAGGATGGAAAATCAGACGTGAAAATGTACTAGATGGTTCATAATGGTCTTATATAAAGTATGTCATTTTTGAGCTTTTTGATGTCAGATTCAAGAGAAATCATTAATTTTCAGAATACTTTGACAGATGCATGTTCTTGAAAGGGCTACTCTGGCTGGTCAGTCTTTGCTAAAATACCAACATTACTACTCAGTACTCGCATCAGCTTGCTAATATCTTTTTTTAGGGTAGGTAATTGAGAATCGTTTATGAATACAAAAAATATTGGAGATCGTCCTTGTCCTACGTTCCCCACTAGTCGATTTTTTTCACTTGTAAAAAACTGTTCATGATCAGGATCTCTTAAAACGCATAAAGATAAAAGATTGGGGTAGTTCTGAGAATTTTAATTTTACTTAATTACGTCGACGCTGCGGCCCTTAATAATTGTCGGTATGACACGACAGCGTTACTTACTAAATTTCATAAAAAATATGCAACGGTGACTGAGATTACGTGTTCAGAAAGATGGCGTCAGACAGGATGTTGGAAAAGAGTGACATACATATTATTATGATACTTCTCCTTAAGGTGCCATCTTCTTATAAAAGGTTTGCTACAACTTCAGCAAAACTTCAACAGAATATGAACTAAATTCAGTCTTCTCGATTCTGTGATGTAAATTACATTATTAACTCTGTAAAACATAACCAAAACCTATGCACATTTTTAGGTCCAAGACTTTAAACTTGTAAACCCGGACTACAAATGAAGTCCCGCCTAGACGCTCCCCGGATGCCCTCTAAATTAGGACAAATCCGGGGAAGTCCGGACGGATGGCAACCCTAGACTTGAATAGGTCAACATTCGCTTGCTCATCTACGGTGTGAAAACTGCTACACCTCCATTTTGATCACATACAGTTGAAAACGAGGAGATTTAAAGACGACTGTTAAACGACCCGTTAGTGGTGCTCCAATACTTGCATGAGAAGTCGAGTGGACGTGCGTGGAAAATCGCCTCGACCGAATCCGCAATCGACCGTGTACGGAGGCGCTTAATTCTATGCGTGAGACGTGCCAAGTCTTTTTTTGGGTGGGCGTACCAATTTGGAACGAGAAGCTGGTTGGAAGGTTACGACCGCTGTCCATTAAAAAGGAAACTGTGTCCTGACGCGATGCCGCCATTGTCAACAGGAGTACGAGCGTGTGGAAATGGCCGGATTGTGCGTCGAAAGCTCATTGAGTGAGGCAGTGCGCATATATATCGGCTAAATGTGGAGTTCTCTACGCGTATCTTGTGCAGAGGCGTGCAACTGTACGGGTGTGCAGGAATCTATACCGCTTGCCCTATAGAGGAAGTTTGGTGATTTGATCTAGTGGGCTAAGAATTTTGTATTACAATTTTTTGTGCAGGCTCTGGTTATACTTATTCTTCACAGTCTGTTAAGTTACAGAATAGCTGAATCATTTGAGTATAATCACAATATTACGTCCTATTTCTACTTTAGTATTCTCTACTGTGTGTTGAAGGACTTCCAGAACTTAATGTTCAATCATCCCAACCTGCCAATGGAAGGCTAAGCTCCTCCAGAATGTAGTGTCTTATCTTTCTAATCACATCACAGAATTTATTTAACCTCACATTATACACCAGTGCTATTGACCAGCACAGACCAAGTAATCATGAAAATCTAGTAATTAGATACCTCCACAATGGGATACGTGAAGGGCTTTTCAGTAAGTGGCAACGATAGTAGTACGGAACTGCAACTCTCCCTCTCTCTCAGTAGCTCAAATGCGGCGTTCATTGTTCCAATCGATTGGTCCGCAGCTCCAAATGGTTATATATCAATTCCATTCCTCATCCCCACTATTCTATTTTTAGACATTTTTTTAGTTTGTATTGGACAAATAAAAGCTAATTTTTGCAAAAAAAAATAAATTTCTGGTTCTTGGGTCCTTTAGAATGGTTGTTCACTGAGCTGTTTCTTCTTTTCTTTTGAAATTGTTGTGATGTTTTTGTATTTCGATTTACTTCTCTGTGGAGTCTGACATAGTATGAAGACGTTGTGGCAAAAAACCTGAGTTTTTTCAAATTTGATTCTATGGTCTCCTCCCTTAATCGCATGTTCGGCTACCGCTGATTTATCTGTAAAACCTACAATGGATCTCTTTTATCCTTGCCCATTCTCAAATACTCCTGTATATTCCTTGTGGGCTTGTAGATCGTCATGACATTTTCTTTTTTTAACATTTTCCTGGATGTCTGTGATTCTAGGTACATTTATAATGAAAAGTCTTATGCTATCGATTTGTTGAAATTTCTCATATTTTAATACATACATATGGGAATATTCTATTTTACATGTTTAATCAATGCACTTGTAATTATAGTTCTCCAAATAACAGCTGCTCAAACTTTAGCGGAAAACCGTGTTTGATGTGACGTCATCCTCGTTAACTGTGGATTATCTCCTTTCCCAGTAGTGCAGATTATATAGGTTAAAAATACCCTTCCACGTAAATCTCGATTAATCAGCTCAAGTTTTATCAATAGTCAATAGTCTCGTACTATGTAATATAAAATAGATGAAATGCAGACGTCTTTTATTATAGAACATTTTTTGAAACTAGTCTACAAATAGGCCCCTTACATTCATACGGCAGAAGTGAGCTTTGGTAGGCAAGCAAAGTGATTTATCAATTATTATTTCAATCAATTCTAATTTCGAGTGAGCTTTAATGGGGGGATTTTTTTGACAAAAGTGGTAGATCTCAGTGGTATGACTAGGGTTAAGTTTTTGCCTGCTGCTGTGTTTTTATGGCTGTTTGTCATTTTGTATAAAAAACATCAAAAACTTCAGGTTGTGCTACATATTATTGTGGGCATATCTTGTCAGTGCATGTATGCATCGCCATTACATATCTTGGTGGCAACAGCAATGTCGATAACACATTAGTACTCTTTAATTGTCAATATTTTGTACATTTTTATGGTTGAATTATATTCTACTACTCGCAAGCGACATCCGAACACTGAGAAAAAAAGGGTTTCGGTTGCTGGAATGCCGTAGGACTACATACAATAATAAACGAACTCATTTGCCATAATTAGTTTATAATAAAATACAACAGATCAATAATAGGTGGGCCCTCCATGTTGACCAATGCACTCCTCTAGCCTACCTGGCAAGCTCATAATCTGGTTGCTGATAAACTCTAGAGGTACAGCCTCCCAAGCTGAGCGTGGTCGGAGGATTGGGTAAATCGCCTATGTATCGACCCATCCAATTCCATACTTTTTCAATTGGTGAGAAATCGGGTGATCGTGGAGGCCTGGGACGTACCCTGACCTCAGATTCCTGTAGGAACCTCATCGATACCCTTGCAATATGAGGACGTGTATTATCTTGCTGGAAGAAACCCTCTTCGAGGCCTCGGACATAAGGAACGGCAAGGTAAAGGAGACTTGCTGTTGAATGCAATGGCACCCAAACCACCAAACTAATAGGACGGTGTACATGGCACTGGAGATCACTTTTCACCCCATCGTCGTCTTACGTGACATTGTTGGTATTCTTGGCACCAATCTAACCGCTGGCGAAGATGATTTGCAGTGAGTGGAAGCACTAGATGCGGACGATATGATCCTAAGCCCATTTCACTCAATCTGTGGTACACCGTGCGAATTCGATTGGGCCTCCCTAAAACTGCATACCAAGCGTCAGCAACAGCTCGAGTGGATCGCATTCTGTCTCGAAGGGCCAGTAGTCGTAGATGACGATCTTGCCGGTCTGTAGTTCTTCTACGTGCTCCAGAACCTCTAGTTCACTGCATACGCCCCTCTGCGACCTACTACGCGCACCATGTTGTTACAACTGTAGCCACGCTACGCCCCATGGTTACAGCAGAAGTACCACGTTCTCGTTGGTCTACAGTCAGACCCCGTTCAAAGGGGCTTAACTGCGTAAACTGGGACTGTCGTCTCTTTGGGGCATCTTTACACAACCAGTTAGTCTTTCGCCACATTTGCAACAGATGTCATCGTGTTTGAATCGACAAAAAGCCATGCTTTGTTCTTATGAGTCTAGAGTTTTTTACAGGTGCCTTTGTCGGTAAATAGTATCTGAATGAACAAAATGTGTTACATGTGTGCTAGAGATGGTAACTGCCAAGCTATGTACAAATTTTCAATGCAAATATCCCTTTTTTTCTAGGTGTTCGGATTTCACTTGCGAGCAGTATATATTAAATTTTGAGACTAATGGCAAAAGTTACCCTCCTGTTCTCTGTTGGTGATTCCAAGATTGTACAGTGATGTTGTCTGAAGTGGCTATGTCCAGTAATAAGAGCAGAAACCTGCCTAACATCTTTCATTTGAGCTTCACTAGCCAGGTAGTGAACCACTCATTTGGGCCTGTAAGCAGCTTTTTGCCGTGTGCTTGTCCAGTGTAAACTCGCTGTCGCTGGCAATGTCCCTAGTTAAACCATTGGTTGATGACCTTGTGGGCGGTAGAGATTTTCTTATGCCATGGCTGGGTTCTGGACCTAAGCATACCTACATATGACATGGTACCTATCCGAGGTGTATAGAGCGAGAAGCTGATAATCTGAATGAGCTAATACATTCCTATACAAGTTTTGATGCAATATATCTGGAATCCAAGGCCTTAGAGGCAGCCTGGGAGTCTGAGTGGTGCCACATACTGCAATGTAAGGGACTGTACAGCATAGTGCGTGGCTAGCCCAGATCTCCGTCTTGGGCGTTGGCTTTTGGTAAAACCCATAACCGTATAAACCTTCTGCAAGAGAGCCATTAGTGTGTGGTCAACCGATGACATATAAGCTTGCTTTGGAAGTTATAAAGTCATGCATTTTGTCATTGAGGTCTAAGACGTCGATGCATTTTAATTATAGTCTGTTGTGATAGTCAGAAATATGAATACAAAGTTAGATTTATTTGTCAGAGGGTTAGGTTAGGTTAGGGGTAGGTTAAGCAATGGTTTTCTTTCTGAAACAGAGCGATACATTAACTACTGGTTAACTTCCATCTGTCGTTTAAGTGACTACCAGGGGTTACCATTGATTGTGAAACTGAGCCTTGGAGTTATTTAGGGGCTGCTGTTGAAAGCTCCTGTTACTTGTAGAGAATAAAGCCTTTATAAGCTTTCGAGTTTGGCTATCACCGTTATCTGGTTCACTTTTGTCCACCAGAGTAGTGAACCATATTTGATTTGAGGCCTTATAACTTGCCTTGTATAGCCATAGTAGGGTTTTAATCTCATGAGTAGTCTGCAAGTCTGATGATGACCGCCATTTGGCTTTGTACAGAGCGCTCTCAAAATGTGTGCTTCATGTGAGTTACATCTTACATATCAAACTTAGGAACTTTGTCCTGGTAAATGGAACGACCACGGTTTGGGAGGTATTAATGTTCAGTCCCTTCCTACGACACCTGTGGTTTATGCCTTGCAGGCTGACGTTCATGAGATACCATTGGAAAAGGTAAGCTATGGTTTTAGTAGTTTTTGGGTCTTTGTGGAAGCGTGACTACTATTGATTAATTACATTTTAGATTACTGACCCTTTAAGTAGGTATTACTTAGCAACCAAAGTAAATTAGGAAGGTGTTAAATGGTCAAATGTGGAAACTCTTGTGTGAAATTTTACTATCAAAAATAGAAGATTAGTAGTGAAACAAAATAAATTTTCTGGGTCTTACAGAGGCAGATTATTTGCTGAATGCGGATGCCAACATGCTGGACGAGCAAGGAAATAGTTAAAAAATTCAGAAGGAGGTACTTAAAGATGAGCATTTTTTCAATTTAAAAATCCCTCTTTTTTAGGTTTGGATGTTTATTTTCTGATTGACGTTATAACTTATAAGCCTCCGACCCCGACGCCTATGAATATAGGGGCATCGCTTTTATGGTTTGCCTTGATTCTGGCTTAAAATCCCCCTCTTTACGTCCTGAGTGAATTGGGTATTAGGTTCAAGGGACCCGCTGCCTAAGGAATATTGTTTTTTATTAGGGAAAAGGATAGAGGTAGTCTTATTTTCTTGCCCTTTGGTGAAATAGCGAGCTTATACATTATTTTTGATATACACGCACAATAAATTACTAAACAGCTTACATATTTTTTTAAAAGCCACTGCGATGGTCACTTTAATTCATTGTGCTTCACTTTTCGATAAACAACTCATCAGCATTTAATACAAACAATTGACTAACGTGTGGCGATCTCTGTAATGTCTCTCATAGTACATGTTTTACAAAAACAATTTAGAATAAGTGATTATTTTAGACTAACAGATTTATTTTGAGATCTAGCTTCCTAGTGTAGTCGATAATCATTATGAGAAAATACCACGTTGCAACTAGATTGTCGATACAAGGAAAGTACCATAGAAAATCAGGGAGATGCGTTGCGTGGCGAGGTGAAAGGGTAGATGCACTACTCTAGTGAGTGTATCATGCCACATATCTGCACTCACTCTAGCATCGCAGGAGGTAGCTAAGCGCATTCACAGGTGGAAGGTCTTGGAAGACGAAACTTTGAGTGACCATAGGTACATCTATGTTGAGATGGACATGAAACTCAAAGTTAAAAGGAGATCAACGGAGCGCCACACACCTTTCGTTGATGTCATCAAATTCCAAGAGGCACTTACCCGCAGACTTGAGTCCTTGCATACCATGGAAAGCGTCTCTGAACAGCGGTACACGAGGCTGATACAAGCCGTTCTTAAAGAAAGTACCATCAAAAGGGGTGCCAAGACCGCTATGGTACCGTACTGGTGGAATTCGGAAATCGAATCTGCTAGGGCGGACTGCCTTCAAGTACGGCGTAAGCTGTCGCGCATACGACGTGGAAACCACCAGCCTCAAGCAGCCATAAATGCACTACAGGAGGAATACGCCGCCAAGAAGAAGCTGATAAAAGGTCTGATCTATACTTCAAAATCCAAACACTGGAAAGAACTATGCGAAGACTTAGAACATGACATCTGGGGTGAAGGGTACAAGTTGGTCACCAAAAGGATGATCAAGCAATCAGCACCGTGTCTACTAAGTAACGACAGAAGGGTAGAGATAGTGAGGAAGCTTGGGAGACGGACAGTACCGAAAAGAATCCGGAGATCTTTACGGTGGAGGAGATTAAGGCGGCTGCGGGGAAGATGAAAAATGGTAAAGCTCCTGGGCCAGATGGTGTCCCTCCTGAGGCCATCAAGGTTATTGCATCTACAGCACCACAGCTGCTATCCGGTCTATTTAACCACCTTCTGAGTACGCAAACCGTACCAAAGGCGTGGAAAAGGGCAAAAGTGGTATTGCTTAGCAAGATCGGAAAACCACCAGAGCTTTCCTCTTCATACAGGCCAATTTGCCTGCTAGATACCATCGGAAAGCTGTACGAAATCCTGATAAGACAGAGGCTCGAGAAAGAGATCGAAAAGGCCGGAGGACTCTCGCCATGTCAATTCGGTTTCCGCTCGGGGAGATCCACCATCGGTGCCCTGGAAACGGTGACGAGGATTGCGGAAGATACCAAAAAGAAATGGTGTGCGTTGGTGACGCTGGATGTCCGCAATGCTTTTAATACAGCCTCGTGGAGCATGATTATGGAGGAACTAGGAAAGCTGAAGATTTCAAAATACCTAAGGAATCTTATAAGCAGCTACCTAGACTCCAGATCAATTTGCGTTGCCGGAACCGAAATCTCTATGACAACAGGGGTGCCCCAAGGATCTGCTTTAGGGCCGTTACTTTGGAACATCCTGTATGATGGGGTGCTGAAACTTCCGCTGCCCACCGGCGTAAAGGCGGTAGCATACGCCGATGATCTGGCACTAGTTATCGTGGCAAATGAACAGGCAGAGCTGGTTCATAAAGCCAATGCATCACTGTGCAAGATTGACAGGTGGATGTGCGATCACAAGCTTAAGTTGGCTCCTGAGAAAACAGAGGCAGTTATAATGCGCGGCCCAAGGAGCAAGAGAGCTAACGTGGTCTTTCAACTAAAGGGAGTGCAGGTCCTGCCAAGCAAGTCCATAGTGTACCTCGGAGTCACATTGGATAACGAGAGGTGTTATGGAGAACACCTTAAACGAGTAGTGACAAAGGCTGAGAAGAAGGCGGCGATACTGTCGCGACTGATGCCAAATGTAGGAGGGCCCAGTAGCAACAAAAGGGCACTACTGTGCCAGGTTGTACAGTCGGTCGTCCTATACGGAGCTCCTGTGTGGTGTAAAGCCACGAAAAGGAAAAGGTATCAGAAGGTCTTAGACAGCTTGCAGAGAAAGTCTCTGCTAAGGGTGGCCAGTGCTTATCGCACGGTATCTACTAGAGCCTTGCAAGTTATAACGGCGATACCACCATTATACTTGCTGGCCGAAGAGAGGACACTGATCCGCCATGGTCAAGCTGGCAATGCGATAAGCCGAGCTGAGGCTAAAAGGCTGACAGCAAGTAAGTGGCAAAGCATATGGAACGAGACCACTGATGTCGGACAGTGGACGAAACGACTAATACCGTCGGTAAAAGAATGGGCGGAATGCAGTCATCGGCAGACGTCCTATTTCCTAACGCAGGCACTGTCTGGGCATGGGCCTTTTCGAGTGTATAGGAAACGGATAGGACGGGTGATGGACGAAAGATGCTTGCACTGCGAGGCGGAAGATACGGCCGAGCATGCCCTGTTTCTGTGCGACCGATGGGGGGCGTACAGACAGGAGGCAAGTCAAAAACTGGATGGGGAGCTGACCCCAGAGACTATGGTCCCGTTGATGTTGTCCAGCGTAGAAGCATGGACCATCATACATGAGATGGTCAACAAAATACTCTCGGCAAAGGAGAAAGAGGAGCGCCTTCAAGGATAAATGAGGATTGGAAGTTATTCAGAAGTGGGTTTTAATCATTACCTCATCTTGCACTGCGAAGAATATCGTTCACGATGATGCCCGGTGCAGATGGAGATATAGCATCAGAGGTAAGGAAGAGGGAACGGGTTTTAGCCGGTCGGGCCGTGATGACATGTCGGATGGACGTTGTTGCGTCCATTGGACATGTGATCAGAGGACTCAAGCTGGTTCAACGTCGGGCGGGCAGACTCTCTCTCACACTTCCGGGTGTGTGAGTGTTTTCTGTCCTTGCGATCAAGCCGATTTCCTAAACCCTCTATAATAAAAAAAAAAAAAAACGTATCTGGAGGGATATATGTTAATATACAGATAAGTCTAAAGTAAGAACGCCGACTTGCACGATTTCTATGAGTTTTGGGTTAGAGGGTATTGTAATACGGCCAATCTTGAGATGGCACTTACAATGTTGTCAGACCTACCATTTCTCCGTAAATATAATGTCCTTTGTTACCCACTATTTTTGTATAGGAGGCAATTGTTAGCAATACATGACATATCAGAATAATATAACTAAGCCAGCCGGTTACGTATGAAAAATAAATTAATGCTTACAACGCGAAATGAAGCTAAACCTCTAGCTAAAAGCAGTAGCATCAGTATGTGTTCGGCTACGTTACCACTTACCAATGAGTAAGGAGTAAAACCGTTATGCCGCACTTACACGCTTGCCAAGGCTCGACAAGCATCCACAAGCACAAGCGTGTGAATAGGCCATTTGGCTTGGCTTGCGTGAACTTGCGGACGCTTGTATCCGATCGGCACTAGTGTCGGTTTTTTGACACAGATCTATGGGCGTTTGCGGGAAGCGCTTGCGACGCATTTACACGTTGGTGCGCGTTTAGCAGCTGTTGTGACTGCGTGACGAACGGACGTGTAGTTTTCTATTCAAATTGAGTGGCTGGTCGAACGATGAGAGTTTAATGTTCTTGGAATATTACCAGAGCGAAACATGTATCTGGAATCCCAAAAAAAGTTGCAGATGCTTGGAGTCGTCTTGCCTACTTAATGGGAAAGCTTTTATTTTATGCTTGTATTTGAAGTAAAGGTAAGTTAAACTGAACCTAAGAGCCGATGTCCGCCATGCTTGGATGTCCATAGCAGACTGACGCATTCGCAAGCGACCCTTGGCAATCGTGTAAACGTACCTTTACAGCTACAGATTTTTTGAATAACTAAGGAGATCGCGAAGCTAAAACCTAAGTAAAAACGGAGTTCCTGAATCAGAGGAATATATTTTTTATTAAGTTCAGAGACACCCAAATGTAGCATCATCTTAAGCAAAAAGATCGTGCTAGTGTTGCTTTCTAACACTGAATAATTGGTTAATTGAATCTTGTATGGTATTACTTTTAGAGTGAGCAACTTTATGTAAAAGCTAGTTTAGTGGTCTACTTTCCAAGATTCGTTTTTTTTTTATCAAAAATGGACTTAGGCACTTTTTTCTTTGGATTTCAAAAGGGTAGTAAAAACCTGTAACATACTTTGAAGTATTTTTATTTTCTAATATATGAGAATACAAGGTATATTACAAATACAAAAGTTATTCATAAATATCGGTGTCAGAGTATATTGCTTCATCAAGAACTTCGTTTTATGAGCCAGGACGCATATCAGATGTATCATTATCTGTAGGTCAGATATATGCTATCTATAAGAGACAAATGTGGTGAAGTTTTTATTTAGGTATATGATAAAGTTTTTAGTTTATCTCAGCATAAAGCAGGATTTTACTATACAAAAGCAGTATTATGGACAATATTAAAAAAACCCATTTAACTATGTTTCGTGTACTATTTCGCCACAATTTTTCAATTATAAACGATTAGACAAATTGAATGAAATAATAAATCGCTAGGAGCACGCTTCTATCAGTGAATGGAAAAACGAATGGTAAAGCACAAACTACGCATGCTAGTGGACTAAGGCAATTTTTGCGTTGAAGTGACTCATCTTCCATTGAAGATATTTTATCTAATCTTTGGCTGGACTCAGGCACATGTTGCACTGAACTAAGAACTATTTTGAAAAACTCATATGCTCATATTTATAGGTACATCTTACAAGAATTTTAGATATACTACCAGAAAGCTAACAAAAAGTTCGCATAGATAACACTAATAGTCTACAGGGTGTAACTTTTAAGGATGTCCACACCTATACCACCATGTAGATCTCGCTGAGCTGATCATTTTTCGATAAGCAACATGGGTCCAAAAACGAACCGTTACGGAGATAACGCTACCGAAAGTTATCCTTGCTGACGCTTGAAGTTAGGCAATTCATTCAACGCCTCGTAATTGGCAGAGGAGAGAGGGGGTTATGGATCAGCTGCTAAGACAGATTCGGCTTGTCAACATTTAATCGTCATGGCCAAAATGTCAAAAGTAAACCAAACAAACAAAACAAAAAAAACATTGCAAAAAAACAATAACAAAAAACACCGGGATCAGTCAAAAATCAGTGAAGGAGAGGCTCCACGTGGCCATCGCCTTCTTGCTCGGACAATCTGGCTCGATCAACGACGTCATACTGATAGACTACGCATCCAAGGCAAATTGTTTGTCGGCATTCCAAACATTGGGAATGTCAACGGAATATTTACAAGCAACGACGTCATTGTTTACAAGTTACATCGCAGCATGCCAAGTTGACAATCATTTGGAATGAATTTTCAGAAAAATGTATGGAACGTATGTTGTAAAAAAGTAAAAATATGATTGTGGCTTGCTTATCTGTAATAGAAAAAGTACTCTGAAGATACTCTTTTGTAAAACACGTTTAATTTTGCAATTCTGTCAAGAATTAACGCCATTTTTATATTTTACAAACATTGCTGCATGCACCAAGCATGCCCTAATGCACAACTGGCAACGTCGGGTGTGTCTATGTCAATACAGCTGATGTTCCCCCCTTCCGTCGCACCGCCAGAAACGCTTACAAACATTCGGTATACAAAGCGTAGTCTATCAGTATGACGTCGTTGGGCTCGATGGATGACCGATGCAGTGGCAGCGTTGATTACCTGTGGCTGCTCCCTGATGTCTCCAGCTGCTGCAATGATGCGTGCAATCAGCTCTTCTGCTGTGTGTGGTGCACCCCCTTGGTAGACCCCACAGGAAAAAATCCAGGGGATTGAGATCCAGAGAACGCGCCGGCCACGCTACTGGTCGCAAGCCATCGAATTAATTGCCTAACTTCAGGCGTCAGAAAGGACTACTTCCGGTAGCGCTATCTCCGAAACGGTTCGTTTCCGGACCCATGTTGCTTATTGAAAAATGATCAGCTGAGCAAGATCTACACGGTAATATAGGTGTAGACATCCTTAAAATTTACACCCTGTATAACTGACGAAAATGTGACTCAGGTACTTCTTGCATTGGACCCTTCTATTGCTATTATTACCCCAACCACTTGGTACTCCTTGTAACCTGTATCTGCTATTTTAATAATTCTGATATGAGGGGCAACGCTCTCTATATTGCCACGAATTGCTATGCTGCTCAGTCTACTGACGAACATTTACGAGAACATGCATCTGTAAATATTCCAGTCTATACCCCAAATCAGAATTTTTTATGCTGACCACGATTTTTGTACACAGAACAACCAGCGACGACAGCATTACTAGTCGCCACCATGCCTTAGATACGAAAAAACTCATTTTCCTTAACAATATCATCGGCCCAATCGGAATTCCGCACGCCTCTTCTCATAATAGTAGAAGAAAGTATTATATCCGACCGGCCTTTTTGCACACAATAGCCTGCCAATAAGGGCACGACCTGTCACGGCCTATCGTGCCTTTTATTAGCAACGATAACTAGCTACTCATGATAGGGTGGGGATCGGGGGTTTGGTTGTTTCTAAATATTTAACTTATAGCGTTTTTCACTGGTTGCACTCGGGCTGCACTGGATTTCTGTTTCGCATTTAACTGGCAGTTCCAGTGCAACATTTTTTAAGTGCACTCATTTCACTGGTATTTCTGCACTCAAACTAAGTGCAATAATTTCGCACTGATTTCAAATTGATAGTGTTTTCCACTGGGCTGCACTCACCCGCACTGCGTTGAACTGAGTGCAATAGTTGTGTTCCACTGGTAAAGTTCTATTGCACTGCTCAAGGACGTTAAAACAATAGGGGGACGCAGCATGTCACAGTCTATCCTGTATTAATGGTGAAGCCAAAATATTTACGTCTGCGCTTTCTTTTGTTTTCTGTGAAATTGTTGAAGTTGTCAAAATGCAGTGCAGTGCATTTTTCTGGGGTATCACAACAAAAAATAATAAATCACCATAAGTGGAATTGTATCTGTATACCGGGTGTCCCAGAATTTCCTTGACACGTGATATTTTCGCTTAATCCATGAAATCGTAAACATAAATTAATTAAAACACATGTGTGGAAAATATTTTTTTTTATTTTCATGAATCAACTAACAAAAAAAATGTGACAACAAAACCAAGTGCAAAAACGTGGAAAAGTTTTATGGCTACATCGGGCCGCGCCAACCCCGTGTGCAGGGTGTGCCCCGCACACGGGCGCCAAAATTAACGATAAATTGCAGTAGGGGCATAAAAAGTAAGGCACTACGATAATTAAATTCAAGTAAAGAATTTATTTTTCCAGGCAAAATTGTGGATTGAAATTTGAAAAAACAAGCTAGGGGTGGATTCCAGGGGTTTAAGTAAGAAAAATATGGTTCATAAGCAAGGAATGATAGGTCATTCACTACCCTTGAAACACCCACTTACTTTTCTTTTTTGTCCGTTTTTGTTAAAAAAATATCAGGCGTCAAACAAATCATCATTTCGTTTGTCTTATACTTATGATTTTACGGAAAAAATAAGTTTGCATATAAAATTAATATTTTAAATAAAAGGGGGATATCATTTAGGTAGGAAAACCTATGGGGTGCTATTTGAAAAAAAAATTTGGGGGTGAGTTTTAGGGGTTGATGTACAAAAAAAATGTTTTGAATGCAAGGTATGATAGACCCTATAGTACCTTCAAAAGTACCACTCTGTACAGTTTTGTACTTATACCTTCGAATATTTACTTATGACATCAGGAGTATACTGTTTTGGTATTTTTTGAGGTTATAAAGACATCAGAAATCAAATTTATCATTGTAATTCGAAATAGAATAATTTAATAAGTCATACAACCATTAGTAGCATCCGAAATATGTTAGCTAGGTACGCTTGAGTCGTACTTCCATTTAAAATAATAAAAAAATATATAGTACTAAATCACGTTTACAGATAAAAGTTTTATAAAGCCATACTCTGTCATGCTCAAAAGTAAAGACTATCATGAAGTAATTTTTATTGTAACAAACTGTATTGATAGAAATACATAAGTACCTAAGCATTGCATGTGCTCCGTTTGCAGTGGTTTAACCATTATTTTTGGCAAAGAAAATGATTACAACTTATTTCAAAGAAAAATATTAGTGGCTCGAAAATCAGTAGGTAAATTGGAAGTTACTACACCATGCAGCATACCTTATTAAATCATGTCAAATTAAGTGTATACATTTTTAAAGTAGCAGACAGGCAGTGAACAATTACGTGTTTTTCCTATAAACTTTAAAATTTTCACTAAAATCAGTCTTCCCAATTATCGATATATCGACAGCCTTCACATAAACAAATAGTAACTGTGGCAACAATTATTTTATTCATATTTGTACACAAATTAATATTCGTTTACACACATGTCATGTAACCAATAGTAATAAAAAATGTTTCTCTTATTTAAAAACAACTATTTAAGTATTTTTAATGTACATGTATATTTTAAATTTCATTTTAATTTTCGCAACATATAACGTATGTATATTAATTTAAATTACATAATGAGCTTGTGCCCCATTCTTTGTCATCCTACCATTATTTATTCAACAAAGCATATATTCTTCTAGTAGTCACAGTCACAGTAGGATTTATGTTGGGAAGCGTATAGCTTACACAGCTCTTACACTCGACTGCTTGGATCACTAAAAACAAAACAAAAAAGAAATATAAAAATTCAACATCAAATACATCATACGTCGATGTACTGCAAAAAGTGATAGGTCAAAAATCGACGATTTGACGTTTTTGGTACTAAACGACGATAAATGATTTTGTCCAAGTCAATACTCGAAAATTTTGCCAGTTTGGTTAACTAAGTTTTGACTAAGTCTAATATGTCCAATAAAGTAGCAGGTAAAATGATCAACTTCACTACATTGTGAGACATATCACGTAAAAGTAACCATCTTGAACTAGCACAGCTGGAATAAATCCCTCCCTGTAGATAAGAACAAGAAAAGCAATGCCCTGGAACCAAAATAGATCTGATTCAGTATTCTAGATTTAAATGTGATTGATTATGTTTATATTTCTTATTTCAAGAAAATTGAAGTTTATTTGGACCAAGTCAGTATTAATATATTTTCCAACATCAAGTGTGATCAAGTCAGAAATATAGTCTAATTTCTTCAAGCTCTCTTTATAACTCGCAGTGAACATTTTTATGAGTTCTATGTTTTCTAAAAAACATGTTGAGTGATTTGTTACTTAAATTATGATTACTTTCAACAGCCATTTACGAGGAACTAGTTTTCTGACTTGGTCACCTTTTTGCAGTATACCAACATTATCAACGATTATTATAAACAATGGTACAGTATTATGGGAATAATTAGAAATATCAGTATAAATCATCGAATCTATTAAGCGTTGTTGAACGGCGAAAAATTGCAAATGTGCCGGATATGATGATTTACTAAATAAAACTGCTTCTACTGGTAGTACTGGTACTACTTAGTTCACATGGCTTTTACACTCAACCCCTTGGATTCCTAGAAGCACAGCAAAAAATTAAACATCAAATACGGGACATAAATAATGGCACACTATAGTAATAATACAGGTAGGTCATCAGAATTTGAAATAAAATTTTAGATTATTAATATTTTTAAAAAACAGGAATTTGATATATTCTGGGATTTATCCCATAATGAATGAACGTATAATTTCATAAACTTTATATTTGTTAAAGAAGTTTTTTGACAGCTGCCACAGCACGACAGAAAACTGACTCAGTGGATGTAGAACTTTTATATTTCTTATCTAACTTATCTAACTCAATGAATATATAGCAAATAAGTGGTTGTAAAGTCAAATTATATCTGTATATGACTACTATATTGAGCGTCTCTGGGATTTTTGAAAAATTTCAAGTTCAGCATGGATGCCTTATTCAGTTGTGAAAGTCTTTCAACATTAATTTTTTTTGTATGATCTTATGTTTTTACTAAAAAATTCCCCAGCCCAATATTACATGTTCTGAAAGACTCTTTATGCTCAGTAGTATTTATTATCATATAATAATCATGGACTTCAGAGATAATGAACCTCGTTATTTTTTTATCACATTATTAAGCAAAAAATCAGAATGAATAAAAGCACATAAAAAGACAAAGTAACGGAAAATGGACTTTCCTGTTGTATACAATGTAACACCAAAAAACCCTCAAGAAGCCATATTGTGCTGACAACTTATATGTTTAATACAACTATAATTAAAAAAAATACCTCTTAGGAGCTGGTTCACCACAGATCGCTTCTTGAGAAGCACCAATAGCAGATAAGAAGCTTCCTTCAAGGGGTAGTGGCACCTAAAAATTTAAATCATAATAAAATTATAATATTAACTACATAATTATAACTTGATAAAACAATTATAGATAAAACATTCTATTTGTGATAGTAACCATTTTGACCATGGAGACGAGACAGAAGAATTTAAAAGTAAAAATATTTCCAAAAATAAAGATACTAGTGGTGAACAACAAAATACTGTTTAGCAATATGTTCAAAAAACAATTTTAGATAAAATAAATTCTATTTGTGATAGTATCCATTTGACCATGGAGACAGAAGAATTTGAAAGTAAAAATATTTCCAAAAATAAAGATACCAGTGATGAACAACAAAACAATACGTTCAAAAAATACTACACAGTAAAGTAATTTAGTGATAAAAATTAGAACATTATCATAAATAAACAGTGTAAGGCGCTATTAATTATATGTAACTGCCTTTGTACATTTTTTCACATTGTTTTCAAAATATAATTGCATACTTTATCCTCCGAAAAAATGTATCTCTGCAAGCTGTTTACTGAGCAAATCTATGAATGACATGCAAGTATATATATCTCTAATAAAAAATATATTGTATGTATATTATATATATAAATAACAGTTAAAAATCAGATCAAATACAGGCACACAGCAAAGAATCCTTGAAAAAGCAGTATATTTCATATATTTTTACTAAATAAAAAAGGTACCTCTTTGCAGCTGGGTCATTACCACTACCTTCTAGAAAAGCACCAGTATTACATTTGTGTGCTACCTTCAAAGGATGGTCTCTATATAAGAATTGGAATTATGATTATCATTATGACTATATAATTATAACATTATAAAACAATAGATAAAACAGTCTGTTTGTGATATTGCCCATTTAGACAGTGGTCAGAATAATTTACGAGCAACAAAGTTTCAAAAAATTGAGATAGGTATAAGTGATGAAACACAAAATACTGTTCTGGGAAATGATTAAAAAACTATACACATTAAAATAATTTTGTGATGAAAATTTAGAACAAAATAAATGATATTACTGTTAAACAGTAAAAAATTATTAATTGTATGTAATTATTTTTGTACATTTTTTTATTTATTTATTTTATTACATTCAAAAAATAAATTGCTCACTTTATGCTCTGAAAAAAATTATCTGAAAGCTGTTTCCTGAGCAAAAACTGTTGAGGATTGAGAACATTGAAGTATTTATATGTAACACAAAATATATTGCATATATATATTTCCCTTGAAAATAAAACAGCCTATAATTTATACTTAGTATATGATACTGAAAACTAAAGATCACCTTAAAATAACTAGTAAGAGTAACATTAAGGTCTTTCAACAGTTTATCAATTTAGGGTTACTATTACTTTTTACTAAACACTTGTACCTATTTTATCTTTTGCTCTAAAATAATTACACCTCATTATTCAATTCACCAACTAGATTTTTTACTCACTATTCCTTCAAACCTCAAAGAAAAATTACATTACAAGTTTTACAGCTTGTCTCAGCAAAAGTATACCCTTGACACTAAAAAAAGTTTCACATGCACCTAGATGGCATATCGTAGCATTTCATAACTCCAATTAATTTTCCTGCATTAGAACCATAAAGTCTACAGTTCAGCAGCCTATCCACTTTGACACCATTATTTAGAATAATCAGACTAAAGACTGTGCTCACAGATATAATGGATTTTCTTGGATTATTTTTAACATAACAAAGATGTAAGAAAAACATGCTTCTTAGAATGTAACGTCGATTAAATTATATTTTTTGTTACTATATCAGATTCTAAATCCTACCTATAATGTTAAAGTCTAATTATTTATATATAGCTACTTACACTTTAAGCTGTTTTCTATCTTCTTCCTTGGTATACAAAGTAGGCAGCACATTCTTTTTCAAACGCTTCTTTCCGGATAGTGTGGTTTCAAAGTCATCGTTAGTAAAATGTTCTGAGCAGACTTCTTTTAATTGCTCTAATTTGCTTGCTTTAATTGCTTTAATTGAAAAGCTCAAAAAAATGATACTTTAATTTATTTTATTTTGTTAAATATGAAAGTAACACTCAAGCTAGGTTTATTTATATGTAAGTATATATACAGATATGTAGGTAAAATAATATGACATAAATATATATAAAGCAGTACCAGTCCAATAAATTTAAACATGCATAGATTAAAAATATTCTATACCTATGGCAACAGTAGCAAACTGGATGAGGTGTTTAAGAATATGAAAGTAACACTCATCAGGCTAGGTGTGTTTATATGTAGGTACAGTTGTGTATAATATGTGATATCGATATCACTTTCAAATTATCTAGGTAAAATAATATGACATTATAATTATATAATGCAGTACCAGCCCAATAAATGTAAACATACCAAAGTATTCCTACATGACAATAGGAGCAAACTGGAGGTGTTCAAAATAATTTCTAAAAATATGAAGCCCAACTTTACTGTTTATAGACACCTTATTTGAAAGATCCCATATGTACTGTATACTGTTATTTTCAAATGTACCCCAGCAGGTAGCACATAGGAATGAAATTAGAGGTTTTACAATACCATCAATTTTACTGCAGATGAATGCACGAATACACTTACCTGTAAAAGGTCAAGTTAGGGTGCCGATAATCCCATTTTTTGCGTATGTAGCAGCGTCTACCCATGACTATTTTCGGATCGTCAGCCTGTTTTTGGGGCCTAACAGGTAATTAAGCACTGAAACACACTCAACACTACTCGAACACAAAACAGATACCTACGAATGTACGGTCTGTGTTACGATTATCTAGAATTTGAAATGTTGGAATTCACAACTGAACAATTTATACTCGAACACAAAATAGGTTTAACGGTTCTCAGGAATTTCAAATATAATTGAAATTCACACCCGTTGACGTTCCCTGGTCCGGCGCTCTGACGGTACAGGGTTGCCGGTGGAATAGCAAGAATTTCTCGCACCTTTGTCGAGTGGGTGGATCAACATAACCTCTTCGTTTAATGACGCGATGTTTGGGGCGAATTTGACCGTAAATCTACTTAGAAATTTGCCCAGTTTGGCAACCGTAGAAATCCCATGGCAACTAGCAATGAGAGCCAAGCGGCGTTGCCGGGTTAACATATGAAAATTTCTTCATACTATCAAATATTGCAAAAGAGCGAAATTATACTCTGATCCTAACGTTTTGCATATATAAAAATCATTACATCAATTCACTGTTCATAAATATATTGTATTATTATATTAAATATGATATTTTGTGTTCATAAGCTTGCTTGTTTCGCTGATGTTTTGTGTTCATAAGCTTGCTTGTTTTCTTAGTTTTACTTAGAAAAATGCCTAGTTTGGCAACTTTGCAATGCGCTTAGAATGTGACTATGTGGCTTCAACGCGAAAAGTAAATAGCTGCGTCCCCCTATTGTTTTAACGTCGTTGGCACTGCTTGATTTTTAGTATGTTCCACTAGCCGCATTCTCTGAGTGTAGTGCGCACTTAGCGCAACTTTTTCGCACGAGCCTCGGGATCTCGTGCTGTAGTGCCAGTGCAAATATGGCGAATATGGCTTCCGAAATGTCAGATTTTCTGATTTTAAATGAATTGCTAGAAAGCGATGAAAGTAGTGATGATGAAGAAGAAATTGCAATGTTATTGAAGGAATAGCGAAAAACACAGACACAGAAAGTTTATTTGTGGAAACTGTAGTACACAACTTCAGCGATAAATTGGTATACATTTTTTTGTAATAAAAAAAATTTAAAATTTGTTATAATCATTTTTAGTTTAAAAGTAATTTTCGTGTGAAAAGGACTACATGCTACAAGTTAATAGAAGAATTCAGGGACTCTCAATTCTTCCCCCGAAAGACCACATTTGCCATCATAATTTTCATAATCCTCAGACATTTTATACCTTTCTAACTTAAAATTCCTCATTTTATGACAAAAAGATTAAAGTTACGAGTGGATACGTTCCACTCGAGATTTGCACTGATCCGCACCGATATACACTTTGTCAGACCAGATGATAAATTTGCATTTGTCAAGAGCGCAGCGAGTGCTGCTCAGTGGAAAACACTATGAGTGTCGTGGAAGTGAACCAAGAAAATGACAGTAGGTTTGAGCGGGAAACTTCAAATCATAGAATTGTGTGGATCGATCGTTGAATACAATACGGTAATACCTAGTTGATTTCCACTATTTTCAGTCAGAATGAGTAGAATGAACGAAAAAATCAAACTTTTTGAACAGCTATAACTTACTTGAGAGTAATTCTAATGTTATGCTACCTACTTCCACCTCAAATGGATCCATACGATTAACTTTAATGTAGAATTTATCCATTTTATAACCTCTGAACCTGAAGTTGAAAATCACAGATGAAAACATTGGAAATATGTGGATGACAACCAACATAACTGACAACTTGTCGAATGTCAAAAGTCAAAAGAAGTTGTTTCTTGATGTGTATCCCACTGGAAGAACTCAGATGGAACCCAGTACAAAAGTATTACCCTAGGTGAACTTTTTCAGTATTCCGTACTCACATGGAGTGCACTAAAATCTGCCCAGTGAAAAACGCTATTAAAATCTTTGTCACTTGACGTAAAGTAAAGAGTGACAAAAACCTACGATTCAGCTATCTGACACTTGTCAGAAGGTGGTGAAATTGGCCCTTAGTCTTCCCCAACCTGAAGATGCTAACATAGTTAGCGAAACACGTGTAGTGTTATATTCGGTTTGGTGAGTGATCAGACTGTGTGGTGTTTGTTGTTTTTTATATATACCTGAGCAGACCGCGTAGGCATGAAAAGCTACTATGATAAGGTTATGTTAGGGGAAGTGTCTTAATGCGGAACTTGAATAGGCGAACAACCTCAGGCCCAATAAATACATCTCTTGGTAGCCCATTGCATACCTCGGACATCTTTGGAATAAACGAGCGATCGTACCGCTCGGTTTTTGAGGTATGAAGAATGACCGCCTTATAGGATGAAACGCAGCGGTCGCGTGGGAGCATCTGATAGGATCAGTAAGCGACGGAACTATAGAGGATAGTTCAGAAGAGCAGACTGTTTTTAAATATCGGTAGAAGAGTGAGAGATCATCAACTGCGCGCCGATGAGAAAGTGGGTGGAGATGGTCCCCAAACATTTTCCCAGCAGCATGAGTTTTCGAACATAAAATGGTGCATTTACATACATTGAAAATAAACTTAAAGTGAAGATAATGCAACACACAAGAGTTTAACTCTATAAAAAACCGTGGAATTCAAAAAATTATTCCATTAAGGAACTCATTGAAGTATTGCTGATAAAATTCAATAGTCTTGCATCCTGAGGTAATAAGAGCATTCTTGACCCTTCTAGTTACAATCGCAATCGCTGAAAGAAGTCTTTCAAAATTAAAACTTATAAAAAATTGCCTAAGAACTCCCATGGGACAGGAACGGCTGTCAGACGGGTCACCACTGCCAGGGCAGAAAGTTTAGAAAAGCTAAAGTCATCATCAACTATAAATGATTTATTAAATCAGTTCAGTTCAGAAAGAAGGCATGGAGGTTGTATATTTAATTTGAATTGTTCGTAAAAATTCTGCAAAAAGTGACAGATGAATAATTATGACAATAAGTATTTCTTTTAACTGTATGCAATTGTTTTTCTCTTGAGAAATCTTTATTGTTTAAGAGATCGCTACGTGAAAAAGGTAAAAGGAGTAAAATAGAAATTTTGTCATTTACAGATTCGTAGGAGTCATCAGCACGCGCCGTGGATGTATGAAGTCAGGGTGGGAGGTTACATATGCATTTTTTTTTCGCATAATAAATGATGAAGTGTAGGTGAAAGGTAAAGAGTCGTTAGAGGGCGCTTAAGGAAAAATGTGCAATAATTATGTCACTCCGTACACTTGAAATGAATTACAAATCATCAGAAGGCGGGGTGGACAAATATCGGAGATATTATCGATAGTAAGAAAATCGTCGTATCATTATATCTAGAATTTTATATTTTATTTCATTAAGTTGACTTTTGAAGATTGTTTAACATAATTAATAATATATCAGTACACTATTGGTCAACTGTCAGAAGGAGTGGCGGATTCAAATTGGGGCGAGGGCCCCCCTAGAGCTCTACGGACTATTTTCGACATTCTTCCACCTAGCCCTCTGACGACTTGTAATTAGGTTCATTTCGACTCAAAGAATGAGTATGTAAATTGTCAGAAGTGTACCGAGTGACATAATTGTTGCAAAATTTTTCGCAACTTAAGCGTCTTCTGACGGGTCTTTAGCTTTCGCCTACATTTCTGACGGTCTTTCCCTACTTTCTTATGATATTTCAGTTTCTATTGCAAATTTGCAGAGCTGTACTCCATCATTTATTATGCGCCAAAAGAATTGCCTGTTTAACCCCCCACTCTTACTTTATAACGTGTGTTGCAAAGGTTTTGAGAAGTTTTTCGAAATATTAAAAAAATATCTCACAATAATATATTTGAACTGTAACAAGAATTACAAAAAATAACAATATTTCTTAATGTAAAAGTGATATTAAAGTACTGCTAATGGGCCATGATCTTCCACGGCCCGCAATTTCCTCTTACTGTTTCTCATTAGGTTTTGGACAGATTCTAAATGAATTTCTCTGATCTTTAGCATTATTCTTCTTCTTAACTGCTGTTCGTTTTGAGCTTCCCAGCCATTGTTATAAATTTTGGCACTCAGGTGAGCCCAAAAATTTTCGATAAGTCTTGATTGAGGAAGATTGGGAGGGTTGTCGTTTCGCGGTACAAAAGGTATTCCGTGTTGTTCTAGCCAGTTTTTTGTACGCAAAGCATAATGACTTGAAGTCGGATCTGGCCAAAACATTATATTGTCATTAGCATGGTGTGTATTAATAAAATTGAGTAGCTTAGGCAAACATCTTTGAGTATAGACTTCTTCGATAACCGCTTCGGCCCTAACTCGTCCAACGTAGAGCTGTGAAATACCGTTGTGTGATGTAGCGCACTAACACTTTGTTTTCAAACTTATCTTTTCGTTTAAATTTTACATTACCTGGACAGGCTTCAAAGTCTCTTGTCTTTTCATCGTCAAGAATAATATTTATGTTGCCAGCAAAATGAGTACGACGTAAATTGCGACAGCATCGAGGAATTCTTTCTGATTTGGGGAATACTTTGGGCATTTTCTTCGTTTTTTGAATTTTAAGTTATTTCTCTTCATTTCTCTACAGATTGTGCTAGCATTGACGTGAAAAATGCGTCCAAGTTTTCGTGTTGAAGTTCCAACTCGGTCACTTCTGTTGACCATTCTTTGAACTGTAGCAGCATTCAACCCTCTTGAACGTCAACTTTTTGGTAAATTAATACAAGGAATACCTTTTTCGCATTCACGGATCGCTCGATAAATTGTGGCAATAGAAATATTTTGACCTTGATATAGGCCAACTATTTTTTTCAAGTCGTCCAACTAAACTGCAAATACTCTTCCGAATATCTAATTTGTACGAAATTTTGACAACTTATAACCAAAATGGTTTTATTGTTACGTTTAGATATTGAATGGCAACCATAGTGACGATTTCTAAATTGTCTCCAACGGTGAAAAAACCTCCCGAGTTTTGGAAAAAATTCTCAAAACTTTTGCAACATACCTTACATCCTCGGCGCGTTCTGACCATCCAGCTCTATCCCTATGTTGATACCTACTGAACCTGTAAATGACAAAATTTCTACTTTACCGAGTGACCTTTTCCTATGTAGCGAGCTATCGGTCTATTACCCTTCCTAAGGGCCCACAAACAATTTTTTATATGGGCCAAGACACGCTACGCTTCTGTCGCGGTGCCTACAACACGAAGAACAACCACCCGTAGGGCAGATGACACAGGGCACGGCCGCCCATAGTCATGGAACATCAACATGGCATGGTCGGCATTAGCGCGTGGCACTATGCGGCGGCGAATACCCCTAATATCAGCCATAAATCTGTCGTCGCAGTGTGCCCGGGCCGCTCCATTCTCAGGTCCATTCTGCATTCTCGCCACCCTGCGCCATATCACAATGGCTGGCCCGACTGCGACGTCGTCTATCGGTATCTTCGACAAATGCCGCCGCCGTTGGCCAGCGGCCGTTAATTTCGCCGGCAATGATCCCCCGCATTCATTCTATCGCAATCCGAGCACAATATGTCTGACCGCACCGCGGCGGCGGCCGTTATATTACATTCAGGTGCTCCAGTTAGAGGCATTCGGGCCAGCGGTGCAATAAGAAAGGGAAACGTTTAGGTTTGACACATGGGGTATTTCACGTAGAGCGGGCAAGACAAAAAAGTAGTCAAATTGATTGACCCGATACAGCCCATACATCACAGTGATACCATTTTATTATTTTCCCATTGCATGAAGCTATAGCCTGAGATCTCCATGCAAGAGAGTCATCGCAGGCCCGCCCAAAAAAAATCCAACTCAAAAACTCTCGTAAATAGTTTCTTGCATCTCTGTCCGCAGAATTACACATTTTTAATTCTACAATCTTAATTTGATAACCTAATCGTATGGCTTGCCGATATTATACCAGATTATATTACCAGTATCAATCTTTAAAGGGCAATGAAAAGTGTCCCGGGGTTTCCCAACCACTCTATCCGACACCTCACTCTACCTCAACTCATTTTGACCACTCAAGAAAAAGATCAGAGTTCGAATACTGTGCCACCACTGACATTTCTAAAAACCATACGCATTTTCCATCTGTAGTGAGCAACTGGTCACTGTCAAAACCGATACCAAATTTAGGAATAGCCAAAGTGATCAAGACGTCTAGTGGTGGAATTTAGAACCCAATGTTGTATGTGTGCCCATGGTAACCAGATTCTTTTAGCATGCATGTGTACCAACTCAGAGAGAATGAAATCAAACAGAAATGTTATGATATGGTTTTTTTATTATTTGTTTCTCAACATTTGTTTTGTATTTATTAATCATGAGTGCTGAGTGTTTCTGGTATGATTTTATTACTTGATTCTTGTATTTATCAAATCATGAGTGCTTTGTTTTTCATATATTTTACTGGTGAAGTATTTATATTGATATGTTGAAATATACGATTCAAAATGTCTTAATAATAGTGGTAAACTGGCTCTTGTTATTGATATTGTATAATAAAGAAATGGTTATAAACATACACAGTCTAAATGATAAATAATAATAATAATACATGGTGGGCTAGATCTCTGTTTAACGTCAGGGAGAGAAATATGGATAGAATGTGGAAAAATGTAAAGTAGCATATATAAATAAATAAATATAACCAACCATATAGAGGAGTAAATAAATGAGATAATTGGAATAGGTCCGACCTGGGTTGTTACCAGGCATCGGCCTTCCGTAAATAAATATCATATATAAATAAAGAGAAATCAGTAAAGGTTGAAATAGATACAGATAAATAAGACAGAGTTATCTCTGTTCACCATTAGCCTGCAACACCTAGAGTAGACGGAAATCAGAGACCCAACGCCATATAGTATCAAAAGCTCGGATATATAGTATATACCTTGTGAAACACTCCAAAAATAGTAGCCAGACCACATTAGTTAATAATACAAACTCAAAAGACAACATACCTGCAAATATTCGTGAAAAAGACACAAAAACCCTTCTGTTGAAATTTTGGTCTCCAGCTTGTTACGTTTTTCAAAAACCATCCCCGCTCGTCATTATTAAACAAACTATCAACAAAACCATAGCAACAATTATCACAGCCCACTACTTTATTCAGTGACAAACACAACAACCAAAAGCATCACAGAACAATACCTTTTTCTGTGAACACGGATTGACAATTAACACAGAATGAAAGGAATTTTTGTTCTATGAAAAATCACTCATGAATTGACCAATAACAAAATATCTGAACAATATAGGATAATCAAATAAACTAATTAACTGAACTTCATCAAATGACACTCATACACTTATATTATAACAACAAATTTTAATCTTTTCCTTCTACCATCTGTCACTGCCGTCAATGTCAAACTTTGGCAGACTGACAGCTAAAGGTGCATTCTAACGTATGACAGCCAGGAGCGCGTTACGGATCACCAC
Organism: Callosobruchus maculatus; assembly: GCA_951848785.1. NCBI lineage: Eukaryota > Metazoa > Arthropoda > Insecta > Coleoptera > Chrysomelidae > Callosobruchus > Callosobruchus maculatus. Next base: position 9,362,656 of record CATOUR010000100.1, read on the forward strand.
ACATCCTCACCACAGTAATAATACTGTTGAATAGTTTCATTAAAATCAATTCTATAATTTCTACTTTACTCAATACAGAATGATCTAAAGCAATATTCGAATTACCTGATTTTGACATTTTTCATTGATATCGATGATAAATAATAGGTGTTTTCATCTAAAAAATCTCTTCCGGTCAAAAAATGGGACTTCCTGTCTGAACCGGAGGTCGTATGGACCACCTAAGTGTGTTATCACTTTTGTTTGAAACTTTTTTCGATATAATTAATTCAAACCGAGATACATTTTTGTCTCAAGATAAATGCCCCACCCTGTATATACACACTAATCTGTTGACCCTCTTCAAGGATTTATAAAATATGAAAATGTAAGTGACCACGAAAAATAATGTGACACTGAATGTTTTTGCGCAGCAATTTCTACTTCATATCAATGATCTACTCTGTAGCACTACAAACCCAATCCACAGTTTTGCGAATGACAATACTTTACTTGCAGGCATCATGAGCAACAGACCGTTCTCTGTGGTCGAGTTGGAACGCAGAAGGTTGGCAACATCTGCTTCGCTTTCAAAGAATCAGCGAAGAAATCAAAGAAGAAATCTATTGACTGATTTGATGTCAAATTCCTATTTTACACTTATCAATTTTGACCACGAACTGAATCCACGAATTAAAACCGTAGATTTATTGTTGATGTAAAACGGGCATTAGAAGTCAGCATTACAGAAAATCTGATCTGGCACGAACATGTTGCGTCAATTGCAACAGCATCATCATCATCTCAAAGAAAAAAATCGGTCATCGAGCAGTTAATCAATCAGTCACTCTCACTGTTGTTCCAAATACTCTTGTATATTGAAAAGTCATACAGAAGCAGAAACGTATGTACTATTTCTTATTCAAACTAGCCTTATTAATGCGATCCTTAATGGCAGCGTCAAAGAGGTGAACTATCCGCCTATTAAACTATGAATAATAGCTGTAATTTTCTGGAGCACCTAAAGCTTAATAATGCAGAGTGAAATCGCTGAACAGCGACTATAAAAACCAGCTAATTTATTCGTGAAAGCGCCATCCGTATAGTGGAGAAGTTTTTTCAGAAGCGCCGACCGTGCCCCTTGACGAAGACCTAGCTGCAAAAAGCTAGCATACATATTAATACGCCAGTAAAGCTAGACATGGCAAAGTACAGTCTTGTGCAAAAAAGTGTATAACTGGTATGTTGGAATAATTCAAATTTGACTTTTTTTTTGTATCCTTTGAGGCCTTTTGAAAGATTCCTAGTTCAAATTAGAATATCGAATGCTATTGCAGTACAGTGTCGTACGACGCTTCAGCAATTTTGGAGAGGGGGTCTGTTTTATTAAACGAGAGTACTTCCAAAGAAAAAGTTACATGTATTAGTTAAATTTTAGTAATTCATGCCTTTAAATAATGTTGATAAACTCAGCGTTGAATATTTTGACGAAAATTAGTCATTCTGTGCCTAATTAGTGTTCCAATAGACATTTGATTAAAAAGTCGAAAACATTCATTCAAAACTACAACAATTATACCTGAGCAAATTACTTAGAGAATCTACATCAAGATCTAGATCAATTCTTTTTGAATAAGACTAATAGGTTACCTAACACTTACCTACAATATTTAGTCATCTAGTTGGTAAAAATCTCCTTATTTATTGCATAGAGAAACCTCTTGTAGGTTTGCAACATAACTAGATATAAAACTGTCTATTAAATCGCCTTATTAAGTACCATGAGGTTACAGGAATACCTCCAGTAGGTATTTATTGCAATTTTAACATTGCCACTAAATTTTAGGGCAAAAATTCTATCTCTATGCGGACCTATAAACAACACGTCTTAATCAAAGTTAAAATACTGACAAATACTCTCTCAAAGTTGAAGTGTCCAAAATAGCTCTTGGCAAACAGAATTGTTATGGTTATTTCGTGCAGTTCAGTGTAGCGATTCTGTAAGTCTAAGCGAAGCGATAGCGACATTTTTCCAACGCTTCCGCTCGTTTCGGTATTCCATAAATGTCTTCGTTCCGACTCGAATATAACGAACGCAGACGAACGTTATAAGCGATAGCGAAAGATTTTGGATCTCGTTTGTCAAGTCTTGACGTTATTATTGCTGTGTGTCAAAATGACAATTCGCTTAAATTTATCTGTATAGTTAATTACCAGCAATGAATCGAAGAGAAAAAACTAATCCTTCGCAATGGTCGGCATTGCTGGATTTCGTAGAGTCTCATCCAGAGATATTTAAGCCAACTCGTGAATGCTCGTGAGTCATCGAGCTCCATGCCGAAAGCGTAACGAAGCGTTAAACGTTGGTTATGGAATGCCGTCAAAAATCGTTTTCGTAAACGATTAGCTTCGCTTTCGTCTGCTTTCGTTACTATAGCGAAAGTTACAGAATCGCTATACAGATTATAACATTATTCTGAGCGTGCCTAAAGACTGAAAGCTCAAACGGCCTAAGGTTTAGAAGCGACATTATAGATAAATATAAAAAGAATAAGATCTGTTGTTACTAAAAAAAGTTTTTGTCTAAGCAGAAGTTGAACAACATAGTTTCATCTTAATAGAATTGATCATCATCATAGTCACGATGTCTTAACAGACACGTTGTGAACTCGTAAAACGTACTCATTTTACGAGTTTCTCTTGGGATGTCTTTAAGATCTTTAATGCAGTAGTTTCCCATTTGCTTTCTGCGTCCTCATGCCGTTGACCAGATGTATCTATGGTTCATCCGCCTTTAGGGACAATTTCTCACCCGAAGGACAAGAAGGTGTCCTGACTCTTCTCAACTCGTCCACCCAAAGCTGTTGGTTGAGAAGATGTTACTGCTTATACCGACAGTAGCTCGGTTCCTTTTAGTCGCCTTTTACGACACGCAGGATATACGATGGGAGATATTCTAACCCGCCCCCACACGGGAAAATAGAATTGATAGGCCAATCAAAAATAATAAAAAATGTTAATTTTCTCATTAACAACAACAGTATGTACAGCGATACAGCGGATCTATTCAGTAACGATTCTCAAAGTGAAATTACCGCCATCAGAAACTTTGTAGCCCAGATTCAATTACCAAGAAAATACTTGATCTTCTTTCAGTTCTTAATACGCAATCCAGGTTTGCTCTATTCGTATGTGTCCAGGTCACATAGGATTATCTGGGAGTGAAAATAATGATACTGCAGCTTGTGGCGGCGCTGCTCAGCAAAGTACCCCAGCAGAAAACTGTCCCTTAAAAATGGAAGTCCTCAAAGCATATCTCAAAGGCAAAAATCAATCACTTGTGGCAACTAAAATGGGAACAGGGTGATGCACAACTTCGCATTTTACAGCCCATAATAGCTTAATTCTCATTATCCTACAAAATGACATGCAGAGAGCAGGTATGCCTCTCACGGATTCGGATAGGGCACACCCGTTTAACATCGTCATTTATGTCATTAAAACAAGAACCTCTAAGTTGTAGTAGTCGTACATGTCAAGTACGTCCAACTTTGAAACACATCATTCTTGAATGTCCACGCCTCTCCTGTGCCCGTACACTTTGCGAAATACCACAGATTCTTCGTGAATATTTTATCAATCAGTAAATGTGTAACAAACCATTACAGTTCATAAATTCCACAGGGTTTTTTAACTCTCTATAGATCTGTGTCACGCGTCTAATAACCCCAGAGGTTGATGCCGCTAAACTAAAAAAAAAAAAAAAAACAACAATCTTGTGATGCATAGAATACTAAATTGTTACCTAGAATATGACTCTACAACGCACCTAGTTTCGACTTAAAATGGTAGGTTGAATGTTAAAAAGCAGCCATATTTAATTTGTATTTGATTACTACTTATTGATATGTTTTAAATCCTTCTTATCTACTCTTTCTTCTGAGGTGTTGATGGAGAAGTGGTAGAGGCACGGTGGTAATGATTTGGCTATGATAACAATGATATATTTCACCATTTAGATGAGCCGATCACCTGGACGTCTTATTGTATCCCTCTTGTATATGAATCTGTTGACCGACATCGACAGTCCTAGAAGCGCCAAAAACCTAAAACAGGATTTCTTATCTATCCATAAGTGTTTTCAGTACCTTATTGATGGGTGAATCGTTTCAATCTTTGGACACCCTGGCAACATTCTTGTAGCCCAGTTTTTGAAGTGAATGCAGTAAGACCGCGTGGAACCGCGAAACAGCTTTGGATAATGTCAAAGCTTCTTCTTATTCTTCTTTAAATTTTGAATCTTACAAGCGCACGTTAATTTTTGTCAAAGCTAGGTTGGATATTGCTCAGGAAGTATAGAACTGTACTGAAGCCTGGCCAATTACTCCGGAAGGCACAGAAAAGTTGATTTCCTTAAATACATAATAGCTAACAGCTGTTAATCGCACATACCCTAAAATTTTCAATCTACAAAATACAGTAGACTTCGCTTATAGCGGACTCTTTGGGAACCTTATTTGAGTCTGTTATATGAGTAGGACGACTAAAAGAAAGATTTTTATCTTTACCTTTTCGATCTAAAACATTATGTATTTATTACATGGCTTCTCGCGTTACCACCCATTAACACACAGCTCCTGAAATACCTGGACAACAATAACATCATAAATGACCGCCAGTATGGCTTCCGTAAGCACAGGTCTACAGGTGACCTCCTTGCCTACGTCACTCACTTGTGGATCAGAGCAATAGACAATCATGGCGAATCCCGTGTTGTTGCACTTGACATATCGAAAGCTTTCGACAGAGTGTGGCATGACGGATTTCTGGTCAAGCTTACTGCTTATGGACTACTACCTGGTCTGCGCCAGTGGCTGAACAGCTTTTTGAACGACCGATCTCTGTTTGTTGTAGTCGAGGGCTGTTCATCAGACGTATTTTCAATAAACGCCGGTGCTCCTCAGGGATCTGTCCTATCCCCTACACTGTTTCTGCTGTACATCAACGAGCTGCTGGAAATAACATCCAATCCAATCTACAGCTTCGCAGATGACAGTACATTAGTGTCGTGCATGGAACCGGGCAAGCGACTATCATCCCAGGAGACGGTACGTCGGCGACAGCAGCATGCCTCACAGATCAACGCAGATATCAAAACAATTGTCGAGTGGGGATTAGCAAATAAAGTACAGTTCAACGAAAAAAAACTCAGGCAACAACACTTACAAAGAAGTCTCACGATGGCTTACCAACCGTGGAAATGGAGGGTCACCCCATAGTCGAACACCCTTCCGTCAAGCTCTTGGGAATCAACATCAACAATAACATGTTCTGGCACGACCACGTCGACAATATTGCTAATACGGCATCCCAGAAGCTTGGAGTTCTTTTCCGCTGTAGGAAGTTGTATACACCAGAGCAACTGCTACTGCTCTACAAGGCACAGATCCGACCATCGCTGGAGTATTGCTCCCATGTGTGGAGATGCGCTCCCAAACACTCTCTCAAGCTTCTGGACATTATCCAGAAAAGAGCAATTAGATTAATCGATACGCCTAACCTCACAAAGGACCTCCACAGCCTGGAACATCGGAGGAGGGTGGCTGACCTATCCCTGTTTTACAGATTCTATCACGGAAGATGTTCGAGTGATCTCTCCCAGATAATAACTCCAAAGGCCGTCCGAACCAGGAACACTAGAGAAGCTCTGCGAGCTCATCCTTACCAAGTCTAGGTCCTTACTCCCCGAACCAGTCTCCTCCAGCATTCCTTCTTTTGGAGAACTTCGACGCTGTGGAATCAGCTGCTGGGGAATTTGTTTCCCGATGGCTACAACCTGCAGCGTTTCGAATCTAACGTGAACCGACCCTTATCCTCTCGCAGCGCTTCTACAGCGCCATAGGCTTTCAGCCTTTACGGGAGGCCGACCATAAAAAAACCCTTTATTTTCTAATTCGCAGTCCTAGAGTTCGAGGTGAGTCGCTTTGTATATATTCCTATGACAAAAGCAATCCTGATACGCATCTGGCTCTCCTCAACTGCTGGTATCGCTGAAATTTTTGCCAATTTTCTTCTACTGGAAATTTCTCGCTTAAGTAGTAAAGTATGTGAAGCTCGAAGAAGTTTGTATAAAAGATAGCCATTTTTATCAAGATGAAAGTGCACAACTTGTGCTCTGCCCAAGAACAAAAACTTTTAACTCTTTCCTGTTTGATAAAACAATTATAAAGTTTGGCAAAAACAACGTTCCTTCGGCGCTTTTGTTCCTTTTTGGCACCGGTAGATCCCTTTCTGCAGATATATTAAAATAGCTAGCAACTGCAATTGATTGAAGTATTTGATTTAACTGTTTCATAGTGCGGTTGAATAGGTATATGCAAAAAACCTGCATGTCCATTTTTTTTACAAAATGAATTTATTACAAAACTAAATACATCACAATATACAAGAATGCCACCTGTCTTGATGTCTAGTTCGTAAAAGACACTAACATACTTCAAATATAAAGCATTTGAATAATTGTAAAATATAAATAACTCGAGGGTTGCTCTATACCTCCGTCAATCCACCAGTACGCAGACAGCTGTTTCACGCTTATTAGCGATCATCAGTGCGCCATAGGTCGATTGACGAAAGTAGAGAGCATCAATTTTTCCATGTTTAATAAACATGTGAAAGATGTGCGAGTAAGACAGAAGGAATTCTGCCGGTGCGCCATCTAGTACCCGAAGGTGACGGCAACCAAAGAGAGAGACGCCACTGGCAGCAGTAAACTCTCCTTGGTGTAACGACAAGGCTCGTTCGCTTTTTGCCACTAGAGGCGCGGATTTTGACGCAAACTGCGTAAAGCCGATATACGAGGGTTGCTCTATACCTCCGTCAATCCACCAGTACGCAGACAGCTGTTTCACGCTTATTAGCAATCATCAGTGCGCCATAGGTCGATTGACGAAAGTAGAGAGCATCAATTTTTCCATGTTTGGTTGCCGTCACCTTCGGGTACTAGATGGCGCACCGGCAGAATTCCTTCTGTCTTACTCGCACATCTTTCACATGTTTATTAAACATGGAAAAATTGATGCTCTCTACTTTCGTCAATCGACCTATGGCGCACTGATGATCGCTAATAAGCGTGAAACAGCTGTCTGCGTACTGGTGGATTGACGGAGGTATAGAGCAACCCTCGTATATCGGCTTTACGCAGTTTGCGTCAAAATCCGCGCCTCTAGTGGCAAAAAGCGAACGAGCCTTGTCGTTACACCAAGGAGAGTTTACTGCTGCTAGTGGCGTCTCTCTCTTTGGTTGCCGTCACCTTCGGGTACTAGATGGCGCACTGGCAGAATTCCTTCTGTCTTACTCGCATATCTTTCACATGTTTATTAAACATGGAAAAATTGATGCTCTCTACTTTCGTCAATCGACCTATGGCGCACTGATGATCGCTAATAAGCGTGAAACAGCTGTCTGCGTACTGGTGGATTGGCGGAGGTATAGAGCAACCCTCGTATATCGGCTTTACGCAGTTTGCGTCAAAATCCGCGCCTCTAGTGGCAAAAAGCGAACGAGCCTTGTCGTTACACCAAGGAGAGTTTACTGCTGCCAGTGGCGTCTCTCTCTTTGGTTGCCGTCACCTTCGGGTACTAGATGGCGCAGCGGCAGAATTCCTTCTGTCTTACTCGCATAAATAACTCATTTAAAATCTTAAGGATAACATAGACATTGTTAAAATATATCAATATTTGTATAATAAAAAAATTACATGACATTATTCCCGGCATTTCCCGATTGTCCAGAGCAATGAAAATGAGCAGGTGTTAATGTCTCCACGAGATACCCCAGGTTAAAGAAAAAATGGAAGTTCTACATTGTCTAGAATCGGAGATATTACAAATTGTTTGCAGCGCGCTCCAATTTGAAGTTTCGATTTCAAAAACGAAACACCTCGAGCTGACCTCCCCACCACCGCGAACTTGTAGGTTAGGTTAGGTTAAGTTGAAAGTGAGTGGGGCGATTATGTCTCCTTCCACTGTGACCCTATTGTGTCTTTTGTGGCTCACACCTGTTTAGAGTTCACCGTACACTGCACACCTCTTAAGGGTCTAGGGTATAGCGCGCGAAATTGAGAATCCAAGAAAAGATGTATTCCCGTGTTAGCGAGGAGGCGTGGCCGCCTGTTCCACTTCTCCAGTGTGTGTGTCTAAGATGAGGGGAGATAAGTCCAAAAATCCAAAGGTAAGGTCAAAAGGTCCAAAGGTAAGGTCCAAAGGTCACCATAAAAATGAATTTCGCATTTCCAAGCTCCTGACGTTACCTTTAAACTTACACTTATGACTCAAAGAGCAAATTGAAGAAGAAGGCTTGCGCTTGTGCAACTATTTAGCCTTTTTTGATATCGTGTTTGGTTGTTAAATTACAGGCATTTATAGAATGTATGATTTTGCATTGCGAGTTTTTTTGCACATTAAAAAACTTTCTTGAGAAAATCGAAAATAGTTGTCATTCATTAAGGTCTCAACTATCGCCTTCTGAAATATTATATATGTAGTTTGAATGTAGAGTGAGTTATGCGAGCAATTGTGAATCCGTGTTTTACATGGCAAATACGTATGTATAAATGTGTGTATCCAGGCCCCTTAACGAAGGCGATGGTCGTGATGGGTGAAACTTCCTTGGAGTCAAAGGTTCCACTGGGCCAGTCCAAAAGTTTGGAACCTAGCTCTTTCCAGTACTGGACAGTAGCACAGAATATGTTCCGCTGTTTTGTCGTCCACATAGCAGAAGCGACAGTTTGTTGTTTGTTCAAGACCCAACTTCCGCATGTGGTTCCTCAGTGGGCAATGACCCGTCAGCAGGCCAATCAGAATGCGGAGATAATTTCCATTCCATTCTACGATCTTCGAGGGACCTGACTAGAGTGGTATCCGCGAACTTAAAAATATCTTCAATTTCAAACACTATAATTGCGTAACACATGGATAAATCATAAATTTATAAATTACATTATAATACTTAGTCCTTTGTCTATGACTTGTGAAAATTTCAACTCTAAATTTTTTTTTTAAATTAAACCGCTCAACCGCGAAGGGTTAGCGGTTGGACAAGTACATGTTTTAAATTCGATAAAATAGACCGATATGTTTTAGAAAACTAATGGGACTATTATAGTTCGTGGTTAGTGCTCTCGTAGCTGCTGAGGTATCTGGTGCAGTCGCCTGTAGTTGAAATAGTTTGGACACGTTTATAAGCAACCGAGATGATATTTTAAAAACAAAATATGTTATCTTTGTTCTATTGGTCGTATAAACACTTTTTTTATTTTATTGAAGGATGTTTAATGAGCTTCCCAAAAAAGTATTACAAACCGATATAACAGTACACGTTATTGAATTTGTTTATTCGTAAAAAAATCATTTTTATATGGCTCTATTTAACAACACTTTCATCATAAATGAATAATATATTTGAGTTGATTTGATGCCTCCATTCCACTCTATTAAATAATTCTAGGAACATCGGTTGGGATTGAGCAAATTCTACTTTTTTGTTTCAATTCAATTTACTTGTATTAACGAATTACAAATATTTCCACCTCGAAGGCAAAGCCTTGTGTGTTTAAACAATTGGTCTTTGGAATAAATAAATTACATATTTCATAAATTAAGAAACATATATCATGTTAAAATTTTCTAAACTTAAGACTAATGGCGTTATTTTAGAGTTACTATGTATTATCTATAATTATTCTTTAAAAGTGATTAACAATGATAAAGTTAGACAAAATATCTTGGTTTTGCAATTATCTCGAACATTTATGTATGGATTTTAATACCTAAAAGTCAAACTAATCGTTTGTTTAATAGCTACAAGATTCATTATGACAATTTTGCAAAATACTACAAGCAAAAGATTAATTTTTACAATTTAAACCATGATTAATAAAAATCAAATATATTTGGCTGTATATTATATTTATCTAGTCATAATTCTATAGGTTGCCCCTAACACTTAAAACTTCAGACGTGGAAAAAATAATTTTTGTACCCACAAGCTGGGCAAAGCGTGAAGGTCCACTGTTATGTCCAAGCGAAATAAATTCGTAGCGCGTTTCCATCAAAACTATGATGGAATAACCTCTGCCATAACTTTGGGACTCTGCCAAGGTACCTAACCTTGAATATTACTGAAGCGCAGGACGATATTCACTGGATACTTAAAAAGATGTGAGTTCAGCTGCTCCTCATATCACTGGGAGACGTTCGAAAGTTATAAAACAGAATCGGTCGTATTACAAAACACTGCCGTAATCAGAGTCCTAAAATCCCTAATCTCTCGTCTCAACAACGAAAACAACTCTGCCCCATAAAGACGGAAATCAGCCAGTATCAGGGGTGTACATAGTGACTTTAGTCGGACGTGATAAGCTACAAAACAATAGAAAGAAGTTAATAAAAAACGAAGCATGTAAGATGTTCAGAAAGGGAAAGACATGAAAAAGTCATTCAAGAACAAAGTTTACACTTTTAAAATATTCAAACTGAAAAGTGATTATAACTTGATAGCTACTTATATTGAACTTAACTTCCAATTTCATCAAAACCACAGCGTGAGGTAGTTCGAAGTCCATAGCTATGGAATGAGCTGAGTAGATAAAAATTTACAAAAGTTCTGGCATGACCACGTCGTCAGTATTGCTAAAGCGGCATCTCAGAAGCTTGCAGTTTTGTTCCGCTGTAGGAAGCTGTCTACACTACACCAGAGCAACTACTGCTGCTCTACAAGGCACACATCCGACCATCCTGGGAGTATTGCTCCCATGTGTGGGGATGCGCTACAAAGCACTCTCTAAAGTTTCTGGACACTATCCAGAAGAGAGCAATTAGGCTAATCGATAATCTAATCACAAAAGGACCTCCACAGCCTGACACATCGAAGAAGGGTAGCTGAACTGTCCATGTTTTACAGATTCTATCACGGAAGATGTTCGAGTGAGCTCTGTTAGATAATAACACCAAAGGCCGTCCGAACAAGGAATACACACAACTGTTCCCCGAACCCGTCTCCTCCAGCATTCCTTCTTTTGGAGAACTTCGACGTTGTGGAATGAGTTTTCGGGGAATTTGTTTCTCGACGGCTACAACTAGCAGCGTTTCAAATCTAACGTGCACCGATGCTTATCCTCTCGCAGCGCTTCTGCAACGCCATAGGTTTTCAGCCTTTGTAGGAGGCTAACCATAAAAAAATGGTTGGTTTTTTTGATGATCAGCTTCCCACAAAGGCTGAAAGCCTATGGCGCTGTAGGAGCGCTGCAAGAGGATAAGTATCTGTGCACGTTTAATTTGAAATGCTGCAAGTTGTAGCCGTCAGGAAACAAATTCCCCGGCAGCTCATTCCACAGCGTCGAAGTTCTCCAAAAGAAGGAATGCTGGAGGAGACTGGTTCGGGGAACAGGGACCTCGACCTGGTAACGATGAGCTCGCAGAGCCTCTGTAGTGTTCCTTATTTGGACGGCCTTTGGTGTTATTATCTGAGAGAGCTCACTCGAACATCTTCCGTGATAAAATATGTAAAACATGGACAGGTCAGCTACCCTTCTTCGATGTTCTTGGCTGTGGAGGTCCTTTGTGAGGTTATCAATTAGTCTAATTGCTCTCTTCTGGATAGTGTCCAGAAGCTTTAGAGGGTGCTTCGGAGCGCATCCCCACACATGGGAGCAATACTCCAACGATGGTCGGATATGTGCCTTGTAGAGCAGCAGTAGTTGCTCTGGTGTATACAGCTTCCTATAGCTGAACTAAACTCCAAGCTTTTGGGATGCCGCTTTAGCAATACTGACGACGTGGTGATGCCAGAACTTTTGTAAATTTTTATGTACTCCACATTCTAGAAAAAAGATTTTTTTTGTTATATATTATAATTTTTAAGTCATTTAAAAGACATTGGTCTGGACGACAAGGAACTAAGAATAATATACAACCTGTACTGGAACCAAAAAACAGACCACGAAATTAATAACCCATTTTGCACGAATTAAAAAACCAATCACAAAAAGTGTGATACAAGTCTGCTCACCTTAGAAATTGTATGTTGAAAGAATTTTCAATTAGCAAGTGAAGACTCAACGAAAGGCATCATAATAAGTGGCTTCCCCATAGATTGCCTGACATCCGCTGATCATACCTCAATAACAGCAGACATGGAAGACCTAAATCTTTCGGTGGAACCGAATCGGAAAACAGTATGGCCTATCAATATATCAAACCCTAAGTTAATGATTCTAAGCAGAAAACGACGTGCCAACGAACAGCATTTAATAAAAAACCAATCAATCGAACGAGAAGACAGATTCAAATGTTTGGACATTAAATGAGAGATGCGACTATTATGAAGAAATTAAAATGCGTATTGTGATGGCCAGGAACACTTTTATAAAATTTAAAAACTTTCTTCTATCCCAAAAATCCCAAAAAAGACCACTACATCTCGGACTCGAGTTGTAAAAGTGCTATATATGGCCAATACTACGGCGCGGAAAATTGGTCCCTCAGAATCCAATCAATGAATAGAATCGATCCTTTGAAATGTGGAGCTTACCTCGGCTTTTGAGCACCCCATGGACAGACCATATTACGAACCGTGATGGATTGAATAGTGCTTCCACCCAAAGAGAATGACTGCAAACTACTAAAAAAATGCAAAGTAGCTTACTTATGTCACATGCTTAGAGGCCCCAATATAGGCTACTGAAAGAAATCTTAATGGGTAAAATTGAAGGCAGGAGAGGTCTAGGTTGCAAGCAATAGTCACAGTTCGAGATATCAGAAACTGGTGTCACATCAACGAAATCTCAAAAATAGACAGTAAAGCAGAATGTAGGTACTGTACACATCGCCAACCATAAGAGCAGATAACCGCCTATACGCTGTACAGCTTATGGTACCCGATGAAAAGAAGAAGGCGATGAAGGTTATAATTTGAATGAAAAAACGAAGAATATTGAGACTGATCAAACTCTGTTCAATTACTTTCAGTTATTTTAGATGTGCCTGATCAATATTCAATTTTTTGAGAAAGTTAAAGCGAGGCCAACATTTTCTGTATTTGTTAGTAGGCACTCTTGACAATCACATATAACCAGTAACTATCTATGTCTTGAAGATTTTTCATGCTTTATTTTTGAATATCGGAACTCTTCCAAATTAAATATTTATTAATCTTTTGGGTTCTCTGATCATCTGCCTTTGTGGGAGCAGATCAAATTGAGTTTTACCGTATAGAAATTTGATCCTAACGAAATCCTGTAACGTACAAACCTAGGTAAACACTGACATTTTGTCTTGTCCGCGTAAGCGGCATTACAAGTACTGCCCTTATGATTTTAATCCCCTTTCATGTACCATTATAGATAATGCTGCTGTATAAAAACTCATGAAATCAGTACCGCATAAAAACCTACACATTTGTTCGCCTGTTTACGTTTTTGACATCTCGATTGTTGATTTGCTAATGTGCTCTCTAATGTATTCACATCTATGGAAAACAAATTCCAATGTATCGTATCTAGATTGGTCCAGTCATTTAATTAGTTACTACAAATAACGTATGGGATGGAGTAAGTCCAAAATTTTTGTTACGAGAAAGTGTGGGAAGTTCTGAGACTCGACGCATTTTTTTTACTGTTATATCCAGAGGATTCTTCCGTTGGACATCAAAAAATAATATATGTGGGCACTTTTTACGTTTCAACAGAAAAACTATTCATATTTAAAGATAAAAATAAAACAACAACGGGAGAAAACTGAATGTGTGGTCAAGACGTAAACATTTTTATATACTAACTAATAATAAACATTATAACATTACGAGGTTCAGTCGTTACGCTGCGTTTCCACCAGAGATGTGCTAGGAAGATGTGCGATGTGAAGATGTGTGGCGAAGCCGTGAAACGGTGTGCAGATGAGCGTTGCGAGGACGAGTAGCGGACTCTTTTCAGAGTTTTCTTTTTGCTCGCCTACATCAACAGCACACGTCCCTCGCCCACATCCCTAGCGCACAGGCCTCGCAACGCATTTCTAGCGCACATCTCTCGAAACACATTAATAGCACACATTCCACGCCAACATGCTTTGTTTTGTTCGTACGCTAAGCCGTTTCCACTAGAGCTATGCTGAGCGATTCTATTGGTTCGTTAAAAACACATTCCTCTTAACACATCCTCGCACATCTCTGGTGGAAGCGCAACCTTACGCGAGCTATTCTATCCACCTGGACACATCCACAAATTCGCAAAGCTGCTAGATCAGGTCCTGAACAGTACTCGAAGCTAGGAGACCGTGCGGTAGCTTGTACGGTTCCTCTTACACTCTCGAAATCAGATTAGCCTCTCGTTACTGGCAGAAATGTACAACGGACACAATGTACGATAGCCTTTTTATGGGCTATCGGGTGACTACTCGACAACTTTCCGAAACATTTGACGCTCGAGGCGAGCCACGGTTACATGGCCGTACTAACAAGCTTTGTCGGAAACCGATAGCTGAGAGGATGTTCCCGTTTCCTGCTGTCACAACCCATTATACTCAACGTTTTTGATTTAATTGTTGGTGTCTTTGGTATATAATATATGGGCCGGAGAAGCTCGTTATGTTTGTGATGGACGAAAAAACGTTATTTCTTAGCAATTCAATGTAATACAGACAACATGGCATTGGAAACGTAGAGCAAAATAACATGGCAATTAAAATGAACAATCTTAACAATTTTAACTCATTACAAAGGAAGGGCTGCAATATATGTACCTAGGAAGATTAAAGCCACCCCAATGGCACAATTTTGTACCTCCGATTTAACTGCGGTTAGATTGGAATGTCCATGGGAAAGAGGCAATAGCAGGGCGTTGGTCCTAGCATCGGTCTACCTTCCTTCAGATGCAGCCACCCTACCACCAACAAAAGAATTGGAAGAGCTAGTAGACCACTGCCTCAACCAGAAATTGGAGCTTGTCATTGGCTGTGACTCGAACTCCCACCATCTGGGATGGGGCAGTAAGGACATTAACTCTCGAGGTAAGTCTCTTTATGACTATATTGTTAAGAAAGATTTACGAATCTTAAATAGAGGCACGGAACCGACTTTTATTAACGCCCGCAGCCAAACTGTCATAGACATTACGCTGGCAACAGCCAAAATCTCCAATAAAATTCTGGACTGGCAGGTGTCAGAGGACATTTCGATGTCTGACCACCGCTGGCTGAATTATACTTTAAGTCTGGAACTCAAAACTCTCGTAAAGTCTCGCGACCCGAAGAGGACTGATGTAAATCTCTACAATCGACTCTTAGAAGGTGCTCTGCGTAACGAACAGGTTTTGACTCCGTGCACTAACGAAGAATTGGAGAGATATACAATATCTATCCAAGATAAAATAAGTTATGCTTATAAAAAATCCTGCCCCATAAGGATGGTCCAGGAAGGCGGCAAAACCAATATTTGGTGGTGCAGCGAACTGGAACACCTCAGGAGAGCAGCAAGAAGAACTTACAACAAAGCAAAACGTACCAAACTCAAAAAGGATTGGGACTTGTACCAATCCAACATCAAAGAGTTTAAGAAAGTCTGTAGACAAAAACAGAGGGCTGCCTGGAGAACCTACTGTGAAGAAATAGAGGATTTCCCACAAGCATCCAGACTGCAAAAAATGCTCTCTAAAGATCCACATCGGTGCATCGGCATTCTAAAAAGGGAGGATGGAAGTAAAACCTCCAACCTCCGGGAAAGTGCCGAGCTCCTAATGGATACACACTTCCCTGGTTCAATTGTCACTGCGACGTCGAACTGGATGGAAGACATTAACACACCCTCGCCGATTGACTGGCAATTCACCAGAGAAATAATCAGTGAGGAAAAGATAAACTGGGCCATATCCTGCTTCTCCCCCTTCAAATCACCAGGGCCAGACGGCATATGTCCAGCCCTACTTCAATGGGGTCTGGATCATCTTATGCCGCACTTGGTGGGAATATTCAGAGCCTCCTTGGCTCTAAAATATATTCCCAAAAGGTGGAGAGAGGTGAGAGTGGTCTTCATACCTAAACCAGGTAGGATGGACTACACCCTACCGAAGGCATTCCGACCAATAAGCTTAACATCGTTCTTCCTCAAGACGATGGAACGGCTATGCGAGAGGTATATAAGAGATGAGGTACTAATTCATTTCCCACTTCATCCAAATCAACATGCATACACTCCAGGCAGATCCACCGACTCTGCACTACATCAAGTAGTTGGCAGAATTGAGAGATCACTGGACAACAAAGAATCCACCCTTGGTGTATTCATAGACATAGAGGGAGCGTTTGACAAAACAACATTCCCAAAAATTAGCCAGCAACTCCAGGCTAGGAACGTGCCTAGCACTGTAAGCGAATGGATACTTAGCATGCTCTCCAACAGAGCAATAACAATCAACGTAGAGGACATTTCTGTTAAAGGTGTTGTTACCAGGGGTTGTCCGCAGGGAGGTGTTCTGTCACCACTGCTTTGGAACGTGGTTCTGGATACCCTCATCAATCACCTCAACAGCAATGGACACTACACAATAGCATATGCGGATGACATAGTCATCCTGCAAACAGGTAGATTTGAGAACACGTTGGGTGAACGCACCCAAGTAGCACTCAAATCAATAGAAAAGTGGTGTCTAGAACACTCATTGTCCATTAATCCCAAGAAGACTGTGATGGTTCTGTTCACCAGAAAAAGGAAGATCAGGGGCCTAAACCCCCCTGAGCTTCTCAGTGTCAAGCTACATTTCTCTGAAGAGGTGAAATATCTTGGTATTACCCTCGACAGAAAGCTGACGTGGAACTCTCACTTAGATAGTAGAGCCAAAAGAGCATATGTCGCTTATGAACAATGTCGGCGAACAGTGGGACGCACTTGGGGCCTGTCGCCAAGAGTTACCCACTGGATCTATACCACAATCATTAGGCCTATGCTAACGTATGGAGCCATTGCCTGGGTACCTAAAGTTCTGCAGGCGACGGCGATTAATAAATTATATAAAATACAACGTATGGCCTGCATTAATATAACAGGAGCCATGAGCACAACACCGACTGCTGCTATGGAAGTAATAATTGGCATTACCCCTCTAGATATTTACATCAAAGAGGTTGCGTTACTGTCAATGTTACGACTTCGCACGGTTGGTATTAATCCAGATGTAGGTATGGGACGACTGAGGCAGCTGGTATGGTGGGAAGCGCTAAAGGCACTACCCATGCTACAAGCAACCAGCGACTCAATTAAACCAACATTCGTTTTTAAGAAACCCTACAAAATAGAGATTAAACAGAATGTTGAGCCAAATGTGACAAATGCAATTTGCATATACACAGATGGCTCCAAAACAAGGGACGGCACTGGATGTGGTGTATATTCCAGGTCTTTAAACCTAAGAACAAAGTGGGCTATGGGCAAACACGCCAGTATCGTTCAAACGGAACTGGCTGGCATATCGATAGCCGCAAATGAACTAGCCAGGAGAGATGTATCTGGCAAAACTGTAGCAATCTGCACTGACAGCAGACAAGCACTTCTAACCCTGAAAAGACCTTGTATCACCTCAGGGCTAGCAATGGAATGCCACCAATCTTTAGCCCATGCTTCGGACAAAAACAATATTGTCCTGAGGTGGGTTAAAGGGCACAATAACAACAAAGGCAACCGTATAGCGGATGGTCTAGCCAGGAAGGCCGCTGACCAAAGAATTTTAGGACCATGTGACCTTTCTGGAATGTCGACAACCACAATTTCGGAAATAGCCAAAAAACACTCCCATGCCCAAATGGTAAAACGATGGGAAGAACTACAAGGATGTCGATTTGCCAAGGAAACCCTTGCAGGTTTTGACATGGCAATATCCAAGAAGTATTTGGCGATGACCAGACCAAACCTACGTCTCTTAGTAGGATTCCTGACTGGCCATTGTCAACTCAGGAAACACCTCCACACTATGGGGTTAAGTGACACACCGATATGTAGAATGTGTGAAAGTGAAGACGAAACTGTGGAACACGTCATATGTGAATGCCCAGAGTTATCTTCTATTAGAGAGTGTGCGTTCGGCGAGTCTTGGCCTACACCTGCCCACATAAGGGAGATGTCCCCTAGCGACTTGTTCACCTTCCTACAATTGGCAGGATGGACGATGACCTGAGGAAACGACTCCCTGGGAGGATGCACAATGGGCCAGTTGTGGCCTAAGTGCAGTGGGACCACTCACCCTCCCCACTCTACAGATACAGAAGGGTAAGTTATTAGAATCGGTCCATTTTCGCAAATTTTACCGAAATCAATGTGTGAGGTATCATTTCCAAGGTAAAATTACCTAATGACTCATTTTCTGAAAGTAAAATGATATGTTATAGATTTGCACTAAAAGTGGACGAAAAGATAGAGAAAAAACCTCTTTATGACAGTAAAGCTTGAAATTATTCGAATAATATTTGTAACACTTACTGCCATTTTAAAGTTCGAAAATTTGCTACTTTTATGCATTTTTATTCCGCCGTTTTGGAAATTTTGCGGTAAGCCCGGTAGCGTTTTAAACATAAGAAAATATGCTCTTTATTGTAGTAGCATTAGAATTTCACGTTATGACATTATTTTACTTCCCACACCAATAGGTGAGGGGAGTATTGTGATCGCGAAAATTTTCGATTTTGAGATAATACACTTTTTGGGCGTTTCATGATGTCTACATAACGAAAATCCATGTCACTCATTTCCGTCGGTCTGTCTGTCTGTCGGTCTGTCTGTCGGTCTGTCTGTCGGTCTGTCTGTCGGTCTGTCTGTCGGTCTGTCTGTCGGTCTGTCTGTCGGTCTGTCTGTCGGTCTGTCTGTCGGTCTGTCTGTCGGTCTGTCTGTCGGTCTGTCTGTCAGTCTGTCTGTCGGTCTGTCTGTCGGTCTGTCTGTCGGTCTGTCTGTACGCGTTTTTGTGTCCTCGTAATCTCAGTAACCGCTGCATGGATTGTGATGAAATTTGGGCAGCGATATGCTGGGGGGTCGTAGTAGGTAATGTTCTTATAATTTTGAAAATCGGTGCAGGGGCGGCGGAGTAATTAGCAAAAAACAAAAAAAATTAAATATTCCTCAAACTTCGTTTTTAGGCGTTTTAGAGGTTCCTGATCATTTTTTACTTTTTTTTTGGGTGGGGGTGAAATTGGGGTGGTTGGGGGGTGGGGGGTTGTAAAATTGAAAAATTTGTTGCTTTCATAATAGACTGTCCACTGACCCATGAAGGAAGACCCAGCAACATAAATAACTTTTTTAGGTCCATGCGAACATTGCCTTGCCTATTGCAGAAACCAAAGGACTTAGAATTTGTTCTGGTGTAAACATACGAGAGTATTGCTTTAGATCCTTCTATATTGTGTTACAAGGAAACTGTTGAATTGATGTTAATGAAATTTTGACACAGTATTACTACCGTGGCGAGGATGGAAAACGCGTATGGTTTTTATAAATCGTGCCAGTGGCGGTGCAGAAATAATAAAAAAAGTAAAAGAATAAAAACAGCTCAAACTTCGTTTTTAAACGTTTTCAAGGTTCCTGATCATTTTCTGCGTTTTTTTTGGGTGGGGTGAAATTGGGGTGGTTAGGGGGTGGGGGGTTGAAAAACTGAAAAATTTCTTGTATTCATAATAGGCTGTCCACTAGCCTGTGAAGGAAGAACTAGCGACATAAATCAACTTTTTAGGTCCATCCGAACATTGCCTAGCGTATTACGGAAACTAAGGGGCTTAGAATTTTCCTTATACATACATACGAGTATTTATTGCTTTAGATCTTTTTGTACTTTGTAACGTGGACACTATTAAATTGATTCTAATTAAATTTTGACACAGTATTATTACCGTGGTGAGGATGGAAAACGCCTCGGAAAACGCGTATGTTTGTTAAATATCGTGCCAGTGGCAGCGTATATAGCAATAATCAAAAAACTAAAAGTTTGAAAACAACTCAAACTTCGTTTTTAGATGGTTTAGGCTGTCCATTGACCTCTGAAGGAAAGACTTAGCGGCATAAGACAATTTTAGGGGAGGAAAGGCTGCCGATGATTTGGTTGCAAGGAGATCTCAGACTAAAGCTTCATGCTATGGGAAAATAATAAACTGATATCACAGTAATGTGTGGGAAGTACTGAGTCAATCAACTTGACTCCATTTTTTTAAGTTGCCCCACACCCACCCCTTTTTACTTCCCACACCGATAGGTGAGGGGAGTATTGTGATCGCGAAAATTTTCGATTTTGAGATAATACACTTTTTGGGCGTTTCATGATGTCTACATAACGAAAATCCACGTCACTCATTTCCGTCGGTCTGTCTGTCTGTCGGTCTGTCGGTCTGTCGGTCTGTCTGTCGGTCTGTCTGTACGCGTTTTTGTGTCCTCGTAATCTCAGTAACCGCTGCATGGATTGTGATGAAATTTGGGCAGCGATATGCTGGGGGGTCGTAGTAGGTAATGTTCTTATAATTTTGAAAATCGGTGCAGGGGCGGCGGAGTAATTAGCAAAAAACAAAAAAAATTAAATATTCCTCAAACTTCGTTTTTAGGCGTTCTAGAGGTTCCTGATCATTTTTTACTTTTTTTTGGGTGGGGGTGAAATTGGGGTGGTTGGGGGGTGGGGGGTTGTAAAATTGAAAAATTTGTTGCTTTCATAATAGACTGTCCACTGACCCATGAAGGAAGACCTAGCAACATAAATAACTTTTTTAGGTCCATCCGAACATTGCCTTGCCTATTACAGAAACCAAAGGACTTAGAATTTTTTCAGGTGTAAACATACGAGAGTATTGCTTTAGATCCTTCTATATTGTGTTACAAGGAAACTGTTGAATTGATGTTAATGAAATTTTGACACAGTATTACTACCATGACAACGATGGAAAACGCGTATAGTTTTTATAAATCGTGCCAATGGCGGCGCAGAAATAATAAAAAAAAGTAAAAATGTAAAAACAGCTCAAACTTCGTTTTTAAGCGTTTTAGAGGTTCCTGATCATTTTCTGCGTTTTTTTGGGTGGTGTGAAATTGGGGTGGGTAGGGGGTGGGAAGTTGAAAAACTGAGAAATTTCTTGTATTCATAATAGGCTGTCCACTAACCTGTGAAGGAAGACCTAGCGACGTAAATCAACTTTTTAGGTCCATCCGAACATTGCCTAGCGTATTACATTAACTAAGGGACTTAGAATTTTCTGTATACATACATACGAGTATTTATTGCTTTAGATCTTTTTGTGTTTTGTAACGTGGACACTATTAAATTGATTCTAATTAAATTTTGACACAGTATTATTACCGTGGTGAGGATGCAAAACGCGTATGTTTGTTAAATATCGTGTAAGTGGCAGCGTATCTAGCAATAATCAAAAAACTAAAAGTATGAAAACAACCCAAACTTCGTTTTTAGATGTTTTAGGCTGTCCATTGACCTCTGAAGGAAAGATTTAGCGGCATAAGACAATTTTAGGGGAGGGAAGGCTGCCGATGATTTGGTTGCAAGGGGATCTCAGACTAAAGCTTCATGCTATGGGAAAATAATAAACTGATATCACAGTAATGTGTGGGAAGTACTGAGTCAATCAACTTGACTCCATTTTTTTATCATCGCAGCGGAACCACAAATCAGATTTTTTCTCTAATGATAACCTTTTGATAGGGCCAAGTTTGAAGATAATCGGAAAACTTTGTTTTTTATGTCTGTCTGTGTGTCTGTCTGTATGTCCGCGATTCGTTGTCCGACGATTACTCAAAAACGCCTCAAGCGTTTGCTCCCTAAATTAACCAAGTTGAATTAATAAAGATCCTTTTGAGATGAAAAGGTTTTAATGCCAATCGGTCAATGGATGGTGAAAAGGGAGGGGGTCCACATAAAATATGTGATACAGCATATACATATGATAGAACAATTTGAAAGGGAATGTGTTTTTATGTCTAAAACGATATGTCACATGTTTTTTCTGAAATGGAGGCTAAAGAAGTAAAATAAATTGATATACTCAAATGTAATTAACTGCTGTATTCGTGCACTGAATTGTTTGATATTAGGCAAATAACGACGTCTTCAAAATAATATTACTATTCGATTGGACTATTAAGAGTTAACGGGAGTGGGGTTTGCACAAAAAAATTGACATATAGCAAATTGGTACATCTGATCCCACCAGTCAAAATACGACGTGTTTTATGCTAGAGACGATAATCACATGTCGCTGTTTTTCAAAATAGCGGGTAAAATAATTAAATAGGATAAAATGTACAAATGTTAATAACTGCTGTTATAACATTATGGTAAAACAAGGACATCAGGGGACGAACAACAACCCCTTGAGTCGGGGATGTTCCTAGAATGAGGTCTACCTCGTTCAACGTCCACATGTTTAGCTTTAAAAACATAAATAACAGATACGGAATAAAATCACTTACAAAATAATAAAATAGAATCACACACAAAAGACCATAGACCATAGGTGCCGCTGATAAAATTAGGACTGAAGATACTCCATGGAGATGCAAATTGGCCTATCTAGAAAGTAGCTGACCAGGGCTTTTTTAAATGCGACCGTGTTAATGCTGGTCTTCAGATCAATTTTACGTTATTGTTATATAGATTCAGATCAATAAAATTTGAGCTTCTTTCAAATAAAAATAGGGTTATCGGTTTATTGCTTATGATGCCTGCATCCAAAGTACTGTCATCCGCAAAACTATTGATAGGGTTTGAGGAGAGTAGGTCATTGATGTGGAGCAGAAACAATGTCGGAGCCAATACCGATCCCTGCTGAATGCTAGCATTGATGTTATGGAAGGAACAGGAAAAGCCGTCTACCACAGCTTGGTTCCAATAAAATTGCTAACAAACTCGATGTCTTGTTTGTCCAACCCTTTTTTCTGTAGTAATGTTAGAGTGGCTTTCTTGTAATCTATGAAACAGGAAACATCTTTCTTCACGTCTCGACATTTCTGGAAGACTACTATTTTGCTTTTGTGTCATCGGCATCGTCTGCTGTGGTCATTAGCCCTGTGTACTGTGTCGGCTTTGTTACTGTTTCCCGGCGCCACTCTAGAAACAGCTCTGTTAATTAGAAGCCAACAGTGAAGGCTTAGCTGGGGATTCTTGCTGAGCTTTTTTTATGGATATCTATTTTTGATTGAAAAACTAGATGTAAATTTCCGCCTCTGACAAGAATCGAACCCGGGACCTTCCGGTCACGAGCTCTCGACTCTAACCACTGAGCCAACCCACTCCCGGAAGACTGTTAACAAGCTGGTTAGTGCTTCCCCTGATTCCTAAACCTTCACGAAATCCAAATTGTTTATCCTTGTTGTTGGCTCTGCTCTGCTGTATTGTATTCAAAATGGTGCGCGTTTAATACCGTAGCAAGAATCGCTGTGTGTGAAACTGCCCTAACGCCGCTTCCATTTCGGTTTGTTCGCCATTATCATACGTTCTCGTAATTCCTGTAGTAGCAATCCCAACCGATTTTCTGTATGTATGAATAAGTAGATAATTTACAAGTGCATATCTGCCCGGATCCCTTCGGTAGTTTATGTGAAATCGATGGAAGCTGGAAGTTTAAAGTCTACACTAAAGCCCAAAATCCCAAATGGAAAATTAGTCTGGAGAACGAGGCCCCAAACGAATGGACGGGCCGGATGTAAAAAATCACCATTTGGGTAATTAAGTTGAATGGATGATGGCTAATGAGGCGTAGAAAGAGAAACATTGTATATTTAAAAGGGGCGCTCTTGTAGCTGATTCATCTCACTGTCGTTGGAAAAAATGTGGTGGGCAATGAACTTGGACTTTATGGACTATTAAGGTATGTCTGTCGGCGGTACCACAGACTGAGATTATTTGCGAATCCGGATGGATAACGGTCAGTCCTTCAATTGGTTTTTTAAAAAAAGTTTTTTGTGATAAATGGAAAAAAGTTTCATAACAGCAACGTCTTTTTGGCAATTATTCAAAGGCTGTTAAAACATCGTTTTAGCCTAAACCGAGATGGCGGAAATGACTCTGTTTAACGTCCTGAGCAGAACGATATCACTCGCAGACTGAGGAAACGTTCCTGGTGAAAATCTGCGACACTTTGAAATTTCGAATTTTCAATACATAAGGGGCCGTCCTTCCATCACATGATGCCTGATGGGAGGGGTTTGACAAAAATCACGAAATATCGCGAGTGGAGAAGGGTCTAGTAAGATATGACATTTATTTTAATTTTGATAGAAATGCTACATACAGGGTGAGTCAAGCTCAACGCCTCGGACTCTTGTGACCAAATGATACCACTTTTCCAAAAATCGACTTTGCGAGTGTGTGTAGGTCGAGTTGGACTACATTCTAAAAATAATGACTTTTATACAGGGTGTCTAATAAAAGTGTGACATATCAAAGTTATGTTTTTTTTTAAATGGAATACCCTGTATATTATGGCATATTTAGATTCCCGGGTGCATTTTAGTGTGACTTTATGTATCACACATAAGACTTTAAGCGAACCGTTTAGGTGCAAATCACAATTTTGGGTATAAGTAGATGTCAGAAAAAAAACTGAATATCGCAGCTATCATAAATCTTAGAGGGCTGTGACTTTGCCGTGTTACTAAGCATGTAATGTGTCAGGTTACGTTGGACGATTGGGGTTGAGTTACATGCTCTGTACTTGGAGAAATCGGTAGATCAATTAAGGAAACTTCAATCAAAGGTAACTTGATTTTTTCAAATGGGAATGCATAATTTTTTTTATACGATCAAATGTGCAATTTGATAAGCTTTCTAATGATATGCGGTTGTAAATATCAATCTCTAGTAGTTTTGATTTAATTTCAAATTTTCAGTAAAACCGGTGTTTTTCAATTTTCCTACCTATAAGCAACTTAGCAGGCCATGAAATATAAACAAAAAACTGTTCAGATGGAACAAAACAACTAACTTAGCAGATAGTTACGGACGAACTAGAGTAAAGGCACAAAGTTATAAAAATTACTTACAACAAATAAATTCTATCCAGAAATAGCAGACATAACACATCTAAGGTCATAAAGCAGCTGGAGTACGAC
The DNA here is from genome assembly GCA_951848785.1 of Callosobruchus maculatus. NCBI lineage: Eukaryota > Metazoa > Arthropoda > Insecta > Coleoptera > Chrysomelidae > Callosobruchus > Callosobruchus maculatus. The sequence continues at coordinate 9,387,766 of CATOUR010000100.1, forward strand.
AGAAATGGGTATTTTTCACAGCATACCGGCTACTACAATATTCTAAAGATTGACGATTCACAAAACCATTGTGAATTTTGAAATGAAGGGAAATCTACCATGTAATGTTGCTGGTAGTTTAATAGCTTCAGAATAAAATTTCACATTTCATGATTTAAAAAAATAGTAACCGATACCTCTGACTGGAGTTCTGCAAACTCCTCAATACTCATAAGCAAGATTCCCGAAAATGAAGAATAAATTAAAAATCTGCTCAAATTATTAAACATAATTTACCTGGCAGAAAATTAAAATATGATTTGTCAATATTCCTTTTTTACGATATTGCTAATAGATATTGAAACATTTAAAGGACGACAGTGAGTGGTATCATTACTTTTGACTTTGACGGAAATGACTACTGTTTTATGCCATTATATTAATGTGAAATTGCGTTCTGAAGATATTAGACTGACGGCAACGATCGCTGAAGGTTTTGCTTTCATTTCAAAGTGTTTAGTGATTTTGGAAATTTTTAAACTCTAGTACACTGCAGTCGCTAGTAGGCTGTAAAAATTATCCATTTCTGTCATACTCCAGCTTCTCTTTAACTTTAGACATGTTACCGCCGTTGTTTCTGGTTAGAGTTGATTTGTTGTAGGGAATTTTTATAATCTTGTTCTTTTACTCTAGTTCTGCTGGATCTTTTTGCCGAGTTAGTTGTTTTCTTCCGTCTGAATACGATTTTGTTTATATTTCATGGCCTTCTAGTTTGTTTATCGGTAGGGAAATTGAAAAACACTAATTTCATTGAAATCTTGAAATTTACTAAAATCTGCCATAGATTGATATTGACAACCTGACATAATTAGAAAGCCTATCAAATTGCACATTTGATCCTATAAAAAAAATTATACATTCCCATTTGAAAAAATCAAGTTACCCTTGATTGAAGTTTCCTTAATTGATCTACGGATTTCTTCAAGTACAAACGTAATTCGAACTCGACCGTTTAACGCAAGCAGACACATTTCATGCTTAGTAAGACGAAAAAGTCACAGCCCTCTAAGATTTATAATAGCTGCGATATTCAATTTTTTTCTGACATCTACCTATACCCAAAATTGTGATTTGCACCTAAACGGTTCGTTTAAAGTCCCATGTGTGATACATAAAGTCGCACTAAAATGCTCACAGGAATCTATATATGCAATAATATACAGGGTGTTCCATTTAAAAAAACATAGCTTTGATATGTCACGCTTTTATTAGACACCCTGTATAAAAGTCGTTATTTTTAAAACGTAGCCCAACTCGACTTACATACACCTGCAAAGTCGATTTTTTAAAAAGTGGTATCGTTTGGTCACAAGAGTCGGAGGCGTTGAGCTTGACTCACCCTGTATATTAGTTCATACAACTAATAACATGTATTTTTATAGACATTACAATACCCAAAGACAATTTAAGTTTAAATAAACCAAAACGTAGTAAAACAAACAAGCAGACGGCTTTTCCTCTTCTTTCCATAGCATCAATCCCGGGGCTCCGCAGGGATCGGTATTGGCTCCGACATTGTTTCTGCTTCACATTAATGATCTACTCTCTAGCACTACAAACCCAGTCCACAGTTTCCGGATGACAGTACGCTGCATGCAGGCCTCATGAGCAATAGATCGATTTCTGTGGTCGAGCTGGAATGCAGAAGACCAGCAGTGGCAGCTTCACTTTCAAAGGATCTCGATACCACCGCGTGGGGGCTTAAGAATATGGTTAAATTTAATGCCTCCAAGACCCAGTATTGTACGCTATCAAACAAGAAGTGCCCAAGCCAACACCAGGTTCTAATGAACAACCGGGCTCTGCCAAGGAGTCATTCATTCAAGCTGTTAGGAGTCAACATTACAGAAAATTTGATCTGGTACGAACACGTCGCGTCAATTGCAACAGCTACTGGTAAAAAGCTTGGGTACCTATTTAGAGCCAGCAAGTATTTCTCACCATGTAACCTCCTCACGCTATATAAAACCCAGATAAGACCTTGCCTGGAGTATTGCTCTCACGTCTGGGGAGCTGCTGTCCCTACTACTCTGTCTATGCTAGATGCCGTCCAGAGAAGGGCAATTCGACTGATTGGCGACCCGGCCTTAACGCGCCTCCTCCAGCCACTTTCTCACCGGCGTCTTGTTAGTCACCTCTCACTCTTCTACCGATATTCCAACGGAATCTGCTCCTCTGAGCTATCCTCTATCGTTCCGCCGCTGACCGCTCCTATCAGATGTACACGTCCGACCGCTTCATCTCATCCCAAGACGGTCGTTCTTCATAGATCAAGAACTGAGCAGTACAACCGCACATTTATTCCCAGGGTGTCCAAGGCTTGGAATGGACTGCCAGAAGATGTATTTATTGGGCCTGCGGGTATTGTCCCATTCAAATCTCGCGTTATCAAACTTCCCCTAACATAACCCTTTCACAGCAGCCGCGGTACTCTGCCTGCGCGGTCTGCTCAGTTAAATAAAAAACAAACAAGCAATGCTTTATTTGATCGCAAACTGAGAAACCCGTATAAAACTACATAAAAGAAATCCATTTTTGTCTGTTCTCCTTGGTCGCTATATAACTAGAAAAGCACTGGATTAATGGTGGTCAAATTGTGGGTTCCTTCAATGACAGGTTTGAAGTAGCGGAATTTGCTAAAAACAGCATTCCAATACATGATCACTGTTATCACTACAGTGATAAAGAACTTTATTGCTTTTGATGTCGGCGGAGAAAAATAAAAAAATTAGAAACCTAAAAAAATATCACACTTTTTCGTTTCAGAGATAACTGGTCAGTTTTCAAAATTTTGGGAGGGAAAAATTGGGGTGGAATGGAGCACTGGGGAAGGTTGCGCGAAAGTAAAAATATGTGTGTAAGCTACTTTCTAGTGCACTGGTGGTATCCACTACATTCCAGATCTAGTTGATCGTGGTTCTGTAAAGAAAGCAACTGATATAATCATTTTCGGTATTCATTGAATTTACTTGATACACATCTTATACTTCCTATGTCACCTGAAACCACTAGGAAACCGTTTTGCAACCAAAACCTTAGCAAACATGGAAAAAGAGTATTACGTTCCAGAGTCAGTTCGACGTTCCGACCAAAAAAAAAACTCGTAAATATATAATATATTCTTCATATTTGATGACGCAAAAGTTCGAAATTGTTTTGTCCTTCGCCAAAATAAGTCTATACTATTCTACACGATCTCAAACTTTTTTATTGAACAGTTTCAGCTTTTCAAATTCCATTGCCCATAGTCGATAAACTTTTTTAATCCAAACTTTATCGTTCCTTTTCTTAGAGCTAATCCTCATCGTGTTCAGAACTATTTTTACGACCCGAAACTAGGTAGGATGGGTATTGTTTTATAAGGAACAGTTTCAGAAAAGCACAGCACATGTGAATGTATTACATAATACGTAAGAGCAGGTTTTTAATAATCTAAGCTCAAACTAGTGTTAACAGACTTTCTAGTTACTATAAACAGAAGGATTATCACTTGAATACTGAATGCCCATTGTGATCGGAAGCCACTATTTATCGACTTTAAAATAGCCAACATTTTATAACGTAATATTCAACTAGCATACAAAAAAATATGCCTGTCACTTTTCTTGTTAAACTTTCTAATTTCCAAGCTGTTATTTCCAAGCAGTTTACTAAGGTTTCGGCTTCCTCTGTAGCCCTTCTGATAAATGATGAGAGAGAAAATGATAGGATAGGATGCAAGAAACATACAGGGTGAGTCAAAGTCAACGCCTTGGAAAGTTATGTTTTTTTAAATGTAACATCCGGTATATTATTGCATATTTATATTCCCGGGTCAATTCTAGTGTGACTTTATGTATCACACATGGGACCTAAAGCGAACCGTTTAGATTCAAATCACAATTTTTGGTATAAGTGGATATCAGAAAAAAATATATCGCAGTGATTATAAAACTTAGAAGGCTGTGAATTTGCCATATCACTAAGCATGGAATGCGTCAGCTTAGGTTAGAAGGTCAAGTTTAAATTACAATATCAACCTCTGGTAGTTTTCATTTAATTTCGAGATTCCAATCAAATCGATGTTTTTCAATTTCCCTACCTATAAGCAAACTAGTAGGCTATGAAATATAAACAAAAACACGTTCAGATGGAAGGAAATAACTAACTTAGCAGAAAAGTACAGACGAGAGTAAAGGGACAAGATTATAAAAATTCCCTACAACCAATCAACTCTAACCAGAAACAATGGCGGTAATATGTCTAAGGTCAAAGCGAGGCTGGAATACGACAGAAATGGATAATTTTTACAGCTTACCAGCTACTGCAGTGTATCAGAGATTAAAAATTTCCGAAACCACTAGAACCTTTGAAATGAAAAGAAAACTTTCAGCGGTTGTCTAATATCTTCAACACGCAATTTCACATTTAATGGTATAAAATAGTAGTAATTTCCATCAGAGTCAAAAGTAACGATACCTTTGGTTGTCCGACTGTAGCCCTCCAAATTTTTCAGTATCTATTAGCAAGATCGCAGAAAACAGAAAAGGAATACTGACAAATCAGATTTTAATTTTCTTCCAGGTAAATTATGTTTTATAATTTGAACAAATTTTTAATTCATTCTCCATTTTCGGCGATCTTGCTTATGGGACAGAAGAATTTGTTGAATTCCAGCCAGAGGTATCGTTACTTTTGACTTGACGGAAATTGCTACTTTTTTACTTCCCACACCGATAGGTGAGGGGAGTATTGTGATCGCGAAAATTTTCGATTTTGAGATAATACACTTTTTGGGCGTTTTATGATGCCTACATCACGAAAATCCACGTCACTCATTTCCGTCGGTCTGTCTGTCTGTCGGTCTGTCTGTCGGTCTGTCGGTCTGTCGGTCTGTCGGTCTGTCGGTCTGTCGGTCTGTCGGTCTGTCGGTCTGTCGGTCTGTCGGTCTGTCTGTCTGTCTGTTGGCGTTTTTCTAGCCTCCTAATCTCAGTAACCGCTGCATAGATTTTGATGAAATTTGGGTAGTGATATGGTGTAGGGTCGTAGTAGGTAATGTTGCTACAATTTTGAAAATCGGTGCATGGGCGGCGGAGTAATTAGCAAAAAACGAAAAATTTCAAATATGCCTCAAACTTCGTTTTTGGGTGTTTTAGGGGTTCCTGATCATTTTCTACTTTTTTTTGGGTGGGGGTGAAATTGGTGTGGTTGGCGGGTGGGGGGTTGTAAAGCTGAAAAACTTGTTGTCCTCATAATAGGCTGTCTACTGACCTGAGAGAAAAAGACCTAGCGGTATAATACACTTTTTTAGGTCCATCCGAACATTGCCTTGTGTATTACAGGAACCAAGGGACTTAGAAAATTTTCCGATGTATACGTACGAGTATTGCTTTAGATCGTTCTGTATTTTATGATGTTGAAATTACTGAATTGATGTTAATGAAATTTCAGCACATTATTACTACTTTGGCGAGGATGGGAAACGCGTCTGATTTTTAGAAATCGTCTCAGTGGCGGCGCAGCAATATTAAAAAAACTAAAAATATGAAAACAGCTCAAACTTCGTTTTTAGGCGTTTTAGGGGTTCCTGATCATTTTCTACTTTTTTTGGGGTGGGGGTGTAATAAGGGTGGTTGGGGGGGTGGGGGGTTCTAACTCTGAAAAATTTGTTGTACTCATAATGGGCTGTCTACTGACCTGAGAGAGAAAGACCTAGCGGCATAATACACTTTTTTAGGTCCATCCGAACATTGCCTTGCCGATTACAGAAACCAAGGGACTTGAACTTTCTGATGCATACAAAATACATACGAGTATTACTTTGGATCGTTTTGTATTGTGTTACGTGGAAACTTCTGAATTGACTTTAATGACATTTTGACACAGATTTATTACCGCGACGAGTATCGAAAGCGCGTATGGTTTTTAGAAATCACTTCAGTGGCGGCGCGGCAATAATAAAAAAAACTAAAAATATAAAAAACACCTCAAATTTCGTTTTAGACGTTTTAGGGGTTCCTGATCATTAAAATTTTCTTGGTTGGGGGTGAAATTAGGGTGGTTCGGGGGTGGGGGTTTGTAAAACTCAAAAAATTGTTGTATTCATGATATATTGTCCATTGACCTGTGAAAGAAGCACCTAGTAGAATAAAACACTTTTTTTGCGGTCGGGCGAGCGATGATTTGATTGCAGGGGCATCTAGACTATAGTTTCATGCTGTGGGAAAATAATAAAACTGGTGTTATCGGAATGTGTGGGAAGTACTGAGTCAATCAACTTGACTACATTTTTAAATCATTAAATATGAAATTTTATTATGAAGCTATTAAACTGGCAGCAAAATTCGGTGGTAATTTCCTTTCATTTCAAAATTTTTAATGATTTTGTGAATTATCAATCTTTAGTATGTTGCAGTATTTGGTATGCTGTGAAAAATATCCATTTCTGTCGTACTCCAGCTGCTTTTAGTCCCTAGATGTGTTACCTCTGTTATTACTGGTTAGACTTGATTTGTTGTAAGTCATTTTTACGTTTTAACTCTTTAGTCTAGTTCTGTATCTCTCTGCTAAGTTAGTTGTTTTTTTCCACCTGAACAGTTTTCTGTTTATACTTCATGGCCTGCTAAGTGGCTTATAGGTAGGAAAATTGCAGAACAATCGTTTGATTGAAAATTTTGAATTAAATGAAAACTACCAGAGATTGATATTTAGGTACAACCGTTCGTCATTAGAAACGCTATCAAGTTTTACATTCGATTGTATAAAAATAATTAGGCACTCCTATTTGAAAAAATCAAGTTATCTCTGATTGAAGTTTCCTTACTTAATTTACCGATTTCTCCAAGTACAAATGTATCTCAAACTGGACCGTCTAACCTGAGCTGACGCATTTTAGGCTTAGCGACATGGCAAGGATGGCAAGGTCACAGCCTTCTAAGCTTTATAATGGCTGCGATATTCAATTTTCTTCTGATATCTACTTATTCCAAAAATTGTGATTTGCACCTAAACGACTCACTTTAAGTCCTAGGTGTGATACATAAAGTCACACTAGAATTGACCTGGAAATCTAAATATGCAATAACATACAGAGTGTTCGATTAGACACCCAGTATAAATGTTATTATTTTTAAAATGTAGTCCATCTCAACCTACATATACTCGCAGAGTTAATTTTCTGAAAAGTGATATCGCTTGGTCACAAGACTCCGAGGCGTTGAGCCTGACTCACCCTGTATATTGTATTTTGGAGTTCCTTGAAAAAAATCTTTATTATTTAAAATGTTCTGTTTTGTCCATCTACTTAAACTACGTTGCACGTAACGTATATACATGAAGCAGATTGCAGACCATATCAAGTAAAATCGTATAGGTTTTCCATCAACTAATGGCATTAAATGAATAATTTAATTGCGTAGTGACTGCAGACTAAACACACGCATGATTTACCTACAAACCTACATTCAATGTTCGAAATTACATTTGTCCGTCTAACCAGCAGACCGAAAATTAGCCGATTCCAATTCACCGCTCAATCAGTCGCTACCATTCACCCACATGATAGGCATAAGGCCCTATGACGACTGTTTGGTTCGACATGCTATCACAGAAACTCGTAGTCTGACAAACTGTCAATTATTTAAATCGATTAATTTCACACAGATACGCTAACGGATTAACGCATATATGCTAGTGATGTGGATACGGATTTGAAGATCAGATACTTCCAAATATCTCCTTATAAAGGGTTTTCCAATAAGAGGTGTTATTTTGAATAGCTGGCTATTTCGGTAGACGTCAGTTTTGACGCTGCAGTTGTTTGACATTTGACAAGTAGAACCAACGCCAAGAAAAATGGAACGATCATGCTTCAACAACGCATTGAAATTATCAAAGTCCGCCATAAAGATGCTGAAAATTTGTCAGTGACGGTTCGTAAAACTAGAACACTTTTTGGTCGTCGTGCAGCACCTTGTCGGTCCGCAGTACAGAAATTGGTGGAAAAATTCGAGCTGTTGGGACAAGTGAGTGATGTGAAGAATAAAAATCGTGCACGTCGCTCAAAAACAACGGAGAATATTGCTGCTGTAGCCCAAAGTGTTGAAGAAAACCCAGGTTTGTCCATTCCTCGTCGTTCTTTGGAATTAGGCATTCCACAAACGTCATTACACCGTATTTTGCATAAAGACGGGTCTTAAGGCTTATAAAGTTCAGTTAACACAGGAACTCAAGCCGGCCGATCATCAACTACGTCGTGTCTTTGCTGATTGGGTCCTTGAAATGCATGAAAATGATCCGGAATTCCATCGAAAAATCATCTGGACTGGCGAGGCCCATTTCCACCTCGCTGGTTACGTCAAAAAGCAAAATTGTCGCATCTGGGGCTCGGAAAACCCAAGAATCATTGTTGAAAAGCCTCTCCATCCTCAACGTGTAACTGGTGCGGTTTATGGTCAGGCGGGGTCATTGGCTCTTACTTTTTTGAAAATGAGGCTGGAGCAACAGTTACGGTGACTGGATTGCGCTATCGAGAGATGATTAATAATTTTTTATGGCCGGAATTGGATGATATTGATCTGGATAACGTTTACTTTCAACAAGACGGCGCTACGTGTCACACAAGCAACGAAACCATAGCTCTTTTACAGGAAAAGTTTCCGGACCGTGTTATCTCTCGAAGAGGTGATCACAATTGACCACCGAGATCTTGTGATTTAACACCTTGCGACTTCTTCCTTTGGGGCCACGTGAAAGATAAGGTCTACGCCAACAGCCCAGTGTCGATTCAAGAACTCAAAGATGGAATTCGTGAAGCTATTCAGGGCATACAGCAACCACTTTGCGATTTGGTGATGGACAATTTCATGAAAAGGATATGGTCCTGCAAGCGTAGCCGTGGTGGCCATTTGGCTGATATTATTTTCCATTCTTAGTGGCAAACCTTCCTCTTTACATTGAAATAAACATCCGATCATTGATTTCAGAATATGCCACTTTTCTTTGAATATCAAAATAATACCTCTTATTGGAAAACCATTTACAAAGGAAACGTTAATTCAGTTATATAGTAAAAAGCTTGGTTTGGAAACTTCAGAAGGCATTACTACTAGATCATTCTTTACTTCAGGGTAGAATATGCGTCTTTTATTTAAGTCAAACGACGAGTTTCTCTTCATGGTTATATAAGATATCCTCTGAATGTTACGAAGACTGTGGTAATCATGATGCTTGCATTTATGTCAAACGTCCTAATAAAAATTGTTCAGGCTGGTTTGAAAGCTTTCAGTAGTATGATCATAGGAAAGTTGTTAAATGTGAAAAAACATTTTCACTTACGATAGCATTTCAGTCAAAAGGGTATAGAGTATAGTATCAAGTTGCATATTACAAATCGTCATACCGATAACTGTTTTTGTCCTACAGTCTCCAAACTATCTTCTAAGAAATGTCTTGGAACAATCGTGTATCAACATATGGGATGGACAGAGCATATTTTGGATGTTAGCAAGCGTTTGAGAGCTTTAATGAATACATTTTATATTCTAATGTCTATTCTTTCAAACAAACAAAAATATGATAATGCTTTATAACTCCCTCGCTGAATCTATATTACGTTGTGGGGAGAAGTATTTAACACCATAGTTCAGATATTAAAAAAATCACAAAACGCAATTTTAAAAATTATAAGGAAAAAGAAACAATAATTATACCCTAAAGGGAATTTATATCAAAAAACACAGAAAACTTTTAAATGTGAGGCTATTTTAGATATCGCAGGATTCAAATAAACCGTGCTCTACTAGTGTACTAGTAGTACTAGTCATTTTTTTGTACATAATCGGTAAACCTCTGGCACACTTATTCATCACACCTACAAGCCAGTTACCCATTAAAACTCAATTAAATCACGTAAAAACGGTAAAATAGAAACATCTAGGGAATCTTTCCAAGGATTGCGTGCCACTGTTCCATTAAAGACTTACCAGGGTCGGCTAAGGAATATCAGAATGCCAAGCTATTTCAACAGCAGAACCATTATACTAAGTTAAAGATAGATTATCGTTTAGTACGTATGTATATAATTTCGTGATTCCGAAGGAACTTTATCGAAAAAAAAAAAATTGAAGCTTGGATGTTACCATTGGGTTTGTTGCGGCTTGTTACTCGATATGATGCTAATGAATAGCTATTTTATGACGGTTCAATTCTTGATTTTTATCGTAGTAACATCTTTAAACCGAAGTCATTTTCATTTAGATTATTGGACCCTACAGAGATTCATGATATAAGAAAATCTTTCAAATTTGAAGGCAAGGGTGCGGATGGTTTTATCTTATAAATGATAAAACTTAGCTTTCCAGTTACTTTGATAATTGATATGTTTGTTATCTTTCAGAATTTAGAGACAAATTTTTGTTTTAAGACATTATTGAGCTTGTGTTTACCGTACACAGCTTTAGTCCGTGTACTGCGCACTGATCCATTAACACTTAGCCTGCAACACATTGCTATGGGGAAACTTGTCGCATGCAATAAGAGTATTTCGGTTACATAAAACAGCGGTACGCATACTAAATAGAGCGTCTTTTGGCGCTAGTTATAGAGGACTGTTCAGACTGCATAGAGTAATGATACTGTCAACTATAAATACATATTTTCCGGACGCTCATCCAAATCCATAAAAATTGCGGCACATTCACAAGACCAGCATTTAATCATAATTATAATACCAGAAATGCGCAATCGATCGTACTTCTGAGCAGAGTACGCATGACATAGATGAATAGAGTCAACATGCATATTTACAATAAAATTGGAAATTGTTCAAACACATGCGTGTAAAAAATATGAGCCTGAATGCTTTTAAATTATTTGCCAAGAAATTTATTCTGGAGCACTCTTTTTACATTATTGATGAGTCATCATCATCATAGTCACAATGTCTTAACGGACATGTTGTGAACTCGTAAAATGCATTTACTCATTTTACGAGTTTCCCTTTGGATATCTCTAAGATCTTTAATGCAGTAGTTTCCCATTTGCTTTCTGCATCCTCATGCCGTTGACCAGATGGTGTCTACTGGTTCATCCGCCTTTAGGGACAATTTCTCACCCCAAGGACTAGAAGGTGTCCTGACTCTTCTTATCTCGTCCACCCAAAGCTGTTGGTTGAGAAGAGGTTACTGTTTATACCAACAATAGTTCGGTTCCTTTTAGTCGCCTTTTACGACATGCAGGATATACGATGGGAGATATTCTAACCCGCCCCCACACGGGAATATTTGGACTCTAAATATATCAGTATAACCACCTACAAAAAAGCCACTCATGTCACTCCTGTTAATTCATAACTGTTTGTTTATTAATTTTGTTTGTTTATGAATTTTAGCTGTATTTTTCAATCTTTCCTTACTTTAACTATTACTACTATTATTTCTCATTTCTTTATCTGTTCTACTTCAACCTTCAACTTTTGTAATTTTACACTCCTATTTCAGTTTATAATTTTATTATTTATAATGTCTATCCTCTTATAGATGTAAGGCTTGCATAGTCATGTAAAAAGTTAATAAACTATATGAGTATGAGTATAATGTATATGTTACGCTCAATACCCGAATTCGGGCAATGGCCGAAAAAAGTACGCAGAACTAGTTTTGAGCAAGGAATATTTCCCAAACCCGAAATATGAATTCTATACGGCTATTGAGCATTATCAAAGGGGCAGAACTAGTTTTGCGCATCTTGAAATACACAGAACTAGTTTTGCGCAACTTGAAATGCACAGGATTAGTTCTGTATATTTTCTGGATGACCAGCACAAATTCTGCTTCTTCCATTTAATCAGCGCCAGCGACGGACTCAAATAAATATAAAGTTGGAGAAGTTAAATATATTTTAATGAATACCAACAAATAATAAATCGCCAACTGAGGCTGGTTTAAATTTTTTATTTGATTGTGTAAGCATCAAATTGGCTTGTGCTTCCAAACCTCTTTTTGCGTTTTCACGATTCGTACTTATATTGCAGGAACGTTGGCAAAGAAACCTAACCTAATCTAACCTAACCTAAACGATAGATTTTTGCTGGTTTTTGACACACAATGCATAACGAATATTCACTTTAGTTGTCATTCCGTACCACAGAACTAGTTCTGTGCATTTCAAGTTGCGCAAAACTAGTTCTGTGCATTTCAAGATGCGCAAATCAGGTTTTGCCTATTTGGTAATGCTCAATAGTCGTATAAAATTAATATTTCGGGTTTGGGAAATATTCCTTGCTCAAAACTAGTTCTGCGTATTTTTTTCGGGCATTGCCCGAATTCGGCTATTGAGTGTAACATATACATATATCTCATATTCTGCACAGTTGTCTGAAAAATGGATATTTCCCAAGATCCTGGCGACAGACCATACCAAAGATTAGCAATCCTGATCATTTAAGCCCTATCAGTTTGTTATCAATTTTGTCAGAGATTTTTGAAAAAGCAGCTCATATATAGCTGATTGCATACTTATGTAATTGTATCATCTCGTAAGGTAGAACTGCCATACTTTTAATTGAAACATTCATCAAATATACTCAATTACGCTTGATAATTTTTATATTCCACCTTCCATTTCTATAAAGTGTGATGCCCATGGCCGTTTTTGTTTTGATGTATAGGATTAGAAATACTATACTCGAGCTGGTACTCTAATGTTAAGGATATGATCCTGATCTGTTCTCTCTGTATACCTCGTCTGGACGCGGTGTCGCATCAGTCGCCCATTAGTCGATGAAAAAGAAACGGGGAATGTTTCCATGTTCTGACTCGCTGAAATTCTAAGGAGATAGTTGATGTGAAAAAGAGAGATATCGTGACTGTTGGCGGTGTAATTGCAATGGACTCCAGCGGCATCAGCCCTTATTGATGGCACTAACAAGAGCGTTTCGCTTGGTCGCTCCGTCGGTCGGTCGGTCGGTCGGTTAAATAGAAATTATCTTTATTTCCCTCCCTAATTACTACGAACCACCGAACAAATTACTATTACCGCGACTGCGGAACCGTCCTCGTCAGTGCAGGGGTCACTAGGGAACTTGCTGGGATATAGTTTGTTTCCATAGACAATTACAATATTTGTATTGGAATAGTCCGCTACTTCGGCGGTTTCGATCCTAACCATTTTTATGCAGTGTGTTTCTAATTATACAGTCAGATGGATGTGATCACCAATTTCTCGAAGGCTTTTAACAAGACATACAACTATCCTTTTAAGCAAACTATCTAGCTTTGACTTCATTGACTACAGCATAAGATTTTTAAGTCTTATTTAAATAATAGATTTCAGGACGTGTGTTATAAGGGATTTAAATAGGATAGAGGTATGTAGCTTCATCGAGAGTTTCTCAGGGTTCCAATCTAGGTCCACTCTTGTTTCTGCTTTTAATCGATGACTTATCTCAGTTTCTAAATTGTGACCGCCTATTATACGCTGATGATTTAAAAGTGTTTTCTCCTGACTGCTGCTCTCTTCAGGCTAAACCTCAGAGTAACAACTGAACATAGAGGTAGTAAACAACTAATTCTAATAGGCCAACATCTTTTCTTACGTTGTCATATTGACCACCAGATACGGTAATCATAATTGTTTACTATCGTCTTAATTGTACCTATAGTATCCAGAAATATTCCATTCTACGTTAAAAAAGACGGTATTTTGATGCTTCAGGAATGATTACAGCAAAATCAATAGATATGTTGACCTCTACTGCGTTACTGCATGTTTTTTCATCATAAACGCAAATTTTATCTTACATAAATTTTGAAGAGCTGGCAGCGCCTATATAATTTTCCTGCAATTTGTTTACGGTGAACTCCGACTGTCAAACGTTTATTTTGTTTGTGCGTCTTTCATGCTTGGTCAGTAAAATCGAAATCGCTATTTGTTGGTAACTGTAGTGAAGCTTTACGGACTTGCTGTGCTATATTCTAGTGTAGTTTAACAGTTTTTCGAGATGGGACAGTGCAGAGCAGTGTTTGTAACATGGGTTGCATTGGAGGAATTTTCAGGTTAGTTGGCAATGTTTGGAGGCTGAAGTGTCAAAAGATGATAGCTTTGAGCACGCCATGCTGAAGTGGTTTGTTTACTACCTCTATGTTCAGTTGTTACTCTGAGGGCTAAACTAACCCTTATGAATGCATGGCGTACTATTATCAAACTTTGTTTAAACGCTAATAAATGTAAAGTTATCTCCTTCTCGAGAAAAAAGTATTTATATTAAGTACACATATAAAATCGATGATGTCTCCCTCTGTAGAACAGTTAATATTGAAGTTCTGGGAGTATGGTTTGACAACAGTTAAGCTTCAATAAATATATAGATGAAAAATTTCAGAAGCAAACAGGTTTTATGGGTTTATAGTAAGGAACTGCAAACTATTTAAAAATATAGATGCCTTAAAAATGTTCGTGTCGCTCGTTTGGAACCTGTTTACGTCTGTCAGGAGCATTCCATTGAAAAGGTTCAGCGAATATTTTTGAAATACTTATGTTTGAAATTGGATGGTTTTATCCTGAGCAAGGCATTTTGGAAAACCTATGTAACAGGTTCGATAGAAGTAATTTAAAACTGAAGCGTATCCTGTTTTCGTTGTCGTATCTGTATAAGCTCCCCTGTATATATACGATGAAAAATTTCAATGCAATATGTGACTTGTATGATATTAATAATGATCCCTTACCTTTTATTTTAGACAACGCACCTGAATTGAATTTATATGCTTTGTAGGTATACATATACATAAATATTTTTTTGCATATGTTTTGACGCTTTCTCCTTTGGTCTTGTTGAAGTAGATTGTAGATTTAGTTATTTGGTCCTTATTAAATACCTGACTTTTTTTTATCTGTTCGATACATTGTTCTGCAGATGGTTTTTGCTGTTGGGAAAATAAAGCATAGTATTGTTATTATTATTTCTTAATCTGTACACCCTTAGAGCTATATTGACAGATTACTAACATGGCCTAATTTCTTTATAAGCAGATATTCATCTAACTTATAAAAACATTGCGTGTGCAAAAATTGCTCAAGGTTACATTTAAACTGCACTATAGACTATACAATATCAGATGGAAGATGAATTTGTAGTTCTTGGGTCTTTAGGCGTGCGTCGTTTAGCATTGAGGCTTGATATTTCGCCACCACGAACGGATGGCATCTTCAGAAGCTCTTTTACTTTGGCTTCTTCCGAAATACTGTACATGACATGGAAGATTATTACAAAGCATAGTCCATATGTTATTTGGCGACTTATATAAGAGCTTCGGCTTAAAAATGTTAGTATGGAATTTTGTATTAATTCTAGTATTAGAACTACGAATATCACCATTTCGTTTGGATTTATTTACATTAGGAACAACATAACAGATACAGCTCAAACATAAACAGACAAGGAGTGGCTTATCATACGTTGCAACTCTCAGTGTACGGAATTCCTGCCATCGAACCTATGCATATTTTCTGAGAAACAAAGTGTCTTCAGAGGAGACTAACCATCCCCAAAAACAAATACAATGTTAACTTCCAGTCAACATTGGCATAATAAATTTGAATTAACTGTTGTATTGAAAGAAGCTTACCTATCATTTAGATGGCAATAGTGTGTAGTAGTGTAGTTCTCTTTCTTATGGGAACCTCAAATACTAACCGCTGATCTTACACTACTTAATAAAAAACATGTATTATTTAATCACTGTCGGGAATTTCCAAATGATGAGGGCTTAGGAGGCATATACTGCTATCTGCTTCGACAGTGGGGCAATAATCATGGTACTAAGTGCTTTGAGAATAATGTCAAGATTGATTTTGTAGGGATTTAGGATCTCTCTAGTGCGAAATGTACTTACGTGGAGACGTGATATTGAAATATTAAATTATCTTAGGGCCAAGAAAAGGAGCTCGAACGCAAATAGGATTTAGAGAGACAACAGAAAAGTCTGAGGTGATGAAGTATACATCCGAGCCATCACTCTGTCTGTCAAAGAAAAAACCTCTGGATGTACAAACCAACCTAGTATCTAGATACAAAAAAGGTCACTGAGACAAAAAAAATAATGAATTCGAAAATGGAATTCTCTTATTTCTAGCCACCAGACAACTCTAGTCAGTAGTGAGGCATAGAAAACTATCTTTCTTCTTATGATTATTGGAGGGACTATTGTTGGGTCACAGCTTTTGGGTAACATGTCGTTTTCACTTCATATTCCGGAAAATAAAGCTGCAGAGTACTGTTGCACAGGGTTTTAGATATCTTGACATAATATTTGATACTTTAAACTTAAAGTTAAGACTATTTTTAGCAATTCCTCACATCTACCATATATTGCTTAAACCTTCAAATTTGGTCAACAACCTTTCCCTATCAGTGAGATAAAGAGCTGTGTTTATGTTTAAAGGGTTGCCTTGGAACTGCATTATTCCACAGAAGATTACCTAAGTAACCCCTAAAAAGGGTGGCACAAGGAAATGAGAGCGCCTCTGGAATCACTAGCAACGTCTTGCAATGTTAGTTTTATAGAACGGCCATCAGGCTTTTTATTGTTTTCTCCCGCTCGCTTTGATTTTTTTTTACTTTTACAGAGCCATTTTTGAGAGGCGTGGTAGCTGTGTTATGATGCTGATGAAATTAAGCTTGGTTTTGTTCGCTGGCAATGTTCGCCGCAAAGAGAGGGGCGTTAGATTTAATTTTTATTACAGACATAGTCCGGGAACGGAATGCTATTGCTAGGCTAAGCAAATAACATTTTTAAGTTAGTACGGCACGAATGGTATCTGTGGAACTAGATTGGGATAGAGTAACATCTAAGATGAATCCGAACAGATAAACTTAGTTAATTTTTGAATCACGCATGTGTAAATCGAGAATCAAGAGAATTTCACGTCATTTGTTTTATCATTCCCAGTAGTAACATTTTCTCGTAAATAAGTACTATATAGAGACTCCAACAAGTCGCTGGCAGACATCATCATAGTCACAATATCTTAACAGACATGTTGTGAACTCGTAAAATGCATTTACTCATTTTACGAGTTTCTCTTGGGATATCTTCATTGCAGTAGTTTCCCATTTGCTTTCTGCATCCTCATGCCGTTGACCAGATGGTATCTACTGGTTCATCCGCCTTTAGGGGCAATTTCTCACCCCAAGGACAAGAAGGTGTCCTGACTCTTTTCAACTCGTGCACCCAAAGCTGTTGGTAGATAAGAGGTTACTGTTTATAACGACAGTAGTTCGGTTCCTCTTAGTCGCCTTTTACGACACGCAGGATATACGATGGGAGATATTCTAACCCGCTTCCACACGCTGGCAGACAGACCAATGGTAATGACGATTTTGTTTATCGCTTTAGTGTTATAATATACTGCATAGTATGTTATGTGGTAGTAGTGGCGATAAATCTTGTTGACTAGTGTGGCTTTATACTCAGAATCAAAGGCTAGCTTCTTGGCGTGTAAAGGGCAAGAAAATCATCTGTGTTATTTCAGAACTTCCGAAATCAGTAGTATAGATATGGGTTGCAAAATCTAGTACTAAACTGGTTGATATGAGTATACCGCGTAGATGAATGACAGATCTAACTGAATTTGTGTTCAGTTACGAAGTACAATACTTCCCACCTATTACGGTGAGACCAGTTCATAATTTTCAGACAGCATCAAGTTATAGTCTGAGATCGCCTTATTACAACCAAAAGCATAACCCGCCCGCCTGCAAAAAAAGTGTGTTATTCCGCTGGGTCTTTCTTTTAAAGGCCAAAGGACAACCTACTGTAAATACAACAGATATTCCACTTTTACATTCCCCCACCCCCCAATCAACCCAGTTTCACCACTACCCTAAAAAAATAGAAAATGACCAGGAAGTTTCAGGAATATCTGAAATTTTTTGTCTTTTGCAGTTGACGTTGCATATGCAAAAAAGTAACCCTTCCAAATTGAGATTTTAGGAGTTGCTGACAAATTACACTCTCTGGACGGGGGTTAATTTGTGGTGTGGAAGGCGAGTAGGGTTAGGAGGCTGGAAAACGATGTGTACTTGAAGACGACTGTCGTTTACTCAATAGAAATTCGACCTTGGTGAAATTCTCTATACCTTTTAAAACTTAAACAGACATGTGCTAATTTGCTTTCAAAGAAAGAACTGAGGTTATCTTTCAGTATGTAGTTGAGGATTCTGTGATAATCAGTATTACCCACATGATGAAAATTAGATCCGTAAAACACTGGAGTTGCTGTTCGAAGGGTCTAGCACCAATTTCCTGAAAAAAAAATGTAGTTAAATTTTCTTAGCAATTTCAATTATTTCAATTCCTTAAAATGCTGACGCGTAGGAGCTATAAACTCTTTCGAGAATGGTTCGCATTTGACCAAAAATGTTAAGGAAGTTTACAATAGAAGTACAGAAAACAATCGTACCATGCCATAGATTTGGCGTAAAAAAATATGATGCCTTATTGTGAATTTTACTGAGACTTCAGGAGAAAAGTCTATTGAATATTTTAAAGTAGAAAAATGTAAAAGATGGGGTTTGAAAAATAACGAAACCTAGTTTCTCTCAGACTATAAAGATGATAAACTGCTATAACGATAAAATATGTCACTTAAATTTTGACTTTCATACATACATTTCTCCCTGTATTGATGTGTAAGACTTTCGCGGCCATGATTCGATGAACTGTTGGTTCTTGGGCTGTTCGGCAGGCGTCGACACACCTTGGCGTCGGGGCGCTTCGCTGCTTGACGTTTCGCCAACACGAGTGGTCGGCATCCTCAGAAGCTGATGTCACCTTTCAGCGTCTTATCGTCTCTAAGAAGGAGGAAAAGCGGACTAAATATCAGGAGTTGCTCGGACAACTTCGCAGGCTCTGGCCAGATTACACTGTAAGTTTGCTGGTTCTGTCATTGGATCTCTACGTGGAATGAGGATTACGCTGCTCTCTGCACTACGCAAAATACCGCTGTGCCGTGCGGTGGCGCACATCTTAGCCGCCAGAAGGCAGAAGGCAGTCATCCTTGGGTCCCTTCGTCTACTTAGGGCGCATGATTCGCGGACCCAGTGATTGCTCACCTCACGGTGTGAGGAGTAGTCACTGGGTAATGGAACAGCAGCTCGGTGTGTCGGAGCCGGGGCTGCACTTTTTTGTTTTTTGTAAATATTTAGGGGACAACTTAGGTTGCTCGGACTATTTTGTCAGGCATCGACAGTGACGCCATGTTAATGACGCATAGGGCGCGACATGATTATCGTTACTTTCCCCGTTCCTTGGCTGTAACCGTGAATTTTTACGGTGGCTCTCGTCGTTTGTAGTGATTTCAAATGGAAAATAGCTTTATCTTGTAACATTACCGGGTATGACGCTATGCCCCTCAAAAATTATCCTTCGATTCAAATATAGTGAAAAGTTGTTGGTTTACGCTCAGCGATAAAAGTACGAAATATTAATAAATAAGTATACCAAATCACCGAACCTATATATTCGCTAAAGCTGATGATGTGAGTCGTTAATACAATGGAACACTGTACATCAATTTTTTTGTAACCCAGGTTACGACTGAAGTCAGTTATTACCGGGATGGATCCGTGTTTGGTAATTTTTAATGCGATTGACTTAAATACAGAGAGGGTCCCCAATGCCATGAAATATATATTACTGTCGGATCGCTACTACCCCATAAGTGCTATTTGCAGTGTTATTAAGATTAGTTTGGAGCTCCAGAACCAGGCATAAGTATTATTAATTTTATTTTGAAATTTTTGGTCTTCTGACTAAAAACAGTGATTTCAACTTTGGGCTCAAAATGTACTTAATTATTGGTCGGATATACAGGTTTTATTTATTGGGTATTAAAATAGGCTTAATACACAGTATAAAAGCATTTTTGTCTTTGTTTTTGACGATTTCTTGGCAAAACTGAAAAATCTAAGTTTTCAAAAAAAAATCATAACTCGGAAACTATCTATAATCGCTACACATACATCGGGGTGTTTTGAATAGATATCGGTACGTGCTATCTATATAAAATAATCACGTCACCTAATTGGCCACCGAGTTGGCCACCCTGTATAGTGATAAAAGACTCATTTTACTGGATACTGAATATAGGGAATTGTATCATTAATAAAAAAATTCTACTAATGATTTCCGTTCTTCCAATATAGGGTTTCGTTACATTGTACAGGGTATTTCAAAAGTTATGACCATTTTTATATCCAAATCGCGGTCAAATGAACGTACTGTATATCAAAAAGTAATGAATCAAAAATTATTTTTTTTACATTAAAAGATTAAAAAGGTCCTCTAGTTTTAAAATCGGCTATAAAAAAGCCCATGGCGCATATTCGTATACAGGGTGATGTAGAATGCAAAATCCAGATTTTTATTTTTTTTTAAATGTAACCTCCAATATTTTATTATCCCAAAGAATTGCTTTTAATATGCTCTTTTATCTTTTTATAGCACTTGTTGTACCTACGTCCATCAGTTTCCGGGATATTTCGATTTTTCTGTAAATTTAAAATATAGCACCTATTTGTGTACTGAAATTTATTTATTTTGAGATAGTACTATCTAATTTGTTTGTTATTTAACGAACAACTACAGTATAAGATCATGATACTATTTGATGAAATCAAAACCCTAAATCGTCGAGATAATAATGTCAAGTATGCTGAGGAAGCAATTTTGTAGGCGTGATGCATAATTGTCAAGCAGATTTATCAGGTAGGCTCTGAAAAATTGACAGTTTTCATAACCTACTCAATAATTCCATACTGTGTGAAAAACCAGCTTTAAAAATTAATTTTTCCATTGAGGGTATTTAGGAGACTCTTTGAGAAATTGTCTACTTGCCTCTAGAATATATCAACTATGAAGAGCAATATCCAGAACGGAGGCTCAGTTCAGTTCAGTTCAGTTCAGTTCAATTTATTGCTACATTTTGTATAATAAATACAATTGTAGAAGTCACAAAAAAAAACAGCAAAAACGAGAGACGATTAAAAAAGTACATTGAAAGAAACATAATGTACCTATACAAACATGTTTACCAGTAAAACAAATATAAATAATATATAAAATCTATTTTAGCAAATTGGCAGCGACGGCGTCTACATATTCCTCCTTGGAATAGAAACATAAGTTACAAAAATGTCTCTTTAGAAGAGACTTAAATTTAGTATTACTCATGCTTCTAATTGTTTCGGGCAAAATATTATACAAACTTATTTCTAAAGAGTTTTTTTTTGACTTCGAATATTTGAATTTTTCTGTCCTAATTAAATTACAGTTTCTGGTCCTATAATTCACATTCCTTGGTTGAAGTTTATCTTTGTTTTTCAATTTATGAATTTCGAGCAGTTGATAATATATATACAACGCTGGAAGCGGCATAATTTTGAATTTTTTAAATAGGGGTTGACAATGCTCATAGTACTCAGCATTAGCAATAATGCGAATGGCTTTCTTTTGGAGACGAAATGCCTGAATAGCATATGACGAGTCGCCCCATAGTAAGACGCCATATGTTAAGTGACAATGGACCAATGAAAAATAAACAATTAAAAGAGATTTGAAATGGACTAGCTTTTTAAGTCTACGAAGGACGAAGATGGATGACGCTAGTTTTTTTGTCAACTTTTCAATATGGGCAGACCAGTTAAGCCTGTCGTCTAATATTATCCCTAACAAAGAAGCCGTTTTACCCGATGTAATGTTATTATTAGTTGAAAAAATAATTTGTTGTGTTTTCCCGAGATTAAGCTGGAGGTTGTTATTAGAAAACCAAATTTCGGCTCTACCCTCTAACTCGACCATTTTTCTTTGTAGATCACCTAGGCTTTCACCAGCTGTCACGAATGACGTATCATCAGCGTATAAAGTACACTTAGCTGGACATATGAAATGATATAAGTCATTGATATACATTATGAATAACAGCGGCCCCAAAACAGACCCCTGAGGTACGCCACTGGCGACAGAAGCAAAAGACGAGGTGTAATTATTGAATCGCACACATTGTTGCCTGCCATCCAGATAAGATCGGATGAGATCCAAAGGGTGACCTCTAACTCCATACTTCGATACTAAAACTAATGCGTTTGAAAGATTGAAGAATCGTTTTATTTGGACTGTGTCGTTCAATAGTTCATAGCCTACCTGACACATCTGCTTGATAGTTATGCATGACGTCTATAAAATTGTTTCCTCGGCACACTTGACCTGTATTTTCTATTCAGTGTTTTGACTTGATCAAGTACTATTATAGCCTTATATTTTAGTTGTTTGTTAAGAAAAAATAAAATTTTATAGCATTTTCTCAAAATAAATAAATTTTAGTAAACAAATAGAAGGCATATTTAAAATTTGTAGAAAAATCGAAATATCTCAGAAACTAATGAATGCAGCCATAACATAAGAAGATTAAAGAGCATATTAAAAGCAATTCATTGGTATAATAAAATATTGGGGGTTACATTTAAAAAAGAGAGAAAATCTAGATTTTGCATTCTACATCACCCTGTATATGACTATGCGTCACGGGCTTTTTTATAGCCGATTTTAAAAGTAGAGGATAATTTTAATCTTTTCATGTAAAAAAAATAATTTTTGATTGATTACTTTTTGATATACAGTACGTTAGTTTGACAGCGATTTGGATATAAAAATGGTCATAACTTTTGAAATGCCCCGTAACAATACCCTACATTGAAAGAACGAAAATCATTAGTAAAATTTGAATATGGAATAATATATAGGGTGTCTCATTTAAAAGAATGTATGTTTGCTTCACCACGTAGTTATGGATCACCCTGTATAAATGTAAATATTTTCTGAGCAAGGAGCATATCCGTGGCTACAACTTTTATATACAACTTTTTTTCGCTATCTTCTACAGTAGTGGAGTTATCGACCGAGCCGGTACTAAAAACTCACCCTGTAGATATTAAGATCGTCTGATGGTGAAGTGGTAAACGGCTCCTCTACTGACACATCGCTACATAAAACATCACTTTACACGACTGCTCATTTTACTGCCAAATGCTGCTCAAGTGGGAATACTATCTGAAAAACGCGGTTTCTACTGCACCGCGCTACTTGATGCTGCCTCAATGGGTATCGGCCTTAAATCACAGGCACGAGTACTTTCCTTTGTAGACAGTATTTGGCGACCCGTTATTTATTTTCACAGCCAAAAAAAGAACGATTTATCGTCATTACGACTCACTGCTATAACCTGAATGGTCCTTAAATCCCTTTGTGGTAAAACCGATCGAGAATCAACGTAAGCCTTGGATTGGATCTCTCAACGATTACTCGCGCTGAGAGGGTGCCCGGAGGAACCGCCATTGTTTGTAACGGCCTTCTGCGATGCTTATGGCCACAATCCAAATGGACCGGATTCTTATTTATTGGACGATTACTGCCGGACACTACGGTCGAATGGTTATTTGATTATCGCACTTTGATGTAATTGATGTTGGCCATTTACAGAGAAAAGTCGTTGAATCCGTTTGTTAAAAAATTTCATTTCCGTATGTTCCACAATGGTTATGCGATTTGTAGAACCGATCCAAAGCAGTCGTTCCATTATATCTTTTACTAAAATTCCCCCATTTTAAAAAATTGCTCGTACTCGTACATAGTATAAGTAGAGTTTCAACGATATTCTCAGATAATACCACACTGTTTGTGTGTAAAAAATAAGTCTTTCACTGATTTGCTTTCCAACCAGGTTGCCTAAAAATTTGTTCATAGCTATATAAGCTATATATAAATGAAATATATATTAAAATTTTAGACAAATTTATTGCAAAAGTAGTCTAGGGTTGGCTGTTGTTATGGCAAAAAAAAATGACGAAAAATAACTGTTTTTTATGCGAACATCTATTAATTTTGTTTCGAAAAAAATTGTTGCCTATTCTTCTGTTTTTCTACGCTTTGATATATGTTAATTTTTTTTAAATCCAACTTAGAATGATTTTGCTGCTCCAAATCGAGACGCATAAACTGCTGTCTTTGAAATAAAATTGTCTACATTATGAAACAATTGTTTTTTATAATTTTAATCAATTATACCTATGAACGTTTTTTAGGCAACCCCGTGGATGGATTTTAAATTTTTAGCCGGTAAGCGGATCGGTGCAGGTCGGCCTTGGTTGGTATCGTCTACCATTAATAGTGTTTACAGATGTGAGGGGTTGGACAATATTTGAGATATTTTGCTTACAGGGTGCCCATTATGTATGGAATATAGTGTATATTACGTAAATCATATCTGACAGTTAATATCCATAGAAACGCTAACTGGCAGCTACCTAACTGACAGTTTTAACTGGCCATTGAGAAACCGGCCCTAAGTTTACATTAACATTAATCTAGTATGTTTCCAGCAGTTTTCGCCAGATCGTGTGCTCCTAAACCGTTTCAAAGTCTTGCTAACTACTGAATGGTTGCTGAGTTCTCGATGTGAATTACATTTGTGGAAAATTTCACACGCTCCTATTTCTGTTCATTTCCGATCCCATATCCGACTATAATCAACATTTCTATACGTTCAGATTCTGTTAAATCAATTATTTCTAATTTTAGATGACCAACTTATTAACAATGTCAGACGTATTGACATATGACAATAGGTTTCTGTTACATTTTACTGGCTTACTAATAGATTTCAGACATCTAGATTAATGTTATTGTAATAAACGTAATAAACTTAATGAAATTTTAATTTTTTTGAAACATTTTCTTGTATTCGGGTACAGATGAGTTATATCATTGGAAAGTGAAAATATATATCTATCAAACGAGCCTAACGAAAGTGTTTATTGCTATTTAAAAAAACACATGTTTTCCGTTACTCATTTGTTTTCTAAAGCAAAACAATTGAATACTGCCGTATTATGGGAACTACAATATTAAACAAGTTTTATATAAAAAAATATGCAATCGTTATACCGAGATATATACTGTATTCCTACCGAAACGTAAAGCTAAGTTGCTGTGATTTCATTATACAGGGTACAAAAACGTTCACGTCCTGAGGGAAAACATTTTTTTATAATGTTTAGTAAATCACAAGTGTCAAAATTTTAGATCTGTCAAATCGGAAGTTAGGCCAGTGTTGGATGTTCATGGAGTACTGTGATGTCGCATTTATATTGAGGCGTTTACCGGAAAAACGGCATTAGTCCAAAACTAACATATTTGGGAAAATGAAAAAAACTTCCCAGCATGTAAAACTGATTAGATTGATTTATTGCCATATCTGGTAGAAGTAAAGGCATATATGACACATCGTCCACAAGCAGTAATTATTTTATTGTGTAACACATGAAAAAAAGACAAAAAATACATGGACATGTGAGGTTTTTGGGAGAAATGGTTAACAAATTGGTGTCCTTAATATAAACAATGAAAATAAAATAAATTCCGATACAAAAAATAAAGAAAGAGTGATAGTGAACATCTATACCTAACACAAAAACCGACTAACTGAAACAATCAACTCTGGCTAACCAAAAAAGCCGATATCTACCACTCAGTCTTCGCAACCACTACACTACTATATTATCATCGTTGTCTACCTCGTTGTCGACGACAAAGTTACCAGCAGTGTCCTGTGCTGTGTTGTACTGTTTTGTTATAAAGTTTGCATGACAATTTATATGCACAAATGGCTTTTTAGGTGAAAGAATATGGACTTATGATTTTTTTAGAAGATCAAGTCAATTTTCCTCTGTAAATAGTACGGGACCTATAATATTTTTTCGAGCAATAACTATTTCTATTCATGTATATGGAGGTTAGAAATGCGATGATGCCATTATCTAAATTTTGGCAAAAATTGACTTATGAGGTTTTTCCGAGAAACGCCTCTATTGATTGTAAACCTGTATCACTGAGAGAATCCTTATATAGTACAGGTGATGCATATCTAATAGTTCAACTAAAATATGTTAGTAGATACGAGCTAGAGCCATCCAACTGCACCGTGTCAGCAATCATTTGTAGCATAGCACAAACATGTCAAATTCCACTTAGCCAAATATTGCTCTGTACACTGGTGGAAGCAGAAACACGTAGAATGTCGAGGTGGTTGCAATTCGCATCTAACAACTGAAAACAAAGAGTCGTAGATTAACAAAGTTGCTATGGTGATAAGACCATAGACGGAATGCAAATTAAATTTCGTCGAGTGGAACTGTTTAGATTGTGGCTCGTAATCATAGTGTGCTTGCTTAGTGCAAGTGCATGTCTGCATCGACGGTAAACCACCCACCGCCTGCACACTTTGCTTTTATATGTGTATATATCTTGTAATAGGATTTTAAACTGTGGGTGCTTACGTGTTGAGCGTTTCTGCAGCAACTCCCTCATCGTCTCAGAGATCGCTGTAACAAACAATATCTGCAAGTTCGACGCACACAGAAAAATCTGTCGTTTTGTCAAAGACTTACGCTTGGATTCAATGGGACGTTACACTCAGCATTCCTCAAATACAGCGATGTTTTATTCAATGGGAAGTGTATAGTTGGTAACGAATTATATCGGATTGTCGATTCAACTACAAGATGTCATTGGATTCCAATGAATGATTCAATGGCAGCCTGTCGTTGAATCGAATCTGTGTTTGGTAATTGATTCTAAACTACTTCCTTTTCATTGGACCAACAGATTTTATTGCGAGGACAGCTGATCGATTCGTTTGGATGTTTAATGGTGTGATTTTGTATGAAGTTATAAGGAGCATGATATAAGAATTAGACATAAGCCTGCACCAGTTGTTGCATTTCTACCTGAAATATAACTGTCTGACTAATCCAAATACCTACACTCAAATGTGGGTGTTAGGTCTTCTAAGCCCCAATTTCTCAGTAGGTCTTCTATTTAATATATAACTGGACACAATTAAATCACACAATTGCTGCTGCAATACGCGAAACCACGAGATGACACAATACAGCAAACAACACAACGAAACAACCCGTTACCAAACAACCCCATCCATGTTGGAGCAGATAACGCTGAGAACTGAGATGATCCTCATCTTCTTTCTCTTTACGTTTATTTAATCGGGACATCAGCCCCGCCTAATACTGATTATAGTTCAGCGAACAACAAGGGCTATTGAATTCGATAGATGATGTTGTTGTTACGAATACTACTTGCCAATTTCTTTAACAGCATAGACAATGTTTTGAAAGCATGGGTTACTGTTCGAGTAATAGTTACCTTTTGAAACAAAATTAATTTTTATCAGATGAGTTATCACGAACTGCTGTTGCAGTAATGATTTTTGTACATCGAATAGATTGTATGCTTTGCTTAAATAAAACATAGGGTAAATTTCGAAAACAAAAGGTTGTTTGGATTGCATTATACGTCAAGACTGGTATTAGAAGGATTATACATATCATTAGAACGAATATAAAATTATTTTGAATTTATTGGCGTACCTGCGATTACTTCAATTATAAGGATTGAAATTCTTTCAATGACATGGATTTGAAATAACTGTAAATATAATTAAAGCAATGGAAAAACATCCAAATACTAACAATTAATTGGAAACGCAACAGTATTTTTTTTTTCTGTGCGGGCAAAAAGGTCCGAATAATAAGGCCCAATTAAAATCCTCGATTAAAATCTGTTTTTGTGGTCCTTCATCTATCTGTTTTCAAATTTATTTATAATGTTATACCGTCTTGTAGATCTGGAGCTATTTTGGACATAGAAGAAATCCTTTGATATACTTCCTTTTCATAAGTATGGTGCCCATGTGTAGAAACAAATAAATGTCTTAGTGGGCAGCTACTTTATAAAATGGATTTTTCAAACGTGATATTACAATAGTCAATTTTTTTCCAAAAAAAAACGAATGTATTGACAAACCTGAACTTGATGACCTATATGATATGTAGACAGAAGTAATGCAAGCATCAAGAATATTCTCAATAACAAATGTGAGCAAATGATACAAAATTATAGTAGACAATAAAATAGAACCTTAAAATATAATGTGCAAGGTAACCTTAAAAATGAAGTCGATAAATCTATTTGAACAGTCTGACAAAATATTTTATGATGGCCTAATAATAGGGCTGTTCGCAGAGCAATCACAAACTAGTCAGCGTCAATTTGATTGGCCAGTACTAGTCAGAACTAGTTTGACAACTGCAATGGCGAATACTGATTGGCTCTGACTGGTTTGTGATTCTCTGTAAAAACAGACCTAATATACGAGTACAGATTACACTTACCACAGCGTCGGTACTCTCTAACTTAAGAGATAGAAACATGTTTCTATCACCATGACGACCATGACGATCGGGCAGTTTCGGGTGCCTATCACGTCTACTGTGCTGTTACGGCACGTTGTCATATTTACGAGGTCACCCGATCCCATAGCACATAGTGCATAGAAACACGTTTCTAAGTTACAGAGTACCGGCGCAGGACGGTTATTGTCGTAGGCTTTTTTAATGAAAACTTAGTTGATGATGGTGAAAAATCCGCCACCACCAATACTTTAGATCGAAAGGGAAAGTTGAAGGAAAACGTTCAACGGTATGTGTTGCCAACCACAAAGAAATAAGCAAACGGGAAAACTGCCAACAGTGAAACTTGCCGTAAGAAATATGAAATAGACAAGGACGGCAAGAAACGAGAGGATATGAGGTAACGCGTCTCTTGCTACACTTGTCACGCTGTAATGAACGGTTCAAGTGCACAACTATATGGAATAATTTGTGAAAAATACTCCAGAAAACTAAATCTATCCAGTAAAAAACCAACTATTGACATAAAGGGATCGACGCGATATCGATAAAACTAAACATGTTCGTAACAGTGGCGTAACCAAAATTTGTTGCTGGACCTATGTATCAGAAATTAAATTAATGAAAAACGCGCAGCAATAGAATTTTACAACTTCACCATTATTAGTACTAGGGCAGACAAAAAGCAAGTTTTTACTACAAAATCGTTAAGCTTTGTGTTACTGTCATTGTGTTCTTTCTCTTATATTTTATGTATTTTTGTAATAATAATTGATTGCATCGAGAATCTGGTTCTATTTTGTACACAGGCAAACTCTCTCTGTGTCGTTCCTTTTCATAAGGAATCGGACAAAAACACTGGCCTTAAACCGTGTACCTTCACCATCATCATAACTCAAGCAGAGTTCAGTCCACTGTTTCAGGTTACAAGACTCTCAATTATTAAGAATTTCTAGTTTTCGACTGTGTTTCATAAAATTGGTCAAGAATACAAACGGCTGGAGAATTTGAGCATCATTGTGAATATAATAATTTTGGTTCATGCACATCGACAGATCGCTACAAGCCTTATAGTGATGGAATTATTCTCTTCGTATGCATGAAAAGGTACGGTCTCTGTTTGTTTATATACGACAATTGGACTGTCGCTTTGTTTATATAAGACAATTGGCCAATCGCTTTTTCTTTGCGTTGATATCTCCGGTTCCGCTTGTCTAATTGTATTAATACTTACATTCTGTGTCGTAATACCTGCCATTACCTTACCAATTTGCTTGTCAAAATATTCGTTATCTGTACCAACTGCCGGTAATTCTGGGATGAGTCCTCCTTTCTCTTTTTACCTGGGGGCTTACCCCCACTGGTCGGTTTCATCTGCTTCCACCTTACTGGTCAATCACTGCACAATGAACAAACTACAACTTATAAAACTATCAATAAGCATTCAGTAAATGGAAATACTTTTCTTTTATGGTAGGCTTTCCACAAAGGCTGAAAGCCTAAGGCACTACAGAATAGAGGATAGGTGTCTGTGTCTGTATTAAAAATTGAAGATTGCACGTTATATGCTCGGATGGGTAGCTATTTTCTAAACTTGGTACATTTTATTTCCACGCAGACACTAGGAATGGAATTGTTCTATCATGTTTATGAAACTATACGATTTAGAGTATGTACACAACACAATTCATCTTCCCATTTATTTACAAATTTGTATGTATATCGCAGAGTAATTTCGCCTCCCCTCTCACCGCGTACCTTGTATCAGTGTACTCGACGAAATTGCGTAAGATTACCCGTTATATCGGCGTCTATCTCTGAGGACATACATAATATTACGTACGCGCCGTACACATTCCGCCAGCATATATGGGGCCTCCGTTATCGGAGGCTGAAAAGCAGCGCCTCGTCGCCTATATATTATTCCCTTGTTTCAGTCCTGATGGCAACCATTTCCTTCGCCTCTAATAACTTGATGTTATCTCTGTCGTTGCCATTATGTAAAATCGGCCGTCCCTGTACACGATGTTACAGAACCGTATCCAAGGGGTCGTTAGGAAAATCACCAGCGAGAAATGCACATGACTTTATTGAGTGTTAGTCTGAAAGCGTAAAACGAGCCACTGAACACTGAACATAGACAAGACAAGAAGAGGCTTACATGGTCGGTCCTTTTAAGTGGGTCCCATAGAGACGAACCGCTTAAATTCCGATCAGTGTGGCGATTCTGTAACTTTCGCTATAGTAACGAAAGCAGATGAAAGCGAAGCTAATCAAACTAATCATTTACGAAAACAATTTTTGACGCCATTCCATAACCAGAGTTTAACGCTTCGTTACGCTTTTGGAATGGAGCTCGATGACTCACGAGCATTCACTAGTTGGCTTAAATATCTCTGGATGCAAATTTCAGCAATGCCGACCATTGCGAAGGATTAGTTTTTTCTCTTCGATTCATTGCTGGTAATTATGTATACAAATAAATTTAAGCGAATTGTCACTTTGACACACAGCAATAATAATGTCAAAGCTTGACGGACGAGATCCAAAATCTTTCGCTATCGCTTACACCGTTCGTCTGCGTTCGTTATACCCGGTCGGAACGAAAACATTTACGGAATACCGAAACGAGCGAAACCGTTGGAAGAATGTCGCTATCGCTTCGCCTAGGGTTACAGGATCGCCACACAGGTGCCGTCGGGTTGTGTCATCGTTATTCGTATTTATACAGGGTGTAACTAAATAAGTGTAAAACATTTAAGGGGGTGATTCCTCATCGAAAAAAGGATCTTTCATATAAATAAACTTCATTGGACCATCCCTTGTTAAGATACAGCCCCATAAAGGTGGTACATCACATTTGTTTAACAATTTTCTCACAAGCACTAAAAAAGTTACAATACTGAAATTAACCTGACATTTTCTACTACCAAAAAGACAATTAGCCAATAATTTATTTAGTTTACCCCATGGTTGTAAGCGGTAGAAAACGCAACCCCTAAAATTTATTTCCAATGCAACTTTTTGTCTTATTATTTGTTTTTGGACTTAAACATTTATTTCCGATAGTCTGTTTCATTCTAAACCAAAAATGTTTTTTGAATTTTTTGCCCAAAGTAAACCAGTTCGCAGCAAAAAATTATTTTACGATTATTTTTACAATTTCACTACTATACTACTATTATACTATACTATAGCTGTATGCAATAGTGAACAATAAAGCCGTACCACGTAATGTGTCGGAGGTACTGAGTTAATCAACTTGACTCTTTTTTTTTTTAATGGCACTACCCCTTCAATTAAATGTTCTTCAGAATGATGTAGTTTATTATGGGTGTGTCACCATTCGTTGCGGAGAAAATCAGAGCTCACAAAATATGTGACAGTTGTTTATTTACACTAATAACAACATAGGAGCAATCACTTCACAGTATGTATTCGAAGTCTCCGCCATTCTATTGGATGGATAGTGACACACGCTTCTCAAAATTCTGCTCCAAATTCTTCAAGACATAAAGACTCAATTTTCTGTAAGCGGTTATTATGGGCCCTCGCATATCAATAGCAGTAGAGGGAGAATTGTAAACCTTATCCTAACAACACAGACCCATACAAAAGAATTGCACCTAGTAGGGTCAAGAAGTTAGATTCTCGCAAATTAAGTCATCTGTATATTATCATATTAGGTTAATTTAGATGGCATATTGATTCTGGACGTTCTACAGCCATTCTGTGGGACAATTACGCCAGCTTTCAGTGCAGTCTATTATCATCAACAACACCTAAAGCAGGGTTTTCCTAGCAACGCACATTTTACGCAGCGTAGAACGTAATACGTCCGACGCAACGTAACATCCAATGCGCTGCGTATAAAGTGTTTTCCTAGGATAGTCAGTTGCGTCCTAACCATCGCGATGAGGAAAAGAAAGAAATTAGCTTTGGCACTTTTAATATTGCAAGATGAAATTTTGCAAGAAGAAATTGACATACTAACCACGATTCATAATAGCACTAGAAATTCTGCTAGTCAGTTGTTTCAAAAAAGAAGCATTTAAATTACTTGTCTACAGACATCTGCTTGACGTCGAGGTAAAATTTAAAACATATTTTACAGCTACAAGGCCGCATTACTCGTTTCTCCTCGATCTTGTGAAAGAAGATTTAAATGTGAATCAAACTTATATTTTTCAAACCCATTTTACACAAAACTTGTTAATAATTATTCTGCTCATTACTTAAATCTGTATATATCTTGCCACTTGCCTCAGGAAAGTTAGGATTAGACGTATTTTTGACTTGGAGAGCTGGATTTACAAACGATGCCTCACATACTTTCCATCACATACATACAAACAAGTCTTGTAAATACAACAAAAATTACAACATTTTGTCCATTTCATTCCTGATTATGTCCTTTTTCGCTACATTTTTAAACACCTTCAATTTCATATCCCAAAGAATGGGGTAACCACTAACTATTTCTATTAATTGTTCATCCTCAGCAGCACTAAAATGGATTTGTGAACTCATTTTCAATAGAACCCTTTGTAGCACGTCGCGTACAACTGAATAGACTACTCTCCGAACAGTCGTCCCGTTGCGTGGAGCGTATTACGCTGGCGCACGACCTTTTTTCGCGTCTAGGAAAACGCCTCCATTGGTTTTCGCTACCTATGTCCTCAGCGTTTTACGCCGACCGAATTACGTACTACACAGCATAAAATGTGCGTTGCTAGGAAAGCCCTGCTTAAAATTGGATTCGCAAAATAACTCTTGAGCAAGATTTCTAAGTATGACAAACTCCCAAGGTTTTCATGTTTTCCGTATTGAAGGCGTCAAAGTTCACTCCTTCCCTAGCTACTACCATGACGCCCTTGATAACGATGAAGGCCCTGTGGATCGATTCTGTAACTTTCGCTATAGTAACGAAAGCAGGCGAAGACGAAGCTAATCATTTACGAAAACGATTTTTGACGGCATTCCATAACTAAAGTTTAACGCTTCATTACGCTTTCGGCATGGAGCTCGATGACTCACGAGCATTCACGAGTTGGCTTAAATATCTCTGGATGAGACTCTGCAAAATCCAGCAATGCCGCCCATTGCGAAGGATTAGTTTTTTCTCTTCGATTCATTGATTGTTAATTAAGTACACAAATAAGTTTAAGCAAATTGTCACTTTGATACACAGCAATAAACTTGACAAACGAGATCCAAAATCTTTAGCTATCACTTATACCGTTCGTCTGCGTTCATTATGTCCGAGTCGGAATGAAGAAACTTATGGAATACCGAAACGAGCGAAGGCGTTGAAAGAATGTCGCTATCGCTTCGCTTAGAGTTACAGAATTCCCCCACTGGGCTCGAATCAAAGTCCTCCAAATAGCGGCATCATTTTAATTCATATTCTTTATTCGGTATCCCGTTTGCAACCGAACCAATCACGGTCTGTTCTCTACAGTGCATTTTTGTTCATTTGGGCTAGATCCGGACCTGTATCTCGTATTATAGGAATTCACCCAGAAACGGTGAAGGCGCGTAGCTCTCAGCATCCAGATTACAGGAAATGACTCATTATTTTTCGGAAGTATCGTTTCGTTATCGCTTAAGTCGAACGAATGGGAGATCCCTTGCAGGGAAACAGTCATTGCCTTAGTGTAATTTGGATTGATGATAGGTATACGAATATAGAGTGATATAAAAGTATCTTCTGAGGCAATTGACAAAGTCGTGCTCTTATCAATTCACGCTGTGTCAGAAACAGCTCCACCTTTACTAGAAATTGTCAACTCTAATGGGCCTATACCACATTTTTGGTTTAGTGGCTTAAATGAACCCTGACACCACGTAGATGCCATAAATAATTTTACAAAATTTTTCTATCGCATTTATAACCAAAAAAATTGCTCTAAATATTGAATTTTTTGAATCCATACACTGCCTGCCCAGGTCGTGACGTCACCTGTAGGGAACCAATAAGAGCTCATTGATACAAAACAATAGCATCCGGTCGTAGTCATCGGACCACGGAGGGACGCTTCTCATTGGTTCCCTACAGGTGACGTCATCATCGGCTATTTCAAATTACAGTACAATTTTCTTTTTAGTGTTTCATTGGATCAAGTTTTCTGCTGACTTTTTACAGTAAACGGTCCTATGTATCATCAAAAATAATACCGCAGTAAATAAATTGCTCAATTTGAGATCACGGTATAGGCCCATTATGCGTCTTTTCAGGTTTAGACAAAATACAACACAGAAATACCTTTAGGTAAGAAAATTTTATCTTCAGACTTCCATTCAAAACTTCTGCCAATTGAAACTTTATTTCGTTTAATTATGATTACAATGTACATGTACTACTAATGTTAAATGTGTGCGTATGTGTTTGTATTATCTGTTATTTAGTAAAACAATCTTGGGATACGGTCTGTTATTATATTTCCAAAATATAAAACTTACGACGTTTCGACGCTTCTATTATGCGTCATCTTCAGGTATTAAAACTAAAATAAAATATCAGAACAAGTGTTCTACGAAGATGAAAGAGCATAGTAAAAGCAATTGAGGTTTTGAATAAAGAAAAAATATATTTTTTTTGTGATAAATCGAAAGATCATATATAAGTTTTATAACAAAACCGTTTTTGTTTTCTTTTTTTTCGCAATAATTCAAAAGTTATATCAAAATAAAAATGGGTTTTTGAATCGAGTACCGAAAACACGCCGACGGCTCCCGAACCCGTGTGACGTAATGATGGCGGTTAAGATGCTCCTTTGACCAACGACATCTTACATCGATACTAGATTCTAGATTCCCAGCCAAACGTGAAAATACTTGCTAGTAACTAGTGTATATTTGTTGCAATATAGCCGATGAATGAAGTTTGCAGCTCAGGACGACCTCTACGATCGAAATAAATATCTTTTTAAATGTTTGAAATCAGATTACAGATTCCAGTAAGTAAGTAAGTACCTAATCAAATATGTCTTATTGAAACTATCTGGTGCATGTTCGGCTGGCCTAGTGGTTAGAGTATTGGCTAATGGATCCGTTGGTCTGGGTTCAAAGCTCAGCCTGTCCAATTTGTTTTTTTTTTTACTTTTCTTTATCAAATAATTCATTCATGTGCTTTTTGCACTTGTTATGTACATTTTTTTCTACGATCAACATAAATATGTTTTTGAAACAAATTCTATCAGACATATTACTTGGACTGCATAGTGCAAAAACTAAGTACAGGACGCGGTGGACAATTCAAAAAATCAGTTCAAATGGTGTTTGTCCGTCAATATCAACCGCCAATATTTTTTTTAAATGTAATAGTTGGTTAATAAAACAAAATCCATTCATTTTTTAA
Source organism: Callosobruchus maculatus (assembly GCA_951848785.1). Classification (NCBI taxonomy): domain Eukaryota; kingdom Metazoa; phylum Arthropoda; class Insecta; order Coleoptera; family Chrysomelidae; genus Callosobruchus; species Callosobruchus maculatus. The sequence goes on from CATOUR010000100.1 coordinate 9,423,468, forward strand.
GTTTTTAATATAAACATAAAATAAAACTCGTAATCACAACAGTCTTCTGTTTATCACTTGGTATTTTTATTTATTTAACTTTGAGCAATGAAGCTTAATAATTAAATTTTCATAAAAATTTAACAAACAAAAATATATAAACGCAATGCAAACAAACAAAACTTATTCTTCTATGAGTTTCAATGTTATAATTATCTTTACTGTACGTAGATGCTTTTCTGTTAAAATATTTGTTAGTAATTTCATCTTATATGAAATGAATCCAATTTTTTTTAATAAATTATTAATGTGTACCTCCCAACCTAAGTGTGAGTCTAAATATATTCCTAGATACTTTATACTTTTTTCTATGTTCGGGACTAAAAAATATAGTTTTATTTTTGTTTACTTGAAGTGCTAGCTCTTATGTAAAATAATTATACTTATAGTTTATTTATCGTATAAGTACTTATTATCAAAAATAATATTAAATGATAAAATAATTATTTTCAGTTTTGGTCAAGAAGATAATTATAACATTGAAACTCATAGAAAAATAAGTTTTGTTTGTTTGCATTGCATTTTTATATTTTTATTTGTTAAATTTTTATGAAAATTTAATCATTAAGCTTCATTGCTCAAAGTTAAATAAATAAAGATACCAAGTGATAAACAGAAGACTGTTGTGATTACGAGTTTGACTTACTTTATTTTGATATTGTTGATATTAAAAACTTAAAAAATGAATGGATTTTGTTTTATTAACCAACTATTACATTTAAAAAAAATATTGGCGGTTGATATTGACGGACAAACACCATTTGAACTGATTTTTTGAATTGTCCACCGCGTCCTGTACTTAGCTTTTGCACTATGCTGTGCAAGTAATATGTCTGATAGAATTTGTTTCAAAAACATATTTATGTTGATCGTAGAAAAAAATGTACATAACAAGTGCAAAAAGCACATGAATGAATTATTTGATAAAAAAAAAAATAAAAAAAAAATTGGACAGGCTGAGCTTTGAACCCAGACCAATGGATCCATTAGCCAATACTCTAACCGTGCCAGCCTTTGCCAAAAGATTAATTCAAGCAGTTATTCTTTACTTATACATTGTGGAACAATTTTTTATTATGCGTATGTGGTACAAATACTAACTAAAACTGAGATGTGTTATTGTGTTCTAACAATTTGTCAAACCCAATACATTTCCATGACCAATTCTGTATCATACTTTGATGATTTTTGGCATAACTGCCACTACCATTTTTTCGGGTAGGTAGGTAGGTAGTTAAAAAATTACCACAAAATATTTCTGTGTTGTAAATGAAAACTCCGTATAGATCGAATCAGGTCGTTTTCCAGATATGTTCCGAACGATTGGGGAGTGAAGTCGATCGAGACGTTATATGTGGGCAGTTAACGGAATTGTAACTGTTTATTATGGTTCAGAAAAAGATAAAAGCACCAACCAAGACCGCGCAAATACGGAGGAAAATAAAAGATATAAATTCGCAGAGAGGTTACTGCAGTCGTAATCGTGCTTTCACAGTGCACTTTCCTTTTGCTTCTGAGATATATACAGGACGTTGCGTAAGTCAGTATCGGAAACAAATTTGTAATAATTGGAAGTGGCCGAGCATAGATAACATGCAACATTTCTGGTACAAGCAATTCAGTGCAACACATGAGCTCTGTACCGCATAGCTCTGACGAAAAGTCTACAAATGTATAGTATAAACGTAGGCTGTCGTCAGCTTCTTACAAGAACCATGGAGACATTGAGAACCGACATACATCTGAAAAATCAGGACGGCCATATTCAAACGGATGAGCTACATATTGTAATCTTCCAGAGTGACTGTCTCAGTTCACTGTGATTCTGCCTCTGTCTAAAGCCGTTCTCCAATACACTTAACAACACAAATTCTACATGGATGAAATAAAACTATATGCCGCTACTGATTTGTTTGAGAGAATTACTCAAAATAACAGAAGTTTTTTCGTCCGACGACAGGATGGAATGCAAGGTGCTCCATATCAATAAATGCCAATGGAATAACCATACGAATGGAAACAGTATCTAGCCAAAGCTAGACAACATGAGCAAGGACGAAACATAAAAATACCTGGGCTTCAATGAAAGAGTGTCTTGGCTGCAACTACTCAACTACTTGCATCGACTCTGGCAGGTCATCAAAATTATCCAGTAAGTCGCCGCACCAAACACACTTAAGGCTCACGCGCATCAGCCCGGAGAGGAACGCGCGACGGGGGCCTGCAATTTTTTTAGGTAAAGCGCACTAGCCAGTAATAATGTTTACCAGTCACCGGCCGCTTGTCACTCAGATACAATGGATCCAAAGACTATAATTATTAGTTTACTGCGTTAGGTACAGGAAAAACAAAATACAACAGTTAAACAAAAAAGAAAACGAAATGGGTACACGAAATCTGTAAAAAGAGGAAAATCGAAAGTGAATTTGCTACTTTATTTCCTGATTTGAATAATGTTTATGAGAATTATCATACCATTCCATGTAACGGCTAACAAGCATTATTCATTTTTTCTCGTCCATTTTCGTCGCCACAAAGCAGCGCGCACTTGAGGTCGAAAACTATCGATATTCGGACCATCGATAGTTTTCGATATCATTAATAGAAAACACCGATATTTATCGATAGTATCCTATAGTTTTTCCACCAACATTTAGGTTTGTTTTTTAAGAATACTTTTGGTAACCCTACGACAGAACTGAAAATCAGTTATTATGGTTATTGACTAGCATTTATTCCGAAGATCAAAAGAAAACACTAAATTATGTTAGGTTAGGCGTGAATGAATTTAAAATTAATTTTTGAACATTCAATCGCGAGTTATCGATAGTTGTAAAATCAATCCTATTTTTTACTAAAACTATTTTAGCTAGATTTTAAAAGACATTAAACAATTTTATGCAATTTTTATTATTAATTGTTACTAAGCATATTTTGATGTTTTTGCTATCACAACTACTTCAACAAATTAAAGCATATAGGTTTTGATTCTATTATTTCAGTAACTGGAGTGAAATAAGGGTTTGAAAAACAATATGTGAAGAAAATTAAAAAAGCTGTAGCTGTCCACTTGTGCAGTGTGCTGTTCTCTATCTCTACACTGATTCACTGATGAGTTCAAAGTTTGAACACAGAAGTACAGAACAGCACCCAGAGGCACAGACACCAAAGTCTTCGTACGGTAACACAGAACGTCAAATTTGATATAATAAGCAAATTCTGTCAGTTCTGTGACTCAACGCAACCAGAGAAGCCGTTGTTTGGCTAATATCGCGAACTATCGATATTAACAAAAAAATATCGATATTTTTCGATATCACATACTATCGATAACTATCGATAGTACTATCGATGATTCTCGACCACTAGCGCGCACTACCTCATCTCACGGCGGAACGAACCTACCTGTCCTACCGGCAAAAGTATTCTCGCTCGAGATTTCCGCTGACGGCCGGCCGCGGCGTTTCGTTCCGTTGCCGAGTGTAAATAAAAATAAATTCCTGTTCCGTTCCTATGTGGTCCGTTGCCAGCTGGCCCGGTCTAATGCGCGCGAGCCTTTACGGTAACATTGGTATTATACTTGTTTGGCATCATCCATCTGATTATACACAAGCTGCAAGGAATCAAACCCGTGCAGATGGCAGACACGCCAGTCCTATCAGAACGAGCATCTTATGCGACTATAAACGCATGGACCATATCGACCCGTGTGCAGACGGCCTAATGATCATGAATAAACGGACGCGAAAATTGATTCCGGATGTTAGGGATGGGATAGGCAAAAGGATCAGTGCAGTTAGATTACTACACCGGACATTTTCTTACCACAACACACTGTCTAATAAATATAATAAAACAAGAAGGAATACCCAAACTGCATACATTTTTGATGCAAAATACTTTGCGGATCATAATGTGCTGGATTGTAGCAGATGGGTAGACAAACAAAAAAACAGGAATTGACGTGCTTTGAAAAGCTCAAAATGGGTATAAATTTAATCATAGGTTTGCATATAGTGATTGCTTTATGTAGCAATAGGAGGCTAAGGGTAAGCTACAAATACCGCTAGGGTGCATTGAGCTATTAAAAGCTACAGTAGCGTCTTCTACGAAAGAGGGTGATATTCTTCGTATTTTTTTAAAGATCTAGTGGGCTAAATTGTCTCTCAAATATTTTTGTATTACCATATATACTCAACATGTGCAAATCACCTTAAAATGTTTTACTGTATCTCCGGAATTATTAAGAAATTAGTGGAGCCAACAACCTATTGGCAGCAGGACCTTTAACCTGTCATCCACCGTGAAGGAATGCAGCAAGCACAACCGTGGTGAGATACATAATGGACGACCCAGAGTTTTTACTGAGCTTTGTCACGAGTGTGCATCCGGCTATGGAAGTCTATTAGCCAGTTTTGTCACCGGTGGACAAACATGTCACCGGCAGCCTTATTACGTAAATATTCACAACAGCGGTCGTTACATAATACGAAATTTATGTTTGACAGCAGATATTAAGGGATTTTCTCCCGTCGCTTGTCGTCTGCAAGATACATGATAAGGCTGCCGGTTGTCATGTTGTGACATGTGCGCATCTTCATACTTATTCTCGAATTTGATAAGAGTGACGAAACAGTCTCAGCGACAAGTCATCCGTCTGTGCTAGCTCTTAGTGTCTGTACGCCAGTCAAATTGAAGATATTTTGTGGAATTAATTTCCAGCAGCTGGAAATAATTTTAATTTAGTTATTGGATCCTAAATACATATAATTTACGTTTGCACCATCATAGGCGGTGAACTTAACTTTTGAAATATAATTTTACGTTCTATATATACCTTATTTTTAAATTCAGCCATTTTGGAATCCCACATTTTAATTTAAACACTGTCTGTTTTACTTTAACATTTTAGCTGGATTTCCAGCTTGGTGGGAGTTAATTCAACAGGGACACTCCACCATTGCATATTGGAATGCCGAACTGAAGAAAGGGTTATAACAGAAATGTATCACGAATTGGGCAAATACATTAGCTTACCTACTAACCTGTACCTCATTTTGAGCGACGAACAGTCAACTGTATACCAAATTATTTATAAACATTGTAATAGGCTACGACTACTAATATAGCAATACAATACTAACTTATTATTTTGTGAACAAACAATAAATATAAACTTGTAAACTACTCTATTGTGGAAAAAATGAACCAATAAGAAAGGTTAAAAAAAATGGAGAAAAGGAAAAAAAAATTAAAAAAAAAACAATAAAAAAAAATAAAAAAAAAAATAAAAAAAAACAAAAAACAAAAAACTAAAAGACATTTAGCATATAACTGTAAAAAAAAAGAAAAAGGAAAAAAAAGTAAGAATATATATATATAAAAAAAAAGAAAAATTACAAAAAGAAAAATGAAAAACTACAAAACAATGATGAAAACACATGATTACGCACTAACACAATAACCTCTACATGACTAGTTGAGCGGTGCTTATGTTCCATTCTCATATCGAAAATATACATAATCATATTACCTACCTACCCTTATCTCACTTATGCGTATGTTGCAATCTCATTAAAACGACTGGCCAGTTGGTCTACGACCAGTGCCATTAAAACAAACAAAAAAAAAACGGTTTTTTTCCACTTAATTTTATTGGCCTACTAAGCCTTCTTTAAACAAATTTTTCTGATCCTATTTTGAACACAGCTCTTGCTTTCTACTTCGGCATATAAATATAAAAATTAATTTCAAAGGAAACTTAAGGTTGAGCTAAAGAAGGAGATAGCTAGGTATATACAGCATTCCTTCCTCCTGTCTTGCTGTTAATAAGGGCACTTGGCCCCTACTGAATGCGATATTCCGCAGATACTACCCGTAGAATTTCACGTTTAATCCTATTCGTAAGTTGAAGCCGCCTCGTTATATCCTGGGAACGAAGCTAATTTGAGTTTCATATTAACATGGAATACGAAAGTGGCTGAAATTGCTACCAGCTAAATTTTATTGCTGCCGTAAATAAAAAATTGGTATACGTCACACAAAGTCAATTTTGTATGTAAAGGAGTCTTCACCCCGCTTTGACTAATTCAAACTTGGTTAATGTGTTGGCTAAGCAGGTTTTTAAGGCCTGGTCAAACAAACGCTGTAACGCGGCGTTCTAGAACGCCGAAACGCCGCGTTATAGAATGCCCTCTGTTTGAGTCTTGAGTTCATCTATATGTTTGGATCACTATCACATCTGGACAAAAATTGGCGTTACGCTTTTGCTCAACTCGTCAGACAGGCCTGTTTGGTACAAACAACGGAATACTGTAACGCGGCTTTAGAGAACGCCGAAACGCCGCGATGTAGAACGCCCTCTGTTTGGCCTTTTTTAAAGGCGTTTAAGTGACTTCATAGATACGTGGTTCCTTCTGTTGACCGAAGTTTCGCAATTTTTATGGTTTAGATTTGTTGGTGGTAAAATAAAAAATTACTTGCTTGTTTTACTTCGTTTTTTACTTTAAGTTTTAGTTCTATTGAGCAGGTGCAGAAGCAAATAAATAAATAAACCCAAACGTACAGCCTGACAAGTGTAGCAAGAGACTTGGGAATTTCGCCGCTGTCTCACACGCACACGTTGTTTCATATCCTCTTGTCTCTTGCTATCCTTGTCTATTTCATATTTCTTACGACTCTTGTTACACTTGTCAGGCTGTACAAGCAAGCCATGTTCTATTTGACCGTCAGCTAAGAAAAACCATATAAATTGACTTCATAAGTTGTGAGTTTTTTGAAACTAATTTTCTTACCTGTGCATGCATAAGTGCATTGTTATGCTGTGGTCTCACTCTACGCATTCTTTACCACTTGTACTATATGATAAATCGACAAGTGAGTTAATACCATTACCGTGAGTTGAATACTATACTTTATCTGTTACTATATTGTTAACCTCACTTCTGTCACTGAAATAAATACTGTACATCGTTCGAATTCGCGTTTTGCGTCTCATAGCCACCTTTGCAGTTATTATAGCGTGTACCTATTCGATCAGCAAGAGGTCACGACTGGTATTCAGTAGGCGCTGTTCATAACCCACGGCTGGAGCATGAGTTATGAAAAATAATTCACGATGTTTGTTTACAGGTAGTATTACCTGTTCAAAAGTGGTTTGGTAATAATAAATAAACTTGATGGGTGTAGATAAAATACTATTTTTTAATCAACAACGGAGCAATTGATTGAATATGACTTAACTATTTCATTCTTATAAAACACAGTAAAGTTTTATGTATTAAAGTAGGTGTGGTTGAAAATATTATTGAATATATTTCACTCCAGTGCATATTTCTCTAGATTTCTGTACTTGCCTTACAATGTGTTTCTCCGCTACGGTGCCTTTTACGCAGTGCCTTTACAATCTTTACATCCTCTATGAATATTTCTATAAGAAGGTCCATAACAAACATGCGTCCGGTCTATAATCAATCTGCCTGCAATTGCAATAGTTATAAGCTAAACATTGAAAATCTAGCAATAATTTGCAAATCAATTCTGCTATGATTTTGATCCATGAATTCTAAAATATTTTTGATAAAAGTGTCGACCAGCTTTGACGTTTTGTTTCCAATATTGATAATATACGATTGGATGATACTTATTAACATAGCCCTCAATAACCAATAGAAAGCTTTTGCTAAACAACATCCAATAGAAAAGCTTTGTCAAAGTCCTTGTTAAATATGCATGTTGATAAAATCGGGCCTTAGTGTGATTGACTGGAAGGCTATTTCTATTGCACCATTCAATTATTTTGTCAAGTTATCTGGTATAGTTTTAATGGTCAAGCCGTAACTCACACCCCTCTTGTATCTAAGAACATAAAAAACTATTTCACGCCCTGCACATTTTTACTTTAATTCCGCTCAAGCACCAAGGGAATCCGTGCGGTATCAGTGTTCTCCACCATAATAAATTACTATTATGTAAAACAGGATTAATGATCCTCAAGGACCTTGTGTACGGAAGCGCAATGTTTCATTAGAAGCGCGTTGAAAAAAGCGTTGCGCCACTTTCTAGTGCGCTATAACGTGAAAATAAATATCCTGAGAGGATAAAAGGATGTGCACGTAGAGTTTGAAAAAATGGGGCGCAAACCAGTTATGTTTTGCAGCCCTCATTTGTTAGCGATATGCCAGCTTTGTCTATTGTTTGCGAAGAATTACCCGCGTACTTATAACAACACTCTGGGAATATGCGAGGTGGTTTTTAAAGGGATATTATTATGGAAAGATATGAGCTTGTTTGTACTGTTGGGAAGTGCTTATTGTTAAAAAAATTACATGTAGCCCTCTGTAGGATCGAGATTATTTGTATCTGATTGGCCCTATACGATTCTCACAACCACTGAAATTGACGGATCCAAAAAAATGAATGAAGCAGGCTGCAGAGTATGCTACTCTAAGTGCGCAAACACAGTGGGGCTTTTTAGTGTGCGTGCAGGAGCGTGCGAAGGCGTGCAGGTACCGCATGCAGGCTAACAGGCTCAACTGAGTTTTCGACCGCTTACCAGCGTCGGAATCCCGCTTGCATGCCTTTATACTGACAGAAATTTAGTTTGCTACCTGGTTTCGTCTGTGCCGGTCGAAGATGAGTATCGATAAAGAGTCACTTATAGCTTCAGTGTTTGCGAAAACCCCTATTTGAGACAAAATACACAAGCTGCACTATAACCATACTTTAGGCTCACTCTATGTTCAACACTCAATTGGTCCATGTACAGCTATATGCCTTCTCTCGCAATTTCCCTATTTATTTACGTTTTTAGTAATTTTGTATCTCACGAGTAAATAAATTATTATAATTGCTATGTAGCGTATACTTCATAAATAATAAAAATTAGTAATATCAAAAAAATAGTATAACAAAACTGCTTACCTCAAAGTTATAACAAGCCTTTCTTCTGGGAAAATAGGCTGTTTGTGTAGATTGCACCTTTTTTTGTTAAGCGATATTCCACTTTGTCGAAAATATATTTAAACGTATCCAGGGTCATTCTGGTATATTGCAAAAATCTTTGATTATCATTCTTTAAACTTTGGAATAAATGATGATATTCTCCATAATTTGTTCATTCGCTATTAAGCGTATGTATACCAACTTTTTTCCTTTTCAATTTAGTAAACACCGATTCCAACGCAAGTCATCATCTGAAGAAGACGACATGCTTTCTACAGCGTGTCTAGATACGATTGGCAAATCTATACAAAATATAAAGTATATGAGGTAACAAAATGAGCATTTAATGATGTTATAATTATATTATACCTGGCGGGAATTCTCACTGAACCCAGGTCGTTTCTGATGTGTTGCCAAGTGCAGGAGCCTCTTTATGTAGCGCGTCCAATGTCAATATTGTTACCAATGCCCACAAAGTATATTATCTCAAAATCGATAATTTTCACGATCACAATACTCCCCTCACCTATCGGTATGTATCGGAAGTAAAAGCTATTCTAATATTAATGTTTAACAAAATAACAATGTACCCGACCAATGGTATTACGAGACCAAAATATATATACACAACCACAACACTAGATATAGGCTAGGTGCCACAATAATTCCCAAACCAAACAAATCAGTCATGCGGCCGGCGGTCATATCTTAATTTAGCGCCAAAATGTTACAACACTTCTCCCTTCTGATACCAAAAACTTGTTTACAAAGCGATTCAAACAGTCTCTACCAGAGTGGATAGCTTCCTTAAGACGCGCACAAGAATTCGTTGAACATGTACAGTATCAGTCCCATATTCATCTGATTGACAAATTTCAAATAAATCGTTCTAATGTATATGATTTGAATCTACATGTGTATGTACTAATAGTTCATTTGACAACCTCCCATCACGGATTTATCACAAACCGCTGATCAAACGAAAAAACGCCAAGACACGTCAAAATATTTGTCCAGAGAGACAACTTTTTAACCAAAAACTATTTCACCCCCTATTGTACCCTCTAGCCCCTCAGGCGAATCATTTCCAGTGCCTTTGCAACTGTCCCTCATTGTTTTGCCAATAATGGGCAACATTTTGAACGCTTATTGCATATTTCCTGTACCGTGTCTACAGTATATTCAATCCCAAGATAGACTTCACATAAACAGTCGCATGCAGCATTAGCGTGGTTACTGTCCGCTGCTGCCATCTGCAAACGCGCCAGCTATAGTCCAGTGCAATTATGGAATTTTATATTACTATTTAAAAGAGTTGCCCTATTAAACTATTGCAACTTAAAAGTAGCCAGTTGCCAGTTTGAGATGATCATTTAGGCAATGAACACTTGACGTCGCATATTTGGATCTGATTTCCAGTCAGTCTTGGGGCCTTTTACTTGCCGGATTATAACATACAATTCACACATAGAGTACTGGACTATTAGGGAACCTACCGACATGAGCCGATCACGCACGCGGGCTTGTTTTCATTTGGTCTGGCTTGGCTGTGAATACAGTATAGATGCGACTGGCCAAACTTTGTACTCTTTTTCTTGTCTGTTTTCACTGTACCATGCACTGGTGTGCTTGACTAGGTGCGGAACCGGCGCCGGCCTGCTTCTACCTGCCGAGGGGATTCGGCGTTGGCCAACGCACTCCAAAGCTCTCCAACGCTCCTAACCGCATACTCTGAGGAAGGCTGATGAAGCTTTTCTATTGGATGTTATTTAGCAAAAGCTGTTTTTGGAGTATTGACGTATTCTATCAGTATTTAAAACAACACATTTTTGTCAAAAAGGTTTTAGAATTTATGTTTCAAAATCATAGCAGTAAATCAAAATAAGGTGATTAATGTGCAAAGTGTTTCATTTCCACCTTATGGTATAATTGTTAATTTCGAATTGCGCTAGTTTATGACACAATCATATAAATAGTATCAATGACAGCCACCTTAGTTATTAATAATAATAAAAAAAAATAATACCACCTCAGTCAGTTAGGTCCAGTTCACAATCATAGGTAAACAGTAGTTATCGGATCGCTCTGTTTAAGAAAGAAAAACAGTTGTTAAGCTTATTTATGTTCAAGATGGCAGCACGAATGGGTCTCAGAGCACTGCCATAATTGTGTTCTGTGAATACAACCTAACTCTTTGACAAATAAACCTAACCTTTATTCATATTTTTGACTTGTGTCACAACAGTGATCTGGATCGGGATCGATCAGTTATATGTCGAACAGCTGTCAAGTGAGATTTATAATTCCATGGATTTAACGGACATCGAACAACGAAAAAGTTGTTTTAAGAATAAAAAACAGATGGTTAAGAAAAACAGATACTGATCTGAATCATCCGATCGCGATCACTTACCGTAGAAGGGTGAACTGAACCAATAGGGTCAGAAATATCTGACTGATCCTAGATCACTTTCCGAACGTCAGGGTCAGTGATCCTTGTGATCGGTTATCCCAATCATAGTTTCCGCAACGGCCTACTGTAATCAAAATCCATCGATGTCCTAGACGTCAATGTCAAAATGCATGTTTTTATAACCTTCAAAGCAAGCTTATGTGTCATCGGTTGACCACATGTCAGAGATAACTCAGATAACCTCTACTTTACTTGGGTTAACGTAACTACTGCAAACCACCGATTATGAAACGCAAAATATTCGCTAAGCACGAGTTTTATTTTAACCTCTAGTTAACTACCGATTGTGAAACTGAGCCTTAGAAATAGATTATAGACGCATATATACCTTTATCAGGATACTGCAATCTACTGGATGCAGGTTTGTTATAGACCTCATATAGAAATATCCAAAAATGATGTAAAGGTGCAACTGGTGTTCTTTATCCTATATTTCCAATTTAAGTTATTATTTCCTCCTTTCTAAGGTATAATTTATAAATAATTGAATTCCCTGTAACCATCTGTTCCGGTCAAAACAAGGAAACGTTTTTGGCTTTATCCACACTTGTCTCTGGAGAAACTAATAATGAAATTAATAACAATAAAGCAGCAGAGCAGACATTTCTCCTACGTTAGTAAATCCACATTGTTATTGTGTATTTTTATTTCTGTCAAAAACGTTGCAATGCCTGCATTGCCAGATGTATATTTTACTCATAAGTAGGATATGGCAGATAGAAGAGTTTTGTCAATCCCAACAATAGTCTCTCTTGAATGTGTTTTTTCCTGAAGCAGACAAAATATAACACAAAAAATAATCACATAAAATGTTACCAATCAAACAAGTGAGCTTGCGGCTATATACAAATAAAGATCAACTGTGTTAATAAAACTATAGGAACTTTATTCCGATTCTGAGTCTGTTAGCTACGAAGTTTTTTCGTACATTTTTGAATAACCTATACAGCGTCAACAATTCTATGGAGTCAAAAGAATGATCACCTAATTCTTCTTTCGAGCTCAAACAAGTGTTGCTATGAAGCAAAGAAACACTACAAAACTGCATAACAAGACGTAAATAAAATATCACAAAGGCGCGTTTTCAGCAAATTCATTTGAGAGAATCGTCAAAGTTTGCAAAAGAATGAAGCAGGTATAATAAAAATAAACAGGCAAAATTCGAAAGATGGGAGATTTGTGTACAAAGCATCTTTTTTACGGTAAACCTACAGTATTTTTCCTCCAGGGGTGATGTGGGTGTAAGGTGTAAGATCGTATAATAGAAAAATTATGTAATTAGGTAGTTGGGATAGGAAATTTCAGTTTAAACATTTTGGGACTAGAAATAGCAAATCCCCGTTAAATCAGGAGAGCTGGTAACGCTGTGAAAAGGTATTCTAGGATGTCAATCGGGCACAGATTACTTATATTGCAGGTATTTATAATATTATTATAGTTAGTAACATTCTTTTACTTCCCACACCGATAGGTGAGGGGAGTATTGTGATCGCGAAAATTTTCGATTTTGAGATAATACGCTTTTTGGGCGTTTTATGATGTCTACATAACGAAAAACCACGTCACTCATTTCCGTCGGTCTGTCTGTCTGTCTGTCTGTCTGTCTGTCTGTCTGTCTGTCGGTCTGTCTGTCTGTCGCTTTTTTCTAGCCTCGTAATCTCAGTAACCGCTGCATGGATTGTGATGAAATTTGGGCAGCGGTATGCTGTGGGGTCGTAGTAGGTAATGTTTCTATAATTTTGAAAATCGGTCCATAGGCGGCGGAGTAATTAGCAAAAAACAAAAAAATTAAATATTGCTGAAACTTCGTTTTTAGGCGTTTTAGAGGTCCCTGATCATTTTATACTTTTTTTTGGGTGGGGTTGAAATTGGGGTGGTTGGGGGGTGGGGGGTTGTAAAATTGAAAAATTTGTTGTATTCGTAATAGACTACCCACTGACCTGTGAAGGAAGACCTAGCGACGTAAATAACTTTTTTAGGTCTATCCGAACATTGCCTTATGCCTATTACAGAAACTAAAGGACTTAGAATTTTTTCCGGTATACAGGCTGTCCATTTAGCGTGTAATTCTTCGATATCTCGCAAGGTGTAGCTGATAGAAGAAAATCTCAAATACAAAAGTTATTTGGTTACTTGAGACGCATATTCTAAAAATATTTTGAAATATACAGGGTGTTGTGGGAAAGTAGGATAGAGATCAATTTGATTTTTTTATAAGGAACTATAACTTTCTCTCAAATTCTTCTAGTGTCCATCATTGATGTCTATTCAACCCTAAAATATTTTTGGAATCGGTTGCGACGTTGCCAAGTTATAATTTATTTTCTATTAATTTCCGCATTTGCAAGGTCGCAAGTAATACGTCCAAATTGATATGTTCCTTTAACTTTTCTCAATAATATTACACAGCGAGTTATTTGAATATTAAGCGGATATTATTCTGGATGCTACCAGCAATTTGTATCTACAGGGTGTTTTTGGCAGAATTTTAAATTCCGGCAACTTAAAGGTTGTTTTACTTTGTTTTTTTAAATGGAACACCCTGTCTTTTTTATTTTAAATCGAAATATCTACAAATACTCTATCTCGCCTTGTAATATTTTTTTTCGCGTTTTCGACGTTGCCAAGTTATAAATTATTTTCCCAAATTTTTAAAGAAGTATCCCCGATTTTAATTTATTTTAAATAGAATCCTCTACTTATTTTTACTGCAATGAATTGCGCATGTCGAGTTTAGTAAGATCTCACAATTTCAAAATTTTGTTTGTATTAATGAATGAGATACGGCAACACCGCTTTTTCAGTAAACGGTACCGGAACGCTTAAATTTTTCCAAAACTGCCACAGCTGAAGAGGTGAAATTCGATACAAAAGTTTGTATTATTGATAATAGGCTGTTCATTGACCTGTGCAAGAAAGACCTAGCGGCATATGACAATAATTTGGGGGGCTGGGGGGTAGTGGCGATGATTTTGTTGCAAGGGGATCTCAGACTAAATCTTTATGCTATGGGAAAATAATAAACTGGTATCACCGTAATGTGTGGGAAGTACTGAGTCAATCAACTTGACTCCATTTTTTTATCAAAGTAATGCAGTAAATGCATTCCTTTTCGTCATTATTATTTTTTGATAGATCAAATATACTGCGTTTTTGGAATCTGATTGGCGGAACTAAGCAAACACTTAACCTTACGTCGATCGAGAAAATGCAATTTTCACACTTTTAGGATGGAAAATCATAATGGAAAAGACACTAGATGGTTCATAATGTATATTATAATGCATATAATTTTTCACCTCTTTGAGGGCAAATTCAAGAAAAAGCAATAATTTTCAGAGAACTTTGACAGACGCACGTTCGTGACTGAGCTGTTTTGATTCATCAAAACCTTGGTCAAAATACGCCTCTTGATAAAATCTGGCCTTAGTCTTCACATAAACATTGAAGCCAAAAATATCACAACCTGCACACACACAACAGACCAGCGCTACTAGCTCTGAAGCGCTTTGAGCTAACGACTAGCTCAACAATTGGATTATCATCAGGAATCTCTCAGCGACAATATAATAGTTAACTGCCTGAGAATTAGTGACGGGAAACACGCGTGGAAGGGACGAGAACAGCTAGTTGGCCACACCAGGATAGAGAATAATTTCCCAATAGTCAGGGTGGAAAGAGGTAAAGATACCTTAGATTCTCACTAATCAATAAAATAGCTGAACTATTTTATTTTGTCTCATTATCCTGGTCAGGCTGGACAGAATTGAAGTTCTGACACCTTTCGTAGTCTAGTTAAAAAAATGGTCAATGGTGATGTCTTTTATTTTTGAGAAATGGTCAAGGGCCTAACAAATTAAAACTTAATCTTGATGTTTCTGGTCTTGACATCTGCTTTGATATAAACATAAGAGAATAGAGAATAATATCCTGATATCATCATCCAGAGTGGAAAGCGCCAAGCTCGCCGGATTTGAGGTTTCGAGACCTTTCACATCACAACTTAGTTCAAAAAATAGTGGTCGGTGCACAGCAATAATAAAAAACTAAAAATATAAAAATAGCTTAAACTTCGTTTTTAAGCGATCCATTTGAAGCTTACAGAATGAAAACTGCGTGTCCTAGTTCCTACAGAGATGCATGAAACGATAGTTTCTGTATTGGATGTTTTTTTAGAATGGGCGGGTAAGGATTTTGTTGCAAGAGGATGTCAGACTCTCGTGCAATGGGAAAATAATAAAATAATATCATCGTTATGTGTGGGAAGTATTGAGTCAATCAACTTGATTCCATTTTTTCAAACTATATTCATTTCATTGGCATGTGCTCTGCTCTCCTATAATCCTTATATCATGATAACTTAATGATTTTTAAAACATTATGGCAATAATGATTGTGTTCGAACACAAATTGCTAGTGACGCAGGTAGGTGTCGAAATTTCTTTTTCACTTCCTAGTTGATTATTGATTTCTGCGTAACTTCACGGAACATTTCATTAAGCATTACGGTGAGATCATTTATTGAAGTGTCAGCCATTCAGAAACTGTAATCAATTACAGCTGTACAAATGCATCAACATTTGAAAGCAATGTTGGTTCTTTAACGGAAAATCAAGACTTTACTTTCACAATATAATCTCGCTTTTTTCCTCAACCCTGAGCAGCTTTTCACGCGACGTGCTTGACGTTCCAATATTTTTTTGAGGGAACGATAATTAATCAAGTGTTTGAAAATAGGTCACGCATCTAGAAGATTGGCTCGGTAAAAAAGGAAACGGGATAAGTGGGGAATTGACTCGAGCAGACTTGTCGCAACATGCTACGAGGGAGATGAAAGGCGACGAAAGATCAGCGAAATTCCCTCTGGGGGAGTAGTACAGGATATAATGCAGGAAATATAGTACAGTTCATGTTTATAGCAATACTACGTGTACATACGATATTTTCAGTTTAGGGCCGCGATTCTCAACCTGCGAGTCGTGCCCCTCTGGTGGTCGCAATAAATCTCATGGTGGGCCGCAAGTATAACGAGAAAAAACACAACGATGAAAAAAGCAACAATTTTTTTTTATTTTTTTAATGGTGTCTACCAAGGCTGTGGCGCTGTAGTAGCGCTGCGAGAGGATAAGTGTCAGTGCACGTTAGATTTTAAACGCTGCAAGTTTTAGCCGCCGGGACATACATTCCCCGGCAGCTCATTCCACAGCGTCGATGTTCTCCAAAAGAAGGAATGCTGGGGGAGATAGCTTCGGGGAGTAGAGACCTTAACGTGGTAAGGATGAGCTCGTAGGTCCTCTCTAGTATTTCTCGTTCGGACGGCCTTTGGCGTTATTATCTGGGAGAGTTCACTCGAACATCTTCCGTGATAGAACCTGTAAAACAAGGATAGGTCAGCCACTCCTCTTCGATGTTTCAGGCTGTGGAGGTCCTTTGTGAGGTTAGGTGTATCGATTAATCTAATTGTTCTCTTCTGGATAGTGTCCAGAAGCATTAGAGAGTGCTTCGGAGCTCATCCCCACACATGGGTGCAATACTCCTCCAGCGATGGTCGGATCTGTGCCTTGTAGAGCAGCAGTAGTTGCTCTGGGATGCCGTTTTAGCAACACTGACGACATAGTCGTGCCAGGATATGGTACTGTTGATGTTGATTCCCAGAAGCTTGACAGAAGGTGACTCGACTATGGGGTGACCCTCCAGTTTCACATTTTGTAAGCAAAAAGGTACAGATCTTAAAAATAATATTCCAAAAGTAAGGTCAAGAGGTCCAAAGGTAAAGTCCAAAGGTCAGCATAAAAATGATTTTCGTATTTCCATTATTATTATCTGGGAGAGCTTACTCGAACATCTTCCGTGATAGAACCTGTAAAACAAGTATAGGTCAGCCACTCTTTTTAGATGTTTCAGGCTGTGGAGGTCCTTTGTGAGGTTAGGTGTATCGATTAATCTAATTGTTCTCTTCTGGATAGTGTCCAGAAGCTTTAGAGTGCTTCGGACCTCATCCCCACACATGGGGGCAATACTCCAGCGATGGTCGGATCTGTGCTTTGTAGAGAAGCAGTAGTAGTTGCTCTGGGCACCGTTTTAGCAACACTGATGACATGGTCGTGCCAGGACATGGTACTGTTGATGTTGGTTCCCAAAAGCTTGACAGAAAGTGACTCGACTATGGGGTGACCCTCCAGTTTCACATTTGGTAAGGAAAAAGGTGCAGATCCTAAAAATAACATTTGTATAAATAGCTGTAAATCAAAGCAAAAGCAAGCAAAACACATAATGATGAATGCGCTAAGATTCTGAACTGAAAACCAGAAATTCCTACCTTAAGAGTCTAGGGTATAGCGCACGCAATTGCGAATCCAAGAAAATACATATTCCCATGTTAGCGAGGGCGCCTATTCCCTTTCTCCAGTGTATGTGCCTAAAATGAGGAGAGATAAGGCCAAAAATCCAAAAGTAAGGTCAAGAGGTCCAAAGGCAAAGTCCAAAGGTCACCATAAAAATCATTTTCGCATTTTCAAGCTCCTGACATTACCTTTACACTTACAATAATGACTCAAAAAGCAAATTGAAGAAGAAAGCTTGCGCTTTGACACTGTGGTGACCTTTTTTGATATCGTGTTTTGTTGTTAAATTACATACACTTGATGAACGTATGGTTTTACATTACGTGTTTTTTTGCTCATTAAAAAACATTTTTGAAAAAAATGCTTTTAGATGTTATCCATTAAGGTCTTAGGTATCACCTTCTGAAATACTGTGTATGTTTGTATGAAAAACAAGTGAGTTCTGTTCCAAATGAGAATCCGCATTTTATCTTGAAGAACTATGAATAAATGTTATCAAGAGAATTGTGCAAGGTACACGAGTGCCCCTTGGCACAGTAAGTCGTCGCCGAGAAAAGCTTCATCCAGTCCTCAAACTCTTCAGAGAGATGCGATGAGAATTGTGATTAAAAATTCGGTCGCACGTACTGAAAGGTTGTGCTGTAGTGGAAGGCCAATGCTGGAACATCTTGAGTAAATCAGTGTTGTAATTTCAAAGAGAAACAATCCATTCTTTTGTTTTGTGATAGCTGCATCACCAAAATCCATAACTCTGGCATCATCTGTATAATCACTGATCCAATTTTAAGAATATTTGGTAAATGAGATGTAATGGGTTATATGTTATATATCTTACAAAAATATGTCGCCACCCCTCTTATCTTTTTTATTTGAAGAGATACAAAAAGAGTTTTTGTATGTAACTTTTATAGTTTCTTCTTACCCACTTCTTCTTCTTGATTCAGAGTTTGACAAGAAAAAAAACGAAAAAATAATCAAAAATGTTTTTTTCGTATAAAGTTATATTTACTACATTTTTCTCGTGTTTAAAACGGCATTTTTACAATAAAACTGGAAGTTATTTTCACTTGTAAATAAAGCGATGCTTTTTACCTCTGCAAAATGCGAGCATGATGCAAAACATTACCACATTCAGTTGTTTTTCGGCCGCCATGGCTATAGTGGATTGAGATTTACTTCCACATTTTAGAAACTTTGAAGTTAAATATTTTAAAAGCTTTTCGAAATAAGTCGAACGACCCTATATTTTTGAAAATGTCCCATTTAAATAGAGACAACTTTATACGAAAAACAGGATTTTTTATAGTTTCTTCATTTTGTTCGTATCAAGTTCTAAATGACAAGAAAACATATAAAACTTTCATATAAAAATGTTTTTCTGTCTCTTCAAATAAAAAAGATAGGAGGGGTGGGGAAGTGTGAGGAAACACCCAGTACATAAATAATCCTTCGTTCAAATAAACATAATAAAAATATTGCACTCAACCCAATTACGTTGTATTTCTTTGATTTGATGTGCAGTCTTTTTTAAACGTTTTTGCATTTTGCATGATTTTTACCATATTAAGTATTACTAATATTTTTTCATTCTTCCAGGTATGTTTCAAACTTTGCGTTAGGCTGTGCCAAGACATAGAATCAGGTGAGTTTTTGCAAAATAATTATATTGTAGGGCCGACTACAAAGACAAGTAGTTTAGTTAAATATATTCAACTTCTACCTTATGGTGTAATGATAGATATATTTGCAACAGGTAAAGTCGCGAAATAACAAAAGAATAATAATACTTAACCTAGTATACAAAAATACAATAATACAAATACAAAAAATAGATCTAGCAGAAATGACAGAAGGAGCATTATACATATTATGAGTAAGAGCCAATAATTGCTCGATTAGCTTGTTTATAAAAGACATTTTAACATCACAGATGTCTGGCAACGATTTTAAATTGCTACACATTACTGTGACTGCCCAAAGGTATGTAGCTTAAAGTTATTTTTCTATTGACCGCGATTATTGCTGCTTAGTGAGAATGTCGCTCAATAATTACAAAACACTCTTCGTCACCCACCTTGTTGCTCCAATTTTACCCCTTTCCAGAAAAAATGAAAAAATATTAGGAGCGATTCTGACCGTTTTCGTTTTTTGCTAATTACTTCGCCACTCATCATAAAATGGAAAATATTGAAGAATCTGCAAAATACAAAAAAATAAGTGTGGAGTAGTCCTGAATATTTTAAATTATTGCTAGTAGTAGTGCAGCAGTTACCACGGTTATGGGATTGGATTGCAAGAATGCCTGATACTCCCTCATTTTTGACTCGGGAAGAAAAATTCACAGGTATGTCCTTGAGGGCAGTGTTTGGAAGTACAGCAAGATATTTTTTTAGGTTAGCCGATATTCCTTACGCTCCAGTTTCACACCTCCTAGAAAAAGGTGCGTATGTTAGATCGGCAATTGGATATGCATCGGTAATATGATTCCTTATCATCAGACGCATATAGATAACAATGAAAGTATACAAAAAAAGTTTCTGCGCATAGCTGCCTGGCGGTCAAATATTAATGTTCACAATAATACGCACAATCCTTATATAGATTACAGCCCTGCATTGCGTCAATTTTATTTGTCTATATTGGAGTCCAGAGGAGCGCATTCGCTTGTATATTTTTTATTTTAGTTAGTCGGAGGTTATATTGATTGTGGAGGACTTTTGGGTTCCATTCTGTTTCCGAGTGTACTATAAAACTGCCTATCCCGAGTACTATGTAGCAACTGACTTTTGAGAAAGACAAAAGACTCCATCATTATTATATAATTGATCATTACTTGTAATTGTCGTTATAAGCGTTGATTTTGTAATATTCACAGTATTGCATTATTTAATACGAGTAAAGTGAATACTTGAGAATACAGTCCTTTCGATTATTATTTGTAGTTATTGAAATGAACCACTACCACGAGTTCATCTACCTCATCCAACTGCAATACATTCCTTTGTTGCCTCTCGTACATCTCGCAATAACTTTCTGTTTTTTATACTGACACATCCTATACTGATTACTGTATGCACAACCCTCTCACACAGATGTGCAAAATAGCATTAACCTTTCCTTTTTTGATTTTCATTTCATAAGTCTTGTTTCTAGGTAAAATTTGATGGAATAGATAAGTCTAATTTTGGTTCAAGTATTATTTGTGACACACTGTTAGTTCATTGCCACTAAAATATGTTAAACTTTTAATATCTACAATATTGTAAAAACTAAGTATCCGCGAAATAAATAAAATAAGTAAAAATGATTAGAAAGTCCTAAAAACCTCAAAAATATAGTTTGATGCCGTTGTAAGAATTTGTAAGACCACATTTGATTTCACACACCAAATTTCATCTGAATTGGTGCAGCGTCTACACAGATTGCGCTGTTTAAAAATGACAGACAAATTATTAGTGACATAGATTTACGTGATATAATAACAATCATAAAAGGTTATAAAAGCTTATTATTCCAAGATCAAAAATTTTGTCCATTACAACACTCCCCGTATCGACGATGTGAGTGTAAGTAGAACATCTGAAACAAGCGATCTTTCAAGGTATACGAATATGAGTAAGGAAGTTGTACAAACGCTTTACAAATTACAATAGATGGTGGATAATAGAAAAGAACGTAACCCGGAAAGTACACATACAATAGAACCGAACAAAATGGCTGTATGCGAACTGTTTCAGCAGTTTGAAGCTTCACAGTGAGGAGACCTTTTCAGCCGAGCTGCGCACCATAATACACACGAGAAGTTTCAGCATTCAGCGCCGCCGTTGGGATTCTCGAATTACAATAATAAAAGAAACGAACCGAAGATATCCTTTTATCCTTTTATTTAAGGAAGCGGGAGTTTCGCAGCGTTCAAAAGACATTAACGTTAAACGACGTGCTGAAAATTGTTCGAGCTGCCTTCAGGATTTAAGGGCCACCGGATGGCATTAGCTATCTAATGTCTTTGAATCAAGGAATTTCGAAGAAAAATAAATGAGAGATCGGATCTAGGAAGGAGATAAATATTTGGTTTGTGATTATGCAAATTGCCTTATTTTCATTGTACAATTTAATTTTAAGGATCCATATGCTTATAAGATTTGACTATAGATCGAATACTGATGAAACCTGTGTTCTACTGTAGTACTTGTAAAGAATAACAACGGGAGGCAAGGTAGTCTGCGTTCTGCGTGAACCCTATTGTTATATTGTTTCTACTGCAAATTTACGGTGAAGTATCCTACAACAGAGTGGACGTCAAGCGGCAGGCGGCTTTTCGAGGAAGGGGAAGGTCAGTTAGGTAGGTATACACTTGGCTTACTTACTGACGAAGGCTCCAGCGCGGCGCTGGGGTCTGCGGGCCAAATACAAAGCTCTACCTTTCTCTTGGAGGATACACCACGGTATCCCAAATAGAAGTATACTCGATTTTAGCTTGTGCCTCTTGTAGTTACAAAATTCCGGGGCTTAGGAGCCGGATTACTATCTGTTCTGACACATTGGAGGCATGCCGTCCTTGTAGGTCTACCTCAAGGCTGGTTCTGCAATGTAGAAAGGTTTTGGATGACAACAGATGTTACTTATGTGGGTGCCGAGTCATGCTGGAGAAACGGAACAAAACTGCGGACGTGCTCGCAAGGCAAGGGTTGAGAAATAGTTAGTGTGGTTACAAAATCAACATCTTATGAGATGGAGAGGAATCTCTTGACATCTCCGTCACGTCAAACGTCACTTGTATGTGATAAGGGCTGGGCTAGAGTAAAGAGAGGTGTAGAAGGGCCCGCTTGTAGGCCTATTCACTGGAGGCTCATGTCACTAGAGAGCCTCTCTCTTTCTTCCATTCATTCAAATAAAAGCAAAATGTCCCATGGAACCTACCTTCAGGAGGAAGTTTGCAAACAGCTACATTCTAAAAAATACTAATGCAGTTAGCCAAGAAACTAATAAATTGATTGTGATATGTTAAGGTAAACGCAAATATGTAGTCTTTACTCTAAATATTCCAAGACTTCGGAAACTTATGATTGCATTATCAGGGAAGACTACGGAAATGAATCATAGAATATTATATTACATCGAAAAACTACCATACCAGAGCAAAATTATTGTTTGGATAAGTATAATCTGGTGATACTTTTAGTAATAAGTAACTAGACACTTTTCAGTTTGTTAAATTTAACATATGATTCTTTATACAAAGGAAAGTGCATTGCTATACTTTTTGTCGATTTAACAACTTGAATGTTTCAAGTTCTTAGAAATATCTAATTTTTAAGATCAGACAGTTAGGTATACGATTTTACCGGGTAACGAGAGAGCGGACCGATTAGCTAGGATAGGGGCCAGCAGCCTCTGCATCGGCCCAGAACCTAGGAATTAGCAGACGCCAGGTCAATGTGGCCCTGGACAACTGGGCCTACAAGGAACTGGAAAGCCTGGTTAGAGAGAGACGACTGCAGGCAAGCCAAAAGATTCATAGCAGGCCCTGATAAGGGCCGAACGCTATGGCTTTTGAATAAAGGCAGAAAGACGCTCAACCTTCTCGTGGGGGTTCTTACTGGCCATTGCCGGCTAAATAGACATTTGTCACTTATGAGAGTGGTAGGGGACCCCATTTGCTCCAGATGCTGGGAGGAGGACGAAACAGCGTTCCACTTCCTGGGCGGATGTGCAGTAGAACAAGGAGCTTTCTAGGGTGTAGAATTTTAGTGTTTTCAGTGATTGGTTCAGTGGGGTTGGCAAAAAGGGCCAAAGGTGGCCTACTTGCCTGGCTTCGCCTCCCCATCACTACTACTACTACTACTACTACTACTACTACTACTACTACTACTAGGTGTACGATTTCCTCTAGATGCATAGATTCAGTCATTTGTCTAGTTACGAAAAATCCAGGAGAATAATGCAAATTACTTATCTAAAATAAAAGAGGTGTAGTTTGGAGTACCTCCAGGAAGTTTCGCGTGACCTCTGCTATTTTTACTTCTTATTAACGATATTGATAATCAATATACTGCAGTCATTTACTTTTAGATATATTTATATGACAGTCGATTTGCTTTAAAAGCTTTATACAAGGGCCTCAAGTAACAAAGTCATAATAAATATGAGCAAACTCCCCTTAACTCTGTACGAATAGAAAATATAAAGGACATAAGATTTCTGGGCTTTTTTATCGATGACAAACTATTATGGCACAGCCATGTCGAGTTTTTTCAAGCAATCAGAGACCAAAAAAATGTGGTTGAGCGAATCTATTCACTTGCTTTGTAGTTACCTACCTAATTTCACATGTAATCATCAACCGAAAACCGTCAACAAATTTTTCAGATTAATCAATCTTTCGTGTTCTATCTGCATGTACCTTATTAGCTATCTTTAGTCCTTAATTGTACACACAGAAAAATCTGTCGTTCTGTCAAAGACTTACGCTTGGATTCAATGGGACGTTACACTTAGCATTCCTCAAATACAGCGATGTTTTATCCAATGGGAAGTGTATAGTTGGTAACGAATTATATCGTATTGTCGATTCAACTACAAGATGTCATTGGATTCCAATGAATAGTTCAATCGCAGCCTGTCGTTGAATCGAATCTGTTTTTGGTAATTGATTATAAACTACGTTCTTTTCCTTGGACTAACAGATTTTATTGCGAAGACAGCTGATTGATTCGTTTGGATGTTTAATTGTGTGATCTTGTATGAAGTTATAAGGAGCATGATATAAGAATTAGACATAAGCCTGCACCAGTTGTTGTATTTTTACCTGAAATATAACTGTCTGACTAATCTAAATACCTACATTCGAATGTGGGTGTTAGCTCTTCTAAATCCCAATTTCTCAGTAGATGCTCCATTTAATATATAACTGGACACATTTAAATCACACAATTGCTGATGCA
Organism: Callosobruchus maculatus; assembly: GCA_951848785.1. Taxonomy (NCBI): domain Eukaryota; kingdom Metazoa; phylum Arthropoda; class Insecta; order Coleoptera; family Chrysomelidae; genus Callosobruchus; species Callosobruchus maculatus. Next base: position 9,448,211 of record CATOUR010000100.1, read on the forward strand.
ATACGCAAAACCACGAGATGACACAACACGGCTAACACCGAAACCACACATCGGCACAACCTCGTCCATGTTGGCGGGTTGGCGGCGATAGTAACACTGAGATGATCGCCCTGTCCTTTATTTTTAGGTTCATTCGATCGGGACATCAGTCCCACCAAATACTGATTATAGTTCAGCGAACGACAAGGGCCATTGAAATAAAATTAATTTTTATCAGATGAATTACCACGAACTGCTGCTGCAGTAATAAATTTTGTACATTGAATAGAATGTATGCTTTGCTTAAATGAAACATAGGGTAAATTTCGAAAACAGAAGGATGTTTTGATTGCATTATATGTCAATACTAGTATTAGAAGGATTATACATATCGTTAGAACGAATATCAAATTATTTTGAATTTATTGGCGTACCTGTGATTACTTCGAATATAAGGATTGAATTCTTTCAATGACATGGATTTAAAACAACTGTAAATATATTTAAAGCGCTGGAAAAACATCCAAATGCTAACAATTGGAAACGCAACAGTATTTTTATCTGTGTACTTTCAAGGCTTTGGCATTTTTTTTCGACCTGCCACAGCTTCGCTTCCAAGTCACTTGACCCCGCTTCTTCCAGATCTCGTTTCGTTCGCTGTGTCACACTGGCCATTGCACACAATTTGTTTTGAGCCGTTCCAGGGCACCGTTACTGCGGAAGAGACGTCGGGAATAGCGAAACGAACTAGCAGAGTGGTCGAAGTACCGAGGAGGGAGCGCCACTTAACGGCAAACGGCGTCAGTAATTCGGGACAAACGATTCATTAGGAAAAACATCTGTCCATGGTCATAAAACCGGCGAATGGCCACCCGTTGAACCGTTGAACCGTTCTCTAAAATTTCTCAGTCACCGGCACCCTTACCGCTGCAAACGTCTACTATGTTTTCAGTGAAAATGGTGTTGCGGGTCGAGAAGTGTTATACGGTGTCGTAGATTGTGAGATGAATTAATGCAGTTATTTCCATTATTTGGATACAACTACTGCTACCATTTGTTAAATAAAGCATTATATTTGCTTGTTTCACTACATTTCGGCTTATTTAAAGTTAAACCATCTTCAGGTATTGTAGTGTCAATCAAAAAATGAAGTAAAAATTATTGACAAACTACTCCCCACAAATTACGGTGATACCAGTTTATTATTTTCTCTTGCAACAAAATCGTCGCCCGCCCACCCGCAAAAAAGTGTGTTATTCCGCTGAGTCTTTTTTACAGGTAAATGAGTAGCCTATTCTGAATATAACAAATTTTGCAGTTCTACTATCACCTACTCCTTAATCACTGAAAAAAGATGAACATGATCAGGCATCTCTAAAATGCCTAAAAACGGAACTTTGAGCTGTTTTTATATTTTTAGTTTTTTGATTTTTTGCTGCACCACCACTGACACGATTTCTAATAACCATAGACGTTTTCTATCCCCGCCGCTGTAATAATACTGTGTCAAAATTTTGTTGAAATCGATTCAATAGGTTCTACGTGACACAATACAGAACGATTTAAAGCAGTACTCGCATGGAATATTTAAATTTTTTTGTTTTTTCCTAATTACTCCGCCGCCCATGCACAATAAGCCTTAAGGCTGAGCGGCAACTATTAGGGCAACTGAACCCTAACCCTCTTACTATCAAAAAAAAAATTGCACCGATTTCCAAAATTTCATCACAAATTTCAACGCAACCCGTGCAGCGGTTATTAAGATTACTAGGTTAGAAGACAGACCGACGGCCAAACACACAGACATAGCGGGAGGCATACGGACAGACCAACGAAAATGAGCGACATAGATGGATGTATGTATGGATAATTTTGATATTTATTAAATTAAATTATGTCAAAATTTGGAGCATTAAGAATTCTCACTCTGATGAATACCTAAGGAGCGTGCAGTGTTAGTATTGACATATGAAGACGAATGCAAGAAGAGAAAGGGGATATCTCTGAGGAGAGCAATCAGAAGTGAGAAGCCAAAAAAAATGCGGCAATGAATTAACGACGCACAGCTTATAGGTTAGCAAAAATTTTGTGTTATGTATTTTGGTTTGTTAAAACCTCATACAAAGTATAGCCTTCGAGGTAGCCGGGTTTGTAAAAACAATAAAAATAAATAAACTTTTGCCATCATTTAACGTAGACCATACTGAAATAGGATTATGTATTTTAAGTTGCTTAAACAATGAGAAACATTAAAGAGTAATAAAAAATGAGATGAACTAAATAATATAAAATTAAAATTAAATCATCTCACTAACAACCAAAGCAGTTGATGCCGCTTTATAAATAAATAAAAAAAAATCATCTAACAACTGTATAGGGCACTACATGTCGAAATTGTTTCGTCTAGTGTACGAAACAAGGGTTAGCAAGAATAACTTATACTTGGCTCCTAAGTCTATAGAGGCTGATCTTTGAAGAAGTTTGGTATTATTGCGCACGTCTCTGTACAAGAAGGCCTTAGATAAATCGGCGTAGAAAAATCGCTGGAAATGGACTAATATCATGAATTTTTTTTTGGTTGCATATGATAGAGAGTACGTCATAAAAAGCATCTCATTTTATATTCCGATTTTTTTGGGCACAGAAAAGCCGTGAAAATAAGGAAAATATTTGAATTCTCCTAGGGCAGTAACGTCACTGCCCTAAAGGCGAACAGCCAATCAAGAGGCAGATATGTTGTGCTGTGTTGCCGCATTCTGATGACGCGGGAAATGCCGGAGCTGTACGCGGGCTGGCTCATCTATCTTGTCTTCTGTTCCCGTCTGATATGTTTTGTGGTTTTAATATACCGTGATCCGAAATTCCGAAAGCTAGGTTAAGGTTCCTGATCCGTCAATCCTGTCAATCGTCATTCAGTCATTGTCATTGTCATTTCCAATTTCCATTGGCCTTTGTCTGTAATTTTCAACAATCTTAAAGCTATTATTATTTGTTTGCGTTCATTTGTACAGGATATTCTTTTATTCCATTTTACTAGGTTTCAAGTTATTTTATCATAACATAACCAAAAAGTATGGGTAAAATCGATAGTGGATTCACAAAAGCCGATTCAGATAACCTGCGAGTCGGAGCTGTTCTTAGCAACAATGTACTGCTGATGATTCGCGCGGTTGGCACTGATTGGCTGAATTTGAATTCCTTTCTTTAAACTTTAGAATGGAATTACTAAAATACAAAATGATGTAGAAAGTAGTTCTTAGCCTCGTGATACTAGTCCATTATTTTCAAGTTCCGCAAGTGTCCGCTAGCAGGCATAACTGTTGAGCTTATATAACACTTTGTGATCCGCTCAAATGGATGTTTGATAATAATAAAAATAATAATCAATTTTGTACTATAGCTACTAAGTCAAGATAAACTTGATAATTTTTATATAACAGATTATTAGGTAAGAACAGCTCTTTCAAATTAGACGTAGCTTGTTCAATTCCGTTAACTTATACAAAAGTTATTGTCATTTAAATAAAAACTTTTTGACGTTCCCCCACCACTGCATCTTACACAAGATAGAATAAAAAGCGAAACAAAATAATCGAAAATCGTCCAGTCTACATCATAGTAGAATTTATAATATAGCTTTATTTGCATAGTTTTTGGGAAAACGCCGTTTTTTGATTGATCTTAACAGTGACGCCCCCTAGTGTTTACCTGCGGAGCGTGAAAATAATTTCCAACTATTCCTCTTAGCCGATTTACCTTATCATATTTTTTGTTCAAAGTTACATGATAAGCGGCTACAGAGATATTGCCGGCGTTAATTTTTAGTGGGCCACCCTGTACAAACTGAGCCAGTGACACGGCGTCGTCGTTCTGCCGGAGAGACTTCCAGTTTTAATCCTCGCCTCCTGGGCGCGCTTACGTGCAATTAATACATATACAGGGTATTATCCTTAATTGGGTAATGTAGAGGAAATTTGGCCGCGCCGCCCACTACCGCCCATTTCGGCGCCCCTTTCCCCTCTCGAGCGGGATACGTGTTTGCGCCCGGATTAGGCGGCACAACCAGCCAAATCTCTAAACGCCATTTGGTTGGAATTGGAGTTTAATATACAGGGTGCTGCTATGCCTCCAAATAACCATAATCATATTCCATTAATTTTCGATGCATATCCTTAATCACCGCAAAATATTTTTAACTGATCTTGATGAGTGATAGTAGTTTCATAAAATCCATATATTTTCATGACTTACACACAAGCTAAGTTCACCTTAATTCATGTAGAACTTTTGTAAAGTACAAAATGTGTTTCTTCATGTAAAACTCTTACATCCAACATTGTTGATTCTTTGTTGATATTTTACTCGTAACCGGGCAAATACTGTGCCGTTTTCAATCACACAAGAAGGAAATATGTAATATTTTTTTGTCTAAGCTAACAAACGAGTTTGATGCTAACAAGTTTACTTTAAACTAATCGAAGCCTCAGACAGTTGCCACTAGCTTATGAAAACATGAAATAACATACTGCATACGGTCAAGTTATTAGGCGTTTACAACATAAAAGTTACATTTTCACGTTGAATTTAAGCAAAAGTTTCTTACAAATATTAGGTTATCCAATTTGGTAAATTAACGGTATTTCAGTCAGTATACCGACAATTTTTTAACTAAGATTTGGTCTCTGAAGCAAAACTATAGCTGGGTAAATAAGCAACGAGGTATATTTTAGAATCCTACCTTCTTCTTTTGAGCTCGTGTGAGCCTTTTTTCAGGGCGGCAAAGGCAATCAAAAATCATTCAATAACAGATAGTTACCAAGATTGAAATTTACTTAAAAAGTTACTTGAGAATGTTACTAAAAAGGTATCAAGAAGGAACCCAAAAGAAAGTGGTGACACATTAATGTCTAAAACAAAAATATATGTGACACTAGTAATACTGGGGCCTAGACCTAAAAACTGATTGATGGACATTACAGGTGTTGCTAAAGGATTTATTTAATACAACTGGATATCTGGATGTCTTTGCGTCGAATGGCACGTCTTCCCAGCTCCAGCTTGATTTTCATGGCTATTTCCTTTTCCAGCCTCGTTTTGGGGTGGTTTATCTGGACTATATCCATCTTCTCTACCAAGGCTGCTCTCCGCCAATATCTTTAACCTTTTGCTCATCCTGGCAGCTTCCTCCGGAGTCACTTGCGAGTGCAACCTATTTCCGCCCTGACTCTGCTGTCCAGATGTTCACGTCTGCCCTTCTGCGCTTCGGAAGCAGATGCGCTAGACGTCCCATAGACGTCTTCTTGCTCCTAGAGAGAATCTTCTCTCGTCTGGTGAGCCCTTCCCTCAAGAAGGTGTTAACATCTCCAGGTTGTCCTCCTCCATGATGGCATACGATCCATCTCCCCAGTGACCTGTTCAGGGAGATAAGGAGAGAATACGACTAGGTGCCACCCTGTTCCTAGAAGACTATGGCAGAGTTGAGAAGCTGCTTGCTTTTAAATAGTTCCATTCATTCGATGAAAACCTTGATCTTCTACTCAAATTATGCAATAGAATTTACAATACTGGAGAGATACCCAGGCAATGGCTGCAATCCACATTTGTCACACTCCCCAAAAAACCTAACTCCAAAAGATGCAACGAGTACCGACTGATGAGCCTTATGTGCGATTCCTTAAAAACATTTTTATGTATCCTGCACTTCAGACTATGGAGAAAGATTGAGGAAAGTATCGGTGAAACCCAGTTTGGATTTAGAAATGGTTTGGGAACTAGAAACGCATTGTTCTCGATGCAGGTCCTAATCCAGAAATGCCTAGATCAGCATGTTTTATAGATTATGAGAAGGCATGTGATAACGTGAGACACGATAAATTGATATATTTGCTCAAACGACTTGCGTTAGATGGCAAGGACATAAGGATTATCAAAAACATATATTGGAATCAGTCAGCTCATATGAAAATCAGAAATATGTCAACATCGGACATACAAATTCTCAAAGGCGTCAGACAGGGATGCATCTTGTCGCCATTGCTATTCAACTTATACTCTGAGTCCATATTCCAAGAAGATTTGGAAATGGCAATAAAAGTGAATGGCAAATACATTAACAACATCCGGTATGCTGACGATACGGTACTCCTAGCTAGCAGAGAAGGAAGGAATTATAGTACATAGTGAACAGAGTCAACAATGTTAGTCAATCTTATGGTCTCAAAATAAACATAAAGAAAACAAAATCCATGGTCATCACTAGATTAAATATTAATAATATAAGAATAGAAATAGACAATCAGGACGTAGAAAGAGTAAACCGATTCAAATATTTGGGATGCTGGCTAAATGATAAATGGGATCCTGATGAAGAGATTAGAAGCAGAATCGAAAGAGCCAGAAATACTTTTTTCAAAATGAAAACGATACTCTGCAACCGAGATTTAAGTTTGACTACTCGATGGCGAGCCACAAAATGCTATGTACTGTCCACATTATTATACGGAGTTGAGGGATGGACATTAAAAGCTCGGACCATGTCACGTTTGGACTCTTTTGAGATGTGGCTATACAGAAGCATATTAAGGATATCATGGACCCAGCAGGTAACAAACACTAGGGTACTAGAGAGAATGAATAAAGAACAGGATCTTTTAACCACAATAAAACGAAGAAAAGCAGCATATTTTGGCCATCTTTTCAGAAATAGTAAGTACGAGTTGTTACAACTGATCGTTGAGGGAAAGATCGAAGGACGACGAAGGATCAGTCGAAAAAAGTTCTCCTGGCTTCGGCCAGTGGTTTAATATAAGGGAGGTCTGCACAATCATTCGTTTAGCCCAAGACAGAGAAGAGTTCCAAATGATGGTCGCCAACCTCCGCTAAGGAGGTGGTACTGAAAGAAGAAGAATTAGTTCAAGTAAAAAAACATATTTTGTATCTATTACGCATTATACTTATAAGAATAGAAAATAAAATAGTAAGGTGACCATAGCCGCTTAAGTGTTCAAACTACAACCCATTTGTACATACTACTATGTAATGGTGCTGCCAGTAGTTTGAAAATAATTGAAGTACTCTAAATAAGCTTACGTTATTTTACCAATTACCAATCTCTTTTAAGAATAGAGCAATTGAAAATCATGGCAAATCCCGTGTTGTTGCACTTGACATATCGATAACCTTCGATAGAGTGTGGCAAGACAGACTTCTGGTCAAACTTGCTGCTTATGGACTACCACCTGGCCTGCGCCAGTGGGTGAGTAGCTTTTTGAACGACCGATCTCGGTTTGCTGTAGTCGAACGCTGTTCATCAGACGTATCTTCAATAAACGCCGGTGTTCCTCAGGGACCAGGCCTACCCCGTACACTGTTTCTGCTGTACATCAACGAGCTGCTGGAAACAACATCCAATCCAATCTTCACAAATGACAGTACATTAATCTCGTGCATGGAACCAGGCAAGCTACTATCATCCCAGGAGACGGTACGTCAGCGACAGCAACATGCCTCACAGATCAACGTGATATCAAAATAATTGTCGAGTGGCGATTAGTGAATAAAGTACAGTTTAATGTACAGAAAACTCAACTAACAACACTGACAAAGAAATCTTACGTTGGCTTTCCAACAGCACCATTGACTTTCCGCCTTTGCTGGGATGCCAACCATAAAAAAAAATGACACAATTACAATTATAGCTGTATAAAAAGGCTTAAGTGCTTCAGGCACTTGGATATGGATAAAGAAGTTAATTCCTTAACTGTACCGACCAGCTTTGGAATAGATACGATTAGCAAGTATCAGCCATGATGTGAAATTCAAGTTTTATGAAAGTAAAGCAAAATTAATTTAATCGTCGACTTTCTAATCTATACTCTCCAACTTATACAGGGTGTCCCAAAAAATAGTGTCAAGCGGAAGTCCAGAGATAGAGCACACCTAGGAGTATCTAAATCATATATATTATGCAATTTTTTGTAGTCTCCGAGTTTTGAATTTTTTTCTGAATTTTAGAGAATTCTCTACATCGACAACTTAAAACAGTTCAAAAAAAACTAAAAGACTTTTCAAAACTGTCTTTTTTGGTAATTAATCCTCAAGAGTTCTACTGTTCATACGTAAAATAATCGGCTTCGTAACTTTGATGAAAGTCATAAAAATTTTAGTGTAAAGCGAAATATTTACGATCTGATAATTATGACTTAAATCTTCGACTCGCAATTAAAAATCCAAAGAGGTGATTTCGTGATTTCTAAGCAGGTCTAAAAACTTTTTCAGACTCTCAGCTATCAGAATCATTGAAAAAAAAGTAGTAGTTAATGGGGTCACTTTCGCTCCTATTGACCTTCAAAGACAAGAGGCGAAGATTTCTTGAAATTAGCGATGCGTTTTTCAATTCATTAATAACTTATGTTAACGCGTTAATAGCAGATTGATTGTCAGTACCGCAATAATAAACGTATTTTTTGCTAAAAGACCACAAGGAGCGTATTCTTCAAAACCGGTTTTTACCTGGGCCCCAACAAAAAGGGCTAACGCTAACTCACTAAACGATGGCGATGTTGGAAAGAGATAGCGATGGTATTGTTATGATGTCTTTTCAAAATGTGTCATTGCATAGGTTGCTTTCGCTGTCTTTATTCAGTCGTCTGTCTGTCTTTGCGGCTTTAAAATGATACGCTTTTGTTTGGATTGGCGTTGTTTCTGTTGTCTGACTACTTGGCTATTCCTACGGACCTTGAGTGCTCGACAACTGTTGCTGTTTTCTGCCAGAGACTATGCAACAAATGAAGAGTGTCGAAACAGCGAATTACGCAACAAATGAAGAAGAAACAATAAAAAACAATCGAAGAGCTTTTGTTAATTTAAAAAACAATTTTTTTCAGAAGATGTAGATTATGCATCGAACAAGAAGGTAGACATTTTGAAAATTTCTTGTGAAATTCAATAAACTTAGTGAGGAAATTTGATAATTTCGTTTCATTTTACAATTTCCCACTTACAAAAAAGATGTCGTTCATGTAAAAAAAAAATCTTAGCAAATTGACACGGGTGGTCATCTATCGATATTCTGGTCGCACTGAATGTTTTTTATTGCGGCACTGACAATCATTCGGCTAATCTTAGTTATTGTTTCATTTAAAATCCCATCGCTAATTTCAAGAAATCTCCACCTCTTTGTTGAGTTGAGCTATTGAGGATAGGAAGAACTAACAACGATATGGAGTAGAAGGAGATGATCGAGCTTCGAAGCTAAGGAAGGTTATAAAATATTTTAGTCTGTATCTACTATATAGTCGATATTCGCGCACAAAGCTTAGCTTTCTGCGAACTATGACTAATATTTATTTGCATACACAACAAATAAATATATTGATTGATTGATTGATTGATTGATTGATTGATTGATTGATTGATTGATTGATATATGGGGATGATTCAGATGCTTCTAGGTGTGCTCTATCTCTGGATTTCCGCTTGACACTATTTTTTGGGACACCCTGTATAATGCCTTTGATATCACATAAGGCGACATTGTGTCTCCAGTAGTTTCCAGTCTAAACACCGTACAACTTAAAAAGCCTTGTTCAGTGGTGTACAATATGCCTTCCACACTTTTAACCTCTAGCGGTTTCTTATATAGTCCATATTGCTGAAAGGAGCTGCACAAAAACAAAAGATAATAACTTAATACGGGTGGTATAATGCCGACAACAAAAGTCACATCAAACTTTTCGAAAGTATTGTTCCGAGGCGACCGCAAAAACAAAGCCGGCAGACAAAAGAGACGCAGCGGTCGGAGCAAGCGACGTCCTATTGCATAGGCGTAGACAGGGCAAGTTAAAACTGTTGTGGTCTACCACAATAAACATCTTACTGCTGGAGAAAGCTCACCAGGGTCTATAAAGCATCCCGCAACGGCATGTAGGTCGATCGGTGGTCATATGCATTTAAGAGTTCAATGTATCATAAGACCTAGTTGACAGTAGTGCATGCACCCGGTTCCAAAATATCGGGTTCTACGCCGAAAACGAAGTTTGAGCTTTTCTTATATTTTTGGTTTTTTGATTATTGCCACGCCGCCACTGATACGATTTCTAAAAACCATAAAGGTTGTTCATCCTCGTTAAGGTGACAATTCTGTGTCGAAATTTCATTAAAATCAATTCAATAGTTTCCACATTACACAATACAAAAAGATGTAAGGCGAATGTTTACATCTATAAATTCTTGTCCGTTGTCCCCTGTCCCTTGGTTTCTGTAATAGGCAAGGAAATGTTCGGATGGACTTAAAAAAGTACATTATGTCGCTAGGTCTTTCTTTCACAGGTCAGTGGACAGCTTATTATGAATACAACAAATTTTACGTTTTACAACCCTCCACCCGCCCCCTCCCCTCCCAACCACTCCAATTTTACCCACGCCCCAAAAATGTTAAAATGATCAGGAACTCCTATAATGCCTAAAAACGAAGTTAGAGATGTTTTATACAGGGTGTCCTATGACGATTAAGACAAGCAATATATCGGAACAGGGCAGTAGTAGAGAATTATAATTTTGGGGGTGTAAATTAGAGCAAAGGATGTGTCTTTTTCTGTCATTGTGTTACCCAATGAGGTATCTGTTTTTAGTCACGTGACGTCCGATTCAAAATTATGAATGGGACACCCGGTATATTTGTGCCTTTCTGTGTTCCTTCCGATGAAACAATTCCAACAAACTGCACACGTGGGGTCTAAAGTGATTAATTCAGGAGCTACAGGTACTTAAACTACTTAAAGATTGTACCACTATACGATTATGATTCTAACATGTACCCCTACAGTTAAATTATTTTGCTAGTATTTCATAATGGTAGTGGTACAATTCTTTACGTACCTGTAGCTCTTGAATTAATCACTTTAGACCCCAAGTGTGCGAGTTTGTTGGAACTGTTTTATTGGGAAAGACACAAATAATCCCGTTAATAATTTTGAATCGGCCGTCACGTGACCAAAAACGAATACCTTTATTGGGTAACACAATAATAAGAAAACATAAAACATTTGCTCTAATTTATACCCCCAAAATGATAATTCTGTGCTACTGCCCAGTTCCGATATATTGCTTGTCTTAATCGTCATGTTAGTTGTATGTTAGTTTTTTATTATTCCTGCGCACTAACACGATTTCTAAAAATCATACGCGTTTTCCGTCCTCGCCACGAGAATAATACTGTGCATGTCGAAATTTCATTAAAACCAATTCAATAGTTTCCACATTACACAATACAGAAATCTAAAACAATACTCGAATGTTTACATCTGAAAATTCCCTTTGTTTCTGTAATAGGCAAGGCAATGTTCAGGAGGGCCTATAAAAGTGTATATTGTCACTTGATCTGTTTTTCGAATGCCCATGGACAGCTTATTATGATTACAACAAATTTTCCAGATTAACAACCCTCCACCCTACAGCCACTCCAATTTCACCCCTACCCAAAAAAAAGTAGAAAATGATCAGGAACATCGAAAACGTCCAAAAACGAAGTTTGAGGAGTATTTGGAATTTTTTGTTTTTTGCTCATTACTCCACCGCTCTTACAACGATTTTCAAAATTATAGTAGGATTACCTACTACGACCCCACAGCATATCGCTATCCAAATTTGATCACAATCCATGCAGTGGTTACTGAGATTACGAGGCTAGAAAAACGCCAACAGACAGACAGGCAGACAGACAAATGCACAGCCCGACAGACAGACCGACAACCCAACAGACAGACCAACGGGAATGAGTGTCGTGGATTTTCGTTACGTAGACATCATAAAACGCACAAAAAGCGTATTATCTCGATAACGAAATTTTTCACGTTCACAATACTCCCCTCATCTATCGGTGTTGGATGTAAAAATCGGTGAAAAGGTGAACACGTCGGTTAATTTAAGGCAATCTAAGTATATGGGCACCGAAACTTACACTGAGAGACTAATTGAATATGCTAATTTTTCGTTGATCATCTTATGGGTTATTATAGATTATTTATATTCCGAGAACGATTTTATGTTTCTTTATGTCCAATTTCAAGTTCCTAGCAATTACTGATGTACCTAATGACTATATGTTATGTTAATTTCGTTGAATGAATATTATTTCAATATGAATTTATTGTTTTTACTTCCCACACCGATCCGTGAGGAGTATTGTGATCGCGAAAATTTTCGATTTCGAGATAATATGCTTTTTGGGCGTTTTGTGATGTCTACATAACTAAAATCGACGTCATAATTTCTGTCGGTCTGTCTCTGTCTGTCGGTCTGTCTGTACACGTTTTTCTAGCCTCGTAATGTAAGTAACGGCTGGATGGATCGTTATGAAATTTGGGCAGCGATATGCTGTGGTGTCGTAGTAGGTAATGTTCCTATAATTTTGAAAATCGGTGCATGGGCGGCGGAGTAATTAGCAAAACACGATAAAATTTTAAATATGCCTCAAACTTCGTTTTTAGGCGTTTCAGGGGTTCCTGATCATTTTCAACTTTTTTATGGTAGGGGTGAAATTGAGGTGGTTGGTGGGTGAGGGGTTGTAAAATTGAAAAATTTGTTGATTTCATAATAGACTGTCCACTGACCTGTGAAGGAAGGCCTAGCGACATAAATAACTTTTTTAGGTCCATCCGAATATTGCCTTGCCTATTACAGAAACCAAAGGACTTATTTTTTCTGGTATAAACATACGAGTATTGCTTTAGATCGTTCTATATTGTGTAACGAAGAATTTGTTGAATTCATTTTACTGAAATTTTGACACTGTATTACTACCGTGTCGAGGATGGAAAATGCGTACGGTTTTTATACAGGTCTGGTATCAATCCACTCCCTATGTGTGCGAGATCCATGAGTAAGAGAGACAACAAGACGAACGTACATGTTAGAGAGAAATATCGCTTCAGCAATCGGCCGGCCTGATCGCCTGCTAGCAAACAGGGCCGGCTTTGCGGCCGCCACAATTTTTGAGATGTTGCCCCGCATTGAACATTTTGTTTGAAATAGGATTTTGCGATTTGGAAAAAATTAGAAACCGAATGGATTGCGTGAACGTGAACTCATCGTTGTAAAAATAATAATTGTTGTATAGGAAAAAAATTCAAATCATCCATACACAAATTTCATTCTACCTCTGACTACAAAATCATGGCACGAATTTCGATTATAAAATTTTTTGAATCCGAAAAAACACAAAATACCAAAGTAAACCAATCTGTCCAAAATATCAGATTTGGTATGATAGCAGACGTAAGATACTGATAAATTTGGAGAATTATAGTTATGGTGACAGATTTCCTAAGTTGAAAATGTTTGTCCAATATAATTCAAGTTTCTTTCACAAACTAGAGACAAACAGTCGGAAGGTAGAGACACTAATGACATTAGTTCTTGTAAAACTGACAGTTTAGATTTGTGAATTTTTGAGTAATTTTAGAACAATCGTTATCACAATATATCTCCCACTTACTCGTGAAAACATAATTAAATTAATATTCTGCAAAATTACATGTGAATCCGGTTCTTCCCATTGTTTGCCATCGTTCACACGCGGTATTGCGATAAAACCTTGATCGATTAACCAAACAACTCCATAAGTTTGGAAAAATCAACAATAAATTCCTCCAATGGAAAATCGTTCCAACTTTTGACAACTGAATGATATTTTATGCTAGTTTTGTGTGTCATTTAACATCGCGTAGCGACCGCGCAGAGAGCTGGTTTAGTGTTGCGCATAGAGCGGAAAATTTTGTTATGGATTACGATCAAGGTGAAGTTGAATTGAAAACATGATTGTCCTATTAGGGAGTTATTGAAGATGCAATACACCAATGCACTAATAATTTCTGGGCGTATTTGACATCTAAGCATGCGCACTAAGACAAAAATACTACCTGGCATTAATAAAGTTAGTGCCTGCCACTATTATGGACGCCTTGTGTCGCGGAACTGCCAAGGCACTATTTTGACATATGATATTCATTTTTTGAGATCCGGTATTCAGTATTTTTAGAAGTGCCTCGTAGATATAACCATAATGGATAAGCTTTTTGAGAACTAGGATATTTATTTATAAACTTGACAAATAAGCATACTGATGATTGATGAAGATGATAAGATTAAAAATATACCATGCAAATAGGTGAAATTAGGTCAATAATAGGTTTTAAAAGTCTTTATGGTTGCTTCGTGATCATAACGCAGGTGAAAATCATGGACTTCTGTGTACAAAACACAGCACAAAAAATAAAATCGAAGTTCCGTCTCTTTTTAGGTTGGAATTAAATCCGCGCTCGACAGAACACAGAACGCATCAATAACTCTGTTTCAGAGACAATTTTAAGGTCAGGCAGTGCATGTCACTATTAGTGTAAAGAGGCACTATTAGTTGATGGCACTACTTTAATAAGTCCCTGTTCAATCTAAAATTTTATGGGATATATTTGAGATTTTTATGCTAGTGACAAGTTTGTCCTGATCACCGTGGTTTTCGCTTTTATTTGTATGCATGTATTTAAAGGACTTTATTTTCTATGTACACTGAGTACACAAATGTCCGGAGTTTACCTTTCATAGCTAGGTATTGTAAAGCTAGATTGAAAGTCCAACTAAGTTAAGACCTCCAATCTAACTAAACTGGGGTGCCTTTGGGCTGCTCAGTTTACTTACGGTGGGTTGTGGATCCTTGGCAACTTATTCTTTTCCTCTTATAAGAGATGTCAGGCAAAATCACTAACTTTTATCGCGAGATTACTCTAAGGTTCAACAAAACTCAAGAAAAAGGGGCGCCAGGAGTTTTTACCTCCAAACTCCAAGGAAGTTAGTGAAATTGCCCAACCTCTCCAGAAACACTGAAGGGATGGGTTCAGAAAAAAAATATTCAAAAGAGAATTAAACAATAACAAGTATATTGGTGGTTAAATATAAAGTATTTGAATGATGAATAGTGATTGATGACTAATTTACAATAATAAACAGGGACTGCTGGCTTAAGTGAGCGATACAACCTGGCTTGCTCAACAAGGTTGTCCTCTCCTCCTGGGTCGGCTTGTGGGCTCCTTCTCACCGCTCCTTCAGAGGGTCCCCTCTGATGACTGGCAGCCTCTTCAGGTTCCTTTGGCCCTGACCCCTACTCTTAGACTTCCCCCTTTTTGGCTGAGGGATATCTGGGTCTGGCTCGGCCACCACTTCCGGCCGCCGTCATGCAAAGTATAGAGAAAAAAAAATTAGAGTCTGGACCCTCTATGGCAAAACCCCAGGATGTAGGAGGTTATGCAAGCTCAGGCGTACTACTTGGCTTTGAATAGAACAATTAAAAGCCCCCTCCTCAACAATTTAGTTGCAACAATATCTGTTTAAATTTAACAATTTAGCTGAAACTATATCTGCTTAAATTTAATAATTTAGCTGAAACTATATCTGCTTAAATTTAATAAAAAGATCCCTTACAAACTGTTTAAATTTTATACTAAAATTTCTTAAAGTTATACACCAAGTTACAGCAGATATCTCCCCACAATGGTTCACAATTAAATCTGCATATATAATTAAAAATATATCTTAAAATAAAGTACCAATATCATAACAACAAAGTATCACCTAACCTAGATACTTGATAGGCCTTTCAAGTCTAACACTTAAAATAAAACTTAAAAAATATGAGTCTTGAAGTGAGCAAGGCTATAGTTCACTTAAGTTCAAAGCAGTTTAATTGATTTAAGAGAAAATCAAGGCTATGATTCTACTAAGTTACTGCTGGCTCTAGTGCTCCAGAAAGTTAGAATCTTGAAAGGTAGTATAACCACAAAAAAAAAATTATCAAGCCCACAAATGTTTACTAAAATGTCTCTAAATCAAATATCACAAATAATCCAGAAAATTGAAACTATATGCACAGTAGTTGCAAAGTGCGAGCAACTATACTTCAATAAATACTCTCAATATTAAAATTATAGCTCCAAAGGAAACAAAAATCTATGAGTACGTTCAGTCTCACATAGATGTACTTCGGTAGGCTGTATCGGTTGTAAATATGGAAAATTGTCAAAATCGTATAGCAAAACTACAGCTCAAAATTTGCAAAATGTGTGTTTCAGCACACTCAAAAATTATCAAAATTATACCAAAATAAAGAAAGGTGCTTTTCTCTCTCTCTAAAAATTGTACGAGGTACAAAGAAAACTGAAGAAGGTTAGACACCTATGCAAAAGTGCTCGCATTAGCTCATAGCTGCCCAAAATGGCGGAAACAACAACGAAGCAAATTTTACACAGACTCTACTAAATAAAAAAAAGGGGTGTGCTCTCTCTCTCTCTCTCAAAAAGTACAAATGAGCAACAACATAAAAAAAAAGAAAAAGCGGACTGAAGGTCACACTTGGAGGTGACTACAAACTCTAGATACGAAAGTACGTAAAATAGCTCGACAACTGCCTAAATGGCGTTCGAATTGAAATAAGCAATATTTACGTACCTTCTATATCCAAAGTAGCAGGAACAGCTTGCAGTCACGCTCTGTGTGTCCTTCCAAGGTCTCAGAAGCAGGTGGAAAAGGGGCTTGTATTCCCTTAGATCGACATCAGTACGAGGTGGGCTTCTTCGGGAAGCAGATGCACTCACTTGAGCTGAAAACACATATATACCACAGTATGGCGTTCACAACCTAACTCGAAAATGAACTCAATCAAATCAACAATATCGATTTTAGATACTAAAGGTTCGATATCAACGGTAAAATGCTAGCAAAATATGAAATCACTACGAAACAATCGCTGATTGTAACCGCACACTACGCAGTTAAACAAAATGTCGAAATAGCAGAATTTTCACAAATAATTGCCCGTGTTATTGGGTTAGGTACTTCAAATAGAACTCTCGCGAAAGGAGAGTGAATAAACTTCAAAGACAACCCCACGGCAATGAAATCGTAATTAATTCATGAAAAAGATGGCGGAAGGCCAAGAAGACACACAAACCTCACCGGTTGCAGCTGCAGAGAGAGACAAGAAGCAAGAAGCTAGGGAGGGACGAGCCTATTTATAATTTTTCGTCGGGAGTCACAAAAACTTCGAAAATTTCTCGATTGTTCACGAATACCATAGACAACTGTCAAATCTCACTCAGAGACTACCCCCTCTCACTCTCACATCCAAAGGTATGGCAGTGTTGCCGCAGCAATCTAGTACTACCAACCCAACCTCAAAGTAACTATAGTCTTAATTGCAACTCGGGACAGAATTACTATTATTAATGAAATAAATTCATAATAGGGAACGAGAAATGCATCAACAGAATGAAACTAACAACTTTGCAAGGTTAACTTTTACAAATAACGCAATAGTCATATTTACTAAATTCTCATACATTGGCAACCCTGGGTAATCATTCTTTTCTCGTTGGCAACCTTTACGGTGTCGCATATCGCGTCTGTGTTATAGTCCAGTTAGGCTAGAGAACAAAAAATAGGCGCGGAAAAGTGGTTCTTTTAATAGCGTAACGGCAAGGCACAAGCGTGGAACACATATCTACCTGTCAATAGGATATCATTCTGTAAGAATTGATCTATAAAAGGAGTCACAGACGACGTGTAACGAAATTAACAAAAATTTCGTTACACATCCCTCCCACCAGGAAAAATTCGAGAAGCCATTCGAGAATTTTCAAACTAACTGATGCTAAACTACAGAGGAAGGTACTAATCAACCTGAAATTAGAGAATACCACAGTACGAGCACAAAAGAAAATGACTGACAAACCTTGCAAAGGTTATACATAAGCATTATGACAACCGACACTAACCCAAGTACAACTAAGGTGAGGATGTCAATAATATTAACCCAAAATAACCTAACATATCCTAACCTAAATACCACAGCGGATCTACTGAAGGCATGACTGGAGAGATCCTCACATATATCAGAAATTTACAAATATACAAAGTGCCTATTCACTTTCAGGACACTATACTAAACTGTCAAATCCGGGAACTAATATACAAAGTGCCTATTCACATTCAGGACACTATACCTAATAACTAAAAATGTCAAATCCGGGAACTAATATACAAAACGACAAAATCGGTAAATGCACTCAAATAAGCAAATGAGTCATCAGGGAAAAAAAACCAAATAGTAATGAACAACATCAAACATGAGTTGTCACACCGAAATGATAAGTCACATTTCACGCTATGACCAGTCATATCTATAACAAAAGAACCTAAACCAAATCTATACATCATATAAAAAAAATAACCATAAGTACCAGATAATAACAATCCCTAATGACACTCTTGCATACTGATGCTATCAGCGATGCTGTTTGGACGTAAATCACCTAAGGTGATTAGACAAAGATGTTGTTTCGTCCATAAGTAGCCTGTCGGAAGACTTGTACTCCCACCCGGTAATTTTCCGGTGCTGTAGCATTCCTCAGGCACTGATGCTTGAGCAGAAAGAAGTATTCCCTTTTTTCCCCACAAACATACCATGCCAGCCCCTATCAGCAGGGCAATGTCCTTAAAGACGTGGCAATTAACCCCCATCATCACTGGCTTCAGACTCTAGTTCAGAGGCTGGTTCCAAGTCTGGAACTGGATCTGGATCATCATCAGAATCCAGTCCTGTATCATCCTTTTTAAGATCCTTGACATGCCAGTTGCCCAAGTCGTTACCATACTTGTCCACCAAATTATATACCAAAGGGGACAAAACCTTATTAACAATACAAGGAACATATTTGGGAGACAATTTAGCATTAAAATGATCAGCAGCCTTAGATAACACATAATTAACCTTCCAAACCTTTTCACCCTCAGAAAATTGGGCGGGCCTACGCCTTAGGTTATAAGTTTCAGCATTGCGAAGGTAAGCCTTTTTGATTCGTTCTCGAACCTTCGAAAAAATTTCCGTCATCCCCTGAACATCATCTAACCTGGCATTCTTGTCAGAAATTTCAACAATGTTCCTGGCATTATCAGAAATCTTTCCAAAGTAGTCTCCTGAAACAGGAACATTTCTAGCGAAAGTTAAGAAAGCTGGGGAATACCCAGTCACATCATGTTTTGCTAAACGCAAACCCTGAGCAATTTTGAAAATAGACTGATCCCAAGTTTTCTGATCTTCCTTAATATATGACCTAATGGCTGTGATAATAACTCTATTTTGACGCTCTGTATGGTTAATTTGTGCATGATACCTGGCATTATACCATATTTTCTGAACTTTATATTCCTCCATAAGGTTTTTGAAATCTTTACTCCTAAACTGAGGTCCATTGTCACATACTATAATCTGAGGCACACCAAATATAAGGAAAACATTATTCTCTAAAAACCTATTAATGTGCTGGACTGTAGCTTTACGAAGGGGCTGAACTAAAGTGAATTTGGTAAACCAATCTATGACCACAAAAAGATATTGATTCCCACTTTTAGATCTAGGATAAGGACCTAAAAGATCACAACTGACCAATTGAAACGGAAAATTAATGTTTTTATATGAGCCCATTAAACCTGCTTTAGGCAGATTAGAAACTTTACAACTAGCACAAGTCTTACAATTCTTAATATATCTATATACATCTTTATGAAGAAATGGCCAATAATACAGTTCTGATATACGAGAAATGGTCTTAGAAACACCTAAATGAGCAGCGGTCTCATTATCATGATACATTTTAATTACTTCTTTACGATGTGCTCGAGGCACCACAATCTTCCAGTCTGTTAAATTACTCACTAGAGGATCTCTACTAAATATATGTTTATACAAAATGCCATTTTCTACCTTATAAGAAGGATAATCATCAGGCTTTTCTTGGACGTTCTGAATCATTTTAGTGTACCACCCATCAAGTTTTACTGTATCTAAGTTAAGAACTGCTACTGATCGAGATAAGGCATCAGCTACTACATTCTGGGATCCCTTTCTATGGACTATTGTAAAATCAGACTGAGAAAGTTTAACTGCCCAACGGGCTAGTCTGCCACTAGGGTTATTCATATTGTTTAACCAAATCAGTGAAGCATGATCAGTTATTACAGTAAAATGTGTGCCCTCAATGTATCCCCTAAACTTTTCAATGGCAACAATAATGCTGTACAGCTCTTTTTCGGTAACGGTATACTTCCTCTGACACTTATTCAGGGTCTTACTAGCATAGGCTATAGGATGCTCTATGCCATCAGTTTCCTGATATAATACAGAACCAACTCGGGTATCTGAAGCATCACAATATAAAATAAAAGGCTTTGAAAAGTCAGGTGAAGCTAGGACTGGAGCAGTTGTTAGGCTCTCCTTGATCTGAGCAAATGCACGATCAGCTTCCTCTGTCCATTCAATGCTTTGACCCTTTTTTCGTCCTTTCAAAAGGTCAGAAATGGGACTACAGATTGAGGCAAAATTTTTTAGAAAGCGTCGGTAGTAACCAACTAAACCGATCAAACGTCTAACTTGGGTGGTGGTCTTAGGGACTGGATAATCAACAATAGCGGATACTTTAGATTCATCTGTACGAAGGCCTTTCTCATCAACAACAAAACCAAGAAATTTCAATGAGGGTCTGCAAAATTCACATTTTTCAAAGTTAACTGTAAGACCAGCTTGTTTCAATCTTTCAAAAAGTTTCCTCAAAATGTCTAAATGCAAATCAAAATCTGGTGTAGCAATTACAATGTCATCAAGGTAATAGAAAACATAAGGTTCTAATGCTGGACCAATAACCATGTCCATCAAACGACACATGCTCTGAGCGGAACATGATAAACCAAAGGGCATGACACAAAATTCAAAAAGTCCTCGTCCTCTAACAGCAAAAGCAGTTTTCGGTCTTGATTTCTCATCTAAAGGAATTTGAAAGAATGCAGATTTTAAGTCAATTGATGATAAGAATCTAGCATCTCTCAACTTATTAATCACTGAGTCAATGAGGGGCATAGGATATGCATCTTTACAAGTCACAGAGTTAAGCTTGCGTCCGTCAAAACAGATTCTATACTCTCCAGAAGCTTTTTTCACAAGCCAAAGTGGACTACGCCACTCGGAATTTGATCTCTGAATAAGACCCTGCTTTAACATCTGATCGATTTCCTTGTCAAGATGTTTCTGCATTGCTGGTGACAAAGGGTATTGTCTTTGCCTAATTGGTTTGGCTTGACCGGTATCAATGTGATGGGTCAGAAGGTGAGTTCTTCCTATTCTGTCAGTAGGGCCAATTGACTTAAATAGGTCAATTACTTCTGAAAGTTTGGCCTTCTGTTCGGAATTCAGATTTTCAGCAGGACAAGCTGACACACAAACTGACATCTGATACTGATTATCTGAAAAATTGGCATGAACTCTAAAAGCTTTTAAGAAGTCAATACCCAAAACAAGACTATAATTAATAGACGGAATTACCCAAATTTGTACATCCCTTGTCATGTTACCAAGAGTGATGGGTACAGTAAATTTTCCAATAGTAGCCTGTGGACACCATCTGCAGTTGTCACTTGCAGAGAATAATCTAAAGAAAGATTCACATTCCATTTTTCAAGCAAGGCAAAACCAGAGTTTCCCAAAATTGAAACACTGCTGCCAGAATCAGCCAGAGCTATAAAAGTCTCACCTAAGATTTGGACTTCAAGATATGGTCTTTCATCACCAGGTTTGGACACAAACATGGGACAGACCTTCTTGCATGGGTCTTCCAATAAGGTACAAGGGTTCGGATTCTCTACAGGAGGAACAAACTCTACTTCTGTTTTGGCTCTCCTTTCTGGGACTTTTTTTCGTCTGTTTGAAGGCGACTGAGTCGGAGCTTCGGTCTGCACTGGACCTTGAATTGGGGTGGTTGCGTTGTCCAGTGTTGCGGAACCACCCTGCCCGTTTCCCGAACACTTTTGACACTTGGTCTTAATCACGCCTTGTGATCCACAACCAAAACAAAATCTTGTTCTAGGACTTGAACATTTGGAATACCTATGTCCAGTTTGATGACAATTCCAACACTCGTCCTTAGATATAGAAGAAACACCCAAGGACTTACTGTTAAATATCCTTCTGCTTTCTCTGGGATAACCCCTAGATGTTGAAGGGCAGGCTAAGTCTGGTTCTAAGAAACTAGAGTTACTAGGAATAGGAGGTTTGTACCTATTGGACCAACTTCTAGACTCCTCTAGCTTTTTGCACAGAGTTGTCAGCTCTGACACTGTATTGATGTCATGAAGAGCTAGTTGGGCTACGTAAAATGGCAAGAGATTGCGCCTGATTTTGTTGACTATGGTCTTCTCATCAGGTTTTTCAGGGAGACGGTTAAATAACCCCTCCATAGCACAAATATATAAAGAGACTCGTTCATCAGAACCTTGAGTTCTATTATTGATCTCCTGCATCAGGTCCTCCTGATACTGATAAGGCAAGAAATCTTCCTTCAACTTAGCAACCAAACTGTCCCAGTCTGAAAACCTAGATCTATTAACATTAAACCAAATCCAAGCTTTATCCTTGAATAGATCACCAGCTGAAAGGAATAGTTCATTTTTCTGTACACAGCGGGATAGTCTCATGGACTCAACCTTTTCTAAAAAGGAGACAACGGACTCATTTGAAGTCCCTTTAAAACACAAATTCCACTTATATGGTAACACAGGCTTGGGGTTTGAGAAAATTGGAGCTGGAGGCATTCTCTCCACTGGAGTGCTAGTTGCCGGTGCAACCTTTTCATCTAGCTCAGCTTCCAATTTTAAAAGAAGCAGAAGCAAACGTTGCTTCATGGCTTCCTGACTTTCATCATCGGTTCTTAAGCGATTGATCCTACCAGAAACATGGGTCAAACGAGATACAAGCCTCTTGTGTTCAGAACTACCAGTAGCACTGATAAAGGCTGCTATCTTTTGCTCTAAATCGGTCAATGACGTTTTGATTGCATCAACATCGTCATCGTGAGGCTGAACTATAAATGACTCAATGAAAGATCTGTGAGCTCGTTCTTGACTGAACAACCCTCTCAGTACCTTTCGTTTGTCATCCATACTACCAGATGGTTGTATACCTCTCACACGGAGTTCATAGTCTAGTTCTGCACTCAATAAATGACCTGCGTCCATTTTGGGAATCAAAATCTAAATCAATCAGTAATCAAAAGTCGACAAAAGATATACTGCTCACAGCAGTCAATAAGATAAATGGTCAATAATCAAAAATATTCAATAACTCAAAAATACTCAAAATCAGCTAGATAAATGGGTAATAATCAGAAAATATTCGATAAGTCAAAAATACTCAAAATGTAGGCAATCAATAAAAATCAATAATCAGTAGCTATATACTCTCAATAAGAATCAATAATCAATATATACTCAAAAATGTAGGCAAGATAAAATCTTAAACGCAATAAATAGTTCTCAAAGGTGATACTATCAGGAGAAAATCTAAATGTCAAAATATCAAAATAAATTCGAAAGATTAATAGTTATTCGAAATATTGGCAAAATAACTGCAGCAAGATTCAATAAAATTTTGAATAAAGGCAAACTATAAAAAAAACTGACTCTAGTCAACTCACTTCAAAAGTTCACTCTACACCTCTCTTCAGGCTTCGAAGAAAGAAAAGGACAAATCGCCAAATCGGGCCCTCACAGCGGGCGCCAAATAGTGTAAAGCTAGATTGAAAGTCCAACTAAGTTAAGACCTCCAATCTAACTAAACTGGGGTGCCTTTGGGCTGCTCAGTTTACTTACGGTGGGTTGTGGATCCTTGGCAACTTATTCTTTTCCTCTTATAAGAGATGTCAGGCAAAATCACTAACTTTTATCGCGAGATTACTCTAAGGTTCAACAAAACTCAAGAAAAAGGGGCGCCAGGAGTTTTTACCTCCAAACTCCAAGGAAGTTAGTGAAATTGCCCAACCTCTCCAGAAACACTGAAGGGATGGGTTCAGAAAAAAAATATTCAAAAGAGAATTAAACAATAACAAGTATATTGGTGGTTAAATATAAAGTATTTGAATGATGAATAGTGATTGATGACTAATTTACAATAATAAACAGGGACTGCTGGCTTAAGTGAGCGATACAACCTGGCTTGCTCAACAAGGTTGTCCTCTCCTCCTGGGTCGGCTTGTGGGCTCCTTCTCACCGCTCCTTCAGAGGGTCCCCTCTGATGACTGGCAGCCTCTTCAGGTTCCTTTGGCCCTGACCCCTACTCTTAGACTTCCCCCTTTTTGGCTGAGGGATATCTGGGTCTGGCTCGGCCACCACTTCCGGCCGCCGTCATGCAAAGTATAGAGAAAAAAAAATTAGAGTCTGGACCCTCTATGGCAAAACCCCAGGATGTAGGAGGTTATGCAAGCTCAGGCGTACTACTTGGCTTTGAATAGAACAATTAAAAGCCCCCTCCTCAACAATTTAGTTGCAACAATATCTGTTTAAATTTAACAATTTAGCTGAAACTATATCTGCTTAAATTTAATAATTTAGCTGAAACTATATCTGCTTAAATTTAATAAAAAGATCCCTTACAAACTGTTTAAATTTTATACTAAAATTTCTTAAAGTTATACACCAAGTTACAGCAGATATCTCCCCACAATGGTTCACAATTAAATCTGCATATATAATTAAAAATATATCTTAAAATAAAGTACCAATATCATAACAACAAAGTATCACCTAACCTAGATACTTGATAGGCCTTTCAAGTCTAACACTTAAAATAAAACTTAAAAAATATGAGTCTTGAAGTGAGCAAGGCTATAGTTCACTTAAGTTCAAAGCAGTTTAATTGATTTAAGAGAAAATCAAGGCTATGATTCTACTAAGTTACTGCTGGCTCTAGTGCTCCAGAAAGTTAGAATCTTGAAAGGTAGTATAACCACAAAAAAAAAATTATCAAGCCCACAAATGTTTACTAAAATGTCTCTAAATCAAATATCACAAATAATCCAGAAAATTGAAACTATATGCACAGTAGTTGCAAAGTGCGAGCAACTATACTTCAATAAATACTCTCAATATTAAAATTATAGCTCCAAAGGAAACAAAAATCTATGAGTACGTTCAGTCTCACATAGATGTACTTCGGTAGGCTGTATCGGTTGTAAATATGGAAAATTGTCAAAATCGTATAGCAAAACTACAGCTCAAAATTTGCAAAATGTGTGTTTCAGCACACTCAAAAATTATCAAAATTATACCAAAATAAAGAAAGGTGCTTTTCTCTCTCTCTAAAAATTGTACGAGGTACAAAGAAAACTGAAGAAGGTTAGACACCTATGCAAAAGTGCTCGCATTAGCTCATAGCTGCCCAAAATGGCGGAAACAACAACGAAGCAAATTTTACACAGACTCTACCAAATAAAAAAAAAGGGGTGTGCTCTCTCTCTCTCTCTCTCAAAAAGTACAAATGAGCAACAACATAAAAAAAAAAAGAAAAAGCGGACTGAAGGTCACACTTGGAGGTGACTACAAACTCTAGATACGAAAGTACGTAAAATAGCTCGACAACTGCCTAAATGGCGTTCGAATTGAAATAAGCAATATTTACGTACCTTCTATATCCAAAGTAGCAGGAACAGCTTGCAGTCACGCTCTGTGTGTCCTTCCAAGGTCTCAGAAGCAGGTGGAAAAGGGGCTTGTATTCCCTTAGATCGACATCAGTACGAGGTGGGCTTCTTCGGGAAGCAGATGCACTCACTTGAGCTGAAAACACATATATACCACAGTATGGCGTTCACAACCTAACTCGAAAATGAACTCAATCAAATCAACAATATCGATTTTAGATACTAAAGGTTCGATATCAACGGTAAAATGCTAGCAAAATATGAAATCACTACGAAACAATCGCTGATTGTAACCGCACACTACGCAGTTAAACAAAATGTCGAAATAGCAGAATTTTCACAAATAATTGCCCGTGTTATTGGGTTAGGTACTTCAAATAGAACTCTCGCGAAAGGAGAGTGAATAAACTTCAAAGACAACCCCACGGCAATGAAATCGTAATTAATTCATGAAAAAGATGGCGGAAGGCCAAGAAGACACACAAACCTCACCGGTTGCAGCTGCAGAGAGAGACAAGAAGCAAGAAGCTAGGGAGGGACGAGCCTATTTATAATTTTTCGTCGGGAGTCACAAAAACTTCGAAAATTTCTCGATTGTTCACGAATACCATAGACAACTGTCAAATCTCACTCAGAGACTACCCCCTCTCACTCTCACATCCAAAGGTATGGCAGTGTTGCCGCAGCAATCTAGTACTACCAACCCAACCTCAAAGTAACTATAGTCTTAATTGCAACTCGGGACAGAATTACTATTATTAATGAAATAAATTCATAATAGGGAACGAGAAATGCATCAACAGAATGAAACTAACAACTTTGCAAGGTTAACTTTTACAAATAACGCAATAGTCATATTTACTAAATTCTCATACATTGGCAACCCTGGGTAATCATTCTTTTCTCGTTGGCAACCTTTACGGTGTCGCATATCGCGTCTGTGTTATAGTCCAGTTAGGCTAGAGAACAAAAAATAGGCGCGGAAAAGTGGTTCTTTTAATAGCGTAACGGCAAGGCACAAGCGTGGAACACATATCTACCTGTCAATAGGATATCATTCTGTAAGAATTGATCTATAAAAGGAGTCACAGACGACGTGTAACGAAATTAACAAAAATTTCGTTACAGTATTCTACCACTTAAACTCAGATTTCGAGTATGTGGCTCATCCGCATCCCACACCGCGCCAACACGACGGCCAGCTTGCAGCTTACACCATGTTATGAATGAAGATGGCACTATCAAGTGGGCGGGCCATTTTATGATGGCATGTGTAACCATTAATCGTCCAGGAAAATTTGTCCCCAAAAATTCCTGACTATGGCTTCCATTATGTCCAAGACAACCATCTTGCTGAAACCAAATTTCGTCAAAATGATGTTCAGATCTCGTACAGGCGGGATAATTTCTTCCTGGAGTAGTTGTAAATAACGCATGGAATTTAAGGTACCATTGATGAAAAATGGTCCAATAATGCTGTCTCCTAAAATACCTACCCAAACATTAAGTTGTTTGGGGTATTCGGGTCTCAATGGTAGACTCAAATGTTTGTTCTCTCTAGACCAGTACCAGTTGACTTGAAAATTGATGGCCATTGGGAAAAAAACGTGATTCATCAGTGAACAAGATGTTTTCTAGAAACTGCTCGTCACTGTTCACTTTTTTCTTTAGCTTCACAAAGCTCCATTCGCCTGGTAGGATCGTCGGCCATAATATCTTGCGTTGTTCGCAACTTAAATGACTTGTAGTCACTTACCCTCAAAACAGCCCTGACTGAACGATCCGGAACACCAACTACTTCAGAAATCTTGGTTCTAAGGCTGGGTTCCTTTGCTACAAGTGCAATTTTAGCATAACCACACACATTTACATCCCTGGCAACCATTGTCTTAGGCTACGGTTTTCTGCAGCATCATTTTGGCGTTGGTGTTGGGTGGGTTATTGATGCAGCCACGGTTGATGAAGCTTTGAAAAATATGACGATAATGACGATCTTAGCTCTTGGCAACGGTTGATCAGAGTATGTAAATAGAAACTGCGAAACGACGGCATCTGCACCTGACGCCTTGCTGTACCATAGTACAATGGTTGCTTTTTGTTCATGCGTGTACGTAAAACCACCTATTACCCATTGTCGCTACGTCGCCGTACGTTGGAAGGATCTCTGTCCCTCACCAACGGTAGCTCGGTAGCTAATGAGTTTGCACTGTTACCAAACCCGTTCGACCAGGAAATTATTGTTAAGTCTTCTGGACTTATGTAGTCGATCTAGGATTCATCGTAATACCGTGTGTGAACGATGGCAAACAATGGGAAGACCAGGATTTACATGTAATTTTGCAGAATGTTAATATAATTTTGTTTCCATGAGTAAGTGGGGATGTATTGTGATAACGATTGTTCTAAAATTATTCAAAAAATTCACAAATCTAAATTGTCAGTTTTACAATAAAGAATTTCATTAGTGTCTCTACTTTGCGACTGTTTGTCTCTAGTTTGTATAACAAACATGTTTAATCAAACATAGTGAAAGAAACTTGAATGACATTCGACAAACATAAATATAATTTTCCAAATTTATCAGTATTTTACGTCTACTGTCATACCAAATCTGAAATTCGATATTACGGAATAAATGCGGACGGCCAGCAATTACTTGTAACTCATCGAATAATTCTGTTTTTAAATACATACTCCCACTCTATGGATATTTTGCATAGATTATACCTTCAAACGGAAACTGATCCTAGTTGTTTGACCTTAGTATGAACACCCTTGGTTTATCGTATTTTTTGATTTTTCGGATTCAAAAATTTTTGTAACCACAATCCGTGCTTTGACTTCGGTGGCAGGTGGAATAAAATTTGTAGATGGATGATTTGAATTTTTTTCTAATCCGCAAGAGGTGTATCAGATGCATCAAACGTATGGTATCAAACACATACTAGTATGTCTGTGGTTTAAAAAATACGTATTTGAAATATATGATCGACGGAATAGTGCCACCCATACAACAATAATTATTTTTACAATGATGAGTTCATGTTCACGCATTTCATTCTATTGCTAGTGTTTCTAAATACTAATCCTAAACGGAGAATCCTATTTTAAACAAAATATTCAGCGCGCGGCATCTCCAAAATCGTGGCGGCTGCGGCCGCCGAGCCGGCCCTGCCAGTAGACCAATTGCCGAAGCGGTGAGATCTTCGCGTGGACGCGCTTTCTTTCTAACATGTATGTTCGTCACTATCTTGTCTCTCTTACTCATGGATCTCGCACACATAGGGAGTCGATTCATACCGGATCTGTAGATCGTGCCAGTGGCGGCGCAGACATAATAAAAAAACTAAAAATATAAAAACATCTCAAACTTCGTTTTTAAGTGTTGTAGAGGTCTCTGATCATTTTCTCAGTTTTTTTGGGCGAGGGTGAAATTGGGGTGGTTGGCCGCCTTTTTAGGTCCATCTGAACATTGCCTTGCCTATTATCGAAACTAAGGGACTTACATTTTCTGTATATATACTAGTATTGATTGCTTTAGGTCGTTTTGTATTTTGTAACCTGGAAACTATTAAATTGATGCTAATGAAATTTTTACACATTATTATTACTGTGGTGAGGATGGAAAATGCGTCATACTTCGTTTTTAGATGTTTTAGGGGTTGCTGACCGTTTTCTACCTTTTTTGGGTGGGGGAGAAATTGGGGTGGTTGGTTGTAAAACTGAAAAGTTTGTATTATTGATAATAGGCTGTCCATTGACCTGTGAAGGAAAGACCTAGCGGCATAAGACAATCTGGGGGGGGGGGGGGGGGGGGGTACTGACGATGGTTTGGTTACAAGGGAATCTCAGACGTAAGCTGCATGCTGTGGGAACATAATAAACTGGTATCACGGTAATGTGTGGGAAGTACTGAGTCAATCAACTTGACTTCATTTTTTTAGGAGGTACCCTAGAACTGATTTGGAACTGGGTACCTGCATCGAGGTGGATTTAGAACCGGTTCGGGACCGGTTTTGCATGCACTACACCTTTTCCAGCTGTAGTTTCTAAAGCGTCAAGTGATAATTCAAAACTGACAAGTTAATTTTCCAACTCGTCAATTGTAAATTCAAACTGACAGTTTGAAATTACAAGTGACGAGTTGGAAAACTGACCGCTTTAGAAGCTACAACTGGAAAGGGTGTAGTTGACACCACCTACGATAACTTACTAGCTTCAAAGACAATCATATTTAACGTTGGCAGCAACGTTATTTCAGCATCTAATAAAGTGATAATTTTAACACCGTGTCCTGAAATTGTCTCGGCCAACGTACACCCTCTTAATTTACGCCTTATCTAAATACGGCCGAACCCCATCACTGCTCCGCATAGCACCAGAGAGACAATGCAAAAAGTAATAAAGTCTCCGAACCTGGTGCGAACGCATCTATCTTTTGTTTTTGTACCTCGCCCACAAACACACGGGGTCGCTTTTCCTCCCAGCCTGCACGAAATGACGACGGAACAAATTGCGTGGTTACGTCTATTAAAATAATTGCTTTTATTAAATGGCCCGCAGGGGTTGCTGGGCACCTAACTGCAGGCTGGTAGAACGTACAACGTTCCGTTATTCCATGTACTTCCTAGGACATGTATATTTGGTTTTCAGATATCAGCTGATATTTCCCAATCAGGCTTACTGTAACACCAATCTCATCATCATAGTCACAATGTCTTAACAGACATGTTGTAAACTCGTAAAATGCATTACTCATTTTACGAGTTTCTCTTGAGATATCTTAAAGATCTTTAATGCAGTAGTTTTCCATCTGCTTTCTGCATCCTCATGCCGTTGACCAGATGTATCTACCGGTTCATCCACCTTTAGGGACAATTTCTCACACCAAGGACAGGAGGGTGTCCTGACTCTTGTCAACTCGTTCACCCAAAGCTGTTGGTTGAGAAGAAGTTACTGCTTATACCGACTGTAGTTCGGTTCCTTTTAGTCGCCTTTTACGACACGCAGGATCTACGATGGGAGATATTCTAACCCGCCCCCACACGGGGGTAAACACCAATCTAAATAATCATAATAATACATTTTATAGAGCAATTCCACGACCATAACCTCAATCGTGTAAAATGTGTGTTTTATTTGTGTTTTTTACAGTTTTTTGGACATTTTTGCCATAATTGTTACGTTGTTCAAGGAACCTTTTTTGGCAGGTAAGCGGATCTGTCAATTAAAATGCTGCAAATTATGAGATAATGCATGATGAAGATCTGAATGCATATTGAAAACGGCAAAGAATTATTTGCAAATTACAGTTATCGCATTTGCTAGAGCGACAGTTGTTATAGTCATACTGCCTTTTTGACACCCGATCTTTACCACATAAAGAAAATAAATCGGGCCGTGTCAATAATTATTTTGTATTTAACACGGTGTATATGTGAATAGCTGTCACAGTAGTAATCATTATTGGAAAAATTAGAATGCAGGTGCCCCCCCCCCTCCTTCTTACGTGCACTTTGTTTAATGCATTTTCAACACTCACCACTTAAAATTCTTTTATTTTTGTTAAAAATATGGTTTATTTCAGGATGTCAAATGGAAGCGAATAACTACTTTAAGGAATTTAGCGAAATCTGAAGCCTCTTCAACAAACTCAGTAATATCAATAATATTCACCCATCACCCTTCCCGATATACTGAATTATCTGCAGTCCAGAATAAGCCCTAATACATCGAAGTAAAATATATATAATAAAAATATTGGAAAAATCAACCAATAGTTTTTTTGTTCAAGTAATGAACCACTAGCTTCTGGTATGTGCAACTTTTCAATCACCCAATCAGTGTTTTTTAGATACTCACCTTTTTTGATAAAATAGAAATTAATCATTCTATGTTAGGCAAACTGCCATTTAAAATACATTCTTTTAACATAGGTTAAAAATGTATGAATGTGGGTATAAGCATTATGAAATATTTGCAATTTGATTCTATGAGAAGCATATAGATTCTCCACCATTTATTAAAGAATATATAGATAGATAACATAAGCATTTATTGGCGGTGTTAGTATACACAATCTTAGGAATATGTCAGTCTAGAAAGTCATCACTATGGAGGCCCCGAACCCATAACATTATGTGCTCTTCGCCTCCTGGTATTAGTCTGCTTCTTCTGTCTCGAATACTTGGGAAGCTGAAAAAATTTTTTACACCTACAATGATAAAAAGGAAGCATTTTGAAGCAGCGCGTATAGTTATAAGAAATCTATTTCAACAGAAAAGTGAATAGTTATAACATACATATTTTTTGTTGCATAATTACATATATCATTTGTTCCAGAAACTCAACTTTATGTTGTGTTGAAAGATCAACGTTTTAATTGATCCATTCCTTGAGATGTCTACATATACATTTAAGACTAGCAATTGTTACCTACGAGTGGACGTTTTTGCTACTTTCACGTGAATTAAAAGTATAATAAAGATATGTTTAGTTGACCTCTGCACTTTTGGAAATATTTACTTTTTTCAGTATAAGCAGACTGAATACAAATGTTGTCACCCTGATGGGTATGGCCACTGTAGTACAACAAGATTTGGGATTAGCGCACCCAAAATCCAAATCCATCAAAAGTTTGTCATTGCAATGAACCACTTGAAAAATAAAATTTTAAGTAAAGAAATGCATTTACTGCACGCCGTGTCATCGTGGAATTACTGTATTCTTTTAGCCTCGTGGATACGAAACGTGGCCATCACGCGTTTCTTTCCATATAACTTTAATTATATTTGTAACTGAAAGACATATTGCATAGTATTTACTCCCAATATAAGAAAAGCGATATGTGTGAACTTTCCCCATAAATCAGCTTAGCTGTATAAGAGACGTCGGTGTTGCGGAGTTACTAAAAAAGGAATAAGGAACATATTCGTCGAGGTTGGCGATGTAATCAACGCTATCCAATACCTGTTACGGGATGTGAGAAAATAGAGAGAAATCCTTGGCAAAAGCTATTTCTGATTTACCCGTGATAGACGTAGACTTATAAACAGAATTCCTGGTGACGAGACGGTTAGATTTGTCATGCCAAATGATCATTACAGTTTTCTATTGTGGAAAATTACTTTCTCCACGATAACTGCTGAACGTAATTACTCCGAAATGATTTTTAGAATATTAGCCTTGTTACACTTTTGTAAGAAAGAATACTGGTAATTGTTACCAATAAGCGTATACAGCCAAAGATTGTTCAAGGTTAGGTCCTTGGACCAACTCATGACGTCCCTTGCCCTCAATACAGAAAAATCTCATTTACTGAGAATTACGAAAGCGTTTGGCTGATACTAAGGTTTCGAATTTCCGGGATCGGAATCCCGTTTTAGGATCCCGGTAGCCTTATTATGTAAAAATTCGTGACAGCGGTCTCTGAGTAGATGCCGAGCAACAACGACATGACAGTAACAGGACCGTCAAATTGTAGGTTATATGTTGCTGTCCGTCACGATGACGTCGTTGCATAATACAAAATTTACGTTTTACAGTAGATGTTGTGCGATTTTCGACCGTCGCTTGTCGTCTGCAAGATACGTGATAAGGCTCCGGGATAAAATTCAAGATCTCGAGATCCCGATATCTGGATTAACCGCAACCATTTTTTTTTCTCTTAAGACTAGTCACAGCAGTGATAAACTTGAAAAACCTAGTTAAAGTATGGACAGAAGTCCGGTTTTTAAACACAAAAACATATTTTTACGTTTGAAAATATAAACATCAAACAAGAACAGCTTTGGTTATAAAAGAAGAAAGAAAAGCTTCATCTAAATGTGCAATTGAAATAATTGAGGCGTTTATCGGAAGAACGTCATTAGTCCAAAACTAACATATTTGGGAAAATGAAAAAACTTCCCAGCATGTAAAACTTTGATTAGATTGATTTATTGCCATATCTGGTAGAAGTAAAAGTATATAAGGCACATCGTCCACAAGCAGTAATTATTTTATTGTGAAACATACGAAAAAAATACAAAAAATACATGGACATATGAGGTTTTTGAGAGAAAAGGTTAACAAATTAGTGTTCTTAAGACAAACAGCATGAAAATAAAATAAATTCCGATACAAAAACAAGGAAAGAGTGATAAAGAACAATTATACCTAATACAAAAACAGACGAACTGAAATAATCAACTCTGGCTAACCAAAAAAACCCGACATCTACTACTCAGTCTTCGCAACCACTACACTACTATATTATTATCGTTGTTCACCTCTTTGTCGATGACAAAGTTACCAGCAGTGTCAGGTGCTGTGTTGTACTGTTTTGTTATCAAGTTTGCATGACAATTTATTTGCACAAGTGGCTTTATTAGGTGAAAGAATATGGACTTATGATGTTTTTAGAAGAACAGTCAATTTTCCTCTGTAAATAGTATGGAACCTATAACATTTTTTCAAGAAATAATTATTTCTATCCATGTATAAAGGATGTTAGAAGTGCGATGATGCTATTATCCAAATTTTGGCAAAAATTGACTTATGAGGTTTTTCCGAGAGACACCTCAATTTTTAAACACCTGCGATTTGCTAGTAATGGAACCTATGGCCTCTTGAAGTTTCTGCCTTAAGGTTAAAGTATGTGGCATATCTTCATCATCGGAGTCCGAAACCAAATCAGAGATTAAATTTGTCTTAAAATGTTCTGAAATATATTTCACAATTTCAGTTCAAATAAATCATTAGCTTTTGCATTAGTTGCAGCTTCACTTTGCATGTAATGATAATGCTACCGGCCCTGAGACGGTCGCGTTGGTTTTGGGGGCGATATAGAGGAGCTTCTTCTTTTTGCTCGAGAAATTTTGCGCCACTGTATAGATACCCGGGAAATTTTTTGCAGGATCCCGCCACTGCCGGAACAAAGCTAAAATGACAAGGGTATAAAAAAAGGAAAAGTAGGCTGAAGTTTCATCATTTAAAAATCGATATACCGGGATCCCGTTTTATCAACTGTAGTGAGCAACTGGTCACTGTCAAAACCGATACCCAATTTAGAAATATCCAAAGTGATCAAGATGTCTAGTGGTGGAATTTAGAACCCAATGTTGTATGTGTGCCCGTGGTAACCAGATTCTTTTAGCATGCATGTGTACCAACTCAGAGAGAATGAAATCAAAACACAGAAATGTTATGATATGGTTTTTTTATTATTTGTTTCTTAACATTTGTTTTGTATTTATTAATCATGAGTGCTGAGTGTTTGGTATGGTTTTATTACTTGATTCTTGTATTTATCAAATCATGAGTGCTTTGTATTTCATATATTTTACTGGTGTAATATTTATATTGATATGTTGAAATATACGATTCAAAATATCTTAATAATAGTGGTAAACTGGCTCTTTTTATTGATATTGTATAATAAAGAAATGGTTTTAAACATTCACAGTCTAAATGATAAATAATAATAATAATACATGGTGGGCTAGGTCTCTGTTTAAAGTTAGGGAGAGAAATATGGATAGAATTTGGAAAAATGTAAAATATCAGCATATATAAATAAATATAACCAACACATAAAGGAGTAAATAAAGGAGATAATTGGATATCTAAAATGTAAGCATAGTATAGCAAGCATAGCAGCATAGCAAGCATGGTATACAGGGTTATTCACGTTATTCGACACGGAGCATTATGGCTAAAGTATTTGATAAAAAATAAAATAATAATTTGGGATGGATAGAGACCCATAAAGTCTACATTTTAAAAATATTTTCATGTTATACAGGGTGTCCCAAAAGCACGAAATGTATCAAAGTTATGTTTTTTTAAATGGAACACCCCGTATATTATTGCATATTCAGATTCCTTGATGAATTCTATTGTGACTTTAGGTATCATACATGGGACTTAAAGCAAACCGTTTAGGTGTAAATCACCATTTTCGGTATAAGCAGATATCAGGAACAAATTGAATATCGCAGAGATTATAAAATTTGGAAGGCTGTCACTTTGCCGTATTACTAAGCATAAAATGCGCCAGCTTTGATTAGACTGCCAAATTTAAATTATGTTTATGCTTGGAGAAATCGGTCGATGAATTAAGGAAACTTCGATCAGCGATAACTTGATTTTTTCAAATGGGAATGCCTAATTTTTTTTATACAGTTAAAAGTAGAATGTGATAACCTTTCTAATGATATAAGGTTGTGCATACCAATCTCTGGTATTTTTCATTTAATTTTAAATTTTCAAACAAATCGGCATTTTTCAATTTGCCTACCTATAACCAACGTAGCAGGCCATGAAATATAAACAAAAGCCTGTTCAGCTGGAAGAAAACAACTAACATAGCTGAAAAATACACACGAACTAGACTAAAGGGACAAGATTATAAAAATTACTCACAGCAAACAAAGTCCAACCAGAAACAACGGCGGTAACATATCTTTTGTCAAAGAGAAGCTGGAGTATGGCAGAAATGGATTTTTTCACGGCCTACTAGCTACTGCAATGTACTAGAGATTGGCAATTTCCAAAACCATTAAAAATTTTGAAATAAAGTAAAAACTACTAGAGAACGTTGTAAGCAGTTTATTGTTTTCATAATAAAATTTCACATTTAATGATATAAAAAGGTATGCAATTCTGTCAAAACTCAAGTCAAAAGTACCACTGACTGGAATTTTGAAAATTCTTCAGTACCTATTAGCAAGGTCGCAGAAAATGAAGAATGAATTAAAATTTGTTCAAATTATAAAACATAACTTAAATGGCAGAAAATTTAAATCTGATTTGTCAGTATTCCTTTTTTGCAATATTGCTAATAGATATTGGAAAATAGAAGGGCTCCAGTCAGAGGTATCGACTTCGACGCAAATTAAGTACTTTTTTACACCATTACATATGATTGATAGTTGCGTGCTGGAGCAACAGTCGCTGGTTGTTTCTGTTTCATATGAGGGTTTTTGATTGCCTTGGAAATTTTTAACCTCTAGTAAATTGCGGTAGCCAGTAGACAGTAAAAATATTTATTACTGCCATATACTCCAGCTTCTCTTTGACCTTAGAGATGTTATCGCAGTTGTTTCTGGGACAGTTGATTTGTTGTAAGGAATTTTTATAATCTTGTCCCTTTAGTCTAGTTAGTGTGTATTTTTCAGCTAAGTTGGTTGTTTTCTTCTAGCTGAACAGATTTTTGTTTATATTTCATGGCCTGCTACGTTGCTTATAGGTAGGAAAATTGAAAATCGCCGATTTGTTTGAAAATTTAAAATTAAATGAAAACTACGAGAGATTGGTATTCACAACCTTATATCGTTAGAAAGCTTATCAAATTCTACGTTTAACCGTATAAAAAAAATTAGGCATTCCCATTCGAAAAAATCAAGTTATCGCTGATCGAAGTTTCCTTAATTCGTCGACCGATTTCTCCTAGCATAAACGTAATTTAAATTTGACAGTCTCATCAAAGCTGATGCATTTTATGCTTAGTAATACGGCAAAGTCACAGCCTTCCATATTTTGTAATCTCTGCGATATTCAATTTTTTCCTGATATCTACTTATACCGAAAATGGTGATTTACACCCTAACGGTTCGCTTTAGGTACCATGTATGATACATAAAGTTACACTAGAATTCACCAAGGAATCTGAATATGCAATAATATACGGGGCATTCCATTTAAAAAAACATAACTTTGATACATTTCGTGCTTTTGGGACACCCTGTATAACATGAAAATATTTTTAAAATGTAGCCTTTATGGGTCTCTATCCATCCCAAATTATTATTTTCTTTTTTATCAAATACTTTAGCCATAATGCTCCGTGTCGAATAACGTGAATAACCCTGTATAAGCATATAAATAGATCAATAACAAATATAAACAATAAACAACATAAAAGGGCTGGTTAGAGGAAACCGTATAGTTCGTGAAACACGTGAGTCAACCCACTTACCACCTTCGAGAAGTGATTAGGTCGTCCCGGCCAGTCGCCACGGTTTCCACAACCATAAAATAAATATCGTATATAAATAAAGAGGATCAGTAAAGGTTGAAATAGATACATCTAAATAAGACACCACCAGCCTGCAATACCTCAGGACCTACCTAGAGTAGACGTAAATCAGAGACCCAACACCATATAAAGTCGTCTTAAAAGCAGAATGTATAGTATAGATTGTGAAACACTTTACAAATTATAGCCAGACCACATCAGTTAATAGTACAAACACAAAAGACAACATACCTGCAGATATTCGTGAAAAAGACTCAAAAACCCTTCTGTTGAAATTTTGGTCTCCCGCTTGTTACGTTTTTCAAAAACAATCCCCTCTCGTAATTAATAAACAAACTATCAACAAAACCATAGCAGCGATTATTACAACCCACTACTTTATTCAAGTTTCGAGTGACAAAGCCCAAAAGCATCACAAAACAGTAGCTTTAGTCACAGAATGAAAGAAAAGGAAGGAAGCATTACAGAACAGTAGTTGAATCACAGACGGAAAATTAATATAGAAAGTCACTCATGATCTGACACAACAAAATATCTGAACAATATAGGATAATCAAATAAATTACTTAACTGAACTTCATCAAATGACTACACTCATACACTTATATTATAACAACAAATTTTACTCTTTTCCTTCTACCATCTGTCACTGCCGTTAATGTCAAACTTTGGCAGCCTGACAGCTAAAGGTGCATTCTAACGTATGACAGCCAGGAGCGCGTTCCGGATCACCACACAATCCAGAGACTTTCGGAACTAAAAAGTCTCCGGGTTCCCGATTTGGAAACCCTAGTTGTTACACCATATTAATGAAATTCTATAATCTTAAGAGGGTTGAAACTTCCCTTATCAGCAAAAGGCGACGTTGCACGACGGCATATACCTATAAGTTTTAGGTAGGTATTATGTTTTAGTCCTTTAATAAACGAAAATCCTCGTAAACAGATATTTATCTCGATTAATTAGGACATACCATAATGTGCTCCAAG
The DNA here is from genome assembly GCA_951848785.1 of Callosobruchus maculatus. Taxonomy (NCBI): domain Eukaryota; kingdom Metazoa; phylum Arthropoda; class Insecta; order Coleoptera; family Chrysomelidae; genus Callosobruchus; species Callosobruchus maculatus. The sequence goes on from CATOUR010000100.1 coordinate 9,486,763, forward strand.
TCATCCGAACATCGCGAAGTTCTAAATTCATCAAGGGCTGAAAGCCGCGACGGCAGGCGGCAGTCTTCTGAAAGCTAAATGCTGAATATCATGAAGTCGCTGCGCGGGCAACTTTCAAGAAAGTTAACCTTTTAGTTAAATACAACGGAAATGTTATCCGTGCAAATTAACACCGAGAGATTTATGCTCGGTTGAATCTAAATACCTAGCGAGTCTGCTTCTAGCTGCTATATATGCTGCCAAGCCAGCTGGGGCATATAATGGGGAATTGTAGAGCGTTCAGTTTTTTACGGCCTTATGGTGCAACATACAAACGTACACTCTTTGACATACATATAGTGTTGAGCGTAAGACCTACTGTCCACGGAGCGTAGTAAGAAGCAATCGTCATGCAGCCTAAGCTGCATCATGTCATTCCTCGAGCGTATTTCAAGACGCATCGGGGCTTTCTTCTTGAAATGGCAGGCTTAAGGGTCCTGGGTACACACATTTAGAAATGTGTATTTGTCAAGTAGAACACGGATTCGCAAGTAAACGTACAACTCACTTGTTTTTCAAACTACATAAATAGTACTTCAGAAGGTGATAGCTAAGACCTCAATGAATGACATCTGAGAACAATTTTTTCAAAAAAGCTTTTTCGTGTGCAAAAAATCTCGCAATGCAAAATCATACATTCTTCATTCTTCTTCTTCATAAGGTTAAGTTGAAAAACAGCTTGTAGCTGATACTTCGCCTATTTACTTTTGTAAATAAAGTCCAGTTATTATGAGTAAATAAACACAAAAAGTGCAGCCCGGGCTCCGACACACCGAGCTGCTGTTCCATTACCCAATGACTACTCCTCACACCGTGAGGTGAGCAATCACTGGGTCCGCGAATCGTGCGCCCTAAGTAGACGAAGGGACCCAAGGATGACTGCCTTCTGCATTCTGGCGGCTAAGATGTGCGCCGCCGCACGGCACACCGGTATTTTGCGCAGTGCAGAGAGCAGCGTATTCCTCATTCCACCTAGGGATCCAATGACCATAACCAGCAGACTTACAGTGTAGTCTGGCCAGAGCCTGCGAAGTTGTCCGAGCAACTCCTGATATTTGGTCCGCTTTTCCTCCTCCTTAGAGACGATGTTCACCTCGGCAGGCGCCGAAAACTCAATAACGAACATCGTCTTCTGTTGGTGGTCGAGAAGGACTATGTCGGGCTTGTTTGCCTGTACAAGCTCGAGCGTGGGGAACGAGTAGTTCCAGTAAATCCGGCATCTCTCGTTCTCCACAACGGACTCTATATCCCCTGGAGCGTATGGCAGCACCGGTGTCTCATCGATACCGTATGAGTGCCTCAAATGATAGTAGAGCACTCGTAGAGCCGCGTTGTGCCGATGGACGTAAGCCGTCCCAGCGTACGTCTTACACGCCGACAAGAGATGCATAAGCGTCTCTGGCGCCTGTCGGCAAGCTCTACAAAGGGTGTCGGGTACATCTACACCCATAACCCTTTTACGGTACACCAAGGTGTTGAAGACACCGTCTTGGCAAGCCATTATAAAGCCCTCAGTCTCCGACTTCAACCCACTAGACCTTAGGAAAGAGAAGGTCAACTGCTCAGACAAGCCATGCTCTTCCAGATGTTTGTAGAAGATTCCATGCATTGGCTTATCTTTATGAAGTCTTAAAAGGAAGTCGACTTCGGCAGTTTTAAGGTGGGATTTTAATTCTGCGGGAGCAAGTTCCGTAATGGACTGCTGACACCTCCGCTTGAAGTCGAGTGTGAGGCTGAGCTCCTCGGCTGCTCGTTTCGCTGCGCTAAAAAGAAAGGCTCCTTTTCCCGCATTCTCGTGCTCTCGCACAAAGCGGATCAGGGGATCGGTGCTGTTTGTTACATAGCAGGCAGTGGCCAGCACTACTCTGTTGTGCAGACGCTCCAAACTCAATAGTCCACGCCCTCCCAGGTGTCGCGGGAGGTATATTCGCGGGACAGAGGACTTAGGATGCAGGCTTCTCTCCATATTCATCCTTTTGCGGGTCTTCGTGTCGATTTCCTTCAGCTCGTTCACTTTCCAGTGTATAGCACCAAAGGTGTATAATAACAATGGGACCGCAAGCATGTTTGTGGCAGCGACTTTGTTCTTGCCGGACAGTACTGACGACCAGATCTGCCGGAGTCGGTGCAAATACTTGCGGCGGAGACACTCTTTAACCAATGCTGCCTCTTGGACATGACGCTGCGCCACTCCAAGGTAGGTATAAGTATCTCCGGCATGCAGTTGTCGCAAGATGCTCCCATCAACGAGCTGTTCCTCATCTCCACTATCTCCGCTTCGTCCTTTCTTGAGATGAACCAATGCACATTTGTCTGTCCCGAACTCCATTCCGATAGCATGACTGTACTCCTGCACCACCCTCAGCGATTGTTGTAGTTCGCGTTGGCCGGAGGCATAAAGTTTTAGGTCATCCATATAAAACAGATGGGTGACCTTGTGCCTCCGGTTATTGGGCGTGCCACAGCTGTATCCTTTAGTACTTCTCAGCGCTATGGACAGAGGCAAAAGTGAGATGCAAAAGAGCAAGGGACTCAAGGAGTCTCCTTGGAAGACACCTCTTTTCAATGACACCAACTCTGTCTTTACCCGAGTTTCACCTGATGTTATGGTAAACCGGGTCTTCCAGAGTGGCATCAGTTGTTTGATGCATCCCACTATCTGATTATCCACCGAAAGACATTCCAACAGCCGCACAATGAGGTCATGAGACGTGCTGTCGAATGCCTTGCGATAGTCAATCCAGGCCATAGAAAGGTTTCGCTTGTGCTGCACAGAGTCCTGCGTGACACATCGGTCAATCAACAGGTTCTCCTTGCAGCCAGCTACTCCTTTCTTTGACCCTCTCTGTTCATACACGTCGAGAAATACAGGATTCACAGCTTGAAGGATACGCATGTACAAGATTCTGGTGAAGAGCTTGTAACACGCGTTCAGACATGTTATTGGCCTGTAGTTTTTGGGATCAGACAAATCTCCGGTCTTCGGGAGAAGCACGGTTCGACCCTCGACAAACCAAGCCGGAATTGGCTGCTCCTGATTTAGCCACGAGTTAAAAACTCTAGCTAAATGCCGGTGGCAACTGGGGAATTTTTTCCACCAGTAGGTGTTTATGCCATCCGGGCCAGGAGCTGCGAAATTCTTTGCGCCTCGTAAGGCGTCAAGAATTTCTTCCGTGTTTATCGGGTGACGCAGTACATTCAAGTTAGGAGTCCTCCTACAAACGGATTCAAACTGCGCCAAGGCCGGAGTGTCTGCTGAGAGAGGTTTGGGTTGTTCGTAAACGTCCCTCCAAAAGGCCTCCACGCGATCAGCAGTTGGCGGCTGCTCTATGGCTGGAGGCGGCTGTTGGAAAAGGCGAGAAGGTCTTTCGTAGAACATTCTGTTCTGCTCCAGACCTCTCGCCCGCGCCACCAACGATCGCTTAGCAGCGATTAGCATCCGTATCCTGTCAAGACAGTGTTGCTTGACAACAACCAGTACCGCTTGACTGAGTGTATGATGGTCGCGCCTCAACCCGTAGGCTATCTGGCGCACTCGGCGCGTAAATGGCTTCCCAGCCGCTCTATATTCCATCACACACTGGATACGGGATGCTTCCTGGCGAGCCAACTGGATTTTCGCTTCCATTTGGCGCACCCGTCTCTGTGCTCTCTCAACAGGAGAGTCTCTCACTCTCCCCTGTCTAGCTAGCCTCAGAGCCGCAGCGTAAATTTCGCAATTGATGCTCCAAATGTCAGAGGCCTCCGATAGACGTTCACCAACAACCTCATCCTCTCTCTTCAAATCTGCCAGCTTCAAGGACCTTCCGTTGTTATGCAAGGCCCTTCGGTCCCTGAAATCCCCAGGTGAGACGACTTGGTCGATTTCCCTCTCAGCGGGCCTTACCGGCGAACTTTCAGCCTGGTTAACAGGCCTTCCGTCCGCCGAAGGGGCAGGCTGAGCTGGAGCACGAACATATCCCTGCCTCCGGAGGTACGATACATAATCTCGCAAATTCTGAGAGGTCAGCGTGCTATGCTCTGGGTGCATTTCACACCACCTCTCATACATGCGCGACATGTATCCCCTACGGCGCGGGCTACTGCTCTCGTAGCAGCTCAGCAGGTCATCCCTGAGCTCCGTCGTCCACCTAAAACGGTCCATATCATTGCGGGGGTCGTCATCAGGGCGATTCGAAGCACCGCCACCTTGCCCAACGCCGGCTTCCGAAACCGGCTCGGTGTGGGTGCTTTTCCTTCGAGGTGGTCGAACCCGAAGATAGGGCCCGTCAGGTGGTTAGCCTTAGGGCCCGCAGCCGACATTTCCGAAGGCAGCCGTCCAAATTGCCTCCAGAGGATGGACCTGTGAAGGTTTCCGACCGACTTACATCCTTTGGCTTCGGTATACCCCTCGGTGTCGCCACGCACCGAATAGCCTCTTGATGTTGGGCGGCTTCCTGGGGGTTTATGAAAACAGCCGCTTCTAACATGAAGAACAGACGCTGTCGGAGTACCGCTCCTCACATGGAGATCCGTCGTGTCCTATTAATTGTGGAATAGCCGATCCTCTGGATACAGACGCTATTCCACTGAGCTAGTTTTGGTCCGCCCCGGGTATTTGATTTCCCCGGTACCACCCATATCTGGGAGGCGTTCCCCTATCCGCCACCTTGGGGAGGCGCCACTGAGGGGATCTAGCAACCCCTCGCGGTCCAGTTATTATTATTATTATTATTATTATTTTTTTCTTTTCGTCTTCTCAGCTTCTGCACTGGGTATTATGTAGAGTGCGGGTGTTTAACCAATTCACTCTAGTCATTTTCATTTAAAAATTTTCTGACGATACGGCATGTGTTCAATATAGCAGTTTTTTGGATTTTTATAAAGATGTTTTCATCCAGACCAATAATCTGCAAATTTCTCTTTAAATTTAGTGGAACCACTCCTGTACTAGATATGATTATAGGGACAATATGCACGCTTTTCGACTTCCATGTTCTACTAATCTCATATTTTAGGTCAGTATATTTACGTATTTTTTCTTGAATAGTGTTTGACATGTTGTTCGTGTTGGGGACAGCTATATCTATGATGTATGTTTCCCCCATCTTTTTATTGTGTAGCACTACATCAGGTCTATTGTTGTGGATCGTTCTGTCTGTTAGTATAGAACGATCATAATATAACTTAAAAGTGTCGTTTTCCAGTACAGGGTCAGGTAAATATTTATAGTAGGGGGTGTTATCCTTATGCAGTAACCCACATTTAATAGCCAAACTTTGATGGATGATGTTGACTATTTGGTTATGTCTGTGAGTGTAGTCATTCTGAGCTAACATCGGACACCCTCCAGTAATATGCTGTATGTTTTCGGTTTTTTCACGACACATTCTGCATTTATCATCTACAACTGCAGAATCTTTTATAATGAACTTTTTATAGTTTTTTGTGCTCACTACTTGATCTTGAATGGCCATCATGTAGCCAGTGGTTTCTGGAAAGAGCTCACCTACTGTAAGCCATGCGTTCGACGCATTTATGTCGACATCTTGGCTCTGTAGGTCTTGTGCATGCCTTCCATGTAACGCTTTGGCTCGCCATATTCTGACCCTCTCTTCTGCTGTTTGCACTCCTTCATGGTGTTGCTGATGTTGATCATGTAGATTCAGGGTTGTATATGCTTTGTCGGCATCACATATAGTTTGATGTAAATGTGAAGTAGACTTCCGCTCGTGAAAGTATTCCCTCAGTGATGTTATCTGGGAGTTGTGCAAGTCTTCTATGCTTGATATTCCAAGTCCCCCAATCTTTCTTGGTAGCATAAACCTTTCCATACTGGCGTTTCTGTGGTGCATTCTATGCTTGGTCATCTCAGTCCTAATTTTCCTCTCTAGTTGTTGTAGGTCTGTTGAAGACCACTTTATGATTCCAAAAGAGTATGATATTGTTGGTATTACATACGTGTTGATTGCTTTTACAATATTTCTGGTATTCAATTTACTTGTAAGAATAGATCTAAGCCTGTTGGTGAATTCGTGAGTCAGTTGTTTTTTTATGGTAATGTGGTCTATTCTTCGAGACTGTTGCACTCCAAGATACTTGTACGTGTCCGTCTCATCCATGGATTCTATTGAATCTCCATGCTGGGTATTGATTTCCAGTTGTTCTATTTTTCCCCTATTTATGCTTAGTGTTCTGCATTTATTTAACCCAAATTTCATCCTGACGTCATTTGTGAAATGTTCGATTATCTGTAGCAAGTTTTTCAGCTGTTTGGGTGAAGAGGCGTATATTTTTAAATCATCCATGTACAATAAATGCGATATGGTATGACAGTCACTAGTGGACTTTACTTGGAATCCATATCCGGAGTTATTCAGTGCATTAGAGAGGGGATTTATCGCTAAACAGAACCATAATGCGCTAAGAGTGTCTCCTTGAAAAATACCTTTTCTGATGTATATAGGGCTGGTTGATATCTCCTTTTGTTTTGTTTTTAAATGGATGGTAGTTTGCCATTTCTGCATTGCATATTCTAGGAACCTTGTGATAGTTTTATCAATCTTGTATAAACGTAATATTTCAAGAAGCCATGAATGTGGTACCGAGTCAAATGCCTTCTGATAATCTATATAGCACATGTACAAGTTACGTTGTTTCTTCACTGCTTGCTTCATTACTACTTCATCAATAATTAATTGCTCTTTGCAGCCTTTTGCTCCTTTCCTGCAACCCTTTTGTTCTTCAGCAATTATATTGTTGGAAGTTATATGTTCGGTGATTAATTTGGCTAAGCATCCAGTAAGTATTTTGTATAGGGTCTGCAAGCAAGCGATCGGTCTATACCTCGATGGATCATCTGTGTTCTCATCTTTGGGTAGTAAATATGTTGTACCGTGTGTCAGATAGGTAGGCATAAGCAGGGGGTCACTGATCCATTTATTTATGTACATTAGGAGTGCCTGATGGATGCATGTGAACTTTTTGTACCAGTAATTGTGAATGCGGTCACTGCCGGGGGCTTTCCAATTATGGGTCTTATTTATCACTTCTTTTAGTGTTTCCATGCTTATTGTAGAAATCTTCATTTCAGGAAGGTTTTCGGTATGCATCTCTTCTTTCTGTATCCATGCTGCCGATTGGTTGTGGTTCTCAGGTGTTGACCATATATCTGACCAAAATTCTTCTATCTGCTGTTGGGTAGGTATATTCTGATTTGTATGTTGGTTGTCTATTGAGTCTTCTTTGCTGGATTTTATATTTCTGTAGAAATTTCTTTCGTTATGTTGAAATTTCCTGTTGGTCTCTTTCCTCCGATCACACTTTACGTATCTTCTCAAACGACCTGCAAAAACTGCCAGTTTTTGTTTTAATGTATCTATAAATTCATTTAGTGTTGAATTTATTCCGTCTCGAGTTGAATGGACTCTGTACTTTCTGAATGTATGTTGGATGATCCGTTTCAGTCTCCTACTAGGTCGTCCTTTCGAGTATTCAACTAAGCGTGCCAGGTCTTTCCTGATTCCCTCAATTTTTCTTATCAGTCTTGCCTGCCAAGCTGGTTGTCTGGCTTTGCTTCTATTCTCTCCAATGTTCTGTGGTATTACTTTTGATCCATTACATTCTACGGTGGCTACAGCTGCACAATATATTCCGGTCTGCAGCTCATCAAAGCTTGGTATCTGTGTTATGTAGGCAGGTAACACCTCCGTGTTAAGAACGTTGATAATTTTTGCTAGCCTGACTGATGTTTTTTGTTTGGGTATACTCGGTCTACTGAGGGGGTCCATTCCACTGTATAGCGTAATGGCTCTTTGAAACCTATTGCTGACTTCAGAAACTAGATTTGGAATTGTTTCTTCGCTAACTCTTTCATTGCCAGATGCACTTATGTTCGGTGTGACCTCATCAGAATTTGCCTGCAATGTGCTGTTAGTCTGATTCTCGTGTGTGTTGAGGGCATCGTCTGCATTGCTGGTTTCAAGCTGTAGTTCAGGCCTTACACTTGCTCTAATCTCTTCTAGGATGTTAATGGGTATCAAGTTGTTTCTAACTATCGCTCGCCTTTGGTCGGATATTCTCTGCTCAGTTACATTTATAGTGGGGTATTTGTCTTTGAATGCTTGATATAGTGGTTGTCTGTATGCCGTACAGTCTGTTTCTAGCTTTGTAATTCTGTAATACGCGCGCATGATAAACTTATTCATATCTGGCGTCCATTTCATGCGTTGGCGTCTTCTGCCTGCCTGAGTGGTCTCGGGTAGGAGAGGATTATCCTCCCTTGATACACCTTCAGCAGGTGTGAGGTTCGTTGTTATTGATGCTGTTGGTTCCTCACGGTCTGAAGTGAGCTCGTTTCGGTTAGATGTTCGCGAAGTCCTTTGCCTTGTCATGCGGACTGGGATATTGGGCTCACTGTCTACCATTGTTCGTTTCCTTTGTTTCTTGCGATTGTCGTCAATAGGCTGGGGTCCTACACCAGCTACAGCCTGACTCGCTGGTGCATCCGAGGCTTTGTCTTCTTTTTGTTGCTCCATAATTATGGGTATGTGCATTTTATACCTATCTGCCAGGTCTGTCATCAGCCGCTCCTAACATGGAGTCAGACGCTGTCGGGAAACCGTCCTTAACATAGAATCAGCCGTTTCCTCACTACTTAGGTTCATACGCCTGCTTTCACAGCCGGTGACCGCCGTAGGCCCTTTTAAGGCAAGGACTACCAATCTTTTAGTCGCCTCTTACGACAGGCAGATTAAACCCTGGGTCTATTCTAACCCGATCCCAGACGGGGTGCAGTGCAGAATAGCCGATCCTCTGGATGCAGACGCTATTCCACTGCGCTAGTTTTGGTCCGCCCCGGGTATTTCATTTCCCCGGTACCACCCATATCTGGGAGGCATTCCCCTATCCGCCACCTTGGGGAGGCGCCACTGAGAGGATCTAGCAACCCCTCGCGGTTATTATTATTATTATTATTATTATTATTATTATTAAATGTCTGTAAATTAACAACCAAACACGATATCAAAACAAGACCACCGAAGTGACATAGCGCAAGCTTTCTTCTTCAATTTGCTTTTTGAATCATTACTGTAAGGTTAAAGGAATGGTCAGGAGCTGTTAAATGGGAAATTCATTTTTATGGCGACCTTTGGACCTTACCTTTGGTCTTTTTGACTTACCTCCCATTTTAGACACACATACTAGAGAAAGGGAACAGGCGGCCACGCCTCCTAGCTAACACGGGAATACGTACTTTCTTTGATTCTCAATTTCGCACGCTATACCCTAGACCCTTAAGCTTTTTCCCATAGCTATTACAATTGATGAAACTTGTTTGTACTAGGTAATGTTTTCTGTAATCTTTACTCCTAAATCTTAAAGAAATGGCTTCTTGACAGAGCTTTGCTGTTCGTTGGAACCGAAAACTTCTTCTTTGATAGAAGACTGGACCTTTTTTATGATAGGGGGCTTAGGAAATCGGCTTGATCGCAAGAATAGACGCCTGACGTTGAACCAGCTTGATTTCTCTGACCACATGTCCAATGGACGCATACGCGTCCATCTGATATGCCATCACGGCCCGACTGACTAAAACCCGTTCCATCTTTCTTACCTCTTCTCTACCTCCATCTGCAGCAGGCATCATCGTGAACGATATTCTTCGCAGTGCGAGATGAGGTAATGATTATACGATTTAGGAATATCTTCTCCTTTCCAGAGAATATTTTGTTTACCATCCCATGTATGATGTTCCATGCTTCTACGTTATACAACATCAGCGGGACCAGAGTCTCTGCGTTTAGCTCACCCACCCGTTTTTGACTTGCCTCTGTCTGTATGGCCGCCATCTGTCGCACAGAAACCCATCTTATACTTGTCCTATATACTCGAAAAGACCCATGCCCAGACAGTATGCGTTAGGAAATAGGACGTCTGTCGATGACTGCATTCCGCCCATTCTTTTAACGACGGTATGAGATGTTTCGTCCCCTGTACGATATCAGTGGTCTCATTCCATAGGCTTTGCATTTTGCCACATTGTTGAATCTTGAAGAGTTGGAAGATCATTTGAAATCTCGGCCACGGAGATCAGTCTACTGCTCATGATCCTGCGTGCTAAATTCTGTCATCTACAGAACTGCTGATCGGGTTTGTAGCACTTCAGACAGGTCGATCCCTACGGAATTCCCGCGTTGATGTTATGGGAGCAAGAAGAGATTTTGGGGTCACACAGAAAGTTGGTTAACCAGTTGCAAATTCACAGCTATTCAAAATGAAATTGTCAAAAAAGCTGTTTGGTCTGATCTCTTACTAGCTTAACGTATTAGCGCTCAAAATATATCCCACCTTGTACTTTGAAAAACAGTGTAAAGGTATAATATTTCTAATCCTAATTGAAACAGGATAAAAAAACATGCGCTCCACACATCAAAGGAAAACCTGCCATGGACTTGCACTTTATACACATAAGGTTGAAAATTATTTCTTTCCTGCTTTTATTTGCCAAAAAACCACAATTAATGCCACCCCATAAAGGCTGAGCCTTGTGGCGGGGTATAGGCGTACATCAGATGATAACTATAATACTTCACAAAATTTTGAATAGTTCATCTTTTAAAGCCAGTGATAGTTCTAACCAGCACTAACATCTCACTCTTTCATATCTGAACTGCTGACGGCTCCTCTGGCTTAACTTGTTATTTTTCAATACGATTTATTGGACAGTCTGGTGTTTTCACCGGAGTCAACGAAAGATGGGCACCCGATAATATCAATTATGCTTTAATGAGTACCGGCGCTGTTAAAAACTGATATTTTCTAAAGTCTCACTGCACAACCGTCATTGTTTTGTTTGTAACCTAATGGATATTAAAGTATTTTTCATGAAAGTTACAAATAAAAGTGTGGCAGTTTTACATTTTCATGAGTGGTTCTGCATTTTTCTAAATAATAACGATAACGTATATAAGCCCTACGATTTTTGCGGTCCTTTGAATGGTGGCGTCATACTCGAATATTTCTTGCTTTTTATAAAGCGGGTGGTTTTTAAGGTGGATCATACCGTCTATTTACATACAATTTATCGAACTGACCCGGCAGTTTGGTTGGGTTTAATTAGGATCAGAAAGACTGGCCGAATTTTTATTAAATCTTGCAATGAATGTGATTTAGTCTTTGGCCAGTGAAAGCGATAGATCCAAGTGACTACAGCTTGGTAAGTTGCAACTGTTGTATTAACTTAGTAATGATATTGTATGCTCGAAACTGAAAGTTGGAAGCATTTAGCTCTTTGAACTAAAATAATTTCATTTCATGTGTATGCAACTAACATGTTAATAAGCTGCAGATACCTCACCGTTTCATATTCCGCACGCATGTAATATATTCCAAAACAAGCAGCATACCAGCTTTAACTTCCCTTTTGTACACCTACAGAGCTCATCGCTGCGATAACAAAACAGAAACAAAACTCCCATTATCATCTCTCATACGAAAAGCATGTGCAGTGACGTTACCCACGGGGGTTAAATTCTGGATAACTTATAAGCCATATACCAGGCGCTAGCCACATTAAACAAACTAATAGAAAACACATCCACATTACAATAATTTGAACTCCGACATCACTTCAGATGTAGTGTTTCAGTCAAATGCCAACCAAGTTTTCTATGTGATAGATATTGCTATTGCCAGTGATATGAATATCCAAAACACTTACTCTGGGAAGATATCTAAATACACGGACCTTGCCATAGAAATAAAAAGACTGTGGAAGCAAGACAAAGTTACTATTGTCCTCCTCATTATCTCGGTCTCAGGCCTTACACGAAATACTTTTTTTTACACAACACCAGCGACAGTTAGGCCTAGACAAAAAGTTACAGGAAGTATTCCAAAAGTCTGTAATCCTGACGACATGTATGATCCATCCTAAATTCAGATCAATAATAGTTCAGGTGCTGACTACAGCCCGTCAACATTTTTTGCTACCGCAGTTATGCAAAGAAACTTAGAAAATCCTGACAATATTCGGAATTATCAGTGATAGGGGAGTGTGAAAAATGTTATGTTGCAGTTGATGGGATACGCTACATCCTCTATAAGCAAGATATTTGGATGTTCTTATGTGTAAAACCGACCAAGAGATATGGGATGATGGAACTATATGGATTCGGCGAGTGTGTAAGAGAACCGCTGGTGTACCTGTCAGACAATAGGAAGTGTCAAAATTCAATGTTCAATTATTTATCAGCCAATACCCTGCTTATACAAGGTGTGACCTTCAATTAAGCGAGGATTCATCTGCTTCATTTTGCCAGATAGATTAGGAAACACATGACATGACTGATGTCAGCACTCAGCACTAAGCACATCTGTCATGCTGTACTAGTAAATAAATAGACAGCACAGATAGCGTGGAAAATTTAAATATACTAAATAATAATGACCTTTTATAAACTTTCACATCAGGATGACAGCATACATTTATATACTTGCTTATGTTTATTTTTTTAATATTATTATTTTTGTCGGTACAAGGTATGTTAAATAACCGGTATTGTCAATATTACGAAGATGGCAGAATGAGCTCACAGCAAGATAGGCGACATTTGCCAAGGCTGAGCTTGTTCTGACTATGTTCATTTAATGATAAGATACATTAATATACTAAGCTGTACCTAAATGGAAATCAATTGAATTGAATTGAATTGAACTCATTTTCTATCAAGCTTAGTGCAAATTTGCAATTTTGTACGAATTGCATACTACATTTTCTCTACGACAACGACAATTATAAAAATGTATATAAATAAATATGCAAATATTTTATTTTTTGCTTTGAATCCTTGAAAATACGAAATTAACCCATAACAATAACATGTCCTGGCACGACCACGTCGTCAGTATTGCTAAAACGGCATCCCAGAAGCTTGGAGGTTTGTTCCGCTGTAGGAAGCTGTATACACCAGAGCAACTGCTGCTGCTCTACAAGGCACAAATCCGACCATCGCTGGAGTATTGCTTCCATGTTTGGGGATGCGCTCCGAAGCACTCTTTAAAGCTTTTGGACACTATCCAAAGAACAATTAGATTATCCGATACGCCTAATCTCACAAAGGACCTCCACAGCCTGGAACATCGAAGGACGGTGCCTGACCTGTATCTATTTTACAGATTCTATCACGGAAGATGTTCTATTGAGCTCTCCCAGATAACAACACCAAAGGCCATCCGAACCAGGCACACTACAGAAGCTCTGCGAGCTCATCCTTACCAGGTCGAGGTCCTTACTCCCCGAACCCGTATCCTCCAGCATTCCTTCTTTTGGAGAACGCTGTCGAATCAGCTGCCGGGGAATTTGTTTCTCGACGGCTACAACCTGCAGCGTTTCAAATGTAACGTGAACCGACACTCATCCTCTCGCAGCGCTTCTAGAGCGCCATAGGCTTTCAGCCTTTGCGGGATGCTGACCATAAAAAAAATTCATTAGCAGAGCCTGGACAGTAGTGCCCAAACAATTGAGAAGAACTATAAAATCTCTTCCTACCGAAGTATTACATCTATTGTTCCCGGAAAAAGATTTATTTATAACTGAGCAGACTGCGCGACCTCAGAGCCTAAATACCAGAATACCGCGTCTGCTGAGAAAAAATTATGTTAGGAGAAGTTTGTTAACGCATCTAAGCCTTGGAAGCCCTGGGAATACATGTACGGTCGTATCACCTTAGGATGAGATGCAGCAGTAGCGCGGGAGCATCCGATAGGATCGGTGAGCCGCAGAACTATGGATGATAACTCAGAGGAACAGATTTTATTTAAATGTGAAAGAGTGAGAGGTCATCAATCACACGCTTTTTACGACGTACTCTATCATATGCAACAAAAAAAAAAAAAAATTCATGATACTAGTCCATTAGTCGAATTTCCTTTCTCTGAACAGTACCAAGTATATAGACATGTAGTAGGGGCAGCAACTCCCCAGACATGAGAGCAATACTCCTGGCCAGGTCTTATCTGGACTTTATGAGTGATGAGGTTATGGATGGTGAGAAGTACTTTCTGTTGCGTTTCGTCTTCCTTTCCACTCCAAAGGGTAGAGGTGTCAATTCCAAGGCACTATCATTATCACTTTCCAAAGTAATTATTTGATTTCTTGGAAATAACTACAAAATTATCTGTAATTCACAAACTGTAGTAAACTGATCACATTTGTCGTTCAGCGTTATGTTCTCTAAGCCACCTCAAATTTTGATACCAAAAACAGCAAACAGAAGAGGAAATATTTCATTTTAGGTTTTTTGCTTAGTAACCAATGTAAAATGCAGCTTATTATGATACAATTTGCTCTTGATATGAACATCTTTCAGTGTTGTCATAGAAAAACAATATTACATAAACTGACACTGAAAACTTGTACTTAATAATTTGCATTTTCAAGAGATCACTACTGGTATCACCCACGGCTGGGTGAGTTAAGGAAAATAATTCACACTGTTTGTTTATACGTAGCATTACCTGTTCAAAAGTAGTTTGTTCTACATTTGCTAACTGTGACTATTCGGTTAAAGCATTATATCTCAGAACTATAAAATCATCCAATTTATCTTTATTTTGTACCATTATTGTTGGTATGCCAGTGATAGGAAAGTACAACAAAATAGTTGCAGGCAATGCAAAAAGACGTCAAAGAAGGGCTCAAAGTATCAGATTTTTACTTCCCACACCGATAGGTGAGGGGAGTATTGTAATCGCGAAAATTTTCGATTTTGAGATAACATGCTTTTTGTGCGTTTTGTGATGTCTACATAACGAAAATCCACGTCACTCATTTCCGTTGGTCTGCCTGTCTGTCTGTCGGTCTGTCGGTCTGTCGGTCTGTCGGTCTGTCGGTCTGTCGGTCTGTCGGTCTGTCGGTCTGTCGGTCTGTCGGTCTGTCGGTCTGTCGGTCTGTCGGTCTGTCGGTCTGTCGGTCTGTCGGTCTGTCGGTCTGTCGGTCTGTCGGTCTGTCGGTCTGTCGGTCTGTCGGTCTGTCGGTCTGTCGGTCTGTCGGTCTGTCGGTCTGTCGGTCTGTCGGTCTGTCGGTCTGTCGGTCTGTCGGTCTGTCGGTCTGTCGGTCTGTCGGTCTGTCGGTCTGTCGGTCTGTCGGTCTGTCGGTCTGTCGGTCTGTCGGTCTGTCGGTCTGTCGGTCTGTCGGTCTGTCGGTCTGTCGGTCTGTCGGTCTGTCGGTCTGTCGGTCTGTCGGTCTGTCGGTCTGTCGGTCTGTCTGTCTGTCGGTCTGTCGGTCTGTCGGTCTGTCGGTCTGTCGGTCTGTCTGTCTGTCGGTCTGTCGGTCTGTCGGTCTGTCGGTCTGTCTGTCTGTCTGTGCGCGTTTTTCTAGCCTCGTAATCTCAGTAATCGCTGCATGGATTTTGATGAAATTTGAGCAGCAATATGCTGTGAGGTCGTCGTAGGTAATGCTGCTACAATTTTGAAAATCGGTGGATTGGCGGCGGAGCAATTAGCAAAAAACGAAAAATTTCAAATATTCCCCAAACTTCGTTTTTAGACGTTTAAGGTGTTCCTGATCATTTTCTACTTTTTTGTGTGGGGGTGAAAATTGGGGTGGTTGGGGGGTTGTAAAATTGAAAAATTTGTTGTATTCATAATAGACTGCCCAATGACCTGTGAAGGAAGACCTAGCGACATAATTAACTTTTTTAGGTCTATCTGAACATTGCCTTATGCCTATTACAGAAAACAAAGGACGGAATTTTTTCCGATGTATGACATACGAGTATTGCTTTAGATCGTTCTGTATTTTATAATGCGGAAACTACTGAATTGATGTTAATGAAATTTCGGCGCAGTATTACTACTTTGGCAAGGATGGAAAACGCGTATGATTTGTAGAAATCGTCTCAGTGGCGGCGCAGCAATATTAAAAAAACTAAAAATATGAAAACAGCTCAAACTTCGTTTTTAGACGTTTTAGGGGTTCCTGATCATTTTATACCTTTTTGGGTGGGGGTGAATTTAGGGTGGTTGTTATATTCGCAATGGGCTGTCCATTGATATGCGAATGAGAAACCTAGCGGCATGATACACTTTTTAGGTCCATCCAAACGTTGCATGCTTATTATAGAACCCACGGGACTTAGAATTTGTGATGTATACATACAAGTATGGTTTTAGATCGTTCTAGATTGCGTAACGCGAAAATTCTTCAATTGATTTTTAATGCATATTTCCTGAAGAGGGAGACGGAAGAAACTATTTGCGAGGGTTGTTGTGTTGGATGTTTTTTTTGCGGGCGGGTGGGCGATGATTTAGTCGCAAGGGGATTTAAGACTATAGCTTCATGCAATGGGAAATAATAAAATGGTATCATCGTTACGTGTGGGAAGTACTGAGTCAATCAATTTGACTCCTTGTTTTTTGTTAAGCGGAGAAGTGTCTGAGTTAGCTTTTGATTTGATTTTTCAAATCTAGTTTCTGATAATAGTGCGGATAAACAGCAATTTGGTAATAACCTTGATACATCAATAACGTGCAGATAATAATTCTAGTAAATGATCTGTATCTATAAACTTATATAATACTGTCTGCTCTACGTTACAATCAAATACATAGTGGTATAGTGGTAATAGGTTAAAAAGACATCAGCCATCGTCTTTAATTATAGTTTTGCGCAGGCAACAATTATGTATGTTATCGAAACAAAAACATTGTAAATGAAAAACTGTCAAAGAAATACATTCGTAGAACACAAGGGGACATAAAGGAATACTATCCTTCCAAAACAACCCTAAATACAACCAACCGTTTAAGATGGGCCCTACAGTTAACTCTCATACCGAATCTTGTTATGCCTCGTACGTGTTCTATTGTGTCATGCACGAGGTTGTGCTCTAAAGGGTCTTTATTGTGTTCATCTATTCCCGTCCCCTTATCAGCTTCATTGCGGTAACGCCACTATCCCTATCCGCACCTGGTGAGAGACCTTTGCACAGGAGAAGTTTACTACAACACGCCGAATTATTTAATCTGAATACTTAATATCGAACAGAGTACAGAGCTCTACACAGCCGGGCATACCAAACAGACTCCTTTGTGTTAAAAACATCATTAAGCAGTCAGAGGCGTACGAATGTTGGTCATTGTGGAAGTACACATTGTCATTCTTTGACATATTAGCACAGCATAATAAATAACCAGCATAATATCTCATGAGGATTTCCTATATAAAAATGGTTCCCACAAAATTTGACCGTGGGGGGTTTATGGATGATTTTACGGCTGGGAAGTTTGGGTAGAGATGCGAAAATGAAAATATCGATACCGGTACCAACTCGATATTTTTAGCCTCATAGGCGCGTTTGATTCGTACAGAGCATTTTGTGCAACTGATTACACCCCTCAGTAATTATATAATTATTTTCGATACCGATACCCTACAAAAGTATCGATATCAGCTTGGAATCGCACAAAAAGTATCAAAGATAAAAATACTCGATATTAGTGCAGAAGTACAAGTATCGAAGTACCATTACCATCCCTACAAAAAATCATCCAAAAGTGGGGATGCGCGTGTAATTTCCGCCAACTTGAGTTATTGTGCTGGTTGTTTATTGTGCTGTGATATTAGTGAGTTAGCGTCACATGACAACGTAGTCGAACGCTAGCATATGTGCTGCTAGTTTTATTGATATTTATTAATTATTGTCGATGTCGGTTAATAATTCTTCACGACGTTTCGTTTTATTATAGTTAAACTATCATCAGGTGGCTGTAAATTAAGTTGCATATAAAGCTACTAATATAATTATAAATGATACAACTTGAAATATAAATTTAGTAAACGTATTTTTTTGTGGCACTAGGAAATTTCCCATCAGCCAGAAGCAAATTGTTTAAAAATATATCTTGAATTATTAGCAGAGTATTTCAAAACAGCGAGAACCAAACGATCTAACCTAAATGAGGGGCGATATTTGGGATATAAACAAGTACACAAAATCCTCTCGCCCAGGGGCATTTCATTTTATTCACACACATGAATGCCACGGTGAAGAAGGATGAAAGTATATAAAGGTATAGAAACAGAGATGATAATTAAGCCTACCGATCGACCCTAAATTCTAAACCCGGAGTTTTTCAAGAAAATTATAAAGCAGAAGATTACACCAGAGCTTTGTAACGAGAGTAGGGAGAGTATATTAAATGGAGCAGAGAGCTCAATCTTCAGTAATGCTGAATATAGATTATTGCAATGTAGCAAGTGTTTCGCGCATCCAAAGAGTATATGATCAACATTGCAGTTATCACACTGTTTAGAAGGGATTAAATTTAATCTAGCAAGATAAGAGGGGAACGAGTCATCGCCCAGTTTCATACGCACAATACAAGTTATATTTTTCCTAGGAATATTGAAATTATTATGACGCTGTGATTTGGGTATGCTGGGCTGATTTACTGAATATCTTGACTGATTTGTTGAACAATGCTGCTGATTCTGATAACAATATGTAGTCCTCAATTGATGGTGTGACTTGGAGGTCAGTTCCGTCAACAATGCCCAATTTTACCAGTTCATCAGCTCTGTCATTGGGGAGATTTCAGCTCATTCATTGGGGGATATTTCTCAACATCTCCAGAGTCACTGTGGAGATCATCTATGAATCGGGCTGCGCAATATAAACTTTGTGTCTCAAATCTCCCCATAAAAAAAGTCGAAGATATTTTGAATATCGCCTGTACGTCTGTATGGAACAAAATGGCTAATATTTCAGGTAATAAAATAATAGTACATTTTGATAATTACCATATGTTTTATTAACTTCCATAATAGCGAATCAATCTTAAATCCGATTACACTGTTGTATATGCCAATGAATGGACGAGTATCATGAATTTTTTTTTGTTGCATATGATAGAGTACGTCATAAAAAGCATCTCATTTTTTTCCGATTTTTTTGGGCACAAGAAATCCGTGAAAATAAGGAAAATATTTAAATTCTGCTAGGGCAGTGACGTCACTGCCCTGAAGGCGAACAGCCAATCAAAAGACAGATATGTGTGCTGTGTTGCCGCATTCTGATGGCGCGCGAAATGCCGGAGCTGTACGCGGTCTGGCTCATCCATCTTGGCTTCTGTTCCCGTCTGCGAGTCGGAGCTGTTCTTGGCAACAATGCACTGCTGATGATTCGCGCGGTTGACACTGATTGGCTGAATTTGAAATCCTTCCTTCAAACTTTAGAATGGAATTACTAAAAAACAAAATGATGTAGAAAGTAACGAAATGCAGCAGTACGTTTATTTTTGTAAGCACTAAGCGGTTATAACAATTAAATCATTGTTCTTAACCTCGTGATACTAGTCCATTCTCTCCAAAATGATGTATCACAAGTATGATGATCTCATCTAAGATTTTGAAGTAGGGGTCGCTGGGGGTGAGGGGATTGATGGCACAATGATGACGTATTATGACATATTCGGTGGACGAGTTCCTCCTCGAAATACAAATCGACGTGTCACGGCAATTTTTATTTTTTTTATCATTCCAGAGGTAAGGTGGGTGGTAAATTTTAGGTCCAGTATTCTATAAGACACTGAACTGGCGATTTACACCAGGGCTATTGCACTCGAAGGTGTTTATAAGATAACCCTCGAGTCAGGCCCCCCCCGAGGATCATGGAATGTAATAGGTACGACCTCCGCATTCTGGTCGGTCTGCTGACGGGACATGGTCGTCTAAGGTACCATATGCGGAAGTTGGGTCTTGAACAAATTTCAGACTGTCGCTTCTGCTACGTGGAGGACGAAACAGCGGAGCACATTCTTTGCTCCTGTCCAGTACTGCATAATGCTAGGTTCCAGACATTCGGATTTGCCCAACTGGAACCCTTCACGTTGATCGCCTTCGTGAAGAGCTGCGGACTGTACGGTGAACTTTAAAAAGGTGTGAGCCACAATAGACACAATTGAGTCGCAGCGGAAGGAGGCAGTTCTGCCCCACCCACTTTCAATCTAACCTAACCTAGCCTTCATTCCATGAAACCCTGGCCGACTGAGGATTCGTACTTCAGTAACAAAGAGAACTGCCGTGCAAATGGCGGTGGGAGATTCACACTCACCCAACAGCCGACTAGACGTGGGGGAGTGGTGGTTGTCGATGGAGTCGATGCCTTGTCATCGGCGCTGCGTATCAATTCCACCACGGGGCTCCTTGGTGTAGTTGGTATCGCGTCGGCCTAGAATGCCGGAGATGCTGGTTCGAATCCAACCGGTGCCTAACATTTTTCCGATTTTTCTGTGAACCGAATGATTTGATTTGTCTCCTTCTTGCGGAGTAAGCAAGCATCTTGCATTCTAAGGTATTTCGTATCATACGTAATTATTAAATGTTATAAATCAATAAATATTTCACATCTTGCTATAGAAGACCACGTGTTATTAAACTTTGCAATGTTGGGCTTTAGTTGAAACACCCTTTATTTCTAACAGTACGGTGTCTACGCATATGGAATAGTTGGGGTTGAGACTCACGTAGCTTCCGCTACAGATAGAGCAGTAGCGTGGTGGCAGGCCAACGTAATTATACGCACGTGTTTTGAACATTGTTGTTACGTGCGGAATATCAACGACTTTAAGTGGGTCTATGGCTGCTATTCTGTCGACGTCTGTCACTGGCACCGGTTTTGTTTACGGTAGACTACCGAATCTATCCAGTTTTCTAGTGGTAGCAATGATCTCACAGAAATCAGTTTATTTACTATGACTATGGTATCACTTTTGATAATAAATGTCACCAACTTTAACCTAATAAGAATAATATTATAAAGAAGGTTGTACTGCAAATTAAAATAATGTTGAACCCGTCATAGATACGTCACAGCATATATACCAATAATATTTGTTGTTTCCCAATCACGTAGCTAACGAAAATGTGACAGTAATGCGTGACTGTTGGAATTTGAATTTCTGTTGCCTGCAACATACGTTTTGTGTTGAAGTCTCAGAGAACATACATCTCACATGACAGTTGACACTTCTTCTTTGATCAAAGGGTGATTATACAATTTATAATTTGAATGTACGGAAAATGTGACTGCAGAAAGTCACCTAAACAAATAAGTACAAGACAAATTGTGAAAGCCAAATTAGATCTCCATGAAAATGGAACTGAAAAAGTAATACATACTTTTAACTTTTAATTGAACCTATTTTGTGATAGTCTAAATACAATAACATAACTTCTGGTCTGACCAGACCAAATCATCAACTGTTTTTCAAGTACTATAGTCATTGTTCACCAATGACGTCATTTTACTTCCCACATCGATAGATAAGGGTAAAGTAATTTTTGTGATCGCCAAAATTTTTTTATTATCAGATAATACACTTTTTGTGCGTTTTATGATAACGAAAATCCACGTTACTGTTTTCCGTCGTTCTGTCGGTATATCTGTCTGTTGGCGTTTTTCAAGCCTCGTATCTCAGTAACTGCTGGATGGATTATGATGAAACTTGGCTGGCAATATGCTGTGAAGTGGTAGTAGGCAATGCTGCTATAATTTTTAAAATCGGTGCATGGACGGCGGAATAATTAGCAAAAAAAAGGGTTCCAGGTCATTTTCTACTTTTTTTTTTTGGTGGGAGTGAAATTGGTGTGGTTGGGGATGTGGGGAGCTGTAATTGTGAAAAATGTGTAGTATTCATATTCACTTTTTTTGTGGGCGGGCGGGCGATGATCTGGTTGCAAGGGGATATCAGAGTATAGCTCCATGTTATAAAAAATAATAAAGTTGTATCACTGTAATTTATAGGAATTACTGAGTCAATCTACTTCACTACATTTTTTATTACATATATAAAAATAAAATAAATAACAGTAAAACTAAGACATACGGATAATGTACTATAATTTTTTCAGTTCTCGTCTTCATCATTGTATCTCAAGGTAGTAAACAGTCTATATATATACAGTAGAGACACATCAGCATCAGTATTCCATTTTCCGTTGCGGCTTGCCTCTCAATTTTTCCAGAAACCATTTCCACCCATTTTACGCGAGTAATATTGTTTAATCTAGCCTTGTTCACGGCTTGGAAATACGGCGAGATGCGAGATAGAACGAGTATGAATGTATTTACCTAACAACACCGGCTGCGGAGAAATAATGAAGAAATATATCGCATACACCCACAGAATAAGATTTTCGAGAAAAGCTTCTGGATACGAAGTCTTTCACTCATCACGGGGCGGATTTTATAGCTATTAAAAAAATGGAGTCAAGTTGATTGACTCAGTACTTCCCACACATAATGATGATACCATTTTATTATTTCTCATTGCATGAAGCTATAGTCTAAAATCTCCTTGCAACTAAATTATCGCCCATCCGCCCGCAAAAACAACACATAAACCCTCGTAAACCCTGTGTCAAAATTTTATTAAAATCAATTTGATAATTTTCGCTTTACGCAATATACATAGAACGGAGTAAAGCAAAACTCGTATGTACATCAGATCACAAAATTGGTTTCTGTAATAGGCAAGCCAATGTTCGGATGGACCTAAAAAAGTGTAATATGCCGCTAGGTATTTCTTCTACAGGTCAATGGACAGACTATTATGAATACAACAAATTTTTCAGTTTTACTACACCACCCCCCAACTACCCCAAATTCACCCTCACTCAGAAAAACGTAGAAAATGATCAGAAACCCCTAAAACGCCTAAAAACAAAGTTTGAGCTGTTTTTATATTTTTAGTTTTTTCGTTATTGCCGCGCCGCCACTGACCCGATTTATCCAAAACATACGAGTTTTCCATTCTTGCTGCGGGAGTAATACTGTGTCAAAATTTCATTAAAATCAATTGAACAGTTTTCGCGTTACGCGATATTGAACGATCTAAAACAATACTGGTATGTATATGTTAGGAGCAAACACCGATTTCGGCCAATGGACGGAAAATATGGTCAAAACGCGTTTTGGCTGCTACCGTTTTGCCAATGTCCGAATTATCGCTTTCCGGCTGTTCAATGTAGCCCAGAACGCGTTTTAGGTCAACTACCATTGCCAGAACACGTTCTATATTCTACTACGAATAAATAAATCTCAATTAGTTGCCATGTTGTGTTACAATATTTCCTCTGAGCTTAGAATCCATAATTAAAATGAATAAAAGCACTTGTAGATCTTAGGTCTGTGAAAAAAAAAACTGAAACATACCTCACAATCTCTTATGTCCAGCTGCCACATGAGCGGAATGAATAATGTAAAATAACTCGTGGGTCATGCAAAAATAACGCAGTTCGGTTGTTTCGTCTGTCCTTCTTTCAATTAGCTTTTCAATATAGCCAATTTTTAATATATCATACCTTTTCAGTCGTTGTCTTTGTTTCGAAGATATTGTACCACCGTTACTTTTACAAGCTTTTGCCGCCTTTACCCCTGTGAGTGTTTGGTCGTATCTTTCTCTTTTACAAATATTACTACGATCATTGCTACCACTTATGATTTTTTGCAGTTCGTCATTAAAACATAACCTTAGGTCTTCCATGGCACTCTCTAGCTACTGTCTAACCCGCACAAAGATCAAATACTAAATGAATACACTAGCTCCAGAGGTATCGTTTACAAGCTGAGACACAAAATCCACCACGCGTTATGGCAGTCGCAGTAGAACGGGACGCGTTTTGGCAATCGTAGTTGAGCCAAAACACGTTCTGGGCTACATTAAACAGTCAGAAAGCGATAATTCGGACATTGGTAAAATGGTAGTAGCCAAAACGCGTTTTGGCCATATTTTTCGTCCATTGGCCGAAATCGGTGTTTGCTCTTAACATATACATCACAAAGTCCCGTGGTTTCTATAATAAGCATGCAACTTTCGGATGGACCTAAAAATGTATCATGCCGCTAGGTTTTCCATTCACATATCAGTGGACAGCCCATTACGAGTACAACAAATTTTTCAGTATTACAACCCTCCACCCCCAACCACCCCAAATTCACCCCCACCCAAGAAAAAGTAGAAAATGATCAGGAACCCCTAAAACGCCTAAAAATGAAGTTTGAGGCATATTTGAAATTTTTCGTTTTTTGCTAATTACTCCGCCCCCAAATAACGATTTTCAAAATTATAGGAACATTACCTACTACGACCCCACAGCATAACGCTGCCCAAATTTCATCACAATCCATGAAGCGGTTACTGAGATTACGGGGGTAGAAAAATGCGACAGACAGACAGACAGACAGACAGACAGACCGACGGAAATGAGTGACGTGGATTTTCGTTATGTACACATCATAAAACGCCCAAAAAACGTATTATCTCAAAATCGAAAATTTTCGCGATCACAATACTCCCCTCACCTATCGGTGTGGGAAGTAAAAATTGATATTTACTCGGTCAAGGATTGCCTGTATAGGGTACGGTTGCCTATATTGAACAGTCTGCCAAATTAAACCTATGCCGTTTTTGTTACTTTTCGTAAAACTTGGCAATGTTGCCATCAGGTATTCGACACCACACCTTTAAACCTTCTTGCGACTCTGTTGATATATAGATTAGGGCAACGTAATACAGATCTGTGAAGTGTTGAAGATTTCGACCACGCATAAAAAAGAATGTAGGTTTGTTCTTTCAATTTTATAATTTGTTTCTTAGATAGTAATGTTTTATAGCGCTAACAACAGCCTTTTCAAAAACTTATTTAAATATGGGGTTAATCTTGATTTTGGAGCTAGTTGATCATATTGAACCACTTAAGAAACCTCTAAATGAACCTCGGTTCAATTAAGGTCATTCTAAATTTCTAACGCTTCTGAACCTTAACTTTCGTGGTTTTGTACTGAACGGAAGACTGAAGACCAATTTGAAATGATTTAGTGCCTGCACTGCCACACCTGGCTTCATTGGAAATGTATTGGTGTTTAACCAAAAAAGAAAATATTCAAATGTTCATCTCTAGCAGTACAGAATTTTCTTACACATTTTATTAGCAGTTATTAGAAAAAAATATGTTTCGATATTTACAAACTTTCCTCAAATAGACATTGGTTCAGCTTAATTTGTTTTCCTGTATAATGTCTACTTTATTCAGATCTGCGGGCAGGTTCGGTTTAAGAGACCACGAGTTCAATTTGAACACCGGCTTATTTTTACATTTGCAACACCATCTTAATTTTGCTTTTCTTGTGTTGTTAACAAACACAAAAATAATTTATGCTACTCAAAAATGTTTATTATCATTTTTAACTATTCTAGAGTGTTAATAACAAAATACCAATGTCTCTATTTAAAATGAATCATAAAAAAGCAGAAAAAAGTAATGTCAGAAGTGGGATTCGAACCCACGCCCACAGAGTGGACCAGAACGCTCGAAATCCTACAGTGTAGGCAAGGTAACCTTGAGTCTGGCGCCTTAGACCGCTCGGCCATCCTGACATATGCCTGGGTTATTCTAAGCGTCGTCGCTATTCCACGTCGTCGGTTGATAAGTCACTCCATTCCTTATCATCATTGGAAGCGTACATGCGTGCACTGTAACTGAATCGGAAACAATGATGTCATGCTATTTTACGATATTTGTTTATAATGAATTATTTAATAACTTCATTAGTTCAGTAATCTTGCTCGAAATATTAGATGTTTAATAACAGTTAAAAATAGCTCAATTTCATGAGCTATTTATATCTTTATATATGTTATGGTTGAAAGTTCTACTTGGATAGTTTGTAAAGTAGCTGGATAGTATCTAAACTATCTAGATACCTGGTTAATTAAAGTGGAAAGTTACCTTTCAATAGCAAGAAATGTTGTTTATTTTGTAAACTATCCAGCGAGTTTGTAAACTAGCCAAGAATTGCCATTAAAGTACAAATCAAACAAGAATCACACAAATTGGCCGGGGTTTTTGGCTAGTTTACAAACTGTATTTGGATAAGGTGTGAACTTAATATTTCTAGTGATATATAACTACCAATTCCAATTGGTAAACCCTATTTTCTGCTAGAAATTATTCAAATTGAATTAACCAAAGTAAATTGCTTAGTAGGTATACCTGCTAAATAACGAGTTAGTTATTACATATTACTAGGAATATTCAGTTCACACTTTATCCAAATACTGTGGTTAGTCTGTAAACTAGCCGAAACACCTGGTTAATTTGTGGAATTCTTTTGCGGTTTGTACTTTAACTACAATTCGTTGATAGTTTACAAACTATCTGTATATTATACAAATCAACCAACATTCGTTAATATTTTAATCGAAAGATAACTTTCCACTAAAATAACCAGGCGTTTAGATAGTTTGTATACTATCCAGCTAGTTTATAAAGCAGCCATGTAAGCACTTAAACCGTAACATACAATATAAGATATATTCATTATCAGTGTGCCGTACAATCATCATTAAAAAGTATTTTTAAAAGATAGACAATCATTTTGATATTTCGTCTAAATAATATTCGAAAAATCAATGGAGATTACTCGATTGTTTTGAAGCATTTATTTATTTCAGATAGATAGAAAAAAACTCTACACTATAAAATACTTAAATACTGAGCAAACTGGATTGAATCCAGTATACCTTACTTGATTCACGCTCTTGGTAAAACTTATTTGTGACTTGCAAAAAAATATAATTTTATAGGGTTGAAAAATCACTACTGCGTGACAAGTTCCTGGACTCCACCAGTCACAGGCTGGAAACATTTTTTTCCGTTTTGTATGAACATGTTCAGCAATATCGACACATTCAATTTTTTGTATCTCTCTATTGTCAAGTAAATGAACTCGAGGCGAAAAGGTAATCTCTATATCTATCATTTATGGATAGTTGTTGTTACCTTTATAGTCAAATTTATCATTCTTGTGTTTCTCACCTGTGGTTCATTTTTCTTTGACAATCATTAGGATATTCTGAGCCATTGTAGGTATATTAAAAACTGCTGCGTACAATTTTGATTAAATTATTTCGCTGTATTTCGCCACTTATTATTTTTTATTGTACACATCATCTCATCCAGTCATTTCCACCTCTATTACTACTCATAAACATATTTTTATATATTTGTCCATTTCATTTTTGAGCAAGTTAACAGTGGCGTTACATCTGAAATACATTATTTTCAACAGCGCGAAATTGTTTAGTTGCTTGTAACGTTTCGATGAAGTAATTCAATTTTTGGATTTGTTAACTTTTGCTAGTTAATAGTAGATCAGAGCAAATAAAGGGTGGGGCATATTAAAAAAGTGTTTTTGAAATGGTGATAAAATTATTAGGTTTTAATCTAAACAAAATTTATTGGTTGTACAACATAGGTAATAATATAGATACCATTTTGAAATATTCAGGTACGAAAAATTACATCTGGCATATGATGTCCATTTTCATTGATACACTTTTGTAGTCGTTGCCGACACTCTTTCTAGCATGTCCCTGTTGATTAGGGAGATTTCTTGACGGATTGCTTCCTTCAATGCATCTAATGTACGGGCCTTGGCCTCGTGAACACGTGAGTTGAGATACCCCCATAGAAAAAAATCCCAAATAGATAAGTCGGGAGACCGAGGAGGCCACAGAATGTCACCAAACCTTGAAATTAAACGATTTAGAAGCAGGCGGCGTAGAATAGCCATAGATGCTCTGGCAGTGTGTGCTGTGGCCCCATCTTGCAGCAACCATAAATCTTGAATATCCGCACTTCTTCTATGCAACTCAGGTATGAAAAAGGTATTCATCATATGAATGTAACGCTCAGATGTTACGATAGCGGTGACCCCATTTTCTACAAAAAAATATGGACCAATGATGCCGTGGATTCTCGTCAGCTCAGTACCGGCAATTTTGTCTACTGACAGCCCAATCTAGGTGGAAATGGGATTTATCACTCATTAGTTACAAGGGATATTAAATCTTCTGCGAAATGCACACTGCAATGCAGTCACCGACTCGCCTCTTCGGGCAAAACAATCATACGCGAACACGCGTTGCTCTAGCGTCCACCGCTCCATGATGGCATGTGGCAACTCAGAGAGTGAAATGGATTGAGCCAAGGCATGGATATTAATAAACCACGCACCCCTTCCTTTTCCAGTGGCCGAGTACTAGCCAAACGAAAAAACACTTGGTTCTTATGCCCCACACTGTATGTAGTTAGGTGAAGCTTTGAAGGTAGCCGGTGTACCTGTATGGGGAAAAAAGCTAGCTATTATAGAATTCTATGCAAGGTCTTCTCGGTCACTGTCCGATTGACTAGGTACTTGTTCTTGGTATCTTCGGCCGGATCCATACTCTCTGCCACTTTGGCCTTTCTCCAACACGTGTTGATGGTTTCTCGGAGTTTCCAACTATTCTCAAAAGGCGCCGCACTGATAACCGCTTCATGTTGTGAAGCTATATTTAATTTTTATATAAAAAAACTCATGGTTCCATTATAAACAAATATGGTGAAATAATATGTGCCTGATGTTTCCAACCCAGAGTTCAGTTACAAAATGATAACTAAAAAACAAATTATCTTATCAACAGGCATCGTGAAACGGCGACAGCGCTTATATGATAAAGCAGACATATGTCAGGATGGCCGAGCGGTCTAAGGCGCCAGACTCAAGGTTACCTTGCCTACACTGTAGGATTTCGAGCGTTCTGGTCCACTCTGTGGGCGTGGGTTCGAATCCCACTTCTGACAATACTTTTTTTTCTCTATACGGCCTATACTTATATCCAAATATTGATCTTGTTATTAAAGAACTGGAATTTGTAACTTTCTAAACTACTGGCTAAAAAGTGCTGTGATCTAAAAACGCTTATATGGTAGCATGTAGACAGTGATTTCAAAGTGAAGGTAATAACTGGTGGATTGATTGATTGATTTTGTATTTGTACCACAGAGTTAACATCTATAGAGGGCGTGTAAACAACAAAATGCACAGGTCGCTGACCAGCCAACATGTAACGGAAATTTTGACAGCTTGAGGGCATTACCAGTAGCGTGCGGCTTTATATTAAAATTGGATGTTCATTAATAGATTCAATTACTACTGTGATGTTACAAACTGATACCAATAAGTTGTATTAGTATTTAGCTATACTTAGAGAGTTACCCTTATTATAATTGTAACAGTTGATAATTTATTATTACCATGAAGTGTTTTTCAAAACATCTAACAGTGTTCTGAAAGGTATCCTGTTGGAATGGCTGCATCGTATTTTTACTTCAGCAATAAAATATAATAATTGCATTAGGTAATATCCAGTTCTATAAAATTATCATAGATAGATTTTCTGTAAGTAAATCTGGCGTACACTTTTGCATTTCACGTCCTCAAATAGTGTAAAAAATGGAATTTGGGAAATTCATGTTGATTGACATGAATGTAATGCGTGCACAAAACATACATTAAACAACCATTATTATTCCTCAAACTGGAGTGAAGTTTTGTTGTTCCCAGTTATCCCCATATTTTACGCTACTGAAAACTAATACAAAACCTATACTCACCTATGATAAGAAGTGTTCACCGATTCGTCGCTATTACAGCAAACTATGCACTTTTTATGTTGTCTCGTCATGCAATTATGACAATATTGTTCATAAATAATTTAATTCACACCACAAATAGTCACAAAGTCAGTCAAATATACACTAAAATCACAAAAATCTCGACACACGCAATAACCGCAACTACAATGACAGCCACGTGACAGCTTAAGGGCACGCCGATTGTAGGTTGCTAGATTTATGACATATTAGAAGTTATTGCGACATTTCGCTATGAAATTTACCATTTTTGAGATTTGATTAAATCAATACAAATTATCTTCACGTAAATCAGTTACATTGCAGGTATTTTGGAATGTATAGTTAAATACCCAGTTAAATACTTTGTGTTCAAACTTCGGAAACTGCCAGATTTTGAACAAACTGGAAGCGGACGAAGAAGAGTGGCAATAGCGCTATAGATGTTGGCTGGCCAATATTCAAATTAGGCTCCCTCTAGAGATGTTAACTCTGTGATTTGTACTCAATTTTCTGTTAATAGTTCATTTCATTATTTTTTTTTCTGTTTTCATTGCATCAAATCGTATTTTGTTGAATTTTCCCAAAAACAAAATGTTTGCTATTATTATGTAATAATATAATACTTTTCAACATGAGCTCAAAACATGATTCAATGAAGTAACTCCACAGCTGAGTCAAAGTTTCTCGATAATAAACACTTGTTACGGTAACGGCAAACCAAGAGGTCTGCTGCTGTTTAGCAGCGATTTTATTTGGTTTGCCGTTACCTTCAGGTACCAGATGACTCACAGGCAAATCTTTTCTGTCGCCTGCTCTCACATGCTTCACATGTCTGGTAGACATGAAAATTCTGATGCTCTCTATCTACGTCAATCGACCTATGGCGCACTGATCATCGCTAATAAGCGTAAAACAGCTGTATGCGTACTGGTGGATTGACGGAGATATAGAGCAACCCTCGTATTGTTGTTGTTGTTCAATGTGTAGTTTTAATCGTGGGCCAGTGAAGCGCATTGGACTAGTGATATTATTAACAGCGTTCGACAATATCTAGAAAATTACCGGAATGCAGAGTTCATTATATCTTGCGAGCAATTTTATTATCCGTTTCTTTTCTTTTATTGACTTGAGGCAACCGGAATTTGATTCCGCACTAATAATCTCGCCGTGCAGCCAGGAATCGCATAATCTCCTCATCGAGTTGCTTTCGTTGTCTTTCTCATTACCCACTTAAAGAAATTAATAATAAAATTAATTAAATGCAAACTTTATTTCGTCCTCTCGACGTTGTCGTCGTCTTCGAGCGAGTAGTTTCTTTTCCTACCGCTCTTCCTTCGTGCTTTAATTTTATTAGGGGAATTAGTCGCCGTTGTCAAGAGTCGACGGGGCCGTACCGTAGGGGGTCGGGGTAGCGGGGGGGGGGGGAGAAGAGCGGTAACGGGGGCTTCAAAGTAGGAAGGAGGGAAGCGGAAGGATCGGGCGATTAATTTTGGTTTGTGGCGCTTGAAAAAGTTGGTGTAAAAAATAGGGGGTGGCTGTGGTTACGACTGGCAACAGTGAGTAAACAGGCGAGGGTGGAACACTGCATGTTGCGTTCATTTGGAGACTAATATTAACAAGATTAATAAATAGTCTACAGTGCCGACAACTCAAAATGACGGCTATATTTGCTAATCCAGAAGAGAGCAATGAGACTAATCGATACACCTAACCTCACAAAGGACCTCCACAGCCTGGAACATCGGAGAAGAGTGGCTGACCTGTCCCTGTTTTACAGATTGTATCTCAGAAGGTGTTCGAGTGAGCTCTCCCAGATAATAACACCAAAGGCCGTCCGAACGAGGAACACTAGACAGGGTCTGCGAGCTCATCCTTAACCAGGTCGAGGTCCCTACGCTACGCCCCGAACCAGTCTCGTCTGGCATTTCTTCTTTTGGAGCACTTCGACGCTGTGGAATGAGCTGGCACTGCTACAGCCTGCAGCGTTTCAAATCTAACATGCACCGACACTTATCCTATCGCAGCGCTTCTACAGCGCCATAGGCTTTCAGCCTTTGTGGGGGTTAAAAAAACCAAACAGCTCCAGATGCTATTGTATGGAGACAGTAAATGCTAACTCCTATGTCAAGTACAAGGCAAAAATGTATTTCGCCAAGTTGCTGCCATGAATCTACTTAGATGTAATAGGAAGGTCTGTAAGGTGTTTAAAAAGATAAAAAAAATCGTATCTTCAGGATCTAATCTGGTACCTTTTTTGTTTACCTGGTATATCTCCAATATGCCTGAAGTGCAGCTCAATAATTTTGGGTACGCTGGTGCAAGCAATAACAGTATCTTACTTCATGTTGCCAAATAGAACCTACAAATTGATGTATTAAACAGCCTGCTTACCCATAATAAAAAGCAGCAATATTTAGAAACTTGCATGCGACACAAAATTTTGTTCCAAAGAACATTTAATAAGTACTGCAGCACAACGTGTAGCTCTAGAACTGGTATACTCTGCTGCTGCATTCTGTAGCATTCTGTCATAATAGAGCTATCAAGAGTATTCGAACCAGTACTAAGGGTCGTATCTATAGTCGATACTTAAGGTCTCTTAATACTTGAGGTTCCTTTAAGTAAGGTTGTGTGTTTCGAGTAATACTCGAGTAACGAGTAATACTCAAGTAACGAAATTTCAACATGGCATGTCGGCATGACATTTCATTGCCGTCAAGGAATTTTGTGGGTTAATTTAGAAATACGGTGTTGTCAGTTTCTGTTACATCTGGAAAAATGTCCCGCACAAAAAACGAAATACAGGCACAAAACAAAAAGAGAACAGAAAACATCAAAACGCGTAGGTATAGGCATAACAAATTGACTTATAATATTTGAAACATGCACACGTCGCCAAATGAATCCCGCCGTCTCGTAGATGTCTAGGGAACAAATACACAAGGAAAGCCACACTTGAGGGCCCCTTAAGTATCCCTTGAGTGTTACTTAAGGGAACCTTAAGTATTACTCAAGAGACGATTATGAGCACGGCCCTAAGCCGTGCTCACTTGTCACACCTGTGAAAGTCAAACTAACGCTTAACAAAGGAATAGGGAAAAAAATTGAAACTACTCTTCAACTATGAAGCAAATGGCGTTAACTTTCTAAAATCATGAAGAAAATGGCTGACGAAGAGATCATATATGAACAGTATGACGCAACAGTATGAAATCAGAAAAACTACTTTGTTTAGACCCCGAATAAATACGGTTAATAGGATTAGAACCCAACAAGATGGAGTCCCTTCTACCACATCACAAAAGAGTTTGCCCTATAATGAAGGCCCATCTTATTACTCGATTTCTAAGCCCATTTATTATGTACAAAATTTGGTCATCATTCGGTTGTGCCTTTGAATACGAATAAGAACGATATTCAAAAAACGATTAATAAACCAAGAGTCATCATCGACTTACTTTTCACAAAAAAAAAAATAGAAGGGCCAAAGCGACTACCGAATAGACAACACGTGGAACACAGATTGAAATAATATTAATATTAAACATGCCATCTCAGATTAAAATACATAGACCTCACGCGTTGTACATTCGTGATTTTTTTATAATCAGAAATAATTTATGATGCATTTTCAAAACTTATATATAATATACTATCCAGGATCTATCACGCGGGACTCTCGTTTCTCAATGGCAATAGGTTGAGAGAGTGTAACTTCCCGCAATAAACGATAAAATTGGTAATGTTTACGTATAATTGGACAATAAACGTTTTTTATGGATAACATAACATTTTTTATACCATGTTATATATCATACACAGTTTCACCCTCCTATGCAATAAAGTTCCGCACAACCAGCCCGTTTCGCACCTTTAAAATATTCCTGGGGTGATCCGTGATGCTGTGGCATTAAGGGGGCGGATTTGCATGGCAGAGAGGGTCATCTTCGCCGACCTGTTTACTTTGCAATAAGGCTCCGACCGCTAACAAGCCACAATCGTTACTTACCACTCAGCCCTCTGTCTGCGCCCTTTCACCTTCAGACATGCTGTGCGCCACTCAAGTGACCTACGACAATGCAAATCTAGCTTGATTAATTTCTGATACTCGAACGACAACGATGCTAAGGTATCTAGTTGCCAGTCACCCGCTGCCCCATTTAACTCAGAGAGGTGCAATTGAAGGGTTTTTTTAAACAACCAATATCATATTTTTAAAAATTTTACGTATTAGCGCCACTGTTAATAAAAATGTCATATGTATCAGCCGAAAGTATTGCTAAGGCATAAACTACCAACGTCCGTGGATAAAGTGAACCCACAGTTACAGTGTACAGTGTAGCAAATGCAGCCATTGTCACTGTCGTATATATCAAGAACAGCCCGTCATTAGAAATTGGTAGTTTATGCCAAAAACTGTAGTCAGTTTCGCTTCGGTTGCTATTATTAGTAGAACGACGTTCTGATATTTGGAACCGCAGTTTTGCTAGGATGGATGTGAGTGGAGTAAAACTGTAGAAAGTAATTCTTATCCTAGTCTATTTTTGTAGAAAAGATTTTTCGGATTTTGTGATCAAGTACTGCAAAAGGTTTTTTACTCAAATAGCCGACATTGAACAATGTTGGTTATTGATAATTCAGTCTTGTACACAAATAAAAAAAATTAACACATAAAGATCCTAATTAACATTTAAAATATATGACCAATTTTTACAAAACACAGCTCGGCAAAAAACAATAAAAAAATGGGAAAAACCGGTACATTTAAAACTATTGACAAGCTGCATATTACACTCTTAAAAATATTAAAATTATAACACAAAATGAAAAGTATACATCATTGCCTATCGAGCACATCCCTATAGTGACAAGGAATAACATATCCCTTTGAATCAAAAAACAAACGTCGAAACGTCGACTCTGTGAGTAAAAAATCTCTTTATTCCTGGATCAGAAGAACCTCTTCTACAACAGTGAGGTAAAATGCATTGTATTTTATCAAATTTAAAAGTAAATCATTTTCCAATACCACTACTTTAATTGCAATTATGTGTATAAACAACCAATGTCACAGGGTTTTCTTTTTTTCCGATGAACGAAATACAATCCATAAATATATTATTCCGTAAATCAGTCAGAAGGACATAAATATTCACATATAATAAATTTGAAAATGAGAACAGTCGATTGATATGGAGTTTATAAATGTTTTTGTGCCTCCTGAAAATTCTTGTCTTTTGACAATGGTTGTTTATGAGAAAAACCCTACAATTGGGTTTATGATGACACTATGCCGACGCCAGCCGCACTCATGTCGGCGGAGCGGGTGGTTGGTGACCCAGTGCTTTCTTCGCCAATCGTAAAAGATAGCCTACTCTTCTTTAGTAAAAGTTGAAGTTGGTATGAACAAACTGTCATTATAATCTAAGATCCCATATACCCGTAAGGTCGACCGTCACCAACCTGTCTACAATTATATTTTACCAATTAAAATTAAAATATGTTTTCAATCTCCTACCGACAGGGTTGCCTAAAAAATGGTCAAGGCTATATTCAATTTAAATAATGCAAAAAAATATTTTAAAAAAACTCTTTGTAGTGGATCCCTAGTTCGACCATAACCAAACCATAATTTGCTTCTCGAATGAAAATGTTTTATCAACTAAAATATGTATCTAAATACTCACGAATAGGGTTGCCTGCATGGAAAATATGTTCATAGCTATATTTACTCAGAATTAAACAACAATTATTAAAAAAAATCCCTGTAGAGGATCCCAAATAAAATTGACCTTCACTGATCTGATTACCGAACGAAAATCAGATTTTATCAAACAAAATATGTTTCTTAACACATACACCAACAGAGTTGTCTAAAACGTGTTCATGGTTATACTTAATTTATGATATCAAAAATATTTCCAAAAAATTCACTATAGAGGATCCCAAGTAAAATCGACGTGAAGGTCAACTTTATTTGGGATCTTCTACAGTGAATTTTAGAAAAATATTTGTTTATACTTGAAGTTAAATATAACTATGAACATTGTTTTTAATCGGCCCTGCTGTCGGTTTTTATAAACATATTTTAACATATACAATGTAATTTTCATTCGGTAATCAGATCAGTGAAGGTTGATATTGCTTGGAATCCTCTGCAGTGAATTTTTTAAAAATATTTTTTTTTATAATTTGAATTAAATTTGTTTTTTTTTTAGGTAAACATGTTTTTGGGTGCTTAGAAACATATTTTAATTCGATAAATATAATTTTATTCGATAAGCAGATCACTGAAGGTTGATTTTACTTGGGACCTTCTACAGTTAATTTTTTGAAAATATTTCTTATAGTTGAAATTGACTATAACTATGCACATACTTTTAGACAACACTGTTAGTGTGTGTTGAGAAACATATTTTGTTTGATAAAATATGATTTTCGTTCGGTAATCAGGTCGGTGAAGGTCGATTTCATTTAGAATCCTCTACAGTGACTTTTTTTAATTTTTTGTTTTATAATTCAAATTAAATATAGCTATGAACATTTTTTTGAGGCAACCCTGTTGGTGGGTGTTTCGAAACATATTTTGGGTGACAAAATATAATTTTCATTCGGTATAAGTGCAAAACAATAAGAATTTTTTCTCATGTAACGCGTACACTGAATCATCTTTGACTTTGGTACATCAACAACTACAACTGAGCATTAAAATGGTAAGAAATGTCACTTTTATCCGGTGTTTTTAGGAAGTTTTATCAGGTCTCCAAACTTTCTTCTTCGAAACCCTGTTTTGAGTTGAGGGTTCAGACATGCCGAACTACATCGACGAGCGCGATCGCGGACTACATCGCGGTCGCAGTTTACATCGACGTCGTTTGGGACGTGTCGAAAGTTTCAGTCATCCACGCCGATTCTTTAAAATACAGTCGCATTCCATTAGAAACGTTAATGCAAAAGTAGCTTTGTTAGAGTTTTTTTTCGTTAAGACAATTATTCGTAATTTTAGTGTCGAGAAAGAAACCGGATGACGCTTGGTATTTGAGTTCTAGAGGCAGTTTGGAATTTTTTTTTTCATTGCACCATAACCCCAAAATGGGAAGGATCGGAGATAGAGGAGCATGTTAAAAAGTGAAAACATTAAAAAACCGAATGAAAATGCCGTATAATTTTAGTACACCTACCAGATAATGTTCCAAAAAATCATTATCTGAAATCTGTGGGCGCTTTGCGTGTACCTATTCTTTAAAAATGAAAAAAAAATCGCGTCGAAATCGGTCGGAACTTGATGGAAAATTCTTGGTTATTTTTTGTAGATAACGCAAAAAATACTGTCATCTGTTTCTGTTGTGCACTTCATGAGAAAGATGAGCTCAAAGTTTGACTTTTCACGTCATTTTCGTTAGAAATCGTTAAAAAATTATTCATATTGTTTAAAACGGATGACTTTTTTTATACATGTTCTTAGGAGGTTCAACTATGGCATGTATCATCCGTTTTTATTATGTTTAACCCCATTTTTCAGCCCCTACCATCATCATAGTCACAATGTCTTAACAGACATGTTAGGAACTCGTAAAATGCATTAAGTCGGAGCTAGAGTATTGCCGACACGAATATTATCAACAGTTTTGAGAACTGTAGCCCGCCATCGTTCGAGATTTACTGTCAGTTCAGAGGCGCTCTTGATACTCATATCTAGCAACTGTTTCGTCGTATCCACCCAGCATGTAGGGGAACGGTCACGGCGCCGCCCACTCGGGGCGTGACCCTGAACTACAAGTTTCTCCATATTATCGCTTCTGTGAATATGTCCGAAGAATGTAAGCATTCTCGGCGACACAGTGGAGGATAGTCTCTTTGGATTAACGAGCTCATCCAGTATGGAAACATTAGTTCGATGGGCGGTATAAGGGATTCTCAGCATTCTCCTCCACGTCCACATTTCAAAAGCATCTATGCGATCTCGAGCTGCCTTTTTAACAGTCCCAAGTTTCCGAGGCATACAAAAATATGGAGGACACAAGAGACTGGACCAGCGACATTTTGATAGCAGTGATGTTATGGTCACGCCATATTTTAGTAAGCTTTGTCATGGGCATCCGTGCCTGTTGAATGCGCCGCCGAATCTCTTTCTCACAGCTACCCGAATTGTCGATCAAAGAACCGAGGTACACAAAACTTTGAACTACCTCACAACAGCCTATTGACTTTATTTCTCGATGATTGTCATGCTCTCTATCTACGATCATAACCTTGGTCTTGTTGTAGTTAATACCAAGACCATATGCTGCACTGTGTTGTTCTAAAATATTTAATAGAGCTACTAGTTCTTCCTGAGAAGCAGCAATAAGGGTTGTATTGTCAGCAAACCTTAAGTTAGATATTTTGCTTCCGCCAATAGTTATACCGCCATTCCAGTTGTCCAATACCTGTCTCATCACAAATTCAGAGTACATGTTAAAGCCCCTACAGGAGGTGACATTATTGAATGCCTTCTGAAAGGATACAAGGCACACGGTGATGATGATTGCTTGATCATCCTTTTGGTGACCAACTTGTACCCTTCACTCCAGACATCATGCTCTAAGTCTTTGCACAGTTCTTTTCAGTTTTTTTCATTTTGAGGTACCTATCAGACCTTTTAGTAGCTTCTTCTTGGCTGTGTATTCCTCCTGTAGCCCTGTAGCGCATTTCTGACTGCTTGAGGGTGGTGGTTTTCGCGTCGTGTGCGGGACAGCGTGCGCCGTACTTGAAGGCAGGCCGCCCTAGCAGTTTCGATTTCCGAGTTCCACCAGTACGGTACCTTAGCGGTACTTGCGTCCCTTTTTATGGTACTTTCTTCCAGAACGGCTTGTATCAGCCTTGTGTACCGCTGTTCAGTGACGTAGTTATGTACGCCGTTGACTCGTCCTGATTTTAGACCAACAGTGGCGTGACTGGCCACTGGTGAACGTTCGCTGGTCGTCCAATTACCGATATTCCGATGATATCGTTCGGGCAATAAAACAGCACTGGTAACGAGGAATCTGGCGCAAAAGCGCGCCATTAGCAATTACATTTTCGCGGCATGGCTGTGTCGCGCGGCAGGCGTTGCGTGGGCGATACTGCGAGTATATGCGAGTGTGTATGGTCTGCAGGACATAAAAGTGTCTCGCAGATAATGCACAGCTCGAGTATCATGATATTTCCAAAGCGATTTTGAATGCGCAATTCCGCTGAGGGCGAAGCAATGTAGATGGAGTACAGTGGTGGAGTTCCCACTATCGCTGTAATGACATCCCTTAAGCTAGCAACCCTAATACTGGGTGTCCAGGAATGAATTTCCCTTTTTAAAGAAGAACATTTATTTGAAATAGGATAATCCTAATATACATAAAAAAACTAATGAATAATAATCATCCATAAAAAAAAAGGAAAAATGTACGTTAACAATAGATTCAATCAAACTATAAAATAAAACAAACTGTAGTATTACAATAGAAAAAATTACCAGCTACACACATCATAACTTCACTAAACACTAAACATTCAGATAATCAGGCGTTGAGGTATTTAGCGAGTTCTCTCTTAAAATTATTGACAGTTGAATGTTCCTTGATATAGCTGGGTAACTTGTTAAATGCATCATATCCCTTAAAAAATAGAGAATTCGTTGTGCTTTTTTTTGCTTGTTTTTGGTATGTAAATATTTGTGTTTTTCCTTGTACCATAGAAATGAATATCATGAGCATAGTTAATATCACCAGTTAATAGGTGCCATTCCTCGTACTATTTTAAATATAAAAATCTTTGTTAAATAATACACTCTTTGTGAGACAGAGAAAAACCTCAAAGAAGATAACATAAAATTTATAGGTGTCCATCGATCACAGTGCAAAATTATTCTCATGGCTCGACTCTGCAGCTTCTGAATAACTTGACAACAGTGTGAACTAGTGGGGTCGTATTAGCGTCGGTCGGTAGACAATCGATGCGGATTAATTAGTAAAAATGGAGCGTTGGTCAGGTGTACATCGTGCCTTCATGATTGAGGCATACTTCAAGAGTAACGACTCGTATACAAGTGTAAGGCGAAGGTTTTGTGCTAATTTCAATATTAGGCGTATAGAGGATGTACCTAGTAAAGCCTTGGTAAAATCGTGGGTGCGGAGGTTTATAAATGCAAAACGTCGTGGTCGCCCAAGGACTGCAACAGCGCTTGAGAATGTTGAAGCTGCACGTGCCGCGGTATTAGTAATACCGCGGCAGGTGGTATAGTAAATAGTAATTTTAAGGAGGGACTTGAAGTTTCATCCATACAAGATCCAAATAGTGCAAGAATTAAACCCAAATGACTTAAGAAACCGTCGCTATTTCGCTGAAACAATGATAGACCAGTTTTTTGCAAAAGATCACATTAACAGTATTGTATTCAGTGACGAGGCCCACTTTCGCCTGTCAGGCGCAGTCAATAAGCAAAATTTCCGCTATTGGGCGCCAGAGAATCCAAAACAAAAACACGAAAAGTCCCTACATAGCCCAAAAGTAACTGTGTGGTGTGCGATGTCGGCTTCAGGCATTATCGGACCATACACGCGGCGTAGCCTAGACTGTAAATAGTGAGCGTTATTGTGCTATGCTTCGGGAGTTTTTGGTACCTTATATCCAAGAATTTGGTGGCTTTGGTCAGGATACATGGTTTCAGCAAGATGGGGCCACCGCACATACGGCCCAAGCGTCTATAGATGTCGTTCGAGTGTTATTCCAGGAAAAAGTAATTTCACGCTAGGGAAACATAAACTAGTTAACTAGGTCTCCCGATCTCACCCCATTGGACTTTTTTCTGTGGGGATACCTTAAGAGTAAAGTTTATGTGAATACCCCTAAGACTATGCCCGAATTAAAACAAAAAATACGGGAAGAAATTAATGGTATTCCACCAGAGACGTGTTTGGCAGTTTTTAACCACATGAAGATGGCTTTGCAAGAGTGTTTTGATTTTTCATACATAAAATCCGCATATATTGTTTGTATCTTTGCATTAATAAAATAATTTTAGAAGTTCAACAAAAAAATGTATTAACCTTTTAAAAGGGAAGTCCATTCCTGGACACCCTGTATATCACAGCACCTTTATCGTTACTCTATAGATGTCATCTAGATGCTAATTCATACAAATTTGACGTTGTTTAAAAATCATACATAACTAGATTAGAATTAATACAACAGAGAACTGTTTTTAGAAACTAATGATGTCACCACCGTCACAATGCAAGGCGCTTTGCGCATTGTGGAATCATGGTGCAACGAGGTAGATCTATCGGTTAATTCCGAAAAGACCGAGATAGTTATGTTTACTAGAAGAAGGAAACTGGACGGATTTATCAGACCAATCTTCTTTAGAACATCACTTGAACTTTCCCAATCAGTAAAATATCTAGGCGTAATTCTAGACTTGAACCTGAATTGAAGACAAGATATATGTAGAACATAATGTTAATAAGGCACGTAATTCGTTATGGGTATGTAAAAGCGTTGTACGAGTGAATTGGGACTGACTCCCAAGGTGGTGTTTTGGTTCTATACTATAATCCTAAGACCGTATTTGTTACCTTGGTACCACAACTGATGGTACCAACGCCATGCAGATATCTAAGTGGTTTGGGCACTAGATGGAAGATTAAAGACTCCCACTCACAGTTTATGTATACACTGATTCTAATACAATTTGAGAACCTGTAGTAGGTTTGTTAGGAGAGCGCCTGCCAATATTGCTTTTGCTCAGCTTGTATTCATTTGACGCGATCAATTGTGACAATAAGGTATATATGGATCACTAGTGTGTGCTGGTCATGTGTAAGGATGGAAACAATCAAGGCAAAGCTGAATAAAATTCAACGCTTGGCTTGTGTTAGGTATAACAAGTGCAGTACGCACGACTCCTTTGAGCGCGCACTGCTGAATCTCCTTCCACTTAGGGTCGTATTCATAGTCGTTTCTTGAGTAATCCGCCCTTACGTAACACTCAAGGGATACTTAAGGGACCCTCAAGTGTAGCTTTCCTTGTGTAATGTCATGCTGACATGTCCATGACATGCAAGGGCATCTGCGTTCCGATTGTGGAGTCAGAGCAGTTGGTCCTTTGCGAATTATACAAGGAAAGAGTGGGGTAAAACAGTAGGCGGTCATTTGAGGAGAGGTGGCCACTCTGGTACACAAACGGCTCACTTGCCGAGGAAGAGTCGGGCGCTGGGGCCTGTGGGCGAAAAACAAAGCTCCCCTCTCTGTTGAAGGATACATGATGGTATTCTAAGCAGAAATTATAAGGCAATACATCACGTGTCACTCATGTGTATGCCGAGTCATGCTGGAGTTGCGGTAATGAAACGGCGGACGCGGTCGCAGGGCGAGGGTCCAGGAGTAATTTCCTGGGTACTGTTTCGACTATGGGGCTGACAGCAGGTACCATGAGAAGGAAAACAGAATTGCGGTTGCAAAATCAACACCTTATGAGATGGAGAGGCATCTCAGGGTATCTCCGTCAAGCTAGAGAACTTACTTTAGGACCTCTGGCCAAGTTGGGGTTGGGCAGTTCTGTCTCTCAGTGGACAGAAGCTGGCTAAGGTTACTTGTTGCCCTACTATCTAGCCATAACACCTTCTGACGTCACTTGTATGTGATAAGGGTGGCAAGCGACCCGACGTATGCACACTGTGGTGAAGAGGAAGAGTCCTTGGCAACATTCTATGTCGCTGTGAAGTCCTTGGCTGACTATAATAGGTTCAAGAGTCCTTGAACCTGAGGACATAAGATGGGCAGTACCCAAGGCCATCCTCACCTTTGCGATGAGGGCTGTATTTGGGAACTAGGGTAAGAGTAGGTGCATAAGGGCGCGCCTATGTGAGGCCAGAAATACTCTCTCCTTTCAATAATTCATTCATTCCCCACCGTAGGACAGCTTGTGAACAAATTATAAATGAAAAGCTCTCATGTTTTTAAAAACGAATATTCTGCTAGCTTGAAAGCAATGGGCAACCCAAAAACGTTT
The DNA here is from genome assembly GCA_951848785.1 of Callosobruchus maculatus. Taxonomy (NCBI): domain Eukaryota; kingdom Metazoa; phylum Arthropoda; class Insecta; order Coleoptera; family Chrysomelidae; genus Callosobruchus; species Callosobruchus maculatus. The sequence continues at coordinate 9,529,335 of CATOUR010000100.1, forward strand.
TCAAAATGTTTTCAAAATATCAAAATGTTACTGTATTATATGAATTAGCAATCTGTCATGCAAAAATCAAGCTATAAGGGAGAATGTGAGTGTAAAGAGACATACATCTTTGATAACAGACAGTAAAGCTGCAAGAGGTGATAGAGGGACTCGAATGTAATAGATTTAACCCCCCATACGTAATTCCGAAAACCGATAGTTTTCGAGATAATTAACATGTAATGTTTTTCAACCAAATGTCCAAATTTCCACACTAGATCCTAAACTAAGAAAAAAACCTGTTGTTGATTCTCACAATTTTTATTTTAGTATTTAACTAACACATACACAAAGCTAACTTAGTATTAAAATATTTCAAAATGCTAAACAGTTCCAAACTAAATACAAATATTTAAAAAATAATCAACAAAATTTTTACATTCACCGTGAAAGAAAATTATCTAGCTCAAAAAATTATACAAACGGTTGGACAAATCGCTAAAAAAACTTTCCTACCTAATAACCTTTTCAGAAAGATTATAAACAGCAATGAATAAAGATCACCTATTCAAAAAGAACGAATGACAGTACAATCATTATTGATGATGATAACACAGTTACATACTAGAATGTTTGCAAATGCGGTCGATGATTTTATCCAAGTAAAACAAATTAAATCCACTCAAAGTTTCTAGAGATCTTGCTCAATGTATTGCCCTTGATTTCGGATACAAGAAGTGATCCGCTTCTTCACTTCGGTTTTTATAACTCGTGTTGAAAAAGTTCGTTTCATCACCTCCGCCGCAGTGATAATTTTTTGCCTTAGTTCGTCAACAGTATTAACTGGAGTCTCGTAAACTAATGCCTTCATGTGACCCCAGACGTAAAAATCAAGAGATGTCAGATCTGGGCTCCGCGCAGGCCATGGGATGGGTTCACCCCTCCCTATCAATTTGTTCGGGTATGTGTTGTCCAACAACTGCCGAATTATGATACAGTAATGTGCTGGACAGCCATCATGCTGGAATATTATGTTGTTGATGATTCTGTATTATGTTGATAAATTTTGTTAAATAGTTACTTGTGGTTGTACTGTCATTCTTGTCCTTGGAATAGGCCATCAGATAAGGAAGTTTTTAAAATAATTTGTTTGACTGGTTGTGTATCTTTTTTTGAGCTAGACAATTTTCTTTCACGGTGAATGTAAAAATTTTGTTCTTTATTTTTTAAATAATTGTATGTAGTTTGAAACTGTTTAGTATTTTTACACATTTAAATACTAAATTAGATTTGCGTATGTGTTGGTAAAAAACTAAATTGAAAATTACTAAAATCGACAGCAGGGGTTTTTCTAAATTTGGGATGTAGTGTGGAAATTTGGACATATTGTTGAAAAACATTAAATGTTGATTATCTTGAAAACTATTGGTTTTCGGAATTACATATAGGGGGTTAAATCTGTTGCATTTGAGTCCCTCTATCACTTCCTGCAGGAAAGTGGTCGAGTTACCAGTAACCCTGTATAACCATGCTTTTTAGTTGGCTATATACAACGTTATACTCAGTATCGAAATAGTATTTTTAGTTTAAAATTGATACAAATTTTAGGGTACAGTGTATAGGTTTATTTTTTAGCTCATCTAAAACATTTTTTGAGAGTAGGTAATCTAAATGTTAGGTACTATAATACCACTCCCCAAATCATGAGCAGGTCCTTGTATCATAGCGATTATGAAATAGAATCGTATTTGGATGCACTAACTGCAAATAAATGAAATCAAATATGCCGAGTTAAATTAACAGATTAAATAAATTGATATTGCTAACACCCGCCATTGAGCACCAAATCATTGCAATGGGATCACAGTAACACGGGTTTCTCCTACTAAACAGATATTATTCAGTGTTCATACGTCACGTACTGGGAGTTGATTAAAATATTGATTTAAAATTCTCATTAAAACACGAAACTTATATTACGAATATGCCAATAAAATTCATAATTGCTCTGAAATATGCAAATACTGTTTCATTGTTTCGTATTGAATTTATACATTTGTGATGCAAATTGCATTTTATTTGTTGTTCAAGGTGTAAATATTGGTTTGCAGTCTGCTGCTAAAGATCAAATGTGAAGATAGATATAGAATTAATAAAACATATGACACATGTACCGCTGGCTTTATCGAAATATTATTTGTCACCGCAGTTTGCTGGAAACAACGAGTTTTTATTCATTCATTCATGCGAAAAGCAGGATGACTTTTATAGACTTTTAATATTGTACTTTCAGAAACAGTCAGAGGCTATGGTAGGTAAGCTAAGTCTTGTTCGAAAGAGCTGTTCTTACCTAATATGCGACATGGTTGACTTAGTAGCTACGGGGCGGTTTTTGACGTCATAGCAATTATTACGCATTGTTACGAAAATTTTAAATGGTATGCTATATCTCTTTTTACATAGATAAAGAAGAAAATTCTTGAAAAGTCAGCAGGATTCAGCTTCCTATCTGTTTAATAAAACTAGTATTATGACATGTGTGCTGTGAGTTTAAGAGACAAATGGTGCCTTTTAAGGCTATAGGCTTCGTCTCAGTAATAATTCTATAGATAATACTCAATTAGAACCACTAGAAATTATATTTAACCTTGTCAAATAATCAGCAGGTGGCGCAGTAGGCTCCAGTAAGTGTTGTATTCAATTTTCATCATAATGGATTCTTTAAAAGAAATCAGCACTGAGAAACTACAGTATAAAGTTGATTGTCATTTCTATTATTAAACGTCAGTTTGAATTGAGGTTTTGAATTAAGAAAAAAAAAATATTTTTTTGTGATCAAAGGAAAGATCATATATAAGTTTTATAACAAAACTGTTTTTGTTTTCTTTTTTTCGCAATAATTAAAAAGTTATATCAAAGTAAAAATGGGTTTCTGAATCGAGCACCAAAAACACGCCGACGGCTCCCGAATCCGTGTGACGTCACCATGGCGGTCAGGATGCTCCTTTGACCAACGACGTCCTACTCCGATACTAGATTCTAGATTCCCAACCAATCGCGAAAATACGTACTGGTAAACTATGGTAACTAGTGGATATTTATTGCAATACTGTCGATAAATGAAGCTTGCAGCTCGAGACGAAGTCTACGATCTAAATAAATATGTTTTTGAATGTTTGAAGTTGAAGTCAGATTACAGATTCCAGTAAGCAAGTACCTAATCAAATATGTTTCGTTGGAAAGATCTCCTCAATCGAAGGATGGCCCAGTGGTTAGAGAGTCCGATAGTGGATCTCAGGGTCTTTGGATCGAAACCCAGGCTTTCCAATTTTTTTTTATTTTTTTATCAAAAAATTTATTGATGTGCTTTTTGCACTTGTTACGCACATTTTTTTACGATCAACATAAATATGTTTGAATCAAATTTTGTTAGACATATTACTTGCAGTGCCCAGTGCTTGTTAAATTTTTGTGAAAATGTAATTGTTAAGCTTCATCGCCCAAAGTTGTAACGGTTCACCCGTTTTCAAAATTATTTTTATATTATTTACTTGGCTACCATATACAAATAGTTTACAACTTCCATTTTTAGCAACTACTTCCTCATTATACTAGTACATTTCTATAACCATTTTGCTTCTCACCTCTACCTTTTCCCATCTCTACTTCCTTGAGCTGCAAATATTGTTAATTATACACACTGCGCAAGTGCGCCAAATTTTGGGAAATTCTAATGAGTGGGGGGGTATGCTCTTGCTCTCCACCAAGGTTACCTTTTATGTCGAAACACATATCTCCTTCCTTTTGCGTTTTGAACTCAAACAGTTAACAGCTAACGTAATTATGTCTCTCTAAGACAATCTTTTGTGTCTGTGCCATAATGTCTTAATCAAGGTAATCATAACGATTTAATTACTAAGCTTTCCCATATTTTCATTGCTTCTGCATATTTATTTTAGGAATATGATTTTGTGTAGGAATGTGATTTTTCCGATTTATATATTTTTTTTTCCATGAACATGTGATGGCGAACATTTTAATCTTTAAATATCAAGTCAATCCTACACTGTATATTTATTAATTATCTAACAAAAGAGTCGCTGAACACTATTCTTTATTTCTAGCCATATATTTTTGTGTTGCCGATGCCTTATCTTGTGTGTATTTAATGTTTCACATTTTTTTTTATGACATTCCTTACTGTAAAAATACCTATCACTCAGATTTGCTAATTGAGAACGCAATGAAAAGATCTTTTGGACATTTTTGTAATTTTGTTTTACAAGGCGTGAGGAAAAAGTTTGTAAATTTTTGAACATACTTTGTACATTTATTTTATTTGTCACTATATATCTGAAAAGATCCGGTAGGACTGAAAATGCAAAGTATTTAAGAATTTTTTTTTAAACTATTCGCTCTTGGATATATCTATATTTTTTATTAATCTTTACCATGTGAACATTTGAAAGTTATCTGCTTTTTGGCTTTTTAATTCCCCCATGCTACTTCATAGATTTGTTTCTGAAGTATATGAATGCAATTTATCAAAATGTAAGAACGCATGAAGATCCATACTTCAGAAGCAGATCGTGAAGTCCTGTGAACTTCTCCACAAGGTGCTAATACCAGCCATAACTCTTTCACAGGAGAACCACCCTTTTTTCTCCGGGTACCACCAAGAACCTTTTTTTTTGGCGGGGTGCCTCAATGAAGACCACCTTTCTTGGTCGGGGTGCTACCATGAAGACCTAACTTCCTTTTTTGTTGGGGTGCCAAAATGGACGAACATCTTTTCTTGGTCGGGGTGCCACCATGAAGACCACCTAACCTTTTTCTCGGGGTGCCACCACCAAAGCCACCTTCTTTTTCTCGAGTTGCCAAAATGAAGACACCACACCTTTGGAGCACCACCTGAACTCCTGAAAAAGCCAGCCTTCTCTGGAGCACCACCTTCCTTTCGGAAGGGCACTACTACGAGGACTTCCTTCTGAAGTTAAGTTCTTTTTTAAAAAAAAAAAAAAAATGTACTGCATTCGTATACATACTAAAATAAATCTTTATTAAACCATTGTTGTCCTAGTTTTCATTTCTTGGCGGCTAACGAGACTCACACATTCACGCACACACGCACGCACCTACATACCCTAGTCTTATGCAATCCTACTGAGCTACTGGTTGCTATGAGTAATAAAAGTGTTGGCTGGTCGTTCATGACCAAGCAACATTTTTATTGTTACAAATTGGCGCTGCCAACGTGTGGCCAGACATGGGTATGTCTGGATGTTGTGCGGTGTGAGTCTTGAAGCTGTCTTGAAGTGAAAATTGGACAACTTTTTCAAAATTCCATTTCGGCTCATTGACTCAAAATTCCATTTAATAATTTTTTTTTTGGGTGCAGTACTTTCATTTGGCATATATATTTTATTATTTAATTTTCTTTAACTATTATCAGCTTATTTTTTTTTGTAGTTTTCAGGGTGATTGTTGGTCCAAATTTTCTATTTTCAAAATTTTTCTATTGAGGTATATTTGAAGTTATTTAAATTTTTCTATTGATTTTTGTCTATTAGTATATTTTATTTATGACTGAGATTTGATTTCCTAATGCGTTATTTTTTGTACTGTCTTGAGACATTTCGCGTATGCGTTAATTTATAAATCTGAGCGTATGTTGTAAATGTTTCTCTAAGATATCTGGCGTTTGGATATTATTCACAGGTCATAAACACTTACCTAGAGTTTTTGTATGGTTTGCTTTTTTTGTAGCTATATATTTTGTGTGGTATTTGGACAACAATTCACTACATTTTTCTTTGGTAATTTGTCATTTAGGTACACTTATTTAGTAGCTCATTTATAGTTGAACATTTTCATAAGCTGACTTTAGTTTTTTGCTATTTATAGAAGGGTGGTTATATATGTGCAATTATATACTTGCATATATATTTAATTTCCTAGATTAACACATAAATTCAGGCACACACACTTATAAAATATATTGATATTTCAAAGAAAAAATAATTTTTTTTTGATTTTTCATTAAGCAAATACTAGTCCTTGATTTTTTTTTGTTATGATTGTTTTTATTCTGGAGTTTTATCGATATGAGTAGTTAATTTATCTGGCAAATATTTTGATATTAGAGCATTTTAGTCTCTGTTTTGTTTTGATTGAAAGACTGATATAAGGGCAGTCATATTTGTTGAGGCCAGATAAATAATTTTAGTTTTTTTAGTATCACTCCAGAATACTAGTTTTTTTTTTCGAGAACATACATGCTCAAGTACTTTTTTTTGCTGAACTGTTTGATATTTTTAGTATTTTTTTTATCTTGTTGGGTTTTGACTTGTCCTTTTTCTACTTAACCTCACTTAAATGCAACAATGCCTCTCACTAAACTAAATGTTAATGACTTGATGTCAAGTGAGTTGGCATATGAGATAAAAATTAGAGGCTTGGAAGTTCCTAGCACTATGGATGATAAGCGAAAAGTCTTGCGTGGTCTGCTATCACAAGAGCAGCACGGTAGAAGTTTTTCTGAAACTTCAGTTTTAATTCCCTTTGATGAGGATAAAGATGATATCATACTCTCTTTCAATAAACTTGAAGATATGATATCTCAATTTTCTAGTGGCTATGATTCAAGTGAACATCGCAGGATTTGTACTCGATTGTTGCACTTGGCAAATAGAATTGATCGTCTTGCTCCTTCTTCTGATGAGGAAGTGACACAAAAGTCTAGATTTAAAACACAGCTCGTGATTGCTGAATCAAATCTTTTGGCCAAGCTTGAACCTCCCACAGGACATTCATCACCAGTTCCCATGCCTGTGACTGTCAATCCAACACAACCTATGCAAACGCAACCTGTTACTACTGTAGCAGCTTCTTTGCCTCCCTTGGCAATGAATCCTCAGCCTTATTCTCCTGCTAGTTTTTCTCAGCAGAAGAAAATTCCTATTTTTAAATGGGGGATTAGGAAGTTCAATGGCAAAACATCTGTCATTGAGTTTCTTGAATTGATTCAGTCTCTTATGGCTTCTCGAGGTTGTAATGAGATGGATCTATATGCTGCTGCAGGTGACCTTTTTGAAGGCATAGCGTGGACTTGGTGGCATAATGGTTCTGTTAGGGGTGCTTTTCATGATTGGGGTGACTTGGTGCGTCAATTAAAGGATGCTTTCCTTAGAGACAATTACGACATCAACTTGATTGATGAAATTCGTAGACGCAGACAAGGTCAACGTGAACCTGTCATAACTTTTATTGCTTTTATGGAGTCTCAGTTCAATAGACTCACTAGCAATCCATTCACTGAAAAGGACATGGTTAACATCATTCGTAGAAACTTGTTGCCAGATTATGTTAAGTCACTAGCACTTCATGATATCTTGACGTTTGCCCAATTAACTTCATATTGTAGGAAGTTAGAGGATTCCTTTCTGACATGTCAACCGGTCAGTAGATCCGATCATAGTAATTCTAATAATGATACATCTTCCCCTGTTCTTAGAAAACCAGTAGTTTGCTGGAATTGCGAAAAACTTGGGCATTCCTCTCAGCAGTGTAGATCTCCCCGTATTAAGTTCTGTTATGAATGTGGCATGAGAAATGTCACAAAATCAACTTGTCCCTCTTGTTCAAAAAACGTACAGAGACAGGAAGTTCCCGCTTTGACTCCTGGGCCTTCCCATGTACAGAACAAGGGAGTCACCTTTTCGGATCCCAATACGAAGGGCAAAGCCACTCCAGGGTTGATGATCAAATCACAGAAGTAGATAATGCTAGGGATTTTCATGTTGATACACCTGACTTAGATTTTGGTAAAGATTTTTCAGACATAGATACTAGGGAACCACAAGTGACTTCTAATGTCAAAGTTAAAGATTCTGTTGAACCTTTATTTGTGAGTAAGAACAATGATAATCGTCCATATCTTTCAATTAGTATAGATAATGAAAATGTTACAGCTTTGCTTGATAGTGGTAGCAACGCTAACATTCTTGGGTCATCTGGACTATATTTGTTGAGCAAACTGAATCTCAAGATTGATTATAACACAGCTTTACAACTGACTACAGCTGATGGTCAGATTCAAAATACTTTAGGTTATGTTTACTTTCCGATCACTTTTAATGGTGAACATCATAAGATTAAAGTTTTAATTGTCCCAAGCATTTCACATAAGCTGATTTTGGGAATGGAATTTATTTTGCAGTTTAAGCTAAATATAAATTTTGGAAACTTCAGTTATGACACTTGTGCTGTAAATTTTATTCAAGGGATGGATCAATTGTCTGATAAGCAAAAGGAACAGCTGTCAGAAGTTATTGAACTTTACAAAGATATTGCTCCCTCTGATAGCATTGGCTGCACTCACTTATATACTCATCATATTGATACAGGTGATGCCAAGCCTATCAGACAGAGACAGTATCCTCTTCCATACATGATGGAAAAGGCTCTTCACAAAGAGATTGATGAAATGCTTGCGATGGGCATTATTGAGCCTTGCCAGAGTGCATGGAATTCACCTTTGTGGCTTGTGAGCAAGAAAGATGGCTCCTACAGAGTCTGTTTTGATGGTAGGAAGCTAAATTCTGTCACTGTACCAGATGCTTATCCACCTCCTTTGATAGAGACAATAATAACTCGAGTCAGGGATGCTAAATATCTATCATCAATAGATCTAAAATCTGCATTCTTCCAAATTCCATTGGATGATGAATCAAAACTAAAAACAGCTTTTTCAGTCCGTGGAAAGGGAATGTATTGCTTTCGCAGACTCCCTTTTGGTTTATCAAATAGCTCAAGTGCCATGTGTCGCTTGTTAGACATGGTTATTGGTCCTGATCTTGAACCTTATGTATTTTACTATCTAGATGATATCATAGTAGTAAGTGCTGACTTTTCTACGCACCTTAAAGTTCTTAAAGAAGTGTACATACGTTTGAAAAATGCAAACTTAACAGTAAATTTTGATAAATGCCACTTTGCTCGTTCATCTCTTACGTTCTTAGGCTATGTTGTTGATGAGAAGGGTCTTAGAACTAATCCTGAAAAAGTATCAGCCCTTTTATCCTACCCTACACCACGGAATACAACCGAAATTCGCAGATTGATTGGCATGTTTAGTTATTATCGTCGTTTTCTCAAAGACTTCAGTACAATAGCTTCTCCAATTACAGATCTATTAAAGAACCGAAAGAAAGGTCAGTCTGTCGCTTGGACACCCGAAGCTGCTGAGGCTTTTGAGAAGATCAAAGGCTTGCTGACTACTGCTCCCATTCTTGCTAGTCCAGACTTCACTAAGCCCTTTTCCATTGTCTGTGACGCTTCGGATTCTGGAGTTGGTGGTGTACTTTTCCAGGAGGAACATGGTTTAGAACATCCCATAGCGTACTTTAGTAAGACTCTCAACACGGCCCAAAGAAAATATTCCACCACAGAAAAAGAACTGCTTGCAGTTTTGCTAAGTATAGAACATTTTCGCTGTTATGTTGAACATACAAAATTTAACGTTATCTCTGACCATTCATCTTTGCAATGGATTCAAGGTCTTAAAAATCCTTCACCTAGATTATCTAGATGGTTATATCGCCTTTCACCATATAACTTTAAAATCATCCATCGCAAAGGCAAAGAAATTCCTGTTGCCGATGCTTTATCTAGAGTACATGAAGATATAGATGTTTCAATATTAAATTTAAATGAGTTAACTCCAGATAAGTGGTATCGAAAAATGATTAACAAAGTCAGTAATAATCCGGATTTATATCCATCCTTTAAAGTAGAAAATAATGTTCTTTACAAACATATTTTATCTGACGATCCTCTTTCAGAGACATATACTGATTGGAAGATAGTTGTACCAACACCTAATAGGTTAAAACTTTTAAAATTATATCATGATGATTCCACTTCAGGTCATTTAGGAGTATTCAAAACGCTATCTAGGTTATCAGCTCTATATTATTGGCCAAAAATGAAACAGTCAGTTAGAATATATGTGAATTCATGCAAAATTTGTGCTCAGTGCAAACCAGGTAATTTACCCCAAGCTGGTTTAATGGGAAAGTACAGAGATATCAAATTTCCATTTCAAATGATATCTGCTGATCTCTTAGGACCATACCCTCGTTCTAAAAAGGGTAATAGATTTCTTCTGGTAGTTTGTGACTGGTTTACAAAACTTGTTTTAGTACATCCTATGCCTAAAGCCACATCAACATCCATAGTTAAATTTCTAGAAAATCAAGTATTTCTCATTTTTGGAGTTCCACAGATCATTGTAGTTGATAATGGACCTCAATTTATCTCTAAAGAATTTAAAGCTCTTACTAGCTCTTATAATGTACAGAAAATCTGGTATAATGCAAGGTACACTCCTCAAGTTAACCCTTGTGAAAGAGTGAATAGGACTATTGTCACTGCAATTAGATCATACATAAAAAGTTCTCACAATACCTGGGATCAGTCTATTCACCAAATAGCCCAGGCAATTAGATTAGCAAAGCATGAAGTTACAGGATATTCACCTAGCTATTTAAACTTTTATCGAAATGTGCCAGTTGATGGTTCATTTTATGGAATCATTGCCGATGATGCTAAGAATGACGTTAGTATCAGCCAAAATGTTTTAGACCCAAATTTAGTACAAAAGATACCTGAGATTTATTCTAAAGTTCAAGACCGAATGCGACGTTCTTATGAAGTCAACAAAAATCGTTATAACTTGCGAAGGAGAGATCTTAGATTCAAAGTTGATGATAGAGTTTTGAAACGTAATTTCATTCTTTCAAAAGCTGCTGATAATTTCTGTGCGAAGTTAAGTCCAAAGTTTATCCCCTGCATTGTTTATAGAGTAAAGTCACCTTTAGTTTATACGTTGAAAGATTTGGATGGTAATATTATAGGAGATTTTCATGTCAAAGATCTTAAACCTGACAATACTTTAGATATTAATGATACCTATATGGGTAATAATTCAAGTGATAGTTCTGATTCAGATGGTGATTGAGACTGGTTCAGAAAGTGATCAACACTATTCTTTGTTGTTGTTATATAATGATTAACAATTCTGATTATATCACAGTCCCAAAATTCATACGCCCTGCTGTACTGGGCGAGGATGCTTAACGTCTGAAGGGAAAATGTACCACCATTCTCACTTCAAGCGTTAGTGTCCAGGAAAGAATTAGCCAGCGCCCCTCAAAAATTCTAGGCAGCAGTAAGAGTCTGCTAATAGATCTCTTAGGACATTTAATATCGTTGTTAACCAATCTTATGCGTTATCGCGGTCCCAAATTTTCATGCGCCCTGCTGTACTGGGCGAAGATGCGAGACGTCTGAAAGGAAAATGCACCGCCATTCTCACTTCAAGCGTCAGTGTCAGAGAAAGAATTAGCCAGCGCCCCTTAAAAATTCTAGGCAGCAGTAAGAGTCTGCTAATAGACCACTTAGGACATTTAACATCGTCTTCAACCTTTTGAACCAATATAGTCCAAAATTTTTGATATACATACTATTGTGACAATTATACTTTAACATCGATTTCCAAATTCTGAGCAAATTTAAATTTAACCTTACTGAACATTTGTGAGCACACTTAAATTTTCACTGATATTTTTGATAGTTTTTACAATTTTGATTAATTGGTTTAATTCATAGTATGATTTTATTGAATTTTGTAGTATATTGTAACATGTTTTCAGAAATATTATTTGTTATAGAATTTTTTTTCCAAATTTTGTGTTATAGAGACTGATGTAAGTCCTATGACGTTTCTTGGATCGAAAGCGCTTTTCTTGTATGCATTTTCTGTTCACTTGTCTGTCGTAATATGCATACTTATAAATCTGGCGTATTTCGGGCAGCTTTTGAAGCCTCTGGCGTATAAGAAACACTTTTGATATGGTACATTGTAATGTACTTTGCTTGTTGGTAGATTTCTGAAATCCTATGTTCATTTATGCCATGTCATGTCATTTCAACTTTATGTAAATTTTTAAATTTTTACTTATGAATAAGATCATCCCTGATTGTTGCTGTCCTCTTTAGTTATCCTGGTATGCGTTTCTATAAATCTGCAGCGTACTTGAAATAGCTTTTGTAGGTTTGCGATTTTCATGTGTGATTTGTTTTCATGGTACTTGTTCAATGTTCATTATAGTAGATTTCTTATGACTTTAAAATCACTTTAAAATTTACGGCTTTAAAAAAAATTCAATTAGCTCTCATGAACGAAATTACCCCTGATTGTCTCTATCCTCTTTAGTTATCCTGGTATGCGTTTCTATAAATCTGCAGCGTACTTGGAATGACTTTTGTAGGCCTGAGATTTTCATGTTTAGTTTCTTTCATATGATCTGTTTATCACAGTTTAGTTTTTTTTTAAATCACTTTGAATTTATAACTTTACGATTTTCGCTTTGCACTCATAACTTGATATGAGTTTGTTACAGTTTTAGTAATCTGATATTTGATGGATTAAAATCTTGGTAACATTTCTTGAAATTTTGCATTTAATCTTTGATTTTTAGCTTACTTGAACCTTATAATTTTTAGTCGACTAAGATCCTTGTGCTTACATGCTCACAAATAGTTCAAGCTTTTGATTATTGTTATTGTATTGGCTCATGCAATCTTTAAAAGATTTTTCCTGATTAGATCTTAAACTTACACTGATGTTTGAATTCTTTTTTGGAATCAATTTATTAATGAATATTAGATTTGTGCTACTTATTTCACTTAAGCAATTTTGCCTACTTTAAATTGTCACATGATGTATAATTTTCCCTAAATTTATTTTTGAATTCAATTTGAGGAACAAATTTTCCCTGAATTTTCTTTTCAAGTTTAATATGTTGTGGAAACTGTCCCTGAATTGATTTTGGAATGTAATCTTGTTAATCGTTTGTGAATTCATTCTTTTGAATCTATTATGACACAGAACTGCTTTGAATTTACTTTGTTGTTTATTATTTGAAAAATTTCATGTAGGTATTTGACTTTGAAATGATGTCACTCAAGCACCTATGTTTGATTACTTTTTTCTTTGTAGTCTTATTTTAGACTGCTGGCGCCCAACTTTTTTTTTGTTGATCACTGAATTATAATGCTCTTTATCGAATCAGAACATTACTGGATTTTAGCAAGATCATTTATCGAATCAGAACATCACTGGATTGCAAATTTTTTTTTATTAAATCAGAACATTACGGAATTATAGTTAGTACTTAGAAAATATTTTGATCAAAATTTTAAATTTTATTTTGGGTTTTCATAGAAGCACTTATGGTGTTACAAATTTTTTTTTCCATTTAATATTTCATATATGGAAATAGTTTGGTTTTATACTTATGCTTTAGAGATCTGAATTTTCTCTTAAGTCTGTTCAGTGGAATATTTTACAATCTTTTGTTGAGAATATTAAGGGTATCCTAGTTTTTTTTGAGTATTACTCATGGTTATTTAGGGTATTTAGATTTTGTATAGGTATCGATCTTATAGTTATTTTAGCCGAGTCTTGAAACTCTTTGTTCCTTGTCAACGTTTTGACAACTTTTTCTTCTTTAGGTCTTAAGTATATTAGGGTTTGATTGGTTGCGTACATTTGTTTTTTTTTACTTCACAATTTATATTCTTCATTGTGTAGTACATATTCAGTGCAGCTTCACTGTACTTTTAAGCGAGTTGGTGCTATAACCATCCCTCTTGTTTGGTAGACTTGAGGCTATCTCTTTTTCTTCCCATTTCTCTTCCAACATTTTTGTTTTCTACCTGCGTCTTCTTGCTCTTTCATGCACCTTGATAGACTTTGCAGGTTGTAGATTACTGCAAATTCTTGAGATTTGCATGGGGAAGCACGAAAACATAATCTGACTTTGTTATCAGGACAAATGGTTAATTTTGATCCCTCAGTGATAACTTTAACTTTACTCCCTTTTAAAAAAAAATTCTCGAATGCTTCTCAAATTTTTTTTCTCGTTAAGTGGGGCCGAGTGTAACGGTTCACCCGTTTTCAAAATTATTTTTATATTATTTACTTGGCTACCATATACAAATAGTTTACAACTTCCATTTTTAGCAACTACTTCCTCATTATACTAGTACATTTCTATAACCATTTTGCTTCTCACCTCTACCTTTTCCCATCTCTACTTCCTTGAGCTGCAAATATTGTTAATTATACACACTGCGCAAGTGCGCCAAATTTTGGGAAATTCTAATGAGTGGGGGGGTATGCTCTTGCTCTCCACCAAGGTTACCTTTTATGTCGAAACACATATCTCCTTCCTTTTGCGTTTTGAACTCAAACAGTTAACAGCTAACGTAATTATGTCTCTCTAAGACAATCTTTTGTGTCTGTGCCATAATGTCTTAATCAAGGTAATCATAACGATTTAATTACTAAGCTTTCCCATATTTTCATTGCTTCTGCATATTTATTTTAGGAATATGATTTTGTGTAGGAATGTGATTTTTCCGATTTATATATTTTTTTTTCCATGAACATGTGATGGCGAACATTTTAATCTTTAAATATCAAGTCAATCCTACACTGTATATTTATTAATTATCTAACAAAAGAGTCGCTGAACACTATTCTTTATTTCTAGCCATATATTTTTGTGTTGCCGATGCCTTATCTTGTGTGTATTTAATGTTTCACATTTTTTTTTATGACATTCCTTACTGTAAAAATACCTATCACTCAGATTTGCTAATTGAGAACGCAATGAAAAGATCTTTTGGACATTTTTGTAATTTTGTTTTACAAGGCGTGAGGAAAAAGTTTGTAAATTTTTGAACATACTTTGTACATTTATTTTATTTGTCACTATATATCTGAAAAGATCCGGTAGGACTGAAAATGCAAAGTATTTAAGAATTTTTTTTTAAACTATTCGCTCTTGGATATATCTATATTTTTTATTAATCTTTACCATGTGAACATTTGAAAGTTATCTGCTTTTTGGCTTTTTAATTCCCCCATGCTACTTCATAGATTTGTTTCTGAAGTATATGAATGCAATTTATCAAAATGTAAGAACGCATGAAGATCCATACTTCAGAAGCAGATCGTGAAGTCCTGTGAACTTCTCCACAAGGTGCTAATACCAGCCATAACTCTTTCACAGGAGAACCACCCTTTTTTCTCCGGGTACCACCAAGAACCTTTTTTTTTGGCGGGGTGCCTCAATGAAGACCACCTTTCTTGGTCGGGGTGCTACCATGAAGACCTAACTTCCTTTTTTGTTGGGGTGCCAAAATGGACGAACATCTTTTCTTGGTCGGGGTGCCACCATGAAGACCACCTAACCTTTTTCTCGGGGTGCCACCACCAAAGCCACCTTCTTTTTCTCGAGTTGCCAAAATGAAGACACCACACCTTTGGAGCACCACCTGAACTCCTGAAAAAGCCAGCCTTCTCTGGAGCACCACCTTCCTTTCGGAAGGGCACTACTACGAGGACTTCCTTCTGAAGTTAAGTTCTTTTTTAAAAAAAAAAAAAAAATGTACTGCATTCGTATACATACTAAAATAAATCTTTATTAAACCATTGTTGTCCTAGTTTTCATTTCTTGGCGGCTAACGAGACTCACACATTCACGCACACACGCACGCACCTACATACCCTAGTCTTATGCAATCCTACTGAGCTACTGGTTGCTATGAGTAATAAAAGTGTTGGCTGGTCGTTCATGACCAAGCAACATTTTTATTGTTACAAAGTTAAGTAAATAACAGTACCAAGTGATAAACGGAATGTGATTACGAGTTTGAGTTACTTTTTTTAAATTAAAAAAACTTAAAAATGAATGAATTGAATGGATGAATGGATTTTGTTTTATTAACCAACTATTACATTTAAAAAAAATTAATGGCGATTGATATTGACGGACAAACCTCATTTCCACTGATTTTTTAAATTATCCATCGCCTACTGTACTTAGTTTTTGCTCTGTGCAGTGCAAGTAATATATCTAACAAAAAACCCATTTTTATTTTGATATAACTTTTGAATTATTGCGAAAAAAAGGAAACAAAAACAGTTTTGTTATAAAACTTATATATGATCTTTCCATTTATGCCAAAAAAAATGTTTATTCAGTACCTGAATTGATCACAAAGAGCTATATAAACTCAACAAACAGAGATAGTAGGAATAATCAGTGAATAGATCTAAAAAATTATGGTGGATTAACATAAAAACAAAACAAAATAAGGTGGTATAACAACAAGGATAACAAACAAAAAATACATAAACCCAATTAACTTGCGCATGCTATACTTATTATTCATCAGTGGATTAAACGCCGAGCTTTCGTCCACGATTGTACTGGACATCCTCAGGGTACTGAGGAGACTGAGACTACACTTAGCACTTATTACCTAACGTGAATATACGAGGTATAAACAACATTGGGGTAGATAAAGAGGATTTTAGTTGTCTTAGCGCCTCTCCGCACATAGGTCCATCTGGCCAACACCTACGAGATAGGTACGCGTTCTGCTGGATTATGGGTCGATCGGCGTTGAGGTTGATGCTTTTGTAGTCGTACACGGGTTGATTTTTCATAAATTTCAGTTTACCGTAGTCCTTTACCTTATTTAGTGATTATTCGTGGAAAACCTATAAAACAGTACCGTTCCTAAAGTGGCGCCGGGAAACAAACCCACACAGAAGATGAGGCTAACGACCAGAGTAGTCGACGCCGATGGCACAGAAGTATAAAAAAAATTAAGTCAAGTTGATTGACTCAGTACTTCCCACACACTACGGTGATACCGATTTATTATTGTCCCATAGCATGAAGCTTCAGTACGAGATCCCCTCGCAACCAAATCATCGCCAGCCCCCCCCCCCAAGTTGTCTTATGCCGCTAGGTCTTTCCTTCACAGGTCAATCGACAGCCTATTATCAATACTACAGACTTTCCAGCTTTGCAACCTCCATCTCCCAACCACCCCAATTTTCAGTTTTTCACCCTCACCCAAAAAAATATAGAAAATGATCAGGAACATCTAAAAACGAAGATTGAGCTGTTTTAGTATTTTTAGTGTTTATTATTTCTACGCTGCCACTGACACGATTTCTAACAACCATAAGCGTTTTCCATCACCACGGTAATAATACTGTTTCAAAATTTCATTAGAATCAATTTGATAGTTTCCACGTTACAAAATACAAGATAGAGCAATAAAGTTCTAAGTCCCTTAGTTTCGGTAATAGGCAAGGCAACGTTCGGATGGACCTAAAAAGGTGATTTGTGTCGCTAGGTCTTCCTTCACAGGTTAGTGGACAGCCTATTATGAGTACAAGAAATTTTTTAATTTTTCAACCCCCACCCAAAAAAATGCAGAAAATGATCAGGAACCTCTAAAACGTAGTTTGAGCTGTTTTTATATTTTTAGTTTTTTTATTATTTCTGCGCCGCCACTGGCACGATTTATCAAAGCCATACGCGTTTTCCATCTTCGCCATGGTAGTAATGCTGTGTCAAAATTTCATTAAAATCAATTCAACAGTTTCCTCAACGATCTAAAGCAATACTCTCGTATGTTTACATCAGAAAAAATTCTTTGTCCTTTGCTTTCTGTAATAGGCAAGGCAGTGTTCGGATGGACCTAAAAAAGTTGTTTATGTCGCCAGGTCTTCCTTCACAGGTCAGCGGACAGTCTATTATGAAAGCAACAAATTTTTCAATTTTACAATCCCCCAACCACCCCAATTTCACCCCCACCCAAAAAAAGTAGAAGATCATCAGGGACCCCTAAAACGCCTAAAAACGAAGTTTCAGCGATATTTTTCTTTTTACTGCTAATTACTCCGCCGCCTATGCACCGATTTTCAAAATTATAGGAATATGACCTACTACGACCCCACAGCATACCGCTGCCCAAATTTCATCTCAATCCATGCAGCGGTTGCTGAGATTACGTGGCTAGAAAAAAGCGACGGACAGACAGACCGATGGAAATGAGTGACGTGGTTTTTCGTTATGTAGACATCATAAAACGCCCAAAAAGCGTATTATCTCAAAATCGAAAATATTTGCGATCACAATATTCCCCTCACCTATCATTGTGGGAAGTAAAATGGGAAGTAAACGGACAGATTTGACCATATAACCTCAAATATTTACCGTCATCAGATGCGCAAGACGCACGAACCATTCGAACTACACTTACATTCTGATCGCATACGACTGAAAACGAGGAGATTGAAAACGCAGGTATCGAGATGACCATCGAACGACCCGTTAGTGGCGCTACAATGCACTCTTTACATCAGAAGCCGGGTATCAGGTGTTTGTGACAGACCTTATAGAGACCTTCCCTAAGCTTCGGTTACCTACAGGGTGAGTTCCTTATATCATGGTTGGAAAGACAGCTAGTAAGTTGACGCTTGAAAAAGTAGGATAGAATTTACTTGAGTGAATTCAAACGGCGCTCTCAATGTGGAACCGGAAGCGATATTGACAAAACCGGATTTTTCCCGGACTAGTTTCTTCATGCTGATTCCGAATCTGTATTTAGTTTTTCTCTAGCACCTGCAGTTTTGGCTCTCTTTTGTATACGGACAGACGGAGAGGCGGGCGGACAGACAGAGGGTCTGCATAGCTCTCTTCAGAGAGAACTAAAAGGAGGTGAAGGACGCTGCATCGTCTCGCAGTCAACTTCAGCCCGCTTATCAGCACGATCCATACTCACATAGATCAGTATGGTTGTATGCACTTTCATGCGGCGATGCTGAGATGCCCCTTAATATATGACAGGCCACGGCCAAAAGCCATCCCACCACTTTTCACAGAGAAAAAGGGTAAGAGCACATTGTCGGCTGGCGCGCAGGCATTCATGTCGCTCTGGAATTTTTATATGGATTATTTGAGCTGTCGGGTGGAAAATACGCGACTGATATGAGGATCAGATTTTCAGAGCGGTATTTTTAAAAGGGATCGACGGAAACTACTTATACGATAGGATATTGTTCGCCTCTTTCAAGAAGATGAGCTTGTGCTTGGGATTTTCTTTCATGCCTTGCTGCTTTGTAGGCATGTTTTTAGGTTACAGTGAAATGGGCAGAGATGAGTTGGTCTCGTTCCGAAACGGATATTTGAACTTCTTACAGAACTTGTTGTCTAGATCTTGAGGTTGTGGCCAAAATTTTGAAAAGAAACTGCGGGTCACTGCATAAAGGAGACTCTGGTATTAACTGCCAAGCTTTCGGCAATGTTTATCGTCATCTTCACGGCTTTAAGGTTGAGGTTTGCCAATGAAAAAACAGCACTGCATTGAGTTAGACTTATAATGCCAGCTCTAGTATCCACGTCTTCACAACAATTAGAACGATAAACGCGGCTCCTACAATCCGGAATAGTTTCTCCGGAAGATGCGGGGAGCTGAAAAGGAACCGACGATGAGCGTGATAAACAGGTGCGCGCTACATTAGAAGGAAATGGAAACAGTCATGTTAGAGCGTCGCCCGAAATTTGTAAAATTGAAGGGGAAGGCGATTTGCAGATGTTTTTTATCCCAATTCCTGTCGCTTCATTTTCCAATATTTTTACATGAAATTTTCATATGATGTTTAGAAGGAAATTGCCCAGAGTGATATCGAAGCACTTTTACATTTTTGCTTCTGGGCTTTTCTTAAAAAAATTACAAAGTTGACGAAGAAAATAGGCAACTTCAAGCGATCATATTTTATGTTCATTCAATTTTTTTCAAAAAATGCTTCGATAGCCCCTTGTGTAATTTTCTTTTAAACTTCATGTCGAAAATAATAATTTTAACTTTTGTGTTTCAAAGCTGAAAATTTAGCTTCAGCAGCGCTTAGGGAAAGTATTATTCAAATCATTGGCTTTCAAATGTATTTGTTTAAACCATTCCTATACCATAATATAGGTAATAACAGCCTAATTAAAATAAATTTATTTTGTTTCAGGTAAGGCTAGATTAAGGACAGAGTAATGTGTCAGGTAAGTTTATGATCAAGTCATACCATCCCCTTTTATATTTGCTGAATTGCATTTCTACTTATTTCAATTTCAGCCTATCTCCATCTCATAGTCTGTCTCCTCTCTTATTCTCCCTCCGTAAATATCAACATTTTCAACATCATTCTGGTTAAGTGGTCAGTGACATCGTGATATCGCCGGTGACATCCATAAGTGGCGAGCCTCATTTGTTAAATGTGTGGCACAGTGATTTCTGAGATTATCCCAAGTGGCATTAACGAGAAAATTGTGACGACCACAAACGTAGTTCATAAGAGAAGGAAGTTAATGAAGTGTAAATCCTAGAAAAACCGACTTTAGGTGGTCTGACTTTATCTGCAGTACAATTATTACAAGACAATGGGCTGAGGCGTATACAGATGCGTTTGTTTTTAGCCAAAGCGTATAGGGTATTCAGAATCCAAGAAAATACGTATTCTTGTGTCAGCGAGGAGGCGTGGCCGCCTGTTTCCTTTCTCTCCCCATTATTTGTGTCTAAGATGAGGAGAGGTAAGTCCAAAAGTCCAAAGGTAAGGTCAAAAGGTCCAAAGGTCCAAAGTTCGCCATAAAAATGAATTTCGCATTTCGAAGCTCCTGACCTTACCTTTAAACTTACAGTAATTATTCAAAGAGCATATTAAAGAAGAAAACTTGCGCTATATCACTTCGGTGGCCTTGTTTTGATATCGTGTTTGGTTGTTAAATTACAGATATTTGAAGAACGTATGATCTTACTTTGCGAGTTTTTTGCCCATCAAAAAACTTTTTTGAAAAAATTGCTCTGAGATGTCATTCACTAAGGTCTTAACTATCGCCTTCTGAAATACTGTCTATGTAGTTTGACAAACAAGTGAGTTCTGCTCGAAATGGGAATACGTGTTTTACATGGTAAATAAATATGTAGGTAATGTATAAATGTGTGTACCTAGGCCTCTTAAAGGCTTCTAGAGCATCGGGTATATTTGAGTCAAACTCCGATATTTCGCCTCGTTAATAGATAATACGACGAGAATACAAAGTGTGTAGCTTCTCTAGTAGGGTGTCGTAATAACGAATATCTTTACCTCTTGCCACAATAGAATCAGGTTCTTTTCACACATCCACCTATTCCTTCATGTGCTCCCTTGCGATGGTGGCTTTTAATAAATGAAATGGGCGCCAGAGAGAGGAAAATTAGTTTTCAAGCTTGTATAGGTTTTTATGCGGTACTGATTATAAAAATTTGTACAAAGGTGGACCAGCATACAAATAATTGCAGCGATACACTTGAAAGGTATCCGGATACTAATACTACGTTCCAAAATCCCATCTATACAGTGAGCAGATGAATTTTCGAGGATAGTCACGTGATTCCAGATGTTGGGGATGTCGGAATATTTATGAAACGGCAAAGATCTTTTTTTGACAATTTTGACATATCACATAACCTGTGCTATTTTCTCAGAGTCAGAGTGTTAGAGCAGTCGTACCCGTTAGAAAGTCAATGCATACAAACAGGGCCGCCTTTACTCACTAGGCCGGAGCATTGAAATATGGCAACACTGTTCGCGGGCCGAGCTTTTATTTGTTGTTGTCATTAGTGTATTCTTTCAGAGCAAAAAATATGGTTGGAAGGTGATTATTAATGTATCTCTAATTATTTACCTGCACAAACGAAACTATAAAGATAAAAAGATGCCTGCAAAGTGCAATTGGGGCTTCCAAACAAGGACATACCAACATAACTTTCCAGAGTAACAACGAAGAGTGGAAGGTGATTTTTAATGGGTTTCTACTGATTTACCTGCACAAATGAAACTATAAAGATAAAAAGATGCCTGCAAAGTGTGTAGTACCAGGTTGCACTAGCAATTGTGCGTCCAATAAGGGACATAAACAGAAGTGGGTGAAAGGTATTCCTCGGAAGGGCTGGTTACATTTATGAGGATAAAGACAATAATTTACAAACATTTCAAAGGATAAGACCTATTTTAAACCACAATGTGGTACCTACAATGTTTTCTGGACCTCCCAAATATCACAGAAAAAATGTAGTCAAGTTGATTGACTCAGTACTTCCCACACATTCCGATAATACCAGTTTTATTATTTTCCCACAGCATGAAACTATAGTCTATATGCCCCTGCAATGAAATCATTGCTCGTCCGACCGCAAAAAAGTGTTTTATTCTACTAGGTGCTTCTTTCACAGGTCAATGGACAATATATCATGAATACAACAAATTTTTGAGTTTTACAAACCCCTACCCCTAAACCACCCTAATTTCACCCCAACCAAAAATTTTTTTAAAATGATCAGGAACCCCTAAAACGTCTAAAACGTTTGAGGTGTTTTTTTATATTTTTAGTTTTGTTTATTAGTGCCGCGCCACCACTGAAATGATATCTAAAAACCATACGCGCTTTCCATACTCGTCGCGGTAATAAATCTGTGTCAAAATGTCATTAAAATCAATTCAGAAGTTTCCACGTAACACAATACAAAACGATCCAAACTAATACTCGTATGTATTTTGTATGCATCAGGAAGTTCAAGTCCCTTGGTTTCTGTAATCGGCAAGGCAATGTTCGGATGAACCTAAAAAAGTATATTATGCCGCTAGGTCTTTCTCTCTCAGGTCAGTAGACAGCCCATTATGAGTACAACACATTTTTCAGATTTACAACCCCCCACCCCCACAACCACCCTAATTTCACCCCCACCCCAAAAAAAAGTAGAAAATGATCAGGAACCCCTAAAACGCCTAAAAACGAAGTTTGAGCTGTTTTCATATTTTTATTTTAATATTGCTGCGCCGCCACTGAGACGATTTCTAAAAATCAGACGCGTTTTCCATCCTCGCGAAAGCAGTAATACTGTGCCGAAATTTCATTAACATCAATTCGATAATTCCAACATTATAAAGTACAGAACGATCTAAAGCAATACTCGTATGTATACATCGGAAAATTCTCCAAGTCCCTTGGTTCCTGTAATATACAAGGCAATGTTCGGATGGACCTAAAAAAGTGTATTATACCGCTAGGTCTTTCTCTGTTAGGTCAGTAGACAGCCTATTATGAGTACAACAAATTTTTCAGCTTTACAACCCCCCACCCCCCAATCACCCCAATTTCACCCCCACCCAAAAAAAAAAAGTAGAAAATGATCAGGAACTTCTAAAACACCTAAAAACGAAGTTTGAGGCATATTTGAAATTTTTTGTTTTTTGCTAATTACTCCGCCGTCCATGCACCGATTTTCAAAATTGTAGTAACATTACCTACTACGACCCTACAACATATCACTACCCAAATTTCATCAAAATCTATGCAGCGGTTACTGAGATTAGGAGGCTAGAAAAATGCCAACAGACACACAGACCGGCAGACCGACAGACCGACAGACCGACAGACCGACAGACCGACAGACCGACAGACCGACAGACCGACAGACCGACAGACCGACAGACCGACAGACCGACAGACCGACAGACCGACAGACCGACAGACAGACCGACGGAAATGAGTGACGTGGATTTTCGTTATGTAGACATCATAAAACGCCCAAAAAGCGTATTATCTCAAAATCGAAAATTTTCGCGATCACAATACTCCCCTCACCTATCGGTGTGGGAAGTAAAAGACAGTTAATAGCACTCATCTGGGCATGCCAACGAGGGCATGCATCTGGGCATACCTACGAAGAGCTTTGATAGTGAAAGGGAATCAAGACCGGCAAGAATGGCTTCACAGTGACCTAATAGTGAATTTTTCTAGCTCAAGTGACAAATTACAAAGTAAATTGAGTGTTCGTTTAAGTGGAAGAGGAAGTGGCAGCAGAAAACAGGTTGCGTTTATTTTTATTTTGTAGTGTCTGACTGTGATGAACCAGACATCAGATGTAAGTGGTATCAGTAGTAGTAGTAGTTCCAAAAAGTATTTTTCTTAATTTATTTACCCAGATGAACTCTAATACATATAAAATGTAATAATTATTCTGAAACTATAGGGCCACTATTTGACAGCTAAGCCACGTTGCCACATCTAAGGCTCCGGCCTAGTGTAGAGTCGGCCATGATACAAATAAAGCAGAATAGGTTATGTTAGCTGTCAAGTGAAAAATATCTCTTGACAGTCTTGCCACAAAGGTCGCTAAAATCTCAATTTGATTTCCGAGCAAAACGGTGACAATGGTGACATCCATGGCCTCAGAAATGCAATAACGGAACACAGATTTTTGTTGACAGTTTGATGCTGAGTGAATACTGAAACGCTACAGAGCAAATCGAGGTCTTTGATGGGATTTTGGAACGTAGTATAAGTAGCCACGGTATAGTAGTTTCCAAGTCACATATTATAGCATTTCAAATCCTCATATATATTTTCGAAAGCAAGACTCTGGTCCCCCTTTGATGAATGGAGAATGATTAGGAACTCCTAAAACACTTGGAATTAAAATTTGTGGATATTTTCGTTGCTTGTTTATTACTCAGACACCAGAGTACCGATTATCAAAAACATTACAGTACTATCTAGTATACGCTCCCGCAGCATATCACACCAAATTACATCCAAATCTTAGCTTAGATTTTCGTGATGTGGACATCATCATTAACCAAAAAAATATCGTGTTACAATACTCTCCTTACCGCGTGGGAAGTAGAAAGACATTGAATGCTACTAAATTTGTCTGCCATGGTGAAAGAATTCGAATAGGTTAGCAGCACAACGCAATAATTATTCTTAAATCGATCATATGCCACTTAATGTAGTAGCGCAGTTATGACTGGAACATTTATGGCCGATTTTATCAACAGGCGCATTTTAACAAAGGCTATGACCAATCAGAGCAGCCCGTTCAAGAACATGCATCTGTCAAAGTACTCTGAAAACTATTGATTTCTCTTGAAGTTTACCTCAAAAAGATTAAACATGACATGCTTTATATACAATCGACCATTATGAACCATCTAGTATCTTTTCCAGTCTGATTTTCCATCCTAAATGGGTGAAAAATTGCATTTTCTTGTTTAACAAAAAGTTTAACAATAGTTAATTTCAACCAATCAGAATCCGCAAAAACTGTAGATTTGATCGCTGGTTTTTTCTTCTGCTAAATGATGATGACAAAAAATTAGGATTTGAATAATTTTTTTTGTGATAAATGGAGAGATCAAATATAACTTTTACAACAGAACTGTTTTTGTTTTCTTTTTTTTTTTTCGCAATAATTCAAAAGTTATATCAAAATTAAAATGGAACCGAAAACACACCGACGGCTCCCGAACCCGTGTAACGTACTTCGTGAAAATGCTTGTAACAGTTGTAACTAAAATGTATATTTGTTGCAACATAGGCGATGAATGGAGTTTGCAGCTCGAGACGAAGTCAACGATCGACATAAATATCTTTTTGAATGTTTGAAATTAGATCACAGATCCCAGTAATAAAGTACCTAAACAAATATGAAATTCCATTAACTGATTAATTTGTGATTACAAAGACAGCCTGTGTTTTATATTTCAGTTTCGCAAAGTGAAAATCAAAGATTTCCAACACCCTTGATTTTCAGTTTCACCTCAAAAAGTCTAAAATCTTTATTCGATTTTATATCAATGTGAAATCCCGTAATAACCTGAATAATTTGAGAGTGCTGATTACAAATCCAGCCAATGTTTTGAGTTTCAGTCATGCAGAACGAAGATCAAAAATGATTTTCAGTTTCACCTCAATAAGTGTAAGATATTTATTCGGTTTTCTATCAATATGAAATCCCATATCCTGGATGTGGAATTAAAAGACAATTAAAGGAAACGCAAGAGTGAAAAAGAAGCAGTATTGGCAGGGATCATATTTATGTACCTATATTATGATATTTTGAACTATTGCTGAAATTATTTGACTTAGGGCTTGCTGCGATATTTTTGTAGAAAATTTCAAATGCTTATAATTTCGCCTATTCGCTAAAAATCGGAGAGTTGCAGTTAACCGTTCATGTGCTGTGATTGCAGCCCTCATAACAGTATCTTAGTGTTTTATTAACGGTGTCACTGAATTTAACAGTTTCACTGAGGCGATTTTTTCTTTAGCATGCTGGGTGGCCGAGTGGCATAGTGAGCGACCTCCTATGACTTGGTATCGCTGGTGGTTTTGGTTCGCGACCCAGCCCGTGCAACTACTTTTTTTATTTTTTTATCCAAAATATTCATTGGAATGCTTTTTACTCATGTTGTATCATTTTTTTGTACCATCGACATAAATGTGTCTTTGAATCAAATGTTATTAGATCTTTTACTAGAGCAACAAAAATTACGAATAATTTTACTTTTTTGGAAAAATTTCATTTTGATACCGCTATCAGAGCAATTGGCAATTGATATTGACGGCTAAACTTCACTTCCACTGACTGAATTCTCCACCGCCTCAGGTACTTAGCTTTTCCAGTATGTCAAGTAAAATGTCTAACAAAATTTGATTCAAAAACATTTTTATGTCGATGATACAAAAAAATGTGTGTAACATGAGTAAAAAGCACATCGATGAACATTTTGGATAAAAAAAATAAAAAAAAAATAGTTGCACGGGCTGGGTCTCGAACCAACACCACCCACGAATACAGCGATATCAACCGTTACGATGTCGATCACTATGCCACTCGGCCACCCAGTATGCTACAGAAAAAGACGCCTCAGAACATATTTGTTTAGGTACTTTGTTACTGGGATTTGTGATCTAATTTCAAACATTCAAAAAGATATTTATTTCGATCGTAGGCTTTGTCTTGAACTACAAACTGCATTCATCACCTATGTTGCAACAAATATACACTTGTTACAACAATAGTTTTGTTATAGAACTTATATACGGTATGATGAAAAGTGTCATCCAGCTTTGAGGTTTTGTTTTCAATATTGATAAAATACTATTGGATGATATTTATTAACCTAGCGCTCAATACCCAATAGAAAGCTTTTGCTAAATAACATCCAGTAGAAAAGCTTTGTTGAATTCTTTGTTAAATATGCATGTTGATAAAATCGGCCCTTACAGTTTTTTTCAAGTCCATGGATCAGTATCTTCCTTTGAGTCATTAGGCTTCCTCACAAGCTTCTTACCCCATTTTACTATTACTGCAATGACTGCAGTATATAAAATCCATCCACCATGGATCAAACTGTTATAAGTAAAGTAACCAGAGTATTTAACTATAAATTAACTTTACAACGTGGGAGCTACACCAATACGTTAGTATCACGACATTCTCTTTTGAAGAACCTAGACACACGTCACACACATTACACCACAAAACTTAAACTTCTTATTATATGTCACGATGACAACTGACAAGACAATTCAGGCAGGGTTGCCAAGCTTATACTTTAACACAAACAAACAAAATATTTGTTTACTTCTTCTAACCTATTCAAATTCATTGGTCATTTTTTTATAACTGAGAAGACCGCGTAGGCAGAGCCTAAATACCAGAGAACCGCGGCTGCTGTGAAATGGTTATTTTAGGAGAAGTTTGTTAACGCGGGATTTGAATGGGCCAATACCCGCAGGCCCAATAAATACATCTCCTGGCAGTCCATTCCAAGCCTTGGATACCCTGGGAATGAATGTGCTGTTGTACCGCTCGGTTCTTGACGTATGAAGAACGACCGCCTTAGGATGAGATGCAGCAGTCGCGCGGGTGCATCTGATAGGAGCGGTGAGCTGCGGAATGATAGAGGATAGCTCAGAGGAGCAGATTCCGTTTGAATATCGGTAGAAGAACGAGAGGTCACCAACAACACGCCGGCGAGAAAGTGGCTGGAGGTGACGCGTTAAGGCCGGATCGCCAATTAGTCGAATTGCCCTTCTCTGGAAGGCATGAAGTATAGACAGCCTTTCTGGCTCTAAATAGGTACCCAAGCTTTTTACCAGCAGCTGTTGCAATCGACGCAACGTTTTCGTGACAGATCAGATTTTCTGTAATGTTAGCCTCTTAACAGCTTAAATGAGTGACTCCTTGGCAGAGCCCGGTTGTTTTTTATAACCTGGTGTTGACTTGGGTACTTCTTGTTTGATAGCGTACAATATTGGGTCTTGGAAGCATGGTTAATCATTGACATGGAAGGTAAAAAAAACGATTATGCGGCTGCTTCCGTATATGACTTACTTAATGAGGATATTTTTATCTCACTTAGTTTTTTATTCTTGCTGAATCATCGAGCTCTATGATACGTTCAGAATCTAGAGCATAAACGTTTATCAGTGGTACCAATTGTTTCTTGCCTGGTGAACAATATGATTGCATTCCAAGCAATTATAAATATAAAGCGGGATTCAGTTATATCATGCGCAACTTGTTATCAACTCAACTCGCGTCATAATTGCAACAGCAACTGAAACAGATGGTTAATTGAGAAACGCTTTTATTCAGCGATGGCAGCATATATGCACGTTTGTTGCAGAAACGTCATTAGTCGGTTAGTTAAATGCATATGAAATTCATTATCGAACAAATCGATTCGGTAAAATTATGCAAAAGTAGACGCATTCACACCCTTTGTAATAAAACTGTCAACGTACAAAACACCTAACTCAGAAATATAATTGGTACATAATGTGAACGTGAATTTTGTATAATTTAAATGATATTAGCCTATCAATTGCGGTGCATTGTATTTCAAAGCGCGTTTCGAGTCTTTTCGCTTCAGTGGATAATTAAAAGCGAACGTGTTGAAACAGAAAATCTTCACTAACAGTTCGGTCAACTCTTTGTTATGGCGAAAAAGCTTCACCTGTGTATGTGGGTTTGTGAGCTTGTAACACTCAACACTCACTTGAATTCATAGCAAGTTGACTTGCTACTGTTGTTCATTTCTATGCACAAAAATTCGTTACATTTAACGAAAAATCCATTAAGTTGGCATAATCGGTCTACGTCAGATAAATATGCTTTCGCATGCTCCTGAAGGGTAGTTTGTTGAATTTTTTCAGGCGTATGATAGTAACCGCAACAGTCTGCCATCTGTTGTCTTAAACTGTAACGTGTATTGTGTCGAGCTGGCGACTTAGCACATAGCCACTTACAGCTGACGGTGCGGAACTTTGGCGCCACATTTTGTTAATACTACACAAAGGCGTAGCGACGGGAGCTTAAAAGAAAAGGACATACAACTGTATTTCTTATTCAGAAAAGTCTACAGTTTTAATTATCGTTTGTGCAATAATGATTATGCTATGAGCATCGATCAATAAATACAGTCTACAAAAACTAAAAAAATGGAGTCAAGTTGATTGACTCAGTACTTCCCACACATAACAGTAATATCATTTTAATATTTTCTCTTTGTATGAAGCTATAGTCTGAGATCTCTTGCAACCAAATCATCGCCCGCCTATCCTCAAAAAACATCCAACAAAAAACTAGTTAAATAGTTTCCTAAATCTCTCCGTAGGAACTAAAACGACACAATTTTTATTCTCTGAGCTTCAGCTAGACGAAACGAAACAATCAGGAACCTCCAAATGCTTAAAAACGAAGTTTGAGCTATTTTTGTATTTTTATTTTTTTTATTATTGCTGTGCCGCCACTGACACGATTTTTGAAAACCATACGCATTTTTCATCTTTGCCACGGTAATAATACTGTTTCTAAATTTCATCAAAATCAATTCCATAATCTCCATGTTACTGAACTCAGAACGATTTAAACAAAGCCTGTATGTATACATCAGAAAATTGATTTCTATAATAGCCAAGGCAATGTTCGGATGGACCTAAAAAAGGGTATTATGCCGCTAGGTCTCTTCAACTGGTCAATTGGCAGCCCTTTAATTTAATTCCTTGTATGATATTCCAAACTTACGATACTTTATCGGGCATCGCAAGTATGTTTCGTAAGCGTCAGTTTTTCTGCACAAAAACCCGTGAGCGCCCCCTTCACTCGATACTGCTCTGGTTGCTATCGCAGCGATAGGACGCTTGTGCCAAAATTGTAATTTACACCCAGCCATAAATATTTCCTTCTGCAAGGTCTTTTGAGTGCCGTCAAAACGAACAATTGAAACTAAAGAAGTCGATGTCATTAGTCAAAACTATAGAGTTAGCTCTTTGATGTTTTTTTTTCTTGAAGAGTTGGCAACTTATCCTTTGTAGTGGACAGTTTCCACTGTCATTTATTCCATGATATTCCAAACAGAATAACTCACGATGCCTCACCGGGTACCACAAATTATTTCAAAATAATCGTTTATGGTGACCTCTGACTTTCTGACTATGCTACTTGAATCTATCGTGCCGAATATACCGATGCATTAGCATCAGTTTTCCTGCACATAAACCCACGAGGGTCCTTTTCACTCGATACTGCTCTGGTGGCTATCACAGCGATAGGATGTTTGTGCCAAAATTGCAATTTAAACCCAGCCTACAGCGATAAATATTTCCTTCTGGGAGATCTGTTGAGTGCCGTCAAATTACAATAAACTTTTAACTTCACACAGAAAAATCTGTCGTTTTGTCAAAGACTTACGCTTGGATTTAATGGAACGTTAGCATTCCTCAAATACAGCGATGTTTTGTCCAATGGGAAGTGTATAGTTGGTAACGAACTACAAGATTTGGATTCCAATGAATGATTCAATCGCAGCCTGTCGCTGAATCGAATCTGTGTTTGGTCCTTGGACCAACAGATTTTATTGCGAGGACAGCTGATCGATTCGTTTGGATGTTTAATGGTGTGATTTTGTATGAAGTTATAAGGAGCATGATATAAGAATTAGACATAAGCCTGCACCAGTTGTTGCATTTTTACCTAAAATATAACTGTCTGACTAATCTAAATACCTACATTGAAATGTGGGTGTTAGGTCTTCTAAGCCCCAATTTCTCAGTAGGTCCTCCATTTGATAATAATAACTGGACACATTTAAATCACACAATTGCTGATGCAAAAAGCAAAAACACGAGATGACACAACACGGCTAACACCGAAACAACAGAACGAAGCAACCTCGTCCATGTTGGCGGGTTGGCGCCGATAATAACACTAAGATGATCCCCCTGTTGTTTCTTTTCACGTTCATTGAATCGGGACATCAGTCCCGCCGAATACAGATTATAGTTCAGCGAACAACAAGGGCCATTGAATTAGATATATTATGATGTTGTTGTTACGAATACTACTTACCAATTTCATTAACAGCATAGGCAAAGTATATGGGTCATTGATCGCGTAATAGTTACCTTTTGAAACAAAATAAATTTTTATCAGATGAATTATCCCGAACTGCTGTTGCAGTAATAATTTTTGTACATTGAATAGAGTGTATGCTTTGCTTAACAGTTTGGGTAATTACTCCGCCGTCCATGCACCGATTTTCAAAATTGTAGTAACATTACCTACTACGACCCTACAACATATCACTACCCAAATTTCATCAAAATCTATGCAGCGGTTACTGAGATTAGGAGGCTAGAAAAATGCCAACAGACACACAGACCGGCAGACCGACAGACCGACAGACCGACAGACCGACAGACCGACAGACCGACAGACCGACAGACCGACAGACCGACAGACCGACAGACCGACAGACCGACAGACCGACAGACCGACAGACCGACAGACAGACCGACGGAAATGAGTGACGTGGATTTTCGTTATGTAGACATCATAAAACGCCCAAAAAGCGTATTATCTCAAAATCGAAAATTTTCGCGATCACAATACTCCCCTCACCTATCGGTGTGGGAAGTAAAAGACAGTTAATAGCACTCATCTGGGCATGCCAACGAGGGCATGCATCTGGGCATACCTACGAAGAGCTTTGATAGTGAAAGGGAATCAAGACCGGCAAGAATGGCTTCACAGTGACCTAATAGTGAATTTTTCTAGCTCAAGTGACAAATTACAAAGTAAATTGAGTGTTCGTTTAAGTGGAAGAGGAAGTGGCAGCAGAAAACAGGTTGCGTTTATTTTTATTTTGTAGTGTCTGACTGTGATGAACCAGACATCAGATGTAAGTGGTATCAGTAGTAGTAGTAGTTCCAAAAAGTATTTTTCTTAATTTATTTACCCAGATGAACTCTAATACATATAAAATGTAATAATTATTCTGAAACTATAGGGCCACTATTTGACAGCTAAGCCACGTTGCCACATCTAAGGCTCCGGCCTAGTGTAGAGTCGGCCATGATACAAATAAAGCAGAATAGGTTATGTTAGCTGTCAAGTGAAAAATATCTCTTGACAGTCTTGCCACAAAGGTCGCTAAAATCTCAATTTGATTTCCGAGCAAAACGGTGACAATGGTGACATCCATGGCCTCAGAAATGCAATAACGGAACACAGATTTTTGTTGACAGTTTGATGCTGAGTGAATACTGAAACGCTACAGAGCAAATCGAGGTCTTTGATGGGATTTTGGAACGTAGTATAAGTAGCCACGGTATAGTAGTTTCCAAGTCACATATTATAGCATTTCAAATCCTCATATATATTTTCGAAAGCAAGACTCTGGTCCCCCTTTGATGAATGGAGAATGATTAGGAACTCCTAAAACACTTGGAATTAAAATTTGTGGATATTTTCGTTGCTTGTTTATTACTCAGACACCAGAGTACCGATTATCAAAAACATTACAGTACTATCTAGTATACGCTCCCGCAGCATATCACACCAAATTACATCCAAATCTTAGCTTAGATTTTCGTGATGTGGACATCATCATTAACCAAAAAAATATCGTGTTACAATACTCTCCTTACCGCGTGGGAAGTAGAAAGACATTGAATGCTACTAAATTTGTCTGCCATGGTGAAAGAATTCGAATAGGTTAGCAGCACAACGCAATAATTATTCTTAAATCGATCATATGCCACTTAATGTAGTAGCGCAGTTATGACTGGAACATTTATGGCCGATTTTATCAACAGGCGCATTTTAACAAAGGCTATGACCAATCAGAGCAGCCCGTTCAAGAACATGCATCTGTCAAAGTACTCTGAAAACTATTGATTTCTCTTGAAGTTTACCTCAAAAAGATTAAACATGACATGCTTTATATACAATCGACCATTATGAACCATCTAGTATCTTTTCCAGTCTGATTTTCCATCCTAAATGGGTGAAAAATTGCATTTTCTTGTTTAACAAAAAGTTTAACAATAGTTAATTTCAACCAATCAGAATCCGCAAAAACTGTAGATTTGATCGCTGGTTTTTTCTTCTGCTAAATGATGATGACAAAAAATTAGGATTTGAATAATTTTTTTTGTGATAAATGGAGAGATCAAATATAACTTTTACAACAGAACTGTTTTTGTTTTCTTTTTTTTTTTTCGCAATAATTCAAAAGTTATATCAAAATTAAAATGGAACCGAAAACACACCGACGGCTCCCGAACCCGTGTAACGTACTTCGTGAAAATGCTTGTAACAGTTGTAACTAAAATGTATATTTGTTGCAACATAGGCGATGAATGGAGTTTGCAGCTCGAGACGAAGTCAACGATCGACATAAATATCTTTTTGAATGTTTGAAATTAGATCACAGATCCCAGTAATAAAGTACCTAAACAAATATGAAATTCCATTAACTGATTAATTTGTGATTACAAAGACAGCCTGTGTTTTATATTTCAGTTTCGCAAAGTGAAAATCAAAGATTTCCAACACCCTTGATTTTCAGTTTCACCTCAAAAAGTCTAAAATCTTTATTCGATTTTATATCAATGTGAAATCCCGTAATAACCTGAATAATTTGAGAGTGCTGATTACAAATCCAGCCAATGTTTTGAGTTTCAGTCATGCAGAACGAAGATCAAAAATGATTTTCAGTTTCACCTCAATAAGTGTAAGATATTTATTCGGTTTTCTATCAATATGAAATCCCATATCCTGGATGTGGAATTAAAAGACAATTAAAGGAAACGCAAGAGTGAAAAAGAAGCAGTATTGGCAGGGATCATATTTATGTACCTATATTATGATATTTTGAACTATTGCTGAAATTATTTGACTTAGGGCTTGCTGCGATATTTTTGTAGAAAATTTCAAATGCTTATAATTTCGCCTATTCGCTAAAAATCGGAGAGTTGCAGTTAACCGTTCATGTGCTGTGATTGCAGCCCTCATAACAGTATCTTAGTGTTTTATTAACGGTGTCACTGAATTTAACAGTTTCACTGAGGCGATTTTTTCTTTAGCATGCTGGGTGGCCGAGTGGCATAGTGAGCGACCTCCTATGACTTGGTATCGCTGGTGGTTTTGGTTCGCGACCCAGCCCGTGCAACTACTTTTTTTATTTTTTTATCCAAAATATTCATTGGAATGCTTTTTACTCATGTTGTATCATTTTTTTGTACCATCGACATAAATGTGTCTTTGAATCAAATGTTATTAGATCTTTTACTAGAGCAACAAAAATTACGAATAATTTTACTTTTTTGGAAAAATTTCATTTTGATACCGCTATCAGAGCAATTGGCAATTGATATTGACGGCTAAACTTCACTTCCACTGACTGAATTCTCCACCGCCTCAGGTACTTAGCTTTTCCAGTATGTCAAGTAAAATGTCTAACAAAATTTGATTCAAAAACATTTTTATGTCGATGATACAAAAAAATGTGTGTAACATGAGTAAAAAGCACATCGATGAACATTTTGGATAAAAAAAATAAAAAAAAAATAGTTGCACGGGCTGGGTCTCGAACCAACACCACCCACGAATACAGCGATATCAACCGTTACGATGTCGATCACTATGCCACTCGGCCACCCAGTATGCTACAGAAAAAGACGCCTCAGAACATATTTGTTTAGGTACTTTGTTACTGGGATTTGTGATCTAATTTCAAACATTCAAAAAGATATTTATTTCGATCGTAGGCTTTGTCTTGAACTACAAACTGCATTCATCACCTATGTTGCAACAAATATACACTTGTTACAACAATAGTTTTGTTATAGAACTTATATACGGTATGATGAAAAGTGTCATCCAGCTTTGAGGTTTTGTTTTCAATATTGATAAAATACTATTGGATGATATTTATTAACCTAGCGCTCAATACCCAATAGAAAGCTTTTGCTAAATAACATCCAGTAGAAAAGCTTTGTTGAATTCTTTGTTAAATATGCATGTTGATAAAATCGGCCCTTACAGTTTTTTTCAAGTCCATGGATCAGTATCTTCCTTTGAGTCATTAGGCTTCCTCACAAGCTTCTTACCCCATTTTACTATTACTGCAATGACTGCAGTATATAAAATCCATCCACCATGGATCAAACTGTTATAAGTAAAGTAACCAGAGTATTTAACTATAAATTAACTTTACAACGTGGGAGCTACACCAATACGTTAGTATCACGACATTCTCTTTTGAAGAACCTAGACACACGTCACACACATTACACCACAAAACTTAAACTTCTTATTATATGTCACGATGACAACTGACAAGACAATTCAGGCAGGGTTGCCAAGCTTATACTTTAACACAAACAAACAAAATATTTGTTTACTTCTTCTAACCTATTCAAATTCATCGGTCATTTTTTTATAACTGAGAAGACCGCGTAGGCAGAGCCTAAATACCAGAGAACCGCGGCTGCTGTGAAATGGTTATTTTAGGAGAAGTTTGTTAACGCGGGATTTGAATGGGCCAATACCCGCAGGCCCAATAAATACATCTCCTGGCAGTCCATTCCAAGCCTTGGATACCCTGGGAATGAATGTGCTGTTGTACCGCTCGGTTCTTGACGTATGAAGAACGACCGCCTTAGGATGAGATGCAGCAGTCGCGCGGGTGCATCTGATAGGAGCGGTGAGCTGCGGAATGATAGAGGATAGCTCAGAGGAGCAGATTCCGTTTGAATATCGGTAGAAGAACGAGAGGTCACCAACAACACGCCGGCGAGAAAGTGGCTGGAGGTGACGCGTTAAGGCCGGATCGCCAATTAGTCGAATTGCCCTTCTCTGGAAGGCATGAAGTATAGACAGCCTTTCTGGCTCTAAATAGGTACCCAAGCTTTTTACCAGCAGCTGTTGCAATCGACGCAACGTTTTCGTGACAGATCAGATTTTCTGTAATGTTAGCCTCTTAACAGCTTAAATGAGTGACTCCTTGGCAGAGCCCGGTTGTTTTTTATAACCTGGTGTTGACTTGGGTACTTCTTGTTTGATAGCGTACAATATTGGGTCTTGGAAGCATGGTTAATCATTGACATGGAAGGTAAAAAAAACGATTATGCGGCTGCTTCCGTATATGACTTACTTAATGAGGATATTTTTATCTCACTTAGTTTTTTATTCTTGCTGAATCATCGAGCTCTATGATACGTTCAGAATCTAGAGCATAAACGTTTATCAGTGGTACCAATTGTTTCTTGCCTGGTGAACAATATGATTGCATTCCAAGCAATTATAAATATAAAGCGGGATTCAGTTATATCATGCGCAACTTGTTATCAACTCAACTCGCGTCATAATTGCAACAGCAACTGAAACAGATGGTTAATTGAGAAACGCTTTTATTCAGCGATGGCAGCATATATGCACGTTTGTTGCAGAAACGTCATTAGTCGGTTAGTTAAATGCATATGAAATTCATTATCGAACAAATCGATTCGGTAAAATTATGCAAAAGTAGACGCATTCACACCCTTTGTAATAAAACTGTCAACGTACAAAACACCTAACTCAGAAATATAATTGGTACATAATGTGAACGTGAATTTTGTATAATTTAAATGATATTAGCCTATCAATTGCGGTGCATTGTATTTCAAAGCGCGTTTCGAGTCTTTTCGCTTCAGTGGATAATTAAAAGCGAACGTGTTGAAACAGAAAATCTTCACTAACAGTTCGGTCAACTCTTTGTTATGGCGAAAAAGCTTCACCTGTGTATGTGGGTTTGTGAGCTTGTAACACTCAACACTCACTTGAATTCATAGCAAGTTGACTTGCTACTGTTGTTCATTTCTATGCACAAAAATTCGTTACATTTAACGAAAAATCCATTAAGTTGGCATAATCGGTCTACGTCAGATAAATATGCTTTCGCATGCTCCTGAAGGGTAGTTTGTTGAATTTTTTCAGGCGTATGATAGTAACCGCAACAGTCTGCCATCTGTTGTCTTAAACTGTAACGTGTATTGTGTCGAGCTGGCGACTTAGCACATAGCCACTTACAGCTGACGGTGCGGAACTTTGGCGCCACATTTTGTTAATACTACACAAAGGCGTAGCGACGGGAGCTTAAAAGAAAGGACATACAACTGTATTTTTATGAAACTTATTCAGAAAAGTCTACAGTTTTAATTATCGTTTGTGCAATAATGATTATGCTATGAGCATCGATCAATAAATACAGTCTACAAAAACTAAAAAAATGGAGTCAAGTTGATTGACTCAGTACTTCCCACACATAACAGTAATATCATTTTAATATTTTCTCTTTGTATGAAGCTATAGTCTGAGATCTCTTGCAACCAAATCATCGCCCGCCTATCCTCAAAAAACATCCAACAAAAAACTAGTTAAATAGTTTCCTAAATCTCTCCGTAGGAACTAAAACGACACAATTTTTATTCTCTGAGCTTCAGCTAGACGAAACGAAACAATCAGGAACCTCCAAATGCTTAAAAACGAAGTTTGAGCTATTTTTGTATTTTTATTTTTTTTTATTATTGCTGTGCCGCCACTGACACGATTTTTGAAAACCATACGCATTTTTCATCTTTGCCACGGTAATAATACTGTTTCTAAATTTCATCAAAATCAATTCCATAATCTCCATGTTACTGAACTCAGAACGATTTAAACAAAGCCTGTATGTATACATCAGAAAATTGATTTCTATAATAGCCAAGGCAATGTTCGGATGGACCTAAAAAAGGGTATTATGCCGCTAGGTCTCTTCAACTGGTCAATTGGCAGCCCTTTAATTTAATTCCTTGTATGATATTCCAAACTTACGATACTTTATCGGGCATCGCAAGTATGTTTCGTAAGCGTCAGTTTTTCTGCACAAAAACCCGTGAGCGCCCCCTTCACTCGATACTGCTCTGGTTGCTATCGCAGCGATAGGACGCTTGTGCCAAAATTGTAATTTACACCCAGCCATAAATATTTCCTTCTGCAAGGTCTTTTGAGTGCCGTCAAAACGAACAATTGAAACTAAAGAAGTCGATGTCATTAGTCAAAACTATAGAGTTAGCTCTTTGATGTTTTTTTTTCTTGAAGAGTTGGCAACTTATCCTTTGTAGTGGACAGTTTCCACTGTCATTTATTCCATGATATTCCAAACAGAATAACTCACGATGCCTCACCGGGTACCACAAATTATTTCAAAATAATCGTTTATGGTGACCTCTGACTTTCTGACTATGCTACTTGAATCTATCGTGCCGAATATACCGATGCATTAGCATCAGTTTTCCTGCACATAAACCCACGAGGGTCCTTTTCACTCGATACTGCTCTGGTGGCTATCACAGCGATAGGATGTTTGTGCCAAAATTGCAATTTAAACCCAGCCTACAGCGATAAATATTTCCTTCTGGGAGATCTGTTGAGTGCCGTCAAATTACAATAAACTTTTAACTTCACACAGAAAAATCTGTCGTTTTGTCAAAGACTTACGCTTGGATTTAATGGAACGTTAGCATTCCTCAAATACAGCGATGTTTTGTCCAATGGGAAGTGTATAGTTGGTAACGAACTACAAGATTTGGATTCCAATGAATGATTCAATCGCAGCCTGTCGCTGAATCGAATCTGTGTTTGGTCCTTGGACCAACAGATTTTATTGCGAGGACAGCTGATCGATTCGTTTGGATGTTTAATGGTGTGATTTTGTATGAAGTTATAAGGAGCATGATATAAGAATTAGACATAAGCCTGCACCAGTTGTTGCATTTTTACCTAAAATATAACTGTCTGACTAATCTAAATACCTACATTGAAATGTGGGTGTTAGGTCTTCTAAGCCCCAATTTCTCAGTAGGTCCTCCATTTGATAATAATAACTGGACACATTTAAATCACACAATTGCTGATGCAAAAAGCAAAAACACGAGATGACACAACACGGCTAACACCGAAACAACAGAACGAAGCAACCTCGTCCATGTTGGCGGGTTGGCGCCGATAATAACACTAAGATGATCCCCCTGTTGTTTCTTTTCACGTTCATTGAATCGGGACATCAGTCCCGCCGAATACAGATTATAGTTCAGCGAACAACAAGGGCCATTGAATTAGATATATTATGATGTTGTTGTTACGAATACTACTTACCAATTTCATTAACAGCATAGGCAAAGTATATGGGTCATTGATCGCGTAATAGTTACCTTTTGAAACAAAATAAATTTTTATCAGATGAATTATCCCGAACTGCTGTTGCAGTAATAATTTTTGTACATTGAATAGAGTGTATGCTTTGCTTAACAGTTTGGGTAAATTTCGAAAACAAAAGGGTGTTTTGATTGCATTATATGTCAATACTGGTATTAGAAGGATTATACATATCGTTAGAACGAATATAAAATTATTTTGAATGTATTGGCTTACCTGTGATTACTTCGAATATAAGGATTGAATTATTTCAATGACATGGATTTGAAACAACTGTAAATATATTTAAAGCGATGGAAAAATATCCAAATACTAACAATTAATTGGAAACACAACAGTATTTTTTTTTGTGTTGAGACCTAATTTGATTAGTACGAACCTAAGGAAGTCGATGTCGTTAGTCAAATCTCTAAAATTAGCTCTTCGACTTATCCTCTTTTTTTATTGAATGGTTGGTGACTTAGGTAGTGATCGTCATTATCATGTCGAGTCTATGAAGAGACAGAAAACATAAGTACAACAGAGACACTAAATATGGTCTGCTGTGGATTATTCAATCCCGACGCTGGACCGTCTTTAAGATGGAGACTAAAATCTACTGTTGCCGGTTGCAGCTATAAGTTTTATCAAATAGATAAATAGAATATTAAGTGAATATACTTGATTTGCCGTTTCATATATGAAATGAAACAAGTCGTAAAGAAGGAAATAGGACAGAATCATTAAGAGTTATATCAACGTCGTCACTTCTTTCACCGAATTCTTTTCGCCGGTCAATTTACGTTAGTCGCCTAGTACTTGAATCTATCGTTCCGGATACACCGTTGCGTTAGCGTCAGTTTTCCTGCACATAAACCCACGAGGGCCTTTTCACTCGATACTGCTCTGGTTGCTATCGCAGCGATAGGATGCTTGTGCCAAAATTGCAATTTAAACCCAGCCCACAGCCATAAATATTTCCTTGTGGAGGGTCTTTTGAGTGCCGCCCGAACAAACTCACTCGACTGCCGCAGTAAACACGTACGCTAAATAAATTCGGCAACGCCGCCAAACCGGCTCTGCTTCCGCCGACACAAAATGGAATTTGTTTGTTCCATTTCAGGACAGAATCGAATAACTGAGTGGTGTTTCGAATGGTGCTACTGTGCAGCAGCACTTTAACGATCCTCTTTTTTCTTTAAATTAAGATCTAATGGGCGCGTTAGTGACCACAAAAGTGACATGGAAGTCAGTCAAGGACAGCCTGATGCGCAGCCGATAAATTATTCAAAAATAGTATCCCAGAGGCGGTTTCTCGTTAAGATGCAATGCCGCGCTCCCCATCCCCTCAGCAAACGACAAAAAAATAAATTTTAGTAGGTCTGCACACATTGCTCTGACTATAAAAACTGGCCACTTACACACTGTGATCCGACTATAACCAGGCTCGTGACGTGATTTGAACCAGGCCAAGAAAAGTATAGCGGCACAAAAGCGCTCTTATTAGGCGGCTATACACAGGCTTTGTTTCGCGCAGTTTATCGTCTCGCTCATCCGGAGGAATACTGTCGTAACTCGAAAAGTACAGATTTTACAGTAGAGCAGTTTGACGTTTTTCAGTTACATTTCAGTATGATATTTTTTATCCTAATCATTTTGTGTGTGCAGTAGATCTTTTTTCGGGTAAAATCGACTTGTACTGAATGCTCGGATTTATAGAAATAACTTTATATCACCTTTAATAATAAAAAAACGATGCTTGAACTAATAAAAGTGTCGTTTTTCTTCCAAGACATTGCACAAAAGTACTCATAAACGTATTACGTTCCAGCTTCAATTAATCGCAACAGTAGGTACTACATTAAAACAAGTATGCATTATGGTTCTAGTTTTATAAGAATGAGAAAATTAACAAAATTATTGTTCCTTAAAGTAGATAAAAACCCATTTATCAAAAATATATCAAGAAATCAGACTTTGAAACTCTGCATTAACATCCCTAAGGATTTTTATTTTAGTGTAATCAAATAAATGACAATAAAGTTAATTACGTTTATCTTAAATCTTAAACATTTCTATATTAATCCAAGTGAAGCATTGGTTTCCTTCTGTAGTAGCTTTGTTTGGTTGCTCAACCTGCAAGACTGGTGTCTGGCTGCTTGTTCTAACAGGTTCATTGACTTAATGGACTTGACTTAATGGATTGAGGATTCGAGGTTTTCGTATTCGTGTGCAGTGAGGTCGTCTACTCTTCAACCTACAAAACCGGTATTTGGGTGCTTGTTCCAACTTGTTCATTGAATTGACGGATTGAGATCTCGCGATTTTCGTTTCCCGCTGGCATTTGAAGAACTACTGAATTTAACTTTTTTATACTTTGTTTCTGTGAGGTATTTTGGCAAATCCCTACTTGTTCCATAATCCTTGTTGTTCGACTCCGGTATAAAAAAATTATGTATAAATTTATGTATTTTTAAAGCAGTTCACAACTTGAAACAGTACTATATATATAAAAGAAAATATTCAGTGGAAAATTGGCACTTTTCGAAATGGTACAAAAAAGCTAATAGGTTGCTCGTTTTATTATTTCAGAAAAATGTCACAACTTAAAATATTACAACATGAAACTTAAGTTATTCGGTAGAAAACTGTCACATATTGAAATGTGACAATGTTCAATTGAAATAATTACCACTAAATCGCTTCTAAAAAAGACACAAAACAAAATAATACAGTTTTCTCACAAAAAAAAGGAAACATTCACTCTGGCTGCTGTAACTTGAAATGTGACGTTTTTCTGTTATTTGGCATATGCTTAACCTTCGATAGCTGAAACAAAACTGAGAAGTGTCACCTTAGATCCGAAGCGTCGCTAACTTTGGCTGTGTGGAAAAACGACACTTATTGCCATCTCGCGCAATGTATTTTCAGTAGAAAATTTAGTATATCAGGAATCTTTTTCCGTGAAAAAGTATATTTTAATTTTTTTTGAGTTGTGACGGTTTTCCTCCGGATGAGTGGTCTAATCTTTCAAAACACTTAAAAAATATGAGATTGCGGATCGCGGCGTGCCACGATAAAACGGGAGGGGATTTGAGATGTGATATCTGCTGGAGCGTAGCGTATCGGACAATCGGGCGTACACACACACGCCTATTCACGTGCAACTATACTGTTTTATATATTACCCACTTTTATAGGACCTAATTTTCAAAATATATAATGGCTGATATTAGTCACGTCATAAAGGATATGTTGGCATAGTTTCTTGGGATTTACAGGTCTCATCCAGCCCTTCTGAAAGGTCAAGTCCAAAGAATATGTCAATCAACAATTAAAAATTTTGGGACACGATGCATTTTACCAAAAGGTGGATCCAAATACAAATCGAGATCTCATCTTGAAAAAGTCCATTCGATGAGGGGACCTAATTTGAGATATTCGTAACTACGCCTAGATAAAGAAAATGAAGGGTGGAAATTAGTCGTTCATCCGCAGATATACTTCGCCTCATTGCATTATCTTGTTTACTGAGATGAAATCTCAATAAACTGAGGAGCTCACAATTTCCATTATTCTCGAATAACTTTTATTGTCTTCTGGATTATTTCCACTCAATTGACGCAAAAGCGAAATGTGGCTATATTTTTTTCTGTCAGCTAGCCAGCTTTTTTTCACTCACTTATTCTGTTTTCTTCTGAGATATATCAATCGCCATGACAGCACTTGCAAAGATACAAATTCTCTTTTTGTCCATTTTCATACAAAAGTCAACAAAACACCCCAAAGCATAACATCGTATGGCAATAATCACGTCGAAAATGTATACATGACAACACGCAATTCCAAATGACACCTTTTACCCACACGCATACGCTTTTCCTCTTGAAACGAAAGCGCCACACGAAATCACGAGCCGAATGATCTCAGTGTGTCCTTTCGTGCGTCCTAACCGCCACGTCCCAACGTGCCACGATTTTTGAAATGAAAGAACGTGGGTGTATGAGCGGCTGTTGGTCAATCGAAAGCAATCGACTTTGAAAACGATCAATTAAAACCTAAGAGTTATAGGTGAAGGTGACTTATGGAATTTCGAGAAACACGCGCCTCACATATACAGGGTTATTCACGTTATTCGACACGGAGAATTATGGCTAAAGTATTTGATAAAAATGAAAATAATAATTTGGGATGGATAGAGACCCATAAAGGCTACAGTTTAAAAATATTTTCATGTTATACAGGGTGTCCCAAAAACACGAAATGTATCAAAGTTATGTTTTTTTTAAATGGAACACCCCATATATTATTGCATATTCGGATTCCGTGGTGAATTCTAGTGTGACTTTATGTATCATACATGGTACCTAAAGCGAACCGTTAAGGTGTAAATCACCATTTTCGGTATAAGTAGATATCAGGAAAAAATTGAATATCGCAGAGATTACAAAATATGGAAGGCTGTGACTTTGCCGTATTACTAATCATAAAATGCATCAGCTTCGATGAGACTGTCAAATTTAAATTACGTTTATGCTTGGAGAAATCGGTCGATGAATTAAGGAAACTTCGATCAGCGATAACTTGACTTTTTCAAATGGGAATGCCAAATTTTTTTTATACGGTTAAACGTAGAATTTGATAAGCTTTCTAATGATATAAGGTTATGAACATCAATCTCTGGTAGTTTTCATTTAATTTTAAATTTTCAAACAAATCGGCGA
The DNA here is from genome assembly GCA_951848785.1 of Callosobruchus maculatus. Taxonomy (NCBI): domain Eukaryota; kingdom Metazoa; phylum Arthropoda; class Insecta; order Coleoptera; family Chrysomelidae; genus Callosobruchus; species Callosobruchus maculatus. Next base: position 9,573,362 of record CATOUR010000100.1, read on the forward strand.
TTTTCAATTTTCCTACCTATAAGCAACGTAGCAGGCCATGAAATATAAACAAAAATCTGTTCAGCTAGAAGAAAACAACTAACTTAGCTGAAAAATACACACTAACTAGACTGAAAGGACAAGATTATGAAAATTCCTTACAACAAATCAACTCTCCCAGAAACAACTGCGATAACATCTCTAAGGTCAAAGAGAAGCTGGAGTATGGCAGTAATAGATATTTTTACTGTCTACTGGCTACCGCAATTTACTAGAGGTTAAAAATTTCCAAGGCAATCAAAAACCCTCATATGAAACAGAAACAACCAGCGACTGTTGCTCCAGCACGCAACTATCGATCATATGTAATGGTGTAAAAAAGTACAAATTTGCACCGAAGTCGATACCTCTGACTGGAGCCCTTCTATTTTTCAATATCTATTAGCAATATTGCAAAAAAGGAATCGTGACAAATCAGATTTAAATTTTCTGCCATTTAAGTTATGTTTTATAATTTGAACAAATTTTAATTCATTCTTCATTCTCTGCGACCTTGCTAATAGGTACTGAAGAATTTTCAGAACTCCAGTCAGAGGTACTTTTGACTTGAGTTTTGACAGAATTGCATACTTTTTTATATCATTAAATGTGAAATTTTGTTATGAAAATAATAAGCTGCTTACAACATTCTCTAGTAGTTTTCACTTTATTTCAACATTTTTAATGGTTTTGGAAATTGCCAATCTCTAGTACATTGCAGTAGCTAGTAGGCCGTGAAAAAATCTCTGCTATACTCCAGCTTCTCTTTGACCAAAGATATGTTACCGCCGTTGGTTCTGGTTAGACTTTGTTTGTTGTGAGTAATTTTTATAATCTTGTCCCTTTAGTCTAGTTCGTGTGTATTTTTCAGCTAAGTTAGTTGTTTTCTTCTACCTGAGCAGGTTTTTGTTTATATTTCATGGCCTGCTACGTTGGTTATAGGTAGGCAAATTGAAAAACGCCAATTTGTTTGAAAATTTAAAATTAAATGAAAACTACCAGAGACTGATATGCACAACCTTATATCGTTAGAAAGGCTATCAAATTCTACTTTTAACCGTATAAAAAAAATTAGGCATTCCCATTTGAGAAAATCAAGTTATCGCTGATCGAAGTTTCCTTAATTCATCGACCGATTTCTCCAAGCATAAACGCGATTTAAATTTGACAGTCTCATCAAAGCTGACGCATTTTATGCTTAGTAATACGGCAAAGTCACAGCCTTCCAAATTTTATAATCTCTGCGATATTCAATTTTTTCCTGATATCTACTTATACCGAAAATGGTGGTTTACACCTAAACGGTTCGCTTTAGGTACCATGTATGATACATAGAGTCACAATAGAATTCATCAAGGAATCTGAATATGCAATAACATACAGGGTGTTCCATTTAAAAAAACATAACTTTGATACATTTCGTGCTTTTGGGACACCCTGTATAACATGAAAATATTTTTAAAATGTAGCTTTTATGAGGCTCTATCCATCTCAAATTATTATTTTCTTTTTTATCAAATACTTTAGCCATAATGTTCCGTGTCGAATAACGTGAATAACCCTGTATTGTTTGCTGGGTGATTCGACTCATGGAATATCGAGAAATACGCGCCTCAGATACTTGTTTGTTCGGGTGATTCGATACTAACCAATTATTTAAAATGGACTATTTGGTGAGCGCGTTGCTTAACGTGGTTCGTCACTTTGTCTAGAAAGCTAAATCCGCGAGATGGCAGCATCTGTACATAGCTGAGGGTTATGAGGAAGCTCCTCCTTTTTCTACCTAGAGACCGCCAAAACTAGTATGGCCGTCCCAGCAACGTTGCCAAGGGTTTGTAGTCCACTGCTAAAAGAAATGCCGACTTTTTATGGCCCATAAATTATATGGGTCATTCGCTAGGCTCTGTCGGCTGCCGAAAAAACGTCGGAGGGACAGGTGTTGGCCGAGGCCGACATACATATACTATCTTCCTTCTATTTGGCTAGGTATAACTTATAAGGAGGGTTTGGGTTATGGTCTGTTTTTGATAAATGATTTCCTGTATAGTTTTATACTATTGATACATGCAAAATTATACGAGTTATTCCATTTATACTAGAGTATGGGTTCAGTGTACTGTCCTTCCTGGAGGTTTGGAATTTGATATAATACGGCTATTTATTGGTTATGTACAATTAACGATTACCATTTGAAAACATTTTACAATTTGAAAAGGACTATCAGAGTATGTGCTAAAGTATGAATATAGGGTGCTATCAAAAATTAGTACATAATCTCGTTGGAAAAGCGATCGTTATAATCAGTGGCGTATATAAGGGGGGCCCGGGTGGCCCGGGCCCACCCCGAAACCAGCCACGCATGCAGTTTTGACGTCTGGAAAGAGGCTGAAGTAATGTCAAAAATTATAGTACTGAATAAAATTAGCAGCGACATCAAAATGTAGTCTAATAATAAAGCAAATATCATAAATGTCTGATTAGGAAGTACACCTTGATGGTTTCTTTGCTTCAATTTAGAATTGTTATCTATAAAAATACATTTCTAATACGCATATGTGATATATATAAAATTATTTTCGTTAATATTAGTACACTGTTATTTTATTTTTAGGTTAGGATTATAATACGCCAATATTATAACGTATGAAATAAACTAATTTTTCCGATGGGCCCCCCGAAATTGATTTTTATATACGCCACCGGTTATAATTATAGGACGTCAGCAATATATCAAACTCTCTGGTGTAACGAATAATTTCTGTATAAGAATGATATTATCATCAGAAAACATGCCCAGATATCTTCCTGTTCCCAACATTTTAGAATCGAGGAGGTGAGGAAGGGGGAGGGAGTAGAAGAAGACTTTTAAAGTTTGTATATATGTATATATTACAACATTTTTTTTAAACATTGTAAATAGTATTTTCAGAAATTTACAAAATGCAAATGCTAGCTGTCCAAAATGTATGTAGCCAGGTAAAAAAGTAGATGGAATGAGTTGAGATTCTTAATGATGACACGTCGTCGTGGCTCTGCCGTTCTTATCATAATAATAGATTATCAACAACTGAGGTGCCAAAAAAATCAAGCTTTCAGCACTCAAATATGAACAAATAGAAAAAGAAATGAAAAATCTGAACAGTGACCTGAGAATATTCTAAACGTTTTCAAAAGCTGAAATCTCATTTCAGAAATTTTCGGTAAGGCAATGTCCAAAAAAGGTGATTTATCTCGCTAGGTCTGTCTTCACATGTCAGTAAACAGCCTATTAAGAACACAACAAATTTTTCAGTTTTCCAACCCTTCACCCCCAAACGACCCCAATTTCACCCCCCCCCCCCCCAAAAAAACGTAGAAAATTATCAGGAACCTCTAAAACGCTTAAAAACGAAGTTTGAGCTGTTTTTATATTTTTTGTTTTTTTTATATCAGCGCCGCCACTGGCACGATTTATAAAAACCATACGCATTTTCTATCCTCGCCATGGTAGTGATACTGTGTCAAGATTTCATTAATATAAATTCAACAGTTTCCTCGTTACACAATACGACCTTTAGCAATTACTCGTATGTCTAGGTACACCAGAAAAAATTCTAAGTCCTTTGGTTTCTGCAATGGGCAAAAGCACCGTACGCAAAAGGCAATGTTCGGATGGACCTACAAAAGTAATTTATGTCGCTAGGCCTTCCTTCACAGGTCAGTGGGCAGTATTTTATGAATGCAACAAATTTTTCAAATTTACAACCCTCCAACCATCCCAAATCTCACCCCACCCAAAAAAAAGTAGAAAATGATCAGGAACACCTAAAACCTCTAAAAACGAAGCCTTGAGGAATACCTATTTGATTTTTTTTGTTTTTTGCGAATTACTCCGCCGCCCATGTACCGATTTGCAAAATTAGCAGCATAAGACAATAACGACGAATAACAAAAGGGATAACGAAATAACAATGGTAACAAGAACTATTAAAAAATACTGGGATTACGCCAAGAACATGCACTCTGAAAGACAGGCTTCAGTGAACTAAATACATATATATTTAAAAATTAAAATACAGGAACCTATCTCCTTTTGTGAACAAAAACTTCGTTTACTTAGTCCCCTTATTGGTAGCGGCATGTTACAAAGTCGCCACCGACACCGCCACGCCGCCGCCCGCCGCACCGCTTGGAGCTCGTTACCTATCGTCAATGGGACGCCGCGCGGCGGGCTCTTTGCAATTTTTTTATGATGACCAGACAACCCGTACCTACCGCCAGTCGGTAGCACCGTTAAAGCAGTGTCCTTAACGATTTGGCAATACCGCATGCGAATAACCATCTAGGTGTTAGAAATGGGCGGGATTAGTGTGGGGCGTGTCAATAGGAATTTTTCAATATATTATCAGTGTTTTCTCCCTCACTGTTTTGATTATCGCAATCAAATTTTGCGGTTGGGTAAAAGATTCATGATTACGTGATTTTACTTCAAAAAAATTGAAAAATAATGAGCAGTAATCCATCCAGCCAAATTTTTTTTTGAAAAAATTGAGCTATGTAAAAAGTATCACATTCTTGTCACAGATATAGTGCAGCTGATTATAAATGCTAAATTACAATCTTCTAGCATATATATATTTCGAGTAACGGCTGTCCTAAAATCGGAGAAATACTACACAAAAAAGATTCAAAATTTCAAAAAAAATCAAAAATAACTGATCAAACACATCACATTGGTATGTCCGAATACATAAGAACATTATAAAGTAATTATTAAGCAGAATATAGAGTGTTTCTAAAAGGTGACCAACCACCTTAAGATGAACTTTGGCCAACATTCCTTAGAGGACAAAATAAAAATTAAGGAAATTTTAAACAGCATTACAAAAGATAAGTAGGTTATTTTTTTATCAAAATGGAGCAAACAGTTATTTGATTCAATAGGTTGCGCTGCGGCGCCGGCGTTGCAATACAGGGGTTGGGAGTTTGATTCCCAAGCTAGACGACTTTGAAAGATGATGAGTAAAAACTTTTAGTAAATAACACTTTGTGATGTAAGTGTGTAGCATGTGATCTTGCAACTGATTTTCACAGCCAACTTCGTAAAAAATGTACATATGGAAGTTTGCATGTGTACTAACTAACTGATAAGCAGATATATGGAAAACGGTTACTTGGAGCGAAATTTCAAAGTATACATTTTTCACGTAATAATGCTTGAAAAAACTTAATCTTCAAAATTTACACTGATATACCGTAACATAAAAATGTTAACACATTTTAAAGAGGCTTAAAGGTAAGTGGTGCTCTCTACAACTGGCATCCGAACTAAGAACGGATTTGAATTTCTTGCCTCAAAAAACCCCCTAGGTCCTAACTTCATGCTGTTACGTTTACTGCTGATCAAGAGAAAACGAAATACAACTTTGACACTCTGTATTTCGCTTATTATCAAGTTAAATCTCCATATATTTTTTTGGGATGTACCATTAATTAGAGGACACCCTGTATATCCGCGAGTTCATAACGTTCCGTGGTTATTCGAAAATCACGTGCAATGTCACCGCCTCTTACCAGACATTACTCAAAAGGAACATATCGATTTGATGTTCATGCGGGTGTTCCAACTTTTAAAAATATCGTTGCAAGCTAAAAGGCAATAAAACCAAAACTAGGACATAAAACAAGAGCTGGGATAATAACCAGATGAGAAATTATATAGGTTATTCTACACAAGCGCCGGCGGCAAGAAGACTATAAGGTCCTGAATAATGAATAGCAAACATTAGTGAACAATATTTAGGCACCTGGAAGGTGTAATTAGTTTTGACCCTGCACAAGTGCGGAATACGAAATATTCTGCAGCTTAGATGATCCAGTCATTATAGTACAACTGGGTACTGATTCGGAGTTGGAACAAACAATTCTTATACGAAACAAAGAAATGTGTAAATGATGTTCTGGACTTATTTTGAGAGGAAGAATTCTCTTAACAACCGTAGCAACAATTTTTTGTTCATTATTTCGAGAAAAAACAAATTTTATATCAAAACAATGTGTCATAGCTATCTGCGTTCACGTCACGCCTCAGACAATTTTTTTCACTTGATTTATGACTATCGAATTAGTCTGTGTATAGCTATCTGATTCTGGCCTATATGTGATTACTTGATTTGCTTTTTCAAAATTATCACTGCCATGGAGGGCTACTGAGTTTGAGAATATTAGAAAATTTGCCAGCAGGCAAATGAGTCCCGTAAAAGATTTTTTAGGAGGCATACTGCATTTGAGATCTTTTTTCCTCTGGTCCTAATAGATAATTATTGTTGTTTGCTCCGCAAATACTGTTAAGGCTGGTGGCAATCTCAAGCCACTTCTTCTGTTGATCTATATCACTGAATCATCATAGTCACAACGTCTTAATAGACATGTTGTGAACTCGTAAAATGCAGTAGTTTCCCATTTGCTTTCTGCATCCTCATGCCGTTGACCAGATGGTATCTACTGGTTCATCCGCCTTTAGGGGCAATTTCTCACCCCAAGAACAAGAAGGTGTCCTGACTCTTCTCAACTCGTCCACCCGAAGCTGAATGACGATGTAAAATTGCCTTGCCTAAATTCTTCTCCATTTCCCATCGTGCTAATCAAACAAGTTCTCTGAGCTGTCAATATATTTTGTTCCTTTTGAGTTTTACATTTAAACGGGATGGGGTTTGATGCATCTTCAGGCACAATTTGCAAATATGCTACAAGTAATACAAAATTTAGGAAATAGGTTCGTTTCAAGATGATAAGATGCTCAAGCATTGACAGGTAACCTAAATATCGAAATAATTAACAGCCAACTTCAATTGCTTTATTTTTATTGATACAACAGCCGATTAATCACCTTTTCAGGAGAACATTCCGAGAGAAACGATTCCTAACAGAAACTAATTCTCTCGAAAACCAGCAACGGGTCTCTGGGGGAGACGAAGCCATGCAAGAAGGCCACTTCGATCCGTTTTTTCCGACTCCACAGAACCAATACTGAAAAATCTCGTGGCCTCTGAAAAACGTTTTGGCCTTGAACTTTTTGCGAACCTACTAGGTTTCCTGATGAATGTCAGCATGTGCCCGATCAGTTTTTTTTTATTAATTTATAATAAGTACAAATATTGCCACCCTCGAAGGATGTACCTTGCATGAGGGGATTGAAATAATTATGACAGGCACATAACAATAATTTGACAGTATAACATATTACTCCACCCATTCCGTCGTTCTTACTGAAGCTGATTGTGGGAATTGAATCCGGTCGTCATTCGTTCTTCTTTGCTCGCTTTTCTGCATAACAAGGCTCCATTGAGTATATCCTCCAAACTTCGTCTTGTCAAATATCTCAACCCTGGCATTGCGATACATCCCACATCCTCCCAAGAAGTGAAACGAAGTTTCGTTATCTTACCTCTTTTGATTTTATAAAAAATACTCTGTAAATGGGCAAAAAGCTATTATTATTTTATCTTTGGTTCACATTTTGGATTTCTCAATGAACGCAGATGCAAAACACTAGTGTTCTTCAAGATATCAGCATCACTGACTTAGTTGACTAAAAAACAAAAGCCCCTTCTTGGGCTTGTGTCGGTCAATGTTGATTATACCAAGTTATTGTTTTGAAACACATTTTGTACTTTGACAAAGGTTTCAGAGATTGATCAAGCTTTTTTTGTACTCTGGCCTATGTTGACCAGAGTAATAGTGAGCAATGTATGTAAATTTACAGCTGCGAAGCAGTCATTTTCATTTTTTAGTGTGTACCAGAAGTGAAAGTTGGCTATTAACAAATAGAGAGAAAAGTAAAATACAAGCTTTGGAAATGAAATATCTGAGAGGAGTCAAAGGGGTAACTAGACGGGATAAAATAAGGAATGAGATTATAAGGAGTGAGCTTGGCGTGAAATCCGTCCTACAAAAAATTGAAGAAAACCAGCTAAAATGGTTCGGCCACCTAATACGTATGGATGAAACCAGACCAGTGAAAATGATATGGCAGGCAAAGGAGCAGAAGAGGAGAACTAGGGGAAGGCCAAGAAAGACTTGGAACGATCAAGTGGCTTCCATATTGATGAGCAGGGGATTAAGCTGGAACGAAGCAGTTCGACGAGCTAGCAACAAAAGACAATGGGCAACATTTGTACATAATACTGTAAATTAATGTATTATATAGATTTGTATTGTACTATTAACACCTTACACCTACGGGTACATAAGGTTATAGATTATATATATATATACCAGAATATAAAGTAAGCACGAATTTTTCATATATTTTATACATAATGGAGTCATTTGCGTGCCAATTGTGGTCTGCTATCAGTAACTGCAGCATACATGGATTTTAATCTGAGATGTCTACTGTCCAAAATGTCTAACGCCGGTGATGAAAATTCGAAATCTCATTTTCTCTACCTGCATGTGCGGCATTGTCAACAACCAAAATTGTTAGCGGGTGGAGAGTGCGAAAAATGTTATGCTGCAGTTGATGGAATACATAACGAACTGCATAAGGAAGATACTTGGATGATGTGATGGCCCACAAGATAAAGGTAACACCGACCTTCAAGATATATGAACCTCTATGGATTGGACGAGTGTGCAGGAGAACCGCTGCTGGTGGAACTGTCAGGCAATAGGAAGTGTCAAAATGTACAAGGTGTACCTTCAAGAGTGGCCTTTTTTTGTACGAACAAATAATATTCAAATTCGATAGGAAACCTTTTCTATTCAGTACACAAACCGAGACACAAACATTGATCAGGAAAACTTCAAGCTCGTTACTCAGCATTTTTACGCATTGTCAGCACTGACTGTTTTTTGTTCGCGACTCCTGAAAATTGGAGGGAGGTTGCTTGTCGGCACCGTGTATTTGAAGGCGGGATTCATTTGGCGACGTTGTCATGTTTCAAATATAAGTCAATTTGTTATGCCAATGTCTACGCATTTTGATGTATTTCGTGTTTTGTGCCGGACATTTTTCAGGATGTGACACGCCGTACCCCAAAATTAACCTACAAAATCGTCTTGTCTGCAACTAAATGTCACGTTGACATTTCGTTACTGAGTATTGCTCAAGGGAGCCTTACGTAAGAGACCCCTCAAGTAGCTGTCGAAACATAAAACCCTCAAGTATTAAGGTATCCTTAAGTATCCACTATGAATACGACCCTGTATTAAAACGTATTTCTCAGTCGACGCATTGCTTTCATATTGCCTTTAGCCACGTGATGGTGAAACAACAAATATTATTGGTTTGTAGACTGTGACGTATTTATGGTGGGTTCGAAGTTATTTTAGTTTGCAGTAAAACTTTTGTTATTAATATTATTGTTATTATACTCAAGTTTTCTGTATTTTTTTATAGAAAATGGTGACATTTGTAATCAAAAATAATTTATAGTACACAAACTGATTTCTGTGATATCACGGTATAGGTTCATTTCGTAATCGCAAAAAATCAAATTTCATATATGCTTTTTGGACGTGTTATGACATCTACATCACCAAAAACTAAGTTGCACTAGACGTTTTCGTGTTCTGTCGTTTGTTCTGTCTTTGACGGGCCTATAACTCGGAAACTATCGAAGGAAGACCGATGAAATTTTCTCACTAGGTTACTACTATTACTAGAGCTTTCGCATGTCCATACAGTGATGGCGAGTGATAGTAAAATCGGAAATACAAAAAAAAAAACTCGTAATTTGATGACGTTAGGCAAGATTTTAACACCGTGTGTATGAAAGTTGCCCCAATGGTGGTGGAAAATTACTTCTGTGTCAATCTTCGAAGTTTTTAAGATACATATATCATTTTTCAAGATAGTGGAGAGAAACTGGGAAGAAGGGGAAGTATTTGTGCGGTAGGTGATGTTAAATAGTGTCTTAAATGTATTTTATTGTGTCCCGGGGTAAGTAGACAGGTATTTCTTCTTAAATTCTTGCTATTGTGGCTCATTATCTAGTGGCGAAATAACAGTAAACAATTCTCATAATTTGCCGTTAGACCTCAAAGATACGGATTATTTTTTGTCCGACAATGGTGCCACAAATACTAAAATTTGCAAATTAGCAGAACTGTGAACCTTTAATTTTGCATGCATGTCCAGTCTGACTGTTTTTTAAACATTTATCAACTTTCGCATTCAGCTCGATTATACTCGTTAACATCTATTGCAATATACACGAATTTATTTCCTGGCAAATCGATAGATTTGTACAGATACGAGCAAAACGGTTCGCTCAAACAAACGTTATTATGATTATATTTCATAGTATTATCACATTTGGCGTACATGTCTCACTACAACGTTGGCACGCATCAATATTTTTGATAAAGTCAAGTTTTTATCTGCGTTCTCTTGTCCTTGTTTCAGTTATTGATATATTTTTCCTTGAAATACAAATATGTTATACAGTTCCTATACCACTTGTAATGACTTGGAGGCCACGCAATCTCGTACCAAAACAAACTGACTAACTGTGTTCAAGGATTCCAACTCTAAACGTTGTCGTCTTTGGATGACTACGTTTCCGTGCCATTTCTAAACCTTTTCGAAACGTTTTGAGTTTTGCAATATATTATCGTAGAACCGTCAATTGGATGCGTTTTCAAAACGTTTCCTGTTCAAAGTAGATTCGCTATTTTTTGGGATCGTATCGAGATCTAAATGTCGAGGAAACACCAACTGTCACTTTCAAAACATTTTGAAATGTACTAAGCGTAGTGTGTTGCTGTATAATGTCACTATTGTCAGTTTTTGCAGAAGTTTATTCGAAATTGGGAACTAAATATTTATGATAAACAACAAATACTACGTTTCCATGGGCTTTCAAAGCAGTTTTCGAAACGTTTTGCGAATTTGGATTGTTTTTGTTTTCAACTGTGACGGTTTACAAATGTCATTTCCTAGTTTTATAACCTATTTTTTTGTTTGTCATGAATCTTTAGTTTCGAATTTCGAATAAACTAATGACTATAATATTGTTATTAGATAGTAATGCACTACGCGTGGTCCATTTCAAAACGGAAGTGACAGCTGCCATTTCCACGACATTTGGATCTCGATACAATCCCAAAAAATAGCGAATCGACCCTGGACAGGAAACATTTTGAAAACGTTTTGAAAGCCTGTGGAAACGTAGTGTGTTGTGGGTGTTCCGTTTGATTTCGTGACTAGTGTTTTGTGCTGGGTTTGACAGGTGTTATAGTACTATTGGTTTTACGGTATATATCGATGATAGGTAAAAGAAAACAACGATTAAATAAAATGGAAAATATGAAAATATGCAACATTAGCAATCGCAAGGTGGATATAGATGGTAAATCACAAGTAAGCGCAATAACCAAAGTTTCAACTAGTTCAGTTAGTGGCTTTGGGAGCAGTTACTTTAGTACAAAAGTGTAGTACAAAAATAAGAAAGGTCTGTAACAAAATTCAAGCGTTACATACAAGCAAACAAAAATTCATGACATACTGATAACTTGCTTATCTTTTGATGGTAAATAAGCAGTATCTAAGGAGGCTTTGAGCAAATACAAATAGTAAAACCTAAAAAGTGAGTGAGTTAAGGTTAGCCCGCATACCTTTGGTCTTGTGTGCCCTTGCGAGTGGTTTTTGTTTATGGCAAACCTATCTAGATCTCACTGACGTGGTTTTAGTACCCCTGGCACAACAAATATACAAGTTTTGCCCCCTTTTCCCTTAAATTCCGCCGGCGCCTCTCCCACATGAACTTTCGGGAAAAAAGTGAGAGAAAAGGAAGCAGTATAAAAAACCCTTAAAAATTCCTCTCCTAAAGATCTCATCCATCAACGTCTGTCATCGATCTATCGAATTAAAACGGATGTCTTCTAGACGAACTCTAACCTTACTTTCTCATCTCAAATGTAAAAGATAAGAAAATGCAGATATCAATTGTTCAGTATCGCAGTAATCAAGTAGGTGAACAAGGCACTGCAGCTATTAATTTGGCTTCAGATTATCGACAGAATCACTCAGCAGGTGCATTCCAAAATTCATAATGGTCTGAACGGTATACTACATGAAACTACGGATCCTCGTAGTAAAACTAAGTGTACATTTCTAAACTTACAATAAAACTGCAACACACTGAGCATAGAGAAACCTATACGTAAGCGTGATAGATAGGTTGTGACAAACCACTTGATCAGCCATATATACAAAATAATTTATTGAGGCTTCAGTTCCTAATACGTTTATTAGGTCGAGTTAGTGTGCAAACTAGAAAACTTGGCTACAGGGATGATTTAAGATCTTAAAACCAATGTTCTCAAATAGCCGTGCCAAAGAAAGTGATTTTGAGCCAAACATTTCACACGTTAGCAACAGCATTTTTTTTCAAGATCGTGGACTATGTTCTATCGATAAAAACAATTCCAAAATTCCCCCATCTTTCCACCATAAACGCCACACCAATTTGAAGCCTGAAAAAAACTGACACTGTTGGGTTTTTTGCTAATTACTCCGGTGTCTGAGGCACCGATGGCCCTACTGCATGTCATTCCCTAAATTTCATCAGAATTGCTATAACGGTTATTGAGATTATGCAGGTAGAACGATAGCGACAATCAAATTCTGGTGATCATAAAATATCCAAAAAACGTATTATTTCCAAATCGAAAAGTTTCAGGATCGCAGTATCCCCTCAAATATGCCACAGGAAGTAAAAAAAGAGTATTTTAAATTTGACTTGTTCTTTCAAGCATATTTTTCCAATCTACACCTTTTCCAGCAGAAGTTAAAAAAGGATCGAATTGCATTTCTAAGGCGCTAATTGTAGTTTCAAACTTTCAGGTGTAATTTGCAACTGACAGTTTGAATCTACAATGGATACTTTATAAATGTAATTTGATACTTTCCATTTCATATACCATGAGGTTACTATTTACAACTGAGAAATTCAAAGCAATAAAGGGGATATAATCTTTCCACAGGTAGATACTGCACTGTTGTCGATTTTTCTTTTTGCTAATTCGTCCATGCGTTTATTGAACTGTGCAATCGAGTTTTTCCGAAACAAAACGATTCTATTAAATTATCACTAATCAATGCGGTTCGCGAAAATTAAACCGACGGTATAGCACTCCAATTTAGCAGCAATTAAATTTCAATGAAAAGCACCAGCACACAAAAAGCACATGCAAGAATTAAAATTAGGGGCGCGAGGGGGCGCCAAATGTTACAGTGTTGCCATATGGTGTGTGGATAAATACTATTTACTCCCTAAATGAATAGGGTGTTCTTAAGTGATAATATGTTTTTAAAAGCTTTTATTTAACTTGCAGTGTCCATCAGAAACCTCGCGAGTGTTCTGACGGGGCACTGTAGGCTCAGGCGGCATCTATCCTATTATGAATGGAAGACGACTCCTTATGTATGGTCTGTGGAGAAGCAGATGAAACGGCCTACCACTTCCTTGCGGAATGTAAGTTGCTATGTGGGCTGAGATATAAGATCTTTGGATCTGATGGACCTCAGCCAGAGGAATTACCCTCTCTAAGCTGGGCAGACTACTGGCCTTTGTTAAAAGTCGGGAAGGTTTGGCAGGGAGGGGGAGACATGTAGTGGTGGCTCAGGGGTTATTTTCGGGGATGACAAAAAGGACCTACTGGGGACTACTTGCCAGGCGCGGCCGTCACAGAGCTACTACTACTAACTTGCAATGTATGTATGCATGATTGCATGTATGTATCTATGTTTGTTCGGGTAGAATCTTGATCTTGCTACGCAATTTTGAAGCACATATCTCCAACCGATTGAGCTAAAATTTTTGATACACGTTTAGTTTGGATGACAATGTACGATAAGCTATGTGACGTCGTTCCAATATGGCAGACCATTCAAGATGGCGGAATAATTATATTTTATGCACTTCTACAGTATGGGTATCAAATGAAAGAGCTTTTTGAGAGTAACTTGAAAACAAGTAATGTGACGTTATTCTAAATCCAGTATGGCGGACCATTTAAGATGTCGGAATAGTTATTTTTTATGCATTTCTACAATGTGGGTATCAAATGGAAGGTCTTGTTAAGAGTAACTGAAAAAAAAGCTTTTATTTAAATGCTCGAAAAAGAAGAAAATAAAATTTTCGATTAACATTTCAGACTATCAACTTATAGCCTCATTATACACAATTTATATGATCATAAAAGCTTGTCGCGCGATTTAATTCTGTAAATAAACGAGTACCTATTCAATTGAGTAACTTAATCTGCTAAGTCTGATTGTCCTGAAATTTCATTTCAATTAAATACTTATAGGTACTTACGCAAACCTCGCCACAAACTCTTATGATTATATAAATTGTGTATAATGAGGTTATAAGTTGGTAGTTGAAAATTTTAATGGAAAATTTTATTTTCTTCTTTTTAGAGCCTTTAAATAAAAGCTTTTTTAAAAAAGATGTTTTCTTTTAATTTACTATTACTTTCCACGACCTGGAGCATAGTATTCGCAAAATTACTAATTTTAGGCACTGTTACGAATACTGGTTCTTAGATTATTCGGCCGGCTTCGATAAGTTCTTCAGATTCGGTCACAAGTGTCTAGAGTTATTTTTAATGGTTTTGGAAATTTTCAATCTCTAGTGTATTGCAATAGGTAGTAGGCTGTCAAAATTATGTCGTACTCCAGCTTCTCTTTGAGATATGGTGCTGCCGTTGTTTCTGGTTAGAGTTGACTTTTTGTAACTTAATCTTGTCCCTTTACTCTAGTTCGTCTGTATATTTCTGCTAATTTGGTTATTTTCATCATCTGATCGCGTTTTTGTTTATATTCCATCATGACCTGCTACGTTGCTTATAGGTAGATATTCCCAGAGATTGATATTAACAACCTTAATCTTTGTAATGCTATGAAATTTTGCATTTGTTCTATTAAAAAAATTGCATTTCCAGTTGAAAAAATCAATTTGTCTCATATCTAAATTTCCTTAACAATCAACCGATTTCTCCAAGTACAAAAACGATTCAAATTTGGTCATCCAACCTAAGCTGACGCATTTCATGCTTAGTCATACGGCACAGTAACAGCTTTGTAAGTTTTATAATCGCTGCGATAATCAATTTTTTTCTTAGGTATACCCAAAGTGATGTTTTGCACCTAAACGGTTTGTTTATGTACATGTGTACATGTGATACATAAAGTCGCACTGGAATTGATCAAGGAATCTATATATGCAATAATATATCGGATATTCCATTTAAAAAAGCATACTTTTATATGTCATGCTTTTATTATCGTAGTGTTTTTTTAATGTTTTCCAACTCGACCTACATACACTCGCATATTTATTTTTCGGAAGAGACATATGGGTTGGCCACAAGAGCCCGAGGCGTTGAGCTTGACTCACCCTGATGTATATTCTATGCCGATGTGCAGTCTTAGAGTACCACAGACAAACCATAATGGGGTGTAGGTTTCTAAAACCAGAAGGTTCAAAGGGGTATGATCCAAAACCATGCTAGATTTAGCTATACAAGTCGTTCTCAGAAACTAGCGTAATTATACAGGGTGTCCGGATATTCGACGAACAACGGTTGACAGGTAATAGACCCCGCATTTTATGAACATTGAGATAGGAACATGAAGTCTTAAAATGCTTAATTTTCAAGATACCTCAAAGTTTTACTTTTATTTTCGTTTTTTCTCAATTATTCAGTAATAAAATGGCAACAATGAATTCTAAAATTACGTATAGGGTCGTTTCTTAAGGCGATAAATCCAAATTCGATGAAATGAACGAACTATTTAAAAATTTTTTCAAAATTTATTGAGTCGCCTGACATATATCGAAAAATGGAAAGTACTATTTATGCACACATTCTCCAGTACAACATTCACTCTGAAAACTGCTATTTTTCGATATTTGCTAGCGCTTTTCGAAAAGTATAAGATCCATTTCTTATAACGGAGAGCAACAGTAGTCTCAATGTACATAGATGTACTTAAAAAAGAAACCACCTTTTAGTATGCAGAAGAGTCAATTAATCCGGTTCTTATCATCAATCCATGCCCCACGACATACACCGTGTTCAAAAAGTACTGGTCCAAATGAATAACTAAGGAAGTAGGGGTCGCACAAAAAAATAGTCAAGACAAAAGTCGTAGGTAATTTTCCTGGCTATCAGATCAGATCAAATCAAGGTCAAATCAATTTTCTTGAATGGAGACGCCTGCTTTTGATGCCAGAAGTGAAATGCCCGGAAAATTCTACGTCCAGATATGACCTTGTCCATTTGAAAAATTTGACCTTGAATAATTGAGAGGTACACAAAAAAATGGTCGAAACAAACATCATAAGAACTTTTGACCTTAACTTAATCATCCAAGGTCAATTTATTCAAATAGCCAAGCTCATATCTGGACGTAAAATTTTTCGTGCTTTCCATTTCTGGCATCATAGGTAGATTTAAGAAAATCGATTTGACCTTGATGTGTCCTTGATCTCAAGGTCATGGTTACCATCAAGATCATCATCAGATAGCCAGGAAAAGTTCCTACGGCTTTTGTCTTGACTACATTTTTGTGCAACCCCTATTTCTCAATATATCCTGCTGGTCCCACTTTAACCTTGACTTAATCATCCAACGTCAATTTTTTTCAAAAGGGCAAGCTCATACCTAGACGTATAATTTTCCGGACATTTCATTTCCGATGTCAAAAGTAGGGATTTCCTTTTAAGAAAATCGATTTGACCTTGATTTGGCCTTGATTGTCAAGGTCAGCGTGAAGGTCACTATCGGATAGCTAGGAAAATTTTCTGCGACTCTTGTCTTGACTATTTTTTTGTGCGACCCCTACTTCCCTAGTTATTAATTTGTTCCGGTACTTTTTGAAATTAATATTTCCAACAAGCATGAAACAGTGTTAGGGGGACCGCATCAGTTAAAAAGCTCAGAAAGCAATACATTGAACTTCCCAGTTTATTTTCCTCTGCCGTTCCTCAAAGTTCCAACTTGTAAGTGGTTTAACGTAATAATAGTACTCCACTAACAGTTTCTTCAGCTAGATCCATCCCGGGAGCCCCGCAGATGTTATCTGTAGTAGCTTTTCCAACTAAGGCAATAAAAGTGAAGAACCGCTATTTGGCGTAGTAGTAAAAGGATATTAATTAATCGCATTATTTATACACCATTAGCGGAGCAGTCGTGGATGTGCAGCCATTAAGGCGGTGCCGAGCGGTGCCGAGCCGGTCCGTCGTCGAGCTAAATCGGCCGGAAAAAACTATTAAAGGAAGCGGGTCCGAGCGCCATCTTTCTAAATTTCCAGGCCTTTGCGACGTTGATTAGCATCCAGATAACCGGTTAACTTGGACATTTCGTATTTATGGAAAAGACAGACTGCCTGAAAAGACACTAGTGACTATGAGTTAATGAGAAAGAAAGAGGTAATCCTATGACACGGTTATCTAGACCACAGAGTGTGTCCTTTCTCATATAAACAGTGCTGCTATTTTAGTACATTTGTACTATTTCTAGTACATTTTCGACGGCAAAGTACAAAAGTACATTAAAGCTTAATTCTAGTACATTTTCAGTTTTCTAAAAATGGACCAAAAAATCGATATATTTGACTGTTGCGGTCGTAAAATCTTCATTTCATACGTTTGAGCGAGCTTTTTCAAATGGATGTATAATGCTATAATGCAAATGTAGAATGTAAGAAACAGTATGGTGTGTAGAGGTTTGAGAGGTTTTTTTGCTCTTTAGAAAATTATAGCGTATCCATGTGGGTCAATTTCCAGCTCATCATGAAATTCACGGATTTTAGTACAATCTAGTACATTTTATTGCTTTCATTCAGGTAGGAACATTGAAGCCTAATTTTCAAGATACAGGGCGTCAAAGTTTTACTTTTATTTTCGTTTTTTCTCAATTATTCTACAATAAATTGGCACAACGATCTGAAATTACGTGTCAAGGGGTTTTTTAAGGCGAGAAATCCAAATTCAATAATATTTTTGCTATCATGAATAGAGGGCGCCGCCTACAGCACATCAAACTCTTTTAAATTAAGAAAACTTTTCCAGTTTGGTGCATCAATGTGAATATTATAAAAATGGTTTCCTCGATATGTGTTACGTAACAAAAGTATACTTTTTTAAGCCCTAGAGATAACCGTTTTCGGGGCCTACTTGCCAGGCGCGGTCGCCCCACAGCTACTGCTACTACTACTATTATTCTGTCTACGTTTGTGGTTTCGAAATATATGTTTCTTTTTATACATATATAATATGGGTAAACTCACTAAACTAAACTTGATTATGAAGGGACTTATTGCTATAAGACGACGTTACATGATGTCACGTCAATAGTAAGTATGTAAGCGTGCCCACTTGCCCGATGTGGCGTGATGTACGGTAAGTGTGCACGAACACATAAGAATCCACAGTGCCAGATACTTTTGTCGTGGCTTTGCGTCATGTAGGGTCGGCTCGTGTAGCATCATCTCCTAGCAACGTGTATTTGCCTTGACTGTATGAACAATTTCCTTGGTTGTTGAGAAATTTTCACATTTATTGAGATTTTTTATACAGTATATAACAACCCTTCGGTTTACTCAATGCATGTCGATATTAGCTCCAGGTTCGAATGTGCTGACGATTTTGCAAACTGTCCGTGGACTGCGCAAAACTAGAGGCATAGCTTGAGCAGATTGGAAACGATTTACAAACTGTTCAAAACCAATCCGAGTTGAGAATAACCCGAACACAAATTAAAACCACAGATCAGCTGTTACGATACGATCGGAAACAACAGCGTGTATACAGTGAACTGAGCATGCGCAAGCAGCAGTCCGAGAACGATTCATGCCCCCTATCTCTGACTAGTTTGACCGTTTCCAAACCGTCCACAAATTGAACCCGAACATCCGACTGTAGCGGTTTGACCGGTTTCAAATCAGTTTGTGCAAACTCGAATACGGTCATTTCTACGGCGCACGCTCCTGACAGTTTGCAAATGGTTTGCGTCGAAACCCAAATGGATCTATTCATACTTGCATATCACAAAATTTCCTTAAACAGGCTCTGTTAAATCAACATTGTGTGAACGGGACTGAAGCAGTTGTGTTTAGTACCTGGTTCTAATAAACAATCATTCATTCAAACTTTTCGGGGTCAAGATTACGGAAAACATGATCTGGCAGATAATAATATTTTTCATACATGAGCAGACCGCGTAAGCAAAGCCTAGATACCAGAGTACCGTAGCTGCTGTGAAAAGATGCACCTCCTGGTAGTCCATTCCAAGCCATGGAAACCCTGGGAATAAATTTAATGTGCGTTTGTAACGCTCGGTTCTTGATGTATGAAGAATGATCGCCTTAGGATGACATGCAACAGTCGCGCGGGTGGATCTGATAGAATCGGTGAGCTATAGAGGAAATCTCAGAGAAGAAGAGTGAAAGGTTACCAACCGCATGCCGGTGAGAAAGTGGCTGGGTCACCCATTAGTCCGGTTGCCCTTCTCTGGGCGGCATCTAGTATAGACAGGGTAGTAGGGACAGCAGCTTCTTAGACATGGGAGCAATACTCCAGGCTAGGTATTATCTGCGCCTTATACATGGTGGTGTGAGTAGATTAGATGGTGAGAAGTACTTTCTGGCTTTGAATAGGTACCCAAGTTTTTACCAGCAGCCGTTGCAGTTGACGCACGTTTCGGGCCAGATAAGATTTTCTGTGATGTTGACTTCTAAGAGCTTGAATGAGTGACTCCTTGCCAGAGCTTGATTGTTGTTAAGAACCGGGTGCTGGCTTGGGCACTTCTTATTTGATAGCGTGCAGTATCGGGTCTTAGAAGCATTCAGTTTTATCATACTTCTAAGCCCCCAAGCGGTAGTGATCTCCAGATCCTCTGAAAGCGAAGCAGACGCTGCCAGTCTTCTGCGTTCCAGCTCGACTACAGAGATCGGTCTCTTACTCATGATGTCTGTATGCAAAGTACTGTCATCCGCAGAACTGTGGATTGGGTTCGTAGTGCTGGAGGGTAGATCATTGATGTGGAGCAGAAACAATGTCGGATCCAATACCTATCCCGGCGGAACTGGAAAATTGGTATCAAGAATATTATATTTTTGATTATTATACTTATTTTAAAGAAATATGCTCCGAAAGAAAATATAATTTTCTTTGCAACCAAGGCTATAATAATTTAATAACGAATATTTCATAATTTTATATCAAGATTATAATTTTTTCCAGCGGTGCCCAGTTTACTTCTATCAAGAATATAGACAGCTTGCAAATGCAAACCTTCATTTACAATATGATAATCTTGGTTTGAAAATGAACGCTGTTTTACAAACACACCCTATATTTGTATCAAGTAAATCATTTATTTGACGTCTACCAACGTCGGAGTGCGCAGGCGCGCAGCGTGTCACGGGTCAACTCTAACCTCTCCACGCTCTCTACTCAACAGCCTGTTGCCCGTCCGCGTCCGCGCCGCCATTATCGGTTTTCGGATTGTCGCATTCGCCGCCGCCTTTACCCGTGCTACCATCGTCAACCATCAGTCATCGAATCTGCTGGTAGTTCTGGTCCACCGCCATTCGGGTCGCATCCCACTTCCCATCAGCTTCCTTATCACTGGATCTATCCAACCATGAACGAGCTATTAAAAAAATTGGGATACGAAGACCTGACTCAGGTGTTCCTAGATAAGTACTAAGTATATTAAAAGTGATTTAAGAAATTTTGCAAAACTATCTCTTCAGAAAAATGTTTACATGCTCATAGAAGAGCTTGAATGCTCAAATTAATACTACTAGATTCCTCATCCAAGAATATCATAATTTTAGAATAAAGTTGAGCTACTTATGTCATGTTTATGAAATGCTCCCAGTTAAGATTATGAAATGCTTCAGTCAAGATTATGAAATACTTCCCAGTTTTGCATTGAAGATATTTTCTCAATCTAACCCTTATATGGTCAAAGATATCGTAATCTCACTTTAAGATTAGCATAACTTTGCGCGTATAGGAAGTTATGGTATACTAGAATTAAAGCATCTGTGCTCCATCTAAGAAATTATTTTTGTGTGAGGGGAGCTTTTTTATGGATATCTATTTTTGATCGAAAAAACCAGAAATAAATTTCCGCCTCTAACGAGAATCGAACCCGGAACCTTCCGGTCACGACGCCTCGACTCTAACCACTGAGCTAACCCGCCCCGTGCATGTTTTGAAATAATTTCTAGTTCTCCTCGTCTTTGTTCATATTTCATGGCCGCAATGAAGTTGCCAAGAAGTAGTTCTCGCGGCTAATACCAGCGTGGCCCAATAAAAACCAAAATAAAATTCAATTTACGGAGGATTTATATAAGCTCTCTGTTTGGCCGGATTTGATGCGGTGCACCGAGAGAACCGACGGCGACGCCGACGCATGGCAGGACGCCACGCCAAGCCGCGCCGTTGCAGTGGTATTAGATGGCCGATATTAAAAATACCGTTTAAAACTTTTTATTTCCCAGCGTGGCGCGACGCGGGAGGTTGTAGAGACACTTAATAAAAGCAGCCCCAACGTGCTCTGCACTCTGTTCTCCTGCAAACGTGCGAACTGCTTCGACTTTATTACTTTTACGGCCGGCAGCTGTAATCTTTCCGCTGCTCTGGCAAAGAAGCGTTGTTGCCAATTTAATTCGTATACAGGCTGCTTTTGAATTTCCAGGCACCGGAGTCGCTTAAAAATGCTTTGTTAGGGTATTTTATTGTCTACGATAAGAATGTTTCGTGCTCGTTCCCTGTTACTTACATGCGAAGGGTTTTGATAAGTGGGTAGCATTTTATTGTTCTACATAATCTCCCTTCTGCTAGATAAATTTAGTTCCCGATCTTGTTTATAAATGGTTTTAAAAAAATGTTCAACTGGTTCAGTAGTCAACTTTAACAGTCAAATTCAACAAGGCTCACTTTGTTCTATTCGCGTCGTACGCAAACGGCTTACCGAAATACACCAACTTACAAATCAGTTGTAAACAGGTAGCTCCTATATCAATGGTCACCAGTATCAAGTACTTAGGAATATATCTAGATAGCCATATCAAATGGAAGGAGCATACAGAATATGTTTTCAAAAAGATACGTTACGTTATAAGCAAATTTAAACTCCTTTCTACTATACTTACCTATGAACAGATGATCATTGTATACGAAGCACTTGTTCATAGTCATATACGATATTGTATTGTGGTGTGGGGCGCAAAAATTTTATATAAAGTGAAATCTACATATCCTAGTGACTTGTTATTTTCTAAAACAAAAATTCTAGATATCCGCCAAACATTTTTCATGTCATTAGGTATTTACCAATACAAAAATAAATCAAACTTGACAAAACACGAACATAAATATGACATAAGATATGCATGTAATGTTGTACCAAAAGCAAGAAAAAATACTTTATTACGATGTCATACATTTCTTGCTCCAAGACTATACAATGAGATACCAGAAAGCATAAAATGTCTAGTGCCTTTAAATTCATTCAAGTATGGTTTAAAACAATGGATAGTAAATAAAAATCGCATTAAAATTCACCAACTTGTAGACATATGTAATACCTATTATTACTAATATATATATATATATATATATATATATATATATATATATATATATATATATATATATATATATAGAATACATAATATTTAAATATAAATACTCCTGAATTAACCCTTATTTGTTGTTTCTATTTTATAATAATTACCTTGTACCCAAGCACAAGTTTTTAACTTTTTTGGGGCACTTGTTGTTTATAGTATTTTATTTATTTTATATTTACAATAAACGCTATACTACTACCATACTATACTATATCCGTTCTTGAAGGATCCTGAAATAGGTCTTTGTTTCAACCATTCTCCTACCACCTAGCCATTTCTTCAATTTTGGAAACTGAAAATAAGTGAAATGCATATGGAGAATGTGGTAGATGAGTTAGTCGTTCAAAGCCTAATTGGTGAAATTTTGACATGGTGATTACATATGTTTGCGCTCTTTCGTTGCCATGAACAAACGACACTTTTCTTCGCTAAATGCGGTCTTTTCTGCTTAAAATCTGGTGAATGATATGTGTTCGTCATCACTTTACACCTTTCAAGGTAATCGATAAGAATGACATCGCCCCAATCCCAAGAAACTATGGTCATGGCTTTGTTGGCCACCAGACCCATCTTAGCAGTTTTCGCTGCAGGTTCATGCGTATCTTCTGTATGTGCCATCTCCTGTTAGAAAGTTGGCTATCATAATATAGAATCTTGCTTTAGATGCGGAATACTTCTATTGATATACAGTGATAACACTCTTTTTTATTTTCCTTTGTATTATGGGTTGTAGAATGTGGTATCGGCACACCACACATAATGTGACGCAGGTAAGAAAGTTTCCCTGTTTTTACAGCTTCTACTATCACCTACTATTTGCCTTAATATCTCAACAACATTTGTGACTCTTTCAGTCCGAGAAACTTCTAGTATGCATCTGTATTCCCACATTTCGAAAATCTCAAGTCTTTTCAGATCAACTTTTTTCGTTGTCCACGACTCCATCCCATAGAGAAGGATCATCCCTACAGGGACCTACTGCATCTGTGGAGTGGGGAGGGTGAGTAGTCTCATTGCACTTAGGCCACAGCTGGCCCATTGTGCATCCTCTCAGGGAGTCGTTCCTCAGGTCATCGTCCATCCTACTAATCTTAGGAAGGTGGGCAAGTCGCTAGGGGAAATCTCCCTCATGTGGGCAGATGTAGGCCAAGTCTCGCTGAACGTACACTCTCTAATAGAATATAACTCTGGACACTTACGTATGACGTGTTATTTAGCTTCGTCTTCGCTTTCACACATTCTACACATCGGTATCCTAAACCCCATGATATGGAGGTGTTTCCTGAGTTGACAATGGCCAGTCAGGTGTCACACTATGAGATATAGGTGTGACTTGGCCAACGCTAAGTACTTCTTGAATATTGCCAAGCCAAAACCTGCAAGAGATTCCTTGGCAAATCGGCATTCTTCTAGTTCTTCCCATCGTTTTACCCTTTGGGCATGGAAGTGTTTTTTTGGCTATTTATCGTTGTTTTTTTGGTTTTCGATATACTCGCTCCCCCCCCCATTTAGATTTTTCGCGCTCTCTCTTGGGGGTGCATCCGACTTTCAATGATATTTTTTTGCGCGAAAGGTATTGCTTCCAAACGATACTCATTTTTTCCAATTCTTTTGAAAATTAAGGTTAGGTTCAAGGGCTGTCGGACATGAAGAAAATGACAAAATTTTACATCAGTCTAACAGCAAATAGTCATTAACGAAAGCAGTATTGCCATTAAAAATGACCATCGTAAAACTTGTGCAGAGATAAGGTAAATTTTTAAATAATCAAAAAAATATGATGACAATTAGATTGAAATGTTCAAACAAACAGATATTTTTGAAAATACGTTAGCTGAGTATTTTAAAATACAAATCGGTTGTTTGGCTGGTTTTCTAGGTCAGAGCTGATCTAGCCCTCGAAAAAAGGGAAAGACCCAACGTATAATATCTTTTGGTTGTGAAATTTTGAAACTTCTTTACAATTCTGAAACCTTTACATAGTGACGCAGTGATGCAAAGGCCTCAAAAAATGTGATTGTATTTGTTAACCATTGAAGCGCTATACATCGCTATAAGCGTCATTTACTGTTATCATCTAAAAAATAAATGATTGAAGAAATCTCATCATTGCATCAGATGGAATCGAAGAGTAGAAACAGTTAGGATGTTCTGTTCTTCTGAAAGGGAAGTCCCAACTTGAAAAATACCCTGTATCTTGATTTGAAGTCTTCGAGCTGTTTTACAATTCTGAAACCTTGAATACAGAGCGATACATAAGCTCCCGAAACGTTAGAAAACTGCTTAGCTTGAAATGTCCCCCGTGTGGGGGCGGGTTAGAATATCTCCCATCGTATATCCTGCGTGTCGTAAAAGGCGACTAAAAGGAACCGAACTACTGACGGTATAAGCAGTAACCTCTTCTCAACCAGCAGCTTTGGGTGGACGAGTTGAGCAGAGTCAAGACACCTTCTTGTCCTTGGGGTGAGAAATTGTCCCTAAAGGCGGATGAACCAGTAGATACATCTGGTCAACGGCATGAGGATGCAGAAAGCAAATGGGAAACTATTGCATTAAAGATCTTAAAGATATCCCAAGAGAAACACGTAAAATGACTACATTTTACGAGTTCACAACATGTCTGTTAAGACATTGTGACTATGATGATGATGAAGGAATGTGGTTTAGTTTATTAGCTATTGAAAAGCTATGAGTCTCGATAAGTGATTTTCTCTGTTAGCATCCCATTCTACAAACGGCAACGTTGCATCAGATAGACGCGAAGAGTAAAAGCAACGAGGATGCTACATTTGGCGACGAGACGAGAACTGCATAATCCGCAAGAGTTAAGGGCGCCATTTCTGTGGCCATTTGCATTCGCGTCCGTGGAGCCCGGTTTACAACAGCCATCTGGCTGGCGAGCCATCAGCGCAGCAGCGATGGCGATAGTAGCGCCGCATCGGTGTATGGTGGAGAGAAAAGCTGATCTATCGGAAGAAAATGGTGTCAAGATTCATTGCTTTCCAACTCATCTTTATGTTACTGATCAAAACGCTACGTTTTTCACCATGTTTCGTCTGTGAAGTTATCAAACTGAATGAAAACGTTGCAAAAATATAGAGCGTCCACTTGGTGCCATTTTGTATTCATTTTTACGCGGCCTTGTTGACATCGATCATGGAGGAAGTACTAAAGTACAACTCTTGTCAATTTTTGCATGCTGTCTTGTGAAGAAACCCGTGTAGAATATCTCCCATCGTATGTCCTGCGTGTCGTAAAAGGCGACGTAAAAGAACACCGAACTACTGTCGGTATAAATAGTAACCTCTTCTCAACCAGCAGCTTCGGGTGGACGAGTTGAGAAGAGTCAGGACACCTTCTTGTCCTTGGGGTGAGAAATGGCCCCTAAAGGCGGATGAACCAGTAGATACCATCTGGTCAACGGCATGAGGACGCAGAAAGCAAATGGGAAACTACCGCATTAAAGATCTTAAAGATATCCCAAGAGAAACTCGTAAAATGTGTTACGAGTTCATAACATGTCTGTTAAGACATTGTGACTATGATGATCTTGTGAAGAAGAGGAAACAATTGGACTGTTTAAAAAGTAGCCTGCATTCAAGGTGGTCGAGGAAATGGCAGATTTATGTTTGCTAATTCTTTTACGTAAACACTCCTGTAAGAATTATTTTTCTGCGGACAACATTTTCTTCCAAAATCTAATATGCCTGCTTCCTTTTGTCTCTGTTATCATATCATTTGCTGGATTTGTACGTCAAATTCATTGGAAGGATAAACTCAGTTAAAAGCTCCCAGAAAATTGTCGAAGGATTGTCATTCTCGTTAAATTAGCGAATAAAATGCATCGAAGGACGGAGCCAATGTCTACACGCACCGAATTATCTGCCCAGTTCATGGATAACTATGCTCACCAGCTCAGTTATCGCTGCAACTGTACCGTCTCCGCGCAGTTCTCAAAAATGCACCGTTTTTCTATCCACACGCAGCATTTTATCTGCAACGTTTTGAACTGCACAGACGTTGTGGAAAACGTAGCGTCTGGATGAGGCTTTATGTAAAGAATTCCAAACACAATAATATATCTTTGTTTATGCTCACAAGTAACAAAAAATACACACATAGAAATAAATTCTTGGACGAAGAATATATACTTTCATCCGAATGCACTGTATCTTTCTATATGCGCAAAGCTGTAATTATCTTAAACCAAGAATGAGATAGTTTTGAACTATAGGGTTATATATTAACTAAATATTTTCAATTCACAACTGAGAAAGTCTTGGAAATAAGAATACCCAAATCCTAAATCAAGTATATGATAATCTTGAAAATGAAACAATGCATATATCACCCTTAAGAATACTGAATGAAGCATTTCATTTTCTTGGCGCAAACAGCTCCAGTTTTTGCATCTAAGTATTTATTATAAGCATTCGGCATTTTTACGTTATATTACGTTATATAGTATTTTTCAAAATTCTTGTTGAAAGATATCGATTACCACAGAGTATAAAAAATGTGTACCTGTACTTTTGAACTAGAAGAATATGTTACACCCACCGGTCCGCCGTTGTTCATATTCCATTCACAATTACTTACATAAATATATTGCATATATCACACCCTTGATACTTACACGCGGACATCTATATAAGATCCCCACAACTCCAACTCCGCAACATTTCATGAGAGAATAACAATATAACACACAAACAAATACAGAGGTAAAAGTATGAATTATCGACAAATGACTACTAAGCACTCCACAATTCTCGAGCTGTTTGTATTCTTGATCGAAGTAATAGAAGCGCAGTTAGAAAATATGAGATCCTTACTAGCTAGTACTTGGTCGAAGGGTTTAAATTTTCTCAGACCGAGAACAGATGTTCTTTGCGCTAATATTATATATTCTTATGTGTATAAGAAGAGTAATGAATCTAAGCTATATTTGAAAAGATTGCTCACGTAGGAAGCATTGGAAAACGAAATTTGGATATGTTTGTATACCCGTTACTTTAAAAAATGATCAAACTAATGCTCAGAGAACATCTAAAAGCACAGCTCAAGTTCCTTTCAATTTTTGTTTCACTGTTTTTTACTATTACTCTACTGCGACTGACTGTAGCGACTCTCAATAACTTGAGCTTATTCTATCCTTGCTAACATAGTAAGAATCTGTTAAATTTCATTATTGCTTATCAAATATAAAAATATTTGTATCAAATATACGATTGGTGAAAATTATTGTCATTTTTTGTAAGGAAATGAAAGCACGTAAGGACAGGTTTTAAAAGTACTGCATATTACGAGGGTCAGTCTTTTATGAGGTAGTAGAAAGTATTGTTTGAAAGAATAAATCTGAAAGTTCCTAATTTCTACCCTCTCTTAGCCCATTTTGGTTATGAATCGCATAGAAATGCAGATTAGACATGTTTTATATTTGTTTCTTAATCATTACTCTACCGCCACTAGATTTGTTTGAAAAGACTAGGGAAAAAAAGTAAGACTTTTTCGACCTTCACGTATCAAAAAAAAATGAATCAAAAATATGTTATTTGATACAGAGGTCCAAAAATCGTTTTACACATATACACATATTTATATGTACTTTTCTACTTGAATTTGGGTAAGAAATACGCCCTTCGAATTAAATTTAAAAGTTTTTTTTCGACAGGCTATGAAGTGGTTTCAATTTTTTTCTCGAAAACAGAGATACGAAGCGACATCAAGAGACAAAATAGTCGGGCTTTTATCTGTTCAACCTGGTATACGACATTCAGTTTTTTGAGGTCAGTAGTCTTTTGCTAATACTATAACCGTGAGACTGCTTCTCAAGACGTTACTAGATATAATGACTATCTTCTGTCGTCAGACTAAATATCAGGAGCTACTCGGACAGCTTCGCAGGCTCTAACCGGACTACACTACGAGTCTGCTGTACCTTGTTATCAAAATTGATGGCACCAAAGAAATACAAGCTGAGCAAGTCATCAAATCCCTAGGGTATGACATATACGCTGCTCTCTGCCCTGCGCAAAATGCCGGTGTGTCGTACAGCTAGGCACATACTAGCCGCCAGAATGCAGAAGGCAGTCATCCATGGGTTCCTTCGTCTACTTAAGAAGCAGGATTCGTGAACCCAGTGATTACTCACTTCAAGGTGTGAGGAGTAGTCATTGGGTGATGGAACAGAAGCCCTGAGTATCGGAGTCTGGGTTGCACGTTGCACCTTTTTTATTCTATCTAAATCTATGTACACATTTATAATGAGGTCTGGACAATAGTAGCTGCAGATGCATGAGCTCTTTCCATTCTGAGCTCCGTCTGTGTCAACGAATGAAAGGTATGGTACAAAAGACTGCATTGTGTAATCTCTAAAATTCGAGATCTTCTGATTAAAGCTACAAATATTCTGGTTGGCTTGAGTCAGTTGCTTCTAGTTGATTATTTAATCTAATCTTGATTCTTCAGGTTACACCAGTATCCAAGTATACTTTTATACGGTGAATACATATCACATTCGTTTTGTCTCGATGAAGCCATTAAGCAGAAATACGCATTGCAGGGGTAACCGTCATATTTTTTCTGTCCGACTACCTTTTTTCATTACTACGGACATTAGTATCCTTTGTTGTACATTCCTATTCCCTGCTACCGAATGTATTATCTCAGCAAAGGTGAGAACAGGAGAGACACTTCATATATTGATCTTTCTTACGCTCTAGTACACGAAGCAGAGAGTCGAGAAAGGGATTCCGTGTTACTTGTAGCTTTATCAGGATTACCATTCTTAACAGCAGCACTCTCCGTGTTTTTCTATTAGTTTGGAAACTTCGGTCATTTACTTCAACACTGCCGGGGAAACTTTTATTTTCCTGCATATAATAAAGTAAATGGTCTGCGCAAGTTTTTGTCACTATTGTCCTTGGAAAACTTGATGAAGGTCGTTTAATAAGCTTATTGTCTCCAGTAGCGGAGAATATATCCATGGTTTGTTCAAGACGGCAATAACTTGATTGCCATTCAAATTTATTAAAATGATTAGGGTTAGGTTTGGTAAAAAAAAGTTGATTGACTCAGTACTTCGCACACATTAAGCGGCCTACAGACGCTCTGGAAATCCTCAGAGGAAAAACTGCACAGTCCTGGCCTCAAGGATTATCGGAGCGTATGTGGAGGTTCGCCGGACTGTACAGGCCGCCGGATGTGGAATTGAAAAACTATTCGATCGCCTGCGCAGGCCGTCTTTTGATGCCATGCTTCCTAGAACTGAACTGAACTGAACGGTTCCTTGAGCGTCTGTGAAGGAGGGAGTATTCAGGCCAAAGTACAAGGGCCTTCAGGCCAGGACTGCGCAGTTTTTCCTCTGAGGATTTCCGGAGTGTCTGTGGGCCGCTTTACGGTGATACGCACACCTAGAAGTATCTGAATCACCCCCTTATATGTTATGCAATTTTTTGTAGCTTCCGAGTTATGTCCTGGCCTCAAGGATTATCGGAGCATATGTGGAGGTTCGCCGGACTGTACGGGCCGCCGGATGTGGAATTGAAAAACTATTCGATCGCCTGCGCAGGCCGTCTTTTGATGCCATGCTTCCTAGAACTGAACTGAACTGAACGGTTCCTTGAGCGTCTGTGAAGGAGGGAGTATTCAGGCCAAAGTACAAGGGCCTTCAGGCCAGGACTGCGCAGTTTTTCCTCTGAGGATTTCCGGAGTGTCTGTGGGCCGCTTTACGGTGATACGCACACCTAGAAGTATCTGAATCACCCCCTTATATGTTATGCAATTTTTTGTAGCTTCCGAGTTATGTCCTGGCCTCAAGGATTATCGGAGCATATGTGGAGGTTCGCCGGACTGTACGGGCCGCCGGATGTGGAATTGAAAAACTATTCGATCGCCTGCGCAGGCCGTCTTTTGATGCCACGCTTCCTGGAACTGAACTGAACTGAACGGTTCCTTGAGCGTCTGTGAAGGAGGGTGTATTCAGGCCAAAGTACAAGGGCCTTCAGGCCAGGACTGCGCAGTTTTTCCTCTGAGGATTTCCGGAGTGTCTGTGGGTCGCTTTACGGTGATACGATTTTACTATTTTCCCATTTCATGAAGCTATAGTCTGAGTTGCCCTTGCAACCAAGTCATCGTGCGTCCACCCGCAAAAAACACAAAAACTCTCGTAAATAGTTTTATGTCTCTCTCTCTCCGTAGGAACTAGAATGACACAGTTTTTATTCTCCAATATTTAAGATATACTATTCACATGGCATGCCGATTTTCCGATATTTATAAACAGATTGTATTATCTGTATCGATCTTTTAAGGGTAGTGAAAAGTTTTCCGGAGTTTTCCAACGGCCCTATCCGAGATTCCATCCTACATCGGCTTATTTTAACACTCAAAAAAAAAGTAGAAACTGAACCGAGATCCCTAGCGTACCCAAAAACAGACTCTGAATAGCCTTTATATTGTACTGTTTCTTTTTTAGTTTAGTTTCACCGCTTCTAATAATCAAAAATCATAGACTTTATTTATGACGGTCCACGGTACGGCTTAGATGGCTCAGCTTATAATTATCTACAACAATATAATAAAAAAAATCTAAGATAGTGCAGCATTTGGATAAAGCTGAAAAGAATGTATATTATGGCGTTCCTCTACAGCCACTAACACAATTTCTAAAAAACATACACTTTTTCCATCTTCACCATGGTGGTACTACTGTATCAAAAATCAATTAGTTACACAGTTATCAGGTTACACAATACAGAATGATTTAAATTCTAAAGCAATACTAATAAAGTATACATCAGAAAATTCCATTAGTTTTTGTAATAGGTGAGGCAAAAAACTATTATCCTCGCTAGGTCCTTCATTCACAGCCTATTATAAATACAACAAATTTATTAGTTTTACAACAGCAAAAAAAGTAGAGAATGATCAGAAATTTTCGATTTGGAGGTATCGGTATGGGAAGTAAAATGTGCATCAACGTACTAGGTACTAGATCAAACAAATAATATCAAAATACCGGTTTATATTATGAACAGTACTGTGCTTAGTAGCAAAATAAACAAGGTCCAGTCCCTTGCCAATCTCATTTCTCTCCAAATGCGTATGTTTGAAGTCAATTCAATTATCGGGTGCACGGTGTACTTTGTACTGACTTTGTACTAACCTTGAAATAAGCAGAGTATACTATTTTTCTGCGACTTGGTCGTACCGTAAGCATCAACTGTTATAGCATGGACGTTGTTTGACAGCTGAATGGTTCAGTTATAATCTATTCTAAATTTAAATCACAGCCTAGCGACCATTGAGCACTATCCAGGAATGGATACAGTAATTGCAAATTGCATAGTCTTTGTTTTCTTCACCACATTGACACGTTGCTATAAAAGTTTATAATGGTCGATTATTAGGTGAAATACTCAAAGTATCGCAAATAGCTTTAAATGGGAATTTTAGGATTTCTAAGTTTCGATTGAGCATTAAAACTTCTCTGAGTTAAGACGTATTTGACGGTTCAGACCTAGCTTTGGACATCATAGGGCTTTATACAACGTAAGGAAATTAAACGGCGAGACGTTAAATCTTGTCTCCAGTAGTGAAACAGAAACTAATTTCATGGTTTTAATTTACGTCTGCCAGAATTTATTCCTTATGAGCTTAATTCGTCATTTTTCGTGACATATTATGGTGACATATCCCAATCTAAAATATTTCGGTGTTAGTGGTAATGTCAGTTTTGGAAATTAGTGAGGCATATTCTTTTTCTTTCATAATTTAAAGAGGACATGTTATTCAGCCGACATCCTTAATTAAAAAATACGAAAACTAGATTGGTATATTTTTTTTATTAGCCTACAACTAAAGACATGACTTGATTTGTTTGTTGTGATGTTTGCTGAAATACCCTTGTTTCTTTCACTCTAACAGGGGAGAGGGCCAGTAAACTGAACTGATCAGTTTCGAATCCCGTTTATCGCAATATTTATTGGTCGGAATCTTTACGAGGTTGGGTCTGCTGCGCTGTTCGATTCGATCTCACCAAAATGTAACAAAAACCTTCAAACATTTAATAAACGGCCATAAATCTGTCCTTCCGCTGTAAATACGTCGGCTCAGATTTCGCGCCTATCATCCTAAAACCCCCCCATCCGCAAAATTGCCAAATCTAGATTTATTCGAAACTCAGTCCGGGAAATCTAGCATGAATTAAATAGCTGTTCCATCCGTATTTATTTGCTCGGCAATTTAAGAGACTTCTAAATAAACAATAATTGTTTCATTTGGAAATTGATTTTATAGGAATACTACCTTTTTATAGAAATATATGTAAAGTAGTTAACATTTTAGTATTAAAAAATAAGACGCAAAATGTCAAGACGCACTAGCAAATTATGACAGAACTAAGTGTGCAGCGTTTGTTGTTGCATCTGACATTTGATTTAATCACAGCCTACTTCGATAAAAAAATTTACATTTGAAAATATGACCGTGTACTGACTAGTTGATAAGCAGATATCAGAAAAACGGTTATTTGGAGCGACGTTTATAAGGTATTCCTTATTCACGTAAAAATGCTTGAAAAACATAACCTTCAACATTTACGCTAATATACCGTGGCATAAAAGGTTATATTTTCCACATATATCATATGTCATAAAAAGAACCGAAAACGCTTTAAACATAGTCAAAACCTTCAGTCATCAGAAGTGGGGAGTAAATCCAAATGTATGTGTCTATTCTTTTATAGGACACTACTACGATCCATAATCGATTACGGATCTACACATTACGGTAATGCTGCAAACTGCCATCTGAGAAAAATTGATCAAATCAAAAATAAATGTTTAAGACTAAGTGTTGGTTACATCCACAGTACCCCCGTAAATGCCATGGAAGTAGAATGTGTAGAACCACCTCTCCATTTGAGAAGACAGATGTTAAGCGACAGGGCGCTTGCTAAAATAGTCAGAAGGGATGATTACAACAACTTCCATTCCCTATTTGTACTATCTATGACAAGTAGGTACTGGCAGCAAAAAAAATTAATTATAGAGAGCTATCTTTGTCTACTACCCTTATTAGAACGTCTTTACAAAAACCATACAATACCTTGTTTCACGCCAGATTACTCAATACCCAAAGCATTCGTCGTATTCTGATGAAGATCTTAATATACCAAACAACTTTCAACAAGATCTTAACGAAAAGTAGAAGAATTGGGAGCACCTATTTACGGATGGATCCAAAACAGACAATGGGACAGGATGTGCATACTACTATAAAAACTCGAAGTACTATAAACAAATTCGGCTACCTACTTTATGCTCGGTATTTACTTCAGAATTAGTTGCAATAAAAGAAGCAGTAAGATATTGCATGTCATATCAAGGATACTCCAAATTTGTGATATTCACTGACTGCAAAAGTGCAGCTGCGAAGCTAGAAAATCTTCAACGCTCACGCAATAATAACCACTTACTGTCAGACATATTAACACTTCATAAGGAATGTCAACAGACCAACAAGCAGATACACTTAGTATGGATTAAGGGACACGCTAATATAACCGAAAATGAAATAGTTGATAAACTTGCCAAGGGCGCAGTAAATGACGGCGAGGAGATACAAAATTTCAAGATACCTACCTCAGACTTAAGCTACTTCATCAGGAAAAAACTCAGAACAAACTGGCAAGACCATTACGTTAACTGTCTTACAGGGAAAACATTCGAAATAACACAGAAATCTATCAGAAATCACAGATGGTTTGACAAGGAGGTAAACAGAAATTATATCAAAATACTAAGTAGACTAAGAAGCGGTCATACCTTGGTTCCACAACACAAAGCAAAAAAAGTCGGCACATTGGAACATTGTTTATTGGAGTGCCCATACATAACCAACGAAGCAATGCAAATGTATTATATGCCCTCTAAGTTTGTCACACTTCCAACAAGCGTTTCGTTAATATTGGAAAGCGAAAACAAGATCGTGTATACGATACTTTATAATTATTGTATGAAACTAATAATACTAATATAGACAGGTATAATTTTGTGAAAATTGGTAATACCCATAAAAACCTTGTTCTTAGAATTAAGTTAGCTGCAGGGGAAAAAATAATAAAAAAAAAGAAAACAAAAAAGGTAGGAAAAATAGGAAAGAGAAAAGATAGATAAAAAAAAAACGAAAAACATATATAAAAAAAAGCAAAAGGCGTATGATAATTACAAAAAGATATAGCAACCTTACACCTGCACCTAGAAAAAACAATAGGTTTAAGCTTTCACTAACATAGGTATACTAACAAAAACACGAGTAGCTACACTTACAATGGGCTCGTTCAGCAAATTTTTTTTATTGCATATTCTAAAAGAATTGTTGAATTGTGAAATGTGCTGAATTTAGTAGCTGTGCAAAATTTCAGAATTTTCTGAGCTCGCTTTCATATTCAAATAAATTACCAAAGTTGTGCAAATTTAAAACGCGCGGCACTTGCGAGTATGCGGCTGTGACGTCATTAAACCTTTCCGACCGGCCGGCTCGGCGCCGCGTCCCAGCCACGCATCGTACGGGTGCTCGGTAAATAGTAACGCTGCGGCTAATGAGTAATGCTACTCGCTAGGCAAGCGTTGTGAACTGCATACGCGTCTATTGTATAATTTATTTAATTGTTTCATCGACACGGGATACTTACCAACCTATTCGAATTCGTTGATACGGAGTATAATAATGGAAGGAAGACGGAAGAAGAAAAATTATAAATATTGTATAGTTCCCCACTGTAAAAATACGACAGTGACCACTCCTGATAAAATTTTTATTAGTTTGCCACGAAATATAAAAATCAGGAAGTTGTGGCAGAGAGCTATGCGTAGGAATGAATTTGTAAGCGATAAGTCAACAAAGCATTGCTGTGAGGACCATTTTAATAGTATTTTTATAACTACTTGAATCGTGAATTCTATTATTATAAAGAAACCGCCCGGTTATGAAATCGGAAGTGTATTGTGGGATTACGTCTGAAATTAAAAAAAAGTTTTCAAGCATTTGTCAATGCCATTCTAAAGATATATTGATGTCAGTTGTTCGCAGATTTTGCTGTTACTGGTACCTACACTAAAACGTAAGAGATACAAATAGATTTTTTTAATCCAAATACTGACCTAATCATATAACAATTATAAAAGCATTGTAAAAATCCATTCTTAGTGATATATGGAAGATGTGAAAGACAGTTTTCAGTCCTTTGATGTACCCAACATTCATATGTATTTTAATTATGTAGAAAAAATTGTTTTATATATATTATCTAGTTCTTTTGTCTCATTTTTCTGCACTTATTTTGGGTAGAAAATCCTGGGTATTTAGCTTATACAATATCCCTGTTTGAAATGTGTATCTTAATCTTGTTTATTTTGTTTTAGTTGGAGGAAGATGTTGAAAATTACATGTACTACAAACTAAATAAAAACATCTACTTCCGGCATATTAGAGGAATCGGCCTTAACAAAATCCGTATCACACATTTTTTTCTATCAGAAAACCACCCGATCAAATAAAAGATAGCGTCAACCAAAGCACTTACTAGTTGAACGTATTACAATTAAACGTATGCTAGGCGCTGTCGCTGTACAGCCGCCAGCCGGTCTGGGCTCGCCAACAGACCTAATGACGTCACAACGATGAATTTTGAGCGCATGAAATATTTTAATCTTTGAAGGCACGTAACTTTTTCAATTCTCATCCAATTAAGTTGAAATTTTTTTTGTATGTTATATGTAAGTAATACTTCATGAATATGTGCATAAATATGGTTATTGGAATTTCACTGAACGACCCTATTCATCTCCTATAAGCGAAAAACTGTTAAACGAATTTCCATAGACTTTTCCTCCTTTTAGGGAGACAAAAATAGTCTGGCCTGTTGGTCTCCGACCAGTGCCATTACTCTAGCAAAAAAAGGTTAGATTTTAAAAAGTGGCGCCCTCTGCAAGCAACATCCGAACTAAGAACGGATTTGAATTTATTTCCTCAAAAAACCTCTTGACTTCCTAATTTCGTGCAGTTGAAATGATATTCACAACTTTGACACTCTGCATTTCGGTTATTATCAACTTTTGCACTGAGTTGAGTAGATCTCATTATTTTTATCCAAAGACCACAGTTTTGCTGCGTACACTTAAATATGAGACACCCTCTATATACTGGCAATTCTGAGATAGCTTGGCTGTCACACATTGTACAATTTATCATACGAATTGTACATCGTTCTATAATGACATTTTATTACCAATCTCGACATTTAATGGAGTGCATAAGCCTTTGAAGCAGATTGATAGATAGTAGCAGATCATGAGGTTTTAGGCAACAAAATTCTTTATCACGATGGTATCTCTAAATACACAAAATCAAAGATTTACCATTACGCTACCACTCCACTTTATTCAAAATATATGTAGACAAAGTATAATATTTAACTCAATTTGAATACGTCTTCTAATTCGGTTTTTGAAATACTAGTTTAGTGGCGTTTTTACGATTTTGAAACCTTTAAATAGATTTCAATTAATTCTTCATTTTCGCCAAACTTGCTAATAGATACTGAACAATTTGCAGAACTCCAGTCAGAGGTATTGTTCCTTTCGATTTGATTTAAATATTGGAAATGAATATTTTTTTATATCATTAGATGTTAAATTTTATTCTCAAACACCAATTTCATACAAAACGATATAAAATTGACCATATAACGCTATGTCCAGTTCCTTATAGATCCCGAGATAAATTTAATTTTAGATATTTTCATTAAATTGCAGACCTCCAAACGAAACCCGATTCTTCAAGTCACCTTTCAACTTATGATGATTTAGACACCATCTCGCGAAGTGTCTGATACATGATCACTTTCCGTTAGATGATAATGACATAATAGCATACCTTCTGAGGACTAATACCATAAATTCAAAAATGCGACAATAAAATTTTGTTTCATTAGGGTTTTCGTATCGATGTCTACATTTGAATGAAAATCTGTAAAATTCAATTTATCTCCGAAACTATTAGGAATTGGACATGGTGTTATGTGGTCAATTTTATAGCCAGCCACCTCTACTATCACCTCCCCAAATATCTGTATCGAATTACCAATTACTCTGTATAGTATAGTCATAGTGATACGGCACCCTTAATGCGAATCTATGAGAGCATTGACTTTCCATGACTACTGTAAAAAACTTTCTCTATGATTTTAGCTGATTACCCTTTTCCCAATACCGAATCAAAGATAGTGCCGTTCGGCATAAAAAGAATGCCAGCCTACCGAGATTTCCCCGTCTATTATGGTTGGCCGGGAAATTGCCAAATGAAAATTTATTCAAAAATCTGCATGAACAGCGAGGTCTCGTACGAAGACATCGGTACGATGAGGGCAATCCGCCATCACCATCGGAGTTTCATGCGAAGAAAAACGACCCGGAAAATAGCTTGCCAGAAGAAGATCCGGGGATACGCGGCGAGACTCTGCCTCCGGACGAAAGTGCCAGGATAAACAGGAATAAGTAGCCGATCGATATCGCCCTTATATATATTGGAAGTAGCTGAAAAAACGGCGGTTGCTGATGATGCCTGCAACAGCAGCAGTCGACTTAGTACAGTCGACGAAAGCATCTTTGATCAATTTACATACTATTACCAGTGGCAGCTACTCATTAAGGTCATTTGGTCAATGGCCTCTTAATTATTCTAATAAGAAATCAAGATTCTTTCAATCCATCAAACTGTTACAATTTGTCTCGTTGCAATTTTAACTATTTTTAATTAAGGGGCCTGGGTAGACACATTTATACGTATGTATTTGCCATGTAAAACACGGACTCACAATTTCCCGCACAACCCACTTTATTTTCAAACTACGTATATAATATTTCAGAAGGCGATAGTTAAGACCTTAATGAATGGCAACTATTTTCGATTTTCTCAAAAAAGTTTCTTAAAAAAAACTCGCAATGCAAAATCATACATTCCATAGATGCCTGTAATTTAACCACCAAACACGACATCAAAAAAAGGCTAAATAGTTGCACAAGCGCAAGCTTTCTTCTTCAATTTGCTCTTTAAGTCATTACTGTAAGTTTAAAGGTAGCGTCAGGAGCTTGGAAATGCGAAACTCGTTTTTATGGTGACCTTTGGACCTTACCTTTGGACCTTTTGATCTTACCTTCTGATTTTTGGAATTATCTCCCCTCATCTTAGGCACCCACACTGGAGAAAGGAAACAGGCGGCTACGCCTCCTCGCTAACTCGAGAATACGTCTTTTCTTGGATTTCCAATTTCGTGCGCTATACCCTAGACCCTTAAGGTCCAAAGACGTTGAGGTTGGACATTGCCACGTAGCATCGTTCAAAAAGATAGAGAGATAAAAGAAGACGCGTTATGGTTATGATTACTAAATTTCGGAAGAAGCGTTAGTGTACAATTTAGTGTTCACTAAACATTGATGTGCAATCGATAGTCCGATAGGCCTATCGATGTTTTCTGCGGCGTAAGATTGCCGAGTTCCCTCGGATTCATGAATGAATCCAGCCGGTACTGTTATTTGTTTACGTTTTTTTCTCAAACTGTGTATTTGTTGATCGAGAACATGTACACGAAAATAACTAAAAGGTAATTTCATTGAATTCATGTGACGATGCGGAAAAGGAAACAGAAAGTGTGTGGACATATTTTGGCAATGCAATTTTTCCTTCATAATATGTAAATTCAATGAAAATTTACGAACAAGATTTCTTTCATATTCCAGATCAGACGTTCGTTAAAATAATGTCTCTATGACTTTTTATAAGTATTATGTACAACTTCTGTATAAAAACAATTTTTTCAATAAATGTATATGTTTTGTGTGTTACTATAAAGAAGTTTTTTATTTCAAATTTTACACCCAAAATGCATTCATTATAAAGATATTTAAATATAACTTGCCGAAGCAATTGCAAAAAAAATGAATTTATAACCGACCAAAGCAAACTCAATCTGTGGAACTGCAACCTGTCCGGAAACATAGATGTTTGTACATCGGCCCAGCCGATGTTTTCGGGTACTATCGATAGACTGTCGATAGCCGATAGTCGATATTTAGTGAACACTAGTACATACAATTGTACGTTGAGCCGTTGAATGCTGAATTGTTGAATATCCGAAATCGAATTATGACCGTTGCCATCCATTGCATCTCTTATTCTATCTCTAAAATGTCGGTTGTGCAAAAAATTAAGGAGCTTATATCCTCAGACGCTCTGAATTTTGAGAGTCGTATGAAACTTAAAACGTAGGCCAGTGCCAAATCTTCAAATCGTGCAAACGACCAAGGACAAAAATAAGCAAGTGCATCGTAAGTTTTGGAGATGTATGTACGATTTGGCAGATTGGATTTGTGCATGTGAAACAACAGATGCTTTCTATTGTTTTGTGTGTTTATCATTTTCTGAACAATCGCTGTGGTGTCAAACAGGCGTGAATCATTCAAAGAGAAAAATAAAACGGCACGTTTTAACCGCAGATTATATGAGATGCTCGGTGAGCTATTATACTATGGGTAAAGCAAATATCAGGGCCCAACTGGATAGCGGTTATCGTAAATCGCGTGATTAACCATGATGCGAGTCGTAAGGAGCGACGCATAGACTTAACGTATAAAACAATATTATTTTATCACTTTACAAGTGATACATAAAGTCACACTAAAAATTCACCTGGGAATCTAAATATGCAAAAATATACAGGGTGTTCCATTTAAAAAAAACATAACTTTGATATGTCACGCTTTTATTAGACACCCTGTGTAAAAGACATTATTTTTAAAATGTAGTCCAACTCGACCTATATACACTGGCAAAGTCGATTTTTCGAAAAGTGGTATGGTTTGGTCACATGAGTCCGAGGCGTTGAGCTTGACTAACCCTGTATAATACGCGGTGACATAGATTATCGTATTTTGATGAGAATGACCCAACTTTCTGTTAAGTATCGCGGTTTTGTCTAATGCTGTGGCATCTACAACACTGGCGTTCAGTGTTGCCAGGTCAAAATTCAAAAATTCTCTAGATGACGTTTAAAAAAATCACTAGATTAGATTTCCTCTGCTACCTGGGGGGGGGGGAGGGGTGAAATGAAAATGTCGAAATACATATTTAGTAACATCTTAGTACATATGTAAAAATCAACGCGAACAGTCAAACTATATAATATACAGAATAAGGATAGTAAAGGTGGTAAGCTAATAATTGACCATGTCCAATTCTTAATAGTTTCCAGTTTAAATTGAATTTTAGATATTTTCATTAGAATAAGATCTCCAAACAAAAACTGTAATAAAACAAAATTTTATTGTCAGATTTTTGAATTTTCGGTATAAATCCTAAAAAATACTATTACGTCATTATCGACTGAAAGAAAGTGATCATGTATCAAAAGCATCGCGAGTGTCAAAATTAGCACATGTTGGATAGTGAATTCAAGAAACGTTACAAAAAAATTAATTTACCTTAAAAGGTCACCAAATAGTTAACCGTGCATTTTGTGTTAAAAACATGCTCATCTTTCTAGTTATCCATTGGTACCATAAGCGTTTTGTAAATGTGGTGAATCCAGGCAATCAGACTGCATTTAAGCTCTAAAAGCATAATGGATCTCCGAAAGTAAAAAGTTTCAATAGAGCATTCGCCAAAAATTTAGCATCGGATCTCTAATTTTTGTTATGGATACTTGAATAGTCTGCTGAATACATCACGATTAGTCATCAAAAGTGATTGGTTAGGCAAAACTTCGGTTTGGGGCTCAAAACAGTATGATTTCAACAGAAAAATTCAGGTTTCAATTTAAAATGGATCAATGGATAAGGTCAAGATATTAAAAATAATAAAATGTGTGACGCAAAATGTCATTGTGAAAAAATCACTACAATATGAAATTTTAATAAAAGTTTCCACTAAATGACTAAATTACAGAAAAATCACTAGATCTAGTAAAATTTCATTAAACCTGGCAACACTGCTGGCGTTCCTGAAGGCTCGGCGGTTCACGCCGTACTGCTGTTCTGTAATTTGATGAAGAATAATAATAAAAATAGAAGTTCCAAATATAGGATCGCAACATAATCCAATTAGACTCCGGATATTAATTTATCAGCTTCACGTTTCGTCGACTGGTCTGTTTCGTGAGCGTTAGCGGCAATAGGTATACGTGCCACGTTCGAGCGTCGACATCCCGTAGCAGAACGGATGACTATGCGAATTCGAAAATGCAAAAAGGGCACGTGGCTGACGACGAGATGGGATGTTCCGAGGGGAAATGTTGACACATGAGATTAACACTTTGCGAAATAAAATTTGCATTGCGCGAAATACGGGTCGAGCGTCTTGAACTGTCAAGTTAAATTACCGTCAGGGCTTCTGACTCCGACATGCCTCGTAAATTACGAATTCGTAAACTTGCGTGTTTCTTGTCATTTTACCGAGATTCGGCAGAACAACTGTGACACTTAATTATGAAGGTACTTCCTCCTATCCATAACCAGTTGGTTAATAAAAATTGACGTCTTACCCCAACTAGACCGGGCAAGCCATTCGCTGATCTGTGATTTGTTGTTTTCACACATGTCTGTGGCGCGAAACAGGAATATTCATTGATAATTTAGCAAATATGGCCGATCTCAGCTCCCGATCACTGTGATAGATTTCAAATGACAGGTGTATCATGAAGTATGCTAACCAGGGTTCAATGGAAAATACACCGAACAGTAGAATTGTTAAGCAAAATGATATGTCATTTCCTTAAAATAATAAGTGCACTGAGATGGTAAATCGTCTCTTGATTATTTGGCGTACCACCAATAAACTTTGAAGATTTACGAGGGTTGCTCTATATCTCCGTCAATCCACCAGTACGCAGACAGCTGTTTCCTGCTCATTAGCGATCATCAGTACGCCATAGGTCGATTGACGGAGATAGAGAGCATCAAAATTTTCATGTCTACCAGACATGTGAAGCATGTGAGAGCAGGCGACAGAAAAGATCTGCCTGTGCGCCAGCTAGGATCCGAAGGTAACGGCAAACCAAAGAAAATCGCTGCTAAACAGCAGCAGACTTCTTGGTGGAACGCCACGGCGCGTCCGCTGGGCCTGGCCGAAAGAGCGCGGTTCTATATGCTGCTGCATATAGAGCAACCCTCGTATATCGACTCTCATGCCACATACGAGTACATTGAAATAAATTTCTGAAATGTCACGTAACATCAATTTTCCGTAGACCCTAAATAAAAGTGATACATCATAATATGCTATGTGCATATTTATCCTTTCAGTATTGATAGGACGCCGCCTGTTCGTTCCTTTTCATCTACTGCTCCATAACAATTTCCTAGTTTCAGTGGTATCAGCCTGCATAATCTTAGGTTCCTCAAGTGCTTATAAAAACTTTTCCTAGTTTGTGGAGGTTCGGAAGTTCTCCGGTTTTTATATCACGACCTTCCATTTTTATATGCATCTGGGTACTCTGGAAGTTTTACGGTGGAGTTTTCCGTTGAAATTTCGAAGCTACATCTGTCGCTGAGCATGTAGGGGCTGGTAAAGTTCTTAATTTAGTAAGCATTTCTTTTCAACTTATCGTAGATGCGTGATCATAACGGGAATGGATAAATGGTAACAGGTGTGTAAAACATTTATTCGAGCATTTATTATATTTTTTGTTTTATGGTCACTAAATCGATTCCATTTTTAGTTCACGAGAGCAGACGGCATCAAAAGATTCAAATTTGGGTAATACGGTATCAAATGGAGGCAGAATGATAAAAAAACTCAGGGTATGAAAAATGCTGAAACTGTTTAGGCGTTTTAGAGACCAACGGACCTTGTTGTTATCTAATCTAATACCTGCTCTTTTACTTCTTTCTTATATGAAGTAAAAGCAAATAAACTGATTATAATTAAGTGAAGATTTTTGTGAAGTAGGTAGTGCTAGTAAAGTATCGTGAAACTAAAATTCTTATGCCTTGCAAGTTGTAACAACCTTCGAACTACATTTTTCCTATAACTAAAGGCATAGGAGAAAGGTCCTCGTGGCATGGCGTTCAGAATCACGTAATTTAATTTTTTGATCCTATAGTGTTCTACAGTGTCTACATAACAAAAATCCACATCATTCAGTGCCATCGGTCTGACTGTCTGTCTGTTTGTTGG
Source organism: Callosobruchus maculatus (assembly GCA_951848785.1). Taxonomy (NCBI): domain Eukaryota; kingdom Metazoa; phylum Arthropoda; class Insecta; order Coleoptera; family Chrysomelidae; genus Callosobruchus; species Callosobruchus maculatus. The sequence continues at coordinate 9,617,265 of CATOUR010000100.1, forward strand.
TGTTTTTCTAGCCATGTAATCTCAGTAACTGGATTATGATGGAATTTGGGTAGCGGTATAGTGTGGGGTAGTAGTATGTAAAGGCTATGATTTCCGGTGCATGGGCAGAGTGATTATAAACAAAAGATTTCAAACATTGCTCAAACTTCTTTTTTATGTGCTTTAGGTGTTTCTAATGATTTCCTACTTTTTTGGTTGAGAGTCGTATTGGGGTTGTTAGGGGGTGGGGTTTGTAAATCTGAAAAATTTGTTGTATTCATAATAGGCTGTCCTATGAAAGAAAGACCAAGCGGCACACTTTGTTAGGTCCATCCAAACATTGCCTTTGCGTATTAAATAAACTATACTTGTACATACGATTATTGTTTTAGTTCATTCTGTATTGTGTAACCTAGAAATTGTTGAATTGAATTTAATGAAATTTTGACAGCGGCAGCGCAAAAATCATAAAACAAAAAATATAAAAAGAACTCAAACTTTGTTTTTAGGCGACTTTGAGGTCCCAGATCGTTTTCCATATTTTTTTAGAGGGGGTACAACTGGGGTAGTTTGGAGGTAGGGGGTTGTAAAACTGAAAAATTTGTTGTATTCGCACTGGGCTCGTCATTGTCATGTAAAAAACGACATAATACACAGGGTGAGTTTTTAGTACCGGCTCGGTCGATAACTCCACTACTGTAGAAGATAGCGAAAAAAGTTGTATATAAAAGTTGTAGCCACGGATATGCTGCTTGCTCAGAAAATATCTAGATTTATACAGGGTGATCCATAATTACGTGGTGATGCAAACTTGCATTTTTTTAAATGAGACACCCTATATATTATTCCATATTCAAATTCTACTAATGATTTCCGTTATTTCAATATAGGGTATTGTTACATTATACAGGGTATTTCAAAAGTTATGACCATTTTTATATCCAAATCACGGTCAAATGAACGTACTGTATATAAAAAAGTAATGAACCAAAAATTATTTTTTTTTAGATGAAAGGATTGAAAGTATCCTCTAGTTTTAAAATCCGGTATCAAAAAAAACCGTGACGCATATCTGTATACAGGGTGATGTAGAATGCAAAATCTAGATTTTCTCTTTTTTTTTAAATGTAACCCCCAATATTTTATTATACCAGAGAATTGCTTTTAATATGCTCTTTCATCTTCGTATAGCACTTGTTATGGCTGCGTTCATTAGTTTCTGAGATATTTCGATTTTTCTACAAATTTTAAATATACCTTGGATTTGTTCACTAAAATTTATTTATTTTGAGAAAATACTATTAAATTTTGTTTTTGCTTAAAAAACAACTAAAATATAAGGCCATAATAATACTAAATCAAGTCAAAACACTGAATTAATGATATAATGTAGGTCAAGTGTGCTGAGGAAACAATTTTAAAGACGTCATGCATAATTATCAAGCAGATTTATCAGGTAGGCTATGAAATATGAAACGACACAGTCCAAATGAAACGATTCTTCAATCTTTCAAACGCATTAGTTTTAGACTTCCTCCATTCTGGATATTGCTGTTCACAGTTGATATATTCTAGAGGCAAGTAGACAATTTCTCAAAGATTCTCCTAAATACTCTCAGAGGAAAAATTAATTTTTAGAGCTGGTTTTTCACACAGTACGAAATTATTGAACAGGTTATGAAAACTGTCAATTTTTCAAAGCACACCTGATAAATCTGCTTGATAATTATGCATAACGCCTACAAAATTGTTTCCTCAGCATATTTGACTTTATTATCTCGATGATTTAGGGTTTTGACTTTATTAAATAGTATCATGACCTTAAAATTTAGTTATTCGTTCATTAAAAAACAAACTAGATAGTACTTTCTCAAAATAAATAAATTTCAGTACACAAATAGAAGCTATATTTTAAATTTACCGAAAAATCGAAATATCTCGGAAACTGATGGACGTAGGTACAACAAGTGCTATACAAAGATGAAAGGGCATATTAAAAGCAATTCTTTGAGATAATAAAATATTGGGGGTTACATTTAAAAAAAAAGAGAAAATTTTGATTTTGCATTCTACATCACCCTGTATACGAATATGCGTTACGGGCTTTTTTTATAGCCGATTTTAAAACCAGAGGGTATGTTTAATCTTTTCAGGTAAGAAAAATAATTTTCGATTTATTACTTTTTGATATACAGTACGTTGATTTGACCGCGATTTGGATATAAAAATGGTCATAACTTTTGAAATACCCTGTATAATATAACAGAACCCTATATTGGAAGAACGGAAATCATTAGTAGAATTTGAATATGGAATAATATATAGGGTGTCTCATTTAAAAAAATGCATGTTTGCATCACCACGTAGTTACGGATCACCCTGTATAAATTAAAATATTTTCCGAGCAAGGAGCATATCCGTGGCTACAACTTTTATATACAACATTTTTCGCTATCTTCTACAGTAATGGAGTTATCGACCGAGCCGGTACTAAAAACTCACCCTGTATGTACTTTTCAGATTTCTCAGAATGCTGCCGTACCTTGGACTGAAAATAACTTTTAAAATTATATTGTAGATAATTCTGTATCCATTAAGTTAAGCAATATACCGGAACTGGGCAGTAGTAGAGAATTATAATTTTGGGGATGTAAATTAGAGCAAATGTTGTGTATTTTCTAGTCATTGTGTTATTCAATGAGGTATTTGTTTTTGGTCACGTGACGTTCGATTCAAAATTATTAGTGGGACACCCTGTATATTTGTGACTTTCTCTTTCACAATTGTGGTCTAAAGTGATTAATTCAAGAGCTGCAGGTACTTAAAGGATTGTACCACTACCATTGATTATAACATGTACCCCTACAGTTACTGAAAATTATTTTGCTAGTGTTTAATAATGGTAGTGGTTCAGTCCTTTTTAAGTACCTGTAGCTCTTGAATTAATTACTTTAGACCCCAAGTGTGCTGGTTGGCTGGAGTAGGGTACTTGCAGAAAAAAATATTATGTCGTTTACGCGTTCCTTAAACATGACAAAATCACTTGTTTGGTTTTTTGGGATCGACTGTGAGAGATATTCCAAAAACTATTTCAAATGCCGGAAAATGCCGCGCAAACAACCTCTGACGTCAGTGATATCGTATAGTGATGGGATATAAAGTATTGATATTCGATATCGATAGCCAGTGCTAACCTAACATTTTGACATTGATCATTATAACCACAAAACACAGTAACACACAAGAGTACAAAAGTCAAAAGAATAAAAGTTAGGCTAGATTACTAATTCACTTTGTAGGGATGGGCTTGAATTAGATTCTATCTTTGGATTCATTCATAATGGGATGCGCCGAAATAAAATGTTGGCTCCGATTAGCTGCGAATCTCGGTCACAAACAGGATGAACTGTGATACCTATCAGTTATAAAAATGTATTGCAACGAAAATGCTAGTGGGTTAATTGCCTGTTTCAAATATGTTTAAGTATCAATAAGTTGAGTCGCATTGTTAAAAAATAATTCAGATCTCTAGTCGAATTGCGCAGTCGGCAAACCTGTAGCAGTATCGATTGTCGATATCGATAAGATATCTGTGACGTCAACCCTTGTTTTAAGTCACGTGGAAAAATTTGAATATATCCTTATTTTGTTTTGCAAATATCTTTTTTTTTTTGGCCGTCAGTAAAATCATGTTTTTTGTTTCCTACTGCTTCTTGATATGGTCTTCTTTACTCCCGAGGCGATTTCACAACCTCTGCAAGTACCCTATTGTTTTATCGGAAGGAACACAGAAAGGCGCAAATATGCAGCGTGACGCAATAATAATGAATCGGACGTCACGTGACCAAAAACAAATACCTCGTTGGGTAACACAATAATAAGAAAAGATACAACATTTGCTCTAATTTACACCCCCAAAATTATAATTCTGTACTACTGCCCAGTTCCGATATATTGCTTGTCTTAATCGTCGTGGGACAACCTGTATATGCGGCTCATCAATAAACTAAGTCTGACTGAAGGGCTACGGTTTTTTAAAATTGTGTTAGTGGTGGTGAAACTAAACTAAAAAAGAAACAGTACAATACAAAAACCATTCGTTCGCTGTTTTTGGGTACTCTAGGGATATTTGATCATTTTTACTTTTTTTTAGCTTGGTCAAAATGAGATAGGATGGGGTCTTGAATAAGATGGTTTAGTATTTTTTGTATCAATAGAACACTTTTTATTGCCATTTAAAGATTGATACTGTTAATATAATCTGTTTTTAAATATCGGAAAATCGGCATGCAATGTGATTGGGATATCAGTGTAATATTGCAAAATAAAAACTGTGTCGTCCTAGTTCCTACGGAAACTTTCTGTATTGAATGTCCAATGCATCCTCTGGATGCATCTGTTTAAATTTATAGCTGCCAAATCACTGCTCAAATATATTCCATTGGTAACTTAATAACATTGGCATATCATACCATCGTATCGCAAGCATTTCAATACCATAACTTATATTTCATATCATAAATCGCGAATGCATAACCATATTTTCGGAATACTTCTAAATTGTTATACGCATCCAGCTACCTTCCTGCATATTTCACGGCACAGATGAATAACAGTATGAAACAGTTTCCAGAACACAAATCGAATCGTACGCTGCGATATTTATCTGTTTTTGTAGCCTGCATCGCGTATCCCGTCCCAATAAATCACCGATTCTTTTTGTCAGTGACTAGATTTTTTTGCAGATGCTCATGGTGGAATTCCTTCATTGTATTGGTTGCGGGGTTAATATTTTGCTTCTTTCGCTCAGCAATCGTGTAGATTTGTTTATGCCCGACATATGACAAGTAGTAGTAATAATAGGTAGGCGAGGTCAAACAATTAAGTTACCTTTGACCCTTTTTGCCAACCTCACAGAACCAACTATTAAATCCTTTATGACCTCCTGTAGAAGTCTTTTGTCGAATATACCAGACTTCTTGGTAATAGTCTACCCAGTTTACTGAGTATTCTACAAACTCAGTCTTTCCGATTGAAGAATCCAATGCAAGAACCGGTTAAGTCCAATTTTAACGATATTGCGTTATCCACTGTTCTTGCATAATTTGAAATTCTGCATCGTTCAGTGCAAAGATGAGGCTTCTGTCTTATACTACAGGCGATACTGAACAGTATTGTTGGTTGTCTGGTGCTTTATAATGGGCAAAAATCGGATAAGTCTGAACTTGACTTGTTCTTACACAGTATGAAACGAACCAAATACCCAAACCTCTTCCGTTTTTGGTATGCAATTGAATTTGTTACTGGTAGGAGTCTATGTAGCAGAAGTGTAACAATAGTAACAAATAGGGTGTGTATTTTTGGGCACTCATACCGACACTGGCAAAGATTATTTGCCGGAAAATGCCAACTCTAACCTCACTTATAGCCCAATACCAAAGTACAGCGAAACTGATTAGAGAAAATACAAAGAAATCATCACGTACAGTTTGTCCAAGGGACTATCTTTCATAATATTTCATGAAATAAAGGATGCGTTTTCAAATCTATATTATACTTTGCTTCTTTAATATTGAAAGATCAAAAAACTGTGCAAAGACAGGTTAAGTCCAAAAGCTTTTTAATTATACAGTAATTTAAAACCTGACACTAACCAATTTTCTAATGCGAATTTTGTACAGCTGTGCCCATAGTATATCACAGTCATAACCTCCTCTACTCCTTCAAAGTTCCCTCACGCAGTTTTTCTTCTTCTTGTTAATCAGCTCTAAAGGTACATCCTCCCAAGCTGCCTTCACAGCATGTTCCAGTTCGTCCAGCGTGATCGGAGGATAGGGTAAATCGCGGATGTATCGACCTATCCCATACTTTTCAATTGAAGATAAATCGGGTGATCATGGAGGCTAGGGGAGTACTCTGACCTCAGCTGCCTCTAGGACATCGACACTCTTGCAATATGAGGACATGCATAACTTTGCTGGAAGAAATCTTCTTCAATGCCTCGGCAATATGGAACGGCATCTGGTTTCTAACACCTCGTTCACGTTGGGCCGTTATTGTGTCATTAATCACAAGTAAAGCAGACTTGCTGTTAGACACAACGGCGCCCTAAACCATCAAATCAATAGGACTATGTACGTGGCGTTCAACAGAAAACTGGAGATCACATCGTTCACGTTCACCTCGTCATCGTCTAACGCATTGACGTCCGTCGTGTGCCTCCAGAAAAAAACCTGGACTCGTCGAAGAAGGTCGTCTGGTGCCATTCAGAATACCATTGTTGGTGTTGTTGACACCAATCTAACCGTTGGCGACGATGATTTGCAGTGAGTAGAACCAATAGATGCGGACGATATGATCTTAAGCCCATTTTACGCAATTTGTGGTACTAGATGCGGATTCCAGTCCCCGTGTGGGGGCGGGTTAGAATATCTCCCATCGTATATCCTACGTGTCGTAAAAGGCGACTAAAAGGAACCTAACTACTGTCGGTATAAGCAGTAACCTCTTCTCAACCAACAGCTTTGTGTGGACGAGTTGAGAAGAGTCAGGACACCTTCTTGTGCTTGGGGTGAGAAATTGCCCCTAAAGGCAGATGAACCAATAGATACCATCTGGTCAACGGCATGATGATGCAGAAAGCAAATGGAAAACTACTACATTAAAGATCTTAAAGATATCCCAAGAGAAACTCGTAAAATGAGTAAATGCATTTTACAAGTTCACAACATGTCTGTTAAGACATTGTGACTATAATGATGATTATCTGGATTCCAAGGGACCTCCCTAAAGCTGCATTTCAAGCGTCAGCAACAGCTCGGGTGGTTCGCATTTGATCTTGAAGTGCCAGTAGTCGTAGACGATGATCTTACCAGATTAAAGTTCTTCTACGTGCTCCGGAGCCTCTAGCTCGTAGAATTTGTCCTTCGTCAATCCTTGCGCGCCATGCTGCTCGAACTGCAGTCGTGCTATGCCCCATGGTTACAGCAATTGCTTTGAAAGAAGCACCACGTTTTTGTTGGCCTACAATCTAAACTGGGGCTGTCGCCTTTTAAAGTTCATCTTTACACAGCCAATTAGTCTCTTGCAACATTTGCAGTAGATATCATAGTTTTTGGATCGACAAAAAGCCCGCATTGAAGCTTGTAGTGAGCAACTGGTCACTGTCAAAACCGATACCAAATTTTGAAATAGTCAATGTGATCAAGACGTCTAGTGGTGGAATTTAGAACCCAATGTTGTATGTGTGCCCGTGGTAACCAGATTCTTTTAGCATGCATGTGTACCAACTCAGAGAGAATGAAATCAAAACACAGAAATGTTATGATATTGTTTTTTATTATTTGTTTCTTAACATTTGTTTTGTATTTATTAATCATGAGTGCTGAGTGTTTATGATATGATTTTATTACTTGATTCTTGTATTTATCAAATCATGAGTGCTTTGTATTTCATATATTTTACTGGTGAAGTATTTATATTGATATGTTGAAATATACGATTCAAAAATGTCCTAATAATAGTGGTAAACTGGCTCTTGTTATTTATATTTGTATAATAAAGAAACGGTTATAAACATTCGCAGTCTAAATGATAAATAATAATAATAATACATGGTGGGCTAGGTCTCTGTTGAACGTCAGGGAGAGAAATATGGATAGGATGTGGAAAAATGTAAAATATCAGCATATATAAATAAATAAATATAACCAACCATATAAAAGAGTAAACAAAGGAGATAATTGGGATAGGGTATATAAAATATAAACATAACATCGCAAGCATAGCAGCATAGCAGGCATAACAGCATAGCAAGCATGGTATCTAAGCGCATAAATAAATGAATAAATAAATATAAACAATAAACAACATATAAAAGGGCTGGTTAGAGGAAACGTATGGTACGTATGAATGCGCGAATCATTCCCACTTCCACTCTGGGTAACTGATTAGGTAGTCCGGGGACAGTCACCCTGGCTTCCACAACCATAAAATAAATATCGTATATACATAAAGAGGATCAGTAAAGGTTGAAATAGATACACCTAAATAAGACACAGTTGTCTCTGTTCACCATCAGAAAAGAATCAAAAACCCTTTTGTTGAAATTTTGGTCTCCAGCTTGTTACGTTTTTCAAAAACCATCCCCTCTCGTAATAATTAAACAAACTATCCACAAAACTATGGCAACGATTACCACAACCCACTACTTTATTCAAGTGACAAAACACAAAGCCCAAAAGCATCACAGAACAGTATATTTTTCTGTGAACACGGAACTTTTAAAAAATTGGTTGCTCTATGAAAAGTCACTCATGATCTGACAAATAACAAAATATCTGAACAGTATAGGATGTAGTAATAATCAAATACATTACTTATCTTAACTTCATTGACCAATTACACTCGTACTCAGATATTACATTTTTTTATAAATCATCCGTCGATGACATCAATGTCAAACTTCGGTTACGTGACCGCTAAAGATGCGTTCTAACGTCTGGCAGCCAGGAGCGCGTTCCGGATCACCACAAGCTTAATCATCGTTGTGTCGACAGCAGCATATAATTAGTTACCAAAAATACCTTTCTCGTTGGATCAAATATAGCTGTTGTTGAGGAACATCAATATCTCATTGAATCAAAGCATGCGTATTTGATATGCTGGGAATAGCCAGAAATAAAGAGATAAAGCCATGCACTCTACACAGTGCATGGCTTCATGGCACAAATTTGACGAGTCATCCGAGCAACTGAGTCATTTTGTTCAAAGTTCACTTAGACCAGCCATTAAATTTGAACGACTCGTCCATGAACGACGTATCGCAACACATAACTGGTTCCACCTACATCAATATATGCACTTTAAGGAGACTCACTCTATATAAGGCATATCCATATTTTTGAAGCGGCTTGAAAATGTTATTCGTACCTATCCGCCTCTTGCATATCCTGCATATTTACGGTTATAGATAAATAGCGGTATGAAATAGCTTCCAGGGCACAAATCGAATCGTGAGAGGCGATATTTATCTGTTTTTGTTGCATGCATCCCGTCCCAATATTTCACCGATCTTTTTTTTTCGTGCGCGCCATCATTCGATCGGCACAGTTCGCCGGCGCAAATAACGAACAACACCGTATTTACATTTCCATTGCAAACCAGATAACGAATACAAATTATTCGCAAACAGTTCCAGTCGTTAATAAGCGCCCCGAGTATTATTTAAATAAATAGGCTTTTCGTCAAAATATAAATAATAAAACACATATTTCCATTAAATTTTACGAGAGGGCTGGATTGAAATCTGTCAAATCACGTTCGTGGATGAATTGCTATTGCAGGTCATTATGCTGGCACAACTTATTACCGATGCTTTGTGTTATGGTTGATTTATTATTTGTGCAATTTCAATGCGTCCGTAGAACCGTTTTTCATAACTGAGCAAAGCGAGAAGACTAAATACCGCGGCTGCTATGGAGAGGTTATGTTCGCCTTGGAGTTAGAGAGATCAGTCTCACGGATGAAACTAATAGGCTGGTTGAGCGGTGGAATTAAAAGACAGCTCTGAGAAGCAGACTCCGTTTGAATGCATGTAGTAAAGTGAGAGGTCACCAACCGCACGCCGGTGTGAAAGCGGCTGGAGGTGGCGCGTTGAGGTTGGGTCACCGAAATGTGGGGCAGCAGCTCCCCAAATACGTGGGCAATACGGCTACGCTGAGGTCTCGGTCAACGGAACCCGCAGTTCCGCATGCGCATTTGTCATGACTACCGAGATGTACAGTGACAGCTCTGTGTGCGGTTTGCAGATTCAAAAATATGTATTGTTTTGGAAGAATTTCTCTTTTTCGTGGTGTTCTCATTATCCGTACCTATCCACCATACAGATCCAGCAATAAGTGTTTTGAAAAATGTTCTCTACTTTTATGTTATGTGTGGAAAAGTCTAGGAAGTCCTTTAGGTACCTAAAATTTCTTTCTTATTAGCATTACTTGACTAGTACTGAACCTAGAAAATTTAGCTAGTGACGGTTGAAATGCATTTTGGGTATCATAATTTCTGTCGCATATGTTTAATTAAAATTGCAACTAATTTAAAACTCAGTGATATAGGTATACATATATGTACCAGATTTGCTCTTCATATAGTAATTCCAAGGGACCAAGGATTTTTTCTTTTAAGGTCAAGGACGAATTATTTTTTTATTTATTTTTTATAATTTTTTATAAAATGAAAAATTTTACCATTATTTGGATGACCCAGACTTTTCTTTTGAAATTTTTCCACGAAATATATTTTTTAGCCACAAATAACCTTCGACATCTATCCCCAATGTTCCAGAAAGATAGAAAACTTCTACATTATTTATTAAAGTGCCCTACTTTAATTCCTTACAGCTTGAACTGGCAATAAAGGCAACTTTTATTGTTTTCCCCTCGTTGAAGCGTTTTTTTAGAATAGAGCATATCCATTATACAATAATTGACTTCAGCCCCTTCATGTAATAATATCTTAAATCATTCATGTAGAAGATAAACCCAGAGAGCAACAATAACTTTGCGTTAGATTTAAATTTGGCGCCATTGCGGCATCATCCGATAATAATAATCGAAAACCTTCGGCGGTCTTCGGGACTGCGGGTTGGAAAGTTGCACGGCTAGACGCAAGTGTATCAGAGCTTTTTCTAGCAGCTGTTGCAATTGACGATACGTGTTCGTGCCAGATCATGTTTTCTGTAATGTTGACTCCTAAAAGCCTGAATGAGTCACCTTATTGCAGTAACTGATTGTTCGCTAAAATCAAATAGTCACCTGGGCACTTCTTGTTTGATAGCATACTGTACTGAGTTTTGGAAGCATTGATTTTTACCATATTCTTGAGTCCCCAAGCGGTAATGCTCTTCAGATTCTTAGACAGATCTACTATCCTATACTATACCAGATAGTAGATCTTTGATGTGTAGCAGAAACAATGTTGGACCCGACACCGATCTCAGCATTACCCCAACATTGTTGCTCTGCAAGGAAGAGAAGATATACGATAGATATTCCGTGACCAGAAGCTTGTTTAGAAGAGCTGCTTGCCACAGTTGATCGATCGCCTTTGCTCAGGTCTGTTTTCCAAAGACCAAACAAGCCAGCGAGAGCTAAGGGAAGAATAGGAAAAGGAAGGACGCAGAAGAGCAAAAAAAGAAGAGTACGTAGGGTTCGAGGGTTTGGAAAGAAATAAGTGCACAGCATCACTTGATTTTGATGTGTGTGAGCCACAGCTTTGTATGCTTGCGGACTTGCTCGCCATCTGATACGCGCAACAGAGGGTTGCTGCTATTGTTCAATGTGGGGATTGACGGCCAGATTCCTAGATGCCAAAGTATTCTGAACCGATCGACATTGTTCGTTAACTACAAAATTTCCCGAATCCAAATCCCACCTTGAAGTTGGTCCATGATAACAGGGTTGTGAGGTATTTGAGGTTGTATACACAAAAAATGGTTTTTTTGATTATTTCTCAAATAGTCACATGCTGGATGACAATTAAATGGTGATCTGTTTCTAATAATCATTTGTAAGTAGTACTTCTTTTTTTCTTTAAGATTAAAGTCTTTATAGTTCCGTGTTGCACTTTCCTAAGTTATAACTATTTCTATGATATTATGATTTAAAGAAGTACCATTATGTCATACAAAATGTAAACCGTGTCAGACACACAACTAAAAGGCTTTCGAGGTCGCTCATTTGGAATCTGTGGTCACGTTTTAAAATTTAAAGAAGAGGTTCCACTCTAACGGCAGAATCGATCGTTTAATGCATAATTTGTTATATGCATACATGGGGGTCTACGGAATGACATAGGACAAATTGGCTTTTTAAGTAAGCTTGAGAAGTACAGTAGGTATTAAAGTATGCAAGTAGGACAAAATATCAAATTTTGTCCGTTAGGACACTTCAGCTTAGCTTGATAGAAAAGGCATAATATACTACTAATAATGCTCAATCTTGTAGAAGGGACCTTATTTGTAACTCCTTTGCAAATGAATAATAATAAAGATGACAAAGACATTACGTTCAGCCAATCAAACTTTGCTGCTATACCGCAACGGAATTAGACGTGTACACGTGGAAAGGAGATACGTTCTCCATCCTGTGCTAACAGCAGTGGATGCGAAAACAAGAAGCTGATATTGTATCAATAGAGAATATCGGAGGCCAATATTCAAAATTGGATAACTTGCAACAGTTGATAGGAAAAGTTAAATTCGAAGTAGAGGAAAATTGCTCGAAAGAGCTATAAAATAATACTTGGTGAAATCTCCTTCGACGTGGGACTAAGAAGCTGTTTACGCTTCGTTTCATTCGCTCATTTCTGTTTGCTCAAAGGAAAAAAACGCTTAAATCACGGAGCACTCCAATCTCTTCTGTTGTTTATTCTTATACTGATTGCCGAAGAGCAATTTCGCTATTTAGAGGGACTTGATGTGGAATTCTTTTACTTTTCTGATAGCGACGGTGTAAGGTAGAGGTAGTAAGTGTAACTTGAATCCTTAAGTTTATAGCTGAACTGGATCGCTATTTATTTATCGACACTTTAGCGGGTTTAGCTCGGATTTTCCAAAAGTCTTACTGAATTCGACCATTTACCAAAGGTATTTGGAGGTCACATTAGAGATCCACATTTCAAATTTCAATTAGCTTGACGTCGTACTGTTTACACATTTCCGAGAATAGGTGGTTAATATGGAATAGAGAAAATACAAACTTGAGCTAACATGTTTATTATCTATACGTAAGCAAATACGTAATACGGAAAATAATGGTCAGAAGGATATTTTGGTTACATCCAAATGAATTGCAATCTCTAGATGCATAAAAAGTAAGGTTGGATGATAAGTTGCTAGTGCCATCTATCTCCCAAATATTTCACCACCCTCCAAGTCTCCCCACCCGTGCATTGAAAATAATTACCTATAGTGCCCAAACCACTTAGATATCCACATGGCGTTGGTGCCATCAATCTATTGAGCATAACATCCACTTACGATGAATAGCTGGAGCAGGAGCTGCCTCAGCCACGTCACTGGGAACATCGTTCTGATTGACGTGTCCCTGTCGTACTAAAAACGATACAAAATCCTTTGCACCGTTTGTTTGGGCGTCTTGTTGGATCCAGGTACACGTACTTCACATAGGAATGTTTTGCGAATCTTGGGACCTGAGAAAGGAGGTTCGAATACAAATGAGGATAAAATGAACAAAAGGCAAATAACTTAAGGACGTTCGTTCACATAAGTTTTTATTAGATGAAATTATTTTTTTTTCATTTTTGATAAGTTTAATCATATACAGGGTGTCCCAGAAATAACACGCCAGAGTGACAGGGAAGGTAGATTGGCTTTAGACCAATCAGAAAACATCGACATGACCTTAGTAAAAGTCTTCTAGTTTTCGAGATATTGCCACTTTTAAGGTTTTTCAAAAAATTCCTACTTTTGCTCCTTTTGTTGCCTGTTATGGCTATAAGGATTTGCGGACTTAGGATCTTTTTTTTCTCGGGCTACTATTAATAGTTGTTTGAGACGATAAGGTATTGACTTCATTGAAAAATATCACGGTATGTTAAAAAAACAACCGAATTCTTAGATTTTGTGTCAATGCGAAAACCTTAACCAAGGTTTAACTGATTACTGTGACAATGAATGAACCAGACTGAATCAGCAAATGCTCTTGAAAACCAACCTACTTAATGCTCTTTCAAAAATAGTATAACATTTATAGGTTCTTTTTACTAAAAATCGAATAGCTCCAAGTTTTGGCATAGAAGTCGTAATACTTCTACGTCTAAAACGCCTAGATACATTGTCCTTTTTAATTCGTTGTAGGCATCAAAATAATAGATAGAACATAAAACTGGTTCTTTATTTCCATTTATTTTTAGTCACTGTAACAGATTTTCAAAATGTTTACCACCCACTCTTATACACAACCTGCATCTTCTTAAAAATTGTCCCTTAAAACTTCTCAAATCTAGATCAGCAATTTCGCCTGCTGCTTGATGGATTCGTTGTCGCAATTCATCGGCTGATCGAATTGGTTTTCCATACACTTTATCTTTTGAACATGCCCAGTAAAAAAATTCAGAGGGTTCAGGTCTGGAGAGCGTGAGGGCCAAGAAACTGGTCCTTACCGGCCAATCAATCTGTTAGCGAAGGTTTCATCAAGATAAGCCCTTACTGCACGACCATAGTGCGCAGGGCATCCATCCTGCTGTGACCACATCCTTCTTCTTGACTCAAGAGGCACATCTTCCAAAAGAATGGGTAGATGATGTTGCAAAAAATCCAGGTATATTTCTGCATTGAGGGTCGCAGGGAGTTCGAATGGGCCAATGATGCATCCGTTGTGGATCTCCGTCCAAAGATTTACCATAAACTAATGCTGTGAACGGTCCTCTCTTATTTCATGGGGATTTTCCAACTGCCAGCTGTGGATATTATGCAAGTTAAGATACCCATCTCTTTTACAGGCCGACTCGTCGCTCCACAAAATCCTGTCGAAAAAATTAGGGTCTTCCTGATGCTTCTCCAGCATTGTCCGACAAAACGAAATACGTGTAGCATAATCACTGCTTAATAGCGTTTGAACTCTTTGGATGTGGTACGGGTGGTATTCATATCTCTTCATAATAAGTTGCGCCTGCGATTTAGATACGCCAGTACGTCGTTCGATTAAACGTACTGAAGTTGATGGGTCCTCCGTCACTTGCTCTAATACAACTTCATCCACTTGAGTACTACGGGGTCTTCCCTCGGAACCCTTCCGGCCAGGATTTCTGCCTTCTCGGTAGGAATTGACAGTGCGAAGAATAATCTCATGGGTCGTTCGCCTGCGGTTTGGGTATCTTTCAGAGTACAATCTCGCTGCCAGTCTTGCGTTACACGAGACGTTGCCGCGTGAAGAAACGCTTTTTGTTTCTCCATAAATTAGCACCATGTCTGTGTACTCACTAGAGGTGAAATGCGCAGATTGTTAATTTGCCATCATTGTGTGTGGACTGTTTTTGAGATGAAGAAGATTATTCTTCGCACTGTCAATTCCTACCGAGAAGGCAGAAATCCTGGCCGGAAGGGTTCTGATGGAAGACCCCGTAGTACTCAAGTGGATGAAGTTGTATTAGAGCAAGTGACGGAGGACCCATCAACTTCAGTACGTTTAATCGAACGACGTACTGGCGTATCTAAATCACAGGCGCAACTTATTATGAAGAGATATGAATACCACCCGTACCACATCCAAAGAGTTCAAACGCTATTAAGCAGTGATTATGCTACACGTATTTCGTTTTGACGGACAATGCTGGAGAAGCATCAGGAAGGCCCTAATTCTTTCGACAGGATTTTGTGGAGCGACGAGTCGGCCTGTAAAAGAGATGGGTATCTTAACTTGCATAATATCCACAGCTGGCAGTTGGAAAATCCCCATGAAATAAGAGAGGACCGTTCACAGCATTAGTTTATGGTAAATCTTTGGACGGAGATCCACAACGGATGCATCATTGGCCCATTCGAACTCCCTGCGACCCTCAATGCAGAAATATACCTGGATTTTTTGCAACATCATCTACCCATTCTTTTGGAAGATGTGCCTCTTGAGTCAAGAAGAAGGATGTGGTTACAGCAGGATGGGTGCCCTGCGCACTATGGTCGTGCAGTAAGGGCTTATCTTGATGAAACCTTCGTTAACAGATTGATTGGCCGGCAAGGACCAGTTTCTTGGCCCTCACGCTCTCTAGACCTGAACCCTCTGGATTTTTTTACTGGGCATGTTTAAAAGATAAAGTGTATGGAAAACCAATTCGATCAGCCGATGAATTGCGACAACGAATCCATCAAGCAGCAGGCGAAATTGCTGATCTAGATTTGAGAAGTTTTAAGGGACAATTTTTAAGAAGATGCAGGTTGTGTATAAGAGTGGATGGTAAACATTTTGAAAATCTGTTATAGTGACTAAAAATAAATGGAAATAAAGAACCAGTTTTAGGTTCTATTTATTATTTTGATGCCTACAACGAATTAAAAAGGACAATGTATCTAGGCGTTTTAGACGTAGAAGTATTACGACTTCTATGTCAAAACGTGGAGCTATTCGATTTTTAGTAAAAAGAACCTATAAATGTTATACTATTTTTGAAAGAGCATTAAGTAGGTTGGTTTTTAAGAGCATTTGCTGATTCAGTCTGGTTCATTCGTTGTCACAGTAGTCAGTTAAACCTTGGTTAAGGTTTTCGCATTGACACAAAATCTAAGAATTCGGTTGTTTTTTTAACATACCGTGATATTTTTCAATGAAGTCACTACCTTATCGTCTCAAACAACTATTAATAGTAGCCCGAGAAAAAAAGATCATAAGTCCGCAAATCCTTATAGCCATAACAGGCAACAAAAGGAGCAAAAGTAGGAATTTTTTGAAAAACCTTAAAAGCGGCAATATCTCGAAAACTAGAAGACTTTTACTAAGGTCATGTCGATGTTTTCTGATTGGTCTAAAGCCAATCTACCTTCCATGTCACTCTGGCGTGTTATTTCTGGGACACCCTGTATAGAATGGAAATATTCAAAAGCGAAGTTTGGGCAATTATTTTTCATTTTATTTTACCTTTTTAATATTACTCATCCGTCATTAGAGCGACTCTCAAAAACATTCATTTTGCTCACTTCCCATATTCATAATTTTTTGACTTTTTTTCTTCATCATGTTAGGACATACTTAAAATATAACAGTAGTAGTACCAGTAGTAACGGGATGTGAAGCCTGGCAAGTGGGCCATCTTTGGCCCTTTTCACGAACCCCACTAAACCAACAGCGAAAACTCTAAAAAAAAAACATACTTGTCCAAGTTATCAGACCTCTTGACGGAAGTCAGTATGTCCACATCTCTTGACGAAGGCGATGATCGTGTTTGGTTAAACTTTCCAGCATTAAACAGGAGCCTAATATGTGCTCCGCTGTTTCATCTTCCACATAGCAGAAATCACATTTCGTTGTTTGTTGCAGACTTATCTTCCCGCAAGCACCGCGCCTCGCTCTGTAAACTACAAAATTGCATCGCGAATTTGGTATAGTCAAAACTAACACATTTTATAAAAACTAATCAACAAAATTAAACGCTCGACTATATTTTAAAAACTTGCCGAAACGCTTCTTCCTTATTTCCCTCTTCTCTCCTTTCTTTGACGTTGTCTGGTTCTTGGGTTCCCACACCTGACACTTACGAACTGATACTATGACATAAGAGTTAAGGTCCTACGGACCGCTCTGATAATCAAAAATGACTTGAGTTGACTTGACTTATCTTCCGCAAGTGGTTTCTCAGACGACAATGTTCCTTCAACAGATCAACCAGAATGCACCGAACATTCCTACTCCATCTTATTATACTGGGGACCTGACTAGAGGGGTATGGTATGAATGCTATCGAGTGTAGTAGCCCAATCTGAGATGGTTTTCTTGGGAATGATTTTCGCAATGCCCGCAAATGATTCTAGTCCTATGAACACAGATTATTTTCTTCTCTTGCGATTGTGTCGGCCACATTGATTTCCACTCCCCTGATGACCTGGAACTCAAATCGAAGTTATTTTGTTATTTGTTCCAAGTTCTTTGCGGAGATGTAGTTCCACACGAGTCTTGAGTCAACCTGTTTGAAGCTCTGCGCTTTCAGGGCATCCTGGCTCTCTGAAAAGGTTTTTATAGATTTGTTTGTCACTCTTTTTTGTTCAGCTCTTTGACTCTCAACTTTATGACTATAACTTCTGCTTTGAAGATTGTCGCCCGTGTGGGGGCGGGTTAGAATATCTCCCATCGTATATCCTCCGTGTCGTAAAAGGCGACTAAAAGGAACACCGAACTACTGTCGGTATAAGCAGTAACCTCTTTTCAACCAATAGCTTCAGGTGGACGAGATGAGAAGAATCAGGACACCTTCTTGTCCCTGGGGTGAGAAATTGCCCCTAAAAGCGGATGAACCAGTAGATACTATCTGGTCAACGGCTTGAGGATGCAGAAAGCAAATGGGAAACTACTGCATTAAAGATCTTAAAGATATCCCAAGAGAAACTCGTAAAATTTGTAAATGCATTTTACGAGTTCACAACATGTCTAATAAGACATTGTGACTGTGATGATGATTGAAGATTGTGGTACACATCCCAAAGTACTGAGATTTCAACTCTTGGTTTAGTACCAGCTATTCCCGCTCCTGGTCTCAGTTCTGCCTTGGAGCCATCTGTTAGTAGCGTAAGATTGGAAGGTGATACGAAACTGTCACTCCTCTTCCATTCGTCTCTTCATGGGAAAACGTTGTAGGATTTTTCGGTGTGCGCTTAGGGAACCATAGAGTTTGACCACTCCGAGTATATGGTGGTTTATAATTTCATTCATAATACCCGTTATGTCTAGTCATAGTTCCTTTTTGTCCTGTCTGCCAGTTGATAGCAGTCTGTGGGCGACCATTCTACCTCAATGTGTAGAGGGGTTAAGTTTGGGAGGGTCTCCATGGCTAGTGTTAGTGTAGTAGACATGGCACCAGTAATAGACAAGCAGATAATGCGTTGCACAGCCGCCAGCTGGGTTCTGGCTAGTGTTCACTAAACATCGACTATCGGCTATCGATAGTCTATCGATAGTACCCGAAAACATCGGCGATTACACTTGCACAGATTGTGTTTGTTTTGGTCGGTTATAAATTGATTTCGTTTGTTTAGCAATTGGTTCAGCAAGTTATATTTATATATCTTTATAATGAATGCATTTTGGGGTCAAGTTTGAGATAAAAGACATACAAAACATATATACATTTATTGAAATAATAATTGTTTTTATACAGGAGTTGCAAGTAGAGACATTATTTTAAAGTTTGAACTGGAATGTGAAAGAAATCTTGTTCGCAAATTTTCATTGAATTTACATATTTTTATGAAGGAAAAGTTGCTTTGCCTGATTTTCGGCTTTCACTTGGTTTCATCTATCTTTCGCCTGCATTGGACCACACGCGTTCAGAAGGAACTGTCGTTACAGGAATGGACAGGTATTTGAATGCAATGTTTTGAATGTGTGGATTTGGATAATAATATGAAGACCAACATTTAATCGGATCGGTAGATGTTCTTAGAAGATCGGCGGATAGATGTTGGTGCACTGCAGCCTCGGTATCTGCATAAGAGTTATTATTTGATGATCTTCGTTCATTTTCTTGTCGATGCCGAATAAAATAAAAAAAATATTTGTTTAATTTTTTTCGAGCGAAGAACAAAAATATGTCCACACACTTTCCGTTTCTAATTCCGCAGTGTCACATGAGTTCAATGAAATTGTTTTCGTGTACATGTTCTCGATCAATAAATACACAGTTTGAGAGAAAAAACGTAAACAAATAACGGTACCGGCTGGAATCATTCATGAATCCGAGGGAACTCTGTGCAATCTTGACGCCGCAGAAAGCCTATCGGACTATCGATTGCACATCGATGTTCAGTGAACACTAGTTGTGGCTATACGTTGCAAATATTTCTGCCACCAGACATAAACACCATATATTACGATTGGTTTTATCACTGTCTGATACATATCCAGTAAAACAGTTTGGGACTAACGCCCCAAGATTTGCCGCATACCCTTCTGAGTGGCCAGTGAGCAAGTTGGGCCTTACCAGTCCTGCTATCGAGACGGGAATCGAAGGTGAGTCACTAGCACTTTCAGGAAGGATTTTGGAACTACCTTTGAACAAGTATGAAAAAGAAATATAATGGATTCAAGAAATTAACTGGACTTAATTTATTCTTATAAATAACCTTATAGTATTTTATCAATAACTATAACTCTTCGACTTTTTGTCAAGCAACAAAAGCATGATTTTTGAAATAGTCCTAAATTTTGCCTCTTGAACACGCATTAAGATTTGTTCCTAGAAAGTAGGGAGATATGAATAGTTGCTCGCAATTTACGACCATCAAAGCATAAAAAGATTCCAGGAGATGACCAGCCTACTTCAACGTTGTATGAGAGAAAACTGCAAATAAAAACCTACATCTCCGTCGTCCCCCATAAAAAAATACTGACGATAGGGAAAGTGAACAATGGGCCATGTTGGTATACTCCGTTATTCCAATTCCAAGATACCCTTGTCCCATTCAGGCTAATGCGGCAAATATATCAACAACGCCCCTAAATGGTCTGCCGTTTATACGAGCCTTAAATATTTCAATCTGGGGCGTATTCGAATGTTGAATGGGGACGTGAGTAAATAAGATTTTCCATTCTGCAAACAAAAGCCTTCCTCGAACCGCCTTCCGGCGTCTGTGTCACTGGCATTCATTTTAATTGAACATTTACTTGTTTACCAGCTTAATAGTAATGTCAATACGGAACTTGTTCGGCAAGTATCTAGTAGCAGATACTTTTTAAGGTTCGCGCACAGTAAAGAGCTTCCGATTACTTTACGTGAAAAGCCATAGCGAAAGTAAAAAAAATTTCAGTTACTTTTTGTAGGATAAGGTCATTCATACAAAAACTCCTTATTTTTCTATCTGCCTTCAGAGTGGCACTATTTGTATAGACCAATACGAATAAAGTAATAATAATAATAATCTTCAGGCAACTAAAACAATTGATGGTGTAGGCTATTAATACACAAATACAAGATTTACTTAAACTTAAACAACTAGACAAGACTAATCAGCGAGATGATCCACATTCAAAAAAACAAATCAGTAAACTACAGACAGGATATCAACGCCTTAAGCAATGTGTATCAAATTGCCTAATAGATGAACCAAAGCCTAACTCTACATCATATTATCTATTTTCCGTACTCCGCCTATGGGTTTTGGCTGAAAAACACATGAAAATATTATGTTTTAGACGGAAAAACGCTTAATATCTTTTACCAGATCATCCACCTACCCGCCCTTGGTGTGTAGGCACATTGCTGTTTTCATTCTGTTCCTGTTTGTTATAATTTTATTCGTTTTTATTGTACGTGTCTTGTGGCGTTATATTTTAATACCGTTGGCAGTGTTTATTAATCTAGTTGTTTATCTAGTCTAGTTCTTATGATTTTTTTCCTAGTAACTATAAAAACTTCGATTTTCTGGTAAGTCAACTTTTCTTGTATCTGTATCATATTTGTGCATGTCTTATAATATTTTTAACATAAGTCAAATCACTCGAGCGTTTCAGCAAGTGGCATCCATCTAATTTTTATTTTAAAATTTTTTTTAATAAAAAAAAATTAAAAGTCATTGCTAGGTTCCTTCTGTATATGACTGTTGTTTAAGTAAATCTTGTATTTGTGTATTAATAGCCTACACCATCAATTGTTTTAGTTGCCTGAAGATGACTTAATATAAGTCGAAACGTCGCAGATAGAAAAATAAGGAGTTTTTGTATAAATGACCTTATCCTACAAAAAGTAGCTGAAGTTCATTACAGTAGGTCAAAATTCTTTACAAACTGATTGGCGTAAAAAAAAATATCACTCAATATTTTTTTCGAGAATGGTGTTATCTAATATCAATAAAGTATATGCTAAAGCGTCAATGATACTACTCTTCAATGTCACAGAAGTGTAATCAAGGGCACCAGATTTTCTCAGCATGTAACTCATTCCAAATATGGAACTATATAAGGCCTCTGGTTGGGATGTATTTTCAGTGTTGGTCATTATGACTTTTGAGATTGAATTTGGTTCCAATTATTACAAAAGTAACCACCCAGTCATTTAAAACTAGACTATTTTTAGATAATGCAAAGCTCCTAAGGTAACCCCAATTGCCGGATCGAAAAAAGCAAATATCAATATTTATAGGCCCGGTTCGCAATTATCAGTATTTACAAAAAATATTGAAAAAAATTATCCATGCAATGCTTACAAAATTCATTGGTTCAAGTAATTATCTCTCAGATGAACAATATCAAGATAGAATCTGCAGCAGTAGATCCAGTAACGAACATACAAAGTCTACTAGATCATAATAAAATATGCGGGATGTTATCACTGCATTTGTTGTCAGGAGCTTTTGATACAGTTATTCGATATTTGTGAATAAATTATAAAAAAATAAGTGTAACAGGAAATACTCTTACTTGGTTTTAAATATACATTAGTAACAAAAATTCATTTGTATATATCTTAAGAAGCAGCTCGATTAAAAAATCGCTCCGCAGAGTTCTGTTCTAGGGACCCTTGTTATCTTCAGTATATGTTAATATAATATTTTTATTTCATTTGGATGAATGTGTCAGTTTATATGGTGATATCACAGTTTTCGATTTTGTTGACTAAATATCACTCATGACAAGATGACTGCTATGTACACTGATTGCTTGAGATCGCATAAATTGACTATGAATTTTAGAATATCAACAACTCAGTTACAATGTATCAAATATCGATATATAATATTATGTATGATATACGACTGGGGCGTTTGAGAATGACCCATTTCACAGTAGCATGTTCGCATTTACAGTATCTTAGCTTCCACATAATGAGTCAAATAACAAATTGAACAAACCAAGAAACCTTTTAAAATTAGATCTTATCTACAGAGTGTCTCTAAATTTCCTTGACACGTGATATTCTCGTAATAAAAAAAGTTCAAACAAAAACTGAGTGGAATTTTTGAAACTATCATAGGGTCTATCATACCAAGCCTTTAAAATATTTTTTTTGTACTTCAACCCGTAAAATTCACCCTCAACTTTTGTTTTTCAAATAACACCAAATAGTTTTTTCTACACAAATTAAGTGCTAATATTATTTAAAATCTTGAAGTATCTTTGTCTTCTGCGCAAACTTATTTTTTTTTTCGTAAAATCATCAGCATGACATACATAATATAAGAATTTACTTGACGCAAAAAACGGATAAAAATAAAACTAATTGGGTTTTCAAGGGTACTAAATGACCTATAATAAATGTTTTTGAAAAATGTCTTTTTTATGTTTTTTGTGCTTTTTTATTACGAAAATATTACGCCTCAAACAAATGCTCATTTTATTTATCTTATATTATTGGTACTAAAAAAAAATGTATGAAGTGTATGAAGCCAAAGGCACTACAAGATATAATACAATACAATAATGACCTCATTAATGTAGGAAAAGCTGTGGGGTGCTATTTGGAAAAAAGAGTAGGAGGTAAGTTTTATGGGTTGAAGTAAAATAATGTTTCGGAAGCATGGTATGATAGGTCATTCGGTACTCTAGAAGAACCCACTTAGTTTTCTTTTTTATCTGTTTTTCTTACGAAAATATTACGCCTCGAACTAATCCCCGTTTTGTTTACTTTTTGCTAATGACTTTGCGAAAAAAATAGATTTTTGTATAAAGTCAAAGGTACTACAAGACTTTAAATAAAATAAGGACTTAATTTGTGTAGGAAAAACTACTAGGTGCTATTTGAAAAAACATAGTTGGGGGTGAGTTTTACGGGTTGAAGTAAAAAAAAATATTTTGAAAGCGCACTATGATGGACCCTTTACTTTCATACATTCAACTCAGTTTTCGTTTGAACATTTTGTTGTTACAAGAATATCACGTGCCAAGGAAATTTAGGGACATCCTGTATACACCAGTTATCAAAATATAAACAAACATTGTCCTTTCAACTTTAGAGAAATTATTGTATATGTACGTAATTAAACAACAAGACATCATACCCATTTTATACCAACCTTGAAAAATATAAATTAGCCAGAAAACGTGTATACTGTAAAGGTCAGACATTTTACATTTTCGCGTAAAATATAAAAATACAGCAAATCCTAGATTTAAGATCAAATATCTTGTTATTATATAAAAAAGTAATAATTTTATTATAACTTGTTTAACAGTCTTTATTTCAACTTATGACTCCATATGTATTAAGTATTCCCTCCTCTTGACAAACTGTACAAGTTTCTTGAGATAACAAGCATGTTATATTTATCTTAGAAAATCTTATAATGCTGTAAATTATCTAAACAAAAAAAGTTGCACTGGAAAGGCATAACTGTATAAGTAAAACAGGATGATTTACAATGATGCCCAGTAGAGGTATCTAGATCCTAAGGACTATGGACTACCGCTCCCTATGAAGCATAGATAATATAGCATCATTTGGTTTATGAAAAGAATACATTCACCAAAATGGAGTGTGCTTAGGTGTGGCAACCTGTAGAACTTTATACAATTAGTATTTCCCTTATTGAAAAAATCATGGTCACAGCTTAGTACTGATAAACGAAAGCCATGATTCATTTTTTTTGATCTCTGTCGCAGCAGTAATACGGTGGTAAAATTCCGTTACAATCAAGTAACCAAGTTACAGGTTACAGGAGTACAATATTTATAAAAAACTCCAGTCCGCTCATCTTCAGAGATGATGTTCGAACTGGTCTGTAGGGTATCACCAAGGCCACACAACTGATCTTGTCTGGCTACCCAAATTCCAATATACGGCGGCCTAAGAATCATAAGAAAATTATGTTCTTTACCGACGACGTCCGCGAAAGATATCACCAAGATGAAAGTTCATGATTATAAAAAATTCTGGAATTCTGTTTAAAACAATTGAGGTGTTTTGACAACTTTCTTCACCAATTTCCATAAATTTACACCATTGCCTACTACGATCTCACAGAACGTCGCTCCCAAAATTTCATAAACATTGCTGCTCAACGGTTAACGGGATTACGTGTACAGAAAATGACAACAACCGATGGACCGACGGAACTTAGTGACATGGATTTTAGTGATGCAAATATGATAAAACCTCACCTACGGTGTGAAAACTAGCATCAATGACCGCATATGGGACCATAAAAAGAGAATAGATGAACGTTTTACATTAATCTGCTTACACAAGCTGGGCTGTGGAAAAAATGTTTAGGATAGACCAAAATGCAATGAGCGAGGGATGGCCATAAACGTTTTTGTTCCATTTTTCTTTCAGCAGAATAGTGTACGGTAGATAGAAACTGCAATTTGCATCGTGTATTCGCATCAGCGAACGATATACATCGGGACTGTTTTCATGGATGCTGCAGTGTTTTCCTAAAATCGGAAAATTGTAGAACTCCGAAATCAAAATAAACTTTATTAAAGTCACCTGTGGCAGAATATCGTGCCTCGTTTCCTGCGGATATGATGGCTCGTTGGAATATTCGGGGTAGAACTGGTCAAAAAAACATTCAAATTTTAAGTCTATGTACAATTATCACTATTAAAATTAGATCTTCTATACCCCTCCAGTTTACAAGCAGCACTTCAGACAAAGCCATCGGTGTTATTATCTAGGATAGAGTAAAACATGTGAGCAATACTCCAACGATGGTCAGATCTTTGCCTTGTAGAGCAGCAGTAGTTGCTCTGGCGTATACAGCTTTCTACAGCGGAACAAAACTCCAAGCTTCTGGGTTGACGTTTTAGCAATACTGACGACGTGGTCGTTCCAGGACATGTTTTTATTGATCCCCAAAAGTTTGACGGAAGGTAACTCGACTATTTGGTGACCCTCCATTTCCTCAATTTGTAAGGTAACGTGTGACTTTTGTCTCGGAGTTGTTGCCTGAGTTTTCCGTACATTAAACTTCACTTTATCTACTAATTCCCACTCGACAACTATTTTGATATATACGTTTATCTGTGAGGCATGTTGCGGTCGCCGACGTACTGTCTCCTGAGATGACAGTGACTTGCCTGGTTCCATGCATGATATCAATGTACTGTTGTCTGCGAAGCTGTAGATTGGATTGGATGTTATTTCCAGCAGCTCGTTGATGTACAGCAGAAAAATTTTAGGGGATAGGACAGATCCCTGAGGAACACGCGTTTATTGAAAATACGTCTGATGAACAGCCTTCGACTAGAACAAACAGAGATCGGTCGTTCAGAAAGCCATTCAGCCACTGACGCAGGCCAGGTGGTAGTCCACAAAGCAGCAAGCTTGACCAGACGTTCCTCATGCCACACTCCATAGAAGATTTCGATATGTCAAGTGCAATAACACGGGATTTGCCATCATTTTCAATTGCTCTGTTCCGCAGGTGGGTGACGTAGCCCAGGAGGTCACCCTACGGGTCTACACCTGTGCTCACAGAAACTATACTGACGATCATTCATGATGTTATTGTTGTCCAAGTATTTCAGGAGCTGTGTGTTAATGACAATAGCATTAGACATGATGCTGAGAAGAGCCACAGGTTTATAATTCATGTGATTGGTTTTTTACGTTTCTTAGGAATTGGTTGTACGCAGCCAATCTTCCATACAACGGCGGGAAACACGCCTCGCTGATACGATAGTTTGAAAGGCTTGCAAAGAATACGTGAAAGCTCAACGGCACAGCTTTTAAGGACAATGGCTGGAATTTGGTCAGAACTAGTAGCTTTCTCCGTGTTTAGTTTTTGGAGGATGCTTTTTACATCTCGATGTTGAAATTTGACCTCTGCCATTCTCGAGTTCACGTTTATGTAGTGGTGGGAGTACTTCTTTGGAGGTCTACCAAAGAATCGGCTGCGAAAGGCCGCCCTAAGCTTGCTATACTATATAACGTGACAAGCTTAGGATATAATAAGTGCTTCCTAGCTCTGTATAGATATCGTAGATATTTTTTTTGTGCAACAGTTGCAGTTCAAATCACGTTTTTTTATATTCGCTCCTTCAATCCTGAATAAATCACACCTTCGCAGACGTTGGTAACCCGTCCGAACCAGAAACTCGATTGAGCGCCTCGACTTGGCAAAGTGTAATACTAGAACCACTGAATCCAACAGCACTTTGGACAACCTCAGTTTTAGGCAAAATCCTTAAAACTCGCAAGAATGAAAATTACCTTAACGTATCATCACAAAGCAACATTTGTGTGTCTCTGAAGATAATGCATTTATAAATTGGCTTATACTTATGCACGATTTTAAATGCCAAGTTGGAACGAATCCTAAATTCTCGTCGCAGATATTGTATCTTTTTGTATTTTTATATTTAATAAAGAGGATAAAGCGTCCTTCAGCCGTCGAAAAACCCAGACATTTAACTTTGCTGCATTTATATGAAGACCGTGATCTCCTGAGTATTTTATAAGTTTATTCAAATCCTCATTTATTATGATATCCGCGTTGGTCCGCTGGTCGTCAGCAAGTAAATGGACCGTACGTTTCTCTTGACAATTAATTAAGTATACAGTGTGTATTCGAAGTAAGGAATACATTGATTGTCTACAAAAATTATCTCGTTTTTGGCAAAATTTTCGGATTCTTGAGGCTGTGTTCTGAGGTGCCCAACGTTTGCATTCTAATCACATTGGAAATATATGGTTACTATTTCTGATATGATATCATTTATACTTATTCCAAATGGTAACCTTTTTGACTGGGACATTTAAAAAAGCTTATTTTCATGTTACATGAGGAAATTTATATACAATCTGACTGTATGCAATAAAATAATGGAGCAGTATCGATGCCTAATATGCCTGAGACTAAAAACTTATTTATTTGACATATTGTCATTACAACATACAGTTTCCCAAAAGAGAAAGTAGAAGGTTTATCGCATTGTCTGATAAGGCAATAAGGCGTAGATAAATAAAAAATAACATGATCGATTCAATTTAATGCTTTTACTTCCCTTAATGATAGGTGAGGGGAGTACTTGTGATCGCGAAAATTTTCAATTTTGAGATAATATGCTTTTTGGGCGTTTTAAGATACCTGCATAACGAAAATTCACGTCACTCATTTCCGTTGGTTTGTCAGTCTATCTGTCTGTCAGCCTGTCTGTGATGAAATTTGGGTATCGATACGCTGTGTGGTCGTAGTAGGTAATGCGGCTATAATTTTGTAAATCGGAATATGGGCGGCAGAGCAATTAGCAAAAAACAAAAAATTTCAAATCTCCTTAAACTGCGTTTTTACGCGTTTTAGGCGGTCCTTATCATTTTCTACTTTTTTGGAAGGGGGTGAAATTGGGGTGGTTAAGGGGTAGGGGAAGGGTTGTAAAACTGAAAAATTTGTTGTATTCATACTAGCCAAAATTAGAAATTCGATGACAAGTTTTTGCCAAATGCTCTATTGGAACTTGTACTCTCAGTGATCCTTTATACTTTTATTGCTTAAATGCCATTTTATTGCCTATGTTCACCATAATTACAGCAAGTTTATGGTACCAATGGATAACTCAACACGTGATGATTTTGACACTCACTCTCTCGCGAAGTGTTTGATACATGATCTCATGATCGCTTTCTTTTAGCCGATAGTGACGTAATAGCATACTTTTTAAGAACTAATACCAAAAATTTCAAGGTTAAACATAACAATTTTGTTGTATCAGGGTTTTCGTTTGGAGGTCTGCATTTTAATGAAAATCTCTAAAATTCATATCATCTCGGAAACTATTAGGAATTAGACAAGTATTATATTATGGTCAATTTATGAGCTTTCCACCTCTACTATCACCTCCCCAAATTAATGTATCGAATTATCAATCACCCTATACACCATACAGAACATAATCAGTTTCCTCTTATACACAGGTCTATTTGTTAGATGTCACTGAAATCGTGAAGAAATCTACTTGTGTGGGTCGATCCGATATGCTTGTATAAGAGGGTTGCTCTACATCTCCGTCAATCCACCAGTACGCAGACAGCTGTTTCACGCTTATTAGCGATCATCAGTGCGCCGTAGGTCGATTGACGGAAATAGAGAGCATCAGTATTTTCATGTCTAACAGACATGTGAAGCATGTGAGAGCAGGCGATAGAAAAGATCTGCCTTGTGCGCCATCTGGTACCCGAAGATAACGGCAAACCAAAGAAAATCGCTGCTAAACAGCAGCAGACTTCTTGGTGGAACGCCGCGACGCGTCCGCTTGGCCACCAGAAGAGCGCGATTCTATATGCTGCTGCATATTAGAGCCGATATACGAGGGTTGCTCTACATGTCCGTCAATCCACCAGTACGCAGACAGCTGTTTCACGCTTATTAGCGATCATCAGTGCGTCATAGGTCGATTGACGGAGATAGAGAGCATCAGTATTTTCATGTCTAACAGACATGTTTCTAAAAAAATGATTTTTGATCTTGCTTCAGTTGGCTGCAAAGGTAAGTTCCATACTCGCTGCGTTCTGTCTGTACAAGTATACCTGTACATGTAGACCTCTCTGGTAGACCGTAGCATGTGTGGCCGGCGTAGGAAGCAGCAGGATAGATAATATTCTCTGTCACATCGTACAGTAGCTGCGATAATGAGGGCACTGTACAAATTGAAGTTGCATATACGAGTTTTGGCGGAGAGAGGTTCCTGTTAGTTCGGGTAACAGTAGTTACAGTTGCTTGGACTAAGTAAAAGCCACTGTAGGGTTGTGCATTTAGATGTGCATGTTGCTATTCTAGGTCATGGAAGACATTACCATAATTTCATTCTCCACCAAGCAGAAACTACAGCGACATTCAACAGCTTTATTAATAAAGCAATAACAAGAGGGTTGTTCTATATCATATGCGTACTATCGCGAACTTTGTATGTTACAATTTCGGATCCGTAAGTCGAAGCTGCATATTATGCATATGATAGAGAAAGGCACACATGTCATAAAGTCATTTCATTCGTTTGAAAGTTGTAATGAGTGTCTGGATATGGAAGTCATTTGTCCTGAGGCTTTACCTCAACCTAAGTGATTTTATTTTCAACTATGTAGTAAACAAGCGATTTTGATTCCTTGCGTACAGAAGAGCTATCGTGTATAGTTTGTCATTCGTTTCAGTGGTTTGCCACCGTTAGCCGATATTTTATTATTTTTGCTATAATTTCCACGTACATAATTAAAAAAGATTAAAGAGACAGCTCTCAGTCTTCAAAATGATTCCGTTGTTCAATTATTCAATCTGGAGGAACGCACCAAACTCTAGGAGTGTATTATACACGTGAACATAATGTAAAAAAAACTCAACGTTCATATCTCATTCTCATTTGTTTTCAAGTTATACAAATAAACAAATTCCACACACTAATATGTTTTTAATCATAGCGTTCTTTTAACAGATGTTTAAAGTACGCCACTGACCTCTAAACATTTTCTGCTTCGTCTACGAAGATCGCTTGTTGCTCCCCAACTGATTCATTTTTTTCTTCTTTATATGGGCGCAGTATTCTTAATTCGTCGAATTAGTGCCTCCCGTGCAGCTGGCTTTTTGCAACAAATAATCACATAAACGTTCAATTAGTGACACTGTACACTGACACTTCATCAAAATATCAGAGTTATCAAATGCTTTGGGCCTCGAACATGGTGTACTTTGATTATGACAAAATTCTGATACAAGTGGAGAGATAGATAAACATTTTTAATTACGCTATAACTTGAAAACAAATGAGAATCGAATAAGAACATACGAGTTTTTTAAATTATTTTCATGCACATACTCCTAGTGTATGGTGCGTTCCTCTCGCCTCACCCTGTATAGTAACAACGTTTGAGTGATACCCGGGACTAAATTTTATGGCAGTTTTCTTTTAAGTTAATCTCCCTGAACCGCAATTTTTTGTACTTGGTTATACACTAAACAACCCTTGTTGCAGATCGGTCCCGGTAAGGTAGGACTGAAACAATTTTTATACTAATAGTAAAACTCATTTTCCTAAAATGTCGAATTATCCAAATGTTACCTGTACCGTTTTCCGGCTATACGAATGTTATTTTCTTGAAACACCTTATCCTACCTTATCTTCGATTCAGGTAGAAAATTATCATGGGAAGTCTCATGGCGGAATTCAGCCAGCCGAGTCGATTTTAGGTTAGGGCCGTTATAACACGTGCATTTCATTATTTCCAATTTCTAATCTTTGTTAATCGTGAGATTTGATGTAAACTCTTAAATCGTCGATGCAGTGTGATACGCGATATTAATCCTTTTATGTATATATGATGATATATTCGAGTTTTGAATAAGAAGAAGCATGAGTGACGATATCTGTCTTCCTAATATGAATAAAATGCAACACTTTATACCAAATGTCAAATAGTAGGACCCATCCAGAATGACCGCTTTGTTTAATCTGTAACTTCCCTCTAGCTCTATAGATACTTTTATCGGCACTAGGTAGGTTGATAGATCTATTTGTATATTTCAGCTCTTTCTTGATTTATTTCAGTCGTTCGAAAATGATACGGTGAATATGGCAGCCCAGATCACACCATATTCAATTTCAATGCAAGACTGCAACTAGGTGAAAGATGCTACAGACAAGCAGCAGCAGAGGCAAAGTCAAGGCATTGGTAAATATGTATTGTTCAAGAATGCACTAGGGCCTAGTGCATGCAAAACCAGTCCCGGTTCCGAACCGGTTCTAGGGTGCCTACTATAAAAACTGTATTAATTCATATTGAAGTAAGAGTTATTTCAAAAAAATAACGAAAATAACATAACATAGTGCTAGGAACTTAAATTAAACATAAAGAAACATAAAATCTATAACATAATCGACGAAAAGTTATCATCTTCAATCAGTCTCTCAGAGATCGTAAGTCTCAGCCTATATATTTAGTTTGCCTAAAATTTACCGGTGTGTTTACTTTTCCACCGATTTTTTCTTATTATCGTAGAATGACCGTAAACATGATATGGCCGTCAAACTTCGATCTGATAACGAAGTGCGGAGCTTATTGCAGATAATCCCAGCTGATTAGAATAATCTCTCTGGCTCCACACTAGTAGGCTGAGTCGTAAGAAGGTTGTCATAGGTTAACGACAAGTACCTTCCTCTTTGACTGCCATTTTCAAGTTTTCTGGCTTGTGTCAGGTCGTCTGTTACAGGGTGGCCAAGCTGATGTTTGGAGGTTGCTTTTTGAATTTCTTTATTCACCAACTAACCACAATTAAACAGAAGTTTTACTTTTACCGGTGGAAAATGCTGAGAACTGAATCTAGCTCCATGCAATGCATTGAATGCGGACTGCAAACGCTCGTCGGGCAATCCGCACACGTGTTAGTCATTACGGGCGCGTCAGTCACAACCCAGGGCTCGTCTAGTTACAAAACACGAGACTGGGCGCGCGAAATTTAAATTTCTTGCGGAACCGTGGCCTGATGAAATACCCGGGTAGAACCGGGTATTTTGGAACCGGGTGCATGCACTACTAGGGCCAATATGAAAATTTAGAAACAATTGCGATACAAAGGGTTAAAACAGAATTTTTGAGAGATAACAGCATGACAGGCACAACTCAGAAGAAAAAAGCGGAACTTTAGATTGAGGATTGAGAACAATGAGAACAGCAATTTGGGCAGCTGTCAGAATTGATAGGAGTCCAGTGGAATAAAAGAAGAGGAAGAAAAATGTTATGTTACGGGAAATTCTTTAACCCGGGACTTGAATAGGGCAACACCCTCAGGCACAATAAATAAATCTCTTGCCAGTCCATTCCAAGCCTTGGACACCGTAGGAATAAATGTGCGGTCATGCCGCTTATTAGCATGAAGTGCAGCAGTCGCGCGGGTGCATCTGATAAGATTGGTGAGCAGCGGAAGTATAGAGGATAGCTCAGAGGAGCAGACTCCGTTTGAATATCAGTAGAAGAGTAAGTGGCTACTACCCGCATACCGGTGAGAAAGCGGCTGGAGATAGCGCTTTAAGGCCGGATCACATTGTCGCTCTCTGGATGCCATCATGTATAGATAGGTTAATAGGGACAGCAGTTCCTCAGATTTAAGGGCAATATTCCAAGCCAGGTCTTATCTGGGTTTTATATAGCCTGAGGAGGTTAGATGGTGAGAAGTACTTTTTGGCTCTGAATAAGTATCCAAGCTTCTTCCCAGCAGCTGCTGCAATTGACGCAACGTGTTCGTGTCAGATCAGATTTTCTGTAATGTTGACCCTTAAGAGCTTGAATGAGTGACGTCTTGGCAGAGCCTGATTGTTCATTAGAACAGGGTCTTGGCTTAGGCTCTTTGATAGCGCATATACTGGGTCTTGGAAGCTTTACATTTTACCATATTCTTGAGTCCTTAAGCGGTGATGGCCTCCAGATCGTTTGAAAGCGACTCACCCGCTGCCAGCCTTCTGTGTTCCAGCTCGACCACAGATACTGTCCTTCGCAAAACTGTGGAGTGGGTTTGTAATGCTAGAGAGTAGATCATTGATCTGAAGCAAAAACAATGTCGTAGCCAATACCGATCCCTGTGGACCCCAGCGGAGGAGAAGCCAACTGCAAAGCTTATCAGAGAGGCCATAGGATGTAAGCTTGTTTAGGAGAACTGCATGCCACAGTTGGTCGAATGCCTTTGAAATATCGAGAGCAGTGACGTGAGCCTCGCGAAACGAATGGATGTGTTTGTAGGCTGATAGGTCTAGATCTTTTGAAAATGATTGTATACCTTTCATGTTATTTCGATTTTTATTAGTATTATTCCAGGCAATAACCCAGCCATTAGCTGGGAAGCCGGGAAATTTCCATATCTATCGGGTGTTTATTTTCAAAGAAAATCCATCGAAACCTCCAGGCACCCTCTCGACCCTCTGTAAAAGGGGGTTGTATAATTCTGTTATCGTATCAATAGGGCCCACAGGGATTTACCTGAACCCCACGCTGAGATAAAATAAGGAGGTAATGACCCTTTTCCCTTCTGACCGGTATACTAGGGTAAAATTTGTTGACAGAAGATATATTTATCTTCATGCTACACAAGGATACTTACTGTGTGCTAGAAATATCAGTATTAATGTAGATCTTGTAATTTGCAAAGGTAATAATTGATGTTGGGTCGAATTATCTTCCAGATTCATTAATTTTATCAAGTAGAACTGATACAATGAAAATACTGTTCCTATTTGACATATCATTTCATGGATGCAGTGCCGTAACTTGACATTCACCAAGGGGGTGGAGCTTATTTATATGAAAAGTTCTAGTATGGAAATGAAATTTCTTTTGAAGTTGAGGAACATTGGAAGCTTATTAGTATTAAACAGCTTTGTATGAGGTAACTTCCATGGGTAGTTCTTCTACACCTTTTCCAGCTGTAGGTTCTAAAACGTCAAGTGATAACTCAAAACTGTATAAATTACACCTGACAGTATGAAATTACATGTGACGAGTTGGAAAATTAACTTGACCGTTTTGAACTATCACTTGACGCTTTAGAAACTACAGCTAGAATACTAAACATTGGTGCAATAACATGGTTGAAAATTAATTTATGCAGATTTCTTGGTTTTTGTTTAAATTCTACCTAAGTGGGATTGTTACCAAGTGAATACGCAGTATATCGGATTTTAAATGGACAACTGTAATAACTATTTTTATTGTTCTTGAATGAGTTCGGTTCACATAACGGTAGTTTTCAACTACTAGCGGTTGAGCCGTAACAAGTATATTTGGGTTGAAAAAAATTATCTCGGAAGTTACCGATCAAGTTAATCGTTTCTGCGGATCACATGCGCAAATGCAGCAGTGTTTCATTTAAGATTTTAGGAGCATCAACTTGGGGAGAAGTTGGCACACAAAAAGTGTTAGCTGCATTTTGGTTATTATCAACTTTTGCACTGATTGAGAACCAAAAAAAAATCCTGGATGCGTCTTTTTATCAAAGAGGACCTTTTGACTTTTTGGATTTTAGAAGGCTGACCTTCATTCCAAAATGTGGAACGTTACCTTTCTGCTAAAAAAATTGCCGCTTAATCCAAGGGCGTACTCTGATTGGCCGTGCGACTTCGGAGTCTCACAGAATTTTTTTTTATTAACTTTAAATATGGCAAAATTCAAAACAGAGGCTGAATTTGTGATCAAATTCCTCAAATACGCGAGTTTTTGTCCTGATTGAAGACAAAAAATTTTGCTCGATAAATATTTTTTTAATTTTTTGACCATTTTGATTTCAGAACGCCGACTCTTATCCCTAATTTTCAGATCTTACCTATGTTTTCCTACTACTTTGTATAGAAAATTCACCATTGAATCTAAAGTATCTGTACTCAGATTGGCCATGTGATCTCGCATACTTATATAAAATTACCTTTCCTAGAAATACAGATCTGTGCGGAATGCAAGATTTTTTGTTTATTTTAAACACAGCAAAATACGGATTAGAGGCTGATTTTGTGATCGATGTCCCCGAGCTATCCAACACTAGTTTTTTGCTGATTGGGAACCAAAAATTTTGCGATTCGTCGTTTTTTTTAATGAATTTCCACTTTTACGCCGACTCTCGTCCCTAATTTTGGGATGTTACCTCAACGTTTCCTACTCTGCCTTATAGTATACCTATTGAGTATAGAGTTGCGTCTCAATAAAAAGTCTGCATTTTACTGGATATTCCTTAAAGTATCGATGCTACATATTGTATAACAACACAATAAGTACAAAACTAGAAACAATACCTTGAAGTACAGTTACTTCCAAAAGGAGGGTATATCCTAATTCAGCTTTGCTCTATGCGACAATTACACGAAACAACCAGAGTCATTTGTTTGTTCATTACGTAGTTTTGTATAATAACAGAATGACGAGTTTCTGTTACAGTGGACATGAGGCCAATAATTCGTGCAAATTACACGCTATTTGGACATGTACAATTATGCAGGCCGTGAATCATATGCTCATTTGACACAGTAGATGGTTATAATCATTTAGCTGTGTTAATTGGGAACGTAATTTACTACCAAGTCAAATTCTTCGGATGCTGTATACAAAAGGTCACAAATAACACGAATAAATTTGGTTTGTGATTATACATGTGATAATAAATAAGGTATGCTACAGTTTGGAAATAATAAATGGTGTAGAGAAAATGAGTACGGTCGGGATCTCCAGCGATTTGGTCCCAGAGTAGGAGCAAGGATAGTTTGTTATTTCCAAACTATCGTTTCAGAACAGTCTTGTCTATGTTCATTGACATGCTACACTGTCTATAGTTTGTAGTTAGCTATGCTAAGGCTAATGTTACACCGAGGGTGGTAGCTTGCGTGTTAAGGTTACACTTTGGGTGATAGGGTCACCTACCTGGATAAGGTAGGATCGGATAATCTGCTACATTTTGTGACTGAGCTGCACCTAACTTCACTATTGGCATGAAACATGAACATTTCAATGGCTCAGTATTTATTGTTTAGCTATTTACAACTAAAAAAAAAATATACATATATGCTTTGTTGTGCAAAGCAGCGTTCCCCAATTAAGGCTCTAAAGTCTAAACTGGCGAAAAGTTAACTCCAGAGGAGAGATGAATGGACTAGTATATAAGATCCTTTCGACAGTTAATTGTCCAAGCGTTAAATAATAATTTAGAAAGAGCGTAGCGATATGGTAATTAAAAGAACGAGAGCAGAAAGGTAAGTCAAGGCACAGTAATTCCCTTACCTTGCTTTCGTAGCGTGGTCTGGCGGCGTCTAGCAGGACAATCCTGGTTGCGGTCGGAGTTGGGGGGTCCCCTGATACACTCCGTGGGTCTTCTATGACCCTGGACCGTTGAATCCGATCTTAGCGGCGTGGCCGTAGTAAGGTTATAGCGAGGGTTAGAGCGTTTAGCGGAGTTACGTCTTATGCGGAACGGCGACGTGCGGCGACTCGTACGACAGGTACGGTTACAGCGACTCGACAGCCATATTACTTCCTTCTTATTTTTGACATTTATGGCTGCTTCCTTTTTAAGAAGAAAAAGGAGTGGCGTAGCATGCGGGAAAAGACAAAGGCAAAGGGAAAAAATGCCTTGACATCACGCGAATAAGGTAATAATAAATTTTATAACAAAATAAATTTAACGCTTCGACTGAAAGCAGAAATAGCAAAAAAAAATATATAAAAAAAAGGAAAATAAACGACATGGCCACAACATTTCCCGGCCTCCCGAAAACGCGTTAAAGTAGAAAAAAGCGTTTTCCAAAACTTAAAGAAAAAAGAAAAAGAATACTTAAAATTATGTGAGGATAAATTTATAAATTGCTAATTTGAGTCCAAAGGAAGTGGACACAATTTGACTAGGGGGCGCGTTAGTTCACCCGCCGTAGTTTTTACTGTTGCAACGCGCGTTGAGAGATCTGCACCGGGGTGAAGCTTAATAATGCGACCTAACCGCCACTGCAATGGCGGAGCGAGTTCGTTTTTGATGAGCACAAGTGTGCCGATTTCAGGAGGTTTAGATTTATTAACCCACTTAGCGCGTTGTTGCAATGTGTGAAGATATTCGCTTTTCCAACGTTTCCAAAAATGTTGATGCATTCTCTGTATCAAACCCCAGCGAGTCAAGCGGTTGATGGATATATCGGTGAAATCAGGAATTGGAAAACTATCGAGAGGCGCTTGAGTTGAAAAATGACCAGGAGTCAGAGCGTTCAGATCATTTGGATCAGCCGAAAGCGGCGTTAAGGGACGCGAATTTAGTACAGCTTCAACTTGCACCAACAGCGTTTGAAGCTCTTCGTAGGTTAATATTTGATCACCTACCACGCGGCGAATATGTGTTTTTCTGGATTTTATACCGGCCTCCCAAAGACCTCCGAAATGCGGAGCAGAGGCTGGATTGAAATGCCACTTGATGTGCTGTTTAGAAGATACCTCTTTGGCGTACTGTTTTAAAACTTTATAAGCGGAAGTGAAATTTGTGCCCTGATCGCTATATAAGTTGTCACAACGACCTCGTCGAGACAAAAAGCGTTGAAAAGCGGCTAAAAAAGCTTCGCAAGACAAGTCGGTAACGAGTTCCAAATGCACAGCTTTCGTGGACATGCAAACGAATAAACAAAAGTAAATTTTGAGAATTTTAGCGCTGCGTTGTTTATGTAACTTCATTTTCATTGGTCCACCAAAGTCGAGTCCGGTATTCAAAAATGGCTTTAGAGCGGATATGCGCGATACAGGTAAATTACCCATTGTGGGTTGATATGGTTTTGGATGAGTACGCCAACATTGTACATAGTGAGAAATGACCGAACGAATTGCTCGTTTTGCGGATAAAATCCAAAATTTTTCAGCGAGTAAAAATTGAGTAGTTCTCAATCCAGAGTGTAAGTAGGTTTTATGATAATGGTTAATCAGCAAGTGAGTGAGGCGACTAAATTTTGGTAATAAAATTGGGTGGCGCTTATCGAAAGAAAAGGAGGCATATGATAGCCGACCTCCAACGCGGAGTACACCATTATCGTCAATGAAAGCGTTCAAGTTACGCAGCGGTTTAGAAAAATTATTATGCGAAAGTTCATGCGAAAAATAAGCGTTTTGTGTTAATTTAACTAGAATCATTAATGCATCATTTAATTCGTTGCGCGAAAGAGGGCCAGAAAGCCTTTGTTCGGCATGTTTAGCGTTATGTAAGAAGCGAAGAATATAAGCTACACTGTTTTGTAAGCGCGAAAGTGAGGAAGTATTTTCCATTAAAAGCTCAATTGGTTCTTGAAGACTCTGAGCAACTAAGACAACTTTCTTTTCTTCCTGCTTGAGTTCAAAGTCAGTAAAGTCAGTGGAACACAAATCATCAGTAGTATTTCCCGATGATGAATAATCCTCCAAAGACTGAAGAAAATGCGGACCAGTCAACCAACTTTTGTTTTGAACAAAAGCCTGAGGAAGCATTCCTCTAGATGCAGCGTCAGCAGGATTGAGTTCAGAACGGACGTAGAACCAGGAAGTATCAGGTAATGTCTCTTGGACAAAGGCGACACGGTTTGCAACAAAAACTTTCCAACGATGAGGAGAACTGCCTAACCATGCGAGAACTATTTTAGAATCAGAGTAGGCGCAAGTTTTTGTGAATGTAATTTTTCCTTCAAATACTTTCAAGACAAATTTTAGTAGCTTAGTAAGCAAGACAGCGGCAGATAACTCGAGACGAGGTATCGTTAGTTTTTTCAGCGGGGCGACTTTAGTCTTAGAACACACAAAATATGTAGTAGCGGATATCGAATCTAAGACGCGGAAATAAATAACCGCCGCATATCCCTTTTCACTACTATCGCAAAATCCATGTACATACTTCGGCAGACAGGTTGTTGGAATCGAAAAAATGGCGCGGAATAGAAAAATTAGTGAGGTACGGTAATTCAGATTTGTATTGTTGCCAAACGCGCATTATATCAGGCGGTGGACTTTCATCCCAACCAATTTTTGCAGACCAAAGGCGCTGGATGAGGTATTTGACAAGAAAGCTAACGGGGGCTAAAAAGCCCAGCGGATCAAATATTTTAGCAAGCTCAGACAGCATAGTGCGTTTAGTACAAGGAACTTCGGTTGGGTGGATCGAAAACGAAAAGCTATCCTTGGAAGGATTCCACTTGAGACCCAAAATTTTCGAACAATAATTTCCCTCTAAATCATTATCAAAAGGCATAGGATTAGCACATAAATGTTCAGGCGGCAAATCTGACAAGACTGACATATTGTTGCTTGAAAACTTGCGTAACTCAAAACCGCCCAGTTTTAGTAAAGCTATAAGTTCATGACGTAACTGTATAGTTTCCGGTATAGAATTAGCTCCGGCAATAATGTCGTCGACATACATACTTTCGAGCAGCGCATCTGAAGCTAAAGGGAAATTTACACCTTCGTCATTTACTAACTGCAATATGGCTTTGATAGCCGAATAGGGCGAGGAGGAAATACCGAAAGTAACTGTTTTTAAACGAAAATCTTGAAGCGGTTCTTCGGGAGAAAATCTCCAAATAGTACGTTGGAAATCTTGATATTGCGGCGAAATAAGTATTTGGCGGAACATTTGCTTTATATCACAAGTTATGACATAAACATGGCGGCGAAAATTTAGCAAAATCGATACTAAGTCTTGCTGTAACTTAGGACCAGCTAATAAATGATCGTTAAGCGATAGCTGATCAGGTAGTTTAGCGGAAGCGTTGAAAACTACTCTAACGCGAGTAGTTTGACTATCTCGGCGTACTACGGCGTGATGCGGAATATAGTAAGTATTAGTTGCGGAATTGGAGTCATATGAGACGGGTTCCATATGTCCTTGGTCGAGATAATCTCGCATAAGGGTGCGATACTCGTCATAGAGTGAAGGAGATTTTTCGAGGCGTTTTTCAAGCGATGCGAAGCGTTTTATGGCCAAGTCCCGCATCCCAGGAAAGGAGGGATGAGCGTTTTCACGAAAGGGCAACGGAACTATGTAGCGACCAATTGGAGTGCGCGAATGTAGTTTTTCAAAAAGACTATTACAATAGTCATCGTCCGGAGATTCTATGTGACAATGCGGTACTGACTCGATTTCCCAAAACTGCGTAATTGGCTCGAAATTAGTTTCCGAATCCAAACAGAAAAAGGCATTTGAGTAATTACCTTTGATTTAGATTTTTCCCATTATCACATAACCAAAAATAGTGTTTATTAAGTCAGGTTGGCCTGGTGAGCCGGTGATATGTCCATCGCGGATTATTTGAGAAAACACATCACCACCCAACAAAATGTCAATCTCACCAGGTACGTTGAAATGCGGGTCAGCTAACTCTAAGGTCGGCACAGAACTACCAAATATAGTTTTTTGTTCAATTTTGTGGAGAGGGAGCTTGTCACATATGCGAGGCAATACGACGGCGGATAAATTCAAAATAGGCGAATCTTTTGAGACAGGTTTAATTTTCAAATTCACTGATCCCCCATTGGCTACAGTTTCCATCGAACCCAAGCCTCTAATGTTAAGGGACTTCGCAGTTTTTGGTAACTGCAGAATATTGGAACACTTCTTAGAAATGAAAGAAGTCATACTACCACAATCTAACAAGGCGCGGACTTTACGATAAATTCCGAAATTATCCAAAACTTCCAATTGTACCGTAGAAAGAAGGACTTGCGTGTCTTTGGAACAAACTCCGGCAGCTACTAAAGAGTCACTGGTACTTGGAGCATTATTTTCCGAGGTAGCGGTAGCGGCATGGGGTGCGGCGAAAGCGGAATTTGAACGAGAAGCGTTTTGATGATTTTCAAAATGCAGCAGCGTGTGATGCCTGCGGCCACACTGTCGACAACTGATTTGTGATTTACAACGTTTGACTGAATATACAAAACTTAAACAATTGACACAAGCGTTGTTACTTTTGCAATAATTATAACGTTCCTGGGGTGTTTTGCTTTTAAATATAGCGCAATTATAGAGCGGATGCATTTCATCACAAAGTTTACATTTTTTTTCATTAGGAGAGTTAGCAAACAAAGACACTCTGTTAGCGGGCCTATTGCTGTGTGAGGTAACGGCAGTTGGGCGAAAGTTAGGATTTCTTGCATAATTGATAGTATCTAAGGCGGTACAGTGTTTTTTCAAAAACAACTTTAATTGCTCATAAATAGGAATTTCCTGCGAACTGAGAGACAATTCAAATTTAGCGACGATACTATGATCTAACCGTTTTAGGAGCATATTGACAACGATAAAGTCCCATTCTTGAACAGAAAATCCTAAGAGTTCAAGGGCAGTTAAATTTTCGGAAAATGTATCAAGAAGTTTCCTAATAGCAAAAACATCATTTTCATGGTTCATCTTTCTGCAATTGTCAATTGCGTTCCAATGAGCGAGGGCTCGCAAACGCTTGTTAGAATAACGCTCAACGAGACTGTTATATGCAATTTGATAGTAGGAACTTGTCATAGGTACACTTTTTGCGAGAGATAAGGGCTGACCCTCAAGCGAAGTTAACAAATAATTGAACTTTTCGATAGGAGAAAGCGAAACATTATTATGAACTAGAGCGTTAAATAAATCAATATAAGTCTGAAACTTTGTAAAATCACCATCAAACGATTTCAGTTCTATCTTAGGTAGGCGAGCATTTGAATGATTTGAATGGGTAGGGGCAACATGCGAGTCATTTGATTGCGAGGAAGGATTATTATTGAATATCTGCGAATGTAATGCTTCGACTTCATAGTACGCGGCAAAGAAGCGGTCGCGTATACTATCTTCTACCTCAAGGTCAGACTGTTCACCCTTGGCTAAAAGAGACAAAACAATCAAATGCTGCTTATTGAATTCCTCATGGATATTTTCTAGTTGGGCATATCTAGCGTTAAAAAGAAATTTTTGAGAAGGATCAGTAGAACACTTTTGAGCAATAGTGCACAAACTGCGAATATCGTTTACGCACTGCGAACGCGTAGCCTTATCGAGTCTGAGTTTATCCATAATGCGTATGAAATAAATTAATAGCGGCGATTTACGTATAATTATAAATCCAAATTGGCGAAAACGTAAAACGGTTGTAGCGAGGCAACAGTAAAAAATGCGGCAAAAAAGCGGTAAAGAACGACTAGCAAAACAAACGGAGGCGATTTCTCGGGCGATATATGGGCGATATTACAATGTGTTTGAGGTAAATTATTATTTATCAAAATGAAATAAATGAACAAACTGCCAAAAGGGCCTTACTAATCGCGGCTCGAAGGACCAGAAAATGTTGTGCAAAGCAGCGTTCCCCAATTAAGGCTCTAAAGTCTCAACTGGCGAAAAGTTAACTCCAGAGGAGAGATGAATGGACTAGTATATAAGATCCTTTCGAAAGTTAATTGTCCAAGCGTTAAATAATAATTTAGAAAGAGCGTAGCGATATGGTAATTAAAACAACGAGAGCAGAAAGGTAAGTCAAGGCACAGTAATTCCCTTACCTTGCTTTCGTAGCGTGGTCTGGCGGCGTCTAGCAGGACAATCCTGGTTGCGGTCGGAGTTGGGGGGCCCCCTGATGCACTCCGTGGGTCTTCTATGACCCTGGACCGTTGAATCCGATCTTAGCGGCGTGGCCGTAGTAAGGTTATAGCGAGGGTTAGAGCGTTTAGCGGAGTTACGTCTTATGCGGAACGGCGACGTGCGGCGACTCGTACAACAGGTACGGTTACAGCGACTCGACAGCCATATTACTTCCTTCTTATTTTTGACATTTATGGCTGCTTCCTTTTTAAGAAGAAAAAGGAGTGGCGTAGGATGCGGGAAAAGACAAAGGCAAAGGGAAAAAATGCCTTGACATCACGCGAATAAGGTAATAATAAATTTTATAACAAAATAAATTTAACGCTTCGACTGAAAGCAGAAATAGCAAAAAAAAAATATATAAAAAAAAGGAAAATAAACGACATGGCCACAACATGCTCTATAAAAAAATCAAGATGCAGTACAAAATAATAAAAAATGCTTTATATTTATTATAAAATAGCAAGATAAAATATACAATTTGCACGCTAAGTTCTGTTCGTTATGTTAATGATATATGCACTAAAATATATACAAATGCTCGATAGTTTACGCTCACTATTAAATGAAAGTTGAAATTTTCCAGCCTCGGATGAGTCGGGTGTACTCATTGTGCCTAAGGTATTGATTCCTCTGAATTATAATTAAATTTTGTTGTGTTAGTATAAGTACATCCTAAGTTTTAATGAGACTATTTTATTTTTGAAATAGAATGCTACGAGAAATGCAAAACACATGTTTTTGAGTTACAGGAGTTCGTCTTGTATTACATTATTATATATACTGGATAAATGTTAATTTTGTGTTCACTGTTTTTGTGAATTTCGATGAAAATCCAAGTACCTACTATTTATAAGCTTTGAGCTATAAGCTATTCCATTAAACATTAATTTTATATTTATCGAGCATTTATTACCGTTTAACGAATATTTATAAATTCAACAAGCATTTGACTGTAGTACTGAGTTACTCCTGAATTAATAAAGCCTCTATTATTTCTTATCAAATATTTTTTAATTTAGGAAACATTTCACTTTTATACAGAGCATTCATTATATTTATCGAGTCTATATTACTTCTACTGAATATTTAATAAGTCAAGCATTTATTATTTTGATCGAACATTTATTATTTTAAAAAGTGGATAAATTTTATATCGGGTATTCACTATATTTATTGAGCGTTTATTATTTTTATAGAATAGTTACTTTCTTGTCAGGCATATGAATACATTAACCCGACAATGTAATATGAATTGTTATTAAAATATCGATCATATAAAATTTGCCC
The DNA here is from genome assembly GCA_951848785.1 of Callosobruchus maculatus. Classification (NCBI taxonomy): domain Eukaryota; kingdom Metazoa; phylum Arthropoda; class Insecta; order Coleoptera; family Chrysomelidae; genus Callosobruchus; species Callosobruchus maculatus. The sequence goes on from CATOUR010000100.1 coordinate 9,661,246, forward strand.
TATGTTTAGAGAGCACCTCAGTATCGACATTTTTTCAAAGGTTTTATAACTGCTGATTTGTACGAAATATTACCGATGTTATTTATTTAATACGTATTGAATTTAATATTCGGATGGTTGCTTCCACTTAGAATATTTCAATTTCTGGTATGAGTCGTATCCACTTCTTTGGAAAGCCGCGTGCAATTTCTATGTGGCCTTCGTATCTGGAAATTTGTTGCAGTCTGTAATGTAATTGGCATCATGCTTTCAATTTTATTAATGATAATATGTATGTACCTTCAAACGTACATATATCGTTTGAAAGCAATGTAATGAGACCCAGCTAAACAAACTGAAACTAACACAACGTAATATCGCAATTTCGCAATTCATAAGGATTTTATACTAAAAGCATGCCATTACGTTGCCACTGGGATACAAAACTGATGATTTGTGACCCTTAATAAACAATACTCTGGGCGAAATATGGTATAACATCGCAGCAAAATCGGTTTTTTTATGGTCAGCCTTCCGCAAAGGTTGGAAATCTATGGCGCCGTAGAATCACTGCGAGAGATAACTGCCGGTGCATGTTAGATTTGAAATGCTGCAGGTTGTAGTCGTCGGAAAACAAGTTCCCCGGCAGCTCGTTCCACAGCGTCGAAGTTCTCCAAAAGAAGGAATGCTGGAGGAGACTGGTTCGGGGAGTAGGGACCTCGACCTGGTAAGGACGAGCTCGCAAAGCCTCTCTTGTGTTCCTCGTTCGGACGGCTTTTGGTGTTGTTATCTGGGAGAGCTCGCTGGAACATCTTCCATGATAGAATCTGTAAAATAGGAACAGGTCCGTCTCCCTTCTGCGATGTTTCAGGCTGTGGAGGTCCTTTGTAAGGTTAGGCTTATTGATCAGTCTTATTGCTCTCTTCTGGATAGTGTCCAGAAGCTTTAGAGTGCGCTTCGGAGAGCGTCCGCACACATGGTAAATAAGCTTCACCATTGGTTTTCCTTATGAAACAAAGCTCCACAATAATTACTGATAAACTTCATCATTTGCCGAATAAGTGACTACCAGAGGTTACCAATGATACCGAAACTGAACCTTTAAGGGCCGGTTGTACCATTCAAGCTTAAGCTTGGGTTTACAGTAAGCCATCGTTAAGCCACCGAAATTGCAAAACGTCCATTGTACAATACTGGCTTAGCACCACTCCAAGCTAAACACGAGCTTACCGTAAACCGACGAACTATGTAGCTTAATCCGAGCTTACGATACGATCTCCCAACGTTCAAATTCTTTGATTTTATTAGGTTACACAGGATGTCCCACGACGGCGACGATTAAGACAAGCAATATATAGGAACTGGGCAGTAGGAGCAAATTATAATTTTGGAGGTGTAAATTAGAGCAAATGTTGTGTCTTTTCTTATTATTATGTTACCCATTGGGATATTTGTTTTTGAGCACATAACGTCCAATTCAAAATTATTAATGGGACGGCCCTATATATTTGCGCCCTTCTGTGTTCCTTCCGATAGAACAATTCCAACAAACTACAGTTGGAGTCTAAAGTAATTAATTCAAGAGCTACAGGCACTTAAAGTATAGAACTACTACCATTAAAACAAAAAATAAAACGATGAACTGATGGTTCTTAGGTTGTTCGGCCGGTGTCGACAGGCCGGAATAGAGACAAAAACGGTCATTGCACGTATCTGCACAAATTGTCATAAGTGACAAACCAGAAAAGGTAAGTTTTTTACGGCCGTATTCATAGTCGCCTCTTGAGTAATACTTAAGGTCCCCTTAAGTAATACTCAAGGCATACTTAAGGGACCCTTAAGTGTAGCATTCTTTGTGTATCTGTTTCCTAGGTTGTCAAAATTTGAAGATGATTCTGCCAAAAGCAATTTAATTATTTTTGGTAACGGTATGTCATGCTGAGAGCTCCAAAATGCTGCTGAAACCCCCATTCAGTCGAGCTATTGAAGATAGGAAGAACTAACAACGATATGGAGCAGAATGAGGTGATCGCGCTTGGAAGTTGAGGAAGGTTATGAAATATTTTAGTTAGTATCTACCAGTCGGTATTTGCGCACAAAGCCTAGCTTTCTGCGAACTATGACTAATATTTATTTGTATACTCAGCAAATAAATATATTGATTGATTGATTGATTGATTTAGCTGTCGAAACACAAAACCTTACTTAAGGGACCCTCAAGTATTAAAGGACCTTTAAGTATCGACTATGAATACGACCCTTCGATAATTCTGGCAGCACATGCTGAATTAGTGCCAACCATGGTGAATTTCATTATCAACCAGGTTTAACCAAAGAGCTTAGGCTTAGCTAAGCTTCGGCTTAATAAAGTTTGTTTTAAACAAGCATTTGTACAACCTGCCCTAAGTTGCCTACACTGTCAACAAACCTCATCTGTATTTAAATGCTACAATGCAGTTTATAGATTATACAAAACTTTGAGACGATAGTGGGCAAAGGAATATCGCCTTGAAAGCTTTAGTACCGCTTCACACTCACCGGAACCGTCTAGTCGGTATCGGCTAACCGGTCGCAGGATTTATTAAGTTTATACTAGAGCTTTCACACGCACCGTAGCCGGTTAGTCGGCAACCGAGTGCCGGGTGGACGCCAGATCACACCATTGCAGCGACGGTCGCCGAAAACCAGCTACCCGGCAACCGCAAGGCAGTGGGGATAAGAATCATGAAAAATAAAACAAGTCTTTGCCCGGTACCGGATACTATGCGACAGCTTTAGATCAGCCGACTAGTCGGTGCCGGCTGTGTGTGAAGCGGCTCTTATAGCCGCTGATTTGTATTAACTAAACTTTATTTATGTAGAGAGTATAAATATTGGAAAAATGTTTATCCAAACAGTTGCTTCCACAAACTCAAGTACTTACATTAATTGATTCAATTTCTGGTACATATCGTATTCACCTCTTTAGTAAGCCACGCGCTCTTTCTATGTAGCCTTGGTATTACTGCAAATTTCTCGTAGCTTGTAATGTAATTGGCATCAATTTCATTAATGATAATGTGCACCTACAAATATACATATTTCTTTTCAAAGCAACGTAATGAGACCCAGCTAAACAAACTGAAACGAACGCACGTTATATCGCAATTTCGCAAGCGATAAGGACTCTATATCAACGACATGCTGTTACGTACGTTGCCATTTGGATACAAAATGGGTGATTTGTGGCATTTTATAAACACTACTCGTCAAAAATATATGACATATTCATTTGTGGTAAGCATGGAAAATATCGTTATTTTACTTTTTCCGTCCATCCTCACATTGAAATCTGGGTGCTAGAAAACTCATTCCAGCCGACCGGTGAGCTATGTCAGACATCTGGCTTTCCAGCCGTTTCTGTACGAGAGCTTGTTTTATAAACTATCCCCGCAATACAACTGGCCTCCTCTACACCAATTCAACCTCTTCTTAAAAAATGAAGTCAAGTTGATTGACTCAGTGCTTCCCACATATTACGCTGATACCAGTTTATTATTTTCCCAAAGCGTGAATCTATAGTTTAAGATGCCCTTGCAACCAAATAATGGGCCACCCGACCAAAAAAGTGTGTTATGTGGCTAGGCATTTCTTTCACAAGTCAATGCCTGTTATGAACACAAAACATATGTGTTTCAGGACCCCCCTCCTCAACTACCCCAATTTCACCCCCACCCAAAAATAAGTAGAACCCCAAAAACAATGAAAAACGAAGTTTGAGCTGTTTTTATATTTTTATTTTTTTTATTATTGTTGCGCCGCCACTGACACTGTTTCTAAATATCATAAACGTTTTCCATCCTCGCCAACGTTATAATGATGTGTAAACAATTCACTAAAATCAGTCCAATAGTTCCCACGTTACACAACACAGAACGGCCTCAAACAATATCCGTATGTATATGTCAGAAAATTCTAAGTCCTTTGGTTTCAGTAATAGGCAAGGCAATGTTCGGATGGAACTAAAAAAGTGTATTATGACAATAGGTCTTTCTTTCTAAACCAGTATTCGTATGTATACCTAAAAAATTCTCAAGTGCCTTGGTTTCTGTAATAGGCAAGACAATTTTCGGATGGACCTAAAAAAGTCATTGGATAGCCCATTACGAATACAACAAATTTTTGTATTTAGATAATAAAATAATGGAACTTCCCGCTCTACTTCAATTTCACCCTCACCAGAAAATGATCAGGAACATCTAGATGCATAATCATGAAATTTAGAGCGGTTCTGAGAATTTTTGTTCTTCGCTAGTTACTATAGCACCAATGCACAGATTGTCAAAATTTTAGTATTCTGTATTGGACCACCAAGATCACAGCACTTTGGGCTAATTGAGCTCCTTGTATATCCTCCCAAGGATCACTCAAACTGGGTGTTCAGCCATTCTCATCTAGTGGGAAAGGCGCCAAGGCGGTTATGTAGCTCTGTGGGATTCCCCTTAACCTTGATATAGATTCTCGCATTGATAAGACAGCTGGGTAATCGCAAAGTAGGAGCTCAGCTGACAGTTAGCTTGAAGCACTTTAACTAGGTAGCTAGGGTCGGTGCAGCAATTACTGAGACTGGAAGAATACATGGCATAGGAAAAAAATAACAAGTCTACAGATATATTGTTGAAGGCATTGTTTGGATAGGGCTGTAAAGTACACATTATCATCAATATGGCTTCTCTTGACCCTCGTCTAGAAGCATACGTTTCTCCACAAACACCTCAAAAACTGCACCACCTATACCGATTGGAGAGGGGATATAAACACAAATTCTCAAAAAAGTTGTTAATCATTCTTGTGTTAATGATTATACGATAGAAGAGTAGCTGCTACCAGGAGATACATTTTTTCCTCCCTTTGATGCCCTTGGGCCAGTGTACATTTTTTTACAAAAATATTCATATCTACCAATTTTACTGGAAAAAGTGTAAACTTTGCTCCTGTATTTAGTCTAATTCAACGACTTTTTATGATCGTCGTGTTTTCTCATAAGTTTAAAACTATGTCAGAGGATTTAATTTTTAAATTGAAAAAAAATGAATTACAACTTTTGGTGGATGGATATACAGGGTTGCTATGTCATTCTATGTTATGTCATATTTATCACAAATTTTTCATAACAGAAATTAAAAAATAATCGATAGTGCGCATAGTTACTCCACTTGATCCCAGGTTATTATGGCTCGAATCACGAATGGAATATCCAGTGTAATATATAGCAGTTTGAAAAAAATGTAGAGCACAAACAAATCCACACAGCGCCAGCGGCAGCTATCCATTTCCCTAGATTTCATTCAATTTGCAGTGGCACGACACTAAAATATAGATCGGAATGAGTATGTCGGTCAATAAATTACAATTTTCTGCATTACAATGGGGGTGCGCGGTCGCCGAATATTTCGAGCAAAAAGGGCCAAGTTCCAGTACCGAACAATTAGGTCGGTTCAATTAGGTACTTTAACGAGAATAAAGGTCCGATTTTCAACTGTTTCAGAGATAAATTGATTTTTAGAGATTTTCGTTCAAATGCAGACCTTCAAGTGAAAACCCTAATAAAACAAAGTTTTATGGTCGGATTTCGGAATTTTTGGTATTGTCCTTAGAAAATATGCTGTCACGTCCTTACCGACTAAAAGAAAGTGATCATGTATCAGACACTTCGCGAGATAGTGTCGTAATCGGCATGTGTTGAGAAGTGACTTCAAAGAACGTTACAAAGAAATGAATTTATCTTAAAAGATCACCAAATAATCAACACGGTAAAAGCAAAAGTCTTTCTAGTTATTCACTGGTACCACAAACTTGTTGTAAATGTGGTAAACATAGGCTATAAGATTCCTTTTAAGCTATAAAAGCATAATGGATCTCCGAGAGCTCAGAATATCAACAGACCGGTTGGAAAGAACTTGTCATCGGATTTTTAATTTTTATTATGGGTAATTGAATAATAGGTTATTATATCGTGATTAGTCATAAAAAGTGATCGGTTAATCAAAACTTCGGTACAGGGTCTCAAAACTGTATAATTTTAGAAGAAAACTTCAAGTTGTAATTTAAATGTGTACTGCCATGTAATGGTACGGATACAGACCAGTTGTTTGCGCAGTGAACCACACCTTCCACTGCGTAATACCGTCCTGAGAGGATTTACAACAGCGTAGGTGGATGCTGTAGGATCTTGTACATAATTTTGAAAAATGTGATCCCCATCCTCTGTGTCATATAGATGAGGCCTACCGATATGACTGCCGCGCTTCCATTGCATAAACCGTATACGGACACAATATTCCCAAATTCTTCATTTGTAAACATATTGAACAGTATTGACCACACAGTAGATCGATCATGAACGTAGTTATGCTATAGGTGAAACTGTAGATGATTTCCGTGCACGCGTGACACCGACGCCGTTGCCCGTTCTAAAAGTAGAGACGCAGCTGTCACAACCCACTGGATCTTAAAGCTACATTTACATTGACTTTCAACTTGAAGTTGAAATTGACATTTCATTTCTCTCCATTTACATTACCAAATTTAGAGGTTAAAAAAACGTGTAAACGAACTGAAAGGAACTACTAGAACCTAGAACCAAAGTAGAAATTAAATTCAAATAATGGACTATCTGTTAATTGTCTTACTGGGCACTGCCGCATCGATGGCTACTTTGGCGAGGTATAAAATGTGGAGTAAAAAAATAAGGAATAGGAGGATGTGGATGCCTGGCGGTATCATCTTCATCGTGAATTCATAATACTAATTGATAATATTGATAGCGAAGTCATTTAAAATCACAGAATGACAGATCCACGACTTTTCTAACCTACAAATTTTATTTCTGCTTGGCTTTTGAAAGCTGCTTGCGCCAGTCCAAATTGCAATTCGAAGTGAACTTCAAGTTTTGTGCAATGTAAATGTCAGCACAGTGTTGACATAGGTGAAGCACTTAAATTTGCTGCCAAATTGCTAATGGGAGTGAATGTAAATGTAGCTTAATTTGCGCAGGCGTGCGTTTATTATTGTCGATCTACACCATAAAATCTACAGTTTCAGCTTTAGCGTACGTACGTTCATGATGCGTCCATAGTGTGTTCACTAAAGATGTGATGCTTAATTTTAGACATACTTCGTTCTGGATGATATACGACCTCTCATTTATACATGAGTGAAAATCTGCGGATACCCGACACTTTATAACGTGGCTGCATGTTCTGCTTGATTACCTAGCAAGTTTTAAAGAGATTACCTAGCATCTTTTCAAGAAGAATATATCCTAACTACAACTTGAATATTTACAATTTTAACACACTGTACCTAAGTTTTGGTTAACTGAGCACTTTTTAATAGTACATTATTCAAGTGCCGATTTTGCAAAACGCTTTGTTGAAGCTTTTAGAGCTTAAGTGGAATCTTATTGCCTGTGCTGACCATATTAGCAAGTTTGTGTTAACAATGGATAACTAGAAAGATGAGTACGTGACCATTTTATTTTAGGCAGTCCTGTAGGTGTGACTTTGGAAACATTTTAATTGATAAAATATGTATAATTTTCATTCAGTAGACTGCTGTGTGGAGGTCGACCTTATGTGGGATCTAAGCCTTGGTTACTGACCGCACACAGGCGAAATTTTGCGCGCAACCAAACACAGGGTTAAAATTCATATTGGGATGAAACCACAACATCCACGGCGTTTGGGTACCAGATGGAAGTGGTAGCGCATCCTGAAATTTTGGATCGCCAGCTTCCAATTTGACTGGGCTGTACGGGCTTGACAATATATTTTACGTTGGAAGGCATAAATAACGAGCTGCTGGTGCTGGTGCTGTATACCATGACCGCCATGCCACGCCATAGCTATGGCAGCCGCGTCGCGTCGCGTCGTTCCGATTCCAGCGCACTCTACGTGCACGTATAAATTCAAACAGACGCTCTAATGCTTTTCCGAATCTAGTCATGATACACTGCCGCACAGATATTATAGGGCCCAAATATGAATGTGCTTAAATGGTGCAATAGTACACCAACAGTAGTATTGGAGGTACTGCTGAATATCCCACCTCTTGACATTTACATAGAGGGAGATGAAAAAATGGGTGCATACACAATACACCACCCTGCCATGAAACACACCACGATACTTGACAACCTGCGGTGCAATATACTTGACATGCCACCCGACAGAATGCCATGTAATATATCTTTCTGTTACACACTGCACTAAACTAGAGGCTTAGGGGAGCCCTGAGTAAAACCACTTCATACTTGAAACTTGGTGTATATTGATCTGACCTCGTTACAAACTCCAGATGTATCTTATATCTAACCCACATACTATTAACATACTTAACACACTCACTCTGTTTATAAACAATCTTAGTTAAACAAAATATACGCTTATTTCCAAATTTCTCGCGCTCCGAACTGGTAACCTCCTTAAGAATTGGAGCAATACAATATACTGGGTGTTACCAGTTCCCTTCCGTTTACTAATTACATCACAACCCTTAGGCCCGATTTTATCAACATGCATATTTAACAAAGACTTTGACAAAGCTTTTCTATTGGATCTTGTTTAGCAAAAGCTTTCTATTGGGTATTGCGGGCTAGGTTAATAAGTTTCATCCAATAGTATTTTCAATATTGGAAACATAACGTCAAAGCTGGATAACACGTTTATTAAAAATATTTTAGAATTCATGGATCAAAATCATAGCAAAAAATCAGAACAAAGTGATTGATTTGCAAATTAATGCTAGATTTTTAATGTTTACCTTATAATTATTGTATAATTACCAATTGCAATTTCAGTCAGATTGATTATAGACTGGATGCATGTTTGTTATACAATAGACCTTCTTATAGAAATATTCACAGAGGATTTAAAGATTGTAGGCACTGCGTAAAGGCACCGTAGCGCAGAAACACATTTATTTAACGCACCTTATTCAGTTTCTGACTATACGAAAGGTTTCTAGTTTAGGAAAAATAAGGATATAAGTTATACTTTTGCCAGATCGCAAGGCTTTGCTGTTAAGCAGGATAGGCAACCAGTAATGCACGCTTGCATCTTGTGTTATTTGTTACCCTTTTTCACTATAATACAAAGGTATATTCGAGGTGTTTATAATTATTATCGATTGTAAATTATTGTTTTATCAAAATAATGCAGTAACTTGAATTTCTTGTCATCATCATCATTAAATTAACACTATATTTTATCCAGCGATCAAATGTGTCGGTTTTGTGGAATCTGATTGGTTGAGATTAGCAATTGCTAAACTCTTTGTTAAACAGGAAAATGCAAGTTTTTACCTATTTAGAATGGAAAATCAGAGTTGAAAAGATACTAGAGAGTACACAATGGTCGATTATATATAAAGCATGTCTTTTTTCACCTTTTTGAAGTAAATTTTAAGAGAAATCAATAATTTTCAGAGAACCTTGACAGATGCAAGTTCTTGAATGGGCTGCTGTGATTGATCAAAACCTTTGTTAAAATGCCCGTGTTGATAAAATCGGGGCTTAATCTATTATAAATACATATCACAGAGATCCCATACAAGGTCATCCTAAGTGACCGATCGGAATGGGCTCTAGGAGAACCTCGACATATGTCGAAAGGTAAACTGATGACTCCAAAAAGTCATCAAGTAGTGGAACGTAAGTATCCGCCTTGGTAAACTAGCTTTCGTTTCCAAGCAGAAATAGCTGCAATTTTTCATTTCGGTACAATATGGACAGATAAAGGATACCGCAAAAATACTATCTATGCAAACACAAACAGCCGGGTGGCTCTGATGGCTTTGGCAAGTCTCACTATACTTCAATGTAGTGTGGGAGTCCCATAATACCCTAAAGACACTCGCGAAAACCAACAAGGTAACATTATCTTGGGTATCTATCACATAAGATTGGGTGGTAGTGAGAGGGCCGACAGATGTGCCAAGAAAGACGCAGAAATTCCTCGCATCGTGTCAGAACCAGCATGTGGTATATCATATAATTTAATACGGAAAGCTGTCACCAGATGGGTGTCGAATGAGCACCAGAAACGCTGGGATAGAGTGGTGAGGGATGCCCAGCCTAAAGCGGCCTACAGACGTTGATGCATGCTGCTACTGTACTGCTACTGTAATTTAGCTAACCTTACTTTCTGCTCCTTCTCTTTGGCCTTCCACGTTTCTACGCATTTCAACGATTTTCTCTCCATGATTTTTAATTTATCCATTCTGATCAGCAGCATACGTTCTTCTTCAATTTTGTTGACGATTTCATCATTTTCCCTAAGCAGCTTTAAAATGTTATCTACAACACAAACACCGCACAGTCCAAAGGATTTGGAAAAAATCAGTATGGCAAGTGATTAGGCTAGACTTTGCAATAGAACCAAGAAATTTACAAGTTTAGTCTTTGTTGTTACTCCGACAAACGATCCATTGCCACATTTGATTAAAAAATGTATATTTAATAAACACCATAAATATGTATTGTTAATTGTAGTATTTAATTCATGCTAAGATCTTTTAATATTTAGTTGTCATTATTGTTATGATTTATACCATTTTTTGTTACAGGTAAGCCTTTGTGGACTACTCTTGAACCTGCATTAAGCAATAAAAGTGAGTTTTAGGAAATATGTATTATTACAGGTATATCCTGATATAACTTTGCTGTGAGGAAGTTTGCTTTTACTTTCCTGCAACAGTCGTATGTTTACAATTGAATCTCGTCCTTAACTATTTTTTTCTGCAGACGCAGAAACTGAGAAACTGTTGTCGTTAGATTTGATACCATTGCATTAACAAAAATTCGTAAACTCCGTAGTTGAAAATTCGGAATATTTTAAATTGTTCGAGCGTTAACTAAAATAAAAAATGGTCCCGCAACATATTCAACAGAAACCATCTCTAAAAATTGTCGAATATCGTCGTCAGTGTGAACTGTGAATTTATACTGACAGTTTGAAATTACAAGTGACGAGTTGGAAAATTAACTTGACGTTTTTGAATTATCTCTTGACGCTTTACAAAACTACAGCTGCAAAAGGTGTAGTAAGTGCCGCAACAAAGCAACAATGATGTGCGCCAAACCATCGAAGGCTTACGCTACACCAAAAGGCTCGCGAAGCTCGAAAAGAGGCTGTATATATACAGACCCGATAGAAATACATACCCAGTGATGTTCTATAAATATTTATGAGTTACTTTGCTACTCGTAGCAGCTGCAAATTAACTGAAATTCGCGTCAGACGATGGAGGCTCTTTCACGCGACCGGGTTTATTTCAAGAACGCGTGGCGAACATTGTTGACGGCGAAGCCTGATGAAAATATTACATGACACGTCTTTGACTTTGTGGATGCAAATATGCCACGAGCAGTCACTAGGCACGAAGCAATCAACAAGCAATCAGGTACTCGTCTTCGACTCAATTACACGCATTGCCTTCTACGTCAGACGAAAGCCTGTTGACGATACAACATATGAACAAATCTAAAAACGTAGTATGGTTACCGTAAAAATGTTCTAGATATACCCAGCAGTAATTTTATGACACTATTTTTCAAAAAGTTATTCCTCTTCAACTACGCAGGGCTGCACTAACAGTAAAAAAACCAAGCGTGGTTGCAATTAGATTTTTAGCAGATACTAACATTACAGAATCTACATACAGGGTGTCCGGATACTCGATCGACAACGCTTGACAGTGATAGACCTCAATTTTCTGAACATTGAGGTAAAAAGATAAAGGCCTAAAATACTTAATTTTCAAGATACTGCGGTGTCAAGGTTTTTCGTTGCTTTTCTTTTTGTTTTCTCAACTATCCCATAATAAAATGGCACAACGACATATCGGGTTTTTTTTAAGGTGAGAAATCCAAATGCAACAACAGTTTTGCCATCATGAATAAAGGGCGCCACCTCGGCACATTGAACTCATTTATATTATCAAAACTTTTTTCCGGTTTGTTGCATCAATGTGGGTATCAAAAAAATCGTTTCCTCAATATGTTTTACGTGAAATAAGTATACTTTATTAGAGGTAACCGTATTCGAGATAACCTTCGCTGAAATTTCCAATGCGACTGAATTATCGGTATTTCCGCACCAATGACTATTAGGCTCATGCTTTTACATACCACTAACGAAGCTTAAACTCCAGCACCACCTAGTTAAAAATTAAATATGTTTGCAATACGTTTTTTTGATCTAATACTGATTCGTTCAAGAATACTGATAATTCCCTTGACCACATTTTACAACTGATTGGGGTGCCTTGGGAAATTCAATAAAGATTTTTTTCTTATAACTGAGCAGACTGCGCAGGCAGAGCCTACATACCACAGTACCGCGGCTGCTTTGAAAGGGTTATGTTAGGGGAAGTTTGTTAACGCGAAATTTGAATGGGCCAATACCCGCAGGCCCAATAAATACATCTTCTGGCAGTCCATTCCAAGCCTTGGACACCCTGGGAATAAATGTACGGTTGTACCGCTCAGTTCTTGATGTACGAAGAACGACCGTCTTAGGATGAGATACAGCGGTCGCACGGGTACATCTGATAGGAGCTCACCGCTCGGAACGATAGAAGATAGCTCAGAGGAGCAGATTCCGTTGGAATATCGGTAGAAGAGTGAGACGTCATCAACAACACGCCGGTGAGAAAGTGACTGAAGGTGGCGCGTTAAGGCAGGATCGCCAATTAGTCGAATTACCCTTCTCTGGACGGCATCTAGTATAGACAGGGTAGTAGGGGCAGCAGCTCCCCAGACATGAGAGCAATACTCCAGGCAAGGTCTTTTCTGGGCTTTATATAGCGTGAGGAGGTTACATGGTGAGAAATACTTTCTGGCTCTAAATAGATACCCAAGCTTTTTACTAGCAGCTGTTGCAATTGGCGCGACGTGTTCGTGCCAGGTCAGATTCTCTGTAATGTTGACTCCTAACAGCTTGAATGAGTGACTCCTTGGCAGAGCCTGGTTGTTCGTTAGAACCTGGCGTTGGCTTGGGCACTTCTTGTTTGATAGCGTACAATACTGGGTCTTGGAGGCATTAAATTTAACCATATTCTTAAGCCCGCAAGCGGTAATGGTATCGAGATCCTTTGAAAGTGAAGCTGCCACTGCCAGTCTTCTGCGTTCCAGCTCGACCACAGAGATCGGTCTATTGCTCATAATGCCCGCATGCAGCGTACTGTCATCCGCAAAACTGTGGATTGGGTTTGTAGTGCTAGAGAGTAGATCATTAATGCGAAGCAGAAACAATGTCGGAGCCAATACGGATCCCTGCGGAACCCCGGCATTGATGCTATGGAAAGAAGAGGAAAAGCCGTTGACCACGACAGAGATTTTCCGACCTGAGAGGAAGTCTGCGAGCCAATCGCAAAGCTTAATAGGGAGCCCATAAGACGGGAGCTTGTTTAGGAGAGCTGCATGCCACAGTTGATCGAATGCCTTTGAAATATCGAGAGCAACGACATGAGCCTCGCCAAATGGCTGAGTGAGTTTGCTCCACACATGTGTGACGTAAGCCAGCAGATCTCCAGTTGATCTTTGGTGTCGGAATCCATATTTTCTGTCGTTGCTTAAGTGATGGCGCTCTAGGTATTTAATGAGCTCTTAGTTGACGCATCTGTCCATCACTTTACTGATTACATAATGCAGAGCTATAGGTCTGTAGTTGGCCGGATCAGTTTTGGATCCCTTTTTTGGCACCGGCTGGATGCAAGCTGTTTTCCAGTCTTTTGGGAAAATGCCGGAATCGTAAGACATCCGAAAGAGGCGGGTAAATATGGGAGCGAGCTCCGGTGCGCACTTCTTGACAACAATGGAGGGGATCATGTCGAGCCTATTCGCCTTATTAATGTCAAGTAACTGCAACACCTTCCGAACTATTTTTGTTCTGAACGTGATTTCGCTCATGGCTTGGGGTGCTCTCGGTATGGATGGTAACTGGGCACTATGGGACTTTTACAGTGGAGTTTGCTGCAAACGTCTTGGCAAATGTTTCGGTCTTGTCCTTGGAAGCAGTTGCTACTGTTCCATCTGCACATGTGATCGGTGGGAAGCTACTCCTCGAGAAGTTACCCTCTATTTGTTTGACCAGAGTCCAGAAGGAGCGGCTGCCAACCTTCTTTTTTATTTTGGCATCGTATTGGCTTTTTGCATGTCGGATGGTTTCATTGTATCTGTTCCTGGACTCAATATCAGCCTGTCTTTTTTCGACGGTGGGGTTCTGTAAGTAAGTTCGGTGGGCCAGAACTTATTGCAGACGAGCTGTGTCACAGGACTTGTTGAACCAGCCGTTGGATTATCTCGAAAACGGTTACCTCTAGCGACCTAAACCAAGCATACCTTTTTCACGTAAAACGAGGAAACGATTTTTTTTAATATTCACAATGACTCATCAAACCGGTAAAGGTTTTGTTAGTTCAAAGGAGTTCGATGTGCGGTAGGTGGCGCCCTCTATTCACGATAGCAAAACCGTGGTCGAATTTGAATTTTTCGCCTTAAAAAACCCCCCAATAAGTAATTTTAGGTCGTTGTGCCGTTTTATTACGGAATAACTAAAAAAACGAAAACAAAAGTAAAATTTTGACACCCTGTATCTTGAAAGTTAAGCATTCTAAGGCATCATGTTCCTATCTCAATGCTCGTAGAAAAGTGAGGTCTATCACCTGTCAAGCGTTGCCAGTCGATTATCCGGACACCTTGTATATAAAAATGATACCCATTCATTCGTAGAAGGTTCTTAAGTGGCTGACACGTACGAACTTTAAGTTCGCGGTTTTCAAGTTCGCGAAGTTACTCGGCTCGACGTCGGTGACACACGTGAAGCTGAAATCACTCATTTTGATAATTTTCCTAAATAAACAAAAGTTTTAACAAACGCCAAACACAACAAGCGTTGCGCATCGATGGCCTGCCGAAACAAAGTGGTGGCTCGCGCCTCGCAGTACGAGCCGAGATAAGCTACGAGCAAGATTTCAAACCAGTTGGATCGCCGGGGGGTTTGCGCGACGGTTTCAAAGTACCTACGCGAACTTACGGTGACACAGGCGAAAAAGGTCATCGAGCCATAAGTACGCGTGCTTGCTCGTACGTGTATCACCCCTTTAACGGTTTTTAGATGTGTAAACGCCATGGAATTATCTGGAACTTTCAAGTTGGTCAAGTGTGCGTCATAAAAAATAATGACGAATACGTATACAGGGTACTAATTAATGATAGACCGTAATTTCAAGGGCGTTTTTAGGACTAAAATTCAAATAGAACGGTTCATATGAACATGAAGAGTCTGGATTTCAAGATACAGGGTGTCAAAGATTGGAAATAAAATTGGTTCTTTATCAATGTCTAAAAGCTGCCGTTTATTTAAACTTTTCATTCTTTAACACTGCATTATGAAGACACTACTGACTAGAAGATCATTATCCTTTCCAGTGGCGTTTCGGTTGGCAGTACCACGAAATTATTAGCAAAAGAGGTACACCACTGACCTAGAAAAAATTAAATGCTGTTTTCAGATGAATCCTGATAAATACACATTTTTTTTCTTTTAATTTCTTTTCGTATCTCACTTTGTTTTCGAACCAATCCAAAAAAGCTCTGCATTTTATAGCACCAGTTTTTCGACGGGCTGTGAAGGTGTTTTAATTTTTTTGTTCCAAAACAAATTGGGATACGAAGAGACTTCAAAAGACAAAAAAGTTGCTGAAAAACAATATTTAATTTTTTATCAAGACCAGACTCTTTAGGACACATAGGACCGTATTCATAGTCGATTAATACTTGAGGGTCCCTTACGTAAGGCTCCCTTGAGTAAAATTCAAGTAACGAAATGTCATCATGACATTTCGTTGCAGTCAAGGCGATTTTGTAGGTTACATGATACTACGACTCTGACGCATGACGTCACCGTGTGACAAAAGTGTACAAGCACATGGCGCCAAAGCATTGATTTTTGAAAGTTTTACTTCGTTTCCTGTTATATCTGTCTTAGATATTTAATATTCATACAAAATGAAAATAGCTTATGCACAGTATAATATAAACGATACATATTGCTCTGAATCTGAATAAAAAATTGGTGAAATAGTTATACAGAGAATTGATATTAATCGACACCTGACCCGTTTGCAGTAGTTCCGAGCGTTCTGAATTTCAGATACAAAAATTTGAATCTGTGTACTCAAAAAAAATTTAAATTGTGGAAAAAGAACAGAGCCAGAGCGGTCTGGACGTATTTTTCTGAAATCTCATATAAGAGGTTGATTGGAGTGCCTAGAGAAACCATCTTTTTGTGGGAAAATTTCTCGGGTAGGGGGTGGAATTTGGAATTTTTATATACTCCATTCAGGAGCCTTTGATTACCGTTCTTATTTTTTACATATAGATTATGATGTTGCGTCAACAGCTCTTCAAGCCAATTTGCATATGTATTTACTGTATAATTCTGTTAATAAAAGGTAGACAAGAAATAAATAACATGATTTTGTCATTAGAGGTTTTTAAAAATCATAAACAAGCATAATGGCATTATGTTTATGGCGAATGAATATTGACTTTTTTCTGCTAATGATTGGTGGAAAAATACATTACCAAATTTTCTTATTTTTTATTTATTCAAATATATGTCACAACCGCGTATATGTTAAACATAAAATAAAAACATATCACAATACAACAATACAATATCTTTCTGGGCATTGTATTTAGCTAGTACAGGTGAATTCTCGTATACTAAAGATTCCTAGTAATAACAGGTTTTTCCTCAATTTTTTTCAAAATGTTTTCACACGATGTATCTGTTTAATAATATGTTTGAATTAAAAAGTTTGATCCACTTGTAGTGATGGTTTCTGATGGCCTGGGTATAGGGCACATTATTTGCTGCTCTCTTGTGTTGTAGTTAGGTATTGATTCTGTATATATGAGTCTATGGGGAAATATATTTTCGACAGACAATAAGAACTGAAAAAGGGGTAAATAAGAGCATATGGAACTAGCCTTTTTCTATATGAACTGAAAATGAAATATCAAAATACGTTCTGCAACCTGTAAATCTCCAACCATCTTTTAGCGCATTTTTATTTTATGTAACTTTTTTTGTATTCCAAATAGGAAAGGCGCTAGGAAAGCTGGATACACCGTCGCAGGACCCTGTATACTTATTACTTTATACTATTTTACAATGTTAGTGAATTTCAGTTTTCTAATATTCGAGGTGTCTCTAATTCCCCTATCACGAATTCCTATTCTGAAATACATTTTGCATCTAGAAAACAAGCTCATCTTTGCTTCATCAGTCACATATACATTCTCTGATAATTTGTCTAAATTCGCAAGATAGTTTTTTTTTAATTTTCAAAGCGTTTCCATTATAGTTGGAAAATATATGGTCGAGCTCATTACATTTTGCCAAGAACCCATCTGTATGTTTTTGTAGGCCACCTTCTGTTAAATGGTTGACCCAACTGAGAGAATTATCTGTGCAATCTGTGATATAACCCAGTTTCTCCTTATTTTTCAACTTAAATGCAATGAAACCTGCAAAATTTTCCAAACCATCCCAAGTAGCGGTAGTGTGACGAATAGTTTTTACTTTTTTATTATTATATCCCACAACCACACGATAAACCATTGTTCAAATATGTGTTAAACCCCAGAATCGCAAATAATTAATGTTTTATCAAACTTTACTACGGTAAACGAGTAAACTCAAGAAAATAAACAGAAAATGTTCGGCTATAACCTGTAACTAAACGAGTAAACAAACCCCGTTTGTCACACGCTGACGTCACAGGTGGAAGTGAGACGGAAGACATCATGCGCGTGAGCATACCTTCTAAAGTCGTAGTATCATGGTAGGTTATACACGAAATACTGTCTTTATAGGTTCTTGTTACACTACGATATGTGTCATTGCTGTATCTATTTCACCAAGTTAGCTATCTGTAGTGGGACCTTAGGCTAATTAGCTTTCGTGTGTCCCAAGTCAAATATCAAATGTCAAACGTATATGATCTGATACTATTAAGGCATGTGTATTCGGTTTATACTGCTTGTCCAATTGAGTATTCATATCATTCCTAATACGCTAACAATGATATAGTTTCATGATATTGCGGCAAGTGATCCAATTCCACGTATACTGCATCCCATGAAAGTGACTCTCTTGTTGTGGCTCTACGACCTACTATCGTTTTGACCTAGTTAAATGACACGTTTTGGGTGACAGTTCAAAGTAAATTGTAACTCCAGGCAACAGTGTAAATTTTATCAATACAAGAATTCATTTGTTCATTTAATTTTGTATAAGTCTATTTTAATATAGTAATGTGACATTGAAGCCATTTTTTTTAGGTTCTCAATTTTAACTCGGTTTTATAAGAATTACTATAAGCCCTTATTATTCATCGTGACACTTGAGCTTATTTGTTAGGTTCTCAATTTTAATACGATTTTATCAGAATTTAAATAAGCTGTATTGGATACTTATTTGACGAGTTTTCAAATAAACTACGTGGTTGGGCCCATTCAGCTGCAACCACAGAGTAGGAGCCGTGGGGGATCAGGCTTACAGATCTTATTCCTAATCCTATTAATATTGGTGGCACGAAACTTCTTAATATCCACGAGATACGAGTATTTGGCCTTAAGCCTCTGTTGTTGGCTTCTCTGATACAAAAGCTATGCTATGCCTTACAACTTGTAATACTTTCATGTTTCACTGAGTGCTTTATAGTCTCCTATCCCTAAAGCTGATACCTCACTGCAAGGTGGAAGGTTCATTGCTAAGAGCCAAGGCACTAAGATAAGATATTCTAGTGAGCAAGCTCATGGTTTCTTAGGCAAAAGGCTCGTGGCTACTACTAACGCCCAGAGAGACTGCTTACGAAGTCTGGCCTTAAATTACTGATTGCATAAAACACGAATGTTTAAATATTGAGACACAACGATATGATCTCCTTCTAAGTAGTTCCCTTGGGCAGCTACACAGTGATTCCAGCTTATTTTCCAGTTTTCGTAACATTCCTGGAATGCTACCACTGGCAGCTCCTGGAGTACCCTTGTTATGGAGTGTTACATGTCTACAACTGACTCGAAATGCGTCCCTTTCACCTTCCGCCACTTGTTTGATTTGGGGAAACACAAAAAAGTCACATGGCGATATATACGGTGAGTATGGGGGCTGCTGCAATACTGGAATATTTTTTGATAGAAACTGCGTTACTATGAATGGCGCATTTCATGGTGAAGGATCCATCGTTTTGCGAAATCTGGACGGACTCTTGGGACTCTTTTTCGTAACCGTTCAAGTACTCCGTCGTAGAATTATTATTGATTTACGGTCTATCCAGGTGGCACAAATTCCTTATGGACGACTGCCTTCCTGTGAAAGAAGCAAATCACTCTTGTTTTGACTTTGGATTTGCCCATTCTTGCTTTTTACTTCCCACACCGATAGGTGAGGGGAGTATTGTGATCGCGAAAATTTTCGATTTTGAGATAATACACTTTTTGGGCATTTTATGATGCCTACATCACGAAAATCCACGTCACTCATTTCCGTCGGTCTGTCTGTCTGTCGGTCTGTCGGTCTGTCTGTCTGTCTGTTGGCGTTTTTCTAGCCTCCTAATCTCAGTAACCGCTGCATAGATTTTGATGAAATTTGGGTAGTGATATGGTGTAGGGTCGTAGTAGGTAATGTTGCTACAATTTTGAAAATCGGTGCATGGGCGGCGGAGTAATTAGCAAAAAACGAAAAATTTCAAATATGCCTCAAACTTCGTTTTTGGGTGTTTTAGGGGTTCCTGATCATTTTCAATTTTTTTTTGGATGGGGGTGAAATTGGGGTGGTTGGGGGGTGGGGGGTTGTAAAGCTGAAAAACTTGTTGTCCTCATAATAGGCTGTTTACTGAGAGAGAAAGACCTAGCGGTATAATACACTTTTTTAGGTCCATCCGAACATTGCCTTGTGTATTACAGGAACCAAGGGAATTTTCCGATGTATACGTACGAGTATTGCTTTCGATCGTTCTGTATTTTATAATGCTGAAATTACTGAATTGAGGATAATGAAATTTCAGCACATTATTACTACTTTGGCGAGGATGGAAAACGCGTCTGATTTTTAGAAATCGTCTCAGTGGCGGCGCAGCAATATTAAAAAAACTAAAAATATGAAAACAGCTCAAACTTCGTTTTTAGGCGTTTTAGGGGTTCCTGATCATTTTCTACTTTTTTTGGGGTGGGGGTGAAATTAAGGTGGTTGGGGGGGTGGGTGGTTCTAACTCTGAAAAATTTGTTGTACTCATAATGGGCTGCCTACTGACCTGAGAGAGAAAGACCTAGCGGCATAATACACTTTTTTAGGTCCATCCGAACATTGCCTTGCCGATTACAGAATCCAAGGGACTTGAACTTTCTGATGCATACAAAATACATACGAGTATTACTTTGGATCGTTTTGTATTGTGTTACGTGGAAACTTCTGAATTGACTTTAATGACATTTTGACACAGATTTATTACCGCGACGAGTATCGAAAGCGCGTATGGTTTTTAGAAATCACTTCAGTGGCGGCGCGGCAATGATAAAAAAAACTAAAAATATAAAAAACACCTCAAACTTCGTTTTAGACGTTTTAGGGGTTCCTGATCATTAAATTTTTTTTGGTTGGGGGTGAAATTAGGGTGGTTCGGGGGTGGGGGTTTGTAAAACTCAAAAAATTGTTGTATTCATGATATATTGTCCATTGACCTAGTAGAATAAAACACTTTTTTTGCGGTCGGGCGAGCGATGATTTGATTGCAGGGGCATCTAGACAATAGTTTCATGCTGTGGGAAAATAATAAAACTGGTGTCATCGGAATGTGTGGGAAGTACTGAGTCAATCAACTTGACTACATTTTTTGAGACTAGGAGCGCGAGGGGAGAGCCACAGTTAGTTGTGTCGCTTTGTTTCCGGATCACATTGGAATAGTGTTAAGGCAATGACGCATAATTTTAGTATCGAGAAAGAAACAGGATGACGCTTGGTGAGTTTCTAGAGGCTGTTTGGAAACTTTTTTGTTATTGCACCATAACACCAAAATTGGAGGGACCCTAGATAGTGGGTCGGTGTTAAAACGTGAAAAGAATCGTTAAGTAAACGAATTAAAGCGGTAGTATTTTAGTACACCTACCATCTAATGTTGAAAAAATCGCCATCCGAAATCTGAGGCCGTTTTGCACGTATCGATTTTCTCAAAATAAAAATAAAAAAATCGCAAGGAAACCGGTCGGAACTTGATGGAAAGTTCTTTGTTTTTTTTTCGTAGATATCACAAAAAAATACTGTCGTCCGTTTCTGCTGAGCAGTTTATGAGAAATTTGAGCTTAAAATTCGAATTTTTCACGTCACTTTCGTTAGAAAAAAATTATTCATATTGTTTAAAACGGATGACGTTTTATATACATGTTCTTGGGAGGTCCAGCTTTGAGATGTATCAATGTCATCCGTTTTTATTATATTAACCTCATTTTATAAGCCCTAAAGGATACGGAAGGTTTTCAATAATGTCACAGCCTATAAGGGTTGAAAAATGCGGTTAAACATAATAAAGCCGAATCGATTTTAGGTTAGGGCCATTATAACACGTGCATTTCAATATTTTCAATTTCTAATCACTGTTAATCATGGGATTTGATTGACATTCTTAAATCGTCGATATAGTGTAATACACGGTATTTGCATTTTACGTAATTATGATGATATTTTCGAGTTTTGATTAAGAAGAAACATAAGTGACGCTTTATTTTTTGGACTGTAACATGGTCAAGACTCCGTATCAGTCCCCGTAATGTGCTGGTTGATTGCGCTAAGACGTAGTAGCCATAGATATAAAAGAAAGAAAGATAATAAAAACGGATGACACTGATACATAGTTGGTCCTCTCAAGAACAGGTATAAGAAACTTCATCTGTTTTAAACAATACGAACAATTTCTTAATGATTTCTAACAAAAATGACGTGAAAAGTCGAACTTTAAGCTCAAATTTCTCATAAACTGCTCAGCAAAGCGGATGACACGATTTTTTGTGTTATCTGCAAAAAAAACAAAGAATTTTCCATCAAGTTCTGAACGGCTTCGTCGTTACTCTTTTATTTTCATTTTGAAAAAATCCGTATGCGCAAATCGCCCGTAGATTTCTGAAGTCGATTTTTTGAAACATTAGTTGGTAGGTGTACTAAAATGCTACTACATTTTCATTGAGTTACTTAACAGTTTTTTTTTCACTTTTCAACACCCTCCCCCCCTCTATCGCCGATCCCTCCCATTTTGGGGTTATGGTGCGATGGCAATAAAGTTTCCAAACTACCTCTAGAACTCAAATACCAAGAGTCATTCGACTTCTTTCTTGACACTAAAATAACGCATCATTGCCCTGAATAGAAGAACCAACCCTCATCGCCAGTAATTACATGAGTAGTATAGATATGCCGATTCTGATCCTCCCGAGGTCATTTGAAGGTCATTTAAATGGGGTGTGGATAACCTTGAGATGTGACGTGGGCTTTTCTTATAGGTGCCGATTCTGATCCTCCCTGAAGTTCATTTTGTAACGTTGTGTTTTCAAATGTGATCGTATCTGAAGGGCTTCTTTCAGTGGGGTGTTGGGTAACCTTGAGTTTTTTCGGTTTACAATGTGCCTATAGATAACGATTTTGAAATATTTGTTGTTAGTGTTTGAATTGGTTGTTTGGGTAACCTTGAGTTTTTTTTGTGTTAGTGTATAGCTGCTTATTTTGAACGTCCTTGAATGTGACTATTGACTGGATTACCTTGAGATTTGACGTGGTGGATAACCTAGAGATTTGACGTGAGGCCAATTGCAATCCTCCCTGAAGGTCACTGATATAGGGTGTGGATAGCCTTGAGATCAGTTGTATATTTTTCTTATGAGGCTTGATAGTGATGCTCCCTTAAAGTCATTCAACTGGGGTGGGAATAGCCTTGAGCTTGACCTCACAGAAGAACGTGTTCTGCTAACGTCAGACCTTGCCACCATAAGCAAGCAACCGGAGGTGGGGGTACGATGCCCTTGAGGATCTAGCTATAAATCGAGGAGGTTCGAGCATCGATGCTACAGTTGCCTGACTCACAGTGACTAACATATACTCTAATAAAATGCATACATGTAGTGATTGTGGTAAACTTTTTACGCGTTCGGACAATTTGCGTCGGCATAAGAGAAATATTTGCAGTGTGAATCCCACAAATGGACCACCAGCTAAAAAAATTAAATTGGATAGTACACCTCCGAATATGATATGTCCTTGCTGCAATGTTTCGCTTCCGAACAATCGAATGGCTGCTCATGCAAGGACATTACAACATAGAACAAATTCATCGATCCCGATCAGTGATGGTGTGAGACTTATTAAAAGTGCATTCAAATGTAGAATTGCCAGCTATAGATTTAGCACATCAGAATTGTACACCGACTTTAAAGAGTTTTTCGAAAATATTAAGCAAAATACGCTAGATGTAATAGAAGAGAAACTTCGAGTGCACAGAGCTCTGAAAGTGAACATGGAAGTATTCGGGAAGTACGTATTACAGACGAGTGATGTAGCAGATATCAAATCCTTCAATACGGTTAATAAAGTAATAGACGAAAGCACAGAGCTGTCTGATGTTTATCAACAATTTGCTGATGAAATTACATCCCAGTCATCTGAGTTTGAGGAGAAGGATTCTGGTATGTTAAATATTTAGAGAAGTGCATAAATTAAGATAGTAACCTTTGTTGTTTTTTTCAGGGTGGGCGATTGAATGTATCCTTTATGCTGAAGTGAACATTAACAAGTTTTCACCATTGGGTGGATCATCTTATATAAAGTTACCATACTTTATAGAGAAGAAGAAGGCAGTGATAAATGTGCGAAATCAAGACCAGTGTTGTTTCGCTTGGGCCGTCACATCAGCGCTACTACCAGCAAGCACCCGAGTAGTGGAAGTGTCGTCCTACCCGCATTTTTCAACCATTTTGAATGTCCATGGTATGAACTTTCCCGTTACTCTTAAAGATATCTCATTGTTCGAGAGAAATAATAATATCTCTATAAATGTGTATGGGATTGAAAAAATAATCAAAGATGGTAACGTCACATATGAAATAGTTGGTCCATTGAGATATGCTCAGAAGAAATTAGCTTTACATGTCAATCTGCTCTATTTAACGGATGATAAAGGGAATGGTCACTATTGTTGGATAAGAGATCTTTCGCGATTAGTTGCAAATCAGTTAAGTTCAAACGGACATAAGCGGTACTTTTGTGATGGTTGTTTGTTATATTTTTCAACTAAGGCATATCTAGATATTCACCAAAGGAACGATTGCAATCATATATTCACAATAACACCCACAGAGAAACTACGAACTGATAAGTTTGGTAATCAGGTTCCAGAAAACATACTTAAATTCGAGAATTTTGAAAAGCAAATGCCGGTCCCCTTTGTGGTGTATGCGGATTTTGAGTCATTATTAAAACCAATCGATAGTTGTGAACCCAACCCAGAATATTCGTATACAAACGAAACCCACACACATGAACCATATTCATTTTCATATTTTATTAAATCTTCATTTGATTCTGACTTATCCAAATTCGTCTTGTATCGAGGTAAAGACGCGGCGAAAGAATTCGTGACAAGGCTAGAAGCTGATCTTAAAGAACTATATTTCAAATATTTGAAAGATGTAACTCCCATGATCCCTTTAACGCCGGAAGAGCAGATTGAGTTTGACACTTCAACGAAATGTAACATCTGTGAGAAGCCATTTTCAGGATCCGATATTAAAGTTCGCGATCACTGCCACATAACTGGTAAAGTTAGATTTGGGGCTGCACATTCGAAATGTAATTTAAATTTCAAATTACCAAATTTTATACCAATTATAACGCACAATTTAAGTGGATACGATTGTCACCTATTTATCAAACAACTATCTTCTCATGGAGATAAGATAGACGTGGTAGCCCAGAATAAGGAAAAATACATTTCATTTACAAAAAGTCTGTATATGCATGACTATGTGGACCGAACCGGTAGAATAAGGAGGAAGTTTTTACAAATGAGATTTATCGATAGTTGTCGTTTTCTACCTGGATCTTTGCAAGCATTATCAGACAGTTTGACTAATAGGGATTTTCTGGAGAGTAAAAAGTATTTTTCAGATCCTAGAGTCTTTAATTTAATTAGACAGAAAGGTGTATTTCCTTACAATTATGTGGATGATGTAAAGAAACTGGACCAGGAATATTTACCATCAAAGGCAGAGTTTTATGATAAGTTAAATGAGAAAGATATATCTGAGGAGGAATACGCGAGGGCAATAACTGTATGGAGAACGTTTAACTGTAGGAATCTGGGTGAATATTCTGATATTTATTTACGGACCGATGTTCTTCTCTTGTGTGATGTCTTTGAAAGGTTCAGGAGGAATAGTATGAATATTTACAAATTGGATCCAGCACACTACTACACAACCCCTGGATTGTCTTGGGATGCGATGTTAAAGTATACCAAAATTAGCCTTGAGCTCCTTACGGACATAGATATGATTGGGTTCTTTAAGAATGGTATTCGCGGGGGGATAAGTCAATGCAGCGATAGAATGCACGAAGCAAATAATAAATATTTACCAAATTATGATCCATCTAAAGAGTCAACATTTATATCATATCTCGACGCCACGAATCTTTACGGGCATGCTATGTCATCACCTCTTCCAACTGGGGGTTTCGAATGGATGGGGGATTCGGAAATATCTACATTCGATTTAGAAAATGCCAAAATAGACGGTGAGAATGGCTATGTCTTGGAGGTTGATGTGCGATATCCTGAAGGGTTACACGATTCACATAGCGACCTTCCGTTTTTGGTGGAAAGTATTATCCCACCAAACGCCAAGACAAAGATTCCGAAACTAATCCCAAATTTGTACGACAAGAAAAAATATATTGTACATTATCGCGTCCTTCAACAAGCTGTAAGGTATGGTTTGCAAGTAACCAAGGTTCACAGGATCCTTAAGTTCAAACAATCGTTCTGGTTGAAGGAGTATATCGATCTCAATACGACAATGCGTAATAAAGCAAATAATAAATTTGAAAGGGACTTCTATAAGCTTCTAAACAATGCAATCTTTGGAAAAACTATGGAAAATGTAGATAATAGAAGAGATATAAAGTTGGTCACACATTGGGAAAATCATCGTAATAGCATCGGTGTGGGAGCACTAGTAGCTCGTCCAAATTTCAAGAGTTGTTCCATATTTAACGAAAATCTTGCAGCTATCCATTTAGGAAAAGTTAGGGTACATTATTTCAAGCCAATATACGTGGGATTCTGTATACTAGACATATCTAAAATAGTAATGTATGATTTTTTTTATGGTTTTCTTAAAAAGCAGTTCAACGATAAAGTATCTATGCTTTACTGTGATACAGATTCGCAAATTTTGAAAACTCATACAGACGACTTCTATGAATTTATGAGAAATAATATCAGCGAGTTTGATACTTCAAATTATAAACAAAACAATGAGTTCAAAATTCCAGTCAATGACTCTATTCTGGGTAAAATGAAAGACGAATTTCCAGAAGACCCTATAATAAGTTTTTACGGAACAGGTGCGAAAGCATACTATATCAAGTCAGTTAAGGGAGAAATGAAAAAAGCAAAGGGTGTTAAAAAAGCAGTAATACAAAATCAGTTATGTGGTAATGATTATAAGCATATAATAGAGAATGGTGGTCTGATTTTAAGAAAAATGAATACATTCAAAAGTAGGCTGCATGATGTATATACAGAAGTCAAAAATAAGGTAGCTTTAGCACACAACGATGATAAAAGGTTTATAATTCCAAATACAACAAAAACTTTACCCTGGGGGCACTCTGACATTGAATTTTACCAAACAGACCCCACAACGAATGTAAAATATGCTATCGATGCTATTAATGAGATGACAACGCGCGAAGCTCCTGAAGATGGTAATTTAGATCTACTTATACAATTAATGTTAGCCGAAGTTTCTAGATATTAGATTTAAGTTACTGTACGCTTGTAAAGTAGGATAGTATTGAATAAATGCTTGAAGAATAAAGTTGGCCATTTTATTTCAACTTTTGCGCCTAAACTGACACTACTCATCACCAACATCATATTCAGTGGCAAACGACATGACTACAGTTGTTGTAGATATTCAAGGATATCATATCGAATCAAAATTTGTTCCAAAAGAGATAGCATTTAAGAAAGATGGAATATTGTACCATTACATTGTTAAACCTATGGTTCACTTCAGTAGACTGAACGTGAAAGACCAGAGAACTGTTAAGTTTGTGGAAAAGTATAATCATGGTATTAGATACAAAGCAGGAAATACAGATGGTAACCAAATAATGAAAATAATCAAGCATCACGTTAACAACGGTGATATAGTCTTTCTGAAGGGCCATCAAAAATATATCTATCTACTCAAATCTGTTGCTGAGCTGAGCTTAGAAAACGTGGAGATAGTGAATTTGGAGACCGACAATGATATCCAGCTTAACGTGAACTTGAACAGAGAATCAATATGTGATGATGTAATAAGGTGTAATTATCACTCCCAAAACAGAAACGGTAGGTGTGCCTTGAGTGTTTGCACGATGATTGATTTGTGGATAAGGAGATACCGTTCAACCATCAAAGAGCAGAAAGGAAATCTTCATTTACTACAAGACGACCAATATTTTTGAATTCCAAGTTACATTACTAATGTTATTTTGTTGAATAGGTTGTATTAGTATTCCAATATATTCATCAGAAACATATCAGACTGTTTCATTTAATACATACCACGATACATGCCAAAGTGTATAGGGTGGCTCATATTGAAGTTTTGTTAGCAAAATTAATTCATTTCTCGAAGTATAAAAATTAACCTTATTCAAGAAATGTTGTTACAGCCAGACGTGTAAGAAACACAGGGATTACCGAAAACGTCTGGCAACATGGCAGTAGATATGGCAGGGTTTTGGGGGCTGTCCCTCATTCCCTCCACTCAAGCGATTCGACCTATTAAAGTAGTGGGCGGATACCTCTATCCCACTCTTCCTTCTAACCAATCAAAAATGGGGAGAGGGCGATCAGCAAGCGATTAGGGTAGGAGTTTAAGGCATAAAACTGCTGGTCGGAACCAGGAGAGGTCATTCTGTTTAGCTTTCGATAACAGACAAGCAGCTACAGCCACCTTCCAGCAACAAGCGACTAATTCGAGGATGTCTGCAAAGATGAATGTAAGTATAAATAATTTGGGTATAATTTGAGGGACTGCTCTGCCAACTGTTGGCAATGATATACGTTTCTAAGCATTTTTTTCTTTTATTGTTACAGATGACCACCGATGCCCTGTACCATTCCGACGATGACGACTTCCAACCTTCACCAGCTAAGCGACCAGCACCGCAACCATCCGCCTCCGTGGCGGGGCCAAGCCCGACCACTAGGAAAAGGACGGCGCCGGTGAAGGTAACGATTGGCACAAAACGCCAGAAGAAGGAAGGTAGCGCTTCCGAAAATAAATTGGTTGCGAAGCAATCAAAGCCTTTGAGGAAGACGAAGGAAAGCCGACCGTCGACTTCGATGCCGCAAAAGAAGCGAAAAGAGGGTGCTAGAATGAAGTCGTGTAAGTCAGCATACAAGACTTACGCGGCTCAATACCAGCAATATGAGCCCTTCCTTTTCACTTCAGTTGCTGCACCGGAGTCGACAGTGGATTTCTCGTTTCTTAACGAGGCCCCGATTACGACGGATCCAAGTTGTTTTCGCAAGTCACCTATCCGGGTGTTGGCTGGACTTGAGGAGCCTGGTGTGGTGTCGTCGTCGATAACTCCACCGGAACGGTGTCAAGCAAAAATTGTGGTTCATGAAAATTTGCTGCCGGCACGGCGGCGGCACATGCTACGGCGAAGCCGCCGAGCCGCGCATACAAAGGCTCGGCGGAGGCCCATTTTGACGCATTTTGAGGGGCAAATGTGATCTTCAAGGGTCCTTCAAAACGGTAGTTTTTTCAGAAAAAAGACTGAAAAAAAAAACGTTAGAAGCATGAAAAAATCGAGATAGACAAAATTGTAAGACTGATAAAAAAGTACACCACTAAATAAAATTTTTAGAAAGATCCTTCATTGGTGAAGCCGCCCACGCTCGATGAATTTTTTTCTGTCACGGTGGTAAGGTTTTTGAATAAAGTACGATTTAAAAAAAAACAAGTTTATTGGTTGATACAAACAAAAAATCTCTTTATAATTCACAAAAATAGCGCCTCATATCTCCTCCTCGCTATCTACAGGAAAAGGTAATTCCACTCTCTGGTTTTCTGGACCATCCGGACGATCAGGATCATCATCGTCGCTGTTATCAGATGAGCTGTCAATTGTAAACAGCAGGAACCCCAGTGGCTGTCTTGTGGAGTCGCACGGTCCATCGTCCATCGGTGACCTCGCCACCGCCCAATGTGATTGGTCGGGTAACTCACCATCAGGAACCGCAGTCTCGATACTCCATATGCTGGAGTTATCATTGTCGTCATCTAACCAAGACGTTGAGTCGCAAGGTCCGTTTGACTCTGTAGTCATTTCGCTGCTAAATGTGTTAATTCGTCACTTGATTGTACAGTATGATTTTCATTGACAAGAACTCTCGTTTTTATGTTTCTAGTTCCCCACACTAAAGCCCCCTCCATACCTCCTCCCCTCTTCATCTATACATCTTTAGAAGTAAACTTAGTGTGTTATTGGATGGAACGTCGATGGCATTGGTGGGTGGGTACTTATATGCGTGCCCCAAACCAAGATACAATAATCTCACAAACGCTCAAGGCGCATTTACCGTTTCTGTTAGCACACTGGCACTCATGCTTCATACTATTTTCAAGTATCACCAATTACTAAGTTACTGAGCGCTTATTGATAGAACAAGTAATTGTATTATTATATGAGGGGATGGATATAGAAAGGAAAAAATATTGCTTCTTTTTTATTTCATTCATTATTTATTTTATTCAAGATGAACATTACTTTATACATCGAAAAAAGATAAAAGTTTCTTTTTCTTCATTCAATTTTGTCCTTTTCTGTTCAGATTTCATACTAAGAGTATCAATCCTCTTCTGACAATCATCTAACTGTCGCTTCCTTTTATTTCTGCACTCCTTGACACGTTTTCTTTCTTCATCTAACTGCTTTATTCTTTCATCATCCGCTGCCTGGGCTGCCTGAAGCTTGTCACAATGGGCCATCTCCTCTGCCAATTTCTTTTCTGCACTTATTATTTCAGCTTTAATTCGCTGAATACTACTTCTCAACGCATCCCTCTTCTCGTCGAAGTCGTCCATTGGAGGTTGCTTCGATTTAAGTAGTGTTTCTCTTAAAATGTTGCTAACTGGTTTGGATGCTGCCTGTTTCGACTTTCTCACTGCTGGCACTGTTGACGCTGTACCCGTTGATGTTCTCGCTCCATCTCCAACTACTGGCGGCATCGATGCTGCACTTGTTGATGCTATCGCTGCATCTGTTGATGCTCTTGGTACATCCATATCTATTTCTACCACCGCATTAGCATCCTCCGCGATTCTCCGGTCTGGCTGCTCCACATGAATAAACTCGTGAAGTTCATCCTGGACTTCTACTGCCAACTGTGTAAACTGCACCCCGTCACTCTGCAGTTCCTCCAGAATGGCTTGCAAGCAATCGCCACTAATAGCGTCTTCGTTCTTTGTTGGTTGGTTGGCCATGATGATGTACGTAATATGTAGTGTTTTCTACGGAACAGTATGATTCTTTGAAGACTGTAGAACTGATAAACCATTGAAAGTAGACTTGTATTTATACAGAAAACACTCTACACGACAGTAGTAAAATCTAAGAGGGGGAACATTGAAATACTGATATGGGTGGTGTACGTGCAGCTGTTTAACGATGTACACTATAATAGACCAATGAGAGGACTGGTTGAAATGTATCACAACCAATAAGCGTTTATGGGCGGATTCACTTACAGTTCGGTCAATAACGATGTCCGTTAGAAGCCACCGATATCGATGCTACATGGCAGTAGTAAAATCTGAGAGGGGACCATTGAAATATCAATATGGGTGGTGTAAGTGCAGCTGTTTAACGATGTACACTGTAATAGACCAATGAGAGGACTGGTTGAAATGTATCACAACCAATAAGCGTTTACGGGTGGATTCACTCACAGTTCGGTCAATCACGATGCGCGTTCGAAGTGGCTGATATCAATGCGCGCATGCGTTGTCGGCGCGTATAGCGAAATGTTCTCTATTTCCACTAATAATCTTACGTACACCAGCTGGCAAGTAGGCGGATCTTCTTTTTTTTTGCTTTCTTTAACGATATACACTGATGGGGGAAGACAGTAGAGGAGGGAGGCTTACCTACCTGGAACTGTATAAATATGATGGTGAAATGAGAGTTCTTCAGTGCAGTTCTGCTACCGCTACTACTACTACTACTATACTACCGCTACTACTACTATTTTGAAAATGGAGTATTCGAAGAAGTTGATCCCCTGCCCCTACGATGGTGAACATGAGGTGCGGCGTGGGACAATTGGGGACCATTTGCTGGTTTGCCGTTTCCGGGGTTGTGGTCCGGTGAATTGGCCACAATATATTGCTACCTATCTGAGTAAAGGTAAGTTTCCTCATTTCACTATATATCCCTACACGAGCAAGCTATCAAATGACAACTAGTTTATAACAGAATAATCCAAAAGTTACAGTTGTTCTACAAAATATCTCTTTATTTGCAGAGCCATCCACCCAGACAGGAAGCCATAAGGAAGCCGAGGCCAGCAACCCCACCACGCCACCGCAGGACCCATCGAAGTACGGACTAGTGCAATGTCCACGTGTTGCAGCGCATTGGGTCAAACCTACGTCGATGGGAATGCACCTCCTGCGGTGTGCCAAGAACGTGCTGCCTACCAAGAACGTGCCTACCACGCCACCACAGCATCACCTCGCAAGCCGGAGAGATGTGGAGGTTCAGCCTGAAGGTACATAATTCGTTTCTGCGACAAAAACTTTTTTTCTTTTTTCATATACCTTGCACATCTTTATCCTAGAAGTCACAGAAAATTGATCTCTACTAAACATCATTGTATTAATTTTGCACTGATACAATCATATTGTATAACTCTAAATTTTAAATAAATCAAGCCACACAAAAATTCTTCAGTACATCCACATAGATTTTCAACCTTCTGAATCTTACCCACATTCACATAAATTACAAAACCATATTTTCTATTGTTTCAGAAAACTGGGATAATGATGATTATCCCACGTATAGGCCGAATCTCCAGAACAGAGAAGTAATCCGGGATCCTCCCCCTTGCCTCTCCAAGAGGGAGAGAAAGCTGTGGAGGAGAAGCGAGGTGGTGCGCTTCAACAATATAACTAAATAATTTTTACTTAGGTTAGGTGTATTTTATGTATTAGAGATTAGGGTAGAATTAAATAATAAAAGTAAATTGAAAAAACTGCTATTTTATTTCCAAAAGTATCGAAACAAATATACACATTGAAATTATTACTGCTAAACATAGTCTGCGCTCCGTCATATCAATCATCACAGTACATCTGCTGCGTCTATCCAGGAATTCTTGTTCTTTTGGAAACCTAACCATTTTACAAAGAGCTTGTTTCCTCTCCTTTTTAAGACTTTTTCAATCAAATACTCATTTGGAAACTGTGTTTTTCTTAGCTCAGCTTCATAGAAACAACCGCTTATTGGTCGCCGATCCATATCTTCTAGCATATATGTGACCGGATCTGTAATATTAACTTTGCGTATTTTGAAGAGCTCCGTGGAATAATTCGGAGTGTAACCTTTTTCAAATACACCTTTATATCTGCTTATTCTCACAACGTCTCCAAGATTAAGTTTGCTTTTGCCAGCAACCTTTGGATTGCGATACGCACTCAATCGAGTGTGAACATTAATTTCAATAGGGGCCAATCCAGTTGTTCGATGTATTCTATTGTTATATACGTTAGTGATATCATCCAAAATAGTGATCCATGTGTAACTTCCTCTTGCGGAAAATTCTTTGAACAGAAGGTGCTTTAGCGAACGGATAGCCCTTTCAGCAATTGCGGCCTTCTTTGTACTGTATGTGGAATAATGGTTAATTCCATACTTGTTCATGAGAGAAGAAAATTTTCTGTTGTAAAATTCGGTTCCATTATCTGTTTGTAGATTAATTGGATAATATCCTGCGTCCCTTATGATATCGCCCATTGCTGTCGTTACCGTTACCATATCTTTCTTCTTGATTGGTCTACACCATAGGAACTTAGAATAGCAGTCAATGACTACCAATATGTATCTATATCCATTATTTTCTTTATGGAAAGGTTGCATTTCCGCTAAATCAGCTTGCCATAAGTCAGCGAAACCTTTTATGATAGTTTTTCGACGGCGAAAGTTCTTCCGAACTGCCCTGTGTAACTCTTCTGCTATGCCACGTTTTGTTGCGCTGTTAACTGACATATCTACATGTAGAGGTCTGACTCAGGTGATTGTAGAACAGAAACTGATCATTAATCATGAAAAATCTACTGATCTATGGTCTGAGTTGATTTAAAGTGTAGCCTGCAAGCCACGCTGGTAAAACAGGGCCACCTTCAACATCGAATTCCCTTTTGACTTCACTAGCTAATTTCTGGCAAAAATTATATACAACCTCTAGTTGCTCTAAAATGGATATCAAATTGGTTGTTAATACATCAATCTTTTTCTCAAGGCCATCACTCAATTCTAGCGTTTTGCTATTCACCATACTTTCAAGCATATCAGTGGTACTTTTTAGTTTTTTTTCAACATACTTTATATGAACAGAGTCATTTTCATCTGTAGGATCACCAACATTCTTTAACTGCTTTCCATTGATATCATAATTTCCAGTTTGTGTAAGTTTAAAACCAATACCTGGAATACCACGTACAGTCGTATGCTTAGAACTGCGACGACCAAACTTATCTATCGTATTGTGCATCGCTACGAAAGCGTTATACTATTAGTGGGATCTTTCAACTTGCAAATATATACCCCAAAATTAGCGTATTACGCCCTCTTCACGCAATTCTTCTATTATAGATAAAATTTCGTTATCGTGGTTTGTGTGACCAGCCGATTTTGAGCTGTATAGCAATTTCAATCGATCAATCAGCTCGTTGATGTCGTTCCAATACACAAAGTCGCGTTTATTAGTGTTAAATATCTTATACTTAGGTATCTTCATTTGTGTATGTCCCCTACCAACTCTGGCTCTCAAATGCATGGGGGATGATGTAGATAGGATATTAAATAATTTATTGAAATACTCAGATCCGTCGACATTGTAAATATTAAGAGGTGTGTAATCTTTGCGAAGTACATTAGTTAGATTCAATATGGACCTGAATGTGTGTAGAGTTTTCGAGTCGGAGTTTCGTGTATCTCCTACAAACATCATATCTAGTAAGTGTGGGGATATTTTGAATTTACTAGTCTTATCACCCGATGATAAATGAACCGCCTTATCATCAAATTCCACTTCATGTACACCCATTAACAGCTTCTGTGATTGTGGGTCGATCCTTACATTATAAACACTTCCATAGGCCGGATGTCCTGCTCTCAAATTATCTATATGACTTTTCAACACCTCAGCAACTGCCTCTCTATCCACACTTGAATTAGCTGTAGATACATACTGAGTGACTGAATCTCTTTCCCTCTCATTAATTGATGATGGTGTATCAGGTAACTCCTTTATTGGTGTTATACCAGAAAAAGCAGCGGAAGTCAAATCTTCGAATCTCGGCCCTTTTGGTGTGCTAGTAGAGGGAAGGGTTTGATTTGGATATGTAGATGGTGGTTTTTTAGGAGTGCTCGTAGGACCAACATTTTGAATTGGCTGTTTCGGTAGCGTAGGATTGGATGCATTTGCTATTGTCTTCAACTGTTTTGTAATAGGCTCATATATCTGTTCCAATGAAGTGTTACCGATTTCGCGGGCTTTCCTTACATAGTTGAATTTTCTCCGCACTGACTCTGTTGCATTAACTAATTCTTTTTTTAGAGCTACCTCATCATTGCTCTGTTGTTGTTTCATTCTGGTATATGTAATGTTGCCACTGTGATGTATGCTGATTGCAGTCTCACATTCAATTGATGATATTATTAGTCTTGCAGTGGATTTATGAAGCTATCGAATCCCTTCCGGTACCTGCCGTTTCTTATTTCTCTATCTTTGTCGATAACTAGGAATCCATATTTATCCCTCCAACATATTGCACACATATCTTGAAATTGCTTAAAAGTTACATCGGGAGCCACATGGTCAGAGAAAACATGTGATAAATTTGTATTATCGACCTTAAACAAAACTATCAGGTTTGCGTTGTCTCTAATCACTCTTTTCGGTACCCAACTGTAACTTTGCACACAGTAAAAGCAATCCACACCTTTGTGTCGCCCCATACTGAAGTATTCTCGTATAGCATTTTGATTCTCACATATCACATCATCAAAGATAAAAACTGAGTTTGGTTTGGCTTCTGACGGTGGTGGAACTTCGGAATTATTAGCAAATGCATAATATCCTAGTCCATCTATCGAACTCATTACTTTTTCAATGAATGCGTACTTGGGTTGGTTGAGCGATTTTGAAAAAATATATAAGTTCTCAAAAAACAGCCCATTCGGATGTAACAGGAGAGATACTAGCACATTGGTTTTTCCACAGTTTGATGGTCCAACTATAATACATCGAATTGTTGATGGTAGTAGTACCCCATGTCGACGACGAGAAGTATTATTTTCCGGATCAGTAACATTGACATCTATATTGCTAATGTCTAATTCCTGGTCCTGTTTTGTCACCTTCATCGTTCAACGACTTGACCATATATAAGCTGCAGTTGTTTATATGTGTTTTATTTAAATGCCGCTACTTCTTGAGAGAAGGTGTAGTAGCATCTCCAAAACTGGTGGTGGAATTGTTAATAAGTTGATAAATAAGCTGCCATTCGAAGCACATTTGCCTTTTTATCAGTATTGCGGCCCGGGTACTCGATTGGAAGAAAGGATCGCACTAGGCCAAAAAGGAATAAATAGATTAGACGCGGCCTGCTTACAACACGACCTTGCATACCGCAAATCCGATTTAGCTACAAGACATAAAGCTGACTACCAACTTGAGCAAGAAGCTTGGAAACGAGTCAAATCAGCTGACGCGAACCTTGGAGAAAAAGCAGCTGCTTGGTTAATTACAAATATTATGAAGGTCAAACGACGCACTGGAATGGGTCTTGCAACACTACGTGGACGGAATAAGAAGAAATGCATGCGTGAAAAATCGAGGAAATTAGTAGGTGTAAAACATCGTGCAGGAATGGGTTATGCATCACGACGACGAGGGCAGAATAAAAATAATATACGTAGGAAAATGAGGAAGGCTATAAAGAAGGTGCACTTTGGTTCAGGAATACTAAACAGAGTTCGCAAAAATATGAAACATTTTTCGAACCACAAGCAAGATAACAGTGTGCTAAGAAAAGCAACATCTGCTGCATTATTAGCTACCCGGAAGTATATCAAGTCCATTGGGGGCAAACGGCATATTCGTCTTCCGCGAGTTATACCTATCCCCAAAGTAGGTGGAATTCTTCCTTTGATTCCAATTTTTGCCGGTCTCTCAGCATTAGGTAATCTCGCTGGGGGTATTGCAAATATTGTTAGGTCCTCTAAAGCAGTTAATTCAGCACGACAAAGGAATACAACTGATTCAACATCTACTTCTGGTATAAGTAAAATTGGAAACGGTATATATTTGAAACCATACCGCAAAGGATTTGGTTTGTTTGTTAAACCTAGGACTTCAAAAAACTTTTAAAAACCCTACCCCAACGACCGCTTACAGATAATGACCTTGTGTATTACGCTAAAAAGCTAGAAATACCATATTTCAGAGGGATTTTTATGCGCGATGATCTGCCTAAGCAAGGTCCACTGAGGAATGAGTCAGCCATCATTAATTTAGACAGCAAGAGTGGGGATGGGTCACACTGGGTTTCATATATAAAACGCGGAGTGGTGGTATATTATTATGACAGTTTCGGCAACCTACCGCCAACCAGCGAACTGGTGAAATATTTCCTCAAAAAATCTAAGAAGATTCAGATCCTGTATAATCACAGACGACAGCAGAACTTCAATACCTTTTGGTGCGGGCACCTGTGTCTACGATTTCTTTCTGAAGAGAAGCAAAAATCTGTGAAAAATGGATCGTGAAACACTTAAAAAGATGAGCAATTCCCTTAAAGCATTTTCAAGAGAAAGAAGCCTGTTGAACATGACACAAGAAGAACTTGCCCACATACCCAAAGAAGTACTGATGGTATGTACACCTAACGAAATAGCACTTGTTTGGAACAAACTGCCATTGCATTTGAAGGAAGATGTGGATATACAACGATTCCAGTTCTGTTGGGAGCACTATAATACACACCAGAACGGAGATGAAGCAGACGGGCCGCCACCAAGAAAAATATTTTGTTGTTACTGTAATTTGCAAGATATCTCTATGACAAGCAGTAATGAGTCAAACAAGTGTTGTAATCAATAAAATTTTGAATATATAAAAGTGTTATTTTTTTGTATCACCGCAGTCATGTCTTATACATTTACCTTGACGGGTTATGACAGTGTGCTGTCTGCTAGTTTTTATCCGCCAATAGAGCTGGATACCAATGCGCAGTACGGATTGGGGCTAATAGGTTTTTACTCCTACAACTCAATATTCAATGTTCATGAGGGTAATAATCTAATTGTGTTTAAACAACCTTCAGATGATTCTCAGATGAATATTACATATATTCCACCAGGCACCTACGAAATCGATGAACTCAACATATATCTACAAAAGATAATAAAGTCCATAGTTCGATACAAACATAATGTTACAACTGACGAGCTGTTTTGTCTGAAGGCCAACAACAATACAATGAAATGTGAATTATATTCAATATATGATGTTGATTTATCTTTCCCTAACTCAATTGCATCTTTGATTGGATTTGAGCCGGAGGTTTTCGAATGCAACAAAAAACATATATCAACCTTACCAGTTAATATAACGACAGTCAGACTAATAAAGGTCGACTGCGGATTGATATCTGGCGCCTACCACAATGGAAGTGAAATGCACACTCTGTATGAATTCGACATAGACGTTGAGCCTGGATTCAAATTAACAAAGGAGCCACAGAATGTAATATATATGAGCGTTATGCCTAGTGGTCGTCAGTTTATCGATAACATCACACTGAAAATTTTGGATGACGAGGGAAATCTGATTAACTTCCGTGGTGAAAAAATTATCGTTAAATTGGAATTGCGTCGGTTAGCTTGAGCAAACTCCACAATTGAATAGGATGGGTTTTCTATACAACATAGGTGCACAACAATTGAAAAAAGTCGATAAAGCCCTTACAAACAACCATAAAATACGAAGAACACATAGGAATAACCTTATTCGTCATTCGTCAGCTGCCAAAGGCACAACGTCGAAGCTATCACTACAAAATCGTAAGTTTCTGGAGTCTATAGGACTAAAGCTAACTGAAAAATATGGTTCTGCACGTATCAAGTGAGAAGCTGGATGTTTTTGAGGAACCGATTTTGGATCACTCCTTAGCAAGTTTACATGAATACACATACAAGCCGTATGGTTCACCATATTTCAAGAATTCTGATATTGTTCATATACCAATCAACTTCCAAGATCTCATTTTAAATATTGCTGACAGTTACATTTTCATCGAAGCAACGTTTACTCCAAGTGATGCCACGAAGTCCTGCTATCTATCTAACAATGCTCTGTCTTTTCTGTTTGATGAAATTTCTCTACCTATGGGTGGTGAAAAAGTTGTCATTGTACGAAATCCTGGAATAACGTCAACAATGAAAACAATGATCTCTCATGGTAAAAGTGCCGCCCATTCACTATTATGTACAGGATGGGGCTTAAATGAAGACAATTCAGCGATATGGGATTCAACTAGTAAGGTCTTCAGTGGTAGAATACCTCTAAAACATATAATGGGATTTGCTGAGGACTATAAAAAAGGAATTCTAAACATAAAACAAGAGCTTGTATTAGTCATTGCAAGATCCTTTAAGAACTGCTTTGTCGGTGAATGTGACGCAGAGCTATCAATATCAAAGATTGAATGGAAAGTCCAACAGATTGTTCCTGAAGACCGCTACAAGGTCAAACTTCTACAGAGACTGAACAAAAGCAGTTTGAGTTCAAGGATTAAGGTGGCATTTCGCTCTTGGGATTTGTATGAACTACCATCACTTCGATCAACATCAACAGACGTCTGGGCAATTCGAACAACCAACAAGCTAGAGAGGCCTTTGTTTGTTATCGTTGGATTTCAAGACTCAAAATTAGCAGAAGATCCTAAGAAGGACATCACTAAGTTCATTCATGCCAACATAAACTCGATTCGATTGAAGCTGAATAACCAGGTATACCCATATGAAAGGTGGAACCTGGATTTTGAGAAGAAGCTAAACACTGCGGCTTACTATGCATTTGAGAGCTTCCAAAGTGCGTATTACAACAAGGGAATGGCAGAACCATTATTCAATATTAAGGAGTTCAATGATAACCCACTATTTGTAATCGACTGCAGTCATCAACCTGATAACCTTCAGCTGTCAACTGTGGATATATCGTTGGAATTTGAAACCAGAAAATCTTCTTTCCCAGCTAACACTAAAGTGTATGCATTAATCATTCACGATTCTTGTATTAGTTACAACGCTTTTGATGGATCTATTCAGAATGGACTTATTCATTCATATTAAATGTATTTTGATTTTTATTATAGCTGTCATGGCAAAAATAAAACACTTTTAATACATTTGTTTTTTTATTTATGCATAAATGATACAGAAGTGAGCCGGATGCGTACGAATGTCATTCTTTATCTACGAAACTATATTTGGTAATTATATGTTGAGGTAAATATTCCTCTATTGCATACAAAAATGGTTTGAGTTCATTACTAATCATCCCATCACATAGTTGATCGATGGTACATTCTTCACGTAAATATTGTCTGCATAACTTTTCCCCTTCTTCATATTTCCTGATTAGCATCCTCTTCCGTTCGACCTCTTCATCATCCCAGCAGATACTCAAGTCATAGACCGTGGAATGTTCCTCATCGAAAATCAAATCTACCAATTGACATGCAATTCTCTGGATGGCTGTACGTAGATCTTTTGCTTCAGGCCACCCCATTGCTGAATACTGCATCCACATTGTATAATGGGAATGAAAAGTTAGTCTGCTTCTGAAACAAACAGAACGTCTAATACCAACTAGGTGCAAATAAATGTTTTTATCTCGAATTTACCTTCTACATATCGCGGGTCCAATACATGGGAGTAACCATTATATTATTTATACCCAACACAATCTGTACTACCTCATCATCAAATATATTATTGTTGGATATAATCAAATTTCATCAAACATTTGGAGCGCGCGCCTGGTGTTTTAGGTGAACTTTGACCAATATATGTTAGTGAATATTTATTTTGAGATTCATTTATCTCTTTAATCACTGCTTCAGACATATGCTCCGATACTCTTTTAGGTAACCATACTTTGAACTCATTAGCAGCATCTTCTAATAGTGTTGCTACTAGACATTCACCAAATTTTGATTTGACGGGTGACAGATTCTTAATTGTATGGGCTTTGTTTACAGTTAGTGAAGATAAAGTTCTGAAAAGTATTTTGTTATCAAGTTCACAGTTGATTTTATTGTTAATTTCATGCAATTCAGAGGTAGCGACAGACATTGTTTAAAGAAAAAACAAATAATGTTACTGTTGGATAAATAATATAAAAAGGGTGCTCACCAAGTTATATCTGTACACAATATACTTCGGGACTATACTCTGATCGTCTCTCGACTTTTACTGATCACTAGCCCGTTATTACACTATTTATACAGATACCTTCAAGGTCAAAATACGTCACCGTGCATTCTTCTCAAAACCATCAAGCCTCGTAAGAAAATCATACAACTGATCTCAAGGCTATCCACATCCTATCTGAGTGACCTTCAGGGAGGATTGCAATTGGCCCCACGTCAAATCTCGAGGTTATCCACCACGTCAAATCTCAAGGTTATCCAGTCAATAGTCACATTCAAGGACGTTCAAAATAAGCAGCTATACACTAACACAAAAAAATTCAAGGTTACACAAACAACCAATTCAAACACTAACAACAAATATTTCAAAATCGTTATCTATAGGCACATTGTAAACCGAAAAAACTCAAGGTTACCCAACACCCCACTGAAACAAGCCCTTCAGATACGATCACATTTGAAAACACAACGTTACAAAATGAACTTCAGGGAGGATCAGAATCGGCACCTATAAGAAAAGCCCACGTCACATCTCAAGGTTATCCACACCCCATTTAAATGACCTCCAAATGACCTCGGGAGGATCAGAATCGGCATATCTATACTACTTACATGATTGAAAAAGATTGGATTGGATCCTTTTCAATCTGTTCAAGTTCAGTTCACTTCTTCGCAATGGTCATAATCGGTCGTGTTTTGCTTCTCTGTGAGGTGTTTTGGAATCATCTTTGCACTTGACTTTTCATGCACAAATCGCCAACCAGAAGCTTTCTTCTTACTGTTTCAAGAGCGCGCACATGTTGAGCGTTGTTGTCAGTTTGCACATCCACAGGCCTTCCGCGTCTCTGCTTATCTTCGACGCTTTCTCGGTCGTTTTTAAATTGTTTATACCGTCACAATACCTTATGGCTTCCTCTTCAAACACCCTGACCTAACCACCCTATCAAACGTTTCCTTTCCTGACTCGCCCAATTTCATACAAAACTTGAGATCTAAAAATAGCGGGATGGTCCAAAACCGCTCTATCGATAGCGGAGGCTTAGGACCCTTTCACCAAACATAGTTAAATCTCTATCTGACTGTTAAGCTAGCTCTCAGCTTGTTAACCATATTTTTGGTATTCACCAATTAAGGTTAACGCTAACCAGCGGATAACTGCTTTCTCAATTTTAGCAACCCGATTTTCGCCATATAATCAAATACAGGACTCATAAAACACAAAATAATATCTAATATCTAGTCATTTGTCACTTACTAAAAAGGTTATGTTTACATTGATCGATGAAAATGGTGTGTTTCACTGACATTCTATGCATCAGTGATTTTTTCCGCTCAGCTTTCGGTTTACTGAAAACCGGTTTAGTTTTCTAGTTTTCAGTTATTCAACTATGTACAGGGTTGGGATAAAGTATGGATCCAAGCAAATAACTTTGGAACGGAAAGAATGATATTGCAGAAAATTTGCAGGCAAGTGTAGTGACTTCTAGTGCATCCGAAAACATTATGTTAGCTATTGATGTACTTCCGGTTTAACCTGTGAAGAAAGATCTAGCGACACAAATCTCCTTTTTAGGTCCATCCGAACATTGCCTAGCCTATTACGGAAACTAAGGGACTTAAAATTTTTTGTATACATACGAGAATTTATTGGTTTAAATCGTTTTGTATTTTGTAACGTGGACACCATTAAATTGATTCTAATGAAATTTTGACACAGTATATATACACGTGGTGAGAATGGAAAACGCTTATGTTTGTTAAAAATCGTGTCAGTGGCAGCGTAGCAATAATCAGAGAACGAAATTTATTAAAACAACTCAAATTCGGTTTTTAGATGTTTTAGGGGTTCCTGATCATTGCCTACCATTTTTTTGGAAGGGGGTGAAAATGAGGTGGTTGGAGGGTGGGGGGTTGTAAAACTGAAAAGTTTGTAGTATCGATAATAGGCTGTCCATTGACCTGTGAAGGAAACACCTAGCGGCTTTTATGGGGGGGGGGGGGGACTCTGGCGATTATTTGGTTGCAAGGGATCTTAGACTAAATTTTCATGCTATGGGAAAATAATAAACTGGTATCAGCGTAATGTGTGGAAAGTACTGAGTCAATCAACTTGACTTCATTTTTTCATGTTAATAATTAGTACGTTTCTTATGCAAAGAGAATGGCCAGCGATGGTGCAAATGTTCATGACTAATATATAATATACAATAAAATATAAAAGCTGAAAACAAACACAAATGATTAGGTTATGTTGAATCAAGACGTGTAAAACTACGCAGTGCTTACAAGATTTGAAAAATTAAAAATTACGTTATCTCTTTGGGCTTTGGGCTAAAAATTCATGTTGAATACGAATAGTACTACAAAAAATCGTGAATACGGGCCTTAGAGGATTAATCGACGATGCAGATTCACAGTATTGCTACTCGTTTGGCAAAAAAAATCAGTCCTGTTAATTTAATTTATATAAGAAGCGATTTGCTTGTGCCATTGGGAGACATTATCAAAGTATCTTTATCACCTCCTACCAGCAATCATGCTATTTGCATTGTGGCCTTAGTCTAATGGTTAGATTATATAGGATTATTATCGCAACAGCTTCCATATGTCCCATGTGAAATATCAATGTCAAACGTATATCATCTTACGTCGTTTAGGCGTCCGTATTCTGTTTATATTACCTATGCAATTGAGTATTCATATCGTTCCTAATGCGCTAACAATGATATAGCTCCATAATATTGCGGCATACGATGCAATTCCGCATATACTGCATGCCATGAAAATGACTATCTTGCTGCGGCTCTAGGACCTACTATCGTTATGTTATGACCTATTTTGTCGATACCTTTTGCATTATACTTCGAAGCAAATTTTATCTGCAGGCATCGAATGTGCATTACCGGAACGAGATCGTAACAGTATCAATATGGCGCCAGGAATGATCGCTTTATTTTGTATTCGATCTATTTCAGTATGATAATGTAACACCAAAGCCACTGTCTTAGGCCCTGAATTTGAATATGATTTTACCAGTATTTGAAGAAGCTCTATTGGCTATTTACTTGATAATATGTGTCCAAATGAACTGATAAATTTATAATGTTAGATGTTATCTTTAGCTATAAGTTGAATTTGTGTATTATTATTCAGGTGTTGGTATCATTCGTATTTGTGAGGTGCTGAGATAACGTGTATGTATGTATTCCAGTATGTATTGATGAAGTAGATTAATGTCACGGGTCAAGTTGAAAAACACTTCGCCTTTTTTGAGCCGAGGTATAAAATAAAGCCGGTTTATTATTATTATTAAATATACTTTTCATCAGAAGCTTGTATAGCTACTAATATAGCATCATATAATTTACATAAAAGCGTTAATTTCAAAAGAAACGAGATTTAAATGTCTAGACATTGAACACCTACCTTTCAGTTTAAGTAGCCGAGAGTTTGTAACTTTTTTGTATTCAATTTGCGGTAAGTTATAACTGAATTGCACACAAAAGAGGCATCCGCTGAGCTTCTTATTAACTACTTAAAAGTTCAAACGAGATAGGTTTTATAAATATTAATAATTAACAGACTTCAGCTTTGAGGCTTTGAAGTCTTTTTTTATATTCTCCTCTTGAATACGTCCTAACATGATCGTACAGTTCTAGCATCAGAGATGCATAAAATTGAGCTAAATATAACATAAAATGAATCATGTTGAAAAATCGTTTGTACTGGAGAAGCATTCATTTTATTGATTTTATCAAAATTCCATTATACGTCGTATCA
Organism: Callosobruchus maculatus; assembly: GCA_951848785.1. Lineage (NCBI taxonomy): Eukaryota > Metazoa > Arthropoda > Insecta > Coleoptera > Chrysomelidae > Callosobruchus > Callosobruchus maculatus. The sequence goes on from CATOUR010000100.1 coordinate 9,706,109, forward strand.
TCTTCAAATGTAACTTTAACCTTAGCGATAATACGATTTGTGTGAACAACGAACTCTGGATTCAACTCCAATCTTCTAACACTTATCCATTTTTTCTTCATCTGAACTAGCATAATCACAACCGAGCTCAGTCAATAACATCTTCTTGGTTTGAGGAATTGTTTTATTTTCGCAAAATGTAATTCTTGTTGAGCACATGAAATTTATCTTTTTCCCACATTTGTAGAATCTTAAGATGTGAGCTGCTTGGACTAATAACGCAAAATCCCACCAACGTCTATCGACAGATGGCAGATACGCACGAAGAATTAAAAATATAACAGAACAGACAGACCACTCTTTTACCAAGGTCATTTAGTGCTGAAATGAAAGCCATCATTTATTCAGATTTGGAAAAAACTGTAAAGCGTAACTTGAAGCTATCCCTTTTTTTATGGTCAGCGTCCCGCAAAGGCTGAAAGTCTATGGCGCTGTAGAAGCGCTGCGGGTGCACGTTAGATTTGAAACGCTGCAGGTTGTAGCCATCGGGAAACAAGTTCCCCTACAGCTCTTACCACAGCGTCGAAGTTCTCCAAAAGAAGGAATGCTGAAGGAGACTAGTAGGGACCTCGATCTGGTAAGGATGAGCTCGCAGAGTCCATAAGCAGCAAGCTTGACCAGAAGTCCCTCATGTCTCGCTCTGTCAAAGGCTCAAGTGCAATAGCACGAGACTCGCCATGATTTTCAATTGCTCTGTTCCACAATTGAGTGACTTAGGTCAGTAGGTCACCCGTATACTTATGCTTACGGAAGCCATACCGGCGATCATTTATGATGTTATTGTTGTCCAGGTATTTCAGGAGCTGGGTGTTAATGACAGTTTCCATAACCTTAGACATGAAGCTGAGAAGACCCACGGGATCGGTTTTTTGCCAGATAACAGCGACAAACAACAGAAAACGACTAAAAACAACAGAAAACTTTCAAATACAACCGAATACAGTAGAAAAGAACAGAGAACATCTCAGTACAATAGAAAACAAGCAGATAACAGCTAGAAACAACAGAAAACGACCAAACACAACTCTATACAACAGAAAACAACTCAAAACAACAGAAAGCAAGCAGATGGGAAACAACATGAGAGGAGCTTGTTTTTAATTTTTTGGTCGGGTTTCTCTTTGCTGGTGTAGAACAAAATAAATTATACACTATAATATAATACTAGTCCGATCTGCCTCACAAAGGCAGCGTGTTGCAACCGACTGTAATCTGCCACCCACTACTCCTCTTAGCCGCAGCCTCTCTTATCACTGTAATACACAGTCGAACCAGCGCAGCGCTATGTCGGGCTCTACGAAATTAATTTGAAACTTGACTAAAGTTGCCGCGACGGAATCCAGCGAAATGGTAATCTAAATTATTATTCAGAAAATTATCAAGGGCCGCAAATTATATGCGGCATGCACCAGGCATAAATAACTTGGAGATGCCTGCGGGTTGGGGCTGGTGCCGCCAACGGGCTCCAAGTTTACGCTCCAAAGAAACGCGCGCGCGGACCTCCTACGAACTCTGTCTCAACTTGCACAGATGCACGCGCTGGCTTCGGCTGCACTTGGCGACACAATATCAACTGGTGGAATTTATGCACCATGTCCTCTTTAATTTCGATTTTATTACTTAAACGCAGATATTGCTACCTGGAAGGTTACATCTTGCAGACTAATGAATATGACCTCCTATCTGGGAAAATTTAAGTTTCATGTAGCCTCTTTCTCGTCTGGTACCCATGTAATTTTTAGGCTGCTCAAAACACGATCAAACACCTTTAGACGGGTAATATTAGCTATATTTTACTTATTTCCTTATTCCTTATTTCCACACAAATATGCAGTACTGAATACTAAATTGGGGTCACTCACCTCATGCATCCAAAGTGTTTGCAATTCAAAGAAGATGTGTGAGAATCCTTTCAAGCTTCAAGTATAGAGATTGTTGTAAACAAGCTTATATTGACTTGACGAAAATAATGACTACTCCATGCTCATATATACTCGAATGTCTAATATATGTAAAGAAACACCTCAATGAATATTCAACCCCAAGAGATGTTCACCAATACAATACACGATCGAACCTTAAAATAATCCCTCAGTACACTAGGCTGACTAAAACCAGAGGTGGTAATGATGTTATAATTATCTTATACCTAGCGGGCCAGCCCAAAGGATCTGCCCGACACGGGAATTCCCACTGAACCCAGGTCGTCCCTGCTGCGTTGCCAAGTGCAGGAGTCTCCTTATGTAGCGCGTCCAATGTCAATATTGTTCCCAATGCCCACAAAGCATATTATCTCAAAATCGATAGTTTTCGCGATCACAATAATCCCTTCACCTATCGGTGTGTATCGGAAGTAGAAGCTAGACTAATATTAATGTTTAACAAAATAAAAATGTACCCGACCAATGATATTACGAGACGAAAATATATAACGTTAGGCAATAATTGTATTTACTACGTACTATCACTTAGTATCATAGCTATATTCAAATAAACATAACACATTTATACACAACCACAACACTAGATATAGGCTAGGTGCAACAATAATTCCCAAACCAAACAAATCAGTAATGCAGCGGTCATATCTCAATTAAGCGCCAAAATGATACAACACTTCTACCTTTTGATACCAAAAACTTGCTTACAAAGCGATTCAAACAGTCTCTACCAGAGTGGATAGCTTCCTTAATAAGACGAGTACAAGAATTCGTTGAACATGTACAGTATCAGTCATCTGATTGACAAATTTCAACTAAATGGTTCTAATGTATATGATGTGAATCTACATGATTGTGTATGCATATGAACACGGACTTATGTACTAGTAGTTCATTTGAACACTTTCCACCACGGATTTATCACAAACCGCTGATTAAACGAAAAAACGCCAAGACACGTCAAAATATTTGTCCAGGGGTCAACTTTTTAACCAAAAACTATTTCACCCCATAGTACTCTCTAGCCCCTCAGAGGAATCATTTCCAGTATTTTTGCAACTGTCCATCATTGTTTTGCCAATAATGGGCAACATTTTGGACCCTTATTGCATATTTCCTATTCCGGGTCTAGATGCGACTGGCCAAATTTTGTACTCTTTTTCTTGTCTGTTTTCACTGTACCACGCACTGGTGTGCACTGGGGACTTGGCGCTGGCCAACGCAGTCCAACGCTGGTAACCTGCCACTACTGTGCACGCCTACTTAGGTGATAACGATTTCTCTGAAATAGAAAAGGGTGAGTCATAATTAAGAATACCATTTGGCTAGGACTAGATTGATCATAATCTTAAAATGTATTAAAAAGTTGATGCAGAAAAAAGCAGTTTTAAAGAAATATGGAAAATAAGCTATCCCAATGAAGTTGTTAATATTCGATCAATTTGCTAGAATGAGTTTTGTCACGCTTCCGTAACGCTTAAGAGGTACGAGAGTTCCATTGAGTTGAACAGTTTTTGCAAAATACTGAGAGGCCTTGATTCACAACATCGCACATTAAAAATATGTGGATCTAGTACACTGCCAAAGTTTTGTAAACTAATGGTTTATGACTGAAGTTACTTTTGAATCTTCTATCATAAAGCAGGGGAAGTCCCTTATTTGTACCTAATTTGTGCAGCAGCTAACATTGTTCTCACATATACTTAAGCTAGTGTTGGCCAATTTAGGAAGCTCGGAAACATTATGTATGTATATACATGAAGGGCGTCTTTCGTGCGGCATTAATGGCTGTAAAATACCGTTATGGTCCCTAGCACGTCGTAAAGTACTCAAGGAATTATAAATTACACGAGAGAAGCGCTCTATAGTACAACGTAGCTTTGAGCGGACTACATAGTATAGTCGTTTGGTATCAATGTAGCCTCATTCGTAACAGAAAACGTTAAGCAACAAACTGCTAAAAATGCTGCCCTTATTTAACTTATACTTACTATATACTATGTTTAAATTATTTTTATTATACGAGAAGCTACTGGTTCTAACCAAATTCCAGCCATTGTCCTTAAACGCTGTACCGCTGAGCTTTCACCTATTCTTTGCTAGCTCTTCAAACTATCGTATCAGCGAGGCGTGTTTCCCGCTGCATGAAAGATTGGCTGCGTACAAAACCCATTCCTAAGAAAGGCAAAAATCCGATTCCATCAACTATAGACCTGTGGCTTTTCTCAGCATCATGTCTAAGGCTATGGAAACTATCATTAACACACAGCTTCTGAAATACCTGGCTGGACAACAATAATATCATAAATGATCACCAGTATGGCTTCCGTAACTCCACTCAGCATGCCGGCGTTCTGGTACCAATCTAACCATTGGCGACGATGACTTGCATTGAGTGAAAGCGCTAGATATGGACCATATGATCATAAGCCCATTTGACTCAATCTGCGGTACACCGTGCGGATTTGGATTGGCCTCCCTATAGCTGCATACCAAGTGACAGCAACTGCCCGAGTGGATCGCATTGTCTCCAAGAGCCAGTAGTCGTAGATGGCGATGGTGGCAATTGTTCTGAAAGAAGCACCGCGTTCTCTTTGGTCTACAATCCGTCACCGTTCAAAGGGGCGTAACTGCGTGAACTGGGGCTGTCGTCGTTTACGGGGCATCTTTACAATTCATCTCTTTTACACAACCAACTGATCTCTCGCCACATTTGCAACCGATATCATCGTTTTTGAATCGTCACGCTTAGTTTTTAACCGTCTGGAGCCTTTTCGAGGTGCCTTTTAGGTAAATAGCGTCTGAATGATCAAAAGTACATGTATTGTGTACTAGAGATGGTACTGCCAAACTGTGTACAAAGTTTATACGCAAATATCTCTTTTTTCTAGGTGTTCAGTTTTATTAGAGCATATATTTTTTAATCCCAAATGCCTCTTTAATTAAATTTAAAATCAATAAGTTGTTGTTGATCGGGGAATGGTTTACGTAAGGTCTGGCAGATAGCGCTATAATCAGGAGAACACTAATTTATCACGCACAAATCACGCATGACTCTGTTGCAGTGCAGTTGTCCACTGGACTAACGGGTTGTGGGGACCAAGACCCACACAACGATGGAGTTTGAGATCGCGACGCTCCGCTCCTTGTTCCTTTATTAGGCGCGCTAGGAGATTACACAGAACACATTAATTTCAAATTTCCGATATTGGATCGACCGATGATGGCAATAAAGACAAGAGGAGGACAGATATACGAGAGTGGAGGGAGAAGAGAAGTAGTGAGGTGTAAATATCCCATATTGGGTTGTTAAAGGGTTGCTTCGCGATTAAAATCTACATAGGCGGTACTGGTATAGTCTTACAATAATGATTAAAGGCATAAGCTGCCGACACGTCCTTATTAATAACAAACATTTTGATTGGAAGCTTTCCGGTATTTTTTGGCTTTTCAAAAATAGATGTAGCAGCGTTATCTACTATGAACTTAATCGTACCCAGACGGAGCTTATCACCGGATACCTTTCTGTAGAAGTTGGTTAGCAACACAGTCGGGTACCCATACTTCATTACAATCGGTTCATATTATTATTCATATTCATATTTGTCATTATTGAAAATAATGTTTTCGCCAAATTCGAACCTAAGATCTTTCCTCCTAAGACATACTCCGTAACGTAGTCTTTTGTAATGACAATAAATTTGATTCATGCATAATATGATATGGTATGACAAACATTGACAATATATCTAGATCTATAGAACTAAAACCTCTAAAAATGAACCTGAAGCTTTTTTCTTTTCTTTTGATTAGAGATAGATTTAGTTACTTAATTGGACATACACAATTGATAGAACACAGAGGTTTTAGTACAGCACCTTTTGTTGCTACGTCAGGTGGGCCAACAGGCTAAAATTTAGGGCCACTATTGTTACTCATTTTGGTCAATTACCTTTCTTCACAAATTTTATGCACCTGCGCCGGTACTCTGTAACGTGTTTCTCTGCACTCTGTACTATAGGATTGGGTGGCTTCGTAGATATGTCAGCGTAGTAGGCAGTTTGTGGTAGGCATCCGAAATCTCCTGATCGTCACGGTCGTCGTGGTGATAGAAACACGTGTCTACCTCTAAGTTACAAAGTACCGGCACTGATGTTTGCGGATGATCTTAAACTTTTTAACAAAATTGTGCACATCGATGATTGCGTAATGCTTCAAAATTCATTAACTAAAGTACATGAATGGTTGACTGACCATTCCTTAAAGTTAAAGTTCTCCAAGTTATTTTATACAGTCATTGTGATAATCTCAAATTATATAATTATTCTGTAGACGACCAACCACTAGAACGGTGTGACACACAAAAAGATCTAAAAATGAATTTAATATTCCAACAAGATGTCGCTCCATGTCACTACACTAGGGAAGTGCGCAACTACTTGGACACAACCTTCCCAAACCGGTGGATTGGTCGTGCAGGGGCGACCAGTTGGCTGCCCTCGTAGTGCAGATTTAAATCCCATTGATTTTTTCATCTGGGACCATTACGAGGAAATCGTCTAGCTCGTGACAGTAACACCGTGGAAGAGCTCAGCAAAAATTAGAAGGTTGTAAAAGGAAAATTAATTAAAACACAAATGCGTTTCGCCGACATGAGCTCGCGAAAAGCTACTCTGAAAGAAAAGGATGGCCTATGCTACGACACCGCTTCCCAGGTAATTCTGCCATGGAATTGAAAGTCAGATTATTGTCATTAAAACATCAATGATTATCGGGTTTATTAGTTGTTACAAGTTGTTTCTCTTTAATATATCATAATAAAGTAGAATAATAGTCTTTTAAGTCACTTTGGAAATTAGTGAATTATCACCCTTTTACCTTTAACAGTCACGTACGGCGCAAAAATCCCCCATAAGTGCTATTTTTTCATTATTGTTCTTGCAAAGTTTTTAAGATTAGTTTGGGGCTCGAGAACCAGGCATATATATTTTTAATTTTATTTTGAAGCTTTGGTCTCCTGACTTAAACAGTGATTTCAAACTGTGGACCCAAAATGTACTTAATTATTGGCCAGATATACAAGTTTTCTTTATTGGTTATCAAAGTAGGCTTAATACTGAGTATAATTTCAGAAAAAATAAAAGCCAAGAAGCATTTTTGTTTTTGTTTTTGACGATTTCTTGAAGACACTGGAAATTCTCTAAATTTTCCAAAAATAAATCATAACTCCAAAACTATCAATAATCGCTACACCTACATAGGGGTGTTTTGGATAGGTCTCGGTACATGCTATCTAAAAAAAAGATTAATAACGTCACCCGATTGGCTACCCTGTATGCTATTGAAACCTATATACGAATAATAAAGTATTGCACGCTAGGCGTTGCTACTGATAACATATTTTCTGACCTGTACCCAAACGGGTACATTGGGATCAATTATGGGGCAAAAAGCGCATTTTCCCATAAATTCTGAAGGTTTGATAGTTATACATGTGCAAGCATGTTAAGTTCGAATTACAAGACACGAGTCTCGCAACATGAGCCCTGCATGCAATCCTACGACGCGACGACTCATTCTTTTATCCAAGGGGGGAGATGTACAAGACAACCGGGAGTTCGGAAGAAATTTAAGGGAGTTGCTTTCTTGGATGTTTTTCCTTTTTTGGACGAATGGCTTCCACTTTAGCCGGAACCTTGCAGTCTCCGTAAGATGTACGACTTGAGAGGAGAAACACGTCCTAGCGATAACAGGGCAATCTTTTTGCGATTTATTGCTTTCGTCGAATGGGCGGAGAAGAACTAATACGGAGAATAAATGTGCATATACAGTGCCGGACATGACATATACGGTTGGTCCACTAGTGACAAAAAATGTAGTCAAGTTGACTGACTCAGTACTTCCCACACATTCCGATGATACCAGTTTTATTATTTTCCCAACTATAGTGTAGATGCCCTTGCAACCAAATCATCGCTAGCCCGACCGCAAGAAAGTGTTTTATTCTACTAGGTGCTTCTTTCACATGTCAATGGACAATCTATCATGAATACAACAAATTTTTGAGTTTTAGAAACTCTCACCTCCGAACCACCCCAATTTCACCCCCACCCAAAAAGTATTTGCAAATGATCAGGAACCCCTAAAACGTCAAAAATGAAGTTTGAGGTGTTTTTTATATTTTCAGTTTTTTTATTATTGCCGCGCCGCCACTGAAACGTTTTCTAAAACCATACGCGTTTTCCATACTCGTCGCGTCTCTGTCAATTGAAGTCAATTTAAAAGTTTCCACGTACACAATACAGAACGATCCAAAGTAATACTCGTATGTATTTTCTATGCATCAGAAAGTTACTTGGTTTCTATAATCGGCAAGGCAGTGTTCGGATGGATTTAAAAAAGTGTATTCTGCCGCTAGGTCTTTCTTTCACAGGATAATGAGCAGCCTATTATGAATACAAAAAAATTCAGTTTTACAATCCCCACCTCTCAACCACCCCAATTTCACCCCCCCCAAAAAATCCCGAATATTTACTAATACTCATTTTTTTACGATTTTGGTCAAAAAAATCAGGATCAGGAACCCTTAATACGCCTAAAAACGAAGTTTGAGCAATATTTGAAATTTTTCGTTTTTTGCTAATTACTGCGCCGCCCATGCACCAATTTTCAAAATTGTAGCAACATTACCTACTACGACCCCACACCATATCGCTGCCCAAATTTCATCAAAATCTATGCAGCGGTTTTTTTAGTTTCTATATTATTTATTGTGGGTGATCTCTTGCCAACCTCTGATATCAGCCTTTTTGAGTCTATGATACCTGCAAGGCTCATCATAAGACAACTACAAGATACGCACGTTTCACTATCTCGACAAACTCGATGTCCAAATTAACGATCAGCTGTAGTGGCCTTAAAAGGTATCAAGTCCGTGCGTTGATTCCTGTCTATACGATTCATTTCAATCTGCGACAGTCGCGTCGCTGCAAAACGGGACTGATTGCACCTTTTTAGTTGCTGCTTTTCTCTCTATTGTACCTGCCTGTACTTTATCACGCTATTTTGTGCGACCAAATAATGGTACGATATAAAGTGATCCTCCATATTATGAATACGAGTCTGTCATAATCAACAACTATAATAGTTTGGAATGTAGTGAAGAGCGTCAACTTACCAACCCGAACAACACGGCATCGCTATCAAATGGGGTGTAATTTAAACCCGCTGGTATTAATTGTGTTGTCAGCGTGGAAATCAGCGTAAACGTATCGCCATCGTACATGACATGCATCATCTGTGCGGCTTATATCAGATGAGCTGACTTGTTTGCGTATTTAGGTAACTACTGCATTAATTTCGCTACCGTTACACTGACTGTTGCGTGCAATTACTTCAGGATTTTCGTGGTAAAAAATAAGACATTACCTAAAGGTTCGTTTTGACGCTCATGCAAGTTGGACAAAATGGCTTGTATATGTTTTGTGTATCGGCCATGATCCGATGAACTGTTGGTTCTTGGGCTGGGAAAATAGCATTTGAGATCGGCAAAGGACTAAAGGAAAGGGATCCGTGGACAGCATCAGGGATCTATCGGATACCACGTACTTGTGGAAGTGTATATACAGTGTGGAACAGCCAAATGGAATAAATTCGTTAATGAATAAATGAGGGCGTGTTGGGAAAAATGCTCGGACACGTCGATTTGTATTTTTAGTTGCGCATTTTTTTCAAAAATAAAAAATTATACAGGGTGTATCATGTGACTGTGGCCAACACCAACTTTCTTATTTTAAATACAACACCCTGTATATTATTTATTTTTTGGATCCCTCAAAAAATTCTAGACATATTTCATGTACAATTTCCTATACCTATCTTCAACTGTTTCGGAAATATTAAGTGTTTACAGATTGATTACAAACATTCACATTAAAAAAAGAAAAGTATTTTATTTCACAAATTCGCTACATTACACTAAAAAACTAATAAGTAATACTAATTATTTCCCAATATTGGAAAAAAACATTAATGTCAATGTAGGAGGTGTTCAAAATGCTCGCCGCGAACGTCTTGGCAACATGCTAATCTGGAATAGAAATGTCTTCTAACGTTACTCAACATCTCAGGCGTGACTGATCTAATTGCAAGCGTGATTCGTTCTCTTAAGTCAGCTAGGTTGAGGGGTTTAGTTTTGTAAACAATACTTTTGACATATCCCCACAAAAAGAAGTCTAAGGGCGTCAGATCAGGAGATCGTGCTGGCCATTCCATCGATCCGCGCCTCCCTGTCCACCGATTTGGAAAAATTTGGTTCAGGTACTGCCGGACATTGATTTGGTAATGAGGAGGTGCTCCATCTTGCTAAAACCATATTGTATTAGCAGGAACTTGTGGGTTTGCTGGATCAGGATATAAGTTTGCCAAAGTTGGCACGACATCATTTTGGAGCAGTTCTAAATATTTATCTCCATTCAAGTTACCATCTATGAAAAAGGGGCCTACGATGTGATTACCAACAATTCCTGCCCAAACGTTAACTTTTTGAGGATATTGTGTATGTTCCTCTCTCATCCAGTGAGGATTCTCATCAGTCCAATAGAGGCAATTTTGTCGATTAACGTGACCGTGAAGTGTAAATGTGCTCTCATCTGAAAACAAAACATCTTCTAATTGGATCACATTGTTATCTAACATTGCCATCATTTGTTCGCAAAAATACGTTCTCCTCTCAAAATCGTCATCAAATAGCTCCTGAGTTCATATCATTTTGTAAGGATGCATTTTATTTTCCTTTAATATTCAAAAAATTGATGTATGGCTAACGTTGAACAGTGATGATGCTTTTCGACCAGAAGTATGTGGGTTTTCTTGAAACTCAAGCATAACATCCAATTTCGTATCATTATTTACTACATGACCACTAACCTTTTTTATCTGTCTTACATGACCTAGCTCGCGAAACTGCTTCTCTATTTTGCTTATTGTTCCTTGGGATACAGCTGGCAAATTGGGAAATTTTTCGTGAAATAAGCGAGCAACTTCCTTTTGTGTTCGTGTGTTATCTCCATAACCAATCATTTGTAGAATTATTATTCTGTGCATTTCTGTTAAATAAACCATTTTTCTGATATTATAACGTAAAGTTAAAGAAATTCAAACGAGAATAGCACTGACACTAATTGCTACTGTCATGCAGATAACTAAACTAAAACCCAATTGGACTGATAACAATAGCGAGAATCCGTAACAGGTGCGTGCACAGTGCGAAAATAAACAAAACGTTTTTTTGTTTCTTTTTTAATTATATCAGTAAAAAGGAACGCTGGAATAGTTTTTTCTTACTTTGTCATTATCAACAGCTAAATGGGAAATAAGTATTGACCGAATTTGTGAAATAAAATACTTTTTTTTTAATGTGAATGTTTGTAATAAATCTGAAAACACTTAATATTTCCGAAACAGTTGAAGATAGGTATAGGAAATTGTACATGAAATATGTCTAGAATTCTCTGAGGAATCCAAAAAATAAATAATATACAGGGTGTTGTATTTAAAATAAGAAAGTTGGTGTTGGCCACATTCACATGATACACCCTGTATAATTTTTTATTTTTGAAAAAAAATGCGCAACTAAAAATACAAATCGACTTGTCCGAGCATTTTTCCCAGCACGCCCTCATTTATTTATCAACGAATTTATTCCATTTGGCTGTTCCACACTGTATGTTACACTAGCTGGATATTATACAAACTATGCAAATGTCTCGTTATTTTGATGAAAAATCATATTTCAACAACAAATAGCTATGAATATTGGTTTGTTTGTATACTATCCAGCTAGCTTACAAACTATCCGCATCATTTGGATAAGGTATGCATCTAATGTCTCTAGTAATACATGATAACCAACTCGTTGGTTAGTATGTAAATTAACCAACTTCTTGGCTAGTATGTGAACTAACTAATTTTCTTTGGCTGATTTAACAGAGAAGTGAGGTTATGTTTATGGCATGTGCAAGTGTGACGTGTTGGTATTGTTTACTGTCGTGTTTGTTGTTTAAGAACAGGTATCTAGTTAGCAAAAATGGATCAGCAACAGCAATTTGAAAAGTTACTATTAGAATGTTACGAGGAAAAGTTCCAAACTTCAAAATTAATGAATGGCAGTGATTGTGCCTCTACAACATATAAAGAGAATACGCGAACAAGGACCTAACTCTAATAACAAGAATGATTATCATATGAATTACAGAGAATCGAATCGAATAGCAATTGTATGTTTTATCTATGAATAAATAGCTTACATACTAACCAACGAGTTGGTTATTATGTAGTACTAGAGATATTAGGTGCATAATTTATCCAAATGATGTGGATAGTTTGTAAACTGACCAGAAACACTGGTTAATATATGTGATATCTTTGTGGTATATGCTTTAGCGGCATTATCTTGTCTAGTTTGTAAACTAGCTGAATAGTATACAAACGAACCAGCTATTTTAGTAGAAATATCATTTTCCATCAAAATAACCAGGCACTTAGATAGTTTGTATACTATCCAGCTAATGTTTAAACTATTCAAGTAAACACTTTAACCGTAACATATACACATCAAAACAACAAAGATATCGGTACAAACAAATTACCGATTAGGTCAGACAGAAAAATCTGCATTCCAGGAAAGCGGTAACCGCAACATTAAGTATGATTGTTTTTATTATCATGCTTACATCCGCATGTGGATTTCTCAATTTGAATTCGTACCAGAAAATGTCGGAAAAAGTCGGCGGCCGGCGAGACTTGAACTCACGACCTCCAGATTTGTACTGTGCTGACAGGGCGACCGTAGCTCAACTGGTGGGAGCGCCGGAAAACAAATCTGGAGGTCATGGGTTCGAGTCCCTCCGGCATAGTATATGATGATTGCTACTAGTACAACGTACAGGTTTGCAATAATCCAAAACGAATAAGAGATGAATGGTGCAGAAGCAGCTTTAAGAACATTTTAGTAGCCACGAAACACCTTTATGTAACCAACAAATGATGTCGATTCTTTAGCTGCCTAAAGGTCGCTACAGACTGTACATTTGTTCACAATTCGTAATGCGCGATTCACCAGCAATTTGTGCATGGTGTGTATGAATTTATTCGTGTAAAGTTAATTCGGGAACCAAGCGGTGCGTGTGTTCGTAGTGATTCGTTTTGGGAGCGCTGATTCGTGTTTATGCGTGCAGGTTCATTTAGTCCGCAAAAAAAATCATCTATCTTCGAGTCTGCGTCCCATGTTTGTTGTAATAAAAATGGCGGAGGATTCACAAAAAGAATTGCAGTGGGCCGGTGATCGCGTTCTAGATCTTATTCACGAATTTGAACAATTGCGTTTACTATCCAAGGGATAAAGAAAACAATAAAAATTACAAAAATTATGGCCTTGAAAGTTTGGTAGACAAATTCGGAGTAACTCCTGAAGAAATTAGGAAGAAATATCTAACTTTATTTCAAGCTTACAGAAACTGTCGTTGAAAAATTAAAAACAGTAAATAATACACTAATATCATGAATTTTTGTATGACTTCATACAACAGAGTATGGAATAAGAACCTTTTGATACCTTTTCCTTTTTTTTGGGCACCGGAAAGCCGAGAAAATGAGTAAAATATTGGAATCCCTCTAGGACCATGAAATCACGGTTCTACATATGGGAACAGCCAATCGGAAGACGGGTATGTGTGCGCTGTTACCGTTTTAACTTGATTACCCAATATTCCTCTACACATTCGAAAAATACATAATTTCATACATGCAGCCAGAGGAACAGACTTTACTGACCTCGTTGATACTTGGCTGAAAGGTTTGTGTTCAGCAGATAGAGGAGAAGGGCAACATGTGATGAGTATCCACTAATGCAAAAATAATGTATGTGTAGGTACTTTTCAAGTTCTCGGAACCAATCATTTACCGCACAGGAACTAAAGACACAAACAACTTCGATTCCAGACATGAAAATCATGAAATTATAAGGTTAGTTTTATCTTCACTTGACAACCAACAGCGCAATTCACAAGGTAAAGCTTTCCCTCCAGAATCTTTTTTCATGCGACACAGTCAAGAGATAAAACCCACAAAGCATCCCCTTGATGGAAACTCCATCACAAAAAGTAGTTTGTTTCGTGAAAATTGCGTCAGTACCGCGATTTGGAAAGTGACGAGGTAATAACGCACTGCTGATGTATGGCGCGCTTAGCACTGATTGGCTAAATCAGCGTTTCCCATCCGATGGGTTGGGACCCGGTACCGGGTCGCCAAAAAAAAATTACCAGGTCGCAGCATTTCCTCCACATTTTAAATATGGAGATGGTAGATTTTATTTATTGGTTATCTTGTCGGAAGAAATATCCAGTTGTAACGCTAATCAAGCAATACACTTTTTGATGCCTGGGTTTTCAACACTAGTTTACCTGAAAAATAAATATAGAAACCGACTTGAAGTCGAACCAGACCTCAAGACAAAACTGTCATCATTTTCGGCGGACTTGGATGCCTTGGTCAAAAATAAACAACTTCATACTTCTCACTGATTATTATGATTGTAATACACATACATATTAGCAATAACTGTGTTTTATTTTACCTGATACCGATTTCAGTGGATCCAAAAGTTTCAGTGGGTCACGAAAGAGGAGTAAGAAATTTATCGGGTCACAGTAGAACAAATTTTGGGAAACGCTGGTCTAAATGTTAATTCGTTTTATAAAACGATGGAAACTCAATCACAAAAAGTAGTTTGTTTCATGAAAATTGCGTCAGTAGCGCAATTTGAAAGTTGCCGAGGTAATAACGCACTGCTGATGTATGGCGCGCTTAGCACTGTATGGCTAAGTGTGAATTCGTTTTATAAAACTTTAAGATGGAATTACTAGTAAACAAAATGATGCAGAGAGTAACAAAATCAATCAGTACACCTACACCTATTTTGTATACACCAAGAGGTTATAGTGATTTAATCAATATTTGCAAACCGATGATACTAGTCTATTGTCAGGCGCTGGAGCAGTGATGACAAACCAGTCTGGTTTCCATGCGAAGCACTTTACAAATTTATGAAAGCTACATTTATGCAAGAATTTATTTTTATTATTATAGATAAAATCTAAGGAGTTGCTCTTGTTGCAAATTAAGTAGAAAAAATTAGCATAGTCTGGTGGGCTCTAATTTATAAATGCTGCGAACTGCAACTAACCGGGCGAATCCCGAATCGCGCGTTAAGGCTCCCACAGACGTCGTTCTTTTTTGGCAGTTTTACCCGCGCAGGTAAAACGTTACGGGTAAACACGGATGATGACTTTGTTTACACACTACTCGTTTTTTCGTTCAGTTTTCTGAAATTCTAGTACCATAATCCTCATCGAATTCTTTATGGATAATACGACAACGTTGGTAGAAGCGAGATTGGTATAATTGTCTACGAATGAACGAAGAAACGTTTGTAAACGACACTGAACAAATCCGTCCTTCTTAATTGCCTCGTAAACACACACAGGCAGACTTGAACGCCCCCGTTTAAAAACGGACGGTTAAAATCAAGCGGTACTGATATTTCTGAACGTCAGCAAGAACAGTTTTTGGCCACACACCTTACCTGTTCCGTTTTATCCGCGCGGTAAAACTGCCAAAAAAGAACGACGTCTGTAGGGGCTTTCACGAGTTGGGAACATATGCATAGTCTGTAGTGACCTTAAGATCATATAGATCATCCTCTCTAATCGGCAGTCAACTTTATACGATCCAGAAATATGTACACAGAAAAAAATACTGTTGCGTTTCCAATTAGTTGTTAGTATTTGGATGTTTTTCTATCGCTTTAAATATATTTACGGTTGTTTCAAATCCATGTCATTAAAAGAATTCAATCCTTATATTCGAAGTAATCACAGGTACGCCAATAAATTCAAAATAATTTTATATTCGTTCTAATGATATCTATAATCCTTCTAATACCAGTATTGACATATAGTGCAATCAAAACACCCTTTTGTTTTCGAAATTTATTTAAGCAAAGCAAACAATCCATTCGATGTACAAAAATAACTACTGCAACAGCAGTTCGTGATAATTCATCTGATAAAAATTAATTTTGTTTCAAAAGGTAACTATTACGCGAATAATAACCCATGCTTTCAAAACATTGTCTATGCTGTTAAATAAATTGGTAAGTAGTATTCGTAACAACAACATCATATATCGAATTCAATGGCCCTGGTTGTTCGCTGAACTATAGTCAGTATTCGGCGGGACTGATGTCCCGATTTAATGAACGTAAAAAGAAAGAAGAGGGGATCATCTTAGTGTTATTATCGGCGCCAACCCGCCAACATGGACAAGGTTGTTTCGTTGTGATGTTGATTCGGTATTAGCCGTGTTGTGTCATCTCGTGCTTTTGCCTTTTGTATCAGCAATTGTGTGATTTAAATGTGTCCAGTTATATATTGAATGGAGGACCTACTGAGAAGTTGGGGCTTAGAAGAGCTAACAACCACATTTGAATGTAGGTATTTAGATTAGTCAGTCAGTTGTATTTCAGGTAAAAGTGCAACAACTGGTGCAGGCTTATGTCCAATTCTTATATCATGCTCCTTATAATATAACTTAATACAGAATCACACCGTTGAACATCCAAATGAATCGATCAGCTGTCCTCGCAATAAAATCTATTTGTCCAAGGAAAAGAAAGTAGTTAAGAATCAATTACCATACACAGATTCGATTCAACCACAGGCTGCGATGGAATCCAATGACATCTTGTAGTTGAATCGACAATACGATATGATTCGTTACCAACTATACACTTCCCATTGGATAGAACATCGCTGTATTTGAGGAATGCTGAGTGCAACGCCCATTGAATCCAAGCGTAAGCCTTTGACAAAACGACAGATTTTTCTGTGTGTATCTTTAGCTTTAATATCTCTATTGCTCTAAGAGAGATCGTTTCTCAAAAAATGTGACACAGCACAGGCGAGCAACCACGCTTCGCTACTCCGCCCATTCTCCGCACCCATTTACGGGTTCTCAAATAAATTAAGAACTACTGTGTAACATTCGGCCAATTTTTCACCAGATAAGTGCCATTAAACGTCGCCAGGAACGAGGTTAATGTCAATAAGCTGTGTGTAATGCAGCCACAATTTTTGTTTTATTGCCTCTCCATGCCGGATGCCTCGTTACTACCTACGGCGTCGCGACGTTACGACGCCATTTTTTTCCACGCAGATGGTTTATTGGGTGAAAATTATATCAAGTAGCTCAGAGAGTGAATGGTGTATTGAAAAAATGAATAACACGAGAGAACCAGAACGCATTTAAGAGAATCGCGTCCCAAGTAGCATTTTGTTTCAATAGTCCACCTCCCAAGAGAAATTAACCTGTATAAGTCAATTGTTAGTAACTGTATACTTAAATAATGTTCATAAACTCAGAATGTCTTGGAGCGTTCAAATCATTGACGAAAATTGGTTGAAATGTACCTAATTAGTGTTCTAATAGTCAGACGACGAAAAGGTCGAAATAATTGGTTCAGAATTACAAGAAATATACCTAATTATATTAACCAAAAAATATTTGTCTGCAAACATCAATACAGAGGTAATAAATTACCTAGCACTAACCTAGAATATGTCCTCAAAGTTAGGGATTTTTTTGGGCATTTTAATAGGGAAAAATTACCTTATTTATTACCTAGAAAAACTTCTTGAAAGTTAACGACATAAAAAGGCAAAAAAGAGGTTGAACTGTTCACTAAATAGCCTTCTTAAGTGCCATGAGGTTACAGGGATATTTTAAGTAGGTGTTTATCCTAATTTTAACTTTGGCACTAACTTTGAGGGCAAAAACTCTATTTCTATAGACCTATAACAACAAATGTCTTGATGAAAGTTATAATTACTTGGAAATACTCACTTGTCCCGATATTCTGCGCAGTTCAAGTTATAAAATTATTCTGAAGATGCCTAAAGCTAAAGATTTAAATCTGAAACGGCCTAAGGTTTATAGGCATACATCACAGTATCATAGAGTAATAAAAAATATAGGAAAAATAGGCACTGCTGTTACGGAAAATAGTTTTAGTGCTTGCGTAAGTTTTTCAACTAACAATGAGCCATTAACCTCAAAAAATGATCCTGATCATATTCATTCACAGAATATGACTTAGGTAGGGTACTGATGAAGTATCAAGTGATTGGGTACAGCTCTTGATCAACTGAGGATGTTGGCTTTAAAATATAAAATAACTATAACTGCAGTTGGAAAGCGTTAACAATTCATGGTAGAAATGAACTGCCAAAAGATGGAAGGATCTGGGACTGCTTTGAACAATTTAATTTTGTTGAACGCACGAATCAAAAATAAACAAAATCGGACGCACCCCATACTGAAACAGGACCCTAGTTTCGCCTTAAAATATACTTTGACCTTAAGGTAGTTTTTACGTATAAAATAGGGAAACTTTGCCCACGAGGTTGAAAATGTATCTCTGCTTCGACGTCATTATAGAAAACATGTGCTATTTGTTAAAAATTTTGGCAATAAATCCCTATAGGTCAAAATTCTGAAAGCAGACATCTTTAATCTATATTTCATCATATATAAATTCCTATTTCGTCAAATATGCTAGATAAGTCCTTCTAATAACAAACAAAACACATGAAAAAAAAATATGATGTTCTATATAGCTAACAACCGCGCCAGAAAATACGTGTATATAATTTGAGGTTATATGGGTTTCAGAATACCTCATTAAAAAATAGTTAATATTTATAAAATTTGCTCATTTTTAAGGCGCCTTAATTTTGTGTAACTATTATGTCCACATTTCACGAAAAAGGTCATTCCGCATAGAATCTTTATTTTCAAGTAACCAAAGAACAAAGTTGAAAATCAATCCATTATAGATATCACCATTATCACCATGTAACTATTTATGAAGACAGCACCATATCTATACAGGCAGATAGCCATATTATAATCCGTAGTTCCATGTTTATGAAAGAAAAGACCAGAAGCATCATATTTTCTTTGTTGTTGTTAAAAGTGTTAAATTTACGTCAGATTTAGGTTATGCTATAAGGATAATGTCGACGATTTTACCTCAATATGACCTAAATAGCTGTAGAATGTCTACATGTTATTCTCGACCTATTCGTTACAAATTCCTCTTCGACCTCATATTGACCTCTAAATTACTTTAGTTTTATCCCCACTTAGGGAAAATGTTGAACAGTTAGAAGTAAATAATCCTTGTTGAAATTAGTCATGTAACCTGTACAGTGGTCGATGTGAGGTCATTTTAACTTACAATTCTTGTTGGGGTTGGTATGCTCCAAACAAAAACCCTAATAGAACAAAATTTTATTGTCGGATTTTGAAATTTTTGGTATTAGTCCTTAGAAAAGATGCTATTACGTCATTTTTGACTAAAAAAGGTTGATCATGTATAAAACACTTCACGAGAGCTTCAAAAGCAAAAGTGTTGAAAAGTGAAGGCAAGAAACGTTACAAAAAAATAAACTAAAAAGCCACCGAATAATTAACCGAGCAATTTACGGTAAAAACATGCCCATATTCCTAGTTATCCATTGGTACCATAAACTTGTTGTAAATGTGAAGAACACAGGCAATAAGATTGAATTTAAGCACTAAAAGCATAACGGATCTCCGAGAAAACATAGTTTTAATAGGGCGTTTGTCTGCACCTGCACAACTTAATATCCAGTGGGTTGTGACAGCTGTGTGTCTACTTTTAGAATCGGCAACGGCGCCGGTGTTCACGCGTGCATGGAAATCATCTACAGTTTCAGCTTTAGCGTAAGTACGTTTATGATCGTTATACAGTGTATCCACTACTGGTCATTATGTTTACAAAGGACGAATATGCAGACATTTGTGTGCATATACGGTTATGCAATAGAAGCGCGGCACCTGCTCGCACGGAATACAGATGGTAATACCCTAATTGCAGGCAACCCAACAACAGAGTTTTTTCTTGGACTTTTCGACGCCTACGCGAGACAGGAGCCTTTCGACGACATCCCACTGATGCCGTTAGGCCTCGCCTGTAGCATCTCTAAGATGAGGACCAAATTCTTCAAAACGTTGAAGAGGATCCTACAGCATCCACCTACGCTGTTTGAAATCGCCACAATACGATATTTCGCAGTGGAAGGTGTGGTCCACTGCACACACGACTACTGGTCTGTATCCGTACCACTACACGCCAGTATACGTTGTGAAGGAGGCGACCCTGTAAGAAGGATGGATTTTTGTCATCATCACGTAGAAGATGGCAAAGTTGCAATTTTTTTAAGTTGGATTCATTGGATGGATGAGTCCATCATACATAGCTGAAAATTTACGTAAACAAGATACTTTATAGCGAGGTTTGCATGCTTGCTTGCCTTGCGTCTTTTTTAATACGAATCCAAGTTTTCTTCTAAAAAGAAATCCAATGACAAGTTTTTGCCAACAGCTCTGCTGAAACTTTGTATTCTCGGAGATCGTTTATGCTTTTAGAGCTTAAATGTAATCTTATTGCCTGTATTTGCTAGATTAATAACAAGTTGGTACTAATAGATAGCTAGAAAGATGGGCATATTTTTACCGCAAATTGCACGGTTAATTACATGGTGGCTTTTTAATCAGATAAATGCATTTTTTGTACGTTTATTGAATTCTCTTGGGACAAGAACGTCACTATACAAACGAAGAAAACACTACATAAGACTATATCTGAAACTGTTATCACGTATGGGGCAGAAGCATGGGATATCAGTAGTACCAATCGCAATAAACTCATGTCAGCTGAAATGTACTTCTTAAGACGGAGTTGCAGAAAGTCTAGATTAGGCAGGGTTAGAAATGAAACAATCCGGGAAATGACGAAAAGAGACTCAAATCTGATATACAGGATCCACCAAAAGCAACTGACGTGGTTTGGACACACAAAACGAATGGGAGAACATAGATGGCCTCGACGAGTACTAGACACGAGAAATAAGAAAAAGAGGACGACTGAGAAGAAGCTGGAGGGACGAGATAGATGAAGCCCTGGAACTGAGGGATTTGGAAGAAGACATGTGCTTCGATCGAAAAAATTGGAAATTGGGAACGGAGAGACGGCTAAGGCCGTACAACAAATCCGTATTATATATTATATATTGAATTCTCTTTTCAACACATGCTGATTTTGACACTATCTCGCGAAGTGATTGATGTATGATCACTTTCTCTTAGCCGATAATGTAGTGATAGCATATTTTCTAAGGACTATAATACCAAAAATTCCAATATTGGACAATAAAATTTTGTTTTATTAGGCATTAGGAAGGTTTGGAGGCATACATTTTAATGATAATATCTAAAATTCTATTTATCTCGGAAACTATCAGGAATTGTACATGATATTATATAGACAATTTAATAGCTTATCACCTCTACCTCCCCAAATTAATGTATCGAATTTACCAATCACACTATATACAGCCCCCCCATTTTTGTACTGAAATCAAGCTGTCAGCACCTGATCCATCGAAGGTACTGTCAAATATACCTCTTGGTTAAATAATGAAGCTGGTTATACAGTGAACTGGAAAATTGTAAACACAACTTGATTGCATGCTGTGATAGCACTTTTTATCCACACGTAGATAGCAGGTTATCACAGCACAACTGGCAGCGGCTGTATTTGCAACGGGAATTGATATTTCTGTCGGCTCGCTTTACATGCTGGGTCGACCTTTGAAGTGGAAACGATCTGAAACATAATTTACATGTTTGTGCAAACTGATACGCGAATGTAGGGTCGCAATTATTGTCGCTATTATTCTAACGGTCGGGCGATGAATTGTTTAGTTTGTTTACCGGAGATTTCAAACTATAGACAATATACGGTAGCAGGCATAGAATAACAAAGGTCGGTACACTTCATTTACAGAAAGCTCTTGAACAGAAAATCCTTTGTTCCTGATTTTGATTTAATCGTTGCTTGACCAGAGATCCGTTCAGAGTTCTACACACATAAAAATAAATTCTAGCACGAAGAATATGTGGTTTCGTTCAAGTATGCCATATTTTCCTATATGCGCAAAACATAATTATTCACGGACTTCAATTTAGCTTTAAAAAAAAAGACTAAACAATTTATTGCTTTTTAAATAACTTTTCGTAATAAATGTATCCTTATTACCATATCAAGAAAATTTTAATCTCAATTAGTAAGTAGGTAACGAACATATTTTTCGTAGATAGAGGGCATGATAATCATCGATAAATAAAGTGAATAGGCCGTTGTGAAGTATAGTTCAAAAATTTGTGTACCTCGGTTCTTTGGTCGACAATTCGGGTAGCTGTGAAAATGAGATTCGACGGCGCATTCAACAAGCACGTGTGGCCATGACAAAGATTACTAAAATATGGCGTGACCATACCATCACTAATGCTACCAAAATGTCGCTGGATCAATCTTTTGTGTTCTGCATATTTTTGTATGCCTCGGAAACTTGGACTGATAAAAAGGCAGATCGAGCTCGCATAGCTGCTTTTGAAATTAATGTGGACGTGGAGGAGAATGCTGAGAGTTCCTTATACCGCCTATCGAACTAACGTTTCCATACTGGATGAGCTTGGTAATCCAAAAAGACTATCCTCAATTGTGTCGAAGAGAATGCTTACATTCTTCAGACATATTCAGAGAAGCGATAATATGGAGAAACCTGTGGTTCAGGCCCACGCACCGAGTGGGCGGCGCCGTGGCCGTTCCCCTACATGCTGGGTGGATACGACGAAACAGTTGCTGTATATGAGTATCAAGAGCGCCACTGAACTGAGAGTAAATCGCGAACGATGGCGCGCTACAGTTCTCAAAACTATTGATAATATTCGTGTCGGCAATACTCTAGCTCCGACTTAATGCATTTTACGAGTTCAAAACATGTCTGTTAAGACATTGTGACTATGATGATGAAAGCTGTACTTGAAATATCGTATTGCGAACTGTAAATACCTGTAAATACACCATCACACCAATCGTAAATTTAAACAAAACCAAACAACAGGGCATCCATTTTCTCTTAACAACAGCTCCATTTTTGATCTATTTTTAGCTGTAGATCAATTAATCGACATGTATCATACCCAAATGGAGGTCAATTCAATTTTAACGCCCTTCCACTATGATTGACTGTTAACGCAGCGGTGATTTACTAGTTGATGAATAAAAAATGAGCAGGTATGAACGATAATCGAACCGTTTCAATGGAATAGTTTTACAACCCGTCTACGAGTTATATGAAAGGGAATTCTGATTCGTTGTTTAACCTATTTGTAAAGGAAAATTGGTTCTAATGGCGAATAAATTATTACTTATAATACAAAAGCTAACGATGCCTTGTAATCAGTGCGACCTAACAGAAACCAACGAATGTTTATTCTGCATGAAAACATGTATTTTAAATCTATTAAAAATTGAGTTTTCTATATGGGATTAGATATGGTATAGGTACCATTAAAGTATTTGAGAATAAAAAATAAATAAAGTTATCAAATGTACCTATAGACTATAGAGTAACTATTTTTTTTAATTTTGCAAATTTTTATTAGTTTAAAATAGCTGAATTTATACACCTATCAAAGTCAAACATTCTACTGTACATAAAAATACCATACTAATTTTCTAACATCGTAGAATTTAAATTAGATGAAAAAGTATTTGCTGCAGAGCAATAATACTTCACAGAAAAGTTTGGAAAAATTTGCAAATTCTAAATTATTTAAGAATAAATCAAATGTATATGTTTACCGAGTATAATGGGAGACTACTATTTGGAACTATACGCGATTTTAGCTTGTTTTTTTATGGTCTGCCTCCCGCAAAGGAAGCTGATTACTACCTGCTCTAACAGCCACGCAGCATTGAAAGCAATGAAAGCATTAAGTGCTTGTAGGTTATATCAAGGCACTTTCTGTAATGTAGCTTCTGTAATGTGGCTTGGATGACATTTCGGCAAGGCATCAGGTGTCAGTTATGTGGGTGCAGAGTCATGCTGGAGTTTGCGGTAATGAAATGGCGGACGCGCTCGCAAAACGAAGGTAGAGAAATAATTTTTTGGGTTCTCAGCCGGTTGTGGAGCTGGCAGCAGGTACCATTAGAAGAAAACCAGACGTATGGTTACAAACTCAATATTTTACAAGATGTAGAGGAATCTCTAGACATCTCCGTTAAGCTAGACAACTTATTTTACGACCTTAAGGGGCCTGGGTAGACACATTTATACTATTTGTCATGTAAAACACGGACTCACAATTTCCCGCACAACACGCTTTATTTTCAAACTACATCATATATAATATTTCAGAAGGCGATAGATAAGACCTTAATGAATGACAACTATTTTCGATTTTCTCAAAAAGGTTTTTTAATGAGCAAAAAAACTCGCAATACAAAATCATACATTCTATAACTGCCTGTAATTTAACCATCAAATACGATATCAAAAAGAGGCTAAATAGGTGCACAAGCGCAAGCTCTCTTCTTCAATTTGCACTTTGAGTCATTACTGTAGGTTTAAAGATAACGTCAGGAGCTTGGAAATGAGAAATTCATTTTTATGGTGACCTTTGGACCTTACCTTTGGACCTTTTGACCCTACCTTTGGATTTTTGGACTTATCTCCCCTCATCTTAGATACACACACTGGAGAAAGGGAACAGACGGTCACGCTTCCTCGCTAACACGGGAATACGTATTTTCTTGGATTCTCAATTTTGCGCGACCCTTAAGCCAAGCTGGAGCGGTTGTGTCTTTCACTGAACAGAAGCCGGCTAAGGTTACTTGTGGGCCTGCAATCTGGCGAAAACACCTTCAGACGTCAGATGTATGTGGGGGGGGGGGGGGGGGCAAGCGACCCCACGCGTAATTGTAGATGTGTTATTCTATAATATAATTTGCAATCTAGTTAGCTTTTTGGACAAGTAGTATAATTCGGATGCTTTCCCCTTTCAGCCTAGTGTGCAAGAAATATTGTCATGTATCTCATACTTAAATTTTGACTGATTAAAACTGTTGCAAAAAACATTAATCGTACTCTCCTGAATAGTTTCAGGTTTTACGATTCATGAAACTATCAGGCAGTTACTTCTTGTAATCTCCAGTAATAACTTAATTTGTTTAGCATTCTGATACTAGTATACGTAGCATGTTAGAAACAACTAACATTATTGCAGGTTTAGTAGGCCTCCTCCTTTGCTGAGAAGTGCCTCTGGACTTAAGATTGCGTATACTTGGCCTATAGTAACATATGGGTCAGAAAGCTGGTCAATGAAAGTAAGTAAGTAAGTAAGTAAGATCAATGAATCGTATAGAAGCATTCGAAATGTGGACTCTAAGAAAACCTCTAACAATACCCTGGATGGACCACGTCACCAACGAAGAAGTTCTACGAAGAGCAAACGAAGAAAGACAGCTGCTGCACATTATCAAAAACAGAAAAGTAGCTTACTTGGGACATAGATTAAGAGGCTCCAAATATAAAATTCCGAAAGGAATCTTAATGGGCAAAATAGAAGGAAGAAGAGGGCCGGGACGAAAACAACATTCTTGGCTCAGAGATATCAGAAACTGGTGCGGTATCAGAGACATCGGAACATTATTCAGAAAAGCAAGAGAACATATCTTACACATTATTTAACATGATGAACACGCTGCATTGCGTGCGGCACCTAAAGGAGAAGAAAAAGTAGGCCACGACTTTATTACTAACTCTGTATAACTAGTTTCTGACTGATTCTTCTTCTTATTTTACTACCTTTTCCTCAGAGGAGGTTGGTTACCGTCATTTGGAACTGTACTCTGTCTTGTGCTAAATATGTGATTCTGCAGACACCTCTTGTACTGACGTAAGTTCTGAAGGCCAGGAGAGCCTCTTATGCTCGATCGCTCGTTGTTAGTCGATCTTTCCTCAAGATCGGCTATAAAAAAGTCGTACTTTCTGTTTCTGAAAATACGACCAATTACATTTCTTCGTTTTAATGTGGTTAGTAGTTCCTGTTATTTAGTTATTATGTCTGGTACTCTACTGTTTATTACTCGCTCGGTCTGTATAGCGACAGAAAAAGACAAAAGAGCTTAAACGTGACATGGTCCGTGCTTTTCATGTCCATCCCGCTGATACGTGTAATAATGTGGACTGGTTATTAGACATTTGAGAATCCGAAAACTTTAGTTTCATATTTTACCATCTTAGGAACCCGATAAATCGGAAACGGTTAAATTTGTAATGCAAGAAAGGATAGGAATATCTAATAATATGCAGCGAGTTTGAAAAAATTAAGCTTTGGTGCGTCATGACTTCCATAATGTATGAGCATAGTTAAAATCGTTGCTACTTGAACATATAAAAAACCCTAAAACTCTTGTTTAAAGGTATTTTCATGAACAGTTTACCTCGTCAGTATTGCTAAAACGGCATTCCAGGAGCTTGGAGTCTTATTCCACTGTATGAATCTGTATACACCAGAGCAACTACTGCTGCTCTACAAGGCACAGATCCGACCGTCCCTGGAGTATCGATCCCTTGTGTGGGGATGCGCTTCGAAGCACCCTCTAAGGCTTCTGGACACTATCCAGAAGAGAGTAGTTAGACTGATCGATACCCCTAACCTCAGAAAGGACATCCACAGCTTGGAACATCGAAGAAAGGTGGCTGACCGGTCCCTGTTTTACAGATTCTATCACGGAAGGTGTTCGAGTGAGGTCTCCCAGATAATAACACCAAAGGCCGTCCGAACGACAAACACCAGAGAGGCTCTGTGAGCTCATCCTTACTAGGTACTCCCCAAACCAGTCTCCTCCAGCATTCCTTCTTTTGGAGAACTTCGACGCTATGGAATGAGCTTCTACAGCGCCATAGGCCTTTGCGGGAGGCTGACCATAAAAAAGGATAGCTTCAAGTTAGGTTTTACAGTTTTTTCCAAATTTGAAGCAATAATGCTTTCCATTTCAGCTCTAAATGACCTTGGTACAAGAGTGGTCTATGAATTCTTTAATTTTCCGCGCCATAGGCTTTCAACTTTTGCGGGAGGCTGACCCCAAAAAAAAATAATCAACCGTTTCCAAACTTTTCTGGAACCTTGAATGATAAGCAGCGAGGCGCCAACTCGTGAAGTAAAAGTTAACATTAGCGTTTCATCAGCTCCCGACTTGTATTAAATTTGATCGCTTGAAAAGCTTTTTATCCCATTTTATTCGTATTCGGATCTCTACCTGTGGAGCAACTTTTAACCTGTACTTTCGAAGAAACCGGACGTAGGGTGCTTTATGTATGAGGACTTAAAGCTACTCAACTAGACTTGTGAGCTGATTAAGTTATACAGTTCCTTCACAAATTTATTACTTTTTTGTAGAACTTTATCATAGATGATTTTCGTTAAGAGCAGCCACAATCTACTACAGCAATTATAGCCAAAAAATGGAAAAATGAGAGATAAAAAGCGCGATCCATCTTCCTTGACACCCTATACACTCATTGCAATTAGAGAAAAAGAACACACAGTTTTCTGCAGCGGTCCCTGGAACGTTTTAATTTAGATTCAATTTAGATAATGCGTTGAATTCGGACGTATTTTTAATTAAATTTAGTTAGTAAGGATATATTGCGGTTTCTAACAATGCAATGGTACGTGAGGTTCTCTGTTTAGTAAAATTTACACAGCTAGTCCTGCTGCAATAATATTTCTGGGACTATATCATTAGGTGAAGCTCTGGTAGTGGTTTTAAAAGATGGTGTCTTCCAAGGAGACTTAAGTCGCTTGCTCTTTTGCATCTCGTTGTTGCCTCTGTCCATAACGCTGAAAAATATTAAAGGATACAGCTGTGGCACGCCCAATCGACGGAGGTACAAAGTCACTCGTCAGTTTTATATGGATAAACTGACTCTTTATGCCTCAAACAAATAAAAGAGTCTAACGTCACATCCAAATTTTAAGTTAAAAACTATATTATCACCAATTTCTTTAAAGAAGAATGCATGCTTCGACCCGAGGTAGATCCATTCCGTTGAAGACTATGAAGCAAGAACTGGATGAACGTAGCAGTATGAATAGGGGCAGCAGTGAAGGGAGGTTAGCTAAATTTCAATGTATCAGTGCTAGTACCTCATACAAGGCGTTGCCTTGGAGGTGGTAGTATTTGTGTTGTCTGTATAGTACAAATAAAGATAAATGATATATATAAATGAATACCTACCTGCTGAGGTATAACACCCTGATGATTTACAAAATATTGAATAAAAAACAATCAACAGGAAACTCAAGCTAATCATACTTTGAAAACCATAGAAGCTAGGGGGACTCGCCGTATAGCACCAACTGTTCATTTATCATAACTAGAAAATTCTATTCTAAATTGCCTAACTCAAGAACAAAATGACGGCAGTTAAATATCTAGCAAGTTTTGGGATAGAGATTGTGCACTTGTTTTTGTTGAGCCACTCTACATTACCTGCAACTTCATATTAGAGTCATGTACATTCCCAGATATTTGGAAGATAGCCAGGGTCTGCCCAATATTGAAATTCGGTGATAAGTCTGATGTAAAGAACTATCGTGCGACATCTTTTTTAAATAATTTCGAAGCTGCTAGAAAGGACACTATACACGAGTATTTTCCTGTATGATAACGTCAAGCCATTAATACCTATTCTACAACATGGCTCCATGAAGAGTCGGCCGACACAGCTCAGTTTACTCTAGACATGTGATTGACGCTAATGGCCAAATTGATGTAGTCTACACAGACTATTCTAAAGTGTTCGATCGACTAGATCACAATATTTTGTTAAATAGTTTAGAGGGTTTCGGTCAAGTGATTCTTTGATTAGTCTGATGCGATTATACCTCTATAATAAATAGATATAATCTTTCCTCTGAAATGTATTTAGTTCCATCCGGGTTCCCCAAAGCTCTAACCTAGGTCCCTTACTCTTCTTGCGTTTTATTAATGACTTTGGCAATACATTACTTTTCGCAGACGACCTTAAAATTTACCTAAAAATTTCTAGTTTGGAAGATTGTACTTGTTTGTAGTAGGACCTTGACAGGATTGATTTGTTGTGCAAGGTAAACTCTCTCCAATTAAAGATTTCGAAGTGCAAAATTTAAATATATACTCGTAACACTTTACCAGTTTCTTACAACTACAAAATTTATAACATTGAAATATCTAGATGTAAAGGAACTAAGATTCAACTTTGACTGCAAATAAGATTTTGTGTCTCATATCTCAGCTATAACACTGAAGCTACCAAAATGCTAGGATTTATAATTAGGAATTGTAGAACGTTCTCTAAAGAAACAGCACTGAAGTTATTGTATTATTGATTAGTACGTTCGAAACTGGAATATCCTTGTATTGTTTGGGATCAATTTCATATGTGTCAAATAATGTCCTTGAAGAATATTTAACTTATATTTTTTATATTTTTGGCATTAAGGACTGATCAGGTACTTTGGCAAAAGCATTTCAACGTTAACTCTTTACAGCTTAGAAGGTCTAGAACAGGTCTGTCTTTTTTATAATAAGCTTAATCAAAACTTAATCGATGCTCCGTATCTTCTAGCTAAAACACATTTATCTATACCTAAACATAACTTACGCTAAACTTCAACTTTCTACTGTACGTTTTCACGTACCAATATGTGAGTAAATGTTCCGATCAATGTGATGTGCTCATCACCTCTCCAACCATTTTGATTGAATTTAAATTCTAATTCTAATTATATTTAGTTTGTACTTTATTTTCATCTTTATAATTGGTTATCCGTTGGGTAATATAGAGCTATTATTATTACTAGCGCTAGATTGCCCACGCTTTTTTCCACAAGAATACTAGCATTTTTCGTTCATTATTGTTTTGAGCTTATTTATAACTTTTTAGTTTGCTGTTCCTCAAGAGCGTTTTTTCAGTTTTTTTTTACTTATTTTTGGTGTTTTAGTTAACTTTAACATTGAAGCTTTTTTCAGTTTTTTCAAACTATAGTTATTTTCAAATTTTTAGTTGGTTTTATCCTTAAAGCTATCTTAGGTTTTTAAAAGCTTTTATTTAACTTGCAATGTATGTACGCTTGTTCGGGTGGCAATCTTGCAACTCGATTTTGAAGCAGATATCTTCAACAGATTGAGCTGAAATTTTGTATACACGTTTAGTTTGGATGACGATGCACGATAAGCTGTATGGTGTCATTCCAAATCCAATAGAGGAATAGTTATTTCAAACTGTATTCATTTCATTGATGAAATGATTAGGTTACGAAATGATAACAAATTAGCGTCCGACAGGCGTCGTTACAATGAGTTCTTCGTTCTGATTACAACGCTACCTGACGGTTATAATGTAAGCTTAATGTGACGCCCAGAGCTCCGCACGCTGGACAGTGGACAAGTGGACATATGACACTTTACAGTTTACGACAACAGATGGTGTAAGGTTGCAGTTACTATACATGCCTAACTAAATTCAACAACTATCTTTCTAGGAGCATGCGAAAGCATACTTATCTGGCGTAGGCAGTTATGCCAACTTAGTGGAGTTTTCGTTAGAAGTAACAAATTGTTTTGTAAATAGAGATGGAATCGCCAACTTGGTCTTAAATCAAAGGAGTGTTACAAGCTCGCAGACCTACATACAGGTGAAGCTAATAAACGCGTGTTGAAAAATCTGGTAGGGTTAGATAATTTGGATTACATTCTTCCTTGATGCAAACCTAACCAGGTTTAAATGTTCTTCGTGCCATTAGTCCTGATACCCGAAGGAAATAGTTAACGAGTCAACACTGGAAGTCGGCTGGTATTATCGTCGACGTTGGGCATTATCCTGATTTAGGGCCGGTCGTTCTTAGCTAAACACAAACTTTTCGGACAAATTTACAGTCGCGTTTCCGCAAAATGGTGGTCGTCGAGCTATGCTGAGCTCTACGAGGCTCCGTACATGCATCGATTTTCGACTTGGTGCACTTCCCTGAATACTTAGTGATCAGCACAATGCTGTAGCACAGCATACTAAACAGTCAGCAGAGTATCTCTGAGAATTTCCTATATCAAAATGGTTCCTACAGAATTAGACCTTGATGGAGCCATTATGGCTTAGTAGTCTGGGTAGGGATGCGAAAATAACAAAAAGTATCGATACCGATACCAATTCGATATTTTTTGGTCAAGTATAGCGCTGTACACGTCAATGAAGGTGCATTTGGTTAATTCGTACAGAAAATTTTGTGCAATTTTTGTGCAACTCTTCTACACTAAAAAAGTAAAAATCAACACAAGCCTATACAAGCATGCTTAAATGACACCAGATATAAATTATTCGCACAGTATGTACCCAAACCATCCAAAAGTATCTAGCGCCGAAATTATACAACTTGATACCTACTGCCATAAGACAAATGAACAACATGACATATTAAAAAAAAATGAAAATTTGGTTGCAAACGGTACCTCGCAGTGAAATAAATTCGTAAATACTTAAACTTGTTCTCCCATCACCACGCTTGAGTTCTATCTAGCAACGGTCTCAGAGGCATATCACATTACAGAATTATCTTTTTTGTTTAATATTTATTGCACAAGGCTATGCCTATTTTCTTTTTATTTTCAGTACCATACACTCAGATTAGCATCCATCATATTGTGTATTTTTTCTGTTGAGACTAATTCATCCTATTTAATATGTATTACGTGGACTGTAAATAAAAAAAAACTTCCAAGATTTTGTTTATATTTTATGTTTAGTACTCAAAACTCACTGAGCTTAGTTATTGTGTATTTTTTCTAGGCTTTTTTAGCAGTAGTATTTTTAATTTTACTTTTTGTTACTATATTATGAGTTAATTATTTCTTACACTCCTAACTACCTTTGTATCTATATATTTCATTTTTTTGTCACTATGAATTGGTTTGATGCCCAGCACAAGGTTTTTCTTCTTGGGCATTTTTCAAATTTATTGTGAAACTTTTATCTATGATTGAAATGTATCCACATAGCAGTGTATTGATTTTTTGTCACATTAATATTAATATTAATATACTCCTTAATAATAAATTATTTTCGTTATCGATACTCGTATAAAAGTATCAATAGTTTCCAAAAAAAAAAATAGAAGAGAGAGATTTACTGAAATCATTCCAAGAGGTATACTGAATTCCAAAAAAACGTTCTAAACTAATTAAGAAAAAAATCGCTTTAGATGAATAATTTCCGCTTATACGCACCTATACCAATTTTGCGGATTGATTGAGCCGTTTTGATAGATGGAAGCGTCAAACGCTGATGATTAGTCAGTAACATTTTAATTAACTAATTTTAGCCAAAAATACTATTGACAATCACAAACATTCAAGTGAACGGTTACACCTTATAGTGAGCTCCCAATTTTTGTTTAGTAATTACTAAAAAAACATAGGCTTTAGGCTGGCATAAAACTTTGCTCAAAAGCATGCTGGCTGATCATCTGTTATCTATCAAATCAGTCAAGTCATATCAATCGATCTGTAAAAATAGTGCCCGTACATTTTTGAGTACATATTTTATTGGTAGGCTATTATTACCTACCTTACGGAATCATTCGGAAATCTAAAAAAATATTTCTGCAATTATAGTAATATACTTATTTCTGCAATATTTAGCAGCACACCGATTTCCAGCACATGTTTATTCATCTTAAAGATCATACACTATCAACACTGTGTATACAAAATCTGACAACGTACGCCTATGCATTTTATCTCAGCAATAAGCAAATACGAGCATCGGCCTTGCGACAATGGTGTCCACCATCGACGATGTCCACTGACGTATATCCCCCTTTTGACAGATACTATTCCAAAATGGCGGGATGCGCATAAATGATTGCCGCCAACTTGGGACATTGTGCTGATTGTTTGGTACGCTGGCGCTGTGGCTGAGCGTTAGATTATAATATTTGACAGTAATGGAAATCGTGAGCTCTTCCGCAAAGGAATAATAGGTATAGACACAGAAAATATAACGTTATGTAATTTGACTTATATATTCTTTGGTGTTACTAAATGATCTAGCCTGACCGCCCCCCCCCAATGTCACCCATTTAGATACGACTCCTATCACTGATAAACAACCAAATATTACTGGACAAGTCTGCGTAAGATGCTTTGATGTAAGACGATGATTCAAGGAACATCACCGAGAATCGCTTCCTGAAATTGTAAGTACGTTTGAGATGTAAATCAGCGTTCAGTTATAGGTTTTCAATTGACTTTCATCAACTTGATAGTCTTATTTACAAGATACATGGAAAGGCTGTCGAGGTCTGTCTCTATGCTGACGACACCGGACTAGTGGCCCAGTCATGAGCTGGCAACGTAGTCCATGACAGGCTACAGACAGCGATGGATGGAGTTGGATGGAGTACTAGAGTGGGCGGATCAGTGGCTCATCAGAATCAACCATTCTGAAACGCAGGCTATACATTGTACCAAGAAGCGCCACAGCTCCATGCCAGAAGTGTCTATTAACCGAAATCTATTACGGTGGAGCTCTTCCGTCAAGTACCCCCCAACAAAATTTCATATTACATTTCGACAACTTTATCATTTACTAAGTAGAACTTCAAAATAAGGTCTGGTCAACCAAATTCGGCTGTACGAAATTATTATTAGACGGCTTGGTGTTTTCTAGCTAAGACGCATGCAGGTTTGCAGGTACTCCAAAGCAGGATCCTAAGAACTATTACAAATGCACGTTGGTATGTTTCACAAAGATCTCGATTGTCTTACTTAAGGGGCCAAGGTACATACATTTATACATAAGCATTTGCCATGTAAAACACGGATTTGAATGTAGAACAGAACCCACTTGTTCTTGAAGCTACATACATAAGATTTTAGAAGGTGATGGTTAGACTTAATGAAGGGCAAGAGAAGCGATTTTTTCAAAAAAGCTTTTTAGTAAGCAAAAAAACTCGCAAGGCAAAATCATACATTCTTCAAATGTCTGTAATTTAGCAACCAAACATGATATCAAAACAAGGCCACTGTGCTGCCCTAGCCCGCGCTTTATTTTTCAATTTGCCTTTTGAATCATTACTATACGTTTAAAGGTAACATCAGGAGCTTCTACATGCGAAACGCATTTTTGAGAAGACATTCAGACCTTATCTTTGGACCTTTGGACTTTATCTTTGGACATTTGGACTTACCTCCCCTCATTTTAGTCACACATACTGGAGAAAGGGAGCAGACGTCCGCGCCTCCTCCCTAACACGAGAATACGTATTTTATTGGATTTTCAAGTTTGCGCGCTATACCCTTTTAAAGGGCAACCCTTTGTTGGGAGACTCAGTGGACTACATGCTCGAGCAAGTCCGCAAACATTCTAGGGCTCGGATCACACTGTAACCAAAATTAAGTCGTGGAATTTTATCATCATATAAGTTTACTTTTTAGCAAAATCTGACCCCAAGAAAATTGAGTTTAAAGCATCAAAATTACCCGAGTTATTTTAACAATGCCTATTTTAACAGTTGCACTTCTCTCTTTGCTCTTTGTCTTCCTCTCTCTTTCGCTTTCTTTTCTTTTTTCTCTATCACACTGTCTGGTTTCTGGGTGACCAGACCGTCAGCTAACGACGAGTAATAGTAGGAAAGGCTGTCCGGATACTAAGCAATAAAGCTAGTAGTTTGCATACTACACGTTATAGCATTAATGAAGTGTCATATGTACCAAAAATTTTCCATACATATGTCAAAGGTTGGGATTGGTGTGTAAAGTTTGTAAATATTTCTAAAAAATCCCGAAAAACTCAACCCCCTTTGAATGACAGATACAACCTCCAATTTTTCAAATGTCTTGCGTGATATATGGTTGTATTGTCTCTTTTCATTCATTGTTCAAAAATGAAATTTGTACCCAGTTTGAATGTTTATTTTTCTTTTTACTAATCCTGTAGATACATATTAATATTTCAAGAATATTAACTCATATATTTTATAAATGCGACAGGTATACAGGTATGCATGCCAGTATAAGTAGAGAGAGTTCATCCGCTCAATATATTGTAAGTATCAAAATATTATCATTAGAAACAAAAATCTCGTTTTGGGTCCCGCTGCGAGGATAAAAAAAGGGTGAGGGTAATTAAAAAAATAATGCTATAAAGTGACGTTCTAATGCTACGACAATAAAGCGCATACTTTTTATGTTGGAAATGCTACGGCTCATGTCGCAAACTGTTCATATAATATATATAAAAAGTAGCAAAGTTCTGAACTGTAATATGGCAGTACCTGACACAAACATGACACAAATAATTTCAGACTTTGATTTAATGGTGCGGGGTGGTGGGGGTTACTCAGATAAATAGTAACATAGCATTTTCTTTTCAGAAAAGGAGTCGGGAGGTGATTTTATCTTGGGAATGACACCTCGCACGTTGATTTCGGTAAAATTTGTGAAAACGGGCCGATTATAATAACTTACCCCTAATACTTTGTCGTGGAAGTTAAATAAATGGATGTCGTATTTTCTTTTCCAGAAAATGGCATTGAAAATATATTAAAAACATCCTTTTGTTGCAGGTAACGTTTAATCTCCTCCACTCGTTAACAGAATGCTCCTACAGATGAACCGTGAGTACCCATTTGTGTCTTTTTATTTAAAATTCCATTACAATCTGTTTGCAGGATTTCATAGAACATCGAATTCGTAAAAATTAATAAAAAAGTAGATATTGCAATAGCGTACAGTTTTATGGGCTCGGAAGTTTTCTATAATAGATGCATTTTTATCCAACTCCAATATTTGTGATGCATATAGCTCAATGAAACAATCTAGTTATTAATAAACATTATTTCCAGTGATGGATTGCAACGGTCAGGGTTATCAGTATCCGGGGAAAACATGAATATGTGGATACCGGAAAAAAGCCAGGATCTACCTCTATTTAAAAAATCCAGATATTTCCATATTTTTCAATTGATAGACCAATCAAATGCAGCTAATTTGTGAACAGTATAAATGGTCAGACAATTTTAAACACGTCATAATTATGAAGATCCTTATTCAGTCTGTTTTAAAGTGCTTTATTGTTTCAAACTAATATTATTCCACATACTGAAAAAATAAGGAAATACTGTCTGAACCATTCTAAGCACATCACATTCTTTTAAAACTTGATTCAGTGCGAAGATATTGGGGTAAACAAAATTTTCGACAAATTGATTCCGATTCTCTTATCAATATTATTGTTGCTGAAACCGAATCCTGGAATAACTGTATCCGCATTTCAACCGCGAAGATTTACCGGTTTTTGGGAGATCTACCGTTAGCTACAAAAAAAAATCACTGTGGGGCACCATCGTGCGCATTTCATTGCGGCTGCTTGTATGAAAGTACATCAGCAAATCGCCGGATTAACTCAGTTGTATATCACTTATAGCTGCTTGATCCACGGCCCCTAGATTATTTCTTTGGTGCACTGTAAAGTAGTTAGTTTACACTAGTCCACTGAAAAATGTAAAAGATGAAATCAGACAATGGACTAGTATTATGAGTTTGAAAACAATGATTAAATCATTATAACCTCTTAGTTTATACACAAATGGGTGTACTGTTGCATTTCGTTACTCCCTCCATCGTTTTGTTCACTAGTAATTCCATTTTAAAGTTTAAAAAAGGGAATTTAAATTTATCCAATCGGTGCGATGAGCGCCAGACAACAGCTAGCAGCATTCTTGCCTCGTCAACTTCCAAAGTCTTCGGTGCAATTCAGTCACCCACCCAAGCGCTAACCGCGTACAAGGCTGCTGCTGCCCCACTATCGAAGGCAGACGCTGTTCATCGCGCAGCCACATGGGTCCCCTTTTTTGCCACTTACGCAGGCTCTCAAAATCCTAGGTCACGGATTTTGACCAGCTAAGATAGATATTTTTTCTCATTATACATTAAAAAATCCAGCATCTGTTTAATGAAATTTGACACCACCTTTTGGATCATATCGCGGCCACTGTGCGACCTTCCACGATCATGAAGCTGCCGCTGAATTATTTCTTTTAGGACTGTGCAGACAAATATAGTTCTTACGAGTACGCAGACAGGTGTTTCACGCTTATTAGCGATCATCAGTGCGCACTCCTGACAGCTGTTTCACGCTTATTAGCGATCATCACTGCGCACTCCTGATCGCTAATAAGCCTGAAACAGCTGTCTGCGTACTGGTGGATTGACGGAGGTATAGAGCAACCCTCGTATATCGCCTTTCATACGCAGCAGCGTATAAAAAACCCGTGCTCTCTGGTGGCCAAGCGGACGCACCGTGGCGTCCCACCAAGAAATCTATACTGCTGTGCAGCGATTTCTTTGGTTTGGTTACCTTCGGCGCACCGGCAGAACCTTCTGTCACTTGCTAAAACATAGTTCTTGTTTACTCCTTCTAACCTATGCGAATTCGTTGGTTTCACTGGCCATATATATCAAACTATGCATCTTTTAGCATATGGAGAGGATCACATAAAGGTATGCATTGAACATTGGGACTTCAGTTAGAAGGGCAACAATGCACACATACCCGCCATCCGATTGGCCGTTTCTCCTATAGTCTCATGACGTCACGCCACTAGAGGAATTCAAGTATTTTCCTCATTTTCTCGACTTTGCCCAAACAGATTGCGGAAAAATATGAGAAGGTTCTTATGCCATACTCTATAAAACAATTCATGATACTAGTCCATTGCTGGGTGCAGCCCAATAAAGTTGCGTTTCCATTCTGGAAAGGTGCAATGTTATGACGCGCAGCATATTATGCCTGCATGTTTTGCGCCTTTACCTTGCCTCGCGCATTGACTCCATCCCAGCAGACGTCAAATATGTGGTAATAGAAACGCACGTTTCAAGAAACATTTCTGGTATTTTTGAAAAAATCCGGAAGTCAATGAAAAGTTTGAATTGTCGCCTTGTAGCTGGATATTATAGCAGTTTTCAGCCGTTTCTATAGACTGAGACATTTTTATGCTCAGCCTCCCTAAGAGGCTAGAAGCCTACGGCGCTATAGAAGCGCTGCGAGGGGATAAGTCGATAAGTGACTGTGCATGTTAGATTTGAAACGCTGCAGGTTGTAGCCATTGGTAAACAAATTCCCCGGCAGCTCGCTCCACAGCGTCGAAGTTCTCCAAAAAGAAGGAATGCTGGAGGAGACCTGGTAAGGATGAGCTTGCAGAGCCTCTCTAGTGTTCCTGATTCGGATGGCCTTCGGTGTTGTTATTAGGGACAGCTCACTTGAACATCTTCCATGATAGAATCTTTAAAACAGGGACACGTCAGCTACCCTTTTTCGATGCCCCAGGCTGTGGATGTCCTTTGTGAGGTTAGGCGTATCGATTAGTCTAGTTGCTTTCTTCTGGGTAGTGTGCAAAAGCTTTAGATGATGCTTCGGTGCGCATCACCACACATGGGAGCAATCTTCCAACGATGTTCGGATCTGTGCCTTGTAGAGCAGAACTCTGGTGTATACAGCTTCCTACAGCGGAACAAACCTCCAAACTTCCGGGATGCCATTCTAGCATACTGATGACGTGGTCGAGCCAGGACATGTTGTTGTTGATGTTGATCCACAAAAGCTTGGCGGAAGGTGACTGGACTTATTGGGTGACCCTCCATTTCCACAGTTGGTAAGCCAACGTGAGACTTCTTTGTCAGTTTTCTTTACGTTAAACTGTACTGTATCCCCACTCAAGAATTGTTTTGATATCTACGTTGATCTGTGAGGCATGTTGCTCTCTTCTGGGATGATAGTTGGTTGCCTGGTTCCATGCATGATATTGATGTACTGTCGTGTACGAAGCTGTAGATTGGATTGGATGTTATTTCAGCAATTCTCTTTCAACATTGGCATTTATTGAAAATAAGTCTTATGAACAGCCTTCGACTACAACAAACAGAGATTGGTCGTTGAAAAGCTATTCAGCCTGGCGCAGGCCAGGTGGTAATCCATAAGCAGCAAATTGACCAGAAGTCGCTCATGCCACACTATATCTTCGAAATATAACAAATTATCTGAAAAAGGTGGAAAAAGATGCTTAGAGTGGTTCAAGGAATGTTTCTTAACATGTTGTCGTATGTTCAATAAGTACCTTGTATGTGCAGTTACATATTATGGTTACAAGTTGCTTAGCCACTATTTTGTGGCATGCAAAAGTTGAATTTTTTTATCATACCTACTAACAAACTACTTGCTTCTTTATCTAAATGTATGAATATTGAGTGCTTCACAATTTTATTAAGCATTTTATGCACAAAAATATTTTTTTTAGTAACCGTTATCTTTATTGTCAAAAAAAAATGGGGAATTTCACTATATAAAAAGACTGGTCATCCTGAACTATTTTGTCTAGTTCAGTCATCCATTAATTCAGCTCGTTTATCCATCTCAGTTTCATCCGAACAAGTTTCAGACAGCAGCAGATAGAAGCCGCAGCTAGTTTATAGATATTTCTCCCAATGGAATTTATTCATGAAGGTAGGCAAGAAGTACGCTTGGTTTTTGCCGCATTTTTAATTGCTTCAGAGCACTGGGTGGAAATAATCAAAATGCAAATGATCATAAGATTGACGCTGCTGCGAATAAAATAATACGGGTAGTTCTGAGGCAAAATGAATGATCACAGTTGGCCGTTAAAACCATTTTACCCTCGTGTGCGGTTTTTTGCGGTTTTTTCAAACTTGATATACATTTGAAATCTTCCCACCACGGATTCATCGAGAGCCACTGGTCAAAAGACAACCGCCGAGACATGACAAAAGATCTGTCAATGGGAACAACTTCTTAACCAAAAACTACTTCACCCCCTTGTACCCTCCGCCTCTCAGGGTCATCCCCTTAAAAATTTTAAATGACAAGGGGTGTCGAGTAATATCTCGTTTCAAAGGTATGTCGAAATCCTTTATTCTGATGTTTTTTTAAAATCGGCCGATTCGTTTTTCAGAAAGTTAGAAAAATATCTTTTTGTGTATGTTAATTTGTTCAAATAGAAAACAACAAGCACACGAAAATATCACTTTTTATTGTGATAAGTGTTCGAAATTTATCTGGATATGCATCGCCTAGCCATTGCCGAACCGGAGAAACATAGCGAGAAGGAGCGCCATCTTGTTGGAAATATACAGGGTGAGTTTTTAGTACCGGCTCGGTCGATAACTCCACTACTGTAGAAGGTATCGAAAAAAGTTGTACATAAATGTTGTAGCCACGGATATGCTCTTTGCTCAGAAAATATTTTGATTTATACAGGGCGGGCGGTTATGATAAACTTTTTTTGTAATGTATAGTGTTTAAATATGACCTGATCCACCAAAATTTATTTTTAAAATGAAAAGTTATAAAAACTTAAAAATATTCGATAATTTTGTCCATGAGTGTACTTAAAGGACCTTGAAGGTAAAATTAAAGCAAATATGGTTAACTATACTGTTAGAGTAAAGGTGCCCCATACCGAGTACAGAAGACTACTTTTATCTAAAGAAGGGCGCTTAGAAAAAACATACCCGTGCATTTACAGACAACAACTCGAAAAGCTACATTCTGAAAAATCAAATTTTGTGACCGAGTTTCTTATTTCCGCATCACGCATCTACTATAGCAGTTGTAAGATGGTTTCAAACCATACTCATCATCACACACACGTTTTACTGACCACTGATACAAAAAATTAATATTTGCAGTGATTTTTCAGTAAACAGATAATTGGATGAAACGCTAGATTATAGATATGTTTATTCAGCGTACCATTTCATAGCTCACATGAGTGGTAATCACCACCATTGTTTATTATTTTTTATTACAGTTACTGATCGGCTTTCCAGTCAGCGCTTACGAATCGAAACACGCATGCAAAATTAAAAGTGGAAAATTTACAATATTCTCTGATCATTAAGCGAAAATGAAACCAATTATTATGTTACAGATAACAATATAAAATTTAAACAAAGCGTGCACTGTCGGTTATTATGTTTTAAAACTGCAAGCGGGAGATATAGATATCCAATAAAAAAAATGAGAAAATAACCAGTTTTTGTAATTTTGTTTTTCAGACTGTACTGTTTGTAGTGTACGGTATTCAAAAACATTACTTCGTCTTTTTCTTTTCTCTATAGCTGCAGATATGAAGGGATGAGTCCTAAGTTGATACTTTTATTAAACTATATAAATAGAAGTCGTTAAAATAAACAACTCTTTCAAAACACGTTTTTCTGAAAACTGAAAAAGCGATGACATTTGTATATAAAAGTTGTAGCCATGAATATGCTTCTTGCTCAGAAAATATTTAGATTTATACAGGGTGATCCATAACTACGTGGTGATGCAAACATGCATTTTTTTAAATAAGACACCCTACATATTATTCCATATTCAAATTCCACTAATGATTTCCGTTCTTCCAATATAGGGTATTGTTACATTATACAGGGTATTTGAATAGTTATGATCATTTTTATCTCCAAATCGCTGTCAAATGATCGTGCTGTATATCAAAAAGTGATGAATCAAAAATCATATTTTTTACACAGATGGATAAAAAATATCATTTAGTTTTAACATCGGCTATAAAAAAAGCCCGCGACGCATATTCGTATACAGGGTGATGTAGAATGCAAAATCCAGATTTTCTCTTTTGTTTCAAATGTAATCCCCAATATTTTATTATACCAAAGAATTGCTTTTAATATGCTCTTTCATCTTTTCATAGCATTGTGTTTGTGTACTCAAATTTATTTAACTGAGAAAGTACTATCGAGTTCGTTTTTTTTATTTGAGAACAACTAAATTATAAGGTAATGATAGTATCTGATGAAGTCAAAACCCTGAATCATTGAGATAATAAAGTCAAGTATGCTGAGGAAACAATTTTGTAGGCGTGATGCATAATTATCAAGCAGATTTATCAGGTATGCTTCAAAAAATTGACGGTTTTCATAACCTGCTCAATAATTCCGTACTGTGTGAAAAACGAGCTTCAAAAATTAATTTTTCCATTGAGGATATTTAGGAGAATATTTGAGAAATTGCCTAATTGCCTCTAGAATATATCAACTATGAACAGCAATATCCACAACGGAGGCACTCTAAAACTAATGCGTTTGAAGGAATGAAGAATCGTTTTATTTGAACCGTGTCATTTAATATTTCATTACTTACCTGATAGATCTGTTTGATAATTATGCATGACGTCTATAAAATTGTTTCCTCAGCACACTTGACCTATATTATCACGTTAATCTAGTGTTTTGACTTAACTATTGTGGCGTTATATTTTAGTTGTTTGTTAAGCAAAAATAAAATTTGATAGTATTTTCCCAAAATAAGTAAACTTTAGTAAACAAATAGAAGGTTATATTTAAAATTTGTATAAAAATTGAAATATCTCAAAAACTAATGAATTCAGCCATAACAAGTGCTATACAAAGATGAAAGAGCATATTAAAGCTATTATTTGGTATAATAAAATATTGGGGGTTACATTTAATAAAAAAAAGAGAAAATCTAGATTTTTGCATTCTACATCACCCTGTATACGAACATGCGTCGCGGGCTTTTTTATAGCCGATTTTAAAACTCGATGATATTTTTTATCCATCCGTGTAAAAAAATATTTTTGAATCATCACTTTTTGATATACAGTACGTTCATTTGACAGCTATTTGGATATAAAATGGTCATAACTCTTGAAATACCCTGTATAATGTAACAATACCCTATATTGAAAGAACGAAAATCATTAGTAGAATTTGAATATGGAATAATATATAGGGTATCTCATTTAAAAAAATGCATGTTTGCATCACCACGTAGTTATGAATCACACTGTATAAATCAAAATATTTTCTGAGCAAGGAGCATATCCGTGGCTGCAACATTTATGTACAACTTTTTTCGATATCTTCTATAGTAGTGGTGTTATCGACCGAGCCGGTACTAAAAGCTCACCCTGTATATCAGCCTCATGAAGTATAGGGTTTCCATCCTCTTCGATTTGGTTTTCAACGGTTTCAGTGACAAGCGGATTGATGATGTTTCCCAACAAATAAATGTCTCCATTTAAATTTCCATTAATAAACAATAACCCAATCACTTTGTTTCTTAAAATGCCAAAATGACCAAAAACTTCAATTTGAGCGACTTCATCCAGAACTTTTCACTTTTTATTTGCAACGCCCAAAAAGCGTAATATCTCGAAATCGAAAATTTTCACGATCACAATACTCCCCTCACCTATCGGTGTGGGAAGTAAAATATTTTTTTAATGGTCAACACATGAAAAAATGTGTAACGCATAAATTAACCATTTCTCTGTCTACAGAATATTACAGAAGTAATACCAACATAAAGTTGTCTATTCCGTATTTGCTCAGCATTTAGGGAGGGGGGAATTTCCTCTATTTACCCCTTCCCCTCCCAAAACGCCAGGGCAACATTCTCGCTACTACACTGACTTATTTCTGTTGAGCAATTCGCTTGTTCAACCAACCGAAGGTATTTTATATACGCTATACCGGCTGATGTACGGGTTTTCACGTAAACACTTTGTGGAGGAGAAGCAGCTGAAGAAAAACTTCCGCATTACGTTTTCTCCGTTGAGCGTGTACGTCCCGCCGAAAAGAATATATTGTGA
Source organism: Callosobruchus maculatus (assembly GCA_951848785.1). Classification (NCBI taxonomy): domain Eukaryota; kingdom Metazoa; phylum Arthropoda; class Insecta; order Coleoptera; family Chrysomelidae; genus Callosobruchus; species Callosobruchus maculatus. Next base: position 9,749,833 of record CATOUR010000100.1, read on the forward strand.
CAGCCGCCATTTTGAATGCGATCTGCATTCAAACTAGTAGCCATGCAGCGACGTTGTTGCATTGGGATTTCAGGGGGCGAATTGGTGATGTGCACGGTATTGAAAGGCAGTTTACATTAACAAAACCTGGAGCTCATTCCCGAAGACAGTCGACGAGACGGGTGCTATAAGTATAACGATTTTTTTTATAACTGAGCAGACTGCGCAGGCAGAGCCTAAATACCAGAGTACCGCGGCTGCTGTGAAAGGGTTATGTTAGGGGAAGTTTGTTAACGCGAGATTTGAATGGGCTAATACCCGTAGGCTCAATAAATATCTTCTGGCAGTCCATTCCAAGCGTTGGACACCCTGGGAATAAATGTGCGGTTGCACCGCTCAGTTCTTGATGTATGAAGAATGACCGTCTTAGGATGAGATGCAGCGGTCGCACGGGTACGTTTGATAGGAGCAGTGAGCAGCGGAACGATAGAGGATAGCTCAGAGGAGCAGATTCTGCTGGAATATCGGTAGAAGAGTGAGAGGTCACCAACAACACGCCGGTGAAAGAGTGACTGAAGGTGGCGCGTTAAGGCCGGATCGTCAATTAATCGAATTGCCCTTCTCTGGACGGCATCTACTGTAGACAGGGTAGTAGGGGCAGCAGCTCCCCAGACATGAGAGCAATACTCCAGGCAAGGTCTTATCTGGGCTTTATATAGCGTGAGGAGGTTACATGGTGAGAAATACTTTCTGGCTCTAAATAGGTACCCAAGCTTTTTAGCAGCAGCTGTTGCAATTGACGCGACGTGTTCGTGCCAGATCAGATTTTCTGTAATGTTGACTCCTAACAGCTTGAATGAGTGACTCCTTGGTAGAGCCCGGTTGTTCATTAAAACCCGGTGTTGGCTTGGGCACATTGTGTTTTGATAGCGTACAATACTGGAGGCATTAAATTTAACCATATTCGTAAGCCCCCAAGCGGTAATGGTAACGAGATCCTTTGAAAGTGAAGCTGCCACTGCCAGTCTTCTGCGTTCCAGCTCGACCATAGAGATGCCTGCATGCAGCGTACTGTCATCCGCAAAACTGTGGATTGGGTTTGTAGTGCTAGAGAGTAGATCATTAATGTGAAGAAGAAACAATGTCGGAGCTGCGGAACCCTGGCATTGATGCTATGGAAAGAAGAGGAAAAACCGTCTACCACGACAGAGATTTTCCGACCTGAGAGGAAGTCTGCGAGCCAAACCGCAAATCTTAACAGGGAGCCCATAAGACGGGAGATTGTTTAGGAGAGGTGCATCATGCCACAGTTGATCGAATGCCTTTGAAGTATTGAGAGCAACGACGTGAGCCTCGCCAAATGAATGGATGAGCTTGCCACATGTGTGACGTAACCCAGGAGATCTCCAGTTGATCTTTGGTGTCGGAATTCATATTGTCTGTCGTTGAATAAGTGATGGAGCTCTAGGTATTTAATGAGCTCTTGACTGGCGCATTTCTCTATCACTTTACTGATTACAGAAGGCAGAGCTATAGGTCTCGGATCAGTTTTGGATCCCTTTTTTGGCACCGGCTGGATGCATGCTGTTTTCCAGTCTTTTGGGAAAGTGCCGGAATCGTAAGACATCCGAAAGAGGCGGGTAAATATGGGATCGAAAAAAGAACTTTATTTAGCAAAAGCTAGTTAACACAAAAACGTGGAATACATACGTTACTATCACAGTGAATACAATATCACATATGAATTTGGTGGATTTGGTGAATTTATTATAATAAGAGGCAGTTTATTATACAATTTCTGATCTTCAATAAACGACTTTTTCATTGATTTGTAGCGATATCTATCTTTGCAGTAATGGTCTTTTGTTCTTATATTATAGACTGGCATCCTTTCTCTTACAAATGAATTTTTCAAAATAATTTGGTGTTCTTATTCATAATCTTAAATAAAAACACCAAATTAATCTTTTGTGTGATTTGCGCAGTATTCAAAAAAATTTATTTTCTAAGCATATCACGAATGGGGGTGTATTTACTACACCTTTTCCAGCTGTAGCTTCTAAAGCGTCAAGTGATAATTCAAAACGGTCAAGTTAATTTTCCAACTCGTCACTTGTAATTTCAAACTGTCAGGTGTAATTTATACCTGTCACCTGCAATTTATGATCATCTTCTGCAGAGCTTGATATTAACAATGAAGCACAATACGTGAAATGAGGGTAAATTGTGGTATTATAAACAATCGTTTTACATCAAACAGAATGCCTATTTTTGCCTAATTTTTTTACAAATATAATCTACATGTTTGCTAAAATTTTACTGTTGGTCAATTTGAGCCCCTAAATATTGAATTCGATCTACAACGCTAATGTTAATATCATCCGTTTTAACAGATAGGTTGCCCGTAACAAGTTGACAGTTATGTCTTGAGCCAATTACTGTACACGTTTAAACATTCAGTTTAATCTTGTTACACTTCAGCGATTTACTGACGTGTATGATTTCTCTGTTTACTATTTCAAAAACACGGTTAATATTGGAGCTACTCACTGAAATTAATGTGTCATCTAAGAAAAGACTAATATACGATTCTTTAAGGAAATGTTGAATAATACATTTGGAATAAAAATTTTCTGACTTCCAACACTTGGCAGAACCAGTTTAAATATTTATTGTATATTGTGTATTTCTCCAACGTAGATATAGAATGAACTTTAAAAAAAATAAAATAAATAAAGCTCTACTGAAAAAGTTTCGTAGTGATATTATGAATTCAAAACAAGCAATAACAAACCGTTCAAAGTATTTGGCACATATTAAATATTACTATCATATATTTAAGCAGAGCTTATAAAGCTATAAAGATAACATTATTTAGGTGCATCAATGGTATCAATTTAACCAGATCCTTAACGCTAGTTTACACTGGTCAAGTAAACGGTAAAGTAGAAGGGCGAGATGAGAAAAGCATGGTCAAGTAATTGGTCGAGTACAGGGGTGAGTATCGGGCAAGTCAAGTTGTAGATCGGACAGCATAGTAACTTGACCACTTGCCCTCCCCCACTACTACTCGACTATTAATTCGCTTAAAACTCGACCTGTATACACCCGAGCCACAGCAGTAGAGTGAACGTTCCGTTTACTTGAAGTGTTTGTATTGTGTTGAATGGAATATCTAGCGAAATAAATAATTTGAGATTGAAGTAGACGGAGAATGCTACTTTAAAATTTGTTGATCTCTATCGTGACCATGAGTGTCTTTGGAACATGAGTAAAGTGAACTATAGAAATAAAAATATGCGTCAAAATGCGATCGAAGATATAATGAAAGCGATGGATCGAGAAGGATTTGGTTCTGCATAAGTTAATAGAAAATTAAAAACATCCTATCTACTTACAATCAAGAAGTGCAAAAGGTTAAAAAAAGCATCAAATCAGGAATGTCCTCAGACGATGTATATACAAGCCTGTTTTGAAATGGTTTCATATTAAGGAACCAGGAGAAACTGGCAACTGTTCGACGACTCAACGGATCGACTTCGGACTCGGACTACTTTCTTCACGTGTAAACAAACAAATAATCATACGGGAGAGTTCAGTTACTGGGCCCAATGCATTGGACCGAATAACCTTATCGCTTACTTGACCAGTGTAAACTAGCCATTATGATTGCAATAAGACTCCGTAGTTTCACCGTGATAACCGCTTTACCCACAGTAATGCTTATATACATAATATAAATATTCTACATATTTGAACTAGAGTATACTCATCGCAACTCTACCCTATTATATGTAGGTTATATATGTCGCAGGCTTATCATAATATCAGTCTTATTACAATACGTCTAGGCTTTTTCAATACGACTAGGCGTAATATAAAATTATTAAAGTAAATGAAAATCTGACAATATGACTGATTATTTAAGACGTGTTATAATACGTCTGACGCTTCTTAAGTCTCATTGTTCAAAAGAATCTGTATGCGATTGTTTTAAGAATTTGACTATAAAATACGTCGTATTATAATACGACTTGCAGTGTGCCAAGCAAATTATTATGAAAACCGCTCATAGAGCAAAAAAATAAATAATTATAGATTTGGGTTATTTATTAGAACACGATCCACTCTTATGACATTTACTTATACATTTGGTTAGGTTTGGTAGGTTATGGTAATATTTCTCTATTACAATTTCTCACCTTTGTAAAAACTTTTCAAGTTCTTTATAATAGTTGTATTGTGGACAAATACACCTAGCAAGTCATCATTCATTTGCAATGCAATAGTTTGCACTAGTATTGCACAAAGAAACTGAACAGTAAATCACAATAACAATAATATACCATTAGCCTGACAAGCCGTCAGTCGTTTTATAATACGATGAGTATAACCAATCAGAATCCATAGTAATCGCGCGCTATTAAGTTTTGACAATAAGCCTAATAAGCAACACGCGTATTATAATATGCCTTAAATTGTCAGTCAAATTGTGAATTGCTTGATTATTTCGGTGATATTGCAATACGCCTAGTCGTATTGGAAATGCCTAGGCGTATAATAATATGACTAATTTTACAATAAGACTACGACATATACAACGCCACCATAGTGTCAAAATAGTATTATTAGTTTAAAAGTGACATTACTTTTCTTTGAGTGCAGATTCCTTACAACTACTCGTATTATCCTACTTGTATAGTATGAAAACTAGATACCATTTTACACTGTGTCCTGGCTCCCCAACCTGTTGGCTGGTAATTACTCTAATAGAAGTTATGTTTTACTCAGAAGACGTCGACCTCGAACCTTAATCCACTTGTACTGCGTACCGTGTAGTAGTAGACGTGACAAGGGCGATAAATCTTAATGTTGCGTTTTTTTGACGAAGATCCACCTCCGTTCGTCCGTCGTCCGTTCCGGAAGCCTACAGCATCCGGTAATGCGAAGGGATCTCGCGTTCGGCCCAAAGGGCGGCGAACGACAAGCGCCGGGGACCGGGGATCCGCAATGCAGCGGAGGAGGCAGCTGCTAAGGGCGGATGGGGGTTGAGACATGGTGAGCTACACGGAGAAAAATAGCTCTTAACCACGTATATTTATTTATAATATAAAACAAAATTAGCTATAGCTGGGAAGCGGCAAAAGATATATTAAAGCGAAGTGTACTCTTTAAACTGAATTCCAAGCTTTTGGAGAACCATGCCTCCATCATCAGGGCTGAAATATGGAATTAACATAAGCAAAAGGTAAGCAAAAAATGGAGTCTATACTTACTTTTTGCTTACCTGTTGGTTATGTTAATTCAATATTTCAGCCCTGATGATGGATGCATAGTTCTCCGAAAGCTTGGAATTCAGTTTAAAGAGTACACTACGCTTTAATATATTTTTTGCCGCTTCCCAGCTATAGCTAATTTTGTTTCCTAACAAAGTCGGCAAACGACTTAGGCTTGCCTATAATATTTATAATATATCTTATACTTTGTCATATAATACAATAAATTGACAAACAAATTTAACATAGAACCAATATCTTATCTAAATGCGAGAAGATCCAATAGCATATCCCAGAGACAGACAAGAAGTGCTCCTTCACCAAACCAATGAAGTACTACAGTTTATTAAAGACATTAACTTTATATTTTAAATTATATAGTATACAGGGTATCCCCGAGTTTCCTTGACACGTGATATTCTCGTAACAAAAAAAGTTCAAACGAAAACTGAGTGGAATTTTTGTAAGTACTATAGGGTCTATCATACCATGCTTTTTAAAACATTTTTTGTACTTCAACCCTTAAAACTCACCCTCAACTTTTGTTTTTCAAATAGCACCAAATAGTTTTTCCTACATAAATTAAATCCTTATTTTATTTAAAATGTCGTAGTACCTTTGATTTCATACTCAAACTTATATTTGCCGTAAAATCATAATCATAACATAAATAAAATAAGAATTTTCTGGACGCAAAAAATGGATAAAAATAAAACTAACTGGGTAAGGGTAAGGGTATTGAATGGCCTATAAATCATGCTTTCGAAAACAAATGCCTTTTTTAACCTTCTTTATTATGAAAATATTACCCCTTAATCAAATCCTCATTTTATTATCTCATGTTAATGCCTTTACAAAAAAAGTGGTCTGTGTATGAAGTCAAAGGCACTACACTAAAGTTGGGGTTGAGTTTTATGGGTTGAAGTAAAAAAATATTTCGAAAGCATGGTATGATAGGTCATTCAGTACCCTCGAAAGGCCCACTTAGTTTTCTTTAATATCTGTCTTTCTTGTAATAACATTTTTGTATAAAATCAAAGGTACTAAAAGATTCTGAATAAGGACTTAATTTATGTAGGAAAATCTATTGAGTGCTATTTGAAAAATAAAAGTTGGAGGTGAGTTTTAAGGACTGAAGTACAAAAATGTTTGGAAGGCATGGTATGATAGACCCTGTAGTACTTTCAAAAATTCCACTCAGTTTTCGTTTAAACTTTTTTTGGTTACGAGAATACCACGTGTCAAGAAAATTTAGGGACAGCCTGTATATCTAATATTTTATAATATATTATCTATATACCGCTAATAACTTCTAAGTGATTGAGCGGTTTTAAATGTTGACGGTTCATCCTTTGCGAGGTATGTACAGTTTATGCAGTAAGTCCAGTTACTTCCATCGTATCCTCTTCCTCTTCCCTGAACGGCAACACTAGTGGTTTTTTTGAAGACCGCATTTACTTCAGGTTGCAGTTAGTGATACCAAAATAGTTGAAATTGCTGCCACAGTAATTTATCAGAGAGCTTTTCACGTAAGCTTACAAGTCAAAATGACATACAATATTTTATTTTATTTATTATTTCAACGCCTAACAGCATCTGCCAATCACATAGTAGCATCGCATGCGTAAAAAATGTACAAATAACATTATGCCCATGGTTAATGTATTGGAGAGAGGGCATAAAAGTAAAAAAAAACAGCAACAATAATTAGAACTTAAAAAATATTTCAAGCCTTCTCCACTTACCGCACCACAGTCTTAGAGGTAATAACTCATAGTGCAAGCTCAAACAAAATATTAAGACAGGACGTTATAGTTATGACATGTTGTATAAGTTAGAGAAGATTTCGGTACATCAGTTCTTGGTTTGGCTAGGTACATGCTATTGTAAGTATCTAGAAACAAAGCTCCTCAAAAAAGGCTTTAAGATCGATTAATCTATGGATAACCTTATACAAAAATATTACTGAACCCTCGTACTCCTATTTTCTACGCTATTGACAGTGTCCCGTTAATAACGGTCTGAGAGAAGCCAACTAAAAGATATATGGACTTTAGGCCCATCCTCTTTATATGAAAATTTTTTAACAAATTTTCGCTGAATAGGTTCTAAGCGATATACAATATATCCGGTCAACGGTGTCGGAGCCTTTAGGGAGATAAAATACGGTACATAATTTTTATTGACAAATCACCCTTCAAAAGTAGTTTTTCTCCCACGATAAAAAAGTTGCAGCCTATTTGTTTTTTGTTTAATTGGTGCACGAGTATTGTACTAATTTAGCTATAGCTACCTAAGTAGATCCCCGTGTGCGTGTCGTAAAAGGCGACTAAAAGGAACCGAACTACTGTCGGTATAAGCAATAACCTCTCCTCAACCAACAGCTTTGGGTGGACGAGAGAGAGAGTTGAGGTGAGAAATTACCCCTAAAGGCGGATGAACCAGTAGATACCATCTGGTCAACTGCATGAGGATGCAGAAAGCAAATGGGAAACTACTGCATTAAAGATCTTAAAGATATCCCAAGAGAAACTCGTGAAATGAGTAAATTAATGCATTTTACGAGTTCACAACATGTCTGCTAAGACATTGATGAGACTATGATGATGATGACCTAAGTAGAGGCTCTGCAAACACAAAATAAGTCTCATTCGATAGCGAAACATGTAGATCACAAACCAATGGTAAACATTTTCCAAATTTCGTTTTACATCAGGGCAAAAAATAGGGAAAATAATTTTTTTGCGTTTTTTACTGTACTAGTTTTTTCAAAAAATTTAAGCTGTTAACCTACATTCTTTTTCTAAGCGATAGTACATGGTGCTTCCTAGAAAATATAGCTATACATCTGAGCTCTAAGTAAAGTAGTTTAGAAGCTATCATGGTTTGAATATGACCCCTTATTGTCTAATTCGGCAGTAGAGAAGGGAATTAAACAAAATACTTAAGTGACCAGGAGCGACTGATCCTCGCGTGCTCAAACCTCAGGTTTTACCATTTATTTATTGTTAACTGAAAGAAACATAGTGTTTTTAGATCATATAAATTTTATTGATTCCAATAACAATGCCACACCAGCAGAAACCTTTGTTGAAGAATAAATGTTATTTTTCTTCGTGTAAATTGCGGTAAAACTGGGGTGTTCTCGATACTTCAGATTTTCTTATATGAACAGGAAAGTTATTTAATTTTCAAGAGCCGTTTATACAGGGTGTTCTATGACGAATGGAAAATACTTTAGGAACAGACTGTACATTTTCAACTGTTTCAGAGATAAGATTTTTAGAGATTTTCATTAAAATACAGACCTCCAGACGAAAACCCTAATAAAATAAAATTTTATGGTCGCACTTTGGAATTTTTGGTGTTAGTCCTTAGAAAATAATTATGCTATCACGTTATTATCAACTAAAAGAAAGTGATCATGTATCAAGCACTTCGCGAGATAGTGTCAAGATCAACATGAAAAGTGACTTCAAAAACGTTACAAAAAATGAAACTTGTCTTAAAAAATCACCAAATAATTAACCGTGCACTTTACGGTAAACATATGCTCACCTTTCTAGTTATCCATCAGCATTACAAAACCTGTTGTAAATGAGGTTAACATAGGCAATAAGATTGCATTTAAGCAATCGTATTGGATCTCCGAGAGCGCAAAATTTCAACAAACTGTTTATCAAAAAGTTGTCATCGGATTCTTAATTTTTGTTACGGATACTTGAATAATGTGCTATTATTATGATTAGTCATAAAAAGTGATCGGTTGACCAAAACTGCGGTATAGGGCCTCAAAACTGTATAATTTTAGAAGATAACTTCAAGTCGGTTTTAACATGGATTTGTCTTAAAAAGTCGCTAGGCTAGCAAGCAGAACATGCAGGCCACGTTTTAAAGAATCTTGTATCCGTAGAGTTTCAGTTATACATGGACTCATCCGTCAAAAGAATCCTACTTAAAAAAGTTGCATCTTTGGCGTTCACATGAAGCTTAAATCGACAAAAGTCCATTCTTCTGACAGGATCGCCTTCCTTCTAAATGTGTACTGGCATGTTATGGTACGGATACAGACCAGTCGTTTGCGCAGTGAACCACACCTTCCACTGCGAAATATCGTATTGAGGCGATTTCCGTGTACGCGTGAACACCGACGCCGTTGCCCGTTCTAAAAGTAGAGACGCAGCTTTCACAACCTACTGGAGGCGTGCGGTCATTATTGTCGATCTACAGCACAAAATATACAGTTTCAGATTTCGCGTATCTACGTTCATGACTAAAGATATCATGCTTAATTTGAGACCTACTTCGTTCTGGATGATTTACATATGATCTATGACTTAGACATGAGTCAAAATCTACGGATACACGATACTTTATAACGTGGCTCGCACATTCTGCTTGATAGGTAATCAAAAGTAGGTACTTTTAAGAGATTACATGGATTAACAACAAAATTATTATTATAAACGTGGAGGACAGAAAGCACCCTCATATATTTGCTTTTAATGCTGCGTCTGGTGTTCATGGGCCAAGAAAACACAATCATTGTTATGAACAAAGATGACATTGTTCAATAATATCTAAGCGTTGACTCCATGACTGCATAGAATTGGTGGAGAAGATTTCGTCATGTTTTCCTTCTAGGAATTGCGATCTAAAATGATGGTAATAATCACCGATGCGTAAAATTAGTGTAAAAAATTGATGACGTGAATTCATAGTTTCTATGTACCAAAACATATTTTGTGTCCCTAATAAAAAAACTCGGCGGAATGGTAGAAATGTGTTGCTTTTTTCTCGCGCAAGTTCATACCTCGCAATTATACATTTTTTTATTATGAACTAACAAAACTATTATTGTGAGCATAGAGGACGGGAAACAACGCACATCATTAAATGTTCTTCTTTAATGCTATATTTACTGTTCATGGACTAACAGGACAGACAGAATCATTGTTATAAAATTAGAGGAAATTGTTTAAAAATCTCTAAACGTTGATTCCATGAACATATCTTCATATTTTCTTTCATCGCTGATTATTTGTCCTATTACTGCGTCTAGGAGTAGCACTCAAAACCATTATAACAATCATCAATATGTAGAATTAGTGCCTCAAAAATTGATGACGATGTTTCATCGCTTCTATGTGCAAAATATTTAAGTCCCTTCAGAAAAACGTCTTAAAACTAGTAACGATAAAATATACTCGCACCAAGCTCTACGGAATGGTAGGAATGCTTTTCTCTTTTTCCACCCGCAAGCTCGTAACTTGCAAATAGACAATATTTTTGCAGCATCAGCCGAACTAGCGCGTCGTTTCGTTCCCTTTGGCGAAACGCCGGCGTGGCATCTTATAAAAATTCATTGCGGCATTCTTTTACGAGCTAATAAGCCGGAAGGAGTACAGCAGCAAAAGGAGATACCAACGTACGTGCATTTTCACCTGTCTGGCAGTAAATTCTTGATTGACCTGCTCGAAAACTGCTGATATCCGTAACATTTGGGAAAATAGCGGCTGGCGTTTTCTGTAACTCCTTCTCTCGAAAACTAGCGTTTTCCTTGTTCGCCTCCTGTTCTGCTTATAGTACAGGAGAACTGCTGAAAAACTTCTATTATTACGTCAAGTGGATGACTCAATACTTCCTACACTCTTGAAGTCCTCCACTCTCGATTCAACACTACAGTACGAGTCTATTGAATGCAATTGCAGTACAATTTCCGAAAATCGAATAACAACACGTGTGTAACGATTTTGCAGTACGAGTTTTAATTTCAATTCGTGAAGATGTCGGATGAAAATATATTTCTAGAGGCTCTGGCGCTTTTTAACCGTAAAAACAGGATATAGCAACTCTAAATCCGATAACTTTGGTTTATGGGGGGGCCCCGGACACATTGGTATACCGGGTAACGAGAGATCGAACTGACTAGCTAGGATGCAACCCCTGCATCGGCCCAGAACCTATGCTGGGAATTAGCAGACGCCAGGTCAATGTGGGCCTGGACAACTGGACCTACAAGGAACTGGCGAAAACCTGGTTAGAGAGAGACGACTGCAGGCAAGCCAGAAGATTCATAGCTATGGCTTTCGAATAAAGGTAGAGAGATGCTCAACCTTCTGGTGGGGGTTCTCACTGGCCATTGCCGGCTGAATAGACATTTGTCACCCATGAGAGTGGTAGGGGTTCAGATATTCGGCACGACGGAGTTCGGGAAGGAGTCACTATATTCAGCGGGATGGTCGAACATACTGACTTTCGCCAGGAGGTCTGGTACGTTCGACATGGAGCTCTCTGGGTATAGAATTTTAGTGTTTCCAGTGATTGGTTCAGTGGGGTCGGCAAAAAGGGTCAAAGGTGGCCTACTTGCCTGGCTTCGCCTCCCCATCACTACTACTACTGCTACTACTTGATTTATATATTTCCCTTACCTTACCTTAATTTTGACCTGATGGATTTTTTTTCTCATTTTAATTCCTTTTTGTACGACGTTTTAGAACATCGGTTTTTAGAATTTAGGTTAGGTTAGGTTGAAGGTGAGCGGGGTGATTATGCCTCCTATTGTGTTTATTGTGGCTCACACTTATTTAGAGTTCGCCGTACAATTTACACCTCTTTGCGAATGCGATGGTCGTATTAGCGAAACTCCATTGAAGTCAGTAGGTTTCAGCTGGGTGAATCCGAAAGTCTGAACCCTAGCTCTTTTCAGTACTGGACAGGAACACAATATATGCTCCGCTGTTTCGTCTTCCCCATAGCAGAAACGGCAGTTCCTTGTTAGTTCTAAACCTAACTTCCGCAAGTGGTTCCTCAGACGACATGTCCCTTCAACAGAAGAGGGGTATGGTATAAACATCTTCCAGTTTATTGGCCCTGGTGTATCTCGCCAGTGCAGGACTGCTTTCCTCCCTTCCAAATCTGAGAGGGTTGTCTTTGCAGTGATTTCCGCAATGCCCGCAAATGGTTCTGGTCCTATGAACACAGATTCAGTTCCTCCTCTTGCGAGTGTCTCGGTCAATATATTGCTTTCCACTCCGCTATGATCTGGAATCCAAGAGAAAGACCACGACCTATGGCTTGGTGTTTTGAAATTGAAGCATCGTTTTCGCGGCGATAGTTGTTGCGATAGTTGTTGTCATGACAGCGGCTATCACAAAAAATGTCACCGTATAGACATTGCGATAGGCGCTATCGCAATGTCTATATGGTGTCTCGTTTGACGAGATAGTCGAGAGTGCCATCACGATAGTTTTTGAACTATCGCGTCTACTGTCACCGTCCATACAACATCCACAGCATGACTCATTTGAAATCTGTCTCTTGCTTGGCGCAAATTTTAGTTGTTTTCTTTATGCCTTGCATAAAAGAAGTCTGAACTATTTGATGTTTTAAAGCTTTTAGAGGAATATCAAAGGCTTCCAAGTTTACGGAAAAAATATTCAACAGACCGCAAGAATATAGTGAAGAAATATCATGCAGAAGACATTCTTTTGCCAGTAACTGGGCTCGCTACAGAAAATGAACTTAGGCAGAAAGTTGGGAGCATCAGATGTACCTATAACAAAGAAGTGACAAAAATAAAGAAGTCTATGGGAGTAGGTTCAGGAGCGAGAGATGTCTATAAGCCAAAACTAGACTGGTTTGCTTTGGCCAAAGTTTTTTTAACCTGAATGTGGATAACAATGATTCAGAATCAAACCATGTCCGCCATATTGTTATTTCTTACTAGTCTTGCTCTGTTTTCTGTGCATGCTACTATCACAATACCCTTTCAACGTGTATACTCTGTTACCTGATACTTTAGACTGGCTTGACGTCTATTTGATAGGTATCAGCTGACGAAGAAGTGCATCCCAGATTTAATTTTTTAGTAGTCTTTTAAATTGGCAATCCTACAGGTCAGGACCATCTTAGTAATATTTTCACTGAATATCTCATTGTCAAAAAATAATGACTATTTTTGTGAACAAGAAATTGATGCAATGTCTAAAAATTCACGGCAAAAATGGTTCACCGAAACAAATACATTTTTTCGTTTATAATATACAGGGTGTCCCACGACGATTAAGACAAGCTATATATCGGAACTGGGCAGTAGTAGAGATGTATAATTTTGGGAATGTAAATTAGAACAAGTGTTGCATCTTTTCTTATTATTGCGTTAGCCAATGAGGTATTTGTTTTTGGCCACGTGATGTTCGTTTCAAATTTTTAATGGAACACCCTGTATATAAATGCCTTTCTCTGTTCCTCCCGATGAAACAGTTCCACTAAACTGGCACACTTGAGGTCTAAAGTGATTTGTTCAAGAGCTACAGGTACTTAAGGATTGTACCACTACCATTGATTATAACATAATTAATAATACTCCTATGATGCTAGTGTTCGTTTCATTTCTTGTCTTAGTGGTAATGATACAATCTTTTAAGTACCTGTGATTTTTAGTTATGACTAGCGGAACATCTGTTTGCTGTTGCCATAGCTGACAGTCTACAGTATCGGGTAACAGGGTATAGATATTTGACTTTCATGACACGACTATCGCGCTGACTATCATGACAGCAACTATCTCAACAACTATTGCCGTGCAAACGAAGCTTAAGTCAAAAAATCATTCATTCAAATGTCTTCTTCTTTCTTCATGTATAGTACACCTGCACTATACCTGAAGAGTATATGTGTCTCTGTCGTTCAGTCGTTATATACAGTATCACGGAGTGGCGATTCTGGCGTAAGACCCAATTCGGTCTGAAAAGTGCACAGCATTGAAGATTGCAGCCTCTCAGATCCGGCAGGCTGGAGGATTACGGACGGCCCAAGGTATACGTGACGAATTAAAGATGTGTCTACGGGGCGGACGACAGAGTGCCAGTAACTCGTCTGCCGAAAGAAGTGGAGCACGTATTATTTATTTATACGTAAACTAAAATTAATGCCACTCTTGAACTTGGCTTGTGGTGGTGTATACAATTATTATTTTTTCATGCGGTATTGGATTCATTTTCAGTTCGCAACCACTTTTGAGTATTCCATTAAATCGGGCATTGAAACCGTACCGAATCCGAAGACAGACTCTCCGAACTCAACGATACTATCAGGATAGCAACATTACTGACTCCATACTATAAGAAAGGCGATCTTATTCAACAATTTAGAAAGCACTAGTAGATAATGTATTATAGATTACATCTATTACTGATGTCAGGAATGTAGTAAAAGCCATGACTAAAGGTATTTTTCAAATAACAATTGAGGTTACGAGTTCAGATCATTCCAATATAAAAGAGATTTTAAAATAATTTCAGCGTCAAGATTGCCCTGTATAAAATCTTTAGCAGAAGTAGTGATCGGAAGGCGAAGCCAGGCAAGTAGGCCAATATTTTTCTCCTTTTTGCTAATCCCACATACAAACACTAACTTACCAGGAAATTTCGTCTTATTCCCGGCATCTGGAACAGATGGTGTCTTATAATACTTCCATGGATGATAAATGTTTGCTTCCAGTAGTTCGCCATGAAAACCCACACCAAAGGTTGAGCGATCCCAGCATCTGGAACAGATGGTGTCTTTTAATACTTCCATGGGTGATAAATGTTTGCTTTCAGAAGTTCGCCATGAAAACCCACACCAAAGGTTGAGCGATCGCAGCATCTGGAACCGATGGTGTCTTTTAATACTTCCATTGGTGACAAATGTTTGCTTCCAGAAGTTCGCCATGAAAATCCACACCAAGGTTGAGCGACTCTGCCTTTCATCAAAAGCCATAGGCTGTAATCCGAGGCTATTAAAACCTTTTTGCCTGAAGTTGTCTGTGTGTACCAAGCTTTTATTAAATAGTTCATTATAGGTTCATCTGAGCCAACATTGACCTAGCGCCTGCTAATTCCTATCAGGGATTCATGACTGTGCAGGAGAGCTTTTAGCCCCTATACTACTGTTGATCCACCCTCTCGTTAACCGGTACACCAACTCTTCTTGTGACGTGCCAATTTCTGAAGAACAGCAGCATATTCCTCGACTAAAGCTAATCTAGCTCTATGTACAGTTCAAATCCAACTGAGCCTGCCATCATCTATATGGCAAATAGCAAAAAGCTTCTCTGTACTATTTTATCTTCCAGAAAGAAGCATGACCCACTGGATCTCACATTCTTAATGCGCGTTCCGTCATATACCGGGTGGTCAGTTAAGAATGCAATGTGCTGTATCTCGAAAACTGTCCGCGATAGAGACTTGGGGTGAAAAAAATTGTCACTAAAGTGGCTAAAAGAAGACCGCGAAAAATATTTTCTGATCTCCAAGATGGTCACTAGGCAGCATAACCGCCATCATGAATATTTAAAGTGATAAAGGTGTTGAGACTTTCGCGGTCGTCGTCTGTCGAAGAATTCAGAGGCCTTCTCGAGTTTTTAGGCCGTCGCCGTGGATTTTCTTCCTAACGTTTCACTAGCGCGGGTGGCTAGCATCTCAGAGATCGGTGTTTTCCCGATGGAAGCAACCTGACAACAGTTGTCAGTGTAATTCCTCTTTAACACTTTTTGACGTATGTATCAAAATAAAGTGGTGAGGGTAATTCAATGTCTTTTTAGGGCTGTTCCAACCTACGGTTCTATAACCGTCCCAGAACCGTTTTCATCATGCCCCGCCCATTTTGCGATTTTAGAATTGATGATTGGTTGGTACGCTGGCGGACCAACCAATCACTGTTTTTAGAACCGTAAAATGGGCGGGGCATTATGAAACGGTTCTGGGATGGTAATAGAACCGTAGGTTGGAACAGCCTTTTATTAAATAAACAACTATAGCCCCTAAAAGACCAGACAGATTTCAACAAACTTGGTCTTATTGGAAAAAGCATTTATTTTTTTGGAAAAAGCATTTATTTTCCCATCAAAGCCTATGATATGTTTAATTCCTAGTGACACCGCTATAGCACGTTTTTTTCTATGATAACAGAATTCTCTAAAAAATAAAATGCAATGATGTGCCCTTTTTTTCTCGAACATCTATCCAGATGATCCTTCAATAGGCTAGCGAAAACTGTATGTCGGCATCTTATTGCTAACCTGAAATATCGAAGAAAGAATTAATTATTATATAATTCAAAAACGCGCTATTATAAATAAATTATAAATTCACGCAACTGACTAACATGTTCACCAAAATCTAATGTGATTAAAACTAGAATTAAACAGTTACTACAATAATGTGTCAACTCAAAACCAGGTATGCGGCTAATAACCATGTAGTTGATGCCGCTTAACAAAAATAAAAAAAAAACGCGCTATTACACTGGTGCGTAATGTTAATTGTTATTTATTAGTCTTTTTATAACATAAAACAAGTTTGCAATTAAAGAAAAAAGACCAGTTTTGAATTGAAACTAATGGCTCCTTAAATGCATTTGTTCCAAGGCATACTTATCATATTTTGCCTACCTTGCACTTGCATATTATGTGGATTGATCATTAGGTCCCCGCTTTTCTGTGTCAACAGCATCGACTACTCTGGTCATGAGCCTCGTGTCCTATGTAGACTTTGTTACTGTTTCGGCACAACTCTAGGAACAACATTGTTAATTAGAAGCCAACAGTAACGGCTCCAAGTGAGGATTCTCGCGTCAGCTTTGTTTTATAGAAATTTATTTCTGTTGTAAAAAAAGTTCCGCCTCTGATGAGAATCGAACCCGGGATGTTCCGGTCACAATCCCTCGTCTCTACCCACCGAGACGATCCACGCTTCCTGGTGAACATCTTGAAAATCTGAAAATATTTTTCATGATCTTCTTATAGCCACTTTAGTCAGAATTTATTTGCCGCAAATCTCAATGGCCAATAGTTTCCGAAGTACAGCATTTTGCATTTTTATCTGACCACCTGGTCCAATATCCTTGCTGATGTGAGAGCAAAAGGGGAAATTTGTGAACTAAATCGGATTCTTCTACTTTCTGATCTCAAATAATAATTACATCTGAAAACGTATCTCTATTCGACGATATCTACATGGAATCTATTTTTCAAGATCTATGCAACGTTTCTTTGCATACGCAGAAACAATCAGGATGCAGATCGCATGCGGGATAACCGCGTCTGCGGTAGAAGTTAGTCTCTCCGGTGCAGTTTGTACAGCCTCTCGCTCTGCCCAGGTAATAGTCAGATAATTTTCCCAGGTAGCAAGCGAGATAATCCCAACTTTCCAGGAAGAATAGAGGCGGGCGGCGGTAAAAACTTTTGTATAAGTCGCTGCGTCGTGGCGCTCCGTGCTTCAGCTTTGAGATCGTGAGGTGAATCAACATTGCCTCGTTCCTTATACCTCGCCCAGAGAACTGCATGATCTGCATAATTTAATCTCTGTGGAGATAACTGAAGTGATGGCCTTGATGTTGCTAATTCTTTTAACCGCTAGTTTAATCGGAATTATCAAAACTCCGGATAAAAGGTATGGTTATTTTTCTAGTAGATAACTTGACAAAAATTTAAATTCCGAGAAATGTTTTTTTACGGTCAGCCTCCCGAAAGTCTATGGTACTGTAGAAGCGCTGCGAGAGGATAAGTATCAGTGCACGTTAGATTTGAAATGCTGCAGTTTATAGCCTTTGGGACTACAAACAAATTCCCCGCCAGCTCATTCCAAAGCGTCAAAGTTCTCCAAAAGAAGGAATGCTGGAGGAGACTGGTTCGGGGAGTAGGGACCTCGACCTAGTAAGGATGAGCTTGCAGAGCCTCTCTAGTGTTTCTCGTTCGGACGGCCTTTGGTGCTGTTATCTGGGAGAGCTCACTCGAACATCTTCCGTGATAGAATCTGTAAAACAGGGACAGGTCAGCCACCCTTCTTCGACGCTTCAGGCTGTGGAGGTCCTTTGTGAGGTTAGGCATATCGACTAGTCTAATTGCTCTCTTCTGGGTAGTGGAGCAGCAGTCGTTGCTCTGGTGTATACAGCTCCCTACAGCGGAACATCACGCTAAGCTTCTGGGATGTCGTATTAACAATACTGACGACGTGGTCGTGCCAGGACATGTTATTGTTGATGTTGATCCCCAAAAGATTGACGGAAGGTAACTCGACTATTGGGTGACACTCCATTTTCCGCAGTAGGTAAGCCAACGTGAGACTTCTTTGTCAATGTTGTTGCCTGAGTTTTCTGTAAGTTAAAGTGGACTTCATCTGCTAATCCCCACTCGACAGTTGTTTTGATATCTAATTAAAACTACAGAATTGTTGATAATTTCCCACAAGTCAGTGGAGGCTATATTAAAAAAACGACATCAAGCTCAAACTGTACTTGCGAGTAAATTGTGATATCAGAAATCAAAAGGTTTAACCGTCTTGTGGTAGTCAGGTGATAATTCTACATGTAGGAGAACACGGTTGGTTTAATAACAGACTTTTGATATCAGCTCAAGCATTAAGTATTACAATGCTGACCACCACAAGGATATGTCTGGAGCTTTATTTGAAAAATGGTTTTCAAGAACATCTTCTACTAAATATTCTTACGGGTACAGTCATTTTTATGGATAATAATATTTAATTTCTTACAAAATAAAAAATCACAGTTTCATCAGAAATTAAAACAAAAAGTCAGTTACTGGAATCACTAAAAAGTTACAACTCTGATAAAAATGTCGCGAAGTAGTGGGTGTGAAGTTTTAAGACGTCCACCCTATCCCTATTTTTGTATTTTTAAGCCCATTGAATTAATATGGAGCAATTTAATTAAAAAGAAATATCTGAAAGAAAAATAATCAATTTGAAAGCTTATTAGCAGTTATAAATCTTATTAGAGGTCAGGTTATAATATAACTCAAGAAAAATGACGAAACCGCTTTAGACATGTAATAAAAGTAATCATTTTTGAATACACAACGTAATGAAATTATTCTCAACCTGAATCATACTGGCCCACCTAAACGTAGTATGCATCCTAATTTCCATCCTAAATATTGGACAAAAATATGAAAAATTATCGTAAGCGTAGGAATGATTATTTATTTTCCTTGTATGAAACGATCAAATATTTTTTTACTTCTATGTCATCGGCATCGACTGCTTTGGTCATTAGCCTTGTGTTCTGTGTAGGCTGTGTTATTGTTTCCCGGCGCCACTCCAGGAACAGCACTGTTAATTAGAATCCAACAGTGAAAGCTCAGGTGGAGATTCTCTGTGAGCTTTTTTTTATGGATATTTATTTTTGATCGAAATAACCAGAAACAAATTTCCGCCTCTAATTTCCGGGACCTTCTGCTCACGGGCCCTCGACTGAGCCAACCCACCCCTCTGATCCAATATCTTGTTCAAATATAGAACAAGGGCATGCGCATTACTAGCACAGGCATGTCATGTACCTGTTGATTCATTTTTATCAATGTCATTGTCGTTCTGTCTATAAGCCACTCTCGTTTAAAAATCCTGTACATAATCACTAAACTGTTATAACTTATTCTAAGCTAATATTTGTGTTTGCTTTTTTATTTCGAAGGTTTGTGCTTGTTTTAGTTAATTTTTGTGTGCGAAGAAGGTTGTTATTCGATAAAAAACAAAAACATGCAAACAAAATATTCAATTTTCACAACCTCAGTTTTCAACTGTCGCCAGCCAAAGATTTTAATACGCAGTAATTCAATGCGCAGTTTAACATTCAATTTGCTCAAATATTTAGAACACGAATAAATTGGGTGTGGAAGTAGCGAATGCGCAGGCATCCTATTTCTTGTCAAACCTTTTGTCTAATACATATTTATGATGTAAATTCAGATCGTGCATGACATACGCCCTTAAGGATCTAAGGTATAGCGCGCAAAATTGAGAATCGAAGAAAAGACCTATTCCCGTGTTAGCGAGGAGGCGTGGCCGCCTGTTCCCTTTCTCCAGTGTGTGTGTCTAAAATAAGGGGAGATAAGTCCAAAAATCTAAAGGTCCAAAGGTCGCCATCAAAATGACTTTCGCATCTCCAAGCTCCTGACGTTACCTTTAAACTTACAGTCATGACTCAAAGAGCAAATTGAAGAAGAAAGGTTGCGCTTGTGTAACTATTTAGCCTTTTTTTGATATCGTGTTTGGTTGTTAAATTACAGGCATTTATAGAATGTATGATTTTGCATTGCAGTTTTTTTTGCACATTAAAAAACTTTTTTGAGAAAATCGAAAATAGTTGTCATTCATTAAGGTCTTAACTATTGCCTTCTGAAATATTATATATGTATGTAGTTTGAAAATAGAGTGAGTTATGCGATAAATTGTGAGTCCGTGTTTTACATGGCAAATACGTATGTATAAACGTGTGTATCCAGGCCCCTTAAGAACAGTCAGAAACTGGCAAGCTTTTTTGTGGTGGTGTACGTGATGCATTTAGGCGGTTAGCGTCAAAAAGCCACAAAAGCAGTGTGTGTATGGGCCACATAAACCTAAACGTATACCGGCGTTCAAAGAGAGGCAATACACTTAAATAAAATTCGATTGCGGCGAACAAAAGCCAATGGGATTCTATACTCAAATTTATGCTTCCAAATAGATCGAAAACGATCTTTTACAATTGCAGTTGCTATTTCTGCGGACTTCGCAATAACCTTACGTCGCTTTTATCTTAAATAATGACCGGGAACGCTCCAAAATCCTATCTAAATCCGGAATCGCATGGTCCGGCTGCTCTCCTTTACCTACATCTCGCCCACTACTGATCCTATCTGGATGAGGAATTTTACGGGAAGAATTCTTTTAATGTATCTGTTAGTTTTTGTTCGAAAGGTCCGAGAGGATTGACCCCATTAGTTTTTGTTCTGAGATATCTGATAAGTAAAGTTGGATCATTAAATAAAATGTCGTATCTCAGCGATAACAGGGAACAAGACTTGATGACTAACTTTGAATAAACACAAGTTATACAGGCATGCATGTCCAGTTAGTGTGTAATTTAAAAGTTATTTGGTTACTTAAGACGCATATTCTAGATATTTTGAAATACACAGGGTGTCGCAGGAAAGTAGGATAGTGATCAACTTAATTGTTTGCTATAACTATACCTTTTTTGAGAATTCTTCTAGTTTCCATCATTGATCTCTATTTAACCCTAAAATATTTTTGGGATCGGTTGCGACATTACCAAGTTATAGTTTATTTTCTGTTAATTTCCGAATTTGCAAGGTCGCAAGTAATACGCCCAAATTGATATATTCCTTTAACCTTTCTCAATAATATTATACAGTGAGTTACTAGAATGTTATGTGGATATTATTTTGGATGTTACCAGCAATTTGTATCTACAGGGTGTTTTTGGCAGAATTTTAAATTACGGCAAATTGAAGGTCATTTTACTTCGTTGTTTTTAATGTAACACCCTGTATGTTTTATATCAAATCGAAATATCTACTAATACCCTATCTCGCCTTGTAATATTGTTTTTCGCGTTTGCGACGTTGCCAAGTTATAAATTATTTTTCCAAATTTTTTAACAAATATCCCCCATTTTAATTTATTTTAAATAGAATCCTTACCTATTTTTATTGCAATGAATTGCGCATGTCGAATTTAGTAAGATCCCACAATTTCAAAACTTTGTTTCTATTAATTAGTGAGATACGGCAACACCGCTTTTTCAGTAAACGGTACCGGAGCGCTTAAATATTCCCAAAACTGCCACAGCTGGAGAGGTAAAATTCAACACTTGGGGGTTCTTGAACATGCATAATTCAAAAACGCTAACATCAGTGTTGTCAGATCTACAACAAAACAAAGTAAAATGACCTTCAAATTGCCGTAATTTAAAATTCTGCCAAAAACACCCTGTAGATACAAATTGCTGGTAAGATCCAAAATGTATCCACTTAATATTCAAGTAACTCGATGTATAATATTATTGATAAAAGTTAGAGGAATTTATCAATTTGGACGTATTACTTGAGACCTTGCAAATCCGGAGATTAATAGAAAATAAAGTATAACTTGGCAACGTCGCAAACGATCCCAAAAATATTGAATATTGAGTTGAATAGAGATCAATGGTGGAAACTAGAAGAATTTAAGAAAAAGTTATAATTCCTTATAAAAAAATCAATTTGATCACTATTCTACTTTTCCGCAACACCCTGAATATTTCAAAATATTTTTAGAATATGCGCCTTAAGTAACCAAATAACTTTTGTATTTGTCATTTTCTTATATCAGGTATACCTTGCGAGATATCGAAGAGTAACACACTAACTGGACACCCTGTGTTCATATAGAGCGTAAAATACTTGTTTTTCGATGACTAGTTGTCAATGATTCCTTCTCTATATCCAAAAGGTCTTTCAGTTCAGGTGTTCTGCGTTCTAATGCACAAAATGCAGAAAACGAGAATTCAATGTTGTGCAATACGTGAATTTAGTATCTTATATAATTAAGAGCATGAAATTAGGCAAAACTAGGCAGTAAGGCTGCTGTGCCTCATATCTAATTCAGGGAAATTTCTTACATGTATTCATTCAAATACAGGGTGAGTCCTAAGCTGGTACTTTATCTCAACAACATGGTACTTCTTTTTTAGCTGTGTGTAGAGGTCGTTTAAATAAATAACTTTATCAAATAACTTTTTTTAGAAAACTTAAAAATGAGCGAGATACAAGATAAAAAATTTAAATCTGGGCATATGTGTATCAAAACGTACCTAGTCTGTTTATGTTTAGTTTCTCGCTCGGATTTTTGTTTTATCGATTGGACATAGCACCTGTCAGATAGTGCAGTGGTCATCTTCCGATAATCGTTGTTAATTTTGAATTGCTTAGAATTATTTATTTGGAATTAACTACGATAAACTGAAAGTGACTAGTCCTTAAATTGACAGGTACAATGCCTGATCGATAAGACAAAAATCCGAGCGAAAAACTAAACCTGTACAGACTAGGTACATCTTGACACACAAATCCAGATTTACTTTTTTGATTCTGTATCTCGCTTATTTTTAATTTTGCAGAAAAAAGTGTTTTGAAAGAGTTTATTTTAACGACTTCTATATATAGTTTAAAAAAGTATCAACTTAGGTCTCACCCCTGCAGATCTGCAGCTATAGAGAAAAGAAAAAGACGAAATAATGTTTTTGAATACCGTACAGTATAAACAGTACAGACTGTACAGTACCTAGTCTGAAAAACAAAATTACAAAAAGTGGTTATTTTCGCATTTTTTATCTGATATTTCTATATCTCCCGCTTGCAGTTTTAAAACATAATAACCGACAGTGCACGCTTTGATTAAATTTTATATTGTTATCTGTAACATAATAATTGGTTTCATTTTCGCTTAATGATCAGAGAATATTGTAAATTTTCCACTTTTAATTTTGCATGCGTGTTTCGATTCGTATGCGCTGACTGGAAAGTATTCAGCCGATCAGTAACTGTAATAAAAAATAATAAACAATGGTGGTGATTACCACTCATGTGAGCTATGAAATGGTACGCTGAATAAACATATCTATAATCTAGCGTTTCATCCAATTATCTGTTTACTGGAAAATCACTGCAAATATTAATTTTACTTCCCTCACCGATAGGTGAGGGGAGTATTGTGATCGCGAAAATGTTCGATTTTGAGATAATACACTTTTTGGGCGTTTTATGATGCCTACATCACGAAAATCCACGTCACTCATTTCCGTCGGTCTGTCTGTCTGTCGGTCTGTCTGTCGGTCTGTCTGTCGGTCTGTCTGTCGGTCTGTCTGTCGGTCTGTCGGTCTGTCTGTCTGTTGGCGTTTTTCTAGCCTCCTAATCTCAGTAACCGCTGCATAGATTTTGATGAGATTTGGGTAGTGATATGGTGTACGGTCGTAGTAGGTAATGTTGCTACAATTTTGAAAATCTGTGCATGGGCGGCGGAGTAATTAGCAAAAAACGAAAAATTTCAAATATGCCTCAAACTTCGTTTTTGGGTGTTTTAGGGGTTCCTGATCATTTTCTACTTTTTTTTGGGTGGGGGTGAAATTGGGGTGGTTGGGGGGTGGGGGGTTGTAAAGCTGAAAAACTTGTTGTCCTCATAATAGGCTGTCTACTGAACTGAGAGAGAAAGACCTAGCGGTATAATACACTTTTTTAGGTCCATCCGAACATTGCCTTGTGTATTACAGGAACCAAGGGACTTAGAGAATTTTCCGATGTATACGTACGAGTATTGCTTTAGATCGTTTTGTATTTTATAATGTTGAAATTACTGAATTGATGTTAATGAAATTTCAGCACATTATTA
Source organism: Callosobruchus maculatus (assembly GCA_951848785.1). NCBI lineage: Eukaryota > Metazoa > Arthropoda > Insecta > Coleoptera > Chrysomelidae > Callosobruchus > Callosobruchus maculatus. The sequence continues at coordinate 9,774,302 of CATOUR010000100.1, forward strand.
CTACTTTGGCGAGGATGGAAAACGCGTCTGATTTTTAGAAATCGTCTCAGTGGCGGCGCAGCAATATTAAAAAAACTAAAAATATGAAAACAGCTCAAACTTCGTTTTTAGGCGTTTTAGGGGTTCCTGATCATTTTCTACTTTTTTTGGGGTGGGGGTGAAATTAGGGTGGTTGGGGGGGTGGGGGGTTCTAACTCTGAAAAAATTGTTGTACTCATAATGGGCTGTCTACTGACCTGAGAGAGAAAGACCTAGCGGCATAATACACTTTTTTAGGTCCATCCGAACATTGCCTTGCCGATTACAGAAACCAAGGGACTTGAACTTTCTGATGCATACAAAATACATACGAGTATTACTTTGGATCGTTTTGTATTGTGTTACGTGGAAACTTCTGAATTGACTTTAATGACATTTTGACACAGATTTATTACCGCGACGAGTATCGAAAGCGCGTATGGTTTTTAGAAATCACTTCAGTGGCGGCGCGGCAATAACAAAAAAAAACTAAAAATATAAAAAACACCCCAAACTTCGTTTTAGACGTTTTAGGGGTTCCTGATCATTAAAATTTTTTGGTTGGGGGTGAAATTAGGGTGGTTCGGGGGTGGGGGTTTGTAAAACTCAAAAAATTGTTGTATTCATGATATATTGTCCATTGACCTGTGAAAGAAGCACCTAGTAGAATAAAACACTTTTTTTGCGGTCGGGCGAGCGATGATTTGATTGCAGGGGCATCTAGACTATAGTTTCATGCTGTGGGAAAATAATAAAACTGGTGTCATCGGAATGTGTGGGAAGTACTGAGTCAATCAACTTGACTACATTTTTTTGTATCAGTGGTCAGTAAAACGTGATCGATAGTGAATATGGTTTGAAAACATCTTACAACTGTTTTAGTGGATACGGGATGCTCAAATAGGAAATCCGGTAAAAAAATTTGGTTTTTCAGATTGTAGCTTTTGGAGTTGTTGTCTGTAATTACACGGGTATGTTTTTTCTAAGCGCCTTTTTTTTAGATAAAAGTAGTCTTCTGTAATAGGTAAGGGGTGCCTTTACTCTAACGGTAAAGTTGACCATTTTTGCTTTAATTTTACCTTCAAGGTCCTCTAAGTACAATCATGGACAAAGTTATCGAATATATTTAAATCTTTATAACTTTTCGTTTTAAAAATAAATTGTGGTGAGTCAAGTCATATTTAAACACTATACATTACAAAAAAAGTTTATCATAACCAAATTTCAATACACAGTCTTTATTTTTATCAGAATGAAATCTCAAAGAAATGCTGAAGATTGTGAAAACTAAAGATACTCCCGTCATAGTTAAATGTTAATTAAATCTCAAATACAAATCTTTTGATTAAAATTAGAGCATAACTAGTAACGAGTGTTTTCTACCCGAGCTCCAATTACTGCTTGCATTCCATTCGGCTTGCTACTACTGGTCTTTGGATATAATCTTGAGGAATTGGGTTCCACTTCTCTTGAGCAGCAATCCTGAGCTGTTCTATTGTACCTGGAACGGGATTTCTGCTTCGTATGCGGCGTTTCAAGATAATTCCACATATTTATGGGCTATATGGTGGCCAATCTAATCTTTGAATCTCGACTGCCTCAAGGTAATTAGTCACTATGCCAGCTGCATGCAGTGGAGCATTATGTGGCCAACATATGGCAAAACATGAACTTGCAGCGTGTTTTCAATGTACAAGTCACCAGCAATTCGTCCAATAATTCCACGAGCTCGGTGCGTCCCTCCCAACTTATACCTCCCCTGAGCATTAAACCACAGCATAGTAAACAACCAGCACAATAACTCAGGTTGGCGGTAATTACACGCGCATCCCCCCCTTTTGGATGATTTTTTGTAGGAATGCTAACGATACATATCGAGTAGTTTTGTCATTGATACTTTTTGAGGCATTCCAAGCTGGTATCGATAATTTTGTATCGGTATCGAAAATAATTATATAATTATTGAGGGGTGTAATCAGTTGCACAAAATGCTCTGTACGAACCAAATGCGCCTATTTGGCTGAAAAATATCGAGTTGGTACCGGTATCGATATTTTCATGTTCGCACCTCTATACCCAAACTTCCATTTTTATATGGGAAATCCTCATTATGCCCAGATATTATGCTGGTTGTTTACTATGCTGTGATTGAACTCCCACCTCCAAAACTAACGGTCTCTATGATATTGCAGTTGGCGAATCGGTCCCCAATTCTTCTGTAGACATATTTTCGTCCATCTGGCTTCCGTAATTGTGTTCTTGTCTCATCCGTGAAAAGAAAATTTTTTCCAATTTAAGATACTTTACTGAATATGTTTTCTGGAAAATGCTAACCGACGAGTTTTGTGATTTTGGAGAAGGAGTGGAATCTTTGTCTGTTTTTGAGCTTGAATGTTGTAACGCGCGCGATAACAATCATCCAACTCATCTATATTCAAAGCAAAGCAAAAGTTATCTCAGCTTTACTAAAAATTTAGTGGATGGGTTCGTGCAAGCAATATGAACAAACATGAGGCTGAAAGTACATTGGACTTATATATAAACTATTAAACAGTGCATATAAAAAAAACTTGTCATCTTGGTCCAAGGTATGAAATAAAACTATGGCATAAAATGATGTAATTCTAATAAAGATAAAATATAAAGGAAAAAATCGCCTCTGATAAGAAATATGAAATTGATGATTGCATTTGAATTATTCTAAATATGTAACAAATTAATGAATGTAAAGTAGACCTACTTCATTACCTGTAATGAAAAGTTGAAAGTTTTAAATTGACTGTCATATTAAGAAACGTTGGTCGGTCATGACCACTTCTGGGGCTCAAGAACAAAAAAAAAACAACTACATACAACCTGATGGAATGGATGGGCCTGACGAAAGGGAATTCATGTAGCCTTTCGTTTCAAGTCATCATGGTCAATAAAATACCACAACTGTCCCTCCAATGTGTGAGGCTACATGAGACGGAACCTACCTCGTGTCCACGCCTTCACGTGGTGTGAATCGACGGACTCCATAAACAGCAAGAACAGTCCATGATATCTCCCTAAATGTGCGCCTGTATAGCCACATATGGAAAAAATCCAAACGTGACATGGTCCATGCTTTTAATGTCCATCCTTCAGCTCCGTACATAATCATGTTGACAGTACATAGCATTTGGTTGCTCACCATCTCGGTTGCAAAGTATTATTTTGAAGAAAGTATTGCTGGCTGTTTCAATTCTTCTTCTTAGCTTCATCAGTATTCCATTTGTCATTTCCAGCACCTCAAATATTCAAATCTCCTTACTCTTTCTATGTCTTAATTTTCTATTGCATTCTAACATTATTGCTATTTAATCTAGCGATGACCTGGATTGGTTAGTGTGTCTAATTTGTCAGGTCTGGAAAATCAAGCAATGCACATTGGGCGTGAAAAAACTGAACACGTTAATTTAAAAGCTAATCTATGTATGACGGAATTGAAATCGGAAACTCAGTTGCAAAGTATCGTTTTCATCTTTAAGTATTTCTGGCCATTTCAATTCTGGTTCTAATCTCTTCATCAGTATTCCATTTGTCATTTCCAGCACCTCAAATATTTAAATCTCCTTACTCTTTCTATGTCTTAATTTTCTATTGCATTCTAACATTATTGCTATTTAATCTAGCGATGACCTGGATTGGTTAGTGTGTCTAATTTGTCAGGTCTGGAAAATCAAGCAATGCACATTGGGCGTGAAAAAACTGAACACGTTAATTTAAAAGCTAATCTATGTATGACGGAATTGAAATCGGAAACTCAGTTGCAAAGTATCGTTTTCATCTTTAAGTATTTCTGGCCATTTCAATTCTGGTTCTAATCTCTTCATCAGTATCCTGTTTGTCATTTTCCAGGACCTCAAATATTTAGATCTCCTTACTCTTTCTATGTCGTGATATTCTATTTGTATTCTAACATTATTCATATTTAAACTAGCGATGACCTGGATCGGTTAGTGTATCTAATTTGTGAGGTCTGGAAAAGCAAGCAATGCGCATTGGGCTTGAGAAAACTGAATAGGTTAATTTTAAAGCTAATCTCCGTATAGAGTATATATCGTTTTCATTTTGAAGTAGTTATTTCTGGCTATTTCAATTCTTGTTCTAATTTCTTCATCAGGATCTCGTTTGTCATTTAAATGAAAGAAGGAGAGAGGCTTTCTGGTTACCAGGGCCACAAGTATATAGGCCTACAACGGGCCCTTATGCACCTCTCCTTACTCTAGTTCCCAAGTCCCCTTACTCTAGTTCCCAAGTCCAGCCCTCATTGCAAAGGTGAGGATGGCCTTGGATCCTTCCCACCTGATATCCTCAGGTCCAATAACGCTTGAACCTAGTATGGTCTGCCTATGATATCCAAGGGCTTCACAGCGACATCGAATGCATGCCGAGGACTCTTCGTCCTCCTCGTCATTTAATCAGCACCCCAAATATTTAAATCTACTTACTCTTTCTATGCCCTGATATTCTATTTGTATTCTAACATTATTCAAATTTAATCTAGCGATGACCTGGGTCGGTTAGTGTATCTAATCTGTCAGGTCTTGAAAATCAAGCATTACACGTTGGGCGTGAAAATACGTTAATTTAAAAGCTAATCCTCGTATATCGGAATTGAGATCGGAAACTGGCTCAACCTGATCCTGATCATTAACTCGCATAGGCTTTCAAAGGTAATAGAGCAGCGTGTGGCGACGAAAGCGACATCGCCGTATCGAGACTATCGAGAGGCATCCGAGCCGAAGGAAACCCGTATAATCGGCGAGCAAACAAGATGATAAGCGACCCCAAACATCGGCCACTCCGATCTCCGATGACATCGCCATGTCATAGCATACGCAAATGCCAGCAGCACGACTTTTCGTTTGGCTTTGGTCTTATGTCGTACTGACTAATAGCTGTTTTTGCTCAAGCATTCCCAGCTGTTCAGACACAGAACATGTATCGATGTATTACAATCCACCCCTGTATCGAATTATTACAAAAACCACTAAATTTTGCCCAAAAACAATTTCAGGTACTTTTTAATGTTTAGTAAATTTATATCCCAAATGAACGGAAACGGAAAACAGCAGTAAATTTGAAATTTGTCCACGTTACTTCAGATCACGTTGCTGTCCTAAGCAACATTTGCAATTTGACAATGATCATCTTTCTGAGAATTTTTTTAACGCACAGACGAAAAGGTTACAAAATTTTGTTTTAAATCTCTCACGAAGATGTAAAGATAGTAATAGAACTCTTAATAGACCTATAGACTTAGACTATAAATAAATCGTTGCGTTCGAAAAAGAAAGACGCTTGTTAGTTTAGGTAGCAAGCATGGCGGTTCATCAAGAACAGGAATCCGATCTCCCGTCAGTCCTAAAGAATGCTAAAATCGAAAAGAAGGAGGATGAAAGTGTGTTCCTAAGAAACAGTTCTGTTATTAGGAGCATCTTTATGGAGAGATTAGAATAAAATGTTCCCTCTCTTCCTTTGTTCGTTGCCTAAAATTCTCAGGAAGGTCGTCATTGTCACATCTACTGTTCAAGTATTCCCAGCTGTTCAGAAACAGAACATGTATTGAAGTATTACGCCTCTGCTCTGTATCGAATTATACAAGAACCCGCAAATTTTTAAGTCTATAGTCTATAGTCTATAGTCTATAGTCTATAGTCTATAGTCTATAGTCTATAGTCTATAGTCTATAGTCTATAGTCTATAGTCTATAGTCTATAGTCTATAGTCTATAGTCTATAGTCTATAGTCTATAGTCTATAGTCTATAGTCTATAGTCTATAGTCTATAGTCTATAGTCTATAGTCTATAGTCTATAGTCTATAGTCTATAGTCTATAGTCTATAGTCTATAGTCTATAGTCTATATAGTCTATAGTCTATAGTCTATAGTCTATAGTCTATAGTCTATAGTCTAAGTCTATAGTCTAAGTCTATAGTCTAAGTCTATAGTCTAAGTCTATAGTCTATAGTCTATAGTCTAAGTCTATAGTCTAAGTCTATAGTCTAAGTCTATAGTCTAAGTCTATAGTCTAAGTCTATAGTCTAAGTCTATAGTCTAAGTCTATAGTCTAAGTCTATAGTCTAAGTCTATAGTCTAAGTCTATAGTCTAAGTCTATAGTCTAAGTCTATAGTCTAAGTCTATAGTCTAAGTCTATAGTCTAAGTCTATAGTCTAAGTCTATAGTCTAAGTCTATAGTCTAAGTCTATAGTCTAAGTCTATAGTCTAAGTCTATAGTCTAAGTCTATAGTCTAAGTCTATAGTCTAAGTCTATAGTCTAAGTCTATAGTCTAAGTCTATAGTCTAAGTCTATAGTCTAAGTCTATAGTCTAAGTCTATAGTCTAAGTCTATAGTCTAAGTCTATAGTCTAAGTCTATAGTCTAAGTCTATAGTCTAAGTCTATAGTCTAAGTCTATAGTCTAAGTCTATAGTCTAAGTCTATAGTCTAAGTCTATAGTCTAAGTCTATAGTCTAAGTCTATAGTCTAAGTCTATAGTCTAAGTCTATAGTCTAAGTCTATAGTCTAAGTCTATAGTCTAAGTCTATAGTCTAAGTCTATAGTCTAAGTCTATAGTCTAAGTCTATAGTCTAAGTCTATAGTCTAAGTCTATAGTCTAAGTCTATAGTCTAAGTCTATAGTCTAAGTCTATAGTCTAAGTCTATAGTCTAAGTCTATAGTCTAAGTCTATAGTCTAAGTCTATAGTCTAAGTCTATAGTCTAAGTCTATAGTCTAAGTCTATAGTCTAAGTCTATAGTCTAAGTCTATAGTCTAAGTCTATAGTCTAAGTCTATAGTCTAAGTCTATAGTCTAAGTCTATAGTCTAAGTCTATAGTCTAAGTCTATAGTCTAAGTCTATAGTCTAAGTCTATAGTCTAAGTCTATAGTCTAAGTCTATAGTCTAAGTCTATAGTCTAAGTCTATAGTCTAAGTCTATAGTCTAAGTCTATAGTCTAAGTCTATAGTCTAAGTCTATAGTCTAAGTCTATAGTCTAAGTCTATAGTCTAAGTCTATAGTCTAAGTCTATAGTCTAAGTCTATAGTCTAAGTCTATAGTCTAAGTCTATAGTCTAAGTCTATAGTCTAAGTCTATAGTCTCTAAGTCTATAGTCTAAGTCTATAGTCTAAGTCTATAGTCTAAGTCTATAGTCTAAGTCTATAGTCTAAGTCTATAGTCTCTAAGTCTATAGTCTCTAAGTCTATAGTCTAAGTCTATAGTCTCTAAGTCTATAGTCTAAGTCTATAGTCTCTAAGTCTATAGTCTCTAAGTCTATAGTCTCTAAGTCTAGTCTAAGTCTATAGTCTAAGTCTATAGTCTAAGTCTATAGTCTCTAAGTCTATAGTCTCTAAGTCTATAGTCTCTAAGTCTATAGTCTCTAAGTCTATAGTCTCTAAGTCTATAGTCTCTAAGTCTATAGTCTCTAAGTCTATAGTCTCTAAGTCTATAGTCTCTAAGTCTATAGTCTCTAAGTCTATAGTCTCTAAGTCTATAGTCTCTAAGTCTATAGTCTCTAAGTCTATAGTCTCTAAGTCTATAGTCTCTAAGTCTATAGTCACAAATCGTAAAGATGGGTTACGTTTAGGTTTGACATAAAAGGCGGATTTTTACGTTGACAGCATAGAACGAATGGTACTGTAAGCGTAAATGTTAATAATTGTGATGTTTTGTGGAAATGACATAACGCAATGTATTATTTACATTGTGATTTGTGATGTTCATCAACTTTAGTTAACCTTATCTATGTTCTGTGATCTAGTTTGTTAACCTTTCCATTTCAACTCGATGCTTAAAAAGCGGCGAAAATTAATCCTAAATTGAATATTGGCAATATTGTCTGTAATAGCAACTTCTACGCTGCCTTTCCAAATGATGGTCTGTCATAAATGGGTAAGTCGGCATTGTGTGGCAACGTAGCACACCTCTACGCCCCGTGACGTCACACGGCTAGAAAAATTCAAATATTTTTATAATTTTCTCGCTATCCCAGCCTTAAAAAATAGGAAAAAATGACAAGTTTCTCATGACATGCTCTAATAACAATAATAAACAAAAATCATAATACTAGTCTGTTCTCGACGTCGCCTAACCCTGCTTGAAATAAAGAAGGATGACCCTTAGGTAAGCTAAACAGGCGCTAACGGTACGTACTTAGACTTACAGCTTTTTTTCTGAACACGTAGAGGTTCAGGCACTCCGCCCTGCATTATCCTAATGCATCGTTACATTTCCCTTGACACCTTTCCGACGTATAAAAGGGGCTTTCTTTGTGCCCACGCACTGGGGCACGCCGCCGCTTTTAGCATAGACCAAAGCTTATCGACCACCCTCTAACCCACATTCTTCTCAAAAACGACGTCGCCGTCGGCTCAGATAAACGCCACGGGCAGCAGCACAAGAAGCAGCGATTTGGTATTGACACCATGGGCGTAGGGTTGGGGTACACTGAAAATGATTTCTTCAGTTGAGTAAAAAATGACGTCAAGTGGTATATTGGCTCACAGATTATTGGTAATACCAAAACAGTTTTGGAGTAATTCTGGAATTGGATTAATACATATTTACAAATTAATAGAAGCACCGATTTGGTATTGACACCAAGGACGTTCACTAGGAATAGGGCACTGGTGTACAAAAAAATTATGCTGAAAGTTGTGAAAATTGAGTTATACTTAAATGCTAATTACACCTCAAATGAAATCTTTTGATTAAAATAAGAACGTATTTAGTAACCACTGTTTCTTCCTCCAGCTCTAATTACTGCTCGCATTCTTCTTGGGATGCTACCTCAGAGTAACAACTGAACATAGAGGTAGTAAACAACTAATTCTAATAGGCCAACATCTTTTCTTGCGTTGTCATATCGACCACCAGATATGGAAATCATAACTGTTTACTATCGTCTTGATTGTATATATCCAGAAATATTCCATTCTACGTTAAACAAGACGGTATTTTGATGGTTCAGAAATGACTACAGCAAAATCAATAGATATGTTGACCTCTACTGCGTTACTGCATGTTTCTCCATCATAAACGCAAATTCTGTCTTACAAAAATTTTGAGGAGCTGGCAACGCCTATATAATTTTCCTGCGATTTGTTTACGGTAACCTCCGACTGTCAAACGTTTGTTTTTTTTGTGCGTCTTTTATGCTTGGCTAATAAAATTGACTTTGCTATTTGTTAGTAACCGTAGTGAAGCTTTACGGACTTGCTGTGCTATATTCGAGTGTAGTTTAACAGTTTTGCGAGATGGGACAGTGTAGAGCAGTGTTTGTAACATAGATTGCGTTGGAAGAATTTTCAGGTTAGTTGGCAATGTTTGGAGGCTGAAGTGTCAAAAGATGATGGCTTTGAGCACGCCATGCTGAAGTGGTTTGTTTACTACCTCTATGTTCAGTTGTTACTCTGAGGATGCTACTCAGTAGAGTTTGGATACAATCTCTAGGAATCGCGTTTCACTCCCCTAGAGCAACAGTCCTGAGCTGTTTTATTGTACGTGGAACGGGATTTCTTCTTCGTATGCGGCGTTTAAGATAATCCAACAGATATTCAATCGGATTTAGGTCGGGGCCATATGGTGGCAAATCTAATCTTCGAATCTGGACTGCATCAAGGTAATTAGTCACTATGCCAGCTGCATGTGGTCAAGCGTTATCGTGCATTAATATAAATCTTTCGTATCCAATATGGCCAACATATGGCAAAACATGATCTTGCAGGACGTCTTCGATGTACAAGTCACTAGCCGTTCGTCCAATAACTTTTACGAGTTTGGTGCGTCCCTTCCAACTCGTACCTCCCCAGAACATTAAACCCTAACTTTCAAAATTCTATGAGATTGCAGTTGGCGAATCGTTCTCAAACTCTTCTGCAGACGTAGGTTGATCCATCTGGCTTGCACAATTATATTCTAGTCTCATCTGTGAAAAGTACATTTTTCCAATTTTCGATATTCCACTGAATTTGTGTGTGTTCTGGCAAGTACTAATCGACAAGTTTTGTGCATTTGGAGAAGGCGTGGAACTTTGGCTTCAAGCCTATACTTCTTCTAATCTTCGTCTGGCTGTTTTTGAAGTTACATTAATTTGTGTAGCGTTTTTTTTTGTCCTCATTTTTGAGATCTGTCAATCTTAATGTACGATTTTGTATGGAATTCAATCAATTACTTTTATACACCTTTTACGCTCTTGATCGAGTTTGCTTCCAACATTCCTAGTTTCCTGATACCTTTTCAAAATACTCGATTCCGTAGATTAACCTCTCTTGACACGTCGTGTGATATCTTTTCATTTATATCCTTCGTTATATAGAGTTACAATTTTTAGCTTTGGCTTCATTGCAGTGTCTAACTGGTGGCATAATGACGTTATCAATGAAGGAAAACACAAACAGTTCACTATTACTTAGTTACATATACTATAATTACTTCATTAGAATTCTTAAAATATGATGTAATGCACTATTTTTGATAAAATCGTACATGCCATTTATGTAAATTAAACGTCAAAATATTTTAAAACACGTGAATAATCAGCTAGTATCGGGTATTTGTTATATGAGCACATATAGGTTTATGACGATAACTTAAAATTATTTTAAAACAATAGTGATTATAAAAAATATTCAATACTTTTGCTCAAGAGTGTATGATTCCACATCATTTAATACTCCAAATTTGTTTGCGGGTTAAGTGGAAGAGCAGCGATGAATTACGTATTCAAAGCTGAACTTCGCCCTTTTGTCAAACTATCCCTGGGATTGTTTTTTTGTTGTTTTTTACGATGTACTGTTTATGTTAGTGGTTTGGCAAATAAAGACATATTATTATTATTATTATTATTATTGTTCAAAATTGGTGTACCTGTTATTGAGATTAAGAGATTGCAAATATACTGGATACTCGGCTCAACCTTGGTATGGGAAAAAAATCGGCAGGATGAAAAAAAAATTAATTTCAATCGTTACCACTCTCTCCATCGCCCAATTTTACCCTAATAAATAAGATTGGTCAGAATCCCCAAAAATGGTTAAATGCGAAGCTTGAGTCAGCTCTGAGAATAATTTCTTTTTGCCAACTATTTCGCCGTCACTGATGTAACGATGTTCACAACTGTAACAACAGCATCGCACACCAAAATTTCATCAAAATCATTATTTCTAGTGTAACAAAGACAGAAATGTGTATGGCTTTTGAGAAACGATTCAATTGTAGAACAGCCTTCAAAAAGGTCCAAAGAAAGTTTTAAGCTTGCCCCAACAAATCTTCTTTTTTGCGCTTCCCGAGTGAGCTATATTTTGTTTGCGTCTCCCAAATAATATTTTTTATCTAATCCCATTACTTTATAATCCGATTGTTGAACACATTTTTGAACAGGTATAACAAACAGCCTGAGTTATGAACAAAGCCTACTAGTATACCAAGTTTCAACTCTTGGAAATGCATAAGGTTAAATACGCTATATTCGTAATAACAGCAAAGGTGGCTATGAAACATCAAACGCTAATTCGAATGGTATATAGTGTTTATTTTAGTGGAAGAAGTGTGGTTAAGTTGTCAATAGTTTATAATTATTATGTATTATGTATCGTAGATAAGGAATAGTATGTAGCACGCGGCTATGCTAATAACTCACGCAAATGTTATGATGACTATGATGAAATTGGCAATGGATTGGACCCTTTGGAAATATTTTTGCCGAACAACTATGAATGAGAAGCTGCGGCACAGCGGCAACGCTGGATAGTCTCTTTCAATGACATGCGGCAATCTATCAATCTTGTTTGCTTTTGTGTAGCTATCAACTCTTTTCCCCTTGTATAGAGGCACTGTCATTGTTTCCGATCAGGTTTTCCTCTATTTTTCCTTATGGCCCTTTCCGGCCTTCTCCCTAGCCCAGTGGCGTATTTTCTCAGGCGTTGATAGAAAATATTCATTTTTTTTTTAATAGTTATTTGGACTTCCTTGTAACAAATTGTGTGTGGAAGAGTGACTAGAGTAGTAGCTTTAGAAGTGAGATTAACATTAACACTAAAGAAATGAACTTTCTAAAAAAAGCATTGAGCTTAGTTGGCTGGAAACTAATTATGCAAAGCCTTCGATGATCAAAAGTTGCTTGGAGAGACCGAGAAATCATGTTGATACTGTACAAGGTCGAAACAGCAATAGTAAATGTCAATGATAGCAGAATTTTTTTCTTTATCGCATGGTACTTTATATATCCCCAAAATATACAAATATTTACAATTCACAAGAGCATTATTTTCAGTATCCGTCGACTATATATCAGTAAATCATAACAACGGTGATACATTAAAGAATTACAAATTATTGCCATAATTAAAATCAACGATGTGAAAATACATCAAATGGAGACATTTTGGTACTTTACTAAACTAGCTATATAAAACAGTAAGAACAGACGAAATATCTGAAGAAGTTTTTGAGCCTAATATCGTCACTAAAACTGGTGACACGTTTTTGAAATTGAACAAAACAGACTAATTTATAACTAAATTTTTGGAAGAAAAATTGGATGGAACAATATCAAAATATCAATAGGACTTCAATATAGCTGCATATTTTAAACTCATCAGCATGATAATTGGATTTTATCTCAAACTACAAACTAAATAGGACAGCACTGGATAAGGGATAAATGCTTATTTGATGATTATGATGACGGTCACAATTTTTTATTTTTCTTTATTTTTTATGTTATCTACACCATCCAACAGACTTAGGTTCATTTATAGGATGGGACATAATACTAGTTACAAAAAATACAGAACGCTAGTTCAAGAAATTCAATACAAAAACATATCGATAATACAAGGCATATTAAATAGATAAATGATAATAGGTAGGAAACTATCTTAAATAAACGTTAGTCTGCTCATAATTTCAGATGTTACATACATCATATAAGAGATAATATTTCAGGCAGTCTCTATGAGGTGTGTTAAGGCGCAAATTCATTCTAGGTACATGAAAATATAATCAATGTAGAAGTTCCCTACAGCCAGTCATTCCTGTTGACCAGTTTATGAAAAAAGCGTAGTCCGTGTATTTCCCGTTTATGTTTCAGAGCAATAACAGAGAACCTTCCTCTGAATAACCATTTTTGATTCCTTTAGTCTGGAAATATAAGAATTTCAGAAAATGTCTTTGTACCGACTCGATTTGGTAGTTACTATGGTGGGGGTTCAAGACACATCAGCCATATCCAAGCTTAAATCTGACTAAAGGGAGGTACCACAGTTTTTTAGTGTAAATATCATACATATCTCTTCCATTAGGTATAAGAAAGCCTAACAGTCTACCTGTAGCAGCGTTAATATTATCTGGGTGTACTTAACGACATAGTTTTGTTGGCAGAAACCCTAGAAGACTTATAGACACTGCTAAATGCAGTAGTGGAAGGTAGTGAAACATATCGGCCCTCATTAATCATAAAAATAAATCAAATCTTAAGCTAATATCTAAAACAACACAAAAAATTGGATCTGTATATTCACAACCTAGCGGCTGAACCTATTGCTCTGTTGAAATAAGAATACGCATAGAGAAAGCCAGAAATGCATTCATGAAAATGAAAAAAGTGCTGAATAGTCGAGATCTAAGCCTAGAATTGAAAATGCGGCTTGTGAGGTGCTACGTATTTTCTGTATTGTACTATGGGATGAAAACGTGGGCAATGAAAGAAATAAATACCCAAAGTCTCGAAATTTTTGAAATACGGATATATCGTCGAATTCTGAGAACAGCATGGGTAGACAAAGTTTCAAATAAAACAGTATTAATAAGAATGGAAACACAAGGAGAAGTATTGCTAACCATAAAGAAAAGAAAGTTACAGTACCTGAGACACGTTATGAGAAGGGAGAAATATAATTTTCTTCAAGTAATATTAGAAGGAAAAGTCGCAGGAAAAGAAACGATAGGAAAACAAGACGTCCGTGGCCGAAAAATCTGAGAAATTGGTATAATTGCTCCAATAACCAGCTATTTAGAGCGGCGGTTTCCAAAGTTCGAATTGCCTTGATGATTGTGAACCTCCAGAATGGGGATGACACCTAAAGAGTAAGAAGTACTAAAGGACAATTTGCTGTCGAAGGTAACTGCTAAACTTTTAAGAATCAGCAAACGAAAACGGTGACTAAAGGCTACGTTTGAATATCTTAAAAAAACTGAGAAAGCGCCGAGTTTAATAGAATTTAATAGAGCCATGCTGCTTATACTGGCTAAGGTAGCAGTCAGCTGTTATAAATTATTTTTGGTCTTTTTGTGCTTGCCTCTTTTTGAAGTAAGTAACATAACTTCAGCGTGAAAGAAAGTTACTTTTATGTTATGTTTGTTGTCTGCTTATATCTTTCCTGAGTGACATTGGTATACAATACCCCTTGGATTTTTTATTAGTTGGAGTTAGAGAGCACAAGATCAGTTTATCAGCCTAATACATCTAATGGGTTAATCGGTGAGCCTTAATATTAGATTATCATGTCTTAGATTCACAAATTTGATCATGAATTTTCTTATGGTAAATAACAAAAGATATACTTTTAGTTTACAAACATCCACACAATTTCAATATGGAAGAATAAACAACAAAGTATTCACTAACACAAAATAATATTATGTAATCCTATTGGTTATTTCTGTAACTTCAGTAGTGACGCCACTGATTGAAGTATCTTGCGTATCTTGATTGGAAGCGCCAGTGATATACTGTATCCACAACTGTATCCGGAAAATGTCTATATCAGGAATGCTGACTCTCCTTTTCACGTACACAATGCCGACATTAATGGAAATGAACGTTTTTCTATCGTCGGTAATGCCTGTATCATAAATCTGCCTGTCGAGAACTGAGAAAGTAGGGAGTGGGCTTAGCTTTTAAAAATAGTCTTATGACTGGCTAAAAAATTTACTCTGCTAATACTTAGTAGCTTTTGGACCCACATTGAAAAAAGCTACAGAATTACAAATATATGGATTTCCGCATTCCTACTTCATCACATTCATATTTAGAAACAAAATGTTACTCTCAGTATGAGGAAGTCGCTACCCTATTTCCTTGTGAGAGCACCGAGGAGTGTACATGCTACTCCAAGTTTACTTTCTAACTCGTCTGTGAATATTTCGGTCTTCTAGTGTCTTCTCTAATTACATTATGTATTTGATATGGGAAATCTGTATCATCGGGGAGTGTCGTGTCGTATAATATAATCATATTGAAAAATCGTTGACTTGGGTTGTAAAGATATGAGATTGTCAAGCTCATTGCTATTGGACTAAGAGCCGCCACAAGTAGGGGAAGGCATCTGCTGAAGTCTTATTATGGGTAATATTGCTAGTTCTTTTATACATACAGTGCTTTCCTTTAATGCCATCCCTCCCTTTTTTATTTTTTGAACAGATCAACTCAAAAAATTCAAACTTAGGATAATAAAATTGATGCATTAAATGCTTAAAAAAAATAAATTAAAAGGGGGTCCTGTGACACATGTCTTTGAAGCTCCTGTTGAATCCTTCCGAACACTAGAATTTGAAGTCAATATCTTATCTCCTACAAAATGACGGAATATTTAATAATTACCTGGAACAAACACGTTCCGACATTTTGTAGGAGATATTGACTTCATGGTGCCAAGTCGCCATCTTGAAAGTTCCATCTGTCAATTTTATTTCAAAATATATTATTCATGCATTAATTTCATTATCCGAACTTTCAATTATTCAGAGTTATTTCGTTCAACAAATCAAAGGTAAGTATCGATATTAACGTGTTTGTCTCATGTAACTATTAAATGTTTCGCTATTTTGTAGCAGGTCAAGATATTGACTTTGTATTTTAGGGTTAAAAAGGATTCGGAAGGAGCTTCAAAAAGATGTGTCACATGACCCCCCTGTCAATTTGATTTTTTTTTCCAGGATGGTGCCGAGCCGCCATCTTGAAAGTTTTATCTGTCAGTTTTACCTCGAAATATAATATTCATGCATCAATTTTATTATCCCAAGTTTAAATTTTTTGAGTTAACCCGTTCAAAAAATGAAAGAGGGGACATTAAAGACATTAAAGAAAAGCACTGTATATTATTGCTCAGCCGTTTCTTACTAACCATCTTCCATATGTATCTCATATCATCTTCCATATGTATCTCAGATTTGAGCTTCTGACATGCCCCATAGACAAATACGTGTATTTGCACGACACATTATTTGTATAATTTTTTTGGTTGTTCTGAATAAAAGAAAATGTTTTATAATGCTAGCCTTTTCCAAGTTATAAATCATTTAAGAGCCTGAAAAGGGATTATTTAAAAAGCAATATCAAAAGCCAAAAATGTTAATGACCTTTTTAGCGTACCGGGTCATCCCATATATGTAGCTGATCTGTGCAGGTATACCGGCACAGGTGACCTCTCTGGGGTGGTAAGCAGACGAAGAATTGAAAAACAAGAGAAAATAATATTCATGGACATATTTTTTTATGATATGTTTAATCAATCATAAAATTTTAGAAAGAATATTCTGATCCGGTCACACTTAACAAAATTTCATTTTTGTTTTGTTTATTGAAAGTTTTTGTTATATTATCATTTTCTGTGTGCCAAAGAACTGTTCTAGATGGTAAATCAGGATACGCAATATTCTTGCAGTCCGAAATGTGTTTTGTAGGCTCCCTTCATATTCTAGGAATACCAGAGGGCCTTTTTCTTGTTTAATAAACAACAAAGTATTCACTAACACAAAATAATATTATGTAATCCTATTGGTTATTTCTGTAACTTCAGTAGTGACGCCACTGATTGAAGTATCTTGCGTATCTTGATTGGAAGCGCCAGTGATATACTGTATCCACAACTGTATCCGGAAAATGTCTATATCAGGAATGCTGACTCTCCTTTTCACGTACACAATGCCGACATTAATGGAAATGAACGTTTTTCTATCGTCGGTAATGCCTGTATCATAAATCTGCCTGTCGAGAACTGAGAAAGTAGGGAGTGGGCTTAGCTTTTAAAAATAGTCTTATGACTGGCTAAAAAATTTACTCTGCTAATACTTAGTAGCTTTTGGACCCACATTGAAAAAAGCTACAGAATTACAAATATATGGATTTCCGCATTCCTACTTCATCACATTCATATTTAGAAACAAAATGTTACTCTCAGTATGAGGAAGTCGCTACCCTATTTCCTTGTGAGAGCACCGAGGAGTGTACATGCTACTCCAAGTTTACTTTCTAACTCGTCTGTGAATATTTCGGTCTTCTAGTGTCTTCTCTAATTACATTATGATTTTGATATGGGAAATCTGTATCATCGGGGAGTGTCGTGTCGTATAATATAATCATATTGAAAAATCGTTGACTTGGGTTGTAAAGATATGAGATTGTCAAGCTCATTGCTATTGGACTAAGAGCCGCCACAAGTAGGGGAAGGCATCTGCTGAAGTCTTATTATGGGTAACATTGCTAGTTCTTTTATACATACAGTGCTTTCCTTTAATGCCATCCCTCCCTTTTTTATTTTTTGAACAGATCAACTCAAAAAATTCAAACTTAGGATAATAAAATTGATGCATTAAATGCTTAAAAAAAATAAATTAAAAGGGGGTCCTGTGACACATGTCTTTGAAGCTCCTGTTGAATCCTTCCGAACACTAGAATTTGAAGTCAATATCTTATCTCCTACAAAATGACGGAATATTTAATAATTACCTGGAACAAACACGTTCCGACATTTTGTAGGAGATATTGACTTCATGGTGCCAAGTCGCCATCTTGAAAGTTCCATCTGTCAATTTTATTTCAAAATATATTATTCATGCATTAATTTCATTATCCGAACTTTCAATTATTCAGAGTTATTTCGTTCAACAAATCAAAGGTAAGTATCGATATTAACGTGTTTGTCTCATGTAACTATTAAATGTTTCGCTATTTTGTAGCAGGTCAAGATATTGACTTTGTATTTTAGGGTTAAAAAGGATTCGGAAGGAGCTTCAAAAAGATGTGTCACATGACCCCCCTGTCAATTTGATTTTTTTTTCCAGGATGGTGCCGAGCCGCCATCTTGAAAGTTTTATCTGTCAGTTTTACCTCGAAATATAATATTCATGCATCAATTTTATTATCCCAAGTTTAAATTTTTTGAGTTAACCCGTTCAAAAAATGAAAGAGGGGACATTAAAGACATTAAAGAAAAGCACTGTATATTATTGCTCAGCCGTTTCTTACTAACCATCTTCCATATGTATCTCATATCATCTTCCATATGTATCTCAGATTTGAGCTTCTGACATGCCCCATAGACAAATACGTGTATTTGCACGACACATTATTTGTATAATTTTTTTGGTTGTTCTGAATAAAAGAAAATGTTTTATAATGCTAGCCTTTTCCAAGTTATAAATCATTTAAGAGCCTGAAAAGGGATTATTTAAAAAGCAATATCAAAAGCCAAAAATGTTAATGACCTTTTTAGCGTACCGGGTCATCCCATATATGTAGCTGATCTGTGCAGGTATACCGGCACAGGTGACCTCTCTGGGGTGGTAAGCAGACGAAGAATTGAAAAACAAGAGAAAATAATATTCATGGACATATTTTTTTATGATATGTTTAATCAATCATAAAATTTTAGAAAGAATATTCTGATCCGGTCACACTTAACAAAATTTCATTTTTGTTTTGTTTATTGAAAGTTTTTGTTATATTATCATTTTCTGTGTGCCAAAGAACTGTTCTAGATGGTAAATCAGGATACGCAATATTCTTGCAGTCCGAAATGTGTTTTGTAGGCTCCCTTCATATTCTAGGAATACCAGAGGGCCTTTTTCTTGTTTAACCTCTATACCATGCTTCTAGAGTAGATCTGCTGCTGCCACGAATAATATTCGGTGTCCAATTTTTGCCTTGGTTCGAAATAGGCATGGCGTAATAAGACTTTTAGGCGTTCCATAACTTCGTATGTTGGACAATTTCAAATTTGCCTTGCTTTCATCCTACATAATACCCACAAACATAGCAAAAAACATCTCTAGAATGCTTACAATTTCGTTCTGACGACATCGTATAATCTACATAATGAAACTCAAATCCAGCAACACAATCTGAGGCTGACGTTAGACATTTGACAGTTCGGAAAATCAAATGTGTGTTATAGTCACACCGTACAAGATAAAAACTCAGATATTTTTTCCAAAGCAAATAAAGAAACTTGCATAGGGCAGTAGTCAACGCAGATAAGAACTATACACCACTCACCCTCTCCAGTCCAGACCACGCAGCAGACACACAGTATCCCATAGAATCGCAACAAGAAAAAATAAACACCTGGTCACAGAAAGCAGTCCACGGCAAATATAGATACCATGTTACACAACATCACACAGATGAAAAACACTCATACACTTGGCAGGATGGCAAGTTCTATCCAGAAACGGAGGGTTTTATGCTTGCAATTCAGAAACAAGTGATTGCAACGAGACGCTACAAAAAATATATAATTAAAGGTCCATCCATAACCAACGAACCGAGTACATAGGCAGACATAACTCTGCAGCCAAATCCATACACCAAGCCCTAGCCGCAACTAACTAATAGAAAACACAGATAGATAATGAATTATAATTATACACCGACATCGGTACTCGACAACAATCAATACAAATTATATTCGGCTTCGTCTCCTAAATAAAGTGATGTAGTACCCTCGTTTCCTGCTTATTGGAATAGATATTGCTATCCCTAATGTTGTTCTAAACACCTACGCTTAAAAGATATCAAATACACAGACCTTGCCATAGCAATAAAACGACCCTGGAAAAGTTATTATTGTCCCCCTTATTTTGTCGGGCTCAGGCCTTACTTCAAACACATTGAAACCACACCTGCAACATTCATGCCTGGTCGAAAAGTTTACACAAAGTATTCCAAAAGTCTGTCATACTGAAGACCTGTAGTATTGTGCGATCTTCCCTAAATTCAGACTAGTGATAGTTCAGGTGTTGGCTTGGCACAGCCCATCAACACTTGTTGCAACCGCAATTATGCGAGAGGAGCTTAGAAAGTCATAATAATAATAATAATCTTCGGTTTACATAAGCTTGTGTTAAGCTTGGAGTGAGGGAATACGCCAGCATTGTACAACGGACGTTTTGCAACTGACGTGGTTTAACGTCCGTCGGCTTATTTTACGGTTTGGGCTAACTAACGTCAGTTTAGAAAAAACTGTAGTTCGGAAAATCTGCAAAAGGCTACTGTAACGTTCGAGTGAGAAGTTAAATAATGTTAACTGGTATCGGGAGTAGTCAGTCGATATTCAAATTGAGCCCACAAGTGCCAGTGTTCGGAGCGGACGTTGCATACCACCGGTGACAATGATAACTAACGATCCGTATACCTGAAGCGGGAGTGCACCCTCTGTCCGTTTGTGCTGCTGCCGGTTGACACCAGCAAAGACCTCATTTACATTACACACATATTTAAGGGTTGGAAATGTTCGGGTGCAGTTTACTATTGTACAGTCAAATTAACCTGGTTAGGGCTGGTCTACACCAGACTCCGACATGTAACGTAATGGCTGGTACTCCCCAACATTAAAGCTGGATGGAGTTAGCATTGAGCCAAAGTGTAGTGGCAACGAGGGATACTGTTGTTCCTTAAGTCAAAAAAAAAACCCTTGCGTTTACATTATGTGGATTTTGTCCTACACCTACAGAAATCCTCTTCATAACGTATAATTCTTCCAAACCTTGGATCGACAATAACGTTCCACGCCTTTTACGCCGTAAGAAGGCATTGTGGCAGCGCTTTACAAGACACCAAACTCGTGCAAACTATGACCTTCATCGTTCCTTCTCACAGGAGGTTTCTAAACCCTTGAGGACTGCTAAGTCATCATATGAACGCAAGTTGGCTACGTCCAAAAACAAGAAAAAATTCTATAGACATGTTAGAACCTCCCTGAACTCTAAAGTATCTATACCAAAAATTCGCGATGTCGACGGTCAATTTTGTAGCAATTCATCAGCTGCTGCTAACCTATTTGCCGATGCATTCAACGAAAATTTTTCCACCAGTCAAGTCTCCACTTCTTGCACTGTGAATATGCCTCACACGGTTGTCTCTCTATGCGACATTGAATTTTCGGTCAACGAAGTGCGCACCAGGCGAAGATGACATATCCGCAGCCACACTCAAATTCTGCGCCCCTTCCATTGCCATCCCATTAGCTATGATTTTTACATCCTCATTTAATTCACACACACTACCCCAATCCTGGCTATCTGCACGCGCAACACCCATATTTAAAAAGGAGATAAACATAATGCCAAGAACTACCGGTCTTGTTTCCATTGCCGCCAAAATTGCCGAACGCATAATCCTCAGTAGAGTGATAGAATTCGCGAACGAGAACACTCTTATTCCTTCTAACCAACATGGTTTCTTACCAGGTCGCTCAATAATCACGAACCTGCTTCGGTGCTTGGACACCTGGACGAAATCTGTTGATTCTAACATCCCCATTGACGTCATCTACCTGGACTTCTCTTCCGCCTTCGACAAGGTACCTCACACATTATTACTTAAAAAACTGGAGCATTTGGGCTTTCGTGGCAACCTTCTTATGTGGTTTGAGGCGTTTCTGTCCAACAGATACTTCGCTGTTAGAGTTGGTAGCAGCCTTTCTTCTAGAAGACCGGTCGCTAGTGGTGTGCCACAGGGTTCTGTGCTTGGGCCGATTCTGTTTAGACTGTACACCTGTGACCTGTCGTGTGACATCAAGTCGAACTACTCCTGTTATGCCGATGACACTAAAATATTCGCCAACCCTATTACTAATGCGCGAGTGCTGCAAGAAGATCTTAACCGAATCGAAGAATGGTCAAGAATATGACAGCTACCCATGAATGCAACCAAATGCGGCGTACTCCATAGTGGCAAAAACAACCCAAAGAAAGAGTTTTTTCTTCTAGACGAGACCATCCCTGAAGTGTTCAGCCACTCTGACCTTGGAGTAATTGTTAATACTACTCTTACCTGGTCTGAACATATCAACCATATCTGCTCTAAGGCCAAAAGGTTGATCTATTTACTAGAGAAAGTCTTCAATCATTGTGATAGTTCGACCTGCAGCCTCATTTACACAACCTATCTACGGCCTCTGCTTGAATTTGCTGGACCAGTATGGTATCCTGCCTTGGTTCGTGACCAAGAGCTCCTTGAATCTATGCAGAGAAGGACTACTCGTATACCTTATGGCACAGTGCGCCCAGAATATAATGAAAGACTTCGGACATGCGGCCTAACTTCGTTTTTGAACCATCGTCTTCGTGGCGACCTAATTATCACATATCGCGCCTTACATAATCTCTTTGGCGTCAACTTGTCACACCTGTACCAACGCAGTACCAATAGTCTACGGGGACATAACTTCAAGTTGAAGCAAGAAGCCTTCAAAACGACCGTGCGGCAGATTTTCCTATCTAACCGGGTCTTCGATAGTTGGAACAGTTTACCAGACTATATTGTGAACGCGTCGACGGTGAATAGTTTTAAGAACCACTACGATAAGTTTTGTGTATCATAACTAATTATTGTATTTCATCTCTTTTAATTTTCTTTTTGCTAGTAGGCCAATTTGTTTTTGAGTATATAGCCATTCTTGGCTCTACTCTTATTTTTTATGTAATAATAATGATAATTATTATTATTCCACTGTACTGGTTGTAATGATTTCTGAAATTTTCGTAACAGAATGTATAAATATTTTTACCTACTCCCATTACGTTGATCAGCCATTACCAAACTACTTCTGAACAGGTTATACTACCTATAAACAAACAGCGCATAACTCGCGGTCCAGCCGTGGGTTGTGAACACCTACTACTGGATTAAATAGACGTTGTAATAACTGCAAATGTCGCTATGAAACGTCAAACGTTTATTCGAACCCTGACAGTATTTATGTAAGTGACAGAGAAGTGAGGTTAAGTTGTCAATATTGTGTAATTATTATGCATTCAAACCGTACTATTCATATCATCATCATAGTCACAATGTGTTAACAGACATGTTGTGAACTCGTAAAATGCATTAAGTCGGAGCTAGAGTAATGCCGACACGTATATTATCAATAGTTTTGAGAACTGTAGCTCGCCATCGTTCGCGATTTTCTGTCAGTCCAGTGGCGCTCTTGATACCCATATCTAGCAACTGTTTCGTCGTATCCACCCAGTGTGTAGGGGAACGGCCACGGCGCCGCCCACTCAGGGCGTGACCCTGAACTACAGGTTTCTCCATATTATCGCTTCTGTGAATATGTTCGAAGAATGTAAGCATTCTCGTCGACACAATGGAGGATAGTCTCTTTGGATTACCGAGCTCATCCAGTATGGAAACATTAGTTTGATGGGCGGTATAAGCAATTCTCAGCATTCTCTTCCACGTCCACATTTCAAAAGCATCTATGCGAGCTCGATCTGCCTTTTTAACAGTCCAAGTTTCCGAGGCATACAAAAATATGGAGAACACAAGAGGCTGAACCAGCGACATTTTGGTAGCTTTAGTGATGTTATGGTCGCGCCATATTCTAGTAATCTTTATCATGGCCACCCGTGCCTGTTGAATGCACCGTCGAATCTCATTCTCACAGCTACCCGAATTGTCGATCAAAGAACCGAGGTACACAAAACTTTGAACTACCTCACAATGGCCTATTGACTTTATTTCTCGATGATTGTCATGCTCTCTATCTACGATCATAACCTTGGTCCTGTTGTAGTTAATACCAAGACCATATGCTGCACTGTGTTGTTCTAAAGTGCTTAATAGAGCTACTAGTTCTTCCTGAGAAGCAGCAATAAGGGTTGTATCGTCAGCAAATCATCATATATTGGGTCGTAGATAAAGTATAGTATTCAACTCGCTGTAATGGTAATAACTCACTTGTTGATTTACAGCACTCGCCTCCGGCTCGTGCTGCAAACTTCAACGCGTGAGTTATTACCGTCGTTACCGCATCGTTAACTAATATACTATAACATCCTGTGTAAGAATGAATATTCAGTAATTATTTTTTATAACCATGTATTCTTATGGATCTTGTCATTTTTAGATCTGTGTTGGCACCGACACATGATACTACGACTTTAGAAGGTATGCTCACGCGCATGATGTCTTCCGTCTCGCTTCCACCTGTGACGTCAGCGTGTGACCTTCCACCTGTGACGTCAGCGTGTGACAAACGGGGTTTGTTTACTTGTTTAGTTACATGATATAGGCGAACATTTTCAGTTTATTTTCTTGAGTTTACTCGTTTACCGTAGTAAAGTTTGATAAAACATTAATTATTTGCGATTCTGGAGTTTAACACATATTTGAGCAATGGTTTATTGTGCGGTTGTGGGTTGTTCCAACAATAATAATAAAAAAAGTAAAAACTATTCGTCACACTACCGCTACTTGGAATGGTCTGGAAAATTTGGCAGGTTTCATTGCATTTAAGTTGAAAAATAAGGAGAAACTGGGTTATATCCCAGATTGCACAGATACTTCTCTCACTTGGGTTAACCATTTAACTACTACTACTGGACTACAAAAACATACAGATGAGTTCTTGGCAAAATGTAATGAGCTGGGCCATATATTTTCCAACTATAATGGAAACGCTTTGAAAATTGAAAAAACTATCTTGCGAATTTAAACAAATTATCAGAAAATGTAGATGTGACTGATGAAGCAAATATGAGCTTGTTTTTTAGATGTAAAATGTATTTCAGAATATGAATTCTTGATAGGGGAATTAGAGAGACCTCGAATATTGGAAAACGGAAATTCACTAAGATTGTAAAATAGTATAAAGTAATAATTATACAGGGTCCTGCGACGATGCATCCAGCTTTCCTAGCGCCTTTCCTATTCGGAATAAAAAAAATGCCACATCAAATAAAAATGCGGTAAAAGATGGTTGGAGATTTACCGTTTGCTGAACTTATTTTGATATTTCATTTTCAGTTCATATAGAGAAAGACTAGTTCTATATGCTCTTATTCACCCCTTTTCAGTTCTTATTGTCTGTCCAAAATATATTTCCCTATAGACTCATATTTACAGAACCAATACCTAACTACAACACAAGAGCGCAACAAATAATCAGTACAACCATCACTACAAGTGCATCAAACTTTTTAATTCAAACATATTATTAAGCAGATACATGGTATGAAAAAATTTTGAAAAAAATTGAGGAAAAACCTGTTATTACTAGGAATCTTTAGTATACGAGAATTCACCTGTACTAGTTAAATACAATGCCCAGAGAGATATTGTATTGTTGTATTGTGATATGCTTTTATTTTATGTTTAACATATATGTATAGTGCGGTTGTGACATATATTTGGATAAATAAAAAAGATGGTTTCACCAGGCACTCCAATCGACCTCTTATATGAGATTTCAGAAAAATACGTCCAGACAGCTCTGTCTCTGTTCTTTTTCCACAATGTAAATTTTTTTTGAGTACAGACATTCAAATTTTTGTATCTGAAATTCAGTACGCTCGGAACTACTGCAAACGGGTCAGGCGTCGAGTAATATGAATTCTCTGTATATTTCACCAATTTTTTATTCAGATACAGAGCAATATGTATCGTTTATATTATAATGTGCATGAGCCTTTTTCATTTTTTATGAATATTAGATATCTAAGACAGATATAACAAGAAACGAAATAAAACTTTCAAAAATCAATGCCTAGGCGCCATGTGCTTGTACATTTTTGTCACGCGGTGATGTCATGCGCAGACCGGTTCGAAATCTGTCTGCCAGGTGATCATATCTGTCAGAGTCGTAGTATCATGGCACCGACATTTATTTCTGCTTGATATGGTCTACTATCTAACACTACAAACCAAATCTACAGTTTTGCGAATGACAGTACTTCTCACGCAAGCATCGTTAGCATTAGACAAATCTCCGTGGTAGAGGTGGAACGCAGAAGGCAGTCAGCTACTGCTTCACTGTCAAAGGAACCGGAGACCGTTGTCGCTTGGGGACGCAAGAATATGATGAAATTCAGTTGTTTAAAGACCCAGTACTGTAGACTACCAAACAAGAAGTAACCAAACAAACACCCGGTTCCAACAATTAGGAGGAATCAATTATCAATAATTCAGAAGTCTCTCTTTCAAACCTTTCCATGTTATAGGAAACACGATTTAGCCTAAACACGTTTCCAGTTACAATAGCTGCTGGAAAAAAAGCTCAGATACCTCTTTAGAGCCAGAAAGTATTTCGCATGATCCAGCATTCTCATGCACGCATTATAAAGCAAGCTTTATAAGACCTGGCCTGGAGTATCGCTCACATATCTGCGGAGCTGCTGCCCCTGCTACCCTGTTTATGCAGTATTTAGGAGTATTGAAAAGTCAGAGACTATTCTATTGGTTATTGTTGATACATCAAGTCGATGTTTTGATATTTGTTTTATTCCTATTTTTGCACCCTTCAGAATAAATACCGCGACAGTAATCAACGTCACTTTTAGCACATATAAGGTTGGCAAGATTTTCTTAGAAAGGTTGGAATATAATAATATAACACGACGGCCTCTTTTTCTTCACCCAGGGAATCAAACTCGACGTAACTTTCACCGTTTTACTTCAGAACTTAATACAATATCTCTTAACCTTATCTCAACTAGATCTCAACTCAACTGACTCCTGCCACGCTACTCGTGGTGCCTTATATACTTCATCGAACGACCTAGAAGATTCCGGACACCCAGATGACATTCGAGAATGCCGATCTGTCAGTCTAGAAAATTCCAGATGATTCGATGACGTTTACACATCAAAAAAATCTAACCTAATCATTGTGAAAGAAACATTAACAAATCCAAATAAGCAATGTAATATACAGGATGTTACACTCTTCCCCCCTTAGCGTTCGGCGTCCTCGACGAACAGTTCGCTTCGATCCTTGTATGGCCACAGGCGATCGCTATGGACGACCTTCGGTTTTCCACTACCCATACGTATCCTGTAGACTACGTCGTTGAGGCGCTTCATCACCACGTAGGGTCCCTCCCAATGGCGTTGTAGCTTCGGACATCTACCCCTTCTCCGTCGTGAATTGTAGAACCATACCAGATCACCTTCGACGAACTTTGGGCTATTTGCTTTCAGATCGTATCTGGCTTTCATTCTGTCGCTGGCAGACTGGATGTTTCCTCTAGCAGACTCATGGATATCCCAGAGCGTTTCCTGAAGCTCGCTCACCCATTCGCATGGAAGACGGCGTTCCGTCTCTGGGGGTGGACCAAGAGCTAAGTCCAATGGCAGCCGCAGTTCTCGACCAAAAATTATCTTCGCTGGGCTCAACCGAGTTGACTCGTTCACCGCTGATCTGTAGGCCAACATTCCCAGAGGAATCTTCGTATCCCAATCAGACTGATGTTTGTTAACGAATTTTGATAGGTAATCCAGGATTGTCTTGTTGAAGCGTTCCACCATACCGTCGGACTGCGGATGAAGAGCAGTTGTTCTAGTCTTCCGAATTCCGAGTTTTCTCATCAGCTGTATGAAGACTTCCGTTCAAAGCTTCGTCCCTGGTCTGAATGTAGTTCATTAGGAACTCCGAATCTGGACACCACGTGTTCTAAAAGAGCCTGTGCCACTGTGCCTGCTTCTTGATTGGGCACAGGAATTGCTTCTGGCCATTTAGAGAAATAATCCATTACAACAAGCAGATACTTGTTCCCAAGGCTGGTTTCCGGCAAAGGACCCAAAATGTCTATGGCGATTCTCTCAAACGGCGATCCAACGTTGTACTGCTGCATGCGTGATCGTTGACGAATACTTGGACCTTTTCTTGAGTTGCAGACATCGCACGTGGAACAGTAATTTTCAACATCTTCGCGACAGCCAACCCAGTAAAATCTCTCCTTGATTCTTTCCAGGGTCTTCCTGATGCCAAAGTGACCCCCACTGCTACTATCATGTAGCTGTTCCATAATTGCTTTCCGTAATTTCCTTGGTACTACAAGTTTTTCTTTAGCATGTCTGCCATCAGTATCCTCCCAGATTCGATACAGGAGGTTACCCCTTACCTTTAGTGAGTCCCATTGTGCTAGGTAGGCTTTAGTGATGGGACTCATAGCACTTATTTCCTGTTGATTAGGCTTGTTTCCATTTAATAGCGAATGAATAACTAACCCTAGCTCAGCGTCTTGTGACTGAGCTTGCTTGAAGGTTTCTAGTGAAATCTTGGTTCCTTCCAATTCAAATTCTTCTATTCTTAATGTGTTTATGTCGAATTCTCGTTGTTTCTCTTCTTTCGAACAGTGCTTACAGTCTTCATCACAGGGCCTGCGTGGCATAGAATCGGCATTTCCGTGTTGCTTTCCTGGACGATGACGAATTTCAAAGTCATAGCTTTGGAGGTATTCAATCCATCGAGCAAGCTGGCCTTCTGGATTCTTGAACTTCATTAACCACTGCAAAGCTGAATGATCGGTTCTCACGACAAATCTTCTTCCGTACAATAAATGGTGGAAATTTCCGATCCCTTTCACCACACTGTACAACTCTTTTCGTGTCACACACCAGTTTTTCTGCGCTTTATGCAAAGTTTTACTGTAGTATCCAATTACCTCTTCGATGCCATCTTGTTCTTGAGATAAGACAGCTCCAACAGCATAATGGCTAGCATCTGTGTCCAAGTAGAAAGTTCCTTCCCTTGTAGGATGAGCTAGTATCGGTGAGGAGGTCAAAGCCGTTTTCAATGCGTCGAAGGCTTCTTGGCAGATGGAGTCCCAATAAAACTTATTACCATTTTCAGTTAAGGCAAATAATGGTTTGGCGATGGTAGAGAAATCTTTCACAAATCTGCGATAATAACTGCACAGTCCCAAAAAGCTTCGTACCTCATGAGTGTTGGACGGTACTTCCCATTCCTTCACAGCCTGCACCTTCTCTGGATCCGTCCGGATTCCGTCTTTGGTTAACAGATGTCCGAGGTATTTTACTTCCCTTTTGAAAAGATGGCATTTCTTAGGGTCTAGCTTCAAGTTCGCTTCCTTAAGCCGCTGGAAAACTTGTCTTAGTCGGAGTAGCTCTTCTTCAAAATCCTTTCCAAACACAATAACGTCATCGAGGTATATCAGTGCTGTCTTCCAAGACAAACCTTGTAGTACAACATCCATTAATCTTTCGAAGGTACTGGGTGCATTGCATAGACCGAAAGGCATTACTGTAAACTGCCATAGCCCAGCACACGATGTAAATGCCGTTTTCTCTTTATCTTTTTCATCCATTTCAACCTGCCAGTACCCACTTTGCAGGTCCAAGGTGGAGAACCATGAAGAATTTCCAACTGCATCCAAAGTGTCGTCAATTCTTGGTAAAGGGTATGAATCCTTTTTGGTCAAATCGTTGAGCCGCCTGTAATCCACACAAAACCTCGTTGATCCGTCCTTCTTCCTAACAAGGACTATCGGAGAGGCCCAAGGGCTAGATGATGGCTCGATTACTCCTCGTTTCTGCATATCTTTTACCATATTCTGTACTTCATCAATCCTAGATAATGGAGTTCTTCTTGGGTGCTGCTTGACTGGCTGGGCATCTCCTACATTAATTTTATGACGTACCAGATGGGTTCGCCCTAGGTCATCATTATTTTTAGCGAAAATCGAATGAAATTCTCTTAGTAGCTTCAGGACCTTCCGCTGCTGTTCGGGTCGCAAATGCTCACAGCTTCTATCATACAAATCTTGAAGACTACCTGAGATTTGGGTGAAGTCACTATCATCTTCTTCTTCCGCGCCATCTAGCCTTCGTATCCATGCTACTGGTTCTAGTCTACCCAGTGGCGTATCTTTCTTGATTTGTATTGAATTCCTGGATACATTCACGGCCCTTATTAACATATTTGAAGAATCCGTTATTGTTCTGGCTAATAAAATAGGTTTATTCCAACCTAGCTTAGGATCTGGTTCAAAGACGCATGGGGTAAGGTTATGTTCAAGTGCCTTATGTGCATATATGGGTATAACAATCTCTTTCTGTGGTGGAATTGTGAAATTCCTTGGTGCCATAACGTTCATTTCCTCTAGATGAACAGCTTGGCAGCTAAATGAAATCTCTTCTGAATCCCCAATGCTTAAGGTATTACCAGTGAAGTTTATTACGCAGCCAGAAGTCTGCAGAAACTCAGCACCAAGGATGCAATCATTTGTGACTGAAGCTACTAAAATGGGATGCTTCTTACCGAAACTGCCAATGCGAATCTCTAATTCTTCAACACCCAGTACTGGTATACGGTCTCCATTAGCGGTCTTCAGCAACATTCTATCCGTTTGCGTGGTTCTGCTTGGCAACTTCCTTCGAATTTCTTGGTATATGTTAGGGCTTATTATAGTCACATTTGCTCCGGTATCGACTAACATCTTGCATGGTATATTTTCTATGTAACCTTCAACTACTGGACTCTTCTCAATCTTATTAACTTCAATTTCGATGACCATGGGGCTTTCGTCATGATGGCCAGCCAGTTTTTGCCCCCTAAAACTGGCCGGCTCTAGTTTTCCGACTCATTATCAGTATTAGTACTAGCCTCCCTTGACTTCTCTGCCACCTGCATGCGACAGCCTACTCGAAGGTGCCCCTTCTGCCCACATCTCCAGCACGTAAACTTCTCAGGTCCTTCTAGATTGGTGCGAGCTGGGTTTCTTTGAAAGGTACCACCTCTTCTTTTTGGAACAAACGCTGTCGCCCTGACTTCTGCTTCATCATCTTGTTCTACAGAGCGCACCCTCCGTGTCATTCGCGTGGATTTCGTGGCAGCTTCAATTTCAAGAGCCTTGACCAAAGCATCTTGTAAGGTTCTGGGACTGGATAGCCTTACGATTCGCTGAACGTCCAGGTCCGCAATGCCTTCGACAAACTGACGAGCAGCAACGTATTCCTGTGTCTCGATGGGACTGCTGACGAATGCTCTTTTAGCTAAGCTTTGGACTTCGTATGCAAATGTGGTTAAATCTTCCTTGGGTTGTTGTGTCTGGTTATGCAACTGGCCATGCAACAGCTCTGTTAAGTGTGCATCTCAAAAACGTAACTTTAGTGCAGATGTTATCTTATCATAGTCACGTAAGTCTGATGAGCAGAGATTTTCCAAAATAGCTGCTGCAGAATCTCTGAGCATTGATGTCAGCACACAAGCCTTTTCCTCATTCGACCAGTTATTCATACGTGCGATGTTTTCAAATTGCATATGATAAATGTCCCATGACGTTTTTCCATTGTATGGATAGGGCTTTGCTACTACGCCACTGTGTCTATCAGTAAAAGCAGGTGCTGAAGCTGTTAAACTACGCTCACCTGCACTAAACTCTCGCAGCTCCTCCCTAGCCATTTCTTTCACCTGATCTTTCACTTGCTGAAGCTGTTCCTCAACGTGTTTTTCTGATGCTGCTAGCTGCTCCTCAATTGCACTAATACGGTGGTCTTGATTTTCTAATGCTTGACTTACGGCTTGCTTCTGCTCCTCCAACCGAGTCATCACCAGTTCCTGTCCACTCTTCAAGTCTGCGACTGCCTCGTCTTGATGGCGCTTCAGCTTTTCTTCAAGGTTCACGACTGCCTCGTCCTGGTGGTTCTTTAGCTTTTCTTCAAGGTTCACGACTGCCTCGTCCTGGTGGTTCTTTAGCTTTTCTTCAAGGTCCACGACGGTCGCTTGCATAACAGCTGCTTGGTTATCTTGGCTACTTCGAAGACTGGATGCAGTTTTTTCTAAACTTTGTTCGAAGCTGGCTTTCATTTCTTGTAGCATATTCATCATTGCACTCATTTCGGACGCCATAGCTCTGGTTATTGGCATGGACCAATGCTGTACTCACTTCTTCTTTCCTTTTCCTGGCTTGATTCGCTGGATAATCCCACACTTCCGACACCAATTGTCACGACGGCCTCTTTTTCTTCACCCAGGGAATCAAACTCGACGTAACTTTCACCGTTTTACTTCAGAACTTAATACAATATCTATTAACCTTATCTCAACTAGATCTCAACTCAACTGACTCCTGCCACGCTACTCGTGGTGCCTTATATACTTCATCGAACCATCTAGAAGATTCCAGACACCCAGATGACATTCGAGAATGCCGATCTGTCAGTCTAGAAAATTCCAGATGATTCGATGACGTTTACACATCAAAAAAATCTAACCTAATCATTGTGAAAGAAACATTAACAAATCCAAATAAGCAATGTAATATACAGGATGTTACAATATGTTTAAAAAGTATTTGCTATATTTTATAAAAGGACAGAATTTGTTGCAATAAGGTTCCCAAAGACTAATTTTTTATTATTAATAATAATAGTGTGATGGTGGTAGTGGTAGCAACTGTTTCTTCTTAACTATAGTTTTGATATTGAATTCTGTAATTTTGTGAAATATTATTATTTAAGCGTAAAATTCATCCATTTTAATAGATTCGTAACATGGATGTCACAAAAAAATGTAATTATTCAACTGAATCTTCAATTACTTACTTTATATTTTAACTAGCCGCGTTATGAACAAAACTGTTTTGAATAGAAGATTATAATATGTTTCATGGCGTTACTACTAACTCTAGGCGATATTTATAAATGTCTCCGCAACAACCCCTTTCAAGGGGTGAACTTGGTGCCAGCATCATTTTTATGACAGCAAGACACCATTTTGTTGGTATAAACTTCTTACTTCCTTCAATAGTATGGGGAAGGAATATAACGTCTCCTTGGTCTGTACCTTGTACAATACCTACCAAAAAGTAGGAACCGGAAGCGGTATTGACAAAACCGGATTTTTCCAGGACTACTTTTTTCATACTGATTACGAATCTGTATTTAATTTTTCTGTGGCACCCTCGGTGGCACCTGTAGTTTTGGCTAACTTTTGTATACGGGCAGACGGCGACAGAGGCTCTGCATAAGTTCTCTTCAGTGAGAGCTGAAAAGAACAATGGACTAGTATCACGAGGTTAAGAACAATGATTTAATTATTATGGCCGCTTAGTGCATACACAAATAAACGTTCTGCTGCATTTCGTTACTTTCTACATCATTTTGTTTTTTAGTAATTCCATTCTAAAGTTTAAAGAAAGGAATTCAAATTCAGCCAATCAGTGCCAACCGCGCGAATTACCAGCAGTGCATTGTTGCCAAGAACAGCTCCGACTCGCAAAACATTTACATTTCACATAAACATGTTATTTGCTATCCAAAGTGTTATAAATAATTTGAAACTTACTTCTTAGCTTTCACATTTCTCATCTTCGTATTGAAGAACTGCATATTATCCACATAAAAGTCGTTCACCATAGCCATATCAACTTTAGGCAGGTTATCTGAATCGGCGTTTGTGAATCCACTATCGATTTTACCCATACTTGTTGGTTATGTTATGATAAAATAACTTGAAACCTACTAAAATGGAATAAAAGGATATCCTGTACAAATAAACGCAAACAAATAATAATAACTTTAAGATTATTGAAAATTACAGCCAAAGCCCAATGGAATTTGGAAATGACAATGACCGAATGACGATTGATTGACAGGATTGACGGATCAGGAACCTTAACTTAGCTTTCGGAAGGGCTGTTCCAAATTATGGTTCTATCACCGTCCTAGAACTGTTTTCATCATGCCCCGCCCATTTTACAGTTCTCAAAACGATGATTGGTTGGTCCACCAGCGTACCAACCAATCATCGATTCTAGAATCACAAAATGGGTGGGGCATGATGAAAACAGTTCTAGGACGGTGATAGAACCGTAATTTGGCACAGCCCTGGAATTTCGGATCACGGGACATTAAAACCACAAAACATATCAGACGGGAACAGAAGACAAGATAGATGAGCCAGCCCGCGTACAGCTCCGCGCGCCATCAGAATGCGGCAACACAGCACACATATCTGTCTTTTGATTGGCTGTTCGCCTATAGGGCAGTGACGTCACTGCCCTAGGAGAATTCAAATATTTTCCTCATTTTCACGGCTTTCCTGTGCCCAAAAAAATCGGAGAAAAAAATGAGATGCTTTTTATGACGTACTCTATCATATGCAACCAGAAATAAAATTCATGATACTAGTCCATTCATTTCCCTGTTCATCATGATAGTGACTATTGCGCATCGATTCATATTTGCTCGTTACTAATACGATGAAACTAAGTACATAAGTGGTGATCATGCATCTATGATCTTCGGTTATTCACAGTGTTGCCAGATCTAGTAAAATTTCACTAGATCTAGTGATTTTTCTGTAATTTCGTGATTTAGTGGAAATTTAATTAATCAATGTCATATTCTAGTGATTTTTCCACCCTAAGACGAATCCATTTTAAACTAAAACTTGAATTTTTCTTTTGAAATTATACTATTTTGGGACCCTATACCGAAGTGCTGCTTATTCGATCACTTTTTATGACTAATCATGATGCGTTATTTACAACACGTTTATGGTACTGATGGATAACTAGAAAGATGGGCATGTTTTCACCGCAAAGCAGTGCACGGTTAGTTATTTGGTTCACTATTCAACATGTGCTGATTTTGACACATTGAAAGATTGAAGAATTGTTTTATTTGGACTGTGTCGTTTAATATTTCATAGCCTACCTGATAGATCTGCTTGATAATTATGCATGACGTCTATAAAATTGTTTCTCCAGCACACTTGACCTATAATATCTCGTTAATTCAGTGTTTTGACTTGATCAAGTAATATTATTGCCTCATATTTTAGTCGTTTGTTAAGCAAAAATAAAATTTGATAGTATTTTCTCAAAATAAATAAATTTTAGTAAACAAATAGAAGGTATATTTAAAATTTGTAGAAAAATCGAAATATCTCAGAAACTAATGAATGCAGCCATAGCAAGTGCTATACTAAGATGAAAGATCATATTAAAAGCAATTCTTTGGTATAATAAAATATTGGGGGTTACATTTAAAAAAAGACAGAAAATCTAGATTTTACATTCTACACCACCCTGTATACGATTATGCGTTGCGATCCTTTTTTATAGCCGATTTTAAAACTAGATGATATTTTTTATTCTCCTGTGTAAAAAAAAATGATTTTTGATTCATCACTTTTTGATATACAGTACGTTCATTTGACAGCGATTTGGATATAAAAATGGTCATAACTTTTGAAATACCCTGTATAACGTAATCATACCCTATATTGGACGAACGGAAATTATTAGTGGAATTTGAACATGGAATAATATATAGGGTGTCTCATTAAAAAATGTTTGCATGTTTACCTCACCACGTAGTAATGGGTCACCCCTCGGGTCACCCTACATAAATCTAAATATTTTCTGAGCAAGGAGCATATCCGTGGCTACAACTTTTATATACAACTTTTTTCGCTATCATCTACAGTAGTGGAGTTATGGACCGTGCCGGTACTAAAAACTCATCCTGTAGATGTAATTGAAGTTTCGAACCACCTTAACGATAGCCGATAGGGATTCTGTTCCGTCGCAATAGCTCGTTAACGTGACGCGCGTATTTAAAGTCATAGCAGCATGTTCTAGTGGTTACAATTCGTGATCGTACACAAATCACGCGCTAATTTATAGTAATGCAGTTAGAGAGGTGCACATCGATGCACGAGCATGTGAATGACAGCAACATGGTTAGCCAAGAGGGACAAGGGACGCATTTGCATTAACCGAAGTATGCCAAGTGATATGGGAATAATTTTCGTTTTCCAGCAGATAGAATATCAGCACCTCCGAGGTATACTGGTTTGTCAGATTTTTGGAAAAACGAATTCATTGCATTGCCACCCACTATAAGTACTGAGTTTCAATATGATAAACAAGTCTATAGTTACATAAGGTAAGGGGAGCGGGACATTCCCTTAGGTTGCGATCATTTTCGTGTCGAGTCTAAAAAGGGATAGAAAACATAGTAAAACATGGACACTAAATATCGTCTGCAGCGATTATCCAATCCAAATTATAAGTTTTATGTAAGTAGATACATAGGATACTAAGTGAATATACATTATTTGCAGTTTCCTTTATACAGGGTGAGTTTTTAGTACCGGCTCGGTCGATAACTCCACTACTATAGAAGATAGCGAAAAAAGTTGTATATAAAAGTTGTATCCACGGCTATGCTCCTTGCTGAGAAAATATTTTGATTTATACAGGGTGATCCATAACTACGTGGTGATGCAAACATGCATTTTTTTAAATGAGATACCCTATATATTATTCCATATTCAGATTCTACTAATGCTTTCCGTTCTTCCAATATAGGGCATTGTTACATTATACAGGGTGTTTCAAAAGTTATGACCATTTTTATATCCAAATCGCGGACAAATGAACGTTCTGTATATCAAAAAGTAATGAATCCAAAATTATTTTTTTTACACGAGAAGATCAAAAATATCCTCTAGTTTTCAAATCGGCTATAAAAGAAGCCCGAAACGCATATTCGTATACAGGGTGATGTAGAATGCAAAATCCAAATTTTCTCTTTTTTTTCAAATATGACCCCCAAAATTTTATTATCCCAAAGAATTGCTTTTAATATGCTCTTTCATCTTTGTATAGCACTTGTTGTACCTACGTTCATCAGTTTCCGAGATATTTCGATTTTTCGGTAAATTTAAAATATAGCCTCTATTTGTGTACTGAAATTTATTTATTTTGAGAAAGTACTATCTGATCTGTTTTTTATTTAACGAACAACTAAATTATAACGTCTTGATAGTATTTGATGAAGTCGAAACCCTAAATCATCGAGATAATAAAGTCAAGTATGCTGAGGAAACAATTTTGTAGGCGTCACGCATAATTATCAAGTAGTTTAATCAGGTAGGCTTTGAAAAATTGACAGTTTTCATAACCTACTCAATAATTCCGTACTGTGTGAAAAACTGGCTTTGAAAATTAATTTTTCCATTGAGGGTATTTAGGAGAATCTTTGAGAAATTGTCTACTTGCCTCTAGAATATATCAACTATGAATAGCAATATCCAGAACGGAGGCACTCTAAAACTAGTGCGTTTGAAAGATTGAAGAATCGTTTTATTTGGACTGTGTCGTTTCATATTTCATAGCCTACCTGATACATCTGCTTGATAATTATGCATGACGTCTATAAAATTGTTTCCTCAGCACACTTGACCTATATTATCTCGTTAGTTCAGTGTTTTGACTTGATCAAGTATTATTATCGCCTTATATTTTAGTTGTTTGTTGAGCAAAAACAAAATTTGGTAGTATTTTCTCAAAATAAATAAATTTTATTAAAGAAATAGAAGGTTTATTTAAAATTTGTAGAAAAATCGAAATATCTCAGAAACTAATGAATGCAGCCATAATAAGTGCTATACAAAGATGAAAGAGCACATTAAAAGTAATTCTTTGGTATAATAAAATATTGGGGGTTACATTTAAAAAAAGAGAGAAAATTCAGATTTTGCATTCTACATCACCCTGTATACGAATATGCGTCGCGGGATTTTCTTATAACGTATTTTAAAACTAGAGGATATTTCTAATTTGCTCATGTAAAAAAATTTTTTTTGATTAATTACTTTTTGATATACAGTACGTTCATTTGATCGTGATTTGGATACAAAAATAGTTATAACTTTTGAAACATCCTGTATAATGTAACAATACCCTATATTGGAAGAACGGAAATCATTAGTAGAATTTGAATATGGAATAATATATAGGGTGTGTCATTTAAAAAAATGCATGTTTGCATCTCCACGTAGTTATGGATCACCTTGTATAAATTAAAATATTTTCTGAGCAAGGAGAATATCCGTGGCTACAATTTTTATATACAATTTTTTTCGCTATCTTCTACAGTAGTGGAGTAATCGACCGAGCCGGTACTAAAAACTCACCCTGTATATAAAATAGCACAAGACGTAAAAGTAGGAAATAGGAATTATTACTAAGAGTTATCAAATCCATGTATGTACAAATCCTTTCACTTGCGCCCATATAAGTTCTATAGAATTTAGTTCGCAATGATATGACGGTGTGCATACTACAGTTATATCATGTCTTTTTGCTACATCTTCTACAGCGTATTTTATAAAATGATGTTTGCGTGAATTTGCTATATGTGATAAACAGCTCCCTCTTTATCAAATTTTCTTTAAATTCAATATTTTTGTAGGTTAACCAGTCGATAATTTCTTGTTTTTTCCAAGATGAAGTTGAATCTTCTCCATGTGTCGTGAATGATAGCTTGCGTTATCCATAATTGCCACCGAATTAACTGGAAGATATTTTATCATTTCACCTAATTATTAAATTTTACCTAGGGTGAGTATTTCATTTCTGAAATAAAAAGAGTGAGTTGTTCTTCGATCTACACTTCAATGTTTTCATCAAGGACTCTAACTTTTCCGTCTCGACTTTTCTTGAGAGGTTTTACTTAGCAGTATTTCTCTTCTGTAATAATTTAAAAACGATGGACTTTCCAACTCCGGTCATTCAGTCGTCTGCTGTACCAAGTCTTTTACCGCGTTCGATTTCACTTTGTTTCCTTGATCTTCTTGGAAACTGTAGTTGCCGTACAGTAAAATTCCGGTAATCGTTTTTTGTGCAGCCGTGCAAAATAATAATTATTTCACTCATAGTGGAAAATTATTCCAACATCTTTTCATTAGTGTAAATGTCGCCATTTTTTTTAATATTTTATAATACTCTAAACATTACAGCTTAACAGAAAACACTGCGTTAAAATGAACAAATATACTTAAACAGCACTACCGTATTTTAATTACTTCATCATTAGAGTGTCATTCCATTCCTTTACTCCGCCATAAATGAATAATGAGTGGCAATATATCAGGTAAGAAGGCAAAACTTACCTATGCCTTACCTATGTCGGACACCAAAATTGCACCAAGAAGGTAGGAATTTCCCACTTAGTTGCTCTATACATTTCTGAAATGTATATAACATTTGCCTTGGTGATTTAAAAGTGAATTACCCTTTATACCAATTTTACATCAAAAACAAATCCATGGTTCTAATGATGGATTCAGTTCGTGGTCAAATTTGATTATAAAACAGAAATATGACGTCAAATAAGTCCTTGGATGTTTTCATGCATTAGAACCTGCTCCAATTTGTTGTCAAGTTTGGCGTTGAATTCGCTAGTGTCAACCATAAAATCATTTGATGCTTGTACGTACGCAAAATTTTCAAAATAAAAATTCGCAATCAAATCAAGACTTTCACTGTCCAGACCACAAAAAATACAAATTGAATAGATTTTGCAAAAACCGTCAAATCATATATGACAGCAGCAGTCGCAGCACTGCATACTGTCACAAAATCTTTGGTTTTGTTCACATCAACACCGTGCGTCAAAATTTCGAGTATAAAACTTATAACTAATCAAAGAATATGAGAAGAAATGGCTTATGATCTGCAGCAGAAGCTTTATTTATGGAAGATGGTTGCTGTTAATAACAAGAAGGAAGGAAGTTGGAGACCACACAAATAGATCAGTGTTGAAGGAGCAGGTTAAGTCAGATAAATTTTAATGTGACTTGTTCTATTCAATGTCAATACCTCACACAGTGGTTACCTTCCAGGTGGCACTATTTGTATCAATTCGTACAAATAAATGATAAAAGATGTTGAAAGATAAATCACTTTGACCTTGAAGAAAACCATGGGTTAATCCGTGATGAAATTCGAGAAGAAATCGTCGATGTAAAACGGGTATTACATATTATATTCGAGATAAGCGCAGCAGTGCCCTCAAAAATGCTTTAGCTCATCACGCATGCAAACTAGAGCAGCCTCTCGTTTTTCAAAAACCGTGAAATGGGCACTTCGGTAATCATATAGACATTAAGCCGTGCACTATATGGGCTGTTAACGTGATTGTATTTCTCATCATCCGACGTGGCATTTGGGCGCGTTCACGGAACGAAGCTAAACGCTATATAACCTTAAATTAATGGGGTAGGTCAGTGTGTCAGCTCGGCGAACCGGCAGTGGTTTACGGCCGTGAAGGGTATTCAGGTAGATAGAATAAATAGTTTATAGAACGACAATACACTACACTGGGCAACGTACCAGCATTACCTAATTGTGTGGATAGTTTAAAAAACATTACATTACATTTACACGAGCAGATAGATGGAAAACTGAGTTCGCTATGAACACAATAGATGCAGAACTCGATACAATTTTTAGACACCAATAAATTTAGAATCGTCAATAGAAACCCAACAAACATTTTCCAAAATAAGAGTAAGGATAGAGTAAGAAATAACAGCCTGTTCAATACAAGTATAAATCCTTACTTTATTCTTATTTTATTAATCTATATGTATCTATATATCATTATATTCACTAATCAAACTACATAAACCTGATCGGCTTATCAGGCCAGTAATATCGCCACTTCAAAGGTCAAAGTAACTAAACACACTATTACTACAGCATTGCAAATTCACATTAAAATGTGGGCTAAACAACTTTCAATAGCTTATAAAGAGAACTAAAAATATCATAATCCCCAATAGGGCCATTATAGCCTCATTTGATGTACAAACCTTTTCCCTAGCATAATATGACCGATAGACGTAATAAATATTGCCGTACACAAGCTATCAATGAACAACCCATAATAAAACAAGATATTCTGGATACATTCATAGTGTGTTTAGATAACAACATCAAAGGCCGTCCGAACCAGGAACACTAGAGAGGCTCTGCGAGCTCATCCTTACACAGTCGGCGTCCCTACTCCCCGATCCAGTCTCCTCTCCAGCATTTCTTCTTTTGGAGAGCTTCGACGCTGCGGAATGAGCTGCCGGGGAATGTGTTTCCCTGCGGCTATAACCTGCAGCGTTTCAAATCTAACTTGCACAGACACTTATCCTCTCGCAGCGCTTTTACAGCGCCATAGGCTTTCAGCCTTTGCGGGAGACTGACCATAAAAAAATGGGGATAATTTCATACAATAAATAGATAAATGAATAAATCATAGGAAAAAATTCATACGATAAACAGCTAAATGAATAAATTGAGGTCAGAAGTGAAGAAAGCGAGAACTTTTTTTGAAAAGGCCCTTGATCAGGAAATTGAAGGCTCAGAGTAATGACAAAAATGGACGTTGCCTCCACACCAGAATAAGATAGGTAGCACTTCCACCATTACCAAAAATTATCAATTCTCAGGGCTAAAAGAGCGCGAATTTACGTTTTCAGCAATATACAATGTTACCAAGGATGATGAGGTTGATCAAGTCGAACAACATGATTTATAAATACACGTAAGAATTTAGCTTACCGAATCACAATGTTTATTTCTTGAATAAGTAAAGAATGTGTGATTAGCTTTACTGTAATTTCATTTCCAGACTAACGTCTAGCAGTAGTACAATTTGTTTGTGAAGCAAATTTCTGCGATTCGCATAATGTATTCATAAGTTGCGATCAGTGTATCTTTAGACCCGTTTAAAAAATAGTAATCTCATTTTAATAATAGTGTCTAATAGCCACATATGGTTTTCGAGCCGGTATAGTCAACGAATTCGAACAGGTTAGAGGAATTAAACAAGGATTTTTGTCTTAATATATCTCCATAATCCTAAACCGGCAGCTTGGTAATGCTGGCACACTGACCGCTGAATCGCCGATAAACCCGTATACTCGCGACGCGATAGCATGTAAAGAACCCTAAAAATAACAACACTATTATAGTGGCCTAACAAAAATAGCAACTTTGTTTTAGTTGATCGTTTTGGGTTAATTGTTAATAGTTTTTTGTGGATTTTGGGTTTTAACAGTGCATAAGTGAAGTAAATCCTGCGGATTTCTGTAAAAAATAACATCTTGTTTGTGAACACAGTTTAATAAAAATAACGGGATCTTGGGAACACTCACATGCCTCTTAAAGGGGCGTTGCTTTTTCTAACTTATTCGAATTCGTTGGGTATAGTGGAGGTTGAATCTCTTCCACCTTTTGTCAAAATCATCCTAGCTTGTAGCAGCGCATTCACCATTTCACATAATTGTAAGGTAACTGAACTACTACTTTTATTTCCTTTACTTTCGAAAGCATGGTAGTCATCTTCTTGTAGCCCCAAATATTGTTATGTACCTAAACAAATAGCAGGATACTATAACCCAGGCTGAAGAGTTTTCACAGTGTACGTATTTACAGCGTTGGTCCAGTAACAATGGTAAAAGTCCATATTTTTCAGATTTCTACTCATTTTGAAAAACTAATATATGCAACCCGATTGTTTTCAATCACAAATATGTACTGATTACACCGGGTTATTCACCTTATCGTAAAGTCTTAAAGTACCTGATAACAAAAACATTTTGAATGGAGAGGGACCCATCAAGTCACCATTTAAAAAATATTTTCATGTTATACAGGATAAGGTGTCTGCAAAACACGTAACGTATCAAAGTTATATTTTTTTAATTAGATAGTAAAATTTGAATTACATTTTTACCTGGACAAATCGGTAGACCAATTAAGGAAACTTCAATTATTAGAGATAACTTGATTTTTTCAAATTGAAATGCCTAGTTATTTTTATACGAAGAAATGTAAAATATGATGACCTTTCTCATAAGAAAGGCTATCAAATATTACAACATTATGTCATGTGGTGAATATCAATCTCTGGTAGTCTTTATTTTCATACATTTCATTTAGTCTCAAATCCTCAATCAAAAGGTGTCTTTAAATTTTAGTAGGTACCTCAATTTTACAACCTATAGGCAACCTAGCAGGTCATGAAATATAAACCAAAACATGTTCAAATGGAAGAAAACAACTAACTTTGCAGAAAGATACAGACGAATCAGACTAATGGAACAAGATTATAAAAATTGCCTACAACAAATTCAACGCTAACCCAAAACAACAGCGGTAAAATGTTTAAGGTCAAATAGAAGCCGAGGTACGACAAAAATGGATACTAATCACAGCCTACTTCAATGTACCTACTAGAGATAGAAAATTTCGAAAACTAGTAAAAACTTGAAATGCTAGGAAAACTACTAGCGATTGTTGCCGGCAGTCTTAAATCTTCAGCCCATAATTTAAAGTCACATTTAATGGTTTAAAAAAGTAGTATACGATACCTTAGATTGTAGCCCTTCAAATGTTTGAGTATCTATTAGTAAGATCGCAAAAAAATGCTACATAGAATCATGTTTAGCTCTGATACCTAATAGTAATTCTAATTTTTTATACCTAATAAATAAATTCCTATTTGCGAAAAGTACCAAAATTATATTGTTCTTTTGTGATACAATACGACGAATGGAATTCTTGGAATCGTAGCTATCGATATTCGCGTAGGTTGAGCGCTCATAATGGGCTCGTTCAGTAAATTTTTTTATTGCATATTCTAAAAGAGCGTGTTGAATTTAGTAGCTGTGCAAAATTTCAGAATTTTCTGAGCTCGCTTTCATATTCAAATAAATTACCAAAGTGGTGCAAATTTAAAACGCGCGGCACTTGCGAGAATGCGGATGTGACGTCATTAAACCTTTCCGACCGGCCGGCTCGGCGCCGCGTCCCAGCCACGCATCGTACTGGAGCTCGGTAAATAGTAACGCTGCGGCTAATGAGTAATGCTACTCGCTAGGCAAGCGTTGTGAACTGCATACGCGTCTATTGTATAATTTGTTTAATTGTTTCATCGACACGGGATACTTACCAACCTATTTGAATTAGTTGATACGGAGTATAATAATGGAAGGAAGACGGAAGAAGAAAGATTATAAATATTCCCCACTGTAAAAATACGACAGTGACCACTCCTGATAAAATTTGTATTAGTTTGCCACGAAATATAAAAATCAGGAAGTTGTGGCAGAGAGCTATGCGTAGAAATGAATTTGTAAGCGATAAGTCAACAAAGCATTGCTGTGAGGAAGGACCATTTCAATAGTATTTTCATAACTACTTGAATCGTGAATTGTATTATTATAAAGAAACCGCCCGGTTATGAAATCGGAAAGTGTATTGTGGGATTACGTCTGAAATTAAAAAAAGTTTTCAAGCATTTGTCAATGCCATTCTAAAGATATATTTATGTCAGTTGTTCGCAGATTTTGCTATTACTGGTACCTACACTAAAGCGTAAGAGATACAAATAGATTTTTT
The DNA here is from genome assembly GCA_951848785.1 of Callosobruchus maculatus. Classification (NCBI taxonomy): domain Eukaryota; kingdom Metazoa; phylum Arthropoda; class Insecta; order Coleoptera; family Chrysomelidae; genus Callosobruchus; species Callosobruchus maculatus. The sequence continues at coordinate 9,818,566 of CATOUR010000100.1, forward strand.
TAATCCAAATACTTACCTAATCATATAACAATTATAAAGGCATTGTAAAAATCAATTCTTATTGATATATGGAAGATGTGAAAGACAGTTTTCAGTCCTTTGATGTACCCAACATTCATATGTATTTTAATTATGTAGAAAAAATTGTTTTATATATATTATCTAGTTCTTTTGTCTCATTTTTCTGCACTTATTTTGGGTAGAAAATCCTGGGTATTTAGCTTATACAATATCCCTGTTTGAAATGTGTATCTTAATCTTGTATATTTTGTTTTAGTTGGAGGAAGATGTTGAAAATTACATGTACTACAAACTGAATAAAAACATCTACTTCCGGCATATTAGAGGAATCGGCCTTAACAAAATCCGTATCACACATTTTTTTCTATCAGAAAAACACCCGATCAAATAAAAGATAGCGTCAACCAAAGCACTTACTAGTTGAACGTATTACAAACGTATGCTAGGCGCTGTCGCTGTACAGCCGCCAGCCGGTCTGGGCTCGCCAACAGACCTAATGACGTCACAACGATGAATTTTGAGCGCATGAAATATTTTAATCTTTGAAGGCGCGTAACTTTTTCAATTCTCATCCAATTAAGTTGAAATTTTTTTGTATGTTATATGTAAGTAATATTTCATGAAAATGTGCATAAATATGGTTATTGGAATTTCACTGAACGACCCTATTATGTTGTGTAACAATTACGCAACTCTGAAGCGATATATGGTTAAAAAATAATCCTGCGCAATTTTTAAATGATATTTCTATAGCTTTTTCAATCAAAAGGGCTTTTTGTGAGCGGAAATATTGATACAAATAAATTAAAAAAAAATCACTTGAAAAATCACTTCAGCGTCACTCTTTGCATTCATTCTACAACATTGACCCCAGGAGATAAATTGTGGATAACATATTTCACGAAAGAGAAAACAACTGAATGCAAACATTTTTTAGACTTTCAGCTGGTATTGCCAATTTCATGTTAATCTCTTCTCGTGCCGTCATTTTGATAATTCCAGTCATTTCATAATTATGCTAAGAATATTAAGGTGAAGGCATTTTGAGCATGGCTGAGTGGAAATTGTGGGGGCTGAATTTATCTAACACCATTTTTTTGTCGAGGCTATTTCCGTATGCCTACACCCTATATGCTATATTTGGTGGCTGGTGCAATATTAAAGGGCTGATACACGTACGAGCAAGTACGCGTACTTATGGCTCGACGACCTTTTTCGCCTGTGTGTCACCGTAAGTACGCGTACTTTAAAACCGTCGCGCAAACCTTCGGCGAGCCAACTGGTTTGAAATCTTGCTCGTAGCTGGTCTCAGCTCGTACTGCGAGCGGCGAGCCACCACTTTGTTTTGGCAGGCCATCGATGCGCAACGCTTGTTGTGTTTGGCGTTTGTTAAAAGTTTTGTTTATTTGGGAAAATTATCAAAATGAGTGATTTCAGCTTCACGTGTGTCACCGCGTCGAGCCGAGTAAGTTCGCGAACTTAAAAACCGCGTACTTAAAGTTCGTACGTGTATCACCCCTTTTAGACATATTTGTACATGTAGTCGCAAGGAGAATTTAACATACATATAATGATGTTTCTTCAGAATTCTTGAAAATCGAGTGACAGTTTCCTTTTCAGTCTTCTGGTCCCAGGTAGCAAGAGCGGCGGTAGTAGGGATTGGGATGATCGTCCAGTCGTCCAGTTTGGCATGGTATAATTTTTTCTTGAATGACGAATATATCCAAATTGGTTTATGAATGAGTTAGTTTGTTTTTTCATTCATTCATTTATTCATCTATTTGCAAGAAAATTACAAACAATGCCACCCCTATATCCTATGGGCTAGTTTCGTTCCTCAACCTTCATGTCAGTTTGTTTCCTTCTCTTTTTTATGTGTATCTTTCAGTTCAGTTTGCTGTCCTAGGTATTTGACGTTTTCCTTTTGAGGAATTGCTACTTGATTTAAGGTTACTGGAGGCCATTGATTTTTGCGGAGGATGAACGTAATGTGTGTAGATTTGCTTTTATGTAGTTCAATTTTATATATGTTAAGCTACCGTCCAACGATATTCGAGTGTTTTTGGAGTTTGTTTGAGGTCACAAAACGATTTTCATGGGTTGAAAAAAATTGCAGTGTTTATTGTTGTTGCTCGTAATATCTCCCTCGTAATCGACCAAGATGCCTGATGACATCACACGCTTACCGTCTGATTAAAAACCATTGATTCTATTGTCCGAATAATTGTGGGCGAGAGATATTCCGATCCAACAGGTCGGAATGACCGGTACAAAAGAAAAAAGTCATTATTGGCTTTTCCAGCAGCGGAAATGCCGTCGTAAAGCACCAGGATGCGCCTTTGTGGAATCGCCTTCCGTGACCGCATTCATAAACGCAAGCGCGCCCCAGCCTGTCTCAAAGGTGCGGCCGAATTCGATTTGAATGGCCTCTCGGCTCTTCCAACGAGCCTCAAACGATCAACGCAGCCAAACTCACTTACGCCATATGCCTATAATTACATCGCCTATCTGTAGCCTAGTTAAAAGGACTCGTTCGGCCTAACAAAAGTTTAGGTAGCACAAGGCTTGTTAATTTATGGCAAAAAAATTTCAGATGCCTGAAGATGACTATACATTAGCCGAAACGTTGCATAAAGAGTAACAAAAAGTTTTTGTTTTTAATTGGCTTAACAGGGGGGTGGGTTGGCCCAGTGGTTAGGGTCGAGGACTCGTGACCGGAAGGTCCCGGGTTCGATTCTCGTTAGAGGCGGAAATTTATTTCTGGTTTTTTCAACCAAAAATAAATATCCATAAAAAAAAAGCTCAGCGAGAATCCCCACCTGAGCATTCACTGTTGGCTTCTAATTAACAGTGCTGTTCCTAAGTGGCGCCGGGAAACAGTAACAAAGCCTACACAGAACACGAGGCTAATGACCAAAGTAGTCGATGCCGATGACACAGAAAAAAAAAATTGGCTTAACCCTAAAAAACACCTCGACGTGTTAATTTATTTTTGAGAATGTGTGAATAATAATGAAGGTTTTTTACAGTGAAAGATTCCTATATCTCTTACGTGCTCTAGATACGCCTAACTCACTAGCATCATGTACTTATAATTACGTCGCTGGATTTACGCTGCGTTTCCACCAGAGATGTTCTAGGAAAATGTGCGCACCGAGTATGTGTAGCGGAGCTGTTAAACGGTGTGGAGAGAAGCGTTGCGAGGATGTGTAGTGGGCTCTTTTCAGACTTTTCTTTTTGCTCGCCTACATCAACAGCACACGTCCCTCGCCCACATCCCTCGCAACGCATTTCTAGCGCACATCTCTCGAAGCACATTACGCTAGTTGCACAAACACCGATTTTGGACGGCCGGTTTTATTCCGGCCAAATTCCAATAGTGAACCACTAGATTGAATGGGACCTTGCACACACGCCGACTGTAAAATAATACTGGTAAAATATCTGCGGCAGCCGGCCACTGCCACTGCAGACCGCCGGTACCAGGACGTACCGGCGACACAGTGACATACGTGACTAAAGACAACCTTGCATACGTATCGATTATTTACCGACCGATAGTCGCTACGCATCTTCTAGTCCAACCGTCAGAAACACAAAACAACTGATTGTTTGGCCGGTGAAAATCCGGTGTGTGCGCAAGCACCTGCTACCGATAAAATATCGGCCGATTTTTTACCGGCCGTCCAAAATCGGTATGTGTGTGTGTGTGCAACTAGCGTTAATAGCACGCATCCCTCGCCAACATGCCTTTTGTACGTACAGAAACTTCCCTCCGCTAAGCCGTTTCCACCAGAACTGTGCTGGGCGAGGCGAGGTAATTCAAGCGATTCTATTGGTTCGTTAAAAACGCATTCCTCTTTAAACATCCACGCACATCTGTGATGGAAACGGAACCTAATTGTTCCTTGCAACACAGTTTAGTTCGTTCATACCGCAAATTTTTAAAACTGTAATGAGTCATCCTGACAAACGACTTGGGCAGTTGCACACGTCTAGTCAAGTCCAAACTTCTAGCCCTTTAAAATCTATCTGATGATTTTTGCATGAGAACTAGTATTTCCTAAGCGTTTCCTGTACTCTTTTATTTTTGTACAAAAACCCAAGGTAGTTAAGACTTTTTACAGTGTCTGAAGGTTCCAACATCTCTTACGTGCTTTATGCATGCCAAACTGCCTTGTATCGATACCTATAATTACTATAACATTCTGCAATCTGTAACAATTTAGATTTTCGTAGCCAATTTTGAAAAAAGATGCAGGTGTCGCGATTATTCGATCTTTGAAAATATGGAAATATTAATTTTTATAAATTTTTTTACGGCATCGAAAGGTTCCAACATCTCTAACGTACATAAACCCGCCAATCTTACATCATATGCCTGCAACTACCTCGCCGGCTTAACTGTTCCTTGTAGTATACAGTTTAGTCCTTTTATACTGCGATTTCTCAAAACTTTGAAGGTTTCCTCAAACCGATGCGGGACTGCGGGAGCGGGAGCGTGATAAGCCTAGGAAATGCGGTAAGCGAGACGATCTTGTGTATTCACACTGGTACGTCAAAAGTGGCTCTATCGACTGTGGTCAACAATCTTGTAGAAAAAGCAAACCGAATGGATGACCTCTTCCAACAACATTTTGAAAGATAGAAAGAAATATAGAGATAATCAATAAGATAAAGAGGAATTCCCGGTTTCGATGCCCGTCAGACGTGGAGGTTTATTTCGGGTTTTTTCAAAGTAGGTTCCCATAAAAAAAGCATGAATTCCCACCTGAACATTAACTGTTTGCTTTTGATTGACAGAGCTGTCCCTAGAGTGGCGCCGGGAAGCAGTAACGAAGCCTACACAGAATACGAGGCTAATGACACCAGCAGCAGTTGACCCCAAACTAAAAAAAAAAAAAAGATAATGAGGATAGTTTAACACTTTGAAGGTTTTACCGAAGCACAACAATAGTTAAAACGTCAAATAGCGAAAAATGTGGTTATTTTTACTGGTCAAAAAAGTCATTCTTGTCCAGCAGTATTTAGCACTATCGTGAATAACGGCAACGAGGATTTTCGTTATTTTCGACGTTATTTTAAGTGGTACAAAAACTCCCTATTGTTTCACTGCCTGGGAAAGTGGAGGTAGGAATCAGGTGTCGAGCATGACTTTGTTTCCAGAGGATTTTATTATATGTATAGTAAAAGTATACCTGCTTCAGTAAGCAGGTAAAAGATATTGACCTTAATCAGGAGGTGTGTATTTATACATTACGTAAACGTATTTATTATACTTTCAGAGCATATGAATTGGCGGAGATTAGCTTTCAGAGCTATTCTACCTTTAAAAACTTAGTGGGTCGACAAAAAGAAATTATTCTGTAACTTTGACCTTTTTTTTTTTAATTTTATGTAGGATATTTTATTATATTGCACAACTTGATGTAGAATTTATTTATTATTATTGGACTTTAAATATCTGTACGTAATAGATTTTATTAGAAACAAACCTAAAATGATTTTTTTTGTAAGTTGAATGTGGAAACATGTGTAGACTCCATAAAAACTTTGGTTAGGCTTTTTGATAATCTAGACTACTCTGAAATATTTATTTTAAATTGTGCCCTCGTTTTTTGTTTCTATGCGTTATACTTTTATATGGAATCCCATTCTCGTTTGATGAGAAATGCTACAGAGTTTTGTACATTTTTCATTATAAAAGCCTTTTAAGCTTTTAGTCACGTTTCAAAAAATATAAACAGTAACTGCTTCCATAATACTAATTATTTCATGGCGGAAAGCAAGTTTCAAAGCGTGCGTCACAAAGAAATGCATTAGAGCGACGATACCGCACACAGTGCTATTTTTCCCTACCCTAGCAGCCGCTGAAAGCAAACGTCGAGTAGATTTAATTAAGCCAGAGGTTGTAGTACTGGTACTATTTCTCGCAAAATTGCATATAGAACTAAGAGTTTCCTGCGCATTTAGGTTCCGAGTGCGCCAAGATATCCCCTTCGAATGGAACGACTGACTTATTTCCAATTCTTTATGGTAGAGGCTAGGCTCTCGGAAAATCATATTAAGCCATTTACACTACGCACTTATCACTCGCTATGATGACTTTTCCAAACCCAACACTGTTTGCTATGTTTGCATGTTCAAAGGATAATTTAGACTACATTTTAACTGCTAATCATTATCTTACATATTCAGCTTGTGCGATGTCAATGAGCGTCTATTACCCATTGCAGGGATACCACAGACAAGTGTAGAGAACAGATGCACGCATTGTGTTACATATTCAATGGAAACTGCCAATGTGGCCAGAATACATTTTTTACTACTTCGGTTTGCAGTTCGCCATTGAGTGGTAGAAGGTTTAAAAAAACCATACCCTCGAAAAATAGGTCAAGTGTCTTGACACCCTCCTATACTATCCTAATAAAAAAGTAGATAAAGGCCTTTGAAATATGTATCCCAATTTCAACTCCATCCAAAAATAAATAGAAAACGACCAGGAACACTAGAAATGCTTAAAAACGAAATTTGTAGGGGTTCTGATCCCACAAATTTTCAAAATTATAGCAGTATCATCTACTACGACCTCACAAATTTCATCCCCATCCATGCAGAGGTAACTGAGATTACGAGGCTAGAAGAACGCCAACAGACAGACAGACAGATGGACAGACAGACCGACAGGCATACCGACAGACAAACCAACGTGGGTGATGTGGATTTTCGTTATGTAGAAATCATAAAAGAGTTGAAATAGAAATACCTCAAAAAACAGTGCATGCAGGGAGTAGAGACCTCGACCTGGTAAGGATGAGCTCGCAGAGCCTCTCTAGTGTTCCTCGTTCGGATGGCCTTTGATATTATTATCTGGGAGAGCTCACTCGAAAATCTTCCGTGATAGAATCTGTAAAGCAGCCCTTGTTTCAGGATGTGTGGAGGCCCTTTGTGAGGTTAGCGTATCGATTAGTCTAATTGCTCTCTTCTGGATAGTGTCCAGAAGCGCTCAGGAGCGCATCCCTACACATGGGAAAATACTCCAACGGTGGTCGGATTTGTGCCTTGTGGAGCAGCAGTAGTTGCTCTGGTGTATAAAGCTTCCTACAGCGGATCAAAACTCCAATCGTCTGGGATGACGTTTTAGCAATATTGGCGACGTGGTCGTGCCAGGACATGTTATTGTTGATGTTGATCCCCAAACGCTTGACGGGGACTCGACTATTGGGTGACACTCCATTACCACAGTCGAGAGACCTCTTTGTCAGTGTTGTTGCTCGAGTTTTCTGTATGTTAAACTGTACTTCATTTACAAATCCCCACTTGACAATTGTTTTGATATCTACGTGGATATGTGAGGCATGTTACTGTCGCCGACGTCTCCTGGGATGATAGTGGCTTGCCTAGTTCTATGCACGACATTAATGTACTATCGTCTGCGAAGCTGTATAGATCCCCGAGGAACACCAGCGTTTATTGAAAATACGTCTGATGAACAGCTTTCGACTATAGCAAACAGATATCGCTCGTTGTAAAAGCTATTCTCAGCTACTGGCGCAGGCCAGATGGTAGTTCATAACCAGCAAGGTTGACCAGAAGTCCCGCATGTCACACTCTATCGAAGGCTTTCGATATGTCAAGTGCAATAACACGGGATTTGCCATGGAATGATTTTCAATTGCTCTGTACCACAAGTGAGCGACGTTGAATATATATAAGTAGGTAGTGTCGAATAAATGTATTTAACGCCACTGCTTTGTAGAATACAAACAAAACGACAAATTTGTCACCATATTAGGGAATGATCTATCGAAAACATTTGATAGATTACACAGGATTACTTGTATGTGATCTATTTTGCTCAGTATATCACTATGTCTCCATATCTCTAATATGATCTATTATATATACATACTTGTCATCGTTCTCAACCTACTTTTACGAACTGTCTGAGTACAACTTTTGTCACGTCTATCAACACATCATAAGAACTTATAGCGAAAACTGCAACGTATCAACTTATATCTAAAGGCGGCTGTAAAACAGAAGCGCTCGGCTCTTTTCGGTGGGATTTTCTTTCGAATTTCGGTCACTAGGGCATAACACAATCAGCTATGAGAGCACTCGACTTCGAGTTTCCGTTATATATGTGAAACAGGGACTATATAGTTCACACGTTATACATACAAAGTGCATGGAGAAAAGTTTTTGCCGAGGATGGAAGAAAACTGCCAAGAATTCCTTATATGTCTCTTTACAAAATTGTTTGAGAATTCTGAAGGCAATCCTGGATAACAGGCCATGGTAAAGTGCACTTACAGGAAACAAAAACTTTTTTTTTTTGAGTCTACATAAATTCGAAGGAGATGATAGCGTAGGAAGAAAAGCTAAATACTATACAGCCTTGATACAAACATGCTTATTTGGATTTTCACTTACGGTCAATTTGCTCAAGCAGGAAAGTCAACCTAAACATTAATCAGCGCGTGCTAGTTATACAATGTGTTATGAGAATACAATTAAAGTTATCGAGAAAAAATGCGAAAACAAGGGGTCAACCTTTTAATTAATTTTTTATTACATTTTCAATTTCTGTATCACGACTCCATGGGTTCGCGCAGTTGTAGCACTGTAGCTTGATTATTTATCGACCGAGTCACGACATTACGGACTCATTTTATAGGAGAATGACTGGGCATATCAACTACAGCAAAAAAAAGATAATACCGACAATTTCTAAGGCTAAAAAAATTCATCAAACTGAAAAAATAATTTTTTGAAATGCACTTATTTGGGTTACTTACAAATAATTTGAAACATCCTGCTAAACATTAAACTGTCTCAATAAATAGGCACTAATACGGCTCTTTTTCAAATTATTTGCAAGTAACCAAAACAAGTGCATTACAAAAAAAAAATTTTCAGCTTTGTGAATTTTTTTAGGATTAGAAATTATCAGGTATTATCTTTTTTTGCTTTAGTTGGTATGCCCAGTCATTCTCCTATAAAATGAGTCCAAAATGTCGTGAATCGGTCGATAAATAATCAAGCTATGGCGCTACAACTGCGCGGACCCATGGAGTCGTGATACAGAAATTGAAAATGTAATTAATTTAAATTAATTAAAAGGTTGACCCCTTTTTTTTCACATTTTTTCTCGATAACTTTAATTGTATTTTTATACCTCAAAGTTTGTCGAAATGATGGTGGAACACATTGTATAATAATAATTCTCTTACTAACTTAATAAAATTGTTCACAATTACCTTAAGTAAATTGATAGCGAAGTCTAGCAATGCTATTCCACTTCACCATCAGCGGTGGTCATTCACCAAAGAATGAAACAAAATATACCAATGAATTAGTAATCGTTAAGGAAAATAATGAAGTTCTGTGCCAGGTACCAAGCTAGTACAATATACGCAGAGAAAAGTAACGAACATAACTATTATGTATCCAAAGGATTGCAGGTCCATGTCATCAGCTCAGCTTGAATATCAAAAACAGTGTCAGTTTGTACTAAAACTTGTTGATATTATAAGCCCTAAATTCCTCTGGAAATGTGTTATGCAACTTTATAGCTTGAACAAAACATTTATTTGAAGCATAGCAGTTATATGTTGAGGTATGGTTAATTTAGACTTGAATTTGACATTAAATGTGAGAACAAGTGAACGAGGTATATATTTACGTACAAAAAGAGGAGGATTAGAACTATTCAAAGGAAGAAAGTGCTCAAATGATGCGATCTTCTATTTCTCATGTCCAACCGCTTAAATTCAGTGAGACAATTATCATAAATAAAGTCGCAATGATTGAAGTTTGCAGCAAGTGAGTTATTACTTAAATAAATACTGTCACCATTCGAATTAGCGTTCGACGTTTCATACCGACATTTGCAGTTATTATAGCGTCTATCTAACCCACGGCTGGACCGTGAGTTTTGAAAAATAATTGAAGCCGTTTATTTAGGTTGCTACATAACCAGTTCAGAAGTAGTTTGGAAATCGCTGTTTAACTTAATGGGAGTGTATAAAATATACAGGGTGTAACTAAATAAGTGTAGAACATGTAAATTGGTGATTCCTCATCGAAAAAAAGATAGGATCTTTCATATAAAGAAACTTCATTGGAGCATCCCTTGTTAAGATACAGCCGCTTGAAGGTGGTACATACAAGTTGTTTAAAAACTTTTTTCACAAGCACTAAAAAGTTACAATATTGAAATTAACCTGACATTTTCTACTACCAAAAAGACACTTAGCCAGTAATTCATTTGGTTTACCCCATGGTTGTAAGGCGTGCAAAAACCTAACCCCTAAAATTTATTTCCAATGCAAATTTTGTCTTGTTATTTGTTTATCGTTTAAAAATTTATTTCCGATAGCCTGTTTTATAAAAAAATAAACCATTTCGCTGCAAAAAATAGTTTTTTGTTCGTAAAATAATTATTATTTTACGAACAAGATACATATCACATATTCGTAAAATAATTTGTTGCTGCGAACTGGTTTATTTTGGGCAAAAATTCAGAAGATATTTTTTGTTTAGAATAGAACAGGCTATCGGAAATAAATTTTTTAACGGTAAACAAATAACAAAACAAAAAGCTGCATTGTAAATACATTTTCGGGGTTTGGTATTCCACGGCTTACAACCATGGGGTAAAACAAATAAATTACTGGCTAAGTGTCTTTTTGATAGTAGAAAATGTCAGGTTAATTTCAATATTGTAACTTTTTTTGTGCTTGTGAAATAAAAAATGTTGGACAAACTTTATGTACCCCCTTTAAGGGGCTTAAGATCCTATCTTTTTTTCGATGAGGAATCACCCCTTTGAATGTTTTTCACTTATTTAGTTACACCCTGTCTAACCTAAATCGTTTAATTAGCAACCCAGTGATAAAGTGTGTTTGGATAATTATATTTGAGGGCACTTATAGGTTACAGTACCAACTACTTTTTTTTCGCGTTGGCTACTGGAGAGATTCCCAAAGATGAACTTTTTTCGAGTAATATGATCATTGAATGCAGTCCATAGTTTTATACATACATTAACATTACTGAAAAACATCAGAGCTACAGAAAGTATTTTCTAACTGTTTTTTAAGCAACGCCCATATTCGGCGTATGTATATTACTTCTCCTTCAGTGCCTGATAGTTTCCAACTTGTATGTAGAGTCTCTGTATCAGAACCTTTAGAGCCTATAGAGTTACCAAGAATTGCCGAATAGATTACCGATAGACATGTCGACTCAAATGGATAGCATTGTTTTCCATAAAACGTCAAAATACTTCTTTCACCTATTGTTATTTTTCCATCATTTGAACTGTTCATTTCATTACAACCTTTTTACCTTATAACTGTTGAAGATATAAACGTTGCGTCGTGAAAGTAAAATCTTAGACATTGGAAGTGGATAGTAATTCTTTTGGATTAGAGTGGTAGTTTTGGATAATCTTCTTCATACTGACAAGTAATCGACATGATACGGCAACATCGCATCATCTTTAACAATGTTTCAGGGAGCACGGACAAAAAAAAACTCGCGAAATGTCCTCCGATAAAAAACTGTCCTAAACATACATAAAATGTAATTTTTATGACAGGCCGGTTATGGCCTGAAAGGCTCTCCGTAATATTTTGAATTGAGAAAAATTATTATATAGAACGGCGGAGTACAGGGGTATTTTGTGGTTATCCATGGGCGTAGCAGAGGCTAAAAAATGCAGCTTTGCAGTAGGAGTAAATATAGATATTATATTTTTTCAAATAGTGATATCATAACCACAGTGTTTTCTCGAAAATATCTCGAACTTTGCGATCTGAACACATAAAATGTCAACTTACCTCTAGTGGCACTGTTGAATAATATTAGGTACTATTTGCCTTATTTGCTTAAAAAATATGAACTGTAATGAGCATGATAAGGAGAGGAGGAAATACATTTTTCTACTTGAAACAACACACGTAACAGAAATCAATATACGGATATTAAGAATTCATTCCACTTTTTTTTTCTAAAAGCTTCAAATTTCAGACAATTTTGGAGAGGCATTATAGTATGCCTGTGTAGTCTACTGGCTTATCACGAACTCCTTTTCTTGCATGGATTTATGGATATGAAATTATATTGTAATGTCAACTTTATAGCTTACACTTTTCACACAAGGTGTAACCTTCGAGGTGGTAATATTTGTATTTAAACTAGTAAAATAAGTGAAAAAATCAATTCCTTGCCGGTAGCAGCGTTGCTCCCAGCATAAAAAAGTCCACAAACGAAACTGGGCAAAACTAGACCACAATTTATATTAGCTATTACCATATCTACTACACTAGCTATGGAGACCCTCCTAAACTTGACCCGGCTACACATCATTAAGGTAGAAAGAGATGCCAGAATGGATGCCTGCAGACCGCGGTCAGCTATCAGACAGGACAAAAGGACTAGACACAACGGGTATTACGAGTGAAACTATAAACCATCGTATACTCGGAATGGTTTCGGACTCTATGGTTTCCCAGGCACACAACGGGAGAGCCTACAATGTCCTTTTTCCAGAAAGAGACAAATGGAAGAGGAGTGACAGTTTCATATCACCCTCCGATCTTGCGTTATTCGCGAATGGCTCAGAACTGGAGATGTGATCGGGAGTATAGCAGGTACTAATCGAAAAGCTAAAATCTCAGTAAACCTTGGACGGTATACCACGGTTTCCAATGCAGAAACAATAGCCACAGAGTTGGGAGTTAGGAAGCCGAACAAAAGAGCACTGAAATAAATCTATAAAAACCTTTTCATATAGCCAGGCTGTCCTGAAAGCACTGATCTCCAAACGTTGACTCAAGACTCATATGGAACTGCATACATCTTCTCAGCGAACTTGGAACAAGGACCAAGTAACCTCGGTTTGGGCTCCAGGTGACAGCGGAGTGAAAGGCACTGTATTGGCCGATACACTCGCAAAAGGAGGAACCGAATCTGTGTTCAGAAGACCAGAACCATCCGCGGTCATTAGGAAAAGCACTGCCAAGAAAATCATCTCAGATTGGGCAGAGAGAAAAGCACTCCAGCACTGGCGCGATACACCGAGGCTACTATACTCGAAGGTCTCGGAAGGTTTTCATACCATATCCCTCTAGTCAGGCTTCCCCGAGTATCACAGAATGGAACAGGAGTTTTATTTATTTGATTTATTTATTTGTATTGTTTGTACAAACCCTGGAAGACTATACCTTGTATGAGGTCTTAGCAAATGACAACACATAACACAAACATTTTGCTAATCTATGAGCTGCGCCTCGTTTATTCATTGCCGTATTTTTTTCGCTTCTCAGTGTCTGATTGCTCTCCTCATAGATATCCCCTTGCTCTTCTTGCATTCGTCTTCATAGGCCAATACTAATACTGAAAAAAAAATACTGCAAGCTCCTTAGATGTTCATCAAAGAGTGAGAATTTTTAAGCTTAAAATTTTGACATAATAAAAACTGATTTGCTAAAGCTAATGATCTGCAAATTGTGGTTGGTCTGTTGACGGGATATTAGATATTGCAAGCCTGTGCGTTATTAAGGACACATTTATTTTGAAATCTACGCAAGCGCAGACACGATTTGCGATAAGGAAAGCCCTAATCAGGATAAGGCACGGTCTTATTAAAAACGAATTACGAGCTTCCCTTATTTTTGCCCTATTTTACGATTTCCGCTGATCGGCATCAACCGGATATGTTCGTGATTGCCTTATTTTCTATTTAACCTGCATTTAAAAAGTATTATCGCTGTGTTGCTGAGTATTGTGATTTGTATTTTGTAGCCCTGGTTTGCAGACAATTTCTGTTTAACTTAATAGTTAGCTCTCGTTCACTTATCGCTTACTTGGGATTGGTGATCTTTTTAGTTCGCAATAGAAAAAAAGTAGAATTTTAGATTCACCTATGAGAATGAACTAACATAGTAGAGGGAGTGCTTTTTGTGAACAGAAATAGAAACGTATCTTATAGCAGCAACAAAATTTATTATCTATAATGATATGTATTGTACAGCTAGAAGCAAAAAACCAAACCAGGCCCCAAAAATATATTCCAAATGATGAGTTTAGGAAATAGAAATACAAAAACAAACTTCAAACGATGAGATTCGAGAATAGAACTATGAACATAAATGTCATATGTCAAAATAATGCTATGATCTGTGGCCGCGACTGCAATAGCTCTATTTTGTGTCCTTATAAGGTACCCATTAGGCTGGCCTAAATGAGGTACTTGCAAAAACGGGCTGTTGTTTTTGCCATGCGGATGACAAAACAACGGAGCGCATATCGAGCTCCTGTCCAGTCCTGGTTCTTTCCAGTAGCTAGGTTTCAGACTTTCGGATTCACACAACTGAAACCTAGTGACTTCAAGGATGCTTCACCCAACACGACCATCGCCGTCGTCAATAGGTGTGGATTGTATGGTGAACTCTGAATAGGTGTGAGCCACAATTGACACGTTAGGGTAGCAGTGAAGGAGGCACAATTGCCCCGCTCACCTTCAAACCTCTAACCTATATATACAGAGTCTCCCATTCTTACTGAATTTTCATTCAACCCTCTTTATAAGATCTACTGTGACTTAACATTACCATACTTATGATACCCTTGTTTGGACGCCACTGTAACAAGGGTAGTAGATGGCATGGCGAGCATTGGGCTTATCCACAACATAACGAATTGTTATTTGACGCGACTCGGGATTACCAGTGCGCATTGTACAGGGGTGGGGAGTGAGTTGCACCGTATGATTTAAAAAATTGCCTAAAATATACGAGATGGAACACGCCATGGGAATTTCGGGACCACACACCAATTACAGGCCTTTTAATTCACCGGATGTTACATTCCCATAAGCTAGGCTAGCTCTACAAGCGACTGAGTGCACCCAGGGCCTGACAAATATTTGCGTTCGTTAATTGAATCATTTACAACAACGGTTTTCAGTCATCATTTTTGTGCAGAAATTCTAAAACATTAATATTGCAGCCATGATGAAAATGCGATCCGGCTGATTGATTTGGCTCTTTCTAGAAACTAGAACGAAGGTAAAATCTCACGACTATACAATCATTGCAATAACGTGTATACAGGAAACAGATGGTTGGGTTTAGGCCAAGAAAAAGAGTCCGGCATACATATCGATTGTGAATAGACAATCAGTAAAGGCCGAAACGTTGTCAAAACAGTAAAAGAGACTCCCTCATTTTCGTGACCTAAACCCAACCATCTGTTTCCTGGATAGTCTACAGTAGGTCACTAAACAATTGAGCTGTATTATTTTATATTTTATAATTTTAGACGGAAATGATGTATCTTATATTATCCTAAAAAATCTCAAATTAGTAATTCTGGTAAATTTCACGCTTAGTCATACGGCAAAGTCACAGCCTTCTAAGTTTTATAGTCGTAACGATTTTAAGTTTTTTGCTGATATCTACTTATACAAAAAACGGTGTTTTACACCTAAACGTTTCGTTTTAAGCTCCATATGTGATACATAAAGTCGAACTAGAATTGACCAAGAACTCTGGCTATGCAATAATATACAGGGTATTTCATTAAAAAAAAAACATGATTATAATATGTCACGCCTGTATAAATGTC
This sequence comes from Callosobruchus maculatus, assembly GCA_951848785.1. NCBI lineage: Eukaryota > Metazoa > Arthropoda > Insecta > Coleoptera > Chrysomelidae > Callosobruchus > Callosobruchus maculatus. The sequence continues at coordinate 9,834,226 of CATOUR010000100.1, forward strand.
ATTATTTCTTTATGGTCAGCCACCCGCAAAGGCTGAAATCCTATCGCGCTGTAGAAGCGCTGCGAGAGAATAAGTATCGGTGCACGCTAGATTTGAAACGCTGCAGGTTGTAGCCGCCGGGAAACAAATTCACAGCGTCGAAGTTCTCCAAAAAAAGGAATGCTGGAAGAGACTGGTGGGAGTAGGGACCTCGACCTGGTAAGGATGAGCTCGCAGAGCCTCCTAGTGTTCCTCGTTCGGTCGGCCTTTGGTGCTGTTATCTGGGAGAGCTCACTCGAACATCTTCCGTGATAGAATCTGTAAAACAGGTCAGCCACCCTTCTTCGATGTTTCAGACTTATGAGGTTAGGCGTATCGATTAGTATAATTGGTCTCTTCTGGATAGCGTCCGGAAACTTTAGAGAGTGCTTCGCAGTGCATCCCCACACATGGGAGCAATACTCCAGCGATGGTCGGATCTGTGCCTCGTAGAGCAGCAGTAGTTGCTCTGGTGTATACAGTTCCTACAGCGAAACGAAACTTCAAGCTTCTGGCAGGACATGCTATTGTTGATGTTGATCTGCAAAAGCTTGACAAAAGGTGACTCGACTATTGGGTGACCCTTCATTTCCACACTTTTTTGTCTGTGTTGTTTGAGTTTTCTGTACTTCAAACTGTACTTTATTTACTAATCCCCACTTGACAATTGTTTTGATATCTACGTTGTTACATAGTCCAACTCGACCTATATACACTCGCAAAGGGTTACCGTTTGGTCACGAGGCGTTGAAGTTGATTCACTCTATATTATAATATCTAATAAAGTTGAATGCGTTACGAAGTTCTGCTACGTATCTCTGACCACCATTAAAGTCTAACTTGTTTATTTCTGAATCTGTATCGCATCACAAAAACTAATGACAGCTTTTTGCAATCGGCGCGGCGGTATGCGTTAGCGTTATCGCTGGCATCGGGCCATAATTATTGGCCAATGAATAATATCGTTAACATATCCCGGATCATAATTCTCCCGTAATCGATTGATCGAATTTAAAGGCGAACGTCATTAGCATATATTTCATTTATCACCTATTCGAAATGAATGACAACAATAGCTGCCACCGCCGCCGCTGTTGCCGACGTTTTACGCAGGGACGGACTTTGACGTTGCTGGAAAAAAATCAAAATCAGAAAACCTGAAATTCAAGCTCCCTGACTCATGCATCTCAACAGCTGAAACCACGTGCATCGGAAAAAAGCTTTTCTAGTCATTTGACTGCAAAGACAAGCATGGTTCCAATTATGCCGACTTACATCATCATCATAGTCATAATGTCTTAACAGACATGTTGTGAACTCGGAAAATGCATTAAGTCGGAGCTAGAGTATTGCCAACACCAATATTATCAATAGTTTTGAGCACTGTAGCTCGCCATCGTTCGCGATTTACTGTCAGTTTAGTGGCGCTCTTGCTACTCATATCCAGCAACTGTTTCGTCGTATCCACCCAGCGTGTAGGGGGACGGCCACGGCGCCGCCCACTCGGGGCATGACCCTGAACTACAAGCTTCTACACATTATCGCTTCTGTGTATATGTCCAAAGAATGTTTCTCGTCGACACAATGGACGATAGTCTCTTTGGATTACCGACCTCATCCAGTATGGAAACGTTAGTTCGATGGGCGGTATAAGGAACTCTCAGCATTCTCCTTCATGTCCACATTTCAAAAGCTTCTATGCGAGCTTGATCTGCCTTTTTAACAGTCCAAGTTTCCGAGGCATAAAAAAATATGCAGAACACAAGAGACTGAACCAGCTTTAGTGATGTTATGGTCACGCTATATTGTAGTAAGCTTTGTCGTGGCCACACGTGCCTGTTGAATGCGCCGTCGAATCTCATTTTCACAGCTACCCGAATTGTCGATCAAAAAACCGAGCTATACAAAACTTTGAACTACTTCACAACGGCCTATTGACTTTATTTCTCGATGATAACCTTGGACTTATTGTAGTTAACACCAAGACCATACGCTGCACTATGTTGTTCTAAGATGTTAATAGAGCTACTAGTTCTTCCTGAGAAGCTGCAATAAGGGTTGTATCGTCAGCAAATCTTAAGTTGGATATTTTGCTTCCTCATCATAAATTCAGAGTAAATGTTAAACATCAGAGATAATACACATCCCTGACGAACTCCTTTGCTGGTTGCAGTTTGACTAGACAGGTTACCATCAATTCTTACACGAGCCGAATTAGACTCGTAGAGTTGCTGTATGAGAAACACTAGGTGACAAAGAACTCCCATAGAGATGACGATTTCCCACAGTTTAGGCCACTTTACGTTATCAAACGCCTTAGAATGACGTTGACGTACAGAAAAAACTTTTTTAATTGTCGAAAAAAATGTATAATTTACTCTTATGAGCTTAATGAATGTCAAAATAAATAATGTAAATCAGTATCTTTGATAGAAAACAGTGTGTTCTTATTTTATCACGATCACAAACTTTTCTTGATCACTTTGGTACCTAATAACATGCAACCAAAGTATTGCTGAACCAAAAGTGACCCTAAATAAAATGAAACACTTCATTAAATTAAAGATTCATTATCTCTGAATCGAAGAACGAGTTCAAAAATATAATGAAAATTAATTCTTCATCCCTATCATTAGATCGATGAACAACATTAATAGTATAATGAACTATAACGTTGATTTGACTAGTGCAGTTTCATTATTATGATGAACATGGTCGCTGATTTAATGAACAGATTTCATTAATTCAATGTATCAAACGTTGTAGTTAATGACATCGTGCATTAATCTGATGCAAGAAATAATTTAATGTAACATACCCTTATATCAATGTACGAGGTTAATTTATTTAAAAACTTGATCTTTAACTATATTCATTAAGTTGTTAAATAGGTAGATTTTATCTCACTGCCTTATGCAAAAAATTACATTTGTAGCAAGTCAAAATTAAACACTAAAAGCATAGATACCTATACACATAAAGGTACAAATACAAAATAAAGTAGTAAAAACATAGTTATATAAATAAAGGTAGAAAACAACACTACACATTTAGAAATAGAAAGCTACTTTACAAAATTCTAAATATTTGTCTTTCGGAAGAAGCTCATGTACCCACAGATCGTATAAAATGCATTCTCCTGTAGAAATCCTGTCATGGATGTGTTGAATTTTATAGGATTCAAATTCTTTGAAGGAACCGGTAACATATTTTACAAGTTCAGCTATGATAAGTTCTTGGATGACTTCTCTAGCCGATAGCTAGGTTTCTGAGGAAACTTTTTCCCAGAAAACTGATCCCATTCTGTCCTTCTCTGCCGCTAAACGCTGCTGTGAAGTTGATGTCAGTCTGTAAAAGGAATATATTAACAAAAACATATTTATCAAATGTTCGCCAACCCAAGAAGATGTTAATGTTTCCAAACAGGAACTTGGAGGTTAAAATCAAAACTAAAGTTGTGTCAAAAGAAAAGTATTGGTAACCTGAAGGTTGTTGTATATAAAAAGTCCACTTCTTCATTATATAAGCTGTGTCGATAGAATTGATGAACGTACCATTTTGCATCTGCTCGTGCTCTATGCCTGGTAATGGTAAGTGCCAAAATGACCGACAGCATCAGTGTGGCATAATGTCTGATTATTTCGTTCCTGGTATTTATGAAAACCTGCATAAATATAGAACATTATTCATTGAACTAATGAAATTGTTCTTTATAATAATGCAAAATATATTGGTTGTCGATTCATTTCATTAATATCAAGAACAATTTATAAATACAATAAATATTTATTCTTCGCAACTTTAAAATTTAAACGAAGCTCGTGTTCATTATATCAACGAACGGGTTGATTTTGGTAATGAAAATATGACACTCATTAAATGATCAGATATTCATTGTACTGCTGAACGTAAATTAATTCATACTGTTAATGCATAAGAGTATAAATCAATGATTGACAAATCATAAATCAATGATTGACAAATCATTGATATAAAGAAACAGTTCATTGTCCCAAAGAAACAATGAACAATATTCTTTTTAGTGCAGGAGATTTTAGTTGTGAAACGTCTCTTATATAAAGTAGAGCAGAGTATTTGTTGACTATTAATTGTACAATGTACATTATACCAGGTCAGTTACGAAAAAAAGACAATAAAACAATAAAATAAAATGCATACATTAGACCTACTACATTAAACAGATAACAACTGGCCGGAAAATATCTGGCGTGGTAGACGGCTTTTCCTCTTGTTTCCATAGCATCAATGCCGGGGTTCCGCAGGGATCGGTATTGGCTCCGACATTGTTTTTGCTTCACACGTGCAACGGCAGACTTGTCCCCAAGCCTATAATTTGCCTAGCAGCGGCTGATTTTTCCCAACGCTGGAAGACCATATCACCTGGTCTATAAATCACTCGTTGGCGAGCGTCGATTGGACGTTTTGAATTCAACGGTTTTCGGTAGGGACACAGAGTCTTCTTTAGTTCACATAACCGGAGCTGGAGTCAGTTTCCGATTGACCAACCGACCATCCACCACCGAGCTGGCTGCCTAGTAGTGACTAGTGACCATCCCTGGGACCTGGCTTAACATATAGCAGTTGCTGAACCTAGGTAACTTTTCCTTTCTTGGGGTAGTCAAACAAAGGGGATGGGGCCTTGCTCTGAATCGGGCGATATTAAATGAGCTATAATGCTTGCAGCCTGGTTTCCCGTTTTTGGGGTTTTACTACTCACGACGCCACGCAACAGTCGGCCATCTTGACCGCCGAGGTCCACCTTCCCGTTCCAGAGACTAAATAACAATCCTACGGGGGCAGTAGCAAAAGGGGCTACTGCAATAGCCACAGGGGACAGCTGTCGCTGAGGCGCTGTCCGATATCCTACGGGGGCAGTAGCAAGGGGCTGCTGTATTAACTCTTTGAAAGGACGCAGCTGACGCAGAGGCGCTGCTGTGTTCACAATCCCACGGGGGCGGTAGCCACTGTAGCCAGGGAGGCTGCCGTATTCATCTGTTTTTTCCAAAAGATAAGTTTACTTTATCATTTAACTGCCAGTGGTTTTCTAAATAACCTTTATGTTATTGCTACAGATAGTTTATGAATTCATATGGTCTATTTTTTGCCGTTTTATACTTTATTTACATATTGATATATATCTACAATTTAAGTAATTAATTAAAAGGTGAAAGAATATATCAGCACCTCAGAGGTAAGGTGTGTTAAGTCACTAAAAGGTTATTTCTCATGAAACGTGATTGAATACTTTTTGAAGGTTTGTTGTGATTTAAATGATAGTATTGCGTTAGTGGTTCAGTTATTTTATTTGTTACCCTTGAGGATTAACAGCAAACAGTGAAATGCTTCACTAATCAATAGAAAATTTTCGCAATTATGAGTTTGATGTGACTTAACTTTATTTAGCCAGAAAGCAAGTAATTGTAAAGTAACTTAACTTCTTTTGAATTTCATTAGTTTATTTAAAGAAAAGTATTACAAAACAAAGTATTATAAAGATTTACAATAATTATAAGAACATAAAAAGATTAGTATACTAGCTATGATTATTATTTGAGCTAATCATTCTGTATGGTCCAAATTCTGATAAAATGTATGAAACATTTTAGGAACCCATTTAAGTAGACCTTGCAGGTGATTAAACTTTTGTAAGCTTATCCCTTTGAAAGGAGCTTCTGGAAGGTTAGGGGGTAAACCAGCAATCGCTCTTCGATTTTTGTTCAGGTCAATTTCTTTAAAGTCGTCGCTAAAACATGTTTTGAAATATAAAATTCCTTTACTTTGGGCCCGAACTTGTAAATGTACGACATGTGATATCAGAAATGGATCATTCGTACTGGCTTTTTTTCTGATTACAAATGGGGCATTTGGACCTTCGTAAAGACTTTTGATGTTTATGAAGTCACTTTTTTCCATCGAAATGACTGTGAATGGATTTTTTCTGCTACAAATACGAACTAACTGCTGCCAGTCCCAAGGTACCATGATTTTAAACTGGGTTTGTCTTTTCCATTCCCTTTCAATTAGTGAATGAGCTGAATCTGCTTCCAGATGAGTGTGCCCCCTGACCAAAAATTTATGCTCTACTATTTCAAGCTGAGGACATTTTTCGAGAATGAAGAAATAGCACATGATCATTACAAAATTTCTGTTCTGTGAGGGGCAATCGTCGGACCAGATTGTCAGTTTTCTTGACTCATCAAACATACAACAGTATGTATGCTTTTCTGTTGAATTATGTATTGTGTAATTAAATGTCCAAAGTTTGAGTGAATAAAAACTTTGGGCGTTTGTTAGAACGGGTGTGGGCAAACACTTCTCTAAATCCACCATTATAACTTTTTGGGTTGGATCTTCTCGAGAAATGTCTTTATCGGCCTTTTTAAGTTTGTATCTTTCAGTGGCGTCATCTAAATGAAGATTATATTCTTTTTGTATCCTTTGCTTCTCTTCATTGGTTGATGCGTCTCGTAATTGGATTAGATAGTTATCGCAAGAATCGCATGTATCGTTATAGGGTTTTTTGAAGGAGTAGTTGAACTCTTTGTTAAATATTTCATTGTACAGCCACATTTTGGCAATTTGATCTGGAGGTATATTTTGTTCTTGAGAATCTTCGACATATAACTCATACATTTTGGCAATGCTCAAACTGCTATCAAGATATTTTTTGACGAATTTTCTCGCCGATAGTGCGACTCTTCAGTTGGAAATCGCAAAATGTGTTCGCGTATTTTCTGGCGAACTTCATCGCATATTTTATTCGGTGGAGGATGCTTTCCTCTGAAATCTTCGGTGACAACTCCTCCTTCAGAGCACCTCTTGGCTAAAGCAGTTTCTACGCACGTTTGCGAGATGCATAACGTATTGAGGAAAAATACCTTACATACTCTAATTGTTCTGTCATTTTTAAGAAAGTGATAGAGTAGCGATCTGTCTCTATTTTTTTGGCCAGTTCGTTCACGCCTTCTTTGGATCGGCTGAACTGTTATAGATGAGGCCACAAATTGTCTTTTCACATTATTGTCTGCAGTAGCAGACCAATACTGTTTAAAAATTTTCTCGCGATCTTCATTTGTAAATACCTGAGAACATTTCAATTTACACGTGCTTTTACAAGCATCCTTGATTTTTCTTGGAGGGACCCTTTTCTTTTTTTTCGAAATATATTCTTCCCCTGCAGCTCGTTTGAGTTTTCTTTCATTAGAAAGCCATGTAGCTGACTTTCTTTGTCGTTTTCGAGATTTTCTTGCTGGAAGATGAACATCTGATTTTTTGTCAACTTTCTCACTATTGGAAGCTGTTTCTTCACTAGTAGTTGAAGTGGAGTCACTCTCTGGCTGCACATAGTCATGGTCTAGATCGGAATCGTCAGCGGGGCTTTCGTGATCCTCTGGCTCTTCTGATGATAGAGCGCGAGGCAACAAAACTGTAACAGCAGTAGATGGACCAGCGTTTAAACTGGTAGCAGGCTTTTCGACTTGGCTGATAATGCTAGCATCACCTGGAAAAAGAGTGATTAAAGTAGACATATCACTTTTTGTTGTCTCACAAGAGCAACATTCATCTAGAAGATATAGTTTTAGAGAAAATGGATCACAGATTCAACAGTATAGACATACCTGTGGACTTCTCATCTGATACCATTTTTCCATGTCCAAGGCTCAGGACTTCATTTTGAGAAAGGGTTTTTAAAGGTAGCTCGGAGATATGGCTCCTTGAATTTCTCAATTTGCAGTGACTGATTGATGGAGCTACTATAAAAAATTATTCCAAATGAAAATGATTGTTGATGTAAATATAGAATTTGAGGTGAATTGTATAATTGAAACTATTCTACAACAGAATAATTATTCATTCATTAATTACTTATCAAATATTAATCGAATAAAAAATGTATTGTAGTTTTAGAGGCAAAAATATTATGTAATAATATCTGTACAAACCCGCGTTCTCTTTCTCCATTGAGTCGATTTTATCAGGATCGTCTTTCAAACTCGAGGTAAAGCTCCCCAAATCACTGCATTCAGAGTGATTATTTGATGGACTCACTATAAAAGAATAATTTCAAAATTAATGATTCTATTCCGGGTAAATAATGTTAAGTCACAAAAATCTGAAAATATCTGAACTGGTCCACATATTATCGATTCTAATACGTAAATAAGATTTGTAGTTGTAATCTATGTCTTTATATCAGAAATCTTATACTTGTTACTACAAAACACCAAGAATACTTACCCATCTTACAGTCAACATTTGAGGTTAAATCCTCGTTTGGATGGTTTGTTGAAAGATCGTCGTCAGCCGTTGTCTCCTTTTGTAAAACCATATCACAAATACGCTTAGCCCTGCTCATGGTTGTCCTCTTTATGATTCACTTTTCAAACTAAGAAAAAATCTTCAAAAATAGGAACAAAACGGCTCAGCTCGCACCCAAAATACACTTAACCTTATTTACGCTAAAGCGGCCCGGTTTGTCTACAATGTTAAGTCAACGCAACACTATATACCTCGAAGCACGTGTAGGACTTGAGACTGTTCACTGCCATCTATTGAGGAAACTATGTGACTATGGACTTAAATCTGTTTACCATGAGAAAGTTCAGTACCTGAAATAGGTAGTTGTGTAATTAAGTAAGTTTTTGAAAAAATGTGACTTAACACCTTATACCTCTGAGGTGCTGATATATATTTTGTTGATTTTTATACTTGATTTATGTATTCATATTTAGAATTTAGAACAATTTATTAAAAGGTGAAACAAATATATGACACGTTTTATTTCTTATTTAATCCCTTGGATTCACGGACCCGAGGTGCTCTTCTAGCACAACCTTGGCCCGTCACAACTGGCGCCCGAGCAGCTGGCTCGTCACAACTGGCGCCCGAGCATAAAAAATATATATTTTTTTTCACCTTTGCCTATTATATTTAACGTTACATTTCAACTTATTTCACGATAACCATTTTGGTACAGTACTACTACTATTTATCACTGCTTATTTTTCCTATCGTTCATTGGTAAAGATTTTGTGAATTTCAATTGTCATTTTTTTCAGTCATCCGATCTGGTACATTAACATTTTAATCTTTTTTATCTTCCTTTTTCAATTTATTGAATTTTCTTACTCGCATAAATAGGGATTTAGTGGGGCCCGTTGCGGATGTAACTTTACGTAATTGTTGTTTCCTTTTGTGTAAGGTTGGTCTCGGTACTTATATATGTAAAAAAAACTTGTTCTAAGATCATTGCGTGTGTGCGTTGATACGCACGTACATTAATAGTTGGACATTTAAAAAAAAATAAATAAAAAATATTGAATATCGTTTATGAGATTTGTGTGTAACATTTATTGTTTGTGTTAATTGGTGACGTTTACATAAAAAAAATATCTGTAAAGCGTAATTTGATTATTCACTGCGACTTATAGCTCTATCGATATATATATAAAAAAAAATTTTTGAATCCTGTTTACTTGATTTGTGCTAAGATTTATTGTTTGTATGTTTAATTAGCGTCGTTTGTAAAAAAAAATTCTGTAAAGAAAACCACAGCATAGGACTTAAATATATAAAAAACATTCCAGGTAACACATTCCTAAAATCGGCAAACATCTACGAACTGCTGCCAGTACAGGTCCTGGCGTGCAACTCTTCCCAGCCCACTCAACCCATAAGAGCTCTGGGTGACATTGGCCCCGTTCCCACCCGTCAACAGCTGTCGGAGGAGATATTGGTGAGGAGGTTGATTTTTTTTGTAGCTCCACTTCATTTTAAGGCCCACTTAAATTGCACCACCACGCTATTATTAATTTACACATAACAAATTTCAATTAGCATTTACCTACAATTTCCAAGTTCACTGGTATATAAAAACAAAATTTACAAAGTAATTATCCAATTTGTTTCCTATACATATCTAATTTGCGTCAGCTAAAGTATACATCAGGTCATAGCAGATTTAAGAAGTTATTACCACAACATTCATTTCAGAAACGTTATATACATAGACACATTTTTTGCTCGCAACATATACCTCAGTATATTCAATTTTCCGAAATTTCTCGGATAAATTCATATAAATATATTTCTCGGACAAAGCCATCAGCAAAAAAAAAGGGGTCACATAAATTTACCTGCTCTGGAAACTACGATTGACAAAAAAAGGAGGTCTTTATTTCTATACATTTATAAAGACATAGAAAGGATATATTTTTCTTTGGGTATACACAGTAAATTAGTTTAAACATACATTGCCTCTGCTAGTACTTAGATAAATTTTATTCAGTTTCTGGTGAAATCTGTGGAAATTTTTTTTCTTGCTTCGAATTTATTACTATGTCGAACAACGAGGGAACTGCTCAGCACGGCGATAACGCCAGTATAGGTGAAAAACAAAGATCGCTTTTACAATCCAAAACAGGTACCATTCCTAAAGATGAGAGGTATGAACTTAGGTACAAAGAATATAGACATGCAGAACTGGACAAAATGAGAAATATTCAGGTTACAGAATTATCAGAACAAAACAGCACAGACAGCGAAGAAGATGCAAATAAGCTGACTACACCCAAAAATGTCATGAGCAAACACCGATCACTTGGGGAGGTATCAAGCCACGACGAAGAGGACAAGTCAACAGTAAGAAGACAACAAAGGAAATCTATAACATCACCGCGATGTAGAAGAAGTCTGTATTCACACCCAGCACCACAGGAAATAGAACATAGAACTCAGCAGCAAACATTCGAAGAAAGATCAGGACAACATCAATATCCTGTTTTGTACAGACTGCCTGTGGATATGAATTCACAGCCAACATTTAATGGCACAAGCAGCATCAATCCTTTGGAGTTTGTCAAAAGACTGGAAATCTGGATGGAAGATCAGAACATACATCCTCACGAATATTTAAACTATGCCAAAAGAAGCCTCAGAGGGTCGGCAAAACTGTGGATGGAAGTATTATGCAGCAATTTGTACACGTACAGTGATTTTAAGGCAAAATTTCTCCAAAAATACTGGAACCGCGAAAAACAACAAGAAGCACTCTTCAAAATTTATAATGGAAAATTTTTAGCATCAGCCAACATGAACATGTCAGCATATTTTCTCAAGATGCTCAAGCAAATAAAAGAAATTGAAATACTTACTTTAGAAGAAGGAGTCAACTTGATCATCAAACATTTTCCACTACATATATCAAGATTACTAGCAACAGTGTACCCCAAAACGCCAGAGAAGATATTTGAAGTCCTGGAAGATTTTGACATGCTAGAAGACAGTCATCGTTCTAAGTTAGAGAGACCACAGGGATATAGAAGACCCGGTGACATGCTACCAGAACAAAGAAATTTCAACTTAAGGAGAGAAAGAGAATGGAAAACGCCGCAAGAAGCTCGACATTCTCCCAGAAGCCAAGAGACCTATCCAAGGAGAGAACAACCACACAGACTGGACAAGTATCAGGAAAACAGAAGTCACGAACAGTCCAGAACAACACCTGCCGCCAGCAAAAGAAAAGACAGCTACACGCCTGCAAAACCTACAAACACGAGAGAAAATGGATATCAAGAAAGGAACGGTAAACCAAGACAAGCATACAATGTGAGCACGATACAAAAGGAGAGCGACTACAGATATAACATCGAGTCACTGGAAGACAATTTGGAATCGTATTCAAAACCGAGACATCAAGAAGAGGAACAACAGGTATACCAGGACCGGTTGCAAAGGCAAAACCATACCATTAATGAGGAATATTTTCCGGAAAACTAATACCAGTACATCAGCATCGCTCCTGCGATGTACCTGGAAAGAGAAATGGGGCGAACTCAGACCTTGAACACACAACCCGAAAGTCACCGCAACCAGTACTACAACAAGACAAGCTAAACAAGATTACAGTTACAGCAGACGTGCATAAACCTACCATCAAAAGATCTGAACCACAATGTGATACTATCTTCGTTGACTCGGAGGAAGAAACAGAAACAAATAAAACGACGGTACCCTTCATCAATGCTATAGTCAACGATATTCCAACAAAAATTCTAATAGATACAGGTTGCCAGATATCTTGTATATCACACGAATTTTTTGAAAGTTTAAAAACTAAAAACTCAGCCATTATGTCACTACCAGTCACAGGTGTCAAAATCATAGGTGCGACAGGAGGTAAAAGTAAAAATATAACATTACAAGTTTATCTGAAATTTAATATTGATAATCATATCTTTCACTTAGTATGTCTCGTTGTGCAAAATTTGATACACAATGTAATTTTCGGCATTGACGGTTTATATCAAATTGGAGGTATGATAAATTTTACAGAAAAACAACTTATTTTTAAGAACCATTCTGTACCGTTGATAGAGCACATTAACCAGGAAGAACCGCTTAGCCTCGCGTACATGCAAAATATACAAGCTGACATAGATATGATAGAAAACACAATGGAACCTATACCTAAAGATATTGCAAACATCATTAATAAGTACAAAGATATATTCTCGGATATACCAGGTAGAACTTCGATATATACGCATAAGATTCGCCTAACGAATGAGGAACCCTTTAAGCCTAGAGTTTATCCAGTACCACTTTGTCATCATAACACAGTAAAAAGTAAATTACAAGAGTTGGAAGCACTAAATATAATCAAGAAGTCTGAAACTTGTTATATTTCCCCTCTAGTCCCAATAATAAAAAAGGACGGTTCGGTCAGAATTTGTCTTGACGCCCAAGCGCTAAACAAAAAGATTGAAATGGATTACGAATGCCCTAAGCCAATTGATCAACTTCTATATCAATTTCATGATACAGCTTATTTCACTACATTAGATCTGACTAGTAGTTTTTTCCAAGTGCCTCTATGTCCGCAGTCTACCAAATACTGTGGATTCCTATTTGATCATCAAGTATACGAATTTCTGGTCATGCCTTTTGGACTTAAAACAGCGGTAGCAGGAATGACACGTTGTATAAATAAAATATTTAGAGACTGCTCCTCATTTGTAACAGCGTATATTGACGATATACTTATAGCATCAAAAACAGAAGCTGAACACTACAAGCATTTGGAAATCGTTTTTCGAAAATTAAAAGAGGCCAATTTAACAGTAAATTTGTCAAAATGTAGATTTTTCAGGAATAACTTACCATTTCTGGGCAATATTTTAACCACTACAGGTATTCAAACTGACAATCAAAAAATGGAAGCTCTAGATAACTTTCCTAGGCCACATAACATTAGAACCTTGAGAGCTTTCTTAGGAATTTGCAATTATCACAGAAAATTTTGCCAGAAATACACTCAAATTCTATATCCGTTGTATACACTCCTCCAAAAGGGAGTTAGATGGGCATGGAAAGAGGAGCATGAACACGCATTTAAAGAAATTAAAAGAAATATCATCCAAGCTAGTCAGTTATACCATCCCAACCTGAAAAAGGAATTTTATATTCAGGCTGACGCTAGTGCAGTCGCTATTGGGGGTAGACTATATCAAATTATAGAGGGCAACGAACGAACAATAGCTTTTATAAGTAGGAAACTTCTACCTGCAGAAATAAACTATAATACAACTGAAAGGGAACTTTTAAGTGTGATATACTGTCTAGATAAATGGAAGACATTAATTTTTGGCTCAAAGATCATAGTCTTGTCAGATCATAAGAGCTTATCGTTTTTACTGAACTGTCAACTATTGAACCCGCGACTTATGAGATGGTATCTAAAAATTCAAAATTTTGACATAACAATAAAACACATTAGAGGAAAAGAAAACATCATTGCAGATGTGTTATCTAGACATGCGCAAACAGGTGTAACAGATGCGAACAACAAAGAAGTAGTTATAGCAAAAATTGCACTTCTGCCAGACAAAAAAATTCTGAACACATTGAAAAATATCCAAAATTTACAATTAAATGACACAAATTTAGCATACATCATAAATAGGATAAAGGGCAATTTAGGTAAACCCCAAGATTACTATAGGCTATATAATGATACTCTGTATGGTAAAGGAAAAAACTCAAATAAATGGAGAATATGCATTCCCAGCGGATTTATTAAAGAATTAGTATGGGCGTATCATGACACGTATGGTCACTATGGAGCTTGGAAAACTTATAAGTCATTGTCGGTCAATTATATTTGGAAAAACATGAGAACATCAGTTAAAAAAATTATTAGGACTTGTGAGCTATGTCAAAAATCTAAATATTTAAATGAAAAAATGGCAGGACCAATGAAGTCCATAATACCTAAGGATGAAAACGAGTTGGTAGCAGTGGACATTTTTGGGCCACTACCAACATCCGTGGGAGGAGTAAAGTATGTTTTTGTAGTCCTTAATGTTTTCACAAAGTACGTAAAACTCTATCAAATCAAATCACCTACTGCTAGAACACTAATCAATAAACTAGAGAATGATTATTTTCTCAACATAAGAAAACCAGCTAGTATATTGTCAGATAATGGTACACAGTTTATGTCAAAACTATGGTCAAAATTCCTGCAACGTCATAACATTAGAAACCTACACTGTAGCATTAGACACCCTGCCAGTAATCCTAGCGAACGAGTCATGCGCGAACTAGGTAGATTACTTAGAGTTTTTTGTTCCACAAAACATTCAACATGGGCGAAATTTATCAAAAGGATAGAGATATTGATTAATTGCGCAACAAGCGAAAGCACGGAGCTCGAACCAATAGTTCTAGAGAAAAATATCCACCCCGAGTTTGAGGTTCGAAAGCTGTTAAAAATACCTGATGATGGTGATAATGCGGTAAATTTTCAGATAGTAAGACAAAAGTTACTCTCAAAGGCGGCAAAAAGACAAAGCAAACATGACAATAAACAAAAATTAAAAAAATTTGAGCTTGATCAATTGGTCTGGCTGAAAAGTAACAATATGTCATCAGCAGACAATCATGAGATAAAAAAATTATTCCTTCTATATGAAGGGCCATACCGAATCAAGGAAATCGCAGGGCATAATGCGTACCTCCTGGAAAATCCGCAGACAGGTGTGGTAAGGGGGGTGTTTAATATAGTTAATTTAAAACCGTATAAATCATAGGAAATGGGATTTTAAGGGGTAGTTGTTAGACTAGATTATATATTTAAAGCAACATTTTTTCTCTTTTTTTCTGGTTTTTGTTAAAGCAAATGCATCCTTGGTGGTTTACATTTTAGTGGGGCTATGTGGTGGAGCTGCAATGAATTAGCATCCTACCAATTTTTTTTCCTTTCAGCAAATTATAAAGAAATAATATCCCTGACGCTCCTTATTTATTTATAATTTAGTGGGGCTATGCAACGGCAGACTTGTCCCCAAGCCTATAATTTGCCTAGCAGCGGCTGATTTTTCCCAACGCTGGAAGACCATATCACCTGGTCTATAAATCACTCGTTGGCGAGCGTCGATTGGACGTTTTGAATTCAACGGTTTTCGGTAGGGACACAGAGTCTTCTTTAGTTCACATAACCGGAGCTGGAGTCAGTTTCCGATTGACCAACCGACCATCCACCACCGAGCTGGCTGCCTAGTAGTGACTAGTGACCATCCCTGGGACCTGGCTTAACATATAGCAGTTGCTGAACCTAGGTAACTTTTCCTTTCTTGGGGTAGTCAAACAAAGGGGATGGGGCCTTGCTCTGAATCGGGCGATATTAAATGAGCTATAATGCTTGCAGCCTGGTTTCCCGTTTTTGGGGTTTTACTACTCACGACGCCACGCAACAGTCGGCCATCTTGACCGCCGAGGTCCACCTTCCCGTTCCAGAGACTAAATAACAATCCTACGGGGGCAGTAGCAAAAGGGGCTACTGCAATAGCCACAGGGGACAGCTGTCGCTGAGGCGCTGTCCGATATCCTACGGGGGCAGTAGCAAGGGGCTGCTGTATTAACTCTTTGAAAGGACGCAGCTGACGCAGAGGCGCTGCTGTGTTCACAATCCCACGGGGGCGGTAGCCACTGTAGCCAGGGAGGCTGCCGTATTCATCTGTTTTTTCCAAAAGATAAGTTTACTTTATCATTTAACTGCCAGTGGT
This sequence comes from Callosobruchus maculatus, assembly GCA_951848785.1. NCBI lineage: Eukaryota > Metazoa > Arthropoda > Insecta > Coleoptera > Chrysomelidae > Callosobruchus > Callosobruchus maculatus. The sequence goes on from CATOUR010000100.1 coordinate 9,850,332, forward strand.
TTTCTAAATAACCTTTATGTTATTGCTACAGATAGTTTATGAATTCATATGGTCTATTTTTTGCCGTTTTATACTTTATTTACATATTCATATATATCTACAATTTAAGTAATTAATTAAAAGGTGAAAGAATATATATATTTTGTTGATTTTTATACTTGATTTATGTATTCATATTTAGAATTTAGAACAATTTATTAAAAGGTGAAACAAATATATGACACGTTTTATTTCTTATTTAATCCCTTGGATTCACGGACCCGAGGTGCTCTTCTAGCACAACCTTGGCCCGTCACACACGCTACAAACCCAATCCACAGTTTTGCGGATGACAGTACGCTGCATGCAAGCATCATGAGCAATAGACCGATCTCTGTGGTCGAGCTGGAACGCAGAAGACTGACAGTGGCAGCTTCACTTTCAAAGGATCTCGATACCATTACCGCTGGGGGCTTGAGGATATGGTTAAATTTAATGCCTCCAAGACCCAGTATTGTACGCTATCAAACAAGAAGTACCCAAGCCAACACCAGGTTCTAATGAACAACCAGGCTCTGCCAAAGAGTCACTCATTCAAGCTGTTAGGAGTCAACATTACAGAAAATCCGATCTGGCACGAACACGTCGCGTCAATTGCAACAGCTGCTGGTAAAAAGCTTGGGTACCTATTTAGAGCCAGAAAGTATTTCTCACCATGTAACCTCCTCACGCTATATAAAGCCCAGATAAGACCTTGCCTGGAGTATTGCTCTCATGTCTGGGGAGCCGCTGCCCCTACTACCCTGTCTATACTAGATGCCGTCCAGAGAAGTGCAATTCGACTAATTGACGATCCGGCCTTAACGCGTCACCTTCAGTCACTTTCCCACCGGCGTCTTGTTGGTGATCTCTCACTCTTCTATCGATATTACAACGGAACCTGCTCCTCTGAGCTATCCTCTATTGTTCCGCCGCTCACTGCTCCTATCAGATGTACCCGTGTGACCGCTGCATCTCTTCCTAAGACGGTCGTTCTTTATACATCAAGAACTGAGCGGTACAACCGCACATTTATTCCCAGGGTGTTCAAGGCTTGGAATGGACTGCCAGAAGATGTATTTATTGGGCCTGCGGGTATTGGCCCATTCAAATCTCGCGTTAACAAACTTCCCCTAACAGAACCCTTTCACAGCAGCCGCGGTACTCTGGTATTTAGGCTCTGCCTGCGCGGTCTGCTCAGTTATAAAAAAACAAAATAAAAAACCAGAAGAAAAACAGAATAGCACAAAAAACAGAATAGCAAAGTGGGTGTGTTATACGAAATTGCTTTAAAGGTATTCTTGAGTTGAATAAAAACATTGTGATAGTAAACAATTATTTAAGAGGTTTTGATTTTTTTATTAGATAGTTTCTTTAATGACTCCGGTAATTTATTGTATAAATAGTAATTTAGTGAATTTATAGTAGATTTTTTAAGTTTATGGTGAGGAATGGCAGTCATATCATACGAATTGCGCTTCGGCGTCTTCCGATTATGATCTCGTGGTCTTTTGCGTCCGCTACATGCAAATATGCGTCCTGGCCTGCCTCTTCGGGCCCGCTGATACGTCAGTATGAAATATTTATATTCGGTGGAAGAGCTGCGTCGCGCGTCGTTAGCGCTCTGCCGCGCCGCCTCCACCATTTTCCGCACCATTCTTCGCGAATCTGCATCCAATAGAAAAAGACGGAACTGCCATGCTGCATGCGACTCTGCTGCTATCAGGGGTGATCTCAGAAAAGGTCAGTAAGGCGTAATTAGGGAGACCGGGGCAGAATGGGATACTTAAAGAAAAACACCCCCCCCCCCGCAATCGGGGGGGAAATGACACGGGGTAAAATGGGAACATACTTCAGTGCGGCTGACATGTGCTTTATCGTCCTCATCATCAACTCCAGTGCAGGAATTTTTGGGCCCAACCATACTACACATCACCGATCCTTTGACTGACTGCGAATATGTACTCACAGTAAATGCAAGCACAATCACCATAATCAATCTTGTGACGAGTCAATGTCCATCTCAGTTACTCTTTTAGTCCTCTTAATTTTACCCTTTTTAGGTTTCTTAGCATTTGCTTTTTCCCAGATTCCTTTTTTGGTCTTTCTTTCTTTAGTGTTGTTGCCAGATTTTTTTTCTTATTCTTGAGTTCATCAGTCTTCTGTTTTAATGTTTGTTTCTAATTCTCTTTTAAGTTCATTTTTAGATGGAGAATTCGGCGTCAGTCTTACCTCGTTTTCTTGTCTTTCTTTCTTGAGTACAAGTATAATATCTACCGGACTAACCAAAAATGAGGAATATGCCATTTGCTGTTCTCATTATTCAATAAGTAATAATCATGGAGGTCTTTGCTGATCAACTATGGCTGTGCCAGGAGAAATAATAGGGTTAGAGAGATGTTCCCCGTTGAAATGGCTGAAGCTGAAGTAGAAGCTCCAGGCTGGGATGAACAGCGTTTACTGCTCTCCTCATGTCATCCTCGTTCCATTCTGCGCGATGGGTTTTGCGTTTATAATTGTGGACCATTTTGACTGAAAAAAAAAATTACCCAAGGAACGGATAAAAAATACATAGCACATAATACGGGGCAAGACGGGATAGTATCCCGTTCGGTTTGCCCCAGCAAACATATTATATGATAAATTCAAGTATTTCTAACCCAAACCAGTTAAAGCTACAAACTATATCTAATACTAAAATGCGATACTGCCGCTACGGCTTCTGGTTAAAAATATTGCTAAAACTTGGCTACTCACGTAATATCACATCAATGTTTATCACAAAACTTTTTAAAATGAGGAGAAAATTCAGTTTTTTCTCACACCATAGCCAGTACGAACAGCGCCACGTTCCTCATTGGTTGACCGACGTAAGGCAACTAAAGCTTGCACTAATAACGTTGTTGCCAGCGCATTTTAGTGCATGAATCATGCATAGGAGCACTTTTCCCTTCCTGCCCCAAACCTCGTTTTGCCCCGGTGTCCCTACTGCCCTTTACATGAAAATGCCAATATTTTTCCAGCTCTTTGTGAAAGGGTGAGTCAAGCTTAACGCCTCGGACTCTTGTGACCAAATTATAACTGTTTTCATGAAAATAACTATGTGGGTATATGTATATCGAGTTGGAATATATTTAAAATAGAAGTGGACGTGGAATGAGGTAGACCTCGTTCTAGGAACTTTCCCGAATCAAGTGGTTGTTGTTCATCCCCTGACCTTGTTTTGTACAACCCCCACTCCCTTTAGCCCTCATGGATCCAATCGAGTAGTAATATTATTTTGACGTAGACGCCCATTATTATTTTGAGGCCGACATCTTTGAGTTATTTATGACTAATATCAAACAATTCAGTGCATAAGTACAGCAGTTAATGACGTTTGAGCATTTCGATTTATTCAATTTCTTTAGCCTCCATTTCAGAAAAAATTAATATGTGATATATCATTTCAGACATAAAGACACCTTCTCTTTCAACTGGTACTATCAAATTTATATGTTGTATTACATTTTTTTGCACCCTCCACTCTTTTAGATATAAGGTTGTGAATATCAATGTCTGGTAGTTTTCGTTTAATTCCAAATTTCCAATTGAATCAGTATTTTTCAGTATTTCATTATCTATAAGCAACCTAGCAAGTCAGGGAGTATAAACAAAACAATGTTTAGATGGTAAAAAACAACAACTCGATAGGAAAAAACTACCGGAATAAATGGACAAGATGATAAATATTTCTTTCAACAAATAAACTCTACCCAGAAACAATGGCTGTAACATATCTAGGGTCAAAGAGAAGCTGGAGTACGACAGAAATGGACACTTTTCACAACCTACTAGCTACTGCAAAATATCAAGTTATCCCTGACTGAAGTTTTCTTAATTAATGTACGTATTTCTCAAAGTACAAAAGTAATTCAAATTCGATCGTCTAACCTAAGCTGACGCATTTAAGGCTTAATGACACGTCGACACGACGACGTCATATGCAATTTTTTTGATATACCTACTTATAGCAAAAATGGCTGATCCGCACCTAAACGGTTCTCTTTAGGTCCATATGTGATACATGAAGTTACTCTAAAACTCATCAGGGAATCTAAATACGCAATAATATACAAGGTATTTCATTCAAAAAAAGATAACCTTGATATTTAAAAAAAACTATCTAGGAGCAATTGATATGGATGCATTTGGATAACTCACTGTATGTAAACAATCAGATATTTGAAAACTCAAAACTAGGACATACATCCATATCAGACGAAATCAAAACCACTATTCATAATGTGTGTATTCTTTATCACCTGGTATTTAGAAAATTCTACAAGAATGATGTATTTTTTAAATATTGTTTTTAATGATCTATTGATGATCTATTGATCTGATGATATAGTAAACTGGTTTCTATAGTTCTCAATTCATTAGTTATTATTAAGTTCGAGTATATGAGAATTTCAAAATCCCTCATTAATATTTTTTCTATAAGAACCAATATTTAAAAAAATTGAGTGTTGGTAATCATCATATAATTAGTAGTAGTAGTAGTAGTGATGGGGAGGCGAAGCCAGAGAAGTAGGCCACCTTTGGCCCTTTTCGGCCCACTGAACCAATACTGAAAACACTAAAATCCTACGTCCTAGAAAACTCGTTATGGAACCTACCAAACCTCACGACGAAAGTCGACCATGCTGAATATAGTGACTCCTCTCCCAACTCCGTTGTGCCAAATATCTGAACTGTAATGTTTGCTTACACAGCACATCTGGCTAGGAAATGGAACGCTGACTCATCCTCCTCCCAGCATCTGGAGCAGATGGTATCAGCGACCACTCTCATGTGTGACAAATGTCTATTCAGCCGGCAATGACCAGCGAGAACCCCCAACAGAAGGTTGAATCTCTGCGCCTTTATTGAGAAGCTATAGCGTACGGCCCTTCTCAGGGCCCGCTAGGAATCTTTTAATTTTCCTGCAGTCTAACCTGCTCTCTAACCAGGCTTTCGCCAGTTCCTTGTAGGCCCAGTCCCCTAGGGCAACATTGTCCTGGCACCTGCTAATTCCAAGCATAGGGGGCCGATGCAGGGGCTGCCGGCCCCTATGGTCCGCTCTCTCTTTACCCGGTACACCATTGTGCCCGTGGGCCCACAACAGGGTCACCTTCTTAAGGCTTGCTAATTTCTGAAGGGCGACAGAGCAGGTCAGCGTTTGACTTGGCATTTGTTTGCCGTAGAAAGGGCATTAGGCAAGTTCCGAGGTACACTAATTTTGACTTATTTCTCCTACTATTATAGGTTCTGCATTTGAATCTCGGGGAATATTGGCATACGGGTATAATGCGTATAATTTGGATATGTTTTCTCATCGTCTGCATGCATACAACTAACAACAAATGAAGACAAATGAATTTAAAATTATTCTATGATGTTAGTTGTTAGCATGAATGGACAACATTTTGAAACAAAGCAACTATGGTTGATTTAAAAAGGTTTCTATTTAAAACAATTTTTCTTTGTTTCAGGTAATACTTTAGATGTACAGTTTGACGAGGATTTATAGTAAGGTAAGATTTCCATATCATGTGAACATAATAGCCAATAGTGACCGGTTTTGCCAAATTCCTGAATAAACTGCATAGAATGCCAGGTGGTTCATATAACTTGATACAGCCGAATATCTCGAGAACGGTGAGTTTTTTAATTAAAAAGTTCAAATAAAAGTTATTGGGTAGAATGGGAGACTTTTTCAAGGTCAAGTTTGTTTTTTTTAATTAGAACGTATCTTTTTTATTGCAGAATTTTATTCTATGAGAAAAAAACAAGTATCTTTTTTATACAGAACTTTGAATTCCGACTGCATCTTAAGTAGATAAAAAATACATTTGTTCTTCTTATACATTTTCCAATAACTACATGCTTTATCAGCAATATTTTTCTTCACAAAAAAAAGTAAATAACATTATTATCATACGGAAAAGACTTTTACACTTGTTATAACAGATGTTCGAAATGATGACCGTCAACTTCAATACACTTATCAATCCGTTTTATAAAAAAAACAACAAAAATATACCTTTTTTGTTAAGAGTGTCGGAAAAGATCAAATGTTTTATTTTTTATCTACTTAAGTTGCAATCGGATAAAAAAATCAAAGTTATTTGTTTTTTCTCATAGAGCATGATTCTGTAATGAAAAAGAGATGGTCCTATTTAGAAAACATAGTTAGCCTTGAAAAAACCTTGAAAGCTCTGTCAAAGTCAAAAACAAATGTCGTCTTTTCCTTTTCCCCGACGCACCCAATAAATTTTCTTTAAATTTTTTGATTCAGAAACTCACCGTTCTCGCGATATTCGGCTGTCTCAAGTTAAAAAATGGACCACCCGGTATATATCTGCATCACGAATGTTTACAAACTGACGTTCAAATTAAAGATCCGGAGAACTTTTGTGTATTATGATTATTCTATTATTATGACGAATGCAATGCTGCCTTGTAATTATAAAATTAAATACAATAGAAACGGAATGTGAATAATCGACATGCACCTCTACCAATTTGCAGTAGTAGTGGTTATCGTAGTAAATTAATATCCATCATTCCGCTACATAGATTCAGACCGAGCTGAAATTAGCTGTTATCGACGCTTTTTTCTCCCGATTTTTTCCTCAGCGTAGCTTGAAAAGTTTTATCGAACACAATACAACAAGCTGACTTCTTAATCCAATTCCGAACAACAAAAGAATATTTCACGCCAACTTAGAAATCCGGAAGAGTCCGGGAACTAATTAAATTTCTGGACGCGCTCAGCCGGCGTTGCCAAACAACGTCGAAGCGGCGAGCTGCACCATTATCAATCACCGTTCGCGACAACAAAGATTAAAAAACTTCTTCACTGCCTCGGTTTATCATCGTTCCGGATCCGCCATTGGCATCGTATTGTACAGTGGCCGGTAATCACAGGTCTGCAAGTTTTTTTTCAGTTGCGTGAGGTATTTTTTTACAAAAAAAAAAAGTTTTTAGGTAGCTGAATCCATATATTGACTTTCATCACGTACAGTTTTTCGCAGTGCGTGGAAAACTTATAGCCCAGTCATCTAAGCATGTCACCTTGGAATCTAACGGAATAAATTGCATTTTTGTACAGGGTGACCTACTAGGAATGGACGCCGACAATATCTCGGTAACCGTTAATCATAATTATAGCTTTGAGCAAAAAATATTGTAAATCGGTAAGAGAAATCGCTGATAATAATGATTTTCAAGTTCCGGAAGTAGCCGCTAGAGAGCATAGCTGATGCGTAAGATCTATTTGCATTGATTTTTTTCTAACTATTTTTGATTGTTGAGTTTATATAGCACTTTGTGATCAGCTCAAATTGAAGTTTAATTATAAATAAAATAGTATTCAATTTTATACTGTAATTTGTCATTGTTTCTTTTAAAAATTCCATTATTGTGAATATTGAATACGGCACTTATTGGCGCATACTGCGCCACCTGATGGTTATTTCAGAAAGACAACGTATATTTTCTAGTAGTTCTACTTGAGTATTTATCAAGTACCAAGGGAGCTTATGGCCAAAAAACTTAATCTAGATGAGAAAATCTTGGGGTTGCAGCGAAAATTTTTTGAAAAATGACTGGGTCCCTCCATAAAGGAGACTCTGATGTTAACTGCCAAGCTTTGGGCAATGCTTATTGCCATCTTCAGGACTTTCTACATAGTTAGAAGAAAAGAAAAAGAAATTTAAGTTTCAAAATATTATAATTGAATTTTCTAAGTATACTCACAACGTTGAGGTTTACCAATGTAAAAACAGCAACTGCATACTGTAGCTGGCATGCATGCATGCACCTGAAGGTATTGTAAAATTCGTGGTTTGAATACACACATTTTTCGATCTAAAATTTTCTTAATAAAGGCCTTCTTGGTCTAACAGGTGATAAAATGGTCAGTTCTTTGTGAGATGTGGAGACAGAAAGCTGCAAGGAAGAATGATTGACATCTGGATTATTAATTATATTGACAGTTGACGATATCAACTGTGAGAAAACGAAAACGTGAAAAGTCAAAAAACACCAAAGAACCAGGATCTCAGTTGTATAACGTAAAAAGATAATAAAAATCGCGATATAAACGAAAAAATCTGTCACGAATCCAACACTGAGTATTTATCTGTAGGATGATTACTAAAACGTTGTTACGGACGCTATATTCCTATAGGACACCAATTGTTTCTGAAACTCGCAGCACACTTGTCATAATACTTGTTTTATATAGATCTTCAGTTTGACAAAAGCTAGAAATTTGAATCTTGCGACTTTTTAAGAATTTCGTCCCTATCCATTTATTTTAAAAGAGTTATAGCATACCATTTAAATTTTGCGTAATACTGCACAATAATTGTTATGATGTCAAGTACCGTGCTCTAGCTGGTCAAGATCAACTTGGATATTTTCATGTAACGGATTATTAGGTAAGAACAGCTCTTTCAAACGACACCTAGCTTCATTAATTCCGTTCACTTACCAAAGTTATTGCCATTAAAATAAAACCTTTTTTGGTGTTCCCACACCACTACAACTTATAAGATAGAGCAAAAAACGCTTAACAAAAAAACCAAAATTGTTAAAAGAAAAAAATCGAAAATTGTCCAGTCTACATGATGGTGAAATTTGTACTTACCTTTGTTTGCATATCTTTTAAGAAGAAGGGCTTTTTCTGATTGATAGTTACAGTTAGCCAATTCATCCAATAATATTTTTTGCTTGAAGTTATATAATCAACGGTTTTCTTGTTTTTTTATGGTCGGCCTCCCGCAAAGGCTTAAAGCCTATGGCGCTGTAGAAGCGCTGCGAGAGGATAAGTATCGGTTCACGTTAGATTTGAAACGCTGCAGGTTGTAGCCGCCGGGAAACAAATTCCCCGGCAGCTGATTCCACAGCGTCGAAGTTCTCCAAAAGAAGGAATGCTGGAGGAGACTAGTTCGGGGAGTAAGGACCTCGACCTGGTAAGGATGAGCTCGCAGAGCTTCTCTAGTTTTCCTGGTTCGGACGGCCTGTGGTGTTATTATCTGAGAGAGCTCAATCGAACATCTTCCGTGATAGAATCTGTAAAACAAGGATAGGTCGGCCACCCTCCTTCGATGTTCCAGGCTGTGGAGGTCCTTTGTGAGGTTTGGCGTATCGATTAGTCTAATCGCTCTTCTCTGGATAGTGTCCAGAAGCTTTAGAGAGTGCTTCGGAGCGCATCCCCACACATGGGAGCAATACTCCAGCGATGGTCGGATCTGTGCCTTGTAGAGCAGCAGCAGTTGCTCTGGTGTATACAACTTCCTACAGCGGAACAAAACTCCAAGCTTCTGGGATGCCGTTTTAGCAATACTGACGACGTGGGCGGCAAAAGGCAATATTATAGTGTTGGTAGTATTTTACCACGATTGGCACAACCAGGTGTATACAGAAGTCAAAAGAAGCAAACAGCTGATTTGGATATTGTCTGGTGGGCTCAAGAAGGGAAAGGGTTTCTGTACGGTTTCGGTAGATGCTTCATGCCTAATGCCTCCAACCCTGAAAAAAGGTTAACAATCTATTTTTGTCGAGTCATTCGGGTGTTTTCTTCTGATTTGTTATGTCTTTAAGTATTGGTATTTAGTTCCAACAAGTATTGTTCGCAGATTCTTTCATACCTAACCCCATTCTTATGGCCATGAAGTTTTTGTATATATATATCGGCATGCAACGGCGATAACCAGGAGGACCGTTCGACCGAAGCCTGCGAAGTGTCCGTGGAGATTCTGATATTATGCTTTTTCCCATCTTTTAAGGCTGGTTTTACCTCAGAAGGTACCGAAAACTGGATACCGAACATCACTTTTGTTGGTGATCAACTAGGACGAGGCCTATGTCCGCCTCGTTAGCTTGCACAAACTTGAACGTGGAGATCCAGTTTCAGTACATCCGACATTTCCTTCTTCAAAAACGGATTGTATGTTAGGAAGAATCGATATCGAAAAATCAGAAAGTGGCCGTCGTCACAAGCCAAGTACTCCTGTGGTAGCTTTTTTGGCCACTGTTGTGGAAAACCCTTCAACCTAAAAGGACCTACAGGCCATCCTTTGCAGTAGCTACACGTACAGCACATCAGAGTAAGGCCAGGTTTTACCCTCTAATCCAACGTAAGTTTCTGTCCTCGCTGAACTAGCCTTTGGACACCTGAAGTGTCCTTTAACATACGTACCTGGTGTAGTAGTGGTAGTGCTGGAGACGTGAAACCAGTAGACCACCTTTGGTCCTTTTTGCCAATCCCACTGAATCAACACTGAAAACACTAAAGCTCCTTATCGAACCTACCAGGCCTCTTGACGAAAGTCAGTATGTCCGACCACTTTGCTGAATAAAGTGACTCCACCCCGAACTCCATCGTGTCGAATATCTGAATCCTGAGGTTGCGATACACAGCATAACCTCATATTTGCCCAGGAAGTAGAACGCTGTCCTCCCGGTATCTGGAGCAGATGGGGTCCTCTACTACTGTTATGAGTGACAAAAGAACCTCCACCAAAAGGTTGAACGTTTATCTGCTTTTATTCAGAAGTCACAGCAGCCGGCTCTTATCAGGGCTCGCTATGAATCTGTTAGCTTACCTCTAGTCAGCTCTATCTAAACAGGCTTTCGCCAGTTCCTTGCATGTCCAGTGGTCCAAGGCAACAACGATTGGCGCCTGCTAATTCCAAGCATTGGTTCTGGGCCCAAGCAGGAGCTGCCGGCTTCTATCCTTGCTAGACGGTCCACTATCTCGTTACCCGATACAACAATGTGTCCGGGGACCCACAGAAGGGTCACCTCCAAAATGTAAGTGTAGTGGCTCTGAATTGTACGGATCTTGCTTAAACCTCTTAATCTTTTATGTGGCGTTGTTATCTGCCGAAATGTGTTTTTCATTATTTGGGAGCTCGTATGTCAAAAAACCGTGCTATTTGTCATCCATAAATTTATTGATGCCCTCTTTACCATTGTCCTTGACATCATACTCATATCAGAGGTTTCCACTTTAACACTCCTATACTCCATATAAAGTCCAATAAAAAACTACATCTTTCTGCTTACCTGTGTCCAAAACGCTTTCAAAGCGTCCATTATCAGCGTTGGTTCTCCGGCGTGTCTACAAAAGAATTCCGACGTACAAAAAGATGGTACGTATAAAAATGTGACGTCTCGCCCAACAGGAAAAGGGATATTGTCCTTTTTTCATTAAAGGTATTTTATCTGCAAATTGAAGATAAATGAGCACTGACAAAAGACACTTTCACAAGAGCCCTTAACAATCGATGTCAGCTCGGAAAAGGGACAAGTGAAATGTTGGATTCCGTGCACGCGGAAATGGACGAATTTATCTCTGCCGATCGCACCGGTGAAGGTGAAAGAAATCTGAGTGGTGGTCTTACACGTGACGTCACACAATATAGTATGGAATACCAGTTATACTACTCGCAGGTGAAATCCGAACACCTAGAAAACAAGGGATATTTGCATTGAAAATTTGTACACCGCTTGGTAGTACCATCTCTAGTACACATGTAACACTTTTTGTTCATTCTGACGCTATTTACCCACACAGCGCCTCTAGAAAACTCGAGACGTGTAAAAACAAAGCATGGCTTTTTGTCGATTCAAAAACGATGATATAGCTACAGATACACATGCTCATAAATATATATATATACACGGATTTCTACGGCGGTCGCCGCTTCTCCGAACCCAGCCTCCAAACTTTTCTGTCATAACACATATGTTCTTGTAAATCTCTAGCTTCCATTGCTTCGTTGATATCATCCCGCCAGCTTCTTCTAGGTCTTCCCCTTTTTTTCCGTTCCGGTGGTATCCATTCTAGTACTCTTCTTGGCCATCTTTCCTCCCTCATTCTTTTTGTATGTCCGAACCATTTCACTTGCTTCTTCTGAACTTCGTCTATGATATCTCTATCAAGGTCCATGTCCCTTCTGATAACTTCATTTCTGACTCTTTCGAGCCTTGATCGTCTACGTCTACAACTTCTCCGCATAAAATCCATTTCAGCCGCCCGTAATTTTCTTCTGTTGTCCTTGGTTACATCCCAACCTTCCGACCCATATGTAATTACACTTTTTACTATTGTATTGTATGTTCTCCTTTTTATATGTTTTTTAATGTTTCTTTCCCACAATTTCGTCATTACTTGTTCCTCGTTTATTAAATATTACACCTAAGTATTTACATTTCTCTACCCCCTTTATTTGTTCCTTTTCTACCCCCTTTATTTGTTCCTTTTCTAACTCTCTAATGTATTGCATGTGTTATTTCCTACTATGAAGTATTCACATTTGTCGAAATTTATTTTTAATCCTGCTCGTTCATATTCCTCCTGTAATTTTCGCACTATGTAATTTGTCTTGTTCATCTTCCGCTATTACTACTTGATCATCGGCGAAGTATAACGAATATAGTTTGCTTTCTCCAACTTGTAGACCATATTTTTACAGTTTCTAGTCCCTTCTTGTAATGACTGATCTAAATAAATCTTGAATAATGTCGGTGAGAGACACCATCCTTGTATCAATCCTTTTGATGTTTGAAATGGTTCTGTTACTCGAGTTCCAATTTTTATTGATGCGGAGTTTTGTTTATAATACATTTGGATAGCTCTTATTAGTGTGGGTCTTATTTCTAACTTTTGCATTTTCCCCCATAATTGTGACACTGGAACACAGCATAAGCCTTTTCTAGATCTACATATAACCGCTATATGAGTTTCTCTGTCTCGTTGAGACCTTTTTTCCATTATAAGCTTTAAGGTAAAGATATTGTCTATCATGCTCATAAATGGCGTGCCTAATGAGCATGCTCAAAATTAGCATGCTCGTGGAACTGACACATTTGCTTTTGATTAGCATGGTTTTTTAGAGCATGCTCTTATCGATCCTGCTAAAAGCAAACACTCCAGTGACACATCCTTAATAATAGCAAGGTATATTCCAGTTAACAATGGAAAAAACGGGTCGCTCACAAGCAGCGAACGACTGATCGACATAAGCATGCTCAATAAGCCGACTGACGTGTCCACACATGCTAAAAGCACGTCCCCGCGCAGCCGCGCTACATGTAGCATGCTCAAAAATCGCACGACTATCGAATCTTGAGCAAGCTCGGAATCAGCATGCTTATTTGTAGCAACATCCGTACACACATGCTACTAAGTAGCAAATGCACATTAATAGCATACTTATGTGCTCGATTTGAGGATGCAAATGTGGCGAGAGACTAGTTGGTTGTGTAAAAGGGATGAATTGGTTGTGTAAAGATGCCCCTTAGAAGACGACAGCCCCAATTTACGCAGTTAAGCCCCTTTGAACGGGATCGGATTGTAGGCCAACGAGAACGCGGTGCTTCTTTCAAACCAATTGCTGTAACCATGGGGCGTAGCGTGGCTACAGTTGTAGCAGCATGGCGTGCATGGATAGCAGGAGGGCGAATGCAGCGAGCTAGAGGTTTTGGAGCGCACAGAACAACTACAGAGCGGCAAGATTGTCATCTACAAATACTGACCCTTCGAGAAAGAATGCGATCCACTCAAGCTGTTGCTGACGCTTGATATGCAGCTATAGGGAGGCCCATACGAATCCGTGTACCACAGATTCAGTGAAGTGGGCTAAGGATCATATCGTCTGCATGTAGTGCTTCCACTCACTGGAAATCATCGTCGCCAACGGTTAGACTAGTGCCAAGAATACAGACAATGGCATGCTGAGTGGCATCAGATGGTCTTCTTTGACGAGTTCAGGTTTTATCTGGGGGCACATGACGGACGCCAACGCATAAGACGACGACAGGATGGATGGGCCGATACATAGGCGATTTACCCAATCCTCCGACCACGCTGGACGAACTGGAACATGCTGTGAGGGCTGCTCGGAAGGCTGTATCTCCAGAGTTTATCAACAACGAATATGCCGCGTATTTTGTTGTATTTTTTTATAAACTAATTATGGCAAATGAGTTCGTTCATTATTATATTAGTTCTACCGCATTTCATCAACCGCAACCCTTTTTTTCTGAGTGTTCACATTTCACTTGCGAGTAGTATATATTTCCAAGGGATTCTTCATAGGAAACGTCTTAAAAGGTAGAGCTCGTCGTATTTTAGAGGTGTATTGCGATGTGATGTACTAATATTAAAGCGATTTAAATGATATCTATTGAGGAACAACTCCCCGTGAATAATACATTGAAGAATGATTCTTGGAAGATTCTCTTTCGAGAAGTTAGAGCTGCTGGTCTTCTGTAATGTTTGATGTTCTGACGGCTTTTTGTATCGTTAGTTTTTCAAAATGTTATATTTTCATCATCGACGTCCTACTATTATAGTTATTACCATTATTATCTAGCTAAATATGAAAATAGTCTGTTTCTTTCATTATTATGAAAATTGAATACAGGACTTATTGGCGCCTACTACGCCACCTGGTGGTTATTCCAGTTCTAGTGGTTTTTTTTTGGAGCACTCTATGATTGCTAAAACGTTGCGATGGAAGCTATATCTCTATAGGGTACCAATTGTTTCTGAAAATCACAGCACACTTGTCATAATACTTGTTTTATTGATATATCCAATTTGGAAATAGCTAGGGAGGTGTGTCTTGCGCTGAATTTGTATTTCGTCCTCTATGTTAAAAAAATATGGTGTACCATTTAAAATTTTCGTAATAATGCGTAATAATTGTTATGAAAATAATGGTAATGGTAAATACCGCCCTGTAGAGACTAGGTCAGGATCAACTTGGATAATTTTTATACAACAGGTTATCAGATAAGAACAGCTCTTTCAAAAGTGACCTAACCTGTTTACTTCCGTTAACCAAAGTTATTGCTATACAAATAAAAACTTCTTTGACGTTCTCCCACCACCACATCTTACAAGATGGAGCAAAAAACGATTAACAAAAAAAAATTGAAAATTTGCCCGTCTATACAATACCTCTGTTTGCCTATTTTTTGAAAAAAGTCGTTTTTCTGATTGATCGTAACAGTTACGCCTCCTATCGGTTACTTGCAGAACTTGAAAATAATGCATGCGCAAGTCTGGAGTTATCCCCTGTGTGAGTGGGGGCCTTTATGTAACCAAAAATCGGTTCAGCACGGAGTTACGTGATATTTTTTTGCGGTCTGACGTCCCTTCCTTCACAGTCTATATATAAGTGTGCGCGACACTGGTAGGAACTACCCCAACAACACTTCTGAGGGGAAAGGGAGATGGGAATAGATCGTGAGTGTACCAGAAATCCCGCTGTTAACGAAAATAGAAAATCGAATTCACAGTAAACATGTCAAGGCGAGGTGTTGGGCGCTGCGCACCGTAAAAGGTATTGGTCTACTCCTGCCCGTACATTTCTTCGGTAAATAATGTTTTCGGTTTATTCGCGAACGCTTTTTTCGGCCGGAAATCGTGCCATGTGCACGATGCGACAACGGGAATTCGGCAATCTGTTACTTAGAATTACGAGGCTGTTGTGCGGGAATTGCTAATGCCGAAACGCGCCGAGATCCAATATCAGCTACAAAGTCGAACAAATATCCAATATCTACGGCGAGTAAAATATTGTATAACTTCAGACCATCTCTAGTCAATCACGATTTACTAATAAAATAGAAAAGATGGCTGAAAGAAAAAACTGTCATCCTGAGTAATCTGTACTGTACCAAATGCCGAGAACCACTGCAGTGTTATCGACGAACAAATATCCAATATCTACGGCGAGTAAAATATTGTATAACTTCAGACCACCTCTAGTCAATCACGATTTACTAATAAAATAGAAAAGATGGCTGAAAGAAAAAACTGTCATCCTGAGTAATCTGTACTGTACCAAATGCCGAGAACCACTGCAGTGTTATCGACGCCAGAAATCACTGTAAATACGTGATTGCAAGCACTAAGCAAAAACACAACAAAAAAATTAAGGACAACCTCCCCTCATGTCCTAGTTCGTCCAGAATATTCTGGTCTGTAGCTATGGCTGTTAGTCAGAACTTTTCCTATTGAAAGTCTATCGCTTCTGCTCCTACAAAAAAAGCAGACCCCTTAGGGAGGTTTCTCCCAGCCTACTCTATTGTAGACTTCCAAAGACGTACTCCGAACACGACCATAAACGTAAACTTGAGAACGGCAGAGGTCAAATTTTCAATTCAACATCGAGGTGTACTGGTCCTGACCAAATTCCAGCCATTGTCCTTAAACGCTGTGCCGGTAAGCTTGCGCCTGTTCTTTGCAAGCTCTTCAAACTATCGTATCAGCGAGGCGTATTTCCCGCTGCACGGAAGATTGGCTGTGTACAGCCCATTCCTGAGAAAGGCAGAAACACCGATCCCATCAACTATAGACCTGTGGCTTTTCTCGGCATCAAGCCTAAGGTTATGGAGGTTATTATTAATATACAGCCCCTGAAATACCTGACAACAATAACATGATAAATGATCGCCAGTATGGCTTCCGTAAGCATAGGTTTACGAGTGACCTCCCGGCCTACGTCGCTGACTTGTGGAACAAAGCAACTTAAAATTATGGTGAATCCCATGTTGTTGCACTTGACATATCGAAGGCCTTCGACAAAGTATGGCATGAGGGACTTTTGGTCTAGCTTGGTGCTCATGGACTACCGCCTGCGCTTTTTGAACGACGATCTCTGCTTGTTATAGTCGAACGCCGGTGTTCCTCAAAAATCTGTCCTATCCCCTACACTGTTTCTGCTGTACATCAACAGGCTGCTGGAAATAACATCCAATCATGCATGGAACCAGGCAAGTCACTATCATCCCAGGAGACGGTACGTCGGCGACAGCAACATGCCTCACAGATGATGAACGTAGATATCAAAACAATTGTCGAGTGGGGATTAGTAAATAAAGTAGTTCAACGTACAGAAAACTTAGGCAACAACACTAACAAAAAAGTCTCAGGTTGACTTACCAACTGTGGAAATGGAGGGTCACCCAATAGTCACCTTTCATCAAGCTTTTGGGGACCAACATCAACAATAACATGTCCTGGCACGACCACGTCGTCAGTAATGGGCACAGATGCGACCATCGTTGGAGTATTGCTCCCATCTGTGGGGATGCGCTCCAAAGCACTCTCTAAAGCTTCTGGACACTATCCAGAGGAGAGAAATTAGACTGATCGATACGTATAACCTTATGAAGGACCTCCATAGCCTGGAACATCGAAGAAGCGTGGCTGACCTGTCCCGGTTTTACAGATTCTATCACGGAGGGTGTTCGAGTGAGCTCTCCCAGATAATAATACCAAAGGCCGTCCGAACGAGGAACACTAGAGACACTAGACATGAAAATGCTTCATTCAGCATTATGTGCTCTTTTGAGTAAGATATTACTTGTAATGTTTCAAGAGTATCATATGCTTATTTTTATATTTTAGTTGAAACTTAGTTAGCTTAATTTAATATATCTGGAACAAAGCACATGATCAGAGATCGGAACTACTCTGGTGTTTTCGTGTGGGGTACTGTAATCCACGAAACTATGCGGTCAGCTTGTTGTGCCACAAAAGAGCACATTATTGGCTCAGCAAAGGCAATGTGGGTCCCAAAACCTGTCCATGTGGAACTTTACTATTTACCACGATTGAAACCACGATAGTGGATGACGTGCTCTGATAAACTGTAAAGGTGTAGTTAAAAAATACTAGGAAACACGCTTTTAAAGAACATTGGACTAAAAATTTAAAAATAATTTTTAAAACGAGCACAAACCAATAATGAATGAAAAATACTAGTAGCTTGTTTATGACTGCCGCGTATCACAGCTGATCGATTCTCTCCGCTTCAAACCAGTCAGTGGATAAATTGAAAATCCTGCTGTGTAACTTGACTGCGACTATCTACCGTGCATACAGATAAAACTACGCCCTCGTATATCGTCCGTTTGGTAAAAACATCAAAAAAGACGGCGGCCATATATATTCAAAAAGTTTATATTAAAACCGGCCCCAGAAAAAGCCATAAATCTTAAACCTTATCACAATTCGCAATATGAAAAATCTCTTTTCCTCTTTTCGGTCGAGTGTTCTCCGGCCACTCCCCGATCTTTTCAAACATGAACTCTCGTTGCTCTTTGCCTACTATGCACGGCAATCTTGAATTGGGGAATGATGAAGTGTAATGAAATGGAAATGAACCGAGCTCACTGTCTGACTGCTTCCTATACGATAAAAATATGGAAAAATAAATGGTGCATCCACTGTAATACAGTCATTTGATTTTGAGAAAAGGTTACCTGAAAAGTTTTCTGGGAGGGAGAAAGAAAAATGAAATCAAGTTAATCGACACAGTACTTCCCACACATAATTGTGATACCATTTTATTATTTTCCCATTACATGAAGCTATAGTCTGAAATCCCCTTGCAACCAAATCATCGCCCATCCGCCCGCAAAAAAGCATGCATCCACAAAAACTCTCGTATATACTTAGTTTTTTGCGTCTCCCTCCTTAGAAGCTAGGACGTCACAATTTTTCTCCGCATGCTTCAACTGGACGATGCAAAACGATCAGTATCCTCCAAACCGTCTAGAAACGAAGTTTGAGCTGTTTTCATATTTTTTGTTTTTTTGTTATTGCAGCACCGCCACTGACACGGTTTTTCAAAAACAGACGCGTCTTCCATTCTCGCCGCGCTGGTTAATTCTGTGTCAAAATTTCATTAAAATCAATTCGCTAATTTTCGCTTTACCCAATATACGAGTACATAGAACGAAATAAAGCAAAACTCTTATGTTCACAAAATTGGTTTCTGTAACAGGCAGATGTTCAGATGGACCTAGAAAAGTGTAATATGCCGCTAGGTATTTCTTCTAGAGGTCAATGGACAGACTATTATGGATACAACACATTTTTCAGTTTTACAACCCCCCAACCCCCAACACTCCAATTTCACCACCACCCAAAAAAATAGAAAATGCCCCTGAAACGCCTAAAAACAAAGTTTGAGCTGTTTTCGTATTTTTATAGTTTTTTTATTATTGCTGCGCCGCCGCTGACACGATTTTGCCAAAACTTATGCGTTTTACATCCTCGCCGCGGTAGTAATATTGTGTCGAAATTTCATTAAAATCAATTCAATAAGTTTCGCGTTACGCACTACAGAGTGATCTAAAACACTACTCGTATGTCTACATCACACAGTCCCTTGGTTTCTATAACAAGCAAGGCAATGTTCGGATGAACCTAAAAAAGTGTATGATACAGCTAGGTTTTTCATTCACAGGTCAATGGACAGCCCATCATGAATAAAACAAATTTTTCAGTTTTAAAACCTCCCACCCCCGAACCACCCCAAATTCACCCCCACCCAAAAAAAAGTAGAAAATGATCAGAAACCCCTATACAATGCCTAAAAACAAAGTTGGAGCTGTTTTTATATTTTTATTTTTTTATTATTGCTCCGCCGCCACTGACACAATTTTTTCAAAACACGCGTTCTCTATCCTTGCCGCGGTAATGATACTGTGTCAAAATTATATTAACATCAATTCAATGATTTTCGTGTTACGCAATACAGAATGATCTAAAACACTACTCGTATGTCTACATCACACAGTCCCTTGGTTTCTATAATAAGCAAGGCAATGTTCGGATGGACCTAAAAAAGTGTATTATGCCTCTATATTTTTCATTCACCGGTTAATGGACAGCCCATTATGAATAAATCTAATTTTTCAGTTTTACACCTCCCTCCCCACCCCTCAACCACCCCAAATTCACCCCACCGATAAAAAGTAGAAAATGATCAGGGACCCCTAAAACGCCTAAAAACGAAGTTTGAGGTATATTTGAAATTTTTTGTTTTTTGCTAATTACTCCGGCCCCCGTACAAAGATTGCCAAAATGATAAGAACATTACCTACTATGACCCCACAGCATATCGCAACCCAAATTTCATCAGAATCCATGCAGCGGTTACTGAGATTACGACGTTAGAAAAACGCCAACAGACAGACCGACGGAAATGAGTGACGTGGATTTTCGTTATGTAGACATCATGAAACGCCCAAAAAGCGTGTTATCTCAAAATCGAAAATTTTCGCGATCACAATACTCCCCTCACCTATCGATGTGGGAAGTAAAAATGGGTAACCGGCCAGTACCGTGATCTCGGGTTGATCAGTATTCATTTCCTGTGGTATTTTTTTGATGACACATAACACCGTTTACTGTAAAATGTCAGCAGAAAACTTGAGCTAAATGAGAATAACATAACTTTTTCGTTGTTCGATGTCCGTTAAATCCATGGAATCATTAATCCCAGTTGACAGCTGTTTGACATGATACTGATCGATCCGGATCCAGATCAGTGTTTTCGTAAAGTTATATATCAAACAGCTGTCAAGTGGGATTTATGATTTCATGAATTTAACGGACATCGAACAACGAAAAAGTAAGTTGGTTTAACAATAAAAAACAGATGGTAAAGTAAAGCAGCTACTGATCTGGATCATCCGATCGCAATCACTTAATGTACAAGAGTAAACTACCCTATTTCTGACCGATCCCAGATCACTTTCCGAACGTCAGGATCAGTGATCCAACTGATCGGGTTAACCCGATCATAGTTTCCGTAAAGGCCTGTAGTCACTCGCAGCAGTACTATTTTCTTCGCTCAGAACATAAAGTTCATTCGATCGAGCACAGGATTTACATGATAGTCTGTGTGGGAAAACAGGAACTAACAAAACGAGATACAACTTAAGTACTAAGAGTATACAGGAATAAACAAGCTGTACTGTAAAGTTAGGTCATTTGATGTCAAAACAGAACTCGCACAGAACACCTGACTTCTGTGCTTTTGCCGAGGAAACAGAGAGGCGGCTATTATTTTGTGCCACTGGCAATTTTTTTTGTTCATCTATTTATAGTGTAATAACCTCAGAGCTTGGGGGTAGCTTGCATGTCGGTGGTGTTAGGTTTCTTTTCAGCTTATAAACTAAAAATGAGGTATGGGCCCATTCCATGGAGTTGGAAGAAGATGTGCGGCATGAATTTCCTATATTATAAGAGATCCAAAACATGTACGAACATTTTCGCAGACCACAGTTAGCTGTGGCATGGGAAGTAAAATTGATCACAGTACTTCCATGGCTCATGTCGTAAAAAGCAAAATGAATGCTTGAGGGAGAGTAAATGGAATTAGGTTTTTAATATTCACTATCTCGGTGGCAAGAAAAGAACAAGGGGAAGTGTTAGTTGAGGTGACGCGAAGCGGCACTAAGACGGCGGTGGTATGGCGTAAGCTTAGGCGGCTGTTACACTACAGAATTTCTTTGACATAAATGTCCTTTGACTGGGTAATAGACCCCAATGATTGACTCTCACAGAAGAATAATAAATAATTTGAACTGTATTGTATAATGCTTTTGCGGCCATGGTCCTATAAACTGCTTGATTCTTCTGGTGCCATGTCCAATGGATGCAAACGCGTTCCGTCTGACATGTGACCGCGGCCCGAACGGCTAAAACTCGTTCCCTCTTTTCTTACCTCTGCATCTTTACCGGGCATCATCGTGAATGATATTCTTCTGTTCTTTGCAGCGCAAGTGAAGTATGTTCTTCTTCTTGCTACATGTCCCTACGTTCCTCTGTCTCTTTCGATTTTTAAATACCTTGAACCATCTTACGAATTATCTTCCAGCGTTATTCGCTCGATATTATCATAGGCACCATGTTCACTGGGGTCAGGTCCTCAGGCAGGCTAGCTCTCGCTTCCTGCTTATAAAAGGACCATCTGTCACACTCAAAATGGGTGAGCTCGACTGTGTCGCCCTGGTCGCAGTGTCGATAACGATCGTCCGTCGCTTACCCTATCTTGTTTCTATATACCAGAAAGGGACCGTGGCCCGACAACGCCTGTGTTAGGTAATAGCAGATTGTCCTATGCTTAGACGCGCTTAGTCCACTGCGCCATCTACGTTGTACTGGACCAGATCCCTTGCAACTTGTTCATTGTCTTCTGCCTGGAGGTCTTCCGCCGCTGTGGCAGCGCACCTTCCGCGATAGACATAATTATATCTCTTCTCTCTAGCCAATAGATGCAGTGGTGGTATTGATTACCTGCAGCCCTTTGGCAGAGGCAGTGCGATAAGCACTGGCTACTCTCAACAGCGACTTTCTTTGCACCCATCTTAAGTTTAGCTATTACCGCCACCACTTTTTCTCCGGAGCCAGATTGATTCCATCTGGTACCTACTATAACTCCTCTCACTCCTGGAGGCAGGAAGACCTCTCGTACGATGCAATTCCTTTGAAACTATGCTTTTATGACCAACAAACTTTATATAAGGCATCAGTATAAGCAAGAAATTTTTTTTAAACTAGACCTATCACGAATAGTTTCGTGCTACTCTGGCTTAACTATCTGTTGCCAGGTAACCTTACCCATTTACTCATACGCAATCATATATGACGTATTCCACAGTTTCGCTTCGCTCATTCTAGATTTTGCTATGTCACTTAACTCCATAATATATGGAGGTGCTCACTGAGTTGACAATGGGCAGTTAGGAATCCTGCTATGAGACGTAGGTTTGACCTGGTCATCGCCAAGTACGTCTTGGATATTGCCAGACCAAAGTCTGTAAGGGTTCCCTTGGCAAATCGGCATCCTTGATTTTCTTCCTATCGTTTTACCATTTGGGCATGAGTGTTTTTGGCTATTTTCGCAACTCCGGTTGTCGATATACCAGAAAGGTGGCATAGTCCTAAAATTCTTTGATAACCAGCCTTCCTGGCTAGACCGTCCGCTATAATGTTGCCTTTGTTGTTGTTGTTGTTATGCCGGTTGACTCACCTCAGGAAAATACTGTTTTTGTCTGAAGCATGGGCTGATAATTGATGGCATTCCATTGCTAGCCCTGATATGACGCCAAGATCTATCCAGGGTTAGAAGTGCTTGTCTGCTGTCGCTGCAGATGATTACAGTTTTGCCAAATACGTCTCTCCTGATTAGTTCCTTAACAGCCAGTCAGTTCCGTTTGAACGACACTGACATTTTCACCCATAGCCCACTTTGTGGTTTAGAGACCTGGAGACCACCACATCCAGCGCCTTCCTTTGTTTTAGAGCCAACTGTGATATGCAAATTGCATCTGTCACATTTGGCTCAGCATTCTCTTTTATTTCTGTTTTGTAGGATTGCTTAAAAACAAATGTTGGTTCAATTGTGTCGCTGGTTGCTTGTAACATGGATGGTGCGTTTAGCGCTTCCCGCCACAACATCTGCCTTAGTCGTTTCATATCTACATCGGGATTAATAGGAACTGTACGTAGCATTGATAGTGATAGACAAAGTTAGGTTATAAATACTTCCTCCGCCCATTGGCGAAACAAGCAAAAATCAAATATATTTGTCAAAGAACGTTCACGGTGTGAAAGCGGCCTTATCCAGATCCGCAACGATGCTTCCACCACAGCCGCCGCAATAGTAAAGCAGCTTAAACTAAATAGAAAAGTTCTTCGGGCCAAATGAGGTTACGTTTGTAATGTCACGTAAGATATAATCCAATGAAACTCAGCCGGAGACGTGATTGCATACCACCACCGTACCGCTGCAGCTTTTTAGGCACCGACTGGAAATGCGATGGCGAATTTTAATGAGGGTTACGTGAGGTGGAGAGTGCACTTTTAGGAAGCATCCTGGATATATGTCGAATTCAATATATGCTACGTGAACCGGTTGAGAACCTAATTACGTAAATAACTTGTGCTGCCGGATGCTACCTATACGTATTATAAATACCTTAAGGTGGGTTCTGACTGTTCAGTTTCACCGAGAGTTTCACTGAATCAGTTTGACTGATTCAGTATTAATGAAAGCGGCGTTCGTTCTCACTGTTCAGTTTTAATGAATCATTTTAAGACGGGTTCTCACGATTCAGTTTCGCTGAATCAGTTTGACTGATTCAGTGATACTGAACAGATAATGAACGTGAGAACAACTTTTCAGTAAAACTGATCAGTGGGTTTGTGCTTTCAGTCAGACTGAAACGTTACTTTTATTAATGTTAAATAGGTTAAAATGACTCATGAAAACTGAACAGTGAAAACAAACATCGCTTTCAGTATCACTGAATCAGTCAAACTGGTTCAGCGAAACTGAATCATGAGAACCCGCCTTTACTGAACAGGTGTTCTCACATTCATTACATGTTCAGTTTCACTGAATGAGTCAAACTGATTCAGCGAAACTGAATCGTGGGAACCCGTCTGTAGATATAAATACGATATACTCATATAACATTGGTTGATGATTTCTGGAACGTATGCTGCTGGTGTTTCTCTGCTTCATCGCGGTTCATTGGCCCATCAACGAAAAACTACATGTGTTAGAATATAAACTATAAAATTTGACTATAAATTAGTTTTTAATGAGTGACATTATTTGACAGCGTGCTAGAAAACATTTTTTAATTTTTTGCGAACCAACTTCCTGACAAATTTCAAATACATAGATAGGTAGATAAGTGTATCTACTTTATTGTCTAAGAGTCACAAGATTTTACTGCCAAAGCTGTATAAACAAATCAAAATGTGTGGACCAATATTCACTCAAAATTGGTCATAGAACTCATCTAGGGTGTAATAAGGTCTTTGTGAAAGAAAATGTAAAGTTTTTTTAAGGGAAATCTTAAAATTTTGAATGAGGAAGTTTGTTATAAATTTTCAATTCATAATATATAATTGAATTGAATGAATTTTATTTATTTTTGAATATCAGTGATGTCATTTCTAAAATGAATAGTGCCATCATGGTCATATTTTGTATTTTTAAAAAACAGGTATATGAGAACAGACACTCCAAAATGGGATGCCCTAACTCAGCCTACTTTGGAATAATGCAAAATAGCAACTTTTGGTAGTGTTCCTTCCAAGAGTTTCTCTAACTGTTCTAAGCATATTTGATATAATTGTTCATTATTTAAGTTTAAGTGAATCATGTCAAGTAAGGATTTGAAAGTCGTGAATTTGGTTTTCGAGATATTCAAAGATAAAAAATTACTATCGCACCATCTTTTGATTAAACCATCGAACTTGACCCCACTTGATATTTTCTTGTGGGGTACAATGAAGCAGAAAGTTTATGTCGACATGCCACATACACACGAGGAGCTTATTGGCAAAATTACACAAGAAGCTTATGAGCAAAATTATTTACATAAGTCGGAAATAAATTACGGAATGACAAAGCGATGATTAGTTGCTCTACGCAGTACAACAGCTTGTCTGCAACACCAAGGAGAACATTTCGAGCAATGGTTGTAATATTTGTCTCCTTTTCCCCAAAGTAAATATCGCGACGACTAGGTATTTTGTCTAGTTGCCTCCTAGACTGCCGGATTAGAAAATAAAGTGTCATATTCAAACCCTCATAGCTTCTAAACTACTTTACGCAGGGCTAAGGTATATAGCTTATTTTTTAGATAAGACCATGTACTATCGCTTAGAAATAAAAAAAATGTAGGTAAGCAACTTTGATTTTTTGTAAAAGCTAAAATTGTAAAAAACGCCAAAAATTACGTAATTATTTTCTTTCAACAATTTTTTTTGCTCTGATATGAAATGAAATTTGGAAAATGTTTATCATTAGTTTATAGTCCAGATGTTTCGCTATCGAATGAGACTTATTTTGTATGTGTAGAACCTCTACTTAGATAGCTATAGCTAAATTAGTCCAAATACATTAATTAAACAAAACACAAAATGGCTGCCATTTTATTATGGTGGGAGAAAAACTACTTTTGAGGGGTGATTTGTCGATAAAAATTAACGAATTTTATCCCCCTAAAGGCTCCGACACCAATGACCGGGCACATTGTATTTGCTTCACTTTAATTTTTTTTTGTGGATACGAAAAACACTGACATTTAAATAATTTCTACTTGAGCGAAAATACAATAATATAAGGCTCCCCTATCTCATGCTGTGTATTATACCATTGATAGAAGTTACAGCACCAGTCTTGTTATTAGATAATAATATATCCTTGTGTATTTTGTAGCTCAGTAAATACAGAAAAACTGAAATGCAAAGACAACAAAAGTATAAACATTTTCGAAAAATTATCTAGTGGCGGAAAAGTAATAATAAAAAACATATACTCCCACACATGCCCATCTATAGATTGGAGAATATCTACCCGATATAGCTTAAATAGCTAGTATCTGGGCACATTACTTAATACATATGACATACAAATAATATGTCAATAAAATCTTACTACCGTGGCAGGATGGAAGAAATTGATATTTATTGAAAGCCTATCCAGTGACTGAAGAGAAATAATCATAAGAAGGTACGTCGAAAATTTGGAAAAATATCCAAACTATTGAATATTTGTATTATCCCTGGCCATTCCTGAAGATGTATGTGGTTAAATTTCGAGGGATGTAATCAAAAATGCTTTGGCGTATAGAAAATATGGTATACAGAACTATTAAATGATTTTCCCATTTGCGGGATAGCATAGTCAACAAATTTTATCTACTCCCATTAGGTTATAGAGCCATTACCAAACTACTTTTGAATGGGTAATACTGCCTATAAACAAACAGCGTGAATTATTTTTCATAACTCACGCTCCAGCTGTGGGTTATGAACAACGCCTACTAGATATCAGTATCGACCTCTTGGAAACGCATACGATTAAATACACGCTATGATAACTGCAAAGGTGGCCATGCTATCAGACGTCAAACGCTAATTCGACGGTGTACAGTATTCCATTTACAGAAGTGAGGTTAAGTTGTCAAAAATTAATGCTGAAACTTCAACTGCGTGAGTTATTACCGTGATTACCGCATCGTTGAACAATATACTATTATCAATGAATGTATGAGAAGTACCAATTCAAACTACTTGATGTCAGAGAAGATACCAGAAAGCTGATAATCTCAAATTCGGATTTGTTGTATACAATAACTTTCTAGCCTGTTGTCGTGGGTAGTAGAAGCCAAATGATAGGTATCACAAATTACCGGTCATACATAACAATATGAAATCTTATCGTTGCATAACGGATACGTTATCTTGCGAACTTTCCTTCGCCCCATCCTACAAATTTCCGAAGCCTAAGCTAAGAACGTGACAAAACAACATCAAAATTCTGACTGGGTAATAACAATTCCGCGAACTACTCAATTTTTTCACGTCCCTTATCTACCCTGTTAATAAGTTCTACGCCCTTATCGAGTTAGTATGAGAAAGCATCTCGTTGGAGCGACGTAAGATATGAAAACAGTTTGTAACTTGGTGGAGGCATCAGCAAAAAGCGACAGTGTTAGCTAATCCTGTTATCAGCTCGGATGAGTCATCCTGTATTAGCGCTTTATTCAACCCTGGTATGATTAGTCTAAAATAAGCCGCTAGAGTTATCGTCTGTAAAGTGGGTGACACACGTACGAACTTTAAGTACGCGGTTTTTAAGTTCGCAAACTTACTCGGCTTGACGCCGGTAACACATGTGAAGCTGAAATGACTCATCTTGATAATTTTCCTAAATAAACAAAACTTTTAACAAACGCCAAACACAACAAGCGTTGCGCATCGATGGCCTGCCGAAACAAAGTGGTGGGTCGCGGCTCGCAGCACAAGCCGAGACAAGCTACGAGCAAGATTTCAAGCCAGTTGGATCGCCGGCGGTTTGCGCGACGATTTTAAAGTACGCGTACTTACGGTGACACACAGGCGAAAAAGGTCATCGAACCAGAAGTACGCGTACTTGCTCATACGTGTATCACCCCTTTAACGGCTGGTTTACCTGAGTTACCAAATGTCCTATTAAGGGGGGTAGACACAGTTGTACATATATGTATTGTGTTTGCCATGTAAAGCACGAACGGAACACAGTATTTCAGAAGGTGATAGTTGAGACCTTACTGAATGACATCTAAGAGCAATTTTTTCAAAAAAGTTTAGTGTGCAAAAAACACGCAATGCAAAATTCTTCTTCTTAAATTACAGTTTTGTAAACGATTTCGTCCTTCTTCCTCCTGGCGTCCTGAACTAAAAATGATGCATATACAGCTTTCCATACGTCTTGTTTCCATATATAAATGCATTTGTACGGTATTTTATACAACAAATTTTGACGTGACGGCTCGACAATTTGACATACCTGAATTATTTTCTTTTACTTAAGGTAACTTGGTATACACACACCCACATGCTCATTCACTATTCTGATCCAATTTGTGTTTTTTAGGATTGCTTTAAGTGGTCCTCCTCTAGCAGAGTTGTATTTTTTTGCACCTGTTGATTATATCCTCAGCCTATCGTATACGTTTTGGTAAAAGCTGTGATACAATTGAATCAGTGAGTGGAAAAACAATACAATACAATATCGCCAAAATCCTTGTTTTGAGAAAAACACAAATATATGTTTTGACTCTAAAATTCTCATTTTACAGCAATGAAGTCTACAGAAATAATATAAAGGATTACTTCCTCTATAAGACCTTTCTGAACAGGTTCCTATAAGTGTGTTCTGAAGGACTGTAAAGCAAAAAAAAGAACCTGGAGTTATACTATTTTTCCGCTCAATATTTAATAAACATAAAAAATGTGAATATTCCAAATTGAGATGCATTTATTAATGTATGTTTACAAATTATATCAGCTTTAGACTGTCTCCCAAGGGGTAATATGGCAGTAAAATCCAAAATTTCTCCTTCCATGTACTTTATGACTCTTTTTAAATCAATGATTTACAGGGATGACATTAGACTTAAGTAGTTTGAACATATTTATACCTAGTCGTCCAATAAAAACACTAGTGTTAACATACCCTGGTGTAGAACTGTCATAGATCAACTGATGATAAGTTGAGACTGAGGTTTCATTATCTCCTTTCACGACCAACTTACAGGTTATTACTTGCCATACCGGTATGTCATTTCGAGATAATACGATTTTTGGGCGTTTTATGGTATCTACTTAACGAAATACACGTCACTCATTTCCGTCCGTCTGTCTGTCTGTTGGTATTTTCTAGCCTCCTAATGACAGTAACCGCTGCATGGATTGTGATGAAATTTGAGTAGCTATATGCTGTAGGGTCTTAGAATGTAATACAGTTACAGCTTTGAAAATCGGTGCATGGGTGACGGAGTAATTAGCAAAAAATGAAAAAATTCAAATACTCCTTCAACTTCATTTTTAGGCGTTTTAGGAGTTCCTGATCATTATCTACTTTTTCTTGGTGGGGATGAAATTGGGGTGGTTAGGGGTTGGGGGATTTTAAAACTGAAAAATCTGTTGTATTCATAATAGACTGTCCATTGACCTGCGAAAGAAAGACCAGCATAATACACTTTTTTGCGGGCGGGCGATGATTTGGTTGCAAGGGGTGAATCTCAGACTATAGCTTCATGCTATGGGAAAGTAATAATTTGGTATCTACCGTAATGTGTGCGAAGTACTGATTCAATCAACTTGACCTCCTTTTTTTATAGTCCCTTGGCCACCAGCTTGTCGCATGTCGATTGTTGAACTCAGGCGGCAAGGATGGAAATCGGATATTGAGTGGAAAAACGATATAACAACCAGAGTTGTATCGTTTTTTCACTCAATCCAATAACAGGTACCCTCGTAAACGCGTACATGGTGTGTTAGTTATAGTGTTTCTCAACTCATCAGAAAGGATTGCGTTGAAATATGACTTTGGCTATCTCAGTTAAAAACTCTCAATTTTGGACTTGGATACTGTTTTTCCACTCACCGATTCAATTGTGTGTCAGCGTCAGTTTGCGCTCATCAATACTATCTATGTCGGAGATTTGAACCTTGCAGTCCTGAAGTCGAACTCTTGACTCGAGTTGACTTAGGTTCGACGAGTAATTTCATATTAGGAGAAGGGATGAGTCACTAAAACCGAAATATTTTAATTTGGCGCAGCACAAGGTATACGACTCAAAGTGGTTATTTAAATAGTGGATGCTTTGTGAAACATTTGTTCTGTTGTGTCCCAAATTAGCACATAAATAAGTATATCAAGTAGCACTAAGGCCCTACATTGCTCTTGGTCCTATGCAGCTTTTAATACAGTTTCAGAATTTTTGTTAGCTTTACATCTATACTGACTAGCAGGTAGTAGATTACCATGAGTTTGATTATTTATTAATAGAGCTGGTTTTACAAAAGCTTTTCCATTATTTTGAATACAGTAAATAAAGGATTTCAAATTACCATGATGATTTCACAACCAAAGTACATAATAAAAAACTGGAGATCTTTGAGCCCATATCATAGTATCAAACAGGGCCGCACCCTATTCCAACTACAGCTCCTTTACCTGTAGTTCGCCAAATTTCGACTTCGATATAGAAGCAGAGTACCAGCGAGACATAATATATACCAATTTGTCATATGGTTGCCTTTTGTTCACTGGCCGGTAAATAATAGATACAACATCCAAATAACATTCAAACATTCATTTTGCAAAACATTTGCCAAGGCAACCGAAACGACAGAAAATTTATTTTCGTTTACTATTGTAGCTTCATGTGTTGGCCTGTAACAAACTACTACATGTACATTATACATGCAGGACCAGCTATATGAAGCGGAATAAAACCACTTTTTATCAAATAATATGAAT
This sequence comes from Callosobruchus maculatus, assembly GCA_951848785.1. Taxonomy (NCBI): domain Eukaryota; kingdom Metazoa; phylum Arthropoda; class Insecta; order Coleoptera; family Chrysomelidae; genus Callosobruchus; species Callosobruchus maculatus. The sequence continues at coordinate 9,881,039 of CATOUR010000100.1, forward strand.
GAATTACTGATACTTAATAGCTCATTTTGCTCTATTATCGTAATGGTCATTGGCTCTCAAATCAATATTCTGACTTTGTCCATTCATAAACGGTAATACAAAAGAACTCGACTTTCATTGTAATTCTTCAACGCGGTGTATTTTTAGCATCGTGTGCTCTTTGAGCAAAAACCTGTGACTACCGCGTTGCCTATGGCTTCACTTTTCAAAGCCATCCGGTGCACACAGAGCAACTTCATTTCTCCCTCCTTTTTCCTTCTTCCCTCCCTTTCTCTTCTTGTAGCTGTGGAAAATCACAGACAACTGTAAAAGCTGCGTTTAACTAAATAGGAGAAAATGAATGCATTACTCTTACGCACGCCATATACTCTAGCCTCTATGGTGCTAGTCAGTTTGTTAGCCCAAGAACATTAGGCTGATAATGAGTGTAGTAAATCTGTGTATGTACCGAGTGGCCATCTAAAAATACTAATAAAAATAATAGTCATTTTTATACTGTAATTTATCTTTGTTAAAAATTCAGTTATTATTATGAAAATTGGATGGCGCCAACCGCGCAACCTGGTGGTTATTTCAGAAAGTCAAAATATAGGCTCAAGTGATTTTACTTGAGTATTATCTGTAGAATTATTACCAAAAATTTGTGACGGGGGCTATATTCCTACAAGGCACCAACTATTTCTGAAATACACAAAACATCATATTACTTGTTTTGCTAGCTATACCTTGTTACCACTATTGATGGCACCAAGGCCATGCGGATATCTAAGTGGTTTGAGCACTAGATGGAGGATTAGAGACTTCCATTCACAGTTTATGCATACCTTAATTTTAGTACAATTTGCGGACCTGTAAAGGTTTGTTAGAGGGGCGCCTGACAAATATTGCTTTTGCTCAGTTTGTACTCATTTGGTGCCACCAATTGTGATAACAAGGTATAGACTTGGACGTTGGAATTTTTTTGTGGCTTTTTAAGAATTTTGTCCTCTAATCGACTATGTCAAAATTACCGTAATAATGCATAATAATTGTTGTGATGTCAAATAGCGTCCTCCAGAAACTAGGGCAAAACTAACTTTGATAATTTTTACACAACAAATTGTTAGCTAGCTTATTTAATTCCTTTAACTTAGAGCAAATTTATTGCCAATTAAACGAAAACTTGTTTGACGTTCACCAACGCTATATTTCCTGAGCAAAATACTATTAACAAAAAAAACTACATGACGGTAATATTTATAGCATACCATTATGTGCGTATTTTTTGAGAAAAAGTCTTTTCTCTGATTTGATTGTAACAATTACGCTCCCTAGGCTGCCAGTTGCGGAACTCGAAATTAATTTCAAGTGATTTCTTTTAGCCGATTTACCTGAAAACAACTATTGAAATTTCCACATTTTATATATCATTGATTTTTATCCAATCATATCCAATACAGTGTAATTGCATTCAGTGCAATCATCCGTCGCTGTGACTACATAATTGTGTTTGACAACTTTCGAAATTAGTTTTAAAATATTATAACAAGACCATACCATATTATGCGTGGTAATAGATCTTCTATAGTGGAAAACAGCAACGAGTCTAACGTTAAAATACATTTCAATAATTGTACTTATACTAACTGTACTTTCACTGACGAATGTTTCGTTGTGTTGAGTTGAAAGTTGATTATCAAAAAATTTCCGCCGAATATCCCTCGAACATTGACAAATTAATGCCTCATAATTTTCTGAAAAGTCTCTCAAGCTAAACGCCTGCGGCTTCGGGCTGTTACCAAGGGACAAGCTTTCGATTTCCACAAAATTAACTCGTCTATTTTCAATGTCCTAGGGATATTACTTCTGATCATTTTTTTATCTTGAAGTTATCCGATCAACGGTCATCGATATATTGCTATTCTTAGATGGCCTCCCCTACAACTTAACTGTCCTCTCGCATAAGTAGAGTAACTGTGTGATTACGGCCGGAATGAACTGAAATTTTAGAAGAACACGTTGGATAGTCACTGTCATTATCATTGTTATCATTTCACAATTTTCATTATAATAATTTTGTTACATTATCTCTACTTCAAATCAATGATCTACTTTGCACGCAGGCATCTTGAGCAATAGACCGATCCCTGTGGTCGAGCTGGAACGTAATCTGGCAGAGGCTGCTTCGCTGTCAAATGAGCTTGAGGCATTCCCGCTTGGGGATAATATTGTGAAATTCAGTGCTTCCAAGATCCAGTACTGCATACCGTCAAACAAGAAGTGCCCAAACCGGTTCCCGGTTCTAGTTAATAATCAGGTTCTGACCCGAAGTCACTCATTCCAGCTTTTAGAAGTCAACATTACACAAAACGTGATGTGCCACGAGCACGTCTCCTCAATTGCAACAACTGTTGGAAAAAAGCTCGGAAACCTATTCAGAGCCAGAATCGCAACTATGCAACCTTCTCTCGCTGTATAATGCCTAGATAAGACCTGACCTAGAATATTACTTACTTATATGAGGATCTGCTTCTACTACTCTGACTATACTTATACTATATTAGTAATCTTCAAGTTTTCGCTTGAACAAAAAAAAATGTGACACATTTTTTTATAGAGGAGGTAAGGTATCAAATAGCTTGAAACCATTATACCGTAAGGATCTTTCTAAGATGCAGGAGAATGCCTAGGCATTGTACAGATTGCAGTATCGTGTTGACTTCTTATGAATATCAGCGCCCCTTGAGTCCTTTGATGTAGTCCACCTGCCACCCTGTATATTACATAGCTAGTGGTAATCCTATTTTTAACACGCTTTTATCAGCTTCACCTGTATGTTTGTTTGTGAGATTGTAACTCTCCTTTGGATTACGAAGAATATTGAATGCTCCAACAATACAGAGGCGTAGCGACGAGAGCTTAAAAGGCGTGACATCCAACTGTTTGGAAGTTGAAATTTTTGTGAAAATTATTAATGAAAGTCGACAGCTTTAATTATCGTTTATGCAGCAATGGTAATGACCATGCTATGAATATTGATCAAAAACAATTGTTTTTTTACAATAATACTAGTATTCTTCGTTCATTATTGTTTTCGGCTGATGTTAAAAATTATTTTTAACTTCTAAGTGCGATGTTCTTTAAAAGCATGTTTTTTCAGTTTTTCTTAAACTATATTTATTATAGGAGCGTGAGAGGCACGGAGGTGAAGTGTCAACGTAAAGCTGTGTATCTAATACCAGGTTACATATACACTACATTTCTAACTTCTAACAACGTATCAAATGGGAGTAGGTGACAGAAAAGGTCTGCCTGTGCGCCATCTGGTACCCGAAGGTAACGGCAAACCAAAGAAAATCGCTGCTAAACAGCAGCAGACTTCTTGGTGGAACGCCACGGCGCGTTCGCTTGGCCACCAGAAGAGCGCGCTTCTATGCCAACTGCATATGAGAGACGATATACGAGGGTTGCTCCATATCTCCGTCAATCCACCTATCAATCGACCTATGGCGCACTGATGATCGCTAATAAGCGTGAAACAGCTGTCTGCGTACTGGTGGATGGACGGAGATATAGAGCGACCCTCGTATATCGACTATTATATGCAGTTGGCATAGAAGCACGCTCTTCTGGTGGCTAAGCGAACGCGCCATGGCGTTCCATCAAGAAGTCTGCTGCTGTTTAGCTGCGTACTGGTGGATTGACGGAGATGTAGCGCAACCCTCGTATAACGTATAACGCGTCAGGTTTAGGAAACTTTATAAATCGGAAACCATATTTTCCGAGGGTGGTGTTAAGTAGGAAATATGGAAGCCTACCATAAAGGCAACTAGATAAAGAAAAGCTGAAATCCAACCGTGTTTAATGGCAGAAGAGCAACTCGACTAATCGGTGACCCTACCTCAACGCCACACCTTCAGCTGCTTTCTCCCCTGCAAGCGGTTGGTGACCTCTCACGTTTCTACCGGCATACAAACGAACTCCGCTCCCCTAAGCTATCCTCTATAGTTCCGCCGCTCACCAAGCCTATTGGATGCACCCGCGCAAGCTGCATCTCTTCCTAAGACGTTCGTTCTTCATACATCAAGAACCGAACACTTGTTTATTCCCAGGGTGTCGAGGGCTTGGAACAAACTGTCAGGAGATGTATTTATTGAGGCTGCCAGTGTTGGGCTATTCAAGTTCCGCGTTAACATATACTTCCCCAAACATGATTTTTCCATAGCAGCCTGGTACTCCTGTTCTTAGGCTTTGCCTTTACGGTTGGTTCAGTTTGCACAATCTTCTTCTTCTTCTTTTCGTAGCGTCACAACCCTTCGTGGGTCTTAGCTGCATCTACGACTCGTCTCCATCTGTCAGATAAATTATATTATACGTGTACACAGATACATTATGCAGCAACTATTAATAGTAGAAGTAGTATTTCAAGACAATATTCTCTCGCCATCCATCATTAAAACTTATACTGTAGTAACATGTAATTTTATTTTTTGATCTGGAACCTAAATCGTATTGCAACTCTTTAACAAAAGCCAAACTGTGACATCTGTGATAAATTTAGATGAATACTTGAAATTATAACCATTTTTTAACTTCCCCGATAGGGAGGGGTAAGTTATTAGAATTGGCCGAAATCATATGTAAATTCAAACTGACAGATATAAATTACACCTGCCAGTTTGAAATTACAAGTGACGAGTTGGAAAATCAACTTGACCGCTTTGAACTGTCACTTGACGCTTTAGAAACTACATCTGGAAAAGGTGTAGATTTTTGTTCCGAATGATAACCTTTTTATAGTGACCAAGGTTGAAAAAAAATCGGGAAACTTTGGTTTTTTGATGTCCATGAGACACAGTCTATACGTTCGCGATTTCTCTCCAACGATTACTCAAAAACTTCTTAAGCGATTGCTCCCAAATTTGGCCATCTTGAATGGACTAGCATCATGAATTTTTTTTTGATGCATAAAAAGCATCTCATTTTTTCTCCGATTTTCTTGGGCACACGAAAGCCGTGAAAATAAGGAAAATATTTGAATTCTCCAAGAGCAGTGACGTCAATGCCCTAAAGGCGAACAGCCAATCAAAAGACAGATATGTGTGCTGTGTTGCCGCATTCTGATGGCGCGCGAAATGCTGCAGCTGTACGCGGGCTGGCTCATCTATCTTGTCTTCTGTTCCCATCTGATATGTTTTGTGGTTTTAATATCTCGTGATCCGAAATTCCGAAAGCTAGGTTAAGGTTCCTGAACCGTCAATCCTGTCAATCGTCATTCGGTCATTGTCATTGTCATTGTCATTTCCAATTTCCATTGGGCTTTGGCTGTAATTTTCAACAATCTTAAAGTTATTATTATTTGTTTGCGTTTATTTGTACAGGATATTCTTTTATTCCATTTTACTATGTTTCAAGTTATTTTATCATAACATAACCAACAAGTATGAGTAAAATCGATAGTGGATTCACAAAAGCCGATTCAGATAACCTGCCTAAAGTTGATATGGCTATGGTGAACGACTTTTATGTGGACAATATGCAGTTCTTCAATACGGAGATGAGAAACGTGAAAGCTAAGAAGTGAGTTTCAAAATATTTATAACACCTGGGATAGTAAATAACATGTCTATGTGAAATGTAAATATTTTGCGAGTCGGAGCTGTTCTTGGCATAAATGCACTGCTGATGATTCGCGCGGTTGGCACTGATTGGCCGAATTTGAATTCCTTTCTTTAAACTTTAGAATGGAATTACTAAAAAACAAAATGATGTAGAAAGTAACGAAATGCAGCAGTACGTTTATTTTTGTATGCACTAAGCGGTTATAACAGTTAAATCATTGTTCTTAACCTCGTGATACGAAAAGGTTTTAATACTGATCGGACAATGGGTGGTGCAAAAAGGTGGGTGTTGCACAGAAAAACGTAATACAACATATAAATTTGATAGCATCAGTTGAAAGAGAATGTGTATTTAGTCTAAAACGATATATCACATGTTCATTTTTTGTGAAATGGAGACTAAAAAAATAAATAATTTCAAATACCCAAATTAACTGCTGTATTTGTGCACTGAATGGAAACAAGGACATGGGATCAACAACAACCACTTCAGTCGGGAAAGTTCCTAGAACGAAGTCTACCTCGTTTAACGTCCACATTTTTTATTTACATCGTATACCTATCCTCTAACTCTAGCGTATTGTCTTCAGAATTTGGAGTTTATGGCATTTAATTAACCAACCTGATAATAAAAGTGAACAGATATCAGACTTTTGCACGCTGCGGCATGGGTTTCTTATTTTTACTCCGATACGTATGAGGTAAACTTAACCAATTGTGGAGGGGAATAAAATTTATTAGGGAATTTAACGCTCTATAAAACGCCGAGCGTTACTTTTATGAATGTCGGCCGTTATACCACAAGATGCACGTCGTCTCTGAGGAATGAAGGAAATGGTAATTTGTCTTTGCTGTGTGTGGTTTGATGACGCTCTGTGCTGGATACGTAAGAAGGTGAGCTACTGGTGGATCCACTGAATGTATTGTAACAAGGCTGCAATAGGTCTGGTATAAGAATGAGTTTAGATGGTTCAGACCGTTCAAAAATAACTCAAGGGCGTTCGTTCACGAAATTTTTTTTTTCATTTTTGATAAGTTTAATCACATAGGTATCTAGCCTAAAAAATAACAACACGTGTTATCGATAATTTCAGAAGGTTATTCACGATTGAAGGTCAGAATTTTAACATGGGCTCTTATGAGAGAGCAGCGTCTTTTTGTATTTAAAGGTAGATTAAACATATTTTAAGAGTAAACTGAAGGGCAACTGAGAGGATTACTCAAAATAACAGAAGTTTGTACGTTAGACGTCAGGATGGAGTTCGGAATGAACAAATGCAAGGTCCTTCACATCAATAAAGGCCAATGGAAGAACCATTCCGAACAGGAAATAGTAACTGACCAAACCTTGGCAAGGAAGAAGCGTACAAGTATCTGGGTTTCAACCAGAATGTTAAAATAGACCACACCCAAGTCAAGGCGTAACTTAGACAGGAATTTAGTGACCGCCTCATTAGGCTACTGATAGCGAAATTGAATTCTATAAACATCACAAAAGCAACTAACACATTTGCAATACGAATCCTGACGTATTCCTTTGGCATCATCAAATGGTCGCACACTGGCTTAAAAAATATACATATACTCATGAGAACAGAACTCACGAAACACAGAATGTCACATCCCAATGCGTGCAAGGAAAGGCTGACCGCAGACAGAAAACAAGAGGGCAGAGGAATTATAGACATACAGTCTATTCACGCAAGGCAAATAAAAACACTTAGACATTTCTTCCAAAGCAAACAAACAAACTTACATGGAGCAATAGTAAAAGCAGACAAAAACTATACACCACTTAACCTCTCTTGTCCAGATCACGTAGCAGACACATACAATCACATCCAATCACAACAAGAAAAAATAAATACCTGGTCGCAGAAAGCACTCCACGGCAAACATACATACCGTGCTACACAAGACCAAATTAACGAAAAACAGTCATACACCTTATTACAGGACGGCCAGCTGTTCCCAGAGACGGAGGGTTTCATGCTTGCCATCCAAGACCAAGTGATTGCAACACGAAACTACAAAAAATACGAAATTAAAGATCCATCCATAACAGACGATAATTGCAGAAAATGTCACCAACAAAGAGAAACAATAGATCACATAACAAGCGGGTGCAAAACTATTGCCGGCACGGAATACACAGCCAGACATAACTCTGCGGCCAAGGTGATACACCAAGCACTAGCCACAATAAACAAACTATTAGAAAACACAGATCCATATTACAATTACACTCCGATATGAGTACTCGAGAACGATCGATACAAACTATACTGGGACGTTGAAATACACACAGACAAGACTATCCCAGCCAATAGACCAGATATCATTTTCCAGTCAAAGGCCGACAACATTACCTATTTGATAGATGTAGCCATTCCCAATGATGTGAATATTCAAAACACCTACGCTGGGAAGATATCTAAATACACGGACCTTGCTATGGAAATAAAACGACTTTGGAAACAAAACAAAGTCACTATTGTCCCCCTCATTATGTCGGTCTCAGGCCTTACACCAGACACGTTCACACAACACCTTCAACAGTTAGGCCGGGACGAAAAGTTACATAAAGCATTCCAAAAGTCTGTAATCCTGAAGACCTGTAATATTGTGCGATCCTTCCTAAATTCCGACATAGTCAGGGTGTTGACTTGGCACAGCCCGTCAACACTTGTCGCTACCGCAATTATGCGAGAGGAACTTAGAAAGTCGGATAATAATAATAATAATAATAATAATAACCCCCATCAGGTGCTAGAACGTTGTCGTTCGTTTGGGGGCTTAGCAGGTGACTTTTCGATAACCGAGCTACGTGGGTTGATGGCTTATAGGGGGTTTTAATGTCACCCCAGAGCTATAATGCCCGCGGTGTTCGTGGTCAAAAAGGTCACTTCAACCAAGGCTAGCACATTCAGTAAGCTGGGCGCTCGGTACTTACCCTACCTAGCACCAAGCTCCTACTTTTCCCCAAGCTATCATGACTTCGGTCAGATAGGGGTTTGGCAAATCCGGGAAAACATGCCACAGAGGGCTGAACGCCGGTCCCTCTGTCACACACCGTTATTGCTCCCCACACTTCAACGACCTCAGTGGGGCGTGACTGGGGAACGTCGTGAGGGGTAAGCAACCGGGGGGCTTGCCTTAACCGGCCGGCCCGTGAGGAGAAAGCCTCAACAAAACCCGACAGTAAAGTCGCAAATCCTCCGGAGCACCTTGGGCCAACTTCGGAGTAAATATAAGTCCCTTCTCTTCTGGAATGGGCGTCACCCGGGAGAGCGACTTTTAAATCGTCCCTACTCGTGGGAACACGATGCATAGAGTTACTTCCAAAAACAACCAACGACGGCCTAGGGTACGTCGATTAAACTCACCCGAACCCCAAACCGAACAACCCATAGAACGCAACCCAGCTGCGGATGTTTTGCCTGCACAGCCGGCAACCACCAAAGCTGGTAAACCCAGACAGCGCTTACAGTGGACCACTGAAATCAACAAATATGTAATGCACTGTTACTACACTGCCACTAAACTAGAAACCATCTCTACAGGCTACAGACATGAACTGCACAGGCTATTTATAGCACAATACCCACACCTCGCAGAACGTGTAACTGAACAGAGACTCATTGACCAAAAACGAGTCATAACAAAAAACAACCGCCTCACACCCGAAGAACTACAAGCTATCAAGATTCTTGTATCCAATGAAATAAATACTGCCCACCCGAATCACCTGCAGACCTCAAACAAAACCACAATCGACAACACTAGCATACACTCACATACAGATCCAGAACATGAGCATACACAACGTACACCAGATACCGCTGTCCAACCTAATGATTCGTCAGCTACTGAATCAGTCACCGAAGGACATGCCATTCGCAACCGAAATAACCAACCTTCAAACACAAACCCAACCAATAGCACCAGCCTACACTCAGAATTGGATCCAGAACATGATCATACACCAGTTACACCGGAAACAATATGCACTAACTTGCCCTCCACAGCCACACAAAGCCAAAACATTACTATACCACCTGCCATCACGCAATCTGCCGAACAAGTGATGAACACACAGTACAGCAAATGGAGTGGCACCAATCCTACGTTGCGAGATCCCCTGCCCAGACTAATTTTTAAAAACAACACTCGACAAATATTACACACAATGAATGTCAACATAATACCACAATTCTTAACCAAAGACAGTGACCTAGAGAACATCCATACTGTTATATATGCTGCCGCAGCAACCACACTCATACTTAACGGCCAAAAACTCCCAAAACGATCTATAACCCGCACAACTGAAAGATCTAAACCTAAATGGCAAATCAGAATTGAAAATAAAATTAGCACAATCAGAAAGGATCTGGCACACCTCGCGCAATACATCAACAACAACAACCGTTCGAAACGCGTACAGACAACAATTAATATACTCAAATCCAAGTCACCACAACAAACAATACCAGAAATAGCTGATACCCTTAAGCAGAAGCTTGCAGTCTATGCAGCTAGACTCCGCAGATACAACGAGTCCAATGCCAGAAAGGATGCTAACAATCTTTTTCATAAAAGTGAAAAACAGTTCTACCAAAAGATAACAGCCGACAACCAGATAACAGCAATAGAACCTCCTAGTAAACAAGAGTTAACAGGGTTTTGGGGAAGCCTATGGTCAGAACTCAAAACACATAATGAAAACGCTCCATGGATCAGACAAGAAGAGGAAAAACATCAACATATAGCGGAGCAGGGAGACGTCATCCTTACACCAGAGGAAATAGCTGAAACCATAAAGCATACCCACAATTGGAAGTGCCCAGGCGTGGATAGTGTGCAAAATTTCTGGTACAAGCAATTCAGTGCAACATACCAAATGCTTACGGACCAAATCAATAAAGCCATACTCCAACCTAATAGGCTTCCCAAATTCCTCACGCAAGGAATAACTTATATAAAACCAAAAAACGCAGATACCAAGAACCCTGCCAATTACCGCCCGATCACTTGTCTCCCAACCTTGTACAAGATCATTACCGCAACAATAGGCAAAAGGATTGAACAACACCTCAATCAAAACAATATCCTGACTGAAGAGCAAAAAGGATGTAGAAAACAAAGTCAAGGTTGCAAAGAGCAACTTATAATTGATAGTGTGATAATGGAGCAGGCTAGAAAAGAACACAGAAATCTTCATACCTGTTTCATCGATTATAAAAAAGCTTTTGACTCTGTACCCCATAGCTGGCTAGCGAAAACTCTTCAAATATACAAAATCAACCCAGCCCTTCGTCAGTTCCTTTCAAGAACCATGGAGACATGGCGAACCAACATACATCTTAAAACTTAGGACGGCCATATCCAAACGGAGGAGCTACACATAAGAAGCGGTATCTTCCAGGGTGATTCACTCAGTTCACTGTGGTTCTGCCTTTGTTTGAATCCGCTCTCTAACGCACTTAACAACACAAATTATGGTTTCAACATCAGACACCAGAAGGTTAATCAACACAGAATAAATCATCTTCTCTACATGGATGATATAAAACTATATGCAGCCAATGAAGTGCAACTGAAGGAATTACTCAGAATAACAGAAGTTTGTACGTCAGACGTCCGGATGGAATTCGGAATGAGCAAATGCAAGGTGCTCCACATCCAAAAAGGCCAATGGAAGAACCATTCCAAACAGGAAACGTTAACTGGTCAAACGTTGGATAACATGGACAAGGACGAAACGTACAAGTACCTGGGCTTCAATCAGAACATTAAGATCGATCACTCAGAAGTCAAGGCTCAACTAACGCAAGAGTTTAGAGACCGCCTCGTTAGACTACTAAAAACAAAATTGAATTCCAAAAATCTTACAAAAGCAATTAACACATTTGCGATACCGGTCCTCACATACTCCTTTGGTATCGTCAAGTGGTCGCACACTGATATTGAAAACATTAACATCCTCATACGAACGGAACTGACAAAGCACCGAATGGCACATCCGAAAGCGTGCAAGGAAAGGCTTACCATAGACAGAAAACAAGGGGGTAGAGGCATTATAGACGTACAGTCACTTCACACAAGACAAATAAAAACGCTCAGAGACTTTTTCCAAAGCAAACAGACAAACTTACATAGGTCAATAGTAAAAGCAGATAAAAACTATACTCCACTCACCCTATCCTCCCCAGATCACCCAGCAGACACACACAATCACATGGAATCACAACAACAAAAAATAAACACCTGGTCACAAAAAGCACTCCATGGCAAGCACAGATACCGCGTTACACAAGAGCACATTAATTAAAAACAATCATACACCTGGCTGCAGGATGGCCAACTATTTCCAGAAACTGAGGGTTTTATACTTGCTATCCAGGACCAAGTAATTGCGACAAGGAATTACATGAAATACATTATTAAAGATACATCCATAACCGACGACAATTGCAGAAAGTGCCACCAACAGAAAGAAACGATAGACCATATAACAAGCGCATGCAAAACTCTGGCTGGAACCGAGTACACAGCTAGACATAACTCTGCAGCCAAAGTCATTCACCAAGCACTAGCCACAACAAACAAGCTAATAGAAAACACAGATCCATATTACAATTATACACCGACATCAGTACTCGAAAACAATGAATATAAACTGTACTGGGACGTTGAAATACATACAGATAAGACTATCCCGGCAAATAGGCCAGATATAGTTTTCCAGTCGAAGGCAGACAAAGTTACCTATTTGATAGATATTGCTATTCCCAACGATACGAATATCCAAAACGCCTACGCTGGGAAGATATCTAAATACACAGACCTTGCCATAGAAGTGAAACGACTTTGGAAACAAAACAAAGTTGTTATTGTCCCCCTAATTATGTCAGTCTCAGGCCTCACACCTAACACATTTACCCCACACCTACAACAGTTAGGCCTGGACGAACGGTTACACAAAATATTCCAAAAGTCTGTAATCCTGAAGACCTGTAATATTGTTCGATCCTTCCTGAATTCAGACCCGTAATAGTTCAGGTGTTGACTTGGCAAAGCCCGTCAACATTTGTTGCTACCGCAGTCATGCGAGAGAAACATGATAAATCACAATAATAATAATAATTAAAGATCCATCCATCCATCACTGATGATAATTGCAGAAAATGCCACCAACAGAAGGAAACAATAGAACACATAACAAGTGCATGCAAAACTCTCGCTGGAACTGAGTATACAGCCAGACATAACTCTGCAGCCAAAGTCATACACCAAGCACTAGCCACAACAAACAAGCTAATCGAAAGCACAGATCCATATTATAACTACACACCGATCTCAGTGCTCGAGAACAATCAATTCAAACTATACTATACATTGAAATACATCCAGACAAAACCATCCCAGCAACTAGACCAGATATAGTTCTCCAGTCAAAGACAGACAAAGTGACCTACTTAATGGATATTGCGGTTCCCAATGATATGAACATCCAAAACACCTACGCTGGGAAGATATCTAAATACACGGATCTCGCCATAGAAATAAAACTACTATGGAAACAAAACAAAGTTGGTATTGTTCCCCTCATTATGTCGGTCTCAGGCCTTACTCCAAGTACATTACACCACACCTGCAACAATTGGGCCTGGATGGAAAGTTACATAAAACCTTCCAAATGTCTGTAATCCTCAAGACCTGCAGCATTGTACCGTCCTTCCTGAATTCTGAATAATAAAAGGTCAGGTGTTGACTTGGTACAGCCCGTCAATACTTGTTGCTACCGCAATCATGTGAGAAGAAATAAGAAATGCAACATAATAATAGTTCGTTTCAAAGCTTATCTACAAATTATGTAAAATTTAAATTATTGCAAGAACTGCTCTTAAAAAATGGTTATACATCTAGAAAGCTAAATTAAAAAAAAAAAACGTTATATCTGCTCCACTTATGTGCAAATTTTATTCTGTAAGGATTATTAGGTAAACTTAGCGGAAGACATTTTTAAACGAATAAAATCCAATTTAAGTTTGCTTATGTCTTGCTATTTTTCACGAATTTTGAGAGAACTCACAGTATTCACAACAATGTGTTTTTGTTCACTTTTGTTGTTAACGATTTTGTTCACTTTTTATCACCCCCCCCCCCCTCCCTTCTATCTTCGATCCCTCCCATTTTGGGGTTATGGAACAATGACAAAAAAGTTTCCAAACTGCCTCTAGAATTCAGATACCAAGCGTCATCCGGTTTCTTGCTCGACACTCAAATTACGCGTCATTGCCTTAACTAGTATAAAATATTATTTGTTTACATAAACACGCCCGACGCCTAGCAGTCTAGATATTTGTAATTCTCTTCTCCATTTTTATTTATCACTAATCTTTTGCTGTACTTCTTGCGGTACACGATTATTCCAGCATATTTACTTTCTTACGATAATCCGTATGAACAAATTTATTACCCAGTGGAGACTAAAAGTCTCATCCGTGATGATATTCAGACGACGAAATATCGTACTAAAATTTTATCTACACTTCTTTACGTCGAACATAAAAATGCTTCGTTGAGAGATCATTTGATTTTCAATAACACCAAATATGAAAGCTCTTTATTTTCTAATAGAAAATTTCCAGTTCTAACAAAACAACTTTCAGTCTGTTGTAGATGAAATTGTGCACGTAAGATGATTTTTAATTACTGCAATGTAAAAATGAAGTTAAGAGTCTGCGCTTGACATGCCAATATCTGATTGTATGGCTTATTCTACATAAAAAATGCTGTGACAGATTTGAGAAATATTGAGAAATCAGAAAGCTACAACCTATCTAAGAAAACTCATTCCTTTTTTTTTCAAAAATATCTCAAAAACGAAAAGAAATAAAACCATTATATACGAGTAAGTGCCTAAAACTTTTCTCATTTATTCGTCTTTAAACCTTTTATAGTTTCCGAGATATCCATACTGTCATGTAATTTCCGACACTTTGTATAAGGTAGAGATTCTAAGCTTTTTTTGCATAATTGATTCGCAGCCAATGGACAGCTTTTCAAACATATAAAAGACTTACCTTTTTAAGGCTTCACAGCATATCAGACTGCTAGTATCAAATTGTTGAAGTGATTACTGAGACGAGGTTTATAGAAAAAATGGAGTCAATTTGATTGACTCAGTACTTTCCACCAATTTCGGTGATACATATTATTATTTTCCCATTGCATGACGCTGTAGCCTGACATCCCCTTACAACCAATTCATAGCCCGCCCGCCCGCAAAAACATCCAACAGAAAAACTGTCGTAAATAGTTTCTTGCACCTCTCTCCGTAGGAACTATTTTTTTATTCTGCAATCTTCAACTATTTAGAAACAGATGGTATTATCAGTATCAATCTTTAAAGGGCAATGAATAGTATTTCCTAAGCATCCTATCCAACACCTCATCCTACCCGGGCTCATTGTAACCACTCCAAATAAAAAAAGTAGAAAATGGTCACAGATCTAGAGCACCCAAAAATACGGTTTGAACAGCTTTGTATTGTACAGTTTCTATTTTGATTAAGTTCCACCGCCACTAACACAATTTTCAAAAACCATAGTCTCTATCGAACGGCCCACGATACGGTTTGGAAATTTCATTACTACCAGTTTAGTGATGAGCCACGCACATTACAAAATTATCTACAACAATATAATTTAAAAAATCATTTTTCGTCTAAGGTACGGCAGCATTCGGATAAAGCTGAAAAGTGTATTGTGTCGTTCCTTTAAAGAGTCCACTACGGATATAAATTTTTTTTCAGTTTCATAACACCTTTAGAATATCACTTCCTCTAAAAATGTTGATAAAGATCATGAACCCTCAAATTCTTGAAACGAAGTTTGAGCCGTTTTTATATTCGCAGACTGGCATGATTTCTAAAAACCGTATCCTTCGATATACGGTAGTAATACCATTTCACCTCCAACATAAATTCAATTATTTATTACCAGGTTACACAAAACAGAATGATCTAAACCGATCCTCGTATGAAAATTCCCTAGGTTTCTGTAATTAGCAAGGCAATGTTCGGCCGGAATTAAAAAAGTGTATTATGCCGCTAGGTATTTCTTTCACAGGACAATGGAGAATGCATGAATACAACAATTTTTCAGTTCTACAAACCCTCACTTCTCAGCCATCTCAATTGCACATATGCACAAAAAAAAATAAAAAATCATCAGGAACATCTAAAACGCCTAAAAACGAAATTTGAGGAATATGTGATTTTTTTTGTTTTTTTGCTAATTACTCCGCCGCCCATGTACCGATTTCCGAAATTGTAGACGACCCAAATTTCATCGCAATCCATGCAAAGGTTATTAAGATGAGGTGCCTAGAAAAACGCCGACAGACACACAGACAGACCGACAGACAGGCAAACCGATGGAAATGAGTGACGTGGAGCTTCGTTATGCAGATATCATAAGGCGCCCAAAAAGCGTATTATGTCGAAATCGAAAATGTTTGTGATCACAACCTCCCTCACCTATTAGTGTCGGAAGTAAAATGACAGACACACAGACTGAAATGAGTGACACAGATTTTAGAAATTAGACAGTTTCAAAAAACTTACTGACTTAATAGGACGTCGCGACGTTGCATTTTGGTCAATTTATATTGTAATTGTTGTTTAATAAATTCATACTAACAAATCAACTAAACAATTGAGAGTAAGCAAAGCACAAATAATTAATGATAAAGTTTGAAAGACTTGTAGTGGTTGGCTGGTTTCAAGAATTCAGTATGAACTATGCCTAACTTGATTCTGTTCAAAATAATAAGTCATCTGAATAATGTGATTCGTGGTTTTGCTAGTAAACATCTTTTTGCAATTTTTGTCTAGCGCAAATTTTTCTCTCACCCCACCATGTCAGCCTGCTAGAAGGCATTCGGCGTACCACCGCATCAGTCGGTGTTAGGATGGTGGTAGTACTACATGTGTGGGTACGATCGTTTACGCTCTTGTCCGTTTCGTATCAACTGAATAATAATATGCTGAAATGTTAAGCAATGTTGTCGGTGGTTTCGTTGTGATTCGGAAAATAATACCTGTGAACTATAGATACTTTCTGTGTGGTTATTCCAATATATTGACTGCTGCGATGGTAAGTGTCTTTTCATAATATATGACTGCGGAGTATTTCTCGTTAGAGTTGGTTATATGTAGAGCCTCAACGACACTGAGTTTACGAGCTTCTTTATGGCTAGTGAGCATTCATATTTAATCTTCGAAGAGTGAAGTTGAGGATCCTAGATGATTTTACTATAGTCCAAGATGGGACAATTATTTGAGGTACCTTGAAAACTTTTTGAATGATAGTCAAAAAGTCAACCCCTGTCTGAAAAGTTGTAGAAGTTTACCAGTGCTTATTTTTTTTAAATAATGCTTTTTTATAAATACTCTTGAGGGACGTAACATCATCGGATCCTTGAATCTAACAGAGCAATGGATTTATTTGAAAAATACCAAAGCTAGTTTATTATGTCGGATTTATTTAGCAGTTGTCTTGAAATTCTTCATTTGATCGTCCAATATTTTATATTGTAGCTATTAAAAAATTAAAAAAATTGATATTGTTATTCCATTTATGATTATACTCATTCAAATATTTGCAGATACGCCCTGTTACGCTTTTTGACAAAAAATGTCCAGCACCTGCCATATAAGAGAAAATGATACGTATGTAATTTGTAACCACAGCTCATTGTATTTCATTGTTTTTTAGAAAAATATTGAGGTAACTTTGAACAACAGGTTTCCAATTAGCAGAAAGGACTCATACAGGGTGTCCCAAAAAATAGTGTCAAGCGGAAGCCCATGGATAGAGCACCCTTTGGGTCACCCAAAACACCCCCATGTATGTTATACGATTTTTTGTACTTTTCGAGTTATGAATTTTTTTCTGAATTTTAGAGAATCCTCTACCTCGACAACTTAAAACTTTTCCAAAAGAAAAATTAAAAGACTTTTCCAAATTTTCTTTTTTGCTAATTAATCTCAAGAGTCTACTGTTTATACCTAAAATAATCGGCTTCGTAACTTTGATGAAAGTATTGAAAATTTTAGTGTGAAGTGAAAAATTTACGACCTGTTAATAATGACCTAAATTTTCTACTTACAATTAAAAATCTAAAGAGGTAATTTCATGATTTCTCAGCAGGTCTAAAAACTTCTTCAGACTCTCAGCTATCATAATCATTAAAAAAAAGTAGTACTTAATGGGATTACTTTGGCTCCAATCGACCTTCAAAAGGAAGGGGCGGAGATTTCTTGAAATTAGTGATGTGATTTTCAGTTAAACAATAACTGATTTTAGGGCGCTAATAGCAGAGTGATTGTCAGTACCGCAACAAAAAACCTTCAGTGCAGTCAGAATACGTCTAGGTGACCACCTGTATCACTTTGCTAAGATTTCTTTTACATGTATGACTTCTTTTTTGTAAGTGGGAAATGGTGAAATGAAACGAAATTATCAAATTTCTTCACTACGTTTATTAAATTTTATAAGAAATTTTCAAAATGTCTACCTTCTTGTTCGATGCATAATCTACATCTTCTGAAAAAATGGTCTTTTAAATTAAGAAAAGCTGTACAATTGTTTCTTCAGCCTGTGTTAATTTGCTACGTAATTCGCTGATGTTTCGAGACTCTTTAGCATAAACTAGATCTTTGTAGTAGCCCCAAACAAAAAAGTCTATAGGATTTAAGTCAGGTGACCGTGGCGGCCATTCAGTGGGTCCACCACGACCTATCCATTTGTTGCATAGTCTCTTGCAGAAAACAGCATCGTTAAATTCAGTTGTCGAGCACTCAAGCCTTAAGGTCCGTAGGAATAGCCAAGTAGTCAGACAACAGAAACTATAATAATAATACATTTTGAAAAGACATCACAACAATATCATATCTATCTCTTTCTAACATCGCCATCGTTTACTGCGTTAGCGTCAGCCCTTTTTGTTGGCGCTTAGGTAAAAACCGGTTTTGAAGAATGCGCTCCTTGTGGATTTTTTAGCAAGAAATAGGATCTTTTTTTAATAAATGTTTAATTTTTAACATTTATTATTGCGGTACTGACGATCAATCTGGTATTAACGCGTTAACGTAAGTTATTGATGAATTGAAAAACACATCGCTAATTTCAAGAAATCTTCGCCTCTTGTCTTTGAAGGTCGATTGGAGCGAAAGTAGCCCCATTAAGTACTACTTTTTTTCAATGATTGTGATAGATGAGAGTCCGAAGAAGTTTTTAGATCTGCTTAGAAGTCACCAAATCACCTCTTTGGATTTTTAATTGCGAGTCGAACTTTTTAAGTCATAATTATTAGATCGTAAATTTTTCACTTTACACTAAAATTTTTATGACTTTTATCAAAGTTACGAAGCCGATTACTTTATGTGTGAACAGTAAACTCTTGGAGATTAATTACCAAAAAAGATAATTTGGAAAGTCTTTTAATTTTTCTTTTGGAACAGTTTCAAGTTGTCGAGGTAGAGAATTCTCTGAATTTCAGAAAAAAATTCATAACTCGGAAACTACAAAAAATTGAGATACTTCTAGGTGTGCTCTATCTCTGGACTTCCGCTTGACACTATTTTTTGGGACACCCTGTATAACCTTAAGCCGTGCTCAATCGATTTGTTAACAATATAACTCCTTCTAGTGGTCAAATATTTTTAAATGTTATATTGTTTAGTAATTTGGTGGGTCACTGTACAGTCATTTCAGATTTTTTCAATTGCCTAGTCTTTATACAGGGTGAATCCTAAGTTGATACTGTTATTAAACTACATATGTATACCTAGAAGTCGTTAATATAAACAACTTTTTCAAGTAACTTTTTTCAGAAAACTGAAAAACAAGCGAGATACAGCATAAAAAAGTGCATCTGGGCTTGCGTATCAAAACGTAGTTAGTCTGTTTGTGTTTAGTCTTTTGCGCGAATTTTGTATAAAATCGATTAGACATGTCAGATAGTGCAGCAGTCACTATGATAAACTGGAACTAGCGCACTAATTGGCAGGTTCAATGCCTGATCGATTAGACAAAAATCCGAGCGAAAAACTAAACATAAACAGACTAGGTACGTATTTATACACAAGCTCAGATTTACTTATTTTGATTCTGTATGTTGCTTATTTTTCAGTTCTCAGAAAAAAGTTATGTAAAAATTTTGTTTATTTTAGCGATTTCTATATACGGTTGAAAAAAGTATCAACTTAGGACTCACTCCATGTTTACAATTTTACAGCCGGTTTTGTCTGTTGGCGATGGAGTACATCGTAACCTCAGTATTGGGGTATTGACGATTCGGATTTGGAGAACAAATATACAGGGTGAATCCTAAATTGATACTTCTTTCAAGCTGTGTATAGAAGTCGTTAAAATAAACAACTTTGTCGAATAACTTTTTTTTCCGAAAGCAAAAGATAATTGAGATACAGAATCAAAAAAAGTAAATTGAGGTTTGAATATCAAGACGTACCTAGTCTGTTTATGTTCAATTTTTCTCTCGGTTTTTTTGTCTGATCGATCAGGCATTGTACCTGCCAATTAGTGCACTAGTCACTTTCAGTTTCAATTTTGAATTGGTAAATCCTAGACGTTGTTGCATAATATGCCAATTTTAGAGCTTACTAATTTAAAATTAATAACTGTAATCAAAAAGTGACAGCTGTATTATCTGACAGGTACCAATGCCTGATCGACTTGACAAAAATCCGAGCAAAAAACTAAACATAAACAAATTAGGTAGGTATGTCTTGATACACAAGCCCAGATATACATTTTGTTATTCTGTATCTTGCTTATTTTTTGGCTTTTTTGAAAAAGTTATTTAAAACAGTTTACTTTAACGACCTCTATATACAGTTAGAAAAAAAGTATCAACTTAAGACCCACCCTGTATAGTACTTTTTGGTAGATGACACTGCTATACTTTTGAAAATCGAAGTAGAGCAATTATTGTAAAAACCTCTCAGAATCTACTTATATTTTCCATTTGCCCAAAAATATTCCAAGTGTTTTAAAAAATTACACTTTCCACCCACTTCCAAATCAGTTTAAAACTATTAATAGTGATATATTTCTAATTGATCTTCAAGCCCTCAAACTTTTATATAGGCACGGTACACACAAGTTCTTTCCAGCTTTCTTACTGCGGTACGTTAACGCCCACAACGACAGTATCTATAAGGGTAAAATAGCACAAAACAAAATTTTAATTCTTTCTCGAATTTATCACGCTCAACGGAGGCTGTGGAATTTCTCGTGGGATGCTCTTTTGTTATTGTTCCGTAGCTTTAATGCGAAACGGAAGTTTCAATAAAATTACAGAATAGTTTCACAAAAGGGGAAATGTGTTAGCACTATCTCTTCCTGCATTCCGTCTCTCTTTGAAAATGTGCTATACGCGCCAGTTAACCACAAAATGTATATCTTCGTGGTGAAGTTTTCCCAGCGCGAAATTATCCAACTCTACCGTTAATGATGCTTCTTTTTTGCCCCATTTTACAGAAATGTATTTAAATTGCCCGAGATGCGAGAATTGCAATTCTTTTGCCTTAATGGCGTCTGGTTAGTACTGTGCGCTCTTTTTTTAATTAACTTTAGAGAACATGGTGTCAAGAAGATCGTCTCGATATTTGTTATACATATAAAATTAGTTTCTTAATATGCAAAACCATCACTTATGCCAACAGAAAAGTTATTTTGTCTAGCCTGGGTAAAATTCAGTTCATAGAATTCTTTATAAATCGGTGGGTGGGGAATAAATACAAATCTGAAATTATCCATATGTTGTGGAAAGTTGCTACAATGTTAGATTTCAAGACTACACGTTTTTTGGACGTTTTATGACGTCTATACATACAAAAATCCACGGCACTCTCCGTTTTGAGGAGCACTATGTAGTGAGATTGCCAGATAACCCCAAAATTAATATCTACTTTTAGTGGTGCTGCTTTTTTGCGCTATTTTGCAAAAATGTATTCAAATCGCACTAGATTCGTGATTTTTTAGTATGGCTTCTGGTTAGTATCTTTCGTAATTAGGCTCTTATTTTTACGGAAAATGATGTCCAAGTAACCTGACTTACGCTTTGGTGCAGCTGTAGATTATACGTTATAAACAAAAATAATACTATTGCAAGAATTTTCTCATGATATAAAAAAATCAAAATCGATTCGGAATTTTAAATTATACAACTAGAAAAATGCATTTCCCATTTTTTTCATTACACCGTGAGTTAATTTGTAGTAGAATTTATTTCATAAATTTTGTATTTATTTGTATTTATTTATATAAATCTAAAAAATCAATAATGTCGAGAAAAATAAGAATAAAAAGTTAGAGAAATACTTTTACTTCCTACTTCGTCTATACCTCTGAAAATTGGTACAGCGGCAACGCGACGTAGCAAGTAGTAGAGCTAAGATTGGCTGCATCAACACTTAATTATTTCGTTATCCATAACTGTGGAAATAATGCTCGGTTGAATAGAGGTGATGGAAAACTAAGCATTTTAAAACAGTGTGAGGAGAAAAACATGTTTACTGAACCGTTGCGTTATTGAAACGGAATCCTTTCAATAAGCTCATTTGATAGATATTTTGTTTCCCTTTTCAATGAAATAACGTGTCCGAAAGCAAATACAAGAAATTTTTTTAAGTAATTAAAAATGTTATTAGATTAGGTTAGATAGAATGTTATAGATATCTTAGATCTCTTAGTTGGCTAGGAAATATGACAAAAACTTAGAAACGGTTGATTTAACAGAACCTGAATCCATAAAAATTTTGATTATAGTAATCTATAATAATCTTCCATAAGTGTCACCCAACTTGAGATAGATACCAGATTAATGTTTTTAATGTAGTAAACTAAAAAACAAAGTTTTTAATTTTTTTTAAATATTTTATTGTATTTGGGTATGTTATGTTATTGGAAAGGGAAAAAAGTCTCTATCAAATCAACCTAATAAAAGAGTATGCCGCTATTTAAAAAAAACTAATAGGTTTTTGTCACTCATTTATTTTTTGAAACAAAAAAAAACTGAATACTATCGTATTATGGGAAATAGATGATTGAACAACTTTTATATAAGAAAGTTTTTTATACTATCATTATTTACAGAGATATATGCTATATTCCATACACAATGGTATATTCTGAGTTTGCAATTTTTAAGTCATGTTTTAGCCGTCGGTAAGACGTATTTCGATGGTTAAAAAGTGAGAAAATATCATAACTTCATTTTATTGTAGAGCTAATTTCATCTTTTTATAGCGGTGATAATTTAGTTATTGCTTGTTTGCATAATTTATAGTCATTCTTGATATAAGCAAAAACTAAAGTACTTGAATCTGTTTTCGTATGAGTATGTGAAGCCCAATTATCCTTTTTTATTCTAATAGCTAGACCTTCCTAAAGGGCCAATATGGGATTTCCACCAACCCTATATAGCAGTCTAAAATTCGTACGAGTAGGAGCAAATTCCCTCCGAAAATTCCGAAACAATAAATTTGGAAAGTTCATGACATGTTCCGCTATCCCGCCGACGCTATGCATCGTGGCGTTCCGAGAGAGTATTAGCTCGATGGAAATTGGTCCAATTTTATAGCTATTCCAGCCGAATTAGTGCCTCGTTAACTATTCATACTTGCTGTGAGGGTAACGACGCCTGGCTCCACACAATCAAACCGACATGACAGCCGCTCACAGATACTACGCGACGCTCCGAGTGCATACCGGTACTAATTTTGCGGATTATAATCTTAAGTTTCCGGTGTTGCACTAATTACTCTTATCTTCATGTGTAAAATACTAGGGATGCACCAGGAACAGTTTTTTTGAAAATACTTGTTATTGATTATTGCGTTCCACTTTTTTCCTCGTTACTTCCCACACAGGTAAGTGAGGGGAGTACTGTGATCGTGAAAATGTTCGATTTTGAGATAATACATTTTTTGGGCGGTTTATGATATATCTAGATAATGAAAGTCCACGTCACTCATTTCCGTCGATCTGGTCTGTCTGACGGTCTGTCTATCTGTCTATTTGTTGGCGTTCTTCTACCCTCGTAATCTCAGTAACTACTGCATGGATTGTGATGAAATTTGGGTAGCGATATATGCTGTGGGGCCGTAGTAGGTAATGCAGCTATAATTTTGAGTAGTTATCAAAACACGCAAAAGTTTCAAATATCCCTCAAACTTCGTTTTTATGCATTTTAGGGGGTCCTGATCATTTTCAACTTTTTTTTGGGTGGGCGTGAATTTGACACGTGAAAGAAACACTTGGGGGCATTCCGAGCATTGCATTATGCCTATTAGAGAAACCAAAGAATCTTCTGCTGTATACCTACAATGTGTCCAGTATTCGGTGTCTGATCATTTTCAACTTTTTTTTTCAGCGGGGATGAATTTGGCATGTGAAAGAAACACCTAGGGGCATAATTTACTTTTTTAGGTCCATCCGAGCATTGCCTTGCCTATTACAGAAACCAAGGCGATCTTCTGGTGTATACAATGTGTCCAGTCTTCGACGTCGGATACAATATTTTTTATCGACAAATCACCCCCATAAATAGTTTTTCTCCCATCATAATAAAATTGCAGCCATTTTGTTTTTTCAATCGTGTTGTACTAATTTAACCGTAGTTACCCAAGTAGAGGTCCTAGAAACACAAAATAAGTCTCATTCGATAGCGAAACATGCAGACCATAAACTAGTGGTAAATATTTTCCAAATTTTATTTCATAACAGTACAAAAAACCTTGTTAAAGGAACATAATTATGTAAATTTTGCGGTTTTTTTTGTACAATTTTAGGTTTTCAAAAAATGTGAGTTGCTAACCTACAATTCTCTTAATTATAAGCGATAGTGCTTGACGTTTTCTAAAAAAAAGCTCTTAGCCCTACTACGTAAAGTAGTTTAGAATATATGGTGGTTTTGATATGACTCTTTATTGTCTAATCCGGCCGTTGAGAAGGCAATAAAACAACATACTTAGTGGTCACGCCATTTATTTTGGGAAAAAAAAAGAATCAAATGTTACAACTATTGTTCGAAATGTCGTCCTTGGTGTTGCAGACATGCTGTTGTTCTTACTGATACATGTTACGAAGAGCGACTGATCATCGTTTTGTCATTCCGTAACTCATTTCCGACATGGATAATTTTGCAAATAAGCTCCTCGCGTTTATTTGGCACGTCAACATAAACTTTCTATTTCATTGTACCCCACAAGAAAAAATCAAGTGTTGTCAAGTCCGGTGAACGCGGTGGCCAAGCGATTGTTCCAACACGTCCAATCCGCGGCGAATACCGTTCATTTAAACGGCTTCATACATTTGCGGCGAATTCTCGATAAATGTGTGGGCAGAAATGATTAACGATATTTTGATTGCCCCACTTATATTATCAGCTACGATGAGTGGCCCTAGATTTTTAAAGTTCTTGGAAACCGACTTCCTGGACGCCATTATGGAAATACCACTGGCCTATATGTCAAGGAAGATTCTCCAACTGGACGGAGCTCGGGCACATTTCGCTTTCTTCCCGTAAGTACCTTCTACGAGGTATTAGAAAGCTTATAAAAAAATGAAGTCAAGTTGATTGACTCAGTACTTACCATACATTTCGGTGATACCTGTTTATGATTTTCCCATAGCATGAAGCTATATAGCTTGTAACCAAATCATCGTCAGCCCCCCCCCCCCCCCCAAAATTGTGTTATGCCACTAGGTCTTTCCTTCGCAGGTCAATGGACAGCCTATTATCAATACAACAGAATTTTCAGATTTTCAAAATTATAGCAGCGTTACCTACTACGACCCCACATCATATTGCCGCCCAAATTTCATCATAATCCATGCAACGCTTACTGAGATTATGAGGCTAGAAAAACGATGACAGACAGACCGACAGACCGATGGAAATGAGTGACGTGTATTGTCCTTATGTAGACAACATAAAACGCCCAAAAAAACGTACACGATCTCGAAATCGAAAATATCAGAGATCAACAGTCCCTTCACCTATCGGTGTGGGAAGTAAAAACATGGATGAAATTGGTAAAGTCGTCATGTGGTGCCGTGACCAAGGGAAAAAGGGACTCATTTTTATATTGATATAATAATAGACATTTATGGAAATACTAGTGGGATATGCAGTCAATCTCAGAAGATGGCCAACTGAGAAGTTTCAAGAAAACTCTTTGAAATTTTTCAACGTTTCGTCAATGTTTATTGACTTCTTCAGGAAAATTTTCGTGAGGTTAATAAAAAGTCACTAGTCGTCGGAAAGACAGAAATATCATCTTAAATCTACTGTCCTCGTCTTGTTAAAAATTTTAAACACACAACATATTAAAATTTACATTTAAAATATAGGATTCACCCCGATTAAACAAGGGGGAATACACCCTATACAGATTTCACATTTTACATCTTTAATGATATGACAAGCTCACCACCAAAGAGTTTTCTCAAAACTTCTCAGTTGGCCATCTTCTGAGATTGACTGCATATCCCACTAGTATTTCCATAAATGTCAACTTGGGTCAGTCACTAAATCCAACTATAATAATAGATATAGATTTACGTCCATCTCGCAAGAAAACTAATCAAAAATGAACCAAAAATCCGGAAGCGGCTGAGAATATGTTTACAGCGGTTTGCGCCAATTCGTTAAAATTACCGAAACGCTGATTTGGCCGTATTCGACTATTTTGCCGAATCGTCTCTTTTACCGTGTTCTGCAGTGGCACGTACATTCAAATGGAATGGACGTGTTCACCAAGTAATTCTATGAAATGTCTACGGTGATTTCGTCGTTTCTGTCGCGTGTTGCCACCGAAAACCGGATAGCTGATTCGGGAATAAAATCTAATCGGTGGTAAGCATCCAAATAAGATCTTTGACTTATAATAGGGTGAATCCGAAATTCTCTGTAACTAATCTACGCCTCCTTTGACGATGCCAATACAAAATTTGTAACCGTATTTACGTCCATCTCGCAAGAAAACTACTCAAAAGTGAACTTAGAACCCGGAATCGGCTGAAAATCTGCTTACAACTGTTTTCTGTGTGAACATAAATTATTCAGTTTGCGCCGATCCGTTAAAATTACCGAAACGGTGATTTGACCGCATCGTGTGAAAGAGCTGTAAGTAAGACTGTGATATTTTCAATTCATTGTATTCATGTGAGTGTGTGTTACTTCTAACTCTAATTGGGCGGATGCAAATTGCAGCCGCGGTTAGGGTATAATCTTATAAATCTCAAATGTGACCATAAAAGATGTTAAAAATTGCAGCGGGGATCCCTTATCGGCTTATCGGCGTAGCCGCAGGGGATGGATTAGGGTTAGTCTACCTGTTTGGAGGTATTCTAAAAATTAATTTGGATTTGTATAGTAAAATATTATATAAAAATGATATTATGTGACAGGTCAAATTAATTTTTATCTGAAGCAACAATTTGGTGGCATGTACTTATCTACTTCTGTTAGTGATCTTGAAAACTATATGACATCATAATTACTTTTTTAAATTACAAACCCAAGATTTTGTTCGCACTTATTGTTATAGAGATTTTGTAATTCTCTAGTTAACTAACTAGAACTTAACTAGAAAAGTTACTTTCTTGATACAGATTTCCATTATTTTAGGCAATTATGACAATATCAACAATTATTGTGACAATTTTGATACTTTTTTGCAATTTTCGGAAGGTGATAATATACCCAATGTGCGTTTTTTTAGACTGAAACTAATAAGTTACCTTTCTTTTGTTAGAAAAGTTAATAATAAAACAAAAACTACGAGGGTTGCTCTATACCTCCGTCAATCCACCAGTACGCAGACAGCTGTTTCACGCTTATTAGCGATCATCAGTGCGCCATAGGTCGATTGACGGAAATAGAGAGCATCAATTTTTCCATGTTTAATAAACATGTGAAAGATGTGCGAGTAGACAAACAAAAACTATTTATTTTGAAAAAAAATATATTCTTCTTAATTGTTAATTGTTAATAGTACATAACTTTATGTACAAACATGTTCTTAAATCGTCTTACATAAATATATACATAAAAACTATAATTACTAACTAAGGTTCTCACCATAAAAATGACATACACTTTTTATATATTCTAATCTACTTATCCTATTTTCATTGAGTAAGATTCAAAAAATCTTGGTTCTTTTTAGTTGTTGCATTTGGAGCGTGCTTTATTCTGACACTATTCATTTCAATGTATGTGTCTGTTTGAGTATTTGTCAAAGACTCCACAAAAATAAACAATGATGGATGGCTGTTATAAAAACTCTCGTTAAGTGCGCATGAAATGATTCACATGCATTGGTAGTGCGAGATGTGTTGGCAGAGTGTTCTGCCCAAATTTCTGGAGGAAACTCAGAATCCCCCGATATATAATTTTCGACTAAATAGTCTGCATATAAAGACACCCTTGCATCAACAGGCTGAGTAATTACTATCTCATCTATCTCTAACAGAGGGTCGTCCGCTGCAATTTCCATGTCTACCTGAAATGGAAAAACAACCAGCCGCTGCAATTTTCATTTCCCGGATTAAGAATATTTGACCACCGCTGCAATTTGCAATCGCCGTTCTAATTCATGCAGTCTCATGTCCTTTTGGACAAAAAGGCAGCATTATAAAAAACAGGACATTTTGATCCAACTTATGGGACATTATGTTGTTCTACGTGGGCGCACTGCTAGCACACATTTGAAGGGGTGAGTGGATGAAGGAGGTATGTCACATTTTCATACAAAATCAGTTTTTCTAACGGATGAAGGAAGTATGTATTGTTCTATTTTTCAGCGTTGACAGCTATGGTCTAGAACCTATATTAACGGAGATTGCAGTGCCATGAAGGAGGTATGTAAACACAATAATGTTTACTTCTGCTAGATGAAGGAGGTATGTAAATCAGATTGATGGGAACATAGCCCCTTCATCCAGACATCCATCGACATATAGTGTCAGCTTGGTGACATACCTCCTTCATGCACACCAAGGCTGCTGGGAACCGGTAGTTGATTTAATGTTATTATTATTATTATTATTATTATAATACATGATAAGAGTTTAGCACAAGCTATAAACTCTTGTTATAATCAAGGAAAAAAAAAACATAAACATAATCAAAATGTGTGTGTGGCAAGTATGAGAAAAAAAATTGCTACTACAAAGATAAACAAAAGAGTTCAAGAGTTCGATAGCATCCAGTTGTCATATTTGTTCCTGAAGACATTCACTGAAGGCGAGTTCACTACGTCTTCGGGTAGGCTGTTCCAGGTATCGAAGATCCGGTTTGGTAGGAAGAATTGTCGCGGTGATGAATTAAACTGCTGCTTCAGAAGCTTGAAGTTATGACCTCTTAGATGATTCCTTTTGAGGGGGAAGAGATCAGAAAGATCAACCCCAAAAAGCTGGTGCAGCGCACGGTAGGTAGTGATGATATCACCACGTAGGCGTCTGGCATGGAACGTGGAGATGCCAAAAATGCGTCTTCTGTCCTCGTAGTCTGGTCGTAGGCGATTATACGGAAGTCTAGTGGCACGTCTCTGAATACGTTCTAGCTGGTCACGATCACGTACAGGTGTAGGATGCCAGACTGGGCCTGCGAACTCCATTATTGGCCGGACATAGGTTCTGTATAGGAGACTGGCGGTGGGGGGGTCACATCCATTGAAAGACTTTTCATTCAGGTAGAGAATGTTATGTATGTTAAGGGTGCATGTTTTATTTTGAGAGTGTTGAGAGAGCAAGTGATAATGAACCATTTTCAAAAGTGAAAATCCAATGCAAGCAAGCCTGCAAGTCAACATACCTCTTTCTATGCTCTAATGTACCTTTGAGGAATTGAAAAAAATTTTGGAAGAAGGAGGTATGTACAATACATATTCTTTTATATATTTCCTGTTGACATTTTCACTCTTTCATTCAATGAAAAAAAATATGTTTTTCATAGCAACAGTGTAATGTGCTTAATTCTTGAAAAATGAAGTTTTTTTAAAAGTACCATCAAAAATACTTCAGGGTTCAATATCTTGATACAAGCTTTTTGTTACATACCTCCTTTATCCACTTATCCCTTCATTTATTGTTTCGGCAATTCCAACTAAATCCCCGTAGCGATTGTAGTGTGGGATGGCTAAGACCGAGGAAGCGTCAGCATCGCAACGGCAGCGATGTCTGGCCCAGTGTGCGGTTTATCCTGCGTTGGTTTCTACGAAATTGAGCCCGTTAATTTAATTAATATGCATAATGGTGGAAGCCCACAGCAGCAGCAGCAGCAGCACGAGTAGCACCACACAGGCACGGGAGCGCCAGCAGGAGCTCACCCTTTCAGAACAAGTACATCGCCATGCATTATTTACTAGGCTGGTGCCAGGTATCGAGATACGAACAGACAAAGGTGCGGTTGAAGGAACTGTAAAAAGCGAGCAAAATTGCGCACAGCTTAAGGGAGGAGGGTCGCCGGGAGTAAGGTACTGTTATTTGAAATTTGTAGCAGTGGCGTAACTAAGGGCCCGCAGGGCCTCCAGCTGCGGGGGCTCCGTGGTTTTGGGGGCCCGTAGTCTTTGAGGCTCAGGGTCCTTAAGCGCGACCTTTAGTTCAACAATAAAGTACTGAACTCACTTTCCTTATATGTTTTACAAATAATACTCCAATCTCTTATGAACTCCATGATACATATTATTATGTAAACCATAAACATCGGCGCAGTGTCGGCAGTAAAAATGGAAAAATACGGCAAGACAACATATACGCCAAAATTTATTTGGCTAATTTAGCTCTCTGTCTTTCATAGCACAGGTCACACAAAAAACCAACATACAGGTATAAAATACAAAATAAACAACCACCTTCTAACAAAAATTGGAATCGAAAAATGTATGTTTTCAAACCGCGAATTTTGTAATTTTTCGGGTGATTTAAACATGTAAAGGTCGTTGTTTTAATTTGTATTTTATACCTATGTGTTGGCTGTTTCTGTGACCTGTGTTGTGAAAGACACCGAATTAATTACTCAAAAAAAAAATATATTTTTGTTTGAGAATTGCATTTGAAAGTCTGTGACTCTAAGCACCTTGATTTTTGTGTGAGAAAACCTCAACGGTGAAGCCCTGAAGATGGCAATAAAAATTGCTGAAAGTTTGACACCATAGTCTCATTTATGCAGTGACCCTTTTAAAATTTTGGCCACAACCCCAAGATTTTCTTTTTAATATGCAGGGTCAGTTCCATGTTGATACTATTTTAACTGTGTTTAGAAGTCGTTGAAATAAACTACTTTCCAAAGTAACTTTTTTCAGAAAACTGAAAACTAAGCGAGATATCTAGTCTGTTTATCGAATAGAATTTCCCGTGTCATACCACATCAATTATTTCAAAAATATGTAAACTCCATCAGCCAATGCAAGTACGACAGCGTTACGGACCTCACTGTTAAGGCCCGGTCAAACAGAGAACGCGGCGGTCCGGCGTTCTCTAATAATACAATGGAACGCTGTAACGCGGCGGTCTAGAACGCGGCGTTCGGCGTTCCATTGTATTGTTAGAGAACGCCGGACCGCCGCGTTCTCTGTTTGACCAGGCCTTTAATCTTTGTTAATTTTAAATTGGTAAATCCTAAAAACAGCACATTATTATGGACACAACTTTTAAAATTAACCAATTTAGAACTAACCGATAAACTCGTGTGCACTGATTTGACAGGTACAATGCCTGGTGATAAGACAAAAATTCGACCAAAAAATAAACATAATCAGACTAGTTACGTCCTAATACATAAGTCCAGGCTTACCTTTTTTGGTTATGTATCTTGCTTATTTTTCAGTTCTCGAAAAAAGTTATTTGAAAAAGTTTCTTATTTGACGACTCCTTTATAGTTTTAAAAAAAATAATCAACTTGGTACCCTGTATATACAGGGTTAGTCACGTTATTCGACACGGAGCATTATGGTTAAAGTATTTGATAAAAAAGAAAATAATAATTTGGGATGTAAAGAGACCCATAAAAGCTACATTTTAAAAATATTTTCATGTTATACAGGGTGTCCCAAAAGCACGAAATGTATCAAAGTTATGTTTTTTTAAATGGAACACCCCGTATATTATTGCATATTCAGATTCCTTAATGAATTCTATTGTGACTTTATGTATCATATATGGGACTTAAAGCGAACCGTTTAGGTGTAAATCATCATTTTCGGTATAAGTAGATATCAGGAAAAAATTGAATATCGTAGAGATTATAAAATTTGGAAGGCTGTGACTTTGCCGTATTACTAAGCATAAAATGCGTCAGCTTTGATGAGACTGTCAAATTTAAATTACGTTTATGCTTGGAGAAATCGGTCGATGAATTAAGGAAACTTCGATCAGCGATAACTTGATTTTTTCAAATGGGAATGCCTAATTTTTTTTATACGGTTAAAAGTAGAATTTGATAACCTTTCTAATGATATAAGGTTGTGCATATCAATCTCTGGTAGTTTTCATTTAATTTTAAATTTTTAAACAAATCGGCGTTTTTCAATTTGCCTACCTATAACCAACATAGCAGGCCATGAAATATAAACAAAAACCTGTTCAGGGGTAGAAGAAAACAACTAACTTAGCTGAAAAATACACACGAGCTAGACTAAAGGGACAAGATTATAAAAATTACTCAGAACAAACAAAGTCTAACCAGAAACAACGGCGGTAACATATCTTTGGTCAAAGAGAAGCTGGAGTATGGCAGAAATGGATTTTTTCACGGCCTACTAGCTACTGCAATGGTCTAGAGATTGGCAATTTCCAAAACCATTAAAAATTTTGAAATAAAGTAAAAACTACTAGAGAACGTTGTAAGCAGTTTATTATTTTCATAATAAAATTTCACATTTAATGATATAAAAAAGTATGCAATTCTGTCAAAACTCAAGTCAAAAGTACCTCTGGCTGAAGTTCTGAAAATTCTTCAGTACCTATTAGCAAGGTCGCAGAAAATGGAGAATGAATTAAAATTTGTTCAAATTATAAAACATAACTTAAATGGCAGAAAATTTAAATCTGATTTGTCAGTATTCCTTTTTTGCAATATTGCTAATAGATATTGAAAAATAGAAGGGCTCTAGTCAGAGGTATCGACTTCGACGCAAATTAGTACTTTTTTTACACCCTTACATATGATTGATAGTTGCGTGCTGAAGCAACAGTCGCTGGTTGTTTCTGTTTCATATGAGGGTTTTTGATTGCCTTGGAAATTTTTAACCTCTAGTAAACTGCGGTAGCCAGTAGACAGTCAAAATATCTATTACTGCCATACTCCAGCTTCTCTTTGACCTTAGAGATGTTATCGCGGTTGTTTCTGGGAGAGTTGATTTGTTGTAAGGAATTTTTATAATCTTGTCCCTTTAGTCTAGTTAGTGTATATTTTTCAGCTAAGTTAGTTGTTTTCTTCTAGCTGAACAGATTTTTGTTTATATTTCATGGCCTGCTACGTTGCTTATAGGTAGGAAAATTGAAAATCGCCGATTTGTTTGAAAATTTAAAATTAAATGAAAACTACGAGAGATTGACATTCACAACCTTATATCATTAGAAAGCTTATACGTTTAACCGTATAAAAAAAATTAGGCATTCCCATTTGAAAAAATCAAGTTATCGCTGATCGAAGTTTCCTTAATTCATCGACCGATTTCTCCAAGTATAAACGTAATTCTAATTTGACAGTCTCATCACAGCTGACGCATTTTATGCTTAGTAATACGGCAAAGTCACAGCCTTCCATATTTTGTAATCTCTGCGATATTCAATTTTTTCCTGATATCTACTTATACCGAAAATAGTGATTTACACCTTAACGGTTCGCGTTAGGTACCATGTATGATACATAAAGTCACACTAGAATTCACCAAGGAATCTGAATATGCAATAATATATGGGGTGTTTCATTTAAAAAAACATAACTTTGATACATTTCGTGTTTTTGGGACACCCTGTATAACATGAAAATATTTTTAAAATGTAGGCTTTATGGGTCTCTATCCATCCGAAATTATGATTTTCTTTTTTATCAGATACTTTAGCCATAATGCTCCGTGTCGAATAACGTGAATAACCCTGTATACATAATCAATTAATCAATACTAAATATCATAATATTTTTAAAGAATTTTTGTGCGAGTCTAACCAATATGTTCCATTTCGTATTTTCTAACCTAAGCAACAATCTCAACAAACTTTGTAAGTGTTAACTCCATTTTTGCTTACCTGTTGCTTATGTTAATTCAATATTTCAACCTTGATGAAGGAGGCATAGTTCTCCGAAAGCTTGGAATTCAGTTTAAAGAGTACAGTTCGCTTTATATATCTTTTGCCGCTTCCCAGCTATAGCTGATTTTGTTTACATACATAATATATTGTGAAAAGAAAAGCCAAGGAAAATTTCTTGTGGTGGACCCCGGGAAGTATCTTGCGAGGCGCCCCAAATTTGAAGTTACGCCACTGGTTTGTAGACAAGGTAAACGTTATAAACGATCAACTTCCAATCAAATTTAATTAAAATATTGGCAATGCTTGCAATTTTCTGTTTTAATCTATTACTAATAATTTTGGAAGAAGATTTTGTTCTCTCTGTAAATCATTTGACGATTTTTTTGATATCACTTACCAAAAAGGCGCTATTTTTCCAAAATCATCGCGAAACAGAGTTTTCATCCCACCTCTCGAGCGCCAACCCCCGAGGTCGCAAACTAAGGTGTAGGTTCAGGGGACCAGTGTCTACCATGTCACTAAATTTCATTTCTTTCTTTTGCTGTCAAAAGCCTTTTTTACGACGTAACGTTTGGACTAAGCGGGTATATTTGTCAGCTGAAGTCAGCCAAGTCGAACGTTTATGAAATTACATGAATTTAGTAATTCTATTTATTCGCCTAACTGGGCGAATAACAATTAACAATAATGAGAAAACCTGCGAATTAATAGCGCGTATTCCCTCGTCTTGGGATAATGACTGTTTGTAGTCGACGAGGTACCTATGCTTTACGTTAAATTCAGGATTACATTTTGGTGTATCTTATTCCAATCCTCTGTTAGCAAGCCTCTCAGTTCTTGATGGATACCTTTTAGAGTTAGTTTATGTCTTCGAATGCATAGTCTCATATCTTCCCACACAATATGTTGAATGGAATTCACTTCTGTACCTTGTTATCACAATTGATGGAACCAAATGACTACAAACTGAACAAAAGGAATATTGTCACACCCCCCTCTAACAAACCTACTACAGGTTTGCAAATGGTACTAGGATCAGGCTGCACAAAATCTGTGAATGGAAGTATCTAATCCTCCATCTAGTACCCAAATCACTTAGATATTCACATGGCGTTGGCGCCATCAATTGTGGTAACAAGGTATAGACCGAGTGCTGGCCAATCAAACCGCATAATTCCTACCTCATCCAAATATTCAGTGACCATTCTAGCTATATGACGTCTAGCATTATCGTGCATGAAAATGCTGTCATCGACCACAGGGAGCAATTCTGTATGAAGGCCAACTCTGTGCGTGATTTCGAACGGATTCCTGCCCAAACCACCATTTGGAACTAGTATGGACTAGTATCACGAGGTTAAGAACAATGATTTAATTGTTATAACCGCTTAGTGCATACAAAAATAGACGTACTACTGCATTTCGTTACTTTCTACATCATTTTGTTTTTTAGTAATTCCATTCTAAAGTTTAAAGAAAGGAATTCAAATTCAGCCAATCAGTGCCAACCGCACGAATCATCAGCAGTGCATTGTTGCCAAGAACAGCTCCGACTCGCAAAACACAGACGGGAACAGAAGACAAGATAGATGAGCCAGCCCGCGTACAGCTCCGGCATTTCGCGCGCCATTAGAATGCGGCAACACAGCACACATATCTGTCTTTTGATTGGCTGTTCGCCTTTAGAGCAGTGTCGTCACTGCCCTAGGAGAATTCAAATATTTTCCTTATTTTCATGGCTTTCCTGTGCCCAAAAAAAAATCGGAGAAAATAATGAGATGCTTTTTATGACGTACTCTATCATATGCAACCAAAAAAAAAATGCATGGTACTAGTCCATTGCTCATAAATCTGTGAGATAGCATTGTCTTTGAAATTACATCCCAGTCATGTCGCAGTCAGTAAATTATATCGAAATATTGTAAACTCAGTGCTGTAATTAGATTGCAACTGGTGACCTAGCACCACATACAAGTGGCTTTATATTTACTTATCCGCTCCATTTGTTTTGAATTGTGCGAACCTTACAAGATAACGGAATCGGGTAACGTGTAACGCCACCTTTAGAACTTCCGCGCGAATGAAACAGAACTGCTTTTTGATAAAACTGAGAGTTACTCATAAAAATGTAAATGTGTGTACCACCGTAAAAACAGACAAAGAATACTTTATGTTTACTACTCACATATACCAGTCGCGAGTATATGCATGATTTATGAATAGGATATAGATGTTTTAGCTTCCACTAAAACTTTTTTAGTGGTCTGTGGGTCATTGTACGAATTCCGTTGGTATACACGGTGTCCCGCATAAGAATGCAACTACAGGGATCTCGTAAACCAGAAGATTTACAAATGTGATTTAATTAGAGAAAAGCTGTGTCTTGCTGAACCCTGCAATATGGCGTTTTAAAAATTTCAAATTCCTAGTACTGCCGAAGATATTTGGGAACAATCGAATTTTACCGATATCATTTTTATTTTTTTCTCACTTTATTTGACAAGATATGACAATGCAAGTTCACATTCCCATTGCAATTTTCCTGCTCCTTAAACTGGTGTTATTAGATTTTCAATCTGACGTTTTGTTTCTTAGCAACCATCATCAACTTTGGCTTTTTAGATACTCGACAACTTTTTTGATATTTCTTTAAAAAAACTCTAATTTTAATTCTAAATACAACAATACAACGATATATCGCTCTTTTCATTTACCCTACGTTTCGGGTTAAAAAGACATCTACAGTATTATTTGATGAGGATTTCGAGGAAACAAACCGTCGGATCAAAAATCGGATTACGTGATCATTTAGAGGAGAAAAAATGCCATAGGATTTTGACTTTTCTCTAATTTAATCATCTTTGTAAAACTTCTGGTTTACGAGAACCCTATAATGTGCTTTCTTATGTAGGACACCGTGTAGACATATTTCTATTGACACGCTTGAATTCTGTATTCATATCATAAAGGAAAATATAGGGAAAAAGGTACTTCTTAGGATAATCTAAAGCACAAAAAATTCGGCTCGGTAACTATAGTTAAAGCTAAGTAGAACTTCAAAATTAAGTCTGATCAACAAAGTTTCCTTTTTTAAATTATAATTCCAACTTTATGCTAAGCATTGACCGACTTGGTGTATTCTCATATAAAACTACGTATATAGGCAGAGTCTGCAGCTTCTGGAACTAGCGAGGTATGATTCAAACGAGGCTATTTGCAAAGATCTTTACATTAGATATTTGTTCAAAAAAACTATATCATCCTTAGGCGGAATCACATCATAACCGTCCTCTAATTTGTACTGCGAGAAGAGAAAATGTAGTCAAGTTGATTGACTGAGTCCTTCCCACATATTAGAGTGATACCAGTTTATTATTTTCTCGTATCATGAAGCCGCACCTTCCAACCAAATCATCGCCCGGCAACTCGAAAAAAAATTGCGTAATGCAATGCAATGGATAGCCTATTATGAATACAACAAATTTTTCAGTATTAAAACCACCCACGTCCCATCCGTCTCAATTCCACACCCACCAAAAAATATTTTAAATGATCAGCGTCGGTACTCTCTAACTTAAGAGATAGAAACATGTTTCTATCACCATGACGACCGTGATGATCGGGCCGTTTCGGGTGCCTATTAAGTGCCTATTAAGTGTCTACTACGCTGTCACGGCACGCTGTCATATGTACGAGGCCACTCGACCTCACAGGACATAGTGCATAGAAACACGTTTCTAAATTACAGAGTACCGGCGCAGGAGCCCCTAAAATGCCAAATAAGAAGTTTGAGTTGGTTTTATATTTTGTGTTTTTTGATTATTGCTGTGCCGCCACTGACACAATTTCTAAAAACCAGACCGTGGAAAGGATGGAAAACGCATATGGTTTTTAGAAATCGTGTCAGTGGCGGCACAGCAATACAAAAAAACACAAAATGTAAAAACAACTTAAACTTTTTATCCTTCTCGCCACGGTAACAATAATATGTCAGAATTTCATTAAAACCAATTCAACCATATCCAGATTACATACAGAAAGATCTAAAGCAATTCTCGTATGTTTGTATACATCAGAAGATTCTGACTCCCTTGGTTCCTGTAATGGGAACGCAACATTTGGATGGACCTAAAAAAAAGTGTATTATGCCGCTCGGTCTTTTTTTACAGGTCAGTCGATTGCCTACTATGAATACAACAAATTATTCAGTTTTACAATCTATCGATGTAGGAAGTAAAACTAAAGTAAATTTTTGCCAGTAATTCTGATTTAATGCTACTTTCATTTGAAATATTAATCGAATCTTTAAATAAACAATGAATTTGATCCTCTCTCCTTTACTTACTCCTCAACTTTTCTCCTTATTCGTTCCACTGACCATGATTTTTATTTGTCAAAGCTTGACAGATGAAATGTTCCATAGACTGCCGTAATCAGTAAGGGGAATCTTTTGTTTTCTGGCTTGTACGAAACCTTACGTCATATAAATGGTATAAGTAATTTCACATGCATTTTCTGTTGTACAAAATTTATTCTACATTCAATACACCTCCCAATCCTGTCTGTCTGTTCTGTCAAGTGTAGGTATTAAAGCACTCTGGTGATTTCAAGCTCGCAGAAAGTCTCCGGTGCTAGAAAAACGCCTCCCATAGCTTTGTTTTCGCATACGAAAACGGTGCAAAGCCGTAGGAAGCAAGGTCTTGAGTGTATGGAGGGTGTGCGAGTAGTTTCACTGCTCTTTTTATCAAATATTCGGGACATCAAGCTTTGTCTCGTTACCGTGATGTAGGAACCAGATGTCTGCTGTTGACTTTGGACGCAGATTCTTCGTAGATCCAATGACTTTAGCTTGCACTGTTCAGTATACTACAGCTGTGACTATCATCTGTGTGTCCAAAATGACACGTTCCACTGTTTCGCTCGATTTGAAAAATCTACTTTACTATTCTGCGTTTGACGCTCGCACTGCTAATGAATAGCTGAGCTCATCGTCTTGGAGCGGCAGCTGCTATGCATGTCTCAACATGCAGCAACAAGTCACGTGCACGAGACCGACAATAAAAGTAGCATCCCAATTCTAGCACGTTTGCGCTTTGTGCTTGACACATCATCACAGAAATTTCAGTTCGCCAGTTATCACGTGTCAAGTAGATGCCTAGAGCCTATGAATGTGAAACGTGTTTTTACGTGCAATTGACACATTGCAACCATCTTGCTGTCAGCAAACGATGAATATCATTGTTTATTACCCTTGATGTAATTATGGACGGGTTCCTGGTTATTGTATTTTTCCTTATAATTTTATTTATAGTAGTAGCGGGTGATAATCTTCATCACAAGTAATACCATGAAATAAATTAAATTAAAAGATGGAGAGAGGCTTTCTGGAGGCTAGAATCACTAGCGCATATGCCTACAAACGGGCCCTTATGCACCTCTCTTTACCCTAGTTCCCAAGTCCAACCCTCATCGCAAAGGTGGACATGACCTTGGGTCCTATCTATCTTGTATCCTTAGGTTCAAAAACCCTTGAACCTAGTATGGTCTACCCAAGGGCTTCTCAGCGACATAGAATGTGTACCGAGGATCCTTCCTCCTCGCCACAGCGTGTACACGTCGGACCAGTTGCCACCCCCATCACATACAAGTGACGTTTGAAGCAGGATAGCAGGCCGACAAGTAACCTTAGCCAGCTTCTGTCTAGTGAGAGACACAACCGTCCCACCTTTGTCAGAGGTCCTAAATAAGTTTTCTAGCTTCATAGGATGCTGATTTTGCAACCACACTTCTATTTTACTTCTAATGGTACCTGCTGCCAGCCCCACAGCCGGCGCAGGAACTAGAAAATTATCCCTTGACGCTCGTCTTGCGGGCACCTCCACCATTTCATTGCCTCCAACTCCAGCAAGACTTGGTACCAATGAAGTGTCAATACCAATGGAATGGGCATGCGTGCACTAGTTTGCGGCTAGAATGAGATAGCGCTAGTCAGGGATGCTTGTAGAAGATTTGCCATTGCCGACGCGCCACATAGCTGGTTGGAGGAGGCTGTGCTTTTTCCCTGAATAGTTCTATCTTTCTCATTGATCTCTCTTTCTTATGCATGCTTTTTCCCTGTCTAGCTCTACCTCTCTCACCGACCTCTCTTTCTTATGTCGTCCGCAAAAGTGGTACATTGTTTAAATGGGAATGGGCCATGCCATAGGTATTGACACTTCATTGCTCGGTAGCCACATAAGTAACATCTGATGTCTTGCCCAAATGTCATTCAAGACTTTTCTAAATTGCAGGACGAGCCTTCATTTTTTTATAAAGAAATAAAAAAAAAAGTTGGAAGGCCTGGGTTTCGATCCAAAGACCCTGAGATCCACTATCGGACTCTCTAATCGCTGGGCCATCCTTCGATTGAGAAGATCTTTTCAACGAAACATATTTGATTAGGTACTTACTTACTGGAATCTGTAATCTGACTTCAACTTCAAACATTCAAAAACATATTTATTTCGATCTTAGACTTCGTCTCGAGCTGCAAACTTCATTCATCGACTTTATTGCAACAAATATCCACTAGTTACCAGTTTACCAGTACGTATTTTCGCGATTGGTTGGAATCTAGAATCTAGCATCGGAGTAGGACGTCGTTGGTCAAATGAGCATCCTGACCGCCATAGTGACGTCACACGGGTTCGGGAGCCATCGGCGTGTTTTCGGTACTCGATTCAAAAACCCATTTTTATTTTGATATAGCTCTAGAATTATTGCGAAAAAAAGAAAACAAAAACAGTTTTGTTATAAAACTTATATATGATCTTTCCATTTATCACAAAAAAAATATTTTTTTCTTAATTCAAAATCTCAATTGAAGGTTAAGCTTAAGAATTCACGTAAATCTTATCTGACAGTTGTATCCATAGAAACGCTGGCTGGCAGCTACCTATCTGACACTTTTAACTGGACATTGAGAAACCAGCCCTAACACAAGCCCAGCATTGAATTTTATTTAGCTTTGCTTTGGTTGTTTCAGTTCTTACACATTGCCACACAC
Organism: Callosobruchus maculatus; assembly: GCA_951848785.1. Classification (NCBI taxonomy): domain Eukaryota; kingdom Metazoa; phylum Arthropoda; class Insecta; order Coleoptera; family Chrysomelidae; genus Callosobruchus; species Callosobruchus maculatus. The sequence goes on from CATOUR010000100.1 coordinate 9,922,048, forward strand.
CAGTGATCCATACAATAAGGACGGCCTTACGATTTTAATGAAGAGCCGCAACATCACCTTGGGAGTCAAGGCTCAAAGTAATACCGTAATAAACAAACTCATTAGTATGAGATCGCGGTATGAGCACATCGTATTCGCAAGTAAAAAGAAATAAAAAATTAGGATAAAAGGGCAATGCAGCATCATGAATATCTGTCAAAATCATCGTACATTATGAATTGCCGCTATCCTAAACAAGCCTTCCATTACCCTAATTAAGCATATGCATCTATCAGTTTTGCAATGTAAATATCACTATCAGTCCCAGTGGCGTACAGGGTAACTTCAAATTCAGTATACCTGTATAATAGTAAAAAATGCTTATATGGTCATATGGAAACAATTTATTGCTGACCGCTACAACAAATTGGGATTTGTTGTACTTTGTAGTAGAAAACTACAAGATGTGGAGACAATTAAGTTTTTGTATTACTGATTTGTTCGATCTAAGCTTGACTATGCAACAATTGTGAGGTAGCGCTGTTACAACTATTGGATTGACAGGCTTCAGAACCTGCGGCGGCGCTTACTAAAATACCTTTATTGTCAAATTAATGGCATCTACACGTTTTTTGCGAGGAATTTTGAAACATACTTCCGATGTTAAAAGCCTTAAGGAGCGGCGAGATGTCAAGTTTCTCAGTGATATATTGCACAATCGAGCAGATTGTTGCAATATATTACACACAATGGGTTTTTTAATTCCACGACTCAGTTCTACTTTAACGAACAGAAATTAATGCCAGTTTTGGAAAAAAAAACATTTTTAGTGGTGAGCCCATTTTTAGCTCGATTTCTTGGTAAATGGTCAAAATTGCTGTATTTGCAGGTTGTAAAATTTTCGCACCTCTCTCATCAAATAGCAGAGGAGCCAAAACTTGGAATTGTTTGCTATGCAATGTGGCTTAGAGGGATACATAATAGGACAGTGTTTTTTTAAAACTATTGTGATGATGTCTTGCATTTTGTGCCTCACCTGGAACGTGGCTCTTGGTTTCAAGTGGTTTCAGCATGTTATACTGTTTGTGAAACATTTACTGTCTTGGACGAGCTTGCTCTTGGTTATGTTACTTCCAGTTATGGCTTCACTTTCAAAGGATCTCGATACAATTACCGCTTGGGGCTTAAGAATATAGAAAAATGTAATGCTTCCAAGACTCAGTATTGTACGGTATCAAACAAGAAGTGCGCAAGCCAACACCCAGTTCTAATGAATAATCAGGCTCTGCCAAGGAGTCACTAATTCAAGCTGTTGTTAGGGTCAATATTACAGAAAATCTGATCTAGCACGATCACGTTGCGTCAGTTGCAACAGCTGCTGGTAAAAAGCTTGGGTACCTATTTAGAGCCAGAAAGTATTTCTCACCATGTAACCTCCTCACGCTATATAAAGCCTAGATAAGACCTGGCCTGTGGAGTATTGCTCTCATGTCTGGGGAGTTGCTGCCCCTCTACCCTGTGTATACTAGATGCCGCCCAGAGAAGGATAATTCGACTAATTGGCGACTCGGTCTTAACGCGTCACCTCCAGCCACTTTCTCACCGGCGTTTTGTTGGTGACCTCTCACTCTTCTACCGATATTCAAACGGAATCTGCTCCTCTGACCTATCCTCTATCGTTCCGCCGCTCACCGCTCCTATCACACGCACCCGCACGACCGCTGCATCTCATCATAAGGTGGTCTTCTTTATACATCAAGAACCGAACGGTACAACCGCACATTTATTCCCAGGATGTCCAAGGGTTGGAGTGGACTGCCGGAGATGTATTTATTGGGCCTGCGGATGTTGGCCCATTCAAGTCCCGCGTTAACAAACTTCCCCTGACAGCAGCCGCGGTACTCTGGCATTTAGGCTCTGCCTACGCGGTCTGGTCAGTTATAAATAAAAAAGACAAAATTGGCCGTAATGTTTTTGTGATTTAACACCTCCGGACTTATGCTGTCAGGATATTTGAGGTCACGTATCGCAACCACTTTAGCATTGAAAGTCGAAATTAGATGCTGTATCAACGAAATATCGCTACATGTAAAAAATAATGTTGCAAATCTTATCTAAAGGGTAGACGTGTGCCAAAAATTCCCAGACGTACATAATTTTTAAATGTATACAATATAAATCAATAAATTTCAATACTTGGCTACAGAAAGACATGCTTTATTGATTTCTATTATTGGAACTCCCATAACAGTACCTATATCTTTTAGTAATCTGACCGACAAAGTGACATTTGTTGTTCCCCAGCAGAAATTTCGAGAGTATAATCAAAGAATGATTGAGACTAACTTGTAATATTCAGCAAGAAGCATATGCTACATTTCAGAAAATTTTCATATATAGCTCAGAAGCCAGACAATGTAGCAAATAAGAACAAAGAACATAAGCCCTATTGCTAACAGCATATGCTTGCTTTTTAAAGACTGATATTTCTACCGTGTTTTGTCAGCAGGTAGCAAATTCCTATCACCTGAGTCCTAATTTTGTCCTGAAAATGAAAATATGATCTTTCCACCGTGTTCTATCAGCAGGTAGCAAATTACTATTACCTGAGTCTTAATTTTGTCCCGAAAATGAAAATATAATGCAAAGCCCTCAAAATCATCCTTTTAGGATAACTAGTACTAAAACTATAACGTATTTTTAATCTCATATTGGACACACATTGTCACAAAGCTACGGCAAACCACAGTAAATCATTTTTACACGCCACTGAATCCAAAATGCATCCTGTTTGGACTAAAAACACGAAATAGGCCCTATCTGGTATCGTACATTATACAATTTACCATTTCGCATGTACTAACTGGTTATTTATGTTTTACACAAAATGTAAATTAGCAACCTTATAGCCAATAAATCCTGATGATTAGCAAATGAACAAGGCGGGACTTTACAATTGTGTCATGGTAGACTAGAACTGCGGTTGCCAGCATGAAAATATGTATGTTTTTTGTTATAATTACATACATGAATTTAATAAAACCTAATTATGTATGATACTTTTGCTGGTTTTGCGGTATTCTCATTTTGGTGCGGCTGTGGATTGAAATTATTTTGCGCTTCAATTTGTGTAACTCAATTGTGGTTACTAGTGTAACAGTTAATAAAATCTCAAGCTTATCCTGTAGTAATAATCATGATAACGTTTACGAAGATTATTTGTAAAGAATAATGTATAACCTTTATAAACAGAATGAACTCAAAAGTTTAGGAGCCTGGAAGTTTGTGCATGTGCTTTTTAACTAGTATTATCTACATTAATATAGTTTTACTGATATACCTGTCGCGTTTCATTTTAGGTCTAGCTTTCTGACCTGACCTGCAGTAATAAAATTGTGCTCATGGTAGAATTTCGCCATATTTCAATTAACATTTGGTTAATTTATTAATTATATTCTATCAAATAGACTATTTTTTGTACATCTGACCACTTAGTCTTAGTATAGCTCCATTTCATTCCAGGTGTTCCTTAAGGCCAGAGTGGCTTGAAAGGAGCCATATGTTGTTACTTTAATCTGATTCCTGTTAAAAAAATGCAATTCCTTCTAGCATGCGGCCTTGTTGACTTATTTCCCAAGTCGAGGCATCAAGTCCCGATATTCCTTCTCCTGGAGTTTCACTCATTCCATCACCTGCTGTGAGGCAGGTTCTCTGCCAATGTACAGTTCAAATGATCCTTTTCTTGTCGGTTCATCTGCTTTTTCATTACAAACTGTACCTAAGCATCTATCATCCACTCCACTATTACTGTATTGTGGTCCGCCAACCTACCTAGCCCTTATTGGTATTCTCAGACTAGTGCAGACGTTATTTTGATCCTTTCTAGTGCCGTAAGTGTAGCTTTGGTGTCTATAGGTATTGCTAGCGCAGCTTGGATAGTCAGTAGCTATGTAAAAATGGTTGATACCCATCAAAGCCAAACAATGAAGCTCGTAGTCGTGACCGTCAAGTCTATTTCGACAACACACTGATTACTTGTCTTAAGTCAAGTAATGCGTTCCAGATGCCCATACGTGTTATAACACTACAATGGATAGGGAGGTCTTAATAGCAGTATCACATAATACTAAACAAACGATTTAATTTTGACCTTTCCCGAAACACACGATTTAGCGTCATTAGAATTTCGCGAAATTCCTCTTTAAATGGAGAAAACATTATCCACTATATAGGTACCAATTTGAAGAAATTTAAAAAATAGAACGTAACAAAAATTAAAACAAAAAGTTCACATAAAAGATTAAAATTATTCGTTTTGCACAGAATACGATAAATGGATAAAAGAACGCTATTGCTCCTATAACCTGTTCTGTCCTTAGATATAGCTTTAAAAATGAGAGGAGCATGCACTTAACTTATATTGAAATTCTCTAATATGGCATCAAATTCGTTGATCATTCCAGAATAGACTTGGTCAGTTACAAATACGATCTTGGCGTTCTCATTGGTTTGACGTTCATCAAATACTTTGAGAACATAGCATCATCACTAATAAGTCTAAGTTTTATTATTAGAAATTGCCAATCTTTTGTTAATGTTGTTGCACTAAAAACCCTTAACTTACCATACATGGGCAATTGAGAAGCTGCAACGACGCCACCACGGACGCCACCACGGAGCACTAGTTATTCTGAATTACTTACGGGATTTGATATTTAGCCGTTGGAACTTAGAAAAGGAATCACGCGTCGAAATTTCTTTATAAGTGAGTGCACAATCAAGTAGATATTATTATTATTATTACTTATTACTAGATACATTCTATTTAAGTAGGTATGCCACGAACTAGTATCTTAACAAAATCTCCTTTCATGCATTCCCGTTTTAACTTGATCTCAGATTCTTGTGACATACCCTATAGCGCATCCACAAAGTGAGAATTTTTACCTACCTTCTTTGTATTTCTCTTAATTACGTACATTATGGGCCGGTTGTACAAACACAGTTTAACTCGAGTTCAACTTTGAACCGAGTTCATCTCTAATTTGCTGTTGTACCAACAAAGTTCAAGCGTTGACTTCAGTTCAACCTCGGATCAAGTTGAACGGCCACCGGGGAGCGTTTAACGGCGGTTCAAGGTTTAAAATGGTGATGTTTACGACCAGCTGATCAGTTTCTAACCCTAATATCTGACGTGAGAGACATAGTCAAATGCGATATTTTCACTTGAGTTACATGATGGAGTACTTTAACGAACCTTTGACCGAGGATGACATTATTAGGAAAAACGACCTGAAAAATGCCAAATGATAGTTGTACCTAATGTATCGTGAACAAATTCTCAATTAATTGTAGGCACATCAGCAATAAAAGTTTCCGCATCATCGTCGAATGTAGATGTGAGTCTCCTGTTATTTGGGGTCCGATTTTTCTTTTATTGATATGTCCAAGTCCTGTATTTTGAAATCCTGCGAAGGCCCATCGCTGGTATTATGGACGTACTGTCTCTCAACGGCAAATTTTTGTTTTGTCCTTTTTGTTTAATTTTCGTAATTGCTTTTCAGTACCTTTGCTTCACGAAATGTCTCTCCACGCAAACTGTTGGACAAGTTCAACCTTTCCGTTTTGATTCTATGAATCTTTGTGTCCGTTTTCTGGCATTCCAAAACAGTCTCATATTTTTCCACAAATTCTATTAATACGGCCTCTTCTTTCGCCGTAAAATTAGTCGTCCTTTTTTTGGATTCCATTATAAAATTGCAAAATACTTCTTGACCGACAACAAAATTTGATGAATGTCAGAATTTGACATTCATAGACGGGACATTAACATAATCTGCATAACATTAAACATTAAAAACGAAAAGTAACTAGTTTCGCCACCAAATACCCTATATCCATTGCTACCAATCCTCTTTTGATCCAGTTCAGCTGATCCTTCCCAGAACGGAGTTTGTACAACGCGTCAACCGTTGAACCGTGTTCATCGCTGAACTTAAGGTTACGTGATCGGGAGTTCACTGAGCGTTTGTACAACCGGCCCTATCTAGCCATACCATTATTGTGCTTCAAATGCATGTTTTTCTTTTTTTTATGTTTAGTAGCTGTTAGAGACTCGGCCAGAGATGTTGCAACGCCGCACGGCATGGATTTGTCAATTGCGTAGAGTCAGTTGATGCGTAAGCACGTATTTGTATTTCTATTAACAAACTGTTAATAAACACCTTACAACTGAAGTTCAGTCCCAGTGTTGTTTTTTGGTAATCGTGTAAGCAGCCGACAGATACTCTAACATGGTCCTTAGAGTCGAATACAAGTGAATTCAGCGAGGAAATGGTAATAAGAAATCAGGGCAATTACTGTAGCAGCCATCCGTCCGATCCAGTGTACACCGGTTCGTCAAGTTACCGGCAGCCCGAACCAAAGAGCTTGTGCGATGAAAACTAGACCGTGAACCAAAGACGGTACAGAGTAAAAACTAGATGCCTGATTTCGTGTCAAAGTGAGTTTCCTTTCCTTTTCACTTATTTGTTTTCCTGTCCCTACCTTTATTTAGGGCAGAAGTAAGTTATAGCTTCACCAATTTAGTAAAAATAGAAAAGTTTACCCGTTAAATAATGGAAGTGCTTATTCGTCAGAGAGGTGGCTTGAAGGCCAGCCTGACTAATTTTAGCAAATATTTAGCTCAAGTTCAGACGTTAGAGGAGCTTTCAAGTTTTAGAACTTGAATCCAGGTTGAATTCTTTGGAAAGTACAGTTTTGCAAAAGTTTTATGGCATTCAAGATGAAATAGAAACATCATGCGACCAGAATGATTTGGAAAAAGAATATAGTGAGAGATTTGAATTTGAAAATAAGTATTATTCTTTAATTTCATCGGCAAAAGTAACTTTAAATAAATATAAAGAATCAAAAACTTTTGAGAGAAATAGCAATTTGTCTGGTAGTAGTGTAGCCACAGGTAGCCAGGCTGCAAGATTTGTCGATCCTCTTCAGGGTGTGAAGTTGCCCACAATAAATTTACCTAGCTTTGATGGTACACTTGAAAACTGGCTTGAGTTTAGAGATATTTATGAATCGCTAATTCATAAAAATGAACTAATTAGTCAAGTGCAGCGTTTTCATTATTTGAGATCTTCTCTTACCGGGGAACCAGCTCAGCTCATTAAAGGGGTTGAATTTTCAAGCGACAATTATGGCTTAGCTTGGGACATGTTGGTGCAGCGCTACAATAACGACGATATGTTGGTACATAACTATGTCAAAAATCTATTTCACATGGAACCTATCGTGAAAGAATCATCGAAAAGCATACGTAATATGTTAGACTCGCTAAATAAAAACTTACGTGCTTTGAGCCAACTTCAACTACCGACGGAGCACTGGGACGTGTTAATCGTATTTCTTATGGCGTCCAAGTTGGACTCGGTAACTGAGCGCGAATGGGTCACGTTCAAGTCAAAGCGTGAAGGATTTCCGAAAGTTGACGATTTTAAACATTTTTTGAATTCTCGGCTCAGCATCCTCGAAACCATAGAACAAAGTCGGTGCGAGAAGGCTAACGAAAGTCGTGGTTTTAAAAAACGTCATGAGATTCGAAGTTTAGCTGTCACAGACGGGAGTGAAAAATCGCAGAACTGCACTTTATGTAGCGGACAACACTTCATACAAACTTGTACAGAATTCCTCAAAATTCCAGTTAGTAAACGGTCTGAAAAAATTATTTCCCTCAGATTATGCCTAAACTGTCTGCGTAGCGGTCACATGAGTAGAACTTGTCGTCGTGCGGTTTGTAGAAAGTGTCATTCAAAACATCATCATTTGTTACATGTCGAAAAAGAGAAAAAGTCTCAGGATAGTGACGTTAGCGGTAAGAGTAATGAGGCTGAAAAAAGTGAAGTAGTGGTAGAGCCAAAGGTATCTACAATACATTCAGCTTGTAATGATATAAGTAGTGTTTTCCTTGCAACAGCGCATATAGAAGTATATGATAGGGACAAAAATAAGCATACCCTTCGAGCTTTGCTAGACAATGGCGCAGAATCCAGTTTCATAACTGAAGAGGCATGCGATCGCGTAGGACTTCAAAGAGAAAAGGCTAATTTGTTTGTAAATGGTATAAATAATGCCCAGACGAGTATATCATCTAAATGCGAAGTGCAAGTACATTCTACGGCTAGCGGTTTTTCGATGAATATTGTTTGTTTCATTTTACCTAAAATAACGGGAACTTTGCCAAAGTACAAAATGGATATTTCAAGGTTAAACATACCCGAGGGATTGCATTTGGCTGATCCATGGTTCTCAGAGCCGCAGAATATTGACATATTGATCGGATCAGATTGTTTCTGGGATGTTATGTGCAGAGATCAGATTACGTTAGGACGCAATTTGCCTGTCTTACAAAACACAAAATTCGGTTGGATAGTGTCAGGTCCGTTAGGTAGCGTTAAAAAGAAATATGTAAATTGTAACTTCGTCCAAACAATTGAAACCGACCAAAGCAATTTTGAAATCCAGCAAGATTTACGTCGATTTTGGGAAATTGAGGAATTTGCGTGCAAACAACCAAAAATGTCAGATGAGGAGATCGCGTGCGAAAATCATTTTAAACAAAACACACGCCGCGCTGAACATGGTGCTTTCATCGTTAAACTGCCGCTGAAGCAGGATATAGCGAAATTGGGTGAAACGTACGATCAGGCAAAACGACGGTTGCTAAATCTCGAAAAAAGATTGAATGCTAAGCCAGAGCATAAAAAACTTTATTGTAAGTTCATGCAGGAATATATTGACATGGGACATATGTCCAAAGTAGATGAAACTAACGTGAATAAAACTTATTATATGGGACATCACGGAGTGTATCGCGAGGATTCCGTAACCACAGCACTTAGAGTGGTTTACGACGCATCTATGCCTAGCTCAACCGGGTTTTCCCTCAACAATTTGCAGATGGTGGGACCAACGATCCAAGAAGATTTGGTTTCGATATTAATTAGGTTTAGACGGCATAATTTTGTAGTATCCGCGGATATCGCCAAGATGTATCGATGTGTTCTAGTGGCAGAGGAGGATAGGGCTCTGCAGAGAATATTATGGCGTTTTAATAGCAATGAAAAGGTTGATACGTACGAGTTGAATACGGTTACATACGGGATGGCAGCGGCATCTTTTTTAGCCATACGATGTATTTTTCAGCTAGCCGACGAGAATGAAAATATCCATCCAGACATTGCTCGTATAATGAAGTCGGATTTTTACGTTGATGATCTGTTGACGGGGGCAGACACAGTTGAAAATGCCACAAGAATTTCCGAATTAGTATATCAGATTTTGAACCAGGGCTGTTTTAAATTGCGAAAATTCCACTCTAATGAGCCGAAAATATTAGACTGGCTAGAAAGCGATAATGAAAATTTGTCAAAAATTGTGGACTTTGGAGAACGAGAACAGACAAAAACTTTAGGCTTAATATGGTGTCCTAAAACCGACAGCTTAATGTATCGCGTAAAAGACCTTGACGCATCTGATAAAGTCACGAAAAGAACTATTTTATCAGGCTCTGCAAAAATATTCGATCCTTTAGGTTTAGCCGCACCGTGTGTTATGCAAATCAAAATGCTCCTTCAAACTTTGTGGTTAGAAAACGTCTCGTGGGATGATGCTTTGCCAGCGCATATCGTTTATAAGTGGAATGAATTCAAAGCAGACGTAATTTCGTTAAATGAGTTAGTCATTGATAGACACGCGTTTTGCACAGGTATGTCAAGGTTTGAGCTTCACATGTTCTGTGACGCATCTGAAATGGCGTACGGAGCGTGCGTGTACGTGAAATCTTTTGGTGAAAATGGCTACAGTTGTGTGCATCTCTTGACGGCAAAAGGAAAGGTTGCACCATTAAAAACAATTACGTTGCCAAGGTTGGAGTTATGTGGAGCTGTACTTGCTGCGAGATTAGCACACAAGGTCACCACAGCGTTGCGTTGTGAAAGTGTTAAAAGAATTTTCTGGACCGATTCCACTATTGTGTTAGGGTGGATAAAGACTCCTCCGCGTAAACTAAAGACATTTGTCGGAAATCGCGTATCGGAGATACAAGATTTAGCTAGTTCAGATGAATGGAGACATGTGCCGACTGATTATAATCCAGCTGACATTTTGTCTCGTGGGTTAAAAGCATCTGAAATTCGTAAAGCCGAGATTTGGTGGCATGGACCCAAATGGTTAAATGATGATGAAGTTAATTGGCCTAAAAAACATCCTTTAGACAAAAGTAGTTTACCCGATATACGTAACACGAATGTACTTATAGTGAGACAAAATGAAGGATGTGATTTGTTTGAAAAGCATTCGGACTTAAGTAAGTTGATCAGAATAGTCGCGCTCATATATAGGTTTGTTGAGAACTGTAGAGCTGAAAAGAACGAACGGAATTTAAATCCCTTAACAACGCAGGAAATAGACTCTGCATGCAACAAGTTAGTAAAAATTGCCCAAAGTGAGTCATTTAGTTTAGAGATTCAGCAAATAAAAGATAATAAGCTAAGTCCCAAAAGTAAATTAATTTGTTTAAATCCATTTCTTGATGGTGATGGATATCTACGTGTTGGCGGACGGCTCGTAAACGCTGAGTTTGGTTTTGAAAAGAAGCATCCGCTCATATTAGCAAAGGAACATGCGCTGAGCAAATTATTGGTAAGGCAATATCACTTAAAGCTGTTGCACGCAGGCCCTCAGCATCTTTTGGCTTCACTAAGGGATAAATTTTGGATCCTCTCGGGACGATCTTTAGTTAAACAAACAGTCAGAGAATGCGTGAAATGTTTTAGATTTAGCCCTCGAACTACGACACCGATAATGGGGAATCTTCCCGTAGAAAGATTAAAACCAGCATATCCTTTTAGCGTAGCTGGGGTAGATTACGCGGGACCGTTTTCATTGAAAAGCCGAGCTGGTCGCGGAGCTAAGACTTCAAAATGTTATGTTGCGTTATTTGTTTGCTTTCTATCTAAAGCCGTGCACCTAGAATTGGTCACAGACCTTTCAAAAGATTGCTTCATTTTAGCGCTTCGTAGATTTATTTCTAGACGAGGAAAGCCAACCTGTATTTTCTCCGATAACGGTACAAACTTTGTAGCAGCTAGCTGTGAGCTTAAAGATCTTGGACGTTTCATAGGTAAGAATAGTAAAGAATTAGTTTCCTCATTCGCTCGAGAAGGTATAGATTGGCGCTTTATACCGCCCCATTCCCCTCACTTTGGAGGCTTGTGGGAAGCAGGTGTCAAATCCATGAAACACCACTTAAAAAGGGTTGTAGGTGGGGTTAACTTAACGTTTGAAAATTTTTATACCTTATTGGTCGAGGTAGAAGCTATAATGAATTCACGTCCTATATCTCCTTTATCCTCTAGCCATCATGACCTTAACCCTTTAACCCCCTCTCACTTTTTGCTGGGAAGAGCATCAAACTGCATACCTGATCCAGACTTGAGGCCAATATCAGTCAATGGATTGGACGTATATCAACACTTACAACAGTTGAAGCAACACATTTGGTCCAGATGGAGCAAGGAATATGTGACAGAGTTGCAGCAAAGATGTAAGTGGAAATCTACGCAAGGAGAGCTTAAGGAAGGAGACATCGTGATAATCAAAGAGGAAAATCTGCCTCCAATGAGGTGGAAGCTGGGACGAGTGGCAGATCTTCATAGTGGCAGTGATGGTGTCAATCGTGTCGCTACTGTGAAAACACAAAATGGTCTTGTTAAGCGAACATTTGCAAAGTTGTGTCCTCTCCCAATGAACTAGTTTGAACATTTAGTTAAGATTACTGAATACTATGTTATTTTCTTTAAAAAATATGTATGTGAAGCATTGAATCATTTAATTTGGTTTATCTTTATTTTATTCTTATTGTATACTATTGAAAGTTAGTCCTTTCAAGGCCGGGGGCATGTTAGAGACTCGGCCAGAGATGTTGCAACGCCGCACGGCATGGATTTGTCAATTGCGTAGAGTCAGTTGATGCGTAAGCACGTATTTGTATTTCTATTAACAAACTGTTAATAAACACCTTACAACTGAAGTTCAGTCCCAGTGTTGTTTTTTGGTAATCGTGTAAGCAGCCGACAGATACTCTAACAGTAGCTATTTTACATTATTTTTGGATTGTATATTATTGCTTTGTCCTTTAAATGGATTTCTCTGTTGGACAATGAAGTATTATTTATTTATTTGTCAAAGATTCATTATAATGAAGATTTATTGACACTTCTAACAACCATTGAAATTTCGTGATTTTATATATCATTAATTTTTATCCAATCAAATCCATATTATACTGATAATTGCATCCAGTGCAATTTTCGGTCGCCATAAATACACATTGAGTTTGACAACTTCATGGGAAATTAATTTCAAAATGTCAGATTCAGTAGAGAGAATCTTCGAAGCATAAATGTCCTTATCAAAGAAAAAATTCCCAAAAACAACCCAAAGTAATAAATACGTGTTAAAAGTTTGTTTTCAAAAATTTGTCCGCCGAATATGCCTCGAACATACATAATTTTCAGAAAAATTTGTCAAGTTCGTGGGCCTACGGCTTTGGGCTGTTACCAAGGAACGAACTTTTAATTTTCATAGAACGATCACGTCTATTTTCGATGTTCTAGGGATATTACAACTGAAAATATGATAGCTACGATGTATTCGGGGCTTAACTGAAACTCGCTTTGCATGACATTTACATTTCAAACAAATTCAACTATAAAAATGGCAGCTGCGAACGAGCTGATGATAACCCAAATATAGATTATCGGATGGAATGCAAAAGAAATCTCGTCAACAAAAACATATAATGCATATTAATAGACAGTTCAATTCCGAGGTTGCAATCGAATTTCACTTGGAAAAACAAACGACATACATCTGTCGAAACGCAATGTGTTTACATAGCAATCAATATCTGTTTGTCCATCAAATATAGATGATCGAAAACTCGATTAAAATGAATTGAATAAATGATGACGTGGTACCGGATTATTTGCCGATTCGCGAATATAAAATGTTTCAATTTCCCTTCAAAAACACATTATTCATCGACGCCGTACGACTAGATACCACATAATCTAGTTGCGAGGAGCGGAATGATTGATTATAAACTAGACAGCTAGATTAATGCCAATATCGGTTCATGTTGCGACAAAATCTGTAAAAACGGGAATCGCTGCTTTGTTTTCTGCGTCACTCTTAAGGTTGTATCACACAGGTATAGTGTATCCGATGTCACGTGGAACATCAGAAAAACGCTTAAGCGGGATCTTTCTTGTGAAACGCGATGAATACACAGGCGGCGCGCAGCCCTTACAGTAAAAAGTAATTCTTATACCAGTTTTTTAGCAGATGTTCTTACAAGCGGCTAGCCGTACCAAATGTACTTTGGCTCCCTGACTTCCACATGCGCAGAGTACTAATGTCATGTTATGATTTGAAAATTGTCGCGCCTTATATGTTTAAACTTGAAAATGAAAATTTAACGCAAATTGTATTGTTTTATTATGTGCCTATGTATTATAGTGTGGTCATTTTAGTGTGCAACATATGGAAAACTTTTTTTTTATTATCCATATCTCAGAACATTTTATTCGTAATAAAACATGGTGCATAATGAAAAACTAGCTGTGAGTGGATCAAATCTGCCATTGTGTATACAGGCTATATAAAAATTCGGAAAATCTGACAGGTTTTTACCTATTTATTTCAGATTTTTTGCATTTTCAATGACAATTTTCGCGGTAACCACAGCTGATACGCAAAAAGTTTGTAGTGTTTTTCTGCTCACAATTTTAGGATCTATAATTTGGTTATCTCAAAAATTCAATTTTTTAGGTTAATTTCATCAGATTTTCCGAATTTTTACATGCCTTGTATACACAATGGTATGGCAGATTTGATCAACTCACTGCTAGTTTTTCTCTAATATGCACTATCTTTTATCATAAATAGAATTTTCTGAGATATCGACAATAAAAAAGTTTCCCGTATGTTGACCACACTACAAGTATCAATCTTTTATTTCTTTATAGTTGTAAAATTAATTAGTTTAATATACTTAGGTATTCGAAAAGGAATCAGTTTTAAAGTTATAAATGATCAAAATAAAAAATAATAAACAATTTATTTATATTGAAATTCAATTAGTGTTTTATTCTGGTGGATATAAAAGGTTTAGCACGATATTATTTTGCTTCTTCGGCGTCTGGTTTGGCAAGTACTTTAAATCTTTTGATGGCGGTTTTTTTTTTTGTTTTGTACAGACGTCTCTGTTGTGAACTTATTAGGGTGAAATTTTTTCACATGCAGCCTTAAATTGCAATGCTTTGAAAATAATGTATTGCATATAGTACATCTTAAAGCTATTTTTTTAATTAATTCACAATAAATAATAGACGTTAGATCAATTCCAATATTGTTAAAAACCTAAGACTCTCAGACGAAAAATATCAGCGACACATAAACCGCGAAAGGGGCGAAAATCCCAAAATAATGCGGGCCTTTTAGTTTTAGTTTATGTTCCGTGTCAACGTCAACTGTCAAAGTCAGGGAGCCAAAGTACACTTGGTACGGCTGGCTGCTTGTGATGTTCTTCGGATTTCGGGATAAAAGTACTGCAAGAGGTGTTTTACTCAAAGAGCCGACATTTATTTTACGCCTTCTTCATACACAGGAATCTATGTTTTACAATCGCTGCGATGTTTTTTTTCTGATATATACCAGTACCCAAAAAAAAATGGGGTCAAGTTGATTGACTCAGTACTTCCCACACATTACTGCGATATCAGTTTATTATTTTCCCATAGCATGAAGCTTTACTCTGAGATCCCCTTGTAACCAAATCATAGGCAGCCCCCCCCCTAAAATTGTCTTATGCCGCTAGGTCTTTCCAGGTCCCTCAGTTTCCGTAATAGGCTAGGCAATGTCGTCGAATGGACCTAAAGAGTTGATTTATGTCGCTAGGTCTTCCTTCACAGGTTATTGTATAGCCTATTATGAATACAAGAAATTTCTCAGTTCTTCAACCCTCCACCCCCCACCCCCCCAATTTCACCCCCACCCAAAAAAAAACGCAGAAACTGATCAGGCACCTCTAAAACGCTTAAAAACGAAGTTTGAGCTGTCTTTATATTTTTAGTTTTTTTTATTATTTCTGCGCCGCCACTGGCACGATTTATAAAAACCATACGTGTTTTCCATCCTCGCCACGGCAGTAATACTGTGTCAAAATTTCACTAGAATCAATTTAGCAGTGTCCACGTTACAAAATACAAAATGATCTAAAGCAATACATACACGTATGTATACAGAAAATTCTACGTCCCTTAGCTTCCGTAATAGACTAGGACAATGTTGGGATGGACCTAAAAAGTTGATTTATGTCGCTAGGTCTTCCTTCACAGGCTAGTGGACAGCCTATTATGAATACAAGAAATTTTTCAGTTTTTCAACCCCCCACCCCCTAACCACCCCAATTTCACCCTACCCAAAAAAAACGCAGAAATTGATCAGGGACCTCTAAAACGCTTAAAAACGAAGTTTGAGCTGTTTTTGTATTTTTACTTTTTTTATTATTTCTGCGCCGCCACTGGCATGATTTATAAAAACCATACGCGTTTTCCATCCTCGCCACGGTAGTAATACTGTGTCAAAATTTCATTAGCATCAATTCAGCAGTTTCCTGCAACATATAGAAGGATCTAAAGCAATACTCTCGTATATTTACACCAGAAAAATTTCTAAGTCCTTTGGTTTCTGTAATAGGCAAGGCAATGTTCGGATAGACCTAAACAAGTTATTTATGTTGCTAGGTCTTCCTTCATGGGTCAGTGGACAGTCTATTATGAAAGCAACAAATTTTTCAATTTTACAACCCCCCACCCCCAACCACCCCAATTTCACCCCCACCCAAAAAAAAGTAAAAAATGATCAGGAACCCCTAAAACGCCTAAAAACGAAGTTTAAGCAATAATTAATTTTTTTTGTTTTTTGCTAATTACTCCGCCGCCCCTGCACCGATTTTCAAAATTATAGGAACATTACCTACTACGACCCCACAGCATATCGCTGCCCAAATTTCATCACAATCCATTCAGCGGTTGCTGAGATTACGAGGCTAGAAAAAAGCGACAGACAGACAGACAGACAGACCGACAGACAGACAGACAGACAGACAGACAGACAGACCGACGGAAATGAGTGACGTGGATTTTCGTTATGTAGACATCATAAAACGCCCAAAAAACGTATTATCTCAACATCGAAAATTTTCGCGATCACAATACTCCCCTCACCTATCGGTGTGGGAAGTAAAAGTGAGTTTCATCTGCACGATTCGTTTCAAGGTCCATAAAGTCACACTAGAATTAACTAAGAAATACAAATATGCAATAATATACAGAGTGTGCCGTTGAAAAAAGCATTGCAATTTTTTTATTCACTCTTTTATTAAACCTATATAAAACTCATGTTTTCTAAAATATAGTCCAACCCGACATGGTTATAATTTTGAAAAGATATCGTTTGGTCACAAGATTTCGAGGCATTGAGTTTGACTCACCTTATATATACAGGGTGGTGATAAGGTAGAAATTTAGCTTAATCATTGTTGCGCAACAGCTTCGTGTTTAAGGTCAGTGGCATACATTTTTTGCTAATATTAGTCGTGGACTGTCCCTGAGATGCCACTGGAAGTGGTAATTATCTTCTTGTCAGTGCTGGCTTAGCGTCTTATTGCACTGAATATCATCATAGTCAAAATGTCTTAACAGACATGTTGTGAACTCGCAAAATGCATTTACTCATTTTACGAGTTTCTCTTGGGATATCTTTAAGATCTTTAATGCAGTACTTTCCCATTTGCTTTCTGCATCATCATGCCGTTGACCAGATGGTATCTACTGGTTCATCGAGGGGCAATTTCTCACCTCAAGGACAAGAAGATATCCTGACTTCTCAACTCGTCCACCCAAAGCTGTTGGTTGAGAAGAGGTTAGTGCTTGTTCCGACAGTAGTTTGGTTCCTTTTAGTCGCCTTTTACGACACGCAGGATATACGATGGGAGATATTCTAGCCCGCTCCCACACGGGGGACATCACCAAACAACAAAAAACAATATCACCAAATAACAAAAAATGTCTCAACAGTCTTCAAGGAATTAATAAAAAATCTGTTTTTTCTCAAAACTTCACCACCCTATATCTTCAAAACGCAGCTGTTGCGAACTATGTTTATAACAAATATCCACCCTAAAATGATTATTTCTGTCTAATACTAAAGTCCTGCAACTAAAAAGTTAAGCACCCTGTATGCATATTCAACCTCTTCTTTCGAAAATTTTGGAAAATCACTCAGTTTTTTCCAGTCCAGGTAATCACGAGCGTATATACAATGCAGCCGAAGTTTCTTCCCCTAAAGAGTCATAAAGAGTACGCTAACAGTCTTTAAGGAATTAATAAAAAATCTGTTTTTTTTTTCAAAACATCACCACCCTATATCTTCAAAACGAGCTGTTGCGTAACTATGTTTATAGCAAATTTCCACCCTAAAATGAGTATTTCTGTTCAATGCTAAAGTCCTGCAACTAAAAAGTTGAGCACCCTGCATACATATTCAACCTCTTCTTTCGAAAATTTTGGAAAATCACTCAGTTTTTTATCCAATCCAGCCAATCACAAGCGTTTATGCAATGCAGCCGAAGTTTCTTCCCCTAAAGAGTCATAAAGAGTATGCTAACAGTCTTTAAGGAATTAACAAAAAATCTGTTTTTCTTTCCAAAACTTCACCACCCTATATCTTCAAAACGAGCTGTTGCGTAACTATGTTTATAGCAAATTTCCACCCTAAAATGAGTATTTCTTTCCGATGCTAAAGTCCTGCAAGTAAAAAGTTCGGCACCCTGTATACATATTCAACCTCCTCTTTCGAAAATTTTGGAAAATCACTCAGTTTTTTTATCTAATCCAGCGAATCACGGGCGTTTATGCAATGCAGCCGAAGTTTCTTCCCCTAAAGAGTCATAAAGAGTACGCTAACAGTCTTTAAGGAACTAATAAAAAATTGTTTATTTTTTCAAAACTTCACCACCCTATATCTTCAAAACAAGCTGTTGCGTAACTATGTTTATAGCAAATTTCCACCCTAATATGAGTATTTCTTTCCGATGCTAAAGTCCTGCAACTAAAAAGTTGAGCACCCTGTATACATATTCAACCTCCTCTTTCGAAAATTTTGGAAAATCACTCAGTTCTTTTATCCAATCCAGCGAATCACGGGCGTTTATGCAATGCAGCCAGAGTTTCTTCCCCTAAAGAGTCATAAAGAGTACGCTAACAGTCTTTAAGGAATTAATAAAAAATCTGTTTTTTTTTTTCAAAACATCACCACCCTATATCTTCAAAACGAGCTGTTACGTAACTATGTTTACAGCAAATTTCGACCAAAAATTAGTATTTCTTTCCGATGCTAAAGTCCTGCAACTAAAAAGTTGATCACCCTGTAAACATATTCAACCTCTTCTTTCGAAAATTTTGGAAAATAACTCAGTTTTTTATCCAATCCAGCGAATCACGAGCGTTTATGCAATGCAGCCGAAGTTTCTTCCCCTAAAGAGTCATAAAGAGTACGCTAACAGTCTTTAAGGAATTAATAAAAAAATCTGTTTTTTTTTTCAAAACTTCACCACCCTATATCTTCAAAACGAGCTGTTGCGTACCTATGTTTATAGCAAATTTCCACCCTAAAATTAGTATTTCTTTCCGATGCTAAAGTCCTGCAACTAAAAAGTTGAGCACCCTGTATACATATTCAACCTCTACTTTCGAAAATTTTGGAAAATCACTCAGTTTTTTATCCAATCCAGCGAATCACGAGCGTTTATGCAATGTAGCCGAAGTTTCTTCCCCTAAAGAGTCATAAAGAGTACGCTAACAGTCTTTAAGGAATTAATAAAAAATCTGTTTTTTTTTCAAAACATTACCACCCTATATCTTCAAAACGAGCTGTTGCGTAACTATGTTTATAGCAAATTTCGACCCTAAAATTAGTATTTCTTTCCGATGCTAAAGTCCTGCAACTAAAAAGTTGAGCACCCTGTATACATATTCAATCTCTACTTTCGAAAATTTTGGAAAATCACTCAGTTTTTTATCCAATCCAGCGAACCACGAGCGTTTGTGCAATGCAGCCGAAGTTTCTTCCCCTAAAGAGTTATAAAGGGTACGCTAACAGTCTTTAAGGAATTAATAAAAAATCTGTTTTTTTTTTCAAAACATCACGTTTATAGCAAATTTCGACCCTAAAATTAGTATTTGTTTCCGATGCTAAAGTCCTGCAACTAAAAAGTTAAGCACCCTGTAAACATATCCAGCCTCTTCTTTCGAAAATTTTGGAAAATCACTCAGTTTTTTATCCAGTCCAGCGAACCACGAGCGTATATGCAATGCATGCGAAGTTTCTTCCCCTAAAGAGTCATAAAGAGTACGCTAGTGGCTCCCCGTTCTACTCCTGCTATCTGTGAAATTTTCCAGGCGACAAAGCACGTCGCAACTCCTTGTAAACCATAACAACTTGTATAATTCAAGTTTGCCATAGCTACTTAAAGGACCTCCGGAGAAATTGTGTGTAGGAAGTGCTTTATTTGCTTTGGAAGTTCATAATCTCCCTTATCTTCTCTGATGCGGAGGAAAGCATCAGACGTCAGATAATGATGATTATGATTATTATTAGAGGCAGGTTCCTGGCTTTGCATAGTTAGTCAAGTCGAGACATATGTCCTTAAACTGGTAGTTAATTAGCGACAGCTTCATTATGGTAGGTTTGAATGAGAGGTGTATTTGTGTGTTGTGTTTTGATAAACTCCTTTTGACTTCCAGTCACTAAACGCCCTGTTTAAAACTTCCCACGTGCTAGTTGAATTATTAATATTTCATTAAAAGGTATTTTAGTGGCCCGCATATAATTTGTGTTCGTGTAAATTGAACAACCAATCAATTGCACGCTTATACAATATAAGACATATCAAGGTTTGAACCCGCTAACTGTATATAAATCATTAGGTTACATTCAGATTTTTATTTGTTATTGACTCTGAACTGGAATCAACTGACCAATATTGTATCGTGGATGAGACATCGGAGTGGCACGTGATGGAATTGTATACATAATTTAGTTTTTCTTCATAATTATGCATAGCCAATGTTTACGGAATACATATAAGTTGGATGACTTTCCGTCGGCGCTTTGAAGAACTCACATGAAAGCGATGCCGCGGCCGCACGCGTCAGTTAGTTTTTGCGTTGGTTTTTGCTCAAGTACGAGGGCCTTTTAGCGGAGACTTGCTAACGCCTGGGTTGAACGTATATACGAGGGTAATTGAAAAACTATGTATTGACGGCCGATTTAGACCTACAAATACAAATATAACGTTTATTTTGCTAATGCACTAAGTTACATTGTTACATAAATGGATATCAAAAATAAAGCCTAGTAAAACTATTATTAATGAATCTCAAATGATTTCACATATTGTAGCTATTTCGTAAATAAGTAAAAACTGATGGTTCAAAGGTGATGTAGTATTTTTACCTATATGTTTTGTTTATTTGGCTTATTTTTGAGGTCAGAGTTTATAAATTTTATGGTATAATGTATACGAACTCGTATGTACAATTTTAAAAGATAATCATGTGGAAATGCTTTACATGGATGTGAATAAATTGTTTTTGATATTTTACCTTTCACTGTCGTTCCAATTGCTACTGTAGAAACTAAATTGTTAAAGTTATCAATAAACATATTTTCGAACTCTAAAATATAATTTACAATGTCTCTGGGTGGTATGGTAAGACCACCGAATGAATGTTTTGTCTCACTATACCCTTTTAGCGTGATACAATCTTTTTAGTACCTGTAGCTCTCAAACTAATCACTTTAGACCCCAAGTGTGCTAGTTTGTTGGGATTGTTTTATCGGGAGATACACAGGCACAAATATACAAGGTGTCCCATTAATAATTTTAAATCGAATGTCACGTGACCAAAAACAAGTACCTCATTGGGTAGTACAATGACAAAACAAAGACACAACATCTGCTCTAATTTACATGCCCAAAATTATAATTCTCTACTACTGTCCAGTTTCGACATATTTCTTGTCTTAATCGTCGTGGGACATCCTGTATTTATATCCCGTACATTTCAAGGTTTACCACAAAATAAGGATGGATCTGATTGTCACTCTCCATCCGTTAATAAATTTTAATTGATAATATATTTTCTCGTGAAATTGATTACTCTCAAACTTGTAAAAAGATTATCCATTTCCTGCAAACAAAAACAAACAAAAGATAACAAAATCCGATATTTTTGAGACACTGTATACACTTCGCGTTAAACACGTTCAACCTCTACTTCGCGCCGCCCCATATCTCCCGGCTGACGTCGGTACGCCGCTACCGGTGTACCGGGGAGACGGAGCAAAGGGCAGACCGTTTTGATATTTTTGCGGAGTGATCAATCGTTTTCAAAAAATTTTTTTGAATGGGGGTAAAATTGGGGTGGTTTGGGAGCGGGGGCGGGTTGTAAAACTCAAAAATTTGTTGTATTTATGATAGATTGTCCATTGACCTGTGAAAGAAGTACCTAGTAGAATAACGCACTTTTTTGCAGTCGGGCGAGCAATGATTTGGTTTCAAGGGGATCTCAGACTTATAGCTTCATGCTATGGGAAAATAAAACTGGTATCACCAGAATCTGTGGGAAGTACTCAGTCAATCAACTTGACTACATATTTTTTTAATTCCCAAGAATAAATAGTGAAAAGGGAGCCAATGAGAAAATTCTAATAATTAATGCGGTTCGGCGCATCAGGATTCTCAGGAATACTTCGTCATCCGAAGATTTACATTCTATGTGTTAGTTTGCAAAAAGTTGCCTCATTATATCCGAAATAAATTTTTCACTTCAATAGACGGAGGAAGTATTGGAGTCGGGAACAATTTTGTTTTTGGATATTTTCGGTATCTACGCTACGAAGAACCATGTCTCTCATTTCCTTTGGTTTGTTTGTCTGGCATCTGTTGGAAAATTGTGTAGCCGATACTGAGACGAAAAAGCTTTATACCCTAGAAATGGCCAGTAATGACATGGAAAGGGTTAATCTGATATCAAATACTTGTGGGTTAGGGACACAAATTATAGTTATACATAAATTCTTTCAACCAATACGCTACAATACTTGTATCACTAAGTATGGTGAATAAAGTAATAATAAGCAGAGTATTAATATGTACTGCTTAAATAATAAAAAAGGCTTTAATGATAAAGTTAACTAAAAAAATAGAAGTATGATTGTAAAAAACTTTTTTCACAATAATACTAGTATTTTTTTTAGCTTTTTTAACTTATATTTATTGAAAATTAATCATGTGGTGGCGATCGACATGTCAATGTCGATCAGTCTCTTGATTCCGACGACCAATTTCGCACTCCTGTCTTCTGTTGGTGATTCCAAGATTGTATAGATGTTGTCTGAAGTGGCGATGTCCAACATCCTAACATCATTCCTCCCGAGCTTCAGTAGTCGGCTAGTGAACTGGCCTGTAAACAGCTTTTAAGAGAGTTGGTATCAGACAGCGTGACTGCTCTATGCACAAACGAATTAATTATTGATTGCTTTTATGCTGGATGATGGTGTGACAAATCGTCAAGATACCTATACGTATGAACCAAATCACGGCTGATAATCCGTAGCTCATTTTTACAGATTTTTCAGGAGAGCGATTTAAAGTAGAGGGACTATACGTATTTTAAACCTAACGCCCTACAGTTTTCATTTAAGCGGCCGGGATACACACATTTATACATACGTATTTACCATGACAAACACGGACTCACAATTTCTCGCATAACTCACTCTATTTTCAAACTACATATATAATATTTCAGAAGGCGATAGTTATGAATGAATGACAACTATTTTCGATTTTCTCAAAAAAGTTGTTTAATGTGCAAAAAGACTTGCAATGCAAAATCATACATTCTATAAATGCCTGTAATTTAACAACCAAACACGATATCAAAAAAAGGCTAAACAGTTGCACAAGCGCAAGCCTTCTTCTTCAATTTGCTCTTTGAGTCATTACTGTAAGTTTAAAGGTAACGTCAGGAGCTTGGAGATGCGAAATTCTTTTTTATGGTGACCTTTGGATCTTACCTTTGGACCTTTTGACCTTATCTCTGGATTTTTGGACTTATGCCCCCTCATTTGAGACACACACACTGGAGAAAGGGAACAGGCGGCCATGCCTCCTCGCTAACACGGGAATACGTCTTTTCTTGGTTCTCAATTTCGCGCGCTGTACCCTAGACCCTGAATATTCGGAGACAGTGCGTTTTTGCAGTAAGCCTTGACGTCACAATTTGAACCATGGTCATATTTATGTGCATTAGCGTATCAATCCCATTTTGGCCAAATTTCGAGATACGCCTGTACGTATTGTGAGCGGCGATTAATGCCCTAAACGTCCATAAAAAATCTGTTTGCTCTTCTTCCATTGTGAGACAACAGAATATCTATTTGTCGACATATGATGTGATATAAAATGAATATCCAAAACAGTTAAAGCCGAAACAATCTTCTTCTTAGAGTGCCATGCAGATTCCTGCGTAGGCGTCCATCCTCTTCCTATCAAATTTCTCTATTCACAGCTGCATTTTGTATCTCTCCGAGGCTTCTCATTCCTGTCCACTGCCGAATGTTTCTGAGCCAGGATAGTTTTTTTCTTCCTATTCCTCTTTTTCCTCCTTCGATTTTACCTTGAAATACCAGGCGTTATAACTGATAACGTTCCCCCGTATTACGTGTCCCAGGTAGGCTCTTTTTCTTTTTTTAATTGTGTCGAAGAGCTGTCGGTCTGTTAGTTCAGCTCTTCGGAGACTTCTTCATTTGTTATATGGTCTACCCAGGGTATTTTTAGCATCCGTCTTAAGATCCACATCTCGAGAGCTTCAATTTTGTTGATTGTGGTTGCTTTCAACGTCCACTCCTCCATTCCGTAGAGCAGAACTGATCAGACATAACATTTTACCATTCTGTATCTGAGGCAGAAGTTTAAGTTTTTGTCAGTGAGAATTTTTTTAAGTTTTAGAAAGGTTATTCGGTGCTTGTTCTATTCTGCACTTTATTCCTTGGTCTGGATCCCATGTTTCATTGACCATGCATTCTAGATATTTAACCTGTGAAACTGTTTTTTTCGTTTATTTATATATACAATACTAGCACCTAAACTCAGTCCAACCCTGTTTCGTGCTGCCGCGTCGTGTGCGTGAGTCCGAACTGTAAATATCGGAGGGCCTGGGAGCGCAAATCATCGGGACGTCGATGGGAGTGGCAATGACAGAGGCCGAGTTCCGCACAGATTAAATGACACTAGAAGAACGTGTCGAAAGGACAGATTGCGTGTTCGGCAGAGTGGCCGATGGATGGACAATCAGGTCGACTCGACTTTTGGGATCAATTCTTGTGGGTGTGACTCGCCGGTGCGGTGGTATGCCTTCCGTCGTGCTTCCGACTTTCTGTCATTTTTGCCGAATATTATGGGGACTGAATAATATCCTTTTACTTCCCACACCGATAGGTGAGGGGAGTATTGTGATCGCGAAAATTTTCGATTTTGAGATAATACGCTTCTTGGGCGTTCCATCATGTCTACATAACGAAGATCCACGTCACTCATTTCCGTCGGTCTGTCTGTCTGTTTGTTGGCGTTTTTCTAGCCTCGTAATCTCCGTAACCGCTGCATGGATTGTGACGAAATTTGGGCAGCGTTATGCGTAGTAGGTAATATTCATATAATTTTGAAAATCGTTATACGGGGGCAGAGTAATTAGCAAAAAACGAAAAATTTCAAATGTGCCTCAAACTTCGTTTTTAGGCGTTTTATTTTCTACTTTTTCTTGGGTGGGGGTGAATTTAGGGTGGTTGGGGGGTGGGGGGTTGTAAAACTGAAAAATTTGTTGTATTCGTAATTTTCTGTCCATTGATATGCGAATGAAAAACCTAGCCGCGTGATACACCTATTTAGGTCCATCCGAACATTGCATGCCTATTATAGAAACGACAGGACTTAGAATTTGTGATGTATACATACGAGTATTGTTTTAGATTGTTCGGTATCGCGTAACACGAAAATTGCTCAATTGATTTTAATGAAATTTTGACACAGTTTAATACCGTGGCGAGGATGGAAAACGCGTATGTTTTGAAAAAATCGGGTCAGTGGCGGCGCGGCAATAATAGAAAAAATAAAAATATAAAAACAGCTCAAACTTTGTTTTTAGGCGTTTTAGGGGTTTCTGATCGTTTTCAATTTTTTCTTTTGTTTACTTTTTGTATCCTGACCGTTATAGTCCAATCTTTTTGCAATAAAATCCTGGGATACGGTCAATAATATATTTAAAAAATATATATGGCCAACGTTTCGACGCTAGTAGTGCGTCATCTTCAGGGCGTGTGTGATAATAACTAAAATTAAAAATTGGTCTTGTAAGGTTCCAACTACACTTCGTGCAATGAATACAACAATATTAACATGGAACACAAACATAATCTACAATTTTACAAAACACATTAAAATTTTAAAATCTAAAATTAAAATGCACAGAAAAACTTACACTACATCACGATAGTCTCAAATATTATTGCCGGATGGTGTAGGCTACTTGATACTTATTGAGAGACTAGTGGTATAAAAATTCCTAGCTGGGTGAGAGCATTGATAACATCTACGTTAAAAAATATATACAAAAAGAAGAAAACACATTAAAATTGATTGCGAGGAAATATATTATTGACCGTATCCCAGGATTTTATTGCAAAAAGATTTTTTCTTTTGGGTGGGGTGAAATCGAGGCGGTTGGGGGGTGGGAGGTTGTAAAACTGAAAAATTTGTTGTAATCATAATAGTCTGTCCATTGACCTGTAGAAGAAATACCTAGCGGCATATCACACTTTTTTAGGACCATCCGAACATTGGCTTACCTATTACAGAAACCAATTTTGTGATCGGTACATACGTGTTTTGCTTTATTTCGTTCTATGTATAGCTTAAAGCGAAAATTATTGAATTGATTTTAATAAAATTTTGACACAGAATTTATTACCGCGGCGAGAATTGAAAACCACTCTGTTTTTGAAAAACCGTGTCAGTGGCGGCGCAGCAATAATCAAAAAACCAAAAATATAAAATCAGCTCAAACTTCGTTTTTAGACAGGTTGGAGGCTCTTGATCGTTTCGCATCGTCCATTTGAAGCATGCAAAAAAATGTGGCGTCCTGGCGGGATTTCAGACTATAGCGTCATGCAATGGGAAATGATAAAATGGTATCATCATTATGTGTGGGAAGTACTGAGTCAATCAACTTGACTCCATTTTTTTAACTAAATTCAAATAGGTCAGTTTTTGACTTTCCACGATACAAAGTGTCCTATAAGTGTATGTATCAATAAACTTCGGGAGGTGGAAGTATACTATAAACCATGATAAAAGTTCCGCTTCCGAGAGAGAGAGTGTTTCTTTATGATGCTGATAAAGTCCACCAATTTGTTTCTGTGTAATAAATTATTTCGGAAATTACCCTTACGGTTCCGGGTATGAAACCTTGTTGATAAATGGTATTGGAGTTTTACCCCATATCGCTGCCTATCTATTGTTTGACATTTTGAACGTACATCTTCCTTAAATGAGGTGAAACCTAGTAACTGATATGCATTGTATTCATGTCAAGATCCTCGAGTAGCCAACAACATATTTTATGAAATGTTCAATAAAATCACTGAAATATAACCCTTGAGGTCGAAATCAAAATCAAAAAATATAAACTCAAGCCATGGATGACGAGCGGTATATTGACATCAGTTAGAAAGCGGGATTCTCTTAAAAAAGAAGTGCTAAAAGAAAAAGATAATATTCAACTAAAGCAGAATTATAAATCCTACAGAAACTTTATAAACAATTTGATCAAAATTACTAAAAACAATTATTATTTGAATAAGTTGAATGAAAATGCCAATAAATATAGAAAAACATGGGACACAATCAATGAGATTTCGAATAAGCCTAAAAATACTATAGTGGAAAAAATTAAAATAGGTAATGACATTGTAAGTGACCCAAAAAATAGCAAATCATTTTAATGACTTCTTTATTCAAGTAGGGGAGAAAATAACTGCAAAGATGGATAACAAAAACTTAAAATCCATAATAACAGAAAAGACAAACACTCAATCACTTTTTCTGCAGCCTACAGAAAACTTAGAAGTTGAAGAGAAGATTTCTTCTCTGAAGAGCTGTGCATCTTCCGTTATTGATCTCATCAGTACAAGAATTATTAAGCTGGTAAAGCTGTACACTCCTCGTCCATTGGCTCACATTATAAACTTGATCTTCGCAACTTCAATAATTCCACTCCAATTCAAAGATAGTTATGTGGTCCCGATCTATAAAACCTGTAGCAAAGAAGAAATGACAAACTACCGTCTCATAACAATAATTAATAGTTTTGCCATGGTATTTGAAAAGTGTCTAAACAAAAGGCTGTGATCGTTCCTGAATAAATATAGTCTAATATCTAAAAATCATTTTGGTGTTCAAAAGAAACTTGGAACTGAGCAACCACTACAGATACTGACATCGCAAATTTTAAATAGTCTCAATGATAACAAAAAGGACATTGCGATATTTCTTGATCTACAAAAGGCATTTGATACTGTCACTCACTCTGAACTACTACAAA
Source organism: Callosobruchus maculatus (assembly GCA_951848785.1). Taxonomy (NCBI): domain Eukaryota; kingdom Metazoa; phylum Arthropoda; class Insecta; order Coleoptera; family Chrysomelidae; genus Callosobruchus; species Callosobruchus maculatus. The sequence continues at coordinate 9,949,875 of CATOUR010000100.1, forward strand.
AATTAGAATCAATAGGTATTCGAGGAACAGTTCTTGCACTGTTTGATAACTATCTCTCAGATAGATATCAACAAGTTCGCATTGGTCAAGAAACAAGTGATGCAAAGACAGTTAGATTAGATGTCCCTCCAGGGATTGTTCTTGGGCCCACTTTGTTTTTAATTTTTATAGATGATCTCTTAAATTACGGCAATTGTTTAATTATGTCATATGCTGATGACACGGTCTTAAGTTGTACAGGTTATACTTTGGAAGAAGTTTATGAAGTGGCAAAGAAATGCATAAATGATGTGAATGATTGGCTTGACATAAATAATATTTGTTTAAATGTATCGAAAACCAAATTTATTGTTTTTTCTCCTACACACACATTATCTTGCAAAACTATTTCCACTTTGAATATTAATAGGTCAAATGATGTAATTGAACATGAGGAGTCTATTAAATACCTTGGTGTTTATATAGACAGATATACCTTAAATGGACTTTTCAAATAAACTCATTAGCAAACAAATTAAAAAAATTAACTTATAAATTGTATACCCTAAGACATATTCTAAATAAGAAACTATTAATGATTGTATACAACAGCTTGGTTGAAGCTATACTTAGATATGCTATATGTGTGTGGGGATCAGCCTATGCAGGTACCCTTAAAAAAGTACAAGTTGGTCAAAATTATATAATAAGAATAATTATCAAAATGCAGAGTCGTCAGAGTGTTAATGATCTATTAAGAACGGAAGCCATTTTGAATGTTAAATCGCTTTGCTTATTTGTTGTTCTAAACATGATTCATATGAAACAAAATTTAGTGAAAATCAACCATCTGTATGAAACAAGAAGCAATAAGAAAGAATTATATACTTATCGGCCTATTCGTTTAACTGTGTGTCAAAAATGTATATTCTTTAGTGGTATTAAAATGTACAATACTATACCAGAACACTTCAAGAGGCTGGCCTTGCACATATTTAAAAAAATTTAAATATACATTATTGAATGCTATGACACGCTCAGCTCTTTGATATCACAAGTTAATAATCCTACTTATCGGAGCCAAGGTTGCAAAGAAACGCAGATATTTATTCTTACTGGAATTCTAGTCCATTTCTGTCTTTGAAAAAGGTTCCCCTAAAATTCATGTCGGCCTTGCCGACGAATGTTTCCACTACAACTATTTAGTGCTGCTGGTTAAATTTATTCAGACTGGAGAAGCAATTTACGAAGTGAGAAGGTTGACAGCTTATTGTTTCTGGTCACAATATTAGATTGTTCAATTCTGAATACTGATAATCAACAATAGTTGTGTAACTCAATAAAGCTCATAACAGTTTAAATTTAGAGAAAACTCATTAGTTTCAGAAATACTTAGTTGTATTTAGTACGTAGGTACTTCTGAAATTTAGTTTTAAGGCAGTTAACTGATAAGAGTGTCATAAGAGTGACCAAAGTTTATAAAGTTATTTAGTTCTTAAGACAGATCATATAATATAAATATAAAATAGTTGATATTTGGTTCAGTTTTCCTTATTTCAAAAATTACAAATAATCTATTTGAAATAAGTTGTGATAATATTGATGATACGTTATTCATTTTTATTCCCACGAAAAAATGACTGACGTTATATTGATGTTTCAGTTTCGGCCGAGACGGAAGCTGAAATTCAGTTTCTGTTTCGGTTTTGGCCGTAAAAAGCAACTTCGGTCGGACACTAGCAGTTGTTTTTTTTTTTATTATAGAGGGTTTAGGAAATCGGCTTGATGGCAAGGTCAGAAGCACTCGCACACCCGGAAGTGTGAGAGAGAGTCTGCCCGCCCGACGTTGAACCAGCTTGAGTCCTCTGATCACATGTCCAACAGACGCAGACGCGTCCATCCGACATGCCACCACGGCCCGACCGGCTAAAACCCGTTACCTCTTTTCATACCTGAACTTCTCCAGACAGGGAGTGTTTCTTGACAGACACCGCTTCGGTACCGCTTTCGCATTTCTTCAAAACGATGCTGCCACCTTAGATGCATGGGGAAGCTCCTTTATTCCGTGTCATTTGTGAGTCAGCTACATCAGAGACGGTTAGATGCTCTGCGTGTTCTGGTCTAACTTTTTCTCTTTCAAAATCTCCTCAATGTAAGCTGCAACTTGATACCAAGACTCTTCACTTCTGAGAATTTCGGTCATTAGTCCCTCGGGGGACAATTTTATCCCAAGCCGCTGTTCTAGCTGTTGTCGTTTATCACTCCATCTTCCACATCCGAAGAAGATGTGTCGCGGATCATCTTGCTCAGGGCAGTAGTCACACTGAGGTGAAGATATCACTCCTGTTTTGAATAGGTAGCTATTAAATAGCCCATGACCTGTGAGGAATTGGGCAAGATAATAATTAACCTCCCCATGCTTCCTGTTGTACCACAGATCGATCTTAGAAATAAGGATGTGAGTCCATCTAGCGACATGCGCATGTTCTTCCCATCGCTCTTGCCATTTACAGACAGTCATCTTTCTAGCCTCCGTGCTGGTGATAACTTCACCTCTTTTTCTGCTAGTGAACAGAAACTCTCTCTCCTTAGCCAAAAGGTCTATTGGAGGGACACTGCGATAAGCGCATGCTACTCTCAGTGCAGCTGTTCTCTGTACCGAAGCTAAGCGTTTTCGGTACTTCTGCACCTGAAGCGCGTCTGCCCACACTTCAGCTCCATAAAGCATTATGGAGTGTGTAACGCTCATAAGAGTTCGCCTCTTACTTGACCTGGGTCCAGCAATGTTCGGCATTAGTCTGGATAGAGAGGCAACTAATTTGGCCGCTTTATCCGCCGCAGTGCATAGATGCTTGTAATGCGTCATTTTCGCATCGATTTGCTCCCCAAGGTACTTCACAGCGTCCTTGGCTACGACTGGTGATCCATTTAGGACAACTCGCAGGGGTTCAGGAAACCTTCTCTGCCTTGTCAGCACTACAAGTTCTGTTTTGTTTACTGCAAGTTCGAGACTATGCGATTTAAGCCAGTCTTGTACGCGACCAACTACCAGTTCCACCCTATCCTTTGCCTCGTCGGGATCTTTTGCAAATATAACGGCAGCAATGTCGTCCGCGTATCCGATGAGTCTTGCCCATTCGGGGAGGTCCATTCTCAGTATCCCATCATACATGATATTCCATAAATCGAGACCGAGTACTGAGCCCTGAGCGACACCTGCAGTGACATTCGTTCTACGAATGCCTGCCGTTGTTTGGTAAACAAGTTCTCTGTTGTCGAGATAATCGTTTATCACCCTGAGAAGATACGCAGGCACACGAAAGTGTTCAAGAGCCGCAAGGATGTCCTCCCACCTTGCCGAATTAAAGGCGTTTTTTACGTCTAGCGTGACAAGTACACAGGAGTTTCGTGACCTGTGATTACCTGTCCACGCTAAGTTTGTGTAATCCATGACTTCTTGGATAGCATCTATCGTTGAATGTCCCAAGTCTAAAGCCATGTTGTCTCTCAGAGAGGTCACCGGCCTGCGCCACTGCTGTCCGTAGACGAATCCTGAGCAGTCTCTCGTATAGCTTACCAGCATCATCCAACATACAGAGAGGCCTGAAAGATGAGGGAGCAGTAGGTGGGCCTTTCCCCTTATCTAACAAGACCAATCTTTGGATCTTCCAATTCTCTGGGAAGACGCCACTTAGCAAACACGTGTTGTACATATTAAGGAGCATGGACGGGCATTCATTTGCTATCAATTTAACCACTTCAACGGGGATTCCGTCCGGGCCGGGGGCTTTATGGCATTTCAAAGAAGCTGTCGCTGTTTTCAGCTCCTCTATAGTGAAAAGAGGGATCTCAGAATCCACCCTCAATGTGCGTCTTGATACAGTTAGGTGTTGTGGAAACAAGGCCGCCACGATTTCATCCATCGATTGCGGATCAAGTGGAGCAAGTGGCCCTTGCTTTCCTAAGCGTTGCGTTACGATCTTATATCCCAGCCCCCACATATCTTCGTCTACCTCCTTACACAGTGTCCGCCAGCAGCGTCTTTTGCTCGAGCAGATTTCTTTTCTAAGTTGTTTCCTGGCCAACCGATAACGTTCTCTTGCCTCACTGGTTTCAGTTCTTCCTCTTACTCGCTGAGCAATCCTTCTGAGTTTCAAGGCAGTTTTGCGCAAGATGTCGATTTCGTTCGTCCCCCAGTACGCTGGGGCCCTTTGTGGCAACCTCTTTTGTTTCGGCATGGACGCGTCGCAACAGGCTGTAATGTGTCGCATTGTCTTGTTGACGAATGTCTCTGCTTCGTGTCTAGTTGGTCTCCTGTGTCTCTCTGGGACGGGTACACCTTTTTGTTTGTATAGACTGTCCAAGAATCTGGCGCGGTTCAGTTTTGACACAACCCAGCCAGCGGTGAATGTGGCGCTAGATGATGGGCGATTTGAGCAGGACTCTATCGAGAACTTTATGTACTGGTGATCACTGCCGGTAAAGTCCTCAAGAACTTCCCAGTTATTTACGAGAGATGCTAAGGGAGCAGAGCAGAAGGTGACATCGATGATGGTCTGACCGTACCCACTTCTTCTAAAAGTGATCGTTGTACCATTGTTAAGCACAACCAGATCAAGCCTAGCAACCATATCAACGACAGCTCTACCTCTGGAGCAATATCTATCCATGCCCCAGTCGGGAGCCTTCGCGTTTAGGTCACCAGCGATCACAACCTCACCATCCATGTCGCGTATAGCGTCTTCCAGATGTTCCAGCTTCCTATGGAAAATCTCCATGCCTTCGTTTGGAGAGAGGTAACAGCTAACGTAGGTCACGCCTCGACAACGAACCCAGACAAAGCCATCACCAGTCCTACTGTTGGATACATGAAGTTTCTCCGTACTTCTGACCCAGATCGCTGCCGTACCTCCCCGGTCAGAGAACCAATTTGACCCAGTCATGTTTTGGTATTGCTCGGAAATTATTAGAAGATCTACCCTGTGCTCGTAAGCCAGCTGGATCAGTAAGTTCTGTGCCAGCTTTGACCTTCCCAGATTCCCTTGCAAGATAGTCGTCATTGTTTGTTACTGTCCCTCTGTTCCGTTTCGTCTCTAGGTCGACGATGTGTTTCAGGTGACCTCCTGGTTTTCAGACCCCTCTGCTTCTGCTCAATCTGTCGCCGAAAATGAGGACATTTAATTGAGTCAACCCTATGGTTGTTGGTGTTACATTTAGGGCAATGCGGCCGGTTCTTACACTCCTTGGCCTTATGCCCCTTCTGCCAACAGTTGAGGCAATGGTCTGACAAATCAGCTCCACCGCAGTCTTTGGTTGAGTGTCCAATATCTAAGCATCGGAGACATCTTTGGACACGTACCTTTTCTACTACCCGACAAGAAACAAGCCCAACTCTGATCTTGCCCATCCTAACTACTAGTTCAGCGGTTGTTTTTGGCGCAGTAACAGTAGCTGTCCGGTTGCCGTTTCTTGTGGACCTAAGGTAGGGTCTTCTCACCCTTCCTCACTATCACCTCTGAGTCGGACAGCTGCTCTCTTATGGCATTACCAAGGAGTTCAGCCATTCCTTTATTCGCTGTATTTAGCAGAAGGTCACCCGATGCAGTCTTTCTGAGGTTTTTCACCGAGATACCCATCTTGTCAACGTCTATTTTGTCTTTAACAGTCTTAAGTAATTCGGCATAGCCACGAGCACCTGCCTTAACAATTACGTTTCCTCTTTGTTGTCGCTCTTTAGGTTCGCCATCCCGTACAGAACCTCTGCGCCGTTCAGGTCTCTTCTTACTAGTGGAGAAGTATTCCACCTTAAGGCACTTACCACGCATCACAAACTCCGCTATTTTCCTCACATAGAGCCTATCCAGCCCATGTGATGTGACCATAGCGAAGCTTTGAGGTTCAGCCGTCGATGTTTCATTTCTCAATGCCAAAAAGAGGTCGAAAACACCCTGCATATCATTTACCCCATTTTTGTCAATAGTATACGGTAGTATGTATACTGTTGTACGGTCTTTCTTCCCATCGCTCTTACGGCTTGTACGAGTTTCGTTTATGATAAATTCTAACTTCCCCTCTATACACCCGTCAGCCAGGATATCCCTGATTTCGGGGAATCTCTCCATGGCGTCTTGAACCACTCCCTTATCATCAATTTGTTTCGGGTCGATCAGCAGGATGATGTTCTTCTTTTCTGCGCTCTTGAAGGGGTTACCTTCTACTTCCTGTATTGTTTTGAAGGCACCTTCTGGCCAATGTTTATCCAGGATTTGACCAAGCTCTTCAAAACGTCCCTCACCTGCGTTTATAATGCTGTGGATCTCCTCTAGGGCCCTCATTTCTCTTTCCTGTTCTTCCCGCTTTCTGACGTCAAGTGGCATTGTCTGGACCGCCATACACGCCAACTCTATTGTGTCAGTCTGAGTACCCACACATATTCCTAGGTTAACAACAACCCTTGCAGCCTTAGTTATTTGGGTGGTTGGGTCCCATTCGCCTATTTTCCTGTTTATTGCCTCAATTTGGCACGTCATTGCGTTTATCGCCTTTTTTATCTCTGTCTTCGTGTTGGGAATAGCTTTAACTGTCGCTTGTGCTTCCTTAGCTAGCTACTTCTTGTAGCTTTTCTAGCATGGCCTTAATATCGGCCACTGTTTCTTGGCCTTCGTCTTTCGCCCGTCTCCTCTTAGAGGTTGTACTGTTGCCGCTACCTACCGAGCTTACAGAGCCTCGATGAGACCCTGGTGGCGATCTGCTTAGCGAACTACGTCTCGCAAACGGATCAACCACGTCTATCCACTCGTAGTTGGTAGAGCCAACCTCCTCTTTCCCTCTGCCAGTAGCAGTTTCCAGCACCTCAGCCTGGCTTCCTACTGAGAGTGCCGAGTAGGCGCTGGATAACGGTCGGGTGGGGCCTACTCGCTCACCCACATTCCCGACCGGAACTGGGGTTCCGACCCCCTGCTCCGTAACTAATTTTCCTGTGTTTGTACCGTCCATATTGTAAATTCAAGGGGATGTCCATAGCATGGCCGTGTCATCATCACATGGTACCAGGTCGCTGTGTGTTCCTTTCCAAACTCATTTTCCATTTCCTCGCCATGTCGACTTCGTCCTCGTAGCACTACCAAGGAGGCAAGCCCGGACTTGACTATCCCAGCCAGCAGAACGTGGGAGCCCTCAGCGCACCAACGCCAACCAAGCCAAAGCGCACAGTCAGCGCCGGCACGACGAGGGACCCCTCGCTCCGAAGGCCAGGGCCCTCCTCGGTTTCCACATGATCCGCGGGCAATATTTACTATTGCCTACCCAGAAAGGCGAGGTGACCTCTGTTCAGCGTTCCACTGGTCAGGAGTCGCCTCACCCTGCTGGGGACACCCAATCAGCCATCGGGACGCGCCAGGTAGGTCGTGGAAAAGACCTCCGCCGAAGCCTCCGCCACAGGATTTGGGCTGCGCCTGCCTCGTGTGGGGGAAACTTCGCCGCTGGCGGACACTAGCAGTTGTACTTGTAGTAGTAGTAGTAGTAGTAGTAGTAGTTGTGATGGAGGCAAACCAGGCAAGTAGGCCACCTTTGGCCCTTTTTGTCAACCCCACGGAACCACTAAAAGCCTTACGTCCTCGAAAGCTTCTCCTTGTTGATCCTACCAGACCTTCTGATGAAAGTCGGTATGTTCGACCATCTCACTGAGTATGGTGACTCATCCCCGAATATCTGAACACTGAGGTTGCGATACACAACCTAGGAAGTGAAACGCTGTTTCGTAGTCTTCCAAGCATTTGGAACAGACTTGGTGCCCTATCACTCTCATGAGTGATAAATGTCTGTTCACCAGGCAATGGCCTATGAGAAGTTCGTCATAACTCCTTTATTTTCGTTTGTTTTCGATAGGTGTATTGTATGTACTGGTAGCCAGATAATTTTGTGAATTTCACGTTCTGAATTAAATCCATGCCAAGCGCAAATTGCCATTCCTAATTCAAAGCTGCTAGTCCAATAAGAGAAAAAGTGAAAAATAAGAAATACGAGTATATACCCATTAAACCCTAACGCGAAAATCACTCCAGTGCATTCTAATTGTTATTCCATGCATAGAAACGCTCTTCTGGAATGAATTAGTATCCAGGTGCTCGCACAGCGTATAGCTGTGGTGTGGTGTGGTGTGGAGTGGGGGCTTATCTCTGCTGCAACGTACATAACACCTGATGTAACAGCCCTCGGAAATATATTACCCCAGCCGGCGACTTGCACAGATTATCTAATCATAGGAGAGGGGGCTAATTCATTGAAGCAGCCAGTTGCATTAACTCTCGAATGGATATATCAACTTTGCACTCATTACAGTATACGTGGGGTATGTGACCACTCCAAGTTCTCCAAGTACTTAAGCCATTTAAACTGGAAAAAAGCTTTTTCTCGAATTCAACTAAATGGTCAAGGTGCTAGTAGTACATTATTTATAGACAAACATAATTTCATCTCCAAAACTAAATTTTCCGACATATCTACCACCCCAGAATCAATTGTGATATTATACGCCCTCTCCTGGTGTGAACAACACAATCCGTCAGATGGTGTTATTTTAACAGATTCTAAATCCGTTCTTCTAATACTTGGGTCCAACCTATATAGCTTGCTAAACAACCATATATCTCTCAGATAATAAACTTTTTTCAGGGATCGTAGGAAATGAGAGAGCTGATAAGGCTGCCAAGGAAGTATGTAAATCTGATAACCTTATTAATATATCGTGCCTCATGCATGTCTTCCGCCATTACAGAGCAACTGCAGATCAACGAATAATAAACGTACTTCTTGTTCACGCTCTACTCTTTTCTCGATCAAATTTTTGGGAGTAAAAATTCTATCCGTGTATGGTCTGCCAGCTCCTAAGTCCATTCTGCTCCTCCGCCTTGTCAAACTCTTTTTCAATTTACGTCTTCAACACTCGCCCTTATATTCTAGTTGCAGTACTCATAACGCTTATGCCCCTGTAGTTATTGCAGTCTCTTCTTTCCCCTTTTTTAAATATGGGTAAAATTATCGCCTTTTTCCAGTCTGAAGGGGGTACATCACCCTGGTGGCGCTTATTATATAGTATAGCGTTTTAGGTAATGAAAATAATACTTCATTTTGATAATCATTAACGCCCATAATAGAGAATAAACTTCATTCCGATTACACTTCTGTATTTGTCAAACCCTTCAAAATGATGTAAATATGACAAGTATGCTGGTCTCATTATTAAAATCTTATTTTGAAATAGGGGTTGCTGAGGGTGAGGGGGTTGATGGCACAATGATGACAAATTCGGTGAAAAAGTTCCCCCTCGAAATACAAATCGACGTTTTATGGCGATTTCATTTTTTTTTATTTCAGAGATAAGGTGGGTGGCAAATTTTAGCTGGGATACACCGTATATAATTTGTTAGTAGTCTAAATAGAGCTAAAATGTTAACCTTAATTGACAATAAAAACACTCTGTGGAAAAAAGGCTACTAGACTAATGCCAATGCTCGAGGAAAAAACTACACACGAAAGAACTAAGATCTTTAATCTATCGCCACAACAATAAAAAATGCCGAAAGAAGTGTTTCCATGACGTTTTGACCACCCACCTCTGTGGCTTTTAAAACATTAATGTAGAATAAGTGACATTATTAATGTTTTACCAAAATTTTGGAAAATTCGAATATTGTTAGTTGGAAGATAAGGTCTCTCACCATAATCCTTGCTTTAATAAAGAAGTTCGTTTTGGACAAGAGCTCTTTCGCTGTATACAAAGTAAACTGAAGGGCAAAAAATTCCTTCTAAAATAACCATTTTTCATAAGATTTGCTTTCCGTAATATGATATGAGAATCTAGAATGCTCTGAAATATAGATCACGAAAATACGGTCTGCTGCTTTTGGTTTTTGATGGTTTTTGAAATTCATACTATAAGCATACTGATACAGGTAGGTAGAGGTTGAGTCAAGCCATCTCAGTACTGACCTTAGGTAGCCAGCTCATTTCTTCATCCGTAGATGAATACAATTGCTTGTTTTTTGGTATACTATATTGATGTGTGAGTATTCAACATCACCATCAACAAAATTCGACCAAATTTATTGATTGGCTGGTTATTGGTTTACAATAAATTTATCTTAATTCACTGCACGTAGACGTGGAACAGTTAAACTATTGTGAGTTGCCGTACTTCATTTAAAACCAAAGGAATATTAACATTCACTTCCATTCTAATATTAGAGCCCGCTTTATTTGTAAAACAGCATCCAGAATAGCTTACACTAGTTAGCAACGTCCATGAACATCAAACTCGAAACAGCAGCTCAACATTACACATAAAAAAATTCAACCTGTCAACATTCAAAAAAGGTCCTAACTAATATGATGATATGATAATGTGCAAATATTTATAACCATTTGTTATCGGGTATAAAAAATATAGCATTTATCATTTTGAAATATCCGTAAAATTATTTCCCATAGAAAATTGCTGCTATAATTTGGTAGAATTTTATAATAGGTAATAGATGTCCTTATCACCTTTTTATGTGATTTGTAGTCTGTGGTTTTACTCTTGGTTTTAATAATTTTGCAGTCCAATTTTATATTATTTCCGATGTATGACTTTTCACATCCCTTAAAGGGCTTGTATGGATAAAAGCTTAAATAAATCAATAAATATCCAACATAGATCAATGACAGAAAATAACGCATAAAGCAAATTTAGCCAATAAGTTTGCTTATGCAACACATGCTATGTGTAGTCTCACACTAATGTGTATTTAAAAATATTGTAGCCACTTGATGATGACTTAGATATGTTGAGTCGAAAAGCTTTGATGTAAATTTGATTGTCCATTTTTACCAACAATGTTGGTCTATTTTTTATGACTTTATAAATAAATGGTGCATGTACTAGCCGATTGAGATTAGTAAGCCGCATTCACCATATATTTAATAGTAATAGTCTATTTTGCCACAATAATTATATGGTAACAAAAAAAAAAAAATTATACAAAACCTCATTGGTGCGCTTTAGCTAGCGATACCCCTACACGTAACCAATGGGCTTAGAAACAGGATATAACAATTACAGGTAATTTTGCTAAATATCTCGGATACAAAACTTAAAAGTTAGATGTACATCGCGCACAGTTAGTTCTATATACCTACTATATCTATGATGCAGTAGTTAGGTGAATTATTAACTAAATATAAAAGAATTTGATTTTCGCCGAAATACTGATAATCAGTATTGTTTATATTGTAACATCTTGTATATAGCACTTCAGTTGAGTTCAGTTCTAGTTGAGATAAGGTTAAGAGATATTGTAGTGAGTTGTGAAGTAAAATGGTGAAAGTTTCTTGGTTCTTTGGTGAAGAAAAAGAGGCCGTCGTGACAATATGTTTTTGGACATAATCAAGCACGCATTTAATCACTGAAATACATTTGCTTTCGTTTTATACGTTTTAAGTGTTCACTGTCAATTTTCAGCAACTTTTATGTTTATCGAACGGATTAAAAAATACCAAAAATAGCCTCTGTTTTATATTACTGAAAGTGAAAATGGATTTGTCTTACTTCGTAATAAAGGACAAATCATTCTATATCGTTCTTAGGACTCAAGCAGTAAAAAGAAAGAATTATCTAATATTGCTTCATACGATTGTTGCTTTAGATGTATTTTGGAGATGATCCGATAAATATAAAATGGCTCAGAACACCAATCGAGCACAGGTATTATACGTAACATAAACACCGTGTCCTAGGATGAATCCCGAAAACTTTAAAGAATGATTTCCAACACCGATTTATGATATGCATATGATTAAATTATAAGTTTATTCTTAATAGCAAAAAAGTTTAACTTCTCTTGGTTAGATCGCGAATTCTTAGGGTCTCTTGATCATCTTCATACCGTACAAGCAGTACATCATAATTATATTTGCTGTAAACAATCGACAAAAACATTCAAAATACTCGTTAGCATAATCCGACCTTCTCCGTCTTTGCAAGGAATTCCCGAAAGTGAAAGTGGGTCGCACAAGTTTTAGTTATCTTTACAACCAAACTTCAAACGTTGATTTCTCTGAAACAAATGCGAGTTTCAGAATAATTCCCTTCGCATTCCGAAACCTAAGTGCGATTCCTTTTGTCGGGATTCGTCCTAGGACACGGTGTATACTCGTACATGAACGAACTGTAAATATAATTGACAGATCAGTGTGAACATTGGCGTTATACATAGTAATGCAAGGTAAAAAACCATATACGTTTGGGTACACTTATACGTTTTTTGTAACGCTATTTATAAAGGCCAAACTTACAGAACATTCAATATTCTTTTCAAAAACAACAACGTATACAAAAATATCAAATTTTGCTTAACACTTGCTATAATGCCTGTAACAGTAAATGCCGTGATTGATATAAAATTTGTGAATTAAAACAGTGAGAAATGAATATTGCAAATGTAGGTGAGGATAAGATCCTACGGCCCGATTTTATCAACGTGCGCATTTTAACAAAGGCCTTGACCAATCAGAGCAGCCCTTTCAAGAACATGCATCTGTCAAAGTACTCTGAAAATTATTGATTTCTCTTGAAGTTGACCTCAAAAAGCTCAAAAATGACATACTTCATGTACATTCGACCATTGTGAACCATCTAGTATCTTTTCCAGTCTGATTTTCCATCCTAAATGGGTGAAAAATTGCATTTTCTTGTTTAACAAAAAGTTTAGCAATTGCTAATCTCAACCAATCAGACTACAGAGAAGCGGTACACTTGATCACTGGTTTCATGCTGTATCAAATGATATGATGACACGAAATTCACTCACTGCATTAATTGGATAAAACAATAATTTACTATCAATAGTAATTATAAATACATGCAATATATCTTTGTTTTATAGTAAAAAGGGGTAAAAATAGCATTTTATTACATTTCAAACGTTAAACAAATAATTTAACTGTTAGGCAAGCTATCTTCCAAGCGTTCATGTGCATTACTGGTTGCCTATCCAGAACGGCAAAGTTCACTATTTAGCTACGTATCACATTTAGATCCTCTTTGAATATTTCTATAAGAAGTATAAGAAGGTATATAACAAAAATGCATCCAGTAAATGAAAGATTGATTCTTCATAAAAGTATTTTTTTTCTAAACTCCTTCCGACTGACGGAGTGGGATTTGTAATTATTAAATAAGGTAGTTGCTGTGATTGATACTAGGTACTTTTATGATCCTGTCACAAATTATCGCAGTTTGCAATTAGTAATTATACAATAGTTATAATGTAAACATGAAAAGTGTGGTATTAATTTGCAAATCAATCGCTTTGTTCTGATATGCTGCTGTGATTTTGATCCATGAATTCTAAAATATTTTTCACAAAAGTGTCATCCAGCTTTGACGTTTTGTTTTCAATACTGATAAAATACTTATTAACATACCCAATAAAAAGCTTTTGCTAAATAACAGCCAATAGAAAAGCTTTGTCAGAGTCTTTGTTAAATATGCCTGTTGATGAAATCGGGCCTACATCTATTGTTTAAACCATTTTGCCCTGCGTTATCCAGGCATCCGGTTATTTAGTTGTCACCCCATATATCCTTTGTTGGAGATACTGTTGGTTACATGTCCGACTCCACCCCTTTGACAGGTTTACGGCGAACGCCAATGGGAAACGGCGCATGCAGAAACAAAGGCGGTTTAATTAGCTAGAAGTCGGTATGCACCGCCTTGTTAGTACCCGGGGTTTTGATTTACTTCTGGAAATAATGGAAGCAACCGCCGCACCAAGCCATTCTTGTACGTATTGCTGGTTGCTCTAGAGATTTCCAGCCTCTAATTTATTGCTTATCATTTATTTCCGCTTAACGGTGCAACTGGAATAAGGTCACATTGGCACGTCCTTGAACAAAAGTTTTCGCTGATATCCATGATATGTCGTTTTGTTAATTGAGTTTTTGCCGTTAATCATGATGGAATCATGTTCGATTTAAGATCACATTGAAAATATTCACATGTATCGCAATACTGGTGAAAAAATAAAGTGATGATAATAATTGACAGGTCATCAGCTGTAATACATTTTTATAAAGAATAAAAAACTTTTTACTGATATTACTGATAAAACATATTTTGTCACTGAAAACAATCGTGAGTTTATCTAAAAAGTAAATCATCTGCATCTATATTGCTGCAACATACGTTAATAAAACAATAAAATTATTAGTATAATCACTATGCTAGCTAGTGAAAACAACGTGTGCATACAAACTATTATTACTCTGTTGTATACCAAAACTAAAAATAACACTGTAACTTTCAACTATAACTAATGTAAAACAGTATGATTTTGTTTATCGTTATTAATAAAAAATACATTTCTCAGCGACGACACAACTAGCCAGTTGATCTTAGATTAGAGCCAATCACATAATAAAAAAATATACCAAAAAATTACAAAATATAGCCACATTAGCTAGTAGTTAGCGAATTTATTTCAATCCGACCTTTCATGTCTGATGCACATTCACCAATACAAAACCTGCGTATTCGGTGAATGCTTTTGTGGCAGCTCGATAAATATTAGGTTATGGTGAATTGCTTAGTCAGGCCAGGATTTGTGTCCCATAATTGGTGGGACTACCTATCCAAGGTTAAGTAATACATTTGCTTCTTATATTGACAATTGTATTGATTTTTTAATGAAGAATAAAAGTTGATGGCGACAATATTGATAAATGCTGCAGACTGTTTACCAACGTCTTTATATTGTTAACCATTAGGTTAGTCTAATGAAATTTGGTACGTTCCGTAATATTGAGCAGCGGGTTTTATTTTAAGTCAATGTCATAGTAAGATTCAGGTAATATGCAACTGTGACGAAAGCTGGTTTTACACTTACGACCTTGAGTTGAAGTCTCAAACTATACAATGGAACCATAAAAGCAGCCAAAGACCTCAGAAGATCAAAGCTAACAAAAGCACTGATAAAGTGATATCCTCCGTGTGGGGGCGGATTAGAATATCTCCCTTCGTATATCCTGCGTGTCGTAAAAGGCGACTAAAGGGAACCGAACTACTGACCTCTTCTCGCCCAACAGCTTTGGGTGGACGAGTCGAGAAGAGTCAGGACACCTTCTTGTCCTTGGGGTGAGAAATTGCCACTAAAGGCGGATGAACCAGTAGATACCATCTGGTCAACGGCATGAGGATGCAGAAAGCAAATGGGAAACTACTGCATTAAAGATCTTAAAGATACCCCAAGAGAAACTCGTAAAATGAGTAAATGCATTTTGCGAGTTCACAACATGTCTGTTAAGACATTGTGACTACGATGATGAAAGTGATATAGTAGTAAGTGATTTTTTTATTTACGACATTATACCTAGAGGACATACATTAATAGAATTATCCTAAAGTACGAATACTCCGTGGACTCCTAAAGAAAAAATTAAAGCATAAACGCACAATGCTCCGACTTACAGGTATGCGATTTTTCGAAGAAAAATTGAACAATTATTAAGGTTGGAAGTAGGGGACCCTCGTGGCTGCGCGGTGAACAGCGCCTGCCTTCGATAGTGGAGCAGCAGCAGCCTTGTGCGCGGTTAGCGCTTGGGTGGTTGACTGAATTGCACCAGGGAGACTGAACAGTTTGGACTGGCTGTCGGTGTCGCCCACACGAGCGCTGAGCGGAGCATCTTACGCGGCCGGCACTTTGGATGATCGACCGGAAGGCCCGGCCGGAGGACCCCCGTTGGACCGTCCGGGATGATGGTACCATTCCAACGGTGCTGGCCGTGCACCGTCCCCCTCTCTGGGAAGTTATAGTCCAATAGGCGTTAAAGGCTTAAGTACTGACGGCTCCCAGAGGAAAAAAAGTTATGGTTCATTCCGCATACTCTCTCTACCTTGCTCCATGGTATCTGAAGCCAAAACAAGAATTCAGAGGACGAAGATTTGAGTGGGTATAGAGCTCAACAAGGCTGAGATTTAAAATACGTTTTTCATTATTATAGCACGTGCACCGTGATTTTCTGATAGCAATTTGTAACAGATAGGAGTTAATAAGGTTGGTTCTAAATTAGTCCTTCCAAACGAACGTATCAAACTAATATGAACGAACTGCCGGACGTTCATGTGATGCAGCCCTGTTATTTATCTAACTTATCAGGAGATGAGCCTCATTACGAAAATCATAGCGATGTAAAATTAGAGCGCTCTGTAATTACATAATGTTTGTTTAAACCAGTGAAATTATTCCTTGTTTGCTAGTTCGTTTTGTCCTATTTGTCCATCGAATGAAACTAAACATCGTCTAACAAGATGACTAAATACTAATGGACCATTGTGGAAAGTTTTAATCTTGTTTATGTAACATGTGGCCCACTCCAAATGGGAGAGCGGGATGGTTTTTCCACCTTTAGGGTACGAAGGCGATTTCGACAGGGTGTTCGTTTGAAACCTTCCTACCACGGATTTCTCGAAAACCACTGATTAAAAGAAAAAACAGGAGACAACTCTTTTACCAAAAACTACTTCACCCCCTTGTACTCCCTGCCCCCCAGGGTCATCCCCTTAAACATGACGTTTGAAAACTAATGATATCCAAAATTTTGCAAACGAAAATTTGGAAAGCCTGCTGTAAAATTTATCACTGGAGTTTTCAATAATAATGTGGTTACAGTTAGATGGAGCGAATGCACATTTTAGTATCAGAGGCCGAAACACTTTGGATGAAAGGATTCCTGCCAATTGTTCCGTCTATGATCCACACCACTTACGAATCCCTACGCACCATTACGGAATAGTTACAAAATCGTAAATGTCTTGAAGACCATCAAAGAGTACCACGTATATGATAAAAGTGAAAGGGAATTTAATGTCGCATCCACTGACGTGAAACTTATCATTTAAAAGAAATAGAGTTTTTGACGTTTCAAACTTTTCAAATGTGAAAATTGCTAGTCTATTGATTTGATGTGCTTTCGAAACAATGATCGACATAAGTATGTCTCTTGCTCGTTTTAAAACTGAAAACCGCATCTTTCTATCTTACTTAGTTGCCGAGATATTAACATTTTTTGTAAAGTACCTACTACAGATGTCAAATTTTCAGATTGCTGAATAACTTCGAAAATAGAATCATAGACATACTCTATGGTTAACAAACTGGACCTAAAAATCGATCCTGAATTTAAAAACGTAATAATATACAGGGTGTTCTATTTAAAATAAGCCAGTTGGTACCTACTTGCGGTATATCCGGATGTCAGCCATCTTTTAGATTGTAGCAAGTGACAGAAGGTTCTCGTATATCTTTTAGATTGTTTTGTACAAGTAGGTAGGTGGCCGAAGGTGAACCAGAAGCAGGCAACCCTGGAGCTAACCAAAATCCAGAGATTAGTATGCATATGTATGACCGGAGCACTAAAAAGCACACCGATAGCAGCAATGGAAACAATTCTGAACCTCCCGCCAATTGACTTATTGTCAAGGCAGAGGCTAGGATTGGGGCATATCGCCTCCAGTTAAATAATAACTGGTACCCGTACCGAAATGGACACGCGGCAATCACTGATATACTACATACCCTATACTAGCCATGGGAAGTGATCACAGGATGCCAACAACATCATTTGAGAAACCCTTCAGCGTCGAAATGGAATGGAAAGGAGTTCTCGAGGAAACACCCAAACAAGAAATAGTTTGATTTACTGGCGGTTCCAAAACAGACAATGGAACAGGAGCAGGAATTCACGGTCAATCTCCCAGATGTGACATCAGTCAACCTCTGGGAGTTCACGCCACTGTATTCCAAGCAGAGATACATATATGCAATCGACTCTTGTCTGAGAGAAAACATAAGAAGGGGAAACCATAGTAAAAACATTCTTATCTACTCGGATAGCCAAGCGTCGATTAAAGCTCTTAACGGCTGCCAAATCAAATCCAAACTAGTCTGGGAATGCTTAGAAGACCTCAAACAACTTAGTGCCATGAACAAGGTAACCCTAAAATGGGTGCCAGGTCACAAGGGAATTGAAGGGAACGAAAAAGCAGATACCTTAGCACGAAACGGATCGGCATCCAGTTTTACCGGCCCCGAACTACTTTTAAACTAGTGGGTGCATTCACAGCACCTAAAATACTGGCAATGACATCCAAAGCTCAGACACAGCAAGCTGATGGTGAAACAACCCACACCAAAACTAGCTGAAGAGATCCTAAAACTAAATAGGAAAGAAACTAGGCTAATAACCGGCCTCCTAACCGGACACTGCGGCCTAAGAGAACATCTACACACATTGGGGATTTTCAAAGAAAACCCAATATGCAGACTATGTGACGAGGACGACGAAACAGCCTCTCACATAATCATTGAATGTGAGGCCCTACGCTGGTGGAGATTCAGACTGATAGGGCCAAATGACCCCAAATCACTCCCCAATCGAGATGTCGTGAAGAGAGTCTTAGATCTCATCAAGGTCACAAAACTCTTCACGGATTAACAAACGCGCAGGATAATACAATAAGCCAATGGCTGCAGTGTTGGGGCTACCTAACCCGGCCTTTACGTTTGACCCTCCTAACCTAATCTAACATGTACAAGTAGACCATTTGAAAAGGAACGTTTTTCAATCAAGCGATTTTCTCCTAATTTAAACCGTAAGGCCGCTAGAGAGCACCGCGCGCTTATTGGACCACTCTGTATAACAACGAAGCTCGGAAACAGTTCAATTTAGATGAGTAGAGTAGACCAATAAATTACCTAACAATTATTATTCTTAAATGAACGATCTGGAATCGGTAAAAGGAAGATTTTCACGGAAACGGCCAAACAATTATCATAACAAAACCAGCTAATGAGAGACGACTCTGAAGTGATTGTTCTAAATGGGAAAAATTTCTTGGAACCTTTTTTAATTAATGATCGTGAAAAAGGTAGAAGAAAAAAGGAGAGGAGAAAAGATATAAATTAAGCCAATAGCAAGAACGTACGTAAGATTGTGCCACCAGAGCGAATATCCAAACCTAAAAGGGGTAATACACGTACGAACTTTAAGTACGCGGTTTTCAAGTTCGCAAACTTACTCGGCTCGACGTCGGTGACACACGTGAAGCTGAAATCACTCATTTTGATAATTTTCCTAAATAAACAAAACCTTGAACGAACGTCAAACACAACAAGCGTTGCACATCGATGGCCTGCCGAAACAATGTGGAGGCTCGCTGCTCGCAGTACGAGCCGAGACGAGCTACGAGCAAGATTTCAAACCAGTTGGATCGCCGGCGGTTTGCGCGACGGTTTTAAAGTACGCGTACTTACGGTGACATACAGGCGAAAAAGGTCGTCGAGCCATAAGTACGCGTACTTGCTCGTACGTGTATTACCCCTTTGAGCTCCATTTTATTAAACGATTTATTTTAGAAACTAACAGCTAATCAAACCAGTAATGTCAAATATGTTATAGGGCAAATAGAACGTACGTTCTATAAATAGAACGAAATGGATAGTGAGGAGCTGAAAAGCGTACACAAGCTCGAATTACCTACATACATAATTGCATAGCCCGGGGTGACCTCGTGTGATTTATATTTCATAGGTTGTAGCGCACACGAGGTGTATCCGAAGGGATCTCACCGATTTCTTGACCCTGGATTATTGAACCACGCCCTTATAGGTCAAAGCCGCTATAAAAAAAGCTACGACGTTATTTATTCATATATGCCTGGCTCTATACAAATCTGAAACACGAGCCAACTACTGAATGATTCATCAAAACTGTCAGCTTCTCCCTTTCAGGATATATTTTTTCTGTCCTCTGCAGATTATGAAAATTTGTCACGATGCATGGCGGTCACCGATGACATATGATAAGGTTAACGACTTAGCGTGATGGCCTAGAAGGAAACACTGTGTCCACTGACATGCTGCCAAAAATAGCTCACATTGATTTTCGTACGTCGAGTTAGATACAAATTTCTCAATAAAAACTTCATCATTATAGTCACAATGTCTTAACAGACATGTTGAAACTCGTAAAATGCATTAAGTCGGAGCTAGAGGCTAGAGCTAGAGTATTGCCGACACGAATATTATCAATAGTTTTGAGAACTGTAGCTCGCCATCGTTCGCGATTTACTGTCAGTTCAGTGGCGCTCTTGATACTCATATCCAGCAACTGTTTCGTCGTATCCACCCAGCGTGTAGGGGAACGGCCACGGCGCCGCCCACTCGGGGCGTGACCCTGAACTACAAGTTTCTCCATATTATCACTTCTGTGAATATATCCGAAGAATGTAAGAATTCTCATCGACACAATGGAGGATAGTCCCTTTGGATTACCGAGCTCATCCAGTATGGAAACTTTAGTTCGATGGGCGGTATAAGGAATTGAGGTTTTGAATAAAGAAAAAAATATTTTTTTTTTGTGATAAATCTAAAGATCATATATAAGTTTTATAACAAAACCGTTTTTGTTTTCTTTTTTTTTCGCAATAATTCAAAAGTTATATCAAAATAAAAATGGGTTTTTGAATCGAGTACCGAAAACACGCCGACGGCTCCCGAACCCGTGTGACGTAATGATGGCGGTTAAGATGCTCTTTTGACCAACGACATCCTACATCGATACTAGATTCTAGATTCCCAGCCAAACGTGAAAATACTTGCTAGTAACTAGTGTATATTTGTTGCAATATAGCCGATGTATGAAGTTTGCAGCTCAAGACGACCTCTACGATCGAAGTAAATATCTTTTTGAATGTTTGAAATCAGATTACAGATTCCAGTAAGTAAGTACCTTATCAAATGTGTTATTGAAACTATCTGGTGCATGTTCAGCTGGTCTAGTGGTTAGAGTATTGGCTAATGGATCCGTTGGTCTGGGTTCAAAGCTCAGCCTGTGCAATTTTTTTTTTATTTTTTTTTATCAAATAATTCATTCATGTGCTTTTTGCACTTGTTATGTACATTTTTTTCTACGATCAACATAAATATGTTTTTGAAACAAATTCTATCAGACATATTACTTGCACTGCATAGTGCAAAAACAGGACAAGTACAAGTACAGGACGCGGTGGACAATTCAAAAAATCAGTTCAAATGGTGTTTGTCCGTCAATATCAACCGCCAATATTTTTTTTAAATGTAATAGTTGGTTAATAAAACAAAATCCATTCATTTTTTAAGTTTTTAATATAAACATAAAATAAAACTCGTAATCACAACAGTCTTCTGTTTATCACTTGGTATTTTTATTTATTTAACTTTTGAGCAACGAAGCTTAATAATTAAATTTTCATAAAAATTTAACAAACAAAAATATATAAACGCAATGCAAACAAACAAAACTTATTCTTCTATGAGTTTCAATGTTATAATTATCTTTACTGTACGTAGATGCTCTTCTGTTAAAATATTTGTTAGTAATTTCATCTTATATGAAATGAATCCAATTTTTTTTAATAAATTATTAATATGTACATCCCAACGTAAGTCTAAATATATTCCTAGATACTTTATACTTTTTTCTGTTCGGGACTAAAAAATATAGTTTTATTTTTGTTTACTTGAAGTGCTAGCTCTTATGTAAAATAAGTATACTTATAGTTTATTTATCGTATAAGTATTTATTATCAATAATAATATTAAATAATAAAATAATTATTTTAAGTTTTGGTCAAGAAGATAATTATAACATTGAAACTCATAGAAAAATAAGTTTTGTTTGTTTGCATATTGTATTTTTATATTTTTGTTTGTTAAATTTTTATGAAAATATAATTATTAAGCTTCATTGCTCAAAGTTAAATAAATAAAGATACCAAGTGATAAACAGAAGACTGTTGTGATTACGAGTTTGACTTACTTTATGTTTATATTAAAAACTTAAAAAATGAATGGATTTTGTTTTATTAACCAACTATTACATTTAAAAAAAATATTGGCGGTTGATATTGACGGACAAACACCATTTGAACTGATTTTTTGAATTGTCCATCGCGTCCTGTACTTAGTTTTTGCACTATGCAGTGCAAGTAATATGTCTGATAGAATTTGTTTCAAAAACATATTTATGTTGATCGTAGAAAAAATGTACATAACAAGTGCAAAAAGCACATGAATGAATTATTTGATAAAAAAAAATAAAAAAAAAATTGGACAGGCTGAGCTTTGAACTCAGACCAACGGATCCATTAGCCAGTACTCTAATCACTAGGCCAGCCGAACATGCACCAGATAGTTTCAATAACACATATTTGATTAGGTACTTACTTACTGGAATCTGTAATCTGATTTCAAACATTCAAAAAAGATATTTATTTCGATCGTAGAGGTCGTCTTGAGCTGCAAACTTCATTCATCGGCTATATTGCAACAAATATACACTAGTTACTAGCAAGTATTTTCACGTTTGGCTGGGAATCTAGAATCTAGTATCGATGTAGGATGTCGTTGGTCAAAGGAGCATCTTAACCGCCATCATTACGTCACACGGGTTCGGGAGCCGTCGGCGTGTTTTCGGTACTCGATTCAAAAACCCATTTTTATTTTGATATAACTTTTGAATTATTGCGAAAAAAAGAAAACAAAAACAGTTTTATTATAAAACTTATACAGGGTTGGGCTAAAGTATGGAACCAAGCAAATGTCTTTGAAACGGAAAGGGCGATATTGCTGAAAATTTGCAGGTAGATGTAGCGACATATAATGCATCCGAATACAGTATGTTAGCTATTAATGTACTTCCGGTCTAACCGGAAGTGCCGTCAACTTTTTTAATTTAAATGGAACACCCTGTATATTTTTGCAGATTTTAATTCATCTTTTTTTTTCGAATACATCCATAGTGGGTTTGGTATTTGTTTCTTAAAAAAATTGTCTCACAAATTGGTCCGTGGCGGTCTGCGGTCTTCCCGTTTGAGGTAATTTTTTTTGTATTTTTTTTTTTTAGTCACCGTCAAACGTGTTATAGGACCCCTGTCGGGACGTAAATCATTAAAAGTTGACACACTTCTTTGTGAGTTCTCACGCGATCGCCAAAACCGACTTTGAATGACCGGCACTTTAAACACCTGAAATGATAAAGAAGCTTTATCTTTCCCATTTTTACAGAAACTAATGCTAAACCCACTATGGGCATATTCGGAAAAAAAAGATGAATTAAAATCTGCAAAAATATAGAGGGCGTCCCATTTAAATTAAAAAAGTTGACGGCACTTCCGGTTAGACCGGAAGTACATTAATAGCTAACATACTGTATTCGGATGCATTATATGTCACTACATCTACCTGCAAATTTTCAGCAATATCGCCCTTTCCGTTTCAAAGATATTTGCTTGGTTCCATACTTTAGCCCAACCCTGTATATGATCTGTCGATTTATGACAAAAAAAAATTGATTCAAAACCTCAATTCTCAGCATTCTCCTCCACGTCCACATTTCAAAAGCATCTATGCGAGCTCGATCTGCCTTTTAACAGTCCAAGTTTCCGAGGCATACAAAAATATGGAGACTGAACCAGTGACATTTTGGTAGCTTTATTGATTTTATGGTCACGTCATATTTTAGTAAGCTTTGTCATGGACACCCGTGCCTGTTGAATGCGCCGTCGAATCTCATTCTCACAGCTACCTGAATTGTCGATCAAAGAACCGAGGTACACAAAACTTAGGCACATACAAATATAATAATTCGTTACAAATGTAGTCATAACAAAAAAGCAAAACAAATAAACCGGCCGGCGTTTTCACTATCTTCCGACCGAGATCGATTAATTCTTCTTCTTCAGGTGCCATCTCGATTTAATGAAGGTTGGCGACAATTTTCACATGCTTATTTCGGTCCTGAGTGCTACGAATTAAAGATGGTGTATTGACACCAGTCCAATCGCGTATGTTTTTTAACCATGAATATTGTCTGCGACCAAGACCACGTTTTCCTTTGATTTTTCCTTCTATTGTATTACTGCACCTTTTCCAGCTGTAGTTTCTAAAGCGTTAAGTGATAATTCAAAACGGTCAAGTTAATTTTCCAATTCGTCACTTGTAATTTCAAACTGTCAGTTTGAATTTACAAGCTGCCATGATATCCCACAACATAGGCCTCTACGGAAACTATGATCTGGTTAACCCGATACTTAGATCACTGATCCTGACGTTCGGAAAGTAATCTGGGATCAGTCAGAAATAGAATCAATCAGTTCACTGTTGTACAGTAAGTGATTACGATCGGATGATTCGGATTAGTAGCTGTTTTCCTTAGCCGTCTGTATTTTATTCTTGAACCAACTTTTTCGTTATTCGATGTCCGTTAAGTCCATGGAATCATATATCCCACTTGACAGCTGTTTGACGTATAACTGGATCCAGGTTAGTGTTTCCGTAAAGCCCTCATGTTGTTGTAACTGCCCGTCAGGAATTTGAAAATCATCTGTGACATTGTTTGGCCAATAGTGAGCAACATTTGAAGAATTATTGCAATAAAAAGTGATATTTTCGTCTGTTTTTGTATTCTATTTGAACAAGTTAAGATACATAAATATTCTAATTTTCTCGAAAACGAATGGACCAATTTAAAAAAATCAAACGTCGAAATAGAGTAGTTCGACATACCTTTAAAACTTGAAACCCCTTGTCATTTAAAATTTTCAAGGGGATGATCATGGCGGGGAGAGGGTACAAGGGGATGAAGCAGTTTTTGGTCAAAAAGTTGTCCCCTTGACAAATCTTTTGACATGTCTCTTAAAAAGTGATATTTTCGTATGTTTTTGTATTCTATATGAACAAGTTAAAATACATAAGGATTCTAATTTTCTCGAAAATAAACTGACTGATTTTAAAAAATCAACCGTCAGAATAAAGAACATACCTTAAACGAGATACTACTCGATACCCATTGTTATTTAAAATTTTTAAGGGGCTGATACCTGGGGGGGGGGTAAAGTAGATTTTGGTTAAAAAGGTGTCCCATTTGACAAATCTTTTGATGTATCTCGGCGTTTTTCATTTCAGTCCGGCAGTTTTCGAAAAATCCGGGGTGGAAGGTTTTCAAATAAACACCCCAATGTCTATTCATCAACGGGTTACAATAAATCGTTGCCTCCTTATGACCCTTACTTATGTTGCCATAGTTATGACATCATAGTAACTGTGGCATAGTACTGTGGAAATCAACTTATACTGTATTCAAGTCACCACCTTCATTAACTCAAACCACGTGTATCCAATGTCCATCTTTTAATTTAAAAATAACACGCGAGCGGTGCACGGTGAGAAGCTTATCTAAAATTCCATCCCCAAAGCCATATTTTGCATTTTTAAATCGCGAATATTTATGCATGTATATCCCGCAAGTAGGTTGGGAGGGCTCGGCTGGTAGCGCTCCGTGATGTTGCGGCATCCCTTGGTATTTCGTGCACATGGTGTAAATACGGGCCGAGACAGCGCCATATTTCAAATTAGCCTTTTGCTGGAAACAAGCGTCATACCAGAAGATATGGGTTGCGGTTCCGAATGCTTTCGTTCTACTGAACTGGAAAACTTACAAGGTGACGCGTTCCAGCCACTGATGGCCGGTAGGTAAATACCCGATGGGTAGGTAAATAAAATTTGGGTATACAGGGTGTCCCCGAATTTCCTTGACGCGTGATATTCTGGTAACAAAAAAAAGTCAAACGAAATCTGAGTGGAAATTTTGAAAGTATTATAGGGTCTATCCTACCATGATTTTAAAACATTTTGTTTGTACTTCAAGCCTTAAAACTCACCCTCAACTTTTGTTTTTCAAATGGCACCAAATTGTTTTTTCTACACAAATTAAGTCCTTATATTATTTAACATCTTGCAGTACCCTTGATTTTATACGCAAACTAATTTTTATCGTAAAATCATAAGCATAGCACAAATAAATAAGAATTTTCTTGATGCAAAAAACAGATAAAGATAAATATTTAGTAAAACAATCTTGGGATACGGTCACTTATTATATTTCCAAAATATAAAATTTTACGACGTTTCGACGATTCTATTAGGCGTCATCTTCAGGTATTAAAACTAAAATAAAATATCAGAATTGTCAAAAAGATACAAAATGACTAACATTTACAATTAATTTGTTTTTAAAACAATTAAATATCGAGGGAGGAAGGTAAATATTGATAAGATGGAAGAAAGTATAGGCTATGTTCCATTTATTAAATTTGTATATATGCATGAACGATTGCATTCCGATTTTATCAACATGCATATTTAACAAAGAATTTAACAAAGCTTTTCTATTGGTTGTTATTTAGCAAAAGCTTTCTATTGGAAATTGCGGGCTAGGTTAATAAATATCGTCCAATAGTATTTTATCAATATTGAAAGCAAAACGTCAAAGCTGGATGACACTTTTTATCAAACTATTCTTGTAACATAGGCGACGAATGAAGTTTGGAGCTTGAGACGAAGTCAACGATCGAAATATCTTTTTGAATGGTTGAAATTAGATCACAAAAAAAGTACCGAATCCCAAATCAAATATGTACCGTTGAGGCGATCCCTTCGCCGAGATGCGGGTGACCGAGTGGTTACGGTGGCCGACCATGCGTGCCTGTTTTGTGGGATGTGCTGATGGCTGTTGGTTCGAGACCCTGCCCGTGCAATTACTTTTTTTCATTTTTTTTTAACCGAAATATTTATTGATATACGTTTTACTCATATTACATAAATTTTTTTGTACGATCGACATAAATGTTTTTGAATCAAATTTTATTAGACATTTTACTTGACATATTGCAAAAGCTAAGTACCGTAGGTGGTGGAGAATTCAGTCAGTGGAAGTGAAGTTTATTCGTCAATATCAATCGCCAATTATTGCTCTGATAGCGGTATTAAAATGAAATTATTCCAAAAAAGTATAATTATTCGGAATTGTTGTTGTGCTAGCAAAACATGTAATAAAATTTGATTCAATAACACATTCACGTCGATGGTACAAAAAAATGTGTGTAATATGAGTAAAACGTATATCAATAAATATTTTGGTTAAAAAAAATGAAAAAAAGTAGTTGCACGGGCAGGGTCTCGAACCAACAGCCGTCAGCACATACCACAAAACAGGCACGCGTGGTCGGTCACCGTAACCACTCGGCCACCCGCCATCTCGGCGAACGGACCGCCTCAACGGTACATATTTGATTTGGGATTCGGTACCTTCTTACCGGGATTTCGACCATTCAGAGATATTTATTTCCATCGTTGACTTCGTCTCAAGCTCGAAACTTTATTCATCGCCTATGTTGCAACAAATATACATTTTAGTTACAACTGTTACAAGTATTTTCATGAAGTACGTCACACGGGTCGGGAGCCGTCGGCGTGTTTTCGATTCTGGATTCAAAAGCTCATTTTTATTTTCATATAACTTTTGGATTATTTCGAAAAGAAACAAAACAAAAACAGTTTTGTTGTAAAACTTATATTTGATCTCTCCATTTATCACAAAAAAATTATTCAAAACCCTAATTTTTTGTCATCATTATCATTTAGCAGAAGAAAAAACCAGCAATCAAATGTACAGTTATGGCGGAATCTGATTGGTTGAAATTAGCAATTGCTAAACTTTTGATTAAACAAGAAAATGCAATTTTTCACCCATTTAGGATGGAAAATCAGACTGGAAAAGATACTAGATGGTTCATAATGGTCGATCTGTATATAAAACATGTCATTTTTAACCTTTTTGAGGTAAACTTCAAGAGAAATCAATAGTTTTCAGAGTACTTTGACATATGCATGTTCTTGAACGGGCTGCTCTGATTGGTCAAAGTCTTTGCTAAAATGTGCCTGTTGATAAAATCGGCCCATAGATAATCGTGGATAACTGTCGAAGCTGTGATCACCAACATTAACGGTGGCAGTAATTAGGAGAAATTCCATATCGCAGATATAATTTAGAGTCCAAGAGGACTTAACTATATTCATCTTTAACTTAACTATATTCATCTTTAGACCGTTTGGAAGCACACTCAGTTGATCGTTCGGTAACAGAGGTTGAAGAAATCATATTACCTTCACTTCCGGTTATAAAATATAAATGTACCGACGAATAAAACCGGCTGAATAGTATCCAGTGGTATTATTGCTATTTTAAGTCATATCGTATATGATATTATGTTATAGAATGGGAACCGTAATATCTAATTACCTGGCTACCAGCTAAATTATATCTGCGATATGGAATTTGTCCTAACTACTGTCACCGTTAATGTTGGTTATCACAGCTTCGACAGTTATCCACGATTATCTATATCTATCTTTAGCCTTTTCAAGATGTTTTACACATTTTGGCCAATGTTTATTTATAAAAGGTTCACACTCGCGTATTAGTGTTATAACTGAATCGCCGAAAATATTTTTTTGATTACGCCAATCTTTTTATATTGATTCTCATCGAATAACTTTTCAAACATGTTTAATACAATCTGATGTGTTTCGACAAGCAAACGATAGCGCAAACCACGAGTCTTCGTTGCTGCTTTCCACTCAGTTCGTGTTTTTTCGGAAGATTAATAATCTTTTCGACTCTGGTTATGTAACACATCATTATCATTATGCGGGGTTAGATTGGATAGGAAATTAGAAAGATTTTGCACGTCCGTTTCCTGACATTATTTCACGTTATCGGTTATTTGTGGCATGCGCAGTTCTCCCGAAATGACCGAATCGGCGAATAACCGATAAAGTTGTACGCTAGCTACGAAAGATTACGGTACGATATTATTACGTGCGGTATTGCCAGGTCTAAACCACTATACGGCAATGAGAAAAGAACCGTGATGGTTTTGATAGCAAAAAGGATCAGGTTTTCCGCCGTCAATTTTATTTGACAGTATTATCCAATAAAAGCTACAAAGTTAGACGTCTCCGGCAACAGCGTGTGATCATCACGGGACTGAACCATGGTACTCGTAGATCTTGCATAACCTATTTTTCATTTTACTTGTGATGTCTGGTGTGATCTCACTTTCCGACCAAATCGATCATAATGTAAAATCAAATAGGTCCAATAATTGTTAATGTTAATTGTCAAATGCTGAACACGAATAATGCAACGATACACGTCACATATATTTCGGTTACAAAAACTTTACACAAGGCACACGCTTATCCGTTATTCTAGATACACTGCGCATGCTCAGAATAATGTTTTAGGGATGATGTCACAATTTTTAGTGGCTCTAAATCTCTCTATTATTTCCAATAACCAATTTTGTCTTATGATTTTACATTTTGAAGGACCTATTCAGTTGAACAATGAAATCTTCACTCAGCAAATAGGTTAGGTAAGAAGTTAAAAAGACTCTAAACTAGAGGCGTTTGAAATGTGTATCAAAAACAGGTTAAAATAAAGACACCTCATAAAAATTAGGAAACCATCTTAAAAATAGCCTTGGGTGCGAAATATAAGAACATCTGGCGGATTCCATTTTGTAGATATATTGAACATTTTGACGGAGTTAGCACTAGTCTCCATTACCGCAGAGGGCACCTCACAGAGTATTCGTCAATAAAAGTTGGACCGGCTCCTCAGAATATTCCAAGAAACAGAACGGTTTTGTTGGGCCACCCTGTTTTTCTGTATATTATACGTACGTATAGAATTTCAATAAAAGCTACTGAAGACCACAATAGCAGTGATTTGAATATTTCGTTAAATGAAAAACGTGTGAATTGTAAAAAATGGGAAAATGTCCAATACATTCCATAAGTCCAATTAAAAACAGAAATCGTGATCAATTTTAATCTGTCAATGGAAATACTTCGTCAGGGATTCTGACACTCAAAAATTGCTTTAGAAGTGTAGACTGGACAATTGTTCATTGAAACTAATTGCTCGACTATCTGTTTGTGAAAAAAATGCTTCTAACGGTTCCGCCAGAGCGTTTGGTGAAAAAATTAATAAATCGTATTTAGGCCCGCTTCTCACGGAGCCACCATGGTCGCGCCACAATGGCAGTGCGTCCACGTTTCTTGGTGGCCCGATTTTTCACTGGTGGCAGCACCAAAATTCGATACGACTAAAATAAGTACAGAAGAAAAAAAGAAGTCAAGTTGATTGACTCAGTACTTCCCACACATTGCTGTGATACCAGTTTATTATTTTCCCATAGCATGCACCTTTAGTCTGAGATCCTCTTGCAACCAAATCATCCGCAGCCCTCCCCCTAAAATTGTCTTATGCCCTATGTCTTTCCTTCACAGGTCAATGGACAGCCTATTACCAATACTACAGACTTTTCAGTTTTACAACCCACCACCCCCCAATCACCCCAATTTCATCCCCACCCCAAAAAAGGTAGAAAATGATCAGGAACCCTAAAACATCTAAAAATGAAGTTTGAGCTGTTTTCATATTTTTAGTTTTTTGATTATAGCTACGCTGCCACTGACACGACTTCTAACAACCATACGCGTTTCACATCCTCACCACGGTAATAATGCTGTCTCAAAATTTCATTAGATTCAATTCAATAGTTTCCACGTTACAAAATACAAAACGATCTAAAGTAATTAATACTCGTATGTATACAGAAAATTCTAAGTCCCTTAGTTCTGGTAATAGGCTAGGCAATGTTCGGATGGACCTAAAAAGGTGATTTATGTCGCTAGGTCTTCCTTCAAAGGTTACTGCACAACCTATTATGGATACAACAAATTTTTCAGTTTTTCAACCACCCACCCCTCAACCACCCCAATTTGACCCCCACCCAAAAAAACGCAAAAAATGATCAGGAACCTCTAAAACGCCTAAAAAAGGGGTTTGAGCTGTTTTTATATTTTTATTTTTCTTATTATTTCTGCGCCGCTACTCGCACGATTTGTAAAAACCATACGCATTTTCCATCCACGCCACGGTGGTAATGCTGTGTCAAAATTCCATTAAAATCAATTCAACCGTTTCATCGTTACATAATATGGAACGATCTAAAGCAATACTCATGTTTTTTGTTTTTTGCTAATTACTCCGCCGCCCATGCACCATTTTCAAAATTATAGGAACATTACCTACTACGACCCCACAGCATATCGCTGCCCAAATTTCATCACAATCCATCCAGCGGTTGCTGAGATTACGTGGCTAGAAAAACGCATACAGACAGACCGACAGACAGACCGACGGAAATGAGTGACGTGGATTTTCGTTATGTAGACATCATAAAACGCCCAAAAAGTGTATTATCTCAAAATCGAAAATTTTCGCGATCACAATACTCCCCCCACCTATCTAAAGTGAAGTAAAGTGACAATTACTGTTTTTTTGTTTCATGTGCACACCCTTACGTTGTACTAGCATGTTGAACTTTGGAAGACAAACTTAAATTGTCATTTATTTCGAAACGGTCAGTGACAGCCGTAAAAGTGGCGGCCTACTTGTTTTAAACTGCGAGTAAAGGTTACATTTATTTACGAAACGTGGAGAACATAGTCAAAGGAAACACTGGCTTTAATCTTCTCCCAGTAGGTTATACAGCGATTAAAAAATTACTTTTGAACGGGTATTATACCTATAAATAAACAGCGAGACTTATCATATCTCATGCTCGAGGGTTATGGACAACGCCTACTAGACACTAGTACTAATTTCTTGGAAATGCAAATGAAAATGATATATTCGCCATAATAATTGCAGAGGTAGAATTAAGTATTAAAATACTGGTTTTGCAAAAGATGACAGAATTATTATTTTTGGTTTAAGATGTTTATTATAGTTTTACCCTTATGGTGTACTGTTATCTTGAGCTTTGAAAACCGCCCTTGTAAATCGAATCTAACTCCTTCGGAATCGCTGTAGCGGTAGGGCAGAAAGAGAGAAGAAGGAAGTTACGGAAAGTTTCCTGGAGTATAAAGTTGTAATGTTATTATTGAATCGCTTGGCGCAAAGCTGCTGAATGTGCTTGTTTAATATTTATGTCGAGGGCTCATCGGGTTCACTTGGGACGTTGTGAATCAAAATGATGAGAATTCTAAGGCAGAAAGAAGTTTCTGGATTAGCCCCAATTCGGTTTATTATATAGGAACGAGCAGAACAACGCAAACAAGATGGGGAGCAACACCGAAAGCTGATATATACATATATTCAGTATTTATCTCATTCTGTGATCTTTGAGAGACTTGCAGATAATATAGAGATACAACTTGAACAAACAAACCTTTACTTTCTACGTATGATTTAGCCAAATATTTTTTTTTGTGCTGAAGTAACTTCATTCTGGAAGTATGATTATCATTGTTCATAGAGGAGATTTTTTTTTTATTTTTCGAGTGTCTAGAAAAACAAAACTATGGTTACTTTAGGCTTCTATTCAATAACTCTTAAGAAAAGATTGAGTTAAATGAATTGGCTTGTGGGGACAAACATTCCCGATCATTTTTTTTAACCCACAACGGCATCAGTTACAGATACTATTACGATATACAGAGTGCCCATTTAGAGTGCAATTCTTCGATATTCTTCTGGGTTCCATCACTGATCTCTATTTAACCCTAAAATATTTCTGTACAGTACTGGTGTTCAGTAGGCGGTGTTCACAACCTACGGCTGGACCGTGAGTTATTAAAAATAATTCACGCTGTTTATTTATAGGGCTTATAGGACTTAATGGAAGTAGATAAAATATGCAATTCTATCCCATAAGATCTAAAGAGCAAGCCTGTAAAATGTCATGAAACGAAAATAGATTTTTTTTCATTAACATTTTTTTCCAAATTGTACCGATATATGCTATTTACTGATTTTATGAATAATAATTTTAGACCCAACACAAGAGCATCTCAGGCAGTGGCAGCTCGTGACTTAAGAGACCGGTGGAGCCAAAATATAAAAAATAGCCTAAATTTATCGACGCCTAAAAGAATATAATAAAACAACAGTAAAAACACCAAAAATTTTATCTGAATATAACCTATGTACAAAAACAAAAAATACACTTTTAAATTGCCCGGTTAGTAAAATCTAATCGTCGTTCTTAATTTTTTGCAAAAGTATCAATAACTTATTCGCTAAAATTGTCAATGTTTTTGTCGGCCAATAACATTCCAATAGCACTGAGTCTATCTTCTTTCATAGAGTTTCTTATAAGCGTCTTAATCCTTGTTAGCATAGATACGGGCCGTTCTGCTTCCGATGTGGACATTGGTGTTGTAACTAAAACGTCCAATAGTTTAAGGGTTTCTTCAAAAACACATCCGTATTAACCTTTTGCAATAGCATAAATATTATTTCAACATGAAGCATAATTTTGTGGAAAATTGTGAGCCACAATATAAAATCTTCATTTAGCAATCTAAGTTTATAAGCACCTACTTGTTCGCTTGTTAAATCGTAGAATTTAATTTAATAGTGTCGTCGTTCTCTAATACGTCCATGACATTTATGAGCTCATATCTGTAATCATAAACTG
The DNA here is from genome assembly GCA_951848785.1 of Callosobruchus maculatus. NCBI lineage: Eukaryota > Metazoa > Arthropoda > Insecta > Coleoptera > Chrysomelidae > Callosobruchus > Callosobruchus maculatus. Next base: position 9,983,326 of record CATOUR010000100.1, read on the forward strand.
TTTTTACACCCCCTGAATGAAAATCCCATCTAGTTTGTGATGATTGTGGTAAACGCCTATGGACTATATTTTATAATCTAATACTGCATCCCTTGGGGAGATGTGCAAAAAAAGGAACAAAGTCTAGATAACTAGGCAAAAAAAAATCCGAACAGATGGATTTGTTGAAGCTGCACTCCTCATTATAAGATTCACTTGATGAGCATAACACTGCACATAGTTTGCCAATGGATATTAGTCTTTTATTGTTTTCTGGAACCCACCTAAACCTCCGCTCATAACTGATACTCCGTCATAACTTATCCCCAATCGTCAACGACAACAAGATCTAGTCTTAGTGAGCTAGCAGTCGCCTGGCTCCTTTTTCTATCAAAATCGCGCTCTGCGCATAACGTTAATATGACCTCTTTTAACCTTTCGGCCCCGATGTATATAGCAGCATTGGTGCCGCTGTCTGTTTGGCTCCGACACCGCACGCCGTGCTTTCACAGCAATAGTCTGGACGCGTTTGGCGAAAAATGTGGATAATATATCGGATTTTTGTGAATGCTTAATTTTTGTTAAATAAGTTGAAAAAAATATGATATAATATTTCAAAGTAGCAAAAAAAGTTAGGTACTCGATTTACTGTGGTGGTGCCTCCTTGGTTCCTTAAGGTACAGAGAGATTGCTGAGCTGTCAACAACCTTGTTCCCTCGCAATCGATGATCGACAGCTATTAAGTATTTTATCGTCATTGTCATTCTAAACTCTAGGATAGACTACATGAGAGGATGAAATTTGAATGTTATCTAAGCGAAATCGTTCTACCCTGGATAACTCTAAAATCTTATGACCCATCCTACCTTCTGAGGCTATCAACCCCAGACTTCAATAATACCATCTCCAAACAATTGTTCCTTCTTAAAATTCAGGCACAGATCGCATACAATATTCATAACGGAAGCGCGTATCCACCAAAAACAGCCCTATAATCCGTTGAGAGCTAAGATCGCTTATATTTGCAACCAGTGTCATGGCCCACGGGGAGACTGTTCATCGGGTTGCCAATAACTATAAAATTACTTGAAATGTTTGCAATATACACAATCTAGTTTTCGATTGAAAATTAAAATCTTGAGTAATTGTCTGTTAGGTGGAGGGTAGTGTTGTTTGCAAAAGTTTCTACGAAGGATTTGAGAGAGGCTCCTGCTATATACCGGGTTATTCATGTAATTCGACACGAAGAATTATGGCAAAAGTATCTGATGAAACAAATAATAATAATTTCTAATGGATAGGGACCCATGAAGGCTACATCTTAAAAATATTTTCGTATTATACGAGGTGTTCCCAAAACACGAATTATGTCAGAGTTATAGATATAAAAAAATGAATATAGCAGATATTATAAAATTTAGAAAGCTGTGATTCTCCCGTATGGCTAATCATGAGATGCGTCAGCTAAGGTTACACAGTTAAATTTAAATTATGTTTGTGCTTGGAGAGATCGATCGATTAATTAAGGAAACTTCAACCAGAGATAACCTGATTTTTTCAAATGGAAATGCCTAATTTTTCCATACGATCAAAAATTTACAATTTGTTAGTCTTTCTACTGATATAAGGTTGTGAATATCAATCTCCGATAGTTTTCGTTTAATTTCAAATTTTCAACCAAATAGGTGTTTTTTAATTTTCCAACCTATAAGCAACCTAGCAGGCTATGAACTATAAACTAAAACGTGCTCAGATATGAGAAAATACGTAACGTAAAAAATACAGTCGAACTAGAGTAAAGAGTCAAGATTATAAAAATTCCTTACAACAAATCATCTCTTAGCCAAAAACAAAGGTGGTAGCATACTTAAGGTCAAAGAAATAGATATTTTTCACGCCATACTGGCCACTGCAAGACACTGGAAATTAAAAACAACCAAAACATTTAAAAGCCCTGAAATAAAAAGAAAACCAACCAGCGATTGTTGCTTCAGCATGCAATTTCATACATAATGGTACAAAAGTAGTAATTTCTGTCAAAGTCAAAAGTAAAGATACATCTGACTGGAGCCCTTCTAATTTTTCAGTATCTATTAGCAATATCGCAAGAAAGGAATACTGGCAAATTAGATTGAAATTTTTGGCAAGGTAAATTATGTTTTATAATCTTAACAGATTTTGAATCATTCTTCATTTTCTCCGATCTTGCTAATACGTACTGAAAAATATGGGCTCCAGTCAGAGATATCGTTACTTTTGACTTGACAGAAATAAGCAGCTTGTCTTTGACCTTAGATATGTTACCGCCGTTGTTTCTGGTTAGAATTGGTTTGTTGTAAGTAATTTTTATAATATTGTCTCTTTAGTCTAGTTTGTCTGTATCTTTCTGCTAAGTTATTCGTTTTCTTCCATCTCAATTCCCTCCATTCTCTTTGCATTTAACGACCTTCTGGGTTCCTTATAGGTAGGAAAATTGAAAAACACCAATTTGGCTCAAAATTTGAAGTTAAATGAAAACTACCAGATATTGATATTCACAAACTGATATCACTAGAAATACTATAAAATTTTATACTTCCCATTTGAAAACATTGAATTATCTCCAATTGAAGTTGGATAATGACATTGTTTACTTGTTTGAAACATGTAGTATTATTTGTTTTGACATCTATTCATATCACATTAACCCATTATTCCTAAAAGGCTGGTACTATAAAAAGTTATCCAATATTTCGGAATGTTTGGCTAATACATAATAAATATGATGTATAAAGTTTGTTCGGTTTATGAGGTATTCTGTTGCCTGATTAATTTGCAAGGGTACGCAGTGGGATGAGGTTATTCTCCGTATATGTACACGTATACATGCTCGCTGGAGTTTAATTACAAACCATGAATTAGATACATATTATAGAGCATAGTGCAAAGTTTTGGTTATTGTCAGTTCACCTACAGTATGATACTTTCTTTGGGTAAATAATAAATAAATTTTATTATAGTTATGTATTTATGATATTAAACACCCCAGGCGTACGCCCAGTTACACAGGTATGGCTATTTTAAAGACGGGGTTTCTGGATACCCATTCTTGTTTTGACGGGATGCCAGAACTAGGTCTCAGTTTTAAAATCAATTACTAATTTTTTTTTAATTTATACTGGCGAAGGAATATTTAAGATACTTTTTCTGGCAAATAAGTAAAAATAAACAATATTAAATACCTAATAGTACTATATAAAATAACAGTCACAAAATGATATCCCTGGACTTCACTTCTTCTTGAAGAGTGACATAAGCAGCGAAGTTTATCATTGGCTACTATTGCACTTATTTGCTTACATCTCAAAACTGATACTTTCTACCAAGCAGGCACCGACTTAGGATGATTCTCGGTCTTATGCTAAAACCGTAAGAAAGCCAGTAAATCAGATTATTCTGCAAGCAGTTCTAAAACTGTCTGCATGAACAGTACGGTTTTCTCTTGTTTGCCGGTCCTCCAAAATTTTTCTTTTGGTATGCACATATAAAAATCTCTGTTTTGAAGCGGATTTAACATTAATTCTTATTGTTTCAGGTAAGCAACTTATATTAGTCACAGTCGGTAAGTCATATGTAGATAATTTACAATTTTTCTTTATTTCATATTTGATTAAATTTGCCTCATTGTGTTAGACAATGAATTGGCAATACTTGTCCTATTTCTTAGTCTTGTATGTTACCAATTTTAATGCAAAAATTTAGCTCACTTTGTAGTTAATTTTGAACGAATCATTGTACTGGCATCAGTTTTTTTGCCATACGTATCATATTCTTGATTATTAAAATAGTAGTAGTAGTAGTAGTAGTAGCTGTGGAGTGACCGCGCCTAGCAAGTAGGCCCCACTAGCACCCTTTTGCCATCCCCGAATATTACTTCTCAGCCACCACTGCCTGCCTCCCCTTCCCTGCCAAGCCTTTTTGACCTTTTAACAAAGGCCAGTACGTCGGCACAGCTTAGGGAGGGTAATTTATGTGGCTGGACTCTATCAGATCCAAAGATTTCGCCTAGCAACTTACATTCCGCAAGGAAGTGTTAGGCCGTTTCGTCGGCCTCTCCACAGCCAAACATTCAAACATTCTTCAAATCTTAAAAGTGACAGATGCCTACTGAGCCTGCAGTGTCTTTTCAGAACACCCACGAGGTTGCTTATTGCCCATCGGTCTTGGTTCCGTAGCCATGCTGATCCAGATATGTTCAACCCAGCTATCATATCCTTGGCTTGGTTGCATCCCTCACTTTGCCTCCACTGTTCATCTATGGTATCGTTCGCCCACTTTTTGAGGGCTGACGTTACCTGCTGCCTCATCATCATAGTCACAATGTCTTAAAAGGCATGTTGTGAACCTGTAAAATGCATCAAATCGGAGCTAGAGTATTATCGACATGAATATTATCAATAGTTCTGAGAACTGTAGCTCGCTGCTGTCTATTTTAATGCTATACCGGACCAACAAACTAGCCTCCAGGACCAGGCCTAAAACCTCCGTATGACTCGGGACCCGCATCAAAGTAACTTCCTTCAGCCTTGCCAGGATGCCCTGGTTCTCGGCTCGCAGGCGGTTTTCAGTGCCACCTGAGTATCAGAGGAGATGTCAACCTTCTACTCCGTGCCCTTTCTCACTTTCTTATTGCATCCCTGCGTCTGAGCCCTGTCCACTAGCTAAACGGAAACCGTCCGTGTGACATACCAATGAGGTATGTCCCTCTCTGGGAAACTGGATCTCCTGTCTTTTCCACTCCTCGATAATGGGAATGGTCAAGTGGAATATTTATCCAACCTTGATAGATGGTTTGCTTCGACAACAATGTAGGCTGAGATAGGGAATGCTGCCTCCGCCAGCTTGACTATCTTTGCATGGCCAACCTCCACTGTCATCTTAATCTAAGATGGCACCCTCGGCAGTCCGAGCAGGACCTCAAGTACTGCAGTTGGGGTCGTCCTCATTGCTCCTGTGACGCTCATTCAGACGAACCTTGGTATCCAACCTAGACTTCGGACCACTGTGGATTTCTGCACACAAGACCATCAGATCACACTGACTTATATCATTGATATAAGATAAATATGGATTTAATTTAACTTTTTTCTTACAGTTAGATCTGTATTTTGAAAAAGGTAAACGAACGTACAATAATTTTATTAATTGTCCATTTTAAGGCGAACGATGCTGTAGGTGGCTGGTAATGCTGAAGAAGCATTGTCTCGTAATTCGATATACCGGGTGTCCCAGAATTTCCTTGACCCGTGATATTTTCGTAATGAAAAACGGTTCAAGCAAGAACTGAGTGGTAGTTTTGAGAAGGTACTATAGTGTATATCATACCATGCATTCAAAATATTTTTTTTGTACGTCAACCCATAAAACTCACCCCCAACTTTTTTTTTCAAATAGCACCCCATAGGTTTTCCTACATAAATAATATCCCCATTTTATTTAAAATCTTGTGGTACCTTTAATATTATATACAAACTTATTTTTTCCATAAAATCACAAGCATAAGACAAATAAAATGATAGTTTGTTTAACTCTTGATATTTTTGTAACAAAAATGGATAAAAAAGAAAAGTAAGTGGGTTTTTCAACGGTAGTGAATGACCTATCATTCCTTGCTTTTGAACCATTTTTTTCTTACTTAAATCCCTGGAATCCACCCCTAGCTTGTTCTTTCAAATTTCAATCCACAATTTTACCTGGAAAACGAATTCTTTACTTGAACTTAGTTATTGTAGTGCCTTACTTTTCATGCCCATACTGCATTTATCGTTAATTTTTTTCGCTTAACCCATGAAATCGTAAGCATAAATTAATTAAAACACATGCATGGAAAATATTTTTTTATTATCATGAATCAACTAATAAAAAAAATGTGACAACAAAACTAAGTGCAAAAACGTGAAAAAGTTTTATGGTTACATCGGGCCGTGCCAACCCCATGTGCAGGGTGTGCCCCGCACACGGGCGCCAAAATTAACGATAAATTGCAGTAGGGGCATAAAAAGTAAGGCACTACGATAATTAAATTCAAGTAGAGAATTTATATTTCCAGGCAAAATTGTGGATTGAAGTTTGAAAGAACTAGCTAGGGGTGGATTCCAGGGATTTAAGTAAGAAAAAAATGACTCATAAACAAGGAATGATAGGTCATTCACTACCCTTGAAAAACCCACTTACTTTTCTTTTTTATCCGTTTTTGTTACAAAAGTATCAGGCTTCAAACAAATTATCATTTCATTTGTCTTATCCTTATGATTTTCGGAAAAAATAAGTTTGCATATAAAATTAACGGTACCACAAGATTTTAAATAAAATGGGGATATCATTTATGTAGGAAAACATATGGGGTGCTATTTGAAAAAAAAAGTTGGGGTGAGTTTTAGGGGTTGACGTACAAAAAAAATGTTTTGAATGCATGGTATGATAGACCCTATAGTACCTTCAAAAGTACCGCTCAATTCTTGCTTGAACCGTTTTTCGTTACGAAAATATCACGTGCCAAGGAAATTCTGGGACACTCGGTATACTTCACCAGCACCATGCGATTGCTGAAGACAAATACAGATCCACTATTGGGAACATGTAAAGCTCATTTCTCCCACTACCGTTGATCAGCGACGCTTACAATACGTGTTGAGATGCACGCCGACGTGCACCGTAGTTCGTTAGTATTCATCTCGGGCCTGTGCAGGAGTCGCTGTTGTTCCCCTGTCTCTCTGGCGCTCCTTCGATTGCTTGCCAGCAGCCTAACGAAGTTGGTGTACTGCAGCTGGGAATTGCGGCACGTCGACTCTAAACGACCGATGAAATTATTAATCAACGACACAACACTGGTGGAAACGATTTCCTATACGAGGTGCTCGATTTGAAACGTCACACCTCGTTTTCCAAGATCTACGCATATCCTGCGTTTCCAACTTTTGGAAACCTCTGTAGCTTTTACGAGGGTGTACCAGAAAATAAAAAGTCTGTTGCTGTAGTATAACAATGAAATATTTATTTAAAAATGTTCAACAACTATCCTTCAAAGTATCCTTCGTCCTGTTTAATACACTTTTCCAATTGCTTTGCCTACTTGTCATAACTTTCTTATGGTCAGCCTCCCACAAAGGCTGAAAGCCTATGGCGCCATAGAAGCGCTGCGAGAGGATAAGTGTCGGTGCACGTTAGATATGAAACGCTGCATGTTGTAGAAGTAGGGAAACAAATTCCACAGCGTCTAAGTTCTCCAAAAGAAACAAATGCTGAAGGAGACTTGTTCGGGGAGTAGGGATCTCAAACTGGTAAGCATGAGCTCGCAGAGCCTTTCTGGTGTTCCTCGTTCGGACGGCCTTTGGTTTTATTATCTGGGAGAGCTCACTCCAACATCTTCTGTGACAGAATCTTTAAAACATGGACAGATCAGCCACCCTTCTTTGATGTTCCAGGCTGTGGAGGTCCTTTGTGAGGTTAGGCGTATCGATTAGTCTACTTGCTCTCTTCTGGATAGTGTCCAGAAGCTTTATAGAGTGCTTCGCAGCGCATCCCCACACATGGGAGTCGGACCTGTGTGTCGTAGAGCAGCAGTCGTTGCTCTGGTGTATAAAGCTTCCTACAACGGAACAAAACTCCAATCTTCTGGGATGCTGTCTTAGCAATACTGACGACGTGGTCGTGCCGGAACATGTTATTGTTGATCCCCAAAAGCTTGACGGAAGGTGACCCTCCATTTCCATAGTTGGTAAATCAACGTGAGACTTCTATGTCAGTGTTGTTGCCAAAGTATTCTGTACTTTAAACTGTACTTTATTTAATAACCCCGACTCGACAACAGGGTACTTGCAGAAAAAAATGTTATGTCGTTTACCCGTTCCTTAGAGCCTAGTAAACATGACAAAATCACTAGTTTGGTTTTTTAGAATCGACTGTGAGAGATATTCCAAAAACTATTTCAAATGCCGGAAAATGCCGCGCAAACAACTTCTGACGTCAGTGTTATCCTATAGTGATGGGATGTAAAGTATTGATATTCGCTATCGATAGCCAGTGCTAACCTCACATTTTTACATTGATCATTATAACCACAAAACACAGTCACACACAAAAATACAAAAGGCAAAAGAATAAATGTTAGGCTATATTACCAATTCACTTTGTAGGGATGGGCTTGAATTAGATTCTATCTTTGGATTCATTCATAATGGGATGCGGCAAAATAAAATGATGGCTTCGATTAGTTGCGAATCTCGGTCACAAACGGGATGAACTGTGATACCTATAAGATATAAAAATGTATTGCAACGAAAATGCTAGTGGGTTAATTGCCTGTTTCAAATATGCTTAAGTATTAATAAATTGAGTCGCATTGTTAAAGCTCTAGTTTGCAGTTGAATCTCACTGACCTGCGCTGTAGTAGTATCGGTTGTCGATGTCGATAAGATACCTGTGACGTCAGCCCTTGTTTTAAGTCACGTGGAAAAATTTGATATATCCTTATTTTATTTTGCAAATATCTTTTTTTTGGCCGTCAGTAAAATCATGTTTTTTGTTTCCTACTGCTTCTTGATATGGTTTTCTTTACGCTATTGCTTTGATATCTGTGTTGATCTGTGAGGAATGTTGCTGTTGCCGAGGTAGCGTCTCTTGGGATGATAGTGGCTTGCCTGGTTCCATGCAGGATATTAATGTACTATCGTCTGCGAAGCTGTAGATAGGATTGGTTGTTATTTCCAGCAGCTTGTTGATGTAGAGCAGAAACAGTGTAGGGGATAGGACAGATCCCTGAGGACACTGGCGTTTATCGAAAATATTATGTCTGATCAGCAGCCTTCGACTACAACAAATAGAGATCGGTCGTTCAAAAAGCTATTCAGCCACTGGCGCAGGCCAGGTGCTAGTCCAAAAGCAGCAAGCTTGACTAGAAGTCCCTCATGCCACACTCTTATCGAAGGCTCTCGATATGTCGGGTGCAATAAAAACTTATGAGAAACCATTTTTTGTGACTCAGGAAACAAATGTAAGCCACATGGAGCAAGATCGGGAGAGTAGGGGGTGAACTCTAATTTCCCTCCTTAATTCTTCAATGGTTCAATCGATAATCCGTAATTCATAAAACGATTGCTTTTGATTTAATTTGCCTTTAAGAGTCCATTCATTAAAAAAATAAGGATTGACCCAAAGAATCTAAATGCGCAATAAATGTATAGGGTGTTCCATTTAAAAAACATAACATTGATATGTCACGCTATTATTAGACACCCTGTATAAAAGTAATTATTTTTGAAAGGTAGTCCAACAAAAGGTGCCGTTTATTCATAAGAGTCCAAGGCGTTGAACTTGACTCACCCTGTATTTTAGGAACATTATTTTATTTCGGAATAAATTATACTAGATCAAATGGAGATTGTCCAATTTCAAAGAACGCAGACTATTATTACAAATATAATAGGTATTGCTGATAGCATCATGATGTTGCTCTTGTGAGCGAATAATGTAATGTAATGATGATGATACAAGCTGGAAAAATTTATAGCTAAAGCATATCAAGGTGCACTGGGCTCCAGTCCACTGAAGAATTAGAAATACAATCTTGACTTAACTTTATGACAGATTCCTTTATCTATCTCTTATAACTACTATTATCATCCTTGCCTAGAATAGTATTATAGTTTACAGGATGCCCATTATGTATGAAATGTAGTATAATTATATCTCATTAAATTAATAATGATTGAGTATACTTTTTTGCATAAAAGTTGTTTAATCTTCCATTTCTCATAATATGGCAGTATTCAGTTGTCTTTTGTTCCATAAAATAAGTAACGAAAAACAAATGACTTTTTTTAATATCAATGTACCCTTTCATTAGGCTCATTTAAAAAACTTTTTTTCTCTTTTGGATGACATAACATGTCAGTACCAAGATACAAAAAAGTGTTCCAAAACAAATTGAAAACTTTATTTCGCTTATTTCTGGGCAACGCTGCTTATAAAATATTGATCAGATTCTTCCTTGAAGCATGTCCAATCTACTGGCTTACAGATTACTAATAGATTAGATCTCGAATCTCGATTTAACTTCATATAAGCATATTCCTTTACTTTTCTCTTATCAAGTCTGCAGAAGTGGCCGAAACGTTGGTAAAATGTTTCTGTTTCAAAAGATATTGTTCTAATTAAGGACTAGAAGAGAGAATGAAGCAGAGAGAACCGCAGGATATATTTCAGAAATTACATATAAAACGTGTGCTGTTATACCTTTATGTTGTAAGTATTCGGGAATAAAGAATTGAGTTATGTTGACAATGCCAAACGTTGCTTAACTAAAACTGCAGCGGTGCATTCAAGTCTTTGTCATTTTATTTCACAATTATGCTAGTGCTCCGCTTCGTGTAATGATCATCAAGTCGCGTCTCTAATCAAATTGGATTCGTTAGGTTACTTTTCCGTTCGTTTATGTTGCTGCTAATAACAGTGCCGTAACAAGGGCTCACGGTACACGGTGCTTTATTTGCACAATACTTGGTAGCCTAATAAAAGGACAAAAATGTAGACTATGGAACCCTTTATTGTCTAGTAGTAGAAGATCCGAATATAAGCCGACCTTCACCGAACTGGTTCATAGATGAAAAGCATTTTATACCGCGAGTGGGTTGGCTGAAAAATTTCAGTCCAGGATATGATTAATTAAATATTGAAAAATTATTTTTTGTAAACATTTCACTGGTTTGATTAATAGACAAATCACATACCAATCGAAAGTATGAAGTCCATAGGATATGCAAACGTTAGGTTGGCTACGTTTTTCCCGTTCCAACTATATGGTAGGCAGGTATAAACAGGTAAATCAATAATAGTAATTTGCACCGGTGTGGTTAATGTATGAAACTTATATCAAAATAAAGATAATTTTATTGCAAACACGTCGATATAGGGTTGTCTGCAAAAAATCAGTCTGGAATTCCGGTTGTCGAATTTTAAAGATCAAAATAATGCTGCCAGTGAATACGTGCGCCAGAGAGGTCCGAGCGAACTATCCCGTGTATTAACAAAGTGCGGATGTCATGTGCCCGTGAAATTGAAAAGGATAGCGATCCACTCGTAAATGCTGTGCATCATTGTATTGGAACAGTTTGCTTCTGAATTGAAAAAGCGTGCTACTACTACTATACTGATTGTTGTTATTTATAAACATTAAATTGTGATAAAAAGTGGCTAAAAAGTGTTTTCTATGCAATTCGGACGATGATGTTCTTGATTTTAATGATGAAACGTATAAAAACTATTCTTTGAAATTAAATTTTCGTAAAAAGAAAAATTTTAAATACAGTGGCGTTGAGTTAACCAATGCATCACTCGATTTTGTAGGTTATCATACCACGTGCTACAAAAAAGTGACTGCTTTGGGTAAAAAATATAATGAAGGTTTTAATAACTTTCTTGGTGAGAATACGGTAAGTGCATAATAATTTAACCTTCAGAACTATCTTAGTAAATACATCTTTTAAAATTTTTTAATTGTGAAATAATGACATGGAAGTTCATAAATTTATACATTTTTGATTATGTTTCATTCAAATAAAGCATTTCAATTTCACGGACACATGACATGCGCACTCTCTTTCATTCAATAGCCGAGCTACACGCAGCGGCTATGCTGCGTCCTTTGTTAATACACGGGATAGTTCTCAGTGTATATGTATCGTGGGATAATTCGCTCGGACCTCTCTGGCGTACGTATTCACTGGCAGCAATATTTTGATCTTTAAAATTCGACAACCGGAATCCCAGACTGATTTTTTGCAGACAACCCTATATCGACGTGTTTGCAATAAAATTATCTTTATTTTGGTATAAGTTTCATGCATTAACCACACCGGTGCAAATTACTATTATTGATTTACCTGTTTATACCTGCCTGCCCTATAGTTGGGACGGGAAAATGTTAAAAAAAAATAATTTTTCACTATTTGATTAATCATATCCTGGACTGAAATTTTTCAGCCAACCCACTCGCGATATGTTTTTTAACATATTGAATTTAATATAAAATGCTTTTCATCCATTAACCAGTTCGGTGAAGGTCGTCTTATATTCGGATCTTAGACTATAGGCTCTATTTTGAGAGGAACAGAAAACAAACATAGCCAGCACCATATTTTCATGAATTTTAGTGAACGTAATGAAATTTACATTATGTACCTCCCCCACCAAGTTAAACTAAGACGTTAACTTCATAAAACATAATGTGAAGGCGGTTACAGCAGATGCTCAAAATGTTGTCCGTTTACTTAAATACAACAAGTTATATAAATCTTGAAACTTCGCAGTACATTTTGCAATATGCCTGACTCCTCTTATCTTCTTACAATTCTCTCTTATAATAATTATTTCAACTTGTATGTATGTATACAATGTAAATTTAGTTGAAACTCCGGCATTATGACGTTCAGGTATAGGAACTGATACAAAAATTAATCAGCATATTTCAAGCAAAAAGAAATATTATAGGGATAGGGATAGGGATATATGACAATATTGTAAATATTGTAAGATTGGCCCTATTGCAAAACTCTCATACCCCAAAACTCATGAAAATCGTACAAACCGTTTCCGAGATAATTGTGGCGTTCTATATTTAAAACTCACTCTAGGTGAACGTGTGAACGAGATGGTCAAGAAGTCAAGAAAAAAATGAGGTCAAGTTGATTGACTCAGTAATTCCCAACACGATTTTCTATTTTCGTTGAACGAGACTAAAACTCAAAACATCGGCCGGATTTGTAATTAGGCTACTCTAATTATCCAGGATACAAGGTTTCGTCCTCATAGAAGATCAAATAAAGATTTTAGATTTTTTGCGGGTGAAGCTCAGGATTTGGGCACCGGAAATTTTCCATTTTTGGTGCACGAGACTAAAACTCGAAACATTGGCCGGATGTGTAATTAGGCTACTCTAATTATCTAGGATACGAAGTTTCGTCCTCATAAAAGATCAAATAAAGATTTTAGATGTTTTGCGGGTGAAGCTCAGGATCCGGGCATCGTAGATTTTTCATTTTCGTTGAACGAGACTAAAACTCGAAACATCGGCCGGATTTGTAATTAGGCTACTCTAATTATCTAGGATACGAGGTTTCGTCCTCATGGAAGATCAAATAAAGATTTTAGATAGCAGTTTATTATTTTCCCGTAGCACGAAGCTATAGTCTGGCATCCCGTTGCAACCAAATCATCGACCGCTTGACCAAAAAAAAAGTGTGTCATGCCGCTAGGTATTTCTTTCACAGGTAACTGGATGGCCTAGTATAAATACAATAATTTTTTGAGTTTCACAACCCCCCACACCCCAACCACCCCAATTTCATCCCCACCCAAAAAAAGGTATAAAACGAACAGGAACCCCTAAAACGCCTAAAAACGAAGTTTGAGCTGTTTCACGCTTATAAGCGATGATCAGTGTGCCATAGGTCGATTGACGGTGATAGAGAGTATCAGAATTTTCATGTCTGCCAGACATGTAAAGCATGTGAGAGTAGGCGACAGAAAAAATCTGCCTGTGCGCCATTTGATACCCGAAGGTAACGGCAAACCAAAGAAAGTCACTGCTAAACAGCAGCAGACTTCTTGGTCGCCACGGTGCGTTCGCTTGGCCTGACCAGAAGGGCGCGCTTCTATGCCAACTGCATATGAGAGTCGATATACGAGGGTTGCTCAAACAGCTGTCTGCGTACTGGTGGATTGACGGAGATATAAAGCAACCCTCGTATATCGACTTTATACATCGGCAGTGCATTGTTGTATTGTGTAATACTTTCTGGGATATATTCCGATGAACTGTTGGTTCTTGGGCTATTCGGCCGGCGTCAACACGTGTCGAAGGACCAACTGTTCATCAGTGCATTGTTACTCCGTCAAATCCCAAATCGCGGTAAAGACCCAATTTGCACCGAAACAAACTACTGATTTGTGATTTGTCTTCCCTCAAGGGGAGATCTGTGGGTTTCATCTCTTGGCTGTGTCGCATGAAGATAGATTGTGGGAGAGAAGACAGAAATTAGCACCAACATTACATCAAATATTGGTATTGAACGAATAGCAAGTTATATAAGCATCAGCTGTCAAAAAATGAACGACTAGCAAGTATGGTGAGTTTAGCAACTAGATTCATTTACTTCTGAAACAGAGAAAATTTATCGACGCTTATTGTTTACATATGGCTTTGTTGATATAAGGCAAATCATGCATCTACGGCCCTGTGAGATGCAGCGCCTTCGTTAGGCGTCGAACGTCTGAAAGAAGCTTCGATGCTACGGCAGTCCTGGGATGAATACTAATGCCTTCGATACCTCGCCAAGACGCATCGCACTTGCAGCCTGGTGCAGCTCTTCACTACGATGCTCTAATAAGGAATTTAAACGGACGTGTGCGGCCCTCTATTGACCACCTCTACACGCGTGGACAGAATGAATGAATGAAGAAAGATCTGCAAAACGTCGAATGTTTGCATCTCGGGCACGTAATACATTAAATCACGTCCGCAGCTGCAGGTCAGTTGCACTTGGTAATGGATTCCGAGAATGCAGTGTTTACACTTGAATGAAGGTCGATCGGCAGGATAACTGACTGAGAGGATCTGAGATTAGAAGTGCGGAATGTCTGTGCAGCTGCTACCTCTACTATCCTTTCGATGCAGTTAATGGAATTGCATTCGACTTATCAGTGACACTAACACGATGCGCCATCTCCAGCCATCTAGCTAGTTGGTCGGTGATCTGGTTTTCCTTCGTCATGAGTGAACAGTCGCGACATCGTGGTAGGATGAGTCATTACCAGCTCGAAATTTTTATACATATTACTTGTGCTTCACAGCTCCATCACCTTGTGGTTAACGTATTGCTAATAGTCAAAGTTCAGTACAAGGTTTCGATTATAACAATAATTCCTATGGAGAATAAATTCAAAAGCTTTTGTTAGCAGATAGGATGGCTGGAGGGGAATAGAATAGAATAGAATAGAATAGAATTTATTGTCTTGTGATCATTATACAATGATATAAGACTAATCATATAAACAAAAAATAAAAAATATATAGTGATAATATAGAAAAATAGACGGAATATAAATATAAACAAACAATACTTGAAACCTGGTACAATTCACAACAAACTAACAAAAACAAAAATACAAAACAAGTCATTACAGGCATGTAAAAGGCATGTAAAAGGTTTTAAAATATAAAATAAAACACCAAATAAAATAAGCTCAGGTTGAAAAAAATTCACTTAGCGAATATGGGCACATGTTTACGTTTACGCGTATTCTGTCTCCGCTTTCTCATTTAGAGGCATAACTTAAACTGACCAATGTACAGTCGTGCTAGAGCTTTAAGGTTCTTTCTGTTGAGTCCTAGTAGCATACTTCTTAGAGCCTGTCCAGATAAAGCGATTTACGCGCGAGTGGACTCGCGCGTAGTCAATTTATATTGCGTCCAGATGTCGCGTTTCACTTGCGTCTCTAGGAGAGATTTCCATCCAGTTAAAAACATGGAATTGGATACAGCAGATTTGTTGTGGCGTGCATACCAGCGATGGAATCTTCGTAAACAAAGAGAAAGGCGACGATTCAACATGCATCCAACAACATGACAGAATGACGCTCAGTATGTTAACATTATACCCAAAGCTGAGAGAACACAGTGAAAAGTGTTTCATCTATATCTTCCCAGTTCCTACGTTTTATGAGTCTATTGGCATAATCGGATGATTCCATATCCCATATGTCTACTCTTTTTTCGACTGCGTCAATGAAAAGTTCTGTATCGAAGTTATCACGCTCCATTTTCAAAAACAAATACGTCCACACTCACGGACTCGCGCGTTGTACTGGACGCAACAATGTCGTCCAAGTATCTCGACTCGCGCGGCGCTCGCGCGTACAACGGGCGAGTCGAGAGTCCCGCGCGTTACAAGCGTTTTACGCGCGAGTAAAACAACGCGCGAGACCATCTGGACGGGATGTATGTAACTCTAGTATCTCGGGAACGCGCGAATGACTACGCGCGAGTCCACTCGCGCGTAAATCGCTTTATCTGGACGGGCTCTCAGCTTCTTTGTCAGATATCTGAGACGTTGTGCGATGCAGTATTGTATGTGTGAAAGAAGTGCTAGCTCCTCTTTTTGGCAAAAGATCGAAAGCTTCAATTCACTCTTGACCAGTATATCCTAATGGTGTGGAATTGTGGAATATCTTTTTTCTTTTTTTTTTAGTATTGAGGGGGTTCAGTCGCTCTAATAGTTTCCCGTTAGCCTTAAGGCTTTTGTGCACGCCCGGTCAAAGGGATCAAACAAAGTCCCGTTCTAAGTTCTTTGCGACCTTCGAGATGCATTGGACTATGCTCACATTACTTTCATTATTCAGTTTTTTGTTCATAAGTTTTGGAGCATATTATTCACGATTTTTATCAAGTATCAAGGACATCAATGTTTATCTGTCTTGTGCGTGGCATAGGTACTGTATCAAGGTCTCGTGACGTATTATCTTTTTTGTCGGATGCACTTTTGGCAGAGTTTGGAGCTGTTCGCGATTTACTCGCCGTCATACAAGTGCTCGACGTATATTTTGCTAAATCTACGAGCGTCTCTAGCCGTCGGCGGCAATGGTTACTGCTAGCACAGTCAAT